>CM035839.1:204880817-210422820 GCA_020510985.1 Pholidichthys leucotaenia
ATGCTGCTGACTGGAGGAGGGAATTTCGAGGGGAAATTATTCTTAGTCATAAAGCAGCAGCAGTGGTGGAGTGGGTATTTTATTTCTCGAGATTTTATTCCACTTTCTTATGACATTGATGAGATAATTGCAGGCCACATTTTAAAAGTTCGAGCTGTTTTTGAGAATGTGAAAGTTGTTTTTATAAATGTGTATGCTCCAACCGTAGGCACAGAAAGATTGGCCTTTTTAAATATTTTAGATGACACGATCAAAAATTGCAGTAATGATGACTTTTTATTTGTGGGAGGTGATTTTAATTGTACAGAAAATCCTCTTATGGATAGGAATCACCCAGAGCCACATGCTGCATCCAAGAAGTTTTAAAAGGTCTCATAGAAGCTCATGATCTGTGTGATGTGTGGAGGAATTTTCATGGCAAGGCTAGACAGTACACGTGGAGCCATAGAAAGGACGATATTCTGTCCTTAGCTAGACTGGATAGGGTTTACAGTTTTAAGCACCATTTTAGCATTTTTAAAAGTGCTTTTATAGTCCCTGTTGGCTTCACAGATCATTCCCTGGTTCAGTGTTGTGTTTTTATCAAGAATATAAAGTGCAGTAGTGCATACTGGCATTTTAACACATCACTTTTATCGGATAACAGTTTTAAAACTGCTTTTATGTTTTTTTGGAGTAATTTTAAATTAAAAAATCAAGTTTTAGTTCTTTGCAGCAGTGGTGGGATGTAGGGAAGAGCCAAATAAAGAATCTGTGCCTACAGTATACTCGCAATGTCTCTGGAGACTTGGCCAGGTCTGTCAGGGACCTGGAGAGAGAAGTAGTGGAGCTGCAGTCTTTGGCAGGCTCCACAGGAGAAAGAGGACATTTTGAGGCCCTCAATGGCAAAAAGTCTGTTTTAACTGACCTACTAGGTGTGGCTGCCAGGGGCGCTGTAGTACGCAGTAGGTTCCAGAACATCGCACTAATGGACGCTCCATCTCATTTTTTCTTTGGTTTGGAGAGGAAGAATGGTCAGAGGAGGATGATCCACTCTCTCAGCTCCGAGGACGGGCGGCTAATCCATGAGTCTGCGGAGATCCGTCGCTTTGCAGCTGCTTTCTACAAAGATCTTTTTAAGAAAGAATTTGTTGAGAATCCACATGTGCTGAGTCATTTTTTGACGGACTTGCCAAAAGTGATGGCTAGCATGAATGCGGAGCTGGAGAGTGGGATCACTCTGCAGGAACTAGCAGTAGCTGTCCAGTCTCTTCAGTGTGGAAAAGCCCCAGGGATAGATGGTCTACCATCGGAGTTCTACAAGGCGTTCTGGTCTGAGATCTGTGAGGACTTGCTGGAAGTACTATCTGACAGTCTGCGGAAGGGTCACCTGCCCCTAAGTTGTAGGAGAGCAGTCCTCACCCTCCTTCCCAAGAAAGGCGACTTGAAAGACATTAAAAACTGGCGTCCGGTGGCCCTCCTCTGTACTGACTATAAAATTCTTTCCAAAGTGTTGGCTACCAGGCTGAGGAAGGTGATGGAGCAGGTCATACATGTAGACCAGACCTACTGTGTACCTGGTAGGTTGGTTACAGACAACATTTTTTTAATTCGTGATGTTTTGGACCTCTCCAGCTCATTGGTCAAGGAACTTGGTCTTATTTCAATAGACCAAGAAAAGGCGTTTGATCGAGTTGAACTTCCATACCTGTGGCAGACACTAGAGGCCTTTGGTTTCAGCTCAGGGTTCATCGCCAAGATCCAGGCTTTGTATAGAGACATTGAGAGTATTCTTAAGATTAATGGTGGTTTGAGTGCTCCTTTCAAAGTTGAGAGGGGTGTCCGACAGGGCTGCCCCCTCTCAGGTATGCTGTACTCTCTTGCCATCGAGCCCCTCCTTTGTAAACTAAGGCAAGGCCTCACTGGTTTTAAAATCCCCAACTCTGACTCTGTTTTTAAAGTGTCTGCCTATGCTGATGATGTTGTTTTTACAAGAAATCAAAATGATGTAGACTACCTTTTAAGAACTGTTAATCTTTTTGGTGAGTGCTCCTCAGCGAGAGTGAATTGGGGTAAGAGTGAAGCTGTTGTGGTGGGGGGGAGACCACAAAAAATTGCCCTACCTGGTGGCCTTTCGTGGACACAAGGTGGTTTTAAATATCTTGGTGTGTTTTTAGGAAATCAGACTTTTACTGAGAAAAATTGGGAGTGTTTTTTAGAAAAAACTGAAAGAAGACTAAAAAAATGGAAATGGATTCTGCCAAACTTGTCCTTCAGAGGTCGTGTTTTAATTATCAACAACTTGATTGCTTCAATGCTGTGGCATCGACTGTCTTGTCTGGACCCTCCACCCAATTTGCTGGCCAGAGTGCAATCTGTAGTCGTGGACTTTTTCTGGGACCGTCTTCACTGGGTTCCACAGAGTATCCTGTTTTTACCGAGGGAAGAAGGTGGTCAAGGGCTCATCCATCTGGCCAGCAGGGGGGCTGTCTTTCGCCTGCAGTTCATTCAGCGACTGCTGAGTGGCCCCCTTGACCTTGTGTGGAGACCTATTGCCAGGGCTGTCCTGGCTCGCTGTGGAGGGCTTGGACTAGAGGAGTCGCTGCTTTTAATGGATTTAAGGGGCCAAAAACTCCCAGAACTTCCCCAGTTTTACCAAAGTGCTTTTAAAATCTGGGGACTTTTTAAAAAGAACTCTCCCCAGGCTTCCTTGTCGCCTTTCTGGCTTTTAAAGGAACCACTTGTGTTCGGGACCCGTTTTGATGTGGGCAATGTTTTAGGACCTTCTGTTTTAAAAAAGTTCATTTCTGCAAAGGTTACAACGCTGGGTCATTTGGTGAATTTATGTGGTCCTAACTTGGACAATGCTGTTGCCCTGTGCTCGGCTCTTGGCGTTTCTTCAGTCAGAGTTATAATGAACTTGTTGAAAGATTGGAGAGACTGCCTGTCCGCAGAAGAACACTCTGCTATTGTTTTACACTGCAAAAACTCTGTGCAAACTGCTGATGAACCTTTTCCTTTTAGTGTTTTATCTCCTGATTTTAAAGATGGCACTGGTGTGTTTTTAAACTCTGAGCACATTAACATTTGTGACTCTCCTGGTAAAAAAATGTATGGACTTTTGGTGAAAATTCTAAATGTGAATAAGTTAAAAGGTCGAGCTGATACACCATGGAGGAAACACTTGGGTCTGGGTCCAGAGGTGAGGCCTGCCTGGAGAGCACTCTATAAACCACCATTAACTAAGAAGGTTGGAGACCTACAATGGCGAGTTTTACATGGTGCTGTGGCTGTAAATGCTTTTATCTCTCTTTTAAACCCAAATGTTGTTGAGGTTTGTCCATTTTGTCCTCAGAAAGAAACTGTGTTCCATTGTTTTCTGGACTGTAACAGACTGCAATTGTTGTTTGTTTTTTTGGGGAAGCTGTTTTATCTGTTTGGAGAAGTCTTTTCCCTGCAGATTTTTATCTTGGGCTTTCCATATAGACAGAGGACTAAGAAAAAGAGTGAACTCTTAAATTTCATCCTGGGTCAGGCTAAAATGGCTATTTATGTTAGTAGGAAAAGAAAAATTGAACAAATGCTGGATTGTAATGTAAAAGACATGCTGGTTGACATGATCAAGGCTCGAATAGTGATTGATTACAATTACTATCATCTGATGCAAAATGTTGAAACTTTTGAGGCTATGTGGTGCTTTAAGCACATCTTGTGTTGTGTTAAGGAGGAGAAAATTACCTATGGTATGGTCCTGATGTAAGAAGTAAGTTTTTTTTAGTTTTCCTGGTTTGGTTACTTATGTCTTTGATTTCTTGTCAGTGAGTCATTTTACTTTTCCATTGCTTCTTTTAGTTGTTTTAATTGTTGTGTTTTTCTGTTGAACTTGTGACAATAAAGGTGTGTTGAAAAATCAAATCTCTCTCTCTGAGTGGGCGTGGTCGTGAGTGTGAGCTGAGAGCGTGTGACAGCGTGAGTGATTTATCTAAAACTTTTCTCTATCTTTTTGTGTTTAAGGTTTTTTTTCTGCTAAATAATCTTATTTTTTGTTGTTTTCTGTAGCTGGGGTGGGGTAGGCGTTCTGGGAGGGGGGTTTCTGCTGCCAGCTCTGCTGGTCAGCATGGTTTTGGAGCGAAGCTCCGGGTTCGAGAAGCTGGCACGCCGGCATGCTGTCAAACTGACTCCGGCTGTCAGCTGCTCAGTGGAGGAATGTAGTCTGGCTGTGGGGGAGCTGGTCGGTTATGAAAGCATTAGATCAGCTTCGAGAATGAATAGTGCCGTGGTGATCTTCCTGGATAGTATTGAAAAAGTTAACCAGGTAGTGGAGAGCGGGGTTGTGATTAAAGACACACTGGTTCCTGTTCTGTCTCTGGTGAATCCCGCGAAGAGAATTACGATCTCAAATGTCCCACCATTTTTAAAGAATGAGCTGTTGGAGAAGGAGCTGTCGAGACACGGGCAGCTTTTGTCCCCGATTAAGCACATCCCTCTCGGTTGTAAGTCCCCGCGTTTAAAGCATGTCATGTCTTTTAGGCGACAGGTGCTCATGATTTTAAAGAATAGCGAGGAAAGCCTCAACCTCGTATTTAAATACCGGATTGACGGCTTTGATTATACCATCCACGTCACCTCCGATAATATGAAGTGTTTCGGCTGTGGAATGGAGGGACATTTGATTCGATCGTGCCCTCAGGGAGTGGGGGGTGATCACTCGGGGGAGGCCGCTAGTGTGGCCTCGGGGCCGTCTGGCGACGGAGCGGTGTTACCGCTTTCCGAAACTGACGGCGTTGCCGCGCCATCAGGCGCTTCGGCCAAGGCCGCGGGGCCGTGTGGCGGCGGCCTTTCGGCCGAGGCCGCCAGCCCATCTGGCGGCGGGGCGGCTTTGCCGCCCTCCACAGCCGGCCTGTCGATCATAAATGAAACAGCAGCAAAAGTTAAAGTACATCGCAGGGCTGCTGCACAGACCAACATTGCGGACAAGGGTGAGATTACCGAGAGGGATCACGCTGAGGATCAGACAGATGAGCCAAATGAGGCCCAGGTAGATGGTGGGACCAGAAAGATGAATATAAAAGCACAGCACAGGGTGAGCAAGAAGCAGAAAGAGACAGCTACCAGGGTGGCTGAGTCAGTGTTGGAGGATGAGGATGACATCGAAATAGATGAAGAGTTATGTAAAATCTCAATCAAGCGGAAGAATTTGGAAACCAAACAGCAGAGGAGCAAAGTAAAAAGGGTTGTCAAAGACAGTTCTGAGTTTTCTCTATCTCAACCAGATTCTTATGTTGGGTCTGAGATAGAGAGTGATGGTGAAAGCAGTGATGATGTGGCCAGTGGAGGCGGTTACCCCTTCACAAAAATACAGAAGTTTTTGCAGGACACTAAGGGATCCAGAATGGTTAAAGTTGAAAACTTCTTCCCCGATCTAAAACGTTTTGTTGACTCTGCTCGGGCCTACATGAAAAATAGGGGAGAGCTTGAGCAGGAAAGTTTTACTGATCAGGAGATCTACAGACTAAAAAAGCTTGTGCTAAAAGTTAAGAATCAAATTGCCCAGGATGATTAGTCTTTTATCGCTCATTCTTTCTTTTCTGTTTTTGTATTGGCTTTGCCCTCTTATACACATGTGTAGTTTTAATTTTGGCACACTCAACATCAATGGAGCAAGAGAAATGTCCAAGCGAGCGTGTGTTTTTACTCTTGCAGAATGCAAGAAAATTAATGTTCTGTTTGTTCAGGAGTTTCATAGTTCTGAGGACAATGCTGCTGACTGGAGGAGGGAATTTCGAGGGGAAATTTTTCTTAGTCATAAAAGCAGCAGCAGTGGTGGAGTGGGTATTTTATTTTCTCGAGATTTTATTCCACTTTCTTATGACATTGATGAGATAATTGCAGGCCACATTTTAAAAGTTCGAGATGTTTTTGAGAATGTGAAAGTTGTTTTTATAAATGTGTATGCTCCAACCGTAGGCACAGAAAGATTGGCCTTTTTAAATATTTTAGATGACACAATTAAACATTGCAGTAATGATGACTTTTTATTTGTGGGAGGTGATTTTAATTGTACAGAAAATCCTCTTATGGATAGGAATCACCCAGAGCCACATGCTGCATCCAAGAGAGTTTTAAAAGGTCTCATAGAAGCTCATGATCTGTGTGATGTGTGGAGAAATTTTCATGGCAAGGCTAGACAGTACACATGGAGCCATAGAAAGGACAATATTCTGTCCTTAGCTAGACTGGATAGGGTTTACAGTTTTAAGCACCATTTTAGCATTTTTAAAAGTGCTTTTATAGTCCCTGTTGGCTTCACAGATCATTCCCTAGTTCAGTGTTGTGTTTTTATCAAGAATATAAAGTGCAGTAGTGCATACTGGCATTTTAACACGTCACTTTTATCGGATAACAGTTTTAAAACTGCTTTTATGCTTTTTTGGAGTAATTTTAAATTAACAAAATCAAATTTTAGTTCTTTGCAGCAGTGGTGGGATGTAGGGAAGAGCCAAATAAAGAATCTGTGCCTACAGTATACTCGCAATGTCTCTGGAGACTTGGCCAGGTCTGTCAGGGACCTGGAGAGAGAAGTAGTGGAGCTGCAGTCTTTGGCAGGCTCCACAGGAGAAAGAGGACATTTTGAGGCCCTCAATGGCAAAAAGTCTGTTTTAACTGACCTACTAGGTGTGGCTGCCAGGGGCGCTGTGGTACGCAGTAGGTTCCAGAACATTGCACTAATGGATGCTCCATCTCATTTTTTCTTTGGTCTGGAGAGGAAGAATGGTCAGAGGAGGATGATCCACTCTTTTAGCTCCGAGGACGGGCGGCTAATCCATGAGTCTGCGGAGATCCGTCGCTTTGCAGCTGCTTTCTACAAGGATCTCTTTAAGAATTTGTTGAGAATCCACATGCACTGAGTCATTTTTTGACGGACTTGCCAAAGGTGATGGCTAGCATGAATGCGGAGCTGGAGAGCGGGATCACTCTGCAAGAACTAGCAGTGGCTGTCCAGTCTCTTCAGTGTGGAAAAGCCCCAGGGATAGATGGTCTACCATCGGAGTTCTACAAGGTGTTCTGATCTGAAATCTGTGAGGACTTACTGGAAGTACTGTCTGACAGTCTGCGGAAGGGTCACCTGCCCCTAAGTTGTAGGAGAGCAGTCCTCACCCTCCTTCCAAAGAAAGGCGACTTGAAAGACATTAAAAACTGGCGTCCGGTGGCCCTCCTCTGTACTGACTACAAAATTCTCTGCAAAGTGTTGGCTACCAGACTGAGGAAGGCGATGGAGCAGGTCATACATGTAGACCAGACCTACTGTGTACCTGGTAGGTTGGTTACAGACAACATTTTTTTAATTCGTGATGTTTTGGACCTCTCCAGCTCATTGGTCAAAGAACTTGGTCTTATTTCAATAGACCAAGAAAAGGCGTTTGACCGAGTTGAACATTCATACCTTTGGCAGACATTAGAGGCCTTTGGTTTCAGCTCAGGGTTCATCGCCAAGATCCAGGCTTTGTATAGAGACATTGAGAGTATTCTTAAGATTAATGGTGGTTTGAGTGCTCCTTTCAAAGTTGAGAGGGGTGTCCGACAGGGCTGCCCCCTCTCAGGTATGCTGTACTCTCTTGCCATTGAGCCCCTCCTTTGTAAACTAAGGCAAGGCCTCACTGGTTTTAAAGTCCCCAACTCTGACTCTATTTTTAAAGTGTCTGCCTATGCTGATGACGTTGTTATTTTTACAAGAAATCAAAATGATGTAGACTACCTTTTAAGAACTGTCAATCTTTTTGGTGAGTGCTCCTCAGCGAGAGTGAATTGGGGTAAGAGTGAAGCTGTTGTGGTGGGGGGGAGACCACAAAAAATTGCTCTACCTGGTGGCCTCTCGTGGACACAAGGTGGTTTTAAATATCTTGGTGTGTTCTTAGGAAATCAGACTTTTACTGGGAAAAATTGGGAGTGTTTTTTAGAAAAAGTTGAAGGAAGACTAAAAAAATGGAAATGGATTCTACCGAACTTGTCCTTCAGAGGTCGTGTTTTAATCATTAACAACTTGATTGCTTCGATGCTGTGGCATCGACTGTCTTGTCTGGACCCTCCACCCAATTTGCTGGCCAGAGTGCAATCTATAGTCGTGGACTTTTTCTGGGACCGTCTTCACTGGGTTCCACAGAGCATCCTTTTTTTACCGAGGGAAGAAGGTGGTCAAGGGCTCATCCATCTGGCCAGCAGGGGGGCTGTCTTCTGCCTGCAGTTCATTCAGCGACTGCTGAGTGGCCCCCTCGACCTTGTGTGGAGACCGATTGCCAGGGCTGTCCTGGCTCGCTGTGGAGGGCTTGGACTAGAGGAGTCGCTGTTTTTAATGGACTTAAGGAGCCAAAAACTCCCAGAACTTCCCCAGTTTTACCAAAGTGCTTTTAAGATCTGGGGACTTTTTAAAAAGAACTCTCCCCAGGCTTCCTTGTCACCTTTCTGGCTTTTAAAGGAACCACTTGTGTTCGGGACCCGTTTTGATGTGGGCAATGCTTTAGGACCTTCTGTTTTAAAAAAGTTCATTTCTGCAAAGGTCACAACACTGGGACACTTGGTGGATTTATGTGGTCCTAGCTTGGGCAATGCTGTTGCCCTGTGCTCGGCTCTTGGTGTTTCTTCAGTCAGAACTATAATGAACTTGCTGAAAGATTGGAGAGACTGCCTGTCTGCAGAAGAACACTCTGCTATTGTTTTACACTGCAAAAACTCTGTGCAAACTGCTGATGAGCCTTTTCCTTTTGTGTTTTATCTCCTGATTTTAAAGATGGCACTGGTGTGTTTTTAAACTCTGAACACATTAACATTTGTGACTCTCCTGGTAAAAAAATGTATGGACTTTTGGTGAAAGTTTTAAATGTAAATAAGTTAAAAGGTCGAGCTGATACACCATGGAGGAAACACTTGGGTTTGGGTTCAGAGGTGAGGCCTGCCTGGAGAGCACTCTATAAACCACCATTAACTAAGAAGGTTGGAGACCTACAATGGCGAGTTTTACATGGTGCTGTGGCTGTAAATGCTTTTATCTCTATTTTAAACCCAAATGTTGTTGAGTTTTGTCCATTTTGTCCTCAGAAAGAGACTGTGTTTCATTGTTTTCTGGACTGTAACAGACTGCATTTGTTTGTTTTTTGGGGGGAGCTGTTTTATCTGTTTGGAGAAGTCTTTTCCCTGCAGATTTTTATCTTGGGCTTTCCATATAGGCAGAGAACTAAGAAAAAGAGTGAACTTTTAAATTTCATCCTGGGTCAGGCTAAAATGGCTATTTATGTTAGTAAGAAAAGAAAAATTGAACAAATGCTGGATTGTAACGTAAAAGACATGCTGATTGACATGATTAAGGCTCGAATAATGATTGATTACAATTACTATCATCTGATGCAAAATGTTGAAACTTTTGAGGCTATGTGGTGCTTTAAGCACATCCTGTGTTGTGTTAAGGAGGGGAAAATTACCTATGGTATGGTCCTGATGTAAGAAGCAAGTTTTTTAGTTTTCCTGGTTTGGTCACTTGTGTCTTTGATTTCTTGTCAGTGAGTCATTTTACTTTTCCATTGCTTCTTTTAGTTGTTTTAATTGCTGTGTTTTTCTGTTGAACTTGTGACAATAAAGGTGTGTTGAAAAATCAAAATCAAAATCTCTCTCTCTCTCTCTCTCTCTCTCTCTCTCTCTCTCTCTCTCTCTCTCTCTCTCTCTCTCTCTCTCTCTCTCTCCCTCCCCAGGACATGTGTTCAGCAGTCCAATCAGAGTAGCCCAGACCCCAGTGTACCCACCGGAGCCACATGGGTATGCCCTCCAGTGAGCTCACCAACTATAGGAGGGTTCAAGGGAATCATGGTGCTACATGATCTGGGCGGCAGTCTGGGCTACTCTGATTAGAATTACTGGATGGATTTGGATGAAATTTTCACCAAAGGTGGTTCTTGGACCAAAGAGGAACCCATTATATTTTGGTGAAGATCTGAGAATGCATACCTCCGCCAAGGCTCTTATCTTCTCACAGAGTGTTAGTAACAATACTCCAAAACTAATGGACAGACTTTGATGCAATTTTCACCACAAGTGGTTCTAGGCCTGCATACAAACCCATTACATTTTGGAGGTGATCCATGAGAGATGGAAGGAGACTTGGTGGAGGTATGCACTCTCTGAGTGCTTTTCTAGTTGGGAGATCAGTGAGATTGTTGAGTGGCCAAGGAGAGCTCAAGGGGCATTCAACTATCTCATCAATCTCCCACTGATTTCTCTGCAGTCTTTAAATGAGTGCTAAATTTTTCCACCCCAAAGATAGAGATGGCTGAGAAATTAGTGGGGACTCCCTGAGTGTTTGATGAAGGACTGCTGCCATAATGCTGAGAAAGTTTGACCAAGATGGCGGCGCATGCACAACGCGAGGCTCAGCGTCTTCTCAGATTTTGTGGATTAGCAGTGTTATTTCTGCTCATTTCGGGTATGTTCGTTCAGAACAGCTTTGCTTTCACATCTTACACCCGAAATGAGCTTTTGGACATTGGATTACAAAATAACGATAACGATCTTTTTATCAGCAACCTACGTCTCATCCCTGAGCTCCGGAGAACACCCGACGCTCGGCAGGCTTCCAGGCCGACCGGAAGTGCTCGCAGGCGGCGTAGACACCGTAAACAAAGGCGGGGGAAGCGTGGTGGGCTAAGAGCTAAGCTAAAGCTAACACCGTACCGGCTTTCTCTACCCAGTATTTTCCTCGCTAATGTACGGTCACTGGCGAACAAAATGAATGAACTACGGCTTGAGGATCACCAACAATAAGAGACTTATGAACTGCAATATCATGATTTTCACGGAAACATGGCTACAGAGTGGAATACCCGACAATGCTATTGAGCTAGCCGGCCTACACACGCTCCGGGCAGACAGAGCAGCAGATGACTCCGGTAAGACCAGAGGTGGGGGAGTGTGCATTTATATTAACAAGGCTTGGTGCACGAACTCTGTCACTGTTGAGAGACACTGCTCAGCTAACCTGGAGTTTCTCATGGTTAAATGTAGACCTTTCTATCTGCCACGCGAGTTCACTTGTACCATCATAACAGCCGCTTACTTTTCTCCGGATGCTAATGCTAAGCTTGCTATGAAAGAACTGCATGCAGCTATTAGCAAACAACAAACTGCACACCCAGAGGCAGCATTTATTGTGGCGGGTGATTTTAACCACTCTAACCTCAAGACAGTGCTTCCTAAATTCTACCAGCATGTCTCCTGTCACACAAGAGGGGACAAAACATTGGACCATGTTTACACCAATATTGTGGGAGCCTACACAGCAACTCCCCTCCCCCACCTAGGTCAGTCTGATCACTTATCCTTGTTCCTTACCCCCAAGTATGTACCGCTCATCAACCGGGTGAAGCCATCAGTGAGGACCATCAAAGTGTGGCCAGAGGGGGTTGACTCTGTACTCCAGGAGAAGTTTAGGAACACAGACTGGAGTATGTTCACCTCTCAGGCTACCTGTGGCTCCCACATAAACATCGACTCTTACACCCACTCAGTCCTGGACCATATCAACACCACTATTGACAGTGTCACCACGGAAAGACAGATCACCACGTACCCAAATCAGAAGCCGTGGATGAACAGAGAAGTGCGGCTTCTGCTAAAGGCACATAACAATGCCTTTAGATCTGGTGATGCACAGGCCTACAGTTCATCCAGGGCAGATCTGAAGAGGGGCATCAAGAAGGCCAAGCACAGCTACAAGCTGAAGGTGGAGGAACATTTTGGGGACTCTGACCCCCGACGCATGTGGGAGGGCATTCAAGCTATCTCTGATTATAAGTCCAGCAACTCCATACCTATAGCCATGACTGTGCCCTTTCTCAATGAGCTAAATGACTTCTATGTTCGTTTTGACAAGGACAATAACGAAAAGAACATCAATTTCCCACCCTCTGACGACCTCCACCACCTCACACTCACCCACACCGACGTCCATAACGCACTGAGTCATGTCAACGTATGTAAGGCTGCTGGCCCTGATGGCATTCCTGGGCGTGTGCTGAGGGCATGCGCTGAGCAGCTGGCAGGGGTCTTCACAGACATCTTCAACCTGTCCCTGGCCCAGGCCGTGGTACCAGTGTGCTTCAAGACCACTTCAATAGTACCTGCGCCGAAACATTCAACACTATCGTGCCTAAATGACTATCGCCCTGTGGCACTGACGCCCATAGTCATGAAGTGCTTTGAGCGACTGGTCTTGGCACAGCTCAAAAAATGCCTGCCCCCTACACTGGACCCTCACCAGTTTGCCTACCGGAGCAACAGGAGTACAGAGGATGCGGTTTCTACAGCGCTGCACTATGTACTCTCACACCTGGATGACAAGAACACCTATGCAAGAATGCTGTTTGTTGACTTCAGCTCAGCATTCAACACAGTTATCCCCTCCAAGTTGATCACTAAACTTGGGGACCTGGGAATCAGTACCTCCACCTGCAACTGGATCATGGATTTTCTGACCAACAGACCCCAGCATGTTAGGTCAGGCCCCAACCGTTCTTCCGTCATCACACTCAACACTGGTGTACCACAGGGCTGTGTGCTCAGCCCATTCCTCTACTCCCTCTTCACCCATGACTGCAGGCCTATGTATGGATCCAATTCCATCATAAAGTTCGCAGATGACACCACGGTGATTGGACTCATCAGGGACAACGATGAGTCAGATTACAGGGCAGAGGTTGAGCACTTGGCTACTTGGTGCGCTGACAATAACCTGCTCCTTAACACCAGCAAAACCAAGGAGCTCATAGTGGACTACAGGAAGGAGAGGGGAGAGACACATGACCCCATCCATATCAATGGCATAGCTGTTGAACGTGTCCCCAGCTTCAAATTCCTGGGGACCCACATCTCAGCGGACCTGTCCTGGTCAGTTAACACCACCAGCCTGATCAAGAAGACCCATCAGCGCCTCTTCTTCTTGAGGACACTGAAGAAGAACCATCTGTCAACTGACATCCTGGGCAACTTCTACCGCTGCGTGATAGAGAGTACCCTGACCAACTGTGTCACAGTCTGGTATAGGAGCTGCTCTATCGCTGACCGTAAGGCGCTGCAGCGGGTGGTGAAAACCGCCCAACGCATCACAGGGACTCCACTTCCAGTTATAGAGGATGTCTACAGGAAAAGATGTCTGCGCCGGGCACGCAGCATTCTTAGGGACTCCAACCATCCTGCTCATGGACTGTTCCAGCTTCTCCCCTCCAGAAGGCGTTTCAGAAGCCTTCAGACTAGAACCAGCAGGTTTAGGAACAGTTTCTTTCCAACAGCTGTCACGTTATTGAACTTAGTTCCCCGCTGACTCTCTTACCATCATCTCTTACCATCCTCACCTGTACATAACTGCCTATCTAACTTATTGTACATTATTTGCGCATAACAGTACTCTTAACTTTCTGCACTGCTGCATATATTTGATTAAATTGCACATACTGTTAATTACCGTATATACTGCACTGCTGTCCTTTGCACTTCCGACTGGATGCTAAACTGTGTTTCGTTACCTTGTATTCATACATGTGTAATGACAATAAAGTTGAATCTAATCTAATCTAATCTAAGATCACTGGGAGATCAGTGAGATCATTGAGCGCTCGTTGAGAGACTGTTGAGAGAGCACTTCCCTTTGGACATCATTCAGAGATTGTTTTGGAATGAGTCCAAACTTTGAGGATCATTGTCACCATGGGGTGAGACGCCGGCTCGGCGCTCAGCCCATGCTCCTTTTATCCCTGCCTCTCATTGGGCAGTGCCTCAGCTGGTTCCCAGCTGTCAGTGTCACGGGACGGCTGGGGCCAATAAATCCTCATCAGCTGGGGCGCTGTTAATGAGTATAAAGAGGAGCAGCTTCGATTATTCGGGGCTGCGACATAAGCACTGCTAGGCTGAAGCCCCTTCGTCTGGTGTCAGCCTCAACTCCCCTTGCAGCATTCCGGTGTTTGTATCCCGCTGTGAGTATGCACGTCTTGTTACCCCCACGTCCGGTACGAGCTACCTACCCCTGCGCTGTGCAGCCTGAGAATGTACGTCTGTATGAGTGTCTGTGCTCTCCTCATCCCTTATCCCTTACCCAGAATAAAACATCTCGACTCACTGGCTTGTCCCTGGCTCTGATTGCCCGGCTCCCTAGAGCCGGATATGACAGTATGTCGCAGCCAGAAGAGTTGCCGGCGGCCGTGAGTCGCTGTGGAAATGTACCTTTCTGTCCGGGTGTCAGCGCTGCTAGCATGCCGTTTCCCAGGAGTCACTTCCGGCGCCAGGGCGACGAGCTGAGGTCCATCTCGGAGGCTGTCGACGGGACATTCTTCACCCTGCACGACGCCTCCAACGCGAGTCGCTGGCATCCGGGCCGTGCTGAGGAACTCCTGGACTGTCACCCTCACTCTCTGTACCATCTGGAGGACAGTGCCAGGATAGACGCTTCAGGTACACAGCGAGAGAAGCTCCACGGGGTGGATGGAAATCCCGGCAGGGAGTCGAAGTGGGCGACGTCTTTCCCCGCTTTGGAGTCCCGTTCCTGCCGCTATTCCAGTCCGGGAGTTCGCGCCAACCAGAGGACTTCCCCCGACCTGCGCCACGTCACTCGGGATTCCCTTCGAGGAGCCGCAGCTGACAGCAGTTATGTCCGGGGTCGAGTGGCTGTCGCGAGCTCTACTGTGTTTCCTGTCACCACCTTCAGGCATGTGGCGGCGGCAGTGAGATTGATGGTGAGGACTTCAGGGCTACGAAGCCTTCCCGTGCTCGACGCCTTCCTCGTCTCGATCTCCGATCTGGAGCGGCGAATCCTGGGTTTCCCCCTCGCTTCGTCCCCTGGGAGTAGTCGTCGTCACATCGCCGAGTCACCTCTGCACGAACCTCGTCCGGATCCAGTTCTGGGTCATCGTCAGGACCGTTCCTCCCACGCAGCTGTCATCCCTTCGCCTCGTCAGTGTGGAGATTCTACAGCCTCGTCCCCTGAGCCTCGTTCCCCCGCTGTCATTCCTGGACATTCGGGCTGGCTCACCCCGGCTGTTTCCCCCTCCTCCTCGACGCGCTTCCTGACCGCTGTGTGTGCCTGGAATTCCGGCCTGGTGAGCTCTCTGCTGGAGACAACGCGAGCGATCCTCAGACGAATTCCCGGGGGGTCCTCCGTTATCGCCGGGCGGGGAGAGGAAGAAGCAGAATCCACTACAGCAGGCGATACTCAACCTCCAGGGGGCAGGCAAGTCATTGTTTTTTCACACCTGCTTAATGATTTGCTCTGTCACATCCCTGGAGGAGAAGTTCAGGGTTCGCAGCTCCCTGAACTCTCCCCACCTGCTGTAACCTGTATGCCTAATCCCGCATCCTCTGTGTCTCTCTCCGCCGAGCGGTCCCCGGCTCCGGGTCAACGTGGTGGGATATGGAGAGGGCCTGTGGTTCCGCAGCTACATTGTGGACGGAGGAGGGGGACTGACTGCTGCGTGGAGTCTACGCCGACGACTGAGCGTCCCTGGGTCTCCACGGAGGAGCGGTTCGGTCCAGCGGGACGAGATTCTTCTGGCTTCACGCCGAGTGGGTCGTCGGCGGGGTTACCTGAGCTGGAGGGATCTCAAGCTGCGCTGACCATCGTGCTGGCTGCGGGGCCCGACGCGGCTAGATGGGAGCCTGACAACGATCTCCTGACGACGGATCCTGGATCTTCGCAGTCCTGGACGGCGTCAGAACCCGAGATCAGGCGAGTGCTCTCCTTTCTTTTCTTTCTTTTTATCTTTGAGCACTTCAGCCTATCTCCAGGGGAGACGAGCAGGGTGCAGCCGTCCGCTGCGTCTGAGCTCGTCTCGCCGGGTTCTGGCGCTGCCGGTGATCCTGATCCCGGTTCTGTTTTCTCTTCTGAGCCTTCTTCCAGGGTCACCGGCGAGGAGTTGCTGTTCCTCGTGGTGCTGGAGGGTCCGGGTTCAACGTTGGAGGTCGGTTCTGGTGCAGTGTCCAACGTGGGTTCGCCTGAGGCCCGATCGGGGTCCGACGTGGGTGCTGCCCCAGTGTTGTCCAGGTCCGGTGAGGAGGTGGCCGTTTCCCTGAGGCCCGCCGCCCTCGTCATCGGCTCTCCCCTGAGCCTCTTCCACCGGGATCCGCTCTGATCCTTCGTCCGTCTCAACGGTCCTGGTGGTTGAGTGATGCGGGTCGACGACCCGACCCGCAAAACTTTCGGTTCGGCGATCTGGTTTCCCCCCACTGGTCTGTTTGCCTTTGGGCGGCCTGGTTCGGCAGCCGTTGGACTGGATTCCTGGGATCTGGGCCCAGAGTTCGCCGTCCGAACATTTCTCTTCCCCGGGTTGCCAACTGGACAATGGGCGGGGAGATTACCAGAACAATTCCGGCCGTTTTGGACTCTGCCTGCCGTCTCCTCGGGTGTCCTTTACTTCTTTTATTATTGAGGTCACTCGGGTGTAGTTTCTTTGTCCATTAGGGGAATATATGTTTTTGTGCTGTGTGTTGTTTTTTTTTTAACCATACTCAGCATTTTTATCGTATTGTTATCCTGTTACCCTGTCACCTTTTTTTCACTCTTGGTGACTCACCTTATGTATCGCGCTGTGTATTGCATTTTCTTATCTTTACTCAGCGTTTTCATTCATCCTTACCTTAGCCTTGGCCTCGTCGGTGCATCATGGAGTATGCGTGTGGTTTCCTGTTCAACCATACTCTGTGATCACCCCATTCTGTCTTATTATCCTCGTGGGGGGCCTTCCCTGGCCCCGACTTTAACATTGACTGTGTTTGTTATTGTTTGAAGTAATGCGTTTCATTCCCACTTAACTGTACTTCATTATTACCCATTTGTCCTTGTCACCTCTGTTTCTTTAGGTGATCTTTTATATATTCAGTGCTGTGTGTTTTGTTTTCTTTAGTATCCATGCACAGCGTTTTTCATCATTTTTTGTCCTGACCTTTGTCTTGTTGGTGCATTATGGAGTAGTGTGTTTTGTTCCCCTTAACTATACTCTGTGATTGCTTTATTCATTCCTGCCACCTTTTTGGTGGGTTTTTGGTTTTCTTTTTTTTGCCCCGATCTATACGTTATTTGTATGCTGTCTGTAGTCGTATTTGGTATTTTCCCTACCTGTGTCCTAACTCAGTTTTCTCCCTAACTGTGCTCTGGGTTAATCCTTTTCCCTGTGTTGTAGGGTATTGTATTTGGGTTTTTTTTTTCTCTGCCCTGCTGCCCTACATTGGTCTATTGTTTTTTTTGTCCTTCCCTTTGCATCTTCCCCTCCGGTCCTGCCTCCCTTCCGCCCACCCTAGGTGGGGAGGGGGGGGGGGCTGGGATGTTCCTGGTCGTTCGGGAGCCCGACCGTGAGGGGGAGGCTCTGTCACCATGGGGTGAGACGCCGGCTCGGCGCTCAGCCCATGCTCCTTTTATCCCTGCCTCTCATTGGGCAGTGCCTCAGCTGGTTCCCAGCTGTCAGTGTCACGGGACGGCTGGGGCCAATTAATCCTCATCAGCTGGGGCGCTGTTAATGAGTATAAAGAGGAGCAGCTTCGATTATTCGGGGCTGCGACATAAGCACTGCTAGGCTGAAGCCCCTTCGTCTGGTGTCAGCCTCAACTCCCCTTGCAGCATTCCGGTGTTTGTATCCCGCTGTGAGTATGCACGTCTTGTTACCCCCACGTCCGGTACGAGCTACCTACCCCTGCGCTGTGCAGCCTGAGAATGTACGTCTGTATGAGTGTCTGTGCTCTCCTCATCCCTTATCCCTTACCCAGAATAAAACATCTCGACTCACTGGCTTGTCCCTGGCTCTGATTGCCCGGCTCCCTAGAGCCGGATATGACAGTATGTCGCAGCCAGAAGAGTTGCCGGCGGCCGTGAGTCGCTGTGGAAATGTACCTTTCTGTCCGGGTGTCAGCGCTGCTAGCATGCCGTTTCCCAGGAGTCACTTCCGGCGCCAGGGCGACGAGCTGAGGTCCATCTCGGAGGCTGTCGACGGGACATTCTTCACCCTGCACGACGCCTCCAACGCGAGTCGCTGGCATCCGGGCCGTGCTGAGGAACTCCTGGACTGTCACCCTCACTCTCTGTACCATCTGGAGGACAGTGCCAGGATAGACGCTTCAGGTACACAGCGAGAGAAGCTCCACGGGGTGGATGGAAATCCCGGCAGGGAGTCGAAGTGGGCGACGTCTTTCCCCGCTTTGGAGTCCCGTTCCTGCCGCTATTCCAGTCCGGGAGTTCGCGCCAACCAGAGGACTTCCCCCGACCTGCGCCACGTCACTCGGGATTCCCTTCGAGGAGCCGCAGCTGACAGCAGTTATGTCCGGGGTCGAGTGGCTGTCGCGAGCTCTACTGTGTTTCCTGTCACCACCTTCAGGCATGTGGCGGCGGCAGTGAGATTGATGGTGAGGACTTCAGGGCTACGAAGCCTTCCCGTGCTCGACGCCTTCCTCGTCTCGATCTCCGATCTGGAGCGGCGAATCCTGGGTTTCCCCCTCGCTTCGTCCCCTGGGAGTAGTCGTCGTCACATCGCCGAGTCACCTCTGCACGAACCTCGTCCGGATCCAGTTCTGGGTCATCGTCAGGACCGTTCCTCCCACGCAGCTGTCATCCCTTCGCCTCGTCAGTGTGGAGATTCTACAGCCTCGTCCCCTGAGCCTCGTTCCCCCGCTGTCATTCCTGGACATTCGGGCTGGCTCACCCCGGCTGTTTCCCCCTCCTCCTCGACGCGCTTCCTGACCGCTGTGTGTGCCTGGAATTCCGGCCTGGTGAGCTCTCTGCTGGAGACAACGCGAGCGATCCTCAGACGAATTCCCGGGGGGTCCTCCGTTATCGCCGGGCGGGGAGAGGAAGAAGCAGAATCCACTACAGCAGGCGATACTCAACCTCCAGGGGGCAGGCAAGTCATTGTTTTTTCACACCTGCTTAATGATTTGCTCTGTCACATCCCTGGAGGAGAAGTTCAGGGTTCGCAGCTCCCTGAACTCTCCCCACCTGCTGTAACCTGTATGCCTAATCCCGCATCCTCTGTGTCTCTCTCCGCCGAGCGGTCCCCGGCTCCGGGTCAACGTGGTGGGATAAGGAGAGGGCCTGTGGTTCCGCAGCTACATTGTGGACGGAGGAGGGGGACTGACTGCTGCGTGGAGTCTACGCCGACGACTGAGCGTCCCTGGGTCTCCACGGAGGAGCGGTTCGGTCCAGCGGGACGAGATTCTTCTGGCTTCACGCCGAGTGGGTCGTCGGCGGGGTTACCTGAGCTGGAGGGATCTCAAGCTGCGCTGACCATCGTGCTGGCTGCGGGGCCCGACGCGGCTAGATGGGAGCCTGACAACGACCTCCTGACGACGGATCCTGGATCTTCGCAGTCCTGGACGGCGTCAGAACCCGAGATCAGGCGAGTGCTCTCCTTTCTTTTCTTTCTTTTTATCTTTGAGCACTTCAGCCTATCTCCAGGGGAGACGAGCAGGGTGCAGCCGTCCGCTGCGTCTGAGCTCGTCTCGCCGGGTTCTGGCGCTGCCGGTGATCCTGATCCCGGTTCTGTTTTCTCTTCTGAGCCTTCTTCCAGGGTCACCGGCGAGGAGTTGCTGTTCCTCGTGGTGCTGGAGGGTCCGGGTTCAACGTTGGAGGTCGGTTCTGGTGCAGTGTCCAACGTGGGTTCGCCTGAGGCCCGATCGGGGTCCGACGTGGGTGCTGCCCCAGTGTTGTCCAGGTCCGGTGAGGAGGTGGCCGTTTCCCTGAGGCCCGCCGCCCTCGTCATCGGCTCTCCCCTGAGCCTCTTCCACCGGGATCCGCTCTGATCCTTCGTCCGTCTCAACGGTCCTGGTGGTTGAGTGATGCGGGTCGACGACCCGACCCGCAAAACTTTCGGTTCGGCGATCTGGTTTCCCCCCACTGGTCTGTTTGCCTTTGGGCGGCCTGGTTCGGCAGCCGTTGGACTGGATTCCTGGGATCTGGGCCCAGAGTTCGCCGTCCGAACATTTCTCTTCCCCGGGTTGCCAACTGGACAATGGGCGGGGAGATTACCAGAACAATTCCGGCCGTTTTGGACTCTGCCTGCCGTCTCCTCGGGTGTCCTTTACTTCTTTTATTATTGAGGTCACTCGGGTGTAGTTTCTTTGTCCATTAGGGGAATATATGTTTTTGTGCTGTGTGTTGTTTTTTTTTTAACCATACTCAGCATTTTTATCGTATTGTTATCCTGTTACCCTGTCACCTTTTTTTCACTCTTGGTGACTCACCTTATGTATCGCGCTGTGTATTGCATTTTCTTATCTTTACTCAGCGTTTTCATTCATCCTTACCTTAGCCTTGGCCTCGTCGGTGCATCATGGAGTATGCGTGTGGTTTCCTGTTCAACCATACTCTGTGATCACCCCATTCTGTCTTATTATCCTCGTGGGGGGCCTTCCCTGGCCCCGACTTTAACATTGACTGTGTTTGTTATTGTTTGAAGTAATGCGTTTCATTCCCACTTAACTGTACTTCATTATTACCCATTTGTCCTTGTCACCTCTGTTTCTTTAGGTGATCTTTTATATATTCAGTGCTGTGTGTTTTGTTTTCTTTAGTATCCATGCACAGCGTTTTTCATCATTTTTTGTCCTGACCTTTGTCTTGTTGGTGCATTATGGAGTAGTGTGTTTTGTTCCCCTTAACTATACTCTGTGATTGCTTTATTCATTCCTGCCACCTTTTTGGTGGGTTTTTGGTTTTCTTTTTTTTGCCCCGATCTATACGTTATTTGTATGCTGTCTGTAGTCGTATTTGGTATTTTCCCTACCTGTGTCCTAACTCAGTTTTCTCCCTAACTGTGCTCTGGGTTAATCCTTTTCCCTGTGTTGTAGGGTATTGTATTTGGGTTTTTTTTTTCTCTGCCCTGCTGCCCTACATTGGTCTATTGTTTTTTTTGTCCTTCCCTTTGCATCTTCCCCTCCGGTCCTGCCTCCCTTCCGCCCACCCTAGGTGGGGAGGGGGGGGGGGCTGGGATGTTCCTGGTCGTTCGGGAGCCCGACCGTGAGGGGGAGGCTCTGTCACCATGGGGTGAGACGCCGGCTCGGCGCTCAGCCCATGCTCCTTTTATCCCTGCCTCTCATTGGGCAGTGCCTCAGCTGGTTCCCAGCTGTCAGTGTCACGGGACGGCTGGGGCCAATTAATCCTCATCAGCTGGGGCGCTGTTAATGAGTATAAAGAGGAGCAGCTTCGATTATTCGGGGCTGCGACATAAGCACTGCTAGGCTGAAGCCCCTTCGTCTGGTGTCAGCCTCAACTCCCCTTGCAGCATTCCGGTGTTTGTATCCCGCTGTGAGTATGCACGTCTTGTTACCCCCACGTCCGGTACGAGCTACCTACCCCTGCGCTGTGCAGCCTGAGAATGTACGTCTGTATGAGTGTCTGTGCTCTCCTCATCCCTTATCCCTTACCCAGAATAAAACATCTCGACTCACTGGCTTGTCCCTGGCTCTGATTGCCCGGCTCCCTAGAGCCGGATATGACAATCATGGAGATTGCTGAAGATCATTGAGAGATCTTGGCAATCACTGAGAGATCAGTGAAAGATCATCTGGGGATATGGCGATTTTGTCATCACTCAGTGACCACTCAACAACATCCACCCCTGTGTAAAGAAGGTATTAGTGACATCACAGCCAGGCTGCTGTTTTTTAAGACTCCACTGCAAAAAGTACTTTGAAAGTCATATTTTTATAGGACCTGTTTAGTGAGTCATTTCTCAACATAATAATTAACTGGTGTGGTTAACCTGTGAATTGTATTTTGAGGCTAATTCCCTCTAAATCTACAGTAGTGTTTGTACTGTCCCATGATGTAAAGATACTCCTCATCACAAGCCCCATAAACAAGATCAAATGACTTAAAGACAAAGAGCACAGTCAGGTCAGAGTCACGTTCAGAGTTGAAGGGGTCATACGGTCGTTAATAGAAGAAAAAAACAAAATGCAGGTGATTTTAAAGACATCTGAGAGGGGTTGCTGCTTCTTATGAAATCCCATGGGATTCAGAGAATTTTAAACTCTTTTTGTTCTAGTCAAAGAACAATAGAGAATGTATGAAATTACCTTGAGAAACAGATTTAGCTGAATGTATTTCTAATAATGATGAACTTCAGAAATATAAGGCCTCTGTACTCACAGTGTTTGTCTTTTCATTCAGAACTGAGACTGTAAGACCAGCGCTGTATTTGAACAGCTTAAGATTTAGATAGAAACTACTGTATATGTTCAAAATTGGGTGGGGGGAGTTTAGCAATGAAGGCTGATGGGAGCTGGTTTCCACATGGCACAGCCCTGCCCTCTATGTATCATCAGCAGGAGCTGCTGGCTGGAAAACACAAAGGTCCATCTCAGGTGAACAAAATGACAGCCTAATCC
The DNA here is from genome assembly GCA_020510985.1 of Pholidichthys leucotaenia. Lineage (NCBI taxonomy): Eukaryota > Metazoa > Chordata > Actinopteri > Cichliformes > Pholidichthyidae > Pholidichthys > Pholidichthys leucotaenia. Next base: position 204,903,195 of record CM035839.1, read on the forward strand.
TTGCAAAGTCCCAGGAGTATTTATAGATCTGATAGATTTCAGGTATCAGTTATATCTGTTGTTTTGCTATCCTTTGTCTTTTGTGAGTCACAGCAGAATAAAGGAGACAAAGAAGACAGATGGGGAATGTATTTTCCTGTTCCACTGAACTACAGCTTGACCAGTTCTTCACATTCTGCTGCAGATGTTTTATGTATAGCTCTGTCAAACTAAAAAGTCTGGAAGCCTGGACCTTGGATTTTTTTTATTAATCACATTTTTCCAGTCTAGTTTTTAGTTGGTGGAGGTTATAACTATTAGTAACAAACAAACAAACAGTGCAATGATGCGTTCATTTTACTATGGAAATGTATGCAAGCCAGACATAAAAACTATAAAAACTGGGTATTTGCATAAAACTCACAGAGAATGAAAAAGGGGGAAAAAATGAATTACTGAAAGAAAACCAATGGTAGCACTTATAATCCAGCCTGCAAGTTACAGAGTAAGTACTGGGCAAAAACAAGGAAAAACACATTAAAAATGGGGGGGGGGGGCAAGATTAAAAGACAATAAATAAGTACCAGGACACGGGCTGTATTATGCTATGACCTTCATCTGACATGATTCCCCTATAACTACAGAAAAAACAGGGTACAAACACAGTAAAAACAGGGAATACACACACGCACACACACACACACACACACATATATATATATATATATACTGTATATATATATATATATATTAATGACCGAAAGAACAAGATCGCGGATACAAGCGGCTGAAATGAGCTTTCTCCGTAGGATTTCTGGACTCACCCTCAGAGATAGGGTGAGGAGCTCAGTCATCCGGGAGAGGCTCAGAGTAGAACCGCTGCTCCTCCACATTGAAAGGAGTCAGTTGAGGTGGTATGGGCATCTGATTAGGATGCCTCCTGGACGCCTCCCACTTGAGGTGTTTCAGGTACGTCCCACTGGGAGGAGACCCCGGGGCAGACCCAGGACTCGGTGGAGAGACTATGTCTCCCAGCTGGTCTGGGAACGCCTTGGTATCCCCTCTGAAGAGCTGGAGCAGGTGGCTGGGGAGAGGGAAGTCTGGGCTTCTCTGCTTGAACTGCTGCCTCCGCGACCCGGACCTCCGGAAAAGCGGTAGAAGATGGATGGATGGATGGATGGATGGATGGATATACGTATATATATATACGGGAGCATCATGGTGTGGGGGTGTTTTTCAGCACATGGTATAGGCAGACTTCATATAATTGAAGGAAAGATGAGTGGACAAATGTACAGAGACATCCTTGATAAGAACCTGCTACCATCTGCCAAGACGCTGAAAATAAAACAAAGGTGGACATTTCAGCAAGACAATGATCCCAAACACACAGCCAAGGAAACTCTCTGTCATGGAATGCCCCTCAGGGCAAAGAGGAAGACCCAGATGCTGGACTGCTAGTTTGTGATATTTTAATGAAAACACAAAAAGTCCAAACTGTGCACGAACAAAACTTACGAATATGGACAGTAAGAAGAAAACAGATCACACAAGGATGATAAACGCCTGAACAAGGACAGGGTTCAGACGCAGACGATCAAATGAGACTCCAGCAATAAAGGGGAGAAATCATAATCCTTAAATACAACTAGGGACAATTGAACACAAATGATGACAGGTGTGGATACCATGAGCGGGCAGGAGGAAGCAATGATAACAATCTCGGATCAGCTGGGAGCAATGAGAGGGAAAGACGGGACTGATAGCTGACAGAAGCACCACCCACAACAGAGCAAAAAACCCAAAAGTGTAACTGAGAGTTGCAGCCCCGAGAAGAGAGGAAATACAGCAAAATATAATGAGATAAAAAATAAAGACAAGAAAACCCAAACATATAAATAATAACACTACAACGAACGCAACCAGGAAAATAAATCATACTAAGAAACAATACAGAACATGTGAAAATAAACCAAAGATAAAATAACAGGAAAAGAACTCAAAAATACACCATATAAATATAGGGGAAAAAAGGCAAAGAGACAGAGCACGGCGGGAACCCCCATGCTCAGATCGTGACATTCTCAACTGGCTCCAGAGAAGGAAAATAAAGCTGCTAGAATGTCCCAGTCAGTCACCTGACCTGAATCTAATTGAAAATCTATTGAACGAAATGAAGATCAGAGTTCATAAAAGACACCCACGGAACCTTCAAGATTTGAAGACAGTTTGTGTGGAAGAATGAGCTAAAACCACTCCTGAGCAATGCCTGCGCCTAGTTTCTTCGTACAGGAGGCATCTGGAAGCTGTTATTACCAACAAAGGGTTTTCTACTAAATATTAAATTAATTTCACCAAGCGTGTTCAATACTTATATATATAATATAACTTGTTTTGGCAACACAGTTGGCTTGATTTATTTATATGTATGGATTACCTGGGTTGTTACTGATATCTGGTGAAAATCTCCGGTCAATGGCTCCATCAGAAATTTGTTTAATGAGAAAAATGTTAACATGTTCAATACTTATCTTCCCCGCTGTATATATATACTACTGCAGTGCTCATATGACTCTGTGTGGACTGGTGACATCATAGAAGTAATGCTTGCACCAAAGAATAGATGGCACCTATTAAGAATGCCTAAGGAGTTCTTATGAGTTATGAATGATTCCTTATAGGTCTTCCAAGGAAGCCCTGGTTCCAGAGCTTGGATTGGACCCAAATTTTTATCATTTTATCCCACCGGCCCCCAGAGCCTGCCCTGTGAATTTCAGCCCTCAACTCCCAGCAATTGTACCTTTTCCACCTCTGTTCATTTAATAGCGCCCCTAAGGATGTTCAGTAAAGATTTCCCCTCCTAAACTTCCACATATCTGGGGAGGTTGAAATTTACAGGGGTTATTGGGCTTAATATTATAGCCGTAAATCCAAATTTTCAGCCTCCAAATTTCAGCAGTTATTCCTTTCCACCTCTGTGTTCATTTAATAGCTCGCCCATGGACGTCCAATAAAGATTTCCTCTACTAAACTTCCACATTTCTGGGGAGGCTGAAATTCAGGGATGCACACTCTCATAACCTCAGCAAAGCGCATATCAAATCTGAGATCAATCTGACAGAGAATCACTGCATTATGATAGATAGATAGATAGATAGATAGATAGATAGATAGATAGATAGATAGATAGATAGATAGATAGATAGATAGATAATGTTTTTTTAAATGTTTTAACTAGTTAAGTGATTAATTGTGGGGGAAGTGGGAGGTAGGGGTGGGGTGAGCATTGATAGGCACAACACACAATGACAATTTATTTTTCTCCAACACACACTCTTCTTTACCTCAGAATAAGTTTGAGAACATGGTCAGGCTGCTTGCTATGGCAGTCTGCCTTAAGAGCTGCTCTTCTTCTTCTTCTTTTGGCCGCTTGCTTTAGGGGTAGGAACAAAGGATCATCTGCCTCCATCTCACCCTATCCCTTGCATCTTCCTCTGTAACACCAATCCATGTCCTCCTTCACTACATCCATGAATCTTCTCTGTGGTCTTCCTCTTTTCCTCCTGCCTGGAAGCTCCATCTTTAACTTCCTTTGTCCAATATCTCCACTATCCCTCCTCTGCACATGTCCAAATCATCTCAGCCTTGCCTCTTTTACTTTGTCTCCAAAGCCACTCAACCTGAGCTGTCCCTCTGATATATTCATTTCTAATCCTGTACCCCCTAGTCACTCCCAATGAAAATCTTAGCATCTTCAACTCTACTACTTCCAGCGCCACCTCCTGTCTTTTTGTCAGCCCCACCATCTCCAAACCATGCATCATAGCAGGTCTCACTACCATCTTGTAAATCTTCACTTTCACTCTTGCTGCTACCCTTCTTGTTATGTTTATGGCGATTATGGCAGCGCACACAGTTGCAGCAGCTCAGTGGTTCACCAGTCGGAGCGGTATTTGGATGTGTTTTTTGTTTTAAGTGTTTGTTTTGTGCACATCCTCCGAGCGAATATCACCTATAGCCGGCATGATATTCTGAAGATCGGAATATGCTACGAGGGGAAAGTAACAAGTGAGTTTCTCTGTTCACACAAGATCCCAGTGGAAGTAGCGAGGAGTCCCGGCTCTCCGTGGATTACCATCCCAGCGGGGAGGAGGCGCAGGCGGCGGAGGGAGAGGAAGCAGAAGCGGGGCTGTAGGGCCGGCGCACTAGTAAGGCTACAGAAGCAGCCATTCAAACCTCCGCTTCCCAGCCTTTTCCTCTCAAACGCCAGATCTCTCGTGAACAAGATGGAGGAACTAAGGTTACAGATTAAGGTAAACAACTGTGCCAGGGATGTATGCATTCTTCTTATCACCGAGACCTGGCTTCAACCATTTATCCCGGACTCGGCTATCGAGCTAGCGGGGTACACTACACAGCACTATGACCGAACAGCGGATTCCGGTAAGAGCAGAGGAGGGGTGCTCTGTGTGTACATAAATAACAGCTGGTGTACTAACTCGGTGATTATAGAAAGTCACTGTTCACCGGACATAGAGTATCTGACTGTTAAGTGCAGACCTATTTATCTCCCTAGGGAGTTTACTGTAGTTTTGGTAACGGCTGTTTACATTCCACCGGATGCTAATGCTAACTCAGCTATCGGATTGCTACATGCTAGCATTAGCTATACACAGAGTATTTACCCTTGACGCCGTGCAAGTTATAGCTGGGGATTTCAATCATGCAGACTTAAAGGCAGCACTCACTAAATTCCATCAGCATGTCAAGTGTGCTACTAGGGGAGTGAACACTCTGGACAAGGCCTATTCAAACATCAAACTGGACTATAGTGCTAGGCCTTTACTACATCTGGGCCAGTCTGACCATCTGTCCATGCTATTAATTCATGCATATGCTCCCCTCAGGAAAACTGCTCCCATCATCTCTAAGACTGTTGCTTCCCAGCAGCTGCAGGATTGCTTCGATATGACCAACTGGGAAGTCTTCGAACATCAGGACCTGGAGCTGTTCACGGATAGTGTGCTGTGCTATATCAAGAACTGCATAGACACTATCACAGTGAACAAACAGATCCGTATCTTCCCTAACCAGAAGCCCTGGATGAACCGGAAGGTCCAGCAACTGCTGAGGGAGGGAAACATCGCCTTCAAGTCTGGTAACAGCGAACTCTACAGCACAGCTCGGGCCAACCTGAAGAGGGGCATCAGAGAGGCTAAGGCAGACTATAGGAGGAGGAATGAGGACCATCTGGACAGCAATAATAGCCGGCAGGTGTGGCAGAGCATCCAGCACCTGGCCAACTATTGAACTAATCCGGGAACCGTGGTAGGTGACCTCACGCTGGCGGAGGAGCTGAATATCTTCTTTGCCCGCTTTGAAGTCACTGCACCTGTCTCGGCCAACCTACACCAGGCCCACAGCAGTACGTTCCTCACTTTGGAGGAACATGAGGTGAGGCGCACCCTGCAGTCCATCGACCCAAGAAAAGCAGCGGGTCCGGACGGTGTCCCAGGACGCGTGCTGAGGGACTGTGCAGATCAGCTGGCTGGAGTCTTTACTAAGATTTTCAACCAATCCCTGGCACAATCCACTGTCCCATCCTGCCTGAAGTCCTCCACCATAGTCCCCTTACCCAAGAAACCTCACATCTCCAGCCTCAACGACTACAGACCAGTCGCACTCACCCCGGTGGTGATGAAGTGCTTTGAAAGGCTGGTCCGTAGTCATATCATAGCAGCCCTGCCCCACAGTCTTGACCCCCACCAGTTTGCCTACAGAGCGAATCGATCCACAGAAGATGCAGTGGCCACAGCACTCCATGCCACTCTAGCCCACCTGGAGTGGCAGGGGAGCTATGTGCGGATGCTCTTTGTGGATTACAGCTCTGCATTTAACACCATTCTTCCACACAAACTGGTGGCCAAGATGGGGGACCTGGGGCTTCCTCAGGCCATATGTATGTGGATCAGCAGCTTCCTCTCTGGTTGCAGACAGAGAGTCAGGATGGGCCATCATACATCTACGGCCCTAAGCCTCAGTACCGGATCCCCCCAGGGCTGTGTGCTGAGTCCCCTGCTCTACTGTCTGTATACACACAACTGCACTCCCGCCCATCACAATAACACCATCGTGAAGTTTGCAGACGACACTACAGTGGTGGGTCTTATTTCGGGGGGGGAGGGGACGAGTCTGCCTACAGAGATGAGGTGGTGCGGCTGTCGTCATGGTGTAAAGATAATAACCTTCTCCTGAACACCTCTAAGACCAAAGAATTGATAATAGACTACAGGAGGAAGAAGACAGAAATTCCCCCTCTCATCATCAGCGGGGACTGTGTAGAGAGGGTAGCTGACTTCCGTTTCCTGGGAGTCCACATAGAGGAGAACCTGTCCTGGAGTGTGAACACCTCTGAGCTGGTGAAAAAGGCCCAGCAGAGACTGTACTTCCTGAGGATTCTCAGGAAGGAGAACATCACACAGAGACTGCTGGTGTCCTTTTATCGAGCTTCCATTGAGAGCATATTAATATACTGTATATGCATCTGGTACAGTAGTTGTACAGTAGCTCAGAGGAAAGCACTCCAGAGGGTCATTGACACTGCCCAGAAGATTATTGGCTGCCCTCTCCTCACGCTGGAAGACCTACACTGCTCCCGTTGCCAGAAGAAAGCCCAAAATATTTTAAAGGATACTTCACATCCTGGACACTCACTGTTTGAACTACTGCCATCTGGGAAACGATATAGACAAATGAACACAAGGACAAACAGACTCAAACACAGCTTCTATCCAACAGCAATAACCATTCTGAATAAAACGAGGAAGTAATGTGCTAAATGGACATGATTGTACGTTGTCGAATGCTCTTTGCAATGACTGTGTGTGCATGATGTCCTGTGTTGATTTCTGTGTGAATGTGGCTAGTTATTTATTCTTTTTAATTATTTTTTAACTGATTTTTAGTAATTTTAGGTCTATGTTTTTTTATAATGGGGCAATATTTTTATAAATGGGGCACTGACTGGAGAGCACTTTGAATTTTGTTGTACCTGTGACAATGGCAGTTAAAGATCTATTCTGTTCTATTCTATTCTATTCTATTCTGTCACAAATCACCCCGATACTCATCTCCACCCACTCCACCTTGCCCGCACTCTCTTCTTCACCTCTCTTGTGCATTTTCCATTGCTTTGGATGGGTGACCTCAGGCATTTAAACTCATCTACTTTCACTACCGCTACTCCTTCCATCTTCACCGTAACACCTGCCTCCCTCTCGTTCACACTCATGTATTCTGTCTTGTTTCTACTGATTTTCATTCCTCATCTCTCCAGAGCATACCTCCACCTCTCCAGGTTCTCTTCCAACTACTCCCTACTTTCACTTCAGATCACAATGTCGTCTGCAAACATCATGGTCCACGGAGACTCCTGCCTGACCTCGTCTGGCAGCCTGTCCATCACCATGGCAAATAAGAAGGGGCTCAGAGCCGATCCCTGATGTAATCCCACCCCCACCTTGAATCCATCCGTCACTCCTACAGCACACCTCACCACCGTCTCACTGTCCTCATACATGTCCAGCACCACCCTCACATACATATCTGCCATTCCTGACTTCCTCATACAGTACCACACTTCCTCTCTTGGCACCCTATCATATGCTTTCTCTAGATCCACAAAGATACTGTCCAACTCCTTCTGACCTTCTCTATACTTCTTCATCAACACCCTTAAAGCAAATATTGCATCTGTAGTACTCTTTCTTGGCATGAAACCATACTGCTGCTAACTGATTGTCACCTCTCCTCTTAACCTGGCTTCAGCAACTCTTTCCCATATCGTCATAATGTGGCCGATCAACTGTATGCCTCTGTAGTTACTACAGCTCTGAGCATCACCTTTGTTCTTGAAAATTGGGACCAAAACACTTCTTCTCCATTCCTCAGGCATCATCTCACTCTTCAAGACTGTGTTAAACAATCTGGTTAAAAAGTCCACTGCCATCTCTTCTAAACATCTCCATACCTCCACAGGTGTCATCTGGACTAACTGCCTTTCCACTCTTCATCCTCTTCAAAGCTGCCCTCACTTCTGCTTTGCTAATCCTCAGGACTTCCTTGTTCACCATCTTTCCTTCATCCATCCTCCTTTCTCTCTCATTTTCTTTACTTATCAACTCTTCAAAGTGCCCCTTCCACCTTCTCAACACACCCTCGTCATTTGTCAGTACATTACCATTTCTGTCCTTAATCAACCTAACCTGCTGCACATCATTTCCAGCTTGATATCTCTGGCTAGCCAATTCAGAAGTCTTTTTCCCCTTCCTTAGTGTCAAGCCTCTCATACAATTCACTATATGCCTTTTCCTTTGCCTTTGCAACCTCTCTCTTTGCCATGTGCCTAGATTCCAAATACTCCTGTCTAGTTTCTTCATCTCCCTGATTATCACACTTTTTCTTTGCTAACCTCTTCCTTTGAATACTTTCCCGTACCTCCTCGTTCCACCACCAAGTCTCCTTGTCTTCCTTCCTCTGTCCACCGGATACACCACATACCTTTCTCCTCGTTTCCCTCAATATTTTTGCTGTACTTTCCTTGTCCTCTGGTAATTCTTCCCTACCATCCAGAGCCTGTATCAACTCCTTCCTGAACTCTGTACGACCTTCTTCCTTCTGTAACTTCCCCCACTTAATCTTTGGCTCTTCCTTCACTCTCTTCCTCTTCTTGCTTTCCAAAGTCCTACAGACTTCCAGCCGATGCTGTCTAGCTACATTCTCCCATGTCATCCATCACCTTGCAGTCTCCTATCTCTTTCAGATTTATCCTTCTGCATAAGATGTAATCCACCTGTGTGCACCTTCCTCCACTCTTGTCACCCTATGTTCCTCTCTCTTCTTGAAGTATATGTTCACTACAGCCATTTTCATCCTTTTAGCAAAATCCACAACCATCTGTCCTTCCACATTTCTCTCCTTAAGACCATACCTACCCAGGACCTCCTCATCACCTCTGTTCCCTTCACCTACATGTCCATTAAAGTCTGCTCCAATCACCACTCTCTCCCTCCTGGGAACACTCTCTACCACTTCATCCACATTACTCCAGAATTCCTGTTTCTCTTCTACCTGACATCCAACTTGTGGGGCATACGTACTGACAACATTCAACATCACACCTTTGACTTCTAGTTTAAAACTCATGATTCTGTCTCACTCCTTCTTTACCTCCTGAAACTCTTCCTTTAAGATTACTCCTACCCCATTTCTCTACCTATCTACACCATGGTAGAACAATTTAAATCCACCTCCAGCACTCCTAGCCTTGCTTCCCTTCCATCTGGTTTCTGAAATACACAGTGTATCTACCTTTCTTCTCTCCATCGTATCAGCCAACTCTCTGCCTTTACCAGTCCTAGTCCCTCCATTTAACATCCCTACTGTCACCTCCACACTTCTACCTTTCTTTTTCTCTCTCTCTCTCCTAACACACCTCCCCCCTCTCCTCCTCCTCGATCTTCGACCAACAGTAGCCCAGTTTCCACCAGCACCCTGTTGGTTAACAGCACTGGAGGCGGTCGTTGTTAACCCGGGCGTCGACCGATCCGGTATGAAAGTGTCATTCGTCATGATCGGCATGTTTGATTTGGCAAAGGTTTTACATCAGATGCCCTTCCTGGCACAAACTTTCCCATTTACCCAGGCTTGGGACCGGCACTGGGAGTACACTGGCTTGTGCACCCCCTGTGGCTGGGTTGCTGCCTTTAGAGCTTCTACAGTGTATAAATCTGAAGGAAGTCAACATGATATTGACAGTATTTTCCTTATTTTCGAGTGACAAATAAGGTATGCGATGTGAGAAAAAGGGAAAAAGAGTGAGACTCATTCTCAAAGAGTCTGAGTTGTCAACGCTGATGTAGTGTTGCTCAGTGTACACAGTATCCTAGCCTAATATACGCGTTCCAAATTATTATGCAAATGATATTTGTCTCTGATTTTCCTAAATAGTCAATGCTAATGACAGTCAGTATAATTTTCAAGTCATCAACCGTTAGAGCATAATTCAAATTTTATTGAACAAACCCCCCAATGATAACTATTTTTTTTTGCAAAAATAAAGAAACTCAAAATGCACTGCTCCAAATTATTATGCACAACAGAGTTTCAAAACATTTTATTGGTTGTAAAAAGCTGAAAATTGTCATTTACTCAATTTGCAGCATTAGGAGATTATATTTACTGAAATCAAAAGCTATTTCAATCCAAAACATCTTACCAGACCAAGTTATATGTTAACAAAGGACCCCTTCTTTGATATAACCTTCACAGTTCTTGCATCCACTGAACTTGCGAGTTTTTGGAGAGTTTCTGCTTGAATTTCTTTGCAAGATGTCAGAATAGCCTCCTACAGCTGCTGTTTTGATGTGAACTGCCTCCCACTCACATAGATCTTTTGCTTGAGGATGCTCCAAAGGTTCTCAATAGGTTGAGATCAGGGGAGGGTGGGGGCCACACCATGAGTTTCTCTCCTTTTATGCCCATAGCAACCAATGACACAGAGATATTCTTTGCAGCATGAAATGGTGCATTGTCATGCATGAAGATAATTTTGCTACGGAAGGCATGGTTCTTCTTTTTGTACCATGGAAGAAAGTGGTCAGTCAGAAATTCTATATACTTTGCCAAGGTCTGGGCGCATGCGCACGCAGCGACCAGCAGTGGGTGAAAAAAGGTTGATGTCTGTGTCTTTGTTTTTATGCACTTTAATGTGTTTCAATGTAATTCTCTGTGTTGTTTTTGTCCTTGAATGTTTGTGGACTATATACCGAAGAGCTCCCTGGTTCCATCAGAATGGATTTCCTCCTTGTTTTTGCACTGTCGTTTTTTTCCTACCGGCTCTTTGTCTTGGAGGTAAGCACGATCGCAATCTTGCCGGGAAGAATACAGTATTCCAGGTACATGTTACTGCATTTAAACATGGATAATGAAGCATCTGTGTTTGAGTCCATGCCGCAACTGCCGGACTTTATTTTAAGAGATTTTCATGGACACAGCAATGAAAAGAGAGACAAGAGGAGGAAACGCGGAAAGCGTGGAGGCGTAAGATTAAGCCTGAGGAGGTGTCAGCTTAACCGCATTCCTCTTCCTTCCATTATTATGGGGAACGTACAATCCCTGAGAAATAAAGTGGATGAAATTCAAGGGAATGTACCATATCAGAAGGATTTCAAGAACTGCTGTGTCATGGCTTAAATGGAGATGTGGCTTACGGTGCATGACCGAGATGCAGACCTGTGGATTAACAGCTTTGGAGCCCCACTTCGCTTGGATCGGCAGGAAGAGGTAACAGGGAAATGTCAGGGGGGCGGCGTATGTTTATATGTTAATAAACAGTACTGTACATCTGTCACGGTCAGAGAGCGCATCTGTACACCAGATGTGGAGCTGCTGTCCGTGTCACTACGCCCCTTTTATCTGCCCCGCGAGTTCCCCTGTGGTGCACATATGTAGTTTCACGGGCTCACATGTATATGACTGTTCATATGCTCTCATGTATATTCCTGTGTGCTTACTTTGGCTTCACGTCTGAAGAGGAACAAAAGGTCTGGACCTCCTAGGGAGATGAGGAGGATGTGAGTGTTGACCTTTGGATATGCAAAGAGATGGACATGAAGGATTTCCTGACCACCGAGGTTTGGGTGGAAGAGAGGAACTGCAGGGGGGATGCATTGTGTTTGGGATTTAAAGACAATGGGATTTTGTGCTTTGATGTCAGGGGTATAAGACTGGCAGAGGTTGGGGGTTCTGTCTCTTTTCTGATTTGTATGTTGGAGAGTGTGTCGAGAATAAAATGGAACTTGAGAAATAACTCAGCCTCATCCTTTCCACACATCTCCACACCCCCAACTTTTCATAACGACTATGTACATTCACCCGAGGGCAGATGCTGACTCCGCCTCCAACACCGTCTTTGATGTGGTACAGAGGTTGCAGTCGATTTCCCCAGAGGCTCCAAATTTTATCCTTGGGGATTTTAACCATGTTTCTTTAAAGAAGACACTTAAAAACTTTTATCAGTATGTCTCCTGCCCAACCAGGCGAAAAAAGACATTGGACCTGTGCTATGGATCCATAGAGAGGGCCTATAAATCTATTCCCCTTCCCCCTTTAGGATTCTCAGATCACAACTGTGTACATTTGCTGCCCACATATATAACTGCTCTCAGAAGAGACAAGGCGAAGACCAGAGACATAAACATGTGGACAGAGGATTCAGTGCACTGCTTCCAGGAATGCTTTAACTGTACGGACTGGGAGGCGTTCACACCAGCCTGCGGAGAAGATTTGGACTCGTTAGTGGACGTGACATGCTCATACATGGCTTTCTGTAGAGACATGATCGTTCCACGTAAAAGTGTCAAAATATATCCCAACAACAAGCCATGGGTTACAAAATCAGTTAAATCCTGCTTACAGAGGAAAGCACTTCCCTTTAAACAGGGGGTTGTTTCTGAGCTGCAGGTTGCCACAAAAGAGCTGAAGGCCGAAATTTTAAGAGCAAAACAGAATTATAAATCAGAGTTGGAAAGCAAGCTGGCAACAAAGAAACTTGGTTCAGCCTGGGCCAGTATGAAAACTATCGCAGGCCTTCAGAGCACAGAGTGCAGTAATCATGTTTTTTTAGATGGTTTTAGTTCAGACACAGAGCTGGCTAATGCTCTTAATTGTTTTTATGGTCGTTTTGACTCCTTTGATTTTAGCACAGAGACCCAAGGTTTGAAACAGAAACTCAAAGACAATCAGCACTTTAATATTGAGGTGCAGGATGTTAAAAGGGTGTTCTGTGCTGTAAAAGTGAACAAAAGTCAGGGCCCTGATAATATATGTGGGCGCTTGGTAAAGTCCTGTGCACATGAGCTGAGTCCTGTATTTCACTACATTTTCAATAAGTCCTTACAGACACAACATGTGCCTAAGATCTGGAAAGATGCTGTGGTTGTCCCCGTTCCAAAATCCAGCTGTCCTAAAACGGTAAATGATTTTAGACCAGTTGCTTTGACTTCAATTTTAATGAAAATTTTTGAAAAACTGGTCAGATGTGAGGTCCTAAAGCAGACTGAGCATGTATTGGATCCTTTGCAGTTTGCCTACAGGCCTCACAGAGGAGTAGAAGATTTTTTATTTTTTTTTTTAGATTTAGTATACTTTATTGATCCCCAGAGGGGAAATTGAGGGTCATCCACCACCTGGATGGATGAAGCAGCCACAATACGGCGCTATCCCTTAACCATTCACACACACATTCACACCTAGGGCCACTTTAGAGTCTCCAATTAACCTAACCTGCATGTTTTTGGCATGTGGGAGGAAACCGGAGAAATCCCGGGGTAAACTCATGCATACACGGGGAGAACATGCAAACTCCACACAGATCACTGTTGGTCGGGGGCTGGGATCAAACCCACGATCCCACGATCCCCCGGCCAAGGGTAAACTGTGCTGCCGCAGTGCTAACCACTGCGCCACCTTGCAGCCCACTGGATGCCACTGTCACTCTGTTTAACATGCTTTTTAAACATCTGGATTTTAATGGGACACATGCCAGGCTTTTATTTGTGGACTTTTCTTCCGCCTTTAACAATCCAACCTCATATTTTAGTTGAAAGGCTCCTGTAACAATTTGATTTGAGTAATAATCTGGTGGGTTGGATTCTGGATTTTTTAACCAGCAGGACACAGAGAGTAAGGGTCAATGGTACATTGTCTGACCAAAAGTGTTCTTCTACTGGCTCTCCACAGGGGGGGGTGTTGTCACCACTACTCTTCATCCTGTACACAAACATGTGTCGGAGTGGACATGACAACAGACACATTATAAAGTATGCTGATGATTCAGTTGTTGTCAGTCTCCTCCAGGATGGTGAGAGTGGCCACGGCCCAGTAGTTGATGATTTTGTTCACTGGTGTGAGGATTCCTACCTGCAGCTGAATACAACAAAAACTAAAGATATGATTATTGACTTTAGAAGGAAAACTCCCAGGCACGAAGTCACTGTACTAAAAGGCCAGACCACTGAATGTGTACAATCCTACAAATATCTTGGGATGATTATTGATAGTAATTTAAACTTTGAAGAGAACTGTGAAAGGGTGTGCAAAAAGGGTCAGCAACATTTGCATCATTTAAGTAAACTTGCATGCTTCCAAACTGACCGGACCATAATGACAATGTTTTATCGGGCTTTTATTGGATCTGTTTTATCCTTTTCTTTAGTGTCATGGTTTGGTCAGATAAAAGTGAAACAGAGGAAATCCTTGGATCAGGTAGTTAGATGGTCCAGTCGTTTGCTTGGTGAGTCACAGCTGAGCCTGACATCCCTGTACACCAGACAGGTACAGAGGATTGCTACCTCCATTTTAAATGATGACTCCCACCCTTTGCGCTGCCACTTTCAGCTTCTTCCCTCCAGACAGAGGTTTGCTGTCCCAAAAAGTAAAACCCAGCACTACAAAAACAGCTTTGTTCCTGCTGCTGTTAAAGAATTGAACAAGATGTAACAATATATTGCACATAATTTAGTTACCTATTTATTAATTTTATTTTATATTTACTTATTTTTTGTAGGTTTTTTATTTGGGTTCTAAATCTTTTATTGGGTTTTAGACTTTTGAGTTTTTAACCTCTTTGACTAGTCTTTAACTTTTTAGTATGACCCTTTTCTCTTATCTCTTTGTTTTTTCTCTTATCTCTTTGTCCTATGTCTTGATTGGTGGAGCCTTGAGCACTTTTATCATGTTTATAGTCAGCTACATGTGTGCCTGTGTTTGTGTTCATGTTGAATGTAACTGTGGTTTGTAAATATGGATGTCACCTGACTGCAAAACAAATCTACCTACGGGTACAAATAAAGTAACCTGAACCTGAACCTGAATCTGAAGGTCATTTTCACACCTTCAGGGACCCTAAAGGGCCTATCAGCTCTCTTCCCATGATTCCACCCCAAAACATGACTCTGCCACCTCCTTGCTGACATTGCAGCCTTGTTGGGACATGGTAGCCATCCACCAACTATCCAGTACTCCATCCATCTGGACCATCCAGGGTTGCGTGGCACTCATCAGTAAACACGACTGAAAATTAGCCTTCATGTATTTCTGGGTACACTGCAACCATTTCTGCTCGTGAACATTGGTTAGGGGTGGCCAAATAGTAGGTTTATGCACAACTACAAGCCTCTGGAGGATCTTACACCTTGAGGTTTGTGGGACTCCAGAGGCACCAGCAGCTTCAAATACCTGTTTGCTGCTTTGTAATGATGTTTTAGCAGCTGCTGTCTTAATCTGATGAATTTGTCTGGCAGAAACCTTCCTCATTATGCCTTTATCTGCACCAACCCATTTGTGCTCTGAATCAGCCACACATTTATTCACAGAACAACGATTATGCTTAAGTTTTCGTGAAATATCCCATGTTTTCATACCTTGTCCAAGGCATTGCACTATTTGACACTTTCGGCAGCAGAGAGATCCTTTTTCTTTCCCATATTGCTTGAAACCTATGGCATGCTTAATAATGTGGAACATTCTTCTTAAGTAGTTTTCCTTTAATTGGGCTCACCTGGCAAACAAATTATGACAGGTGTCTGATATTAATATCAGTGATTCAAAGAGCCCCGAGACATAATACCATCCATGGGTTTAATTGAAAAACAAAAAATTGAATGTTTATAACACTAAAATCCTATTTGCATAATAATTTGGAACATGGTGTAGTGAACTCAAAATAACAATAAAAACAACTGAGCTTAAGGACACTACTCTGCTTATTTTCTCATCACCATTAATGATGTCATGATGGTGACATCAAATGGTAAATGATATTTTGAACAATAATGGGCTCCAAGAAGAAGACCGGGAGGGCTCCACAACTGACAGAAAAACAAAATGTCAGCCAATATGAAGGATGGCAAGCTCCAAAATTTCTGGGAGAATATCATTTGAACAAATGAGACAAAAATGGAGCTTTTTGGCCAGTCACATCATCTTTATATTTACAGAAGGCAAAAGAAGCTTTTAAAAAAAAGAACACCATAACTATTGTGAAACATGGAGAGGGTTCAGTTTTGTTTGGGGGCTGTTTTGCTGCTTCTGGCATGGGGAAGCTTCAATCTCTGCAGGGTACAATGAAGTCTCAAGACTACCAAGGCATCCTGGAGCCAAACATACTGTCCAGCGTCAGAAAGCTCAACCTTATGTGCAGGTCATGCGTCCGTCAACAGGATAATGACCAAAAACATACAATCAGCGGAACTTAAGAATGGCTGAAAAAACACATTGGTCTCTTCTTTAATGGCTGTCCATGAGCCCAGATCTTAATCCGATTTCACATTTATAGAAAGATCTGAAAGCTGCAGTGTGGAGACATCACCCTTCAAACCTGACACAGCTTGAGCAGTGTGCGCAGGAAGTGTGAGACACACTACCTGCTGGCAAATGCAGATGTCTCTGTGAAGGACAGAGATCACTTGTTGGCAGTGATGAGACTATTATCAGGTTCATTCAGTTTTCTACCAGTCAGTTCATTGTTTTAATTCTGCTTTTATGGATTCTGTTTGGTCTATTTTTGGTAGGATAACCTTAATAATGATACTGGTCAACACCAAATTTATTGTCTAAGATTTTTTTAGCTGATTTAGGACAATTTTGATGTGCTGAATCCAAAAATCACATTGGTTTTGTTCAATCAGGTCAACTTTTTGAATTATGGCCACATGTTGTTTTATAAGTTTTTGTTTACATATACAGGTATTTTCGCTTTATATGATGCAAAATTCTTTTTTTATGTCTTGAAATTCTCTGAATTTTGAACAATGATTATGTAACATTCAATTTACATGTACTTACCTTTATATAAAGGTAAGTATATGCACAGTACTAAGTAAGTACAGGTTTTTACTTAGCACCTGAATGAGAGAAACAGATGTCATTTTCGGATTCAGCGGTGCAAAACTGCCTTAAATTAGTTGAAAAAACACAGACAACTTACAAAAAAATATTTTTGTAAGACTGTGTAATGTATGAAACCTAAATTTGTTGTTGTTATGCTTGTTTTTAATCAAAGATAAGTCCTGGGTTAGTTTTGTTTAAAAAGTGGTACTGTAAAAACAAAAGTCACCGTTATCATGGGCTGAAGTTTTAAATCATTACTCTCTTAAGATGTGTCAGGTTCCCAGACAAACCCACAGCCTTCAATGCAGCGACTCAGGGTTGTTTTGGCTCCAGAACACTGAAAATCTCATATAGTGTCTGCGGCAATACTTCTGCAACCCTTTTGTTTTATTAATTTTTCTGAAGTACGTATATAAAAGAGAACTAGAAAGTTAGGTCATGCTGATCTCATGTAAAGATTGTAATGGACAGATATATAATCCCACTTTTTTCTCCTTCATGGATTGTTGGTTTTTTTAGGGTTAAAGGCTTTAATTAACAGTTCAGTGTGTAATATAAAGCAGAATCTAGTAATCAGATTCACAATTCACATTTCATCAGATATCACCCTCTTCCAAAGCACCTTCAGAAGTCATTTCTGTAAGGGCAGAGACGAACAGTGTGACATTCTGAGATCAACGATCTCCTAAAAAGCTGTTTCTGTGTAAATGTTTGGGAGATCCTTGTGCAATCAAAAATTCACTTTTAAAAAATCCTTAAGATCAGTATATTATATAGTGCCCTCCTTCCCACTTTACACAGGGGTGGAGATCTTGGAGAGATCACTGGAAGATGGTTGAGAGATCTAGCCATTTTTCTTCTCTCAACAACCTCCATCCCTCTGTGAGGTTAATTCAGTTTTGACTTAAAGACTGGAAAAGACATTATGGCAGTTCAAGATGGCTGCCTGCATGGCACCACTGTGTATAAAAAATGCATCTTAAGGTAAATAAATGCAACAACTTTTCCTCCATAGTGGTTATATACCAAAGTTAAGATTTTATTCTGTGTTAAATTTCAGAATTCAGATTCCCCCAACATTTTACACACTATACCTTTCATGTACTTTTTGTCAATAAAATCCATTAAATATTGAAATTGCCCTCATGAAACAATAATATATGGGGATATATGGTAAATATATTTAAATATATACAGTATATATATATATATATATATATATATATATATATATATATATATATATATATATATATATATATATATATATATATATATATATATATATATCATACTTGGAAGCATTATGATAAACGATAAGTATATGCATAAACAATATGGTGTATTATTAAATAAGTTGCAATGCATTAATTCAATATATTTTCTATATATTAATTTGTATTTTACAGTTAATAATAAGTTGTTAATTTTATTGAATCTTTTATGTAATCAGAGGTCCAAAATTATATGTTACTTTACATTGCATTATATACTATATTATAGTAGTATAATATATATATATATATATATTTGTGTTTTATATATATATATAACACATCGTCATCAGTGACCAGAGGAGCCTGTTCAGTGAAAGACTGCTCCTTCCCAAGTGTCGGACCAACAGGCTCAAGAACTGTTTTGTCCACCATGCCATCACACTCTCTAACTCCTCACTTGGGGTGGGGGGGGGGGACATATAGTACAGAGGACAGTAGGGCATTCATAGTGAAATAACCTTAACTTAACCATACTTGTACAAGCCATATTTAGCCTTATATTTATACTGTGTATATTATGTTAAGTGTTTATTAAGTGTTTATTAAGTGTTTATTTTTTTTTCTTTTTTGCTTTTCTGATCTGTATGCTCCTTTTATGTGCTGCTGGAAATTTTAAATTTCCCAGAGGGAGTCATCCCAAAGGGATTAATAAAGTTAAGTCTAAGTCTCTAAGTCTAAGTCTGTGTGTGTGTGTGTGTGTGTGTGTGTGTGTGTGTGTATTAGTATATTATATAGAGTGTAGTATATTATAGTAGTCAAAAGTTGACTGACTTTATTATATTATATTGACTGTAAAAGTATGGGGACCTATTTTTTCTTGTGTAACGTTCAGTCTGAAGAAGTGACAGTGGACTTCTTCAGACTGAATGACTGTGGTCAAGTTACATACCTCCTGTCCAGGTTAGCGGCTCTGACAGCGGCGAACACCCGCGTCTTCAGCGTCAGGCCTGCCATGGGGATGGACAGCGGCTGGACGTATGATGAGTCCTGAGCAGAAATCACATTAACATTTAAAGGTGATGGAGACAATTTTCTGACCTCCTGGTCAGTAGGTGTCACGTTTACTTTTGCACTAACTGGTTGGTAGAGATCTTTACCGGCCATAGATAAGTAAACATTAGATAGAGCATGGCCAGCTGCTAGGTTAGTCACTAGTTAGCCTGCTTGTATGATTAGAATAAATACAATACCAGCTGTTTGTGTATGTTATTTTCACAATGCTGAAGGTGCTGTCAACCATTATAATTACCTACAGAATAGGGCCCCTCTGCCATGAAAATGTTAGCCATGTCCTATCTATGGTAACATATATCTATGTTACCAGCCACTGGAGCATAGACTGAAGTCTCCTCATCTGACTGCTCAGATGTAAAAATTATGATTATTTCAGAATACAAGGCTTAAATCTGCACATTTCTAAACATTTTTGATGTATTATTTTTCAATATTTGTTGTCATGAAAATGCAGTTCACCTTTAAGGCCATTTGTCACATTTTCCTCCCCTCTGTGAAGTTCCACTGCACTTCACAGCACCACTTTAGGTTTAAATTCAAACAGACAAGTGAATTTATTGTAAAAGTTAATGTGAATGAAGGATAAATTTTCTTCACTTTTCCCCAATTATAGGTACAAATTACAGGTAATTTGCCCCTTTCAGTAGCTACATAAAAGGATTTCTGTGACTCTATTATTATCTTTTCACAGATTGATAATGATTGTCATAAATTGCATCAATTATTGATATTAAAGGTGCAGATAACTGTAGATCCTCTCTTTGATGTGTGCTGATGAAATGTATTTATCTGCAGCCCCTGTTAACGGTGGTTTGGGCCTGATGTGAACTCACGTTGTAAAGCAGCAGATTCAAGGTGCTGATGAAGGTGCCGTTGCTCTCCTTCACTGAGATGGCAGCTGCCGACCTTAATCCAAGATCATTAAAAGAACAGATTAAAAATGGCTAAAGAACAAAACAAAACAGAGATTCAGCTTTGTTCTATTGTCCACAGTGTTTACAAGATTACATCTCCAAAACTATCCGTCACTCCTTATTTCACTCACTTCATATGGTTTTAATCCATTGGTAGTACACCAGAAATATCCCAGCCGGCGTGTCCATGTGGGCCCCACTCCACCATAGGTTAAATCTGGGTGGTCTTTTAGGTCCCATGTGGGTTTGCCTCTGTTTTCCATGTTGGTCCCACCTGTGTTTGCCCACATGGACTTTACCTGTGGTGTGGGTGAGCAGCTTTAACCCCATCCAGGCCCATCACGGGTTCAGTGCAGGTGAGCAGGTGTCAGTAACACTGGCGCCACAGGTGGGCAAACACAGATGAGGCCCATGAGACAGCCCAGTCTATACTGGGGCCCACATGGACATGCTGACTGGGATGCCACACAGACTTTAAATAAATTTTGAAATCTCTTCAACAATATTTTTTTTTTGACACATCATCCACTTTCTTATCACTTTTTATCGACAGCTTTTGATATACATACATTCCGTAATTTAAGTAAAGGTTCCACTTTACAATGAGACTACCTCATAAAGGATTTATAAATACTTTTAAGTAGGTTATTAATTGCACTATAAATGTTTTATAAAATCAAATGAGCAGTTATAAACATATTATAAGTAGGGATGCACCAATATAATGTCTGATATATCAGTATCAGCCAATATAGTCACCGTGTTGACTTTTAAACTGTATGATTTCAGTTCACTTATCTATTAAAATGCATATTTCCTCGTTTTTTTCTCTTTTTTTTAGCTCATTTGGACAAAGCTGAAAGGAGCTAACACAATAATGCTGCATCTGCTGTCCATCCACATTTCACGGGAAATGTTACTCCTCCTAGGCAATTGCCCAAATGTTTGGCAAACCCACACACAATGATCCTCAAGTGGGTCTGCATCTCGGCTGTGGTTAAGGTCAAAGCCAAGGTCAGCGGCCAGAAGATCTGAGCACTTTTTGGGTGATTTCATCAGGCCGGAATGATATACTCCGTCATTGATGGCCAGGTTGACTTATTTGATTTACAGTGCTTAAATGCTAATAACTTAATAATAACTGATGGTGACAATAAAGCCAATGAGAAAACAGAATAATCTCAATAAACTGATATCTGAGGTTTGACAGAACTGATGAGCGTCAGCTCATTAGTGTGCAAGAAACAAGTCAGTTTCACTGTTTATCTCATAGCAGCTTATTAATGAATTATAAAATATTTACAAGTAATAACTCTCTTATGAATATTTATAAATCTTTGTTAGTGTAGCTAATTAAATTAAGTGGTTTGAAAATCCTTTACTTATTCCATTTGGCATTATAAGGACAATTTTAAACTATTATATGATGGCCAAATACAGTAATTAGTTCAGTCATCTTATTTTCCATTTATGGATCTCCTAATGATGACAGGGCAGTTCATACTGATGAATATTTAAATACAGAACATTATCTCTTAGTTTTAGACATGTCTGCATATGTTTTTAGGTGTGTTTGTGTTGTGTTGACTTTTTTAGCAGTGACAGAAAAGATTCAGAAAATGTAAAATGTCATTCTGAAGGACTGCAGAGGATTTAACTTCTGTAATTCTCCCTGCCGTCCACTGTGCAGCGCATATTAACTACTGCTGTCTCTTCTTTGGTTTGACTGCCACATCTGTCAGTCTCCACTAAAATGTCAGAGCAGCTCGGTGTTGCTGATAAAAGGGGTGAAAAAACAGAGACTGATGCAGTGGAGGATGAACAGACAACATCTATCAGCCACCGGCAGCGGATAATATTACAGGGCAAGACAGTTCAGCTTCTGTTCATTTTGACACATTTTATATTACTACCGTAATTTTATTTTGTAGTATTGTGTTATTCATGTGTGTCTGTTCAGAAACGAAAGTTGTGTTTTAGTGGGTTACACTGTCATTTAAAAAAAAAAAAATGATGGTAGTGAAAATTGACCTAGTCTTTGTTCACTTAATGAACAAGCAAAATTAAAGGTATAATCTGTATTTTTGTTCTGAAAGTTAACAATTTAAAATCAAAATATCAATGAAAACATTCAGTGTCCTCTTATCATACTGATGTGGTTTCTCTACCATAAAGTAGAACTGGTTGTGTAAGACCTATTTAATTAAAACTAACATAATGCTGTCTAATTAATCAGATAACTAGTCAACACTGTCATCAGTGTTCAACAATCTTGAGCACTTTAACAAATTCTTCTGAGAAAAACCACAACACCGTCTAAGTAGCTAAAAGTAGGGAAATGAAGGCAGATGGAGGAAAAGTGGCTGCACGGTGGCGCAGTGGTTTAGCACTGTGGCAGCACAGTTTTACCCTCGGCCGGGGGATCGCGGGGATCATGAGATCGTGGGTTCGATCCCAGCCCCCGACCAACAGTGAGCTGTGTGGAGTTTGCATGTTCTCCCCGTGTTGCGTGGGTTTACTCCGGGATTTCTCCGGTTTCCTCCCGCATACCAAAAACATGTAGGTTTAGGGCGCTCGCGCACGCAGCGACCAGCAGCCGGTGGCTTGTCACCAGACTGCAAACCAAATCTACCTACGGGTACAAATAAGTAACAAAAAAAAAAAAAAGTAACAGAGAGGTTGTGTGACTGTGTGACAGCAGGCGGATTAAATAATTACCCTTTTCTTATCCCCTTATCACACCAACCGGCTAATGCTGGCGAACATTGCACTTTTTGGTTTTCTGTGAATATATTTTTCTGCAAACGTTTGCAAGCGGTTGTAAAGTGTGTCGATAAACTTCTTTTTGGTTCGCCAAGTAGTGAACATTAGCAACTGTTTAAGAACCTTTACGACAAAACTGTTTTGCGACCTTTCACGAACCCTGACGAAACTTGCTGCCTTCGCCGCCATTAGCCGTTTCTTGCTGCTCCGTGAGATACTAGCTTGATTTTTGACAACATCTGTCAGAAAAGTTGGTGAATCCAAAAACCACAACATTCGGAAGCGTTCACTGCTCTGTGAGATACTACCCTTTGTGGTGTGGAAATATATGACAGATTATAGTCAGTCATCATGGAATTTTTACAACCCTGACGGACAACATTAAGTTCTAGCATAACCTCTGTGTGTAGCGCACTGTTTTTAACCCAGTTTAAAAGTGGAGTGATGTGAGTGAGACTTACGAGGCCAGCTGTGTGTTGTTGACCAGGTATTCCAGAGGGTAGCTGCAGCTGAACTTATACAACAGCCCTGGCAGGTAACTGATGATGGTTGGGGGGTCTGGTGTGTCGATGAATCCTGATATGCTCCCAATCTGCACCAGGGATAGGTTCCCGTAAGCATTGGGCCCCGGAGCCGTCGACACCTGCGGCAAGGACATCAGCGTGGGTAACTCTCCTCCTCCTCCTCCTCCTCCTGGCTCTCTAACGGAACTCCATTATCTTAGTTTGGCCACATCGGACAGGGACTGATATCATCAGCCGTAAAACTGACTGAGCATACTAATGCAGCTCGCTAATCCTCAACTCAATCCATTCCTTATCTGAGAAGGAACCCTCAAGGAGCTGTCCCGTCCCATCCAGCTCAAAGCTTCACAGCGCCACGCAGCAGAGAAAGCTCTCAGCAGAGACTCACTTTATACTGTTTCAAGGATTGTTTTTCACTCATCATGCTGACAGGGCCTCTGGGAGAACACAGCGGCTCCGTCATTGATATAACGAGAGCTGCACTTCATTCCCACGCAGGGGAAAAAAACCCCAAACTGTCAACATCAAGACATGAATGATGTGAACCTAGAAAAAAGACATCTGTTTTTTGAAGAAATTCATTTTCACCTGGTTTACATAGTTATGTAATAGATAGAAATGATGATGAGGAAGTGTACTCCTTATCCAGCCACCATACTACATTAACTATGTTTTTGAGATACTAATCAAAATGTAATCATTTCATCTACTATTTTTCAGTTGATTTGATGTTTTTATAGTGTTGTAGTCAAGACCAGACTGAAACAAGACAACTCTGAGTGGTCTTGGTCTCTACTTGATCTCTGCCTGTTCTGGTCTTACTCTTGACTCAGTCTTGACCTGTTAAAGTCTTGGTCTGGTCTTGACTACAGCGCTACGGTTGAGTTCTGCTGAACTCATCAACACACTGTTTCTGTCTTTCTCACCACCAGGGAGTTTCCACACGACTCAAGTGTGGCCAGGCTGATGCTAAAAATCACAACAGCGGGGAAAGTGTTGTTGTTGATGAATCCTCGGCAGTGGGCATCTCCATGGCGACCATTGAGGGCCAGGTCAGAGTCGGTGTAGCCAGAGAAGAGAACTGGGCAGAAGTTGATTTTGAGTGTGATGGTCTGCACCCCGCAGTACACATTGATGTCCCTCTCCGCTGCAAGAGTCACACACAGAAGGACAATTGAACACACGCCATCGTGCATTGGACAGCACACGGGTATAACAAATAGCTGCAAAGAATCTTCCTGTTCCTGAATTATAGTCTGCTTTTGTCTAAGTCATCAATGTTGTCTGTTTGAAATAGATGGCTCATCTGGAAATATCCTTTAAAATGATGCTCACCACACTTTCACACAGTCATGCACACACATTTGCATGCAGAAATACGTACACACATCACCACCACTGGGCAGTGACAACTATACTTAATCATCATCATCATAGCAGTCTGTCGTGGGCGACAATGACTGTTTCATTTAGGTCTGATCAGATTCCTCCACACAGCTCTGTCCTTAGCCTTCTGCTGCCAGGAACTCCTGTCTATGTCCAACTTCTTCAAGTTTCTTTTTACAATGTCTACACACAAGGCTACTGTTTTCCTCTTCTTTTGTCTTCCTGAATATTAGAATGAAATCCAAGAAAATCAGACTCACTACTGCCTCCATTGTGTCAGATGCAGTCACACTTTTTGACATTTCATTATTCACCCAAATCTCATTATCAAACACTTAAGCAGGGTTAAGCAGGTTTGGGCCCTTTCCCAAATCAATACATTTCAGACATTTTCCACTTATATATTATACTTTTTTCATGTAAATTTGAGACTTTTTTCTCATCAATTTTTTTTGCTCTTCTTTTCTTCTGGCAAAAGGTCATCTTTTTCCTTAAAGCCATCACTGACTATTGATATAACGCATCCATGAAGGGGTGTCTCAAGAGCTAGGGGAGCAATCAAGTTAAGTCAAAATTAACCAGTACGGTACATGTCTATATGCAACATTTATGCGCACTGGGATGCAGAAAGTAAATGATTCTCACTTCTCTCTCTCTTTTACGTTTACCCACTTTGCCGTATGGTTCTGCAGTCCATGGTCATACTCATCCATAATTCCTATCCAGGGATTGTAAACATTTAAAGTATAACTCAGTTTCTTTGAGTTGCTCACCAGGGAAGCGGCTATGAAAGTTGGCATCACAGTTGAATCCATTGAATTGTGCTGCAACTGAAAAGGCCTTGCTAAACAGTAGCAATATCAAACATATATGTTCCATTTCAGCACCTGGAACAAAGCACATATTTAATGTTAGAAATTCAATCTGTGCATGGCATCTCCTCAAAACAAAAAGAAAAAAAAATCTTAACTTTTACACATGGGAAAGGAAAACTTTGTTTAAATCAGAAAGAAAGAATATTCTTTCACGAGTATGCCAATATCAGAGGGCAAGATTTCCCCTAAGGATTTCTGTTATCTGCGAACAGTTTTAACTTCAGAGGAACATCTCTCTTATGCCTGCCAAATGTAATCAAAGCAGTCAAATGTCATGTTGCATTATCTCTGAGCACCTGCTGCTTTGGCATCAAAGCTCTAAAAATGGATCATTTGGATCAGGACACTGTGCCGATAACTGCTGTCATTTCATAGATTGTAATGGCTTATCTCTGTGTGCACATCTCATTGTCTTGTCAAAAAACCTCTTATCAAATAATTGTCAGTCACAGATACAGATACTCTGTCCTGAGGAACGGCTACATTAGCGGTGCAACTGCACCAAGTTTGGAGCGGATGGTCCAGTTTCTGACAGCGTGCAGTAAAAAAGATGCCCCATTGCTCTACCAGAGGTAGAACCACTCACCCTGGTTCCTGAAAGCCAGCGAGTCAGCGGTTCTCCATAAGCTTGGGACAGACGATGGAGTGGTCCGCACAGCATCCCTACCCGACAACTACAAACAGGACTGGAGAGCAGGGGGAAAAAGGGATCCTACACATAAGAGATTCATTATTTGAACATGTTGACAAAAAAGGGCTGTCTGGAGTGAACATGGGAAAGTCCATCAAATCTGAATGTGTTATACAAATCCTTTCATGTCCACAGAAACATGAGCAGGTTTTGAAGTTTCCCACTCATATCCTTTCGGCCCAATCTGGCTCTGTCACTGCTCACAAATGGTTTGACGCCACATGAGGTCCAGAAGCAGTGGGGGGGGTGAGAGAATTATCTTTTCATCGCTCCAGTGGCCCTGGGCTGCTGACTGAGCTGTTCTTTTCTCCCCGGGCCAGTCGGGAAGCGCAGAGGCCACCACGTGGGCCTTTGGTGCAGGAATCCACACTTCCCATGCTTTGTGTGCAGCAGTTCTCAGTCAGCACAGCAGCAGGCAATCTGCTTGGTGGGGCTGCGAGCTGCTGCCGGCCTCCCCCCAATCCTCAAACTTTGATTTCTGCTCATAGGACTCCCACCACATACATAGGGCAAAGTCAAAGAAAGCAGGGCTCATGGAGTTTTGAGGGATTAGCCAGGCCCCAGTTTCCCCATCTTCCATATGGACAGTACACGTAAAGGCCCCACAGACAGACACAGGACACACAGGGATTCTGTGAACATGGAATATGAGATGGTAGGCCACTGCAGTGGCAGTTTCAAGCAAACCTCACCTTCTAGGCCAAAAGAAATCAGAATAATTTATCTGGTTTCTGTAACAATCATCCACACTAAATTTAGTACTGTTCTTTTTAAAATAGACTGTTCAAAAAGAAAGTAGCCCGTTTAGAGAATAAGTGACTTTCTTTTAGGGTTCAACAAGTGAAAGGTAATCTTACCTCGTTAGTCTTACCTGATCAATTAAGTCTTTAAGTTTTAGTTTGTGCAGCCGCTGTAGAACCAGTATCAAAGCGAGTAATTTCTGCAGACTTTCAGTCTACAAAACATGGTTGAAGCCATCAGTGCAGCCAGGACAGCAATAGATCTCTGCAGCTCACCAGCTCTAACAGAATGACTGGCAACTTCTTATTTATAGGGACTTTTCTAAACCAAATAAATCATAATTGTGAGGATCTTGGCCAAGGGAGGGAGATAATATACTGATAGTCATCTTGAGTGCCCCAATTCCTCAATTATCCAGAACTCATTTCAACACTCCATATGCCTGATAGTTACATCCACGGCTCTTATCACATGGAGAACATCTTAGTCCAAAGCACACAGATGAAGACACCATTTTGAACATTTCATCACCTGGCACACACAGACTGACACTGTCACACCACAGCACTCACTCTGCTTCTTTCTGAATCCCTAGAGCATGTAGTTTCTCACTGATCTTCTGTGTTGCATCCTGTAGCTGCTGCTGTGGTTATATTATATTGCTGTAAGGCTAAATAATGCAGGAGTGATTGTCCATGATTCTACAAATCAGGGATGAAATGGGAATAATTTACCTACAGCCTCCTGATGTAACAAACACTTTAGCGTGGTTTTATTTACATTGATAAAATCCATTGACTTAACCTCTTGCACTCCGTTGTACCGCGGACGGGCAAGTCTCTGTGTCCTAGAGCGCACGAGGGCGCACGAGAGCGCCCTCGTGCGCTCTAGGACGCATGATGGAGATTGTGATGTAGGTGGTGTATGGCGTCCAAGCGCGCACTGAAAATAAAAGCTGCAGACACAGCCGCGAACAGATTAGTTCATCTGATTGACCTCTCATTCGACTAATAAGAGCCTTGAATTGGGTTTCTGAAACCTTGAAGAACCAATGACTGAAAACCTAGCAAGAAGGACCCGCCTCCCAACGCTGTGAATGCAGTGAGCCAATTGAAGCAGAGAAGTTCGCGAGCTGTTTTTTTTAAGGCTGGGTGAAGACTGACTGCTGCAGCGGATCAAAAAAAAAGGACCTGCAGGAAGAACCCCACAGACCCAGCAGCACAGAGACCATCCACAAATGCAACCTGTGTGACAGGGAGTGCCATTCGCGCATCGGCATGTTCGGCCACAGGCGGTGCTTATTTTGTTTTTGTTCCAGCAGAGTAGACGTTATGATTTCTTCCATGGTCATAGACCGACGGAGGCTGACGACAAAGGCTGAGTGACACACACGCCTTCGCCAGTCTTTTTTTAATTACTACTGTTATTTGTTTTGAAAAATCGTTCGCCAAAAACCGCAATCATGGAAGCACAAAACCGCAATAATGGAATTATGTTTTGATCGGGTCGCGAGACCAGAACCACAAGCGGACCAGCGTCACGTTCGTCTGACAGTGGGGAAGAGAAGTTCGCCAGGACACTGCTGTGAAGAGGTAAGGTGTTATAAGCTAAATTATTCTTTATTCCTGAAAATTGTAATCCAAAATGACTTTTGACCGATCGAAGTCTGAAGTTCGTGCGCCGCGGTACAAGGGGTTGTTCGCCGCGTCCAGACCGTGAACGCCACCCTCCCCACCCCCGCTATTCTTCTGTAGCAAGGGGGGGGGGGAAGCCGCGGTGACTGCGCTGCTGTCCCACATCGCCACATGAGGCTAATCCGTTGTGTAGCGATGGCCGATGTCCATCCTCTGTAGCGGGGGGGGGGGGACAAACCCCCCCCACACACACACACACAGACACAGCCCTGAGTGTAACCTTTCATTAGAGCCCAAAATGAAGCTTCTACATTGAAGCATTCAAAAGTTACAGACGTTTTTCCAAACTGTGCCATTTGGCACAATTTGGCACAGTTCCAAAACGCCTGAGAACAAAGTTGTGTAATATAATCATTTTTTGTGGTATTGTTACAAAATTTGGACCTCAGCTGGATAACACTTGGTTCTACAATTCTGTTGCATTTTCCAGCCCGGATCTGAAGCTGTGTGTTATTTGCAAGCATTTGTATCCAAAAAAACACCCAGGCCAAATTTATTTTCTTCAAGTTCAGTATGTTTAGATGACTGTAACTCAGTGGCCGGAGCACTTAGAGAGATTATGACTGTTTTGACTGTTTTGAAAAATTCAAAGTGTTTTCTTTTAAATGAGACCAACCCCATGAAGATGCTGCAAAGGGTTGAAGAACAGCTTTCGATTTACTTTGGGCACATTATTTTTTGGCGTTTTTAGGAAAATTGACCGGAGTGCAAGGGGTTAATATATCAGCCTCAGATGTTGCACTAAACTTTCTCATTGCCATTTTGATAGACAGGGTTGTAAAAATCCTGTCACAGTATAATTTTAAATGTTATTTTAATTTTCAAATAATAAGATAGCTTTAGTTTTTGTTCACATGTTCAGTTTTAAACAGGAACCTACAGGAAGCAGCATACAGATTATGCATTTATTTATTCAACTAATGAAGCAGCGCTCATCGGGTTACAAGCAGCTGTAGACTTCGAGATCTTCTACTGTTTAGCAACAGCATACCGTATTAAGTTTTTAAATACACAGTAGAGGCATGTTGTGCTTCAGTTGCTGTTAAGAAGACTTGCTAGAGAAGATTCAAACCTGGCTTTCCAGCACACCAAGCGATCACCTTAACTCCTACAACACACGATTCTATTGAGTCACACGCTGACTTGCTCACACACCAACAAAATGTTCCATTGACAAAACAGAAAAGTTGATAGAAATTTCATAAAAATGATTTTTGGGACATGAACAGAATTGCATGAAATTTGGTGCTTTGTGGAAGAGTACCGCTATGATTGTGAGTGTGGTTTCACCAAGTTTGGGTCACTACATTAAAAGATAATTCAGAAAATGCATGCCAATGAAAAACTGTACAGCTTGATTGGCCTATAAAATCAAAACAGATTGACATTTTTCGATAATTTTAACAACTTTTCATCATCAATGTGTGTAGATAATGTCTGCTTAATTTCAAGCAATACAGAAGGATGACCTTGGGGGAGTTCATTTTGACTTTACTTGCACAACTTTGAAAACATGGTGCAGAAAACTTCATTTTTACAGCATGGAGAAAAGTTATGGAAGATTGCAGAGAATAGAATGATGAAAAAAATTTGAGTCTTGGCCCAGCCGTTCTTGAGATATTTGCAAAAAGGTAAAACTGATTATTATAGCCCCACCTATGGATGCAGTGCCTTGAGTTTTGGTCTCTCAGTACTGGGGAGAATTTCTGACCAGATTGTAAAATTTAATGTTTCTACGAATTACTGTTTTTGCTTCCCATGCACTTGTAGCGGAGAAAAATAAGAAGAGAAGAGTCAGAAGAGATTCCCACAGTGCCGCTGCTTGAAATTCTAAAAATAAGTTGGAGGCTATGTGGATAATTGATGTGTTGATATGGAAAAATAAACATGAAGGTACAGTGCATCCAGAAAGTTTTCACAGCGCTTCACTTTTTCCACATTTTGTTATGTTACAGCCTTATTCCGAAAGGAATTAAATTTATTTTTTCCCCTCAAAATTCTACACACAATACCCCGTAATGACAATGTGAAAATTTTTTTTTTGAGATTTTTGCAAATTTATTAAAATAAAAGACAATGAAATCACATGTACATACAGTAAGTATTTGCAGCCTTTGCCATGAAGCTCAAAATTGAGCTCAGGTACATCCTGTTTCCACTGATCATCCTTGAGATGCTTTTACAGCTTAACTGGAGTCCACCTGTGGTAAAATCAGTTGATTGGACATAATTTGGAAAGGCACACACCTGTCTATATAAGGTCCCACAGTTGACAGTGCAAGTCAGAGCACAAACCAAGCATTAAGTCAAAGGAATTGTTCTGTAGACCTCTAAGAGGATTGTCTCGAGGCACAAATCTGGGGAAGGGTACAGAAAAATTTCTGCTGCTTTGAAGGTCCCAATGAGCTCAGTGGCCTCCATCATCCTTAAATGGAAAAACTTCAGAACCACCAGGACTCTTCCTAGAGGTGGCCAGCTGTCTAAACTGAGCGATCGGGGAAAAAGGGACTTAGTTTGGGAGGTGGCCAAGAACCCGATGGTCACCCTGTCAGAGCTCCAGCATTCCTCTGTGGGGAGAGGAGAACCTTCCAGAAGGACAACCACCTCTGCAGCAATCCACCAATCAGGCCTGTATGGTAGAGTGGCCAGATGGAATCCACTCCTTAGTAAAAGGCACATGGCAGCCTGCCTGGAGATTGGCCAAAGGCACCTGAAGGACTCTCAGACCATCCATCCATCCATCCATCTTCTACCGCTTTTCTGGAGGTCTGGGTCGCGGAGGCAGCAGTTCAAGCAGAGAAGCCCAGACTTCCCTCTCCCCAGCCACCTGCTCCAGCTCTTCAGAGAGGATACCAAGGCGTTCCCAGACCAGCTGGGAGACATAGTCTCTCCACCGAGTCCTGGGTCTGCCCCGGGGTCTCCTCCCAATGGGACGTGCCTGAAACACCTCAAGTGGGAGGCTCCAGGAGGCATCCTAATAAGATGTCCATACCACCTCAACTGACTCCTTTCAATGTGGAGGAGCAGCGGTTCTACTCTGAGCCTCTCCTGGATGACTGAGCTCCTCACCCTATCTCTGAGGGTGAGTCCAGCAATCCTACGGAGAAAGCTCAATTCAGCCGCTTGTATCCGAGATCTTGTTCTTTCGGTCATTACCCAAAGCTCGTGACCATAGGTGAGAGTAAGAACATAGATTGACTGGTAAATCAACAGCTTTGCCTTAGAACTTAGCTCCCTCTTCACCACAACAGACCGGTACAACGCCCCCATAACTGCAGATGCTGCTCCAATCCGTCTGTCAATCTCTTGCTCCATTTTCCCCTCACTCGTGAACAAGACCCCAAGATACTTAAACACCTCCACTTGTGGCAGGAGCCTGTCCTCAACCCAGAGAGGACAATCCACCTTTTTCCGGCTGAGGACCATGGACTCGGACTTGGAGGTGCTGATTCTCATCCCAGCCACTTCAAACTCAGCGGCAAACCATCCCAGCAAGAGCTGTAGGTCATTGCTGGATGAAGCCAACAGGACAACATCATCTGCAAACAACAGAGATGAGATCCTGTGGTCACCAAGCATGACACCCTCCATTCCCTGGCTGCACCTAGAAATCCTGTCCATAAAAATTATGAACAGGATCAGTGACAAAGGGCAGCCCTGGCGGAGTCCAACTCTCACTGGGAATGAGTCCGACCGAGTGTTGGCAATACGAACCAAACTCTCACAACAATCGTACAGAGACCGAATAGCTCGTAACAACAAGCCCGATACCCCATACTCCCGAAGCACCCCCCACAAAAAACCCCGAGGGACGCGGTCAAATGCCTTCTCCAAGTCCACAAAACACATGTAAACTGGTTGGGCAAACTCCCACGAACCCTCAAGAATTCTCGAGAGGGTAAAGAGCTGGTCCGATGTGCCACGGCCAGGACAAAAACCACATTGCTCCTCCTGAATCTGAGGTTCAACCAACGGCCGGACTCTCCTCTCCAGTACTTTGGCATAGACCTTCCCAGGGAGGCTGAGGAGTGTGATCCCTCTAAAGTTGGAGCACACCCTTCGATCCCCTTTTTTGAAGAGAGGAACCACCACCCCGGTTTGCCATGCCAAAGGCACTGCCCCCGACCTCCATGCAATGTTGCAGAGGCGTGTCAACCATGACAGCCCAACAACATCCACGGCCTTGAGGTACTCAGGGCAAATCTCGTCCACCCCCGGGGCTCGGCCACCAAGGAGATTTTTAACCACCTTGGCGACCTCAGCCCCTGTGATAGGCGAGTCGTCCCCCTTGTCCACAAACCCTGCTTCCTCTGTGGAAGGCGTATCAGTGGGATTGAGGAGATCCTCGAAGTATTCCTTCCTCTGCCCAACGATATCCCCAGTCAAAGTCAACAGTGTCCCATCTGCATCATACACAGTGTGGACAGGGAGCTGCTTTCCCCTCCTGAGCCGCCGGACAGTTAGCCAGAATCTCTTCGAGGCCAACCGAAAGTCTTGTTCCATGGCCTCACTGAACTCCTCCCATACCCGGATTTTTGCTTCAATAACCACCCGAGCTGCACTCCACTTGGCCTGCTGGTACACCTCAGCTGCTTTGGGAGTCCCACAAGCCAACCAAGCTTGATAGGACTCCTTCTTCAGCTTAATGGACCCCCTCACCACTGGTGTCCACCACTTGGTTTGGAGGTTGCCACCATGAGATGCACCGACCACCTTGCGGCCGCAGCTCTGGGCCGCCACTTCAACAACAGAGGTGGAGAACATGGCCCATTCAGACTCCATGTCTCCAGACTCCCTCGGAATGTGGTTGAAGTTTTCTGGAGGTGGGAGTTGAAGACCTCCTGGACAGGGGCCTCAGCCAGACATTCCCAGCACACCCTCACTATACGTTTGGGTCTACCAGGTCTGAATGGCTTCCTCCCCTGCCATCGGATCCAACTCACCACCAGGTGGTGATCAGTTGACAGCTCTGCACCTCTCTTTACCCGGGTGTCTAAGACATATGGTCACAGGTCTGATGACACGATAACAAAATCGATCATCGACCTGCGACCTAGGGTGTCCTGGTACCAGGTGCACATATGGACACCCTTATGCTTGAACATGGTATTTGTTATGGACAAACTGTGGTTAGCACAGAAGTCCAATAACTGAACACCACTCGGGTTCAGATCGGGCAGGCTGTTCCTCCCAATCACCCCCCTCCAGGTTTCACTGTCGTTGCCCACATGCGCATAAGTCCCCCAGTAGGACAATGGAGTCTCCAAGAGGAGCACCCTCCAGCACCCCAGTCACAGACTCCAAAAAGTGTGGGTACTCTGAAACATCATTTGGTGCATAGGCACAAATGATGGTCAGGACCCATTTCCCAACCCGAAGGCGCAGGGAAGCAACCCTTTTGTCCACCGGGAAAACTCCAATATAGAGGCAGCAAGGTGGGGGGATACAAGAATATCCATCCCTGCTCGTCGCCTCTCGCCCGGGGCAACTCCAGAAAAGGCCAAGCTCCAGCCCCTCTCCAGGAGACTGGTTCCGGAACCGGAGCTGTGTGTTGAGGTGAGGCCAACTATATCTAGCCGGTATCTCTCAACCTCGTACACCAGCTCAGGCTCCTTCCCCACCAGAGAGATGACATTCCACGTACCAAAAGCCAGTTTAGAAAGCTTGGGATCAGTCCGCCAAGGTCTCCGCCTTTGACCGCCACCTAATCCACATAGCACCGGACCCCCATGATTCCTCCTGCAGGTGGTGAGTCCACTGGAGGGCGGACCCATGTAACTCCTTCGGGCTGAGCCCGGCTGGGTCCCATGGGTGGAAACCCGGCCACCAGACACTAGCCTTCGAGCACCTCCCCCAGGCCTGGCTCCAGGGTGGGGCCCCGGTAACCCCATACCGGGCGGGGTGCACTGAATCCTTGATATAGAATTTATCATGAGAGTCTGTTGGATCGTTCTTAGTCTGGTCCTTCACCCAGGACCAGTTTGTCTTGGGTGACCCTACCAGAGGCAAATTGCCCCGGACAACATAGCTCCTGGGATCACTGGGGAACACAAACCATGAGACCATGGTTTGGGCGAATTTTGTTTCTCAGACCATGAGAAACAAAATTCTCTGGTCTGATGAGGCAAAGATTGAACTCTATGGTGTGAATGCCAGGCGTCATGTTTGGAGGAAACCAGGCACTGTTCATAACCATGCCAATAATGGTGGCAGCATCATGCTGTGGGGATGTTTTTCAGCGGCAGGAACTGGAAGACTAGTCAGGATAGGGGGAAAGATGAATGCAGCAATGTACAGAGACATCCTGGATGAAAACCTGCTCCAGAGCGCTCTTGACCTCAGACTGGGGCGACGGTTCATCTTTCAGCAGGACAACGACCCTAAACACACAGCCAAGATATCAAAGGAATGGCTTCAGGACAACTCTGTGAATGTCCTTGAGTTGCCCAGCCAGAGCCCAGACGTGAATCCAACTGAACATCTCTGGAGAGATCTAAAAATGGCTGTACACCGACACTTCCCATCCAATCTGATGGAGCTTGAGAGGTGCTGCAAAGAGGAATGGGCGAAACTGCCCAAAGACAGGTGTGTCAAGCTTGTGGCATCATATTCAAAAAGACTTGAGGCTGTAATTGCTGCCAAAGGTGCATCAACAAAGTATTGAGCAAAGGCTGTGAATACTGATGTACATGTGATTTCTAATTTTTTTTTTTTAACAAATTTGCAAAAATCCCCAAAAAACTTTTTTCACATTGTCATTATGGGGTATTGTGTGTAGAATTTTGAGGAAAAAAAATGAATTTAATCCCTTTTGGAATAAGGCTGTAACATTACATATACACTGTAAGAGCAAATTTTATTGTTCTCTGCTGTGTCTGTACTAATTATTAATTTTGAGGGTGGCTATAATATAAATTCATTTGTTTTCTGGTTCTAAAAAGAAAATTTCGCCCAAAGAAAACTCAAAAGTTAACACTGCAAATGGTTATCATGTGTCTTTATCATCCCCTCCTGCTGATTTTGAGTGAACATAATACTCTGATTAGAAAAAGAAGAAGAAGCCATCTCTGTTGTCATTCAGTCCATACAGCCAATCAAGTGCAGTAGAATGAAATTACGTTTCTCCTATCTACAATGTTAAACACATGTAGAATCAGAGGGGTCGCTTCCATGCAAAGCGCCGCCACAAACAACTTCTCCTTCCCCCATTCTATTATGCTGAGCACCAAGCTACAAGGTGGAAAGTACCATTTTTATATGGTCTTTGGTATTGCCTGGCTGGGACTTGAACCCCACAACTGAGAGAATACTCTATCAACTAGACACCACCACAGTATATAGTAGAACTATATACTGTAACAGCCCAATCTCACCACAAATGGCAGACTTTCCACCTCCTCAAAATATGTGCCACTTATACTACAACAAAAAACAGTACACGAAATTCTACTAAAGCTTTCACTCACTGTGCATTCACAAAATCAATACACCATCGTCAATGTGCATGAGCAAAACAACACCCACTTTTTTTAAAAAGCTCACTGTCATGACCTGGGCATGGTCTGGGTGTCATGGTCTAGACAGGGTTAGACCCTGTCCACGCTTTATGTTCTCTTTTTGGACTTATTATTTGGGCCTAAGCCACTGACAACGTCAGCAGGCAAGAGCCCTATTGTATCCGCTGCGTTTCTTCTTCTTCTTTTTTTTTTTTACCCCAAACGATCGCATTTTTGACCCTCTAAACATTAACCAAAACATGAAAAATTTTATAAACTGGAAAAATATATGCTTCCCCACCCCAAATTTTTGTGGGCGGGGCCAAACATACAAGTTGTTTACAAGGTGGGCTGCACGGTGGCGCAGTGGTTAGCACTGTGGCAGCACAGTTTACCCTCCGCCGGGGGATCGTGGGTTCGATCCCTGCCCCCGACCGACGGTGATCTGTGTGGAGTTTGCATGTTCTCCCCGTGTTGCATGGGTTTACTCCGGGATTTCTCCGGTTTCCTCCCACATACCAAAAACATGCAGGTTAGGGACACGGGGCGCTTGCGCATGCAGCGACCGGCAGCTGGTGGCTTGTCACCAGACTGCAAAACAAATGTACCTACGGGTACAAAATATATATATATATATAAAAAAAAAAAAAAAAAAAAAGGTCAATGGAGACCGGCAACACTAAAGTTTGCCATACAAACACAAAATTCAGTGTGCAACACCTCAAGACATCCAAAAAACATAATTCTGACCCTTACCCATGGCCAATAGGAAGTCCGCCATCTTGCCTCAAATCCGCTCCGCCTCCAATTTTGCCAAAAACCACCCCTGGCATTTGAGGAACCACTCCTCCTAGGGGCCTACTCAGATCAAACTCATTTTTGCATGGCAGCATCTATAGGCATGGGCCATTAAAAGTTGAATAAGTCACAGTAATAACCTCAAAGGTGTGGCCAGGGCGCCATGGCGAAGTTTGACTCCGTCCCTTACAACATCAAACAGCTGTAACTCGAGCAAAACTTGTTCAATGTCCACCAAAGTGTCCATGATGGACCATAGTCCCGCCCCAAACGTGTCTATATAAAAATACCTGACAAAAGATATAGTGCCACCTAGTGGTTAAAGGAAGAATTGCTGAAAACTTTTATTTATTACTCACGTACCGCTTGCCAGAATGACGTACAATTTTCCAAGGTTTATCAGACCACCTGGATGATCATAACTGCACATCATCTTTAGCATGGCGTCACTGCTGTTACCATGGACATGCCCTCCTCGCCATTCAATCCGTGATCTTGTTGGGACGGTTGGGAATGATCTGGAGTCATGAAATCTGGAACATAGGTTGAGGTGACTGTCATATGTAGTCCTATATGGGTGGACAACACATAACTGACAGGGAAGTGTTGCCATGGTGACATGGCGAAGGTTGACTCTTCGCCATGGAACATCGGAAAGTTGTAACTTGGACAAACTGTCTGATTTTCACCAAATTTTCTACAGTGGATATTAGTCCCACCCTGAATGCTCCTATATAAAAATAATTAACAAACTTTAGAGTGCCACCTAGTGGTTAGAACATCAGACACTTGTAACTTTGATAAACTTTATCCGATTTTCACCAAATTTTCTACGATGGATATTAGTTTCACCCTGCATGCTCCTCTATAAGAATACTTAACAAAAGTTATATTGCCATCTAGTGGTTAGACCAATGGACACTTGTAGGTCCATTGGCTTAATGACTTAACGACTTAACAAAGGCTTAACAACTTCTTTGCACGTTTTGAAGCATCAAACTCGACAATCAGAGGGAGGGCTGGCCCACCCCCACCATTGGTCGGACCAGCTTTTACCATCAACACAGCGGACACACGGAGGACCCTAACCAGAGTCAACCCACGCAAAGCTGCAGGTCCAGACAACATTCCAGGACGTGTGCTCCAAGACTGTGCGAGCGAGTTGGCGGATGTCCTGACTGATATTTATAACATCTCCCTGAGTCAGGCCATCGTTCCCAGATGCTTCAAGACCTCTATCATTGTACCGGTGGCAAAGAAACCAGTTGTGTCCTGTTTGAATAACTATCGTCCTGTTGCACTGACACCAATTGTGATGAAGTGTTTTGAACGGCTTGTCAAACCACACATTACAGCCTGCCTCCCTGCATCACACGACCCGCTCCAGTTTGCATATCGTTCAAACCGCTCCACGGAGGATGCTATAGTCACCACCCTACACTCTGTCATCACCCACCTGGACCAGAAAGACACCTACGCCAGACTCCTGTACATTGATTTCAGTTCAGCATTCAACACCATTATTCCTCAGAGACTGATGGAGAAATTACTTCTTCTCAGTCTGAACACCGCCACATGTCTCTGGATCCTGGATTTCCTGACTGAGAGACCTCAGTCTGTCCGGGTTGGAAACAACATCTCCAACTCTGTCCCGCTGAGCACCGGATCCCCTCAAGGCTGTGTACTTAGTCCACTGTTGTTTACACTTCTAACACATGACTGTGTATCCAGACATGAGGGGAACCAGATTATTAAGTTTGCAGACGACACCACGGTGGTGGGACTTACTCAGATGGATGAGGAATCAATGTACAGGGAAGAAGTGAGAGACCTGGAGGGCTGGTGCAGGGAGAACAATCTGGTGCTCAACGTGGACAAAACGAAGGAGATGATTATCGACTTCCGGCGGTCACAGCCTGAGCACGTCCCCCTCAGCATCGGTGGCCATTTAGTGGAGAGAGTGGAGAACATCAAGTTCCTCGGAGTGCAGATCTCGCAGGACCTGACCTGGAGCAAGAATTCCTTGGGGATCAGGAAGCGGGCTCAGCAGAGACTGCACTTCTTGAGGAAACTCAAACAGGCCTCTCTCCCCATCTGCATCCTCAGGACCTTCTACAGAGGTGTGGTGGAGAGTGTTCTGATGTACTGCATTGCTACATGGTACTCCAGCTGCAGTATGTCAGACAAAAAAGCCCTGCAGAGGATAGTCAAGGGGGCTGAGAGGGTAATTGGAGTCTCCCTCCCCTCTGTCCAAGAACTTTTTCAGAACCGTTGTAGGAGCAGGGCACTGAACATTGTCAAGGACCGTTCTCACCCTCTGCATAAACACTTTGAACTTCTTCCATCTGGTAAACGATTCCGGAACATCAGAGGCAGAACCACCAGACTGATCAACAGCTTCCTTCCACAAGCTGTCAGGATGCTGAACAGTTGACCCGGAATCTCTCATACACACTACTGCACCTACAGACATTTTGTATATTATTTGTATATTATAGTTAGTTAGTTTTTTTCCCCAAGTATGTCTCAGGGATGTGTGAATGGATGGGGGGGTGGGGGGGTGAAGCTATGTGGGAGTGTGTCTTAAATCATGCTGCTTCTATTTATATGGATGCCGAGAGAAACGCAATTTCATCTTGCCTGCACTACAGTTGTATGTACAGCAATATGACAATAAAGTTGATTTGATTTGATTTGATTTGATTTGATTTGATTTGATTTGTAACTCGGACAAACTCGGACAAAAATCAACTTTATTGTCATATTCATAATTCTGATTCTGATTCTGATTCTGAATATGACAAAGTTGATTTGATTTGATTTGATTTGATTTGATTTGATTTGTAACTCGGACAAACTTTGTCCAATTTTCACCAAATTTTCTATGCTGGATATTAGTCCCATCCTGCACACTCCTATGTAAAAATAATTTAGAAAAGTTATAGCACCACCTTGTGGTTAGAACAATGGACACTTGTAACTTGGACAAACTTTGTACGATTTTTACCAAATTTTCTACAATCGATATTAGTCTTGCCCCAAACACGTCTATATAAAAACAATTAACAAAAACTATAGCGCCACCTAGTGGTTAAAGGAGGAATTGCTGAAAAATGTTTTCTTTATTTTTCTCCACCAGGTGAAAAAATGACATGAAGGAATGACGAGGACTCATTGACAGTACATGTACATAGTACAGAACTGTTTCCATGGCGACCAGCATACTTCAATGGTTTCCTCACCATGCAAAACATGAGAGTTAAAGCTCAGACAATCCTCATCTTATTTGGACCAAACTTTGCACAAATCATACTAATCCCACTCTGAGCACGTCTGTATATCAATATTCACAAAATTGTCACACCACCACCTACTGCTAACATGAGGTACTGCAAAAAAATGTATCAACTTTCGCGCAAAGACCAGTAGTCAGAATGACATGACATTTTCAGTGGTTTCTCAGAGCACATTGGATTACCCTCAGTGGA
Source organism: Pholidichthys leucotaenia (assembly GCA_020510985.1). Taxonomy (NCBI): domain Eukaryota; kingdom Metazoa; phylum Chordata; class Actinopteri; order Cichliformes; family Pholidichthyidae; genus Pholidichthys; species Pholidichthys leucotaenia. The sequence continues at coordinate 204,943,785 of CM035839.1, forward strand.
AGTTATTATTGTTTCTGTATAGACTCTTATTTTGAGGGTACGTTTTGTTTACGACCTGTTAGCATAATGCATCTTCGTTTAGCCTTCGTTTAGCCTCATCTTTACATTGTTAATAATTCACAGCTGCCCCTCGTTTTGTTAATCACTGTTTCCCTATATATGTTGGCCACGGGCATTAATCCCCACAGCGTCCTTATGTTACCACTATGTTATCTGCATGTCGTTGTTGGAATTACTATTTGTTCCACAGTGTTTGGATGTACTCACTTTTGTGTTCCCAGCCATGAGTTGAGTCTTATTTTCTGGATTATTAAATCAGCAAACTAGTATCACAGCTTTTGGGTCCTCTCTTTTGCCCAGCCCGGGCACAGACCTTGACAGAAAGACGCCGCCTGTCTTGATTACTGTGCTTTCGGCTGGTGTTCATTTACACCCCCCCCCCCACACACACACACACACGTCCGAGATGGCTGCATCAGAGAGGGATTCCTGGGCAACTGGGCTAGATGTTTTTTAGCCCCAGTCGCCATCTCATTCTGAGGTCAATGCATCCTAGCTGTCTCATCCTGAAGTCAGCATGCCCCAGTCACCGTTGCATCCAGAGGTCATCACTCCAGCAGCAAGAGACCAGGAGTCAAGGGAAGTATCCTTTCTCTTATTTTTAACATCAATTTTAGAAAAGGCTTGCTTTACTTCTGATGGGGGGACCCAAGTGCAGATCTCACCTGCTTCTGGGCCCTCCCCATCAGTCTCTGCTGCTAATGACTGTGATATCATCTCACCAACCTCCTGTTCTCCTCCTTCGTCCGAGGTGGCTACGTTGAGGTTGAAGCCACTGGAGAATTGCTTCCAACCATCGCCTACTATGACTCAGGGGTCCAACTATCACCTCCTGTGCTCCAGGGGGTCCAACGTTCACCATCCACGTCAATGCAGGAGATACAGACCCAACCATCTGCACCCTGGGACGATAGCATTGACACTTCTACCACTGAGTTGTCGCCAGATCAGCCCCCTGGGGTAGCCAGTGTGGCGGCCGGGTTGGCTTGGGACTTTGGCAGGCTTCCTGACCGGTATTCCTCCATCTGGTGGCCTATGGACCTTGGACAGCCACCAGACAAACTGTCCTCCTTCACCGGGTGGTCTGTGGACTCTGGCAAACCACCCAACAGACTGTCTTCCTTCACCAGGTGGCCCATGGACTTTGGTAGACCACCCAACAGACTGTCTTCCTTCACCAGGTGGCCCATGAACTTTTGCAGACCACATGACTGTTATGGATGGCTCTCACGAGCCATCAGTGAGACACTGCAGGCAGCCGTGAGTTTGTACGTTTATTAAATAAGGCACAATGACAAAATAACAAGCCTCGTGGGGCAAAACACAAATAAAGACAAGACACTTACATATAAACAGCGAGGGTGGAACCTGAACACTGGGAAGAACATGCTTCGGGGTTAGGGAAGCCAGACTGGAAAGCAAGCAGGGTCACAGCCCTGAGCAAACAGAGCTGCTCCCTTAAATAGGGCTAAATAGATTAATAGTCAGAATACTAGGCACAAATAAGGGACAACTAAGCCTACAGGCCATAACCAGAAATCCGGGTCTAAAGACCAAGATACACAGTTCCAGGAAAAAAAAAAAACACATATCATCCCCCAACAGAGGAAGGGAGGGAGAGAAAAAAAACCCACACTAGATAACGTTGAAACCCTGCATTTTAAATCCATACAAATGAACCGTTACAGGCAACGAATGGACCTCTCCCAGCCTACGGAAAGAATAATCACAACATAGGGAGAGAAAAAAAAACACACGCTAGGGAGCGGTGAGATACACAGTTTCATTAATAAGACACCAGCACATCCCAAAAGGTTACAGAAGCACAGAAAAAAAAAACCCAGGGACGACAGCAGGCTGAGCACCATGGCATGAAAGCCAATAGTTCGGGGGGGCCGCCCTGCATCTAGCGTCCACATCGCTGGCAGGGGAAAAAGGAACAGTTCGGGCGGCCTACCCCAGTCCCAGGCCAGGAAACTCAGTTCTTCTGGCAGCCGGGTCAGATCGCCGAACGAAAGGATAAGTTTGTCGGGTGGCCGACCCAGAACGCCAAATGGGCGAGGCAGTCCTCCACATCACTCAGCCACCAGGACCGCAGGGGACAAAATGAAGACGTCCTCCCTGGAGAGGGGGGAAACGAGGGATAGCTGAGCCAAACATGGAGAACCCCAACAGCACCCAGTCGAGATGAATCGGGGGAAGGATGATGGGCCAGTCCAGCGTCAGGCAGCAGAGGATCTGCAGCTCCCTCCCCGACCTTGAACTGAATCGGCGCTGCGCCCCTGCTGGACCCCGATCGGGCCGGCGCAGCACCCACGACGGACCCCGATTAGGCAGGAGCAACACTCGCGATGGACCCCGATTGGGTCACGGCTGCACCCACGTCGGACCCCGACTGGGTCTCGGTTGCACCCACGTCAGACCCCGATTGGGTCAATGCCGAACCCACAATGGACCCTGACTGGGTTGGCGCAGCACCAGGAACGACCTCCAAACCCGAGCCTGGAACCTCCAGCACAGCAACCGGGATTGACTCCGCACTGGTGACCCTGGGAGAAGGCTCAGGAGAAGAAGAAGAACCGGGATCAGGATCACCAGTAGCGACAGAGCCCAGTGAGAAGAGCTCGGATGCAGCGGACGGCTGCACCTGGCTCGTCTCCCCGAGAGACAGGCAAAAACACTCTAGAATAGATAGAAGGAAGACAAAATAGAGCACTTGCCTGCACTCGAGTTCTGTCGCTGTCCAGGACTTCGACGATCCGGGTTCCGAAGGCAGAAGGACGTCCTCTGACTCCCACTCGATTGCGGCGGGCCCCGCAGCCAGCATGATGATTTCCACAGCCTGAGGACCCTCCAACGCTGACGACCACGCCGACGACCCGCATGGCGTGGCGGCAGGAGATCCTCGACCTTCTGCATCGGCCCGCTCTTCTGTGAAGGCCCGGGGACGCTTCATCGTCGGCGCAGGCTCCAAACTGCAGTCCGCTCTCCTCCTCTACCCATGACGTGGATGCGGGGCTGGAACCAGGCTATCCAGGGCCGCAGGCTCCCTCCTCGTCTGGCCTGGCACCGCGGAACGCTCAGGGGAAGGAGACACAAAGGTAGCAGGTCCATTACTAATTACTGCAGCAGGTGGAGGGAGTTCAGGGGACTGTGAACCCCGAACTCCGCCCCCAGGGATCAAGCAAGGCAATTCAACCAATATGGGAACAGAATGAAAAGTTACTTGCCTGATCCGTAGAGGCCCGATGGAACCCGCTGCAGTGGACTTCGTTCCTCCCTTTCCCCACTGGATGGTAACGGAGGGCCCCCTGGAAGGACGAGGAGGAGCCGCTTGCGATAGACCCACGACGGGCGTCGCCAAAGCAGAACTCATAGTACTCACAGCAGCCGAGGAAGACGTCGAGGAGAAGGGGATGACAGCCGAGGTGATCCGGGCACGAGGAGCTGACAGAACAGCAGGGAGAGATGACCTGGGGGGAAAGGCTGCGGGAATTCCCTCCTGACGAGACGTGGAGTCTTTCCGACGACCCGGAACAGGATCTAGACGGGGTTCTTGCTGAGGCTTACTGTTAGCAGTGTGACGACAGTTACCGGCAGAGGGCGAGGCGAAAGAGAGGTTCGGGAAACGCCGCTCCTGCACGGAAACAGAAGCGAGCAGGTCAGCGTACTCTGGATAGTCACTTAACGCCGGATTCCTCTCCACCAGCCTGACTGCCGCCATCACATGCTTTATAATCTGCGTGGGGTGAACAGTGGAGCGAGCTGCAGCCACTCGGTCCCGGATGGAAACAGCTGACTGTTGTAACTTCTCCGGGGGAATCCCGACTGACGTTTCACTCTTTCGGGGATCACCCCTGGGTGGTGCGAACTCCTGGTTAGGAACGGAGACAGGAACAGGATCCTGAAGTGAGGAGCAAGGATGTCTCCTCTTCGGCTTCTTGCCGGAGTTTCCCTCCAGCCCACAGAGTCTCTCCCGTTGCGCAGCAATGTCTGCCTTCCTCGCCGTGACTTCCGGGTGGTTGAAGTAGCGAGGAAGGCGATTAATAATGTCCTCAGCGAGGTCCAGGTGCCGGCGTACATTGCTGGGAGTGTCATAGAGGCCAGCAGTGAAGATAGTTCCATCAATGTAGTCCAGGGCTTCCACCGCTCCGAGCGCGGCACCTGCGTGACGACATACTCTCCCAGCACACCGGTACCCAGACAGGGGAAAAAACAATTCCAATTAAACAAACTCACGCCCACCGGCGTCTCTTTGGGCTGCGACCTACTGTTATGGATGGCTCTCACAAGCCATCAGTGAGACGCTGCAGGCAGCCGTGAGTTTGTACATTTATTAAATAAGGCACAATTGTGGTCTATATTAATCATATATTCCATAACCTACATATGTTGAAGCATGTGGAAATGTTTAGCAATTACATATGTAAAGGACTTCACACCTCTGAGAGGACAAAGGCTCTCAACCGCCGAGTGAAGAACAAAGACGTTCCCAGACACGGCGGAGGAGACCGGAGGAGCCACCCTCACCCCCTAAGGCGAGGAGAGGAAATACCAAGACAATGGGGGGATTAAGATAATGAGAGATGTCAGCCTTTGTTATGCATGTCTTTTGTTGTGTGCAAGTATAGAGCCAGCGAGCTGGAGACATTCTCTTTTTTCCTTCTGCCACTCTGCACCAGATGAGACTTGTTAGGAGAGCTGATTTTTAAATGATTATTAAACTTTGGTTTATAAATCAAATCGCCTCATCATTTCCAAGCTCTTCTACACTGGTGACCTTGATGCGAGTATGGCCCTGAGGCGTACCCCCGCAATCAACTCATCCGTGGCGACCCAGGCAGATGCCAGCGACCACGCAGACGGGGGAACAGATGGACAACTGTTCCCCCCGGCAGAAGAGATTGAGAGGGCTCAACCGAGCACCAGCACCGCCGTGAGAGCCGAGGCAAGACACTCTCACCCGGCGGACACAGCAGTGATGGTATACACGAATGCCGTCGCTGTCAACCTGCCAGACTTCTGGCAAGAAGACCCCGCCTCGTGGTTTCAGCAGGCTGAAGCCCAGTTTACAGTGGCGGGCATCACGGCTGACGATACCAAATTCTACCATATCGTCTCCAAACTCGACGTCGCCACTTCGAAGTGTGTGCGGAGCATGATCCGGCGGCCACCGGCCCAGGACAAATATGAGACGCTCAAAGCAACCATCGTGGTGAACTATGTCCCATCAGCGGAAGAGAGAGCCGAGAAGATCCTGGCGGTCTACGGCCACAGAGGGTGCAAACCGAAGGCCCTCATGGAGGATTTGCTACAGCTTAAAGAAGAGGACAATGACAACTTCCTCTTCCAATTTATATTCCTCAGCACGCTGCCGCCACACATGAGAGGGACACTCGCCAGCATGAAATGCAACAACCACCAAGACTTCCGCGCACTGGCCAACGAAGCTCATCGGCTCATCAACGCCTGCAAGGAGCTGACACCCACAGCAGCATCCACAGACCTCAACGCTGACGCCCCGAACCACGAGGAGCCACAACCCACTGAGCAGACCCAGCCCACGGTGACAGCGACACGGCCCAAACGTAACAGACAGAGCGACATCTGTTATTATCACCACCGCTTTGCCGAGAAGGCCCGCAAATGCGTTCCCCCCCTGCAAAATTGTGATTTCGGGAAACGCCAAAGCCGAGAGCCATTAACGGCAGCGGTTCTCAGCGAGAAGAATAAGCTGTTGTACGTGACGGATGGACACACAGGCAAGCAGTTCCTCATCGACACAGGAGCTCAGCTGAGTTTCGTCACGCCCTCCCACGCAGATCGAGCCACGGGCACCCGAGGCAACGGAGCCGTGGCAGCCAACGGCTCTAACATCGACACGTTTGGCGAAAAGAGCCTGCACCTCCTCATCCACGGCCGCAACTACAGATGGACATTTGTTGTAGCGGCGGTGAGTTTTAACTTATTAGGCGCAGATTTTTTGTGTGCACATGGGTTATTAGTGGATCTAGCAAATAGGCGCCTGGTTAATGCACTGTCCTTTGCTTCTATTCCCTGCTCAGCCCGAGTTTCTCCACCACCTGTGCAGGCTAACGTCACCACGGCAGAAGGTAAGTTTGAGCAACTCCTCACCCAATTTCCAGCACTCACAATTCCCAAATTCTGAGCCACTGTGGCTAAACACGGGGTTGAACACTTCATTCCCACAACGGGACCGCCCGTATTTGCCAAAGCTCGCCGCTTAGATGCGGCCAAGCTCAACATAGCACGGGACGAGTTTACAACCCTTGAAAAATTGGGCATTGTTAGACGCTCGAAGAGCCCCTGGGCCTCACCACTTCACATGGTTCCGAAATCCGACGGTTCTTGGAGACCGTGTGGAGATTACCGCAGATTAAACAACGCTACAGCGCATGACCGTTACCCAATTCCTCACATTCAAGATTTTTCACTACATCTGGCGGGTGCGCGCATTTTTTCAAAAATAGACTTAGTCCGCGGTTATCACCAAGTCCCAGTCCGAGCAGAGGACATTCCTAAAACAGCGGTAATAACCCCTTTCGGCCTTTTTAAATTTCTACGAATGCCTTTCGGCCTCAAAGGCGCTGCTCAAACTTTTCAACGAATGATGGACGTGGTCCTACGCGACCTTCCTTTTGTCTTCGTCTACCTCGACAACATGCTGGTAGCCAGCTCGTCTGAGGAAGAACACGAGCAGCACCTCACTATGGTTTTTCAGAGGCTAGAAGAGCACGGGCTAATAATCAACCCAGCCAAATGCAAATCCGGCGTGTCACAAATTGATTTTTTAGGACACAAAGTCTCTCCGAAGGAGGCAGTTCCACTCCCAAACAAAGTTCACGCGATAGAAAGTTTCCCACGGCCACAAACGGTCAAATCGCTACAGGAATTTTTAGGGATGGTTAATTTTTACAACTGCTTCCTCCCCCATGCAGCTCAGCTCATGCAGCCCCTATATGACGCGCTCAAAAAAAAGAAAGCTTCCAACGTGGTCGAATGGACCCCAGAGCGCGAACGCGCTTTCACAGAAGTAAAAAGCGCCCTAGCTAACGCCACATTGTTAGTTCACCCAGATCCCTTGGCCCGCATCGCGCTAACCACAGACGCTTCGGACCTAGCTATAGGGGCAGTTGTAGAACAACTTGTCAGCGGGATCTGGCAACCTTTAGTATTCTTTAGCAAATCGCTAAACCAAACTGAGCGTAAATACAGCACTTTTGACAGGGAGCTGCTAGCGCTTCATTTATCCATCCGCCACTTCCAGTTCTGGTTAGAAGGGCGGAGTTTCACGGCTTTTGTAGACCATAAACCGCTCACCTTTGCTATGGCTAAAATTTCAGAACCATGGTCAGGCAGGCAACAAAGACAGCTAGCTGCGATTTCAGAGTTCACCACAGACATTCGACACGTGGCAGGCAAACTTAACGTAGTAGCAGACTGTCTCTCTCGCGCTGTGACACCACCAGAGCGTGAGGAGACAGATTATACTGCCTCAGCAGCAGAACTCTTCACTAACGCAGACACATACGCAGCACCTATCCATGCAGGGATAGATTATGCAGCCATGGCGGAGGAACAAAGCGGTGACGCGGACGTGCGCGCACTCCTGTCTGGACCAACAGGGTTAAGGCTGGAGAAAAAGGGTTTACGCGACGGCGTGCCCCCCCAATATGCAATGTTTCAACCAGCCAACCTCGCCCGTTAGTACCAGCTACATGGCGCCGCCGTATTTCGACGCAATTCACTCCCTCGCGCACCCAGGTGTGCGCGCCTCGGTTAAAATGTTCGCCGAAAAGTTCGTGTGGCCAGGCCTGCGCAAAAACGTAAAAGAATGGGCGAAAACTTGCATTTCTTGTCAACGCGCCAAAATACACAGACACACAAAAGCCCCTCTGGAGCCTTTTCCAATCCCTGCTAGAAGGTTCGACCACGTTCATGTCAACCCCGTGGGGCCACTACCTTCCTCCCAAGGTTTCACACACCTGTTAACAATGATAGACCGCACCACGCGCTGGCCAGAGGCAGTCCCTCTCGCGGCAACCACAGCGGAGGAAGTCGCTCGCGTTTTTTTGACAAACTGGGTAGCACGTTTCGGCGTCCCATCGGACATCACGTCCGATAGGGGGCCTCAATTTGTCTCAGAGCTCTGGTCAGCCATGTCCAACAGCTTAGGGGGAACAATTCATCGCACCACCGCTTACCACCGTCAGGCTAATGGGTTATGCGAGCGTTTTCACAGGTCTTTAAAGGCTGCCCTCAGAGCCTCACTAACGGACACAAATTGGGTAAATAAACTTCCCTGGGTTTTATTGAGGTTGCGTGCTGCACCTAAAGAGGATCTAGACGCCTCTCCTGCAGAATTAGTCTTTGCACAACCTCTCAGGCTTCCAGGTGAATTTTTACCAGAGAACCCAGAGCCAGGGCACCTTCCAGTCCCAAGGTTTTTAGGCAGCAACGGACCGGACTCTCTCCCCGGTCCAGCTCATCACTCCTTCCCACGGGTTTTTGTCCCCCAAGCTTTAAAAAACGCTGAGTTCGTTTTTGTGAGGCATGAAGCTTTAAAACCAACTTTCCGCCCAGCATACGATGGGCCATTCAGAGTGCTGGAACATGGTGATAAACACTTTGTGCTTGATTTTGGGGATAGAAAAGAAACAGTCAGCATTGACAGACTTAAGCCTGCCTTCTTGTTGAAAGACGAGCCTGCACAGTTGGCGAGAGCACCTCGGCGGGGTAGACCCCCCAAGAGAAAAGACTCAGCCCCCCGGCAGGGAACAATTAACCACTCTCCTTCCCACACTGCAGATTCCTCACAAGAAGGTCCCAGCAGGGCGCCTAAACCAACCTACAGCAGTTTTGGGAGAAGATTAAAACCCAGACAGCACAGGGACTGATGCAAACCACTCCACAATTGTTCACTAATTGTGCTGCAACAGTTTAGGACTGACTTATGATTTTACTATGCTGTTATGATTACCACTGAACTCTCTTAGGGGCATGGCTGCTGGAAAGTTTCTTCCGTGGCAAGAGATGTAACACTTAGTATGTCATAGTAATTATCTTAGACTGTGAACCTTTCTATTGTCCTTTCTTAGTTGTTTGGGGGGCCTGTGGTCTACATTAATCATATATTCCATAACCTACATATGTTGAAGCATGTGGAAATGTTTAGCAATTACATATGTAAAGGACTTCACACCTCTGAAAGGACAAAGGCTCTCAACCGCCGAGTGAAGAACAAAGACGTTCCCAGACACGGCGGAGGAGACCGGAGGAGCCACCCTCACCCCCTAAGGCGAGGAGAGGAAATACCAAGACAATGGGGGGATTAAGATAATGAGGGATGTCAGCCTTTGTTATGCATGTCTTTTGTTGTGTGCAAGTATAAAGCCAGCGAGCTGGAGACATTCTGTCTCTTTTTTCCTTCTGCCACTCTGCACCAGATGAGACTTGTTAGGAGAGCTGATTTTTAAATGATTATTAAACTTTGGTTTATAAATCAAATCGCCTCATCATTTCCAAGCTCTTCTACACAATAACAAAATAACAAGCCTCGTGGGGCAAAACACAAATAAAGATAAGACACTTACATATAAACAGCAAGGCCGGAACCTGAACGCTGGGAAGAACTGGCTTCGGGGTTAGGGAAGCCAGACTGGAAAGAAGGCGGGTTCGGAGCCCTGAGCAAACAGAGCTGCTCCCTTAAATAGGGCTGAATAGATTAATCAGCTGATGAAGGGTCATCAGCTGATTGGAATCAGGCTGTTCAGCGGGGCTCCACTGACAGCCGGAAGTCCCGCCGAGATGCTGTCATAAATAAACACCTAGAAGCGCACCAGAGGAGAGAACGGAGAGCTACCACACAGCGTGAGTGCCCACAGAGTCAGCACATGAACCATGACAATGACAGACTGTTGTCCTTCATTGAGTGGTCCACAGACTGGCGTCGGCCACCTGACCAACTCTGTTTCCTATTATCCAGCCTTGGACTGCATACTTCATCCATCCATCCATCTATCTTCTACCGCTTTTCCGAAGGTCTGGGTCACGGAGGCAGCAGTTCAAGCAGAGAAGCCCAGACTTCCCTCTCCCCAGCCACCTTGCTCCAGCTCTTCAGAGAGGGTACTAAGGCATTCCTAGACCAACTGGGAGACATAGTCTCTCCAGCGAGTCCTGGGTCTGCCCTGGGGTCTCCTCCTAGTGGAACATGCCCAAAACACCTCAAGTGGGAGGCGTCCAGGAGGCATCCTGATCAGATGCCCAAACCATCTCAACTGGCTCCTTTCAATGTGGAGGAACAGCGGTTCTACTCTGAGCCTCTCCCGAATGACTGAGCTCCTCACCCTATCTCTAAGGGTGAGTCCAGCAATCCTACGAAGAAAGCTCATTTCAGCCACTTGTATCAACAATCTCATTCTTTCGGTCATAACACAAAGCTCATGACCATAGGTGAGGGTAGGAACGTAGATTGACTGGTAAATTGACAGCTTTGCTTTAGAGCTTAGCTCCCTCTTCACCACAACAGACCGGTACAATGTCCGCATCACTGCAGATGCTGCCCAATCCGTTTGTCAGTTTCTCACTTCATTCTCCCCTCACTCATGAATAAGACCCCAACCCCAAGATACTTGAACTCCTCCACTTGGGGCAGGAGCATGTCCCCAACCCGGAGAGGACAATCCACCTTTTTCCGGCTGAGGACCATGGACTCAGACTTGGAGGTGCTGATTCTTATCAGAATCAGAATCAGAATCAGAATCAGATTTATTGCCATTGTTCATGTAGTACACAAACTAGGAATTTGTCTCGGTGCCATGCTGCAACATTAAAAACATGATGAGATAAAGAGATAAACTAAAAAACTAAAGGACTAAAAATGTGCAATAAGTGTAGAAAAATAAGTAATAATAATAATAATAATAATAATAATAATAATAGTAATAATGAGTAATACTAGTCAAGGCAGTTTTAAATAAATTAGCAAGTAGCAGATAATATGGGGTACCACAGTGCAGTTGATAATGCAACAGAAAAACAGTGATGAATGTCATGAGTCTGGTTGAGCTGCTGTACATAGTGCACGAGAGTCAATAAGTCACTTAATGTTCAGCAGTCTGATGGCAGAGGGGAAAAAGCTATTCATGTGCCGGGAGGTTTTAGTCCGAATGGACTGAAGTCTTCTACCTGAGGGGAGGGGGGCAAACAGTACATGACCAGGGTGTGAAGGATCGGCTATGATCCGGCCAGCACGCCTCCGGGTCCTGGAGATGTACAGGTCCTGGAGAGATGGGAGCTTGCAGCCGATCACCTTCTCAGCAGTGCGCACGACGCGCTGCAGCCTTAGTCTGTCCCTGGCAGTGGCTCCTGCATACCACACAGTTATGGAGGAGGTGAGGATGGACTCGATGATGGCCGTGTAGAACTGCACTAACATCTTGGTGGGTAGCTTGAGCTTCCTCAGCTGCTGCAGAAAGAACATCCTCTGCTGGGCCTTTTTGATGAGGGAGATGATGGTTGGCTCCCATTTGAGGTCCCGGGTGATGGTGGTGCCCAAGAAGAGGAAGGAATCTGCAATGGTGATGGGAGAGCCTGTGATGGTGAGGGGGGGGGCAGGGGGGTTGTGACTTTCCTGAAGTCCACAATCATCTCCGCTGTCTTCAGAGCGTTCAGCTGCAGGTTGTTGTGGCTGCACCAGGACACCAGCTGGGCCACCTCTTTCCTGTAGACGGACTCGTCGCCATTGGAGATGAGCCCGATGAGGGTGGTGTCATCCGCAAACTTAATCAGCTTAACAGACTGGTGGGAGGAGGTGCAGGAGTTGGTATAAAGGGAGAAGAGTAGGGGGGAAAGTACACAGCCCTGGGGTGATCCGATGCTGATGCTAACAGAGTCCGAGACAGACTTCTCCAGCTGCACATGCTGCCTCCGGTCCGTCAGGAAGTTGGTGATCCACCTGCAGAGGGAGTCAGGCACATCGAGCAGGGACAGCTTGTCCTGGAGCAGAGCGGGGCGGATGGTGTTGAATGCAGAGCTGAAGTCCACAAACAGAATCCTGGCGTAGGTTCCCGGGGAGTCCAGGTGCTGCAGGATGGAGTGGAGGGCCAGGTTGACTGCGTCGTCCACAGACCTGTTGGCACGGTAGGCAAACTGCAGCGGGTCCAGGAGGGGAGTGGTGATGGACTTGAGGTGAGACAGGACCAGGCGCTCAAAGGACTTCATGACTACAGAGGTGAGCGCTACAGGTCTGTAGTCGTTAAGTCCAGTAATCCGTGGCTTCTTGGGGACAGGGACGATGGTGGAGGATTTGAGGCAGGTCGGCACGTGACATTGCTTAAGGGAGGTGTTAAAAATGTCTGTGAAGACAGGAGCCAGCTCTTTCGCACAGTGTCTCAGGGTGGAGGGAGACACACCGTCCGGCCCGGGGGCCTTGCGCGGGTTCAGTCTGGAGAACTGTCTGTGCACGTCCTGCTCACTGATGACAAGGGCAGGGGGGGAGGAGGAGGACGAGGGGGGGGACCGCTTTTGATGAATTAGGGGCCGAGGAGGCAGTGGAGCTGGGTGGAGTGGGGGAGTTGGACACAGCTGACGAGGTGTCAAAACGGGCGTAATGTATCCCAGCCGCTTCACACTCAGCGGCAAACCGTCCCAGTAAGACCTGTAGGTCATTGCTGGATGAAGCCAACAGGACAACATCATCTGCAAACAACAGAGATGAGATCTTGTGGTCACCAAGCATGACACCCTCCACACCCTGGCTGCGCCTAGAAATCCTGTCCTTAAAAATTGTGAACAGGATCGGTGACAAAGGGCAGCCCTGGCGGAGTCCAACTCTCGCTGGGAATGAGTCCGACCGAGTGTTGGCAATATGAACCAAACTCTCACAACTGTCATATAGAGATCTGATAGCTCATAGCAACAAGCCCGATACCCCATACTCCTGAAGCACCCCCCACAAAAAAACACGAGGGACGTGGTCGAATTCCTTCTCCAAGTCCACAAAACACATGTAAACTGGTTGGGCAAACTCCTACGAACCCTCAAGGATTCTTGAGAGGGTAAACACTTGGTCCAATGTCCCCTCTTGGATCGTCACCTTATTGTGGTGGGGGGTTTGCGTACCCTAGTGATCCCAGGAGCTATGTTGTCTGGGGCAATTTGCGTTTGGTAGGGTCACCCAAGATAAACCGGTCCTGGGTGAAGGGCCAGACTAAGAATGATCCAACAGACTCTCATGATGAATGCTCGAACAAGGATTCAGTGTACCCTGCCCGGTATGGGGTTACTGGGGACCCACATAGGAGCTAGACCTGTAGGAAGGGCTCCATGGCTAGTGCCTGGTGGCTGGGTTTCTGCGCATGGTACCCAGCCGGGCTCAGCCTGAAGGAGTTACATGAGTCCGCCCTCCAGTTGGCTCACCACCTGCAGGAGGGACCATGGGGATTCGGTACTACGTGGATCAGGTGGCGGTCGAAGGCAGAGACCTTGGTGGTCTGATCCCAGGCTTCCTAAACTGGACTGCATACTATTTGTGAAAAACAAATGTGAAAAAAGAAAAAAAGAAGAAAGAAAAAATGAGATGCATACTTTAGCTGTTCCTATTTTGGAGTTGTTGTTTTTTTTGTGCTGGGTTATTTTTGTTGTGCCCCTTCCTGAGCCCGCTTCCCACTTGGAGTTGTGAGGTTCACCTTGAGATGGGCTGCACTCCATCCCATCTCCATATCCTCCCCCTTTCCTTCCATGGTCAGGAGTTTCACGTTGAGATGGGTTGCGTGTTCCAACCCACCTCCGTGTCCTCTCTTCTCCCCCCTTCTCCCTGTTTTACTCTGGGTTGGGAGGTTCACTTTGAGATGGGCTGCATTCCAGCCCACCTCTGTGTCCCCCCTCCTCTCCCCCGATCCCTCTTCCCACTTAGGGTTGTGAGGTTCATGTTGAGATGGGCTGCATTCCAGCCCACCTCTGTGTCTCTCTCCTTCCTCCTTTATCCCCTTCCTTCTCTGGTTGGGAGGTACATGTTGATGACGGCTATGCTCTAGCCCCCTCCATGTCCTCCCTCCCCCCACCCTAGTTGGAAGATTCATGTTGAGGTTAGCTATGTTCTAGCCCCCTTCCATGACCCCCCCCCCTCCCTTTTTTCTCTCTCTTCTAGGGTCATCTGGCATTCGACCCTTAAAGGGGAGAACTGTCATGGTAAGATAAGATAAGATAAGCCTTTATTAGTCCCACAACGGGGAAATTCCAGGATTGCAACAGCACAGGGATAGCAACACTCAGAGCAACAATCAGAAGGCAAGAAAAAAAACAAGCAAGCAAGAGCAGCTAATATACATATGTACATATTACTATAAAATATATATAAACACACACACACACACACAGACACACAGTGCAGAGCATTGTAGCTGGATGGAATAAATATATGAATATATGAACACACAGTGCAGAGCATTGTAGCTAGATGGAATAAATATGTAAATATATAAACACCCACAGTACGGAGCATTGCAGCTAGGTGGAATAAATATGCAAGTATATAAACACACACAGTGCGGAGCAATGTAGCTAGATGGAATAATATGTAGATATATAAAAACACAGTGCGGAGCATTGTAGCTAGATGGAATAAATATATAGATATATAAATATAAACACACCCAGTGCTGAGCATTGTAGCTAGATGGAATAAATATGTAAATATATAAACACACACAGTGCAGAGCATTGTTGCTAGGTGGGATGAAACAGCATAACCGTCTATTTAGTTATCCTACATGGTATGATTATGTGCCCATACATATTCTCACCCTCCATAGCGACCGGTATGTTCCTAGTTGTATGCCGGAGAGGACCATTGTGTAAGTCTATTGCATCTTTTGCATTCAAAAAAACTATTAGTTTGTTACGTCTTTTTGCTATCTGTGCGAGCAGCCCTGCTTAGGTTGTACAGTCTGACAGCCGTTGGTAGGAAGGACCTACGAAACCTCTCGGTTGTGCACCTGAGATGATGTAGTCTGCTGCTAAATGAGCTCCTCAGTGCATCCAGTATGTCCTGCATAGGGTGGAACTCGGACTCCAGCAGAGATGACAGTTTAGCCACCGTCCTTCTCTCTCCTATCTCCTCCATCGGATCAAGGCGCTGCCCCAGGACAGAGCTAGCTTTCTTAATCAGTTTGTTCAGTCTCTTCCTATCGGCTGCAGTAATGCCACTGCCCCAGCAGACCACTCCAAAAGTGATGGCTGATGCCACCACCGTGTCATAGAATGACTTCAGCAGCGCCCCTTGTACACCAAAAGACCTGAGTCTCCTCAGCAGGAACAGCCTGCGCTGTCCCTTCTTGTAGAGTGCGTCAGTATTGTGTGACCAGTCTAGTTTATTGTTCAGATGAATACCCAGGTACTTATAGGATGTCACCATCTCGATGTCTGTTCCCTGTATATTTACTGGTGCTGTGAGGGGCTGCCCATGCCTGCGGCAGTCCACCACCAGCTCCTTAGTTTTCCTCACGTTGATCTGGAGGCAGTTCCGATGGCACCAGTCCACAAAGTCCTGGATAAGCCCTCTGTACTCAGCTTCATCTCCGTTGGAGATGAGACCAACGATCGCAGAGTCATCAGAGAACTTCTGTAGATGGCAATGTGTTGTGTTGTGTGAGAAGTCCGCAGTATAAAGAGTGAACAGGAAGGGAGCCAGCACCGTTCCCTGGGGGGCCCCTGTGCTACTGATGATCATGTCGGAAACACAGTCCCGGGTTCTCACAAACTGAGGCCGGTTCGTGAGGTAGTCCAGGATCCATGATGACAGGTGCTCGTCCACCCCTGCGCGCAGCAGCTTGTCCTTCAGGATCATCGGTTGGATGGTGTTGAAAGCACTGGAGAAGTCAAAGAACATGATCCTCACCATATTCCCGGGCTTCTCCAGGTGGGACAGAGAACGGTGAAGGAGGAAGATCACCGCATCCTCCACCCCAATGCCATGCTGGTAGGCGAACTGGAGTGGATCCATCGCTGGTTCCACCAGGGGGCGGAGATGAGCAAGGAGCAGTCTCTCCAGGGTCTTCATCAAGTGGGACGTCAAGGCCACCGGTCTGTAGCTGTTCAGGTCTTTGGGGTGGGAAGTTTTTGGTACAGGTACCACACAAGATGTTTTCCACAGCTGTGGTACCCTCCCCAGTTTCAGGCTCATGTTGAAGATATACGTCACAATCCCACACAGCTGGTCTGCACAGGACTTGAGGAGCTTTGCGCTGATGCCGTCCGGTCCCGACGCCTTCCTCGCCTTGATCTTCCTCAGCTCCGTCCTCACCTGGGTCTTGGTCAGGGTCAGGATGGGGGGCTGTGTGTTGGGAGTGGGGGGGATGTCGGTGGAGTGGGGAGTGGGCAGCAGGACTTGATTTCTTAGAGGCAGCAGTGGTTGTTGTGCAGATAGGGGGGAGGGCGGTTGGTCAAATCTATTGAAAAACAGATTCAGGTTGTTCGCCCACTCCCTGCCCCCCGTGGCCTGGGGGGAGGTATTCTGGAGCCCCGAGATGGTTTTGAGGTTTCTCCAGACCCCGCTGATGTCGCTCTGTTGCAGCTTGTCCTCCATCTTCTTCCTGAAGCTGTCCTTGCCTTCTCTGATCTTTCTCCTCAGCTCCCTCTGTACGGACTTCAGCATCTCCCTGTTCCCCGACCTGAAGATCCTCTTCTTCTCTCTCAGAAGTGTTTTTATCTCAGGGTTGATCCAGGGTTTGTTGTTTGAGTGACGCCGTATGGTCTTGGTGGGAACGGATTTGTCCACACAGAAGCTGAGGTAGCCCGTGAAGGTGTGAATGAGGCCATCGATGTCCTCACCATGTGGATCGCAGAGCTGCTTCCAGGCAGTGGCTTCAAAACAGTCCTTTAGAGTGTCCATTGTCTCCTCAGACCATAACTCCACAGTGTGCATGGCCGGAGGTTGTCTGTGCACTAGGGGTTTGTACACCGGTCGGAGATGAACCAAGTTGTGATCCGATCTCCCAAGTGGGGGGAGTTGTGATGAGGTGTACGCCTCCTTAGTGTTTGCGTAGAACAAATCCAGTGTTTTATTGTCTCTAGTGTGGCATGTGACATACTGGGTGAAAGTGGGCAGAATGGGAGACAGTGAAACGTGGTTGAAATCGCCTGAGATGAGGAGAAGAGCATCTGGGTGTTCTGTCTGCAGCCTGCTGGTTACTGAATGGATGACGTCACGCGCTGTCCCAGCGTTCGCCGTCGGATTTGCATAAACAACAATGCAGATCACGTGTGAGTGTTCTCTCGGGAGATATGTAGGCCTCATGCTAACAGCTAGCAACTCAATGTCTTTGCTGCAGTGTCGTTGTTTAACAGTGATATGTCCCGGTCTGCACCAGTTGTTGTTAACATACATTATCACTCCACCGCCCCTTGTTTTGCCACTCTCTGGTGTTCGGTCAGCTCGTATCATGTGAAAACCCTCCAGCTCAATGTTAGCATCTGCTGCTAGTTCAGTTAGCCACGTCTCAGTAAACAAAAGGAGAGAGCACTCCCGGTAAGTGCTATCATAACGGGAGATAGCCGCTAGCTCATCTAACTTTCCCAGTATCGACCGTACATTTCCCATGACAACAGATGGAAGGGAGGGTCTGTACCTTATATTTTTTGTCCTCCGCCTTACTCCAGCCCGGCAGCCGCGACGCTTTCGCCTTAATTCTCTCGGTATGTCGAGTTTTTCCAGTGGGACCGGGTGGCGGTTAAATGCTAGCAGCTCTTCCCTGTTGTATCGTATCCTGCTATAAACAGTGGCTTCGTCCACCGGCTCAGGAGACATTTGGGACGATCTGTGTGTCCGTGATATAAGTGGGGTGAAAAAAAAAAGTGATCAAAAGAGAGAGGAAGGGAAAAAAAACTCGGAATCGAGCTGCTGTTGCAAAAGGCAGCCTACTGGTGTGGCGCCGAGAGGAGAAAAAAAATGGTGTGGACAGGGTTAGAGCCTGTCCATGCTTTATGCTTTCTTTTTGGACTTATTATCATAACTGTTATCATTATCACTATCCATGCCTTATGTTCCTTTTTTGGGCTCTTTATTATTATTATTATTATTATTATTATTATTGCCATTTATTCTGTCCTGATAATACGGCTGGGTATTGTAGACAGATAGCGAACAATAAAGACAGCAGGCTGATTCCAGGTTGACTGATTTACTGAAATCGTTTTTGTCTTGTTTGTCTTTTTTCTTTGTAAAACTGAAACACAATGAAATATACATAATACAGAATGTTACATAAGAAATAATAATACAACACTCTGTATATAAACAGTTTCTCTTATTACAGGCACTTAACTCAGGTAAGTAATTTGCTCTACAGATTCAAACTAAGGTAAGTATTTCACAGTTTCCACAGGTTACAAAGTTAAGGTAAGTTAAATCAGGTAAATATTACGAAATTATACTAACACATTTTTATTTTACAGAGAACAGCTACACAGCTAAGTAAGCAGGTAAGCATAGCCAAATGAATAGCTAACTAGCTTTCACACGAAGCACCATTACAACACAATATAACTTGGGCTAACAAAGGGCTAAATGACTCAGCGGTTAGCTAAGTACCATTGCAAACGATTAGCCATTAACACCTTTTAATCACGATCTTTTTATAGCTTAAATTTAGCGTTTTTAACATCATATTCCAAACTATGGTCATCTTAAACAAGTATTACAACAATTTTCAGCATTAACTTACTGTTGGTTCCACTCCTAGGTTACTACAACCAAATTTCTGGCGAGCACATTTTCACATTGCTTTCATCATGGCAGATTGAACAAAGAAAAAGGGTTTTTATAGGAAACAGGAAGTAGCTACAATTAAAGGTGCAGTAACGCAAACTACCACTAGAGGGAACATAACCCCACCCAATATCTGACAGGTCAGCACACTCCCCGCTTGGTATACATGTATACCACTATTTACTCTTCTCTAGTGACATCAATAGCACAACATCAGAGATGGGTCTAAGGTACTCTTTAACTACCCCTTGGCTAGAGGTCTTAACTGTGACCTTACGGACCTTGTCGTCTGAACTAGGAATGGCCTTAACTATTCGCCCTAGAGGCCACATGTTGCGCTTTGCTTGATTGTCCTTTATCAAAACAATGTCACCTTCCTGGAGACTGGACTTCTCGGAGGTCCACTTCCTCCGTGGTTGAAGTGTGGCCAGGTACTCCGACCGCCACCTCTTCCAGAAGGAGTCCGCCAAGCTCTGGACCTGGCGCCACTGGACCTGGCTGAGGTGATCCAGGTCGAAGTCTCCCAGGGGTGCAGGACTGACACTCGCCTTCTGGGTGAGCAGAGTGGCAGGTGAGAGGATTTCAGGTACCTCTGCATCGTTGGAGACTGGGACTAGCGGGCGTGCATTCATGATAGCCATAACCTCAGCCATCAAGGTTGTAAGGACTTCATGAGACAGTCGGGTAGCACCATCCTTCGCAAGCAGTCCATCCAGTATGCGTCTTGCCACTCCAATTAACCTCTCCCAGGCTCCACCCATGTGGGAAGAATGGGGAGCATTGAAGGTCCATGTACATCCCTGCTCTTGCAGATAGTTCTTGATCTCAGGATCTTCAGAGGAGATGTCTCTCACCAATGCCTTTCCCTGGACAGTGATGGGAGAAGCGAATCCAAGGGGATCGTAAAGACTGTTTATGGTGGACAGCATGCCTCTCCGACTAAATGGCTTAATGTCTCTTGAGACTCGGAATGTGAAGCTGTCAGTCTGGAGCATCCAGTTCAGGCCTAAGCTCCTTTGAAGGGGCAATGGGTCTGCTCCCAGATCGAGATCTTTCAGGTCACTTGCTCGTTCCTCCACTGGGAAAGCCTCCATGACCCTCGGACTGTTTGAGGCGATCTTGTGGAGTTTTAAGTTGCTCTCAGCTAGCAGAGCCTTGGTTCGCTGCAGGAGATCGATCACCTTATGCTCCTTGGCCAATGACATGAGCCCATCGTCGACGTAAAAGTTCCTGAAGATGAACTCCTTTGCATCACTACCATGCTCAGCTTCTCCTTGCTCTGCAGCTCTCCTCAGCCCATAAGTCGCAACTGCTGGAGACGGGCTGTTGCCGAATACATGCACAGTCATCCAGTAGTCAATGATGTCCTTGTCTGGATCATTGTCTTTGTGCCAGAGAAACCTGAGGAAGTAGCGGTGGTCCTCTCTGACCTTGAACCCATAGAACATTTGCTCTATGTCGGCGGTAGCAGCAATTTGTTCTCTTCTGAACCGTAATAGGACTCCTATTAGTGTGTTGTTCAGGTTGGGTCCACTGAGAAGCACATCATTCAATGATGTCCCCTTGTACTCCGCGCTGGAGTCAAATACAACTCTTATTTTTCCCGGCTTCTGGGGGTGGTATACGCCAAATGTCGGCAGATACCAGCACTCCTGCCCGAGCTGTAGTGGAGGAGCTGGCTTGGCCTGTTGGTTGTCAATGACCTTTTGCATAAAATCAAAGAAGTGCTGTTTCATGTCAGGTTTCTTCCCGAATGAGCGTTGGAGGGATTGGAGTCTTTGAGCAGCCTGCTCTCTGTTGCACGGAAGACGCTTACGAGGAGTATGAAAGGGTAGTGGCGCCACCCAGTGGTTTTCATTGTCCATATATACCTCGTCTTTCATTATTCTCAGAAACTCACTGTCATCTACTGACATGGCTGGTTTGTTGTCGGCTGGTGTTGTCTGGAACACACTTTCACCAAGACCATCCCTACATGTCTCTGGAATGGCTTCCTCACTGCGAGTTGGGAACTGAAGGCTGCACTGAATCGGTTCACTGGGTCTCTCCTTGATGTGAATGCTGTTAGTGCAGGGCTTAAAGAAGGAAGGGCGTCCATTTTGGAGGACATGGGTCTTATAAGCATTGACTTCCTGAGTCTTGTGAGCGCCACCCAGACACAGTTCTCCCACTATGACCCAGCCGAGATCAAGGCGCTGAGCGTATGGCGAGTTGTGTGGTCCGTTGCGCTGCTCTCGCACCTTGTGCAAGCTCAAAACATCTCGGCCTAGTAGCAGAAGAATGGGTGCACTGTTGTCAAGTGCAGGGATTTTGTCAGCCACTGGTCTGAGGTGAGGGAAATATTGTGCGCACTCAGGGGTTGGGATCTCTGACCGGTCACCAGGTAAGTATTCACACTCCAGCAATGTGGGCAGTGTGACCTTGGTCTTCCCATCGAGAGATTCCACAATGATGTTGGTTGCTTTCCTTCCTGCAGTCTCCACTCTGCCTGAGCATGTTTTTAGCGTGTAGGGGCATGCCCTGCTGTTAATACCCAACAGACTGAAGAACTCAGATTTCACTAAAGACCTATTGCTTTGGTCATCGAGTACAGCATATACTATGTGAGACTTGCTTGGATTATCAGCATGGGAAACCTTGACCAAGCAGATTTTAGAACAGGATCTAGGCTGGGGTGCATCGCCACATATCTCTGTGCACTTAGAAGTGACAACAGGAGTTGCTGCAACTTCACTCTCCCCGCTTTGCTCCCCTTCTTGCTCCCCGCTCTGGTCATTCCCAGGTGAGTGCCCAGCCTGCCCATGAGGCGACCATGGTGCTGGACCAGGATGCATCGCCGAAGTGTGCTTGTCACTCTCACACTCTCTGCATTTGAGTGCGGTCTTACAGTCTTTGGCAATGTGCTTGGTGCTGGCACAACATCTAAAGCAGATCGAGTTCTCCTTTAAGTACGCTTTCCTCTCATCCAGGTGCTTTCCTCGGAACCCACGGCATTTTGTGAGCGGATGTGGTTTGTTGTGGATTGGACATTCTTTGTCCAGTTCAGTTTTCTTCACAGATGTGCTGTCCCGAGATGCACCACCTGCGGCTGTGACATCAGTTTTCCTCACTGTTACAGCGGATTTGTAGATGTGTTTTTGGTCTTTCTCACCTTTTGACTGATTGGGAGTAGAGGAAAGGTTGAATGCGAAACTGGGGTCATTGCGAGTCTTAGCTTGAGAACATACAAATTCCACAAAGTAGCTGAATGGTGGGAAAGGCACATGATAAACTTCCTTGTACCTGGATCCCTGTGTCATCCAGCGTTCACGAAGTGAGAATGGAAGCTTCTCCACAATTGGATTTACCCCTCGAGCTGTATCAAGATACATGAGCCCAGGTAAGAATCCCTCTGACTTAGCAGCTTGTAGCTCTTTTAACAAGTCTCCTAACTCTCTGAGCTTGTGTGTCTCTTTGTTAGAGATGACTGGGAAGGCGTCCAATTTTTTCATTAGGGCACTTTCAACCACCTCTGGGCTTCCATAAGTTTCCTCCAAGTGTTCCCATACCGTCCACACACCTAGTCTAGGATTGTTTACATGCACAGACCTGATCCTCATGGCTTGAGCTGACGACTTGGGCCCCAACCATTTGATCAGTAGGTTGAGCTCTTCTTGCTCCGAGAGGTTAAGCTACTTTGTGGCTGCTAGGAAAGAGGCCTTCCACGCCCAGTAGTTTTCTGGGCAGTCGTCAAAGGTAAGGAGTCCTGAGCTCACCATCTCTTTTCTCATGAGATACTGGGCCAAGACATGGGTTTGTGTTGATGGAGGTGAGGATTTGTTTCCCTGGTTGGGATGAGAGGCTGGAGGGTTAGCTGCAGTGTCTCTCCTTTTAATGTCAGGGAGAACAGGTGAATGTTCCTGCTTTGGAACAAATGGCCTTGGGGCAGAATGAGGAACGTTGTGTCCAACCATCATGGGCTTGTGTTCATTTCTGTCCACAAAAGACTCATACAGTGAATCTTGTTCTTTAATGCTAAAGAGGTGTGAATTCACCGGTGCTTGATGATCAATTTGTTGCTGTGGAGTTGGGCCTGGTTGCAACTGTGGTGCATGTGCATCGAATGGCTGTGTTTCCACGTAGCGTCGTGTGCGTCTCACTGGATCATCAAGGGCTAGATTCTGTAGCTCACCAAGAGAGCCGCTGTGTCTTGGATCGAGCTCTGCTGCTGCAGCTTCTTCCAATATAGCTGCCTCTCTTGATGCTGCAGTTGCTTCTTTCTCTTGTTGTAGCACGTGAAGATTTGCGTCTATTGAAGCCCTTTCTTTAATCATGGCAGCCTCTACTGAAGCCCTTTGTTTCATCATGGCTGCCTCCTTCTCTGCAAAGGATGCTTTGACTTTAGCTGCTTCAGCCTTAGCTCTGGCTCTTGCTGCAACGATGCTGGCAGATGACCGGGTTGATGCTCTGGAGGACTTGTGTGAATTTGAGGCTTGAGACCTTGTCTCCAACTGAGACGGACGGTCCTCCTCACCAGCGTGGCTCATCTTGGCTTGCTTCTGTGTGCTGTTCACCGTATTTCAGCTGCCTATCCCCGCTGCGTGGGCAACATTTTACTATTCTGTCCTGATAATACGGCTGGGTATTGTAGACAGATAGCGAACAATAAAGACAGCAGGCTGATTCCAGGTTGACTGATTTACTGAAATCGTTTTTGTCTTGTTTGTCTTTTTTCTTTGTAAAACTGAAACACAATGAAATATACATAATACAGAATGTTACATAAGAAATAATAATACAACACTCTGTATATAAACAGTTTCTCTTATTACAGGCACTTAACTCAGGTAAGTAATTTGCTCTACAGATTCAAACTAAGGTAAGTATTTCACAGTTTCCACAGGTTACAAAGTTAAGGTAAGTTAAATCAGGTAAATATTATGAAATTATACTAACACATTTTTATTTTACAGAGGACAGCTACACAGCTAAGTAAGCAGGTAAGCATAGCCAAATGAATAGCTAACTAGCTTTCACACGAAGCACCATTACAACACAATATAACTTGGGCTAACAAAGGGCTAAATGACTCAGCAGTTAGCTAAGTACCATTGCAAATGATTAGCCATTAACACCTTTTAATCACGATCTTTTTATAGCTTAAATTTAGCGTTTTTAACATCATATTCCAAACTATGGTCATCTTAAACAAGTATTACAACAATTTTCAGCATTAACTTACTGTTGGTTCCACTCCTAGGTTAGTACAACCAAATTTCTGGCGAGCACATTTTCACATTGCTTTCATCATGGCAGATTGAACAAAGAAAAAGGGTTTTTATAGGAAACAGGAAGTAGCTACAATTAAAGGTGCAGTAACGCAAACTACCACTAGAGGGAACATAACCCCACCCAATATCTGACAGGTCAGCACACCATTACTTTATTATCGTTTCTGTATGGACTCTTATTTTGAGGGTACGCTTTGTTTATTTCCTGTTACCATAATGCATCTTCCATTTAGCTTCATCCTTACATTGTAATCATTCACAGCTGCCTCTCGTTTTGTTAATTATGGTTTCCGTATATATATATATATATGTTGGCCGTAGGCATTAATCCCTGCAGCGTCTTTATGTTAAAACCACATTATCTGCACATCATTGTTGGAATTGTTATTTGCTCTACAGTGTTTGGATTTACTCACTTTTGTGTTCCCAGCCATGAGCTGAGACTTATTTTCTGGATTATTAAATCAGCAAATTAGTATCACTGACATGATTTAGTAACAGACCCAGGAGCAGACAATAGACTCAGTTATAATAACAATAATCTTTATTGAGGGTGAGTGTGTGTGAATGTGTGTGAGTGCAGAGCGGGAGGAGTCTGGCAACCCTGCAGAGGAGAGAGAGAAGGAGTAGTGAGTAACTTGTTGCACACAGTTGAATATTGTGGAGTTAAATATAATCTTACGGAGCAGGGAGCGGTTGGAATGAAACAACCTGTGGCCTCGTTCTCTCCTAGTTGCCGTGGTCCCACAAAGGTGAGGAGGTGCTGGTGCAGATATATACAGTGCCAGGTGCAAGTGTAATTCCTCAGCTGAGGGGAAAGGGGAAAAGTTCAGTCTAATGATTAAGGCACTTATAGGATGCCGACGGAGGTGAGGAGACACCAGCTCCGGGAAAGGGTCCTAGTCCACCGCCAGGAGCAGTGCCGGTCCACCAAGGAGATGGTCCACCTCTACACAGGTATCCAAGACAAGCAGAGGTTAGATGCAGGGAGGTGAGAACAGATTGAGAGGTTGCTTACGGTGTGCCGAGTCTGAGGCGAAGTCCACTACTAGAGATGAGAAGAGCTGTACAAACATGGAGGAGCACTTTAGCTGCATGTGGGCATAGACATCTCCGTGCAGGAGTGGAGGGCCCCACTCCATATAAAGGCTGCTTAATTAAGGAGCGCAGGTGTGGATGAAACTGCAGCTGTGAAACATAATTAATGAGAGGAGAAAAAAACAACACGCAGCTTGGATCACCACACTGCCCCCCCCCCTCAAGGAACGCCCTCCCGGTGGCCGACTCAACCTCCCCAGGTGGGACCAATGGAATGTCCTGACCATCTCCTGATCCATGATGAAGGATGCCCGGACCCGTGATCTCTCCTCAGGTCTGTACCCAGCCCAGTTCACCAGGTACTGTAGGCCTCGCCCCCTGTGTTGTACATCCATAATGCGGTTGACCTTATACGCTGGACCACCACCGATTATCACCGGAGTGGGAGGCGGCTTTGATGGAGGACACAGAGGGCTGGTGGAAAACGACTTTACCTGAGAAACATGAAAGGTAGGACAGATGCAGAAAGCAGGGGGAAGAGACAGGCGAACAGCAACTGGATTGATGATGTGAGAGATGGGTTAAGGACCAAGTAGGTCCTTATAAGGTCCGTATAAGGTTAATGTGTTTAGTGGACAACCATACCTTCTGCCTAACCCGATAAGGGGGGGCCAGGGTCCTCCGGCGGTTGGAAATCTCAGAGTTGCAATCCGCAGTGCGGCGAAGAGCAGCCCTGGTGATCCTCCAAATCCGGTGACAACGCTTGATGTGAGACTGCACAAATGGCACAGCGATCTCTACCTCCCCCTCCGGGAACAGGGGGAGTTGTAACCCAAGGACACCTCGAAGGGGCAGAGACCCGTAGCTGCAGAGGTGGCGGAGTTGTGTGCATACTCACTCCAAGGTAGGTACGTACTCCAGGACACAGGATTAGAGGCCGTGACACACTTCAGGGCTGCCTCCAGCTCTTGGTTGGCTCGCTCACACTGGCCATTACTCTGAGGACGATACCCAGAGGACAAGCAGATCATCACCCCAATGGCCTTATAAAAGGATTGCCAAACCTGGGAAAAAACTGAGCACCCTGGTCTGAGACCACGTCCACTGGAATCCCATGGAGGCAGGCAATGTGTAGCACGAAAAGGTCGGCCGTCTCCTTGGCAGACGGAAGCTTATTCAGGAGAATGAAGTGAACTGCCTTCGAGAACCTGTCCATGATGGTGAGGATGACCATATGTCCAGCAGAGGGGGGAAGCCCGGTCATGAAGTCCAGCGCCACATGGGACCAAGGCCTGCTGGGGATGGGTAGGGGGTGCAGCAGCCCGAAGGGAGGAGAAGAGGATGATTTGCTGGTGGCGCACTGGGGACAGGACCGGATGAACTCATTTACGTCCTTCCTCATCGACAGCCACCAGAAGGCCCTTTGCAACTACGACAAGGTGCGAGACACACCGGGATGACACATAATCTTAGAAGAGTGTAGCCAATTGATGACCTCGCCACAGACTAAGGAAGGAACATAGATCCGTCCCGCAGGACCCCCACCCAGGTCAGGTTCAGTGTCCTGCGCCCTCTTGACCCTGTCCTTGATCTTCCAGGAGAGCACGCCAACTACACACGAGGGGGAAACAGTGGGGTGCAACTCCGACAACTTCATGTCAGTGGTGAATTGTCTCAAGAGGGTGTCAGGGTTGATGTTTTTGGATCCCAGGTGGTAGGTGATGGTAAAATTAAACCTGCCAAAAAACAGGGACCAGCGGGCTTGTCTCGAGTTTAGCCGTTTAGCCATCCTGAGGTACTCCAGGTTCTTATGGTCGGCCCAGACCACAAATGGCTACGAGGCTCCCTCCAGCCAGTGGTGCCACTCCTCCAAGGCCAACTTGACCACCAGCAACTCCCAGTTACCCACATCATAGTTCCTCTTAGCTGGGGACAGGCATCGGGAGAAGTAAGCGCAGGGACAGACCTTATTGTTGGTGATTGAACGTTGAGAAAGGACCGCCCCCACCCCGGAGTCCGAGGCGTCCACCTCCACCAGGAACTGCAAATGTGGATCCACCTGAGCGAGGATGGGAGAGAGGAAAAGTGAGACTTTAGTCCGGAAAATGCCGCACAGCCTCCTTCGACCATCGAAAAAGAACCTTGGTGGAAGTGAAGTGAGTGAGAGGCAGAGCAATCACACTGTAGATGCGGATGAAGCACCGATAAAAGTTGGTGAATCCCAAGAACTGCTGTAGTTGCTTGCGGGAGGAAGGAACAGGCCACTCCAAGACTGCCTTCACCTTACCTGGGTCAGCCCAGATCTCCTTGTAGGTGATGACAAACCCCAGGAAGGTGCTAGAGGATGCGTGGAACTCACATTTCTCTGCCTTGATGTAAGTTGGTTCTCCAGTAGCCGCTAAAGGACCCTTCTCACATGTACCCAATGCTCATCTAAAGAACGAGAGAAAATGAGTATGTATCCAGGCACACAAACTCAAAGGAATCTAGGAAGTCCCTCAGAACGTCATTGATGAGCTGTTGGAACACCGCTAGCGTGTTTGTCAAACCAAAAGGCATCACCAAGTACTCGAAGTGGCTACTAGGTGTGCAGAACCCCATCTTCCACTCATCGCCCTCCTTGATCCGGACCAGATGGTAGGCGCTATGCAGGTCCAACTTAGTGAAAACGATGGCACCCTGAAGCGAGTCGAAGGCGGGGTTAAGGAGCGGCAAGGCATGCTTGTCCTTCACAGTATTGTTACTTAACTCCCTAAAGTCAATGCAGGGTCGGAGAGAACTGTCCTTCTTACACACAAAAAACCCCACCCCCACCCCCACCGCCGATGAAGAAGGCCTGATGATGCCTGAACTTAACGACTCTTTGATGTATTTATCCATCGCCTCTCGCTTCGGGGCAGACAGACTATGCAGCCTACTGGATGGCAGCGCAGCACCCGGAAGGAGGTTAATGGCGTAGTCGTAAGGGGGGGGGGGGGGTAGAGAAAGCGCCTTAGACTTGCTGAAAACTGGAGCAAGCTCATGATATTCAGGGGGAACCGAGGTGAGATCGGGCACGTGAGTGGGCGAGGGACTGATAGTGACAGAGGGGGAACAGGCTGCAGACTGCAAACAGGCAGAAGGTACTCCAGACCCTTCCTGCCTGCCTATCAATAACCGTGTTGTGGAGTCTTAACCAAGGATACCCTAAAATGACTGGGGAGGCAGAGACAGGCAAAACAAAGACACTCAAATGCTCCTGATGGTTGCCTGAAACCAAAAAGGAAATGGGAGCAGTCTTTTTAGTGACCCTGGTGAGTGGTTCTCTGGAAACGGCAACCAAATTCAATGGAGTCTCCAGATCTTGACATGGGAGATTCAGCCGGGTTGCCAGACTCTCCAAAATGAAGCTTTGTTCAGCACCTGAGTCAATGAGAGCTGTAGTGCAAAAGTCAGTGTGACAGTGATCAAAGCGAATGGGCAATATAAGTCATGTAAGGGATTTAGATCTGCCCACGTCCGTTAACTCCCCTACTGTGGTGACCCCCCCCCCCCCCGCTTTGGCTGGTTGGAACACTAAGCAACCTCGTGTTCAGCACTAGCACAATACATACACAACCCAAGATCACGGCGGCGCTGTCGTTCAGCGGGGGGCAGCCTAGACCAGTCCAACAACATAGGTTCTCCGGTGTCAGAGGGTCCAGAAGGAGGAAGGGCTGGAAGAGGGGGCTGAGAGGGAAGGTGTGGCTGAGGGCTCAAGTGATTAGTAAGGCGGTGCTCGTTGGCCCGTTCCCTTAAGCGATTATCAATATTGATGGCCAGGGAGATTAGCTCGTGTAACGAGGAGGGTTTATCTAAATATGCCAACTCATCATGAAGGCTAGGGCTAAGGCTGCGTGTGAAGATGCTACACAATGACACATCCTCCCATCCCACCTCCACCGCCCCAACTCGGAAATCTACTGAGTAGTCGGCCACGGACCTGGCCCCCTGCCAAAGATGGAGAAGGTGGGTGGTGAGGATGTTATTCCGGTCAGAGTGGACAAACACCTGAAAGAACTTGGATGCAAATTGGTCATAAGTGCATCTTTGGTAATCCGGACGATCCATAATAGCTTACGCCCAGGCTAAGGCCTGCCCCTCAGGCAGGTTCACCACGTAGCTAATCTTGCTATGATTAGTGGGGAAATCCTCCGGTACTCGCTAAAAAACTAGACTGCACTGAAGGAGGAACCCCCTGGCCTTGCCCAGCCTACCGCTGAAGCGGGTCGGTGTGGGGATTGGAGTTAAATGAGGAAGACACGCCAAATGGGAGGATGGAGGCGGCGGGACAGCCAACACTCCGGAACCAGTCTGAGAGGGCAGAGCTGCGGTAAGCTGGTCGAGCCGTGTATTGATTTGAGTTCATTGATTCAAAATTACCTGCTGCTGATAAGTGAGTTGGTCTAACCAAGGCTCCATGATGTTCAATCTGTGTGCAGTAGCATCATTTGCTGGGTCTGACTGACGGAGATGTGCTGACATGATTTAGTAACAGATCCATGAGCATTCAATAGACTTAGAGACTTAGACTTAGACTTATCTTTATTAATCCCTTTGGGATAACTCCCTCTGGGAAATTTAAAATTTCCAGCAGCACATAAAAGGAGCATACAGATCAGAAAAGCAAAAAAGAAAAAATAAACACTTAACATAATATACACAATATAAATACAAGGCTAAATATGGCTTGTACAAGTATGGTTGAGTTGCCCTACTGTCCTCTGTACTCTATGTCCCCCCCCCCCCCAAGTGAGGAGTTATAGAGTGTGATGGCATGGTGGACAAAAGAGTTCTTGAGCCTGTTGGTCCGACACTTGGGAAGGAGCAGTCTTTCACTGAGCAGGCTCCTCTGGTCACTGATGACGGTGTGCAGAGGGTGGCTGACGTTCAATAGACTCAGTTATAATAACAATAATCTTTATTTAGGGTGAGTGTGTGTGAATGTGTGTCAGTGCAGAGCGGGAGGAGTCTGGCAACCCTGCAGAGGAGAGAGAGAAGGAGTAGTGAGTAACTTGTTGCACACAGTTGAATATTGTGGAGTTAATTATAATCCACTGCTAGAGGTGAGAAGAGCTGTACAAAGGTGGAGGAGCACTTTAGCTCAGTGCTTCTCAATTATTTTTTGCAAAGCCCCCCCCTAGGAAAGAGAAAATATTTCACGCCCCCCCAACTCGCCGCAGTGACTATAAATAAGATCATTATCTATAAAAATTGTATAAGTATACCTAAAATTGTATCCTTTTTAACATTAACAAAAGAAAAAAGCAATATAAATCAACTTTCAACAAATATTAACTTTATTTTGCCACACAGAAACCCTGTTATAGTCTAAAATAGAAAAAAAAAAACTTAAAGTGCATCAAAGTGCCTGAAATAAAAAATATGTCAATCCTTATTTAAACTAGAAAAATTTTTGACCAAGTGAACCATTTGATGCTGAGAAAAATAATTCAATCAATAAATAATATTAAATGTAAATTGATCTGGAACATTAACACAGGAGTACCAATATATTTAACATTTTAGTCTGAAGAAAAAGGTAGAAAAAGGCAGTATCAACTCCTCTGCAATTGTGTGGGGTTTTTTGCACTGCGCAATTTGGTGCGCCACTTTAAATGATGCTAAAAGTGCTCGCTGGTTTACTGATGTAGCGTTCACAAAGCGGGATGATTGTTGGCCGTACTCCGCACGTTTTCGCTGAAAAAAATCAAGCGGCTTATCAACGTGTTGAGGATGTAATGTCTGTAGGTGACGTCTTAATTTATTTGGCTTCATGCTGTCCGCTGCCAACACTTTCAGACACAGTGAACACACCGGTCTTTCCTCGTCTCCCACCGTAGTCAGAGTGAAGCCAAGCGCTAGATAAGCTTCGTCATATTTCCTCGTCTTAGCTTTTGGGAGACTTTTATTTGTCTCTTTACCTGTGTCTCTCTCCGCCTTTCTTTTCGTTACTGTTAAATATTTCTCCATGGTGTCTCTCGAGGGGTTTGTTGACAGCAATTTAAAAAGTTTTAAACTCCCGCACAGACTTTGACAATGAGAGCGCCACTGCACCACCTGCTGTCGTGGATGTGCAATTACACTTTACACGGCAAAAGCAAAGCCTGTTCCCCGGGGTCACACGCGCCCCCCCCGGCATCGCATCGCGCCCCCCACTATTTGAGAAGGACTGCTTTAGCTGCATGTGGGCGTAGACATCTCCGTGCAGGAGTGGAGGGCCCCACTCCATATAAAGGCTGCTTAATTAAGGAGCACAGGTGTGGATGAAACCGCAGTTGTGAATCATAATTAATGAGAGGACAGAAAAACAACACACAGCTCGTATCACCACAATCAGCTTTTGGGTTCTCTCTTCTGCCCAGCCCGGGCACAAACCTTGACACTGGGGACCATGCCCATGCTCTAAGTTCATTTTGATGTCATTATTTTCCTGATTGTCTTTTGTGTCCCTTTGTGACTGTCCTCTGTGCTCCCTGGTCCTCAATTTGTCATGTCATGCCCGTTGACCCTGTTACTGTTCTGTGTCCTAATCTCCTTTGTACATTTTCGTGTGTATCCCTTGTATTCATTTACCTATTGTTATCAGTCCCTTGTGCGTTCTGTGCTCATAGCCACTTTTCCTCATGTGTGTTGCTGTTTAGCCCCTGATTGTGATCTCAGCTGTCCCATGTTCCCCTGACTATTGGTCTCCCTATATATATATCCTCCTCTGTGTTCATTCAGTGTGCCGTTATTGTCGTTGATTTCTGTGGTTTCCCTGTGTCCCAAGCTGTTCCCTAGTTATCCTTTATGAGTGAGTTTTTGCCTTGACGGTTCTTTGTGTTTTAGCTCCCATGCTGTTGCATATTTTGTGTTTCTTTGTGTTCTGGAATTAAACCATAATTGCACTGAAGTCCTGCCTGCACTTTGGGTCCTGCTTTAAACCTTTATCTGCCGACAGCAGATTTATGACATTCAATACTTATTATGGCTGGGTGAAAATAGAGGCATACGGTAATCAGTCACTCTGTGTGTGTGTGTGTGTGTGTGTGTGTGTGTGTGTGTGTGTGTGTGTGTGTGTGTGTGTGTGTGTGTGGTTGGTTGTATCTGTCAGTCTGTTACCAGCTTTTCAGCTCGCCCAGTCACAGTTAAGTGCAACTAAAGTCTTGTATCATTGTATAGCCACATTTTCTCGACTTTTAATTTGCCAGAATTTCAAGATAAGGCTTTGTTTTCAAAATAAACACAAATTTAACTCACCTTTACCATCAGTGAAGCTGGGAAAAACGGTATTGTAATAACTATGCCGGGCCAGCAGAGGTGGCAGTGTGACTTTTTTTACAGCACATGGATGACTTCCTGTCACGGTCGATCTCTAGCTGAGAGATAAATGGTGGCTATAAAATAGCGGTTACTGAAAAAAACCATGTATTCAGCAACTACACCATTTATTCATTACATCGATTGTTTTCACACTGGTTTTGCTGTTTAGTTTTGCAGAGGAAGGACGAGGTATTTTCTTCCTGGAGTTTTCAGTTTGCTAAAAACTACAAGTCTCATCATTCCTCGCCTCAAAAACATGGCTGCTCACAGCAGACCACTGCAGCAGATGCCTGTGTGGAGTAAGTTTTGTGCTTAAATTATGCAGCGATTTCAATATTAAAACACCAATAACCCCTACAACTGCAATATTTAATTCTTAAAGCTTTTGTTACATCACATTTTTTTTCCAGTGTCTGATTCTTTTTCCTGTATGGGGACTGCTTGGTTCCATTAATTTAACCTGTTAAATAGTTTTCTTTAAAGTTCAGCTGATTTTTTTTAAGTCTTAATACTAATGTCAGTAATATAAAAACACCACGGTGTGTCATGCTTCATTCACTCACTTTAAAATGATTCACTCACTAAACCAAGCAATTTATTAAACTGAGGAGAAACACGACATCTGTATTTTTCATATATATCACATCTGTAACAATAATCTCACATATCTGGGCAGGATCCTTGTCTTTAGTCCCTATTTTCTCTTTGGTTATTTCTGATTATGTTTAGTCATGATTTGGCACTGCCCTCTCCGTATGTTGTCCTGCATGTTCACTGTCATGTCTCCTGTGCAACCCCTGTCTATGAATGTCAGCTTAGCCCCGGCCATCCTGTTTTCCTTACCTGCTGCCCTTGATTGTCTGCCTAGATGTCTGACGTTAATTATCTATTCCCCTATTTGTCAGTTTTTGCATATGCTCTGTCTGGCATCCTCGTTGTTGTTTCCCGATGTTCTCCCAGCATATGGATTACAGTGATCCCTCGCTACTTCGCGCTTCACCTTTCACGCCGTCAGTGCATCGCGGATTTTTCAAAAATATTCATCAGAAATTCAAAATTGAGAAATAATGGGCGGGCGCTAGCAGAAGGCAGGGAGACTACATTAGACCATCAGGTGTCAACACGGAGAGCCGCACAACACTCTGTTCGCTGTTCTCGTGTTGGCTCGGCTCGGAAATCTCGCAAGCTGATTGGCCGAGACGTTTCACCCCGCAAGCTGATTGGCCGAGACGTTTCACCCACCTCCTCTCCCTGCCGAGCACCCATGAAGGGAAGGAAGACCACATTCATTGCTTTTTATCGCTCGTGTTACTTAGTCTTGCCGCGTGGAACTTTTTGCTGTTCTCTTGTGCCATTTTGTGCGAAATAGTCTTCCCGTCGAGGCACTACGCCGCCTCCTCCAGCTCTACCGGAAGCTGCCCTCGATGATCCTGCGCCTCTAGCACCTCACGATGAGGCGTCACCTGAGGAGCAGTAAAGCTCTCATTAACCTGTGCAGTAAATCATTTTCATCTTGAGTTACGTATCTTGTTACCTCCGCCAGGCCGAAAAGGCCAGGAGGAGGTTATATTTTTGCCAGGGTTTGTGTGTTTGTCTGTCTGTCTGTCTGTCTGTTTGTCTGTCTGTCTGTTGGTTAGCAAGATAACTCAAAAAGTCTTGGACGGATTTCCATGAAACTTTCAGGCGTTGTTGGAAATGGTACAAGGAAGAACTGATTAAATTTTGGGGATGATCCGCATCACCGTCTGCATACAGGAATTTTTTAAAGCATTTTTCCACACTGTGACATATGGCCATTTTCAACATGTGCGCAGGCGCAATGGACGGCGCTGGGCGTCGTGTCTGACCAACACAAACTCCGCCTTCTTCAACGTTTTACCCACAAAAGCATGCGGAAAACACTGGTGGCCTGGGCCCGCCAGCCATAGGCGCTGCGCACATTGCGCTGGTCGTCGTGTCTGACCAACACAAACTCCGCGTTCTTCAACGTTTTAGGCACAAAAGCACGCGGAAAACACTGCTGCCCTGGGCCCGCCAGCGTGCGTGTTTTTGCACCACGCTGCAAAACCTGACACGGCCACCTGTCCGCCGCCCGATTATTTGCCACAAATTCCCCGCCCAGCTATAGGCGCTGCGTAAAAACGACCTCTCTGCCGGGGAAAATTCGAAATTCTGTTTTGCCGCGGAGCGCAACCCCAATAATTTATAATTTCTAATTTCATGAGTTTTTTTTTTTAAATAATTCTGTTGAACCACAATATAATATAAAACACACGGCAACCTGTCTAACCAATCTGCATCCGTCAGTGGAGGAGATGGACACACCAACACTTCAGCTTATTACCTCCGCCAAGGAGGCAATGCTTTTACTACCGTAAAACGGGGCTATAAGGGACGGCGGGGTAATATGGGACACTTTTCTAAATGTAATTCTGCTTTTTTAATTTTGCTTCCGCCTAGATTTGATGAAGGATTCATGGATATTTCACAATAACAACACAACTCAGCGTCCTGCTCAAAATAAAAAAAGCAGAATTACATTTAAAACATTTCCCAGAAAAGTGTCCCTTATCAACCCGCCGTCCCTTATAGCCCCGTTTTACACTACTGAACCACTAATCCTATCACTATCACATTGATTGTCATTCATTAATTGTGTGTTTATTGCACTGTCCATGTCAAATAAACAAATAATCATTGTGAATCCAATTGCTAGTTATATCTTTTCATGCTCAGGGAATCTGAAAACGTACACACAAACACTGTATGGGGGGAACTGTGCCGCTTGGCGGAGGTCTGTGCTCTCCGAGTGCTTTTCTAGTTATAAGAATAAAAGAGTTCTAAAAACATATTTATGTACACTTTGTTTACATCTACGTATGTATGTACACGTACACACACACACACGTGTGTGTGTACGTGTATGAGAGAGAGAGAGTGAGAGAATGAACGTACGTATTATTTATGGATGACGTCATTAGGGGTGACGCTACTTCGCGGTTTTTCACTTTTCGCGGTCGGTTCTGGAACCCATTAACTGCGATAAGTGAGGGATCACTGTATTGTTCCATGTGAGTTTTGCTTTGGTGGTTTTGTTATTCAGCCCCCATGCTGTTTTTGTGTTCTCAGTGCTTTTTGTTAATAAATTATTGTTTGCACCAAAATCCTGCCTGCACTCATGGGTCCTGCTACTAAACCCTCATCTGCCCGGAGGGCAGAGTGTGATATAAGGGGTTAATCACAAGTAGCAGTATGATGACACAGCTGGCAAGTGCTGTCATCACGCCAATCTATATAAGAGAGGAGTCAGCCATCTTAAGCTGTCTCTCAGCATCACTGCATTAGGAGCTGAGTGCCCAGTTATGTGTATTATACCACTGACCACTTTGTGTAATAAAGTTCATGTTCACAACAGCACCACTCTTTGTGAGTCTCTGCAGGTTTCCAAACATATTTGGTGACGAGAGTTAAATCATGGAAACGCGTGTGAGGCCACTACAGCCGTTTCTGGAGACCCGAGGTGAGCTGCTCGTCCTGTGGCACCGCTGGTTCGACATGTTTAAAAATTATGTTGACCCGGTTGACCTGAGTTGACACTGACGACGAGAAGCTGAAGAGTGTACTGGATCTCAGTTTAGGTGGAGAAGGACAACGTGTCCTCCGTACTCTGGGCCGGACAAAATCTTTCGGGGACTGTGTGAGCTTAATGGAAAAATTCTACGGAGAAAAGTGCAATGTAATGACGCAAAGATTCAGATTCTTTGGCCGCTATCAACGAGCGGGTGAGTCAACTCAGCATTATGCTACGGAACTCCGAAGCTTAGCAAGCACATGTGCCTTCGGGCCTTTGGGGGACGAGCTAGTCCGTGACAAGCTAGTGTATGGCATGAGCAATGAGTGGCTAAAGGAAAAGCTATTGCTAACCACAGAGCTAATCGGTGACAAGCTAACCGGAGAGCACAACACAGAGAGTTACCACAGCACAGAAGGTGAACACAACATAGAGAATGAACACAACATGGAGGGAGAACAGCGACCGGACTTGCCTCAGTTCCCCGCCCGGCATGGGCCTCCAGGAGCCACTGCAGAGCTGCAGGGGAAGGAGTCCGCATCTATCAGGAATGGCGACAGCGAGAGTACAGCTGTCCCGTGCACACAGGAGGAACGCTGCCCAGAGAGGGAACAGCGGCCAGACTCACCTCAGATCCTCGCCAGGCATGGGCTTCTGACAGCCGCCATGAAGCTGCGGGAGAGGGAGTTCATGGGGGACCCCAGTGACCAAGGACGGCCCGGCGCGCATCCCGTTACCAACAACAGTAACACATCACCCCAACCTAAACCAGCACCAGACGAAAGTGAGAAAGAACCAGACTGCTTCAGAATCCTCACTCAGTACCAGTCTACTGGAGCCACGGCTGAGCCGATGGGTGAAGAGTCCGTGACCGTAAATAGCACAGGAGAAATGCCGGATGTCTTCAGAATCTACGACCAGCATTGGGCTCCAGGGACTTCCGCTGTAGCATTGGGTTTAGAGTCTGTGACCCAACAGGATGTAGGAGAACCACCACAGCTTGATGGACGCCCAACAGCAAATGTAAGTACCACACCGTTACAACCACAATGCCATATGCAACCATATAGAGCGCCACTCACGGTGATGAAGTGGATTCGGGCCAGCAGAACCAAGCGACCAAGCTCACAGTTGGCCGTAACATTGTCACCACTGCCAACATATGAAGATGGGGGCACAGCTGAGAATATGTACTCTTCAGATGGCGGATGGATCGGGACGGCAGGCCAGCTGTCCACAGGAGATAAGAACAGCTGCTGCGGATCGGGATGCAGCGTTGGAGCCGTTCCAGCTGGTGTGGGATCAAGGCTGGGACAGTGTTGACAAGTGTGCCATGGCTCCATAGGGTTGGTGCCTGGGCCTGCTGAAATTGGTGCCGCCAGGGGCGCATCCATTATGAGCCCGCTACAAGGCCCCTTCAACAGAACCACCTTTCCCATGGAAGACTGTGAGAAAAAAAAAGTGACTGTTTAGTCAGGAGCGCGGCTGCCAAGACAAGTGGCAGAATAATCCACTCAGCCGCGTCGGGTTGAGTGGCGGTCCACCCGCTAACCCTATTTAAGATTGTTAAATATTGTTGTTTATGCCAAATTGGGGAGGGTTACGATTATTAAAGTGTTCTATGTTTTTCCAAGTGGGTGGGGGGTGAATGTGATATAAGGGGTTAATCACAAGTAGCGGTGTGATGACGCAGCCGGCAGGTGCCATCATCACGCCGACCTATATAAGAGAGGAGTCGGGCATCTTAGGCTCTCTCTTGACATCACTACGTTAGGAGCCGAGTGCCCAGTTACATGTATTGTACCACTGACCACTTTGTGTAATAAAGTTTGTGTTCACAACAGCACTACTCTCTGTGAGTGTGAGTCTCCCGAGTTTCCAGACATAACACAGAGCATGACAGTAGGATGCCAGCAAACAAGGAATCAGCAAGTAGGCTGGCCGCCGGTCATTCCAACACAAAAGAGCGGTGGGCAGTTCAGACATTCCAGTCCCTCATCTTGAATGCTTGCGCCTCCCGCACATCGGAGGAGACTGTTACTCGCCTGGAGGTTGCTGTAAAGGTTGTGGAGAGGTTCCCAAGCCTGCAGTTCTGCCCCGAGGTGAAGGAGCTCTTCGCCTCTGCCTGCAGCCACACCCGCTGGACATTTTCGGAACTGGCCCCCAGCCCCGGAACTCTCACCAGCCCTGCAGCCACCTCACGGACTGGAGGAGCATTTACTGTCTACACCAATTCCTGTGACAGCTGTAACACCAGCTCCCATGACAGCTGAAACACCTGCTCCCATGGCAGCTGTAACACCGCCTTCCATGACAGCTGTAATGCTGGTTCCCATGACAGCTGTAACACCGGCTTCCATGACAGCTGTAACGCTGGCTCCCATGACAGCTGTAGCACCAGCTCCCATGGCAGCTGCAGCACCGGTTTCCACAATGCCCATTCCCACAATGCCCGTTCCCATGGCAGCTGTAGTGCTGGCTTCACGTCATCCTCCATCTGCAGTGCTGGCTCTATCATCTGCAGCAGGGGTGCCCCTGCCTGCTGCCCTGTCAGCAGTCACTGCCTCCACTCTGGACTCATCTTTATCAGCGACAGCAGAGCAGCAGAACAGGCAAGTACATACTTATTTTCCTTTACCACATAATGAGATGTTTTGTTTTGGGTGAGGGGTCTCAGCAGCAGCCCCCTTCTGCTTCTGAGCCCCCACCTTCTGCTTCTTCTGTCACCCTGTGTTGACACTGCCACCTACCCTGGTCTCGATGTTTTTCCCTGAGGTGCGTGCTGCAGCTCCGACAGTCTTCCAGGTGCACGAGCCTGCCCCATCTGTCCCCAAGGTACACACCCCTGCTTCAGTTTCCCCTGAGGTGCACACAGCAGCTCCGGCAGTCTTCAAGGTGCACGAGCCTGCTCCTGCTGGCCCCGAGGTGCACATCCCTGCTTCAGTTTGCCCTGAGGTGCATGCAATAGCTCTGGCAGTCTTCAAGGTGCACAAGCCTACTCCAACTGTCCCTGAGGTGTACCCCTTAGCTCCAACGCTCTCCATGGTCGGCATTCTTCAGCATTAGCTTATCTCTGTGGTTGACGTTCCCCAGCAGTCATCTCCCAGTGTTGTCAGCACTCCCCAGTCATTTCCCAGTGGGGTCGCTGCTCCTCAGTCACTGTTAGCCCCTGCACTGAAGTTCTCTCAGGTACTGTCTCTAGAGCAAAAGACTCTTCTGTTACTACCTCTAGAGCAAGAGACTTCTATGTTATTTTCTGTGTAAAGAGCTCCACTGTTACCATCTGCTGAGCTCTCAGATTCCATGTTATTGTCTCCTGAGCAAACAATCCTTTTGTGGTCTCTAAGTCAAAGGGCTCCTTTGTGGTCTCTAAGTCAAAGGGCTCCTCTGTGGTCTCCAGAGCAAAGAGCCCCAGTGTTATCTCCTGGGTTTAAAACTTCTGTGTTTTCTTCTGAGCAAGAAGATCCTGTATTGTTTTTTCCCATAGCTAAGAGCTCCTACATTGTTTTCCCCAGAGCAAAGAGCTCCTATTTTGTTTTCTCCAGAGCAAGAAGTTCCCATGTTTTTGCCTGAGGTTAAAGATTTCATGTCAGCCTCTGAGCTTAACATCTCCATGTCCTCCTGATTTTAGGGTTTCTATAGGCACTTTTCCACTAGGGTCAGTACGGTACGGTTCGGTACGGGACAGGACGGTTTGCCCGCTTTTCCATTAGGGACCATAACTGCTTTCAATTCTGTTTTTTTTCGGAACTGTTCCTATTTTTTCAAAACTGCTCGATTGCGGTTCCAAGGGTACCGTCCCGGTTACGTAAAAACACTGCAGGCCACTGATTGGTCCGGGCGTAGCGTCATGAGACTGGGCGTTACGCTGACTTTCCAGAATCGCTGGCGAGCCGCCATTTGCAATTATTCGTCCGTGAGCCAGCCAACAAGTGATATTATAAACAACAACGATAGAATGGCTTCACAGAAATCAACACCGCTGTCCAGCAGAGTTTTCTGTGCGTTTCGGCTGATGAGAGGATCCAGAGGGAAGCAGACGGAGGTGCACTAGGAAGCAGACGAAGCCGCCCGAATTGAATTGAATGTACGGCCTCGGGAGCACCCAACTTCAGCAGTTGAAGCCGTGATATTGGGATATAGAGGACGGTGAGTGATGTGATATGCATGTTTTACGTTATTTATCCCAGCAGTGGAAAGTTCACTTTGGACAGACGAAAACTTAATCGTGTTTAAACGATGACCTAGCTCAATGCTACATCAATGCTACGTCCGTCCTTGTATTTTGCGCTTGAGTTGACAATATCTGATGAAATAAGCTAGTTGTAATCCTGGTTAAAAAGGTGTTTTTTTTACATGTTACACTTTCGTGCTGTGCATGTACTTAAGTTGTGTGTATTTTCGTTGTAGAGTCCAAACAGGATCTGCTCGCAATGGCAACATTTTGACAGCAATGTGTTCTGACAGGTACGCTACACATCTTGTTATTTATAGTCAAATCTTTTGCTTTTTAAGCAAATATGAAAGGGACTGACCTGAGATTTACTTGATTGTGTGAATATTAATTACAGAGTAATTGAAAATGAATGGCACATCCAATAATAGCCACTATAAAATAAACCGCTTGTTTATTTATTTTTTTTATCAGATCATTTCTGTGATCCTTTATGAGTTATAGTCATAATAGTGTATGTTGCACTTTGGGGAATGAGAGTTGTTCAGTCACCATTAGAATTTAGTTTATATATGTAGTTTGTAGTATTTCGTCTTTAAACTCATCCAGTAAAAGAACACATTACAAATATCTGAGACTCATTGTAGTGCTTCCTTTTATATTTTAGCAATACAAGCACAAAACACCACCCACACTTGAAACCAGGGCAACACAGAGGTGACTGAACTTATATTAATAACATTATTTCACAACATCACAACAACTCAGTATCTAAACTCAGTGTAAATGGTGTAGAGATTGAAAGGGTATCCAAAATTAAATTCCTTGGCATACTAATTGATAATAAACTGTGTTGGAAGTCACATATTAATTATATTAAAGGTAAAATATGCAAATCAATTGCAATACTTCGTTCGTTGGCCTCCGTCGGTCTATGATGACCATGGAAGAGAATCCTAAACGTCTACTCTGCTGGAACAGCACCGCCTGTGGCTGAACAGGCCGATGTGCACCAGTGTTCTACCTTCCAGCGTTGGGCGTTGGTAGGATTCAAGCCTGGGCAGGAAGATATGGAGGACAAGATGTTACCCATGCAGCATGTCCCCCCTCTCCACGTCACTGATGAATCCAAAGGAACAGCAGGGCTGCTATAGTTTGGCACCAGCGCCGTCGCAGGAGCTGACAGAACGATGTTGAGCACAACAGAGAACTGCCTTAGGGGCTCCGACTCCGGATTTTTCCTCAGGGTTGACTCCCAAAGCCTTTCCCGTGACCGGGTGTGCCACAAGGCAGCGGAGGTTTGAAATCAGGGTTTACCTTCCCCTAGATGGGCTACCTTCCCAGGTTGACGAGCCACCATCTACCCGAAGCATCTGGTTTTAAGGCGCCAGAGATCCGCCCTCGCCCCTTCTCCTATTAGTAAAAGCAGTTCCGCCGGGCTTAGAGACTAAACCACACAGGCAGGCTAGGAGTTGGACTTAGTTGTCAGAGGCTTTTCGAGACGCACGCCATAAGGAGCATTTTATGAGCACTGGGAGCTTAACCCCAGTACCGCTCCTGGCTATGACAACCTTGGAACCAGTTCTACACAGAGTGAAATATTTGCTGAATCAACCCACGCTATATACTGTGTATCATTCATTAATACTCCCATACATGACATATTGTACTGAAGTATGGGGAAATGCATATAAAACAGACATACAATATCCAGTCTTTATGCTCCAGAAGAGAGCTATTAGAATAATAAACAAAGCTGCTCACAGGGAACCAACAAACCCACTTTTTCTTAAATTAAAAGCTCTCAAGTTGAAAGATCTGGTTGACTTTAAAACTGCAGTAATAATGTTTAAAGCTAAGAATCTATCACTGCCTGCAAATATCCAAAAGTTGTTCCAAATAAGGGAGAAACAATATCATTTCAGAGGAACATGTATATTTCAAAAACCTTAAGTGAGAACTACCACCAAGCAACACTGTGTCACAGTGCAAGGAGTCAGACTGTGGAATGCTTTTGGACCTGAATTAAAATCATGTACAACGCTTGGACAGTTTAAACAAAAACTAAAGGAAGAAATACTCCAAACATTTATACAAAACGACATGTAAAATCACATAAGGATTATCATATTCAGTCTGTGTTGTGCTGTTGCTTAGTTTTTTGTCACGTTTTGTCTTGGCTTTGTTCTGATTTGTAATCACTCTTATTTTCTTTTCTTTTTGAATTCTTAGATGGAACATGGGTGGGCAATATAAGCTGTGGCTTCAGCCATCACCCATTTCGGATAACTTATGTTGAATTGTATAATCCGAGGAGTTGCTGTTTAAGTTGACCTTGTTGGATTTTTTTTCCCTTTGTTATATTATTCTGTTCCTTTCTTTTAATCTAATCTATCCAAAATAAAGATTCATTCATTCATTCATTTCTCAAATATGTTTTAAACTTGCTTTAATTATCCATCACCCATTTCTGTCTTTCATCTAGGCAAGAGGAAAACGATCCACCCAAACCGGACCTTGCCTCACTATTTACAGAGATGCAGGCTGAAGAGCTGCTGAACTGGGACCAGTACGAGGGGCCAATCCAGTTGCTGCTCAGTGAGGCAGCGTTCCATTTTTTTTTTTTTTTTTTTACAGTTTGAATTTTGCACATTCTAAATAATCTGGAATTTGCTGCTGATTGTAATAAACAATTTGTGTTTGCATCATGATTTTCTGTTTTGTCTGTTAAGACACTGGTGTGAAAAGAGTCAACAGTACAAACCATTTATCAGGGACTTTGAAAGTAATGGATCATTTTTAAGAAAAGTAACCAAAACAATTATTTGCTGAAGACTG
Source organism: Pholidichthys leucotaenia (assembly GCA_020510985.1). NCBI lineage: Eukaryota > Metazoa > Chordata > Actinopteri > Cichliformes > Pholidichthyidae > Pholidichthys > Pholidichthys leucotaenia. The sequence continues at coordinate 204,986,846 of CM035839.1, forward strand.
TATTGTTGGATGTACTAGTTCAGAAGTGATAATCCCAGTATATGGAGGAATTCTGGGCCATATTAGCATCTGTATTTCCTAATAATGGGATAGAAGAGAGAACCTGCAGGGTCTTGGCCCTCCATGGCACATGATTGGATGGGATTTAACATTTTAACACAAACTGCTTTATGGTTCATAATTCTGTTGGCAGACTTACACCAAACCAAAAGTGATTTCTCAAACTGCTGGATTGTTCTTAGACAGCTTTTCCAATCTTTTAGTATTTATGTCACTTGGTGGTAACTTTCACACATAAAACAAAAGTAGAGACATCTGCAAAAGTACAAAGGTTTATTGTCAAAATTCCCAGGGCAATACTACATGAATACATGTATAGTTCACTGTTGATGCAGAGAATATATATTTATACAGTATCTACATGTAGTGAGCAATACTCAATATACAGTATTTCCAGTTAATCCATGTATTTCTCCATGTAACCTTGTGACTGCATTATTTTAATTACTTTTAATCCTAGATCCATTTGGCTTAAAATGCATCATAATTGTTAAATATATCTTATGCCTAACTCAGTACTGTTTACCTGTTGAAATATATATTTTACGGCTCATATACTACAATATGGCACCTAGCTGATCCATGTTCTGCTACGACTCCACTGGCTGGAGCAGGTAAATCGCATGACGTCTCAACAGTCTCTCCATGATTTTGACACAGATCAGAGCAATTTGTTGCACAGGAAGCTAAATATTCCTACAGGCATTCTGCAGTTCTGTAACCACTTGGCGTTCATGAAGCTGGGGTGACATCACTGTGTTGAACGTTCAGACCGACCGTTTGAAGTGATATTTTTGCCACAAGAGAGCCATCTGAAACACACACACAGAGAATACATATTTTAGTACCTAATACCGATAACTTGCCAACATTACAATGTTGTACGGCGGACTTAAAAGCAAAGTAGCATTAGCAATCATTAGTTTACCGTCATACGTAATGTAGTTTGTATCCTCATGTCTTCCCCTTTATGGTTTCCTAAACGCTCCAGTACTTTTCCAGAGTGTGTCATATCGCCGCCTTTGCCTTCTGTTCTCCTTTTTTGCCTTTATTCTGGCAAAAAAAAAGCCAGAGAACGCAGACGCCTCGTATCCTGCCAGTTTGTGTTTTGCATAACATTACGCTTGTTTTACATAACGGGAAGGAGAAGATTGCGCTGCCTCCGCGTAACTATTCCCACCCACATCAAGTGGGACCTAGTGCAGTGGAAACACAAAGCAGGCCAAACTGTACCCTCCCGTACCGAACCATACTGTACTGACCCTAGTGGAAAAGCGCCTATAAATATATATGTTATCTCCAGAGCTGAGAACTCCCCTGTTATCATTTTATGAATTTAAAGCTCCTGTACTGTTATTTCCAGAGTCAAGGGTTTTTGTGTCATTAACTCCCAGGTTTGGTGTTCCCATGTTATCATTATCTCCTGAGCAAGGAACATCCATATTAGGTCCCATGTTAAAGGCGCCTGAGTTCGTTGCTCCCTTAGCGTGGTGTTCACCCATCTGGTGGCCCTTGAATTTTTGTAGGCCACCTGACGCTCCATGTTCATCCGTCTGGTGGCTCTTGGACTTTGGTAGGCCACCAGATATACTATGTTCCTCCTACTGGTGATCATGGGACTTTGGCTGACCACCTGATGGACATTTTTGCCCTTGTTTATGTTCTTGTTTTTCCCACCGTGCCTTGTCCCCCTCCTCCCACCCTTCTTGGTGTTTCTTTGTTTTTGATTTTTTAGGGGTGCCCACACCTATTTCCACCTATGTCATATCTGGGCAGGATCCTAGGATCATGCCCACGCCTTGTGCTTATTCCTTGTTTTCTCTGTGATTATTTATGATTATGTTTAGTCATGTTTTGCCACTGCCCTCTCTGCATGTTGTCCTGCATGTTCATTGTCATGTCTCCTGTGGATCCTCTGTCTATGAATGTCAGTGTAGCCCCGCCCATCCTGTTTTCCTTACCTGCTGCCCTTGATTGTCTGCCCAGCTGTCTGACATTAAGTTAATTATCTATTCCTCTATTTATATCAGTTTTTGCATGTGCTCTGTCTGGCATCCTTGTTGTTGTTTCCTGATGTTCTCCCGGTGTATGGTAGTGATGGCCAGATGAGGCTTTCTGGAGGACTTGAGGCCTTTCATCAAAATGGCTCAGAGATGAGGCCTCATGTGAAACTTCATTTTCTCTACTAGGCCATCGAGTGGACAAAATGTATACAACATGCAGATTTTTACAAGGGTGTTATTGGTTTGTGTATTTTTTCATTTCAATAAATGCACTGTCTTTTAAGAAATATCAATGATCATAAGGGAAAAAAGAAATAATAAAACTGAGGTGATGACAGTGAATGTGCTTGTGCTACTTATCCATTTTTATTAAGAAATAATAGTTAGCACTGCGGCAGCACAGCAACTCACCCTTGGCCGGGGAATCCTAGGCTCCAGCCCCCCCGCGACCCGAAAAGAATTAAGCGGAAGAAGATGAATGAATGAAAGAATGAACTTTTCAACAGTCTTATACTGTCTTTCCCACTACATTCATCTGTCCTTATTGTCATGTAGGGCACAATAGTGCCTCAGCATAATGATGTGGTATTGTTGTATTCAAGCTTTTTGAAACACAACAGACCCTTCACCTTGCAAATAAAAATAAATTATAAGAATACCCCCACTGGGACTTGAGCCCTAGCTCGCCAGATGAAAGGCAGACATTTTAGCTCTAGGCTACCACTTAATGATGGACAGATAAGGCTTTCTTGAAGACTTGAGCCTTTCCATCAAAATGGTTCATATCGACGAAGCCTCGTGAAACTTCATTTGCTCTACTAGGCCATGTAGTCAACATAAAGTATACAGCATGCAGATTTTTACAAGGGCATTATTGGTTTAGTGCATATTTTTTCAATTTCAATAAATGTGCTGTATTTTAAGAAACATCAATGATAACAAGGGGAAAAAAATAAAATTGGTGTGACTACAGTGAATGTGCCTGTGTTACTTGATGTGCTTGTGCTACTTATCCATTTTTATTAAGAAATAATACATTTTCAACAGTCTTATACTGTCTTTCCCAGTATATTAAACTCTGGCCTTATTTTCATGCAGGGCGCAATGGCAATAGTGCTTCAGCATAACGATGCGTAATAATGATTCAGGCTCTTTGAAACACAACAGACACTTCACCTTGCAAATAAAAATAAAATTACAAGAACAACACAGCTGGGATTCAAACCTAGGCCTCCCACCTTTAGAGGAGATGCTTTACCACTAAGCCATCACCTCAGTTACAATACATATCCACTATTTATGGAAAATACATCAACGGGAGAAATGCGCTCAAAATGTTCCCAAACAGAAGTGTGTGTTTTTGGTGCTGCTTCAGTCTGAAAATTGGCTGTGACAAATCACTTACACAGTCAAACATTGACAACACAAAACGTGAGGGACGGGGATTTCCATTGTGTATCACTGCTCACTTTATTTCATGTTGTGTGCAAAATCATGAATGGCTTCCTGACCCAGTCACGTGGTATGACATCAACACATACATCAGCAATACACACCTTGAAACTTGCTTTGCCAAATATTTCCTGGTCCTCCAGAGCTTGGAGCACCCTCAAAGCTCTGGAGCCTGCCGTCCCATCACTAGTGTATGGATTATCATTCCATGTGAGTTTTGCCTTGGTGGTTTTGTTGTTCCTCCCCCGTGCTGTTTTTGTGTTCTCAGTGCTTTTTGTTAATAAATTATTGTTTGCACCAAAATCCTGTCTGCACTCATGGGTCCTGCTACTAAACCCTCATCTGCCCGGAGGGCACAGCATGACAGTATCCCATTTTTATGCTGTTTTTCTTTCCTCTTTGTCTCTGAGGTCCACGGTGGTGAAACTGAGGGTCATCAGTCAGAGCAACTGTGAAGATAACAAGCTAGAAGCTAAATAAGAATATTACATGTTTACTGTTTATACCAGAAACTGCTACTTATTTCAATAAATTAATGTTTGGACAAACAGTTTTTTGCAAGATTATTTAAGAAACTCTCAATATTCATTACTCATACTGTAAGAGTGAAACATTCCAAACCGTTCTGATTTAATATTCATAATTATGCTTTTACTTTGGGAAATTTTGATATGTTTACCTGCGTCGTCTAACTATACGTGCATTCAAATAATAAAATCTGTTACGCCAGCATTTTTCTTTGTGCTCCTAATTTTATTCTTGTGCTTCTGTATTTTTATGGCTTGGGGCAAAGGCAACGTAGGCATATGGTAATCATTCCATGTGTCTATGTATGTACAGTGGTACAAAAAAGTGTTTGCCCCCTTCCTGATATCTCATTTTTTGTATGTTTGTCACACTTAAATGTTTCAGATCATCAAACAAATTTAAATATTAGACAAAGATAACACAAGTAAAGTCAAAATGCAGTTTTTAAATGAAGATGTTTATTATTAAGGGTAAAAAAAAAAAAATCCAAACCTACATGGCCCTGTGTGGAAAAAGTGATAACCCGCCCCGTTAAAACATAAATTAACTGTGGTTTATCACATCTTTGGAAAGCTGAATTCAATTTCTCTAGCCACATCCAGGCCTGATTACTGCCACACCTGTTCTCAATCAAGAAATCATTTAAATAGGACCTGCCTGACAAAGTGAAATAGACCAAAAGATCCTCAAAAGCTAGACATCATACTACGAACCAAAGAAATTCAGGAACAAATGAGAAACAAACTAATTGAGATCCATCAATCTCAAAAAGGTTATAAAGCCATTTCTAAAGCTTTGGGACTCCAGCGAACCACAGTGAGGGCCATTATCCACAAATGGCAAAAACATGGAACAGTGGTGAACCTTCCCAGGAGTGGCTGACCGACCAAAATTACCCCAAGAGCGCAGCAATGACTCATCCAAGAGGTCACAAAAAACCCCACAACAACATCCAAAGAACTGCAGGCCTCACTTGTCTCAGTTAAGGTCAGTGTTCTTGACTCCACCATAAGAAAGACTGGGCAAACACGGCCTGCATGGCAGAGTTCCAAGATGAAAACCACTGCTGAGCAAAAAGATCATCAAGCCTCGTCTCAGTTTTGCCAGAAAACATCTTGATGATCCCCAAGACTTTTGGGAAAATACTCTGTGGACTGGCAAGACAAAAGTTGAACTTTTTGGAAGGAGTGTGTCCCATTACATCCGGCGTAAAAGTAGCACAGCATTTCCAAAAAGGAACATCATACCAACAGTAAAATATGGTGGTGGTAGTGTGATGGTCTAGGGCTGTTTTGCTGCTTCAGGACCTGGAAGACTTGCTGTGGTAAATGGAACCATGAATTCTGCTGTCTACCAAAAAATCCTGAAGGAGAATGTCTGGCCATCTGTTCATGACCTCAAGCTGAAGTGCTCTTGGGTTCTGTAGCAAGACAATGATTCAAAACACACCAGCAAGTTCACCTCTAAATGGCTTAAGAAAAACAAAATGAAGACTTTGGAGTGGCATAGTCAAAGTCCTGACCTGAATCCGATTGAGATGTTGTGTCATGACCTTAAAAAGGCAGTTTAGGCTCGAAAACCCTCCGATGTGACTGAATTACAACAATTCTGCAAAGATGAGTGGGCCAAAATTCCTCCACAGCACTGTAAAAGACTTATTGCCAGTTATCGCAAACACTTGATTGAAGTTGCTGCTAAGGATGGCCCAACCCGTTATTAGGTTTAGGGGGCAATCAGTTTTTCACACAGTGCCATGTAGGTTTGGAATTTTTTCCAACACCTTCATTTAAAAAATGCATTTTGTGTTTACTTATGTTATCTTTGTCTAATATTTTAAATTTCTTTGATGATCTGAAACATTTAAGTGTAATAAACATACAAAAAAATGAGAAATCAGGAAGGGGTCAAACACATTTTCACAGCACTGTATGTCTGTATGTCTGTTACCAGCTTTTCAGCTCACCCACTCAAAATCAGCTGGAACTAAAGGCTTGTATCATTGTATCGCCATATTTTCTCAACTTTTAATTTGCCACAATTTCCAGATAGATAAGGCTTTGTTTTCAAAATAAACACAAATTTAACTCACCTTAACCATCAATGCAGCTGCGAAAAAAGGTATTGTAATAATTATGCCGGGCCACTGGAGCTGGACTGGGTCTATGGTTACCGGGGCCGCGACTGCAGAGCCAATCTGTACTTCCTACCAACTAGGGAGGCAGTGTACTTCATCGCTTGCGTCATTGTTCTGTACCACAGCAACAACCGCACACAACGCCACTATCGCAAACACACAGACTGCGTCTGCTGGCTAGTAAAGTAACATTAATTTGTTTTTTTGTGTAGAGTTTCTTTCACATTGAGGGTAATTGGTCTGTTATACAGCAGGGAAAATTATTGAACAGATCAATATTTTTCTTGTTGAACACATTTCTGGTGGAGTCATTGACCTGAGATTTTCACCGGATGTCAGTGGTGGCCCAAGTGATCGATACATACAGGGAAATCAAGGCAACTGTGTTCACAAAACAAGTTATATTTAATAAAGTGGAATAACACAGGGAATAAGTATGGAACACATGAAGAGAAAGAGGTGCAAAAAGGCATTGGAAGCCAAGAAACCAGCTAAAATCCATCAGAATTTAAGAAGCCATCCCATCTCCCATCAGTGCAAATTAATTTCAGCTGGTTAAGTCCTGACTGATAGATTTAGATTTTTTAGATTTAGTATACTTTATTGATCCCCAGAGGGGAAATTGAGGGTCATCCACCACCTGGATGGATGAAGCAGCCACGATACGGCGCTATCCCTTAACCATTCACACACACATTCACACCTAGGGCCACTTTAGAGTCTCCAATTAACCTAACCTGCATGTTTTTGGCTTGTGGGAGGAAACCGGAGAAATCCCGGGGTAAACCCACGCATACACGGGGAGAACATGCAAACTCCACACAGATCACTGTTGGTCGGGGGCTGGGATCGAACCCACGATCCCCACGATCCCCCGGCCAAGGGTAAACTGTGCTGCCACAGTGCTAACCACTGCACCACCGTGCAGCCTCCAATATAGCCTTCATAAAGGTCTGTGAATATCAGATTGTCACACCACAAAGAACTCGTGATGGGTAGACGCAAAGAGCTCTCTCTAGACCTTTGCAACCTTACTGTTGCAAACCATAAAGATGGCAGTGGTTACAGGTGCATTTCTAAACTGCTGAATGTTCCAGTGAGCACTGTTGGAGCCATCATTCGGAAGTGGAAAGAACATCATTTTACCATAAACCGGCCACGACCAGGATCTCCTCACAAGATTTCTGGCAGAGGAGTCAAAAGAATTATCAGAAGAGTCATCCAAGAGTCGAAGACCACTCGTGGAGAGCTCCAGTAAGACCTGGAATTAGCAGGTACTGCTGTTTCAAAGAAAACGATAAGTAATGAACTCAATCGACATGGGCTCTATGCCCGACCACCTCGCAAGACTCCATTGCCGAAGAAAAGCATGTTGAAGTTCATTTAAAGTTTGCTGCACAACATTTGAGCAAGCCAGTAAAATACTGGGAGAGTATAGTCTGGTCAGATGACATAGAAATTGGACTTTTTGGATGCCGCAACACACAGCATGTTTGGAGGAGAAATGGCACAGCACACCAGCCCCAAAACACCATACCAACAGTGAAGTCTGGAGGAGGGAGCATCAGGGTGTAGGGGTGTTTTTCAGCACATGGTACAGGGAGACTTCATATAGTTTAAGGAAAGATGAATGGACAAATGTACAGAGACATCCTTGATAAGAACCTTTTGCCATCTGCCAAGATGCTGAAGATGAAACGAGGGTGGGGATTTCAGCAAGACAATGATCCCAAACACACAGCCAAGGAAACTCTCAACTGGCTCCAGAGAGGGAAAACAAAGCTGCTAGAATGGCCCAGTCAGTCACCTGACCTGAATCCAATTGAAAATCTATGGAACAAACTGAGTTCATAGAAGATACCCACTTCAAGATTTGAAGACAGTTTGTGTGGAAGAATGGGCTAAAATCACTCCTGAGCAATGCCTGCACCTAGTTTCTTCATACAGGAGGAGTCTGGAAGCTGTTATGACCAACAAAGGCTTTTCTACTAAATATTAAATGAACTTCACCAAGCGTGTTCAATACTTATTCCCTGCGTCATTCCACTTTATTAAATATAAATTGTTTTGTGAACACAGTTGCCTTGATTTCTTTGTATCTGTGGATTGCTTGGGGTGTTGCTGATGTCTGGTGAGAGTCTCGGGTCAGTGGCTCCATCGGAGGTGTGTTTAATGAGAAAAATGTTGTTGTGTTCAATACTTATTTTCCCCGCTTGCACAAACATTCACCCCCTTTAAAATGATGAATTCAGCAAAGGTCCAGCCGATTGGTGTCTAGTCTCACAATGGGGGTAGGTCGCTCAGTCATTCAGCCTCTAACACAGGTGTGAAAAGCCGGTGTTGGTGAGAGGAGGGGGTGGCAAGGAAAGGCACCCAGCAACACTGCCTGGATTCTGTGAGGGATGAGGCTGGTACAAAGTTAGACGGTGTGAATAAAGTTCATGAAGAAGGGAGGTTCAAGTTCAGGCTGGCTTATATTCACTTCATCTCCCTCCCTGTGTTCCAATGAGGGCAGTCTCACAGCTAGTGAAATAGAGATGTCCTGATTAGGTATGCAACAACACAGCTTTTTTAATGTCCGATGCAATATTTTTACATTTGGGTATCTGTGTTGATACTGATGCAAAACCAATACGCAACTTGTGGCCTGAATGCATTCAGCTTCCGAGATGTTAAAGATGCACTCTGGTGGCTATAAATCTCCTATAAAAACAAATATACATTGTGTAAAATGGTATCTTATGTCATTTTTTCTACAAGCTTCTTCTTCTTCTTTTAGCTGCTCCCTTTAGGTGTCTCCACAGCGGATCATCTGCTTCCATCTCACCCTATTCCTTCATCTTCCTCTGTAACACCAACCCTATCCATGTCCTCCTTCACTACATCCATGAATCTTCTCTGTGGTCTTCCTCTTTTCCTCCTGCCTGGCAGCTCCATCTTCATTATCCTTTGTCCAGTATATCCACTATCCCTCCTCTGCACGTGTCCAAACCAACCCTTTTTTCTACAAAATCTTTTATTGTCTTACACTTTCATGTAAAAATCTTGAAACGGTGGTGCAGTGGTTAGCACTGTTGCCTAACAGCTAGAAGGTTCCAGGTTCGAATCCCCAGGCTGGCAGGATTAGGAACCTTTCTGTGTGGAGTTTGCATGTTCTCCCTGTGCTGCGTGGGCTTACTCTGGGGGCTCCGGTTTCCTCCCACAATCCAAAGACATGCATGTTAGGTTAATTGGTTGTTCTAAACTGTCCCTAGATATCTGTTTCCTATAGGCCCTTAGAATAGAGGGTTAGTACTAGTGAAGCACTTTGAGACTAAAAAAAGCGCTATATACAGTGGGGCAAAAAAGTATTTAGTCAGCCATCAATTGTGCAAGTTCTCCCACTTAAAAGATGAGAGAGGTCTCCAATTTTCATCATAGGTATACCTCAACTATGAGAGACAAAATGAGAAAAAAAAAATCCAGAAAATCACATTGAAGGATTTTTAATGAATTAATTGGTAAATTCCTTGGTAAAATAAGTATTTGGTCAATAACAAAAGTTCATCTCAATACATTGTTATACAGTGATCCCTCGCTACTTCGCGCTTCACCTTTCGCGCCCTCAGTGCATCGCGGATTTTTCAAAAATATTCATCAAAAATTCAAAATTGAGAAATAATGGGCGGGCGCTAGCAGAAGGCAGGGAGACTACATTAGACCATCAGGTGTCAACACGGAGAGCAGCACAACTCTCTGTTCGCTGTTGTCGTGTTGGCTCGGCTTGGAAATCTCGCAAGCTGATTGGCCGAGACGTTTCACCCCACAAGCTGATTGGCCGAGACGTTTCACCCACCTCCTCTCCCTGCCGAGCACCCATGAAGGGAAGGAAGAGCGCATTCATTGCTTTTTATCGCTCGTGTTACTTAGTCTCGCCACGTGGAACTTTTTGCTGTTCTCTTGTGCCATTTTGTGCGAAATAGTCTTCCCGTCGAGGCACTACGCCGCCTCCTGCAGCTTCAGCTCTATCGGAAGCTGCCCTCGATGATCCTGCGCCTCCAGCATCTCACGATGAGGCGTCACCTGAGGAGCAGTAAAGCTCTCATTAACCTGTGCAGTAAATCATTTTCATCTTGAGTTACGTATCTTGTTATAAGAATAAAAGAGTTCTAAAAACATATTTATGTACACTTTGTTTACATCTACGTATGTATGTACACGTACACACACACACACGTATCATATAAGAGAGAGAGAGTGAGAGAATGAACGTACGTATTATTTATGGATGACGTCATTAGGAGTGACGCTACTTCGCGGTTTTTCACTTTTCGCGGTCGGTTCTGGAACCCATTAACCGCGATAAGTGAGGGATCACTGTATACCCTTTGTTGGCAATGACAGAGGTCAAACGTTTTCTGTAAGTCTTCACAAGTTTTTCACACACTGTTGCTGGTATTTTGGCCCATTCCTCCATGCAGATCTCCTCTAGAGCAGTGATGTTTTGGGGCTGTCACTGGGCAACACAGACTTTCAACTCCCTCCAAAGATTTTCTATGGGGTTGAAATCTGGAGACTGGCTAGGCCACTCCAGGACCTTGAAATGCTTCTTAAGAAGCCACTCCTTCGTTGCCCGGGCGGTGTGTTTGGGATCATTGTCATGCTGAAAGACCCAGCCATGTTTCATCTTCAATGCCCTTGCTGATGGAAGGAGGTTTTCATTCAAAATCTCACGATACATGGCCCCAGTCATTCTTTCCTTTACACGGATCAGTCGTCCTGGTCCCTTTGCAGAAAAACAGCCCCACAGCATGATGTTTCCACCCCCATGCTTCACAGTAGGTATGGTGTTCTTTCTCCACCAAACACGACAAGTTGAGTTTTTACCAAAAAGTTCTATTTTGGTTTCATCTGACCATATGACATTTTCCCAATCCTCTTCTGGATCATCCAAATGCTCTCTAGCAAACTTCAGACAGGCCTGGACATGTACTGGCTTAAGCAGGGGGACACGTCACGCACTGCAGGATTTGAGTCCCTGGCGGCGTAGTGTGTTACTGATGGTAGCCTTTGTTACTTTGGTCCCAGCTCTCTGCAGGTTATTCACTAGGTCCCCCCGTGTGGTTCCGGGATTTCTGCTCACCATTCTCATGATCATTTTGACCCCACAGGGTGAGATCTTGCGTGGAGCTCCAGATCGAGGGAGATTATCAGTGGTCTTGTATGTCTTCCATTTTCTAATAATTGCTCCCACAGTTGATTTCTTCACACCAAGCTGCTTACCTATTGCAGATTCAGTCTTCCCAGCCTGGTGCAGGTCTACAATTTTGTTTCTGGTGTCCTTTGACAGCTCTTTGGTCTTGGCCATAGTGGAGTTTGGAGTCTGACTGTTTGAGGTTGTGGACGGGTGTCTTTTATACTGATAACGAGTTCAAACAGGTGCCATTAATACAGGTAACGAGTGGAGGACAGAGAAGCTTCTTAAAGAAGAAGTTACAGGTCTGTGAGAGCCAGAAATCTTGTTTGTTTGTAGGTGACCAAATACTTATTTTACCGAGGAATTTACCAATTAATTCATTAAAAATACTTCAATGTGATTTTCTGGATTTTTTTTTTCTAATTTTGTCTCTCATAGTTGAGGTATACCTATGATGAAAATCGGAGACCTCTCTCATCTTCTAAGTGGAAGAACTTGCACAATTGGTGGCTGACTAAATACTTTTTTGCCCCACTGTAAGTATAGGTCCTTATCCCTTTTCACTTTCCCCCTCCTTCAAACATGAGGATCTGTGATTACTAGGCCAGCCCACATCTCACAAGGCTAATAGTATCTAGCTCTACATTAAACAGGATAAATCCTGTGATAAACAGACTTACTGGTTGAAGGACATACCCAGTTGTATGCACAGCGGCCTAGGATAATGACTGAATTGGCATTAGTCCTTAAAAGCAGTTTAACCCTCAAGCGACCAAGCTATTTTACGGACTGAAATGACCAAGTGGGGTCATTTATGACCCCACTGTGCTCTGTACAGGGATCCTTATTATAAATGGCTGGTTGGAGGTTTATCATACCAAAACTACTCCCTGTATTTAAGACAGGTATTTTATAATGATCTAATGTAAAATGTGTTTGCTAATAATACTTTTATTGCAAGAAATAACCGAAACGCAGACTGTAAGAACAACATTACATTTATTTAGACAGTCCTTGTCAGTTCACTCTTGGAACATCATCATCATCATCATCATCATCATCATAGTCATCATATCATCATCACGATGATGATGATGATACCTATTATTGTAGTTACAATGATGATCATGATACCTATTATGGCATTTTGCGTAATGGCGGTTTTCTTGTGGACGGTGATCCAGATCACCACCAAAATCTAATCATCTGTAGGATATCCCATTTCTGACAATCTGTGAAAATTTCATGAAAATCCGTCCATAACTTTTTGAGTTATCTTGCTAACAAACAGACAAACAAACAGACAAATCCAGACAAACAGACAAATGTAAATCTTGCTATCCTAGGTCTGTTAGCCATGGTTCACTGCAATAAGATAAGATAAGATAAGATAAGCCTTTATTAGTCCCACAACGGGGAAATTCCAGGATTGCAACAGCACAGGGATAGCAACACTCAGAGCAACAATCAGAAGGCAAGAAAAAAAACAAGCAAGCAAGAGCAGCTAATATACATATGTACATATTACTATAAAATATATATATACACACACACACGCACACACAGACACACAGTGCAGAGCATTGTAGCTGGATGGAATAAATATATGAATATATGAACACACAGTGCAGAGCATTGTAGCTAGATGGAATAAATATGTAAATATATAAACACCCACAGTACGGAGCATTGCAGCTAGGTGGAATAAATATGCAAGTATATAAACACACACAGTGCGGAGCAATGTAGCTAGATGGAATAATATGTAGATATATAAAAACACAGTGCGGAGCATTGTAGCTAGATGGAATAAATATATAGATATATAAATATAAACACACCCAGTGCTGAGCATTGTAGCTAGATGGAATAAATATGTAAATATATAAACACACACAGTGCAGAGCATTGTTGCTAGGTGGGATGAAACAGCATAACCGTCTATTTAGTTATCCTACATGGTATGATTATGTGCCCATACATATTCTCACCCTCCATAGCGACCGGTATGTTCCTAGTTGTATGCCGGAGAGGACCATTGTGTAAGTCTATTGCATCTTTTGCATTCAAAAAAAACTATTAGTTTGTTACGTCTTTTTGCTATCTCTGCGAGCAGCCCTGCTTAGGTTGTACAGTCTGACAGCCGTTGGTAGGAAGGACCTACGAAACCTCTCGGTTGTGCACCTGGGATGATGTAGTCTGCTGCTAAATGAGCTCCTCAGTGCATCCAGTATGTCCTGCATAGGGTGGAACTCGGACTCCAGCAGAGATGACAGTTTAGCCACCGTCCTTCTCTCTCCTATCTCCTCCATCGGATCAAGGCGCTGCCCCAGGACAGAGCTAGCTTTCTTAATCAGTTTGTTCAGTCTCTTCCTATCAATACAATATAAAGTACTGATTAGAAGTGGAAACCGGAGTGGTGGCTCAGTTGGTAGAGCATCCGCCCCACACCTGGGAGGCAGGGGTTCAAATCCCGGCTGGGTCATACCAAAGACCATATAAAAATGGTGCCTTCTAGCGTGGTGCTCCGCATAATGGAATGGGGAAAGTAAAGTTACACACAGAGCTACCAGAGGACTGACCCCCCGCTGTAGCTTTCACTACTTACAGTAGCTGTGTGGCCTAGGGTCAGAGAAACGGAGATAGGCGCCGCCCATATACACCTTCAGGTGTGAAGGGATTAACTAACTAACTATTAGAAGTGGAACATTTGAATAAAATTTATAAAACCAATGTTTAAAAACCAGTGCTTCTCTTCGGGGTCATAAATGACCCCACAAGAGTTTGCGATGTCTACGCCACACCAATTGGTTGATCCCTGCAAAAAACTATGAAAGTGTGTAGGATTAGTAGACTGACAAATTCATGCTAGGAAAGAAAATTTGGATAAAAAATAAAGAGACGGCACATTAAATTATATGGCTGGGGTCGTAAATGACCCCACTCGGTCGCTTGAGGGTTAATAGTAAAACCCATCTTAATTTGGTCCAAGTTTTCAAACCAGCTGTTCAAAATGCTAGCTGGTCCTGGAGGATAACTTCAGTTAGGGCAGAGTGTCCTGATTGGCTCAACACCACCCACGTGCCAGCGTCATGCATGGTCACGTCACCAAAAACGTTCCGTCTCAACTTGCCTTTTTGCAGGGGGTAGGGCTTAAGTGAAACTTTAAAGCAGAAAAACAGAGATATGAGCAGTATTGGGCAAGTTACTAAAAAATAGTAACTAGCTACAGTTACTAGTTACTGCTTTTCAAAAGTACCTGAGTTATTTTTGAGTTACTGCATGATTAAAGTAACTAGTTACTTGGAAAAGTAACTTTCATGTTACTTTTAAATGCATACTTAAATCATCTTGCACACATAGCAAGATCAAGGGCCCCTTGTTCTCATCAGAAAAAAGAAGGAAAAGAAAACTGATGAGAAAAAAGTCTCATCTTACAGAGAAAGAATGTCTCAGATTTACACAGACTATTGTAATCACTAGAAAGACAGAAATTTACTAGAAATCTGTGAATTCACAGAGAAAATGTTGGACCCCCTGGTGGGCTGTTTTTGGCGCATGAGCCATATGTGTGACACCCCTGGACCAGCCCATTAAAAATGCATATTTAGAGGATTTACTTCCATGAAATAGTTGCAGATCACAACAGCATGTAAATGAATAAAAATAGAAAACACAGATAAATGAAAGGTCTCCGCTGACAAGAAGCTGTTCTTTACTGCAACAAATTAGTCACTTTTTCTCTGTGCGTAAGAAAACTTCAAATGCATTTAATGCGGACATTACAGTAAATATGTGCTTCTTGCTCAAAAAATACTTTTGTTTAACCACAGAGGTAGGAGCTTGTAGGGGCTACTCACTGCTCGGACAACAGGTGATCAGGGCCATATATGAGAAGTCGCCAACGCCAGAGCATTTCTTCACCAGGTTGTGATGTGAACTGGGGCAAGACAGGAAATGGACCCCGCAGAGGAGACTGTGTGATGGCTGCGTCAGTTACTGTAGGGTCAGTTTATATTTATTTGCTTGCCTTTGGCATGACAACCTCCAGTGGCTTGCGGCCACTGGTGGTGCTGGGGATGGCAGTTGTCCTGCCAATAGCCACCGAAACTGTGTATTCATCCCCAGTTGGCAGCTGATGAAGAGGGTGTCTAGCAACTGCAAGTTGTATGATCGTCTATTTGTGCTAAAATATCTATCCATATTAATAAAACGAGTAATGCGAGTAACGCATCTGATCAAATTTCAGTAACTGTAACGCATTACTGAATTTTAAACAGTAATTTCATTACACAGCACGTTACTCCAAAAGTAGTGGCGTTACTCCCAACATTGGATATGAGACATCTGAGCAATTTCACTCTTGATATGTCTTGTAAGTCATAAAAAACATGTTACAGACATGTTAACAAGAAAAAATACCTTGATTTTTAACCAAGTGTCATTTTGAAGTTTTAAAACTACATTTATACAACTGAGTTTTAAGATTTTTTTTTTATATTTACAACATTGGTATTGATATTTTCAATATTTGGATCAATCCGCCCACCACTACCTGGGAGCGAACCAACAAAGATTTTCTCTATAGCAAGAGTATTCACTGTCAGTCTAAAGTTTTAAAAAGACTGCAGTGATATATTTTGTTTAGTTTATCCCTCTTTTTTTATCCTAAAAAACTCTGTTAACACCCATCTTGCCTCGAACAGATCTGCATGCAGACTCCTCACGCATACAGCAGAGCTGCAGCTGCTGCAGCATGAGGCAGAGCCAGTAACAGAGAGATGTTCCTGGCAGGTTTAAAGGGCATTTATTGGTTCATTTTATGTTTCAATGGATCCGTTTTTTTATTCTTTCTTGCTCCCTGGTACCTGATCCACCTTTTTTGCCTGGACATTTGAATGTTTTATTTTGTAGCACCCTAACTCTTACAGAGAGAAACAAACCTATCATCTGGTCAGTCACTGCAACAGATACTGGAGTCAGTTTGTCTTGGCCTGTCCTTGCCACTGATAATACCTCTATCTGCCAAGAATGTGCCGCTAGTCCAGCAAAAGCTAGTGGTATTCAAATACTTTGCAAGCAGTTTCATGAAATGGTCAGTCAGAAAGCAACTCATACCAGCTCGGATGTCGCCCGGGTTAACAAGGTCAGGAGTTCCTGGCAGCGGAAGGTGAAGGACAGAGCTGCGTGGAGGAATCTGGTCAGACCTAAATGAAACAGTCATAGTCGCCGCCGACAGACTGCTATGATGATGATGATGATGAATGAGCTACGGCTTCGGATCACCATCAATAAGAGACTTATGAACTGCAATATCATGATTTTCACGGAAACATGGCTACACAGTGGAATACCCGACAATGCTATTGAGCTAGCCGGCCTACACACGCTCCGGGCAGACAGAGCAGCAGATGACTCCGGTAAGACCAGAGGTGGGGGTGTGTGCATTTATATTAACAAGGCTTGGTGCACGAACTCCGTCACTGTTGAAGGACACTGCTCAGCTAACCTGGAGTTTCTCATGGTTAAATGTAGACCTTTCTATCTGCCACGCGAGTTCACTTGTACCATCATAACAGCCGCTTACATTTCTCCGGATGCTAATGCTAAGCTTGCTATGAAAGAACTGCATGCAGCTATTAGCAAACAACAAACTGCACACCCAGAGGCAGCATTTATTGTGGCGGGTGATTTTAACCACTCTAACCTCAAGACAGTGCTTCCTAAATTCTACTAGCATGTCTCCTGTCACACAAGAGGGGACAAAACATTGGACCATGTTTACACCAATATTGTGGGAGCCTACACAGCAACTCCCCTCCCCCACCTAGGTCAGTCTGATCACTTATCCTTGTTCCTTACCCCCAAGTATGTATCGCTCATCAACCAGGTGAAGCCATCAGTGAGGACCATCAAAGTGTGGCCAGAGGGGGTTGACTCTGTACTCCAGGAGAAGTTTAGGAACACAGACTGGAGTATGTTCACCTCTCAGGCTACCTGTGGCTCCCACATAAACATCGACTCTTACACCCACTCAGTCCTGGACCATATCAACACCACTATTGACAGTGTCACTACGGAAAGACAGATCACCACGTACCCAAATCAGAAGCCGTGGATGAACAGAGAAGTGCGGCTTCTGCTAAACGCACGTAACAATGCCTTTAGATCTGGTGATGCACAGGCCTACAGTTCATCCAGGGCAGATCTGAAGAGGGGCATCAAGAAGGCCAAGCACAGCTACAAGCTGAAGGTGGAGGAACATTTTGGGGACTCTGACCCCCGACGCATGTGGCAGAGCATTCAAGCTATCTCTGATTATAAGCCCAGCAACTCCATACCTATAGCCATGACCCTGCCCTTTCTCAATGAGCTAAATGACTTCTATGCTCGTTTTGACAAGGACAATAATGAAAAGAACATCAATTTCCCACCCACCCTCTGACGACCTCCACCACCTCACACTCACCCACACCGACGTCCGTAACGCACTGAGTCATGTCAACGTACGTAAGGCTGCTGGCCCTGATGGCATTCCTGGGCGTGTGCTGAGGGCATGCGCTGAGCAGCTGGCAGGGGTCTTCACAGACATCTTCAACCTGTCCCTGGCCCAGGCCGTGGTACCAGCGTGCTTCAACACCACTTCTATAGTACCAGTGCCGAAACATTCAACACCATCGTGCCTAAATGACTATCGCCCTGTGGCACTGACGCCCATAGTCATGAAGTGCTTTGAGCGACTGGTCTTGGCACAGCTCAAAAAATGCCTGCCCCCTACACTGGACCCTCACCAGTTTGCCTACCGGAGCAACAGGAGTACAGAGGATGCGGTTTCTACAGCGCTGCACTATGTACTCTCACACCTGGATGACAAGAACACCTACACAAGAATGCTGTTTGTTGACTTCAGCTCAGCATTCAACACAGTTATCCCCTCCAAGTTGATCACTAAACTTGGGGACCTGGGAATCAGTACCTCCACCTGCAACTGGATCATGGATTTTCTGACCAACAGACCCCAGCATGTTAGGTCAGGCCCCAACCGTTCTTCCGTCATCACACTCAACACTGGTGTACCACAGGGCTGTGTGCTCAGCCCATTCCTCTACTCCCTCTTCACCCATGACTGCAGGCCTATGTATGGATCCAATTCCATCATAAAGTTTGCAGATGACACCACGGTGATTGGACTCATCAGGGACAACGATGAATCAGATTACAGGGCAGAGGTTGAGCACTTGGCTACTTGGTGCGCTGACAATAACCTGCTCCTTAACACCAGCAAAACCAAGGAGCTCATAGTGGACTACAGGAAGGAGAGGGGAGAGACACATGACCCCATCCATATCAATGGCATAGCTGTTGAACGTGTCCCCAGCTTCAAATTCTTGGGGACCCACATCTCGGAGGACCTGTCCTGGTCAGTTAACACCACCAGCCTGATCAAGAAGGCCCATCAGCGCCTCTTCTTCTTGAGGACACTGAAGAAGAACCATCTGTCAACTGACATCCTGGGCAACTTCTGCCGCTGCGTGATAGAGAGTACCTTGACCAACTGTGTCACAGTCTGGTATAGGAGCTGCTCTGTCGCTGACCGTAAGGCGCTGCAGCGGGTGGTGAAAACTGCCCAACGCATCACAGGGACTCCACTTCCAGTTATAGAGGACGTCTACAGGAAAAGATGTCTGCGCCGGGCACGCAGCATTCTTAGGGACTCCAACCATCCTGCTCATGGACTGTTCCAGCCTCTTCCCTCCAGAAGGCGTTTCAGAAGCCTTTGGACTAGAACCAGCAGGTTTAGGAACAGTTTCTTTCCAACAGCTGTCACGTTATTGAACTTAATTCCCCGCTGACTCTCTTACCATCATCTCTTACCATCCTCACCTGTACATAACTGCCCATCTAACTTATTGTACATTATTTGCACATAACAGTACTCTTAACTTTCTGCACTGCTGCATATATTTGCTTAAATTGCACATACTGTTAATTACTGTATATACTGCACTGCTGTCCTTTGCACTTCTGATTGGATGCTAAACTGTGCTTTGTTACCTTGTATTCATACATGTGTAATGACAATAAAGTTGAATCTAATCTAATCTAATCTAATGATGATGCCGGGCCACTAGAAGTGGCAGTATGACTTTTTACAGCCCTCCGTGCTACCATGCCACAGGCACCGAGGCATCAGCACCTTGGTGCTTTCATTCAGTTGGTGTGAGAGGAATGGTACCTGGTTAACATACCAGTGTTTTAAAACGACAGGCACCAACAGTCCTGAGTTCATGTCTCACAGAGAGCTGGTTATCACTTTGATTCAAATTTTTTTATTTTACATATTGGCTTTTTATGTTATGGCGCTTACTCCACTAATGGTTAAAGTGACACTCCAGTGAAAATCACATTTTATTCCTTGTTAACATGTATGTAACATGTTTTTATGACTTACCAGAAAAGAGAGAAATCTCTCATGTGTCAAATGTGTTTTTTTTGCTGTGAAAGTTCAGTAAAGTTTCTCCCCTTGGAAAAAAGCAAATTTAGATAGAGCGTTTTTGTGATGTCACTATAACAGGTGAACCAATCAGGACTAAGTACTGGCTGTTCAAATTTGCCAGCATGCAGACTTCTGTGTCCTGGTGGGTGGGATGTGGGTGGCCCTAATTATGCCTCGTGAAAATGGAGGCATACGGTAATCACTCAATGCGTCTGTGTATGTGTGTGTGTGTGTGTGTGTGTGTTTCTGTCCACCTGTCTCTTTCAGCTCATCCGGTCAAAATTAAGTGTAATTAAAGGCTTGTGTCATTGTATCGCTATATTTTCTCAACTTTTAATTTGTCAGAATTCCGAGGTAAGGCTTTATTTTTGAAATAAACACAAATTTAACTCATCTTTACCATCAATGGAGCTGGGAAAAAAGTTATTGTAATAACCATGCTGGGCCACTAGAGGTGGCAGTGCGATTTTTTACAGCACAACATAGTACATTTTTTTTACAGCATGTGGAGCTGAACTGTTATAAAATAGCGGTTACTGGGTCAGGTGACGCAGGTGGTCAAGATGGCATTGAGTGAGGAGCTCCGTCACAGCAACAGCTAATTTGCTTTAAAACCAAAGCTTTACGCCATAGACTTTTGGTAAAAGTTTCGTTCTGTTGAAGCTGGAGATCCACAGACTCTGTATGCACATTTACAATTCCAAGTCACCAACAAAAACTCAATCTATAACGCCAAGACGGTGCTAGCAAGGAAGGCTCGACTAAAGCTTACATGCAACAAGAGGATTCCCCACCTTCAGTATCACCATCACCATCGAAGTCAGGCTCCACCCAAGCCATTACAACCGAGCGAATGGCCAAGGACATTACAAGTATTTATGCCTTACTCAAGGAGACCTCTGAGGTATAAGAGAGCAAGCTAACCGCTATTTAGACTGCGACGAGAGCTGTAGAGGCTAAGCTAGCCGACATAGCCACTCGTCTAGGAAGCGCTGAATCTCACATAGATTTCCTTGAATATGCTAATAGAACACTGGAAGCTAACCCTCCAGCTTCAGAGATGAAAGCTCTCCAGCAGAAACTTGATGACCTTGAGAATAGGAGCTGGAGAAATAACATGTTTTGTTGGCTTTCCAAAGGGCTGTGAAGGAGCGAATATTCTTGCCTTCATGTGTGACACTATCTCGCAGCTCCTGAATATTGATTTCCCAGGCGGTATGGAGATCGACAGGGCACACCAGTTTAGCCAGGCACAAATCCGACCATCAACCCCCAAGAGCCATCCTCGCCCAGTTTCTGTGGTTCCAAGACAGGGAACGGATTGTGGAAGCAGCACGGAAGATGGGAAAGCTGACCTGGGACAGCCACCACATCATGATCTTCCCAGATAATTCCAAACTTGTCACGGGCAGATGAGCTGCATTCAATCAGTGTAAACGTCTGTTACATGAAAGGAAAATGAAGTTCTCCCTGATGTTTCCAGCATTGCTCACACTGAAGACGGCGGATGGGAGATGGGAGTTTATTGACCCAAAACAAGCTCTGGACTACATCCGGTCCTCATCTTGAGATATCTACGGGTTATGGTATGACCTTGTAAACCACATATTTGTACTTTAGAGCCAATTAGAATTCTCTGAAATGTAGGTTTATAGGTGTTGAACCTGTGGTGTCGTGAGTGTAGTGTGTGTGTGTGTGATACTGTACCCGCCCACAGGGTGACATCAGGTGGGCATGGCCACTGGCATATATAATTCTGTGTTCTGATAATAAAGAGTGGTTCGCTGTTCAGTTCAGCATGGCTCCTGTCTCATTACTCATACATAGCAATTGGCGACAAGGATAATTATGGCAGTGTATGGGCTACCTCAACCCCTAATGCCATTTCTGGAGTACACGGGAGAGCCGGTGATCCTGTGGCCGAAGTGGATGGCCATGTTTGAGAGTTACATCGGGGCGCTGGGCCTAGGTGGACTCGACAGGAGAAGACAACAAGTGCTCCTGGCCCATCATCTCGGCGCAGAGGGCCAAAGAATTCTCGGTACGTTGGGAGAGACGGAGCGCTATGAGGATGCTGTCATGCGGTTGGCCGATTTTTTTCACCTGGCAGATGAGGACCACAACACTGTGGGTGGCGGGAGTGTTGGTGCCAAATGAGGCTAAGCCAGTTAGCTGGGAGACGCTAACGGCACAGTCAGTGTCTATGGACGGGCTAGCCATGAAGCTAACGGCACACCAAAAGAGGGCTTCAAGCTACCAGCTGGGCATCAAGGTGGGACCGGGGGAGTTCCTGGTCACTAAAGACAGCGGGCCAGCCGTGAAGCGCAGGAAGGTGGAGGACCGGAGCGCTGATAAGTTGGACGGCACGGTGTGCAACAACAGCGGAGAAGAGCAGCAGGAGTCATCCCCGCAGATGGAGGCTAGGCAGCAAGTGAGCGGGACCATGGAGGCTGAGAGCCCCAGAGAAGAGCAGCGACAGTCGGGCGCAGAGACGACGCAGCAGAGCGCCTGGGATGAGGGTGCTGAGAACAGCGATGAGGTGCCTGGGTCAAAGAGTGGAGCTGACAAGTATGACACTGAGAGCCCCGAGGGAGAGCAGCTGCAGATGGACATGGAGTCGATGCAGCAGAGCACCTGGAACAAGGGTGCTGAGAGCAGCAACGAGGCGCATGGGTTGGAGAGTGACGCTGATCAGAGCGAAGCTGAGATCCCCAGGAGACAGCAGCTATGACCGGGCATGGAGAGCCTGGAATGAGGATGCTGGGAGCAGAGGAGAGGTGCCTGGGTCGGGAAACGACACCAGCGAAAGTGATGCTGTGAGCCCTGGGAAAGAGTAGCTACAGCTGGGCATGAGACAGCGCAGCGGAGCACCTGGGACGAGGGTGCTGAGAGCAGCAGCGAGGTACCTGGGTCGGCGAGCGGTGCCAATGAGCAGGCTTCGGGTCTCCCCGGAGTTTGGCCACAGGGGGGCGGAGTGTTTAGAGGTACGACGGCGGTGTTGAGAGCGGTTGGGAGCAGACCGACAAGCACCGAGGGACGGTGTGCCAGACAGCAGCACGGCGGGTCCCAAGGAGTGACGCAGTCGGTGGTGAAGAGGGACATTATGGCAAGAGAGACTGTTTTTGATCCCGGAGGCAGACGGCAGTCATGAGCGCAAATGTCGTGGGGCTGCCCAGGACCTTCAAGCCTGTATTATCTTCAGCGGCCAGGGGCCTTTATGATTTGGGGCTTCCCCAGGGCCCCCGGGCTAGTTTTACCATTGGCTGCCAGTGGACAGAGGTGTGACTTGAACACTATGAAATGTAAATAAATGTACATAGTGCTGGTGTGCATGAGAGTATGTATGTGGTGTGTTATGGGATTATTTTACATATTTTTAGAGACTTGATCCAATTTTAGTTGTTTTGTGTGAATGTGGTAGGTTATTTTATTACAGTTAATTGTTCCCCTGTTTTCTTAGTGCATGATTCGGGTCCTAAATTGGGGAGGGTCTCGATTGTGTGTGTGGTTTTGCATTTTGTAAGGGGGAGGGGAAGTGTGGTGTGAGTGTAGTGTGTGTGTGATGCTGTACCCGCCCACAGGGTGGCATCAGGCGGGCACGGCCACTGGTGTATATAATTCTGTGTTCTAATAAAGAGTGGTTCGCTGTTCAGTTCAGCAAGGCTCCTGTTTCATTACTCCTACATAACAGAAACACTATATTAGTTTACACTTTTTGCACTTTTTACTTTCTCAAGCTTCAAGTGCTCTCTACAAGATCTCATGCTTTGAGTTTATTAATTTTATGATCTTAAGAGTTTAAAACAGTCTATTTAGATTTAAAAAAATCTCAGTGATACTGCTGAATTTATTTTATAAGTGAACTATTTGTAGCATGAACATATTTTTAGTTGTACATTTTCCTGAGCTGAAGAGTATTTTCTTTTAGTCTATTTTCTCCAAATTGCTATCTTGTCATGATGTTATATGAAAGGAACAGCTGACCTGCGTAGAGGGGTATGTCACTGTTCATCTTTATAGATTGTACACTGACATAACGTTCGGCTCAGGAGACGCACACACACAGGCTCAGAGTAGTTCAAACTGTTTATTAACAACAGGGATGTATGGGTGTGTGTCAGCGGAATGTAAATGTATTGGTGGTGGCGTCTGCTTCGGGCACAGAGGCAGGAGACCGTTCAGCCGGCAACCCTATGAGAAAGAACAGACACAGGGTGACGGGCACACACCAACACAGGAGGAGAATAGGCGAGGGAGAGAAGCTTACTTGTATGGGACCGATGACTGGCACATCAAGGACGGGACCCCGGGAGACAGTCACCTGCAGGACTCGGTGCAGCAGCGAGGAGGGACGAGGGACGGAGTTGTCCGCCGCCGAGGAATCCACCTGTGCACAGGGGAGCAGACTGGAAGAGGTGAGGTAAGTGATCTTCTTACCGCTTAGCGTGGTGCTGAAGAAAGAGTAGTTGCTTCCCATGGAAGGGAGATGAAGTCTAACGGCTTCAGGCCGAAGCTCAGGGCGAGGCGGCTTATATTCCCCGCCGCTGATGGTTGACAGGTGTGCGAGCAGGTGGCGCCGCTGATGAGCGGCGCGGCGTGACAGTACTCCCCCCTCTAGCAGCGCCTCCTGGCGATGGCTTGTCTGGGTGCGCTCGGTGGAAGTCAGCGATGAGCGATGGGTTCAACACGAACGACGGGGGCACCCACTGTCGATGCTCGGGCCCATAGCCCTCCCAGTCCACCAAGTATTGCAACCCACGACCCCGGCGCCGAGAGTCCAGGATGGAGGAGACAGACCAGGCCGGATGGCCACCAATCATCCGGGGCGCGGGTTGCGCTGCAGGAGGGGGGCAAAGGGGGTCGGAGACTGCCAACTTCACCTTTGACACGTGGAAGGTGGGATGGATGCGGAGGGAGGGGGGAATAGCCACGCGCACAGCCACCGGGTTGATGATCTGGGTGATGGGATAGGGACCCATGAAACGCTGTGCCAGCTTTCTCCTCTCGCCTTTTAAAGTGACGTCCTGGGTGGAAACGTAGACGTGTTGCCCAACTCTGTACGCCGGGGCAGGTCTTCTACGCCGGTCCGCCACAGTCCTGTTGCGCTCCGCTGTGCGTAAGAGCGCATTGCGCGCGGCAGTCCAGGTGGAGCGGAACTGCCTGAGATGTGCCCTAACTGAGGGGACAGTTACCTCACTCTCCTGCTCCGGGAACAGCGGGGGGTCGTAACCCAGGGACGCTTTGAAGGGAGACATCCCTGTAGCAGAAGAGCGGGCGGTATTGTGGACATATTCAATCCAGGCAAGATGGTTGCTCCAGGACGTGGGTTTGGATCTGGTCACACAGCGGAGCGCAGCCTCCAGCTCCTGGTTGGTCCGCTCACACTGCCTGTTGGATTGGGGGTGATGGCCGGAGGAGAGGCTCACCTTGGCTCCGATGGCGTTGCAGAATGACCTCCAAACCTCAGATGAAAATTGGGGGCCCCGGTCCGAGACCACGTCCACCGGAATCCCGTGCAGCCTGACCACGTGTTGGACGAGGAGGTCCGCCGTCTCCAGGGCAGTAGGGAGGCCTCGCAGGGGGACGAAGTGCACGGCCTTGGAGAAGCGGTCCACGATGGTCAGGATGGTGTCATAGGAGTTGGAGACGGGGAGTCCGGTGATGAAATCCAACGCGATGTGCGACCAGGGCCTGCCAGGGACGGGCAGGGGCTGGAGCAGACCCGCTGGAGGGGCATTTCCCGACTTGCAGGTGGCACACATTGGGCAAGCCCGGGCGTAGCGGGCTGCATCCCTCCGCAGGCCCGGCCACCAAAAGGACCGTTGGAGGAGGTCTATCATCCGGGAGGTGCCAGGGTGACAGGTGAGCTTGGAGGTGTGTAGCCAGTGGATGACCTCTCCTCGGACCGCGGATGGCACGAACAGCCTCCCCTCTGGTCCACCGCCAGGGTCAGGTTCCACCTCCTGTGCCTTCCGGATCTTGCTCTCGATGTCCCACGAGATGGCTCCCACGACGGACGACCTGGGCAGGATGGAGTGGGGCGTCTCCTCCGACTCCACGGGAGTGAACTGCCTAGAGAGGGCGTCAGGCAGGCCGTTCTTAGAGCCAGGCCTGAAGGTGATTGAAAATTGGAACCTGGCGAAGAACAGTGACCAACGCGCCTGGCGGGCGTTCAGGCGCTTGGCAGATCGTAAATATTCTAAGTTCTTGTGGTCCGTGAGGACCACGAACGGCAGGTTCGCCCCCTCTAGCCAGTGGCGCCACTCCTGCAGGGCGAGTTTGATGGCCAAGAGCTCTCTGTCCCCCACATCGTAGTTCCTCTCCGCCGGGGACAAGCGCCGGGAGAAGAAGGCGCAGGGCCGTTTGGCGCCATCGTCCGGCAATCGCTGGGACAGCACTGCCCCCACTCCCGTGTCCGAGGCGTCTACCTCTACGATGCACTGCAGCGCGGGGTCGACCTGGCGAAGGACCCGGGAGGAGGAGAACTCCGCCTTCAGCGCCTTAAAGGCGGCAGCGACCTCTTCGGTCCACCGGAACGGGACCTTCGGGGACGTGAGGCGGGTCAGTGGTCCCACGATGGAGCTGAAGTTGGGGACAAAGCGGCGGTAGAAATTGGCGAAGCCAACGAACTGTTGCACCTGCTTCCGGGATGCAGGTGTAGGCCATTCCACCACCGCCCTCACCTTCTCTGGATCTGGGAGCACCTTGTCGTGGGCGATGATGAACACCAGGAAGGACGTAGTCCTGGCGTAAAATTCACATTTTTCTGCCTTCACGTACAGACGATTCTCCAGCAGCCTTTGGAGGACCCGCCTCACGTGGACCTGGTGCTCGTCCCTGGACTTGGAGAAGATGAGAATATCGTCCAGGTAGACGAACACGAAAAGGCCGATGAAGTCCCGGAGGACATCATTTATGAGGCGCTGAAAGACGGCAGGAGCGTTGGTCAACCCGAACGGCATTACCAGGTATTCAAAGTGGCCGTTCGGGGTACGGAAGGCTGTTTTCCACTCATCTCCCTCTCGGATCCGGACGAGGTGGTAAGCGCTGCGTAGATCCAGCTTGGTGAAACAGGTCGCCCCCTGGAGGGAGTGGAAGGCAGTGTCCATGAGGGGCAGGGTGTAACGGTCCTTCTCCGTGATATCGTTGAGGGCCCGGTAGTCAATACAAGGGCGGAGGGACCCATCCTTTTTTTCCACGAAGAAGAACCCTGCCCCCACGGGTGACGATGATGGGCGGATTATCCCAGCACTTAATGACTCTTTCAGGTAGGCGTTCATCGTCTCCTTCTCCGGCGCTGACAGGCTATAGAGCCGACCAGAAGGTAAGGGAGCCCCCTGGCGGAGGTTGATGGCACAGTCATAGGGCCGATGAGGGGGGAGAGACATAGCTTTCGTCTTGCTGAACACCATACCCAGGTCGTGAAATTCCGGAGGCACCAGAGACAGGTCCGGGGGTGCAGCGTCCGTCGCAGGGGGAGGAGCGGACGGAGAGCAGGCAGCGGACTGAAGGCAGGTGCCCATGCAGAATGTACTCCATGCCGATATCCCAGCTGATTTCCAATCCAGGACCGGGTTGTGAAGGCGAAGCCAGGGATACCCCAGGATGATGGGCGACACAGAGTTGGGGAGGACATAGAAAGTCATCTCCTCCCGGTGGTTTCCCGAGATGATGACCGGAACGGGGATGGTTTGGTGTGACACTCTCCCAAGGGAGGCACGGGAGAGGTTGACAAGGGAGATGGGATCTTTCAGTGCCTGACAGCGGATGCCCAAACGGGTTGCCAGACTCTGTGAAATGAAGCTGCCTTCTGCACCCGAATCTACCAGTGCGTGGGTGAGATGCCCAGTGGGGTTGTGGCAGAAACGGATGGGCAGCTTTAATTGAGTGAGTGGACCTAACCGATTGACGTCTGCGAGGCCCCCTACAGTGACTCGCGGACCCCGCCGTTTGGCTTTTTGTGGACAAAGCTCCACCGTGTGTTGACTGTCTCCGCAATACATGCAGAGATTCAACTCACGGCGGCGTTGTCTCTCTGCCGGAGAGAGCTTTGTCCAGCCCGTCACCATCGGCTCCGACTCCTCGGGGCACGATGGTGGCGGCGCCGCCAGGGGGCGAGCTTGGGGCAGGCGCAGCGAGACTCCCCGAGGGCGCGAAGTAGACGACTTCCGTCCTGAGGAGCGCTCGCGCAGCCTGTTGTCCAAGCTGATGGCTAAAGAAGTTAGTTCCGCTAGCGTTTCAGGGATATCCCGTCCGGCCAGTTCATCCCTCAGATCATCATTGAGGCTGCGGAGGAACAGGCCACAGAGGGAGCGTTCCTCCCAGCCCAATTCCTCCGCCGCTACCTGGAAGTCGACCGCGTAGTCCGCTGCCGACCGGCTTCCCTGCTGGAGCGCGAGAAGCCGATCGGTCTGGACCATCTCGGTTTGAGAATGGTCAAAGACCTCCAGAAAGCGCCTCACGAATTGGTCATAGGTGAGGGTGGCATAACTGGGCCTCGTCATTACGGCGTAGGTCCAAGTTAACGCACGCCCCTCCAGAAGATTCCCTATGTAACCAATTCGGCTGTGATCCGAGGGAAAATCTCCAGGCACACGGTGGAACACGGACTCACATTGCATAATGAACCCCCGCGCTCCACCGAGCTTACCGCTAAAGTGGGCGGGGGTCGGAATCGGTGTGAGCCGAACCGGTGCCACTGGAGCCGGCTGGACGGCCGCTGGAACAGCAGGAGCCGCGCCACCCTGGCGAGCCGGGGGGAACGGCTGTTGGGGGTCCAGGCGGTTCAATCGGTTAGTTAAATTTACTAATTGATTTAGGATCGCCTGTTGCTGATAAACAACCTGATCCACTCAAGCCTCGAGGATGGTAAACCGGTGTGCGAGCCCGCCGTCTGCCGAGCCGCTCTGCTGAAGCCGTACTGACATAACGTTCGGCTCAGGAGACGCACACACACAGGCTCAGAGTAGTTCAAACTGTTTATTAACAACAGGGATGTATGGGTGTGTGTCAGCGGAATGTAAATGTATTGGTGGTGGCGTCTGCTTCGGGCACAGAGGCAGGAGACCGTTCAGCCGGCAACCCTATGGGAAAGAACAGACACAGGGTGACGGGCACACACCAACACAGGAGGAGAATAAGCGAGGGAGAGAAGCTTACTTGTATGGGACCGATGACTGGCACATCAAGGACGGGACCCCGGGAGACAGTCACCTGCAGGACTCGGTGCAGCAGCGAGGAGGGACGAGGGACGGAGTTGTCCGCCGCCGAGGAATCCACCTGTGCACAGGGGAGCAGACTGGAAGAGGTGAGGTAAGTGATCTTCTTACCGCTTAGCGTGGTGCTGAAGAAAGAGTAGTTGCTTCCCATGGAAGGGAGATGAAGTCTAACGGCTTCAGGCCGAAGCTCAGGGCGAGGCGGCTTATATTCCCCGCCGCTGATGGTTGACAGGTGTGCGAGCAGGTGGCGCCGCTGATGAGCGGCGCGGCGTGACATACGTAGCTCTGACTACTTTTCATTGACTCTTCAAGCTACTGCGGCTCACAGGTCTTTTTTAAGACTGTTTGACTGGTTAGTCACAGACCAAGAAGTTTATGTTTTAGTTCTGGTGCTTTTAAGGCGCTTTTCCATTTGGAACTCAAAGGCCTCTTTTGGCCTGGAACGGAACAGTACAGTTTGGTACCCATGTTTTTCCACAGCACAAGGCTCACTGTAGCATGGGTGGGAGAAGGAGGGAGTCGGAGGCGGGATTTGGAGGGAGTTGGAGGCGGTGCTACGCTCCCCATGAGGTGGCGCCATATTCCTGTTCAGTAAAATCAACATCAAAACATGTAGCAATACATCTCCAAAAATAATGCAAAAGTTAAATATTTTTGGACACTCATGTCAGAAAGTGAGACCCATATATTATACAGAATCATTAATCAGACAGTGAAGTATTGTTAGATTTTAATCATTTATTGGCTCACAGCACATGAATATCAAAAATTACTTTTCTCGACAAATAGATGGTTAGGTAAAAATACATGATCTATGTCAAAATCATGGAGAGACTGTTGAGACGTCATGGAATTTATCTGCTCCAGCCAGTGGTGTCGTGGCAAAACATGGATCAGGTGCCATATGAGCCGTTAAATATATATTTCAACAGGTAAACAGTACTGAGTTAGGCATAAGATATATTTAGCAATTATGATGCATTTTAAGCCAAAACAAATGGATCTAGGATTAGAAGTAATTAAAATAAAGCAGTCCCAAGGTTACATGGAGAAATACGTGGATTAACTGGAAATATATCGTATTGAGTATTGCTGACTACATGTAGATACTGTATAAATATATATTCTCTGCATCAACAGTGAACTATACTTGTATTCATGTAGTATTGCCCTGAGAATTTTGACAATAAACCTTTGTACTTTTTCAGATGTCTCTATTTTGTTTTACAGTCTTCAGCAAATAATTGTGTTGGTTACTTTTCTTAAAATGAGCCATTATTTTCAAAGTCACTGATAAATGGTTCATACTGTTGACTCTTTTCCCACCGGTGTCTGAAGAGACAAAATAGAAAATCATGATGCAAACACATAAATCACTAAATTGTTTATTCCAATCAGCAGCAAATTACAGATTATTTAGAATGTGCAAAATTCAAACTGTAAAAAAAAAAAGAAACTGAGAAAACGTGACAAAAAATAAGCAACAGCACAACACAGACTGGATATGATAATCCTTGTGTGATTTTACATGTCGTTTTGTATATACAGCCGTGGACAAAATTGTTGGTACCCCTCTGTTAATGAAAGAAAAACCCACAATGGTCACAGAAATAACTTGAATCTGACAAAAGTGGTAATAAATAAAAATTCTATGAAAATTAACCAAAGAAAATCAGATAATGCTTTTGAATTGTGGTTCAACAGAATCCATCCATCCATCCATCTTCTACCGCTTTTCTGGAGGTCCGGGTCGCGGAGGCAGCAGTTCAAGCAGAGAAGCCCAGACTTCCCTCTCCCCAGCCACCTGCTCCAGCTCTTCAGAGGGGATACCAAGGCGTTCCCAGACCAGCCGGGAGACATAGTCTCTCCACCGAGTCCTGGGTCTGCCCCGGGGTCTCCTCCCAATGGGACGTGCCTGAAACACCTCAAGTGGGAGGCGTCCAGGAGGCATCCTAATCAGATGCCCATACCACCTCAACTGACTCCTTTCAATGTGGAGGAGCAGCGGTTCTACTCTGAGCCTCTCCCGGATGACTGAACTCCTCACCCTATCTCTGAGGGTGAGTCCAGCAATCCTACGGAGAAAGCTCATTTCAGCCGCTTGTAGCCGCGATCTCGTTCTTTCGGTCATTACCCAAAGCTCGTGACCATAGGTGAGAGTAGGAACATAGATTGACTGGTAAATCGACAGCTTTGCCTTAGAACTAAGCTCCCTCTTCACCACAACAGACCGGTACAACGTCCGCATCACTGCAGATGCTGCTCCAATCCGCCTGTCGATCTCTCGCTCCATTCTCCCCTCACTCGTGAACAAGACCCCAAGATACTTAAACTCCTCCACTTGGGGCAGGAGCCTGTCCCCAACCCAGAGAGGACAATCCACCTTTTTCCGGCTGAGGACCATGGACTCGGACTTGGAGGTGCTGATTCTCATCCCAGCCGCTTCACACTCAGCGGCAAACCGTCCCAGCAAGAGCTGTAGGTCATTGCTGGATGAAGCCAACAGGACAACATCATCTGCAAACAACAGAGATGAGATCCTGTGGTCACCAAGCATGACACCCTCCATTCCCTGGCTGCGCCTAGAAATCCTGTCCATAAAAATTATGAACAGGATCGGTGACAAAGGGCAGCCCTGGCGGAGTCCAACTCTCACTGGGAATGAGTCCGACCGAGTGTTGGCAATACGAACCAAACTCTCACAACGGTCGTACAGAGACCGAATAGCTCGTAACAACAAGCCCGATACCCCATACTCCCGAAGCACCCCCCACAAAAATCCACGAGGGACGCGGTCAAATGCCTTCTCCAAGTCCACAAAACACATGTAAACTGGTTGGGCAAACTCCCACGAACCCTCGAGAATTCTCGAGAGGGTAAAGAGCTGGTCCGATGTGCCACGGCCAGGACGAAAACCACATTGCTCCTCCTGAATCTGAGGTTCGACCAACGGCCGGACTCTCCTCTCCAGTACCTTGACATAGACCTTCCCAGGGAGGCTGAGGAGTGTGATCCCTCTAAAGTTGGAGCACACCCTCCGGTCCCCTTTTTTAAAGAGATGAACCACCACCCCGGTTTGCCATGCCAAAGGCACTGCCCCCGACCTCCACGCAATGTTGCAAAGGCGTGTCAACCATGACAACCCAACAACATCTAGGGCCTTGAGGTGCTCAGGGCGAATCTCGTCCACCCCCGGGGCCCGGCCACCAAGGAGATTTTTAACCACCTTGGCGACCTCAGCCCCTGTGATAGGCGAGTCATCCCCCTTGTCCCCAAACCCTGCTTCCACTGTGGAAGGCTGTGGGATTCCACTGTGGGATTGAGGAGATCCTCGAAGTATTCCTTCCACCGCCCGACGATGTCCCCAGTCGAAGTCAACAGTGTCCCATCCGCACCATACACAGTGTGGACGGGGAGCTGCTTTCCCCTCCTGAGCCGCCGGACAGTTTGCCAGAATCTCTTTGAGGCCGACCGAAAGTCTTGTTCCATGGCCTCACCGAACTCCTCCCATACCCGGGTTTTTGCTTCAGCAACCACCCGAACTGCACTCCGCTTGGCCTGCCGGTACACCTCAGCTGCTTCGGGAGTCCCACAAGCCAACCAAGCTTGATAGGACTCCTTCTTCAGCTTAATGGCCCCCCTCACCACTGGTGTCCACCAATTGGTTCGGGGGTTGCCACCACGACATGCACCGACCACCTTGCGGCCGCAGCTCTGGGCCACCGCTTCAACAACAGAGGTGGAGAACATGGCCCATTCAGACACCATGTCTCCAGACTCCCTCGGAATGTGGTTGAAGTTCTTCCGGAGGTGGGAGTTGAAGACCTCCCGGACAGGGACCTCAGCCAGACGCTCCCAGCACACCCTCACTATACGTTTGGGTCTACCAGGTCTGAATGGCTTCCTCCCCTGCCATCGGATCCAACTCACCACCAGGTGGTGATCAGTTGACAGCTCTGCACCTCTCTTTACTCGGGTGTCCAAGACATACGGTCGCAGGTCTGATGATACGATAACAAAATCGATCATCGACCTGCGACCTAGGGTGTCCTGGTGCCAGGTGCACATATGGACACCCTTATGCTTGAACATGGTGTTCGTTATGGACAGACTGTGGTTAGCACAGAAGTCCAATAACTGAACACCACTCGGGTTCAGATCGGGCAGGCCGTTCCTCCCAATCACCCCCCTCCAGGTTTCACTGTTGTTGCCCACGTGCGCATTGAAGTCCCCCAGTAGGACAATGGAGTCTCCAAGAGGAGCACCCTCCAGCACCCCAGTCACAGACTCCAAAAAGGGTGGGTACTCTGAAACATCATTTGGTGCATAGGCACAAATGATGGTCAGGACCCGTTTCCCAACCCGAAGGCGCAGGGAAGCAACCCTTTCGTCCACCGGGGAAAACTCCAATATAGAGGCAGCAAGGTGGGGCGATACAAGAATACCCACCCCTGCTCGTCGCCTCTCGCCCGGGGCAACTCCAGAAAAGGCCAAGCTCCAGCCCCTCTCCAGGAGACTGGTTCCGGAACCGGAGCTGTGTGTTGAAGTGAGGCCGACTATATCTAGCCGGTATCTCTCAACCTTGTACACCAGCTCAGGCTCCTTCCCCACCAGAGAGGTGACATTCCACGTACCAAAAGCCAGTTTAGAAAGCTTGGGATCAGTCCGCCAAGGTCTCCGCCTTTGACCACCACCTGATCCACATAGCACCGGACCCCCGTGATCCCTCCTGCAGGTGGTGAGCCCACTGGAGGGCGGACCCATGTAACTCCTTCGGGCTGAGCCCGGCCGGGTCCCATGGGTGGAAACCCGGCCACCAGACGCTAGCCTTCGAGCCCCTCCCCCAGGACTGGCTCCAGGGTGGGGCCCCGGTAACCCCATACCGGGCGGGGTACACTGAATCCTTGATATACAATTCATGAGAGTCTGTTGGATCGTTCTTAGTCTGGCCCTTCACCCAGGACCAGTTTGTCTTGGGAGACCCTATCAGAGGCAAATTGCCCCGGACAACATAGCTCCTGGGATCACTGGGGCATGCAACCCCCCCCCACCACCACCACCACGATAAGGTGACGATCCATGAGGGGGTTCAACAGAATTATTTTAAAAAACAAACTCATGAAACAGACCTAGACAAAAATGATGGTACCCCTAGAAAAGATTGAAAATAGGCCATAGGGACATGAACATGACCATAGGGACATGTTCAACCAAGATGTGTCCTCTAATTAACATCACAGGTGTCTACAAACTTGTAATCAATCGGCCTATTTAAATGGTGACAAGTAGTCACTGTGCTGTGACCATTGTGGGTTTTTCTTTCATTAACAGAGGAGTACCAACAATTTTGTCCACGTGTGTGTGTTTGGAGTATTTATTCCTTTAGTTTTTGTTTAAATTGTCCAAGCTTTGTACATGATTTTAATTTAGGTCCAAAAGCGTTCCACAGTCTGACTCCTTGCACTGAAACACAGTGTTGCTTGGTAGTAGTTCTCAGACCCCAGGGGAGACCCAGAACTCACTGGAGAGACAACATCTCCCAGTTGGTCTGGGAACACCTTGGTATCCTCTCTGAAGATCTGGAGCAGGTGGCTGAGGAGAGGGAAGTCTGGGCTTCTCTGCTTGAACTGCTGCCTCTGCGACCCGGACCGCTGGAAAAGTGGTAGAAGATGGATGGATGGATGTCATGTATGGGAGTATTAATGAATGATACAAAGTCTATAGTGTGGGTTGATTCAGCAAATATTTCACTCTGCGCAGTATTGTGACTGATTTGCATATTTTACCTTTAATATAATTAATGTGACTTCTAACACAGTTTATTATCAATTATTACACCAAGGATTTTAATTTTGGATACCCTTTCAATCTGTACACCATTTATACTGAGTTTAAATACTGAGTTGTTGTGATGGTGTGAAATAACGTTATCAATAAAATTAAGCCACCGCTGTGTCACCCTGGGTTCAAGTGTGGGTGGTGTTTTGTGCTTGTATTGCTAAAATATAAAAGGAAGCACTACAATGGGTCTCAAATATTTGTAATGTGTTCTATTACTGAATGAGTTTAAAGATGCAATACTATACACATATAAACTAAATTCTAATGGTGACTGAACATCTCCCATTCCCCAAGGTGCAAGATACACTATTATGACTATAACTCATAAAGGATCACAGAAATGATCTGATAAAAATAAATAAACAAGCGGTTTATTTTATGGTGGCTATTATTGAATGTGCCATTCATTTTCAATTACTCTGTAATTAATATTCACACAAATAAATCTCAATTCAGTCCCTTTCATATTAAGTGGAAATTGTGCTACTTTAAATTTGGCACTTAGTCGGATCCGGGAAAAAAAAATGCTTTTTTGCGTGCATGGAAAGAAAATCCTACAGACACATATAGCGCGATTGTCTGCGAGTGTGAATGACCTGTTCCATGAGCAAATGTACGTTTTTTGGTCCGTGGCTGTTTAAATTGAATTCTTTCCTCCCAAAAATATCATTTTTGAATATTAATCACAGCTAAATGGGAGCAGTTTCGATGCCGACATTTCACATCCTAATATACAGTACATGTTCTATACACCATCGGCTTTTGCGTATCCGGCTACCTCGCTTTAAAAAGCAAAAGATTTGACTATAAATATGATGTGTTGTTTACCTGTCAAAATACATTGGTGTCAAAACGTCGCCATTCTGAGCAGATCCTGTTTGGACTCTACAATGAAATACATACAAATTAAGTACATGCACGACACGAAAGTGCAACATGTAAAAAAATAAATAAATAAATAAAATAAACTTTTTAACCAGGATTACAACTAGCTTATTTCATCAGATATTGTCAACACAAAAAAACAACATACAAGGACGGACATAGCATTAAGCTAGGTCATCGTTTAAACACGATTAAGTTTTCGTCTGTCCTAAGTGAACTTTCTACTGTTGGAAAAAATAACATAAAGCATGAATATCACATCACTCACCGTCCTGTATATCACAATATCACGGCTTCAACTGCTGAAGTTGGGTGCGTCGCGGCTGTACATTCAATTCAATTCGGGTGGCTGGGTCTAATTCCCGGAGCGTCTCCGTGTATTGCGTCTGTTTGTGCGCACCACTGCAAGCTCAGTCTGCTTCCCTCTGCATTCTCTCATCAGCCAAAACGCACAGGAAACTCTGCTGGACTGCGGTGTTAGATTTCTGCTGATTTCTGTTAAGCCATTCTATCGTTGTGGTTTATAATATCACTTGTTCGCAGGCTCACTGACGAAAAATTGCAAATGGCGACCAGCAAGCGATTCTCGAAAGTCAGCGTAACGCCCACTCTCATGATGCTACGCACAGACAAATGAATGGCCAGTAGTGGCGTGACGAAACCGTCCCGGTACCCTTCGGACCTACTTTTAACGGTGCCGAAAATAGTGTCGATAAAAGTGGAACAGTTCCAAAAAAACGAACTGTGAGGCCATTGGGTTCCAAAAGGAAAAGCGGACAATGGAGCCCGAACCGTTCTAAAGGAGGCCTTTGAGTTCCAAATAGAAAAGCGCCTTTAGAGTACCTAAGAGTGACTTCTGTTCTCAGTCACGCTAAATGTGTTTATTTTAATGTTCACTTGTTCTTATTTTTATTTATTCACTTTTCTTTTTTTGCTTGCTGCCAGATTTCTCATTTTCACTCACTCATTGTTGATCTAATGATCCCAATAATATGTGATATTTTTTACACCCCGTAGCTACCTGTTTTATCCAAACTCCATGATGTTGGCTAATCAACAAAGGGCCCTTACCCTAATGACTTGGAATGTTAAAGGTCTAAATCATCCAGCTATGAAAAAGAAAATTATGACATTTATCAAATCTAAAAAAGCTGACGTTGTGTTTCTACAAGAAACTCATTTGCTAGCCCAGGAATCGGGAACTCTGTTGGGACTGGGTGGGTCATATTTATTACTCATGCAACAGTGGCCAGAGTAGGGGCGTAGCCATACTAATTCACAAACAATTGCAGTTTAAATGTACCCTATTGGTTCAGCTCCCTCTGCTGGGGTGACCTGGGAAGCCTTTAAAGCTTTTATCAGAGGGTTCATTATTCAACATCCCTCTTACAAAAAGAAGGCAAATCTCACCAAACAAACTGATTTAGAGAAGAAGATTGTCATAGCTGAGTCCGCTTTTAAACTTAATATGAGTCCCACAAATCTGACCTATTTGACTAAACTTCAATATGAGCTCAATTCAATCTTAACTCAAAAGGCAGAATTTTCCCTTTTCCGTGCTAGGCAAAAACATTTTGAAGATGGAGATAAAGCCGATAAATTGTTTGCCAGATACATAAAACATAGAGAAGCTCAAACCGTCATTCCAGCAATTAGAACACAGGATGACACTCTGGTGTCTGAACCCATCCATCCATTCATCCATCTTCTTCCGCTTAATCCTTTTCGGGTCATGGGGGGGCTGGAGCCTATCCCAGCATCTTTGGGCGAGAGGCAGGGTACACCCTGGACAGATCGCCAGTCTATTGCAGGGCCAACACAGAGAGACAGACAACCATTCACTCTCACAGTCATATCTGTCATGGTCCGTGTGCTGACTCTGTCTGCACTCGGGTTGTGCGGTAGTTTCCTGTTCTCTTCTCTAGTGCACCTCTTGGCCTCTGGGCTTTTATTTTGACAGCATCTTGGCGGTGTTTCTGGCTGTCAGAAGCCAAGCTCCGTGGGACGGCTGGATCCCAATTAGCCAATGACTCCATCAGCTGATCAATCTGTCAAACCTTATTTAAGGGAGCAGCTCTGTTTGCTCAGGGCTGCAACCTCGTCAAACATTCCTTCTTCTACCGTCCCTTCCTGTAAGTGTTTTCCTGAGAATCTGTTTTCCTGTATCTGAGTCGAACCTTAGTTGTGTTTTTGCCCCCCATGGCTTGTTATTTTGTCTTTTGTCCTTTGTTAATAAATTATGCAAACTCATCGACTGGCATCTGGCGTCTCATTGATGGCTCGTGAAGGCCATCGCTGACAGTAGGTCGCAGCCCGAACGAGACGCCGATCACCGTGAGTTTGCCGTGGGCTTGAGTTTTTTTTCCCTTCACTGGGGCTTGTATGGTGTTAGTATGTCCACTCTCGAGAGTGGGTTTTGCCCTGAGTGGTTGCAGGAGATGGCTACCTGGCCAAGGCCCGTCTCCTCATGCCCACCCATGCGGCACACGACTACCTGTTTCTCGCCCAGAGGACTTTATTAAAGTATCACCTCACCTCTTTTCCGGAAGGAAAGGAGAGGGTGACGTGGATTGTGGCGCAACGAGAGTTGATCAAGAGAGCGCTCGAGAAGGCAGCCAAGGAACCCTCACCTTCTCGTCTGAGTACGGCGTCCCCGACGAGGG
This sequence comes from Pholidichthys leucotaenia, assembly GCA_020510985.1. Taxonomy (NCBI): domain Eukaryota; kingdom Metazoa; phylum Chordata; class Actinopteri; order Cichliformes; family Pholidichthyidae; genus Pholidichthys; species Pholidichthys leucotaenia. The sequence goes on from CM035839.1 coordinate 205,025,303, forward strand.
TGGAGATCCGCGGACTGGAGGGTAACCCCGGCAAGAGGCTGACGGAGAGGCATCCCCGCTCCTCGCCTCGGGATTCAGCTCCTGTCACCCGTCCAGCCCAGATGCCATGTTTTCCTGGTTCCATCTTCGTCTCACCATCAGCCAGTAAACGTCGTCGCCATGCTCCAAATAAGCCTCAGCGAGAAGCCCGTCCAGATCCAGTGCCAGGTTGTCGGAGAGACTCCATCTCCCAGTCAGCTGATGCTCCTGCGTCCCGTCAGAGGGGTATAACAGCCGCTGCCGTCCCCGATCCTATGCAGGTGACTCCTCCTCGTCTTCCCGGGATGCCTTCCGTGACCATTCGGAGGGGAAAGGGAAGAGCTCAGCCTGCTACAGCAGGCACCATCGGCCCTCCGGAGGAAAGGCAAGTGCAATTTCATTCTTCCCCTCTTCTTGTGATTTGCCTTGTCTGACTCCTGGGGGTGGAGTTCGGGGTTCGCAGTCCCCCAATCTCCCTCCACCTGCTGTAGCCTCTAATATTGAACCTGCTGCCTCTGTGTCTCCTTCTGTTGAGCGTTCTGCGGCGCCAGGCCTACGCCGCCGGACAGGGAGAGAGCCTGGTTCCAGCCCCGCAGCCACGTCATGGACAGAGATGGAGTGCGGACTGCAGTTTGGAGCCTGCGCCAACGACGAAGTGTCCCCGGGTCTCCATGAAGAAGCGGTTCGATCCAGCAGGTCGAGGATCCCCTGCCACCATGCCGTGCAGGTCGTCGGCGTGGACATCAGTGTTAGAGGGTCCTCAGACTGTGGAGACCATCATGCTGACTGCGGAGCCCGCCATAGTCGAGTGGGAGCCAGAGGACGTTCTTCTTCATCCTGAGGCCGGATCGCCGAAGTCCTGGACGGCAACGGAACTCGAGATCAGGCAAGTGCTCTACTTTGTCTTCCTTCTTTCCACTCTGGAGCATTTTTGCCTGTCTCTCAGGGAGACGAGCTGGGTGCAGCCATCCGCTGCATCCGAACTTGTCTCGCCAGGTTCTGTCGCTACCAGTGATCCTGATTCTGGTTCTGTTCCCTCTCCTGAGCCTTCTCCCAGGGTCGCCAGTGATGAGTCGGTCCTGGTCTCAGCTCTGAAGGTTCCGGGTTCGGGGTTGGAGGTCGTCCTTGGTGCTGTTCCGACCCAGTCGGGGTCCATCGTGGGTGCAGCTGTGATCCGATCGGGGTCCATCGTGGGTGCAGCGCAGGCTCACCTGGGGTCCAACAGGAGGACAGCACCTGTTCTGGTGACGTTCGGAGGTGGAGCTGCAGATCCTCCACTGAGCGACGCCGGACTGGTCCCTCATCCTTTCCCCAATCCTTCTCCACTGGGTGCTGCGGGGGTTCCCCGTATTCGGCTCGGCTCTCCCCCGCTATCCCTCTCGGTAGGGAGGCTGCCTCCGAGCTTTCCCCTCCAGCCCTGTTGGCCAAAAGACGCGGGTCGGCCGCCCAGGAGACTGCTTCTCTGGTTCGGCGTTCCGGGTCGACCACCCAAAGGACTGCCTTGTTTGTTCGGCGACCTGGTCCAGCCGCCTGAGGTACTGTTTCTCCGGGCCTGGGACTGGGGAAGACCATCCGAACTAATCCTTTTTTCCCTATTGGCGATCTAGACGCTAGACGCAGGCAGACCGCCTGAACTTGCTGTTTTTTTCTTTTTTTTTTACTTCATTATGCTCTGCCTGTCGTCATCCATGTTTTTCCCTCCTCTGTATGATTGGAGAAGCTTTGTGTTTGGGATTTTGGACTTTTTGGAACTGTTATCGCTGCTCTTCGACATGTGTTGTTTTTTCCTCTCATCTGTAGTCTGAGGGTTGTTTTCTGTGTTGTCTATGCCCGTTATTTGGCCTATATCGCCGCTCTGTGCGTGTTTGTTTTTTGTTGTACTCTGTATTTGGTGATGTGCCCATCTGTCTGTCCTTATTGAACTATTGTATGTACCGCCAGGTAGAGTGTGTGTTTTTTTTCTCCTCCTCTCTTGTGTGGTATTTGTACGCTGAATTGTATGTATCGCTGCTCTGTGCCATGTGTTTTCTTTTTCTCTCCCCCTGTTATTATGGGACGTGCTGCAATTTTGTGCCTGCATTGAGTTTCTGTCTTCTGAGGTTCTGCTTGTCATTTTGAGTTTTTTTTTTCTTTTCTGTTATTTATTTAGCGAATGCAAAGTCCTTAAGCCAAGCAGTTGCCTCCTGGTTTGCTGTATGGAGGGTGTGTAATCCTCCTTCCAGTCTTTGGAGCGGGCAAACCTCTATGATGTGTTCCATTGTTTGCTCCTCTCCACATGCGCACAGTGGGCTAGGGCTACTGCCCCATCTGTGAAGGCTGGCCAAGCAGGGGCCATGTCCAGTCCTGAAGTGATTGAGTGTAGACCACTGTCTCCTTGGGAGGTTGGTGCCCGGGACCTGTTGGTTGGGGTTTATCACCAGCTGTTTGTTTGGGACCTCCTTGGTCTCCCATTCTTCTTGCCAAGCTGTCTGGATGGTAAAGTCAGCTGGGGGAGGGTTTTTCCAAATCGGCCGTCTGGATGAAAGTCGGGCAGTGGGTGGGGTGTAGATATCTGCATGGATTGGCAAGTGAGGAAAATCTTTAACTTTTTGGAGCATCCTTTGAGTTAATGCTGCTCGCCGGATGTGTGGAGGGGCTATGTTTGACAGTACAGAGAGCCAGGGGAGTGGTGTTGAGCGGATTGTTCCAGTTATAGTTCTCATGGTTGAGTTGAGCTGGGTGTCTACATGGTGTGTGTAAGATGACCTGGACCAGACAGGGGCACAATATTCTGCTACAGAGTATGAAAGGGCCAGTGCTGAGGTGCGCAGGGTGGAGACTGCCGCCCCCCATTTTGCACCAGTGAGCTTGCAGAGCAGGTTGTTTCGTACCTTCACCTTAGCAGCCGTCCCCTTTAGATGTTCTTTGAAGGATAAGGTCCTATCAAGGGTCACTCCAAGATAAGTTGGATTTGGGGCATGCTTAAGCTTGAGTCCGCTCAGGTGGATGTTTAGTTCTCTGGCAGCTTTTGCATTGTGGAGATGGAATACACTGGAGACGGTTTTTGCTGGGCTTGGTTTTAGGCGCCAGATTTTGCAGAACTGGTCCAGTTTGGCAAGATCTTCCGTGAGCACCCGTTCCAGTGGTTCAAAGTCTGGTGCTTGGAATGCCAAACAGATGTCGTCTGCATAGATGAATTTGCAGGATTTTGTAATAGGCAGGTCGTTTATGTAGAGGTTGAACAGAGTTGGAGCTAGAACTGAGCCTTGTGGGAGTCCGTTTTTCTGCATTCTCCATGCACTTGTGTTCTGACTGAGGTGGACTCTGAACCTTCGGTTGGTCAGCAGGGTTTTTATAATTGCTGTTGCCCAAGCAGGGATCGCCTTTATAAGTTTCAGGAGGAGGCCTTTGTGCCAGACCGTATCATAGGCGGCTGTAAGATCGAGAAACACAGCCCCTGTCTTCAGTCTGCTCTCGAAGCCATTTTCGATGAAGGTGGTTAGGGCCAGTACTTGTTCTCCTGTACTGCGGTCCTTGCGGAAACCTGCTTGATCCACACTTAGAATATCCTCTATTTCTGGGGAAATGCGTTGCAGTATTAGGCGCTCCATGATTTTGTAAGGAATGCTGAGTAGGGAGATTGGGCGGTAGCTTGCTGGTAGTTTGTGGTCTTTGCCAGGTTTTGGGATGGCAATGACCTTTGCTGTCCGCCATTTCTTTGGGATCGAGTTTGTTTCTTTTCTGTGATTAGGTTGGATTCTGGCTCTCCTTGGCCTTTTTCCCCCTCCTCTCTTCCTGGGGCGGTCCTATGGACCTGCCAGGTGGGGGGGTGCGATGTTCCACCGCGTCTAGAATCCGCGTCGTGAATGGGGGCAACTGTCATGGTCCATGTGCTGACTCTGTCTGCACTTGGGTTGTGTGGTAGTTTCCCGTTGTCTTCTCTAGCGCACCTCTTGGCCTCTGGGCTTTTATTTTGACAGCATCTCGGCGGTGTTTCCGGCTGTCAGAAGCCAAGCTCTGCAGGACGGCTGGATCCCAATCAGCCGATGACTCCATCAGCTGATCAATCTGTCAAACCCTATTTAAGGGAGCAACTCTGTTTGCTCAGGGCTGTGACCTCGTCGAACATTCCTTCTTCTACCATTCGTTCCTGTAAGTGTTTTCCTGAGAATCTGTTTTCCTGTATCTGAGTCGAACCTTAGTTGTGTTTTTGCCCCCCGTGGCTCATTATTTTGTCTTTTGTCCTTTGTTAATAAATTATGCAAACTCATCAGCTGGCATCCGGCGTCTCATTGATGGCTCGTGAGGGCCATCGTTGACAATACCTAAGGACAATTTAGAATCCCCAGTCTGATGCCAATTAATCTAACTTGCATGTTTTTGGTATCTGAACCCATCGAAATAAATAATGTCTTCCTGAACTTCTATAGTAAACTTCATTCTTCAGAATCACATGCAAATTTACAGGAGATTGATAGTTTTCAATCTTATCAATTGAAAACTGACCAATTAAAGTGGCACTCCAGTGAAAATCACATTTTATTCCTTGTTAACATGTATGTAACATGTTTTTTATGACTTACCAGAAAAGAGAGAGATCTCTCTTATGTGTCAAATGTGTTTTTTTGCTGTGAAAGTTCAGTAATGTTTCTCCCCTTGGAAAAAAGCAAGTTTAGATATAGTGACATCACAAAAACACTCTAACAGGTGAACCAATCAGGACTAAGTACTGGCTGTTCAAATTTGCCAGCATGCAGACTTCTGTGTCCTGGTGGGTGGGATGTGGGTGGGCCTAATTATGCCTCATGAAAATGGAGGCATACGGTAATCACTCAATGCATCTGTGTGTGTCTGTCCGCCTGTCTCTTTCAGCTCACCCAGTCAAAATTAAGTGCAACTAAAGGCTTGTATCATTGTATCGCCATATTTTCTCGACTTTTAATTTGCCAGAATTCCGAGATAAGGCTTGGTTTTTGAACCTTTACTAGATAAATTGAGATCAGATATAGTTTGATGGTCCCCTTTGTTTCTCTCTCTCTGGGGCAAAGTTAATATAATTAAAATGAGCTGTGCACCAAAATTTAATTATTTGTTACAAGCACTTCCATTGAAGACTCCATCAAAGTATTTTCATCAGTTTGATAAGTTATGCAACCAATTTATGTGTAATGATTAGCGTCCCAGAATAAAACTTAAAAAGTTAGAGTGGCCAGTAGGATTAGGTGGACTGGGCGTCCCAAATTTACTGCATTACCACTATGCCTTCAGTCTCAGACACATGATGCATTGGGCCCTGCCTGCTGAAAGAGCCCCCCCACCCCCATGGTTTAAACTTGAGAGCCCTCTGTGTGCACCACTCCCTCCCATGCATCTTATCATCATTAAGCTCTCACCAGAGGTACAAACTCATCCTATTCTCCCATTTATGCAGGAGGTTTGGAAGAGGGTGGCTCTGCTGCTAAATTTTAATTCTCATCTCCACACCAAGGCATCCATATGGCTCAACCCCAAACTTTGCATCAATAAATCTTCATTTTTCTGGGGGCTGTGGGTCCGGTGGGGTATTCTTGTTTTTGGAGATCTCTACGTTGGGAAAGTCCTCAAATTCTTTAATGAGCTCAAGGCCCAGTTTCAGTTGCCTCAGAGTCAATTTTGGAGGTACCTACAGTTTCGACATCTATTAGTCCAGATTTTTGGATCTTCCTCCTCACCTCCTCCAACTATAGGCTATCTCACTTACATTAGAAAGGTCTTTGGCCTAGGCCATGAGGCCTCTATTAGTCAAAGCTTTTTAAAGATACGGACAAGGGGGTCCCTATTTTACAATCAGCCAGGGAAAATGACCTCAATACTTTTTTTACAGACCAGGAATGGTTGAACATTCTACAAAATATTAAAAAAAAATGTCCAGGGAACTTAGAATAAGATTAACTCAGTTTAGAATATTACACAGAATCGATTGGTTACCATACCAGTTATTCAGAGCAAAGCTTATACAGACCCCTGAATGTTGGAAATGTCAGAGTGAGGAGGGTACACGAACCCATTTGATCTGAAGCTGTCCAAAAATCCAACATTTCTGGACCGAGATATATGAACTTGTTAAATTAGTCACAGGGCAAGATATCCCCTTTTTACCAAGATTATTCACTCTGGGGAACCCATCACCCCTTAAACACCTTCCACTTCATACTGCAGAATGGGTGCAGACTGCCCCGATGCTGGGGCGTAAATTGATTATTTCCTCAGTGGAAGGGCCCCTCTACCCTGTCTGTTACCTTTTGGTATAATCAACTAGGAAGACTGGCTGCATACAGGCTACTGAATAAAGTAGAGAATTTCCACCTGAAGTGGGACCCTTATCTTTCCAGAATAAATGGCCTAGCTTAAGCATTTGAAGGGGATCGGCCCTGGGAATCCAGGTGGCTCTATTTGGTCTCACTGACTGAAAAACACTAATATCAAGATAGAGGAATACTGGCCCTTTTTTTCCTTTTGTTATACTTCTTATTTTTATTTCTACTGTTATAATTATCGCTGTATTAGATACTAATTTTTTTTCCTGGTTTCTTTATTGTTCAGTGCTACACCTGCATAATTGTCTCAAAATATTTGTATGCACTGGACTACTGTTTGTTAAAAGAAAATTCAAATTCACTAGGTGGCGGGTGAACACGCAGCGGCCTCTCTTCTCTCTTCGTGTTTTGTGTCATTTGGTGGTGTTTATATTACACCTACGTGTATATTCATGTGTTTAATGTACATATATGATGCTGCGCACAAGCTACAGTCACCACAGCCTTCTGGAGATAAGGAATATGACCAAACATTACGTCCTGGATCAGAGTGTTACAGAGGAACTCCGTGGCCTAGGTCTTCTCCACCAGTCCTCCACCCCCCCGGACTTGACTACTGTGTGTCATCCGAAACGGACATTTCCATGCAGATTGAAAGGCCCTCCTACCAAATCTACACCAACATGTAGACTTCCCAACAAGAGGAGACAGTTTTCTGGACCTGGTGTACACAACTTACAAGAAAGCATACAGAGCCCCCCCCCTTCCCCACCTGGGTCTCTCTGATCACATCACCATCTTGTTAAGGCTGGCATACAAACCCAGAGTGAAAACAATCAGACCAACAAAAAAGCAGGTATGTGTGTGGTCAGAGGGGGCCTCTGATGCTCTGAAAGACTGCTTCAGCACGACAGGCTGGAACACTTTCAAGCATGTAGCCACTCACAATCAGTGTTGGGCAAGTTACTAAAAAATAGTAACTAGTTACAGTTAGTAGTTACTTCTTTTCAAAAGTAACTGAGTTACTTTTGAGTTACTGCATGATTAAAGTAAATAGCTATGTGGAAAAGTAACTTTCACGTTACTTTTAAATGCATACTTAAATCCTCTTGCACACATAGCAAGATCAAGGGCCCCTTGTTCTCAGAAAAAAACAAGAAAAAGAAAACTGATGAGAAAAAAAGCCTCATCTTACAGAGAAAAAAAATGTCTCAGATTTACACAAACTATTGTAATCAGTAGAAAGTCAGAAATTTGCTAGAAATAAAGCTGCAAATTCACAGAGAAAATTTTGGATCCCCTAGTGGGCTGTTTTTGGCCCATGAGCCAGATGTTTGACCTTCCTGGACCAGCCCATTCAAAATGCATATTTAGAGGATTTATTTCGATGAAATAGTTGCAGATCACAACAGCATGTAAATGAATGAGATAAAATAAAACAGAAAGCACAGTTAAATGAAAGTTCACCGCTTAGAAAAAGCTTACTGCAACAAATCAGTCACTTTTTCTCTGTGCGTAAGAAAACTTGCACAATTATTTACACAGCTTACACATTTACACAACTGTGGACATTAAATGTGAGCTTCTTGCTCAACAAATACTCATGTTTAACCACGGAGGTAGGAGCTGTTGGGGGTTACTCACCGCTGGGACGACAGATGACCAGGGCTCGATATGAGAAGTCGCCACCATCGAGGCATTTCTTCCCACTGGGTTGCGTGTGAGCAGGACAGGAAACTGACAATTCTCGGCATAACACTGGCAGAGGAGACTGACGGCTGCACTACGGTAGGATCAGTTTATATTTATTTGTGCTAAAAATATCTATCCATATTAATAACCAGCCCAGGTGCCGTTTGGCAACATAACCCCTAGTGGTCAAGAGCGGTAAAGATTTTTTGGCAATAAAATAGTTCAGATTTCCAAGGCTATAACTTGAAAGTTGCAAGAGATAATGGCTTACTGTCAATTAGAATGAATGAATGAATGAATGAATGAATTTATTTCGGATAGTACATTACAGGTTAAAAGAAACTGTATAATATAACAACAAGGTCAAATTAGACAAAGACTCCTTCTACTATACAATTCCACGTGAGTTATCCGAAATGGGTGATGGCTGAAGCCGCAGCTTATATTGCCCACCCATATTCCATCCAAGAATTCAAAGGAGAAAAAAGAGAAAACAAGACAAGAGCGATTACAATTTAAAACAAGGCTAAGACAAAATATGACTGAGAGAAAAAGAAAACTGAGCTAGTCTAAGTTAAGCGGTTACTATTCAAAAACAAATCTAAGACATAGTGTCACAGAGAAAAAAGAAAAACTAAGCTATAACACAACACAGGCTGGAAATGTCAATCCTTATGTGAGTTTACATGTCGTCTTGTAAATATGTTTGGAGTATTTCTTCCTTTAGTTTTTGTTTAAATTGTCCAAGCTTTGTACATGATTTTAATTCAGGTCCAAAATCGTTCCATAATCTGACACCTTGCACTGAAATACAGTGTTGCTTGGTAGTTGTTCTCACTGTAGGCTTTTGAAATATACATGTTCCTCTGAAGTGATATTGTTTCTCCCTTGTTTGGAACAACTTTTGGATATTTGCGGGCAGTGATAGATTCTTCACTTTAAACATTATTATTGCGGTTTTAAAGTCGATCAGATCTTTCAACTTGAGAGTTTTTTGTTTAAGAAAAAGTGGGTTTGTTGGTTCCCTGTAAGCTGCTTTGTTGATTATTCTAATAGCTCTCTTTTGAAGCATAAAGAGTGGATATATGTTTGTTTTATATGTATTTCCCCATACTTCATTACAATATGTCATGTATGGGAGTATTAATGAATGATACAAGGTGTATAGTGTGGGTTGATTCAGCAAATTTTTCACTCTGTGTAATATTGCAATTGATTTGGATACTTTACCTTTTATATAATTAATATGTGGCTTCCAACACAGTTTGTTATCAATTATTACTCCAAGGAATTTAGTTTCGGATACCCTTTCAATCTCTACACCATTTACACTGAGTTTGGGTACTGGGTAGTTGTGATGGTTGTTAAAGACTATAAATTTTGTCTTGCTTAAATTGAGCGTTAATTTGTTTGAATCAAACCACAGTTTCAGCTTTCCTAATTCCTTTCCGAGTGTATCCAGAAGTTGTTCCAAGTTGTTTCCACTGCATAGCAGGTTAGTGTCATCAGCAAACAATATTAAGTCCATTTTTTCTGAAACTTTACATATATCATTTATATACATATTGAATAATAATGGTCCCAAAACTGAACCCTGTGGGACTCCACAGGTGACCTTCAGTAGCTCTGAGTTTTTGTTGTTAACACATACAAACTGATATCTATTCTTTAAGTAACTTCTTAACCAGGACAGTGCTACCCCTCTGATACCACAATTTTGTAGTTTCTTTAATAATAGATTGTGATCTACTGTATCAAATGCTTTTTTAAGATCCAGGAATACTCCAACTGAATACTCTTTATTTTCAATGGCTGTTGATATTTTTTCTGTAAATTCCATTAAGGCATATGCTGTTGTCCTTTTGTGTCTGAACCCATATTGCTGCTCACACAATAAATCATTCTTCAGTATGAAGTTGTCAATTCTCTCATAGAATATTTTTTCAAGTATCTTGGAAAATTGCGGTAATAGTGAAATTGGTCTGTAGTTGGAGAGTTCCCCTCTGTCGCCTGTCTTGTAAATTGGAATTACTTTAGCTATTTTCATTGCATTGGGAAATATACCTGATTGGAGAGACAGGTTACAGATATACGTCAGTGGTTTCACTATGCATTCGATAACAGTTTTGACTAGTAGCATATCAATACCATCGCAGTCAGTAGATGTTTTACTTTTGAACGATTTAACAATTTCAATGACCTCTCTTTCGTCTGTGTTCTTTATGAAGATGGTGTCTTTTACAGCAGTGTTATTGCATATTGAATCACCTGTTGGCACCGTAGTGGGTATTTCTCGGGCCAGTTTAGGTCCAATGTTAACAAAAAAATTATTAAATTCATCTGCAGGTGAAGCTATATTCACATTCGGAGTCGATTTATTATTTTTTGGAGTGTTAGTTGGGTAGCTGGTATTTCTGCTTTTATTTCCAAGGATACTGTTGATTATTGTCCATGTATTTTTAATATTGTCTTTGTTTTTTTCCAGTTCTTTACTGTAATAGTCTCTTTTACTACATCTTATTATATATGTTAACTTATTTTTGTATGTTTTATACCGCTGCTCTGCTTCTTTTGTCCTTTTCTTTATGAAAGCTTTATATAATAAATTTTTCTTTTTACACGCCTTTTGTAGTCCTTTGGTTAGCCATGGTTTGTCAGTAAATTTGTGTTTAAGCTTTTTTTTAACTAATGGGCAGTTTTTTTCATAAAGAGTGGTTACAATGTTTGTAAATGTGTCATAGGCTTCATTTACATCTGATACATAGACTTCTGTCCAGTCTTGCTTCAGCAAGTCCTCTTTAAAAGAACTGATTGCGTTTGGTGATTTGTGTCTGAACGATTTTGAGATTTTTTCTGGGTTGGGCCCCGTGTGGCCATGGATAAGTGCGAAGATTGGCAAGTGGTCGCTTATATCATTTATCAATAATCCACTTTCTATTTTCTTGTCGAGAACATTGACAAACAGGTTGTCAATAAGTGTAGCAGAGTGAGCTGTGATTCTACTGGGATGTGTTATTGTGGGATATAGACTCATGCTGTACATAGAGTTCATGAACTCTGTAACTACATTTTGTTGATGTGGATTAAGTAGGTCAATATTGAAATCTCCACAAATTGCTACCATTTTCTTACTAGTAATATTATTGTACACCTCGACTAATTTATCTCTGAATGTCTCAATGCAAGTTCCCGGCGTTCTGTATATGCAGCTTATGATTAGATTTTTTGTTTTGTCTAGGTCAATCTCAACAGTAACACATTCCAGAATCCCTGGTAGTGCTAAGGACATTTCATTTACAAGCTTACATCTATATAGGTCATCAATATACAGTGCAACACCACCACCCTTTTTTTGAGATCTGTTAATGTTAAACATCTGATATCCCTCTATTGCCATCAGGGGAGCCTGGTCTGCATTAAGCCAGGTTTCAGAGACTGCTATAGCTGTGAATTTTCTGTTTAGCTGTTTTAAATAGTCCTGAATCTGTGAGAAGTTTTTGTTAAGACTTCTGCTATTGAAGTGTATTATTGACAGTTTACCATCTAATTGCACTTGACTTTTGAATTGCTTTTCAGTGTAATATTCACAGTGATTATGAATATTATTGAAAAAGTGGTTATCAGGATCAATATCATTCTCCATCTCTTGTGGTTTATGTTCAGCATAGTGGCATATTTTTAGAGTTTGAGTTTCCTCACTCTGTGTTTCATAGTCAGTGTTCATCTGTATTTATCTAAGTCAGTAGCATCTCTGATCATTATACTTTTTGCTTGCTCAGGTGTTCCATTTAGTTTAATCCAAATTCTACAATTTCTTGTCCAGGTTGACTGTATCTTATTATGTTTCTTTAGCATCCGTGCCTGCCGTGCTAATTCAGCGTTTTTTTTTGTCAGGTGTTCATTTAGGTAAACTTGAGTTTCCTTTAGTTTTTTGGCCTGCCTCAGTATGTCATTTTTCACCCTCCTGTTCACAAAGCGCATCACAATTGATTTCTTTGTTTTGTTATCTTTCTTCGGTAAAGCATAACAGGCTGAGATCGCATTGGCTTCTACCTTAATGTCTTTATCATTAAGGAACTGAAGCACTTGGTTTTCTAAGGACATTGATTCACTTATGGAAGCATGTTCACCACTCAGTCCTGTAGCGGCATGGGCGTACGACTGATATCTGATGTCTAGTCCACTTACAACTATGTCATCAATGCGAGAACCTTGTTCAAGATCCTCGACGCGTTGCTCCAAAAGACGCCCGTGTTGCTCCAGGTCCATAATTTTTTTGTCTTTTTCTTTTATTATTGAATGTAGGGCTTGTACCTCCTGTATTAGGTCTAATATTTTGTCCTGCTGGCTAGTCACTTTGGCCAGTTCATCTAACACAAAGTTCAGAGTTTTTTTAATTTCTTCCATTTCCTCTTTTTTGGGTGGCATTTTACTGACCTGTGGATAGAAATAAGCAGAGAATCCGGCTAGGCCTCAACTAGCTCGGTCACTACTGGACCCGCCGCTCCTGCGCAGCTTCTCCGCCAAGTGACGCTGCTCAGCTCCGCAGATCACCGCCGTCTATCGCCTGCCTCCGTCTACCTGGCCAGTTGTGTCGTGCACCGCCGGCGCAGCCGGAATCCACCGATCACAGCCACTCGTCGCCGTCTGGCTAGGCGGCTCCTCCGCTGGGCCCCGTCTAGGCCCCGTCACCGACCGCCGTCAGAAAGATGTAGAATATGATCCAAAATTTCAGGTAGGAATAAATTTATGCATCTAATTTGCATAATGATGCAGCTGGTATATCGAATTACATAACTCAGTCAAAAGTGGACTTTGGACATATTTATACAAAGAATGGTTCTGTTTTTTGACACCATTTTCTCTTCAGGGGTATGTTGTTATCTTATTTTCAAAATATATGAACCAGAAAGTCAGTACAATGTAAAGAAACAAAGAAATTCGTCACTCACCGCTGGAGAAGGGGGCTCGCCCGCTGGCATAGTGGCTGTGTTTTCGTCCATTGTGGTTGTTATTTTGCGTTGTCGGTCATTTGCACTCACTCCTACATCTACAAAGTCTAATGATTATCCCACGTCAATTTCGCTTGTATCCCGCGGCCCTTTTTTGTGTACAAAGCCATTTATGTGACAATGCATGGCGGCCATATTGGTCTTGTGAGCTCAGAGGAGGAAAAAGGAAGAAGAATAAGAAGGACTGCTTCTTCTTTGGTGTATTCCGTGTCAGCCATGATTCCTTGAACATATGCCTGCCACCTTCTGAACAGGCAGATCAGTACAAATCGTCAGTACAGCTGGGGAGTTAAAGTGACATTAGAGTGAGTTGACAGGCACAGTTGCTGCGCTGTGCCACTGGGGGCGTGCGATCTGTCCATGAAATGTGACCAGTTAAAAGGTTAATAAAACGAGTAACGCGAGTAACGCATCTGATCAAATTTCAGTAAGTGTAACGCATTACTGTTTTTTTTAAACAGTAATTTTATTACGCAGCACTTTACTGCAAAAGTAGTGGCATTACAGTAACGTGTTACTCCCAACACTGCTCACAATGGACACAAAAACCTAGAGTAGTACACTGAGGTAGTTGTAGCATACATAGCGAAATGCATTGATGATGTCACCCACTGCAAAACCGTCACTGTTCGTGCTAACCAGAAGCTATGGATGACAGCAGAGGGCCACAGGCTCCTGAGGGCTCGGGACGCAGCCTTCAGGGCCGGCAACACTGCAGGACTAACAACAGCTAGGGCCAACCTGTCCCATGGCACCAAGGAGGCAAAACGACAGTACAGCAAGAAAATATCTGGCCACTTCAGCACCACCAGAGATGCACGTTCTGTCTGGCATGGCATACAGACCCTCACCGACTACAAACCACTTCAGACCTGTGCGAGTGATATCACATTGCTTAACGACCTAAATGACTTCTTCGGCCGCTTTGAAGCACAAAACAGCACATCAGCACATAAGCCCACTCCTCCTCCAGATGAACACGCCATGAGTCTGGATCTGGCAAGCGTGAAGAGGACCCTCTGCAGGATCAACCCACGCAAGGCAGCTGGACCAGACAACATACCAGGTCGCGTTCTGAAGGACTGTCCAGAGGAACTCAACAATGTCCTGGCTGACGTCTTCAGCATCTCCCTGACTCAAGCTGTTGTCCCCACATGTTTCAAAACTGCCACCGTAATACCAGTCCCAAAGAAGCCCGTCCCATCCAGCTACAACGATTACTGGCCCGTAGCAGTGACCCCCATCATAATGAAGTGCTTTGAGCAGCTGACCATGCAGAACATCAAGTCCATCCTCCCTCCCACAACCCATCTCAGTTTGCATACAGGTCAAACAGATCCACAGAGGATGCCATAGTTGCTGCTCTCCACCCAGCCCTCACCCACCTGGACACAAAGAACTCCTACATGCGAAAGCTATTCTTGGACTTCAGTTCAGCATTCAACACAATCATCCCCCAGTACCTAATACAAAAACTCAGACACTTGGGACTCAAAACCTCTCTCTGTAACTGGGTGCAGGACTTTCTCACAGGGAGGCCACAGAATGTGCGGGTTGGCAGCAACACATCCAAGACCATCACACTGAGCACAGGGGCCCCACAAGGGTGCATGCTCATCCCACTGCTCTTCACCCTGCTGACCCATGACTGTACCAGCCTACAACACCAATGTAGCGGATTTATGGGTTTTATACGTGTTTTATTGTTGGTACAAGTATTAATGTAAATATGAATGTGAGTAGGAATGAAGATTTTTTTTCATTACACTCAGATCCTCGGAGGGCACCAGTCCAGATAATGGACAGTTTTATTAACAATTCTTTATTTGTACCAATTATGAATCAGTCTAAAAAAAAAAAAAACCCTTGTGAGTTCTTGTCTGCTGATAATCAAGACGATGGACATGAAATCAAACAATAACTCCCATATGTTTTCCAGTAGTTTAATAAGAAATGTCAGAATAGGTTAACACATTTGGATAACTTTTAAACAGAAAATTCAACATGCATTATGGGCATTATAAACTATTACTGAGTTACTTTTGAACAAGCATTTGTGGAACCAAATAAAGCACAGTTTAACTTGTCATTATACTGGAAATTGGAAAACCATAAAATAGCACTGGTCAAGAAAAGTGGATGTAATTTTATGAAGAAAATGATGATAAACTATTTATAAAAATGGAACATTGGTGTTACTCTGAAAAAGAACATAAATTAATGAAAGGACAAAATGTATTTTGAAATTCTGATGGGGGTTTGCATGAAATTATGTTTAAAGAACTTATACCAGGAATATTCAGAAGAATTAAGTTTTAATTAAACAACAGACCGTCAGCCACAGAGTCAGATCACGTCCCTGGTGGCAGAAGGGCCCCCACGTGCCAACCTTGATTCAGCTGGATGTCTGTGGATTCTGTTGATGGAAAGGCTGATAGACAGATTCTCCCACAAGGCCGTGCTCCTGAGATCGCAATCGGGCTGTTCTTCAGCAAGCTGGGTGAGGTCTTCTCTTATACTCTGAAGAAGGAATTGGTTTATTGTACAAAGTCCCATCAGAAATTCAGTCTGTGGCAAAAACACATCACAAATCTGTTTCTTCCGATGTTGGTGGTTTAAATGAGTTGGTTTAAGCTTAAAAAAAAAAAATCAAACAAAATCTTCTTGCACAGTAATTTAAAGAAAAAGATCAAAATGTAGAGGATGTGTTCAATGATGAGGCTGGGTTTATTTCTCAGGTTCAGTTTTATTATCAGAACACATTCTCTATCAACCTCCAAGCAAGAAAAGAGACAGATCACAGTCACATCACTCTCTTATACTCCGGAACATCGAAACTCAAGTCACATGGTGTCTGAGCAAACATACAGTCACATTGTAACCCCTTTGATCCTCCACCATTGTCTCTCCGCCTTCGATGGTCCGGAAATCCCTCCAGGGCCTCTCTCTGAGACAAAGGACAAATCTCACACCTCCTCGATACCTCCTGCAGGTTCAGTCCTTTTGTCCCTCGAGACGTGAAGAACACAATAAACATTCAGCAATACATTTGTGGAAAATATGTACCCAACATATGTGCCACATAACCCCCCCCCCAAACGTCCAATATGGGACAACATAATCAGAGATGCGTGGCATAAAAAAAAAAAATATTACCACATAACAAAAATTCAATCCACCAGTTGCCTAGGTCTAAACCTCCTGCCGTATCTGCTGTAAGCCGGCCTTGCTGCTTCTGTAGTGTCTTCCTGCACCTGTGGATTAGAACTGTTAGCCAAACTCTGTGGGGGTTCTGGAGAAAGCCTTCTCGGTGGTCTACCGCGACGGGGGGCCCTCGCCAACTGCACTTGTTCATCAGCCAAAACAAAAGCAGGTTTGAGTCTGTTTATACAAATCAACTCCCTCCTGTCTCCCAAATCTAGCAAAAAATGCTTCTCTCCTGTTTCCAGCACTCTGAAAGGCCCATCATAAGGTGGCCGCAAATTTGGGCGATGAGCATCATGTCTAACAAAAACAAACTGCATTTTTTAAAGCCTTCGGCACAAAAACGTGTGGGAAACTGTGATGAACCGGGCCAGGAAGTGTGTTTGATCCTGTGTCGCTCTGCAACAGCTGAGCGGGGGAGCAATTTGGTGCAGGGTTGTCGGGGAGAAATTCACCAGGTAAACGGAGAGGTTGTGTAAAAACTAACTCAGCTGGGGAGGCCTGCAAATCCTCCTTAGGTGTAGAACGCAACACCAATAAAACCCATGGAAGTATGTCAACCCAATTTGTATCCGTAAGCGACGCTCTGAGGGCCGCTTTCAATGACCTATGAAAACGCTCGCATAAACCGTTAGCTTGGGGGTTATACGCGGTAGTGCGATGAATCTTCACCCCTAGGCTGCGGGCCATCGATGACCAGAGTTCGGAAACAAATTGAGGACCCCTATCGGACGTTATGTCCGACGGAACTCCAAAACGCGCAACCCAAGCTGTTAAAAACGCGCGTGCAACTTCTTCCGCAGTGGTGGATGCCAGAGGAACCGCTTCTGGCCAACGCGTGGTGCGATCCACCATCGTCAAAAGGTGTGTGCACCCCTGTGACAACGGAAGGGGGCCCACCAAGCTGACATGCAGGTGATCAAAGCGCTTAGCTGGGATGTGAAAAGGCTCCAAAGGAGCTCTAGTGTGCTTGTGTATTTTGGCTCGCTGACACGCCACGCAGGTTGCCGCCCATTCCTTGACCTGTTTACGCAACCCCGGCCAAACAAATTTCTCCCCCACCATCTTGATCGATGCGCGCACCCCGGGGTGCACCAGGGAATGGACCAAGTCAAAAACGCGGCGGCGTCACGCGGCTGGTACCACGGGACATGGCCGTCCCGTGGAGACATCGCAGATTAGGGGAGGCATACCCATTTGCAGCACTCTGTCCTCCAGCCTTAACCCTGTTGGTCCAGACTGGAGCGCGCGCACATCCGCATCGCTAACCTGCTCCGCGGCCATGGCTGCATAATCTAAACCTACGCGGACCAGGGCTGTGTGCACTTCTGCGCCGCTATCTTGGCCCGCGGCCACAGCTGCAGAGTCTGCCCCCATGGGGCCTGGCGCCGCCACAGCACGCGAGAGACAGTCTGCCACTACATTATGTTTACCTGCGACATGCTGGATATCGGTGGTGAACTCCGATATCGCGGCCAGCTGTCTTTGCTGCCGGCCCAACCAAGGTTCCGAAATCTTGGCCATCGCAAACGTTAGCGGCTTGTGGTCCACAAATGCGGTGAAACGGCGCCCTTCCAACCAGAACTGGAAATAGCGAATGGCCAAGTGTAGGGCCAAAAGCTCCCTGTCGAACGCGCTGTATTTTCGCTCGCTATTGCGCAAGGTTTTGCTGAAAAATGCGAGCGGCTGCCAGGTCCCTGCTACAAACTGTTCAACGACCGCCCCCACAGCTAAATCGGAAGCGTCAGTGGTGAGCGCCATGCGGGCCATTGGGACTGGGTGTGCCAACAAAACCGCATTTGCCAGGGCTGTTTTGACCTGGGAGAATGCGCGCTCCCGATCCGGAGACCATTCGATTTTATTTGTGGGTTTTTGCTTCTTTAGTGCACCATACAATGGTTGCATGAGCTGTGCCACGCTTGGGAGGAAACGGTTGTAAAAATTAACCATTCCCAAAAACTCCTGTAACGCTTTAACCGTTTGAGGTCGGGGAAAATCCGTTATTGCACGTACTTTATCGGGCAGAGGGACCGCTCCTTCTGGTGAAACGCGATGCCCCAAAAAATCAATTTGCGCCACCCCAAATTGGCACTTCGCTGGGTTAATTATTAACCCGTGCCCTGCCAGCCTCCGAAAAACCTCTGTGAGGTGGCTTTCGTGCTCATCCTCGGACGTGCTGGCTACCAAAATGTCGTCCAGGTAGACGAACATGAAAGGAAGATCGCGTAGAACCGCGTCCATCATACGATGGAATGTCTGCACGGTGCCTTTTAATCCAAAAGGCATGCGCAAAAACTCAAAAAGCCTGAAAGGAGTTATTACCGCAGTTTTGGGTATATCTTGAGTGCGCACTGGGACCTGGTGGTAACCACGCACCAAGTCTATTTTAAGAAAAAATGTGCGCCCCCGCCAAATGAACCGAAAAATCTTGGTTGTGCGGGATCGGGTAGCGGTCATGCACTGAGGCGTTATTCAATCTGTGGAAATCACCGCAAGGTCGCCACGAACCATCAGCCTTTGGGACCATGTGTAGCGGTGAAGCCCAGGGGCTTTTAGAACGTCTAATGATGCCCAGTTTTTCCAAGTTGGCGAACTCCTCGCGTGCTATGGCCAGTTTAGCTGAGTCCAAGCGCTGAGCTTTTGCAAAAACAGGCGGCCCGGTGGTAGTGATAAAATGTTCCACCCCATGTTTAGCCACTGTCGCTGAAAACGTTGGGACTGTGAGTGCTGGGAACTGAGTGAGCAGTGCGTGAAACTTACCACCTGCGGCTATGACGTTGGCCTGTGCAGTCGGCGGAGCCACCCGGGCTGTGCAGGAAATAGAGTGAAAAGACAGTGCATTAACCAGACGTCTATTAGCAAGATCAACCAATAAACCATGTGAGCATAAAAAATCAGCACCTAACATGTTGAAACTGACTGCTGCTATGACAAAAGTCCACTCGAATGTTCGGCCATGTAGAGACAGGAGCAGAGTCTTCTCCCCGAAGGTCTTAATCGCCGAGCCGTTCGCCGCCGACACCAGGGGACCACTGGAAGGCGCCAGCCGGTCAGCGTAGGAGGGTGTGATGAAACTCAGCTGGGAGCCTGTGTCCACCAGGAAGTGCCTCCCTGATCGCTCATCCCTCAGGTAGAGCAGCTTGTTCTTTTCGCCGAGAGCAGCAGCTGCTACAGACTCCCGGTCTTGGCGTTTCCCGAGCGCTTGAACTGGCACGGTGGAATGCACTTGCGTGCTCTCTCAGCGAAACAGCGATGGTAAAAGCAAAAGACGTCGCCCGCTCCGCGTCTCCTGGCCTCCGCCGCTGCCGTCGTCAGTGAGTCTGGTGCTGCAGCCTCTGGCCCCCTGCCATCTCCGGGTGTTGCACTCAGCTCTGCTGCTGCGGCCATGGCCGTGTGTCGTCTATGAGCGTCGACGAGCCACTGCACCTCCTGGCCCAGCTCGTGGTAGTCTCGTTGGGCCAGCAGTTGTGAACTGGCCAGGATAACTCTCACCACTGACGGCAGTGTCCTGAGGAAAAGGTGGGCGAAAATAAAACCATCATCTTCGGAGTCTCTCAAACTCAGCATCCTCGCCATCAGGTCTGCAGGTCTCTCGGCCTCGCCTTCAGTCAACGCCAGGAGCTTCTCTGCTTGCTCTCCCAGCGAGGGGGTGAAAGAACTGTCACGCCGCGCCGCTCATCAACGGCGCCACCTGCTCACACACCTGTCAGTCATCAGCGGCGAGGGATATAAGCCGCCTCGCCCTGAGCTTTGGTCTGAAGCCGTAGACTTCATTTCCCTTCCATGGGCTTCTACCACATTCTCTTCAGCATCCTCATTACCGGTAAGAAGATCACTTACCTCATCTTTCCAGTCTGCTCCCCTGTGCACAGGTGGACTCCTCGGCGGCGGACTATCCCGTCCCTCGTCTCTCCTCGCTGCTGCACCGAGCCCTGCAGGTGGCTGTCTCCCGGGCTTCCATCCTTGAAGTGCCAGTCATCTGTCCTAAACAAGTAAGCTTCTCTCCCTCGCCTATTCTCCTCCTGTGTTGGTGTGTGCTCATCACCCTGTGTCTGATTTCTCCCATAGGGTTGCCGGCTGAACGGTCTCCTGCCTCTGGGTCCGAAGCAGACGCCACCACCAACACATTAATATTCCGCAGACACGCACCCAAACATCCCTGTTGTTAATAAACGGTTTGAACTACTCTGAGCCTGTGTGTGTGCGTCTCCTGAGCCGAGCGTTATGTCAGTACGGCTTCAGCAGAGCGGCTCGGCAGACGGCGGGCTCGCACACCGGTTTACCATCCTCGAGGCTCGGGTGGATCAGATTGTTTATCAGCAACAGGTGGTACTTAATCAATTATTAGAATTAACTAACCGATTGAACCGCTTGGACCCCCAACAGCCGTTCCCCCCGACTCGCCAGGGTGGCGCGGCTCCTGCTGTTCCAGTGGCCGTCCAGCCGGCTCCAGTGGCACCGGTTCGGCTCACACCGATCCCGACCCCCGCCCGCTTTAGCGGTAAGCTCGGCGGAGCGCGGGGGTTCATTATGCAGTGTGAGTCCGTGTTCCACCGTGTGCCCGGAGATTTTCCCTTGGATCACAGCCGAATTGGTTACATAGGGAATCTTCTGGAGGGGCGTGCGTTAACTTGGACCTACGCCGTAATGGCGAGGCCCAGTTATGCCACCCTCACCTATGACCAATTCGTGAGGCGCTTTCTGGAGGTCTTTGACCATTCTCAAACCGAGACGGTCCAGGTCGATCGGCTTCTCGCTCTCCAGCAGGGAAGCCGGTCGGCAGCGGACCACTCGGTCGACTTCCGGGTAGCGGCGGAGGAATTGGGCTGGGAGGAACGCTCCCTCTGTGGCCTGTTCCTCCGCAGCCTCAATAGTGATCTGAGGGATGAACTGGCTGGTCGGGATATCCCTGGAACGCTAGCGGAGCTGACGTCCTTAGCGGTAAGTTCGGATAACAGGCTGCGCGAGCGCTCCTCGGGGCGGAAGTCTTCTTCTTCTCGCCCTCGCGGAGCCTCGCCGCACCTGTTCCAAGCTCGCCCCCTGGCGGCACCGCCGGCATCGTGCCCCGAGGAGTCGGAGCCGATGGTGACGGGCTGGACCAAACTTTCCCCTGTGGAGAAACAACGCCGCCGTGAGTTGGGCCTCTGCATGTATTGCGGAGGCGACAAACACACCGTGGAGCGTTGTCCACGGAAAGCCAGTCGGTGGGGTCCGCGAGTCACTGTTGGGGGCCTCGCGGACGTCAATCGGTTAGGATCACTCACCCAATTGAAGCTGCCCATCCATTTCTGCCATAACCCCACTGGGCACCTCACCCACGCACTGGTGGATTCGGGCGCAGAAGGCAGCTTCATTTCACAAAGCCTGGCAACCCGATTGGGCATCCGCTGCCAGGCACTCAACACTCCCATCTCCCTAGTCCACCTCTCCCGTGCCTCCCTTGGGAGAGTGACACATCAAACTGTCCCCGTACCGGTCATCATCTCGGGAAACCACCGGGAGGAGATGACCTTCTACGTCCTCCCTAACTCTGTGTCGCGCGTCATCCTGGGGTATCCCTGGCTCCGTCTTCACAACCTGGTCCTGGATTGGAGATCAGTTGGAGTATCGGCATGGAGTACATTCTGCCTGGGCACCTGCCTCCAGTCCGCTGCCTGCTCGCCGTCCGCTCCTCCCCCCGCGACGGACGCTGCACCCCCGGACCTGTCCCTGGTGCCTCCGGAGTTTCACGAACTGGGTATGGTGTTCAGTAAAGCGAAAGCTATGTCTCTTCCCCCTCATCGGCCCTACGACTGTGCCATCAACCTCCGCCAGGGGGCTCCGTTACCTTCTGGTCGGCTCTACAGCCTGTCAGCGCCGGAGAAGGAGACGATGAACACATATCTGAAGGAGTCATTAAACGCTGGGATAATCCGCCCATCATCGTCACCCGTGGGGGCAGGGTTCTTCTTCGTGGGAAAAAAGGATGAGTCCCTCCGCCCTTGTATCGACTACCAGGCCCTCAATGATATCACGGAGAAGGACCGTTACACCCTGCCCCTCATGGACACTGCCTTCCACTCCCTCCAGGGGGCGACCTGGTTCACCAAGCTGGATCTACGCAGCGCTTACCACCTCGTCCGGATCCGGGAGGGAGATGAGTGGAAGACAGCCTTCCGTACCCCGAACGGCCACTTTGAGTACCTGGTCATGCCGTTCGGGTTGACCAACGCTCCAGCCGTCTTTCAGCGCCTTATAAATGACGTCCTCCGGGACTTTATTGGCCTTTTCGTGTTCGTCTACCTGGACGATATTCTCATCTTCTCCAAGTCCAGGGACGAGCACCAGGTCCACGTGAGGCGGGTCCTCCAAAGACTGCTGGAGAATCGTCTGTACGTGAAGGCAGAAAAATGTGAATTTTACGCCAGAACTACGTCCTTCCTGGGGTTTATCATCGCCCACGACAAGGTGCTCCCAGACCCAGAGAAGGTGAAAGCGGTGGTGGAGTGGCCTACACCTGCATCTCGGAAGCAGGTGCAACAGTTCGTTGGCTTCGCCAATTTCTACCGCCGCTTTGTCCCCAACTTCAGCTCCATCGTTGGGCCACTGACCCGCCTCATGTCCCCGAAGGTCCCGTTCCGGTGGACCGAAGAGGTCGCTGCCGCCTTTAAGGCGCTGAAGGCGGAATTCTCCTCCTCCCGGGTCCTTCGCCAGGTCGACCCCGCGCTGCAGTGCATCATTGAGGTGGACGCCTCGGACACGGGAGTGGGAGCAGTGCTGTCCCAGCGGTCGCCAGACGATGGCGCCAAACGACCGTGCGCCTTCTTCTCCCGGCGCTTGTCCCCGGCGGAGAGGAACTACGATGTGGGGGACAGAGAGCTCTTGGCCATCAAGCTCGCCCTGCAGGAGTGGCGCCACTGGCTAGAGGGGGTGAACCTGCCGTTTGTGGTCCTCACGGTCCACAAGAACTTGGAATATTTACGATCTGCCAAGCGCCTGAACGCCCGCCAGGCGCGCTGGTCTCTGTTCTTTGCCAGGTTCCAATTTTCTATCACCTTCAGGCCTGGCTCTAAGAACGGCCTGCCTGACGCCCTCTCTAGGCAGTTCACTCCCGTGGAATCGGAGGAGACGCCCCACTCCATCCTGCCCAGGTCGTGCGTCGTGGGAGCCATCTCGTGGGATATTGAGGCCAAGATCCGGAGGGCACAGGAGGTGGAACCTGATCCTGGCGGCGGACCGGAGGGAAGACTGTTCGTCCCATCTGCGGTCCGAGGAGAGGTCATCCACTGGCTCCACACCTCCCGGCTCACCTGTCATCCCGGCACCTCCCGGATGATCAGCCTCCTCCAACGGTCTTTTTGGTGGCCAGGCCTGCGGAGGGATGCAGCCCGCTACGCCCAGGCTTGCCCAATCTGTGCCACCAGCAAGTCAGGAAATGCCCCTCCAGCGGGTCTGCTCCAGCCTCTGCCCGTCCCCGGCAGGCCCTGGTCGCACATTGCACTGGATTTCGTCACCGGACTCCCCGTTTCCAACTCCTTTAACACCATCCTGACCATCGTGGACCGTTTCTCCAAGGCGGCACACTTCGTCCCCCTGCGAGGTCTTCCTACCGCCCTGGAGACAGCGGGCCTCCTCGTCCAACACGTGGTCAGGCTGCACGGGATTCCGGTGGACGTGGTCTCGGATCGGGGTCCCCAATTTTCATCCGAGGTTTGGAGGTCCTTTTGCAACGCCATCGGAGCCAAGGTGAGCCTCTCCTCCGGCCATCACCCCCAGTCTAACGGGCAGTGTGAGAGGACCAATCAGGAGCTGGAGGCTGCGCTCCGCTGTGTTGCAAGATCCAAGCCGACGTCATGGAGCAACCATCTCGCCTGGGTGGAGTACGCCCACAACACCGCCCGCTCTTCTGCAACGGGGATGTCCCCCTTCAAGGCGTCCCTGGGTTACGACCCCCCGCTGCTTCCAGCGCAGGAGAGCGAGGTAACTGTTCCGTCAGTTAGGGCGCACCTGAGGCAGTTCCGCTCCATCTGGGCCGTCGCGCGTCATGCGCTTTTACGCACAGCGGAGCGCAACAGGACCGTGGCGGACCGGCGTAGAAGACCTGCCCCGGCGTACAGAGTTGGGCAACTTGTCTACGTTTCCACCCGGGACGTCACCCTAAAAGGCGAGAGGAGAAAGCTGGCACAGCGCTTCATGGGTCCCTTTCCCATCTCCCGGATCATCAACCCGGTGGCTGTGCGCGTGGCTATTCCCCCCTCCCTCCGCATCCATCCCACTTTCCACGTGTCGAAGGTGAAGCTGGCAGTTACCGACCCCCTTTGCCCTCCTCCTGCAGCGCAACCCGCACCCCGGATGGTTGGTGGCCATCCGGCCTGGTCCGTCTCCTCCATCCTGGACTCCCGGCGCCGGGGTCGTGGGTTGCAATACTTGGTGGACTGGGAGGGCTATGGGCCCGAGCATTGACAGTGGGTGCCCCCGTCGTTTGTGTTGGACCCATCGCTCATCGCGGACTTCCACCGAGTGCACCCGGATAAGCCATCGCCAGGAGGCGCTGCTAGAGGGGGGAGTACTGTCACGCCGTGCCGCTCATCAACGGCGCCACCTGCTCACACACCTGTCAGTCATCAGTGGCGAGGGATATAAGCCGCCTCGCCCTGAGCTTCGGTCTGAAGCCGTAGACTTCATTTCCCTTCCATGGGCTTCTACCACATTCTCTTCAGCATCCTCGTTACCGGTAAGAAGATCACTTACCTCATCTTTCCAGTCTGCTCCCCTGTGCACAGGTGGATTCCTCGGCGGCGGACTATCCCGTCCCTCGTCTCTCCTCGCTGCTGCACCGAGCCCTGCAGGTGGCTGTCTCCCGGGCTTCCATCCTTGAAGCGCCAGTCATCTGTCCTAAACAAGTAAGCTTCTCTCCCTCGCCTATTCTCCTCCTGTGTTGGTGTGTGCTCATCACCCTGTGTCTGATTTCTCCCATAGGGTTGCCGGCTGAACGGTCTCCTGCCTCTGGGTCCGAAGCAGACGCCACCACCAACACATTAACATTCCGCAGACACACACCCAAACATCCCTGTTGTTAATAAACGGTTTGAACTACTCTGAGCCTGTGTGTGTGCGTCTCCTGAGCCGAACGTTATGTCAAGAACGGATGAGAGCCGCTTTCAATGCGCCGTACTTGTCGTCGTCTGGCGGGTGGTTAATCAGGCTCTCTACCCGCTGGGATGTGTGGCTGTCCAGCTTCGCAACCACATGGTAGAATTTCCTGGCGTCTGCCGAAATTCCCCGAAGATGGAACTGTGCCTCGACTGCGTTAAACCAGGAGCGCGGGCTATGCTGCCAAAAATCAGGTAGCTGGACTGTGGTAGCTGCATTAGCCTGGCTGGCTCCTGATGAGTCCGGTGCAGAAGAATTGTCACCGGCCATAATTCGTCGTAGGGTCACCAGTGTAGAGGATGTGTTCAATGATGAGGCTGGGTTTATTTCTCAGGTTCAGTTTTATTATCAGAACACATTCTCTATCAACCTCCAAGCAAGAAAAGAGACAGATCACAGTCACATCACTCTCTTATACTCTGGAACATCGAAACTCAAGTCACATGGTGTCTGAGCAAACATACAGTCACATTGTAACCCCTTTGATCCTCCACCATTGTCTCTCAGCCTTCGATGGTCCGGAAATCCCTCCAGGGCCTCTCTCTGAGACAAAGGACAAATCTCACACCTCCTCGATACCTCCTGCAGTTTCAGTCCTTTTGTCCCTCGTGACGTGAAGCACACAATAAACATTCAGCAATACATTTGTGGAAAATATGTACCCAACATATGTGCCACAAAAATAAGAAAAAAGTGAACTTTAAAGAAAAATTTTTTGCAGAGCATGGGAGGCTCTGGGCCTACTTGAAGATAGGAAAAAGAAAAAAAATGGGACAGCAGAGACATCTGCTCCTTACAGCTTGACCAATACCCCAAAACAAACAAAGGAAAGTTTTTTTCTGGTGTGGCAGAATTTCGCTGAGTTTCATGGAACTGAGCTGAACCAATTACATGGAGTTTTGTTCAACAGAAGTCAAACTCAACCTAAAAAGGAGATGCAGTGAAGCTTGGAACTCTCTTGGTCAGTTAAAGTCTAGCTATGGTCTTCCAAAGAGCAGAGAAAGGAGGGGGAGAGACATTTGATATGAGAAGTGAGACCCCCCTTAAGACACATATGTTGCTAAATAAAGCATACATTCCTTAAACTTTAGTGACAAAGATATTCTACTCAATAATAAGGGAACATACAATTTCACTACATTGTAACTAATTAATTTGTGATAGTAAGCATGCAAAAATTAATTTCTTCCTGAAAATAAAGCAACACACATCAAATCATATCAATAAAAGCATTTGAAACCACATTGTCCATCCCAAGAGTTCAACCATGTCTTCAGTAGTGGATACTGTCTTGAGAGAAAGAATATGGATTAATTTATTTATCCATCATGCATAAATTCCACTGCAAAGAGAAAAAAAAATAAATATTCCTGATTCATCCACCAGATGGCACTGTGCAACTGTCTGGTTGTTTACTGGAGAATCTTGACTCCCAAGTCTTGATTATATCAACCATAAACCTGTCAATTGAAACATTCCTTTGCCAAAGAACAGAAAAGGGAGAATGACTAAGTCTTGGAGAAGGGATTAACTTCCACTTTATGGCCGATGGATAGTATTACAGCTCTGGTCCTTGGTTGAGAGAAGCAGTTCATGACCAGACTTTTGAGTTGAAACAATTTTCTTCAGCAAAGAATGATTTTATAGACTGGAACTTGAGGTCAATGCTACACCAACCACATCTTCAAGTTTGTGAATGATACGACTTTGGTGGGTCTCATCACCAACAATGAGAAGGCCAACTACAGAAATGAGGTGAGTCAACTGGTCCAGTGGTTTAAAGACAATAATCTCTTCCTGAACATGGGAAGAACCAAGGAGATGTGGTCAACTTCACGATGGGACACACACAGCACCCCCCTCTGATCATCAATGGTGCAGCTGTGGAGAGGGTGCGCAGCACCAAGTTCCTGGGGGTGTACATCTCTGAGGACCTCTCCTGGTCCAACAACACCACATCACTGACCAAGAAGGCTCAAACTCGACTCCATTTCCTCCACAAACTGAGGAGAGTGCAAGTCCCACCCCCCCATCATGTGCTCATTCTACCGGGGCACCATTGAGAACATCTTCACCAGCTGCATCACTGTGCTGTATGGAAGCTGCACCGTCTTCTGACAGAAGACACTACAACGCACAGTGAAAGCAGCCAGCAAGATCATTGGTGCCCCCGTGCTCCCCCTTTCGGACATCTACCTCATCCGCCTTACCCGCAGAGCCATCAACATTGCAGGCAACACCTCCCACCCTTCACACTCCCTCTTCAGCCCCATGCCCTTGGGGAGAAGGTACCGATGCCTCTGGGCATGCTCCACAAGACTGCTAAACAGCTTTGTTCATCAGGCCATCAGGACCGTGAACTCTGTTCACTCCCCCACCCCCGCCCCGGACCTTAATTTAACATACTCACCTGCACAATAACCACCTCAGCTGTTGTCACAAAAAGACTGGCACACCAACAGTAATACATTTGCTGCTGTATGTCTCTACACTTTACTGCAACCATTTGCACAAATGCCATAGCTGCTGCTGTTTGTCATTGCAGTACTGATCATGTGTAGTCCTGTCTGTCACTGTCTGCACCTACACTACCACATTGAACTTGATACTACGAGTATTACTGCTCTACTTTTCTCAATATAAGATTGCTGGGTCTCATCGTTCATTTATCTTTATTGCACTGTGGGAGGTCTGGGTCTATCTTTGTCACCATTTGCACTACGGGTAGCATTACTGTACATAAACTGCTGTTGTTTTTCCACCCTTATTCCTTTTTCTTTTTTGTATTGTGAATACCACTGAAGAGAGAGAAATGCCATTTCAATTCTCCTGTATGTCCTCTACATACAGTAGTATTGACAAATAAAATCTTTGAATCGTGAAATAAAAAGTGAATCAAAAAAATAGTGGTTACTGGAAAAAACACGTATTCAGCAACTACACCATTTATTCATCACATCAGTTGATTGATTGATTTTGCTGTTTAGTTTAGCAGAGGAAGGACAAGGTATTTTTCTCCCGGAGGTTTCAATTCATTGATAAAAACTACAAGTCCCAACATTTCTCACCTGCAAATGGTTGCAATAAATGTCCCCAAAAATTCCCGCCAGAGGGAAGTACTGAGCAATCTGCCAATACTGGGTGAACAAATGACCATTTTTTTGCCCGTCTGTTTTCTTCCTCTGTCACTAAACAGCAAAAGCTCCTGTTTGTCTTGATTGTCATTGTATTCACGTACCTCCATCGCTTCAGCCATTTAAAATGTTTGCCACTGTGCTCTACTTTTGTGTTTGGATTGCAGCTGTTCAAATCAGTTTGGTGGCTCTTGGCTGCCGCCGACAGTACGGACATGTGAACTGCAGATTATTTTCACTGCGCATGCGTGTACTCAAACTATTGGATGGATTTGGATGAAATGTTTTATCAGAGGTGGACCTTGGGCTAGAGAGGAACCCATAACATTTGTGACCCGTGCTGGCAAAATGAGTCACTTTGAGGAAATTATTAAAACTGAGGTAACGTTTTTTTCCATATTCTGTATTGAAAGACCTTCAAAATTATATTTAATTAGGAAGTGTGCAAAAACGGACCCAGAAAAAAAAGATTTGTTTATATTTTGGCTAGGTTTAAAATTTGCATTTGATCAGTCTGGAGTTATGTCTTCCGCCAAAAACATATATATTTTTAGAAAGTACGATTTCTAAGCTTTACAATGATGCCAGGCACTCACGGAGGTTCTCCCGGGACATACTGCTAGCAAACAAAGAGAGTCATGATTTATGACTTCTCGTGCCTGTAGCTGGTAATGACGAGGTGCGCATTCCGACTCATTTTGCCAGCACGGGTCATATTTTGGTGATGATCTGAGAATGCATACCTCCACCAAGGCTCTGGCACAGAGGCATCAGCACTTGGTGCTTTCATTAGATCCTGGCGTTTGAAGGGGGAGGAAACAGGAAAAGATTTTTACAAGCAACTGTAAGACAATTAAGTGAAAAAGGGCATAAGATACCATTTTAGACAATGTAGATTTGTTTTTAAGGGGATTTATATCCACTGCAGTGTGTCGTGTCTCAGGTTTGGGCACACTACTGGAAATCCACCGTACCATCCCCAAGTAAGTCAGCTGCTGTTCCTCATCAATATTCAACTCACCAAGTCCTCAGGCCTGAGGCACCATCTCCCCCTCTGCAGAAACAATACTTTCTGGAACAAGACTGGAAGTCACTCACCTGATGAAGAGTGGCACCCACCTGTAAATACACTGACCGCTTCACTAAGTTTCACCACCTGTAAGAAAATATATAATTCTCATTCATTGAATTCCCTTATCATTACGCAGTACTTACCTCTGTCTGTTTCTCTCTCTCTACAGGGTTGCCAGATCTTCATGCACACACTCACTGCACAGTCAGTAAACTTGTATTTTAAACTGGTTAAAACTGTCTCCTCACCATGTCTGCATTTGGATCTGTTTAGTGGAACATGTCAGTATATTCCTGTCCGGAAGGCCCAGCAGACACTGCATGGAGCACATTCAACTCGCATTTAAATGCAGCAGTACTTCATCTAGAGCAAGTTTCCTATCAGCTAAATTCACCAGCATGGTATAGCAGTAAGCTGGTGAAGGGATGGGGATTTTTGCTTCAGTGCCGGTTAGTATTCCAAACGTGTATTCGATGATTTCCTTACAGAACACAGTAAAATCCGCTATGCAATCAGCCTGAGGGTGCTGCTCATCTGAGCATATGCCATAATAGATACCTTTGTGTCAGTCGCATTTATTAGCTCTTCCACCTCCCGGTTCCTCCAACATTTTCAAGCCCATGCTTGTGGGTTGCTCCAGGCTCACTCCTGATGAATGCCAGCGTAGGCAGGAAGCTTGGTTGTGCATGTACTGCGCAAACGCTGACCACAACATATCCAAGTGCCCCTCCAAGCTAAAATAATCAGCCTTAAAGGCTAATGTCAGCTAGCGCTACATCAAACAGGATAAGTCCTGTGACAAAATACAGTCTTACTGGTTGATGGACGTGCTCAGTTGTATGCACGGTGCCCCAGGATAATGAGTGAAACTGCACTGGTCCTTATAAACAGTTTCATGGTAAAACCATTTTAATTTGGGGTTAGGTTTTCAAAGCAGCTGTCCAAAAATGCTAAATGGCACTAGAAGATAAGTTCACTCTTTAGTTCTGTCCTCTTCTCCTGAGGCCACAGCCAATGCTTAGACCTGATTGGTTCACCTGTTATAGTGACATAACTAAAACAGTTTGTCTAAACTCGCCTGTTCAGAGGAGGCGGAGTTTAACTGAAATTTCACAGCAGAAAAAGACAGACATGATACATTTGAGTGATTTCAATATTGTAAGTCATGAAAAACATACTACAGACATGTTAAGGAAAAAAAACTTGATTTTCACCAGTGTGTCAAAGATTAGGAATAAGGTTAGGTTTAGGAATCACCTCCTCTAATGGTTAAAGTTAGAGAGAGCGGCAGTGAAATGTTGCTGGCAGAGAAAGGTTTCAAACATAACCACTGCATCTCCAATGCATGTGAAAAGTGTTTTTCTCATCTGTCAGGCACCTTTCTCAGAGTGAGAAATCGTGCCATTAATACAAGTTTTAGGTGAAACTAGGCTGACTGTAAGTATTGCTCTGTTTGTGAAAACGATGTTGTTTAGATTTACTTAATTGCAAAATCTAGTACTTAAGCAGTGAAATTTATTTTTCTTTTTGTTTTTCTTGATGTGTTCAGTTTTTAAATCTTCTGGTGTTCTGATTATTTTACTTTTTATTTATATAAGATGTTGTAGATGTGGCCTAACTCAGCCACAGGGGGTGCACAAGCCAGTGTATTCCTAGTGCTAGTTCCAAGCCTGGGGTAAATGGGGAGGGTTGTGTCAGGAAGGGCATCTGACATAAAACTTTGCCAAATCAAACATACGGATCATGACGAATGAGACTTTCATACCGGATCGGTCAAGACCTGGGTTAACAATGACTGCCACTGGCGCTGTTGACCAACAGGGTGCCGGTAGAAATTGGGCTACTGCTGGTTGAAGATCGAGGAGGAGAGGGGGAAGGCGTGACAGGAGGGAGAGAGAGAAAAGGAAAGGTAGAAGTGTGGAGGTGAGAGTGGGGACATTAAATGGGGGACTATGACTGGTAAAGGCAGAGAGTTGGCTGATATGATGGAGAGAAGAAAGGTAGACATACTGTGTGTTCAAGAAAATACTGTAGATGGAAGGGAAGCAAGGCTCGGAGCATTGGAGGGGAATTTAAACTGTTCTACCATGGTGTAGATAGGAAGAGACATGGAGTAGGAGTAATCTTGAAGGAAGAGTATAGTGTTCAGGAGGAAGGGAGTCAGACAGAATCATGAGTTTCAAGCTAGAAGTAAAAGGTGTGATGTTGAATGTTGTCAGTGCATATGTTCCACAAGTTGGACGTCAGGTAGAAGAGAAAGAGGAATTCTGGAGTAAGTTGGATGGAGTGGTAGAGAGTGGTCCCAGAGAGAAGAGGGTAGTGATTGGAGTGGACTTTAATGGACATGTACTGTAGGTGAAGGGAACAGAAGAGATGAGGAGGTTCTAGGTAGGTATGGTCTTAAGGAGAGAAATGTGGAAGGACAGATGGTTGTGGATTTTGCTAAAAGGATGAAAATGGCTGGGGTGAACACATTCTTCAAGAAGAGACAGGAACATAGGGTGACTTACAAGAGTGGAGGAAGGCGCATGTAGAAGCTTGGAAATAGTTAATAGTTATGTAAAAGGTGCTAAAAAGACATCTGGATAAAAAAAAATAAAAAAACAGGCACCCCTACAATTTTTATTTTATTCTTTAATTGTTTTATTTTTCTACAATGCATTTGTAATCCATCTGGTTCCATTATAACGCATGTGAGTTGAGTGCAGCTCTGTACGCCGACCAATAGATGGCGCATGTTGCACAATGATAGAGAGTAGACTCGCGCACCGGAGGGCGAAGAATAAACTCCTCTGTGTGAAATAACGGCACGGAACGTGTTCCCCGTCTATTCCTCTATCACAGGTTGGTAAATACTAATAATTCAAGAGTGCAATATAAACTGTAAGAGTCCTAAGATGTCCGAGATTATATTGTGATAAGTGTGAGACGGAAAACGGGTTTGTAAGGGTATTTCTGTTAGAGTTGATGTGTTGTTGTATAAGCTAACCTGCTAATGCTAATGATTGATGTGTTGTTGTATAAGCTAACCTGCTGATGCTAATGATCGAGTGTATGGGACATGCCACACGGGGGGGGGGAGTTCGCCCCCATGTTAGGAACCATTTGATTACTTTATGTAAAGACATTTATGAAACGGTTTTCATACAGTATGACATTTACTGGTTTTATTTGTCACCAAGTGTGTATATTTCGGGTTTATTACCGAATACCAGGAATACTATTGTAAAAGTGTATTAGATACACAGTGGCCAGGTTAATGCATTGTTAAGAATGACACCACATACTGTACATTTATGACAGTGCTTAAAATGATTAATTTAAGTGTAAATTCATGGGTTGTTGTTTAAAATATAAATATCTGAACAAGTTAAAAGCTATATACATGGGAAGGAGATATAAAAACAATAATTCATTTCATGTTAAGATAATTTGTTAAAAATGTTAAGTATACAGTTAATGTCACATTGAAAATTGTGATAAATGGACATGATTGTGTTTTGTTTAATGGTGATGTGATCAGATAATAAGAGAGAAACTATGGACCTTGATAGTAAATACTAGTCAGTCGATGTTGGTCATGTGAATGATCTGAAGGAAGAATAAACTCCTCTGTGTGAAATAACGGCACGAAACGTGTACCCTGTCTATTCTTCTATCACAGGTTGGAGAGTTGACTTCTACATGCATGTTGCCTCCTCCTGGGCCGCTACCCAGGGGAGCAACAACTTTGGGGGCTCGTCCGGGATTAGCGCCACCTACCGGTCTGGCACTAATCATTGAAGAACCAAGGGATGCTGACCACCTGTTCCTGAGCCATCGACCTAAGCGAATGACTACAGGAAACCACAGCCATGTCTGCTCTACGTGACCTGAGATGGGAAATCCAGCAAGGGCTTCGCCAGCTGACCATTGCCCACTGCAGAAACGTTCTTTACAAGCTGGCTGAGTCGTTCAAGGATGAGGTGGGAGAAGATTTGCCAGGTGCAGAATCGACCGAAGTGGAACTCTTCGATTTCGTTGTTGACTCACTGAGAAGTCCACAACTGAAGAGCCTTGAGGACCAGGGGATGTCTCGCCTGCTTGCTTTCCGTGACCTCATCATTGAACTGCAACGGCCCACAGCAGCTGGAGAAGTGGATGCAGAGGTGTCACCCGACGATGATCCGGCCATAGTAGTTCCTGTGACCACTGGAGGTGCAGCACCATCAGGGAAGAACCATCCGACATCACCATCTGTAGTTCCTGACCCAGGGTTAGTCAGACTGACTGAACTTACGTCACTGTTGCCACGTAGAGAGTACAAGATTTATGGTGGTCAAATCTCTGATTTTGACTCTGATTTGAGTTACAATAACTTGTGCAAACAGCTTGATGAAGGGCTAAATGAAGGGTTCACAGAGGCTGAGATTATCAGAACGGTGTTTAAGATAATTAAGCCTGGTACCTTTAAAGATATGCTTGTAACCAAAGATAGCCTTACTGTACCTGAGTTAAAACGTTTCTTAAGGACACATCTACAGGTTCAGGTTACTTTATTTGTACCCGTAGGTAGATTTGTTTTGCAGTTGGTGACATCCATATTTACAAGCCACTAATTACATTCAACATAGACACAAACACAGGCACACATCTTACAAAATAGGTAGATATAAAATATGTACAATATAATTTTTATAGCTTGTTCAACTCTTTGACAGCAGCAGGGACAAAGCTGTTTTTGTAGTGCTGGGTTCTACTTTTTGGGACAGCAAACCTCCGTCTGGAGGGAAGAAGCTGAAAGTTGCAGTGCAAAGGGTGGGAGTCATCATTTAAAATCGAGTCGGCCATCCTCTGTACTTGTCTGGTGTACAGGGATGTCAGGCTCAGCTGTGACTCACCAAGCAAACGACTGGACCATCTGACTACCTGATCCAAGGATTTCCTCTGTTTCAGTTTTATCTGACCAAACCATGACATTAAAGAAAAGGATAAAACAGATTCAATAAAAGCCCGATAGAACATAGTCATTATGGTTCGGTCAATTTGGAAGCGTGCAAGTTTCCTCAAACAATGCAAATTTTGCTGACCCTTTTTGCACACCCTTTCACAGTTCACCTCAAAGTTCAATCCACTATCAATAATCGTCCCAAGATATTTGTACGATTGTACACATTCGGTGGTCTGGCCTTTTAGTATGGTGACTTTGTGCCTGGGAGTTTTCCTCCTAAAGTCAATAATCATATCTTTCGTTTTTGTTGTATTCAGCTGCAGGTAGGAATCCTCACACCAGTGAACAAAGTCATCAACTACTGGGCCGTGGCCACTCTCACCATCCTGGAGGAGACTGACAATGACTGAGTCATCAGCATACTTTATAATGTGTCTGTTGCCATGTCTGCTCTGACACATGTTTGTGTACAGGATGAAGAGTAGTGGTGACAACACACACCCCTGAGGAGAGCCAGTAGAAGAGCACTTTAGGTCAGACAATGTGCCATTGATCCTTACTCTCTGCGTCCTGTTGGTTAAGAAATCCAGAATCCAACCCACCAGATTATTGCTTAAATCAAATTGTTGCAGGAGCCTTTCAACTAAAATATGAGGTTGGATTGTATTAAAGGCAGAAGAAAAGTCCACAAATAAAAGCCTGGCGTGTGTCCCATTAAAATCCAGATGTTTAAAAAGCATGTCAAACAGAGTGACAGTGGCATCCTCCACTCCTCTGTGAGGCCTATAGGCAAACTGCAGAGGATCCAATGCATGTTCAGTCTGCCTTAGGACCTCACATCTGACCAGTTTTTCAAAAATTTTCATTAAAATTGAAGTCAAAGCAACTGGTCTAAAGTCATTTACCGTTTTAGGACAGCTGGATCTACGCGAGAAAAGCAGCACTGAATTATTTCAGGAGCTGAGTAATGCTAAGCAAAATGACAAAGAAACACCACAACAGTTTATGTATAGACTAATGGGGCTAAAACAGCGTGTGTTGATTGCATCTAAAAACAGTAGTGGGTTTCATTATGACAACAAGTTGGTACAAGGTGTGTTTAGCCATTCACTGTATCAGTGTTTGAATGAAAAATACTCCTATGTCAGGAGAGACCTTAAACCTCACATCTCCAACACCAGTGTCACAGATGACTCCATCCTGGAGCTCATAGCAAATTCTGTTAGTGAAGAGACAGAGAGATTAAGTAGGCTGGGACAAAGTCACAAACAGAAAGTCACCAGTGTTAATGCACCACAGGTAGAGACAGATCAAAGCTCTATTAAAATGCACACTGAAGTCCAAGCTAATCGTGTAGCTATCCAGGAGCTGACGGCACAGGTCTCCTCCCTAACCAAGAGTTTAGAAAAGGCCCTAACCCCAATGGTAAATACAGTAAACACCAGTCCCACAGCACCTGTCCCTAAACAGCCAGCACTGAAACCCGCAGTGAAAGGAAAGTGCCAAAAGTGTATCGCCCAAGAGATTGAGCGCTGCACACACTGTTTTCTATGTGGAAAGGAGGGGCACAGAGCTATAGGTTGCCTTCAGAAAAGCAATGTGTCGGGAAACTGGAGGAGGTCGCTGGGGAGGGACCACCAGTGACTGAACTACCAGCAGAGTCCCACAACACTAAAAGACTGAACTCCGAACAGACAACTGCCAAGTACCAAAAGTTACCCAACACAAAGCATGTGGCACAGCTCATTGGCGGTAGGTGTATGATCAGTTGCCAGTTAAATGGAGTAAACCTACAGATGTTATTGGACAGTGGGGCACAAGTAAGCATTGTTGAAAAGTCATGGGTACAAGCAGCCTTACCAAATGTGAAGATACAGCCACTCGAGAGCCTACTCCCAGGCCATCCACTCGAAATCACTGCAGCCAATGGAAAGGATGTTCCGTTCGAGGGGTGGATAGATGTCCTGCTCGAGATCACAAGTTCACAGTATGGTTCTGTATCCTTGTATGTTCCAATGCTTGTCAGTCAGTAGCGTTTAAGCACTCCGCTCCTGGGCTTTAACGTGATCCAAGAGATAATAATAGCAAACAGTGAACAAAGTGACGATATTAGCTTAGTGGGCTTACTGTCGGAGACTTTAAAGGTCCAGAAAGGTAATGTTGAATCACTCATCTCTGTTGTCCACACCAAGTCAATAGAAAATGAACCAGAAAGTCCAGTGGTGAGAGTTGGGGAAAAAGAACTCACTGTTCACAGTAGCCAAATCTGTATGGTAAAATGTCACATCAGAGCATTTCCTGGAGGAGGAGAAATGTTGTTTGAGCCAGCTGTGAAATGTAACTTACCGGATGGATTGGAGTTATTCCCAGCTCTTATTGATGTACCCGCTGGTGCTTCAAAAACTGTCAAAATCCCAATCCAAAACTCAACCAAGCACAACATTTTTCTAAATCCAAAGACTGTTTTAGGACTTATTTCAGAGATCACTGAATACAAACCTGTAAATGTTTGTTCCAGTGCTGAAAATGCAACCAAAACTACAGACAAGCCATTTTGTCACTCTGCTCAAGTGACATGTGACAGTCAAGGTGAGGGTGAAGAAACATTAAGCACTGCTCCCTCACACCTGAGATGGCACCCTAATGTCAATTTAGACCATCTGTCAGAGGGTGATCGGGAGGTGGTTCGGCAGATACTCTATGAACAGTCTGATGTGTTTGCTCATGATGAAGGAGACATTGGATGTATTCCTGGACTACACCTAAAAATCAACACCACTGACAACACACCCGTGCAGAAAAGTTACAACTCCATTCCAAGACCACTGTATAAAGAGGTGAAGGAGTATGTTCAAAACCTTGTAAGCAGGGGCTGGATCAGAAAATCAGTGTCAAACAACTCGTCGCCAGTAGTGTGTGTGCGTAAAAAGGACAATACTTTGCGCTTGTGTGTTGATTTTCGTGAGCTGAACCAAAAAACCATACCTGACAGGCATCTGTTACCACGGATACAAGATCTACTGGACAGTCTTGGGGGTAACTCCTGGTTTTCCATATTGGATCAGGGAAGTGCCTACCATCAGGGTTTTGTAAGTGAGGAGTCAAGACATTTAACTGCTTTTAGCACACCCTGGGGACTATACGAGTGGGTGCGGGTTCCATTCGGGTTGTCAAACGCACCGGCCGCATTCCAAAGGTGTATGGAGGGGGTGTTAGAAGGGATCAGAGACGAGTGGTGCGTGCCTTACTTGGACGATGTACTGTGTTACTCCAAAACCTTTGATGAGCACGTAGAACACCTTAAACAGGTTTTGTGCAAACTGCAACAACACAGCATAAAACTTCGGCCAGCCAAATGTGAACTGTTCAAAAACAAGAACACTACCTGGGTAGACTAGTGTTGGGAGAAGGAGTCCAGATTGACCCAAAAGACTTGGATGCTGTGTTTGCTCTGAAAGACAAGAAACCTCACACAGTCAGAGAACTCAGAACGTTACTGGGTTTTCTCAGTTATTACCGATCATTTATTCAAGATTTTTCACGTCTGGCGAGACCCTTGTTCGAACTCCTCCAGAGCATTAATGAAACAAGTGATGACAATAAACCAGCACCAAAAAGGAGTAAAGGACAAACAAAGAAAGGAGACAAAAAACAGCTTCCTTCTCGCACGCCAATAATATGGACCAGTGAACATCAGGAAGTCGTGTCAAGATCTGTGGACATTCTGACTAATCCTCCCATTCTAGCCTATCCCAGTTTGGACCTTCCATTTGTATTGCATACAGATTCGTCAAACAAAGGCCTGAGAGCCGTCTTATATCAAAAACAAGAAAACAAACTTAAGGTGATTGGCTATGGATCCAGAACTCTCACAACTGCCGAGAAGAATTATCACTTGCATTCCGGTAAACTAGAGTTTCTAGCTCTCAAGTGGGCCATCTGCGACAAATTCCGCGACTATCTGTATTATGCACCGACTTTTACTGTCTATACAGATAACAATCCTTTAACCTATGTCCTCAGTTCAGCCAGGTTGAATGCAGTGGGTCATTGGTGGGTTGAGGAGTTGGCTGACTTCCATTTTGATATCAAGTATAGGCCAGGGAAAAGGAATGTACGAGGGTCATTCAATAAATAAGGTGAATTTTTGGTATAAGGACTTCTAATACAGATTTAAGCTTACTTTTTTAATTTATTTTTTTTTTGTTTTACTTCTTTTTCACATGGATTTACTTTCTTTTGCAGATTCAAGAAAAACTTTGAGAGTTTTGGCGATTAACAAAGATGGCCAACCAAGAAGCATGCTCCAGGATTGAACAGCGGTCAGTTATCAAGTTTTTGGTTGCTGAAGGGTGCAAACCAGTTGAAATTCATAGGAGAATGTCAACTTTGTATGGTGCCACATGTTTCAGCCGAAAAAATGTCTACAAGTGGGCTAAATTGTTTAAAGAAGGACGGAGAAGTGTTGAGGATGAAGACAGGCCTGGGAGGCCTACAGAAGTGAGGTCTCCTGAGGTGATCGAATCAGTCAATGACCTCATTCAGTCTGACAGAAGAAGAACAATGGATGACATTGCAAGGACTTTGAGCTTATCTGTTGGGACAGCACACAAAATTGTCCATGATGACCTTGGCTACTCGAAGGTCAGCTGCCGGTGGGTGCCAAAGATGCTTACTGCAGAGCACAAACAGAGGAGGGTCGAGTTGTCCCAGCAGTGTCTCTCCCGCTATGAGAAGGATGGTGATGAGTTGCCCCTTCAGACTTTCACCTGTTTGGTCCCTTGAAAGCGTTCACGAGAGGCACGAAGTTTGAAAGTGACGATGAAAAGAGACAAATTCCTAGTTTGTGTACTACATGAACAATGGCAATAAATCTGATTCTGATTCTGATTCTGATTCTGAAGTCAAAAGTGTTGTGAGCGACTGGCTGAGACATCAGTCCAAAGATTTTTACGCTGAGGGAATACGGAAGCTTGTGCACAGATGGGAAAAGTGTGTGACATTGCTGGGAGACTACGTTGAAAAATTAAAAAAAAGTAAGCTTCTATCTGTATTAGAAGTCCTTATACCGAAAAATTCACCTTATTTATTGAATGACCCTCGTAGTTAATAGTTATGTAAAAGGTGCCAAAAAGACATTTGGATTAAAAAAAATTTAAAAAAACAGGCACCCCTGCAATTTTTATTTTATTCTTTAATTGATTTATTTTTCTACAATGCATTTGTAATCCATCTGGTTCCATTATAACGCATGTGAGTTGAGTGCAGTTCCGTACGCCGACCAATGGATGGCGCATGTCGCACAATGATAGAGAGTAGACTCGCGCACCGGAGGACGAAGAATAAACTCCTCTGTGTGAAATAACGGCATGAAACGTGTTTCCCGTCTATTCTTCTATCACAGGTTGGTAAATACTAATAATTCAAGAGTGCAATATAAACTGTAAGAGTCCTAAGATGTCCGAGATTATATTGTGATAAGTGTGAGACGGAAAACGGGTTTGTAAGGGTATTTCTGTTAGAGTTGATGTGTTGTTGTATAAGCTAACCTGCTGATGCTAAAGACTGAGTGTATGGGACGTGCCACACGGAGGGGAGTTCACC
Organism: Pholidichthys leucotaenia; assembly: GCA_020510985.1. Taxonomy (NCBI): domain Eukaryota; kingdom Metazoa; phylum Chordata; class Actinopteri; order Cichliformes; family Pholidichthyidae; genus Pholidichthys; species Pholidichthys leucotaenia. The sequence continues at coordinate 205,065,376 of CM035839.1, forward strand.
CCCATGTTAGGAACCATTTGATTACTTTACGTAAAGACATTTATGAAACGTTTTTCATACAGTATGACATTTACTGGTTTTATTTGTCACCAAGTGTGTATATTTCGGGTTTATTATCGAATACCATGAATACTATTGTAAAAGTATATTAGATACACAGTGGCCAGGTTAATGCATTGTTAAGAATGACACTACATACTGTACATTTATGACAGTGCTTAAAATGATTAATTTAAATGTAAATTCATGGGTTATTGTTTAAAATATAAATATTTGAACAAGTTAAAAGCTATATACATGGGAAGGAGATATAAAAACAATAATTCATTTCATGTTAAGATAATTTGTTAAAAATGTTAAGTATACAGTTAATGTCACATTGAAATTTGTGATAAATGGACATGATTGTGTTTTGTTTAATGGTGATGTGATCAGATAATAAGAGAGAAACTATGGACCTTGATAGTAAATACTAGTCAGTCGATGTTGGTCATGTGAATGATCTGAAGGAAGAATAAACTCCTCTGTGTGAAATAACGGCACGAAACGTGTTCCCCGTCTATTCTTCTATCACAGGTTGGAGAGTTGACTTCCACATGCACGTTGCCTCCTCCTGGGCCGCTACCCAGGGGAGCAACACGCACACAGGTGGACTACATCTTATGCAGGAGAAATCTGAAAGAGATAGGAAACTGCAAGGTGATGACGGGGGAGAATGTAGCTAGACAGTAACGGATGGAAGTCTGTAGGATGACTTTGCAAAGCAAGAAGAGGAAAGCAGTGAAGGCAGAGCCAAAGATTAAGTGGGGGGAGTTACAGAAGGAAGAAGGTCGCATAGAGTTCAGGAAGGAGTTGATACAGGCTCTGGGTGGTAGGGAAGAGTTGCCAGATGGCTGGGAAAGTACAACAAAAGTATTGAGGGAAACAAGTAGAAAGGTATGTGGTGTATTCAGTGCACAGAGGAAGGAAGACAAGGAGACTTGGTGGTGGAATGAGGAGGTACAGAAAAGCATCCAAAGGAAGAGGTTAGCAAAGAAAAAGTGGGATAATCAGGGAGATGAAGAAAGTAGACAGGAGTATTTGGAATCTAGGCACATGGCAAAGACAAAGAAAAAGGCATATAATGAGTTGTATGAGAGGCTAAACATTAAGTAAGGAGAAAAGGACTTGTATCGATTGGCTAGACAGATCGAGCTGGAAAGGATGTGCAGCAGGACGAGAGTGTTTTGCAAAGGTTGAAGGAGTACTTTGAGGAGCTGATGAATAAAGAAAATGAGTGCGAGGGGAGGATGGATGAAGGAAAGATCGTAAACAAGGATGTACCTTTAAATGTACCTTTAAATCCAAACAAAGGTCCATAGTTGCCACTGGGGCTCCAGATATGTTCTTCCAAGGTACAGTTCTCATACCTTTTAGGTTACTGTTTGAATGACAAGCATTTGTACCTTTTTTAGGTCTATTTCTGTACTTTGATTTCTTAGTGTGAAGGAGGCGGTGTGTTTGAAGTGTGCCTTAAAATACATGCACAGGTGTGCCTCCAGTTGACTCAGATGTTGTCACTTAACCCAGTGATTTTCAACCTATGTGCTGCGGCACACTAGTGTGCCGTGAGAGATCGTTAGGTGTGCCGTGGGAAATTATTCAATTTAACTTAATTACTCGAGTGAGTGGCTATGTTTACATGGACACAAGTAACCGGATTAAAAGCCTGATCGGAATAAAAATGCTTCATGTAAACAGGGCAAACTAAATATTCTAACCCGATCACGCTCATTCGGATCAAAATTTCCAATGACGTAGATAGAGCTAGACCGCTCACTGTTTGGCAGACAACAGCGTCGCCATGGCAAATCGGCGCTGACTTCCGGTAGTGGCAAGAAGCTGTGGCGCGCTATTTGATCCTTTCAAAACACATTAACTTCAAAGTCTCCAAACAGTGTTTGATGACACGCTTTGTGTTGTTTCATCACACCAACTGATTGAAAAAGATAAATACAAAGCACAAGGCATCTTTCTACGACAATCACACTCATATAATAGCAAACACAGAGCCTCCAATATCCTTCATATTTAGCCTCTTCACACGTTCTGCCTACATGAGGCTACAACAGAGACCACCACACAATGACACATGCATAATGATTGCTGAATGCTGATGTAGTGATTGTGTCAATAAAAACATTTCATACTTTCTGCAACATTAGTGTTTCACTTACCCTGTTTCATGGGCTCTAGAAAATATTCGAACCAATGCCAAATAAGAAATTTTGTTTTTTAAACAATTTTTCTCCAATTCAAATTGTTCAGTTGGACTTAAAAAGCAGCACATGCAGTAATCAAAAATTCCAAATTATGTTTTAGTGTCAAGAGGGATAGAAAATTCACCTCAAGGGACTTGGTGGTGTAGTACAGGGACTTGGTGTTTCGGCTGTGGTTTGCATGCTGGGCTGCTACGCCAGCGACCCGTGTTCGATTCCCCGCACAGCCATCTTCCCAACTGGCATGCCAGGTCTGGGACTCTTGGTGTCTAATTAATTCGGTACTGTTGCCAGCAGTACTACAGTACAGGAGTACTGTAGAAAATATATATTTCACAATGAAATTTCATGAACAATTTGCTATAAAATGCCAGCATTAGGGCAAAAACAAAATGTTTGAAACTTATGAAGTAGCCTATTTTCCCAGAAATAGCGTGCCAAAATTGTTTTAAGAAAAGCATTTTGACGATATGAAATGCATTGCTTTTTAAAAATCTCACCAAAAGTGTACTTTTCTACATAATTTTCACAAAGGGAACAAATTACTAATTTTCAGTGTGTCCAAAGGCTTCAAAATGCCAGTGCTGGTCTAGGGCCTCCTGGCCTGGTGGTGTTCTCAACGTATCTCAAGCATTGTGACTTGATTCCACCACAGAAGTTTACTGTAACCTTGGTAAATCACGAAACACAAAGCCACATTCCGTGCTGACGTTCGAATCTGACACCACGTCTTGCCACTACCGGAAGTCAGCTCCTATTTGCCGCCTCTCAGCGGGCAATGAGCGGGTCTAGCTCTATCTACGTCATTGAAAATTTCAGTCTGATTGAGAGGGGTGGGTTATGCCGATTGTTAATCCGAATGGTGCACATGAAAACACTTATTCCGAACACAGGGCAGAAAATATGTTTACTGCGCATGTCGGTACACCAGCTGCACGTCGACGTGACGTATTTCCGCCTTAGCAACAGCTAGCGGAAGTAAAACAAAACTGGTCTGTATCATCCTGCTGTCTCCCTCTTTTCGTCATATGCAGAAGTATGTACTTGTAGCTTCATTACGGAGACTAGCAGAAGCAAAAGTACAGTCTGAATAACACGATACAGGTCAATTTCGACACGAAGCGGGGCTCGCTAACACCGGAAGTTGCTTCTTCTTCTACTATTTTTTGAATGTCGAAATGTCGACCTGCGCATGTCAAAATGATTTATGTCTGGACCGCCTGTGGATAACAGCAAGAAGACGGAGGTACGGCGATAAGGAGCTGAAAGGACTTCCTGACCTCCTGGGGGCCAGGCGGAGGACTGAAGGACGCGGGGGGGAGAGTTATTGTCAATAGGGGGTTTTGACGGTGATATGTGATTCTTCCTTTGTTCTTGTATGTATAAATAAGAAGGTTTTGACTCAGCTCTCACTCTTCTGTTCTTGAGAGATAGATGGGGATGTGATGGCAACATTAAAACCTGAATAAAGAAATAATTCAGCCTCGTTATTTCACGCTCCCCACATTGGTGACCAAGAGACGTGAGAATGCATAGAAGGGATTCTCCTGATGCAGACTCGTCGGAGTCTGCCCGAGCGAGCGCCGTCTCCATTAAACTGCCAGAATTTTGGCAGGACAACCCGGACTCGTGGTTCCTCCAGGCTGAGGCACAGTTCACGCTCGCAGGAATAACGGCGGATGACACTAAGTTTTACCACATCATCGCAAGGCTCGACAACCGCACAGCTCGATGCGTGCGGAGCCTGGTTCAGCAGCCACCCGCTGACAACAAATACGGCGAGTTGAAGGCTGCCCTCACCGAGTGTTTCACACCGTCACCCAAAGAGAGGGCTAGGTGACTCCTGGCTATGCATGGCCAAAGAGGGCGCAGGCTAGTCGCCCTAATGGAAGACATGCTGCAGCTGAGGGAATCGGACAACGATGGTTTCCTGTTTAAGCATATCTTCCTAAGTAACCCCCCAACGCACATGAGAGGGACCCTCTCCGACATGCCTTGTGTGACCCAGCGGGACTTCCGTGCGCTGGCCCAAGAGGCGCAGCGGCTCCTCGACTCCTGCGGCGAGCAGACGGCCACAGCAGCAGCGGCAGACCTAGGTGTGGCGACCCGAGGCAACGAGGAGCCAGAGACAGCGGAGCCAGTCCCACCAACAATGGCAGCGACGCGGCCCCGACGCAGCGGAGGAGATGGCCTCTGTCATTATCACCGGCGTTTCGCAGAGAAGGCACACAGGTGTGTGCCACCGTCCAGCTACAAGAGCTCAGGAAAACGCCAGGACCGGGAATCGTTAGCAGCTTCGGCTCTCGGCGAAAGAAATAAGCTGCTGTACATAACGGATGCGAGCTCCGGGCGGCACTTCCTCGTAGACACCGGAGCCCAAGTGAGTTTCATCACCCTGACCTATGCTGACCGGTTGGCTGGCCCCCGTGGTGACGGGGCAACAGCGGCGAACGGCTCGAGCATCAACACCTACGGAGAAAGGACTTTGTTTCTGTACTTGCACGGCCGCACTTATGAATGGACTTTTATCATAGCGGCGGTGAGTTTCAACATGTTAGGTGCCGATTTTCTGTGCTCACATGGTTTGTTAGTTGATCTTGCCAACAGGCGCTTAGTTAATGCACTGTCTTTTTACTCTATTCCTTGTGCAGCTCGAGTGTCCCCACCACCGGTGCAGACCAACGTCGCCACAGCAGGCGGTAAGTTTAACACACTCCTCACCCAGTTTCCAGCGCTCACTGTTCCTACTTTTTCGGCAACAGCTGCGAAACACGGGGTGGAGCATTTTATCACTACAGCGGGCCCCCCCGTCTTCGCGAAAGCTCGGCGTTTGGATGCCTCTAAGCTTTCCATAGCGCGCAAGGAGTTCGCCAGCCTGGAAAGACTGGGCATTATTCGTCGTTCGAAGAGCCCATGGGCTTCGCCGCTGCATATGGTCCCTAAAGCTGACGGCTCCTGGAGACCTTGCGGCGATTACCACAGACTAAACAATGCCACAACGCATGATCACTACCCAATCCCACACATTCAGGATTTTTCGGTGCATCTTGCGGGGGCGCGCATTTTTTCTAAAATAGACCTGGTTCGCGGCTACCATCAGGTTCCAGTCCGGCCTGAGGACATTCCTAAAACAGCGGTAATAACCCCTTTTGGACTTTTTGAGTTTTTGCGCATGCCGTTTGGTCTTAAAGGTGCCGCACAAACATTCCAACATATGATGGATACCGTGTTACGCGATCTCCCTTTTGTGTTCGTCTACCTCGACGACATTTTAGTCGCCAGTACTTCAGAAGAGGAACACGAAAAACACCTCACTGCGGTTTTTCAGAGGTTGGGAGAGCACGGGTTAATAATTAATCCAGCCAAGTGCCAGTTTGGCATGGCGCAGATCGATTTTTTGGGGTACCGCGTCTCCCCAGAAGGGGCAATCCCGCTACAGGATAAGGTGCCCATGGTGGCAGATTTTCCCCGACCACAAATGGTCAAATCATTGCAGGAGTTTTTAGGAATGGTGAATTTTTATAACCGTTTCCTACCCCACGCAGCGCAGCTCATGCAACCATTATACGCCGCGCTCAAAATACAAAAACCCTCCAATCCTATCGAGTGGTCCCCGGAGCGGGAGCGCGCATTCGCGGAGGTAAAAAAAGCCCTGGCTGACGCCGCACTTCTAGCTCATCCAGATCCATCGTCCTGCATAGCGCTCACCACGACGCATCAGATTTAGCCATAGGGGCGGTCATGGAACAGCATGTTGCCGGGGTTTGGCAGCCGCTGGCATTTTTCAGCAGATCCTTGAACGAAGCCGAGCGGAAATACAGCACGTTTGACAGGGAGCTGTTAGCGCTCCATTTGACTGTCCGCCACTTCCAGTTTTGGCTGGAAGGTCGGCGTTTCACCGCTTTTGTCGACCATAAGCCGCTCACTTTTGCAATGTCCAAAATTTCAGAACCTTGGTCGGGCCGGCAACAGAGGCAGCTGGCCGCAATTTCGGAGTTTACCACTGATATTCAGCACGTAGCGGGTAAACTCAACGTAGTGGCAGACTGCCTCTCTCACGCGGTCACAGCACCGGTGCGCATGGAGGCAGATTATACTACCGCAGCCGCACAGCAAAATAACAGCACGGAAGCGCACGCGGCCCCAGTTCACGTGGGGATAGATTACGCTGCCATGGCAGCGGAACAGGGTAGAGATGAGGACGTGCACGCGCTCCAGTCTGGACCAACAGGGTTAAGGCTGGAGAGCAGGTGTTTGCAAACCGGTATGCCCCCCCTAATCTGCGATGTATCGACTGGGCGACTGCGCCCGGTAGTCCTGGCCACGTGGCACTGCCGTGTTCTTGACTCGGTTCACTCCCTGGCGCACCCAGGGGTGCGCGCTTCTTTGAAAATGGTAGCGGAGAAGTTTGTTTGGCTGAGCCTGCGCAAGCACGTGAAAGAGTGGGCAAGGACCTGCATGGCTTGCCAGCGGGCCAAAATTCACAAGCACACGAAAGCTCCCTTAGAACCGTTCCACATTCCGGCCAAGAGATTTGATCACGTGCATGTCGACCTCGTGGGCCCCCTACCGTCGTCGCAGGGTTTCACACATCTTTTGACAATGGTGGACCGAACCACACGTTGGCCGGAAGTGGTCCCACTGGCATTGACCACAGCTGCAGAGGTGTCTCGCGTTTTTTTGACGGCCTGGGTAGCGCGTTTCGGGGTTCCGTCGGATATTACATCCAACAGAGGGCCTCAATTTGTCTCTGAGCTCTGGTCAGCGATGGCCAGCAGCTTAGGAGTGAAAATTCATCGCACTACCGCTTATCACCCCCAGGCTAATGGTTTATGCGAGCGTTTTCATAGGTCTTTGAAGGCAGCCCTCAGAGCGTCGCTTACGGATGCAGATTGGGTAAACAAACTACCATGGGTTTTATTGGGGTTGCGTTCTGCGCCCAAAGTGGATTTAAATGCCTCCCCAGCCGAGTTAGTTTTTGCACAACCTCTCAGGCTGCCTGGTGAGTTCCTACCAGAGCATCCGGAGCCGGGGCGCCTCCCAGCTCTGGGGCCGCTGATTGGCACGGAAGCAGACATGCTCCCGGGCCCCGTTCATCACACTTTTCCACGCATTTTTGTTCCCCAAGCTTTGAAAAATGCCAAGTTCGTTTTTGTCAGGCACGAGGCTCTGAGACCGACCCTCCGCCCGCCATATGATGGTCCATATAGGGTGCTGGAAACAGGTGATAAGCATTTTGTGCTAGATTTGGGAGACAGAAAAGAGACAGACTATTGACAGACTAAAGCCTGCTTTTGTGATGAACGACGAGTCTGTACGGGTGGCGAGGGCACCTCGACGTGGCAGACCCCCCAGGGAACACGTCCCTGAGCCCCCGCAGGGATCAAATAATCACTCTCTTCCTCAGTCGGCAGATTCTTTGCAGGACGGTGCCGCAGGGACGGTGGGACCCGCTTACAGCAGATTCGGAAGACGTCTGAAACCCAGACGGCGTACAGACTTGATTTTTGATGTGATCATGTGGTATAGACTATGCTATTGAGGTTATCATGTTTTGTGAACTCTGATATATTGTCCATTCTTCGACGTTTGGGGGGGGGTTATGTAGCTCATGTATTTTTACCTACATATGTGTAAGCACTATGGGATGCTTGAGATTGCATGTGTGGATTGACCTCACGTCTTGGATGGGACAATATGTCTGGACCGCCTGTGGATAATAGCAAGAAGACGGAGGTACAGCAATAAGGAGCTGAAAAGACTTCCTGACCTCCTGGGGGCCAGGCGGAGGACTGAAGGACGCAGGGAGAGAGTTATTGTCAATAGGGGGTTTTGACGGTGATATGTGATTCTTCCTTTGTTCTTGTATGTATAAATAAGAAGGTTTTGACTCAGCTCTCACTCTTCTGTTCTTGAGAGATAGCTGGGGATGTGATGGCAACATTAAAACCTGAATAAAGAAATAATTCAGCCTCGTTATTTCACGCTCCCCACAGTGTGCCCCAGGATTTTGTCAATGTAAAAAATGTACCATGGCTTAAAAAAGGTTGAAAAACACTGACTTAACCTATCAGAAGCTTCCAAGGCCATGACATCATCATCTGGGCTTCCCCAAATTGCTTAAAGGCATAGTTGTTATAAAGTGGATTTAGGTGGGGAAGAGAGCTCAGATGCAGGCAGGAGTATGATGCAAAAGAAACAATTTATTAACAAACACTGGAACAAAATAACTGGCAGCACATGGGCTGAAAACAAAATTTAAACAAGGTGAAAACTCACAGGAGAACAGGAATCACTGCAGGAACAGGGCACAGGCAGAAACATCAATAACACCACACCAAACTGAGACAGCACACCAAACAAATAGACCAAGGGATTATTACGTAATGCAGGACAGGTGGACACAATCAAGGAAAGCAGGAAAGAGGCTGCAGGTGGGAAACACAAGATGGGTGGGGCTGCACAGACAAACAGGGAACGCACACAAAACATGACCACAGGACTAAGGAAAATGTGAGGATAAATAATACAAAATATAACCACAATTTGAATTTGAACATAAACACTGTCAAATAAGATCCCAACCCAATGATGACAGGAATAATAATAATACAGAAAATAAATCCCAAATACAAGTACAAAACACATAGAAATAAACTCAAAGAGTGGAAATGACTCTAAGGTCATTCCCCAGACCATGACATAATCCCCCCCCCCAAGGGGTGGCTTCCAGATGCCCCCAAATACTACACAAAAAAGAAAATGAAAAAACACCTTCCCAGGAAGGGTGGTGGGGGCACAGGTCAGGCGGGCCAAAACACACTCTATCCGCCCACCACAGAAACCAAAACAAAAATAGTCAAAAGACATGATTTTAAAGCAATAAATATATATGGAGAAATTAACATTTCAAACTGCTACAAGCACCTTTCACAGTTAAAGTTTCTCAAACTGTCCTGTACTGCCAACATCTTGCAGTCTTTCTGAGTGAGGAAAAAAAAAAAAAAAGAAAAGAAAGGAACGAAAAAAAAAAACAAGGTATCATTACAAACATCAAGTGTTAGTCTAATCAATTCATGAGAATAACATTATAGTAATACAAAAACAAATACTTCATCAACATCAAAAATCAAAACACATTTCCATATGCCACAACAGTGTTGACTTAATATTAACTCTAAACGATCACCTTTGCATTATGTGGTTTGTAAACGTTGGAACCAATAACACATCACACAATAACCACAGCTGTCACAAAAATTAATGCCACTTGGGGAACCAACAAGACCCCAGGCCCCAAATCAAAAAACAAGACGGGTCGGGTGGTCTTCCATCAACCCACGGCCATTGGATCGGGGAACAAGGCAGATCTGGGGGGCCTACCCAAATCCATGGGTTCCCAGACTGGAGTACATGGCGGGTCTAGCGGCCTACCAAAGTCCACAGGCCAACAGACAGGTAAACACAACGCCGCAGGGGCACCAACCTCAGGCGTTTTAAACACAGGGGTTAACAAAGGGGTTGCAGACTCAAAATAAAACATGGGAATCCAAAACCCAGAAAATAATGACAGGGAGATCTCAACCTCTGGAGATGACCCAGGAGCTTTAACTTCAGACGATAATATTATTGGCAAAAACACAGCAGCAGCACGCTCAGGGGAAAATGACATCAAAACTCCACCCTCAGAAATCCCAACCTCTGGAGAGGATAAAGAACCCTTCAGCTCTGGAGATGACAAAATAAAAATGTCAACCTTAGGAGCTGGTAATAAAGGATCTTTATACTCCAGAGATGACATGGGAGCTCTCTGCTCTGAAGCACACACAGGAGGCTCAAGGTCAGGGGTCAACAACACAGGAGTTTTCAGTTCTGAAGATATTAACACAGAATTTTTTCATTCAGTGGATATCAAAGATTTCAATACAGCATTTTCTCATTCACAGGTTATCAGCACAGGATTTTTCTAGATCAGAAGATAACATGGGGGTCTCAAACTCAGATAATCACATTGGAATCTTCTGCTCAGGAGACATCAATTCAGGAACTTGTAGCTCAGGGAACACTGATGCAGAAATTCCAAGTTCAGGAGACACAGATACAGGAATTTCTCATTCAGGGGACAATGACACAGAAGTCCTTAATTCACAAATGGCAGACAAGTGAGTTATTAGTTCTATAGCCGGTGATGAAGGCGCTTCTTGCTCCAAAGCAGGTGGCTGAGGCACATAGCCGTTAAGAACAGCTGACAGAAGCGCGCTGGACTCAGGAACAGATAATTGTTGTGCACTAACCTCAGATGTAGATAACAAGGGCGCACTGACTTCGGGGACAGATGACATCAGTGCACAGTCGTCCAAAGTGGGTTTCCACAGCGTACTGAATACAGAAACATTAGGCAAAGAGGCACCGTCCTCTGAACCAGCCGGCAAGGGCGCGCCAAGCACTGGAACAAACGGCGGGCGCGTGCCAGCCTCAGGATCAGATGACGGATGCGCACGGTCCTCAGAAACAAACGGTGGGTGCGTGCTGACCTCAAGTGCTGAAAGCTGGGGTGTGCAAATCTCCAGCAAAGGCTCCTGGGATGCAAGAGTGTCCGACCTCGCTACAGCCACCTTGGACAAAGGAGAGAGGTAGGGAGTGAGTGAAGCGTCACCACAGTTACCAGGAGCTAGGCAAGTCTTTACTAATATTGGTTTTAAAGAAGAGAAAATACTTTCCTGAGCTCCTGATCCACAGCTGCTGGGGTGACCACCTCTGGATGAGCCACAGGAACCGGCGCATCCACCTCCGGTAGAACAGGAACAGGGGTGTGCTCCTCGGGGACAGCTGGAGCTGTGACATGTGTCTCACGCAGCGCAGGAGGAGCCGGCTCTACAGTCATGGTACCAAGTGACGCTGCAGACATGGGGACTAGCAAAATCTCAGGAGAGACTGCATGCTTGGTGACAGACAACACTGCAGACGTGTCGACAGGCTGAACTGCTGGCTTGTTCTCAGGTTGAGCTGGTGTGTGCACCATGGAGAGGGCTGGTCCTGGTGATGGCACACGGCATTGAGAGGGGCGGCGTCTCCCAGAACTTCCCTTCCACCCAGGTCCACCAAATGCCAGCTTCGATCCCTGAAACTGCTCCCTCTCAGCGGCAGAAATCTCCCAAGGCGCCCGTGGTGCAGAAGGCTACTGCTTGGGAGGTGGAGATGGGGCTGGAGCTGGTGAGTGGCGAGAAGCAGGAGGTGCCAAAGCCAGGGGATGCTTCTTTGTTGGCACAGACTTCAGCCTGTTCAGTGAACTCTTCACCATTTTGCAGATTTCGTGCTGCAGGTCGGCCACCAGGGTGATCCTTTCCACTCCCTCAGTGTGCTCTGCGAGTCAAGGATGGTGGTGAACAGCCTCTTCAGTGAGCCCCAGGTACCACAGAGCGGATTTTGGGGTGGGAGATGAACGAGCACAAAAGTTAAGATAAGCCTTTATAAGCCTTTATTAGTCCCACAACGGGGAAATTCCAGGATTGCAACAGCACAGGGATAGCAACACTCAGAGCAACAATCAGAAGGCAAGAAAAAAAACAAGCAAGCAAGAGCAGCTAATATATATATGTACATATTACTATAAAATATATATATACACACACACACACAGACACACAGTGCAGAGCATTGTAGCTGGATGGAATAAATATGTAAATATATAAACACCCACAGTACAGAGCATTGCAGCTAGGTGGAATAAATATGCAAGTATATAAACACACACAGTGCGGAGCAATGTAGCTAGATGGAATAATATGTAGATATATAAAAACACAGTGCGGAGCATTGTAGCTAGATGGAATAAATATATAGATATATAAATATAAACACACCCAGTGCTGAGCATTGTAGCTAGATGGAATAAATATGTAAATATATAAACACACACAGTGCAGAGCATTGTTGCTAGGTGGGATGAAACAGCATAACCGTCTATTTAGTTATCCTACATGGTATGATTATGTGCCCATACATATTCTCACCCTCCATAGCGACCGGTATGTTCCTAGTTGTATGCCGGAGAGGACCATTGTGTAAGTCTATTGCATCTTTTGCATTCAAAAAAAACTATTAGTTTGTTACGTCTGTTAAGCTCATCAATCTCAACGGGTACCAATGCCTGCCTGCTGAGTCAATACTTGGTTGTGTCATTCTCTCATAAAGTGGGTTTAGGTGGTGAAGAGGACTCAGATGCAGGCAGGAGTATAATGCAAAAGAAACAATTTATTAACAAACACTGGAACAAAATAACTCACAGCACATGGGCTGAAAACAAAACGGGCACAATCAAGGAAAGCAGAGAAGAGGCTGCAGGTGGGAAACAAGATGGGCAGAGCTTCACAGACAAACAAACAGGGAACGCACACGAAACATGACCACAGGACTAAGGACAACGTGGGGATAAATAATACAAAATACAACCACAATTGGAACTTGAATATAAACAGAAAACACTGTCAAATTAAATCCCAACCCAATGATGACAGGAATAATAATAATACAGAAAATAAATCCCAAATATAAGTAACAAAAAACACACAGAAATAAAGTCAAATAGCGGGAATGACTCTAAGGTCATTCCCCAGACCATGACAATAGTAATCTTAGTGTATGTAAACTTCTGAATTTGAAGAAAGTAATAAAAAAAAATCTAAAAGATTATTTAGCAAATACAAAATTTATTTAGCAAATAGAAATAATTTTGGTAATTCTAACTGACCAAAAAAAAACTTAAAAATTTTTGAAAAGTTTAAAAAAAAAATTAACAATAACCTGGTTGCATAAATATGCACACCCTCAAACTAATATTTTGTTGCAGCACCTTTGGCTTTTATTACAGCAGTCAGTCTTTTTGAGTAGGAGTCTATCAGCGTGACACATCTTGATGTGGCAATATTTTCCCACTCTTCTTTGCAAAAATGCTCCAAATATGTCAGATTGCGAGGGCATCTCCTGTGCACAGCCTTCTTCAGATCACCCCACAGATGTTTGATCGGATTCAAGTCTGGACTCTGACTGGGCCATTCCAAAACCTTAATCTTCTTCTGGTGAAGCCATATTTTTGTTGAGTTGAATGTGTGCTTTGGGTCATTGTCATGCTGAAAGATGAAATTCCTCTACATCTTCAGTTTTCTTGAAGAAGCCTAAAGGTTTAGTGCCAACACTGACTGACCCCAAAGCATGATCCTGCTACCACCATGTTTCACTGTAGGTATGGTGTTCTTCTGGTGATGAGCAGTGTTGTGTTTGCGCCAAATAGACCTTTTGGAATTATGGCCAAAAAGTTCAACCTTGGTTTCATCGAATCATAACACATTTTCTCACATGCGTTTGGGAGATTTCAAATGTGTTTTTTGCAAAATGTAGCCGGGCTTATTTTTCTTTGTTAGATAAGGCTTCCATCTTGCCACCCTACCCCATAGCCCAGACATATGAAGAAGACGGGAGATTGTTGTCACATGTACTAAACATCCAGTACTTGCCAGAAATTCCTGCATTTCCTTCGATGTTGCTATCAGCCTCTTGGCAGCCTCCCTGACCAGTTTTCTTCTCATCTTTTCATCAATTTTGGAGAGCCATCCAGTTCTTCGTATTGTCACTGTTGTGCCATGTTTTCTTCACTTGATGATGACTGTCTTCACTGTGTTCCATGGTATATTTAATGCCTTGAAAATTCTTTTGTACCTTTCTCCTGACCGATACCTCTGAACAATGATGTCAGGAAATGATGTCAGTAAAAGCCTACTAGAACAGTTGAACTTTATTTGGGGTTAATCAGAGGCACTTTAAATGGTGGCAGGTGTGTGCTGACTTCCATTTAACATGAGTTTGAATGGGATTCATTAATTCTGAACACACCCACATTCCCAGTTATAACAGGGTGTGCATATTTATCCAACCAGGTTATTGTAAGTTTTTTATTTTATTTTTTCTTTCCTTAAAAGAATTCAGTTTGTTTTTCAGTTGGGTTGTACAGGTTATAGGTCACATTAATGGTGGAAAACGTTTTGAAATGATTTATCTTGGTATATTTTTTTTGTATCACAAAAACCTGACATTTGAACAGTTGAGTGTAGACTTTTTATATCCACTGTATGTAAACTCCTGGTTTCAACTGTGTAGTTTTCATAATCATAAGTCTTGCCAAGGAGAGTTTTGGTGTAGAGTAGGAGAAACCTGCTCAAACAATCTACACCAAGAACCAGAGGGCAGTGAAGATCCACAAGATCCGCCAGGAGCTGAAGTACCTCGGGAAGCAGCACAAGGAAGCCAGTGAGGAGCAGCGCCTTCCCCTGGTAGAGTTACGGGCCATCTTAAGGAAGAGACTGATGAATCTGTGCAGAGCAGAATGGCACAGAAGATGCCGAAAGGAGAGAGCTAGGAAGCATGCCTCATTCATCACCAATCCCTTTGGTTTCACCAAGTTGCTATAGGGGCAGAAGCGAGGTGGTAGTCTGGTTTATTCAAAGGAGGAACTAGATCTACACATCCAGAATACCTACAGTGACCCCAGTAGACAGATGGAGCTGGGCTTGTGCAACATCCTGGTAGACCCATCACCTCCCACCAAGGATTTAGATATCAGAGAACCCCTTTTCAAAGAAGTCAAGGAGATTTTGAGGAAGGTAAGATCTAGCTCTGCTCCTGGACCAATTAGTTTTCCATACAAGGTCTATAAGTACTGTCCATTGCTACTCAAGAGGCTTTGGAAGATCCTAAGAGTCATATGGAGGAGAGGGAAGGTGGTGCAGCAGTGGAGATGTGCTGAAGGGGTCCTAATTCCCAAAGAGGAGAATTCAAAGGAGATTGACCAGTTCAGGATGATCTCACTGCTAAGTGTAGAAGGAAAAATCTTCTTCAAAGCCAACTTTATTGTCATTCAATCCATACAGCCAATCATGTACAGTAGAACAAAATTATGTTTCTCTTATCTACAATGTTAATCACATCTAGAATCAGAGGGGTTGCTGCCATGCAAGGCGCCGCCACAAATTTGCCTCCTCCGTTCCATTATTGCTGAGCACCAAGCTGGACTGCAGGAAGTTCCACTTTTATGTGGTCTTCAGCATGGCCCGGCCAGGATTTGAACCCTGGCCTCCTGGGTGTGGGGCAAATGTTCTACCAACTAGGCCACCACTCCGGTGGCCTAGTATAGTATCAGTATAGTAGCACGGCAGCTGTGGGACTTCTTCTCCCACAACAAGTACATAGATACATCAGTGAAAAAGGGAGGGATCTCTGGAGTGCCAGGATGTCTAGAACATACTGATGTGGTCACTCAACTCATCCTGAAGCCCGTGAAAACAAGGGAGACCTAACGGTGCTGTGGTTGGACCTAGTCAACGCATATGGCTCCATTCCCCACAAACTGGTACAGTTGACTATGACCAAACATCATCTGCCACACCATTTGGCAGATTTGATCTTGGATTATTATGATCAGTTCTGTCATGTCCGCTGTGTAATTGCGCAGCACACAAATAAATGCATACGAACCCAAACGCAGGTGAAGTGAACGTGTTTATTAACAAAAGGAAAAAACACAAAATGTTCAATGAATACAGTCCGGAATGAAAAGTGAGCAGATGAACTGGCTACAACTCTGTTGGTTGGAGAAGAGATGAGCCCCACGCACTCCCAGATGGAACTGGAGCAAAGAGGAAGGGCAATTAAATAATAAGGAGAAAGACTTACATGCTGGGTCGGAGCAAACAAGCTCTGGAATCAACAACACTAAACACACTCCAAAGGGAGAAAAACAAACTATGAGGAGCCTGATATCAATGCTGAGCTCATGGAGTGTAGACTTGGTCAAGAGTTGACTAACGCCACCACACCAAATGTTCACACCGTCACCCATAAGTACCCCGTGTACTAATGAATGACAAGTGGATGCAGGTGTGTGGCAGAAGCCAGTGCCTGAGTGGGTGTCTGTGTATGTGAGTAAGAACGAATGTGTGTGTGTGTGTGCTGAGTACAGCGTGTGTGTGTGTGTATGGGGCTGATGAGTGCAGGTGAAAACACAAATGACAAACAGCTGTTGACCCTGACAGCAGGAGGATGTGTGGCTGTCAGTTGACAGAGAGCAGGGCAACCCAGAGGTGCCCAAAGTGCTGCCTGACAACAAATATAATAGGAAAAGACAGCCACAACGTCATGAAGCAGGGTTTGAAAGACGTCAAAAAACCCTGCTCATGACAAGTTCAGGTTGAGAGTCTCAGCTGGTGCAGTAACATCAGAATGGCACAAGCTAGAGATGGAGATAATCACAGGCTTCACCATCTCTGCAACCTTGTTCACCCATGCTATGAACATGATGGTCAAGTCAGCCGAGCCAGAGTGCCGGGGCCCCCAGACTCAATCAGAGATTTGCCAGCCACCAATCCGGGCCTATATGGATGACCTGACAGTCACCACAGAGTCTGTATCAGGATGCAGATGGATCCTGCAAGGGCTAGGAAAGGTTATCCGGTGGGCCTGGATGAATTTCAAACCAGCCAAGTCCAGATCACTAGTAGTGAAGAAGGGCAAGGTCGCCGACAGGTTCAGGTTTAACATCAAAGGGATGCCAATACCAATCATCTCAGAGAAGCCTGTGGAGAGCTTGGGCAAGGTGCTCGACAGCAGCCTCAAGGATTACTCACAGGATCTGGACAGCTGGCTAAGGTTAGTGGATAAATCTGGGCTTCCAGGCAAGTTTAAAGCATGGGTATATCTGCATGGTATTCTGCCAAGGATACTATCACCGCTACTTGTTTATGAGGTACCTACGGTATGTTCACTGTAGAGTCCTTGGAGAGGAAGGTTAGCAGCTGTCTCAGGAGATGGTTGGGTTTGCCCAGGAGCAATATTGCATTTTACGGGAACAGCACAAAGCTCCAAATGCCCTTGAAGTCTTTGGGAGAGGAGTTCATGGTTGCACGGACAAGAGAGGTGCTGATGTACAGGGACTCGAAAGACCCAAAGGTGGCCAAGGCAGGAGTGATGGTAAGGACTGGGAGGAAGTGGAGTGCCAAGGCTGCAGTGATGGATGCTGAGTCCTGGCTATGCCATAAAGACCTGGTGGGTGTGGTGGCCCATGGTAGAGGAGCTACCATAAGGAGCTCAAGGGGAAGGAAAGGCGAGGGCAGATTCAGGAAGAAGTGAGGGCAGTTGTGGAGGAAGAAAGATCAAGCAGAGCTGCTAGTTTAAGGCAGCGGGGGGGCTGGATGAGATGGGAGCAGGCTATGAATCGGAAGGTCACTTGGACAGACCTCTGGCATTCTGAACCACACCACATCACCTTTATGATAAGGGCAGTGTATGATGTTCTGCCTAGCTCAGCCAACCTCTTCACCAGGGGTAAGGCAGACACTCCAAACTGCCCACTGTGCTCAGCAACAGGAATGTTGGAACACATCTTGAGCTCCTGCCCAATACCACTTGGCCAAGGCCCTTATACCTGGCACCATAACCAGGTGCTGAAACCTACTGCAGAAGCCATCAGCATGGGAATCAGCAGTTGCAGCCGAGTGCGTAATACCACTAATGCAATTCCTTTTGTTAAGGCAGGAGAGAAACCCAGGGCAGGACACAAGAAGGTGGCAGCAGGAATCTTGTCAAGAGCTCAAAACTGGCAGCTCCCAGTGGACTTGGGGAAACAGCTGAGATTCCTGCAGCACATTGTCAGCACCGCCCTGAGGCCAGATTGTCACCATGGGATGAGATGCCGTCTCAGCGCTCAGCCCATGTTTCCCTTCATCCCTGCTTCTCATTGAGCAGCGTCTCAGCAGGCTCCCAGCTGGCAGCATTACGGACGGCTGGGGCCAATTAATCCTCATCAGCTGGGGCGCTGCCAATGAGAATAAATAGGAGCAGCCTCAATGACTCGGGGCTGTGACATAAGCACTGCTAGGCTGAAGCCCCTTCGTCTGGTGTCAGTCTCTACTCCCCTTACAGCATTCCTGTGATTGTTACCCGCTGAGAGTATGTATGCCTTGTTACCCCTATGTCCGGTACGAGCTCCCCGCTCCTGCGCTGTGCAACTTGTGAGTGAACCTCTGTACGAGTATCTGTGCTTTCCTCATCCCTCACCCCTTACCTTTAATAAAACATCACGACTCACTGGCTCGCCCTCGGCTCTTATTGCGTGGCTCCCTAGAGCTCCGCGTGACAATATGTCGCAGCCAGACGAGTTGCCGGCGGCCGTGAGTCGTTGTGGAATTGTACCTTTCTGTCCGGGTGTCAGCGCTGCTAGCATGCCGTTTCCCAGGAGTCACTCCCTGCGCCAGGGCAACGAGCTGAGGTCCATCTCGGGGGCTGTCGACAGGACGCTCTTCACCTTGCACGATGCCTCCAACTCGAGACGCTAGCATCCGGGCCGTGCTGAGGATCTCCTGGACTGTCACCCTCATTCTTTGTTCCATCTCGAGGACTGTGCCAGGATAGACGCCACAGGTACACAGCGAGAGAAGCTCCGCGGGTTGGATGGAAACCCCGGCAGGAAGCCGAAGTGGATGATGTTGCACCCCGCTTCGGGATCCCGTTCCTGCTGCCATTCCAGCCCGGGAGTTCGCGCCAACCAGAGGGCTTCCCCCGACCTGCACCATGTCACTTGGGATTCCCTCCAAGGAGCCGCAGCTGACAGCAGTTACGTCAGGGGCCGAGCGGCTGTCGCGAGCTCCACTGTGCATCCTGTCACCATCTGCAGGCACGTGGCGGCGGCAGTGAGATTGGTGGAGAGGACTCCAGGGCAACGAAGCTGTCCCAAGCTCAATGCCCTCCTCGCCTCGGTCTCTAATCAGGAGCGGCGATCCCCGGGTTCCCCCCTCGTTTCGTCCCCTGGGAGAAGTCGTCGTCACATCGCCAAGTCACCTCTGCACGACCCCCTTCCGGATCCAGTTCTGGGCTGCCACCAGGACCGTTCCCCCCATGCAGCTGTCACCTCTTCGTCTCGTCAGCGTGGAGTTTTCACAGCCTCGTTCTCTGAGCCTCGTTTCCCCACTGTCACTCCAGGACATTTGGGCTGGCTCGTCCCGGCTGTTTCCCCCTCCTCCTCGACGCGCTTCTCGACGGCTGTGTGTGCTTGGAATCTCGGCCTGGTGAGCTCTCTGCTGGAGACTACGCGAGCGATCCTCAGACGATTTCCCAGGGGGTCCTCCGTTATCGCCGGGCGGGGAGAGGAAGAAGCGGTATCCACCACAGCAGGCGATATCCAACCTCCAGGAGACAGGCAAGTCATAGTTTATTTACATCTGCTTAATGATTTGCTCTGTCACATTCCTGGAGGAGGAGTTCAGGGTTTGCAGCTCCCTGAACTCCCCCCACCTGCTGTAACTTGTGTTCCTAATCCTGCATCCTCTGTGTCTCTCTCCGCCGAGCGATCCCCGGCTCCGGGTCAACGTGGTGGGATAAGGAGAAGGCCTGTGGTTCCGCAGCTACATTGCGGACGGAGGAGGGGGACTGACTGTTGCGTGGAGTCTGCGCCGACGACTAAGCGTCCCCGGGTCTCCACGGAGGAGCGGTTCGGTCCAGCGGGACGAGATTCTTCTGGCTTCACGCCGAGTGGATCGTCGGCTGGGTTACTGGAGCTGGAGGAACCTCAAGCTGCGCTGACCATCGTGCTGGCTGCGGGGCCCGACGCGGCTGGATGGGAGCCTGACAACGACCTCCTGACAACGGATCCTGGATCTTCGCAGTCCTGGACGGCGTCAGAACCCGAGATCAGGCGAGTGCTCTCCTTTCTTTTCTTCCTTTATATCTTTGAGCACTTTAGCCTGTCTCTAGGGGAGACGAGCCGGGTGCAGCCGCCCGCTGTGTCTGAGCTCGTCTCGCCAGGTTCTGGCGCTGCCGGTGATCCTGATCCCGGTTCTGTTTTCTCTTCTGAGCCTTCTTCCAGGGTCACCGGCGAGGAGTTGCTGTTCCTCGTGGTGCTGGAGGGTCCAGGTTCAACGTTGGAGGTCGGTTCTGGTGCGGTGTCCAACGTGGTTCACCCGAGACCCAATCGGGGTCCCACGTGGGTGCTGCTCCAGCGGCGTCCAACGTGGGTTTGCCCGAGACCCAATCGGGGTCCCACGTGGGTGCTGCTCCAGCGGTGTCCGACGTGGGTTCGCTTAAGGCCCGATCGGGGTCCGACGTGGGTGCTGCCCCAGTGTTGTCCAGGTCCGGTGAGGAGGTAGCCGCTTCCCTGTGGCCTGGCGCTCGTCGCCCTCGTCATCGGCTCTCCCCTGAGCCTCTTCCACCGGGACCCGCTTTGACCCTTCGTCCGTCTCAACGGTCCTGGTGGTTGAGTGATGCGGGTTGACGACCCGACCCGCAAGACTTTCGGTTCGGTGATCTGTGTTTGCTTCTGGGTGGCCTGGTTCGGCTGCCAGTGGACTGGGTTCCTGGGATCTGGGTCCGGAGTTCGCCGTCCAAACATTTCCCTTTCCCCGGTTCGCCAACTGGACAATGGGTGGGGAGACCTCCGGAGCCACCTCGGCCATTTTGGACTCTGCCTGCCATATTCCTCGGGTGTCGTTTTTTTTTTTTTTGTTATTATTAAGGTCACTCGGGTGTAATATTTTGTCCTGTTGGTGAATATATATTCATAGTGCTGTGTGTTGTTTTCCATTGCCCGTACTCAGCATTTTCCCTTTTGTGCCTTGTTTTTAGCTCTGTCTGTGCATTATAGAGTTATGTGTTTTGTTTCCCATCAAACCATACTCTGTAATTGTCCGTTTGTCCCAGTCACTTTCACTCCTTTAGGTGACTGTGCGTGTAGATATATATATATATATATATATATATGTATATATATATATATATATATATATATATATATATATACGGTGCTGTGTATTGTGGGTTTTTTTCTCCCCCCTTTTCATTATCCGTACTCAGCATTTTTTATCACTCTTGTCCTGTTCTTAGTTTTGTCTGTGCATTATGGAGTAGTGTTTGTTCTGTTATCCATACTCTGTAATTGCTTTATCCGTTTTTGTCATTCTTTTGGTGTGCTGTGTATTGTGGGGGTTTTTTCTTCCCCCTCTTCATTATCCGTACTCAGCGTTTTTTATCACTCTTGTCCTGTTCTTAGTTTTGTCTGTGCATTATGGAGTAGTGTTTGTTCTGTTATCCATACTCTGTAATTGCTTTATCCGTTTTTGTCATTCTTTTGGTGGGTTGTTATCTGTTCCCGTGTTTTGTATTCTCTCCGTCTGTGCCCTGGTTTTTTTTTGTTTGTTTTTTTTCTGCCCTGTTACCCTACATTGGTCTATTGCGTATTTGGGGGTTTTTTTTCTCTGCCCTGTTACCCTACATTTGTTTATTGGTGTTGTCCTTCCCTTTGCTTCTTCCCCTCCGGTCCTGCCTCCCTTCCACCCACCCTAGGTGGGGGGGGGGGGGGGCTGGGATGTTCCTGGTCGTTCAGGAGCCCGACCTTGAGGGGGAGGCTCTGTCACCATGGGATGAGATGCCGTCTCAGCGCTTAGCCCATGTTTCCCTTCATTCCTGCTTCTCATTGAGCAGCGTCTCAGCAGGCTCCCAGCTGGCAGCATTACGGATGGCTGGGGCCAATTAATCCTCATCAGCTGGGGCGCTGCCAATGAGAATAAATAGGAGCAGCCTCGATGACTCGGGGCTGCGACATAAGCACTGCTAGGCTGAAGCCCCTTCGTCTGGTGTCAGTCTCTACTCCCCTTACAGCATTCCTGTGATTGTTACCCGCTGAGAGTATGTATGCCTTGTTACCCCTATGTCCGGTACGAGCTCCCTGCTCCTGCGCTGTGCAACTTGTGAGTGAACCTCTGTACGAGTATCTGTGCTTTCCTCATCCCTCACCCCTTACCTTTAATAAAACATCACGACTCACTGGCTCGCCCTCGGCTCTTATTGCGTGGCTCCCTAGAGCCCCGCGTGACACAGATAGCCTTCTGGTCTCTGACAACACAAAGAACATCATAATCATGGAGCTAACAGTGCCATGGGAGGACTGCCTGGAGGAAGCTCATGAAAGGAAGAGGACCAAATATGAGCAGCTGGTGGTCAGTTGTCGAGAGCATGGCTGGAAGGCAAAGTGTATGCCTATTGAAGTAGGTTGTAGGGGATTTGTGGATCATTCACTCCACAGAGCCCTTAGCGCATTAGGCATTACAGGAGGAGTTAGGGGCAGAGCCATCAAGAACATCATCGAAGCAGCTGAGAAAGCCTCAAGATGGCTCTGGATCTGGAGAGGAGATCCATGGGGATTAGATCATGGTACCTGAGCACACACCACAGTCTGATCAGCCGCAGTGGGGTCACCTGGGCAAGGGTGTCTGATGTTGAAAGACCCGAAACACCCGATGAACCCAGGCTACATCAATGATGATGTGTTCAGGTGCATCAGAAGATGTATTTAAGAAGCAGTGCTCATTTGAGTGTGTTCTTCTGGCCCTGTGTTCATTTTTATCTTATTTTTTTTATTTTAGCAAACTTTATTAATCCCAGAGGGAAATTACAGGGCATCCACCTGGATGGATGAGGCAGCCACGGTGTGGCGCCAATCCCTTCACCATTCACACACACATTCACAGGGCCACTTTAGAGTCTCCAATTAACCTAATTTGCATGTTTTTGGCCTGTGGAAGGAAACCAGAGTACTCAGGGTAAACCCACGCAGGAACAGGGAGAACATACAAACTCCACACAGAAGGGTCACTGATGGTCAGGGAGTGGGATCAAACCCATAATGGTCAGGGGTGGAATCGATCCTATGACCTTCTTACTGTGTTGCCACAGTGTTAACCACTGCACCACCGAGCCGTCCTAATGATACTCTTACCAGCTTCAGCCAGCATCTTCACAAGTTCTTTTGCTTTTGTTCTGGGGTTGATATACACATTACCTGGGGTAAACCCACGCAGACATGAGGAGAACATGCAAACTCCACACAGATGGGTCACTGATGGTCAGGGGGTGGGATCGACCCTGTGACCTTCTTGCTGTGCTGCCACAGTGCTAACCACTCTTCCACCGAGCTTTTGTTTGACTAAATTTTGGAATTTTTGTTCACGTCTGCACTTGGGTCCACCTCTCTTCCATGTTTAAATCCATGACAATTACACTGTATGTGCAATAAACAGTACAGGTTCCTTTTTGCTGCCATGACTAAGCAATATTACATGAGAGGGAGTTATGGTATCAATGAATATAGTAACTGCTGGTATGATATGGTTAATGCCCTCCGCATAACGATGACGCTCTTCACGAACTCAAGTGTAATATTGCTTTTATACAAGAGTTCTGGCAAGCACAATTGTTTAAATGACAGCAGTAATAGACAAAATATTATGATTTGTTTGTTTAAACTGTTATTTTGTGCAACTGAGAAAAAAATAGTCCCTTCTAAATGTAGCCAGTAACTGTTGCTAAACATCTCAATCAGCACAAAGACGTCTATTGTCATTTCACATACACTACCGTTCAAAAGTTTGGGGTCACCCAGACAATTATTTTGTGTTTTCCATGAAAAGTCACACTTATTTACCACCATGAGTTGTAAAATGAATAGAAAATATAGTCAAGACATTGACAAGGTTAAAAATAATGATTTGTATTTGAAATGATAATTTTTTCCAGATACTCAACCTGGTCAAAGGAAGGTCAGTTTTATAGCTTCTCTAACCAGCTAAACTGTTTTCAGCTGTGCTAACATGATTGCACAAGGGTTTTCTAATCATCCATTAGCCTTCTTACGCAATGAGCAAACACATTGTACCATTAGAACAGTGGAGTGATAGTTGCTGGAAATGGGCCTCTATACACCTATGTAGATACTGCACCAAAAACCAGACATTTGCAGCTAGAATAGTCATTTACCACATTAACAATGTATATTAGATATTAGAGTGTATTTCTGATTAGTTTAAAGTTATCTTCATTGAAAAAAACAGTGCTTTTCTTTCAAAAATAAGGAAATTTCTAAGTGACCCCAAACTTTTGAACGGTAGTGTACATGTAAACACATTAAATATTGTCAAGTGCAAAAGTCATTGTATATAAAATATATACCTGTTGAGTCGGTACTGCAGAGGACCCGAGATCAAAACATGGGGCACAACACTAGTAGCTAGCCGATGGCTAGTAGTTAGCATGCTAGCAATTTCTTTGGCACGCTTCGCTCACTTTTCTTGGAATTTTCAGATGAAACAAAGAGTCTATCATCGCAAAAATATTGTGGTTTTACCATATTATCCTCATTTTTGCTTTTCTCCAGATTGTCTAGGTCAGCTGATGACATTCTTGCACACCGGGAGGATTCCATGAAAATAGCCTGGCTTCTTCCCTTCTCCCCCTCCTCTTCTGATGACCATTCATAATTTAACTCAAATTTTATATTTGTGAAAATGTCCATCATTTTGCCATATTCCATTAATGTTGCCTTAAAGTGCCAACCAGGAGTCGCCAGTACATAACAGTTCACAATTAACGGTTACTAGAGCACCTTTCAAGCGGAGTGATACATATCCAGTGAAGTTGGAGTGCAACAGTCATGTATTTTAGTAACTCCTGGAATCCCTATCATCCAATCAAATTGCTCGGTCGTAACTAACTGTTGTATAATATAAGTCAAATCACTTCTGAAGGAAAAACGGCACTTGGAAAAAGGTCACAGAAAAACCCACCAACACCAGACAAAATCTCATGCAGAAAAAAGATCTAAGGATCTTTTATCTGGAGTGAAATCAATCTAGACTGGTGACTGCTGCACTGATCTCTCTTCTGCAGTGTGAGTGGCACACTAATAATTTAGGGTCTTTGACAAAATGAAAGGGCAAGTCTCTTTGCTTTTGTTGGCTAAAATGTCATCACTTGGCATGCATACAAGTAGCCAACTCTTTGCATCATTCTCGGTGTCCCTCAGAGAGTATCCCTGTATAAGCTTGTCCTTGCTGATGACATAGCTATTATATACATGACAAATACATTCTTCAGGGGAGAATTTATTCCCTGCTTGAATGATATGGTTAGTATAGAAAATAAAAAGCATCTTAGGTAAAGAAAATATTAGCCTATTCTTCATAATACAGGTACCTTTGACACAGTATGGAACACCCATGAATAATAAGTGCCCAAAAAGATAATAAACAGTGGGGGAAAAATACAACTCCGCACCTTTTAATGTAATAATATTAGAAACATAATAGCAGTTGTGCTGAATATTATTCATTTATGCCATTACTCATTGTGTTATGGTATCAGCCATATTGTTGCCAATTTTACAGCACGCCGGGATGTGATGTCAGCACGGATCAGTTTGTGATCCCTTGCCTGTCTGAGGCTGCACCAGTGTGTTGAGCAGCACTGAAAGGAGAGGTGTCTTTATGTTGCTGACCTGTTCTGTTCCATATTCAATGATTCAATAAATATGCCTGATGCCTAATAAGAAGGAGCTTTGCTTATTCTCTTCACGCCCAAAGGAAGACGACGCGGCTCTGCAGCTTTTATCAGATTGCCTCCTGAAAACGCAATTGGAAATTTCCTGCAAATGTAATAACTAGCACATTTAAGATACAGTAAGATAAGATAAAAATTTTACTGTCATTTACATGATTATACATGGAATGAAAAATGCACTTAGGATCAGCAATGAATATTACGTCTAGCTAGATAAAAAAATAAAATAAGAATAAAAACAGGAGAAAAGATATCTAATAAAACACTGTAGTTTAGTGAATTAAAAGCTGAGCAGCAAGTTTAAAACAACAGCATAAAAAAACAGAGTAGCATGGATCAAAGTCAGTGGCGCCTCCAGAAATGTTTTCACAGTGGTGGCCACATGGGGGTTATTATGTGCAATAAACGGCACATTATTGTGAAGTGCAGTGTGGTGACGTGCACTTCGAGTTACGTCACCGCACTACCCTATATAAGGCAGACGACATCCATATTGCAGCCTCTTGGACCGGTGCCCTCTGCCAGGTGCCTGCCGTGTTACCGCATCTATAGTTCCATCAATAAAGCTGTTTGCCAGGCCATCTTGCCTTATCCTTCATCCAGGTATTTTACCATACGTAACATTTGGTGATCGAGGATTAACTCATGGAGACGTATATCACACCACTTCGCCCCTTTCTCGAGCTGCCAGGCGAACCGCTGGTGCCTTGGCCCATGTGGTTTGAAGCCTTCCAGACCTATATCACCGCGCAGGGCCTTGGTAAGCTCAACAAGTTAACCCTTTGAGTGTGAGAATTTGCGTGCCTGTAGTGGCAGAGCGTGGCACTGCGCCTGCCTTCTCACTCTGACTTTGTCAAAAGTAAGTGAGAAATTTCTGGGGCTTTTTTAAAAATGTATTGATTTTTTGTTCATATACTTTGAAGATGAGATGATGAGGTACCTCTGTACAAAAAATGGTGTCAAAAGACTGAACCATTTTTTGTGTAAATACATCCAAAGTCCAGTTTTGACTGAGTTATGGAATTTAAAGAGGTGCCGTGACATTATGCATATTAGATGCATAAATTTATACCTATCTGAAACTTTGGATCATATTTTACATTTTTCTAATTGACAGTAAGCCATTATCTCTTACTACTTTCAAGTTATAGCCTTGGAAATCTGAACTATTTTATTGACAAAAAATATTTACCACACTTGACCACTAGGGGGTATGTTGCAGTTCTGCACAATACACACTCAGAGGGTTAAGAGTACGTGCGCTTCTTGTTCATAACCTGGGTATTGAGGGCCAGCGAGTCCTGCGCACACTCGGAGCTTCGGACTCATTTGAAGACGTTGTGGAGCTGCTAGCAAAACATTTTCACATCTTGGATAGCGTGACTGTCCAAAGGATTTGTTTTCGGCAGCAACATCAGTGGGTAGGTGAACCTATTCATCAGTTTGTCGCCGACTTGAGGCAGCTAGATAGCGAGTGTTGCTTTGGGCTGTTGGAAGATGAAATGGTACGTGACCAGCTTGCTGAGCACACTGAAAATCTTGTGGTGGCACATCAAAATCAAAAGCCAAAACTCAAGTCCAGAAATTCTGCAATGCTGTTGTCACAGACTTATATAGACTATCCATCCATCTTCTTCCGCTTAATCCTTTTCGGGTCGCGGGGGGCTGGAGCCTATCCCAGTATCTTTGGGCGAGAGGCAGGGTACGCCCTGGACAGATCGCCAGTCCATCACAGGGCCAACACAGAGAGACAGATAACCATTATATAGACTAGTTAAACTGTAAATACTAATAGTACCTTTTACAATTGATAGGCGTAGATCAGGGGTGCTCACACTTTTTCAGCATGCGAGCTACTTATAAAACAACCAAGTCAAAATGATCTACCCACTACAAAAATGCAAAACATATAATTAAAATTAAATTAATTTTTTTTAATTTTAATTTTAATTAAATTAAATTAATTAATCATTTTAATTTTAATTAAATTAAAATTAAAATGAGTCAGATGCTTCAACGAATGCTTCTTTTACCATCTCTCTGTCTTGGAAGGACTTATTGTTTTGTTTTTTTTGTAACTTAGATTTTTATTCATTTTTCATCATATATACAGTATTGCATTCAGATCACAGTCTACATTTAAAAACAAAGGGGCTAGAGTAAGAAAGAAAAAAAAAAGGGGGGGCACAAATGTTGGAGCATCAAGTTTTTAGTTTCCATCTCTTAATTCTTCTGGTTTTTCCAGCATCTTTGGTTATTCTTTCAATTTCTGTCTCGTTGTTGCACTTTGTAGTGTGTCCATTTCCGCCATTTTTTTTCCCATAGTCCTTCTTGCATTCTTTGTCGATATGTTAGTTTTTCCATCATACGTATGTCCTCAACAATGTCAGTCCATTGCTCTTGGTCAGGAAGAACTTCTGATCGCCATTTTTTTGTGATTGTTTTTTTACATGCAATCAACAAGATTTTAACTAGATATCTGTCCTCAGCCTGTATTACATTGTCTCTTTAAAGATCACATAAGTACATCAGGTTACAGTTCATTGGTATATTATATCCTAATATCCTCTGTATTGTCACATGTATAGATTTCCAGAAGGATGAGATTTTGCAGCATTTCCAAAACATATGTGAGTGGTCTGCATTTTGAGCCCCACATCCCCTCCAGCATAAAGATTGGGTATTTGTATATTTTCCTTGAATCTGTGGTGTAATGAAAAAGCGAATCAGGTTTTTCCATCCAAATTCCCTCCATGTCCTTGAATTTGTTGATGTGTGTTGTGTTTTCCATATTTCCTGCCAGCTTTCTTCTGTTATGTTTAAATTTAGCTCTTTCTCCCATTTCTCCTTTATATAGTTACTTGAGTGTTTGTTTGCCATAAGTTTCTGATATAGCTTTGAAATAATTCTTATTTTATTTCCTGTATATGAGTTTAAAATGAATTGTATAATCTCGCTCACATCTGTTTGGAGGTTATGCTTAATCTTCTTCATATAATAGTCTCTCATCTGCAGATATCTGAAGAATTCCGATCTTTCTAGTTTAAATTTTCTTCTGATGTTTACAAAGCTCCCGAGATCTTTTTTTCCGATATTGCCCCATGCTGTGATTCCCTTGTTCACCAGATTTTTGTATCCCCTATCTTGCTTTGCCGGTTCAAACTGACTGTCAAATGCTACCCATTTCAATAGTTTTATGTCTTCCTTTATATTATACTTTTGTACTATTTTATACCACAGTTCCAAAGTAAATTTAGTGATTGGGTCTATTTGTTTGATTTGCTTATATGCATCTTTATCTCCTATTATGCTTTGTACTGGGAGTCCCTCAATTTCCTTTTCCATTTCTTTCCATTTTGCCTCATATCCTTCGTCGCACCAACATATGATATATCTTATTTGTGCTGAGTAGTAATATTCCTTTAGACTCGGTAGGCCCATGCCTCCTTTCTCTTTTGGTAACTGGAGAGTTTTATATTTCACTCTTGGCTTTTTACCTCCCCAAACAAATCTCGATATCATCCTGTCCCACTTTGAGAACTGGGCACCTGGAATCTCTGTTGGTAGGGCCTGGAAGAGGTAAAGCAGTCTAGGTTGTATGCTGATTTTGACTGTCTCAATTTTTGAATTCAGATCCATATTTAAGATTGACCATCTATCAATATCTTTTTTTATTTCTTGTTCCAACCTATCATAGTTTGCTTTATAGATTTTGCTTAGATCTTTAGGTATGTTCACTCCAAGGTATTTTATTTCTTTTTGTTTCCAATTTAGTTTGATCTTATCAGTTATCTGGTTTAGAGGGTTATAGTGGAATGTCAGTATTTGTGTTTTTGTTATGTTTATCTTGTATCCTGATAATTTTCCAAAATTTTCTATCAAGTTCATCATTTCCATTATTGATTCATCTGGTTGTTCAAGGTAAACTATAATATCGTCTGCAAATAGCCCAATCTTGTCTTCCGCTCCCTTTATTGTTACACCTTTTAATTTCTTATTTTGTCATATCGCTTGAGCCAGTGGCTCTATGAACAGAGCAAACAAAGTGGGCGATAAGCAGCATCCCTGCCTGGTTGATCTTTGTATATTTACTTTGTCTGTTAAGCTACCGTTTATCTTGATTCTTGCCACAGGTTCTTGATACAGCGTCCTTATGCATTGTACTGATTTTTCATTAAATCCAAAGCGTTCCAGCACACTATATAGGAATTTCCAGTTAACCCTGTCAAATGCTTTTTCTGCGTCTAAACTCATTATTACTGCACTTTTCTTTTCTTTATGTATTTGATTAATTATATGTATTGTTCTCCTGATATTGTCATGTGTTTGGCGTCCCTCTATGAAACCAGTTTGATCATCTTCTATCAATTCCGTCAAGAATGTCTTTATTCGTTTACATATAGTTGTTGTATATATTTTATAATCCACATTTAATAAAAAGATTGGTCTATAGTTTCCGCATTGTTCTCTATCTTTCCCTGGCTTTAAAATAACTGAAATAATGGCTTCGTTCCATGATGGAGGTATTTTGTTGTTGTTCAACGTCCAATTAAATGACTTTAGGAGCTGTGGCGTGAGTTCTTCTATAAACAGTTTATAAAACTCAGAGGGGTATCCATCACTACCTGGTGATTTACCGTTTTTAAATGACTTAATCACATCTCTAATCTCTTGTGTTGTTATTTCTGCTGTTAGCTTTTCATTTTGTTGATTTCCTACTGATGGCAAGTCCAATGTGCATAGAAATTTTTTAATATCCTTAGTATTTGTTTCTTCAGGTTGCGAGTATAGTTCTTGATAGAAATTATGGAATATTTCTTCGATGTTTTCTGGGTTAACTGTGGTTTTATTTGTGATGGGGTCTTTAATCTTATATACATTATTCACTGTTTGTTGTTCTCTTAACCGTTTTGCCAGCAGTTTTGTGGCTTTTGGTCCCGTTTCATAATATTTTTGCTTTAGATATCTATTTTTCCTTTCAATTTCATCTATTTGTGTTTCTTTTATCTTTATTTTTTCTTCTTTAATTTCTTGGTATATTTTTGGGTCATTTGTGCTTTGATGTTTACGTTCTAATTCCCTCAGTCTCTCATATCTTTGTTCATATGTTTCCAGTTTAGATTTATTTGCTTTTCCTGTTTCAACAATTAATTTACCTCTTAACACGGCTTTTAGTGCATCCCATAGTATTGTTGGGTCCACTTCTTCATTGTCATTCTCTTGGATATACTCGTTTATGTTTACTTTTATTCTTTCTTTCATTTTCTCATCATTTAACAGTCCTACATTAAGTTTCCATGTTGTTTGTCGTTTTCTATTGTTTAAATATATTTCCATGTATATAGGATTATGATCTGATATTTCTGCCCCTCCAATCCGACAATTTCTCACCCTGTGTCTGTCACCTTCATTCATAAGGAAGTAATCTATTCTAGAGTGTACTTTATGGACTGCTGAATAATGTGTATAGTCTTTTTCGAGTGGGTGCAGGTCCCTCCATATGTCTACCATACCCATTTCTGCCAGTGAGGTTCTTATGAACTTTGTTACATGTTTTTTTGTCTTCTTAACACTTGTTGTATCAACTTCATGATCCATGACAGCATTTAAGTCTCCTCCACAAATTGGGACTCCTTCACTGTGTGTTGCTATGAGATCAAACAGATGTTGAAAAAAACCCTTGTCACTTTCTGGTGGGGCATAGATGTTCATTAATGTGATCTGCATACCATCTATTCTTCCCTTTATTATTACATACCTGCCTTCTTTATCCTGGATTTCTTGTTCACATTCAAATTGTATTTTATTTGAAATTAGTATCATAACCCCCCTTTTAGTTCCTCCCTTAAATGAACTGTAGTTGGAGTTCTTATAGCCAAATCTCTTTAGTTTCACATGTTCTGTCTTGCTCAAATGTGTCTCTTGCATAAATATAATTTCGGCTTTTTCCTTCTTGAATTTTCTTATTATTCTTTCCCTTTTAACAGGTGAGTTCAGACCATTCACGTTTAGTGTCATTATCTTAAGATTTTTAACCATATTCATGTTTTTCCATTTTTTTAACTTGTGCTTCTAGCCCCTTTAACAACAAAAATAACACATATTTATATAAAAACACATTAAAAAATCTCGACCTCTGTACTTTGGGCCTTTCTTCTGCCCACTGGTCCCTGTTGGTGGGTGGAGGGAATGTCCTCACCGAGTGAGGGGCCCTCCCTAGACCTGTATTTACTATCCAAGTAATAGTCATTAGTCTAGAAATGTCCAACAAAAATCACTTAAACCTCTCCTAGCCGTTTGTTTCTCTTTTACCTTGTCTTCTTGGCCTTCATTTCTTCTGTGCCTTTCTTAATCTTTGTTATAATCTAGGCTTTCAGTTGAAAGCCTTGCAGTTTTTCCTGGGCCCGCTGCTCCACGTCTCCTCCCGTCTTCTGCCGCTCACTCGCCTCCACGCCGGCTGTCGTGATGCGTTCAGTGCCGCCGGTGCTCCAGCCGCTTCCTCCGGCACGCTCACTACAAAGCCTTGCTCCATCATGTCCCGCGCTGCCTCTCTGGCTGTGTTGTATGTCTTCACGCCGTCCTCCCAATGAATCCTCATCTTCGTTAGCGGCGTTTGGAATCTAATTTTTTTCTCTTTCAGCGTTTTTTTAATGTTGGCATATTTCTTTCGCTGCTGCACAATTTCTGTCGGGTAGTCATGATCAAAGAATATCTGCTTGTCGCCGATTCGTATCTTTTTTTTCCACGCTTGTGTCAGAATTCTTTCCTTTACATCATATTTCAGAAAGTTTACCACAACTCACCTGGGTGTAGAGTTTGGATTCAGGTTCTGTGCCGAGGCTCTGTGCGCTCATTGAATCTGCAGGTCCGCTTCACCGGGCAGCTCCAGCTCTTTTTTTAAGAACTGATCCATGAATTTCGTCATCGAGTTGACTTCAATGCCCTCCGCGATCCCGAAGATGCGTATATTGCTCCGTCTGGACCTGCTCTCCAGGTCGGTTATTTTCTCCTGCATCCTCTGCGTTTGTGCCGTCAGGGTCTGCAGCTGTTCGCTTGCCTCGCTCTTCCAATCTTCCAGCTCCGATATTCGGGCCTGTGCTTCTGTCATACACGCCCGTTGAGAGCGCAGCTCCTCCATGCTTTCTGCTAGCTTGCGCTCCATTTCTCTTCGGAGGCCCATAATTTCCTCCTTAATCTCTTTTTTCAGCTCCTCCTTAAGAGCCGCTAAATCCTGTTGTAGTTGCCGCTTGAAGTCTTTCAACTCTTTACCCAAACTGGCGAAGCCAGTGTTCATGGTATCGAGCCTGGCGTCCTCCATTTTCTCTGCTGCAGTCACCTCGTTTTTTTGGGCCTCGTGTTCAGCGATTTCTCCTGCGTTGTTGAAGAGGAATTCTTTAATTTTACCCTGCTTTTGTCCTTGTGCCCGGCTCCTTCGTGTTTTCATCCCTTGGTTTATTGATCCGCTTATGTCGAGTTGGCCATTTACCGATGATTTTTAATCCGGCTAGGGAGAGCTCTCTGTTTAAGCGTTATGTCTCTCCGCCATCATCCCGGAAGTCCTCCCAAAGGACTTATTGTTTTTAACGATGGCGTGACTCACCCGGAACGATGCTTCGGTGGCGGCTTTCGCTTTTGAAGTTTGTTGAGTGAAAAATGACTGCTGTCCGGACAACTGGGATTTTAGTTCCTCCACCTTTCTCTTTCTCAGCTGGCTTTTCAGCGGAAAGTCGATGTCATATTTTCCATGAACAGTCCGACTCATTTTGATAACCATAATTTTTAGCAAGGGCTTAAAACAGGGGTCGGGAACCTTTTTGGCTGAGAGAGCCATGAACACCACATATTTTTAAATGTAATTCCGTGAGAGCCATACAATATGTTTAAAACTAAAAATACAAGTAAATGTGTGCATTTTATGTAATTTCAACACTTTTAAAGTACAATAAGTCTCTGAATTCTTTTTAATAACATTGTTATGCTGTTGCTAATCAATGATGAGTATTTCTTACCATTAATGCGACTTCTGGTGCTCAATATTGGCTGAGCCTGGAGTACCCGGATGTGCAGCGGCTTTTGGGATATTCAAATTCAAACGTTTATTTCAAACTCAGGGTTCATATTAAATGCAGAACTGAAACGAGTAGAAAATAAATAAATAAATGCTTAAATTCAGCGGGCCGTCTCGTGTGATCTGAGCTCGTAATGGCCGATGATTCTAAAACTATGCGATCTGGATCAATATTGGCTGAGCCTGGAGTACCCGGATGTGCAGCGGCTTCCGGGATATTCAAATTTAAATTCAAACGTTTATTTCAAACTCAGTGTTCATATTAAATGCAGAACTGAAACGAGTAGAAAATAAATCAATAAATGCTTAAATTCAGCGGGCCGTCTCGTGTGATCTGAGCTCGTAATGGCCGCAACACGGAAGATGATTCTAAAACTATATACAGAGCAGCAGACACTCGGCGCTCTTGTAAAACCAAAATCTTTAAAGTTTAAAGATTTATCTGCGAGCCAGATGCAGCCATCAAAAGAGCCACATCTGGCTCGCGAGCCATAGGTTCCCGACCCCTGGCTTAAAATCTGAGGTAATTCCCTGACTAGCTTGTAAGTTTTGCTGCGCTTAGCGCCGTTGTTTACGCATGAGCGGTGACCTAAAGGTCAAAATTCAGTTGTCATCTGAATGGTTGCCCTGTATGTCAATCAAGTGACGGGATGTTTGATAGGCTGACAAATATTTTTTTTATTGTCACGCTGCGATCGACCAGGTTTTTTTTTTCCCCCAAACTTTATTGAGAACAAGATAAAGGTACAGAAATCAGTCAACAGTCGTACAAACTGCGATCGACCAGTAGATCGCGATCGACGTAATGAGCACCCCTGGCGTAGACTAATAGCAATACAATTTAAATTTTGAGCTCCACAACAAACCAGTTGTCATAGTCATGTCCCTGTACATAAAGATGTCAGGTGATTTGCTGCTCTTCATATAGACTAGATTAAAGCCTTGATTGTCATGAACTGAGCCGGTGTTTCCTGTAGGCTCGGTTCTGACCGTTCTCTGTGGCTCGGGTATTGGGTGATTTATGTATTGTGTTACCTTTTGAGTTCTTGTTGTGTTTATGACTTTGTTCCTTTTCCGTACCCATAGTCACCGCTCTAGCCGGTGGCTGTTAGGCAGCCTCTTTGACCTACATTCATGTGGGTGTTGTCTAACACTCACCGGTCTGACCACGCCCCCTCCCTCCCTCAGCCAGCTGATTCTCCCCGGTAATTGTTCTTCCTGCGCCTTGCCCAGGTGTGCCCAATTTGAGGAGCCAGCAATGCTTGTACTTAGGTGGCCTTTGCCAGTCAAGCATTGCTGGTCCATTGTGCAGACTCATATGTGTGTGTATAGGCATATGTGTGCTTTGTTATATGAATGCACTGTCAAATGAGGGAGTGAGGAACTACTCTGCCGCTATTCCCCTCAGGGAAGTTACCGGTTGTGTGTGCTCGCTGGGACTTGGACTACTCGGACTGCTCCTGTTTTGTGAGTAAAGATAAGATAAGATAAGATAAGCCTTTATTAGTCCCACAACGGGGAAATTCCAGGATTGCAACAGCACAGGGATAGCAACACTCAGAGCAACAATCAGAAGGCAAGAAAAAAACAAGCAAGCAAGAGCAGCTAATATACATATGTACATATTACTATAAAATATATATATACACACACACAGACACACAGTGCAGAGCATTGTAGCTGGATGGAATAAATATATGAATATATAAACACCCACAGTACGGAGCATTGCAGCTAGGTGGAATAAATATGTAAATATATAAACACACACAGTGCGGAGCAATGTAGCTAGATGGAATAATATGTAGATATATAAACACACAGTGCGGAGCATTGTAGCTAGATGGAATAAATATATAGATATATAAATATAAACACACCCAGTGCGGAGCATTGTAGCTAGATGGAATAAATATGTAAATATATAAACACACACAGTGCAGAGCATTGTTGCTAGATGGGATGAAACAGCATAACCGTCTACTTAGTTATCCTACATGGTATGATTATGTGCCCATACATATTCTCACCCTCCATAGCGACCGGTATTTTCCTAGTTGTATACCGGAGGGGACCATTGTGTAAGTCTATTGCATCTTTTGCATTCAAAAAACTATTAGTTTGTTACGTCTTTTTGCTATCTGTGCGAGCAGCCCTGCTTAGGTTGTACAGTCTGACAGCCGTTGGTAGGAAGGACCTGCGAAACCTCTCGGTTGTGCACCTGGGATGATGTAGTCTGCTGCTAAATGAGCTCTTCAGTGCATTCAGTATGTCCTGCATAGGGTGGAACTCGGACTCCAGCAGAGATGACAGTATAGCCACCGTCCTTCTCTCTCCTATCTCCTCCACCGGATCAAGGCGCTGCCCCAGGACAGAGCTAGCTTTCTTGATCAGTTTGTTCAGTCTTTTCCTATCGGCTGCAGTAATGCCACTGCCCCAGCAGACCACTCCAAAAGTGATGGCTGATGCCACCAGTTAAACTGGTGGCATCACTAACAGTTAAAGTTTCCCCGTGCAGTGCTACTGCTACGCTTAGGCTCTGTGCCCAGTTTCATTCTCCTAGCCAGTCGAGCCTCCTAGAGGACTCCAAGTTTACCCAAGTGAAAACGTTAATTGTTTTGTTTGTATCGTGGCCACTGTGCGCTGTGGTCTGCCTGTTGCACGTTACCGTGTTATGCCCTTTAGTGCACCCTGTTACCTTTCTGCACGTTGTTATTTTTGGAACTGCTGTCCTTTGTGTTAATAAATGTGTTTGTGGTGTAACCAGCGTTTAAATCTATTCTTCCTTCCCCTCCTCCGTGCGCTGCATAAAAGCACACAGGGAGGTCTGTGACACTGATGCTGGTCACTTGATGAATTGCTGTTCACTTGTGAATGATGCTAGTTAATTGATCACTGTAATGATATGACAGAGAAAAATCAGTGACTGACACATTTATCCAAATAACACTGTTCTATAATTTCATTGAGAAGTCATATGGAAAAAATTACTTATGGAAGAGAATTACAATATTGCCGGCAAATATTAATGCAGAGTTACATTTTATTTCATAAAATGAACTAGGGCTGGGTGATACAACGAATATATTCTTTTTATTGATACATTCTATTATGTGCGATACAAAAAATGTTTTTATCGCGAAGCTCGAGCATTTTCACGGCTGTCAGCTTCTCTCTCCTCTCTCCTCTTACACAGCTATACCACAGAGCTGCACTCAGGCGCTTCCCGTCCGCCTCTCTGCCTCCCTGTGCTGTGTTTCATTTCAGGTTCGTTGCCAGGTCTGTTTTTTCCCGCAATTTTGTTCGTGGAGCAGACACTTGTTTTTTTATGCACAATCTGGCAACACTAGCACAGTGCTGGGAGAGGGAAAAAAAGGAAATGACACACACACATACTGGCTGCAGTGCAACAGACTTGAATGAAAGGAGAAAAAGGTCCAACACTGAAGGTAAAAATTGAACAATATACAGTTTTGTGCAAATTATGTTGCACTACCACTAATTTATTTTACCACTGAGTTGTCATCCACTGTAATATGCAGAATGCATTAAGAAGCATCGTTCATGTGGTAACTGCGGTTCCTCGACACACCAGGAGAGAGCGCAATCCTGCCTGACCAAGGGGCAGCGTTACAGCCACTACGGCAAGCTCAATCATTTCGCCAAGGTGTGCCGATCGTCATCGACGGCGTACATGTGGTAAATGGTGAGGCTAGATGACGTCGACTTACCGTTGCTGCTGGACACCACCACTGTGAGGTCAGTGATGAACTGGGTAACAGTAAAGAAATTCCTCCACAACCATCCTATTAGGAAGAATCCAGTAGAGCTGTATGGCTATTGTCACATACACTACCGTTCAAAAGTTTGGGGTCACTTAGAAATTTCCCTATTTTTGAAAGAAAAGCACTTTTTTTCAGTGAAGATAACTTTAAACTAATCAGAAATACACTCTATACATTGCTAATGTGGTAAATGACTATTCTAGCTGCAAATGTCTGGTTTTTGGTGCAATATCTACATAGGTGTATAGACGCCCATTTCCAGCAACTATCACTCCAGTGTTCTAATGGTACAATATGTTTGCTCATTGCGTCAGAAGGCTAATGGATGATTAGAAAACCCTTGTGCAATCATTTTAGGTCTGCAATGCTGTAATTGGTGCAAATGGAGGATTCTTTGACGAAAGCAAAGTTTGAAGGAAAAAATTATTATTTCAAATACAAATCATTATTTCTAACCTTGTCAATGTCTTGACTATATTTTCTATTCATTTTACAACACATGGTGGTAAATAAGTGTGACTTTTCATGGAAAACACAAAATAATTGTCTGGGTGACCCCAAACTTTTGAATGGTAGTGTACGCATCAGCTGAGTAGGGACCGTATTGCTGACAGTTTGCTACGGGTCACGAGTCCTCCCGGCGTTCGTCTTCCAGGTAGCCACACATGGGGATTATATCCTGGAGTGTGACCTCTTTTACGAACTGGGTTTTACCATCCGTGATAATCTTGGGCTCTGTTTGACTGCTGATGATGGAAGCGCAACACACCCAGACAAGGGTACAGCCGCTCCAAGCTTGACACCACAGGGAGAAGACAGTGAGGAGAGGGGGGCAGAAACCAGACTCATCTCATATCCTCACCCGGCATTAGCAGCAGGGAGCCACCGCAGTACTGCAGGATAGAGTTTGTGGCCCAGGGGGGCCCAGTCGAACCCAACCTGGGGCACATCCTGCCGCCAGCATGAAAGTCATGTTGCCACAGCAGCAACCAGTATCAGGGACGAGAGAGCAGCAGTAGCACCGCATGAAGCTGACTAGGTCCAGATTCACGGTGCTCGATTGGGTTCAGGTCTGCCGATCTGAATGCCCAAACGACCTGCAGATGTTTCTGTCCCCGCCGATGCAGATCACCGAGCAGAAGGGGCCAGCCACCTTCCAGATGACCGATGGTTCAAGATGGCACCCAGGTCCGCTGCAACCAGCACCTCCAGGGCCGCACCCACCGCAGACTTGCCTGAGGCCCCTGAAGTTGAACTGCAACAGTGACTCTGTTTTCCAATGTTTAGACAGAGGATGGTTGACCACAGTGGCAGAATAACCTACTCAACTGTGCAGGCTCTACCAGCAGTCCACCCGGTGGCCTGGGTCCAGGTTTGCATTGTTGAAAGTTCATATGCCTGCCATAACATTCATAATGGTTTTGGGTTTTCCCAGGGGGGAGGTGAATGTTAGATATTCCCATATTAACAATACGCAGCATGGACGTGATGGTGCAGGCACAGATGATGTCATCATGCCATCATGGGGAGTGGCAACAGGAGAAACTCTTTTTGGCGCTCTGCCTCGATGCCAACACCAGCCTGTATCTGTTTGGGGTTAGCTTAGCAGCTAGCATGCAATAACACATGTTGTTAACACTGTTTGCTAATAAAGCCATTGTTCAGTACAGCTCCTGCCTCCGCTGTCCTAATTTCCAGACACAACAAACATACTTTGGGAAGTTCATTTAATATTTAGTAAAAAAGCCTTTGTTGCTAGTAACAGCTTCCAGATACCTCCTGTACGGAGAAACAAGGTGCAGGCATTGCTCAGGAGTGATTTTAGCCCATTCGTCCACAAAAATTGTCTTCAAATCTTAAAGGTTCCATGGGTGTCTTCTATGAACTCTGATCTTCAGTTCGCTCCTTTGGATTCAGGTCAAGTGACTGACTGGGCCATTCTAGCAGCTTTATTTTCCTACTCTGGAGCCAGTTGAGAGCTTCCTTGGCTGTGTGTTTGGGATCATTGTCTTGATGAGATGTCCACCCTTATTTCATCTTCAGCATCTTGTCATAAATTGCCCTTTTTAAGGGCAGGCAAAGGACACCAAACGCACGCTGTGAGTTTGCAATATTTATTAACAGAAAGACAAACAATACACAAAACACTACACTTACATATAACTAAAAGATGAAGGACGCTAAGGAGAACGGGGCTCATGACCAGTAGTTAAAGTGAACAGCCTGGATGGAGCACAGGCTGAGGCGCTCGGACACGCCGGGGAAAAGAGACAAACCCCAGGCAGAGTCACACCCAAAAGGAAATGGGGTTCATGGCTGAGGGAAATGGGAAAAGAATAAAATTTCCTGGACGGAGCACACCCGTTCACCTCTGCAGAAAACCAAGCTCACTCAGAGTATAACTGGTAGGACACGGCAATGAGGAAGCGTTTCCGTATCCATATATAGGTAAATGGACAAATGATTAATGAATGACAGGTGTGGATACATGAGTAAGGAAGTAACATAATCAGTGACAGCTGTGCAGCCTGTGAAACAGGATTTGACAGCTGGAAGCTGCATGGGCACTGTCAAAATAAAAGCACAGACCAGAGACTAAATAATAATACAAGAATTGTCACTACCCTCCTCGTGCACTTATATGCAGCGCACCAAGGAGTGAGGAGGAAGGACAGATTTACGCACAGGGTTACACCACAACACATTTATTAACAAAAAGGCAGACAGTTCCAAAATACAGACTTACAAAAATGCTACAGGGTACACTAAATAACTCACACGACAGGTGTGCAGCAGGAAGACCACAGTCTACCATGGCCACAAGACTAACAGTACAAAAATAGGCAGACTTACAAAAAGAAGACAGGGTTCACTTTTTGACTCACATGATGACGTGTAGCGGGCAGACCACAATGAACGGTGGCCACGACATACCTCAAAGACAATACAATTGTCCAGCAATGCTTGACTGGCAAAGGCCGCTTAAGTACAAACATTGCTGACACAACAGATTGGGTTCACCTGGGCGAGGCACAGAAAAAGCAATTACCAGAGAGGAAACCAGCTGGCTGTCAAGAGAGAGGGGGCGTGGTCAGACTGGCAGGTGTCAGACAACGCCCACACGAATGTAAGTCAAGGAAGGCTGCCTAACAGCTGCCGGCCAGAACAGTGGCTACAGGTATGGGAAAAAGAACAAGTGACAAAGAAACTACAAGAACTCAAAAGATAACAATACACAAATAAACCGATAGCCTGAGCCACAGAGAATGGTCAGAAACGAGCCTAAGGCAAACACCGGTTTGGTTCGTGACAGAGTCCCCCCCCCCCCAGGGGTGGATTTCAGACACCCACGGCAACATTATAAGGAAAGGAACCCCCCCCACACACCAGCAGGAATAACAACCACGAACCCAGGTGGGAGGTAGGGGGAACAGGCAAGGAGGGAACATAATACACCCCGCACAGGGCCCACAATTAACCCCGCCAAGTCCAAAGGCATGGAGGCTCGGGAGGCCACCCAGAGTCCCAGGCCCAGCAGACAGTCCAGCAAACAGAGTTTGGTGGCCTGCTGGAAAACATGGGCCATCTGGCCCAGAGACTCAGTCCCTCCACCGGTCGGCCAGCGTTATTGAGCCATCAGGACCGGAGGGGTGGAGCAGGAAGCGGCCTGCCCACCGGGAGGCTCACTGGTGGGTGACCGGACCATAGTA
This sequence comes from Pholidichthys leucotaenia, assembly GCA_020510985.1. NCBI lineage: Eukaryota > Metazoa > Chordata > Actinopteri > Cichliformes > Pholidichthyidae > Pholidichthys > Pholidichthys leucotaenia. The sequence continues at coordinate 205,106,624 of CM035839.1, forward strand.
AGGGAACCCCCATGGCGTCAGACAGGGAGGGGGAGGAGCCCACGGCATCTTTACACTGACCTGCAGCACCCTCGGTGGTCCCAGCTTGGGACACAGCTGAACCCACGGTGGACCCCAACCGGGCCAACACTGCACCCACGATGGACCCCGACTGGGCCAACGCTGCACTCTCGATGGACCCCGACCGGGCCAATGCTGCACCCACGGTGGTTCCCGGCTGGAGCTCTGCAGCACCCGCGGTGGCTCCCAGCTGGAGCCCTGTACCATCCACAGTGGACTCCAGCTGAAGCTCTGCCGCGCCCGCGGTGGACCCCAACCGGGCCAACGTTGCACCCTCGGTGGATCCCATGCTGGAGCGTGGTGTCCATGATGGGTCCGTGCAGGAGCACAGCACCCACATTGGGCTAACCCTGGGGTGCAGCCCCCACAAGAGTCTTAGGCCAGCGTGCTGCACCCACGGAGACACAGCCTGTGGAGGGACCCACATGATAGCCTCAGGCAGCAGGCGAGCTGGACCTGCAATGTCGTCAGGTGGCGAGACCGGTTCCAAGGAGACCCCTGGTGACGATGGTTCCTCTCCGGCGACCCTAGAAGGACAGTCAGGAGCAGGACAAGAAACAAGGTTATTAGCATTGCCAGCAGCAGCAGAGCCTGGCGAGGGGAGTTCAGATGCGGCTGAGGGCTGCACCTAACTCTCCTCATCTAGAGCCAGACAAGATCTCTTTAATACTGACATTAGAAATACAAGAGAGAAAACTTGCCTGAGCTCGAGCTCCACCGCCGTCCAGGACTCAGTCGATCCTGACGATGAAGACTTGGGCCCAGCCTCTAGGAGGTCCAGCTCAGGCTCCCAATCCGCTGCGGTCACCTCCGCAGCTGGCAAGATGGTGAAAACAGTCCCATTGTCCTCCTGCAATGGCTCCAACACTGGGCATTCCTCCGGCGTGGCTGCAGGGGATCATCTCCGTGCTGGCTCCGGAGAGGAATCTTCCGAAGCCACTGGCTCCTCTACGGTCTGATGGCCCTGACCTTGGGCCAATGGGCGCTCAGGAGTACATGGAGAAGACACGGAGAGAATAGAAAAAATTTCAATATCTGCAGCTGGAGGAGAAGACCCAGCAGACTGCTGAGACTGAGCCTCTCCCTCAGGAGACAGACAAGGTTTTTCAAGATTTAACTGGGTAGAATGAAAAAAACACTTGCCTGTCATCCCGGTGTTTGTTGTTCTCAACTGCAGCCTGCACACAGTCGTTGACAGTCGTCTCTCTCCATGTCAACAATGATCTGGCCCCCTTCAACGGAGTGTGGAGGAGCCGTCTTCATGGCAATGGAGGTGGGCATTCCTGGGGTGGCCCTAGCAGACTTCAAGGCAGCTGGAGGGGAGATCGCTGCCGAGGACGAGGAGGACCTCTCCTTACGTTTCCCCGCAAAATGACGCCTTTTGTGGGAGGCTGGTGCTTTGCACCCTGAAACAGGAAGTAAAGCTAGCGAGCCGGGAGGGGAGAAGGACATCAGCCATGGAGAGTGCCTCTGCTTTGGCTCCTCTGGAAATGCCCCCATCCTCAGCCCAGGTTTCCTGGGCTGAGGATGGTGGTTACAGGTACAGGAGGATGGGGGCATTTCCATTTCATTGGAGTGCCGACACTGTGGACAACAGCTCAGAGAATTCGGGATAGTTCCACAGACTGGGATGCACCTCCAGAATTCCCACCGCTCCATATACACTTTCCCAGGCTTGCTTGGGTCCCCGGGCGGTGAGAGCCTCATCCATAAAACTCTGGATGAAGTCTGCCGCCCACTCCTCCTCCACCGTCGGAGACCCCTCTGCCTTCCTCCCTTTGTTGACGTGAGGCCAGCGAGCTGGGGACATAATGAGCTCCCATTCACAGGTGAGTAAAAAAGAAAAAACAGTTCAAAAAAGAAAAACAGATGTGTGGGTGTAACCCGCTAAATCCTCTGCGCTGGCTGGAACATTCTGCCACGACTCTCCTCGTGCACTTTTACGCAGCGCACCAAGGAGTGAGGAGGAAGGACGGATTTATGCACAGGGTTACACCACAACACATTTTTTAACGAAAAGGCAGACAGTTCCAAAATAGAGACTTACAAAAACGCTACAGGGTACACTAAATAGCTCACACAACAGGCGTGCAGCGGGAAGACCACAGTGTACCATGGTCTTCAACCAGCTGGCTGTCAAGAGAGAGGGGGCGTGGTCGGACCTGCAGGTGTCAGACAACGCCCACACGAATGTAGGTCAAGGAAGGCTGCCTAACAGCTGCTGGCCAGAACAGTGGTTACAGGTACAGGAAAAAGAACAAGTGACAAAGAAACTACAAGAACTCAAAAGAAAACACAATACACAAATAAACCGATAACCTGAGCCACAGAGAACGGTCAGAACCAAGCCTAAGGACAACACCGGCTCAGTTTGTGACAAGAATAAGATAACACAATCCCAAAAGATGGAAATAATACCATAAATACAAAATGACAATAAGTCGACACTACTTACACAATAAGTAGACAAGACTATAAAGACAAAACTAAGAATACAAACAACTCATAAATAACCAGAGATCAAATACAGCAGACCATAATACTTGTAATATAAACAAAGAAGTAAACAAACAGGAAAAGGACTTAACTCAAACTGGAGACTGCGCACGGCACCCACCAATGCTCAGGATCATGACAGTGCCCCTCCCCCAAGGGTGGACCCAGACACCCTGATGTAACATCAAAAAAGAAAAAAGGACCCATCCACAAAGAAGACCCCCCCCCCCACAAGAAAAACAACCCACCCCGGGCGGGAGGAGGGGGAACTCAGGCACGGAGGGACCGAAACCCGCCAGAAAAAAAAAAAACAAAACTCATGACCCACAACACTGTACAACAGGTAGCAGTAGAATACCAAATAAACAGGATGAAAATTGAGACAGTTCAGGTGGTCTGCTAGAGTCCAAAGACCACCCGGTCACAAGTTGGAAGGTGTCGGGTGGCCTCCCAGAGTCTTTAAGCCACCCAAGCAAAGGCCGTAATCTGCTGGGTGGCTTCCCAGCATCCCTGAACCAACAGACTATAGAACACGACACGCCCCCTCCTGGAGGCAGCAAATGGAACATGTGCTCCCTTCGGGCTACAGGGGCTGAGGCATGGGTCAAGTGGACTCGTAGCAGGACAGCATTGACCCCTGAAGAGGACCGCTGGCCAGCTGCAATCTCAGACGGTGATGGCAGCTGACTAGTGAAGGGACCAGGCAAATGGACAGCTGACCAAGGTGGCTGGCCAGCAGATGGGCAGGATGAGGGGGAAGGCTGCTCAGTGGAGACCTCAGGCAAAGGCAGGGAACCCACAACAACTTTGGGCGGAGATGGAGGACCCACAACAATCTCGAGCAGAGAAAAAGGACCCTCAATGACCTCAGGCGGAGACAGAGGACCCATGGCAACCTGGAGCGGAGGCGGAGGACTCACGGCGACCTTGGGCAGAGGCGGAGGACCCACCCAACCTCGGACGATGGCAGAGGAGCCGCAGCGACCTCAGGCAGAGGCAGAGGACCCGAGGTGACCTCGGGCAGCGATGGAGGACCCACGGCGACCTCTGGCGGCGATGGTTGACCCACAGTGACCTCTGGCAGAGATGGAGGCTCAGAAAGAGAGGAAACAGACACCGGTTCAGAGTCACTGTCAGCAGTGGAGTCCAGCGAGGAGAACTCAGGTGCAGTTGGCGGCTGCAACTGGTCCTCCTTACCAAGAGGCAAGCAAGATCTCTCTAGTACAGTTATAGTGAAAATGAAAAAGTGAACTTGCCTGAGCTCGAGCTCCATTGATGTCCAGGACTCCGGCAAATTAGGCTGGGACATCTTGACTCCGGACATCTGGCGCTCCAGCCCCAGCACGGTCACCTCCAATAGGGAAGAACAAAGAAACACCGGAACATTACTGGCAGCAGTGGAGCCCGGCGAGGAGAACTCAGGAGCAGAGGATATCTGCAGCTGATTCTCCTCACTAAGAGCCAGACAAAACTTCTCTAGATCTGCTGGTATTAACACAGAACAGAGTACTTGCCTGGACTCGAGCTCCACCGCTGTCCAGGACTTCGGCGACACAGGCTGGGACGTCTTGACTTCGTTCCTCCAGGTGTCTCCTCCCGACATGTCCACCCCGGACGGGAAGGAGGAGATGGACACTGGAACACTTACTGGCAGCAGTGGAGCCCAGCAAGGAGGACTCAAGAGCAGAGGAAATCTGCAGCTGATTCTCCCTGCCACAAGCAAGACAAGATTTCTCTAAGGCTAATAATGGAGTGACTGAACAGAGAACAGAGAACTCGAGCTCCACCACCATCCAGGACTCTGGCGACTCTGTTCCGATGATCTCAGCAGCAGGCATGATGGTGGATGCAGCCCAAGGACCTCCAGGCAAGGCAACCGACACAGGTGGAACTCCCGGCGTGGCGGCCAAAACTGGAGGTTGCCTCACCGATGATGCTGGCTCCCATGCTGCTGAAACCAGGGGACAATCTCCTGTTGGCTCAAGTTTCAGTGCGCAAGTAGCATTCTCCTCCCATCCGGGATGTGGCTGTGGGGCTGGAATGGAATCTTCCAGGACCACAGGCTCCGCCATCATCCAGTGACTCCATCTCAGGACCGGTGGACTCTCAGGGAATACAAGAGGAGACATGGGATAGGCAGGTGAGGAATTGGTGGCAGCAGCAGGCAGTGAGGACTCAGCTAACATGGGCTGCAAATGCTGAGCCTCACCACCGGGAATAACGCAAGACATTTCATTTTTATGTGCAGGAAAATGAAAACACACTTGCCTTATCTTTTGGGGCATGTTGGTATTTGCTGCTGAATAGCCTCCAGACATGGCGACTAACGCTGATGAACCTCCCAGCGTGGCGGCTGATGCTGGAGGTTGCCTCACCGCTGGCGCAGAGACCCATGCAGCTGAAATCAGGGGACACCCTCTTGTCGGCTCAGTCTTCTAGGCACAGGGGGCGCTCTTCTCCTGTCCAGGGCATGGCTGCGGGACTGGAACAGAGTCCTCCAGCGCCGCAGACCCCTCCATCATCCGGTGGCTCTCTCTCTGGACCGGCAGACACCCAGGAAAAACAGGAGGGGACACAGGAGTAGCAGGTGAGGATAAAGTTGGAGCAGCAAACAGTGAAGACTCAGCTAAACTGAACTGCTGCTGAGCCTCACCACCGGGAATAAGACAAGGTATTTCATCTAAAATTGTTCAAGAATGAAAATGTACTTGCCTTGTCTCCCAGTTCATGATGGCAATTGCTGCCGAAAGCCCAGATAACTCCCTATCTGTGGCTACAGTGGGGGGAGGCACCCATGGAGACTCTGGAGGAGCCGGCTCTGCAGACATGTCACTGGCCAACACAGCTGCTGCAGCAGGGGAGTTCCTCTGACGTGCTGTGGCTGGATGGTGGAAGGAGGCTGGGCACGTCTGTTCATGGGGACGCTCTCTCACCGGCTCAGAAACGAATGATGGAGGAGGAGGAGCAGGCTCTTGGTAAGACAGGCAAGGCACTGGGGTCCGGGAATGCTTCCTTGTCAGCTCAGACCTCGGCGCAGATGGAGATTCTCCTAGGACGGTGGAGACAGAGTACAGGAGGCCAGCATATCTGGGATAGTTCCAAAGACTGAGATGTGCCTCCACAATAGTGACTGCTGACTCCACATCCCTAAACACCTCCTTAGATGAGCGGGAGGTGAGTGCAGCATCCACAAGACTCTGGATGGACTCCACTGCCCAAAGTTCATCCACAGTGGGGCCACCGACTACCAATTTCCCTTGGTTGGCGGAGCCCCGGCACGCTGGTGACATAATGTCCTCTCTCTCTCTGGTAAGAAAATAACAGATGAGAAAAAAAACAAAAACACAGCGGCAGGTGTCTACACTGGCCGTGTCCTTCTGTCATAAATTGCCCCTTTTAAGGGCAGACAGAGGACACCAAACGCATGCTGTGAGTTTGCACTATTTATTAACAGAAAGACGAACAGTACACAAAATACTACACTTCCATATAACGAAAAGATGAAGGGCACTAAGGAGAACAGGGCTCATGACCAGTGGTTAAAGTGAACAGCCTGGATGGAGCACAGGCTGAGGCTTGGACACGCCGGAGAAAAGAGATGAACCCCAGCCGAAGTCACACCCGAAATGAAACGGGGCTCACGGCTAAGGAAAACGGGAAAAGGATAAATGTTACCTGGACGGAGCACACCCATTCACCTCTGCGGAAAACCAAGCTCACTCAGAGTATAACTGGTACCTCTGAGGAGGCTAAGAGTAGGACATGGCAATGAGGAAACATTGCCGTATCCTTGAATAGGTAAATGAACAAATGATTAATGAATGACAGGTGTGGATACATGAGTAAGGAAGTAACATAATCAGTGACAGCTGTGCAGCCCACGAAACAGGGTTTGACAGCCAAAAGCTGCATGGGCGCTGTCAAAATAAAAGCACAGACCGGAAACTAAATAATAATGCAAGGATAGATAACACAACCCCAAAAGATACAAATAATACCATAAATACAAAATGACACACAATAAATAGACAGGACTATAAAGACAAAACTAAGAATACAAACAACTCATAAATAACCAGAGAGCAAATACAGCAGACCACAATACCTGCAACATAGACAAAGAAGCAAACAAACAGAAAAGGTTCATGACACATCTTGGCAGATGGCAACAAATTCTTATCAAGGATGTCTCTGTACATTTGTCCATTCATCTTTCCTTTGATTATATGAAGTCTGCCTGTACCATGTGCTGAAATACACCCCCACACCATGATGGGATGTGCAGTGCCATTTCTCCTCCAAACATGCTGTGTGTGGCATCCAAAAAGTGACCAGACTATATTCTCCCAGTATTTTACTGGCTTTCCCAAATGTGCAGCAAACTTTAAACGAGCATCAACATGCTTTTTCTACAACAATGGAGTCTTGCGAGGTGAACGGGCATACAACCCATGTCAGCTGAGTGCATTACTTATTGTTTTCTTTAAAACAGCAGAACCTGCTAACTCCAGGTCTTTCTAGAGCTCTCCATGAGTGGTCTCTGGCTCTTGGATAACTCTTCTGATAATTCTTTTGACTCCTCTGTCAGAAATCTTGCAAGGAGCTCCTGGTCATGGCCAATTTATGGTAAAATGATGTTCTTTCCATTTCTGAATAACGGCTCCAACAGTGCTCACTGGAAGATTCAGCGGTTTAGAAATGCATCTGTAATCAACGCCATCATTACGCTTTGCAACAATAAGGTTGCAAAGGTCTAGAGAGAGCTCTTTGCTCTTCTACCCATCATGAGTTTTTGTGGTGTGACAATCTGATATTCACAGACCTTTTTAAAGGCTATTAGTGCAGACTTCACCGGCTGAAATTAATTGGCACTGATGGGGGATGGGATGGTTTCCTAAATTCTGATGGGTTTCAGCTGGTTTCTTAGTTTTCTCTGCCTTTTTGCACCTCTTTTTCTTCATGTGTTCAATACTTATTCCCTGTGTCATTCCATTTTATTAAATATAACTTATTTTGTGAACACAGTTGCCTTGATTTCTTTGTATGTATGGATTACTTGGGTTGTATGGATTAATGATATCTAGTGAAAATCTCAGGTCATTGGCTCCATCAGAAATATGTTTAATAAAAAAAATGTTGACGTGTTCTGTAAATTTATTTGAGAATAAAATATAGATTTAATTATAGTAGTGATGCATTTTTGTGTCAATTAAATAAAATTATTACATTCTAATCTAAAAGTTCAACTACATTTGGACATGTTATTTTAGAAGAGTAGGAGGAATTCACTTCAGTGGATATGCCAGAAACCTGATTTACTAAAGATTTGCACATATTAAATCATGTGCAAAATGCTGAACACTTGCAAAAATGGGAGTAAACTGATTAACTAAAGCTGAGCAATAAAAATTCAAATTAGCAAAATAGCGCACTATGTGGATTTTGCACCTTTACCTCTATAAATATGCAAACTGTGACATTTTTGCTGCTGCCTTAAAATACCAGGTGGAGACAGTCCAAATACATTATTGCACATACACAAAGGTGATTTATCAAGGTGGAAAGCTAATGTGCTTGCTGTTTTGCTGTTTGTTTGTTTTTTATTTGTTTTTTATACAGAAGCAGGTTCAATCTGCTTGGCATACAAGAGCACATAGGAGAAATGAATATGCCTTCAAACAGATCATCATTTGTGTTAATATACTTGAAATGACAGAACAAAAAGAAAAACAAAAACAAAAAAATCACGTGAAAAACGTCTATTAATCAAACATGCCATTTTCAAGAAAGCACACACAATTAATAATCTTGGTAAATCAGGCCATAAAAATGTAGTGTGTTAATTAATTCTATAAATGAAAGGACTAACTGAAGAATTTAACTCTGCCTTTATTGCATTCTTGAAAAAGAAAGTTGAAAATATATAAAATAGGAACAAAAAACTGATCTCCACCTTATTCCTAGGCCCCATGATGCCTTGCATGAATTATGGTAGCAACTTCCATTACTTGTTTAGAACATATGGTTGTCACTGAAACAGGACACTTTTCCTTGTTAAAAAACAATGACTTTCTGATTATGAAGTTCCTCAACTACAAAGACAAGATGACAGTCACCAGTGTGGTGCGAGCTAAAAGGGGAAATTAAGTACCAGGACCAACAAGTGCAGTTCTACCCAGACTTGGCTGCAGGAATACAACAATTGAGGAAACAGTTCGACCCGGCCAGCAAAGAGCTGCTCAACCTAGGGATTCGTCATGGAGTAATTCATCCGGCAAGACTGCTGGTCACATATAAGGGGAGAACCCACACCTTCAAGACCCCTCAAGAGGCGCAGGAGTTCATCAAGCACATTTAAGCATACATACAGGCATCTGATTGATCTGAAACATAAACATGTCTACAAAATACAGACTGTATAAAATGTTATATGTACAATGTTGCTATAAAACTTTGAAGTTATGTTGAAAAAGCTACAGAAGAGAGTTAATGTCATAAGAATAGTAGTAGTGTCAGGGTAATTGAGAGGAGAAAGAGAGAGAGAGTGGTTTGACTGATCCTCGCAGGTGTGGATCAGTCACTAGCTACAACGAGAGACGGAATATTTTGGAGGGATTACCACGAATGTGGGGAAAGGGAATCTGTTTTTGTTTAGTTTGTAGGATGAATCTTCTATCATCCATGTTTTTGCTTCTCTGTATGAGTATGTTTATATTGCAAGGTAATCTCAAACTCCTTATTGATCATAGATCAAAACGTTAATCTTAATTTAACTTCATGGAATTGCAGAGGTCTACAAAATCTTAAAAAACTTAAACAAGTCATGAATAAAATAAAAGACATAGATTCAAAAATTGTATTTTTACAAGAAACTCATCTATTAGAGGAGGATGTAAAAAGAATTCGGAGAAGATGGCAAGGTAACGTGTTCACCTCATCATTTTCTTCCCGAGCCAGGGGAGTTATGACTCTCATACACAAAACAGTCCCACTTCAAGTGAAAAATGTAATTAGAGACAAATTTGGAAGATATTTAATCATCCAAGGATCTTTGCTATTAGAAAATATAAATCTGGTGAACTTATACAGCCCCAATATTGATGATCATAACTTCTTTGTTAATTTATTTCTCACTTTATCATCACTTGCAGGGCAACATATAATAGCAGGGGATTTTAATTGTACATTGAATCCCAGTATAGATAGATCAACAGGACTGGACTGTATGCACAATGGATGTAGGATGACCATTAATCATCAAGAATTGAGATTGCTAGATATATGGAGAGAACTGAAACCACAAGTCAAAGCCTATTCTTGTTATTCTAATACCTATAAGACATTCTCACGTATAGACTACTTTTTGATCTCTACAGAATTAAGGTCCAAGATTCAAAACTGTTTCTATGATAACACTGTGATCTCTGATCATGCACCCTGCTGTCTAGTATATGCAGATAAGAAATTGACAAAGGACCCAGTTAGGTGGCATTTTCAACATAAATGCCTTCAGGATGAGAAATTTGTTAAGTACAGAGAAAAACAGATAGATGAGTTCTTTTGATACCAATACTACACAAACAATGGGATGTATAAAGTGGGAGGCTTTCAAAGCTTTTATTAGCGGGCATATTATTAGTTATACAGGTTCAAAATCTAAGAAGACCCGAGAGGAGAGAGTCCAATTGGAACATAAAATAAAAATTCTTCAAGAAAAGGTGTATGCAGGAAGTAACCCACAGTTAGAGAACGAATTACTGACTCTGAGAGCTGAATATGACAAAAAATCAGCGAATAGAGCTGTCTCGAGTCTTCTAAGATTGAAGCAAACTTTTTATGAACAAGGTGAAAAATCAGGAAAATTATTGGCATGGCAGATTAAACAATTAGAATCTAAAACACCAGTTACCAGTATTATAAGTAACGGACAGGTAGTTATAGATCCTTTAGAACTTAATAGTGCCTTTAGAGATTATTATGAAAAACTATATGATACAAAAAATGAAACTGACTTAACAAAACTAAATGAGTTTTTGGGTGGATTATCTATACCATGTATTCCAAATGAAAACAAGGAGATACTGGTGTCTAAAATTAGTCAAGAAGAAGTTGGGCAAGCCATTGATAATATGAAATCAGGAAAAAGAGCAGGACCAGATGGTCTTCCAGTTGACCTCTATAAAAAAAATTAAGAATAAATTAATAAAACTACTTTTGGAAATGGTTTTAAAAGCATTTCAAAATAGTAATTTACCACCATACATGAATAATGCCTTAATTATACTGTTACCAAAACCAGGTAAACCCCCTAATTAATAGATAGATAGAAAGATACTTTATTTCGAACAAAAAAGTATAACAAAAACAAAACAAATAACAAATGCAATAAAGTAACAGTATACAGTGTTCGAAAGGGAGAAGGAAGAAGTGAACACTTATTAATTCCACCTCCTCTTTTCCATAAATACACCCATGTGAATTATATACAAATTACCACATTTAAGACCCCAAGTAAACAATTAACTGTATTTTGTACATATCAACATTAACACCCATCCATCCTAACATACATTGATGTCCATACATCAAAACCAGCCTCAAACAACACAGATATACACAGTGCTGTGCTGTAAATGTGAAAACATGAGACCAATAAGCCTATTAAATGCTGATCTTAAAATAATCTGTAAAATTTTAGCAAAACGCCTACAAGATACATTACCAAATATTATTAACCGAGATCAGAATGGCTTTATAATGGGAAGACAAGTCTTCCATAATGTAAGAAGACTATTTAATATTATTTGTTCCAATAAAGAAGCACCGGATACAGCTCTCCTATCATTGGATGCCGAAAAGGCCTTTGATAGGGTCGAATGGCCCTATCTTTTTGAAGTCCTACAAAGGTTTGGACTTGGAAATAATTTCATAAAATGGGTCCAGATAATATACAATAATGCTACAGCAGAAATCTTAACAAATAGCAATATCTCAAAATCAATAAAATGTCACGTGGTGGCTCTCACGAGCCACCATAAGACGCCACACAGTCACCAGTGAGTTTTCAGTGAGTTTTATTACGGTGAAAATGTAACAACACAAGATGCAGGGGCAATGACACATAAGTCTACACACATCCGGAGGCGTAAGGCTAAACAGCTCTCTTACAGGTCCATAGGAGGAGACGGTCATACACAGGCAAGGTTGAGGGAGTAAAGACTACACAGGCTGCTGAGGCAAAGACACACAGAGGTCTACTCTCACCGGGAGGGGTAAGGCTAACAGCTCACTTACTGGTCCATGAGAAGCGACGGTCAACCACAGGCAGACGAGGTAGGTAACAGTCTGAAGCATCCGTAGCTCAGATGTAGGACGACTGACACTGCTGCGTCTTACTGCCGCCAGTGCCGGGCATAAGAAGGCGAAGCACTAACGACGATAATTACAAACAGCTGACCGACCGTTGACAGGCGGAAGCCCCACCGAGCACTTTCACAATAAGAGCCTGGTGAGGCCGGAATACAGCCCGCAACTGTCAAGGCCGGCAGCGAAACATAACTTAGCCCGAGCGCGATCAGAACCGGCACTCGGGTCATAACAGTACCCTCCCTCCACGGGCGGACTCCGAATGCCCCAAGGAACCACCCTGCCCCCCCCCACCCCCCCAGGGTGGGAGGTTGGGGGACAGATGTGGAGGGAGAGAACCAACCCATGAACGAGACCTTGAACCAAAAGGAAAAAGAATACATCAATTTCCCCCAGAACCATGACAAAACCAGAAAAAACAAGACATGACCAAAAATAATACAAGGGATACAAAACCAAAAAGAGCATAAGTACCTGACACCGAACGTCTTCCCACAGGGACAACAGCCAACCCGTCTAATTCCAAAGCACATAATCCCACGTGGTAAAGAACTCAAAGTAAGGATCTCTTCAAAAACCCAAACTTAACATGCCAAAATCATACTCCCAAACAACCTAAATACATGATAACTAAGGAACAAGAAATACCTGGAAACACACAATAACGATGGAACAAAAAATACATGGAAACGCACGATAACTATGGAACAAAAAATACATGGAAATACACATGGAGCAATCTAAAATTGCTTGGCATAACGTGACTACGACTAGACCGTGACTTTCAAAAACACATGAGGCAACCTAAACACAAACAAAACAAGAAATACATACAAACACACATGGAGCAAACTAAAATTGCTTTAACATAACTTGGCTATGACTAGACCGTGACTTTCAAAAAAAAAAAAAAAAAACAAAAAAAAAAACATGAGGCAATCTAAAATTGCTCTGACATAACTTAGCTATAGATAGACTGTGGTTTACAAAAAAAAGAAACATGGAGCAATCTAAAATTGCTGACTTGACTTAACTATGACTAAACTGTGGCCTTCCAAAAAAAAGAAACATGAGGCAATCTAAAATTGCTTTTAACCTTGACCAGACTGTGGCCTTCAAAAAAAAAACATGAGGCAATCTAAAATTGCTTTGACTTGACTATGACTAGACTGTGGCCTTCAAAAAGAAGAGACATGAGGCAATCTAAAATTGCTTTGACTTGACTTGACTATGACTACGTGAAACAACAAAAAAAAAAATTGCTAAACGTACTTGACATGACTGGGTACCGTATGGGCCCACGGATAGTCCCACAAACACAGTGCATGATGAGGTGGCCTACCCCAGTCCCAGGCCCCCAGAAACAAGTCCTCTGGTGGCCGAACCAGGTCACCCCGTAGCAAACACAGTTTATTGGGTGGCCAACCCAAGACGCCGAACGCACCAAGCAGTTCCTCAGGTGGCCGACCCGCATCCCACAACCACCAGGACCGTGGAGGAAATGTATGCAGCCGCCTGCCTGAAGACGACAAGACAGGAGAGCGCCGATCTGCCAAACAAAACCCTCTAACGGCCCCCAGCTGGTGGCTCCTGAGAGGGGGACAACCAAAAACTTGGACCCCCTCGAATCCTGATTGGGTCACAGCCGCACCTGCGCTGGACCCCCACTGGACCTCGTCGGACCCTGATTGGGTCATCGCTGCACCCACGCCGGACCCCGACTGGGTCACCTCGACCCACGCGTCGGACCCCGACTGGGTCACCTCGACCCACACGTCGGACCCCGACTGGGTCAGGACTGCTCCGGCGACGACCTCCATCTCCGAACCTGGAACCCCCAGTCCCGTGACCTTGACTGGCTCCGGACCGGTAACGCTGTGGAGGTGCTCAGAAAACAGAAGAGGACCGGGATCAGTTCCACCGGCAGCACCAGAGCCCAGCGAGACGAGCTCGGGTGCAGCGGACGGCTGCCCCTCACTCGCCTCCCCATGAGGCAGGCAAAAATGCTCTAACACACCATACAGGAAAACAAGAAAGAGCACTTGCCTGCACTCGGGCTCTGGAGCCGTCCAGGACTTCGCCGATCCAGGTTCAGGAAGGCGCTCGTCGTCGGGCTCCCACTCGGCTGCGTCGGGTTCCACAGCCGGCCTGATGGTCTCTGCAGCTGGATCCTCACGCACTGGCATCCACGCCAATAACCCGTATGGCGTGGGGGCAGAGGACCCTGGACCTGCTGACTCGGGTTGCATCCCTGAGGAACCCTGGGGACGCTCTCTCGTCGGCTCTGGCTCCTCACCGCAGTCCGTTCTCCTCCTCTGTCCAAAACAAGGCTGCAGGGCCGGGATATTTCCCAGAGCCGCAGGCCTCCCCCTCGTTCGACGGCGTGGGACTAACGCCGAGGACCGCTCAGCAGGAGGAGACACAGAGGCAGCAGGTTTAGTACAAATGGCTACAGCTGGGGAAAGAAACTCAGGGAGCTGCGAACCCCGAGTTTCACCCCCAGGAGTCAGACAAGACAGATCACTATGATAAATAGGACAGTGAAATTGGACTTGCCTGTCTCCCGGAGGGAGGATGGTATCAGCTGTAGCGGACATTGCGCCTTCCCTCGCTCGCTGGATGGTAGAGAAGGACCCATGGACGGAGCCCACCGGCACAGGACTCAGCTCACTCACAGCAGCTGGCTGATTGAGGGGGTCATCCCGCCGGCCCGGAACTGGATCCGGAGCAGGAGCTTGCTGAAGATGCGCCCGGCCGTGGTGCCGACGCCTTCGCTGGCCCCCAGATGGTGCGAACTCCCGAAACGGATCGGGAACAGGATCGGGATCCGTAGGCAAAGAGCAGGAGTGCCTCTTCTCCTGCTTCATGCCGCGTTCCTCCTCCAGCATCAGGAATATTTCGCGTTGCGCGGCGATATCTTCCCTCCTCGCGTCGACTTCCGGGTGGTCGGCATAGCGGAAAGAGAGATGACAAAGCACATCTTTGGCAGCGTCCAGGTACCAGTGTATGCCGTGGTCATAATCCAGCAGAGAAGCGAAGATGAGCAGCTCATCCACGACTTCCAGAACACCTGTCAGCTCGTGGCTCGGACTCCAAACGCGGCCCCTCCGTGATGGCATTCCTCACATACACAGTACCCAGACAGGAAAAAGCAAATGTCCAAAAAACTCAAACTCACTGGTGAATTGCGTCTCGGGTTGGCGTCACCGTAAACACCGTTTTGGCAGCAGTGTACTGTCATGTGGTGGCTCTCGCGAGCCACCATAGGACACCACACAGTCACCAGTGAGTTTTCAGTGAGTTTTATTACGGTGAAAAAGTAACAACACAAGATGCAGGGGCAATGACACATAAGTCTACACACATCCGGAGGCGTAAGGCTAAACAGCTCTCTTACAGGTCCATAGGAGGAGACGGTCATACACAGGCAAGGTTGAGGGAGTAAAGACTACACAGGCTGCTGAGGCAAAGACACACAGAGGTCTACTCTCACCGGGAGGGGTAAGGCTAACAGCTCACTTACTGGTCCAGGAGAAGCGACGGTCAACCACAGGCAGACGAGGTAGGTAACAGTCTGAAGCATCCGTAGCTCAGACGTAGGACGACTGACACTGCTGCGTCTTACCGCCGCCAGTGCCGGGCATAAGAAGGCGAAGCACTAACGACAATAATTACAAACAGCTGACCGACCGTTGACAGGCAGAAGCCCCACCGAGCACTTTCACAATAAGAGCCTGGTGAGGCCGGAATACAGCCCGCAACTGTCAAGGCCGGCAGCGAAACATAACTTAGCCCGAGCGCGATCAGAACCGGCACTTGGGTCATAACATAAAAATTAATAGAGGAGGTCGACAAGGCTGTCCACTTTCACCTTTATTGTTTACTATGGCAATTGAACCTTTAGCGATGGCAGTACGTTTACATCCACAATTATATGGAATTAAAGTAGGATCAACAGAACATAAAATCTCCCTGTATGCCGATGACATAATTTTATTTCTGTCGAATCTTAAAAAATCAATTCCGATCTTGTTAAATTTAATAAAGAATTTTGGGGATATATCAGGATATAAAATAAACAAAACAAAATCTTCAATATTAATGTTAAATGAGACCCAGAGAAATCACCTAGCTCCTGAGGTAAACCAATTCAATGTTGTAGATCAGTTTAAATATTTAGGAATTCAAATTTTGCCTAAGCTAGAATCAGTCGCCAATGCCAACTATGAAGCCTTAATGACAGATATTAATGAGTTACTTCAGAGATGGATGTCACTACAAATGTCAATGATTGGGAGAATTAATATACTTAAAAGTAATATCTTACCAAAAATATTTTACTTATTCCAAAACATCCCTTTACCACCACCTTCAGATCTATTCTCAAGAATTAAAAAAAGTTAGTGGAATTTATATGGAACAATAGGAAGGCGAGACTACGTTTGTCCTTACTATACTTACCATTTGATCGTGGAGGTCTGAAATGTCCAAACTTTATGTTGTATTACTGGTCAGCACAACTGAGGTCTATGACATATTATTTTTCAACAAATGATCCTCCTCATTGGACTGAAATGGAATCATACAATTTACCTTTACCTCTTCCCTTATTCATATACTCAGACTCAGCTAAAAAAATTACAGAAACAAGTTAAAAATCCAATTGTAAAGCACATGATCAAAATATGGTGTGAAACTAAAAAATATTTAAAAGAACTACACTCACTGTCACAATTTAGCCCACTATGGGGTAATCAATATTTTACACCAGGGAGAGTGGATACTGTATTTAAAGTATGGAATTTAAAAGGGATTCAAAAGATTCAAGACTTATATTTGTCACACTCAGATAATATAATGTCTTTTGAAGAACTGAGGATTAAATTCAATCTTAATAGAACACACTTTTTTAAATATCTTCAGCTTAGAAATTTTATTTGATCAAATCAAAATAATGCTCTCACCCGACCTACTTATTCATCTTTGGAAAAAATTTTGATAAAAGATAATCAGAGAAAGAGTATCATTTCAGAGTTTTATAACTAATTGACACTATTCTCATGTGAAAACTCACAGAAAAGACTGAATGACTGGAAAGAAGACCTGCAAATTGAAATCTCAGCGGAACAATGGGAAATGGCTTGTGCAGGAGTTCAAACCAAATCAATAAATGCACGTCTTAAACTGATACATTTTAAATGGTTAATGCAGATGTATGTTACACCAGTGGAATTAAATAGATATAACAAAAACATACCAGATACATGCACAAAATGTATGGAAAGTAAAGGAACCCTATTTCACTGTTTATGGGAATGTAGAAAAATCAGAATGTTTTGGGAAGAGGTGAGGGTAACAATTGAAAAAATAATTTCAAAACAAATCACATTGAACTCTAAACTGTTTTTGTTGGGTCTGTATCCAGAAAAACACAACTTCAGTAAAAGTGAAAGAACATTCATAGACCTCGGTTTGCTTAATGCCAAAAAATGTATTGCACTACTGTGGAAAAAGACTCATAGACCAGATGTGACTCAGTGGTTAAGACAGATGTTAACAAACCTTCCACTAGAAAGAATAACATATATACTTAAATCAAAGGAAAATGTGTTTGAGAATATATGGAGACCTTTCATTGATTATGTACAGAAATTAAACATAACTTCTGAAGAAGAAGGTGAATGATATGTGTGGACCTTGCAAATTCCAAGCTGGTGATTTTTTTTTAAAAAAAACGAGATCTTTTTTTTATTCAAGAAGTTTGATGTCTTGTTTCAATGTATATTATGTATTCTTATGAAATAGATTACCTAGACTAAACAGAGGAGCATTATTGTTGACCTGTTTTTGTTAATGGCTGTTATTAATTTTATTATACATTTTTTTTTATTATTATTATTTTTAATCTTTAAATAACTTTTGTGTTTATGTCTGACTGTTTATACCATATTTATAAAAAAAAAAAGTTCAATAAAAAATATTGTGAAAAAAAAAAAACAATAACTGGCATCAGAAATGCGGGAACACGGCCTCTTGCACCTCAAAACAGTCATATAATCATATCACTTCCCACGACTACCGAGGGATGGAAAGATGACTTCAAAAAGTGGCCTCATAGATAGTAGCTCTGTTAGTGCCACGGCTAAGATGCTAACGCTGTAAACAAATGACCTGTGCTGGTAAAATGAATCACTCTGAGAACATTTTCAAAACGGATGTAATGTTATTTCCATATTCTGTATTGAAAGGCCTTCAAAATTTTATTTAATTTGTAGGAAGTGCGCAAAAACTGACCTGGAAAGAGACAATTTGTTTATATTTTGGCTAGGTTGAAAACTCACGTTCGATCGGTCGGGAGTTACGTCTTCCGCAAAAACATAGGTATTTTTAGAAAGTATAATTTTTAAGCTTTCCAATGTTACCAGGCACTCATAGGGTTTTCCCGTGACTTGCCGCTACCAAACAAAGAAAGAGTCATGATTTATGACTTCTCGTTGCATGTAGCTCATAATGACAGGATGCGCATTCCAAATTTTGCCAGCACATCTCCAATGCAATAAAGTTGGCTGCATGTTGTTAAAATATGTTGTACGTAATCAGATTTACCTTACAGCAGACGTACGCCACAACACCATGCTTGGATGTTGTCTTTCACCATGTGGTGAGAAGTCTCCATTTATACAGTCTGTGGCACAACCACAAACACCAGCAACAAGTACCAGAACTACACCAAAACATTCAAAAAATACAAAAACGAGAAGAGCTGAAATTAGCTGCCACTTGAGTGCAAAACATGTATGTGGACTATACATTAAAATGAATTTGAAAAACTTTTAAAAATGCCATTTTAAATGCCTCTGCTACTCCACTCTTACTGACTGATTTAACACTACGTCAGCCGAAACCGGAAGCTCTGTCCATAATCGTTCCTACAGCGGCACCCCCAGGAATAAGGTGGAAAGTTAAAATATACTTTTTTTAAATAAAAATATTAAAAAGTGGAAATTCCATCCATCCATCCATCCATCTTCTACCGCTTTTCCGGAGGTCCGGGTCGCAGAGGCAGCAGTTCAAGCAGAGAAGCCCAGACTTCCCTCTCCCCAGCCACCTGCTCCAGCTCTTCAGAGAGGATACCAAGGCGTTCCCAGACCAGCTGGGAGACATAGTCTCTCCACCGAGTCCTGGGTCTGCCCCGGGGTCTCCTCCCAGTGGGACGTGCCTGAAACACCTCAAGTGGGAGGCGTCCAGGAGGCATCCTAATCAGATGCCCATACCACCTCAACTGACTCCTTTCAATGTGGAGGAGCAGCAGTTCTACTCTGAGCCTCTCCCGGATGACTGCGCTCCTCACCCTATCTCTGAGGGTGAGTCCAGCAATCCTACGGAGAAAGCTCATTTCAGCCACTTGTATCCGCGATCTTGTTCTTTCGGTCATTACCCAAAGCTCGTGACCATAGGTGAGAGTAGGAACATAGATTGACTGGTAAATCGACAGCTTTGCCTTAGAACTCAGCTCCCTCTTCACCACAACGGACCGGTACAACGTCTGCATCACTGCAGATGCTGCTCCAATCCGTCTGTCAATCTCTCGCTCCATTTTCCCCTCACTCGTGAATAAGACCCCAAGATACTTAAACTCCTCCACTTGGGGCAGGAGCCTGTCCCCAACCCAGAGAGACCAATCCACCTTTTTCCAGCTGAGGACCATGGACTCGGACTTGGAGGTGTTGATTCTCACCCCGGCCGCTTCACACTCAGCGGCAAATCGTCCCAGCAAGAGCTGTAGGTCATTGCTGGATGAAGCCAACAGGACAACATCATCTGCAAACAACAGAGATGAGATCCTGAGGTCACCAAGCATGACACCCTCCATTCCCTGGCTGCACCTAGAAATCCTGTCCATAAAAATTATGAACAGGATCGGTGACAAAGGGCAGCCCTGGCGGAGTCCAGCTCTCACTGGGAATGACTCCGACCGTTTTGGCAATACGAACCAAACTCTCACAACGGTCGTACAGAGACCGAATAGCTCGTAACAACAAGCCCGATACCCCATACTCCCGAAGCACCCCCCACAAAAAACCACAAGGGATGCAGTCAAATGCCTTCTCCAATTCCACAAAACACATGTAAACTGGTTGGGCAAACTCCCATGAACCCTCGAGAATTCTCGAGAGGATAAAGAGCTGGTCCGATGTGCCACTGCCAGGACGAAAACCACATTGCTCCTCCTGAATCCGAGGTTCGACCAACGGCCGGACTCTCTTCTCCAGTACCTTGGCATAGACCTTCCCAGGGAGACTGAGTAGTGTGATCCCTCTAAAGTTGGAGCACACCCTCCGGTCCCCTTTTTTGAAGAGAGGAACCACCACACCGGTTTGCCATGCCAAAGGCACTGCCCCCGACCTCCACGCAATGTTGCAGAGGTGTGTCAACCATGACAGCCCAACAACATCCAGGGCCTTGAGGTACTCAGGGTGAATCTCGTCCACCCCCTGGGCCCGGCCACCAAGGAGATTTTTAACCACCTTGGCGACTTCAGCCTCTGTGATAGGCGAGTCATCCCCCTCATCCCCAAACCCTGCTTCCTCTGTGGAAGGCGTATCAGTGGGATTGAGGAGATCCTCGAAGTATTCCTTCCACTGCCCGACGATATCCCCAGTCGAAGTCAGCAGTGCCCCATCTGCACCATACACAGTGTGGACAGGGAGCTGCTTTCCCCTCCTGAGCCGCCGAACAGTTTGCCAGAATCTCTTCGAGGCCGACCGAAAGTCTTGTTCCATGGCCTCACCGAACTCCTCCCACACCCGGGTTTTTGCTTCAGCAACCACCCAAGCTGCACTCCGCTTGGCCTGCCGGTACACCTCAGCTGCTTCTGGAGTCCCACAAGCCAACCAAGCTTGATAGGACTCCTTCTTCAGCTTAATGGCCCCCCTCACCACTGGTGTCTACCACTTGGTTCGGGGGTTGCCACCACGAGATGCACGACCACCTTGCGGCCGCAGCTCTGGGCCGCCTCTTCAACAACAGAGGTGGAGAACATGGCCCATTCAGACTCCATGTCTCCATACTCCCTCGGAATGTGGTTGAAGTTCTTCCGGAGGTGGGACTTGAAGACCTCCCGGACAGGGGCCTCAGCCAGACGTTCCCAGCACACCCTCACTATACGTTTGGGTCTACCAGTGGAAATTCCCAAGCCGTAAGTTATTGTATATACACTACTCACAAAAAGTTAGGGATATTTGACTTTCAGTTGAAATTTATGGAAACTGTAAAAAGTTCACACTACAGTGACATAATATCACAAAAGTAGGGCATTTAACTAGAATCATGCAATGGTGATTTCCTCATCTCAAGCAATTTATTGAAACAAAAGCCAACAACAGTGGTGGGTATACCACAACTAAAAATATCAACGTCTCAATAACTTGTCATGTGTGCTTGAGCATCAGTTACAACTTGACGACATCTCATGCTGTTCACAAGTCAACTTACTGTCTGCTGAGGCATGGCATTCCACTCTTCTTGAAGGGTGGCCCCCAGGTCATTGAGGTTGTGGAGTGCAGGGTTGATCCCATAGCTGATTCCATAGGTTTTCTATGGGATTTGTTGTGTGGGGATTTGGCCCTTGGGGCTTGCCATAGCCGACGCCGGGCAGTTGACGTGGTGACATCAGGCGGGCTATGGCCAGTGTGCATATTGTGCCTGTTTTCCTTAATAAAGTTCAGTTCATTGCTCGGTTCAACACGGCTCCGGTCTCCCGTTATTCAGACATAACATTTTGGTGACGAGGATAAACCATGGGAGTATGCATTAAACCACCACCTCCATTTTTACAGTCTCCGGGTATGCCAACTACACCATGGTGCTGCTGGCGGGAGACGTTCGAGGTGTATGTTACCACGGTTGGCTTGGACGGCACTGACGAAGAGAGACGGAGGAGCCTACTCGTTTAATACCTCGGTTAGGAGGGCCAACGAATATTTTTTGCACTGGGTGGCAAGGGCTCATTGAAGGAGTGTCTGGACTTAATGGATACTTTCTCTATGGACCATTCCAGCATCACGACACAAAGATATAAATTCTTCGACCACCGACAACAAGCTGGTGAGTCCACCCAGCACTTCATAATGGAACTCCGTAGCCTAGTAAGAAAGTGCACCTTCGGGGCAATTGAGGAGAAGCTAGTCCGGGACAAGCTAGCACACAGTACGAGCAACAAGTGGCTAAAAGAAAAGCTAACGCTAACTACAATGTCTACACGCTGGAGAAAGTGGTTGAATTGACCAGCCAGACAGAGTCCACTGCCCAGCTAGGTCTACAAGTGCTAGCTAAGGAGAACCTAGCCACCCAAGTTTCTCCTCCACGTCAGGCTGCTAGCAACACAGCTAGCACTTCGGGGCGGATCCCTAAAAGGCGGCGGACCGTGGCACGGGCAGGAGCAGGAGGTAGGGGTCTGTGTGACGGCTGCAATTACCCCCATCACCGGGCGAGCTTGTCCACCTGCACCGCCAGAGGGAAAAAGTACCATAACTGTGGCTGTTCGAATCACTGGGCCAAGGCCTGCACCACCACTATTTAACCATCAGCAGTGGAACCCAAAAGCATGATGCAGGTGTGTGTGGCGCGCGCCAGGAAGGGGCCGTTTAAGTGGTACATCTTGCAGCTAGACGGGGTTGATGTGCCGCTTATGGTGGACTCAGGGACCGGTAAGTCTATACTTGTCACAAACCTCCCCATGCGCTTTTATGCAGTGCACAGAGGAGGAGAAGGAAGAATGGATTTACTTGCAGGAATTCACCACAACACATTTATTAACACAAAAGGTGACAGTTCCAAACATAAAGACTAACAAAAAGGTAACGGTGTACACAAAAATGGTTGATGCAGTAAGCAAACAGCGGGCAGACCACTGTGTACCGTGGCCACAGAAAAATAATACAAATAACATACACGCTTAGGAGACCTAGGAGGACTCTAGGAGGCTTGACTAACTCGGGAGGAGCAAACTGGGCAACAGCCTAAGCGTAGCAGTAGAACTGCGTGAAGAAACACTACCAGATAAGCGTAACAGAATTACTGCACAGAGAAACACTACCAGTCCAGCGTCGGACTGGCGAATGTTAGACAACGACCACATGAAAGTGGGCCAAAGAGGCTGTCTAACAGCCGCCGGCCAGAGCAGTGGCTACGGGCACAGAAAAGGAAAAGAACAAAGACATAAACACCACAAGAACTCAAAAGATAACAATACATAAATCACCCAACACCCGAATCACAGAGAACGGTCAGAACTGAGCCTACAAGAGCACCGGCTTGGTTCATGACAATACTGTGTATGACTACATTGAAAAGACTTTTCCCGGGCAAAACTATCAAAGCAGGGGCAGTGAAAATGTTTGGGTACAGTCACGTTAAAATTGACATGGCGGGCATGGTCATCTTCTTGGTGAAATGTGGGTCAAGGATAATTCCCGTGTTTACCTTCCAGGTTTTGCGCCAGGGGGCTGACTTGCTGGGAATCGATCTACGAGGTGAACTAGGATTCTCCATCACGGACCCAGCGGGCTCAACAGTGTTGACAGTCTCCCCTGAATGGCATGGCCGCTGGCTGACGTTGTTCGTGGGCCTAGGATGTATTAAAGCGTTTTACCACCACCTGCTCATCAACCCAAACATGATGCCCAAGATCCAACCATTACAACAGCTTCCACTCACCCTGCGGGACGAAGTCACGGTGGAACTGAATAAACTGCTTAAAGCCAGCATCATTGAGAAAGTGGATGCTGTGCCCTGGATATTGAACATCGTGGTGGCCAAGAAGAAGACGGGTGGCATCCGGCCATGTATTGACCTTAGTATGGTTAATAAGGTGACTGTCCAGGACAAATACCCGCTCCCCACGATGAAGGATCTTACCTCACCATTCAGCAGCTCAAGGGTGTTCACGAAGCTAGATCTCCGCCTGGGTTATCTACAGGAGCCCCTTCACCCAGCCAGCAGGGAACTGACAGCGTCCATGACCCACATGGGTATTTTCAGGTACACTCGGATGCCTTTTGGTCTGAGCTCAGCACCTAGCTGCTTTCAGAAGATCATGTCAACAATTCTGGGCACCCTCAGGGGTGTAGTGGTGTATCTGGACGACATCGTGGTCCACAGCGCGGGAAGAACACAACAGTCGTTTGAGATAGGTGATGGAGGTGCTGCTGGAGCACGGAGTCACGTTGAACGGGGAAAAGTGCATTTTCACAGTGGACTCCATTGAGTTTGTGGGATTATGGCTGGCGGCCAAGGGCCTGAGGCCCCTGCACTCAAACGTGGAGGTGGCCCTGCATCTCCCCGATCCCATGACACCCACACAAACCTCCTTGTTCTTGGGCATGGTGAACTTTTACGGGCGTTTTAATCCTCATTATTCAGAGACTATCGAACCACTCTGGGCCCTTCTAAAGCAGGACACACCGTGGCAGTGGACCCTGACCTGCTCATCGGCAGTCGCTAGGCTGAAGTCTCAACTCACCTCCCCTCCAGTGTCAGCCTACTTTGATCCAAAATGGCTGACTTTTGTGACCTGTGACGTGTCTAGTTTGGTGGTGGGGGTGATTATGTCTCAAGTGCAAGATGGTACTGAGCGCCCAGTGGCGTTCGTGTCGAGGTCCCTTTCAGTGGCTGAACAGAAATATGTCGTGGGTGAAAGGGAGGCACTCGCTTGTGTCTGGGCGTGTGAACGGTGGCACATCTACCTCTACGGGTATCACTTCACCCTGCGAACAGACCACCGGGCGCTGACGACACTGCTGGAGACGTCAGGCTCGGGACACAGGCCCCTATGGATCCACAGGTGGACTGAGCGGCTGAGGGCCTACAACTTTACTACCCAGTTCACTCCTGGAAAACAGAACATGGTGGCGGACCTCCTGTCCTGTGCCACGGCCAACACTGTACAATCGGATGATGACAACCGCACGGAGGCAGATCTGGTCAGCACACTGCACGGACCCCTCTGGGACATGGTATCAGTCCAGGAGCTCCGGGCAGAGTCGGAATGGAACCCCACATTGTCACAACTGTGCTTGGTCATCAGGGAGGGTTGGCCCATGAAAGTACAGGGCAATCTGGTACCTTATCACCAGTTCAGAGATGAACTGAGTTGCTGGAATGATGTGTGTGGCAAGGGGACACTGCACATTGATCCCGGTGTCTCTGAGATCGCGAGTTCTGCCGATGCGCCACAAGGGTCACCTGGGCGTGGTCAGGGTGGCCTGGTATCGATATGGACATTGAAACTACGGTAAAGAACTGTGTCCCGTGCTTGGAGAGCGGAAAGACCAGCGGACCACCCCCTACCCCGTGACCATTACCGTACCCAGAGGGCCCCTGGAAGCACATTCAATTGGACATCTGTGGTGAACTACATACGGCACCCCCAAACAGCTGTTTTTTGCTAGTAGTCTATGATCTGTTCTCCAAATGGCCGGAGGTGTTGCCCACTAATTCAGTCATGACGGATGTGGTTACAGGTTTCCTCTCATCACTGTTCGCCAGATGGGGGGTCCCGGATCCCATCACTACAGACAATGGCCCACAGTTCACCTCTGAGGGGTTTGAGGAGTTGTTGGGCGTTAGGGGCGTGGAACACATCAAGATTGTGTTCCACCACCCCCAAGCCAATGGGGGCGTGGAGCGTTTCAACAAGTCTCTGAAAAACGGTCTGAGAGCCCATTTGGCGTACAGCTTCTCATTCCCTGACACCCACAAAGCACACTCCTCCACTACAGAGCAATGGCCCATGCCACGACAGGGTGCACCCCGGCGAAACTCTTGTTGGGATGTGAACTCCACCTGCCCCTGGACCAAATGAGGCCCCCCGCAACCTCCTCTCCGGAAATCACAGACCCTCCACGAGACCGGGTCGTCACCCAACAGCAGAAGATGAAACGATGTTTTGACAGGAAGCACAGGGCGAAGGCTCACGGACTCGATGTGTCAGACCGGGTCTGGATTAAGCACCCCAACAGCATGTATAAACTGCAGCCTTTCTGGACGGGGCCTCTTCAGATCGTGAGGCGGCAGAGCCAGGACATGTTCGAGCTGTCGGATGGGTCACGGTGGCACTCCAGCCTACTCAGGAAGTTGTCGCCTGCACAGGGTCCAGGAACTGCGGCAGAGCGGACTGATGTGGGTTGGGACTTATCTGATGAGGGTGTTAGGGATTTGCAGATGTGGCCGACGGAGCCTGGAGCAGGTTCCCTTCTGGTGGGGTGCTCGGCTAGGATGCGTCAGAGGCCCAAATACCTCGATGACTTTGTCCTGAGAGTAGCTTTATCTTATGTGTGTTGGGAATGGGCAGCAGAATAATCTGCCCCAACACAGGAGGGTATCCTGATAGTCTACCCAGGTGCCCATTTAGTTAGCTAGTTTTGTTGTTCTGTGTGTTTAAAAAAAAAAAAAAACAAGAAGAAAAAACTGTCTACATTGCATGTGTTCTAAGGGGTTTTCTTGCTAAAGTTAAAGGCGGGGTTCCATCTTATATATATGTGTGCATTTTCTATGGTGCTTACATGTTTTGTCGGGGGGGATGTTATGTGGGGATGCTATGGCCAGTGGTGTATATTGTGCCTGTTTTCCTTAATAAAGTTCAGTTCGTTGCTCGGTTCAACATGGCTCCGGTCTCCTATTATTGAGACATAACAGGATTCAAGTCTGGAGAAAGTACGGGCCACTCCGTTTGACCCAGCTTCCAGCAGCCATTCCCTAATGATACGACCTCGATGAGCTGGAACATTGTCGTCCATGAAGATGAAATTAGGCCTGTGTTGTTCATGCAGGGGCACAATGACTGGATTAATGATGTTATTCGAGTAGTATCAGCTTGTCACTGTACCATTCACAAGGTGTAGGGCAGTTCTGTATTGACTAGACATACCTGGCCAGACTGTAACACCACCACCACCACCATCAAAGGCTCGTCTGGTGATAATAGTGGCTGATAAATAGCGCTCTCCTTGACATCCCCAACATTGTTTGCGGCCATCTTTTCTGCTCAGTGTGAATCAACTTTCATCAGCGAACAGCACTGAGGCCCACTGGTCCCTTATCCAGCATAAATGCTCCCCGGCGGTGACACCTGTGCCTGGTGATATGGTCAGGTACCCTTGCAGGCCATCTAGCACACAGACCACACTGATATAAACAGTTTTGAATGGTCTGACGTGACACTTGGGTGCCTCTCACCTTCTTTAAATGTGCCTGGAGTTGAGTGGCATTCATCATCCGGTTCCGCAGGGCACTGTTCACAATGAAGCGGTCATCAGCATGGGATGTGGCCAAAGGACATCCACTTCTATGCCTTTCTGTGACTCTTCCAGTCTCTCTGTATCTCTGTCGCAACCTGCTGATGACACACTGTGATACTCTAAGTTCAATGGCCACTTCCCTCTGAGAACATCCTGTTTGAAGCCTCGCAATGACAAGGTACTGTTGATCAATTGTTATTCGTCGTCTTGGTCTCATGATGTCAAAATGTGAATAGCATGATGAAGAGGACTGTTTAAATACCAATTCTAATTGAACCAGAAAATTTAGTGGTCAATTCATGGATCAAACACCTGTTGTGAATTTTGCTGTTAAGCACCTTGTTAGAGAACAGCAAGTTATGCAAAAAGCACTGAAACACTGAACAGCTGGACATGTGCATTCAAAATGTTAGAGAAGGTCAAATTA
The DNA here is from genome assembly GCA_020510985.1 of Pholidichthys leucotaenia. Taxonomy (NCBI): domain Eukaryota; kingdom Metazoa; phylum Chordata; class Actinopteri; order Cichliformes; family Pholidichthyidae; genus Pholidichthys; species Pholidichthys leucotaenia. The sequence goes on from CM035839.1 coordinate 205,134,272, forward strand.
AGTTCACCTGTAAAGGTTATAGTGCATTTTAGGTGCATCCTGAAATTTTGCCCGAAAGCCAAATATCCCTAACTTTTTGTGAGTAGTGTATATATGTATGTATATATGTATGTACAGTGGCGTGAAAAAGTGTTTGCCCCCTTCCTGATTTCTCTCTTTTTTTTTTGTATGTTTGTCACACTTAAATGTTTCAGATCATCAAACAAATTTAAATATTAGACAAAGATAACACAAGTAAACACAAAATACAGTTTTTAAATGAAGGTGTTTATTATTAAGGAGGAAAAAAATCCAAACCTGCATGGCCCTGTGTGAAAAAGTGATTGCCCCTTAAACCTAATAACTGGTTGGGCCACCCTTAGCAGCAACAACTGCAATCAAGCATTTGCAATAACTGGCAATGAGTCTTTTACAGCACTGTGGAGGAATTTTGGCCCACTCATTTTTGCAAAATTGTTGTAATTCAGCCATATTGGAGGGTTTTCGAACATGGACTGCCTTTTTAAGGTCATGGCACAGCATTTTCATCGGATTCAGGTCAGGACTTTGACTAGGCCACTCCAAAGTCTTCATTTTGTTTTTCTTAAGCCATTCAGAGGTGGACTTGCTGGTGTGTTTTGGATCATTGTCCTGCTACAGGACCCAAGTGCGCTTCAGCTTGAGGTCACAAACAGATGGCCGGACATTCTCCTTCAGGATTTTTTGGTAAACAGCAGAATTCATGGTTCCATTTACCACAGCAAGTCTTCCAGGTCCTGAAGTAGCAAAACAGCCCCAGACCATCACACTACCACCACCATATTTTACTGTTGGTATGATGTTCCTTTTCTGACATGCTGTGTTACTTTTACACCGGATGTAATGGGACATACACCTTCCAAAAAGTTCAACTTTTGTCTCGCCAGTCCACAGAATATTTTCCCAAAAGTCTAGGGGATCATCAACATGTTTAGAGGCAAAACTGAGATGAGCCTTTATGATCTTTTTGCTCAGCAGTGGTTTTTGTCTTGGAACACTGCCATGCAGGCCATTTTTGCCCAGTCTCTTTCTTATGGTGGAGTCATGAACACTGACCTTAACTGAAGCAAGTAAGGCCTGCAGTCCTTTGGATGTTGTTGTGGGGTCTTTTGTGATCTCTTGGATGAGTCGTCACTCCACTCTTGGGGTAATTTTGGTCTGCCACTGACTTCATAGCTCATGCAGCCAATATACACCTTACTTGGCAGTCTTGTTTCATCAGATTTTAACATTACAGACAAACTATCACATTTTTCACCAATTCTGTTAGTTTTTAATCTTTGTGCCTCTTTCACTTTTGCTCCAGTTGTTTTGTTTTTTGTTTGTTTTTTTTGCCACTCCTGGGAAGGTTCACCGGTGTCCCATGTTTTCACCATTTGTGGTTAATGGTTCTCACTGTGGTTCACTGGAGCCCTAAAGCATTAGAAATGGCTTTATTGTGGTGACACATTGGGAGTGCATAATGGTATAGCATCTTAGGCTAGAACAAAGAGCAGAGTTTCCCTTGGAGATAACAGGGAGGTGTGAAGGATGAATGCAGTGTGATCTTTTGTGTATCAGGAACTTCTAGGAGAATGGTAAAGGATTAAGGAAGTGAATGCAATGTGACCTTTGTGTTTTAGAAGCTTCTGAAGGAATGCCATAGTATTTAAGAGAAGAGTCTTGTCTGAGATGTCCTCTTTCTGACTATGCTTCTGTGTGAGATGTGTAATAAACTGTCTGAGTCAAATCCGCCTCGTTATTTACACACTCCACACTGGTGACCCAAGACGAATCATGGAACACAACGAAAGATCCCCGGAGCCAACCTCGACGGGAGCCCCCAGCCACGCAGGTGCTGTTGCTATTCAGCTACCGGATTTTTGGCAGCACAACCCGCGCTCCTGGTTCCACCTCGTCGAGGCGCAGTTCGCCCTCCGGGGGATATCGGCGGATGACACAAAATTCCACTATGTGGTTGCAGCGCTCGACGCCCGCACGGCTCAGCACGTGGAGAGCCTGCTCGATCAGCCACCAACCGACAACAAGTACAGCACGCTGAAGGCTGCGCTCATCCAGCACTACACACTCTCGGATGGTGAGAGAGCAGAGAGACTCCTGACTCGGACCGGGTTGGGAGATGGGTTGGCCATAGACCTGATGGAGAAGATGCTGAGGTTAAAGGGCACAGGAGACGACCATTTCATTTTTACCCACCTCTTCCTCCGGAACCTACCGTCAGCGGCAAGAGCGACCCTGGCCAATTCGCCATTGCTGGCCAAGCGGGAGTATCGTGCGCTAGCCCGGGAAGCGAACCGGATCAACGTCGCCAGCAGGGAGTTCACGACCATTGCAGCAGCAACAGAGCTCGGCGCAATGGCCAGAGGAGGCGAGGAGCCATCGACGGCAACAGCAGAGCCACCGACGGCAGCAGCAGCGGGGGCCAAGGACCGCGAGGGAAACAGGTCTTGCTTCTACCACCGCCGCTTCGCAGAGATGGCACGCAAATGTATACCACCGTGCCAATTCAAGCGACTCAGGAAACGCCAAGACCGGGGGTCGGCAGCAGCCGCGACCCTCAGGGAGGAGAACAAGCTGCTCTACTTGACGGTCGCACGCTCGGGGAGACATTTCCTCGTGGACACCGGTGCCCAGATGAGTTTCATCATGCCGACCTACGCTGACCGGCTGGCAGGATCTACCGGCCCTGAGATGGCAGCAGCAAACAGCTCGGAGATTAAGACCTTTGGTGAGAGGACTCTACTCCTGTCTCTACACGGCCGTACATTTGAGTGGACTTTTGTCATAGCAGCATTGAATTTCAATATACTGGGGGCTGATTTTTTGTGCACACATGGTTTGTTGGTTGATGTCGCTAACAGGCACCTGGTTAATGCACTGTCCTTTGATTCTATCCCCTGTATAGCTCAAGCATCCCGGCCAACAGCACAAGCCAACGTCACAGCTGCTTGCGGTAAGTTCCACACATTGCTCACTCAGTTCCCAGCACTCACTGTCCCGACATTTTTGGCAGCCATCGCAAAACACGGGGTGGAGCATTTTATCCCCACCACCGGGCCGCCCGTTTTTGCAAAACCTCAGTGCTTGGACACAGCTAAACTGGCCATAGCACGCGAGGAGTTCGCCAACCTGGAGAGGTTAGGCATCATCAGGCGTTCAAACAGCCCATGGGCTTCCCCGCTGCACATGGTCCCTAAAGCTGAGGGTTCGTGGCGACCTTGCGGGGATTTCCGCAGGTTGAACAACACTACAGCACACGACCGCTACCCAATTCCTCACATTCAGGATTTTTCCGTTCACCTGGCAGGAGCGCGCATTTTTTCTAAAATAGACCTGGTCCGCGGTTACCACCAAGTCCCAGTGCGCGCTGAGGACATACCCAAAACAGCGGTGATAACTCCGTTCGGTTTATTCAAGTTTTCGCGCATGCCATTTGGACTTAAAGGGGCTGCACAGACGTTCCAACGCATGATGGATGCAGTGCTGTGCGATCTCCCTTTCGTGTTCGTCTACTTGGACGATATCTTGGTAGCCAGCACGTCCGAAGACAAACAAGAAACCCACCTCACGGCAGTTTTCCGGAGGTGGGAGGAGCACGGGTTAATAATCAACCCAGCTAAATGTCAGTTCGGGGTGACGCGGATTGATTTTTGGGGGCACCGCGTCTCTCCCGAAGGAGCAGTTCCGTTGCCTGACAAAGTGCGCACAGTAGCAGATTTTCCCCGGCCGCAAACGATCAGGGCGCTACAGGAATTTTGGGGAATGGTGAATTTTTATAACCGTTTCCTTCCCCGCACAGCGCAGCTCATGCAACCACTGTACACCGCGCTCAAAAAAAAGAAACCCGCGGATAAGATCAAATGGTCCCCGGAGTGAGAGCGGGCGTTCTCGGAAGTCAAAGCAGCCCTGGCAAACACGCATTGCTGGCACATCCAGACCCAACGGCCCGCATAGCGCTCACCACTGACGCTTCAGATGTGGCCATAGGGGCGGTCGTGGAGCAGCGTGTAGCCAGGGCTTGTTAGCCGCTCGCCTTTTTCAGCAGGACTTTGCGCGACAGTGAACGTAAATACAACGCGTTCGACAGGGAATTGCTGGCTCTCCACCTGGCCATTCGCCACTTCCAGTTCTGGCTGGAAGGGCGCAGTTTCACTGCGTGAAAGGTTTCAGAACCGTGGTCGGGCCGGCAGCAGAGACAGCTGGCCGCGATCTCAGAGTTTACTACCGATATTCAGCATGTCTCGGGTAAACTGAATGTAGTGGCAGACTGCCTCTCGCGCGCCGTGGCGGCCCCAGTCTGTGTGGGGATAGATTACACGGCCATGGCTGCGGAGCAGGTTAGTGACACGGACGTGCGCGCGCTCCAGTCTGGACCAGCAGGGTTAAGGCTGGAGAGCAGGGTGCTGCAAGACGGTATGCCCCCCCTAATCTGTGATGTCTCCACGGGGCGACTGCGTCCCGTGGTACCGCCGCGTTTTTGACTCGATTCATTCTTTGGCGCACCCGGGAGTGCGTGCGTCGGTCAAAATGGTAGGAGAGAAGTTTGTGTGGCCGAGCCTTCACAAACAAGTGAAAGAGTGGGCAGCAGCCTGCATGGCGTGCCAACGAGCCAAGGTACACAGACACACGAAGGCTCCTTTGGAGCCGTTTCGCATCCCGGTTAAGCGGTTCGACCATGTTCACGTGGACCTCGTGGGCCCCCTCCCGCCATCACAGGGGTGCACGCATCTTCTGACAATGGTGGACCACACCACGCGCTGGCCGGAAGTGGTTCCACTGGCGGCAACCACAGCCGAGGAGGTGGCGCGCGCGTTTTTAACAGCATGGGTGCCGCATTTTGGAGTCCCGTCGGATATTACGTCTGACAGAGGCCCTCAATTTGTTTCCGAACTCTGGTCAACAATGGCCCGCAGCCTGGGTGTCACAATTCACCGCACAACCGCGTACAATCCACAGGCTAATGGGTTATGCAAACGTTTTCATAGGTCATTGAAAGCAGCTCTCAGGGCGTCACTGACGGATGCAAATTGGGTAGACTAGCTACCGTGGGTTTTATTGGGGTTACGTTCTGCGCCTAAAGAGGATTTGGAAGCTTCCCCGGCTGAACTCGTTTTTGCGAAGCCACTTTGGCTGCCCAGGGAGTTTGTTCCAGATAATCCCGCGCCGGGCAGCTCCCCGTCTCAGCTGTTGCAGCGTAGCATAGACACAAGCACACTGCCGGGCCCTGCTCACCACAGTTTTCCACGTGTTTTTATGCCTAAAACTTTGAAAAACACGGAGTTCGTTTTTGTCAGACACGATGCCCATCGCCCTCCACTGCCCCCACCTTATGATGGACCGTTCAGAGTGCTGGAAACAGGGGACAAACATTTTTTGCTAGATTTGGTGGGTAGGAAGGAAAAGATTGGCATAGACAGACTCAAACCCGCTTTTGTTGTGGCGGACGAGCAAGTGCTGTTGGCGAGGGCCCCTTGGCGTGGAAGACCCCCACGGGGAGCTTCCCAGAGAAAAGATTCCCCAGAGCACCCACATGCACAGACTTTTACCCCTCAAACATCAGCCCCCCAGCATGACAGCGCCGGGGAGGCAGTGAATCCTGGTTACAGCAGATACGGGAGAAGACTGAAGCCCAAGCAGCATGTGGATTGATGTTTAATGATTTTACCACAGCATATGGACTGTCATTCTATTGTTCTATCCAAGACGCTCGGGGGGGTCGTGTGGTGACACGTGGGGAGTGCATAATGGTATAGCATCTTAGGCTAGAACAAAGAGCAGAGTTTCCCTTGGAGATAACAGGGAGGTGTGAAGGATGAATGCAGTGTGATCTTTTGTGTATCAGGAACTTCTAGGAGGATGGTAAAGGATTAAGGAAGTGAATGCAATGTGACCTTTGTGTGTTAGAAGCTTCTGAAGGAATGCCATAATATTTAAGAGAAGAAGTCTTGTCTGAGATGTCCTCTTTCTGACTATGCTTCTGTGTGAGATGTGTAATAAACTGTCTGAGTCAAATCCGCCTCGTTATTTACACACTCCACATTATACCTTTTCCAGACTGATAGCTCTCAATTACTTTGTTTCTCATTTGTTCCTGAATTTCTTTGGATCACAGCATGATGTCTAGCTTTTGAGGATTTTATGGTCCACTTCACTTTCAGGCAGGTCCTATTTAAGTGATTTCTTGATTGAGAACAGGTGTGGCAGTAATCAGGCCTGGGTGTGGCTGGAGAAACTGAACTCAGCTTTCCAAAGATGTGATAAACCACAGTCTATTTATGTTTTAACAAGGGGGGGGGGAGGTCACTGTTTCACACAGGGCCATGTTGGTTTGGATTTTTGTTTACCCTTAATAATAAACGTCTTCTTTTAAAAACTGCATTTTGTGTTTACTTGTGTTATCTTTGTCTAATATTTAAATTTGTTAGATGATCTGAAGCATTTAAGTGTGACAGACATACAAAAAATGAGAAATCAGGAAGGGGACAAACACTTTTTCACACCACTGTATATGTAAAGTAATAATTTTTTAAACTTTCATTAATTCATTCATTCATCTTCTTCTGCTTAATCCTTTTCGGGTCGCGGGGGGGGGGGGGTGGCTGGAGCCTATCCCAGCATCTTTGGGCGAGAAGCATGGTGCACCCTGGACAGATCGCCAGTCCATCGCAGGGCCAACACAGAGAGACAGACAACCAATCACTCAATACAGAAAACTAAAAATAAATAAAACAAAAATATAAAAATGTGGAAACAGATAATTCAGAAGTCTTGACACCTATAACATGTAAATCTACAGCTCACATTCTTTCTCTGTTCATGCCACGGAGTGACTGCTCTTCTTGTAGAATCTCCCACAACTTATATTCGTATATTTGAGTGCTGTGAGACAGTTTTTTTCTTCAGAAGCTGATTAAAGTAATTCAGAAATTCTACACAAACTGATTTATCTTCATTTAGAAAATTGTTATATTCTTCAGCGAGCATAAAACATTCATTCGTCAACATGTTTCAGGTAAGTTTCTTTATTCCAGAGACGTCATGCTGACCACTAGATGTCCTCACAGAGTTATCAAATGTAGAGGTACTCCCTGTCTGTATGGGATCCATATCTTGAGTAAATCAAGAAAACACCAAAGGGTTAACTGCTGGATTTTTCTATGACACAATATTAGATGGCAATATTCTACATAAAGTGTAATGTTGACTTGTGTGGACTCTACGATATAAAATGGCAAGTGAAAAGGGATTTTTTTTTTCTGTTTTCATTGTTGTGGAGTGCAAAAGCATATTTTGCTTCCACTGATCCCAAATAGCCCTGCATGTACTCCACATGTAAAACATACGGTACATGCAGGGATCACTTTACAGATTGATGAGTCTGATTAAAGAGCTCTCACAGCCGACCAAATAACATTTTACCAGTTCACATTTTAAATGGGTTAATTGGCTTATTTCTTCAAAAGAAACACATTTATTTCATAAGGTTTGATAAGATAATTCATAAGATTTGTGTAGTTACTGAATGTAAACATTTCAGAATTCAAGTATAAATTCACACCATGGAGCACTAGTGGATCTCATTAGGATACCACCCTTTAATTTCATAACCTAATGGAAACACTTTACAATTAGGGTCATCTTATAAATTAGTTAAGACTGTAAGTAGGTTATTATAAAAGGTTTATAAGTCATGAATAAACAAAATTAAATGAGTTATATTATAAGATATATTTCACTCATCAATAGAGGCTTACTATGTAGGATTCTGGGCTGAGCACACTGGTTTCTGTGCCTAATCATCTAATTGCTTGCAGCTGCCTCTCACACCTGGAGCTAATCACTGCTGCCTTTATAAGGAGAGCAGTCCTTCCACTCAGCACAAGATTGTTCAATGCCCTACCTGCTGTATGGTGTGCTATCCTCTTGTGTGCAGCCTGGATGTTATGAGCGGGGCTGTTGTTCAGCCCCGCCCATGACTCATGGCTGTAGTTTCCTGTATTATTGTTTATTGTGTTCAGCTGGCATTCACACGTGCACTCACTCATTATTCATTAGCTGCCACCGCACTTGCATTCACTTGCCACTCAGGTGGTTACTTTTCCTCTTCCCTCAGTGGCGTATCTCACCCTGAGGCGTGACGTAACCCTGCACTGCTTGTGGAGATGATTTCCCCGCAAGTAGGCTCGTGTAATTTTTTTGGTTTGCTGTGTGATTATGCAGTAGACATGACAGTATGCCGCCGCCAGTCACAGCCTAGCGGTGTAGCTTGTGTGTGCATTTTCACCCTCGTTTTAGTGTGTTTTTCCCTTACCTGCTTGAGATGGTGATGGGCCATGGCTATCCTCTGAGCCTGGGTTAGGAGCGCTGTCAGGCCCTTATGAACATCTATGGGCTAATCTCCTCGGCTAATGTTTATTCCACGCCCGAGGATGTCCTTTGGTACATGGCACTGGCAGAGAGGGAGGTTTGGCAGTGTCCTCAGCTCTCGGACTGCCCCGAAGGAGCTGAAAGGATAGCCCAGTTAGCGACTCTACGGCGGGAGTATGGTGGTGAAGGAAGGAGGTCCCCGAAGACGGCCGTATTTGTGCCGGGAAAGGGATGCACGCGAGGCTCCGCCTTCCTGGTAGTTCACCGGATCATTCGGCCACCCTGGCAGCCATTTCCCCTGCACCGACTCCGGCCAATCCCACAGCAGAGCCTTCCACGGTGCCTCCTCCCACTGCTAAGGGACGCTCGTTTTCCTCACCGGCAACTTCTGTACCTGTGGCTGCAGGGGCGGCTCTCCCACAGCCCTCAGAGAGAGACGGATCGATCCGGGACACGGAGGGGGACGAGAAAACTACTCCTGCTGCAGAAAACATCGCCTATCAGGATAATAGGCGAGTGCAAGCTATCGCTATTCAGACTAATCATACTATGCCTTGCTTGAATCCTGGTAGAGAGGCTCAGGGTGTGCAGTCCCCTGAGATCTCTTCACCCGTTGCAGAATGTAAATGTTCTTCTGCTCACTCCTTGTCTTCCCCTCCTGTTCATGGGAACTTATTGTGCTGCAGCGAGGATGTCGGAGACCTGGGAGGAGTTCGGACTGGCGTTGTTGGCGAAGATGGATCACCTGATGGAACAGGAGAGATCTGCAGCCGCCTCTATATCTATTTTTACCTCCGTCAAGGTGGAGAGGACAGAAACCTCTTCTAACCCATTCCCTCTGGATCTGGCGTTCAAGGCTTCTCAGCAGCCTGAGGAGGAGCCCTGGACCACCACTTCATCTGATTGCCCGGATCGTTGGAATCCTGGACAGCAGTGAAGCCTGAGCTAAGGCTAGTGCTCTCTTTTGTCTTTCTTCTATCTACTTGAGAGTATTTTTGCCTAGGTCTAGGTGAGAAGCGCCAGATGCAGCCACACGCTGCACCTGAGCTCTCCCCGCTGGGCTCCACTGCTGCCGGTGACCCTGACCCCTCCTCTTCTGTGTTTGAGTCCTCTTTCAGGGTCACCGGGAATCAGGATACATCACCGGATGAGTCCAAGGATTCAGGCTCACTCATGGAGGTCACCGGTGCTGCCACCATCTACTCGGAGAGGGTCTTTGTGGGTACTCTGCCCTACTCCAGGGTGCCCATGGTAGATCGCCTCCTAGCGCGGACGCTTATACGGGTCGGCTGGCCCATAGTGAAGGCTGCATTGGGCTCAACAGTGACCCAGCAGGGTCCCACCGTGGGTGCGGCAGGAGTCCAGCTGGTCTACAACGTGGGTGCAGCCATGGCCTGGTCGGGGTCCACCGCGGGTGCAACGCCGGCCCAGCTCGGGCTCACCGTGGGAGCAATGAGGTTCCGGACAGGAGCCACCATTGGTGAGTCCCCGGCCCAGGCTGGGTCCGCCACTGAAGAGTCCGAGCCCCAACTCCAAGCTAGAACCACCAAGGATATACTGTCATGGTGCCTTAGTTGGGGTTTCTGCTCGTCTCCCTTCACCACCAGCTACCACAGGGGCCCTCCTTCCCCTGTTGGCCCATTCACCTCCTGAACCTCTGGTGGATAGGCCATCACCTCGGTTGCCTCTCCGGTATTGGTGGCTTAACGATAAGGGCCGGCCGCCTGAAGGACTGGGGTTTCTAGCCGGGTGGTCCACTTGCCCTGGTAGGCCGCCTGACACTGTTTTACTGGCTGCCTGCTGGGCCTTGGACTCTGATCAGCCACCTGAACTGTGGGACTCTTGGGGTTGGAAATCCTTTGTTTTGGCCTTGCGTTGTATGGTGGTATTTTTCGTTGGGTTGTTCCCTCCTGACCTGTTTCCCCCCACCTCCCGCCCTGGGTTGTTGTGTGGGGTCCTGAAAGGATGGGTAAGGGCAGGTTTTCTTTTGGGGTTTGATGACACGGTGGGTGTCTGGATTCCACCCCTTGGGAGGGGGGGCTCTGTCATGAGCGGGGCTGTTGTTCAGCCTCGCCCATGACTCGTTGCTGTAGTTTCCTGTATTATTGTTTATTGTGTTCAGCTGGCAGGTTGTTAGAGCCCCGTGCCGGGGTTCCTTGCCAGTCTACAACCGTACCCCTTCTCTCTCTCAGTCAGACACTCACCAGCTGTCTGCCATCATCCCTTAGGATTCACTCATGCACACACACACACATTGCCATTCCTATTTACAAGTGCACTCACTCACTATTCATTAGCTGCCACCACACCTACATCCACTTGCCACTCAGTAGTCTATGAGGGTATTTAATGGCTGGCAGTGTGATTGCTCAGTGCGGCGTCATCAGTCTACTCAGTCCCAGAGTTTTCTCCAGTCCATGTTGGTGATGTGCAACATTTGATGTTCAGGATCTTTCTCCTATCAGTGTGTTCCTTGGACTGCTTAAGGTGTTGTCTCCAGAGCTCAGCTGCGCTCCGACAATTAGTAGTAAGTTGTCCTTATTTTTTGGTTACTTTTTCTCTTCCCTCAGTAGCGGATCTCACCCTGAGGTGTGACGTAACCCTGCACTGCCTGTGGAGTTAATTCCCCTGTTTATCTGTTGTTTACCTGCTTGGACTGTTTTCATAGACACTGGTTACCAATCCTCTGTCTGACTATTTTTCATGGACATTTGTACCTCATCATCCTGTTTAATAAACCGCACGCTACACTCGCAAGTAGGCTCATGTAATTTCTTCGGTTTGCTGCATGATTATGCAGCAGACATGACAGTGGAGTCCTCTGTGCTGATCTCCTTTGTTTTCCATCAAACCTGGACATGTAAGGAAACAACTATTATTACACTGGTCAACACCAAATTTATTGTCTAAGTTGGGTTTTTTTAGCTGATTTAGGACAATTTTGATGTGCTGAATCCAAAAATCACATTGGTTTTGTTCAATCAGATCAACCTTTTGAACTATGGCCACATATTTTTTACGTTTTTGTTTACATGTAGGCGTATTTTCGCTTTATATTAGATTAGATTAGATTAGATTCAACTTTATTGTCATTACACATGTAAAAAAATACAAGGTAACGAAACACAGTTTAGCATCCAATCAGAAGTGCAAAGGACAGCAGTGCAGTATATACGGTAATTAACAGTATGTGTAATTTAAGCAAATATATGCAAATATATGCAGCAGTGCAGAAAGTTAAAAGTACTGTTATGTGCAAATAATGTGCAATAAGTTAGATGTAGTTATGTAGTTATGCAGTTATGTACAGGTGAGGATGGTAAAAGATGATCGTAAGAGAGTCAGCGGGGAACTAAGTTCAATAACGTGACAGCTGTTGGAAAGAAACTGTTCCTAAACCTGCTGGTTCTAGTCCGAATGTATATATGATGCAAAATTTATATGATGCAAAATTCTTTATTTCTTGAAATTCTCTGAATTTTGAACAATGATGACATAACATTCAATTTACATGTACTTACCTTTATCATTGTTTACTATTAAATTTACAGTACACCTGTACAACTGCTTGTGACGCCGCGCCATTCATCAGCGGCGCCACCTGCTCCCGCACCTGCTCATCATCAACGGCGAGGGATAAAAGCCGTCTCGCCCTGAGCTTCGGCCTGAAGCCGTCAGACTTCGTCCCTCACCGTTGTGAGTCCTTTCCAAACTTCAGCGCAAACATTTGGGTAAGAAGCCCTTACCTTCTTTTTCTCCAGTCTGCTCCCCTGTGCACAGGTGGATTTCCCGGCGGCGGACGACGTCCTACCAACGCCCATTCCTCGCTGCTGCACCGAGCTCTCCAGGTGGCTGTCTCCCGGGTCTCGCCCCTTGCTGTGCCAGCTATCCTGTCCATCCAAGTAAGTCCTTCTCTCACCATAATCTCCTCTGTGTTGGTGTATGCCCGTCACCCTCTCCCTGTGCTTTTTCCATAGGGTTGCCCGGCTGTACGGTCACCTGCCTCTGTGCCTGAAGCAGACGCCGCCACCAACACATTGACATCCCACAGACACGCACTCATTCACGCCTGTTGTCAATAAACTATTTGAACTACTCTGAGCCTGTGTGTGTGCGTCTCCTGAGCCGTGCGTTATGTCAGTACGGCTTCAGCAGAGCGGCTCGGCAGACGGCGGGCTCGCACACCGTCTTACCACTCTCGGGGCTCGAGTGGATCAAATCGCTTATCAACAACAGGTGATCCTAAATCAATTGGTAGCAATAACGAACCGATTGGACCGCCTGGACCCCCAGCAGCCATTCCCCCCGGCTCCTCAGGGTGGCGCAGCTCCTGCTGTTCCTGCGGCCGTTCAGCCAGCTCCGGTGGCACCGGCCCGACTCACACCAATTCCGACCCCCGCTCGCTTTAGCGGAAAGCTCGGCAGAGCGCGGGGGTTTGTGATGCAGTGTGAGTCCGTGTTCGACCGTGTGCCCGGAGATTTTCCCTCAGATCACAGCCGAATCGGCTACATAGGTAATCTCCTGGAGGGGCGCGCTTTAACCTGGGCCTACGCTATAATGGCGAGACCCAGTTATGCCACCCTCACCTATGCCGAGTTCGTGAGGCGCTTCCTGGAGGTGTTCGACCATTCTCGCACCGAGACGGTCCAGGTCGATCGGCTTCTCGCTCTCCAGCAGGGAAGCCGGTCAGCCGCGGACTATGCAATCGACTACCGGGTAGCGGCGGAGGAATTGGGCTGGGACGAACGTTCCCTCTGTGGCCTGTTCCTCCGCAGCCTCAATGATGATCTGAGGGATGAACTGGCTGGACGGGATGTCCCCGGAACGCTAGCGGAGCTAACCTCACTAGCCATTAGCTTGGACAAAAGGCTGCGCGAGCGCTCCTCAGGACGGAAGTCGTCTACTTCTCGCCCTCGGGGAGCCTCGCTGCGCCTGCCCCAAGCTCGCCCCCTGGCGACGCCGCCACCATCGCGCCCCGAGGAGTCGGAGCCGATGGTGACGGGCTGGACAAAGCTCTCCCCGGCAGAGAGACAACGCCGCCGTGAGTTGGGTCTCTGCATGTATTGCGGAGACAGTCAGCACACGGTGGAGCTTTGTCCACAGAAGCCAAAAAGCGGGGTCCGCGAGTCACTGTAGGGGGCCTCGCGGACGTCAATCGGCAAAATCCCCTCACCCAATTGAAGCTGCCCATCTGTTTCTGCCACAACCCCACTGGGCATCTCACCCACGCACTGGTGGATTCGGGCACAGAAGGCAGCTTCATTTCACAAAGCCTGGCAACCCGATTGGGCATCCGCTGTCAGGCACTGAGAAACCCCATCTCCCTGGTCAATCTCTCTCGTGCCTCCCTTGGGAGAGTTTCACATCAGACCGTTCCCGTCCCAGTCATCATCTCAGGGAACCACCGGGAGGAGATGGTTTTTTACGTCCTGCCCAACTCTGTGTCGTCCGTCATCCTGGGGTATCCCTGGCTACGCCTCCACAACCCTGTCCTGGACTGGAAGTCAGCTGGGGTATCGGCATGGAGCACATTTTGTATGGGCACCTGCCTTCAGTCCGCTGCCTGCTCCCCGTCCGCTTCTTCCCCTGTGGCGGACGCAGCACCTCCGGACCTGTCTCTGGTGCCTCCGGAATTTCACGACCTGGGTATGGTGTTTAGCAAGACGAAAGCTATGTCTCTTCCCCCTCATCGGCCCTACGACTGTGCCATCAACCTCCGCCAGGGGGCTCCCTTACCTTCTGGTCGGCTCTACAGCCTGTCTGCGCCGGAGAAGGAGACAATGAACACCTACCTGAAGGAATCACTGAGCGCTGGGATAATTCGCCCATCGTTGTCACCCGTGGGGGCAGGGTTCTTCTTTGTTGGGAAAAAGGACGGATCCCTCCGCCCCTGCATAGACTACCGTGCGCTCAACGACATCACTGAGAGGGACCGTTACACCCTGCCCCTCATGGACACTGCCTTTCACTCGCTCCAGGGGGCGACCTGGTTTACCAAGCTGGATCTACGCAGCGCTTACCACCTCGTCAGGATCCGGGAGGGAGATGAATGGAAGACAGCCTTCCGTACCCCGAACGGCCACTTTGAATACCTAGTCATGCCGTTCGGGTTAACCAACGCTCCTGCCGTCTTTCAGCGCCTCATCAACGACGTCCTCCGGGATTTCATCGGCCTCTTCGTGTTCGTCTACCTGGACGACATCCTTATCTTCTCCAGGTCCAGGGACGAGCACCAGGTCCATGTGAGGCGGGTCCTCCAAAGACTGCTGGAGAATCGGCTCTACGTGAAGGCTGAAAAGTGTGAATTCTACGCTAGGACCACATCCTTCCTGGGATTCATCATCTCTCAAGATCAGGTGCTCCCAGACCCAGAGAAGGTGAAGGCGGTGGTGGAGTGGCCTACTCCCGCATCCCGGAAGCAGGTGCAACAGTTTGTTGGCTTCGCCAATTTCTACCGCCGCTTTGTCCCCAACTTCAGCTCGATCGTCGGACCACTGACCCGCCTCACGTCCCCGAAGGTCCCTTTCCGGTGGACAGAAGAGGTCACTGCTGCCTTTAAGGCGCTGAAGGCGGAATTCTCCTCCTCCCGGGTTCTTCGCCAGGTCGACCCCGCGCTGCAGTGTATCGTGGAGGTGGACGCCTCGGACACGGGAGTGGGAGCAGTTCTATCCCAGCGGTCGCCTGACGATGGCGCCAAACGACCCTGCGCCTTCTTCTCCCGGTGCTTGTCCCCGGCGGAGAGGAACTACGATGTGGGGGACAGAGAGCTCCTGGCCATCAAACTCGCCTTACAGGAGTGGCGCCACTGGCTAGAGGGGGTGGACCTGCCGTTCGTGGTCCTGACGGACCACAAGAACTTAGAGTATTTACGATCTGCCAAGCGCCTGAACGCCCGCCAGGCGCGCTGGTCTTTGTTGTTCGCCAGGTTCCGTTTTACCATCACCTTCAGGCCAGGCTCCAAGAACGGCCTGCCTGACGCCCTCTCTAGGCAGTTTACCCCCGTGGAGGCTGAGGAGACGCCCCACACCATCCTGCCCAGGTCGTGCGTCGTGGGTGCCATCTCTTGGGACATCGAGAGCAAGATCCGGAAGGCGCAGGAGGTGGAACCTGATCCTGGCGGCGGACCGGAGGGAAGACTGTTCATGCCATCTGCGGTCCGAGGAGAGGTCATCCACTGGCTCCACACCTCCCGGCTCACCTGTCATCCCGGCACCTCCCGGATGATCAACCTCCTCCAACGGTCCTTTTGGTGGCCAGGCCTGCGGAGGGACGCAGCCCGCTACGCCCGGGCTTGCCCAATCTGTGCCACCAGCAAGTCGGGAAATGCCCCTCCAGCGGGTCTGCTCCAGCCCCTGCCCGTTCCTGGCAGGCCCTGGTCGCACATCGCGTTGGATTTCGTCACCGGACTCCCCGTTTCCAACTCCTTTGACACCATCCTGACCATCGTGGACCGTTTCTCCAAGGCGGCGCACTTCGTCCCCCTGCGAGGTCTCCCTACTGCCCTGGAGACGGCGGATCTCCTCGTCCAACACGTGGTCAGGCTGCACGGGATTCCGGTGGACGTGGTCTTGGACCGGGGCCCCCAATTTTCATCCGAGGTTTGGAGGTCATTCTGTAACGCCATCGGAGCCAAGGTGAGCCTCTCCTCCGGCCATCACCCCCAGTCCAACGGGCAGTGTGAGCGGACCAACCAGGAGCTGGAGGCTGCGCTCCGCTGTGTGGCCACATCCAAACCTACGTCCTGGAGCAACCATCTCGCCTGGGTTGAGTACGCCCACAACACCGCCTGCTCTTCTGCAACGGGGATGTCCCCCTTTAAGGCGTCCCTGGGTTACGACCCCCCGCTGTTTCCAGCGCAGGAGAGCGAGGTAACTGTCCCCTCAGTTAGGGCGCATCTCAGGCAGTTCCGCTCCATCTGGGCTGCCGCGCGTAGTGCGCTTTTACGCACAGCGGAGCGCAACAGGACCGTGGCGGACCAGCACAGAAGACCTGCCCCGGCGTACAGAGTTGGGCAACAAGTTTATGTGTCGACCCAGGACGTTACATTGAAGGGCGAGAGGAGGAAGCTGGCACAGCGGTTCATGGGTCCCTATCCCATCACCCGGATCATCAACCCGGTGGCTGTGCGCGTGGCTATTCCCCCCTCCCTCCGCATACATCCCACCTTCCTCGTGTCAAAGGTGAAGCTGGCAGTTACCGACCCCCTTTGCCCCCCTCCTGCTGCGCAACCCGCGCCCCGGATGATTGATGGCCATCCGGCCTGGTCCGTCGCCTCCATCCTGGACTCTCGACGCCGGGGTCATGGGTTGCAATACTTGGTGGACTGGGAGGGCTATGGGCCCGAGCATCGACAGTGGGTACCCTCGTCATTTGTGTTGGACCTATCGCTCATCGCGGACTTCCACCGAGCGCACCCAGATAAGCCATCGCCAGGAGGCGCTGCTAGAGGGGGGAGTACTGTCACGCCGCGCCATTCATCAGTGGCGCCACCTGCTCCCACACCTGCTCGTCATCAACGGCGAGGGATAAAAGCCGTCTCGCCCTGAGCTTCGGCCTGAAGCCGTCAGACTTCGTCCCTCACCGTTGTGAGTCCTTTCCAAACTTCAGCGCAAACATTTGGGTAAGAAGCCCTTACCTTCTTTTTCTCCAGTCTGCTCCCCTGTGCACAGGTGGATTTCCCGGCGGCGGACGACGTCCTACCAACGCCCATTCCTCGCTGCTGCACCGAGCTCTCCAGGTGGCTGTCTCCCGGGTCTCGCCCCTTGCTGTGCCAGCTATCCTGTCCATCCAAGTAAGTCCTTCTCTCGCCATAATCTCCTCTGTGTTGGTGTATGCCCGTCACCCTCTCCCTGTGCTTTTTCCATAGGGTTGCCCGGCTGTACGGTCACCTGCTTCTGTGCCTGAAGCAGACGCCGCCACCAACACATTGACATCCCTCAGACACGCACTCATTCACGCCTGTTGTCAATAAACTATTTGAACTACTCTGAGCCTGTGTGTGTGCGTCTCCTGAGCCGTGCGTTATGTCACTGCTATACAACTGCTTGCAACTTAGCATAAAAACCTGACCTGATCGAGAGAAACAGATGTCATTTTCGGATTCAGCGGTGCAAAACTGTCTTAAATCAGTTGAAAAAACACTGACAACTTACAAAAAAATTATTTTTGTTATGTTGTGTTATCTTTGCAAAATTCTCCTATTGTATCCCCAAGGATTTCTTACCTTGGCGGAGCTGGACCTTCCTACCAGTGGATCTGTGAACCTGGAACTCCTCTCTCTCCACTCTCCAAGTAAGTCTCATTACCTTTTTACAAAATTCATAAAACTTCACTCTAGGTCGAGGACTCTCATCCTGTCACCACAGACTCTCATAATCAATAAATTTACTCACCACCTCTGAACAACCAGAACCAGCCACATCTTCACTTCCCCGCCATGACAATTCTCCAAGTCTGTAAGCAAACATTAAACAGTCCCTCCAGGATTTTGCAGTATGTTTTTATGATTGTTGCGGCCTAAAAAGCCTGAATTTGTGGGAGCATTTTTTAAAAAGTTGCAGTGTTTTGACAGGGGTTTTTTTGCTCTTAAAGAATTACAGTACAAATTTTAAAGTTGGTGTTTTTTTCATAGTTCCCATAGTTTACTGCAATATTCTATAACACCACAAAAAAGCACAGGGTTGTCAAATTTCCTATTAAACAGTGATTTGTAAATTAAGCAGAAACTTCTGCTATATAGAAAAACTCTTGTCGAACAGCAAACACAGACTTTAACACAATTAAGTGAGAATAAAGTACTGTAGCTACTCATAAATTTGTCATAAAAAGGATAAACACTGTAGGCTACTCTTGCTGAGAAATTGAATTAAAAAGGATGAATCAAGTAATTACCCATTACAACAGCTAAACTGCATTGAATGCATGTTAAAGAGTATAGATTCTATTCAATTCAATTCAACTTTATTTATATAGTGCCATTTCACAACAACAGTCATCTCATAGCACTATCAACTGTAGGGGGAAACCCCACAGTTGCAGAAAGGCCCCAGCAATCAGGCGATCCCCTGTGAGCAAGCACTTGGCGACGGTGGAGAGGAAAAACTCCCTTTTAACAGATAGAAACCTCCAGCAGAACCAGGCTCAGGGAGGGGCAGTCATCTGCTGCGACTGGCTGGGGGGTGAGGGGATAGAGAAGATGAAAAGAACAGACATGTAGAGAGCAAACAGCATGATGGGGACTCAATCTATGGGAAAGAACAAACAAATGTTAATGACCAGCAAAAAAAAATATTTCATTGAGAGTGAGGAAAGGAGTGAGGCCCAGTGCATTACTGGAGGTCCCCCGGCTGATTAAACCTATTAGCAGCATAACTAAGGGAGGGTTCAGAAACACATGATCCCTCCCTAATTGTAGGCTATATCAAAAAGGTAGGTTTTAGCCCTATTCTTAAAAACAGAGATCGAGTCTGACTCCCGAATCCAGATTGGTAGCTGGTTCCACAGGAGAGGAGCTTGATAACTGAAGGCTCTGCCTCCCATTGTACTTTTGGAGATTCTAGGTATTACAAGTAATCCTGCATTTTGGGAGCGTAGTGCTCTGTTAGGATAATACGGTAGTATCAGATCTTTTAAATAAAAAGGAGCCTGATTGTTTAGAGCTTTGTAAGTAAGAAGAAGGATTTTAAACTTAATTCTAAACTCTATGGGAAGCCAATGAAGGGAGGCCAGAACCGGAGAGATATGATCTCTCTTTCTAGTACCTGTTAAAACTCTTGCTGCAGCATTTTGGATCAGCTGAAGACTTTTTTAAAAGATGTTTTAGGACAGACTGACATAATGCACGGCTCAGGAGACACACACGCAGGCTCAGGGTAGATTTAACAGCTTTATTGACAACAGGGATGTGTGGCTGCGTGTCTGTGGAATAAGAATGTGTTGGTGGTGGCGTCTGCGTCAGGCACGGGGGCAGGAGGCCGTTCAGCCGGACAACCCTATGGGAGGAAGCAGAGGGAGAGGGGTAACAGGCACCACACCAACACAGAGGATAATAATAGTCTTGCTGGCTTATTTGGTTAGGACAGGTGGCTGGCGTTGACAAGGGCGGAGCCCGGGAGACAGCGACCTGGAGTGCCTGTAGCAGCAACGTAGAGACAGCGGCGAGATGAGGAAGTCCGCCGCCGGGGAAGTCCACCTGTGCACAGGGGAGAGGGCTGGAGGAAAAGAGGTAAGGGGAGCTTACCCAGATAATCTTGCTAGAAGGTTTGAGTACCGTTGTAGCAAACAATGCCGAAGTAGAGAGACGGCTTCAGGCCGAAGCCCAGGGCAGAGTGGATTAAGTACCTCGCCGCTGACGAGGAGCAGGTGTGTGCGCAGCTGGCGCCGCTGATGAGCGGCGAGTCATGACACAGCCTGATAATAAAGAATTACAATAATCTAATCTCGAGCTAACAAAAGCATGGATCAGTTTCTCAGCATCACTCTGAGACAAGATGCTCCTAATCTTGGCAATACTACGCAAATGATAGAAGACAGTCTTAGAAACAAATTTAATATGTGAATTGAAAGACAGATCTTGATCAAAAATAATTCCAAGGTTCCTCACAGAGCTATTAAGAGAAAGAGTAACCGCATCCAAACTGAAAATTTGATTTGGAAAGGAATTTCTAAGGTTTTTTGGACCAACAAGAATGACTTCAGTCTTATCTGAATTTAATAGCAGGAAATTACAAGTCATCCAAGCTTTGATTTCCTTAAGACAGGCTTCTAACTTGGCTAATTGATTACTATCATCTGGCTTCATTGACAAGTATAATTGTGTGTCATCTGCATAACAATGAAAATGTATACAGTGCTTTCTAATAATGTTGCCTAACGGAAGCATGTATAAACTAAAAAGAGTAGGGCCTAGCACAGATCCCTGTGGAACTCCATGACTAAGCTTTGAGTTGAAAGAAAACTCATTATTTACATGAACAAACTGGAACCTATCAGATAAATAAGATCTAAACCACTGCAACGAAGTTCCATTAAGTCCAACATAGTGTTCTAATCTATCAAGTAGAATATTATGATCGATAGTATCAAAAGCTGCACTAAGGTCTAAAAGGACAAGTACAGAAACCAGTCCATTATCAGATGTGATGAGGAGGTTGTCAGTGACCTTCGCTAAGGCTGTTTCAGTACTATGATGGATTCTAAACCCAGATTGAAACTCTTCAAGTAAACCATTTCCCTGCAGGTGGTCAAATAATTGCGTAGCAACAACTCTTTCTAAGATTTTTGAAATGAAAGGGAGATTAGAGATTGGTCTATAGTTAGCTAAAGCTCCTGGATCTAGCGTTGGCTTTTTGAGTAAGGGTTTAATTACAGCCGTTTTAAAAGCCTGCGGTACATGGCCTAAAGTTAATGAAGAATTGATTATATGAAGAATAAAGCTACCAATAAGTGGGAAGACTTCTTTAAATAACCTGGTAGGAATAGGGTCTAAAAGACAAGTTGAAGGTTTGGATGAGGAAACTATTTTGTCTAACTCACAAAGGTCGATCGGAGTAAACTCATCAAGACAGACATCAATAGAAGGAGTTGTAGTAGTTACAGTATTTAAGTTAACTGTGGGAAGAATCTGATTGATTTTATCTCTGATGGATGAAATTTTATTATTGAAAAAGTTCATAAAGTCCTGACTAGTAAGCTCTAAGGGAATGCTAGGATTGACAGAGTCCTGACTCTTTGTCAACCTGGCTACAGTGCTGAAAAGAAACCTGGGATTATTCTTGTTCTCTTCTATTAATACAGAGTAATAACTCGTTCTAGCTTTTCTAAGAGATTTTTTATAAATTAAAAGATGATTTCTCCAAGCTAAATAGATTTCATCTACATTAGTGGAGCGCCATTTTCTTTCTAATTGACGAGTCTTCTGTTTTAAGCTACGAGTTTCTGTGTTGAACCAAGGAGTTAGAAATCTCTGATTAGACTTTTTCTTTTTTAAGGGGGCCACCAAGTCTAGAGCCTGATGCAGAGAAGCTGTAACACTAACTAACTAACTAACTAACCTGCACTTATATAGCGCTTTTCTAGTCACAAAGAACACTATCCACCATGTTATCAATTACAGAAGGAGCAAGCTGTCTATAGCTTATTTCCATTGTGTTGACACATGGCATAGAGGAAACAATCTGCATAAATTTGGTAACAGCATCATCTGAGAGGCATCTACTTGTCACCATGGGTTGAGATGCCGTCTCAGCACTCAGCCCATGTTTTCCCTCATCCCTGCTTCCCATTGAGCAGCGTCTCAGCAGGCTCCCAGCTGGCAGCATTACGGACGGCTGGGGCCAATTAGTCCTCATCAGCTGGGGCGCTGCCAATGTGAATAAATAGGAGCAGCCTCGATGACTCGGGGCTGCGACATAAGCACTGCTAGGCTGGAGCCCCTTCGTCTGGTGCCAGCCCCTGCTTCATCTTCAGCACAGCTCGTAAGTGTTTCCCATAAGGAGTTTGTGCCTTGGTACCCCCATGTCCGGTGCTAACCCGCTACTTGCCTTACTGTATCACTTGGGAGTACCACCTTGTAAGAGTGATCTGTGTATTGGAGTCCTTTGCCCAGTGCCAGCTCTCTATTCTTCTGGATGCTTAACCCGTGAGTGTTACCTGCTGTGAGCCCTCTTGTTGTGTACCCCTACGCCCGGTGCCAACGGTGTTCTCTGTCGCTGTACTGCTCATGAGTGTTATTGTGTTGAGTATCTGTGCTTCCCTCATCCCTCACCCTTACCTTCAATAAAACATCACGACTCACTGGCTCGCCCTTGGCTCTTATTGCGCGGCTCCCTAGAGCCGTGTATGACAGTATGTCGCAGCCAGACGAGTTACCGGCGGCCGTGAGTCGCCGTGGAACTGTACCTTTCTGTCCGGGTGTCAGCGCTGCTAGCACGCCGTTTCCCAGGAGTCACTTCCGGCGCCAGGGCGACGAGCTGAGGTCCATCTCGGAGGCTGTTGAAGGGACGCTCTTCACCTTGCACAACGCCTCCAACTCGAGACGCTGGCATCCGGGCCGTGCTGAGGAACTCCTGGACTGTTACCCTCATTCTGTGTACCATCTCGAGGACAGTGCCAGGTTTGATGCCACAGGTACACAGCGAGAGAAGCTCCGCGGGTTGGATGGAAATCCCGGCAGGAAGCCGAAGTGGGCGACGTTTCCCCCCGCTTCGGGATCCCGTTCCTGACGCCATTCCAGTCCGGGAGTTCGCGCCAACCAGAGGGCTTCCCCCGACCTGCGCCACGTCACTCGGGATTCCCTTCAAGGAGCCGCAGCTGACAGCAGTTATGTCTGGGGTCGAGTGGCTGTCGCGAGCTCCACTGTGTTTCCTGTCACCATCTTCAGGCATGTGGCGGCGGCAGTGAGATTGATGGAGAGGACTCCAGGGCTACGAAGCTTTCCCGTGCTCGACGCCTTCCTCACCTCAATCTCCGATCTGGAGCAGCGATTCCTGGGTTTCCACCTCGCTTCGTCCCCTGGGAATAGCCGTCATCACATCGCCGAGTCACCTCTGCACGAACCTCGTCCGGATCCAGCTCTGGGCCGCCGTCAGGACCGTTCCTCCCACGCAGCTGTCACCTCTTCGCCTCGTCAGTGTGGAGTTTTCACAGCCTCGTTCCCTGAGCCTCATTCCCCCGCTGTCATTCCTGGACATTCGGGCTGGTTCACCCCGGCTGTTTCCCCCTCCTCCTCGACGCGCTTCCTGACTGCTGAGTGTGCCTGGAATTCCGGCCTGGCGAGCTCTCTGCTGGAGACAACGCGAGCGATCCTCAGACGAATCCCCGGGGGGGTCCTCCGTTATCGCCGGGCGGGGAGAGGAAGAAGCAGTATCCACTACAGCAGGCGATACTCAACCTCCAGGAGGCAGGCAAGTCATAGTTTTGTCACATCTGTTTAATGATTTGCTCTGTCACATTCCTGGAGGAGGAGTTCAGGGTTCGCAGCTCCCTGAACTCCCCCCACCTGCTGTAACCTGTGCTCCTAATCCCGCATCCTCTGTGTCTCTCTCCGCCAAGCGATCCCCGGCTCCGGGTCAACGTGGTGGGATAAGGAGAGGGCCTGTGGTTCCGCAGCTACGTTGCGGACGGAGGAGGGGGACTGACTGCTGCGTGGAGTCTGCACCGACGACGGTTCGGTCCAGCGGGACGAGAGTCTTCTGGCTACACGCCGAGTGGATCGTCGGCGGGGTTACCGGAGCTGGAGGAATCTCAAGCTGCACTGACCATCGTGCTGGCTGCGGGGCCCGATGCGGCTGGATGGGAGCCTGACAACGACCTCCTGACGACGGATCCTGGATCTTCGCAGTCCTGGACGGCGTCAGAACCCGAGATCAGGCGAGTGCTCTCCTTTCTTTTCTCCCTTTTTATCTTTGAGCACTTCAGCCTGTCTCTAGGGGAGACGAGCCGGGTGCAGCCTCCCGCTGTGTCTGAGCTCGTCTCGCCGGGTTCTGGCGCTGCCGGTGATCCTGATCCCGGTTCTGTTTTCTCTTCTGAGCCTTCTTTCAGGGTCACCAGCGTGGAGTTGCTGTTCCTCGTGGTGCTGGAGGGTCCAGGTTCAACGTTGGAGGTCGGTTCTGGTGCAGTGTCCAACGTGGGTTCGCCCGAGACCCAATCGGGGTCCAACGTGGGTTCGCCTAAGGCCCGATCGGGGTCCGACGTGGGTGCTGCCCCAGTATTGTCCAGGTCCGATGAGGAGGTGGCCGTTTCCCTGCGGCCTGACGCTCGTCGCCCTCGTCATCGGCTCTCCCCTGAGCCTCTTCCACCGGGACCCGCTCTGACCCTTCGTCCGTCTCAACGGTCCTGGTGGTTGAGTGATGCGGGTCGACGACCCGCCCCCTAAAACTTTCGGTTCGGTGATCTGGTTCCCCCCGCTGGTCTGTGTTTGCCTTTGGGTGGCCTGGTTCGGCTGCCGGTGGACTGGATTCCTGGGATCTGGGTCCGGAGTTCGCCGTCCGAACATTTCCCTTTCCCTGGTTCGCCAACTGGACAATGGGCGGGGAGATCTCCGGAGCCATCTCGGCCATTTTTGGACTCTGCCTGCCATATTCCTCGGGTGTCACTTTTTCTTTTATCATTATTAAGGTCACTCGGGTGTAATATTTTGTCCTGTTGGTGGATGTGTTTTCATAGTGCTGTGGGTTTTCCTTTGCCCGTACTCAGCATTTCCTTTTTCTTTAGGTGACTGTGGGTATTTCTATATCCGTAGTGCTGTGGGTTTTCCTTTGCCCGTACTCAGCATTTCCTTTTTCTTTAGGTGACTGTGTGTATTTCTATATCCGTAGTGCTGTGGGTTTTCCTTTGCCCGTACTCAGCATTTCCTTTTTCTTTAGGTGACTGTGGGTATTTCTATATCCGTAGTGCTGTGGGTTTTCCTTTACCCGTACTCAGCGTTTTTTTTTCTTTGTGTCACTCTTGTCCTGTTCTTAGTTTTGTTTGCATTATGGAGTAGTGTTTGTTCTGTTGTCCACACTCCGTAATTGCTTTATCCTTTTTTGTCATTTTTTTTTTTTTTTTTGGTGCAATGTAGAGTACTGTGTTTGGGGTTTTTTTTTTTTTTTTTTTGCCCTGTTACCCTACATTGGCCTGTTGGTGTTTCCCTTTACTTCGTCCCCTCCGGCCCTGCCTCCGTTCCTCCCACCCTAGGTGGGGGGGGGGGGGTGTTTCTGGTCGTTCAGGAGCCCGACCTTGAGGGGGAGGCTCTGTCACCATGGGTTGAGATGCCGTCTCAGCACTCAGCCCATGTTTTCCCTCATCCCTGCTTCCCATTGAGCAGCGTCTCAACAGGCTCCCAGCTGGCAGCATTACGGACGGCTGGGGCCAATTAGTCCTCATCAGCTGGGGTGCTGCCAATGTGAATAAATAGGAGCAGCCTCGATGACTCGGGGCTGCGACATAAGCACTGCTAGGCTGGAGCCCCTTCGTCTGGTGCCAGCCCCTGCCTCATCTTCAGCACAGCTCGTAAGTGTTTCCCGTAAGGAGTTTGTGCCTTGGTACCCCCATGTCCGGTGCTAACCCGCTACTTGCCTTACTGTATCACTTGGGAGTACCACCTTGTAAGAGTGATCTGTGTATTGGAGTCCTTTGCCCAGTGCCAGCTCTCTATTCTTCTGGCTGCTTAACCCATGAGTGTTACCTGCTGTGAGCCCTCTTGTTGTGTACCCCTACGCCCGGTGCCAACGGTGTTCTCTGTCGCTGTACTGCTCATGAGTGTTATTGTGTTGAGTATCTGTGCTTCCCTCATCCCTCACCCTTACCTTCAATAAAACATCACGACTCACTGGCTCGCCCTTGGCTCTTATTGCGCGGCTCCCTAGAGCCGTGTATGACACTACTGTAATAATATTTTTCTTTAGGAGCCAAATAGTGAGAAATAGTAAAATCAAAGGTTAACAGACAATGGTCTGACAGTACAGGGTTATGAGGAGACACTACAAGATTTTCTATTTCTATGCCATATGTCAGAACAAGGTCCAATGTATGGTGGAGGTAATGAGTAGAATTTCCTACTTTCTGAGAAAACCCAATCGAGTCTAATACTGAATTAAATGCCACATTAAGGCAGTCACTATCTACATTCACATGTATATTAAAGTCCCCTACTATAATTATTCTATCAGATTTCAGCACTAAATCAGCTAAGAAACCAGCAAATTCGGATAAAAATTCTGAGTAGGTTGATGGGGGACGATAAACTATGGCAAATAAAATTGGGTTTAACCTAAAATTGCTAAAGTGCCCAATACTGAGGACCAGGCCCTCAAAGGAATTATAACATGTTTTTTGCTTTACATTAACTAGTAATTTGGAATGGTAAATTGTTGCTACTCCTCCTCCACGACCAGAACTTCTGGGATTTTGACAGCTTAAATAACCAGAGGGGGTTGATTCATTTAAACCAACATAATCCTCTTGCCCTAACCAAGTCTCTGTAAGGGAAATTAAATCAATCTGATGATCAATTAACAGATCATGGACTAACAGAGACTTGGGAGTTAGAGACCTAATATTTAATAAACCACATTTAATTTTTAAATTATGAGGAGGAACAGAGGCCAAATCATTCAATTTAGAGGCTTTATGTTTAATTTGAGTTTTACCAATATTTTGCTTAATCACTTTGGGATGCTTATGTATTATATTTTTATTTACTTTGGAGGGAGCAGACAATGATTCTCTGATGGGGAAGACAGGGGCTAAGTTGAGGGGTTGATTGGTTGATTGGTTGATTGGTAGATTTGGAAAGTATGGCAGCACCTTTATTTGAAAACTCTTTTAACTGCAGCGTGTTATATAGTTCATATTATATATATATATGTTTGGAGCTCTTATTTGTGTAGCACGGGGTGGTGGCTCCGCCTTGCAGTTCCGCCAATCCCATGGCTATAAGAAGGGCTGCAGGTAGGAGGGCGGTCTCTTGGCCGTTTCCTCTGCTAGCGGTTTGGTGTGGCTAGGTTGCACTGCCCTGTTTAATAAACGTGTGATAAGCTCAGCATGTGGGTCTCCTCATTCTGACTTCAACTACCGATATAACATTTGGCAACAAGGACGAAAGTGGATAAATTTAAAGGTATGGAAGCGTGTGGCCCCCCATTCAGCCATTTTTGGAGCTCCCGGGCAAGCCACCTGTCGCCTGGCCTAGGTGGTACAATGTTTTCCACATGTATATGGTGGCGCTGGACTTGGGAAGGATGAAGAAGTTATTTGTGCATAACCTGGGAATGGAGGGACAACGGATCACTTGGTGACGCAGACGATTATGAAGAGGTGGTTGAGCTAATGACGTGCCATTTCAGAGCACCGGACAACGTCATCTTCCAGAGAATTAAATTTTGACAGCGCTGCCAACAGGTAGGAGAGTCCATCCAACGGTTTGTGTTGGACTTGAGGCAGCTGGCCGCCGAGGGTCGGTTCAGACTATTGGAGGAAGAGATGGTTCGTGACCAGTTGGCCGAACATACCAACTGTGCTGCAGTCCAGTCAAAGCTGCTCACATTTCTGGGTGAATTGATGGTGTCTAGGGCCGTCAAATTGGCTCTCCAGCTGGAGGCAGCAGATAAGCTAACTCGGGAGCTGAGTGAGTGTCTGTCATCGCAAGAGTTAGGATCCCTAATGGCTGCACAAGTAGTGGGCCTGAACAGCGATGGGAGCGTTGAGGGTGATGCAGGAGGTGCCAACGCTGTGAGGATGAGGTCTGCCCTGGGAAAGCCCAGGTGTATGGGCTGCAAGTCCGCAAAGCACCGCTACAAAGCCAGAGAGTGTGCGGCAAGAGGGAAGCGCTGCGGCAGGTGTGGCTGTCTTCATCATTATGTGAGGGTGGGCCAGATAGCCAAGCAAGGGAACCCGCAAAGGAGTTCAACCCCTCCCGCCCTAACAGTGATCCATACTGTGTCCCCGAGCACCAGTGGGCGCACATATTGCACGGTGGAGTTGGATGGAATGGCGGTGCCGATGCTCATCAACACAGGAGCGGAGAGTTCCTTGCTGAACTGGGCTACAGTGAGGCAATTTTTTCCCCACTACAGGGTTGGAGGTGACCCAGCGCCGCTTTGCGGCTATGGAGGACGGTTGGCCACGATGGGAACTATCAAACTGACGGCTCGGTATAAATTGGTGGAGATAGCTGATGTGGAGTTCGTCATGACGGCCCATGGTGCAAACATCATGGGCTGCAACCTCTTCTACAGCCTCGGGTTCGCCATTAAGAGCGGCACTGGGGAAGAGTGGTCGGGCTGCAGATTGTGGGACCGACCAGTTCCAAGAGTGCAGGACAATGCTGTGTGGGATAAAAGGTTGATCGGCACCCCGGAGAGTGGACAGGCGTTGTCGCGCTCAGGGTCACCGCAGGAGGGCCCTAGTGCCAGAGCCCGAGTCGCCCTGGATGAGGGTACTGGGCGGTACAGGGGAGTGCTTGCACCGATGAGCAATGCTGAAGGGATGGTCCCAGGTGTTCCCGGAGCTCAGCTGAAGTGGGCCGTGGATACAGGGCCCACCTGCAAGCTGATCAGAGCCCCGCTGGGAGTCAGCTGATCGGAGCCCCTGCTGGGTTCAGGCTTTAGCGGAGGTGAGGTCACGGCAGGTACAGGCCAAACAACAGATGGGGCCAGCTGCGGGTGGTGGCCGGGCGGAGCAACGCTTATCTCCAGCTGTCGGATGGCTCGTGGCGGCACCCGAATGAGCTACGGCATGCCCCGGGGAAGGCTGAGAGATGTGGCCCCAGACAAGTGGAGCATCCGGCTGAGGCGAGCCACCTCCAGGGGCAGACTAAGTAAAGGACGGTCCAGGGGAACCACAGGGTCATCTTCCCCAAGGCGTGTGTATATACCTTCTTTGTTCTGCATGTGTTAAGTATTTTGTCGTATATGTATAGTTCTGGGGATTATTTTGTGTTTTGTTTAGGAAACACAGCGTTAGCTTTTTTTTAGTTTATACATGGACTGTTACTCAGTAGAGGTGGCAGAATAATCCGCCTTGCCATGTGGGGGTAGGACGGCAGTCCACCCGTCCTCCCTAATTTTAGTTGTTTTGTGTGAATGTGTCAGGCCCCTTTTGGCGATTTCAGTTTAGTTTGTTTAACGGATGATTCGGGTTCCAAATTGGGGAGGGTTTTGATTGTATGTGTGTTTTGGACTTTTCTATGGGAGGGGGGTTATATAGTTCATATTATATATATATGTTTGGAGCTCTTATTTGTGTGGCACGGGGTGGTGGCTCCGCCTTCCAATTCCACCAACCCCATGGTTATAAGAAGGGCTGCAGGTAGGAGGGCGGTCTCTTGGCCGTTTCCTCTGCTAGCGGTTTTGGTGTGGCTAGGTTGCACTACCCTGTTTAATAAATGTGTGTTCAGCTCAACACTGGGTCTCCTCCTTTCGACTGCAACTACCGACATAACACAGCAGTCCTGTCTATCTGCTGCACATCTTGACACACATCTGTCTCATCAGATACTGATCTTTCATTTACTGGACACACACGTTGGTCCGTGTCCAGACCGGAGAGTCACAGCTTTAAAGTTCATTGACAAGATATAGTAATGATTTTACCTCTAAAGATGTATAAAATGTTCAAACACTGACTGTAGTGTTAGATTTGCTCATTTGTGGTTTTACAACCCAGCACTTTGTACACGTGGTCAGGACGGATAAGTGGTAAGACGTCCACCAGCAGGCCAGGGGAGACAGAAGGGACAATGTGGGAAAACTCGCGGGTGAGGGTTTTTTTTTTAAATCACACACTTTATTTTTTGCTGATGTGTTCCGTAAATACTCATTGTAAACACAGAAGTGAGTGCAGTGCAGCAACGCATTTGATTGGTTAGACTGAGGGTTTGAGTACTGCTCAGGGACAAATCTGATTGGCGAAATTGGTGGAAGTTGATGAGGATTGGCCAAAATTGCGGGAAAGTGCTTGGACAAAGTTGCAAGGTCATGCAACAGATACACTAATTGGCTGATTTTGGGTGAATTTGTGCTATCACAACATCCTGAAATCCTGGAGGGACTAATTAAAGACTGTTAACTCATCTGCAATCTCCTTCACAGCAGGGTTGCCAGATTCTCACTGCTCCTGTTAAACACATTCAATAAATCATTGTTCAAACTTTTCATACTGGTCTCTTCATTATGTCTGCATTTTGGGTTTATCAGTTTGAAACGTGTCAGTACTAGTGATGGCCAGATAAGGCTTTCTTGAAGCACTGAAGCTTTTTATCAAATTGGTTCATATGGACGAAGCGTCATGTGAAACTTCATTTGGTCTACTAAGGCATCTACTGGACAAAAAGTACACAACATGCAGATTTTTACAAAGGCATTATTGTTTGATGTGTATTTTTTCATTTCAATAAATGTACTGTCCTTTAAGAAATATCAGTGACCATAAGGGGGAAAAAAGAAATAAAACTGGGGTTACTACAGTGAATGTGCTTGTGTTACTTAGTGCGCTTGTATTACTTATCCATTATTAAGAAATAATAACTTTTCAACAGTCTTTGGACTAAGGCGATTTCTTTTTTTTTTCCAAGTATGTCACCAGCTTTTGAGAATACTCTCTCACAGGGCACAGAGGATGCAAGTGTGCAAAGGAAGGCTACTGCAAGTTTGTACAATGTAGGGTAGACAACTACTGTCTTTTCCAGTACATTCACCTCTGTTGTCCTTGTTCTCATGCAGGGCATGATAGTGCCTCAGCATAGATGATGTGTTATTGTATCCAAGCTCTTTGAAATACTGACACTTCACTTTGCACATAAAAAATAAATATAAAATAAATTACAATAAATATCCACTATTTGTGAAAAATGCACCCAACTTAATACAGTAACTGTAAATACCTTATTGGGAGAAATGAGATCAAAATGTCCCCAAACAGGAGACGTCCGTCTTTTTAGTGCTGGCTCCATCTGAAAATGAAGACTGGCTGCGACAAATCACATACAGTCAGCGATCTGACAACACAAAACGTGAGTGACGGGGATTTCCCTCGTGTATCGCTGCTCACTTTATTTCATGTTGCATGCCAAATCATGAACCGCTTCCTGACCCAATTATGCGGTACAACCGGCTAGCAAGGCTTCAGACGTCATCACATACGTCATCAATACGCACCTCGATACATGCTTTGCAAAATATTTCCTGGATTACTTGGCACACATTCCGAAGCTCCGGCACGGCAAGTCCCATAACTAGTCAGAACAATCTCATCTGCTAGACCCAGCAGACGCAGTGTGGGGTGCCACAACTGGGCTTCTGCAATAATTGAGGGTCCTGATTACTGTAACTATTCATTCAAATGTTTCTCTTGGGAGTTTAAAATTTTTGATCACTCTGGGAGGGAAGCGCTTCAAGTTGGTTATTAAATCAACGATAGAGGACAATCAGTTGCAGAACACTCTGGTTTTGGCTACCAATGTTGGTTGGGATGATGGTGCACTGTGAAGTAGTTCTGTGCACAGCCTCAGATATACTCTACAGAATGAACTAGTCAGCTGCAATGAACTTGAGTCATTAGAGCAACTTATCTCACTTACTATAAAGCTTGGCAACTGCCTTCATGAGTGCTTTCACGAGCGTCAACGCACTTATTGCTCTTCCTCTAAGCAGCAGTCGCCATCCAGGTCCCACTTGTAGGCTCTTCACCCCACCAAGTTGGGTTGATTTGCCAGAGCCGACGTTAGTGGGACAGTCCCGGATCACTCCAGCTGAGTACAAATGTAGGTACAGTAAGTCAAGGGGTTGTGTATGTACTGTGCAGATGTGGACCATTATATTCAACACTGTCCAACTAAGCCAAAAGAGACTGCCCATCAGTTGCAATAGGGAAGTGACAGGCAACTCTTCCTCATGTCCTCACAATGAAATCACTCTTCCAGTTTACATCCAGTTAGCCACTGCTGATCACCCATGCACTGCATTCATTGAATCAGGAGCTGAACAAAACTTTATCTCAAAGAAACTGGCAACCCAACCCAACATCAATTGCATTGTACTTCAGTCACCACTGAACTTGCTCGCACTCTCCAGAGTATCTTTAACCCAAGTAACAAAACAGACTTTTCCAATCCCAATTTTGGTCTGGGGTAATCATAGAGAGCATGTTCTGTTCTTGGTTCTTTCAACTTCTGCCTCCCCAGTTGTGTTTGGTTATCCCTGGCTTTGTTTGCATAATCCCATCATTGACTGGAAACAGGGGAAGATGGCTTTGAGCGCTTCTGTCTGTCCACCTGTTTCCAGTCAGCCAGCTGCTCACCCTCAGTCAGCATTCTTCCCCATCTGTTGTGCCACCAGATCTCACTAATGTGCCCCCTGCACCCCGAGTACCACAATCTCTCCTTGGTATTTAATAAGGCCAAAGCATTGTCTTTACCTCGGCACAGACCTTATGACTGCACCATCGAGCTCCACCAGGGGACACAGCTGCCATCTAGTCAGTTGTAAAATCTGTCCGCCCCGATCACGAAGCAATGGAGAAGTACATCAAGGAGTTGCTTACTGCAGGGATTATTTGGCCTTCTAATTCAGCTTTTTCTTCAATAAAAAGTATGGCCCTGCATTGATTACTGGAAGCTAAACAACATCACTGTCAAAGACAAGTATGCTTTGACTTCCTGCAGGGGCCCACGATGTTAACTAAATTTCTGCATCGCCTATCATCTCACCAGGATTCAGGAGGGCGAAGAGTGGAAGACTGGGTTCCATACTACGATAGGCCAGTATGGGTACTTGGTCATGCCCTTTGGTCTCACCAGCGTGCCAGCAGTCTTCCAGCAGTTGATCAAAGATGTGCTCTGAGACTTCCTCAATTCCTTTGTTTTTGTATACTTGGATGACATTCTGATCTTCTCTTGCTCCATAAATGAACACCGGGTCCATGCACAAACTGTTCTGCTGCATCTCCTCAAACTAACTGTACGTTAAGACCAAAAAATGTTTCTCACACCAAATCCATCACATTTTTAGGCTTTATCATTGCCAGTGGCCAAATTAAAGTGTGCCCAAGTAAAGTAAGTCAGAGGAGTTACCAAGTGGCCCACCCCCCTCTTTGAGGAAATAGTTCCAACAGTTCCTGGGTTTGGCCAATTTTTATTGCTTGTTCATCTGGAATTATAGCATGATTGCCCTCCCACTCACTCAACCCACCTTAACTAAAACACCTTTCGTTTAGTCTGAAGCAGCAAATAGGGCTTTCATCCATCTCAAAACACTCTTCTCCAAGGCTCCTCTCCTGGCCCAGGTTGACCCAGATCAGCAATTCATTGTTGAGGTCGACTTCGCTATTGTGTGTGTATGTGTGGGTATGAGAGGCAGTGCCCGCCCCCTAGGATGGCATGAGGTTGTCACAGCCCCCTTGTATATAAACCCAGATATGTTAATAAAGCTGAGAGTTCTATGTTGCATGAAGGCTCACCTCCGACTCCTTCATTTCAAGATATAACATTTGGCGACAAGGAATATAATGGATAAGGCGTTCGGAAAGACTTCCACTGTCTCCAAGAGACGGGGTGAGTTTATGTGCCTTAAACAGCAGACAGGTGATTCCCTTCAGTCATTTCTGTCGAGGCTTCATAGCCTAGCTAGGAAGTGCGAGTTTGGTTCCTTTCTTCCCGCTCCCAGTTGATGTCGGAGCACCCTATCCTAGGCTCCCTTTCCCAGTTGTGGGTCCCCCTGTGGGGCAACCGCCTCCCGGGCCACCTTGCCTATGCTGGTAGCTGAAAGACTCAGGCCGGCCTCCCGATAGACTGTGCTGTTGGATTGGGTGGCCAGCTTTTCCTGGCAGACTGCCTGACTCCATCCACCGGGCCGTCCGGTTGGTCTGGGTCTGTGGTAGGCCACCTGACTGAGCATATCGTACCATTCGCTGGGCCTGGGACTCTGGGCGGCCTCCCGAGCCTGCTCACCTCTGGACTTGGGGAGGGCTAGGTGTGTGTTTTTCCAGTGTGGGCCCTGAGTAGGTTGTTTTTTGTTCCCTTCTGGCCTGTCCCCCTCCACCACCCTCCCTGGGTACATTGTGGTAGTTCCTGCGAAAGAAGTGGGGGTCTTTTCTCTGATGTTATGTTAGGTGTCTGGTGTCCACCCCTTGGGTGGGGGGGCTCTGTTAAGATAAGGCAGTTCAGGTGGTCTGCTGGAGTTTCAAGACCACCAGATCACAAGCTGAAATGTGTCGGGTGGCCTCCCAGAATCCCTGAGCTACCCAAGTAGAAGGCATAGTCTATCAGGTGGTCTCCCAGCATTCCAACACCAACAGACCTGAGAATACGATCTGTCAGGTGGCCTTCCTGAGCCATCAGCCCATAGAGCACTATGCATACCTTCCTGGAAAGAGCAGCTGGAAAACATGCTCCTTGCAGACCACAGGGGCTGAGGCATAGATCATGTGATCCCATAACTGAGCAGCATTGACACTTGACGATGACTGCTGACCAGCTGCGAACCCAGACGGTGATGGCGGCTGACCAGCGGGGAAACTAAATGGCAATGGCCACAGTTACATGGGCAAAATTTCATCAGTCTGATTACAATTCAAATCAGAATTTTACTGTTTACATGGATCCTGAAAAAGCTGATCCGATTAGGATGTACGTTTTCATGTGTCACACGTTTGAACGGAATAAATCATTTTGACATGCGGAGGTCGACATTTCGACATTACAAAAATAGTAGAAGAAGAAGCAACTTCCAGTGTTAGCAAGCCCCGCTTCATGTCGAAATTGACCTGTAATGTGTTATTCAGACTGTACTTTTGTTTCTGCTGGTCTCCGTAATGAAGCTACAAGTACATACTTCTGCATATGACGAACAGAGGGAGACAGCAGGATGATACAGACCAGTTTTGTTTTACTCTCGCTATGTTTTCCGCTAGCTGCTGCTAAGGCGGAAATACGTCACGTTGGCGTGGGGCTGGTGTACAGACATGCGCAATAAACATATTTTCTGCCCTACATTCGGAATAAGTGTTTTCATGCGCACCATTCGGATTAACAATCGGCATAACCCACCCCTCTCAATCGGAATGAAATTTTGATCCGAATGAGCATGATCGGGTTAGAATATTCAGATTGGCATGTTTACATGAAGCATTTTTATTCTGATCAGGCTTTTAATCTGGTTACTTGTGTCCATGTAAACATAACTAATGACGGCTGATCGGTGAGGAAACCAGACAATGAAGACGGCTGACCAGCAAGGAAACCAGACAATGAAGACGGCTGACCAGCAAGGAAACCAGACAACAAAGATTGCTTATCAGCAAGGAAACCAGATGAGGAGGACTGCTGACCTTTGGCGAAGCCAGACAAGGAAGGCTGACGACTATCAGTGAAACCACACAAAGTGGACTGATGACCATTGGCAAAACCAGACAAAGTGAACTGATGACCATCAGCGAAACCAGACGAAGTGGACTGAACACCATCGGCGAAACCAGACAAAGTGGCCCGATGACCATTGGTGAAACCAGGAGAATCAGGCTGGGGAGTCTCAAGTCCAGTCACCTGGGAACCCATCCCCGACATAGCCACCTCAGACGGGGAGGAAGAGATAAACACCGGGTCACTGTCACTGGCAGCAGTGGAGCCCGACAAGGAAAACTCAGGAGCAGATGGCAGCTGCAACTGGTTCTCCCCACCAAGAGCAAAGCAAGAGCTCTCTAATTGACATTGTAAAGACAAAAAAGAGGACTTGCCTTAACTCAAGCTCCACCACCGACCATGACTCCGGTGACTCTGCTGCTGCGGCCCAAGCAGCAGGCATGATGGCAGGTGAAACTTCAGCCATGACGACAGGAACTTGTGGGACGTCTGGCATAGCAGCAGGATCTGGCGGAACCCCAGACGTGGCGGCAGGAGCTGGCAGAATCCCAGATGTGGCGACTGAAGCTGGTGGAATTTCAGACGTGCCAGCTGAAGCTGGAGAACCCCTTTTGCTGGAAAACAGATTCGACATCCTTTCCCTGGAAGATTTCCCCCACCTGGATGTCGATCTTCCTCCCATGGCTGCCCCTCCTCCTTCAGCAGTGGCCCAAACCCGCAAGCCCCAGATTAAAACTACTTTAGGTGTGCCAAACTATACACTAGTTCCAAAAAGAAGAGAGAGCATCACCCTGCCGTCACTGCAACAACTACAGCAAAATTATCCACCGTTTCAGAAGCCACCAACAAAAGTCCCCCAGACGACGCTGGTAATTGGTGATTCGATAATGAGGAACGTCAGAAGCAGGTACTGTGTCACTAAATTTTTTCCTTGGGCTAAAGTGTCAGACATTGAGGTTCTTACCCCTGACCTATTAAATGAATACACCACGCTAAAACTGTCATTGTGCATGTTGGATACAACAACATCCCAGATGAAGTGTCGGAGATCTTAAAGAATGACTTCAGGAGCCTTCTGTCCACTCTTATGATCTGTGGCAGACGTGTGTTTATTTTTGGGCCATTGGCACCGTTTAGAAGAGGCTGCAATTATGTTAGCAGAACTCTCAGCCTTAATACCTGGTTGTGTTCTACATGTCCTACTTTTAACATTGGTTTTGTAGACAATTTCAACCTGTTTCGGAATCATCCATCATTTGTGAGGCCAGATGGCATCCATCCAAATAGACTTGGTGCACGTGTTTTAAGGGACAATCTGTTCTATTCCATTCAGTGTTTTTAGTACAGTGACTGAAATCTGGTGCATTAACTCACCCTGAAGTTCCTGGGTCTGCCAACCAGCCCTTCTTTGGTTCCACTTCTCATACTAATCCTATTAAGCCAAATAATTCTCACTGTTCAGAATCAGAATCAGAATCAGAATAGCTTTATTGCCAAGCATGTTTACATGTAAACATACGAGGAATTTGACTTGACATTGGGCGCGCTCGATAAGCGCTTCCCAATGACGCGGCAGCCATGCAAGGCGCCTGTCATACAGTGGAGGGTAAAGAGGGGAATGGGGGGGGGGGGAATGACACAATGGGCAGAGAGAAAAAAACATAGTTAATCAAAATAAAGCTCGTTTGAGCAAAATTGTGATTACATAGAAAAAAAACCTCTAATGCACAATTAGCAGACAATACAGATCACACAACAACAAAGGAGAAAAAGTTGAGAGAGACAGTGTAAGTGTGTGTGTGTGTGTCAGTGTATGTGTATCAGTCATGTAATGTTGTGTGCGGTGTGTGTATCAGTCAGTTACTGGTGAACAGCAAAAGTCCTCCCTGAGCAACGTTTAGATGTTATGTCTTTAGTGTCCTCCAAACATAGATAGCATGTCCTCGAGAGTTCATTCTCTCAGTGCATGTCCGATGGTAAACTCCGTGCTGGTCACATAACGCTGTCCTTGAGAGATCAGATTACTGCGCACCAGATGTTTATGTTAGGGAGAAGCAAGAAGCAAAAACTCTCTTCTGCCTTATCATCCTCCTCCAGGAGGAATGTAATCTTCAGGGCGCCGAATCAAGGTCTAATAGGCACAGTTCACTCAGAGCATAGAATTTTCATCTCTCATGCGATTCTGTGCTTCATAATTTCCATATACAGGCTTTAAAATCATTACCTGGAGAGCACCAGCGACTCCAAGATGTATTACACCTGCTGAATCAGCCACCATTCAGTTCACCATTTGCCGCTATCAGTGCATCCCCCAACTGGTCGAATTGTTGAAGGAGCTTTGCCGGGTCTGCATTTTGATCAGCTCTCCCAACTTCTTTAATTTCTGATACATCAGGAAACTCCAAAGCCAAAGTAGAAATCCTGTGATCATAAGCCAAACAGATAGATGTCTTCCGCATCTCCAGTAGAATCACACAGACACATGAGTTCCCAATTGTCCATGAGTCTCCCCACTTGGGCTCCCCCTGGCCCGATCTTCTTTTAAAGTGGTGTCAATCGCATTTAAAGCCCAGCTTACCAAATCCATAATTTTCCGTTTGGATTAAGATTCAGCCAGAAGAAGAGCGACACAGACAGGACACAGCAAGCTGGGATCAGTAAGGGAGTAGGAGGGAGAGGAGAGGAGGAGAAAAGCGTCTGCTCTCTCTGAAAGCCGGAAGAAGATTGTCTGCTCTCTCTGAAAGCCGGAAGAAGAAGTCACTGTTTAGATCAATCTTCAGTTCATAATCCCATAGAGATTGTGTCTGTCTCCCGTTACCCAAAACATTTTAACCCAAGACAAATACAACATACAGTAACTTGATAAATACACACCTCTTTGCAGCTTCTCCTCATCCGCCACCCCTCAACTTAGCCCCTGTCTTCCCCATCAGAAAACCTTTGTCTACTCCCCACAAAGTTAATAAAAATATAATGTATCAGCATCCCAAAGTGATTAAACAAAAAGTTGGTAAAACTCAAATTAAACATCAAGTCTCTAAATTTAATGATTTGTCCACTCTTCCTCCTCATAATTTAAAAATTAAATGTGGTTTGTTAAATATTAGGTCTCTAACTCCCAAGTCTCTACTAGTCCATGATCTGTTAATTGATCATCAGACTGATTTAAAGCGTACCTCTGGTGGTCGTGAAGACGCATTTGACTTGAAAACATTATGAAAAAGTATTTCTTATTTTGGT
This sequence comes from Pholidichthys leucotaenia, assembly GCA_020510985.1. Classification (NCBI taxonomy): domain Eukaryota; kingdom Metazoa; phylum Chordata; class Actinopteri; order Cichliformes; family Pholidichthyidae; genus Pholidichthys; species Pholidichthys leucotaenia. The sequence continues at coordinate 205,172,733 of CM035839.1, forward strand.
AAATAATTTTTGCCAGCCATATACCACCAGACATATATTCAAATAGGACCTTGGCCATGGGCAGCCAATGAAAACTGTGGGCGCAGCCATGACACATGCGGTTGTGACGTCACTTCGTTGATACTCAACAGTCAATGCTCCACCTGTATGAGATGAGATTGAGATGAGATTCAACTTTATTGTCATTACACATGTATGAATACAAGGTAACGAAACGTGACTTGGCATTTGGGCACGCTCTGCAGAGCGCATCCAAGGCCGGGGCAGCCGCTAGGCGCCAGTCAAGAGAGAGGCGCCTGTATGAGAGACTAGGGTGCTGTTGTGAGTGTTTTTATTCTATTATGGCTGAATTGTCTGACTCTGAGAAAGAATTTGTCCAACATGGCTACAGGTTTGAGCCAGAAAGGTCTTCTGAGGGTTAAAGTGACGAAGTGGTCCTCACACACAACGCAATTTCGTCTGAAATTATTCGTCTGTGCCCTGTTTCCGCTCCGATCTTCTGACAAGGTGAGCTGGGTTTGGGTACACAAAAAAAGTGTTTCTTTGTTTTTTTCGCTTATTATTCAGACATCCAAAGGCTTTACATTCCGCCATGTTGCGATATCCATATCACATTGTATGTTTTTGTTTTTCCAAGAGCACCGAGTGTCTGCTGCTCTGTATATAGTTGTAGAATCATCTTCCGTGTTGCGGCAGTTACGAGATCAGATGAGACAAGCAGCTGAATTTAAGCATTTATTTATTTATTTTCTACTCGTTTCAGTTCAGCATTTAATATGAACCCTGAGTTTGAAATAAACGTTTGAATTTTGGTCCTCACACAACGCAACGCGCTGTCTGTCGCTCTTTATAGCGGCGAGGGAGGAGCCGAATTATCTGCCGTGTTGCGGCTGTTAACGACCTCAGATCAGACAATAGGACCCGCCGAATTTAAGCATTTATTTATTTATTTTCTACTCGTTTCAGTTCTGCATTTAATATGAACCCTGAGTTTGAAATAAATGTTTGAATTTGAATTTGAATATCCCCAAAGCCGCTGCACATCCGGGTGCTCGAGGCTCAGCCAATACTGATCCAGATCGCGGTAGCCACGAAATTACGTCACAGGAAGCGTCCTGGAAGGCCATGTAGCCGCTAGTATGGCTGTACCCTTGTTTTGCTGACATAGCTGAACCAGCACATCAGCAATGGATTTATATCAAATTGCTTTGAACGTGAATTTCAACTTAAACTTGAACTAGAACGTGAGACAGGGGCTCAATATAATATCTTTTTTTTTCACGACCACCATAGGTACACTTTAATATCCCTTACAGAGACTTGGTTAGGGCAAGACGATTATGTTGGTTTAAATGAATCAACTCCCTCTGGTTATCTAAACTATCAAAATCCCAGAAGTTCTGGTCATGGAGGAAGAGTAGAGGCAATTTATCATTCTAAATTACTAGTTAATGTAGAGCAAAAAACATGTTTTAATTCCTTTGAGGGCCTGGTCCTCAGTATTGGGCATGTTAGCAATCTTAGCTTAAACCCAATTTTCTTTGCCATAGTTTACCGTCCTCCCTCAGCCTACTCAGAGTTTTTATCCAAATTTGCTGAATTCTTAGCGGATTTAGAGCTGAAATCAGATAGAATAATTATAGTAGGGGATTTTAATATACATGTTGATGTAGATAGTGACTGTCTTAATAAGGCATTTAATTCAATATTAGACTCAATGGGGTTTTCACAGAAAGTAAAAAATTCTACCCATTATCTCCACCACACATTGGACCTTGTTCTGATATATGGAATAGAAATAGGAAACCTGGTAGTGTCGCCTCATAATCCTGTACTGTCAGATCATTGTCTGTTAACCTTTGATTTCACTATTTCTGACTATTTGATTCCTAAAGAAAAATATTACCACAGCAGATGTCTTTCAGATGATGTTGTTACCAAATTTATGCAGACTGTCTCCTCTATGCCATTCAGTTAGCAGGGCTAACATGCTATCGTGGTGACAGAGTGTTCACAGAAGGAGGGAAGACCCACCGGGGAGGCATGTCTGTTTACATCAGTGACGCTTGGTGCCATGATGTGACTGTTGTGCATAAACACTGTTCTCCACTGATGGAGTTTATGAACATCAAGCGCCGACTCTTTTATACAGTGGTGTGAAAAAGTGTTTGCCCCTTTCCTGATTTCTCAGTTTTTTTGTATGTTTGTCACACTTAAATGTTTCAGAAAATCAAACAAATTTAAATATTAGACAAAGATAATGACATGATTGGTTGACCCACAAGCAGACTTGGATCCAAGATAGACACAATTATCTTTTATTATAAAGTGTGAGAGTGTGAATATGTGCGTGTGTGCAGGAGTGCGGCAGCTGGGCGAGCAGAGCATCGTTCAGACTGGCAACCCTAGGAGAGAGCACAGACAGGCGGATGAGTGAATGGAGGTTGGAGGAATGAGCCAGTGAATGTACAGTCTTACGATTTGGCTGGAGAACTGCAGCGATGAAGAACTCCCAAGGGCTCCGGGCCAGCTGCTCCGTGTCAAAGCTGCTGCTGCTGGTGAAGTGAAGTGGTGCAGGTGAGTACAGTGCTGGTGAAGTGCGGGTTGCGCTCAGGTCCGCCGCCAGGAGGAGGAGGTCCGTCGCCAGGAGGCTTCCACCTGTGCACAGGGGAGAAGGAGCAGAGCATAGGAGTGAAGGAATAACGAAGGCTTACTTGTCGATGGGGAGCTCAGACTCCCAGGAGATTCGACGGGCAGGGATGAGTAGAGGAGACAGAACTCCTGAGCAGGAATAGGCAAAAGGGCGAGGAGGTCTACCAGACCATTGGAGCGTTGACGTCTCCGTGCAGACCAGAGGGCAGTGCAGCTTAAGTAGGCTGCTTGATGAGGTGATCAGGTGTGCGCACAGCTGTGGAGGTAATTAAGGCAGCAGGCACACAGAGCGGATCATTACAGATAACACAAGTAAACACAAAATGCAGTTTTTAAATAAAGGTGTTTATTATTAAGGGAAAAAAATCACTTTTTCACACAGGGCCATGTAGGTTTGGATATTTTTTTTTTTAACTTTTTTTAATAATAAAGCAAAAAATTGAGCATCAACTCATTGTTATTTGTTGGCAATTTATGACTGCAAAAACAGATAAGTCCACAAGACAGTTTTGCAAAAACAGACATGTTGCGAAAACCATGCTAGTTTGTCTGGTGAGCGCATCACTGGTTCATCTGCTTCATCAAAATTATACATATTTGACATACAATGCAACAAAATTGTAAAAAAAAAAAAAAAAAAAAATGGCAGGGAAATCACGCAAAGCAAGCAGACCCAAGTAGGGGTCTCTGCAGAACGCTGCCCCAGCAGATAGACACATGATTGGCTGGTCTCAGCACTTAGACACATGATTGGCTGATCCTCGTGCACCATTGAGTCATGTCACCCAAATACCAAGCACTGATTTGCTGTGTGTTGAGTTGTCTGGTTTTGTAAAAACAGGGTCCTGGCGTTTATTGACTTTTGAAGAAAACATGAACTTTGTAGTGTATATAACAGCGGACATAGCGGATTTTTAGAAAAACAATTTGAACTTCTATAAGTAGGTAATGTGAACAGTTGTTTGTTGTAGAGAGGGAAATTTTCTTGGAAGTGGCATTTATCGGTTTTTGCAAACGCTTCAGATAATAACAGCACCAGTGATTCAAATAAAAGCAAGCCTTTTTTCTATATTTTATTCATCCATATTGTAGCATCACATAATTGTGGAAAATGAATATTTTCCTCCAATGTCAGAAGGGTTTGACTTCATAAATTGTATTTTGATGCCAAAAACAATGAAATCCTAAAATGTTCTCAGATCAGGTTCTCAACATGATTTTCTGTGCAGCTTATGGATGCACAAATCAAGCTACAGTAAGTGATCCAGATGTTTGGGTTTCCAGCACACACAGAAAGGAGAAAAGATGTCTGAGACAAGTTAGCAGAAACAACATGACTTTAGTGAAAGAGTACAACAACAGAAAACTTTATGCAGTACCTTTATTTCCACAAAACATTTCCTTCTCCAAGCTGAAACATTTATGACTCCACATAAATTGTGATATTTTTATGTTGAAATAAAACAATGATATTAATGAGAAAATTAAACTGAATCGATGTGCAGGACCATTCTAAGAGGAAGTAATTCACAAGAACCAAAACTGACAAACCCAGACCGAGGACTGATGCTGTCCTCCCAAACACAATACGAGCAAGAGTCCAACAGTAACCATGGTTACATGGACACGAATAAACCAGTTATGATTGGATTTCTGGAGTTAACTGATTATTCAAGTGGCCATGTAACTATGGTCATTAACTCAAGTGGTTAACCCTACAATAATCCATTTAATCAGTGCACGTAAACACAACAAAACCATTAGCAGTTTATTCCCAGCAACTGGTTTATTTTGACCATGTTATCAGGGTCAGTTACATGTGTACCAGAACCTCTACTGCATGTAATGACAGACCACATGTACTGTTCTCAGAATAACTTTGGTATGAATATGAGCCACAAAAATTAACCAAAATATCTGAATTCAATGAATATGTCACAACCACCTGTCCTGTAACACTAACAAGTTCATGTTGTCATTTCGGAGGTCAAAAACTTCTTTAGAAATAATTTAGTGTCAGTCATTTAACTGTTTCTACGCAATACTGTGTTCCATTTTACTCTGACAGCTTTAATCATCACCAAACCACAGTTCCTTCATCATTCCACTGTTCCAGCTGCCCCACAAACCCTTACTGTGATATCACTGCTCACAGTAGTGAAGACTCCACCAGCCCCGACAGTCGCTGCTTCAGTCTCTAACAACCCCCTATCAGCTGCAGAGAAATGACGTCACTGTGCCTTAATACTTGATGATTCCTGTCCCAGTAGGAAAGTTTTTGTCACAAATCTGTGCCTTTTATCTTTTAATTCTACTACTTTTATTTATTCCTCCTAAATTTGAATAATTTTTGTATAAATTTGCTACTTTTGAGACGGTTTATATATTGAAATAAAGAAATTTAAAAAATGTTTTAAAACAACATTACTTTTTTCTTAATTTTTATATTAAATGTGCAACTTTTTCACGCACATTTTTAATTTTTTTATGCACACATTAGAGAACTATTTGGAAAACTTTAGATTTTTCTCTTAAATGTGTTCACATGAGGAAAAAAATATGGTGAGCTATTCGATAAAAGAGAATATTTTACATCTATAAATATGCCAGTTGTTTCCAGAATATTTTTGATTGGTTTAAGCATTCAGTTCTTGATTTACTGTTAAAATAAACACATATCATGAACACAACTTCCATTACTTCTATTCCATTAAGTTGTATAGATCTGAATTGTTTCTACTTTGTTTACAACTGCATTAAATAATTAAACCAGTCTTCATTCTGAGTACCTTTCTTGTCATGTTTCTCACAAAAGTTTGTTCACATAAGCATCCACCTTATTCCTAGGCCCGATGATGCCTTACTTGAATTATGGACGCAAATTCCGGTACTAGTTTAGAACATATGGTTGTCACTGAAACGGGACACTTTTCCTTATTAAAAAACAATGACTTTGGCATCAGAAATGCAGGAACACGACCTCTTGCACCTCAAAACAGTAATATAATCATACCACTTCCCACGGCTATCGAGGGATGGTGTCACGCCGCGCCGCTCATCAACGGCGCCACCTGCTCACACACCTGTCAGTCATCAGCGGCGAGGGATATAAGCCGCCTCGCCCTGAGCTTCGGTCTGAAGCCGTAGACTTCATTTCCCTTCCATGGGCTTCTACCACATTCTCTTCAGCATCCTCGTCACCAGTAAGAAAATCACTTACCTCATCTCTCCAGTCTGCTCCCCTGTGCACAGGTGGATTCCTCGACGGCGGACAATCCCGTCCCTCGTCTCTCCTCGCTGCTGCACCGAGCCCTGCAGGTGGCTGTCTCCCGGGCTTCCATCCTTGAAGCGCCAGTCATCTGTCCTAACAAGTAAGCTTCTCTCCCTCACCTATTCTCCTCCTGTGTTGGTGTGTGCTCATCACCCTGTGTCTGATTTCTCCCATAGGGTTGCCGGCTGAACGGTCTCCTGCCTCTGGGTCCGAAGCAGACGCCACCACCAACACATTAACATTCCGCAGACACGCACCCAAACATCCCTGTTGTTAATAAACAGTTTGAACTACTCTGAGCCTGTGTGTGTGCGTCTCCTGAGCCGAACGTTATGTCAGATGGAAAGATGACCTTATAAAGTGGCCTCGTACACAGTAGCTCCGTTAGTTAGCGCCACTGCTAAGATGCTAATGCTGTAAACAAATGACCCGTGCTGGCAAAATTAGTCACTTTGAGGACATTTTCAAAACTGATGTAACGTTATTTCCATATTCTGCATTGAAAGATCTTCAAAATTATATTTAATTTGTAGGAAGTGTGCAAAAACGGACGGAAGAAGACAATTTGTTTATATTTTGGCTAAGTTGAAAACTTGGGTTTGATCGGTCGGGAGTTATGTCTTCTGCAAAAACTTATGTATTTTTAGAAAGTACGATTTCTAAGCTTTCCAATGATATCAGGCACTCATGGGGGTCTTCCTGGGACCTACCACAAACAAAGAAAGAGTCATGATTTTTGACTTCTCTGCCTGTAGCTTGTAATGACACAGTGCGCATTCCGACTCATTTTGCCAGCACGGGTCACATATATCAATGTCTCCACTGCAATAAAGTCGGCTACATTTTGTGAAAACATGTTGGACATAATCAGATTTACCTCAGAGCAGACGTAGAATCTAGTCGGAGCCACAAAGAAGCCTCCATTCATACAGTCTATGGTACAACCACGAACACCAGCAACAAGTACCAGAACTACGCCAAAACATTCAAAAAATACAAAAACTACAAGTGTTGAAATTAGTTGCCACATGAGTGCAAAACACATATGTGGACTATACATTAAATGAATTTGAAAAACTTTTAAAAACACTATTTTAAATACCCCTGCTACTCGACTCTTACTGACTGATTTAGCACTACCTCAGCTGAAACCGGAAGCTCCGCCTGTGGTGTAGCGTGTGTGTGCTGCCGTACCCACCCCTGGCGTGACATCAGGCGGGCACGGCCCACTGTGTATAAATAGTTCTGTGTTCTGTAATAAAGTAGTGGTTGGCTGTTGGTTCCCTGCAAGATGAGACTCCAAATCTGTTATTCATACATAACATTTGGCAACGAGAAGTAAACCATGGGAGCGTATGGGCTACCTCAAACCCTTTTGCCATTTCTGGAGTACACGGGAGAGCTGGTGATCCAGTGGCCGAAGTGGCAGGCCATGTTTGAGGGTTACATCAGGGCTCTGGGCTTGAGCGGACTCGACGGGAGGTGATGACAAGCGCTTCTGGCCCACCATCTCGGTGCGGAGGGCCGAAGAATTCTTGGCACGTTGGGTGAGATGGAATTGTATGAGGATGCTGTCGAGTGGCTGGCCGAATTCTTTGCCGGGCAGATGAGGAACACGATGCTGTGGGTGGCGGGAGTATTGGCGCCACGAGAGGCTAGGCTAGGTAGCTTAGAGAAGCTAATGGCCCATTTGGTGTCTATGGGCAGGTTAGCCACAAAGCTGGCTGCGCCCCAAAAGAGAGCTCCAGGCTACCAGCTGGGCATCGAGGTGGGACCGGAGGAGTCCATGGTCACTGAAGACGATGGGCCAGGAAGCACAGAAAGGTGCAGGACTGTGGCACTGATGTGTCTGACAGCGCAGTGTGCGCTCTGTCGCAGCGCAGAGAGGGAGAGCAGCAGGAATCATCCCCGCAGCTGGAGGCTGGGCAGTGGGAGAGCGGGACCATGGAAGCTGAGAGCCCCGGGGAGGAGCAGCAACAGTCGTGCGCAGAGATGATGCCGCGGAGTGCCTGGGACGAGGGTGCTGGGAGCAGCGATGAGGCACCTGGGTCGGAGTGTGACACCGGCGGGAGTGATGCTGAGGGCTCCGAGGGAGAGCAGCTGCAGCCAGGCATGGAGTCGATGCAGCAGAGCGCCTGGGACGAGGGTGCTGAGAGCAGTGACGAGGCACCTGGGACAGAGAGTGGCACTGGTGAAAGCGATGCTGTGAGCCTCGGGAGTGAGGAACAGCAGCCGTGTGCCACGGAGGTCGGGCAGTGTCTCAGTGTCGGAGCTCCATGCGCCTTGGACGAGGGCGCTGGGTGGTATGGCGAGGCGCCTGAGGCAGCAAGTGGAGCTGACAGGTGGGCTTCGGTTTTCCCTGGAGCGCAGCTACAGGGGGCTGTAGTGTTTGGAGCCACGACAGCAGTGTTGAAAGCGGTCGGGAGCGGACCAATAGGCACGGAGGGACAGTGTGTCGGACAGCAGCACTGCGGGTCCAGAGGGGAGAAGCAGTTGATGGCAAGAAGGGAGGGTGGTGTGGTGGCATGATATAATAAGGCACGGCGAACTGAGAGTTTTTGAGGGAGTTTATTAATCATACCGCCATCACGAGAACTCACTCCAGCGCCGTGCATGCGCGCCGGAGCGAGCCCAGAGGCTCTCGTCAGGAGACACGGAATGCGTGTGTCAGAAGCAGTGGTCAGAGAGAGAGGAAGAGTTACAGAGCGATGCAGTTTAAATACCCCACTACAGACAATACATGAAAGGCACATTTGCATCACAGAACAGAACAGGAAGCATGATCACCTGCATTTGAGTCATACATAACAGCAGGATACTGGCGCCTGAACTAGACAAAGAGAGGCTGCCTATTGATATCAGTCATTGTTCTGCTAATTGCTCCAGCTGTGCACTCTGCTTGTCTGTAGGCTGTGGGGGTCACCCACAGGTGGCTTCGATCCTGGGGGAAGACGGCGGCCAGGGGTGCGCATGCCGTGGGGCTGTCCTGGGCCCCTGGGCCAATTTTACCGGTGGCTGCCGGGGGACATTGGTGTGACTTAAACCATTTTTATGTAAATATCTGTATATATACTCTGCTGGTGTGCATGTGAGTCTGTATGGTATGGGATTATTTTATATTGTAACGTCGGGGCTGTGTTAAGGGAGCGGGGATTCTCCCGGCATGCTTGCACCACGGAGGATTCAAAGAGTGTTATTATTCGTGTGTTCTAAGTGTTATTGCTGTGTCTTTATAACTGCGTTATAATGACACAGCAGTGTTATCAGACCAGTTAGAGCAGTGACTGATCATGTGTTTGTGTCACCATAAGTGAGACGGGGGTCTGTGTGAATGACCTCTCCGTTCTGTGTTGAGTAGGTGTGTATAAAATAAAGCCTGTTTCATCAGTCATCTCTCCTTTGTTGTGCGAACCCTCACAACGTCACAATATATTTTAGAGACGTGGTCCAATTTTTGTTATTCTTTTGGATGAGTGTGTTAGGATATTTTATTACAGTTAATTATTCCTCGTTGCCTTAGAGCGTGATTCGGGTCCTAAATTGGGGATGGTCTCCACTGTGTGTGGTCTTACATTTTTGTAAGGGGGAGGGGAATGTGGTGTAGCGTGTGTGTGTGCTGCCGTACCCGCCCCTGGCGTGACGTCAGGCGAGCACGGCCCACTGTGTATAAATAGTTCTGTGTTCTATAATAAAGTGATGGTTGGCTGTTGGTTCCCTGCAAGACGAGACTCCGACTCTCTAATTCATGCATAAGACTGCCCATAATCGTTCCTACAGTGGCACCCCCAGGAATAAGATGGCTAGAAAGGCTGTTGTTTGGAACTATTTGGAGCTCCATGAACCACGTGACCGGGCAGCGGCGGGATCAAAGCGTGTCGCAACTATCATATTATACGGCTGTGGTCTGACAGGCCTAGCCAAGCTAACAGTTCGATGTACACTCACAGCCAAAATACTACAAAATAAGCCAGAATGGTGCAAGATGCTGTGGATTAGTGAACCAGGTGGAGACGTAGATGCCTATTCAGCAATCATCACAGCCAATAACATGGTGAACTGAAGACCAAAGCATGTCAGAGATGTAGGGAAAATAAGATCTGCAAAGTCAAATCTGGCTTCTGCCCATTCTGCCGAAATGTTAAAATATAAGTATTTCTAAGTGAAGAGAGATTTTAATATTTGTACTGTAGATATACCCCAAGAAAGCATTTCAGCAGTTTAAAACCCACAAAACGTCATATTTGAATGAATGGGATCTTTACATGAATTGTGTATTGAAATGGAAAATTACTTTAACAGATACTTGGATTTACTGTCAAGAATTTATGATACTTTTTTGAGTTACAACCTCCCAAAGGTTTTTTTTTTTTTTTTGTCTCCCACTGAAGGGAAATTGGCCTGCAATTTTCCCCTAGACTGTATAAAAAAGGCCCTCGGTCCATTTAAAGTTAAGGTTTCCAGGCAGCAGGGGAAGGAGCTAACGGGACTGAGTTCAGGTTCAGCCTGGGAAAGACGTCATCAAGCTCTGGCTTGGTAACCAGAAACGGATGTGTTTGAACTCCAAAATAAAAGTCCAAAGTCACAAACTAATGCAACTTTTTTCTTTAAATTTAACCTTTATTTATACAGGGGAGGTCCATTGAGAGGCAACCTCTTTTTTTCAAGGACACCCTGTCACACTCACACGTTCACACCTGGAAACTGCCCGGCACAATCAGACTGACCTGTGGCCACTGAGCAGCTCCACTGGAGCAGTTGGGGTTAAGGGCCTTGCTCAAGAGCACCCCAGTGGAGTTAAGGAGGGTGGGGCAAACACTGGTATGTTATCTGTCCCACCCAGATCTAATCCTGTCAGTCCAGGGATCGAACCACGACCCTCCACTCACCAGTCCACATCCCTAGCCATTAGGTCACCACCGCCTACAGTATATCATTAATAGACACTGTGATGGACTGGCGATCTGCCCAAGGTGTACCCTGCCTCTCGCCCAGAGATGCTGGGATAGGCTCCAGCCCCCCGCGACCCGAAAAGGATTAAGCAGTAGAAGATGGAAGGATGGATGGATGGATGTTTGCAGACAGCTTTATTTATGCCACAGATAAACCCTTTACCTTTGATCAACAGCCTCAGTTGTACTGTTGAATTTGCAGCCCCATCTTGAAAGACTGAAAATGTTCAGCGCTGATTATTATTATAGATTTTTAATTTAATTACTTAGGAGCGATTGTTTTGCATGTGCAGATAACTCTGTGGACGTTACACAAAGTATCAAATGGGCTTATAGTCGGCTTTAATTATGAAAATATTTAGCGGAAACAGTTTTTTTCCTTCCCTTGGTGTAAGTGACGGTATGTGAGGGAAGGAGTGGGGGGGGGGGGAGAGGAGACTTTGGACCGAGGGATCGATTTAAACCTTTGCTCGGTACCGTGTAACCTTTAAATGCGCCCTGTCCCGCCGCGGCTTCGTTTGGTGTTTGTGATTAAAGTGCTGTTGGTTGGTTTTAGTCATCGCTGTTTCGCAGCCTAGCTAGCCTCCAGACGCCTGCTCGTTATTCCTCCTCGGTTTGTCTTTTTTTTTTTTTTAACCTCCAGCGCTGTTCGGGGGACTCTGAGCCCTTCACCGTCCACACAGCCCAGGCTGCCCCGCTTCGTTTGGACCCGTTCGTGTGCAGGTGAACGCTTGTTTGAGGCCGTTCCTTCAGGATGTCTGGACAGAGCATTACCGACAGGATAACCGCCGCTCAGCACAGTGTCACCGGCTCGGCCATCGCCAGAATTGTGTGCAAAGCCACCACGCATGAAATAATGGGGCCAAAGAAGAAACATCTGGACTGTAAGTGAAGTTGTTGCACTTGGTCTCTTGTTGCTGTGCTGTGCGTGCATGCTGCCGTTCGTGTGGTGTAGTCGCTGCTGCAGCTGGAGGCTGTGAGGCCTGTTCACACTGCACACGGGCCGCCGTCATATTGGCCACACTGTGCTAGACTGACACTGGTGTGTTTCTGGAGTGAAATCAGATTTCCACTCTGGACAGATTTACTGCTGTCTGTAGGTCCCCCAACAGCCTTAAAAAAACAAAAAAAACAACCTTAAATTAGATTATCCAATGTTAAAGCATTGGCCCTAATAATGACAATTTCTTCTTAAATCTAGATTTCAAAGGTTGTGGAAGTGCCACAGCCGTGATGAACATGAGCTGTTTGCATTCATGGGGGGAAATCCTTATAAATTACAACTTTTTCGCATAAATTTGCTACTTTTTTTCTAGTGAAATTACAGTTTTTATTACAAATTGGCAACTTTAATCTTAAAAAAAAAAAAAATTCCAAGTAAATTTGCAACTTTTTCCCAGATAACATAAATACAATTTGCAACATTTTCTCGTAAAATTACAACTTTTTCCACTTGCATCTGTGACTTTTTCTCTCTGTGGAATTACTTTTTCTCATAAATTTTAGGTTTTTTTTTTAATACATTTGTGACTTTCCCTCATAAATCTGAGCCTTTTTCTCCTAAAACTGCATTTTTCATAACCTTGTAACCTTTTCACACAAATTTGTGACTTTTTCAATTGTAAAATCAGTGTATTTTCACATAACTGTTCTTGTAAAATGACTTTTTTTTTTTTCAGTTTCACTTTCGTCCTCATTTTGCAACTTTTTAAAAACACTGGCGACTTATTTTCTTGTAAATATGTAATTTTTTTTTGTAAATTTGCTGCTTTTTCCTGGTAGTTTTTAAAAAACCTTTTTCACCTAAATTGTGATTATTTTTTTTTTTTTATTAAAGTTGCAGTTTTCTCCCTTATAATTTTAAAACTATGAATTTATGATTTTTTTTCTCATAAATTTCTGACTTATTTATGGCTTTTTATTTTACATGTTAAGTTGTGAGTTTTTGGTTATATTTGCATGGTCTACTTACAGTTATTACTTGAATAATTTGTCTAGTGGCAATATGGATTCTGGTTAACTGCAAATTTCATGTGAGTTGAATTACTGACCGAAATTGTCATTAATTTCAGTTTCAGTAAATAAGGCTCGGAAAAGTCTCATTGTTGTAATCCAGCCATAGACTTCTGCCGTTTTGCAAATGTGAGGTCTTATGGTGCATTCACACCAAATGCGAAACAAATTTTTCACATGGCATGAATACATCTTAACTCAGTGTAAACATGCAAATACATGCACATTCGCAACAGAAGGAGTTGGATAGCTAATCAGCCTTGAGATTGCTGCATCACCGGAGTAAAAGTATCAACACTAGAGGGGAAACTAGCTTAAAAATGAGACCATCACTCACCTGCAGACAGACCAGAGTTCTGCAACTGAAGCAGCATATTGGGAGTTTATCCACCGACATACTCCTGCTACTAATGTGCTAACAAGGGCTAGCAGTATAAACATCCATCGTCCAGGTGTAGTTTTTGGAGGAGGCAGTGATATTTTCCCAGCTGTGTGCTTACTTACTTTTACTTACTTATCCTCTTTGTCCCAGGTGGGACATAAGGCCGCAGCAAGCAATCCCCACTTTGCCCTGTCCTTTGCAACATGTTGAGCTTGTCCCCAGGTATATCCTATCTCCTGTAGTCCACCTTGGACTGTTCTTCTCCAGGTGGTTCGTGGTCTGCCTGGCTTTCTTTTCCCTGGTGGTGTCCAGTTTAGAGCAACTTTTGGTAATCGGTTATTTTACATTCTTGGCATGTTCCCAAGCCATCTGAATCGCCATTGTTTGATCTCTATAGAAGTTCTTTTAGTATTGCATCTTTTCCAGAGTTCTTTATTTGAAATTTTGTTGGGCCAGTAGATTCTCAAGATCTTACAGAGACAGGTGTTGTGCCCCACCAGATAACGTTGTAAGCCTAAACATGACAGCATTTTTGGAATTTCTATAGCAGGTAGCAAGCAGCTGCAGAAGTTGGAAGGCAATCCCACCCCTCTGAAAGTGGCTTGGCCACGAATTTGTGTGTTTTTGCATGTTCGCATTGAATTAACATTTGATCGCATCACCCAGAAAATTTGCCCTTTCATATTTGGTCTGAACGCACCTTAAGTGGGTTTTCACACCTAACTCGTATTGTCTGGACTTTTGATCGTTTCAGTTTGATCTGGACCAAAATTTTCTCAGCCTCTAACGTTTTAGCCATCTTATTCCTAGCCCCCAAGATGCCTGTGAATTATATGCGCAACTTCCAGTACTGTTTTAGAACGTAGAGTTGTCATGGAAACGGGACGCTTTTCCTTGTTAAAAAAACAGTGACTTCGACATCAGAAATGTGGTAACATGATCGTTTACACCCCAGAAAGAGTAATATAATCATACCATTTCAAACAACTATCGGAGGATGGGAAGATGACCTTAAAAAGTGGCCTCACATACAGTAGCTCCGTTAGTTGGCTCCGTTGCTAAGAGGGTAACACTGTAACCAAATAAAAGCTCTGAGATATATCCGTATATCCACCACAGTAAAGTTGGTCACATTTTGTTAAAAAATACTGGACATAATCTAATTTACTTTACAGCAAACGTAGAATCTAGTCGGAGCCACAAAGAATTGCAATGCTGTGTTTGAGTGTTTTAATGTTGTGGTAGCTGTCCATTTTACCATGACATTACAATACTCACGCTGCTGTCATGCCATGAATGCTCATTATTTAACTTAACACGTACAGGCTTTTTCTGACAACTGCTGAAAATTTTATGGATCTGTATTTTGTGAGGATTTAAAAATTAATGCATGCCGAAGCAGCTAATATCAAGTCCATATCGTTGCACTGCAGAATAGAGCAGTGCAACAAAAACATTTTTTGGGGGGAGCAAACTGGTAACTTTTTTTTTTTTAAATTTATGATTTTACTTCTTTCAGCCTTGCACTTGGTGACGTATGATAGATAAACATCACATCTGTGACATTCATACAAATGAAAACATACCTGGTGCTCTTGTGTCTGGCCTGTGTCTGTACTACCGTCTGTGCTACACGAACAGTCCTTTCCAATTTGTGGTGCATGATCTATGCGTTGTTGAAGCCACACGCTTAGCTTTTCTTGGTTTTGAGGAGCCTCCATTACAGTTCATGACACAACCACGAACCGCAGCAACAAGTACCAGAACTACGCTAAAACATTCAAAACTAGAAAAGCACTCGGAGAGCGCATTCCTCTGCCAAGTCTCCTTCTGTCCTTCATGGATCACCTCCAAAATATAATGGGTTCATGTGTAGGCTACGAGCCAATTCTGGTGAAAATTGCAGCAAAGTCTATCCAGTAGTTTTGGAGTATTCTTGCTAACACTGTGAGAAGATAAGGGCCTTGGTGGAGGTATGCATTCTCAGATCGATCACCAGAATGTAATGGGTTCCTCTGTAGTCCAAGGACCACCTCTTGTAAATTTCATCCAAATCCATCCAGTAGTTCTGGAGTATTCTTGCTAACATTCTGTAAGAAGATAAGAGCCTTGGCAGAGCTATGCATTCTGGAATCATCACCAAAATGTAATTGGTTCCTCTGTAGCCCAAGAATCACCTCTGGTGAAAATTTTATCAAAATCCATGCAGTAGTTGTTGTGTAATCCTGCTAACAGACAGACAGACAAACCACCCCGATTACATAACGTCCTTGGCGGAGGTAAAAAAAAATAAAAAAATAAAAAAAAATTCACAAACGGAAAGTGCGGAAGTTAGCTTCCACTTGACTGCAAAACACATCTGTGGGTTATACATTAAATCGAATTTGAAAAACTTTCAAAAAAAACCACCATTTTAAATGCCCCGCTACTCCACTGTTGTTGACTGACTTAAGTTGGCTAAAAGGTCTCCAAAGCTAAATAACATGACCCATCAAGCATGAGTTTGAAACTTGAATTTGATGGCTTAAACAAGTGTTTGTAGCAACACAATTGTCAGACATTACTAACCATGATGTACTTAACTCATAATGCACAAACAAGAAAAGTGGCAATTTTTCATGTTTTAGAACCTGAAATATTAATATTTTTGTAGAATTTTTCCTGAAAAAGGGTACACAGACGATTAGTTGACTACCAAATTAGTTGTTGATTTAATTTTCTGATGATCGATTAATCGCAACACTAGTGCTAACTACATAAATGTTGTCATGGCAACAGGATGTCAGTGTGTTACGTAAAGTTGTTTGTTCTGCTTGGATAAAGAACAGTGTGAAACCTAACCAAACCAAATCTTGGCAATGTAACAAAACAAAAACTTTAATCTGGACCTTGGTGTGAATTTTCAGGTGTGAAAACTCCCTTAGAGGGCAGCACGGTGGTGCAGTGGTTAGCACTGTGGCAGCACAGCAACTCACCCTTGGCCATGGGATCCCTGGTTTGATCCCAGCCCCTGACCAACAGTGATCTGTGTGGAGTTTGCATGTTCTCCCCGTGTCTGCGTGGGTTTACTCCGGGATTTCTCCGGTTTCTTCCCACATGCCAAAAACATGCAAGTTGGGTTAATTGGAATCAAACTGGGGATTCTAAATTGTCCTTAGGTATGACTGTGAGAGTGAATGGTTTTCTCTCTCTCTGTGTTGGCCCTGCGATGGACTGGCGATCTGTCCAGGGTGTACCCTGCCTCTCGCCCAAAGATGCTGGGATAGGCTTCAGCCCCCCCGCGACCCGAAAAAAAGGATTAAGCGGAAGAAGATGAATGAATGAATGAAAACACCCTTAGATATGATCAAGTACCTTTTTAAAAAAAAAAAAAAAAAAAAAAAAAAAAAAAAAAAGTCAGAAGTCTTAAATTTAACATCCTTATAGCTGTAGAACCCGTATGTTAAACTAACCCATCTTGGAGCTTTTTATCAGCTACTCTTTGAATCACTGTCTGCATTCTTTATCTATAAATGCACCATATCTGTGTGTGTGTGTGTGTGTGTGTGTGTGTGTGTGTGTGTGTCTGTTCCATGCATATCTCTTGAACCGTTATGTCAGACTGGCCTAAGATTTTAAGCATACTTTGCTGAGGTTATGAGGATGTGCATCTCCAAATATGGAGTCACTCAGTCAAACTACGTAATTTTTATCAATAAAAGTTTAGCCACCACTCTGTCACCGCTGTCTCTTCATGTCCTTCAGTGTGTGCGGGGTGTTGGATTGACTCCGTGCTGATTGGATAATACTCAACCATCACGGCCATGCTGATTGGATAATACGCGGCATGACGCCAGTCAGTCACAACAGTGTTTCGCAAACAAAAAAAGGAAGTGAAAAGTGACAGATTTGACAAGAAAGAGAGAATAATGAAGATGTAATGCTTAAAAAAAAAATACTGTAATGTTGCCGTGATTGCGTACATTTAAAGTGCTCATGACACGATTTTGACATTTTTTAGCATGTTGTATAAACCCAAAAGTCATTGACCATGATCAATATAACATTTACAAGTGTGCCTGCATAACATGGTTATCATCAGAAAACCACCAAATTTGACTAGACTGTGGTGCCACTCACCGAATGAGGAAGGAGGCGGAAATGACGTCACTGCGAGAACGGACGCCGGTTTTGTTGACTGGAATGCTAGCAGCTTTGTAGCAGACAGTTTCTCTGGTTTCTTGTTTTAGTTTTATGGCTATGCCTTCGCGTTGTGTCGCCGGCTTAGATAAATAGCAGGCCATGAAAGACCACATCACACGCTTCAGCTCCAACTGTCATAAGCCTCCTCGTGCACTTTCACGCAACACACGGAGGAGGGGAAGGATGAATGGATTTACGCGCAGGATTCACCACAGCACATTTATTGAACATAAGACTGATGACAACAGTTCCCAAAAAGGTGAAAACTTAAAAAAATAAACAAACACTTACAGTTGGCGTTCGGGGCCGACATTGCCCAGCGAATGCATAGAGAGGAGACCTGGTAACCACGGTTGCACCCCAGGGCCAACATCGCTTCAAAGGGTGCAACAGAACCACAGCTGTGTGGAGTGGCTAACATGTTGTGATAGTGTTGGCAATATTGGCTGGCTGACAACACAGTAGATGATGCACACAAAACATGAACAGCTGACTGTCAAAGAGAGAGGGGGCGTGGTTGGACAGCGCCCACCTGAAAGTGGGTCAAAACGGCTGCCCAACAACTGCCGGCCAGAGCGGCAGCTACAAGCATGGAAAAGAAAAGGAACACAGACATAAAAACAACAAGAACTCAAAAGATAATGCATAATAAACCCGATGGCTGAGCCACAGAGAACGGTCAGAACTGAGCCTACAGGATAACACGGGCTTGGTTCGTGACGCCAACTGACTATATTGTATTCATTTCCACTAATTTGGACTTTTTCCTGTTATAATAATTAATTTAATATTTTTGATAGTTATAGTACATGTGTGCTGTACCAGTTATGAGTACTGTTTTTCTTGTGACCAAACTCAGAAAAAATGAGGACTATCAGTTGCTTCTATTGCTTTTATTATTGTTGAAAATCACATGCCAATTGATACAAGACAAAAGCAGTTAAACAAAATTGCATTTTTAATGAGACATAAATAATAGGGAATACATTATTTTTAAGGATATTGCCATCAGTAACACAGATAATAATTTTAATTTCT
Source organism: Pholidichthys leucotaenia (assembly GCA_020510985.1). Lineage (NCBI taxonomy): Eukaryota > Metazoa > Chordata > Actinopteri > Cichliformes > Pholidichthyidae > Pholidichthys > Pholidichthys leucotaenia. Next base: position 205,191,220 of record CM035839.1, read on the forward strand.
AAAGGGGTTTTACAGATAATTGAACTTTAAAATGGTAAATTATGGCCACGAGTATGCTCTAATTTACTAAAAAAAAAATGTATATTATATTTGCAAAATAAAAAAAAAAAATTCTATCTCGTTCAAATACCCAGGATTGATACAGGATTGCATGCAACGTCCCAGTGATGACAACAGTTATGAGATTTTCAAGTATCACACAATAAATATTTTGTAATTTTATTTTCTTGTAAAAGTTGACAACAGTTGTGGTCAGATAAACATTTATTGAATGAAAAACAATACCATGAAAACATAAAGATAGTTAGTCAGCATAAGTAAAACCAACATATTGTCCGTCTTGTAGTGGAAAGGTCTCTCTGATCTTGTGAACGACACAGGTAGGTATCGGCATGCGGACTTTCTACCAAGGTAGTGGTAACACCATCTGATGAACTGTCTGTAAGCTGTATATCGCTTCCAGTTGTTCCCAAAACCCACATTCACATAATGTTTATAGGTGAAATAGGCCACTTCCAACACATCTTCATTCAGACACACCGCATGAAGTTGTGAGGACCAGTGATACACTTTGTAGCACCGTCCGGAATTTTCTGCTTCACCTTGTCCTGCTCCTGACAGCAAATACTCTCCTCCTCTGTTGTCATGCTCACACACAGACCACACTGGCACCTGCAAAAATAAGAGTATCTTTTGATTTTTTATTTTTTTTTTGGGGTGGGGGGGGCGTTGACAGTATCGGGTAGATGTTTCAATTTTATTATAAATACACTGCTATGATTTTATTGAAAAATTGGGTTTAAATGAATTATATTCACGAACAAATAATTTGTTGCAATATCTGTAACAAAAGCATACCACTCGGTGTTCCCCTGCCGTGTGTTTTCCGCTGCTGCTGCGGCGGGCATGTTTGCCTCACCACCGTCACTCTCTAAGTCTGACTCGCTAGGCACAATGTCCGCTTGGTACAGCTCAAACTTATAAGGTCTGATGCCCCAGATTCTTCATTATCATCCCATTCTTTTGAACTATGATCATCTGAAGATGGGACAACACAAACCAATTCCAGACTACATGTGCTGGAACCATCATCGATGTTTTCAACCGCTTCCATCATGCGTGTAGAATGGGCAGCCAACCGCTGTGTTCTCCCGCTGACGTCACAACATGGCCAGGGGGTTTTCCAGCCACTGACGCAATTGGTGCCACGTTGCTCTTGGAAACGTCGGATATTCGTGTGAAAACAAGCCTGTTTGACTTAGAACTGCACAGACCCACCTATTTTGTCATATTGTATTATGTGTTTGCAAAATTAGATGCAGTCAAAATCGTGTCATCGGCACTTTAAAGGATAATTCGGGGAATGCGAGCTGGGACCCGGTGTCTGCCTTCTCCAGAACAGCGGGCGGAACACGGTTCTTCACATTGAAGCAAGCCCAGCCCACCCGGTCAGCGGTAGACAGGAGTCCCTTTGCAGGACCATGACTCGCCTTCGCCGATGGCACTCCTCTCAGTATGCTCACACAGCTATCTAAAAATTAAAAGTTAATAATTGTGGAGCAGAATGCCCAGATCAACAGCATATCATATGCGGCCACATGCATGGTTTGACTAAAGGACAACCCAAACTGGACACAAAAGCGCTCAAATACTGAAATAAATAATTTTTATTTAAATATTTACTGACAAATGGGCAACGCTGACGGGGACCAGGTCTGACAAATCAACACAGAACATGCCGAGAGAAGCAGCGGCCAGACACGACCTGACTCAAAGGCACGCTAACTGATGGCGATTTAAAAAAAACAAAAAAAAAAACAAAAAAAAAAAAGTTCAATAAAATGAAAAAAGATAATGCATGGAGTGTCCTTTTGCCCAGAGGCTGATTTATCATGTTAAACAGCTGAGCTCTGTGGTTTGCGCGATCAGCTGATTGGATCCACCTCCTCTGGTGTTCTGACTGGTACAGACTGCAAAGGTAAAAAAAAAAAAATAACATGGGGGAAGGCCCTACAACCTTTGCTCCACAAATGCGAGGTGCGTCAACCGTAATCTGGATAAATTTTCAGCATGGGGCACATATTTTTTCCAGTTTGTAAAATTTTTCGCCATGTCTCAGGTGTGTGCGGAAAAAAACAAACAAAAACAAAACAACATTTTGGTTAACGTTCAGAGGGTCAAAAATGCGATCGCTAATGTGGAATAATAATAATCTTCTTGCATCAATAAAAAAAACAAACTCTTACAATGGAGCCACGGCGCTCACATCGTTAGTCTTTGCCAGTCACGCCCTCAAGGTTCAGATCATTATTTGGCCTCAGTATCGCCCCAGTGCAATGATATAAACACTGCCTCAATCTTAGCATTAAAGTTAAAAAAAAAAAAAAACCCCAAAAAACCAAAACCCCTTTAATAACAAAATATTGCTAAAATATAAAATAACACACTACAATGGGTATCAAATATTTGCAAACGTGGCCTGTTATAGTACTGCATGAGTTCATCGACGATACACAGAAGAAATTCAATATTACACTGAACTCCTTCACTGAACAGTGATATAAACTAAAATAATTTTTTTCCTCAAAATTCAACACACGATACCCCATAATGACGACGTGAATTTGTTTTGTTTTTTTTAAATTTTTGCAAATTTATTAAAAATGGAAAAACGAAATCACATGTACATAAGTATTCACAGCCTTTGCCATGAAGCTCAAAATTGAGCTCAGGTGCATCCTGTTTCCACTCATCATCCTTGAGATGATTCTACAGCTTAACTGGAGTCCACCTGTGGTGAATTCAGTTGATTGAACATGATTTGGAAAGGCACACACCTGTCTACATAAGGTCCTACAGTTGACAGTGCATGTCAGAGCTCAAACCAAGCATGATGATTGTCTGTAGACCTCCAAGACAGGATTGTCTTGAGGCACAAATCTAGGGAAGGGTACAGAAAAAATTTCTGCTGCTGTGAAGGTCCCAATGACCACAGTGGCCTCCATCATCCGTAAATGGAAGAAGTTCGGAATCACCAGGACTCTTCCTAGAGTTGGCCGGCCATCTAAACTGAGCGATCGGGGAGAAGGGCCTTAGTCAGGGAGGTGACAAAGAACCCAATGGTCAGTCTGTCAGAGCTCTAGTGTTGCTCTGTGAAGAGAACAGAACCTTCCAGAAGGGCAACCACCTCTGCAGCAATCCACCAATCAGGCCTGTATGGTAGAGTGGCCAGACGGAATCCACTCCTTAGTAAAAGGCACATGGCAGCCTGCCTGGAATTTGCCAGAAGGCACCTGAATGACTCTAGACCATGAGAAACAAAATTCTCTGGTCTGATGAGACAAAGATTGAACTCTTTGGCGTGAATGCCTGGTCATGAAACCAGGCACCATTCATAACCACGCCAATGGTGGTGGCAGCATCATGCTGTGGGGATGTTTTTCAGCGGCAGGAACTGGGAGACCAGTCGGGATAGAGGGAAAGATGAATGCAGCAATTTACAGAGACATCCTGGATGAAAACCTGCTCCAGAGCACTCTTGACCTCAGACTGGGGCGACGGTTCATCTTTCAGCAGGACAATGGCCCTAAGCACACAGCCAAAATATCAAAGGAGTGGCTTCAGGACAACTCTGTGAATGTCCTTGAGTGGCCCAACCAGAGCCCAGACTTGAATCCAATTGAACACCTCTGGAGAGATCTGAAAATGGCTGTGCACCGACACTTCCCATCCAACCTGATGGAGCTTGAGAGGTGCTGCAAAGAGGAATGGGCCAAAATGCCCAAAGATAGGTGTGCCAAGCTTGTGGCATCATATTAAAAAAAAAAACTTGAGGCTGTAATTGCTGCCAAAGGTGCATCAACAAAGTATTGAGCAAAGGCTGTGAATACTGATGTACATGTGATTTCTTAGTTTTTTTTTATTTTTAATAAATTTGCAACAAATTCAAAAACTTTTTTTTTTTTCACATTGTCATTATGGGGTGTTGTGTGTAGAATTTTGAGGAAAAAAATGAATGTAATCCCTTTTGGAATAAGGCTGTAACATAACAAAATGTGGAAAAGTGAAGCGCTGTGAATACTTTCCAGATACGCTGTAAGTAATAAAAGATCAGACAAATAAGTGATCTGACAAACAAATAAACAAGGGAACTGAAACAGTTGCCAATATTGGATGTCCCATTCATTTTCAATATTTTGGTATTCTGTGATTAATATTCACACAATCAAAAAATCTTAGTGCCATTTACTTCCTTTTATATTTGCCAAACATGTGATTGCCTACATATAGGCTACACCTCTTTGTATTCCACTTTCAAACACAGCCTACATTTGGGCCTGAAAAGCCTGATTGGGATACCTGTTTCAGGCAGGAATACTTGTGTTCTACGAGCATGCTCTAGTTTATTAGGATGTAAGGAGTAGAGCAGGGTTGCATGAGGAACAAGACATTTTACTGTAAAAGTGTTGTTACCAGGGCTGTCCTGGATACCATTTTTGGGGCTGTGAATATTCAGATCAGTCCAGAGCCAATATATGAACATTCTGTAAAGTATTTCTTCTCCTTCAGTGGACTGAATCAGTGTTTTTTCAGAAGTGCAACTTTTGTTATAAATCTTTATTTTTAAATGTTCTTTTTGATGCATTTGCAGTTCATTCATTCATTCATTCATCTTCTTCCGTTTAATCCTTTTCGGGTCGCGGGGGGGCTGGAGCCTATCCCAGCATCTTTGGGCGAGAGGCAGGGTACACCCTGGACAGATCGCTAGTCCATCGCAGGGCCAACACAGAGAGACAGACAACCATTCACTCTCACAGTCATACCTAAGGACAATTTAGAATCCCCAGTTTGATGCCAATTAACCTAACTTGCATGTTTTTGGCATGTGGGAGGAAACCGGAGAAATCCCGGAGTAAACCCACGCAACACGGGGAGAATATGCAAACTCACATTTTTCTATAAATATGCATTTTTTTGTGCAAGTTTATTTTTTCTTAATTTGCAGCCTTTATTTTAAATTTAGAACATTTTTCTCATTCAATTTAGGTTTTCATCAAACACTGCACGTTTTTTCTTGCAATTCCCCCATCAATCAGCAGCTTTTATTGTAAGTTAAAGGTCTTTTGTTTTAAATTCACATTTCCTATAAATATGCATTTTCCTTGTAATTTAAGAATTACAGCAGATGTTTCCTTAAATTTTCATCTTTTATTGTAAAGTTAGAATTTTTTACCCCATAAATTTGCAATTTTTGTTATGCGAGTGTGGATCTGTTTTTCCTCATACATTTGCAAGTCACATAATTTTGTTACTTTTTTGTCAATTTTGTGACTTCATCAAATTGATAAATGTTTCTTGTAAATTTGTGAAATTTTTCTCCTAAATTCACACTTTTTTTGGGGGGGGGTAATTTTCGAAAGGTAAATTTGTAATTTGTATTTTACCTGTTTTTAAAATGGAGTAGTTTTTGAGGGAAAAGCACATATCAGAATATCAATTTTGAAAACTGCATACCATTGTAACAAACAAATAACTGGATAATTGAATATTTGAGTACAGCCCTAATTGCTACTTTATGGTAATTACTTACTGAAATTTCCCCATTGAAGGAACAATGAAAGAATGTCTTATTCATTACATCTCAGAGTGGTCATCAAAAATGACTGGTTGAGTAAGTTTTAAAATGCAGTTTATAACCCAGAGCTTTATTTTATTTTGGTGAGATGTAAATACATGGTCACTAAACTTTTTATGATAATTTTGACATTTTAAAAAAATGAAAAGTTAAAATATTATTACTAAGGATGTACGATAATATCGGCACTAGGGCTGAAACGATTAGTTGACGCTGTCAATACTAATAGAAATTTTTTGACGCAGATTTTTATTGTTGACGAATCGTTTCATTTTAAAGTTTACATGCTTGCCGCGGAAATGTTAAGTTGTAACTGCAGTGCACGACTGGAACTGCTGTGGGCAGTAGCGCTTCTGTTGTCCAGCATGCGTGAACAATTTCCAGTGAAGAAGAGGAGGAGCACAGCATGGCGAAGCAAAAACACAAACGAGTCAAAGTGGAGCTAAAAAAATGAATGTGTGTGAATTGCCTTTTGAATCTCACTGGTGGGCCCTTGCCCACTCATTGGCACCCACTGCACTAAACTCTAGTGCAGGGGTGTCCAACCATGTGCCATGGAGAGCCAAGACCCTGCAGGTTTTACCTCCAACCAGTGTCTTCAACAGCAGATTTCTGTGAACTTCTTCCCACTGATTGCTGATAAGTGAAAACACCTGCTGAAGAGACTGGGTAGAAGAGAAAACCTGCAGGGTCTTGGCTCTCCATGGCACATGGTTGGACACCCCTGCTCTAGTGTAATTATTTATAGTTTTAATTTTTAGATGTGCCTGAGTTTTAGTGCAACTGTCTTCCAGTTGTTGGAAGTAAAAGTTCTCATGTTTTTTCTTTGTGATATGCAACTTTCTTTTTCTTTTCAAGTGGTAGGCACTTAAAAATTGTTTGTTTTTTTTAGCTGAGGAGGTAGATGTAATTTTATTAGTCATACATTTGTGAACGTGTCATTTATACTTCATAGTTTCACTTCCTGCTGTGGATTAATGTTTAAGCTTGACTTCCCAGTTAAACAGATCATACGCATTCACATTTTCATTTGTAGCATCTGTTGGTGGAGCAGCACTGGCATAAGTTATGTCAAAGCAAGTTCCAGTGTCTTCATAAGCTCATATAGTGTGATCATGGCAGGGCACGAGGAGGAACACTTTTTTTGTGTAGTCACTGATTGTGAAAGCATTTCCAGATGAAATGCCTTCAGTGATGAACAGTGAGTGTAGCCCTCACCCAGTAAATTTCCATGCACCAGTTTGTTATAATTGAATATCCTGTTTGATTGTGCTGAATTAGGGATGCATATTGTCAGCTAATCCAGTAATTATTTGTTGACCTTATTGATCAATTAATGATTAATTGAGAAGTGGCGATTTTCCTGAGACTCTGAATTTCCCTTGGTACAATACGGTCTTTCTATCTTTAACATATAAAAAGTTAATTACTGTTTTTGACATACTGAATAAAACGTGAACATCCTATTCCTCAATGATTTATTGTACCATTTGCATTTTTTTTACTACAGACAAAGGCATTTTTTGTAGTTTAATAAATTTTGTACTGTATAGTGTGTGTACTATGTGCTGGTACATCTCAGTAAATTACAAATGTCATGATTTTTAATTCATTTTAAAAACTATTACCAGTATCATAAAATTTATCTTTTTTAGTCGTTACAAAAAATAACTTTCACATTCTAATTTACTGAGATGCACTAGTAGACTGTTTGAATAGGAAAATAAATTGTGATCTGCTTGATCTGTTGCAAGTTAAACATTATCACAGTACCCCGGCAGTCCAGGCAAACCCAGAACAATCTGGGATCCCTCTGTTGTCTGTTACCTCAGTGGGAACTTGAGTCTGGTCTGCTTTCCCATCTTGCGGCGAGTTAAAGGCAACGGGGATGGGTTTTTACGCTTGTGTAGTCTTTTTCTTTGCTCCGCTCCATTTCTTTGCTATGTTAATTTGAAGCAGGTGGGTGGATCTTCATGCTTGCGTGCTATTGGAACTTGCTGTGGCTTTCCGATGTAACCTTGAAGGGCAAGTTTTTTGCTCTGCACAGTGCATGTGCTCTGGGGGCTTGGTCTTCTTCTGCTTTTTTGGTTGAAGTGCAGCAGTTGGTGACCGCGTGCGCCCCCGCCTGGATAGTGACGCCACTGCATTTCATAGAATAAGCTCCCATTGAAAAGGACTGCTGAGTTATCAATTCATTGACAACTAATTTAATTTAGTCGACTAAATTCTTATTGACAAGTAATCAAAAATCAATTAATCATTAATATCCCTAGCATCGATACAGTCTATAACATAAAGCACTATATATTGCACATGATGTACGGAATAAAGAGTGCATGTCGTGTCGTATCCTATATTTAATGATTTATTGTACAATTTGAAATAACAGTACAGACATTGGCATTTCTGTAGTATAAAAAATTCTGCATAGAATATTAGATTAAATGTTACTTTAACATGAAAATAAATTGTCTACTGGCTCATTTGAGGTGAAAAAATGGCAGCATAGCAACAATAATTCTGAACAGAAAATTATGTAGACGATGCCTATGAGATATATCATATATGTTATGCATATACATGTTATATGTATAATAGATGATGTATACTCAACCATAATATTTTGCTTGATGTGCCAAAACTTTGCTAGAGCCATTGTGGTTGTTTCTTGATGCGGTTGACACAGTGACAAGTATTTTAGTTTTTTTTTTTTTGTTTTTTTTAAATGGCCATGGGGATTTTAAGTTGGGTAGCCATGAATTAAGTGATCAGCTGTTCGGGGTTTTCATTATCATCTGTTTTTTCCCTAGAGTGCCAGATGAGATTGTCTCTCATACTGTGGGACTGGAGGTCAAGTACGGTTTCCTTCATTTTATTTTCTTTTACAAGAGTTGAGTTGCGTAGTGAGACATGTCATTGACTTTTTTAAGTGATATTTTCTTCCATGAGACTGTGTGAATTCCAAACTTTAAAAGACTTGCAGGAATTATTGGTGTAGTATCTCCACCAGTGCTATTCTAGCATCCATGTGGGATAGTTTATTTTCAATGATGTCACTGAATAAAAATTGTAAGTTTTTATTTCCTGGTGGAGTTTGAGGACTGTTGGGTTGAAGTGGGTGGTGCTCCACGTTGTCCTCCATGTTGCAGAAATTATGATAAATCTCGTCAATATAATCCTCTCGTTCTTCCAGCTCAGTTGGTTGGATTGGTATAGTCCAGAAAAGCCTTTTTCAGTTATGAATTCTAGAAACACTACAGGTGAATTGTTATCACATAGGCTGACATGTTGGAGCTTCTGCTGACTGATCTCCTGTGGTCTCAGTCACAGTACCATCCTCCCCACATCCTCCCCTTCATGGGCCATGGTGCCTTTGGCTGGACTGGACCTAAACTAAAGTGGCCTTGTGATGTGTAAAATGAGTATTTTCATTTATTGTCTGTTTGAAGGCATAGATGGGATAAGGAATGTCATGTTTAATGTTGGAAGATGTGGGTTTTTAAATAGCCTCAGGTTTCAGCTGATGGTGTCTGCATTTAATGTCATGTCATCTTTGTCCTTCCTGGTTTGAGATGGCCAGGTGATGTGGTTGTTCTGTGAAATTGCTGAACTGAAGAATCTGCTGCCAAGATCTCACATAAGGTTGAGGCATTTTAAGAGTATTGAAGGGGGCACTTATGTTTGGAGTTTCCTTTACAGCTACGTTAGTGCATGCCTGTAGAACGCAAGTATTCCTGTCTGAAACAGGTATCCCAATCAGGCTTTCCAGGCCCAAATGTAGGCAGTGTTTGAAAGTGGACTACAACGAGGTGTAGCCTATATGTAGGCAATCACATGTTAGACTTTGACAAATATAAAAAGGAGTAAATGGCACTCAAATTTTTGATTGTGTGAATATTAATTACAGATTACTTAAATATTGAAAATGAATGGGACATCCAGTATTAACGACTGTTTCAGATTCCTTGTTTATTTGTTTGTCAGATCACTTATTTGTCTGATCTTTTATTACTTATATTCATAATAGTGTATCTTGCACTTTGGGGAATGGGAGTTGTTCAGTCATCATCATTATAATTATTAATTATTTTAGTTTATATCACTGTTGAGTGATGGAGTTCAGTGTAATATTGAATTTCTTCTGTGTATTGTCAGTAAACTCATGCAGTACTATAGCAGGACATGTTTTCAAATATTTGAGACCCACTGTAGTGCATCAGTTTATATTTTAGAAGTATTTTGTTATTACAAGGTTTTTTTTAAAACTTTAATGCCAAAATTGAGGCAGTGCTCATATCGACGTGCTGGGGTGATACTGAGGCCAAATGATCTGAACCTTGAGGGCGTGACTGGCAAAGACTGAGCGCCATCACTCTATTGTAAGCGTTTGTTTTTTATTGCGGCGAGAAGATAATTTATTATTATTACTCCACCCAAACTATCGTGTTTTTGACCCTCTAAACGTTAACCAAAAGGCTTTTTTTTTTTTTTTTTTTTTTTTTCCTTTCCCCCCCCCACACACACCTCAGACCTGGTGAAAAATTTTGTAAACTGGAAAAAAATATGTGCCCCATGCTGAAAATTTATCCAGCTTAAGGTTGATGCATCCTGCATTCAGTGGAGCAAAGGTTGTATGGCCTTCCCCCCATGTTTTTGGGTTTTTTTTAACTTTGGTTTAAAAAAAAAAAAAAAAAGGTGGATCCAGTCAGCTGATCACTGGAACCACAAATCAGCCTCAGGGAAAAAGCACATGCCATGCATTATCTCTTTTTTCACTTTATTGAAAGTAACTTTTTTTTAATCGCCATCAGTTGGCGTGCTTTTGAGCCAGGCCATGTCTGGCTGCATAAGCTGTGTTTGAAAGTGGAATACAGAGGTTTAGTCTATATGTAGGCAATCACACATGTTAGACTTTGACAAATATGAAAGGGACTGAACTGAGATTTATTTGATTGTGTGAATATTAATTACAGAATAACTGAAAATGAATGGGACATCCAGTATTAGCCACTGTTTAAAAACCGCTTAATTTTTTGTCAGGTCACTTATTTGTGTGATCTTTTGAGTTATTGAGTGTTTTTGTGTGCAGTTTGGTGACGGTTGTCATTTAGTCAAACCGTGCATGTGGCCGCATATGATATGCAGTTGATCTGTCATTATTATAATATACAGTGTGTGTGTATATATATATATATATATATATATATATATATATACACATACATACATACAGTGGGGCAAAAAAGTATTTAGTCAGCCACCAGTTGTGCAAGTTCTCCCACTTAAAAGATGAGAGAGGTCTCCAATTTTCATCATAGGTATACCTCAACTATGAGAGACAAAATGAGGGAAAAAAAAATCCAGAAAATCACATTGAAGGATTTTTAATGAATTAATTGGTAAATTCCTCGGTAAAATAAGTATTTGGTCAATAACAAAAGTTCATCTCAATACTTTGTTATATACCCTTTGTTGGCAATGACAGAGGTCAAACGTTTTCTGTAAGTCTTCACAAGGTTTTCACACACTGTTGCTGGTATTTTGGCCCATTCCTCCATGCAGACCTCCTCTAGAGCAGTGATGTTTTGGGGCTGTCGCTGGGCAACACGGACTTTCAACTCCCTCCAAAGATTTTCTATGGGGTTGAGCTCTGGAAACTGGCTAGGCCACTCCAGGACCTTGAAATGCTTCTTACGAAGCCACTCCTTCATTGCCCGGGCAGTGTGTTTGGGATCATTGTCATGCTGAAAGACCCAGCCACGTTTCATCTTCAATGCCCTTGCTGATGGAAGGAGGTTTTCACTCAAAATCTCACGATACATGGCCCCATTCATTCTTTCCTTTACATGGATCAGTTGTCCTGGTCCCTTTGCAGAAAAACAGCCCCAAAGCATGATGTTTCCACCCCCATTCTTCACAGTAGGTATGGTGTTCTTTCTCCTCCAAACACGACAAGTTGAGTTTTTACAATAAAGTTCTATTTTGGTTTCATCTGACCATGACATTCTCCCAGTCCTCTTCTGGATCATCCAAATGCTCTCTAGCAAACTTCAGACGGGCCTGGACATGTATTGGCTTAAGCAGGGGGACACGTCTGGCACTGCAGGATTTGAGTCCCTGGCGGCGTAGTGTGTTACTGATGGTAGCCTTTGTTACTTTGGTCCCAGCTCTCTGCAGGTCATTCACTAGGTCCCCCAGTGTGGTTCTGGGATTTTTGCTCACCGTTCTCGTGATCATTTTGACCCCACGGGGTGAGATCTTGCATGGAGCCCCAGATCGAGGGAGATTATCAGTGGTCTTGTATGTCTTCCATTTTCTAATAATTGCTCCCACAGTTGATTTCTTCACACCAAGCTGCTTACCTATTGCAGATTCAGTCTTCCCAGCCTGGTGCAGGTCTACAATTTTGTTTCTGGTGTCCATTGACAGCTCTTTGGTCTTGGCCATAGTGGAGTTTGGAGTCTGACTGTTTGAGGTTGTGGACAGGTGTCTTTTATACTGATAAAGCGTTCAAACAGGTGCCATTAATACAGGTAACGAGTGGAGGACAGAGGAGCCTCTTAAAGAAGAAGTTACAGGTCTGTGAGAGCCAGAAATCTTGCTTGTTTGTAGGTGACCAAATACTTATTTTACCGAGGAATTTACCAATTAATTCATTAAAAATCCTTCAATGGGATTTTTTTGGATTTTTTTTTTCTCATTTTGTCTCTCATAGTTGAGGTATACCTATGATGAAAATTGGAGACCTGTCTCATCTTTTAAGTGGGAGAACGTGCACAATTGGTGGCTGACTAAATACATTTTTTTCCCACTGTGTATATACTGTATATATATATATATATATATACAGTATATATATATATATATATATATATATATACTGTATATATATATTATAATTATTAACTTTTAATAATTTACTTTTAATAATTGTGCGAGCACACCGAGAGGAGTGCCATCATGCCTGTAGAAAGCAAGTATTCCTGTCTGAAACAGGTATCCCAATGAGGCTGCAAAGGGACTCCCGTGTTCCACTGACTGGTGCAGGCTGGGCGTGCCTCCCCGCGAATGATCGTGGCTCGGCCGGTCGGACACCGGTGGGAGAAGCAGCAGCTGAACCGGTGGATCGCAGTGCTTTGCAGGGAGCCAAGCTCAGCCTGCCTGGTTAATGGGAGTCTCGGCTGTTGCTTTACCCGTGGTCTCAGCGGTTCAGCTGCTGCTCCACCCCGCCACCCCCCAATGCCAAATTATCTATTAGTCTAATAGACAATTGCATAAGTCTAATAATTAGACCTATGCAATCATGGCAACTTTATGGTATAATTTTTAAGTATTATCTTTATCTAATCAGATTTGTCGCATTTCACTTCCTTGTTTTACACACGGAGCGTTGTGGTTACTGATGCCGTAATGCACATATTACCCAATCAGTAGGAGTCGATCCGAAACCAAACCCCACCCACACTTCTAGAAGCCTGGGCATGAGACCGAGCAGTGGCTAAACTTTTATTGATAAAAATTACATATTTTGACTGAGCGACTCCATATTTGGAGATGCACACCCTTGTAGCCTCAGGACACCACATTTGTAATCTGAGGCCAGTCTGACAAACTGTTCAAGAGATGTGCTTGGAACAGACAGACACACACACACACACACACACACACACACACACACACACACACACACAGAGACTTCTTGCATTGATAGATGGATATAGTCCTGATGTGTCTGAGTGGAGTCCAGGTGAGACGGGGCTCTCTGCACCATCTCCTGACAGTTTGCTCAGAACTACTTTTGACATTCTTTGACACTGGTGTGCTACATACACTCAGTCATACAACGTTAGAGGCTGGAAAAGGTAAAGGAGAAACAGACCAGGCTTTATGGCTAGCTGTTTACTGGTAGGTTTGTTTAAAGTCGGTGTGAAATGATTTTTTGCCGTAGTAGTTTTACTTTTACACCCCAAGAGTGTGCATGTAACCAGCAGCTTTTGGAGGTATGGCCTTTGTGCTCCACATGTGGCATTTCCTCTGCTCAGAATTGCTTTTAATAGCCCTTGGGCATGGCAACATTTTTTACAAGTTAATTACAGTTATGTAAATGTAATTACATGCTGCTGCTATACTGTTCAAAGGTCGCTCGTGAGGTAATGAATGACAGCTGTAGTTGTAGACCTTTAATACTGTTGCAAACTTCTGGACTGAAGAAGCAATTGTTTATTTACATGTTTAAAAAAAAAAGGGGGGGGGCAGTGGAGCACGTCGTTGCAGCGACTTGGAGAGATTATGTGGACATCCTTAAATCATTTGTCACATGCAGGACTCAGGAGTAAGGAAAAAAACAATATTGATATCCATTGCAATACATTTCCTTGGTAGAAAAAAAAACAAACAAGGTCATTGGAACTTTGATATTGGATAGCCATTGTCATCCTGCATCATACCTCAGTGAAACTGGCAAAACTAGAATTTTTAAGTGGCATTTTAAGGTCGTCGTGTGTTAAACTGAGGATGGCTGTTATCATGGAAATTGGAAATGTATCATATCAGTGCATTGCGTCTGACATTTTGAATTTTTTTTACAGGTGCACTCAATTATTCAAATCTGACTGTTATATTTTGTTTAGTTTTTTAAACTCACAAATTTTCAGGTGCTTGCAAAAACAAATCAGACAACCTTTTTTTTGTAACTTAAGATTTTTATTCATTTTTCATTATATATATTGCATTCAGATCACAGTCTACATTTAAAAAAAAAAACAAAGGGGCTAGAGTAAAAAAGAAAAAGAAAAAAAAAAAAGGGGGGGGGGACAAATGTTGGAGCATCAAGTTTTTAGTTTCCATCTCTTAATTCTTCTGGTTTTTCCAGCGTCTTTGGTTATTCTTTCAATATCTGTCTCGTTGTTGCACTTTGTAGTGTGTCCATTTCCGCCATTTTTTTTCCCATAGTCCTTCTTGCATTCTTTGTCGATATGTTAGTTTTTCCATCATACGTATGTCCTCAATAATGTCAGTCCATTGCTCTTGGTCAGGAAGAACTTCTGATCGCCATTTTTTTGTGATTGTTTTTTTACATGCAATCAACAAGATTTTAACTAGATATCTGTCCTCCGCCTGTATAACATTGTCTCTTTTAAGATCACATAGGTACATCAGGTTACAGTTCATTGGTATATTATATCCTAATATCCTCTGTATTGTCACATGTATAGATTTCCAGAATGATGAGATTTTGCAGCATTTCCAAAACATATGCGAGTGGTCTGCATTTTGAGCCCCACATCCCCTCCAGCATAAAGATTGGGTATTTGTATACTTTCCTTGAATCTGTGGTGTAATGAAAAAGCGAATCAGGTTTTTCCATCCAAATTCCCTCCATGTTCTTGAATTTGTTGACGTGTGTTGTGTTTTCCATATTTCCTGCCAGCTTTCTTCTGTTATGTTTAAATTGAGCTCTTTCTCCCATTTCTCCTTTATATAGTTACTTGAATGATTGTTTGCCATAAGTTTCTGATATAGCTTTGAAATAATTCTTGTTTTATTTCCTGTATATGAGCTTAAAATGAATTGTGTAATCTCGCTCACATCTGTTTGGAGGTTATGCCTAATCTTCTTCATATAATAGTCTCTCATCTGCAGATATCTGAAGAATTCCGATCTTTCTAGTTTAAATTTTCTCCTGATGTTTACAAAGCTCCCGAGATCTTTTTTTCCGATATTGCCCCATGCTGTGATTCCCTTGTTCACCAGATTTTTGTATCCCCTATCTTGTTTTGCCGGTTCAAACTGACTGTCAAATGCTACCCATTTCAATAGTTTTATGTCTTCCTTTATATTATACTTTTGTACTATTTTATACCACAGTTCTAAAGTAAATTTAGTGATTGTGTCTATTTGTTTGATTTGCTTATATGCATCTTTATCTCCTATTATGCTTTGTACTGGGAGTCCCTCAATTTCCTTTTCCATTTCTTTCCATTTTGCCTCATATCCCTCGTCGCACCAACATATGATATATCTTATTTGTGCTGAGTAGTAATATTCCTTTAGACTCGGTAGGCCCATGCCTCCTTTCTCTTTTGGTAACTGGAGAGTTTTATATTTCACTCTTGGTTTTTTACCTCCCCAAACAAATCTCGATATCATCCTGTCCCACTTTGAGAATTGGGCATCTGGAATCTCTGTTGGTAGAGCCTGGAAGAGGTAAAGTAATCTAGGTTGTATGCTGATTTTGACTGTCTCAATTTTTGAATTCAGATCCATATTTAAGATTGACCATCTATCAATATCTTTTTTTATTTCTTGTTCCAACCCATCATAGTTTGCTTTATAGATTTTGCTTAGATCTTTAGGTATGTTCACTCCAAGGTATTTTATTTCTTTTTGTTTCCAGTTTAGTTTGATCTTATCAGTTATCTGGTTTAGAGGGTTATAGTGGAATGTCAGTATTTGTGTTTTTGTTATGTTTATCTTGTATCCTGATAATTTTCCAAAATTTTCTATCAAGTTCATCATTTCCATTATTGATTCATCTGGTTGTTCAAGGTAAACTATAATATCGTCTGCAAATAGCCCAATCTTGTGTTCCGCCCCCTGTATTGTTACACCTTTTAATTTCTTATTTTGTCGTATCGCTTGAGCCAGTGGCTCTATGAACAGAGCAAACAAGGTGGGCGATAAGCAGCATCCCTGCCTAGTTGATCTTTGTATATTTACTTTGTCTGTTAAGCTACCGTTTATCTTGATTCTTGCCACAGGTTCTTGATACAGCATCCTTATGCATTGTACTGATTTTTCGTTAAATCCAAAGCGTTCCAGCACACTATATAGGAATTTCCAGTTAACCCTGTCAAATGCTTTTTCTGCGTCTAAACTCATTATTACTGCGCTTTTCTTTTCTTTATGTATTTGATTAATTATATGTATTGTTCTCCTGATATTGTCATGTGTTTGGCGTCCCTCTATGAAACCAGTTTGATCATCTTCTATCAATTCCGTCAAGAATGTCTTTATTCGTTTACATATAATTGTTGTATATATTTTATAATCCACATTTAATAAAGAGATTGGCCTATAGTTTCCGCATTGTTCTCTATCTTTCCCTGGCTTTAAAATGACCAAATAATGGCTTCGTTCCATGATGGAGGTATTTTGTTGTTGTTCAACGTCCAATTAAATGACTTTAGAAGCTGTGGCGTGAGTTCTTCTATAAACAGTTTATAAAACTCAGAGGGGTATCCATCACTACCTGGTGATTTACCGTTTTTAAGTGACTTAATCACATCTCTAATCTCTTGTGTTATTTCTGCTGTTAGCTTTTCATTTTGTTGATTTCCTATTGATGGCAAGTCCAATGTGTATAGAAATTTTTTAATATCTTTAGTATTTGTTTCTTCAGGTTGCGAGTATAGTTCTTGGTAGAAATTATGGAATATTTCTTCGATGTTTTCTGGGTTAACTGTGGTTTTATTTGTGGTGGGGTCTTTAATCTTATATACATTATTCATTGTTTGTTGTTTTCTTAACCGTTTTGCCAGCAGTTTTGTGGCTTTTGGTCCCGTTTCATAATATTTTTGCTTTAGATATCTATTTTTCCTTTCAATTTCATCCATTTGTGTTTCTTTTATCTTTATTTTTTCTTCTTTAATTTCTTGATATATTTTTGGGTCATTTGTGCTTTGATGTTTATGTTCTAATTCCCTCAGTCTCTCACATCTTTGTTCATATGCTTCCAGTTTAGTCTTATTTGCTTTTCCTGTTTCAACAATTAATTTACCTCTTAACACGGCTTTTAGTGCATCCCATAGTATTGTTGGGTCTACTTCTTCATTGTCATTCTCTTGGATATATTCATTTATGTTTACTTTTATTCTTTTTCATTTTATCATCATTTAACAGTCCTACATTAAGTTTCCATGTTGTTTGTCGTTTTCTATTGTTTAAATTTATTTCCATGTATATAGGATTATGATCTGATATTTCTGCCCCTCCAATCCAACAATTTCTCACCCTGTGTCTGTCATCTTCATTCATAAGGAAGTAATCTATTCTAGAGTGTACTTTATGGACTGCTGAATAATGTGTATAGTCTTTTTCGAGTGGGTGCAGGTCCCTCCAAATGTCTACCATACCCATTTCTGCCAGTGAGGTTCTTATGAATTTTGTTACATGTTTTTTTGTCTTCTTAACACTTGTTGTATCAATTTCATGATCCATGACAGCATTTAAGTCTCCTCCACAAATCAGGACTCCTTCACTGTGTGTTGCTATGAGATCAAACAGATGTTGAAAAAAACCCTTGTCACTTTCTGGTGGGGCATAGATGTTCACTAATGTGATCTGCATTCCATCTATGCTACCCTTTATTATTACATACCTGCCTTCTTTATCCTGGATTTCCTGTTCACATTCAAATTGTATTTTATTTGAGATTATTATCATAACCCCCCTTTTAGTTCCTCCCTTAAATGAACTGTAGTAGGAGTTCTTATAGCCATATCTCTTTAGTTTCACATGTTCTGTCTTGCTCAAATGTGTCTCTTGCATAAATATAATTTCGGCTTTTTCTTTCTTGAATTTTCTTATTATTCTTTCCCTTTTAACAGGTGAGTTCAGACCATTCACGTTTAGTGTTATTATCTTAAGATTTTTACCCATAATCATGTTTTTCCATTTTTTTAACTTGTGCTCCTAGCCCCTTTAACAACAAAAATAACACATATTTATATAAAAACACATTAAAAAATCTCGACCTCCGTACTTTGGGCCTTTCTTCTGCCCACTGGTCCCTGTTGGTGGGTGGAGGGTATGTCCTCACCGAGTGTAGGGCCCTCCCTAGACCTGTATTTACTATCCAAGAAATAGTCATTAGTCTAGAAATGTCCAACAAATATCACTTAAACCTCTCCTAGCCGTCTGTTTCTCTTTTACCTTGTCTTCTTGGCCTTCATTTCTTCTGTGTCTTTCTTAATCTTTGTTATAATCTAGGCTTTCAGTTGAAAGCCTTGTAGTCTTTCCTGGGCCTACGGCAAAAGACGTCTCCCCCCGTCTTTTGCCGTTCACTCGCCTCCACTCCGGCTGTCGTGATGCGTTCAGGGCCTCCGCTGCTCCTACCGTTTCCTCCAGCACGTACACCTCAAGGCCCCGCTCCATCATGTCCTGCGCTGCCTCTCTGGCTGTGTTGTAGGTTCTTACGCCGTTCTCCCAATGAATCCTCATCTTCGTTAGCGGCGTTTGGAATCTAATTTTTTTTTCTTTCAGCGTTTTTTTAATGTTGGCATATTTCTTCCGCTGCTGCACAATTTCTGCCGGGTAGTCATGATCAAAGAATATCTGCTTGTCGCCGATTCGTATCTTTTTTTTCCACGCTCGTGTCAGGATTCTTTCCTTTACATCATATTTCAGAAAGTTTACCACAACTGACCTGGGTGTAGAGCGTGGGTTCGGGTTCTGTGCCGAGGCTCTGTGCGCTCGTTGAATCTGCAGATCCGCTTCGCTGGGCAGTTCCAGCTCTTTTTTTAAGAACTGATCCATGAATTTCGTCATCGAGTTGCCTTCAATGCCCTCCGGGATCCCGAAGATGCGTATATTGCCCCGTCTGGACCTGCTCTCCAAGTCGGTTACTTTCTCCTGCATCCTCTGCATTTGTGCCGTCAGGGTCTGCAGCTGTTCGCTTGCCTCGCTATTCCAATCTTCCAGCTCTGATATTCGGGCCTGCGCTTCTGTCATACACGCCCGCTGGGAGCGCAGCTCCTCCATGTTTTCTGCTAGCTTGCGCTCCATTTCTCTTCGGAGGCCCATAATTTCCTCCTTAATCTCTTTTTTCAGCTCCTCCTTAAGAGCCGCTAAATCCTGTTGTAGCTGCCGTTTGAAGTCTCTCAACTCTTTACCCAAACTGGCGATGCCAGTGTTCATGGTATCGAGTTTTGTGTCCTCCATTTTCTCTGCTGCAGTCACCTCGTTTTTTTGGGCCCCGTGTTCAGCGGTTTCTCCTGCGTTGTTGAAGAGGAATTCTTTCATTTTACTCTGCTTTTGTCCTTGTGCCCGGCTCCTTCGTGTTTTCATCCCTTAGTTTATTGATCCGCTTATGTCGAGTTGGCCATTTACCGATGATTTTTAATCCGGCTAGGGAGAGCTCTCTGTTTAAGCGTTATGTCTCTCTGCCATCTTCCCGGAAGTCCCCAGACAACCTTTAAATTGACCATTTCCACGTCATAAAGTTGAGACCCACTTTTAAAGATTTTTTTTTTTTTTTTGCCAGTCACCAGAAACTTGAATTATTGCAAATAATTCTATTTTAAAAGTGTTTGGAAGAATAAAGATTCAAGAGCAGAAATAAGTTAGAAAAAAATAGCATAAAAATTTAATTTGTATCCCACAGTTTTATTGTTAGATATTGCGTTAAGCTTGAAATACCTGGCATTTATTAAAATATATAAATGTAAAAAAAAATTTTGGGGGGGGGTACATGTTTTTTGTTTGTTTTTTGTTTTTTTTAAATTGTAAATGACCTTTTGAGGCCTACCCTGTGGCCAGTCTACAGCTCGCACTTTGGGAGCCACTGCTTTAAGTGGTTCTGCTGTTGAACTGTTTAATTTTTTTTTTTCTTTTTATCCAATGTCTCACTTTTAGCTTTTTTCCTTTTTTTTTTTTTTGTTTTTTACATTGCAAACACAAGAACTTAACATGGGTATACTATGGCATTTGTAATTAAATAGTTTTGTCGGAGAAGTGGTGCATTATCTGACAAACAGCGTAGGGCTGTAGTCAAGACCTCATCAAGATCAGAGTTTTCCAAGACCAAGTCCTACATACACAGTGGTCTTGGTCTCAACTTGGTCTTAGGGAAACTGTGGTCTTGACTACAATACTATGCTGCTGGGGTGGGGGAAGAAAATCAGTGCATCATAGTAATGAGGTACTTTGCGGTGGTGATACTATGCTGATTCAGAGACACTGTATCAAGAAGATACTTTATTTAAAATTATTAATGAATGTTACAGATGCAAGTTTACCTATTGAGGTACCAGAGTAGTAAAAACCATTTGAATTTTCAGTCCATTGCATGGTGCTAGGGGTGGGGCATATTCTCTGAATTTGTTCCACTTTGAATTGTAGATTGCTTGCTTTGATAAAAGTATTACAGATCTGCACTACAATGAATTGTAAATTTGTAATTGATTTTTCCAGTTGTTAGTGTGCTACACACGTGGACAAAATTGTTGGTACCCCATTGTTAATGAAAGAAAAACCCACAATGGTCACAGAAATAACTTGAATCTGACAAAAGTGGTAATAAATAAAAGGTCTATGAAAATTAACCAATGAAAATCAGACAATGCTTTTGAATTGTGGTTCAACAGAATTATTTTAAAAAACAAACTCATTAAACAGGCCTGGACAAAAATGATGGTACCCTTAACTTAATATTTTGTTGCACAACCTTTTGAGGCAGTCACTGCAATCAAACGATTTCTGTAACTGTCAATGAGACTTCTGCACCTCTCAGCAGGTATTTTGGCCCACTCCTCATGAGCAAACTGCTCCAGTTGTCTCAGGTTTGAAGGGTGCCTTCTCCAGACGGCATGTTTCAGCTCCTTCCACAGATGTTCAATAGGATTTAGATCAGGGCTCATAGAAGGCCACTTTAGAATAGTCCAATGTTTCGCTCTTAGCCATTCTTGAGTTTTTCTAGCTGTGTATTTTGGGTCATTATCCTGTTGCAAGACCCATGACCTGCGATTGAGACCAAGCTGTCTGACACTGGGCAGCACATTTCTCTCTAGAATAGCTTGATAGTCTTGAGATTTCATTGTACCCTGCAGAGATTCAAGACACCCTGTGCCAGATGCAGCAAAGCAGCCCCAGAACATAACAGAACCTCCTCCATGTTTCACAGTAGGGACAGTGTTCTTTTCTTGGTATGCTTCATTTTTGCGTCTGTGAACATAGAGCTGATGTGCCTTGCCAAAAAGTTCCAGTTTTGTCTCGTCTGTCCCTAGGACATTCTCCCAGAAGCTTTGTGGCTTGTCAACATGCAGTTTGGCAAATTCTAGTCTGGCTTTTTTATGATTTGTTTTCAACAGTGGTGTCCTCCTTGGTCGTCTCCCATGAAGTCCACTTTGGCTCAAACAACGACGGATGGTGCGATCTGACACTGATGTGCCTTGGCCTTGGAGTTCACCATGAATGTGTTTAGAGATTGTTCTGGACTCTTTTTTTTTTTCCACAATATCTTTATTGAACCTTTTTTTTTTTTTTAACAAACATGATACAAACAATCAAACACTAACACTAAAGTACTACAAAAAAAAAAAATGCACTAAAAACACCAACAACCACCAACAAAATCAAGTCTTCAACAATGCTCCTCTGTTTAGTCTAGACAATCCAATACATAAGTATACATATTATGTTCACCAGTTTGGAATTTACAAGGTCCACACACATCATTCACCTTCTTCTTCAAGAGTTATGTTTAAATTTTTTACATAATCAATAAAAGGTCTCCATATATTCTCAAACACAATTTCCTTTGATTTTAGTATATATGTTATTCTTTCTAATGGAAGGTTTGTTAACATCTGTCTTAACCACTGAGTCACATCTGGTCTATGAGTCTTTTTCCATAATAGTGCAATACATTTTTTGGCATTAAGCAAACTGAGGTCTATGAATGTTCTTTCACTTTTATTAAAATTATGCTTTTCTGGGTACAGACCCAACAAAAACAGTTTAGGATTCAATATGATTTGTTTTGAGATTATTTTTTCAATTGTTACCCTCACCTCTTCCCAAAACATTCTTATTAATCTACATTCCCATAAACAATGAAATAGGGTTCCTTTACTTTCCATGCATTTTGTGCATGTATCTGGTATATTTTTGTTGTATCTATTTAACTCCTCCGGTGTAACATACATCCGCATTAACCATTTGAAATGTATCAATTTAAGGCGTGCATTTATTGATTTGGTTTGAGCTTCTGTACAAGCCAATTCCCATTGTTCCTCTGAAATTTCAATTTGCAGATCTTCTTTCCAGTAGTTTAATCTTTTCAGTGAATTTTCACTTGAAGATAGTGTCAATGAGTTATAAAACTCTGAAATAATACCCTTTCTTTTACTATCTTTCATCATCATTTTTTCCAAGGATGAATAAATAGGTCGAGTGAGAGCTTTATTTTGATTTGATCGAATAAAGTTTCTAAGTTGAAGATATTTAAAAAAATGTGTTCTATTGAGATTAAATTTGATCCTCAGCTCTTCAAAAGACATTATGTTGTCTGCACATGGCAAATATAAATCCTGAATCTTTTGTATCCCTTTTAAATTCCATACTTTAAATACAGCGTCCGCTCTCCCTGGTTTAAAATATTGATTACCCCATATTGGACTAAATTGTGACAATAACTGTGGTTCTTTTAAATAGTTTTTAGCTTCACACCATATTTTGATCATATGCTTTACAAATGGATTTTTAACTTGTTTTTGTAATTTTTTTGCCGAATCTGAGTATATGAATATGGGAAGAGGTAAAGGTAAATTGTATGATTCCATTTCAGTCCAGTGAGGGAGATCATTTGATGAAAAATAATATGTCATAGACCTCAGTTGTGCCGACCAATAATACAACATAAAATTTGGACATTTCAGACCTCCACGATCAAATGGTAAGTATAATAAAGACAAACGTAATCTAGCCCTCCTGTTGTTCCATATAAATTCCACTAACTTTTTTTTTATTCTTGAGAATAGATCTAAAGGTGGTGATAAGGGAATGTATTGAAATAAATAAAGTATTTTAGGTAAAATATTACTTTTAAGTATATTGATTCTCCCGATCATCGACATTGGTAGTGACATCCATCTCTGAGTTAACTCACTGATATCTGACATTAAGGCTTCATAGTTGACACTGGCGACTGATTCTAGCTTAGGCATAATTTGGATTCCTAAATATTTAAACTGATTTACAACATTGAATTGATTTACCTCAGGGGCTGGGTAATTTCTCTGGGTCTCATTTAGCATTAATATTGAAGATTTAGTTTTATTTATTTTATATCCTGATATTTCCCCAAAATTCTTTATTAAATTCAACAAGGTTGGAATTGATTTTTTTAGATTCGACATAAACAAAATTATATCATCGGCGTACAGGGAGATTTTATGTTCTGTTGGTCCAACTTTAATTCCATATATTTGTGAATGTAAACGTATCGCTATCGCTAAAGGTTCAATTGCCATAGTAAACAGTAAAGGTGAAAGTGGACAGCCTTGTCGACATCCTCTATTGATTTTTATTGGTTTTGAAATATTGTTATTTGTTAGGATTTCTGCTGTAGCATTATTGTATATTATTTGAACCCATTTTATGAAATTATTTCCAAGTCCAAACCTTTGTAGGACTTCAAAAAGAAAGGGCCATTCAACTCTATCAAAGGCCTTTTCGGCGTCCAATGATAGGAGAGCTGTATCCGGTGCTTCTTTATTAAAATAAATAATATTAAATAGTCTTCTTACATTATGGAAGCCTTGTCTACCCTTTATAAAGCCATTCTGATCTCGATTAATAATATTTGGTAAAATTTCTTGTATTCGTCTTGCTAAAATTTTACAGATTATCTTAAGGTCGGCGTTTAATAGGCTTATTGGTCTCATATTTTCACATTTATTAGAGGGCTTACCTGGTTTTGGCAGCAGTATAATTAAGGCATTATTTATGTATGATGGTAAATTATTATTTTGAAATGCTTCTAAAACCATTTCCAAAAAAGGTTTTATTAATTTATTCTTAAATTTTTTATAAAGGTCAACTGGAAGACCATCTGGTCCTGCACTTTTTCCTGATTTCATATTATCAATGGCTAGCCCAACTTCTTCTTGACTAATTTTAGACTCCAATATCTCCCTGTTTTCATTTGGAATACACGGTATAGATAGTTCGTTCAAAAACCCATTTAGTTTTGTTAAATCAGGTTCATTTTTGGTATCATATAATTTTTCATAGTAATCTCTAAAGGCTCTATTAATTTCTAAAGGATCTATAACTACCTGTCTGTTACTTATAATACTGGTAATTGGTGTTTTAATTTCCAATTGTTTAATCTGCCATGCTAATAATTTTCCTGATTTTTCACCTTGTTCATAAAAAGATTGTTTCAATCTTAGAAGACTCGAGGCAGCTCTATTCGCTGATTTTTTGTCGTATTCAGCTCTCAAAATCAGTAATTCATTCTCCAACCTTGGGTCACTTCCTGCATACACTTTTTCCTGAAGATTTTTTATTTTATGTTCCAATTTAGCTCTCTCCTCTCGAGTCTTCTTAGATTTTGATCCTGTATAACTAATAATATGTCCCCTAATAAAAGCTTTGAAAGCCTCCCACTTTACACATGCTGATGTTTGTGTAGTATTGATGTCAAAGAACTCGTCTATCTGTTTTTCTATATACTTGACAAATTCCTCATCCTGAAGCCATTTATGCTGAAATTGCCATCTACCTGATTCCTTTGTCAATTTTTTATCTACATATATTAGACAACAGGGTGCATGATCAGAGATCACGATGTTATCATAAAAGCAGTTTTGAATCTTGGACCTTAATTCTGTGGAAATCAAAAAATAATCAATACGTGAGAATGTCTTGTAGGTACTGGAATAACAAGAATAGGCTTTAACTTGTGGTTTCATTTCTCTCCATATATCTAACAATCTCAATTCTTTCATAAAATGATTAATAGTCATCCTACATCCAATGTGCGTACAATCCAGTCCTGTTGATCTATCCACACCTGGATTCAATGTACAATTAAAATCCCCTGCTATTATATGTTGCCCTGTAAGTGATGATAAGATGAGAAATAAATTAGCAAAGAACTTCTGATCATCTATATTGGGACCATATAAGTTCACAAGATTTATATTTTCTAATAGCAAAGAACCTTGAATGATTACATATCTTCCAAATTTGTCTCCAATTACATTTTTCTCTTGAAAAGGAACTGATTTATGTATGAGAGTCATAACTCCCCTGGCTCGGGATGAAAATGAAGAGGTGAATACACTTCCCTGCCATCTACTCCTAATTCTTTTAACATCCTCCTCTATCAGATGAGTTTCTTGTAAAAACACAATTCTTGAACCCATGTCCTTTATTTTATTCATAACTTGTTTAAGTTTTTTTAAATTTTGTAGACCTCTGCAATTCCATGAAGTTAAATTAAGATTAACACTTTGGTCCATGATCAATAGAGAGTTTGGGATTACCTTGCAGTGTAAACATGCTCATACAGAGAAGCAAAAACATGAGTGGTTGAACATTCATCCTACAAACTACACACAAACAAATTTCCCCTTCCCACACTTGTGGCAAACCCCCCAAAATCAAAAGAAAAATTCTGTCTCCCGATATAGCCATCGACCGTTCCACACCCACGGGGAACAGCCTAAGCCACTCCTTCTTCATCCTCCCAATCACCCTAACTCTACTGCTTTTAATGACGTAACATTAACTCTCCTCTGTAGTTTTCCAACTTAACTCCAAAATTTTTTAACAACTTTGTACATCATAGTTTTTTTTTTGTTTGTTTTGTTTTTGTTTTGTTTTTTTAATATATAATACAATCTATATTTTGTAAACTTACTATTTACTTCAAGTCAGTCAGATGCCTGTGCAAATGCTTAATTATTCTACCTTATATTTTGTTCATGCTTAGCTCCCACCAGTCTCTTCTTCTTCTTTGATCTTCTTGATGAACTCCTGCGCCTCCTCTGGGGTCTTGAAGATGTGGGTTCTGCCCTCATACGTGGTCAGCAGTCTCGCAGGATAGATTACACCATGACGAATCCCAAGGTTGCGCAGCTCCTTACGTACGGGATCAAACTGCTTCCTCAATTGCTGGATTCCTGTGGCCAAATCTGGGTAGAACCGCACCTGCTGGTCCTGGTGTTTAATCTCTCCTTTAGCACGTGCAGCGTTGAAGATCTTCATCCTGTCTCTGTTGCTAAGAAACTTCATAATTAAGGTCCTCGGCGGTCCCTTATCTCTCCGTGGGCCAATACGATGTGCTTTTTCCAGAACCACTGCTGATTGCAACTCCTCGCTGCCCAGCACCTCCGGAATCCACTTTTCCAGAAAGGAACATACGTCCCGACCTTCTGATTCCTCTGGAAGACCCACCAGCCTCAAATTATTCTGTCTCGACCGAGATTCCAAATCCAAAATATTATCTTCCAGAGATTTATTTTTTTTTTCCCAAAGTGCGCACCTTTAATTGAAGACGGGTGACATCATCTTCAGCACTAGCGAGACGGAGCTCCATCTGCGCCGTTCGTTCTACACAGTCACCCAATTCCTTTCTTATTCCTTCCAACGCTGTCATAATCCCATCAAATCTAGAGGAAAAGTCCGCTCTCATTGAACTCATGGCAGCCATCAGCGCATCTGCGCCTCTCCCCGCAGAAATCGCACCGTTGCCAGCCTCCTCCGCCATATATGGAGTTTTGTTTGCTGCGTCACAGACCTGAAAGTCCGTTAATTTGGACTGTTTCGGCGGCTCGCTTTTTCCTTTTCCTAGTTTTCCAGCCTTAGGCTTCGCCGACATATCCTCGCCCAAATGCTGGGATACGTTCTGTCCCAAATGAGAGAGTTATTTGCCGATTTTTTTCTCCAGGAGCAGAGCAGAGCGAGACACGTCCGTCCTACGTGGCAGCCATAACCGGAAGTCGTTCTGGACTCTTTTGTTACCATTTGTGTTATCCGTCTCCTCCTGCGGCCACGTCCAGGGAGGTTGGCTACAGTCCCGTGGATCTTAAATTTCTGAATAATATGTGCAACTGTAGTCACAGGAACATCAAGCTGCTTGGAGGATGGTATTATAGCCTTTACCTTTAACATGCTTGTCTATAATTTTCTTTCTAATCTCCTGAGACAATTCTCTCCTTTGCTTCCTCTGGTCCATGTTTAGTGTGGTACACACCATGTCACCAAACAGCACAGTGACTACTTGTCACCCTTTAAATAGGCCGACTGACTGATTGCAAGTTTGTAGACACCTGTGATGTTAATTAGAGGACACATCTTGGTTGAACATGTCCCTATGGTCACATTATTTTCAATCTTTTCTAGGGGTACCATCATTTTTGTCCAGGCCTGTTCCATGAGTTTGTTTTTTAAAATAATTCTGTTGAACCACAGTTCAAAAGCATTGTCTGATTTTCATTGGTTAATTTTCATAGAATTTTTATTTATTACCACTTTTGTCAGATTCAAGTTATTTCTGTGACCATTGTGGGTTTTTCTTTCATTAACAGAGGGGTACCAACAATTTTGTCCACAGCTGTATGTATGTATATACACTACCGTTCAAAAGTTTGGGGTCACTTAGAAATTTCCTTATTTTTGAAAGAAAAGCACTGTTTTTTTTCAGTGAAGATAACTTTAAACTAATCAGAAATGCACTCTAATATCTAATATACATTGCTAATGTGGTAAATGACTATTCTAGCTGCAGATGTCTGGTTTTTGGTGCAATATCTGCATAGGTGTATAGAGGCCCATTTCCAGCAACTATCACTCCAGTGTTCTAATGGTACAATGTGTTTGCTCATTGCGTCAGAAGGCTAATGGATGATTAGAAAACCCTTGTGCAATCATGTTAGCACAGCTGAAAACAGTTTAGCTGGTTAGAGAAGCTATAAAACTGACTTTCCTTTAAGCAGGTTGAGTATCTGGAAAAAATTATTTCAAATACAAATCATTATTTCTAACTTTGTCAATGTCTTGACTATATTTTCTATTCATTTTACAACTCGTGGTGGTAAATAAGTGTGACTTTTCATGGAAAACACAAAATAATTGTCTGGGTGACCCCAAACTTTTGAACGGTTGTGTGTGTATGTATATATGTATATATACAGTATATATACAGTATATATATATATATATATATATACTGTATATGTGTGTGTGTATGTGTGTGTGTTTGTGTTTGTGATGTTTTTTCTCCTTGTAATTGTGTGGCTTTTTCTCAAAGGTTTGCACCTTTGGAAAATTTTGAGACTTTAAAATTATGAGAAAATATTTATACAAAATAGATAAAGTGTCTTTCTTTATTTCTTAAAAATCACAGGGATTTACTTGTTAAAGGCAAAAGTGGGATAATTCTGACCTCTGTTAGGCCGTTGTGATGGTTAAATGTTGCTACTTAACAAATTGGGCCAAAAATGCCAGGGCTGATTTTTGTCCCAGTCCAGCCCTCACTAAGACAGCCAGTAGCAGACATTTTTTCTTTATTGGTTACATTGTCCGTCAACCACTGTGCACTGTTTGAATTTGAGAGAAAGACGCTGTTGTCATTTTGGTAGAAGCAAAATATTAGATCCAAGCTGTCACCATTTGTATGCATCATCACGTACCATGTTCACCAACTATAAGCCATGGAGGAGATGAATGAAAGATGATAACGCTAACAAAATAATGTGAGTGTGAAAAGGGTGGGTGTGTGGTGGAGCTCATTGGGTGCTCAACACCCCTAAAGCTCTGATCCTAGAACCATCCCTGATGGGCATTCAAGCAGAGTATGACACTTGTGTCCAGATGTTATTAGTTCACAGATGTACACAGTGACATCTATCAATAAACTATATGGCTGCTTCATTTGTGATCACCATTTTATTTATTTATTTTTTTTTTTTGATGGCACTAATGATCACTTGTCGCGCTGTCGTCCATCCTTTTTGTTTTTAATTAGTGAAGGACTAAACAGTGTTTGTGTGTTGTCGTTGTTGAGGTTTAGGAACACGTAATGTGACATTTGCACACTTCTTGTTAATGGGTGCAGAGGTTTAGCAACTGGTTTGTGTGATGGATGTATATGTGGTTGAGGCATTGTACTTCTTGTACTTCTTGTTACCTCTGCCAAGGGAAGATGGAGGTAATGTTTTCGGTAGCGTTGGTTGGTTTGTCTGTTCCCAACATAAGTCAAAAAGTTATGAACAGATTTTGATGACCTTTTCAGGAAAGATGTGTCATGGCACAGGGAACAGATGATTAGATTTTGGTGGCAATTCAGATCATGATGTGGACGCAGGAATTTTTTGAATATTATTTTATATATTAATCTGGTGCTTTTCATGTACTGCCCCTTTAAGACGTGTCCACTCAGTTACGTGTGTGGTCACGCTATAGGGCCACGCGCCTCGACAACCTGGAAGCTAAACACTGCAGACAAAGTGTTAGGGCGCGTGTCCACCAAACTCATTTTTCCTGCTATGGGCAACTATTTTCTGTTCATTCTCTATGTAGTCCAGCGCTTACAGTGCTGAGCGCCCTTGGTGCTGAAACGCTCTGAGCGGTGGCCGCTTTTTGTCGTGGTGCTCAGGACTGAAAAAAGTCAGACTATTGTACAGCTGCACTTGTCAGTGTCAGACCTTTCTTTGCTGTTGTTTCTCTGTCTGTTAATAATAATGGATTGCATTTATATTGCACATTTCATTCAAATTTTCAAACAAGGTGTGTAATGGCACACTGAACACATGATTAGATTTTGGTGATGATCTCAAAATGCATACCTCTGCCAAGGCTCTTATCTTCTCACAGTGTTGGCGACAGTACTCCAAAACTACTTGATGGATTTGGATGAAATTTTTACTAGAGGTGGCCCTTGGGCTAGAGAGGAATCCATAATATTTTGGTGATGATCCAAGAATGCATACCTCCACCAAGGCTCTTACCTTCTCACACTGTGTTGGCAAGAATCCTCCAAAACCAACCCATTACATTTTGGAGGTGGTCCATGATTGACGGAAGGAGCCTTGGCGGAGGTATGCACTCTGAGTGCTTTTCTAGTTACTGTAATGTAGTTATATAATGTAACCATATTATTTTGGCTGCCATTTCTCCATCTGTTAACAGGATCATGCAAAAACTCATAGATGGATTTGGATGAAATTTTCACCAGAGGTGGCCCTTGGCCCAAAGATGAACTCATTACATGTTGGAGGTGATCCATGACTGCATACCTCCGCCAAGGCCCTATCTTGCAATGTACAGATGGATGGTGATATAGATGGACAAAGGGAGGGAGGGATGCAGACTTGGTGGAGGTATGCACTGTCGAAGTGCCCTTTAGTTTATTTGTTAGTCTGTCTGTCAAAATAACTAGTGGTGTTGGACTATTAAATTTTTAAATTATGAGCAGTCTTTTGGAATGTTGAGTTATTCACGATTAATAACGCGTTAATTGCGTTTTTTTTTTTTTCCATACAGATACGGTGTACCTTAAGTTGGTAATTTTTCAAGTTTGTCATACTGTTATGAACATGGGAGTGGACAAATATGCTTGCTGTCTTCACCTGCAGGTTTATTAAATCTCTCAACATATCCAAAATGACAAAAACTATCCAGAATATTCTCCAGAAAATTCTCAAAAGAATGCCAGGGCTCATTAACATCACTGCAACACAATTCAGCTTCCAACCAGCCAGCAGCCGCAAATGGAGCTTGCGGTTTCTCCCATAGCAAACATTCAGAACCTTTAAGCAGATCAACACAAAACCATGGACCTCGTGTGTCACAACAGACACAATTTCCCTTCTAGCAGAAAAATTGCAAACATAAACAACTATCTCCCCCATGATGACACCCCACCGTGCCACAATAACAGCAGGGGAGTGAATTGACATTACGAACACGGCTTGAGAATTTTTTTTTAGACTGGTACTCACCAACAGTTGGACCCAAAGTTATAACGATGAAAACAGGCAAAGTTCTGTCCATGTCAGCTGCTGGAGGTCAGCTACAACCTAGCATGTAGCTACTAGCCAGCTAGCCAGCTTCCACAGAAGAAGAACAACATTCAGGCAAAGTTTTGGAGGAGGTTCTAACAATTATCCAAGTGAGAGCTCCGACAGATAACAAACTTAAACATGACAGCACTTTGGGGATTTCTATGGTTGTAATCCAGCTTGTTTGGCTTTGCATTGTCTGCATGGCGTGCACAGTGTCTGTGGCCAGAGCGGCTTTGGTACAGAGAGCCGCTAGGCCAAAAAGTATTGGTTGCACTTTCTGCTGTTAACTGCCATTAACCGAGATCACAAAATTTGTCACCGTTAACTGGGGCTAAGCATTAACGGGCGATTAACGCGATAATGCCAACACCACTAAAAATAACTAAAAACATTATGGACGGATTTTGATGAAATTTTCAGGAAAGGTGTGTAATGGCATGGGGAACAGATGATTAGATTTTGTTCATCTGAGAGTCCATACCTCCATCAAGGGCTTTGTTTGTATCTGTGTAGCAGGATTACACAAAAACTACTGCATGGATTTGGATGAAATTTTCACCAGAGGTGGTTATTTTGGTGATGATCTGAGAATGCATCCCTCCACCAAGGCTCTTGTCTTCTCACAGTGTGTTAGTAACAATACTCCAAAACTAATGGACAGACTTTGATGCAGTTTTCACTAGAAGTGGCTTTTTTTGTTTGTTTTTTTTGTTACTTATTTGTACCCGTAGGTAGATTTGGTTTGCAGTCTGGTGACAAGCCACCGGCTGCTGGTTGCTGCGTGCGCGAGCGCCCTAAACCTACATGTTTTTGGTATGCGGGAGGAAACCGGAGAAATCCCGGAGTAAACCCGCACAACACGGGGAGAACATGCAAACTCCACACAGCTCACTGTTGGTCGGGGGCTGGAATCGAACCCACGATCTCATGATCCCCGCGATCCCCCGGCCGAGGGTAAAACTGTGCTGTCACAGTGCTAAACCACTGCGCCACCGCTCTAGGCCTAAACACAAGCCCATTACATTTTGGAGATGACCCATGAGGGAAGGAGCCTTGACAGAGGTATGCACTCTGAGTTTTTTTCTTTTTCCCCCAGTGGAGTTTGAGGGAAGTTGGGCAGAAGTGGGTGGAGCACCGCGTTGTCCTTCATGTTGCAGAAATAACTTGAAAACTTGTTAAGGTCTGTCAGCTCAGTCAGGTGGGTTGGTGCAGTAAAATTAGTTCAGAAAAAGTATTTTCAGTTATAAATTCTACAAAAACTACAAGTGAATTATCACGTAGAGAAACATGTTGGAACTTGCACTGACTGATCACATGTAGTCTTGCAGTCGCAGTGTCACCCTTCTCACACACTGATCCATTTTTCTGTTGTTGCTTGTATAGCGTCTACATTTCTGATCGGATTGTCTTATTTACGTATGCAGAAGATTGAAGTCATAAATACCTTGGACTGTTTTGATTTTGGCATAAACATCTAATGAGGGGTTAACTTATTTGAATGAATGAATGAATTTATTTCGGATAGTACATTACAGGTTAAAAGAAACTGTATAATATAACAACAAGGTCAAATTAGACAAAGACTCCTTCTACTATACAATTCCACGTGAGTTATCCGAAATGGGTGATGGCTGAAGCCGCAGCTTATATTGCCCACCCATATTCCATCCAAGAATTCAAAGGAGAAAAAAGAGAAAACAAGACAAGAGCGATTACAATTTAAAACAAGGCTAAGACAAAATATGACTGACTTTACAAACAACTATAAAGGCTTGAGTATGAAGTTTTGTTTTTTTTTTGTTTTTTTTTTTTCTATTGACAAAGACACTAATTCCTGGCTGCATGTCAGGTTTATATTCGCATCAGATGAGGGCATGATTCGTGAAAACTCTGACATGGGGAAGTGCAGGGTGTGTAAGGCTGCTCACTAAGGTTCTTTCATTCAGTAAACTGGCAGAAATGATCGTTGGCCTCATGCATTGTTCATCACCGGGCACACATTTTAAACTCCAGTATGGTAGATGTGGTAGGTGTACCAAAAGTCTCACCTTTAACCACTTGCGCTCCGTTGTTCCGCGGGCGGGCAAGTCTCTGCGTCCTAGGGCGCACGAGAGCGCACTCGTGCGCGCTCGGACGCATGATGCATGATATACTGATGATGGTGCAGATGGAGATGGTGCTGGCCTCCAAGCGCCACTGGAAAAAAAAGCTGCAGACAGCCGTGAACAGATTAGTTCATCTGATTGACCTCTCATTTGACTAATAACAGCCTTGAATTGGGTTTCTGAAACCATTAAGAGCCAATGAATGAAAACCTAGGAAGGAGGACCCGCCTACTGTGAATGCAGGAGCCAATTGAAGCACAGAAATTCGGGCTGGGTGAAGAGATATTTACTGTTGCAGCAGATGAAAACAAAGGACGCTGGACGAACCTGCTACAGACCCAGGCTCACCCAGCAGCATGGAGAACACCCACAAGTGGGACCTGCACTCATTCCAGCAGAATAGGATTAGGATTCTCTTCCGTCATCATAGACCGACGGAGGCCGACGACAAAGGTCGTAAATCATTCACCAAAACCGCAATAATGGAATTATGTTTTGATCGGGATCCACGAGCGGACCAGTGTCGCGTTTGTCTGACAATGGGGAAGACAAGTTCGCCAGGACTCTGCTGCTGTGAAGAGGTAAGGTGTTATAAGCTAAATTATTATTTCTCCCTGAAAACTGTAATCCAAAAATGACTTTTGACCGATCAGTAAATTACAACTGTACCGCGCACGAAGTACGAAGTGCGTGCGCTGCGATAAACGGTTCATTTGCCGTGTTCGGACCGTGAACGCCCGCCCCCCCCCCCCCCGGTGCAGAAGAGGAGCGGGGGGGGGGGGTGGTGTTCACGGTCCGAACGCCCCCGGTCCGCGGGGGGAAGCATATGAGTGTATTCCATCATGTAGCGATGGCCGTCTTCTGTAGCGAGGGGGGGGGGGGGGGACAACCCCACACACACACACGCAGTAGCGGGGGGGGGGAGCCGCTGTGACAGCGTTGCTGTGGAAACATGCAAGGAGTGTAATCCGTCATGTAGCGAGGGCCGAACTCCGTCCTTTGTTGCGGGGGGGGGACAACCCCCCCCCCCCCCACACACACACACAGACACAGCCCTGAATGTGACCTTTCATTAGAGCCCCAAATGAAGATTCTACATTGAATTATTCAAAAGTTACAGACATTTTTCCAAACTGTGCCATTTGGCACAATTTGGCACAGTTCCAAAACGCCTGGGAACAGCCTGAGAACAAAGCTGTGTAAAATATTCATTTTTTGTGGTATTGTTACCAAATTTGGATCTCAGCTTGATAACACTTGGTTCTACATTTCTGTTGCATTTTCCAGCCGGATCGGACAGCTGTGTGTTATTTGCAAGCATTTGTATCCAAAAAAACACTGTGTCCAAATTTATTTTATTCAAGTTCAGTATGTTTAGATGACTGTAACTCAGTGGTCGGAGCACGTAGAGAGATTGTTTTTTTTTTGCCAAAAAATTCAAAGTGTTTTCTTTTAAATGAGACCAACCCCATGAAGATGCTGCAAAGGGTTGAATAACAGCTTTCGATTTACTTTGGGCACGTTTTTTTTTTGTGGCGTTTTTAGGAAAATTGCCCGGAGTGCAAGGGGTTAAAGGCTCTGGTATGTTTTAAAGAAGTCGTACAGTGAAACACACAGAAGTTGGGCACTGAGGAATGAACCAATATCATTTTTTTTATTAGGTTGGTGAAGGTACTGTTGTGTGTTTCATGTCAGAAAAGGTC
The DNA here is from genome assembly GCA_020510985.1 of Pholidichthys leucotaenia. Classification (NCBI taxonomy): domain Eukaryota; kingdom Metazoa; phylum Chordata; class Actinopteri; order Cichliformes; family Pholidichthyidae; genus Pholidichthys; species Pholidichthys leucotaenia. Next base: position 205,226,459 of record CM035839.1, read on the forward strand.
TTGAGTATTGTCAGTTTAGAGCAGGGAGAAGGCCACTATTTCCTATAGAATAGCAGGGTAACCACAAACCTTAAAGGTTTGAATTTCTTTATCCACAATAAATTTAAAGCAGCGCTATGTTACTTTCTTGTTCCTGGTAGGGACACTAAAACGACAGTTAGTGTGGTGACTGTGATGTCAGTCCCAACAGCCAATCACGAGGTGCGTTGTTGGTGGCTAAAGTTGTCCTGTGATTGGCTGTTGGGACCGACATCATAGTTGTCATAGTTGCAGCCTTTAAAGTGATTGTGTTAAGAACAGAACTGTGGCAATGTGGACCCACTCAGGCTATGGGGGAAGTGACATCCACCCAATCAATGGTTGGGGTCACATCAAAATAATTTTTTTAAATATTATTTTAAGGTGAAAATCGTACATAGTGTTGCTTTAAAAGCTTTTTCTAATAAATTTTCAACAGCTTTCTTATAAATTTGTTTGAAACTTGTTTTCTTGTAAATTTGCACTTTTTTCTCCTGTTGTGAGTTTTTGGTTGTCTTTGTGTGGTCTAGTTTCAGGCATTTGACTTGAATAATTTGATTGTCGAAGTGACGTGGATTCTGAGGAAGTTCAAATTTAATGTGAGCTGGGTTGACGACCTAAATTTTCATTCAATTCAGTTTGAGTAAATATTTGGACCGGGGTTACTATAATTTGGTCACAGGCTTCTTGCTCACATTTTGCAAATTAAATTAAAAAAGGTCTTAAGAATGACCTTTAACTTCCTTATGACAGCTGAAATCCTGTGTTTAATAATGAGCATCTCATTAGTGGAGTCCTTTATCACATGGAAGGATTCTACCATTTAGCTTATAGTCATGGTTGTTCTCCACAGCTTCCATGCTTAGCATAAGGACAAACAGTGTCTTTATTTTCTCTGGTTGACTGGCACTGTCTAACTCCAGCCCATTTGCAGCTGTGTGTGGATGAAAGTTTTTTGTTCTGATCACCATTTAATATAAAATATAGCAACATCTGTGAACTTCAGTATGTTGTAGCATAAGATATGTTTTTAAATTTGCCAATAACATGTTATGAGGAATTTGTTATTTGAGACATCTGAATACATGGGGAGACAAAGGCTTTAGATTAGATTTGTTTGAAAGTATAAATACCTTATTTTCTTTTGGTTAAACATAGTTTTTGTGGAAAAGGTAATATTATTCATTATTGTTGAATAGCTGGAGTTACACAAATGATGGGAAAATGCTACTTTGTGATAAAGATATTTAATTTTTCACTTCTCACTGAGATAGTTTTCCAGTTTGTCACTTACTGGAAACACAGCCATATATGTCTGTAAATGGTTTATCTTGGCATTAATCATAGGGGAAATAAGACCTTCCTTCCCCAGTGTGATTACAGTGCCTCTCAAGAATCATGTGACTGCAAGGGCATCAAGTGACCGCCCTTAAATAGAGACTTGTGCAGCACACTGAGGCCCTGTCAGTAGCTGATTTGTGCTGACTTGACTTGATTCTTGTCTACCAGTTCGGCAGAATTGAAGCATTGAGAATATTGGTCCTTTTAGATACAAGCTAGAAGGGAGCATAAAAAGCTAAGGTTTTTGATATGAACATGGTGTGGGCTACTCATTGGTTGAAAAAATAAAATAAAGGACCTCCCCTGTTCCAGACCAGGTGAAGTTTTCCTGGTTTGGGTATAGTTCAGGGGTTCCACATGTGCTTAAGCCCACATCTCGTACAAAGTCAATGAGTTGTAAGGGGATGGATGTTTCCTGAAGCAGGAAATGGTCTTCTGGTTCCTAGAAGAAAGATGCGGGTTGCCAAGGTTAGACAGCCAAGAGGAAGTGATTACATAACCCAGCCCGCTCCCAGAACAGGGGGGATTTGAGCTCATCAGATGCCAGATATGCTGCGATACCTCTGATGCACTTCCTTGTAGTCATACTGCTGATTAGAAGTGCACATGGTTTCAGTGGCCACATCAACCCCCCAAATGGAATGTCCTTATCAGCCATGACTTTGATGATGGTTATCAGTGAATTTCACAGTGACCTGAATGTGATGCAGTTAGCCTGACGATTGCTTGAAGAGAACAAGGACATGCCATGCATTTATACCATTGACTGTTTTAACTCGTGGGTCTTGCATTGGAATCCAGTGAGTCCTGTTGTAGTTTCTCCTGTCTGATGCTTTTATATTTTTTGTTATTGGTGATAACTAGCTTGTATTGATTCTGGAAGTTTATTTTAACAAGACTTAATTCAATAGATGCATTGAAGTTCATCATAATTTATTAAATCTGAAAAAGTTTTGCCATTCGCACTCACTGGCCCTCATGTATCAAATGTTTGTAATGCAGAAAATTGGTTGTACAATCATTTAAATGCCAAGATCGGTATTTAGCAACCTAATTTATTAGAATCTCACCCTCTGAATGGAATAAAACACAGCTGTCATGTTCATGTCTGTTAAGGATTAATTGTAATTAAGGTTGTAGTGAAGGACGTGCAGAAGGTTGGCGTGAGAGAAGAGGATACAAGGGATGGGGTGAGATGGAGGCAGATAATCTGCTGTGGAGACTCCTGAAGGGAGCAGCAGAAAGAAGCAGTAGTTAAGGTTAATTAGGGCCACAGTTTTGTATACACAAATTTCAGGCTTTTGTACACCCCGTCTGCATTGCTGACTGAAAGGATAAAGACCCCGAGTACAGCTGCCATGGCTGAGTGCTGCAACCATCAGGCCTGAAGGGAAAGGGAAGGCCTTTGGTTCCCTTTCCCATCAATGCCATCGGACTGATCATAGATGCCCCACTCATAGCTTCTCTCTCTAATTTTTTTCCACAGAAAAACTTCAGATTTACTAAAAAGTCACAATTTTAAGAGAAATTGTGAGGAAAAATTCACCCCTTTCAGAGGAAAAAAAAAAATTCACAAATTTAACCAAAACTTGCTAGTTTGGGGGGGAGGGGGGAGCACACATTTCTGATTTGCCTTTTTGAAGGACAAATGCCATAACCACATAGTCACAAAATGAAGACTGCCTCACACACACACACACACACACACACACACACACACACACACACACACACACGTCATGTTTATCATGTCTGTGGTATTTTTATGACCTTTGAAAAGAAGAATTGAGTAATTTTTTTAAAGGCCTTATTTAAGCAATATTACACGAGAGGGAGTATGCAGAGGGCATTAGTGTCACACTCGTAGTAATTCATGATACCGTAATGACCTCGAGTGTAATGCTGCTTTTATACAACAGTTCCACAAGCACAAATTATTAAATGACAGCAATACTGGACAAAATATTATGATTTATTTGTTTAACCAGTTATTTTGCACAGCTGAGGGAAAAAATAGTCCTTTCTAAATGTAACTAGTGACTGTTGCTAAACATCTCAATCAGCATGAAGACGTCTATTGTCATTTCACACACATGTAAACATCCATCCATCCATCCATCTTCTACCGCTTTTCCGGAGGTCCGGGTCGCGGAGGTAGCAGTTCAAGCAGAGAAGCCCAGACTTCCCTCTCCCCAGCCACCTGCTCCAGCTCTTCAGAGGGGATACCAAGGCATTCCCAGACCAGCTGGGAGACAGTCTCTCCACCGAGTCCTGGGTCTGCCCCGGGGTCTCCTCCCAGTGGGACGTGCCTGAAACACCTCAAGTGGGAGGCGTCCAGGAGGCATCCTAATCAGATGCCCATACCACCTCAACTGACTCCTTTCAATGTGGAGGAGCAGCGGTTCTACTCCGAGCCTCTCCTGGATGACTGAGCTCCTCACCCTATCTCTGAGGGTGAGTCCAGCAATCCTACGGAGAAAGCTCATTTCAGCCACTTGTATCCGCGATCTCGTTCTTTCGGTCATTACCCAAAGCTCGTGACCATAGGTGAGAGTAGGGACGTAGATTGACTGGTAAATCAACAGCTTTGCCTTAGAACTAAGCTCCCTCTTCACCACAACAGACCGGTACAACGTCCGCATCACTGCAGATGCTGCTCCAATCCGTCTGTCGATCTCTCGCTCCATTCTTCCCTCACTCGTGAACAAGACCCCAATATACTTAAACTCCTCCACTTGGGGCAGGAGCCTGTCCCCAACCCGGAGAGGACAACCCACCTTTTTCCGGCTGAGGACCATGGACTCGGACTTGGAGGTGCTGATTCTCATCCCAGCCGCTTCACACTCAGCGACAAACCGTCCCAGCAAGAGCTGTAGGTCATTGCTGGATGAAGCCAACAGGACAACATCATCTGCAAACAGCAGAGATAAGATCCTGTGGTCACCAAGCATGACACCCACCATTCCCTGGCTGCGCCTAGAAATCCTGTCCATAAAAATTATGAACAGGATCGGTGACAAAGGGCAGCCCTGGCGGAGTCCAACTCTCACTGGGAATGACTCCGACCGAGTGTTGGCAATACGAACCAAACTCTCACAACGGTCGTACAGAGACCGAATAGCTCGTAACAACAAGCCCGATACCCCATACTCCCGAAGCACCCCCCACAAAAATCCACGAGGGACGCAGTCAAATGCCTTCTCCAAGTCCACAAAACACATGTAAACTGGCTGGGCAAACTCCCACGAACCCTCGACAATTCTCACGAGGGTAAAGAGCTGGTCCGATGTGCCACGGCCAGGACGAAAACCACATTGCTCCTCCTGAATCCGAGGTTCGACCAACGGCCGGACTCTCCTCTCCAGTACCTTGGCATAGACCTTCCCAGGGAGGCTGAGGAGTGTGATCCCTCTAAAGTTGGAGCACACCCTCCGGTCCCCTTTTTTAAAGAGAGGAACCACCACCCCGGTTTGCCATGCCAATGGCACTGCCCCCGACCTCCACGCAATGTTGCAGAGGCGTGTCAACCATGACAACCCAACAACATCCAGGGCCTTGAGGTACTCAGGGCGAATCTCGTCCACCCCCGGGGCCCGGCCACCAAGGAGATTTTTAACCACCTTGGCGACCTCAGCCCCTGTGATAGGCGAGTCATCCCCCTCGTCCCCAAACCCTGCTTCCTCTGTGGAAGGCGTATCAGTGGGATTGAGGAGATCCTCGAAGTATTCCTTCCACCGCCCGACGATGTCCCCAGTCGAAGTCAACAGTGTCCCATCCGTACCATACACAGTGTGGACGGGGAGCTGCTTTCCCCTCCTGAGCCGCCGGACAGTTTGCCAGAATCTCTTTGAGGCCGACCGAAAGTCTTATTCCATGGCCTCACCGAACTCCTCCCATACCTGGGTTTTTGCTTCAGCAACCACCCGAACTGCACTCCGCTTGGCCTGCCGGTACACCTCAGTTGCTTCGGGAGTCCCACAAGCCAACCAAGCTTGATAGGACTCCTTCTTCAGCTTAATGGCCCCCCTCACCACTGGTGTCCACCACTTGGTTCGGGGGTTGCCACCATGAGATCCACCAACCACCTTGCGGCCGCAGCTCTGGGCCGCCGCTTCAACAACAGAGGTGGAGAACATGGCCCATTCAGACTCCATGTCTCCAGACTCCCTCGGAATGTGGTTGAAGTTCTTCCGGAGGTGGGAGTTAAGACCTCCCGGACAGGGGCCTCAGCCAGACGCTCCCAGCACACCCTCACTATACGTTTGGGTCTACCAGGTCTGAATGGCTTCCTCCCCTGCCATCGGATCCAACTCACCACCAGGTGGTGATCAGTTGACAGCTCTGCACCTCTCTTTACTCGGGTGTCCAAGACATACGGTCGCAGGTCTGATGATACGATAACAAAATCGATCATCGACCTGCGACCTAGGGTGTCCTGGTGCCAGGTGCACATATGGACACCCTTATGCTTGAACATGGTGTTCGTTATGGACAGACTGTGGTTAGCACAGAAGTCCAATAACTGAACACCACTCGGGTTCAGATCGGGCAGGCCATTCCTCCCATGTAAACAAATTAAAATATTGTCAAGTGTAAAAGTCATTGTTTATAAAACATACCTGTTGAGTCAGTACTCAAGAAGACCCCAGATCAAAACGTGGCCATTACACTGGTAGCTAGCCAGTGGCTAGTAGTTAGCATGCCAGGGATTTCTTCCATACACCGCTCACTTTTCTTGGCATTTTCAGATGAAGCAAAGAGTCTATCACCACAAAAGCATTGTGGTTTTACTGTGTTGTCCTCGTTTTTGCTTTTCTCCAGATTGTCCAGGTCAGCTGAAGAAAGTTTTGCACACCGGGACTAGGGCTGGGCAATATGACAATATGTATCGGATGATGATATAAAAACGTCTATCGTTTCATAGAATATCGTTTATATCGTGATTTACAATGCACATACTTCCGTTTATTCAGTAAAGCTCCTCATCACTACTTGTCAGCGTCCCGTCTCTCCGACGCACAGCAGTACAGGTGTGTGGGGTTGCTAGGCTTTTATAGTGGTGTTAGTTTTACTTTCCATGAGTAATCTCTTTGTCTGTCATACGTGTGTTTCTGCCATTTGGTTGTCTACTGTCATGCTGCTGTTACACTGTAATTTCCCAGTTTGGGATCAATAAAGTACATCTGTCTACTACTATATGTACAGGACATGCAGGAGAATTGAAATGGCGTTTTTCTGTCTCTTCGGTGTTGTGCACAGTATTAAAAAAAAAAAAAAAAAAAAAAAAGGAACAAGGCTGGAAAGGCAACTGCAGTCTATGTACAGTAATGCTACCCGTAGTGCAAATAGCAACAAAAGATAGACCCAGAGGAGGCTCCAGTACCTTTTCCCTGAGGGCAGGGGGCTGAAGAGGGAGTGTGAGGGGTGGGAGGTGTCACCTGCAATGTTGATGGCTCGGCGGATGAGGTAGATTTCGGAGAGGGGGGCCAGAGGGGCACCGATGATCTTGCTGGCTGTTTTCACTGTGCGTGCACTGTGGGGTATTTTCTTTTTTGCTATTCTCTGGCTTGGGAAATATTTAACTTATTGATGTTTACTTTTTAGTGTGCCTCAGTGAGACTGAGAGGCGTACGGTAATCGGTTAGTGTGTCTGTCGCTCTGTGTGCATCTGTCTGCCTCTCTGTTTGATCGCCTGGTCAAAATTAAGTGGAACTAAAGGCTTGTATCATTGTGTCAACATATTTTCTTGATTTTTAACTTGTCAGAATTTCGAAATAACACTTTGTTTTTGAAATAAACAAAAAAATAAATCACCTTTACTGTCAATGGAACAGTACTGCTCATGCGCCCAGAAATGGTGCCTGGTCAAGCGCCCCCCCCCCCCCCCCCCCAATAACTAACTCGCCCCAGCCAGTTACAGCCACCCCATAACCAGCTCGCTCCAGGCCCAACTCATCTCACAACAAACTCACCCCGGAAGCATATAAATGTAGGCTGTGCATTACCTGAACTCTCATCATGGAAGACAACAACTGCTTAGCTTGTGCCAAGGAGGTACAGTCACGACAGGAAGTCCTGCTGTGCGATGGATGCCACCCATGGCAGCATCGTGTATGTGGGACTGGTAAGTAGACCATAGTAGGCACCATATTCTGTCTGAGCTTGAATATAATTGACTTTAATTACAAGAGGCTGCAGCGCATTTAATTCAGCTCATTGTTGGTCATGGGTGAACTTGATGGCAAAGCCTCGGTTTTACCGTGAAGTGTTTTAATTTCGTCTATCCATCCATCTTCTACTGCTTTTCCAGAGGTCCGGGTCGCGGAGACAGCGGTTCAAGCAGAGAAGCCCAGACTTCCCTCTCCCCAGTCACCTGCTCCAGCTCTTCAGAAAGGACACCAAGGTGTTCCCAGACCAGCTCGGAGACATGGTCTCTCCAGCGAGTCCTGGGTCTGCCCCGGGGTCCCCTGCCAGTGGGACGTGCCCGAAACACCTCAAGTGGAAGGCGTCCAGGAGGCATCCTGATCAGATGCCCATGGGACCCGGCCGGGCTCAGCCCAAAGGAGTTACATGGGTCTGCCCTCCAGTGGGCTCATCACCTGCAGAAGGGACCATGGGGTTGCAGTGCTATGTGGATCAGGTGGCCGTCGTAGGCAGATACCTTGGCGGTTTTATCTCAGTCTTTCTAAACTGCTTTAATTTCAAAGAAATTAAAAGTATGGTTAACCACCTGCGCTCTGTTGTTCCGCGGGCGGGCAAGTCTCTGCGTCCTAGGGCGCACGAGAGCGCACTCGTGCGCGCTCGGACACATGACGCATGATAGAGATACTGATGGTGGTGATGTAGGTGGTGTGGCCTCCAAGCGCCACTGGGGAAAAAAAAAGCTGCAGACACAGCCGCGAACAGATTAGTTCATCTGATTGACCTCTCATTCGACTAATAAGAGCCTTGAATTGGGTTTCTGAAACCTTGAAGAACCAATGAATGAAAACCTAGGAAGGAGGACCCGCCTACTGTGAATGCAGGAGCCAATTGAAGCACAGAAGTTCGGGCTGGGTGAAAAGAGATTTACTGTTGCAGCTGATGGAGGAAAAAAAAAAAAAGACGCTGGACGAACCTGCTACAGATCCAGCAGCATGGAGGACACCCACAAGTGGGACCTGCACTCATTCCAGCAGAATAGACATTTAGGATTCTCTTCCGTTATCATAGACCGACGGAGGCCGACGACAAGTCGTAAATCATTCGCCAAAACGGCAATAATGGAATTATGTTTTGACCGGGATCCACGAGCGGACCAGCGTCGCGTTCGTCTGACAATGGGGAAGAGAAGTTCACCAGGACTCTGCTGCTGTGAAGAGGTAAGGTGTTATAAGCTAAATTATTATTTCTCCCTGAAAATTGTAATCAAAAAATGACTTTTGACCGATCAGTAAATTACAATTGTACGGCGCACGTAGTACAAAGTGCGTGCGCCGCGATAAACGGTTCATTTGCTGTGTTCGGACCGTGACCGTGAATGCAAATACTTTGCCATTGTTGTGCATGTGTTCTGTAGGCCCTACAGAACACATGCACAACAATGGCAAAGTATTTGCATTTCTTGTACCAATTAAGAAGTGAAATTAGATAATTTCCCACAAAAACCTCAACGCACCAGGGCACACTGGTTGAAAAAATGGTGGTGAACCTAGTTCGCGACATGGTGGCACTGAAGATAGGTCTTCCTTGTTTCTCTGACCAAAGTCTACTCGTTGAGCCATCATTCACTGAAATATAACACAAAATTCATACATTTAATATCATTAACATCATATTTTTCCCTGGGGTCCGATCGGACCCCAATGAAAAATCTGAACTGACAGTACAGAAGAAAACTGTATTTTAAATCAGATTTATTTTTTGTGATTCACAGATGATGACAAAGTCAGAAAGCATGATAGCTGTTATCGATAATATGTCCGTGTTGTGCATAAGAACATGTGTGGGGTCCGATCGGACCCCACTCGGTAGGATCAGGGCCTTAAAGTGCTGTCCAGGAGCCGACAATAAATAACAGTAATTAACAGTTACTGGAACACCTTTGAAGTGGAGTGATACTGTATATAGCCAGCGAAAGTTGGAGCACAATTATCGTGGATTTTAGTAACTCCTGGAATCCCTATTGTCCAATCAAATTGCTCGGTTGGAACTAACTGTTGTGTAATTTTGGATAAACGCATTCAAAACTTAAGAATCCACAGACACTCTGAGCAAGGTTTACCTATTAGATCAGAGTAAATCAAGGTTGAAGTTGAAATTTTATAATGGAAAACTATTTTTAACATTAGGGAAGATTAAATTAAAACCTCTTTTTGAACTCTGTTTAGTTGTGACTTTAAGCCAAGGTTAAAGTAGAACTGAAGTGAACGGCATTGAACAGCACTGGGTGATAGTACATACAATTATAAAGATAATTTATCATTGGCACCCCCTCCACCAATCCCGGAATCTTGGAGAAAATAGCGATTTTGAATTTCCCGCCCTGAAAAATCCGACGAATCCGCCGATTATCGGGAAGTGCAGCCGGAGTTCCGCGTGATGTCATGAATTGGGCCCAGTCCTCCATGTTTACCATTGCGAGCACGTCGACACTGGTTGTTTTTGGTGCATTTTGTCGTGATAGTCGACTACAAAACACTTCCAACACCTGGGAAGATCTGTTCAGTGGCCAAGGAAAGCTGTCATGGCGACGAAAGAAAAGAAAGGGGGAGGAAAAGCTGCACGGTGGCGCAGTGGTTTAGCACTGTGGCAGCACAGTTTACCCTCGGCCGGGGGATCGCGGGGATCATGAGATCGTGGGTTCGATCCCAGCCCCCGACCAACAGTGAGCTGTGTGGAGTTTGCATGTTCTCCCCGTGTTGCGTGGGTTTTCTCCAGGATTTCTCCGGTTTCCTCCCGCATACCAAAAACAGGTAGGTTTAGGGCGCTCGCGCACGCAGCGACCGGCAGCCGGTGGCTTGTCACCAGACTGCAAACCGAATCTACCCACAGGTACAAATAAGTAACAAAAAAACAAAAAACAAAAAAAAAAAGCGACCGGGAAGCGATGCATTGCATGGTCACTGCACTGATTGCATCAGACCATTGGCACCACCCTCGGACCGCATTGTCCCTTTTCTACTGGAATTATTGTTATTGAAACACAAAAATCATCTGCAGTCCAGACTTTAATTTTCCTTATCCTGACACCCCAAACATGCCAAAGTAAAGACTCACCATTCTGTATTCAATAAGCGACTCTCCTCCCCATCACTGCTGCGGTCTGACTCTGAATCGGTGCCGGAATCCCCCGACAATTCTGGCTCGAATCTGTACGGTTCGATGCCTCCCTCGCTCTCTTCCTGTTCACTTGACACTCCTGCATCCTCCTCTGTCTCGTCACCGATCCTGAATGCCTCTTCACTCTGAAAACTCTGGTTTTCTTGACTGCTGGAACTGCCATCATCTGCCATTGTTGTTTTGCTAAGGGTCACACTCGTGACGTCACGCAGCGTCGTCTGCACTACTTCCGGTTTGTTTGGCACTGCCAGCCAGAGGCAAAAGTTTATCGGCTTATAGCTTGGCCATCGCACGGCCTAAAAATTTCTTTTATGTGTTGAAAAATACAATAGGTAATAAGGAATTAATCCGCTATTCTACTTTTTGTGCAAAAAGGTGGGTTCAGTTCTACTTTAAATTTATTTCTGCTGTAGTAATACATAATGCTGTGATGGGGAAAGTGTTCGGTACGTTAGTACAGTGGGGCAAAAAAGTATTTAGTCAGCCACCAATTGTGCAGGTTCTCCCACTTAAAAGATGAGAGGGGTCTCCAATTTTTATCATAGGTATACCTCAACTATGAGAGACAAAATGAGGGGAAAAAAAAAATCCAGAAAATCACATTGTCTGATTTTTAAAGAATTTATTTGCAAATTATGGTGGAAAATAAGTATTTGGTCACCTACAAACAAGCAAGATTTCTGGCTCTCACAGACCTGTAACTTCTTCTTTAAGAGGCTCCTCTGTCCTCCACTCATTACCTGTATTAATGGCACCTATTTGAACTCATTATCAGTATAAAAGACACCTGTCCACAACCTCAAACAGTCAGACTCCAAACTCCACTATGGCCAAGACCAAAGAGCTGTCAAAGGACACCAGAAACAAAATTGTAGACCTGCACCAGGCTGGGAAGACTGAATCTGCAATAGGTAAGCAGCTTGGTGTGAAGAAATCAACTGTGGGAGCAATTATTAGAAAATGGAAGACATACAAGACCACTGATAATCTCCCTCGATCTGGGGCTCCACGCAAGATCTCACCCCGTGAGGTCAAAATGATCATGAGAACGGTGAGCAAAAATCCCAGAACCACATGGGGGGGACCTAGTGAATGACCTGCAGAGAGCTGGAACCAAAGTAACAAAGGCTACATCAGTAACACGCTACGCTGCCAGGGACTCAAATCCTGCAGTGCCAGACGTGTCCCCCTGCTTAAGCCAGTACATGTCCAGGCCCGTCTGAAGTTTGCTAGAGAGCATTTGGATGATCCAGAAGAGGATTGGGAGAATGTCATATGGTCAGATGAAACCAAAATAGAACTTTTTGGAAAAACTCAACTTGTCGTGTTTGGAGGAGAAAGAACACCATACCTACTGTGAATCATGGGGTGGAAACATCATACTTTGGGGCTGTTTTTCTGGAAAGGGACTAGGACGACTGATCCGTGTGAAGGAAAGAATGAATGGGGCCATGTATCGTGAGACTTTGAGTGAAAACCTCCTTCCATCAGCAAGGGCATTGAAGATGAAACATGGCTGGGTCTTTCAGCATGACAACGATCCCAAACACACTGCCCGGGCAACGAAGGAGTGACTTTGTAAGAAGCATTTCAAAGTCCTGGAGTGGCCTAGCCAGTCTCCAGATCTCAACCCCATAGAAAATCTTTGGAGGGAGTTGAAAGTCTTTGTTGCCCAGCGACAGCCCCAAAACATCACTGCTCTAGAGGAGATCTGCATGGAGGAATGGGCCAAAATACCAGCAACAGTGTGTGAAAACCTTGTGAAGACTTACAGAAAACGTTCGACCTCGGTCATTGCCAACAAAGGGTATATAACAAAGTATTGAGATGAACTTCTGTTATTGACCAAATACTTATTTTACCGAAGAATTTACCAATTCATTAAAAATCCTTCAATGTGATTTTCTGGATTTTTTTTCCTCATTTTGTCTCTCATAGTTGAGGTATACCTATGATGAAAATTGGAGACCTCATCTTTTAAGTGGGAAAACTTGCACAATTGGTGGCTGACTAAATACTTTTTTTCCCCACTGTATTTTGGAGAGCAAAACAACTTAAAATGAACAAAACAATATAACTTCAAGTATCAATTATTGGAACTGAATTTCTTGGGAGTATACCCCTTGCGTTAAAAGAACATCTCTATTTTAGCTTACCATAGAAATCCATGTGACAATCCCAGCTTGGGTTCAAATGTTGGCAGACAGTGTGAATAAATACGCAACTGAATTTTATGTTTGAGTCCCCAAGTTGTGAAATGAGGAGTGATGGAGGCATGTTAAGTGTTTCGTACTGTATACAGTGCAAGATTTTAATAAGGTTTTATGTGGTACCACTGTTGATTAAAGTTGTATTGGGGGAAAAAAAAGTAAGGATCAAGACATTTGCAAGCCTTTTATGTAAATTACAGTGGACTAATTAAGAGTAAAAACTTAATTACAAGTCTTCAACATCTCTCCAGGGACCCTAATCAGTGGTAGAGACTGGAATATCCTGTTGCGCTGATGGGTGGTCTATGAATAGTCCTCAGCATTTGCTAAAAGCCATGCAAAAAGGTTTTTTTGGTTTTTACACACACAATAGGCCACCCATGTGGCAACAAAAGGCTTTTCAGTTTGTCACTGAAACAGCTGTGCAGAGTTCAAACTCGCCACCAGCTCTCTCAGCTGCTTCTCCTCCATAAAACAAATCACAACTAGAAAAGCACTCATAGAGCGCATACCTCTGCCAAGGCTCCTTCTGTTTCTCATGGATCACCTCCAAAATGTAAAGGGTTTGTGTGTAGGCCTGTAGCCACTTGTGGTGAAAATTGCACCAAAGTCTGTCCATCAGTTTTGGAGTATTGTTGGTAACGCACTGTGAGAAGATGAGAGCCTTGGCTGAGGTATGCATTCTCAGATCATCACCAAAATACAATGGGTTCCTCTCTAGACCAAGAACCACCTCTGGCGAAAATTTCATCCAAATCCATCCAGTAGTTTTTGTGTAATCCTGCTGCACAAATACAAACAAAGCCCTTGGTGGAGGTATGCACTCTCAGATAATCACCAAAATCTAATCATCTGTTCCCCATGCCATTACACACCTTTCCTGAAAATTTCATCAACATCCATTCATAACTTTTTGAGTTATGTTGGTAACAGACAAACAGACAGACAACCCCGGTAAAAACCTTACTTCCTTGGCGGAGGTAAAAAAAAAAAGAGCTGTTGATCATCTCACTGATGAGCACGCAACTCTTGATTATATTTATGACTGAAGTATATGGGATAAGTGTTTCCCTAAGGTTTACAGCCTTGGGGGGAGGGGGGCGGTGAAGATTGACAACAATAAACTCTTAAAGGAATCATGGTGTTCTGGTGCTGTATAGAAAAACTGCAGAATACCTAATTATTGAAAACGAATGGGACAGCCAATATTGGTGATTGTTTCAGAGCCCTTGTTTATGTTTGCCAGATTCCTTATTTGTGTGATCTTTTACTTGTATTCATAATAGTGTATCTTGCACTTTGGGGAATGGATCCAAGCATTTTTAGCATCTTTCATTATGAGGACCAGGCCAAATATTCTCACACGGAAAACTGTCTTCATAAAAAAGGTGGTTTGTCACGGGGTGGTCCACACAAGAATAGAAAGATAGGAGAATGCGCGCGCGCACACACACACACACACACACAGGTTTTCATGTTTGATGGGGATCAGTTTTCTGATCACTTGTGGGGACTACCCCTTCTACACAGACAGAGATTCCTTGCATTTAGATAAAAGATTAATTTGACACTCGGGGGGGGGGGGGGGGTTCCATTGTAATGATTGGGAAAACACTGGGATAATCACACAGGGGCTGTAAAAGTGTCCTAAAATGACATTTGAAAAATGGTTTAAAAAATGTAACTGAACTTTTCAAATGGTGCTCATGCCCTTTTGAGGTTAACCCAGGGGTCTGCAACTTGTGGCTCCAGAGCCACTTGCAGCTGTTTTGGCCATATGCCTTGGCTCCCAGTGGTTTTGCAAAACGAACAAATTCACTGGAAAATCGCTACACATTTATGAAATGTCACAAACTTGCCAAAAAAGCTGAACATTTATGATCAAAAAGTTACAAATTTCAGACAAAGCGTGCTGAAAAATTATAGGAAAACACTGAAAATTAAGGAAGAAAAAGTTTGAAACGCATAAAAGAAAAATAACTTATTTTAAAACATGCAAGTTTATATGAAAGTTTCCAAATGAATGAGAATAAATGCTTCAAATTTATAAGGAAGTTGAAAATTAAGGGAAAAAAGCTTTTATTTCACATGAAAATATTTACAAATTTATTATGGAAAAAGTTGCCAATTTTCAATAAATGAGTAGCGAATATGAGAACAATGTTGTGTTTCAGAGAAAAATCACATTTACAAGAAAAAAGGTCATAATTGTAACCCAAAAATTATACGAATTTACAAAAAAAAAAAAAAAAAATGAATGAAAGCACCAAGGTACTGATGCCTCGGTGCCAGAGGCTTGGCGGAGTTATGCATTCTCGGATCATCACCAAAATGTTATGAGTTCCTCTTTAGCCCAAGGACCACCTGTGGTAAAAAATTCATCCAAATCCATCTAGTAATTTTGGAGCATTCTTGCTAACACACTGTAAGAAGATAAGAGCCTTGGTGGAGGTATGGCTTTGGGGATCATCACCAAAATGTTATGGGTTCCTCTCTAGCCCAAGGACCACCTCTGGTAAAAAAAAAAAAAAAATTTCATCCAAATCCATCCAGTAGTTGCATGCGAAGTAAAAATAATCTGCAGTTCACATGCCCGTACTGTTGGCGGCAGCCAAGAGCCACCAACCTGATTTGAACAGCTGCAATCCAAACACAAAAAAGAGTATGTGGCAGACGTTTTAAATGGAGGAAGCGATGGAAGTACATGAATACAATGACAAGACGAACGGGAGCTTTTGCTGTTTAGTGGCAGAGGAAGAAAACAGACGGGCAAAAAGACGAATACTTGTTCACCCAGTATTGGCGGATTGCTCAGTGCTTCCCTGAGGCAGGAGTTTTCGGGCGCATGCGCAGTTCACTGCAACCATTTGTGGGCGAGGAATGGTGGGACTTGGAGTTTTTAGCGACTTTTTAACGAGTTTTACCTCATCTTTAGATAGTTTATTTCGAACAAAAAAATATAACAAAAACAAGCAAATGGCAAATGCAATAAAGTAACAGTATACACCGTTCGAAAGGGAGAAGGAAGAAGTGAACACTTATTAATTCCATCTCCTCTTTTCCATAGAAACACCCATGTGAATTTTATACAAATTACCACCTTTAAGACCCCAAGTAAACAATTTACTGTATTTTTTACAAATCAACATTAACACCCATCGATTCTAACATACATTGATGTCCATACATCAAAACCAGTCTCAAAACAACACAGATATACACAGTGCTGTCCCACCCACCATTCCATAGTGTCACATAATGTCCCAGAGTGAACATAATGAATCGTACATATAAATACTACCCTTCTAACATATACCCTTTCAGCAAATGGTGCTTATACCTCTTTTTGAATTGATTTCTGTTTGTACATAGTTTCAGTTCCGGCTCCAGACTGTTCCACAAATCCACCCCACAGACAGATATGCACATACGTTTCTTGGTTGTACGTATCTTGGGTTTTGTAAAGTTTAAGTCTCCTCAAATTATGATCATTGTCTCTTTTTTTAAATATTTTTTGTATATTAGTTGGGAGTTGATTATTAATTGCCCTGTACATTACTTGTGCTGTCTTAAATTTAACTAAATCGATGAACTTTGACATGCGACTTTAAGAACAACGAATTGGTATGGTCTCTATATCCTGCATTGTTTATTATCCTTATAGCTCTTTTTTGTAATGTGCATATTGACTGTAGGTTGGTCTTGTAGGTGTTTCCCCAGACTTCTACACAGTAGTTAAGATAAGGTAAAAACAGTGAATTGTACAATAAGACCAATGATTTATAGTCCAAGATGTGTCTTGTCTTCCCCAGTATGCCTATACATTTTGCTAACTTGGCCCGGATGTGACTGATGTGAGGTTTCCAGCAGATTTTATTGTCTAGCGTCACCCCCAGAAACTTATTTTCCTGTACTTTTTTTTTCCAGTACTTTCCTGTACTGTACTATTTTCCTTATCTTTCCTCTGCAAAATTAAGCAGCAAAACCAGTGTGATTAATAAATGTAGTTGCTGAATATGTGGATTTTTTTTCAGTAACCACCATTTTATAACAGTTCAGCTAGAGATTGACTGTGACAGGAAGTCATCCATGTGCTGTAAAAAAGTCACACTGCCACCTCTAGTGGCCCGGCATAATTATTACAATACCTTTTCCCCCGGCTTCATTGACATTAAATTTGTGTTTATTTCAAAAACAGCTCGGAATTCTGGCAAATTTAAAGTTGAGAAAATATGGCGATAGTGATACAAGCCTTTAGTTCCACTTAATTTTGACTGGGCAAGCTGAAATAGAGAGGCGGACAGACGGACACACACAGAGACAAACGCATTAACTGATTACCGTATGCCTCAGGTCATATTTTTATGTCTCAGTGAAACTATCTATAAATGTAAGGAATCTGTGTGTGTGTGTGTGTGTGTGTGTGTGTGTGTGTGTGTCACATATCTCTCAACCGTTCGTCAAACTGACCTGTGCTTTGCTGAGGTTTTGAGGGTGTGCATTCCCAAGTATGGAGTTGTTCAGTCAATATGTAATTTTTATCAATAAAAGTTTAGTCATCGCTGTCTCCTCAGGCCCTGGCTTCAGGAAGTGTGGGTGGGGTTTTGGAATGACGCCGTACTGATAGGATAATACGCAGCATCACGATAGTCAGTCACCACAGCGCTTAGTGAGCAAAACAAGGAAGGGAAAATTTGACTAGATGCTTAAAAAATTATACCATAATGTTGCCATGATTCCTTATAATGGCATTATCCTTTAGACCTGCGCGGTCTAAAGGATAATTCAGCATATGTGACGAACAAGAGGTGTGCGAGTACACTGGGAGGAGCGCCAGTGGGGACTCGGGGTCTGGCAAAGAATAGCAGTGTATCCAATACAGGACAGAAGCAGCAGCCGTACCGGTATTCAGGCGGGGAGGCAAGCCCAGCCTGCCAGGTCAGCGGTAGACTGGAGTCCCGGCTGCTGCTTTGTGTGCTACCGCTGTGCTTTCCAGGACCGTGAGTCCTCGATAGTGCTCCTCTTGGAGTGCTCGCTCGAGTATCTAAAAATTAAAACTTAATAATAACACTGCCATGATTGTGGAGTGGAATGGCCAGATCAATTGCATATCATAGGCCACATACACACGGTTTAACTAAAGGACGACCATCGCCAAACAGGACACACAAAGGCCCAGATAACGAAATAAATAATTGAAATGGGCAACATTGGTGCAATGGTTGCAGTAAAACGGGTCCTTCTGCTGTGTGTAATGTTGGGTATTTGGTGCTTAATTCGATTGATTACAGTTTTAAAAAACAAATATGTGACCCATGCTGGCAAAATGAGTTGCAATGAGGAAATTTTCAAAACTGAGGTAACATTATTTTCATATTCTGTATTGAAAGACCTTCAAAATGACATTTAATTTGTAGGAATTGCACAAAAATGGACTAGCAACAAGCCAATTTTGTTTATATTTTGGCTGGTTTGAAAACTTGCATTCGATCGGCCCTGAGTTACGTCTTCCGCAAAAACGTGTATTTTTAGAAAGTAGTAGTTCCAAGCTTTACAATGATACCAGGCACTGACGGGATTTTTTCCCGGGACTTACCACCAGCAAACAATCATGATTTATGACTTCACGTGCCTGTAGCTCTTAATTACCCGGTGCGCATTCTGACTCATTTTGCCAGCACGGGTCACACATTGATACAATATAAAAGGATGCACTAGAATGGGTCTCAGATATTTGTAAACATGTCCTGTTGTAGTACTGCATGAGTTTATTGACGATACACAGAAAAATTCTATATTACGCTTAACTCCATCACTGAACAGTGATATAAACATATAAACTAAAGTAACTATAATGGTGTAAGATACAACACTTTTATGAATAGAAGTCATAAAAGATCACACAAATAAGTGATTGACAAACGAAAACAAAAGATCGGAAATACTGTAGTCACTAATACTGGATGTCCCATCCATTTTCAATAATTGGGTATTCTGTAATTAATATTCACACAATAAAATAAATCGTAGTGTTCAGTCCCTTTCATATTTGTCAAAGTCTAAGGTGTGATTGCCTGCATATAAGTTACACCTCTTTGTATTCCACTTTCAAACACAGCCTACATTTGGGCCTTGAAAGTCTAATTGGAAAACCTGTTTCAGACAGGAATACTTGGCGTTCTATGGGCAATGCACTAGTTTATAAAAAATGTAGAAGGAAAAATGCTACAAGTATATAAGAAAAAAATTGAAAATGTATGAGGAAAATAATTACAAATTTCAAGACGAAATGTGCTGCAAATTTACAAGAAAAAAGGTGCAAGTAAAAAGGAAAATGTCTCAAATTTCTGAGGAAAATTGCACAAATATGAGGAAAAATGTACAAATTTAAAAATTAAATATGAGAAATGTCAGTTTTCAAGAAAACAGCTGTACATTTATAAGAAATAAGTTGAAAAGAGATAAAAGGCAAACTCAAAATTAAGTGAAACATTTTGCTAATTTATATGGAAAAGTAATTTTTCTAAAAGAAGCAAATTTTATAACTTTATTTTTAAGAGGAAAAAATACATTTAAAAGATTCATAATATGAAATGAAAATTTATGGAAAAATGTATGCATTTCAGAAATTAAAAATGCAAATTTTCAAGAAATTGGGGAGGAAAAAGTTGCGCATTTGTTAGATAACAATTATGCAGGTTTGAGTAAAAGGCTGCAAATCTGTAAAATACAAATTTAGGTTAACAAAGTTAAACATTTAAAAGAAGTCAAATACTTATGGAAATGGTTGATGATTCACAAAGACTAATTTAATTTACTTCACAAGGACAAAGTTTCATATTTTGAGCTGAAAATGTATGAGCACAATTTTATATATGTGCAGAAAAAGTCAGAGGTTCACAAAAAAGTAAAGTATTGTTGCAAATTTAGGAGAAAAATAATTTGTTTAAAGTGGTAATTAAGAGGAAAAGTCTCAGGTTTACAAAAAAGTTCACATTTGGGGAAAAAGAGAGATAAGATGATCCTTTATTAGTCCCCCAAAGGGGAAATTCACATAATAATAATATAAAAACAGTACACAGTTAAAAAAAAAAAAAAGTTCTGAACTTAACAGTTAGTGTTCTTGCTGCCTTAAAATTTTAAGTTGACTGAACTTAAGGTAAGTGGTAAAGACACATAAAACACAAACGCATAAACTCAAGTTCAGTTCTGCTGATAAGTGAATTAGATGTTATGATACAGAAGCTGTTTTTGCTACTGAAGAGTGAAGCCCTCCACTTTGCTTCATTGGTTGTGGTTTGGGACAAATAACTTGTGCTTTCTTTCTCAGAATGCCGCTAGATGGCTCAACCTAGGCAATGACGTTTAACAACCCCTGAGTGTTTCTTCTGAGAAATGACTAGGCAGGAAGTGAGTCTTCATGCAGCTAACAACTAACTTTATTACACAGAACTGGGGTTTATATACAGAGTGGGCCGTGCTGCACGCCTGGCGTCACCCTGGGGGTGGGCACGGCATCTCTCTCTCTCTCTCTCTCTCTCTCTCTCTCACTCACTCACTCACTCACTCACTCACTCACTCACTCACTCACTCACTCACTCACTCACTCACTCACTCACTCACTCACTCACTCACTCACACACACACACACATTCATACCCAACATTCTCCCCCCCCTTTAGAAAAATGCAAATCTACACACACAGTTGAACCTCCCAAATTTAGAACCCGAATCACGCACTAAGAACATGGGGAATAATGTATTGTACTAAAACAGCCTACCACATTCACACAAAGAACAACTAAAATGGACCTTGTCGCTTGAAAATACAAAATAATCTCATATCACTCACATGCACACTCACATTGACACTATATATACAAATACGCACGCACGCACACAGATATTCACACCAGAAAAATTATTTTAGGTAATCCCAGTGTTTCTGGGCAGCCACCATCTTCTAATCTGCCACAGAGGACTTGGGCGGCCCCACGGCATCAATGCACCCAGTCGCCGTCTACCCCCAGGGTCAAAGTCCCCCTCCCTGGCAAAAATGCCTCTACCCGTCAGTCAGCGCTTCTCTCTGGGCCCGCCATGCTGACATTCGGTGCAACACCTGTCCATGCCTGACGAGCCGCTCCCGACTGCCTTACGCACCGCCGTCATGGCTCCAGACACTCCAGCCCCCAGTGGCCGTACCTTGGGGAGAAACGAAGCCTGTTCGGCGGCGTTATCTGCCGCGTTGCCATACCACCTAGCGCCCTCGTCCAAGGCGCATGGAGCTCTGGCACTGAGGCATTGCCCGAACTTCATGGCGCACGGCTGTTGCTGCTCACCTCCGGGGCTCATGACGTCACCCTTGCCGGTCTCGTCCTCAGACCCCGGCTCCTCGCCGCTATCTCCTGCACTCACGGTCCCAGTGCTCTGCTGCGCTGTCACCGCGTCCTGCTGTGACTGTTCCCCCTCTGGGCACTGAGTGTCATTCCCGTCGGCTCCACTGTCCAGCCCAGGTACCTCAACACTATTCTTGGCACCCTCGCCGTTGCATCCAACGCTCTCGGTCCCGGTGCTCCAGGTGTCCCGTTGCGCCATCTCTGCGACCTGTGGCTGCTGCATGTTGTTGCCCCCTGCATGCTCAGGGGCCCCCCCTCCGGGCAGCTCTCTCCCCGAGAGCGCGGAGCTGGTGCTCTGGTGTCGGTGTTTTCCATAAAAGTCTCACCGATGTTGGTCTCACCTAATCTGGTCTCTGTCTTCTCCTGCTCCGGTTCTGGCTGGTTGATGGGTGGAGGCCATACTGGTCCTTGCTCTTCCTCCAGTTTGTCTTCACTCTCCGGGTCCCATTCACTCGGTGCCACTCTTGCTGTCAGTGTCGTATTCGCTCTCACTGTCAGTGTCGTATTCGCTCTCACTGTCAGTGTCGTATTCACTCCCACTGTTCACAAAGCCCGTGCGAACTGGTTCTGGGCCGCTGACCATCTGTCCGCCAATTTCAAGGGTGAATCTCAGCTCCTCGAGCAAGTCTCACCCCATGACATTTTCACCCTGGCATGCCACCTGGAACTGGAATGTTGGAAGTATTTTCTTGCCATACTGCACTGCCAACGTGATGCTCCTGGCGGTACCGTAGTTCCCGTCGTCCGGCAGTTCCACTGCATCCAGGTGCCAGGGGGTGAGCCTCCGAACCCAGGCCTCACTCACGATGGACCGCGTGGTGGCGGTGGCTAACAACATGGGCACCCTCACACCATCCAGCTTCACCACCCTTTGCGGTCCTGACCAACCTTCGGGGTGCGCGATGTTTGCACCATCTCTGCTGTCGTCAGTGGTCAGGGACTCCTCCACACATGGCCCCGGTTCTGCCTCGAGGTCCAGCTTGGTGCCCACAGCCTTGTTTTGGCACGAAACTAGCCTGTCAGCTACCCTGTCTATTGACTTTGACTGAGCCATTAGCTTTCCCAAGCTAACTAGCTCCGTCAACCCTAGCGCCAAAAGCTCCTTCACTCGCAGCTCCCTGGCCCTCGTCTGCTCTGTGAAGTGCGCGGTCATGTCTCAATGGCATCCTTGCGGCACTCTTTCGCACCCAGCGAGTCGAGAATCCTTCGGCCCTCTGTGCCAAGATTATGGACCAAGACCCTCTAGCGCTGCTTCCTGTTAAACCAAGAGAAACCCAGCTGTCTGATGTAGTCTTCAAACTCCTGTCTCCACACCAGCCATGAGGTAACCGGTTCACCTGGGCTCTCCACAAACGGCAGTAAATTTCGAGGTATCCAGCACGCACCCATTTTTCACCTCGTCGCCAAATGTTAAATCTGAGAAATGACCAGGCAGGAGGCGAGTCTTCATATAGCTAACAACTAACTTTATTACACAGACTTGGGGTTTATATACAGAGTTGGCCGTGCACGCCTGGCATCGCCCTGGGGGTGGGCACGGCATCTCTCACACACACACATTCATACCAAACACTGAGACCCTGAGAGAGAAAGCGTCAAAATCACTGCACAATGTCCTTTGTGGGAAGTCTATTTGAAACCTAGCAACTTCTCTAAAGTTTTCCTGGCTAAAACAGAAGTGAAATCATGAAGGAAAAAAAAAATGATGCAGCAATCATTAAGTCTGAAGACGGCTCGTCTTAAATCACTCATTGCTGAAACCGTAACACCATACAATTCAAAGTGCTACAAGTGTTGTAAATTGGCACAATACAAGTATAGATGTACAGAATCTTCTGGAAATATTGTATTCAAGGCTGGAAACCATTGTACCAGACTAGACAATGATGGACTGTTTCCTCCTTTCTAACATGTTGGCTTGGCTAAAACAATAATTACTATTACTATAAACATGCATTAACATGTCACTGCTTGCACTGAAACAAGTTGTTCATAGGACCCACACGCAATCTGTGGGCTAGAAGAGGTTACTGCCCAGCATGCAGATTTCATAAACACTGTAGACGTCAAACTCACTGACGACACTGTGCTATGTCTGAATAATTCACAGCTAAAAACATGTTGTGATTGGTGAAGTTATGATGTGTGAGGGGGAAACTCCAGTAAGGCCTACACAGGCTCCTAAAGGCTCAAATTTGATTTTATTTTTAACAGCTTTCTAACTTGTTTAGGATTTTACCCCCCCCCAAGGCTGATGGGGTATTGTCATCACCCCTCCAGGTGGTTGGATGGTGGCAGCGTCAGCACCCACCTTGTAAACGTGATAACTAGATAGATGTAATTTATTGATCCCAAACTGGGAAATTGCTGTGTAACAGCAGCATGACAGATGACCAAAACGACAGAAACACCCAGCACAATAGACACAGGGATTACCCATGGAAAGTAAAACTACCTAAATAGTTTATATACATCATAGATGAATAGATGGTGACCTGTATAGATAGATACATGAATCATACCCGCTGTACAATGCAGGACTATCAGGTGCAGGGTGAAATGTAAGGCACCAATTAGACTGCAAGGTGCAGTATAGCAGCATAGAAATGTAGAGGAAGGAATGATGTAGGTTTTTCAAATTGATCCCATAGTTCTGTGGATAAGTCAAACATTCATTCTTGAATTTGCGACTTTTTCATTATAATTTTTTTCTTATAAATTTGCAGGGTTTTTTTTCTCAAATTTGTCACTCTTTTCCCCTCATAAATTAAAGATTTTTGTAGGGCTGCAGCTAATGACTGTTTTACAGCTTGGGTAATCACCCACTCTAATCGAACATTACTCAAGTAATCTGATACTTGTTTTTTTTTTTTTAAGAAACTTGCATTGACCAACATTTGCAGAACTTTCTTTCCTAAAGAGCAGTAGTAACTGTACCAAACACTCAATAAAACGGGTACACATTTATTGCAATGTTTATTAGCATCCGGATGCTAACGGTGGTGGCTCTATGTTCTTTGGTCATATAAGCATAATTAGCATAGCTGACTACATTCTATTCATCTTAATTTTAAATCTCAATCACTACCTTATGTCAGGTGCGCTGGCTGTGCATGATGTGGGATGCTTTCTGCCAAGACACTGTAACATCTAACTTTGTTGCATGCTAGCTCGATGCTCGGCTTTATCATATTAGGACTGCAACTAAAGATTATTTTAGTAGTCGGTTACTCTGACGTTTTGTTTTTTTTTTGTTGGTTTGTTTTTCACCATCTTTCGGGTCCTATCGCACGCGCTCAAGCTCCACCTCCCCGACGGGGCGGGCGAGACGGGCCGGTGGTGCGCCCGGGCCTCGGGGGGGCCCGGGATCCCACCTCAGCCGGCGTCCGTGAGCGGGGAGGGGCGGCCGCCTTCCGGCCGTCCCCCGGCCCGGTCGCGAGAGCCCTTCCAGCACCGGCCGGGGCCGGCTATCCTAGGCCAACCGGAGATCCGCAGCACTACGGTATCGCTACGTCTAGGCAGGATTCTGACTTAGAGGCGTTCAGTCATAATCCCACAGATGGTAGCTTCGCACCAGTGGCTCCTCAGCCAAGCACGTACACCAAATGTCTGAACCTGCGGTTCCTCTCGTACTGAGCGGGATTACTATTGCAACAACCAGCGCCATCCATTTTCAGGGCTAGTTGATTCGGCAGGTGAGTTGTTACACACTCCTTAGCGGATTCCAACTTCCATGGCCACCGTCCTGCTGTCTATATCAACCAACACCTTTTCTGGGGTCTGATGAGCGTCGGCATCGGGCGCCTTAACCCGGCGTTCGGTTCATCCCTCCAGTGGGTTCACCACCTGCAGGAGGGATCATGGGGGTCCGGTGCTATGTGGATTAGGTGGCGGTCAAAGGCGGAGACCTTGGCGGACTGATCCCAAGCTTTCTAAACTGGCTTTTGGTACGTGGAATGTCACCTCTCTGGTGGGGAAGGAGCCTGAGCTGGTGCACGAGGTTGAGCGATACCGGCTAGATATAGTCGGCCTCACCTCAACACACAGCTCCGGTTCCGGAACCAGTCTCCTGGAGAGGGGCTGGAGCTTGGCCTTTTCTGGAGTTGCCCCGGGCGAGAGGCGACGAGCAGGGGTGGGTATTCTTGTATCGCCCCACCTTGCTGCCTCTATATTGGAGTTTTCCCCGGTGGATGAAAGGGTTGCCTCCCTGCGCCTTCGGGTTGGGAAACGGGTCCTGACCATCATTTGTGCCTATGCACCAAATGATGTTTCAGAGTACCCACCCTTTTTGGAGTCTGTGACTGGGGTGCTGGAGGGTGCTCCTCCTGGAGACTCCATTGTCCTACTGGGGGACTTCAATGCGCACGTGGGCAACGACAGTGAAACCTGGAGGGGGGTGATTGGGAGGAACGGCCTGCCCGATCTGAACCCGAGTGGTGTTCAGTTATTGGACTTCTGTGCTAACCACAGTCTGTCCATAACGAACACCATGTTCAAGCATAAGGGTGTCCATATGTGCACCTGGCACCAGGACACCCTAGGTCGCAGGTCGATGATCGATTTTGTTATCGTATCATCAGACCTGCGACCGTATGTCTTGGACACCCGAGTAAAGAGAGGTGCAGAGCTGTCAACTGATCACCACCTGGTGGTGAGTTGGATCCGATGGCAGGGGAGGAAGCCATTCAGACCTGGTAGACCCAAACGTATAGTGAGGGTGTGCTGGGAGCGTCTGGCTGAGGCCCCTGTCCGGGAGGTCTTCAACTCCTACCTCCGGAAGAACTTCAACCACATCCCGAGGGAGTCTGGAGACATGGAGTCTGAATGGGCCATGTTCTCCACCTCTGTTGTTGAAGCGGCGGCCCAGAGCTGCGGCCGCAAGGTGGTCGGTGCATCTCGTGGTGGCAACCCCCGAACCAAGTGGTGGACACCAGTGGTGAGGGGGGCCATTAAGCTGAAGAAGGAGTCCTATCAAGCTTGGTTGGCTTGTGGGACTCCCAAAGCAGCTGAGGTGTACCGGCAGGCCAAGCGGAGTGCAGCTCGGGTGGTTGCTGAAGCAAAAACCCAGGTATGGGAGGAGTTTGGTGAGGCCATGGAACAAGACTTTCGGTCGGCTTCAAAGAGATTCTGGCAAACTGTTCGGCGGCTCAGGAGGGGAAAGCAGCTCCCCGTCCACACTGTGTATGGTGCGGATGGGACACTGTTGACTTCAACTGGGGATATCGTTGGGCAGTGGAAGGAATACTTTGAGGATCTCCTCAATCCCACTGATACGCCTTCCACAGAGGAAGCAGGGTTTGGGGACGAGGGGGATGACTCGCCTATCACAGGGGCTGAGGTCGCCAAGGTGGTTAAAAATCTCCTTGGTGGCCGGGCCCCGGGGGTGGACGAGATTCGCCCTGAGTACCTCAAGGCCCTGGATGTTGTTGGGTTGTCATGGTTGACACGCCTCTGCAACATTGCGTGGAGGTCGGGGGCAGTGCCTTTGGCATGGCAAACCGGGGTGGTGGTTCCTCTCTTCAAAAAAGGGGACCGGAGGGTGTGCTCCAACTTTAGAGGGATCACACTCCTCAGCCTCCCTGGGAAGGTCTATGCCAAGGTACTGGAGAGGAGAGTCCGGCCGTTGGTCGAACCTCGGATTCAGGAGGAGCAATGTGGTTTTCGTCCTGGCCGTGGCACATCGGACCAGCTCTTTACCCTCTCGAGAATTCTTGAGGGTTCGTGGGAGTTTGCCCAACCAGTTTACATGTGTTTTGTGGACTTGGAGAAGGCATTTGACCGCGTCCCTCGTGGATTTTTGTGGGGGGTGCTTCGGGAGTATGGGGTATCGGGCTTGTTGTTACGAGCTATTCGGTCTCTGTACAACCGTTGTGAGAGTTTGGTTCGTATTGCCAACACTCGGTCGGAGTCATTCCCAGTGAGAGTTGGACTCCACCAGGGCTGCCCTTTGTCACCGATCCTGTTCATAATTTTTATGGACAGGATTTCTAGGCGCAGCCAGGGAATGGAGGGTGTCATGCTTGGTGACCACAGGATCTCATCTCTGTTGTTTGCAGATGATGTTGTCCTGTTGGCTTCATCCAGCAATGACCTACAGCTCTTGCTGGGACGGTTTGCCGCTGAGTGTGAAGCGGCTGGGATGAGAATCAGCACCTCCAAGTCCGAGTCCATGGTCCTCAGCCGGAAAAAGGTGGATTGTCCTCTCCGGGTTGGGGACAGGCTCCTGCCCCAAGTGGAGGAGTTTAAGTATCTTGGGGTTTTGTTCACGAGTGAGGGGAAAATGGAGCGAGAGATCGACAGACGGATTGGAGCAGCATCTGCAGTGATGCGGACGTTGTACCGGTCTGTTGTGGTGAAGAGGGAGCTTAGTTCTAAGGTAAAGCTGTCGATTTACCAGTCAATCTACGTTCCTACTCTCACCTATGGTCACGAGCTTTGGGTAATGACCGAAAGAACGAGATCGCGGATACAAGTGGCTGAAATGAGCTTTCTCCGTAGGATTGCTGGACTCACCCTCAGAGATAGGGTGAGGAGCTCAGTCATCCGGGAGAGGCTCAGAGTAGAACCGCTGCTCCTCCACATTGAAAGGAGTCAGTTGAGGTGGTATGGGCATCTGATTAGGATGCCTCCTGGACGCCTTCCACTTGAGGTGTTTCAGGCACGTCCCACTGGGAGGAGACCCCGGGGCAGACCCAGGACTCGGTGGAGAGACTGTCTCCCAGCTGGTCTGGGAACGCCTTGGTATCCCCTCTGAAGAGCTGGAGCAGGTGGCTGGGGAGAGGGAAGTCTGGGCTTCTCTGCTTGAACTGCTGCCTCCGCGACCCGGACCTCCGGAAAAGCGGTAGAAGATGGATGGATGGATGGATGGTTTGTTTTTTCCAAACTAGTCCACCAATCGCGTGTATTTTTCTCATGTCCATCATCTCTGCTTCTTGTTGGGGCTCTAGTCTTGTGCATATTTTACCTTGGCCATTATTTAATACCTCTTAATGTTCCGTCTCCCGTGGGCGGGAGACATTTAAATGCATTTTGTCTCAGCTGAACACAGTGTAACTAATATTCAGAATGAGGGCTAATATTAACAAAGATGAAAATGAGATAGTGACTCCTGTAATTCAGTCATTTACTGCATTCAGCACAGCCATGACAGCTCAGCCCTCAGCAACCAGAGAGCTTATTGTCAAACAGGTAAGCTAACATTAACAGCATGTACTAACAGTATTGTCACTTTTCTAAGGGTGTGTTCACACCAAACGTGAATGGGCAAATTTTTCGCGCAGCACGATTACATTATAACTTAATGTAAGCACGTGAACAGACATGAATTCCCCTTCTGAGTGAGATGCAGACAGGCGAAGTTGCCTTTAAAGCTTCTGCAGCTGTGTTCAACCAGCTGTGGAAATTCCCAAAATAACGTCATGCTTAGGTTTACATTATCCGACGGGGGCTTACCTAAAAATGTTGTTTCAGCCTCCAAAACTTCACAAGAGGATGGGTGTTTCCATTGCTAGCTTGCTAACCTCGTCAGCACATCCATGGCAGGAAACCGTGGGTAAATAATTCCGAAATCCCGATTCAACTGAAGAGCTCCCGGTCCTCCCATCTCCAGGCGAGTGAGTCTCATTTTCAAACTAGTTTACTCTGCAATGGTGATACTTTTACTCTGACGGCAGAATCTCAAAGCTAGCTAGCTAGCCTCGGACGCAAATGCGTCTGTGCTTTATCTCAGATGCTAATGCATCACTGTAGTGCTGCCATGGTAAGAGGTCTGCCTTGCAAAGTCTGCATTTTACTAGTTTTGTTTTTGTCTTCTGTAAAATGTTCCCAAATAACAGAAGGTTTGGGTCTGCTTTTTTTTTTTTTTTTTTTTTTAATCCACTTTGACATTCGCCATACTCAGAGCCCCTCCTCTTCTTCACTGGAAATTGTTCACACATGCCGGACAACAGAGGTGCTACTGCCCTCAGCAGTTCCGGTCATGCATTGCACTTCCCATTGTGCATTGCAGTTACAGTTACAGCTGAACATTACTGCAGCATGCATATAAACTTTTAATTAAATGATTTGTCGACAATAAAAATATTTGTCAACAAATTTTTATTGTCGACGTTATCGACAACGTCGACTAATCATTTCAGCCAAATACCATATACATGCTACACAATGTTTTCCTTCAATTTGAGCTTGAAATGATTCCAGACTTGATACTTTTGTCATATTTTCATTTAAAATTTTCTTTGTTTGCCAGCCTGTCACTATGCCACTCTGACATGGCGCCATTAAGCAAATCTGCATTTTGTTTAGGTAGCATGACTGGAAGAAGGTCATATAGTCCGGAAGTGCTACATTAAACGACACATCGATGCATAAATTTTGGATCTCAAATTTTTTGTACCAAATAATTCGAGTAATGATTGCAGCCCTAGACTTTTGTCATATGAACATGTGACATTTTCTCTTAATTTTGTGACTTTTGTTGTAAACATTCATATAATTTTTTTTGTTAATTGGTGTGTTTTTTTGTCAGTTGAATTTTGGAGGTTTTTTCTTAATACCTTTTTTTTTCTGGTAAATTTGTAAAATTTTCATGTAAATTTGTGACTTGTTGCAGCTTGTTTAACTTCAAATTTGCATCCCTTTCCCTTTAAATTAGACTTTTCTTGTAAATGCACATTTTTTTCTTGTAAATTTGAAACCTTTTCCTTATAAATTCACACTTTTTTCCCTTATAAATTAGTGGTTTTTCTCTGTGAGTTTTGGTTGTGGTTATAGGGTCTATCCATCCATCTTCTTCCGCTTAATCCTTTTTGGGTCATGGGGAGCTGGAGCCCATCCCAGCATCTTTGGGTGAGAGGCAGGGTACATCCTGGACAGATCGCCAGTCCATCACAGGGCCAACACAGAGACAGACAACCATTCACTCTCAGTCATACCTAAGGACAATTTAGAATCCCCAGTTTGATGCCAATTAACCCAACTTGCATGTTTTTGGCATGTGGGAGGAAACCGGAGTAAACCCATGCAGACATGGGGAGAACATGCAAACTCCACACAGATCACTGTTGGTCGGGGGTTGGGATCGAACCCAGGATCCCCCGGCCAGGGGTGAGTTGCTGTGCTGCCACAGTGCTAACCACTCCGCCACCGCGCTGCCTGTTATAGGGTCTAATTTCAGGTATTTTAATTATGTACTGCCAACATGGATCCTGGGAAAGTTTGTATTTGATACGAGCCTGACGGATGACCCAAATTTTCATTAATTTCACTTCCAGACAATATTTGACCAAGGCTAAAAATTGAACTTCCTCTTATCTACAGAAACTTTGTCAGAGCCTTAAGGTTGAGAATGTGTTTTACTGTTTGAAATTCAAGCACTTCCTCTTCTGTAAAATAAATCTTTTTAACAATAATTTTAAGATTTAAGTGAACTTTTCTTAATCTATATTTCTGCTCTGTTCAGGAGTTATGAGAACCACATACTCTAAATGGGGGGGGGGGGTGGCACAGCCATCCCATCAACCCAGAACAGCTTTACTCTGACTCTGTTTACCTGAACTCTTACTCACTGGCATTCCATTGCCCTCTGGTCATGTATTGTTTGTTGTCAGCATATTTTTTGAAAAGCAGCAGATGAAGGGAAATGACAGAGCCACGCGGTGAAAACCTCTAATTTCACTCAGCGGCAAGCATGAGCGCTCCCTCTGAGGTGCTTCTCATCGATCACCTGAACACATTTTCATTGATTGGCCTCTTCCTCTTTCCCTCTCTCGCTCTCTCTCTGTCCCATTCCTCAGACCTGATTCAGTGCACAAATGAGATGAATGTGAACATCCCTCAGCTGGCTGACACATTGTTTGAGCGGACTACCAACACTAGCTGGGTCGTCGTCTTCAAGTCCCTCACCACCACCCACCATCTGATGGTCTACGGCAATGAGGTCAGTCCTCTCACGTCAATCCACTTCCAGCTGCCTTTTCTGCACTGGGGTACATTTCCCAAAAACTTGCATGGTACAAACTATACAGTTGTGACATAATTGTTTCCCAAAACAGTCGGTCAAACTATAGTGGTGCAGTTTACATCATCCAATGCATTGTTGAATGACACGGATGTTTCCATAAACCACAGTTCCAGCAAACATTGGCAAACAATGCTGTGCATTTCTGTACTTCCAACATCATCTCTGGAGCTGTGGTAGAACTATAGTTCCTGGAAGTCGGGGAGATGCAGTTGACAAAGCACAACCTGGGGATGTAGGAAACCATACAATTACAGTAGAGTATTAAGTGGCACTTTGAAACTGTGTTGTGTAATTATAACTAGGCAGTGCATTGTATTATTGCAGTTGTTGGTGTTAATGTATTGTTTGGAACACATTCATGCTGTCATGTTGTATGTATTGTGTAGTACAGGTGTGTCTCAAATAAATTAGAATATCATCAAAAAATTTCAGTAATTCATTTCAAAAAGTGAAACTTGTATATTATATAGATTTATTACACATAGTGATATACTTCAAGTGTTTATTTCTTTTAATTTTGATGATTACACAGGGTTACAAAAATTTTTTTGTAAGTTGTCTGTGTTTTTTCAACTGATTTAAGACAATTTTGCACCGCTGAATCTGAAAATGACATCCGTTTCTCTCGATCAGGTGCGAAGTAAAAACCTGTACTTAGTACTGTGTGTGTACTTACCTTTATATAAAGGTAAGTACATGTAAATTGAATGTTACATCATCACTGTTCAAAATTCAGAGAATTTCAAGACATAAAAAAGAATTTTGCATCATATAAAGCGACAATACCCGTACATGTAAACAAAACTGTATAAAACAACATGTGGCCATTATTCAAAAAGTTGTCCTGATTGAGCAAAACCAATGCGATTTTTGGATTCAGCACATCAAAATTGTCCTAAATCAGCTAAAAAAAACTTGAACAATAAATTTGGTGTTGACCAGTGTTGTGGCTTACAGCTTAAGAAAATTCATGGAAGCTCAGGTTGCTTTGATCGTGGCCTTCAGCTCATTTGCATTGACATGGCTCCCCAAATCAGGTGTCAAATAATGTCATGTGGAAATCAAGGTCCCAGAGTCTAGAGGAAGAGTGAAGAGGCACAGAATTCAAGTTGCTTGAGGTCCAGTGTGAAGTTTCCAGTCAGTGATGATTTGGGGAGTCATGTCATCTGCTGGTGTTGGTCCACTGTGTTTTATCAAGTCCAAAGTCAGTGCAGCCGTCCACCAGGAAAATTTTAGAGCACTTCATGTTTCCCTCGGCTGACAAGCTTTATGGAGTGCTGATTTCATTTTCCAGCAGGACTTGGCACCTGCCCGCACTGCCAAAAGTACCAAAAGCTGGTTTAATGACCATGGTATCACTGTGTTTGATTGGCCAGCAAACTGGCCTGACCTAAACCCCATAGAGAATCTATGGAGTATTGTCAAGAAGAAGATGAGGGACTCCAGACCCAACAATACAGACGAGCTGAAGGCCACTATCAAAGCAACCTGGGTTTCCGTAACACCTCAATAGTATCACAGGCTGATCACCTCCACACCACGCTGCATTGATGCAGCAATTCATACAAAAGGAGCCCAGACAAAGTATTGAGTGTGTGTATGGACATACTTTAAATCGGCCAACATTTCTGTGCATGTGTTCTGTAGGCACCCATGCACAACAATAGCAAATTATTTGCCAATCTTTGAAAGAAGTGAAATTAGAAAATTTCCCACAGAAACCTGAACGTTCCAGGAGCCCCAGGTTGGAGACCCCTGCCATAAGCAATATCATTAGCATGAAATTTCACAGAAATATTGTAATATAAATTTTTTCGGCCATATCATCAAGGTCAAAGTCGGTGAAATATGAGAAATTTCACAGAAGATTGCTACTCCTTTTAGGCAATGTCCCTGATTGTCAACAAACTTGCACACAATTATCCTTAAGTGGGGCTGCATCCAAGTGGTGTTTTCCTTCTAGGCAAATGCCCAGATGCTCACCAAACATAGTCGAAATGATCCTCGGGTAGGTCTGCAACCAGGTGGTTGTCAAGGTCAGGGTTATTTCATCAGGCCAGAATGAGCTACTCCCATCATTGACAGTCTAGGTGGGGAGATTTGTTATACATTGATTTATTTTTTGCTTTTATTGAACAGATGCAGGTAAGATGGAGACATGGGAGGTAAGATGGAGACATGGAACAGGGTGAAGAGAAGAGGAGACATGCAAGGAAGACCACTCTGGCTGGAAATTGAGCCAGAAATCACTGTGGTTGTGCAGCATGCTCTAATGTCATGTGTCATAATCATTATGCCACTGGATGCCCCATCTAGATTCTTTTTTCCTACCCGCTTTACTTACGTAGAGCGGGTCATCCAATAACCAGAAGGTTAGCGGTTCAAATCCCGCTCTCCACAGCCATCCTGCTGTTGTGTCCCTGGGCAAGACGCTTCACCCACCATGCCTCCGGTGTCCATGACACTGGGTATGAATGTGTATAAATGTTCGGTAGTGGTCAGAGAGGCTGTTGGCATGGATTGGCAGCCACGTTTTTGTCAGTCTGCCTCAGGGCAGTAGCTTACCACTATCAATGTCTGTCTGGAATGAATGAATGATGGACTCACTGTAAGCGCTTTGAGATGTAACTTGACATGTAAAGCACCATATGCAGCGGGGAAAATAAGTATTGGACACATCAACATTTTTCTCATTAAACATATTTTGACTAGATATCAATAACAATCCAAATAATCCATACATACAAAGAAATCAAGGCAACTGTATTCACAAAACAAGTTGTATTTAATCAAGTGGAATGACGCAGGTAATAAGTATTGAACACATGAAGAAAGAGGTACAAAAAGCCGTAGAAAGCCAAGAAACCAGCTAATATCCATCAGAATTTAGGAAGCCATCCCAGCCCCCATCAATGCAAATTAATTTCAGCTGGTTAAGTCCTGAGTGATGGCCTTTAAAAAGGTCTGTGAATATCAGATTGTCACACCCCAAAAACTCATGATGGGTAGACACAAAGAGCTCTCTGTAGATCTTCACAACCCTATTGTTGCAAAACATAATGATGGCATTGGTTATAGGCATATTTCTAAACTGCTGAATGTTCCAGTGAGCACTGTGGGAGCCATCATTTGGAAGTGGAAAGAACATCATTTTACCATAAACCAGCCACAACCAGGAGCTTCTCACAAGGTTTCTGACAGGGGAGTCAAAAGAATTATCAGAAAAGTTATCCAAGAGCCAAAGACCACTCGTGGAGAGCTCCAGAAAGACCTGGAATTGGCAGGTACTGCTGTTTCAAAGAAAATGATAACTAATGCACTCAAACGACATGGGCTCTATGCCCACTCACTTTGCAAGACTCCATTGCTGAAGAAAAAGCATGTTGAAGATAATTTAAAGTTTTCTGCACATTTGGGCAAGCCAGTAAAATGCTGGGAGAATATAGTTTGGTCAGATGAGACTAAAATTTAACTTTTTGGATGCCACAACACACAGCATGTTTGGAGGAGAAATGGCACTGCACATCCCATCATGGTGTGGGGGTGTTTTTCAGCACATTATAGGCAGACTTCATGTAATTGAAGGAAAGATGAATGGACAAATCTGCAGAAACATCCTTGATAAGAACCTATTGCCATCTGCCAAGATGCTGAAGATGAAATGAGGGTGGACATTTCATCAAGACAATGATCCCAAACACACAGCCAAGGAAACTCTCAACTGGCTGCAGAGAAGGGAAATAAAGCTGCTAGAATGGCCCGGTCAGTCACCTGCCCTGAATCCAATTGGAAAATCTATGGAACATAAGATCAGAGTTCATAGACACCCACGGAACCCTCTAGATTTGGAGACAGTTTGTGTAGAATGGGCTAAAATCACTCCTGAGCAATGCCTGCATCTTGTTTTTTCATACAGGAGATGTCTGTAAGCTGTTATTACCAACAAAGGCTTTTCCACTAAATATTAAATGTTTTTCACCCTGTGTGTTCAATACTTATTCTCTGTGTCATTCCATTTTATTAAATCTAACTTGTTTTGTGAACACAGTTGCCTTGATTTCTTTGTATGTATGGATTACTTGGGTTGTTCTTGATATCTGGTGAAAATCTCAGGTCATTGGCTCTATTGGAAATATGTTTAATGAGAAAAATGTTGATGTGTTCAATACATATTTTCCCCGCTGTAAATCTAATCCATTACTATTATCTCTTTTTATCAGCAATGTGTAATTTCAGGCCCAAAAAGACAGCTGTTGCACAATGGCTAGTTGGTTAACCAGTACTTGTGCAATCATTCATGGTTCCTTATATGGTATTTTTCTTGCAGAGATTTATACAGTATTTGGCTTCAAGGAACACACTTTTCAACCTCAGCAATTTTTTGGACAAAAGTGGCCTACAAGGTATGTGATCACCTCACATGAAGTGTTCAGCCCAGCTGCCCTATGTCATGACATTTATTATGAAACTTGTTTTCCTGTTTTTAACCTAGGTTATGATATGTCAACATTCATTAGGCGGTATAGCCGCTACCTGAATGAGAAGGCTGTGTCCTACAGACAGGTTGCTTTTGACTTCACTAAAGTGAAAAGAGGGTAAGGATCATTTTCTCTCCCTAGCTTTCACTGGAACAGATTTTGTCATTGTAGACCTGCAATTGAACTGCAGAGCTTAAATTTCTCATTAAAGAATCTGTTTTAACACCTTTGAGACTGTACAAAGAAAGGTCTGAATGATATTTCGGGCTCCTTTACACAGCACGAAGATCGTTAAGAGTTTGGGCCTTTTTTATCTTTGGGATCATTTAAGAGATCCTTGTGTGTTATGGACTGGGTTAAAACTTTGAGGAGACCGTGGCAACTGTGGAGCTCACTGAAGATCATTGAGCGATCAAAAATTGGCCAGATCTCTCAATGATGTCCACCCCTGTGTAAAGGGGGTATAAAAATGCCATTGCAGTAGTTTGATTTCTTATCAAATACATACATTTTGTTAGATGTACATCTATGCTGCACTTAAAGAGGCACTATTTAAGGTTTTCAACTTAAAATGTTTCAAAAATAATTTTATTGGTACATCAACCAGGTGAATGCCACTTCCCTTATAGCCTGAGTGGACTGCATTGCCCACAACAGCTCTCTTCTTGGTAGGAACATTGACAAGACTACAACTATGGTGACTATGATCCGAATTCCAACAACCAATCACAGGGCACAACTTCAGCCATCAACAACTAAGTACCCAGTGATTGGCTGTTGAGACTGAGGGTGTGGTTTCCATAGTTGTCGTCTAGGAGTGTAAGGGTACATGGATTCAGATTTTTCGGTACTCCACCCATGGTACGGTTCAGATGTGTACCAAAGTACAGACATGGACTATCGTAAGTGACGAACAGAAAGTGTAACTACCATATGACGCCGCCTCCTCCTCCACTCCATTTCCCATCTCTGGCAGCCTGTCAGCAGATTTCTGCTGCTCTCCGACCTGGGAGTGAACGACTGAAGTTGGGCTACTTCTAAACACCACACCTTTAAGGTTAGCGAGTAAAGTTAGCACTTCTTATTTTCTTTGCGTGACTGTCTCAGCTTTAGAAAACTGATTAAACTGTTAGCATGTGCTAACATTACCTGTCAGACAATAATCTCTCTTGAATGATGGTTGCTGACAGCTGAGCTGTTTCAGTTCTGCTGGTAAAATGTTAACTGCAGTAAATGAGTGAATTGCAAGTGCATGAGTAGCTTACTCTTTTTCATCTTCTCTATTATTGTCGCAGTCATATCAGCCCTCATTCTGAATATTAGTGCATCTCAGGAAATTAGAATACAGTGATCCCTCACTTATCACGTTTAATGGGGACCAGAACCGACCGCAAAAAGTGAAAAACCGCGGAGTAGCGTCACCCCCCCCCCCCCCCAAGGGCGTCACAAGCACTATTTTGCACAAAAAGGCACAAGAGAACAGCGAAAAGTGCCACCAAGCAACACGAGCGATAAAGAACAGTGAATGCGGTCTTCCTTCGCTGGGTATGGGCGCTCTGCAGGGAGAGAAGCTGGGTAAAACGTCTCGGCCAATCAGCTTGCGAGATTCCCGAGCGGTGAAGAGGTGGGAGGAGAGGAGTGGAGCGGTGGTCAGAGAGGTGGATTTTGAGTTGTGCGGGCTCTCCGTGTTGATACCTGATGTTGTAATGTAGTCTCCCTGCCTTCTGCTAGCGCCCCGGCAACTT
The DNA here is from genome assembly GCA_020510985.1 of Pholidichthys leucotaenia. Classification (NCBI taxonomy): domain Eukaryota; kingdom Metazoa; phylum Chordata; class Actinopteri; order Cichliformes; family Pholidichthyidae; genus Pholidichthys; species Pholidichthys leucotaenia. Next base: position 205,263,990 of record CM035839.1, read on the forward strand.
TCGTGCCATTTTTTCTCAATTTTGAATTTTTGATGAATATTTTTGAAAAATCCGCGATGCACTGAGGGCGCGAAAGGTGAAACGCGAAGTAGCGAGGGATCACTGTACCATGATTTGTAATTTAATTAAAAAAGAACATATAAATTAAAACAGTTTAAATATTTCACTGTATGTGTAGTGGAGGCTCATATTTCTGCACTGTAACTTAAAGCATTTGTAAACTGATAATTCTTTCAATTTGCATCTGAAGCCTAATTTAACTTTTAAACTTCTAAGTCCAGCAAGGTTTCAAACAGCATGGACTAGTTAATTATTTTCTTTGTGACTTTAATGGAGTTGAATATTATTCATATTATTACTCCAATTTGTTTTGAACACAGTGTTAACAACAGTCCTCTATGCAGCAGCATACAGGGCAGATAAGAGTTTTATTTCCTTAGTTTTTGGGTTAAAAGACCAAACTTTAATGGCTGTTATTTAATTGTGTTGCTACAAATATTCTGATTAAGCTGTTAAGTTCAAGTTTCCAACTCATATTTTATGGGTCATTATTTTATTTAGCTATGGGAACTTTTTGTAATAGGCTGTTCAAACTTTTATTGGTGCACTTGTCTGCATTGTTCATTTTCTAAAAAGAGTATTTATTTTTTATTTTCTTTATTTGATAATATTTTATTTATTTATTGGAGAATTTACTGCTGGCAGTTTGCAGTTTTTTGTTGGTGAAGCTTTTCCCAATTATACAAAAATAAGCAGTTTTATATTTTGCATTTTGTTTCCTTACTGTACCAAAAATGAACTGAACCGTGACCTTAAAACCAAGGTACGTACCGAACCGGGATTTTACCCATACCGTTACACTCCTATTGTCATCTTTTCCGTGTTCTTACCCGGAGCAAGAAAGTTACATAATGCTGCTTTAACAACTGCAGCTTGATAGAAAAATAGTTCAATTTAATACTGGCAAATAAAACATGTACCATCTTGTTTACCACATTTAAGGTGGAGGTGGGGAAAAATCGATGTAGCGTAATGATGTGGTACTTTGTGGTGGCAATACTGTATCGATTCAGAGACAGCAGTGTCATGATACTCTATTAAAAATCATTAATAAATGTTCCAAATGCAAATTTACTTATGTAGGTACCAGAGTATTAAAGCCAATTAACTTTTCAGTCCACTACATGGTACTAAATGCTTAGTGTCTGTATAAGCACAGGAAAGGGGCAACTCCTGAGAGCTCGTTGGGAGTTGAACAAGACAAAGATTGGGTTTGGAAATTGCAATATACAGTATCATAATACTCAGTGGATTGCAACAACGTGATATCACATTACCGTATAAGTATTTTGATATGATGTTATTGTGCAGCCTCAAGTGATTCCCACCCCTAGTTTAAGGTTTCTGTTTTTTATCCTAAATGTAAGGCAACATAATTAATTCAATGCAGTGTCAATGTAGTTACTCTGCTTTGCAGAATCCATCAAGAGTAATTGTTCTTGTTTGTAAGGATGCACAATATGTATTGGCATGGTATCGGCTGATAAAGCATTTAAAATTATCGCCCATCAGCAAAAATTAATATTTACAGCTGATAGAATATTACAGTAGACAGTCTTGAGTGACGCTCTGCTGCTTTTCTCTCGGCGCGAGGGACTGATGTCATTACATCAGGCGAGCATACCTGAACTAACACGGCTCCCCCCACAAACCTGACATGTTGCAGCTCCATACTTCCTCAAACAATGCTGCATGTGGTTGTTATTTGCATTAGTTTTTGTGGTTAAGCACTGTTGAAGTGTGTCAAACATCTTCTACAGCAGAGAGGAATTATTGCATCAATGGCATGAATTGCCATAATGGCATAAGTGTTGACATATGGCAGCATAAACATAAGTGGATTAACCAGTCTGGCTACTTGGCTTGGGTGGCTCCAAACAGACCAATGGTGCCTTGTCTTTTTGTTGCATATGTCTGGTCCCTTGGGAACAAGGTTGACAAACTAAAACTGGATGTATAACCCGACCACCCACAGGATACAGCTCTGTGATGATCATCATTCAAAGCTGGCTGCACCCCAAGATCATAGATGCCACAGTTGACTAGTGTGCTACTAACTATGCCGAAGTGACAGAACAGAGGAATCTAGTGAGAGCTGTTCAAGTGGAATTTACATATATTCTATGTGAATAACGTATTGTTTACGAACTCTGGTCATCAATAAGTGCTGCTCAGCAGACCTATAGCTGCTGACGGCTATCTTTCTGTCTGCCACTGGAGTTTTCTGTCCAAATGCTAATTTAGCACTCGGCTGTGTGCTAGCAGCCTACCGGAAATCGGCAAAAACTAGTTTCAAACTATCAGCATATTGCATATCGGCAAAAATTCTGCTATCATGCATCCTTACTTTTTTGTACAGTTATACATAGTTGTTACAACAATGCAAAATAAAAATCAGTTTAAGTGATTAAATTCTATATTTTAAATATTTTCTATACTTATTGTGATAATGTCCCTGCCAAAATATTCCAGGCCACCATAATTGTGTTGTGGAAGTCTGATATTGTGATAGTTATAATTTAGGTAGGACGTATCATCCTCATCATAGCAGTCTGTCGTGGGCGACAATGACTGTTTCATTTAGGTCTGATCAGATTCCTCCACACAGCTCTGTCCTTCGCCTTCCGCTGCCAGGAACTCCTGACCATGTTAACCCGGGCGAAGTCCGAGCCGATATGAGTTAGGAGATGCGGAATAGTCAGCTGGCCAGGGATGCCTTGTGCCATCAGCAACTGCGTCGTCTGAAACAGGAGGTAGGACGGAGCAGTTTGGCTTAAAAATAAAATCTCAGATTGTTTCACAAAAAGTTTAATTGACCCCCCCCCCCCAAAAAAAAAAAAAAAAAAATAGAAAAAGAAATTATTCCTGCTTGGCTGCCTGCCTCTGATATGCTAAAATAATCTGGTCATACTTAAGGCTGCCACAATAATTACGATATTGACTCGGTATATAAAAATGATTGATCTAGTACAGTACATTTTGGTTTTACTAAAATGAGCAGCCTTTGTATTATTTCTCCTCATTTTGTTTGATTCTGGGTGTTCAGATCAGTTTGGTGGTGCATCGCTCCCATCTACTATGTGGCCAGATGAACACTTGGTATTTTTTTCCACATTTCACTTACAATATTAAATATTCTTGATGGATAAAAGTGCAGTGCTCTTTGAAATAATGTACATGGATTATTAGCATTATATCGTACAAGTATCATAAACTGGTCTGACTAAGGTAAACAATAATATTGTTTATTGTGATCATTTCTTTGACATTTTATCATCCACAAAATGACTTATTGTTATAGGTCTAGTCATGCTGCTACTTTTAGGTGCAGCAGCTTTTAAAGGAGCGTTAACTACAAAATGGTGTTTTTGTGGGTTCTATAAAATTCATCCATGGGTCACATGAACGAGGCCTGTTCATTAAAAATTAGTGGTGCGAATCTTGAGGCACCTCATGATTTTTTTTTATTTATTTATTTTTTTTAAACTTAGAAACACATTTTTCTAATATTTATATCATTCATCCCAAAGAAACTGTAGCAGGTGCTTCTCAGCTCAAAGAGTCTGCAGCACGCCGTCAAACTCAAAGCCCCCACTGGTGCCAAGACTAACAAACATACGAAGGGGGGCTGAAAAGTTCATAGTGGTCAAATTTGACCAAATGTGGTTTATTTTTCAACCGTAGGGATCCAAATGCTGCAACACCGATGGAAGAAGTGTGTGGACTGAAGGGGACACAATGCTGAAAAATAAACCACATTTGATCAAATTTGACCACTATGGACTTTTCAGCCTATGAACATTTACCCCCCCCCCCCCCGGACACACACACACACACACGCGCTACATCCTCGTCAGTCTTCTTAGGCATCGTAGGTATACCTCAACTATGAGAGACAAAGAAAAAAAAAATCCAGAAAATCACATTGAAGGATTTTTAATGAATTAATTGGTAAATTCCTCGGTAAAATAAGTATTTGATCAATAACAAAAGTTCATCTCAATACTTTGTTATATACCCTTTGTTGGCAATGACAGAGGTCAAACGTTTTCTGTAAGTCTTCACAAGGTTTTCACACACTGTTGCTGGTATTTTGGCCCATTCCTCCATGCAGATCTCCTCTAGAGCAGTGATGTTTTGGGGCCGTTGCTGGGCAACACAGACTTTCAACTCCCTCCAAAGATTTTCTATGGGGTTGAGATCTGGAGACTGGCTAGGCCACTCCAGGACTTTGAAATGCTTCTTACGAAGTCACTCCTTCGTTGCCCGGGCAGTGTGTTTGGGATCATTGTCATGCTAAAAGACCCAGCCACGTTTCATCTTCAATGCCCTTGCTAGTGGAAGGAGGTTTTCACTCAAAATCTCACGATACATGGCCCCATTCATTCTTTCCTTTACACGGATCAGTCGTCCTGGTCCTTCTGCAGAAAAACAGCCCCAAAGTATGATGTTTCCACCCCCATGCTTCACAGTAGGTATGGTGTTCTTTCTCCTCCAAACACAACAAGTTGAGTTTTTAGCAAAAAGTCCTATTTTGGTTTCATCTGACCATATGACATTCTCCCAATCCTCTTCTGGATCATCCAAATGCTCTCTAGCAAACTTCAGACGGGCCTGGACATGTACTGGCTTAAGCAGGGGGACACGTCTGGCACTGCAGGATTTGAGTCCCTGGCGGCGTAGTGTGTTTCTGATGTAGCCTTTGTTACTTTGGTTCCAGCTCTCTGCAGGTCATTCACTAGGTCCCCCCGTGTGGTTCTGGGATTTTTGCTCACCGTTCTCGTGATCATTTTGACCCCACGGGGTGAGATCTTGCCTCGTCTCTCATAGCTGAGGTATACCTAAGATGAAAATTGGAGACCTCTCTTATCTTTTAAGTGGGACAACTCACACAATTGGTGGCTGACTAAATACTTTTTTACCCCACTGTATATACTGTATGTATGTATGTATGTACAGTATATGTATATGTGTGTGTGTGTGTGTATATACAGTATATACTGTATATATATGTATGTGTATGTACAGTATATATAAAACGTTCGGGCAGGTGCGCACTTCGACGTTTAAGGTCCCGCTTTTTTGGTTCTGTCAAAGTTGATTAGGTTATATTAGTATTTAAGAATTGGAATCTCAACATCTGCATCGACTCAAAATCGTTCAAGGCTGTATCCAGATGCTTCAGAAAAATGATTATTCCTCGCACCCATATTAAAGATTTCCCCTGACTCATTTCCCTTGAACTGAGAGGAACCAAACTTGTCACAGTTATCAGTCTTTATCTACATGTGTACCACCAAAGGTCACACACCTCTCCCATCACTTTATGCAGCTGTGGAGATCTCACCTGTAGAAGTCTGCCGGTTGTGTCAGAAGCCACAACTTCATCTCAGAAATTAGTGTTTCATCGTCTTGGAAGTACTTGCCCTTCAACAATGATTTCATGGTTGAAAAGAGGTGGAATTCAGTTGGTGCAAGGTTGGGAGGGTAAGGGGGTGAGGAAGGATTTCATAGCCGCAGAACTGTGCTTCCATCTGGACAACATGTGAGTCATGAACTGGGACATTGTCTTGCAGGAGGCAGACACCTTTGGTCAGCGTGGTTTTGATGTCCTGCAATTTCTGCATCAGTGAAGCATAGTAAGTCCCAGTAGTTGTGGTACCCTTTGCCAGGAAATCCATCAGCAATACTACATGCTGGTCCCGAAAGACCATGAACATGACCTTGCACTCTCAGGGTTGGGCACATGTCTTTGAAGGTGGTGAGTCATAATGCTTTCATTGTTTCAGTTGGGCTTTAGTCTGTAGATCATAGTGATGGATCCATGTTTCTTCCTGTGTGATTAGTCTGTCAGAGAAAGTTGTCCTAGTTTTCTTGGCACATGGCCAAAACAGCCGGGAGCACAAGACTTGTTCCTTCTTATCGAAAAGAGTGAGCAGCCAGGGAATCTATTGTGCAGACAGCTTCCACATGTGCAAATGGTCGGATGATTTTTTTTTTTTTCCCACAGACCCCGCAATGATCTTGACATCTTGGGCTAGTTGGCGAACGGTTATGTGGAGATCCTCCACAATGGTGGGCTCCACTTGCCGGATGATGTCTTCATCAATGGTGTAGTGTGGTCAGCCGAGAATAGGTGCTGTTTGCACCGATGTCCAACCTCAATTGAACTGTTCAGTCAAGTGCTTGACTACGTCATATGATGGGGCATCCTTCCCATAGGTCTCTTTCATCTAATTGAACGTCTCCTGTGGTGTGCGGCATTTCAAGTACAGGAACCTGATGACCAGTCTACATTCACCTGGCTCCATTATCACGTCTTACTCCACCATAGCACCTGTAAAAGAGAAGCTGTTTGGAATTCAGAGCTGCAAATTACCATGTGACCTATAGAGATATGGATTATTATACATGTGCAAGTTCACCCTCCTACAATAACTGGGAGTGGGTCAGGAATTCTTTGAGCCGCCCTCATACACTGTTAAAATATCAAAATGCTCACTTCACAAAGAATTGCATGTTGCCTTTATTTAGCTAAGGAAACAAGTGGCTTGCATATCCTGGGTTTTATGGTGTCACAAACCAAGGAGAACCACCTTTACCTCAGTTACTTTCCTAATGAAACAGACCCTGACTACCTCATTTACTCAGTTAGATTAGGGGTTCAGCATTTGGATCAGAGCCGGCTGAAAACTGTTTGAGACAGCTTGTCTGATTAGCTGTAAAACAACGCAAATAGATTCTGCCTTCATCATTACATCAATATGTCCTTGAGGATGCCAAAAAACTTGAAAGTAATCTCTGAAAAATGCATAGTATGGACATTTACACAAATTTTCTAACAGACCTTGGTTTATTCAAGTTCCAAACGAGTGAAGACTAACTTTTTTTGTGAAGTCTTTGATTTATCAATAAGCTAAAGAATATTTCAAGATGTTTTGCTAAATTTCACTTTTCATAAACATGCAGAGAAATGAGCAAATGCATGAGTCTTGGACATACTGCAAACTGTTCTTATCACTTTAATATTCATTCACAGGGTAGGTCTATGGACACTGTCCCAGAATTGTTCTCTGATTATTCTCTAAGAAAATCCCCAAAATAACTGCCAAGAGCTCATTAAACAGTGCCAACCGGATCTGAAGTATACCAGAAGTGGATATAATCACAGTAAATGTCTTGAGCATTTCTTGTTTCTTTGCACAGGTCTGACGGCGTGATGAGGACCATGAACACAGAGAAACTTCTTAGAACCATCCCTATCATCCAGAATCAGATGGATGTGTTACTCGATTTTAATGTGAGTGTTTGGGCTTAAGTAGCATGTCTCAGCAACAGATTTTGATGTAGAAAAATTGTAATGTTATCAACACATCACTTTCAGGTCAATGCAAATGAACTGACAAATGGTGTGATCAACGCAGCCTTCATGCTTCTGTTCAAAGATGCAATCCGACTGTTTGCAGCCTACAATGAGGGCATTATAAACCTGCTGGGTAAAAACAAGCTTTTGTTGAATTGTTCTTTTTGCACTAGAGGGTTTTCTTCTGTCCTTTGCACAGTGACTGAATAGTGAGTGGCTCTGGTCAAGTTTGAAAATTGAATTATTGAAGTCATCATGGGGGGGTAGCTGAGGTTTTGCATTCAGCCTTTGATGCAATGATGGGATTTCAAATTTTGTTATGCAGTTGAAACTAGAAATTGACACACTATGTAAAAATATACATATCCTTTTTTTCTCACTGATATTAAATCAGATTAAACTTCTGTTTTAGGTCAGTTAGATTACCAAAATTATTTATTTATTTGAGAATTTTTCTCTTTCTTCAGAGTCAGAAGTTTACATTTCCTTAGTATTTGGTAGCATTGCCTTTAAACTGTATGACTTGGGTCAAACATTTTGGATATCCTTCCACAAGCTTCTCACAATAGCTTGCTGGAATTTTGGCCCATTCCTCCTGACAGAACTGGTGGAACTGAGTCAGGTTTGTAGGCCACCTTGCTTGCACGTCTTTTCAGCTCTACCCACACATTTTCTATGGGATTGAGATCAGGGCTTTGTTGTAGCCACTCCAGAACACTGACTTTGTTGTCCTTAAGCCACTTTGTAACTAATTTGGCGACATGCTTAGGGTCATTGTCCATCGGAAAAACCCACTTGCACTCAAGTTTTGATACATCTCTTTGCTTTGTCTTAATAGAAGAACAATATTAGCCCAAGTTCTAATTTCCTGGCTGATGTCTTGAGATGTTGCTTCAATTTCCTGGTAGACGACTGCACTGACTTTGGTCTTGATAAAACACAGTGGACCAACACCAGCAGATGACATGGTTCCTCAAATCATCACTGACTGTGGAAACGTCACACTAAACCTCAAGCAACTTGGATTCTGTGCTTCTCCACTCTTTCTCCAGACTGTGGGACTTTGATTTCCAAATGAAATGCAAAATTTACTTTTACCTGAACAGAGGTCATCTGCTGGTGTTGGTCCACTGTGTTTTATCAAGACCAAAGTCAGCGCAGTCGTCTACCAGGAAATTTTAGAGCACTTCATGTTTCCCTCTGCTGACAAGCTTTATGGAGAAGCTGATTTCATTTTCCAGCAGGACTTGGCAACCCCCCCACACTGCCAAAAGTATCAAAGCCTGGTTTAACCCTTTAACTGCCCCAGGCGCCGTATGGCGACAGAGATGGTTAAAGGGTGGTCAAGGCCCCTAGTGGTCAAGAGTGGTTAAAAAAAAAATTGTCAGTAAAACGGTTCAGATTTCCAAGGCTATAACTTGAAAGTTACAAGAGATAATGGCTTACGGTCAATTAGAAAGATGTAGAATATGACCCAAAGTTTCAGATAGGAATAAATTTACGCATCTAATTTGCATAATGTCACAGCAGCTATATAAATTACTTAACTCAGTCAAAAGTGGACTTTGGACACATTTACACAAAGAATGGTCCGGGGGGTTTTCTGATGCCGTTTTGTCTACAGGAGTATGTTTTTATCTAATCTTCAAAGTATATGAATCAGAAAATCAAAATGTAAAAAAAAAAAAAAAAAAACATATGTTCCTCTCTTACCTGTTGCCGGGAGGAGGGCTTGCTCGCCCACATGACTGGTCCATTTTCGTCCATCGTGGTCGATGTTTTGCGTTTGCTCGGTCATTTACAGTGGGGCAAAAAAGTATTTAGTCAGCCACCAGTTGTGCAAGTTCTCCCACTTAAAAGATGAGAGGTCTCCAATTTCCATCATAGGTATACCTCAACTATGAGAGACAAAATGAGGGGGAAAAAAAATCCAGAAAATCACATTGTCTGATTTTTATTTTTTTTAAAGAATTTATTTGCAAATTATGGTGGAAAATAAGTATTTGGTCAATAACAGAAGTTCATCTCAATACTTTGTTATATACCCTTTGTTGGCAATGACAGAGGTCAAACGTTTTCTGTAAGTCTTCACAAGGTTTTCACACACTGTTGCTGGCATTTTGGCCCATTCCTCCATGCAGATCTCCTCTAGAGCAGTGATGTTTTGGGGCTGTTGCTGGGCAACATGAACTTTCAACTCCCTCCAAAGATTTTCTATGGGGTTGAGATCTGGACACTGGCTAGGCCACTCCAGGACCTTGAAATGCTTCTAACGAAGCCACTCCTTCATTGCCCGGGCGGTGTGTTTAGGATCATTGTCATGCTGAAAGACCCAGCCACGTTTCATCTTCAATGCCCTTGCTGATGGAAAGAGGTTTTCACTCAAAATCTCACGATACATGGCCCCATTCATTCTTTCCTTTACATGGATCAGTCGTCCTGGTCCCTTTGCAGAAAAACAGCCCCAAAGCATGATATCTCCACCCCCATGCTTCACAGTAGGTGTGGTGTTCTTTGGATGCAACTCAGCATTCTTTCTCCTCCAAACACGACAAGTTGAGTTTTTACCAAAAAGTTCTATTTTGGTTTAATCTGACCATATGACATTCTCCCAATCCTCTTCTGGATCATCCAAATGCTCACTAGCAAACTACAGACGGGCCTGGACATGTACTAGCTTAAACAGGGGGACACTTCTTGCATTGCAAGATTTGAGTCCCTGGCGGCGTAGTGTGTTACTGATGGTAGCCTTTACTTTGGTCCCAGCTCTCTGCAGGTCATTCACTAGGTCCTCCCATGTGGTTCTGGGATTTTTGCTCACCTTTCTCATGATCATTTTGACCCCACGGGGTGAGATCTTGCATGGAGCCCCAGATCGAGGGAGATTATCAGTGGTCTTGTATGTCTTCCATTTTCTAATAATTGCTCCCACAGCTGATTTCTTCACACCAAGCTGCTTACCTATTGCAGATTCAGTCTTCCCAGCCTGGTGCACGTCTACAATTTTGTTTCTGGTGTCCTTTGACAGCTCTTTGGTCTTGGCCATAGTGGAGTTTGGAGTCTGACTGTTTGAGGTTGTGGACAGGTGTCTTTTATACTGATAACAAGTTCAAACAGGTGCCATTAATACAGGTAATGAGTAGAGGACAGAGGAGCCTCTTAAATAAGAAGTTACAGGTCTGTGAGAGCCAGAAATCTTGCTTGTTTGTAGGTGACCAAATACTTATTTTCCACCATAATTTGCAAATAAATTCTTTAAAAATCAGACAATGTGATTTTCTGGATTTTTTTTTCCCTCATTTTGTCTCTCATAGTTGAGGTATACCTATGATGAAAATTGGAGACCTCTCATCTTTTAAGTGGGAGAACTTGCACAATTGGTGGCTGACTAAATACTTTTTTGCCCCACTGTACACTCTCTACCACAGGTACAAACTCTTATGATTATCCCATGTGAATTTCGTTTGTATTACACGGCTATTTTTCCTGTTTGGTGCATTTTTCCTGTGAGAAGGCATGACGTTCGTGGGTGCCGCCATCTTGGTACTGGTAGCTCAGTTTTTCGCCCATCGTGGTCAGTGTTTCGCGTTTGCTCTGACATTTACACACTCTACCACATGTACAAACTCTTCTGATTATCCCATGTGAATTTCATTTGTATTACACAGCTAATTTTCCCGTATCATGTGGTTTCAGTCAGAATCGTGGCAGCCATGACCGAACATGGCAGCATCCACATTGGTGTGTCAGCTCAAAGTGGAAAAAGAGAGAAGAATAATGAGGATTTCTTCATTGCTATATTCCATGTCAGCCATGATTCCTCCGGTGCGTGTCTACCACCTTCTGAACTGTCAGATCAGTACAGATCAGTACAAATTCTCAGTATAGCCGGGGGACGTCAATAAGTTGACCAGTGCAGTTGCTGCGCTGTGCCACTGGGGGCGCGCGACCCGTCCATACTATGCGGACAGTTAGAGTTAATGACCATGGTATCGCTGTGTTTGATTGGCCAGCAAACTCTGCTGACCTAAACCCCATAGAGAATCTATGGAGGATTGTCAAGAGGAAGATGAGACACCAGACCCAACAATGCAGACGAGCTGAAGGTCACTATCAAAGCAACCTGGACCTTCATAACACCTCAGCAGTAACACAGGCTGATCACCTCCATGCCACGCCACATTGATACTGTAATTAATCCAAAAGGAGCCCCGGCCAAGTATTGAGTGTGTACATCACAGGTGTCAAACTCATTCCATGGAGGGCCAAGACCCTGCAGGTTTTACCTCCACCCAGTGTCTTCAACAGGTGGTCTCACTGAATTTCTTTCCACTGATTGCTGATTAGTGAAAACACCTGCTGGAGACATTGGGTGGAAGTAAAACATGCAGGGTCTTGGCCCTCCATGGAATGAGTTTGACACCCCTGGTGTACATGAACATACTTTTCAGTCGGCCAACTTTTCTATTAAAAAAAACTATTTTTTTAAAATTAATTTTATGTAATATTCTAATTTTTTGAGAAACTGAATTTTGGGTTTTCATGGGCTGTAAGCCATAATCCCCACGTAATCCCCTCAAATCCCCACTGCAGCCCACGTGCAGCACCGTGGGCTGCACGGTGGCGCAGTGGTTTAGCACTGTGGCAGCACAGTTTTACCCTCGGCCGGGGGATCGCGGGGATCATGAGATCGTGGGTTCGATCCCAGCCCCCGACCAACAGTGAGCTGTGTGGAGTTTGCATGTTCTCCCCGTGTTGCGTGGGTTTACTCCGGGATTTCTCCGGTTTCCTCCCGCACACCAAAAACATGTAGGTTTAGGGCGCTCGCGCACGCAGCGATCAGCAGCCGGTGGCTTGTCACCAGACTGCAAACCAAGTCTACCTACGGGTACAAATAAGTAACAAAAAAAAAAAAAAAAAAAAAAAAAAAAAAAAAAAAAAAAAAAATCATCAAAATTAAAATAAACACTTGAAATAAATCACTCTCTGTGTAATGAACCTATATAATATAGAAGTTTAAATTTTTTTTTTAATTGAATTACCTAAATAAATCAACTTTTTGTTGACATTCTAATTTATTGAGATGCACCTGTATCTGGCAACATGGGTCCTGGGGAAATTCATATTTAATGAGCTGGATTGGCAACCCAAATTTTCATTAATTTCACTTCAGCTAAATAAGTGGACAGAGCTGATATGGCCAGAGTTTTTTTCCCATTTTGCAAATGTGAGGTCTTAAATTTAATTTTGACCATAAAAAGGTCTTTAAAAAAGGCTTTAATTTAACCTTATTGTCACAGATACCATGACGTTTGATAAAACGTTTGACTAAGCAGAAAAAAGAGAAATAATAGTACCTCCTACGTCTTCTTCAGACTGTTGTCTCTTTTGTTAACAGAGAAATATTTTGACATGAAGAAGGTTCAGTGCAAAGAAGCACTTGACATCTACAAGAAGTTTCTCACCCGAATGACAAGAATCTCAGAGTTCCTCAAAGTTGCAGAGGTAAGTCAGGGGCTCAGCCAAACCAGTCAGGGATCCATCTGTTTTGATATGTGTGATAGCCTATTTTAATTGTGATCGTTTTCTTTTTCTATAGCAAGTGGGTATTGATCGAGGGGATATCCCAGACCTGTCACAGGTGAGCCTGTGTGCTGATAATATTCATTTTGCTTTATTGCAGGTTTTGAATAAAATGGATTTACTTTTCTGCTGGCTTTGCATTACTAAAGAGTGGAAAATTGCCAAATTTTGGAATTGGTTTAAAAGTAAATTAATGCAACAGGATACAATGTAATATTCGTCTGCTTTCACAAAACTCATTAACACAATAACTAAATGTTTTAAACATGTATGACTGACAGCATTTTGTTTTAATTTCAGTCATTATGTTAATGATTGAACTAACATAATGACTGTGGACCTTCACACCAGCTTCACACTGAACCAGTTCTCATATATATTAATGATATACTTGATCCTTATATACAAAAGGTATGTTGTGCTTGAATTACAGTTGAACTATTGGTGAGGAAAAATTGTCGAAGTCATATGGTACGAAGTCGGGAGAGCAAGGGGGTGAGGAATGATTTCATAGCTGCAGGACCAGGCTTCCGTCTGGGCAACATGTGCGTTGTGAACCTGGGTGTTGTCTTTCAGGAGGCAGACATCTTTGGTCAGCATGCCATGCTTCTCTGTTTTGATGGCCTTCTGCAATTTCTGCAGCAGTGAAGCGTAGTAATTCCCAGTAATTGTGGTACCCTTTGCCAGGAGCTCCATCATCATGGAGGTCCCAAAAGACAGCGAGCATGACCTTACACTTGCCTTCTTTGGAGGTGGTGAGTCATGCGCCCATTCCTTTGGCTAGACTTTAAATCTGCTGCATGATTAGTCTGTCAAAGAAGTCCTCCTGGTATTCTTGTCACATGGCCAAAACAACCTGGGAGCATGAGACTCATTCCTGCTTCTGGAAAGGTATGAGCAACCAGGAATCCATTGTGCAGACAACTTGCACATGTGCGAAGGGTCATGGATGTTTTTTTTTTGCCACAGATCCCACACTGATCTTGACATCTTGGGCTAGTTGGTGAAAGGTTATGCGGCGATCCTCCAAAATGGTGACCTCCACTCGTCGGATCGCATCTTCATCAGTGGTGTACTGTGGTCACCCGGGAATGGGTGATGTTTCCACTGATGTCCGACCACACTTAAACTGTCGATGCCAGTGCTTGACTACGTCACATGATGGGGCATCCTCCCCATCAGTCTCTCATCTCATCAAACGTCTCCTGTAGCGTGCGGCCTCCCAAGGGCAGGAATGTTTTTCATCGTCACACCTTATTCCACCTTAGCACCCATAAAAGAGAAACTTTTAGGAGTTAAGAGCTGCAAATTACCATGTGACCTACAGAGATATGTATTATTATACATGTACAATTTCAGCCTCCTACAATAACTGGAAGTGGGTCAGGGGAAATCTTTAATGAGCGGCCCCATAGTTGCATACCGGAGTGGTGGCCTAGTTGGTTGAGCAGCTGCCCCACACACGGGAGGCCGGGGTTCAAATCCTGGCCGGTTCATACCAAAGACCATATAAAAATGGTGCTTTCCACCTTCTAGCTTGGTGCTCAGCATAATAGAACAGGGAAAGGAAAGTTATGCACAGCGCTACCAGAGGACTGACCCTCCACTGTAGCTTTCACTACTCACAGTAGCTGTGTGGCCTAGGGTCAGAGAAACAGTGATAGGCGCCGTCCCATACACCACATGGTGTCTCACATGCTGCGGAAGGGAATTAACTAATTAACTAACCCATAGTTGCATCAGACCATTGAGTTTCAGTAGCATCTTTATAGTAATTGCTCTCCGAGGAATAGAACTGTATCCTACAGGACAGGAGGCAACTCCACTGTATTCTCTGAAAACTGCCCGAAGAGTTTTCTTTTCCAGCGTTGCACCTCTGTGTGCACTGTTGAAAGACAAAACGCAAATGAGGGAGGAGACTCCAAAAGTCAGTGGGGAGAGCTTTCTTTGCGCCAGTCTCCCACAAAGCTTTGACTGGTTAAGAACTGGGGCAACAGCTGCTGT
Source organism: Pholidichthys leucotaenia (assembly GCA_020510985.1). Taxonomy (NCBI): domain Eukaryota; kingdom Metazoa; phylum Chordata; class Actinopteri; order Cichliformes; family Pholidichthyidae; genus Pholidichthys; species Pholidichthys leucotaenia. The sequence continues at coordinate 205,279,000 of CM035839.1, forward strand.
ATGCAGTTTTTCCCATCTGAACCCCTGAAGCTGTTAAACTGTGATCGTGCAAGAAGTAGACTAGTGAGGGAGGACACCAAGAGACCAGGAGTTAAGGATGGCCTGCTTGAGTCAGATTTACACCTATTCTCTCCATTTCTTAACGGTGTGTATATATAGCTAAACTCCAGGGGATGTTAAGTGACTTTCTCTTGCATTCATCCCCTGACTTTTACTTCTAGATAATTTATTCTGACTTGTTTGCAGAGTTGTTTTGTCCTCATGGTGTAATTGTAGTGATTGGCCCTTCCACACACGGGTGTCTCTGGACTACAGTCACTTCAGACACACTCACTACACTCAGTTGATCTCTGTTTCACAAACTGTAAGGCTACTAGCACCCAGTGTCCTCTGTTGAATTGGATCAGTCACTTTAAAGGGGTGAAATTTTATGCAGCTGCTGATTTGTATATGCTATATTTGTAATTAACTGACGTTGCCTTGTAGAAATCAGTTTTTACGCTGACATTTAAGTTTGTTTTTCAGTTTCTGTCAAAGCCAAAATTTCACTCAACATAATTCAGTTTATGAACACGATAAAAAGGAAAATGTCCGAAGGAGTGAATACTTTTTTTTTTTTTTTTTTTTTTTTTAATAAACAATGAATTAATGTACTTTTGTGTCAACAATGGAAGCCCACTGCATCATGTGAGTTTTGTTTGGGTAATGCAGACATGGAAGTTACACCTACTGGATTCAGTGTTTATATGCTCTAGTTAGCTTAGAAGACTTGTCATCTGGATGTATGCCTGAGTGTCATATCTAAAGAAATACCGACAGGCTTTCACCACCTTCAGATTAAATAATTACATGTTTAGTACTCGTTTTGTAGTTCCAGATTTACAAAATTTGGCTGTCATTGTCCTCTCTAAGGCTGCTAGCTGCCTGCAGCTTCACACCTAACCAGTCTTGACACCAGATGCTGTGCACACCACGCTGCCAGTGCATGTGCCCACTACACCCTCCAGCTCACACTCACTCCTGACCTTGCAAGTTCTACAGCAAATAAAGGTGTGACTCAGTGGTGTTGGGTATTTGAGCAGTGAGCCCCTGATAAATTGGAGGTTTCTCCTTTTTCTTTTAGGTCTGGTAGAATTGGAATTGGACGGTTTTCTCTAGTACTAAACAACTTTGTTACCACCTTTATTTTCTGCGTTTCCCACTTCCTTCTGTCTCCTTTTTTCAGTTTACAGTTTGTGTAAGTATCTGAATCTCTTCTCGCTCTCTCTCTGTGTTTGACAGTAGATGTTTGTGAAACCTTGGCAATAATGTGGCATGCTTTTTTTTTTTTGGTCATGACGTGTTACGTTAAGCTTTCTTGAACCTTTAATATTAATATGTATCATTGACATTGTTGCTAGGCCCCCAGCAGCCTGCTCGATGCCTTGGAGCAGCACTTGGCCTCTTTAGAGGGGAAGAAAGTCAAAGACTCAACAGCAGCCAGCAGGTAGGCCTGAGATCATGGCTCCCTGCCAGCATGCCTTAGAGCTCAGGCTCATGTTTGCTTCTGCTGCTCAACACCATTAGACTGCTTTTCTGGTATAGTTTATCTTTACACTTGATAGTTAGAAAGACCTTGTCTTCTGTGCCAAACTTTTCATTTGTGTCATAATTTACAACACTAAAGATAAGTGAAATGATTTAGACTGTGGTCTGTTTTAGGGCAAGCACTCTTTCCAATGCCGTCTCGTCCCTGGCCAACACCGGCATTTCTTTCACCAAAGTGGATGAGAGGGAAAAACAGGCAGCCTTGGAGGAAGAACAGGCCCGCCTAAAAGCACTGAAAGTAAGATTGTCCTGACTGATCTACATTCTTTTCTTCATAGGACACTGGAAGACAGGAAGGTCATGTCCAGCAACAGAGGCCGGGCCCTTTTAATCTGGGACAGGGTGTCAGCGGGTCCTTCAAAACTCGTAAAGCCTTTAAAAAAGTCATTTTAAGACCAAAGGCCTTAAAAATACCACATACATGATAAATATGACAACTGTTTCTTGCATGTATGGGGTGAATTCCTCATGAAATAGAATTTTAGTTTGACTTTATTCTTTTTAAATTTGTAACATTTTCTTGTAAATGTGCCATATTTTTTTCTTATAAATTTGAGACTTTTGTCTGCAATTACTTTTTCACATAGGGTGAGGTAGGTTTGGATAGCATTTTTCCCTTAATACAAAATGCAGTTTTTAAATTACTTAATTTATTTACTCGGGCTGTCTTTCTCCAATATTAAAATTTGTTTGATCATAAACATTTAAAGTAGAACTGAAGTGAACGGCATTGAACGGCACTGGGTGATAGTACATACAATTATAAAGATAATTTATCATTGGCACCCCCTCCACCAATCCCGGAATCTTGGAGAAAATCGTGATTTTGAATTTCCCGCCCTGAAAAATCCGACGAATCCGCCGATTATCAGGAAGTGCAGCCGGAGTTCCGCGTGACGTCACGAATTGGGCCCAGTCCTCCATGTTTACCATTGCGAGCACGTCGACACTGGTTGTTTTTGGTGCATTTTGTCGTGATAGTCGACTACAAAACACTTCCAACACCTGGGAAGATCTGTTCAGTGGCCAAGGAAAGCTGTCATGGCGACGAAAGAAAAGAAAGGGGGAGGAAAAGCTGCACGGTGGCGCAGTGGTTTAGCACTGTGGCAGCACAGTTTACCCTCGGCCGGGGGATCGCGGGGATCATGAGATCGTGGGTTCGATCCCAGCCCCCGACCAACAGTGAGCTGTGTAGAGTTTGCATGTTCTCCCCGTGTTGCGTGGGTTTTCTCCGGGATTTCTCCGGTTTCCTCCCACATACCAAAAACATGTAGGTTTAGGGCGCTCGCGCACGCAGCGACCGGCAGCCGGTGGCTTGTCACCAGACTGCAAACCGAATCTACCTACGGGTACAAATAAGTAACAAAAAAAAAAAAAAAGCGACCGGGAAGCGATGCATTGCATGGTCACCAGCTGGTCACTGCAATGATTGCATCAGACCATTGGCACCACCCTCAGACTGCATTGTCCCTTTTCTACTGGAATTATTGTTATTGAAACACAAAAATTGTCTGCAGTCCAGACTTAATTTTCCTTATCCTGACACCCCAAACATGCCAAAGTAGAGAAGTAAAGACTCACCATTCTGTATTCAATAAGCGACTCTCCTCCCCATCACTGCTGCGGTCTGACTCTGAATCGGTGCCGGAATCCCCCGACAATTCTGGCTCGAATCTGTACGGTTCGATGCCTCCCTCGCTCTCTTCCTGTTCACTTGACGCTCCTGCATCCTCCTCTGTCTCGTCACCGATCCTGAATGCCTCTTCACTCTGAAAACTCTGGTTTTCTTGACTGCTGGAACTGCTATCATCTGCCATTGTTGTTTTGCTAAGGGTCACACTCGTGATGTCACGCAGCATCGTCTGCACTACTTCCGGTTTGTTTGGCACTGCCAGCCGGAGGCAAAAGTTTATCGGCTTATAGCTTGGCCATCGCACGGCCTAAAAATTTTATGTGTTGAAAAATACAATAGGTAATAAGGAATTAATCCGCTATTCTACTTTTTGTGCAAAAAGGTGGGTTCAGTTCTACTTTAAGTGTGACAAATATGCAAACATAAGAAATCAGAAAGGGGGCAAATACTTTTTCACAGCACTGTCAACAGAAGGGGTGATAAAACCACCCTGGGTGAGTTTGTGTTGGACTCAGTCATGGTGGACGTTTGTCCATTGATTTAAAAACAAAAACACACTGCTGAACACTGTCATTGAGGAAGCTTAAAATCAGGAAGCGAAAGTGGCCTGGAAGTTCAAAATGAGAAGCAAAGCTCTGTCGGGATGTGAGGCTACATCCTGTTAAAAGGTGAAGAAAAGTCTGCAAATATGTCTTGCATGAGAACTGGGTTTTCTAATCGCTCGTATACAGTGTTGATTATAAAACGTTTAGCATCTTCCACACCTGTATGTGGCTGGTTTGGCTAACTGCAAGGGGTCAGGTTTTACATCTATAAAAAGACACAGTATTTTAAAAAAAAAAAAAAAAAAAAAAATCAAAAGTTTTCATCACTGGAGATGTACAGATGTGCTCAAATTTGTTGGTTCCCTTTCACAAAAGCTAAAAAACCCCAACTATCTCTGAAATAACGTGAAACTGGGGAAAATTTAATGACTTCCCTTATTGTTTATATCATATTTAACACAAATCAGACATTGCTTTTGATTGATTCAGTTGAATATTTTATATAATAAAGTAAACTGAAATGGCATGGACAAAAAAATGGTACCCTTAATTTGAATATTTTGTGGCACCACCTTTTGCAGTAATCACTGCCAACAAGCGATCTCTGTACTTCACAATGGGGGGGGGGGGGGACAGTCCCAGAAATCTTGACAGTCCAAATAAATTTGTCTTCTAATTACAAACTGCTGGTTTTCTCAGAAATGTGGGAATATTTTCATGAAGTTGTAGTTTTTCCTCCAATTTAACATGTTTTTTTCCTGTGAATTTTGAATTTCTTCATGTAATTGAGTTTTTGTATGTTGTGTATTTGCAAATATATTCATGTATATTTGTGACTTATATTATCAATTTACTACATTTTTCATGTGAATTTGATAGATGTACTTTATTGATCCCAAACTGGGAAATTACAGGGAACTTGCTGGGTTTTTTTCTCATAAATTTTTGAGGTTGTTCTTAAAATGTTTGCATTTTTTATTTACCTTGACTAAAAATGGGCAGTAAGGGGGTAAATGCTGAATATAAATTTTGAAAACAAATACCACTGTAGCAAATGAATATCAGGATGATCAGATAATTTGGTCCAGCCCTAATCTAACGTCATTTCAGCTGTTGCACTTCTAAAGTGATATGTTTTACCATGCATGTCACCACATCATATTCTCAGAACATCTATAAAAGGAATGCTGTTAACGTGCCTCTTTTTTTCTGTAGGAGCAGCGTCTCAAAGAACTTCAGAAGAACCCTGCTACACCAACTGCAGACTCGTCCCCTGTCTCCAACGTGGGTGGGACTATCAACTCCATCCCTGTCATTGATTTCTTTTCTACCCCTAGCTCTACCAACAGGTGAGAACGTGGATATTTTGCTGTGTTTTATGTACCTCGGAAGTGGGAATGTAAAATGACATTATTTTTAATTTGGTATGAATTATGCCCACTTTTTCTTTTTCCCCACGGTTTTCATTTCCAAGTTGGAAATGTCCATCAAATTGAAGCTTATACCTGGGCAAAAACATGTTGCAGCCATTCATTTTATTGCTTTATCTAAGCTCTGTTCTGAACTCAGCGCAGAAGACTGCTTCATAGTACAGATTAGGCTATGTCTTCATCAGAACCTCTGAAACGCACTGCCTGTCTCCACATTGCAATTTTCAGATCTTTCCATAGATCTTCAATCAGATTAGATCTGGGCTCATGGAGGGCCATTTAAAAATGGTCCAATGTGTTTTCTCAGCCATTCATGAGCTCCTTCAGCTGTATGTTTTGGGTCATCTTGTTGGAAGACCCACAACCTGTGACTATGGCTGAGTTTTCTGACACGGGGCAGTATGTCTGGCTCCAGGATGCCTTGGTAGTCCTGCAACTTAATTGTGCCCTGCACAGATTCAAGGTTCCCCATGTCGGATGGCGCAAAGCAACTCCAAAACAAAATCGAAACCCCTCCATATTTAAAATGGGTCTAGTGTTCTTTTCTTTAGGACTTGATTTTTTTTTTTTGTAAAGCTGATGTGGTTAGCCAAAAAGCTCCAGTTTTGTCTAATCAGTCCAAAGGACATTCATTCAGAAACATTTGGGCCTATTGGCACACATTTTGGCTGGCTTTTTTAATGTTTATTATTATTATTATTATTATTTTGTCAGTAATAGATCCCTCCTGGTGTTCGTCCATGGAGTCCATTATTGTTCAAAATGCACCCCATGATGTGATCAGAAAGTCTCATACCTTGACCTCGGAGTTCAGCTTGAATGATTTTGGATGGTTTCCTAAACTCTGTTTCTACAATACGTGCTATTCTTCTGATCAACCTGGGGTTGCATTTCGTCTTGCGTCCACATCCAGAAGGTCGGGCCATGAACCTTATTCTTTTTAGTAGTATTGGCAACTGTGGTCACAGGAGTATGAAGCTGCTTGGAGATGGTCTTACAGCCTTTACCTTTAACATGGTTTATCTGTAATATTCTTTCTGAGCTCCCCAGACAGCTCTCTCCTTCTACAATGATACCAAACTACAGAGTAGCATACCCCCCCCCCCCAAAAAAAAAAAAAAAAAAATAGGCTTGGTGGCTGCTGAAGAGCATGAAGGCACCTATGATACTAATTTAGGTTAGCTGGCAGTGGACTTTTTAACCAGATTGTTTAACACAATCTTGGAGAGTGAGAGGATGCCTGAGGAGTGGAGAAGTGTTGTGGTACCAGTTTTCAAGAACAAAGGGGATGCTGAGAGCTGTAGGAACTAGAGGCATAAAGTAGATCAGTCACACTATGAAGATATGGGGAAAAAGTTGTTGAAGCCAGGTTAAGAAGTACTTGTCCACCAAGGTCTGCATTTTCATGTTTTCTGCTTTGACCGTCTCGGCTGCAGGAGACGACGGTTCGGCGCCGTCGTTGTTCAGCTCCGCTGTGTGCTCGTTTCTGCATTCCAGTTCACCTCACATTAATGGGCACCTCTGCTCCTATTTTTGTCCTTGACAACTCCCGCTGAAAAAAACTTAACACACACATACACTGCACTCTTCTTTTAAATATAAAGCTATTGAGTGCTGATATGGAAAAAATACAGTAGGCTAATTATGTTGGGTGCATTTTGCAACCCAGTTTATGAAAACGGAGGACAAGAGCAGCCACCACCGAACTATAGATCTGTGTATTCCAGTCTATTCCAGTCAACCACTGGTCTGCGCCGAGTTTGACACGGGGCAACAAAATTTAAATACTTGTAAAAAATGCTGATGATTCTCGTCTAATCAGTCGCGGCCAGCATCAAAGCAATCATGGTGTTTATGTATTCAGTACTTATTCAGACTCAGAGCAGGAGAGCTACTGCTGCCATCTTCACCACCCAGGAGTGTTAAAAAAAACAAAACAAAAAAAAACGCAGATATGTTTGTTTTTTTAGACAGTTGACATGACGCATCGCCCGAATATAATGGTAGCAGAAACAATGCAGATTCAGCTTTATCTTTCACACAGCAATGTTGGATACACTTGGCTGACTGCAAGAATTGTCACGAGGGCGGCACACTTCTGAACTCCCGATGCCACGAGTTTTGACGTGCGTTGTTGGCTTCCAGAGTGACGCCCCTTAATTTATTTTCTTAGTAAAAATATGTCGAGGGTGGCAAACCTGCTGCTGTAGAGCCATGTGCAGCTCTTTGACATCTCTTTTATGGCTCTTCTCTCGTTTTAAAAAAAACCTGATTCCTATGCAGCCTAAATTTTTCTTAGCGTGGAGGCTCAGTTTTTGGCGTGGCAGCTCACCATGCAGAAATGTTACCAGTGGAAACCCTACATGCAGAAGGAGCCCCGACCACGTATTGAGTGTGTACATGGCACATATATCTATCCACAAAGCTGAAGATCAGGTTGATGATATTTTTCACATTTTCTGTAGATATTGTGATCATGTCTTTTATTTTCCTGCCATGAAAAATGTACTAAATGTCTGATATTGTGACAGCCCTAGATTACAGCATACCAACTGGTAATGCAAAATGTAATCACAACATTGGACTAGAAAATGGGGAGCATGCTTGTGAGTTAGGAGAGATTGTATTTTTTTTTTTTTTTCATCAGTGATGAGTGATTTCTCTTCATGCATGTCTTTTTTTTTCCCATTCTTGTTTCCTTCAGCACCTCCAAGGCAGCCAATGACCTGCTGGACCTGCAGCCAGCGTTCCAGCAGCCGCTGCCTCTCACCACCGCCAACACGTGGGGAGGTAAGAGTCACTCTGCATGGAGGCAAACTGCTACCTGATTTTGCAATGCGTGTTACACAATCATTAGCATTGGACAGCAATCAGTCTTACTTTTTCTGTAAAACAAAGCCATGCAACCAGTCTATACACACTGCAGCTCCCCCTATTTTCCCTATTTCATCGTGTCATGAATTGGATAAGTACAGATCACTTTAGAGTATTCTGTTAACAAATGAATGACGTCAAGAGGTGGCTTACACCTGGAAATCTGCAGTGTATGTTGAATATATTCTGCATGGTAATATTTCTGCTTGCTCATCACAATAATATAGAAAGTTTGGAAAAAAAACTTTTTGTTCATTGATTTTTGATTCACCCAAAGTGACATTGAATAAGTCCTTAATTCTTCAGTTAAACTTATTTGTACCCATAGAAAGTGTTTCTAAATATTTAAATAGTTTACAAATCTTTCAGCTGCTACCTTTACGGGTCGCCACAGCGGGTCATCTGCCTCCATCTCACCCTATCCCTTGCATCTTCCTCTGGAACGCCAACCCTCTCCATGTCCTCCTTCACTACATCCATGAATCTTCTCTGTGGTCTTCCTCTTTTCCTCCTGCCTGGCAGCTCCATCTTCAACATCCTTTGTCCAGTATATCCACTATCCCTCCTCTGCACATGTCCAAACCATCTCAGCAATGCCTCTTACTTTGTCTCCAAATCACCCAACCCGAGCTGCCCCTCTGATATACTCATTTCTAATCCTGTCCCACTTTGTCACTCCCAGTGAGAATCTTAGCATCTTTAACTCTGCCACCTCCAGCTCTGCCTCCTGTCTTTTCATCAGTGCCACCGTCTCCAAATAATTTACAAATAATTATTTGTATTAGTAATGATAGAAGTGTCAGACAACTCAAAATAAAGTCAAATTTATAAATCATAGAGGAGGTCTCATGGGTTCAGGATTTGAGGAGCAGCCGACAGTTTGTCAGCACTGTATATTACTGTATGTATTAACTGGCATTCAGGTGCCTAATGAATGTCATGTTTATGTTGCTTTGAATCACGATGGACTTTTTTTTTCCTTCTTGGATGATTTTTGTGTGGAACTGACTTGTATTTATACCCGACAGACTTTTTTTTTGGAAGCTAGTATTCTCATTGGGAGTGACTAGGAGGGACAGGATTAGAAATGAGTATATTGGAGGGACAGCGCAGGTTGAGCAGTTTAGAGACAAAGTCAAAAAAAGCCAAGGCTGAGATGGTTTGGACATGTGCAGAGGAGGGATAGTAGATATACTGGACAAAGGATGTTGAAGATGGAGTTGCCAGGCAGGAGGAAAAGAGGAAGACCACAGAGAAGATTCATGGATGTAGTGAAGGAGGACATGGAGAGGGTTGGTGTTACAGAAGAGGATGCAAGCGATGGGGCGAGATGGAGACAGATAAAAGAGAAGACAGCTGGGCACAGACTTTGACTTGGAAGTAAATTTATGGTTTTGCATCTTGTGTCCTATTAAATGGTTTGTGTGTCAGTCATTTTTTTGTGTAATGTAACCAGTTCTGATCAGTGTTTTGATTTAGATTACTGTTATTCAAGTAACACATATTCTAGAAATGCTCTTCTTATTTTTGGAAATGTTGAAACTGCTGTCCAAAGGATCCTCTGAGAAGCAGAGATGGGACTTTACAGAATCTCATTTCCTCTGTGCTTCTGCCTCCCCTCTTCTCCAACAGCCTCTTCTTCACTCCAGCGTTCATGTCCGGATTGTGCGTTCATATGGTTCATATACGCACATAATCTGACAGCAATACTCCAGCAAATGGATTCGAACACCCAGAATTGAATAAAATAGGAGTTTGTGCCATGAATTGGGCTTTAACCCATGTCTGTTGAGTCACACCATAGACTGTCCGATGGAAACAGTACCCGCTTTTTTGTTTCGCCATGAGTAATTGTGATTAAAAAAATTGTTAGCATTAAGCAGGGCATTGTGTTAAGGCAGGATTAATACATTAACTCTTTCACCACATATATACAGTATATTCTGCTGTGTACTGCACAAACATGTACACACGTGCCATTCATCCACTCTCTGAAAAAAATTACTCTATAATCTATATGCACGTCCTGTATTAATAGAAGTTGACCCACTGGAAAAATACAAGCTTATCTGCAGGGGCTCAGACCCTGTTCTGCTGGTAGTTTAAAAAAGCTATCCATTGTTGTTCAGTGTTAATTTATGCTAACCCATGATTTCAGCTCATCAATTGTGGTTTGAAAAGAACTGTATTGTACTTGCTGTCAAGTGCCAGTTTAACAAGATGATGAATGTTACTCTCTTCACCTGTCAGTGGTCATAATATGCCATTGATTAGTGTGTTCTCGTAGGTTTGGGTTTTTTTAATCCCCCGCCGGTCAAAGGGCCGAAGGGGATGATGTTATGCCGTTTAAATGGTAAATGGCATTCACTTATACTATAGCGCTTTTTCTCATCTCTAGATGACGAAAGCACTTTACAGATCCTGCTATCCACACATTCACACAGACATTCACACAATGATGGCAGCAGTGCTGCCATGCACAGGTGCTGGTCTGACCCACCAGGAGCAACTGGGGGTTATGGGTCCGTCTGTCCCACTTTTGTGAAATCAAGTCCTCCAACAGTTTTGGTCCGATTATTTTGAAACTTGGAACTCTGGTTTGATATACTCTGATACACATATTGCAATTTGGTTCTGATCAGATGATTTTTGTGGAAATTGTAGCCCCTGACCTATGACCTCCTGTTTCTTCACTTAATAGACAGTAACTGTCCTGTGAAATCAACTCCTCCTACAGATTTGGTCCGATTGTTTTGAAACTTGGTACCATGGTTTGATATAATGTGATGCACATATTGCAATTTCATTCTCATCGGATAAACTTGAGGTCAAAGGTCAGGTCAGATTTCTCCCTAAATCTTCTAAACAAAGTAACTACTGAAAGAAATGATGTAGGCTTTTCAAATTGATACAGTAGTTGTATCTCATACACATCTTGGACAACTTTCACAATCACCTCATGATGGGTTTGGGGTCAAGGGGTCAAAGGTTCAAAGTTAACATTGCAATTGCACTATGGTAAATGCTACATTTACTATTACTATAAAACAAGTAAAGATAGGGCCACCAAACCTGGTATACAAATTCACCTTGAGATCCTGACCTCTGAAGATGGGTTTGCCAAAAGGTCAAAGGTCAAGGTTAGCATTCCCTATGCCTTTTTTTTTTTTTTTTTTGGTAAACTTTATTAATCCTAGAGGAAAATTAAAGGGCATCCACCTGGATGGATGAGGCAGCCAAGGTGTGTCGCCAATCCCTTCACCATTCTCACACACACACATTCATACCGAGGGCTACTTTAGAGTCTCCAGTTAACCTAACCTGCATATTTTTGGCCTGTGGAAGGAAACCGGAGCACACGGGGTAAACCCACACAGACACGGGGAGAACATGCAAACTCCACACAGAAGGGTAAGCGATGGTCAGGGGGTGGGATTGAGCCCACGATGGTCAGGGGTGGAATCGAACCCGTGACCTTCTTACTGTGCTGCCGCAGTGCTAACCACTGCACCACCGAGCTGTACAATGAGTAAAGTTAGGGTCACCAAACTTGGTACACAGGTTCACCCTGTGACCCTGAGGTGCGACTGTGGTTTTTGGAAGGTCAACATCAACATGGCTTCTCAACTATATGAATGAATTTGAATGAATGAATTTATTTATTTCGGATAGTACATTACAGGTTAAAAGAAACTGTATAATATAACAACAAGGTCAAATTAGACAAAGACTCCTTCTACTATACAATTCCACGTGAGTTATCCGAAAGGGGTGATGGCTGAAGCCGCAGCTTATATTGCCCACCCATATTCCATCCAAGAATTCAAAGGAGAAAAAAGAGAAAACAAGACAAGAGCGATTACAATTTAAAACAAGGCTAAGACAAAATATGACTGAGAGAAAAAGAAAACTGAGCTAGTCTAAGTTAAGCAGTTACTATTCAAAAACAAATCTAAGACATAGTGTCACAGAGAAAAAAGAAAAACTAAGCTATAACACAACACAGGCTGGAAATGTCAATCCTTATGTGAGTTTACATGTCGTCTTGTAAATATGTTTGGAGTATTTCTTCCTTTAGTTTTTGTTTAAATTGTCCAAGCTTTGTACATGATTTTAATTCAGGTCCAAAATCGTTCCATAATCTGACACCTTGCACTGAAATACAGTGTTGCTTGGTAGTTGTTCTCACTGTAGGCTTTTGAAATATACATGTTCCTCTGAAGTGATATCGTTTCTCCCTTGTTTGGAACAACTTTTGGATATTTGCGGGCAGTGATAGATTCTTCACTTTGAACATTATTATTGCGGTTTTAAAGTCGATCAGATCTTTCAACTTGAGAGTTTTTGTTTAAGAAAAAGTGGGTTTGTTGGTTCCCTGTAAGCTGCTTTGTTGATTATTCTAATAGCTCTCTTTTGAAGCATAAAGAGTGGATATATGTTTGTTTTATATGTATTTCCCCATACTTCATTACAATATGTCATGTATGGGAGTATTAATGAATGATACAAGGTGTATAGTGTGGGTTGATTCAGCAAATTTTTCACTCTGTGTAATATTGCAATTGATTTGGATACTTTACCTTTTATATAATTAATATGTGGCTTCCAACACAGTTTGTTATCAATTATTACTCCAAGGAATTTAGTTTCGGATACCCTTTCAATCTCTACACCATTTACACTGAGTTTGGGTACTGGGTAGTTGTGATGGTTGTTAAAGACTATAAATTTTGTCTTGCTTAAATTGAGCGTTAATTTGTTTGAATCAAACCACAGTTTCAGCTTTCCTAATTCCTTTCCGAGTGTAACAACAAAGAAAGCTAAGGTCACCAAACTTGCTACACAGGTTCACCTTGGGATCCTGATCTCTGACTATGGGTTTGGGGTCAGAAAGCCAAAGGTCAAGGTTAATATTCCTTATACCTTATTATTGTACGAGTAAAGCTAGGGCCACCAAACTTGGTGCACAGGTACACCCCGTGACCCTGAAGTGTGACTGTGGTTTTGGGATTGCAAGGTCAAAGGTCAACATCTACATGGCTTATAAACTACAAGGGTGTGAAAAAGTGTTTGTTTTGTTTGTGTTTTTTTTGTATGTCACACTTAAATGTTTCAGATCATCAAACAAATTTAAATATTAGACAAAGATAACACAAGTAAACACAAAATGCAATTTTTAAATAAAGGTGTTTATTATTAAGGTTAAAAAATCCAAACCTACATGGCCCTGTATGAAAAAGTGATTCCCCCCCCCCCACCCTCGTTAAAACATAAATTAACTGTGGTTTATCATATCTTTTGGAAAGCAAAGTTCAATTTCTCTAGCCGTACTTCAAGCCTGATTACTGCCACACCTGTTCTCAATCAAGAAATCATTTAAATAGGACCTGCCTGACAAAGTGAAGTAGACCAAAAGATCCTCAAAAGCTAGACATCATGCTGCAATCCAGTGAAATTCAGGAACAAATGAGAAAGTAATTGAGATCCATCAGTCTGGAAAAGGTTATAAAGCCATTTCTAAAGCTTTGGGACTCCAGTGAACCATAGTGAGGGCCATTATCCACAAATGGCAAAAAACATGGAACAGTGGTGAACCTTCCGAGGAGTGGCCGGTCGACCAAAATTACCCCAAGAGCGCAGCGACAACTCATCCAAGAGGTCACAAAAGACCCCACAACAACATCCAAAGAACTGCGGGCCTCACTTGCCTCAGTTAAGGTCAGTGCTCATAACTGCACCATAAGAAAGAAACTGGGCAAAAACGGCCTGCATGGCAGAGTTCCAAGACAAAAACCACTGCTGAGCCAAAAGAACATAAAGGCTCATCTCAGTTTTGCCAGAAAACATCTTGATGACCCCCAAGACTTTGGGGAAAATACTCTGTGGACTGACGAGACAGAAGTTGAACTTTTTGGAAGGTGTGTGTCCCATTACATCTGGCATAAAAGTAACACAGCATTTCAGAACAGGAACATCATACTAACAGTCAAATATGGTTGTGGTAGTGTGATGGTCTGGGGCTGTTTTGCTGCTTCAGGACCTGGAAGACTTGCTGTGGTAAATGGAACCATGAATTCTGCTGTCTACCAAAAAATCCTGAAGGAGAATGTCTGGCCATCTGTTCGTGACCTCAAGCTGAAGCGCATTTGGGTTCTGCAGCAGGACAGTCATCCAAAACACACCAGCAAATCCACCTCTGAATGGCTTAAGAAAAACAAAATGAAGACTTTGGCGTGGCCTAGTCAAAGTCCTGACCTGAATCCTGTTGAGATGCTGTGGCATGACCTTAAAGGTGAACTGAACTGAACGGCATTGAACGGCACTGGGTGATAGTACATACAATTATAAAGATAATTTATCATTGGCACCCCCTCCACTAATCCCGGAATCTTGGAGAAAATCGCGATTTTGAATTTCCCGCCCTGAAAAATTAGACGAATCCGCCGATTATCCGGAAGTGCAGCCGGAGTTCCGCGTGACGTCACGAGTGTGACCCAGTCCTCATGTTTACCATTGCGAGCACGTCGACACTGGTTGTTTTTGGTGCATTTTGTCTTGATAGTCGACTACAAAACACTTCCAACACCTGGGAAGATCTGTTCAGTGGCCAAGGAAAGCTGTCATGGCGACGAAAGAAAAGAAAGGGGGAGGAAAAGCAACCGGGAAGCGATGCGTTTCTAGATATAGATATTATTTATAAATAGCACAGTCAAATGCAGAGGCCAGTTCTGTTCATGTGTATTGCCACTATAGTCTGTAGAAGTATTGTAATACATAGCCCATGGTCTATATATGTATGAATGTATAAATATGTATAAATAATAAGTTGGAAAAATGCTGATGTTTTTTTTTCTTTCTTTTTTATTGTTAATTTTCCTTATCCTGACACCCCAAACATGCCAAAGTAGAAAAGTAAAGACTCACCATTCTGTATTCAATAAGCGACTCTCCTCCCCATCAATGCTGCGGTCTGACTCTGAGTCGGTGCCGGAATCCACTGACAATTTTTTGAATGAATGAATGAATTTATTTATTTCGGATAGTACAGTACAAGTTGAAAGAAACTGAATGATATAACAACAAGGTCAAATTGAACAATGACTCATCTGATTATACAATTCAACATAAGTTATCCAAAATGGGTGATGGCTGAAGCCGCAGCTTATATTGCCCACCCATATACCATCTAAGAATTCAAAAGAGAAAAAAGAGAAAACAGGCAAGAGCGATTACAATTCAAAAATGACAAAATGTGACAGAGAAAAAAGAAAACTAAGCTACAACACAGGCTGGATATGTTACAACTCGCCGCTCATTAGCGGTGCCAGCTGCGCGCACACCTGCGCCTCGTCAGCAGCGTGGGATATAAGCCACTCTGCCCTGGGCTTCGGCCTGAAGCCGTCTGATTCCTTCAGCCCTCTTGCTGCAGAGGAACCCCCTCATCTCCCAGCAAGATCTACAGTGTAAGCATACCTACCTTTGGCCCTTCCAGTCTCTCCCCTGTGCACAGGTGGATTCCCCGGCGGCGGACCTCGCCTCTGCATCGCCATCGGCCAGCTGCTGTCACAGGTGCATCAGGTCTCTGTCTCCCGGGCTCGCCCTTGTGCACGCCTGCCACCTGCCACACTCCTGCATCCTCCTCTGTCTCGTCACCGATCCTGAATGCCTCTTCACTCTGAAAACTCTGGTGTTCTTGACTGCTGGAACTGCTATCATCTGCCATTGTTGTTTTGATAAGGGTCACACTCGTGACATCACGCAGCGTCGTCTGCACTACTTCCGGTTTGTTTGACACTGCCAGCCAGAGGCAAAAGTTTATCGGCTTATAGCTTGGCCATCGCACGGCCTAAAAATTTCTTTTATGTGTTGAAAAATACAATAGGTAATAAGGAATTAATCTGCTATTCTACTTTTTCGGCAAAAAGGTGGGTTCAGTTCACCTTTAAAAGGGTGGTTTATGCTCAGAAACTCTCCAGTGTGGCTGAATTACAACAATTCTGCAAAGATAAGTAGGCCAAACGTCCTCCACAGTGCTGTAAAAGACTCATTGTCAGTTATCGCAAATGCTTGATTGCAGTTGTTGCTGCTAAGGGTGGCCCAACCAGTTAGGTTTCAGGGTCAATCACTTTGTCACACAGGGCCATGTAGGTTTGGATTTTTTTCCCCCTTAATAATAAACACCTTCATTTAAAAACTGCATTTTGTGTTTACTTGTTATCTTTGTCTAATATTTAAATTTGTTTGATCTGAAACATTTAAGTGTGACAAACATTCAAAAAAATGAGAAATCAGGAAGGGGGCAAACACTTTTTCACACCACTGTATAGCTCAACAACCAAGAAAGCTAGGGTCACCAAACCTGGTACACAGGTTCGCTCGGAGACCATAACTTCTGACTACAGGTTTGGGGTCAAAAGGTCAAAGGTCAGGGTTGGCACTCCTTATGATCTCTTAATGTAGAACGTGTAAAGCTCTCTGGGGTCACCATACTTGCTACACAGGTTCACCTTAGCATCCTGGCCTCCCAACTATGGTGTTGTATACTCTGTTGTATATTCGTGGATGATGGGCTTATCATAATTTGGTTCTGCTACAGTAATTGTATTAAAACTGAAAACTGCTCTCCGTCAGTAAGTATTGGGATATTTAAAGAAAATGGAGGGGTGGGGGGGGATATTGCATTCACCTCACAGTGCTCTTGTTTGTTTTGTTTCTGGATGTCATTCCATGTGCTGGACTCTGAACTCGCTCTGATAAGAGTCTTAACCCGTACACTACTCAGAGTGCTAAAGCTGTTTTGGGGGGCCAATAGAAGCAGTATAACAGAGTGAATGATATTAGCATGTCGCTGTTCACTAACAGCTTTAACCCTCACCTGCATCATTGACGTTACTCCCCCACTGTGTATGTCTACTTGTTTGCATTGTTTAATGACTCACTCTCCTTCCAGCATAATGTCTTTTGTTCTTTCTTTTTTGTCTGGTTTCCTTTCTTCCCCTCTACCCACTCAGATCCTTTCACCTCTGCTACAGAAGCTGTGGAGGAAACCATGACAAACTCGAACCTTTTCCTCACACTACCTGTTGTCGATGCCGTCCACACGCCCTCGGGGTTCTCTGACGCTAGCAGTCTGTCCTTTAGAACGCCCAGTCATGAAATGTTTGGTGGGACTGTTTTGCAGTATCTTCATTCTTTTATGCTACATTCATATTACAGGCTATAATTGTTCAGTTATAGTTTTTTCAGATAGATTTGCATGCCATGACAGTCCATATTTATCGTTACAAGGGATTTATGAGTTGAACATGAAACACCTGTCCATCAAAAAAGGCATCTCATGGACACAGTGATGCAAAACAGCAAGCATTGATACACACATTGATACATCACTGTGTCAAAAACAAAAGAAGTGATATTTGCGTGACCACTCTTTTGCTTTAAACGGAAAAAATATGTATTTTTAGATAAAGCTAAGTAGTTAATCAATTGTTAGTCAAAAGTTAGAAATTGGGCTACTGTTGGTCAAAGATTGAGGAGGGGTGTGTGTGTGTTTGGAGGTAGAGAGAGAAAAGGAAAGGTGTGGAGGTGAGAGTAGGGACGTTAAATGTAGGGAGTATGACTGGTAAAGGCAGAGAGTTGGCTGATCTGATGGAGAGAAGAAAGGTAGATATACTGCGTACCAGAAACCAGAGGAAGGGAAGCAAGGCTAGGAGCATTGGAGGGGGATTTAAACTGTTCTACCATGGTCTAGATGGGAAGAGAAAGATTAGGAGTAATCTTGAAGGAAGAGTATGTGAAGAGTGTTCAGGAGGTAAAGAGGGAGTCAGACAGAATCATGAGCTTGAAGCTAGAAATCAAAGGTGTGATGTTGAATTTTATTAGCGCATATGTCCCACAAGTTGGATGTCAGGTAGACGAGAGAGAGGAATTCTGGAGTAAGATGGATGAAGTGGTGGAGAGTGTTCCCAAGGGGAAGAGAGTGGTGATTGGGGTGGACTTTAATGGGCATGCACATGAACAGAACAGAGGTGATTAAGAGGTCTTAGGCGGAACATGAATGCATAAGCACATGAAAAATATACCATTATCCCTGTTCAAACCACCCCTTTGTGATATGCATATTGCCCATGTTTATATTGCAGTAACAATAGAATTTCTGTATATTATGCAGCCCCAGTAAAACGTCTCAAGAATTCATAACATTTCTCAACCAAGTCACATACTGTAC
This sequence comes from Pholidichthys leucotaenia, assembly GCA_020510985.1. Taxonomy (NCBI): domain Eukaryota; kingdom Metazoa; phylum Chordata; class Actinopteri; order Cichliformes; family Pholidichthyidae; genus Pholidichthys; species Pholidichthys leucotaenia. The sequence continues at coordinate 205,297,297 of CM035839.1, forward strand.
CTGATATACAGTTGAAACCAGAAGTTTACATAACTAAAAAAAAAACAAAAAAAAAAAAAAAAAACCTTTTTTTTTTCTCTCATTGGTATTAAATCAGACTAAACTTTTCCTGTTTGAGGTAAGTTAGGCTTACCAAAATTATTTCTATTTGCTAAATTTTATATACATACATTTCCTTATTATTTGGTAGCATTGCCTTTAAACTGTATGACTTGGGTCAAACATTTTGGGTATCCTTCCACAAGCTTCTCACAATAGTTTACTGGAATTTTGGTCCATTCCTCCTGACAGAACTGGTGGAACTGAGTCAGGTTTGTAGATCGCCTTGCTCACACACATCTTCTCAGCTCTGCCCACAAATTTTCTATGAGATTAAGATCAGTGCTTTGTTATGGCCACTCCAAAACATTAACTTTATCCTTAAGTCTCTTTGTAACTAATTTGATGGTATGTTTAGGGTTATTGTCCATTTGGAAGACCCTGGTGCTGTGAAAGCTTCCACAGCACCGGGTGCTGCCGCTGTCATCAGCACCAGGTGGGGCACTCTCTCTCCAGACAGACTCCACCAGGCAGTTGGTGGCAGAAGTGCTTGGACGAATTGCTAAATACAGCAGTGACAGTGAGTACTGAAATGGCACAAAGCGTGTTATTTCCTTCTGAGTGGAGTGTTTATGATCCTGACAATTGAGCTCTGAGAGCAAAACAACCACTGCATAGTGCATTGCTTGTTTGAACATGATTTTTCAGACGGTGGCAAAAATCATGGCAACAAGAGCCACGCAGGGTCCTGTACAGAGGCTGTCCTGTTTAAATAAGCTGAATGTCGCTGCAGTCTCCAGTCCACACACTATCCATCCATCTTCTACCGCTTAATCCTTTTCAGGCCGCAGGAGGGCTGGAGCCTATCCCAGCATCTTTGGGCGAGAGGCAGGGTACACCCTGGACAGATCGCCAGTCCATCACAGGGCCAACACAGAGAGACAGACAACCATTCACTCTCACATCCATACCTGAGGACTATTTAGAATCCCTAGTTGATGCCAGTTAACCTAACATGCATGTCTTTGGCCTGTGGGAGTAAACCGGAGTACCCAGAGAAAACCCATGCAGACACAGGGAGAGCATGCAAACTCCACACAGAAGGGTCACCGATGGTCAGGGGTGGAATCGATCCTGTGACCTTCTTGCTGTGCTACCACAGTGCTAACCACTGTGCTGCCCAGTCCACACACCCTGTAGTTGAAATACTGAAGTTATTGCCACTGCTTTATGAAAATGATCAAGTTTTTTACAGAATCAGCAGTTCATGCCTAGGAAGACCAGAGCTCTGCACAGTTGTCATGCTCGCACATAAAATTGAGTGCGAAGCTGCAGCGAGTTTTTCACAGCTTCCATTGTTTGCCACATAACTTATGAGCCCTGTTTAAATTACAGGACCACAGGGTCCTAAAAAAACATTTGCAATAATACTGCATATGTTTAGCTATCCACCGTCACCACAGGGGAAATTCCTCCACTGTGACAGCCCTAGAAGAAAGTAATAAAAAAAAAAATCTAAAAAATTATTTAGCAAATAGAAATAATTTTAGTAATTCTAACTGACCTAAAACGGGAAAAGTTTCGTCTGATTTATTGTCAGACAGTGAGAGAAAAAAGATTCTTTTTATACAGTGTATGTGAACTTCTGGTTTCAACTGTATATATGATCTAGGACCACATACAAAAACTGTGTTCAGTCTGTCCTAAAAAAAATTGGATCTGTGTCGCTAGAGTTAAAAATCTGATTTGAGTCACTTCAGGCCAGTAGTGTGAATGTAGCCAGTTTTCATTTTGCATCTTGTAATGACAAAAATGTTTGTTTGCTACTGAGTGTGGAGCAAGGGGGAGATGAGAATCAGCACCTCCGAGTCCATGGTCCTCAGCCAGAAAAGGGTAGAGTGTCCCCTTCGGGTCAGGGACGAGCTCCTGCCTCATGTCGAGGAATTCATGTATGTTGGGGTCTTATTCAAGAGTGTGAGAAGAATGAAGTGGGAGATTACAGATCGGAGCAGCGTCTGCAGTGATGCAGACATTGTACCAGTCTGTTGTGGTGAAGAGGGAGCTGGACTCTAAAGCAAAGCTGTCAATTTACTCTCACCTCTGGTCATGACCTTTGGGTAAGGACTGAAAGAATGAGATTGGGGATACAACCAGCTGTAATGAGCTTTCTCTCTGAGGTGGCTGGACTCGCCCTTACAGGTAGGGTGAGGAGCTCAGTTATCCGGGAGAGGCTCAGAGTGGAACAGTTGCTCCTCCACATTGTAAGGAGGCAGATGAGATGATTTGGGGTGTGATCAGGATGCTTCCCACACACCTCCCATGTGAGGTGCTTTGGGCACATCCCATTGGGAGTAGACTATGGGGCAGACCCAGGACACGCTGGAGAGACTGTCTCCCAACTGGCCTAGGAATGCCTTGGTATCCTCCCCGAAAAGCTGGTGGATGGAGTGAGGGAAGTCTGGGCTTCTCTGCTTAGACGGAACCCTGGATAAGCAGTAGAGGATGGATGGATGACAGAAATACCATCATGTAGAAACGCAGTGGATATGCCATGACTGTACTGGTACTGTATATTTTAAAGCGGTGGGAAGGGAAAGAAATGAAATGCCTGAAGCAGTTTGGTTGGAACATGCTGTTTCTTGACATTTTTCTCAAATTCATCATAGATCTGGCCCATTGCCTCATTCCAGATATTCACTTCCTTCCACTTTTGGGCAAAGTTCCTGATATTTGTTTTCTTAGCTTTCAACACTCTTTGATTAAATCATCTTTGCTGACTGCCTGCCTTTCTGTCTGTGCTCAAAGGCTCAATCTGTGTCGGTGCATGGGTGTCCCATCTCTATCTATAGCATTTTTGATCATTGATCATTTTTGATCATCTCCCACTCATTACAGTCCCTTGTCTGGCTTTAGCTTTAACAGTACTACATGCGTTACATGCCCTGTCAGATTGTGAACATCAGTATTCACATGCTATACTATAACTGTGGTAGTAACATCTACTGTGGAAAGAGCCATTTCAGGCTTTTTTTTTTTTTTCCCACCATAAAAATCTGCGAGAGTAGAGCTGCGTTGATGCAGTCGATCAGAGCGTTTCTGCTGTACCGCCTCCCTCCATCCTTCCTATAAGGCTGTGGGTGGGTCTGTAATCTTCGGAGGTTAGCCCATACTTATGTGCAGACTTTACTGTTGCCCTTGCCCTCTTGCTATGTGAGTGCTTACTTCCTCTGCGTTTTTCCTGCAAATTCCAATCTTTTTCATCCGTTCGGAGGAAAAATTAACCACTCCCACAGCTGCATGGCTTCCTCACTCTTTCACTGCTGTATTTCTGTCTTGTTTCATATCTCCATTATCTTCTCTCCTCTTCCTTCCTCTCTTGATTTTTTTTTTTTTTTTTTTCCCCCCCCCCTGTGTCAGACTCCTTTTGTGGGCCTAGCCCTTACAACACCTCTTCTCTGTTCCAATCTGAGTCCCCAGCTGTAGCTGGTCTATTCAGAGGTAGGTGCAGGGTGTTGCAAGTGTTCAGTAATCCAGCCAACTGTTGACCAGATTTTCACTACATTTGGGAGAACTAATTTGATTTTGCAGAAAAAAAATCCCCTATCTTTAACACAGGAAAACTAGAATTCAGGTCATGATCTCATGTACAGATGTCCTGAAGTGTATTTTAGAAATTATTTAAAACTTGTTTTGATTTTGTAAAATTTTCAATTTCAAAGTGTTGCTCAGTGAGCAGTGTCTATTTTTTCTGCTGAGTAATACTTTAAGTTTAGACTTCCTTAGATTCATTTCTACTCAGTACAAATACAGTGTTGAGCCCTGTTTCCACTACAGGAAACGGGAACCAATTTTAGGGGACAGGAACTTGCTAAAGGCCGGTCTTGTATCTGGTCCTCTCCCCCGTCAGGTCTCCACTGTGGGGGTGGGAACCAGCACTCTCTGGAGGATTTGTGATGTAATCGTCTGACAATTTCGACAAGGATGCAGCGTGGCCAAGTAAAATGCGTTGAAATCATACAGAAATGATTATACATGAAATTGGACCAACTTGCCACTAGCATAGCTGTGGAGCAACGCCAGCAGCAACTTCCTCCCAGGCTGGTCGACAGTGTGTCCACTCTGACCACGGACAGACCAAACCGCCGGTCCCGTGCCTTGCCTCTCCACTGTGTTCGTGCTACCCCGATACATGTGTGGCCACATATGATATACAGTCGATTTGGCCATTCCTCATGTTACTGTGGTAGAATTTTATAAATATTTGGACATTATAGGGTGTAGCTGTGCGAGCACTCCAGGAGAAACACCAGCAGGGGCGCTGTCTCCTGTTAGCTGATGGTGTAGGCTCACATCCTGTTTAAGGACATCAGTGACAGCTGGTGTTATGTGCTGTGCTGCTCCACTGTAATGCACATATCCTCCTGAAGCTTGCACAGCATGGCCTACAAATGCTGAACAATCATTCCAACCCTCCACAATCATGGTAGCATTATATTATATATTTTTTAGTAATTAGATTTTAATTAACTTTTCTAGTCAACTTTGAAGCTTTTTATTTCCTTCTGTTTTCTTTACGTCGTGATGCTGACTTTTATCCAAACAGCATAGAGTCAATCCTAAACCCCACCCAGCAGTTTTCAGGGCCGCTCTGAAGTACCTACCCCTGACCAGAGCCTTCTTTTGGCTGCTACCAGTTCCTGAAAACTTCTCTTATGGGGAAGTTCCTGTAGTGGAGACACACACTATGGAGAATTTCTGCAAATTTAGTTCCCAGTTTCTGTAGTCAAAATGGGGCTTTGGTGTATTATCCCTAAATTAAAGGGAACATATGATGAAAAATTCACAATCCTCTCACTTTGTTAGAGTCCACCTTGGTCTTAGCAGCTCTCATTAAATGGGAAGTTTTGATTTGGCTCAGGTTGTGGTTAGCTGCTAATGGCAGCTAGCTGGACTCAACCGCAGTACCACACCCTTATAATGCTTTATCTGGGCTTTTACATTCTCACATTCAGCCAATTGTATGATATTCAGCTCAGGTGTTCACCACAGGAGCTAATATCTAAGCAGCTCATGTCCTCAACCACAGATGTCAGCAGTGATGAAAGATGGCGGGTGGGGTGAACTAGGGCTCATTAGCATTTAAATCAACAAGAACGGAAGCAGGTTGTTTTGAGGAAGACTGGCTAAGTTGTGTGGATAATGGCGTCGCAGACATTTCATTAACACCTGGAAACTATCAGCGTCATGTGTCCTCTTAAAAAATAATCCCAATGACAAAGTGAAGGCAAGTTAAATTAATTAATGAATCCAAATGTGCAACTTTAAGCTGCAGTACCAGTTGTTGTGTAGTGTTGTGTGACAATACACCACATAGATGGAGGTTGTATAACTAATTAACCCAGAATATGCTGATCTAGTAATTGAATGTGATTAAAAGGCTACTACTCTGGAGTACCCTGTGCTTCTTTTTACAAATGATGGTTTGCATCCAATTTCCTGATGTATAAGACATAAAATGCAAGATTCTTGAGATACTGAGGTGGTTTTCTTTCTGCTTCCCAAGGGTTCACTGCCTCCCCAACGCCTCAGCAGTCACTTAACTCACACGGCCTTAATGTCGACTTTGACTCAGTATTTGGCAACAACACCAATGCCAACAACTTGGACTCTACAGGTAAGTTGACAGATCCATGCAAACTGAACTCTCCACAGAACCAGCAGGCCTCATACACTCTGCTGCCCACCTGAAGGCACAGGCTGCATGTTCATTTCATCTTGTTGATGTTTTGACAAAGAAATCAGACCAGCAGTGTCATTTTTAGTGTGTGCGCTTGTTGTATGTGCTCTTTCATTTTTTTTCTTATGAAAATGTGGAAGTCATATGACAAGTCTCTTAGGGGGACACAGCTTTCTGGTGCAGGTGTTTCTTTAGTCATGTGAAGAGTGATGAAGACAAAATGGCAAAGGCTGATATCAAAGGTCTTTCCACTCGTACAAGGATACTTTACTGTTGCCACCGTGGTGGTACTTATCTGCAGGCAATTCCTACTTACTATGCAGCTTTTTCCTTTCCAAAGGAGGAACTTAAAGGGTACCTGTAGTGAATTTTAATCAAAAACTAATTCAGAGGATCAAATATGATACTAGTGGTTCTGTCCTGTAATTTTGGTCATGATTCCTTCTCAAATACATGCAAGTTTCAAGTCACTGCTCCGTCAGTCAGTCATGGTCAGTGACATCTTGTCTCCATGGCCAGTTTCAGCATGGTAGTGACTCTGTCGTTGCTTTGTGTGACTGACTGGGCTGCAGTATAGCAGTCAACAAAGTTTCAGCATCAGAATGTTATGTAATTTTTACAACTGTGTACAAGCAAATCTACCCGCATATAATTTAATGAAATAAAATTATAGTATATCAAGATTTCGTCAGGTCCCCTTCAGCTGCTGGTCCCCGGAGGTCCTTGCGGATCATACCATCAATGGGGGCCATTTCCAAGGACAGTTTGTGCAGTATATATCCATGCAGATTTTGCGCCATTTTCAACTCTGATCTCGGCCCACTGAGCATCTGCTGGACATGCTTACTCGTCCGTGGTAAGAGCCGGAAATGATTGTACATCACTTCCGGCTGGCGATGGCTGCTTCCCATTGGTTTTGACCGAGCGGTTTTCATGGGATAAAATTATTCAGTATACTGACTCTAGGGGTTATTTTTACTGAATAAACACATTTTTGGTGTATAAGTAATACCTAAAGCAGGATTAATGTTGTTATAATGACCAGTACAGGTTTCCTTAAAGTATTAAATGTTTTAGTCCTAAATTAAAATTTGTTTCTGGAAGCTGCTTCTACTCTTAGCCCTGTATGTTGTTACCCAGATAGGATATCCTTAGATGGTCATGTCTGGTAAGTTGTAGCTTAGAGATTATTAGCCTCAACAGAGGGTGTGTTTAATGTGTAAGAGCTAGATGAAGGTTATGTGAGGGGATGTACTAAGCACCAGTATAACGAATGAAAATTATTTTAATTAGTGAGTCATAATAAGCTCATTAAGAGTTGTAGCAATAAGTATTTGGATTGGAACTGTTAGCAAATGCATTTGGTTTCTGTATAGATGGTCAAGATCAAATTGTCGTTGTCATTGTCACCATTTATCTTTGAACATTCATTCATGCATCATATGCTTGTCATCTCATCAAAGTGACTTTTCTTTAGCATGCACAGATGGAGAAAATGTGTCCTTGCTGTGGTTTTGTGGCAGCAACCGAGTATTTGGAGATCCTTCAGTTTCTGACTCTAGTAGCAGTTTAAAATGATTTCAGCAGCTTAGTGGGCCCACATTTGAGAGAGGAAAAATATACATTTTATTCAGGATTAAACATTGTGTCTCTTATCTTTAGGTTTTCTTGATGTGTAACTATTACATACACAATATTGTAATAAAATTAAAATGGATCCCTAACAGTGGGTGCCATAATTGGCAAATTATAACACTTGAAAGCCTATGTTGGTCAAATAATGTGGTGTGCCTGTGATAGATTTTGGAAGACGTCACACTGAACTAAATTTTGTTAAGCACTGTCAATAAGGGCCTAGATACTAAGAGTAGCAATTGCATGTATTAAATTACTAACTAACTAACTAACCTGCACTTATATAGCGCTTTTCTAGTCACAAAGACCACTCAAAGCGCTTTCATTAATACTAACCCTCTATTCTAAGGGCCTATAGGAAACAGATATCTAGGGACAATTTAGAACAGCCAATTAACCTAACATGCATGTTTTTGGCATGTGGGAGGAAACCGGAGAAATCCCGGAGTAAACCCACGCAACACGGGGAGAACATGCAAACTCCACACAGATCACTGTTGGTCGGGGGCTGGGATCGAACCCACGATCCCAGGAACCCCACAATCCCCCGGCCAAGGGTAAACTGTGCTGCCGCAGTGCTAACCACTGCGCCACCGTGCAGCCCATTTTGCGTGTGCTTTCTGCAAGGTTTTGTTTCCTTCATGTTTTGCATACAATTTACTACAAAAAATTACAAAGTGGAGCTGCTGAGCATCTGGGGGGGGAGATGGAAAAATGATTATGAAAAATTATTCTTTTATATGAAATGGTGACTCTGAATATTTGCTTATTTTAATCGGTGTTTTAGCATCAAAGAATGTTATTGGGAAGAGGTCGGTTGATTTTATTTGAAGGATCCAATTTTGATTGACAAAATCCGAAGCTCGATCTTTGTAATAATGTAATGTGTGAAACTTTAGAGGTTTACAGGTCTCTCATGTGATTGCACTCTGGCATTCATACAACCCCAGTCTTGGTGAAGTTGGGACGTTGTGTAAAACATAAATAAAAGCAAAATACATTTTCAATTGAATACACGACAAAGACATTTAATGTTCAAACTGATGAACTTTATTGTTGTTTTGCAAATATTTACTTATGTTGAATTTGACGCCTGCAATACATTCCAAAAAAGCTGGGACAAGGGTAGGTTTACCGCTGTGTTACATCACCTTTCCTTTCCACAGTCGATAACCATTTAGGAACTGAGGACACTTATTGTTGACTTCAGTTGCTCAACAGTCTGGGGTCGCCGTTTGTGTATTTTGCACTTCATAATGCACCGTACATTTTCAATGGGAGACAGGTCTGGCCTGCTGGCTGTCCAAACTAGTAAGAGAAGATACTGTAAACCTTTATTAATCCCACAAAGGGGAAATTACAGAACCCACACTCTTTTACTATGAAGCCACCCTGCTGTAGCACGTGCAGGATGTGGCTTTGCATTGCACTGCTGAAATAAGCAGGGACGTACACTACCGTTCAAAAGTTTGGGGTCACTTAGAAATTTGCTTATTTTTGAAAGAAAAGCACTTTTTTTCAATGAAGATAACTTTAAACTAATCAGAAATACACTCTATACATTGCTAATGTGGTAAATGACTATTCTAGCTGCAAATGTCTGGTTTTTGGTGCAATATCTAGATAGGTGTATAGAGGCCCATTTCCAGCAACCATCACTCCAGTGTTCTAATGGCACAATGTGTTTGCTCATTGCATTAGAAGGCTAATGGATGATTAGAAAACCCTTGTGCAATCATGTTAGGTCTGCAATGCTGTAATTGCTGCAAATGGAGGATTCTTTGACGAAAGCAAAGTTTGAAGGAAAAAATTATTATTTCAAATACAAATCATTATTTCTAACCTTGTCAATGTCTTGACTATATTTTCTATTCATTTTACAACTCATGGTGGTGAATAAAAGTGTGACTTTTCATGGAAAACACAAAATTGTCTGAGGTGACCCCAAACTTTTGAACGGTAGTGTACCTGAAAAAGACGTTGCTTGGATGGCAGCATGTGTTGCTCCAAAACCTTTATGTACCATTCAGCATTAATGGTGCCTTCACAGGTCTACAAGTTACCCATACCATGGGCACTAGCAAACCCCCATACCATCACAGATGCTGGCTTTTGAACTTAATGCTGATAAGAGTTTGGATGGTTGTTTTCTTTAGCCTGGAGGACACAACATCCATGATTTCCAAAAATAATTTAAAATGTGGGCACGTCGGATCATCCCAGATGAGCTCGGGCTCAGAGCAGCTGGTGGCGTTTCTAGATGTTTTTGATATATGGCTTTGGTTTTGCATAGTAGAGTTTTAACATGACATTGTACTGAAGTATGGGGAAATGCATATAAAACAAACATATGTCCAGTCTTTATGCTTCAGAAGAGAGCTGTTAGAATAATAAAAAAAAAGCTGCTTACAGGGAACCAACAAACCACTTTTTCTTAAATTAAAAGCTCTCAAGTTGAAAGATCTGGTTGACTTTAAAACTGTAGTAATAATGTTTAAAGTGAAGAATCTATCACTGTCCGCAAATATCCAAAAGCTGTTCCAAATAAGGGAGAAACGATATCATTTCAGAGGAACATGTATATTTCAAAAACCTTCAGTGAGAACTACCACCAAGCAACACTGTTTCAGTGCAAGGAGTCAGATTATGGAACGATTTTGGACCTGAATTAAAATCATGTACAACGCTTGGACAATTTAAACAAAAACTAAAGGAAGAAATACTCCAAACATATTTACAAGACGACATGTAAAATCACGTAAGGATTGTCATATCCAGTCTGCGTTGTGTTGTTGCTTAGTTTTTTTTGTCACATTTTGTCTTAGCTTTGTTCCGAATTGTAATCGCTCTTGCTTTTATTCTTTTGAATTCTTGGATGGAATATGGGTGGGCAATATAAGCTGCGGCTTCAGCCATCACCCATTTCAGATAACTTATGTTGAACTGTATAATCCGAGGAGTTATAGTTTAATTTGACCTTGTTGGATTTTTTCCCCTTTGTTATATTATTCTGTTTATTTTTAATCTTTACTTTTAATCTATCCGAAATAAAGATTCATTCATTCAAAAAAAACAAAACTTGCTCCTATATGTGTAGCTACAAACTGTTAACCGTTAAAGCAGTGCTGCCTGAGGGATCAGAGGTCACAGGCATTCAGTGTTGGTTTTCGGCCTTGTTGCATAAGTGCAGAAATTTCTCCAGATTCTCTGAATCTTTTAATATTATGGACTGTAAATGATGAAATCTGTAAAATTCCTGAGCCTTTTGGAGACATTTCTTCCCAATCGTGGTACTCATCTGTGAATGTTCACCTGTGGAAAAAGGTGTTTTTTGAGCATCCTCAACTTTCCCAGTCTTATATTGCCCCTTTCCCAACTTTTTTGGAACATGTTGCAGCCACCACATCAAAAGTGAGCGAATATTTGCAACAAAACGATGAAGTTTATCAGTTTGAACATTAGATATCTTGTCTCTGTAGTGTATTCATTTAAAACGTCTTCTTCCCTGCTCCTCGTTTTGGGGCTACTGTTACGTGCCTCTGCAGCCCCCATATTAGGGGGCGTCAGGGAATAAAAGGTTAAATACAGGTTAAGGATTTGTAAACCATTGTATTTTGTTTTTAAGTTTTACACGATGTCCCAACTTCACTGGTATTGGGGTTGTATATTTATTATTTCACTAAGTTAGTATCCCTGGTACAGTTTACAGCATTGGGTCTCTATCCCCCGTTTCTCATGGAGTAGTGAATGCTGAGAAAAATTCATGAACGTTGCACTTTTTGCGTTTCATCAGGGTTTGTAAAGGTTGTCTCCAGAACATTTTGAACATATGTTAAAAATTTGTTTCCAAATTTAGTTTTCCGCAAATGGTTGCAAAATAGTTGTCAGCATTTGCAAAAGCTTGTCAAGTTTATTGATAAAGCACATTTTAAAACAACCATCGTTGACCAAAGTGCTGTTCATAAAAACTGAAAGTAAAATAAGTGTCATTTAAAAAAAAAAAAAGGCATCAAAATAATTTTAAAGAGTAAAAACAAATTACACAAGAAGGTTGGTTACAGCAGAGACGTTGACAATCATGCTGAATTAAAAGCCAAGGAATAAAAGTGTGTTTTAATATGAGACTTAAAAACAGGCAGTAACAGAGCTAGCTTGGCAACTGCAAAGACCCGATCTCCTCTAAATACATGTCTAGCTTTTGGGAGAGTTGAAAGCAAACGGTCAGTAGATCTGAGAGACCCAGAAGGGACATACGGTGGTGTGAAAAAGTGTTTGCCCCCTTCCTGAGTTCTCTTTTTTTTTTTTGTATGTTTGTCACACTTAAATGTTTCAGATCATCAAACAAATTTAAATATTAGACAAAGATAATACAAGTAAACACAAAATGCATTTTTTAATTGAAGGTGTTTATTATTAAATGTAAATAAAAATCCAAACCTACATGGCCCTGTGATTGCCCCCCTGTTAAAACATAAATTAACTGTGGTTTATCACATCTTTGAAAGCTGAGTTCAATTTTCTAGCCATTTTTAAAGCTTTGGGACTCCAGCGAACCACAGTGAGAGCCATTATCCACAAATGGCAAAAACATGGAACAGTGGTGAACCTTCCCCGGAGTGGCCGGCTGACCAAACTTACCCCAGGAGCGCAGCGACGACTCATCCAAGAGGTCACAAAAGACCCCACAATAACATCCAAAGAACTGCAGGCCTCACTTGCCTCAGTTAATGTCAGTGTTCGTGACTCCACCATAAGAAAAAGACTGGGCAAAACTGGCCAAAAGAACATAAAGGCTCATCTCAGTTTGATAGAAAACATCTTTTTTACCTTTTTGTTCTTATTAAAGACAAAAATAGGAATGTTTTTTACCTTCTTTACATGTTTCGACTGTTCACTGCAGCCTTCGTCAGAAGTGTCAGCCGATTGCTGCCAGATGTCATTTTATCAGCTGACTTTCATAGGCGGGGCCAGCCCAGCAGACCTGTCAGATCCACCGAGCCGGCCGCGCTTTCCGCCGTCTGGAGAATGTGGTCCCAGGTGTGGGAAAGCATAAAGGCCCCCTCGTCCCGGTTCATGCTATCTTTCCCCGCTTCCCGATTTCTACGGTCTCCTTGATCCAGCGTTTGTGTCTGTTGCTCTCCGATCCAATAATTTGTGCGTTGCCCCAGTTCATGATGTGATTATTTCTTTTGTAGTGATCTAATATTGCTAATTTTAATGTTTCTTGTTCTGCCTTTTCTTTTTGTGATCTTGTGAGTTGGCCTTGTGTTTCCTTCTCGTGTTCTTTTTTCCTTGTGGTGAATGATCTTCCGGTTTCTCCAATGTAGGTTTTGTTGCACGATCAGCATGATATTTCATATATTACATTGCATTTTTTGTCTTGTTCTGTTTTGTCCTTGGGATGTACTAATAACGGTCTTAATTTTTTGTGTTACTGCTGTGTTTATTTTGTGTTTTTTCATGATCCTTTGAATTGGTTCTGTTATTCCTCAGATGTATGGTATAGTTATGGTGTCCTTGTTTTTGATTTCGGCTTTCGTTCTGTCTTGTTTCCTGTTTGTTTTCTTTGTTTTTGACTTGCTGTTTCCCTTTGTATATGGCCCATACTGGATATTGGCAGCGTATGAGTGCAGGTTTTATGTGGTTTTCCTCCTCCTGTCTGTCTTTTTGGTCTGTGATGATGGTGGCCCGTTCATATAACATCCTGACAACTGATAGTTTGTGTGCTGTGGGGTGTTCTGATGTCCGTAGTAGGTATTGATCTGTGTGGGATGGTTTCCTGTAGACTGTGATTTTTATACTGCCGTCATTGTTATGGTGGATTTTCATGTCCAGAAAGGCTATCGTGCCATTTTCTTCCTCTTCGTGTGTGAATTTTATATTCCCGGTGCTGTCCGTGCTATTCAGATGGTCAGTGAGTGCTTGCGTGTGTCCTTTCCTTATTTTCTCCAAAATGTCGTCCACGTATCTCTTCCAGAGGGTGGGTTTACATTGTGTAGGTGCTGTGTTGATGGCTTTGTTTTCCAGATCCTCCATGGAAAAAGCTGCTCGTGATGGCTGATAGTGGGTCTCCCATTGCAAATCCTTCTAAAAAAAAAAGTGGGGCCGGCTCAGTGGATCGGACAGGTCTGTTGGGCTGGCCCCATCTACAAAAGTCAGCTGATAAAATGACACCTGGCAGCAATCAGCTGACACTTCTGACGAAGGCTGCAGTGAACAGTCAAAACATGTAAAGAAGGTAAAAACATCTCCTTTCTATTTTTGTCTTTAATAAGAACAAAAGGTAAGTAATTAAAAGAAGACAATATGAACCTACTTGAGCTAGAAAACATCTTGATGATCCCCAAGACTTTTGGGAAAATACTCTGTGGACTGATGAGACAAAAGTTGAACTTTTTGGAAGGTGTGTGTCCCATTACATCCGGCGTAAAAATAACACCCCATTTCAGAAAAGGAACATCATACCAACCGTAAAATAAGGTGGTGGTAGTGTGATGGTCTGGGGCTGTTTTGCTGCTTCGGGACCTGGAAGACTTGCTGTGGCAAATGGAACCATGAATTCTGCTGTCTACAAAAAAATCCTTAAGGAGACTGTCCGGCCATATGTTCGTGACCTCAAGCTGAAGCACACTTGGGTTCTGCAGCAGGGCAGTGACCCAAAACACACTAGCAAGTCCACCTCTGAATGGCTTAAGAAAAGCAAAATGAAGACTTTGGAGTGGCTAATCAAAGTCCTGGCCTGAATCTGATTGAAATGCTGTGGCATGACCTTAAAAAGGCAGTTCATGCTCGAAAACCCTCCAATGTGGCTGAATTACAACAATTCTGCAAAGATGAGTGGGCCAAAATTCCTCCACAGCGCTATAAAAGACTCATTGCCAGTTGTTGCTGCTAAGGGTGGCCCAACCAGTTATTAGGTTTAGGGGGCAATCACTTTTTCACACAAGGCCATGTAGGTTTGGATTTTTTTCCCCCCCTTAATCATAAACACCTTCATTTAAAAACTGCATATTGTGTTTTTACTTTGGTTCTCATTTGTTCCTGAATTTCTTTGCATTGCAGCATGATGTCTAGCTTTTGAGGATCTTTTGGTCTACTTCACTTTGTCAGGCAGGTCCTATTTAAGTGATCTCTTGATTGAGAACAGGTGTGGCTAGAGAAATTGAATTCATCTTTCCAAAGATGTGATAAACCACAGTTAATTTATGTTTTAACAGGGGGGGCAATCACTTTTTCACACATGGCCATGTAGGTTTGGATTTTTTTCCCCCTTAATCATAAACACCTTCATTTAAAAACTTGTGTTATCTCTGTCTAATATTTAAATGTGTTTGATGATCTGAAACATTTAAGTGTGACAAACATACAAAAAAAGAGAAATCAGGGAGGGGGCACTTTTTCACACCACTGTAAGGTTGTAAGAAATCAGAGATATGGTGGCACCAACCCATTCAGTGCTTCGATCAACAACAAAACTTTGAAATCAACCCTGAAACAAACAGCCAGTGGAGGGAGGCAAGTATGAGATGTGGTCCCATTTACGAGTTCCCATTAACAGCTGAGTCCTAGCAGCTGTAGCCGTGAGAGAGAAGCCTGATTCACACCAGCATACAGGATATTACAATAATCAAACTGTGACTTAATGGAGGTGTGTATCACTTTTTCAGTTATTAAGATTAAAAGGATTTAGTCTTCGAGAATAGTCTCAGTTTAAAGAGGTTTGGGTTTTTGGGGTTTTTTTTTTTTGTTTTTTTTTAAGCACATGGCTTAACGTAAAGCTCAAGGCCACCCAGATCTATATCGGGAAATTACAGGTTCCACTTGGTCCAGATATCAGGATTTCAGTTTTTGTTTTGTTTTTTTTTTTTCTTAAAATTCAGTGCCATCCATGATTTAATTTCATTAAGGCAGTCTATGAAGGATTTCACAGAATATACATTCTCCTCCTTCACCTCTGCTGACGGTTGTAATGTGTGTCACTAAAGTTCTTTTTGGTTGTTTTATACACTTTATAACTTGTTACATACACTGCTTAGTGCATTTTTACAGTTACCCATTTAGGTAACATTGACCTTTGACCAGGAGCAGATATCTTCAGGTGGTGACCAACCTTCATTGAGCGTTTCGGTCGTCAACCACTATGCTCTCCAGATTGTGGGCTGGCAGTGATTGGCCAGATCACTCCTTATCTGCTCCTGGTTTCCAGCTCTCCTCCTCCCTCTTACTCCAAAGCCAACAAGAGGCTCGCTCTGCTTCCTCCCCCATCTTGCGAGCAGCTTGATTTTTGCTCCTTTCATCAAGGCCAAGAGCTGACAGCATCTGCCATACTGATTTAGCTGGGAAGCCCCTGTAGCTGACCCCCACAGGGAAGACCCACATTTGCCAGCCCTCGTCCCTACAATCCTGTACTAAGGACTGGTACTTCAAGGCCTTCCTCTTGTGGGCTTCCTCGCAGCCTTCCTTCCATAGCACCATAAGTTCAACCAGAATCCTCTTCTGGTCTTTAGCTGACCAGAGCACAATATCTGGTCGGAGAGTTGTGTGCACCACCTCTGGGAACTTCAGCCTTCTTCCTACATCTCCCACCATCTCCCACAAACTAGTGGTTTGCCACAGGCTGGCTTTTGTCTTCTTCGTGGAGGAAGGCCTAACTCCTTCCTTGACGAACAAAACTATCTTCGTCAGGGTCGTACTGATTGTCTCTTTTTGGTTCTCTCCTGTTCTAGTGTTTCAGCAAGGGATAGGAGGACTTTTTCATGGCGCCACCTATACCGTCCTTGGGATAGCCACAAAGTTTACAAAATGGATCCTCTCTCAGACCCCATGTGTGCAGATTAGAAGGTGAGGGGAGGGTGTCGTAAATAGATCGCAAGAGGAAGGAAATGTAATAGGGCTCCAGTTTCCACAGTTCTGCCCACAAGATTCTGTGCTTGGGCAAATCCCATTTTGTCGAAGAGCCCTGCGAGCCTTGTTCCACTGCTCTTGACAGTTGCTTCTCTTCCTCCCAGGTTCGAATTTCCGCCTGGATCATATCGCGCCTGGTTGTTTCATTTGCATTTCCCCATTATTGGAAAGGTACAGAGTCAAGACTTTCCTCTCGTACACATTGGTTGCTGATGATGTCGTGCAGCTTTAAAGAACTGACTACTTGCTCTACTGCAACTTTCACTGTCCACTTACACCCAGACCTGGTTGTAATACCTGCTTGGCTCACCAAAGCATCTTTGCAGCTACCAAGGCTTTCTTCGACTCTGCATTATGCCACCTTGAACTCCTCCACTGCTGATGATGGGGTTGGGGGGGGGGGGGGGTTGTAGCTGTCTGGACCGGATGTAAAGGCGCACTGAAGAAAAACTTGGTGGGGCACCAAGCCATCTCCGTAGGTGCTTATTGATTTTCCTCTTGATACCCTCGACAACAGTCAAGGAGTCCACAGCAGTCTGGGTAGAAGGCCATGCTGGTACAGCCAGATCTTAAATTTTTCCGGAAGATCAGACTTGTCTATCTTCTTCAGCCACTCTTTGATCTGCTTCACTGCATTGGAGACATTGACGCTATCGGTCAGAGACGCATTGTACCACTTCCCCAGGCACTTCACTGAATTGTCCACTATGGTTGGAATTATTTTGCCCTGAACTTGGAGGTTGAAGCTGCTGGTAACTTTGCCTTTTTTTGATCACCAAGTTTGTGGATTTCGTAGCCTTAAATGACATTTTTGCCCAGGTGGCTACGTTGTCCATGGTTTCCAGCACCCATCTTGCTTGAACGTGTGTCCCAGTAGTTGTTGTGATATCGTCCATGAACCCTCGCAGTACTGGTTGAACAATACCTGACTTCAGTGTGGGACCATGAGTTACGCCTTTCGCTGCAGAATTAATAGGTTCATACCTATCAGGAACAAGATGGGGGAGATGGTGCGTCCTGTAGCAATCCCTAATAAAGCTGTTGGCGACCTTAAAAACTGTGTGTGAACAGTTTTGCAACCTTTTACGATCCCTTACGAAACCCAACAATCACAACATTTATGAACATTCCTCAGCATTTGCTGCTCTGTGAGATACTATCTTAAGAATTTTTTTCATGTTGAAATTGAATCAAATAAGAATCAGAATTTAATCTATTCTGAAAAACATTGGTGATTCCCAGCACTATTAATGGATATAAACAACCTTTTAAAATTCTACAACCATTCTAAATATATTAACACAAGGGATTTTTTTTTATTGCTCCTATGTAAGCACAAATGAGAAATGAAAAATTCTTCACCAGAATAACATCAGTATCCTGTGTGCACCTGCTTCTGGAACGCACTAAATTCAGACACAAAAACAGTGAGCGCAGTTGTTTGCAGCCTTGATATTTTTTTTTTTTTTGTATGTGTATAATGAATGCATTTTCATTGTCCCCATCCAGTATCGTGTGCACAGGAGCAAAAACACCCCACTAAATATTGAAAGCTAACTTGGTTATTTGAAGTATGCAGTTAGCATTGCATGGCCTGAGTTAATCAGTTGGCCTTTGTTTTTTTGCACACATTTGGTACTTTGCACACATTTTAATACTTGCAAACGGTTAGTAAATCAGGCCCTGAAAGTACTACTGAAGTGTGATTGAGGTTAGCAACTTTTCTTTGCTTTTACTATATAGTAATTACTATACCAAGCTCTCATCATTAATATGCCAGGAAGAGTGATGTTGTTAATGCTAAGCTCACTAAATCTTTTACACATTGTGAACACTTATCAGGTTCTAAGCTGCTCACAATCTCACACCCTTTTTGTCCCTCTTCTCCCTTGTTCTTGGGGTCACACACTCTTCTGGGGCCTTGGCTTTTTTTGCATGGCATATGCATGACTGGGTGAGTTGATGTCTCACACACACACTGCTCTCACACGTTGTGGCTTTGAGCTGAGTTCTACTTTCTGCTCACCCTTGCTCACCATTTTCTCTCTCTTCTCTCTCTTTCTGTGCGTGCACTTTATGTACTGTTGTGTGTTTGTCCTTGTGGATCGCTGTGTTGTTGTCCGTTCTGTCATCTTCACATTTTCTGGGCCCTCCCTCCCCTCCCTTCCCTTTCCTCTGTCCTGCCCCTGTTTAATTAAGACATTTTAGGCGGCATCCTGAAACCTACAGTAGCATCCTCACCAAATCAGAGCATGACTCCTAATGGCCAGCAGCCCCACAAACTGGTCTCCAGCGACCTGGACTCCTCACTCGCCAACCTTGTCGGCAGTAAGTTGCTTTAACTTGTCTTGTTACTCTTTAATTACCTATATTAATAAATGAAATATCAGGCATTTTTATGAAAGAGAGAATGTTATATTACCGTCAAAGACCAAGAGGAAAGGTCATTCATTTTTTTTTTTATTTTTACCAGGGTCAAAAGTGTCTATCACATATGTCAGTGCCAAGGCCCTGGAGTCAAATGCAGCCCTCCTTATTTGGCCCGCAATTACATTCAGGCTATTGAGGATTTGAGAGTGGTATCATTGGTCACGTGCTGTTTGTTTGGGTCGCCACATTGGTAGACAAGCTTTGTGAAAGGAACAAAGACAGAAAATAGTTTATCATGGTGTGACAATATTATTTTATCAGAATATGCGAAATATCTCACTAAAAATCAGCTGGCATGTTATAGAAAATGGGGGTGATTAAGGGCAGCTCTCTCTGACTTGAAGCGGGGTGGATGGTGGCAGCTGTCATTCAGCTGAGCAGGCTACATGCATTTTAAAAATTGGTAGTTAAGAGTGGCAACAAAAATATGTATAGAAATGGTTTGTAAATTACATTGAGGCTATTTTCCTATTGAATAGTTGAAACTGCTTAACCCACACTCGGTGATGATGGGGCTCTGTAGCCGGGACAGACCTCCCTATTCAGCCTCCCTTTTCATTTTTTCCCCCTTTCCAAGTTTATATTGTCCGTTTAGAATTTTTTTTTTTTTTTTTTTTCCTCAAACGAGCAGAGACGGCTTCTGGATCATATCAACATCGGGTTTCTTCGAAACAGCCTCGACCACTGATGAGACTAATCTCTTGCAGGCCTCCACTGACTGTCATGCAACTGTCAAGCGGCAGTGAAAAAGCCCTTCTGCCCCATTTTTCAGCAACAGAGCCCCATTATTTAATGAACATGCACAAGCAGCCTCAGCCAGTGGGAGGCAGAGAGTGGTCAAAAAAACTAACTTTTTAGTTGATAATTTATTTAAAATACAGGCAGAGGAAAGAGTTCTTCCCTCTCGACCTAAGCAGTTAGTCTCTACCAAAGTTCCAAAAAAATAAAATAGCTTACTGAATCTCCTCTTCTGTTTTGTTAATGACCTTCTATGAACAATATCCAGAGCCAGTGTAGCTCTTCCTTTTACAGGTGAATCTGTATGTTGACACAGCAAGGGAACGTAGTCAGGAGATGGTGGGTTTCCCTGCATAATAAAACACAAACATAAATCCGAGACCCACTATCACTATCCCCAGGTCATGATTTGTAGTCTAGGCCCATGTTTTTGTACATCTACGTACACTTGATGAAATGATGGCTGCAGATCTGACTTGTGATGGAAGGCTGCCAACCCTCCTGTCTGACTGCCACTGCCCACTTTGCTTTCCGAACTGGATCTGATGGAAAGTGATAGACTTTTCCTGTGGCTTTATCTTGCCTACCACCATGCATGAAGTGACCATGGTCAGAATTGAAATTTATGCCACTCTAATCCATAGACTGTATTTAAAAAAAAAAAAAAAGTTGGTAAAGTATTAAAAAAGTGCCCTGGTGTAGCACAAATGCATTGACAGCACCACCTGCCCATTTACAGCTTGCCTACCAATATGGTGGTGTAGACAAAATGTCACGTAATTTGGTGACGTTGCAGCAAATCCTCAAGAAATTTAATGTGGCCACCATTTGGTTTCATTTTAAGACACTGAAAGGTATGGGCCTTCATGTTTGTATAAGCAAAGCTTGTGTTCATTTTAAGATGGCATAAACAATGGACAAAAAAGTAAATACACTACTCACAAAAAGTTAGGGATATTTGGCTTTCAGGTGAAATTTCAGGAAGCACCTAAAATGCACTATAACCTGTACAGGTGAACTTAATTTGACCTTCTCTAACCTTTTGAATGCACATGTTCAAATGTTCAATGTCTCAGTACTTTTGCGTAACCTGCTGTTCTCTAACAAGGTGCTTAATGGCAAAATTCACAACAGGTGTTTGATCCATGGATTGACCAATACATTTTCTGGTTCAATTAAAATTTGTATTTAAACAGCCCTCTTCATCATGCTGTTCACATTTTGACATCACCATTGCAAGGCTTCAAACAGGATGTTCTCAGAGGGAAGTAGCCACTGAGCTTAGTGTCGCATAGTGTCATCAGCAGGTTGCAACAGAGATGCAGAGAGACTGGAAGAGTCACAGAAAGGCATAGAAGAGGACGTCCTTTGGCCACGTCCCATACTGATGACTGCTTCATTGTGAACAGGGCCCTGTGGAACCAGATGATGAATGCCACTCAACTCCAGGCACATTTAAGGGAGGTCAGAGGAACCCGTGTCACATCAGACTATTCGAAACCGTTTACATTAGCGTGGTCTGCATGCTAGACGATCTGCAAGGGTACCTGACCACCGTCAGGCACAGGCGTCATCATCTTGCATAGA
The DNA here is from genome assembly GCA_020510985.1 of Pholidichthys leucotaenia. Taxonomy (NCBI): domain Eukaryota; kingdom Metazoa; phylum Chordata; class Actinopteri; order Cichliformes; family Pholidichthyidae; genus Pholidichthys; species Pholidichthys leucotaenia. Next base: position 205,318,367 of record CM035839.1, read on the forward strand.
CCAGGGAGCATTTACATTGGACAAGGGACCAGTGGGCCTCAGTGCTGTTCTCTGATTAAAGTCGATTCACGTTGAGCAGAAATGATGGCCGCCAACGATGTTGGAGACGTCAAGGAGAGCACTACTATTGTCACCAGATGAGCCTTTGGTGGTTGTGGTGTCAATACAGAACTGCCCTACACCTTGTGAATGGCACAGTGACAAGCCAATACTACCTGAATAACATCATTAATCCAGTCATTGTGCCCCTGCATGAACAACACAGGCCTAATTTCATCTTCGTGAAATTAAGCCACCATCAGTGTGTGAATGTGTGTGTGAATGGGTGGATAGCAGGATGTGTAAAGGGCTTTGGTCATCAACAGATGAGACTAAAAAGCGCTATATAAGTGAATGCCATTTACCATTCATGGACGACAATGCTCCAGCTCATCAAGGTCGCATCATTAGGGAATGGCTGCTGGAGGCTGGGGTACCTCAAATGAGTGGCCTGCACTTTCTCCAGACCTGAATCCCATAGAAAACTTAAGGGATCAGCTGAGTCGCCGTGAAGAGGCTCGTAACCCTGCATCCCGCAACCTCAGTGACCTGAGGGCCACCCTTAAGAGTGAAATGCCATGCCTCAGCAGGCAATAAGTCGACTTGTGAACAGCATGAGATATCATCGTCACACTGTGATTGATGTTCAGGGGCACATGACAAGCTATTGAAACAATGACAGTTTTTGTTGTGGTATACCCACCACTGTTGTTGGCTTTTGTTTCAATAAATTGTTTGAGATGAGGAAATCACCATTGCATGCTCCTACTTAAATGCCCTACTTTTATATTATCACTGTAGCGTGAACTTTTAACATTTTCCATAAATTTCACCCGAAAGCCAAATATCCCTAACTTTTTGTGAGTAGTGTAAGGCTTATTGTTAATAATTGTAAATCAGATGAGAGAGACTATTCAGTAAATTAATCCAAAAATCATTCTTTCATTTGTCTAGGAAATTTGTAGTTTTCAGAATATAATCTTTGGAGGCATTTTAAAAAGAGCTGGATTAAAACAAAGTTGTTATTTTACACAAGAACATACCATTTACCCATGATAGAACTAATCAAACAACTTGTACTGCTTTAAGCTAGTATCTCATGGAGTGCCGGAATGCTGATGAACATTGCAACTTTTCGGATGAATGTGCGTGAAAATCAGAGTTTGCCTCAGTCATGAGCTTCATTCTGGGATGTTTACCAACAACTGGCAACATTCACACTGTAAAGGTTTTTGTGAAAGTCAATTTATGAACATTAGCGAGTGTTAGCAAATGTTAGTGACAGTGTGACAATTGGCAACTATTTACCACTCTTTTCCACTGTTTGGGAACATTTGGCACCTTTTGCCAACTCCAGGTAAAATACCAGGGGAATGTCAGGCAAATCTTGGACCCAACCCTCTAAAAAGTGTGGGCAAACCCTCCCTGGCATTCAGATTTCAAGGCTTCATAAAGGTTTGTAAACAGTTGCTAGTGTTCACTACTTGGCAAACCAAAAAGAACCTTAGCCACACGTTACAACCATTTGTAAATGCTTATAACAATTTTGCAAACATTTGCAGCTGTTTGCAGAAAAATAAATTTGCAAATTCTTCTTTGAAATTCTTTTTTGCATCAAGAAAAAATTTTGCGACCTCATAAACTGTTTGTGAACTCTTTTGCAACCTTATACGAACCCTGACAAAACCCTAAAATCGCAGTGTTCATCAGCATTCGCCATTCCATGAGATACTAGCTTTCATGCTTGTTTTTGTCAAAAGTCCATTTTAAACCCCCTGTCTTGCTTGTGACGGTGGCGTTATCTCCATTGTCACATTTTGCGTTTCATGTAAATCTGACATCAGAACTGTCTCGGGTGTCCTCCATTTTTGGAGTCAGGTGTGTCCTTTTCTTCACTGTACATTTATGCCTTTCTCCTCTGTCCTCTTTAGATCTTGGAATTGGAAATGGCACAACTAAAAAGTAAGCATATTCCAGCAATGTAGTGTCTGATTCTGCATACTATGTAAATATGACTTTTTTCTTTGTCTCTGTAGTGATCTTCACTGGAGTCAGCCTGGTGAGAAGAAACTGACTGGTGGAACAAACTGGCAACCCAAGATGGCTCCATCTACCACCTGGAACCCTCCAACCATGGTAGGACTTTAAGCTTCATCTGCATGTCTGTCGGCTATTGGAGACACACTCATAACAGCTCCAAACTAACATGGGAAGGGAAAACATGCGCTGACTGTGAAAGTCCTTATTACAGATTTTCTCTCCACGTTTATTGTGAGCAAAAGAACTTATTGTAACTATATTATCACATAATAAGGTATTTATATTTAATGCTGTAGGCTTACTAAACTGAAGACTGAGCTTGGAACAGATGTTTTCTTCTGTCAGTGCCAATATGTTTGTTGGCGCTAACATTTTCTCTCATGTTTTTCTTTTGTGATGTGTAATAATTGCTCTTTGGGGCTACACTTGCAGAACGCCATACATTTCCCACAATACACAAGTCCAGCCCTACTGTGTGGTTCAAGCCTTTCTTGCTTTCTGAACAGCACCAGCACATGCATTTTAACATCTTCACAGTGAACTCCACCCTTCTGTCCAGAGCCCTCACTAACTAACAGCTACAGCACACGCTCGGGACTGCATTAACACTGCAGCCACCGCACGGCTGCAGAAAGCCAGTGTGGGAAGACGTGGGCAGAAGAGTTTATTTGGACCAATTATATTAAAGTGACACTCTGCCAAAAATCAAGTTTTTTTAACATGTCTATAACATGTTTTTTATGACTTACACAACATATCAAGAGCTAAGATACCCTTTAAGATAATGTAGATGTATTTTTAAGGAGATTTATATCCACTGGAGTGCATCTTTAAAGCTTTTAAACTTGATATCAAGTTTTTTTTGCTTTGCCAAGAAAACCCCAGTGAAGTTTTTTCTCTCAAATTCTTCCTGCTGAGTTGCCAGAGGAAGGTATTGACCCACTGTGGTATTCTGGGCTTTCCTGGATGGTCTTCATGTTTTGCTGAATTGCATATGTATTCCTTGTGCTATCTTGACTTGTGAGTGCCTCTGCTTTCTGTAACTGGTCCATGATTTCACATGAAGCAGCTGTTGAGAAGTCGGTACCAGTGTCTGTGGAATTTTAGTATAGTTGCCTCTACTTTAGTGTTCTATGACCGATCAGTCTCTGCTCCAATCACTGGCCAGAGGCCAGGAGGAGGTTATGTTTTTGCCAGCGTTTGTCTGTCTTTGTCGGTCTGTTTGTCTGTTGGTTAGCAAGATAACTCAAAGTTTTGGACGGATTTCAATGAAACTTTCAGGCCTTGTTGGAAATGGTACAAGGAAGAACTGATTAAATTTTGGGGATGATCCGGATCACCGTCTGGATACAGGAATTTTTTAAAGGATTGTTTAACATTGTGACATACAGCCATTGTCAACATGTGTGCAGGCCCAGTGGAGGGCGCTGCTCGTCGTGTCTGACGAACACAAACTCCGCCTTCTTCAAAGTTTTAGGCACAAAAGCACGCGGAAACCAGTGGTGGGCAGGGCACGGCAGCGCGCCTGTGTTTGCGCTACGCTGCAAAAGCTGAGACGGGCAGCTGTCCAGCGCCGGATTATTTGGCAGAAATTCCCCGGGCAGCCATAGTGGCTGCGCACAAAGAAGCTCTCTGCCGGGGAAGCTTCTAAATCCTCTTTTGCCGCAGAGCGCAAACCCAATATAAAACCCACGGCAACCTGTCTACCCAATTTGCATCCGTCAGTGAACCTCAGTGCTGCTTTCAGTGATCTTTGAAAACGCTCGCATAACCCATTGGCCTGTGGGTTGTACGCGGTTATGCCATGATTTGTTTTGTTTTTTCTTTTGGATTCTTGGATGGAATATGGGTGGGCAATATAAGCTGCGGCTTCAGCCATCACCCATTTCGGATAACTTATGTTGAACTGTATAATCAGAGGAGTTATTGTCTAATTTGACCTTGTTGGATTTTATTTCCCCCTTTGTTATATTATTCACTTTTTTTAACCTGTACTCTTAATCTATCCGAAATAAAGATTCATTCATTCATTCAATTGCAACGCCCGCAGCCTGGGAGTTTGGAGATGGAGGAGATGGACACAACAGCAACACTTGAGTTTATTACCTCCGCCAAGGAGGTAATGCTTTTACTAATGAACCACTAATCCTATCATTGTGAATCCAATTGCTAGTCATATGTTTTCATGGTCAAGGAATCTGAAAACGTACACACAAACACTGTATGGGGGGGAACTGTGGCACTTGGCGGAGGTCTGCGCTCTCAGAGTGCTTTTCTAATTTTGGTTGTGTTCACAAAGTTTCTCAGTCCAAACGGTAAATTGTGCACAGTCAGCTTATAGGAAAGTGCGGAATAAAACATCACTATATGATAAATTTACCTACAGTCATACTGAGCCCCTTATGACAGTGGTTCCCAACCTTTTTCCACACAAGGACATATTGTTGATGCTTGCACACCGTCTGCGCCAAAGAATAAAGCGATTAATTACAAATCTTTACTTTCACCCTGGTGATTATCCACCAGAGCCAAATGTGAATAATTGTAATGTTTCCCCCGGTCTTAAGATTTTGATCAGGAGTGTATATGGGGACAAAAAACACATTTTAATATAAGTAGGTTTATAGCACATTTTAAATGAGTTTGAAAAGACTTTGTTATGCATTATGATTTTTTTTAAAAAAAAAATATATTTAACATGCAAGAATATAATTTCCACAGCCTCAGAGCAGACCCTCCACCTTAGAGGGGTCCCGGATCTTAGGCCTTGAGAGACTTGCTGTGAGAAACATTGGTTCTTCCCCCACTTTCTAATGAACAAAATGTAAACTAGAGATTTGTGCATGTACAGAATGGTTAACTTGAACTCTGAACTCCTCCATTTAAAGCTAAATCCCCAGTTTAACCAAAATGTAGCAAAATGTAGAAATGATTGATTGGAATGTAGGAATGGATCGCCACCTTATCATGGTGGAGGGGTTTGTGTGCCCAAAAGATCCCAGGAGCAATCCTGTTGGGGGCTCTTGTCCCTGATGGGGCATCCTATGGCAAACGGGTCCAGAGGGAAGGGCCAGACCACAAATGATTCAGTGGATCTCCAAGAAGAGATGCAACAAGGACCCAGTGTGCACAAGTAGCTACATGGGTCTGCTCTCCGTTAGCTCAGCGCCTACAGGAGGGACCATGCCGATCATGGTGCTGTGTGAACTGGGCGGCAGTCTGGGCTTCTCTGTTTGGACTGCTGCCCCCATGACCCAGACCTCCACATAAGTGGTAGAAGATGGAATGATGACTGGATGAATAGATGAACTAAAATGTGGCAGTGAATTAGTAAGACCATACAAACCAAATGGCTAAAACATTTGAAAGAATTGCTTTGCATATGATGAACAAAACAGCATTTTTGTTCCCCTCGGTTTAGTAAAACATGGCGTCTCTGTACAATCCGAAACAAGCTGCACCCTTCTTCCTTATTTTTTTTTTTTTTTTACTTTGTAGTTTTTAAATTTTAATTTGTGTTTGCAAAGCTACAACAGCCTGCAAAAACTGATATCCCTGCAGAAACATAAATCCAAATTGAATTTAATAATAATTTTGGGCTTTAGTCAGTGATCCAAAATGCATTTTTTTTTAATTTATTTTTTTTTTAAGTGAAAGCCAGCTCCTTACTGTTATAACTGGAGCACTACATGGTAAGTGAAAAGCGAAAGCGACGGGTGAGGTGATCACCCTGGTGTAGACGTGACATTCAGCAAGTGATGCACCTAGTTCAAGAGTGAGTCACAGGTTTCACTAGAGATGGCTTCTTTGGACCTCCTATAAAGTATATAGTGGTGTTTATCTCAAAGTGGATAAGCAGTATTTTGGCTCATTCAGTGAAGCCTGTGCTGATGGGTCACCACCAGGCAAAGGTGCTGAAAAGTAGAAAAACATTCACTAACTTTTTTGAATGCTTCATGTGAAACTAGTCAGCAAAAACATAAAGGAAAGGGAAAGTCGAGCTGCACTGCTTCTGACACAAATAGTGTCATGTGTCACCGTGGTTTATAATGTGTCTTGATTATTGTAATAGACTAACACATTTAAACCTGAAATTGCCATGCATCCATATGGAATTTCAGGCCGGTAATGGATTATCGTGCATCATTATTACTGTATTATACATTTACAATCAAAATAATTTGACCCCCTGATTTCAAATTTTGTAATAATCAGCTGTTTGCAAAAGGCAAATGGGACAAGCAGCATATAAATGGGTCAGCATAACCGATATTTATAGATAATTTCTCCAAATTTAGCATAAAATGTTGCCTGTAATGACTACTACAATTTCACATTTATTCAGCCCCTTCATGACCGGTATCTTTAGTACTCAGGAGAGAACCTTTTTGCTGTTTTGACTTGCTGCAAACATGATACAAAGCCAAACACCAGCTTCTGGGAGTGTTCTTGAGGAATCTTTGACCAGTCATCGTGGTCAGTGATCTCCAGTTCACAAATATGTGACCCGTGCTGGCAAAATGAGTCGGAATGTGCACCAGGTAATTATGCGCTACAGGCACATGAAGTCATAAATCATGACACTTTTTGTTTGCTGGCGGCAAGTCCCAGGAAAATTCCCATCAGTGCCTGGTATCATTGTAAAGCTTGGAACTCCTTTCTGAAAATACACATTTTTGCAGAAGATGCAACTCAGGACTGATTGAATGCGAGTTTTCAAACCAGCCAAAATATAAACAGAATCTGCTTGTTGCTGGTCCGTTTTTGCACAATTCCTACAAATTAAATATCATTTTGAAGGTCTTTCAATACAGAATATGGAAATAACATTACCTCAGTTTTGAAAATTTCCACATTGCGATTTTGCCAGCACGGGTCACATTCTTGGGTTTGGGTCCTACATCCACCCTCTTCAAATCCCACAATAGAGCTTGTATGGGGTTCAGTTCAGTGATTGCTACTACAGTGATCCCTCGCTACTTCGCGCCTCACCTTTCGCGCCCTCAGTGCATCGCGGATTTTTCAAAAATATTCATCAAAAATTCAAAATTGAGAAAAAAGTTGCCTGGGCGCTAACAGAAGGCAGGGAGACTACACGGAGAGCCGGCACAACTCAAAATCCACCTCTCTGATTCCCTGGCCAGCATTCCCCCCCCCCCCCCCAAGAGATTTTGTTCTCGTGTTGGCTCGGCTCGGGAATCTCGCAAGCTGATTGGCCGAGACGTCGCTGCTGCCTTTATGCCTCCTCCTGCTGCCTCTACGCCTTCCCGTCGAGAGAGAGTGAGAGAATGAACGTACGTATTATTTATATTATTTATACATTATTTTACGTATATTATTTATATTATTAATATTTTATTTACATGTTTCAAACTATTCTTTAATGTTCTAATGATAACATATGCATTTATAGGGTTAATATACACTTATTGATATTATATATACACAAAAAAATGTATGTAAAAAAAAAAATGGGGGGGGGTGACGCTACTTCGCGGTTTTTCACTTTTCGCGGTTGGTTCTGGACCCCATTAACCGCGATAAGTGAGGGATCACTGTATATCATTTTCCAGGACTTTTTCTGAAACCGAGCCTTGGTGTACTTTGAAGTATACTGGAATCTTTTTTTCTTTTTTTTTTTAGGTTTGTGGGTGGGTGGGGGGCAACCAAGCTTCACCTGTCTCACATGACATGTTTCTCCCAAGATTTCCTGATGCTTGACTGAATCCATCTTACCCTGCACACGCTGCTGGTTTCCAGTGCTAGAGGAAGCAAAGCAGCCAAAGAGCATCACTGAACCCCCACCGTATTTCACTGTAGGCAAGGTGTTCTTTTCAGTGCATACTTCATCCTTCCTTCTTCTGGAATAACTCTGGCCCCAAAGTCCAAAACGATCCAGTTTTGTTTCATTGCTCCACATGACAAAATCCCCAGACTTTTAAGCATATTGGAACCAGATGTTACGTTAACTGAAAATTGTCCTTCATTGACAGATATTTTTTTTCAGCAATGACTGAAAGCTCTGAAAGCTGTCTGTCATTTGACAGATTAAACTGTGGGTGATCTAATTAAAGTCAATTAAAATAACAGATAATAGATTATGACAGAATTTTTACAAACCTGTCTGTCAGAATGATAGTTAAAGTCTAGTGCAGCCTCTGATTGGAACTGACTTTTCATTTTATTTTGGGTCATTAGTGGTGTAACTCATGGAGTTCAAGTATGTCTACCTTCAGCATTTAGTACACACCTTACTGTTCAAACTGACACTTCCGTACCTGCTGCCATCGAGTCTTGCTTCAGATCTTTTGCAGTCACTTGAGGGTTTTTGACCTCCTGCCTCCACAGAAAATATAGTAGCAGTCATTGTTGGCTTCCTTTTTCTGTAACATCAGGTTGTGTAGCCACTTTTCCAACTTTGAACTTGCAAACTATGCTTCCACTTATCTCTAGGAACATTCAGCACCTTTGCTATAGATGATATATACTGTATATATATGTATATATATATATATATATATATGTGTGTGTGTGTGTATCATCATCATAGCAGTCTGTCGTGGGCAACAATGACTGTTTCATTTAGGCCTGATCAGATTCCTCCACACAGCTCTGTCCTTAGCCTTCCGCTGCCAGGAACTCCTGTCTATATCCAGCTTCTTCAAGTTTCTTTTAACAGTGTCTTTAAATTTGAGCCTTGGTCTACCCTGATTGCGTTTGCTCTCGCATAACTGTGAGTAGAGTAACTGCTGAGGGAGACGCTGGTGGTCCATCCTCTCAACATGTCCGAGCCATCTCAGGTTCGTCTGTATTAGCATGTCCTCCACTGATGGTAGACCAGTTCATTTCAACACTTCTATGTTGGTTATCTTGTCTTTCCACGAGATGGTCATTATGGCTCGAATGTGTCTCATCATGTACGCGTGGAGTTTCTTTACCTGCACTCTGTAGACAGTCCAAGGTTCAGCACCGTACAATAGAGTAGCCAGTACTCTCACTCTGTACACTTTGCATTTCACACGGATAGACACGTCAATTGTTCCAGTCTCTCCCTCAAGTTTCCTAACACAGCGCTCACTCTTCCCATTCTGAGAGAGAGTTCATCCTCCAGCCTAGCATTCTCTGAAACAGTGTGTGTGTGTGTATATAACCCTCTTTACACACACACACACACACACACACACATACACACACACACACACACACACACACACATATCACCGGCCTGTATATATATATATATATATTAAAAAAAACCCTTTTTAGAATGTAAAGAGCTAATCATTTCTCAGATCAGCGAAATCCTACCAGGCAGCATTTATTCTGTGGTGTACTCCCATAGCTTTAACTCACATTAGCAAACTAGCAACCAGCTAACTTCAGACAACAATTCATCAGCTAAATCAATAATATGATATTTACCTCCTTTTGGACAGAGGGATTTGGCCTTTTATTTGACAACCAACAATTTAAAATGGTTTGTTGCCCTTGTGGAGCTCTTTTCATTCTGTCTCACTTGTAAGCTGAATGCATTCTACACTTAAGACGAGTGTCCTCACTTGCCACCCCTACAAGTGACTCCAAGTATTGACCAGAGAAGGCGCATGGACCGGTTGGGCAATACCAAGTCTGCGGGGGGGGGGGATACATTGTCTGATTATTAGAAATGTTACTTTTCGTTGCTTGCAAATGAAAACACGGCAACTTCTTCGTACTCACTTGTAGATATTTTTTTTTTTAAATTATATGATTATTGGGGGGTGTTTATATTGGCTGAACTTGATTTTTTTTTTTTGGGGGGGGGAGTTTTACAACCCCCCATCCCCCCCATAAATTATGCCTATGGCCCAGTTACATTACCTCCTTGGCAGAGCTAAATATCTCATCTCAACTACATGCCAGATTTTAAAAAGCTTGAACAGGAGCTCGTTTCTCTAGCGTGTAACAAAGCCTTTACTTTCAACAAAAAAAATGGGAACCAAATGTTGGTTTTACTAAATCTGTTAAGGAGTCGCTCTCCTTTATCATCAGTGTGAGTGGCAGAGGAACCGTTCTTGCTTCTAATTCTTATTTTTTTTCTGTCCAATGACAGTTGTTGCAGCTTGGATTTTTGTTTTATTGCTGTATACTCATGTTAAAATTCTTTATTTTGTAGTATGGGTTGTAAGGAGCTTCTAAAAAGATAGTTTAAGTATTTTCCTGTAGATTAAGTGAATATGCCGTGCACTCTGATGGATTGCTATTAATGTGGTGAAATGTCTAATGATGAGCAAAAGCTGTGGTGCTCTAATGAAACCGAATTAAAGAATTGGTCACTTGAAAATGAGTGACGCCCAAAGACGCAGATGGACACACCATCCATCACTTTCAAGGTTCATCCCACTCATGGACCAAAGGAGGAGCATAATTAGACTGAACATAGTAGATGACCTGAGGAAAGCAGAGTGAGGTGTCTCAGAAACAAGCTAAACGTTGTTGGAGGACCAGTTCTGAAGAGGAGCTCTCAATGAAAGAAGCACAGTCTGTGATGAAAGCGGCAGTTTTGGCATCAGAGTCACGTCTGACTCACTTGTGCCTCCCTCGCCAACAACTGAATAGTTAATGAAATGTATTCTTCCCAAGAGGGCTGGGCATGAGACAAATCTGGGTTTGTTATCTCTGCAAGGGTTGTTGGGGAGGCAAGGAACACTCAGGGAAAGGGGTTTCATTTTCTTTAATCTCTCTCTGCAAGGAACTCTGCACCTGTCAATGTCCACGTCTTCCCTCCCACGACTCCACACCTTCTCCTTTATGCTGAACCGGCTCTAACAGCTTTCCTTGGAAAGACTCGGAGCCCCATGGCATTAAACTTTGTTTTAAAGCCATATTTAATTGAAAGGTGACAGATGACTGTAGTCAGTATGGCTTCACTCACTGGTTTGTGAAGCCCAAGTATTATTTCTTTTTTATAGATATTTTTTTTTTTTTACAAAACCAGGCTTGGTGAGCAAGAAGTGTGTATACAATTGATTTTAACAAGGCACAGTACCACTCATACTGTAAAGCTGCCAATATCAGGGTGCATCTGTATTGTCTTTTTTGCCTTCAACAAGTCCCTTTCAAACTACCCCAGCAATTCTGAAAAACTCCATACGATCCGGGTTCCCACTGAATTGAAAGCCTAAGTCACACCCCCTCTACTTTCGCATATGGTGCCTTTCTTTGGAAAACGTTCCCCGTTGGAGTGAATGGCAAGAGAGAAATTATCTTTTGATTGCAATTGAATTTTGCCACAAGTTACACAAATGGTGTTTGTTAGTTTAAAATGTAATCTTCCACTAATTAAAGTTGTAGGTTACTGTCTGTTAAAGTATAAGGTTGTGAAAATGCATAAATTGAAAGACTACAAACACCGACTCACGCAAGTTACGTCATTGTTTTCAAAGGGTGCCGAAGGTGAAGTAACTAATGGTCGTCTGGATCAGCTGCAGCTCTCAAAATACAGTACAATGCATTTCTGTTGTTTTTCTCCTCTTTGGATCCTTTTTTGCAGTCAGAAAACGGGAGGTGAGCTTTGGAGGGGAATCGCCATTAAGTGTGTTTGACGTGTATAGTCCGAGACAAGTAGATGCTGTCCACTAAGCGGTTTCAAAAACACTAAATATTTTTCTATAATACAACAGCCTACAACTTTAATTATGTGGAAAATTATCTTCTAAAATGACAAACATCATATGTGATGTTTGTATGTGCAAAATTTGGTCGGGATTGAAAGATAATTTCTCTTGCCATTCACTCCAATGGAAATTTTTTCTGAAGTAAGGTCCCATATGCAGAAGTAGAGTGGGCTTGACTTAAGCTCTCTATAGGGTAACCCAGGCTACTTGACCTCCTCTAATTGACCCTGTAACAATGACTGCCATTGCTCAACACATGCCACCTCAACTTGGCTGACATTTTAAATGGGATAACATGGCTAAGTGCCCAATGAAGTACATGTCACCATCAGAAAGTCGCAGCGACAGTAAAAGTTGTCCATCATTATTCGGACAGATGTTATTAATTCTGAAGCTGCAACAGACAACTGTGTGTTCCACAACTGCACAAATATCACAGTGGCTGAGAGTGAAAAGTTTCTTGAAGAGCATCGCATTTCATTCATTCCCCCCAGAGTCTACAACATCTCTGATGGTTTTTGGCTGCTGAGATGAGACCAGCCCGTCCTGGAATAAAAGCTGTGGGAGAGATATCCGTTCGTCCTGGTACAATCTCCCTGTTCAGCCCGCATAGTCCTGCATGGACCAGTCCTCTGCTCCGTGCTCATTTGTGCATCCTGGTTCATTCTACATTGATGTGCACCATGTGATCCTCTGCTCTTTTTTGTGATACCCCCCCCCCCCCCAAAAAAAATTATCCTGCTTTCATACCTGCCAACCACTCCGGTTTTGCCGTAATAAGATAAGATAAGATAAGCCTTTATTAGTCCCACAATGGGGAAATTCCAGGATTGCAACAGCACAGGGATAGCAACACTCAGAGCAACAATCAGAAGGCAAGAAAAAAAACAAGAACATCTAGTAAACATATGTACATATTACTATAAATGTATATATATAGACACACAGTGCGGAGCATTATGGTTGGTGAATGTGCAGCAGAAAGTCTAAGTTCTCTCTCCGCGGATGCGGCGGGCCAGCTGGAAGTCTTTGGGCGTGATGGTGACCCTCTTGGCGAAGAAGAGACCCACCAGGTAGGCCTCTCTGGTCTCCTGCAGAGCCATGACGGCGAAGCTCAGGAAGCGCAGGTGGGTCTTGAAGTCCTGAGCGATCTCCCTCACCAGGCGCTGGACGGGCAGCTTACGGATGAGCAGCTCCGTGGATTTCTGGTAGTGACGGATCTCTCTCAGAGCCACGGGCCTGTAACGGCGAGGCCTCTTCACTCCGCCGGTGGCCGGAGCGCCTCTCCGAGCAGCCCTGGTGGCTAGCTGCCTCCTGGGGGGCTTCTTCCTCCAGTAGATGTTACGGGCGGTCTGCTTGGTTCTTGCCATCGCTCTTTATTATTCTGTCTTATATTTCTTGCACGCCGCCTAAACTTCAGCCCGGCACCCGCGTCGTTTTCGCTACAGCTCCCGGTATGTCGAGTTTCCCATTAGCACCGGGCGGCGGCCAAGTGCTAGCTAACACCAGCTCCTCCCCGCTGCAACGTCTCCCGCTGCAAACAGTGGCTCCGTCCGCCGACCCGGGAGATCCCTGTGGCGATCCGTGCGTCCGTGATATATATACAGAGTGAAAGGTGTAGAAAGAAGGAAGATAAAAAAAAAAAAAAAAAAAAAAAAAAGGTTGTTGCAACGGGCAGCCGACTCGTGTGGCGCCGCCGGTCCAGCGGAACCGGAACCGGAAATTTGGTTGGTTCCGGTGGTTCCGGTTTTCAAGATCCCATTCCGGGTTACGGCTTTATTAATCAAAATTACTGTTTTTCACTAAAAATTCAGTCAAAAATTTTAAATCATAAAAAAACACGAAAGCAATTCCAAACACGAGATCGCTAGGAATCTTATCTAAATTTAGAACATAGTAGCGTCAGTAGCGTTTCTTTTCGTGGTTCGCTGCTACGCTTTACCTGAAGCGTTTGCTAAGCTAACGCTATCGCTATTGAGGTTTCTATTCTCGCGCGAAATCCCGGAGAGGCGTGCGTACATGGCGAGATGTAAACACGCTGTAAACTGCTGCAGACGTTCGCACGACTGCACTTCAACCCTGGCAAATGGACCATGGATTATACAATTCAACATAAACATCTAAAGAGACAAAACAAAAGAGAAACATCTAAAGGGAGAATACATTTTATATAATGCCCAAGATTCTGAAGAACATGTGCTGTGTAATTGCAAGCCTTGTCATGCTTGGTGTATCATGTAAACACATAAAATATCAGAGCGATTTTGCCGTCATTACGCACGTGTCTGTTAAACAGTGCTAGTATACCCTGCTGATATCTCTAGTCTTCTAGTTACCTCCGCCAAGGAGGTTATGTGATCATCAGCGTTGGTTTGTCTGTTTGTTTGTTAGCAAGATAACTCAAAAAGTTATGGACGGATTTTCATGAAATTTTCACAGATTGTCAGAAATGGGGTATCCAACAGATGATTAGATTTTGGTGGTGATCCGGATCACCGTCTGGATCCAGGAATTTTTTAAAGGATTCTTTTTTTTTATTTAACATTGCGAGATAGGGCCATTTTCAATATTTTATTTATGATGTTAAACACTGTATGGGGGGAACTGTGGCGCTTGGTGGAGGTCTGCGCTGTCCGAGTGCTTTTCTAGTATTCATAATACATCACATTTGGCCTATTCAAAGTTCTATGCAGTGTTGATAGTCTTTTGAATGCAAATTTAATGAATGAATGAATCTTTATTTCGGATAGATTAAAAGTAAAGATGAAAAAGAAACAGAATAATATAACAAAGGCAAAAAAATCCAACAAGGTCAAATTAAACAAGAACTCCTCTGATTATACAGTTCAACATAAGTTATCTGAAATGGGTGATGGCTGAAGCCGCAGCTTATATTGCCCACCCATATTCCATCCAAGAATTCAAAAGAAAAACAAAACAAGAGCGATTACAATTCGGAACAAAGCTAAGACAAAATGTGACAAAAAAAAAAAAAAAAACTAAGTAACAGCACAACACAGACTGGATATGACAATCCTTATGTGATTTTACATGTCATCTTGTATATATGTTTGGAGTATTTCTTCCTTTAGTTTTTGTTTAAATTGTCCAAGCGTTGTACATGATTTTAATTCAGGTCCAAAATCGTTCCATAATCTGACTCCTTGCACTGAAACACAGTGTTGCTTGGTGGTAGTTCTCACTGAAAGTTTTTGAAATATACTGTACATGTTCCTCTGAAATGATATTGTTTCTCCCTTATTTGGAACAGCTTTTGGATATTTGCGGGCAGTGATAGATTCTTAGCTTTAAACATTATTACTGCAGTTTTAAAGTCAACCAGATCTTTCAACTTGAGAGCTTTTAATTTAAGAAAAAGTGGGTTTGTTGGTTCCCTGTAAGCAGCTTTGTTTATTATTCCAATAGCTCTCTTCTGAAGCATAAAGACTGGATATATGTTTGTTTTATATGTATTTCCCCATACTTCAGTACAATATGTCATGTATGGGAGTATTAATGAATGATACAAAGTATATAATGTGGGTTGATTCAGCAAATATTTCGCTCTGTGTAGTATTGCAATTGATTTAGATATTTTACCTTTAATATAATTAATATGTGACTTCTGGGACTTCCGGTTATGGCTGCCACGTAGGACGGACGTGTCTCGCTCTGCTCTGCTCCTGGAAAAAAAAAAAAATCGGCAAATAACTCTCTCATTTGGGACAGAACGTATCTCAGCATTTGGGCGAGGATATGTCGGCGAAGCCTAAGGCTGGAAAACCAGGTAAAGGAAAAAGCGAGCCGCCGAAACAGTCCAAATTTACGGACTTTCAGGTCTGTGACGCAGTAAACAAAACTCCATATATGGCGGAGGAGGCTGGCAACGGTGCGATATCTGCGGGGAATGGCGCAGATGCGCTGATGGCTGCCATGAGTTCAATGAGAGCGGACTTTTCCTCTAGATTTGATGGGATTATGACAGCGTTGGAAGGAATAAGAAAGGAATTGGGTGACTGTGTAGAACGAACGGCGCAGATGGAGCTCCGTCTCGCTAGTGCTGAAGATGACGTCACCCGTCTTCAATTAAAGGTGCGCACTTTGGAAAAAAAAAAATAAATCTCTGGAAGATAATATTTTGGATTTGGAATCTCGGTCGAGACAGAATAATTTGAGGCTGGTGGGTCTTCCAGAGGAATCAGAAGGTCGGGACGTATGTTCCTTTCTGGAAAAGTGGATTCCGGAGGTGCTGGGCAGCGAGGAGTTGCAATCAGCAGTGGTTCTGGAAAAAGCACATCGCATTGGCCCACGGAGAGATAAGGGACCGCCGAGGACCTTAATTATGAAGTTTCTTAGCAACAGAGACAGGATGAAGATCTTCAACGCTGCACGAGCTAAAAAAAGGAGAGATTAAACACCAGGACCAGCAGGTGCGGTTCTACCCAGATTTGGCCACAGGAATCCAGCAATTGAGGAAGCAGTTTGATCCCGTACGTAAGGAGCTGCGCAACCTTGGGATTCGTCATGGTGTAATCTATCCTGCGAGACTGCTGACCACGTATGAGGGCAGAACCCACATCTTCAAGACCCCAGAGGAGGCGCAGGAGTTCATCAAGAAGATCAAAGAAGAAGAAGAGACTGGTGGGAGCTAAGCATGAACAAAATATAAGGTAGAATAATTAAGCATTTGCACAGGCATCTGACTGACTTGAAGTAAATAGTAAGTTTACAAAATATAGATTGTATTATATATTAAAAAAACAAAACAAAAACAAAACAAACAAAAAAAAAAACTATGATGTACAAAGTTGTTAAAAATTTTGGAGTTAAGTTGGAAAACTACAGAGGAGAGTTAATGTTACGTCATTAAAAGCAGTAGAGTTAGGGTGATTGGGAGGATGAAGAAGGAGTGGCTTAGGCTGTTCCCCGTGGGTGTGGAACGGTCGATGGCTATATCGGGAGACAGAATTTTTCTTTTGATTTTGGGGGGTTTGCCACAAGTGTGGGAAGGGGAAATTTGTTTGTGTGTAGTTTGTAGGATGAATGTTCAACCACTCATGTTTTTGCTTCTCTGTATGAGCATGTTTACACTGCAAGGTAATCCCAAACTCTCTATTGATCATGGACCAAAGTGTTAATCTTAATTTAACTTCATGGAATTGCAGAGGTCTACAAAATTTAAAAAAACTTAAACAAGTTATGAATAAAATAAAGGACATGGGTTCAAGAATTGTGTTTTTACAAGAAACTCATCTGATAGAGGAGGATGTTAAAAGAATTAGGAGTAGATGGCAGGGAAGTGTATTCACCTCTTCATTTTCATCCCGAGCCAGGGGAGTTATGACTCTCATACATAAATCAGTTCCTTTTCAAGTGAAAAATGTAATTGGAGACAAATTTGGAAGATATGTAATCATTCAAGGTTCTTTGCTATTAGAAAATATAAATCTTGTGAACTTATATGGTCCCAATATAGATGATCAGAAGTTCTTTGCTAATTTATTTCTCATCTTATCATCACTTACAGGGCAACATATAATAGCAGGGGATTTTAATTGTACATTGAATCCAGGTGTGGATAGATCAACAGGACTGGATTGTACGCACATTGGATGTAGGATGACTATTAATCATTTTATGAAAGAATTGAGATTGTTAGATATATGGAGAGAAATGAAACCACAAGTTAAAGCCTATTCTTGTTATTCCAGTACCTACAAGACATTCTCACGTATTGATTATTTTTGGATTTCCACAGAATTAAGGTCCAAGATTCAAAACTGCTTTTATGATAACATTGTGATCTCTGATCATGCACCCTGTTGTCTAATATATGTAGATAAAAAATTGACAAAGGAATCAGGTAGATGGCAATTTCAGCATAAATGGCTTCAGGATGAGGAATTTGTCAAGTATATAGAAAAACAGATAGACGAGTTCTTTGACATCAATACTACACAAACATCAGCATGTGTAAAGTGGGAGGCTTTCAAAGCTTTTATTAGGGGACATATTATTAGTTATACAGGATCAAAATCTAAGAAGACTCGAGAGGAGAGAGCTAAATTGGAACATAAAATAAAAAGTCTTCAGGAAAAAGTGTATGCAGGAAGTGACCCAAGGTTGGAGAATGAATTACTGATTTTGAGAGCTGAATACAACAAAAAATCAGCGAATAGAGCTGCCTCGAGTCTTCTAAGATTGAAACAATCTTTTTATGAACAAGGTGAAAAATCAGGAAAATTATTAGCATGGCAGATTAAACAATTGGAAATTAAAACACCAATTACCAGTATTATAAGTAAATTAATAGAGCCTTTAGAGATTACTATGAAAAATTATATGATACCAAAAATGAACCTGATTTAACAAAACTAAATGGGTTTTTGAACAAACTATCTATACCGTGTATACCAAATGAAAACGGGGAGATATTGGAGTCTAAAATTAGTCAAGAAGAAGTTGGGCTAGCCATTGATAATATGAAATCAGGAAAAAGTGCAGGACCAGATGGTCTTCCAGTTGACCTTTATAAAAAATTTAAGAATAAATTAATAAAACCTTTTTTGGAAATGGTTTTAGAAGCATTTCAAAATAATAATTTACCATCATACATAAATAATGCCTTAATTATACTGCTGCCAAAACCAGGTAAGCCCTCTAATAAATGTGAAAATATGAGACCAATAAGCCTATTAAACGCCGACCTTAAGATAATCTGTAAAATTTTAGCAAGACGAATACAAGAAATTTTACCAAATATTATTAATCGAGATCAGAATGGCTTTATAAAGGGTAGACAAGGCTTCCATAATGTAAGAAGACTATTTAATATTATTTATTTTAATAAAGAAGCACCGGATACAGCTCTCCTATCATTGGACGCCGAAAAGGCCTTTGATAGAGTTGAATGGCCCTTTCTTTTTGAAGTCCTAAAAAGGTTTGGACTTGGAAATAATTTCATAAAATGGGTTCAAATAATATACAATAATGCTACAGCAGAAATCCTAACAAATAACAATATTTCAAAACCAATAAAAATCAATAGAGGATGTCGACAAGGCTGTCCACTTTCACCTTTACTGTTTACTATGGCAATTGAACCTTTAGCGATAGCGATACGTTTACATTCACAAATATATGGAATTAAAGTTGGACCAACAGAACATAAAATCTCCCTGTACGCCGATGATATAATTTTGTTTATGTCGAATCTAAAAAAATCAATTCCAACCTTGTTGAATTTAATAAAGAATTTTGGGGAAATATCAGGATATAAAATAAATAAAACTAAATCTTCAATATTAATGCTAAATGAGACCCAGAGAAATTACCCAGCCCCTGAGGCAAATCAATTCAATGTTGTAAATCAGTTTAAATATTTAGGAATCCAAATTATGCCTAAGCTAGAATCAGTCGCCAGCGTCAACTATGAAGCCTTAATGTCAGATATCAATGAGTTAACTCAGAGATGGATGTCACTACCAATGTCGATGATCGGGAGAATCAATATACTTAAAAGTAATATTTTACCTAAAATACTTTATTTATTTCAATACATTCCCTTATCACCACCTTTAGATCTATTCTCAAGAATAAAAAAAAAGTTAGTGGAATTTATATGGAACAACAGGAGGGCTAGATTACGTCTGTCTTTATTATATTTACCATTTGATCATGGAGGTCTGAAATGTCCAAATTTTATGTTGTATTATTGGTCGGCACAACTGAGGTCTATGACATATTATTTTTCATCCAATGATCTCCCTCACTGGACTGAAATGGAATCATACAATTTACCTTTACCTCTTCCCATATTCATATACTCAGATTCGGCAAAAAAATTACAAAAACAAGTTAAAAATCCATTTGTAAAGCATATGATCAAAATATGGTGTGAAGCTAAAAACTATTTAAAAGAACCACAGTTATTGTCACAATTTAGTCCAATATGGGGTAATCAATATTTTAAACCAGGGAGAGCGGACGCTGTATTTAAAGTATGGAATTTAAAAGGGATACAAAAGATTCAGGATTTATATTTGCCATGTGCAGACAACATAATGTCTTTTGAAGAGCTGAGGATCAAATTTAATCTCAATAGAACACATTTTTTTAAATATCTTCAACTTAGAAACTTTATTCGATCAAATCAAAATAAAGCTCTCACTCGACCTATTTATTCATCCTTAGAAAAAATGATGATGAAAGATAGTAAAAGAAAGGGTATTATTTCAGAGTTTTATAACTCATTGACACTATCTTCAAGTGAAAATTCACTGAAAAGATTAAACTACTGGAAAGAAGATCTGCAAACTGAAATTTCGGAGGAACAATGGGAATTGGCTTGTACAGAAGCTCAAACCAAATCAATAAATGCACGCCTTAAATTGATACATTTCAAATGGTTAATGCGGATGTATGTTACACCGGAGGAGTTAAATAGATATAACAAAAATATACCAGATACATGCACAAAATGCATGGAAAGTAAAGGAACCCTATTTCATTGTTTATGGGAATGTAGATTAATAAGAATGTTTTGGGAAGAGGTGAGGGTAACAATTGAAAAAATAATCTCAAAACAAATCATACTGAATCCTAAACTGTTTTTGTTGGGTCTGTACCCAGAAAAGCATAATTTTAATAAAAGTGAAAGAACATTCATAGACCTCAGTTTGCTTAATGCCAAAAAATGTATTGCACTATTATGGAAAAAGACTCATAGACCAGATGTGACTCAGTGGTTAAGACAGATGTTAACAAACCTTCCATTAGAAAGAATAACATATATACTGAAATCAAAGGAAATTGTGTTTGAGAATATATGGAGACCTTTTATTGATTATGTAAAAAATTTAAACATAACTCTTGAAGAAGAAGGTGAATGATGTGTGTGGACCTTGTAAATTCCAAACTGGTGAACATAATATGTATACTTATGTATTGGATTGTCTAGACTAAACAGAGGAGCATTGTTGAAGACTTGATTTTGTTGGTGGTTGTTGGTGTTTTTAGTGCATTTTTTTTTTTTTTGTAGTACTTTAGCGTTAGTGTTTGATTGTTTGTATCATGTTTGTTAAAAAAAAAAAAGGTTCAATAAAGATATTGTGGGGAAAAAAAAAAAAAAATGTGACTTCTATGTCAAATGCTAATATTTGTTTGACACTGCGGCCCCTGGACCCCGGCTAGCTACTAGGCTTTTCAGGTTTGAAAGTTGAAGAAATATGAGGTTGTTAGCTACATTCTAACTTGACTTAATGCTAATATTTGTTTGGCGTCGGGGGGCTTCACCCCCCCTGAACCCCTCCCACCAGGACTTTGTCCTGGACCTATCGGGGCCTGCGGCCCCTGGACCCTGGCTAGCTACTAGGCTTTTCAGGTTTGAAAGTTTGAAAGTTGAAGACATATGAGGTTGTTAGCTACATTTAACTAGATTTAATGCTAATATTTGTTTGGCAAATATTAGCATTATTATTATTAGCATTAGCATTATTAGCATTAACATTAGCATCAGCCCCTGGACCCCGGCTAGCTACTAGGCTTTTCAGGTTTGAAAAGTTGGCAGGTATGTGCTTTGTGTGATGCTGGACATGAAAAGCAACACACAAATACACAGCCCCACCAAATAAGTACAAGCACACAGTCTCTTCTTGTATGGAAGCTAGTCACTGCTGATATGAAAAAAATTACAGTAATTATGTAAATGTCAAGTGCATTTTACAACCCTGCCCGATAAAATGGAGGGCAGAGAGCAGCAACCATTGAGCTATATACGGAGATCGGTGTATTCTGATCAACCACCGATCTGTACTGAGTCTGACAGAGTGACAAAGTTAAGACTTGTAAAAATGTCGGTGTCTCTCAGCTGTATTGTAATATAGGTCAGTAGCCGGTGACCACAGTATCACCAGCTTCCGGCTGACTGGCTCGTTCATGTGACATCAGACATATGAGGACATGAAACTTGAAAGACCAGAGAAATGTACGGTTTTCTGCAGGGATCTGGTCTGCTGGTAGTTTGAAACAGTCATCCAGGGCTGCTTAGGTCTTAATTTATGTTAATGAAACCCGTGATCTCAGCTCACCAATTGTAGTCTGAAAATGGCAAATGTTTTGCAACATTTAAATTTTTTTTGACCAATTAAGTGAAATTGGACAATTTGCCGCAATACACCTGACAATCTCTCAGGGCAGACTCGTGTGCTATGGCACAATGGTGCAGAATCACTGCTTTAAAACACTGGGGAAGGATTTTGAAACATGGCTTCATTTATTGTAAATATATATATTTTTTATTTTTTTTTTTTATTACTTGAACTGAACCACCTTATCATGGTGGTGGGGTTTGCCAGCTTGCAGACAAACTGGTCCTGGGTGAAAGGCCAGACCAAGAGTGGTCCAGTAGATCCCTATGAAAAAGTTACATGATGGACCCAGTGTACCTCAAGGAGTCACATGGGTCCAGTCTCCAGTGGGCTCGCCACCTGCAGGACAGATCATGGTGCTGTGTGAACCGGGTGGCAGTCTGGGCTGCTCCACTTAAACTGCTCCCCTGCGACCTAGACACCTGATAAATACACTGATCAATGGCAGTTGCCATTATGTTAAGCAGAATCATTTATATA
This sequence comes from Pholidichthys leucotaenia, assembly GCA_020510985.1. Lineage (NCBI taxonomy): Eukaryota > Metazoa > Chordata > Actinopteri > Cichliformes > Pholidichthyidae > Pholidichthys > Pholidichthys leucotaenia. Next base: position 205,340,730 of record CM035839.1, read on the forward strand.
GTTTTTACTATGTAGTAATTAAAAAGTTAAAGGGAGCAGTGATTTCATAATAACCACAAGATTCTTTATTTTTAAGATAACACTTTAGTGCGTTTGGAGATTAGGTGTGATGCATCTGAAAATTATGATGGAAATCACATTATGAAAGAAGAGACAGGAAGTTGAGGTGGCTAAACAGTTAATTTCACTGCATCCTGCTGCGCTAATATCAGCTGTGTGTACATAGCCCTTTCATTGAAATTTAACTTAAGAGCACAGTTCCATCTGCAAGCGTAGGTCTTCTGAGTCTCAGTATCTCATGGCTTTGTTCCTTTGTCCTTAATCGATGCCCCCTCATGTCATATCGCCATTGTCTGATTTCTTCATCTAAATAGCTCAGGCTTTTTTGGAAGTTCCTTAAAGCGTGGTTATGGTTACATGAGTTTCATAACCTTTAGGTACTTTTCACTTTTTTGGTAGTAGATGCAGTTAAAAAGAGGTGCTGACACAGATACAGCATCAGTGGAGGCCAGTGAACTGTTTTCTCTAAATGAACAGTGTCTCTGTGCCCATATGCAAGTAAATTTGTGACAGCCCAGGGTTGGGGCATCGGCCTTGCTCTTGCTGAAACTACCTCAGACTGTTGAGATGATCACTATTACTGTCCTCATTCTTTGGAAGGAATCATTTATATTTCCGTGTGTGTCTCACCTCAGGCACCATCTGTCATGGCCTTCCCTGCAACCACACCAACGGGCATGGTGGCATATGCAATGGTAAGTCAACTGGGACTGTGCTCAGCGCCGTTTCACTTCTGCTGTCCTACACTCAGGCGAAGCGGTGCTTCTCATTCATTCTTTACCCACTAGCACTGGGTCACATGGACCAGAAATCATATCATTGCCTTCGATTTTTTTATTCACATGTTCCAGTTGTGTTTTACAAAAGTGAGAGAAATGTCAATATGAAATGATTTTCTAAAATGCAATTCATGTCTCAGTCAGAAATGCTATAAAACTACAATGTTTTACATATTTTAATGTGAGCCTTATACAGTTGAGACTTTTCTCAGGTCGGGATCACATACTGGCTCAGAAACTGAAGTCATGGTTAGTCAGTAGTGTTTTAGCCAGAAATCTGATGCGTACAGTTAAAGCTGTCAACACACTGCACCCGACTCCACTGATGAAAACTGTCCACGCTTGTCTTGATGTGTTACTTCATTTGTGTTATTTTGTTTGTGGTGATTTAACGGATTGGTTTGAATAGCTCTAAAAGTCAGACCATGAGAAGCAGCGCTTGTTAGTCTCTTGTATACAGTATGTCAGCAGAGTCTGCCTGTCAAAAGTCCATTTTTAAGCCTGTTGTTTCTGCAAATCGACAAATTGCTGCACGTTTCAGGATCGGTCGTGTCTGATTCTTACAGTTTTGCCGCCTGATTGTTGCAGGTAGTTTTGTTTACTGTTTGCAAACTTCAATTCAAGACACTGTAGTTGTTCCATGTGATGAGGGATTCACTGTTGAAGCAGCTTATTACCTCAGCTCATTGTTTGTGATCATTGCCATTTGTTTTAGTGCGGTGGTTATCGGGGCCAGATCAAGGAGGGTGTGGGCCCCTGGGCTAGAGCAATTTCTAGAGTTCTAGCTTTAGCTTGAATGACAGAAAAATGTATTCCCATCAGAATTTATGACAAGAGATCCTGTGTCACCAACAGCTTTAATTAGGTGCTGCTGTGAGCATATAAGTCAAGTACAAGTGTACATGAATTATCACACCATTACAAATACGTAGAGAACAAGTAGCTCATCTTGGCACTGTACTGCAAAAGTGACTGACTAGTGAGAAAATTACATGGCAATCATAAACACAACATCAGACAGTTACAATTGGTGTGGTAGATATGGCAGACTAAAGAGAAAACACAGCCTATTGATGGTAGCACAGAAGACATTTTCTTGAAAAATGCTCAGCGTTTGCAGTTGAAGCGAAATTTGGAGACAAAACATTTTCTGTTTCTATGAACAAAGCTCTGATGTCCACGTCCTTGTATTGACTTATATCCTTATTTATTTACCACTCAGAAAGGAACATGGGCCCACGTGTACTTGCTTTTCCACTGCCACAGTTTCTGTGGGAAACTATACTGTTACACGAGTAATGGTGATAACACCTTTGAACTGGCCATCAGTAGGTGCTGTAGGCTGTGATGGAGCAGGAATGTCAGTTGTGCCATGGAGGGAGGGCCAAGACCCTGCAGGTTTTCTTTCCAACTAGTCTCTTGAACAGCTGAGTTGACTGAATTCCTTCCCACTGATTTCTGATCAGTGACAACACCTGCTTTAGTGGCTGGTTGGAAAGAAAACCTGCAGGCATGAGTTTGGCATCCCTGTCCTAGAGGGAGAAATTTGTTTTAAAGGTTCCATTCACTGAAAATTAGTTTTCTAGGTTTTAACTTTGTGAAATGCATCTATTGGTCATGTGATTGGGAAAAAAAAGAACATCAAAATGCTCACTTCTTTTAAACACAGAATCCAGTGGATATAAATCCCATTATAAACAAATCTACATCGTCTAAATTGGTATCTTATGCCCTTTTCCCACAAAAAACTTTGTCTTGCAGTTATGAAATTTTTTTGCCCTTTTCCTTCTCCTTCAGACGCCAGGGTCTAAGTAGGCCCTCCCTCATCCCACCCACCAGAACACAGAAGTCTGCAAGATGGCAAATTTGAACAACTAGTGCTTAGTCTTGATTGGTTCACTTGTTATAGTGACATCACTATAACATCTCCATCTTAACTTGCTTTTTTCTGAGGGGAGGAGCTTAACTGAACTTTGACAGCAAAAACACAGACATGACACATAAGTGATTTAGCTCGACATGTGTACATGTGAATGTGTACCCATACGATATGTATGGGTACACATTCACACCACGTAGGATAACTAAGTAGACGGTTATGCTGTTTATTCCATCTTGCTACAATGCTCCGCACTTTGTTTATATGTTTGTGTATGCATGTATATCCACTGCTCTTAATTATATTTTCTGTATCTTCTTAATTATTGCTCTGAGTGTTGCTATCCCTGTGCTGTTGTGGGACTAATAAAGGCTTATCTTATCTTATCTTATGTCTTGTAAGTCATTAAAAACATGTTACTGACATGTTAACAAGAAAGTCAATTTTGGCGGCGTGTCACTTAAAAAGAAAACACACACCTTTATATCAGTTCTGACTTTGACCAGCCGATATAACTCTTCTGGGTTTTCCCCTGTACATCAAGAAATGGGAAACCCAGCCTTTATCCCGCCTGCTGCTCTTATTGGTAAGCCAGGCTGCCTGTCTGCAAACAAAGGTGCTGGCTTCAGAGCTAACAGTGCAACTCGGAAGTTAGCTCACAAGTGTGGTCTGGTCTGATATCATATTTTCTTTAGATTTCAGTCATCATAATCGACATATTTCCACCTGGTTCACTAATCCACAGCCGATGTATCTCACGTCATTCTGACTTGTTTTGTTATATTTTGGCTGTGATGCTACATCAACCCACTAGCATTAACTTGGCTAGGCAGTCAGCCTGTCAGTGTAACGTCATTACAGCCCACCTCAGTGGGGAGACGATGTCTGACTTTCTGCCTGCCATTAGCTTAACAGTCAGTCCAGCCAGATTTGATCACTATTTTATCTAACTACCTCAAAGCTGGTTTATAAAAATTGGATTTAATAAGAGACATGATTCTGTTGCCAGCTAACCTATGAACAGTGTTTATGAACAGATGTTTGAATTGTTTTTCTGTTTTGTTTTGTGGTCTCCAGCCTCCCCACATTGGCTCCATGATGATGACACAGCCTACAGTCATGTACAGCCAGCCTGTGATGAGGCCACCCAACCCCTTTGGACCCAATCCAGGTGCACAGGTAATGGATGCCCACTGCCTCCACTTCAGTCTTAGTTGTGGAGATCCTGTTCCTTTCTTAATCTTTCGCTCAGCCACCCCCAACTTCTTGTCGGTCCAGTCTCAGCCCACTCAGAGCTCCAGGGAAGGACCTTTTTGCATAGCTCTTTCTACAAGAATTGCTTATAGAGCATCTTTAGGTACATCTTATTGTGTGTGCGAAATTAATTATCACTTAAATGTGTCAGCAGCCTGCATATTTGAGTAGGAGCTAGCTGTTGATAATCCCCTTCTTCCTGTTGAATTTCGCCCTTCTGGAATGCCCAGCTGACTGCTTTGCACATGCACCGTCTCTTCTGCTGAGTCAAGATCATAGTTGTTGTTTCAGGAGTCTGAAGTTTGCTTTAGGCAGTTGTTCACAGATTTTCGTTTATTTTATTTTTTTTTTTCGCTCATTTCAGCAAAGCCAAAAGAACCTAATGCAATGGCACGGTGTCCGTCTCGCCATCTGGCTACATGTCAGGGGAATCACTACTCCTAGGCATTTGCTCCAGTAGTCACCAAACTCGCTGACAATGATCCACATCCAGTGGTCTGCATCCAAGTTGTCCTTGAAGTCAGGCCAGAATGAGCTGCTCCATCACTGACAGTCTGGTTCCCTTTTTGACAGTGGCAGACCGTGTATTTTACAACCAGGCCTTCAGTGGTGATCTACCTGATTTAAGTGCCAGTCATACCAAGCACCATAAAATAGCCTATAGGGCCGTCCACACAAAGCATGTTAAAGATGACTTTAACTATAAAACTATAGTTTTAAAAATCTTTCTTTTCTTTGTAGAGCTCCATTTCCCTGTACACTTGTTCATTGAGCTACAGATCCACTCTTGCTTCCCCAAAGGTTTAACAGTATTGTTGCTTTTAAGTGTCCAGCTGGCGGCTGTGCTTTGGTGTCTCGCTGCTGCCTTGGTTAAGGCCCTGTCACCCCTAGATGACTTAGGCAGCCAAAATGTATGGAAAATTTGGAGAATACGGTGGCGTACGTCGAATCAGTTATGGCTACGTTTTGTCTAAGTTAAGAGCACACTGAAGAATGCTGAAGCACGCTATGGTGTAGTTCGCTGAGCTCATCTGAAAATTAATTTTCAGCATGCTGAAAATTTTCTGACGTATCCAGCGTATGGCTGATACGTCCCGCATTTGTGGCGCAAATGGCATATTTGCAGTGTTGGTTCACTAATTCAACTTAAATAGTTCAATAATTTTTGTAAACCTTACTGACCTACATCTGGTTTCAACTGTACGTCAGTAAATGTAACAGGTCAGTACCCACATTTGTATGTGGGTACGTTCTAGTTTCAGGTATTTGATTTCAACAGCCCTTATTATCATCTAGCACCAATAGCAATCCCGTGGAAGTGCAAATTTAATGTGTGCTGTATTTCTCACTCAAATTGTGCACAGCTTATGTACATTCTTGGCTGCTTTGGACCCCCAGTCATTTGCAGCATGAATGAACAGAGTGGGCTGCAGTTCATTTATTGGCCACAGACGTCATCACAAAGTTTTTACAGTGACATTGTCTCAGAGTTTCGGTCTGCAGTTATTTTTGTGGCTCCAAACATCAGATCCAGGGTTGACTCTGTTTTTATCTTTTCAGATGCAGTTCATGTAACCTGAGTGGGTGGCAGTCTTTCTCATCTAAAGATGATTAACCGTCAAATGTCCAGGCAAACTTGCCGTTTGCTTCTAATGAACTCACTCTCTCTGAGAACAAATGGCCCAATTAAGACTTGTGGAATAAATCACGGTGACTTGGAGCAGCTTTGGCCATCTCAGAGAGGCATCACAGTGGACGTTGTGCCCATCTAGTCATGTCTGTCATGGGAGAGGAGACGTGTCCTGCCATCTAAAAACCACGCGGACTGGGATGTGCCCTAGACTAAGAGAAACACGACACCTAAAGCGCGTTTTCTGACATCACTGTTGTGTGTCTGCTGGGTTGTTGCCACACATTCTCCCTGTTAAAGTTGAATTTTTTTTGTTCTTCTCTAGGTGAGCTGGGAGAGTCACTTCCTTTGATTATTGATCATGATTACCTTTAAGTATCCTCAGATTAGGAAAACATCTTCAAACTCCTGCTTAGCAAGTTTTCTTTTCTGTTAATGTATTGTTTGCAGTAGACATTCCTTGTGTATTGTTTGTATTTATTTATAATTACCCACAGAAAGGAGAAAAGAGCAAAAAGGAAATGTAACTAGTCACTGGCCTCATCTTTGTGAAGGTCTTCAGGTTTCTGCCTTGGGTGTGATTGATCGTAGACTTGGATTGTGAGTGATTGAGATTTTTTTTTTTTTTTTAAAAAGTTAATATAAAAAGATGTCACGTGTTGCTGTGGGGCACTAAATATTCTGTGTACTCGCATGATGCCTTGTACAGTCGGCTGTGGCTCACAGGGCCACGCTGAGGATGTGTTGGAGCGTAATACTTCATTGGCACCGTCAGACAGGAGGGGTCACTTTATCAGTTTGGTGAGGGAACATTTTTTACATCAGTAAGAGCACTGCATTTTGTGATTAAGGCAGCATCCGAGAGTAAATCTGCATCAATGCTTTTGACGCTTATGGCATGCCATTTATTCTTCCATTTATCAGCGCTCCTGGCTACCCTTCTCCAGGCTGAATGTCAGGGTTCCTTTCGTGCTCGGATCATATTTGCATTGGTGGGTGGGAGTGTGTGTGTGTGGGGGGGGGGGACAGACAGTAAGAGCTGGGGCAGGAGTATAGAGCCCTGTTGATCGGTGCTCTCTGTATTTAAAAGAATCCTGCCAGGCACAAGAATGAGCAGGTGTGATAGATGGTTTGAACATCAGTGGCCCTGAGTCATTAACTGAGATTGATGCATTGTCCCTGCAGATTATATTTTTGAAGTTTTTGGTTTTTTTTTTTTCTTTCAATAAAGTGCAAGCTTCCATACATATGACTTAGTCTGTTTTTTTTTTTAAATCAACAATTGTGAGTGTAACAGGTACAGTGGGGCAAAAAAGTATTTAGTCAGCCACCAATTGTGCAAGTTCTCCCACTTAAAAGATGAGAGAGGTCTCCAATTTTCATCATAGGTATACCTCAACTATGAGAGACAAAATGAGGAAAAAAAAATCCAGAAAATCACATTGAAGGATTTTTCATGAATTAATTGGTAAATTCCTCAGTAAAATAAGTATTTGGTCATCTACGAACAAGCAAGTTTTCTGGCTCTCACAGACCTGTAACTTTTTCTTTAAGAGGCTCCTCTGTCCTCCGCTCGTTACCTGTATTAATGGCACCTGTTTGAACTCGTTATCAGTATAAAAGACACCTGTCCACAACCCCAAACAGTCAGACTCCAAACTCCACTATGGCCAAGACCAAAGAGCTGTCAAAGGACACCAGAAACAAAATTGTAGACCTGCACCAGGCTGGGAAGACTGAATCTGCAATAGGTAAGCAGCTTGGTGTGAAGAAATCAACTGTGGGAGCAATTATTAGAAAATGGAAGACATACAAGACCACTGATAATCTCCCTCGATCTGGAGCTCCACGCAAGATCTCACCCCGTGGGGTCAAAATTATCACGAGAACGGTGAGCAAAAATCCCAGAACCACATGGGGGGACCTAGTGAATGACCTGCAGAGAGCTGGGACCAAAGTAACAAAGGCTACCATCAGAAACACACTACGCCGCCAGGGACTCAAATCCTGCAGTGCCAGACGTGTCCCCCTGCTTAAGCCAGTACATGTCCAGGGCCGTCTGAAGTTTGCTAGAGAGCATTTGGATGATCCAGAAGAGGATTGGGAGAATGTCATATGGTCAGATGAAACCAAAATAGAACTTTTTGGTAAAAACTCAACTTGTCGTGTTTGGAGGAGAAAGAACACCATACCTACTGTGAAGCATGGGGGTGGAAACATCATACTTTGGGACTGTTTTTCTGCAAAGGGACCAGGACGACTGATCCGTGTAAAGGAAAGAATGAATGGAGCCATGTATCGTGAGATTTTGAGTGAAAACCTCCTTCCACCAGCAAGGTCATTGAAGATGAAACGTGGTTGGGTCTTTCAGCATGACAATGATCCCAAACACACCGCCCGGGCAACGAAGGAGTGGCTTCGTGAGAAGCATTTCAAGGTCCTGGAGTGGCCTAGCCAGTCTCCAGATCTCAACCCATTAGAAAATCTTTGGAGGGAGTTGAAAGTCCGTGTTGCCCAGCGACAGCCCCAAAACATCACTGCTCTAGAGGAGATCTGCATGGAGGAATGGGCCAAAATACCAGCAACAGTGTGTGAAAACCTTGTGAAGACTTACAGAAAACGTTTGACCTCTGTCATTGCCAACAAAGGGTATATAACAAAGTATTGATGAACTTTTGTTATTGACCAAATACTTATTTTACCGAGGAATTTACCAATTAATTCATTAAAAATCCTTCAATGTGATTTTCTGGATTTTTTTTTCTTATTTTGTCTCTCATAGTTGAGGTATACCTACGATGAAAATTGGAGACCTCTCATCTTTTAAGTGGGAGAACTTGCACAATTGATGGCTGACTAAATACTTTTTTACCCCACTGTATGTTGTTATAGATCAGTACAACTGCGTCACGAAAATTAGATGGTGAAAAATTTAAGTTTTCATAATTACAAAAGTAAACTGATACATTTTATATTTATATAACTGTCAAAATGTAAAGAGTTGTAAATTTATGAGTAACATGTCTGAAGGTCCCATATTGTCCATTTCCCTAACATTACTAAATTTTGACATCCTTAACAATTGACGCTGATGGCATTTTGTACAAAACCACCTCAGCTCACAGTTAGCCCTGCCTGAGCAGCACCGAAGGACCGAACTGCACAATAACATGGGTCATCAAGGTGTGCGTGGCACCACTTCTGATATGGGACCCATTCTTCTGGCCATATATGCAGGCAGACATTCAGCATTATGCAGGTAAAAGTTGTCCTTGTGTTGAGCAGAAAAAGCCTTGACATAAGAGGCCCATGAGCAAACATTGCAGCCACACAGCCCCTTGAACTGGTCTGTATTGATTTCCTCCATCTTGACAAATGCGAAGGTGGATATGAAAAGGTCCTGGTTATTGTTGATCATTTTACTTGCTTTGCACATGCATATGCCACCACATCAAAGTTAGGAAATGCTGCCGTAAACTTAAACTTTATTGATTTTGGACTGAAATATGGATTCCCCTCCCGCATTAATCATGATCAAGGAGGAGAGTTTGAAAACCAGTTATTTGGCCAGCTAAAGAAACACAGTGGAGTTGCTGGGTCCAGGACAACACCCTATCACCCGATGGGAGATGGGCAGGGAGAACAAATGAACAGGACATTATTGCAAATGTTAAAAATGCTGACTGAGACACATAAACTGGAAAGAGTCTCTACATAAACTGATGTAAGCTTATAACTGCGCACGCTGTGAAGCAATGGGTTATTCACCATTTTATCTGCTGTTTGGAAGGTCACCTGGGCTCCCAGTGGACAGGCTGTTTGGGCTACACACTGAGTCAGGCCCCAACAACCACAGATTATGTGGGGGGGGGGGAGGAAGGAGTATGGAGGAAGCATACAGTATTGCGAACAAGAGTGCTCAGAAAGTAAAAAATGCTATGACAAAAGTACGGAGCTCTGTGCTACAACCTGGTGAGCAAGTTCTAATCAAAAACCTGACACCAAGGCGAGGATCAGGGAAACTCCGGAACTACTGGGAAGATACAGTCCATACAGTAGTGAGACAGATGAGCCATGATCTCCCCACTTATGAGGGTTGACCAGAAAAGGGTAAAGGACAGGCAAGAGTCTTGCACAGAAATCTGCTCATGTCTTGTGATCACTTACCTTTCAAAATAGAAGCAGAGAAATGAAAATGACAGGGGAAAAAAAAAAATCTGAAACACAGTCTCAGCAACAGTCGGACCTCGAGGACAGTGATGATGATTACAACCTCCACTATGAACCAACTTTGACGCCTGTGTTACTTAGTGGATAATGAAAAACCCATTGAATCAAGCAGAAGGAATCCCAAGTACAGGCGTTCACTGCCCCCTGACCACCCTGGTGAAGATAAGTTGGAAAAGCTCAGACCATCTGATGAATTAACCATGAAGGAGGTAGATCTACCTGCTGAAATCTCATCTGACGACTCCTCACTCCCCATTTCCCCACCAAATGTTTCTGAGTTTCAGGGCCCTTCTTACCAGCTGCCACAAAGAGAAAGACATTGATTACAAAAAGTTCTTTTAACGGATGACATTTTTGCTGAGTAAAATACCCAAGAGAAGAACAGTCGCTCTTCTTTTATAGGTACTATATTATCTGCATTAACTTCAAAAGCCTGCATCTGCAGATGCCGACACACCCAAAGAAGTGTGTGTCAGCATGAGGAATGATGTTATAACCAGTGCTGTAACGCCACTACTTTTGCAGTAATGTGCTGTGTAACAAAATTACTGTTTAAAATTCAGTAATGCATTGGTTACTGAAATTTGATGAGTATGCATTACTCGGCGTTACTTGTTTTATTAATATGGATAGATATTGTGACGTTTGCAAGGGTTCACACAAAAAGACAATGGAGCAGATGGCTGTGATCAACCAATTTATTTTCACACACCCCGACCCCCAACCTGCTTCTGTGCTACAGAGTGGAGTGGAGGTCATTCTCCCAGACCTCCGTTTCAATCATGGTTACACACACATGATACATCTTGCCCTAATCCTGCTAAACACTGCTGGGGTCATTATAATGCAGTTATAATGACACAGCAGTATAACCCAGAAGTAACACATTTAACACACACAGTAACGTTTCAAACTGGCAAAGCATGCTGGGAAATCCCTGGCTCCCTTAAAATGGCCCCGACGTTACACTGCCCCCCCCTGGACTGGTTTCTGTCCCCAGAAAATTCAAAGTCCACTTTCAGAAATCCAACGCGAGTCAGCCCGGTGCCAGGGCGGCATGCACGGGCCATCTGAGTCTCGGTCAGAGCATCTGGTTGGGGTAGGGTTCCGGTTTGGCCATCAGCGGGCGGATGGACACATCTGACAGCCTCTGTAGGACCACGCACAGTCCCTTCCCTGGCAGCGGGAGTCCCAGGCCCGCTCCGGCCGACTCCCACCGCTGCCAGTTTCTCCCATGCGTCCAGCCTTTGCCGCGCCTGGAAAGTGGCCGCATCTTCGTCCTGCTCGCTCCGCTGCGTCGCTCCTGCGCCTCTGTGACGTCATCTGCCGGGGGAAGCATCTGCAGGAGGCGGCTTTTTTTTCCCCGTCCATGCCACCTCGCTCTAATTTAGCGTTGGCGAGGGGCCAGTTTGTCGTGCGCTGTATGCGGGGCAGTACCATGCCATGTACCCTGGCTCTGTGCAGCGGAAGCCGTCCTTCCTCGCGTCGCCACGGCTGTCTCCTTCGTGCACGCGCTGCTGTGATGTGCCGTAGCTCCTCCTCCACTCGCTCTCAGCACGGTGGTTTCCTCTGAGATCAGCGCGGCAGCCAGCTCGACCTGGGCCAGGCGGTCATCCAACAGGTTCTCGCCGTTGTAGCGGGGAATCTTGGCCCGCTGCTGGATGATGACACTGTCATCTCCCGGTCGATTGCCGCTCCTAGTCGCTCTGGAATCGCCAGCCCGTCCTGCCCTGAAAAGGGCGGGAAGCGGGGCTGGTTTGCTCTGCTCCGTCCATCGCGGCGAAGCTCTCCAGGGGCCGGCGTCTCAGCTCTACACTCCGTTCCCGGCTGAGCGATGAATCGCTCCGGCCGCTGTACCTCCACCTGGATCCTCATCTCGCTCCATGTCCCACTCCTGACACCAGTGTGACGTTTGCAAGGGTTCACACAAAAAGACAATGGAGCAGATGGCTGTGATCAACCAGATTTATTTTCACACACCCCGACCCCCAACCTGCTTCTGTGCTACAGAGTGGAGTGGAGGTCATTCTCCCAGACCTCCGTTTCAATCATGGTTACACACACACGATACATCTTGCCCTAATCCTGCTAAACACTGCTGGGTCATTATAATGCAGTTATAATGACACAGCAGTATAACCCAGAAGTAACACATTTAACACACACAGTAACGTTTCAAACTGGCAAAGCATGCTGGGAAATCCCTGGCTCCCTTAAAATGGCCCCGACGTTACAATATTTTAGCACAAATAGACGATCATACAACTTGCAGTTGCTAGACACCCTCCTCATCAGCTGCCAAGTGGGGATGAATACACAGTTTCTGTGGCTATGGGTGGGACTGCCATCCCCAGCGCCACCAGCGGTGTCAAGCCACTGGAGGTTGTCATGCCAAAGGCAAGCAAATAAATATAAACGGACCCTACCGTAACTGACGCAGCCATCACACAGTCTCCTCCACGGGTCCGTTTCCTGTCCTGACCCATTGAAGAAATGCCGTGGTGGTGGCGACTTCTCATATCGAGCCCTGATCACCTGTTGTCCGAGCGGTGAGTAGCCCCAACCAGCTCCTGCCTCTGTGGTTTAACAAGTATTTTTTGAGCAAGCAGCTCACATTTAATGTCCCCATTAAATGCATTTAAAGTTTTCTTAGGCACAGAGAAAAAAAATGACTGATTTGTTCCAGTAAAGAACAGCTTCTTGAAAGTGGTGAACTTTCATTTAACTGTGCTTTCTATTTTAGCTCATTCATTTACATGCTTTTGCATATGCAACTATTTCATGGAAGTAAAGCCTCTAAATATGCGTTTTTATGGCTGGTCTCAGGGGTGCCAAACATATGGCTCGTGGGCCAAAAACAGCCCACCAAGGGGTCCAAAATTTTCTGTGAATTTATAGCGTTATTTCTAGTAAATTTCTGACTTTCTACTGATTACAATAATTTGTATAAATCTGAGACATTTTCCTCTGTAAGATGAGACTTTTTTTTCTCATCTGTTTTCTTTTTCTTCTTTTTTCTGATGAGAAACATCAAGCCCTTGATCTTGCTATGTGTGCAAGATGATTTAAGTATGCATTTAAAAGTAACGTGAAAGTTACTTTTCAAGTAACTAGTTACTTTAATCATGTCATCAGTAACTCAAAAGTAACTCGTAACTGTACTAGTACTATTTATTAGTAACTTGCCCAACACTGCTCGTGAGTGAGATCCTGAGATACCTAAACTCCTCCACTTGGGGGCGGGAGCTTGTTCCCAACCCGAGAGGGACCATGGACTTAAACTTGGAGATGCTGATTCTCATCCCAGCCGCTTCACACTTAGTAGCAAACCATCCCAGTACCTGTAGGTCATTGGTCGATGAAGCCAACAGGACAACATCATTTGCAAACAGCAGAGATGAGATCCTGTGGTCACCGAACTTGACACCTTCCAATCCTTGGCTGTACCTAGATATGCTGTCCATAAAAATTATGAACATGTTAGGATAAGCTATGCATTGGAGTCCACCTGTGGTAAATTCAGTTGATTGGACATGATTTGGAAAGGCACACACCTGTCTATATAAGGTCCCACAGTTGACCGTGCATGTCAAAGCACAAACCATTCCACTGTGTGAGTGAAAATCAGCATATGCTGTGTTTTTGTGCATGCGCATCGTTTATACATGAGGCCCCTGGAGAGTAGGGGCATCAAGGAGCTACAGCAGAACTCTTTGTTTATGAACTGACCAGGGAAAATTTTAGGTGAAACAACTATTTAAAATGTTGTAAAAATAATTTTTCTCATAGTCACACTCCTGATCCAAGGTTTGCGCTCACTGCCAGCTTCCTGCTGTGGTCTCGTGGGTCAAGCCAGAAGAGAGGGCTGTCATAACAGACAGTGATCACAGGTACTTGACATGCCACTTTGATACAGTATGTTCATCTTTGCTCTTGTCACATCTCTGAGGCCCACAGTAATGGTTGTAGATGCACTGATGTGGTCAGAATGGGATTACAGGAGCAACGTACAAAAACGAAGGGTGTACTCATCTGATTAGCGTCTGCATGCGTACTGATCGAGGTCTCACGCGCTATGTGCTGGAATATTAGGGATGTTCGATCCCTGCTGTTCTACAGAAGGGAACATTTCCTTCCCAGCTTTGGAAACGGTTTAGAAGAGGTAGTCTTAACACATTTAAATGTCAGGTTTTTGTCATGATGCCTCTATGCGTTTAGATGGGGGGAAAACAGGGAAAAAAATGAATTACTTTCATACTGCTTTGTATTTTTATACTACCAAGCAAAGTATTTTTTGCAGCACATTATTACAGCAGCAAGGGGGGCGGTGGCAGTGCCATCTGGAGGAAAGGCATGTTTTTCTCCATATGCCAAATATGGTCAAAAATGGCACCATCTGGTGAGAATAGTAAAAAATGATCAATTCCAAGGCAAAATCCAAGATTGACACTAGGGGTAAAATAAAAATGCATATATTGTGTTTTAATGGCAGTGAAATCAAAAATTGCAGTTTGAATAGGTTTCAATGGCACATGTTTTGTGCTTAACAGTAGGAGTGTAACAATTGTTTGCACATAGTGTATTTTAGACTTACTGAGTGGAAAATAATAAGATCAAACAAAAATACACAATCTTTCCCAAATTCCTGCCATGCGCATGAACACAGCCAAAATTATCAAAAGATGAAGAAGGAAAAGCACATAAAATGCACACATAGGTCCCCGGGGGTTAATGATAATAAATGGCGTTGTGATGTATGTCTCACCCAACACAGGGATCTTGCGTGATCGTAGATCAACAAATTTCCTTTGGCCATCCCAAGGGCCAAAAGTGGGCCAGTCTTTGATCACAAGATGAAGGACATCTGATCTCTGTTGAATCAGAGAGAAAACTAGTAAGGTTTCAAAAAATAATGAAAGTTATATATCATAGCCAAGTTAGCATAATCTTACTATCAGCAATGGTATAGATCAGTACCAGAATCAACCTAATTTGCCTAGTCCCTCCTTTATAAACTGAATGCGTGCCTGTCATACCTCATCCTGCTGTCTATGTGGGATGTTTCATTGACACTTGCATCCCAGAGGTAGATGGAGGTGGATTTTGTAGCCATCACTGCTAGAATGTCCCCATCCTTATCCCAGTCCGTCCCCACACAGCAGCTAAAAGAAGTGGCAGAAAGAGGAGGATGTGGAAAGAAAAGAAAAGGCAAATGTTAATGACCACCCAAACCTTATTTATTAGACACAACTGGAACAATAGAGATGCTCTCACATTCACCCTGGAAGGTGGATTTCACTCCACGTGTGTCCATGTCGGTCAAATATTTTCACAGAGCTGAAGCTACAGCTTCAATAATAAGGAAAGAGGAACAGATCAAGTTGTGCTCTTTGAGCTGCTGTACAGATTTTCTACCAGAACAAGTTCCTCACCCTGCAACAGCAGTAGAATTACCAAGGGTCTTCTGCCACGTCTACAGCAGGGTAGAACCTGCCCAGGCTTTTTCAGCAAGGACAAACACACTCTGTGGGCAAAGAGATAATTTTTAATTGCTCTTTTGTCTGTGTTATTAAGTCACTCTCTCCAACTAACTTGTCAAAAAAGGCTCATCTGTGGGAGAAGTTTTGTCACAACTTAGAAAATCATCTCTGAACATGTGAAGGTGGACTTTAGAAGATGTGGCCGTTAAAACAGAGTATTTCTAATTAGTGTGGTTTTTAGAGAGGACTTGACTCAGGATATCAAAGACCATTTGTTTTTATAAATTAACTTCAAGAGAACATGCAGTAATACTTCTATCAAGTGCCCCTTTTGCAAAAAAAAAAAAGTGACACAGGGACTTGAGTTCTAGTATAGAAGAACATAAAACATATTTCTCAAAAAAAAAAAACACGAAAAAAGCAGAAGATGCTGACAAGCACAATGAATATTTTAAATCCCCTTATTACGGTAGTGCAGAGATCTTATTAATATTCATTCCATTATATAACATGGGAAACGTTTTATGTAGTCAATAAAAGGTAGTCATATTTTGAAGAATACATGTATTTCAATCTTTAAATCACAAGTCATCTTCTCCAAAGGCTTAAAAATAATAATTTCTTATATCCACAACCCTAACACCAGAGAAGACTGACTTCCATTCATTGCTACATAGTTATTTGCAATTACCAATAAATATATTTATTTTATTTTTTTTTTATGTGGGAGCTTGGTGCAATGACCATGCGTGGCATTAGTTTTGTAAATTTTGCCCTTAAGAAATATATCTGGGCCTAATGGAAAGGTCATAACATGAATTTCAAACAGTCCTTCACAAAATGCTGTTCAAAATCCTTCTAATTTACTAATACCTCTTCTATACCACATCTAAAGCAAAGAGCTGAAGATTCTGAATTAACTTAATGACTCGTAGTGGGAGCAAGACAAACTTGATGTAAAAAGTTCAACTGGGTTCTATCTGGAATTTAGCATACAAAGTCATGACTCTGCTACATAACTTGTCCTGGAAATGCAGCTCAATTTTGGTATCTTAATATTTGAAGAATTTTTAATTTAATTGAAAACTAGTTTTAATAGTTCATTCTCTCTCTATAGTAATGTTTTAATTGTTAATTAATACATTAAGATTAAAAAGTTTTGTTTTGATACAAAAGAAAGATGAGCTTATTTCCCCCCCGGGGGGGGGGGGACAGATATGCTTGCCTCGATATCTTGTGAATTTTTCTTCAGATGTGGACTGTTTAATTTACTGTATACTTAACTAAGTCACAGACTGGTGTTCATTTATCTTAATGTTATATATTAAGAAAAATATTAGAAACAAAATTGTCTTCGATAATGCATCTAAAACTGAAATAGTTATCAAGATCTGATCGACTGGGCAGCACGGTGGTGCAGTGGTTAGTACTGTGGCAGCACAGCCAGGAGGTCACGGGATCAATTCCACCCCTCACCATTGTGGGTTCGATCTCACCCCCAGACCATCAGTGACCTTTCTGTGTGGAGTTTGCATGTCCTCCCCATGTCTGTGTGGGTTTATTCTGGGTACTCCAGTTTCCTCCCACAGGCCAAAGACATGCAGGTTAGGTTAATTGACATCAACTGGGGATTCTAAATTGTCCTTAGGTATGGATGTGAGAGTGAATGGTTGTCTGTCTCTCTGTGTCGGCCCTGTGATGGACTGGCGATCTGTCCAGGGTGTACCCAGCCTCTTGCACAAAGATGCTGGGATAGGCTCCAGCCCCCCCGCGACCCAAAAAGGATTAAGCGGTAGAAGATGGATGGGTGGATCTGATCGACTAAAACAGCTGAACAGTATAATTAACACTAGCAGCCACCGACATTTAAGTTATAGTCCATGAGCCAAACACTATCAGTACAAAAATGCTGCCCAGGTTTGTTTGGAGTCATTGGAAAGCTAGTGACCTAAGTAGTATGGAAATGGGTGATGGCAAGTAAAACTGAGTAGCTTGTTAATTTTATTGCATTGTTTATTCATAAAAATGGTGTCAAAAGTCATTTTGGTTCATATATGCATTCGCTAATGTACGGGTTAATTGTGATGCAACATAAATAAGGTATGAAGATGTGTGGAAAACCAAGGCATCCATCCATCCATCTTCTTCTGCTTAATCCTTTTCGGGTCGCGGGGGGCTGGAGCCTATCCCAGCATCTTTGGGCAAGAGGCAGGGTACACCCTGGACAGATCGCCAGTCCATCACAGGGCCAACACAGAGACAGACAACCATTCACTCTCACAGTCATACCTAAGGACAATTTAGAATCCCCAGTTGATGCCAATTACCCTAAACTGCATGTTTTTGTCTTGTGGGAGGAAACAGGAGAAATCCCGGAGTAAACCCACACAGACACGGGGAGAACATGCAAACTCCACACAGATCACTGTTGGTCGGGGGCTGGGATCAAACCCAGGATCCCCCGGCCAAGGGTGAGTGTGTGTTATTTAGTCATGTTATTAGCTGCCACACAGCTAATAACATGACTAAATAATATGTACTAGGCATGTATTTACCATCCATTGGATGTCTAGGTTTCATGTGAGGCTATGCTTCTCATTTGTTGTTGAGTTATTTGTCTGTGTGTATTATGAAAGTCTTTTTATTTTTTATTTATTTAACATTTTATTTATAGGAGGCAACGTGTCTTTTTCAAGGATGCCCTGTTAACACTCGCACAATTATCCGTTCACCCGTTCACACCTGGAAGCTGCCTGGTACAACCAGTCTGACCCGTGGCCACTGAGCAGCTCCACTGGAGCAGTTGGGGTTGAGGGCCTTGCTCAAGGGCAGCACAGTTGGTGTTAAGAAGGGTGGGGCAAACACTGCTATGCTATCTGTCCCATCCAGATCTGATCCGGTCACCAGTCCACATCCCTAACCATGAGGCCATTACTGTCCCATTCGTTTTACTTGTGTTTACTTAGAGTTGCATTTTATCATTGTACGGCTAGCGTCACATCAGTGAAGCTGACATCTTTCTGTGACACCCAAAGATGTTTTAAGATAAGATAAACCTTTTAGTCCCACAAAGGGGAAGTTACAGTGCTGCAGCAGCAAAGAGACAGCAGCACTCAGAGCAATAATAAATAAGACAATAAAGAAGATAGGATTTTAAAAAATGGGTAGAAAACAGTATATAGACAGTGCAAGAGCACTGCAGTTAAATGGTATTTACAACATTACAGTTAAGTTAAATTACCCCACAATACATAAATATAAATCTAGACAGTATCTTTCACAGTTGAATGAACAGTGTTGTTGCCACCTTCAGTAATAATTGTAATTGTGTTAGTAGTGTATTGGAAGGGAACGATCCCTACTGTGCACAGTAGTGGTGTTATGTACTGTCTCTATGAGCAGCGCAGATTATAAAATCTGACAGCAGCAGGTAAGAAGGACCTGCGAACCTCTGCCTTGAGCACTTAGGATGGCGCAGTCTGCCACTAAATGAGTTCCTCAGAACCATCGGTGGTGAACCCCTCAAGGCAGTTGACAAGTTCTTCTACCTGGGGGGCACCATCTCGCAGAACGCTAAGACTGATGATGAAGTTACCCACCACATCAGCAAGGCTAGCGCATCCTATGGACGCCTACAGCATCGTCTACGGTCGAAGCGTGGCATTCGTCTAAGCACCAAGATCAAGGTCTATCGCACCGTTGTTCTATCTACACTTCTCTATGGGTGTGAGTCGTGGACAACCTATCGCCCCATGTGAAGAAACTTGAATAGTTTGATATGTGATGTTTAAGGAAGCTATGTGGAATCACGTGGCGAGACAAAGATGCCAATACAGAAGTCCTCCGCCAGTGCAATATTACCAGCATCGAGTCATTCATCATACGTTCCCAGTTGCGCTGGACCGGCCACGTTGTTCGGATGACAGATCAGTGCATTCCTAAAATCCTGTTATTTGGCCAGTTGGACGAAGGGCGGAGATCACGGGGTGGTCAGTGGAAGCGGTATAAAGACATGCTCAAAGCTTCACTCAAGTCGTGTGGGATTGATCCTATGACATGGGAAATGCAGGCCAAGAACCGTCCCCTTTGGCGAAAGATATGCCATGAAGGTGTTGACCTCTTCGAGAGAGAGACAACTGCCCTTTTGGATGCCCGCCATAAAGCACGTCATGGTGCCACCCAGCAACAGAGACGTCTACAGCAGTCGGTGTCATCCACTCAGCCAATTATGTACATCTGTCCTGATTGCGATATGCCATGTGCTTCACGCATCGGCCTCATCAGTCATCGCCGTCACAAGCACCCACTTACAATTTAATGCAGCCAGAAGGCGGAGATCCGTCGTTGGCGACGCCTCAATCCATCCTCAGAGCATGTCCCACATAGGGTGGACTTGGAACTCCAGCAGAGATGACAGCTTAACCACCATCCTCCTCTCTCCTATGTACTCCACTGGGTCGAGGCAGCGCCACAGAACAGAGCTGGCTTTTTTGATCAGCCTTGCAGTCTCTTAGCGTCGACTGCCATGATGCCACTCCCCCAGCAAACCACTCCATACGTGATGGTTGATACCACCACAGAGTCGGAGACTGTCTTCAGGAGTGCCCCTGAACTTCAAAAGACCCGAGTCTCCTCAGGAGGAGCAGCCTCTGCTGTCCCTTCTTGTAGAGCGTGTTAATGTTGTGTGACCAGTCCAGTTTATTGTTTAGGTGAACACCCAGGTACTGGTAAGATGTCACCATAATGTCTGTTCCCTGGATGTTTACCTGTGTTGTGTGTATGTGTGTGTGTGGGGTGGGTTGTCCATGCCTGCAGCAGTCCACCACCAGTTCATTGGTCTTCCCTACATTGATCTGGAGGCAGTTCTGCAGACACCAGTCCACAAAGTCCTGGATCAGTCCTCTCTGCTCCGAGTCATCCCCCTCAGAGATGCGGCTAACGATTGCAGAGTCATCAGAGAACTTCTGCAGATGGCAGTGTGGTGTGTTGTGTGAAAAGTCAGCAGTGTAGAGGCCCCATACTGCAGATGATGGTGTCAGACACATTAGTCCTGAGTCCTCACAAACTGTGGTCAGTCTGTGAGGTAGTCCAGGATCCATGATGACAGGTGCTGGTCCACCCCTGCACACAGCAGCTTGTCCATCAGGATCACTGGTCGGATGCTGTTAAAAGCACTGGAGAAATCAAAGAACATGATCCTCACAGTGCTCCCAGGCATGATAGAGCATGATGTGGGAGGAAGTTCACTGCATCCTCCACATCCCGTTACCATGCTGGTAGGCAAACTGAAGCAGGTCCATCGCTGGTCTCACTAGGGGGCAGAGACGGGCAAGGAGCAGCCTCTCCAGGGTCTTCATCAGGTGTGATGTGAGGGCCACCAGTCTGTACCTGTACAATGAGTCCAGGGGCAGACTGATGGAAACATGGCTGCCAATCTGCACCACTCACCACTAAACATTTATACAGGTGAGTAAAATGTCTTGCCTTAAGACAGAACGGTAGGGTGGGGTTCAAACCTTCCGGTTATGGGATGACTTGCTCTACCTCCCGAGCCATGACCTCCCCAGTGTAGAAGAAACTGAAATACAGTAACTGCTATCACAGAGCAAAAGTGTGACTACCATGAATTATTAGTATTGTGACGTAAGCAGGGTTCACACAAAGAAAATGGAGCAGATGGCTGTGATCAACCGGATTTATTTTCACACACCCCGACCCCCAACCTGCTTCTGAGCACACAGAGGAGGGGAGGTCATTCTCCCAGACCTCCGTTTCAATCATGGTTACACACACATGACACATCTTGCCCTAATCCTGCTAAGCACTGCTGGGTCATTATAATGCAGTTATAATGACACAGCAGTATAACTCAGAAATAACACATTTAACACACACAGTAACGTTTCAAACTGGCAAAGCATGCTGGGAAATCCCTGGCCCCCTTAAAATGGCCCCGACGTTACAGTATACTATGTGTTCACAAATTTAGTCAAATGACATAATACAGTTTTTATCTATTTGCAGAATTTTAATGTTTACATCGATGAAAAACAAACCAGACTGCATTTGTAAAAGGACTTGAAGATAAATATTTCCTCCACAAAAACATATCTTATTTGCTTTGAACAGGCCACTCACATATCTTATCAATGTATACGAAAAGCTTCTGTATTTTTCTTGCCATCAACTGATTTGGAGACCCTGAGAAAACTCTCTTTCTAAAAAGAATATTAAATCCTTGCACACCTTGTTTGGTACTGTGGCACACATATTTTGGATGCTTAGACTGCATATGTATAGCAAAGTGATTGAGATGCTTAAGACTGCATATGTATTTTGTAACCTCATGTCTTAGAAGGAACAATAAGTCTGGACCTCCTGGGGATAACAGTAGGAGGTGGAGGTACCTTGGGAAATAACTCTGAAAGGACTTCCTGACCTCCTGGGGTCAGGTGGAGGAGAAGAGGCCTGGGGAGAGGTATTGTCGATGGGGGGTTTAATGACCATGTGATTCTGTACTTTGATGTCCCAGGTATAAAAGTGGGGGATTGGAGTAGTTCGTTCTCTTTTCTGTTTGAGAGATTGTTGGAGATGTGAGATGATGAATAAACCTGAACTGAGAAATAAATTCAGCCTCTTCATTTCACGGTCTCCACAGGTACCATCCATCCATCCATCTTCTACCGCTTTTCCGGAGGTCCGGGTTTGGCCTTTGGCTGAAGGACTATGAAGCTGTCTCAAACAGCTAGCAACAACTAGCTATCGAGCTAAAAGCTGTCCATGTCAGAAAAACTCAACTAGAACCAATAAAAACAGATGTAACGCTAATGTTTTTACGTCCTTTACTGGTACTAACTTTCATGTTGGTGACATTTAGTCGCTTGAAATTTGAATCGATCCCTGCTTCTTTAAAACATCTTCGAAATAACAGAAAACGTTAGCAGGTATTTCCCACAATGCTTCACTCTGAAGTGTCTGCAGAGGGCAGCGGTTATCATAGCAACAATCAGCAGCCAATCAGAAGCCTGCAGAGCTGGGCCCGTTCAACAAGTCCAGACTGCTTCATAATTAGGAGAAAATGGGTTTTAGTACAGTTACAAAACAAGCATTTCATTTCTTTACTATGAATTACTTCATGGATTTGAGCCTTGTGCTCAGGAAAAAACTTTCTGCAAGTCAGTTTGATTTTCTCTTCAGCGACTTCCACTGAATGAGTTGATTTTTTACATAATTATTGTAAATCACAGGCTGACAAACATCTGATCTCCCTAGCAGCTAAAGTCACGTAACTTTCAGCTAAAAATACTGACATGTTTAAATATGCATTTTTGGAACGTGCAATTGCATGTCTATACAACAACCTAAAATTTAATCTATTAAAGAGGGATATGCTCGCCATATGCAGGGTTGTCCAATAATGTGCCAAGGACCAAGACCCTGCAGGCTTTACTTCCAACCAGTGTCAACAGCAGATTTCACTGAACTTCTTCCCATTGATTCCTGATCAGTGAAAACACCTGCTGAAGAGACCAGGTAGAAGAGAAAACCTTCAGGGTCTTGGCCCTGCATGGCACATAATTAGACACCCCTGTCCATACGGCTAAATTTCTGCTCAAGTTTGCACTTCAGATGGTCCACTATATTTAGCTAAACTGATGAAAGTAAAACTAAAATTAGATATTTAGCAAGACTAGAATACCACACTACAACTGATGCTAGAGGTATGAAGGATTACTGTCAATTTATATCCTACTGCATCACCTGCTTCTCACATGGTTGAAAACTAGACATGACTGAAAAGAAGCATGAACTTAGAGAAGTTACTTGACACCAGAGCCATTTCAAATTGCATTTATTCACAAACATGTACACCACATTTCAACCCTGTGAACATGGACTGTAAATCTTTAAACTTCGTATTCTTCTCCTTCTTCCTCCTCACCAACACTATCAGTTCCAACTTCTTCATAATCTTTCTCCAGAGCAGCCATGTCCTCTCTGGCCTCAGAGAATTCACCCTCCTCCATTCCTTCACCCACATACCAGTGGACAAAGGCTCTTTTGGCGTACATCAGATCAAACTTATGGTCAAGCCGAGCCCAAGCTCTGCGATGGCAGTGGTGTTGCTCAGCATGCACACGGCCCTCTGCACCTTGGCCAGGTCTCCTCCAGGAACCACAGTGGGAGGCTGGTAATTGATGCCCACCTTGAAGCCTGTAGGACACCAGTCCACAAACTGGATGGTTCGTTTCGTCTTGATGGTGGCAATGGCGGCATTGACATCTTTAGGCACCACGTCACCACGGTAGAGGAGGCAGCAGGCCATGTATTTTCCATGACGAGGGTCACACTTCACCATCTGATTGGCCGGTTCAAAGCAAGCATTTGTGATCTCTGCCACTGACAGCTGCTCATGGTAAGCCTTCTCTGCTGAGATTACCGGTGCATAGGTGGCCAGCGGGAAGTGGATCCGAGGGTAAGGCACTAGGTTGGTCTGGAACTCCGTTAGGTCCACGTTCAAGGCTCCATCAAAGCGTAATGAAGCAGTGATGGAGGAGACAATCTGTCCAATCAGCCTGTTGAGGTTGGTGTAGGTGGGACGTTCGATATCCAGGTTCCTGCGACAGATGTCATAAATGGCCTCATTGTCCACCATAAAGGCGCAGTCTGAGTGCTCCAGGGTGGTGTGGGTAGTCAGGATGGAGTTATAGGGCTCCACCACGGCTGTGGACACCTGAGGAGCTGGATAAACAGCAAACTCCAGCTTGGACTTCTTGCCATAGTCAACAGAGAGACGCTCCATCAGTAGAGAGGTGAAGCCAGAGCCGGTCCCCCCTCCAAAGGAGTGAAAGATGAGGAAACCCTGCAAACCTGTGCACTGGTCAGCCTGGAAAGAGTCAAAGTGGAAAACAATTAGAGCCATTTTCCCCTCAAAATTTACCACCACTGCACTTAAACTCACCAGTTTACGAATCCTATCTAGAACCGGGTCAATGATCTCACCTTGCCAATGGTGTAATGCCCACGGGCATAGTTGTTTGCTGCATCTTCTTTTCCAGTGATCAACTGCTCAGGATGGAAGAGCTGACGATAGGTTCCAGTACGGATTTCATCTAAAAAAAAAAAAAAAAGTTAAATTATCATATTCAAAGAGCCACTGATCTACTGTTCGTTGCAGCCCATGTTACCAATGACGGTTGGCTCCAGGTCAACAAAGATGGCTCTGGAACATGTTTCCAGCTCCAGTCTCACTAAAGAAGGTGTTGAACGAGTCATCTCCTCCTCCAGTGGTCTTGTCACTGGCATCTGACCATCTGGCTGGATGCCATGTTCCAGGCAGTACAGCTCCAGCATGCATTGCCAATCTGGGCTCCAGCTTGGCCAACATGGACAGAGATACATTCACGCTGAAATGAGAGATTCACTTATTAACACACTGTCACACTTTCAGCAAAGTGAAACACCAGAAGTATTAATGAGTGAACTTGTGTACAGCATAACCAAAATTAAACTATTTTCAAATATATCCTTTACTGTGAGAAAAAAAAAAAGGTACAAATTCACAACTGAAGATTGTAAAATACTTTAATTAGTAGCAAATTGTCATGGAAAAAAAAAACATTAAATTAACAATGCTGACATGTGTGCTGATTAAAAAACCAAATTTGAGTTTTGTTTTTGGGGCATTAAAGTACATTTGTCTACTAACATGCTAATTTAACATTCCAGTCTTTCAAACAAAATATTTGTTTTAAAAAAAAACAATTGAGATTTGGAAAAATACGAGGTACCTTAGCAATTTAACAGTTATTTGCGCTGCTGTTTTAGCTTAACCCTCATTAGTCAGTTATACAACGCATGTTTGTAAATCAAACATGAAGTTTTAACCACCACCTACACAACTTAAGCACATTTTTCTAATCCATTTTAAGCCTCTATACTCACCATTCTGATGCGGATAAATTAGTTTTGTCTTTTGAGGGTAACTAACGAGAGCAGCAAACTGAAAATGCAACAGCTGATAGTAGCCTATTAGATTTAACAAGGGGGCGGGGCCAAACCAGTGGAAGTAACCATAGAGACAGAAGCTTATGGCAAGACGTTTTAACATTTAATAGCTAGCCTGGATATGCATTGTAGATATCAATAATTCAGTTTTTCCTAGTAAAAATGAACATTTCAGATATCCACAATGAAATTCTTCCTCTATAATGATCTTTTCCGATATCTATGACATCATTCTTCCTAGGAGAAAGACGTCACTTTTCCCCATTCATGTGTATTGGGTTTTCACTTCCAGATATCTGCAGTTGCATTCTTCCTATCTATAATGAACATTCTGGATATCTGAAATAGAATTCTTACTAGGATAAACTCTTATTTCAGATATCTACAATCCAATTGTTACTAGTCACGACTGATGGAATAAGTGCAACCAAGAGAAAAGCTACAAAATGAAGGGCATAGATTATTGGGAATAATTCAATACATCCTTAAGGAACAATTCTAAGAATATAGGTTGTAAATGTAATTCTGATAGTGTTTAGGCCAGCAGAGAAGGCTTTGCTGGCCCTGAGGGTCCACCAGTGATGTAACCCCAGTCATCACTTGGAAGAGGCGACTGGAAGAGAGCATGTCTTAGCATTTTTATTAATTTTTATTTAAAAAAAAATACAATTTCATGGCATTTGTGCTACACTGAATATTTTCATACTGTTGCACCTTGACTACACTGTATTACAATGGCCTCTTCTTTTATTTAGTATTTTCCACCCTGCTTAGTTACTAGTTTTCAGAGTACAGTATAAATTATATACACATGTACTAGTACATCTCAGTAAATAGAATATCATGATTTGCATTTTAATTTCTAAGTAAGCCAGCACTATAAAGGGAAAAAAAATGACCAAATTGTGGCATACTGGAAATGCCAGAACATACGCCACGGACATGGGGATGAAGGCACGCGATGGCATCATCATGCCATGACTATAAAGGAGGACTAAAGGTGGGAGACTGTCTCTTTGGTGCCTCGCCTTCAAGCTGACCACAGCCTGTAGCAGCCTAGTGTTAGCTTATTAGCCACTAACCCCTGACACGTGCAACACCTATGTGTCTTGTAATAAAGTTTGGGTTCAGTACAACTCCTGCCTCCGCTGTCCTATTTCTAGACAAAACAATTGGCCACAAAGAGAAAAATGGGTCTTCCGGAGGAAAACTTGACATTTTTCCTGAAGATGGACACGTGTCTGACACCCCAGTCGGAGACCGACACAGCTGGACAACCCGGACTCTGCTGTCTGGTGAGCAGGTGCAGGTTTGAGCAACTAGAGGAGGAAATGGTGTGGGGCCAGCTAGTGGAGCGCACCAACAACCCACGGCTGCAGGCAAAGCTAATCAGGACACCCAACGACCTACCGCTGGCAGAGGCGGTGGAGTTGGCATTCCAGTTGGAGGCTGCTGACAAGCTAACATCACAACTAGGTGAGCCACAACAACAAATCTTGTTAGCTTATGCCATTACCCCAGCAGAAGTACCCGTTAACTCTGCGACTCGCTTGGAGGACACCAAGGTGAATGTTACAGGGCAACGGAACATCATGTGACACCATTTGTGGAGTAACTGTGGCTCCCCGAAGTACCGAGAGGGAGTGCGATCCTGCCCAGCCAGGGGGCGTGATCCAGATGCTGCGGCAAGCTCAATCAATTCGCCAAGGTGTGTCGATTGACACGATTGACATCAAGCCCGCTGTTCAGTCCAAAAGAATCACCAACAACCACCGTCCACACAGTGGGCTCCAGAGGGGCAGCATACAAGTGGCACATGGTGAGGTTAGATGACGTTGGCTTACCGTTGCTGCGGGACACCGCCGCTGTGAAGTCAGTGATGAACTGGGTTACAGTAAAGAAATTTTTTCCAACTATCCTATTGAGAAGAATCCAGCGAGGCTGTATGGCTACAGGCACACACACATCAGCGTAGTAGGGACCGTATCGCTGGTGGTTCGCTACGGGTCAAGAGTCCTCCCAGTGTTCATTTTCCAGGGGCTCTGTGGGAACGCTGATGTTGGGTGCGCAACACACCTGGACGGGGTTACAGCCGCTCCGAGTTTGACACCACAAGAAGAGGAGAACGAGGAAAAGGGGCAGAATCCAGACTCGTCTTGTATCTGCACTTGGTGTCAACAGCAAGGTGCTGCAGGATAGAGAGTTCATGGCCCAGCAGGATCCAGCTGGACAGCACCAACTGGGAGCATGTCCTGCCGCATGCTGCCACAGCAATAACTGTTATGTCTGAATAATAGGAGATGGAGGCTTCTCTCTGCTGAATACTGATCTCCCTTTATTTCCACGTTCAACACAATATATGCTCCAGCCGTAGCCCGCCTGACGTCATCGCCCCCCAACCCCCCGGCTGGGCTACGGCAAGTCTCAATACACAATTCTCATATATAACATTTTCCCCTCTTCACAAAGTCTCAGAGCGCCCCCCCCCCATCCAAAACCATGAACACACTGTCAGTAATGCAAACAGGTCTTTTTTTTTTAACATCCTTATATACCACAGCAAATAGTTCAAACTATACGGGCGTCTGGATAGACTGCCAGAACATCCCACCAAGCTGGAGGGGGTTATTCTGCTGCTAGTCCCAACAGGTGTCAAACATAGCAGTTCTCAGCACGAAGTCCTCCAGGTACCTAGGCCTCTGACGAAGTCTAGCCAGGCGTCCCCTAGAAGGGGACCCTACGCCTGGCACTGTTGGCCTCGTCTGGGAACCCTCACCGTTCCAGTCCCACCAGCCCCAGTTCATGTCAGGCTGGCTCAATGCCCTTTCAGTCCTCTGTTCCAGCAGTGACTTCCTAAGCCTGCTGGAAAGCCACCATGACCCGTCTTCAAGCTCAAACGTGTCCTGGCCCTGCTGTCTTATGATCCGCTGCAGCCCTGTCCACAGTGGTTGCAGCTTATGGGTGTGGCTAGGGTGTTTGATCCACACCCGGTCTGCCATTTTCAATCCGTGGCCCCTCGCCCTGTGCTTCCTATCGAACCACCGTTTCATTTTATGTTGCTGTTCGGTGACACGGCTCCGAACTGCATCCGTACCCCCCAGGGGACGCATCATGGGCGGCCTCAATTGATCCACCGGCAGGAGCAATTCACATCCCAGCATTATAGCTGCCAGAGAACAGCCTGTCATGACATGGACCGTCGCCCTGTAGTGCAGTAGCGTGCTTTGTAGGCCATCCAGGAATGCAAAACCGTCCACTAAATGCACTCTCAGTCCATTCTTCAGCGTTTTGTTAAACCACTCAACACCTCCGTTGCCTTGAGGGTGATAGAATGCAGTCTTGACATGTCCCACACCCCTACTACCCAGGAACTCCTCAAATGCTCCGGAGGTGGACTGCGGGCCATTGTCCGTCGTAACCGTGCTAGGTGTCCCCCACCTGGCAGACAGGGATGAAAGGAAACTCGTAACCACGTCCGTCATGACTGAGTTAGTTGGCAGCACCTCCGGCCACTTTGAGAACTCATCATAGGCCACGAGCAAGAACCGGCTATTCGAGGGTGCCGTGTGCAGCTCGCCACAGATATCCAGCTCAACGTGTCTCCAGGGTCCTTCCGCATACAGCACCGGCTGCGGTGAGGGGGGGGGGGGAGTCCACCAGTCTTGCCACTCTCCAAAGATGGCACGCAGTGTTTCACCATGGCTTCGGTCTTTATTGATACACGGCCACCAGACAGAGTCCCTGCTGCGTTGCTTCACCCTGACCACGCCCAGATGACCCTCGTGCAGCATCGTCAGGACACGTGCCCTTAGGGACGACGGGATCAGGGTGCAGTGTCCTCTTGCCACGCACACGTTGTTCCAGCTGCTCAGTTTATCCTTGACTTGATGGCAAGGTGCTAGCTCACCCTGCACCTTTGTGGGCCAACTCTCCTTAATCGCCGAGCACAATTGTGCTAGTACGGGGTCTTGTTCCGACTCCGCCCGGAGTTCTAGGGGAGACACCACATTCTGGAGGGCTCCTGTGCAGTGTGTGAATTAGTTTCGCCTCCGCGGGGTCATCGTCACAGTCGTCCGACAGCGAGGAATTGACCGTGGCACCGGACAGGAGATGCGCCACGATGTTATCCTTGCCTGGGGTGAACTGGGTGGTGAAATTATAGGCTCTCAATTGTTCGGACCACCTGTGGATCCTCAGAGGCCTGTGCCCCGATCCTGACGTCTCCAGCAAGGTTGTGAGCACCTGGTGGTCCGTCCGCAGGGTGAAATGGCGCCCGTAGAGGTAAATGTGCCACCGCTCACACGGCCAGACACAGGTGAGTGCCTCCCTCTCACCCACAGCATATTTTTTGCTCCGCCGCTGAGAGGGACCTTGATGTGAACGCCACTGGGCGTTCCATGCCACCTTGCACCTGGGACATGACCACCCACAGTGCCGAACCAAACGTGTCGCAGGTCACAATAGTCGCCTGGTTCGGGTCAAAATGAGCCAACACCGGTGGAGAAGTAAGTTGTTGTTTCAACTTGGCAACCGCCGCCGAGCAGGCTGGAGTCCACTCCCATGGCACATCCTGTTTTAACAAGGCCCAGAGGGGTTCAATCGTCTCTGAGTAGTGGGGAATGAACCGTCCATAGAAGCTTACCATACCTGGAAATGACAAGATTTGTGCGGGTGCGGAAGGGTCCGGAATATGCAGAACCGCCTCCACATTTGAATGCAGAGGTTGGAGCCCTCTTCCAGTCAGCCGGAACCCCACAAACTCTATGGAGTCCGCCACGAAGATGCACTTCTCACCATTCAGGGTGACCCAGTGTTCTTGAAGTGTCGCTAGGACCTGCCACTCATCATGCTCCTCCCGCGATGCACCATGCACCACAATGTCATCCAAATATGCCATCATGCCCTTGAAACCGTCCAGAATTGTCTACATGATTTTCTGGAAACGACTGGGTGCTGAGCTCAGGCCGAATGGCATTCGGGTATATCTGAAGACCCTCAGATAAGATAAGATAAGATGAGATAAGATAAGCCTTTATTAGTCCCACAGTGGGGAAATTCCAGGATTGCAACAGCACAGGGATAGTAACACTCAGAGCAATAATTTTAGAAGATATGATAAAAAGAGCAGTGAATATACATATGTACACATAAATATATATACACAGTCCGTAGCATTGTAGCTAGATGGAATAAACAGTATAATGGTTTATTCAGTTACCCCACCTAGTATGAATATGTACCCATACAGCATATTTCATATTTGAGTCAGCCTAATTATCACCCTCTGTAGCGATTGATATTGTCCTAGTTGTGTAATGGAGGGGACCGTTATTGTGCAAGTTTGTTGCAACTTATGCATTCAATGCTTATTAGGTCATACAGTTTTTTTTTTTTACAACCTCTACGAGCAGCCCTGCTTAGGTTATAAAGTCTGACAGCCGTAGTTAGGAAGGACCTGTGAAACCTCTCGGTCGCGCACCTAGGATGATGCAGCCTACCATGGGTCACAAATATATATGGGTCACGAACGCCGTCAAGTTCCTGCTGGCAGGGTGGAGGGGCAACTGCAGGTAACCTTGGCAGAGGTCCAACTTCATGAATCCCTGTGACCCACTGAACATCACCGTGAGCTCCTCCATGGTCAGGAGAGGGTATCTGTCCAGGATAATTGCTTTGTTCACCATCCGGAGGTCTATGCATGGTCTGATACCACCTCCCTTCTTCTCGACCACCACTAAGTTGGATATTCAGGTCAAGGCGTCCACCTGATGCCGGCCTCCAGTAGTTTGGACAGTCCGCTGTGACATCATCCAGCAGCGCGGGGGGAAGTCTCGCTGGCTCCGCAGTGGCTGAATCTTTGGTGCCATGCTCATGTCAATGAACGTGCGGTGATGGAAAGCTCTGATACATCCTAGGCCCCTAAACAACGCTGGCCAGCGGAGGTGGCAATCAGGATACACTGTTAGCACAGTTGAGCCCTCCGAGTCTTTTATGGAAAATCCCAGCACCCCTAGTAGGTCAATTCCCAAGAGGTCTGCCCCCTGGCACGCCACCTGACAAGTGAAACTGGACACCGTCTTCACCCCACACGTCACCGAAAAATCGTCCATACCCACCATTTCAATCTCTGCATGTCCATACCCGAACATCTTCACTGCACCCGTGTTGGTAGTCTTTTTGGAGAACAGTCTCCTCAGTGTGGCCATGCATAGGATAAACCTACCGGCCCCCGAGTCCACCATAAGGGTCACGTCGACCCCCATTGAGCTGAAGCACATACCATTTTAGCGGCCCTTTCCCCATACGTGCTACACTCACATGTCCGGTGTCACTGGGCTCCACCATTACTGAGCCAGGAGCTATGGTGTGGGCCCTGTCCCGCGCCTTTATCCACCGTTTCTTCTTAGTCTGCCCTCAAGGCCTAGCTAGCATGCTAACCACCACGCTTAGTGGGAAGCTATGAACAGCCGGCTCCTCGCTAACAGACGCTGTTAGCCTCTGTAGGGCTGTGGACTCCCTTTGTCTGACCAAGTCCAACACATGTTCCAGCGAGAGAATCTCCCGAGTTAGCCTTAGCTTATTTCTCAGCCACACGTTGTTGGTGCTGTGGGCTAGCTTATCTCTCACTAGCTCCTCCTCGATAGGCCCGAAGGTGCACTCCCTCGCTAAGCTGTGGACCTCCGTAATGAACGACTGTGTGGACTCACCCGTTCGCTGTTGGTGGTCAAAAAATTCGTACCTCAGTGACAGTGGAATGATCACTGAAGGTACTGTCCATTAATACCAGCCCATTTTCCAGCAAACCGTCGCCGCACAGTCCAAAAAAAATCCGCTGCCCTTCTGTGCCGAGGTAGTGGACCAACAGACTCCTCCATCTCTCCTTGCTGGCGTTACCAAGTCCGGCCGCCGTCACATACAGGTCAAACATGCTTTTCCAGCAGGCCCACGGTATAACCGGTGCACCCGGGGACTGCAGGAATGGAGATGGCTCTCTGACGCACGTGCCCATTTTTCTTCGTCGCCAAATGTTATGTCTGAATAATAGGAGACGGAGGTTTCTCTCTGCTGAATACTGAACTCCCTTTATTTCCAAGTTCAACGCAATATATACTCCAACCATAGCCCGCCTGACGTCATTGCCCCCCAACTCCCCGGCTGGGCTACAGCAAGTCTCAACACACAATTCTCATATATAACAACAACCAGCATCAGGGATGAGAGAGCAGCAGCGCCGCAGGAAGCCAATTAGGTCTGGACTCACGGTGCTTGATTGGGTTCGGGTTTGCCAATCCGAATGCCCAGATGGCCTGCAGATGTTCCTGTCCCTGACGATGCAGATCACCGCACAGCTGGGGCCAGCCAACTTCCAGATGACCAATGGTTTGAGATGACACCCAGGTCCGCTGTAACCAGCACCTCCAGGGCCGCGCCCACCGCGGGCTCTCCTGAGGCCCCTGAAGTTGAACTGTAAAATGACTCTGCATTCTGAAATGTTTAAACAGAGCATGGTTGGTTCTTAAGTGGCAGAATAATTCACTCAACCATGCAGGGTTTTACTGGCAGTTTACCAGGTTACCCAGGTTCAAAATAATGGTTTTGGTGTGTGGAACCTTAAGTGATTTATGGTTTGGAGTCTGAGAAGCTAAGTTACCATATTGTGCTTTTAACATTAAGCAAATATGTGTGCCTTAAACATTAGCTAAACAGTGTGCTTTAACAGTAATAACACCTGCTGATAGCCAGGCCACATTTGCATGTTAGCTAGTTCCATGCTACTTTACATTATGTGGGTCTGGTTGTGTATGTGCTGTGCTAGTTGTAGGCCACTACAACGCCACAATGGTTATCCAGCTAAGGTTAAGCCAACACCGTGTGAGTTCTGTTTTTTCCCGGGGGGAGGGGGGGACAAATGTGGCATATTGGAAATGCCACAACATATGCCGCAGATGTGTGGACACAGGCACGCATTCACGCAGGCACGGGATGACACCATCACGCCGTGACTATAAAGGAGGACTAATGGCAGGAGACTGTCTCTTTGGCGCCTCGCCTTCAAGCTGACTGCAGCCTGTAGCAACCTAGCGTTAGCTTATTAGCCACTAACCCCTGACAATTGTAACATCTGTGCGTCTTGTAATAAAGTTCAGGTTCAGTACAACTCCTGCCTCCACTGTCCTGTTTCTAGACATAACATAAATCATCTGCATACATCAGATGATTGATGAGATCCCCCACCATACATCCAGTCTGACGTTTGTTCAGTTAATTTCAGAGGTCATCATCTCTTGCATGGTGATGCCACAACAACTGAAGAGTGCACCTGACATTGTTTCACTGACTGCTTGACCATAAAAGAGTTCAAAGGTGACCTTTTTTTTTTTTAACCAACCTTTACTGGTGGAGGTTTACGCCATGTGGAGAATCAAGTACACCTGACACAGTCGGTGGAGTTTAAGATCCGTGGGTCTCTCTCCACAATACAGGCATTGTGGACTGGCGGGGAGATGAAGTACAGGCTACTGCTAGGTGCTGGGACACCAAAACTAAATTTACATTTAACTATATTCACATTTATTATTTTAATCCATTCATATAACCTGCATTGAGGTGTATACGCCGGTAATAGAACTTTGTGCACCCTGACTGTTCATATCAGGAAGATGGAAGCTGGGAAACTGAACCTCCATTTAGTCCTCTTCTTTGTGCACTGCTTTGAATGTGTTCTTCTGTTGCCAAAATAGATTTAAGATAAGATAAGATAAGATAAGATAAGCCTTTATTAGTCCCACAACGGGGAAATTCCAGGATTGCAACAGCACAGGGATAGCAACACTCAGAGCAACAATCAGAAGGCAAGAAAAAAAAAAAAAACAAGCAAGCAAGAGCAGCTAATATACATATGTACATATTACTATAAAATATATATATACACACACACAGACACACAGTGCAGAGCATTGTAGCTGGATGGAATAAATATATGAATATATAAACACACAGTGTAGAGCGTTGTAGCTAGATGGAATAAATATGTAAATATATAAACACACACAGTGCGGAGCATTGTAGCTAGATGGAATAAATATATAGATATATAAATATGAACACACCCAGTGCTGAGCATTGTAGCTAGATGGAATAAATATGTAAATATATAAACACACACAGTGCAGAGCATTGTTGCTAGATGGGATGAAACAGCATAACCGTCTACTTAGTTATCCTACATGGTATGATTATGTGCCCATACATATTCTCACCCTCCATAGCGACCGGTATTTTCCTAGTTGTATGCCGGAGGGGACCATTGTGTAAGTCTATTGCATCTTTTGCATTTAAAAACTATTAGTTTGTTACGTCTTTTTGCAATCTCTGCGTGCAGCCCTGCTTAGGTTGTACAGTCTGACAGCTGTTGGTAGGAAGGACCTACGAAACCTCTCGGTTGTGCACCTGGGATGATGTAGTCTGCTGCTAAATGAGCTCCTCAGTGCATTCAGTACGTCCTGCATAGGGTGGAACTCGGACTCCAGCAGAGATGACAGTTTAGCCACCAGATTTGCCACCAGATTTGCAGATTTCTGCTGCATCCAGCGATTTGTGTTCAAATCATGTCTCTGTTTGTTAAATAAACAAAAGCAAAGAATAACTTTTCATGTGATCACTACATCAGGGGAAAAAAACGCAAGACAACAAAACGGTATGTACTCCCATCACCGCTGCTAACAATAATGTAATTACTGGGATTACAAATGTTCTGTGTCTGCAAACTTCCTCAATATTCTTTTGAATTTGTTCTTTATCCCACTCACTTTGGAAGTGTGGGAAATGTGAATAATACAACTGTCTTCTATTAAAAATAATGTATGAATTATTATGGATTTAAAATGTTTGTAAACACTCAGGAAGATGTATTTAATGAAGAGCCATCCATCTATCCACCAAAACCTTTAAAATGGACCAAAAAAACTTAACTTCCAACAAAAACATTAAAAAATAAAACTGAATTATTGTCCAGGTCAGCAGAAAAAATAAACCATCATAAAGAACAACAAAAATTTAACCAGAATCCATGTGAACATTGCAAATTTTTGAGGACAAAAACTGGTAAGTTTGAGAAAGTTTTTACTTTACAAGAAAAAAAAAACTAATTTGAGAAAAAAAATGCAAGTTTATGAGAAAAGTTTCAACTCTATAAGAAAAGTTGCAAATTTACAAGAAAAAGTCAAATTTGTGAAAAAATGTTGCAAATTTATGAGACACAAATTTAAGTGAGGGAAAAAAAAGTCAAATTTTTGAGACAAAAGCAGCAAATTACAAGGAAGAAGTAGCAAATTCCAGAAAATAAATTAATTTCAGTAAAGTTAAACAGCAGTCAAAATGAAAGGACATACAAGAGTAAAACACTATATTGTGGAGAGAGGAATAATCAGGCCAAGCATTCAGAGCAGATGAACTTTATTCACTCTCTCACATCTCTCAGAATCAGAAAACATTGACCTCATGTCGCAGGGACTCTCCTTTATATTACAACACTCCCACCCTCTGCTGCCTGAGATCTTGCATCACAATTCATTCTCGCATCACAATTTCTATTGTCCCCCAGCCCCTTAATCCTCATGCTCTTCCATCAGAGAAATTTACTGCATCTCCCTTCCTTCCAGTCTGAGATGAATACCACAGCATGGGTCCCCCATAATATCATATAATTGATTGAAGAATAAAGTAATGCATTAAGTAAATGAGGTAAATAAATGTTTATGTGTTTAAAGCCTACATGTTCTTATCAGCCCATCGTGCATTTTATTTTGTGCAATAAAAAATTCATTTAATAACATTAAGACACGTTTAATGCTTTACATACCCTTGAGAATGTGTAATTATATTTCTGGAGAGTGCACATCAGGTCAAGATAAGCTATATATTCATTGCAGCCCAGCTGAGCTCTGGGAGGATCAGAGATTTGTCAGCAGGTCCTTGATATTGCTGTCGTATCATCAGGATTAAACACTGCATGCCGTATTCACAGGGTATTGCTGCTAGTTACCTCTGCCAAGGAGGTTAGTTTTCAGGATGGTTTGTCTGTTAGTTTGTCTGTTTGTTAGCAGGATTACGCAAAAATGTGGATTGGATTTTGGTATGGATTTTGATGAAATTTTCACCAGAGGTAGCCCTTGGGCGAGAGAGGAACCCGTTACATTTTGATGATGAACTGAGAGCACATACCTCCACCAAGGCTCTTATCTTCTCACAGTGTGCTAGCAAGAATCCTTCAAAACTACTGGATAGACTTTGCTGCAATTTTCACCAGAACTGGCTCGTGGCCTACACACAAACCCATGACATTTTGGAGGTGATCCATGAGGGATGGAAAGAGCCTTGATGGAAGTATGCGCTCTCTGAGTGCTTTTCTAGTTTACGGATAAAAGCTTAAGAGAATTTTTTTTTTTATTAGAGGGAGTGTACCTGTTGTCTCCACAAGAAGCAGCTTTGTTTAGTGTCGGTGAGATGGCCACACTGTTGAGACAGACAGACCCAAACTCCCAGATGTGTGTGCCATTTTACTTTCATCTATGACTCAGTTCTAATGAGTTTCTCTGTGTGTGTGTGTGTGTGTGTGTGTGTGTGCGTGTGTGTGTGGTACCAGTGGTAGGATACAATGTTTCCATAGTGACCCTCAAAGGCCAACTCTATGGGGTTTCCAGGGTCGTTGACATCAAAATGCATCAGTATCTTCTTCTGCACAGAAACACTCACCTGAAGAGTCGATGATTTCAAATGAACATTTGTCATTATACAGGTCATACACCAAAGACTTCTATTTGAACATGAATCCTTAAAATGGTCCAAGGGAGTCCCATTCTGGCTCCTTGTACATGCACATGTGTAATGGGTGTTGAATCGCCATCACTTTCACATCAGTTCCATTCTGATAGGTTGACAACGTCGCACACAGAGCTGGGGCCTCATGTATGAAAGATTGCACAGTGCTCATACTGAAAGATGGTATACTCACAAAATCTGAAAAGTACATTCTCACAGAAATTTTCAGATGCATAAAACTGTGCGCACGCCAGATTCTCCACTCCTTTTCTTTATACATCCCACCTCACCTTGAAAACCAGCGCACGTGCACAATCTCTTTACTCTGTCTCGGTTCATCACACTTGTGACTATGTAAATGACTCTATACGCTCCTTCTGTCACTCTTCTGTCAAACAATGTTCGTCAATCCTGCGGGAAAGTGCAACATAAATAATAACTTAACGGAGTGTGATACTGAGGTGTTTATACCAGAGGTGGAGGTCAGAAAAAATATTTCATTAAAAACACACAAGGATCTCCCAAACGATCCCAAAAATATATATAAAAAAAAATCTAATCCAATCTCTCAACGATCTCCATGCTGTGTAAAAGACAGCCGGGCTCAGACTCCCACTGTGATTGAAATAAAGCAAAATAAAATAAAATGATCTGGCATTAAAGTTAAAGTCAAGGCAGATCACTGCTCTGACACAGTATTGCAGGGCAACTGCTGGAGCCGGTGCAGACACACAGAGAAAAAAAATGCTGTGAGAGAAAGCATTTTCCATATCTCTATAGGTCACCTTGTAATTTGTAGCTCTGAACTCCTAAGAGTTTCCCTTTTACAGGTGCTAAGGTAGAGTAAGGTGTGATAATGGAGCCATTTGAATGCAGAGCGGTAATCAGGTTCCTGTACTTGAGAGGCTGCACACCACAGGAGACATTCAATGAGATGAGAGAAACTTATACCCCATTGTACGAGTATGATGTAGTCAAGTACTGGCATTGACAGTTCAAGTGTGGCCAGACATTGATGGAAGTGGCATCCATTCCTGGACCACCATCTGGAGTGGAGGCCACCATTTTGGGGGATCACTAGCCAAAGATATCAGTGCAGGGTCTGAGTAAAAAGTCCTCCATGGCCATTTGCTAAAGCTGTCTGCATGATGGATTCCCTGGTTGCTCACACCTTTCTAGAAGCAGGAACGAGTCACATGTTCCCAGACTCTTTTGGCCATGTGCCAAGAAAACCAGGAGGACTTCTCCAATAGACTAATCACACAGGACAAAACATGCGTCCATCACTATGATCCAGAGACTAAAGCCTAGTCAAAGCAATGGAAGCATTATGACTCTTCATCTCTGAAGAAGGCACGTGTCCAACTTTTGATGGGCAAGGTTGTGCTCACAGTCCTTTGGGACCAGCATGGAGTATTGATAATGGATTTCCTGACAAAAGGTACCACAATTACCAGGACTTATGATACTTCACTGCTGAAGCATGGTCCTGCAGCGATAAAATCCTTCCTCACCATCTAATTTCCACTTCTTTCCAACCATGAAGTTGTTTTTGAAGGGCAAGCACTTCCAATACAATGATACACTGATTTCTGGGATCAAGTTGTGGCTTCTGACACAGCCCGCTGATTTCTACAGGCAGGGTCTCTACAGCTGCATAAAGCGATGGGAAGTGCGTGACCCTTGGTGGAACCTATGTAGAGAAAGACTAACAAAGTTTGGTTCCTCTCAGTCCATGGGAAATGAGTCAGGGGAAATCTTTAATGAGCAATGTCAGTCATATTTTGTTCTGCAAAATAAAACAAATCAGCATTCCCCAAGAGTATTGATTCCATAATTTTATCATAAGTTGTTCTTCAGTCAGGGCTTATTGCATTCATAACTACACCTGTGAGAACAGAGTTGCACTTAATGGCAACATTCTGGCAATGCTAGCAGTGAATTTATAGGAGCTGAGCTGCTGTAATCAAAGAGCTGCATCACCCGTTGTGACGGAGGCTTCTGCTGCTGAGCCCACAGGTGCAGCAAGACAGACACAGTGAGAAGGAGCTTGATATAAAAGCTACATCCTGCTTGGCAAAGCCTCTCCAAGAGCAATAACAAGATTCTTTGTTTTGCTGCCACTTCCCCTTCGTTGTGATGCAGCGGCGTGTGTGAAAGAGACACTGACCTTCATGACAGAACTAATTGGTGGGTTAATAAAAGCCTTTCTGTTGGTGCAAGACCTTCTTTTTTACATTGATCTACTGAGAGTTAAACTTGTTTGATTTTCCTTTTTTCTTGAAGATGAGCTGGACTCATCAATGAGACCCAGTCAGCCATAATTTAAATGTTGTTTTGGGGCTAAATTTAATCTGTCTGCTTAAGCCTTAATTTAGCCCCAAAACAGTAGTTGAAAACTGGGCTGTGCCTAACCATAACAAAAAAAAAAAAAAAAAAAAAGTTCAATTATTGGGCTGTTCAGTCCACAAGGTTAATTTATCCTCCAAATTGTTTTCGACATTTGGTGAAAGTGTTGGGGCGGGGGGGTCTATCTCTCAAAAGTCGAGTACACCTTTAAAACCGCTGGGACTCTTTGTTAACGATGCTTTATGAATGCATATTTACCCACGCCGACAGAGTTGATGCATGGTGTCCGTTTGCCTCTTTGTCTGTCTGTCTGGACTGTAACTTGAGAAAAAAATGATGTTAACTGCTCACCAACGTTGTTATACGGGTGAACCTCAGGCTTGGCATGTGCTGCTATGTTTTTAGGGTCAGAAGGTCAAAGGTCAAGGTCACAGGGCCTGAAAGTATGTTACTCTACATTGTGCAAGAAGTTCATTGTGGGCTGATTGGGAGCTAATAAAGATTCTAAAGGCCTTAACATGCTCTGCAAGAACAGAGACATTTGTTCTCTCTCCCAGGGCTACAAGAACAAAATGTCATTTTGTTCTTGCAGCCCTGGTTTGGGAGTTCTTGCAGCTTGTTCTTGACATATCATTGTGACAGAACTTTTTTCTTGCGTGGTGTTCAAGAACCATTGTGTGATTGGTCAGAAATGTGAATTTCCTAGGAGTTCTGCACTCGAGTTTCTTGTGAAGGATAAAATGTCCTGACCAGAAAGAACTTTGTTCTTGTTCTTGCCACCTCAGGAAAAAGAAAAAAAAATTCTCTGTTCTTGCAGAGTATGTGATGGTCTTTAGTCACGCCCACTTTACTTCTGCACATGGGACCTTAAACCAGAAAAAAATTCTCTATTGAAATGGATGGCAAGAGCGAAATTATCTTTTGATCCTGATCGAATTTTGCCAGGAGTTACACATATGATGTCTGTCAATTTAAAAGATAATTTTCCACCTAAATAATGGTGTAGGTTGTTCTCTAACTGTTAAGGTATAAGGTTACGAAAATATGTAAATTGAAAGACTACAAACACAGGGGCACATATGTACCTGACATCCCATGTTCAAAGGGTGAAGTAACTTTAAAGGTCCTCTGGATCAGCTGCAGCTCTCACAATACAAAACAATACCTTTGTGTTGTTTTTCTCCTCTTTGGATCCTTCTTTCATCAGTCAGGAAACAGGAGGTGAGGTTTTAGTAGCCTCCAACCATGATCGTGTTTGGTGATGTGGGATGATGGGAATTGTTGTCCACTAAGCGTTTTCCCAACAATTAAATATTACTCTGTTATTATATGTTATTATATGACAACCTACAACTTTAATTACATGGAAAATTATCTTTCAAATTGACAAACATCAAATGTGTAACTCCTGGCAAATTTCAATTGGGATCAAAAGATAATTTTGCTCTTGCCATTCATTTTAACTTTTTTTCCAGATTTAATGTCCCATATGTGGAAGTAGAGGGGGCGTGACTTAGGCTCTCTATTGCAGTAAAGCAACTGCATGTTGCTGAAGGAGGTTCACATAAACATTTGCATTCACCCTGCCATGTAGCTGTACAAAAGGCCCAACTCCTGCTGCAGAAAACATCCCCCAAACTATGACACTTCCTCCTCCAATTTAACTGACTTCTTCACACACTTGCCCCATCAGACCCAAATAAACTGAATTTCCTCTCATTGCCGAAGTGCACTCTGGACCAGTTCTCTGTCCACACAACATGCTCCTCAGCAAAGGCAAGTCTAGCCTTTTCATTCTTTCTGCTGATGAGAGGTTTGGTCACTGCAGCGTGAGCTTTGAGTCCAGATTGTCTTAATAAACAGTGAGGCACTGTGTGCCAAGACCAGTGTTGTGTAAGTTACTAAAAAATAGTAACTAATTACAGTTACTAGTTACTTCTTTTCAAAGTAACTGTGTTACTTTACCAATTACTGCATGATTAAAGTAACTAGTTTCTTGGAAAAGTAACTGTAATGTTACTTTGAAGTGCATACATAAATCATCTTGCACACCTAGCAAGATAATTTAATTAATGGATTACATTGCAGGCTTATTAATGTCAGGCTGAAAACAGACTGTTTCAGACAGAGCTTTAACCCCTTGCACTCTAGTCAATTTCCCTAAAAACGCCAAAAAAATAACATACCCAATGTAAATCAAAAGCTGTTCTTCAACCCTTTGCAGCATCTTCATGGGGTTGGTCTCATTTAAAAGAAAACACTTTGAATTTTTTGGCAAAACAGTCATAATTTCTCTAAGTGCTCCTGCCACTGAGTAACAGTCATCTAAACATACTGAACATGAAGAAAATAAATTTCATCTGGGTGTTTTTTTGGATACAAATGCTTGCAAATAACACACAGCTGTCAGATTCGGGCTGGAAAATGCAACAGAAATGTAGAACCAAGTGTTATCCAGCTGAGGTCAAAATTTTGTAACAATACCACAAAAAATGAATATATTACACAGCTTTCTTCACAGGTTGTTCCCAGGCATTTTTGAACTGTGCCAAATTGTGCCAAATGGCACAGTTTGGAAAAACGTCTCTAACTTTTGAATGATTCAATATAGAAGCTTGATGTTGGGCTCTAATGAAAGGTGACACTCAGGGCTGAGTGTGTGTGTGGGGTGGGGTGGGGTGTTTATTCATTCATGAATGAATGAATGAACAAACAAGCCCCCACAGACAAAGAAGCATGCCACGTAAAAAATGTGTGGCTTTTTTTTACAAGAAAAAATAACCTACAGTGCACTAAAAATTATACTAAAATATCTGTAATGTAGAAGATAACAACTCCCACCCCCCCCCACCCGCCCCGCTACAGAGGACGGACATCGCCCGGTGCATCGCGGTCACGGTGCGCCGCGGTCATGGTGCGCCGCGGTCTACTACGCACAGTTGTAATTTACCGATCGGTCAAAAGTCATTTTTGATTACAATTTTCAGGGATAAAGAATAATTTAGCTTATAACACTTACCTGTCCACAACAACAGTGTCGCTGGCGAACTTCTCTTCCTCATTGTCAGACGAACATGACGCTGGTCCGCTTGTTACGGACTCGTGGTTCTGGTCACGCGACCCGGTCAAACCATAATTCCATTATTGCGGTTTTGCACTTCCATGATTGCGGTTTTGGCGAACGATTTTTCAAAACAAATAAGAACAGTAGTAAGAAAAAAAGACTGGCGAACGCGTGTGTGCCACCCAGCGGCTAAAACAAAACAGATTTTGCAAGGGAGGCACGCTTTCGAACTACTGTGCGTCAATTGGCTTGCTGTATTCGCAGCCGTTGGTAGGCGGGTCCTTCTTGCTAGGTTTTCAGTCATTGGTTTTTCAAGGTTTCAGAAACCCAATTCAAGGCTCTTATTAGTCGAATGAGAGGTCAATCACATCTAAACCAATCAAAGCACTCTTTTGGCTTTCTGTTCGTGGCTGTGTCTGGAGTGGAAGAACGGAAATGTAGCTTTTTTTTTTTTTCAGTGCCGTCCTAGGACGCCCTCGTGCGCCCTAGGACGCAGAGACGTGTCCACTCGCGGTACACCGAAGTGCAAGAGGTTAAGAACATGTTCAGTCTGCTTTATCCTGACTTGAGAGCTCTTATTGTGGGAAAAATCTGAAGAAAATCAACATGATATTGTCAGTAATTTCCTCATTTTGGTGTGAGAGTTGGCAACACAGCATAAAGCTGTCCATGTTTATTTTACCTTTATGATATGGATTTAATCTGACGTGCAGTGAGCCAATGAAAATGTCCATTATCCACAGTCCAAATGTCTGCTGTGACAGAGACATGATCCAGTCCCTTAAATTCCTTTTGGAGCTCAAAATCCAGTTTTGAATAATCTTTATCCAGGTAGCAAGTAAATGTGTTTTAACTTCAATGGACCACAGTCTTATCTGTCTGATGAAAAGTGACTGTTATCACATCTTCAGTCTGTAGTGACGTATCTGGCAATCAGGTTTAATTCTTGTTGGGTCACAAACTGTCCAGATGTGTACCTGTACTTGAAATCCAGCCGTGGCTGTTGAGACAAGAGTATTTACACCTAACATCCAGCCATGGCTGTTCAGATAGCCTACATCCACTAACACGGTGTTGTTAGCATAGCTAGTCGTTACTTAGCACTAGCTTTGTCGCAGCTTTGTTGCTGTTTTCAAGCGCTTCTGAAGATTGCAGTAGGTCTCAACCAGCACTTAACTTCCAACCCACCAATATGCTTTTGTTCTTAACAAAACTGTGTCGCTGCAGTGCTTGCTCTTAGGGGTCTCTGCTGGGTTCTATAAATTTGAGAGCATGGCCTAAATCCAGTCTTTTCTGTAAATTGTCTTGAGATGACCTGTGTTGTGATTTGACTCTATGTAAATAAAACTGAACTGAATTGAACCACAACAAAGGAAAAATAATCTCTCTATTTCCACAAAAACAAAGTAGCTTTATCTTTTTCTCCGCTCAGTAGTGAAGACTCAGCTTTCCGCTACAGGTCATGTTGACTGACAGCTCGTCTCAGCTACGGTAGGGTCAGTTTATACATTCATTTATTTGCACTAAAAATATCTATCCATATTAATAAAACAAGTAACAAGTAACCCATTTGATCAAATTTCAGTAACTGTAATGTATTACTGAATTTATAAACAGTAATTTCATTACACAGCACATTACTGCAAAAGTAGTGGCGTTACAGTAATGCGTTACTTTGTAATGCGTTACTCCCAACACTGGCCAAGACAGACCTTTGCCCTGTTCAGCAGTGAACTGGCGAGTAACTGCAGCTGCAGAGTTGAACTGATCCCCTATTGAGAGTCTTCGCATAATCCTGTCCCCCAAATCACAGCAGTGTGACTGCTATCAAATTTTCTCAAATACTTGTAAGGTCGTTGTAAAAAGTCAAAACTCCCTCTGCATTTACAAAATAGTTCTGAAATTAGCTGAAAAATTGGTACTCCTGGTTAGTAAACGGTAACCAGTTTGTCTTTCTAAGGTAAACCTGTTGGCTGATGTTGGGCACGTCCCACTGGGAGGAGACCCCGAGGCAGACCCAGGACATGCTGAAGAGACTGCTTTTCCCAGCTGGCCC
Source organism: Pholidichthys leucotaenia (assembly GCA_020510985.1). Lineage (NCBI taxonomy): Eukaryota > Metazoa > Chordata > Actinopteri > Cichliformes > Pholidichthyidae > Pholidichthys > Pholidichthys leucotaenia. The sequence goes on from CM035839.1 coordinate 205,385,339, forward strand.
GGGAACGTCTTGGTGTCCTCTCTGAAGAGCTGGAGCAGGTGGCTGGGGAGAGGGAAGTCTGGGCTTCTCTGCTTGAGCTGCTGCCTCCATGACCCGGACCTCCAGAAAAAACGGTAGAAGATGGATGGATGGACGGATGGATGGATGGATGGATGGATGGATGGAGTATGAGCACACTAAAAATGCCTTCTATTTTTTAACCTGTGCCGAATGACCATCACTTCACACTACTCCCTCCGTGCACTGCTCCACACAGAATGTGACTCTTCTGCCATCTGGTGGTAAAGTATTGCAGCTGCAGAACACGCTTTTCATACTGTCTGTATTCATACACACTCATACTGCGGGTTTGGAGACTTTTAACTAATGTGTCTTTGCCAACAAATCGCTTGCTAATAGATTCTAAAGTGTATGGCTGAAAAAGAAACGTGTGATAGAGAATTATAAATAAATTAGACATAAATTAAAAAATAGCTTTGTTAATAAAGTATGAGCATTCACAATACCCCTGTGTCCACCATAGTTATTACCATATTATTATTGTAGTCAGGGCCGTTATTAGATTTTTGGAGGCCCTGTGCAAGATTGTGTTGGGGGGGGGGATGTTTTTGTAAAAGGGAAAGAGATCAAATCCTTGAAAAACTAGAAAAGCACTCGGAGAGCGCAGACCTCCGCCAAGGCCACAGTTCCCCCCCCCATACAGTGTTTGTGTGTACGTTTTCAGATTCCTTGACCATGAAAACATATGACTAGCAATTGATTCACAATGATAGGATTAGTGGTTCAGTAGTAAAAGCATTACCTCCTTGGCGGAGGTAATAAACTCAAGTGTTGCTGTTGTGTCCATCTCCTCCACTGAAAGCCAGCACTCAGGGCTTCAACTGACGGATGCAAGTTGGGTAGACAGGTTGCCGTGGGTTTTATATTGGGGTTTGCGCTCTGTGCGTCAGACACGACGACCAGCGCCCTCCATTGCGCCTGCGCACATGTTGAAAATGGCCGTATCTCACAATGTTAAAGAATCCTTTAAAAAATTCCTGTATCCAGATGGTGATCTGGATCATCCCCAAAATTTAATCAGTTCTTCCTTGTACCATTTCCAACAACGCCTGAAAGTTTCATCGAGATCCGTCGAAAACTTTTTGAGTTATCTTGCTAACCAACAGACAAACAAACAAACAGACAGACAAACAGACAAACGCTGGCAAAAACATAACCTCCTCCTGGCCTGCGGCCTGGCGGAGGTAATAAACCTCTGCCCTCCCAACAAACACATTAAAAAAATAAACATCATTCATTGTCTAGAATCTAGATGAACAGGAAAAAAAACCCCTAACCATTACACAGAACCAAAACTTAACCAGCTGTGGGGCACCCCCACAACAAACTGGGACAAGCAGAGCGCTCAACTAGAGCAATTAACATAACAGTGAAATGTGTGTATTAATGTCAACAGGCAGCCTCGCTTCGTCTAGCCCTTTCCTGCTCAGTACTGTGATGTTAATGTGCCATTCATGCATTGTGTTCATGCTTCCTGCTCTTACTGTGATGCAAATGTCCCATGCCTTTCATGTATTGTCTGTAACTGGATATTTAAACTGCATCGCTCTGTAACTCATTCTCTCTCTACCACTGCTGCTGACACACGCATTCTGTGTCTCCTCACGAAAGCCTGAGGACCCGCTCCAGCCCGCCTGCACAGGGCTGGAGTGAGTCTTATGATGGCGGTATGATCAATAAACCTACTTAAAACCCTCAGTTCGCTCCTTATTTTTTCATGCCGCCACACAGCATAAATATGAATGTTGCAAATTAACAAGAATGAAGTTGAAACTTTGATAAGAAAAAGTTTCAATTTCTGATGGAAAAAGTAGCAAATTCACAAGAAAAAAGTTGCAAAAATATGGGAAAAAATACAAATTTTCCAGAAAAAAAAGCAAATTTACAAGAAAACTTAGCAGATTTTTGAGAAAAAGTTTCAAATTTAAGATGTAGAAAGGAAGAGCAACCCCCGCCCCTCCCCCCCACACACTTCAGGCTTGCCTGCTTTATGACGTAGCATCAGTATTGCCAGATATACGATAATTATCGTATTTATAGGATAGTTTTAGGGCCTATACAATATACGATCAATAGTTTTAAAACAGGTGAAATTGTAGCAATGTGTAGCACCTTGGGAGAGCCAGATTGTCTAGCATCTCAGACAGGAGAGAGTGGGAGAACAAAGAGCAGGGGATTCCTGGTGAGATAGCAGGAAGGAGTCAAGGATGAGGGGGTTGAATGCAGTGTGATACAAATGTCATGTTGTGTGTGATGTAAATGCCATGAAACTTAAGAGAGGAGTTTCTGCTTGAGAGTTCAGTCTGTTCTGTGCTTGAAAGATGTGAGTGTGTAATAAATCGTCTGAAATGATTCCGCCTCTGATTTCACACACTCCACAAAATATACGATAGTTTTAGCATTTCTGTGCAGCCTCCCCCCCTCCAAAAAAAAAAATTGTCATTTTGATTTATGTGAACACCCATACATCACCAGAAATTGATGCTCAGAGCTGATCGGCTCATACCTGGCTGGCTCCTCCTCACCGCCAAATGTGCCAATCACAGCAGCAGCACTTAGTTCACGTTTGTTTGGGCAGCTGCTCTGGCACCACAATAAGTTTTTTAAAAAATCAGTAAACATGAGTTCGGACTAGGAGGAAAAAAGTACTGAAAGAATAGAATCCAGCAGCACAGACACGGACACTGGTAAGAAAACAAAGCACATCCACCGGTCACAGCAGCTTTATCACCCTGCCTGGAGTTAGACCCAGTGTTTAAGGATGGAAGCAGTGGTTGTGCAAAACAGTGCAGTTCACTGTGTGGGTGAGTGTGTGGGACAATGCATACAGCAGTTGTTTTATTCAAATGGCCGAGTCTCTGCATTTATTCTTTAGTTCACTGCAGTTCCATACATATAGAATAGCTTTGTTTTTAAATGCACTGTCCTAGCCTGTGATTTTTCAAGTTATTTTAGTAGTTTGGGTCAAAATATAATAATTTTAAAGCGACAGTACGATATGTCTTCATTTCACATCTGGCAACACTGAATAGTGTGGTGTAAGAAAACCACAAGTTTGGTTGGCGTCTGTGTGGTGACGAGACCACTTGGTGACATCATTGTGTTGAGCACATATAATGCAAGGGACGGCCATTTTACAGTCTCTTGGCTCTCTTTCGCACTCTTGGTGCTCTTAGCTGCTCTTTAATGCGCTCAGCCTCCTGACAACAGACCTGTATTGCCTGTATCTACACAGTTTATAATAAAGTTTGTGTTCCCAGCAAATGCCACTCACTGTCAGTCCTTCCCCAGTTTTCGAGACATAACATTTGGCGACAAGGGTTAACCATGGCGGCATGTTTGAGGCCACTACAGCCGTTTTTGGAGAACCCTGGTGAGCCGCCCATACCATGGCCACGCTGGCTCAATGCTTTTGAGAAGTACGTCTCGGTGTTGGACCTAGGCAAGCTAGACAAGGTACAGAAGCGAGCTCTACTGGTTCACAATCAGGGCATAGAAGGCCATCGTATTTTCTACATGCTAGTGTTATGTATTTAAACCAGGTGGTGAATGAGGCGGAGGTGGAGGTAGCGTCAAACACAGCTTTATTGTTGGTAATGAACAGTGGTACATGGAAAGCACCTGGCATGAGTATCTGGCACAAGAGGAAGTGCCCTGGTTGCTTGCCCCACTGTACAGGGCACCACACTGCACTTCACAATAAGTGCCGCCATCACAGCTAGGACCAACAGAAACGTTTGCTGAGTCAGTCGAGCTGCTAGCTAGCCACTTCGCCACACCCGGCAATGTGTTGGCGGGGAGCATTAGGTTTCGCCATCAGCGACAGAAGGACGGAGAGATGACATAACAATGCGTCACGGACCTTCGCCACCTAGCATGTGCAGATTCGGTTTGTTGGAGGACAAAATGGTGCGTGACCAGTTGGCCGAACACACTAGCAACCCGTGATTGCGGACGAAGATGCTAACGGCGCTAAACGACATGACGCTAGCTAATACCATCGAGCTAGCATTCCAGTTGGAGGCCGCCGACAGATTACCATCGGAGCTAGGAGTGCAACAACAACAATAGCAGCCAAGCCACTCACTACTAACCTACGCAGTAACCACAGAAGGGCCCGATGAGACGGCAGAAGAGGTCGAGGTAAACACCATGGATCAGAAGAATGCCACGGGGCAGTTCTCATGTGGCACCTGTAGCTCCCCGATGCACCGAGAGAGAGCATGTTCCTGCCTGACAAGGGGGCAGTGATGTAAGCGATGTGGAAAATTCAACTACTTCGCCAAAGTTTGCCGGTCAGCACCACCACCAAGCCCACTGGTCCTCCCTTGGCATGACCCTCAGCGAGCTGCTGCATAGCTGCAGGAGTGGGAGCCCGCATTTATCTGGAACCTCGGGACACAACAACCCGGTGAAGGTTCTACCAGTGCCGACAGCAACACATTGCCATGACCAGACTCCCCAGGAGAGAGGAAGAAGAGGCCGGACTACTTCCGAATCCACGCCCAGCACCAGTCTCCACCAGCTGCTGGATGAAGAGTCCGTGATCAAACAAAGCACAACAGAGCCACCGGACGCCTTCTGAATCCGCGACTGGCATCAGCCGCCAGTGAGCCACTGCTGAGCCGCAGGATGAAGAGTCTGTGATCCAGCAGGATGCAGCAGAACCACCACAACCTAGTGGATGCCCCACAGCAGACGTGAGAGCCACATCATCGCAACCACGATACCGAGTGCAGCCGAACAGAGTGCCACTCGCGGTGATGGACTGGGTTCGGGTCCGCAGAACCGAACGACTGGACACGCAGCCAGCTTCAACACCATCTCCACCACTACTGGCACCCATCAAGATCACTGTGCAGCTAGGGGCTAGCGACCTTCCAGCTGGCAGATGGTTCGATGTGACACGCCAGTCGTCTACGCCGGGTTCGAGCAACGGCCCCAGATGACAAGGCTTCGGGGGGACTTGACTCGCACGGTGTTGGACCCGGACTGGGGTTTTGAGGAAGACAATCCCAGTCCGCGGGGCTCGGTACCTCCAGGGGTGCATCCTCCATGGGCTCACTACAAGGCCCCTCCAACTGAACTGCCTTCCTCGCTCGATAAAAGGACTGTTTAGCTAGGGGCATGGATGCCAGCGAATAGTGGTATAATAAACCACTCAACCGCGCTGGGTCATGTGGTAGTCTACCCTCTGGCCCTAGCTAGTTTGGGGTTCTTTACTGTAGTAAATTGGGGAGGATCAATTTGGTTTTGTATGTTGTTCTGTTTTTCCAAGGGCGGTGGGGGTGAATGTGGTGTAAGAAAACCACAAGTCTGGTTGGCGTCGGCGTGGTGACACAGCAGCTTGGTGACATCATCGCGCCAAGCGCATATAATGTGAGGGATGGCCATTTAACAGTCTCTTGGCTCTCTTTTGCGCTCTTGGCGCTCTTTGCCACTCTTTAGCGCGCTCAGGCTCCTGACAACAGACCTGTATTGCCTGTATCTGCACAGTTTGTAATAAAGTTTGCATTCCCAGCAAATGCCATTCTCTGTTGGTCCATTCCCAGTTTTCCAGACATAACAAATAGCATGTCAGGCCTTCTGGACAGAAGATACCTACCTCGGTAAGAAGCTATGGGGAGTGGCTGACAACCTGCAGATGATAGCTGTGTGTCAAGCAACAGAGGAATGTGGACTAATGCCATCAGAACGTTGTGACCAAGAAGTTTGGTGTGCACCAGAGGCAAGGAGAAAGAGAAGAAACACCACCCTTCACAGGCCTCCAGGGGTGAAACCGATATGGAAAGTCATCAGGCCAAAAACATGGCCTGGCTGTTAAGGTGAAATTAACATGTGTAAATTACACTCATGTCAGACATGAATTTCACATGATTATGATCCATTTGGCTAATTTCCAAAGTTAAATAACCAATTGACAGGTGAAACCATATCTGTGTGGCAAGGGTGTGTTTAGTGCTACAGCTGCCCAAACTTTCACTGAACAACATATCTACCAGAAGACGCATGCTGCAGAATGTTTCACAGATCCAACATGGTACCATCTCAACAGGAAACTTTTCTAATATCTTTAAAATGAAGACAGGGAATGTGATTCTGGAGTTAACCCCACCTGTTTGGGTGCCTCTGCCTTTTTCCTAAGCTATCCGTCTTCTTAACCACCTAAATGGTAAATTACATTCATTTATACAGGACTTTTTTTCTCATCTCTAGATGACCAAAGTGCTTTACAGATCCTGCTATCCACCCATTCACACACTGATGGTGGAGCTGCCATGCAAGGCGTTGGCCTGACCCATCGGGAGCAACTGGGGGTTCAGTGTCTTGCTCAAGAATACTTTAACATGCAGACTGCAGACAGAGTGTGAATCGAACCACTGACCCTCTGATCAGCAGTCTCCCCCTAACTATTTTTGGGTCATGTGGGGGTTGGGGGTATCTCAGTGTCTTTGGGAGAGAGGTGGGGTACACCCTGGACAGATCACCAATCTATCACAGGGTCAGCACAGAGAGACAGACTACCATTAACTCCAAAACTCACACCTAAGGTCAATTGGAGTATAGACATGGGGAGAACATGAAAACTCCTCACAGATAGGCCCCAGCTGGTCAACTATTGGGTTCAAACCCACAACCTTTTTGCTGTGAGGCAACAGTGCTAACCACTCCTCTTCCAGTCAAACTCAGAGTTTGACAGTTAATCAGCCCAGAGTTTCTTAATCCTGCCTTCTGAAACATTCATACCCAGTGTCATGGACACTGGAGGCAAGGTGAGTAAGATGTCTTGCCCAGGGACACAATGGCAGGATGGCTGGATTCGAACCACCAACCCTCCGGTTATTTGACGACCCGCCCTACCTCCTGAACCACTGCCACCCACATCTTTATATTGTTTCTTTCTCTGATAAGCCATTTGAACTCTTCTGGGTTTGTTCCTCTATGTGAAGAAAAGGTAAAAGGTACACTGCCTGCCCCCGCAAAATGTCACAACCTGGATGTAACTAAGCAAATAAGATAAGATAAGATAAGATAAGATAAGATAATCCTTTATTAGTCCCACAACGGGGAAATTCCAGGATTGCAACAGCACAGGGATAGCAACACTCAGAGCAACAATCAGAAGGCAAGAAAAAAACAAGCAAGCAAGAGCAGCTAATATACATATGTACATATTACTATAAAATATATATATACACACACACAGAGACACACAGTGCAGAGCATTGTAGCTGGATGGAATAAATATATGAATATATAAACACACAGTGCAGAGCATTGCAGCTAGGTGGAATAAATATGTAAGTAGATAAACACACACAGTGCGGAGCAATGTAGCTAGATGGAATAATATGTAGATATATAAAAACACAGTGCGGAGCATTGTAGCTAGATGGAATAAATATATAGATATATAAATATAAACACACCCAGTGCGGAGCATTGTAGCTAGATGGAATAAATATGTAAATATATAAACACACACAGTGCAGAGCATTGTTGCTAGATGGGATGAAACAGCATAACCGTCTACTTAGTTATCCTACATGGTATGATTATGTGCCCATACATATTCTCACCCTCCATAGTGACCGGTATTTTCCTAGTTGTATGCCGGAGGGGACCATTGTGTAAGTCTATTGCATCTTTTGCATTCAAAAAACTATTAGTTTGTTACGTCTTTTTGCTATCTCTGCGAGCAGCCCTGCTTAGGTTGTACAGTCTGACAGCCGTTGGTAGGAAGGACCTACGAAACCTCTCGGTTGTGCACCTGGGATGATGTAGTCTGCTGCTAAATGAGCTCCTCAGTGCATTCAGTATGTCCTGCATAGGGTGGAACTCGGACTCCAGCAGAGATGACAGTTTAGCCACCGTCCTTCTCTCTCCTATCTCCTCCACCGGATTAAGGCGCTGCCCCAGGACAGAGCTAGCTTTCTTGATCAGTTTGTTCAGTCTCTTCCTATCGGCTGCAGTAATGCCACTGCCCCAGCAGACCACTCCAAAAGTGATGGCTGATGCCACCACCGTGTCATAGAATGTCACGGTGTCAAATAGGTAAGGGCCTCCCATTGGATAATTACTGATCTTGGTCTAGGTTCAGCAATGTTATGTGGCCAAAGAATGAGGTCAGTTGACTACCTGAAGAAAGATAGATAGATAGATAGATAGATAGATAGATGTACTTTATTGATCCCAAACTGGGAAATTACAGTGTAACAGCAGCATAACAGTAGACAACCAAACGACAGAAACACACGCATGACAGACAAAGGGATTACCCATGGAAAATAAAACTAACACTACTATAAAAACCTATATACATCATAGCTGAATAGATGGTGACCTGTATAAACACATGAATCATACCCGCTGCACAATGCAGGACTATCAGGAGCAGAGTTAAATGTGAGGTACCACTTAGACCAGGGGTGTCCAACCATGTGCCATGGAGAGCCAAGACCCTGCAGGTTTTCTCTTCTACCCAGTCTCTTAAGCAGGTGTTTTCACTTATCAGCAATCAGTGGGAAGAAGTTCACTGAAATCTGCTGTTGAAGACACTGGTTGGAGGTAAAACCTGCAGGGTCTTGGCTCTCCATGGCACATGGTTGGACACCCCTGACTTAGACTGTAAGGTGCAGTATGGCAGCATAGTTTTGACCAGAATACAATATCATAGTGAGTTATTGTACAGTGAAATGGCATGCGGCAGGAAAGATTTCCTGTACCTGGCCATTCGACAGCGAAGCTGTAGTAGTCTATTGGAGAAAGTCCTCTGCTGTCTGTCCAGTGTGTGGTGGAGGGGGTGATCAGGATTGCCCATGATGGATTGCAGTTTATTTAGTGTTATCCTCTCCACCACTGTCTGAAAGGTCTCCAGTCTGAGACCAATTACAGAGCCAGCCCTCTTGATAATCTTATCAAGTCTGTTGGTGTCGCTGGCCCTGATACTGCTACCCCAACAGACAGCAGCAAAGAAGATGGCGCTGGCGACAACGGTCTGGTAGAAAAGCTCCAGCATCCTGCTGCACATGTTGAAGGATCTCCGCTTCCTCAGGAGGTAGAGTCTGCTCATCCCCTTCTTGTGCACAGCATCGGTGTTGGATCTCCAGTCCAGCCCATTGCTGATCCTGACACCCAGATATTTGTAATCCTCAACCAGCCCCACATCCTTCCCCCTAATCTGCAATGGCTGAGATGTCCTCAATATACTGAATGACCAGGTTATTCCATCAATGAATTTTTTTCTTCCCTGATGAAATGAGCATATTCCAAAATGACAATGCCAGGACTCATCAGGCTTGAATTGTGAAAGAGTGGTGCAGGCAGCATGAGACATCATTTTCACACATGGATTAGCCACCACAGAGTCCAGACCTTAACCCCGTTGAGAATCTTTGGGATGTGCTGGAGAAGACTTTGCACAGTGGTCCGACTCGCCCATCATCAATACAAGACCTTGGTGAGAAATTAACGCAACTCTGGAAATGATTCCACAGCGAATGCGTGCCATAATCAAAGCTAAAGGCAACACAGGGAAATATAGTGTGTGACTTTTTTTGCAAATGTTTCTGGTCTTATTGTACTCCAGCGATCGGTCATATCTGTGATGTTGTACTTTATGTTTTATTGTGAAGTGCGGTATAGTGGCGGCCACCTCTTCTTCCGCCACTGCACCACCCCATAAATACCAGGAGGCATCCATGTTACACTCTCTGTGTCGATGCCCCTGCCTGGTGGCTGTGTTGTGTGTGACCACCCCTTTAATAAAGTGAAGTTCAACTGTGCACCTGGCCTCGTCATTACAGAGGTAATTCCGTACATAACAATATCCCCTCAGCCACTGAAACCACACACTCCTGTCCACCAGTGATGCTTTGTTTCATTCATTTTTTAAGACAAATTTACATTAGTTGGCTCAGGCTTGCTATCTAAGCTAGGAGCTAGCCAGCTAAGATTAGCAATGGTGAAGTAAGAGAGAGGGAAGAGTTAACTGTGGCTCTTCAGCATTTGAAGAGACATTCAATTCAATTCAATTCAGCTTTATTTTTATAGCACCAAATCACAACAAAAGTCATCTCATAGCACTACCAAATGCAGGGAAAACCCCACAATTGCAGAAAGACCCAGCAATCAGACGATCCCCTGTGAGCAAGCACATAGCAATGGTGGAGAGGAAAAACTCCCATTTAACAGGAAGAAACCTCTAGCAGAACCAGGCTCAGGGAGGAGCAGTCATCTGCTGCAACTGGGTGGGGGTGAGGGGATAGAGAGGATGAAGAGAACAGACATAAAGAACATGAACGGTGAGAAGCCAAGTACATTATTGGAGGTTACCCAGCAGTCTGAATCTATTAACAGCAAAGAAAAAGGGGGGTTAAGAGACACAAGGTCCCTCCCTAATTGTAGGCTATATTGAAAAGGAAGGATTTTACCCTGTTCTTAAAAACAGAGATCGAGTCTGACTCCCGGACCCAGAGTGGTAACTGGTTTCACAGAGAAGGAGCTTGATAGCAGAAGGCTCTGCCTCCCATTGTACTTTTGGAGATTCTGGGTATTACAAGTAATCCAGCATTTTGGGAGCGTAGTGCTCTATTAGGATGATAGGGTAATATCAGATCTTTTACAGTGGGGCAAAAAAGTATTTAGTCAGCCACCAATTGTGCAAGTTCTCCCACTTAAAAGATGAGAGTGGTCTCCAATTTTCATCATAGATATACCTCAACTATGAGAGACAAAATGAGAAAAAAAAAATCCAGAAAATCACAATGAAGGATTTTTAATGAATTAATTGGTAAATTCCTCGGTAAAATAAGCATTTGGTCAATAACAAAAGTTCATCTCAATACTTTGTTATATACCCTTTGTTGGCAATGACAGAGGTCAAACGTTTTCTGTAAGTCTTCACAAGGTTTTCACACACTGATGCTGGTATTTTGGCCCATTCCTCCATGCAGATCTCCTCTAGAACAGTGATGTTTTGGGGCTGTCGCTGGGCAACACGGACTTTCAACTCCCTCCAAAGATTTTCTATGGGGTTGAGATTTGGAGACTGGCTAGGGCACTCCAGGACCTTGAAATGCTTCTTATGAAGCCACTCCTTCGTTGCCCGGGTGGTGTGTTTGGGATCATTGTCATGCTGAAAGACCCAGCCACGTTTCATCTTCAATGCCCTTGCTGATGGAAAGAGGTTTTCACTCAAAATCTCACGATACATGGCCCCATTCATTCTTTCCTTTACACGGATCAGTCGTCCTGGTCCCTTTGCAGAAAAACAGCCCCAAAGCACGATGTTTCCACCCCCATGCTTCACAGTAGGTATGGTGTTCTTTCTCCTCCAAACATGACAAGTTGAGTTTTTACCAAAAAGTTCTATTTTGGTTTCATCTGACCATATGACATTCTCCCAATCCTCTTCTGGATCATCCAAATGCTCTCTAGCAAACTTCAGACGGGCCTGGACATGTACTGGCTTAAGCAGGGGGACACATCTGGCACTGCAGGATTTGAGTCCCTGGCGGCGTAGTGTGTTACTGATGGTAACCTTTGTTACTTTGGTCCCAGCTTTCTGCAGGTCATTCACTAGGTCCCCCCGTGTGGTTCTGGGATTTTTGCTCACCGTTCTCGTGATCATTTTGACCTCACGGGGTGAGATCTTGCGTGGAGCCCCAGATCGAGGGAGATTATCAGTCGTCTTATATGTCTTCCATTTTCTAATAATTGCTCCCACAGTTGATTTCTTCACACCAAGCTGCTTACCTATTGCAGATTCAGTCTTCCCAGCCTGGTGCAGGTGTACAATTTTGTTTCTGGTGTCCTTTGACAGCTCTTTGGTCTTGGCCATAGTGGAGTTTGGAGTCTGACTGTTTGAGGTTGTGGACAGGTGTCTTTTATACTGATAATGAGTTTAAACAGGTGCCATTAATACAGGTAACGAGTGGAGGACAGAGGAGCCTCTTAAAGAAGATGTTACAGGTCTGTGAGAGCCAGAAATCTTGCTTGTTTGTAGGTGACCAAATACTTATTTTACCGAGGAATTTACCAGTTAATTCATTAAAAATGCTTCAATGTGATTTTCTGGATTTTTTTTTTCTCATTTTGTCTCTCATAGTTGAGGTATACCTATGATGAAAATTGGAGACCTCTCTCATCTTTTAAGTGGGAGAACTTGCACAATTGGTGGCTGACTAAACACTTTTTTGCCCCACTGTATATACAAGGGGGCCTGATTATTAAGAGCTTTTTAAGTGAGAAGAAGGATTTTAAACTTAATTCTAAACTCTATGGGAAGCCAATGAAGGGAGGCCAGAACCAGAGAGATATGATCTCTCTTTCTAGAACCAGTTAAAACTCTTGCAGCAGCATTTTGGATCAACTGAAGACTTTTTAAAGATATTTTAGGACAACCTGATAATAGCGAGTTACAATAATCTAATCTAGAGCTGACAAAGGCGTGGATCAGTTTCTCAGCATCATTCAGAGACAAGCTGCTCCTAATCTTGGCAATATTGCGCAGATGATAGAAGGCAATCTTAGAAACAAATTTAATATGTGAATTAAAGAACAGATCTTGATCAAAAATAACTCCAAAGTTCCTCACAGAACTATTCAGAGTGAGAGTAGCAGCATCCAAATTAAGAGTATGATTTGGAAAGGAATTTCTAAGGTTTTTTGGACCAACAAGAATGACTTCAGTCTTATCTGGGTTTAATAGCAGAAAATTACAAGTCATCCAGGCTTTGATTTCCTTAAGACAGGCATCTAACTTGGCTAATTGATTACAATCATCGGGCTTCATTGACAGGTATAACTGTGTGTCGTCTGCGTAACAATGAAAATGTATACAGTGCTTTCTAATGATATTACCTAACAGAAGTATATATAAACTAAAAAGAGTAGGGCCAAGCACAGATCCCTGTGGAACTCCGTGACTGAGCTTAGAGTTGGAAGAAAACTCATCATTGATGTGAACAAACTGAAGTCTATCGGACAAATAAGATCTAAACCACTGCAGCGAAGTTCCATTTAGTCCAACATAGTGTTCTAATCTATCAAGTAGAATGTCATGATCGATCGTATCAAAGGCTCCACTAAGATCTAAAAGGACAAGTACAGAAACAAGTCCATTATCAGATGCAATAAGGAGGTCATTAGTGACCTTCACTAAGGCTGTTTCAGTGCTGTGATGAATTCTGTGACATGATGTAGCACACAGGCCCAGGAAACACGCACGCAGGCTCAGGATAGCTTTAACAGCTTTATTCAACAAGCAGGTGTGTGTGGATGAATGTATGCAGTATGGGAATGTGCTGGGGTGAACGCCGATGCGCAGGCAGCAGAGCAGCGCGCCGTACAGCCGGACAACCCTATGGAGACAAGAACAAAGGACAAGGGTAACGGGCACCACACCGAGACAGGGGATATAAGTGACGGTGTTGCTTACTTGCAGGGACAGGTGGCTGGCGTCGGCAGGCGATGAGCCCGGGAGACAGCGTCCTGCTGGGTCTGTGCAGAAGATGGAGATGCTATGGCAATGACGGGGGAAATCCGCCGCCGGGAGGGTCCACCTGTGCACAGGGGTGAGAACTTGGAAGACAAGGTAAGGAGTTCTTACGTGTCGCTGAAGCTTTGCTGGTGATCTGAGGTAGAATCACGAGCTTTGGAAACGCTGATGAGAACAGACGGCTCCAGACTGCAGCAGAGGGCAGAGTGGGCTAAATAGCCCGCTGCTGACGAGACGCAGGTGTGCGCGCAGCTGAAGCCGCTGATGAGCGGCGGGTTGTGACATTCTGAACCCAGATTGAAACTCTTCAAATAAACCATTTCCCTGCAAGTGGTCAAACAATTGCACAGCAACAACTCTTTCTAAGATTTTTGAAGTGAAAAGCAGATTAGAGATTGGTCAATAGTTAGCCAAAACTCCTGGGTCGAGCATTGGCTTTTTGAGTAAGGGTTTAATTACAGCAATTTTAAAAGCCTGCGGTACATAACCCATAGTTAAAGAAGAATTAATTATATGAAGAATACGGCTACCAATAATTGGGAAGACTATTTTAAATAACCTGGTAGGAATACGGTCTAAAAGACAAGATGAAGGATTAGATGAGGAAATTATTTTATCTAACTCTAAAAGGTCAGTCGGGGTAAACTTATCTAAACAGATATCAGTTGAAGGAGTTGTAGTGGTTCATGTACTTAAGTTTACAGTGGGAAGAATCTGACTGATTTTATCTCTAATAGATAGAATTTTATGATTGAAAAAGTTCATAAAGTCCTGACTAGAAAGCTCAAGGGGGATGTGAGGATTGATTGAGTCCTGACTCTTTGTCAGCCTGGCTATAGTGTTGAAAAGAAACCTGGGGTTATTCTTATTCTCTTCTATTAATGCAGAGTAATAACTCCTTCTAGCTTTTCTAAGAGATTTTTTTTTTATAAATTAAGAGATGATTTGTCCACGCTAAATAGAATTCATCTAAATTAGTAGAACACCATTTTCTTTCTAATTGACGAGTCTTCTGTTTTAAGCTATGAGTTTTTGTGTTAAACCAAGGGGTTAGAAATCTCTGGTTAGACTTTTTATTTTTTAAAGGGGCCATCAAATCTAGAGTCTGATGCAGAGAGGCTGTAACACTATCTACCATGCTATCAATTACGGAAGGAGCAGGCTCCCCATCTTTTATTTCCATTGTGTTGACCCATGGTATAGAGGAAACAATCTGCAAAAATTTGGTAACAACGTCATCTGAAAGACATCTGCTGTAGTAATATTTTTCTTTAGGAGTCAAAGAATCAGAAATAGTGAAATCAAAGGTTAACAGGCAATGGTCTGACAGTACAGGATTATGAGGAGATACTACCAGATGTTCTATTTCTATACCATAAGTCAGAACAAGGTCCAATGTGTGGTGGAGATAATGGGTAGAATTTTCTACTTTCTGGGAAAACCCCATTGAGTCTGATTTCAGCACTAAATCAGCTAAAAATTCAGCAAATTCGGATAAAAACTCTGAGTAGGCCGAGGGAGGACGGCAAACTTTGGCAAAGAAAATTGGGTTCAAGCCAAAATAGCCAACATGCCCCACACTGAGGACCAGGCCCTCAAAGGAATTAAAACATGATTTTTGCTTTACATTAACTAGTAATTTAGAATGGAAAATTGCCGCTACTCCACCTCCACGACCAGAACTTCTGGGATTATGATAGTTTAGATAACCAGAAGGAGTTGATTCATTCAAACCAACATAATCATCTTGCCCTAGCCAAGTCTCTGTGAGGGATAATAAATCGATCTGATGATCAATTAGATCATCAGATCTAATTGATCTAATCATCAGAATTGGGGCTGCACGGTGGCGCAGTGGTTAGCACTGCGGCAGCACAGTTTACCCTTGGCCGGGGGATTGTGGGGATCGTGGGATTGTGGGTTTGATCCCAGCCCCCGACCAGCAGTGATCTGTGTGGAGTTTGCATGTTCTCCCCGTGTTGCGTGGGTTTACTCCGGGATTTCTCCGGTTTCCTCCCACATGCCAAAAACATGCATGTTAGGTTAATTGGCTGTTCTAAATTGTCCCTAGATATTTGTTTCCTATAGGCCCTTAGAATAGAGGGTTAGTATTAATGAAAGCGCTTTGAGTGGTCTTTGTGACTAGAAAAGCGTTATATAAGTGCAGGTTAGTTAGTTAGTTAGTAATCAATTAATAGATCATGAGCTAGTAGAGACTTGGGAGTTACAGAGACCTAATATTTAATAAACCACATTTAATTTTTAAATTATGAGGAGGAACAGAATGAATGAATGAATGAATGAATGAATGAATCTTTATTTCGGATAGTACAGGTTAAAAGGAACTGAATAGTATAGCAAAAGGGGGAAATAAAATCCAACAAGGTCAAATTAGGCAATAACTCCTCTGATTATACAGTTCAACAAAAGTTATCCGAAATGGGTGATGGCTGAAGCCGTAGCTTATATTGCCCACCCATATTCCATCCAAGAAATTCAAAAGAAAAAACAAAACAAGAGCGATTACAATTCAGAACAAAGCTAAGACCAAGTGTGACAGAAAAAAGTAGAAAAAAAAAACAAAAAAACAAAAAACTAGGCAACAACACAGCACAGGCTGGATATGACAATCCTTATGTGATTTTACATGTCATCTTGTATATATGTTTGGAGTATATATACAGAGGCCAAATTATTAAATTTAGAGACTTGAGGTTTGATTTGAGTTTTACCAAAATTTTGTTTAATCACATTGGGATGTTTATGCATTATATTTTTATTAACTTTGGGGGGAGTAGACAAAGGTTCTCTAAGGGAGAAGACAGGGGCAAAGTTGGGGGGGTGGAGGATGAGGAGGAGCTGCAGAGAGATGTGTATTTATCAAGTTGTGTTGTATTTGTCTTGGGTTATAATATTTTGGGTAACGGGAGACAGCCACAATCTCTGTAGGGTTATAAATCGAAGACTGATCGAAACAGTGAGGATTATTTGGATTAATGGGATGTAACAGTATATGAATTAATAATTATGATCAGGTATAAAAATCATTTAATTTATATTAATGTCTTGGAACCTGAGATGAATTCTTGGTTCACACACACAGGAGGAATTAATATAACACTCGTGGGGCACCAGCTTCTATCTCTAAGAAGCAATTTAATCTTTAATTTCACTTTATACCTGTTTAATCACTCAATAAATTAATCAATAATCAGTCTCAAAATTTTAGTGAATTCGATACTGGGGACTTGAACCAGACTCAGAATGAAATAAATTCTCAACAACTTCTCTCATTTTCACATATTTATTAAATGAAATGATGATTAACGGACATTGCAATGATTTCATTAACCATAAAATTAAACTTGTAAATGATAGATTAACAATATCAACATTTGCAGAACCAGGGTTAAACTGTGAAATGAATTTAGATTAGGTTGAGTTAGCAGATTGTGGAAGACAACGCAAATTTATGGGGAAAGTTTTACTCATTATATGGAAAGTTCTGGATTACTCTCAAGAAAATAAAAACAGAATTTTAATGAAAAGAGGAGTTATGTTAATGTCTCCTTAATTTTGCATTTGATCAAATATTGAATTATCCTCAGGTCTCAGACGTTTGATTCAGAAGATGGATAAAGAAAGTGCAGCGCACGTGCTTCCTTGTTGAAGATTTGAAGTTGCGTTCTTTCGTCGTCCTCGTGAAGCTTTTGATGTAAATAAGAATCACCCGAATATTTGGCCCACAAATACTCAGTGATACAACTTTCCCAGTCTATTGTCGTACTATGAGGTCCAGCGTGATGGCGTCTTTCTCGTGGCTCGTTGAGTTCTTCAGCTGCGTAATGGCACTGTGTTGCCTCCTTCTGCGTTGACGGCTTTCCAGGGAATTCGAGAATAACTGCAAAAATCTGATCTAAATAGCAAAATTAACAGATCTTCGGACTTTGGGGAGATGAAAATAGTTTCTAGTGTGTACGTTGGTCAATATAAAAATTAAAACAAAAAAATCAAAATTAAAACTTAAATTAAAATTAGAAACGGTGGTTTTACAGAAAGTTTAACAGGAAAAAGTGATAGAAATAAACGTCAGGGACTAGAGTTTTAAACTCTTAGGATGTGAGCTCAAAGAAAAAAAGAATCAATTCCCAGACGTTTAAGAGAAAAGAAAAAAACATTAAAATTACAAAGAGGTTACAAACAAAACATGACACTTCAGGCTCTGTGATCGTAGAAAAGAAACACGTGGGATAAATCCTTTGTTCTCCTGTGGTTCTCTGCTGTAGACATGAAGACAATAGAAGTGAAAAGCCAAAAGAGAAGCTGAAGTGATGATGCAGTTCCCTTTTATCTGTGGAGAATTTTTGCAGGCCTCCGTGATTGACAGGAGCCCCCAGCCAATAGGCTTCCTTCGTGGGTGGGCTTTATAAACTTTAGTCCAATGAGCAAACAGTCTTTTTTCTGGAACAAACAACACAGAGAATCAGAATCAGAATCAGAATCAGCTTTATTGCCAAGTATATTTACAAGTAAACACACAAGGAATTTGACTTGACATTGGGCGCGCACGTTAGGCACATCCAATGACGCGGCAGCCATGAAGGCGCCTGCCATGCAGTGAGGGTAAAGAGGGGAAGGGGGGGGAACACAATAGGCAGAGAGAAAAAACATAGTTATCAGAATAACGCTCGTATAAGCTCATATAAAGCTCAATGAGCCAAATTTTGATTACACAGAAAAAAAACCTCTATGCACAATTAGCAGACAATAGATCACACATTAACAAAACAGGAGAGTTGAGAGAGTCAGTGTATGTATATTTGTGTCAGTTTACATGCATCAGTCATGTAATGTTGAATGCAAAGTGTAATGTAGGTGTGTCATTGCTGGTGAACAGCAGAGGGCACCCTCTGGCAATGGATAGATGTTATTCAGTCAAGTGTTCTTTAGTCCAGACACATGGTAACGCTGTCCTTCGAGCTGGTCTGCAGAACAACAACAATTGTCGAATGATTGGGTTAACTCCCTTCAGCCTTATCTTCCCAGGAGGAATGAGTGGTCTTCAAGGGCGCCGAATCAAGGTCGAAAGGCACAGCTCACTTAGAGTAAAATTTCATCTCTCAGCGATTGTGCATCACAATTTACAGGCTTTTAGTCATTCTTTGGAAAGCACTCAGCGACTCCAGATGATATCCACCTACCGAAACATAGATAACATGTCCAAGAGAGTCCATTCTCTCTTCAGTGCATGCCAGATGGTAAATTCCATGTTAATCCCATTTGCCGCTATCCGTGCTCCCCCCAGCTGGAAATTGTTGTTGGGGGAGCTACGCCGGGGTCCGCATTGATTAGCTCTCCCGAATAATTTTGATACACCAGGAACTTCAAGGCCAAACAGAAAATCCTGTGCTCATACCAATCCACAGTCGAATCACGCAGGTTCCAATTCTTGGGCTCCCCCTGGCCCGGTTCTTGTTGAAGAGTGGTGACAATAGCATTAAGCCACAATCCAATTTCCATAGTTTCCATTCGGGTCGATTCAGCAGAAGTAGAGCGAGAGCGACGCAGACACAGACAGTAGCAAGCTGGGATTCAGTCAGTTGGGGAGGAAGGAGGAGGGAGCAGGAAAAAAGCGACTGCTCTCTCTGAGAGGCAGGAAGAAAAGGGGAGCTGTTGTCAAGCAGAGATTGGCTGCTGGAAGTCACATGATTTGAGATAGCTTTGCAAATTCTAATACACAAGTTTCAATACTGCAATATTCCTCTATACATTTATGTATAACTCTCTAACCTAATCTTAGTGATCATGCAACTTATAATTAGTGCTTATAAATTAACATGCAGGAATAAACAAACGTTCAAACATTTTTAGCATGCACATATCTAACATCACAGATTAATATATTTCAAACCCATTACTGATTTTCAGCATTAAAACATCAGAGTCCATTTACTTTTGCTGGCGTCTCCAGGGTTCTGTTCTATGTCTCCACATTTATGGGCCATAAAGTCAAAACAGGAAGTGCCTTAGGGTGAATTCCTTAGACTGGTTTCAACAAAGGAATGTGAGTTCAATTGTGGCCTCGGA
This sequence comes from Pholidichthys leucotaenia, assembly GCA_020510985.1. NCBI lineage: Eukaryota > Metazoa > Chordata > Actinopteri > Cichliformes > Pholidichthyidae > Pholidichthys > Pholidichthys leucotaenia. The sequence goes on from CM035839.1 coordinate 205,404,987, forward strand.
GATGCAAGAGCAGTTTCCTGGCTGTTTTTTTCCTGGGTGAAACAATGTCTTTAAGCTGAAGAATAATTCTTATTGATGAGCCAAAGTGAGATGATGCTACAGAGATTAATATGAGAAGTGGAAACAAAAAAGGGCTGGTTGGCAGACCCAGGAACTTCGGAGTGAGTTAACGCACCAAATCCCAGTCACTGCATTAAAAAAACGCTGAATGGAATAGAACAGATTGTCCCTTAAAACACGTGCACCAAGTCTATTTGGATGGATGCCATCAGGCTTCATAAGTGATGGGCGGTTCCAAAACAGGTTGAAATTGTCAACAAAACCAATGTTAAAAGAAGGACATGTAGAACACAACCAAGTATTAAGACTGAGAGTTCTGCTAAAATAATTGCAACCTCGTCTGAAAGGTGCCAATAGCCCAGAGATAAACGCACGTATGCTACAGTTCATAAGAGTGGACAGAAGGCTCCTGAAATCACTCTTTATGATCTCCGACGCTTCATCTGGGATGTTGTTGCATCCAGCATGTACTATGACAGTTTTAGTGTGGGCGAATTCATTTAATAGGTCAGGGGTAAGAGCCTCAATGTCAGTCACTCTAGCCCCAGGAAAAAATTTACTCACACAGTACCTGCTTCTGACGTTCCTCATAATCGAGTCACCAATTACCAGCGTCGTCTGGGGGGGCTTTGTCGGTGGTTTCTGAAGTGGTGAATAATTTTGTCGATGTTGTTGTTGTGATGGCGGGGTGATACGTTCTTCTTTTTGGAGCTGGTGTGTAATTTGGCACACCTAAAGTAGTCGTAATCTGGGGTTTGTGGGTTTGAGCCGCTGCTGAAGGAGAGGGAGGAGGAGGAGGAGGAGGGGCGGCCACGGGTGGACGGCCAGCGTCCAGGTGGGGAAAATCCTCCAGAGAAAGGATGTCAAATCTATTTTCCAAAAGCAAGGGAAGAGAAGAGGCGCGGCCTTGTCTGGTTGATCGACGATGATCACCAGCTGGTCCAACCAATGTCCAGGGCGCGCAATGAGGATGAGAAGAACCAACCGGGGCTTTGGGTTTAGCCCCGAGTCGAAGCCAGTGTCTATTGCTGTGGTCCTGGACATCTGAAGAAACCGAAGCAGGGGTGGAAGTAAACGGAGATGCGCTGAACTCACCCAGGTAAGTAGCCATTTCTGCCAGCTGCGAGTCGGCTGCCGGGGCCGTTGTTCGCCCGAGAATTATGGTGTCAAGGTGGTCTTCAGCCTCCCGAATCTTGTAGAGGTTGGAGAGTCTCACTTCCAACTCAGAAACCTTCCTAAGGAGGGACACGCAGCTGACACACGTCAGGGATGGAGCCATGACGTTCCAGGCGATAGGTGGATAGCCAGCCAGCCAAAAACAGCTAAAAACAGGTTAGCTAAAAACAGCTAAAAAGGCTTAAAAACAGGTTAGCAGGTTAGCCTAGCCCAGTAAAACAGCCCAGCCGGGGGTCCGACCCACCCGCGCGTCCGATCGGGCTTTTCTGCTAGGCAAATACTAAGCTAACACCAAGCAAAAACTAATATCAGCAAAACGAGATAAAAAAAATTAAAAACAAAATCAATAAAAACAAACAAAAGCGGACAAGATAACTCTTTGACGCGACGAGATGTTAACAGACGACAGCGCATGCACGCTTCAGATGCATGTGCACTTCAGAGACATGCACTTAAACAAGTCATTCTGAGGAAGCCTGCAAAAGATGATTCACAATGATGCTGCAATAATTAAATAATTAAAGGCAATTTGACCAAAATATGTCACAGACATTCCATTAAGACCTGTGGGAGCTGTCAGCATGTGGGAAAAGTGCAGTGAATGGGACCTTTACATCAGGTGGTGTCTGGCCCTCAGCTGCATGTCTGCAGCTCCTCCCACCTTTGGCACTTCAAGGCAGCTGTACTTTACTGTGTAGCTGTTACTCAGCCAGGGGCAACAGGAGAGGAATCTGCTTCCTGACTCATGGTATGATAATGCTGTTTTGTGTCTGACAGAGTTGGATCGCTTTAGTTTGGAACATCTGCAAAAGGAGAATTCTTTTTTAATTATTGTTATTATTAATCTTTATTAGGATCGGTTCAGTTAAGTTTACATTCCTCCAACTGCCTCAATGCAGAATGTTTGAGTAGATTTATGAAGTTTATTTCGTTTAAATAACAGTGAGCTGGTGTCCACTTTATTAGTTCAGGTGGAATATCATTTCGGTTTTCATGAGATTTATCAGTCTGAAAGCAGCTGAAACTCAGATTCACTGGACTCCTTTGACAAAAAAGGCCATGTAAACAACCTACTGGACACTGGCATCTACATGTAATTCATTAAAAAGTCAAATAAAAAGTTTAATAAAAATGGTAACAGAGGTGGGGAATAAGGAGTTCCATTTAGTCAGGTAGATATAATTTTTTTCACTTAGTTCTACCCCGCTGAGTAATTCTGTTCAATGATTGTTTTTAGGCAGTGGCTACAGGTAAGGAAGCATGCCAGCTAAGGCTCAAATCTGATTGGCCAGTTGGTGTATTAATGCCGTATCTTAAGGGCAGTGCTACAGGTATGGAAATCTGAGGCATTTATCAACACCTGAAGAAGGGATATTTCTCATATTAACCCATAATTTGTCTAATTTTTTTTTTAATTAATATTTATTACCTATTTTTAACCTTACCCTCTCCCAAATCCTAAGGCTAACCTCTTAATTTTAATTCTAAGTTCTATCTCGTGTCAAGTAAAATAGCATGGGCGTGGTGGAGAGAGCAGGAAGCCACCCACTGACCCTGAGGTCAACCACACTTTACACCTGCGGCTCAGAAGCAGCAGCTTCAGTTTACCTAAAAAGGTTGTGTGGGATTCTCAACTCTCCCGTATCTGCAGACACTCTCTTCTTTTTATTCTTATTTGATTACATTTATTAGGTAAAAAGTGTACTTTTAGATTTGTGCTTGTTTATGCTGTGATAACTGCATCTTTAGCCATTTTACATCATTTAATTTCATTGGAATCACAGTTGAACTCGTTGTTCTTGTATTCTAGATAAGCAAGTATTTAATTTATTACAGCTTACTGTTTCTTAATTTGGTTTGATAATATTAGTGGATGCATGTGGATAGTTTATATTTTATCTTCTCCAGAGTAGCACATTTAGGAGATTAATTAAAGCTCACAATTTTATAAGAAAACATTTACATGAAAAAAACTGGCAAATTTGTGGAAATAAAAGATGCAAGTAAAAAGGTACAAATTCATGTTGAAAAATTACGCTTTATGCAAAAAATTTAACATTTATGAGGAAAAAACATTCTATGCGGAGAAAACATGGCAAAGGTTCTTCAATTAATCAAGAGAAATCTCAAAAATTGGTGAAAATAAAGTAATTACTACTCAAACATGTTTTTAAATTTTTATTTCTTTAATCTTAGAGACCCCTCATGGATCATCACCTTATCATGGTGGGGGATTGCGTGCCCTAGTGATCCCAGGAGCTATGTTGTCCAGGGCAATTTGCCTCTGGTAGGGTCACCCAAGACAAACTGGTCCTGGGTGAAGGGCCAGGCTAAGAATGATCCAACAGACTCTCATGATAAATGTTAGAACAAGGATTCAGTGTACCCCGTCCGGTATGGGGTTACCGGGGCCCCACCTTGGAGCCGGGCCTGGGGGCGGGGCTCGATGGCTAGCGCCTGGTGGCTGGGTTTCTGCCCATGGGACCCGGCCGGGCTCAGCCCGAAGGAGTTACATAGGTCCGCCCTCCAGTGGGCTCACCACCTGCAGGAGGGACTATGGGGGTCCGGTGCTATGTGGATCAGGTGGCGGTCGAAGGCAAAGAGCTTGGCGGTCTGATCCCAAGCTTCCTAAACTGGCTATTAGGACGTGGAATGTCACCTATCTGGTGGAGAAGGAGCCTGAGCTGGTGCATGAGGTTGAGCGATACTGGCTAGATATAGTCGGCCTCACCTCAACACACAGCTCTTGTTCTGGAAGCAGTCTCCTGGAGAGGGGCTGGAGCTTGGCCTACTTTGGAGTTGCCCCGGGTGAGAGACGATGAGCAGGGGTGGGTATTCTTGTATCCCCCACCTTGCTGCCTCTATATTGGAGTTTTCCCCGGTGGACGAAAGGGTTGTTTCCTGCATCTTCAGGTTGGGACATGGGTCCTGACCATCATTTGTGCCTATGCATCAAATGATGGTTCAGAGTATCCACCCGTTTTGGAGTCTCTGACTGGGGTGCTGGAGGGTGCTCCTCTTGGAGACTCCATTGTCTTACTGGGAGACTTCAATGCGCACATGGCCAACAACAGAGAAACCTGGAGGGGGGTGATTGGGAGGAACGACCTGCCCGATCTGAACCCGAGTGGTGTTCAGTTATTGGACTTCTGTGCTAACCACAGTTTGTCCATAACGAACACTATGTTCAAAGGCGTAAGGGTGTCCATGTGTGCACCTGGCACCAGGACACCCTAGGTTGCAGGTCGATGATCGATTTTGTTATCGTGTCATTAGACCTGCAACCGTATGTCTTGGACGCTCAGGTAAAGAGAGGTGCAGAGCTGTCAACTGATCACCACCTGGTGGAGAGTTGGATCCGATGGCAGGGGAGGATGCCATTCAGACCTGGTAGACCCAAACATATAGTGAGGGTGTGCTGGGAACGTCTGGCTGAGGCCTCTGTCCGGGAGATCTTCAACTCCCACCTCCGGAAGAACTTCAACCACATTCCGAGGGAGTCTGGCGACATGGAATCTGAATGGGCCATGTTCTCCACCTCCATTGTTGAAGCGGCTGCCCAGAGCTGTGACGGCAAGGTCGTCAGTGCATTTCGTGGTGCCAACCCCCGAACCAAGTGGTGGACACCAGTGGTGAGGGGCATCATTAAACTGAAGAAGGAGTCCTATCAAGCTTGGTTGGCTTGTGGGACCCCCAAAGCAGCTGAGGTGTACCGGCAGGCCAAGTGGAGTGCAGCTTGAGTGGTTGCTGAAGCAAAAACTCGGGTGTGGGAGGAGTTTGGTGAGGCCATGGAACAAGACTTTTGGTCGGCCTCGAAGAGATTCTGGCAAACTGTCCGGCAGCTCAGGAGGGGGAAGCAACTCCTTGTCCACACTGTGTATGGTGCGGATGGGGCGCTGTTGACTTCGACTGGCGATATCGTTGGGCGGTGGAAGGAACACTTCGAGGATCTCCTCAATCCCATTGACAGGCCTTCCACAGAGGAAGCAGGGCTTGTGGACGAGGGGGATGACTCACCCATCACAGGGGCTGAGGTTGCCAAGGTAGTTAAAAAGCTCCTTGGTGGCCGGGCCCTGGGGGTGGACAAGATTCGCCCTAAGTACCTCAAAGCCCTGGATGTTGTAGGGCTGTCATGGGTGACACACCTCTGCAATATTGCATGGAGGTCTGGGACAGTGCCTTTGGCAAGGCAAACTAGGGTGGTGGTTCCTCTCTTCAAGAAAGGGGGCTGGAGGGTGTGCTCCAACTTTAGAGGGATCACACTCCTCAGCCTCCCTGGGAAGGTCTATGCCAAGGTACTCAAGAGGAAAGTCCGGCCGTTGGTCAAACCTCGGATTCAGGAGGAGCAATGGGGTTTTCATCCTGGTTGTGGCACATTGGACCAACAATTCAGCCTCTCGAGAATCCTCGAGAGTTTGTGGAAGTTTGCCCAACCAGTTTACATGTGTTTCGTGGACTTGGAGGAGGCATTCGACTGCGTCCCTTGTGGTTTTTTGTGGGGGGATGCTTCGGGAGTATGGGGTATTGGGCTTGTAGTTACGAGCTATGTGGTCTCTGTATGACCATTGTGAGAGTTTGGCTCATATTGCCAACACTCGGTCGGACTCATTCTCAGTGAGAGTTGGTCTCCACCAGGGATGCCCTTTGTCACCGATCCTGTTCACAATTTTTATGGACAGGATTTCTAGGCGCAGCCAGGGAACGGAGGGTGTCATGCTTGGTGACCACAGGATCTCATCTCTGTTGTTTGCAGATGATGTTGTCCTGATGGCTTCATCCAACAATGACCTACAGGTTTTACTGGGATGGTTTGCCGCTGAGTGTGAAGCAGCTGGGATGAGAATCAGAACCTCCAAGTCCAAGTCCATGGTCTTCAGCTGGAAAAAGGTGGATTGTCCTTTCCCAGTTGGGGACAAGCTCCTGCCCCAAGTGGAGGAGTTTAAGTATCTTGGGGTCTTATTCATGAGTGAGGGGAGAATGGAGCGAGAGACTGACAGATGGATCAGAGCAGGATCTGCAGTGATGCGGACGTTGTACAGGTCCATTGTGGTGAAGACGGAGCTAAGCTGTAAGGCAAAGCTGTCATTTACCAGTCAATCTACATTCCTACCCTCACCTATGGTCATGAGCTTTGGGTAATGACTGAAAGAATGAGATTGTGGATACAAGCAGCTGAAATGAGCTTTCTTCGTAGGATTGCTGGACTCACCCTCAGAGATAAGATGAGGGGCTCAGTCATCCGGGAGAGGCTCAGCGTAGAAGCGCTGCTCCTCCACATTGAAAGGAGCCAGTTGAGGTGGTTTGGGCATCTGATCAGGATGCCTCCTGGACGCCTCCCACTTGAGGTGTTTCGGGCACGTCCCATTGGGAGGAGACCCCGGGGCAGACCCGGGACTCACTGGAGAGACTACATCTCCCAGCTGGCCTGGAATCGTCTTGGTATCCTCTCTGAAGAGCTGGAGCAGGTGGCTGGGGAGAGGGAAGTCTGGGCTTCTCTGCTTGAACTGCTGCCTCCGCGACCCGGACCTCCAGAAAAGTGGTCAAAGATGGATGGATGGATGGATCTTAGAGATAAGTACTTTGTTGCTGTTCGTAAAATTGTTTTTTGTGTCTGCTCTTACTTAGGGTTGAGTAATTTATATTATAAGGAAACATTATAATTTCTGGTGATACTACCCACCTAACCTGTTGGAGAAACATCTGCACTGTCTTTGACACTTGTCTACATTAAAGGCATGCACTCACTGGTGCCAGGTGACTTGTTCCATGCAAAGGAAAATGGCCACCTGTTCAAAAGTAAGCAGGGGTCCTGCACCAGCCCACAGTCAAATAGTATTTTGTTTAACATAGTTCCCTCCTCTGAGAAAGTCACTGTCAGCTCCGCTTTACTCTTGTGTCTGTGATGGGCAGGTGCAGCACAGGCTTCCTCACCCACAGACAGAGTCATGGCTCCAAGGTGAGCTGCTGTGTCTCTTTTTAAAAAACCTGCGATCATTTCCTTAAAGCAGTAGCCTATATTAAGGTTAATTTTGACATTTTAGGCATACAGTTTGGAACAGTAACCCCTGATCAGGCTTATATTTTCACTAACTAACTAACTAACTAACTAACCTGCACTTATATAGCGCTTTTCTAGTCACAAAGACCACTCAAAGCGCTTTCATTAATACTAACCCTCTATTCTAAGGGTCTATAGGAAACAGATATCTAGGGACAATTTAGAACAGCCAATTAACCTAACATGCATGTTTTTGGCATGTGGGAGGAAACCGGAGAAATCCCGGAGTAAACCCACGCAACACGGGGAGAACATGCAAACTCCACACAGATCACTGTTGGTCGGGGGCTGGGATCGAACCCACGATCCCATGATCCCCACAATCCCCCGGCCAAGGGTAAACTGTGCTGCCGCAGTGCTAACCACTGCGCCACCGTGCAGCCCAACTACAGGCTGTGTGGATGGATGGTGGCAGCTATCATTCAGCTCATGAGTGTTGTGAAGTGATATTACAACAGATTGCACAGACGTCATCACGTCCAGCCCTATATTACAGGACTGACAGTGGGAGACTCGCTCTTTGGCGCTCCGCCTCTATGCCAACACCAGCCTGTACTTATTCACAGCTAGCTTAGTAGCTATACTACTGTAACACATTGTGTTAGCAATCTCTGCTTAATAAAGTCATCGTTCAGTACAGCTACCGCCCCCGCTGTCCCAATTCCAGACATAACATTTGGCGACGAGGAGAAAACATAGAAAATTTGACATGGAAGCGTGCTTGGGCCCCTTACCACCATTTCTCACGTCCCTGGGTGAGCCGCCTATCCCATGGCCTCACTGGTTCAAGTCGTTCTGCACTTATGTGTTGGCAATGGACCTAGCGAGACACGGCAAGAGAGTGTCTCGCCAAGATGAGGCTGCAAGCAGTTTTAATCCACAGCCTGGATACCAAGGGGCAGTGGGTATTCAGCAATTTAGGACAGGTGGACACGTGAGGAGTGTATCACGCTGCCGGCTGAACACTTCACGGCACCTAAAAGTGTGCTAGTGAGGGTGATTTGTTTCCGCCAGCGCCGACAGCAAGCAGGAGAGACGACCCAGGAGTACATCATGGACCTCTGTTGTCTGGCAAGCGTATGCAAGTTTGGCTATTTAGAGGACAAAATGGTGTGGGACCAGCTAGCAAAACACACCAGCAACCCACAGCTGCGGGCAAAGATAATCATGGCACCGGATAACCTACCGCTGGTGAAGGTGGATGAGTTGGCGTTCCCCTGGAGGCCACCGACAAGCTAACATCATAACTAGGTGAGCCACAACAACAAGCCCCGCTAGCACATGCAGTTACCTCAGCAAAAGAACCCGGTCACGCCATGAACTTCTCAGAAGACGACAAGGTGACTGTGGCTCCCCGACGCACCAAGAGTGAGCGTAGTCCTGCCCGACCAGGGGGCAGCAATGCAGGCATTGCGGCAAGCTCAATCACTTTGTCAAGGTGTGCCGATCAACATGACAGACATCAAGCCTGACACCCAGTTCAAAAGAACCACCAAGAACCACCATCCACGCAGTGGGCTCCAGAGGGGTGGCATACAAGTTGTGCACGGTGAGGTTAGATAACGTCAGCTTACCATTGCTGCTGGACACCACTGCTGTGAGGTCAGTGATGAACTGGGTTACAATTAAAAAAATTCTTCCCCAACCATCCTATTGGGAAGAATCCAGCGGAGCTGTACAGCTATGAACACACACGTGTCATCCTAGTAGGAACCATATCGCTGATGGTTCGCTACGGGTCAAGAGTCCTCCCAGTGTTCATCTTTCAGGTAACCACACACGGGGATAATATCCTCGGGTGTGATCTCTTTTATGAACTGGGTTTTACCATCCATGATAACCTTGGGCTCTGTTTGACTGCTGTTGATGGGAGCGCAACACACCCGGACGAGGGTACAGCCGCTCCGAGATTGATACCGCAGAGAGAACACAGCAAGAAGAAGGAGCAGAAACTGGACTAGTCTCACATCCTCGCCCAGCGCCAGCCTCGAAGAGCCACCACAGCGCTCCGGGATAGAGAGTTCGTGGCCCAGCAGGACCGAACAGAGCAACACCAATTGAGGACGCGTCCTGCCTCTGGCGTGAAAGGTATGCCGCCACAACAGCAATGCCGAGGACAGCCAAACTGATCACAACTCGTCGTGCTGGAATAAGTTCAGGTCCAACAATCCGGTCACCTGGACCCACAGACAATCCTGTCATCGCCGATGAGAATTGCCGTGCAGTTGGGGCTAGCCACCTTTCAAATGGCCGATAGATCGAGATCACCAGCCATCTGTAAAGGGTGAGAACAGCTTCCCCGGAACCAATCCAACCAGTGTGGAACCCAGACTGGGACTTTGCAGCAGAACACCCAGGTCCGCTGCACCCAGCGTTTCCAGGGCTGTGCCCACTGAGGGCTCGCCGGAGGTCCCTGAACTGAAAAACTCCTCTGCTCCTCCTGTGTGCCAATACCAGCCTGTACTTATTCACAGCTAGCTTAGTAGCTATACTACTGTAACATGTGATGTTAGCAGTATTTGCTAAATAATTTTTATATTTACTAAATAATTTTTAGATAATTTTTATAACTTTCTTCAAAGTCAGAAGTTTACATACACTAAGATTACTATGCCTTTGAACAATATGGGAAAGCCCAGGTGACGATGTCATAGCTTTGGAAGCTTTTGATAGGTTAATTGACAACATTTGAGTTAACTAGAGGCACACCTGTGGATGTATTTTAAGGCACACCTCAAACACACTGTTTCCTTGTGTGACATCCTAGGAAAATCAAAAGAAATCGGCCAAGATATCAGGAAGAGAATTGTGGACCTCCACAAGTCTGGTTCATCCTTGGGTACAATTTCCAGATGTCTGAAGGTGCCACATTCATCTGTTCAGTTATACACAAATATAAACGCCATGGGAATGTCTAGCCATCATACCGCTCAGGAAGGAGATGGGTTTTGTGTCCCAGAGATGAACGTGTTTTGATGTTAAATGTGCATACAACCCCAGAACAAAAGCAAAAGACCTTGTGAAGATGCTGGCTGAAGCTGGTAAGAGAGTGTCATTATCCACAGTGAAATGAGTCCTGTACAGACATGGACTGAAAGGCCACTCAGTGAGGAAGAAGCCATTACTCCAAAAGCAACACAAAAAGACAGATTACAGTTTGCAAATGCACATCGGGACAAAGACCTTAATTTTCTGAGACATGTCCTGTGGTCTGATGAAACTAAAATTGAACTATTTGGCCATATTGACCATTGTTACATTTGAAGGAAAAAGGGGGAAGTTTGCAAGTCTGAGAACACCATCCCAACTGTGAAGTACAGGGATGGCAGCATCCTGTTGTGGGGGTGTTTTGTTGCAGGAGGGACTGGTGCACTTCACAAAATATATGACATCATAAGGAAAGAACATTGTGTGGAAATATTAATAAGACATGTGAGAACAAGGCAGCCTACAAACCTGACTTAGTTACTACCAGTTCTGTCAGGAGGAACGGGCCAAAATTTCGCCAAACTATTGTGAGAAGTTTGTGGAAGGATACCTAAAACATTTGACTCAAGTCATACAATTTAAAGGCTATGCTATACCGTGGAGCAAAAAAGTATTTAGTCAGTCACCAATTGTGCAAGTTCTCCCACTTAAAAGATGAGAGAGGTCTCCAATTTTCATCATAGGTATACCTCAACTATGAGAGACAAAATGAGAAAAAAAAATCAGAAAATCACATTGTCTGATTTTTAAAGAATTTATTTGCAAATTATGGTGGAAAATAAGTATTTGGTCAATAACAAAAGTTCATCTCAATACTTTGTTATATACCCTTTGTTGGCAATGACAGAGGTCAAACGTTTTCTGTAAGTCTTCACAAGGTTTTCACACACTGTTGCTGGTATTTTGGCCCATTCCTCCATGCAGATCTCCTCTAGAGCAGTGATGTTTTGGGGCTGTCGCTGGGCAACACGGACTTTCAACTCCCTCCAAAGATTTTCTATGGGGTTGAGATCTGGAGACTGGCTAGGCCACTCCAGGACCTTGAAATGCTTCTTACGAAGCCACTCCTTCGTTGCCCGGGTGGTGTGTTTGGGATCATTGTCATGCTGAAAGACCCAGCCACGTTTCATCTTCAATGCCCTTGCTGATGGAAGGAGGTTTTCACTCAAAATCTCACGATACATGGCCCCATTCATTCTTTCCTTTACACGGATCAGCCGTCCTGGTCCCTTTGCAGAAAAACAGCCCCAAAGAATGATGTTTTCACCCCCATGCTTCACAGTAGGTATGGTGTTCTTTGGATGCAATGCAGCATTCTTTCTCCTCCAAACACGACAAGTTGAGTTTTTACCAAAAAGTTCTATTTTGGTTTCATCTGACCATATGACATTCTCCCAATCCTCTTCTGGATCATCCAAATGCTCTCTAGCAAACATCAGACAGGCCTGGACATGTACTGGCTTAAGCAGGGGGACACGTCTGGCACTGCAGGATTTGAGTCCCTGGTGGCGTAGTGTGTTACTGATGGTAGCCTTTGTTACTTTGGGCCCAGCTCTCTGCAGGTCATTCACTAGGTCCCCCCGTGTGGTTCTGGGATTTTTGCTAACCGTTCTCGTGATCATTTTGACCCCACAGGGTGAGATCTTGCGTGGAGCCCCAGATCGAGGGAGATTATCAGTGGTCTTGTATGTCTTCCATTTTCTAATAATTGCTCCCACAGTTGATTTCTTCACACCAAGCTGCTTACCTATTGCAGATTCAGTCTTCCCAGCCTGGTGCAGGTCTACAATTTTGTTTCTGCTGTCCTTTGACAGCTCTTTGGTCTTGGCCATAGTGGAGTTTGGAGTCTGACTGTTTGAGGTTGTGGACAGGTGTCTTTTATACTGATAACGAGTTCAAACAAGTGCCATTAATACAGGTAACGAGTGGAGGACAGAGGAGCCTCTTAAAGAAGAAGTTACAGGTCTGTGAGAGCCAGAAATCTTGCTTGTTTGTAGGTTACCAAATACTTATTTTCCACCATAATTTGCAAATAAATTCTTTAAAAATCAGACAATGTGATTTTCTGAATTTTTTTTTCTCATTTTGTCTCTCATAGTTGAGGTATACCTATGATGAAAATTGGAGACCTCTCTCATCTTTTAAGTGGGAGAACTTGCACAGTTGGTGGCTGACTAAATGCTTTTTTGCCCCACTGTAGTCTAGGAAAGCTGGTCAACTTGTTGACAAACCAGAAACTGTCTCTGCTCACTTGAAAAAAACATTCTGCCAACTTTTTTTAGATGCTCATTTATTTAAAATACTGACACATAAATGTAAACTTAAGAAATCCAGTTTGAAGTCCCTGACAGGGAAACAGTGACTTTCTGTTTAGCTGTATAGTCTTAACCATGTACCGTTTAATCTGTATTTTCATGTCTTCATGATACCAGTTTAAGTATTGCTTTTTTTCAGAAGAAATTCAGTATCTCTAGTCTTTTCAATTTCTCAAGGAACTGTGACTGTATTAATGAAATAAGTCTCAGCTCTAGCAACAAGGAAATAATACAACTGACCCTTTACCAAGAACTTTTCCTTTTAGACAAACAGGTTATGCAACATTCTTTTTTCATAAATAAACTATGTTTATGCTACATAATTGTGCAAGGCTTTATGCCACTAAGCACCCTTCTTACTGCTCCAACTGGAGGATAAGAGGCATTTACAACTTTCCTAACTGGGATCATGAATAAACAAGGGCAGTCAACCAAAGGTGCTGCTTCTGAAACATGCACAGTTACAATACTGCTGCTGGATGACAGTATTTCTTCCTTTTGGCCTGTGTCTGACTTCCATAACATGTTCTCATCTGCCATTTTGGCAGAAAGGGTTGTAAAAACTCTGTTATAATCTGTTATTACCTCTAATTTTATTCTAATTTTCATATAAGATAAGATAAGATAAGATAAGCCTTTATTAGTTCCACAACAGGGAAATTCCAGGATTGCAACAGCACAGGGATAGCAACACTCAGAGCAACAATCAGAAGGCAAGAAAAAAACAAGCAAGCAAGAGCAGCTAATATACATATGTACATATTACTATAAATATATATATATATACACACACAGAGACACACAGTGCAGATCATTGTAGCTGGATGGAATAAATATGTAAAGATATAAACACCCACAGTATGGAGCATTGCAGCTAGGTGGAATAAATATGTAAATATACAGTATAAACACACACAGTGCGGAGCAATGTAGCTAGATGGAATAATATGTAGATATATAAACACACAGTGTGGAGCATTGTAGCTAGATGGAATAAATATATAGATATATAAATATAAACACACCCAGTGTGGAGCATTGTAGCTAGATGGAATAAATATGTAAATATATAAACACACACAGTGCAGAGCATTGTTGCTAGATGGGATGAAACAGCATAACCGTCTACTTAGTTATCCTACATGGTATGATTATGTGCCTATACATATTCTCACCCTCCATAGTGACCGGTATTTTCCTAGTTGTATGCCGGAGAGGACCATTGTGTAAGTCTATTGCATCTTTTGCATTCAAAAAACTATTAGTTTGTTACGTCTTTTTGCTATCTCTGCGAGCAGCCCTGCTTAGGTTGTACAGTCTGACAGCCGTTGGTAGGAAGGACCTACGAAACCTCTCGGTTGTGCACCTGGGATGATGTAGTCTGCTGCTAAATGAGCTCCTCAGTGCATTCAGTATGTCCTGCATAGGGTGGAACTCGGACTCCAGCAGAGATGACAGTTTAGCCACCGTCCTTCTCTCTCCTATCTCCTCCACCGGATCAAGGCGCTGCCCCAGGACAGAGCTAGCTTTCTTGATCAGTTTGTTCAGTCTCTTCCTATCGGCTGCAGTAATGCCACTGCCCCAGCAGACCACTCCAAAAGTGATGGCTGATGCCACCACCGTGTCATAGAATGTCTTCAGCAGCGCCCCTTGTACACCAAAAGACCTGAGTCTCCTCAGCAGGAACAGCCTGCGCTGTCCCTTCTTGTAGAGTGTGTCAGTATTGTGTGACCAGTCTAGTTTATTGTTCAGATGAATACCCAGGTACTTATAGGATGTCACCATCTCGATGTCTGTTCCCTGTATATTTACTGGTGCTGTGAGGGGCTGCCCATGCCTGCGGCAGTCCACCACCAGCTCCTTAGTTTTCCTCGCGTTGATCTGGAGGCAGTTCCGATGGCACCAGTCCATGAAGTCCTGGATAAGCCCTCTGTACTCAGCTTCATCTCCATTGGAGATGAGGCCAACGGTCGCAGAGTCATCAGAGAACTTCTGTAGATGGCAGTGTGTTGTGTTGTGTGAGAAGTCCGCAGTATAAAGAGTGAACAGGAAGGGAGCCAGCACCGTTCCCTGGGGGGCCCCCGTGCTACCGATGATCGTGTCGGACACACAGTCCCGGGTTCTCACAAACTGAGGCCGGTTCGTGAGGTAGTCCAGGATCCATGATGACAGGTGCTGGTCCACCCCTGCGCGCAGCAGCTTGTCCTTCAGGATCATTGGTTGGATGGTGTTGAAAGCACTGGAGAAGTCAAAGAACATGATCCTCACCATATTCCCGGGCTTCTCCAGGTGGGACAGAGAACGGTGAAGGAGGAAGATCACCGCATCCTCCACCCCAATGCCATGCTGGTAGGCGAACTGGAGTGGATCCATCGCTGGCTCCACCAGGGGGCGGAGGTGAGCAAGGAGCAGTCTCTCCAGGGTCTTCATCAAGTGGGACGTCAAGGCCACCGGTCTGTAGCTGTTCAGGTCTTTGGGGTGGGAAGTTTTTGGTACAGGTACCACACAAGATGTTTTCCACAGCTGTGGTACCCTCCCAAGCTTCAGGCTCAGGTTGAAGATGTACGTCACAATCCCACACAGCTGGTCTGCACAGGACTTGAGGAGCTTTGCGCTGATGCCGTCCGGTCCCGACGCCTTCCTCGCCTTGATCTTCCTCAGCTCCGTCCTCACCTGGGTCCTGGTCAGGGTCAGGATGGGGGGCTGTGTGTTGGGAGTGGGGGGGTGTTGGTGGAGTGGGGAGTGGGCAGCAGGACTTGATTTCTTTAGAGGCAGCAGTGGTTGTTGTGCAGTCAGGGGGGAGGGCGGTTGGTCAAACCTATTGAAAAACAGATTCAGGTTGTTCGCCCACTCCCTGCCCCCCGTGGCCTGGGGGGAGGTATTCTGGAGCCCAGAGATGGTTTTGAGGTTTCTCCAGACCCCGCTGATGTCGCTCTGTTGCAGCTTGTCCTCCATCTTCTTCCTGAAGTTGTCCTTGCCTTCTCTGATCTTTCTCCTCAGCTCCCTCTGTACGGACTTCAACATCTCCCTGTTTGCCGACCTGAAGATCCTCTTCTTCTCTCTCAGAAGTGGTTTAATCTCAGGGTTGATCCAGGGTTTGTTGTTTGAGCAACACCGTATGGTCTTGGTGGGAACGGATTTGTCCACACAGAAGCTGAGGTAGTCTGTGAAGGTGTGAGTGAGGCCATCGATGTCCTCACCATGTGGATCGCAGAGCTGCTTCCAGGCGGTGGCTTCAAAACAGCCCTTTAGAGTGTCCATTGTCTCCTCAGACCATAACTCCACTGTGCGCATGGCCGGAGGTTGTCTGTGCACTAGGGGTTTGTATACCGGCCGGAGATGAACCAAGTTGTGATCCGATCTCCCGAGTGGGGGGAGTTGTGATGAGGTGTACGCCTCCTTAGTGTTTGCGTAGAATAAGTCCAGTGTTTTATTGTCTCTAGTGTGGCATGTGACATACTGGGTGAACGTGGGTAGAATGGGAGACAGTGAAACATGGTTGAAATCGCCTGAGATGAGGAGAAGAGCATCTGGGTGTTCTGTCTGCAGCCTGCTGGTTACTGAATGGATGACGTCACGCGCTGTCCCAGCGTTCGCCGTCGGATTTGCATAAACAACAATGCAGATCACGTGTGAGTGTTCTCTCGGGAGATATGTAGGCCGCATGCTAACAGCTAGCAACTCAATGTCTTTGCTGCAGTGTCGTTGTTTAACAGTCATATGTCCCGGTCTGCACCAGTTGTTGTTAACATACATTATCACTCCACCGCCCCTTGCTTTGCCACTGTCTGGTGTTCGGTCAGCCCGTATCATGTGGAAACCCTCCAGCTCAATGTTAGCATCTGCTGCTAGTTCAGTTAGCCACGTCTCAGAAAACAAAAGGAGAGAGCACTCCCGATATGTGCTATCGTAACGGCAGATAGCCACTAGCTCATCTACCTTTTTCAGTAACGACCGTACATTTCCCATGATAACAGATGGAAGGGAGGGTCTGTACCTTATATTTTTTGTCCTCCGCCTTACTCCAGCCCGGCAGCCGCGGCGTTTTGGCCTCAGTTCTCTCGGTATGTCGAGTTTTTCCAATGGGACCGGGTGGCGGTTGAATGCTAGCAGCTCTTCCCTGCTGTATCATATCCTACTATAAACAGTGGCTCCGTCCACCGGCCCAGGAGACATTTGGGACGATCTGTGTGTCCGTGATATAAGTGGAGTGAAAAAAAGACGGATCAAAAAGAGAGAGGAAGGGAAAAAGACTCGGAATCGAGCCGCTGTTGCAAAGGGCAGCCGACTCATGTGGCGCCGGGAGAAAAAAAAAAAAAAATATATATAGTGTAGCGAACTCAATATGAGCACCCTACTTGGCTTGCCAAGTGGGTTGACCCTATTGGCGACACAGGTAGGGTGCGGGACTCCGGAGCGGGAGGCGTGAGTTCGAATCTCCCGGTGGGACGTCGCCATGTCGAGCAGCACGTTACACTGGTGTCAGAAGTGGGATCTCCTGTCCAAAGCAGTAATGGGGCGCTGACATCGGGACGATGTCGAGAACCAGAGGGGAGTAGTGTAGCGAACTCAATACGAGCACCCTACTTGGCTTGCCAAGTGGGTTGACCCTATTGGCGACACAGGTAGGGTGCGGGACTCCGGAGCGGGAGGCGTGAGTTCGAATCTCCCGGTGGGACGTCGCCATGTCGAGCAGCACGTTACAATATATATATATTAAAAAAAAATATAAGCCGAAAAATGGAATTTAATTGTGAAACTATAGTATACAGCATGCAGATTGTCCATGTATTTATTCCAAAAAAAAAGCATCCTGCTTTGTGTGGTACTTGGACATGAAACGTGACACATAAATGCATGTCGCCACCAAATAAAAGTGCAAGCACACACACACACACACACACACACACACAGTGTCTCTTCCTGTAAATATGAAAGCTGTGTCCATATGGGAAAAAAATGATGGTAATTATTGCATTCCCCTCAGTGAGGGAAATGTCTTTATTTTTGCTGTAGACTGAAAACATTTGGGTTTGACATCAAAAGATGAACATAAGACAAGAGATCAACATTTCAGCTTTGACTTCCAGGTATTTACCTGGAATACGCTTTTCTTTTATGTTTGTGAGCCTTCTCAAAAATTTGAAAATTATTTCTTCTACATATGCAACATTTTGGAAGATAATTTGCATGTATTTTTATGGATATTTAGATTTTTTTAAATTTGCAAAATAAATTTATATTTTTGCAGTTTATTTTTTTTTTATTAGTTTTATCGCCACATCAAGCCATTGGTAATGGGCTGCATATCCTCAGCTGCACATTGCAGACTCCTCCCTTTGGGTGAGTCACTCAATATATTTGAGCTTGTTTCCTGATAACACTCTTACACTACAGGTAAAGATGATTATCTGCATGGTGACTGCCTTCTTTGTTTAAAAAGACATGCATCATATTCGGCACGCACAGATGTTTGCGATAACTACAGCAAGTGGTGTGCAGGCAGGGGTAGCAGTGGGAGTATTTTATCGTGTAAGGACAGCCAAGAATTTATATATATATTGCATGTCAGGGCAGGGAATCATTCATGATTCGTCATGCTTTTGTGCTGCTTTGAAGATCAACTAGTGAACTTTTCCTCTGGACTCAAGCAGGATAGGTCTGCACACGTTTTTAGTCACAGTGCAACTGAAAACAAAAATGTTCTGTCTGCTTAAAGATGAAATCTGATCTGCTGTAAGCAATAATCAGTTTTGTGAAATCTAATCAAACAGGACAGCAGCCAAACCCAGAGCCATATGTGGCTTTTGACCATAATCAGTGCCCCCCTGAGGTAGCACATACTGTAAATACAAGTCCTTCCTTTTCTTCTTGGCTGTGCCCAGAACCGTTCTGACTTCAACCAGGAACAAGTCTGAATCATTCCTAGTGCCGCAGCTCACTACACAGGGACCATTTGCTGGGGTTCCTCATTGCTAACCGTGCATGATAGAGGCCAGGGCAGAGGGGGCCACCTTGTGTCAATCCCACTGCCCGAAGCTGTTGCTACATCCCATACGGCAGGTAATTCTCTTTCACCAGAAGCTCTTGATGCCAGACTCCATGACACCCGGTGCCCCATGGGTGGCAATAGCCAACTCCAACAGGTAGACCATTACGCTCAGCAGTCACGGCCAGGCAGGCTGGTAGTCAGGGAGGTTTGCTTGCCAATGTGGAGAGTGGCCAGAATCGGGATGCATGTGATGATGAGGGAACCTCATGTAGAGCAAAAGGGCGGGAACTCCACCCAAGTGTGCATTTCCCATTCAGTTGCACCGAGAGAACCGAGTGTATGGGAACAGGGTAAAAAGAAAGTAGAAATAATGAAATAAACAGTATAAAAATGAGGTAGACAGAGGAAAAAACATTGTTAAAACAACAAGGTGAATACAGTGAAAAAAATTTGGAAAAAAAACCAAGATGGGCACAGGGAGAAAACAGGATAAAAACTGGAGAAAAAGGAAAAAAGATAAAAACAGTCAAAGTGGTAAAATTTAAAAATTAAGAAAAAAGCGAATTGTCCAAACCTTCAGAAAAGCAGTAGAAGATGGATGGATGGAAAAAATGGGGTAGAAACAGAAAAATAGGGAAAAAAAACTGTTAAAAACAGTGAAAACTGAGTTAAAACAAAGTAGATGTAGTGTATGTGATGTGCTGCACGCTCACGCAGGTGATGTCAGCTCGTCGATGTTGGGGGTTCGGGCAGTTCAACCACACTGCTTTAGATATACAGTATGTGTGTTCTAGTTAAATAAAGTCAACTTTAGCACATGGTCATTGTCCGCCCATTCTTCAGACATACAGTCATGTGAAAATATTAGGACACCCGGTGGAGGAAGGAAGCAGATGAGGCAACGAGCTAGATGACACACGAACTTTATTCCTTCTCCAACATCATGTACAGTAAAACTCTGCCTGGGTCTCTGAGCACCTTCTTTTTATAATCTTTAATTCTGTGCCATGAGACCCAGGAAGCCCAGCACAATACAATCAGTGGAACAAAGACATGCGTGGCACATTAACATCACATAATGCCAGGCCCGCTTCTCACATCCTCTCTTCCTTCAGCGGCTCTGGCGCCTCATGAACTCCCCAGGGGGTGAATAGTCCTTTCTGTTCCGTCTGAGACCCCTCGGTACCACTTCCTCCTTCAGTCCATTGTTCCCTCTTCCCCCTGGCTCCTGACTCTGGGTGGAGAATTCCCCACACAGTGCCACCACACAGCCCCGCCCCCCTTTCCCAAACACCAGAAAAGGCACTAACCCCCCTGTCCTTTGGGCTTGAGCTGGTGCCCATAGTGGCTGTAGGGGAGGGTTGCCGATCTGGTCGAAACACCCTGCTGGCGAGGTGTACAGGAGGGCACGTCAGTCTGTGGAGGGAAAAAGGATGGGGGGAAAACATGTTAGCTTCATGAGCGCAGGGCTCTGCCGAGGGAACACCAACTTGCGGAGCCACTGATGGCGGGCGTCCCTGCTGGGGAGCTTGGGCCAACACCACCTGCTCCTCTGCCAACACAAAAGAGTGCTTCAGCCTGTCGATGGAGACGGTCTCCCTACGCCCCCCCCCCCCCCGCCAAGTCTAACACAAAATGCTTTGCCCCTGGTTCCAGCACCCTGAACGGTCCATTGTACGGTGGGCGCAGCAGGATCCAGTGCGCATCGTGCCTGACAAAAACAAAACTGGCATTCTGTAAGCTTTTTGGGACAAAGATGCAGGGAAAACAATGGTGGGCCGGGCCTGGCATGTTAAAAGCCTCCATACTGTGCAAAAATTGCGTGGGCGGATCGGCCCCGGGCGTGAGGTTTTCCGATAAAGACTCCCCGGGCATCCACAGTGGCTGAGCACAAACGAGTTCTGCCGGGGAGGGAGCCAGGTCCTCCTTAGGCACGGAGCGCAACCCTAAAAGAACCCAGGGCAAGCGGTCGACCCAATTTGCATCCGTGAGCAAAGCTCTGAGCACTGCCTTAAGCAACCTATGAAAACGCTCACATAACCCGTTAGCCTGGGGGTTGTACGCGGAAGTGCGGTGAATTTTGACCCCCAGGCTCTGGGTCATCGCGGTCCAGAGTTCTGAAACAAATTGCGGACCCCTGTCAGAACTGATGTCCGACGGGATCCGAACCGTGCAACCCAAGGCGACAAAAAAGCGCGAGCCACTTCCATGGACGTGGTGGAAGCCAACAGGACCACTTCAGGCCAGTGCGTGGTGCGGTCCACGATTGTCAAAAGGTGCATGAAACCTTGCGATGGTGGGAGGGGTCCCACGAAATCCACGTGGACGTGGTTGAACCTTCTGTCCCGGATTTGGAACAGCTCGAGGGGGGCTCTCGTGTGCTTGTGCACTTTGGCCCACTGGCATGCGACGCATGCTGCAGCCCATTCTTTCACGTCCTTGCACAAGCGCGGCCAGACAAATTTTGCCCCCACCAGTTTCACCAAAGCGTGCACACCTGGATGCAAAACGGAGTGGACTGACTAAAAAATGTGGCAGCGCCAAGAGCTCGGGACATCGCAGAGCAAGGGAGGTCATCCTTCTTGCACCACCCTGCTCTCTAGGTTTAACCCAGTAGGCGGAGACTGGAGCATGCAAATGTCCATGTTCCTGGCTTGCTCTGCAGCCATGGCAGGGAAATCTATTCCCATGTAGACTGGGGAAACTAATGCACGTGACAGGCAATCGGCCACAACATTGAGCTTACTGGCAATGTGTTGAATGTCGGTCGTAAACTCCGAGATCGCGGCCGTTGCTGCCGGGCCAACCACGGTTCCAAGTCCTTGGACATCACGTACTTCAGCAGCTTATGGTCAACAAACGCGCTGAACTCGTACCCCTTTCGCCAAAACTGGAAATGGCGCGTCGCCAGGTGGAGAGCCAACAATTCTCTGTCGAACGTGCTGTATTTGTGTTCATTGTCGCACAAAGTTCGACTGAAAAATGCGAGCAGCTGCCATGAACTGGAGACGTACTGCTCCACCACTACCCCTATGGCAATGTCAGACGCGTCTGTGGTGAGCACAATCTGTGCCGACAAGTCAGGCTGGGCTAGCAAAGCGGCATCCACAAGCGCTGTTTTGCTGTCTGTGAAAGCCTGGACTCGCTCAGGAGTCCAGTCGATGTTTTCCGCTGGCTTCTTTTTCTTAAGCGCGGCATACAACAGCTGCATCAGCTGGGCTGCCCGGGGGAGGAAATGGTTAAAAAAATTGACCATTCCCAAAAACTCCTGTAGGGCCCTCACAGTCTGCGGACGCAGAAAGTCTGACACAGCGAGCACCTTATCCGGTAGCGGAATCACACCCTCCAGCGAAATGCAGTGGCCCAAAAAATCGATCACTGGCACCCCGAGCTGGCACTTCGCCGGGTTCAAAATAAGCCCGTGTTCTTCCAATCTCTGGAAAAACCATCTTGAGATGGGCGATGTGCTCCTCCTCGGATGCGCTAGCCACCAGAATGTTGTCTAAGTAGACAAAAATGAAGGACAAGTCACGAGACACTGCATCCATCATTCTCTGGAAGGTCTGCGCCGCGCCCTTTAATCCAAACGGCATTCATAAAAACTCAAAAAGGCTAAAAGGAGTTATTACCGCTGTTTTAGGAACATCTTCCGCATGCACCGGCACCTGGTGGTAACCGCAGACCAGATCCACTTTCAAAAAAACACACGTCGCGGCCAGGTGTACAGAAAATTCCTGGATGTGCAGGATGGGATACTGATCATGTTCCGTGGCGTTGTTCAAGTGCCGGAAATCGCCACACAGTCGCCACAACCCGTTGGCCTTAGGCACCATGTGTAGCGGGGATGCCCACGGACTGTTGGAACACCTGACGATGCCCAACTGCTCTAAGTTGGCAAACTCCTCATGCACACTGGTCAGTTTAGCCACGTCCAGGTGCCGATGTCGCATGAACACTGGCGGGCCTTTTGTAGTTATGAAATGTTCGACCCCGTGTTTCGTTACAGCAGTCGAAAAAATCGATACTGTGAGTGCTGGGAACTGTGTAAGTAAATGCTGGTACTTACCCCCTGGAGCTATAACGTTAGCCAGTGTTGTTGACCAAGCTCCCCGAGCTGTGCAAGGCAGGGAGTTGAAAGAGACAGCATCCACTAAACGTCTGTTGGCAACATCGACTAATAACCTATAAGCACATAAAAAAATCTACACCTAAATTGGGGGCAGAACATGCAGCTACCACAAAGTCCCACTGGAAATTACGTCCGTGCAAGCATATCGTCAGCATCCATTCGCCAAACGTCCTGATGGTGGATCCGTTGGTGGGCGTGAGTTCAGGACTGCTGCCTCCTGCCAACCTGTCTGCACTGACCGGCAGGATGAGGCTCTTCTGGGAGCCAGAGTTCACCAAAAATCATCTCCCCGAACGTGTGTCCGTGACATAAAGCAGCTTGTTCCTGTCGCCAGCAGTTGCAGCTGCTACAGACTGCTGGCCATGCCATCTTTCTGGCTTCTTGAATTGGCATGACGGCAGGCAGTGTTGGACATTCAAGCCAAAACGGCAATGATAGAAACAGATTGCCTGTTCCTTCATCTCTTGGTGTCTGTCCCGGCTACCACCAACGGCTCCTCGACCTCGCTGGAGTCCCTCCTGGATGCCGGTGCCACTGCCTGCACACTGAGAGTTCTGGTTCCCAAAATGATGTGGTCCGCTTCCTGCGCCAGGGTGCAGTATTCTTTGTTAACCAGCTGCGGCGAGTTGGCCAGGATCGCCGTCGCTGTAGCTGGAAGGTTCCTGAGGAACAAGTGGGCGAACAAGAAAGATTCATCATCCTTCCCCCTCAGCACCAACATGCTCTCCATGAGCTCCACGGCTGATCTGTTACCTAACTCTAAACGTGTTAGGAGTCCCTCTGCCCTCTCACTGTTAGACAGGATATAGCACTGGAGTAGCATCCGCTTGAGCGCTTCATGTTTCCCTTGGGCTGGTGGCTCCTGGAGCAGGCTTGTCACCTGTTGCGTGGCACGTGCATCCAGCGCAGCGACCACATATTAACATTTTGTGTCGTCCATTGTTATCCCATGGAGTGTGAACTGGGCTTCTATATGCAGGAACCACGCGGTCGGGTTGTGAAGCCAAAAGTCTGGGAACTTGACTGAGACAGTCCACGCAGCGCTGGGGTTCCCCCTCCAGGTCGTCTCTGGGGCATGTCTTTGGGTCACCAATGTGGAAGAAGGAAGCAGACGAGGCAACAAGCTAGATAACACACGAACTTTATTCCTTCTCCAACATCAAGTACAGTAAAACTCTGCCTGGGTCTCTGAGCACCTTCTTTTTATAACCTTTAATTCCTTGCCATGAGACCCAGGAAGCCCAGCACAGTACAATCAGTGGAACAAAGACATGCATGGCACATTAACATCACATAATGCCAGGCCCGCTTCTCACACCCTCTCTTCCTTCAGCGGCTCTGGCACCTCCTGAACTCCCCGGGGAATGAATAGTCATTTCTGTTCCGTCTGAGACCCCCCAGTACCACTTCCTCCTTCAGTCCATTGTTCCCTTTTCCCCCCGGCTCCCGACTCTGGATGGAGAATTCCCCACACAGTGTCACCACAACCCCATTAAATATTCAGTTCTTTATTAAGAATCGTTATGTTCACATATTGATGTCTAATCTTGTTTTTATTTATCTCTGGAAAAGAAGGTGATTTAATTGCAGGTAAATAACAAAGATTAACCTTATTTTACACATTAAACAAAAGATATCAACAAAAATGCATATTCTGAGGAAAAAGTTAGGACACTCTACCACCTAATAGCTAGTGTTACCCCCTTTGGCTGAAATAACTTCAGTGAGATGCTTCTTGTAGCCATCTACCAGTCTCTGACATCGGTCTGAAGAAAGTTTGCCCCACTCCTCAATGCAGAATTCTTTCAGCTGTGAGATGTTTGAGGGGTTTCTTGCATGTACAGCCCATTTCAAGTCACCCCACAGCATCTCAGTGGGATTAAGATCTAGGCTTTGACTCGGCCATTCCAGGACTCTTTATTTCTTAGTTTTTAGCCAGTACTTGATGGATTTACTGGTATGTTTTGGGTCATTGTCATGTTGCAGGGTCCAGTTCTGCTTCAGCTTTAATTTTTTTACAGATGGTCTCACGTGGTCCTCAAACACCTTCTGATACACGGTAGAATTCATGGTGGATTCTATGAT
Source organism: Pholidichthys leucotaenia (assembly GCA_020510985.1). Taxonomy (NCBI): domain Eukaryota; kingdom Metazoa; phylum Chordata; class Actinopteri; order Cichliformes; family Pholidichthyidae; genus Pholidichthys; species Pholidichthys leucotaenia. The sequence continues at coordinate 205,429,790 of CM035839.1, forward strand.
GGTGAGCTGGCCAGGTCCTGCTGCAGCAAAGCATCCCAAAACCATGACACTTCCACCTCCATGCTTCACAATTCATATGAGGTTCTTTTCCTGGAATGCTGTATTTGGTCTGCGCCAAACACATCCTTTGTTCTGGTGTCCAAATAATTCCGTTTTAGACTCATCTGTCCAAAGCACATGATTCCAGAAGTCCAGGGGCCTCATGTACAAAGACTTGTGTGGATTTCCTACTGAAAGATGATGTACGTTTAAATCAAGAAAACACCATAAGCAAAAAAAAAATAAAATAAAAATCCAGATGTATGAAACAGTGCATACGTAGGAATCAAAGCACATTTCCTTTGTACATCCCAATCTACTTGAAATTGAATGCACGTGAGGAAATACCGGACTCCTCCCTTGACACACCTCCATTTTAATATGCAATTACATGCAAATAGATATGCAAATATATATATATATATACTACTATTATATACAGTATATATTACTACTTACTTCCGGTGCCACACGAGTAGGCTGCCTTTTTGCAACAGCGGATCAATTTCTTCCTATTTCTATTTACTATCTCGCTTCTCTTGCTAATCTTTCTGATCCGGAAAGAAAGTACACCTTATACATTGGACGGACACACGGATCGCCCCAAATGTCTCCTGAGCCGGCAGACGGAGCCACTGTTATTAGCAGGATATGTTACAGCAGAGACCAGGTGCTAGCACTTAACTGGATCCAGATGCTAGCGCAAGACCTCGACATACCGGGTGAAATAAGACAGAAACGACGTGGATGCCGTGCTGGAGCAAGACGGCGGGCGAGAAATATAAGGTACAGACCCGTCCTTCCATCTGTTATTATGGGGGAACGTTCGATCGCTACTCAATAAGACCGACGAGCTAGCGGCCATCTCCCGCTACGAGAGCGTCTTCAGAGAGAGTAGCTTGATGTTGTTTACTGAGACGTGGCTAACCGAACTAGCAACAGATGCTAACATCGAACTGGAGGGTTTCCACGCAATATGGGCAGACCGGACACCAGACAGTGGGAAGGCAAGGGGCGGAGGAGTGATAATGTACAGTATGTCAATAACAGCTGGTGCAGACCGGGACATATCACAGTTAAACAACATCACTGCAGCAAAGACATAGAGTTGCTAGCTGCTAGCATGCAGCCTACCTATCTCCCGAGGGAATACTCACTCGTGATCTGCATTGTTATTTATGCAAATCCCATGGCGAACGCGGGGACAGCGCGTGACGTCATTCACTCAGTAACTGGCAGGCTGCTGACAGAACACCCAGATGCTCTTCTCCTCATCTCTGGTGATTTCAACCATATTTCACTGTCCTCCATTCTGCCCACATTCACCCAGTATGTCACATGCCACACTAGAGACAATAAAACACTGGACTTATTCTATGCAAACACTAAGGAGGCGTACACCTCATCACCACTTCCCTCACTCAGGAGATCGGATCACAACTTGGTTCATCTCCTGCCGGTGTACAAACCCCTAGTGCACAGACAACCTCCGGTCATGCGCACAGTGAAGTTATGGTCTGAGGAGGCAATGGACGCGCTAAAGGACTGCTTTGAAACCACTGCCTGGGAGCAGCTCTGCGATCCACATGGTGAGGACATCAATGGCCTCACTCACACCATCACGGCTACATCAACTTCTGTGTGGACAACACCGTACCCACCAAGACAATACGGTGTTGCTCGAACAACAAACCCTGGATCAACCCTGAGATAAAAACATTTCTGAGAGAGAAGAAGAGGATCTTCAGGTCGGGGAACAGGGAGATGCTGAAGTCCGTACAGAGGGAGCTGAGGAGGAAGATCAGAGAAGGCAAGAACAGCTTCAGGAAGAAGATGGAGGACAAGCTGCAATGGAGCGACATCAGCGGGGTCTGGAGAAACCTCAAAACCATCTCTGGACTTCAGAATACCTCCTCCCAGGCCACGGGGGGCAGGGAGTGGGTGAACAATCTGAACCTGTTTTTTAATAGGTTTGACCAACCGCCCTCCCCCCCGACTGCACACCAACCACTTCTGCCTCTAAAGTCATCGAGACCTGCTGTCCACACCTCACTCCACCAACACCCCCCCACTCCCAGTGCACAGCCCCCCAACCTGACCCTCACTAAGACCCAGGTGAGGACAGAGCTGAGGAAGATCAAGGCGAGGAAGGCCTCGGGACCGAACGGCATCAGCGTGAAGCTCCTCAAGTCCTGCGCAGACCAGCTGTGTGGGATTGTGGAGCACATCTTCAACCTGAGCCTGAAGCTGGGGAGGGTACCACAGTTGTGGAGAACATCTTATGTGGTACCTGTACCAAAGACTTCCCACCCCAAAGACCTGAACAGCTACAAACCAGTGGCCCTGACGTCTCACCTGATGAAGACCCTGGAGAGACTGCTCCTTGCTCACCTCCGCCCCCTGGTGGGACCAGCGATGGATCCACTCCAGTTCACCTACCAGCATGGCATTGGGGTGGAGGATGCAGTGATCTTCCTCCTTCACCGTTCCCTTTCCCACCTGGAGAAGCCCGGGAATGCGGTGAGGATCATGTTCTTTGATTTCTCCAGTGCTTTCAACACCATCCAACCGATGATCCTGAAGGACAAGCTGCTGTGTGCAGGGGTGGACCAGCACCTGTCATCATGGATCCTGGACTACCTCACTAACCGGCCACAGTTTGTGAGAACCCGGGATTGTGTGTCAGACACGATCATCGGCAGCACGGGGGACCCCCAGGGAACGGTTTTGGCTCTCTTCCTGTTCACCCTTTATACTGCAGACTTTTCACACAACACAACACAACACACTGCCATCTACAGAAGTTCTCTGAGGACTCTGCGATCGTCGGCCTCATCTCCAATGGAGATGAAGCTGAGTACAGAAGACTTATCCAGGATTTCGTGGACTGGTGCCATCGGAACTGCCTCCAGATCAACATGAGGAAAACTAGGGAGCTGGTGGTGGACTGCCGCAGGCAAGGACAACCCCTCACAGCACCAGTAAACATCCAGGGAACAGACATTGAGATGGTGACATCCTACAAGTACCTGGGTGTTCATCTGAACAATAAACTAGACTGGTCACACAATACCGATGCACTCTACAAGAAGGGACAGCGCAGGCTGTTCCTACTGAGGAGGCTCAGGTCTTTTGGTGTACAAGGGGTGCTCTTGAAGACATTCTATGACACGGTGGTGGCATCAGCCATCACTTTTGGAGTGGTCTGCTGGGGTAACGGCATTACAGCAGCAGATAGGAAGAGACTGAACAAACTAATCAAGAAAGCTAGCTCTGTCCTGGGGCAGCGCCTTGACCCAGTGGAGGAGATAGGAGAGAGAAGGATGGTGGCTAAACTGTCATCTCTGCTGGAGTCTGAGTCCCACCCTATGCAGGACATACTGAATGCACTGAGGAGCTCATTTAGCAGTAGACTACATCATCCTAGATGCGTGACCAAGAGGTTTCGCAGGTCCTTCCTACCTACGGCTGTCAGACTGTATAACCTAAGCAGGGCTGCTCACAGAGATAGCAAAAAAAACGTGACGACCTAATAGTATTGAATGCAAAAGATGCAACAGACTTACACAAATGGTCCCCTCCAGTATACAACTACAACAATATCAGTCGCTATGGAGGGTGACAATATGTATGGGTACATATTCATACCATGTAGGGTAACTAAATAGACGGTTATGCTGTTTAGTCCATCTAGCTACAATGCTCCGCACTGTGTGTGTATATATATATATATATATATACACACTGTATATACTGTATATACTGTATATATTGTATATATGTGTATATATATATATATATATATATATATATATATATATATATATATATATATATATATATATATATATTTATGTGTACATATGTATATTCACTGCTCTTATTTTCTTATCTTCTAAATCATTGCTCTGAGTGTTGCTATCCCTGTGCTGTTGCAATCCTGGAATTTCCCCGGTGTGGGACTAATAAAGGCTTATCTTATCTTATATATATATATATATATATATATACAAGCCCTGCATGTTTGAGTCTCCTGTATCCACGATCAAAAATAATGGGTTTAATGGAATTTCAGTTGAGTTGGAGGTGCTCCTGAATGAGGTAGAGGCGCACAAAAATGCTTTGTTTGGCAAGCTGTCCTCCGGCTTTAGCACTGGATACAGGTAATTCAATAGCCTGCTCACAGCCCTATAAGATTAGCTTACTGTTTTCCTTTATTCAGACAGGGATGCGAAGGAGATGTTTATTTAACCTTGACATGTTTCGACTGATGTCTGCGGTCGTCCTCAGAAGCGTCAGCTGATCACTGTGATTTGAGACCAGCCGGGTAGATCAGCTCATTGAATAAAGAAAATAGTAATAAGATAAGATAAGATAAGATAAGCCTTTATTAGTCCCACAATGGGGAAATTCCAGGATTGCAACAGCATAGGGATAGCAACACTCAGAGCAACAGTCAGAAGGCAAGAAAAAACAACATCTAGTAAACATATGTCCATATTACTATAAATGTATATATATAGACACACAGTGCAGAGCATTATGGCTGGTGAATGTGCAGCAGAAAGTCTAAGCTCTCTCTCCGCGGATGCAGCGGGCCAGCTGGAAGTCTTTGGGCATGATGGTGACCCCCTTAGCGAAGAAGAGACCCACCAGGTGGGCCTCGCTGGTCTCCTGCAGAGCCATGACGGCGAAGCTCAGGAAACGCAGGTCGGTCTTGAAGTCCTGAGCGATCTCCCTCACCAGGCGCTGGATGGGCAGCTTACGGATGAGCAGCTCCGTGGATTTCTGGTAGCGACGGATCTCTCTCAGAGCCACGGGCCTGTGACGGCGAGGCTTCTTCACTCTGCCGGTGGCCAGAGCGCCTCTCCGAGCAGCCCTGGTGGCTAGCTGTCTCCTGGGGGGCTTCTTCCTCCAGTAGATTTTACGGGCGGTCTGCTTGGTTCTTGCCATCGCTCTTTATTATTCTGTCTTATATTTCTTTCACGCCGCCTAAACTCCAGCCCGGCACCCGCGTCGTTCTCGCTACAGCTCCCGGTATGTCGAGTTTCCCATTAGCACCGGGCGGCGGCCAAGTGCTAGCTAGCACTAGCTCCTCCCCGCTGTAACGTCTCCCGCTGCAAACCGTGGCTCCGTCCGCCGACCCGGGAGACCCCCGGGGCGATCCGTGCGTCCGTGATATATATACAGAGTGAAAGGTGTAGAAAGAAGAAGGAAGATAAAAAAAAAAAAAGGCTGTTGCAACAAGCAGCCGACTCGTGTGGCGCCGCCGGTCCGGCGGAACCGGAACCGGAGGCGCCAGGCATGTTTGGGGGCGCACAGGCATGTTGCGCATGAGGTGGGTTATTTAGGACAATTACATGAATTTACTCACCAAGAAGCCACCCATCTGCACAGTGCCAGCTTGTAGTTTGTTCCCAACAATGTTGTTCATTAGAATGACTGAATCGTGCATTGAACGAGGCCATCTGGCAACAATGTTGGTCAGTCACATTTGCGCATCACATATAATTCAACTGCATTGCAATGGAATATGATGTACCTTGGTGACAGCCGAATAATGCTATCCCACACAGCTCAGAGTAGCTCGGCTCAGGGTTGACTGGAAAATTCCTGATCGGTCTGCCAGCTTGGGATCAGTCCGCCAAGGTCTCTGCCTTTGACCGCCACCTAATCCACATAGCACCGGACCCCCATGATCCCTCCTGCAGGTGGTGAGCCCACTGGAGGGCGAACCCATGTAACTCCTCCATGAGGGGATCGTTACCTTATCGGACGCCTCCCACTTGAGGTGTTTTGGGCACGTCCCACTGGGAGGAGATCCCGGGGCAGACCCAGGACTCGGTGGAGAGACTATGTCTCCCAGCTGGTCTGGGAACGCCTTGGTATCCTCTCTGAAGAGCTGGAGCAGGTGGCTGGGGAGAGGGAAGTCTGGGTTTCTCTTCTTGAACTGCTGCCTCCGCGACCCAGACCTCCGGAAAAGTGGTAGAAGATGGATGGATGGATGGATGGATAGATGGATAGATGGATGGATGATCTGCCAGCTCCCTCTGAAATGCCCCTGTTTCCAGGAACCCCTGAGTTGTCACCACCTGCACTGTGACAGGCATCGCACGGCTTCTCGCTGTGTCACGCTCCAAGAGTGGCCGTAGCTCTGAGCACAGTTCCACAAGGACTGCCCATGGAAACCTAAGGTGGCTGACAAGCCAATCATCATCCTGAGCCAGAAAATCTTCTCTGTCTCTAAATACCCTTTCTCTTCTCACTGTGCAATTTGCAATGTCCTCTAATAATGCTAACGCCATTGTTGTGAGAGGCATTTTCTGCACGTCTTTGCACTTGCTTTTATATCCACTCTTCTAATTGTGCACACTTGGATGTTTGTTCATCATGTGTCTCTGGTGTGTACAATAATTTTCACGTCATTATCAGTCTCCCAACATTGCCTCTAAGTGTCGCCGATGGACCAATAACAGTAGAAACGTACGTACACCAGCCATGAAGTTGCCGTGGGGCTGCACATATTTCCGTGGTCATTTCATTCTTGATACATCTGAAATTTTCTGTGGAACAGGACACATGCCATGATTTTGTGCATAAGTACCCTTTGTACACGAGATCCCTGGTGTTTGTCTATCTGACAAACTTCAGTCTGGCCTTCATGTTTCTCTTATAGAGCAAAGGTTTCCTCCTTGCACGCCTCCCATGCAAGTTAAACTTATGCAGTCTCTTTTTGATTGTAGAGGCATGCACTTTCACACCAACAGTAGCAAGAGCCTGCTGTAGGTCCCGTGATGACATTTTAAGATTTTTGGAGACGTCTTTTAGCATCTTGTGGTCTGCTCTTGGGGTGAACTTGCTTGGACAGCCAGACCTGGGCATGTTGGCAGTTGTTTTGAATGTCCTCCACTTGTAGGCTATTTTCCGGACAGTGGAATGGCTGATTTCAAATTCTTTTGAGATCTTTTTAAATCCCCTACCAGACTCATAAGCTGCTACAATCTTCTTTCTGAAGGCCTCAGACAGCTCTTTCGATCTCACCATGGTGTTCACTCTCACTTCAACAGTCAGGAGCACACCAAACTAAATGTTTGAGGTTTAAAAAAGACAAACCTCCTTCAAAATGTTGAGTAACAATGTTCTAATCATGTGCACCTGATGTGATACACCTGTGTGTGTGATTTTAGCCATTCTAAGTGAGAATAAATGTGGAGGTGTCCTAATTTATTCCTCACCAGAAATGGCATGTTTTTGGAATTACATTTTACAGAAAATTTTAAAAAGTCTTTTCTTCAGTTTTAATTGTTTAGTTACATTACTTGAATCTCCCAGTATTGTTAAATTTTAAAAAGTCTTTTCTTCAGTTTTAATTGTTTAGTTACATTACTTGAATCTCCCAGTATTGTTAAAATTGATATTAAATATCCATATGTCCAAATCTGTTAAAAAAATACAGGCTTTCATAAGGTGTCCTAATTTTTTCACATGACTGTAACATTGGCGACGAGGATGGAGACTTTACTTGAACCTCTACAGCCGTTCCTTGCCCTGCCTGGCGAGCCGCCGATTCCATGGTCCCACTGGTATGAATCTTTTGAGACTTTTATGGCTGCTATCGACCTAGCCAAGGCTAGCAAGGCAAGGCTAAGGGCCATGCTAGTTCATAGCCTTGACAGTGAGGGACAGTGTCTCTTTCGAACTCGTGGACCTGTGGACACATACGACAACTGTGTGGCTTTGTTGACCGGACATTTTGCTGCTCCACAGAATGTAATGATCCGGAGAATTACGTTTCGCCAGCACCAACAGCAAATGCATGAGTTGGCCCAGCAGTATATCACTGACCTCTGCTGTTTGGCTAGTATGTGTAAATTCGGCAACCTGGAAGGCGAGATGGTGCGAGACCAGTTAGCAGAGCACACCACGAATTCGAGGCTGTGGGAGAAACTGTTAATGGCGCCGGACAACCTGCCATTAACCAAGGCGGTGGAAATGGCGTCCCAACTAGAGGTGGCTGCCCAGTTAGCAGCACAGCTGGTGGCCCCCGACTCGTGCTCCCCATATTCAGCTCCGCTGGCACAAGCTGTTGCCCCAGCTCCTCAGCCCTTCAGCTCCACGTCTCATCATGATGGCCTCAAGGTGAATGTTACGGGATGATAAAGCACCACAGCACGCCAACCCTGCAGTAACTGCGGTTCTTCCTCACACCGCATATGCACACCTGCCTGCCCAGCCACAGGACAGAGGTGCCAACGCTGTGGTAAGCTCAGCCACTTTGCCAGAGTGTGTTGCTCGGTTCCTGCAAGCCCGCCATCTCGCCCGCCCAGTCGGTCCAACTTGACCACCATCCACTCTGTGGGCACTAGCAACAGGCCATTCAAGTGGTGCACAGTGGAGCTGGACAGCGTCACTCTGGCACTACTGCTGGACGCCACTGCCTCAAGGTCCCTGCTAAACGAGTCCATGGTTAGAAAGCTGTTTCCCCAGAAGACGATTAGGGCAGACGCGGAGGAGCTATTTGGCTACGGACATGTTAAGATCAGTAGGGTGGGAATGGTCACCTTCTCAGTACGCTACGGCTCCAGAGTACTTCCTGTATTCACATTCCATGTGACCTGCCAGGGTGCCAGTCTCCTGGGTTTTGACCTGATCTGCGAAGTGGACTTCTCCATTACAGATCACATGGGTTCTACCAGATTGACTGTCGCCTCAACTTGGCAATATCGCTGGCCAGCACTTTTCACAGGTCTGGGCTGTCTCACTGGTTTCAACCACCAGCCACTAATTGACCCAGCGGTGTCCTCTGTTATTCAGCCCCTCACTCTACGAGATGATGTCACAGCAGAGCTGCAGGAACTCCTGGATGTGGGTATCATTAAGTGGATCAACGCACCCCCCTGGATCTCCAACCTGGTGAAGAAAAAAATGGATTGTCTGCAGCCCTGTGATGACCTCAGAATGGTAAATAAAGCAGTATTCCCAGACAAATACTCCCTGCCCATGGTGGAGGAGCTGGCCGTTACATTCCATGGCTCAAAGATTTTCTCTAAACTCGACCTTCGCCAGGGTTATGTGCAGGTTCTTCTACACCCAGACAGCCGTGACTTTATGGCCTTTGTGACCCACATGGGGGTCTTTCGCTACACCCACATGCCCTTTGGCCTCAGCTCTGCTCCTAGTTGCTTCCAGAAGATTATGGTTACCATCTTTGCTGGCCTTCTGGGTGTGGTGGTGTACCTGGATGACATTGTGGTGCACGGCACAACAACATCTTTACACGATGCCCGTCTCTCCAAAGTGTTGGAGTTGCTCACCAGCCATGGCCTCACATTGAACAGGGAAAAATGCATCTTTGCGACAACCGCCATTGAGTTTGTGGGGTTCCGCTTGACCCCCAATGGCCTGAGCCCACTACACTCAAATACTGAGGCAGTGTTATGCCTGCCTGAGCCATCATGCCCCACACAGCCCTCTTCCTTCCTAAGAATGATGGCCTTCTACCTGTGCTTCCTTCCTCACTACTCTGAGACAACAGCACTACTGCACCTCCTCCCAAAACAGGATGCACCCTGGTCATGGATCCCTGCATGCTCTGCTGCCAGCAGCCAGCTCAAAACACAGCTCACCTCCCCGCCTATACTCGCCCACTTTGAGCTACAAAGCCCCTCATTTGTAACCTGTGATGCCTCCAATACTGCAGTCAGGGCTGTTCTGTCCCAACTCCATGAAAGGATTGAGCACTCGGTGGTGTTTGCTTCAAGGTGCACGGTGACGCACGGTGGCGCAGTGGTTTAGCACTGTGGCAGCACAGTTTTACCCTCGGCCGGGGGACCGCGGGGATCATGAGATCGTGGGTTCGATCCCAGCCCCCGACCAACAGTGAGCTGTGTGGAGTTTGCATGTTCTCCCCGTGTTGCGCGGGTTTACTCCGGGATTTCTCCGGTTTCCTCCCGCACACCAAAAAACATGTAGGTTTAGGGCGCTCGCGCACGCAGCGACCAGCAGCCGGTGGCTTGTCACCAGACTGCAAACCAAGTCTACCTACGGGTACAAATAAGTAACAAAAAAAAAAAAAAAAAAAAGGTGGCTTATATCAGCTGAACAGAAGTACTCGGTGGGGGAGGGAGAAGCACTGGCTTGTGTTTGGGCATGCGAAAGGTGGCATATGTACCTGTATGGGTGGCATTTCACACTCCAAACAAACCACCGAGCTCTCACAGCCCTGCTAGCAGTGATGGGGTCATGATACAAACCAGTACATTTCTGCAGGTGGACAGAGAGGCTGCAGACGTACAACTTCAAAACCCATTTCACACCTGGCAGAGAGAACATGGTAGCGGACTTGCTCTCCCAAGCCAACCCCAGCCCTGCACCAGACGCCAACCAGGACCCTTTCGAACTGGATTTGATTCTCATGCTGCACGGGCCTCTCGAAGTTGCCATCTCTCTGCAGGAGCTCCAAACCATGTCTGAACAGGACCCCACAGTGGCTCAACTCTGCACCTTCATTTGGGAGGGCTGGCCATCAAGGGTGCCAAAGGAGCTAGTACTTTTTCACAGAGTCAAGGACAACCTCTCGTGCTGGAACAATGTCTGAGTGGCCAGGGGGCTATGCACAGTGGTCCCCGAACCTTGAGGGCCTGTGTTCTGACTATGGCACATGAAGGTCACCTGGGCGTTGTAAAGGTCAAACAACTTTGCAGAGGCCTGGTCTGGTGGCCAGGTATCGACAGGGACGTGGAAACTATGGTGAAAGACTGTATGGCCTGCCTCGCCAGTGGCAAGACCTGCCTCCACCCCCGCCTCTACAGCCTCTGCCGTAGCCTCCCACTCCGTGGACGCATTCAGCTGGAAATCTGCGGTGAGCTCCACAGCATTCCCCAACACCAACACTTTCTCCTAGTGGCCTACGACCTCCATTCTAAATGGCCTGAGGTGCTACCCACCAGCTCTGTTACTACTGAGGTGCTCACCAACTTTCTCTCCTACCTGTTTGCCCGCTGGGGTGTGCCTGACACTATCACGACAGATAACAGGCGACAGTTCATCTCAACCAACTTCGAAGCTTTTGTGGAAGGGAGGGGATCAAACATATCAGAACACTTTTTGCCACCCTCAGGGTAATGGTGGAGTGGGGAGGTTCAATCAAACCCTCAAAACTGGCTCAGAGCACACCTGGCAGATGGGCTCCCTTTCTCCGCCGCAATTCAGAGCACCTTGATGCACTACAGAGCGATACCTCACACCACAATGGGCAGCTTCCCAGCTCTCCTTATGCTGGGATGTGAGATATGCCTTGCCCTAGACGGCCTGCGGATCCCACCAGATGAGACTCCCGTGGTGGAACCCTCCCCTGGAAGCAGGGTGGCCGAGCATCAACGCTGCATGAAGCAGAGGTTAAATAAGAAGCGTCGGGCGAAGTGCCCCTCACTCACGGTGCTCGACTGGGTCTGGATTCGTCAACCCAAATAAGTTAAGTTAATTCCTTTCCACTAATTCCTTTCCACAGCATGTGGTGTATGGGGCGGCACCTATCTCCATTTCACTGACCCTAGGCCACACAGCTACTGTAAGGAGTGAAAGCTACATTGGGGGGGGGATCCTTTTGATAGCTCTGTGAGTTAACTTTCCTTTCCCCATTCTGTTATGCTGAGCACCATGCTAAAAGGCGGAAAGTACCATTTTTATATGGTCTTTGGTATGACCTGGTCGGGATTTGAACCCATGGCCTCATAGTGGCCATGGGTTCATGGCCACTATGAACCCATGGCCTCATATGAAGGCCATGGGTTCATATGAATGGCCATGGGTTCATATGAACCTCATACTGGCCTCATACTGACTCATATGAGCCTCATACTGGTGCCTAGCGGCTGCCCCGGCCTTGGATGCGCTCTGCAGAGCGTGCCCAAATGCCAAGTCACGTTTCGTTACCTTGTATTCATACATGTGTAATGACAATAAAGTTGAATCTCATCTCATAGTTGTGGGGCAGATGCTCTATTAACTAGGCCACCACTCTGTTCGACCCAGTCGTTCACACAAACTGCAGTCATTCTGGTCAACGCCGATGCAGATCAATGCTCAGCTAGGACCAGCCACCCTCCGTCTGGCTGATGGGTTGCGTTGGCACACCAGCTGTCTCACAAAGGTAACGCCACCTCCCACTTCTGATCAGGAGGCTGCGGCTGATCCAACCCGTTCAGCCTGGGACTTTACCAATGCATGGTAGACTCCTGCAGGGCATCCGCCGGGGCCAGACAAGCCGGCACAGCCTGAGCACCGCCCAGCCTGGGGCCAACAGATTCCCCTTTATCTTGAGGACTTTGTGACTGACTTTTGAGTACACATTGGTAGCTAGGGCATGGCCTGTCACGTGACAGAATAATCCACAAGGCCATGTGGGCACACCGGCAGTCTACCTGGTTACCTAGTTAGAACTGTTGGTTCTGTTGGGATAAGTTGTGATGTCAGGAGGGTAACAGTTTTGTGGTTCTCAGAGGAAGGGGGATAAATGTAGTGTATGTGATGTGCTGCACGCTCATGCAGGTGACGTCAGCACGTCAGTGTCGGGGTTTGGGCAGTTCAGCCACACTGCTTTAGTTGTACATTTGTTCTAGCTAAATAAAGTTAACCTCAGCACATGGTAGCTGTCCACCCATTCTTCAGACATAACAGTAGACATACTATATATGGTGAAAACATTAAAATCCCATATGCCTCACCTTTTATATAACATATTTACCCTATAAGTTGACATATTATTCGGCCCAGGAAACATGCACGCAGGCTCAGGAAGATTTGAAAGCTTTATTTCTTCACCAATGTGCCATGTATGGATGCGTGTGTGAGGGATAAAAATGTATTGTGGGTGGGGGGTGCAGGTCAGGACAGAGCAGCACACCGTACAGCCAGGCAACCTTGCAGTAACTGTGGTGGCCGGCGTTGGCAAGATCCCAAGCCTGGGAGACAGCATCCTGCTGTGCGTCCGAGGAGAGGCAGAGTGGCAGAGGAGCGGTGAGGCGAGGGAGAGAGTGTCCGCCGCCGGGAGATCCACCTGTGCACAGGGGAAGGCTGACAAGCAGGTAAGACAATAATTGACAGCTTACGTGTCGAGAAGAGAGTCAGCAGGCCTGGAGGAAAGGACATCCGCTGAGGTTGAGCATGCAGGGAGACAGACGGCTCCAGGCCGAAGCTCAGGGCGAGATGGAATAAGTAGCTGTGCACTAACGAGATGCAGGTGTGCGCGCAGCTGAGGTGGATGCCCATGAGCGGCGAGTGGTGACAGTACTCCCCCCCCCACCAGCGCCTCCTGGCGCTGGCTTACCTGGGTGAGCCCGGTGAAACTCCGCGATGAGGTCCCGATCCAACACCCACGAAGAGCGCACCCAGGATCTCCACTCTGGTCCATAACCTTCCCAATCCACCAGATATTGCAGCCCACGACCCCGGCGCCGAGAGTCAAGGATGGAAGTAACACCCCACGCCGGGTCACCGTCGATCATCCTAGGAGCGGGAGGCCACCTAGGAGGGGGGCAAAGTGGATTGGAAAGAACAGGTTTGATCTTAGATACGTGGAAGGTGGGACATACACGAAGGGAGGGGGGGAGGGCCAAACGCACAGCCACCGGGTTAACAATTTTAGAGATCATAAAGGGACCCAGAAACTGCGGCGCCAGCTTCCTCTTCTCAGCTTTGAGGTTGATATCCTGGGATGAAAGCCAAACCCGTTGACCCACCTGGTAGTCAGGAGCTGGCCTCCTGTGGCGATTGGCGGTGAAACTGTTACGCGCCGCTGTGGGTAAAAGCGCATTTCTCATTTTGGTCCACCCAACCCTGCATAACAGGGTTATGCAGACGCAGCCAAGGGTAACCCAGGATGACTCGGTCCGACGAGGAGGGCAAGACATATAGTGTCAGATCCTCCCGGTGGTTGCCAGAGATGATGATGGGGACTGGCTTGGTGCGATGTGTCACTGTTCCCAGGGGCGAGGGAGAGAGAGTGACCAAGTTAAAGGGAGTTGACAGCGGTTGGCAGGGTATGCCCAAACGGGTTGCCAGGCTTTTAGAGATGAAACTCTGCTCTGCCCCAGAATCCACCAGTGTGTGCGTGCAGTGCCCGGTGGAGTTGTGACAGAAACATATGGGCAATATGCATGAAGATAGGGGATTTGGCCGGTTAGAGTCTGCGAGGCCCCCTACAGTGACTCGCGGACCTCCCCGTTTGGCTTCACCGGGCACAGCTCCACGGGATGCTGGTCATCTCCACAATACATGCAGAGACCCTGTTCCCGCCGGCGTTGTCTCTCCGCAAGAGGGAGCCTAGTGCGCCCGATCGCCATGGCCTCTGGCTCATCGGCGAACTCCGGAGCTGGTAACACCAGGGGGCGAGACTGAGAAGAGCGGGCGGAAGTTCCGTGCGAGCAGCTGACAGACTTCCACTCCGCGGCCCGCTCACGCAGCCTATTGTCCAGGCTAATGGTGAGCAAAATCAGCTCAGAAAGCCGCCCTGAGAGATCCCGACTGGCCAGCTCACCCCTCAGACCGGAACTGAGGCTACGGAGGAAGATACTGCAGAGAGATGCCTCTCCCCAGCCCACCTTCTCTGCTGCCACCCGGAAGTCAACAGCGTGTTCCGCCGCCAACCGGCTTCCCTGTTGGAGACTAAGAAGCCGATCAGCGAGGACGCTGTCATGACCTGAGTGGACAAAGACCTCTAAAAAGTCCCGCACGAACCAGTCATAAGAGAGGGTCGCGTAGCTGGGCTTCGTCATTACGGCGTAAGCCCAAGCTAACGCTCGTCCCTCTAGGAGAATAGCCATGTACCCGATTCGGCTATGGTCTGGGGGAAAATCCCCGGGAACGCACAGGAACACCGACACACACTGCAGAATAAACCCCCTCGCTCCACCGAGCTTCCCGTTGAAGCGAGAGGGGGTTGGAATGGGTGTGAGACGGGTTGGCGCTCCCGAGTTAGGCTAGCCAGCCGCGGAAGCCACCGGAGCCGAGGCGCCGAGAGGACCCGAGGGGAATGCCCGCTGGGGATCCAAGCGGTCTAACCGGTTAGTAATTGTGGTCAATTGATTAAGAATTACCTGTTGCTGGTGTGCTAACATATCCACCCGAGCCTCAAGGGTGGAAAAGCGGCGTGCGAGCCCGCTGTCCGCTGGGCCGCTTTGTTGGAGCCGTGCTGACATATTATTCGGCCCAGGAAACATGCACGCAGGCTCAGGAAGATTTGAAAGCTTTATTTCTTCACCAATGTGCCATGTATGGATGCGTATGTGAGGGATAAAAATGTATTGTGGGTGGAGGGTGCAGGTCAGGACAGAGCAGCACACCGTACAGCCAGACAACCTTGCAGTAACTGTGGTGGCTGGCGTTGGCAAGATCCCAAGCCTGGGAGACAGCGTCCTGCTGTGCGTCCGAGGAGAGGCAGAGTGGCAGAGGAGCGGTGAGGCGAGGGAGAGAGTGTCCGCCGCTGGGAGATCCACCTGTGCACAGGGGAAGGCTGACAAGCAGGTAAGACAATAATTGACAGCTTATGTGTCGAGAAGAGAGTCAGCAGGCCTGGAGGAAAGGACATCCGCTGAGGTTGAGCACGCAGGGAGACAGACGGCTCCAGGCCGAAGCTCAGGGCGAGATGGAATAAGTAGCTGCGCACTAACGAGATGCAGGTGTACGCACAGCTGAGGTGGATGCCCGTGAGTGGCGAGTGGTGACATAAGTACTGGGAAAAACAGGAAAACATACCCTCTTCTCCAGTGTTTTCATCATCATCATCATGCCATGCTCAGTTGCAAAGACTTCCAGGGCTCTCTTCCTCAGTGCATCTGTCACTCATCATTGCTGGCAGGTCTTGCTGCAGGCATTCAAGGTCATCAGAGCTGTAGTATAGTATATGTCTTTGATGGTTCTCCAATGCTTGCAGGACCATGATTTGGGACCCATAGAATGACATCACTAACGATGTCCTGCAAACCTTGTTCACCTCTCTGTATTCAGTTGACTTATAAGATGCAGGTGGCCATATATTTGTGCACTGGTCAGATGTTACCTTCATGATTTATTCAGGGTCGCTGTTGGCATCCATGTGTGAGACCCACCCAATTTCCTCTCCAATTTTGATGTAAGCGTCCACGTGGTAAATCCATATAGCAGAACAGAGGTGGCTGACATTGAAGAAATTTCTTTTTATATCATCGGGCAGGTCTGACTTCCATACAATAGCTAATTTATTAAGTGCTCCCCACACTTGAGTTATTCGGGTTTTTGTATCACTTTCAGAGCTGGATATTTTACTCTGCAGGCAGGTAAATTCTTCTACACATTTGATGGTTTCATTGGAGACATATTTCAGCTTTCCATTCTGGTTGAAGCACATAAATTCGGTCTTGTCTGCGTTTATATAGAGGCCACTACCTTTGGCACCTTGTTCAACACTGTGCAGTTGTATTCTGCTTGTGCAATATTGTCTGGCATTATTACAAGGCCATCAGCATAGTCGCCATCAGTAATCTTTTCTGGTCTTCGTTTTGCTTCTTGATGGTTTGAGTGTGAGGCCGGTTTCTTTAATGGTGTCAGTGAATGTTTGTAGGCTGTATGAGGGCTGCTCATTAAAGATTTCCCCTGACTCATTTCCCATGGACTGAGAGGAACCAGTCTTGGCACAGTTATTAGTCTTCCTCTTCATAGGTATCGCCAAGGGTCACACACTTCTCCCATCGCTTTGTACAGCTGTGGAGACCTCACCTGTAGAGGTTTGCATG
Organism: Pholidichthys leucotaenia; assembly: GCA_020510985.1. Taxonomy (NCBI): domain Eukaryota; kingdom Metazoa; phylum Chordata; class Actinopteri; order Cichliformes; family Pholidichthyidae; genus Pholidichthys; species Pholidichthys leucotaenia. Next base: position 205,446,598 of record CM035839.1, read on the forward strand.
TGGCTTCAGAAGCCATGACTTGACCTCAGAAATCAGTGTTTCATTGTCTTGGAAGTGTTTGCCCTTCAAAAATGACTTCATGGTTGGAAAGTGGTGGAAATCACGTGGTGTGAGGTCTGGAGAATAAAGGCGGTTAAGAGAGTAAGAAAGGATTTCATAGCCGCTGGACCGTGCTTCCATCTGGGCAACATGCCAGTTTTGGTGTCAGTTTTGGCATGACACCTTTGGTCAGCAGGCCACACCTCTTGGTTTTGATGGCCTTCCACAATTTCTGCAGCAGTGAAGCATAGTAAGGCCTGGTAATTGTGATACCCTGACAATCTGTCCAGGACGTACCTTGCCAAAAGAAGCTAGGATAGGCTTCATCTCCCTCTGACCCAAAAAGGATTAAGTGGTTAGGAAGATGGGTGTATAGATGATGGATCAATATTATAAAGTGCTACAGATATAGTATAGAAAAAAATAACCCTTTCTTTTTTCTATATACTGTATTATGGGGAGTTGTTAAAAGGCATAATATAAACATGTTTACTTTTGTGTTTCTCAGGTTCAGACTCGTCTTACAAAAGGTCAAACATGTCTGCACAAACTGACACCTGCTGAAGAAAGCTAATCCAGCATCTGAATGATGAGGGCTGTGTTTGATATTGTCTTAATGTGATCCTCATACACCATGAATAAAGCATAGCATCTGTGTACCGCTGACACCAACATTACTGCAGAGAGCACATACATCATTGGAAGCTTCTAGAAGAACTGTATCATCCAGTGATCATGTTCAGCCACTAGACTTGGAGCTGTGGAAGCATCAGAGGCATGTGCTGTGAGGGCCAGCTGTCACCATGATCGACCTGAGTTTCTTGACAGAGGAGGAGCAGGAGACCATCCTGGCTGTGCTAAAAAGAGACGCAGAGCTGAAGAAGGCAGAGGAGCAGCGTATACAGTGAGTTAATACTGAATGGTTCAGCATTCAGCACAGCTTTATAGTGCCCCTGATAAGTCACAGAAAGTTTAATGCAATGGAACTTGACAAAAGTGTTTGAGAAAGCCTGCAAAATTTACTTGTATGCTGATTTGTGTGCACTCAGAAACCTGCAGAAGACTGTGAGTGATAGAAGCCAGCTGAAGTACCTGTCTGGAGAATGGTTCTATGAAACCAAACAACGCCGTCATCAGGAGAGCATCCATGGCTCTGACATCATCAGAGCCTCCATGAAGCACACGAGCAAACCACTGACTATATGTGAGTCTGTTGCATCTCCTGCAGCTCCTCTTTTTTTTTCTCTACCAATGCTGTAAAAAATTTAAATGACTCATGATTCACTGAGGGCAGGAGAAATAAAGGACCCAATTACAAGCACCGTGGTGAACTTGATATTGATTCATTTTAAAGATGCAGTTTCTTTGTTTCCATATTTCCACAGTTCCTAGAGCAGGTTTCCTCAGAATGATTCATTTCAGTGCATGTTCCTTTGAATGCTAGTCAGCGCCGGTTCAACCCACCATCCCTCTTTCATCACCTGGAAAACTTCAGTTGAGGCCAGGGGCAGGCGCTGTTGTGACGCTAATGTTAGCTGGTTACCTTTTAGCTCCGGTGGTGAAGACAGCCTGCACATACCCTGATGTTTCACCTTACTAACCATTATTTCCAGTTTCTGCTGTCTCTGTGAAGAGGTAGCTACACTTATCTGTCCTTGTTCTGATTAGAATTATTGCTTTTAATCAGTTTTTAATTTTTTATTTATTTATTTTTTTTTTTTTTTACTTCTACTGTCTTCTCACGTGGGTGTTTAATAAAACTCTCCAACTTCAGTGCTCAGTCTGTCAGGAGCCAAGCCAGCTTGATTTCCCCGGCTCGGTCCTGACCTCCCTGTGGGTTTAGGTGCTGCTGTTTATGTATGTATAGTATGTATTTCAGTGTGCTTCTGTATCCTTAGCCACTGCTCTCGGGCCGGCAGCTGTAAGGCAGCTCTCTTCGGCTCACTCTTCTGCGAGTACTGGCTGACAGCCTGCCAGTCCGACCACGCCCCCTCACTTATTACCATCAGCTCTTCCCAGCCCCATTAATCATCTTTCCCGGTCCTCACCCAGGTGCTCCTCATCACACCATCACCAGCAGTGCATGTACTTAAGCAGCCTTTTGCCAGTCACGCACTCTGGGTCTTTGACTGACTTACTGTATGTATTGTCTGCTGCAGTATCTGTGAACAGTTAATGGATAATCTGCTGTCAGAACTTCTACAACGTGTATCCACTCCACGCAGTCCGTGGTTCTCTCACGCTCTCATAGCGATTCTGGCTGTGGGACGCCAGTGTGGGTACACGTCTCTCCTCATTCGTTCGTGGGGCGATGCCAGCCCCCGAACGCCAACTGTAAGTGTGTTTTCGTACCTTTTTGTAAGTCTTCACCCTTTTTGAACTGTCAGTCTTTATGTTAATAAATGTGTGTTGGTGTACCCTTGCACGTAAATCCTCATCATTTCTCCCCTCTCCATGCGCTGCGTAAAAGCGCACAGGAGGGTCCATGACACAATCAGTGTCACCTAATCAATCTCTCTGACTTTCTGTTCACTTCTGTTGGTGAACAGAAGTGAACAGGTGTAGTTGTATGTCCCCAATTCACCACCAACCTGTTCTCATTTCTAACCCATTTTTGCCACTCAGCGACGCACCCACTGGGAAAAACCTTTGATCATTGGTGATTCTGTAGTCAGAAACATGAATCTTGAGACTCTAGCGACCATAGTCAAATTCATTCCTGGGCCAGAGCAGGCCACATAAAACCCCGTTTGAAAATGCTGGTTAAAGGTAATTGTAAATTCTCAACAATTGCTACCCACACCAGCATTAATCACATCTGACTTCACCAGTCAGAAGTCACTAAAATTAATGTGAAGTCAGTGTGTAGTTTTGCCAAAACAATGTTGGCCTCTGTAGTATTCTCTGGGCCCCTCCCCAACCTGACCAGTGGTGACATGTTTAGCCGCATGTCATCCTTCAACCACTGGCTGTCTGTGTGGTGTCCTGCAAAGATGTGGGCTACATAGACAATTGGAACTCATTCTGGGGAAAGCCTGGTCTTGTTAGGTGAGACAGCATCCATCCCACTTGGGATGGTGCGTCTGGTTTGTGTATCTAACAACCTGGCATAATTTTTCAACAAATTTCCAAAGCCTTGACTACTCAGAGTTGGGACCAGGAAGAAGAGCTGCAGTCTTACACATCTCTCTATAGTCTCTTCTCCCCATCTGTCACCCCTCAGTTTAGCCCCTCACTTCCCCATCAGAATCACTGTCTGCTCCTTCTAAAATAAATAAAAATAGAATGCATAAGCATCCCAAAGTGAGTAAACAAAAAGCTGACAATTTAAATATGCAAACTTGAATGAGATGGCCTCCATTTATCCTCATAATTTGAAAAGTAAATGGGGTTTGTTAAATATTAGGTCTCTAACTCCCAAGTCTCTTTCAGTCCATAATCTGTTAATTGATCATCAGGCTGATTTCCTATCCCTTACAGAGACTTGGTTAGGGCAAGAGGATTATATTGGTTTAAGTGAATCAATTTCCTCTTATGTAAATTGTCAAAATCGCAGAGGCACTGGCCATTCCAAATTAATGGTTAATATAAAGCAAAAAACTTGTTTTAATTCCTTTGAGGGCCTGATTCTCAGTATCACACATCTATCTAATAAATGCACAGAATCTGTGTGTGTGTATTTGTGCATGCGCGCACGCGCGTCTATGTGCCTGTTCCACACATATCTCTTGAACTGTTTGTCAGACTGACCTCAGATTTTAAACATGTTTTGCTGAGGTTATGAGGGTGTGCATCCCCGAATATAGAGTCAGTCAGTCAAAATATGTAATTTTTATCAAAAGTTTTGCCACCGCTCTGTCACCATTCTGTCTCTGCATGCCCTGGCTTCAGGAAGTGTGGGCGGGGTTTCGGATTGACCCCGTGTTGATACGTGGCATTACGACCATGCTGATTGGATAATACATGGCATCACAACCAGTCAGTCACCACAGTGTTCACTGAACAAAACAAGGAAGTGAAAAATGACAAATTTGACTAGAAAAAACATAATACTGAAGATTTAATGCTTAAAAAAATTATACCATAAAGTTGCCATGATTGCATAGATCTAAAGGATAATCTGGCATATGTGGAGAACACAGGCGCATGAGCAGACTGGGCGGATCATCAGCGGGGACGCGGGTCTGACAAAGAACACTGGTGTATCCAAAAACAAAAAACAAGATAATGCATGAAATGTGCTTTTGCCAGGAGGCACAGCCAACAGCAAAGTGTGATTTTTGTTATGGAGTTGAGCTCTGCACTTAGAGCGATCAGCTGATCGGATCCACCTCCTCCAGTTTTCTGACATTTTGGCATGTCTATCAAAACAGCACTGGACAGCTAATGGTACGGACTGCAGTCACAGGTAAAAAACAAACCAAACCAAAAAAAACATGGGGGGAGAGCTAAATAGTGACTTGGATCGTTATCCTGTAGCATAAAAGTGTTCAGACACATTCCCGACAGGTCTCGTTACACGAAGAAGTACGTGTGTTTAGTGTGTGTGTGTGTGTGTGTGTGTGTGTGTGTCTTGCAGGTAGCAGCTGAGCAGAGCTTTCCTGTGAACCAACGCTGCAAATATGTCATTATAGGGTAGCTCCAAGTTAGAAACCCGTTTAATAAGTTACACATAGGTTCAAAGAGCATTACTCATGTTAGAAATAATTTTTGGGCACATTAAACATTAATCTAGATATATTTCGACTTTTGAGTAACTATGAGTCGCTGACAAGTAATGCGTGTAAACAAACGCAAAACTTTCCTACAACCTTTTGCTCCACGAATGCGGGACATATCAACCATACGCTGGATACGTCTGAAAATTTTCAGCATGCTGAAAATTTTCAAAGGAGCTTGGTGAACTACGCCATATACCAGCATGCTTCAGGGTGCTTCAGCGTTCTTCAGCGTGCTCTTAACTTAGATAAAATTTAGCCATAACTGATTCCACGTACGCCAGCATATTCTCCAAATTTTTCATACATTTTGCAAACGCTGCCTAAATCGCCTAGGTGTGACAGGGCCTAAACACAGGACACAGAAATGCCCAAATAATGAAATAAATCATTTTTTGTTAAATATTTACTGACAAATGGGCAGCACTGATGCAACGGTTGCAGTCACACAGGTCCTACTGCTGTATATAATAATGTTGGGTGTTTTTAGTTAATTTGATTGATTAAAGTTTAAAAAACCTTTTAATAACAAAATATTGCTTAAGTATAAAATGATGCACTACAATGGGTCTCAAATATTTGTAAACGTGTCTTGTTATAATACTGCACGAGTTTATTGATGATATACAGAAGAAATTCAATATTACATTGAACTCCATCACTGAACAGTGATAAACTAAAATAATTATAATGATGACTGAACAACTCCCATTCCCTAAAGTGCAAGATACACTGTTATCTTGAATATAAGTGATAAAAGATCACATAAATAAGTGATCTGACAAACAAATAAACAAGGGATCTGAAACAGTCGCTAATATTGGATGCCCCATTCATTTTCAATATTTAGGTATTCTGTAATTAATATTCACACAATCAAATAAATCTTAGTGCCATTAACTCCCTTTTATATTTGTCAAGGTCTAACATGTGATTGCTGAGATTTAGCCTGCACCTCTTTGTATTCCACTTTGAAACACACCCTACATTTGGGCCTGTAAAGCCTAATTGGGATACCTGTTTCAGACAGGAATACTTGCGTTCTACAAGCAATGCACTAGTTTCCACTTAATATGGGCAATTGGACACCAGATAGCGGGAAGAGCAGAGGCAGGGGGTTGATAATGTATGTGAATAACAGATGGTGTAATCCTGTGCACATCACGATTAAAGAACCACACTGCAGCAAGGACATTGAGTTGCTAGCTGTTAGCATGTGACCGGCATACTTTCCCAGAGAGTTCTCACATGTCATCGGGATTGTTATTTATGTACCCCCTCTGCAAGCGCGGAGTCAGCGTGTGACGTCATCCACTCAGTCACCAGCAGGCTGCAGACGCAGCATCCAAATGCTCTCCTCCTCATCTCTGATGATTTCAACCATACTTCACTATCCTCCATTCTGCCCACTTTCACCCAGTATGTCACATGCCACACCAGAGACAATAAAACACTGGATTTATTTTATGCAAACATCAAGAAGGCTTACACCTCATCACCACTTTCGCCCGATCGGAAGATCGGACCACAACTTGGTTCACCTCCTGCCTGTGTACAAAGCCCTGGTACACAGACAACCTCCTGTTTCCCGCACAGTGAAGATATGGTCTAAGGAGGTGGAGGGCATTCTGAAGGACTGTTTTGAATCCACTGTATGGGAGCAGCTTTGTGATCCACATGGTGAGGACATCAATGGCCTCGCACACACCATCATAGACTATATCAACTCCTGTGTGGAGAACACCATACCCACCAAGACCATACGGTGTTTCTCAAACAACAAACCCTGGATCAACCTTGAGTTAAAGTCACTGAAGGAGTGTGAAGGAGAAGAAAAGGATCTTCAGGTCATGAAACAAGGAGGAGCTGAAGTCCGTACAGAGGGGGCTAAGGAGGAGGATCAGAGAGGGAAAGGACAGCTACAGGGAGAAGATGGAGGGCAAGCTGCAGCAGAGTGACGTCAGCAACGTCTGGAGTGGCCTCAAAACCATCTCTGGGTATCAGAATACTTCCTCCCAGGCCACGAGGGGTAGGGAGTGGGTGAACAACCTGAATCTGTTTTAACAGATTTGACCAACTGCCCTCTTCGCCACCTGCCCACCAACCTGTGCTGCCACCACCTTCATCTACTCCCACTGTCCACGGCCTCTCCCCAACACCCCCCTCATACATCCCTCACTGTTTTCCCCCCACAGACTTAACCCCCACCCCCAGCACACAGTCCCCCTGCCCCAACCTGACCCTTGCTAAGACCCAGGTGAGAGCTGAGCTGAAGAAGATCAAGGCGAGGAAGGCTGCAGGTCCAGATGGCATCAGCTCGAGGCTCCTCAAGTCCTGTGCAGACCAACTGTGCTGGATCATGGAGCACATCTTCAGTCTGACCCTGAAGCTGGGGAGGGTACCACAGCTGTGGAAAACATCCTGTGTGGTACCCATACTGAAGACCCCTCACCCCAAGGACCTGAACAGCTACAGACCAGTGGTCCTCACATCACACCTAATGAAGACCCTGGGGAGGCTGCTTGTCACCCACCTCCGCTCCCTGGTGGGACCAGCGATGGATCCACTTCAGTTTGTCTATCAGCATGGCATCGAGGTGGAGGATGCAGTGATCTTCCTCCCACATCATTCCCTATCCCACCTGGAGAAGCCTGGGAGCACTGTGAGAATCATGTTCTTTGATTTCTCCAGTGCTTTCAACACCATACAACCAGTGATTCTGAGGGACAAGCTGCTGTGCGCAGGGGTGGACCAGCACCTGTCATCGTGGATCCTGGACTACCTCACAAACCCATCACAGTTTGTGAGAACCCAGGACTGTGTGCCTGACACCATCATCTGCAGTATAGCCCCCCCCCCCCCCCCCCAGGAACAGTTCTGGCTCCCTTCCTGTTCACCAGCTACACTGCTGACTTTTTACACAACACACCACACTGCCATCTACAGAAGTTTCCTGACAACTCTGTGATCATCAGCCTCATTTCTGATGGGGATGATGTGGAGTACAGAGGACTTATCCAGGACTTCGTGGACTGGTGCCTACGGAACTGCCTCCAGATCAATGCGAGGAAAACTAAGGAACTGGTGGTGGATTGCCACAGGCAAGGACAACCCCCACAGCACCAGTAAACATCCAGGGAACAGACATTGAGATGGTGACATCTTACAAGTACCTGAGTGTTCACCTGAGCAGTAAACTGGACTGGTCACACAACACCAATGCACTCTACAAGAAGGGGCAGTGCAAGATGTTCTTCCTGAGGAGACTCAGGTCTTTTAGAGTGCAAGGGGCACTCCTGAAGACCTTCTATGATTCAGTGGTGGCATCAGCCATCACATTTGGAGTGGTCTGTTGGGGCAGTGGTATCACGGCAGCCAACAGGAAGAGACTGAACAGGCTGATCATAAAAGCTAGCTCTGTACAGGGGCGACACCTCAACCCAGTGGAGGAGATAGGAGAGAGGAGGATGGTGGCTAAGCTGTCATCTCTGCTGGAGTCCAAATCCCATCCCATGCAGGACGCGTTGAATTCACTGAGGAGCTCATTAGCAGTAGTCTGTGCTCTCCTAGGTACACAATGGAAAGGTTCCGGAGGTCCTTCCTATCTATGACTATCAGACTTTATAACCTAACCAGGGCTGCTCGTAGAGGTTGTATTAAATGTATTAAGCGTAACAACTTTGCATAATAGAGATCATCCCCTCCAATACACAACTAGGACAATAACAATCATTACTGAGGGTGGCAACAACACTGTTGATTCAAATGAGAAATTTATTTATTTAGTGAATGCAAAGTCCTCAAGCCAAGCAGTTGCCTCCTGGTTTGCTGTATGGAGGGTGTGTAATCCTCCTTCCAGTCTTTGGAGCGGGCAAGCCTCTATGATGTGTTCCATTGTTTGCTCCTCTCCACATGCGCACAGTGGGCTAGGGCTACTGCCCCATCTGTGAAGGCTGGCCAAGCAGGGGCCATGTCCAGTCCTGAAGCGATTGAGTGTAGACCACTGTCTCCTTGGGAGGTTGGTGCCCGGGACCTGTTGGTTGGGGTTTGTCACCAGGTGTTTGTTTGGGACCTCCTTGGTCTCCCATTCCTCTTGCCAAGCTGTCTGGATGGTGAAATCAGCTGGGGGAGGGTTTTTCCAAATCGGCCGTCTGGATGGAAGTCGGGCAGTGGGTGGGGTGTAGATATCTGCATGGATTGGTAAGTGAGGAGAGTCTTTGGCTTTTTGAAGCATCCTTTGAGTTAATGCTGCTCGCCGGATGTGTGGGGGGGGCTATGTTTGACAGTACAGGGAGCCAGGGGAGTGGTGTTGAGCGGATTGTCCCAGTCATGGTTCTCATGGTTGTATTGAGCTGGGTGTCTACGTGGTGTGTGTAGGATGACCTGGACCAGACAGGGGCACAATATTCTGCTACAGAGTGTGAAAGGGCCAGTGCTGAGGTGCACAGGGTGGAGACTGCCATCCCCCATTTTGCACCAGCGAGCTTGCAGAGCAGGTTGTTTCATGCCTTCACCTTAGCAGCCGTCCCCTTTAAATGTTCCTTGAAGGATAGGGTCCTGTCAAGGGTCACTCCAAGGTAGGTTGGATTCGAGGCATGCTTAAGCTTGAGTCCGCTCAGGTGGATGTTTAGTTCTCTGGCAGCTGTTACATTGTGGAGATGGAATACACTGGAGACGGTTTTTGCTGGGCTTGGTTTTAGGTGCCAGGTTTTGCAGAACTGGTCCACTTTGGCAATATCTTCCATTAGCACCCGTTCCAGTGACTCAAAGTCTGGTGCTTGGAGTGTCAAACAGATGTCGTCTGCATAGATGAATTTGCGGGATTTTGTAGTGGGCAGGTCGTTTATGTAGAGGTTGAACAAGGTTGGAGCTAGAACTGAGCCTTGTGGGAGTCCGTTTTTCTGCGTTCTCCATGCGCTTATGTTCTAACCGAGGTGGACTCTGAACCTTCGGTTGGCCAGCAGGGTTTTTATAATTGCTGTTGCCCAGGCAGGGATCACCTTTGTAAGTTTCAGGAGGAGACCTTTGTGCCAGACCGTATCATAGGCGGCTGTAAGATCAAGAAACACAGCCCCTGTCTTCAGTCTGCTCTCGAAGCCATTTTCGATGAAGGTGGTTAGGGCCAGCACTTGTTCTCCTGTACTGCGGTCCTTGCAGAAACCTGTTTGATCCACACTTAGAATTTCCTCTATTCCTGGGGAAATACGTTGCAGTATTAGGCGCTCCATGATTTTATAAGGAACGCTGAGTAGGGAGATTGGGCGGTAGCTTGCTGGTAGTTTGTGGTCTTTGCCAGGTTTTGGTATGGCAATGACCTTTGCTGTCTGCCATTTCTTTGGGATCGAGTTTGTTTGTATGATCCTTGTGTAGAGTTGTGTCAACCAGGTTAGGGCTTGGGGGCCAAGACTTTTCATGAATTCTGGGAAGATGTTGTTGTATCCTGCTGCCTTTCCACATTTCAGGCCCTGTAGGACTTTCTCCAGTTCAGCAGCCTCGAAGGGTTCAGGGTTCGTTTCCTCTACGGGCATTTTTTGGTGTTTTTTTTAGCTCAGTTGTAACTGCTCTTCTGGTGTCTTTGTCTTGGGGTGCTTTGGCGATGGTCAGTAGGTTGGATGCAACTTGGCTGGGTGTGACAGATGCTCGGCTTTGGCTAGGGGGCTTCTATGCAGCTCCTAGGCGACGGATGAGGCTCCAACATTTCCTGCTAGAGTGGATAAAGCTCCGGTCAGCAACTGTCTCCTCCCATTTCTTTCGCCGGGCTGTACTTAGCGATTCAATGAGATGGTCTGCTATCTCTGGGTCCCCTGATGTTTGATAGGATTGTAGGAGGGCAGCGCTTTCTCCGTCCAGGCATGGGACACAGATGGGTCGGTAGACTCGTGGGATTGCAGTGTGAGCAGCCTTGAAGATTGCGCTGCAGAAGCGGTTTTATGCTTCATCTACAGTGATGGTGTGGAGTGGGATGGTAACAGCACTCCGATCCAGGGTTTCACTGAATTTCTTCCAGTTGGCTTTGCGGAAGTTCCAGCACATCTTCCTTGGGCTGTTTATGACTGGAAGTTGTAGGCCAATGTGTGATGTATGGGAGTTGTATGAGTTGTATGAGTTGTATGAGTTGCATTTGCATATGCCACCCCATTGGTGGGCGCTGTATCCTGTGGCATTGCCAACAGTATAAGAGTGTGCTCATTGAACTGAACAAAAACGTGTATGTGTGCGTATGCTTGAGTAAACGAGCAAGCTAATGACCTGCAGCCGTGTGTGTCTTTGTGTTTGTTCCTCCGAGTGGCAATCTAAAGTAGAAACCCACAGACATAACATCATTGGCGAAGAAGATAACTTTAGGTTTCCAAGTCTCGCCGCGGTATTGACTGCGAGTGACGGAGGAAGAGGAACGTTTGTCCTGGTGGGAGTTTGGCTGGGCGCGGCACGCCAGGTGACAGGACGCCGGGTGACAGGACGCCAGGTGACAGGACGCCGGGTGACAGGACGCCAGGTGACAGGACGCCAGGTGACAAGATTGCTAAACGCTAGCTAACTGCACGCCATGGCTGGATTTATTGGACACATTAACCCATTCGACGAGTCGGTGGAGCAGTGGACAACCTACGTTGAGAGGTTTGAGTATTTTGTAACGGCAAATGGTATTGCAGAGGAGAAAAAGCTTGCTGTTTTCTTAAGTGTAATTGGTGCGTCAACATATGGACTTTTACGTAGTCTCGTAGCTCCAGATAAGCCAGGAGCTAAGACATATGCTCAACTCACGGAATTTTTGAAAGACCATTTTTCCCCAAAGCCAATTGTGATTGCTGAAAGATTTCGCTTTCATAAACGGAACCAACAAGAGGGAGAAACTGTGACGCAATACATAGCAGTCATTAAAAAACTTTCTGAACACTGCGAGTTTGGTATGCACCTGCAGGATGCATTGAGGGATAGGCTCGTTTGTGGACTGAATATAGAAGCTATCCAGAAAAAATTGCTGACGGAGGAGAAGCTTACTTTTTCCAAAGCAGTGGAACTAGCCGTGTCAATGGAGACAGTAGCTCGCGAGACACATCAGCTGAGCAACGCGCTGAAAGTGCATGTACTGTCACCACACGACAAACAACACACGAAATGTTCGCGCTGTGGAAAAATGAACCACAAAGAGAGCGATTGTTTTTATAAGGAGCAAAAATGCCATAAATGTGGTAAGAGAGGACATATCTCGAAAATGTGCAGGAACAAAGAGACTGTAAATAAGGAGAAACCAGTGGAGTATAAAGCTAAAAAGGAAAAAAAGGTGCACCAATTGGATGTAAAAGAAATATCTAGTGATGGTAGCACTATAGACACTGAAGTGAGCCTGCATATGGTGTCTCAGCAGAGTAATTTGTCATACATGAGTGTTAAACCAAAAATTGAAGGTAAAAGGATTATTATGGAATTAGATACCGGTGCTGCCGTTTCTCTGATTTCAAGAAAACTGTATGATGCACACTTTAAGGACTTGCCCTTGTGCCAAACCCATATAATGCTGAAAACATACACGGGCGAGGTGATTCCAGCAGAGGGTGTCATCACCGTTTCAGTGAGAATGAATAAGCAGAGGGCTAGACTACCACTGTATGTGGTTCGGGGAAGTTCACCCCCACTTTTTGGTCGGGAGTGGCTGCGGAGGATTCGAATTGACTGGCAAAAAATAAAGACAGTCCGGGAGGAGACGCTAGAGGGCGTGCTACAAAGACATGCAGAGGTCTTTAAAAAAGAATTAGGCACTCTGAAAGGCATGGAAGTAGCCATAGCGCTGAAGCCGGATCATGTGCCACGGTTCTGTCAAGCGAGAGTCGTTCCCTTTGCCCTTAGGCCAAAAGTGGAGGCTGAAATTGACCGATTGTGTGAGCAGGGCATTATATCCCCTGTCAAATTCAGTGAATGGGCAACACCCATTGTGCCCGTTGTGAAAAAGAACGGAGATGTTAGGATATGTGGGGATTTTAAAGTCACAGTTAATCCTGCCCTGTGTGTGGAGAAATATCCAATTCCACGCATTGAAGATCTATTCGCATCACTTTCGGGGGGGCAACATTTTAGTAAACTGGACTTATCTCATGCCTATTTGCAAATGGTGATAGAGGGAAATTCCAGAAAATATCTTACAATAACCACATCCAAGGGTCTGTTTTGTTACAACAGGCTGGCATTTGGAATTACCTCAGCACCAGCGATATTCCAGCGTGCCATGGACCAAGTCCTCCAGGGTCTGCCGAACATTCACTGTTACCTGGACGATATATTGGTCAGTGGACAGGATCGTGTGCAGCATCTGAAAAATCTGGATGCAGTCCTAGGGCGCTTGGAAGAATTCGGTTTGCGAGTACGGAAGGAAAAATGTGAATTTTTCAAGGATTCACTGGAATATCTGGGTCACGTCATTGATGCCCAGGGTCTACACAAGGCACCAGAGAAAGTCAGGGCAATTGTGGAGGCTCCTGCACCTACAGACGGGAGTCAGTTACGTTCTTTCTTGGGGCTAATTAATTATTACAGCAGATTTATCCCCAACTTGTCATCTATCCTAAGCCCACTGAATACTCTGCTGTGCAAAGGAAAACAATGGCAATGGACATCTGAATGTGCTGCATCTTTCAAAGTGGCAAAAGAGCAGTTACTCTCTCAAAGCGTGTTAACCCATTATGATCCACAACTTCCCATTCGGCTGGCGTGTGATGCATCACCTTATGGTGTAGGTAGTGTCATTTCACATATTCTCCCGAATGGAGAAGAGAGGCCCATAGCTTTTGCATCAAGGACTCTGAATAAGGCAGAACGCAATTATGCCCACATTGAGCGTGAAGCTCTTGGCATTATATTTGGAGTTCGTAAATTCCATCATTATCTGTATGGCAGGCAGTTTACACTCCTTACAGATCATCGCCCATTGACCACTATTCTAAGTCCGTGCAAAGCCACACCATCTATGGCTGCTGCTAGAATGCAGCGGTGGGCTCTCCTGTTAGCTGCCCATAATTACACCATACAGTACCGAGAGGCAGCTCGTCATGGAAATGCGGATGGGCTTTCACGCCTTCCATTACCAACATCATCAAGAGAAAGAATCAGTACTGTGGACAGTTTTCACATTAAACACCTAGAAGCCTTACCTGTGAACTGTCGAGAAATCTGCCGAGAGAGCAGGGGTGATTCTGTCTTTGCTCAAGTCCTGGAGATGGTCTCCACAGGTCGCTTTCCGAGGGTCCAGGATGTGGCCAGCACATTGGCGCCATTCATCAGCTGGAGGGATGAGTTGACACTCCAGCAAGGTTGCCTTATGTGGGGTGTGCGCATCGTCATTCCCTCAAAATTGAGATCACGACTGCTGTCGGAACTGCATACTGGACACCCAGGTGTTGTCAAAATGAAAGCTGTCGCCCGCAGTTACATGTGGTGGCCCGGAATTGACGCTCAAATTGAACAGGTCTCAAAAACATGCCAGTCCTGTCAATTTACACAGAAAGCACCGGGACCAGCACCACTCCACCCATGGACCTGGCCTGGATCCCCATGGCAGAGAATTCATGTTGACTTTGCTGGGCCGTTCCAAGGCCAAATGTTTATGGTGGTTGTAGACGCCCATTCAAAATGGCCTGAGGTACACCTTATGAGTTCTACTACAACGGCTAATACCATCCAGGTGCTCCAAGGGTTATTTAGTCGCTATGGGCTCCCTGAGGTGTTAGTGAGCGATAATGGTCCTCAGTTTACCTCACACGAGTTTGACACTTTTATGAAAGGCAATGGAGTAAAGCACATTCGCTCTGCACCATTTCATCCATCAACAAATGGTCTTGCAGAACGTTTTGTACAGACATTCAAGCAGTCACTGAAGCGTTCCACTGGAACCACTTCCATACAACACCGACTGGATGCCTTTCTACTCACGTACCGTAATACTCCACACTCTACAACGAAGGAGTCCCCGTCTATGCTTTTCATGCATCGCAAGCTGCGATCTCGATTGGACCTGCTGAAGCCTAGCGTGACATCAGAGGTAGAGAAAGCACAAGAGGCACAGTGTGCGTATCGAGGAATGCATGCAAAAGCCAGAACGTTCAAGGTGGGAGAGCCAGTTCTTGTTCGGAATTGCGGGAGAGGAGAGAAGAAGTGGATACCAGGGGTTGTTTCAGCTGAGACTGGCCCTGTATCCTACACCGTCGACATCGGCACATCGCAGCACTGGAGGCGGCACGCGGACCAGATGCTGGCCAGGGTTGTTGAATTGGATACCTCTACAGACGACGGCGGAGCTGCATCGTCGTGCATCTCAGCAGACCTGCCTGTGCTGGAAAAGACTGTTCTAGAACCAGCTACTCCGGTTCCTGTGAGTGACCCCTCACCATTACCCCAGGTAACCTCAGAGGGAAACACCACATCACCTCCAGAGACTGGTAAGAGATATCCTTCTCGTATTACTAGACCACCAGAGCGTTATGTTCCATAAACTTTGTTTAAGATACTTTTAAGAGACATATATTGGACATTTTTGAATAAGAGACCTTTTTTATGTGTTAGATGAGAGAGTCACGTCTCACCAAAAGGGCAGAATAAACCCTTGACTGACTCAGGGGTTTGGGATCGTCTACTCCCAGCCTCAAGGCTAGTGTGTGTTTTTAAAATAATAAAAGTTGTTTGTTTTGTGTATCTTGGGGGTGGGTACAACATTTAGTGGGGAGGAGATGTGATGTATGGGAGTTGTATGAGTTGTATGAGTTGTATGAGTTGCATTTGCATATGCCACCCCATTGGTGGGCGCTGTATCCTGTGGCATTGCCAACAGTATAAGAGTGTGCTCACTGAACTGAACAAAAACATGTATGTGTGCGTATGCTTGAGTAAACGAGCAAGCTAATGACCTGCAGCCATGTGTGTCTTTGTGTTTGTTCCTCCGAGTGGTAATCTAAAGTAGAAACCCACGGACATAACACAATGTGTACAAGCAGGGGCCGGTGTTGGCTGTGTGGAAAATCGTCAAGAATGAGGATCTGTGTAGGATATGGTGTCCCATTCAAAGAGCTGACCCAGCACAGGTCAGGAGAATAGTCCTTCTTCCACCTAGCAGAGTGGAAGGTTCCTCTTTGTTTG
Source organism: Pholidichthys leucotaenia (assembly GCA_020510985.1). Classification (NCBI taxonomy): domain Eukaryota; kingdom Metazoa; phylum Chordata; class Actinopteri; order Cichliformes; family Pholidichthyidae; genus Pholidichthys; species Pholidichthys leucotaenia. The sequence continues at coordinate 205,462,479 of CM035839.1, forward strand.
GGGTCGTGTATCAGAGCGAGATCATTTCTAGATGCCCAGTCTGAAAGTACCTCCCCGTCACTATCCACTGCTGGGTACCCCCAGTCAGGGTGATGGCTGTTAAAGTCCCCCACATAGATGGCAGGGTGGGGTGGGGTGGGTAAGACCTGCAGATCCCAGTTGGCACTAGGCGGCTTGTACACATCGACAATATGGAAGCCACCATTGGTTATGGTGTCTGAGAAATGTGTTGTTGTCAGGTGGTTTACTTCAACTATGTCAGAACGCACATAGGTGGCACGTCCATGTTTGGCATGTGGAACATAGCACAGGAGGTCAAAGCCATTGATGGTGTAGCGGCCAGCTTCCTCTGTGCCAATATGAGTCTCTTGGAGGCAGATTACATCAATCAAGTGTTGGAAGGCGAGGACTTCAATAAGGCTTTGCTTGGCTGCAGATAGGCCTTCAACGTTTAGTTGTAGTATGCGAAGGGCAGGTCCTACCGCAAGGTGCTCTCGGGGCTGTTTGCTTTCAGCTTTGGGACTGTGATTAGGATTCTTCTTTGACTTGGCACTGAGGCGTCGTCTCTTCGAATTTAGTCTGCTGGTAGGATCATTAGCTTCCCTGGGCAAGCCCAGGTACTGGCGGAGGGCGCGACGAGAACGCTGATCCATTGCCCTCCATGAGAAATATACTGTCTGTGTACATATCCATATTCTGCAGGGTAATTTTACAAAACCATAATGCTGTTTATTCCATCTAGCTGCAATGCGCCTGCACTGTGTATATATCTGTGTACATATGTATATTCATCTACTGCTTTGGCTAACCAGTTCTTATTATCTTATTAACTATTGCTCTGAGTGCTGCAATCAATTTGCTGCTGTAATCCTGGAATTTCCCCATTGTGGGACTAATAAAGGCTTATTTTATTTTATCTTATCAATTCTAGGTTAAACTCAATTTTATTTGCTGTAGTTTATTGTCTTCCCACTGCTTCCTTTGACTTCAGAGTTTGACTTCAGAGTTTTAAATTAAATAAATGAATTATAGTAGGGGACTTTAATATACTGTACATGTAAATGTAAATAATGATTGCCTTCTTATGGCTTTTAACACCATCTTAGAGTCAATTCAGTTTTCCCAGAATGTAGGGAGATCTGCCCTCTGTCTCCACCACACTTCAGACTTTGTGCTGACATATGGCATAAAAATTGAAAATTTGTGTATCTCTCATAACCCGTTACTGTTAGACCATTATAACATTAACATTATTTCTGACTATTTGGTGTCACGATGGCCCTCACGGACCATCACAAGACGCCTCAGTCACCAGTGAGTTTGCAGTGGTAATTTATTGTAGAGAAGAATGAACACACACAGAACACATACAGTGGCTGGGTGACGTCTGAGCCGGGGAACACCCGATGCGCCAGACGGACAACAGTAAGGGTGAAGTCTCAAGGAAACATACCTGAGCATAACAGGAGCACAATCAGAACGTAGCTGAACATAACGTAGCTGAACATAACAGGAGCACAACAGCACGTAGCTGAACTTGACAGGTGAACATAACAGGAGAACATAACAGATGATCGTAACAGGTGGACATAACAGAGACTGCCGCGTTGGAAGACATTTAGCACCTGCTTATATCTCTGGCGACTAATGACCCCAACGCGGCACAGCTGCTCCTAATGACAGCAGAGCAGCAGCTGACTTTGACAGCAGGGAGCTCCCCCGGGCGCCTTCACAATAAGAGCCCGGGGAGCTGGAAGGAATCCTCAGCTGCCAAAGCCAGGGAAAAAAAAGATATGAGACCCGAGTGTGGCCAGAACCGACACTCGGGTTATGACAGTACCTCCCCCTCAAGGCCGAGCTCTGAGCGGCCTGAGTAACACCCAAGCCCCCCACCCCCACCCCCCTAGGGTGGGTGGAAGGGGCGCTAGCAGGAGGGAGAGAGACAAACAACCAACAAGGCTATAAAGGTAGGGGGAGAAAAAAACCATAACCCCCAAAAATGTGGGCAACCACAATAAGTTCAAAATAGGCAAATAGAGTGACATAAGGTGGAAGAGAAAAAAAAACAACCCACCAAACTCAGAAACAACCTGGTGAGCCACAAAAACACACAACAATCCCCCTCCCCCCCCACACACCCCAACAGTCCCACAGACGAGATCAGGAACCCGGGAAGGGTGCAGTCCAGACCCGGAGGGATGGGGGCAAAAGGTTCGGGGAGTCGTCCGGCAATGAGAGACCACAGAACAAGGAGGGGAAAAGAGGACAGTTCGGGCGGCCTACCCCAGTCCCATACTTGGGAGAAGAGAGTTTCAGGCGGCCGGAGCAGGTCGCCGCACAGGAAGACAAATAGGTCGGGGGGCCGGCCCGGAGAACCAAACTGACGAGACAGTCCTTCAGGCGGCCGCCCCGCAACACCAGCCCACCAAAACCGCTGGGAAGAAGCAGCCGGCGGTCCCGCCGAAAAGGGGAGAGACGAGGGGGAACCGGGCGGAGCATTCGGGACCCCAACGGCCCCAGGTGGAGATGGGTAGCGCTCCTCAGGGAGACGAGGAGGACGACGGTGGAGATGAGGGTGACGAAAGAAACGAGCCTGTCCAGCATCCGGTGGCTGGGGATCTGCAGCTCCCTCACCGAACCTAGGACCTGCTGGTGCAGCACCCACGGTGGACCCCGATTGGGCCTCCGGAACAGCACCCACGGTGGACCCCGATTGGGCCTCCAGAACAGCACCCACGGTGGACCCCGATTGGGCCTCCGGAACAGCACCCACGGTGGACCCCAACTGGACCAGAACAGCACTCCCGGTGGACCCGGTCGGCGTGGCACCAGACTCGACCTCCGACCCCGAAACCGGAACCTCTGGCGCAGCAGGCGAGAGCAGCCCCTCGCCGGCGACCCTGGGAGAAGACTCACACAAGAGAGAAAACCCGGGATCAGGATCACCGGCAGCGCCAGAACCCGGCGAGATGAGCTCGGACGCAGCGGGCGGCTGCACCCGGCTCATCTCCCCTTGAGACAGGCAAAAGTGCTCTAAAAGGTGAAGAAGAAAGATAAAACAGAGCACTTGCCTGAGCTCGGGTTCTGACACCGTCCAGGACTGCGATGATCCGGGCTCAGAAGTCAGGAGGTCGTCTTCAGGCTCCCACTCAGCTGCGTCGGGCTCCGCAGCTGGCATGATGGTGCGTGCAGTTAGAGAGTCCTCCGGCACCGATGTCCACGCCGGTGGCCCGCACGGCGTGGTGGCAGGAGAAACTCGCCCTGCTGGACCGGACCGCTCCTCTGTGGAACCCCGGGGACGCTTCTTCATCGGCGATGGCTCCACGCTGCAGTCCGCTCTCCTCCTCCGCCCATGGCGTGGCTGCGGAACCAGAACCAGGCTCTCCAGAACCGCAGGCCCCCTCCTCATCCAGCGACGTTGGCCTGACGTCGAGGACCGCTCAGCGGGGGGAGACACAGAGGAAGCAGGGTTAACACTTTCATCCACAGCGGGTGGAGGGAGCTCGGGGGGCTGCAATCCCCGAACTCCACCCCTAGGAGTCAGACAAGGCAAAACAATGTCAAAATTAGAGAAATTATCATGCACTTGCCTTTCCCCTAAGGGTAAGATGGTCCCCGCTGTGGGGGACGTCGTTCCTTCCTTTCCCCGCTGGACGGCGACAGAGGGCCCTCTGGGAAGACGAGATGAGGCCACTTGAGGCGGATCCGGAATGAGGCTCGCCGAAACGGAGCTCTCGTGACACACAGCAGCCAGGATAGGCGACGAGGAGGAGGGGGCGACAGCCATGGTCAGTCGGGCATGGAGCGCTGACGGGACAGCAGGCGAGGACCCGGGAGAAGACGAGGCTGCGGGAATTCCCCTCTGACGAAGCGCAGGAGTGACAGCTGTGTGGGGGTGGAGTCCTTGCAGCGACCCGGAACAGCATCCAGACGGGGCTCTAGCCGAGGTTGGAAGCCGGAGTGACGACGGTTCCTTGTAGGGGGTGAGGCGAAGGTGAGGTCCGGAAATCGCCGTTCCTGAGCGGAAACAGCGGCAAGCAAGTCCGCGAACTCAGGAAACTCACGCAGCGCTGGATTCCTCTCCACCAGTCTAACCGCCGCCACCACATGCTTCATACACGCTGGAGGATTCTTAGCGGAGCAAGCAGCAGCCACCCGGTCCCAGATCTTGTCTGCTGTCATCTGCAGCTTCTCTGGGGGAATCCCGAGTGACGACATGCCCGATGGGAAAAGACCTCCGGGTGGTGCGAACTCCCGGGCCGGAACAGAGGCAGGAACGGGATCCCGAAGCGAGGGGCGACGTCTCCTCCGCTTCGGCTTCGTGCCAGGATTTCCCTCCAGCCCTCGGAGTATCTCACGCTGGGTGGCGAGGTCATCTCTCCTCACGCTTACCTCTGGATGATTAGAGAAGCGGGGAAGAGAATCCAGAACCTCCTCGGCTAGGTCCAGGTATCTACAAATGTCGCTGGGAGCGTCCAACAGCGTAGCGGTGAAGATGGTGTAGTCTACCTCCTTCAGAACCTCCGCTTGCTGCCTGCCAAGGTGCCGACAACGGCCCCTGGATGACGACATACTCCCCGCTGCAGACACTCAGACAGGTAGGAATAAACAGTCCACTACTGCAAACTGCACGGTGAATGGCGTCTCAATACAACGCCTCCTCTCCGGGCGTTAGGCGGCAGTCTACTGTCACGATGGCCCTCACGGACCATCACAAGACGCCTCAGTCACCAGTGAGTTTGCAGTGGTAATTTATTGTAGAGAAGAATGAACACACACAGAACACATACAGTGGCTGGGTGACGTCTGAGCCGGGGAACACCCGATGCGCCAGACGGACAACAGTAAGGGTGAAGTCTCAAGGAAACATACCTGAGCATAACAGGAGCACAATCAGAACGTAGCTGAACAGAACGTAGCTGAACATAACAGGAGCACAACAGCACGTAGCTGAACTTGACAGGTGAACATAACAGGAGAACATAACAGATGATCGTAACAGGTGGACATAACAGAGACTGCCGCATTGGAGGACATTTAGCACCCGCTTATATCTCTGGCGGCTAATGACCCCAACGCGGCACAGCTGCTCCTAATGACAGCAGAGCAGCAGCTGACTTTGACAGCAGGGAGCTCCCCCGGGCACCTTCACAATAAGAGCCCGGGGAGCTGGAAGGAATCCTCAGCTGCCAAAGCCAGGGAAAAAAAAGATATGAGACCTGAGTGTGGCCAGAACCGACACTCGGGTTATGACATTTGGCTCTTAAAGAAAAATATTACGACACTAAAATCCTAAGATATAGGATTACTTGTAATACCTAGAATCTCTGCAAGTACAATGGGAGGCAGAGCTTTCAGTTATCAGGCTCCACATATGGAACCAGCTGCCAATCTGGATTCAGGAGACAGACTCGATCTCTGTTTTTAAGAATAGGGTTAAAATTTTCCTGTTTGATAAAACTTATAGTTGGGTTTGGACCAGGTGACCCTGAACCTTCCCTTAATTATGCTGCTATAGGTTTAGATAGCTGGGGGAACTCTCATGATGCACTGGGCTTTCACTTCTTCTTTCACTCTCAGTATGTTTTCAAAGATTGCTGCTGTTCATTAACATTTGTCCCAGGCAAGTTGTTTTTTTCTTCTTCTCTATCCCCTAACTCCCCAGCCAGTCACAGCAGGTGACCCCTTCCCGATCCTGGTTCTGCTGGAGGTTTCTTCCTGTTAAAAGGGAGTTTTCCCTCTCCACCGTCACCAAGTGCTGCTCACAGAGGATCGCCTGATTGTTGGGTCTCTTTTTGCAAATGTGGGAGTTTTGCCCTAGAGCTGAAAGTGTTGACTGTTGTTGTAAATTGGTGCTATGTAAATAAAATTGAATTGAAAATTGAATTGAATTAGTGAAAAGAGAGTTATTACTAAAAATATAAGTCTTCTCATAAATTGTCATTTTTTTCTTTTAAATGAAAGACTTTTTTTCCTACTTTTTACAACAAATTTGTGACTTTTCTCATGGATTTACAGTGGTTGCAGAAAGTGGACCCACACCTGTTACAATGCCAGGTTTTTTTTGATGTAAAATGGGATATGATGATGAATCATTTCCAGATATTTCCCTCCTTTAATATGGCCAATAACCTATACAGTTCAATTGAAAAACAAATCTTTTAGGAGTAAAAAAAAAAAATTAAAGCATACAATAAGTTGGTTGCATAAGTATGCACACCCTTAAACAACTATGCTATTAGTTGCTTAAGGGCGTGCTATTAGTTGTTTAAGTCTTGATTTAATTACAGCATTGAAACTGGCCTGAAGCCTTTAAATTTCTCTGTTCTTTTAAAGTTATTATATTGTATGAAACTGAAAGAATGTGATCATCGAGATAGATGTACACATGCACCAAAAGAATAAATGTTTTATTTTTACAAATCTTACAAATCTTTATATGCAAAAAAAAAAAGAAGAGAGCTATACCTTAACAATTGGATATTCATTGTTTATTAGGTATTTTGGTTTTAAATTTGTGGGTTCATACTGTATACCCCCTCATGGATCGCCACCTTATCGTGGTGGGGGTTTGCGTGCCCTCGTGATTCCAGGAACTATGTTGTCCTGGGCAATTTGCCTCTGGTAGGGTCACCCAAGCCAAACTGGTCCTGGGTGAAGAGCCAGACTAAGAATGATCCAACAGACTCTCATGATGAATGCTAGAACAAGGATTCAGTGTACCCCACCCAGTGTGGGGTTACTGGGGCCCCACCCTGGAGCCAGGCCTGGGGGAGGGGCTCGATGGCTAGCGTCTGATGGCCAGGTTTCTACCCATGGGACCTGGTCGGGCTCAGCCCGAAGGAGTTACATAGGTCCGCCCTCCAGTGGGCTCACCACCTGCAGGAGGGACCATGGGGGTCCGGCGCTATGTGGATCAGGTGGCGGTCAAAGGTGGAGACCTTGGCGGTCTGATCCCAAGCTTCCTAAACTGGCTTTTGGGATGTAAAATGTCACCTATGTGGTGGGGAAGGAGCCTGAGCTGGTGCATGAGGTTGAGAGATATCGGCTAGATATACAGTGGGGCAAAAAAGTATTTAGTCAGCCACCAATTGTGCAAGTTCTCCCACTTGAAAGATGAGAGAGGTCTCCAATTTTCATCATAGGTATACATCAACTATGAGAGACAAAATGAGAAAAAAAAAATCCAGAAAATCACATTGTCTGACTTTTAAAGAATTTATTTGCAAATTATGGTGGAAAATAAGTATTTGGTCAATAACAAACGTTCATCTCAATACTTTGTTATATACCCTTTGTTGGCAATGATAGAGGTCAAACATTTTCTGTAAGTCTTCACAAGGTTTTCACACACTGTTGCTGGTATTTTGGCCCATTCCTCCATGCAGATCTCCTCTAGAGCAGTGATGTTTTGGGGCTGTTGCTGGGCAACATGGACTTTCAACTCCCTCCAAAGATTTTCTATGGGGTTGAGATCTGGAGACTGGCTAGGCCACTCCAGGACCTTGAAATGCTTCTTACGAAGCCACTCCTTCGTTGCCCGGGTGGTGTGTTTGGGATCATTGTCATGCTGAAAGACCCAGCCACGTTTCATCTTCAATGCCCTTGCTGATGGAAGGAGATTTTCACTCAAAATCTCATGATACATGGCCCCATTCATTCTTTCCTTTACACGAATCAGTCCTCCTGGTCCCTTTGCATAAAAACAGCCCCAAAGCATGATGTTTCCAACCCCATGCTTCACAGTAAGTATGGTGTTCTTTGGATGCAACTCAGCATTCTTTCTCCTCCAAACATGACAAGTTGAGTTTTTTCCAAAAAGTGCTATTTTGGTTTCATCTGACCATTTGACATTCTCCCAGTCCTCTTCTGGATCATCCAAATGCTCTGTAGCAAACTTCAGACGGGCCTGGACATGTACTGGCTTAAGCAGGGGGACACGTCTGGCACTGCAGGATTTGAGTCCCTGGCGGCGTAGTGTGTTACTGATGGTAGCCTTTGTTACTTTGGTCCCAGCTCTCTGCCGGTCATTCACTATGTTCAATTCAATTCAATTCAATTCAACTTTATTTATATAGCGCCATTTCACAACAACAGTCATCTCATAGCACTATCAACTGTAGGGGGGAACCCCCACAGTTGCAGAAAGACCCCAGCAATCAGGCGATCCCCTGTGAGCAAGCACTTGGCGACGGTGGAGAGGAAAAACTCCCTTTTAACAGGAAGAAACCTCCAGCAGAACCAGGCTCAGGGAGGGGCAGTCATCTGCTGCGACTGGCTGGGGGGTGAGGGGATAGAGAAGAAGAAAAGAACAGACATGTAGAGAGCAAACAGCACGATGGGGACTCAATCTATGGGAGAGAACAAACAGATGTTAATGACCAGCAAAAAAAAAATAAAAAAAATATATTTCATAGAGAGTGAGGAAAGGCGTGAGGCCCAGTGCATTACTGGAGGTCCCCCGGCTGACTAAACCTATTAGCAGCATAACTAAGGGAGGGTTCAGAAACACATGATCCCTCCCTAATTGTAGGCTATATCAAAAAGGTAGGTTTTAGCCCTATTCTTAAAAACAGAGATCGAGTCTGACTCCCGAATCCAGATTGGCAGCTGATTCCACAGGAGAGGAGCTTGATAGCTGAAGGCTCTGCCTCCCATTGTACTTTTGGAGATTCTAGGTATTACAAGTAATCCTGCATTTTGGGAGCGTAGTGCTCTGTTAGGATAATACGGTAGTATCAGATCTTTTAAATAAAAAGGAGCCTGATTGTTTAGAGCTTTGTAAGTAAGAAGAAGGATTTTAAACTTAATTCTAAACTCTATGGGAAGCCAATGAAGGGAGGCCAGAACCGGAGAGATATGATCTCTCTTTCTAGTACCTGTTAAAACTCTTGCTGCAGCATTTTGGATCAGCTGAAGACTTTTTAAAGATGTTTTAGGACAGCCTGATAATAAAGAATTACAATAATCTAATCTCGAGCTAACAAAAGCGTGGATCAGTTTCTCAGCATCACTCTGAGACAAGATGCTCCTAATCTTGGCAATATTACGCAAATGATAGAAGGCAGTCTTAGAAACAAATTTAATATGTGAATTGAAGGACAAATCCTGATCAAAAATAACTCCAAGGTTCCTCACAGAGCTATTAAGAGAAAGAGTAACCGCATCCAAACTGAAAGTTTGATTTGGAAAGGAATTTCTAAGGTTTTTTGGACCAACAAGAACGACTTCAGTCTTATCTGAATTTAATAGCAGGAAATTACAAGTCATCCAAGCTTTGATTTCCTTAAGACAGGCTTCTAACTTGGCTAATTGATTACTATCATCTGGCTTCATTGACAGGTATAATTGTGTGTCATCTGCATAACAATGAAAATATATACAGTGCTTTCTAATAATGTTGCCTAACGGAAGCATATATAAACTAAAAAGAGTAGGGCCTAGCACAGATCCCTGTGGAACTCCATGACTAAGCTTTGAGTTGAAAGAAAACTCATTATTTACATGAACAAACTGGAACCTATCAGATAAATAAGATCTAAACCATTGCAACGAAGTTCCATTAAGTCCAACATAGTGTTCTAATCTATCAAGTAGAATATTATGATCGATAGTATCAAAAGTCCCCCCGTGTGGTTCTGGGATTTTTGCTCACCGTTCTCGTGATCATTTTGACCCCACAGGGTGAGATCTTGCGTGGAGCCCCAGATCGAGGGAGATTATCAGTGGTCTTGTATGTCTTCCATTTTCTAATAATTGCTCCCACAGTTGATTTCTTCACACCAAGCTGCTTACCTATTGCAGATTCAGTCTTCCCAGCCTGGTGCAGGTCTACAGTTTTGTTTCTGGTGTCCTTTGACAGCTCTTTGGTCTTGGCCATAGTGGAGTTTGAAGTCTGATTGTTTGAGGTTGTGGAGAGGTGTCTTTTATACTGATAACGAGTTCAAACAGGTGCCATTAATACAGGTAACGAGTGGAGGAAAGAGGAGCCTCTTAAAGAAGAAGTTACAGGTCTGTGAGAGGCAGAAATCTTGCTTGTTTGTAGGTGACCAAATACTTATTTTACTGAGGAATTTACCAATTAATTCATTAAAAATCCTTCAATGTGATTTTCTGGATTTTTTTTTCTCATTTTGTCTCTCATAGTTGAGGTATACCTATGATGAAAATTGGAGACCTCTCTCATCTTTTACAGTGGGAGAACTTGCACAATTGGTGGCTGACTAAATACTTTTTTGCCCCACTGTAGTCGGCCTCACCTCAACACACAGCTTTGGTTCCGGAACCAGTCTCCTGGAGAGGGACTGGAGCTTGGCCTACTCTGGAGTTTCCTCGGGCGAGAGGTGAGGAGCAGGGGTTGATATTCTTGTATCCCCCCACCTTGCTGCCTCTATATTGGAGTCTTCCCCAGTGGATGAAAGGGTTGTTTCCCTGCGCCTTCGGGTTGGGAAACAGGTCCTGACCATCATTTGTGCCTATGCACCAAATGATGGTTCAGAGTACCCACCCTTTTTGGAGTCTCTGACTGGGGTGCTGGAGAGTGCTCCTCTTGGAGACTCCATTGTCCTACTGGGGGACTTCAATGTGCATGTGGGCAATGACAGTGAAACCTGGAGGGGGGGTGATTGGGAGGAATGACCTGCCCGATCTGAACCCAAGTGGTGTTCAGTTATTGGACTTCTGTGCTAACCACAGTTTGTCCATAACGAACACCATGTTCAAGCATAACGGTGTCCATATGTGCACCTGGCACCAGGACACCCTAGGTCACAGGTTGATGATCGATTTTGTTATCGTGTCATCAGATCTGCAACCATATGGCTTGGACACTCAGGTAAAGAGAGGTGCAGAGCTGTCAAGTGATCACCACCTGGTGGTGAGTTGAATCCAATGGCAGGGGAGGATGCCATTCAGACCTGGTAGACCCAAGCGTATAGTGAGGGTGTGCTGGGAACGTTTGGCTGAGGCCCCTGTCTGGGAGGTCTTCAACTCCCACCTCTGGAAGAACTTCAACCACATTCCGAGGGAGTCTGGAGACATGGAGTCTGAATGGGCCATGTTCTCCACCTCCATTGTTGAAGTGGCTGCCCAGAGCTGCAGCCGCAAGGTCATCGGGGCATCTCATGGTGACAACCCCCGAACCAAGTGGTGGACACCAGTGGTGGTGGTGGGGCATTAAGCTGAAGAAGGAGTCCTATCAAGCTTGATTGGCTTGTGGGGCTCCGGAAGCAGCTGAGATGTACCGGCAGGCCAAGCGGAGTGCAGCTCGGGTGGTTGCTGAAGCAAAAACTTGGGTATGGGAGGAGTTCAGTGAGGCCATGGAACAAGACTTTTGGTCGGCCTCAAAGAGATTCTGGCAAACTGTCCGGCAGCTCAGGAGGGGGAAGCAGCTCCATGTCCCCACTGTGTATGGTGCGGATGGGGCACTGCTGACTTCGACTGGGGATATCGTCAGGCGGTGGAAGGAATACTTTGAGGATCTCCTCAATCCCACTGACACGCCTTCCACAGAGGAAGCAGGGCTTGTGGACGAGGGGGATGACTCGCCTATCACAGGGGCTGAGGTCGCCAAGGTGGTTAAAAATCTCTTTGGTGGCCGGGCCCTGGGGATGGACGAGATTCGCACTGAGAACCTCAAGGCCCTGGATGTTGTAGGGCTGTCATGGTTGACACGCCTTTGCAATGTTGCGTGGAGGTTGGGGCCAGTGCCTTTGGCATGACAAACAAGGGTGGTGGTTCTTCTCTTCAAAAATGGGGACCAGAGGGTGTGCTCCAACTTCAGAGGGATCACACTCCTCAGCCTCCCTGGGAAAATCTATGCCAAGGTAGTGGAGAGGAGAGTTCAGCCGTTGGTCGAACCTCAGCTTCAGGAGGAGCAATGTGGTTTTCGGTCTGGCCGTGGCACATCGTACCAGCTTTTTACCCTATTGAGAATCCTCGAGGGTTCGTGGGAGTTTGCCCAACCAGTTTACATATGTTTTGTGGACTTGGAAGAGGCATTCGACCGCGTCCCTTGTGGTTTTTTGTGGGGGGTGCTTCGGGAGTACGGGGTATCGGGCTTGTTGTTACGAGCTATTCGGTCTCTATACGACCGTTGTGAGAGTTTGGTTCGTATTGCCAACACTTGGTCAGACTCATTCCCAGGGAGAGTTGGACTCCTCCAGGGCTGCCCATTGTCATCAATCCTGTTCATAATTTTTATGGACAGGATTTCTAGGCGCAGCCAGGGAATGGAGGGTGTCATGCTTGGTGACCACAGGATCTCATCTCAGTTTTTTGCAGATGATGTTGTTCTGCTGGCTTCATCCAACAATGACCTACAGGTCTTACTGGGACGGTTTTCTGCTGAGTGTGAAGCGGCTGGGATGAGAAGTCCGAGTCTATGGTCCTCAGCCGGAAAAAGCTGGATTGTCCTCTCTGGGTTGGAGACAAGCTCCTGCCACAAGTGGAGGAGTTTAAGTATCTTGGAGTCTTATTCACGAGTGAGGGGAGAATGGAGTGAGATTGACAGACGGATTGGAGCAGTATCTGCACTAATGCAGACATTGGACCGGTCTGTTGTGGTGAAGAGGGAGCTAAGCTCTAAGGCAAAGCTGTCGATTTACCAGTCAATCTACATTCCTACCCTCACCTATGGCCATGAGCTATGTGTAATGACCGAAAGAACGAGATCACGGATACAAGTGGCTGAAATTAGCTTTCTCCGTAAGATTGCTGGACTCACCCTCAGAGATAGGGTGAGGCGCTCAGTCATCCGCGAGAGGCTCAGAGTAGAAGCGCTGCTCCTCCACATTGAAAGGAGCCAGTTGAGGTGGTTTGGGCATCTGATCAGGATGCCTCCTGGACGCCTCCCACTTGAGGTGTTTCGGGCACGTCCCTCTGGGAGGAGACCCCGGGGCAGACCCAGGACTTGCTGGAGAGACTATGTCTCCCAGTTGGTCTGGGAACGCCTTGGTATCCTCTCAGAAGAGCTGGAGCAGGTGGCTGGGGAGAGGGAAGTCTGGGCTTCTCTGCTTGAACTGCCGCCTCCGCGACCCGGACCTCCGGAAAAACGGTAGAAGATGGATGGATGGATGGATGGATGGGCTCATATACTTTACATTCTGGGACTCATCTCACTTATCCATTTAAGTGGATGCCAACCCTGAGCTGACATAATAAAACAGTTTTCATGAGTGTTATGTAACTGCTCATCACTACTTCCTAGATGATGGTTACTCTGTGTAACTTTAGTCTTTTGCAGAATAACTTACTGCTGCTCTGTCTTGTGTACTTCAGTGGAGATTTCCCAGATGTCACCTCAGAAGTCAAGTTTTGTCGGCAGTGAAAATAAAGAAGTGTCTGTCCCTGCTGTACTCTGCGGGCTCCTTCAGGAACCTTACATGCATCCCAGTGGTGAAGGGTGAGTACTAACACCTGTGATTAACCACCATTATTCTTATCTCATTTTATTTTGTTATTAATCAATTGTGGCGATTAACACATTTATTCTGACAGGACTAATGTTTATTCATTAATATATCATATCACCACTTCACTCTGTGGCTATTTCTCACCAGGCAGATGAACTCAGGACAGGTTTGTGATTTAGTCAACTAGAAGGGTAACAGTTACCCAGCCTGCAGAGACATTATGAACACAGCACACCACACCCTGTCATTAACACAACATAAAGACCAAATTTGCTTGAGAGAGAAAAGCTGATCATTTCTCAGAAATTATCAAAATAGCCAAAACAACTCAGAGAAGCAGGCCCCTTATCTCATTCCAAAGCAAAACTGGTCAAAAGACATGGAAAAGTGGGCTGTATCACCTATTCAGACATCTTGAATTTATGACTGTACAGTACCAGTGCTTACACTCTGAAACAACTAAGATCCTACAAAGGTCTAGATTAGAAGCTTACAACCAGTTTGTAAGTGGCTGGGTCTGAGACATGACAGTGTGTGAAATCAACAACCTTTGTGTGCCAGTAGCAAAGGTAAACAAAACAACTGATTTTTAGGGGGGTGATAAAGTAGAAAAAAATTGGATTGTTCACTTGCAAATATTTTGTAAAGCTTTACACAAAATACTTAAAGGCTATAAAACTGGGGCCTAAGTACCTATTGTGGGCTTTTTTTAAATGTTAAACATGTAAAAATTGAGAAAAACATCAAATTAAAATTAGACTCATGCCCCTGTAGGCTTGTCAACACCGTTTTAAAAACCAGAGCAATATTTATAAAAACAGTAAACTATTCTCTTATCATGCATGTTTATCCATATATCAGCCCATAAATTATTCACAGAGCCCTCAACTTAATTTCTCCTGTTTGTTTTTCTCTGTTTGTGCTCTCAGTTTTTTGATATGTGATCTAATTTTTTAGCTAAAGACTAGCTTCAGCGCACTCACCTGTCCAGGTGCTTTCAGATGAAGTTAGACATCATTGTCTTGGTGTATAATCATTATCCTCATGGTTAACAATAGGCAGTTGATTTGTAGACTCTCAGGTATTTGTAATAATCCTCAAAGCTAAAGGCTAATTAGCCAGTGTTCAGACATTTTGAAATCAGAACAGCATACCTTGGGTTACTACGCCAACATTTTCTGTCTTGCTTGTGTGGACAGCTGATGGTACAGACTGCAGTCAAAGTCAAAAACATGGCAAGGAGGGCTAAACAGCAATTTGGATTTTCATAATATCCTGTAGCTTGAAAGTGTTACATTTAAGTTGGCTCAGACAGTTCCTAACAGGTCCGGTTAAATGAACAAGTATGCGTGTTTAGCTCTCTGAGTGTGTATGCGCTGCAGGCAGCAGCTGAGCTAATCAGAACAGAGCAGGTGAATCTGTGAAAATGTCCACAGAGCATCACAGACTCTTCAATATTATTAGTCAATTATTTCTACAAAACTATTACAAAATGGTCAGAACACACCCACAAGTGGGGATACAAGGAAAGCGCCAAGTCTAACCACACACAGAAGTGAACACTCGTCCTCCAGAACTCAGCGGAACAGCACAGCAAGACACCGGCACACACCTGTCAGGGGAGGGGCAGGACACTGCCGGTATGAGATTTGCTGAAGACAAAATATAAATGTTTTTGCTATAATGAGGAATGTAACGTTCATTTTTAAAACGATCAAACCTGATTTAGTCAGTGACCAACAGAAAGAACAAGCTAGGTGATCTTCAACAGCGGGGGGGGGGGGGGGGGTGCACATTATCATATTATGAAAAATGTTACATTTCCCAAAATGACAAGGTGGATTTTGATTTATATTCATCGGAAAGTAATATCTGAAAATCATTTAAGGAGACTTGAATCTAGAAAAACTAAAAAAACAAAACAAAACAATGCTGAAATTGCATGGCCTCAAGCCGGCCTCGGCCAAGTTACTGAGGCCATAGGTCTCGAGGTCGAGGATGAGACAGAGTCATTACCCTCTGAGACCAAGGCCAGGAAAAACCGAGGCCGAGGTTGGACTCAAGTCCTCCAACACTGATCAGAATCGAAGGTATTTTCCCGTATTTTTTTTTTTATATTGGAAGATTGCATGGTTCTTATGTTCTTATTACTTTCTCTGAGAATTTTCCATGGAACTTGATGAAAAAAACTCAAGCGCATAGACCAGTCCGGTAAATTATCAGCATTTACTGCTAACTCCTTTGGGTTTACTAAACAACTATTAGGGCAGAAGCACAGTGGACGACTGACTTGCTCAAAGGAGGTAAGCTGATAGCTTCTTGCATAATGTTCTAAGCGATGCACAGAGGGAAAAAGATTTGGGACCTCTTACCCTTCAAGCCACATTGAATGTACCTTCTCCATCAGTGGAGTTTAACATCAGTGAGCCTTCATGGAAGGAGGTACAAGAGGTAGTAAGAGCAGCCAGATCTAGCTCTGCACCAGGACCAAGTTTTGTACCTTATAAGGTGTATAAGCACTGTCCAGAACTTCTCAGTTGAAGTTCTTCTCAGAACTTATCAGAGTTCTCTGGAAGATCCTACGAGTAGTGTGGTGCAGGGGAAGAGTGGCAGCCCAGTGGAGGCAAGCAGATGGAGTCTGGATTCCGAAGGAGGAAAAGTCTACCAAGCTGGAGCAGTTTAGAGTCATCTCACTCCTTAGTGTGGAGTGCAAGATCTTTTTTAGTGTTTTAGCGAAACGATTGACAATCTTTCTCTTAAAAAATGGCTACATTGATACCTCAGTTCAGAAAGGTGGCATCCCAGGAATTCCAGGGTGTCTGGAACATACTGGGGTCATCACGCAACTCATTAGGGAGGCCCGTGAGGGGAGTGGTGATCTTGTGGTGCTTTGGCTTGATTTGGCCAACGCATATGGTTCTATTCCACACATACTCATGGAAACAACCCTGGACTGGCACCATGTACCCAGGAAGATCAAGGATCTCATCCTGAACTACTATGGGAGTTTCAGGCTTAGTTACTGCTGGGAATTTTACATCAGAATAGTATTGGCTAGAGAAGGGGATTATAACTGGGTGCACAATTTCAGTTATCCTCTTTGCCCCTGCCATGAACATGGTAGTTAAGCTAGCAGAAGCTGAGTGCAGAGGCCCGCGGTCAAAATCTGGTGTGCGTCAGCCACCCATCAGAGCCTTTATGGATGACTTCACAGTCACCACAACATCAGTTCTAGGAAGCCGGTGGATTCTCCAGGGCCTGGAAAAACTCATATCTTGGGCCAGAATGAGTTTCAAACCATCCAAATCCAGATCCATGGTGCTGAGAAAGGGAAAGGTGGTTGACAAATTTTGATTTCAACTGGATTCCGTTACAATTCCATCCATCACTGAGAAACCAGTCAAGAGCCTCAAGGATACAGCTGCTATCAGAGCGACCATGAAGGAGCTGGACTCTTGGCTCACCAGTGTTGATAAGTCAGGTCTACCACATCGATATAAGATCTGGATTTACCAACATGGTATCTTACCTCGAGTTCTATGGCCACTTTTAATATATGAGGTAACTTTGTCAACGGTGGAGAATATGGAGAGGAAGATCAACAGTTTTTTCCGTAGATGGCTGGGTCTGCCACATAGCTTGAGCAGCACAGCACTCTATGGGAAGAGAAACAAGCTCCAGCTCTCTTTCAGCAGTCTTGAGGAAGAGTTCAATGTGTTGCGCACAAGGGAGGCCTTGTTATACCGGGATTCCAAGGACTCACAAGTAGCATCAGCTGGCATTCTTGTCCGGACGGGTAGGAAGTGGAGTGCTCAGGAAGGTCTGGAAGTGGCTGAGTCACGACTGAGACATAGGGCTTTGGTGGGCACTGTAGCCATGGGCCGAGCTGGTTTGGGAGCCATCACCCAGCCCCAGTATGACAATGTCCATGGCAAAGAAAGATGCCAGATGATCTTAATGAAGTTTGAGCTGGTGTTGAAGAGGAGAGAGCCATCAAGATGGTGGCCATGCAGCAACAGGGTGCATGGACAAGATGGGAAGGCGCAATTGAGAAAAAGATTTCCTGGACCGAGATCTGGCAAGCAAAATCAGAACAAATCAAATTTTTGATACGTGCAGTCTATGATGTTCTTCCCAGCCCCACAAATCTTTTCATCTGGGGGAAGAAGTACTCACCAACTTGCCCTCTGTGCTCAGGAAGGGGTTCCCTAGAGCATATTTTAAGTAGTTGCCCAGCAGCCCTGAGTGACGGCCGCTACCACTGGCAGCACAACCAGGTCCTCAAGTCCATAGCAGAAACCATCTCTAATGCCGTGGCTAACAACAAGCCAGTCCACCAGCAAGAAAACATCAGTTTTGTCAGAGCTGGAGAGCAGCCACGTATTCAGCCCAAACCTGTACATACATTGCTGAACTTGGCATCGGACTGGGAGCTTCGAGTTGATCTGGGGAGACAGCTGAAGTTCCTAGACCACGTCACAACAACTTCCTTGAGACCAGACATGGTATTAACATCTATCGCCTCAAAGCAGGTTTTGCTGCTAGAGCTTACAGTTCCGTGGGAGGACCGAATTGAAGAGGCAAATGAACCCAAGCAGGCCAAGTACCAGGAGCTGGTGGAGCAATGCAGGAGGGCAGGCTGGAAGATGCGTTGTGAGCCCATTGAAGTGGGCTGCAGAGGCCGATCACTGCATAAGGTGTACACACTGCTTGGTATTACTGGGGTCGCCAGAAGAAAAGCCATTAAATCGACCATGGAGGCTGCAGAAAGGGCCTCCAGATGGCTGTGGCTCAAGAGGAGTGATTTGTGGGCTTGTACTGCTGCTAGGACACAAGCCAGGGCCTGATCAACCCTGACTGGGTCGCCTGAGTGAGGGTGTATGATGTTGGAAGACCCGAAACACTCAGTGAGCTCAGGTACATCACTGATGATGTGTCCCAGTGCATCTATAGGTGTGTCTTAAACACATCAGAAGTAAACAAACCACCATTACTGTGGTGACCTCTTCCAGAGATATAATCCTGTTTGAACACAAGTTATCCATGCAACACTACAATTTCTTTTCATTTTTCCTTTTATTTAGTGCCACATTTGACAAAAATGCCAAGGAAAGTTGGAAGAATGTGTATAGTTCTCAGATGCTTGAAAAACAGTGGCAAAAAACAAAACAAAAAAACAATGTGAAATACATAAAGTTTTACTGTACCAAATTTGTCCCTCTCCGAGACTGCACAGTTTACACAGATTCCCTGTGTGTGCAGTGGACAGAGATGCTCGGCAGAAGCAGGTCAAGACTATTAACAGGAAGGATTTTGATCCCAGTAAAGATAGTAAAATGATTTTCATGCAGCGACCTGTCTTAATGATCAATTCCGATTTTTTTGCTGAGATCTGGTTTGTTTCTGTGGGTGTTCACATTATACAGTGCTTCACTTTTTCCACATTTTATGTTACAGCCTTATTCCAAAATGGATTAAATTAATTTTTTCCTCAAAATTCTACACCCGGCAGATTAAACAATTAGAATTCAGAACGCCAATTACCAGTATTATAAGTAACGGACAGGTAGTTATAGATCCTTTAGAAATTAACAGAGCCTTTAGAGATTACTATGAAAAATTATATGATACCAAAAATGAATCTGATTTAATAAAACTAAATGGGTTTTTGAACGAACTAGCTATACCGTGTATTCCAAATGAAAACAGGGAGATATTGGAGTCTAAAATTAGTCAAGAAGAAGTTGGGCTAGCCATTGATAATATGAAATCAGGAAAAAGTGCAGGACCAGATGGTCTTCCAGTTGACCTTTATAAAAAATTTAAGAATAAATTAATAAAACCTTTTTTGGAAATGGTTTTAGAAGCATTTCAAAATAATAATTTACCATCATACGTGAATAATGCCTTAATTATACTGCTGCCAAAACCAGGTAAGCCCTCTAATAAATGTGAAAATATGAGACCAATAAGCCTATTAAATGCCGACCTTAAGATAATCTGTAAAATTTTAGCAAGACGAATACAAGAAATTTTACCAAATATTATTAATCGAGATCAGAATGGCTTTATGAAGGGAAGACAAGGCTTCCATAATGTAAGAAGACTATTTAATATTATTTATTTTAATAAAGAAGCACCGGATACAGCTCTCCTATCACTGGACGCCGAAAAGGCCTTTGACAGAGTTGAATGGCCCTTTCTTTTTGAAGTCTTACAAAGGTTTGGACTTGGAAATAATTTCATAAAATGGGTTCAGATAATATACAATAATGCTACAGCAGAAATCCTAACAAATAACAATATTTCAAAATCAATAAAAATCAATAGAGGATGTCGACAAGGCTGTCCACTTTCACCTTTACTGTTTACTATGGCAATTGAACCTTTAGCGATGGCGATACGTTTACATTTACAAATATATGGAATTAAAGTTGGACCAACAGAACATAAAATCTCCCTGTACGCCGATGACATAATTTTGTTTATGTCGAATCTAAAAAAATCAATTCCAACCTTGTTGAATTTAATAAAGAATTTTGGGGAAATATCAGGATATAAAATAAATAAAACTAAATCTTCAATATTAATGCTAAATGAGACCCAGAGAAATTACCCAGACCCTGAGGTAAATCAATTTAATGTTGTAAATCAGTTTAAATATTTAGGAATTCAAATTGTGCCTAAGCTAGAATCAGTCGCCAGTGTCAATTATGAAGCCTTAATGACAGATATCAATGAGTTACTTCAGAGATGGATGTCACTACCAATGTCGATGATAGGGAGAATCAATATACTTAAAAGTAATATTTTACCTAAAATACTTTATTTATTTCAATACATTGCCTTACCACCACCTTTAGATTTATTCTCAAGAATTAAAAAAAAGTTAGTGGAATTTATATGGAACAACAGGAGGGCTAGATTACGTCTGTCTTTATTATATTTACCATTTGATCGTGGGGGTCTGAAATGTCCAAATTTTATGTTGTATTATTGGTCGGCACAACTGAGATCTATGACATATTATTTTTCATTAAATGATCTCCCTCACTGGACTGAAATGGAATCATACAATTTACCTTTACCTCTTCCCTTATTTATATACTCAGATTCGGCAAAAAAATTACAAAAACAAGTTAAAAATCCATTTGTAAAGCATACGATCAAAATATGGTGTGAAGCTAAAAGCTATTTAAAAGAACCACAGTTATTGTCACAATTTAGTCCAATATGGGGTAATCAATATTTTAAACCAGGGAGAGCGGACGCTGTATTTAAAGTATGGAATTTAAAAGGGATACAAAAGATTCAGGATTTATATTTGCCATGTGCAGATAACATAATGTCTTTTGAAGAGCTGAGGATCAAATTTAATCTTAATAGAACACATTTTTTAAAATATCTTCAACTTAGAAACTTTATTCGATCAAATCAAAATAAAGCTCTCACTCGACCTATTTATTCATCCTTGGAAAAAATGTTGATGAAAGATAGTAAAAGAAAGGGTATTATTTCAGAGTTTTATAACTCATTGACACTATCTTCAAGCGAAAATTCACTGAAAAGATTAAACTACTGGAAAGAAGATCTGCAAACTGAAATTTCAGAGGAACAATGGGAATTGGCTTGTACAGAAGCTCAAACCAAATCAATAAATGTACGTCTTAAATTGATACATTTCAAATGGTTAATGCGGATGTATGTTACACCGGAGGAGTTAAATAGATATAACAAAAATATACCAGATACATGCACAAAATGCATGGAAAGTAAAGGAACCCTGTTTCATTGTGTATGGGAATGTAGATTAATAAGAATGTTTTGGGAAGAGGTGAGGGTAACAATTGAAAAAATAATCTCAAAACAAATCATATTGAATCCTAAACTGTTTTTGTTGGGTCTGTACCCAGAAAAGCATAATTTTAATAAAAGTGAAAGAACATTCATAGACCTCAGTTTGCTTAATGCCAAAAAATGTATTGCACTATTATGGAAAAAGACTCATAGACCAGATGTGACTCAGTGGTTAAGACAGATGTTAACAAACCTTCCATTAGAAAGAATAACATATATACTGAAATCAAAGGAAATTGTGTTTGAGAATATATGGAGACCTTTTATTGATTATGTAAAAAATTTAAACATAACTCTTGAAGAAGAAGGTGAATGATGTGTGTGGACCTTGTAAATTCCAAACTGGTGAACATAATATGTATACTTATGTAATGGATTGTCTAGACTAAACAGAGGAGCATTGTTGAAGACTTGATTTTGTTGGTGGTTGTTGGTGTTTTTAGTACATTTTTTTTGTAGTACTTTAGTGTTAGTGTTTGATTGTTTGTATCATGTTTGTTAAAAAAAAAAAAAAAAGGTTCAATAAAGATATTGTGGGAAAAAAAATAATTCTACACCCAATACCCCATAATGACAACATGAAAAAGGTTTTTTTTTTTTTTTTAGATTTTTGAAAATTTATTGAAAGTGAAACTTTATTAAAAATAAACAACTAAGAAATCACATGTACATAAGTATTCACAGCCTTTGCTCAGTACTTTGTTGATGGACTATTGGCAGCAATTACAGCCTCAAGTCATTTTGAATATGATGCCACATGCTTGGCACACCTATCTTTGGGCAGTTTCACCCAGTCCTCTTTGCAGCACCTCTGAAGCTCCATCAGGTTGGATGGGAAGCGTCGGTGTACACCCATTTTCAGATCTCTCCAGAGATGTTCAGTTGGATTCAAGTCTGGGGGGCTCTGGCTGGGCTCCTCAAGAACATTGACAGTTATCCTGAAGCCACTCCTATGATATCTTGGCTGTGTGCTTAGGGTCGTTGTCCTGCTGAAAGATGAACCATCGCCCCAGTCTGAGGTCAAGAGCGCTCTGGAGCAAGTTTTCGTCCAGGATGTCTCTGTACATTGCTGCATTCATCTTTCTCTCTATCTTGACTAGTCTCCCGGTTCCTGCCGCTGAAAAACATCCCCACAGCATGATGCTGCCACCACCATGCTTCACTGTAGGGATGGTATTGGCCTGGTGATGAGCGGTGCCTGGTTTCCTCCAAGCATGACACCTGACATTGACATGGCACCTGACAAGGAGTTAAATTTTTGTCTCATCAGACCAGAAAATTTTGTTTCTCATGGTCTGAGAATCCTTCAGATGCCTTTTGGCAAACTCCAGGCGGGCTGTCATGTGCCTTTTACTAAGGAGTGTCCTCCCTCTGGCCACTCTACCATACAGGTCTGATCGGTGGATTGCTGCAGAGGTGGTTGTCCTTCTAGAAGGTTCTCCTCTCTCCACAGAAGAACACTGGAGCTCTGACAGATTAACCATCGGGTTCTTGGTCACCTCCCTGACTAAGGCCCTCCCCCTCTCCCCTGATCGCTCAGTTTAGACAGCTGGCCAGCTCTAGGAAGAGTCCTGGTGGTTCCGAACTTCTTCCATTTATGGATGATGGAGGCCACTGTGCTCATTGGGACCTTCAAAGCAGCAGGAATTTTTCTGTACCCTTCCCCAGATTTGTGCCTCAAGACAATCCTGTCTCGGAAGTCTACAGACAATTGCTTTGACTTCATGCTTAGTTTGTGCTCTGACATGCACTGTCAACTGTGGGACCTTATATAGACAGGTGTGTGCCTTTCCAAATCATGTCCAATCAACTGAATTTACCACAGTTGGACTCCAGTTAAGCTGTAGAAACATCTCAAGGATGATCAGTGGAAACAGGATGCACCTGAGCTCAGTTTTGAGCTTCAAGGCAAAGGCTGTGAATACTTATGTACATGTGATTTCTTAGTTTTTTATTTTTAATAAATTTGCAAAAATCTAAAAAAAAACAACTTTTTTTTCACATTGTCATTATGGGGTATTGTGTGTAGAATTTTAAGGAAAAAAATAATTTAATCTATTTTGGAACAAGGTTGTAACACAACAAAATGCGGAAAAAGTGAAGCACCGTGAATACTTTCCAAATGCACGTTAATTTAAATACGACCCCCATGAGACTCCAGTGTGAATGGTCTATGGTTATGAAGTGACCCGCATGCGCAGAAGAAGATATAACGTCAGACACAACGTTGTGTTTACGGAAGTAAATATGAGCCCTGAACGATTGAGAGGGACAGAACTTCTTCAGCTTGGCAGCACAGCAAAATAAAATGTTAAAATCATCCACAAATGATCATGCACAAAATAAATATATAGTGCAGTACATGGGACCAACTTCCACTGTTGTCTATTTTGCAGAGGAACTTGTTAAGATTTGTAAAATTAATAAATATGCCGGTTGGCCAAAGAGAGAAGAGAGAGCAGCTTAACTCCTCTACATGCCAGATGACCACTGTGATCAACTCTGCTTTAACAGGACTGATTGATTAAACAGCTCTCTTGAAAATGAGACCCCGTGTCTCAGTGGGATTACCTGCATAAGTAAGGTTAATAATAAATAAACAGCACGAGTAGTACCAGCGGCATAACACTGGTCCCACACAGGGAGGAGAAGCCGTCCTTGTATCTCTGCGACTGCGCCCACCCAAATGACTGTCACCAGCATTGCCTCTCCATGGCTTCACAATGTATGTGTTTCCCACATATGATAAACAACTGATCTGGCCATTCCGCTTAGATATTACAGCGGCTGGGACTCACAGTGTGCTGTTTACAGGTTTATGGGCACACATTCCGGGAAAAAGGAAGCATAGATCCTTTACATGTCATTACCAATGAATGGACTTGTGCCCATGGTTAATGAATACTTAGCAACTGGCCTTGCACTTCTTGGTAATCTTCTTAGGAGGTCAGTGCTCACATGGTCATGTTTTCCTTTTAGGGAGTGAGCATACATTGGTTTTAGTTGGGCAGTGTGTTCTGAATACTTTGAAAGGACTGCATGTTTTCATACCCTTCTAAAATGTACACATCTTCACATTTTCCTCATGTACTCCATCCTCTATAAGGGTTGGCAGTAGACCTGTCCAGAAAGGACACTAAAAGAAACTATCCAGGAGCATTTTCAAATGAGCGAATTTGGATCCAACAACATCCTCACTTCATCTGTCCTCCAGCAACTATGTGTGGATGGAGGGCCTTGGGCAGATCATTCATCTCCTTCCACTTAATCCTTTTCGGGTCACGGGGGGGCTGGAGCCTATCCCAGCATCTTTGAGCGAGAGGCAGGGTACACCCTGGACAGATCGCCAGTCCATCGCAGGGCCAACACAGAGAGACAGACAACCATTCACAACCATTCACTCTCACAGTCATACCTAAGGACAATTTAGAATCCCCAGTTTTGATGCCAATTAACCTAACTTTGCATGTTTTTGGCATGTGGGAGGAAACCAGAGAAATCCCGGAGTAAACCCACGCAGACACGGAGAGAACATTCACTAACAAAAACGCCAAGAATGCGTAACCAGAGTGGTTACCGGAGTGGTGGCTCAGTTGGTAGAGCGTCCGCCCCACACCCGGGAGGCAGGGGTTCCAATCCCAGCCGGGTCATGCCGAAGACCATATAAAAGCGGAACTTCCTGCCGTCCAGCTTGGTGCTCAGCAATAATGGAATGGAGGAGGGAAATCTGTGGCGGCGCCTTGCATGGCAGCGGCCCTCTGGTTCTATACATGGGGTGTGTGTGGTTAACACTGTAGATAGATAAAACACAATTTCGTTCTACTGTACATGATTGGTTGTATGGTTGAATGACAATAAAGGGTGATTTAATTAACCTTTATGTGGAGTGACTGAACAGAGGTTGTTAGTCTCACATGACTGGCTATGTTAAACTGTCGGGATATGAGAAGGAAGCTACTCTTGACATGTGCTTCCTGGCAGTAGCCACAGGAGTGGCAGTAGGACCAGTCCAGGACACAGTCCAAGGATGGATAATTTTTTCACACATAAGGAGTTGTTCAGAACTCCTTATAAGAACGCCTTCTACGGAGATGTAGAGTGATGATAATCAAGTCAGTGGCGGTAATGCACCTGTAAGCTGGTTGCCAACCACCAATCAAATCTAAAAGAAGAAGAAGAAGAAGAAGAAGAAGAAGAACTATCAGACTTGTACTACATAGTTGTCGTGGATGGAAAATATTGTGGGAATCATGAAATGATGAGACTGGATGGTTTCTCAGTATTGGTTTATTCCATCTCACGTCCCACAGCTCTTTCTCTCAGTCAGGAAATCAGAGAGTGAGCTGCAGTAAACCACATACATTTATACCCCCACATCAAACACAGAATCACATTTACATTTAATCCCTCCATTGTCCTCTTGGCTCCTCTGTCTGACCCCAGGAGGTCAGACAGTCCTTTCAGGTTCTCTCTCCAGTTCTTCTCACTTCCTCCCAAGTTCGCAGGTGGTCCAGACTCATTGTCCATCTGAGGCGTGATGTCAATACACACCGCGAGCTTAAAGTCCTTTTATGCTTGGGTCTCTGCAGCGGAATATGTGAGCTACATAATGTTACGCCACATCACTCCCCCCGAAACGCCAAAGAATGGACACACACCAACATTACCCTAACGGCCATAAAACATATGTCACCTCCCCCTTTGCAGGATCTACAGCACAATCTGCACGGTTTGATCAAAACACACATCACTCTGCCCGTAGTCTAGGCTTCAACCTCCTCCGGAATCTGCTGTACGCAGGTTTCGCAGCCTGTGTTGTGCCGTCCTGCGGCACACCTGTGGAATGAGGGGGAGAAGGGTTAATTGCCCCCTGCGGGGGATCCCGGGGCCGTTCCCTGGGAGGTCTGCCGCGTCAAGGCGCCCCCGCCGGTCGTACAGATTCATCACGCAACACAAAAGCAGGCTTTAATCTGTCAACACTGATTGTTTCTTTCCTGCCCCCCAAATCTAGCACAAAGTATTTCTCCCCAGTTTCTAGCACTCGAAATGGACCGTCATAAGGTGGGCGGAGGCTGTTATGCTGAGCGTGGTGCCTGACAAAAACAAACTCTGCGTTTTGTAAAGCCTTGGGAACAAAAACATGCGGGAAAGTGTGATGAGCGGGGCCCGGGAGCATTTCTGCTCCCGTGCAACTTAGAGGTCCCCGTACCGGGGGGCGCTCTGGTGCCGCATGGGCTGGCAGGAACTCTCCGGGCAGCCTGAGAGGTTGAGTAAAAACTAATTCAGCGGGTGAGGCATCTAAATCCTCTTTGGGTGCCGAACGCAACCCCAATAAAACCCATGGTAGTTTGTTTACCCAATCTGTATCCGTGAGCGACGCTCTGAGGGCTGCCTTCAGCGACCTGTGAAAACGTTTGCATAAACCGTTGGCCTGGGGGTGATAAGCGGTAGTGCGGTGGGTTGCCGCTCCTAAGCCGCTGGTCATTGCTGACCACAGCTCCGACGCAAATTGCGGACCCCTATCGGACGTAATATCTGACAGGACTCCGAACCGTGCTACCCAGGCTGTTAAAAAAGCGCGAGCCACCTCTGCCGCTGTGGTCGATTGTATGGGACCACTTCCAGCCAACGTGTGGTCCGGTCCACCATTGTCAAGAGATGTGTGAACCCTTGTGACGCGGTAGGGGTCCCACTAGGTCTACGTGCACATGATCGAATCTCTTAGCCGGAATGTGGAACGGTTCTAAAGGGGCTTTCGTGTGCCTGTGAACTTTGGCCCGCTGGCAAGACATGCAGGCTTTCGCCCACTCCTTCACGTGCTTGCCCAGGCTCGGCCAAACAAACTTCTCCGCTACCATTTTCACCGAAGCGCGTACTCCCGGGTGCGCTAGGGAGTGCACCGCGTCAAAAACGCGACGGCACCACATGGCCGGTACCACCAGGTGCGGTCGCCCGGTGGATATGTCGCAGATTAGAGGGGGTGAACCGGTTTGTAAACTTATGCTCTCCAGTCTTAACCCTGTTGGTCCAGACAGGAGTGCGCGCACGTCCGTGTCTTCGCTCTGCTCTGCTGCCATGGCTGCGTAATCTATCCCCACGTGCACCGGAGCCGCGTGCGCGTCCGCGCTGTTACCTCGCTCCACGTCTACGGCATTACAGTCCGCATCCGCGCGGACAGGCGCTGTTACCGCTCGTGAGAGGCAGTCCGCTACTACATTAAGTTTACCGGCTACGTGCTGTATATCGGTGGTGAATTCTGAAATTGCGGCCAGCTGCCTCTGCTGTCGGCCTGACCAAGGTTCTGAAATTTTGGACATTGCAAAAGTGAGCGGTTTGTGGTCGACAAACGCAGTGAAACGCCGCCCTTCCAACCAGAACTGAAAATGGCGAATGGCCAGGTGGAGCGCTAGCAGCTCCCTGTCAAACGCGCTGTATTTCCGTTCAGCATCGCGTAGGGACCTGCTGAAAAAAGCGAGTGACTGCCAAACTCCGGTGACCTGCTGTTCTACCACGGCCCCTATGGCCACATCTGACGCGTCTGTGGTTAGCGCTATTCAGGCTGATGGGTCTGGGTGAGCCAGCAGTGCTGCGTCTGCCAGTGCTTTTTTAACCTCTGTGAATGCGCGCTCCCGCTCCGGGGACCACTCGATCACATTGGAGGGCTTCTGTTTTTTAAGCGCGGCGTACAACGGTTGCATGAGCTGCGCCGCGTGGGGTATGAAACAGTTATAAAAATTTACCATTCCTAAAAATTCTTGCAACGCTTTTACCGTTTGTGGCTGGGGAAACTCCGCCACTGCGCGTACTTTGGACGGCAGAGGGACTGCTCCCTCTGGGGAGACGCGGTGTCCTAAAAAATCGATTTGCGCTGCACCAAAATGGCACTTGGCCGGGTTGATTATCAACCCATGCGCTCCCAACCTCTGAAAAACTGTCGTGAGGTGTTCTTCGTGTTCCTCCTCGGAGGCGCTGGCGACCAAAATGTCGTCTAAGTAGACAAAAACAAAAGGGAGGTCGCGCAACACGGCATCCATCATCTGTTGGAAGGTTTGCGCGGCGCCTTTAAGGCCAAAAGGCATGCCTAAAAACTCAAAAAGCCCGAACGGGGTTATTACCGCTGTCTTGCGAATGTCCTCTGGTCGGACCGGGACCTGATGATAACCGCGGACCAGGTCTATTTTAGAAAAAATGCGCGCCTTTGCCAAGTGCACCGAAAAATCCTGGATATGCGGAATTGGGTAGCGGTCCTGCGCTGTGGCATTGTTTAACCTGCGGTAATCACCACAAGGTCTCCACGAGCCGTCAGCCTTAGGCACCATACGCAGGGGGGAAGCCCAGGCGCTCTTTGAGCGGCGAATTATGCCCAACCTTTCCAGGTTGGCGAACTCCTCACGCGCAATGGAGAGCTTAGCTGCATCCAAGCGCCGAGCCTTCGCAAAAACAGGTGGGCCGCTTGTGGTTATAAAGTGCTCCACCCCATGCTTTGCCACCTTAGCTGAAAATGTGGGAACTGTGAGTGCTGGAAACTGGTTTAGAAGAGTGTGAAACTTACCGCCTGCTGTGGCGACGTTGGTCTGTACTGGCGGTGGGGACACTCGAGCTGCACAAGGGATGGAACAAAAAGAGAGTGCATTAACCAGGCGTCTATTAACCAGATCTACCAACAAGCCATGTGAGCACAAAAAGTCAGCGCCTAACATGTTGAAACTCACCGCCGCTACTATGAAGGTCCATTCATAGGTGCGGCCATGCAAGGACAGGCACAGAGTCCTTTCGCCAAAAGTCTCGATAGACGAGCCGTTTGCAGCCGTTGCCCCGTCTCCGCGGGGGCCAGCCACCCGATCCGCATAGGTCGCGGTGATGAAACTCCTCTGTGCTCCGGTGTCAATGAGGAATTGCCGTCCGGAGCTCGCGTCTGTCAGGTACAGCAGCTTGTTCAGTTCACCGAGAGTCGAAGCTGCTAACGACCCCCGGCTCGTGCGTTTCCCTGCTTCTTGAAGCTGCATGGTGGGATGCATCTGTGTGCCCTCTCCGCGAAGCGTCGATGGTAAAAACAGAGGTCGTCCCCTCCTCTGCTTCGGGACCGCGCCGCTGCCGTCGTCGCTGGGGTTGTTTCTGCTGCCACTGGCTCTCCACCGCCCTCGGCCGCCGCGCCAAGGTCTGCTGCTGCTCGTCGCAGGCGTCGAGGAGCTGCTCCGCTTCCATGGCCAGCGTGCGGAAGTCCTGCTGGTTCACAGACCTCATTCCGGACAGGAGACCCCTCATGTGTGCTGGGAGGGTCCTCAAGAAGATGTGTTTAAACAGGAACGCATCGTTGTCCGCCCCGATCATCTGCAGCATGTCCTCCATGAGGACAGTCGGCCCGCGTCCTCCTCTGTCGTGCAGGTCCAGAAGTCTCCTGGCCCTCACCTCGGCTGATGGCACAAAACTCCGAATGAGGGCGGCTTTCAGGGCGTCGTACTTGCCAGCAGCGGGCGGCTGCTGCACCAGGCTCCGCACAGATCGGGCTGTGCGGCTGTCGAGTCTTGCAATGACATTATGGAACTTGATGTCATCTGCTGATACCCCATTGAGCACGAACCGCGATTCCACGTGTTGGAACCATGAGTGCGGGTCATCTTGCCAGAACTTGGGGAGTTTAATTGAGCTTACGCCCGTGCGGGAGGTCCCCGGTGAATCCGGGTCGGAGAAACGGTCTCCAAGCCTTTCCATATATCTCACGTGTGGGTCACCAATGTGGGAATCATGAAATGATGAGACTGGATGATTTCTCAGTATTGGTTTATTCCATCTCACGTCCCACAGCTCTTTCTCTCAGTCAGGAAATCAGAGAGTGAGCTGCAGTAAACCACATACATTTATACCCCCACATCAAACACAGAATCACATTTACATTTAATCCCTCCATTGTCCTCTTGGCTCCTCTGTCTGACCCCAGGAGGTCAGACAGTCCTTTCAGGTTCTCTCTCCAGTTCTTCTCACTTCCTCCCAAGTTCGCAGGTGGTCCAGACTCATTGTCCATCTGAGGTGTGATGTCAATACACACCGCGAGCTTAAAGTCCTTTTATGCTTGGATCTCTGCAGCGGAATATGTGAGCTACATAATGTTACGCCACAATATCAATATTGTTTCAGTATCTTTTGAAAATGTGGAAAAAAATTGGGCTCAAGCAGTATAACTGTGTACTTACAGTATATGTTGTTTTTGTTTGTTTGTTTGCCTTTGGGCACCTTTAGATGATAATTCTTCTTGTCCTAGTGTTAGCCCTGCAAAGCCGCAGGGTTCACATGCTATTATTAGATCTGACAGACATTTTTACGCTGGATGCCCTTCCTGACCCAACCCTCCCTATTTTACCCGGGCTTGGGACCGGAACTAGGAGTATACTGGCTCGTGCTCCCCCTGTCAGTAACCTGCCTTCCTTTCCCCATTCTATTATGCTGAGCACCAAGCTAGAAGGCAGAAAGTAACATTTTTATGGTCTGTGGTGTGACTGGGGTGTCCCACAACCTCCCGGCCGTGGAGTGGACACTCTACCACTAGGCCAACACTCCAGTTTAGAGTGTCACCACAGTAATAGTCTTTTTATCAACCTTAATAATCTTCAATAAAGCTGATGAACCACTTTCCCGACTACTTTCACTAAATGCCAGCATGTCCATTATTCCTGCTCCTCTTAGCCTTGCTCTTTTTATTCCCTTTCATTTTTAATTTCCTTTAATAATTTATCATTACTTCTTGGTGGTTTGTCCAACCAGTGTGAGATATTGGGAAATGATGTGATCCCATCCATGGAAAAAAACACCCTGTGGACACATACCTTTAGAAAGAGCGTAAAGATCTCAGGCATCAGGAGGAGGATTAGGGTGGAGTTGCTGGTCCCCCACGTGGAAAGGAGTGGCTTGGGCTTCTTGTTAAAAGGGTTTCTGGATGTCTCCAAAGTGAGGTGTTTCTGGTATGTGCAAATAGTTCGAAACCATGGGCCAGACCAAAGACACATTGGGAGATAACACTTCCTGTCAGGGTAAGGAATGCCTTGGGTAGCCCTGGAAGAGCTGGAAACAGTGACTTGGGAGAGAGAGTTTTGAGGCTACGTCTCTGTATCTCTTTCTCCCCTTGCACGCTGCAGTATGGAAGTGTGTTTGATGGTTTTGCTTTAGAGTAAAATTGTCCTCAAATCTAGATAATAATTTGTATATTAGTGCATTGTTTGCAGACTAATTAAAAATAAAACCAACTGAATTCACTTTAACCAGGACTGAAGATAAAAATAGGAAATTCTCAGAAGGTCTTTGGGGTCTCGAAGCTTTATGAATACACTATACTGCATTCAGTCTAGAAACATTACACAACATAACAAAAATATTTTTTTTGTAAGTTGTCTGTGTTTTTTCAACTGATTTAAGACAATTTTGCACTGCTGAATCTGAAAATGACATCCGTTTCTCTTGATCAGGTCAGGTTTTTATGTTAAGTTATAAGCAGTTGTACAGCAGTTGTACAGTTGTACTGTAAATTGAATAGTAGGCATTGATAAAGGTAAGTACATGTAAATTGAATGTTACATCATCACTGTTCAAAATTCAGAGAATTTCAAGAAATAAAAAAGAATTTTGTATCATATAAAGTGAAAATACCCGTACATGTAAACAAAAATGTAAGAAAACATGTGGCCATAGTTCAAAAAGTTGACCTGATTGAGCAAAACCAATGTGATTTTTGGATTCAGCACATCAAAATTGTCCTAAATCAGCTAAAAAAAACTTAGACAATAAATTTGGTGTTGACCAGTGTTATATAAGCAGTTTTGTTTTCAGCTTCCACTGCCATGATCTGCAGGAACAAGCTTAGCTTAAAAGATTACCCTTACCACTGACTAAATCTGTTCTATGGATGGAAATGCAATGCATATGAGCTCCTTTTAAATAAATGTAGCCAAATTTGATGTTTTGCATCCTGTCCTCAGAAATTGTCCTATCATGACATAAAAGATCCACAGTCCTTGAAACCACAGACATAGGCTTTCATTCATTGCAAGGCTAACAAACTCGATGACAGTTTGTCCTTGAGAATATCTGGAATATTCTTTGAAACATCAGATGCCCTCCTAGCCACGGTAGAATCCAGGAGGTCAGAGTTTTGGGGGTTTTGTTGTTGTTTTTTCAGGTGTTTTGTGTCAGGAAACAGAGTTGAACACTCGAGCAGTATGAAATCCTTCCCAAATTCTCCATCAGCATATGGTATCATCTTTTTCTTGTGCAATTTTGTACAATGTCTCGGTCATCCTTTCACTAATATAATTTTTTTCCTGAGCAGTTTGGATCTGTTTAAGTCTCACCAGCTTTTTGACCCATAGCTTTCCATCTATTAAAGAGTTGGGATTGGTCTTTGGGTATTTAGCTTTGTGATGGTGCTCAGATTAGACTGTCATGATTTCAAACCATGTGCCATGGAGGGCCCGCACCCTGCAGGTTTTCTTATCAACCAGTCACTAAAGCAGGTGTTTTCACAGCAATCAGCAGGAACGAATTCCCTGAAATCACCCGATGATGAAACTAACTGGACAAAAAAAACTACAGGGTCTTGGTCTTTGATGGCACTTGGTTTGAGACTTCTGGTTTAAACTGTCTGTCATGGATGGCCCTCACGAGCCATCAATAAGATGCCACATATCAGCCGTGAGTTTGCACAGTTTATTAAAGGAAAGGATAAATGACAAAATAACGAGCCACGGGGGGCTAAAACACACTATAACGATAACTCAGGCTATGGCAAGGAAGAACAGACTCACACTGAAATACACTTACAATAATAGATGAAAGGTAGTTAACGTCTGACCAGGGAAGCTTGGCGAGGAACGCTCGACGATGTCAGACGAGGGGTTGTCCGACGAGACTGCAGCGATGCTCAGCCCTCAGCTGACCCCTTAAATAGGGCTCAGGATGGGACAGCTGACGAGGCAATCGCTAATGCAGCTCAGCTGTCAGAGCTCAGCTCTGACAGCTGGAAGCCCCTCCAAGCGCTGCACAATAAGAGCTCGGAGAGCCATCGGGGACACACACACCAGATGGGAGGAAATACTGCATGGCCCGAGTGTGGACGAAATCGGCATTCGAACCACGACAGTACTCCCCCCCGAGGCGGCGAACTCTGGGCGCCGTATGACACCCAAGGCCCCCCCCACCCCACCCTACCCAGGGTGGGAGGATAAGGGAAAGGCCTGGAGGGTGAGAACCAGAAAAGACAAAAAACACCAAGACAAGGACACGGGAAAACACAGGGAACAAACGAAGCAATTACAGAGCATGGTAGAAAAAAAACACGACACTCCATAAAGCACGGATGGTACATAGACAGGACAAAAAGTGCAAATAACAGGAGGAGACCTATAAGCAAAACACACAGGCCCATAAGACACAATGTGGCCGCCACAAATCATCCCTCAAACAGGGGAGGGGAGAAAAAAAAAAAGGCACGCTAAACAGCGGTGAATACATACAGTAGATCAAAATAGAGCAAATGACAACACACTCGAGTGACCTTAATATTTAGTGGAAATAAGAAACACGGGGATGACAGCAGGCAGAGTCCAATGAGACAGGAACAGTTCTGGTGGTCTCCCTGTGTCCAATGTCCAGATAGCCAATAGGGGGAAAAGTAACCTGAACCTGAACCTGAAAGGGAGCGTTCGGGCAGCCTACCCCAGTCCCAGGCCCGGAGAAACAGGAACTCTGGCGGCTGGACCAGGTCGCCAAGCAGACAGTCCAGTTGGTCAGGTGGCTGACCCAGAACGCCAAACGGGCGAGGCAGTCCTCCAGGCGGCTGACCCGCATCACTCAGCCACCAGAACCACAGGGGAGAGTTTGGAGACGGCCTCTTAAGGGCGAGGAGCGACAAGGGAGAGCCGAGCCGATTGCAGGAAAACCCTGCGGCACCCGATGGAGGGAAGGAGGGAATGGGAAAGGAATGAGGGACCAGTCCGGCGTCGCTCAGCGGAGGATCTGCAGCTCCACCTCCGAACGTTACCAGAATAGGCGCTGTCCTCCTGTTGGACCCTGGGTGGGCCCATGCTGCACCCACAATGGACCCCGATCGGATCACGGCTGCACTGAAATACACTTACAATAATAGATGAAAGGTAGTTAATGTCTGACCAGGGAAGCTCGGCGAGGAACGCTCGACGATGTCAGACGAGGGGTTGTCAGATGAGACTGCAGTGACGCTCAGCCCTCAGCTGACCCCTTAAATAGGGCTCAGGATGGGACAGCTGACGAGGCAATTGCTAATGCAGCTCAGCTGTCAGAGCTGAGCTCTGACAGTCGGAAGCCCCTCCAAGCGCTGTCACAATAAGAGCTCGGAGAGCCATCGGGGACACACACACCAGCTGGGAGGAAAATACTGCATGGCCTGAGCACGGACGAAATCGGTGCTCGAACCACGACACTGTCAAATGATATTATCACAAAGCAGACATGCATTCTCCCACACCAATTAACACAAATGCCTCATGTTCCTTTACTGCTGCTGCATCCATTACATTCTTTATCCATTTTTGGCAAATGCTAGTTTTCTAGTGATGACTCGTTTTTGTGTCTTATAAACTACAGCTAGACCTGAAGTACAACGGCCATCATTTATCAAACGGGTAAGACAGAAAACTGACTGTATGATAATTTCAATGCAAAGATTGATATTTACCAATCTGAACATGATCACTGGGTAAGCTAAAATCGCACAACAGGTCTGAGTTCTTGCACGCAAGTTTTTATATTGTTTTCATATGTAGACTTGGGGTGCAACAGAGAAACCTGACTGTGTGGGAGAGTTATTTGGTCATATCAGACTATGTTGAGTAGTTCATCGTTTCAGGTGATGTGTTTTATTGTCAATGCATAGAACAGATTTCAGCAGAAAAAACTATAATAATGTTGTCTGGTTGACTCCACTGGTAAACTCTGCAAGGGCCATCACACACAGAGTTGCACTGTCAAGGTGGTGCGCTGTGTTATGTGCTGCCATAACACTATGCACGACACGGATGTGATGGCGCAAGCACGGGTGATGTCATCACGCCGTGCCTATAATAAGAGACTGACAGCGGCAGCCTGGGTCTTTGGCGCGCCACCTCTAGTCATGCACACTCTGCACCCTGCTAATATTAGCTTGTTTTATCTGTTCAAGGGGCTACTAGTTTTGCCTAATAAAAGGCACCGCTCAGCATAGCCATCGTCTGTGCTGTCCACCATTCACAGAGACAACATTGGTGATGAGGAGAAACTTTAAAAACAACAACATGGAAGTGTGCTTAGCATCCCTGCCTCCGTTCCTCGTGTCCTCATATGAGCCGCCCATCCCATGGCCTTGCTGGTTTGAGTCATTTCAGACGTACGTGTCAGCTATGGACCTGGCTAAGGTTGGCAAGCTGCGGCTACGTGCATTCCTGATCCACAGCCTGGGTACCTACGGACAACAGGTGTTTAGTACACTGGGACTGGCGGACACATATGAGGAGTGTAGCCGAATATTTCGTGACACCCAAAAGTGTGCTGGCAAAGAGGATAAGGTTCCGCCAGCGCCAACAGAAAATGGGAGAGATGACCCAGTAGTACGTTGTGGATCTCCACTGTCTGGTGAACACGTGCAGGTTTGGACAACTAGAGGATGAAATGGTGAGGAACCAGCTAGTGGAGCACACCAGCAACCTGTGGCTGCAGGTGAAGCTGCTGATGGCACTGGACGACCTGCCACTAGCGAAGGCGATGGAGTTAGCATTCCAGCTGGAGGCTGCCAACAAGCTAACATCACAACTAGGAGACCAACAACAACTGACCCCGCTAGCACAAGCAGATACCCCGGCAGAAGAACCCGGTTACACCGTGACCTTCTTGGAGGACGCCAAGGTAAACATTACGGTACAACGGAACATCATGGGATGCCAAATGTGCAGTAACTGTGGTTCCCTGATGCACCTAACGCACGGGCGCTCCTGCCCGGCCAGGGTGCAGCTATGCCAACGCTGCGGCAAGCCTAACCATTTTGCTAAAGTGTGCCACTCAACAGGGTTAACAACAAGCATGCCACACAGTTCAGCTGAACCACCGCTAACAACCACCATCAATACAGTGGACTCTAGCAGAGCAGTGTACAAGTGGTGCACGGTAAGGCTCAACAACGTCAGCTTGCCGCGACTATTGGACACTGCCACTATGTGATCAATGATGAATTGGGTCACAGTTTAGAGATTTTTTCCTTGTCATCCAATCGGGAAAAACAAAGCTGAGCTTTATGGTTATGGGCACACTCATATCAGCCTCATAGGAACCATAACACTGACGGTTCACTATGGGCCCAGAGTCCTCCCGGTGTTCACGTTCTAGGTAGCCACACATGGAGACAAGATTCTGGGGTGTGACCTTTTCTGTGAATTGAGCTTTACCTTTCACGACAACCAGGAACTCTGTCTCACCATGATGACCGGAGCGCATCACACCCGGACGTGGGCACAGCTGCTCCAAGCTTGACACTGCACGGAGAACAGAATGCAGAGAGAGGGCATAAACTGGACTTGTCTCTGATCCTCGCCCGGTATAAGCCTCAGGGAGCTGCCGCAGCGCTGCAGGAGAGAGAATTCATGGCCAAGCAGGACCCCAGTGAACGAGAAAACCCGGTGCACATCCTGTTGCCGGCGAGATCAACATACCGCTGCGACCATGACCAGCACCAGGAGAGGGCGTAAATTGGACTCATCTGAGATCCTCGCCGCCACAGCACTGCAGTAGAGAGTCTGTGGCCGAGTAGGACCCAGCAGAACAACGCCAAACAAGAGTGTGTCCTGCTGCCGGCGTGAACGGCATGCCACCACAACAGCAACCAACATCGGGCAAGAGAAAGTAGCAGTGCCAAACAGATCACCACGCGCCTTCCAGATGGCCAGTGGTTCGAGATGGCATGCCAGCCATCTGCGAAAGGTAAGAACAACTGCCCCAGATCAAGCCACGATGCTGGAGCAGACCCAGCCAGTGTGGGACCCGGACTGGGACTTTGCTAACGAGAGAGCGACACCAGCAAGAGAGCACCCAGGTTCGCCGCAACCAGCACCTCCAGGGGCGTGCCCACCACCGGCTCCTCAGAGGCCCCTGAAGTTGAACTGAGAATGACTCTGTTTTGAAATGTTTAACAGAGCATGGTTGGAAACACAGTGGCAGAATAACCCACTCAACCATGCAGGGCTTACTGGTAGTCCACATGGTTGCCCAGGTTCATGTTTGTTCTAATGTCTGTCATAATGTTAATAATGGTTTTGTTTTTTTCCGGGGGGGAGGGGAATGTGATGAGCTGCCATAACACTATGCATGGCACGGACGTGATGGCGCATGCACGGGTGATGTCATCACGCTGTGCCTATAATTAGAGACTAACAGCAGCAGCCCGGGACTTTAGTGCTCCACCTCTAGTCATGCACAGCCTGCACTCTGCTAATATTAGCTTGTTTTATCTGTTCAACGGGCTACTAGTTTTGGCTAATAAAAGGCACTGTTCAGCACAGCCATCGTTGCTGCTGTCCCACATTCACAGACACAACACGCTGCAATGGGTTGTAAAATATCTGCCTCAGATCACTGAAAGGAATGTTGCTGTACACACTAGAGAAAGTGGGGGGGGGGGTATTTTGGCCTCTGTGGTTCTGCACAATATTGCTGAGTGCCACACAGTTGATAGTCAAGTTCAGCCAATAGCACACAGTGTGGAGTGTACAGCAGAAGACTGTGATGGAGACAGGGCTTCATCCTGTGCTTCTAAAATTCAAGTATTGTATTCTTATGTTTGACAAATATGCTTTCAAAGTCCCATTCAATGCACTTTTCCAACATATTGATAGCTCCCACTGGTCTTAATGAAATGTTTGTTACATATTTTGGTCAAACTGCTTTAAATTATTTAATTATTACAGCATAGTTATGAATCATCATTTGCAGCTTTCGTCAGAACAGCTCATTCCAGTGCATGACTCTTTAAATTCCTACAGCTGCATTCAACTGCACCCTCTGTTTTATGTTACCATTGTTAATTTAATTGGCCTGCTCCTATATCAGATTGAGTCTGAGCCAGCTAAAGTAAATTTGTCTTAAAGAATGAATGAAATAAAGTATGTGGTTTTAGTGGTTGAAAGGATATGACCAGTCCATGGAGGACAATAAGCGCAGAAACATTGGTGAATGAGTAGCTTAACTGCTAGCTTTGGTCCCAGTGAGAGATAATACTACAAGAAGCTAAAACAACTTCTAAGAACGATGTATATTGTCAACTGTTGTTGGTGAACAAGGATTCCAGTCAATTCTATTCACGATTTGATAGAAAATACTGTAGCGACCAAAACTAGTCAGATGGAAAGTTAAGCTAACCCCAGGCTGCCTGTCTTTTTTCTCCCTGTAAATTTGACTTTTCACATGAAATTGCAACTTTTTTGGATGTAAATTTAGTACTTTCCCACATAAATTTACAACCTTTTCCCTCAAACATCTGGAACGTTTGTCCACATAAATTGCCCATCTGTATTGCACAAGCAGTACTTGTGAGGTTTTTGTGGAGAATACTCTGAGTAGTATTTGTCATTATGTTGGCATGGTGAAACAATAATAAACCTGCAGTTGCAGAAAGCAAGCACATTTGCCCACTCCCATGTTAATAAGAGTATGAAAAACTTGAAAAATGACAAAGTTAAGGTACACTATATATTATATGGGGGAAAACTGCGATCAGTTGTGATTAATCACAATTAATTGGCATATGGTAATCACCATTAAAAAACTTTAATCACCTTTCACCATTACTTTTTTAAATATTATTTTAAAAAGGAAAGTAAGTAGGACTTTAAAAAGCAACAAGTGGACTTTGAGGAGCCGCTTGTGGCTCAAGAGTCACAGGCTGATTACCACTGATCTACTCTGTGCTTTTTTCTGTTAGGCGTCCAAAGCAGAACCCCTTTGAAACTGTACAAGACACCCAGAAAGCAGATTTGCCTTCACCCACAAAGGTAGGTTAATTTAGTATTTAAAAAGAAAAAAAAATGTTGTGTTCAGCTGTGGGGTTTTATTTATCAGTCTCACTGTTCTGTTGAAGCAAAGAAAAAATCCCTTCAACAGCGACTTTGGTTTTGATGATCAGGATGGTGCAGTGGATCAAACACCAAATAATGGTGAGTTATTCTGCCAATATCCCAGTGTTCTGTTTCAGTTCTGCTTCATAAATCCCTGTGTCCATTATAATGTTATGCTTCATTGTGTGTTGTGCCATAAACCGAGTGGACATAATGGAGTCACGGCCCAAATGTAAGTGAAGTCTTTGCAGCCAGTTTATCCTCCAGGTTTTTGGGTCCTGTGGTGCTTCAGCATGTTGGCATGGCAACTGAAAGCTTTGACTTGCACTGCCCATTTCTTTATTTTGTCTCATTACTCCATGCTGTTGTTTTTCTGTTGCTGTTTTAGAGAAAGGTGCATGAAAATGGATTGAAAACCATGCAGGACCTTCTTGTTTTAAATGTTTAATAGTTTATGACCACTTTTATGAGTTAAACCTACACCTGAACTGTTTCTAATTACTGCTAGTATTTTCAGTCAGTGCTAGATTTTCTCATGGCTGTCAGAGTTTGTCCACATACCTGAGACTACCAGGCTAGCCAGAGGATTATACAGAAATACATTCCAAAGGCCTAATCTGAAGTGCATGACTCGTGGTTGCTGGAAATACTTCAGAGGAACAGTGAAAACAATATTTTTGACTTTAATAAGTACACCTTTCTATTACTGGGTTGGATCACTATTGCATTCAGAACTACCTTAATTCTACACGGCATAGATTCAACAAGGTGCTGGAATAATTCCTCAGAAATATTGATCCATACTGACATGCTAGCATCATACAGCTGCTGCAGATTTCTTTGCTGCACATCCATGATGCTCTGTACATGCATCCATTTGTCAAATTCTGACCTGACCATCCAAATAATGCAGCAAAAATTGACATGGTACAAACACAAGAAGCAGACACGACTCAGGAAACACAGTTAACCTTTTATTAATAATAGTGTGAATGTATGGATGCGTGTGTGAATGTCTGTAGTGAGTGTAGTGAGTGGATGAGTCAGCTTGGGGCAAGCAGAGCACGGTGCAACCTGGCAACCCTAAGGACAGAGCAGAGAGACAATTAGGAACAATCCTGACAGGAGAAGTGCCAGATAGAACTGTCCTTACTTTTTGCTAAGTTGGAGAAGCACACAGGTTAGCACACCGGCCCAGGCCAGGAGGACAGTGCCAGTCGCCCTGTGGGAGATGTAGCAGGCAGGTGAACACAGCAGGGAGGTCTGCCGCCAGGTGGAAGAGAGTCCGCCGCCGAGAGGACACCACCTGTGCACAGGGGAAGGAGATGGGTGAGAGGAAAGGTGCAGGCTTACTTGGCTGCCACGTGGTTAGGAGACCCTTGGCGAGCAGAAGCGCTGGAAGATGATGATGAGGCTGGAAGCTCAGTGTAAAGTTGGCGAGTTCAGATTCCTCAGGAAGGAAGCAGACAACTCTGTGCTGATCCCTGGGTCTCACAGAATATATAGGCAGAGCCAGATAGCATACAGATGTGTGCGCAGGTGCGCCTAATTGGCGGCCATGACAGTACTCCTCCCCAACGACACGCCTCTCGGCGGTTGATCCATCCTACCTGGGTGCGCCTGGTGGAAGTCCCTGATGAGTTGCTTTTCCAGCACGAAGGAGGGGCACACCCAGGATCTCCACTCTGGCCCATAGCCCTCCCAATCCACCAGGTACTGTAGACCGCGACCCCGGTGTCGGACATCCAGAATGGCGTTGACCTTCCAAGCCGGGTCGCCGTCGATCATCATCAGTGGTGGTGGGTTTCTGGATGGAGGACACCAGGGGCTGGAGCATACAGGCTTGACCTGAGAGACATGAAAAGAAGGACAGATGCGGGGGGCGGGGGAGCTAGTATATACATACTGGGTTAATGATTTGTGTGATGGGAAAGGGTCCGATGAACCTTTGAGACATCTTCCTCCTCTCACCCTTTAAATCAATATGCTTGGTAGACAGCCATACCTGTTGGCCCACCTGGTAGGCAGGAGCTGGAGCCCTGTGACGGTTGGCCACTGCCGTGTTGCGCTCGGCTGTGCGTTGCAGAGCCTCCTGGGTAGCCCTCCAGATCTGACAACACCACTGCAGGTGGGCACGAACCGAAGGAACTGCAATGTCCCTTTCCTCCTCCGGGAACAGCGGGGGATTGTATCCCAACAAGGCCTGGAAAGGAGACATGCCTATGGCTGATGAGATGGTGGTGTTGTGCGCATACTCAATCCAGGGAAGGTGGGAGCTCCAAGACGAGGGGTTGGTGGTGGCGACACACCGCAGCGCGGCCTCCAATTCCTGGTTCGCTTGTTCACACTGCCCGTTGGTTTGAGGATGGTAGCCTGAAGATAGGCTCGCAGTGGCCCCCAAGGTGCTGCAAAATGATCCCCAGACTTGGGACACGAACTGGGGACCCCGGTCTGAGACGATGTCCAAGGGGATACCATGAAGACAAACCACATGCTGGACTAGGAGATCTGCCGTCTCCTTGGCCGTGGGCAGCCCCTGCAGGGGAACGAAATGGGCAGCCTTGGAGAATCTGTCAACCGGTGTAAGAATTACCGTGTTGTGGTTGGATGATGGGAGACCGGTGATGAAATTCAGGGCCACGTGGGACCACGGCCTGCCGGGGATTGGGAGGGGACGGAGTAATCCAGCTGGGGGAGAAGAAGACATCTTCCTGGTGGCACACTGAGGACAGGCTTGGATGTACTCCCTGACGTCCCTCTGCAGTGACGGCCACCAAAATGTCCTCTGGATCAGCTCCACTGTGCGTCCCTGCCCTGGGTGACACGAGAACTTGGATGAATGACCCCAATGAATAACCTCCCCCCAGACGGCTGATGGAACAAACATTCTACCCGCTGGGCCCCACCTAGGTCAGGCTCGTCCTCCAGAGCCTTCAACACCTTGTCCTTAATACCCCAGGAGATGGTGCCCACGACACACGATGGAGGTAGGATAGGGTGCTCGGGCGTCTCCATCGTCTCCGAGGCAAACTGGTAGGACAAGGCATCCGGCTTCGTGTTCTTTGACCTGGGATGATAGGTAATGGTGAAGTTAAACCTCCCAAAAAACAAGGACCAGCGAGCCTGGTGGGAGTTCAGACGCTTGGCTGTCCGAAGGTATTCCAAGTTCTTGTGGTCAGTCCATACGATGAACTGCTGGGAGGCCCCCTCCAAGCAATGATGCTACTCCTCCAAGGCGAGTTTGATAGCCAACAGTTCCCTGTCACCGATGTCACAATTGCGCTCTGCCGGAGATAGGTGCCGGGAGAAGAATGCACAGGGTCGAATTTTGCCATCCGCCAGAGACCTCTGGGACAGGACTGCTCCCACCTCCGAGTCCAAAGCGTCTACTTCCACCAAGCACTGGAGTGTGGGGTCTACCTGTG
Organism: Pholidichthys leucotaenia; assembly: GCA_020510985.1. NCBI lineage: Eukaryota > Metazoa > Chordata > Actinopteri > Cichliformes > Pholidichthyidae > Pholidichthys > Pholidichthys leucotaenia. The sequence continues at coordinate 205,505,271 of CM035839.1, forward strand.
TCAGAACGGGAGAAGAAGAGAACCTGGACTTCAGTTCAGCAAAGGCTGCCGCCGCCTCCTCAGTCCACCGGAAAGGAACCTTAGGAGAGGTAAGACTGGCTAGGGGGAGAGTAATCCGGCTGTAATTCTGAATGAAGCGGCAGTAAAAGTTGGCAAATCCCAGAAACTGTTGGAGCTGCTTTCTGGATGATGGGGTAGGCCACTCAACCACCGCTTTGATCTTACCCGGGTCGGGGAAGATCTCATTATGAGAGATGATAAAACCCAGGAACAAAGTCCGGTTAACGTGAAACTCACATTTTTCAGCCTTCACAAAAAGTTTGTTTTCCAATAATCGCTGCAGTACCCGCCCCACATGTACACGATGCTCCTCCAGGGACTGTGAAAAAATCAGGATGTTGTCCAGATAAACAAACACAAATATGCCCAAGAAATCCCTCAATACATCATTAATCAGCCTCTGGAAGACGGCAGGGGCGTTGGTCAGCCCGAATGGCATCACGAGATACTCAAAGTGTCCACTCGGGGTCCGGAACGCCATCTTCCAGTCATCACCCTCCCGGATCCGCACCAGATGGTAGGTGTTGCGCAGGTCCAATTTGGAAAACCAGGAGGCACCTTGTAGGGAATCAAAGGCTAAGTTAACGAGAGGAAGAGTGTACTTATCCTTGATAGTTATGTTGTTTAACTCCCTAAAGTCTATACACAGTCTCAGTGAGCCATCCTTCTTGCCGATGAAGAAAAGGCCCGCCCCCACCACTGACGACGATGGCCGGATTATGCCTGAGCTCAAAGACTCCTTGATGTACTGTATGTCTCCATCACTTCCCGCTCCGGGGCAGACAGGTTGTAGAGTCTGCTGGATGGTAGAGGAGCTTCAGCACGGAGATTAATGGCACAATCATAAGGGCGGTGGGGGGGGGGGGAGGGCTTGCGTCTTGCTGAAGGCGGCCCCCAAGTCGTGGTATTTGGGAGGGACCTTATCCAAATCAGGAGGGGCAGGGATCGGGGCACTTAGCGGCCTGGACGGCGAGCATGCAGCAGACTGAAGGCAGGCACTTAAACAAAAAGAACTCCAGGCACAGACACTCCCAGACCGCCAGTCTATGGAAGGGTTGTGCAGGCAAAGCCAGGGGTAGCCGAGGATAACCAGGGATGAAGAGATCGGCAGTACATATAACCTCAGCTCCTCCCGATGATTGTCCGATGTAATAACAGACACTGGGACGGTCCGGTGGGAAACCGTAGCGAAAGGGGCTTTAGAGAGGATGATCAGTCTCAAGGGCGTCTCAAATAACTGAACGGGAAGCCCCAACCGGGTTGCCCGCTCCCCAGAGATGAAGCTCTGCTCGGCCCCGGAGTCAATGAGTGCCTGTGTAGTGAATTCCTTATGTTTAAAACAGAAACGGATGGGAATCTGGAAGCTGGAGAGGGGATTTAACTGGGGTGTGTCTGTGAGTCCCCCTACTGCGACACACGGACTCCCCCTTTTGGCCGTACGGGACATACCTCAAGCTCGTGCTCCTCACTCCCACAGTAAACACATAAGCCTAGTTCCTGACGTCGCTGTCTCTCAGCAGCGGACAGCTTAGCTCGACCTGTCACCATGGGTTCTGGCTCATCCGGGGAATCGGCTGGAGGTAACGCCAATAGGGGGGGCTGCAGGGAACGGCGAAACTGACTACCCGAGTGACCGGAAGTCTTACGCTCAGCTGCCCGTTCCCTCAGTCTGTTGTCAAGACTAATACATGTAGCTAATGAAATCAGCTCGGTCAAGTTGGAGGGTTTTTCTAAGGGAGCTAACTCATCCCGCAGGCTAGGACAGAGGCTTCTGATGAAGATACTACATAATGAGGCATCCTCCCACCCCACCTCTGTGGCTACAACCCGGAAGTCTACGGCGTAATCGGCAACAGCCTTCACCCCCTGATTCAAATTCAACAACCAGGAGGTAAGCACACCATCTCAGTCAGAGTGATCGAACGCCTCCTTAAACTCCCTAACAAACTGTGAGTAGGTGAGAGAAGCATAGTCAGCCCTAGTCATAACGGCGTAGGCCCGAGCCAAAGCTCGCCCCTCCAACAAATTAATCACATAACCTATTCGGCTATGGTCTGAAGGAAAATCCCCCGGCACCCGCTGAAACACAATGTCGCACTGCAGTAAAAGTCCCCTAGCTTCTCCTAACTTACCACCAAAACGGGTGGGAGTGGGTATGGGAGACAGACGGAATGGGGAGCCTGATATAACCCGGCTACTGGCAGAGCTAACAGGGGCAGGGGGGATAGCGGGAGCTGGAGGGAAAGCCTGTGGGTTAGCTAGGCAATCCAACCGATTAGTAACTCGAGCTAGCTGTGTTAGTATGGTTTGCTGCTGGTAGGCTAACTGGTCCACCCGAGCTTCTAAGTTGTTAACCTTGCACACTAGCGCGTTGTCTGCTGGGTCACTCTGGCGGAGTCGTACTGACATGGTACGGACCCAAGAAGCAGACACGACTCAGGAAACACAGTTAACCTTTTATTAATAATAGTGTGAATGTATGGATGCATGTGTGAATGTCTGTAGTGAGTGTAGTGAGTGGATGAGTCAGCTTGGGGCGAGCAGAGCACCGTGCAACCTGGCAAACCTAAGGACAGAGCAGAGAGACAATTAGGAGCAATCCTGACAGGTGAAGCGCCAGATACAACTGTCCTTACTTTTTGCTAAGTTGGAGAAGCACACAGGTTAGCACACCGGCCCAGGCCAGGAGGACAGTGCCAGTCGCCCAGTAGGAGATGAAGCAGGCAGGTGAACGAGGCAGGGAGGTCTGCCGCCAGGTGAAAGAGAGTCCGCCACCGAGAGGACACCGCCTGTGCACAGGGGAAGGAGATGGGTGAGAGGAACGGTTCAGGCTTACTTGGCTGCAGGATGGTTAGGAGACCCTAGGCGAGCAGAAGCGCTGGGAGATGATGAGGCCGGAAGCTCAGTGTAGAGTTGGCGAGTTCAGATTCCTCAGGAAGGAAGCAGACGACTCTGCGCTGATCCCTGGGTCTCACAGGATATATAGGCAGAGCCAGATAGCAGACAGGTGTGTGCGCAGGTGCGCCTAATTGGCGGCCATGACAAAAATTGAGACTCAGGCCAGGTAAAGATTTTCCAGTCTTTTGTTGTCCAATTTTGGTGGCCTTGTGTGATCTGTAGCCTCAGTTTCCTGGTCTTACTTGACAGGAGAGGCACCACTTGAGGTCTTCTGCTGCTGTAGCCCATCTGCTTCAAAGGTCCATGTGTTCAGAGATGCTCTTCTGTGTACCTCAGTTGTAATGAAAGGTTAGTTAGATTGCTGTTGTCTTTCTGTCAGCTGGAGCCAGCCTGGCTATTCTCCTCTGACTTTTGACATCAACAAGGCATTTGGGCCCAGAGACTAGCTGCTAACTGGATGTGTTCTGTTTTTTTAGACCATTATTTTTAAACCTTAGAGAGAGTTGTGTGTAAAAACTCTAAAAAATGAGCAGTCCGTCTGGCACCAACAACCATGCCACATTCAAAGTCACATAAATCATCTTTCTTCCACATTCTGATGCTCATCTTAAACTTCAGCAGCTCATCTTGATCATGTCTACATCCCTAAATGCATTGAGTTACTGCTATATGATTCACTGATTAGATATTTGCGTTAGCATGCAGTTGAACAGGTGCACCAATTAAAGTGACTGACGAGAGTGCATAAGGAAAAAAAAAAGATCTCTGTAGTCATTATGTGCATGCTGTCCATATCTGGGTCACATTGTGTTTCTCAGTCACTTGTATTAAAGTTGTCATTTTTAATATAAAATTTAACCATCTAAAAGGTTCACTGTAAGTCTCAATGTACAAGGGCTCTTCATTAAGGATTTCCCCTGACTCATTTCCCATGGACTGAGAATATAGTCTGTCTGTCCATAAGTTCCACCAAAAGTTCGCACACTTCTCTCATCACTTTATGCAGCTGTGGAGACCTCACCTGTAGAAATCTGCAGGTTGCCTCAGAAGTCATGACTTGACCTCAGAAATCTATGTTCCATGACCCTGGAAGTGCCTGCCCTTCAAAAATGACTTCATGGATGGAAAGAGGTGGAAGTCAGGTGATGCGAGGTCAGGAGAGTAAGGGATGGGGATGGGGGTGGGAGTAGGGGGTTGAGGAAGAATTTATGCATGTTGTGAACCGGGATGTTGTCTTGCAGGAGGCGGGACACCTTTGGTCAGCATGCCACGCTTCTTGGTTTTGATGGCCTTCAGAAATTTCTGCAGCGACTAAATATACTAAGTCCCAGTAATTGTGGTACCCTTTGCAAGGAAACCCATCATCAATACTTCATGCTGGTTCCTAAAGACTGTGAGCATGACCTTGCCCACTGAAGGTTGGACACATGCCTTCTTCAGAGATGGTGAGTCATAATGTTTCCAATGCTTTGACTGGACTTTAGTCTCTGGATCATAGTGATGGACCCATGTTTCATCCTGCATGATTATTGTGTTGAAGAAGTCCTCGTGGTTTTCTTGGCACATGACCTAAAGAGCCTGGGAGCATGTGACTCATTCCTGCTTCTGGAAAGGTTTGAACAACCAGGGAATCCATCGTGCAGATGACTTTAGCATGTACAAATGGTCATGGATGGGTTTTTTTTTCCACAGAGCCCACACTGATCTTGACATTTTGGGCTAGTTGGTGAATGGTTATATGGTGCTTCTCCAAAATGGTGACCTCCACTTGCCAGATGGCGTCTTCATCAATGCCGCACTGTGGTCACCAGGGAATGAGTGCTGTTTCCATCGATGCCTGATCCCATTTGAACTGTCGATGCCAGTGCTTGACTACATCATACGTTGAGGCATCCTCCCATAAGTCTCTTTCATCTCATCAGATGTCTCCTGTGGTGTGCGGCCTCTCAAGTACAGGAACCTGATGGCGGCGCTGCATTCAAATGGCTCCATTATCACACCTTACTCAACCTTAGCACCTGAGGAAAAGAGGAACTCTTAGGAGTTCTAGATAGATAGATAGATAGATAGATAGATAGATAGATAGATAGATAGATGTACTTCATTGATACCAAACTGGAAAATTACAGTGTAACAGCAGCATGACAGTAGATGACCAAAATGACAGAAAGACACACAGCATAATAGACAAAGGGATTACCCATGGAAAGTAAAACTGCCTAAATAACTTATATACTACATTATACAGTAGCTGAATTGATGCTGACCCATATAGATACATGAATCATACCCGCTATACAATGCAGGACTATCAAGTGCAGGACACAATGTGAGGTATCAATTAGACTGCAAGGTGCAGTATGGCAGCATAGTTATGACCAGAATTCAACATCAGAGTGAGTTATTGTACGGTGAAATGGCATGTGGCAGGAAAGATTTCCTTTACCTAACCGTTGAGCAGTGAAGCTGTAGCAGTCTGCTGGAGAAAGTGCTCCGCTGTCTGTCAAGTGTGTGGTGGAGGGGAAGATCAGGATTGTCCATGATGGATCACAGTTTGTTCGGTGTCCTCATCTCCACCACAGTCTCAAAGGTCTCCGGCCTGAGGCCAATTACAGAGCCAGCCCTCTTGATAATCTTGTCAACTCTGTTGGTGTCGCTGGCTCTGATACTGCTACCCCAACAGACAGCAGCAAAAAAGATAGCGCTGACGACAATGGCCTGGTAGAAAAGCTCCAACATCTTGTTGCATATGTTGAAGGATCTCAGCTTCCTCAGAAAGTAGAGTTCAGTGCCCTGTACTCTCCCTCCTCTCCCCCTGTTATACACCCAATGACAGCTGAGTCATCAGAGAATTTCTGCTGATGGCATGACTCGGTGTTGTACTGAAAGTCAGTGGTGTATAAGGTGAAGAGAAAAGGAGAAAACACAGTCCCCTGTGGAGGTCCTGTATCACTAACCACCACATCAGAGAAGACACTGCCCAGCCAAACAAACTCTGGCCTGCCTGTCTGTCATGAATTGCCCCTCGGGGTAGAGAGGAGACAGCAAGGAGAGAGAAAGTCTTTCTGGTAAAAAGGAATGAACATAGCACGGTGGCGCAGTGGTTAGCACTGCGGCAGCACAGTTTACCCTTGGCCGGGGGATTGTGGGGATCGTGGGATCGTGGGTTCGATCCCAGCCCCCGACCAACAGTGATCTGTGTGGAGTTTGCATGTTCTCCCCGTGTTGCGTGGGTTTACTCCGGGATTTCTCCGGTTTCCTCCCACATGCCAAAAACATGCATGTTAGGTTAATTGGCTGTTCTAAATTGTCCCTTGATATCTGTTTCCTATAGGCCCTTAGAATAGAGGGTTAGCATTAATGAAAGCGCTTTGAGTGGTCTTTGTGACTAGAAAAGCGCTATATAAGTGCAGGTTAGTTAGTTAGTTAGTTAGTTAAATAAGACTAGAAACAAATGAAACAATTATTTTTCCTTTTTTTTTTTTCCTTTGAAAGACAAAAGTAAAATAGAAAGATGTCTTTACCTTCTTTACATGTTTCAACTGCACTGCAGCCTTCATCAGAAGAGTCAGCTGATTGCTGCCAGGTGACATTTATCAGCTGATTTTCGTAGGCGGGGCCAGCTCAGCAGATCTGTCAGATCCACCGAGCCGGCCCCGCCTCCCGCCGTCAGATGGTCTCTGGAGAATGTGGTCCCAGGTGTGAGAAAGCATAAAGGCCCCCTCATCTCGGTTCATGGTGTCTTTTCCCCGCTTTCTGATCTCTATTGCCTCCTTGATCCAACGTTTGTGTCTAGCTGAAATCATCAAACCCCTCCTTGGACTATCAGACTTTCACTGTAAAAATTCAAAAGAGCTGGCACAAGAACTCAAAGACATAAAAATAGAATCAGACGAGATCCTCATCTCACATGACGTCATCTCTTTATTCACAAAGACTCCTATTGACGTCACACTACATATAGTGCAAGAACGCCTCAACAAGGACAGTACCCTAAAAAGACGCACCAACCTCACAGTCCATGACATATCCAAATTACTACAGTTTGTTGCAAAATCCACTTATTTTCAATTCAGAGGAAAAATCTACAAACAAAAAGAAGGATTTGCAATGGGAGACCCACTATCAGCCATCATGAGCAGTTTTTTTATGGAGGATCTGGAAAATAAAGCCATCAACACAGCACCCACAATATGCAAACCCACCCTTTGGAAGAGATACGTAGATGACATTCTGGAAAAAATAAGGAAAGGACATACACAAGAACTCACTGACCATCTGAACAGTACAGACAGTACGGGGAACATAAAATTCACACACGAAGAGGAGGAAAATGGCACCATAGCCTTTCTGGACATGAAAATCCACCACAACGAGGACGGCAGCATAAAAATCACAGTCTACAGGAAACCAACCCACACAGATCAATACCTACTTTGGACATCGGAACACCCCACAGCACACAAGCTATCAGTCGTCAGGACATTATATGAACGAGCCACCATCATCACGGAACAAGAAGACAGACAGGAAGAGGAAAACCACATAAAACATGCACTTATACGCTGCCAATATCCAGTATGGGCCATAAACAAAGGGAAACAGCAAGTCAAAAACAAAGAAAATAAACAGGACACAAGACACAGAACAAAAGCTGAAATCAAAAACAAGGAAACCATAACTATACCATACATACGAGGGATCACGGAACCAATTCAAAGGATCATGAAAAAATACAAAATAAACACAGCAGTCAAACCACACAAAAAATTAAGACAGTTATTAGTACACCCCAAGGACAGAATAGAACAAGACAATAAATGCAATGTATTATATGAAATATCATGCAGATCATGTAACAAAACCTACATTGGAGAAACCGGAAGATTATTCACCACAAGAAAAAAAGAACACCAAAAGGAATGTGAGAAGGAAACGCAAGGACGACTCACAAGATCACAAAAAGAAAAAGCAGAACAAGAAACATTAAAATCAGCTATATCGGACCACTGCAAAAGAAATAATCACATCATGGACTGGGACAACACAAAAATTATTGGATCGGAGAGCAACAGACACAAACGTTGGATCAAGGAGGCAATAGAGATCAGAAAGCGGGGAAAAGACACCATGAACTGAGATGAGGGGGCCTTTATGCTTTCTCACACCTGGGACCACATTCTCCAGAGACCATCTGACGGCGGGAGGCGGGGCCGGCTCGGTGGATCTGACAGATCTGCTGAGCTGGCCCCGCCTACGAAAATCAGCTGATAAATGTCACCTGGCAGCAATCAGCTGACTCTTCTGATGAAGGCTGCAGTGCAGTTGAAACATGTAAAGAAGGTAAAGACATCTTTCTATTTTACTTTTGTCTTTCAAAGGAAAAAAAAAAAAAGGAAAAATAATTGAAAGAAGACAAAATGAACCTGTTTGACGTATAAATGAAACAATTGATGACAGGTGTGAATCACATGAGTGGGCTGGGGATAACAAAGATTACAGTTTGGACCAGCTGAGAGCAATGAGAGGGGAGAGAATGGGCTGACACCTGACAAGGACACCGCCCACACGGAGCAAAAACCTAGAAGCGCCACTGACAGCTGTCAACCCAGACAGAGAATACAACAGAATAAAAATATGAGATGGCAAATAAAGACATGTAACATCAACAATGTAAATAACAAAACTATAATGAACGTAAACAGGAAAATAAATCATACTAAGAAACAATGCAGAATATGTGACAAATCAACCAAGGATAAAATAACAAGAATTGCAACTCAAAAGTACAACACTATACAAATATGGAAAAAAGGCAAAAAGACCGAGCCCGGTGGAATCCCCCCGCACTCAGATCGTGACAGAGTCCCCCTCCCAAGGGGTGGAGACCAGACACCCCGGCAACATCGAAAGAAAAGAATCCCCCCGCACAAAAAACCCACCCCAACAAGAAAACAACCCCACCCCGGGTGGGAGGAGGGCGACCCAGACACAGAGGGACCAAAACAAACCAGAGAAAATAAGAAAAACTCTCAGAATTAACACCCCAGCATAGCCCAGACTAAGAGGAAACAACAACAAAAAAAAGAAGCCCCGTTCAGGATCCACACAAAACTTGGCACCTAGGCCCCCTAGACCAAGGAGCTAGACTGTTCTGGTGGCCGGCCAAAGTCCCAGGCCTGGCAGACGGAGAGGTGGTAAGAGTCGGGTAGCCTGCTGAAGAATATGAGCCACCCAAACCAATGGCACAGTCTGTAAGGCGGTTGGCCAGAGTTCTTTAACCACCAACACAATAAACGTGGTCCAGGGGGCAGCCGCCCAACTGGGACAACCACAGAGGAGGAGGATGAAGGAATAGGGGGAACCATGACGACATCAGGCGGAGGTGGGGGAACCACGACGACGTCAGGCTGAGGAGAGGGAACCCCAACGGCATCTGGCAGAGGAGGGGGAAGCACGACGGTGCCTGGCAGAGGAGGGGGAACCATGACACCCTCGGACTGGCCTGTAGCACCCTCAATGGCTCCAGGCTGGAGCGAGGTTGCACCCACGGAGGCTCCGGGCTGGAGCAAGGTTTCACCCATAAAGGCTCCGGGCCGGAGCGAGGTTGCACCCATGGTGGCTCCGGGCTGGAACGAGGTTGCACCCGCGGAGGCTCTGGACTGGGTCAGACCTGCACCCTTGGTGGACCTGGACTAGGTCAGAGCTGCACCCATGGAGGACCCAGCCTGAGGAGGAGCTGCACCCACGGAGGTTCCAGACTGGGACAGAGCACCCGCAACAACCTCAGCTGATGGGGAAGCAGCACCCTCAGAGGTCCTGGGCTGGGACAGAGCACCCGCGAAGACCCCATCCGAAGGAGGAGCAGCACCCACGGAGGTCCCGGGCTGGGACGGAGCACCCACGATGACCTCAGCTGAAGGAGAAGCAGCACCCACGGAGGCCCCGGGCTGCGACGGAACACCCACGACAAACTCAGCAGGAGAAGCTGGACTCACAAACACCTCGGGCGGTGAGCCTGAACCCACGGAGACCTCTAGCATAGCTGGATGATCTTCGGTGACCCTGGGGGAAAGACAGGACAGGCAGAGAAACAGGGTCAGAGTCACCAACGGCAGTGGAGCCCGGCGAGGTGAGCTCCGGTGCAGCTGACAGCTGCACTTGGCTATCCCCACCAAGAGCCAGGCAAGATCTCTCCAAAATGGCAGCAATGAAAACAAAGAACACTTGCCTGAGCTCAAGCTTCACTGCCATCTAGGACTCCGTCGATCCAGACGACGATGTCTCGGGCCCGGCCCTCTGGAGGTCCAGCTCGGACTCTGCTGTGGCGGCCCCAGCAGCAGGCATGGTGGTGAATGCAGTTCCGAGACCCCCCAGTGAAGTGGCCCATGCAGGTGGCTTGCCCGACATAGACACAGAAGGTCGGCTTCCTGCTGGTGCTGGATCCTGTTCTGCTGAGGCCAGGGGATGCTCCATCGTTGGCACAGGCTTCAGCTCGGTCACAGTGCTCTCCCTCCGTCCAGACTGTGGCTGCAGGGCTGGGACCAGGTCCTCCAGAGCCACAGGCTCTTCCTTCGTCCAGCGGCTCAATCCTGGGGCTGGCGGACACTCAGCGGGGAAAGGAGGAGACACGGAGAGAGCAAGTGAACAGTCTAAAGTTGCAGTAGATGGTGAGGACTCAGAGGACTGCCTAATCTGAGCCTCACCGTCAGGAGTCAGGCAAGATAATTTATGCTTAATTAAATGAGGGGGAAAAACACTTGCCTGAACTCTTGGGCTGTGATGTCTTCTGCTGCAGCAGGTTGGAAATCAGCCCTCTCCGTGACTTCAATAGAAGAGGCCTCCCAGGGAACCCTTGAAGAGCCGCCCCTACAGCCACAGCGACTGGCGGAGCCGGGGAGGAAACAGCCGACCCCTCAGTAGCAGGTGAGAACATCAAGGAGAAGCGGTAAACAGCAGCTGCGGAGAAGGAGGAAGCTGACGAAGCAGCCGCAGAGGAAAAACACAAGAAGGGCACTGCTGCAGGAGTCTTCTGCCTCGGCGAAGGGAAAACTGCAGCCTGAGAGGTGGGGGTATTCCTCTGGTGGTCTGGAGCTGGATGGCAGCATCGTGGAGCAGATGGAGCAGGAGCAGGAATAGGCGAACTCAAGGTGGAGCAGGACATCTGCTGCAGAGCACACTTCCGTGTCATCTTTGGGCTCGCTGGAGGCGGCCCCCAAGTCAGTCCGGGGAAAGACTGCTGCAGAATGGAGAGCGTAGCCAGCAGCTCCGCGAACTGGGGGAACCTCCACAACCCAGGGTGCACCTCGACAATAACGGTTGCCGAATTCACTTTCTCCCAGATCTTTGGGCAGCGGAAGGCGAGGGCTTCATCCACAAAATCCTGGATGGATCCGACAGTCCATTCCTCCTCCAGGCTCAGGGATCCAGCTGCTGATCTCCCTTTGATTGCTGGAGGTTGGTGTACTAGGGACAAGATGAGCTCTACAAACAGGTGAGTAAAACACAAAAAAGACAAAAAAAAAAAAAAAACACAAACCACAGCAGCTGGGTCTCTTACTAGTCTGAGTCTTCTGTCATGAATAGCCCCTCGGGGCAGAGAGGAGCGACCCACACGCTGGACTGAAGTTTGTGAGATTTATTGACAACAAAACACAAAATTCAAAACAGTGCTCTAACACAAAATTCAAACAAGCAAGCAAACTTACTGGTAAAGCGCACTGGAACGAGGGCTGCGTTCTGGTGGAGATGAGGAAAGAGAAACTCAAGATTCTGGCAAAAGGGAATGAACATAACGACCCTTAAATAAGGCTAGAAACAAATGAAACAATTGATAACAGGTGTGAATCACATGAGCGGGCTAGGGATAACAAAGATTACAATACAGCTCCACCTCCACACAGAGCACAATTGACCTGGACTCTCTCTCTGACCCCTGGGTAGACAGGCAGCAGGTGAGGTTCAGCTCTGTGGGTCAGGATGACAAGGAGCTAGGAGAACACTGTTTAATGGACGTCGACTCTTCGACTCCCTCCAAAGTGGCAAATGCCATTGACCTTAGGAATGGCTGCAGCAGCATGTCTTGCACACACAGGCCTTTACAGAGCAGTGATGGTTCACAGGAAATTGAACACAGTTGCAAAAATGAGGCAAGTGTCCAAGAGCGAGAAGCTGGCCAACAGTGGGCCTGTGATGGTAAGTTTTATCTAAAGGCTGTGAGTCAGCCTTAAACAGCCAATCACAAAGTCACACTAACACACAGTGACAACACAAACAGAGTTTCAGCAAAATTAGACACCCTTCCTGTGCATGTCCTGCAGTATTACATTGTTTGGCTTTCCTGCATCTTGCTTTGATGTTCTGGGTGATGGGCCATAGTTGATGGCATTTGCAACCTTGTCGACAGCTAATTCATGTCTCAGTGAATGTCTTTACTATTAAATGCAATACTTTTAGTTCATCTTTGTTGTATGTACAATATATTCCTTTTAAAATAGGCAGTTTTCTTTCCCATTTTTTTATTTTCTTAAAAATTAGTGTTTGATTTCTGTAGATTTGATTTTTTTCTAGATTTGAGAAAGTTGAAAATGTTGTCACTTATTTTTTTTTCATCATACATATGGCTTTTTTCTTGTAAATACTTAAGTTTTTTTTTAAGTGTTTTGTCAGTGTCACAGAAGGACACTGGTTATGTTTTAAATGAGCCACATGAAGCTCTGGGGCAGAGGCTGCAGGTCTGAGTTGTGATGACCTGGTACTGCTGCAACACTATGGGAGGATTGCACCAGCAAGGTTTAATTTAAGCAAAGATAATCTAAGATTGGCTTGAATCAGGGTTGAGCAAAACTAGGTTTAAAATGAGGTTGAAGGATTTCAAATTACAGTTGTGAAAAAATTAGGACACCCCATTAAATATTCCGTTCTTTATTAAAAAAAAATGCTCACATATCTATGTCTAACCTTGTTTTTGCTTTTATTTGCATTTTTTTAACATTTATTTTAGCCATTTTAAGTGGGAATGAATGTGGGGGTGTCCTAAAAAAGATGGGGGGTGTCCTAATTTATTCCTCACAATGTTTTACAATTACATTTTACAGAAAATTGAAAAAAGTCTTTAATTCATTTTTAATTGTTTAATTGTATTATGTGAATCTCCCAGTATTTTTAACATTGATATTAAATATCCATATGTCCAAATATGGTTAAAAAACACACTGGGCTATACAGGGTGTCCTAATTTTTTCACATGACTCTAAGTCAAGTTCAGTTGAAACATGTCAAATTAAAATAACTGGGGGAGCTAATTAGCGTAGAGCAGTTTGTCTGAACCATGGATGAGCAAGTGCATCCATCCCCAAGTGGGCTGCTATCCAGTACTGAGAAGAAGAGGAGGTGGTGTGCGTTCTCCCTGGAAGTGAAGACGTCCATGAGTTCCATCTTGAACCTATACCAAAACACTGTCACCATCTGGAGATGCAATCTATACTCCCTGACAAGGGCACCACCCTTGAAAGGAGATTTCCAGGTTCTGCTCACCAGAGACATGGGTGACAGAGAGAGAGAAGAGATAGGGACAGCAACTGAAGGTGAGGCAACAAGTGCGTCCTACCGTGTCTGTTGATGTAACTGGGGAGACCCAGTCCAGGAGACCGGGTTCTATCCAGGGATAAAGTCCTCTTACACAATTGCAAGTGACACTGATCCACATAGTGTGGTGATGGGAGACTGAGAGATTTCTTCTTTCAGCTGCTCCCTTTAGGGCAGGGGTCGGCAACCTTTACCACTCAAAGAGCCATTTGGACCCGGTTCCCACAGAAAAGAAAACACTGGGAGCCACAAAACCCTTTTGACATTTAAAATGAAATAACACTGCATATACATTTTTTTTTGCCTTCATGCTATACATAAACAAACTAGAATTTGTTGCATTTGTGAAATCAGTGAACTCCTGCAGAGAAAACAAAATTACATTTCTGCATGCAACAAAAACATTTTGAACTCCGAAAAAAAAAAGACATTGGGTTGATGGTTACTTTTAAGTAAAATACTCAATGTCTATTTGAGTCCTTCTTGTATTTATGAAAAAAAACGTTGAACTTAAATTATCCACCGGCAGCAAACCAAAAATGCTGTCCTCTTCTGTGTGCCGTCATCCTTTTACTGGTGCGTGCAGTCAGCTGTCAACCTGAATAATAAAAGGACTATTTCACTGAACAATGAAAAAATATGAATATATGCAAAATAATAAGCAATTAAAATATTTATCATACTTGGTTAATGTGATTTCTGCTCCTGAACCTCAGCGCACAGCGTCTGCACATCAGGGCTGTATGACGTCACCTTCATCTTTACACAGGATCATAAGCTGTCATCTGTGAGGCGTGCGCCATGTTTGTTTTTAATAAAGTTCATGTTGGAGAACACCTGCTCACATACATGTGTGGATCCAAAGATCGACAGGACTCCAAGCGCATACTTTTTCATGTTCACATAAATGACGGGGATAGCATTCCATGTTTCGAACACAAGTTTGTCCGGTTTGGGGAGGTTTTCAATATCACTCCATTTGTGATTCTGAGCAAGAACGGCCTTCTGTCGGGCAACAGCTTCAAGGTCTGCTGTCAAGCGTTTAAACTTGGACACCCATATGTCTTTGTCGGCTATGTCGGCCAGTTCCATCTCAAGATCAGGTTGACTCGCACCTGCCAATGCAGTCATATTCAGTAGGGATGGATCAATGCTTAGGGGAGTGACAGGGAAGGATAATGTGTTTTTTTTTCCTCTCTGAACTCACAGAATCATTTCCCAAATGATGGATGCATTGCGATGATTGCAGAATGTAAATATTCCGAATTTATCATGTTGTGAGCTTGTTTGAACTCTCTCAAATTGGGGAAGTGAGACAATGTACCTTTCTATAAATCTCTGGCAAGCACTGTCAGCTTGTGCTTGAATGCCAAAACCTTCTCCAACACGTGCAGGAGGTTTCCTGTTGTGCAGGTTTCCTGCACAACACGTTTCCCCTGAAGAGCTGTGTTCAGCGTGTTCAGGTGCGCTGTCATGTCTACCATGATGTTTAGCTTTTCCAGCCACTCTGGCTGTTCCAGCTCAGGAAAGGTGAGCCCTGTGCTGCCCAGGAAAACTTTCACTTCTTCCAGACATGTGACAAAGCGTTTCAGCACCTCCCCTCTGGACAGCCACCGGACTTTGCTGTGCAGCAGGAGGTGCTTTCCAGCTCGTCCAGTAACAAACGGAACTGACGGTGATTTAAACCTTTTGCAATTATTTTATTGACAATCTGAATGACAACATTCATTACTTCTGTGCAATCCGGAGGAAATGTTTGAGCACACAGTGCCTCTTGGTGCAGGATGCAGTGAAAAGTCAGCAGCTTTCTGTCCAGCGACTTGTGCAGTAAAGCCACAAAGCCCTTCTGCGCTCCTGTCATACTTGGTGCCCCATCAGTAGCCACTGATACCAGGTGGGTGGTGTTTATTCCTTTGGCTCTTAAACAATTCAAGACAGCCTCAAAGATGTCCTCCCCCCGTGTTTGGCCTTTTAGTGGTATCAACTCAATCATTTCTTCCTGTTGCCCAGCAGAGTTTACATACCGGCAGAACAGCGCTATTTGTTCAATATCACCTTTGTCTTTAGACTCATCACACAGGCAACAGCTGAACTGATGTCTTTGATTTGCTGTCTGGTGATGTCTTCTGCCATTGTTATGGTTCTGTCTTTGACAGTCTTTGCAGAGAGGGGCATATCCCTGATTTTCTGCACAATTTCACTCTTGTTTTTAAAGTCCGTGAATAGATGTTCTGAAATATTAATGAAAGATTCTTTTATATATTCTCCATCTGTGAACGGCTTCCCGTGCCTGACTATTTCCTGAGCGGCCACAAAGCTATCATGTGTAGTTGAATTTGCAGACTTCATCCACTTCTTGAAATGATTTTTGCTCAGATCAACCTTCATCAGTTCTGAAACAGCTTTTTTTCCTCTCATCTCCAGCCAGATATTTTTGACCAAAGGCTGTGTGTTTATTCTGGAAATGTCGTGCGACATTTGACTTTTTGTTGTTTGCTAGTTTCTCATTACATATTAAGCATACTGGTAAACCGGTCTCATCAGCAGTGAAAGCAAATGAATCTGCCCACATAGCATTAAACGTTCTGTTTTCTTCAGACACTTCTCTTTTCTTAGAATTCTCCATAGTTGGCCTACCTGGGGTCGAAAAGTTCAAGAAATCGCGTGCTGGTGGGTGTCGCACATTGGTGGTTGTGACGCATATGAAGAGCGACAAAAAACTTATTTAGATTTTACAAGATCACCATAATCTTCTAATTTAGAATTACATTTTAAAAACTAACAAACTAAAATAAAATACATTTTAATTAAATACTCATTATTTATTTTCCAAAGCCACAGGGAGCCGCAACAGAGGGATGAAAGAGCCACATGTGGCTCCGGAGCCACAGGTTGCCGACCCCTGCTTTAGGGGTTGCCACAGTGGATCATCTGTCTCCATCTCAACCCTATCCCTGGCATCTTTCTCTGCAGCACCAACCCTCTCTATGTCCTCCTTCACTACATCCATGAATCTTCTCTGTGGTGTTGCTCTTTTCCTCCTGCCTGGCAGCTTCATCGTTAACATCCTTTGTCCAATATATCCACTATTCCTCCTCTGCACATGTCTAAACTATCTCAGCCTTGCCTCTCTTACTTTGTCTCCAAACCGCTCAACCTGAGCTGTCCCTCTGATATACTCATGACTAATCTTGTCCCTCCTAGTCACTCCCAATGAAAATCTTAACATCTTCAACTCTGCCACCCTCCAGTTCCACCTCCTGTCTTTTTGTCAGCGCCACTGTCTCCAAACCATACATCATAGCAGGTCTCACTACCATCTTGCAAATCTTCCCTTTCACTCTTTCTACTACTTTTCTGTCACAGATCACCTCTGACACTCGTCTCCACCCTACCTGCACTCTCTTCTTCACCTCTCTTGTGCATTTTCCATTGCTTTTGATGGTTCATCCCAGGTATTTAAACTCATCTACTTTCACTACCGCTACTCCTTCCATCTTCACCGTTGCACCTGCCTCCCACTCATTCCCACTCATGTATTCTGTCTTGCTTCTACTGACTTTCATTCCTCTTCTTTCCAGAGCATACCTCTCCAGGTTCTCTTCCATCTGCTCCTTACTCTCGCTGCAGATCACAATGTTGTCTGCAAATATCATGGTCGACGGAGACGCCCGCCTGACCTTGTCTGTCAGATTGTCCATCATCATGGCAAACAAGAAGGGGCTCAGAGCGGATCCCTGATGCAATCCCACCCCCACCTTGAATCCATCCGTCACTCCTATAGCACATTTCACCACCGTCTTGCTGTCCTCATACATGTCCTGCACCACCCTCACATACTTCTCTGCCACTCCTGACTTTCTCATACAGTACAACAATTCCTCTCCTGGCACCCTATCATATGCTTTCTCTAGCTCCACAAAGACACAGTGCAACTCCTTCTGACCTTCTCTATACTTCTCCATCAGCACTCTTAAAGCAAACATTGCATCTGTAGTCCTCTTTCTTGGCATGAAACCGTACTGCTGCTTACTGATTGTCACCTCTCCTCTTAACCTGGCTTCAACAACTCTTTCCCATATCTTCATAGTGTGGCTGATCAACTTTATGCCTCTGCAGTTACTACAGCTCTGAGCATCACCTTTGTTCTTGAAAATTGGTACTAAAACATTTCTCCTTGAGAGACTGACATTTGGAAAATGTGCAAGGCAATAAAATGCAGCTACTTTTCCCTGTTAAATTGGTGTGACGCACCAGACAAAAACATGGAGGTGCTTTGAGAAATGGAAGCTGATACCTGCAGGTGAACATTTTCAGCACCCATACAAAAGTGCTTTGGAGCAGTGGCTACAAGGCACTTTTGCATAGTAGAAGACCCTTCGTGAGGGCTACCTTCAACACTTGTACCATCAAAGCTGACTGTAAAGCAAAGGAACTGGCCTACTGTACTAGTTCCTGCAACATCAGAATTTTGGGAGTTCAGGAACATCGTATGCACCATCAAGCACCTACTTATTGAGTTTCACAAAGTGGAGTATTATCATCTAATAACCTCATCTGCCTGGAGAAATGAGGCGCAAGCCTCAGTCAGTGGAGTTGGGCTTTTGTGCAACTTTGCCAAGGATGCCCTCTGTGATGTATGATCTTACTCCTGCCAAGTCCTGAGTGCAGTATTCTCTGGTAATCCAGCAACAACTGTTATAGTGACCTATTCTCCCACAAATGTAGCAGATGAAAGAGAAGTCAAGGAGTTTTATGACACTCTCCAAGCAGCAATCCATGCCACCCAGCCCACAACTTCTTAGCTATACTGGGGAATTTTAATGCAAGGATAGGAAGAGAAGACACACATTTCCCCTTCTATGTGTCAACTAACAGAAACAGCCAATATCTGCCAACTTGCTAGTAGAAAACAACTTGCTGGCAGCCAACACCTGCTTCCAGAAGAGACCTGGGAAAAGATGGCCCTTTGAGGAATGTGCAACCATGGCAAAACATCAACTAGATCAGTGGTTCTCAACTGGTCTGCCTTTGGGACCCACCATCACCCCTCAATGACAAGCCGCGACCCAAATCAAAGATTTTCAAATTCTCAAATTTACTGAATGTAAAGATTGTGTATTTTGAACCTGAGGTAGAAGAACAGAATATCACAGTATACAAACACAAAACAATTTAATGATTAACCAAAATGACCAGTAAGTGGCAATACAACAGAGGGAGCAATTCCCTTTAATGCTGAATTAGCTGCATTTTAAATTAAAAATTAAACAAAAAGTGCAATTCAAAAGAATTCAAGTCTCAAAATTGACTTTTCTTCTGATTACTTTTTCAGTATTTACCTACTGATAAGGTTATGTGCTTTGAAGAAAACGAAGGAACACTCACTAAAACCTGTAACAGTGACATCATAGACCTGAGTCTGGAGGAATTAATGGGAGAACTGGGGATGTTTTTTGCTCTTGACAAGAGTCTCAATGTCTGGAGTTATATTAGACAAAGCGACTCTGAGGTCATGCTCAATGTCCAGTCTGTTTCTCTGTTTTGTCTTCAACTGAACCAGAGCTGAGAAGCCACACTCACAGAGATAGGTAGTGCTGAAAGGTAGGAGGGTTTTTACTGCTCGAATGGCAAGAGAAGGATACTCGCTCATCACAGTGCTGCACCAGAACTGTGAGAGGCTTACCTCCGTGAACCTCTTTTTCAGCGTGCGGTCACATGATAGCTCCACCAGCTGACTCTCTTCGTTGCTTGGCAACGTAACACTTTCCATGTCGATTCCAAAGGGATCGCGTATCCAGTCCATTTTGCCATGCTCAATTAGCATATACAAACAAACGTTGTGAGTCTTCTTCTATGGTGCGAAATATGGTGTCGCCCGCCACCTACTGCCATCTACTGTTAAGGAGTGTGAATGACACTATGTTGATTTATTTCTTGATATTTTATTTGCCCAGGCAAAGGCCCGCGACCCACTGAAAACAGGTCTGCGACCCACTTTTGGGTCGCGACCCACCAGTTGAGAATCACTGAACTAGATTACATACTAGTATGTAAGAAGTGGTGCGCCAGTGTCATGAACACTGAAGCATATAACTCTTTCTCAAGTCTTGGCTCAGACCATCGCATTGTAAGTATGAAAATCTGCCATAGTCTGCATATCCCAAAGAAGTGTTCAAAACATCCTCGCTATGACAGGAAACTGTTTGCATCAAGTCTTAACTTGCATCTACGGTATAATATTGAGGTCCAAAACCACTTCTACCTCTTAGAAGAAGAGGAAGGCAGAGACCCTACCGAGGGATACCAACATTTTATCAATGCCAATGAAATGGCTTCAGAGATTTGTTTTCCGAGGAGGGTGGAATCACGGAAACCACTAAGATCAAGGCATCCTGACATAGTGATGGCAAGAGAAGCTGGAGACAGTGACATATGCTGCGGCAGCTGACGCAAATCAAGGCATGCATGTAGCCGTAGACGAGGCTAGGACCTCGCTGTATGACACCTATGAACGCCTAATGGTGGAAGATCTAGAGGAAAAAGTCACGAGAGTGGAACAAGCTCACTTACGCAGACAGTACAGTGAGGCCTGAAAGGTTGTTAATGAGATCAGCAGTCGTAAAAAGTCAGTAAGAGGCCAGATCGCAGGGGCGGGCCCAAAAGAACAAGTTATCAACTAGTTTAATCACTTTAAGAAGTGGCTTGGCAGTTCTTCTGACAGTCTGAACACCGAGGAGTATGATATCCCAGATATTTTAAGCAACATGGATATCAACAATGGTCCTTTCACTGTGGATGAGTGTGAAAAGGTGAAGAAAATACTCTCTTTTGGAAAGAGTACAGGTTCGGATAACATCCCCCCAGAGGTCTTTAAAACCTGTGACCTGGATGATATCATTCTGACCCTCTGCAATCTTGCACTAATGAATGACAGCAAACCAGTGGTTGCTTTCTAATATCATTCCACTGTGGAGTGTGTGAAATAAGAGGCAGGTTCATGACAGACGGTTTATTACACACTTCACATCTCTCAAGCACAGAACAGAATGAAACATTACAGCAAGCTCTCTCCTCTTTAACCCAAGTCACTCTTCACACATTTACATGGAAGTGTCTCATCACACAGCATGACATTTACATTCCACTGCCTTCAACCCCCTATGTCTCTGGCTCCTTGTGGCTATATGCCCAGGAACTCCCTGGGCATTGTTCTCCCATGCTTATTCACTGCCTCTGTCTGAGGTGCTAAATAATCTGACTTCCCCCAGGTCCTATACTGCCCCCCCC
Source organism: Pholidichthys leucotaenia (assembly GCA_020510985.1). Taxonomy (NCBI): domain Eukaryota; kingdom Metazoa; phylum Chordata; class Actinopteri; order Cichliformes; family Pholidichthyidae; genus Pholidichthys; species Pholidichthys leucotaenia. Next base: position 205,526,106 of record CM035839.1, read on the forward strand.
CCCCCAGCATCTTAAGACAGAACATCAGTCCACATGCTGTTTTTGCTTCAGTCTCCTCCCATATCTGCTGTAACTGGGGTTAACTGCCTCCGTGGCGCTGCTGTGCCGGTGGGGGGCTGCTGGGAGTGTGTCTGACTGCGGGTGAGCTGTGGCGAGGGGGGGGGGACTTTGCTCTGTCTGTGTGACTGCTCTGGCGAATCGTTTCCCTGGGGAGCTCTCCGTGGGGGTCTTCCACGCTGAGGGGCCCTAGCCAACAGCACTTGCTCGTCCGCCGCTACAAAGGCAGGTTTGAGTCTGTCTATGCCAATTTTCTCCCGTCTACCCCCCAAGTCTAGCAAAAAATGCTTATCCCCTGTTTCCAACACTCTAAACGGTCCATCATAGGGTGGGCGCAATGGAGGGCGGTGGTTGTCGTGTCTGACAAACACGAACTCCACGTTCTTCAAAGTTTAAGGCACAAAAACACACGGAAAACAGTGGTGGGCCGGGCCCGGCAGTGTGCCTGTGTTTGTGCTACGCTGCAAAAGCTGGGACGGGGAGCTGTCCGGCGCGGGATTATCTAGCAGAAATTCCCCGGGCAGCCGTAGGGGCTGCGCAAAAACAAGCTCTGCCGGGGAAGCTTCCAAATCCTCTTTTGCCGTGGATCGCAACCCCAATAAAAACCACGGCAACCTGTCCACCCAATTTGCATCCGTCAGTGAAGCCCTGAGTGCTGCTTTCAGTGATCTATGAAAATGCTCGCATAACCCGTTGGCCTGTGGGTTGTACGCGGTTGTGCGATGAATTGCAACCCCCAGGCTGCGGGCCATCACGGACCAGAGTTCGGAAGCAAATTGAGGGCCCCTGTCGGACATAATGTCCGACGGGACTCCAAAACGCGCCACCCATGCTGTTAAAAAAGCGCATGCTACATCTGCGGACGTGGTTGCCACCAGCGGGACTGCTTCTGGCCAGCGCGTGGTGCGGTCCACCACTGTCAGGAGGTGCGTGCACCCCTGTGATGGCGGGAGGGGGCCCACGAGGTCCAGGTGAATGTGATCAAACCTCTTAGCCGGTACCCAAAATGGCTCCAAGGGAGCCTTCATGTGTCTGTGTACCTTGGCTCGGTGGCACGCCACGCATCCTGCAGCCCATTCTTTTACTTGTTTGCGTAGGCTCGGCCACACAAACTTCTCTCCCACCATTTTGACCGACGCGCGCACTTCTGGGTGTGCCAGAGTGTGAACTGACCAAACACGCGGCGGTGCCACGCAACCGGGACCACCGGACGCGGGCGTCCCGTGGAGACATCGCAGATTAGGGGGGGTATGCCGTCTTGCAGCACCCTGCTCTCCAGCCTTAACCCTGTTGGACCAGACTGGAGCGCGCGCACGTCTGCATCGCTAATCTGCTCCGCGGCAATGGCTGCATAATCTATCCCCACATAGACCGGGGCCACCACGACGCGCGAGAGGCAGTCCGCCACCACATTCAGTTTACCCAACACATGCTGAATATCGGTAGTAAACTCTGAGATTGCGGCCAGCTGTCTCTGCTGCCGGCCCGACCACGGTTCTGAAACCTTGGCCATCGCAAACGCTAGTGGCTTGTGGTCCACGAACGCGGTGAAGCTGTACCCTTCCAGCCAGAACTGGAAGTGGCGTATGGCCAGGTGGAGGGCCAGTAACTCCCCGTTGAACGCGCTGTATTTACGTTCGCTGTCGCGCAAAGTTCTGCTGAAAAAAGCGAGCGGCTGCCAAGCCCCGGCGACGCGCTGCTCTATGACAGCCCCTATAGCCACGTCTGAAGCATCGGTGGTCAGCGCTATCCGGGCCGCCGGGTCCAGATGCGCCAGCAGTGCGGCGTTTGCCAGGGCTGCTTTAACCTCCGAGAACGCCCACTCTCGCTCCAGGGTCCATTCGACCCCATCCGCGGGTTTCTGTCTCTTGAGCACAGCGTACAATGGTTGCATGAGCTGCACCGCGCGGGGAAGGAAACGGTTATAAAAGTTCACCATCCCCAAAAATTCCTGCAGCGCCCTGACCATCTGAGGCCGGGGAAAATCCGGCACGGCACGCACTTTGTCGGGTAACGGGATCGCTCCTTCCGGAGAGACGCGGTACCCCAAAAAATCAATCTCCGTCACGCCAAACTGGCATTTCGCCGGGTTGATTATTAACCCGTGCTCCTCCAACCTCCAGAAAACCGTCCTGAGGTGGGTTTCGTGTTCGTCTTCGGACGCACTGGCTACCAGGATATCGTCCAGGTAGATGAACATGAATGGGAGATCGCGCAGCACTGCATCCGTCATGCGCTGGAATGTCTGTGCCGTGCCTTTTAACCCAAATGGCATGCTCAGGAACTCGAATAAACCGAACAGAGTACCGCTGTTTTGGGTACGTCCTCCGCGCGCACTGGGACTTGGTGGTAACCGCGGACCAGGTCTATTTTGGAAAAAATGCACGCTCTGGCGAGGTGAACGGAAAAATCCTGTATGTGGGGAATCGGGTAGCGGTCGTGCGCTGTGGTGTTGTTCAACCTGCGGAAATCACCGCACGGTCGCCACAATCCCTCAGCCTTAGGGACCATGTGTAGAGGGGATGCCCATGGGCTGTTCGAACGCCTGATGATGCCCAGCCTTTCCAGGTTGGCGAACTCCTCGCACGCTATGGCCAGTTTAGCTGCTTCCAAGCGCCGAGGTCTTGCAAAAACGGGCGGCCCGGTGGTGGTGATAAAGTGCTCCACCCCGTGTTTAGCGATGGCTGCCGAAAACGTCGGGACCGTGAGTGCTGGGAACTGAGTGAGCAGTGTGTGGAACTTACCGCCTGGAGCTGTGACGTTGGCTTGTGCTGTTGGCTGGGTCGCTCGAGCTATACAGGGGAGAGAGTCAAAGGACAGTGCATTAACCAGGCTCCTGTTAGCAACATCAACCAGTAAACCATGTGCACACAGAAAATCAGCCCCCAGGATATGGTAATTCAGTGTTGCTACGACAAAAGTCCACTCGTATGTACAGCCGTGTAGAGATAAGATCAATGTCCTCTCACCAAAGGTCTTAATTTCCGAGCCGTTTGCTGCCAACATCCCGGGGCCGCTAGGTCCTGCCAGCCGGTCGTCGTAGGTCGGCAGGATGATGCTCTTCTGGGCTCCGGTGTCCACGAGGAAACGCCTCCCCGAGCGCGCGTCCGTCTTGTAGAGCAGCTTGTTCTCTTCACCGACGGTCGCAGCTGCTACCAACTGCCGGCCTTGGCGTTTCCCGAGCGCTTGAATTGGCATGGTGGCGCACATCTGCGTGCGTTATCTCCGAAGCAGCGGTGGTAGAAACAGAGCGTGTCTCTCTGGCGCTCCTTGGCCCCCGCTGCTGCTACCGTCGGTGGCTCCTCGCCTCCTCTGGTTGTCTTGCTGGGCTCCGCCGCCGCCGCGTTGACTGTGATTGCTCTGGTGGTGAGGATGATCCTGTCTGCCTCCTGGGCTAGCGCACGGTAGTCACGCGCAGCCAGCAACGGCGAATTGGCCAGCACCGCTCTCGCCTCTGTTGGAAGGTTCTGGAGGAAAAGGTGGGCAAACAGAAAGTGCCCGTCGTCCGTGCCCATTAACGCCAGCATCTTCTCCATCAGGTCGACGGCCGAACCATCTCCTAACTCGGTCCGTCTCAGGAGCCTCTCCGCTCTCTCACATTCCGAGAGCATGTAGCGCTGGGTGAGCGCAGCCTTGAGCGCCTCGTATTTGTTGCGGGCTGGCGGCTGATCGAGCAGGCTCGCTACCTGCTGAGCTGTGTGGGCGTCCAGCGCTGCGACCACATGGTAGAATCTGGTGTCGTCTGCCGTTACTCCCCGGAGGGCGAACTGGGCCTCGGTGTGGTGGAACCAAGAGCGCGGGTTGTGCTGCCGGAAGTCTGGTAGCTTGACTGAAACCGCACACACGTTGCTGGGGGCTCCAGTCCGGGCTGTCTGTGGGATGGCTGCTGCATCGCTGGGGCTTCCCGACCGGGCCGGCTCCGGGGTTCTTGCCTCGTGTTCCATAATACGTCTTGGGTCACCAGTGTGGAGTATGTGAAATAAGAGACAGATTCATGACAGACGGTTTATTGCACACTTCACATTTCTCAAGCACAGAACAAAATGAAACATTACAGCAAGCTCTCTCCTCTTTAACCCAAGTCACTCTTCACACATTTACATGGAAGTGTCTTATCACACAGCTTGACATTTACATTACACTGCCTTCAACCCCCTATGTCTCTGGCTCCTTGCGGCTATATGCCCAGGAACTCCCTGGGCATTGTTCTCCCATGCTTATTCACTGTCTCTGTCTGAGGTGCTAAATAATCTGACTTCCCCCAGGTCCTATACCACTACCTAAGTCAGGCAATCTCTCATGCACTGATAACTACAGGAGAATAAGCTTCACATGTGTCATAGCTAAGATGCATAATCAGATGATACTGAACCGTATCTGAGGACCTCTAGACTTACACCTCTGATTCAATCAAAATGGGTTCCGCCATTAATATATCCACCACTAGTCACATTCTTGCCCTGCGCCAGATTCTAGAGGAAGTACAGAAAAACAACCTCCCTGTAGTTCTGACATTCCTTGACTTTAGGAAAGCCTTTGATTCAATTAAGTGTGAAATTATGTTCAAGATACTGAAGGCATACAGTATTCCATCAAGGCTGTGTAATGCTATTAGGGCGATATATACCAACACATGTGCCAAGGTTGTCACCACAGATGGCGAGTCAGATGAATTTGAGATCATTTCAGGAGTACTCCAGGGTGATACTTTGGCTCCGATCTTGTTTGTTATCGTCCTAGACTATGCCCTGTGGAAAGCTATTGATGGGAGAGAAGCAGAGCTGGGTCTAATGCTAACACATCGTAGCTCCCAAAGAATACTGGCGAAAGCAATAGCAGATCTGGATTATGCAGATGAGATTGTTTTGCTGTCAAACAATATTTTACAGGCACAGAGATTGTTGTCGCTTGTGGAGTTGCAATGCTCTCAGATTGGTCTCACCATTAATGACCAGAAGACCAAAGTGATGACACCCAGGGATGCTTCTAATTCTATATCTCCACTGTTGACAAGTATCGGCAATCCTCTGGAAGCAGTCAACAACTTCAAGTACCTTGGCTCCTGGATAGGATCTACTAGTTATAATATGAAGGTGTGCGAAGCACTCACATGGGGTGCTCTCAATGACATAACAATGGATTGCATTTATATAGAGCCTTTCAAAATACCCAGAGCGCTTTATAATGAGTCCATTATTCATTCACTCCACAGACAATGGTGGTGGTGAGCTACTGCTGTAGCCACAGCTGCCCTGGGGCAGACCGATGGAAATGTGGCTGCTAATCTGCGCCATTGGCCTCTCTAACCACTACCAAACATTTATACACATTCATACCCAGTGTCATGGACACTGGAGTAAAGGTGAGTAAAGTGCCTTGCCCAGGGACACAACGGCAGGATGACTGGAGAGAGCGGGATTTGAACTGCCAACCCTCTGGTTATTGGACGACCCGCTCTGCCTCCTGAGCCACTGCCGCCCCATACATTTCCCTCTTCCATTCCATTTTTGCTGAGCACCAAGCTGGACAGCAGGAAGTTCCATTTTTTATATGGTCTTTGATATGACCTGGCGGGAACTTGAACCCCGACCTCCCGGTTGTGGGGCAGATGCTCTCTACCTTTAGGCCACCACTCCAGTTTGACATGCAAGCTATATGGGGCTCAAACATGTCAAGAGAGCTAAAGATAAATTCTTCTGTGCCACAGTGGGATTCATACTGCTATACAGAAGTGAGTGTTGTCATTAAAATTCTCCCTTCAGAGATCATTGGATGACTCCTACACCCGAATGCTGCACACTGTCCTCAGTGTAAAGTGGCAAGACCACATCTCCAATGAAGCTCTCTATGGGCACCTTCCCAGAATATCAGACAAAGTGGCTTGGCGAAGACTTGGCCTCGTGGGGCACTGTTACCATCACCAAGAGCTCCCAGCAGACCACCTGGTACTCTGGGAACCGACTCATGACTTTCGCCACCCAGGACAACCATTGACATCATTCGTGGACACTCTGAAAGGAGACACTGCGGCGGCCAACACTGGCGAGCTTGCCACCTGTATGCTAGACCATGAAGACTGGACTGCTAGGCATGTAGCTCGGCTGAGGCCGCTCTGACTGACTGACTGACCCATACAGAGAAAAGGCGCTGGTGCTAATTTGTAACATAGGCAGCTTCTACCATGTGTGGTGTTTTGCCGTGTTTTTTCTCTGGGTGTTAAGTCTTGGTAGTTGGTCTTTGCTCCAGGCTGAGTGGCATGGAGATTGAGCAGAGGCACACTGGGTGGCAGCTGTGGCTTCAGCAGCAGGCTGCTTTGCACTTGGAGGGCAGAGAAGCAGCTGACTTATGGGCTCAGGAGGTTGGTTTAGCATCTTGCCTGGGGATGACAGAGCATAGTGTTTCTGTTTCCTTCTTCCTCTTTTAAAACTTCTCCCCCAATAGCCTAGGGTGACTGTCACCAGTGTCACCTTCAAGTGACACGGGCTTATCAAAGTGCATGGCCCAGTCCTTGTCCAGGATGTCAGCAGGGTTCAACCAGAGGTGACACTGTGTGACTACTGTGAATACCATCGGTTTCAAGGGACAGAGGCACACCTTTTGACACTCAGAGAATGTAATCCACCGATGAAATGATGGAAGCAAGCTTGGTGAGGCACATAGCCTGGTGGGCGTGAAGGAAAGTGAGGGTTTTGAGTAGGTGGACAGTGCCTGCCTGGACGAGGTAGGTCTTATCCAGCTTCAAGGTGGTGAATCTGCACGGCTTCAAGGGAAGAACCGTGAGGTGTGGAGACACCCTGGTTGTGTGTGTGTGTGTGTGTGTGTGTGTGTGTGTGTGGGTGGGTAGGTGGAGCAGGTATGCCACCAATGTAGATTCCATGGGTGATAACTGACTCAAACCAGTTTGTGCTGTGCCATCCCTCCACTAGATTAGCAATACTGCAACTGGCTCCCATAACCCTTTACTGCATGGTGACATTTGATGTCATATTGCATAGCAACAGAGGTCAGCCAAACGTTTCAAGGGAAGGACCTAGAAAAGTGGGCAGCAGGGCCAGCTATGTAAACAAGAGTCTGAGAATCAACAGAAAGATAGCCAGAGGGGTATACTTCAGCCACTGCTGAAGAATTCAGTTGTTAATTCAGTTTATTTTTAAAAAAAGGTGCAAAATCTGACTTTGTGCAACTTTACTCTTGATTTGAAATAAAAATGAAACCACATTTGCATTTGATCTTTATTAATTTTAAACCTGTTTGGTACAACATAATTTTCAGTTAAACTATGAAATTATCTGTTTTAAAAGTGAAATCTTGTTGGTGCAGTTCAGCCAAACCGTTCCTCATAAACTGAGAGCAACACATCCAAAATAAACTCAGTCTGAGAGTATGTATTTCTTCCAAACCTTAAAATTTCCTCCATATATTTGCAATAACATAACCACTTTTATGTGTGCGGACATGTGTCTGTGTGTATGTGTGTGATGGTGAGTTTCAGTGGACATATTATACTTGAGTAATTCAATCCAGGCTTGCTGTCTTTGCAGATGACCTCGGGATGTTGGAACTCCACGACCCTGCAATGTCCTCCTTTGTTTCTGCTCAGCAGCAGTCAGGTAAGCCTGTTCACCTGGAGATTGAGCCTGAAGAGGATGGTCAGGCTGAGGACACACACTGGTCTGCTGGATACAGCATTTGCTCTGCAGAGACCACCTCAGATGCACAAACATCAGTAGATGGCAGCCTAAAGCGTTCATCTCACGTTGGTTCCCCAAAACCTACACCGAGACTGCTAGGCATGATTGGAAGACAGAAGCACACAACCATGGAAGAAGACGAGAGTCCTCCATGTCAAGAACACAGAGAAGAAACCAGGCAAATGCATATTATCTCCAAAGAGGAAGAAGAGATCATCCTGGCCAAACCTGGAAGTGTCCAGCATAAAATTAAAGCCTCTGAGAGGACCATCATCAGAACACTACATCTTACAGCACTGCAGAACATGTCATTTGAAGAAACTGTGACCTCAGTAAATTTAGATGCTTCACAGGATGTTCCTCAGCATCCAGAGAAACTATTCAATCCAAAAGAGTTCTGTGCCACAGAAGACAGTACTCCAAAAAAGACAGCACATGGAGAGTTCCCAAAGACAGGAATAGAATCTTTACACTGTCCTCACACTCACGCTGACGTATCAGGAGTGAGGATGATAGAAGAGGACATAGCTGGCAGCTCCCAACTCAAATCCTCACAGACTGACAGCACTCTCTTCCCAGATGTATCAGAGGATGATTGTACATACAGGGCAAATCCAGTCCTCATCTATGACGAGCCAGATGACCCTTCAACAGAGATACAGATTTCTCAATCTCAGATTCCTGAATCAAATCACCCAAGCCAAGAGCATGACTTTGGGGTCTTGGAGTCCAGTTCAGTTGGTCAAGAGGAAAGGCTAATTATTTGCCAAAAGGATTCAACGGAACCTGCAGTAATTTCTTTAAGCAGTTCCGTTTTTGTTGAAAGAGCAGTTTTGTTCAATAACAGAGAGAAGGTTGAAGAAGCAACACCAACATGTCCACACAAATCTAAGTCTGAAGTCTTCAGACCATGTAGAGTGACTGACAAAGGTTTTGTGAATCAGAATTCTGAAAAATCACAGCAGAGAAGCTTCAGCAACACTGTAGATTTACAGTCAGCATGTGAGTGGGCCAAGCCTGACACTGAAGCACAGGAAAGATCCTTCAGTCCCATTAAAAGCAAAGACCATGATGAAGAAATCAGGAGGAGTCCCTCAAAAACCTGCCACCCAAAGATCTTACCTCGAGAATCGTCTGGCACCGAAAGACCCAGGCTAGAAGGGTCACCCTTGAAAACTTTTCCAATAGACATCAGCCCAACCAGAGCCAATGAAGAGCAGAAAGGAAGGCCAACACCCATACCCAGGCAGAAGAAAAATCCCTCACCTGCAGCAAAGCACAAAGGTCTGGAAGATGCCAACACAAACATCAGCCCAACTCAACCTCCTCTGCACCAACAGACTGGCAGGACTTACATTCGCCATGCGCATGTACACCAATGCAGCTCCAACACTTTAACCCCACCACTATCCAGAAAGGCAGCAGAGAAGAAGTTGGCAACCTCAACACGCCTCACCCGATCCGTCATCCCTCAGGACCATCAGCACTACCTTGGGCCACAGGAGAAGGCTCACATTCCTCCTTTTCAGCAGGACGAAGGATTTGCTGCAGAGAGTGATGCTGTCCACACCCTACACACTGTCCTTGGGGGCTCTGTGGAAAATCAGAGAGAGAGTTCCACAAACATGAAACCCTCCAACATTAGCTCTTGGATTGTTCCAAACAAAGACAGAAACTTCAGTGAAGAAACTACAGCCAAGGCCTGGTCTCTGTCTCGAGCAAGTTTAAGCAGTGAGCGTCTGATTCTTTCTTCACTGATATGGCTTCAAGATAATGATTAAGAAACTTAACTAGCTGTTTTCAGATCAAATCACATCAAGACTCGTATTAAAATTACAGTGAGTCTCATTTAACTGGGAGGAGTTACAGTGGTGTGAAAGTGTTTGCCCCCTTCCTGGTTTCTCATTTTTTTGTATGTTTGTCACACTTAAATGTTTCAGATCATCAAACAAATTCAAATATTAGACAAAGATAACAGAAGTAAACACAAAATGCATTTTTTTAAATGAAGGTGTTTATTATTAAGGGGAAAAAATCCAAACCTACATGGCCCTGTGTGAAAAAGTGATTGCCCTCTAAACCTAATAACTGGTTGGGCCACCTTTAGCAGCAACAACTGCAATCAAGCATTTGCGATATCTGGCAATGAGTCTTTTACAGCGCTGTGGAGGAATTTTTGTCCACTCATCTTTGCAGAATTGTTGTAATTCAGCCCCGTTTGATGGTTGTCAAGCATGAACTGCCTTTTTAAGGTCATGCCACGGCATCTCAATCGGATTCAGGTCAGGACTTTGACTAGGCCACTCCAAAGTCTTCATTTTGTTTTTCTTAAGCCATTCAGAGGTGGACTTGCTGGTGTGTTTTGGATCATTGTCCTGCTGCAGAACCCAAGTGCGCTTCAGCATGAAGTCACGAACAGATGGCCGGGCATTCACCTTCAGGATTTTTTGGTAGACAGCAGAATTCATGGTTCCATTTACCACAGCAAGTTTCCCAGGTCCTCAAGCAGCAAAACAGCCCCAGACCATCACACTACCACCACCATATTTTATTGTTGATATGATGTTCTTTTTCTGAAATGCTGTGTTACTTATATGCCAGATGTAATAGGACACACACCTTCTAAAAAGTTCAACTTTTGTCTCATCAGTCCACAGAGTATTTTCCCAAAAGTCTTGGGGATCATCAAGCCTTTATGTCTGTTTTGTTCAGCAGTAGTTTTTGTCTTGGAGCTCTGCCATGCAGGTCGTTTTTGCCCAGTCTCTTTCTTATGGTGGAGTCATGAACACTGACCTTAACAGAGGCAAGTGAGGCCTGCAGTTCTTTGGATGTTGTTGTGGGATCTTTTGTGACCTCTTGGATGAGTCGTCGCTGTGCTCTTGGGGTAATTTTGGTCAGACGGCCACTCCTGGGAAGGTTCACCACTGTTCCATGTTTTCACCATTTGTGAATAAGGGCTCTCACTGTGGTTCCCTGGAGTCCCAAAACTTTAGAAATGGCTTTATAACCTTTTCCAGACTGATAGATCTCAATTACTTTGTTTCTCATTTGTTCCTGAATTTCTTTAGATCACAGCATGATGGCTAGCTTTTGAGGCTCTTTTGGTCTACTTCACTTTGTCAGGTAGGTCCTATTTAAGTGATTTTTTTGATTGAGAACAGGTGTGGCAGTAATCAGGCCTGGGTCATCATCATCATCATCATAGCAGTCTGTCGTGGGCAACAATGACTGTTTCATTTAGGTCTGATCAGATTCCTCCACGCAGCTCTGTCCCCCGCCCTCATGGCTAGAGAAGTTGAACTCAGCTTTCCAAAGATGCGATAAACCACAGTGGATTTATGTTTTAACACGGGGGGCAATCACTTTTTCACACAGGGCCATGTAGGTTTGGATTTTTTTTTTTACCCTTAATAATAAACACCTTCATTTAAAAACTGCATTTTGTGTTTACTTGTGTTATATTTGTCTAATATTTAAATTTGTTTGATGATCCATACATTCATCCATACATCCATCCATCCATCCATCTTCTTCCGCTTAATCCTTTTCGGGTCACGGGAGGTCTGGAGCCTATCCCAGCATCTTTGGGCGAGAGGCAGGGTACACCCTAGACCTGAAGCATTTAAGTGTGATAAACATACAAAAAAATGAGAAATCAGGAAGGGGGCAAACACTTTCACACCACTGTACATGTCTGTGAATGCTGTTTGGCTAAATACTTTAACTTGGCTCACGTTTACCCAGACTCCATCATGAAAATTATACAGCTTCATTTAAAATGTAGCTTTTACCCCCAGATGGTCCCCTTTGTGATGCTGAATCAGTGGAAATGTTATACTTAAGATTCAAACTAGGATGTCCAGTAATTGTCATGAATTCACTAGGTAGGTAGGAAGGACTCAGACACAGACAATTGACCAGTTCAAGATAATTTATTGAATAATAAACAAACTAGAAAAGCACTCGGAGAGCGCAGACCTCCGCCAAGCGCCACAATTCCCCCCATACAGTGTTTGTGTGTACGTTTTCAGATTCCTTGAGCATGTAAACATATGACTAGCAATTGGATTCACAATGGTTATTTGTTTATTTGACAGGGACAGTGCAATAAAGACACAATTAATCAATGACAATCAATCTGATAGTGATAGGATTAGTGGTTCAGTAGTAAAAGCATTGCCTCCTTGGCGGAGGTAATAAACTGAAGTGTTGCTGTTGTGTCCATCTCCTCCACTGACGGATGCAAATTGGGTAGACAGGTTGCCGTGGGTTTTATATTATATTGTAACGTGCTGCTCGACATGGCGACGTCCCACCGGGAGGTTCGAACTCACGCCTCCCGCTCCGGAGTCCCGCACTCTACCTGTGTCGCCAATAGGGTCAACCCATTTGGCAAGCCAAGTAGGGTGCTCATATTGAGTTCGCTACAATATTATTGTTTTGGGGGTTGCGCTCCGCGGCAAACGACATTTTAGAAGCTTCGCCAGCAGAGAGCTCGTTTTTGCGCAGCGCCTATGGCTGGCCGGTGAATTTGTGCCAAATGCGCAGCTCCTATGGCTGGCCGGGGAATTTCTGCCAAAGAATCCGTCGGCGGACAGCTGCCCGTGTGAGGTTTTGCAGTTGCACGCTGGCGGGCCCAGGCCAGCAGTGTTTTCCGCGTCCTTTTGTGCCTAAAACGTTGAAGAACGCAGAGTTTGTGTTGCAGACACGACAACCAGCGCCCTCCATTGCGCCTGCGCACATGTTGAAAATGGCTGTATGTCACAGTGTTGAATGAAAAATGCTTTAAAAAATTCCTGTATCCAGATGGTGAACCGGATCACCCCCAAAATTTAATCAGTTCTTCCTTGTACCATTTCCAACAACGCCTGAAAGTTTCATGGAAATCCGTCCAAGATTTTTTGAGTTATCTTGTTAACCAACAGACAGACAGACAGACAGACAAACAAACAGACAAACCCCAGCAAAAACATAACCTCCTCCTGGCCTTTCGGCCTGGCGGAGGTAACAAAGGACCGATTCATACCCCAGGAAAACTATAACAAACTGAATAGTGAAATAACTGAGAAAATAAGCCGAGGCTCAGGGGCCACAAAAACATTGAATAATTTTAAACACAAGAACAATAAACTAAGGAGCATGAGAAACGAATAATTAAATGCACAAACCACGATGGAGTCAGAACACAAAGATACAGATCCATAAACATCCACGACAGAAGACCATCCATAACGGGGGTTCATGTCATTGTGAGGCACTGACAAACATGGCTGCACTTACAGGGAAATGAATAATTACTAGTGTTGTTGGACAATTAAAATGTCTAATCGTGATTAATCTTTTGGAACGTTGAGTTAATCGCGATTAATAACACGTTAATCGCATGTTCTTCCGTTCAGATATAGTGTACCTTCAGTTTGTAATTTTTCAAGTTTCTCATACTGTTATGAACATGGGAGTGGACAAATATGTTTGCTTTCTTCACCTGCAGGTTTGTTAAAACTCTCAACATATCCAAAATGATAAAACTATCCAGAATATTCTCCAGAAAATCCTCAAAAGTATTACCACATGTGCAAAAAACAGCAGAACGCCAGGGCTCAGTAACGTCGCTGTTACACAGCTACACTCCCATAGCAAACATCCACCAGCCAAACACAAATCAATGGACCTCGTACGTGTGTCACAACAGACACAGTTTCCCTTTTAATAGAAAAAATGTAAATATAAAGAACCAACTATCTCGCCCATGACGTTACCAACCACGCAGCAAAAACGGGGCATGGGAGTGAGTGGACATCACGAACACAACTTAAGAATTTTAGACTGCTTCTCACCTACCGATAGTTGGACCCAAAGCTATGAAGATGAAATGGGTGAAGTGTCTGTCCTCAGCTGCTGGCAGCCGCTACATCCATAGCATGTAGCTGTGTACTGCTAGCCGACTAGCCGGCTTCCAAAGAAAAACACCTGACCTCCAGGTGAAATTTGGGAGGAGCTGTGACAGTTGTCCGGGTGAGAGCGCCGACAGATAATCTTGTAAACTTAAACATGACAGCGTTTTGGGGATTTCCAGGGCAGTGATCCAGCTTGTTTGACTTTGCAATTTCTGCATGGCGCACACAGTGTCTGTCACTACCCAGAGCGGCTCCCGTAGTTCCATATGGAGTGCAGTTCAGGTCGAAAAAGTACTGTTCACGCTTTCTGCCGTTAATCGCAATCACAAAATTTGACTCCGTTAACGGGTGTGAAGCGTTAATGGGCGATTAACGCGATAACGCCAACACCACTAATAATTACACAGTGGAAAACAGGTGGAAACAGTGATGCAAGGAATCAGGCTAAAAGGGAGGTTACATAACCTAAAAAGTAAACTGAGGATTATGAAGAGGGATTAACAGGAAGAACAGTATAAAAAAAAGGCAGGAAGTCATGTGACCAACTAAATAAAACTACCAGGGGATGCTGATGGCTCAGTGTACATCTGTGCGCGTGCACACACACACATTGACAGACTACCATATAACTAGGACATTAGAAGCACTGACTCATGAGGAGAATCTAAACACTAGAATCAATACACAGGACTAGGACATAACTATGACAGGAACATAAAACCAGGAAAACACAAAACTACAGAAAACCTATTCTAAGAGAAAACTGCCAATTATAAACACAGACTACAGGAAATAACCCAATAACATAAAACAGGAAACCTGTTACAGGAAACTAGACAAAAGCAAACCGAAAGACCTCTTGGGAAGAATCTAAGATCAAGGAAAACTAAACTACATGAGAATAATACAAGAAATACTTTCAGAGTAAACTAAGATCAGGAGAAACAAAACCAAAACATGAATAACACAGGAAATACTCTCAAACTAAACCTGAAGCTACAACAGAATAATCACAATACCCATATATCACAACAACAGAAACAACTTAGAAAGTGGAGCATGATCCAAGATGATCCCCTGACAGTAATCAGTCCCTCCAGGATTTCGCGGGATGTTTTTATGATTGTTGCAGCCCAAAAAGGCTGAATTTGCGAAAGCTTTTTAAAAAAATTGCGATAAAAGTTGTAGTATTTTGAGGGGTTTTTTTGCACTAAAAGTTGTAGGAAGAATTACAAATTTTAAAGCAGATGGTTTTTCCAGTTTACTGCATTGATATTCTGTATAACAATGCAAGAAAAGCACAGGATTGTCAAAAATTTCCTATTAAACAGTGGTTTGTAAATTAAGCAGAAACTTCTGCTTTGCAGAAAAAAACCTCTTGTGCAACAGCAAATACAGACTTTAACACAATATCCATTAGAACAGCTAAATTGCATTGAATGCATGTTAAAGAGTAGAGATTTGGAAATTATTGGCAGCACCTTCATTTGAAAACTCTCTATGGCCTCCAACCACTCGGTAAAGAGCACAGAAGTATTATCTATCGGAGTCTGTGTTTTTCTGGGGGAAAAAAACTACTGAATATTCTCTCCTACACCTACCTGTCTGTCTCTCTGCTGCGCATCTTGACTCACAGCGGTACCAGGAGCAGGAGCTTTCCTTGGGGATTTGGGAAGGGGGAAGTGGGGGGGTGCACGTTTGTTCATGTCCAGACCGGAGATGCACAGCTTTAAAGCTGAATGACAAGATGTAGTAATGATTTTACATCTAAAGATGTATAAAATGTTCAAACACTGACTGTAGTGTTAGATTTGCTCATTTGTGGTTTTACAGCATTTCTCCTCACGCGCACTCCTGCAACAGGGTGCTTTTAAAGCCAGGCGGACGTTTTTCAACACAAACCTGGCACTTCATACATGGGGTCAGGACGGAGATGTGGGGAGACGTCCACTGGCAGGCTGGGAGAGACGAAGGAAGGGATGGTGTGGGAAAACTCATGGGTTCTGTTTTTTGCTGACGTGTTCGGTTAATACTCACTGTAAACACGGAAGTGAGCACGGTGCAGTGACACATCTGATTGGTTAGACTGAGCGTTTGAGCGCTACTCAGGGGCAAATTTGATTGGCAAAATTGGCGGAAGTTGACAAGGATTGGCCAAAATTGCAGGAAAGTTGCAGTGATTGGACAAAGTTGCAAGGTCACGCAAAAGATGCAATGATGGCCTGATTTTGCGTGAATATGTGCGATTGCAACGTTGTGAAATCATGAAGGGACTGAGTATTGATTACATCTGTTTCTGTATATGGGATATGTTCCTTGTGTGAACTGATCTGTCTTTCTTTTTATTTTTACATTCTTTTTAACTGATTCATGCTACACTTGTTTTTGAATGATATAAATCAGCATTTTTATTTACTGGAACAATAAAATTTCATGATTCTGCATTTAAGACAACACTGTAAGTCTTCTTTCTATTTCCCGAACTGATGGTTTCATTTGTGGCAGGTTATGGTGAGAGTTCTAGTCCTGTTGTCGCAGCTTTGGAACGGTTATCCTCTAGGAGCATGTCCTCATCAAAAAGTGTGGAAAAACTCTCCTCGCAAACAAGTAAGAAAATCCATATGTGTTGTGTTATTGCTGCTTGTATCCTCTTTACACTGGGGTGGAGTTTGTTAAGAGATGGAAAAAATGGCCAGATCTCTCAACGATCTTTCAATGATTGGCCAGCGATCACCAAGGTCTCTCAGTATTCTTGAATATTTTTGTTCTAAAATAGGCTGTAAAAATGTCCAAATTATAGCTCATGATTTCCCATTTTTTTCTGCATCCCATGATTGTCCCATTCCACAAATTTACTACTATAATTGAAATACTATGTTACTGTATGGGGAGCTGGCTACTGGAACCAGATCAAAGGGACGCCCAACTCTCAGATTCAAGGATGTTTGCAAGCGCGACCTCAAGGCTGGAGGCTTCAACCCCTCTGACCTGGAGTCAGCCGCCTCCGTCCGCTCCAACTGGCGGACCACCACCCAGGATGTCATCTGAACAGCAGAGGAGAGAAGAGACACTCGCTGGGGGGAGAAGAGACTCCGCAGACAGAGGAGACTGTCGAGACCCCCACTACACTGTGAAGAATTTATCTGCAGCGGCTGCGGCAGGACCTGCAGATCCCGTATCGGCCTCTACAGCCACGCCCAATGGTGCAGCTCCCTGAATGATGACCCAAGGCACAAAATTCCCCCATGATCTTTCGAGATCGATGGAGCCAATGAATGAATGAATGATGTTGGATTAGGAACATGTGTCTTCAGTCAAATAATATGGACTGGCTCTTACAAATTTTGAATACTTTGTATTTCTTGTTCCTTTCAGTAGTGTCTCACACTGTGTGATTTCTTTTCAGGAGAAGAACCCATTCAAAACAACTCAAGAGAGCAAATGAACCTGAGTGTGGAGGATGGTAAATATACACAGATTTACACAGATTGACTCGATTAAAAAATGTGAATTTAACATGCAGTCTGCAGTCTATTAATGTATTTGTTCTAATTCCCTTTGTTCCACCATCAGCCGCCACTCTCTGTAGGTCGAAGCTGATGAAAACCAGTGTGTCAGTGCCTGTTCTTCAGATGGATGAGGTAACTCACTCTGAACTCATCACTGAAGAGTCCTACAATGCTTAGCATCGAAACAGAAAATTCATTTAACAACAGAGAAGGAGAGGAGGCATACATATTGTTAATTACAATATGGTTAACTGTTTATAGACAGACCCCTCAGATTCCACTACTGTGTGGATTGTCCACCACATGCTGTGGAAAGGGAATTATTATTTATTTTTTTTATTCATAGGTCTGATGACACGGTTTTGACATTTTTTAGCATGTTGTGTAAACCCAAAAGTCATTGTCGATGATCAATATAATATTTACAACCGCGCCTGCATAAACTGTTATCATCAAAAAACCACAGCCACTGACTGGACTGTGGTGCCACCCACCGAATGAAGGGCGGCACCACTTTGACGTAAGCGACAGAACGGACTCCGGTGTTGTTGACTGGAATGACAGCAGCTTTGTAGCTCACAGTTTCTCTGGTTTCTTGTTTTAATTTTACTGCTATGCCTTTGCGTTGTGTTGCAGGCTTAGATAAACAGCAGGCTGTGAAAGACCACATCACACGCTTCAGCTCCAACTGTCATAAGCCTCCTCGTGCGCTTTTACTCAGGAGGAGCGCACGAGGAGGGGAAGGATTAATGAATTTACGCGCAACTTTGACCTATTTTCTGTGATCGCATGCTGACGCTCACCAGTCCGGCCACGTCCCCTCTATCATTATCACCAGCTGATTAAAAATCCCGCTGATCATGTTTCATGGTCCTCGCCCAGGTGCTTCTCATCACACCATCACCAGCAGTGTGTGTACTTATCGGCCGTTTGCCAGTCACGCACTGCTGGTCCATAGTATTGTCATTTGTGCTGTTAGTCTGCCAGTATTTTCAGCACTCTCATGAAGTGTTAGTCGCTCCATGTTCGCCGTGGTTCTCGTGCGTCCTTGAAGCGATGTCGGCTCTGGGCGCACCTGTGGCTAACATGTCTCCTCTCATTCATTCTCTGGGTGATGCTGACCCCTGAACGCCATCAGTAAGTGTGTTTGTGTTTTTTGTATGTCTTCACCTTTTTGGGAATTGTCTGTCTTTCTGTATTAAATGTGCTGTGGTGAACCCTGCATGTAAATCCTCGTTATTTCATCCTCCCTCTCCGTGCCCTGCGTAAGAGTGCATGGAGGGTCATGATGAATGGATTTACGCGCAGGATTCACCAGATAATACATAATACATAAGTACATAAAGATAATACATAATAAACCCGATGCCTGAGCCACAGAGAATACACTGCTATGATTTTATTGAAAAATCGGGTTTAAATAAATTATATTTATGAACAAATAATTTGTTGCAATATCTGTAACAAAAGCATAACACTCGGCGTTCCCCTGCCGTGTGTTTGTCACTGATGCTGCACCGGCCATGTGTACCTCTCCACTGTCACTCTCTGAGTCTGACTCGCTTGTCACGATGCCTGCTTGGCACGGCTCAAACCTATATGGTCTGATGCCCCCAGATTCTTCATTTTCATCCCATTCTTCAGAACTATCTTTCTTTCAAAGGTCTTTTTATTATTATTAATTGAAGTATCAATACAATACAAAGTATTAGAAATTTTCATTTTTGTTTCAACCAAACAGTAAAAAACTAGAACTTAAAGCCAACAAATGTAAATGCTTCAAAGCACAAAAACCTTTAAATAAACAATAAAAAAAAAAAAAAAAAAAAATACAAAGAAAAATTATGTGTGTGAAATGGGGTTGGGGTAAAGGGGATATGAGCTACTCAGAAACTATAATCGTGGGTCTTTCAAAGAAATCAAGAAACGGGCGCCATAATTTATAGAATTTGTTTTCAGAGCCACAGACTGTATATCTGATTTTTTCTAAATCCAAACAGGACATTATATCTTTTATCCACTGTAAATGTGAAGGGGGCGAAGAGTCTTTCCACTTCAGTAATACAGCACGTCTGGCCAATAATAATGAAAATTTGAATACTTTTAATTTGGAACTTGGCAAGACAAGTTCTGGAGCCACACCAAAAATGGCGCATAATGGATCAGGTTTAATTTGATATTGCAGGACTTCAGACATAGTGATAAAAACAGAATGCCAAAAATTCATCAATGCCGGGCAGGACCAATACATGTGAAGCAAAGTGCCAGGAGCGCTACCACACTTTTCACAAGTTGGGTCTATATCCGAGTAAATACGTGCTAACTTAACCTTGGACAGGTGCATCCGGTGTACAATCTTAAATTGAATAAGAGCGTGACGAGCACACATTGATACAGTGTGAACCTGGCCAAGAATAGAGTCCCACAGTTCATCAGTAAAAGTAAAATTAAGATCTTGTTCCCAGTTCAATTTGATAGCGGCCAGAGAAGAAGATTGTAAATTTGAAATTAAATTATATAAAACTGACATTACCCCCTTAGAAGTTGGTTTAACTAATAAAAAAATCATCTAGAGGATTATCAGAAGGTTTTTGAGGGAATTGTTTTGTCATGGTTTGCACATAATGTCTGACCTGGAGGAAGCGGAAAAAGTGTATAGAAGTGATGTCGAATTTGGTGGAAAGTTGAGAAAAACTTGCAAATTGACCATCAAAATATAAATCCGCAAAAGATTTTAAACCTTTTCTGTGCCATATATGAAATGCACTATCAATAGTTGATGGGGTAAATAAATGATTTGCGGCAATTGGACTTCTAATGGAAAAAAACTGAAGACCGAAATTTTTCCTGAATTGAGACCAAATTCTAAGAGACTGACGAACTACTTTATTATTACCCAGTGTAGACAAAGCAAGGGGAAGTGGTGAACCTAAAATTGCCGGTAGGGAAGTTTGATTGTCCACATGTGACTCCATAAGGATCCAAATAGGTGATTTGGGTTCCAGATAAAAATGTTTCCAATATAACATGCACCTGATATTTGCTGCCCAGTAGTAATATTGAAAGTTAGGCAGAGCCATGCCACCTACTGATTTGGGTCTTTGAAGAAAAACTTTCCTCAATCTCGGATGTTTACCATTCCAAATAAATGAGGTAATCAGAGAGTCCAAAGACTTAAAAAAGGATTTAGGAATAAAAATGGGGAGACATTGAAACAAATATAAAAACTTTGGAAGTAACATCATTTTTACAGAATTGATTCTGCCAATTAAAGACAAGGATAATGGGGACCATTTGGAAAGTATTAACTTGCACTGGTCAAGTAAGGGGAGAAAATTATTTTTAAACAAGTAATTAAATTGTTTAGTGACACATATCCCAAGATAATTAAAATGATCAATAACAACCTTGAAAGGAAAATTTTCAAAATCCTGAACTTGAATCTTTTCATTAATCAGAAACAGTTCACTCTTATTAAGATTAATTTTATAACCAGAAAACCTACTAAAACTATCCAAAATATTAAGTATAGCAGGTAATGAAGTAAGTGGGTTGGAGAGAAATAATAAAAGATCATCAGCATAGAGTGAAACCCTATGCTCAATGCCACCCCTACGAATGCCTAGAAAGTCCCGGCTCCCACGGATTGCAATAGCTAACGGCTCAACTGCCAAGGCAAAGAGCAACGGGCTCAAAGGACAGCCTTGCCTCGTACCACGGTAAAGTCTAAAATAGTCAGAATAGCGACAATTAGTTAACACTGAAGCTAAAGGACTAGCATAGAGAAGTTTAATCCAGGAACAGAAGGAAGGACCAAAACCGAACCTCTCCAAAGTAAAAAACAAATACTCCCACTCAACCCTATCGAATGCCTTTTCAGCGTCCAAACTAATAAGACATTCAGGTATGTTGTGGTGAGGAGTATAAATAATATTAAACAACCGCCGCAAGTTAAAAAAAGAATGGCGATTTTTAATGAAACCGGTTTGGTCCTGTGAAATTATAAAAGGAAGAATCTTTTCCAACCTTGAAGCTAACAACTTTGACAAAATTTTAACATCGGTATTTAACAAGGAAATAGGCCTGTAAGAAGCACAATCAACAGGATCCTTATCCTTTTTAAGCAACACAGTGATACAGGCCTGATAGCATGAAGGAGGAAGTGTACCAGAGTCAAGCGACTCTGTAAAAACTTGACAAAGGAAAGGGGCGAGGTCATCAGAGAATTTTTTGAAAAAATCAGCGGAAAACCCATCAGGTCCTGGAGATTTTCCTGATTGCATGGATGATATTGCCAGCTGAATTTCTTCTTTTGTGATGGGAGCTTCTAAAATTTGCCGAGATTCTGAAGAAATCAAAGGAATATCAATAGAATCAAAAAAAATTTCCAAATCCTTTAAGTTTGTTGTATATTCTGAGGTATATAATTTGGAATAAAATGACCTGAAAATATCATTAATCGCTTGTTGGTCAGATGTCACCTCTCCTTTATCTGTCCTAACTCCAGTAATAATTTGCTTAGCTCTAATACCACGTAGTTGATTAGCTAGAAGTTTACTGGTTTTTTCGCCATGTTCATAAAATTCACTCTTGTTCCTTATTAAACAACCTTCAATTTGTCGAGTAGAAAGTAAATTAAATTTAGTTTGTAATGTCATACGTTCCTTGTACAGAACGGGTGATGGAGATTGAGCATATTGTCTGTCAATGTCCAGGATTTGATCTAAAATAACCTTCTGTTCCTGTATTAAGGATCGTCTTTTAAATGCTGCCAATGAAATAAATTCCCCCCTAAGAAATGCCTTCATGGCCTCCCATATCGTTTTATTTGACATACCAGGAGTTTTATTTTCTTTCAAAAAAAAATTAATTTTAGAAGAAATATTCGCAACCAATTTTTCATCTGTAAGTAATAATGGATCCAATCTCCAATGCTTTCTCATGGAGTCACATCCATGGAGGATCATTTTAAGTACAAGAGGGGCATGATCAGAAACCGAGATGCTATCATAACTGCAAGAGCAAAGGTTATTAATTAATAAATTGTCAACAAAAAAATAATCTATTCTGGTATAAGTATGGTGTACGTGAGAGAAAAAAGAATAGTCCCTGCCGTTAGGATGTAAAAAACGCCAAGGATCTGTAAGGCTATATTCCTCAAGAAAAGACTTAACATAAGTTGCAGATTTATTAAGACTAGCAGGTTTTGAAGATGAGCGATCTAAGATCGGATCCATATACAAATTAAAGTCACCCCCAAGAATTAGAGAATGAGTATTTAAATCTAGAAGTTGCGAAAAAAGGTTGCGAAAAAAGTGCACATCATCAAAATTCGGTGCATACAGATTAGCCAAAGTGACATGTTTATCGCCAAGTTTACCTGATACTATTACAAATCGTCCATTTTTATCTAATACAACATTAGAGGGAATAAATGGGATATTTCGATCAATAAGAATAGCAGCGCCCCTGGCCTTAGCTTTAAAATTTGAATGAAAAAATTGTCCTGACCAACATTTTGACAAACGCAAGTGGTCGGAATCCTGCAAATGGGTTTCCTGCAAAAACAGTACCCCAGGCTTAAATTGCTTTAGACGTGACATGACTCTCTTTCGTTTAATTGGATGGTTCAACCCCTTCACATTCCAGCTTACCAAAGTAAGATTACTATTCATTCAAAGAGTAAAATTTATATATTATGTTGTGTAGCCCAAAGAAGAATAAAGTGAGATACGGGTAAAAAAAAAAAAAAAAAAAAAAAAGGAAGGGATAAGGGGGGTGTAAATAAAACCATAACAAAAAAACAAAACAAAAATAAATAAATAAATAAATAAAAAAATAAAAATTAAAAAAAAATAAATAAATAAAAAAATCCAACAACCAAACCTATAACAACACTCCAGCCGGTTGCAAAAAAACAGCAACCGCTCCATCTCCTGCTCTATTTTCATCCTAACAGAATGCTCCCATACAACTGGCTTCAATCCTGCATAATATGAACGTTTTACCCTAAAAAAAAAAATAAATAAATAAGATAAAATTAAAAAAAAGAATTAAGTAAACAACAACGTATAGGGAGCCAATTTTACCTTGTTTTTAAACATCTGAAAATGCATCAATGTCCAGTCAGTGCAGCTTCAATGAAGTAACAAGCAGCCCAGCGCGGCAGCTGATCAACCCAGAAATGTCCAGTTCAAGGCGAAAATTGCTGGTTTCTCTTCATAGTTTGCATGAAGCGGGTGGCCTCTGAGACGGACGCCAGCCACTGGTTTTTGCCGTCTGGAAGAGTTATCCGGAGCCTGGCGGGGAAAAGAAGAGAAGGACGAAAACCTCTCTTGTACAACTCGGACATAACCTCCTTATATTCGGCTCGCTGCCTCTGAACGTCGGCGTTATAATCCTCGTAGAACTGAAGTTTATGCCCACGATATTCCAAAGTCCCACGGCGTCTCCGCGCTTCTCTCATCACCAAGTCTTTGGTCCGAAACCGGTGGAAACAAATAATGACAGCGCGCGGCTTCCCATTCGGACCCGGCTTGGACCTGAGGCTGCGGTGGGCTCTATCCAGCTCTGGGGGAGATGGCAAAGTTTGTGCGCCAAAGACGTCCACCAACAGCTGAGAAAAAAATTCAGATGGCCGTGGACCCACATCAAAGGACTCCGGCAGACCCACCAGACGAATATTCAGCCTCCTGCTTCTTCCCTCCAGGTCAGAAAGTTTGTTTTTCAAAAGTTTGTTCTCCTCCTGTATTGACTCGCATGTAACTTCAAGCGCCGCTAGGCGCTGGCTGACGTCCTCCGCGTTGTTTTCAAGGTCGCCAATGCGTTGCTCCTGGTTCGCCACATCTGCTTGAATTTTGTCCAGCTTACCATTAATAAGTTCAAATGAAGCTTTGAAGTCAGCAGCTATGGACATTCTGTGTTGCTCTAGCAAGGCAACAAGTGCAGGGTTAAGGCTGATATTAGCATCCTCAGCTAAGCTGGTGTTAGTATTGTTCCCTGCTGCCTCCTTTTCAGTCTGCTTTCTTGTTTTGGACATATTTCAAAACAGATTCTGCATGTATTAAATGTCCAAAACATTAACACCTTACAGCAAAATAGGGTTTAAAAAGTAAAGAAAAAAAAAATATAGCAGGAGCCAGCAACGCACACACCTACTCCATTGCCAGCACACCTGAAGCCAATCAGGAAGAGCACGATCTGTCCCTTTCTTCAGAACTATAATCGTCTGAAGATTGGACAACACAAACCAATTCCAGACTACATGTCCTGGAACCATTGTCAATGTTTTCTACTGCTTCCATCCGGTGTGTACAATGGGCAGCCAAGCGCTGTGTTCTGTCAATGACGTTACAACATGGCCGGGGGGGGGTTCCAGCCACTGACGCAATTGGTGACGTGGCGCTCATGAAAACATTGGATATTCATGTGAAAAAAAGCCTGTTTGACTTAGAAATGCACAGACCAACCTATTTCGTCATATTGTATTATGTGTTGAAAAATTAGATGAAGTCAAAAACCTGTCATCCGATCTTTAAACAATTACATGACAGGGAATATGGTATCAATGAATATATCACTGCAGTGATTTAGTCATAGAAGACATCACCATGGTGATATGTTCATGATACCGCACAACCTTGAGTGTAATATTACTTTTATGCAACTGTCCCACAAGCACAGTTTTATTAAATGACAGCAATACAGGACAAACTATTAGGATTTTTGTTTGTTTAACCAGTTATTTTGCGCCGCCAAGAAAAATGGTCTATTCTGAATGTATCCAGTTAGCTGTTGCTTAGCACCTCAATGAGCATAATATAAGAAAGAACAGGCCCATTGTCATTTCACACACATGTAACCAAATTTTATATTATCCAGTGCAGAAGTCAGTGTTTATAATACTAACTTCACCATCTTCACCACATGGGAAACATTCCCATCAGCCTCCTGTAAACACTCGCATCAAGCATGCCTAAACGAATTTTTGAAGTGATCAACAAGAACAGTGGGGCTACTTACTACTGAGTCCTTTTTTTGATGCTTTTAGTTCTGATTGGGGTTTTGGAGGGCTAGGGTCTTAAACTTTTGATCAGCTGATGAGCAGCCTGCTTGAGTTAAAATGCAGTTTTCAGTTAATTGCCTACTCTCTGTTTTGTGTCTTGTTCCTATTTCTTCTTGTTGTATTTTGACGATCTACTTATAACCTGGTTATGATCCACCAGTGCAAAATGTGAATACTTGTAATTTTTCCCCTGGTCTTTAGATTTTGATCAGGAGTGCATACCTGTTTGTAGAGACTGGTTGAAGCTATGGTCAATAATTTCTCTATGCTATCTATCATATTTTTTACTAATATGTCAATATCATTATAGTCAGAAGATTTCTTATAATTTTTTTCTTTTAACAAGAATTTTTCCAAGAATAGACATAAATTCATCTTTGACTTCATATTATCTGAGCTCCCCTTTAAGAGCCTGTGTAGTGTAATGTCTCAGGTTTGTGCACACATTCCGCTGCTAATTGTCAGATCTTGTCCAGCTGCTCTAATTAACCACCTGTGTCTCATCAGATGCAGCCTTTATAAGAGGGCGGTTCCCCTTTCTCAGTACAGAAACATTAGACTCTTCATGCCAGCAACATGATGTGCTCTCTACTCCTGTGTGCCAACCTAAAGCACTCTTGTGCCTTCCTCCTCACCTCTCCCAGCACTGGAAAGCATAAGAACAAACTTTTCAACATCTTACGTTTTCTTCTGCCTCCATATTCCGTAGGACATCTATTACTTACCGTTTCTCTGGCGGACCTGGATCCCCACCTGGCGGAACCACAGCCCATAAATCCACCATCCTTTCCCAAGTAAGTCAGACTACAATATTGCAATATTATAACCCACTAAGTCCTCGGGCCTGCGGCACCCTCTCCAACTCCATTCAGACTCTCTTCTTACTGAAGACAAATCTGGAACAACCCTCACCTGATGAAGAATGGCAGCACACTGGTAAAATACTTACCATTCCTCTCAGTATCACCACCTGTAAGAAAATGGTGGGCAGTGGTAGCTTAATGGTTAGGGATGTGGACTGGCGAGTGGAGGGTCGCAAGTCTGATCCCTGGACCGGCAGGATTAGATCTGGATGGGACAGATAACATAGCAGTGTTTGCCCCACCCTTCTTAACCCCACTGTGGTGCCCTTGAGCAAGACCCTTAACCCCAACTGCTCCAGTGGAGCTGCTCTGTGGCCACAGGTCAGTCTGTGGTTGTACTGGGCATCTTCCAGGTGTGAATGTGTAACTGTGTGAATGTGAACAGGGCATCCTTGAAAAAGAGATGCTGCCTCTCAGTGGAACTGCCCTGTATAAATAAAGGTTAAATAAATTTAAAAAAATAAAATATCAGTTGATCATATTCATTTCCATCTATCACCATTCAATATCAAGATTCAAAGATTTTATTTGTCAGTACTACCATACGTACAGGACATACAGGAGAATTGAAATGGAGTTTCTCTCTCTCTTCAGTGGTGTGCACAATATAAAAAAGGAATAAGGCTGGAAAAAAGAAAACAACAACAGCAGAAATCTATGTACAGTAATGCAGCCCATAGTGCAAATGACAACAACAGATAGACCCAGACCTCCCATCATGCAAATAGAGATAAACGATTAACGATGATAAAAACCCAGCAATCCTATATACAGAAAACTAGAGATGTAATACCCATACTTGCAGTTCAATGCGGTAGTGTAGGTGCAGACAGTAACAGATAGGACTGCACATGATCAATATAGCAATGACAGACAAACAGCAGCAGATATGGCATTTGTGCAAATGGTTGCAGTTAAAGTGCAGAGACATACAGCAGCAAATGTATTACTGTTGGTGTGCCAGTCTTTCTGTGCCAACAACTGAGGTAGTTATTGTGTGGGTGATTGTGTTACGGTCCGGGGGGTGGGAGGGAAGCAGAGTCAAATGTCCTGATGGCCTGATGAACAAAGCTGTTTAGCAGTCTTGTGGAGCGGGCCCGAAGGCTCACTATTCACTGTTGTGTCTCTTTTAGGGATGGGCGTATTGATACTCAAGTATCGATACTTCGATACAAGCTGGCCGATACTTTTTAAAATATCGCAATACCACTATGTTAATACAAAACGTGCAATTTGTTTTCACTTCTGAGCATTTTAGGCATTAAATTTATGTGTGAAACCCAGTGAAAAACCAGCCCAGGCATACTTTATAGATAGTCTAACGTGTCACATGATTATGGCAGCCTATCAGATGTCAAAGGCGAAGACGCACTGCGCAGCCAAGCACTCACTCCCGAGCAGAGTGAGCTCAGCAGCGTTGGGAGCGGCAGAAGTATTACTTCTAAAATGTTACGCTGTTCATCCAAATTCTATGGTGATACCAAGTACATTAAAATTTGAAAAAATAAGCAAAATAAGCACTATTTAAGTTTGCAAAATAATGATGTAAAAATAAAAACATAAATAATAAAATTTTTAAAAAACATTGCATTGTGAAAAAAATACACATACTGTATATGCTGCTTGGTATGACCATAGAATTTGGATGAATGGTGAAACATTTCAGAGGTAAAAAAAAAAAAAAAAATACTTGAATCCAGTTGAGAATCTTAACCAAATTAAGAAATTGAATTAAGTTTGCATTCATTCATTATTTTTATTATAATTGAAAAAAATCATTGTATTTTTATTTACTTTGCTCATTGTTCTATTTTATTATCATGTTATAAGCATTTCTTTCAAGTATTTATGTTCATGAGTTTTATTCATATTGCCCTTGCAATAAAGTTGTTAATGAAACTGCAATCATGTGATTTTGGGCAAAAAGTATTGGTATCAAAGAAAAAGTCTCATAAATTAAGAGTATTGTATCGAAAGGAAAAATGGTGGTATCGCCCATCCCTAGTCTCTTCTTCTCTGCAGGGTTTCCAGATTCTCATCAATTGCACATTTTCATTATCAATAAAACTTGTGTTAAACCTTTGAAGCTGCCCCTCTCAGTGTCAGCATTTGGGGCTATTCTGTAGAAACATGTCAGTACATTCCCGCCCACAAGACCCAGCAGGCGCTGCATGGGGTGCTCTTGCCTCACGGTTACATGCAGCAGAACCCCATTTAGATCAGGTCTCTCGTCACTTAAATTCTGCATTAACTCAATTATCAATAGTTTTTGACTGTCTTGACCAACTCACTCTCAGTCATATCTCCCAGCTCCCACAGCTGCCACCCAGGCTCCTGTTCTTCCTGTCCCAGTTTCCCCACACTGTGTAACAGCAATAAACTCTGGTAGTGTCGGATTTTTGCTTCGCTGTCGGCTCGTTTTTCAGCATGTGCCTGAGGATTTTTCAATCAATCATAGTAATATAAGCTATGTAACAAACCTGCTTGATTGTCGCGCACTTACCTGGGTACACACAATTGTCAATGATCCAGATTATCCTATGTTAGAAAAATTCTTCGAAACTTTCAGTCAAAAACCAGGCTGGATCAGAGTTTCAGCAAATTTAATTACACTGGCCAGTGGAGAACAATACAACAATAGTCTCAGAGCCTATTCGTACACCATTCTGACTCAAACACACATCACTCAGTTCTTTAAGCCCTTCGTAATCTGAGAGGTGGAGGAGCAGTTGTCCATCATAATTGATTCAGTACATCTGGTCAAAACTTGGTGTACAGATTATCTCTTTCTCAGGAGCCATGATGCTCACTCAGTACCAGTCACACGGAAACCGCACAAAATGAACTACAAATAAGATGGTAACTAATACACCTGCATCCTTGACACTTACACAGACTCTGAGGCAGACTCTGAGACAAAGCAAATCACATATTTGAAACATAATATGAAACTTTTCTATCATTCTCCCCCCCTTTGACGCCATGCAAGGCATCAAAAAAGAATGAATTATGGCATCTAAAACCCCATCTAGCAGCTATGCTAAGCTCCAATGCATTTGCGTGCAACAGATCCTAACTAGCTAACGACGGAGAAAGTCCGCCATCAGCCCTGCTGCCTCAGGCACCAACTAAACATTTTAGTCCTTTAGGAGGAGAAATGGAACAATAAACTTATTAATCAATAAAGAAAATCATCAATAGTAAAACAGTGAAAAACAGAATGATGATAAAATAAAAATAAAAGGATATAATAAGGGTATCTGTGTGTTATAGTTATGTGTCATTGCAGCTTATATCAAAACAAACAGAGGATAAAACAAAACAATATAAAGCAAAACAATAATCTTAATAATAATAATAATAATAATAATAATAAAGTGTAATGATAAAATGTAAAAAGAAATAAGAGTAACAAAAACAAAATAAAAGTAAAAATAATGTTTCAAATCTCACATCACGATCATGCGACTCCTTTTGGTTTTCTGCATGTCAGTCATACTTTTACTCTGTACTCGGGTCATGGAGAGACACCATGAGCTCACGCTGTTTGTTCATAATCGCCACCATCCTCAGCAACTGCTCCATGGTACATCACTAAATTAACAAGCACCAATCTTATCATCATATTATGGATGCAGGGAATGACACAAGAAAAAGCCAAAAATAATACCACAAAAATCATTAACAAGTTCGATGAGACCTCTCCATGAAGAGAATAACCACTTTAACCAGGTATGTTCATCAGTGACATTGTCCCTGGCCATAGCAGCTTGCAAAGCAGTCAAATGCTGTATGGCTGAGGCAATCACATGACCATCTGCATCATTTTCAGGGATAAAAGTACAACAATAATCTCCTACAATTACACACACGCCCCCTCAGGCGGCAGTTATTTGATCAAGAACCATTCTATTTTGAGCTAATATAAGGCTAAAAGCTGTTGATTCCTCGTGTATACCAGAAAAAGCAGATAAAGAAAAATTCACAAATAAGTGTAGTCTATAACTAGTTGTTTCAATCCATAAGGTGTTCTTAGCTACTCCCACCAAAGGGAACAAGGAGTTGAGTACCTCCTGCCCCATGATTTCTAACTTGAATTCTTCCGGCACATCTGTGCCCCAGATGGGATTGTGTGGTGCAAAGGAGACATCTCTCTTCACCCTGCACACCTGTCCTGCCGACAATATGATGGTATGGTCAATCACAACTATGGGGGCACACACCCCTCCCCAATTCATGGGTAGGTGTGAGTAGGCACGATGGCCACACAGCCACCATCCTCCTGTCACCATATGCGTGCCATGCTTGTGAGAATCACAAATAGCAGCGCTACAGAGCTCCTGCAGGTTGACATTTCCTTCCAGACATCTAGACTGACAAAAAAGGGATCTTCAGGACAGCTTTTGCCCACTATGTTGGCCCAGCAGGTAGCAGTACAGGGACGAGATGCACTATGCACCGTTGCACACCTAGAAAGCAGTGAACTGGCCAAAGAGACCTTTCCACACCCTTTTAGACAAAAGGCAAAATTCCCCGGCGAGATTAACCTTGCCTTCACCGAGTAAAGGGTGTCATCGTGTCTCCGGTCAGTGGAGTCATAGGCAACGTGACAGGTGTGATTCAAATTACTGCTTCTATACATAGCCTCTTGCAAGAAACAAACAGCTTCTGATAGTTCCATTAGTTTAGCAGTGACAGATATTTGACCAGCTGAGAGTGGGAGCAAAGAACACACATAGCAGTTTGACCGATTAGCTGATTTGGCTGTATAATTAGCATACTGTATTTCCACCACACATTACCAGCATAAACATAATCCTCATGACCTGGACCTTCTAGCCAGTCTTGGTGTGGGTGTGTGTGTAATGTATATAGCCCTACGATAAATAGGTAGCGGTGGCCCTTAAAATAACCAAAGTAAAAGTATCTCCACAAGGTTGATGATAATGAAAAAACAGGTGTACCATTTGCATCCTTCAGTTGCCAACCTTCTCTCTCTGGCATTTTGTCTCTCCATGATAAACAACAGTCGTTTCGCTATACAAGTCATTAGTGGGACAAATCGTCAGCCGACACCCATATAGAAAAACAATTAAGCAGTCACTTGTTGAGGATTTTTTCAGTGTTTGCAATGTAAATAAAATAAAAACAGTATTTTGCTGAGGGAATGGGGATTGAATAGTTTCTTGCTGAGGGAATATTTTGCAATGTGTCAGATGCACCCAAGAGTCACACCCTTCAACTTTCATGGCTGTTGGAGTCACCAGGATGATTTTGTGTGGTCCTTGCCAGGGAGCGTCAGCCCAGTTTTTCTTTTTGATGACTTTGATAAGGACCAGATCCACCGGTTTGGTCAAGGTGGGTGCTTCACCTTGATCCCTCCTGGGAAGAGCACCATGAACAATATCTCTGTCAGTCAACATTCTTTGCATGTAATCAGCTAAACACCCTTCCTCATCACCTGAATTAAATGGCCTTAATGGTGGGAGTAGGTAAGGCTTGCCATCCATTATTTTTCCTATTTCTGTCACTGTTTTACTAAGCCTTCTTTAATGGTCCTATTTGTGGTCCTATTTGTGTGCTACACTAATCCTGCAGATTGTGGATGGTAAGCTGAGTGGTTTTCCAAATTAATGTTGAGTGTTGTTCCTAAGTGTGATATAATCTAATTTACAAAATGTGTTCCATTATCTGACAAAATCTTTTAACTGAAATAATACCAAGATTTGGAATAACTGAAAAGTTTCTTTGCTACCGTAACAGCATTTAGATGAGTGCAAGGGAAAGCTTCTGTCCATTTAGTAAATGTATCAATAATCACCAAACAGTATTTCTTCCCTTCACATTTATTTAGTTCAGTGGAATCAGTGCAAAGGTTTTTGAAAAGGATAAGTTGATGCAGGGAAGGTGCCTTTCTCAGGCCTTAAGCTCCTTTGAGCATTGGTTTCATCTTACAAAATTGAGTAGCAAATTTTAGATTGAGTAGCAAATTATTTTTACTAATGATACATTATTTACTAATCATACCCCGCTTTGACGCATGGGAAACCCCATGTAGCAGAGTGGAGACCTGCTGAAACAGTTTGCTTGTCATGTGATAAGTTTTTTGTCAGTGTTGAAAGAGGAGATGCTGTGGTGTGGTTTCCTATATGACCTTGTGCAGCTGCTTTTGTGGTATTGTCTGCAAGTGTTTTTCCTTAGAGATTCAGTCTGTGCCGTTAATGTGTGTGGCACATTTGCGTATGGCTAATTTAGATGGAAGTTTTACACTGTCTAACAGTTTTAAAATGAGGTCTTTATAATCATGCCTCTTTGTGACGATGGGATGTCACCACTGTATGTCTGGTTATATTGTGATTATGTTGTATCAGTATTGTTGTAATGTTGTATGATTGTTGGTTAAGATGCACATAGTAGTTTATGATTTGTCTTGGTTAATTTGAATGCCCTGGGAGATAATTAGTATGATTAAGAATCTGGTAAAATAATTGTTAAAAGATTTATTGCACATACCTTTGCCAACATGCTTCCTGTGGGTGTCCAGGAAAAAGACTCCGTTAGGAGTTGAGGGCCTGATATAGGACACTAGCAGGGAGCAAATATGTATGGTTAGTCATAGGGGTGGTTTAATATTTGTAAATAGGGGTTAAGGTTATTTATGGAACTATTTATATGACTATTTATTGTGTGTTATTTATATATTTATATTGTGTATGTCTGGGGAAAGTTATTTATGTATTTTTATATATTAGTGGGTATGTGTTTAGGATAAGGAATGAAGTGTTTTACCTGGGATTATGGTAGGGGCTAATTACCTCTAATTGATCTGTCCATTATATAACAGGTGTGAGATATCAGTAAGAGGTTGTATATTGATGAAAGTTGATTATTGATGAAACGATTATTGAGGAATGTCTATTGCTTGATATGCTTCTTTTGAGAAAGTACATTTTGTTTGAAACTGTGTCAGAGGATTTATCCTGAGAGACTGGAGAATATTATTTGTGAGTTAAAAATAAATTGAATTAATTGAAAAACTTTTGGCCTTGCTCCCCGCTGTCATCACTCGTTCACATTTGGTGGCAGCGGTGGTCCGTTACATCGACATCGTAGCGTTTGGTGGACGGAAGGACTCATGGCGAGAAGAAAAGTGAGGCAGGAGGAGCGGTCTGACCTGGATACAGGCATGATGGAGGAGGAGCAGGGAGTCAGCGGACTGGGCGAGCTCGAAGAGCTAACGAGCCTGGTAAAATCGGTGGTACGTTCGCTGGTGCTTCGAGATCGGCAAATGGAGGAGGAAGCCGTTCTCCATGACCAAAGGTAGCAGGCTGTGACTGAGCAAATTCGTCGGGTACAGTCGCAGGTTGCGGAGCTGAGAGAGGAGTACGGGAGCCGGGCAGAGCATGGCGGTGACGACGGCGCTCCGGGGGAGGACCCCAGGGTGACGGCCAGTCGGGTCGGCCCGCAGGAGGAAGATTTGCCGCTGCAGGTGCAGCCAAGGAGGACAATGCACCACGAGCCCAGGCTGAACCCTCTCTCACCCGAGGACGACGTAGAACAGTACCTGACGACATTCGAGAGGATTGCTACAGTCTGCCGCTGGAGGGAAGAAGAGTGGGCTATCCATCTTGCTCCTTTGCTTACAGGTAAAGCGCGGAGCGCGTATGTTTTGATGGATGTGGCTGACACAGACAATTATGCAAGAGTTAAAGAAGCTATCTTAAGTAAACTTGAAATTATTTCTGACACTTATAGGAGGAGGTTTCGTTCCTTGGACATTTTTCAGGACGAAACCCCTCGCGAACTGTATGTACGATTGAAAGACCTGTTATACAAATGGATTAAGCCAGAGACTCTATCGCTAAAAGACATTATGGAACAGTTTATTTTGGAACAGTTTTTGTGCATGGTGAACCCGGAACTGGGGGTCTAGATACAAGAGCGGGACCCGAAGACTGCAGAGGACGCTGGTTGTCTGGCAGAGGTTTTTCTGTCAGCCAGGTCTGGGAGCAGGAGACCTACTCTCGGCCGTGACAGATTTTTCACTACTTGGAGTGAGTTTAATGAGGGTGAAAGGGGCAGCCCAGCTTGAAATAGGTCATATTCCAGACCCAGTCAGAACACAAACAGTAGATATGATAATAGTAAAAAGTCACGTGTGGTTACAAATAGAGATATACGCTGTTATCATTGCAACAAAATCGGTCACACCCATTATGCATGTCCTGCCATAAGAAATCAGAAACCGTCACTCTTATGTTCAGTTCCTAGACCCACTTGTTCAGCCTCAGTGTATAGTGGAGTTTATAAAACAAAAGTGTTGCTTAATGGTCAGTGTGAAGAGGCCCTGTTAGATTCAGGCTGTTTTCAAACAGTTGTGCTACCTAGTTTGGTCCCTAGGGATTTGTGGAATGAGTCTAAAATAAATATCAATTGTGTCTATGGGGATAAAAAACTGTACCCGACCACTGAGGTTTATTTAACAGTAGGGGGTCAAACTTATCTCTTTCCTGTAGCTCTTGTGCCTGATTTGCCGTATTCTGTTATTCTTGGCAATGATGTTCCAACTTTGTTAGACATCATACAACAGGTTAGAGAGGAACAAACGGAGGAGAGACAGGCAGGTGGCGCTGATGAACAGAGAGTAAATACACCTGTGGTGAAAAATTGTAATATGGTGTCAACTAGGGCACAGAGGGCACAGAGGGTTGCCAATGCTCTTCAGGAATTACCTTTTTATGATTCGGAGATAGAGGTAGGCCCTATTAAGCAACACAAATCTAAGGCTCAGAAGAGAAGAGATAAGGTGTTATTGTCAGTAAAGAATTTGGGTGAAGAAACACCACAATTAAGCCAGTCAGTAGAGTTTGACATCCCTCCTGACATAGCTAGATTGCAGAAAGCTGACCCAACACTTAAGCCCTGGTTTGATAAAGTCTCGGAGATTGAGGGTGTGAAACAGGGAAAAACTGATTGTTTGGCTGAGGCCTTGTATGTCATTAAAAAGGGCATTCTATATCAACAGCATGGTGGAGTTATGGCCATAGCTTTACCACAGGACCTCACACCAAAAATCATGAAACTAGGTCATGTTATCCCTTGGGCAGGTCATCTAGCATTCCAAAAAACTTTGCAGAGAATTGCTAGAAGGTTTGTGTGGCCGGGAATGTATACCCAGGTAAAGGACTTCTGCACGACATGCTCAGTATGTCATATTACAGCATCTAGGGGAGTAGCACATGCCCAACTGCAACCATTACCCATTATTGGAACACCATTTGATAGAATAGGGATGGATATACTGGGCCCTCTAGAAAGAAGCTCCTCGGGTAATAAATACATTCTTGTGATTTGTGACTATGCAACTCGGTACCCAGAAGCTTTTCCCTTGAAATCTATTAAGGCTAGGCAGGTTGCCAACTGCCTGATCCAGTTGTTTTCAAGGGTAGGCATACCTAAAGAAGTTCTGACAGACTGTGGAACAAATTTCTTGTCTAAACTGTTGCAGCAAGTGTATAAGCTGTTGAGGATTAAGGGCATTAAGACCACCCCTTATCACCCGCAGACTGATGGACTAGTAGAGCGATTTAATCAGACTCTTAAAAACACGCTGCGGAAATTTGTTTCTGAAACGGGCTCAGATTGGGATCAATGGGTACCTTATTTACTGTTTGCTTACCGGGAGGTGCCCCAGGCTTCAACAGGGTTCTCACCTTTTGAACTGCTTTATGGCCGTCAGGTGAGGGGCCCATTGGATTTATTAAAGGAGCACTGGGAGAGTCCACCGAGTGATCAGGACAATGTGGTCTCTTATGTTATTAAAATGAGAGAGAAACTGGATCGAATGACTGCTTTGGCTCAGGAGCACATGAGGACGGCGCAGGCCAAACAAAAAACCTGGTATGACAAGAAGGCCAGGAAAAGGGTTTTTCACCCAGGACAACAAGTTTTGTTATTGCTGCCCTCGTGTGACAGTAAGCTGTTGGCTCGATGGCATGGGCCATATGAAATTTCTAAAAAACTAAGCTCAGTGACATATGAACTATATATGCCTGACAGGAAGGTGAAATATCAGACCTTCCACATTAACTTATTGAAAGAGTTTCAGCAGCCTGGCCATCAGCAGCAGCAACCTGCTCTTCAGGAGACACAGCATCTCTTGATCTGTGCAACGGAAATGGATGAGGAGAAGGAACAGTCCTTTCCCACAAATGTGTCAGAGCCTTATTCATTTCAACTGTCTCATTTGCAGGTGGATCAGCAGAGAGAGTTAGAGACATTATTGGATCCAGATTTGTTTCAGGAGAGACCTGGTTTCACCACGTTGGTACGTCATAAGATTTATTTGAAAGAGGAAACTGTTCCACGTAGAAAATCTTATAGGATCCCGGAACGATTGGTCCCAAAAATGAAACAAGAAATTGACTTGATGTTGCAGCTGGGAGTGATCGAGGAGTCAGTCAATGAGTGGTGTAGCCTGATTGTGCTGGTTCCAAAAAAGGATGGCTCATTAAGATTTTGTATTGACTTTAGATATCTGAATTCAGTATCTAAATTTGAGTCATACCCTATGCCCCGGATTGATGAATTATTAGAGAAAGTGGGCAAGGCTAGATTTATTTCTACTTTGGACCTATGTAAGGGGTATTGGCAGGTGGCACTGGCACCAGAAATAAAGGAACTTACAGCCTTTAAAACACCGTATGGCAGTTTCCAATTTAGGGTCATGCCATTTGGCCTTCAGGGGGCACCTGCAACATTTCAGCGGCTGATGGACCAAATTTTAAGGAGAGTATCGAACTTTGCGGCTGCCTATTTGGATGACGTGGTCATTTATAGTCAGACCTGGGAAGAACATCTGATACACCTTAGGCAGGTCCTTCAGCTAATTAAGAGGGCAGGACTGACAATTAACCCACGCAAATGTGCATTCGGACAACAGCAGGTGGAGTACCTGGGACATGTGGTTGGTCAGGGGGTCATTAGACCACGAATAGGTAAAGTGGATGCCATTCGGACCTACCCTGTACCCACCACTAAGAAGAGAGTGCGATCATTCATGGGAATGGTTGGATGGTATAGTAAGTTCATCCCCCACTTTGCTGAAAGAGCCGCAGTATTGACTGACCTCACTAAAGCTGCAGAACCGAATAAGGTAAAATGGACAGAGGAGTGTGACAGAGCGTTTAAGGATCTGAAGAGGGCTATTTCTGGGGAGAAGGTTCTCTTCAGTCCAGACTTTGCTCGCCCGTTCATTTTACAGACTGATGCTTCAGGGGTTGGCATTGGAGCAGTACTTCTCCAGGAGGAGAAGGGAGAGAGACACCCAGTACTGTTCTTGAGCCGTAAATTGTTGGACCGGGAGACAAGATATTCTACAGTTGAAAAAGAATGTCTTGCCATAAAATGGGCAATAGAGTCTTTGAAATATTATTTGTTAGGGTGTCATTTTTTGTTAGAGACAGATCATTGGGCTTTACAGTGGTTAGACAGAATGAAGGATGTGAACAGTCGTCTTACAGGGTGGTATGTGTCCCTCCAACCATATAATTTTACTGTTCGGTATGTGGCAGGGAAAACCAACCTTGTGGCTGATAGCCTCTCTAGAATACATGACTCATAGAGTACTGTATTCTTGGGAAAGGGGGGAGGAAATGTGACGATGGGATGTCACCACTGTATGTCTGGTTATATTGTGATTATGTTGTATCAGTATTTTTGTAATGTTGTATGATTGTTGGTTAAGATGCACATAGTAGTTTATGATTTGTCTTGGTTAATTTGAATGCCCTGGGAGATAATTAGTATGATTAAGAATCTGGTAAAATAATTGTTAAAAGATTTATTGCACATACCTTTGCCAACATGCTTCCTGTGGGTGTCCAGGAAAAAGACTCCGTTAGGAGTTGAGGGCCTGATATAGGACACTAGCAGGGAGCAAATATGTATGGTTAGTCATAGGGGTGGTTTAATATTTGTAAGTAGGGGTTAAGGTTATTTATGGAACTATTTATATGACTATTTATTGTGTTATTTATATATTTATATTGTGTATGTCTGGGGAAAGTTATTTATGTATTTTTATATATTAGTGGGTATGTGTTTAGGATAAGGAATGAAGTGTTTTACCTGGGATTATGGTAGGGGCTAATTACCTCTAATTGATCTGTCCATTATATAACAGGTGTGAGATATCAGTAAGAGGTTGTATATTGATGAAAGTTGATTATTGATGAAACGATTATTGAGGAATGTCTATTGCTTGATATGCTTCTTTTGAGAAAGTACATTTTGTTTGAAACTGTGTCAGAAGATTTATCCTGAGAGACTGGAGATTATCTGAACTGGAGATTATTTGTAAGTAAATAAATTGGAATAATTGAAAAGAAGTTTTTGCCTCGCCGCCTCCTTGCTGCCACTTTTTCACACTCTTTTCTTCCACTGTTGTGTGAAGTGATGGATGGTAGAGAATGCATACTGGCTGTCAGTATACACTGTGAGTGCTTTCCCTTGGCTTAATTTACAAATTTCACTTAGAGCAACTAATTTACAGTAGCTGCCTGTGCAGAATAATGTGGTGGGAGTTTTTGTGCTCTTAAAATGGTGTCGTGAGTGACAACTGCAAAACCAGATAAATCTGAACCAGTACAGTCACGTTTGGAGGAGCTGTCAACAGTGTGAGATCACACTTCTCCAAAGGTGTGTCCTGTAAGTCGGGGCATGGTAATATTTCACTTTCGATTTCTGCCAAACAGTCATGAGGTTCGCCTTCTGTTCAAATTGGCAAAAAGCTTGCTGGATTTGTTAACGTGCAGCGTTTAATGGTTAAATGAGGCTGTGATGATAGCACGTTCAGGATTGCAGCAGCACAGGGATAGCAGCACGCAGAACAATAATTAATAAGATAATAAGAACAAATGAATATATATATGTACACCGTTACATACACAGTGCGGGAGCATTGCAGCTAGGTGGTATAGACAGCATTACGGTCTGTTAAGTTACCCCGCAGAATATGAATATGTACCCAGACAGTATATTTCATATTTGAGTCAGCTGTGTTGTCACCCTCAGTAATGATTGATATTGTCCTAGTTGTATAATGGAGGGGACCATTTATTGTGCATGGTCCCCACCCTTTCCGAGGATGTGGAGGGTTAAACTGTGCATCCTGGCATAACTAAAAACAATATCTGTCACAGGTCTGTGGTGGACCACTCCCAGTTACATGGGGTGAGACTGGACATCCTGGCAGATGAGCATATCTGTCGCAAGGTCTGTGGTGGACTTTTGCCAGTCGGTGCAATGTAACATGCACTACAAAAAGAGAAGAGATAAACAGACCCATCATCTGGTCAGTGTCATGAATCCGGGTTTGGAGGCCAAACCCGATTCTGACTTTTAGTTATGATTTGTCCTAGTTTCCTCCTGACAGCTCTGGCACGCCCCCTCCTCCTGTCAAGCACCATCAGCTGCTCTGTCACAGGTGCTCATACACATACACACACACACTCATGCACACACACACACACACGCACACGCTCCATTCACTCGCATTCACATGCTCTCTCACACACCGGGTGCCAATCAGTTCTGCCCACGCATTCTCACACCGGCAATCTCTTTCATCGTTAGCTTCAGGAGTATTTGTTGGCCGCTCCAGAGGGAAGAGATTGTTGGGGCATTCACCC
This sequence comes from Pholidichthys leucotaenia, assembly GCA_020510985.1. NCBI lineage: Eukaryota > Metazoa > Chordata > Actinopteri > Cichliformes > Pholidichthyidae > Pholidichthys > Pholidichthys leucotaenia. Next base: position 205,565,879 of record CM035839.1, read on the forward strand.
TCGTTCATGGCAGCTAGCTCTCCATGAATGACGTATCACTCCCTTCATGTTCTCAGCCCGACATCTTCAGATGATCAATCCCTGGGTGTTCGCAGCTGCCGCAGCTTCCTATCCTCATCCACCAGACTTCTTGGACAGCTCTGAATTTGTTCCAGCCATAAGTGTACACTTGCCTTTCCTTTTGTGCTATTGCTGCGTCGGCACTAGGCTGTTGCCTTTCCCTGTTGTGCGTTTAGCAGTTCGGTAGCACTAGGCATTCTCCTCCCCGGCTGTCAAACATCCAGGTAGCCCCTTGTTTGTCTGGTGGCCCTTATCTCAGCATATTCATCTCTTTGTATTGTGGACATTGTTGGACTTGTTATTTTCTTCGTGTTTGTTAATAAAAGTGCCCCATCCACTCTTGCTTTTGGGTTTATTCATTCCCCTCCTCCGTGCACTATGGAGAAGCGCATGGAGAGTTTATGACAGTCACTGCAACAGATAGTGGAGTCAGTTTGTCTTGGCATGTCCTTGCCACTGATAATACTGCTATCTGCCAAGAATGTGCTGCTAGTCCAGCAAAAGCTAGCGGCACTCAAATACTTTGCAAGCAGTTTCATGAAATGGTCAGTCAGAAAGCAACTCATACCGGCTCAGATGTTGCCCAGGTTAACAAGGTCAGGGGTTCCTGGCACCGGAGGGCGAAGGACAGAGGTGTGTGGAGGAATCTGATCAGACCTAAATGAAACAGTCATTGTCGCCCTCGACAGACTGCTATGATGATGATGATGAATGCAAGGTGTCTGGATGGTGAGAGGACTGATATTTTGGTTTGTGACAAGATGACTGATACTGCATGTGTGACCTTCAGGGTCAAGGGATGAAAAAGAACGAGTCCTGCTGAGGCCTGCACTGCCATGGAGGTGGCTATGTCAGCCTGCACACATGGCGGCAGTGCCCTCGCAACAGGGTCAAGTTTTGTGGAGTAATACGCTACTGGACACATTTTTTGTGCCACTTGGCTGAAGGAGCACTGACGTCATGAGCCCCTCTCTACAATCAGCCATTTGTACAAATGGCTTTTTGCAATTGGGGAGTGCCAGGACATCAGTGCTGACCAAAAGTTTTTTCATTTTAACAAATGCCTCTTCAGTCTCAGGTGTCCACCCAATTCTGTCCACCATGGGTGTTTTGTAGATGAGATGAGATAAGGATTGCACTTCAAATGAATAATTTGCAATCCAAGTACGACAATAATTTAGAGTACCCAAAAATGTCATCATGTCTCTTTTTGTGATGGGTTTTGGTGCTGACAAAATAGCTTGTTTGCAAACTGGGTCAACATGTCTGCCTTCTGCTGACAAAATGTGGCTTAAATTTTTGACTTCTTTTTTCCACAACTGTAATTTTTCCTTGTTGACGTTGTGACCTTTTTCTGCTAAAACTTTTAGCAAGGCAATGGTGTCTTTTCTGCATATTTCTTAATCAAGTGATGCCAGCAAAATGTCATCAATGTAAAGGAGCAACTGGCTCCCATTAGGAGGAATAAACTGTGCCAAATTTGCTGACATTGCCTGTGAAAAAAAATGGTTGGTGATTCACAGTAACCTTGTGGTAATCTGGTGAATATGTACGTCTTGTTTTCAAATGTGAATGCAAACTAAAACTGATCATCTGGATGTATTGGTATGCTGAAAAAAGCATTGCTGATGTTTGTTACTGTGAAATATTTCATTTGTGGTTGTAGGTCGTTCAACAAAGTGTGTGGGTCGGGAACTGAAACAGCTCTCGGGATAACTGCTTTGTTTGCCGCCTGAAGGTCCTGGACCATTCTCCATCTGGAAGATGGTCCAGCCCTCCTCACAGGAAACAAAGGTGTGTTACATGGAGAATTTGGGCATGGGATAATGACACCTGCTGCTTTCAGGTCCTCTATGACTGGTTTAATGCCTTCTTGGGCTTCAGGACGTAGAGGATATTGTCTTTGATAAGGCCTAAAATGAGGTTTAGCATTTATTTTAACCAATTCTACATTTTTTATTAAGCCTACCTCTACCATTCCTGTTGACCACAGAGAATTTGGGATTTGTGAGAGTGCATGTTCCACTCCTTGTGTTAATATAAAAATTGATCACATGGGTGAATTGGAAACATCAATGTGAACTTCTTTCTGCATTGTGGTCACCCAGTTCAAAGGCAGTAAGTAGGTGTCTAGTTTTGGGGAATATTGAACCTCTGGATCAGAAATTTGTTTCCAAGATTGACCACATTCCTCTGCGGAATGTTTTTTTTTTTCTTTTTCTTTTTCTTTCTCATAATTTGGATCTGGGCCACTTAAATGCCTGTCATACATACTGCAATGATACTGGTCTGTGGCCTGCTGTGTAGTAGGGATATTGGACTCAAAATATTGCATAGCTTTGTGTGCAGGTCTGATGTCACCGAGCTTGGTCCGGCTGAAACCAAATGCAGGGAGTAACAGTACCTTGGCACATTGAAATCCTACATTACATTTACGTCTGTCACATGTGGAAAATGTGATGCTCTCATACCGTTCTCCATTGGGAAACTTTATTTGAACCTGCAATGTCACTTCAGGTAAACATTGTATTGTCAAAATCAGATCAAAGTCAGGTAAATGGATGTCTGTTTTGTCAATGTTAGCATCAACAGTTATACTTAGCTTTGGTGCGGTCAGTCAGGTAGTCGGCCCATGGGTTCCTCCACCCCCTCTCTGCTGCTGCTGGCGTCCAGGACATTGCCTCCGCCATTGGCCCTTTTGTCCACATTGATGACAAACGGCACATTCCCCTTGCTGAGGCCAGCTCGTCCCACGCCTCCCTCCATTCCCCCCTCCACCACTGGGGTCCAGTTCCGATGCCACCCTGAAAAATAGAATTGGGGGGAAGCTCTGCCCCCCCTTTGTGTAAGCAATCACACAAACAGGAGTTGATTTTTCTTTCACTTTTTTTCCTCTTTCTTTCCTTTCCTCCTCTATTATCTCTGCATGTTTGGCATACGTTAACACATCGCCAAATGCACAGGTGCGGTATGTGACCAAATGTTTGCGGATGTAATCAGCTAGGTGTGGGTTCGTGTTTTACAAAAAGACACTTTTCAAATGCTGCCAATAAGGTTCTACACCTGAATCATTAGCAGCCTTAGTTAAATCAGAATGCCTATCAAACCTCTTGTGACCTGGTTGTATAAGCTTCAACACTTTCATCGTTACCTTGTTTGTGGTTTGGATTGTCCCATATAAGCTGTATTTAAAGGTTCAACCATAAGATATTGTTCAGTGACAACATTTTCCATAATCTTCAGTTTTATTCATCGTATTGATGGTGAGTGCGGAGTGGATATGTGTGCACATCTACTTAACTCTTGGGCACCCCGGTGTGGTCACTCCGGGTAGAGGGGTGGAGATGAGCGGAGGTGAAGTGACATCAGCCGCAGCTTCCCCAGCCTGGAGTTCTGTGAGATCGGGGTATGGGCTAAGCAGCGGGGGAGTACGGAGGAGGAGTAGCAGAAGCACAGCCCCCTGCCCCCATGCCAGACTCATCCTGCACCATAGAAGCGATAGAACACATATTAGTCAAATCTTTTTCCTTCCTTTTGCCATGGTCAAATTTTTAGATCTATCATCAGATTTTGATTTTACTGTCCAAGTCCAGTCCAAGTCAGCCTGTCACCCCCTTTTTTTTTTTTTCATCTGAAGCCACTGTTACCCCTCATTTGAAGAGATAATGCAACTGTGAGCTAGATAATATAATTACACTGCAAAAGTCAAATATAAGTCAAATGAAATAGCCCAATGCTGTTTACCTGCCTTCAGGCATCCCAAGCAAAAGAAAAATCAAATTTTCTTGCTCTGCTGGCAGGTAATTTTACTTAAAATAAGCAAAAAATTCTGGCAATTGATAATGTTAGTTAAAAATAAAGACATTTGCCAATAAAGCAAGATTAAATTGCTTAACACAAGTAACTATCATAAAGCCAGCAAAACCCCACAAAAAGCTGCACAACAAAAGAAATTACTGCCAAAACTATCTTGAGATAAAAAGCATGCATCTAATACCTTTCATCTTACCAAAATCCCCAGTTCAGTGTGACCTTATTACTGCTTCAGCACAAAACAAGTTAGTCCTTTCACACATGCACAGCAAGCCCCAGATAAGCACACATATTAGTGAAACAATCCCAAAGTCACTCATAATAAGCAGATCTGGCAACCCAAGGTTCTCATCGTCAATCATCTTCTAAAAAACAACCTCGACTTCTGTCCCGCTGCCTGACTTCCGCGTTCTCACATTTTTCTCTCTTTTTCTCACCAAAGTAAACCATAAAACATTAAAAAACACACACGAACAAGCACGTGAATGACCGGACAAACAAACTGCAGTTATGTATTTAATGTATTTATTTTATTTTATTATAATTTGAGGTCATTTTATTGTGTATATAATTTAAAAGAGTTATTTTATTTTATTTTAGATCTGTTTTGAATTATGGCTTAAGGCATTTTGGTTCTTATTATCACATTAGAATTTATCCTTATTATATTAGATAAGATAAGATAAGATAAATAAGATAAGCCTTTATTAGTCCCACAACGGGGAAATTCCAGGATTGCAACAGCACAGGGATAGCAACACTCAGAGCAACAATCAGAAGGCAAGAAAAAAACAAGCAAGCAAGAGCGGCTAATATACATATGTACATATTACTATAAAATAAATTATAAATAAATTAGCGTTATTAGCGCTATTTATCTAATTTTTTTTTCAGTTTTTATATTGCTGCTGCATAACTCACTCAAGTAAATTTGAGAATCTTGTAATATAAATATATATATATATATATATATATACACTGCATATATATATATATATATATATATATATATATATTATAGCTGGGCATCATCAACAATTACATTTACTCACTGTGATCTGTGATCCGCCTGCGGGTTGGCTCCATCACTCTCCAGCCCTGCTCCCAACGCCCCCCGGACCATGCCTCACTTCCACAAAACCGGCTAATTGGCACCAACGGGGGAGGCAGCTGTGTGCACTCGCTGTGGTCCCAGAACGCCAGAAGCAGGTAGGAAAGATATATGGAGTCCCTGTACCTCAGGCGCCAAGTATGTTAGAAAAATTCTTCTAAACCTTCAGTCAGAAACCAGGCTGGATCAGAGTTTCAGCAAATTTAATTACACTGGCCAGTGGAGAACAATACAAAAAAATAATGTCAGAGCCTATTTGCGCACCATTCTGACTCAAACACAAATCACTTAGTTCTTTAAGCCCTTCGTTATCTGAGAGGTGGAGGAGCAGTTGTCCATCTTGATTGGTCCAGTACATCTGGTCAAAACTTGGTGTACAGATTATCTCTTTCTCAGGAGCCATGACACTCACTAAGTACCAGTCACACGGGAGCCGCACAAAATGGACTACAAACACGATGATAACTAATACAGCTGCATTCTTGACACTTTTACACAGACTCTGAGGCAGACTCTGAGACAAAGCAAATCACATATATGAAACATAATATGAAACTTTTCTATCATCCTACCTATATATTAGTTCATTTTTCTTTGAGTTCGAAAACGTTTTCAAACATTCTGATAGAGAAGGTAACATTTTCACTTGGTTACTCAGTCTTCGTCAGGGAACCAAGTGTGATATTGAGTTTTCAGTCGACTTCCAGGTTCTGGCAACTGAGGCGGGGTGGGACGACGTGGCGTTGCATAGCATTTTTTTCTTGCAGCTTGAACTCTAACTTGTAATAATAATATAATGGATTAGCTTTATATGGCGCTTTTCCGTGTCAAGTGACATCTCAAAGCACTTGGAGTGTAGTAGCCACAGCTGCCCTGGGGAAGACTGATGGAAACATGGGTGCCAATCCATGCCAACGGCCTCTCTGACCACTACCAAACATTTACATACATTCATCCCCAGTGTCATGGACACTGGAGGCAAGGTGGCTAAAGTGTCTTTCCCAGGGCGCAATGGCAGGATGTCTGGGGAGAGCGGAATTCGAACCCCCAACCCTCCGGATATTGGATGACCCGCTCTGCCTCCTGAGCTACTTCCGCCCCTTACTTGTTTACTGAGAGGAACAAGAATGAACTTGTACAATGAACTTGCCTGCTGCATGGGCTGGAGTCGCCAGACAAACTCATTTCACTCACTATAAAACTTGACAACAGTGAACACTCTCGCGAGCAGCAGCATGCCAGTCACCCAGCCCAGCTAACAAACTCCTCGCCTCAGCCTTGTTTTCCAGCATTGTTGTCTCCCGTTTCAGCTGACATCCTCAAGCCCACGATCTTGGGTCACTCTTGGCTCACGCCTGGTAAACGTAGATGTCGGCCTGAGGCCGGATTATTCATGTACTGTGCGAATGCTAGCCACAACATTTCAGCCTGCCCAACTAAACCGAAACATCTGGCCCATCAGTCGCACTAGCGGGACTGTTGGGCAGCAACACCATAAACTCTCACAATACGATGACTCTCCTCATACAGTTTCATTTACCCACTTCCAAGCATTCCACCACAGCCTTTGATGACCCCATTGTCAAACAAAATTTTATTTCAGAGAAACTGGCGACCCAACTAGAACTACCATGTACTAAACTGCACACTTCATTAAAACCTTGCGGAGCCCACCTTTCTCGGGTAGCTAAGCAAAGTGCTCCCATCACTGTGCTTGTGTCTGGTAACCACAGAGAGCGTATGCAGTTTCCTATTCTACCTACCTCCATTTCACCTGCAGTTCTCAGTTAATTCTGGCTGCACCTTCACAACCCCTCAATAAACTGGCAGAAAGGGAAAATAGCATCATGGAGTACATTCTGCTTATCCACTTGCTTATAAACCGCTGCCTGTTCTCCTTCAGTCCCCATCAGTTCACCACCTACTGAACCTCCAGGACTTTCACATGTCCCTGAGTTTCACAATCTCAGCATTTTCAGTAAACTGTAGTGTCTGTGCATGCATTCCACTATTAATTACCTGATCTTGTCCAGCTGCTCAAATTAACCACCTGTGTCTCATCAGCTGGAGCATTTATAAGGGAGTGATTCTGCTTTCTCAGTACGGTAATGTTAGAATCTTCGTGCCAGCAGCATGTTGTGTTCTCTACTCCTGTGTGCTAACCTGAACCACTTTTGTGCCTTCCTCCTCACCTTCTCCCAACACTGAAAATCATGAAAACAAACTTTTCAAAATCTCACCTTTCCCTCTGCCTCCATATCCCCGGGACAGGGGTCTGCAACCTTGGCCAACCAAAGAGCCATTTTGCCCCTTGCTGACTAAAATAGAATTTGCAGAGAGCTGCGACAGCTATTTGACCAATAAAATAAAGATTATGCTGCTTATAACATTTTATATATATCAATGAATACACAAGAAATGTAGTTTATGTAGCATTTATGAATTCATACTACAACAGTGACGAAAACCAGTGGAACTTTATTATGTATAGCAATAAATGAAAAAGCCAGACTCTTCTGAAAAAAATGTTATATAGCCAAAATTACCCCAAGAGCGCAGCGACAACTCAGCCAAGAGGTCACAAAAGACCCCACAACAACACCCAAAGAACTGCAGGCCTCACTTGCCTCAGTTAAGGTCAGTGTTCTTGACTCCACCATAAGAAACAGACTGGGTAAAAATGGCCTGCATGGCAGAGTTCCAAGACGAAAACCACTGCTGAGCAAAAAGAACATAAAGGCTCGTCTCAGTTTTGCCAGAAAACATCTTGATGATCCCCAAGACTTTTGGGAAAATACTCTGTGGACTGACGAGACAAAAGTTGAACTTTTTGGAAGGTGTGTGTCCCATTACATCCAGTGTAAAAGTAACACAGCATTTCAGAAAAGGAACATCATACCAACAGTAAAATATGGTGGTGGTAGTGTGATGGTCTGGGGCTGTTTTGCTGCTTGAGGACCTGGAAGACTTGCTGTGGTAAATGGAACCATGAATTCTGCTGTCTACCAAAAAATCAAGAAGGAGAATGTCCAGCCATCTGTTCATGACCTCAAGCTGAAGCGCTTTTGGGTTCTGCAGCAGGACAATGATCCAAAACACACCAGCAAGTCCACCTCTGAATGGCTTAAGAAAAACAAAATGAAGACTTTGGAGTGGCCTAGTCAAAGTCCTGACTTGAATCCCATTGAGATGCTGTGGCATGACCTTTAAAAGGCAATTCATGCTCGAAAACCCTCCAGTGTGGCTGAATTACAATAATTCTGTAAAGATGAGTGGGCCAAAATTCCTCCACAGCGTTGTAAAAGACTCATTGCCAGTTATCGCAAATGCTTGATTGCAGTTGTTGCTGCTAAGGGTGGCCCAACCAGTTATTAAGTTTAGGGAGCAATCACTTTTTCACACAGGGCCATGTAGGTTTGGATTTTTTTTCCCCTTAATAATAAACACCTTCATTTAAAAACTGCATTTTGTGTTTACTTGTGTTATCTTTGTCAAATATTTAAATTTGTTTGATGATCTGAAACATTAAAGTGTGACAAAAATACAAAAAAAAAAGAGAAATCAGGAAGGGGGCAAACATTTTTTTCACACCACTGTATGGTGCAGTGTATAATCTTGTGTAATCTGGCTCTCAGATATCAAAATGCAAATATTTTCCTTTATACTGGTTATTACTCCCTTACCAAGCATTTACAATAACCTGCAAAAGAAAAAAAAAGTGTTGATAGTTGATGTTGATGATTTATCATGTCCACCATGAAGTGAATTTTTTCCTCCAGTCTGTATCTGTCAGTTTGAGATACAGTGTCATATTGGCTGGACAAGCCACCTGAGTGCAGCGTGCAATCACCAAACAAACACAAGCTTTTTACTTTTCCACAAAGGCTGTGTTCTGGCAAAGCTTCTATTTCTGTTTTTCTTGGTGATTTTTCTTATTCTGGATTTGTCCGTTGGCAGAAATCTGGAAAAGATGGGAGAGGCAAAATAATTAGATGGTGTCATAAGACAAGCACCGCTTACGATGAGCCGTTGATTTGAGCAGTATACCCAAACGAGCCAGCATTGAATCACTGAAGATTGCTTCCTTATAAACGCTGGCAGACAAGAATCAGCAGGTGCGTCTGATGAGAAAGCCAGTGAGCAGGAAGGAGGGGGTGAGGGCTCACCGCACATGACAGTGCCCCCTCTCAAGGAACGCCTCCTGGCGGTCGCCCAGTTTTCTCTGGGTGAGCCCGATGGTAGTCCCGGGCCATCCCCTTGTTGTGAAACTTGGACCAAAGGACCCATGAACGATGCTCCAGGCCATAGCTCTCCCAGTCGACCAAGTATTGGAAACCCCGACTCCGATGTCGTATGTCCAAAATCTCCCTCACGATGTGAGTGACGTATCCGTCCAGGACCTTGGAGGGAGGGGGAGGCTTCGAGGGCTGGAAGAGAGAGGCTTAACTTTGGAGACATGGAAGGTAGGGTGCGTGCAGAGCGTCTGTGGGAGCTGGAGCTGAACAGCAGAGTCACCGACATTCCCGGTGACAGGAAAGGGACCCACGAACCGGGGGACGAGTTTGCGACCCTCCGTCTTCAGTGGAACCTGGTCCGCGGCTACCCAAACCTGCTGTCCCTTTCTGTAGCTTGGCACTGGAACCGTCTTTCGGTCAGCATAGCGCTGATTGCGCTCGGTGGCACGCTGAAGCGCTGCTCTGGTGAATCTCCAGGCCTGGTGACAGCGATGGAAGTGAGCCCCCACAGACGGCACCGCAACCTCTCTCTCAGCAATAGAAAGTGTGTGTGTGGGGGGGGGGGGGCGGGGGTTGTAGCCCACGGACACCTCAAATGGTGACTGGACCGTAGCCGAGGAGACCGTGGAATTTAAGGAGTATTCCACCCAAGTGAGATGGAAGCTCCATGATGCGGGGTCTTCAGCTGCCACACAACGAAGGGCGGCCTCCAGGGACTGGTTGGCACGCTCAGCCTGCCCTTTGTTCTGGGGATGATAGCCGGAGGTGAGGCTGATGGTGATACCAAGACAATGGCAGAAGGACTTCCAGACCCGTGAAGTGAACTGTGGGCCCTGGTCAGACACAGTGTCCGTAGGAATGCCGTGTAGCCTGACGACGTGGTAGGAAAGGAGCTCCGCTGTCTAGGCGGCGGATGGCAGCTTTGGAAGGGGAACCAGGTGTATGGCCTTGGAGAACCTGTCCACGATGGTCAAAATCACAGTGTTGCCATGGGAATGGGGAAGACCAGTGACAAAATTCATAGCAATGTGGGACCAAGGCCGACTGGGAATGGGGAGGGGGTGAAGAAGACCAGTGGGGGGGTGGAGGAGGATTTGTTTTGAGCACACATCTGACAGGCTTTAACATACTCCTGCACGTCCCGCTGTAACATAGGCCACCAAAACGCTCGCCTGATGATGTCAATAGTCCGCACCACCCCCAGGTGACAGGCGAAATGTTCAGTGTGCCCCCACTGGATGACTTTGCTGTGGAAAGCAGCCGGGACGTACAGGTGGTTGGCGGGAGAATGGACTGGGGGCGGGAAGGGGGTCAGCCACGTCCTGACTGAACTGCCTGGAGAGAGCATCAGGCTTCCCATTACGGGAGCCGGGCCTATAGGTAACAGTAAAGTTAAAGCGCTGGAAAAATAAGGCCCAGCGAGCCTGCCTAGGATTAAGCCGGCGGGCCGACCGCAGATACTCTAAGTTCTTGTGGTCGATCCACATGACTACCTGGTGAACAGCTCCCTCCAGCCAGTGTCTCCATTCCTCAAACGCCAAGTTAATGGCCAGCAGCTCGCGATCCCCCACATCGTAATTCCTCTCAGGCGGGGTGAACCGCCAAGAGAAATACGCACACGGACGGAGCTTCAAGTCTAGGGAAGAGCGCTAGGACAGGACAGCGCCCACCCCCGTTTCTGAGGCATCCACCTCCAGGGTGAATTGGAGCTGAGGGTCGACCTGAGCCAAGACTTGATCGCCAGTGAACAGGACCTTTAATTTGTTGAAGGCCTGCTCAGCTGCCTCGGTCCATACAAATGGCACCTTAACAGAGGTCAGCTTAGTTAAAGGCTGTGATATCCCACTATAGTTTCGAATAAATCTGCGATAAAAGTTCGCAAACCTCAAGAAGCGTTGCAGCTCCTTGCAGGAGTGGGGGGTTGGCCAATCAAGCACAGCCTTCACCTTGGCTGGGTCAGCCCTCAGCTCTCCCTCCATAATAATGAAGCCAAGGAAAGAAGTGGAAGATGTAGAAAATTCACACTTCTTTGCCTTGACGTACAGTTGGTTCTCTAAGAGCCATTGTAACACAGCTCTAACATGGGTCTCGTGCTCCTCTGGCGTGCGAGAAAAAAATCAGAATATCGTCTAAATAGACAAAAACAAACCGATTAAGCATGTCGCAGAGGACGTCATTGATTAACCGCTGGAAAACAGCGGGGGCATGAGTTAGACCAAAAGGCATAACTAAATATTCAAAATGCCCCAGATGAGTTTTGAACACCATTTTCCACTTGTCCCCCTCGCGTATTCTACCTAGATGGTAAGCATTGCGTAGATCGAGTTTAGAATACATGGGAACGCTGCAGGAGCTTGAAAGTGGAGTTCATCAGGGGCAGAGGGCATTTGTCTTTGACAGTGATGGCATTAAGCTCCCGATAGTCAATGCACAGACGCAAAGACCCGTCCTTTTTGCCTACAAAGAAAAACCCCGCCCCTAAGGGAGCCGAGGATGGCCAAATGAGGCCGATGTTGAGCAAATCCTTAATGTACCTCTCCATCACCTCCCTCTCAGGACCAGAAATGCTATAGAGTTTGCTGGACAGTAACCTCGCACCCGGAAGGAGGTCAATGGCACAGTCGTACGAGCGATGCAGGGGAAGCGCTAACGCTCGCGACTTGCTAAATACCTCCCCGAGGTCGTGATAGACCTTGGGTACGAGGCTGAGGTCCGGCAGCTCAACCCGAGGCGAGGAGACGGACAGGGACGGGGAACACTCGGCCGAATTTAGGCACATAGCCAAACAGTTAGCACTCCAGGAGGTGATAGAATTTTGTGCCCAATTGATCATAGGATTGTGCCTCCAGAGCCATGGATAACCAAGTACCATAGCGTGAGAAACTCGTGGAAACACGTAAAAGGTCTGCTTCTCATGGTGGTTCCCAGACAAAAGGATGGATAACTGCACCGTGCAATGAGTAACGAACGCCACCATCTGGCCAGAAAGAGTACGCACAGAGCGGGGAGCCAGCAGTTTAACTGTCGGAATCCCCAGCTCGTGCACCAGCGTAAAAGAGACGAAATTACCCTCCGCCCCGGAATCAATCAAGGCGGAGACCCTCCTCTCAACCCCTGGTAGCTGGATAAGGGCCAAAATAGAGAAATTACAGGGGGGATCGGATTGAGTCCCGCCCGCCAGACCCCCCACGGCTACAGACTGGCCGATTCTTTTTGGCCGAAGGTGGCATGCATCCAACTTATGGTTCAAAGAACCGCAGTAGGCACACGCCCCGATCCGCCGCCGTCACTCAACCTCTGCTCGCGGAAGACGAGCAGAGCTGAGCTCCATAGGCTCGGGGTCAGGATCGCCTCGGTCAGTAGATGCCAGGAAGGAACGGGTGATGGGCAGGCGAGACAAGGCACCGCGCTCCCGAGCACGCTCCCAGTATCGATTATCTAACCCGACCGCCTGATCTATCAGGCCGTCTAAGGTGGCGGGAATGTCGTGAACCGCCAAGTCATCCCGGAGACGAGGATGGGTTCAGACCCTGGAGGAACGCGTTGCGTAACGCAACCTTGTTCCACCCTGAATCCGCTGCCTCAACCCGGAACTCCATCGAGTAGTCGGCCACCGACCGACTGCCCTGACAGAGTGACAGTAGATGACTAATGATGTTCCCTTCCCAAAATAAAACTGAACCTGACATAAAAAGTCCTTGCATTTCCCCACCTCCCCTATGTACAGGGCAGGGGTGGAAATGGCAAGGGTTCAGCGGATAATAAAGGAGGAGCAGGTGAAGGTGGAGCAGCCGGGGCACCAGCATGGTCCAATCGATCAGTAATGACATTCAGCTGCTGCGCAATTGCCTGCAGCAGCTGAGTGTGCTCAGCAACCTGCCTCTCTGTAACGTAGAGGCGGTGGAGTGCGGAGTGATCGGTTGATGATGATGCACCTGCCAGGTGGTGACTCTGGCTGGCTTGTTCTGTCATATTGGCTGGACAAGCCACCTGAGTGCAGCGTGCAATCACCAAGCGAACACAAAAGAAACGTTTGACCTTTTATTACAATATTCAATACAGCAAACTTGAGGAGAAAACGTCAGTCACTCGCCAGATAAGCAGGAGCCCTGCAGAGGACAAACGAGGCTGATTAGAGAGGAATGGAGATAAGATGGGAAAACAGATCATGCCACTCACGTGGGAGATAGGAGGAATCCAGCACAGAACCCAGCAAAGGAGAGGAACCGGCAGGCGGAACTGCTGGACAGGTAGGATGAATGGGTCTGACTGGGCGAAGAGGGAAGGCTGCTTTGAGGAGGAGCAATTGGCTGGCGAGCGCACCAAATCCCTGCAGACGCACCACTCCGTTGGCAGCAACCTGGAAAAGATGAGAGAGGCAAAATAATTAGATGGTGTCATAAGACAAGCACCGCTTACGATGAGCCATTGATTTGAGCAGAATACCCAAATGAGCCAGTGTTGAATCACTGAAGATTGCTTCCTTATAAACGCTGGCAGGCAAGAATCATCAGGTGCGTCTGATGAGAGAGCCAGTGAGCAGGAAGGAGGGGGCGAGCGCTCACCGCACATGACATACAGAAGCTCTGAAATCACTCTTTTGCGCTCATTTCCAGCTTTTTACTTTTCCACAAAGGCTGTGTTCTGGCAAAGATTCTATTTCTATTTTTCTTGGTGATTTTTCTTATTCTGGATTTGTCTGTATCCTACCAAGGGCAGGGAGGATCAACAGCCAGCTGGTGGGGACAGTGGAATTCTCTGTGCATATGAGCCCGCTATTGAGTTTGGCCAGATGTGGTACATATTTTAGTTGACAACATAAAACATTATAGATAGATAGATAGATTTACATGTAAATCTACGGGGGGGGGGGGGGGGAGATTTTTTTCCCTGCAAAGTTAAAAGTCTCACAATTAGAACTGAAAATGCAAGTGAAAATAAAAGCTACTCAGTGTTTTATCATATTAGAATTAAAAGTACTGATATGAGAGTGAATAGTTGTCTGTCTCTCTGTGTTGGCCCTGCAATGGACTGGCGATCTGTCCAGGGTGTACCCTGCCTCTCACCCAAAGATGCTGGGATAGGCTCCAGCCCCCCGTGACCCAAAAAGGATTAAGCGGAAGAAGATGGATGGATAAAATTACATCTGCCCTGCAATGGACTGGCAATCTGTCCAGTGTGTACCCTGCCTCTCGCCCAAAGATGCTGGGATGAGCTCCAGACCACCACCCTCATGACCCGTAAGCAGTAGAAGATGGATGGAAAAAATTATACCGTGACCTAATTTTTAAAACTCTCTCCATCAAAATGATGAGCAAAGAGAAATTCCGGATGATAATTAACAAAAGAAGCCAAGAAGAAAAGGAAATATGATGAGAGTTAGCTTGCTCTTGGATTCATTGTGGGTGTGGAGGGGCAGAGAAATAGCTGTGTGGGCTCGGTAAGGTCTGGCTCCCCAAAATGGGGACTTAAAAAAAGTTTAAGAGCCACTGGTATAAATTCAGGGAAAAAAAATCAGGAGATTACAATGACCAGTCTCTGAACTTTAATTGCTAATATGGGATTTTAACAGTGTGCTTCAGTCGCACTCTTTAGAAAGAAACCTCAAAGCTTTGAATATTTTTCTGCACAATTAAGGAAAGCCTCCAAGCTCCATGAAGCTTCACCTGCCAAACAAGAATAAATGCTACAGCTCCTCAGCTGTACAATTTATTCTTGTTTAAAAGCAGCCTACTTTGTATATTTACTGTACTGTATTTACTTTGTATATTTACTGTTGTTTACAGCCTATTAATGCAGTCTTAGCATGCAAAACATACCTGACAGCACTCTGGTGCACACTGCTGTTCCGTGTTGCCAGATATCGCAAGAGAAACAAGCAACCAGCTCTATGGAAACAAGCCCCCAAAAAAGCCCAACAGCCAACCTACCACACTGTGTAGAAGAGAGGCTGCTTGATAACAGCATACAGTGGTGTGGAAAAAGTGTGGCTGAATTACAACAATTCTGCAAAGATGAGTTGGCAAAAATTCTTCCACAGTGCTGTAAAAGACTCACTGCCAGTTATCGCAAATGCTTGACTGCAGTTGTTGCTGCTAAGGGTGGCCCAACCAGTTATTAGGTTAAGGGGACAATCACTTTTTCACATATGGCCATGTAGGTTTGAATTTTTTTTTTACCCTTAATAACAAACTGTGGCGGTTCGTTTTAACCCCACAACAGACTAAGGACACTCAGCCCTCTTTTCTGTTTTTCTGCTGCATTACTGAGAAGCAATGTGCCATTCATGTATTTGTGATGCAAACATGCATGTGTTGTGATGTAATGCGCCATTCTGTATAGTGTGCATATGGCTTGTCCTTACTATGCTTTTTCTGAGCATCTTAGATGTGCTTTGGTGTATTAATGTCTACAGGTAGACGAGTTTCTTCTGTCTCACCTATGTGATGTTAATCGATGCCTTTCATCCTTTGTACTCATGCATCCTGTCCTTACTGTGACCTAGAGACTCAGATCAATATGTAGATGTGCTTGTTAGCCTCTTTGTCTTGCACTTAGAGCGAGGTCTAGCTAATCTGCCCATTGTGATGTATGGCTTACAAATGCAAATACCTCCTGCCTGTTCTGTTGTCCCTTTGATCATTCTAGACTGTGGGGTATGTCTTTTTGATGTATTGTTATGATCAAGTATTTAAGGTGCAACTCTGTAACGCAATCTCTCTCTTCTTCTCTCACTCTGATCCTGCAACTGGTAGACACACGCGTGTCCACCTCTCCTTCTCTGAGAGCTTAGGGATCCCGCTCCGGGCTGCTCCACTATGCACCGGAGAGGGGATCCCGTGAAGGCGACATGATATAATAAAACCTGCTTAAAACCACAGCACTGCTGCTTATTTTTTCATGCCGCCTCACTGGTGACCCCTCGAACACGCACACGTTTTGTGCGAAAGCAACCTTCCGAGCTGGACAGCCACACAGCTGCGTTGGTGGCCCCTTGAAGACGCACACGCTTTGTGCAACGCAGCCTTCTGTTTTGGATGGCCACGCTGGCGAACCGACGCTGAAAAAAACGAGCGGCCAGCGAACGCAACACCCGGGCATGAATGCTCCGTCGCAGCGGCCTACTGGTTCCCCATCCCTGCGGCTTCAGGGAGACTTCGACGCGGAGCCAACACAGGCGAGCCGTTCTCCGGACATCACCCACGACCGGGTAAACTGCAGAAAACGTCATGGCGCGACCCTCGCCTGAGATCTGCACAACCACGCTGGACCGGCCGCTCTCACAGAGAGCGCACGCACCTCGTCCTCTCCCCAGACGGCAACCTCCAGGGCCGACGGGGAGCGCAGCGCGTGGAACTGAACGCACCATGGCCGCACGAGCGACAACGATCGTCTCCTCCCTCTCACCGCTCCAAAGCAGCTGCACGAGCCCGGGGCACAAAGATCGTCTATTGCCTCGCACCGCTCCAATGCGCCTCCACGAGCCCGAGGGACGGAGATCGTCTACTTCCTCACACCGCCCCAACGCAGCTGCATGAGCCTGAGGAACAAAAGATCGTCTATTCCCTCCCGCTGCTCCAACGCCTCTGCACGGGCCTGAGGGACTAAAGATCGTCTATTTCCTCTCACCGCTCCAACGCACCATGGGCAATCTACAGCCACAGCTCAACCTGGATTTTACCGGCGCCGTCTGCGCCGTTCTCCACCAAGTTTCTGCACCCTGACTCACCACTCCAGCGGCCCACCCACGCACTGAACCCCCGCGCACGCATCGGGGAGTTACAAGGACGGCGCATCACGCATGGGACAAGTAATGGCTCCACAGACTGCCTTCCTCCTTCGCCGCTGCCTTTCAGGGCTGCTCGCTCACCTGAGGCACGCATGCAGCATACTGGAAGGATTTGTTAACAGTCTCAGCCACGCCACAGACCGCCATCGTCCTCCACCGCTGCCCACAGAACCTTCAGGGTTGCTCGTTCACCTGAAGCAAGCACGCAGCTCGCCACTGGATTTTTTAATGGTCTTAGCCACGGCACAACGGGATTTCAGCCGTCAGCTGTTCCCAGGAGCTTTGGGGTTGCTTCAGCACCCAAGGCCAACAGTCCCTATGCTTTGTTTACTTTTTCTCTTACAGCCGCTCCTGCTTTTCTTCATGGCCACGAGAGGAGTCAGAGACTAATTTTTCTTCTTGTGGACCGCTGCACGTTCAACGGGACCAGCCCTTCGACATTGCGGACCCACAAGCAATTTTTGCACGGCTCAGGACGATTTCACAGCTCCTGCCGGCACTTACTACCCCTCCCCTCCCTCCCCCTCCGCCTGCAGCGAGCTTCTCCCACAGCTCGCTCACACAGATGGATTATCGAGGTCGCGACCCCCTGCCGCGTCCTCTGGGGGGGAGCGTGTGTGGCGGTTCGTTTTAACCCCACAACAGACTAAGGACACTCAGCCCTCTTTTCTGTTTTTCTGCTGCATTACTGAGAAGCAATGTGCCATTCATGTATTTGTGATGCAAACATGCATGTGTTGTGATGTAATGCGCCATTCTGTATAGTGTGCATATGGCTTGTCCTTACTATGCTTTTTCTGAGCATCTTAGATGTGCTTTGGTGTATTAATGTCTACAGGTAGACGAGTTTCTTCTGTCTCACCTATGTGATGTTAATCGATGCCTTTCATCCTTTGTACTCATGCATCCTGTCCTTACTGTGACCTAGAGACTCAGATCAATATGTAGATGTGCTTGTTAGCCTCTTTGTCTTGCACTTAGAGCGAGGTCTAGCTAATCTGCCCATTGTGATGTATGGCTTACAAATGCAAATACCTCCTGCCTGTTCTGTTGTCCCTTTGATCATTCTAGACTGTGGGGTATGTCTTTTTGATGTATTGTTATGATCAAGTATTTAAGGTGCAACTCTGTAACGCAATCTCTCTCTTCTTCTCTCACTCTGATCCTGCAACTGGTAGACACACGCGTGTCCGCCTCTCCTTCTCTGAGAGCTTAGGGATCCCGCTCCGGGCTGCTCCACTATGCACCGGAGAGGGGATCCCGTGAAGGCGACATGATATAATAAAACCTGCTTAAAACCACAGCACTGCTGCTTATTTTTTCATGCCGCCTCAAAACACCATTTAAAAACTGCATTTTGTGTTTATTTGTGTTATCTTTGTGTAATATTTAAATTTGTTTGATGATCTGAAACATTTAAGTGTGACAAACATGCAAAAAAAAAAAAGAGAAATCAGGAAGGGGCAAATACTTTTTCACACCACTGTAGATATATAGATTTATTTTAGTTTGCAGTGAGTTGACTGTAAACACAGTCAGCATTGAATAACTGAATTTTATAAACTCTAATTAAAGGAAAATACATATGCATTCTACATAAGCAACAGCAAATTTATAGTAAACACAATCATCATAAAAACTTTGAATAAATAAAATTTTAAACTCTAATCAAAAGAAAAGACATATGCATTCCGCACAAGCAACAGGAAATTGACAGTAAAGTTGACAGTCAACAAAAAATTGAAAAACTGTAATCGTGTTTAGTGATGTGGGATGATGGGAATTGTTATTCGCTAGTCGTTTAAACAAAAACTAAATATTACTCAGTTATTAAAAGACAGCTGGCTGTCAGGGACCTCCCCGTGCGCTTTTACGCAGCGCACGGTGAAGGGTAAAATGATGAGGATTTACGTGAAAGGGTACACCACAACACCACCAGTAGATGACATGGTTCCTCAAATCATCACTGACTGTGGAAACTTCACACTAAACCTCAAGCAACTTAGATTCTGTGCCTCTCCACTCTTTCTCCAGACTCTGGGACTTTGATTTCCAAATGAAATGTAAAATTTACTTTTATCTGAACATTTCTATTAAAAAACTATTTTTTAAAATTAATTTTATGTAATATTCTAATTTTTTGATAAACTGAATTTGGGATTTTCATGGTCTGTAAGCCATAATCATCAAAATTAAAATAAAAAAAACACTTAAAATATATCAGGGAGTGGGAACAGCTGGAGATAATGAGAGAGGGGGCATGGCCGGACCGACAGGCTGTCAACCAGTGCTCACAGAAGAGTGAGCCAAATAGGTCCCATATGCAATAAATATATACAGTAAGAAGAATTATGCAGACTGGGAATATCTACAGGTCAATGTTTTTGGGCAGTTCAGTTATGAAGGGTTAAATTGGCAACAAATCTGATCAGTTTGTGATCATTTTTTGTGAATGACAAGGAAAAGGAAGGTTTTTTTTAAATAAAATTTTGTATCGTATATACCCTGTTAAAGATTTATTTGAAAGGTTTGGACTCAAAATAGATTATTCTTTTGTTTTTGTTTTTTGTAGACTGGAGAGAGAGTTGAGCTCTTATTTGTGTCACGTGGTGGCCCTCGCGGGCCACCATAAGATGCCAAAAGTCACCAGTGAGGATTGCATGATGTTTATTATGAACAGAAGATAACACAAAGTAACAGAAAGTAATGAACCACGATGGGCTAAAACACACTACACTAGATACAGGGACCGTAAGGCTGATCAAGCTCACTTACGATTCAGGATAAGGACGAGGGATGATTGTAGATGTGGAATCATTAAGGAATATTGACGTCTGAGATGAGGAACGCTCGCTCAACGTCCGATGAGGGATCATCGACGAGACTGCTGCATTGTACTGCTCCTCAGCGCCTGCTTAAATGCCGGGCTGCTGATGAGCCGTAAATGCAGCACAGCTGTTAGGTTTTGACAGCAGGAAGCTCCTCCGAGCGCTGTCACAATAAGAGCTCGGGGAGCCAGAAGGTAACCCTGCTGTCAAACCTAGCGGAGATGAAGCATGGCCCGAGCGTGGACGACATCGGTACTCAGACCATGACAGTACCTCCTCCCCAAGGGCGGGCTCCGAATGGCCAATGACACCCAAGCCCCGCCCCCCCCCAGGGCGGGCGGATGGGGGAAAAGGCCTGGAGGGAGACGACCAACAATAGACCAAAAATCATGATGAACACAGAAGCACAGAGACAACCAAAAAAAAACAAAAACTCCCAAATACATGAAATACACTGGACACAGGGCACGATAACAGAAAATACAATATCCCCCAAATGTGAAACCCATGATTAAGGCAGACTACAAATGAAACAATTACAGGGCACGATAACAGAAGATACAATATTCCCAAAAGCAAAACCCATGATTAAGGCAGACAACAAATGAAACAATTACAGGGCAAGATGACAGAAAATACAACATTCCCAAACACACAAAAACACACAGGACGGCCAAAACAGGGAAAAAAAAAAAACCACATTAACACAGGCAAAACACAGAGCAAAATTATCCCCCGCATGACCTTTCGTCGTCGTCGTCGGCCTCCGTCGGCCTATGATGACCATGGAAGAGAATCCTAAACATCTACTCTGCTGGAACAGCACCGCCTGTGGCTGAGCAGGCCGATGCGCGAATGGCAGTCCCTGTCACACAGGTCGCACTTGTGGGTGGTCTCCGTGCTGCTGGAGCTGTGGTGGTTCTTCCTGCGGGTCCTTTTTTCATCTGCTGCAGCAGTCAGTCTCTCTTCACCCGCCTTGAGCTGTCTGGTCAGGGTGCCTCTCCATTTGGAGCGGTCCGTTGCAAGGTCCTCCAGCGCTCTGTGTTGATCTCCAGGGCCTTCATGTCTCTCTTGCAGACGTCTCTAAAGCGCAGCTGTGGGCAGCCAACGTCTCTCCTGCCAGTCGCCAGTTCTCCATAGAGGACGTCTTTGGGGATTCTGCCATCCTCCATACGGTGAACGTGGCCTAGCCAGCGGAGCCTGGGCTGCCTGAGTAGAGTGAACATGGAGGGAAGGCCGGCGTGGGACAGAACTTCTTTGTTGGGCACTTTGTCCTGCCAGGATATGTCCAGGATACGGCGAATGCAGCGCAAGTGGAAGGAGTTCAGTCTCTTTTCCTGCCGGGCGTATGTTGTCCACGTCTCACTCCCATAGAGCAGTGTGCTGATGACGCAGGCATTGTACACTGCCATCTTCGTCTTGACAGAGAGTTTGGGATTCTCCCACACTCGTGTGGTGAGGCGAGCGAGTGTGAAGGCTGATTTTCTAATCCTCTTGTCGATCTCTGTATCAAGGGAGAGGTTGCTGCTGATCGTGGACCCCAGGTACGTGAACTGATTCACGACCTCCAGCTCGTAGTCGTCGATGGTGATGGTTGGTGGTGCTTTCGTGCCTTGCGCCAAGACGTTAGTCTTCTTCAGGCTGATGGTAAGCCCGAAGTCCTTGCATGCCTGGGAGAAGCGGTCCATCAGGGTCTGAAGCTCCTGCTGTGTGTGGGTCCCGACTGCAGCGTCGTCTGCGAACAGCATGTCTCTGATTAGAGCCTCGCGTACTTTGGTTCTGGCTTTCAGGCGGGCGAGGTTGAAAAGCCTGCCGTCAGATCTTGTGAGCAGGTAGATTCCCTCTGTTGCTGTGCTGAAGGCATGCCTCAGGAGCATAGCAAAGAAAATCCCAAAGAGGGTTGACGCAAGTACACAGCCCTGTTTCACTCCGCTGCGTATGTTGAATGGCTCTGAGACTTTGCCGTCGTGCTGCACTATCCCCTGCATGTTGGTGTGAAACGATTCGATGAGGCTTTGCAACTTTGGTGGGCATCCTATCTTTGGCAGGATCTTGAAAAGGCCCTCTCTGCTGACCAGATCGAACTCTTTGGTGAGGTCGATGAAGGCGACGTACAGGGGCATGTTCTGTTCTCTGCATTTCTCCTGGAGTTGGCGGATGGAGAATATCATGTCTACTGTCGATCGCTCAGCGCGGAAGCCACACTGAGACTCGGGGTAGACACATTCGGCAAGCTTCTGTAGACGAACGAGAACAACTCATGCGTAGACTTTGCCAACAACGCTGAGGAGGGAGATGCCCCTGTAGTTGTTGCAGTCGCTTCTCTCCCCTTTGTTTTTGTAGAGGGTAATGATCTTGGCGTCCCTCATGTCCTGTGGTACGGCACCTTCCTTCCAGCACTGGCAGAGGACGTCATGCAATGGCAGCAGTAGGGTGGTCTTGCAGTGCTTGATCAGGTCGGGGGGTATGCTGTCGTTGCCGGGTGCCTTGCCAGCGGCCAAGCTATCAATGGCCTTGCTGAGTTCGTCGATGGTTGGCTCGGTGTCAAGTTCGTCCATGGATGGCAGGCAATCGATGGCATCAAGGGCTGATGGTGTCACAGTGTTCTGTCTGGAGTAGAGGTGGAGTAGTGCTCCACCCATCTCTCCATCTGCTTGATCTTTTCTGTGATCATCTCCCCAGTGGAGGATTTGAGGGGGGCTGTCTTGCTCTGAGCCGGACCAAGTGCTTTCTTGATGCCATCGTACATACCACGGATGTTCCCTGTTATGGCAGCGGTTTGAATGTCTTGGCTGAGCTGAGTCCAGCACTCGTTGGCACAGCGCCGAGCAGTCTGCTGAACTTTGCTTCTCGCAGCCCTGAGAATCTGGAGATTCTTCTCGTTTGGGTACTTCTTGTACTCGGCAAGAGCTGAGCGCTTGGCTTCAATGACGGGGGTCATCTCGGTCAACTTGGCATCAAACCAGTCCTGTGACTTCGAGGTCTTCCTCCCAAAGGTAGCCAAGGCTGTGCGGTGGATGGTGTTTTGCAGCTCTTCCCACTTCTGCTTTGCAGATTCTCCTTCTTGTGGTACACCAAGTTCCTTCTCAAAGGTGGAGGCAAACTGCTCAACAAGTTCTGGTTGGGCCATCTTGCTGATGTCAATCCGTGCCTTTCCAGGCTGTCTAGCACGATGGAATTTCTTCAGCTGCAGCTTGACCTTGCAACACACCAATGAATGGTCTGTGTCGCAATCTGCACTCTGGAACGAACGGGTGATTAGCGCGTTCTTCAGTGAGGTGCGCCTGGTCAGGATCAAATCCAGCTGGTGCCAGTGCTTTGAGCGCGGATGTCGCCAGGAAACCTTGTGTTGGGGCTTGGTCTTGAAGAACGAGTTTGTGATGCACAGATCGTGATAAGTGCAGAACTCAAGCAGCCGCTGTCCGTTGTCGTTCATTCTGCCCACGCCAAATGGTCCAAGACAAGAGGGCCAGGAGTCGTGGTCAGCACCCTCTCTGGCATTGAAGTCTCCAAGGAGAATGAGTTGTTCAGAGTTGGGGATGAGCCTGACAGTTGTTGTGAGATTCTCGTACAACTCATCTTTTGCCTCTGGTGTGGCTGTCAGTGTTGGGGCATACACACTGACGAGGGTGACTGGGCCTTGAGTGGTGTTGAGGCGGAGGGTGAGGAGTCGTGCAGAGCCATTGCTGCCCGGTTCCACCATCTTCAGCAAGGTGTTCTTCACTGCGAAGCCCACTCCATGTTCCCTGTGTTCGTCACTGCTCATTCCCTGCCAGTAGAACGTGTAGTCCTTCTCTCTCAGTGTGCCTGCGTCAGCCAACTGTGTTTCCTGGAGAGTGGCGATATCCACTTCCAGTCTCTTCAGCTCATTATTGATGATGGCAGTCTTCCTGGTGTTGTTTATGTCCTTGAGGTTAGCAGCGAGTCCTGTCATCATAGTGCGGACACCCACATTAACACAGGCAAAACACAGAGCAAAATTATCCCCCGCATGACCTTTAACCCGGACAATTCAGGAAAATGGTGACAGGCAGAGACCAAAACCCACGGAGACAGTTCCGGTGGTCTCCCTGCGTCCCAAGGCCAACAGGGGAATATGGGGAACAGTACATGATCGGGCAGCCTGCCCCAGTCCCAGGCCCAGAAAGTCCAATTCTCCGGCGGCCGAACCAGGTCGCCCTGCAGCAAGCACAGAGTGTCGGGTGGCTGACCCAAGGCACCGAACCGGCGAAACAGTTCCTCGGGTGGCCGACCCACGTCCCTCAGCCACCAGCACCGTGGGAAGACAGTCCGCGGCGGCCTCCCTGGCGGAGGAAAAACGTGGGAGGGCCGGGCCGAGTGTAGAAAGCCCCTAACGGCCCCCGGCGATGATGAGCAGGGGCGGTGACTCAGATGAGGGGATTGAAGATGATGACGAGCCCGCACCATGTCAGGCAGCGAAGGGTCTGCAGCTCCTCCACCGTCCTTGACCCATACCAATGCTGCAGACGTGGCTGCACCCACGTTGGACCCCCACTGGGGTTCGGCTGCACCCGCATCGGACCCAATTGGGTCTCGTCGGGCCCCAACTGGGTCTTGGATGCACCCGCGTCGGACCCCACTGGGTCTTGGCTGCACCCGCGTTGGACCCCGATTGGGTCGGCACAGCACCGGCGACGACCTCCGACCCCGAACCTGGAACCTTCAGCACAGCATCCAAGACTGGCTCCGCACCGGTGACTCTGCAACAAGGCTCGGAAGACAAGAGAGAACCAGGATCAGAATCACCGGTAGCAACAGAACCCGGCGAAATGGGCTCGGGTGCAGCGGATGGCTGCCCCTGGCTCGTCTCCCCGAGAGACAGGCAAAAATGCTCCAGAGTAGAAAGAAGGAAGATAAGGTAGTGCACTTGCCTGATCTCGGGTTCTGTCGCCGTCCAGAACTTCGGCGATCCGGGCTCAGAGTGAAGAAGTTCGTCCTCAGGCTCCCACTCAGCTACGGCGGGTTCCGCAGCCGGCATGATGGTCACTACAGTCTGTGGGTCCTCCGGCGCTGATGTCCACGCGATAACCCACACAGCATGGTGGCAGGGGACCCTCGACCCGCTGGCTCGGACCGTTCCAGCGTGGAGACTCGGGGACGCTTTGTCATCAGTGCAGGCTCCAGGCTGCAGTCCACTCTTCTCCTCTGCCTGTGACGTGGCTGCGGAGCTGGAACCAGGCTCTCCAGAACCGCAGGCCCCCCCCTTGTCCGGCGACGTAGGCCTGGCGTCGTGGACCGCTCGGTGAAGGGAGACACAGAGGCAGCAGGTTCAGTAATCAGGGCTACAGCAGGTGGTGGGAGCTCGGGAGACTGCGAACCCTGAATTCCGCCCCCAGGAGTCAGACAAGACAAATCACAACTTTGATGAGAAGAAGGAACTTGCACTTGCCTGTCTCCCAGAGGGAGGATGGTGCCTGCTGTAGGGGACGTTGCTCCTCCCTTTCCCCGCCGGATGGTGACAGAGGGCCCCCTGGAAGGACGAGGGGGAGCCGCTCGCGATGGATCAGGGACGGGGCTCGCCGAAGCAGGACTCCTGGCACACATAGCAGCCGGGGAGGGCATCGAGGAGGAGAGGGCGACAGCCGAGACAAACCGGGCACAGAGCGCTGACGGAACAGCAGGAGAGGATGACCCGGGGGGAGAGGCTGCGGGAATTCCCTCCTGGCGAGATGCCGAAGAGGCAGCTGACTGTGCGGTAGAATCTTTCTGGCGGCCCGGAACAGGATCCGGACGGGGTTCTTGCTGAGGTTGACCTTGGCTGTGGCGCCGACGTCTTTCACGGCCCCCGGATGGTGCGAACTCCTGGACTGGATCAAGGACGGGAACGGGATCCCAAAGCGGGGAGCGGGGATGCCTCCTCCTCTGCTTCTTGCCGTAGTCCTCCTCCACCATACGGAGTATCTCGCGCTGAGCGGCAATGTCATCCCTCCTCGCGCCGACTTCAGGGTGGTCGCGTAGCGGGGAAGATGATTTAGAGCATCCTCAGCACAGTCCAGGTACCAGCGTACGTCGCTGTGATAATCGAGGAGGGAGGCGGCGATGAGCGTTTCATCAACAAATTCCAAAGCGTCCACCAGCTCGTAGCTCAGACTCCGAGCGTGGCCCCTCCGCAACGGCATTCTCTCAGCACACAGTACCCAGACAGGAAAGAACAATTGTCCAATTAATGCAAACTCACCGAGAATGGCGTCTTGGTTTGGGGCCTCTGTTTAGGCACCCTGGCAGCAGTCTACTGTCACGCGGTGGCCCTCGCGGGCCACCATAAGATGCCAAAAGTCGCCAGTGAGGTTTGTATGATGTTTATTATGAACAGAAGATAACACAAAGTAACAGAAAGTAATGAGCCACGATGGGCTAAAACACACTACACTAGATACAGGGACCGTAAGGCTGATCAAGCTCACTTACGATTCAGGATAAGGACGAGGGATGATCGTAGATGTGGAATCATTAAGGAATATTGACGTCTGAGACGAGGAACGCTCGCTCAACGTCCGATGAGGGATCATCGACGACACTGCTGCATTGTACTGCTCCTCAGCGCCTGCTTAAATGCCAGGCTGCTGATGAGCCGTAAATGCAGCACAGCTGTTAGGTTTTGACAGCAGGAAGCTCCTCAGAGCGCTGTCACAATAAGAGCTCGGGGAGCCAGAAGGTAACCCTGCTGTCAAACCTAGCGGAGATGAAGCATGGCCCGAGCGCGGACGACATCGGCGCTCAGACCATGACAATTTGTTTGTTAATTGTATTTACACAAAGATGTTTTGGACAGATGTTGGTAATTTTATTTTGCAGAGGACTGGACAAAGAATTATGTATTATGAAAGAGACATTTTTGGATTTGAACAAAAATCAGTGGACAAGGATTTTGTTTATTTCATACAATTCTTATTGCTTAAAGGAAAGTTTCACATACACAAGAAGAAGTGGACAGACTCCAGAATGAAACCAAACTTTGAACATTTTTATTTTGAACTGAAACAATATGGCACAACTATTAGCAGGATAAAAAATAAAAAAAACTATATAGATATTTGGTGTTCTTGAGAAATTTAGTATTTGTACATAAATATCATATTTTAATTTTATTTATGTATTGCAACCTTGGCTTGAAACTTTTTTAAATGTAAAAGTATTATTATTCCCCTGGCAGTAACAGTTTTGTTGTAAAAATTTATGTGTGATCTAATAAAGTTTAAAAAAAGGTCCCATATGTGGAAGTAGAGGGGCCATGAGAGCTGTCACACAGACAGCAAAGCAAGCCCAAATAAGCAACTACACATTAAAAAAAACAAACCCAAAAACCCACAGCCCTCAACTGACAAGATTTGCAAGTGACTTTAGAGAAAAACAAGCCCAAAGTCGTTCATAATAAACAGGCTTGGCAACATTGCTCCCGCTATTGGCTCCCTCATTCTATCACTTGCAGAGAGCAGCACTTAGGTTTCGATTAGAGCTCCCTCTAGTGGCGGAATCTATAATTGTATTTAAGAATGCAGTTCCAAACGTGATATACTGTAAGTAAGTAATTGATTCTTGGAAATGGACTGGCGGGCCGCAGTAGATGAGGGAGCGGGCCACCAGTTGCCAATCCCTGCTCTACGTATTGCCACCTATAAGAAAAATTCATATTCTTTTCCCTTTATCATCATTCAATATACTCACCTTTGTCTTTCTTCTTCTCTGCAGCATTGCCAGATTGTCATCAATTGCACATTTCATTATCAATAAAACTTGTGTCAAACCTTTGAAGCTGTCTCCTCTCAGTGTCCGCATTTGGGTCTGTTCTGTAGAAACATGTCAAATAGTTTTGGGTGTTTTGTGTCGACTCGGTTTGAAAATATTGGATTTTTTTTTCTGTGAATATTTCTTAAGGAGTTTGCATGTTCTCCCCGTGTCTGAGTGGGTTTACTCCGGGATTTCTCCGGTTTCCTCCCACATGCCAAAAAACATGCAAGTTAGGTTAACTGGCATCAAACTGGGGATTCTAAATTGTCCTTAGGTATGACTGTGAGAGCGAATGGTTGTCTGTCTCTCTGTGTTGGCCCTGCGATGGACTGGCGATCTGTCCAGGGTGTACCCTGCCTCTCGCCCAAAGATGCTAGGATAGGCTCCAGCCCCCCCCCCCCGTGACCCGAAAAGGATTAAGCGGAAGAAGATGGATGGATGGATGGATTTCTTAAGGAAATTTTGCCAAGTTGGAAACACAGGAAGATGGTCACTTATGTCATTAATAATAAGTCCACTTACTATTTTGTTTCCAGTTTCATTACTAAACATATTGTCTATTATTGTTGCACTGTCACTTGTTCTGGTTGGTTTCAAGATTGTAGGAAATAAATTTATGCTGTATATCGCATACCAATAAAATCTCTAGTCAATTTATGTTCTTTTCACCAATCAACATTAAAAACCACATACAAATATAAATTTTCAGTCATCTGATGGTATTTATGAACCAACATGTCATTGAATATGTTGAGACAAGATCCTGGTGTTCTATAGATGCAGTTTACTATTCTTTGTTTTCCCCATATCTATTTTGGCATTTTTTTCAACAATTTTATACTTATTAACAAATAGAGCAATACCCCACCTTTTTGTTTTCTCTGTTGGTTTCATATTGTCTGTAACTCAAGTTCAACATCCACAATTTTCTCTGCATTGAGCCACATCTCAGAAGCAGTAATTACACTAAATATAGGGAATTGTTTCAGATAGTCCTTAATTTTGAAATGTATAATTGAAAATTGAAAATGTGCTGTCCATAATTATATTACTTTTGAGTTGTTCATCTTTGTAATACTCACAGGTGCATTTGATGTTTTTATATAAATTATTCTCTGAATCAATATCATTCTCCATTTCATATGTTGTGTTCTACAAAATCTGCAATTTTAAAATCATAATTTTCATAATTGTTGTGTGCGTGTGAATTACCTATCACACGGTCTGATGATCCAAGTTTCATGTAAATCATAAGTCCACATCCTTAAATGAAAAGGAATAATCCTTATCTGGCCCCACAATCGTAGTCATTCGGAAGTGTATTTTCATAATGGAGTAGTATTGTTTTAAAGCACAGTTCACATGTCACTGGTGACTCTTTCTCCAGGATTGGGCAAAACTGCAGGCTGTGTGTGTGAGTATAAATTATGTCACTGTATGGATCAGGTATTTAAATTCTCTCACCATGATCACCTTAGCAGTATCAGGATTCAGCCGAATCATCACTTCACAATTCCTTGTCCAGGTGGCTTGTATTTTATTTTGTTTCCATATAATACATCTCTATTTTGCAATATCTGCCTTCTTTTTGGCTATGTGCTCAGATACACTCCTGTCCCTGACAGTTTCCTTGCCTGTCTTAATAGCTGAATCTTACTTTTATGATTCATAAGGTGTACTGTGATGGTGGGCTTTGCCTTGCTGTTCATTCATGGAAACGTTTGAATGTGGGCATTATTTGTTTTTATGAAAACTGAATGAGTTGTTTCTCCATAGTTGGTAACTCCTGTACAGGGGCATCCTCTGCTTTGTCTGTGTCTGACACAGCACGTGCACACATTCGATGTTTGGTGTCTAGGCCGGATATAGTCACATCATCAATCCATGTATATTGCTCCAAGTTGTCAGTCATTTTTTACAAATCTTTAATCCTCTTATCTCTTTCTTTAAGCATATTAATGTGTTACCTCATCCATTAGTTCCACCAGTTTTGTTTTTTTGGCAAGTTTACTGATCTCTGCCATAAAACTCAATGATTTCCTGATTTCTTCCATTTCTTCCTCTGTAACATGTTTTAGCTTTGGTGGCATCTTCCTCACATTTCAGTTTCTGTTATGCACTGCTGTGCTGCTGCCAGCGTCTGAGCCTAGTAGCAGCAGGCTAGCTGCTGCTGGTGCCTGTTTCTCTTTTAAGGTGAAAACTGCTCCCCGTCCAGTCAGCGAAACTCCGTGTCCTCACTGCTATGCTGTGGAGCTGACCTCTACTATATATAAATCACTGGTCACACCTGAACAGCGGTGGATAGAGTATCCAGAAATCATACTCAAGTAAAAATAGCATTGCATTATAATGTTAGTGTCATCTGGATCACTTGGCAAGCAGAGCACACATGCACACAAATTCATTCAATACTGCACTCAACTCAGTAATAGAGAGATGAAGTCTGTGGCTAAAAACTGCATCCATCCACTTATTCAATGGCATTGCTTTGACAACATTAGTTCCATTGTCAGTTATAGCAACCAGGCCTGCTGGGTTGAGCTTCCAGCTTGTCAGGAGTCAGACAGCACCTGCAGTGCTGCATGTTCCCTGGTGTAGTCTTGGGAAAAGTAGCTGGTCTGGAGAATGGAGGCTAATGTTCTAGGTGCCTGGCTGTGGCCTCCCCTGCCCATTCCTTGCTAGAGTGCTAGTGGGTTGGGTTAGTAGGAGGAATGGATGCCCACCCCCCTCCTGTGAAATTGTTTTTAAAGTTGTTTCCGGTCTGCAAAGCAAAACATGTTGGGGTCGACTGCTCTATAAAGTGAATTTTTTTGTCAGCCATCCTCTAGCAGGGCGTAGGTCGGGAGTGAGCAGGCGGGGGAGGGGAACTTATGTGTTCGGAGTGAGCGAGAAGAGGTGGATGTGGAATGGGGTGAAGTTGGGAGCAGACAGAAAGGAGAAAGCAGACGGAGTATCGATACAAACGATACTCTGTCACCTTGTGTCACGGATGACAATATATCAATACATTTTAAAGTAGGAAAATATTGCCCAGCCCTAGGTCACATGACTCACAGCAGCGGCTTTTTAGTTGCGATGAGAGAGTCCTTTACACAGTCATGGTTATGTTATCACTACACACTGATTACAAGCCTCTGATTCAGATGGAAAATACTAATACTGTTTTCTTGACAGGGTCTTGATGAATTCTTGATTACAATACCAGTAAATACAACATCAGCTTCTCCATTTTGTTGTCCCACTCCTCCACTTAGTGATCCACATCAGCTCAACCATTAACAGCAATTTAGCTTCACTGCATTTCTGCACACTTCACTCACTTCTTCTTGGCATTTTCAGATGAAACAAAGAGTTTGTCACCACAAAGTTATTATGGTTGGCTGATCGAGACAATAAATCCAACTCTAGCTTGTCTATTTTGTTTTAAACAGATGTAAAATATCTAGCCAGATGTTTATCAGGGCACCGTTTTCAAACAGGGCCTCGCTGTGGAAATTAAGGTATCCAATACAGAATTACAATTTTCACATATAAGAAGCCATTGATATTAAAAATAATTTAAAGATTATTAGAACACTGCCAAAGTGGAGTGATATATTTGGTGAAACGTCAGAGTGTGATTGTTGGGGAATATCATAACTCTTGGAATCACTATTGTCCAATCAGGCTGCTCAGTCTGAACTAACTTGTATAATAATTGTTAACTGTGGTGTTAACTGTGGTGCCTGTGTGTTATTTGTAATTTCCAGACAGACAGTGATGGCACAGCTGACATGAACTTGGAATGTAGGAGAAACACCAGTAGCTCCATGTCTAACCTGAGTCTCTCTTCTGGACTGGCCTCCATGTCTTCTGTACGTTCTTAATGAGTTATCATATTGTGATGCTTAATTACATCAGTCTGATCACTATTGCTACATGCCAGGTCACATAACAGAAGTGGAATAAAATTTAATTCAGAAACTTGTAAGACAAGGCTCATGAATGTACAATTCCTGACCGAAAGAAAAGGCTGTGCACTGTGAAATTTTATTGGACTTAACCCTTTAGCTTTTATTATGACATGCATACATCATCTCATCATTTGAATATGCTTATGCAATGTCACAACCTTTATTTCCATCAGGAGTTTGAATAACTTTTTGCCAAGGTTTTATGCTGATGATGGGAGAGCTAATGAGAAGTGACGATAAAAATGATGACTTATCACACTCCTTCCTGGTTTTAATAATGTGTGTAACAGTTCTTCACCTGATTGTATTGGTTTCAGTAATCTCCGTAGTTGTTTTCATTCTTTGATGCAGGCTAATATTTTGACCCTTCTGAAACAAGAAGGCATCTTTTCCATGACAACAGCATATACATTCCCACATGGTTGCTTGATGCCCAACTGCTAATGATATTTGTATGTGGCATCAAACAAAACAAGGATGAAGAGAACTGTAAAAGTGCCCACTTGCACACTACTGCCACCATTGGAACATCAAAGTACTCTGGCATATGCGCAGTACATTGTGCATGGTGTTGTGTCCATAATGTAGGAATGACGAGTGAGTCTCACCTCAGTTAATAGGAGTCTATTCAGGATATATCACAACTATATACAGAGGCTTACGGCACTCTCCTGCTGGCCAGGTGGCTTCACGACAAAAGAGGTAGAGCCTCTTCCACCCACTCTTTTATACCCTAGGTGGCGTCACCGCCGGAAACCGGTAGTAGCCACCCTGGTCCATCTCCTAACCAACCCGGCCGCCATCTTACTAATACTAGCCCATTTACAGACTTAACATCCCCCCCCCCTCAAAAAAATGCCAAGCACACAAATAATCCACCCCAATTTAACACCCGAAACACGCACTAATCAAAATATGTACAGAAATAAACAAAACACCTATCCAATCATACATCTAAGGCTGAGGGGCTGGGTAGACCACCAGCACCCCCCACACGGCTGAGCGGATTATTCTGCCGCTTGAAAAGGGGAACATACAAACAAAACGATAGAGCCGTGTTTCTAACTAAAAATAATCCCTTGACAACATCAAATAATACACACACAATAAAACACGAGGCACATTCTATTGGCAGCCGCCCACCCCAACTCCCACCCCACAATGGGCACACAGAGTAAAACAACCATGGGGCTACTCAAATAAAACAATCCAATTAAATCAAACACTTTCAAACAGTCAAGGAAGCTAATCAAAATAAGTCAAATAAACCAGGCAAGCTCCAGAAATTACTAATACAATCTCACGCAGAGTTGCCACCGGTCAGACTACAGAAATTTAACACAAAACCCAATTCATAAAACATACTAAGGCACAGTGCACACACAGGCATCTACAGCTGACATGCAAAAACTAAAATAGATTTGCAACTATACATCAAAAGGACGCCTCCCGCACTCACCCTTACTGCTTACTTCTCCTTTTTTTTTTTTTTTTTTTTTAAACAGACACAATTTATCAGGGCACCAAATAGAAACCGACATCAAAACAGCACTGAAGAAAACGGCACACACATGCAAAATAAAACCCTCAGTCCCCGGATGGATCCCTCTCAAGGCGTCTCCGTCCCTTCACTTCCGGGCTCCTGCTGTGCCGTCTCCTCTCCACCTCTGGCAGCCGCAGATCCCTCGGGTGTCTCCAGACATGAATAGACCTGCGTCCATCCGCCTCCATCCGACCAGGCTCCCATCTCAACGTAGCCCAAAATAGCCAACCTGTTCCGCCCATAACCATAAAATTCTACCTGTTGCCTTCTTATCCGTCGGTGGGGAAACAGTCTGTCCATGGTTTCAAGATTCAGGACAGAAATCACCGCTCCCGTGTCCACTAGGAGCGAAATCTCAACTCCATCCAACGTGACCGTGCAGCCAATCCTCCCAGTAGTAGCCACCCCGGTCTATCTCCTAACCAACCCGGCCACCATCTTACTAATACCTGCCCATTTACAGACATAACACATGGATTCTGTGCATGTGGTTTTTTCCCTCAGTGGAGTGAAAGATCCATCCAGCAGTGGGGTTTGGGTGGTTCTCATTCTCATGGGACCTGGGTGCCACGTCCTGCCTGTGCTGGGGTGGTGAGTTGCAGGCTGGGGCTTGCAGCTCACTGCTCACTGCTCTGGATCTCCTGAGGCCCTTGTCCTGTAGCTGGGGGTGCTCTGTATGCCCCCCCCCTTTCTTTCCCTTCCTCCTAAGGCGGGTGCCTGGCTGTCTTGGGGCTGGGTGGCCTTGGGGCATTTGTTCCCTGTGGTGGCTGTGGGTTGCCTGGGCAATAAGGGGAGGGTGCTGTGTTGCTTGCTTGTGGTCCTGGGGTGGGCATTGCTGCAGCCTCCTGTGCTCATTTTTTTGGTATGGTTGATGGCAACCTCCCAACAACTTCAATTCCCTTCCCCATTCCCCCATCAGGTTCAGTACAAGTAAGACGATTTAAATCAAATATTAAAGTTATTGTGCAGCAAGCGGAATCTATAAATACTATTTATTTACAGTATATATCAACATATGAGCAAATATGAGCTCCTTTTCTTAAAATAAAAGTGTTTTGCACAATAAGGCAAGCAGATATCTGCTCTGCTTTCCAAGCTGCTGAACAGGACAGGTAAAAAATGGTTAAAAGCTGTCCAGTGTGTTATGAACTCCCAAGGGGACATTGGCGAACCACTACTTTCATCATCAACTCCCATCATCAGTATAAGATCTTGGTGAAAAATAAATGCAACTCTCATTAGAAATAAATGTTGTGACATTACATAATCTTAATTAAATTAGGCCAAAATGAAAGGGTGCCTTTATCAATGTTAGAGGTTTAAGTCAATTACAACATTAGTGGATGGGTAGTGTAGGTGTTTATTAAATGGTGTCTTTTTTTTTTTTTTGCATAAAGGTTATGTAGGCATTTATATGATTTAAAAAAAGACCTTTCAGCATATTCAAATAAGGTGTTTAGGCTCTAGCTGTGTTTCAAGCTTCAGGAACTGAGGAGTGTGATGCCCTTTATGCTGACTTTTCTCTCCTTTCTGTCCTGCTGTGAATGAGCAGGTCAGCGGCAGCATGAGCAGCATTTACCCTGCAGACTTTGGTGACATTGAGGTCCAGGGGAACATCCAGTTTGCTGTAAATTACATCCAGAAACTGGAAGAGTTTCATATCTTTGTGGTGCACTGCAGAGACCTGGCTGTAGCTGACATCAGAAAGCATCGCTCTGACCCGTAAGTATCTGCTATTAAATTTCACCTTCAAAATGTAAAAGGAAATGACACAAACTGATATAATGAAATAAAGGAAAATGTGTTAAAAGTAGAAATACAACTCTGGTGTGCTTTTACAGGTATGTGAAATGCTATCTACTTCCTGACGATACAAAGCTGGGAAAGAGAAAAACCACAGTTAAAAAGAAGACGCTAAACCCCACCTACAATGAAATCCTTAGGGTGAGGATGCCAAAACCTTTTACACTTTTCTATTGAATCTACTTCATATCAAATCATATAACATCTATCACAATTTTTTTACATGTTCACAAAGGAGGTAAGAGACAAGCACATTTGGACCTGCCGTGTTTAAAGTAACCTCAGGTTTTTGAGAAAGAGCTTGTCTTTTTTTTTTTCCTTTAGGGGTCTCCACAGTGGATCATCTGTCTCCATCTCACTCTATCCCTTGTATCTTCTGTAACACCAACCCTCTTCATTTCCACCTTCACTACATCCATGAATTTCCTGTGTTCTTCCCTTTTTCCTCCTGTCAGGTAGCTCCACTGTCAACATCCTTTGTTCAGTATTTCCACTATCCCTCTTCTGCACGTTTCTACATTTTTTTTTTTTACTTTTTTCTTTCATAAATGTCCAATTTTCTCACCAATTAGTGAAGTTTTCATTGTAAACTTTAACTTTTTTTGTAACGTTATAACTTTTTGTATATATAAATTTGCAACTTTTTCCTGGCAAATGTATTACTGTTGTAATAATTTAGTACTTTTTTGTAGAAATTTGCCATGTTTTTTGATAAGTGTTACCTTTTTCCCCACATGAATTTACAACAATATACTCATAAATTTGCAGCCTTTTTTCTATAAAATCTAAAACTTTTTTCTCAAATTTACATGATTTTTCTTGTACATTTGCTCTTATCATGTTACTGATTGAAAGGAGTCAGTTAAGGTGGTTTGGGCATCTGATCAGGATGCCTCCTGAACGCCTCCCACTTGAGGTGTTTCGGGCACGTCCCACTGGGAGGAGATCCCGGGGCAGACCCAGGACTCACTGGAGAGACTATGTCTCCCAGCTAGCCTGGGAATGTCTTGGTATCCTCTCTGAAAAGCTGGAGCAGGTGGCTGGGGAGAGGGAAGTCTGGGCTTCTCTGCTTGAGCTGCTTCCTCCACAACCCAGACCTCCGGAAAAGCAGTAGAAGATGGATGGATGGATGTTACTGATACACTAAGTTGTCATGTATAAACTATCCTAACAGTCTTTATGGGGTTGGCGGGGGGGGGTGGCAGGTTAACAAAAGAGGAGAATTTTGAATAATTTTACTGACAAGGGGAATGGCCTTTTTAATATTTTGCAAAGATGTAATTATTTGAATGGAGATTTAATATTTTACTGTATTTATTGGAAGAAAATCCTTTTCAGATTTTTGCAAAGATTTATTTATTTTGAGCAGATATTTTTTTTTTGCCAACTTTTTTTTCATTGACCTTTTCTCATGTAAATACATAATGATGAAGACCATGCTCTCTTTTTTCAGCATCTGGGGGTGCCCTTTTTTTTGGTTAAGTATGTAATAATGTCTGTGCACATCGCTGCTTGTCACGAAGATGAGGAGTGAGTTAAGACAGATTCACACTACAACGTTTGGACCGACTTTTACTGGTGTTTTGGCAAACGTCTGGTTCTGCTGGCAAAAGTTAATGATTGCTGGTGTTTGTTGGCAAACACTGGTGAAAGTTGTGTTCTTTGAAAATTTTCAGCCTGTTGAAAATTTACCGAGGTTTGGAAATACACGTTGGTGAAAGTTGTGCTCAATTTGTAAAAGTTCCTGAGCTGGACTAAGTTATGTAGAGTTTAACTAAGTCAGCCTAAGTTAAAGCTGGGTTCACATTATAGCGTTTGGACCGACTTT
Organism: Pholidichthys leucotaenia; assembly: GCA_020510985.1. Classification (NCBI taxonomy): domain Eukaryota; kingdom Metazoa; phylum Chordata; class Actinopteri; order Cichliformes; family Pholidichthyidae; genus Pholidichthys; species Pholidichthys leucotaenia. The sequence goes on from CM035839.1 coordinate 205,602,591, forward strand.
TACAGATGTTTTGAAAAATCAGAGAAATAGTCAGCGCAGGTCAGCTGACATCAACGTCAACCCTCATATGTGTTTGTGGAGGCTTCCTGCCATTTTGCTTTTGGAGTGAACACATCTCCCTTGAGCATATGTTTCAGTATTTATTTTCGTTTTATATTCCTATGTAGTTACTTTTGCATACCCTTTTCCCCTGTTCGTTCATTCATTCATTCATTCATTCATTCATTCATCTAAAAAATAATAAAATAATGCTAAAGACTCCAACACTTAGTCCGCAATTAAAATGTGAATGTGGATGGAATAAAAAAACTATTTAGTGTATCATTATATAAATAAAATGACAGGTGATTATCTTTTGACTGTTACACCTCTCTCCATTAAAAAAGCAAAAAATCCCATTAAATGTTATTTACTTTTTGGCACCACATCAGCGCTGTTTGAGTCCCCACAATGGAAGCCGAGCCAATAAATCCTGGAGAATGATTACGTACGGAGCAGAAAATTAAGAACAGTAAATTTCTCAATGAGGAGATTTTTTTTTTCTTTTGGCTGTCACATTTTTGGGAGATTATATATGTATATATGTTACAGGCAGAGAGCAGACAGACTCTGACTGAAAATTTCATGAAAAAAAACTTTATTCCACAGACAAAGAGAATGTTTTTTCAAACAGCCAAAAAAAAAAAAAAAATCGGTCTCCACGACTGTTGTTTCCAAGGCAACCAGTAATCTGTACTGGGAAAGGACACGTTTGCACAACAGTACAGCCTAGTGGTAGAAAAATAACACTGCAAAAACACAAAACCACCCACAAGACCACACCCATCACCTGGAGCAAAAAAAAAAAACAACCCACAAACAACTCAAAACTAATCAAATGCCTGTAAAATATATATATATATATATATATATATATATATATATATATATATATATATATATACTGTATATATATATATATATCATAGATTAAAGAAAATTCTAAAAAAAAAACATGTCATACACACCATGTTATCATCAAACAAATACTGTACATTGTCCTCTTACGTATATATTTTCTTTTTTTTAAATTCCACCTTCTCTCCATTTCTCTTTCATCCGTGCATGTCTGAAGTGAGTTTCAATCTAAAAACATCTGTTTTCACCAGCATATCAGTCAACGTTTGCCAATGGAGCTTAACTTAGGCTGACTTAGGCGAACTCTGCGTAGCTTAGCCCAATGCTCAGGAACTTTTACAAACTGAGCACAACTTTCACCAACATTTATTTCCAAACATCTGCAAATTTTCAGCATGCTGAAAATTCTCAACAAATACAACTTTGGCCAATGTTTGCCAGCAAACATCAACTATCATTAACTTTTATCAGCAGAGCCAAACGTTTGCCAAAATGTCAGTAAAAGTTGGTCCAAATGTTGTAGTGTGAATCCACCCAAAAAAGGAGGTCCAGGATGGCAGGAAGCCTCCACAAATGCTGATCTTTATATTAGCGTCGCCTGACGCTGATGTCAGCTGAACTGCACTGAGTATTCGTTTGTTTAAGTTAACCTAAGTTGGCAACTGCTACACATACGGTAGCCTAAGTTACCAAAAGTTTGACAACACTGAATGCAACGCTGGGAAATGCTAGCAAAAGTTCATAAAAGTTGGTATTAATTTCACTAACGTTTGGACTGATTTCTCTAATTTTTCAAAACGTCAGTAAAAGTCGGTCCACATGTTATAATGTGAATCCAGCTTTAGCTTAAACTGAGCAGCTCATCTTGGATCTCCTTCAGCATCAGGCCACTCTCAACTCCTGACTAGCCTGGCTAGAATGTCTCAAGGCAACTAGCATACCAGCTAGTATACAGCCAGCCAACCCATGCTGTTCTACCTTAGCCTCAGTGGTTAAAGGCAAGGAAAGATGTTCCCTTCCCTGCTTTGATTCTCATGATGATTTCACCGATCTGAAGTTATTCAACTTCTTCACTCCTCTTATGTTATTCAACTTCTTCGCCATCACCGTTCTTGAATGAGATCTTAACAAAAAATAACAGTGACGCTTGTGCTACCTCCAAAAGATGAAGGTCCGGCTGTAATCCTGACACTTGTGGACACTATGGAGGAGGCTGCTGCTGAAGTGTTTTTGTCTTCACCATTGGCTTTCTCTTGTTTGGGCTTGGTGGATTGCTTGTGTTGTCTTTTTGCTCCTCCTCGTGTGGCTGTGTGGAGGCAGACATGTTTGTTTTGAAATGCTTGCCCAACATGATGACCTCAGTTCTTTGCACTGTGAGAAAAGTGTTACACTGTTATTTTTTTATTGGTTGTAAATATTAATTTGTGCCTATAAATAATTTTAAATGCTTTATCAGCTAATACCAATGACATGCTGATATTATCGTGCATCCCTGTTGTATACTTCTTTCACTCCTGTTCTTCTCCTTGACAGTTTAAAGTTAAGCTGGAGGTGTTGAAAAATCAGAATTTGAATATTTCGGTGTGGCACAATGAAACCTTTGGGCGGAACAGCTTCCTGGGTGAGGTGGACCTTGATCTGTCAGAGTGGGATTTCAGCAACACACAGATAAATGAATATGCATTAAAGCCCAGGGTAAATTATTGGTTTATTTTTTTCACATGTTCTGTGTGAGTTGTGGTAGTGATTGAATACCAAGTCACTTTCTTCATCTTTTAGGTCTCAGTATACTCCTCAGAACAGCTTCCCTCACGCATGATGGATGACCTGGGCGAGATGCGAGTTGCCCTAAGATTCGTGCCACAGACTTCCATCAGTGAGTCCTGCCTTCTTATTTGTTCTTTTATTTGAGTTTTACCATTATTAAGACCTCTTAATACATCTACAGGTGAGAGAACATCCAGGATGGAGACTGGAGAGGTTCAGATTTGGGTGAAAGTCTGCAAGAATCTTCCTCCAGTCAGAGGATTCATTATTGACCCATTTGTTAAGTGGTAGGAAACTGAAACCTGATTAATAACCTGATTGATAACCCTTAACTGGATAAATGGTCAAGAAGATGAAGGGAAAGGGGCTCCACATGCTCTATATTTTACTATATTGTACCTCTGTTGTCAGACACGCAGTCTACCCTAATAATTCACAAGGAAAAATACTCAGTGAATTGTGTGTTTTACGTAACACGGCCCTGCTATTTCCTGTCTCTATGTTTTACACTGGTTGTGAATGAGAGCTTGACAAAATTAAAGATCAATAATTTTCAGCAAATTAGTAAGACAATATTCACTGTTATAAAGGCAGGGAACATGACGGATAACTGTCAGATTGATGATGATACTAGCTTCTAGAATCAGTTTCTGTTAGTGTGTTACCGTGGTGACTGACAGTCCCTATGAACATATGAAGACTGTGGCAGGTTTGGACTTGGGGCTGCAGCTAACGACTATTTTATGATTTGGGTAATCACCCACTCTAATTGAAGATTACTTGAGTAATCTTTTTTTAAGAAGCTTGCATTGACAAACATTTGTGTAACTTTCTTTCCTAAAGAGCAGTAGTAATTGTACCAAACACTCAATAACACAGTTACACATTTATTGCATAGAACGTAACTTTAAACGATACATTACACCATAAAGTTCCATTTGCTAGACTTTAGCATCCACTAGCGCTAGCCACTGGTGGAAGCTAACGGCGGTGGCTATATGTTTTTTTTTTTTGGTCATATAAGCATAATTAGCGTAGCTGACTATATTCTGTTTGTCTTAATTTAAAATCTCAATCACGTACCTTGTCTCGGGTGCGCTGGCCATGCATGATGTGGGATGCTTTCTGCTGAGACACTGTAACAGCCAGCGTTGTAGGATGCTAGCTTGCCACTCAGTTTTACCATGTTCACACTGCACAATATTTTCCTTCAATTTGAGCTTGAAATTATCCCAGATTTGAGATACTTTTGTTGTTGTTTTTTAATTTTTTTCCACTTTGCCGACCCGTCAGTATGCCACTCTGATAATGGTGCCATTAAACAAATCTGCTTTTTGTTTAGGTAGCGTGACCGGAAGAAGGTCATATAGACCGGAAGTGCTACATTAAATGACACATTGAAGCATAAAATTTGAATTGAGAAATTTTTGTATTCGAATAATCGTTGCAGCCCTAGTTTGGACATTAAATAAGGTCCTAATTTTGAACTGTCAGATATAATGGATGGTTGGAACCTTCAGACCTGAGAAGCATATCATGATTGGCAGAGACCTCAACGGCCATGTCGGTTCCCGTTGGGTCATGGCACCCAAAGCCTTGGCACCTGGAGTGTGCTGATGCTTTCACATTGCCGTAGCCAACATGTACTCAAGGAAACAGAGCTCGCACTGCTGCATCCATAATTAGGCAAATAATGAGTAAGTGGTAACTGGGTTTATGGAGCTTTATTAGAAAACAAACTATCATACAAATAAGGCTTACGGCACTCGCCTGTAGGCCAGGTGTCTTCCCGATGAAAGAGGACTAGCCCCTTCCGCCTACTTCCTTTATACTAGGAGTGGCGTCACCACCAGAAACCGGTTGTTAACCACCCCAGTATGTTCCCCGTCCAACCTGGCCGCCATCTTACTGTTCCCAGCTTATTTACATAAATAACATTCCCCCACCCCTTCAAAAAAGTGTCAAGCATACAGGTTACCCACCCAAATTTGTTTCCCAACTCACACTCTAAAATAAATATATACAAAAAGAAACAAACTGCCTATCCATTCACACAACTAAGGCTGGGGGGCTGGATAGACTGCCAGCGCCCCCTACACGGCTAGGCGGGTTATTCTGCCGCCATACTTAAAAAACAGCCCAACTCAAAAGAAAAGCCATGTTTCTAAATAAAATAATCCCTTAGAACAGCTCCTTATACACATAGCATATAACAATCACAACATATATTAGACACATTGCTGGCGGCCCCCTCCCCAACACCCACCCCACACTTGGGCATACATGAAAACAAAACGTGTTGGGCAATGCAATTGTCACAAATAATTAATTAATAAAATCAAACAATTCAATCATAAGCCATAATTTTATACTCCACACACCTAAATCCAATTAGCAGTGGATAAGCTTATTCTCCCCATGGTTAGTAAAATCCTTCAATTAATAAAATTCTGTTTCCATAAATCACAAAATTTAACCTATAAAATGTCAGCCTCCCTACTTTTTTTTTTTCAATGATAACTGGGGCACAAAATTAACAGCAATTAACTATGTACAACAGGACCTGGGTTAAACTCAAAACTAGTACAGTAAAACACCATCAGTCCTTGGATGGGTCTCTCTCTGAACGCTTTCGTCTTTTGACCTCGGGGATCCTGCTGCACTGTCTCCTCTCCTCCAACGTCAGATGCAGTTCATTCGGATGACTCCAGGTTTGGCCAGGTCTGGTCAGACAAGCGCAGGTACCCATCACTCTGGGCAGCCTCCACTCGGAACCGCCTCTGGTCATCACATCGCCCGTGTGACCTGTGATCCCCCTCTCATCCAGGCCTTGACCCTGGGCTGAACCTTGTCTCCAACCCGCAGGGAAGCCCTTTTCTTCCTTTCTGGATCACTCTGGTCTCGACTGGCCTCCTCCACCGATCCGGTCGACTCGCCGGTCCGGTTCATCTTTCTCTTGGCAGGCCGTCGCTGTGAGCGCTTTACCACCACGGTAAAGCGGTCTGGTCTCGCCCCCTCAGCCTCCAGCGCGGGTACCTCATCCTTAGGGGCCACCCTGGGGGTCCCGCCGTGCCGTCCAGCACCCTCATCCTAGTGGGTACTAGTTTTGAGTTTAACCCAGGTCCTGTTGTACATAGCACCCTCATCCCAGGCAGCATGAAAACCGGCATCGGGTCTGTCCCGAGGCAGAAGCGCACAGTGCCGAACCACTCTCTTTCCACTCTCTTTTGTGTCCAGCCAGTCTGAGTCCCACACCTCCACACCATCCACCAATGGAGCTGGTCGGCCCCACAGTCCACACCCCGACCACTCCTCACCCGATATGTTGGCTATGGAGAAATCAGGCTGTAAAACAGATTACACCCCATGATGTTGACTCCTGCAGCGGTGACATAAATGCAGGCCCAGGGTACTACAACCAATTTATATTGGGCCTCCATCTTCACAAACCCAAAAACCACCAGTCTGTTCCATCCATAGCCATAGTACTCGCTTTCCTGCTTTCTGATTTGTCGGTGGAGAAACAAACTTTTCATGGTCACCAGGTTTAAAACGGAGATAATTGCTCCTGTATCCACCAGCAGGGGAACCTCGACACCATCTAGCGTGACTTTACACCCGATCCGTCCTGTAGTCTCCGGGGAAATGGTGTGCACTATTGTAGGAGTCTTCTGCACAGGACCTGGCTCACTCCTCCGGTCCCTGCATTCGAAGTGTGCGCACGCCCTGGCAAAGTGGTTCAGTAAACCACACTTCCCACAATGCTTGCCTTTTGCCGGGCACACTCTGGACTTATAGCGGTGGCTAAGGGACCAACATCCATAACAACGTGGCATACCTGGGACAGACCTTACTTTAACTACGGAGGCATGCCCTTCCTCTCCGCTGTCCCCATCACCAGGGTCCAAAAAGAGACTCATCCTGACCCAGAGTGGCCCCTCCAGTAAGGCCCTTCTCGATGGTCTCTGCTGCCTCGAACTGTTGGGCGAGCTCAATAGCTGCAGCCAACGTCAATTCTCCTGGGTGTGGTAAAAGCCTGGACCGGGCCGCTGGGCAGCGGATGTGTTCTGCCAGCTGGTCCCAGATCATTTCGTCCTCCAGGGGCCCGAACTTGCACTCCCTCGCCAGCTCTTGGAGGTCCGCCAAGAATCTCTTTACTGGCTATCCCGACTGCTGACGGCGCTGTCGAAACTGGATGAGTCGGACCGTGATGTTTTCCGGCACACGAAAGTACCGTACCATTAGCTCTACCACTTAGTCAAAACTATCAGCCCCTTCTGCCCAGCTCTTTTATACTAGGAGTGGCGTCACCACCGGAAACTGGTAGTTAACTACCCCAGTATATTCCCTGTCCAACCCGGCCACCATCTTACTGTTACCAGCCTATTTACATACATAACACGCACCTTGTCACATATTGCCGTGGTGGAAGGACAACCCAGATCAACTACCTGCATGTCCGGCGGCAGGATGTTCAAATGATCATGGATGTGAAGATGATCCATCTGAGACAGTGGGCCCCCAACATCAGGCTCTCGTCATGGACATGGACCTGGACCAACAGCAAAAGCTTTGCGTTATTCAAAACCCACAAATGGTGGCACTTGCCAGAAAGTAAGCAGTAAGTAAACGCTCTCAGAACCACTGAAGTGGACACTGCCAAGCCAATTGGCACCATGTGATGAGCTAAATCCACAAGGTGGCGGAAGAACACCTGGGGAAATGAACACCAAACCGGGCAGGAAGTTTATTCCTGCATTCACCATTCACCCCTGGAATGTGGGAGGAAACTGGAGCAGCCAAAGTAAAGTCACACAGACATGGGGAGAACATGCAAATTCCACACAGACAGGCCCTGCTGGCTGGTGGATTTGAACCCACACAACCTTACAACTGTGTGCAATAGTGCTCACCACAACACCACCATGCTGCCTCAAAGAAAACTGTCACAGCCAGGATTTGAACACACATTCACTGCATGAAAGGGGAGAGATTAACCTCTCAGTCACAAGAACACTGAATGAAAAATGGAAAGTGAATTTGGAGACCAGCCCAGTGGAATGGTCAGGATAAATGGTGTGCCCTTAAAGAAGAGGAGGCACTTCATATACTGTACTTTGGCTTGATATTCAGCAGTGAAAGCAACACATTCCATGATGCCCGAGTCAGCGATGCTGGGGTCAAGTGGTAGCAGGTGACTGGTGTCCTCTGCAACTGCCGGATGCCAGTGCACCTCAAGGGAAAGATCTACAAGACCATGATCAACACAGTTGTCCTATATGAATGTCAATGCTGGCCCGCTGCAATGAAATGCAAGCAAATGCTTCACAGAATGGAGATGCGTATGCTCTGCTGCAGCCTAGGTCTGACCCTGCATGACCGCGTGGAGAAAGAAGATGTGCAAAAGTGTATTGGAGTGGCAACAATCACTGGGAGATGTGAGAGGCATGGGTGCAGTGGTACAGACATGTTGTCCGGAGTGGAGGGGACTGGGTGGAAAGAACGGCCCTGTGCCTCAGCCCAAGGGGGAAGTCAGTGTAACCTTAACAGTCAACAGTGAAATGCAGTGTGGCCACTCTCATCAGTGAGAAAAGAAAATGCACACAAAAAAGCTCAACAGCTAACTAAGAAAAGTAACAGTAAACTTGGCCACGAGGATGGCCGAAGAAATGATGACTTGTCCAGTTCATTTATGACATGAGGATTGTGAACATCACCCATGAGGATGCCCTTGATCGAGCCAAGTGGAGACGGGCATCCAAATATGTTGACCCTGTGTCTATGCAGGACTAACGCAATGAAGAGATATAATAATAATAATAATAATAATAATAATAATAATAATAATAATAATAATAATAATAATAAGATTTATTTCTATAGCACTTTTCCAAACCAGAGTTACAAAGTGCTTCACAGCAACAACAAAGAAAGACATCAAATGGACAGGAACATACGGGGGGGCGGGGAGGGGGGCTGAAAAGTTCATAGTGTTCAAATTTAACCAAATGTGGTTTATTTCTTAACATAGTCTCGCCTTCGGTCCACACACTTCCAACACTGATGGAAGCATCAGTGTTGCAGTGCTTGGGTCCCTGCAGTTGAAAAATAAACCACATTTGGTCAAATATGACCACTATGAACTTTTCAGCGCCCCCCCCCCATACTCATAGACACAAATATGCATATTTATAAATGCATATATGGTCAATGATGATATAATGGACCAATGGAAATAATACACAATAGATTATTAGGTTTAAAAAGGTGCCTCTATTTTGCTGTGTGGATTTGTTCTGTTGACATAATACCTTTAATTAAAGCTGCTTATTGAGTAACTTCAGCCTCATCGTTATCAGCTGGTTTATTATTCAGTCACTTGTTAGTTGTATGACAAGTTACACGCTAGGTGGTAGCTTTTGACTGTTTAATGCCATTTATGATTTATTTTTGTCATTTACATAGTCAAAAATTAAAGGGTGATCCTGAGAACACGATGTATCTTTATAGTATTAGTGCAGTGGCCATGTGACCCCGTGTGGACTAGTGACATCATAGAAGTGATGCTTGCACCAAAGAATAGATGGAACCTATTAAGAACACCCAGCAACACCTAACACTTAACAACACTTAACAACTTATTGTGCCAAACATTTAACAGCACCTTATAAGTTCTTCTAAGGAAGACCCAGTTCCAGAGTTCAGATAGGGCCCAAATTTTTATCATTTTATCCCACTGGCCTCCAGAGCCTGCCCTATGAATTTCAGCCCCCATCTCCCAGCAGGTATACCTTTTCCACTTCTGTGTTTTTTTAATAGCTCTTCTATGGACATTCAATGAAGATTTCCACTCCTAAACTTCCACATATCTGAGGAGGCTGAAATTCAGGGATGAACATCCTCATAACCTTAGCAAAGCATGTATCAAATCGGAGGTCAGTCTGACGAACGGTTCGAGAGATATGTAAGGAACAGGCACAGACAGAGAATCCTTGCATTTATAGATAGATTATCTTGCTTTTCATCAAAGCTGATCATGGTCAGTGCAATTTAGAACAACATTAGAAGTTTTCTCTGAGGTAAAAAGTAGCCATGTATGGTAACAGCTAAGAGTCCAGAACATTGGAAAGCTGTGAAAATGTAAATTTCTGTCATAAAACTATGGTGCTGAGCAAAGCGGGGCACAGCCATTCCTGGATTATTTTTTCTCTTGTCCTTAGAAATAGTTAGGTTAGTTAGTTAATTCCCTTCACACCATGTTGGTGTATGGGGCGGCACCTATCTCCGTTTCTCTGACCCTAGGCCACACAGCTACTGTAAGTAGTGAAAGCTACAGCGGGGGGTCAGTCCTCTGGTAGCTCTGTGTGTAACTTTACTTTCCCCGTTCCATAATGCGGAGCACCACGCTAGAAGGCAGAAAGTACCATTTTTATATGGTCTTTGGTATGACCCGGCCGGGATTTGAACCCCTGCCTCCCGGGTGTGGGGTGGATGCTCTACCAACTGAGCCACCATTCCGGTTGTCCTTAGAAATGCTCCAACTTAAATATATATATTTTTTTTTTTTTTTATGTACACTCAGGGTAGATCTTCCTAAATCTACCACAGTCACATTTTGTAAACCAGATATGGAAGAGCCGCATCATTTACAACCGGATATACGTCCCGCGTTCACTTCAAGTAGTCCATTTTTAAGACTGCGTGTGAGGTCTTAAGTATTGTCCTGGCTGTTTATCAGATGCTTAGAACAATAAACAATGTCAGTACTAATGCTTGTTTCAATGTCTTCATCAGTGAGTGACCATTTTTTTGTTTCTACACCAGTGTTTCATGTCAGATCTGTTCTCCCCGCCACAGCACTGTCCTTCCTGACACGAGCCGCAAAAGCAGGCAGAAGACCCGTGTGGTGAAGAGAACGGCCAACCCCATGTTCAACCACACCATGGTGTACGACGGCTTCAGGCCTGAGGACCTCAGCGAGGCCTGTGTGGAGCTCACCGTATGGGATCACGACCGACTCAGCAACCGCTACATCGGCGGTCTGAGACTTGGCCTCGGCACAGGTGAGGTGTCACTGCACAGCTCATCTTTAGGGTCACACCTGCACCGTGGAAGCTGTATGGTCACATGTTTCCATATAACACTCATCTTCCATCATTCCATTTTTACAAACCTTGACTTGGTTAATGTCTGCTTTTAAACCAATGAAACAGTTAATAGGGTTTATTTACAGACTGATTTTGACACTGTTGTACTGTATTTGTCTCCACACAGACAATCTAGAACAGCAGATACAATATGTCAAATGAAAGAATAAATTGATTTTTTTTTATGATAAATAGATTGAAAAAGAATATTTTTTTCATTTTACAACTGTTGGGACAAAGTCAGGCTCAGAGTAGAAAACTCTTTTGGGTATCCGGTGGTCAGACATGTGGACCAAATGGCCTGACCAGTGAAGCTGACCCTTTTACAGTCTTGGTCTTGATGCTGATAGCTTGTGTGAGCGAGAACCTCTGTGTCCAGTACATGATCTTTCCAGTGGATGCCTAAAAGTGCATTCAGACCAACTGTGAAAATGCAAATTTTTTGTGCGGCACAATTACATGTTAACTCAATCTAAACATGTAAATAGACATGAATTCACCTTCTGAGCGAGTTGCAGATGGTTGGAGTTGCCTTTATAACTTCTGCACTTGTGTTCTACCTGCTGTGGAAATCCCCAAAACACCGTTATGCTTAGGTTTACATCATCCAACGGGGCTCTCACCTGGAAAAATGGTCCCTGCCACCAAAACTTCACCTGGATGACAGTTGTTTACACTGCTAACCTGCTAGCCTTGTTAGCACGTCCGTGGCAGTTTCACCTCCAGCTTTGATACTTTACTGCCAGTGACAACAGAATCTCAAGGCTGATTACTAGCTAGCACTCGGATGCATGGATGCCCAAATTCGTATGTATTCTGCATGTTTACATTAACTTTACATGTATTCGTGTTACGCTTTTGTGATTGGTGAAATTGTTATAGATCCTTGATATGCCTGCGGTATGGGATCCATGCAGATGTAGCTGATCATAAAACATGCGAACTTTCAATTGAAATTAAATTCAAACTTATGTTGTTGTGTTCATTATTTGTACATCTGACTTTGAAAGAGTAAGTGCCTCACCACCCACAAGCTGTCACGAACCGAGCCCGTGTTTTCGGTTGGCTCGGTTCTGATCATTCTTGGTGGCTCAGGCATTGGGTTTATCATGTGTTGTTTTCATGTCTGTTTATTGTTTCTTTCCATGCCTGTAGCCGCTGCTCTGGCCGGTGATTGTTAGGTAGCTGTTTGACCCACTTCCTGGTGGGCGCTGTCTAACGTTAACCAGTCCGACCATGCCCCCCTCTCTCTCTTACAGTCAGCTGTTCGCCCCGGTAATCATCTTTCCCACGCCTCGTCCAGGTGTTGCCAGTTTGTCATGCTAGCGGTGTTTGTACTTAGGCAGCTCTTTGCTCTTAGGCAGCTCTTTGCCAGTCAAACACCGCTGGACCGTTGTACATGTTCACACGGTTGTTCTCCGCCATGTGACCATCACGTCTCTGAAGGATTGTTTTGTTTGTGTGCTCGTTGGCAGACTTGGACGACTCGGACTGTTCTTGCACAGTGAGTAAGAGCTGTCTGCATTTCCTGTTTGCAGTTGTGCTGCTACGCTTGTCTGTAGCGTTTCCCCTTTGTGGCACAACTGCTACGCTTAGGCACTGTTGCCCAGCTTCTTCTCCCGTGCCAGTCGAGCATCTTGGAGGACTCTAAGTTTCACCCGAGCTGTCTATATCATTGTGGGGATGCACACAGTCGTGTTTTAACTGTGTGCTGGAATGTATTAGCCACCTCCACTGTTGCCGTGGTTCCCAGCGTCTTTTGAGCATTGTCGGCTCCAGGACGCTCTGGTGGTTAATTACTTCCCCTCATGCGTTCGCTGGGCGATGCCAGCCCAGGAACGCCCAATGTAAGTGTGTTGTCTTTTTGTATGTTTTCACTGTTTGGGACTGTCTTTTTGTGTATTAATAAATGCATGTTTGGTGTAACCCTGCGCTTAAATCCATTCTTCCTTCTCCTCCGTGCGCTGTGGAAAAGCGCATGGGAAGCTTATGAATGAATTGAATGAATGAATGAATTGAATTTATTTCGGATAGTACCGTACAGGTTAAAAGAAACTGAATAATATAACAACAAGGTCAAATTAGACAAAGACTCCTCTTATTATACAATTCCACGTAAGTTATCCGAAATGGGTGATGGCTGAAGCCGCAGCTTATATTTCCCACCCATATTCCATCCAAGAATTCAAAAGAGAAAAAAGAGAAAACAAGACAAGAGCGATTACAATTCAAAACAAAGCTAAGACAAAATGTGACTGAGAGAAAAAAGAAAACTAAGCTAGCTAAGTTAAGCGGTTACTATTCAAAAACGAATCTAAGACAAAATGTGACAGAGAAAAAAAAGAAAAAAAAAACAAAAAAAACTAAGCTACAACACAACACAGGCTGGATATGTCAATCCTTATGTGAGTTTACATGTCGTCTTGTAAATATGTTTGGAGTATTTCTTCCTTTAGTTTTTGTTTAAATTGTCCAAGCGTTGTACATGATTTTAATTCAGGTCCAAAATCGTTCCATAATCTGACTCCTTGCACTGAAATACAGTGTTGCTTGGTGGTTGTTCTCACTGTAGGCTTTTGAAATATACATGTATACATGTATACATGTATACATCTTATGACACAAACCTCACCGCATGTCACTGCCCTGGAGATATGGGAGGATGAATGATATGTAAAGAGGGTAAACAGGCCTGTCCCGATTTTGTAGAGATTTGTTCATGTCATCAAATTCATGATCAGCTAAGATTTTTCATGAAATACTAAAATGTCTAACTTTGAACATTTGAAATGTTTCCGATCTTCTATTGCAAATACAAACTGGTTTATGAGGTTTGTGAATCACTGCATTTGGCACTTATTTAGATTTTGCACAGCATTTAGTTGTATTCCATATGTGCCACTCTGACTTTTACAGGGTGACAGCTCTAGAGAAGACAACGCCTCATCAGCCACACCACAGTGTCTGAACCCCAAATAAACAACTGTGCTTTTCTGTGCAGGGAAGAGTTACGGCGTTGAAGTGGTGTGGATGGATTCAACAGCAGGGGAGGCCAACTTGTGGCAGAGGATGTTGCAGTCTGATGGCGAATGGGTGGAGGACGTTTTACCTCTGAGAATGTTGGTGATGGCAAAGGGCATGTCGAAATGAGGTGGTTGGAAATGTGCCAGTAAACGTGTGACGACTTCAGGAACACTGAACATGTGGATAGTCTGGCACACGAACAGTGGCGAAAGCAGTAACTCTAAGTCATAGCAGTGGAGTTTTAAAACTGATTATCAGATTAATAATGAATGAAATCATTGTAGTTCACACCACGGAGATTGTTGGGTGACCATTGAGAGATCAAGAATTGGCCCAATCTCTCAACAATCTCCTAAAGCCTAAAAAAAAAGCCATTTCCGTGTCAATGTTTGGGAAATCAAAAGTCAAAAATTCAGTCTTTGGCAACTTTCATGGTAATCTGTAGAGCTCATTGAAAGATCCTTGAGAGATCACTGGGTGACGAATAGAGATTGCTAAGGGACCACTGAGAGTTTTTGGGACAGCCAAGGAGGTTGCTAACCCCTGTATCTCATGGAGTGGCGAATGCTGGTGAATGTAACAATTTTTAGGTTCCGTCAGGATTCTTAAACTGTTGCCAAACAGTTTTTAAGGTCCCAAACAGTCTTTCTAACAACAAAAAATGTTGAAAATGTCCAATTTTGGGGGCAAATGTATTTTTCCACAAACAGTTGTAAATGTTTGCAGACGGTTATAACAGTGTTGCTGAAGTTCTTTTTGGATCACCAAGTAGTGAACACTGACAACTGTTTGTGACTTCAAAAACTGTGCGAATTGTTTTGCAACATTTTATGAACTCTGACAAAACCTAAAAAGTGCAGTGTTCAGGAACATTCCTCAGTATTTGATGCTCCATGAGATACTACCCTAAACATCTGAGAGGTTTCTCATGCTCTTCTACCCCCTTTACACAGGGTGGAGATTGTTGAGAGATCATTGAGTAACGAAAAAATTCCCAGCTCTCTCAGCAACATTTCAATGATCTTGCCGAGATCGCCACGGTCACCATGGTCTCTTCAAAGTTTTGACTCAGTCCAAAACACGCAAGGATCTCCCAAATGATCCCAAAGAACAAAAATTGGCTGAATCTCTCAACAATCTCCATGTTGTGTAAAGGGGCCCTTAGATCACTAAGAGATCATTGGGAGATCCTTGAGCACTCCATGAGAGTTTGTTTAGCGTTTGGTGAGATATTGCTTCCTTTTGGTGATTGTTGAGAAATTATTTTAGACTAATTTAAAACTTTGAGGAGACTGGGGTGATCATGAAGATCATTGAAAGATCACTGAGAGATTTGGCCATTTTTTTTCCCATCACACTGATCTTGCAACGATCTCCACCCCTGTGTAAATGGAATATAACATATCTACATGAATTTATGGCAGAAGTCATTCATTTCAGACACAAATTTACAAGAAAAAGGTGCAAATATCACAGAAAAAAGGTTGTAATTTATCAAAGAATAGTTTAAAATTCACAATAAAAGCTGTGAATTTACAATAAAAACCCTACAAATCGACAGGAATAGACTTTCAAATTTAGAAGCAACTCTACTAAAGTTTTTAAAAATACAAGAAAAAGTTTCACATTTATGAGCAGAAAAATAATTTGAAAGAAGGAAGATGCAATTTTAAGAGAGAAAATTTCCATATTTTAAGTAAAGACTTTTCCTTTTACTTATGTTGGCAGGACTGTATATAATTCAGGCCATCTACATTAAATTTAAAGCTCAAATATGTTAAATGGCTCTATGCACTTTGGTTTTTTGACCCACCTTCCAGTGTATGAAAGATGATGACGATCATGTTTATGTGGATACTGTCAAGCAGCATTACTGCTGTAATATACAGGGTGTCTATGTAACAAACATGGAGTTTGGAGGCAGAATAATGCTTTTAATAACATCAGACGTTAGCAGCTAGTGGTCACAGATAATAGCAGTCACCATTTAGTAGCTTCATGCTCACATTGAGCCTTGCATATTGCAGCGGCAGCATCAGGGGCCTCACTCATCAAAGTTTAATTTTTAAACAACATCCCAGGATGGAGGAAAGCACTGACCATCACCATCATTGTGACACTGTGAGTCAGTCAGTCTGATCGCTGTAAATGTCTTCAAACATCTTTGGTGCTCTTGGACAAAGGAGAACATACAGTGGTGTGAAAAAGTGTTTGCCCCCTTCCTGATTTCTCATTTTTTGTATGTTTATCATACTTAAATGTTTCAGATCATCAAACAAATTAAAATATTAGACAAAGGTAACACAAGTAAACAGAAAATGCAGTTTTTTAAATGAAGGTGTTTATTATTAAGGGTAAAAAAATCCAAATACATGGCCCTGTGTGAAAAAGTGATTGCCCCCCATGTTAAAACATAAATTTACCGTGGTTTATCATATCTTTGGAAAGCTGAGTTCAATTTCTCCAGCCACACCCAGGCCTGATTACTGCTACACTTGTTCTCAATCAAGAAATCACTTAAATAGGACCTCCCTGACAAAGTGAAGTAGACCAAAAGATCTTCAAAAGCTAGACATCATCCAAAGAATTCAGGAACAAGTGAGAAACAACGTAATTGAGATCTATCAGTCTGGAAAGGGTTATAAAGCCATTTCTAAAGCTTTGGGACTCCAGTGAACCACAGTGAGAGTCATTACCCACAAATGGCGAAAACATGGAAGAGTGATGAACCTTCCCAGGAGTGGCCGGCTGACCAGAATTACCCCAAAAATGCAGCAATGACTTATCCAAGAGGTCACAAAAGACCCCACAACATCCAAAGAACTGCAGGCCTCACTTGCCTCAGTTAAGGTCAGTGTTCATGACTCAACCATAAGAAAGAGACTGGGCAAAAATGGCCTGCATGGCAGAGTTCCAAGACGAAAACCACTGCTGAGCAAAAAGAACATAAAGGCTTGTCTCAGTTTTGCCAGAAAACATCTTGATGATCACCAAGACTTTTGGGAAAATACTCTGTGGACTGACGAGACAAAAGTTGAACTTTTTGGAAGGTGTGTGTCCCATTACAGCTAGCGTAAAAGTAACAGCATTTCAGAAAAGGAACATCATAGCAACAGTAAAATATGGTGGTGGTAATGTGATGGTCTGGTGCTGTTTTGCTGCTTGAGGACCTGGAAGACTTGCTGTGGTAAATGGAACCATGAATTCTGCTGTCTACCAAAAAATCCTTAAGGAGAATGTCCGGCCATCTGTTCGTGAGCAGAATTGCACTTGGGTTCTGCAGCAGGACCATGATCCAAAACACACCAGCAAGTCCATCTCTGAATGGCTTAAGAAAAACAAAATGAAGACTTTGGAGTGGCCTAGTCAAAGTCCTGACCTGAATCCAATTGAGATGCTTTGGCATGACCTTAAAAAGGTGGTTTATGCTCGAAAACCCTCCAATGTGGCTGAATTATAACAATTCTGCAAAGATGAGTGGGCCAAAATTCCTCCACAGCGCTGTAAAAGACTCATTGCCAAGTATTGCAAATGCTTGATTGCAGTTGTTGCTGCCAAGGGTAGACCAACCAGTTATTAGGTTTTGGGGGCAATCACTTTTTGTCATAAACTTCCCCATGCCCTTCTCCACAGCTCACGGAGGAAGAGAAGGAGAAATGAGGATTTAAGCGCAGGGTACACCAAACACACATTTACTGATATCCAGACAGTTCTAAAATAAAGACTTACAGAAATGTAATAGTTGTGCACAAAACGGCTCTCACAAATTGCGTGCAGACCACTGTGCACCGTGGCCACAAAAACAAACAGGACAAAATGACAGGACAGCTCGGGTTAAACTCAGAGTTCTCCAGGATGCTCGAATGGCACAGGAGAAGAGCTGGGCAACAGTGCCAAGCGTGGCAGTTGTGCCGCAAGGGGAAACACTACAGACAAGCGTAGCAGCACAACTGCAAACAGAAACGCAGACAGCTCTTACTCACCATGCAGGAACAGTCCGAGTCATCCAAGTCCGCCAGCGAGCACACACACCAATAATCCTTCGTGACATGACGGTCACATGGCGAAGAACAACCGTGTGAACATGTACAATGGTCCAGCGGTGTTTGACTAGCAAAGAGCTGCTTAAGTACAAACACCGCTGGCATAATAAATTGGGAACACCTGGGTGAGGCGTGGGAAAGATGATAAACGGGAAAGGGAACAGCTGATGGAAATAAGAGAGAGAGGGGCATGGCCAGCAGACTGTCAGCAGTGACACAGAAAGTAGGTCACAGCGGCTGTCTAACAGCTGCCGGTCTGGCAGTGGCTAAGAATATGGAACAACGAAGAATACATAATGGTACCAAAGCCCACAGAGAGATCAGAGCCGAGCCGGGGGAAGCCAAGCCGGCTTGGCTCCTGACAGAGCCCCCCCTTTAAGGGGTGGATTCCCAGACACCCAAGGTAACATTGTGAACCCCCCCCCCCCCCCAACAGGAGCAACAGCAACTAACCACACAAACCCGGATGGGAGGTAGGGGAAACAGGAAAGGAGGGAACACAATACCCCGCCCAGGGCCCACAATTAACCCCCCCAAGTCCACGGGTGTTGGGGCTCAGGAGGCCGCCCAGAGTCCCAGGCCCAGTCCGGTGGCCTGCCGGAAAACATGGGCCACCAGACCCGGGGAGTCAATTCTTCCGGTGGCTGGCCAGCGTTGTGTAGCCACCAGGACCGAAGGGGTGAAGCAGGAGGTGGCCTGCCCATCGGAAGGCTTACTGGTCGGTAACCAGACCAGGGCGAGGGAACCTCCACTGCATCAGGCAGGGACAAGGGGACCACAGCGTCCTCAGGGTGGTCCGCAGCACCCTCGGTGGTTCCATCTTGGGACACAACTGCACCTCTGGTGGGCCCCAACCAGGCTGGCTCTGCAGCACCTGCAGTGGACCCCGACCGGGCCGGCTCTGCAGCACTCGCGGTGGACCCCGATCGGGCTGTTGGGCCGGCTCTGCAGCACCCGCGGTGGACCCAGACTGAGCCGGCTCTGCAGCACCTGCAGTGACCTCCAGCTGAGGCTCTGCAGCACCCGCGGTGGACCCCAATTGGGCTAGAGCTGCACCCGCGGTAAGCGGGCCAACCCGCAGGAGCACCAGGCTGAGGAGGCGATTGGAGGGAGGAACCCTGACGACCTTGGCAGGAGGAGCTGGAGCAGCGGCATCCTCCTCTGGCTGGACTGGACACTCGGCAACCTCCGGTGGTGACACACCCTCTCCAGCGACCCTAGATGAAGGCTCAGGGGAAGCGGGAGAAGAAAGATGGTTAGGGTCACTGGCAGCGGCAGAGCCAGGTGAGGTGAGTTCAGATGCAGCCAAGAGCAGCACCTGACTCTCCTCTCCAAGAGCCAGACAAGATCTCTCTAAAACAGTCATAAGAAAACAAGAGAGAAAACTTGCCTGAGCTCGAGCTCCACCACTGTCCAGGACTCCGTCAAGCCTGGCGATGAACACTCGGGCCCAGCCTCCAAGAGATCCAGCTCAGGCTCCCAATCCGCTGCAGACACCTCCGCAGCTGGCGAGATGGTGATAGCAGTCCTATTGTCCTCCTGCAGCGGCTCCAACGCCTGGGATTCTACCAGCGTGGCTGCAGGAAAATGCCTCTGTGCAGGTTCCTGGGCAGGATCATCCAGGACCTCAACCTCCTCCATCGTCTGGCGGCTCAGTTCATGGATCGGCAGACCCTCAGGAATTAAAAGAGGAGACACGGAGCAGGGAAGGAAACAATTATTATTTGCAGCTGGAGGAGAGGACCCAGTGGACTGCTGAATACTAGGCCTCTCCCTCAGGAGACAGGCAAGATTCAATGTTAATGAATGGTTTAGAATGAAAAAATACTTGCCTGTCATCCCAATCGATGATATCCACAACTGCAGGCAGCAGACACCCGTCCCTCTCCATGCCAGCGGTGACGTAGGTCCTCTCGAGGGCTTGTGGAGGAGCTGTCTCCACGACGACGGAGGTGGGCGTTCCCGGGATGACCTCAGCGGACCTCACAGCAGCCGGAGGGACAATGGCAACTAACGGAGGAGAGGGCTTTTTCCAGCACCTCCACGCAGGACAACGCTGTCCCTTGCTTACTGGGGTTGGCTTGGTGAGAGTGGCAGCGGAGCCCTGGCGGGGGACAGTTTCAGCGGTGTCCTGGGAGCACCCTCCCTACGGCGCAAGCCCGGTCTTCTTTAGAGACTTCCTCTCCCTCTCACCATACTCACGTCGGAGCGCTGCCAGCTGGGATATCTGCTCAACTGCCTCGGGATGTTCGGAGAGCTGAGGGCATCACCGAACCTCTGCCTCTGCCAGCTTGACATACCACATGACGTTCGCCGGGGTGGATTAACTGCTCGCCGTAGATATCAGGACGTCGATGTCCATGAGAGCTCGGCAGCGTTCCCAGCTGAGACTCATCGGATAACGCCAGCCCAAAGACATCTCCAAACCAGATTAGTTCCAACAAGCAATCCACAAAAAAGGAACAAAGGGATATGTGTGTGTGAACCCGCTAAATCCTTTTTACTGGCTGGACCATTCTGTCATAAACTTCCCCGT
The DNA here is from genome assembly GCA_020510985.1 of Pholidichthys leucotaenia. NCBI lineage: Eukaryota > Metazoa > Chordata > Actinopteri > Cichliformes > Pholidichthyidae > Pholidichthys > Pholidichthys leucotaenia. The sequence continues at coordinate 205,623,005 of CM035839.1, forward strand.
GCGCTGTGGAGAAGCGCACGAAGGAAGAGAAGGAGAAATGAGGATTTAAGCACAGGGTTACACCAAACCATCAGCCTCAGCAAGACATAGGTACTGTTCCAACCAGCACCCGCCTCCACCGTCCCTCCCCCCTCTATCTCCATCGAGGGTACCCAACTGAAGACGGTAGATGACTTTAAGTACCCGGCAGCACCATCAGCAACAATGGCAGCCTGGATAAGGAGATCAACGTCAGAATCTGCAAGGCCAGCCAAGCTCTCGATCGTCTCCGAGCTCGTGTCCTGAACCAGCACAACATCCAGCTGTCCACGAAGCTCAAAGTGTACAGGGCCATTGTCTTCACCAGCCTTCTCTACGGATGTGAGACGTGGACCATGTACAAAAAACACCTGAAGCAGATGGAGAAGTTCCACATGAAAAGCCTACGGATGATCATGAACATACACTGGCAAGACCGGGTCACAAACCTTGAGGTCCTGGACAGAGCTGAGATGGCCAGCATCGAGGCCATGACTCTGAAAGCCCAGCTCCAATGGGTTGGTCACGTGATCCGGATGGATAGCCACAGGCTGCCCAAGCGGCTCATGTCCGGCGAACTCTGCTCTGGGAAGCGGAACCAAGGCAGACCACGCAAAAGATTCAAAGACTGCGTGAAGCTCAACATCAGACACACTGGCATCCTTCCCAAACAATTAGAGCTGCGGGCTATGGACAGGCCAGGCTGGCGCGCCCTCAATACCCAGGCGCGAGACTACTTTTGAAGAGAAGAGGCGAGCTGATGTAGCTGAAGCACGGGCACGAAGAAAGGCATTATTACCTGGGCAGTTTCCTTGCCCCTACTGCAGCCGTGTCTGCCGATCGAGGATTGGCCTAAACAGCCATCTCCGTGCACACGCAAGAAGAGGACTTAAAACATGAGGGACGGTCGTCATCGGATCGATGGACAACCTAGAGAAGAAAACACCAAACACACATTTATTGATATCCAGACAGTTCTAAAATAAAGACTTACAGAAATGTAACAGCTGTGCACAAAACGGCTCACACAAATTGCGTGCAGCGGGCAGACCACTGTGCACCGTGGCCACAAAAACAAACAGGACAAAATGACAGGACAGCTCGGCTTAAACTCAGAGTTCTCCAGGACACTCGACTGGCACGGGAGAAAAGCTGGGCAACAGTGCCAAGTGTAGCAGTTGTGCTGCAAGGGGAAACACTACAGACAAGTGTAGCAGCACTGCAAACAGAAACGCAGACAGCTCTTACTCACCGTGCAGGAACAGTCTGAGTGAGTCATCTAAGTCCACCAGCGAGCACACACACCAATAATCCTTCGCGACGTGATGGTCACACGGTGAAGAACAACCGTGTGAACACATACAATGGTCCAGCGGTATTTGACTAGCAAAGAGCTGCTTAAGTACAAACACCGCTGGCATAATAAATTGGGAACACCTGGGTGAGGCACAGGAATGATGATAAACGGGACTGGGAACAGCTGATGGAAATAAGAGAGAGAGGGGGCGTGGCCGAACCGGTAGACTGTCAGCAATGACACAGAAAGTAGGTCACAGCGGCTGTCTAACAGCTGCCGGTCAGGCAGTGCCTCAGAATATGAAACAGCGAAGAATACATAATATGCATATACATAATGGTACCAAAGCCCACAGAGAGATCAGGGCCGAGCCAGGGGAAGCCAGCTTGGCTGCTGACACTTTTTCAGACAGGGCAGTGTAGGTTTGGATTTTTTTTTTTCTTTTAATAATAAACACCTTCATTTAAAAACTGCATTTTGTGTTTACTTGTGTTATCTTTGTCTAATATTTAAATTTGTTTGATGATCTGAAACATTTAAGTATGACAAACATCCAAAAAATGAGAAATCATGATGGGGCAAACACTTTTTCACACCACTGTAGCTGAATGATTAGCACCAGTATCCATGAGCTGCTGTGCGTTGACCACTTATGATTGAGTGTGGATGTGTGGAGGGTGGAATATAAAGCAGATCGAGACTTCTCCAGGTGAAGTTTGGAATGTAGTTAAAGGTGAACAGGAAAAAAAATAATAGATCAAAAATGTTTAGAAAGGTGCCGATCTAAAGTCTTTGTATTCTTCAAAAAAAATATTTACATCTGAACAGTTGAATGATGAGACTCTGTCCATGCTCCAGTGGCTGGTAACATGAAACCCTAGATAGGACATGGCTAATGTTCTCATGGCAAACATCGGGGCCATATTCTGTAGGTAGTTATAATGGCTGACAGCACCTGCACCGTTGTGATAATAGGACACACAATTGTATATTATTGTAATCATAAAGGTAAGCTATGTACTGTATATGAAACATGACTAGTGTTAGCAGTTTAGCAATGAGTGACTGGATTACAGTGTAATAACAGTCTGTACTCACTAAGACCAAAAGGCCTAGCATCAGAAGAAACCAGATTCTTGTGGAGCCAATACTTTGAGCAGCAACAATGACTCGGACACAAGAGTAACAGTTGTGTAGTCATTCATATATTGTTACAATAAAAAAAAAGATAAACAATTTGTATAAAAATAATAAACTATAATAAGAAAAGTGCACACAAAAGAAATAATTTCTTTGCCTCAAAAATGTTTTGTTGGGACCCTTTAAAGTTAAAGTCACATGACCTCAAAAGTTTGTCAAAAGGGGGAATGTGTAGTTGTGTGCGTGTGTCTATCTTCTCGGAGGTCCTGGGTTTAGCTCGCCATCTGGGACAATCTGGAATCTTGGGCTGGTCTTTGAACTCGTCCCACTCAGAAAAAAGACCTGACCTAAACACAAGGTCACACATGTCCATCATTCACTATTCAGTGAAGGATCATTAACGGTTTCAATGCCAATCATATATATATATATAAAACATTGCATTAAACCTTATAATTCAAGATATCATTCAGTTCAGTTGTACAATATTGAAGTGTTCAAGTTTCAATATCCGCATAATGCAACTGTAAACATTCAGGAACTTTCATAAACAGATTTAACTATTTAAAGGACCAGTCTTTCAGCAATACTGCTTCTCATTAAGTTGCCAGTAACATGCACATACTGTCTGATAACCAAATAGTATGAAATGCATTAATATTATAATAATATATAATATTGTAATACATACTATTACAACAAAATATCATTAAGTGCAATTAAATGTAACAATTGACATTAAATCTGCATGTAAAGTGAGTTTGGATAAGGGATATCAAATTACTGACGTGTTTAATACTCCTGCTGCACCATAGGCCTACTAGCACAATAAAAAATTTTGGTGCAGCTTCTATCTCCACTCACTCACAACTAGAAAGAAACACATCTCTTCACAACAACTGGCATTATAAAACATACTAAATTATTCCCTTCTTTCATTTTAGCAACATAAGAGACAACATCAAATCATTTTCTCACTCAAATTGACATTAGAAAAATAAAATACCTCCTTTTAATCTTTAACACATTTGCACAAACAAAATACATTTTGTGCTGCTAGCGGCCACAAGTTGCTGCTTCTCTTCTTCATGATGGAGATCAAACTGGAAGTAGTGCAATAAAATCCGCCCACATTTACCCCTCCAGCAATAGGCTGAATGTGGCTTATATGGCTTCCGATTGGCTGATGAGATGACTGCATCTCCTCCATGTAAACCAAGCCCCAACCCCAGAATGCAGAAGTAGAAGCCCTCCAGGAAGTGACAAAAGTTGTAGTACTCCCTAATGGGAGTAGGTTTTGCTCCAAAACATTAGCTTTTGCATTAGCCATAATAATAAAGTCGGCCCCAAGAGGCATATTTAATGCTGAGTAAAAAAATATATTTTCGTGTCAATCCATCAGTCCTGACCCAGAAAGAACTCTGAGAGAGGTGGATTTTTCTGTAAATCGATTTTCCGTGGTCTAGTGGAGGATGCTAACAGGCGGCTAATAGAGAGCCTAAGTCATGCCCCCTCTACTTCCACATATGGGACCTTAAATTGAAAAAATTCTCCATGGAAATGAATGGCAAGAGCAAAGTTATCTTTTGATCCCAATCAAATTTTGCCACGAGTTACACACATGAAGTTTGTCAATTTAAAAGATCATTTTTCACGTAATTAAAGTTGTCAGCTGTCGTATAATAACAGAGTAATATTTAGTGTTTGTTTAAAAGACTAGTGGACAACAACTCCCATCATCCTACATCACTAAACCGTAATGGTCTACAGTAATTATGATTATGTTCACAGCCACTTTTGTGCCGTTCCTCTCTGTGTTGCTCCAGTAGTGTTGTCCTGTATGTTCATTGTCATGTTTCATGTACATCCCCTGTCTGATTGTCTGTACAGCCCCACCCATCCTGTTCTCCTCACCTGTAGCCTCTTCCCTGCTGCCCTTGATTGTTCCCACCCCTCCTGTGTTCCGTGATTACTCCCTTGTTGATATATGTCGGTGTTCAGTGTCAGTCTGGTGTGGCGTCATTGATGTTAACATGTCATCATTGTAACGTGTGATCGTTGTTCCCTGCCGGTAACCCTCGTGTCCTCAGTTTTCTGTAAGTAATTTACCAGTTGTGCCCTTTGTTGTATTTTCCAGCCCATGTGTTGCATGTTTGTTTCTTTGAGTTCATTTGTGCTTTTGGTTAATAAATCATGTTACACTGGAGTTCTGCCTGCTGTGTGAGTCCATCTTACCTGCCCGCTGGAGGGGATTATGACAAAACACGATTATGTACAGTTACACACAGTTGACTACTTTACTAAGTTGTTCATTCATTTAATAGCAGTAAAATTATGAGTGAAATAACTGTAACTGAGCAAGCTGACAAATACATTATTGGTTATACAGTATTTTACCTTAAAATATAGATGGTAATCTTTAAGCACAGCAGTTTTCTGGTGGTTGAGGATCGTCGGTGGTTCGGAGTTTCACTCGGGCCCCGCCCATAGACTGTAGACCCATCCTTTGCTCCTCCTCAAGCTCCTCCTTGCCTCCAAAAATTCAACATGGCTGCATCTAGGGAAGGAAAATCACAAGCCTCCCACTCTCTCAGCACAAAACAAATGGGTGACATCACGAAGGCTCTTTCCATCTTTTTTATACAGTCTATGATGTAAACTAATGATGCCATTCAATTGTAATGGGAACATACATGTTTAATATTTGAAACAATTGATAAGCTTTTATTTTCTCTCTTTTCTTACAGATTTAATGTTTTTAATTTAAATAGCCTGGTTTTTCACCTGGGTTACACCAACCTAGCAGCTAGTCATGTCCTATCTAATGTTTATATAGCTATGGCTGGTAATGATATCACAGCTGTTCACAGCCAATAGCATGACTGGGTTGTTGTCACATGTCTCTACCACCCAGTGCTTGACATTAACACCCGCCAACCTGCCAATGGCTGGTAGATTTCTGCAGTGGCAGTAAGACAGCGACTCACACTGGCCATTTTGGCAGGTCGTAGTTTTCTTAGACAGCATCTAAAATAAAACCTATCTGTAATGTGACACTATGAAACTACAACTCCCAGAAGCACTATCTGCACACAGTGTGTGCTCATTGGTCCACTGTTTTCTTGGACGGAGTCAGGCTGGACTCCTGTAAAACAGCGGACAGTCTGCTCCACGGATCGGTCTCCTGTCCTGCCCCAGTTCACACTGCAACCCGGTGGGAAGAAATGTCGTGGTGGGTGGCAACTTGTCATACCGAGCCCAGAGCAGAGCAAGACTTCATTCCTGTCTCTCCAGACTGCCTGCAAAGTGAACTCGCCGTGGACAAACAGACAGCGGCTGGCAAAACACACCTGTCCCTGCTCTCAGCGATCAGATCAATGGGACAATTGACCTTGATCCCCCTTTGTCCGAGCAGTGAGTAGCCCCCAACATCAGCTCCAACCTCTGTGGTTAAACATGAGTATTTTTAGAACAAGTGTGTCGTCGTCGGCCTCCGTCGGTCTATGATGACCATGGAAGAGAATCCTAAACGTCTACTCTGCTGGAACAGCACCGCCTGTGGCTGAACAGGCCGATGCGCACCGGTGTTCTACCTTCCAGTGTTGGGCGTTGGCAGGATTCAAGCCTGGGCAGGAAGATATGGAGGACAAGATGTTACCCATGCAGCATGTCCGCCCTCTCCACGTCACTGATGAATCCAAAGGAACAGCAGGGCTGCTATAGTTTGGCACCAGCGCCGTCGCAGGAGCTGCCAGAACGATGTTGAGCACAACAGAGAACTGCCTTAGGGGCTCCGACTCCGGATTTTTCCTCAGGGTTGACTCCCGAAGCCTTTCCCGTGACCGGGTGTGTCGCAAGGCAGCGGAGGTTTGAAATCAGGGTTTACCTTCCCCTAGATGGGCTACCTTCCCAGGTTGACGAGCCACCATCTACCCGAAAGTAGATTTTAGAGCAAGAAGAGCAAGAAGCTCACCTTTAATGTCCGCAGTTGTGCAAATGTAAGTTTTCTTATGACAGAGAGAAAAAGTAACTGCAATGATATTTTTCTGTAAAGAACAAATGAAGCTTCTTCTCAGGTGAACTTTCATTTATCGATGATTTCTATTTTATTTTATCTTATTCGTTTACATGCTGTTGTGATATGCAGCTATCTCATGGAAGTAAATCCTCTAAATATGTATTTTTAATGGGCTGGTCCAGGAGTGTCAGACATGACAATAAAGTTGAATCTCATCTCATCTCATCTCATCTCTCATCTCATATGGCCCACGGACCAAAAATGGCCCACCAGGGGGTCCAAATTTTTCTCTGTGCATTTATAGCTTTACTTTTAGTAAATTTATGATTTTTTTATACTAATTAGAATAGTTCATGTAAATTTGAGACATTTTTCTCCGTAAGATGAGACTTTTTCCTCATCAGTTTTCTTTTTCTTTTTTTTTTTTTTCTGAGAACAAGGGGTCCTTGATTTCAAGGACCAAGGGGTAGGCGAAGGGGAAAGGGTAGAAATGAGAATTGGGACGGACCCCAAATCTACCTGTACTTCACTCTCACACTGCAAATATTTTTCTCGACTGTTTTTACTGCTGTATAACTAATTAAACAGGCAGTGTTTCTCTTGCTATTTTATATATGTATAAGGGTCATTTACATTTAAAAAGGTGGCATATTTAATTCAACTAAATTTTAGCATGCAATAGTCCAAATTTGATCATATTAAACATAATTTTCCAACCACAAAATTGTGGCTAGTGAAAAGGCTGAGTGGCTAGTAACTTTGGAAAATCACTAGCCACAGTGGCCGGTGAGCAAAAAAGTTAATGTCAAGCCCTGATAACAATCATGTTCATATTCCATATGTGCATATTCACTAATTGCAGAGTTGCATGAATACAGTTGAAAGTTCAGACCAGGCCTGCTCCTCTGCAGTGATGGACTACGGAGTCTGTGTCTCTCTGTCAGTGTCACAGCTCAAAACTTTCTAAGTGTGTTTTCTAGAAGTGATGTCCATTTAATTCAATTCAACTTTATTTATATAGCGCCATTTCACAACTATAGTCATCTCATAGCACTTTCAAATGTAAGGGAAACCCCCACAATTGCAGAAAAACCCCAGCAATGAGGCGATCCCCTGTGAGCAAGCGCTTGGCGACGGTGGAGAGGAAAGACTCCCTTTTAACAAGAAGAAACCTCTAGCAGAACCAGGCTCAGGGAGGGGCAGTTATCTGCTGTGACTGGGTGGGGGGTGAAGGGATAGAGAAGTTGAAAAGAACAGACATATAGAGAGCAAACATTAAAGGAGTGAAGCCAAGTACATTATTGGAGGTCCCCCAGCAGTCTAAATCCATTAGCAGCAGAACTAAGGGAAGGTTTAGAGACACACACATTCAGTGTGTGAATGTGTGTGTGAATGGGTGGATAGCAGGATCTGTAAAGTGCTTTGGTCATCAAGAGATGAGAATAAAAGTGCTATATAAGTGAATGCCATCTACCATTTACATGATCCCTCCCTAATCGTAGGCTATATCGAAAAGGAAGGTTTTTACCCTATTCTTAAAAACAGAGATTGAATCTGACTCCCGAATCCAGATTGGTAACTGGCTCCACAGGAAAGGAGCTTGATAGCTGAAGGCTCTGCCTCCCATTGTACTTTTGGAGATGCTAGGTATTACAAGTAATCCTGCATGTTGGGAGCATAATGCTCTGTTAGGATAATGGGGTAGTATCAGATCTTTTAAATAAAAAGGGGCCTGATTATTTAGAGCTTTGTAAGTGAGAAGGATTTTAAACTTAATTCTAAACTCTATGGGAAGCCAGTGAAGGGAGGCCAAAACCGGAGAGATATGATCTATCTTTCTAGTACCTGTTAAAACTCTTGCAGCAGCATTTTGGATCAACTGAAGACTTTTTAAAGATATTTTAGGACAACCTGATAATAAAGAGTTACAATAATCTAATCTAGAGCTAACAAAAGCGTGGATCAGTTTCTCAGCATCACTCTGAGACAAGATGCTCCTAATCTTGGCAATATTACGCAAATGATAGAAGGCAGTCTTAGAAACAATTTAATATGTGAGTTGAAAAACAGATCTTGATCAAAAATAACTTCAAGGTTCCTCACGGAACTATTCAGAGAAAGAGTAACCACATCCAAATTAAGAGTTTGATTTGGAAAGGTATTTCTAAGGTTTTTTGGACCAACAAGAATGACTTCAGTCTTATCTGAATTTAATAGCAGAAAATTACAAGTCATCCAAGCTTTGATTTCCTTAAGACAGGCGTCTAACTTGGCTAATTGATTACTATTATCTGGCTTCATTGACAAGTATAATTGTGTGTCATCTGCATAACAATGAAAATGTATACAGTGCTTTCTAATGATGTTGCCTAACGGAAGCATATATAGACTAAAAAGAGTAGGGCCTAGCACAGATCCCTGTGGAACTCCATGACTGAGCTTAGAGTTGGAAGAAAACTCATTATTGACAGGAACAAACTGAAGCCTATCAGACAAATCTAAACCACTGCAGCGAAGTTCCATTAAGTCCAACATAGTGTTCTAATCTATCAAGTAGAATATCATGGTCGATAGTATCAAAGGCTGCCCTAAGGCCTAAAAGGACAAGTACAGAAACAAGTCCATTATCAGATGCGATAAGGAGGTCATTAGTGACCTTCACTAAGGCTGTTTCAGTACTATGATGGATTCTGAACCCAGATTGAAACTCTTCAAATAAACCATTTCCCTGCAATTGGTCAAATAATTGTGTAGCAACAACTCTTTCTAAGATTTTTGAATGAAAGGCAGATTAGAGATTGGTCGATAGTTAGCTAAAACTCCTGGATCGAGCATTGGCTTTTTGAGTAAGAGTTTAATTACAGCAGTTTTAAAAGCCTGCGGTACATGGCCTATTGTTAAAGAAGAATTGATTATTTGAAGAATACGGCTACCAATAAATGGGAAGACTTTTTTAAATAACCTGGTAGGAAGAGGGTCTAAAAGACAAGTTGAAGGCTTGGATGAGGAAATTATTTTATCTAACTCTAAAAGGTCAATTGGAGTAAACTTATCCAAACAGATATCAATTGAAGGAGTTGTAGTAGTTACTGTGTTTAAGTTTACGGTGGGAAGAATCTGACTGATTTTATCTCTAATAGATGACATTTTATGATTGAAAAAGTTCATAAAGTCCTGACTAGTAAGCTCTAGGGTGATGCGAGGATTGACAGAGTCCTGACTCTTTGTCAGCCTGACTACAATGCTGAAAAGAAACCTGGGATTATTCTTGTTCTCGTCTATTAATGCAGAGTAATAACTTGTTCTAGCTTTTCTAAGAGATTTTTTATAAATTAAAAGATGATTTCTCCAAGCTGAATAGATTTCATCTAAATTAGTGGAACGCATTTTCTTTCTAATTGACGAGTCTTCTGTTTTAAGCTATGAGTTTCTGCCAAGAGGTTAGAAATCTCTGATTGGACTTTTTCTTTTTTAAAGGGGCCACCAAGTCTAGAGTCTGATGCAGAGAAGCTGTAACACTATCTACCATGCTATCATTTACAGAAGGAGCAAGCTCTCCATCACTTATTTCCGTTGTGTTGACACATGGCATAGAGGAGACAATCTGCATAAATTTGGTAACAACATCATCTGAAAGACATCTGCTGTAGTAATATTTTTCTTTAGGAATCAGATAGTCAGGAATAGTGAAATCAAAGGTTAACAGACAATGGTCTGACAGTACAGGATTATGAGGAGACACTACCAGATTTTCTATTTCTATGCCATATGTCAGAACAAGGTCCAATGTGTGGTGGAGATAATGGGTAGAATTTTCTACTTTCTGGGAAAACCCCATCGAGTCTAATATTGAATTAAATGCCTTACAGTGGGGCAAAAAAGTATTTAGTCAGCCACCAATTGTGCAAGTTCTACCACTTAAAAGATGAGAGAGGTCTCCAATTTTCATCATAGGTATACCTCAACTATGAGAGACAAAATGAGAAAAAAAAATCCAGAAAATCACATTGAAGGATTTTTAATGAATTAATTGGTAAATTCCTCGGTAAAATAAGTATTTGGTCACCTACAAACAAGCAAGATTTCTGGCTCTCACAGACCTGTAACTTCTTCTTTAAGAGGCTCCTCTGTCCTCCACTTGTTACCTGTATTAATGGCACCTGTTTGAACTCATTATCAGTATAAAAGACACCTGTCCACAACCTCAAACAGTCAGACTCCAAACTCCACTATGGCCAAGACCAAAGAGCTGTCAAAGGACACCAGAAACAAAATTGTAGACCTGCACCAGACTGGGGAGACTGAATCTGCAATAGGTAAGCAGTTTGGTGTGAAGAAATCAACTGTGGGAGCAATTATTAGAAAATGGAAGACATACAAGACCACTGACAATCTCCCTCGATCTGGGGCTCCACACAAGATCTCACCCCATGGGGTCAAAATGATCACAAGAACGGTGAGCAAAAATCCCAGAACCACACGGTGGGACCTAGTGAATGACGTGCAGAGAGCTGGGACCAAAGTATGAATGAATGAATGAATTTATTTCGGATAGTACAGTACAGGTTAAAAGAAACTGTATAATATAACAACAAGATCAAATTAGACAAAGACTCCTTCTTCTATACAATTCCACGTGAGTTATCCGAAATGGGTGATGGCTGAAGCCGCAGCTTATATTGCCCACCCATATTCTATCCAAGAATTCAAAAGAGAAAAAAGAGAAAACAAGACAAGAGCGATTACAATTTAAAACAAAGCTAAGACAAAATGTGACTGAGAGAAAAAAAAAGAAAACTAAGCTAAGTTAAGCGGTTACTATTCAAAACAAATCTAAGACAAAATGTCACAGAGAAAAAAAAAAATAGTAACAAAGGCTTCCATCAGTAACACACTATGCCGCCAGGGACTCAAATCCTGCAGTGCCTGACGTGTCCCCCTGCTTAAGCCAGTACATGTCCAGGCCCGTCTGAAGTTTGCAAGAGAGCATTTGGATGATCAAGAATAGGATTGGGAGAATGTCATATGGTCAGATGAAACCAAAACAGAAAAAACTCAACTTGTCGTGTTTGGAGGAGAAAGAATGCTGAGTTGCATCCAAAGAACACATACCTACTGTGAAGCATGGGGGTGGAAACATCATGCTTTGGGGCTGTTTTTCTGCAAAGGGGCCAGGATGACTGATCCGTGTAAAGGAAAGCATGAATGGGGCCATGTATCATGAGATTTTGAGTGAAAACCTCCTTCCATCAGCAAGGGCATTGAAGATGAAACGTGGCTGGGTCTTTCAGCATGACAATGATCCCAAACACACCGCCAGGGCAACGAAGGAGTGGCTTCGTAAGAAGCATTTCAAGGTCCTGGAGTGGCCTAGCCAGTCTCCAGATCTCAACCCTATAGAAAATCTTTGGAGGGAGTTGAAAGTCCGTGTTGCCCAGCGACAGCCCCAAAACATCACTGCTCTAGAGGAGATCTGCATGGAGGAATGGGCCAAAATACCAGCAACAGTGTGTGAAAACCTTGTGAAGACTTAGAGAAAACGTTTGACCTCTGTCATTGCCAACAAAGGGTATATAACAAAGTATTGAGATGAACTTTTGTTATTGACCAAATACTTATTTTACCGAGGAATTTATCAATTAATTCACTGAAAATCCTTCAATGTGATTTTCTGGATTTTTTTTTCTCATTTTGTCTCTCATAGTTGAGGTATACCTATGATGAAAATTGGAAACCTCTCTCATCTTTTAAGTGGGAGAACTTGCACAATTGGTGTCTGACTAAATACTTTTTTGCCCCACTGTATTAAGACACTCACTGTCTACATCTACATGTATATTACAATCTGATTTCAGCACTAAATCAGCTAAGAATTTGGCAAATTCGGATCAAAACTCTGAGTAGGCTGAGAGAGGACGGTAAACTATGGCAAAGAAAATTGGGTTTAAGCTAAGATTGCTAACATGCCCAATACTGAGGACCAGGCCCTCAAAGGAATTAAAACATGTTTTTTGCTTTACATTAACTAGTAATTTAGAATGGTAAATTGCCACTACTCCTCCTCCATGACCAGAACTTCTGGGATTTTGATCATTTAGATAACCAGAGGGAGTTGATTCATTTAAACCAACATAATCATTTTGCCCTAACCAAGTCTCTGTAAGGGATATTAAATCAATCTGATGATCAATTAACAGATCATGGGCTAGCAGAGATTTGGGAGTTAGAGACCTAATGTTTAACAAACCACATTTAATTTTTAAATTATGAGGAGGAAGAGGGGCCAAATCATTAAATTTAGAGACTTGATGTTTAATTTGAGTTTTACCAACTTTTTGTTAATCACTTTGGGATGCTTATACATAATATTTTTATTACCTTTGGGGGGAGTAGACAAAGATTCTCTGATGGGGAAGACAGAGGCTAAGTTGAGGGGTGGTGGATGAGGAGGAGCTGCAGAGAGGCGTATATTTATCAAGTTATGTTGTATTTGTCTTGGATTATAATGTTTTGGGTAACAGGAGACAGACACAATCTCTATGGGGTTATGAACTGAAGACTGATCTAAACACTGAGAATTATTTGGATTAATAGGATTAATATAAAAAGTGGAAGCAAAGAAGGGCTGGTTGGCAGACCCAGGAACTTCAGGGTGAATTAACACACCAGATTTCAGTCACTGTACTAAAAAACGCAGAATGGAATAGAACAGATTGTCCCTTAAAACATGTGCACCAAGTCTATTTGGATGGATGCCATCTGGCCTCATAAATGATGGGCGGTTCTAAAACAGGTTGAAATTGTCTACAAAACCAATGTTAAAAGTAGGACATGTAGAACACAACCAGGTATTAAGGCTGAGAGTTCTGCTAAAATAATTGCAACCTCTTCTGAAAGGGGCCAATGGCCCAGAAATAAACACGCGTCTGCCACAGTTCATAAGAGTGGACAGAAGGCTCCTGAAGTCTCTCTTTAAGATCTCCAACACTTCATCTGGGATGTTGTTGCATCCAACATGCACAATGATAATTTTAGCATGGGGGTATTCATTTAATAGGTCAGGGGTAAGAGCTTCAATGTCTGACACTTTAGCCCCAGGAAAAAATTTAGTGACACAGTACCTGCTTCTGACGTTCTTCATTATTGAATCGCCAATTACCAGCGTCGTCTGGGGGGGCTTTGTCAGTGACTTCTGAAATGGTGGACAATTTTGCTGTTGTTGTTGCAGTGATGGTGGGGTGATGTGCTCTCTTCTTTTTGGAGTTGGTGTATAGTCTGGCATGCCTAAAGTAGTTTTAATCCGGGGCTTGTGGATTTGGGCCACTGCTGAAGGAGGAGGGGCAGCCATGGGAGGATGATCAACGTCCAGGTGAGGGAAATCTTCCAGGGAAAGGATATCGAATCTATTTTCCAGCAAAAGGGGAAGGGAGGAGGCACGGCTATGTCTGGTCAATCCCCGACGTTTGCTAGTTGGCCCAACCAAGGTACAGGGCACACATTGAGGCTTTGAAGAATCACCCGGGGCTTTGGGTTTAGCTCCGAGCTGAAGCCAGTGTTTATTGCTGGGGTCCTGGACATCTGAGGTGACCAGAGCAGGGGTGGAAGTGGATGGCGATGTGCTAATTTCACCCAGGTAAGTAGCCGTCTCTGCTAGCGGAGAGTCGGTTGCCGTGGCCAATGTCCGCCCAAAAATTGTCATGGCGGCCTCTGGGTCATCATCTGTCTCATCAGTCCCAGCTGCGCACAGACCAACAGGTGCCAGTCAGCGGCTGTTAAAAGCCAGTGTTGCTGACAGTCCGGCACGGAGTCATCTGTCTTCCTCATCGGAGCATGAGCCAGGACTTCGTTCTCAAGTTCAGCCAAGAACATCTCATCAGGATCAGCCACGTAAGAAAACTATCTGCTATTCTACTCCTTGCCTTTACCCCTGTGCACAGGTGGACCTCCCAGGCGGCGGACCAACTTCCCCAGCCGACAGGGCGTTGCCACCTCTACCACGTAGCTCCTCGCTACCACCACAGCTACGGGTACGTCTAACGCCACAACTACAGGAACTGTTATTGTTACAGCTACAGGAGCTGTCATCGTCACGGTCACTGGTATCACCACCATCTCAGCTACAAGAACTATCATCATCACAGCGACAGGTGCATTCACCACCACAGCCACGAGCACATTCACCACCACGCTGCACGGCCGCTGGAAGTCAGCAGAACGCTACCTGTGGAACGCCCAAGTAAGCCTCACCATCCACAATTACTCGCTAGTGCTGAACAGCTGTAATTGTTTCTGCTTGTGTGTTACAGGGTTGCCAGGTCACCATCCGGACTGCTCAGTTCCAGCGACCAAACGTCTATACTTGCACTCACACATGCACTACACTCTCTCACTTTACAATAAAAGAATTATTGTCTATATCTACTCGTGTCAGTGTCTGTCTCCTGGGTCCAGAACATGTCAAAAATAATAGTATCTAGGTGGTCTTCAGCCTCCCGAATCTTATAGAGATTGGAAAGTCTCAATTCCAACTCAGAAACCTTCTTAAAGAGGGACACACAGCTGACCCACGTCGGGGATGAAGCCATGGCTTTCCAGGCGAGAAGTGGCTAGCTAGCTAGCTAAAACAGGTTAGCCTAACCTGGTGAACAGCCCTGCCCGGGGTCTGATTCACCTGTGTGCCTGTTCAGGCTTTTGTATTTACTAAGCTAACACTAAGTAAAAAGTTAATATTAGTAAAAGAGAGAGAAAAAATTAAAAACGGAGTTAATGAAAATAAAACGGAGTTAATAAAACAAACACTAACAGACAAGACAATGCTTTGACAGCGACGTGACATTTATTGTCTTCAATTTGATCTCCTATATCAGTCGGCCACTGTGTTCTAATATGATCAGCAGGGTCCTTGTAGTTTAGCTTGGATGTTTTGTAAGCATGAGCATCCTTTTAGGAATGACTTCTGTAGGAATATCATCCAAAATCAGACTGGATCCAAAGATGTTTTTAGATATTGTAAATAATTTCTTATTTGCAGATAGTGAAAAATTTAGATTGTTGCAAAGAATATTTACTCTTCAAAGACTGTAATGAGTTCAGTGTTTCTCCCTAATCAAGTTTGGTAAGCCAGTCCAATCCGTTTTCGTCCCAAATCTGAATCCTGATGTATAGAAATGAAGTCTGGATTCCTCCATATGGGTGCCAGCAGGCAATTAAAAAAAAAATAAATTAAACAGACCATAATCTTATTCCATGTATTCAATGTATTTTTAACAATAAAATTGTTTTGAATCTCCAATTTTTCTTTTTTAAACCTATTAAGAGCTGTCCTTTAATGCTGCTAGACCACAATTTATTTACAAATTAAATGAAATAAAAAGAGGCTGTGGGTTTGTTCCCACCCTTGGCCACTGGTGACCGTTCTGTGTGGAGTTTGCATGTTCTCCTTGTGTCTGCGTGGGTTTTCGCCAGGTACCCCGGTTTCCTCCCACAGTCCAAAGACATGCATGTTAGGTTAATTGGCATCAACTGCAGATAAACTGTCCTTAGGTATGAAAGTGAGAGTGAATGGTTGTCTGTCTAACTGTGTTGGCCCTGTGATGGACTGGCGATCTGTCCAGGGTGTACCCTGCCTCTCACCCAAAGATGCTGGGATAGGCTCAGGCTCAGGATCTGATTATGTTGCTTCACAATATTATAACTAGTAGTGCCAGTTTTAATTACTCGAAGGGCGATTAACTGCACGGTGCATAGTTAACTCGACACCGTTCTCGCCCATATGCTGCCAGTGGCAAAATAACTGAAGCGCAACTAATGCAATAAACCCATTTGACGCAGTTGATTTTGATTAAATGCAATTGACCTGATTAAAACTGACTCTACTAATTATAACGTATATAGCTACATACAACATAAGTAGCTGATCCACAACATTTTTGTGATTTATTTCAAATGTATATTTAAAGTGACACACCTGTGAAAATCAAGTTTTTTTTTTCTTGTTAACATGTCTAACTTTTTTATGACTTAGGAAACATCAAGTGCTAAATCACTCTTATGTGTCATGTCTGTGTTTTTCTGCTGCGAAAGTTCAATTAAGTTCCTCCCTCTGGAAAAAGGCAAGGTTAGATGGAGCATTTTTGTGATGTCACTATAACAGGTGAACCAATCAGGACTAAGCACTGGCTGATCAAATTTGCCAGCTTGCAGACTTCTGTGTGCTGTGGTCTTGGAGGAGAGGCAGTGGGTCAATGTCCTCATAAGCTGGGTGTGGATGGGCCTAAATAGATCCTGGCATTTGAAGGAGGAGGAAAAGGGCAACAATTTTCACAAGCAACTGTAAGACAATGAAAGTTTTTTTCTGGAAAAAAGGGCATAAGATACTATTTTAGACAATGTAGATTTGTTTTTAAGGGGATTTATATTCACTGCAGCGCATCTTTAAACAAGATGGAACTAAAATACTGTAATTTACTGAATGACCAAAAAGTGTACATCAGGTACGCTAATAAGGAGACCCACATTCCCATTGTGACTGGAAAGTACTCCACCAATTTCAGGGCTGAGGCAGAGGCTCTGGGAACAGCAGCGGCCCACGTCAGGGAACATCAAGACAAGGCACACAAGCGGGTCGTCATCTTCACTGATGCCCTCTCTGTCTTGGATGCCCTTCAGGACCCCCGATGCAAAGAACTGAATGAACTCGCCCTCACTCTGTCTCAACTGGCAACACAGGCGAACGTATCACTCCAGTGGATTCCTGCCCACTGTGGAGTCTATGGAAATGAGACGGCTGACAGACTTGCTAAGGAGGGTGGGCAGCAAGACCAGGAAGACAGACAGGTCTCTTACAGTGAGGAGAAAACCATTATTAAGGCCCTGTCTCACAAGAAGTGGCAGCAGCAACACCCAAACTTCTGCAAGGATGACAACTACTACAGTCTGAGCAGGGCTGACCAAGTTGTTCTGTTCAGACTCCGAACTGGACATAACAGAATGCATGCTCACATGCACCAGAAACTTAAAGTTGGACAATCGGACAGATGCCCATGTGGTACTGCCCAAATGACCAGTGAACACCTCCTCCAAGACTGCCCAGACCACGCTGCACTCAGACGAGCTACGTGGCCTGACCCCACATCGCTGAACCAAAAGCTGCACGGGGACCTCGGGGACCTCCGCAGGACGGCAGCATTCGTGAGGGCAGCTGGTGTGACCATCTAGCGATTGACGAAGAAGAAGAAGAAGAAGGAAACACAAATGGAACATTGATGGCATCTTTACATTTCACTTTGAAATTAACTGTCAACATATTGAATAATGTTCACATTTCATCCTAAATTAAAACACTGGCAGCTTTATTAAGCGAAATATTGCTTACAGTAATCACCAGTGTGGATGGAATAATTATTTTTTTTTATGTTTGTTAATATTGTGTGACACCAAAAAGATGTAGGTTGTGGCGTAACCCCCACAGCAGACTGGGACAGACACAGCGCTCGGTTAGAGCAATTAATAGGACAGTGAAATGTGTGTATTAATGTCTACAGGCAGCCCGCTCCTTCTGGCTTTTTCTGGCTCAGTACTGTGATGTTAATGTGCCATTCATGCATTGTGTTCATGCTTCCTGCTCTTACTGTGTCTCTCAAATGCAAATGCCCATACCTACTGCTGTGAAGGCCTTTTCATGTATTGTTTGTAACTGGATATATAAGCTGACTGAAATCCATGTTCACTCTCTCATTCCTTCAACTGCTGCTGACACACACACTCTGTGTCTCTTTGCTGGAGAGCCTGAGGACCCCGCTCCAGTCTGCTCACACTAAGGCTGGAGCGGAGTTCCTATGATGGCGATATGATAATAAACCTATTTTAAAACCTCAGCTCGCTGCCTTTATTTTATCATCCACCATATTGGTGACCCCGAGAATGCACACGCTTTGTGCAACGCAACCTTCTGGTCTGGACAATTACGTTGGTGACCCCGAAGACGCACACGCTTTGTGCGACGCAACCTTCTGGTCTGGACAGCCACGCTGGTGACCCGATGCTGAAAAAAACACGCTGCTGGCGAACGCAGCACCCGGCGGTGATGCTCCGACGACAAGCGAACGCAGCAGCTCCCTTCTGCTTCAGGGAACTCTCCGGACATCACCCACGACCGGGAAAGCCGCAGCAAACTTCATGGTGGGATCTGCACGCCTAGATCGGCACATCCACGCTGGACCGGCCGCGCTCACAGCTTCTCCACACGAGAGCGCATGCACCTCGTCCTTTCTCCATGACGGCGACCTCCACGGCCGACGGAGTACATGTGGACCTGAACGCACCATGACCCATCTTCAACAACTACAACAGGGATGATTAAGCTCCCTGACCCTGGCTCTTCCTCTCCAGCTGGCCCACCCACGCACAGAGCCCCGGCACACACACCGGGGAGTTACGAGGACGGCGCACCATGCACGGGACACATACGGCTCCACTGACCACCTTCCTCCTTCGCCGCTGCACACTCTGGCCCTTCAGGCTTGCTCGTACACCTGAGGCACGCACGCAGCTTGCTCACTGGATTTTATGGTCTTAGCCATGGCGCGCAACGGGAATTCAGCAGTCTGCGGTCCCCGAAGGCTTTAAGGTTGTGCCCGCACCTAAAGTCAACACGCCAAGTCCCCTTGCTTTTGTTTGTTTTTTTCTTACAGCCGCCACGCAGCCTCGTCGCTCCTGTTTTTTCTTCACGGCCGCTATTAATCCTTGCAGGACTTAATCGCGAGAGGAGTCAGTGACTAATTTTTCTTCTTGTGGATTTCCGCACGTTCAACGGGACAGCCTTTCAACATCGCGGACCCACAAGCAATTTTTGCGCGGCTCAGACGATTTCACCGTCTCTGGCCGGCATTTGCTACCCCCCACCTCCCTCCACCTCCACCTGCACAGAGCTTTCCCTGCTCGCTGCCAAAACCAGACTATTGAGGCCTCGGCCCCCTGCCGAGCCCTCTGGGGGGGAGCGTGTGGCGTAACCCCCACAGCAGACTGGGACAGGCACAGCGCTTGGCTAGAGCAATTAACAGGACAGTGAAATGTGTGTATTAATGTCTACAGGCAGCCCGCTCCTTCTGGCTTTTTCTGGCTCAGTACTGTGATGTTAATGTGCCATTCATGCATTGTGTTCATGCTTCCTGCTCTTACTGTGTCTCTCAAATGCAAATGCCCATACCTTCTGCTGTGAAGGCCTTTTCATGTATTGTTTGTAACTGGATATATAAGCTGACTGAAATCCATGTTCACTCTCTCATTCCTTCAACTGCTGCTGACACACACACTCTGTGTCTCTTTGCTGGAGAGCCTGAGGACCCCGCTCCAGTCTGCTCATACTAAGGCTGGAGCAGAGTTCCTATGATGGCGATATGATAATAAACCTATTTAAAACCTCAGCTCGCTGCCTTTATTTTATCATCCGCCATATAGGTGGTACTTTGTTGAAAGTTTTAGTTAAATTACATGCATTTTCTTTGGTCTCAGGGACACGAAACAGTTCACAATAATGCAGTAATGTAAAGTAGTTAAGCACAATTACTTGAACAGCTGTCACTGCTGAACATTGTCAATTCAATTTACCATACAGCTGTCAAACAACAGCAGCAGACACTAATCGTATACGACTGGCCACCTCAGTAATGGCAAAACCAGAAGATGGTGCAACACACAAATCCTTGTCTGACTGGTCAATATCCAGGTTATGAAGGCTGTCTCTTTTCAAACAGCACTGTTATGTCTGGAAAATATGAGTGCCGACACGTCCATGTGTTGAGGTTAGCTTTATTGAATGTTGGCTAAACAGGGTACACAGTGCAGGTGAAGCATGGAAGGGCAGCACACCAAAGAGGACGACTAGCCCTGGGCAACCGTCTAAATACCCCACAGCGTCATGACATCACGTATGTAAGTGCTACCACAGCGTGATGCATTGCGCCGTTTCCCATACACCACATTTACTCCCCCCTTGAAAAGCTTAGAACCATATTTCTGTGAATTAGCCTTAGCAAGGGCAGCAAGTAAAACACAAATTGGCATGTCTGCTAGTGTACAGTTGGTCATACATACACATGATGTGGCCAAACAGGCCGATATAATGATTAGCCTATTGCATGATGCAAAGTGTATATACAGTGGTGTGAAAAAGTGTTTGCCCCCTTCCTGATTTCTCATTTTTTTGTATGTTTGTCACGCTATAATAGACAAAGATAACACAAGTAAACACAAAATGCAGTTTTTAAATGAAGGTGTTTATTATTAAGGGGGGAAGAAAAAATCCAAACCTACATGGCCCTGTGTGGAAAAAGTGATTGCTCCCTAAACCTAATAACTGGTTGGGCCACCCTAAGCAGCAACAACTTCAATCAAGCATTTGCGATAACTGGCAATGAGTCTCGATCCCAGCCCCCGACCAACAGTGATCTGTGTGGAGTTTGCATGTTCTCCCCGTGTCTGCGTGGGTTTACTCCGGGTTTTCTCCGGTTTCCTCCCACATGCCAAAAACATGCAAGCTAGGTGAATTGGCATCAAAACTGGGGATTCTAAATTGTCCTTAGGGATGACTGTGAGAGTGAATAGTTGTCTGTCTCTCTGTGTTGGCCCTGTGATGGACTGGCGATCTGTCCAGGGTGTACCCTGCCTCTCGCCCAAAGATGCTGGGATAGGCTCCAGCCCCCCCACAACCCAAAAAAGGATTAAGCGGAAGAAGATGAATGAATGAATGAATGAATGGCAATGAGTCTTTTACAGCACTGTGGAGGAATTTTGGCCAACTCATCTTTGCAGAATTGTTGTAATTCAGCCACATTGGAGGGTTTTCAAGCATGAACCGCCTTTTTAAGGTCATGCCACAGCATCTCAATTGGATTCAGGTCAAGACTTTGACAAGGCCACTCCAAAGTCTTCATTTTGTTTTTCTTAAGCCATTCAGAGGTGGACTTGCTGGTGTGTTTTGGATCATTATACTGCTGCAGAACCCAAGCACGCTTCAGCTTGAGGTCATGAACAGATGGCTGGACATTCTCCTTCAGGACTTTTCTGGTAGACAGCAGAATTCATAGTTCCATTTACCACAAAAGTCTTGGGCATCATCAAGATGTTTTTTGGCAAAGCTGAGATGAGCCTTTACGTTCTTTTTGCTCAGCATTGGTTTTCATCTTGGAACTCTGCCATGCAGGCCATTTTTGCTCAGTCTCTTTCTTATGGCGGAGCCATGAACACTGACCTTAACTGAGGCAAGTGAGGCCTGCAGTTCTTTGGATGTTGTTGTGGGGTCTTTTGTGACCTCTTGGATGAGTCGTTGCTGCACTCTTGTGGTAATTTTGGTCGGCCGGCCACTCCTGGGAAGGTTCACCAGTGGTCCATGTTTTTGCCATTTGTGGATAATGGCTCTCACTGTGGTTCGTTGGAGTCCCAAAGCTTTAGAAATGGCTTTAGATGGCTTTAGAAATGGCTTTATAACCTTTTCCAGACTGATAGATCTCAATTACTTCTCATTTGTTCCTGAATTTCTTTGGATCGCAGCATGATGTCTAGCTTTTGAGGATTTTTTGGTCTACTTCACTTTGTCAGGCAGGTCGTGTTTAAGTGATTTCTTGATTGAGAACAGGTGTGGCAGTAATCAGGCCTGGGTATGGCTAGAGAAATTGAACTCAGCTTTCCAAAGATGTGATAAACCACAGTTAATTTATGTTTTAATGGGGGGCAATCACTTTTTCACACAGGGCCATGTAGGTTTGGATTTATTTTTTTTTACCCTTAATAAACACCTTCATTTAAAAACTGGATTTTGTGTTTACTTGTGTAATCTTCGTCTAATATTTAAATATGTTTGATGATCTAAAATATTTAAGTGTGACAAACATACAAAAAATCAGAAATCAGAAAGGGAGCAAACACTTTTTCAAACCACTGTATGTGTGTGATATAAAGAACCACCTAAGGCATATTTTCAACCATAACATTTCTTTTTAAAACTAGGCAACCAGGTGGACTGCCGGTGTGCCTGCATGGTCGTGTGAGTTATTCTGCCACTTTGAACAGACCATGTCCTGACTAAACATGTACTTATGAACTTTAGTGTCCGTAACAGTACAGAACTCAGCAGGGCCTCTGCTGTGCCTGTGGTGGGCAGGGCCCTGGCAGTGCTGGCTCAGGCAATTCTGGAGGCCACCTCACTGGAATTGTGGTCTGCTCATCAGCAAAGTCCCAGTCTGAGTCCCACACTGACTGGGTCTGCTCAGTTGCTGTTTCTTGGTCCAGGGCAGGTGGTGGTGTTACCTTTCTCAGACAGCTGGCATGGGCTGGTCCAAGTTGAGCAGTGATCTGCATCTGCGGTGACTGGAACAATTGCAGCTTGTGGAGGTGATTGGATGGCTGGATCCGGACCCAGTCGAGTATCGTGAGTGATTGTTGTTTCCGCTTCACGATATGCTGCTGCTCCCTTTTCCTGTCACTGGTGAAGGGTGCCACTGCCGGAGTGCCGTTTAATGGAGGGCATAAGTGGTTTGTAGATGGTCGCAGAGGTAAGCTGGTCACACATTGACAGGGTGGACCCTACGTTCTCCCGGGTTCTGTGTAGACAGAGACTAGAACTCCTGTGGCAGGGCGGCAGCTCAGGGAGGCTCACGCCGTACGAGGATCAGTTCCAAGTCTCCTGTGCTCTGCTTGTTGTGCAGTATGAAGCGGGCTTGGGCCATCATCAGCCAAATAGAATCCCATGTGATCTGTGATGGGAAAGCCCAATTCATGGAACAGATCACATCCCAGGATGTTGTCATTGAGGCATGTCACTTGGAATGTGAAGGCCAGGAGGATTCTTGACCCGTAGCGAACCGACAGAGTAACGGTTCCTACCATGCTGATTTTCTTGTGTCCATACCTGAACAGTTCCACCACGTCTGGCTTGATTGGTTGCAGGGTAAAGAATTTCCTAACCGTGGCCTTGTCCATCAGGGACCTCTTGGCAGCAGTGTCCAGCAGCAGTGGTAGACTGACGCCATCCAATTCCACTGTGCACCACTTGTATGGCATGTTACTGGAGTCCACTGAATGAATGGTGGCCGGACTGGGCCGACTGAGCAAGCTAGACAGTGGGCTTGCTGGGGCTGAGCGACACACTTTGGCAAAATGATTTAGCTTACCGCAGCGTTGGCACTTCTGTCCTTTGGCAGGGTAGGTGGGCGCACATGTCCAGTGCAAGGGAGAGCCACAGTCACCACATGGTCAGCATGCTGTAGTGTCCTGTCATCCCGCAATGTTCACTTTGGGGTCCTCCTAAGAGGACATAGGGTCGGCGGGCTCAGTAGCCGGGGTAACAGCTTGTGCTAGTGGAGCTGAATGTAGGGATCGTGGGCTGAATGCTCCAAGCTGCATTGCTAACTGAGCTGCTGCCTCTAGCTGGGACGCCAATTCCACCACCTTGGCCAGCGGTAGGCCGTCCGGCTCCATTAGCAGCTTCTCCCGGAGCTTCGGCTTGGTGGCATGCTCCACTAACTGGTCCCGCACTATCTCGTCTTCCAGTTGTGCAAACCTACACGTACTAACCAAACAGCGGAGGTCGTGACATATTGCTGGACTGACTTACCTGCATGCTGTTGGATCTGGTGAAACTTGACTCTTCTGACCAAAATGCGCTCAGGGATGGCAAAATGTTTGGCCAACAAAGCGACACACTCATTGTAGGTGTCCGCAGGTCCAAGCGTCCGAAAGACACACGTTTCCTCGCTGCCAAGGCAATGAATTAGCATGGCGCACAGCCCAAGCTTGCTAGCTTTAGCTAGGTTGATGGTGGACACAAACATCTCAAACGACTCGTACCAGTGAGACCAAGGAATGGGCGACTCACCAGGTAAAGCAAGGAATGGTGGTAGAGGTGTCAGCAGCATTTCCATTATCCTCGTTTGCCAATTGCTATGTCTGGAAAATATGAGTGCGGACACGTCCACGTGTTGAGATTAGCTTTATTGAGTGTTGGCTAAACAGGGTACACAATGCAGGTGTAGCATGGAAGGATGGCACGTCAATGAGGACGACTAGCCCTGGGCAAACGTCTAAATACCCTGCGGCATCATAACATTACATGTGCATATGTGCTACCGCAGCGTGATGCATCACCCTGTTTACCATACACCACAAGCACCTCACTGTGGCATATAAGGTACACAATCTTTATAAGAAGCCACAAACTGGTAATAACAATTATGAGAACACTGGTGAAGCAGTGTGATCTCTGGTGAATGTGGCTATCAAGGAATAACTCCTGGATATCAGAAATATCTGCACATTTTATAAAATATATGAAGCTGTCATAAGTAATTTCTGTCCAATCTGAATCAAGCCAAAAATGATAAAAAACAAATAAAAGTGCAGTATTTCGTATAAGTACTCAAAATGGTGACTAAATTCAAATCCTGTCAGTTATATTCAAACCCTCGTGTGCCTCAACTGTGGTACATTTTATCCATCTTAAGTGCATTTGTCATCTGCTCTATGCATCTCCTTGCAGCTGCAGAAATATTAGGCACACTACCGTTCCTGACCACCAGAGTCCGCTGTTAGATCACATATTAGTACAACAACAAACCAAATTCCAACTTTTTAAAATTTACCATTAACAGAATATTGCTGAGTGAATCCTTCTGAGAGCAGCGTCTCCTCTCTTTGTTCACATGGTGAACACACATTCATTCACGTGAGAGCGTAACACATACACACACGCAAAAAAAAAACAAAACAAAAAAAAAAACCCTGGTACTCTCCAATGAGATGTGATGGCATTCAACTTTATAGTAACGGCAAAGATAAAGTGACTGCTCACTTGTGATAAACAAAATAATGTTTCATATTTCCTACGGTCCACGTAATGCACCAATAATTTCACGCTCACCTTCGCTCAGGTCTAGCGCGTCCTCATTGGTCAACCAGTCGTTATGCGACAAGAAATCCTGCACCGTGATTGGTCAATGCGCCCCATCAATCAGGACGGTGTCCTGCTAAAGCAGCGAGCAGCCTCTGCGTTGCTAAGGTAAGTTAAACAGCTGCGTCAAGTTCACAGGACCGAGCACGGAAATGGCGGGAGTGTGACTTCATAATAAAAGGACAAAAAAAATAATTCTGAGAGCACAAATGAAAAGAAACACTAATGATGATTGAGAGGATTTGGGGCCAGTTTGGCGCAAGTGTGTGTGTGTGTGTGTGTGTGTGTGTGTGATAATTATTAGGAAATAACACTTTTAAAACATTTTACAGGTCCAAAACTATCAGAGCATTTATTACATTTGTAGCAGCTGGCTGGTTAGGACTGTGGCAGCAGGTCTCAGGAGTAAACAGGAGTTTGTTTACTTGTGTATTAGAGTGAAAAAAGTGTGAAAACCCCCAGAACTTATTGTAAAACTCTGGACAACGACTCCAGACAGCTTTACAAGGAGACAAATCAGCTTACAAAGAAGCAGGACCCTTGATCCCAAAATAACTGGAAAGTCCACAATGATAACATGCTGCAAGAAGCGCAAGCAAACACCACTTTGAATTTTACGCTTGTTAAGTTCGCTTGCAGGCCCACCTTCCCACCTTCAGAGTTGGGGCAGAGTGCTTGCTGGGCAGTATCACTTTCCCTTCGGGAGTTTGGACAAGAATGGCCCCGACGGCGACGCTGCTGCCTGCCTGGCCTGGTGCACGGAGAGGCGGACCGCAAGGCCAAGCTGACACTGTTGATCCCGGGGAAAGAGCTGAACGTGACCCCGTGTGTGGCCGTACCGAGCTCTGAGCGTGTTGCGGAGATCATGGGAGGTGGATGAGTAGGTTTTGCCTTCTCAGCTGGGGTTGATCAGAATTATGAACTAACATGTAGCTGCTAAAAGTGCATGGCTACTGTGGGTTACATAAATGAACATATCAAGAGTTTTTAAAACCATTTGTTACAGCTAATTAACAAACCAATTATATCAGTTTGATTAGTATGCAAATTAAAAGTGAAAGGTACTGTATGATTAGTCCTTTGGAAGTGAAAACAAAGAAAGCTAATGTTTCGTGTTGTCTGGAAAGGAGGGACAGCGGAGGCGGCGGCCGTGCCGAACGGTGGCTTTAGCAGCTCGTAACACGTGGAACATACACAATGTAGCCGGTACGCTGGCTAACAGGAGGTACAGACTGGCGCTGTACCGGAGGCAGAGCGCCAAAGAGAGAAGCTCGCTGTTCAGTCCTCTAATATAGGCACGGCGTGATGACGTCACCCGTGTCTGCGCCGTCACATCCGTGCTGCGTGTTGTTACTGTTGGAATACACAACATTTTGATATCCATGCTAGCCTGACGGAGTATGCACATTTGTGTAAAACTCATTCTGGTTAACTGGTAATAATTGGGGGTTATCAATAAAATGACACTTTGTCCCTCCCACCGGTGTTTGTACAACCAATGACAGCACAGTAGTTCATCTCTGCACCATTTTCTGCCGAGTCCAGCTACCGCGTCGCCACCAACACGACTGCCAGCATGGCTACTGCAAGCTGTGTGACATCATACTGCCATCTATCTATTCACTAGACCGTCCACGGCTCGCTTTTTCGCTTTCTTTAACTTTACACTTAGGGCCTTGGCGGAGGTATGCGCTTTCTGAGTGACTGCCCGGTAGCGTTCAAAGTAAACCAGCTCGTGTGCGTTAATTCCCGCACTTGCCAGTATTCTGAAAGGTTCGGCAGGAAGTGCCTGCGCCGCCGGTGCTCAGCTTGCCCGTGGCAGTGTCGGGATGCTGTCGGCGGCGGACGAGGCTAACGGCTCCGGTGTGCCCGTGCAGCATCATCCAGCGGCTGCTCGCCAGCGCACAGAGATGTGGCAGCGCCGAGGCGCCGCCGTGTTCCGCCGGGGGCGTTTTCCGGCGAGTGCACAGTCCTCACTCCACGGACAATGAGAGTACATGGAGTCATTTGAGTGCCACGCTTTCTCTCCCACAGTGGGCAGCAGGTCTGTTCCTACAGCCGGGCGTCGCACTGGGAAGGCAGCGGGTTTTTGTTTTTTTTTTTGTTCCCGGTACCGCATAAATGCTAGCTTACTGTTTCAGTATGTGTGTGCGTTTCACATGAGACGTTAACGGGCACCGGTGCGGTTCGTATTGATTCTCCTGACTTGTAATTTTCTTCCTCATGGGGGAGACACACACGCCCCTCTTCAAGTCAAAGACTCCAGACAGAAAGTCTGAGGAGACTGGTCCGTGTTAGCTGCTGTTTCCGGTATAATAAAAGCACTTTTTTTTTAGGGGGGGGGGTGCTTTTAAGTTAATGAAAGCGTCGCCGGAGGACGCTCCGTTTCCCGTTAGCAGGTGGAACAAACTTTGGTGCTAGGATGTGGACCGGGCTGCAGGGCTCCCCCGGTGGAGAGCGTTAACACCGCCCGCAGCTGCACCCCAGGCGTCACCACCGTCATGGGACGCTGAGGCGCCTTTCACTGGGATGACCGAGCACCTCACCGCGCCCGGCCTTCACCTGTCTGCCTCCACCCCTGTCGAACTGCAAGGCATCGGCTGTGGCCAGTCATGACGAGGCATTTCCGTGGCCAGCCCCGGGATGTGTTACTGAAGTGGACCCAGGCAGCAGGAACCAGCATCCTCACATGAACAGTGGATATGAAACCGCAGACTTTCACGCCAAGGACCCCGAGTTGCTGCACATAATCCAGCAGTGGACATAGATTTTTTTTTTTTTTAAAGAGTGATTATTACTAAGAAGATCATCCAGGCTTCTTGTGGATTATTCTCCACATCGGCATCTTGGACAGAGGCACCAGTTTGGAGTCCTTGGCTTAACCAGCCTCGTTTTGCTTGGAGCCTCAGCGGCGCTGTTGTGGTCCCCGAAGTCCACTTTTAGAGCTGCTGTTTGAAGAGTGGAAAAGTTTACCAAAACCCTCCCTGTATTTGTCACTTTTAAGAGAACTTTTTTTGAGCATGCACTACAGACCGAGCTCGAAGCCTTAGTGAGAGTCTCGTTTACACGGAGCCATGCCTTTCAGAAAAAAAGGTGAGCTGCTGTGTGTGCTGCAGGTCAACTTAAGAACCTCAGAGCTTTAGCTGTCAGCAGTATTGGGAGTGGATCACCTGACACTTTATGCTCCTTTTCCACATGTTGACGCAGTTCCTAGAGGTGTTAATGAAATGACTAGCATGTTTTCGTCACAACAACTCGGGGTTTATTGCAATATCATTTCCCACAGAGGTGAAGGAGCTTTCCTCACAACAGCCTGTTGCATTGCGTTTTACTTTTAATGTTAATGAGCCCCGGTTCACCCCACGCTCCTCTTTTGTTATTTCTGATGACCGCATCATATTTGAGGCTAACGTTAGCTGGTTAGTTCTGTTTGTTGGCCTAGGGTAAAACTGGTTGAATGTGAGAACATTAAAGCCCAGTAAAACAGTACCTGGGGTGCTAAAGGCAGCTGATCACAGCTGAGGAGGTGGCTGGGCCAGAGTGCAACAAACTATAAAACCTATTAATGAAATATATGGTCAGTGGCTAAGCTAAAGGCTAATGGACTCCTCTTGGTTTGTACTGATCAGGACGGCCTTGAAAGTGGTCAGAAAACTCGGTAATGGCTGCTCAGCCTAGCTAATGCTAGCAACCTGATCTACCCAGCCATCATAGGCGAAATATTACAAATTCTACAACAGTTAGCTCCGACCAGGCAGTCTGATGGACAATAGGACTTCCAGGGGTTATTACATTCCCCGATAATCACACTCGGACATTTCACCAAATATGTATCACTTCACTTCAGCTGAGTTTTAATAATCTCTAAATTCTAGCTAGTATCAGTGCCTTCTTATAATATGGGAGAATTGTAATATTGTATGTTCAGGTTTCTGTGGGAAATGATTTAATTTGACTTGTTAATTGGTCCAAAAGAATTGCTGATAATTTGCCATTGCTGTGCATGGCTTCTGAAGGCACTGGTGCACAACAGTGTCAGATTATTTGCATTTTTTGGACCAATTAACAAGTGAAATTGGATCATTTCCCACATAAAGCTGAATATACAGAACACCCCAGTTGAAACGATTATTCTGGTGGTCGACTAATCTAACAGCTATTTTTTCGATTAGTCGACTAATCGCAGTTATTTCTCTCATGTCCACCATCTCAGCTTCCTGTTGGCATGGCTCCTGTTCAGGGCTCCAGGTCATGTTTTACCTCACCTGTTTAAGCCTGCAGACCTGCGAATATCGCTTTGTTGTCAGTCTCCGCCGTAATATAATGTAGCCTATTAAAAAAAGTTCCCATAGCTTAATAAAGTAATGACCCATCAAACATGAGTTGGAAACTTGAACTTGACAGTTTAATCAGAAGTGTTTGTAGCAACACAGTTAAATAATAGATGCTAAAGGGCAGTCTTTTAACCTCCAAAATAAAGTGTAAAAACTCAAATAGCAGCCTCTGCTACTCCATAAAGGGCTGTTATAATTCTGCATGTTCAAAACAAACTAGTGTAATATTCAACTCCATTAAAGTAAAAAAAAAAAAAAAATAACAAGCTAGTCCATCCTGTTTGAAACCTTGCTGGGTCTAGAAGTTTAAAAGTTTAATTAGGCTTCAGATGAAAATTAAAAGAACTTTTTCCAGTCTAAGATAAATGTGCAAACACTTTAAATATCAGTGCAGGAATGTGAGCCTTCACTACACCTACAGTGAAATATTTATCAAGCTGTTTTAATTTATTTGTGATGGTTTTGGTTATCTTTTTTTAATTAAATTAAAAATCATGGTATTGTAACTTACCGAGATGCACCAGTATTCACAATCAAGGCTGATATTGCCTCAACAATAATAGAGAATATGAAAAAGAGTAAGCTGCTCCTGTAATTCAACCATTTACTGCAGTTAACATATTAGCTAACGTAATGGAAGCAGCTCAGCTGTCAGTAACCATCGTCAAAGAGAGATTATTGTCCGACAGCAGGTAAACTATTTAAACAGCACACACTAATAGTGTGGTGAGTTTTCTAAAGCTGAGAAAGTTGCTCATTGAAAATAAGAAGCGCTAACCTTACCGGTGCAGTCCACGGACAGGTGGCCAGAGATGGAGGAACAGAGGGGAGGAGGGAATGGATGCATCGCTGTAGTGCAGCTGTGATATGACAACACTGCTTTATAGTCTACATTTAACTTGTTTCATTTATTTATTTTTGGTAAAATCCTCCCATACTTTGGAAACTTTTGGCCTTCACTGTGATTTTCTCTCTGTGTCGCTATGATACGCTCTTCTTTGCTGAAGCGGTTAAACTGAGCATTCCCGCGGCATGCATATAAAATTTTAAAAAATTAAATGATTTGTCGACAATAAAAATCTGCATCAACAAATTTTTATGATTGACGTTATCTACAATGTCAACTAATTGTTTCAGCCCTCGTTGAAAAACACTATTGTGTTGAATACCTTAATTTCCATAGTGATGTGCTGTTTTAAGAGACGGTAATAAAAATCAGACCTCTGTGACCTGGAAGTCCTGCCCTTGTAAACATGCGGCCATAGCGATTTCACCTCCGTTTACAACAAAATAGACAAGCTAGCGTTGGATTTATTGTCTTGGTTAACCAACCATAATAACTCTGTGGCGATGGACTCTTTATTTCATCTGAAAATGCCAAGAAAAAACAACCAAAGTATGCCAAAGCTAAATCGCTAACAAGCTAACCAGCCACCGACGCAGGTCACATGACCCACATACCCTACTCAACAGGTATGTATTCTCAACACTGTCTTATGCACTGGACAATATTTAATTTGTTTATGTGTGGGAAATGACTATAAGCCCATTCTTTTCTATATTATGGTAATTTAGGTGCTTAGCAACAGTTAACTGGGTACATTCTGAAGGACTGTTTTTCTTGGCAAAGCAAAATAACTGGTTTAAACAAATAAAATCATAATATTTTGTCCTGTATTTCTGACATTAAATAAACTGCTTGTGGAACTGTTGTATAGAAGCAATATTACTCTTGACTAGACTGTGGTATCAATGAATAAATAACTGGTGATGTTGTCGGCCCTCAGCTCCGTGCTGGACCATGGTGGAATCAGCGCAGTGATATATTCATTGATGCTAGAGGTGCGAGTCTTCAGTGGTCTCACAATTTGATTTGATTACATGTCAGGCATTAATGGTTCCAATGCAGAATGATTCACGATGCATCTTAATGCATATCTATGTTGCATCTTCAATTTTAATTTTTTTTTTTTTCAATTTAATGCCTTCTTTAGATTTTGATATTTATTTTTCTGAGTTAAAGGAAAAACACTGGATTGCCTTGCGGATCAAGTTATGAATGTATTTATTTTTTTTTTGATTAACAGAATATATCAGCAAAAAAGTGAGTAAAGTTTAAACCTGTAAGAGGGAGGTGGAATGAACTGCAGCTCTTGGGCGTTTAATGCACATGCTTTTCATCAACATGGTCACAAAGCACTACCAAAAAAAGTGAAAACAAAAGACTGAAAAAATTTAAAAATATAAGGGCCATTACAAAGCAGTGGATCTGAAATGCAACAGAATGCCTGATTACACAAAAATATTTTCAGCTGCTTTTTAAGAGTCAACAAGCAAATGAGAAATTTTGGGTAAAAACCACCAGCAAATAACTGAAACAGTTGTATACATATGTATTTTTAAAAATGTATTCAGTAGGTGGCAGGCATGTCTCTCTCGCTCTCATACATTAATAGGTTTGATAGTTTATAGAAGTCATAGTCTCAGCAGTGGTTGTTGTAAATGATTACACATTTCTGTTTGTTTCATCTTGTGAACAATATTAGGATATTCTCTAAGTTATTCTTCGTGTAAACTAAGTTTTTACTGAGCTTTAATTTCTTATTCCATATCAGTTCATTCAGTGCTGCACTCAACTCACCAATGGAGAGATGTAAAGCACCGTCCACTCGTTCAACTGCGCATTAGCCCTGTTGTCGGCAGTTATAGCCGACATGCTGCAGCCAGCTATATGTCCGTGTGGTCTTGGGGGGAAAAAAGCTGGTCTGGAGAAGGCAGTCTTTATTGCTGAGTCGTCCCAACCACCACTTCACAGACTGACCACTTGGTACCGGGCTGCAGAGAGCCACCAAGGGGGGTAGAGGGGGCGCCCTGACCACAGTTCCACCCCTCCCCTGCCTGCTTCCCGGATGACGGATATGTGTTTTGTTTTTTTGTTTTTTTATTATTCTGTTCATTTTAAAACACCCACCATCTACAATTTTTTTAAAAAACTTGTTAGCAGTCTGAAATAAAAATAGTTGGTAACTGCCCTATAAAATTATTATTATTATTTTTTGTTTTTTTGGCAGCCATCCTCTTGCTGCTCGCTGGTCAGAGCAGGTGTGGGAGGGATGGTTATATGTTCGGCGGGAGAAGTGGAAGAATGCAGGGTGACAGGGAGAGGAAGAAGACAGTGAACTGTCTGCTGTGTGTGTAATTTCGTGTGTATTGGGGAGGGTTGCAAAGTCCGGCATCTCGATGCATCTAAGAATTGAGAAATTTCCACACCGCTAATTGATGCCATACTCCCTGTCGTGTAATATTGCTTGAATAGCCCATAGTGACGAAAGATGACTGTGGATTAATGGTTCGCATTGCTGAGTTAACAGTATACAGTGGTGTGAAAAAGTGTTTGCCTCCTTCCTGATTTCTCATTTTTTTGTATGTTTGTCACACTTAAATGTTTCAGATCATCCAACAAATTTAAATATTAGACAAAGATAACACAAGTAAACACAAAATGCAGTTTTTAAATGAAGGTGTTTATTATGAAGGGGAAACAAATCCAAACCTACATGGCCCTGTGTGAAAAAGTGATTGCCCCCTAAACCTAATAACTGGTTGGGCCACCCTTAGCAGCAACAACTGCAATCAAGCATTTGCAATAACTGGCAATGAGTCTTTTACAGTGCTGTGGAGGAATTTTGGCCCACTCATCTTTGCAGAATTGTTGTAATTAAGCCACATTGGAGGGTTTTCAAGCATGAACCGCCTTCTTAAGGTCATGCCACAGTATCTCAATCGGATTCAGGTCAGGACTTTGACTAGGCCACTCCAAAGTCTTCATTTTGTTTTTCCTAAGCCATTCAGAGGTGGACTTGCTGGTATGTTTTGGATCATTGTCCTGCTGCAGAATGCAAGTGTGCTTCAGCTTGAGGTCACGAACAGATGGCCGGACATTCTCCTTCAGGATTTTTTTGTAGACAGCAGAATTCCTGGTTCCATTTACCACAGCAAGTCTTCCAGGTCCTGAAGCAGCATAACAGCCCCAGACCATCACACTACCACCACCATATTTTACTGTTGGTATGATGTTCCTTTTCTGAAATGCTGTTACTTTTACGCCAGATGTAATGGGACACACACCTTCGAAAAAGTTCATATTTTGTCTCATCAGTCCACAGAGTATTTTCCCAAAAGTCTTGGGGATCATCAAGATGCTTTCTGGCAAAACTGAGACGAGCCTTTATGTTCTTTTTGCTCAGCAGTGGTTTTCGTCTTGGAATTCTGCCATGCAGGCCATTTTTTCTCAGTCTCTTTCTTATGTTGGAGTCATGAACACTGACCTTAACTGAGGCAAGTGAGGCCTGCAGTTCTTTAGATGTTGTTGTGGGGTCTTTTGTGACCTCTTGGATGAGTCGTCACTGCGCTCTTGGGATAATTTTGGTCGGCCGGCCACTCCTGGGAAGGTTCACCACAATTGCATATTTTCGCCATTTGTGGATAATGGTTCTCACTGTGGTGCTCTGGAGTCCCAAAGCTTTAGAAATGGCTTTCTAACTTTTTCCAGACTGATAGATCTCAATTACTTTGTTTCTCATTTGTTCCTGAATTTCTTTGGATCACAGCATGATGTCTAGCTTTTGAGGATTTTTTGGTCTACTTCACTTTGTCAGGCACATCCTATTTAAGTGATTTCTTGATTGAGAACAGATGTGGCAGTAATCAGGTCTGGGTGTGGCTAGAGAAATTGAACTCAGCTTTCCAAAGATGTGACAAACCACAGTTAATTTATGTTTTAACGGGCGGGGGGATCACTTTTTCACACAGGGCCATGTAGGTTTGGTTTTTGGTTTTTTTTACCCTTAAGAATAAACACCTTCATTTAAAAACTGCATTTAGTGTTTACTTGTGTTATCTTTGTCTAATATTTAAATTTGTTTGATGATCTGAAACATTTAAGTGTGACAAACATACAAAAAATGAGAAATCAGGAAGGGGGCAAACACTTTTTCACACCACTGTAACTGTCTTGGTACCTGGGTCATGCTGGCCAAATAAAACAAAATAAGCCGGAGTGAAATGAGGTACAGTATATTATCCACTGCTGTGGATTAAAGAATCAGCTAGGAACAGAGATGTCTAGTGGGGTGACTAGATTTTACAGAAAAGAACTGAGCTTTCTTGCTAGCTGTACTGTGCATGCACAAGTTCTGAGACTGATTTGGAAATGTTCCTGGCACTTCTCCTCCGAGTGTTTGCTGAGGGTGTGCCAGACTAGCCACGAGGGCAGGTGTGCATCAGGGCTGTAGAGTTATGATGTGATTGTTCCACGGAAGAGAAGAGCAAATCCAAATGAGGCGGATTTAGCAGAACTGTAGTCCTAGTTGTGCTGTAGGAGAGAACTCCTGTGCAGGCGGACCATTGGCTGCTTGATTTTATAGATTGTATAATGTCATAAAATTCTAGCTCACTAAGATAAAGGGGTTAACCCAAAAAGAATAATGGGAAAGTTAAATGTCCAGTATTGTGCTTTTTCCAGGCATTAATTTCAAGTTTTGACATCCTCAGTGACATAAAAAAGTTTCTATGTTGTTTTAAATCTCCTCTAAAAAGGCTGTCTGAAAGCTCTCTCTGAAGCAGTTTACAGTCTGCTCACTTGGGTAAAGGTTTATTGTATGTGGTGACATAGTTAAGTGTTTTTCAACCAGGGTGCCCTGGTACGTTCAGGTTTCTGTGGGAAATTGACTAATTTCACTTGTTAATTGGTCCAAAAAAATGCAAATAATTTGCCATTGTTGTGCATGGGTGCCTACAGAACCTATGCACAACAACGCCAATTATTTGCAATTTTTGGGACCAGTTAAGTGAAATTAGATAATTTCCCCATAGAAATCGGAACGTACCAGGGCACCCTGGTTGAAAAACACTGCCATATTTTCTAGCAGAGATGGCGTGTAACAGCCAGTGGGACTGTGATTGGAGGGGAGCTGAAGGCAGAACTTGTGTGTGATGTCATAAAACCTAGGAAGTGTAGTCTGCCTGTTTACGAGTTTGACTAAAAAAGGCATTGTGCATTTCTCTGTGAAGTGAGCGTTAAACAGTGTGGAAAATCTAAAGTTGGCAAAACACCATTGTGCACAATGTAGGCCCTTTAAAATGTTCATGTCAGTCAACCACATTATTGAAACCATCTGCCTAATATTGAGTAGGTGCCTCTTGTGATGGGGTCTTGAACCTGCGGCTCTAGAGCCACCTTCTTTTTCGTCCATATTCAGTGGGTTTGCCAAAAAAAAAAAAAAAAACCTAGAATAGGGAATGAAAATATTTTTTTTTCCATTTAATATTGTAATTGTTTAGATGCCCCATCTGTAGAAACATGAGGCATTGACACCAAATATCAAAGAGAAGCCTTAAATCTATGTTGGAGCTTCATGCAGGTTTGTGAGCTAAAATGTGTGAAATGGCTCTTTTTTTAAAGACTGCTGACCCTGCTCTCATGTGTCAGGGCTGTGAGACTGAGACTGAAACTGTCCTCTGGTGCAGTGCTGTCTGTGCAGTTTCTCTGTTTTAACTTAGTGCTTTTTGTCAGAGATGGGAAATCCTAGCTTAAAGTTCCAGTTCCCATATATGCTCCAGCCATTCATTAATGCAGCTGATTCTGATAAGCACAACTCTCCAGTCAAACGGATGAGCACACTGGTTCCACCTTCCAGAGCTGTGCTTTTCAGAATCACCTGGGTTAGTGAAATATCTGGAACAAATACGGGACTTAGGAGTGGGGAATCTTTTTTTCCGATGCATCACAATGTGGACGTGGGTGAGTCTGAATTGACGTCACTGCCAAGAATTCAAATCCTAAATATTAATAACGTAATTAGTTTTGATGGAACAAAAAAAGCGGAACTCACAAATGTGAACCTGTAACGTACAGACAGTTTATGGCATGACACAAAACAGAGATGCGTGAGGGCAGAACAGGACACACTGCATACAAGCCCTGACGAGCCAACCAAAATACCCTGGAAACAGACACCACCACCTGGAGGAGGGGAAAAAAAAACACCCATGACCACTGCCGCTGCCCAGAGGACCACCAAGCATTGCAAGTGACATTCCGTCCAACCCTTAAAGTGTACCTTCACCTCGCCATCGATAATTGGGGTCCCCACTCCACGCAGCACACCAGCCAGAGCCGCGGCACAACACACCACAATGGAGACACCCCACAGATGCAATAATCCCCACACCGAGACAAAGCCATGGAACCACAGCGGGTACGATTGCTTCCAGTTTTCATTAGAAGCCTAATATTTACAGGTACATCTCAAAAAATTAGAATATCATGGAAAAAGCTCAATATTTTTTGTCACTCATTTCAGAAAGTGAAACCCATATATTATATAGATTCATTACACAGAGAGTGAAATATTCCAAGTGTTTATTTATTTTAATTTTGATGATTATGGCTTACAGCCCATAAAAACCCCAAATTCAATTTCTCAAAAAATTAGAATATTACATAAAATTAATTTTTTAAAAATAGTTTTTTAATAGAAATGTTGGCCAACTGAAAAGTATGTCCATGTACACACTCAACACTTGGTCAGGGCTCCTTTTGGATTAATTACTGTATCAATGTGGCGTGGCATGGAGGTGATCAGCCTGTGGCACTGCTGAGGTGTTATGAAGGTCCAGGTTGCTTTGATAGTGACCTTCAGCTTGTCTGCATTGTTGGGTCTGGTGTCTCTCATCTTCCTCTTGACAATACTCCATAGATTCTCTATGGGGTTTAGGTCAGGAGAGTTTGCTGGCCAATCAAACACAGTGATGCTATGGTCATTAAACAAGGTTTTGATACTTTTGGCAGTGTGTGTGTGTGGGGGGGGGGCAAGTCCTGCTGGAAAATGAAATCAGCTTCTCCATAAAGCTTGTCAGCAGAGGGAAGCATGAAGTGCTCTAAAATTTCATGGTAAATGACTGCGCTGACTTTGGTCTTGATAAAACACAGTGGACCAACACCAGCAGATGACATTCATTCGTTTTGATCGCTGTGTACGCCCCTCCCGACGTGGACGCGCGCGAGGCCCAGTGCGCGCTCGCAGATCACGTCCTACATGCGGAGCGGACTTTTCCAGACTCTCTGATTATTGTGGTAGGCGACTTTAACCAGAGCAATCTGAGTCACGAGCTCCCCCGATACAAACAGTTTATTAAATGTCCAACCAGAGGAAAAAACACGCTGGATCACTGTTACACTACAGTGAAGGACGCATATCGCGCTGTTCCCCGCGCTGCGCTCGGACTATCTGATCACGTGATGGTCCACCTCATCCCCATATACAGGCAGAGACTGAAACTCACTAAACCTGTTGTGACCACCACGAAGAAATTGACCAGTGAAGCTGGAGAGAAACTGAACACATGCATGGAAATAACTGACTGGGACATGTTTAAAGGAGCCACACATGATCTTAATGAGTACACAGACACTGTGAACTCATATATCAACTTTTGTGAGGAGAGCATTCTCCCATCGCGCACCAGGGTGAGGTACTCTAATGATGAGCCTTGGTTCACTGCTAAGCTCAGACAGATCAGGAAGGAGAAGGAAGCTACGTTGAAAAGTGGAGACAGGGACTGCTACAGGGAGGTCAAATATCGGTTTAACAGAGAGCTGAAGAAAGCTAAATCTGTGTATTCTGAGAGACTCCAGCAGCAGTTCACTGCTAATGACTCGGCTTCTGTGTGGAGAGGACTGAGGCAAATCACCAACTATCGGCCTCAGGCTTCTAAAGGTCAGGATGACAAAGCCCTTTGTCAAAAACTGTGCCAACATTACGCCCGTTTTGACACCTCGTCAGCTGTGTCCAACTCCCCCACTCCACCCAGCTCCACTGCCTCCTCGGCCCCTAATTCATCAAAAGCGGTCCCCCCCTCCTCCTCCTCCCCCCCTGCCCTTGTCATCAGTGAGCAGGACGTGCACAGACAGTTCTCCAGACTGAACCCGCGCAAGGCCCCCGGGCCGGACGGTTTGTCTCCCTCCACCCTGAGACACTGTGCGAAAGAGCTGGCTCCTGTCTTCACAGACATTTTTAACACCTCCCTTAAGCAATGCCACGTGCCGTCCTGCCTCAAATCCTCCACCATCATCCCTGTCCCCAAGAAGCCACGGATTACTGGACTTAACGACTACAGACCAGTAGCGCTCACCTCTGTAGTCATGAAGTCCTTTGAGCGCCTGGTCCTGTCTCACCTCAAGTCCATCACCACTCCCCTCCTGGACCCGCTGCAGTTTGCCTACCGTGCCAACAGGTCTGTGGACGACGCAGTCAACCTGGCCCTCCACTCCATCCTGCAGCACCTGGACTCCCCGGGAACCTACGCCAGGATCCTGTTTGTGGACTTCAGCTCTGCATTCAACACCATCCGCCCCGCTCTGCTCCAGGACAAGCTGTCCCTGCTCGGCGTGCCTGACTCCCTCTGCAGGTGGATCACTGACTTCCTGACGGACCGGAGGCAGCATGTGCGGCTGGGGAAGTCTGTCTCGGACTCTGTTAGCATCAGCATCGGATCACCCCAGGGCTGTGTACTTTCCCCCCTACTCTTCTCCCTTTATACCAACTCCTGCACCTCCTCCCACCAGTCTGTTAAGCTGATCAAGTTTGCGGACGACACCACCCTCATCGGGCTCATCTCCAACGGCGACGAGTCCGTCTACAGGAAAGAGGTGGCCCAGCTGGTGTCCTGGTGCAGCCACAACAACCTGCAGCTGAACGCTCTGAAGACAGCGGAGATGATTGCGGACTTCAGGAAAGTCACAGCCCCCCTGCCCCCCCTCACCATCACAGGCTCTCCCATCACCATTGCAGATTCCTTCCGCTTCTTGGGCACCACCATCACCCGGGACCTCAAATGGGAGCCAACCATCAGCTCCCTCATCAAAAAGGCCCAGCAGAGGATGTTCTTTCTGCGGCAGCTGAGGAAGCTCAAGCTACCCACCAAGATGTTAGTGCAGTTCTACACGGCCATCATCGAGTCCATCCTCACCTCCTCCATAACCGTGTGGTACGCAGGAGCCACTGCCAGGGACAGACTAAGGCTGCAGCGCGTCGTACGCACTGCTGAGAAGGTGATCGGCTGCAAGCTCCCATCTCTCTAGGACCTGTACATCTCCAGGACCCGGAGGCGTGCAGGCCGGATCATAGCCGATCCTTCACACCCTGGTCACGTACTGTTTACCCCCCTCCCCTCAGGTAGAAGACTTCGGTCCATTCAGACTAAAACCTCCCGGCACATGAACAGCTTCTTCCCCTCTGCCATCAGACTGCTGAACATTAAGTGACTTATTGACTCTCGTGCACTATGTACAGCAGCTCAACCAGACTCATGTCATTCATCACTGTTTTTCTGTTGCATTATCGACTGCACATCATCTGCTACTTGCTAATTTATTTAAAACTGCTTTGACTAGTATTACTAATTATTATTATTACTTATTATTCTACACTTATTGCATGTTTTTAGTCTTTTAGTTTTTTAGTTTATCTCTTTATCTCATCATGCTTTTAATGTTGCAGCATGGCACCGAGACAAATTCCTAGTTTGTGTACTACATGAACAATGGCAATAAATCTGATTCTGATTCTGACATGGTTCCTCAAATCATCACTGACTGTGGAGACTTCACAATAAACGTCAAGCAACTTAGATTCTGTGCCTCTCCACTCTTTCTCCAGACTCTGGGACTTTGATTTACAAATGAAATGCAAAAGTTACTTTTATCTGAACAGAGGTTATCTGCTGGTGTTGGTCCACTGTATTTTATCAAGACCAAAGTCAGCGCAGTCGTCTACCAGGAAATATTAGAGCACTTCATGCTTCCCTCTGCTGACAAGCTTTATGGAGAAGCTGATTTCATTTTCCAGCTTGGCACCTGCCCACACACTGCCAAAAGTATCAAAACCTGGTTTCATGGGCTGTAAGCCATAATCATCAAAATTAAAATAAACAAACACTTGAAATATATCACTCTCTGTGTAATGAATCTATATAATATATGGGTTTCACTTTCTGAAATGAGTGACAAAAAATATTGAGATGTACCTGTACCTCTGCCGGGGGGGGGGGGGGGGGGTAATATTTTTGCCAGAGTTGGTTTGTTTGTCCGTCTTTTAGCAGCATAACTCAAAAAGTTATGAACGGATTTTGATAAAATTTTCAGGAAAGGTGTATAATGGCATGGGGAACAGGTGATTAGATTTTGGTGATGATCTGAGAGTGCATACCTCCACCAAGGGCTTTGTTTGTATTTGTGCAGCACGATTACACAACAACTACTGGATGGATTTGGATGAAATTTTCACCAGAGCTGGTTCTTGAGCTAGAGAGGAACCCATTACATTTTGGTGATGAGCCAAGAAGGCATACCTCCGCCAAGGCGCTTATCTTCTCACACAATGTTGGCAACAATACTCCAAAACTACTGGATGGATTTTGATGAAATTTTCACCAGAGATGGTCCTTGGGCTGCAGAAGAATCCATTAGATTTTGGAGCTGATCTATGAGCGCATATCTCTCTCAGTGCCCTATCTTGCACTGTATGGTGGGATGGGGGCAGGGACGTACGGACAGATGGATGGACAAAAAGAGGGAAGGAAGGAGCCTTGGCAGAGGTATGCACTCTCTGGGTGCTTTTCTAGTTGTTAGAAATGCTGTGTATTTTTTACTGAAGGACCATTACTTGTTGTCATAGGCAGAAATCGTGGGGTGGCGGGGGTGCAGGAGGACATGTCCTCCCCCACTTGGAAATAGAAAGAATTGTCCCCTCCAAGTCATTTTAAACCTTTCCATGTCACGTTACATAACTGACTAAATTGCATGTGAAGCACCAATGCTAAGGATAAATACATTTTTTTTAAATTGCAGCTTTTGTCATTAATTTACTGCATTTATTTCTAAATTTGCAACTTTTTTCTTGTAAATTAACTAGTTTTGGCATCTTAAATGTTAAACTTTTTTCTCAAATGTTTGACTTTTTGTAAATTTGCAACTTTTCTCATAAATTTGCAGGTTTTTTCCTCATAAATGTACTTTTTTTTCATAAATTTGTGGCCGACTACAATGTCTTATGAATAATTGCTCAGGAGAAAGTTGTTGCCCAACAGGGAAATGAAATACTGCCTTTGCTTGTTGTACATAACAGGAGAATGTTTGTTAGAAGTCTATTATTTGTTAAAATTCAGGGTACTCAGGAGTCTGTGTTACAATAAATGTGCTGCAGGTACACTTTTCATGTTTTTTTTTTTTTTTAAGTGTTGGCAGATGTAACATTCCATGTGACTTGCAACATTTCCATTTGTTTGGTTAAAAGATATTGGAAGTAAATTTGTGGGTCATTGCAAACACTTTGCTTTAAAACTACCAAGCTATCACACACTGGGAGGAAAAAAATCCTGAATAGAAAAAAGATGCATCGAGATGCACAAAGAATCATTTTAGAATTGATTCAGAGTCCTATGAATTGTAATCAAATCATGAAGTGCCTAAAGATTCTTACCCCTAATGGGACCGGACTTTTACTTTGTCAAGCCAGGATTTCTCGGCTCCTATTTGCACAGTAGTTTGTGAAATGGTCTTGCAAATAGAGACCAACACTGGCAGTGTGCACCAAATATTTTACTGCAAAAATGTGTGCAGGAGGACAACACACTGATAAAAATCACAGATGTGACTTTCCTAGCATCAGTGCTCTGTTTAGTTCCTTCATTTTGATCCATTCAGCTTTATTTACATTTATAGGACCGAAAAGGGAGAACCCCAACAATCAAGTGATCCCATTAGATCAAGCGCTCGGCTATAGTGAGGAGGAAAAAAAGCCCTTATAGTGAGAAACCTCCAACAGAACTAGGTTCAGGGAGGGGAGTCATCTACTCAATCAGTATCTCTGTGTTTGCGCAAGAGAGAAGTGGGCAGACTCTGGCTATGTTCCTTAGACGGTAAAATCCAGTTTGTGTAATCAATCAGTCAAAACTTTATATAGCACTTTTCATACAAAAGGTGGTAGCACAAAGTGCTTTACAAATTAAAAATATGACACAATTACACCTCCTTTCCCCACCTCACTTCTAGACGTGCGCATGCACACACACACACACACATCTATGTGAGACATGGCCGAGCGCCAAGGATCCAGGTGTAGAAGCCCCATCCTAGGGAGCCTTCAAGACAATGGAAGC
Organism: Pholidichthys leucotaenia; assembly: GCA_020510985.1. Taxonomy (NCBI): domain Eukaryota; kingdom Metazoa; phylum Chordata; class Actinopteri; order Cichliformes; family Pholidichthyidae; genus Pholidichthys; species Pholidichthys leucotaenia. The sequence goes on from CM035839.1 coordinate 205,665,976, forward strand.
GCCAAGTCCACAGCTAAAGGGACACCACCTCTGCAGCCGCCCAAGACCAGTCATTGGGTGGGCCAGGGCAGTCACAAGCCAGTGCCCTACAGCTAGAACCAGGCATCTCCCTGTGGGAGGGCCCCCATGAGGAAACACTGGTGCTAGGCCAGGATAATAACATGAATAAAACCATCATGATAATAAGATACATAATTCGTTAATAAAAAGATGATCATAAAATTAATAATTTTGATAACAAAGTAAATAATTATAGGATGAACAACATAAAAAAAGTTTAAAATCAGAAATTTAGAAAATTAAAATAGGAAACTAATCAAAAGCAAGTGAGCCTGTTTTTAAAAACATGAACATTCTCGGCAGCCCTGATGTTCTCCAGCAGGCTGTTCCACAGATGTGGGCCACAGTAACTAAGAGCCGCCTCACCGTGGGTGCGTGTTCTGACGGTAGGGATAATTAAAAAGGCCAGTGCCAGAGGACCTCAGGGGCCATGGGGGCTCATATTTCAAAAGTAGTTCTGACCACTGTGGCAGCACAGCAAAGACGTCACAAGATCGATTCCACCCTTCACCCTTCTGTGTGGAGTTTGCATGTTCTCCCCGTGTCTGCGTGGGTTTACTCGGGTACTCCGGCTTCCTCCCAAAAACATGCAAGTTAGGTTAATTGGAGACTCTAAAGTGGCCCTAGGTGTGAATGTGTGTGTGACTGGTGAAGGGATTGGCGCCACACCATGGCTGCCTCATCCATCCAAGGTGGATGCCCTGAATTTCCCTCCGGGATTAATAAAATATACAAAATCAAAAAAATTAAAAAGCAGTTCTGATAAACAAGAAGGCCCAAGACCATGCAGACATTTCTAAACCAGTAAAAGAACCTTAAACTCGATCCTGAAGGACACAGGGAGCCAATGCTGTGACTTTAAAACCTGCGTGATGTCAGCCTGCTGTCTGGTCTTCGTCAGAACACGTGCAGCTGAAATCTGTAATATCTGCAGATTTGAAATTATCCTTTTGGGAAGACCAGAGAACAGGGCCTTGCAGTAATCAATACAGCTGGTGATAAAAGCATGCACGAGTATATCCGTGTTTGCATGAGAGAGAAGTGGGCAGACTCTAGCTATGTTCTTTAGATGGTAAAATCCTGTTCGTGTTATGTTTTTAATGTGTGGAGTAAAACCAAGCTCAGAGTCTCAAATGACGCCCAAATTCTTAACATGCTGGGATGGGGTAAAGGATAAACTATGTAATGTTGATTAAAATTTTCACTCTGAGCTTCAGGACCGATGACTAAAACTTTTTCAGTTTTGCCCTGGTTAAGCTGAAGAAAGTTTGCTGCCATCCATGATTTAATGTCTAAAATACAGTTGTAAAGGGTGTTAATTGGTTCCATGTCACCAGGAGATACAGCAATATAAAGTTGGGTGTCATCAGCATAACTATGGAAATTAACCCCATGTCTCCTGATAAGATCCCCAAGGGGCAGCATGTACAGATTAAAAATTATTGGACCTAAAATTAAACATTGGGGTATACCACAATTTATTTTGTAGACTCTGGAAGAACATGTATCCATACTTACCAAAAAGTTCCTGTCTGTGAGGTAGGACTTGAACCAATTAAGAACAGTACCAGAGGAAAGGGGAAAAAAAAGAACAGTACCAGAGAGGCCAACCAGATCCTTTAGTCTGGTTAAAAGAATATGGTGGTCTGCTGTATCAAAGGCAGCAGTTAGATCCAGTAGAACCAGGACTGAAATTCTGCATGAGTCCCTGTTGTGCCTTAAGTCCTTAATAATCCTGATCAGGGCTGTCTTGGTTTTGTGGTTCATCCTAAAACCAGACTGGTTTTCATCAAATATCTTATTTGATATTAAAAAATAATTTAACTGAATAAAAGCAAGTTTTCTAAGATTTTGCTTAAAAATGGTAAGTTGGATACTGGTCTGTAATTGTTAAGGTTTTCAGGATCTAAATTACTGTTCTTCAGAAGGGGTCTCACCACTGCTGTTTTAAAGGCAGCAGGGAAAACACCCGCCTGGAGAGAGTAATTCATTATGTTTAAGAGTTCTTCCTGGAAAAATCAACAAAATGTTTTTAAAAGTGACGTGGCAATGGGATCTAAGAGACAGGTTGTTGGATTGACTTGGAGGAAAATTCGACCAAGAGTTTCAGCATCAGCCAGGGCGAAACTCTCCAACGTTTCCTCAGATAAAAGCAGAGGTTCACTAGTACTTAAAGCAGTATCTTGTGATAAAAGATTAGATCTAATAACATCTATTTTACTTCTGAAGTGGTCTGCAAAGTCCTCACATAATGAGTCTGTTGGCATCATGCTGGACTTCTTAAAATCAGGGTTGGTCAGGTGATCAGTAGTGGAGAAAAAGATTCTGAGAAGGTTTTTGTGAACATCTATTATTTTGTTGAAGTAGGAGTTTCTGGCGTGCGTCACAGTGTTATATCATTTCAGTTGTTCATGCAGAATTTGGTAGTGAACAGTTAATTTAGTTTTTTCCACCTTCTCTCTGCTGTTCTGCATTTTCTTTTCTGCTGTTTTATATCTTCACTCCACCAGGGTGGGGCAAGTTCAGTTTTTGTATTTTACTTTTTTTGTGGGGCAACCAAGTCTAGTGCTGATTTCAGTTTATGGTTAAAACTGTCAGTAATAAAATCACATGACGCAGGTAAAACCTCAGGAGTGTCACTTAACCCTATGAGTGTGTATGTTGCCAAACTGCGATATACCCCCTAGTGGTCAAGAGTGGTAAATATTTTTTGTCCATAAAATAGTTCCGATTTCCAAGACTATAACTTGAAAGTGGTAAGAGATAATGGTTTACTGTCAATAAGAAAGATGTCAAATATGATCCAAAGTTTCAGATAGGAATAAATTTACTCATCTAATTTGCATAATGTCACGGCACCTCTTTAAATTCCATAACTCAGTCAAAACTGGACTTTGGACGTATTTACACACAAATGGTTCAGTCTTCTGACATCGTTTTTTGTACAGAGGTACCTCATCATCTTATCTTCAAAGTATATGAACAAGAAATCAGTATATTTAAAAAAAAAACAGAAATTTCTCACTTACTTTTGACAGAGTGAGAAGGCAGGCGCAGTGCCGCGCTCTGCCACTGGGGGCACGCAAATTCTCACACAGGGTTAAAACCCTGATAAAATTTGTACTGTGACTGAGGGATGAGGGGAGAGAGAGAAGAGAAAAAGCAGACGTAACATTCATACAAACAACAATAACACAAATACAATAAAATTCACAAGACCCAGTCTGCTTCTTTTTGGACAGAGTGACTGATCCATGCTGTGCTTAACCACGGCCACTCCTCTTAACTTTAGCCCTGCTGGGGAGGTGGGCTTCAGTGCTATATGGTTTTACATGTATGAGCACATTCATGTGTATGCTACATAACTACAGGTAATAGTGGTGCTTAGACTCAGCTGTGCTAAAACAGTAAGAGTGCAGGAAACCTGGGGATATGAAAAGGGTGATAATCTTTGGCATTGCACAGGCCAACTGACCCAGGTGAAAGTGTGCCCTCAAGAGTTTCTTTCCTTGGTGTGAGTGGGCAGACCAGGTGAGAGATTGTGATGGGAGTCTATGGAAGGAGAGCAAGCAGAAGGTAGCAGTTATTTCATGGGGGTGATATGATGTGGCACTGAAAAGGCAGCTTAAACACAGGCAGGCTTGACTTTATGGGGGTAGCTGTGCTCATATCACTGATAAATTTCATCGGTTCTACTTGCCACCGTGTATGTCCCGCCCACCGGTGCCAGTGACAGGAAGGAAGCACTGAAAGTACTCTAGCAAGCTATAAGTGAGACACAAACAGCGCATCCGTATGGATTTCTCATCACAGCAGGTGACTTCAACCATGCAAATTTAAAGGGTACCTGTGGTGGTCGTCTAAACGCATTCAACTTGAAAACATTAGGCAAATTATTCGTTATTTGGTTAAATAATTATTGCCAGCCAAATACCACCAGAGAAATATGCAAATAGGACCGCAGGCATGGCCAGCCAATGAAAACTCTGAGCGCAGCCATGACACATGCGGATGTGATGTCACTTCGTTGATAACAGTCAATGCTCCGCCTGTATGAGAGAATAGGGTGCTTTTGTGAGTGTTTTTATTCTATTATGGCTGAATTGTCAGACTCTGGGGAAGAATTCGTCCAACATGGCTACAGGTTTTAGCCAGAAATGTCTTCTGAGGGTTAAAGTGACGAAGTGGTCCTCACACACAACGCAATTTCGTCTGAAAGGATTCGTCTGTGCCCTGTTCCGAGATCACTTTTCCGCGCCGATCTTCTGACAAGGTGAGCTGGGTTTGGCTACACAAAAGAAGTGTTTATCTTTATTTTTTCGCTTATTATTGAGACATCCAAAGGCTTTACATTCCGCCATGTTGCGATATCCATATCGCATTGTATGTTTTTGTTTTTACGAGTGTCTGCCGCTCTGCTCTGCTGCTCTCTCTCTCTCTGCTGCTCCCGCGGCGAGGGAGGAGCCCAGCCTGTCTCGCAGCTGTTACGAGCTCAGATCAGAGGAGACAAGCTGCTGAATTTAAGCATTTATTTATTTATTTTCTACTCGTTTTAGTTCTGCAATTAATATGAACCCTGAGTTTGAAATAAACGTTTGAACTTGAATTTGAATATCCCGTAAGCCGCTGCACATCGGGGCACTGCAGGCTCAGCCAATATTGATCCAGATCGCATAGTTTTAGAATCATCGGCCTTTACGAGCTCAGATCAGATGAGACGACCCGCTGAATTTAAGCATTTATTTATTTATTTTCTAATCGTTTTAGTTCTGCATTTAATATGAACCCTGAGTTTGAAATAAACGTTTGAATTTGAATATCCCGTAAGCCGCTGCACATCGGGGCACTGCAGGCTCAGCCAATACTGATCCAGATCGTATAGTTTTAGAATCATCGACCTTTACGAGCTCAGATCACACGAGATGACCCGCTGAATTTAAGCATTTATTTATTTATTTTCTAATCGTTTTAGTTCTGCATTTAATACGAACCCTGAGTTTGAAATAAACGTTTGAATTTGAATATCCCGAAAGCCGCTGCACATCCGGGCACTGCAGGCTCAGCCAATACTGATCCAGATCGCGGTGGCAACGAAATTACGTCACAGGAAGCGTCCTGGAAGGCCATGTAGCTGCTAGTATGGCTGCACTCATGTTTTGCTGACATAGCTGAACCAGCACATCAGCAATGGATTTATATCAAATTGCTTTGAACATGAATTTCAACTTAAACTTGAACTAGAACGTGAGACAGGGGCTCAATATAATATCTTTTTTTTCACGACCACCACAGGTACGCTTTAAAGGCCCACCTACCGAGTCTATATCAACATGTAAACTTTGCAACGAGGGGAGACAACCTACTGGATCTGGTGTACACAACCCATAAGAATGCATACAAACCCTCCCCCCCGCTCCCCTCTAGGTCTTTCTGATCACATCACCATCCTACTAAGGCCGGCATACAAACCCAGAGTGGGCCTCTTTCCACCAAACCGGTTCCAGTGCTTAACTGGAGCCAGAGCCTCATTAGCACCAGTTCTTTGGTTTTCCACCGACTAAAGCACCAGTCCCAGGCTCTCAAAAGTGGGGCTATCGTGGCCCCAACTCCTAGCTGGGCCAGCGGCAGCACCAGTTTACGTTGGTTACGTCCACAGCCATGGGCATGGTTAACTGACCAGCTTCAAAACATTACTGACCGCCATGTTGCTTTCCAAACAGCGGAGCAAGCGACGGATTCCAAAACCAAACAGATGTAGAGTGAAGAGGAGACACATTTCTTGGCTCTATGGACATAAGCAGAAGTACAAGCTAAGCTGGAGGAGGCCACTCATCTGATGAACTGTTTTGGGGGATAGGCCAGCCAACCGGACCATCGTCACTGCTGTGGATTAGTCCGGACAACAAACTGCTTAAAACACACTGGTAAGTGTATTGTCTTTAAAATGCCAGACATTAACAAATATATGTATACATATATATCCACTTGTATTGATATGTAACGACCAAAGTGTGGATATTTTTTTAGTCACTCTTGTGACTATAGTATTTTCGGTTAGCTATGCTAACAAGCTAACAGTACTTTTCCTACAACCAAACGTTTGTCCTCGCCATAAAGAAATGAACAGGTCGTCTCTGCTGACAAATGTATATCGTTTGTATTGATATGTAATGGCCAAAGTGCAGATATATTTTTACTCACTCTTGTGGCTATACTGTTTTTGGTTAGCTATGCTAACAAGCTAACAGTGTTTTTACCACGAACATTTCTCCTCGCCATAAAGAAATGCGCGTTTGAGAAACTAGAACAGAAATCTTAACGTCTTACAGAATGCTTTTTTTTATAAAGACATTCAGCGCAAAATACGTTTTTTGTGGTATCAGTACTGTGTATGAATGGGTGCCTTGCGTTGTGTTATGGGAGATTTTTCTGCCAGACACTAGTAACGTCGTCTTTTTTACTATTTTGGTAATATTTCTTTAATCTTAGGCCATTTTTAAAAAAAATTTCACTCGTGTTTAATCGTGTGTTGTGTAACCATATTTTATCTAATCCTTCTCTTACTTTATTGCACAGTCGCCTGGTGGAACACCTAAAATGTCATTGTACTGTACAACTGTACAGTGACAGTGAAGCCTATTCTATTCCTATTCTTCTATTCCATAATCAGACATGTAAGCTTTGCTAACATTGATATTGAATAAAAATGCCTTCTATGTCTGCACATTTAATGGAGGGCTTAAGTTGGACACTGCACAAACTAAAACACTTTTTTTTTGTATTTACAGATTTATTATACCTGGATGATGAGGGAGAACCAGCCAGACCTGTGGTGTCCAGCTCACCTTCACCAGCACTACGCTTGTCCTCCTCCTGCTCTTCCTCCTATTCTCATCAGACCAGATTAGGTAATTTATGTTCAGATCATGACCCATTCACACAAAGGAGGGAGTGAATTAAAAGAATTATACATTTGAATTGAATGTTGTGATGCCACTAACAGTAAATGGATGTTGAATAGACACATTCAATCTTGGATTGATGATTCCTGCATTTTTCAGTGTGTGGTTATTTTATATTGCTTATTTTTGTACTTTAAAACAGGGAAACAGAAGTGTGACACAAACATGGACCTCCTTCTTGACTACCTGGAGAGGTCAGAGGAGCAGAGCAGGAGCAGAGCAGGAGGGAGGAGCAGCTGACCTCCACTTTGCTGCAAAGCATCCAGAAGATGGGGGACAATATCAATACCCTTGTTGGACTGATGGGACACGTTGTCTGTGCTTGAGGGACTAAAAAAAAAAAAGTAACTATCACAGCATTGATATTTTTGGCTGTGTACATAATATTTCATATGTAGCAGTCTAAAGTTTTTGCACATTTTGTAAATAAAAGCTTTCTTTCCTTAAGTGTTTTTCTGTTTCTACATTGTTATCCTCACACCAAACATATGCATGAAATGTGAAGTTATTTAGGACAATGCAAATCACTATAACATTGTAGTGGTGGGAAGTGAAAGTACAAGTACTGAATTACTGCACTTAAGTTCATTTTTCCAGGTATTGGACAATATATCAGGTATTTGTGGACTTACTCATATTTTTGACAGCTTTTTTCACATTTTCTAAAGAACAAGCAGCAACAAACTTTACGCACTTTTTCTGTGGAAAATGTTCCAAGTTGCCAGCTTCAAAAATGATAATGAGTTTATATTCTTTTGACAACGTACCACATGACATTCTGTCAGCTCTGGACAAGATCATTACTTTTAACTTGTACACTTTACAGTCTGTCTCTTGTTACCCCTACATGAATAAAAACTTGAATCAGTACTTTAACCAGAATAGATGGCATACAAGTACAGAAGGGTATACCTTTCACAACTCTGTTGTTCGGAGGTGCATAGAATATGTATTTATACAGGTTCTTCATGTATATATGCAGTAAATCTATACATTTTTCCATGTAACCTTGTGACTGTATTATTTTAATTGCTTTTAATCCTAGATAAAGTTTGTTTTGGGTTCAAAATGCATCATAAGTGTTAAATATATCTTGTTATACCTAAGTACTGATAATCTGTTGAAATATATACAGTGGGGCAAAAAAGTATTTAGTCAGCCGCCAATTGTGGAAGTTCTCCCACTTAAAAGATGAGAGAGGTCTCCAATTTTCATTATAGGTATACCTCAACTATGAGAGACAAAATGAGAAAAAAAAAATCCAGAAAATCACATTGTCTGATTTTTAAAGAATTTATTTGCAAATTATGGTGGAAAATAAGTATCTGGTCACCTACAAACAAGCAAGATTTCTGGCTCTCACAGACCTGTAACAACTTCTTTAAGAGGCTCCTCTGTCCTCCACTTGTTACCTGTATTAATGGCACCTGTTTGAACTCGTTATCAGTATAAAAGACACCTGTCCATAACCCCAAACAGTCAGACTCCAAACTCCACTATGGCCAAGACCAAAGAGCTGTCAAAGGACACCAGAAACAAAATTGTAGACCTGCACCAGGCTAGGAAGACTGAATCTGCAATAGGTAAGCAGCTTGGTGTGAAGAAATCAACTGTGGGAGCAATTACTAGAAAATGGAAGACATACAAGACCACTGATAACCTCCCTCGATCTGGGACTCCACGCAAGATCTCACCCCGTGGGGTCAAAATGATCACGAGAACGGTGAGCAAAAATCCCAGAACCACACAGGGGAACCTAGTGAATGACCTGCAGAGAGCTGGGACCAAAGTAACAAAGGCTACCATCAGTAACACACTACGCCGCCAGGGACTCAAATCCTGCAGTGCCAGACGTGTCCCCCTGCTTAAGCCAGTACACGTCCAGGCCCGTCTGAAGTTTGCTAGAGAGCATTTGGATGATCCAGAAGAGGATTGGGAGACTGTCATATGGTCAGATGAAACCAAAATAGAACTTTTTGGTAAAAACTCAACTTGTCATGTTTGGAGGAGAAAGAACACCATGCCTATTGTGAAGCATGGGGGTGGAAACATCTTACTTTGGGGCTGTTTTTCTGCAAAGGGACCAGGACGAATGATCTGTGTAAAGGAAAGAATGAATGGGGCCATGTATCGTGAGATTTTGAGTGAAAACCTCCTTCCATCAGCAAGGGCATTGAAGATGAAACATGGCTGGGTCTTTCAACATGACAGTGATCCCAAACGCACTGCCTGGGCAACAAAGGAGTGGCTTCGTAAGAAGCATTTCAAGGTCCTGGAGTGGCCTAGCCAGTCTCCAGATCTCAACCCCATAGAAAATCTTTGGAGGGAGTTGAAAGTCCGTGTTGCCCAGCGACAGCCCCAAAACATCAGTGCTCTAGAGGAGATCTGCATGGAGGAATGGGCCAAAATACCAGCAACAGTGTGTGAAAACCTTGTGAAGACTTACAGAAAACGTTTGACCTCTGTCATTGCCAACAAAGGGTATATAACAAAGTATTGAGATTAACTTTTGTTATTGACCAAATACTTATTTTCCACCATAATTTGCAAATAAATTCTTTAAAAATCCTTCAATGTGATTTTCTGGATTTTTTTTTTCTCATTTTCTCTCATAGTTGAGGTATACCTATGATGAAAATTGGAGACCTCTCTCATCTTTTAAGAGGGAGAACTTGCACAATTGGTGGCTGACTAAATACTTTTTTACCCCACTGTATATATTTAACAGCTAATATAAACCCATAACAACATGGCCCCTGGCGATCATTTTTTGGACAGCTGATCACTTTTTGGCATGACATAACAGGCGACCTCCGTCTCCTAATGCGCCGTAATGCCACCTATTACAGAACTGACATAAATACTATGTTTAAAAGTGTAGTCAATGCTCGCTCTACAAACTTGATCTAACAACGGCTGATAACTGAAATATTGACAATTACCGCTCTCCTTAAACATAGCCGCCGTTTTCTGCCATTGAGAATAGAACTGTTTTTGGATGGTAATACAGGTTTGGAATAATAAAAGCAGCGCTCCCAAAGAGACAACAAACTCCTACATGTTGACAAGCTAGCGCTGCTACTTCTTCTTCTTTCGGTTACTGGCGGATAGCAAATAAGTGAGAGGTGCATACCGCCACCTTCCGTCTTCTCTGGTGTTCTGCGGGGGTTGGGCGCTGCACACTACGTAATGACGTAGCCCTGACGTAATCCCCGACTAGCTCCATATCGATGGAAAACCAACTGGTTCTTATGAGCCACTCCAGAAGAACTGGTTAAGCACTAGCACCAGCCCCAGAACCAAACTAGCACTAGAACCGGTTTGGTGGAAAGAGGCCCAGTGAGAGCCATTAGACCTACAAAGAAGCAGGTACGTGTATGGCCAGAGGAGGCCTTGGATGCTCTGAAAGACTGCTTCAGCACCACAGACTGGGACATTTTCAAGCATGCAGCCACTCATAATGGACACACAAACCTAGAGGAGTACACTGAGGTTGTTGTGGCATACATAGCGAAATGCATTGATGATGATACTCACTGCAAGACCATCACTGTTCGTAGCAACCAGAAGCCATGGATGACAGCAGAGGTCCACAGACTCCTGAGGGCTCAAGACACAGTCTTCAGGGCTGGCGACGCTGCGGGACTAACACCAGCCAGGGTCAATCTGTCCCGTGGCATCAAGGAGGCAAAACAACAGTACAGCAAGAAAATATCCGGACACTTCAGCAACACCAGAGATGCACGCTCTCTCTGGCGTGGCATACAGACCCTCACCAACTACAAACCTCCACCTCAGACCTGTGCGAGTGACATCACACTGCTCAACAACCTAAACAACTTCTTTGGCCAATTTGAAGCACAAAACAGCAGACCAGCACAGAAGACCACTCCTCCTCCGGACGAGCTGGCCTTAACCCTCTGAGTGTGTATGGTGCAGAACTGCGACATACCCCCTAGTGGGCAAGAGTGCTAAATATTTTTTGTCAATAAAATAGTTCAGATTTCCTAGGCTATAACTTGAAAGTGGTAAGAGATAATGGCTTACTGTCAATTAGAAAGATGTAAAATATGATCGTAAAATATGATCCAAAGTTTCAGATGGGAATAAATTTATGCATCTAATTTGCATAATGTCGCGGCACTTCTTTAAATTCCATAACTCAGTCAAAACTGGACTTTGGACGTATTTACACAAAAAATGGTTCAGTCTTTTGACACCATTTTTTGTACAGCGGTACCTCATCATCTTATTTCCAAAGTATATGAACAAGAAATCAGTACATTTAAAAACCCCCAGAAATTTCTCACTTACTTTTGACAAAGTCAGAGTGAGAAGGCAGGCGCAGTGCCGTGCTCTGCCACTAGGGGCACACAAATATCTCACTCTCAAAGGGTTAAGTCTGGATCCGGCTAGCATGAAGAGGACCCTCTGCAGGATCAACCCACTTAAGGCAGTTGGCCGAGACAACATACCAGGTCACGTCCTGAAGGACTGCGCAGAGGAGGTTAAGAATGTCCTGGCTGACATCTTCAGCATCTCCCTGTTTCAAGCTGTTCTCCCTACATGCTTCAAGACTGCAACCATAATACCAGTCCCGAAGAAGCCCGTCCCATCCAGCTACAATGATTACTGGCCGGTAGCACTGACCCCCACTATAATAAAGTGCTTTGAGCGGCTAGTCATGCAGCACATCAAGTCCACCCTGCCTCTCTCTCACGACCCATTCCAGTTTGCATACAGGTTGAACAGATCCACAGAAGATGCCATCGCTGCTGCTCTCCATCCAGCCCTCACCCACCTGGATTCAAAAAATTCGTACATGCACATGCTGTTCTTGGACTTCAGCTCAGCATTCAACACAATCATCCCCCAGCACCTAATACAAAAACTCAGACACTTAGGACTCAAAACCTGTCTCTATAACTGGGTGCTGGACTTACTCACAGGGAGGCCACAGAACGTGCGGGTTGGCATCAATACCTCCCAGACCATCACACTGTGCACAGGGGCCCCACAAGTGTGCGTGCTCAGCCTGCTGCTCTTCACCCTGCTGACCCATGACTGCATGCCAGCCTACAACACCAACCACATCGTCAAGTTTGCAGATGGCACAACAGTAGTGGGCCTCATCACCAACGACGACGAGGCCAACTACAGAAATGAGGTGAGCCAACTGGTCCAGTGGTGTAAAGACAACAACCTCTTCCTGAATGTGGGAAAAACCAAGGAGATTGTGGTCGACTTCAGGAGGGGTCACACACAGCACCCCTCCCCGCTGATCATCGACGGTACAGCTGTGGAGAGGGTGAACAGCACCAAGTTCCTGGGGGTGCACATCTCTGAGGACCTCACCTGGACCAACAACTCCATGTCACTGGCCAAGAAGGCCCAAACGCCCCTCCATTTCCTCCGCAGACTGAGGAGAGCATGAGTCCCACCCCCCATCATGCAGTCTTTCTACCGGGGCACCAATGAGAGCATCCTCACCAACTGCATCACGGTGGGGTATGGAAGCTGCACTGCCGCCTGCCGGAAGACACTACAACGCATAGTGGATGCAGCCAGCAAGATTATCGGTGCCCCCCCCACCCCACCCAGACATCTACCCCACTCGCCTCACCCACAGAGCCACCAACATCACAGACGACACCTCCCATCCCCTGCACTTCTCTTCAGCCCCCTGCCCGAGGGGAAAAGGTACCATAGCCTCCGGGCCCGCTCCACAAGACTGCTGAACAGCTTCGTTCATCAGGCCATCAGGATCCTGAACTCTGTTCACCCCCCCCCCCCCCGCTTCCCAGACGGTAACACCTGCACAGTAACAACTTCAGATGTTGGCACAGAAAGACTGGCACACCAACAATAATACTGTTGTTCTGTTGTACTTTTGCTGCTATATGTCTCTGCACTTTAACCACAACCATTTGCACAAATGCCATATCTGCTGCTGTCTGTATATCACTGCAATACTGATCATGTGCAATCATATCTGTCACTATCTGCACCTGCTCTACCGCATTGAAATGCACTACGGTTATTCATCTCTAGCTGTCCAAATATAGGATTGCTGGGTTTATTACCGCTAAACGTTTACCTAAACTAATCGTTTACCACTATGGAGGTCAGAGTCCTTTTGTCTGCCATTGGCACCACGGGTTGCATCACTGTATATAGACTGTACATAGACTGCTACTGTTGCTGTTTGTTCTTGTTTTTCTTTTTTATAATCCAGCCAAATTTCCTTCTTTTTATAAAATGCACACCAATGTAGAGAGAGAGAAACGTCATTTCAGTTCTCTTGTATGTCCTGCACATATAGTAGTATTGACAGTAAAATCTTTGAATCCTTGAATCATATCACTGGTTGCCTTTATGCTTCCCAGGACTTCTGCAACAACAAAGAAGATGGGTGAGTCATCGCCAAATCACAGGAGTAAAAATGTGTTGCTCTTGTTCATGACCATGACAGCGCCTATCAGTAGATGCCCTGGTTGGCCAACCAGTCTTCAAGGGATGAGTGTGATGATAATGCTGGGGTCCATGGTGAATGACTTTGGGATCAAGACCGCTCCTCTGGATCATATCCTTCCCAGTCAACTAGGTACTAGAGGCCCTGCCCCCTACATCAACCACCCAGAATGCACCTGATAGTTGTCAGCAAGTTGGGGGGGCGGGGCTTGGTGTTTGGATTGAGGGCACAGCAGTAGAGGAGACAGGTCTGTGCTGCAATGCTTGATGTCTTCTGTGACGTTACCTAGTGAGTGAACTACACTGGCTGTTCCATTAGCTTGTGGCAGTGTGGACTTACAAATTCCCAGCCCTTCAGATTTCTGTCAGTGTCTCGTCAACACACTGCTGTTCCAGATGCTGGCCTGAATGATGGACCTTTGCTGTTTCTGGGTGCTCATAGCTCCCTCCATTACCTTTCACCCTGACTCGCTCAGCGGCTAGCCTGGGCTTCGTTGGTTCTTTGCAGCTGTTTCGATGAAACGGTTGAGAAGGCTGAACAAAATGGAACAGAGCTTGCTCATCACATGAAGAGAAGGACAGTTGCTCCATACTTTCTCACCATCACATTTACATTTTTACATGCGTTACTCCCATTAGGTTGTGTGCTTTCAGCCTTGTACCCTCTCTGGTTGCCTATCTCTGACTCTGCTGTCTTATGGTGTTATGGCTTTTTGTCCATTTCCTGCCAGTGATACACTTCTTTCTCCAAGGCCACATACAAGATACATCAACTGTATCACGTGACAACTAAAACTAATGTGTGTGAGTGTGGCACATGAAACCTTTTTTTTTTTAAACATCACCTACAGTCTATCGAGAGCCTAAGTCACGCCCCCTCTACTTCCGCATACGGGACCATACTTCAGAAAAAATCTACATTTAAAAGATAATTTTCCACATAAATAACACTGTAGGTTGTTGTGTAATAAAAGAGTAATATTTAGTTTTTGTGAAACTGCTTAGTGGACTACATCTCCTTGTCTCGGACTATACACACCACCAAACACAATCATGGAAGTTTCCCTCAAAGCTTACCTCCTGTTTTCTGATTGATGAAAGGATCCAAAGAGGATTTCTGTCCCATTCCTCCATGGAGTTTGAGGAAGCCACGTATCATTTTGGATTTGAGCCAGAACAAGAAGACAGACACTCACCCAAATGTGTACCAGCAGCAGATGTTGGACATAAGACACCAGTTTCAGCTTCATATTCCCATATACTTCAATTAGGGATGCAAGTTATCGATTAATTCATTAATTGTTAATTGATTCACCTTATTGATCGATTGATTATTTGATAAGTGCTGTTTTTCCTGAGAATTTGAATTTCTCTTGGTACATTATGGTCTTTAACTTAAAAACCCAATTATTGTTTGCTGTACTGAATAAAAACATGCAAGTCATATTCCTCAAGGATTTGATTTATTTATGTGATGTAATCTGTTGCATGTTAAACATTAACAATGAAATAAACTCAGAAAAATAAATATTAAGGCTACTATAACAATATGTGCACTGGCTGGTATTAAACTTCAGCAACATAATTTCTGAATAAAAATATTTAGATTTAGCCCACATAATATTAAAAACTACATAAAATCGGACATGCTCTCTGTGAGAAGAACTGCCAATTTTACTTGCCAGTTATTATCAATGTAGTGGCAAGTGACTGTAATGTACATGTACGTCAGGTGTGGCAGAGATTAGGCTATAGCGCCCTTGCCAGGACTGGCGATGCCACTACATTTAATGAAAAAAAAACTTGAAAAGAGCGGCGCCACTTTCAATTCATTAACTAATTTAATTTTGTCGACTAAATTCTTATTGACAATTAATTGAAAGTTATTAATCATTAACATCCCTAACTTGGATGGATCTAAAGGTGATGGTTCAGTATCGGCTGCAGTTGTGACCAGACACAGTCAAAATGGTTTGCGTATTCCCGAACAGTGTTCAGTTTTTACAGCTGAGGTTCGTGCTTTGCTTTTAGCAGTAGAACACATTGAAAGAAAAAACAACTGAACTGTCAGATCCCAGCCTCAGATCTCTGACCTATAATGGCCTTCTGTATTTTAAAGAAGTGGCAGAGTGAATGGGACTGTTGTACTGCAAATTAAAAAAAAGTTTTTATACTCAAAACTCATTGAAAGATATTTCTAATAAGGTGCCACCAAAGAAAGTTTTAGATTTATATACAATATAATTTATAAGCACATATACTTCTGAACCCTCTTATTTGATTTTTATCTTATTCTGTCCATTTGTTTATCTATTTGCTTCTCTTGTCTGAATATAATTTTAAACTCAACTTTCGTACTTGTTTTATTCCATTTTTACTATGAAATAGCCATACCGCGGGGCTGAAAAGTTCATAGGCTGACCATGATGCAGTGGTCAAATTTGACCAAATGTGACTTATTTTTCAACATAGTCTCCCCTTTGGTCCCCACACATCTTCCATCAGTGTTGCAGTGCTTGGATCCCTGTGGTATCGAAGCTCTCTTCTTGATCCTCAAAGAAGTCCTCAACAGAGATGACCTCATCATCAGTTTGATACTGCTTCTCAGCAAAGTGTTTTTCATTTTGAACAGAAAATAGCTAGATGATGCCAAATCAGGAGAATAAGGAGGATGATCAACCAGTTCAAAGCCACAGTCACGCACAGCAGCCATTGCAGCCACAGACTTGTGTGCAGGAGCATTGTCCTGATGAAGCAGCACTCCTTTCGTCAGCTTTCCAGGCCATTTTGATTTGATTGCTTTCCACAGCTGCCTCAGCAAATTGGCATAGTATTCTCCACTGATAGTTTGGCCTTTCTGAAGGTAATCGATGAACACAATGCCCATTGCATCCCAGAAGATGGAGGCCATCACTTTCCCTGCTGATGACACCATCTTGGCCTTCTTTGGAGGGGGAGAAGAGGGGTTTTCCACTGCTTAGACTGTTGTTTGGTCTCTGGCTCAAAGTGGTGGACCCAACACTCATCTTGGGTAAGGAAACCAGCTGGATTGGGTTCAAAAAGTGCCAGGTTTGCCTGTGACATGACCAGCCTGGTGTGCTTTTGATCAGGCGTCAAAAGCTATGGCATCCACTGAGCGGAAACCTTTGACATGCCAAGTTCGTTGTGCAGAATGTTCTCTACTAATTCACGGGAGATGCCTACAGTGTTGTGTGGTGTGTGTGTGTGCTGCCGTACCCGCCCCTGGTGTGACGTCAGGCGAGCACAGCCCACTGTATAAATAGTTCTGTGTTCTATAATAAAGTGGTGGTTGTTGGTTCCCTGCATGAGACAAGACTCTGACTCCTTTCTTCATACATAACATTTGGCGATGAGAAGAAAACCATGGGAGCGTATGGGCTACCTCCAACACTATTGCCGTTTCTAGAGTACACGGGAGAGCCAGTGATCCTGTGGCCAAAGTGGCGGGCCATGTTTGAGGATTACATCGGGGCGCTGGGCCTAAGTAGACTCGACGGGAGATGACGACGAGCGCTTCTGGCCCACTATCTCGGCGCGGAGGGCCGAAGGATTCTCGGTACGTTGGGTGAGATGGAGTGTTATGAGGATGCTGTCGAGCGACTGGCCGAAAAATCTTCGCCAGGCAGACGAGGACCACGAAGCTGTGGGTGGTGGGAGTATTGGCGCCAAATGAGGCTAGGCTAGTTAGCCCAGAAAAGCTAACGGCCCGCTCATTGTCTATGGGCAAGTTAGCCACAATGCTAACTGTGTGCCGAAAGTGGGCTCCAGGCTACCAGCTAGGCATCGAGGTGGGACTGGGACTGCGAGAGGGGGAGTCCCCAGTCACTGAAGACGGCGGGCCAGCCACGAAGCACAGAGAGGTGCAGGACCGTAGTGCTGGTGAGATTGATAGTGCTGTGTATGACGACAGCGGAGGGGGAGAGCAGCAGTGACAGGAGTCATCCCTGTAGCTGGAGGCTGGGCAGCGGGAGAGCGGGAACATTCAGGCTGAGGACCCCGGGAAAGAGCAGCGATAGCTGGGCATGGAGACGATACTTCGGAGCGCCTGGGACGAGGGTGCTGGGAGCAGCGATGAAGCGCCTGGGTCGGAGAGTGACGCTGACGAGAGCGAAGCTGAGAGCCCTGGGAGAGAACAGTTACAGCCGGGCATGGAGACAGTGCAGCGGAGCGCCCTGGACGAGGGTGCTGGGTGTTGTGGTGAGACGCCCGAGGCAGCGAGTGGACCGACGAGCATGGAGGGATGGCATGCCGGAGAGCCGAACTGTGGGTCCCGAGGAGTGAGGCAGTCAGGAGTAAAGAGAGTCATTACCGAAAGAGAGATTGTTTTTGATCCAAGAGGCAGACGGTGGCCAGGGGTGCACATGCCGTGGGGCTGCCTGGGGCCTCCGAGCCGGTCATATCTTCGGTGGCCTGGGGCATGTATGATTTGGGGTTGTCCTGGTCCCCCGGGCCGGTTTCACCTCTGGCTGCCAACAGACATTGGTGTAACTTAAACAAAACATTAAAGTGTTTTGTTTAAAACACTTTAATGTTTAAATGTTTAATGTTTAAAACACTAAACTAAACATTAAAGTGTAAATATGTATATACACACTTGGACAAAATTGTTGGTACCCCTCTGTTAATGAAAGAAAAACCCACAGTGGTCACAGAAATAACCTGAATCTGACAAAAGTGGTAATAAATAAAAATTCTATGAAAATTAACCAATGAAAATCAGACAATGCTTTTGAATTGTGGTTCAACAGAATTATTTTGAAAAACAAACTCATGAAACAGGCCTGGACAAAAATGATGGTACCCTTAACTTAATATTTTGTTGCACAACCTTTTGAGGCAATCACTGCAATCAAACGATTTCTGTAACTGTCAGTGAGACTTCTGCACCTCTCAGCAGGTATTCTGGCCCACTCCTAATAAGCAAACTGCTCCAGTTGTCTCAGGTTTGAAGGGTGCCTTCTCCAGACAGCATGTTTCAGCTCTTTCCACAGATGTTCAATAGGATTTAGATCAGGGCTCATAGAAGGCCACTTTAGAATAGTCCAATGTTTTACTCTTAGCCATTCTTGGGTGTTTTTAGCTGTGTGTTTTGGGTCATTATCCTGTTGCAAGACCCATGACCTGCGACTGAGACCAAGCTGTCTGACACTGGGCAGCACATTTCTCTCTAGAATACCTTGATAGTCTTGAGATTTCATTGTACCCTGCACAGATTCAAGACACCCTGTGCCAGATGCAGCAAAGCAGCCCCAGAACATAACAGAACCTCCTCCATGTTTCACAGTAGGGAAAGTGTTCTTTTCTTGGTATGCTTCAATTTTGCATCTGTGAACATAGAGCTGATGTGCCTTGCCAAAAAGTTCCAGTTTTGTCTCGTCTGTCCATAAGACATTCACCCAAAAGCTTTGTGGCTTGTCAACATGCAGTTTGGCAAATTCCAGTCTGGCTTTTTTATGATTTGTTTTCAACAGTGGTGTCCTCCTTGGTTGTCTCCCATGAAGTCCACTTTGGCTCAAACAACGACGGATGGTGCGATCTGACACTGATGTACCTTGACCTTGGAGTTCACCATGAATGTGTTTAGAGGTTGTTCTGGGCTCTTTTGTTACCATTCGTATTATCCGTCTCCTCCTGCGGCCATGTCCAAGGAGGTTGGCTACAGTCCCTTGGATCTTAAATTTCTGAATAATATGTGCGACTGTAGTCACAGGAACATCAAGCTGCTTGGAGATGGTCTTATAGCCTTTACCTTTAGCATGCTTGTCTATAATTTTCTTTCTAATCTCCTGAGACAACTCTCTCCCTTGCTTCCTCTGGTCCATGTTTAGTGTGGTACACACCATGTCACCAAACAGCACAGTGACTACTTGTCACCCTTTAAATAGGCCGACTGACTGATTACAAGTTTGTAGACACCTGTGATGTTAATTAGAGGACACATCTTGGTTGAACATGTCCCTATATTCACATTATTTTCAATCTTTTCTAGGGGTACCATCATTTTTGTCCAGGCCTGTTTCATGAGTTTGTTTTTTAAAGTAATTCTGTTGAACCACAATTCAAAAGCATTGTCTGATTTTCATTGGTTAATTTTCATAGAATTTTTATTTATTACCACTTTTGTCAGATTCAAGTTATTTCTGTGACCATTGTGGGTTTTTCTTTCATTAACAGAGGGGTACCAACAATTTTGTCCACGGCTGTATATATATTGCTGGTGTGCATGAGGGTATATATGATATGAGATTATTTTATATGTTTTCAGAGACTAGGGCCGATTATTTTAGTTGTTTTGTGTGAATGTGATAGGATATTTTATTCCAGTTCATTATTCTCTAGTGTTCCTTAGTGCGTGATTCGGGTCCTAAATTGGGGGGGGTCTCGATTGTGTGTGTGGTCTTACACTTTTGTAAGGGGGAGGGGAATGTTGTATAGTGTGTGCTGCCATACCCGCCCCAGCGTGACGTCAGGTGGGCATGGCCCACTGTATAAATGGTGCTGTGTTTTATAATAAAGTGGTGGTTGTTGGTTCCCTGCATGAGTCAAGACTCCGACACCTTCCTTCATACATAACATACAGCATTAGCTAACTGATTCAGAGTTAAATACACTACACCTGCGGCTGTGGCGCAGGTGTAGTGTGACTAGCCGCAGGTGTAGTGTGACTGACTACTGATCGGAGGGTCATGTGTTCGATTTCCGCTCTGTCTGCAGTCTGTATGTCGAAGTGTCCTTGAGCAAGACACTGAACCCCCAGTTGCTCCTGGTGGCCAGGCTAGCGCCTGTGTGTGTATGGCAGCTCTTCCACCATCAGAGTGTGAATGTGTGTGTGAATGGGTGGATAGCAGGATCTGTAAAGCACTTTGGTCATCCAGAGATGAGAAAAAACGCTATATAAGTGAACGCCATTTACCATTTAAACGTCTGTCATCCATCACCATGCGGTAAACACGGTCAATGTTTTGTTGTGTGGTGGCTGGGGCAGGATGACTAGACCTTGGGCCATCTTCAAGGCTCTCCCTACCCCTCTTGAATTCAGCTGCCCACTTTTCCACAGTTGATAAAGCTGGACCATCATCCCCTAATGTAGCAGCCATGTTGGCATGACTGTCCTTGGGGGCTAACCCCTTTTTCTGCAGATATTTGATAACACATGGTGCCAAATTTTATCCATCTTCATGAAGTGGCTCTAGGTCTCCTTTTCAAAGTCCTGGATTACTGTCCAGTGTAAGTGTATCTGAAAAGAAACAATGCAGTTAGTATCAGAAAAGGTTGAATTTAATGCATGACTAGTTTCGTTGCGGTAGCATAACGCCTTCTTGGTCAGCCTATGAACTTTTCAGCCCCTCCTCATGGATGCTGACATGGCATTAAACACACTCACTCATTCACTCTTACTGGAAGAGTCAGAAGTTTTGATACACATGGTACAGCGGGGAAAATAAGTATTGGACATGTCAACATTTTTCTCATTAAACATATTTCTCATGGAGCCATTGACCTGAGGTTTTCACCAGATATGAGTAACAACCCAAGTAACCTATACATACAAAGAAATTAAGGCAACTGTGTTCACAAAATAAGTTGTGTTTAATAAAGTGGAATGACACAGGGAATAAGTACTGAACACATGAAGAAAAAGAGATGCAAAATGCATACAAAGCCAAACAACAGGTGAAATCCATCAGAATTTAGGATTCCATCCCATCCCCCATCAGTGCAAATTAATTTCAGCTGGTTAAGTCCTGACTGATAGCCTTTAAAAAGGTCTGTGAATATCAGATTGCCACACCACAAAGAACTCATGATGGGTAGAAGCAAAGAGCTCTCCCTAGACGTCAGCAAGTTTATTGTTGCAAAACATAATGATGGCATTGGTTACAGGTGCATTTCTAAACTGCTGGATGTTCCAGCGAGTAGTGTTGGAGCCATTATTCGGAAGTGGAAAGAACATCATTTTACCATAAAACGGCCACGACCAGGAGCTACTCGCAAGATTTCTGACCGAGGAGTCAAAAGAATTATCAGAAGAGTTATCCAAGAGCCAAAGACCACTCGTGGAGAGCTCCAAAAAGACTTGGAGTTAGCAGGTACTGCTGTTTCAAAGAAAACGATAATGCACTCAACCGACATGGGCTCGATGCCCACTCACCTCACAAGACTCCATTGCTGAAGAAAACACATGTTGAAGCTCATTTAAAGTTTGCTGCACAACATTTGGGCAAGCCAGTAAAATACTGGGAGAATATAGTCTAGTCAGATGAGACCAAAGTTGAACTTTTTGGATGCCACAACACACAACATGTTTGGAGGAGAAATGGCACTGCATATCAGCCCAAAAACACCATACCAACAGTGAAATTTAAAGGTGGGAACATCATGGTGTGGGGATGTTTTTCAGCACATGGTACAGGCACACTTCATATAATTGAAGGAAAGGTAAATGTACAAATGTACAGAGACATCCTTGATAAGAACCTGCTGCCATCTGCCAAGATGCTGAAGATGAAACGAGGGTGGACATTAAAGCATGACAATGATCCCAAACACACAGCCAAGGAAGCTCTCAACTGGCTCCAGAGAAGGAAAATAAAGCTGCTAGAATGGCCCAGTTAGTCACCTGACCTGAATCCAATTGAAAAATTATGTAACAAACTGAAGATCAGAGTTCATGTAAGACACCCACGGAACCTTCAAGATTTGAAGACAGTTTGTGTGGAAGAATGGGCTAAAATCCCTCCTGAGCAATGCCTGTGCCTAGTTTCTCCATACAGGAGGTGTCTGTAAGCTGTTATTACCAACACTGCCTTTTCTCCTAAATATTAAATGAATTTCTCCAAGCATGTTCAATATGTATTCCCTGTGTCATTCCACTTTATTAAATGTAACTTGTTTTGTAAACACAGTTGCCTTGATTTGCTTGTATGTATGGATTACTTGGGTTGTTACTGATATCTGGTGAAAATCTCAGGTCAATGGCTCCATGAGAAATATGTTTAATGAGAAAAATGTTGGTGTGTTTGATTCTTATTTTCCCCGCTGTATATATCTGTAACCAAATCCATCAAAGTGTTTTGCAACAGTCCATCCATCCATCCATCCATCTTCTACTGCTTAATCCTTTCGGGTCGCGGGGGGGCTGGAGCCTATCCCAGCATCTTTGGGCGAGAGGCAGGGTACACCCTGGACAGATCGCCAGTCCATCGCAGGGCCAACACAGAGAGACAGACAACCATTCACTCTCACATCCAATGTGAAAATCTTGGGACAACTCTTGGCCTTTACCCATCATGAAACGTTTCTTGTATGATGCGTTGGTAGCAAAAACCTTTTTATTGCCACTTGTAAGGTACGGGGGGGGGGGGGGCTGAAAAGTTCATAGGCTGACTAAGAAGGAGTTATGTCTTTGAGGATCAAGAAGAGAGCTTCTATACGGCAGGGATCCAAGTGCTGCAACTCTGATGTTGCAAAATAAACCACATTTGACCACTACATCATGGTCAGCCTATGACACCCCCACCCCACCCCGGGTACATATCCCAGTCCCTCCAGTATTTCCTGGGATGTTTTTATGATTGTTGTGGCCCAAAAAGCCTTATCTCGCAGGAGCTTTTTTAAAAACTTGTGATAAAAGTTGTGATATTTTGAGAGATTTTTTTTGCACTTAAAGTTGTTGGAAGAATTACAAATTTTAAAGCAGATGGTTTTGTCATAATTTACTGCAGTGATATTCTATATCACTGAAATATTAGTTGAATAGCATTTAAAATATTAGTTGAATATATTTAATATTCAATGTCATTCAAGTAAAAAAAGAAAATAACAAGCTAGTCCATCCTGTTTGAAACCTTGCTGGGTCTAGAAGTTTAAAAGTTTAATTAGACTTCAGATGAAAATTAAAAGAACTTCTTCCAGTCTAAAATAAATTTATAAACAGTTTAAATATCAGTGCAGGAATGTGAGCCTCCATCACACATACAGTGAAATATTTACGCCATTTTAATTTATTTGTGATGATTATGGTTATCCTTTTTTAATTAAATTACAAATCATGATATTCTAATTTACTGAAATGCACTAATATTCAGAATTAAGGCTGATATTACCGCAACAATAATAGAGAATATGAAAAAGGGTAAGCTGCTCCTGTAATTTATCCATTTACTGCAGTTAACATATTAGTCAGCATAAGGCTGTGTGTCCACCAAACACATTTTTTCAGCTGTGGGCAACTATTTTCTATTCATTCTCTATGTAGTCCAGTGTCTCAGCGCTGAAACGCTCTCGGCGGTGGCCACTTTTTGTTGTGCCGCTCAGAGTTGAAAAAATTTCAACTTTTCAGACTGAGCTCGTCAACGTCAGGCCTTTCTAAGCAGCCAATCAGAATAAGGAAGGGCGGGACATAGGACGCTGGTACAGTCTGTGCTCAGACTCCTGTTTTCTGTGTCATCATGTTTTGCGTCCAGAGCTGCTACCAATGTTAGAATACATTAATTGTCCATTGTTATTTAGATACTGCTATTAAAAAAATTAGTAGAAAGTCTGATCACAGGAAAAGGGGAAGCTGAGCTGTGAGTGACAAGCTGTTGCTGGGATACAGGGCATAGACCTTTTTTTTTTTTTCCAGAGCGCAGTGCACAAATGCTGAAAAAAAAAAATATTCAGAGCAGTCGGGTGACAAAAAACGTGTTTGTTGGACACGCAGCCTAACTGAAGCAGCTCAGCTGTCAGCAACCACCGTCAAAGAGAGATTATTGTCTGACAGCAGGTACAGTAAACTATTTAAACGGCACATACTAATAGTGTGGTGAGTTTTCTAAAGCTGAGAGAGTTGCTCATTGAAAATAAGAAGCACTAATGTTGCTTGCTAACCTTACCGGTGCAGTCCGCTGACAGGTGGCCAGAGACGGAGGAATGAAGAGGAGGAGGGAATGGATGCATCACTGTAGTGCAGCTCTGATATGACAACACTGCTTTACAGTCTACATTTAACTTATTTCATATATTTAGTTTTGGTAAAATCCTCCTATACTTGGGAGACTTTTGGCCTTCTCTGTGATTTTCTCTCTCTGTGGCCATGATGCCTTCCTCTTCTTCACTGGAATAGTTAAACTGAACATTCCCGCGGCATGCACATAAACTTTAAAATTAAACGATTTGTCAACAATAAAAATCTGCATCAACAATTTTTTATGATCGACGTTACAACAACATCGACTAATCATTGCAGCCCTAGTTGAGAGATTGTTTTGGAATGAGTCAAAGCTTTAAGGACTGTGGAGATCAGTGAAGATCATTGAGAGAGCCCCATGAAAATTTACAAGGATCTTGTGTACATAATGAACTTCCAGTGGACTTACCACCTGCAGGAGGGATCATGGGGGTCAAGGTGCTATGTCAACTGGGTGGCAGTCAAGGCTACTCTGCTGAGACTGCTGCCCTGGTGGCCCAGACTCCGGGATGAGTGGTAGAAGACAGATGCATGGATAACTGTTTACTGTACTACATACCCAAGCAGGAAAGTTTTCAGCATGTGGAAAAACCTCAGGTCTTCCACTGTCTAAATGTGGATGCGGCAGCGTCCGTAATAACCTTTTCACTCGGCCACTTTCTTGTCATATGGAATAGAATGCATAAGTGATTCTGGTGGGCAGCACAGTGGTGCAGTGGTTAGCACTGTTGCCTTATAGCTAGAAGGTTCCTGGTTCGAATCCCCAGGCTGGCAGGGGTTGGAACCTTTCTGTGTGGAGTTTGCATGTTCTCCCTGTGCTGCGTGGGTTTACTCCGGGGGCTCCGGTTTCCTCCCACAATCCAAAGACATGCATGTTAGGTTAATTGGCTGTTCTAAATTGTCCCTAGATATCTGTTTCCTATAGGCCCTTAGAAGTGCTTTGAGTGGTCTTTGTGACTAGAAAAGCGCTATATAAGTGCAGGTTAGTTAGTTAGTTAGTAATGCTGGTTCTTTTGTAGCAGTGTTTGTTGGCTGCCTTGGTCTTGTCCAGCTCATAGTGAACAACATTTCTCCCAGTCAGCTTCATGTCTGTCTGAGATGCTGATATATGTTGGTTGTGCTGCTGCCTTTAGTTGCACCAGTCATTAAACCACCTTTGTAATGGGACAGTGGTTTGTTTGAGGTCTGACGCTACAAAACAAAGGAGTTTTAATCTCATGATGATGCCGTACCTATTTTGTGAATGAACTGCTCTCTGCCTGCTTTTTAATTCATTTTAAAAAAATCCTGAACAAAATAATAATGAAAACTAAATCAACTTGCCCAGCTCTACTGGTGTGTATAAAACATATGTTGAGAGGAACAGCCACATAAAGCCTGAATCTTATCTGGCCCTCCTCTGCAGACACACCTCGAGCCCTGGGCCTTTTGGAGGAGTACTGCTGTAAACTGAGGAAGCCAGAGGAGCAGCAGCTCAGAACTGCCATTCAAAGAGTGATGGGCATTTTCAAAAGCAACCTGTTCGAAGCTCTTCTTGGTAAGTCAATGAAGCACAAGTGATCCATCTAACACCAGCATATTGTATCAAGTTGGAATGTTTTTTTTAAATATGTTTTTAATGGTTGCAACACTGTGTTATTTGCCTAATTTTGACTATTTCATTCAGCATTGCAGCTCAGCAGGTCAGTATGCAAATGTCATGTGCCACAGTTGCAGTATGAGTTTCTGTTTTAATTTTCAGCCTATTTATTGTAGTTAAGAACCATCCACACTGAGCATGATAAAGATGACAAAAACTATATAGTTTTAAAAATTGTTCTCAGGTGGATGGCAAAGTCGACACTACAGGGATAACCATAATAAAAGTGGCTGACGATATTGTTGGGATCACTTTCAGAGCAATTTTAAGAATGACAAAAACACTGACAGCCAATCAGACTCCACTTGCTGCATGGGGTCTTTATCAGTGGTGCACTGTGGCCGCCTGGGAATGTGTGCCGTTTCCACCCATGTCCGACCACACTTGAACTGTCGATGCCAGTGCTTGACTATGTCATACGATGGGACATCCTCCCCATAAGTCTTTCACCTCATCAGATGTCTTCTGTGGTGTGCGGCCTCTCAAGTACAGGAACCTGATGATCGCTCTGCATTCAGCTGGCTCTATTGTCACACCTTATTTCATCTTGGCTCCTGTAAAAGAGAAACTCTTTGGTGTTCAGAGCTGCAAATTCCCATGTGGCCTACAGAGATATGAATTGTTATACATGTGCAAGTTCAGCCTCCTACAATTACTGGAAGTGGATTGGGGGAATCTTTAATGAGCCGCTCTTGTACTCATGCCTGATATAAGGTAACACTACTTGAATACAATGTCTGGTTGATCTTCTCACCTTTGATGATATATAGTGGAATTATTAAGTTATACTTCATGGTCACTTGCCTGCTGATAGATTTGTAAACTGTTTGTCTTGTCCAAGCTACAGTACTTTCTCCTCTTTTTTTTCCTCCAGTGTCCCAAATTTTTTAAAAATTTCCCTGTGTTTTTCATTTAAAGCTTCTTCCTGGTAGGAATGCCAGTAGTACCTAAGCTAAGCACAGGTTCAGGTTCAGGTTACTTTATTTGTGCCCGTAGGTAGATTTGTTTTGCAGTCTGGTGACATCCATATTTACAAGCCACAATTACATTCAACATAAACACACACACAGGCACACATGAAGCTGACTATAAACATGATAAAAAATACTCAAGGCTCCATCAATCAGGATATAAAGACAAAGAGATGAGAGAAAAACCAGAGATAAGAGAGAAGGGTCATATTAAAAAGTTAAAGACTAATCAAAGAGGTTAAAAACTCAAAGGTCTAAAACCCAATAAAAGATTTTGAACCCAAATAAAATCCTACAAAAATAAATAAATATAAAATGGAGTTAATAAATAGGTACCTAAATTATGTGCAATATATTTTTACAACTTGTTCAACTCTTTGACAGCAGCAGGAACAAAGCTGTTTTTGTAGCGCTGGGTTTTACTTTTTGGGACAGCAAACCTCCGTCTTGAGGGAAGAAGCTGAAAGTTGTGGTGCAAAGGGTGGGAGTCATCATTTAAAATGGAGGTAGCCATCCTCTGTACCTGTCTGGTGTACAAGGATGTCAGGCTCAGCTGTGACTCACCAAGCAAATGACTGGACCATCTAACTACCTGATCCAAGGATTTCCTCTGTTTCAGTTTTATCTGGCCAAACCATGACACTAAAGAAAAGGATAAAACAGATTCAATAAAAGCCCGATAAAACATTGTCATTATGGTTCGGTCATTTTGGAAGTGTGCAAGTTTCCTCAAACAATGCAAATGTTGCTGACCCTTTTTGCACACCCTTGCACAGTTCTCTTCAAAGTTTAAATTACTATCAATAATCGTCCCAAGATATTTGTAGGATTGTACACATTCAGTGGTCTGACCTTTTAGTACAGTGACTTTGTGCCTGGGAGTTTTCCTCCTAAAGTCAATAATCATATCTTTAGTTTTTGTCGTATTCAGCTGCAGGTAGGAATCCTCACACCAGTGAACAAAATCATAAACTACTGGGCTGTGGCCACTCTCACCATCCTGGAGGAGACTGACAATAACTGAATCATCAGCATACTTTATAATGTGTCTGTTGTCATGTCTGCTCCGACACATGTTTGTGTACAGGATGAAGAGTAGTGGTGACAACACACACCCCTGAGGAGAGCCAGTAGAAGAGCACTTTAGGCCAGACAATGTACCATTGACCCTTACTCTCTGCGTCCTGTTGGTTAAGAAATCCAGAATCCAACCCACCAGATTATTGCTCAAATCAAATTGTTGCAGGAGCCTTTCAACTAAAATATGAGGTTGGATTGTATTAAAGGCGGAGGAAAAATCAACAAATAAAAGCCTGGCATGTGTCCCATTAAAATCCAGATGTTTAAAAAGCATGTTAAACAGAGTGACAGTGGCGTTCTCCACTCCTTTGTGAGGCCTATATGCAAACTTCAAAGGATCCAGTGCATGTTCAGTCTGCTTTAGGACCTCACATCTGACCAGTTTTTCAAAAATTTTCATTAAAATTGAAGTCAAAGCGACTTCCGGGAAGATGGCGGAGAGACATAACACTTAAACAAAGAGCTCTCCCTAGCCGAATTAAAAATCATCGGTAAATGGCCAACTCGACATAAACGAATCAATAAACCAAGGGATGAAAACATGAAGGAACCGGGCACAAGGACAAAAACAGGGTAAAATTGAAGAATTCCTCTCCAACAACGCAGGAAAAACCGCTGTACGCAAAGCCCAAAAAAACGAGATGTCCACAGCAGAGAAAATGGAGGACGCCAGACTCGACAACATGAACGCTGGCATCGCCAGTTTGGGTGAAGAGTTGAGAGAATTCAAGCGACAGCTACAACAGGATTTAGCGGCTCTTAAGGAGGAACTGAAAAAAGAAATTAAGGAGGAAATCATGGACCTCCGAAGAGAAATGGAGCGTAAATTAACGGAAAACATGGAGGAGCTGCGCTCCCAGCGGGCGTGTATGACAGAAGCGCAGACCCGAATTTCGGAACTAGAAGATTGGAAAAGCGAGGCAAACGAACAACTACAGACCCTGACGACGCAAACGCAGAGGATGCAGGAGAAAATAAACGACTTGGAGAGCAGATCCCGACGAAGCAATATGCGCATCTTTGGAATTCCGGAGGGCATTGAAGGCAACTCGATGACAAAATTCATGGATCAGTTCTTAAAAAAAGAACTGGAAATACCCGGAGAAACGGATCTGCAGATTCAACGGGCGCACAGAACACCGGCACAGAACCCGAAAACAAACTCTCCACCCAGGTCAGTTGTGGTAAACTTTGTGAAATATGACATAAAGGAAAGAATCCTGACGTAAGCATGGGAAAAAAAGATACGAATCGGCGACAAACAGGTATTTTTTGACCATGACTACCCGACAGAAATCGTGCAGCAGCGGAAGAAATATGCCAATATTAAAAAAACGCTGAAAGAGAAAAAAATTAGATTCCAAACGCCGCTAACGAAAATGAGGATTCATTGGGAGGAAGGCACAAGAACCTACAACACGGCCGAAGAGGCAGCGCGGGATATGATGGAGCGGGGCCTTGAGGTGAGCGTGCCGAAGGAGACGGCTGGAGCAGCGGCGGCCCTGAACGCACCACGACAGACGGAGTGGAGACGAGCGAGCGGCGGAAGAAGGGGGAGAGACGTAGAGCAGCGGGCCCAGGACAAGCTACAAGGCTTTCAACTGAAAGCCTAGATCATAACAAAGATTAAGAAAGGCACAGAAGAAATGAAGGCCAAGAAGACAAGGTAAAAGAGAAACAGACGGCTAGGAGAGGTTTAAGTGATATTTGTTGGACATTTCTAGACTTATGACTATTACTTTGATAGTAAATACAGGTCTAGGGAGGGCCCTTCACTCTGTGAAGACAAACCCCCCACCCACCAACAGGGACCAGTGGGCAGAAGAAAGGCCCAAAGTACGGAGGTCGAGTTTTTTTAATGTGTTTTTATATAAATATGTGTTATTTTTGTTGTTAAAGGGGCTAGGAGCACAAGTTAAAAAAATGGAAAAACATGAATATGGGTAAAAATCTTAAGATAATGACACTAAACGTGAATGGTCTGAACTCACCTGTTAAAAGGGAAAGAATAATAAGAAAATTCAAGAAGGAAAAAGCTGAAATTATATTTATGCAAGAGACACATTTGAGCAAGGCAGAACATGTGAAACTAAAGAGATTTGGCTATAAGAACTCCTACTACAGTTCATTTAAGGGAGGAGCAAAAAGGGGGGTTATGATACTAATCTCAAACAAAATACAATTTGAAAGTGAACAGGAAATCCAGGATAAAGAAGGCAGATATGTAATAATAAAGGGAAGAATAGATGGTATGCAGATCACATTAGTGAACATCTATGCCCCACCAGAAAGTGACAAGGGTTTTTTTCAACATCTGTTTGATCTCATAGCAACACACAGTGAAGGAGTCCTAATTTGTGGAGGAGACTTAAATGCTGTCATGGATCATGAAGTTGACACAACAAGTGTTAAGAAGACAAAAAAACATGTAACAAAGTTCATAAGAACCTCACTGGCAGAAATGGGTATGGTAGACATATGGAGGGACCTACACCCACTCGAAAAAGACTATACACATTATTCAGCAGCCCATAAAGTACACTCTAGAATAGATTACTTCCTTATGAATGAAGGTGACAGACACAGGGTGAGAAATTGTTGGATTGGAGGGGCAGAAATATCAGATCATAATCCTATATACATGGAAATATATTTAAACAATAGAAAACGACAAACAACATGGAAACTTAACGTAGGACTGTTAAATGATGAGAAAATGAAAGAAAGAATAAAAATAAACATAAACGAATATATCCAAGAGAATGACAATGAAGAAGTGGACCCAACAATACTATGGGACGCACTAAAAGCCGTGTTAAGGGGTAAATTAATTGTTGAAACAGGAAAAGCAAATAAGACTAAACTGGAAGCGTATGAACAAAGATGTGAGAGACTAAGGGAATTAGAACGTAAACATCAAAGCACAAATGATCCAAAAATATATCAAGAAATTAAAGAAGAAAAAACAAAGATAAAAGAAACACAAATGGATGAAATTGAAAGGAAAAATAGATATCTAAAGCAAAAATATTATGAAACGGGACCAAAAGCCACAAAACTGCTGGCAAAACGGTTAAGAAAACAACAAACAATGAATAATGTATACAAGATTAAAGACCCCACCACAAATAAAACCACAGTTAACCCAGAAAACATCGAAGAAATTTTCCATAATTTCTACCAAGAACTATACTCGCAACCTGAAGAAACAAATACTAAAGATATCAAAAAATTTCTAGACACATTGGACTTGCCATCAATAGGAAATCAACAAAATGAAAAACTAACAGCAGAAATAACAACACAAGAGATCAGAGATGTGATTAAGTCACTTAAAAATGGTAAATCACCAGGTAGTGATGGATACCCATCTGAGTTTTATAAACTGTTTATAGAAGAACTCTTGCCACAACTCCTAAAGTCATTTAATTGGACGCTGAACAACAACAAAATACCTCCAACATGGAACGAAGCAATCATTTCAGTTATTTTAAAACCAGGGAAAGATAAAGAACAATGCGGAAACTATAGACCAATCTCTTTATTAAATGTAGATTATAAAATATACACAACAATTATATGTAAACGAATAAAGACATTCTTGACGGAATTGATAGAAGATGATCAAACTGGATTCATAGAGGGACGCCAAACACATGACAATATCAGGAGAACAATACATATAATTAACCAAATACATAAAGAAAAGAAAAGCGCAGTAATAATGAGTTTAGACGCAGAAAAAGCATTTGACAGGGTTAACTGGAAATTCCTATATAGTGTACTGGAGCGCTTTGGATTTAACGAAAAATCAGTACAATGCATAAGGACGCTATATCAAGAACCTGTGGCAAGAATCAAGATAAACGGTAGCTTAACAGACAAAGTAAATATACAAAGATCAACTAGGCAGGGATGCTGCTTATCGCCCACCTTGTTTGCTCTGTTCATAGAACCATTGGCTCAAGCGATACGACAAAATAAGAAATTAAAAGGTGTAACAATAAAGGGGGCGGAACACAAGATTGGGCTATTTGCAGACGATATTATAGTTTATCTTGAACAACCAGATAAATCAATAATGGAAATGATGAACTTGATAGAAAATTTTGGAAAATTATCAGGATACAAGATAAACATAACAAAAACACAAATACTGACATTCCACTATAACCCTCTAAACCAGATAACTGATAAGATCAAACTAAACTGGAAGCAAAAAGAAATAAAATACCTTGGAGTGAACATACCTAAAGACCTAAGCAAAATATATAAAGCAAACTATGATAGGTTGGAACAAGAAATAAAAAAAGATATTGATAGATGGTCAATCTTAAATATGGATCTGAATTCAAAAATTGAGACAGTCAAAATCAGCATACAACCTAGATTACTTTACCTCTTCCAGGCTATACCAACAGAGATTCCAGATGCCCAATTCTCAAAGTGGGACAGAATGATATCGAGATTTGTTTGGGGAGGTAAAAAACCAAGAGTGAAATATAAAACCCTCCAATTACCAAAAGAGAAAGGAGGCATGGGCCTACCGAGTCTAAAGGAATATTACTACTCAGCACAAATAAGATATATCATATGTTGGTGCGACGAGGGATATGAGGCAAAATGGAAAGAAATGGAAAAGGAAATTGAGGGACTCCCAGTACAAAGCATAATAGGGGATAAAGATGCATATAAGCAAATCAAACAAATAGACCCAATCACTAAATTTACTTTAGAACTGTGGTATAAAATAGTACAAAAATATAATATAAGGGAAGACATAAAACTATTGAAATGGGTAGCATTTGACAGTCAGTTTGAACTGGCAAAACAAGATAGGGGATACAAAAATCTGGTGAACAAGGGAATCACAGCATGGGGCAATATCGGAAAAAAAGATCTCGGGAGCTTTGTAAATATCAGGAGAAAATTTAAATTAGAAAGATCGGAATTTTTCAGATATCTGCAGATGAGAGATTACTATATGAAGAAGATTAGGCATAACCTCCAAACAGATGTGAACGAGATTATACAACTTATTTTAAGCTCATATGCAGGAAATAAAATAAGAATTATTTCAAAACTATATCAGAAACTTATGACAAACAATCATACAAGTAACTATATAAAGGAGAAATGGGAGAAAGAGCTCAATTTAAACATAACAGAAGAAAGCTGGCAGGAAATATGGAAAACACAACACACATCAACAAATTCAAGGGCATGGAGGGAATTTGGATGGAAAAACCTGATTCGCTTTTTCATTACACCACAGATTCAAGGAAAATATACAAATACCCAATCTTTATGCTGGAGGGGATGTGGGGCTCAAAATGCAGACCACTCACATATGTTTTGGAAATGCTACAAAATATCATCATTTTGGAAATCTATGCATGTGACAATACAGAGGATATTAGGATATAATATACCAATGAACTGTAACCTGATGTACTTATGTGATCTTAAAAAAGACAATGTTATACAGGCTGAGGACAGATATCTAGTTAAAATCTTGTTGATTGCATGTAAAAAAACTATCACAAAAAAATGGCGATCAGAAGTTCTTCCTGACCAAGAACAAAGGACTGACATTGTTGAGGACATACGTATGATGGAAAAACTAACATATCGACGAAGAATGCAAGAAGGAATATGGGAGAAAAAATGGCGGAAATGGACACACTACAAAGTGCAACAACGAGGCAGAAATTGAAAGAATAACCAAAGACACTGAAAAAACCAGAAGAATTAAGAGATGGAAACTAAAAACTTGATGCTCCAACATTTGTCCCCCCCCCTTTTATTTTTTATTTTTTTTTATTTTTTATTTTTATTTTGTTTATTTTTTTTTATTTTTCCCTACCCTAACCCCTTTGTTTTTTAAATGTAGAATGTGATCTGAATGCATTATATATGATGAAAAATGAATAAAAATCTAAGTTACAAAATTGAAGTCAAAGCAACTGGTCTAAAGTCGTTTACCGTTTTAGGACAGCTGGATTTTGGAACGGGAACAACCACGGCATCAGGCCAGGGTTGTGACTTTAAAAGACAGATGTGAAGACTCAGTCTCACTGGATAAAACAATGAAAAAACAGTTCTGATGAGCCAGGGACACAGCTTACTGTGTCTCACCGCTGCTGGGTAGTAGAGTCAGAAGTTGTCTGACCTCAGGACAAGAGACGTTGAAGTGAAAGCAGAATTTTAACCAGTGCAGCAGTGGTCAGATCAGATCTGGTTGTAGATAAAATAAGGCAAGGGAAATAGCGGGTTTCTTTTCAAAATAAAGGAGGATATTGCTGAAGAATAAGTTAATGGTCTGAATTAAGTGTAGCGTGAATCACTTTGATTTGCCATGCTACTGTTGGTTTAGTCAAAAATGTTATTTTCTCAGAAGATTTGGTCTTATTTTCCTTCTGTATGCTGAACAAGATGGTGATTGCTGTCCACACACACGGCAAGAATAGTTCTTTTGACATACCATGTCAGTCCCTTAAAATGCCAAAAAATAATGTGCCCAAAGTAAATCGAAAGCTGTTCTTCAACCCTTTGCAGCATCTTCATGGGGTTGGTCTCATTTAAAAGAAAACACTTTGAATTTTTGGGCAAAACAGTCATAATCTCTCTAAGTGCTCCGGCCATTGAGTTACAGTCATCTAAACATACTGAACTTGAAGAAAATAAATTTGGCCTGGGTGTTTTTTTGGATACAAATGCTTGCAAATAACACACAACTTCAGATCCGGGCTGGAAAATGCAACAGAAATGTAGAACCAAGTGTTATCCAGCTGAGGTCAAAATTTTGTAACAATACCACAAAAAATGAATATATTATACAGCTTTTTCCTCAGGTAGTTCCCAGGCGTTTTTGAACTGTGCCAAATTGTGCCAAATGGCACAGTTTGGAAAAACGTCTGTAACTTTTGAATGATTCAATATAGAAGCTTTAAAGGCTGTGTGTGTGCGTGTGTGTGTGTGGGGGGTTGTCCCCCCCCTCGCTACAGAGGACGGACATCGGCCATCGCTACATGACGCAATAGACTCATGTGGCGATGTGGTGACAGCGGCACAGTCACCGCGGCTCTCCCCCCGCCCCCCGCTACAGAAGATTAGCGAGGGGGGGGGGGTGGCGTTCACGGTCTGGACGCGGCGCACGACCTGTGTACCGCGGCGCACAAACTTCAGACTTCGTGCGCCACACAGTTGTAATTTACCGATTGGTCAAAAGTTATTTTTGATTACAATTTTCAGGGATAAAGAATAATTTAGCTTATAACACCTTACCTCTTCACAGCAGTGTCCTGGCGAACTTCTCTTCCTCATTGTCAGACGAACGCGACGCTGGTCCGCTCGTGGTTCTGGTCTCGCGACCCAATCAAAACATAATTCCATTATTGCGGTTTTGCGCTTCCATGATTGCGGTTTTTGGCGAACGATTTTTCAAAACAAATAACAGTAGTAATTAAAAAAAGACTGGCAAACGCGTGTGTGTCACTCAGCCTTCGTTGTCGGCCTCCGTCGGTCTATGATGACCATGGAAGAAAATCATAACGTCTACTCTGCTGGAACAAAAACAAAATAAGCACCGCTTGTGGCCGAATATGCCGATGCGCGAATGGCAGTCGCTGTCACACAGGTTGCACTTGTGGGTGGTCTCCGTGCTGCTGGGTCTGTGATGGTTCTTTCTGCATGTCCTTTTTTCATCTGCTGCAGCAGTTTGTCTTCATCCAGCCTTACAAAAAACAGCTTGCGAACTTCTGTGTTTCAATTGGCTCACTGCATTCACAGCGTTGGTAGGCGGGTCCTTCTTTCTAGGTTTTCAGTCATTGGTTCTTCAAGGTTTCAGAAACCCAATTCAAGGCTCTTATTAGTCGAATGAGAGGTCAATCAGATGATCTAATCTGTTCGCGGCTGTGTCTGCAGTGGAAGAACAGAAATGCAGCTTATGCAGCTCCATCATGCATCCTAGATGGACGCATGATGGGACGCAGAGACTTGCCCGCCCGCGGTACAATGGAGTGCAAGAGGTTAAAAAAAAAAAACTATACAAAACAAACAAAAAACTTATGACTGACTTGAGTAGACATCAGTTATACACAGTTGGAGGAAGTCATTTGACACAGAGTGAGGAAATTCAAACTCTGAAAATACGCCATTATGCTGAACATAAACCACAAGAGATGGAGAATGATATTGATCCTGATAACCACTTTTTCAATAATATTCATAATCATTGTGAATATTACACTAAAAAGCAATTTAAAAGTCTAGTGCAACTAGATGGTAAACTATCAATAATACACTTCAACAGCAGAAGTCTTAACAAAAACTTTCCACAGATTCAGGACTATTTAAAACAGCTAGACAGAAAATTTACAGCCATCGCAGTCTCTGAAACTTGGCTTAATGAAGAGCAGGCTCCCCTGATGGCAATAGAGGGATATCTGATGTTTCATATTAACAGATCTCAAAAAAAGGGTGGTGGTGTTGCACTGTACATTGATGACCTGTATAGGTGTAAACTTGTAAATGGAATGTCCTTTGCACTACCAGGGATTTTAGAATGTGTTACTGTTGAGATTGACCAAGATAAAACAAAAAATCTAATTATAAGTTGTATATATAGAACGCCGGGAACTTGCATTGAGACATTCAGAGATAAATTAGTTGAGCTGTACAATAATATTACTAGTAAGAAAATGGTAGTAATTTGTGAAGATTTCAATATTGATATACTAAATCCATATCAACAAAATGTAATTACAGAGTTCATGAATTCTATGTACAGTATGAGTCTATATCCCACAATAACACATCCCAGTAGAATCACAGTTCACACTGCTGCACTTATTGACAACCTGTTTGTTAATATTATTGATAAGAAAATAGAACGTGGATTATTGATAAATGATATAAGTGACCATTTGCCAACATTTGCACTTATCCATGGCCACACGGAGGCCAATACAGAAAAAGTTTTAAAATCATTCAGATACAAATCACAAAATGCAATCAGTTCTTTTAAAGAAGACTTGCTGAAGCAGGACTGGACAAAAGTCTATGTATCAGATGTAAATTAAGCCTATGACACATTTATGAACATTGTAACCACTCTTTATGAAAAAAATTGTCTGTTAGTAAAGAAAAAGCTTAAACATAAATTTGTCGATAAGCCATGGTTAACCAAAGGATTACAAAAGGCGTGTAAAAAGAAAAATTTATTATATAAAGCTTTTCTAAAGAAAAGGACAAAAGAAGCAGAGCAGCGGTATAAAACATACAAAAATAAGTTTACATATATAATGAGATGTAGTAAAAGAGACTATTACAGTAAAGAACTGGAGAAAAACAGAGACAATATTAAAAATACATGGACAATACTTAACAATATTCTTGGAAATAAAAACAGAAATACAAGCTACCCAACCAATTTTTCAAAAAATAATACAACGACTCAGAGTGTGAATGCAGTTTCACCTGCAGATGAATTTAATAACTTTTTTGTTAACATTGGTCCTAATTTGGCTTGAGAAATACCCATTACGGCACCTACGGGTACAATAAGCAAAAACACTGCTATAAAAGGCTCCATTTTCATAAAGAACACAGACAAGAGAGAGGTCATTGAAATTGTTAAATCGTTTAAAAGTAAAACATCTACGGACTGTGATGGTATTGACATGCTCTTAGTCAAAACTATTATTGAATGCTTAGTGAAACCACTGACGTATATTTGTAACCTGTCTCTCCAAACAGGTATACAGTATTTCCCAATGCAATGAAAATAGCTAAAGTAATTCCGATATACAAGACGGGTGACAGAGGGGAACTTTCAAACTATAGACCAATTTCACTATTGCCGCAATTTTCCAAGATACTTGAAAAAATATTCTGAGAGAATTGACAGCTTCATGAATAATTTATTGTGTGAGCAGCAATATGGGTTCAGACACAAGAGGACAACTGCATTTGCTCTAATGGAATTTATAGAAAAAAATATCAACTGCCGTTGAAAATAAAGAGTATTCAGTTGGGGTATTCCTGGATCTTAAAAAAGCATTCGATACAGTGGATCATAATTTATTATTAAAGAAACTACAAAATTGTGGTATTAGGGGGGGTAGCACTGTCCTGGTTAAGTAGTTACTTAAAGAATAGCTATCAGTATGTATGTGTTGGTAACAAAAACTCACAGTTACTGAAGGTTATTTGTGGAGTCCCACAGGGTTCAGTTTTGGGGCCATTGTTATTCAGTATGTAAATAAATGATATATGTAAAGTCTCGGAAAAAATGGATTTAATATTGTTGACACTAATCTGTTATGCAGTGGAAGCAATTTGGAACAACTTTTGGATACACTCGGAAAGGAATTAGGTAAGCTTAAACTGTGGTTTGATTCAAACAAATTAACGCTCAATTTAAGTAAGACAAAATTTATAGTTCTTAACAACCATCACAACAACTTAGTATCTAAACTCAGTGTAAATGGTGTAGAGATTGAAAGGATATCTGAAACTAAATTTCTTGGAGCAATAATTGATAATAAACTGTGTTGGAAGTCACATATTAATTATATTAAAGGTAAAATATCTAAATCAATCACAATACTACACAGAGCAAAATATTTGCTGAATCAACCCACATTATATACTTTGTATCATTCATTAATACTCCCATACATGACGTACTGAAGTATGGGGAAATACATATAAAACAAACATATATCCAGTCTATGCTTCAGAAGAGAACTATTAGAATAATAAACAAAGCTGCTTACAGGGAACCAACAAACCCACTTTTTCTTAAATTAAAAGCTCTCAAGTTGAAAGATCTGGTTGACTTTAAAACTGCAGTAATAATGTTTAAAGTGAAGAATCTAACACTGCCCGCAAATATCCAAAAGTTGTTCCAAATAAGGGAGAAACAATATCATTTCAGAGGAACATGTATATTTCAAAAACCTTCAGTGAGAACAACCACCAAGCAACACTGTGTCTCAGTGCAAGGAGTCAGATTATGGAACGATTTTGGACCTGAATTAAAATCATGTACAACGCTTGGACAATTTAAACAAAAACTAAAGGAAGAAATACTCCAAACATATATACAAGATGACATGTAAAATCACATAAGGATTGTCATATCCAGTCTGTGTTGTGTTGTTGCTTAGTTTTTTTTTGTCACATTTTGTCTTAGCTTTGTTCCGAATTGTAATCGCTCTTGTTTTGTTTTCTTTTGAATTCTTGGATGGAATATGGGTGGGCATTATAAGCTGCGGCTTCAGCCATCACCCATTTCGGATAACTTATGTTGAACTGTATAATCAGAGGAGTCATTGTTTAATTTGACCTTGTTGGATTTTTTTCCCCTTTGTTATATTATTCGGTTTCTTTTAATCTTTACTTTTAATCTATCCGAAATAAAGATTCATTCATTCATTCACTCAAAAAAGACAGACTGAAGCACTTTCCAGCAGCAAGCGAAATGTTAGACCTAAGCTGCTACACACTCACTACTGTAGTTGTTAATTCTTTCTTTCTTTCTTTCTTTCTTTCTTTCTTTCTTTCTTTCTTTATTTAATATGGACATAACAAATTACATTAGTGCAATCACAAGGAGAGACCAGATGTTTTGCATAGGTGTATATAGCACAAGTGCTAATTCTCAACACCAGTCCATAGGTGGCTTATATAGGTCATAAATTAGGCTGTACATACAAAATTTATAAGCTAATTAAAATTACAAATACATTACAAAGTATAAATAGAG
Organism: Pholidichthys leucotaenia; assembly: GCA_020510985.1. NCBI lineage: Eukaryota > Metazoa > Chordata > Actinopteri > Cichliformes > Pholidichthyidae > Pholidichthys > Pholidichthys leucotaenia. The sequence goes on from CM035839.1 coordinate 205,705,904, forward strand.
CAAGAGATCCATGATCACAACAAACACAATTCAGACTAGACATGCACACATTGCTGGTGGGATTTTAGCCAATCTTTAACGCCTCTGTTGAAGAGGTTGGCATTTGTCTACAATTTTAAGTGAGTTGGCAGAGAGTTCCACAAGTTTGCCCCTTTTATGGAGAAAGCAGACTGACCAAATGAAGTTCTAGACATGGTGACAATGCAGTCACCGTTGATGGAAGCTCGTGTGCATGCTCTGCTAGAGCTCGAGCGTCTAGCCACCAAACCAGAAATCACTGTTATTAGTTAATCACTGTTGTTTGTCTAATATCCATGTGAATCTGCAACCATTGTTCCAAAGACCTGCTTAGGGCACTCAAACATAAAGCTACACAACTTCAGCTTTGATGATTTGGGGACATCCACTTGAGGGTTTTTATAATGCAGCAAATATTGCAGCTGGAACTGAAGTCTGAACTTAGATACTTGGCAGGACTGGGACAAATCCAGTTGACAGTCCATCAGCAGTCTGTCTGTGTAACCCAAGACGCAAGGGAACAGAGACACTGTTGCAGTAAATGTCTCTGTTCCTTGGAAGTGACAAAAACATGCACATTTACTCATCCAAAATACTACGAAGCTGCTTAAGTTCTGAATAATTTATTATTGGTAAGCCACAATTCTCACCTGCTTTGATGGAAAAAGTCTGATTTTTGACCAAAACGAATATTTGGTCACAACCACAATGTCATGCAAGTGGTTACTTGAACTGGACTGCAGTCCAACCCACAGCTCCCATTTGGCTCTTTTTATATCTAAGGGTGCTTTCACACCTAAATTCATTTACTTTGGTCCGAATCAGTTGATAAGTTTGTTACTTTGTATCATTTTCTCCTGGAGGCAGTGTGGGCAAAGCGCCCCGCCTCGGGACCCAATGGCAGGACGGCCAGGAAGAACAGAAACCGAACCTCTATCCCCACAGCAATCAGACGGCCCGCCCCACCACCCACCACCCAATGAGGTCTTCCCTTCACATACATACCCTCCACAACCGTGCGTCCACCCTTAGGTACTTGCCCCCATACACACACACGCCTACCTTCACATGTACACACAAATACATACCATCACATATGTCCACCCACACCGACCCTCGCATATTTACACACATACCTACACATCAGAATCAGAATCAGAATGAGATTTATTGCCATTGTTCATGTAGTACACAAACTAGGAATTTGTCTCGGTGCAATGCTGCAACATTAAACATGGAGTAGCACTAAAGATAAAAATAAAAAACTATGCATGCAATAAAAGGTAGAATATGAATAAGTAATACTAATCTATGCAATTTTTAAATATATTAACAAGCAGCAGATATTGTGGAGTTCCACATAGTGCAGTCGGTAGTGCAAAAAGAAAACAGTGATAATTGTTATGAGTCCGGTTGAGCTGCTGTACGTAATGCACGAGAGTCTAATAAGTCACTTAGTGTTCAGCAGTCTGATGGCAGAGGGGAAGAAGCTGTTCATGTAGCGGGAGGTTTTAGTCTGAATGGACCGAATTCTTCTGCCTGAGGGGAGGGGGGTAAACGGTGCGTGTCCAGGGTGTGAAGGGTCGGCTATGATCCGACCTGCACGCCTCCGGGTCCTGGAGATGTACAGGTCCTAAGGGATGGGAGATTGCAGCCGATCACCTTCTCAGCAGCGCGCACAACGCGCTGCAGTCTTTGTCTGTCCCTGGCGGTGGCTCCTGTGTACCACACAGTGATGAAGGTGGTGAGGATGGACTCGATGATGGCCGTGTAGAACTGCACCAACATCTTGGTGGGTAGCTTGAGCTTCCTCAGCTGCCGCAGGAAAAACATCCTCTGCTGGGCCTTTTTGATGAGGAAGCTGATGGTTGGCTCCCACTTGAGGTCCTGGGTGATGGTGGTGCCCAGGAATCCGCAGTGGTGATGGGAGAGTCTATGAGGGTAAGGGGGGGCAGAGGGGCTGTGACTTTTCTGAAGTCCACGATCATCTCCACTGTCTTCAGAGCGTTCAGCTGCAGGTTGTTGTGGCTGCACCAGGACGCCAGCTGGGCCACCTCTCTCCTGTAGACGGACTTGTCGCTGTTGGAGATGAGCCCGATGAGGGTGGTGTCGTCCGCAAACTTGATCAGCTTGACAGACTGGTGGCTGGAGGTGCAGGAGTTGGTGTACAGGGAGAAGAGCAGGGGGGAAAGTACACAGCCCTGGGGTGATCCGGTGCTGATGCTAACAGAGTCTGAGACAGTCTTTCCCAGTCGCACATGCTGCCTCCGGTCCGTCAGGAAGTCGGTGATCCACCTGCAGAGGGAGTCAGGCACGTTGAGCAGGGATAGCTTGTCCTGGAGCAGAGCGGGGCGGATGGTATTGAATGCAGAGCTGAAGTCCACAAACAGGATCCTGACGTAGGTTCCCGGGGAGTCCAGGTGCTGCAGGATGGAGTGGAGGGCCAGGTTGACTGCGTCATCCACAGACCTGTTGGCTCTGTAGGCAAACTGCAGCGGGTCCAGGAGGGGAGTGGTGATGGTCTTGAGGTGGGGCAGGACCAGGCGCTCAAAGGACTTCATGACTACAGAGGTGAGCGCTACAGGTCTGTAGTCGTTAAGTCCAGTGATCCGTTGCTTCTTGGGGACAGGGACGATGGTAGAGGTTTTGAGGCAGGCCGGCACGTGGCATGACTTCAGGGAGGTGTTAAAAATGTCTGTGAAGACAGGAGTCAGCTCCTCCGCACAGTGTCTCAGGGTGGAGGGAGACACGCCGTCCACAGTATAGAGAACTGTCTGTGCACGTCTGTGCACGTCCTGCTCACTGATGGCAAGGGCAGGGGGGAGGGGGGGCCGCCTTTGATGAAGTGGGGACCATGGAGGCAGTGGCGCTGGGGGGAGGGGGGGAGTTGGACACAGCTGACGAGGTGTCAAAACGGGCATAGTGTTGGGACAGTCTTTGACAAAGGGCTTTGTCATCCTGTCCCTTAGAAGCCTGAGGCCGAGAGTTGGTGATTTGCCTCAGTCCTCTCCACACAGAAGCAGAGTCGGTAGCAGTGAACTGTTGCTGGAGTCTCTCAGAATACACAGATTTAGCTCTCCTCAGCTCTCTCCTAAACCGGTATTTGGCCTCCTTGTAGCAGTCCCTGTCTCCACTTTTCAGCGCTGCTTCCTTCTCCTTCCTGATCTGTCTGAGCTTAGCTGTGAACCAGGGCTTGTCGTTGGAGTAACTCGCCCTGGTGCGCGATGGAAGAATGCTCTCCTCACAAAAGTGGATATATGAGGTCACAGTGTCCGTGTATTCATCCAGATCATGCGTAGCTCCTTTAAACATGTCCCAGTCAGTTATTTCCAAGCACGTGCGCAGCTCCTCCCCAGCTTCACTGGTCCATTTCCTCGTAGTGCTCACAACAGGTTTTGTGAGCTTCAGTCTCTGTCTGTATGTGGGAATCAGGTGGACCATCACGTGATCAGATAGTCCGAGCGCAGCGCGGGGAACAGTGCGATACGCGTCCGTAACTGTAGTGTAACAGTGATCCAGCGTGTTCTCTCCTCTGGTGGGGCATTTAATGAACTGTTTGCATCGGGGGAGTTCGAGGCTCAGGTTGCTCTGGTTAAAGTCGCCAACCACAATAACCAGAGAGTCCGGGAAAGTCCGCTCCGCTTGCTGAATGTGATCCACGAGCGCGCGCTGAGCCTTGCGCACGTCCGCGTCAGGCGGGACATAAACAGCGGCCAGGATGAATGAAGCAAACTCACGCGGGGAATAAAATGGCTTGCAGTTGATGAATAAATATTCCAGAGTGGGAGAACAGTGTTGGGAGATCACAGTTACATCAGAGCACCAGCTGCTGTTGATGTAGAAGCAGACTCCTCCGCCTGTGGTCTTGCCGGAGAGCCCCGTGTCTCGATCAGCACGAAACAGCTGAAATCCCTCGAGGAGGAGCGCGCTGTCCGGTGTCTTTTCCTTGAGCCAGGTCTCAGTGAAGCAGAGGGCACACGAGGTGGAGAGGTCCTTAAATCGCATCAGCAGTCTCAGTTCATCTACCTTGTTATAAAGAGAGTTGATGTTGGACAGAAATATTCCAGGCAAAGCCGTGCGCGTGCCTCTCCTGCGAAGCCGCACGAGGGCGCCCGCTCGTCTTCCTCTCTTTCGCCGTCTCACTTTTTGGGCTAAAAAGTGAACCAGATTGGCGGCAGGAGCCAAAAAACTGGGAGTAGGTCCGTGGGAGTGAAAGTCCTGATATTTAGTAGCTCTTCACGGGTGTAAGAGCAGGCAGACACACAATTGATGAACAAGAACAAACAAAAAAAAGCGCAGCGAAGCACCATGGCGACCACTGTGGGCGCCATCTTGGATCATCATGTATGTGTGATCTCATTTACACATACATGCACACACCCATATGCACACCCACACATACCACACATATGCATGTGAACCCACACACACCCACACTCGCGCACACCTGCACATATGCTTGCACACACACACACACACGCAGGCCCCGGAGGATGGGGGGTGACCCCCTGCAACCCCCAGAACGTAGGCACCAGCCCCCAGAGTGCCGGCAGAACCCAGGGAGGGCGCGAACCCGCCATGTGGAGACACGCCCGGTTCGGCCTGTGCCACCGGTGCGCACCGGACCCCAGCCAAGTGGAGGAGGCAGCCCCCCAGCACCAGGGCCCCATTTTCAGTTGCGTAGACATGAATTCCGAGATCAGCTGTTCTGGATTTTTGTTGTCCTTTTCCACAATTCCAGAAAAAAACAGGTTTGTTTGAATAGATTCTTCAATAAGGTGTAACTGGTTTCTAACGTCTTGCTCCCTTTTCTCCTCCTTAATGTATTTTTAGAGTGTTTTAACATTTCGTTGCAGTGAAGCCATGTGTTCTGGTTGTCTGGGTCTCTATGTTTTTGGTTTGATAGGTTCCTTAATTGTTTTCTTATGTTTTGGCATTTGCTATCAAATCATTGTTACCTAGAGGTGAGTTGTAGGTTTACCTACCATAAGAGTCCCCTCTGACTCTGCTGTTGACAATATACAGGCCCAGTGAGCGACATGGCTGCAGGAGTGCTGATCCATGTTTGTTCATTGTTGGGTCATAGTTGTGTCTGGGAGGACATACTGGAGAGGTGATGCAGTGTTTCCTCTGGCTTAAAGACCTTGGCGCAGTGGCGACATATTTTTCTGGGCGGGGAAGGGGGGCAACACATGACACTATTGTAACCAGAATATGTTAATTTTATACTATGTATTTCTTTTTTAATTTTGCACAGTAACTTTGCATATGAAACTTACCATTTAACATGTTGTACAACCTAGGCTTGAATGTTGGAATATTGGGCCAGTTGGGGTCCTACCCAGACGTCCTGTGTTTGGACTTTTTACTGGTGTCATCCTTCTCTCCTCCCTCTGCTCTCACCTCTCCTGGACCCTCTGCCTGAACACTTTCCTGTCCTTGGCTCCTCTCTTCTGTCTCATTTTTCCCTCTCTGAGCTCTGTCTAATTCAGGTTCTCTCTCTTTCTATGGTGGTATACAAACAGGTTAGAAAACATCAAATGTCATGTTTTGTCCTGCAGGAATTTTTTGTCATGGTTTACACAAATGACAAAAATATGTGTAATTTATTCTAGTGTTTCTTTTTTTTTTTTTTCCATTGAGAGAGTAGGGAATGAAAAAAACATTCATAATAGTAATTTACTCATGCATACTGAAATTATATGATCAGAAGTGGGTATAGTAGCCAGAAATTCTACTCATGTAAAAGCAGTGCTATGAAATTAATAATTAAAAGTAAACAACCAAAAATTTCTCGTTGAGTTAAGGGTACAAAGATCACCCACTTAAAAACTTGAGTAATGACTTCAGTCTTGAAGGTTTGAGGTTTTTCTCCAAAATTTATCACAATTTTCTTATAATTTTCTACTTTTCTCTGTAAATTTATCTAAATTTGAAACCATTTTCCTCAAATTTGTAATTTCCTCTTGTAAAATTGACTTTTCTTGTACATTTGAGACTTTATAAATTTGTGGATTATTTTATTGCTAATTTTTGTCTGTTTTTTAAAAATAAAATTAGTTTTTTTTAATAAATTTGAAATAGACTGTGGTATTTTTTTTTACTTTTTCCTTATAACAATTTACATTTTTGACCATAATTTAGCAGAGCCAGAACAGAACAATAATTTAACTCTGATTTCAAAGAAAAATATTAATAAAATTGTACTTATTGAAATAAATTGACTTAAATGACCAAAGATGCAATTATTTCTGTTATAATATTTCTATATATTTATAGTTTTTTTTTTAGAAATCTCCTCACCACCCAGACAACAGGAAAAACCTCCCTTATTTTGAAATCCAAATGTTGGCACGTTTTGTTTGTCTGAAGGCTGTGTGATGGGTTAAAGTCATTGACTTTGGGAATTTTGGTCATCTTAACTTGCCAGGTACATAATAATGAACATAAATTAGTTAATTAATATTAACTAAGATAAAGGTAAAAACATCTTTTTTTTATTTTTGTCTAAAATAAGAAAACAAAAAACTAATAATTAAAAAGAAGACAAAATGAATCAACTCGAGCTCCTAACCAAACCCATTAGCTAAGTGACCCTTTTGTTATTGTTCCCGTTACCAGCGGGTTAAAACCACCATAAATGCCGTCACTGCTTACATACCTCTTCTGGTTTTTTCCACATTTAAAGCACTTTAATAAGCTCATGTTTCTCTCGGACAGTGATGCTAGTGAGACACTCTTCCCAGTCGACTGGAGCGGTCACACAGGTGGGGTGCTTCTGAACTCTGCACAGATGACGGTCACACGGGTTGTTCTTGTGCTAGCTTGCGGACTGTCATTCCTTCATATTTTTTTCTTAAATTTATATTTCCTCATAGAGCGGTGGCATAATTTCAAACGTGGCAGGCCGCCACCCGGAAATGCTACCAGAAGAAACCCTGTGATGTTTCTGCCTCCTGGTAGATGTTTGTCTCCTTGTGTGCTGAGGGTGTCAAGTTCTCATCCTGTCCTAGCATTAAAGTTTCCACATACTATAATGTGGCCCTGGGCCTGAAGAAAGTTAGTCTCCTCTTCTAAGATGCAGAACATCTCTTCTTTAAAGTATGGGGATTCAGGTGGGGGAATGTAGGTGGCACACAGGATGATGTTTTTCTCAGTTAAGGTTAGATTTTTATTTATTTATGTCCAGATGTAAAGAGTTCCTGTTTTGATTAGTTTAATGCAGTGGATCAGTTCAGATTTGTACCATATTAGCATACTTCCCGAGTCTCTTTCCTGTTTGATTCCTGTTAGCTTGGTGGATGGTACTACAGGCTCTCTGTAGTTTACGGAGCAGCCAGTTTGACCATCTCCTCTGTGCCGTGTCTCCTGTAGGACAATGATGTCTGTATTTATGATGTCTTTGATGAAGTCTGGTTTCCTGCTTTTCAGGCCAAAGCCATTTGACCTCAGATCTTGTATATTCCAGGATGAAATAGTTAGAGATGTGTGTTCCATGTTTAGGGTACTTGTTCCAGGGGGTTTAGGCATGGACCACGATTGTGTAGAGCTCACTCAGCATCTGGTGTATGTTCAGGTCATGGGGTGGGGCACCACATAGACATTTGGCTTCATTGCATAATGTCTGGAAATGTGTGCATTTACCCTTTGGATAAGGGTGGGGTGGAAGTCCCATCTCGATCACAGGGTAGAGATGACTACCTTTGCATCTGAGAATGTGGAAGAAGGTTTTTCCATCACTCTCTTGATAGACTTGGCACATCTTCACCCTGTGTTTTCAGGTCATTTGTGCCGGTGTGGATAATGATGTGACTGGGGGATCCCAGGCAGTCCTCCGTCAGCAGCTCCATAGCATGGCTGGTATTCCAGCACTTGAGTTTAGAAACCTTGTGGTTTGGGAAAAGTTTTTTTGTCTTCAACATATTTTCCATTTGAGTCTATGAGGAGAACAACTTGTGGATTTTGTGTTGGGTTGCTCTCTGTAGGTGTGGTAGTGGTGTTTGTTGGAGGAAGGGGCTCTTGGGTTTGTGTTTCTTGGCTTCTTGGTGGTGTTGTTGATTGGCTGGGACTGTTGGCTGGGTCCTGTTGTTCTGCAGTCTCCTGTAGGGGAATAGACAATGCTCAAACAGGTGGTCTGCTGGTCAGCATTCTCACCTCATCTTTGAGCATCCTACTCTCCAGTTTTAAAGCCTCGTCATTCTCTTTGAGTCTTTTGACCTCAGCCAGGAGCTGTCTCATCTCTTGTTTTGAAGACTCTCTTTGTCTTTGAGTCTTTTTACTTCAGCCCAGAGAGCAGATAAGCCTCTCTCTCCCTCGGTGTCACAGAGACTGGGTGAGGGGTTGATTTTGTCTTCAGTTGTTGTCTGTCCAGATTTGAGTGTGGTGATTGTGTGTTCCATCTCCACCTGTCTGACCTCTTAACTGTGTGAATTTGTCTCTCAACTCAGTGAGCAAATGAGGCTCTGTGGTCAGGAGTTGATTCTGTGATTCTTCTGTGATGTTATCAGCAGAAGGTAGGATATCCTCTTGGTCTGGGGTGGGGGTGTCATCACCACTGTGGGCTTTCTTTTCCTGTGCTCTCTCTCTGATTCTGGAAGAGTCTTTCTCTGTAGGACTCAGGTTGCCCTGGATCAACACTGTCCCTTTCTTGTAGAAGTGAATGGTGGTCTGTTCATCATCTGGGTTTATTTTCAGTGTCCACCCTCCACTGAAACCACTACTAAGAACAAAGGAGTAGTGTTCTTTTATGACAGCATGCCAAGCCTGGGGATGGTTGGTGTAGAGAATGAGGTTGGATATGCTTCCATTTTTTGTACAGTCTGCAAATAGAGTCTCTGGGTTGTTCTTCTGGATATCATCTTTGAATTTCTTCCTTGCAGAATCATTTGTACATTTTGCTGGGTACTTTATTTTGATAACTTCCATTTTGGGGTGTGTGGAGTCTGGGGAAAGCTTATGTACTTCCACTGTATATTTAGTTGTAATGTGGTGATTTGGATCAACAGCACTCACCCTTAGGTTTACTGTTAAAGGGGACCTGTGGTGGTCGTGAAAAAAAGATATTATATTGAGCCCCTGTCTCACGTTCTAGTTCAAGTTTAAGTTCAAGCTCAAGTTCAAAGCAATGCGATATAAATCCATTGCTGATGTGCTGGTTCAGCTATGTCAGCAAAACATGCGCACAGCCATACTGGCGGCTACATGGCCTGCCAGGACGCTTCCTGTGACGTAGTAGCGTGGATACCGCGATCTGGATCAATATTGGCTGAGCCTGGAGTGCCCGGATGAGCAGTGGCTTTCGGGATATTTAAATTCAAATTCAAACGTTTATTTCAAACTCAGAGTTCATATTAAATGCAGAACTAAAACGAGTAGAAAATAAATAAATAAATAAAAGTATATACAGATCAGCAGACACTCGGCGCTCTTGTAACAACAAAAACATACAATGCGATATGGATATCGCAACATGGCGGAATGTAAAGCCTTTGGATGTCTCAATAATAAGCGAAAAAACAAAGATAAACACTTCTTTTGTGTACCCAAACCCAGCTCACCTTGTCGGAAGATCATCGCGGAAAAGTGGTTGCGCAATCTCGGAACAGGGCACAGATGTTTCCTTTCGGACGAAATTCCATTGTGTGTGAGGACCACTTCGTCACTTTCACCCTCAGAAGACCTTTCTGGCTCAAACCTGTAGCCATGTTGGCCGAATTCTTCCTCAGAGTCCGACAATTCAGCCATAATAGAACAAAAACACTGACAAAAGCACCCTAGTCGCTGGTACAGGCTGAGTATTGACTTTTCAGTGGCAACGACGTGACGTCACATCCGCATGTGTCATGGCTGCGCGCATAGTTTTCATTGGCTGGCCATGCCGGCGGTCGTATTTGTATATTTCTCTGGTGGTAGGTGGCTGGCAATAATTATTTAACCAAATAACGAATACTTTGCCTAATGTTTTCAAGTTGAATGCGTTTAGACGACCACCACAGGTCCCCTTTAACAGCACTCACCCTTAGGTTCACCGTTAACGACACTCACCCTTAGGCTCACTGTTACAGTATTTCAACCTTGTCCACAGTGGAGACACAATCCTTGAGTCAGTTCAAAGTCAGATGGTGTAATCCTCTTCAGGTAGTAGTACTTATCTTTGTTGTTTTTGTCCCCCTTTTCTTGGTTGGGATCTGGGATTCTGAAGCAGTTGACAGCTGCCAGTTGGGGTTATTAACTAGCAGGCTAACTGGTTTCTTCTACAATTTTCTTTTTGTGATTATAGATTGCTGGTACTTCTGACTCACTTTAAAAATGTATGTAAAAATGGCCAATCCAAAAGGTTATAAAAATGTTTGCTTGAGTAGGAGCTCATATTTTGTTTCTCTCTCTTTCTCTGGGGTGCTCACAGAGACAGCAATCAACCTTTATTGCTACCGAGATGAGAGCATCTATAGACGCTCATTTGCGTTAGGGTAGCTAACTCATCTTCAATGCCCTCATCGAAGGAGGTATATTGTTTTTTGGAGAGTTTCATCATTGAAGGAACTTGTTGCTGCCAGATGTCAAAATTGTACAGCAGATTTTTTTTTTCTTCACTTCCGGCGCCACACGAGTCGGCTGCCATTTGCAACAGCGGCTCAATTCTGAGTCTTTTTTTTCTTCCTCTCTCTTCTGATCCGGTGACAACTCTCTGATCCGGCACACCTTTCACTCCATATATATCACGGACACACAGATCGCCCCAAATGTCTCCCGAGTCGGTGGACGGAGCCACTGTTTATAGCAGGAGACGGTACAGCAGGGAAGAGCTGCTAGCACTTAACCGTCACCCGGTGCTAACGGAAAAACTCGACATACCGGGAGAACTGAGGCGAAAACGACATGGGTGTCGTTCTGGAGTAAGGCGGAGGGCAAGAAATATAAGGTACAGACCCACCCTCCCATCCGTTGTTATGGGGAATGTACGATCGTTACTGGGAAAGGTAGATGAGCTAGCGGCTATCTCCCGCTACGATAGCATATACCGGGAGTGTAGCTTGTTTCTATTCACAGAGACTTGGCTAACTGAATTAGCAGCAGGTGCTAACATTGAACTGGAGGGTTTCCACGCGATACGGGCAGACCGAACATCAGACAGTGGCAAAGCAAGGGGCGGTGGAGTGATAATGTATGTTAACAATAACTGGTGCAGACTGGGACATATCACTGTTAAACAACAACACTGCAGCAAAGACCTTGAGTTGCTAGCTGTTAGCATGCGGCCTACATATCTCCCGAGGGAATACTCACACGTGATCTGCATTGTTATTTATGCAAATTCGACGGCGAACGCTGGGACAGCGCGTGATGTCATCCATTCAGTAACTGGCAGGCTGCAGACAGAACACCCAGATGCTCTTCTCCTCACCTCAGGCGATTTCAACCATGTTTCACTGTCTCCCATTCTACCCACGTTTACCCAGTATGTCACATGCCACACTAGAGACAATAAAACACTAGACTTATTCTACGCAAACACTAAGGAGGCGTACACCTCATCACAACTCCCCCCACTCGGGAGATCGGATCACAACTTGGTTCATCTCCGGCCGGTGTACAAACCCCTAGTGCACAGACAACCTCCGGCCATGCGCACAGTGAAGTTATGGTCTGAGGAGGCAATGGACACTCTAAAGGGCTGTTTTGAAACCACCGCCTGGGGGCAGCTCTGCTATCCACATGGTGAGGACATTGATGGCCTCACTCACACCATCACGGACTACATCAGCTTCTGTGTGGACAACACCGTTCCCACCAAGACCATATGGTGTTGCTCAAACAACAAACCCTGGATCAACCCTGAGATAAAAACACTTCTGAGAGAGAAGAAGAGGATCTTCAGGTCAGGGAACAGGGAAATGCTGAAGTCCGTACAGAGGGAGCTGAGGAGAAAGATCAGAGAAGGCAAGGACAGCTTTAGGAAGAAGATGGAGGACAAGCTGCAACAGAGCAACATCAGCGGGGTCTGGAGAAACCTTAAAACCATCTCTGGGCTCCAGAATACCCCCCCCCCCCCAGGCCACGGGGGGGCAGGGAGTGGGCGAACAATCTGAATCTGTTTTTCAATAGGTTTGACCAACCGCCCTCCCCCCGACTGCACAACAACCACTGCTGCCTCTAAAGACATCAAGTCCTGCTGCCCACTCCCCACTCCACCAACACCCCCCCACTCCCAACACACAGCCCCCCAACCTGACCCTCACTAAGACCCAGGTGAGGACGGAGCTGAGGAAGATCAAGGTGAGGAAGGCGTCGGGACCGGACGGCATCAGCGCAAAGCTCCTCAAGTCCTGTGCAGACCAGCTGTGTGGGATTGTGGAGTACATCTTCAATCTGAGCCTGAAGCTGGGGAGGGTACCACAGCTGTGGAAAACATCTTGTGTGGTACCTGTACCAAAGACTTCCCACCCCAAAGATCTGAACAGCTACAGACCAGTGGCCTTGACGTCCCACATGATGAAGACCCTGGAGAGACTGCTCCTTGCTCACCTCCGCCCCCTGGTGGGACCAGCGATGGATCCACTCCAGTTCGCCTACCAGCATGGCATTGGGGTGGAGGATGCGGTGATCTTCCTCCTTCACCATTCTCTGTCCCACCTGGAGAAGCCCGGGAATGCGGTGAGGATCATGTTCTTTGACTTCTCCAGTGCGTTCAACACCATCCAACTGATGATCCTGAAGGACAAGCTGCTGTGCGCAGGGGTGCACCAGCACCTGTCATCATGGATCCTGGACTACCTCACAAACCAGCCTCAGTTTGTGAGAACCCGGAACTGTGTGTCCGACACGATCATTGGTAGCACGGGGGCCCCCCAGGGAACGGTTTTGGCTCCCTTCCTGTTCACCGTTTATACTGCGGACTTTTCACACAACACAACACACTGCCATCTACAGAAGTTCTCTGACGACTCTGCGATCGTTGGCCTCATCTCCAACGGAGATGAAGCTGAGTACAGAGGACTTATCCAGGACTTCGTGGACTGGTGCCATCGGAACTGCCTCCAGATCAACGCGAGGAAAACTAAGGAGCTGGTGGTGGACTGCCGCAGGCAAGGACAACCCCTCACAGTACCAGTAAATATACAGGGAACAGACATCGAGATGGTGGCATCCTATAAGTACCTGGGTGTTCATCTGAACAATAAACTAGACTGGTCACACAATACTGACGCACTCTACAAGAAGGGACAGAGCAGGCAGTTCCTACTGAGGAGACTCAGGTCTTTTGGTGTACAAGGGGCGCTGCTGAAGACATTCTATGACACGGTGGTGGCATCAGCCATCACTTTTGGAGTGGTCTGCTGGGGCAGTGGCATTACAGCAGCCGATAGGAAGAGACTGAACAAACTGATCAAGAAAGCTAGCTCTGTCCTGGGGCAGCGCCTTGACCCAGTGGAGGAGATGGGAGAGAGAAGGATGGTGGCTAAACTGTCATCTTTGCTGGAGTCCGAGTTCCACCCTATGCAGGACATACTGAATGCACTGAGGAGCTCATTTAGCAGCAGACTACATCATCCTAGGTGCACAACCGAGAGGTTTTGCAGGTCCTTCCTACCTACGGCTGTCAGACTGTACAACCTAAGCAGGGCTGCTTGCAGAGATGGCAAAAAGACGTGACAACCTAACAGTACTGAATGCAAAAGATGCAATAGACTTACACAATGGTCCCCTCCGGTATACAACTAGGAAAATACCGGTTGCTCTGGAGGGTGAGAATATGTATGGGTACATAATCATACCATGTAGATAACTAAGTAGACGGTTGTGCTGTTTCATTCCATCTAGCTACAATGCTCCGCACTGTGTGTGTTTATATATTTATATATTTATTCCATCTAGCAACAATGCTCCACACTGTGTGTGTTTATATATTTACATATTTATTCCATCTAGCTACAATGCTGCACGGTGGCGCAGTGGTTTAGCACTGTGGCAGCACAGTTTACCCTCGGCCGGGGGATCGCGGGGATCATGAGGTCGTGGGTTCGATCCCAGCCCCCGACCAACAGTGAGCTGTGTGGAGTTTGCATGTTCTCCCCGTGTTGCGTGGGTTTACTCCGGGATTTCTCCGGTTTCCTCCCGCATACCAAAAACATGTAGGTTTAGGGCGCTCGCGCACGCAGCGACCAGCAGCCGGTGGCTTGTCACCAGACTGCAAACCAAGTCTACCTACGGGTACAAATAAGTAACAAAAAAAAAAAAAAAAAAAAATGCTCCGCACTGTGTGTGTTTATATATTTACATATTTATTCCATCTAGCTACAATGCTCCATACTGTGTGTGTTTAGATATATATTTATATATTTATTCCATCTAGCAACAATGCTCCGCACTGTGTTTATATATCTACATATTTATTCCATCTAGCTACAATGCTCTGCACTGTGTTTATATATTCATATATTTATTCCATCTAGCTACAATGCTCCACACTGTGTGTGTTTATATATTTACATATTTATTCGATCTAGCTACAATGCTCCACACTGTGTGTGTTTATATATTTACATATTTATTCCATCTAGCTACAATGCTCCACACTGTGTGTGTTTAGATATATATTTATATATTTATTCCATCTAGCAACAATGCTCCGCACTGTGTGTGTTTATATATCTACATATTTATTCCATCTAGCTACAATGCTCTGCACTGTGTTTATATATTCATATACTGTATTTATTCCATCTAGCTACAATGCTCCACACTGTGTGTGTTTATATATTTACATATTTATTCGATCTAGCTACAATGCTCCGCACTGTGTTTATATATCTACATATTTATTCCATCTAGCTACAATTCTCCGCACTGTGTGTTTATATATTCACATATTCATTCCATCTAGCTACAGTACTCCGCACTGTGTGTTTATATAGTCATATATTTATTCCATCCAGCTACAATGCTCCGCACTGTGTTTATATATTTATATACCTATCCCATCTAGCTACAATGCTCCGCACTGTCTATGTGTATATACTGTATATTTATATTTATATTTATATGTATACTCGCTGCTCTTGTTTTTTCTCTTGCCTTCTGATTGTTGCTCTGAGTGTTGCTATCCCTGTGCTGTTGCAATCCTGGAATTTCCCCATTATGGGACTAATAAAGGCTTATCTTATCTTATCTTATTTCCACCACGCTATGGGAGCCCTGCCGTAGGGAAAGGAGACATCTCTTTGCCTCTTGGCCCCAAATTGGGTGGTTAGAATTCTTTAACATTTCATTTTAAACTGCTTGGTAGGAGAACCATAATGACAGTTGACTATGTCAAACAGTAGAACCGCAGGGTAGGAAGGGGACCTTTAATGAATTGATTTCAAATATGATCCAACATGTCGGTGGAAAAGATCTGTAGTTGCTGCTCAAACCAGAAACTTTGACATGAGCCAAGATCTCCTTCACAATACTCTGGAGCTGGGGCAGAAGGTTCTCGGGGAGCAGGGGTTGGAAGTGGAGTCATGCTGGTTGCTACGCTAGCTGAAGGTGGGGTGGATGTTGGATACTGCTTAGCTGTTCTTGGAGGAGGGTTAGCAGTATAGATAGTATTTTAAGTGCATTGAAGGTTTCCTTGAGGGCATTCTTCTTATAGTCTGATCAGGAAACAAGATAATGACTTGTCAGTTCGGCAGTCTGGCACTGATAGATGTCTGGCGAATAGACATTGTTCATATTTTTTCATAATTTTGGTTCTCAAATCCTCTGACTAATTTCTGGCTAATTTTTGTCTATTTTTCAAAAAACAAAATTACAGTTTTTTTTAAATAAATTTGAAACAGACTGGTATTTTTTTTTACTTATAACAATTTACATTTTTGACCATAATTTTGCAGAGCTAGAACAGAACAATAATTTAACTCTGATTTCAAAGAAAAAAAATTAATAAAATTGTATTTAATGAAATAAATTAACTTAAATGACCAAAGATGCAGTTATTTCTGTTATAATATTTCTATATATTTCTATATTTTTTTATTTTTATTTTTTATTTTTTTTAGAAATCTCACCATCCAGACAGCAGGAAGAACCTCCCTTATTTTGAAATCCAAATGTTGGCACGTTTAGTTTGTCTGAAGGCTGCTGATGGATTAAAGTCATTGACTTTGTGAATTTCAGTCATCTTAACTTGCCAGGTACATAATAATGAACATAAATTAGTTAATTAATATTAACTTAGGTAAAGGTAAAAACATCTCCTTTTTTATTCTTGCCTAAAATAAGAAAAACAAAAACCTAATAATTAAAAAAAAAGACAAAATGAACCAACTCAAGCTCCTAACCACACCTGTTAGCTAAGCGACTCTTCCATTATTGCTCCCGTTACCAGCAGGTTAAAACCACCATAAATGCCTTCACTGCTTACATACCTCTTCTGCTTTTTTTTCCCAGGTTTAAAGTACTTTAATAAGCTCATGCTTCTCTCGGACAACGACGCTAGTAGCGAGACGCTCTGCATGCTGACTAGAACACGCGAGCGGGGTGTTTCTGAACTCCACGCGGATGACGGTCAGGCGCATTGTTCGTGTGCGCGTTTACGGACCGTCATTCCTTCAAATTTTTTTCTTAAATTTATATTTTCTCATAGAGTGGTGGGATAATTTCAAGAGTGGCGGGCCGCCACCCGGAAATGTTACCAGAGGAAACCCTACCTTAGTGAGCCCACATTTCCTGTAACAGCTATTTTTTTGGCAGGATAGCAGCTGTGGCTCCGGTCCCACCAGCATATCACAGGGCATGACTTTAGCCACCACCAACAAAACGCCCTGTGGTTGGCTGTGGGACAGGAGTTGTGGTTGCCGTGGGTGTGACTTTTTCAGTGGTCCTACAAGGAACAAGAAAGTTGCATAGTTCTTCATTAAAAATAATTTGTAGCATACCTTAGACTTTAAATGCTATTCCTTAAAGACCTTGAAGTCTACATCAGCTTGGAACTTGATGATCATCACTTGCAGCTATATTTAATTTATATCAGCAGACCCTCAGAAATCCTCCACGTTTTTAATGTGTGGCTTACATTAGCATGTCTAATCTTCTCCTGCATTTGAATGGTTACATAATATCTGCAACAGATGTTCTTCAGGAGCACGCTTACATCTTACACTCATGTCATCCATTAATGACAATGTTTAATAATAACTATCATTTATGTAAAGATGCATTTCGTCATATTAATACTAATACATTTTTGTTGAAGGCTTAAAGTCTGTCTTAAACATGAAAAAATCCATATGTTTCTTTATAGCTTCTGAAGGCATTTTCAGCATAGTTGTTGCATACTTATTGCTCATATGCTGCATGTTTTACACATTCCCTTGAAAGTGATGGAAAAACAATAGATTTATGCATTGCACTCAAACACAAAACTCTGATAAAATAAATGCCTCCTGAAATAGATGTAATCATCTTACAAAGCATTAGGTGCTGTGTAATCTGGGCAGTGGCGTGGGTGCCCCAGCTGAACGCCATCACTGCAGAGTGGATCAGTGTGTGGATTAACCCCTTCGTCATTCCCACTACCCTTCTCAGATACACCCTTGGACAGCTGAAGGATTTATTGAACCTCCAGCTCACGCCTCATTTTTCATTTGATTCATAGGAAAATAAGTGAGCCATGCAATCTGCTTGACTGCTTTCAAAGCTGCAATTTAAATGTCAAGAGAATTGGCACCTGTGAAAGGAAATATCGCTTAGCTGTCTCTTTATTCTGCCAGTAGACCTGGGCTGTAGTTTAGTTTTTTAAGTTTAAAATCAGGAATGGAAGATGTTTCATCAGTTTATTTCTTTTTGGTCACTTGTTTTGTCTTTGTTGGCAAATCTTCTTCTTCTTCCTCCGGTTGTTCCCTTTAGAGGTGACCACATCAGATCATCTTCTTCCATCTCACCTTATCCCTTGCATCCTCCTCTCTCACACCAACCCTCCCCATAATAATATTAACTAGAGGGCAATCAGAGAGCGCATACCTCCGCCAAGGCTCCGTCCCTCTCTCCCTTTGTCCTCCCCTCTGTCCCTTTGTCCATCCATATTACCATCCATCTGTACATTGCGAGATAGGGCCTTGGCGGAGGTATCCACTCATGGATCACCTCCAACATCTAATGAGTTCATCTTTGGGCCAAGAGCCACTTCTGGTGAAAATGTCATCCAAATCCACCTATGAGTTTTTACATTATCCTGCTAACAGACAAACAGCAACAAAAACAATATGACTACATGATATAACTACATTATAATAACAAGATTGTCATAATTGTATTGACAATACATTGGGGCTGGGCAATTCCACCTTAAATCAGCATGGTTTATTGAATCTTTCAGGTTGGTTTTCGTTTTTTTTTTCCCTCTTGTCTTCTCCCTTACAGTTTACTGACAAGATTCAGAATTATTAAGCAGTATTACACAACAGTGCTGTATCATATCACTGCGGTGTGTAAAAAGGCTTATTGTGATTTCACAAACAAAAAAATTAAACATTGTCCAGTGCTGAAGTTTAAGGTGTTTACATATCGTGTGAATCATGTGGTTCGCATCCTTGTCTGCCGGCTGGAGTTACGTCCGCGTGCACTCCAAACCCCGTCTTAAACCGCACACTTTGCTTGCTTTATCTTGGCTTCTTCAGATGAAATAATGTCAACTATCACATACTATTTGGATGGAGACCACATTCGTTTTCATTCCAAGCCGTTTTACTTTTTCTGCAGTGTTTGGTGGTAAGAGTGCACTGCTTCTGGCTTGCGGAGGTGCATGGCCATGCACAAAAATCCACACCTAATTCAGTGGGCACGTCTTAAAGGGGAAGTACACGAAAGCGCAATATTAATATATAAAATAATTTTCAAAAATTCTTGGATCCAGATCGAGATCCGGATCACCACCAAAATCTAATCATCTGTTCCCTGTGGCATTGTACACCTTTCCTGAAAATTTAATCAAAATCCATTCATAACTTCTGGAGTAATGTTGCTGACAGACAGACAAACCAACCAACCAACACTTCCAAAAACATTACCTCCTCCCTTGGCGGAGGTATTAATAATGCATCAGATTTATATAGCGCTTTTCATAGACACTCAAATACGCTTTACAATGGATACATTATTCATTCACTCCACAGAAATTGGTGGTGGTAAGCTACTACTGTAGCCACAGCTGCTCTGGGGCAGACTGACGGAAACGTGGCTGTCAATCCACGCCAAAGGCCTCTCTGACCACTACCAAACATTTGTACAGATTCATGCCCAGTGACATGGACACTGGAGGCAAGGTAGACAATGTGTCTTGCCCAGGGACATGATGGCAGGATGTCTGGGGAGGGCGAGATCTGAACCGCCAACCCTGCGGTTACTAGACGACCCACTCTATCTCCTGAGCCACTGCTGCCTATGTCCTCCTTCACTACATCCATTAATCTTCTCTGTGGTCTTCCTCTTTTCCTCTTGCCTGGCAGCCCCATCTTTGAAATCCTTTGTCCAATATATCCATTAACCCTCCTCTGCACATGTCCAAACCATCTCAGCCTTGTCTTTCTTACTTTGTCTCCAAATCGCTCAACCCGAGCTCTCCCTCTGATATACTCATTTCTAATCCTGTTCCACCTAGTCACTCCCAGTGAGAATCTTGGCATTTTCAACTCTGCCACCTCCAGCTCTGCTTCCTGGTTTTGTCAGTGCCACCATCTCCAAACCATACATCATAGCAGGTCTCACTACCATCTTGTAAATTTTCTCCCTTTCACTCTAGCTGCTATCCTTCTGTCTAGGGCTGCAGCTATCGATTGCTCAATTAATCAGATAAGGTTTTTGTGCCTTTTTTCTTTTGTTTGAAGACCTTTTGACCAAAATCAGCTCCCCCACCCCCATTCTACCCTTTAGGGAAAAACGTTCAGCACAGATTGGGCAGAGAAAGTTTGCTTATACATAAACAGCAAGATTTTGGTCAAAAGGTCTTCAAACAAAAGAAAAAAAGGCACAAAAAGCTTATCCGATTAATTGAGTAATCGATAGCTGCAGCACTACTTCTGTCACAAATCACCCCTGACACCGATCTCCACCCCCTCTACCCTGCCAGCACCATCTTCTTCACCTTTCTTGTGCATTGACCATTACTTTGGCTGGTTACACCCAGGTATTTAAACTCACCTACTTTCACTACATCTACTCCGAGCATCTTCACCATTACACCTGCCTCCCTCTCATTCACACATGTATTCTGTCTTGCTTCCAGTGTTTCCTCTGGCTTAAAGACCTTGCCGCAGTGGCAACATATTTTTCCGGGGGGGGGGGGGGCAGAGAACACATGGCACTATTGTAACTGGAATATGTTAATTTTATATTTTTTTATTTGTTTTTCTTAAATTTTGCACAGTAACTTTGCATATGGACCTCACCATTTGAAGTATTGTACAGCCAAGGCTTGAATGTTGGAATATTGGGCCAGTTGGGGTCCCAGTTGGACCTTATACTGGTGTCATCCTTCTCTCCTTCCTCTGCTCTCACCTCTCCTGGACCCTCTGCCTGAACACTTTCTTTTCCTTGGCTTATTTTATTTGTCTTTTCTTTCTCTCTCTGAGCTCTGTCTAGTTCAGTTTCGCGCTCTGTCTATAGTGGTATACAAACAGGTTAGAAAATATGAAGTGTCATGCTTTGTCCTGCAGGATTTTTTTTTCATGGTTTACATATTCTTATTCTAGTGTTTCTTTTTTCCACTGAGAAAGAGAAGGGAAAAAACATTCATAATAGTAATTTACTTATGCATAGTTAAATTATATGATCACAATTGGGTATAGTAGCCAGAAATTCTACTCATGTAAAAGAAGTGCTATGAAATTAATAATTAAAAGTAGACAACCAAAAATTTCTAGTTGAGTTAAGGGTACAAAGGGCACTCACTTAAAATCTTGAGTAATGACTTCAGTCTTGAAGGTTTGAAGTTTTTCTGCAAAATTTATAACAATTTTCTTATAGTTTTGTACTTTTTTTGAAAATTTATCTAAATTTGAGACCATTTTCCACATTTGTAATTTCCTCTTGTAAAATTGACTTTTCTTATATATTTGAGACTTTATTATAAACTTGTGAATTATATATAGCTAATTTTTGTCTTTTTTTAATAAAATTACCATTTTTTTTTATAAATTTGAAACAGAATATGGTAAAAGTTTGACTTTTTTTTCCCTTATACAGTTTACACTTTTGACCATAATTTTGCTGAGCCAGAACAGAACAATAATTTAACTCTGATTTCAAAGAAAAAAAAAATAAAATTACAGTGGTGTGAAAAAGTGTTTGCCCACTTCCTGATTTCTTAATTTTTTGTATATTTGTCACACTTTCAGATCAGCTAACAAGTTTAAATATTAGGCAAAGATAACACAAGTTAACACAAAATGCAGTTTTTAAATGAAAGTGTTTATTGTTAAGGGAAAAAAAATCCAAACCTGCATGGCCTTGTGTGAAAAAGTGATTGCCCCCTAAAACTAATAACTGGTTGGGCCACCCTTAGCAGCAACAACTGCAGTCAAGCATTTGCGATAACTAGCAATGAGTCTTTTTCAGCACTTTTGTGGTTTTCGAGCATGAACCGCCTTTTTAAAGTCATTCCACAGTCTCTCAACTGGATTCAGGTCAAAACTTTGACTAGGCCACTCCAAAGTCTTCATTTTGTTTTTCTTAAGCCATTCAGAAGTGGACTTGCTGGTGTGTTTTGGATCATTGTCCTGCTGCAGAGCCCAAGTGCGCTTCAGCTTGAGGTCACGAACAGATGGCCGGACATTCTCCTTCAGTATTTTTTTGTAGACAGCAGAATTCATGGTTCCATTTACCACAGCAAGTCTTCCAGGTCCTGAAGCAGCAAAACAGCCCCAGACCATCACACTACCACAGGGGTGTCCAACCATGTGCCATGGAGAGCCAAGACCCTGCAGGTTTTCTCTTCTACCCAGTCTCTTCAGCAGGTGTTTTCACTTATCAGCAATCAGTGAGAAGAAGTTCACAGAAATCTGCTGTTGAAGACACTGGTTGGAGGTAAAACCTGCAGGGTCTTGGCTCTCCATGGCACATGGTTGGACACCCCTGCACTACCACCACCGTATTTTACTGTTGGAATGATGTTCCTTTTCTGGAAATGCTGTGTTACTTCTATGCCGGATGTAATGGGACACACACCTTCCAAAAATTTCAACTTTTGTCTCGTCAGTTCAGAGTATTTTTCCCAAAAGTCTTGAGGATCATCAAGATGTTTTCTGGCAAAAGTGAGACGAGCCTTTATGTTCTTTTTGCTCAGCGGTGGTTTTCGTCTTGGAACTCTGCCATGCAGGCCATTTTTGCCCAGTCTCTTTCTTATGGAGGAGTCATGAATGCTGACCTTAACTGAGGCAAGTGAGGCCTGCAGTTCTTTGGATGTTGTTGTGGGGTCTTTTGTGACCTCTTGGATGAGTCGTCGCTGCGGTCTTGGCATGTCAGCTGGCCACTCCTGGGAAGGTTCACCACTGTTCCATGTTTTCGCCATTTGCGGATAATGGTGCTTATTGTGGTTCTCTGGAGTCCCAAAGCTTTAGAAATGGCTTTATAACCTTTTCCAGACTGATAGACCTCAATTATTCCTGAATTTCTGTGGATTCAAGCATGATGTCTAGCTTTTGAAGATCTTTTGGTCTACTTCACTTTGTCAGGCAGGTCCTATTTAAGTGATTTCCTGATCGAGAACAGATGTGGCAGTAATCAGGCCTGGGCAGTGTTTCTTCTGGCTTAAAGACCTCGGCGCGGTGGCAACATATTTTTCTGGGTGGGGGGTGGGGCATGACACTATTGTAACCGGAGTATGTTAATTTGATACTGTTTATTTCTTTTTTTAAAATTTTGCACAGTAACTTTGCATATGGAACTTACCATTTGAAGTATTGTTCAACCAAGGCTTGAGTGTTGGAATATTGGGCCAGTTGGGGTCCCACCCAGACGTCCTGTATTTGGACGTTTTAGTGGTGTCATCCTTTTCTCCTTCCTCTGCTCTCACCTCTCCTGGATCCTCTGCCTGAACACTTTCCTCTCCTTGGTTCCTCTCTTCTGTCTAATTTTTCCCTCTCTGAGCTCTGTCTAATTCAGGTTCTCTGTCTATGGTGGTATTCAAACAGGTTAGAAAATATCAAGTGTCATGTTTTGTCCTACAGGTTTTGTTTTTTTTTGTCATGGCTTACATAAATGACAAAAATATGTGTATTTTTTGTATTTTTATTCTAGTGTTTCTTTTTTTCATTGAAAGCATAGGGAAGGGGGAAAAAAACATTCATAATAGTAATTTACCCATGCATACTTAAATTACATGATCAGAGGTGGGTATAGTAGCCAGAAATTCTACTCATCTAAAAGTAGTGCTTCGAAATTAATGATTAAAAGTCGACAACCAAAAATTTCTAGTTGAGTTAAGGGTACAAAGAGCACCCACTTAAAAACTTGAGTATTGATTTCAGTCTTGAAGGTTTGAGGTTTTTCTCTAAAATTTATAACAATTTTCTTATAATTTTCTACTTTTCTCTGTAAATTTATCTAAATTTGAAACCATTTTCCTCAAATTTGTAATTTCCTCTTGTAAAATTGACTTTTCTTGTACATTTGAGACTTTATTATAAATTTGTGGTTTATTTTATGGCTAATTTTTGTCTATTTTTAAAATAAAATTAGTGGGGGTTTTTTTAATAAATTTGAAACACTGTGGTAATTTCTTCACTTTTTCCTTATAACAATTTACATTTTTGATCATAATTTTGCAGAGCCAGAACAGAACAACAATTTAAAACTTTGAGCGTGTAGAATTTTTGTCAGGAAAACGCAGAGTTTGACCCCAAATTTTCAAATGACAATAGCTTCAGAACGGTAATAGTTAGAGGCAAAGTCCCAATTACAAAAATATTGCAGAGGAACCCAAGTGTCTGCCAAGTGAACTTGCATCCATGCATAGTGCATAATTGGACCTAATTTGCATATTGCAACAATCCAAATTTTATTATAATACTATAGCTTCAGAACGGCAATAGTTAGAGGCAAAGTCCCAATTACAAAAATGTTGCAGAGGAACCCAAGTGTCTGCCAGGTGAACCTGCATCCATGCATTGTGCATAATTGGACCTAATTTGCATATTGCGGCAATCCAAATTTTACAACAGTACAGCTCCAGAATGGTAATAGTTAGATGCAAAGTCCCAATTACAAAAATGTTGCAGAGGAACCCAATTGTCTGCCAAGTGAACTTGCATCCATGCATTGTGCATAATTGGTCCTAATTTGCATATTGCAACAATCCGAATTTTATTATAACACTATAGCTTCAGAATTACAGTTAGATGCAAAGTCCCAATTATAAAAGTGTTACAGAGGTACCGAAGTGTCTGCCAGGTGAACTTGCATCCATGCATTGTGCATAATTGGACCTGTTACCACTCTGGAAAAGCGGTAGAAGATGGATGGATGGACAATTTTTGTTTCACACACTGTCACCACATGGTCCTTTTGTCCCATCATTGACAAAATTACTAAAAATCATTCAAAACAAAAACTATTTTGGTGTCACACTGTCACCACATGGCGTTTTCAAATCAAATCAAATCAAATCAAACTTTATTGTCATATTGCTGTACATACAACTGTAGTGCAGGCAAGATGAAATTGCGTTTCTCTCGGCATCCATATAAATAGAAGCAGCATGATTTAAGACACACTCACACATAGCTTCACCCCCCACCCCCATCCATTCACACATCCCTGAGACATACTTGGGGAAAAAAAAAACTAACTAACTATAATATATAAATAATATACATAATGTCCGTAGGTGCAGTAGTGTGTATGAGAGATTCCGGGTCAACTGTTCAGCATCCTGACAGCTTGTGGAAGGAAGCTGTTGATCAGTCTGGTGTTTCTGCCTCTGATGCTCCGGAATCGTTTACCAGATGGAAGAAGTTCAAAGTGTTTATGCAGAGGGTGAGAACGGTCCTTGACAATGTTCAGTGCCCTGCTCCTACAACGGTTCTGAAAAAGTTCTTGGACAGAGGAGAGGGAGACTCCAATTACCCTCTCAGCCCCCTTGACTATCCTCTGCAGGGCTTTTTTGTCTGACATACTGCAGCTGGAGTACAATGTAGCAATGCAGTACGTCAGAACACTCTCCACCACACCTCTGTAGAAGGTCCTGAGGATGCAGATGGGGAGAGAGGCCTGTTTGAGTTTCCTCAAGAAGTGCAGTCTCTGCTGAGCCCGCTTCCTGATCCCCAAGGAATTCTTGCTCCAGGTCAGGTCCTGCGAGATCTGCACTCCGAGGAACTTGATGTTCTCCACTCTCTCCACTAAACGGCCGCCGATACTGAGGGGGACGTGCTCAGGCTGTGACCGCCGGAAGTCAATAATCATCTCCTTCATTTTGTCCACGTTGAGCACCAGATTGTTCTCCCTGCACCAGCCCTCCAGGTCTCTCACTTCTTCCCTGTACATTGATTCCTCATCCCTCTGAATAAGTCCCACCACCGTGGTGTCGTCTGCAAACTTAATAATCTGGTTCCCCTCGTGTCTGGATACACAGTCATGTGTTAGAAGTGTAAACAACAGTGGACTGAGTACACAGCCTTGAGGGGATCCAGTGCTCAGTGTGACAGAGTTGGAGATGTTGTTTCCAACCCGGACAGACTGAGGTCTCTCAGTCAGGAAATCCAGGATCCAGAGACATGTGGCGGTGTTCAGACCGAGAAGGAGTAATTTCTCCATCAGTCTCTGGGGAATGATGGTGTTGAATGCTGAACTGAAATCAATGTACAGGAGTCTGGTGTAGGTGTCTTTCTGGTCCAGGTGGGTGATGACAGAGTGTAGGGTGGTGACTATAGCATCCTCCGTGGAGCGGTTTGAACGATATGCAAACTGGAGCGGGTCGTGTGATACAGGGAGGCAGGCTGTAATGTGTGGTTTGACAAGCCGTTCAAAACACTTCATCACAGTTGGTGTCAGTGCAACAGGACGATAGTCATTCAAACAGGACACAACTGGTTTCTTTGCCACCGGTACAATAATAGAGGTCTTGAAGCATCTGGGAACGATGGCCTGACTCAGGGAGATGTTATAAATGTCAGTCAGGACATTTATAACATCCCTTCATTTTTGTCCCTTCATTTGCTGCTTCATCTTCTACCGCTCCGGAAAAGCGGTAGAAGATGGATGGATGGACAATTTTTGTTTCACACTTTGTCAACACATGGCACTTTTGTCCCTTCATTTGTTCCTTCATCTTCTACCGCTCCGGAAAAGCGGTAGAAAATGGATGGATGGACAATTTTTGTTTCACACACTGTCACCACATAGCCTTTTGTCCCATCATTGATAAAATTACTAAAAATCATTTAAAAAAACACAAATCTCATGGCACATTTGTTTCACACTAAACTAAAATGAAGCAAATGAAACACAGTTTATGCAACAAATATGTACCTGTTTGTTTCATCAGTCACAAGCATCCAGAATTCCGGAGTCCAAAAAAGTGACACAAAATCAATGGCGGGTGCAGATGACAGGTCCTTCTCTCGACGATATCCAGCTGGCTGTTCAAATGCTTTCAGCCACGGCTGATAAACCTCTTCATCTCTAAGAAGCTCCCAGCTGTCAATGTCCAAACCTCCCGCCGCATCGCCACTACCGATTGTCCTGCCACCGCGCACACGTGGCACACGTCGATGTGCACCGGCAGTGCGCTCTTACCCAGCCAAATGTCGTCCATGGGCTGCTCTGGACCTTTTCGCTCCACGACCACAGTTTGGCAAAGCAGAACAATCTGCAGACAAGGCTCCTGTGCCATTTTGGGCACGGCTGGACACAGAAAACGCAGCTGCAACGTCGCGCGCAAGATGTCCGTCTCTGCTTTCACAAGAACTGCTTGCACCATTGTCCGAAGGCACATAATCAGAGCTGGACTCTAACGCAGATGACGAACTAGGGCTAAGCTCTTCCTCTGACCCAGGAGCGGTGAATACCAGTGCTAATACCTCTTCAGCTGAGAGCGTCTTCCTCGCCATCCTGTTTCCTCCGTGTCAAACAGCAGAATGAAAGGGGGCGGGCTTCAAATGCTGATTTGACCTACTTATTGCATTGGACCATTTCCAATTCTCATGGTAAATGAAAAGCCACACCTCTCGGCCACCAAGTGGTGTTAAAAGGTTTGTACATTTCACACTCTATTCAGCTGTACAGGCTTTGTTTGGACTGATCAGCTGACAGGCGCAGAAGTGCGCCATACACACTCAAAGGGTTAACTCTGATTTCAAAGAAAAAAATATTAATAAAATTGTATTTAATGAAATCAGTTAACTTAAATGACCAAAGATGCAGTTATTTCTGTTATAATATTTCTGTATATTTATAGTTTTTTTTTTAGAAATCTCCTCACCACCCAGACAGAAGGAAAAACCTCCCTTATTTTGAAATCTATCTGTTGGCACGTTTTGTTTGTCTGAAGGCTGCTGATGGATTAAAGTCATTGACTTCGTGAATTTTGGTCATCTCAACTTGCCAGGTACATAATAGCGAACATAACTTAATATTGTAGTGGCAGGTGAAATACTGTATATCCTAGCAGTTCATCAGTCCTCCTTGCCTTTCCCTTCATATGAAGCCGGCTGCATATGAATTCTATCCACATCTGTTAGCAAAGTGACTCTTCCATTATTGCTCCCTTTAATCAGCGGGTTAAAACCATGATAAATGCCTCCAGTGCTTACATACCTCTTCTGATGTTTTCCCGTGTTTGAAGTACTTTAATAAACTCATGTTTCTCTCGGACAGTCACGCTAGTGAGACACTCTGCCTGGCAACTGGGAACGCTTACGTGGGCGGGGCGCTTCTGAACGCCGTGCGGATGATGGTCATGCGCATTGTTCATGTGCGTGCTTGCGGACCGTCATTGCTTCATATGTTTTTCTTAAATTTATATTTCCTCATAAGAGTGGCGGAAATTTTTCAGGGGTGGCAGGCCGTCAGCCTGGGGGTGGCAGGCCGTCAGAAATGTTACCAGAGGAAACCCTGCTGGGTGTTGCTAGATAAATTGAACTCAGCTTTTCAAAGATGTGATAAACCAGTTAATTAATGTTTTAACGGGGGGGGGGGCAATCACTTTTTCACACAGGGCCATGCAGATTTGGATTTTTTTTTACCCTTAATAATAAACACCTTCATTTAAAAACTGCATTTTGTGTTTACTTGTGTTATCTTTGTCTAATATTTAAATTTGTTTGATGATCTGAAACATTTAAGAGTGACAAACAAAAAAAATGAGAAATCAGGAAGGGGAAACACTTTGTCACACCACTTTATATTTATTGAAATAAATTAACTTAAATTACCAAAGATACAGTTATTTTTGTTGTAATATTTCTGTATATTTATAGTTTTTTAGAACTCTCCTCACCAACCAGACAGCAGGAAAAACCTTCCTTATTTTGAAATCCAAATGTTGGCAGGTTTAGTTTGTCTAAAGGATGTTGACGGATTAAAATCATTGACTTTGTGAATTTTGGTCATCTTAACTTGACAGGTACATAATAATGAACATAAATTAGTTACAGTAATATTGTAGTGGTTGGTTAAGTAAATCCTCAACAATTCATCAGTCACTCTTGCCTTTCCCTGCATCTGAAGCCTAACTATATTTGGTAGCCAAGTGACTCTTCATTATTGTTCCCGTTACCAGTGGGTTAAAACCACCATAAATGCCTCCACTGCTTACATATAGTGCATATAAAAAGTCTCCACACCCCTGTTCAAATGCCAGGTTTTTGTGATGTAAAGAAAATGAGACCAAGATAAATCATTTCCAAACTTTTTCTACCATTAATGTGACCTATAACCTGTACAACCCTATTGAAAAACAAACTGAAATCTTTTAATGGGAAAAATAAAAAATAAAAAACTTACAATAACCTGTTTGCATAAATAGTGTATGCACACCCTGTTATAACTGGGGATGTGGCTGTGTTCAGAATTAACCAATCACATTCAAACTCGTGTTAATGGGAGTCAGCACACACCTGCCACCATTTAAAGTGCCTCTGATTAACCCCGAATAAAGTTCAGCTGTTCTAGTAGGCTTTTCCTGACATTTTTGTAGTCACATCTTACAGCACAAGCCACGGTCCGCAGAGAGCTTCCAAAGCATCAGAGGGATCTAATTGTTCAAAGGTATCAGTCAGGAGAAGGGTACAAAAGAATTTCCAAGGCATTAAATATACCATGGAACACAGTGAAGACAGTCATCATCAAGTGGAGAAAATACTGTATGACACAACAGTGACATTACCAAGAACTGGACGTCCCTCCAAAACTGATGAAAAGACGCGAAGAAAACTGGTCAGTGAGGCTGCCAAGAGGCCGGCGGCAACATTGAAGGAGCTGCAGGAATTTCTGGCAAGTATTGGCTGTTTAGTACATGTGACAACAATCTCACATCTAGGGTGACAAAACGAAAGTCTTATCTCATGAAGAAAAACATCCAAGCTTGGCTATATTTTGCAAAAACACATTTGAAATCTCCCAAACGCATGTGGGAAAATGTGTTATGGTCTGATGAAACCAAGGTTGAACTTTTTGGCCATAATTCCAAAAGGTATATTTGGCGCAAACACAACACTGCTCATCACCAAAAGAACACCATACCTACAGTGAAGTATGGTGGTGGTACCATCATGCTTTGGGGCTGTTTTTCTTCAGCTGGAACTGGGGCCTTAGTCAAGGTGGAGGGAATTATGATCAGTTCCAAATACCAGTCAGTGTTGGCACAAAACCTTCAGGCATCTGCTAGAAAGCTGAAGATGAAGAGGAACTTCATCCTTCAGCACAACAATGACCCAAAGCACACATCCAAATCAACAAAAGAATGGCTTCGCAAGAAGAAGATTCAGGTTTTGGAATGGCCCAGCCAGAGTCCAGACCTGAATCCAATCGAACATCTGTGGGGTGATCTGAAGAAGGCTGTGCACAGGCGATGCCCTCATAATCTGACAGATTTGGAACGTTTTTGCAAAGAAGGGTGGGCAAATATTGCCACATCAAGATGTGCCACGCTGATGGACTCCGACCCAAAAAGATTGAGTGCTGTAATAAATGCCAAAGGTGTTGCAACAAAGTATTAGTTTAAGGGTTCATAAGGTTGTTCATAAGGGTGTTCATATTTATGCAACCAGGTTATTGTAGGTTTTTTATTTTTTATTTTTCCCCTTTAAAGATTTCAGTTTGTTTTTCATTTGGGTTGTACAGGTTATAGATCACATTAACGGTGGAAAAAGTTTTAAAATGATTTATCTTGGTCTAATTTTTTTACATCACAAAAACCTGGCATTTGAACAGGGGTGTGTAGACTTTTTGTATCCACTGTACCTCTTCTGCTTTTTTTCTGCATTTAAAGTATTTTAATAAGCTCATGCTTCTCTCGGACAGTGACACTAGAGAAACACTCTGCCTGCAGAGTGGAATGGTCACACAGGTGGGCAGGATGCTTTTGAACACCCTGTGGATGACGGGTCACGCACGTTGTTCGTGTGCGTGCTTGCGGAGCGTCATTCCTTCATATTTTTTTCTTACATTTATATTTCCTTTATTTTCTTGGCGTGGTGAAGTAATTCCAAGGGTGGCAGCCCACCACACAGAAATGTCACCAGAGGAAACCCTGTGCTTCTACTGACTTTCATTCCTCTCCTCTCCAGTACATACCTTCACCTCTCCACGTTCTCTTCCACCTGCTCCATACTCTCACTACAGAGCACAATGACATCTTCAAACATCATGGTCCACAGGGGCTCAGAGCTGAACAAGCAATAAATCCCACTGGCACTAAGCATACAGGGGGCTCAGTCCTGATCCCTGATGTAATACCACCCCCACCTTGAATCCAGCTGTCACTCCTACAGCACACTTCACCGCCGTCTCGTTGCCCTCATACTTGTCATCAGCTTGGTGGTACAGTGGTTAGCACTGTTGCCCAACAGCTAGAAGTTTCCAGGTTCAATTCCCCAAGCTGGCAGGGCTAGGAACCTTTCTGTGATGAGTTTACATGTTCTCCCTGTGCTGTGTAGGTTTACTCCGAGTGCTCTGCTTTCCTCCCACAATCCAGAGGCGTGCATGTTGGGCTAATTGGTGACTCTAAATTGTCCTTAGGTGTCTGTCTCTGAGTGGCCCTTAGAATGGAGGGTTAGTGTACCTACTAATGAAGCACTTTGAGTGGTCTTTGAGACTACAAAAAGCACTATATAAATACAAATCCTTATCCTCTTTTTCCTGTGAACTTGCACAGAGCCTGAAACAGAAAGCTTGATAACCACCTTTGTGACACCCATTATTTCTGATCCAGGTTTGAGGGTTTGTGGAGCCAGATAACTTTAAAAAAAAGTCTGGCTAAGTTGAATGTGCTTCATAGCATACCCCTCAGGTTTCACAAGCAGGTATTAAAAGAATTCTTTCCTTTAATAAGCCCTTTTTGATCAGGTTTTATTAATAGATATATTAGTAGCCTTAAAATCAAAATCTTGTAAATAAGGAAAAAAGCAACTTAAATATAAACACAAAAGTACAGGGAATTTACCATCAAAATCGGAAACTTGAGAACACATGGGGACACCAGGCTGGGAACACAAGCTGGCTACTCTACGTATGTTGATTGTGGACAGATTAGAAAAGATCTGACAAAGTACACAAAATGAGGGCAATGTAAGAACACACATAGGGAAACCACCAGCAGCTAGAGAATCATGCATACATGGTTGTAAACAATCTAAAATAAGAAAAGTACACATAAGAAAACAAAAACTAAGAATTACACAAGAACTAAAAGCCAAGACTGTGACAGTATTTCTGTGCTCCACAAGTTAAGTGATGGGGTTGTCAAAAATTGCTTGAACCTATCTAGACTTTGTAAAATCACTTGTTTTTGCCATAGAAGAAGTGCATTTCGAATGAATTCATGTTTTAAGTGAATCCCAGCAATGCAATTACAGCCTTATATTTTCCAATGTATTCCAGTGAAATCAAGGCGTTTAAACATTTTGTGAATCTACTGTGTTTTAGGTATAGCAGGCTGTTACTGTGATTGGATTAACCCTTTGGGACCTTTGTGCACATTTTATGCACTTTTTGTGTGCTGGCCCACGTTCTTTTTCGTGCAGTGTGTCTTGTGGTTTGTGTGTCATGTCAAGGTCTTTCCTTCCATCTTTGTTATAAAATCCAAAAAAGGCCCAGCATTTGAGCTAACTTTGAGCTAACTGCTTCTTAACTTTCAAAGCTGGCTACAAATCTCACAAGACAATATGACTTCCACTGACAATGGACGCTTTTGTGCCATCTGGCTGCAGATCTTGTGAGACAAGCTATGACTTCACTTGACTGGGTGCTTGCTTTCCGCCATCTAGTGGACTGAAAACGCAATTGGTTGACTACCCAGGAGAGTAACCAACATTTACAAGAAATTAACCCCTTGCACTCTGGTCAATTTCCCTAAAAATGCCAAAAAATAACGTACCCAAAGTAAATCAAAAGCTGTTCTTCAACCCTTTGCAGCATCTTCATGGGGTTGGTCTCATTTAAAAGAAAACACTTTGAATTTTTTGGCAAAACAGTCATAATCTCTCTTTTCCTGCCACTGAGTAACAGTCATCTAAACATACTGAACTTGAAGAAAATAAATTTCGCCTGGGTGTTTTTGTGGATACAAATGCTTGCAAATAACACACAGCTTCAGATACTGGCTGGAAAATGCAACAGAAATGTAGAACCAAGTGTTATCCAGCTGAGGTCAAAATTTTGTAACAATACCACAAAAAATGAATATATTACACAGCTTTTTTCTTAGGTTGTTCCCATGCGTTTTTGAACTGTGCCAAATTGTGCCAAATGGCACAGTTTGGAAAAACGTCTGTAACTTTTGAATGATTCAATATAAAAGCTTCATCTTGGGCTCTAATGAAAGGTGAAGGGCTGTGTGTGTGTGTGTGGGGGGGGGGTTGTTTATTCATTCATGAATGAATGAATGAACAAACAAGCCCCCACACACAAAGAAGCATGCCACATAAAAAATGTGTGGCTTTTTTTTTAACAAGAAAAAATAACCTACAGTGCACTAAAAATTATACTAAAATATTTGTAATGTAGAAGATAACAACTCCCCCCCCCACCCCCTCCCCCCCGCTACAGAGGACGGACATCGCCCATCGCTACATGACGGAAAGCGGTGACGGTGCGCCGCGGTCTGCTACGCACAGTTGGACTAAAATATCTGCAATATATCTGCAATCCGCTACAGAAGAGTAGCGGGGGGGGGGGGGGAGCGTTCACAGCATGACGGGGGGGGGGGGCGTTCGCAACATGACGGACCCGGACCACTCTCTTGTTGCGATAACGCACAGTTGTAATTTACCGATCGGTCAAAAGTCATTTGGATTACAATTTTCATGGATAAAGAATAATTTAGCTTATAACACTTACCTGTCCACAACAGCAATGTCGCTGGCGAACTTCTCTTCCTCATTGTCAGACGAACATGACGCTGGTCTGCTTGTTACGGACTCGTGGTTCTGGTCACGCGACCCAGTCAAACCATAATTCCATTATTGCGGTTTTGCGCTTCCATGATTGCGGTTTTGGCGAACGATTTTTCAAAACAAATAAGAACAGTAGTAAGAAAAAAAGACTGGTGAACGCCTGTGTGTCACCCAGCCTTACACAAAACAGCTTTCGAACTTCTGTGCTTCAATTGGCTGGCTGTATTCGCAGCCGTTGGTAGGCGGGTCCTTCTTGCTAGGTTTTCAGTCATTGGTTCTTCAAGGTTTCAGAAACCCAATTCAAGGCTCTTATTAGTCAAATGAGAGGTCAGTCACATCTAAACCAATCAAAGCACTCCTTTGGCTTTCTGTTCGCGGCTGTGTCTGTAGTGGAAGAACGGAAATACGGCTTTTTTTTTCAGTGCGCTCTAGGACGCAGAGACGTGTCCGCCCGCGGTACACCGGAGTGCAAGAGGTTAATAAAAGATCAGTCCATGCAGTGCATCATCATTAGTGTCAAGTATTGTGATCCATCACTGAATCTATCTTTTGTCCCACCGGTAATGGAGGTGAAAATTCTTAGCTTACTGAAGGTAGAATATAATATTTATACAAAATTGTTTTTATTGCTGGCTTATGAAAAACACATTTTTTGTGCTTAGCGGTATGAGTGGGACTAATATTTAAAGCGTCCCTGAGGATTAATTATGAGATTGTAATTGAATTTACCCTGTTTACCCTGATACAGCAATTGTTTCATTTGCATTAGGGATACACGATAATATCGGCACATTATCGGTTTTGCCAGTAAAGCATTTCAAATTATTTAATGGCATCAGCACAAATTGATAGTTACAACCAGCAATGACTTGGCATGCAGTTTGGTAACTACCATCTGGCTGACCTTGAATATGCTGATGATATCATCTTGTTCAGCCCATCCTACAGTCAGCTGAGAGACGCTCTAGTTGTCTACCACGAAGAGGCAGTGAAGCTGGGCTTTCAGGTGAGCTGGATGAAGACTAAGCTAATGCATGTCAGCGACGGTCCGGACCTACCCCTGTTACATCTCAGGAATTATGCCGTTGAATTTGTCAATTTCGTTGTGTAGCTGGGCTCCACAGTGACCAACAACAGAGACATGAAACCGGAGCTCAACCGCAGATGTGACCTCACTGCATCATCCCTGCAGGCAGTATGGAAACCTCTCTGGTACTATCGTTCAATCTCCCAAAAGACGACGCTCCACATATACAATGCGTCAGCCCTCGCCATCCTACTCTATGGGTCAGAGACATAGCCACTGAATAAGATTCTGGCCTTGAGAGTGGATGGGTTTGATAGTTGGGCCCTCAGAACCATCGAGAATATCAGGTGATCCCAACGCACTTCTAATGACGTGCTCCGAGCCCGCACACATCAGCCTGTAGCATCCCACCTTATTACACAGCGGCACATCCGCTGGTTTGGCCATGTTCTCCGCCTCCTACCAGAACACCCGACAGAAGCCATCCTCATGTTCAACCCCAGGGCCTCAGGGTGGAAAAGACCTTGGGGCAAGCCACGCACCAGATGGTTTGATGTGGTGAAGGGAGACTTCCGACAGCTCGGAGTCATTGTTGATGACGCAGAGGAGCTGGTCCACAACCACAAGATTGGGCTGAAAAGGAGAGAATGGACTTCCCCATCGTGGACCAATGAACATGAATGATAATCGTGGGCCAAAAGCTCATGGTTCGATCCAAGATGGCGCCCACAGCGGTCGACATGGTGCTTCGCTGCGCTCTTTGTTTGTTTTTGTTTGTCAATTGTGTGTCTGCTTGCACTTATACCCGTGAAGAACTTTTAAATATCAGGACTTTCACCCCCACGGACCTCCTCCCAGTTTTTCTAGCCCCTGCCGCCGATCTGGTTTATTGTTTGGCTCGGAAAGTGAGACGGCGGAAGAGAGGAAGACGAGCGGGCGCTCTCGTGCGACTTCGCAGGAGAGGCTCGCGAACGGCGCTGCCTGGCATATTTCTGTCCAATACCAACTCTCTCTCTAACAAGGTGGATGAACTGAGACTGCTGATGCGTTTTAAGGACCTCGCCTCCTCAGCTGTCCTCTGCTTTACTGAGACCTGGCTCCGGGAAAATATACCGGATAGCGCGCTGCGCCTCGACGGCTTCCAGCTCTTCCATGCTGATCGTGACACAGAGCTTTCCGGCAAGACCACAGGAGGCGGAGTCTGCTTCTACATCAACTGCATCTGGTGCTCTGATGTAACGGTAATTTCCAAACACTGTTCTCCTGCCTTGGAATTTCTTGTTATCAATTGCA
The DNA here is from genome assembly GCA_020510985.1 of Pholidichthys leucotaenia. Classification (NCBI taxonomy): domain Eukaryota; kingdom Metazoa; phylum Chordata; class Actinopteri; order Cichliformes; family Pholidichthyidae; genus Pholidichthys; species Pholidichthys leucotaenia. The sequence goes on from CM035839.1 coordinate 205,741,829, forward strand.
AGCCCTTCTATTCCCCGCGGGAGTTTGCTTCTTTCATAATGATCGCTGTGTACGCCCCTCCCGACGCGGACACGCGCGAAGCTCAGCGCGTGCTCGCGGATCACATTCAACACACAGAGCGGAGTTTTCCAGACTCGCTGATTATTGTGGCTGGTGACTTTAATCAGTGCAATCTGAGCCACGATCTCCCCCGCTACAAACAGTTTATTAAATGCCCCACCAGAGGATTAAACACACTGGATCACTGTTACACCACAGTGAAAGACGCATATCGCGCTGTCCCTCGAGCTGCGCTGGGATTATCTGATCACGTGATGGTTCACCTCATTCCCACATACAGACAGAGATTGAAGCTCACTAAACCTGTTGTGAGCACTACGAAGATACGGACCAGTGATGCTGAGGAGAAGCTGGAAACGTGCATGGAAATATCTGACTGGGGCATGCTTAAAGGAGCCACGCATGATCTGGATGAGTACACGGACACTGTGAACTCATATATCCACTTTTGTGAAGAGAACATTCTTCCATCACGCACCAGGGTGAGTTACTCTAATGACAAACCCTGGTTCACAGCTAAGCTCAGACAGATCAGGAAGGAGAAGGAAGCAGCGCTGAAAAGTGGAGACAGGGACTGCTACAGGGAGGTTAAATACCGGTTTAACAGAGAGCTGAAGAGGGCTAAATCTGTGTACTCAGAGAGACTCCAGCAGCAGTTCACTGCTAATGATTCGGCTTCCGTGTGGAGAGGACTGAGGCAAATCACCAACTATCGACCTAAGGCTCCTAAAGGTCAGGATGACAAAGCCCTTTGTCAGAGACTGTCCCAACACTATGCCCGTTTTGACACCTCGTCATCTGTGTCCAACTCCCCCCCCTCCCTCCAGCTCCACAGCCTCCACATTCCCTACTTCATTTAAGGCACCCCCCCCTCCTCCCCCCCTCCCCTTATCATCAGTGAGCAGGATGTGCTCAAACAGTTCTCCAGACTGAACCCGCGCAAGGCCCCCGGCCCAGACGGCGTGTCTCCCTCCACCCTGAGACTCTGTGCGAAACAGCTGGCTCCTGTATTCACAGACATTTTTAACACCTCCCTTAAGTTATGCCACGTGCCATCCTGCCTCAAATCCTCCACCATCATCCCTGTCCCCAAGAAGCCACGGATCACTGGACTTAATGACTACAGACCTGTAGCGCTCACCTCTGTAGTCATGAAGTCCTTTGAGCGCCTGGTCCTGTCCCACCTCAAGTCCATCACCACCCCTCTCCTGGACCCGCTGCAGTTTGCCTACCGAGCCAACAGGTCTGTAGACGATGCAGTCAACCTGGCCCTCCACTCCATCCTGCAGCACCTGGACTCCCCGGGAACCTACGCCAGGATCCTGTTTGTGGACTTCAGCTCCGCATTCAACACCATCCGCCCCGCTCTGCTCCGGGACAAGCTGTCCCTGCTCAACGTGCCTGACTCCCTCTGCAGGTGGATCATCGACTTCCTGACGGACCGGAGGCAGCATGTGCGGCTGGGAAAGACTGTCTCAGACTATACTAGCATCAGCACCGGATCACCCCAGGGCTGTGTACTTTCCCCCCTACTCTTCTCCCTTTACACCAACTCCTGCACCTCCAGCCACCAGTCTGTCAAGTTGATCAAGTTTGCGGACGACACCACCCTCATCGGGCTCATCTCCAACGGCGACGAGTCCGCCTACAGGAGAGAGGTGGCCCAGCTGGCGTCCTGGTGCAGCAATAACAACCTGCAGCTGAACGCTCTGAAGACAGTGGAGATGATTGTAGACTTCAGGAAAGTCACTACTCCTCTGCCCCCCCTCACCCTCTCAGGCTCTCCCATCACCACTGCTGATTCCTTCCGCTTCCTAGGCACTACCATCACCAGGGACCTCAAATGGGAGCTGACCATCAGCTCACTCATCAAAAAAGCCCAGCAGAGGATGTTCTTCCTGCGGCAGCTGAGGAAGCTCAAGCTACCCACCAAGATGTTAGTGCAGTTCTACACAGCCATCATCGAGTCCATCCTCACCACCTCCATAACCGTGTGGTACGCAGGAGCCACTGCCAGGGACAGACTAAGGCTGCAGCGCGTCGTGCGCACTGCTGAGAAGGTGATCGGCTGCAAGCTCCCATCTCTCCAGGATCTGTACATCTCCAGGACCCGGAGGCGTGCTGGCCGGATCATAGCCGATCCCTCACACCCTGGTCACGTACTGTTTGCCCCCCTCCCCTCTGGTAGAAGACTTCGGTCCATCCAGACTAAAACCTCCCGTCACATGAACAGCTTCTTCCCCTCTGCCATTAGACTGCTGAACACTAAGTGACTCTCGTGCACCATGTACAGCAGCTCAACCAGACTCATGTCAATCATCACTGTTTTCTTCCTGCATTACCGACTGCACTATATAGTTCTCCACAGTATCTGCTGCTGGCTAATATATATTTTAACTGTTGACCAGTATCACTTAATCTTATCCTACACTTTATTACATGTATAGTTTATTTCTCTTATCTTATCATGTTTAATGTTGCAGCATTGTACCGAGACAAATTCCTAGTTTGTGTACTACATGAACAATGGCAATAAACCTGATTCTGATTCTGATTCTGATTCTGATTCTGGTTAAAAAAAGGCAAATCTATTAAATTGTTGATGTTGTAAACAACTTAGCATACACCAGTGCATGCCAACCAGCAATGTTGGCATGCACTGGTTAACCTGATTGGCTCTACACATGGTGATGGCCACCCAGCCCTCTCCCCACAGGAGTAGTAAGTAAGTAAGTAACCAATAAAATATAACGGCATTATGCTTTTCCCACGGCATGGAGGAATGACATCATCACGTCAAGTGAGCGTAACATAACATGTCTGTCTCCACACAGGTACATGAGGAGGAGCAAAAAATAACATGAGACTAAATGAGAAAGACACAGCGGCAAAGATCAAAAATAACTTCAGCTGCAGCCTCTTTAGGATTACAGCCAGGAGACCTTCGTCTTTTGGAGGTAGCACTAGCCTTGCTGTTACCTTTGTGAAAACCTCCATTCTAGAATGGTGATGGACGGTGAAGTTGGGAGAGCAGCTAGAGGAGAGAAGAAGTTGGATAGCTCCAGATCGGTGAAATCATCATGGGAATCAACAAAGGGAAGGGAACATCTTTCCTTGCCTTTAACCACCGAGGCTAAGGTTGAATAGTTGGGACATGGGTTGACTGAGAGCTGTGTGCTAGCTGGTATGTTAGCTGCCTCGAGACATTCTAGAGAGGAGTTGAGGGTGGCCTGAGCTGCTCAATGCGAGGCTGACTCATTTCTTACCTCAGTGACAAGCATGGAGGTAACCATACTCTTGTTTAGTCCTTTTCATGATAATATTCAGCAGTCTATACTGACAGTTTATCTCTTCCTCACCTCACAACTTTGAGTAAATCTCTGGCAATAGCAGACATAAAAATGCAAAAAGAAACAAAAAAACAATCCTTGCTCCATGTTGAAACAAAACCGCTAAAAGCAGCCAAGGTTTGAAATATTCATGAAAAAAGTTTCCGAAGTAGCATAAAATATCAATAAAATAGGCCCAACCTTCTATGACAGTGGTAACAGTTTTCTTATTTTCCTTGGGGAATGTGTCTTTATATGCCAGTTAATCATCTCTGTAAGACAAAGGAGATGTACAGTGGTGTGAAAAAGTGTTTGCCTCCTTCCTGATTTCTCATTTTTTTGTATCTTTCTCACACTTAAATGTTTCAGATCATCAAACAAATTTAAATATTAGACAAAGATAACACAAGTAAGCACAAAATGCAGTTTTTAAATGGTGTTTATTATTAAGGGTTAAAAAAAAATCCGAACCTGGCCCTGTGTGAAAAAAGTGATTGCCCCTCCCTGTTAAAACATAAATTAACTGTGGTTTATCACATCATTTGGAAAGCTGAGTTCAATTTCTCTAGCCACACCCAGGCCTGATTATTGCCACACGTGTTCTCGATCAAGAAATCACTTAAATAGGACCTGCCTGACAAAGTGAAGTAGATCAAAAGATCCTCGAAAGCTAGGCATCATGCTGCGATCCACAGAAATTCAGGAACAAATGAGAAACAAAGTAATTGAGATCTATCAGTCTGGAAAAGGTTATAAATCCATTTCTAATGCTTTGGGACTCCAGCGAACCACAGTGAGTGCTATCATCCACAAATGGCAAAAGCATGGAACAGTGGTGAACTTTCCCAGGAGCGGCCGGCTGACCAAAAGTACCCCAAGAGCGCTGCGACAACTCATGCAAGAGGTCACAAAAGACCCCACAACAACATCGAAAGAACTGCAGGCCTCACTTGCCTCAGTTAAGGTCAGTGTTCATGACTCCACCATGAGAAAGAGACTGGGCAAAAATGGCCTGCATGGCAGAGTTCCAAGACGAAAACTGCTGCTGAGCAAAAAGAACATAAAGGCTCATCTCAGTTCTGCCAGAAAACATCTTGATGATCCCCAAGACTTTTGGGAAAATACTCTGTGGACTGACGAGACAAAAGTTGAAATTTTTGGAAGGTATGTGTCTCATTACATCTGGCGTAAAAGTAACACAGCATTTCAGAAAAGGAACATCATACCAACAGTAAAATATGGTGGTTGTAGTGTGATGGTCTGGGGCTGTTATGCTGCTTCAGGACCTGGAAGACTTGCTGTGGTAAATGGAACCAGGAATTCTGCTGTCTACCAAAAAATCATGAAGGAGAATGTCCAGCCATCTGTTCAAGACCTCAAGCTGAAGCACACTTGGGTTCTGCAGCAGGACAGTGATCCAAAACACAGCAGCAAGTCCACCTCTGAATGGCTTAAGAAAAACAAAATGAAGACTTTGGAGTGGCCTAGTCAAAGTCCTGACCTGAATTCGATTAAGATGCTGTGGCATGACCTTAAAAAGGTGGTTCATGCTTGAAAACCCTCCAATGTGGCTGAATTACAACAATTCTGCAAAGATGAGTGGGCCAAAATTCCTCCACAGCGCTGTAAAAGACTCATTGCCAGTTATCGCAAACACTTGATTGCAGTTGTTGCTGCTAAGGGTGGCCCAACCAGTTATTAGGTTTAGGGGCAATCACTTTTTCACACAGGGCCATGTAGGTTTGGATTTTTTTCCCCCTTAATAATAAACACCTTCATTTAAAAACTGCATTTTGTGTTTACTTGTGTTATCTTTGTGTAATATTTAAATTTGTTAGATGATATGAAACATTTAAGTGTGACAAACATACAAAAAAATGAGAAATCAGGAAGGGGCAAACACTTTTTCATACCACTGTATGCATACTGTATACTGGTATTGGCAATTGGCAAAAAAAGATTTTCAAAATATCGGCATATCAGTTATCGGTAAAAAAAATAAAAAAATGTAATATTGTGCATCTCTGATTTGTATGTATTAGCATAATAATGTTTAAAGTGTAACTCCCATACATCCACAGGCTTTTTTCTGCTTATTTGTTTCCCTTAATCAGAAAGCCTCTGATTCTTTGCCGTTCTCTTACAGAATATCCACTGCAATGAGTGCATGAGCAGCAGATTGGCAGAGCATATTTTGGCACTAAATATTTACCAGTAGACTTGACCACATAGTGAAGCATATGTTCCGAAAGCTGTGCTACAAAATTGTGAGGAGATGGAATACAGTGACATTTTTTTTTTTTATTTGGGTATGATTGACTTTTATAGAATATTTAGGTAGCCAGATATTTTATGTTGCCTTTCACTGGTTGGTCTGTATTTCTTAGCACCTACGTTTTCTGATGGAAAACTTTGCATGATCAGTGCTTGAACCCTGTCTAAACTGCTCTGTTGATGAATCTCACTAATCCTCTGCTGGTTATATCTAGTTTACATCAGTCTACCTGGAGCACACATTATTGGTATGTGCTCAAATGAATGAACTGGTCGTTCACATGGTGCTGATCTCATAACCATTGTATGACATATAATGAGCTCTATCTGTTATAGCCATGAACACAGCTGCTCAGTTCCTTTAATAAAATGCATATCTGTCTGCTTGGCTGTCTGAGAAATCCATTCCTGCAAGGCTTCATTTTCTCTAATTGACTCTGTGTTAATTGACTCTTTTCCAGACAGACTAATAATACCAGTGAGAGTTATGAGTGGGCCACATTAATGATGGTTGGGGAAAATGTGTTTGTCTTGGTTGAGTACTACTAATCTGTTTATTTATACTACATTGTAATATTTTAATAATGTAAAGATATCGTCAGTTTAGGCTGATATAGCATGAGGGCAGTCATCATTGTAATAGTGACCTATTGATTGAACAGTTATGAAAACAAAGAATGTTCTGCACTTGACTGCAAGGGTGTAAATAAGTGATCGGTCAGAAAGTGTAGAATCATTCTAACAAAGGACTGTGGTGGTGTCCCACTCTTATGGTGCGTTCAGACCAAATGCAATAACGTGGATTTTTTATGTGATGCGATTACAAGTACGGAGAAAATAAGTATTGAACACATCAACATTTTTCTCATTAAACATATTTCTGATCGAGCCATTGACCTGAGATTTTCACCAGGTATCAGTAACAATCCAAGTAATCCATACATACAAAGAAATCAAAGCAACTGTGTTCACAAAACAAGTCATATTTAATAACGTGGAATGACAGGGAATAAGTATTGAACACGCTTGGTGAAATTCATTTAATATTTAGTAGAAAAGCCTTTGTTGGTAGTAACAGCTTCCAGATGCCCCCTGTATGGAGAAACTAGGCCCAGACATTGCTCAGGAGGGATTTTAACCCATTCTTCCACACAAACTGTCTTCAAGTCTTGAAGGTTCCGTGGGTGTCTTCTATGAACTCTGATCTTAAGTTCATTCTGTAGATTTTCAATTGGATTCAGGTCAGGTGACTGACTAGGTCATTCTAGCAGCTTTATTTTCCTTCTCCGGAGCCAGTTGAGAGTTCCCTTGGCTGTGTGTTTGGGATCATTGTCTTGCTGAAATGTCCACCCTCATTTCATCTTCAGCATCTTGGCAAATGGCAACAGGTTCTTATCAAGGATGTCTCTGTACATTTGTCCATTCATCCTTCCATGTGCTGAAAAACACCCCCACAGCACGATGCTCTGACCTCCAAACTTCACTATTGGTATGGTGTTTTGGGGCTGAAGGGCAGTGCCATTTCTCCTCCAAACATGCTGTGTGTTGTGGCATTCTACTGTATATTCTCTCAGTATTTTACTGGCTTGGCCAAATGTTGTGCAGCAAACTTTAAACGAGCTTCAACTTTTTAATATGACCCTTCTCTCTTATCTCTTTGTTTATCCTCTTATCTCTTTGTCCTATGTCCTGATTGGTGAAGCCTTGAGTACTTTTATCATGTTTATAGTCAGCTTCATGTGTGCCTGTGTTTGTGTTCATGTTGAATGTAATTGTGGTTTGTAAATATGGATGTCACCTGACTGCAAAACAAATCTACCTACGGGTACAAATAAAGTAACCTGAACCTGAACATGCTTTTTCTTCAGCAATGGAGTCTTGCGAGGTGAGCGGGCATAGATCCCATGTCAGTTGAATGCATTACTTTTTGTTTTCTTCGAAACTGTAGTACCTGCTAACTCCAGGTCTTTCTGGAGCTCTCCATGAGTGGTCTTTTTTTTTTTTTATTACTTATTTTGTACCCGTAGGTAGATTTGTTTTGCAGTCTGGTGACAAACCACCAGCTGCCGGTCGCTGCGTGCGCAAACGCCCCTTAACTCCCTAACCTGCATGTTTTTGGCATGTGGGAGGAAACCGGAGAAATCCCGGAGTAAACCCACGCAAACATGGGGAGAACATGCAAACTCCACACAGATCACTGTTGGCCGGGGGCAGGGATCGAACCCACGATCTCACGGTCCCCGCGATCCCCCGGCCGAGGGTAAAACTGTGCTGCCACAGTGCTAACCACTGCGCCACCATGCAGCCCCGTGCAGTCTTTGGCTTTTGGATAACTCTTCTGATAATTCTTTAAACTCCACTGTCAGAAATCTGGCAAGGAGCTCCTGGTTTTGGCCGGTTTATGGTAAAATGATGTTCTTTCTACTTCTGAATGATGGCTCCAGTAGTGCTCACTGGAACGTGCAGCAGTTTAAAAATGCGCCTCTAACCAATGCCATCATTGTTTTGCAACAGTAAGGTTGCGAAGGTCTAGAGAGAGCTCTTTGCTTCTACCCATCATGAGTTCTGTGTGGTGTGACAATTTGATAATAACAGACCTTTTTAAAAACTACCAGTCAGAAGTTAACCAGCTGAAATTAATTTGCACCGATGGAGTATGGGATGGCTACCTAAATTCTGATGGATTTCAACTGGTTTCTTGGTTTTCTATGCCTTTGTGCACCACCTTTTCCTTTATGTGTTCAATACCTATTCCCTTTGTCATTCCACTTTATTAACTTGTTTTGTGAACACCGTTGCCCTGCTTTCTTTGTATGTATGTGTTGCTTGGGTTGTTAATGATACCAGGTGAAAATCTCAGATCAATGGCTCCATCAGAAATATGTGTAATGAGAAAAATGTTGATGTGTTCAATACTTATTTTCCCCGCTGTAAACTCAGTGCAGAGATGCAAATAGATGTGATTTTGCATTCTGAGTGAGTTGCAGAGGGACAGGTTGCCTCCATAACTTCTGCAGCTGCTTTCTATTTGCTGTGGAAATCCCCCAAACACCATCATGTTTAGGTGTATATCTTTATCCGACGGGGCACACAGCTGGGAAAATATTACTGCCTCCTCCAAAAACTGCAATTGGATGATGGTTGTTCACACTGCTGGGCTGCTAGCCCTCATTAGCACATCTGTGGGTGCTAGTACATGGGTGGATAAACTCTCGACACCCATGTCTATACTGACTCCGTTATCATTGGTGTGTGGGGAAAAGATATCCAATAGTACCATGGTTCCAAGCAAGTTTAAACATCATCTCCAAATGAAACACCCATCACTTCAAAACAAGAGGAAGGACTATTTTGTTCATCTCCATGAGCACCAGAGAAACGGGCAACTTTCAGGAGAAAATCCACAAAGGTGTCTGAGCGAGCTCTCAAAACTAGCTACTTAGTAGCTGAACTCATAGCCAAATCAAAAAAGCCACACATTGTGGCAGAGACATAAATACTACCTGCCTTCAAAGCTGTTGTGAATCAACTGATCAACTCTAATACAGTTAAAGAAGTAGCTAAAGTCCCGCTCTCAGAAAACACAATTGTCAGACTAATTGATGACATGTCTGCAGATACTGAAAATGTTGTTTTGGAAAAGAAGATACATATCAGCAGAAAATTTGCTACCATAGGCCTATCAAGACCAACTTGATGGGCCTATGGATGGTGATGCCATCAAAGAAAATTTCCTATTTTGAAAAGAATTACCACAAAAAACAGAAGAGGAAAATTTTCAGGACACATGAGAGCATCTTGACCAAGGAGGACTTCAGTGGGAAAACTGCACAAGTGTTTGTACTGATGGAGCAGCCGCCATAGTCAGGCGCCCCAAAGGCTTCATTAGCAGAGTGAATGAGAGACACCTAGATGTTGTTAGTCACTGTTTTTTGCAGGGCGAGGCATTCGTTGTCAAGACTTTACCAGCAGACCTAGCTCCTGTGTTGGATAGTGTCGTGTGGATGGTCAAATTTGTAAAGATACAACTAAAACAGTTCCAGGTTTCACACTGAGTGAGTATAAACAGATTACAAGACTAAATTGTCATTACATATGGTGTAATAAGCGACAGTGTGTCATTTCAGAACATATTTGGGTGGTGGCTTCGGTAACCTTCTCTACTTACTTAGTTTACCCTTATTTGTATTTTCTGATATGATTTCTGAAAGCATTTTGACAATCATTTTCCTTAAATCCCCCTCACAGAAAATAAGACATGAATTTCATATCTGCTCATATGTGAAAAAACATGAAAACGTTTCAAAATTATTTTTTAATGTGAAAATAACATTGGAAAAGTATGTCATTTGTGTTTACAGTTTTTTTGCACTTGTGAAACTGTGGTTTTTCTGCAAGGGTTAACAAATACAAGAGAGCTCAAATTTTTCCTTCGGGGAGTAACCCTGTGTATCATTTTCTTTATCGCTGCTCATTCAGTATATTTGGTGTGTGATTTCGTGTGACTCCTACTGCTCAAAACCATGCCACAGGGTCTTGAGGTAGTGTCAGTAGTAACCCTTGTGCTATGTTGAAAAAAAATTACATTGATTATGTTGCTCGTCATTTTGACTCGTACTGTGTAAATCCACTCAAAACAGTCAAAAACAGGTTAAACCAATAACAACTTTATTTTAGATTATATAAACATTTATGAAAGAGACATAACAATACATTTTTAATTTCAACACTATATTTAAGAACTGTTTTGTTCAAGTTTTTCCCTCTGCATTTTTTTTTTCATTTAACTTGCCCCTTTTTCTCACATTTTCAGTGTTCAGCATTTTCAATGCTCTCCACATGATGGACAGAATGTAACTGTGTGCTTTCTGCAGATGTAATTCTTGCATTTCACACAAGAGGTACTTGTTTTACTGTCCTCTCGGGAGGGACAGACCTGGCATCTTTTCCGTTTGTTTACACCTGTGTCCACTGGATCCATTGCAGATTGGTTGGATGACCTGACCTTGACCTTTTCAATGACAGCTGCAGCTGCTGGGGATGGAGCTGGCCTGGCTCGCCTCTGGATCTTGGGAGTGACAAGTGCTTTGCCAAGTTCTTCCAGGAAAAGTCGACGTTGGTACAATTTGCCGGCATTCCATTGCTGGTTGATTTCAGTCCACAGGACATAGGCATTGTAAGCAGACATATCGACAATGTTGTAGAAAATCACCAAGGGCCAACGGGCAGTCTTGCGCTAGCAGCTGTATGTTGCTGTGACTTTGTCCAGATTGTCAACTCCTCCTTTGGTGGAGTTGTAGTCCAGGATCATTTGTGGCTTCATGTCTTCTCTTGTGCTCAGGGATGCATCTGTGTGCATTGTGCTCATTACAAGAACATTCTTGTTTCTCTTTGGGCAGTATGAAACAACTGCTGCTTTCTCAGTGAAAACAAATATTGAGGAATGCAGAGGTCTGCCCTGCATCTTCAGAATTTCACTGGGAAGTTCTGGCTTATTTCTTCTGACTGTTACCAACATAGTCAGCTTTCTCTTCTGAAGTTCATCTCCAAGGCAGTAGGATGTAAAGAAGTTGTCACATGTGATGTTATGACCTTGCAACCCTTCACTCATCTCCAGCACCACACGCATCCCCTGATTCTTCTCAGATGCTCCTCCAGGTAGCTTTCCTGTATACACTTGCATATTCCATGCATAGCTAGATTTTGCATCACAGGCTACCCACATTTTGATGCCATACTTGGCAGGCTTGTTGGGCATGTACTGTCTGAAAGGACAGCGCCCCCTGAATGGTACAAGGCTCATCTACAGTAACATGGGGACCAGGATTGTACAACAAAGGTAGAATTTCAACCCATTTATCCCATACATCTCTAAACGCAGCTAGTTTGTCTCTTTCACGTCGACCAGCTCTGGTGTCACGGTTGTTAAATCGGACCACACGAGATATCGTGAAATGTCTCCAGAGACATTGTTGCTTGAAAGATTGGCCTTCCATACTCTTCATCCCATAGACTTGCAGTTGCTTCTCCCTTTGACCTGTACACTCCAGCTAATACCAGAATTCCAATGTAAGCATGCAAGTCAGTCTGATCCAGTGGCTTCCATTTCTCCTGAAATACATGCCTCCCCTCCAAGTTGGTCATTTCCAGTATAATCTTCTCTATTGGTGGGGATATGAAGAGCTGAAATCCTGATTGAATATCATCAACTCATGTGACAGCAAATCTTGTAGGACCGGGAGTCATTTTGATGGCATTGGAAGATGCCAGTCTACCTCGGCTTTGGTGTGGTGATGTTGACCATTTTATATTACCATCTTTAGATGCCCATGTCCCCTCTGTGGATGATGATTGCTGCATTCCTTGGCTTTCATCCGATGGAGACACAACGGCAGGCTTGTCCTCTGAATCCTCCTCATCGTCGGAAAATTGACATTCTGGATCATCAATTACATTGTCCTCGGTCTCTGAAATCTCTTCCTCTGCGTCACTATCCCAGTTCAAAATATGTGATGAAGCTTCTTCAGCTCTGGAGCTCATTTTTGGTGTGTTTGTCAAAGAGATGGCATGAGAAAAGTGACAAGGACAAGGGAGAGAAAGTCCCTCCTCGACACACACCTGGGTCTCTGGCAGTCAAAATACAATTAACTGGGCAGTCAAAATAAAGTACATCAAAGAGGCATGTTTATTTTGGATCTGTACAGCTACTTACCCACATAAAAGTGTCCGGGTCAAAATGACCCGCAACATCATCTTTGTATACAAACTCTGCACATACATTCCACTACACATCAAAGTCTCCAGATTTTACACACCAGTTCATGACCCTAGATGAGGAAAAGTCACAAAATTTCATGAAGAAAAAGAAAGGATAATCCATACTTTGGTCAACACAAAAACAGGAATGGGTCAAATTGACCCTTAACATAATACAAGGGTTTTAATAATAATAATGGATTGGATTTCTGTAGCACTTTGTCACGACACCCAAAGTGCTTTCCGTGCAACCATATGAATTAAGGGTTTCATTTGCTCTTACAGCATCAATGTTCAATCATGTGCAACACAGGGCTAAGACTAAGGATGATCCAATCTGATTTTCAGCATCAGTATTGGGCCGATCCTGATGTAAATCACTGGATCAGGTATCAGAGATTAAAACAAAATAAAGACCCATGCACTCACAAAAAGTTAGGGATATTTGGCTTTCGGGTGAAATTTCAGGATGCACCTGAAATGCACTATAACCTTTACAGGTGAACTTAATTTGACCTTCTCTAACCTTTTGAGTGCACATGCCCAACTGTTCAATGTTTCAGTAGTTTTTGCATAACTTGCTGTTCTTTGCTTAAGGACAAAATTTACAACAGGTGTTTGATCCATGAATTGACCAATAAATTTTGTGGTTCAGTTAGAATTGGTATTTAAACAGTCCTCTTCATCATGCTGTTCACATTTTGACATCATGAGACCAAGACAACACGTAACAATTGATCAACAGTACCTCGCCATTGCAAGGCTTCAAACAGGATGTTCTTAGAGGGAAGCTGGCCACTGAGCTTAGAATGTCACAGAGTGTCATCAGCAGATACGGAGAGACTGGAAGAGTCACAGAAAGGCATAGAAGTGGACATCTGTTGGCCTCATCCCGCGCTGATGACACTTCATTGTGAACAGTGCCCTGAGGAACATGGACATGGGGGGGCATGGGGGGGGTGATGGCTTGTCTTGGACTTTTAAGCAAGGGAGGCTCCCTAGCAAAAAGGTTGGAAAACAATGAATAAGAGGACTTAAGATCAAGTAGATCATGCATGAGCATAGTTAAGGTCTGGTCATTAGGAATTCTTAGCCACTTTTTTATGTAGTCAAACATGCTGACAGTGTAATTACTCATATGCATACCGTATGCATATAAATTACTATATTTGAACACATTTTGCATACTTATTTTAAATACAAAAGCCTCAACTTGATGTTTGTATTTATGTAATATGAACACATTATTCCTGTGCATTTCAGTCACAAAGAGATCCTTGTTCCTAGACTATAGACACAGTAGTCAGAACTGTGTGGCTAGTTGATGTGGACAAGGCTGACATCATGTGGACACACCAAAAATAGCTGTAAACCTGGCTTCATGTAATCTGGAAAACAACAAACTTATGCCCCAGTGACCATGGCTGTTATCTTTGATTTGAAAAGCTAAAAGTGACGTGAATACTGCTGTTTCAAAGACATCTATATGGCATCATTTGCTTTCAAATATATTTATCTATATATATATACACTAAACACAAATCACTAGAATTCAGTTCAGAATGTAAAAACTATAAAAACTAACATTGAAGAAATGTACTGACACATAAATGATTTAAAACCCATAATCAAAGGTGTTTATTCTGATAGTTTTTAAAATTTATTTTTAACGTAATGTCAGTAATGTATTTGAAAAAAACCCCCCGCAGGGTCTGAGGCATGTGACCTATTCTGTATAGTGAACTCAAAAATACTATAGTTAGATATAGTGGATTTTATGTAACTTCTAAAATCATGAGGGCCACCCTGCCTAGATTGTAGTAACTGTTTAATGTGCAGTCAAATTGACGGTAAAAAGCAAGTTCTTTGTGTTCTGGTCAACTTAGATCAGTCATTGTTTGCTGGACCAGATGAACATGAAATTCCCCTTTACAGCCATGTTGACTGCAGATAAGTTGACTATTGCAGTCTTAGTTTTTTTTACACAGCCCTGTTTGGTGGAAATTGTTGACATATTGGAATTAAGTAAAGCTAATGAATATTTCTACAGTATAAAATTGTGTTGTAGTGCTTGAGGTCAGTGCTTGAGATCAGTCTTGGGCTTCAGACTGGTTTTGAGACCACATTTTCAAGGTCTGGGTCTCATCTTGGAATCAGAATTGTTTTTACTCGATCTTGTCTTGGTCTTGGACAAAATGGACTCCGGTTTTTAAATCAAGACCAGGACTTTTTTATTTTTCCATTTAGTATGACTGCAAAGAAATAATTTCTTTAAATTCAAAGATTGAAAGATTTTTATTCGTCAGTACTTCTATATGTACGTGACATACAGTAGAAATGAAAAGCCGTTTCTCTCTCTCTTAGTGGTGTGTCCAATATATAAGACAAGAAGGAATAAGGATGGAAAACAATAACAACAATCTATGTACAGTAATACTACCCATGGTGCAAATAATGGTAAAAACACAGCAATCCTATGTACAGTAAACTGTAATAGATTTAGATTCCTTTATTAGTCCCACAATGGGGAAATTATAGGGCATCCACATGAGTGGACGAGGCAGCCACTGGTACGGCGCCCAAACCTTTCACCATTCACACACACATTCACACCTGGGGCCACTTTAAAGTCTCCAGTTAACTGAATTTGCATGTTTTTGGCATGTGGGAGGAAACCGGAGAGACCTCGGAGTAAACCCACACAGACACGAGGAGAACATGCAAACTCCACACAGATCACTGTTGGTCAGGGGATGGGATCAAACCCAGGATCCCTCAGCCAAGGGTAAGTTGCTGTGCTGCCGCAGTGCTAACCACTCCGCCACTGCGCTGCCCATACTGGTAAATTGCAAGTTCAATGCAGTAACAGCGGTGCAGACAGTGACAGATTGGTCTGCGCATGATCAGTATTGCAATGACTGACAGATAGCAGCAGATATGGCATTTGTGCAAATGGTTGCAATAAGGTGCAAGACATACAGCAACAGATGCAGTACTGTTGGTGTGCCAAGTCTTTCTGTGCAAACAGTTGAGGTAGAATTATTGTGTGGGTGAGTGTGTTACAGTCCAGGGGCGGTGGTGGGGGTGGGGCAGAGTTCAGGGTCCTGATGGCCTGGTGAACAAAGCTGTTTAGCAGTCTTGTGGAGCGGGCCCGTCGGTTCATATACCTTCTCCCTGAGGGCAGGGGGCTGAAGAGGGAGTGTGATGGGTGGGAGGTGTTTGCCTGCGATGTTTATGGCTCTGCAGGTGAGGCAGGTGTGGTAGATGTCCGAGAGGGAGGGCAAAGGGGCACTGATGATCTTGCTGGCTGCTTTCACTGTGCATTGTAGTGTCTTTCGACAAGCGGCAGTGCAGCTTCCGTACCACACAGTGATGCAGCTGGTGAGGATGCTCTCAGTGGTGCCCCGGTAGAATGAGCACATGATGGGGATGGGACTGGTGCTCTCCTCAGTTTGCGGAGGAAATAGAGGCGAGTTTGAGCCTTCTTGGCCAGTGATGTGGTGTTGTTAGACCAGGAGAGGTCCTCGGAGATGTGTATCCCCAGGAACTTGGTGCTGCTCACCCTCTTCACAGCTGCTCCATCGATGATCAGAGGGGGATACTGTGTGTGTCCTCTCCTGAAGTCGACCACAATCTCCTTGGTTTTTCCCACGTTCAGGAAGAGATTATTGTCTTTACACCGCTGGACCAGTTGGCTCACCTCATTTCTGTAGCTGGCCTCTTCATTGTTTGTGATGAGGCCCACCACTATTGTATCATCCCAAATTTGATTATGTGGTTGGTGCTGTAGGCTGGTACGCAGTCATGGGTCAGCAGGGTGAAGAGCAGCGGGAGAGCACGCAGCCTTGTGGGGCCCCTGTGCTTAGCGTGATGGTCTTGGAGGTGTTGTTGCCGACCGAGAAAGTCCAGCACCCAGTTACAGAGGGAGGTTTTGAGTCCCAAGTTTCTGAGTTTTTGTATTAGGTGTTGGGGGAATGATTGTGTTGAATGCTAAACTGAAATCCAAGAACAGCATTTGCACATAGGAGTTCTTTGAGTCCAGGTGGGTGAGGGCTGGATGGAGAGCAGCAGAGATGACATCTTCTGTGGATCTGTTTGACCTGTATGCAAACTGAGATGGGTCATGGGAGGGAGCGAGGGAGGGTGGACTTGATGTTCTGCATGACCAGCCGCTCGAAGCACTTCATTATGATGGAGGTCATTGCTACTGGCTGGTAATTGTAGCTGGATGGGACGGGCTTCTTTGGGACTGGTATTATGGTAGCAGTTTTGAAACATGTGGGGACAACAGCTTAACTCAGGGAGATGTTGACGATGTCAGTCAGGACATTCATGACCTCCCCCACACAGTCCTTCCGAACGCGACCTGGTATGTTGTTTGGTCCAGCTGCCTTGCATGGGTTGATCCTAGAGAGGGTCCTCTTCACGCTAGCTGGATCCAGACTTACAGCCTGCTCGTCTGGGGGAGGAGTGGTCTTCTGTGTTGATGTACTGTTTTGTGCTTCAAAGCGACCAAAGAAGTCATTTAGGTTGTTAAGCAGTGTGATGTCACTTGCACAGGTCTGAGGTGGAGGTTTGTAGTTGGTGAGGATCTGTATGCCAAGGCAGAGAGAACGTGCATCTCTGGTGTTGCTGAAGTATCCGGATATTTTCTTGCTGTCGTTTTGCCTCCTTGATACCACAGGACAGGTTGGCCCTAGCTGTTGTTAGTCCTGCAGTGTCACCGGCCCTGAAGGCTGCATCCTGAGCCCTCGGGAACCTGTGAACCTCTGCTGTCATCCATGGCTTCTCGTTAGCACGAACAGTGACAGTTTTGCAGTGAGTGACATCATCAATGCATTTAGCTATGTATGCTACAACAACCTCAGTGTATTCTTCTATGTTTGTGTGTTTATTGTAGGACTGCAGCTAACTACTATTTTACAGCTTGTGTAATCACCCACTCTAATCGAAGATTACTTGAGTAACCTGATACTTTTTTTTAAAGAAACTTGCAATGACCAACATTTGCGTAACTTTCTTTCCTAAAGAGCAGTAGTAATTGTACCAAACACTCAGTAACACAGGTACACATTTATTGCAATCCTTACTACAGTGTTTATTGCATAGAACGTAACTTTAAACGGTACGTTACACCATAAAGTTCCTTTCGCTGACAGTTTGCATCCATTAGCATCAGCTACCAGACGCCGTTAGCATCCGGATGCTAATGGTGGTGGCTATATGTTTTTTGGTTATTTAAGCATAATTAACGTAGCTGACTACATTCTATTCATCTTAATTTTAAATCTCAATCACATACCTTGTCTCGGGTCCGCTGGCTGTGCATGATGTGTGATGCATTCTGCCGAGACACTAACATCCGACATTGTAGCATGCTAGCTCACTGCTCGGCTTTAGCATGTACATGCTGCACAATGTTTTCCTTCAATTTGGGCTTGAAATGATTCCAGACTTGAGATACTTTTGTCACTTTTTAAAAATTTTCTTTCTTTGCCGGCCCGTCACTATGCCAGTCTGACATGGCACTGTTAAACAAATCTGCATTTTGTTTAGGTAGCATGACCGAAGAAGGTCGCACCGGAAGAAGGTCATATAGACTGGAAGTGCTTTTAACATTGATATTAAATAACCATATGTCCAAATATGTTTTAAAAAAACAGGCTTATACAGGGTGTCCTAATTTTTTCACGACTGTATATAGTGCCATTTCACAACAACAGTCATCTCATAGCACTTTCAACTGTAGGGAAAAATCCCACAGTTGCAGAAAGACCCCAGCAATCAGGCTGAACATAAACTTGTTTTCTTTGCATTGTTTGATCTAAAGCAATATGCTTTTGTTGTTGTGGCCAGTTGTCATTTTCTGTAAATAAATGCTCTAAATGATGATATTTTAACTTGGAATTTGGTTGTTTTCAGTAGGTTAGAAAATAAAATAAAATTGCTCATTTTACTCAGACACGTACATATAAATAGTAAAACCAGATAAAGTAATAATTTTGCAGTGGTCTCTTAATTTTTTCCAGTGCTGTATACAGACGTGGACAAAATTGTTGGTACGCTTCTGTTAATGAAAGAAAAACCCACAATAGTCACAGAAATAACTTGAATCTGACAAAAGTGGTAATAAATAAAAATTCTATGAAAATTAACCATTGAAAATCAGGCAGTGCTTTTGAATTGTGGTTCAACAGAATTATTTAAAAAAAAAAAAAACTCATGAAACAGGCCTGGACAAAAATGATGGTACCCTTGACTTAATATTTTGTTGCACAACCTTTTGAGGCAATCACTGCAATCAAACGATTTCTGTAACTGTCAGTGAGACTTCTGCACCTCTCAGCAGGTATTTTGGCCTACTCCTCGTGAGCAAACTGCTCCAGTTGTCTCAGGTTTGAAGGGTGCCTCCTCCAGACGGCATGTTTCAGCTCCTTCCACAGATGTTCAATAGGATTTAGATCAGGGCTCATAGAAAGCCACTTTAGAATAGTCCAATGTCTCGCTCTTAGCCATTCTTGGGTGTTTTTAGCTGTGTGTTTTGGGTCATTATCCTGTTGCAAGACCCATGACCTGCGACTGAGACCAAGCTGTCTGACACTGGGCAGCACATTTCTCTCTAGAATAGCTTGATAGTCTTGAGATTTCATTGTACCCTGCACAGATTCAAGACACCCTGTGCCAGATGCAGCAAAGCAGCCCCAGAACATAACAGAACCTCCTCCATGTTTTACAGTAGGGACAGTGTTCTTTTCTTGGTATGCTTCATTTTTGCGTCTGTGAACATAGAGCTGATGTGCCTTGCCAAAAAGTTCCAGTTTTGTCTCGTCTGTCC
Source organism: Pholidichthys leucotaenia (assembly GCA_020510985.1). Classification (NCBI taxonomy): domain Eukaryota; kingdom Metazoa; phylum Chordata; class Actinopteri; order Cichliformes; family Pholidichthyidae; genus Pholidichthys; species Pholidichthys leucotaenia. The sequence goes on from CM035839.1 coordinate 205,761,083, forward strand.
ATAGAACATTCTCCCAGAAGCTTTGTGGCTTGTCAACATGCAGTTTGGTAAATTCCAGTCTGGCTTTTTTATGATTTGTTTTCAACAGTGGTGTCCTCCTTGGTTGTCTCCCGTGAAGTCCACTTTGGCTCAAACAACGACGGATGGTGCGATCTGACTCTGACATACCTTGACCTTGGAGTTCACCATGAATGTGTTTAGAGGTTGTTCTGGGCTCTTCTGTTACCATTCGTATTATCCGTCTCCTCCTGTGGCCATGTCCAGGGAGGTTGGCTACAGTCCCGTGGATCTTAAATTTCTGAATAATATGTGCAACTGTAGTCACAGGAACATCAAGCTGCTTGGAGATGGTCTTATAGCCTTTACCTTTAACATGCTTGTCTATAATTTTCTTTCTAATCTCCTGAGACAACTCTCTCCTTTGCTTCCTCTGGTCCATGTTTAGTGTGGTACACACCATGTCAACAAACAGCTCAGTGACTACTTGTCACCCTTTAAATAGGCCGACTGACTGATTACAAGTTTGTAGACACCTGTGATGTTAATTAGAGGACACATCTTGGTTGAACATGTCCCTATGGTCACATTATTTTCAATCTTTTCTAGGGGTACCATCATTTTTGTCCAGGCCTGTTTCATGAGTTTGTTTTTTAAAGTAATTCTGTTGAACCACAATTCAAAAGCATTGTCTGATTTTCATTGGTTAATTTTCATAGAATTTTTATTTATTACCACTTTTGTCAGATTCAAGTTATTTCTGTGACCATTGTGGGTTTTTCTTTCATTAACAGAGGGGTACCAACAATTTTGTCCACGTCTATATAATACCTATATGTGAGGACATGATATAATTCAGTGTCACGAAACAGAAACGAGGATAATGCATCAGATTGCAAATGCATTATCTGTAAAACCTACCGCTGCACAGTCTGCTGAGAGAACTCTTGTGATGTATGAAAAGTGTGTTTGGATTGGGGGGGCAGTTGCACTTTTAAAGAAAGAGAACTTAATTTTAGCATGTGATTATTCTGATTTTGATTCCAACAGCATGTTCCACGAAATCTTATATAGTAGACAGAGCAGTTGTTTCAAACATGGCTAGATAACATCTTCTTACTAACTTATTTGGCTTTCAACCATCTGGGACCTGCCCTCCTGGGAAAGGCCACATTGAGATGATGTGTCCATGGCTTTTAACAGAGACCCTTCATTACACTGTTCTTCTTCTTCTTTCAGCTGCTCTCTTTCTGGGTCGCCACAGCATATCGCGATGGTCGGCATGTCTACTTGGCAAGGATTTTTATGTCGGATGCCCTAGTTAATGGAACCCTCGCCATTTATCTGGGCTGGGGACCAGCATAGAGAGTACACTCTCTTGTTCTCCCCCTGTGGCTGGGTCATTAACTATCCTTATTCTGATATGCTGAGCACCAAGCTAGAAGGCAAGAAGTACCATTTTTATATGGCCGTTGGTATGACCCGGCTGGGGATTGAACCCATGACCTCCCGGTCTTGGGGCAGATGCTCTACCACTCGGTAGACTCTTCATTACACTCAAAAAAGTTAAATTTGTGAATTGTTGAATTTATTTTTTGTGCTTATGACTAATTTAGTTAAAACAACTGCCTGATTCACTTCAGTAGGTTTAACTTATCTTGTACGTAACTTGATGTCTTTTAGTCAAGAGAGACCAAGACATGTCCGAGAATTTAAAGGTTTGAGACTGAGTCAAGACTAAGACCATATACAGTATGCCATATTTTATGTTGGCTGTCCACAGTTTTACAAACGTATGGAGAAGCTTGTTTTAATTGCTAGTGTGGCTTTCGTACAGATGAAGTGACAGGGGTTCACTGCTGCTGCTTGATGAAAAGACTATTAAATTCTTGGTGACCTGGTGGTGTTTGGATCTCATGTGTAAGGCCGTGCTGACTTCTCTGACAAAACTCGATGAATGATGTCCTGCTGCATCCCCTTTTGTCGAGTTAGAAAATGTTGCACATGGATGCACCAGGAAGACTACAGCCAACAGTACACAAGCATGCATGTTTATATATATACTGTATATATGTATATATATATGTATGTATATGTATATATACTGTTTATGTACTCTGTGTGTGTGTGTGTGTACCATTATCACTTTAGTCATCCAGTGAATTTCAATTTCATTCCTCTTGTTTAACTGCTTTAACTGCCCAGACTGCCTAGTGTTTGTTATTAGTACTCATTAGGTTTAGTATTTAGTATCAAGGTGTGCTTAAGGAGTCCTAACTGCCTAACTGTGTGTTGGTGTGTGTGTGTTACAGTATTAACCTTATTAGAATTGTTGTTTCTGTACCTTTTACCTTGGCATTCATTCGAAGAGCAAAGTAAGAATTTTATTGCTCAGGAAATGTAGCATTTCTTATCTGTGCACATGATAATAAAGCCTTTGAATCTTGAATCTTTTGCACGTGTGTCATGTTTGGCTCCCTTCTCACTAACTCTTTCACTACTACTACAGCCAGTCAGAGTGATCTCTTTTACTGATCATTCTGACACCGATTCAACATGTTTAATTGTCAAAAAAAAATGTAGACAAGGTTTGTTTTGTACCAAGAGTTCTGGACACACCAAGCAGACTAGGTTCACCGATGCCTCAGTACTTGCCAGATGATTGTTCGTTGGCTTGGTGTGTCCCCAGCTCTATAAATGGACAAACTGTATCTTATGGAGCGGTGAATGCTGAGGAACGTTCATGAATGTTGCACTTTTTGGGTTTCGCCAGGGTTCAGAAAAGGTTGCCAAACAGTTGGCCAACAGTTTTTAAGGTCCGCCAGCAGTTTTTCTTGTCTTGAATTTATTTTTCCACAAACTTGAGAAATAGTTGTAAGCGTTAGCAAATGGTTGTAGCATATGTTGCTAAGCTCTTTTTGGTTCACCTAGCAGTGAAAACTAGCAATTGTTTAAGACCCTTTACGACAAAAACTATGAACTGTTTTGCAATTTTGTACAAACCCTGATGAAACCCAAAAAGATCAGCACTTGTGTTTCTCAACGTTCACCGCTCCATGAGACACTAGCTTGATTTTTGCCTGATTTTCGCCAACATTTGTCAGAAAAATTAGTGAATCCAAAAATCGCCACGTTCATCAGCATTTGCCACACCATAAGATAGTACTGTTTATGGTTCAGCTCCTCACAACATTAATTGTTTATTTTGTAACGTTTAATTTCAAATGTAACACAAGTACTGTATATAAGGAGAATCAGGCATATTAGCTGACTTTGGTCACTCACTGATACAGCTCTTTGTTCAACTGTGTTTTTTTAATCCTTGTTTGCTGCTGGTCTCTTTAAAGTTTTAAGGCTCTTAATTATTAGGCTCTGGTCTCTCATATGAGCACAGACTTACATGTTTGATCTCTTCAGTGACTAAACTCCAGTTAAAGCCCAATTTCTATTTGCTGACATTGTCCCATTTTCCAGTCATCCTTCTAGGGATATCACAGCCAAATGGTATTTCTTAAGGAGAGGTGAAAGCCCTGCTGTGAAAATGGGTGTAAAAGTCATTTTAAAAGAGATGCATCCATTTATAAAAATGTACATATAACTAGTTTTCAACCTGCAAGCTGATGTTTAACACAGTGCTCCAACTTTTTTTGGTAACTGGGTTAAAAGTACTCACATGACAATTATGGACATGTCACTCATTCAGTCAACAAAAATGTCACCACACAAAAATGTTTTAGATACGTACTTGTTGGTATGTTTAGGTGGAAATCAGCCATGGCAGGATGAATGACGTGTTGCTGCAGAATAAACAGGTGGCAACAGGAAATGCATTCAGAAGGGCAGTGTTGTTACCTCTAGTGGGGAGGGTTCTAAGGGCTCCAGTAGAGGGAGCTAGAGGACCAGCTTGTCTGCTCTTTATTATGTAAGCGTCACTGTTTTATAGCCTGCTTTTTTCAGCGATCGTTGGGATCACAGTGCGCGCCAGTATCACTGAAATCTAAAAACTGTAGTAACGACACTGGATTGGTTTTAATTTTGACAGTGATGATGATAACAGGAAGGATGTAGAGTTTTCATCAAAACATAGTGAATGTATTTTATGTTATGTAATCGCATGACGTGCGCCTGGAGGACTAAATAATTACCATAGCCAGAGTAAATGCAGATCTCACTGCTTTAGTATAGCACTCAAGTTATTCCTCCCACACTGTGAGGTCATTAAGATGCCCACACACTTGGCTGACCTTTCTGTAATACTGTGTAGAGCCTGGTGGCTGACCTCACTGGATACTGCAGCCACTCACGCATACAGCAAGACTCCTCTGTTACTGTTTGGAGACATCCAGCTTGCTTGGGCGAGTGTGTGTAGGCATGGGATTAACATGGAGCTTGGGCTTATAAATCATCAATTACTATTCTTTCTCCACTAAATCTCATCTGGTTAACGTGTCTCTGCCATACTGCTGTGTTTTGTTTGTCACTAATATCAGTGTTTTGTAGAGCAGGTTGTGGACTGTATGTTTGTATTTGTAGAGAATTGGCATCTATGATTAATGTCATTGGTGATGCCACCATTTCAAGAACTTAATAGTAAAAATAAATAACACTGGTCAACACCAAATTTATTGTCTAAGTTTTTTTTTAGCTGATTTAGGACAATTTTGATGTGCTGAATCCAAAAATCACATTGGTTTTGCTCAATCAGGTCAGCTTTTTGAATAATGGCAACATGTTGTTTTATACGTTTTTGTTTACATGTACTGTGGAGGAAAAATAAGTTCAGGCAAGATGCGGCGAGCTGGAAGGTGGCAGGATTTTATTTCCCTCCATCATGAGACACACTGTAGCGCTGTGCGCTGTGTGTGCTATTGAGGCATGTATAGCAAGCTCTTTTATACATGTTATACAAAGAGAGAGAATGCATGGCACATTTGCATATTGATATACATATCAGTCAATACATATCAATCGCGTGACCAACTGGCGCCCGGATGTCTTCTCCTTAATCCGGGGATGTATAAACAATAGTCCATTGTTCTGGTTGCCCCCCCAGGGGTTCTCTGTCCGTATGCAATCCCTGCTGAGCGTGAATAGTATCAGTCTGCATTGTGCTGGGTGACCACACGGCTCCCCCCAGAACGCTCGGAAGGGGCTGTGACCCCCCCCCCCTTCCCGTCGTTTGGCTCCAGATCCGGTAGAACTGTTGGAGGGCATGTCAGTCTGTGGGGGGATGGGGGAGGGGTGGAAAAAAGTGTGCTCCGCTCCGAGTTCCAGCACGTTGAACGGCTGTGGATTGTGGGCACACGGGCCGGTGTGCGTCGTGTGTAATGGAGCCAGACGGCGATCGGCTGGCTTTAGGGAGTGAGGTGCGGGAAGAGCGCTGTGGAGGAGGAGGGGGAAGGGGGATGGGAGTAAGTGAGTGCCGGCCTGGGACGTCAAAGGTGTCTGGGCCGCGCAAAAATTGCGTGTGGATCCGCAATGGTAAGGGACTTTCTCGTTAAACCTGGCGGTGATCCACAGCGGCTGTAAAAAAAAAAAAAAAAATTAAGTCTCTGACTTCTCTTGTGGCTCGGTCCAGCGAGGATGTGGGGAAGGCGAGCGGTCAAATTCCCCGAGGATGCGTAGTGGCTGTGAAACAACTGCAGCTGTGTGAGGAACCTGGCGGTTTGACTTTTAGGTGCAGAAGCAGCCCTAAAGTCATCGGGAAAAGCAATCAGCTAAATTCCCCTTGTGCACCGTGGCTGAGAAACCCATACAAAGTCCTGTGTGCGGGCTGCACGTCTGCCCCAGGTGTGTGAGCAGCCCTGAAGGTTCCGAGGGTGGCGATCAGCCATTTTTCTCAGGCATGTGCAGCAGCGGAGGACGATGTATCAGTCTGTGGAGCTGGTTCGTCTCTGTGCGTGGTGCGCACTTGGCACCATGACCACATAACTGGCAGTTGCGCTGTCCTCGTAATCCTGCGGTGTGCGTGCGGGGCTTCTGTGCGTGGGAGGTCCGCTGTCCAGAGTTTAGTCAGAGTCGGGGAGCTCGGTGGAAATCACCGCAGTCGGCATCGATGATTGTCCCCGTTCAGGCTGCTTCCTTCGTTCGCTTGTGTCATTCATGGTGCATTTTGGTCCCAGCGCTGCGCTCCAGAGCCCGCGCTCCGGTGAGGGTGAAGAGGTTGCAGGCGTTCTCTGGTCCTCTGTGTCCACAGCATGGTGAGAGGGAGCAGACGGTCATTCTCTCTCGTCATGTCACCAGTGTGGAGGGAAGAGATCAGGCGAGGGGCGCACCATGACGCGTGCTGGGGCTTTCCCGGTCAGGGTCATCTCCGGGGTGTTCGCCTCATGTTTCATTCTTCGTCAAGGGTCACCAGTGTGGAGAAAAAATAAGTTCAGGCGAGATGTGCCGAGCTGGAAGGTGGCAGGATTTTATTTCCCTCCAACATTATGAGACACACTGTAGCGCTGTGTGCTGTGTTGTGCTGTGTGTGCTATTGAGGCATGTATAGCAAGCTCTTTTATACGTGTTATACAAAGAGAGAGAATGCATGGCACATTTGCATATTGATATACATATCAGTCAATACATATCAATCGCGTGACCAACTGGCACCCAGATGTCTTCTCCTTAATCCGGGGATGTATAAACAATAGTCCATTGTTTTGGTTGTCCCCCCAGGGGTTCTCTGTCCGTATGCAAGCCCTGCTGAGCGTGAATAGTATCGGTCTGCATTGTGCTGGGTGACCACAGTATGGGTATTTTCGCTTTATATGATGCAAAATTCTTTTTTATGTCTTGAAATTCTCTGAATTTTGAACAATGATGACGTAACATTCAGTTTACATGTACTTTATATAAAGGTAAGTACATGCACAGTACTAAGTAAGTACTAAGTAAGTACAGGTTTTTACTTAGCACCTGATCGAAAGAAATGGATGTCATTTTCGGATTCAGCGGTGCAAAATTGTCTTAAATCAGTTGAAAAGACACAGACAACTTACAAAAAAAATATTTTTGTAACACTGTGTAATTCACAGTTAAGTTAAACCTATTTATTTGACGTTACTAGTTGAACACATTGTATGTAATTTGTTTGTACTAAGAGCACTTGAGACATGGGAATGAATATATTATGTTGTGTTATTTGAGAAAACATAGGCTATGTTCAATGAATTTATCCTGAATAAAATGGCTAGTGTAATTCTTTTAAGCTTTAATATTTCTGAAGAAGATTGTTATACATTTTTAAAGTTCACCAAGCTTATGGTGATCATCATAGCATCATTAGTGTCACATGCTTTGTGTGAAAATGTTAACATTTTATAGATGGCTCTTGTTCACTAGTAAATAGACTAATTATGTTTACACTCACTGGCTACTTTAATAGGTATGCACAGATTCAACAAGATGCTGGAAACATTCTGGCCATTCTCAATAAAGCTACATTAGTTTATTTTGTTACTTTCTCAAACTTAGTGACACTCTGCCAAAAAAAAACAAGTTTTTTTTTTTCCTTGTTAACATGTCTGTAACATGTTTTTATGACTTAAAAGATATATCAAAAGCGAAATCACTCGAAGGTCTCTTATCTGTTTTGGGTTTTTTTTGTTTTTTTTACTGTGAAGTTTCACTTAAGCCCCGCCCCCTGCAAAAAGGCAAGTTGAGACGGAACATTATTGGTGACATAACTATTCGTGGTGCTGGCACATGGATAGTGTTGAGCCAGTCAAGACTCTCTGGCCTAACTGACATTATCTCCCAGGTTAGTTAGCATTTTTTTAACAAACTGCTTTGAAAACTTGACCCAAATTAAGATGGGTTTTTCATTAAACTGCTTTTAAGGGCCGATGCAATTTCAGTCACTATCCTGGGCCACCATGCACACAACTGGGTATGTCCTTCAACCAGCAAGTCTTTTTATTACAGGATTTATTCTGATAATGTAGTGCTAGCTACTATTAGCCTTGTGGTATGTGGTTGGGCCTAGTAATCACCGATTCTGGCGTTTGAAGGGGGGGTGAAAAGATTTTGACATGAAACTGTAAGACAATGAAAGGTTTTTTTGTAGACAAAAGGGTATAAAATACTATTTTGGACAATGTAGATTTGTTTTTTATACGAGATTTATATCCACTGTAGTGCGTCTTTAAGTCTTTTCTCACAAGAATTGCTGTCTTTGCTATCATTGGTTATATTTCAGTTTTTTCTATTTGTTTTGAATTGTGTTAAACAACCTGCTTTTCCTTTTTTGTGTGTTTGTGTATTGGAATAATAACTTGTACTGGACCATCCACCACTGACTCAAGTATAAAAGGTCAGTACATAGTACACTGTGGGACAAATGATAAAAAGCGGTCATAGAAAGTAGTTTGTTATGTGAAATAAAGGACAAAAATGACTCCAAGATTCCTCATAGAACTGTTAGGAGCCTGTTTTAAGACATCTCTAAGATTTTTTGGGCCGAATACAATGACTTCAAGCATATTTGAATTTAATAGTAAGAAATTACAAGTCATCCAACCTCTGGCATTAAGACATGCCTCTAGTGTAGTTAAGTGATCATCTAACTTCATTGATAAATATCACTGTGTATCATCTGCATAATTATGAAAATGTTTGCCGTGTTTCTAATATTACCTAGCAGAAACATTCTGTACATAAAGTAATGGACCAAACATATAACCCTGTGGAACTCTGTGATTGAGTTTTGAATTTGAAAAAGACTCGTTATTGACATGAACAAATTGAGTTTAAATCTTATAAATAACCACTGCAGAGAAGTTCTTTTAGGTCTAACAAAGTGCTCTAATCTATCAAGTACATTACAACCAGGGATGCAAGTTATCGATTGATTCATTAATTGTTATTTGATTCACCTTATCGATCGATTAATGATTAATTGATAAGCGGCGTTCTTCCTGAGAATTTGAATTTCCCTTGGTACATTATGGTCTAGAACGTAAAAAGCCAATTATTGTTTGATATACTGAATAAAAATACAAGTCATATTCCTCAAGGATTTGATTTATGTGATGTAATCTGTTGCATGTTAAACATTAACAACAAAATAAACTCAGAAAAATAAATATTAAGGCTACTATAACATAAAGGTGTGTGCACTAGATGATATTAAACTTCAACAACATAAATTCTGAGGGCGGTGCGGTGGCGGAGTGGTTAGCACTGCGGCAGCACAGCAACTTACCCTTGGCCGGGGGATCCTGGGTCCGATCTCAGCCCCCGACCAACAGTGATCTATGTGGAGTTTGCATGTTCTCCCCGTGTCTGCGTGGGTTTACTCCGGGATTTCTCCGGTTTCCTTCCACATGCCAAAAACATGCAAGTTAGGTTAATTGGCATCAAAACTGGGGATTCAAAATTGTCCTTAGGTATGACTGTGAGAGTGAATGGTTGTCTGTCTCTCTGTGTTGGCCCTGCGATGGACTGGCGATCTGTCCAGGGTGAACCCTGCCTCTCGCCCAAAGATGCTGGGATAGACTCCAGTGCCCCCGCGACCCGAAAAGGATTAAGCGGAAGAAGATGAATGAATGAACATAAATTCTGATTAAAAAAATATTTAGACTTAGTCCACATAATATTAAAAACTACATAAAATTGGACATGCTCTCTGTGAGAAGAACTGCTGATTTTACCTGCCATTTATTATCAATGTAGTGGCAAGTGACTGTAATGTAGTTCTGTAGTTAGCGCAGTCCAAAAATCTGTTGTCAGTGCCATGTTTTCAGTGGCTAGCTGTGTTTTCAGGTCAGCTCCCCCCCCCCACCCCCACCTTGTAGCGGGCTTCCAAGCGGGTAGTTATTGTTCCTCTAGACCAGGGGTCATCAAATGGCTGACTCAGGTCTGGATCTGGACCCGGAGAGTCCTCCCTTCGGACCCCGAAGCCTTTTGATACAATTTGGGGAAAAGGGAAACTGAGCCCTTGGGCGCTCTTCTCCTACTGCAGACTCCCCTCTTCGCTGTCCCACGAACGTCACTCTCTGCAGAGACTCTGCAGCTCCAACCGCTCCAGAGAGTCAGCAGGTTGCAAAATCAGGTTCACTGCAGTCCCACCACCCCCCCGCCGCTGCACACACACACACACACACACAAGGTTGACAACCAGGACATCCACCCCGGACGGACCGTTTCAGGTCTGTACTCACAAAAAGAAGTGCTGTTGTGAATTGAATGTATTTACCTTCTTACACTATTCTGCCAAGAGTAGTCCATGCTGGGATGCAGAGGTGAGGTCGCTGGTTATCACGTAAAAACTCAGTAAAAGCTCCGTGTGTTACAAGCACATAAAACGTTCCACCTCCCTTCTCCATGTAACCATGGAGTCACAGCTTCATCCATGCTGTAACAGAGGTTACTGTTGAGATTAAAAAAATGTTGAGGAATTCTGTTGTGTGGGATTATATGTTGTGTCCTGGAATTATAGTTTGTGTGTGCGTGTGTGTGTGTGTGTTTTGGTGTGTCTTAGTTTGAAACAGTTTTTTTCTGCACTGAAAATATTGTATAGAGGTGGACTTTTTGTGAAATTTTGTTTTTCAAGATATTAATCTTTTTTCAAAAAATGCAATACAATTTAGTTTGTGTTCTGTAAAGCATTTTTAGGATTTTAGTTGTAGATTTTAAATTTTAGACTTATTTATTTGGAGTCAACAAACAGATTTAGTGTTCTCCTGTATTATCAAATTTTATATTACGTTTTGTTTGAAATTGAACAAAGAATTCATTTTAATATTTTTTGTTTAAAAATTAAGAGCTAAAACCAGCAAAAGCATGAGCTTAATAAAATAATGTGTGAAAGCAAGTTAAATGATACTCACCTGTCAGAAGATTGCTGTGGTCTTCTGAAAGAATGTCAATGAAAGGATGACAGTTCTGAAAAGCACATTTTGAGATAAATTTGTCTAGGTTTTTTATTTTATTTTTTATTTATCCTTTATTTATACAGGGTAGTTCCATTGGGAGGAAACCTCTCTTTTTCAAGGATGCCCTGTTCACACTCACACAGTTACACATTTACACCTCAAAGCTGCCCAGTACAACCACAGACTGACCTGTGGCCACTGGAGCAGTTGGGGTTAAGGGCCTTGCTCAAGGGCACCACAGTGGAGTTAAGGAGGGTGGAGCAAACACTGCTATTGAAACCCCCTTAGTTCTGGCATGATTCTGGCAGCAATGATGACATCACAGCTCAGGTCAGGTTCATAGCACTTTACTGGATAAAAATAGGAAGCATACATTGCCCTGTGTGACCAACAGCATCATACAGCTCCACCACACAGAGAGACAGCAGCGAAAGGGCATTGACTCCAACATTTTTCTCTTACAATGTGATCGTATAGATTTGACAAGCTTAGCATTGTGTTCTTTTAGCAAACTTGTTTTTTTGTTTTTTTTTACCGTGAACCTGTATTATGAATATGAAAAATAACAACAAAGTGAAATGAACAATAAACATGTAAAATACCAAAAATAAAATAAATTTCCATCCATCCATCCATCCATCCATCTTCTACCGCTTTTCTGGAGGTCCGGGTCGCGGAGGCAGCAGTTCAAGCAGAGAAGCCCAGACTTCCCTCTCCCCAGCCACCTGCTCCAGCTCTTCAGAGAGGATACCAAGGCGTTCCCAGACCAGCTGGGAGACATAGTCTCTCCACTGAGTCCTGGGTCTGCCCCGGGGTCTCCTCCCAGTGGGATGTGCCCAAAACACCTCAAGTGGGAGGCGTCCAGGAGGCATCCTAATCAGATACCCATACCACCTCAACTGACTCCTTTCAATGTGGAGGAGCAGCGGTTCTACTCTGAGCCTCTCACAGATGACTGAGCTCCTCACCCTATCTCTGAGGGTGAGTCCAGCAATCCTACGGAGAAAGCTCATTTCAGCCGCTTGTATCCGCGCTCTCGTTCTTTCAGTCATTATCCAAAGCTCGTGACCATAGGTGAGAGTAGGAACGTAGATTGACTGGTAAATCGACAGCTTTGCCTTAGAACTAAGCTCCCTCTTCACCACAACAGACTGGTACAACGTCCGCATCACTGCAGATGCTGCTCCGATCCGTCTGTCAATCTCTCGCTCCATTTTCCCCTCACTTGTGAATAAGACCCCAAGATACTTAAACTCCTCCACTTGGGGCAGGAGCCTGTCCCCAACCCAGAGAGGACAATCCACCTTTTTCTGGCTGAGGACCATGGACTCGGACTTGGAGGTGCTGATTGTCATCCCAGCCGCTTCACACTCAGCAGCAAACCATCCCAGCAAGAGCTGTAGGTCATTGCTGGATGAAGCCAGCAGGACAACATCATCTGCAAACAACAGAGATGAGATCCTGTGGTCACCAAGCATGACACCCTCCATTCCCTGGCTGCGCCTAGAAATCCTGTCCATAAAAATTATGAACAGGATCGGTGACAAAGGGCAGCCCTGGCAGAGTCCAACTCTCACTGGAAACAAGTCTGGCTGAGTGTTGGCAATACGAACCAAACTCTCACAACGGTCGTACAGAGACCGAATAGCTCGTAACAACAAGCCCGATACCCCATACTCCCGAAGCACCCCCCACAAAAAAACCACGAGGGACGCGGTCAAATGCTTTCTCCAAGTCTACAAAACACATGTAAACTGGTTGGGCAAACTCCCACGAACCCTCGAGAATTCTCGAGAGGGTAAAGAGCTGGTCCGATGTGCCACGGCCAGGACAAAAACCACATTGCTCCTCCTGAATCCGAGGTTCGACCAACGGCCGGACTCTCCTCTCCAGTACCTTGGCATAGACCTTCCCAGGGAGGCTGAGGAGTGTGATCCCTCTAAAGTTGGAGCACACCCTCCAGCCCCCTTTTTTGAAGAAAGGAACCACCACCATGGTTTGCCATGCCAAAGGCACTGCCCCCAACCTCCACGCAATGTTGCAGAGGCGTGTCAACCATGACAGCCCAACAACATCCAGGGCCTTGAGGTACTCAGGGCGAATCTCGTCCACCCCTGGGGCCCGGCCACCAAGGAGATTTTTAACCACCTTGGCAACCTCAGCCCCTGTGATAGGCAAGTCATCCCCCTCATCCACAAACCCTGCTTCCTCTGTGGAAGGCGTATCGGTGGGATTGAGGAGATCCTCGAAGTATTCCTTCCACCGCCCGACGATATCCCCAGTCGAAGTCAACAGCGCCCCATCCAGACCATACACAGTGTGGACAGGGAGCTGCTTTCCCCTCCTGATCCGCCGGACATATTGCCAGAATCTCTTCAAGGCCGACCGAAAGTCTTGTTCCATGGCCTCACCGAACTCCTCCCATACCCAGGTTTTTGCTTCAGCAACCACCCGAGCTGCACTCCGCTTGGCCTGCTGGTACACCTCAGCTGCTTCGGGAGTCCCACAAGCCAACCAAGCTTGATAGGACTCCTTCTTCAGCTTAATGGCCCCCCTCACCACTGGTGTCCATCACTTGGTTCAGGGGTTGCCACCACGAAATGCACCAACCACCTTGCGGCCGCAGCTCTGGGCCACCGCTTCAATGACAGAGGTGAAGAACATGGCCCATTCAGACTCCGTGTCTCCAGACTCCCTCGGAATGTGGTTGAAGTTCTTCCGGAGGTGGGAGTTGAAGACCTCCCGGACAGGGGCCTCAGCCAGACGTTCCCAGCACACCCTCACTATACGTTTGGGTCTACCAGGTCTGAATGGCTTCCTTCCCTGCCATCGGCTCCAATTCACCACCAGGTGGTGATCAGTTGACAGCTCTGCACCTCTCTTTACCCGAGTGTCCAAGACATACGGTCGCAGGTCTGATGACACGATAACAAAATCGATCATTGACCTGCGACCTAGGGTGTCCTGGTGTAGCACAGAAGTCCAATAACTGAACACCACTCGGGTTCAGATCGGGCAGGCCGTTCCTCCCAATCACCTCCCTCCAGGTTTCACTGTCATTGCCCACGTATGCATTGAAGTCCCCCAGTAGGACAATGGAGTCTCCAAGAGGAGCACCCTCCAGCACCCCAGTCACAGACTCCAAAAAGGGTGGGTACTCTGAAACATCATTTGGTGCATAGGCACAAATGATGGTCAGGACCCGTTTCCCAACCCAAAGGCGCAGGGAAGCAACCCGTTCATCCACCGGGGAAAACTCCAATATAGAGGCAGCAAGGTGGGGGGATACAAGAAACCCACCCCTGCCCGTCGCCTCTCGCCCGGGGCAACTCCAGAAAAGGCCAAGCTCCAGCCCCTCTCCAGGAGGCTGGTTCTGGAACTGGAGCTGTGTGTTGAGGTGAGGCCGACTATATCTAGCCGGTATCTCTCAACCTCGTACACCAGCTCAAGCTCCTTCCCTACCAGAGAGGTGACATTCCACGTACCAAAAGCCAGTTTAGAAAGCTTGGGATCAGTCCGCCAAGGTCTCTGCCTTTGACCACCACCTAATCCACATAGCACCGGACCCCCATGATCCCTCCTGCAGGTGGTGAGCCCACTGGAGGGTGGACCCATGTAACTCCTTCAGGCTGAGCCCGGCCGGGTCCCATGGGTGGAAACCCGGCCACCAGATGCTAGCCATCGAGCCCCTCCCCCATGCCTGGCTCCAGGGTGGGGCCCCGGTAACCCCATACCGGGCGGGGTACACGGAATCCTTGATCGAGAATTTATCATGAGAGTTTGTTGGATCGTTCTTAGTCTGGCCCTTCACCCAGGACCAGTTTGTCTTGGGTGACCCTATCAGAGGCAAATTGCCCCGGACAACATAGCTCCTGGGATCACTGGGGCACGCAAACCACCCCACCTCGATAAGGTGACGATCCATGAGGGGGTAAAATAAATTTCCACAACACAAAAATAAAATATTTATATCAGGGCTAAAATCACAAATAAACAAATAAATAATGAACTAAAATATCCCTTGACACAACATACCTGGATAAAATAAGATACATATTTTGCCCAGTGTGACCAACAGCATTGTACAGTTCCTACATACAAAGAAACAGCAGGTTGACACACATACACCAACATGTTGATTGTGCAACACCTCGTGGCTCTTTAGTGCGCACTAGCAACTGACTGGCTAGTGGCTAACAGGCTAACAGCTAACAAGCTAGAAAGTTTTTCATTAATTTAAAACATAAGATTGAGAACACAAATTAACTCGGCCACGAGCTTAAAACATACATTGTTCCCGTCATTCCCTGTAAACGTCAGTCAAGCCTAAACAACAGTTAAAAAGATTAATTCACCAAGTTCTAGCAGAGCTGTATGAGATACATACCACCACACAGAGAGACAGCAGCAACAGGGAATTACTGCTGGCTTCCAGTGGCATACAAAGAGATCCGGTCACCACACGAGGGTGCTGCTTCATCAAAATATAAAATAAAATAAATGAAAAGAATAAAAAGAATACCCTTACAAAGATAATTAAAATTAAATTACAAATAAATTATTCAAAAATAGACTTAAAAGAATGTAACGGAAATATGGAATATTTAATAAATAATAAATATGATCAGGTATGAATTATTTAATTTATATTGATGTATTGGAATCTGAGCTCAAATCTCATTTCATATACATCAGAAAAGTTAATAACACTCGTAAGGGGCACCACCTTCTATCCCTAAGAAGCAATTTGATCTTTAATCTCACTTTATACCTGTTTGATTACTCAAATTAATCAATAATCAGTCTCAAAAATTTTCCGTGAATTCGATACCTGGGCTTGAAACAGACTCAGAATGAAATAAATTCCCAACAACTTCTCTCATTTTTAAACATTTATTAAACGAAATGATTAACAGACATTGCAGTAATTTCCTTTCATAAAATCAATCTTGTAAATGATAGATTAACAATGTCAATATTTTCGGAACCAGGGTTAAACTGAGAAATGAATTTCTATCAGTTTGAGTTAACAGATTATAAAAAAAACCCCACAAATTTATGGAGAAAGTTTGCTAATTATGAAAAAGTCCTAAATTAATCTTAAGAAAATAAAAACGGAATTTTAATGAAAAGAAGAGTTATGTTAAGGGCTTCTTAATTTGCATCTGATTAGATATACAAATTATTACCGAACCTCAGACGTTAATTCAGCAGTGGAATTAAAGTTTGCAGCTCACGTGCTCCTCGGTCGATGATAGTTCTGTCGTCGTCCTCAGCCCAAGATTTCGTGGATGTTAGGGGAAATATCTGCCCGCAGATATTTCAGGGTCCACAGTTCGACCTTTAGATTCAAGCAGTCGAAGAGGCTGGATTTTGGCTGTATGGCCCAGAGTTGAAACTGAGTTCTAGCCAGATGGTGCCGATGCTTATTCAGCGTGTGATGGACAGCTGCGCGTTGATTCCTCAGCTGCGTCTTTTCTTCCTGGTAGACAAGCAGCTGTAGAGGTTTTCGGGAATAATTAATGATATCTAATCCGATCTCAAATAAAAAAAACAAACTTTCGGACTTTAGATAAAAATAGTAGCTTCTGGTGGGTGCTTGGTCAAGAAAAATATTATAAAATAAAGTCAAGATTAAAGTTTACATTAAAATTAAACAAACGGTGGTTTTACAGAAAGTTTAACAAAGAAAAAGTGATGAATAAAATTGGAGTTTGACTCCGATTAAGAATTGAGCTCAAAGAAATAGGAATTCCTAGGTATTTAAGAGGAAAAGAAAATACAAAGTTACATAAATAAATTACGAGTTATCTGCTCTGTGTTCAGAAAAGCGACATATGGTAAGACGGTCCTTTGTTCTTCCTTGCTGTGTGTAGACAACGAGAGCAGCCGAAAAGAGAGAGGCGAAAAGAGACTGGGGGCAGGGGTCTCTCTGCTTTTATAAGCTCTGTTGAGTTTCGCGGGCTCCCGGCCTGACCGGAATCTCAGCCAATGAGCGTCCTTCGTGGGCGGGCTCGATGAACTTTTAGTCCAATGAACAAACAGTCTATTGTTCGGAGTCCTTTGGAATGAAGAGTTGTCATGCAGAGATTGGCTGTGGGAGTCACATGGTTTTAGAGGCAAAACTTTGATACATACTGGAAGTTAATATTTCCCTTTATGTATTAAACTAAGATAACTTTAGTGATTAGTATAAATTATAAGCAGTGCTTCTAAATCAACATGCAGGAATAAACATTCATATAAACATTAGCATGCATATATATAAAATCACAGATTAATGCATTTCACACATATTTTCCACATCAAAAACATCAGAGTCCATCTGCATTTTCATAGTTCTGAAAAGAATGAAGGTTTAGAATTGAGTTTGTAATAATGTACTTTAAAGTTGTTTAAATCCAGCATGTCCACAGTTTAAGGAAATTAGCTGAGTCGTGGATCTGTGTAGGTTTTATGGGGGCAATAAAAGTGAAGCCGGACATTGGGGAAATTCCTTAGGCTGGTTTTAACAAAACAAAGGGGAATTCAGCTGTGGCCTGGGGGAAGAAAATCCATTTATTTGCGTTATTCCTGGATGAAACAAAAATGTCTTTAAGCAGAAGAATAATTGTTGCTGAGCCAAAGTGAGATGATGCTACAGTCCCCCCTCTGGTATCAATGGTGACGTTGATTCAGCGTTGATAGCAATCCTAGGCATCAAATCCCAATTTGGCGAGGCTTGATCCAAATGCTGAACTAAAGTTCTGATGTCGATAAGTCTTAAGCTTGTGAACAGTATCTATTTCAAAGTGTAGGTCCTTAAATTTGGTTTTCTGAAAAACTTCTGGAAATTTCAAAAATAATTTTGGCATGACCAAATATAAACATTGTATAATTGTCTAGGATATACTAAAGTTCTGTATAAGCCTGTAAAGACTTAAAAATTCTGGGTACAAAAAAAAAAAGAAGTGAACTAGAAGTATGTGGGTTTTGACATACTTGATATAAATGTTTTGGGTTTGCTGAAAAATACCTATTCAAGGTTTCAAAAACAGTTTAAATGTACATAAAATCTAAATAACGTATAAAGGGTTATTTGTATTTACACAAGCATGTATCCAAAAATCTTAGTCAAAAGCAAAAA
The DNA here is from genome assembly GCA_020510985.1 of Pholidichthys leucotaenia. Classification (NCBI taxonomy): domain Eukaryota; kingdom Metazoa; phylum Chordata; class Actinopteri; order Cichliformes; family Pholidichthyidae; genus Pholidichthys; species Pholidichthys leucotaenia. Next base: position 205,779,068 of record CM035839.1, read on the forward strand.
TAAAATTCTTTCATATTTGAGGTAGATTCAGACTAATCAATATTGAGGTGACTCAAGGAGGTTCAAATTGAACTTGTTTAGTTAGACTAAACCATGGTTCCACAGATGTCCAAATCATAGGGTGTTTGAGGCTTTTGTTCGGAAAAACTGAGTGGGCATAGGATGTCGTTATCATTCTTTGGATGGCAATGAGAAGTAAATTTGGATTTACTGCAAAAAGGATATGATGAGAGAGCATATTCATTGCTAAAGCGTTAACTGAAAAGCTAATGTTTCTAGCTACTTCTGAGAGTAACATAGACATTGGCTGTGTGTGAGCATAGTCAACCTTTAACACAAAGAGCAAAGGGTTCAAGACCTTGTTGAGTTTGACTGAAGCTTCGGAGCAAGCATTCAAAACCAACACAGTGTCTTGTAAGATTTTGGTAACCATTTGTGGTTTGACAACCTGGCGTTTCGGTTTAGAGGTGTTGACCGAGTTAACAGTGGGCATGCTAAGGTTAACTACAGGCTCTAACGATGGGGCTGTTATCAAGAATCCATCCGAGGATCTTTGACCTTCCGTTTTGGCTTGGCCCAATTCTGACTGGGTAACAGTGGGTGTGATTGCTAGGCAGATGGCTAAACTGATAAACAGGAGGGCCATCATCTTGGTAAACAAAAAGTGAGTGGTTTTGGATCTTAATCTTCTTGTTGATCTTTCTTTAGATACCTGGTTGGCAAATGAAAATTCCTCTTAGAGGTGGAATGATTTCTTTTAGATGGATGTACTTTATTGATCCCAAAACTGGGAAATTACAGAATAGAGCTTAAGAGATTAAACTCTAAACCATGTGCTTGTTTTTCACCTTTGATGGGAGTTTTAAGATTATTAGCTCAAGCTAATGGTGTTGAATGTATTTGCGTGTACTATTTGATAATAGTAAGTTGATTGAAGTTTATTAGATTTTACAGAGGTCTTTGAAATTACTTTAAGGGCTAATTTGGTTTTAATATACCCTTTCCTTTCTGGAGGTTTGATGTAGTTAACTAATTGGAGAAATTTGACTGAGTGTACCTGAGGCTAGTAGTTAGCTAGTTATTTCTCAGATGTAGGTTTGATTTTAATCTTATCTATGGACTTACTTTGACAGTGTTGTACCCGACAAGTCCCATGGGGTTTTGGTAAAGGTTACTCTGATTTTGGTGAGCCCATTTGAAAATGGGGTCCTGGGTTTGGCTCTTGGGTGGCCAAAGATTGTTGTTGACAATGTGTGGATTCATCCACTTGGGCAGGAATTTAGGAGTGATTTTCCTTTCCTGTAAATTTATTTCAGATGTCTGTGGTACAAATGTGGGGTGGAAGATCTTGTCCCCCCTTCGCAGTTTGTCATGCGAGAGTTTTTGATCGTTGTACGCTTTCTGTTGTTTAGCGACTCGGTCCGAATGGTTTTGAAATACAGCCTTGGGAGCTTTGTATGTCGTTTTGACGCTTTTGTGCTCTGCAGCTGGAATGTTATAGGCATTGGCAGTCATCACCCCCCTCTGGTTTCGAGGAACTCTGAGCGGTGGCGATGATGGTTCATCGGAAGCATGAACAGGAGTGCCATTGCATAGCTGCAGAGAAGATTGTGTCGCATGAAGTGGTTTCAATTTTGGTATGTTATAGGGTTTAGATGCGGGCAGCGCATGTACCATTTTATCCGACCGGTGTTTGACGGTTTTATGGATCATTTGGTTGCACGGTTGAGTGACTGTGCACCTTGCGTTTGCAAAAGTTGGGTTGTTTGTCGCAAAAAGTTGAGGTTTTAGAGGGTCTAGAAAGCCTGTTGGTGTGGCTCTTGTGACCATGCAGGCCTCATGGGCGGGTGGGTGGGTTTCAAAATGTGACACCACCATTGAATCATGGGTATCAAGGGTTCCAAGAGGGCCATTTGGGGTTTTCTGCTCGGCCATTGAGTTTTCAAGATCATTTGAGTGTTTGGCTTGACCTTGTATTTGAAGGTGACTTTTGACATCTCGTGGACAGTACTCACCTTGGTCTTGGCGGTCGCTTTCACTCGGTTGCAGTTGTTCCAACAGTGCTAGTTGTGTGAGACTTGGGGTGTCTAAAGTGTTCAGAACAAAGCACTGTGATTCAGTTGTCCTTGTTGGGTCAAATGGGTGAGGGTGTTGCGTTTGAGCCCATAGTTTGAGGTTCTTGAAATCAATCAGTGGCTCAAAACGGTTCAGTAGGTCTTTGCCAACAAGCAATGGAATGGCGTCAAGTTTGGACACGTAGACCGGATGTGTCAAGGTCATGGGTCCAATGGACATGTTTAGTAGTGATACGCCCAACAGGGTTGTTTTAGTAAGCGCATATGGTCGCACAGCTAATGAACAGGGTTCCAGTTTCAAATGTTTGTTAGCGCGGTTAGCGGCTACACGTAGTTTGTCAAAAAGGGTGTGTGACATGAGCGTGATGTCAGCAGCGGTGTCTAAAACAGCGTCCTGACACACAATGTCTTCAAGGATCAGTGGGAGGTAGAATTTCCGTGCCACCCCCCTCTCGTTTAAGTCGCATAGGAATTGTGGAACCGATGGTTCGACAGAGTTGCGACACGTTGTTAGAGGAGTGGTCTGTGACCTGTGGTTGAGCTGCCATAACAGCACTGGACTGTGTTGAGTCCTTTGGTCCTTCCTCATTTGCATGAGGGATTTTCTTCTTGCGTTTCCTTCGTTTGGAACGCTTGTTTTGAGTTGGCACAGCTGATATAGCTAGAATGTTAGCAGTTTTATTCTCTTTGTGGTTTTGAATCTCTGCTAGGAGGTGTTGGACAATTTCAATAGCTTCTCTACTGAATGTAGGAGTTTCTTCTTCCTTCCAAGGTTTGTGATAGGTCTCTGCTTCTGAGCTTCTGTGATGGGATGGAGACCATTTGTCGCGGTTACGCGTGTCTTTGTATCGGTATCTGTCATCATGGTAGTCCGTATCGCGTTCTCGTGACCTATCCCGTGGATATGGTCTACGACGGTAGTTGGGTTTTCGCAAAGTTGGTCCAAAGTGGTATCCAGAGGACCTAGTGTGGTTTGGACCTTGATGAGGTCGCTTGGGAAAATGCTTCGGCTGTTGACGTACTCGCGGTGTAAGAGGTGGAGTAGAGCGAGGGGCTCCTTCCAATTCCAAGGTGTTAGATGCATCGCTAATAGCTAGCACTGTGGCAAGCTCAGCGTGCTTGTTGCGACTTTGTTGCTGTTTTTGGAACGCATAGTGTGCAAACTCTCTCAGCTGACTTATTGAGTTTGACCTTGGGTTAGCTGTAACTCCCAGGTAATGACTCACAGTGGGATGGAGGTTTTGGATGAAGAGGGTCTTGAAATTGTGGTCTTCTTCCATCCCTGGTGTATTTTGAGATCCAAAATATGCAAGTAGGAGTCTCTGGTAGTAGGCTTGTGTTGGCTCTGAGCGTCCTTGCTTCACGGCTAGGGCTGCGGTTAGCCCTGCCTGTAGGCAGTCGTCGGAGAACTCCTTTTCGATGGCTTCGCGGAGCAGCGTGTAATCTGCTTTGATGTTTGTCGGCTGTCTGTCTATGAATTTTGATACTGACCTGTTAGATGTTAGTTTAATCAGATAGATGCGATCGTCAATTGTAGCATCAGGGTGCTTACGCAGGTAGTAATCAATGTCCTGTAAATAGACTTTGGCATCAGGTGAACCCGTAGGTCCTGGATCAAATTTGGTGATATTTTGCGCGATCTTGTCAAGGTCGCAGTCTGAAGGGGCACACGCACACTGTCCACGCGGTCGCCTGTATTCGAAACGGGAATCGGGCGAGGGAGCGCGGTGGGTGTCCCGGTGTTCATGTCTTTCCTTTAGGAGCAGTTGACATTCCTTGTAATCCTTCTTCACATTTTCAAGTTGACCTTCAACTCTTCTGAGTTCCTTCTTTGTGTCTTGAAGGGCATCTTCAAGTTCATTGTTGTCTTGGTGAAGCACGTCATTGTTATGCATCAACCGTTTATTTTCTGACTCTGCACGGTCCAAATCTTGTACCGCTTCATCCAGTTGGTTTTGAGTTTTGTCATTCTCCTCTTGAGATTGTTCCAAATTTTCTTTCAGTGTTTCATTCTCTCCTTGGAGAGATAGGATCGTTGTTTGTCGATTTGCTAGCTCGTTCTCAGCTACCTTTAATCTTGCGACTAATGTTAGCGCAAACTTACCTAACACACTGGTGAGGTCCTTGCCTTCTGGTGGTTTTTCAGTGTGTTCATTCAAAAGTTCTTCAGTGAGTTGCTCCAATTCTTCGGGCGGTGTTTCCTTGACCCGTGTTGTGAAGCTAGAAATTAAATTGGAAGTCCATGCTTCCAATGTTGTTTGAAGGTCATCCAGTTTGGTAAATTGGTCGGTTGTCTGATGATTTGTCATGTTTGACCGTTGTTGTTATTTAGCCCTTTTAAAAAAAAAAAAAAAAAAAATTCAACTGGTTGATTATTCTTAAATTTGTTCACCAAGGTTTAACCTTGAGATTTTTATGTTACAACCGTGATAGTTGAAAGTTCCTTTAGAATTTGTTTCAACTTGTAGGCTTGCAAGAAGGGAAATAGAATTTTGAAATTATGTAGAAATGTAGAGATGCTTCAAATAATTCGTTCGTTGAAACCGTACGTTGATAAATAAAGTTGAATTGAAATTGGATTGAATTTGTTTCGCAAAACAAAACTGAAATTTCAATGGTGTGGATTGACTTCTTTACTTTTGATCTTCAAGTGTAGTATTGGAATTTGTCATCAATAACTGGCTTTGGGATTTTGCAAAATGTCACTTTGAAAGTGAGGATTTTATTTACAAAAGAAATCCAAAAGCAAAAGAGGCTAAATGCTTTAAAGATTTAGGATTATAAGTTTCCACTTTCTTTTAAAGTTAAGGCTTTCCTCTGGTTTTATTTGTTAAAGCCTATTTTCATTTGAAGCATTAAATGTTTAAAATATTTACAAATTAGAAACAATTGAATTGTTTGAGTATTTGATATCCAAGGATTTCTTAGGATTGAAGCCAATAGTGATCTTTCTTGATTGTGATCTATAAATTTCTTATTTACAGAATAATCAATGTTTGCACCTTTTTGACTTTTTCTTAAATCCTGGGAAAAATTTGAAAATTATGCTGGTTGGTTAAGTGTTTTTCTTTTCCTGTAGAGAAAACATGAATCAGAAATGACACAATGAGTTTAAATAACACCTAGAGCTTCTCTTAAGTGTTAATTGCTTGATGTGGTTTCCTAAATTTGAGAAAGAGGAAAAATTATAAATATTCACTAAGTCTGTAAATTTGTTAAAATGCACAGGACTAATCCTACTTTAATGTTACTCTTGAGTAAACATCAGCATTAGGATCCTTGAGCTAAAACTGGGTTTCTGTGGGAAGGGAATCACACCATATAACATTTAAAAACAGCAAAATAAGCACACATATAGCTTCAAAGTTTGCAACTTTTTGCTTTAAAGTGTGTAAATATGTTTGCTTTTAGCTTAAAAAATTATAATATGTGGTTACATAAGTGATTAAATACAATAGAGGTGTTTGTATATGTTCCTGCTATAGGTATCTATGCAATGAGTGGGATTTCACCACTGAGAAAAACTTTCAGAAGCCAACAGGTCCTTTTCCTTTTATTCTTGGCATAAAAGTTTGGATTAGTGTTAAATTTAGTTTATTCCGAATAATATGAATGGCTTTGAAGTTACTTTGAAGACTTAATTTGGTTATAAATCGTCTTTAAAGATTATAAGTTTAAATAAAATTGCAATCCCTATGTTTCACCACAAGATGGAGGCAGTTTTCGTCTGCACTTCCAGAAGAGGAAACCCAATGACGTCACAAGGAGTCAAGGATCTCTACTCAAAATGGCGGCTACAGGGAACTCTACCTAGACTTAAGATGGCGTCGCTGAGCTGATCTACACATGCGCAGTTTTTTCATGCACAGCTTGACGGTCGCGTGCGCGACTGAGCGTGTACGTACCACGTGGATGCAGTTCAAGCTTCAGTCCATAAAACCACGCCTTGCTTTCCAAAGGCGGGAAAACTTTAGTCTCCCTAAACTTTATTCAACAAGTTTATACAATGATTAATTCAATTAAATCCTCCAAGGGTTTGCTTCGCCTGTGGGGTGTTGAAATAATGGGGAAAACAAATAGGATTTCTTCGCTATTTTGTTCCCAGGCCTATTTTAATTATTCAGCGTGTAATCACGCTTAAGCATGCATTGAAAAACTAAACTGATTAGGGTGCAGTGGGGTCTTCACCCCCACCTTCTCTTGGTCAGCAGACACACACACACACAGCAATCAGGGGGGCGAATTCACCCCCTCCCCCTCGTGACACAGAGACAGACAATAGACTGGCTGCAGGCAAATGAACCACCTTTTTTGTGAGTTAAAATTTGACCAAAATCACACAGCTCATGTATTAATTTTTCATTCTTGAGTCGTTTCAAGTTCAGCCAGGCCTCCACGCGGGGTACCAATAATGTGTAACGGAAATATGGAATATTTAATAAATAATAAATATGATCAGGTATGAATTATTTAATTTATATTGATGTATTGGAATCTGAGCTCAAATCTCATTTCATATACATCAGAAAAGTTAATAACACTCGTAAGGGGCACCAGCTTCTATCCCTAAGAAGCAATTTGATCTTTAATCTCACTTTATACCTGTTTGATCACTCAAATTAATCAATAATCAGTCTCAAAAATTTTCCGTGAATTCGATACCTGGACTTGAAACAGACTCAGAATGAAATAAATTCCCAACAACTTCTCTCATTTTTAAACATTTATTAAACGAAATGATTAACAGACATTGCAGTAATTTCCTTTCATAAAATCAATCTTGTAAATGATAGATTAACAATGTCAATATTTTCGGAACCAGGGTTAAACTGAGAAATGAATTTCTATCAGTTTGAGTTAACAGATTATAAAAAAACCCCGCAAATTTATGGAGAAAGTTTGCTAATTATGAAAAAGTCCTAAATTAATCTTAAGAAAATAAAAACGGAATTTTAATGAAAAGAAGAGTTATGTTAAGGGCTTCTTAATTTGCATCTGATTAGATATACAAATTATTACCGAACCTCAGACGTTAATTCAGCAGTGGAATTAAAAGTTTGCAGCTCACGTGCTCCTCGGTCGATGATAGTTCTGTCGTCGTCCTCAGCCCAAGATTTCGTGGATGTTAGGGGAAATATCTGCCCGCAGATATTTCAGGGTCCACAGTTTGACCTTTAGATTCAAGCAGTCGAAGAGGCTGGATTTTGGCTGTATGGCCCAGAGTTGAAACTGAGTTCTAGCCAGATGGTGCCGATGCTTATTCAGCGTGTGATGGACAGCTGCGCGTTGATTCCTCAGCTGCGTCTTTTCTTCCTGGTAGACAAGCAGCTGTAGAGGTTTTCGGGAATAATTAATGATATCTAATCCGATCTCAAATAAAAAAAACAAACTTTCGGACTTTAGATAAAAATAGTAGCTTCTGGTGGGTGCTTGGTCAAGAAAAATATTATAAAATAAAGTCAAGATTAAAGTTTACATTAAAATTAAACAAACGGTGGTTTTACAGAAAGTTTAACAAAGAAAAAGTGATGAATAAAAATTGGAGTTTGACTCCGATTAAGAATTGAACTCAAAGAAATAGGAATTCCTAGGTATTTAAGAGGAAAAGAAAATACAAAGTTACATAAATAAATTACGAGTTATCTGCTCTGTATTCAGAAAAGCGACATGTGGTAAGATGGTCCTTTGTTCTTCCTTGCTGTGTGTAGACAACGAGAGCAGCCGAAAAGAGAGAGGCGAAAAGAGACTGGGGGCAGGGGTCTCTCTGCTTTTATAAGCTCTGTTGAGTTTCGCGGGCTCCCGGCCTGACCGGAATCTCAGCCAATGAGCGTCCTTCGTGGGCGGGCTCGATGAACTTTTAGTCCAATGAACAAACAGTCTGTTGTTCGGAGTCCTTTGGAATGAAGAGTTGTCATGCAGAGATTGGCTGTGGGAGTCACATGGTTTTAGAGGCAAAACTTTGATACATACTGGAAGTTAATATTTCCCTTTATGTATTAAACTAAGATAACTTTAGTGATTAGTATAAATTATAAGCAGTGCTTCTAAATCAACATGCAGGAATAAACATTCATATAAACATTAGCATGCATATATATAAAATCACAGATTAATGCATTTCACACATATTTTCCACATCAAAAACATCAGAGTCCATCTGCATTTTCATAGTTCTGAAAAGAATGAAGGTTTAGAATTGAGTTTGTAATAATGTACTTTAAAGTTGTTTAAATCCAGCATGTCCACAGTTTAAGGAAATTAGCTGAGTCGTGGATCTGTGTAGGTTTTATGGGGGCAATAAAAGTGAAGCCGGACATTGGGGAAATTCCTTAGGCTGGTTTTAACAAAACAAAGGGGATTTCAGCTGTGGCCTGGGGGAAGAAAATCTGTTTATTTGCGTTATTCCTGGATGAAACAAAAATGTCTTTAAGCAGAAGAATAATTGTTGCTGAGCCAAAGTGAGATGATGCTACAAGAAGTTAAAAACAATTTTGACGAACGTCAACTAAAGTAACCCTGTTACACTATGTTATCTGTCCCCCACAGATCTGATCCTGCCGATCCAGGGATCGAACCCACGACACTCTGCTCACCAGTCCACATCCCTAACCATTAGGCCACCACTGCCCACCATGTGTCAGATTTCTCTTCCATTTTTTTTTTTAATAAAAGCTGTTGGAAGTAAATTCATGGGTCATTGCAAATACTTTGCTTTAAAAGGGCCAAGTTGTCACACAGTAGGAGGGAAAAATTTTGAATAGGAAAAAATGCGTTAAGATGCAATGAGAGTGGTTTTAGACTCAAATCGGAGTTTTGAATCATAATCGAATCATGAGATGCCTAAAGATTCCCACACCTAGTTCAGACCTCGGCTGGGGAGGAGGACCAACTTATTGAACCTTTTGCAGTTTTAGTTGGTGACCCCTGCTCTAGACGAAATATTATACCCTGGCTCTATAAAGTTTGTCAGCTCCCGAAAGCCTGTCTTTTCCAGTCATGTTGCAAATTCTCTGAGTAATGCTCTCCATCTTCCTGTCATCACATGCCTGTCTCCCCAAGACTGCGGTAACTGTCGATGTCGTGATGAAACCGAACTAGTTGCTCCTCGCAGCACAGCTGATCAGTTATTTTGGTGGGAACTGAGCAAACTGGTTGAGCTGTTGTATTTCAATGTAGAACCACATAGTGTACATTTAGTTTCGTTGGTAGCGTTTACCAGTTTAAAGTGATCCCACACTGCACTCCGTTTAGACCGCTTTATTTTCTCAAGTGAGTGGTGGCTGTCAGGTGTGCTAGAAATTAGGCTATAGTGCCCTCACCAGGACTGGCAATGGCACTGTAGAGCGTGTAAATGAAGAGGCAGATTTGTTTCAGACGCTTTATTACACACTCTCACATTTCAAGCATAGACAGAATGACATTCCAGTAGAAGCTCCTCTCTTAAATATCATGGCATTCTTCTAGAATCTTCACACACACAAAAGATGACCTTCGCGTCACATTGCATTCAACCCATCCATCCATCCATCCATCCATCTTCCACCGCTTTTCTGGAGGTCCGGGTCGCGGAGGCAGCAGTTCAAGCAGAGAAGCCCAGACTTCCCTCTCCCCAGCCACCTGCTCCAGCTCTTCAGAGGGGATACCAAGGCGTTCCCAGACCAGCTGGGAGACATAGTCTCTCCACCGAGTCCTGGGTCTGCCCCGGGGTCTCCTCCCAGTGGGACGTGCCTGAAACACCTCAAGTGGGAGGCGTCCAAGAGGCATCCTAATCTGTTATCTCACTAGGGAGCCCCTGCTCTTTGTTCCTGTCTGAGATGGTACACAATTAGGCTCTCCCCAGGTGCCACTCCCCCCAGCATCTTAGATAGGACAAAAGGATAACAGTCCACATGCTGTGATAGAACCATTAAACATCAGTCCACATGCTGCTTGGGCTTCAGTCTTCTCCCGTATCTGCTGTAACCAGAATTCACCGCCTCCGCGGCGCTGCCATGCCTTTGGGGGGCTGTTGTTTGGGGGGGAAACCTTTCTGTCTGTCCGTGTGGGTGCTCTGGGAAATCGTTTCTCTGGGGAGCTCCCCGTGGGGGTCTTCCACGCCGAGGGGCCCTCGCCAACAGCACCTGCTCGTCCGCCACAACGAAAGCGGGTTTGAGTCTGTCTATGCCAATTTTTTCCCTCCTACCCCCCAAGTCTAGCAAAAAATGCTTATCCCCTGTTTCCAGCACTCTGAATGGTCCATCATAGGGTGGGCGCAGTGGAGGGCGGTGGGCGTCGTGTCTGACAAACACGAACTCTGCATTCTTCAAAGTTTTAGGCACAAAAACGCGCGGAAAACTGTAGTGGGAAGGGCCCAGCAGCGTGCCTGTGTCTGCGCTACGCTGGAAAAGCTGAGACGGGCAGCTGCCCGGTGCGGGATTATCTGGCAGAAACTCCCCGGGCAGCCGGAGTGGTTGCGCAAAAACGAGTTCTGCCAGGGAAGCTTCCAGATCCTCTTTAGGCGTGGAGCGCAACCCCAATAAAACCCACGGTAGCCTGTCTACCCAATTTGCATCCGTCAATGAAGCCCTGAGAGCCGCTTTCAATGATCTATGAAAACGTTCGCATAACCCATTAGCCTGTGGGTTGTACGCGGTTGTGCGGTGAATTGTAATACCCAGGCTGCGGGCCATCGCTGACCAGAGTTCGGAAACAAATTGAGGGCCTCTGTCGGACGTAATGTCCGACGGGACTCCAAAACGCGCCACCCATGCTGTTAAAAAAGCGCGCGCCACCTCCTCGGACATGGTTGCCGCCAGCGGAACCGCTTCCGGCCAGCGTGTGGTGCGGTCCACCATTGTCAGGAGGTGCGTGCACCCCTGTGATGGTGGGAGGGGGCCCACGAGGTCCACATGGTCGAACCTCTTAGCCGGAATACGAAATGGCTCCAAGGGAGCCTTCGTGTGTCTGTGTACTTTGGCTCGTTGGCACGCCACGCAGGCTGCCACCCACTCTTTCACTTGTTTGCGAAGGCTCGGCCACACAAAAATTCTCTCCTACCAATTTGACCGACGTGCGCACTCCTGGGTGCGCCAAAGAGTGAACTGACTCAAACACGCGGCGGCGCCACGCAGCCGGGACCACGGGACGCGGGCGACCTGTGGAGACATCGCAGATTAGGGGGGACATGCCGTCTTGCAGCACCCTGCTCTCCAGCCTTAACCCTGTTGGTCCAGACTGGAGCGCGCGCACGTCCGCGTCACTAACCTGCTCTGCGGCCATGGCTGCGTAATCTATCCCCACGCAGACCGGGGCCACCACGGCGCGCGAGAGGCAGTCTGCCACTACATTCAGTTTACCCGACACATGCTGAATATCGGTAGTAAACTCTGAAATCGCGGCCAGCTGTCTCTGCTGCCGGCCCGACCACGGTTCTGAAACCTTGGCCATCGCGAATGTTAGCGGCTTGTGGTCAACGAACGCGGTGAAACTGCGCCCTTCCAGCCAGAACTGGAAGTGGCGAATGGCCAGGTGGAGAGCCAGCAACTCTCTGTCGAACGCGCTGTATTTACGTTCACTGTCGCGCAAAGTCCTGCTGAAAAAGGCGAGCGGCTGCCAAGCCACGGCTACGCGCTGCTCCACGACAGCCCCTATGGCCACATCTGAAGCGTCAGTGGTGAGCGCTATGCGGGCCGTTGGGTTTGGATGTGCCAGCAATGCGGCGCTTGCCAGGGCTGCTTTGACTTCCGAGAACGCCCGCTCTCGCTCCGGGGTCCATTCGACCCTATCCGCGAGTTTCTGTTTTTTGAGCGCGGCGTACAATGGTTGCATGAGCTGTGCTGCGCGGGGAAGGAAACGGTTATAAAAGTTCACCATTCCCAAAAATTCTTGTAGCGCCCTGACCGTTGGTTTGAGCAGGCTGCCGCTTCGTTCCTCCAGCTCTCAAAGAGGAGACAGTGTGTGTGTCTCGCAGCAGATGCAGAATCAGAGTGAGTGAATGAGAGGCAGATTTACAGCACAGTGCAGCTTATATACTCAACTCAAACAATACATCAAAGACATTCACAGCAGTCGATCTGGGCATTTGCATATCAGAGGTACAGACAGGATGCATGAACACAATGCATGGATGACACTTTAACCTCACAGCTGTAAACGCAGCATGCAGCGGAAAAACCCAGGAGTGCGAGCTGACTGTCTCTGTGTGTTGTGGGGGGGTTGAATTCAAACCGCTACACTGCTCCCCCCAGAGGGCACGGTAGGGGACCGTGACCTCGGTGTTGCAGTTTGGGCAGCGAGCAGGGAAAAGCTCTGTGCAGGAGGAGGGGGAGGGGGGTAGCAAATGCTGACCGGCCGCGGGAAAATCGTTCGAGTCGTGCCAAAAGTGTTTGCTGCTCCGCGATGTCCCGTCTGAACATGCAGAGATAAGAAGAAGAAAAAAAAATTAGTCTCTGACTCCTCTCATGGCCATGAAGAAAAGCAGGAGCGGCGGCAAGAAAAAAAAAATAAAAGCAGAGGGACTGGCATGTTGACTTTAGGGCAGACGTAACCCTACAGCCTCGGGAACCGCAGACAGCTGAATTCCCCTTGTGTGCCGTGGCTAAGACCATAAAATCCCGTGAGCAAGCTGCGGGCCTCAGGTGTACAAGCAAGCCTGAAGGGCCAGTGTGCAGCAGAAGGAAGGCGGTCGGAAAAGCCGTATTTGTCCCGTGCGTGGTGCGCCGTCCTCGTCACCCCCGGTGCGCGTGCCGGGGCTCCGTGCGTGGGTGGGCCCGCTGGAGAGGAAATCAGGGTCGGAAACTTGGAGATCGGCGCAGTGTGCGCCGAAAAACATCTCTGACGAGCCGTGGCTGCATTTTAGTCATGGTGCGTTCAGGTCCACATGTGCTCCGTCGGCCATGGGAGTCGCCCGCCTGTGCTCTGATGTGGAGGAGCTGCGCGGCCGGTCCCGCGTGGATGTGCCGATCTCGGCAAGGGTGCGCCATGACGTTCTCTGCCGCTTACCCGGTCTTGGTTGATGTCCTGAGAGCGGCTCGCCCGCCGTGGGCTCTGCGTCAAGGTCTCCCTGAGGCCGCAGGGAGGAAAGACCAGTAAGGCCGCTGTGACGGAGCATTCATGCCCGGGTGCTGCGTTCGCTGGCCGCTCGTTTTCTTCAGTCTCGGGTCACCAGCGTGGCTGTTCAGATCAGAAGGTTGCGTTTGCACAAAACGTGTGCATTCCGGGGTCACCAGTGAAGAGGATGATAAAATAAAGGCAGCGTTGGATTTTTAAATAGCTTTATTATCACCCGCCTTCATCAGAACTCGGCTACAGCCCATGGTTTGAGCAGGCTGCCGCTTCGTTCCTCCAGCTCTCAAAGAGGAGACAGTGTGTGTGTCTCGCAGCAGATGCAGAATCAGAGTGAGTGAATGAGAGGCAGATTTACAGCACAGTGCAGCTTATATACTCAACTCAAACAATACATCAAAGACATTCACAGCAGTCGATCTGGGCATTTGCATATCAGAGGTACAGACAGGATGCATGAACACAATGCATGGATGACACTTTAACCTCACAGCTGTAAACGCAGCATGCAGCGGAAAAAACCCAGGAGTGCGAGCTGACTGTCTCTGTGTGTTGTGGGGGGGGGTTGAATTCAAACCGCTACAAGAGATTGTTTTATTACTTTCTTCAAAATCAGAAGTTTACATACACTGAGATTACTATCCTGATGGGTTAATTGACATTTAAATTAACTAGAGGCACACCTGTGGATGTATTTTAAGGCACACCTCAAACAAACTGCTTCCTAGTGTGACATCATGGGAAAAGCAAAAGAAATTAGCCAAGATATCAGGAAGAGAATTGTGGACCTCCACAAGCCTGGTTCATCCTTGGGTACAATTTCCAGATCTCTGAAGGTGCCACGTTCATCTGTTCAAACAATTATACGCAAGTATAAACACCACGGGAATATCCACCCATCATACTGCTCAGGAAGGAGATGGGTTCTGTGTCCCAGATATGAATGTGTTTTGGTGTGAAATGTGTGTATCAACCCCAGAATAAAAGCAAAAGACCTTGTGAAGATGGTGGCTGAAGCTCGTGAAAGAGTGTCTTTATTCACAGTGAAATGAGCCTGTACCGGCATAGGTTGAAAGGCCACTTAGTGAGGAAGACATCATTACTCCAAAAGCAACACAAAAAAGCCAGTTTATGGTTTGCAAATGCATACGGAGACAAAGACCTTAATTTTTGGAGACATGTCCTGTGGTCTGGTGAAACTAAAACGGAACTGTTTTACCATAATGACCATTGTTAACATTTGGAGGAAAAAGGGGGACACTTGCAAGCCTCAGAACACCATCTCAACTGTGAAGTATGAGGGTGGCAGCATCATGTTGTGGGGGTGTTTTGCTGCAAGAGGTGACTGGTGCACTTCACAAAATAGATGGTATCATGAGAAAAGAACATCATGTGTAAATACTGAAGCAACATCTCAAAACATCAGTCAGGAAGTTAAAGCTTGGGCACAAATGGGTCTTTCAAATGGACAATGACCCTAAGCATACCGCTGCATTATTTACAAAGTGACTCAAAGACAATAAAGTCAATGTTTTGGAGTGGCCATCACAAAGCCCTTATCTCAGTACCATAGAAAATTGTGGGCAGAGCTGAAAAGCCGTGTGTGAGCAAGGCTGCCTACAAACCTCACTCAGTTACACCAGTTCTGTCAGGAGGAATGGGCCAAAATTCCAGCAAACTACTGTGAGAAACTTGTAAAAGGATACCCAAAACATTTGACCTAAATCATACAGTTTAAAGGCAATGCTACCAAATACTAAGGAAATGTACGTATGTAAACTTCTGACTTTAAAGTAAGTAAAAAACATTTTCTAAAAAGTTATTTATCAAATATAAAAATATTTAGTAGAAATAATTTTGGTAATCCTGACTGACCTAAAACAGGAAAAGGTTATTCGGATTTAATGTCAGACAATGAGGGAAAAAAGTATTTTATAGTGTGTATGTAAACTTGTGGTTTCAGCTGTATGTATGAATTATATGAATGTAAATTTTCCTTTTTGTTGGACTGTCTTATCTTGTCTTGTATCTTATATACATACACTTAAGGAGAAAAAAATTTCTTGCTTTGCGCAAAAGTCAGTTCACTCTTACAGTATAATAGAGAACATGTTTCTCCTCATATTACAGAATACATAACCACTCATTTTTTTTTAAATTTTTCAACCAATTTAAATACTTTAACATCTTGCAAATACATTTTCTATCACCAGTCACCATTCCTAAATGTGAAGGTTGGATAAAATATTGACAAATATTGACATTACATTGGAACATGAATTCTTATTTTTAGCACCAACAATCAAGCAATTTCCTTGTAGGAATCAAGACCCAGAAGGTGAGTAGTGATGTTTCTAATAATTGGTAAGCTGTGTGTCTTACAGTTAGAGGGATTAGTTGGCATTGTAGTCACCATGGAGGTGGACTTGCAGAAGCAAAGGGAAGCAGATCACTCCCCTAAAGAAACACAGCCCACAGGAGCATCGCTGTGTGCCTGCCTACCCCACCCATCGTGAGCAGGAAGAAAATTGACTCACAATATGACAGAGTATATATTGGTTAAAGTTTTGCTGTATGCTTAGTGCCTGTGGGACTTACTGCTTGTTCAGCTCTGAGCCCCTTCTTGTTTGCCACAGTGATGGGCAGGCTGACAGACGGGGTCAGGCAAAAGTCTCTGTGGACCATGATGTTTGCACACGACATTGTGATCGGTAGTGAGAGTAGGGAACAGGTGGAAGAGAACCTGGTAGTGAGACCTGCTGTGATGTATGATTTGGAGACAGTGGCACTGACAAAAAGACAGGAGGCAGAGCTGGAGGTGGCAGAGTTGAAGATGCTAAGATTTTCATTGGGAGTGACTGGGGGTACAGGATTAGAAATGAGCAGTATTGGGCAAGTTACTAAAAATAGTAACTAGTTAAAGTTATTAGTTGCTTCTTTTCAAAAGTAACTTACTTACCAGTTACTGCATGATTAAAGTAACTAGTTACTTGAAAAAGTAACTTTCACGTTACTTTTAAATGCATACTTAAATCATCTTGCACACATTGCAAGATCAAGGGCCCCTTGTTCTCATCAGAAAAAAGAAGAAAAAGAAAACTGATGAGAAAAAAGTCTCATCTTACAGAGAAAAAATGTCTCAGATTTACACAAACTATTGTAATCAGTAGAAAGTCAAAAATTTACAAGAAACAAAGCTGTGAATTCACAGAGAAAATTTTGGACCCCCTGGTGGGCAGTTTTTGGCCCACGAGCCATATGTTTGACACCCCTGGACCAGTCCATTAAAAATGCATATTTAGAGGATTTACTTTGATGAAATAGTTGCATATCACAACAGCGTGTAAATGAATAAGATAAAATAAAACAGAAAGCACAGATAAATGAAAGTTCACCCTAAGCTGTTCTCTACTGCAACAAATCACAGTCACTTTTTCTCTGTGCGGTAAGAAAACAGGATTGACCTGTTTTGATAATTTTAATAACTTTTCATGATCAACATCTGTAGCTGGTACATGCTTAATTTCAAGGTATTTGGGTGAATGACCGTTGACAAATTCATTTTGATGTCACTTGCACATTTTTGAAAATATGGTGCAGAAAAATTAATTTTTAGAACATAAAACCAGTGGAGAAAAATTTTGGAAGATTTCAGAGATTACAGTGATGAAAGAATTTTGACTCTAGGTCCAGCCATACCTATCTCCCAAGGGAATACTCACACGTGATCTGCATTGTTATTTATGCAAATCCGACGGCGAACGCAGGGACAGCGCGTGACGCCATTCACTCAGTAACTGGCAGGCTGCTGACAGAACACCCATATGCTCTTCTCCTTATCTCAGGTGATTTCAACCATATTTCACTGTCCCCCATTCTACCCACGTTCACCCAGTATGTCACATGCCACACTAGAGACAATAAAACACTGGACTTATTCTATGCAAACACTAAGGAGGCGTACACCTCATCACCACTCCCCCCACCCGGGAGATCGGATCACAACCTGGTTCATCTCCTGCCGATGTACAAACCCGTAGTACACAGACAACCTACAACAAGGCAATGGACGCTCTAAAGGACTGTTTTGAAACCACTGCCTGGGAGCAGCTCTGCGATCCACATGGTGAGGACATTGATGACCTCACTCACACCATCACGGACTACATCAACTTCTGTGTGGGCAACACCGTACCCACCAAGACCATACGGTGTTGCTCGAACAACAAACCCTGGATCAACCCTGAGATTAAAACACTTGTGAGAGAGAAGAAGAGGATCTTCAGGTCAGGGAACAGGGAGATGCTGAAGTCCGTACAGAGGGAGCTGAGGAGAAAGATCAGAGAAGGCAAGGACAGCTTCAGGAAGAAGATGGAGGACAAGCTGCAACAGAGCGACATCGGCGGGGTCTGGAGAAACCTTAAAACCATCTCTGGGCTCCAGAATACCTCCTCCCAGGCCACGGGGGGCAGGAAGTGGGCAAACAATCTGAACCTGTTTTTTAATAGGTTTGACCAACTGTCCCCCCCCCCCCCGACTGCACACCAACCACTGCTGCCTCTAAAGTCATCGAGACCTGCTGTTCACACCCCACTCCACCAACACCCCCCCACTCCCAGCACACGGACCCCCAACCTGACCCTCACTAAGACCCAGGTGAGGACGGAGCTGAGGAAGATTAAAGCGAGGAAGGCCTCGGGACCGGATGGCATCAGTGCGAAGCTCCTCCAGTCCTGCGCAGACCAGCTGTGTGGGATTGTGGAACACATCTTCAACCTGAGCCTGAAGCCGGGGAGGGTACCACAGTTGTGGAAAACATCTTGTGTGGTACCTGTACCAAAGACTTCCCACCCCAAAGACCTGAACAGCTACAGACCAGTGCCCTGACGTCTCACGTGATGAAGACCCTGAAGAGACTGCTCCTTGCTCACCTCCGCCCCCTGGTGGGACCAGTGATGGATCCACTCCAGTTTGCCTACCAGCATGGCATTGGGGTGGAGGATGCAGTGATCTTCCTCCTTCACCGTTCCCTGTCCCACCTGAAGAAGCCCGGGAACACGGTGCGGATCATGTTCTTTGACTTCTCCAGTGCTTTCAACACCATCCAACTGATGATCCTGAAGGACAAGCTGCTGTGTGCAGGGGTGGACCAGCACCTGTCATCATGGATCTTGGGCTACCTCACTAACCGGCCACAGTTTGTGAGAATCCGGGATTGTGTGTCCGACACGATCATCGGTAGCATGGGGGCCCCCCAGGGAACGGTTTTGGCTCCCTTCCTGTTCACCCTTTATACTGCGGACTTCTCACACAACACAACACACTGCCATCTACAGAAGTTCTCTGACCACTCTGCGATCGTCGGCCTCATTTCCAACGAAGATGAAGCTGAGTACAGAGGACTTATCCAAGACTTCGTGGACTGGTGCCATCGGAACTGCCTCCAGATCAACGCTAGGAAAACTAAGGAGCTGGTGGTGGATTGCCACAGGCAAGGACAACCCCTCACAGCACCAGTAAACATCCAGGGAACAGACATTGAGATGGTGACATCCTTCAAGTATCTGGGTGTTCATCTGAACAATAAACTAGACTGGTCACACAATACTGACGCACTCTACAAGAAGGGACAGCACAGGCTGTTCCTACTGAGGAGGCTCAGGTCTTTTGGTGTACAAGGGGTGCTCTTGAAGACATTCTACGACACGGTGGTGGCATCAGCCATCACTTTTGGAGTGGTCTGCTGGGGCAACGGCATTATAGCAGCCGATAGGAAGAGACTGAACAAACTAATCAAGAAAGCTAGCTCTGTCCTGGGGCAACGCCTTGACCCAGTGGAGGAGATAGGGGAGAGAAGGATGGTGGCTAAACTGTCATCTCTGCTGGAGTCCGAGTCCTACCCCATGCAGGACATACTGAACGCACTGAGGAGCTCATTTAGCAGTAGACTACATCATCCTAGGTGCACGACCGAGAGGTTTCGCAGGTCCTTCCTACCTACGGCGTCAGTCTGTATAGCCTAAGCAGGGCTGCTCGCAGAGATAGCAAAAAAATGTGACGACCTAATAGTACTGAATGCAAAAGACGCAACAGACTTACACAAATGGTCCCCTCCAGTATACAACTAGGACAATATCAGTCGCTATGGAGGGTGACAATATGTATGGGTACATATTCATACCATGTAGGGTAACTAAATAGACGGTTATGCTGTTTATTCCATTTAGCTACAGTGCTCCATACTGTGTGTATATATATTTATATATTTATGTGTACATATGTATATTCACTGCTCTTATTTTATTATCTTCTAAATTATTCCTCTGAGTGTTGCTATCCCTGTGCTGTTGCAATCCTGGAATTTCCCCATTGTGGGACTAATAAAGGCTTATCTTATCTTATCTTAAGTAAATGCATTTTAATTTCCATGGATCACAGTCCAAGGTCTGGGTCACGAACTGTCCAGGTGTATACAGTGGTGTGAAAAAGTTTTTGCCCCCTTCCTGATTTCTCTTTTTTTTTTTGTATGTCACACTTAAATGTTTCAGATCATCAAACAAATTTAAATATTAGACAAAGATAACACAAGTAAACACAAAATGCAGTTTTTAAATGAAGGTGTTTATTATTAAGGAGAAAAAAAAAAATCCAAACCTACATGGCCCTGTGTGAAAAAGTGATTGCCCCCTAAACCTAATAACTGGTTGGGCCACTCCTAGCAGCAACAACTGCAATCAAGCGTTTGCGATAACTGGCAGTGACTCTTTTACAGCACTGTGGAGGAATTTTTGCCTACTCATCTTTGCAGAATTGCTGTAATTCAGCCACATTGGAGGGTTTTCGAGCATGAACCGCCTGTTTAAGCTCATGCCACAGCATCTCAATCGGATTCAGGTCAGGACTTTGACTAGGCCACTTCAATCTCTTCCTTTTGTTTTTCTTAAGCCATTCAGAGGTGGACAGTGGTGTGTTTTGGATCATTGTCCTGCTGCAGAACCCAAGTGTGCTTCAGCTTGAGGTCACGAACAGATGGCTGGACATTCTCCTTCAGGAATTTTTTTTTTTTTTTTTTTTTTTTTTTGTTACTTATTTGTACCCGTAGGTAGACTTGGTTTGCAGTCTGGTGATAAGCCACCGCTGCTGGTCGCTGCATGCGCGAGCGCCCTAAACCTACATGTTTTTGGTATGCGGGAGGAAACCGGAGAAATCCCGGAGTAAACCCGCGCAACACGGGGAGAACATGCAAACTCCACACAGCTCACTGTTGGTCGGGGGCTGGGATCGAACCCACGATCTCATGATCCCCGCGGTCCCCCGGCCGAGGGTAAAACTGTGCTGCCACAGTGCTAAACCACTGCGCCACCGTGCAGCCCATGTCCATTTGGATGTTGTTGTGGGGTCTTTTGCAACCTCTTGGATGAGTTGTCGCTGCGCTCTTGTGGTAATTTTGGTCAGCCGGCCACTCCAGGGAAGGTTCACCACTGTTCCATGTGTTTGCCATTTGTGGATAATGGCTCTTATTGTGGTTCACTGGTGTCCCAAAGCATTAAGAATGGCTTTATAACCTTTTCCAGACTGATAGATCTCAATTACTTTATTTCATATTTGTTCCTGAATTTCTTCGGATTGCAGCATGACGTCTAGCTTTTGAGGATCTTTTGGTCTACTTCACTTTGTCAGGCAGGCCCTATTTAAGTTACTTCTTGATTGAGAACAGGTGTGGTAGTAATCTGGCCTGGGTGTGGCTAGAGAAATTAAACTCAGCTTTCCAAAGATGTGATAAACCAGTTAATTTATGTTTTAACGGGAGGGGGGTCACTTTTTCACACAGGGCTATCTATGTAGGTTTGGATTTATTTTTTTTTTACCCTTAATAAAACACGTTAATTTAAAAACTGCATTTTGTGTTTACTTGTGTTATCTTTGTCTAATATTTAAATTTGTTTGATGATCTGAAATATTTAGGTGTGACAAACATACAAAAAAATGAGAAATCAGGAAGGGGGCAAACACTTTTTCACACTGCTGTACCTGTTCTTGAAATCCAGCTGTGTGTGGCTGTTCAGATAGCATAAATCCACTAACACGGTGTTGTTAGCATAGCATAGCACAAACACTTTGTCAGAGCTTTGTTGCTGTTTTCAGGTGCTTCTGATAATTACAGTTTGTCTCAACTGGCACTTAACTTTCAAACCACCAATATGCTTTTGTCCTTAACCGCGACAAAGGAAAAATAATCTATTTCCACAAAAAGAAAGTAGTGTCATCTTTTCATCTGCTCAGTAGTGAAGACTTCTCTTTGCAACAGGTCATGTCGACTGACGTCTGCTTCAGCTACAGTAGGGTCAGTTTGTATATTAATTTATTTCCGCTAAAAATATCTATCCATGTTAATAAAATGAGTAACGAGTAACACATCTGATCAAATTTCAGTAATGGTAACACATCCCTGAATTCTTAAACAGTAATTTCGTTACACAGCACATTACTGCAAAAGTAGTGACGTTACAGTAACGCGCTACAAAGTAACTCCCCACACTGCATACAACACATCAATACTCCTACAATTCATGTTTGAAAAATCATACCAACATTTTGACACCCCCCCACACACACACAAACACACAAACCAGTTTTATTAATCAGTTTAATTGGTTGAGGAATAAATGAATATTTATATCTGTTATATCTACACACACACACGTCAGGTCAGGCATTGGTTTGCTTGCTACCAGATAACCATGAAAACCGGTACTACAGAGCATCAGTGAGCCACCACCATGCTTCACTGTAGGCAGGGTGTTCTTTTCAGCATATGCTTCATTCTTCCTCTTCCAGACATACCACTGATCCATAGGACTGAAAAGTTCCAGTTTCGTTTCGTTTCATCGCTCCACAGAATGGAATCTCAAAACCTCTTTGGCTTATTTACTGTATATAGTCTTGAGCAATGTGGAGCCGACTTTTCAGGCCTATAGATCAGCAGTATATCTGGAGGATGAAAAATAAAGCATATGCTGAAAAGAACACCATGCCTAAATTGAAGCATGGTGATGGCACAGAGATGCTCTGGGGCTGCTCAGCTTCCTCTGGCACTGGAAGCCTGTAGTGTGTGGTGGCTAAGATGGATTTAATCAAATATCAGAAAATCCTGGGAGTCGCAGCAGATGACTGCCCCTCCCTAAGCCTGGTTCTGCTGGAGGTTTCTTCCTGTTAAAAGGGAGTTTTTCCTCTCCACCGTCGCCAAGCGCTTGCTCACAGGGGATCACCTGATTGCTGGGGTCTTTCTGCAATTGGATTGTGGATTGTCCTCTCCTGGTTGGGGACAAGCTCCTGCCCCAAATGGAGGAGTTCAAGTATTTCGGGGTCTTATTCATGAGTGAAGAGAGAATGGAGTGAGAGATTGACAGACGGATCGGAGCAGCATCTGCAGTGTTGCAGACGTTGTACCGGTCTGTTGTGGTGAAGCGGGAGCTGAGCTCTAAGGTAAAGCTGTTGATTTACCAGTCAACCTATGTTCCTACCTTCACCTATGGTCATGAGCTTTGGGTAATGACCGAAAGAATGAGATCGTGGATACAGTCAGCTGAAATGAGCTTTCTCCATAGGATTGCTGGACTCACCCTTCAAAATAGGGTGAGGAGCTCAGTCATTCGGGAGAGGCTCAGAGTAGAACCGCTGCTCTTCCACATTGAAAGTAGCCAGTTGAAGTACTTTGGGCATCTGATCAGGATGCCTCCTAGATGCCTCCCTCTTGAGGTGTTTCGGGCACGTCCCTCTGGGAGGAGACCCCGGGCAAACCCAGGACTCGCTGGAAAGACAATGGTTGTGTCACATTTCTGGTGTTGCAGCCTCATAGACCACGACCCTGGAGGCCAGAGCACTCAAAGGTCGGGTAGGCTGCAACTAAAGGCTGATTTATGGCTGTAAAATGAGACAGTCTAGTCTTTGGAAGATTCATGTTTGTGTGATGACGCTCTAGCCTTTTGCCTAGCAACCATGACACCTCAGTTGAGTTTTTGCTGACAAAAGTTCTCTGTCAAAAAGACAGAGAGAACTTTATTTTTATCTTTATTGTATTTTCTTTACCTTTTGAGAATTTTCACCAGACCGAAAGAGGACCGTGGCTGGATAAAATAAGACTTCACCTCATGTTAAAGTCAGCAGGTAAAATTAAGGTAAGATTAAAACCACAGAATAGATCAAAAAATTTTATGACTTTAAATACGTATATCAGTTATGAATGAATGAATGAATGAATGAATTTTATTTATTTCGGATAGTACAGTACAGGTTAAAAGAAACTGTATAATATAACAACAAGGTCAAATTAGACAAAGACTCCTTCTACTATACAATTCCACGTGAGTTATCCGAAATGGGTGATGGCTGAAGCCGCAGCTTATATTGCCCACCCATATTCCATCCAAGAATTCAAAAGAGAAAAAAGAGAAAACAAGACAAGAGCGATTACAATTTAAAACGAAGCTAAGACAAAATATGACTGAGAGAAAAAAAAAAGAAAACTAAGCTAGGCTAAGTTAAGCGGTTACTATTCAAAAACAAATCTAAGACAAAATGTCACAGAGAAAAAAAAAAAAAAAACTAAGCTACAACACAGGCTGGATATGTCAATCCTTATGTGAGTTTACATGTCGTCTTGTAAATATGTTTGGAGTATTTCTTCCTTTAGTTTTTGTTTAAATTGTCCAAGCGTTGTACATGATTTTAATTCAGGTCCAAAATCGTTCCATAATCTGACTCCTTGCACTGAAATACAGTGTTGCTTGGTGGTTGTTCTCACTGTAGGCTTTTGAAATATACATGAGTGAACTCTAAAATATATTCTTAATTACATGACCAGTAGAAAATATGAAAGTTTACTGTTATCATTTATGACCATTATGTAGCTAAATAATTAGATGTTCTGCCTTGTATCAGCTCTGACATTTAGTTTTTAAGATAAGATAAGATAAGCCTTTATTAGTCCCACAATGGGGAAATTCCAGGATTGCAACAACACAGGGATAGCAACACTCAGAGCAACAATCAGAAGGCAAGAAAAAAACAAGAACAGCTAGTATACATATGTACATACAGTGGGGTAAAAAAGTATTTAGTCAGCCACCAATTGTGCGAGTTCTCCCACTTAAAAGATGAGAGAGGTCTCCAATTTTCATCATAGGTATACCTCAACTATGAGAGACAAAATAAGAAAAAAAAAATCCAGAAAATCACATTGAAGGATTTTTAATGAATTAATTGGTAAATTCCTTGGTAAAATAAGTATTTGGTCAATAACAAAAGTTCATCTCAATACTTTGTTATATACCCTTTGTTGGCAATGACAGAGGTCAAACATTTTCTGTAAGTTTTCACACACTGTTGCTGGTATTTTGGCCCATTCCTCCATGCAGATCTCCTCTAGAGCAGTGATGTTTTGGGGCTGTCGCTGGGCAACACGGACTTTCAACTCCCTCCAAAGATTTTCTATGGGGTTGAGATCTGAAGACTGGCTAGGCCACTCCAGGACCTTGAAATGCTTCGTACGAAGCCACTCCTTCGTTGCCTGGGCGGTGTGTTTGGGATCATTATCATGCTAAAAGACCCAGCCACGTTTCATCTTCAATGCCCTTGCTGGTGGAAGGAGGTTTTCACTCAAAATCTCACGATACATGGCCCCATTTATTCTTTCCATTACACAAATCAGTCGTCCTGGTCCCTTTGCAGAAAAACAGCCCCAAAGTATGATGTTTAAACCCCCATGCTTCACAGTAGGTATGGCGTTCTTTCTCCTCCAAACACAAGTTGAGTTTTTACCAACAAGTTCTATTTTGGTTTCATCTGACCATATGACATTCTCCCAATCCTCTTCTGGATCATCCAAATGCTCTCTAGCAAACTTAAGACGGGCCTGGACATGTACTGGCTTAAGCAGGGGGACACGTCTGGCACTGCAGGATTTGAGTCCCTGGCGGCGTAGTGTGTTTCTGATGTAGTCTTTGTTACTTTGGTCCCAGCTCTCTGCAGGTCATTCACTAGGTCCCCCCATATGGTTCTGGGATTTTTGCTCACCGTTCTCGTGATCATTTTGACCCCACGGGGTGAGATCTTGCGTGGAGCCCCAGATCGAGGGAGATTATCAGTGGTCTTGTATGCCTTCCATTTTCTAATAATTGCTCCCACAGTTGATTTCTTCACACCAAGCTGCTTACCTATTGCAGATTCAGTCTTCCCAGCCTGGTGCAGGTCTACAGTTTTGTTTCTGGTGTCCTTTGACAGCTCTTTGGTCTTGGCCATAGTGGAGTTTGGAGTCTGACTGTTTGAGGTTGTGGACAGGTGTCTTTTATACTGATAACGAGTTCAAACATGTGCCATTAATACAGGTAACGAGTGGAGGACAGAGGAGCCTCTTAAAGAAGAAGTTACAGGTCTGTGAGAGCCAGAAATCTTGCTTGTTTGTAGGTGACCAAATACTTATTTTACTGAGGAATTTACCAATTAATTCATTAAAAATCCTTCAATGTCACTTCCGGTTATGGCTGCCATGTAAGACGGACGTGTTTCACTCTGTTCTGCTCCTGGAGAAAAAAAATCGGCAAATAACTCTCTCATTTGGGACAGAACGTATCCCAGCGTTTGGGCGAGGATATGTCGGCGAAACCTAAGGCTGGAAAACTAGGTAAAGGAAAAAGCGAGCCGCCGAAACAGTCCAAATTAACGGACTTTCAGGTCTGTGACGCAGCAAACAAAACTCCATATATGGCGGAGGAGGCTGGCAACGGTGCGATATCTGCGGGGAGCGGCGCAGATGCGCTGATGGCTGCCATGAGTTCAATGAGAGCGGACTTTTCCTCTAGATTTGATGGGATTATGACAGCGTTGGAAGGAATAAGAAAGGAATTGGGTGACTGTGTAGAACGAACGGCGCAGATGGAGCTCCGTCTCGCTAGTGCTGAAGATGACGTCACCCGTCTTCAATTAAAGGTGCGCACTTTTGAAAAAAAAAATAAATGTCTAGAAGATAATATTTTGGATTTGGAATCTCGGTCGAGACAGAATAACTTGAGGCTGGTGGGTCTTCCAGAGGAATCAGAAGGTCGGGACGTATGTTCCTTTCTGGAAAAGTGGATTCCGGAGGTGCTGGGCAGCGCGGAGCTGCAATCAGCAGTGGTTCTGGAAAAAGCACATCGTATTGGCCCACGGAGAGAAAAGGGACCGGCGAGGACCTTAATTATGAAGTTTCTTAGCAACAGAGACAGGATGAAGATCTTCAACGCTGCACGAGCTAAAGGAGAGATTAAACACCAGGATCAGCAGGTGCGGTTCTACCCAGATCTGGCCACAGGAATCCAACAATTGAGGAAGCAGTTTGATCCCATACGTAAGGAGCTGCGCAACCTTGGGATTCGTCATGGTGTAATCTATCCTGCGAGACTGCTGACCACGTATGAGGGCAGAACCCACATCTTCAAGACCCCAGAGGAGGCGCAGGAGTTCATCAAGAAGATCAAAGAAGAAGAAGAGACTGGTGGGAGCTAAGCATGAACAAAATATAAGGTAGAATAATTAAGTATTTGCACAGGCATCTGACTGACTTGAAGTAAACAGCAAGTTTACAAAATATAGATTGTATTATATATTAAAAAAAAACAAAAACAAAACAAACAAAAAAAACTATGATGTACAAAGTTGTTAAAAATTTTGGAGTTAAGTTGGAAAACTACAGAGGAGAGTTAATGTTACGTCATTAAAAGCAGTAGAGTTAGGGTGATTGGGAGGATGAAGAAGGAGTGGCTTAGGCTGTTCCCCGTGGGTGTGGAGCGGTCGATGGCTATATCGGGAGACGGAATTTTTCTTTTGATTTTGGGGGGTTCGCCACAAGTGTGGGAAGGGGGAATTTGTTTGTGTGTAGTTTGTAGGATGAATGTTCAACCACTCATGTTTTTGCTTCTCTGTATGAGCATGTTTACACTGCAAGGTAATCCCAAACTCTCTATTGATCATAAACCAAAGTGTTAATCTTAATTTAACTTCATGGAATTGCAGAGGTCTACAAAATTTAAAAAAACTTAAACAAGTTATGAATAAAATAAAAGACATGGGTTCAAAAATTGTGTTTTTACAAGAAACTCATCTAATAGAGGAGGATATAAAAAGAATTAGGAGTAGATGGCAAGGAAGTGTATTCACCTCATCATTTTCATCCCGGGCCAGGGGAGTTATGACTCTCATACATAAATCAGTCCCTTTTCAAGTGAAAAATGTAATTGGAGACAAACTTGGAAGATATGTAATCATTCAAGGTTCTTTGCTATTAGAAAATATAAATCTTGTGAACTTATATGGTCCCAATATAGATGATCAAAAGTTCTTTGCTAATTTATTTCTTATTTTATCATCACTTACAGGGCAACATATAATAGCAGGGGATTTTAATTGTACATTGAATCCAGGTATAGATAGATCAACAGGGCTGGATTGTACGCACAATGGATGTAGGATGACTATTAATCATTTTATGAAAGAATTGAGATTGTTAGATATATGGAGAGAAATGAAACCACAAGTTAAAGCCTATTCTTGTTATTCCAGTACCTATAAGACATTCTCACGTATTGATTATTTTTTGATTTCCACAGAATTAAGATCCAAGATTCAAAACTGCTTTTATGATAACATCGTGATCTCTGATCATGCACCCTGTTGTCTAATATATGTAGATAAAAAATTGACAAAGGAATCAGGTAGATGGCAATTTCAGCATAAATGGCTTCAGGATGAGGAATTTGTCAAGTATATAGAAAAACAGATAGACGAGTACTTTGACATCAATACTACACAAACATCAGCATGTGTAAAGTGGGAAGCTTTCAAAGCTTTCATATTATTAGTTATACAGGATCAAAATCTAAGAAGACTCGAGAGGAGAGAGCTAAATTGGAACATAAAATGAAAAGTCTTCAGGAAAAAGTGTATGCAGGAAGTGATCCAAGGTTGGAGAATGAATTACTGATTTTGAGAGCTGAATACGACAAAAAATCAGCGAATAGAGCTGCCTCGAGTCTTCTAAGATTGAAACAATCTTTTTATGAACAAGGTGAAAAATCAGGAAAATTATTGGCATGGCAGATTAAACAATTAGAAATTAAAACACCAATTACTAGTATTATAAGTAACGGACAGGTAGTTATAGATCCTTTAGAAATTAACAGAGCCTTTAGAGATTACTATGAAAAATTATATGATACTAAAAATGGATTTGATTTAACAAAACTAAATGGGTTTTTGAACGAACTATCTATACCGTGTATTCCAAATGAAAACAGGGAGATATTGGAGTCTAAAATTAGTCAAGAAGAAGTTGGGCTAGCCATTGATAATATGAAATCAGGAAAAAGTGCAGGACCAGATGGTCTTCCAGTTGACCTTTATAAGAAATTTAAGAATAAATTAATAAAACCTTTTTTGGAAATGGTTTTAGAAGCATTTCAAAATAATAATTTACCATCATACATAAATAATGCCTTAATTATACTGCTGCCAAAACCAGGTAAGCCCTCTAATAAATGTGAAAATATGAGACCAATAAGCCTATTAAACGCCGACCTTAAGATAATCTGTAAAATTTTAGCAAGACGAATACAAGAAATTTTACCAAATATTATTAATCGAGATCAGAATGGCTTTATAAAGGGAAGACAAGGCTTCCATAATGTAAGAAGACTATTTAATATTATTTATTTTAATAAAGAAGCACCGGATACAGCTCTCCTATCACTGGACGCCGAAAAGGCCTTTGATAGAGTTGAATGGCCCTTTCTTTTTGAAGTCCTACAAAGGTTTGGACTTGGAAATAATTTCATAAAATGGGTTCAAATAATATACAATAATGCTACAGCAGAAATCCTAACAAATAACAATATTTCAAAACCAATAAAAATCAATAGAGGATGTCGACAAGGCTGTCCACTTTCACCTTTACTGTTTACTATGGCAATTGAACCTTTAGCGATAGCGATACGTTTACATTCACAAATATATGGAATTAAAGTTGGACCAACAGAACATAAAATCTCCCTGTACGCCGATGACATAATTTTGTTTATGTCGAATCTAAAAAAATCAATTCCAACCTTGTTGAATTTAATAAAGAATTTTGGGGAAATATCAGGATATAAAATAAATAAAACTAAATCTTCAATATTAATGCTAAATGAGACCCAGAGAAATTACCCAGCCCCTGAGGTAAATCAATTCAATGTTGTAAATCAGTTTAAATATTTAGGAATCCAAATTGTGCCTAAGCTAGAATCAGTCGCCAGTGTCAACTATGAAGCCTTAATGACAGATATCAATGAGTTAACTCAGAGATGGATGTCACTACCAATGTCGATGATCGGGAGAATCAATATACTTAAAAGTAATATTTTACCTAAAATACTTTATTTATTTCAATACATTCCCTTATCACCACCTTTAGATTTATTCTCAAGAATAAAAAAAAAGTTAGTGGAATTTATATGGAACAACAGGAGGGCTAGATTACGTCTGTCTTTATTATATTTACCATTTGATCGTGGAGGTCTGAAATGTCCAAATTTTATGTTGTATTATTGGTCGGCACAACTGAGGTCTATGACATATTATTTTTCATCAAACGATCTCCCTCACTGGACTGAAATGGAATCATACAATTTACCTTTACCTCTTCCCATATTCATATACTCAGATTCGGCAAAAAAATTACAAAAACAAGTTAAAAATCCATTTGTAAAGCATATGATCAAAATATGGTGTGAAGCTAAAAACTATTTAAAAGAACCACAGTTACTGTCACAATTTAGTCCAATATGGGGTAATCAATATTTTAAACCAGGGAGAGCGGACGCTGTATTTAAAGTATGGAATTTAAAAGGGATACAAAAGATTCAGGATTTATATTTGCCATGTGCAGATAACATAATGTCTTTTGAAGAGCTGAGGATCAAATTTAATCTCAATAGAACACATTTTTTTAAATATCTTCAACTTAGAAACTTTATTCGATCAAATCAAAATAAAGCTCTCACTCGACCTATTTATTCATCCTTGGAAAAAATGGTGATGAAAGATAGTAAAAGAAAGGGTATTATTTCAGAGTTTTATAACTCATTGACACTATCTTCAAGTGAAAATTCACTGAAAAGATTAAACTACTGGAAAGAAGATCTGCAAACTGAAATTTCAGAGGAACAATGGGAATTGGCTTGTACAGAAGCTCAAACCAAATCAATAAATGTACGCCTTAAATTGATACATTTCAAATGGTTAATGCGGATGTATGTTACACCGGAGGAGTTAAATAAATATAACAAAAATATACCAGATACATGCACAAAATGCATGGAAAGTAAAGGAACTCTATTTCATTGTGTATGGGAATGTAGATTAATAAGAATGTTTTGGGAAGAGGTGAGGGTAACAATTGAAAAAATAATCTCAAAACAAATCATATTGAATCCTAAACTGTTTTTGTTGGGTCTGTACCCAGAAAAGCATAATTTTAATAAAAGTGAAAGAACATTCATAGACCTCAGTTTGCTTAATGCCAAAAAATGTATTGCACTATTATGGAAAAAGACTCATAGACCAGATGTGACTCAGTGGTTAAGACAGATGTTAACAAACCTTCCATTAGAAAGAATAACATATATACTGAAATCAAAGGAAATTGTGTTTGAGAATATATGGAGACCTTTTATTGATTATGTAAAAAATTTAAACATAACTTTTGAAGAAGAAGGTGAATGATGTGTGTGGCCCTTGTAAATTCCAAACTGGTGAACATAATATGTATACTTATGTATTGGGATTGTCTAGACTAAACAGAGGAGCATTGTTGAAGATTTGATTTTGCTGGTGGTTGTTGGTGTTTTTAGTGCATCCTTTTTTTTTTTCTTTTTTTTTGTAGTACTTTAGTGTTAGTGTTTGATTGTTTGTATCATGTTTGTTAAAAAAAAAAAAAGGTTCAATAAAGATATTGTGGAAAAAAAAAATCCTTCAATGTGATTTTCTGGATTTTTTTTTTCTCATTTTGTCTCTCATAGTTGACGTATACCTATGATGAAAATTGGAGACCTCTCTCATCTTTTAAGTGGGAGAACTTGGACAATTGGTGGCTGACTAAATACTTTTTTGCCCCACTGTATTACTATATATATATATATACTGTATATACTGTATACGTATATATATATATTTAGACACACAGTGCGGAGCACTGTGGTTGGTGGATGTGTAGCAGAAAGACCACAGTCCTGTACTGTAGGATGATGACCCTCAATGATTTTCAGCAGCAGTAAAACACATTCCATCTTCAGCTTCATCCAAGTTGTACCATCTCAGTAAATTAGAAAATCATGATTTGTCATTTAATTTTAAAAACTATAATCATTATCATTATTAAATCAGGTTTAAAATGTTTCACTCTGTGTGTAATAAACATATGAAAGTCTCTTTTGGAATTAGCATGCAAAAAATTATCTTTTTCAAAAACTGCTTCATTGAAATGCAGTTTTTCTATTAACAGTAAACATGCAATATTTTTATTTGGTTTGTTTGTTTGCAAAGTAAAGTGCTAAAAAAAATCACAATCACTAAAACAGTTCATCAAATCTCTTTTATTGTGGTTATTTCAGTCAAATATCAGTTTTATAAATCTTGAGTCCAGCCCGTTTTCTTCACAGCTGACCCTCAGTTCCTGCAGGTTCTCCACTGTGGACCTCAGAAATAAACCAGAAAAAAAGGAAAAAATATCAGAAAAATCTCATTATCACTTCAGATGTGATGAACATTTTTAAGATCAGCATAATGAAATTATTACAGATGTCCTGTCCCTCCTCAGCTTCATAAACTGCTCCATTTTCTCTAAAAATAACCTTAGGTGTTTTGTTTTTTGTTTTTTTTTACAGCATCACATAAGCAAATAACATCAAATTCCTGATGTCTCTACAGGACTTTAAAATTTATCTTAAAGCAAGTTCTTTCAACCATGTCATACTGTGTTTTTATATTACTACATTAGTTAATAAACTGACATTAATGGGGGAAAAAAAGGTCTGACTTGAAAAAAAAATAACAGTTCAACATGTTTATTTAATACATGAAGCATACAGCACATCAGAAAAAATAATGTCACATATCATAAGCTTAAATAATCAGATGTTGCTGTTTTCTAGATTGTTGGTGTTTTCACATTCAAACTGCTGCAGAATTCAAGCAAAAAACTTACTTTGAACTGTTTCTGACATCGTTCTGTTTCTGCCTGAGCTGAGAAAAAAACAAAGCCAGGCTGAGCCACACGCTGCATACTGGGATAATTTAAGGCCACAAGGATACTCTCACGTATCCTTGGTTTTCGGGGTTTTGAAGGCTGCATTTGTCGGCCACATGTGAAGGAGCCCACGGAATGGGACAGCGTTGGATGCAGCACAGTGATGTATCTGGCCTAGAAATGCACACTTGGAGGATGCAGAACCTGAATTGAGACACGGCTAGTCTGTGAAACGCCTTGATATCCGCTCTGAAGAGCTGGAGCAGGTGGCTGGGGAGAGGGAAGTCTGGGCTTCTTTGCTTGAACTGCTGCCTCTGCCACTTGGACCTCCAGAAAAGTGGCAAAAGATGGATAGATGGATGATTATCACAAAGACAATTGGAATTTAACACAGAACTTGGCTGTGTGTTATGTGTTTTTTTATTCATTTAATAAGACCTATCATTAAGTTCTATCAATAGAACTTGGTAGTCTTTTAAGTGGAATTGAGCATTAAAAATATGCATGATTTGGAATTGATCATCTAAATGTCAGTGTAATTGCAAGGAAAATTGGACTTGGAAAATCAGAATTGATTCCCACCCTGCTGAGTGTCTAAATAGTCTGAAGAATCTCTGACAGTTATACTCCTCTCTGTGTCATTGCACTTTGAGTTTCCTGCTGTACTACTTGACTCTCTGACCATAACCTGATGCACAAACAGTAAGCAATTTGGCAGGTCTGCATGTCTGTGCTGAAAAGCAGAATTCACAGTATTACTATACTCATAACCCTGCTGTAGAAAAGCTCAGCAGACTGGGATTTGATTGTATTTCGTGTTTAAGCCCTTGGCATTAACTGTTAGTATTAAGGGCTTAACCCGTATGAAAAGTGTCATTACATGATTAAAAATAATAGCAAGCACAATTTTTTCCATTCAATCACACACAGCAATGCTGGCACATTATATATATATATATATATATATATATATAAAATACACTACTCACAAAAAGTTAGGGATATTTGGCTTTCAGGTGAAATTCATGGAAAATGTAAAAAGTTCAAGCTACAGTGATACTATATCATAAAAGTAGGGCATTTAAGTAGAAGTGTGCAATGGTGATTTCCTCATCTCAAACAATTTATTGAAACAACAGTGGTGGGTATACCACAACAAAAAATGTCAGTGTCTCAATAACTTGTCATGTGCCCTTGAGCATGAATTACAGCTTGACAGCAACATCTCATGCTGTTCGCAAGTCAACTTATTGTTTTCTGAGGCGTGGCATTCCACTCTTCTTGAAGGGCGGCCCTCAGGTCATTGAGGTTGTGGGGTGCAGGGTTACGAGCCTCTATATGGCGAGTGAGCTGATCCCATAGGTTTTATATGGGATTCAGGTCTGGAGAAAGTGCAGGCCACTCCATTTGAGGTACCCCAGCCTCCAGCAGCCATTTCCTAATGATGTGACCTCGATGAGCTGGAGCATTGTTGTCCATGAATATGAAATTAGGCCTGTGTTGTTCATGCAGGGGCATAATGACTGGATTAATGATGTTATTCAGGTAGTATTGGCTTGTCACTGTACCATTCACAAGGTGTAGGGCAGTTCTGTATTGACTAGACACACCTGCCCAGACTAACACCACCACCACCAAAAGCAGAAGCATAGCGCTCAGCGTGAATCGACTTTCATCAGAGAGCAACAGTGAGGCCCATTGGTCCCTTGTCAAGCGTAAATGCTCCCTGGCCCACGCCTGTGCCTTTTGGTGTGGTCAGGTACCCTTGCAGGTCATCTAGCATGCAGACCATGCTGATGGAAACAGTTTTGAATGGTCTGACATGACACTTGGGTGCCTCTCACCTCCCTTAAATGTGCCTGGAGTTGAGTGGCATTCATCATCCGGTTCCGCAGGGCACTGTTCACAGTGAAGCGGTGATCAGCTTGGAATGTGGCCAAAGGACATCCACTTCTATGCCTTTCTGTGACTCTTCCAGTCTCTCTGTATCTCTGTTGCAACCTGCTGATGACACTTTGTGACAGTAAGCTCAGTGGCCACTTCCCTCTGAGAACATCCTGTTTGAAGCCTCACAATGGCAAGGTACTGTTGATCAATTGTGAGGTGTCATCTTGGTCTCATGACGTCAAAATGTGAACAGCATTATGAAGAGGACTGTTTAAATACCAATTCTTTTTTCTTCCTTGTCCTGTCAGGCAGCTAGGTAAGCAGAACAAAGATCTGTCACCGTTATTGTGCCAAAACAGATTTACTTTGCCAAAAGGAGCTTTATACAGTACCTAACTATGTACTGTATATTGTTATAAACTCCTCCTGTAATAACTTTTAATACTTTATTTAAATTATTTCACCCATGAAGGACCCGACAGGATGGGGAATAGGGAAAGGAAGTGTGTGGAGGGGGAAAGAAAAGGGAGGGGAACAGACAAAAAGACAAACAAACCAACAACTAAAACAAACAGAAGACAAACTGCTTCTTCCACCGAAGATGTCTCAACACGAGTTTGGTTTCCGCACCTGTTAAAGGAGAGACATTTGTGCGTGTGCGTATATATGAGAGCGTGCGCAAAATAAGTGTGTGCATGTGAGTGGTTTGTCAGGAAACATACGAAGAGGTGGGCTGGTCGCAGCAGCTCTTCCCCCGGGAAACCTGAGCAGGCAAGGCAGCGCCACCAACCCACACAGGGCACAAATGCCCAAGGTCAGCAAGCTCCAGAAAAGCCAAGCATCTGCCCCCGGAGGGATGATCAAGGGAGGCCAGGCCTCCAGGGGGCCGGTGCAGCGGGCCCACACCCCTGGGCCTGCCAATTTCAGTCCCCAGGCGCCAGAAGGCCAGCGACCTCGCCCCCTGGGCTAGAGACCAGCGCAAGCCCCCCCAGGCACCCCCACAGCGGGTCCGCCCCCCCCAGCGCCACCACCGCACACCCCATGCCCAAAGAAGTCCCCGCGCCCCGCCCAGGGGAGCCCACATAGCCGAGATACACTACCCTCCTCAATCCAGCACCTCCCGACTCAGACACACACATCCCCACACCTTCACACACTCATGCTCCCATACACACCCACATGCACTCCCTCACTCTCACTCACCCGGACCCACCCATTCTCTCTCACCCCTTTACCTGTTCAATCTCACTCCCACTCGCCCTCAGGGTCACCCACACCCACTCACGTTCACCCACGCAAGCACTCAAACTCACACTCCAACCTACTCACATCCATTCATGCTCTCCCCCTCACACTCACCCGCCTTCATTCACCCTTATTTCTTAGGGCAACTGCGATGCAGATGCAGTGAGACTGAATGCGCACCAGCGCCCGGCAGAGGCCAGGGAGACTGCCGCACAGGCCAGCGGCCACCACCCCCCGACCCACCCCAAGGCGGCTGCGGCCACAGAAGCAGACCCCCACTCCCAGCACCCACCCGAGCGACTGATCAGCAGATCATCGCAGGCGCCCCGAGATACCACCTGACATGCAAAGCGCCACACAAAACTGACCCACCATCACCACCTCCATTCATCACTCCCTCAATCTCGCTTACTCTCTTATTCAGTCCCTCTCTCACTCCCTTGGTTGTATCTGTACATTCAGCAGTACCCAGGGATTTTGACAACATGACGGGTCCCAGGCCCCCAGCAGGAGGAGGATAACAGAGGTGGGGGAAGACCCCCACCCCTCCTCCCCCTTGCACAAAACATGGTAGGTGTATGTCGGTGGTGGTTGGAGCACCACTAGCCACTGCGATAGGCAGTGGGGCCCCCATCCCCCCAAGCCCTCAGTGTCTAAAATTCAATTAAATTTGAGGTGAGGGCAGCCCCACCACGCAGCAGAGGTATCCCCTTTGCCAATACAGTGTGGCACACCCCTGCCCCAAAGCGCTAAATGTATACAAGAAGATGTATATTCCACCCAGAATTGGGGGGGGGGGGGTAAGACTGGGAGGGAGACAGTCCAAGAGTGAGGCCGTCCCCCCCCCCAGAAGCCAGCTCGCAAACTGGTTCATGAGGCCACCCACTGCCCCCAAATCCCAACCCAGGGCAGGGCCCGCCAGGCCAAGCAGCCCAGGACCCACCAGCGTCGTGCCCTGGTGCTCCCAGCACCACAAACATGATGAGGCAGCCATACCCATTCCCACTCATCTTGCACACATAAACATGCACAACAACAATAGTCACAATAGCGAACAATGAGCCGGACCCACACGGCACCCCACATGCCAAGCGACACCCCCGAGCGCTCATGCCAGCCCACCACCCACCCACCCAAGACAAACACTGGCAGCAGCAGGCCACCCCACAGCCACCCTGGAGCAGCCCGACGACAACACGGACACCAAGCTGTGCCAGCGGCACCCCCAACCACCCCTGAGCACCCACACACACCTGCCGCCAGTGACACCAGTGGCAATGCAACAAAGCACCCCGCAACACACCAGCAGGATGGCCGGGACAAGCAGGCCCTGAATTGCCAACCCCCATGCCACAAGATGGACTGCCCCACCCCCGCCACCCAACGAAGTTCTCCTACCCGTACCCACATCCTCCATCCCCAGACATCCACCCACAGGTAACCGCACCCATACACACACACACACACCCGCCCACCCTCATGTGCACACATACACACATACTCATCATCACACATGCCCACCTACACCCACACACAGCCCCACATGCCCACACACACACCCACTTCCACACCCACTCACACACATGCCCCCACTCCCACCCACTCCCACACACATACACACAAACACACACCCAAGCACATCCACACCCACAGGCCCCAGAGGACGGGGAGGGCAACCCAGGGCGCTGCCAGGGCCCCAGGGAGGACACAATCCTGCCGCGCAAGGCCGCACCACCAGCGCATGCCCGACCCTGGCCCGGGGGTGGGGGGTGCAGGGCCAGACCCGGCCCTCCCTGGGAGACGAGGTCAGCCAGCCAGGGGCCACAGCCCACCCCCCTGCCCACCCCGCAGCCCCCTCCCAACCAGACCCCCCAGACCAGACATACGGCCAGCCCGGAACAGGCCCCCCGGACACCGGCCCCTCATGGTTGGGACGCAGCCAGCCGCCAGAGGCGCCAAGAAGAGCGAGCCACAGCCCACCACCCCTCAGGTTATAAAATTAATAAGCGGGGATCAGAGAGAATTGAATTCAGCCAATTGATTATTTTAGGAGGCAGACATTCTCTCCAGGCTAATACAATCTGATAGTAAGTTATTATAGTGAGTCATGCATAAATTATTTCTTGATTTCAAATTCATGAGGATAGTTTTCTTTGCGATACATAAGGTGGTGAGAACCATGTGTGACATCCTTGCCTCGATATTTAATTCACTTAAATCAACTAATATGCTAAGTGTGAGTGAGGATGGGACACAATACCCAAGCCATGCCGACAAGTCCTCACATGTCTTCCACCAGAACTTCTGAACCGGTGCACAGGACCACATAGCATGCATATAGCTATCCGGGATGTTGCTGATGCAGTAGAAGCAGATATTTGTGTGACTCAGACCCATTTTGAACATCCTTTGTCCGGTGTAAGGAATTCTATGTAGAACTTTATACTGTATGAGCTGTAAATTAGAGTTTTTAGTCATCTTAAAAGTGTTTAAACATATTTGAAGCTTTCATCCTTATTGATCGATAAGTCTGTCTCCCATTTTGATTAAATACCAATTCTAATTCAACCAGAAAAGTTATTGGTTGATTCATGGATCAAACACCTGTTGTAAATTTTGCTGTTAAGCACCTTGTTAAGAGAACAGCAAGTTATACAAAAAGTACTAAAACACTGAACAGTTAGACATGTGCATTCAAAAGGTTAGAGAAGGTTAAATTAATTTCGCCTGTAAAGGTTATAGTGCATTTAGGTGCATTTTGAAACTTCACCCGAAAGCCAAATATCCATAACTTTTTGTGATTAGTGTGTGTGTGTATATACTACACACACAAACACAAACACACACACACAATGTATTCATCTCTTCTATTTTTTTTCTCATGAGTTTAAAGAATAGGCTTTATTGTCATTGTACAGTTGTACAGAACAACAACTGTCGTGTACTGTACAACTCCGGTTGTACAGTACACTACAGCTATACAACTCCGGTACAGTACAATAGTACCAGTATAACAACTACAGTTCTTGTATTAGCATATATATCCCCTCAT
This sequence comes from Pholidichthys leucotaenia, assembly GCA_020510985.1. Classification (NCBI taxonomy): domain Eukaryota; kingdom Metazoa; phylum Chordata; class Actinopteri; order Cichliformes; family Pholidichthyidae; genus Pholidichthys; species Pholidichthys leucotaenia. The sequence goes on from CM035839.1 coordinate 205,817,685, forward strand.
GGATCATCACCTTATCGTGATGGGGGGTTTGCGTGCCCTAGTGATCCCAGGAGCTATGTTGTCCGGGGCAATTTACCTTTGGTAGGGTCACCCAAGATAAACTGGTCCTGAGTGAAGGGCCAGACTAAGAACAATCCAACAGACTACCATGATGAATGTAAGAACGAGGATTCAGAGCACCCCACCCAGTATAGGGTTACCGGGGACCCACCCTGGAGCCAGGCCAGGGGGAGGGGCTTGATGGCTAGCACCTGGTGGCCAGATTTCTGCTCATGGGACCCGGCCAGGCTCAGCCCAAAGGAATTACATGGGTCCACCCTCCAGTGGGCTCACCACCTGCAGGAGGGATCATGGGGGTCCGGTGCTATGTGGATCAGGTGGCGGTCGAAGGCCGAGACCTTGTAGGTCTGATCCCAGGCTTCTTAAACTGGCTTTGAGGACGTGGAATGTCACCTCTCTTTTGGGGAAGGAGCCTTAGCTGACGCACAAGGTTGAATGATACCGGCTAGATATAATTGGCCTCACCTCAACACACAGCTCTGGTTCCGGAACCAGTCTCCTGAAGAGGGGCTGGAGCTTGGCCTACTCTGGAGTTGCCCGGAGTGAGAGGCTGCGAGCAGGGGTGGGTATTCTTGTATCACCCCCCCCCCACCACCACCACCACCACCACCTTGCTACCTCTATATTGGAGTTTTCCCTGGTGGATGAAAGGGTTGTTTCCCTGTGTCTTTGGGTTGGGAAACAGGTCCTGACCGTCATTTGTGCCTATGCACCAGGTGATGATTCAGAGTACCCATCCTTTTTGGAGTCCCTTACTGTGGTGCTGGAGAGTGCTCCTCTTGGAGACTCCATTGTTCTACTGGGGTCTTCACTGCGCATGTGGGCAATGACAGTGAAACCTGGAGGATGGTGATTGGGAGGAACGGCCTGCCTGATCTGAACCCAAATGGTGTTCAGTTATTGGACTTCTGTGCTAACCACAGTTTGTCTATAATGAACACCATGAGCAAGTATAACGGTGTCCATATGTGCACCTGGCATCAGGATGCCCTAGGTCACAGGTTAATGATCGATTTTGTTACGCTGTCATCAGACCTGCAACCGTATGTCTTGGACACTCTGGTAAAGAGATGCAGAGCTATCAACTGATCACCACATGGTGGTGAGTTGGATCCAATGGCCGGGGAGGATACTATTCAGACCTGTTAGACCCAAACGTATAGTGAGGGTGTGCTGGGAACATCTGGCTGAGGCCTCTGTCCGGGAGGTCTTCAACTTCCACCTCCAGAAGAACTTCGACCACATTCCGAGGGAGTCTGGAAACATGGAGTTTGAATGGGCCATGTTCTCCACCGCCATTGTTGAAACAGCTGCCCAGAACTGCGGACGCAAGGTTGTTGGTATATCTCGTGGTGGCAACCCCCGAACCAAGTGATGGGCACCAGTGGTGAGGGGGGCCATCAAGCTGAAGGAATCCTATCAAGCTTGGTTGGCTTGTGGGACTCCCAAAGCAGCTGAGGTGTACCAACAGGCCAAGCGAAGTGCAGCTCGGGCGGAAAACTTGGGTGTGGGAGGAGTTTGGTGAGGCCATGGAACAAGACTTTCGGTCGGCCTTGAAGAGATTCTGGCAAACTGTCCGGCAGCTCAGGAGGGGGAAGCATCTCCCTGTCCACATTGTGTATTGTGCGGATGGGACACTGCTGACTTCAACTGGGGACATTGTCGAGCAGTGGAAGGAATATTTCAAGGATCTCCTCAATCCCATTGACTGCATTCCACAGAGGAAGCAGGGCTTGTGGACAAGGAGGACAACTCACCCATCGCAGGGGCTGAGGTCGCCGAAGTGGTTAAAAAACTCTTTTGTTGCCGGGCCCTGGGGGTGGACTAGATTCGCCCTGAGTACCTCAAGGCCCTGGATGTTGTAGGGCTGTCATGGTTGACATGCCTCTGCAACATTGTGTGGAGGTTGGGGACAGTGCCTTTGGCATGGCAAACTGGGGTAGTGGTTCCTGTCTTCAAGAAGGGGGCTGGAGGATGTGTTCCAGCTTTTGGGGATCACACTTAGCCTCCCTGGAAAGGTCTATGCCAGCCAGGGTTTCTGGGAGTTTGCCCAAGCAGTCTACATGTGTTTTGTGGACTTGGAGAAAGCATTCAACCATGTCCCTCGTGGTCTCTTGTGGGGGGTGCTGCGGGAGTATGTGGTATTTGGCTTGTTGTTACAAGCTATCTGGTCCCTGTATGACTGCTGCAAGAGTTTGGTTTGTATTGCCAACACCCAGTCGGACTCGTTTTTAGTGAGAGTTGGACTCCACCAGGGTTGCCCTTTGTCACCAATCCTGTTCATAATTTTTATGGACAGGGTGTCTAGGCGCAACCAAGGAATGGAGGGTGCCATGTTCGGTGACCACAGGATTTCATCTCTGCTGTGTGCAGATGATGTCGTCCTGTTGGCTTCATCGAGCAGTGACCTACAGATCTTGCTGGGATGGTTTGCTACTGAGTGTGAAGTGGCTGGGATGAGAATCAGCACCTCCAAGTCCGAGTCCATGGTCCTCAGCCGAAAGTGGGTGGATTGCCCTCTCTGGGTTGGGGACAAGCTCCTTCCCCAAGTGAAGGAGTTTAACCTCTTGCACTCCGTTGTACCGCGGGCGGGCAAGTCTCTGCGTCCCAGAGCGTACTGAAAAAAAAAAAAAGTATAGTTAAATAAGTTATAAATAAGCACCGCCTGTAGCCGGTGCTTATTTTGTTTTTGTTCCAGCAGAGTAGACGTTATGATTTCTTCCATGGTCATAGACCAACGGAGGCCGACGACGAAGGCTGAGTGACACACACGCGTTCGCCAGTCTTTTTTTAATTACTACTGTAATTTGTTTTGAAAAATCGTTCGCCAAAAACCGCAATCATGGAAGCACAAAACCGCAATAATGGAATTATGTTTTGATCGGGTCGCGAGACCAGAACCGCGAGCGGACCAGCGTCGCGTTCGTCTGACAATGAGGAAGAGAAGTTCGCCAGGACACTGCTGTGAAGAGGTAAGGTGTTATAAGCTAAATTATTCTTTATCCCTGAAAATTGTAATCTAAAATGACTTTTGATCGATCGGTAAATTACAACTGTGCGGCGCACGAAGTCTGAAGTTCGTGCGCCGCGATAGCGGGGGGGGGGGAGCCGCGGTGACTGCACTGCTGTCGCCACATCGCCACATGAGGCTAATCTGTCATGTAGCGATGGCCGATGTCCATCCTCTGTAGCGAGGGGGGGGGGCAACCCCCCCCCCACACACACACACACAGACACAGCCCTGAGTGTGACCTTTCATTAGAGCCCAAAATGAAGCTTCTACATTGAATCATTCAAAAGTTACAGACGTTTTTCCAAACGTTTTTCCAAACTGTGCCAAACTGTGCCATTTGGCACAATTTGGCACAGTTCCAAAACGCCTGGGAACTACCTGAGGAAAAAGCTATGTAATATATTCATTTTTTGTGGTATTGTTACAAAATTTGGACCTCAGCTGGATAACACTTGGTTCTACATTTCTGTTGCATTTTCCAGCCCGGATCTGAAGCTGTGTGTTATTTGCAAGCATTTGTATCCAAAAAAACACCCAGGCCAAATTTATTTTCTTCAAGTTCAGTATGTTTAGATAACTGTAACTCAGTGGCCAGAGCACTTAGAGAGATTATGACTATTTTGCCAAAAAATTCAAAGTGTTTTCTTTTAAATGAGACCAACCCCATGAAGATGCTGCAAAGGGTTGAAGAACAGCTTTGGATTTAATTTGGTCACGTTATTTTTTGGCGTTTTTAGGGAAATTGACCGGAGTGCAAGGGGTTAAGTATCTTGGGGTCTCATTCATGAGTGAGAGGAGAATGGAGTGATAGATTGACAGACGGATCGGAGCAGCATCTGCAGTGATGTGGACGTTGTACCGGTCTGTCATGGTGAAGAAGGAGCTGAGCTCTAAAGTAAAGCTGTCAATTTACTGGTCAGTCTACTTTCCCACCCTCACCTATGGTCATGAGCTTTGGGTAACGACCGACAGAATGAGATTGTGGATACAAGTAGTTGAAATGAGCTTTCTCCATAGGATTGCTGGACTCACCCTTCAAGATAGGGTGTTGAGCTCTGTCATCTTCGAGAGGCTCAGAGGAGAACCGCTGCTCCTCCACATCGAAAGGAGCCAGTTGGGGTGGTTTGAGCATCTGATCAGGATGCCTCCTGGATGCCTCTCACTTGAAGTGCTTCGGGCATGCCCCACTGGGAGGAGACCCTGGGGCAGACCCAGGACACGCTGGAGAGACTTTGTCTCCCAGCTGTCGTGGGAACGTCTTGGTATCCTCTCTGAAGAGCTGGAGCAGGTGGCCCGGGAGAGGGAAGTCAGGACTTCTCTGCTTGAGCTGCTTCCTCCACAGCGCGGACCTCCGGAAAAGCAGTAGAAAATGGATGGATAGATGGATGGATATCAATAAAGACTTGGCCTATACTCAATATCTTTACTTCCTTCTAATCACTAAAATCTTATGCAGCTTCTCGCCATCAGTCATTGAAGTTTTCAGAAATGTGCAAGTGAAAATAAAATGAACTCCAAGGTCAATCACTCAAATGGCTTGAAATTAAGGTATTGATAAGGAAAAAATGTTAATTATTAACAAATGCCAATATATTTTGATTTTAAAGGCCAATGAATGTATGCAGTTATTATTTGACCTGTTTTATAATGACATTTGGACAAACAGCTTTCTCTATAAAGGGCAGTTATATCTGGAACACAATGCCAAATGAAATCAAAATAATAACAGATTTTAAAACATTTACTACAAAGGTTAAAAACTGGTTGAAAAATAAACAAGAATGTACCCATGTATGAAATGGTTGTCTGCAGGGTGTGAGTGAAGAAGGGAAATGTGTAACAGGCATTTTACTGTAACAGGCAAATGTGAATCAGGTTTTTATATTGTATATTTATAATTTTGTTTGCATCGATGTATGTGGATATTGTTTATACTGTTTTCATTTTGTTTTTTCCTCATCTTTTTATCTGTTTCTTTTCTCTAAAGCCCATCCAGGGACAAGAGTTGCAAATTAGCTTAATGCTATACACTCTCTGTACAACACATCAGATTTTTTTTGTGTCTATGTTTATTGCACTGTCCCTGACAAACAAACAAACAAATAAATAAATAAATAAATAAATCTTTTGATAGTGATCCAAAACTTGATGAAATTTTATACAATCACAGCTACATTCTTTAAATCATACCAACTTTCGTGCAAGTGTTTTCATAGTGTGTACCACAAATCATCTTTATGAAATGTTAATCCACCTTTGTGTCTTGTTATTGGAATAATTTGTGTTGAAGAAGTAAGACTGTTAACTGAAAGAGTCCTGTAGTGTAGTGGGTTAAGACCTCAGTACGGTTTGCTGGAGGTCCTGGGCTTGAATAATAAGAGGGACTTATTCTTCTCAACAGCCACTGAAGTACGACTTGAGTCTCTTGTGCATTTTAAAACACTACTTGCAGCCCACCTTAGGTTTCAAATGCTGATGGTAGACTACAACATCTTGAAGTCTTCAACTTCTTTGAGCCCAATAATCACCACTCGCTATATTTTGTTTTACTTTTATTTTACCAGGACATCCTATTGAAATAACAGTGTCATTTTCAAAGGAGACTTTTGTCATGGAAGTAGCAACTGGATCATAACCTGGGCAGCACGGTGAAACAGTCATTAGCACTGTTGCCTTATGACTAGAAGGTTCTTGATGTGAATCTCCAGGCTGTAAGGGGTAGGTTCCGTACTGTGTAGAGATGTCTTTTTCTCCCTGTGCTCACCTGAAAACACTAGATAGAATCCAGCTGTGTGCATGGTTTTGCATTTCATGGTTTAAAACGTAAGTGAAAGCATATCTGTATAATGCATCTCAAGTCAAAAGTAGTCACAAAGAGATGAAATATCAATCACAAATCTGTGCAAAAACAAGATTTCAGCAGTTTTTTGAAAGAGACCCGAGTTGTCAGACCAATTGAGATATAAGCTGTTCCACAGTTTTGAAGCTAAGATTTGGTAGACACAGTCAACTTTAGCAAAGCGAAAAGGAAAATTTATTTATATAGCACCTTTCACAGACAGAAATCATAAAGTGCTTCACAAAGAGCTTTACATAAAAGATAAAAAACATAAAAATGATATTAAAATGGGTAACATAAAGGAATTAAAAACAAACATACATCTTGAGTCTAAATTAAAGCCTGTTTGAAAGCAGAGTCTTCAGCTGTTTTTTAAAGGAATCAACACAATTTAAACAACATAAAGAAAGTGGGAGCTCATTCCACAATCTTGGTGCAATGGACTGAAATGATCAGTCACCTCTGGTTTTAAAATGTGTGTGTGAAACCTTCAGGAGCATCAAATTTGATGACCTTAGGTTTCATGCAGGGGTGTGAGGGACGATCAGATCACAGATGTATGGGGAGCTTGACCGAGTAAGCCTGTAAAAGAACTAAGATTTTAAAATTAACTCTGAAACGAACTGGCAACCAGTGAAGAGAAGATAAAACCGGAGTAATATGTGCTCTTCTACTGGTGTGAGTTAAAAGCCTTGCAGCAGAGTTTTGAACAACTTGGAGACAGTCAAGCTCTCTTTTATTTAATAAGGTAAAAAGACTGTTGCAATAGTCCAAATATATGTCAATAAAAGCATGAATAATTTCCTTATCATTCTTAGATGGTTTGAATCTACTTGAATCCTGCTTAAAGGACAAAGACTATTTTGTGTCCATAGGTAGTTATACATCTGAGCACAGAAAAATGACATGGAGTTCCCTAGGGTTCTATTCTGGGTCCTCTTCTATTCATGATCTATATGAGATTATGCAAAGCCATAAAATACAGTCATGTGAAGAAATTAGGATACCCTGTATAAGCCTTTGTGGGGGGGGAGGTAAACATATTTGGACATATGGCTATTTATTGTCAGTGTTTAAAATACTGGGAGATTCATGTAGTACAGCTAAATAATTAAAAATGAATTAAAGACTTTTTTCAAATTTTCTGTAAAATATAATTCTCAACAAATAGTGAGGAATAAATTAGAATACCCCCCTCCCATCTTTTTTAGGACGTCACCACATTCATTCCCACTTAAAATGGCTAAAATAAATGTTAAAACTTGCAAATAAAAACAAAAACAAGGTTAGACATAGATATATGAACATTTCTTAATAAAGAAGTGAATATTTAATGAGGTATCCTAATTTTTTCACGTGACTATACAGTATTATCATAGTTATGCAGATGACACACAAATTTATATAGCCATGCCACCAGGTGATTATAATCCCTTACAAACACTCATTAAGTGCCTTGAGCAAATTCATAACTGGATGCTCCAGAATTTTCTTCAGTTAAACAAAGACAAAATGGAGATAATCATCTTTGGAGCCAAGGAAGAACAGTTAAGAATCAGAGTTCAGCTTCAGTCTGTAAAATTGGAAACCACAAACCAAGCCAGAAACCTAGGTGTCATTATTGACTCAGACCTAAATTTCAGCAGCCACATCAAGTCAGTCATGAAGTCAGCTTACTATCATCTCAGGAATATTTCTAGAATTAAACGACTAATGTCTCAGAGTGACTTAGAAAAGCTGGTCCATGTATTTATTTTTAGTAGACTTGATTATTGTAACAGTGTACTTACTGGTCTGCCTAAAAGGTCAATCAGACAGTTGCAACTGATTCAGAACGCTGCGGCTCAAGTCCTCACCAAGACCAGAAAAGTGAATCATATCACTTCATTTCTGAGATTGCTTCACTGGCTTTCTGTCCGTCAAAGAGCTGATTTTAAAATACTGCTGTTGGTTTATAAATCTTTGAATGGGTTAGAAACAAAATATATCTCAGATTTTCTCATTCTTTATGAACCTTCCAGGCAGCTCAGGTCATCTGGAACAGGTTTGCTATCTGTTCCCAGAGTTAAAACCAAACACGGAGAAGCTGCTTTCAGTTTTTATGCACCATATATGTGGAAGAAACTACTGGAAAATTGCAGGTCTGCCAACATTAGCCATGTTTACATGGACACAAGTAACCGGATTAAAAGCCTGATCAGAATAAAAATGCTTCATGTAAACACGCCAATCTGAATATTCTGACCCGGTCATACTCATTTGGATCAAAATTTCCGTCCAGTTGAGACGGGTGGGTTATGCCGATTGTTAATCCAAATGGTGCGCATATAAACACTTATTCCGAAGTTTGGGTAGAAAGCATGTTTACTGCGCATGTCTGTACATCAGCCACACATCAACGTGATGCATTTCCACCTTTACAACAGCTAGCGGAAGACATGGCGGGAGTAAAACAAAACTGGTCTGTATCGTCCTGCTGTCTCCCTTTGTTCGCCATATGCAGAAGTATGTACTGCTGGACTTGTAGCTTCATTACGGAGACCAGCAGAAGCAAAAGTACAGTCTGAATGACACAATACTGACATGGTTCAGGTGACCCACAAAACAGACACGACTCAGGGTAAACACAATTAACATACTTTATTTGTTATCATGAGTGATTGGGTGCGTGAGTGCGGTTATATGGTGTAATGTTGTGTAGTGCAATCCGTGTATTCCAGCTGGGCTGGCAGAGCATCGTACAGCCTGGCAACCTGTCAACAGATGTCGAAGTGGCTTCAGGTGGCGCCGAAGCTGCGGCCAGGGAGACAGTGTCTGCGGGCAGGTTAGCTGGAGGTGGAATAAAAGTCCGCCGCCTGGAGGGAGAAGGAGGTCCGCCATTGCGGGCTCCACCTGTGCACAGGGGAATGGACAGGTTTAGAAGCAATAACGCTTACTTGGTTGTTGGTCCGGGCGGAACCGACCCGGATGTCGTTCAGCTGGGCTTGGAAGCCGATGGCTGGAGAATTTAGTGCAGAGAAGCATGGAGGCAGGGTGTGGCGTGATTCACGGAAAGAATCAGACGACTCCGGGCCCAGCACTGGTCCTGATGGGAATAAATAGGGCCGCAGGAGATGACAGGCAAGTGCGTACACAGGTGCCGTGATTGGCGGCCATGACAGTACTCCCCCCCTACGGCATGCCTCTTGGTGTGCGTTCCAACCTACCCGGGTGCGTCCGATGGAAGTCCCTGATGAGCTGCTTGTTGAGCACGAGGGCAGAACGCACCCAGGACCTCCACTCCGGCCCGTAGCCCTCCCAGTTCACCAGGTACTGCAGGCCACGCCCTCGGCGGCGGACATCCAGGATGGAAGAGACGGACCACGCCGGGTTGCCGTCGATCACCCTTGGTGGAGGTGGAGACCTGGTAGGGGGACACAATGGGCTGGAGGAGACAGGTTTAACCTGAGAGACATGAAAAGTTGGACAGATGCGGAGGGAGGGGGGGAGAGTTAGACGCACAGACACTGGGTTAATAATTCGACATATAGGGAACGGGCCAATGAACCGCTGGGCGGTCTTCTTGCGTTCCGCCTTCAGGTTGATGTTTTTAGTAGAGAGCCATACCTGCTGACTCACCTGATAAACCGGGCCAGTACCCTGCGTCGATTCGCCACCGCAGTGTTGCGTTCCGCCGTCCGTTGCAGTGCCGTTCTGGCTGCCTTCCAAATCCGCCGACAATGTTTTAGATAGGCCCGAACCAATGGAATGGCAATGTCCCCCTCCTCTTCAGGGAACAGCGGGGGGCTGTAACCCAACAAAGCCTCGAAGGGGGACATGCCGGTGGCCGAGGACACCGCTGTGTTATGGGCGTATTCAATCCAAGGGAGGTGTGTGCTCCATGATGATGAGTTAGCGGCAGCGACACACCGCAGCGCTGCTTCCACCTCCTGGTTGGCTCGTTCACATTGCTCATTGGATTGCGGGTGATAGCCGGAGGACAAGCTCGCCATAGCCTCTAAGGCGGTGCAAAAGGCCTTCCAGACTTTGGAGATAAACTGGGGCCCTCGGTCCGATACTATGTCCTGAGGGATGCCATGCAGCTGAATTACATGCTTACCAGCAAATCAGCTGTCTCTTTGGCAGACGGTAACCCCCGCAGAGGGATGAAGTGAGCTGCCTTGGAAAATCTGTCCACCAGCGTGAGGATGGTGGTGAAGTTATTGGACGTGTGGAGGCCTGTGACAAAATCCAGCACCACGTGGGACCATGGTCTACCCGGGACGGGGAGGGGGTGGAGCAGCCCGGCTGGCGGCGACGGGGACGTCTTCCCAGTAGCACACTCAGGACAGGCGCGGATGTACTCCCCCACGTCCTTCTGGAGGGATGGCCACCAAAACGACCTTTGTAGGAGCGCCACTGTGCATGCCCTACCCGAATGGCAGGCGAATTTGGAGGTATGCCCCCACTGGATGACCTCTCCTCGGACTGCTGTGGGAACAAATAATTTGCCCGCTGGACCCCCCCCCCCCCCCCGGGTCAGCTTCGTCAGACTGCGCCCTTAAAACCTTATCCTGAATGCCCCAAGCGAGGGCGCCCACGGCACATGCTGGAGGGAGGATGGGCTGCTCGGCCTTCTCTGCTGTCTCTGGGGCGAACTGACTAGACAGGGCGTCGGGCTTGGTGTTCTTTGACCCAGGGCGGTAGGTGATGGTAAAGTCGAACTGTCCAAAAAACAGCGACCAGCGGGCCTGTCGGGCGTTCAGCCTCTTGGCGATCCCAAGGTACTCCAGGTTTTTGTGGTCGGTCCAGACAATGAATGGCTGTGACGCTCCCTGCAACCAATGCCACCACTCCTCCAGGGCCAGTTTCACTGCCAACAGCTCCCTATCCCCGATGTCGTAGTTTCGTTCTGCTGGGGACAGGCGGCAAGAGAAGTAGGCGCAGGGGCGGATCTTACCGTCTGCCGGAGAATGCTGGGACAGCACAGCCCCCACCCCAGAATCAGAGGTGTCCACCTCCATCAGGCACTGAAGGGTGGGATCCACCTGCGTCAGGATAGGCGATGATGAAAATCTAACCTTCAACTCTGAGAACGCGGTGTCCGCCTCTTCCGTCCAGCGAAAGGGAACCTTGGTGGAGGTCAGAATCAGAATCAGAATCAGAATCAGAATCAGAATCAGGTTTATTGCCATTGTTCATGTAGTACACAAACTAGGAATTTGTCTCGGTACAATGCTGCAACATTAAACATGATAAGATAAGAGAAATAAACTATACATGTAATAAAGTGTAGGATAAGATTATGTGATACTGGTCAACAGTTAAAATATATATTAGCCAGCAGCAGATACTGTGGAGAACTATATAGTGCAGTCGGTAATGCAGGAAGAAAACAGTGATGATTGACATGAGTCTGGTTGAGCTGCTGTACATGGTGCACGAGAGTCAATAAGTCAATAGGTCAAGTTGGTGAAGGGGAGGGGGATACGGCTGTAGTCTTTAATGAACCGGCGATAAAAGTTAGCGAAGCCCAAGAACTGCAGCAACTGTTTCCTCGATGCGGTGGTGGGCCAGTCCACCACCGCCTTCACCTTTACTGGGTCCGGGATGATCTCCTTCGGGGCAATAATGAAGCCGAGGAAAAAGGTCCTGGAGACGGGGAACTCACATTTCTCTGCCTTGACGTAGAGCTTATTCTCCAGCAGCCGCTGCAAGACTCGCCTGACATGCACGCGATGCTCCTCCATGGACTGAGAAAAGATTAGAATGTCGTCAAGGTAGACAAACACGAAGGTGCCCAGAAAATCTCTCAAAATATCATTAATAAGACGCTGGAAGACGGTCGGGGCATTGGTCAGCCCAAACGGCATGACCAGATATTCAAAATGCCCACTAGGGGTCCTAAAGGCCGTCTTCCACTCATCCCCCTCACGTATACGCACCAGGTGATACGCATTGCGCAGGTCTAATTTGGTAAAGCAGCAAGCCCCCCGGAGGGAATCGAATGCAGAGTTAAGGAGCGGGAGAGTGTACTTATCCTTGATAGTGATGTTGTTAAGTTCCCGGAAGTTGATGCAGGGCCTGAGGGAGCCGTCCTTCTTCCCCACGAAGAAAAACCCCGCCCCCACCGCCGAAGATGAAGGTATAATGATACCTGAGCTGAGAGACTCCTTAATATATGAGTCCATGGCCGCGCGCTCCGGAGCAGACAGGTTGTAAAGTCCGCTAGATGGCAGAGGAGCGCCGGCCCGCAGATTAATAGCACAATCATACGGTCGGTGAGGGGGGAGGGAAAGGGCTTGGGATTTACTGAAGACGGCCCCAAGGTCATGGTATTCCGGTGGCACTTTTGACAGATCCGGGGGGGGGGGGGAGGCAGGGACATCCAAAGGCGTGGCAGGCGAGCATGCAGCAGACTGCAGACAGGCACTAAGGCAGAAAGGGCTCCAAGCCACGATACTTCCCAGACGCCAGTCAATTGAAGGGTTGTGCAGATGCAGCCAAGGGTAGCCCAGAATGACCGGGGACGATAACACCGGTAGGCCAAACAGATTTAACTCCTCCCGATGGTTGCCCGAAACGATGACTGGCACCGAGGCGACCCGATGAGTGACAGTGGCCAACGCCGCCTTCGACAGGGCAACTCAGACGGGTTGCTAGACTCCTAGAAATGAAGCTCTGCTCGGCCTCTGAGTCAATGAGTGCATGTGTCTTATGTTCTTTGTGACCAAAGCATAACCGAATAGGAATGAGAAAGTGGGTGAGGGGATTGATATCATTTACGTCCGTGAGTCCCCCTACTTCGACGCATGGACCTCCTCTTTTGGCCGCCTAGGACAGGAACTCAGGTCATGCTCCTCGCTCCCACAATAGACACACAACCCCAACTCACGGCAGCGCTGTCTCTCTTCTGCAGGAAGTTTCGACCCCCCCACTATCATTGGTTCTTGGTCCTCAGAGAGGTCAGTAGATGGGAGGGCCAGTAGGGGGGACTGGATGAGCACGGCGCGGCCTATTCTCCGCGCGGCCGGAAGTCTTACACTCCGCTGCTCGTTCCCTCAGACAGTTGTTAAGGCTAATTGCCAGGAAGATACACTCATGCAGCATGGAGGGTTTCTCCAGGCGGGCCAGCTCGTCCCGCAGGCTAGGGCTCAAACTCCTCAGGAATATACTACTCAGGGAGGCATCTTCCCACCCGACCTCCGTAGCTATGACCCGGAAGTCAACAGCGTAATCGGCGACTGCCCTCGACCCCTGCCGAAGGTTTAACAGGCGAGAGGTGAGTACATCTTCCCGGTTTGAGTGACTAAACACTTCCTGAAATTCCTGGGTAAATTGAACATATGTCATAGAAGCATAATCGGCCCTAGCCATAACCGCATAAGCCCATGCTAAAGCCCGCCCCTCTAACAGATTGATCATATAGCCAATGCGGCTCTGGTCAGTGGGAAAATCTCCAGGAACCTGTTGGAATACGATTTCGAACTGCATGAGGAACCCCCTGGCTTCTCCCAACACCCCTTTAAAACGGGCGGGAGTAGGGACGGGAGTGAGCCGACTAGCGGAACCCGTAGAGTGAGGGCTAGGCGAAGAGCTAGTGGTGGAGCTAGCGGTAGAACTAGCGGAAGCTGAGGAGCTAGCTGGTGCTGTGGAGAACCCCCGTGGGCTAGCTAAGCGATCTAACCTATCGGTGATGCGGGTTAGCTGAGTTAGCATCACCTGTTGTTGATACGCTAATTGGTCTACCCGAGCCTCTAGATGGTTAATATGGCGCACGAGTGCGCTGTCTGCCGGGTCACTTTGGCGGAGTCGTACTGACATGGTTCAGGTGACCCACAGAACAGACACGACTCAGGGTAAACACAATTAACGTACTTTATTTGTTATCGTGAGTGATTGGGTGCGTGAGTGCGGTTATATGGTGTAATGTTGTGTAGTGCAATCCGTGTATTCCAGCTGGGCTGGCAGAGCACCGTACAGCCTGGCAACCTGTCAACAGATGTCAAAGTGACTTCAGGTGGCGCCGAAGCTGCTGCCAAGGAGACAGTGTCTGCGGGCAGGTTAGCTGGAGGTGGAATAAAAGTCCGCCGCCTGGAGGGAGAAGGAGGTCCGCCGTTGCGGGCTCCGCCTGTGCACAGGGAAATATACAGGTTTAGAAGCAATAACGCTTACTTGGTTGTTGGTCCGGGCGGAACCGACCCGGATGTCGTTCAGCTGGGCTTGGAAGCCGATGGCTGGAGAATTTAGTGCAGGGAAACACGGAGGCAGGGTGTGGCGTGATTCACGGAAAGAATCAGACGACTCCGCGCCCAGCACTGGTCCTGATGGGACTAAATAGGGCTGCAGGAGATGACAGGCAGGTGCGTACACAGGTGCCGTGATTGGTGGCCATGACAAATACAGGTCCTTTTCAAAAAGAGAAAGACACGAAGCGGAGTTTGTTTACATCGGAAGTTGCTTCTTCTTCACTGTGTGTCTATATATATATGGGTGATTCTTCAATTAGGGGCACTTTTGATGTTTAGAATTTGGAAAAAAAAAGTTCTTTAATCTCTATTTTTTCTGTTTCAAAAGGTTTAGCAATTGGTCTGGAACACAAATCTGAGTGTAGCTTTGATATTACTTCATGATAATTTTGATATTATGATGCTTTTTCAAATTTGTCACGGCAAAATGTCATTACCATCACAAAAACAAAACACTGATTTTAATACAAAATGATTTGACAAGCAAAGGTTTTACAATCATTCCAGTAAGTACAAAACATGCTCTTTAAGAATCATGTTCTAAATATTTGTAAGTACATTTAAAATACATTTTAACAACATCTTCTCTCTGACTTGTTAATATATTGCCTTGTCTCAACAATGAAATATTGTGTACTAATCAGAATATTTGAATTGCAATGTATATTTTTTCATAAAATGCAAATTTAGACTTTTAAACATTACCACAATGACTGTGGTAAAACCCAAGTTAACAATAAAGCAACATTTTCTATCAAAAAATGTATTGTGATGGTAATGACAACATGTTTTGGTAATGACAACATGTTCTGGTAATGACATAAAAATTAACACTGGTGTTTTTTGTTTTTTGTTTTTTTACAACAAAGACAAAGAAAATACTACTTTTTAAAAACACCACCTTTTGTACACCTAAACCTTCCATTTGTGGGTCACCCCCACAGCCTATGGACAAGCAGAGCGCTCAGCTGGAGCAATTAGCAGAACAATGAGATGTGTGTATTGAGATCAATAGGCAGCTTCTCTTTGTCTAGCTCTTTCCTGCCAGTATCCTGTTGATATGCGTGACTCAAATGCAGGTGTTCATGCTTCCTGTTCTGTACTGTGATGCAAATGTGCCTTTCATGTATTGTCTGTAGTGGGGTATTTAAACTGCATATCGCTCTGTAACTCTCTCTCTGTCTGACCACTGCTTCTGACTACACGCATTCCCTGTTGTGACGAGAGCCTGAGAGCTCGCGCTGGAGTGAGTTTCTGTGATGGCGGGATGAATGATAATTAAACGCCCTTAAAAACTCTCAGTTTGCTGCTTATTATTTCATGCCGCCACACTGGTGACCCGGCGTAGAAAAGAACACGCTGACAACGAACGCAGCACCCGGCGGTGACTCTCCGACGACGAGCGAACGCAGCAGCCTGACGCAAATGGACTGCCCTCCCTTCTGCTACAGGGAGACCTCGACGCAGAGCCACCACCAGGCGAACTCTCCGGAGGTCATCCACGACCGGGAAAGCGGCAGAAAGCTTCATGGTGAGATCTGCACGCCTGAGATCTGCACATCCACGCTGGGACCGGCCGCTCTCACAGCTCCTCCACACGAGAGCGCACGCACCTCGTCCTCTCTCCACGACGGCGACCTCCAGGGCCGACGGAGAACGCAGCGCGTGGACCTGAACGCACCATGACCCGGCACTAGCGAACTATGCAACAGCTCAACAGGGATGACCATCGGCACCAACGACGCTGATCTCCATCAAGCTCCCTGACCCTGACTCGCCTCTCAACAGCGGACCACCCACGCACCGAACCCCCGCGCGCACACCGGGGGGTTACGAGGACAGCGCACCACGCACCGGACATTAACTGCTCCACAGACCGCCATCGTCCTTCGCCGCTGCACACAGAACCTTCAGGGCTGCTCACACACCTGAAGCACGCACGCAGCTCGCTCACAGGATTTTGTACGGGTCTCAGCCACGGCGCACAAAGGGAATTCAGCCGTCAGCTGTCTCCGAGGGCTTTAGGGCTGCGCGCGCGCACCTAAAGCCAACACGCCAAGTCCCTCACACAGCTGCAGCTCCTTTTCTCTCACAGCCACTACGCAGCCTTGCAGCTCCTATTTTTCTTCATAGCCGCGAGAGGAGTCAGAGACAAGTTTTTCTTCTCACAGCCGCTGTGGACCACCGCATGTTCAACGGGATAGCCCCTCAACACCGTGGATCCACATGCAATTTTTGCACGGCCCAGACAACTTCGGCCGGCACTTGCTACCCCCACCCCCCTCCCTCCACCTCCTCGGCACAGAGCCTTCCCCGCAGCTCGCTTCCAAAGCCGGACTATCGAGGCCTCAGCTTCCTGCTGAGCCCTCTGGGGGGGAGTGTGTGGGTCACCCCCACAGCCTACGGACAAGCAGAGCGCTCAGCTGGAGCAATTAGCAGAACAATGAGATGTGTGTATTGAGATCAATAGGCAGCTTCTCTTTGTCTAGCTCTTTCCTGCCAGTATCCTGTTGATATGTGTGACTCAAATGCAGGTGTTCATGCTTCCTGTTCTGTACTGTGATGCAAATGTGCCTTTCATGTATTGTCTGTAGTGGGGTATTTAAACTGCATATCGCTCTGTAACTCTCTCTCTGTATGACCACTGCTTCTGACTACACGCATTCCCTGTTGTGACGAGAGCCTGAGAGCTTGCTCTGGCGCGCCTGCACGGCGCTGGAGTGAGTTTCTGTGATGGCGGGATGAATGATAATTAAACGCCCTTAAAAACTCTCAGTTCGCTGCTTATTATTTCATGCCGCCACACATTAAAATTAATCACTTGGTAAACTAACACAGCATTGCTTATGTAATAATATGCTCTTCTGGCCGGCTGGCTCGTTTCTGACATAAAAAAGGATCAAAGAAGCGAACTGGCATGCTCAGCTCAAATGTCCCATATGATGAGTGCCAATCCAAAAATGATAAAATAGAAAATAAAGTTTTCAGCACTCTGAAATAAGTGTGTAGCATTTTAATTCATGCACAGCAACAGTGGTGTGACCCATATTAGACAACAGTCAGGGACCTGCTGGTGATTATCAACCAGCTTATACAAATCATTGGAACAATGTCATAAATAAAATACAAATACTAGTAAGAAATACAGTATAGTAAGAAAAATAGTATTTAAGTCATTAAACATATATCACATTCTGTGACTGCAACAACCACAGAAGTAACTAACTGATTTTGCACACTAGCAATAAGAAAATGCACTTAACAATATAAAAACTCATCATGTGCAGAACCTCAATAGCAGAATTAAAGTGTCTGCCTTTTTTTAATCAACAGCATTCAAATATCACTTTGTAAAAAGCTATTTTGACAGTTTAGAGTGTGCTACCAACATAAACCTTAGACACAAGTTTGTTTCATTCCCTGAGAGAGCACAACATCTTCCACACATTCTCTGGTAGCCTCATGTGCCTTTTTGTGACTGGCTGGGGCTCTGGGACTAGACCAAGCAGATCACATGGCTGATACCACAGAACATCATCTTTCATAGGCCAAAAGAAACGGTTCTTGCCAGTGATGTTCATTGTTTTCACAAGGGTACAACCTTCTGCATCTACATCCTGAATGATGCCTGGATATACATCTTGGTCATATTGAACAGCACACCACTGTCCTATCAGTTGATCTGTGATCTCTGAAACGGGGACAAGTGTTGATGGCTGTGTGTCCATCTCAGGTGGCTGCAGATCCAGGGCTGATCCTTCCTGGCTTGTTGTTGGCTCATCTTGCTGAATGGCCACTGTCTGTGGGCCATAGCACTTGCACTCCTCTGGAGCTGAACAGAAACAGCTGAGTACTCGCCACTTGATGTGACCTGGATTGTTGGTGAAAATCTGTACAAAAATAAAAACAACTGGGTATTACTGAATATGCTACATTCACAGAATAAATAAAGACTAATTTAATAAATAAATATTATAATATAGTATATAAAATACTCCACCTGATGGATTTTCATTGTTCCATGAACTGTTTCCAGTTGATTTGGTAGCAAGGCATCCTTTGCTGAAATGTCTTCTTCAGTGACATGGAAGAGCTTGATCTTTGATTGCTCCTTCGACAGGACATCGAAGAGGACTTCACCACTTGGTAGATCTATTCCACGGGCAACAATAGCATCTACATTTCGTTTTATTGCTGCCCCAACTCCATCTGCAGGTCCTTTGCCATGCCCGGCCTCCAAAAAGTTCCAGGTCACCTTGCTGAACCCAAACCTAAATGGCATTGTGGAGAGCAAATAAAAATTCTTCTTGGATCGGTACTGGGCTGTAGGGCCATCACTTATGACATGGAGGGTTGTTGCAGAGGGGTTCTGTTCCTTCAAGTGGGAGAGCACAGGAGAGAGATGTGCCCATATAGCTGAAGGATTATGCCTCATTGATGAGGAAACTGAACACACTGACGATATACCTTTTCCTGTGTAGGCAACTCCAGTGTGAATGGATGCTTGCTTGTGTGAGTCGCCAAAATGTATGGCTTGAATCTCAGATGAGTATTTGCAAAGATAATTCTCAGCAAAATTCACTTGAAGAATAATCTCACTCTGCCCAACATTTCCTTCCAGGCGACTCAGTGTGGAGTACTGATGGCGGATGTTGAAGACATGTCTTGCAAACCTCTCTTTTAAAACAGTTGTGAAGTCTTCCAAAAGGAATTGAAGGGTACCATATACCTGCTCCTTTGTCATTAAGTGTACATTGAACTTGTGTTTCGTTCCATCTTTGTTTGTCTTCTCACGTTCTTCAACTTTATTTTTCCAGTTAAACCAGTAGGTCTGTAAGCCAGGATCAAATTCACCAGTTTGCAGCTCTTTTCCTTTGCAGAGCTTACACTCTCTGTATGCACATTCTTTGGTTGGCTTTTCACAGCATAAGGTCTCCACCAACCTGTCAGGGTTTTTGCTTTGTATCACTCTATGATACGCTAACTTGTCAGCCATAAACTGCACAAATAAAAACATAAATTGTCATTACCATCACAGATCGTCATTACCATCACAGTCACTTTTGTGATGGTAATGACATGCGATGGTAATGACAATTTTCACTCTTTGCAGAAAATGTTGGTTAAGTTTTAGACTTGCTAAGCTAATTGGTTAGCTAGCATACAATGTACACTGAATATATCTAAATAAAGTGAAATTTTGTATTAATGAATTAAAATACTCAAATAGTAACTTGTTTGGTAATGACGCCTAATAAACATACTCTCAGATCAGAATGTATAAAACATCAAATTACTTACATATGTGGGCATCAAAAAATCAGGCTTCTGCCTCATGTCTGGACATGTTCCACTGGAGCATCTAATTTGCATGCAACAATTTAAGTAACTGTTTGTAAAAACTTTATTGCGCTCTAAAACTTTGAGCGTGATGGTAATGAGAGATGTATGAGGGACAGCGATATTTAACTATAAATAAATAGTAAACTGAACAAATATAAAATATATGAATTTGAAAAATATCTTTTTAAGTTGTTATGAGGAAATGCAAAGTAAAGGTTTAATGAATTTAGCACTTTTTATCGCTTTATTCTAGAGGGGAAGTCAAAAAGTCTGGGTTGGGGACAAGCACAAAACAGTGAAATTCTTGCACATTTGAATTTTCAACACACTGAAAAAGTATTAAAATGTCATCATTGAGACAGTTATTTTTTTCATAGCTACTACAACCTAAAGTAAACAAAAGCAATCATTGTTTTTTCTAAAAAAACATTTTTTTCTTGAAAATCTACCCTGGGGACAGAAAAACTCCCTTAATTGAAGAATCACCCATATATATATATATATATATATATATACAGTATATATATATGTATATATATATACTTATAGTAATATGTACATATGTATACTAGCTGTTCTTGTTTTTTCTTGCCTTCTGATTGTTGCTCTGAGTGTTGCTATCCCTGTGCTGTTGCAATCCTGGAATTTCCCCATTGTGGGACTAATAAAGGCTTATCTTATCTTATGTCAGATAATTGTGCACATGTCAAAATGATTTAGTCCGTTCGAACGTGTGACACATGGAAACGCACGTCCTAATCGGATCAACTTTTTCAGAATCCATGTAAACAGTAAAGTTCTAATCTGAATTGTAATCAGATTGACAAAATTTTGTACATATAACTGTGGCTACTGTTGCTTCGGTCCTTTGCCAACCTTCATCAGGCGCACCTCAGACCAAGCATAACTTCCTGGTTGGAGAAGAGCCTATCCTGAAGGTGGATCAGTTCGCTTACCTGGGCAGCATCCTGTCCTCCTCATGCTTGCTCAGTGATGAGATTCAGAGCCGCATCCGGCAGGCCACCTCGGCGTTTGGCAGGCTCAGTGCTAGGGTATTCCTGAATAGGAATCTCTCCCTGAGAACTAAGATCGTGGTTTACTCGGCTGTCTGCATCTCCGTCCTGCTTTATGGCAGTGAGGCCTGGACCCTGTACAGGGCAGACGTCCGGAGCCTTGAGGCATTCCAGATCAGATGTCTCCAGCGGATCCTTGGCGTCACGTGGAAGGACCGCGTACCACATGTCCAGATCCTGCAGAGAGTTAACTTCCGTAGTATCAAGGCACTTGTGGTGCAACGCCAGCTTCACTACGTCGGCCATGTCATTCGGATGCTGGAAAACCGCGTCCCCTGCCAGATCCTCTACGGCGAGCTCGCTGCCGGACGGCGCTCTCAAGGAGGGCAGAAGAGGTTCAGGTTCAGGTTACTTTATTTGTACCCTAGGTAGATTTGTTTTGCAGTCAGGTGACATCCATATTTACAAACCACAGTTACATTCAACATGAACACAAACACAGGCACACATGTAGCTGACTATAAACATGATAAAAGTGCTCAAGGCTCCACCAATCAGGACATAGGACAAAGAGATAAGAGAAAAAACAAAGAGATAAAAGAGAAGGGTCATATTAAAAAGTTAAAGACTAGTCAAAGAGGTTAAAAACTCAAAAGTCTAAAACCCAATAAAAGATTTAGAACCCAAATAAAAATCCTACAAAAATAAGTAAATATAAAATAAAATTAATAAATAGATAACTAAATTATGTGCAATATATTGTTACATCTTGTTCAATTCTTTAACAGCAGCAGGAACAAAGCTGCTTTTGTAGCGCTGGGTTTTACTTTTTGGGACAGCAAACCTCCGTCTGGAGGGAAGAAGCTGAAAGTGGCAGTGCAAAGGGTGGGAGTCATCATTTAAAATGGAGGCAGCAATCCTCTGTACCTGTCTGGTGTACAGGGATGTCAGGCTCAGCTGTGACTCACCAAGCAAACGACTGGACCATCTAACTACCTGATCCAAGGATTTCCTCTGTTTCAGTTTTATCTGACCAAACCATGACACTAAAGAAAAGGATAAAACAGATTCAATAAAAGCCCAATAAAACATTGTCATTATGGTTCGGTCAATTTGGAAGCGTGCAAGTTTCCTTAAACAATGCAAATGTTGCTGACCCTTTTTGCACACCCTTTCACAGTTCTCCTCAAAGTTTAAATTACTATCAATAATCATCCCAAGATATTTGTAGGTTTGTACACATTCAGTGGTCTGGCCTTTTAGTACAGTGACTTCGTGCCTGGGAGTTTTCCGCCTAAAGTCAATAATCATATCTTTAGTTTTTGTCGTATTCAGCTGCAGGTAGGAATCCTCACACCAGTGAACAAAGTCATCAACTACTGGGCAGTGGCCACTCTCACCATCCTGGAGGAGTCTGACAACAACTGAATCATCAGCATACTTTATAATGTGTCTGTTGTCATGTCTGCTCCGACACATGTTTGTATACAGGATGAAGAGTAGTGGTGACAACACACACCCCTGCGGAGAGCCAGTAGAAGAACACTTTTGGTCAGACAATGTACCATTGACCCTTACTCTCTGTGTCCTGTTGGTTAAAAAATCCAGAATCCAACCCACCAGATTATTACTCAAATCAAATTGTTGCAGGAGCCTTTCAACTAAAATATGAGGTTGGATTGTATTAAAGGTGGAAGAAAAGTCCACAAATAAAAGCCTGGCATGTGTCCCATTAAAATCCAGATGTTTAAAAAGCATGTTAAGCAGAGTGACAGTGGCATCCTCCACTCCTCTGTGAGGCCTATAGGCAAACTGCAAAGGATCCAATGCATTCTCAGTCTGCTTTAGGACCTCAAATCTGACCAGTTTTTCAAAAATTTTCATTAAAATTGAAATCAAAGCAACTGGTCTAAAATCATTTACCGTTTTAGAACAGCTGGATTTTGGAACGGGGACAACCACAGCGTCTTTCCAGATCTTAGGCACATGTTGTGTCTGTAAGGACTTATTGAAAATGTAGTGAAATACAGGACTCAGCTCATGTGCACAGGACTTTACCAAGCACCCACATATATTATCAGGGCCCTGACTTTTGTTCACTTTTACAGCACAGAACGCCCTTTTAACATCCTGCACCTCAATATTAAAGTGCTGATTGTCTTTGAGTTTCTGTTTCAAACCTTGGGTTTCTGTGCTAAAATCAAAGGAGTCAAAACGACCATAAAAACAATTAAGAGCATTAGCCAGCTCTGTGTCTGAACTAAAACCATCTAAAAACACATGATTACTGTGCTCTGTGCTCTGAAGGCCTGCAATAGTTTTCATACTGGCCCAGGCTGAACAAAGTTTCTTTGTTGCCATCTTGCTTTCCAACTCTTGATTTATAATTCTGTTTTGCTCTTAAAATTTCGGCCTTCAGCTCTTTTGTGGCAACCTGCAGCTCAGAAACAACCCCCTGTTTAAAGGCAAGTGCTTTCCTCTGTAAGCAGGATTTAACTGATTTTGTAACCCATTGCTTGTTGTTGGGATATATTTTGACACGTTTACATGGAACGATCATGTCTCTATAGAAAGCCATGTATGACCATGTCACGTCCACTAAAGAGTCCAAATCTTCTCCACAGGCCAGTGTGAACACCTCCCAGTCTGTACAGTTAGAGCATTCCTGGAGGCAGTGTACGGTACTGAATCCTCTGTCCAGACGTTTATGTCTCTGGTCTCCACCTTGCCTCTTCTGAGAGCAGTTTTATATGTGGGCAGCAAATGTACACAGTTGTGATCTGAGGATCCTAAAGGGGGAAGGGGAATAGATTTATAGGCCCTCTCAATGGATCCATAGCACAGGTCCAATGTCTTTTTTCGTCTGGTTGGGCAGGAGACATACTGATAAAAGTTTTTAAGTGTCTTCTTTAAAGAAACATAGTTAAAATCCCCAAGGATAAAATTTGGAGCCTCTGGGGAAATCGACTGCAACCGCTGTACCACATCAAAGACGGTGCTGGAGGCGGAGTCAGCATCCGCTCTCGGGTGAATGTACACAGTCGTTATGAAAAGTTGGGGGAACTCGCGGGGCAGATAAAAGGGGCGTAGCGATATGGACAGAAGCTCCACATTTGGCGTATAGATGCACTCTCTGACCGTGACAGATGTACAGTACTGTTTATTACCTCCGCCAAGGAGGTTATGTGATCATCGGCGTTGGTTTGTTGTCTGTTTGTTTGTCTGTTTGTTTGTTAGCAAGATAACTCAAAAGCTTATGGACGGATTTTCATGAAATTTTCACAGATTGTCAGAAATGGGGTATCCTACAGATGATTACATTTTGGTGGTGATCTGGATCACCGTCCAGAAGAAAACCGCCATTACGGAAAATGCCATTTTCGTGAATAACTACTGAACCACTAATCCTATCATTGTCAATCCAATTGCTAGTCATATGTTTTCATGGTCAAGGAATCTGAAAACGTACACACAAACACTGTATGGGGGGAACTGTGGCCGCCATTACGGAAAATGCTATTTTCGTGAATAACTACTGAGCCACTAATCCTATCATTGTCAGTCCAATTGCTAGTCATATGTTTTCATGGTCAAGGAATCTGAAAACGTACACACAAACACTGTATGAGGGGAACTGTGGCCGCCATTACGGAAAATGCCATTTTCGTGAATAACCACTGAACCACTAATCCTATCATTGTCAATCCAATTGCTAGTCATATGTTTTCATAGTCAAGGAATCTGAAAACGTACACACAAACACTGTATGGGGGGAACTGTGGCCGCCATTACGGAAAATGTCATTTTCGTGAATAACTACTGAACCACTAATCCTATCATTGTCAATCCAATTGCTAGTCATATGTTTTCATGGTCAAGGAATCTGAAAACGTACACACAAACACTGTATGGGGGGAACTGTGGCGCTTGGCGGAGGTCTGCGCTCTCTGAGTGCTTTTCTAGTTAATATATAAACATACGCCGCCCCCTGACGTTTCCCCGTTACCTCTTCCTGCCAATCCGAGCGAAGTGGGGCTCCAAAGCCGTCAATCCACAGGTCTGCATCCCGGTCATGCGCCGTAAGCCACGTCTCCGTGTAAGCCATGACACAGCAGTTCTTGAAATCCTTCTGATATCGTACATTCCTTTGAATTTCATCCACTTTATTTCTCATTGATTGTACGTTCCCCATAATAATGGAAGGAAGAGGAATGCGGTTAAGCTGACGCCTCCTCAGGTTTAATCTTACGCCTCCACGCTTTCCGCGTTTCCTCCTCTTGTCTCTCTTTTCATTGCTGTGACTATGAAAATCTCTTAAAATAAAGTCCGGCAGTTGCGGCACAGACTCAAACACAGATGCTGCATTATCCATGTTTAAATGCAGTAACATGTCTCTGGAATACTGTATTCTTCCCGGCATGATCGCGATCGCACTTACCTCCAAGACAAAGAGCCGGTAGGAAAAAAATGACAAAGACAACAAGGAGGAAATCCAAACAAGGAGAAAATCCATACTGATGGAACCAGGGAGCTCTTCGTTATATAGTCCACAAACATTCAAGGACAAAAACGACACAGAGAATTACGTTGAAACACATTAAAATGCATAAAAACAAAGACACAGACGTCAAATTTTTTTCACCCGCTGCCGGTCGCTGCGTGCGCATGCACCTAAAAAGAAGCGGTTCAAGGACCACCTCCATGCCATCCTGAAGAAGTGCAATGTCCAACCTTCTGATCTGGAGACCGTTGCCGCCTCCAGGACACTTTGACACACAACCTGCCACCAGGCTGTCAACATTTTTGAAAGTGACCGTACCCGCGCCCGTGAGGAGCGCTGCCAGCGTAGGCGCGAGCGTCAGGAGTGTCAACCTACTCCATCTGGTGATGGCATTCCTTGCCCCACTTGTGGATGGAGGTGTGCCTCCGAATTCAGCCTTTGCTCCCATCTGCAAGTTTTTATTTTAACCCTAGGAGAGATGGATGTCATCATCAACCACCGATGGATTTCCATAACTAACTAACTAATCTGAATTGTAATCAGCTTGAAGAAATTTTGCACATGTAACTGTGGCTACTGTTGCTTCTTTTAAATCAAATCTTAAGACTTTCCTGTTTGCCACTACATTTGATGACCTACTATGATTTATAATTTTTACTACTTTGCTTTTATTGTTATATCTTAATGCATTTTGTTTTTATGTAAAGCACTTTGAATCACTTTTTTGTTGAATTGTGCTATACAATAAATTTACCTTTACCTTTAGAGACAACTGATTTAAGTTTGGAAATGTTTCTCAGGTGAAAATGACAGCTTTTAATCAGTTTCTGGCGGTGAGTCTTCAGTAACATGGATGTATCCAGGACCACGCCCAAGTTTCTGAGACTCGACTGCACAGAAGAGGAAAGAACACCAATCTTTTGTTTGATCTGTGGGATAATGTTGTCAGGTGCAATAATTAGGGTTTCAGTTTTTTCTGAATTTAGTGACAAATAGTTGTTACTTCACTACTTCTTTATGGCAATTAGGCAGTTTGTTTAGGAAGTGAGCTTATGGAGCTCAGCAGGCTTAAAAGAACAGTATAGCTGGATATCATCAGTATAGAAATGATACACCATTGAATTGTCTAATTATCTGTGCTAGAGGGATCATGTATTAAAGGAACAGAATAGGCCCTAAAATGGAACCCTGGGGAGCCCCACATGACAGCTCTGCAGTTTCAGACTAGGGCTGCAACTAAAGATTATTTTAGTAGTCGACTAATCTAACGAGTATTTTTTTTTTAACTAGTCGACTATAATCTTGTTTATTTTTCTCATGTCCACCATCTCTGCTTCTTGTTGGGGCTCTAGTTTAATGCATATTTTACCTCAGCTGCTGTTAATACCTCTTAACGTTCCCTCTCCCATGGGCGGGAGGCATTTTAATGCCATTTTGTCTCAGCTGGACACAGTGTAACACAGTGTAACTAATATTTAGAATGAGGGTTAATATTAACAAAGATGAAAAAGCGATAGCGAATCCTGTAAGTCAGTCATTTACTGCATTCAACACGTTGGCCATGACAGCTCAACCCTCAGCAACCAGAGAGCTTATTGTCGAACAGGTAAGCTAACATTAACAGCACATACTCACAGTATTGTCATTTTTCTAAAGCAGACGGTAATAGCGTGGCTCCCGGGTGCCGTTGTTTCAGATGCTCATGCATCACTGTAGTGCTGCCGTGGTCAGAATCAGAATCAGAATCAGAATCAGATTTATTGCCATTGTTCATGTAGTACACAAACTAGGAATTTGTTTCGGTGCAATGCTGCAACATTAAACATGATAAAATAAAAGAAATAAACTATACATGCAATAAAGTGTAGAATAAGAGTGAGTGATACTAGTCAGCAGTTCAAATATATTAGCGAGCAGCAGATAATGTGGAGAACCATATAGTGCAGTCGGTAATGCAGGAAGAAAACAGTGATGATTGACATGAGTCTGGTTGAGCTGCTGTACATAGTGCACGAGAGACAATAAGTCACTTAGTGTTCAGCAGTCTGATGGCAGAGGGGAAGAAACTGTTCATGTGACGGGAGGTTTTAGTCTGGATGGACCGAAGTCTTCTACCTGAGGGGAGGGGGGCAAACAGTACGTGACCAGGGTGTGAGGGATCGGCTATGATCCGGCCAGCACGCCTCCGGGTCCTGGAGATGTACAGATCCTGGAGAGATGGGAGCTTGCAGCCGATCACCTTCTCAGCAGTGCGCACGACGCGCTGCAGCCTTAGTCTGTCCCTGGCAGTGGCTCCTGCGTACCACACGGTTATGGAGGAGGTGAGGATGGACTCGATGATGGCTGTGTAGAACTGCACTAACATCTTGGTGGGTAGCTTGAGCTTCCTCAGCTGCCGCAGGAAGAACATCCTCTGCTGGGCCTTTTTGATGAGGTCCCAGGTGATGGTGGTGCCTAGGAAGCGGAAGGAATCAGCAGTGGTGATGGGAGAGCCTGTGAGGGTGAGGGGGGGCAGAGGGGTTGTGACTTTCCTGAAGTCCACAATCATCTCCACTGTCTTCAGAGCGTTCAGCTGCAGGTTGTTGTTGTTGCACCAGGACGCCAGCTGGGCCACCTCTCTCCTGTAGGCGGACTCGTCACCGTTGGAGATGAGCCCGATGAGGGTGGTGTTGTCCGCAAACTTGATCAACTTGACAGACTGGTGGCTGGAGGTGCAGGAGTTGGTATAAAGGGAGAAGAGTAGGGGGGAAAGTACACAGCCCTGGGGTGATCCGGTGCTGATGCTAGCAGAGTCTGAGACAGTCTTTCTCAGCCGCACATGCTGCCTCCGGTCCGTCAGGAAGTCGGTGATCCACCTGCAGAGGGAGTCAGGCACGCCGAGCAGGGACAGCTTGTCCTGGAGCAGAGCGGGGCGGATGGTGTTGAATGCGGAGCTGAAGTCCACAAACAGGATCCTGGCGTAGGTTCCCGGGGAGTCCAGGTGCTGCAGGATGGAGTGGAGGGCCAGGTTGACTGCGTCGTCTACAGACCTGTTGGCTCGGTAGGCAAACTGCAGCAGGTCCAGGAGGGGGGTGGTGATGGACTTGAGGTGGGGCAGGACCAGGCGCTCAAAGGACTTCATGACTACAGAGGTGAGCGCTACAGGTCTGTAGTCATTAAGTCCAGTGATCCGTGGCTTCTTGGGGACAGGGATGATGGTGGAGGATTTGAGGCAGGACGGCACGTGGCATAGCTTAAGGGAGGTGTTAAAAATGTCTGTGAAGACAGGAGCCAGCTCTTTCGCACAGTGTCTCAGGGTGGAGGGAGACACGCCGTCCGGACCGGGGGCCTTGCGCGGGTTCAGTCTGGAGAACTGTTTGAGCACGTCCTGCTCACTGATGACAAGGGCAGGGGGGGAGGAGGGGGGGCGCCTTTGATGAAGTAGGGATCGTGGAGGCTGTGGAGCTGGAGGGAGGGGGGGAGTTGGACACAGATGACGAGGTGTCAAAACGTGGTAAGAGAGGTCTGCCTTGCAAAGTCTGCATTTTATTTATTTCGTTTTTTGGGGGGCTTCTGTAAAATGTTCCCAAACAGCAGAAAGCTTGGGGCTGCTTTTTTTATTCCACTTCAACATTTGCCATACTCAGAGCTGTAAATGTGCTCCTCTTCTTCTTCACTGAAAATTGTTCACGCATGCTGGACAACAGAGGCGCTACTGCCCTCAGCAGTTCCGGTCGTGCATTGCGTTTCTGGTCGTGCATTGCAGTTACAACTGATCATTACCGCGGCATGCATATAAACTTTATAATTAAACGATTTGTCGACAAAATTTTATTGTCGACGTTATCGACAACATCGACTAATCGTTTCAGCCCTATTTCAGACAAGGTAAGATTTGTAAAAACACTAAAAATTCTATCAGAAATATAAGAAGAAAACCACTTTAAAACAGATCCAGACATGACAACAAGATTTTGCAATCTGCTAATAATGTTTTATGATCAACAGTATCAAAATCCGATGAAAGATCCAGTAATACTAAAACTGTATATTTCCCTGAGTCAGCTGACATCCTGATGTCATATGTAACTTTCAGTCATGCCGTTTCTGTAGTGATTCTTCTGGAAACCAGACTGAAAGTCATCAAAGATTTTGTGGTCTGTCAGAAAAAAAGTCAGTTTCTCTGCAACAGGTTTTCCTAAAAATTTTTATATAAAAGGCAATTTAAAAACTGGCCTATAATTTTTAAATAGTGAAGGATCAAGCTTGGGCTTTTTAAGAATTGGGTCAATAATGGCATGTTTGAAAAAGCTTGGAACCCCACCAGTTGAAAGAGACAAATTAAAAATTTCAACAACAGAAGGGTTGATACTGTCAAATACTTTGGTGAGCACAACAGTAGGAAGTACATCAACAGGACACATGGAAGGTTTCATTTTGCAAAGGAGGGGATTGATGTCCTGTTGTGTAACAATCTTAAAAGGACCAAGAATAAGGAGGTAAATCACCAGCAGAGTAATGAATGTCTCTGACCTTATTGATAAAGAAATTACGAAGATTATTACAGTCTGCCTCTGAAGATAAAGACACCAGGGGAGCAACAGGAGAAACAATAGGTCTGATGGTGTTAAACAAGAATTATGAATTCTTCTTATTTGATAATATAAGCTGAGAAAAATATTCAGCTCTGGATCTTTTAATAAGTTCATTTAAAGAAGTCCTTAAATCCTTAAGGTGAAGCCTGTGTACCTCAAGTTCTGTTGTTTTCCAAAGTCACTCAGTTTTTCAACAAAGTCTCTTAAAATTCAAAATTTCTTTGTTTGTTCAAGGGGAAGACTTTTTGTGCACAGCAATGTTGGTTTTTATTGGAGCCACTTTATCAAGAATATCTATGCAGTTTCAGATATACAGTGCTATGAAAAAGTATTTGCCCCATTCCTAATTTCTTATATTTTTGCATATTTGTCACATTTATATGTTTCAGATCATCAAACAAATTTTAATATTAGACAAATATAACCCAAGAAAATACAAAATGCAGTTTTTAAATGATTTCATTTAAGGGGAAAAAAGCTATCCAAACCTACCTGGCCTTATGTGAAAAGTATATCATGAATTAACTGTGATTAACCACATTTTTTTGAACACTGAGGTCAATTTCACTAGCCAACCCAGGCCTGATTACTGTCAGACTTGTGCAATCAAGAAATCACTTAAGTGGAACCTGTCAGACAAAGTGAAGTAGGCTAAAAGATCTTAAAAAAGCAACACATCATGCAGTGATCTTAAGATATTAATGAATAGATGAGAAACAAAAACCCAGAACAACATTTAAAGAACTGCAGGTCTCACTTGCTTCGGTTTGGACACTGGTCCATGATTCAACAATAAGAAAGAGACTGGGCAAAAAAACCGTTAATGGAAGTGTTCAATGGTGAAAAACACAGCTGCCCAAAAAGAACACAAAGGCTCGTCTCACATTTGCCAAAAGCATCTTGATGATCCCCAAGATTTTGGGGAAAATATTTTGTGGACTGATGAGACAAAAGTTGAACTTTTTGGAAGGCGTGCATCCTGTTACATCGAATGTAAAACTAACACAGCATTTTATGAAAAGAACATTATACTAACAGTCAAACTTGTTGTGGTTGTGTGATGGTCTGGGGCTGCTTTGCTGCGTCAGGACCTGGACGACTTGTCATAAATGATGGAACCATGAATTCTGCTCTCTACCAGAAAATCCTGACGGAGGATGTCCAGCCATTGGTTCTTGACCTCAACCTCAAGCCCTCCAGTGTAGCTGAATTAAAACAATTCTGAAAAGAAGAGTGAGCCAAAATTCCTCAACAGCGATGGAAAAGACTCATTGCCAGTTATTGCAAATGCTTGATTGCAGTTGTTGTCGCCAAGGGTAGCGTAACCATTTATTAGGTTTAGGGGGCAATTACTTTTTCACGTTGGACCAGGTAGGTTAGGATAGCTTTTTTTCATTTAATAAATGAAATCATCATTTAAAAACTGTTTTGTATTTACTCGGGTTGTCTTTGTTGAATATTAAAACTTTTTTGATGATCTGAAAGTGTGAGAAATATGCAAAAATATAAGAAATCAGGAAAGGGGCAAATACTTTTTCACCGCACTGTATACTGGGAACAAAGAGTGGACCTCTATCACAGGGC
Organism: Pholidichthys leucotaenia; assembly: GCA_020510985.1. NCBI lineage: Eukaryota > Metazoa > Chordata > Actinopteri > Cichliformes > Pholidichthyidae > Pholidichthys > Pholidichthys leucotaenia. The sequence goes on from CM035839.1 coordinate 205,848,840, forward strand.
CTAAAAGTCCAACTTTTACTGTCAAAGTGAGACAGCTCAAAGATATAACTGTATGTCTCTGTGTATCCATTCACTGAAAAAATAAATGAATGCATAATCCAAAGACTTTGCTCCGCCTTTAAATCCTTGATTTTTTTTTTTTTTAGGTGACACGGGAACATGCAGCGGCCTTCCCTCTCTCTTTGTGCTTTGTGCTGTTAAGTGTTGTTTAAATAACACCTAAGTGTATATTCATGTGGTTAAATGACAATATATCAGACTCTGCCATTCAGTTAGCTGGGCTAACATGCTACCGTAGCGACACAGTGCTCACGGAAGGAGGGAAAATGCAAGGCGACGGGGTCTGTATCTACATCAATGACGCCTGCCATGCGTTCAGTTCACGAAACAGTTCACCGAACATAGTTTGCAAGGTAAACTAACCTAAATGAATCAGAATCAGAATCAGATTTATTGCCAGGCATATTTACAAGTAAACAAGTAAACATACGAGGAATTTGACTTGACATTGGGCGTGCACGAAAGGCGCATCCCAATGACGCGGCAGCCATGACGAGGCGCCTGTCATATGGGGGGGGTGAAGAGGGGGGAGGGGGGGAAGGATAGGGAAAAACACAATAGGAGAGAGAAAAAAGCATTGTTGATCAAAATAGAGCTCATTTTATGACCAAAATTTTGATTACAAGAAAAAAAAACTCTCAAATGCACAATTAGCAGACAATAGATCACACAATGACAAAGCAGTAGTTGAGAGAGTCAGTGTATTGTGAATATACAGTGGGGCAAAAAAGTATTTAGTCAGCCACCAATTGTGCAAGTTCTCCCACTTAAAAGACGAGAGAGGTCTCCAATTTTCATCATAGGTATACCTCAACTATGAGAGACAAAATGAGAAAAAAAAAATCAGAAAATCACATTGTCTGATTTTTAAAGAATTTATTTGCAAATTATGGTGGAAAATAAGTATTTGGTCACCTACAAACAAGCAAGATTTCTGGCTCTCACAGACCTGTAACTTCTTCTTTAAGAAGCTCCTCTGTCCTCCACTCGTTACCTGTATTAATGGCACCTGTTTGAACTCGTTATCAGTATAAAAGACACCTGTCCACAACCTCAAACAGTCAGACTCCAAACTCCACTATGGCCAAGACCCAAGAGCTGTCAAAGGACACCAGAAACAAAATTGTAGACCTGCACCAGGCTGGGAAGACTGAATCTGCAATAGGTAAGCAGCTTGGTGTGAAGAAATCAACTGTGGGAGCAATTATTAGAAAATGGAAGACATACAAGACCACTGATAATCTCCCTCGATCTGGGGCTCCATGCAATATCTCACCCCGTGGGCTCAAAATGATCACGAGAACGGTGAGCAAAAATCCCAGAACCACACAGGGGGACCTAGTGAATGACCTGCAGAGAGCTGGGACCAAAGTAACAAAGGCTACCATCAGTAACACACTACGCCGCCAGGAACTCAAATCCTGCAGTGCCAGACGTGTCCCCCTGCTTAAGCCAGTACATGTCCAGGCTCGTCTGAAGTTTGCTAGAGAGCATTTGGATGATCCAGAAGAGGATTGGGAGAATGTCATATGGCCAGATGAAACCAAAATAGAACTTTTGGGTAAAAACTCAACTTGTCGTCTTTGGAGAAGAAAGAACACCATACCTACTGTGAGTCATGGGGGTGGAAACATCATGCTTTGGGGCTGTTTTTCTGCAAAGGGACCAGGACGACTGATCCGTGTAAAGGAAAGAATGAATGGGGCCATGTATCGTGAGATTTTGAGTGAAAACCTCCTTCCATCAGCAAGGGCATTGAAGATGAAACGTGGCTGGGTCTTTCAGCATGACAATGATCCCAAACACACTGCCAGGGCAATGAAGGAGTGACTTTGTAAGAAGCATTTCAAGGTCCTGGAGTGGCGTAGCCAGTCTCCAGATCTCAACCCCATAGAAAATCTTTGGAGGCAGTTGAAAGTCCATGTTGCCCAGCGACAGCCCCAAAACATCACTGCTCTAGAGGAGATCTGCATGGAGGAATGGGCCAAAATACCAGCAACAGTGTGTGAAAACCTTGTGAAAGACTTACAGAAAACGTTTGACCTCTGTCATTGTCAACAAAGGGTATATAACAAAGTATTGAGATGAACTTTTGTTATTGACCAAATACTTATTTTCCACCATAATTTGCAAATAAATTCTTTAAAAATCAGACAATGTGATTTTCTGGATTTTTTTTTCTCATTTTGTCTCTCATAGTTGAGGTATACCTATGATGAAAATTAGAGACCTCTCTCATCTTTTAAGTGGGAGAACTTGCACAGCTGGTGGCTGACTATACACTTTTTTACCCCACTGTATATCAGTAATTGTATCAGTAGTGTAATGTTGAATGCAAGTGTAGGTGTGTCAGTTGCTAGTGAACAGCAGAGGGCGCCTCCTGGCAGTGGATAGATGTTAAAGTCATGTGATCTAAGCAGTCTAGAGTCTCTCGCTCTTGCTTGCAGATGGTAAATTGTCACATGGTACACTGTCCTTGAGCGTTCATCTGCTGAAACAACAACAACTGTGTCGATTGTTTGGGTTAGCAGGCAGAGCCGCTCCTTCCGCTTATCTTCATCAGGAGGAATGTAAATACGGGGCACCAAGACAAGGTCAAATCAAATCTGCACAGTGCACTCAGAGAATAGATTTTTCCTCACCCGTGCAATTCTGTGCTTTCATAATTTCCATGTGCAGGCTTAAACTTTATTCCATGGAGAGCACAGGGCTCCAGATGTATTCCTCCGCTGAATCACTGTCATTCAGTTCACCGTTTGCCGCTACTCGTGCCCTCCCCAACTGGTCGAATTTGATGAAGGAGCTTGCCGGGTCCGCTTTGATCAGCTCTCTCACCTTCCTTCAATTTCTGATACATCAGGGAACTTCACAGCCAAAAATAGAAGTCCTGATATCATAACCAATAATGTTTCCACAGACGCATGAATTCCAATGTCCATGAGTCTCCTCGCAGGTTCCAATTCTTGGGCTCCCCCTTGGCCCGATTCTTGTTGAAAAATAGTGACAATAGCACATTTAAGCTGCTTCCAAATCCATAATTTCCATTTAGATTAAGATTCAGCAGAAGAAGAGCGACTAAACACAGACAAAAACGCAACATTGCAAAGCTGGGAATAGGTCAGGAAGGCAGACAGGAGGAGGGAAGAAAAATGCGACTGCTCTCTCTCTCAGAGCAAGAAGAAAATGAATGGGCAGTTCTTGGCGAACGGTTTTCCTGTTCGGCTTGCACATTCTGTAGTTGTGTAGATCTATAGTACATGAACAATTTAGCATATTTAAGGAAAAAATTAATCAATCGATCAATCAATCAACCTTTATTGTCATGATGCTATGCATACAACTGTAGTGCAAGCAAGATGAAATTGCGTTTCTCTAGGCATCCGTATTGTAAAAAGAACATATTTTAAAAACACACTCACACCCCCCTCACCCCCCACCCTGAGAGCCATTCACACATCCCTGAGACACATTTGGATATTATAGTAATGTTAACTTATTACAGTTGTAGTTAAAATGATAATAACTGCCTATGTATACTGTATATAAAACAATTAAAATGGCTAAGTGAATCTAAGTCGCTAAGAGAAATAAATACTTAAAACTGACTAAAACTATAATATACATATAATGTACATAATGTCCATAAAGTGCAGTAATATGTATAAAAGATTCATTAGTCATTCAGACAGGACACAACCACTTTCTTTGCCACCGGTACTATGATAGAGGTCTTAAAGCATCTAGGGACGATGGCCTGACTCAGGGAAATGTTATATATGTCAGTCAGGACATCTGCCAACTCACTCGCGCAGACTCGGAACACACGTCCCGGGATGTTGTCCGGACCTGCAGCTTTACGTTGATTGACCCTGGTTAGGGTCCTCCGTGTGCCCGCTGCGTTGATGGTGATAGCTGGCCCCACAGATGGTGAAGATGGGCCAGCCCTCCCTCTGATTATCGGGTTTGATGCTTCAAAACGTGCAAAGAAGTTATTGAGCCTGTCTGGAAGAAAAGCATCATCATCATCGACCCCCTGCCTAGACTTATAATCCGTCAATGCCCGTACTCCCTGCCACATCCGTTTGGTGTTCCCTTTGTCACAGAAATGTCCCTGGATTTTCTCCGCGTAGGCGCATTTTGCCGTCTTAATTCCCTTTGCAAGCGCAGACCCGGCTAAGCGGAGGGCAATCCTGTCTTTCGCTCTAAAGGCTGCATCTCTGGCTGTGAGCAGCGAGCGCACCTCTGCAGTCATCCAGGGTTTATAGTTGCCCCGTGCAATGAAGGGTTTCAGTATATTGACATCCTCCGTGCACTTCGCGATGTAGCTGGTGACCGTTTCAGCGTACTCCTCCACATCAGTCCTGTCTCCCTGAGAGGCTGCTATTTCGAAAACCTCCCAGTCTGTATGCAGAAAACAGTCCTGAAGTGCCGATGCTGCACCCTCTGGCCAAGTCTTGATTTGTTTCTCTACTGGCCTGCTGCGCTTCAGTAGGGGTTTGTAGGCAGGCACCAGCATCATGGATAGGTGGTCAGAATGGCCGAGGTGGGGGCGAGATATTGCCTTGTATGCATTTGGGATATTTGTGTACACCAAGTCCAACATATTCTCTCCTCTGATCTTAAAGTCCACACATTGTTTGAACTTGGGGAGCACAGTCTTTAGACTGGTGTGATTAAAATCCCCTGCAACCACCACAAAACTGTCTGGGTGTGAAGTTTGAAATTCACTGATAGCATCATGCAGCTCTCCGAGTGCCTCTTTAGCATTAGCTTTAGCATTAGCGCTAGGAGCTATGTAAACAACAGCTACAAACACGTTGGTGAATTCCCTCGGCAGATAGAATGGCCGGCAGTTCACGATAAGGAACTCCGCCAACGGAGAGCAGTGTTTAAGATAAGATAAGATAAGATAAGATAAGATAAGATAAGATAAGCCTTTATTAGTCCCACAATGGGGAAATTCCAGGATTGCAACAGCACAGGGATAGCAACACTCAGAGCAACAATCAGAAGGCAAGAAAAAAACAAGAGCAGCTAATATACATATGTACATATTACTATAAATATATATATATATATATATATATATATATATATATATATATATATATATATATATATATATACTATATATATATACACAGACACACAGTGCAGAGCATTGTAGCTGGATGGAATAAATATATAAGTATATAAACACACAGTGCGGAGCATTGTAGCTAGATGGAATAAATATGTAGATATATAAACACACGCAGTACGGAGCATTGCAGCTAGGTGGAATAATATGTAAATATATAAACACACACAGTGCAGAGCATTGTAGCTAGATGGAATAAATATATAGATATGTAAACACACCCAGTGCGGGGCATTGTAGCTAGATGGAATAAATATGTAAATATATAAACACAGTTGATAGTTGATAACATGGCATTAACACACCAGTTCTTGTTAATATAGATACATAGCCCCCCCCCCCCCCTCGGCTCTTAACAGAGCTAGCGGCCGCCCTGTCAGCCCGGAATGATGTCATCCGTTCCAGCTGAATGGCCGCGTCAGGGATGTTGTCGTGGAGCCATGTTTCCGTGAACGCAAACACACAGCAGCTCATTGAGTGATTGACACTGAGCCTGAGGCTTGTCAGGGAGAATGGGCTCCAACTCGGCCATGATGCAACTGTTGTACATAAACACTGCTCTCCATTAGTGGAGTTTATGATCATTAAGTGCCAACCCTTTTACATGCCGAGAGAATTTTCAGCTATCCTACTAGCCGCCGTGTATGCCCCACCCACTGGCATCGACGAGAGGAGTAAAGCACTAAATGAACTCTATCAGGCCATCAGTGAGACACAAACAGCACATCCAGATTGATTCCTCATCGCAGCAGGAAAACTACACCAACATGTGGACTTTCCAACAAGAGGAAACAGCTTGCTGGACCTGGTTTACACAACTCAAAAGAGAGCATACAAGGACTCCCCCTCCCCACCTGGGTCTCTCTGATCACATCACCATCTTGCAAAGGCCTGCATACAGACCCAGAGTGAAAGCCATCAGACCATCAAAAAAGCAGGTACCGTGGTGTGGAAAAAGTGTTTACCCCCTTCCTGGTTTCTCATTTGTTGTATGTTTGTCAGACTTAAATGTTTCAGATCATCAAACAAATTTAAATATTAGACAAAGATAACACAAGTAAACACAAAATGCAGTTTATAAATGAAGGTGTTTAATATTAAGGGTAAAAAAAAATTCAATCCTACATGGTCCTGTGTAAAAAAGTGATTGCCCCCCATTAAAACATAAATTAACTGTGGTTTATCACATCTTTGGAAAGCTGAGTTCAATTTCTCTAGCCACACCCAGGCCTGATTACTGCCACACCTGTTCTCAATCAAGAAATCACTTAAATTGGACCTGCCTGACAAAGTGAAGTAGACCAAAAGATCCTCAAAAGCTAGACATCATGCTGCGATCCAAAGAAATTCAGGAACAAATAAGAAACAAAGTAATTTGAGATCGATCAGCCTGGGAAAGGTTATAAAGCCATTTCTAAAGCTTTGGGACTCTAGCGTACCACAGTAAGAGTCATTATCCACAAATGGCAAAAACATGGAATAGTGGTGAACCTTTCCAGGAGTGGCCGGCCGACCAAAATTACCCCAAGAGTGTAGCAACAACTCATTAAAGAGGTCACAAAAGACCCCACAACAACATTCAAAGAACTGCAGGCCTCACTTGCCTCAGTTAAGGTCAGTGTTCATGACTTCACCATAAGAAAGAGACTGAGCAAAAATGGCCTGCATGGCAGAGTTCCAAGACGAAAACCACTGCTGAGCAAAAAGAACATAAAGACTCGTCTCAGTTTTGCCAGAAAACATCTTTATGATCCCCAAGACTTTTGGGAAAATAATCTGTGGACTGACAAGACAAAAGTTGAACTTTTTGGGAGGAGTGTGTCCCATTACTTCTGACGTAAAAGTAACACAGCATTTCAGAAAAGGAACATCATACCAACAGTAAAATATGGTGGTGGTAGTGGGATGGTCTGGGGCTGTTTTGCTGCTTCAGGACTTGGAAGACTTGCTGTGGTAAATGGAACCATGAATTCTGCTGTCTACCAAAAAATCCTGAAGGAGAATGTCCGGCAATCTGTTTGTGACCTCAAGCTGAAGCACACTTGGGTTCTGCAGCAGGACAGTGATCCAAAACACACCAGCAAGTCCACCTCTGAATGGCTTAAGAAAAACAAAATGAAGACTTTGGAGTGGCCTGTCATGGCTGTCAATTAACCGCACCTGTGCGCACACCTGCTCTTCATCCTGGTCTGGCTATTTATTCCATCAGGTCCTGTGATCGGCATGGAGTCATCTGTTTCCTTTGCATGAGGCCTGCATTCGCCAACTCTACAACCATGTCAGTACGACTCTGCCAACACGACCCAGCAGACAGCGCTTTAGGGCGCAAGGTTAACAACTTAGAGGTTCGAGTTGACCAGTTTGCCTACCAACAGCAGACTATCCTGACACAGCTAGCTCGGGTAACGGACAGGTTGGATCGCCTGGTTAGCCCACAGGCTTTCCCTTCGGTTCCCGTTAGCTCCTCTGCTCCCGCTAGCTCCACCGCTAGTCAGGCTACACCAGGTGCCCCATTACGGCTTACTCCCATCCCAACTCTCACCCATTTTTGTGGAAAATTAGGGGAAGCTAGGGGATTCCTCATGCAGTGTGACATTGTGTTTCAGCAGGTGCCAGGGGATTTTCCCACTGACCATAGCCATATGGGTTATGTGATTAATTTGTTGGAGGGGCGGGCTTTAGCTTGGGCTTACATCGTTATGGCTAGGGCTAACTATGCATCCCTAACCTACGCACAGTTTGTCAGCGAGGTTAAGGAGGTGTTTGACCACTCCGACCGAGATAGTGTGCTTACCTCCCGGCTGTTGAATCTTAAGCAAGGGGCTAGAGCCATTGCCGATTACGCTGTTGACTTCTGAGTGGTAGCCACGGAGGGGGGGTGGGAAGATGCCTCATTGTGCAGCATTTTTGTTAGGAGCCTGTGCCCTAGCCTGCGGGATGAGTTAGCCCGCTTAGATAAGCCCACTAGCCTAAATGAACTCGTCTCACTAGCTATTAGCCTTGATAATAGACTGAGGGAGCGGGCAGCGGAGCGGAGAACTTCCGGTCACTCAGGTGGTCAGTTCCGCCGCCCCCTACAGCCCCCCCCCCCCACTGGCCCTACCCTCTGCTGATTCCCTGGAGGATCCGGAATGTATGGTGATGGGTGGATTCAAGCTATCATCAGCAGAGAAACAGCACCGCCGGTACTAGGGTTGTGCTTTTATTGCTGGAGCGAGGAGCATGAGATCGAGTCATGTCCCAAATGGCCAAAAGGGGGAGTCCGTGCGTCGCAGTAGGGGGACTCACGGACTCACTTCGCAAAAAACCCCTCTCCCGTTTTCTGATTCCTATCTGCTTCAGTTATGGTCATAGAGAGACAAGCACACATGCACTCATTGATTCGGGGGCCGTGCAGAGCTTTATTTCTGGGGAGCTGGCAACCCGGTTGGGGCTTCCCATCCAGTTACTAGAGACCCCCTTAAAACTCATCACTCTGTTTAAAGCCCCTTTGGCCACGGTCTCCCATCGGACCGCTCCTGTATAAGTAATCATATCGGTTAATCATTGAGAGGAGCTAAGACTGTATGTTCTGCCGGTGTCCTCCACCCCAGTTATTCTCGGCTATCCCTGGCTTTGTCTCCACAACCCTTCAATTGACTGGTGTTCTGGGAGTGTTTTATCCTGGAGTTCCTTCTGCCTGAGTGCTTGTTTACAGTCCGCTGCGTGCTCGCCATCCGCGCCTCTGGGTGTCCCTGTCTCTCCTCCTCCCGATTTGTCCAAGGTCCCATCTGAATATCACGACTTAGGGGCTGCCTTCAGTAAGACCCAGGCCCTTTCCCTTCCCCCTCACCGCCCGTATGATTGTGCTATCAATCTCCAAGCCAGAGCACAGCTGCCCTCTAGTAGAGTCTACAACCTGTCTGCCCCAGAGCGTGCAGCTATGGATCAGAACATCAAAGAGTCCTTGAGCTCAGGCATAATCCGGCCGTCATCATCAGCGGTGGGGGCGGGGTTCTTTTTCGTCGGCAAGAAGGATGGCTCACTAAGGCCACGTAATGACTTTCGGGAGTTAAATAATGTAACCATCAAGGACAAATACACTCTCCCACTCATTAACTCCGCTTTTGATTCCCTCCAGGGGGCCTCTTGGTTTACTAAGTTGGATCTGGGCAATGCCTACCACCTGGTGCGGATCCGGGAGGGTGATGAATGGAAGACGGCATTCCGGACCCCTAGTGGACATTTTGAGTGTCGTCATGCCGTTCGGGCTGACCAATGCCCCTACCATCTTCCAGCGGTTGATTTATGACGTGTTGAGAGATTTTTTGTGCACGTTTGTATTTGTTTACTTGGATGATATTCTGATTTTTTCCCAGTCTCTGGATGAACATTGTGTGCACGTGAGGCGGGTACTGCGACGGCTGTTGGAGAATAAACTCTTTGTGAAGGCTGAAAAGTGTGAGTTTCATGTCTCCCGAACGTCTTTCCTTGGGTTCGTGATCGCTCACAACGAGATCATCCCCGACCCGGTGAAGGTAAAGGCGGTGGTGGAATGGCCCACTCCACTGTCCAGGAAGCAGCTCCTGCAGTTCTTGGGCTTCGCTAATTTCTACCACCGCTTTATTTAAAATTACAGTCTTACTGCTCTTCCTCTGATCAGTCTGACCTCTACCAAGGTGCCCTTCCGGTAGACAGAGGAGGCGGCTGTGGCGTTTGCTTATCTGAAGGCCAAGTTCTCATCCTCCCCTATTCTGATGTTAGTGGACCCCGCTGTCCAATGTCTGGTGGAAGTGGATGCATCGGATTCGGGGGTTGGAGCGGTCCTGTCTCAGCGCTCCCCAGAGGATGGCAAGATACCACCCTGTGCGTTCTTCTCTCGTCGCCTATCTCCGGCTGAGTGCAACTACGACATCGGCGACAGGGAGCTATTGGCTGTCAAGCTCGCCTTGGAGGAGTGGCATCATTGGCTGGAGGGCGCTTCCCAGCCGTTCATCGTTTGGACTGACCACAAAAACCTGGAGTACCTTCAGACGGCCAAGCGTCTGAACGCATGGCAGGCTTGCTGGTCCCTGTTCTTTGGAAGATTCGACTTCACTATTACCCACCGCCCCGGGTGTAAGAATACGAAGCTGGATGCCCTGTCCCGTCAGTTTGCCCCAGAAACGGCGGAGATGACCGAGCACCCTATCCTCCCCTCATCGTGTGTTGTGGGTGCCCTTTCTTGGGGTATCAAGGACAGGGTCCTGAGAGCACAGGCTGATGAGGCCAACCCGGGCGGGGGGCCAGCGGGTAGACTGTTTGTCCCATCGGCCGTTCGGGGGGAAGTTATTCAGTGGGGTCACTCATCCAAGTTCGCATGTCACCCAGGGAGGGCGCGTACTGTGGCCCTTCTTCAGAGGACATTTTGGCGGCCATCCCTCCAGAAAGATGTGGGGGATTACATCCAAGCCTGTCCCCAGTGTACCGTTGGTAAGACATCTTCCTCCCCACCAGCTGGGCTGCTTCACCCCCTTCCTATCCCCAGCAGACCATGGTCCCACGAGGCTTTTGATTTTATTACCGGCCTCCCAACGTCCAATCAGCACACAGCTATCCTCACCCTGGTCGATAGATTCTCCAAGGCTGCCCATTTCGTTCCCCTGTGGGGGCTGCCCACAGCTGAGGAGACGACGGACCTTCTTGTCCAGCATGTGGTTAGGCTGCATGGGATTCCCCTGGACGTTGTCTCCGACCGGGGTCCCCAGTTTGTCTTCCAGGTCTGGAAGTCTTTTTGTAACGCTCTGGGGGCTACGGCAAGTCTATCATCAGGCTACCATCCACAGACTAATGGGCAGTGTGAACGAGTGAACCAGGGCTGGAGGCTGCGCTGCAGTGCATTGCCACCGCTAACCCATCGTCATGGAGCTCTCACCTTCCCTGGATTAAATATTCTCATAACACTACTATTTCTACTGCTATCGGCATGTCTCCCTTCGAAGCCTCGCTGGGCTACAATCCTCCACTATTCCCTGAGGAGGAGGGGGACATCGCTGTTTCCTCCGTTTGTGCGCACCTGAAGCGCTGCTGTCAGATCTGGAGGGCTACCAGGGTGGCATTGCAATGTACGGCGGAGCGCAACACTGTAGTGGCCAACCGTCACAGAGTTCCGGCTCCCACCTATCGGGTGGCCCAACAAGTATGGCTGTCTACAAAACACACTAATTTGAAGGCTGAAAGGAAAAAGACGTTGCAGCGGTTCATTGGGCCTTTTCCCATCAGCCGGATCATTCATCCTGTCTCTGTGCGCTTAACTCTCCCCCCCTCCCTCCGCATCTGTCCAACTTTCCATGTCTCCCAGGTCAAGCCCGTCTGCTCCAGCCCGTTGTGTTCTCCTCCCAGGACTCCACCACCACCAATGGTGATCGACAGCGAAACGACGTGGCCAGTCACTGCCATCCTGGACGTCCGTCGCCGTGGCCGTGGCCTACAGTATCTGGTGGACTGGGAGGGTTACGGGCCAGAGTGGAGATCCTGGGTGCGTCCCTCCTTCGTGCTGGACAAGCAGCTTATTAGGGACTTCCACCGGATGCACCCAGGGAGGTTGGAACGACCGCCGAGAGGCGAGTCGTAGAGGGGGAGTACTGTCATGGCTGCCAATTAACCGCACCTGTACGCACACCTGCTCTTCATCCTGGTCTGGCTATTTATTCCATCAGGTCCTGTGATCAGCGCGGAGTCGTCTGTCTCCTTTGCATGAGACCTGCATTCGCCAACTCCATGTCGAGCTTCCTAGCCTCGTCAAGTTTTTCCACGCTGAACTTCCTAGCCTCGTCAAGTTGCTGTCCGGCCTTCTCCTACTGGACTCCTCGTCTCCCCACTTCCAAGTAAGCTACCATCTGTTCCACTCACCTTTCCGTGATCCCCTGTGCACAAGCGGAGGTCCGTGGCGGCGGATTCCTTCCACCTGGCGGCGGACTCACCAGCTCTCTACACCGACGTTCATCATCTCCTGAGGGTCTGCTGGCACTATCCTCTTGGCCGAAGCTATCGAGCTAATCTGTGCTCCTCTTCACCATCACAAACAGCAAGCGCAGAACTATTTGGTGCAAACCCTGCCTAGACAGCGTCTAACTCCCTCTCTGTCTCTCCATAGGGTTGCCAGGTTGTATGGTGCTCTGCTTGCCCCAGCTGATCCACCTTCACACTATACACATATACAGATACGCATACACGCACTCGCACACTCTCACTGTATTCAATAAACGGTTAATTGTGTCATTCTCGAGTCGTGTCTGCTCTTTGGGTCTACAACCATGTCATGGCCTAGTCAAAGTCCTGACCTGAATCCGATTGAGATGCTGTGGCATGACCTTTAATAGGCGGTTCATGCTCGAAAACCCTCCAATGTGGCTTAATTACAACAATTCTGCAAAGATGAGTGGGCCAAAATTCCTCCACAGTGCTATAAAAGACTCATTGCCAGTTATCGCAAACGCTTGATTACAGTTATTGTTGCTAAGGGTGGCCCAACCAGTTATTAGGTTATAGGGGGCAATCACTTTTTCATTCAGGCCATGTAGGTTTGGATTTTTTTTCCCTTAATAGCGTGGGTTTACTCCGGGATTTCTCCGGTTTCCTCCCACATGCCAAAAACATGCATGTTAGGTTAATTGGCTGTTCTAAATTGTCCCTAGATATCTGTTTCCTATAGGCCCTTAGAATAGAGGGTTAGTATTAATGAAAGCGCTTTGAGTGGTCTTTGTGACTAGAAAAGCGCTATATAAGTGCAGGTTAGTTAGTTAGTTAGTTAATAAACACCTTCATTTAAAAACTGCATTTTGTGTTTACTTGTGTTACCTTTGTCTAATATTTAAATTTGTTTGACGATCTGAAGCATTTAAGTGTGACAAACATACAAAAAAAATGAGAAATCAGGAAGGGGGCAAACACTTTTTCACACCACAGTACGTGTGTGACCAGAGGGAGCCTCAGATGCTCTGAAAGACTGCTTTTACAGATGACACTTTCACGCATGCAGCTACTCACAATGGACACACAAACACAGAGGAGTACACTGAGGTTGTTGTACAGTCCCTCCAGGATTTTGCGATGTTGTGATCATGTCAATTCACGCCAAATCAGCCAATCAGCGCAACTATTGTGCGACCTTGCAACTTTGTCCAATTACCGCAACTTTCCCGCAATTTTGGCCAATCCTTGTTAACTTCCACCAATTTCACCAATCAAATTTGTCTCTGACTAGCACTGAAACGCTCAGTCTAACCAACTAAATGCATCGCTGCACCATGTTCACTTCTGTGTTTACAGGGAGTATTAACGGAACACATCAGTAAACAGAGTGTGTGATTTAAAAAAAAACCCACTCACCCGCGAGGTTTCCAACACCATCCCTCCCTTTGTGTCCCCCAGCCTGCTGGTGGACGTCTCACCACATCTCCGTCCTGACCGCGTGTACGAAGCGCTAGGTTTGTGTTGAAAAATGAAGAGGCCAACTACAGAAATGAAGTTAGCCAACCGGTCCAGTGGTGTAAAGACAGTAATCTCTTCCTAAACGTGGGAAAAACCAAGGAGATTGTGGTCGATTTTAGGAGAGGACAATGAGCATCCCCCTCTGATAATCAATGGAACAGCTGTGGAGAGGGTGTACCCCAAGTTCCTGGGTGTGCACATCTCTCCTGGTCCAACACCACCACATCACTGACCAAGAAGGCTCAAACTCACCTCTATTTCCTCCGCAAACTGAGGAGAGCACCAGACCCACCCCCCATCATGTTCTACCGGGTACCATTGAGAGCACCCTCACCAGCTGCGTCATGGTGTGATACGGAAGCTTCACCGCCTCCTACCGGAAGACACTACAACGCACAGTGAAAGCAGCCAGCAAGCTCATCGATGCCCCTCTTCCCCTCCTCTCGGACTTCTACTACACTCACCTCACCCGCAGAGCCATCAACATTGCAGGTGACACCTTCCACCCCTCACACTCCCTCTTCAACCTTCTGCCCTCGGGGAAGAAGGCCACCGGAGTGGTGGCCTAGTTGGTAGAACATCCACCCCACACCCGGGAGGCCTGGGTTTAAATCCTGGCGAGGTTATACCGAAAACCATATAAAAGTGGAGCTTCCTGCCGTCCAGCTTGGTGATCAGCAGTAATGGAACGGAGGAGGGAAATTTGTGGCGGCACCTTGCATGGCAGCGACCCCTCTGATTGTAGATGTGATTAACATTGTAGATAAGAGAAACGTAATTTTGTTCTACTGTACATGATTGGCTGTATGGATTGAATGACAATAAAGTTGGCTTTAGAAAAGGTATCGAGCCTGCGGGCCCTCTCCACAAGACTGCTGAACAGCTTTGTTCACCAGGCCATCAGGACCCTGAACTCTGCCCCCACCCCCACCCCCGGACCATAACACACTAACCCACACAATAACTACCTCAGCTGTTTGCACAGAAAGACTTGGCACACCAACAGTAATACCTCTGCTGCTGTATGTCTCTGCACGTTACGACAACCATTTGCAGAAATGCCATACCTGCTACTGTCTGTTTGTTATTGAAATATTGATCATGTGCAGTCCAATCTGTCACTGTCTGCACCTACACTACCACATTGAACTTGCAGTTACGGGTATTACGGTTCCACTTTTTCTGTATTTCGAATTGCTGGGTGTTATCGTTTGTCTTATTTGCACTACGGGATTGCTGGGTTTTATCTTTTATCTTTATTTGCACTATGGGTAGCATTACTGTACATAGACTGCTGTTGTTGTTTTTCATCCTTATTCCTTCTTTTCTCTCTCACACCAGTAAGAGAGAGAGAAACGGCATTTCAATTCTCCTGTATGTCCTGTACGTATAGAAGTATTGACGAATAAATATCTTTGAATCTTTGAAAAAGCTCATTGTCTTATATGAAAATTAAAATGATGAGTAATCAGATTATAACCACCATGATCATGACCACCATGATTATAAATTTTTAGCCTGTTCGGCCAAGCCAAAAGGAGCTAATGCAATGGTGCTGTATCTTTCTGTCTGTTATCCATTTGTCTGTTCATATTTAATGGGATTTGCTACTGTTCCTGGGCAATTGCTCCGATGCTTACCAAACTCACACACACATCAACTTTGTTTTCTGGGTCAGGAGATTTAGGCACTTGTGTGATTTCAAAAATTACTACTCCTCTAGGCAATTGCACTGATCCTCACCAAACTCACACACAATGATCCTCAGGTGGATCTGCGTCCAAATTGTGCTCGAAGTCAAGATCAGGTGAAAGCTCAAGAGATCTGAGTGCTCTTGGGGTGGTATCATCAGGTCAGCCTGAGCTACTGCATCATTGATAGCCTGGTCACAATGCTGTTCTTCAAAACAGTAGACGATGAAAAATTGTAACACAACCTCAGACTCCTCCTCCTTATGTGCCCCATTGTCCTGAACAAGTAATATACACATGCACATTTTTTAAATGTGCTGCTTGCATAGTGATTGATAATGCACCACAGATTCTTTTAGATATGGTTTTTGTTGGTCAAAAGTGCAATGGCAGAAAATAGCAAAGCACCGGCTTGGCACCAGATGCACCCCTTTAAAATGAGTCTGCTCCCATGAGTGTAAAGTGTGCACACAAGCAATCATTTAGGACAGTGAACGTGGCCAATGCGTCACCAGAAATTACCAAAACCATTGGTGGAAGATGCAAAATGTGGCATAAATGCATGCTTTAGATCATTGTAATAGGGCCTTTTATGACAGCTGATACAAGGCGAGAGGAGTGCTTGGATTGGATGATCTAGCACACAAATGTGATGCTAATTAAGCTGTGCTTAAAGTGTTTCTTGGTTTATTATCTATTGTATCACCTTATACTGTAAGCAATACACCGCATAGTTGTACTAAAAAATGCTCTCTCTTAAGTTGGGCAAAAAATATATTAAAATGCAATTAAAACATTAATTGCAATTATACAAGAATATTCAGAGAAGTCATTAATCATTGTGGTGGAGAGTATTTCTCACCAGGTTTGATCAGAATAACTCAATTATTTACCTTTTGTTCTTATTAAAGACAAAAATAGAAAGGAGACGTCTTTACCTTCTTAACATGTTTCGACTGTGCACTGCAGCCTTCGTCAGAAGACTCTTCTAACGAAGGCTGCAGTGCACAGTCAAAGCATGTTAAGAAGGTAACGACATCTCCTTTCTATTTTTGTCTTTAATAAGAACAAAAGGTAAATAATTAAAAGAAGACAAAATGAATCTACTTGAAAGAATAACTCAATGTTTCTGTTTTCTATTTCTTGAGATTTAACAGATTTTCCATTAATTGTTTAATCATAGAGAATTCTGACTAAAACATTTTCTGATCACTATATAGTAAATATGAAGATTGTTTTAAGTTTGAATTTCAGGGTGCACTTGTTTCATGCTGCCCGTATCAGTGTAGCGCTGATATAGTCTTAATGATACCATTTTGTCAAAACTACAAGTTCAGTTAGACTTCTGCACATGTATGTTGGTTTATCTGTGCTCCGCACCCGATGGCTTAATAAATACCATGCCAGGTATGTGTATAAAGCAGATCAGCAGCTCAAGGAATGAATTACTAATTGCTACTGTTGTTGTGTGAAGCCTGATGTGTCACAGAAAATCTGTTGTTGACATGTTTGGTACAACAGTGCTGTGGTGCAAGAAGAAGACAGAGGCTGAGAATTGGATGTTGAGGTGCTGAAGTGGCTCATGTGTTGATCGGGGAGAGGGAGTTTTGCTTATTAAGGGGAGAGTTTGAAAGAGCCGCTGGCTGTGTTAAGCACATTACCCAAGGGAGAGCTGAATTGGGAATGAGCTATGTGAGGTGTAAGGTCATTGTCAGCATTGAAGGGAACAGGCGGCCTCTATGTCTCAGGATTAGGATCGCTGTTAGTGTGGCATCTGGTCCTCTCACTGCACACTCTTTCACAGGACAGCAGTGTAGCAACACGGCTGGAGAGAGTGGTAACCTTTCACTGAACTCTGAGTTACCCTGAACACATTTCTGACACTTTTTGTTAAACTGGAGATATGGGCATTACTTTTTTTATACAGAGCTCAGTTCGGGCAAGCATTGGATGTTTTGGCGCTTTTGGAGTGCAGTTCATTGTAGAGCAGAGATGAGCAGTGTGTCTGTTGGACTGTCGACACTTGACGTGGAGGTGAGCATTTTAATGAAAAATCGGATCAATCTGTCTTTCAAAACTAAATCTGACTAAGTTCTGTCATACAAATAGAATGAGTTTTTCCTACCACAAATGCAATTAGTGTGTACCACTTAAAGACTCGCACATATGTATACTTGCTGACAGTGTATCTGCCGTGCAAGAGCTTTTGGGGATTAGCATAAATTGTGCTGTGTTTATTTGCATATCCAATAGTGTGCAGCATTTGAATTACAAACGGTTAGGATGATTGCTCTTTGCTTACAGAAACATAAATTAATCTTGAACATTTAATTTTCTATTTCTAAATAGAGAAATGCACACGGTTGTGTGTGCACAGCTGGGAATGAAACATGATCCTGTGTCTTACTGCTGAATACTAATGGCTCATATTTATTAGGCTCCATTTAAATGTAAATGTGTCTTTTATGTGCATGGCCAAGGCATTAGTCTGCTGTGGCAGATCACCTATTAAGGCTCTGATTCTTGAGTGAAACATGGCTGGCTGTTCAGAAAAAAATGTGTCTGCACTTAAAAAAACAAAAGCACTTAAGTCAAATACCCACAAATTCACTTGAGAGACTGCTGTAGCAGTGACTCATGCTGATACTGGGACAAATGTTTGCACCCCTACAGTCACTGGTACTGGCTGAATAAAACTATGCTCTTTCTCTATGTGTCATGACGTATTAAGTTTTGACAGCTCACGTGCGCAATGCCAAACACAGGAAGGAACCACACAGAGGGGCACATTTGACAATTTTATTAATATCAGAATCCAAAGCGCACAGCTACAGAAGCGGTCACTCGCCAGAGGAAAGGGCCTGTGGGGGAGAAGATGAGAACAGTGAGCTGAGGAGTGGAGTAAGAGGAAATGGGCGAGCCAAATTGCCACTTACTTGAAAAATCCAGAGAGGACCGGCAGGACCCATCGGGGAGTAGACGAACCAGTAGGGTAAGGGGGGGAAAAGTGAGCTGATGGTGCCTGACCGGGTGGAGTTGATCGCTGAAGGAACGGTGTGGTGAGGCAGGAGAGCATGCGCAGTCCCAGAGACACACCTACACGGTGGCAGCAACCTGAAAAGAAGGAGAAGAGAGTAGTGGTTAATGACATGTTAACGTCTTCACTTCCGCCCTCCCAAGAGAGTAGACGCTTTTTTCTTCTCTCCTGCTCTGACTTTTTCCTCCCCTCCTAACTACTGGATCCCAGCTTGCTGTTGTCTGTCTGCGTCCAACTGCGACCGCCGAAAAGAAATTATGGAGTTAATAAGCTGGGCTTTGAACACAATTGACACTATTTTTTCAACAAGGAAAAGTGCTCCGGGGGAAGCTGTCTGCCCCGCTGGAACGGCTCCAGTGGGCTATTTATGTGACACAGGTAATTGGAAAATGCTGTGTCTCTCTAATCTCTCTATCGAAGATATTGAAGATTTGTTTATCTTCGTAATCTTGGTGATTGGGATAATTCTGATTGGGACAGGAATTGTCTTGGTTTACCGCAAATTGCTGAAGATGGATTCAACCTATCAAAATGCTGGCCAGGCGAGGTGCATCCAACAAATTGAAAAACTGGAGAAGATCCTGATAGCGACTACTGGAGAACTGTCTCGTAAGGTGGATTACATCATGGGTTCGCTCAGGTCTTTCCACGACGAATTCAAAGCTGCGCAATGAAGGATTAATGTACTGAATCTACAGAAGAAATACAAGTCTTCTCTGTGATCAGTCCTATTTGGCATTATTATTCCCCATGAAAATTCCTCCTGGCTGTCTGCAGACTGTGTTTTTTCAAAATCATGAGCACAAGGCCTTGGACAGCCAGCTGCAGCGCCAGATAAGACTGGCGCCAGACAGACAAAACATCTTCTGCCAAGGGTCCTTGGGTCTCTCTTATTATCATCAACACTGCTCAACACCGCACACACATTGATCCATGAACTGAATAAAGATAACACTGCTCTCTTGTGTCCTGTGAATTCTGTGTAGCGAATATATGTGCATGAGCTTTTTTTTTCCTTGAACTCTTAATATTGATTAAGTATGTAACCAGTATTTTGAATCAATGATTTTTTTGCTCCTTCCTATTGTATCATCTTTATGCGACCTGTACCCTCCTGCTGATAGGCGCGTTGCAGATGCGCCGCGGCACGGAAATGCAGGTTCATTACTGTGTCAAGTCAAATTCTCTCGTATGTTATCAGTGATCTGTTAATGTACTTGGCAATAAATCTTTTTCTGATTCTGATTCTGATTCTGAACGTATTACGGCTTGTCTATGTGCCTGAGAACGGGCAGTATACCCAGACGAGCCAGCGTTGACTACGTGGAGGAAGCCTCCTTATGTACACTGGGTGATGAGCAGGTGCAGGTGTGTCTTCTGCCTCAGGTGCAGTGATGAGTTTGTGAAGGTGAGACCGGAGGGGAGGGGCATGCTCTCGCTGCCCATGACAGGGTCCCCCCTTCTAGGAACCCCAACTGGCGGTCCGGAGGGCTTGTCTGGGTGAGCACGGTGGAAAGCCTGGAGCATCCCCTTGTCCAGTATCCATGACAAGGGGGTCCAGGATTGTTCCTCCGGGCCGTAGCCCTCCCAGTTGACGAGATATTGTAGACCCCGATGGTGAACATCCAGAATCCGCCGCACCATGTAGGCAGGGTGGCCGTCGATGATTCGGGGAGGAGGAGGAGGCGGCTTTGGGTGGGGGGGGCAGAGGGGACTGGCCGAGAGGGGCTTGATGTGACTAACGGGAAAGGTGGGGTTCACCCATAGGGACAGAGGCAGCTTAAGCTGAACTGACGTATCGTTAATCACCCGGTAGATGGGGTAAGGCCCAAGGAAGTGGGGGGACAGTTTCCTTGACTCCTCCTTAAGAGGAATCTGGCTAGCTGCCAGCCAGACCTGCTGTCCCACGGCGTATTTGAGGGCTGGGACCCGCCTCCTGTCAGCAGCGGCCTGGGTGTTCTCCGTGGTGCGGGCCAGGGCGGCCCGAGTCGACCTCCAGACACATCAGCAGCACCGATCGTGGGCCCCTACAGATAAAACTGAGACCTCCCTCTCGGCCGTAGGGAGTAGAGGCGGCGTGTACCCCTATGACGCCTCGAAAGGGATGAGTCCAGTAGCTGAGGATATCGCAGAGTTCATGGAGTACTCCACCCAGGTCAGATACGTGCTCCAAGATGATGGATTATCAGCTGCTACGCACTGCAAGGTAGCCTCTAAGGACTGATTGGCGCACTCCGCCTGCCCATTGCTCTGTGGATGATTTCCTGAGGAGAGGCTCACAATAGTTCCCAGGGCCCGGCAAAAGGCCCTCCAGACCTGGGACATGAATTGTGGACCCCGGTCAGACACACTGTCAATAGGGATGCTGTGGACCCGGATGACGTGGTCGGTGAGGAGGACCGCAGTCTCCAAGGCCGATGGGAGTTTAGGAAGAGCCACCAGATGGACTGCCTTGGAGAAGCGATCCACGATGGTCAGGATCACCGTCTTGCCGTGGGAGGAGGGCAACCCGGTCACAAAGTCCACGGTGATGTGGGACCACGGCCGATCAGGTTTGGGGAGAGGATGGAGAAGTCCCGATGGTGGGGAGGAGTCAAATTTACCCCGGACGCACGTCTGGTAGGCTCTGACATACTCTTGGACCTCCCGCCACAGCGTGGGCCACCAGAACACCCGCTGGACAAAGTCGATGGTCTGTGAGATTCCAGGGTGGCATGTCAAGTCAAAGTCAAAGTCAAAGTGCCTTTATTGTCATTCCATTGCTAATAAACAATGCAACGAAATTGAGATACTGCTCCCTAAAAACAAACTATCACACTCACAGTTCACTCATGCATTTAACATTCTTATAATTACAACAATAAATAATGCTTGAAACAATATTACCTAAAAGTTGAATACAATATGTGCGTAGCAATAATGAAAACATACTGAGCGATAAATATAAAAGACCAGCTTATACACACAGGGTTATTGCCACAAAATAACCTAAAATAACAAAATAATATCAGCAGTCTGTGCGTGTTACATAAATCCGTTCAAAATACGTACTGCTGCTGGGAAAAAACTATGATTAAACCTGGTAGTCCTGGCTTTATGGGATCTGTACCGCTTTCCCGAGGGGAGCAAGTGAAAGAAATCATGGCCTGGATGAGCACAGTCTTTAATGATGGCAGTAGCTCTGTTGAGGTACCGAGACCTGGAAATCTCTTCCATAGAAGGGAGAGAACAGCCAGTGATTTTTTGCGCAGTCTCGATCACTCTCTGGAAGGCTTTGTGGTCTGCGGCTGAACAGCCCTCATACCAAACCGTGATGCCATATGACAAAATGCTCTCAATAGCAGAGCGATAAAATAAAACCAGCAACTGTGCATTCAGGCCATTCTTCTTGAGGAGCCTCAGAAAGTGTAGACGTTGTTGAGCCTTTTTTATCGTAGCTATGGTGTTAACTGCCCAGGTAAGGTTGTGAGAAATATGAACACCCAGAAACTTAAAAGCCTCCACCCTCTCCACACACTCCTCGCCTATATATAGAGGAGGCGGCTCACTGTGAATGTGAAGCGACTGGTGTGACCCCATTGGATGACATCACTGCGGAGGGCTGCCAGGACGTACAGACGGTTCCGGGGGTGCCCTACTGGCACAGGCTCCTGGGACTGGGCCTGGCGGACCCTCCGCTCGATATTCCAAGTAAGGGCTCCAAGGACGCATGAAGGTGGTATGATGGTTTTGATGTGTGTGTATGTGTGTGTGTGTGGGGGGGGGGGGGGGGGGGCTACGTCCCCGGAATCAAACTGGCACGAGAGCGCGTCCGGGTTGGTATTCCGGGCACCAGGCCAGTAGGTGATGGTAAAATTAAATCGCTGGAAGAACAAGAACAACGACCAGCGGGCCTGCCTGCCGTTCAGTCGGCGGTCTGACTGCAAGTACTCAAGGTTCTTGTGGTCGGTCCACACGATGATGGGGTGAATGGCCCCCTCTAACCAGTGTCTCCACTCCTCTAATGCCAACTTAATGGCCAGCAGCTTTCTGTCCCCTACATCATAATTCCTCTCGGCCGGCGTGAGCCGCCAAGAGAAATATGCGCATGGGTGGAGCTTCTGATCGGGAGGCGTACGGTGCGACAGCACAGCGCCAACCCCCGAATTAGATGCATCCACCTCAAGGACAAATGGAAGCTACCTGTCGACCTGAACCAAGATAGGTGTTTCTGTGAACTGGCGCTTTAATTTGTTAAATGCCAGCTCAGCTGCCTTAGTCCACTGAAAGGGGACTTTAACAGAGGTCAGCTGCGTCAAAGGCAGTGCGATTCCATTATAGTTCCCGATGAACCTGCGATAGAAGTTCACAAACCCGAGGAAGCGTTGAAGCTCCATGCGGGAATGGGGAGTTAGCCAATCTAACACTGCCTTTATCTTGGCCAGGTCGGCAATCAGCTCCCCCTCAGCCACGATGAAGCCCAAGAAGGTGGTAGATGTTGTGGAGAACTCACACTTCTCGGCTTTAACATAAAGCTGGTTCTCCAACAGCTGCTGTAAAATGGCTTTGACATGGACCTCATGTTCCTCTGGCGATCGGGAGAAAATCAGAATATCATCAAGATAGGCAAAAACGTATTGGTATAGCATATCGCGGAGGACGTCATTTATTAACCGCTGGAAGACGGCAGGGGCGTTAGTAAGCCTGAATGGCATCACTAAGTACTCGAATTGGCCCTGGTGTGTTTTAACGGCCGTCTTCCACTTATCGCCCTCGCGAATGCAGACCAGATGATACGCGTTCCTGAGGTCTAACTTGGTAAACACCTGTGAGCACTGAAGGAGCTCGAACGCTAAATTGATCAAAGGCAGAGCGTACTTATCCTTGATGGTAATTGCGTTGAACTCCCGGTAGTTGATGCAGGGGCGCAATGAGCCATTCTTCTTTCTGAGGAAGAAGAAGCTGAAGATGGCCGAATTAGGCCGGCATTCAGCGACTCCTTAATATATTGCTCCATTGAATCCCTCTCTGGGCTGGAAATGCTGTACAGCCAGCTGGACGGCAGCCTCGCCCCCAGGATGAGGTCTATAGCACAGTCATAAGAGTGGTGAGGCGGCAGCGACAATGCTCTCGACTTGCTAAAGACCTTGCCCAAATCGTGATATGCCTGGGGGACGAGGCTGAGGTCCGGCGGCTCAGCCCGAGAGGGAGGGGCAGACAGAGATGAGGAGCATTCAGCTGAATGTATACAGTGGGCCAAACAAAACAAGCTCCAGACAGAGATGGTATTTTTGGCCCAATTAATCGTTGGGTTGTGCCTCTGGAGCCACGGATAACCTAAAACCACCAGGGATGATGAAACAGGAAGAACCAGGAACAATAGTTTCTCCCGGTGGTTCCCGGAAAAAAGGAAGGATATGGGCACCGTGCTATGAGCGACCACTGCAACCTTACGGTCAGATATGGTGGTGATTCTCTGATCACAGGGCAATCTACATGTGGGAACGCCCACCTGCTTCACAAACTCAGCAGACACGAAATTACCCTCCGACCCCAAGTCAATTAGTGCCATAACCCTCCTCTCGACCCCCGGCAACTGTACGATGGCCGAAATTGAAAAATTACCGGGGGAAGTGGATTTGGTCCCGCCCGTCAGTAGCCATGGGGGGTCTTTTTGGCCGCTGGCTGGACTCATCCAGACTGTGGTTAGATAAACCACAGTACATGCACATACCGACCCTTCGCCTTCACTGGTGCTCATCATTGGTCAAGTGCCGAGAGAGCTGCTTTGGTTCAGGCGAAGAGCCGGCGCTGCCAGTGTCAGTAACTATGGCGGGTACGCGCTCCGCGCGCAGGCGAGAGGAGAACTCACGCTCCCTTGCACGCTCACGGTACTGATTGTCCAACCCAACTGCCTGATCTATGAGGCCGTCGAGCGTCTCTGGGACAGGGTGGACCGCCAGATCATCACAGAGTTGGTCATTCAACCCGTGGAGGAACGGGCTGCATAACGCAGTCTCGTTCCACCCTGAATCGGACGTCACAACCCGGAACTCTACCGAGTACTCGGCCACTGACCAGGTGCCTTGGCGGAGCGTCATCAGCCAGCTCATCACATTGCCCTGACTCTCGGTCCGGCCAAACGCACAAGCGAATGCAGCCACTAATTGGTCAAACGTATAACAACGCCCCTCTGGGTTGTCTAGAGTGGACTGTGCCCACTCCAGGGCTCGATCGCTGAGCAACAGAGTAAAAAACTGGATCCTAGTGACATCCCCCAGATACTCCTCCCCAACCTGCTCCAGGTACATTTGAACTTGAAGAAGAAAAGCCTTACATTTCCCCACCTCTCCCATGTATGGTGAAGGCAAGGGAATGGAGGTAGTCCGGCACACCGTAGTGCGCGGAGCAGGCTGGGGGTGAGGGGCAACCGAAGGATGCGCTGTAGACCACAGCGTCATCATGTTTAATACCTGCTGCGTCAGTGCAGTGAGCTGATGCTCGGTCGCCGCTAGGCATTCCAGAGCTGACAGCTACTGCGGTGAGGCACCGGCTGAGCTACCGTCCTGGCTGGCTCGTTCTGTCATGACGTATTAAGTTTTGACAACTCAAGTGCACAATGCCAAACACAGGAAGGAACCACACAGAGGGGCACGTTTGACAGTTTTATTAATATCAAAATCCAAAGCGCACAGCTACAGAAGCAGTCACTCGCTAGAGGAAAGGACCTGTACGGAGAAGACGAGAGCAGTGAGCTGAGGAGTGGAGTAAGGGGAAATGGGTGAGCCAAATTGCTACTTACTTGAGAAATCCAGAGAGGATCGGCAGGACCCAGGGGGGAATAGACAAACCAGTAGGGTAAGGGGGGAAAGGTGAGCTGATGGTGCCTGACCGGATGGAGTTGATCGCTGAAGGAATGGTGTGGTGAGGCAGGAGAGCGCGCGCAGTCCCAGAGACACACCTACACGGTGGCAGCAACTTGAAAAGAAGGAGAAGAGAGTAATGGTTAATGACGTGTTAACGTATTACGGCTTGTCTGCGTGCCTGAGAACGGGCAGTATACCCAGACGAGCCAGCATTGACTACGTGGAGGAAGCCTCCTTATGTACACTGGGTGATGAGCGGGTGCAGGTGTGTCTTCTGCCTCAGGTGCAGTGATGAGTTTGTGAAGGTGAGACCGGAGGGGAGGGGCGAGCTCTTGCTGCCCATGACACTATGTTTAGTAAGTTGTTCTTTGACCTTGCAAATTTTGAGCAAACCTGCACATTGTTTGGGATTTTTTTTAAATTTATTTCCTATTGTTGTATATTTTCATAGAGAGAAAACATCATACAACAAACATTTGGGACAATTTTCTCCAGATTAGCATTTGTTCAGCTTTATGATTACTTGTGTTTCTGGTTATTTCTTTAAAAAAGGCATTAATGTTGGCCTTGTAGTGTGGAATAACTTCACAATATGTTGTGTATTATGGCAGCATGGTGGTATAGTGATTAGCACTATTGTCTCATAGTGCAAAGTTCATGGGTTCAAATCCACCAGCCAGCAGAGCCTGTCTGTGTGGAGTCTGTATGTACTCCTTGGGTGTGTTCAGTTGCCTGGGTTTCCTCCCACATTGCAAAAACATATATGTTAAGTTAATTGGATATGCTGAAGTGGCCCTCTGTGTGAACGGTAAAGGGATTAGCGCTGCCTCATCTAGGTGGACGCCCTTGAATTTCCCTTGGGGATTAATAAACTATAACAAACAGCAATACTGTCCACAACAGTGACAGTACCCCTCCATGGATCACCACTTTATCTTGGTGAACAGATTTGCATGACCAAATGATTCCAGCTGCTGTGTTCTCGGGGGCAACTTGCCCCTGTTAGGGTCTCCCAAGGCAAATTGGTTCAGGGTGAAGGTCCAGTGGACCTCTATGGAGAAAAAAAAGTTTCGGCAGCTTGATGGTGCAGTGATTAGCACTGTGGCAGCACAGTAAGAAGGTCATGAATCGATTCCACCCACTGACCATCCTGGGTTCAATCCCACCCCCTGACCATCAGTGACCCTGACTCAGTGACTCCTAAGCACGCCTTGATACTAAATACTAATACCATCTCTCATCTTCCGCTTAATCCTTTTCGGGTCGCGGGGGGGGGGGGGGGGGGCTGGAGCCTATCCCAGCATCCCTGGGCGAGAGGCAGGTTACACCCTGGACAGATCGCCAGTCCATCGCAGAGCCAACACAGAGAGACAGACAACCATTCACTCTTAACAGTCATACCTAAGGACAATTTAGAATCCCCAGTTTGATGCCAATTAACCTAACTTGCATATTTTTGGCCTGTGGGAGAAAACCAGAGAAATCCCGGAGTAAACCCACGCAGACACGGGGAGAACATGCAAACTCCACACAGATCACTGTTGGTCGGGAGCTGGGATCGAACCCAGGATCCCCAGGCCAAGGGTGAGTTGCTGTGCTGCTGCAGTGCTAACCACTCCTCCACCATGCCGCCCTTATACTAATACTAATGAGTACTAATAACGCACATAAGGCAATTTGGACAACTGAAGCAGTTGATGCAGTCAAACAAGAGGAATGAAATTGAAAATTCACTGGATGACTTTAGTGGTAGTGGTAAGATTTCATTTTATTTTATTATTCAGCTTTTTCATAAGCGAAATGAAAATTTATATCCTCCACCAATGTGGAGGATGAAAGCAGACGAGACATGAGCTGACGACACAGAACTGTATTTCTACTTGTCCTCGCTGGGCTCCAGTGGTAGTGGTAGACTCTAGTGGTAGTGGTATATTGATATCAGAGATGATGTGAACCTGAGATGGTATAAACCTACACAGTGTGCAAATGAGCATTGTGTACATAACCCTATGTATAGTGTGCAATTGAGCATTGTGCAGCGAACAGTATATACTGTAATTACAAATTAGCACCCGGTGCTAATTTCTCTGTAATAGACAGTAGTAATAGACAGTAGACTGTACAAGATAAATAGCAGCAGAGATGATAATTAGCAGCAGAGATGATATGGACATCAGACGGGTGAGACTGTATACACTGTACAGGTAGGCAATGTGCAAATGTAGCAGCCGATGTGTGAGTTCCTATATGCAAAGCTGTGTTGCAGAGTTTTGGGAGTTGTTATTTGTTCAGGAGCCTGATGGCAGTGGGAAAGTTTTTCAGTTTGGTTGACCTGCATTTCACACTTCTGTACCTCCGACCTGAGGGTAGAAGTGTGAACAATCTGTGCTGAGGGTGGGTGGGGTCCCGGAGGATGGTGTCAGCTCTCCTTTGGACTCTGCAGTGGTAGATGCTCTGCAGAGAGGGGAGTGGAGTCCTGATAATCTTCTCCGCTGTCTTCACCACTCTCTGCAGGCTCTGTGGTCCAGGGCAGTGGCGCTGCCATACCACGCAGTGATGCAGTTGGTCAGGATGCTCCCGATGATGTAGCTGTAGAAATTGTTGAGGATCTGGAGGACATGCCAAACTTCTTCAGCCTCCTCAGGAAGTACAGCTGCTGTTGAGCTCTCTTAACCAGCTCTGTGGTATTGTGTCTCCACTTAAGGTCCTTGCTGATGTGGATGCCCAGGTATTTAAAGCTGCTCACCCTCTCCACCTCAAGCTTCCGGATGAACAGTGGCTGATGGGGTCTTCTCCTCCCTTTCCTCATGCCCATTATCATCTCCTTTGTCTTGTCAGTGTTGAAGGTGAGGTTGTTATCCTCACACCATGACACCAGGTTGGCCAACTCCCTCCTGTAGGATGCTTCATCATCAGCGTCCTATCACTGCTGTGTCATCTGCGAACTTTAGGATGATATTCTCCTTGTGGGAGGCAACACAGTCATGGGTGAAGAGGATGTAGAGGATGGGGCTGAGAACACAACCCTGTGGGACACCTGTGTTCCTGTGTTCGTGATGATGCTGGCTGAGGTCCTGTTACCCATCCTGACAGACTGGGGCCTGCCAGTTAGAAGAGTCTCCCTGGAGTCTCCGCTGGAGTCTTCCACTGCTGCATACGTCGCTGCAGTAAGACTCCCGGACTTTTGGCTTCACGACCCAGCCGCTTGGTTTATTCATGTGGAAGCCTAGTTCACCCTCCGTGGAGTCGTGGCAGACGACACAAAGTACCATCATGTGGTGGCATTGTTGGACACGCGCACCACGTGGTGCGCCATGAGTCTACTCTGAGCCCCACAAGGCCAAAGAAGATACAGTGCTCTCAAGCGACACCCACTTGGAACTAGGAGACAGATCAGCTGTGGACCTGATGGAGAGCATGCTTGCGTTGATGGGTACGGATGACGGATCTTTCCTTTTTGCCCACCTCTTCCTCAGAAACTTACCGGCTTCTGTGAAAGTGATTCTCCCTAACTCACCACTGCTGGTGGCCAGGGACTACCGCGCACTGGCAGAGGAGGCAGACTGCATCATCCTGACAAACAAGGCTTTCAGCGTTCAGGCAGTGAGACCGGGATCTCCGGTGGAGCCCAGCGAGGACAAGTAGAAATACAGTTCTGTGTCGTCAGCTCATGTCTCGTCTGCTTTCATCCTCCACATTGGTGGAGGATATAAATTTTCATTTCGCTTATGAAAAAGCTGAATAATAAAATAAAATGAAATCTTACGGTGGTGTGAAAAAGTGTTTGTCCCCTTCCTGGTTTCTCATTTTTTTGTGTTTGTCACACTTAAATGTTTCAGATCATCAAACAAATTTAAATATTAGACAAAGATAACACAAGTAAACACAAAATGCAGTTTTTAAGTGAAGGTGTTTATTATTAAGGGAAAACAAATTCCAAACCTACATGGCCCTGTGTGAAAAAATGATTGCCCCCTAAACGTAATAACTGGTTGGGCCACCCTTAGCAGCAATAACTGTAATCAAGCATTTGTGATAACTGGCAATGAGTCTTTTACAGCACTGTGGAGGAATTTTTGCCCACTCATCTTTGCAGAATTGCTGTAATTCAACCACATTGGAGGGCTTTCGAGCATGAACTGCCCTTTTAAGGTCATGCCACAGCATGATTCAGGTCAGGACTTTGACTAGGCCACTCCAAAGTCTTCATTTTGTTTTTCTTAACCCTCTGAGTGTGTATGTTGCCGAACTGCAATATACCCCTAGTGGTCAAGAGTGGTAAATATTTTTTGTCAATAAAATAGTTCAGATTTCCAAGGCTATAACTTGAAAGTTGCAAGAGATAATGGCTTACTGTCAATTAGAAAGATGTAAAATAGGATCCAAAGTTTCAGATAGGAATAAATTTACACATCTAGTTTGCATAATGTCGCGGCACCTCTTTAAATTCCATAACTCAGTCAAAACTGGACTTTGGACGTATTTACACAAAAAAATGGATCAGTCTTTTGAGACCATTTTTTTTTTTTTTTTTACAGAGGTACCTCATCATCTTATCTTCAAAGTATATGAACAACAAATCAGTACATTTAAAAACCCCTGAAATAAATCACTTACTTTTGACAAAGGGGGGCTGGGTGGCTGGGTGGTGAGGCTGCTGCGTTTTCACACATCATGGTCCATATTTTGTGTTCTGTCTGTAATTTAAAGTCTGTACCACATTTACAAAGTCTTATGATTGTCCAACATAAATTTTGGTTGTATCTCGCAGCTATTTTCGGCATAAAAAGCCGAAAAAGTGATGTGACGATCATGGACATATTAGCTTTCTGGGCTAAATGTTAAAACAAGAAAAGGAAATGAGGAGTTCTTCTTCTTTGGTGTATTATGTGTCATCCACTGAGTCCTCCAATGGATGTCTGCCACCTTTTGAAACTGGCAAATCAGTACAATCAGTACAAATTCCCAAGGCAGGCGATCATGTCAGAGTGAGAAGACAGACGCATTGCCGCACTCTGCCACTAAGGGCACGAAAATTCTCACACTCAAAGAGTTAAGCCATTCAGAGATGGACTTGCTGCTGTGTTTTGGATCATTGTCCTGCTGCAGAACCCATGTGTGCTTCAGCTTGAGGTCAGAAACAGATTGCCGGACATTCTCCTTCAGGATTTTTTGGTAGACAGCAGAATTCATGGTTCCATTTACCACAGCAAGTCTTCTAGGTCCTGAAGCAGCAAAACAGCCCCAGACCATCACACTACCACCACCATATTTTACTGTTGGTATGATGTTCCTTTTCTGAAATGCTGTGTTAATTTTACTCCGGATGTAATGGGACACATACCTTCCACAAAGTTCAACTTTTGTCTTGTCAGTCCACAGAGTATTTTCCCAAAAGTCTTGGGGATCATCAAGATGTTTTCTGGCAAAAGTGAGACGAGCCTTTATGTTCTTTTTGTTCAGCAGTGGTTCGGTGGTGAACTCTGCCATGCAGACCATTTTTGCCCGGTCTCTTATGGTCTTATCTCTTATGGTGGAGTCATGAAGACTGACCTTAACCGAGGCAAGTGAGGCCTGCGGTTCTTTGGATGTTGTTGTGGGGTCTTTTGTGATCTCTTGGATGAGTCGTCGCTGCGCTCTTGGGGTAATTTTGGTCAGCAAGCCACTCCTGGAAAGGTTCACCACTGTTCCATGTTTTTGCCATTTGCGGATAATGGCTCTCATTGTGGTTCGCTGGAGTCCCAAAGCTTTAGAAATGGCTTTATAGCCTTTTCAAGACCGATAGATCTCAGTTACTTTGTTTCTCATTTGTTCCTGAATTTCTTTGGATCGCAGCATGATGTCTAGCTTTTGAGGATCCTTTGGTCTATTTCATTTTGTTAGGCAGGTCCTATTTAAGTAATTTCTTGATTGAGAACAAGTGTGGCAGTAGTCAGGCCTGGATGTGGTTAGAGAAATTGAACTCAGCTTTCCAAAGATGTGACAAACCACAGTTAATTTATGTTTTAACGGGGGGGGGGGGGGTCACTTTTTCACACAAGGCCATGTAGGTTTGGATTTATTTTTTTTTTACCTTTAATAATAAACACCTTCATTTAAAAACTGCATTTTGTTTTTACTTGTGTTATCTTTGTCTTATATTTAAATTTGTTTGATGATCTGAAACATTTAAGTGTGACAAACATACAAAAAATGAGAAATCGGGAAGGGTCAAACACTTTTTCACACCACTGTTTGTCAGAGAAAATTCTTCACGACAATATGTAACTGAGCAAAGTGTCTTTTTTCCCTTTGTTTAACAGAACTCACATTATCAAATAATCAAGTTTATCCACATGGGCAGAAATGTTTCAGTTTACCACACATAGTTAATACTTGGCGGTCTAATAAGTGACAGAAGTATAATTTATTGCATTTTTTAAAAAATGTATCTACATTCTATCAGTTGTTTATTTGGCGAGCCACTCGCTCTCATTTTGAAGGGTTGCAAGAGTGGATAGGAGCTCTCATTTTGAAAGTTTGTTTGCGAAGTTCATTCACTTAGAGAGCAAATGTGCAGAGTTCAGACTTGAAATGTTTATCTTCTCCTGGCTCCGCCGTTTCCTGTGCTTAAGGTGAGCCTATGTTTATTATGTTATCTTCCTTTTCATCTCTGCTCGCTGCAGTTCAGATTTCTCTGTGAACATGCGGGGGGGGGGGGGTGCGGAGCAGCCGCACTGAGCTAGTGAGCTTCTGCTTTCAGACTTCAGCGGCTAAGCTGCAGACAAACCTGTCTCGCAGCAGAAGCTCATTTTAACATGATGAATATTTGAATATCCACAATATGATTTATGTATCTCGGGCAGCGCAGTGGCGGAGTGGTTAGCACTGCGGCAGCACAGCAACTCACCCTTGGCCAGGGGATCCCGGGTTCGATCCCAGCCCCTGACCAACAGTGATCTGTGTGGAGTTTGCATGTTCTCCCCGTGTCTGCGTGGCTTTACTCCGGGATTTCTCCGGTTTCCTCCCACATGCCAAAAACATGCAAGTTAGGTTAATTGGCATCAACTGGGGATTCTAAATTGTCCTTAGGTATGACTGTTAGAGTGAATGGTTGTCTGTCTCTCTGTTTTGGCTCTGCGATGGACTGGCAGTCTGTCCAGGGTGTACCCTGCCTCTCACCCAGAGATGTTGGGATAGGCTCCAGCCCCCCCGTGACCCAAAAAGGATTAAGCGGAAGAAGATGGATGGATGGATGGGTGGGTAGCCAAATATACCGATACAACAAATATATTCGGTATATCGCCCAGCTCTATTTTGGAGTATCTTTTAGCAACAATTAAGACAATTGTTAATGAAATAATAAATGTTTTTAATGGCATACTGTATATCCATCAAAAATAAAGTCAGATTTTCATTGCCTCAAAATAAGCTGTTTAAATCTACATAGCGAGCAGGACCATTCTCATGGAGGCTGCCATCTTGCAATAAAATGTTTCTGTAATAGATGAGATTGGTCAAACAGGATGCTGGCTACAAAGAGAGCTATTTGCATTACAGTAACAAACTGGCTGTCCCAATGGGAAAAGAGAAAGAAAGAGATGGAGCACTGAGTAGAAGATGTGAAGTGAGAAGTTTACATTTAGATTTTTATTAAATGCCCGACCCAACACCCCCCCCCCCCCCCAATGAATTGCTACCTTATCATGGTGGAGAGGGTTTTTTGTCTTCAAAGTAAGGCTGGTTACACACTGGCAGATTTTTAAATCTTGACCACTTTAAAAAACTACAGTTTAAACTGATTTTTAACGTTATAATCTAGGGTTAGGCGAATAACCGAACAGAACTGAAAACCACCATTAGGGGTGGAAACCAACCTAATTTTGCTTGTGTTGATTTTTTTTTTCAGTTTTTGTCCTCTCTTTGTGTGCATGTCTATAGGCAAGGCAAATTTATTTGTATAGCACATTTTATGTACAAGACAATTCAAAATGCTTAACATAAAAACATTAAAACATTACAGCAGGTTGCAAATGGAATAAATAAGAATTTAAAAGCAAACTAAAAAGTAAATTAAAGAGAAAAACAAGCTAAAATAGAATATGACAGAAATAAAATTTACTTTACATTGTAGATATTAACAATTGTTCTACTGAAAGACTGTGGCAAATAGGAAAGTTTTTAACCTCAATTTAAAGTAGCTGAGTTTCAGCAGCCCTGACGCTTTCTGGGAGTTTGTTCCATATGTGAGGGGCATAAAAATAGAGAGAGAGCTTTTCAAGTAGTCCCCCTTTAAGACATGCATGAGAGTTATGTGCATGCCTCGAAACAGAAGGTCAGTTAAAACAACGGAAAGATTACAAAACTTCTTCCAGAAGGAAATTCAACATGGCATGTGGAAAAAGATGTTGGCTGTTCCCAGTCAGTTGTGTCTACAATTTGGAGCAAATATGAACAAAATGGGAAGTTTTTAAAAGGAAAACATACTGGTAGACCCAACCAAAGATGTCTGTTATGACAGAGAAACTCAAATCAATATGCCTTAAAAATAGAAAATGCACAACAAAAGAAATGAAAAGCAGATGGGCAGAAAAGGGAGTCAGTGTCTGTGACTGACCTGTAAGAAGTCAGCAGAAGGAAACCGGATTTACATAAACAAAACAAAAAAAAAACAGTGAAATATGGGCCCTCATTAATACCTGAATAGAAAAACAAGGCTGCAGTTTGCGAAAGAAAAGCTGTCATGGATGTTTGGATCAAAATGATATTCAGTGATGAATCATGAATCTGCATTGGGCAATGAGATGGTGCTGGAACTTTTGTGCCGTTCTGATGAAACGCATAAAGATGACTACCTGATGATAATAAACAAATGTCCACAGTCATTGATGATATGGGGTTTCATGTCAGGAAAGGACCAGGGGAGATGGCAGTTATTATCTACAGTAAATGCACAGGTGAGCATTTGAGCTTTGGGCACTTTACTCAGTTCAATCAAAAGTGTGTTTGATCGGGGTGGAAATCACGAGGGAACTCACGATTTGATTTGGATTGCGATACTTGAGTCACGATACAATCCTGTCTTGATTCAATGGTATTCACGATATCGAGATATCAAGTATCACAATCCCATATATTCCAAATTTTTTCACCTTATTCAACCTCAACTCATGTCCCAAAGTAAAACTGTTGACATCTCTTTCATATAATAAAGTTTGTTCTGGGTGTAGCGACACAATAGGAGATGGCTTTCCACCCAGGACTTGGGGCTGGAGGGGAAGAAGGAGGTGACAGATGGAAATGGGGGGATGAAGTGAGAGGAGCCAGTGAAGGAAGGTAGAGCACTAGGGGGTATGAAACTAGAATAAGATGTGCCTTCACCCCTGCTGTGCCAGGTGTTGATGCATTGTGCTAAGGGCAAGATACTTTTCACACCTGAGGATGCCGGGGCGCAAAAGTATTGTATTAAGCCATGCTCTGTGACGTGTATGTGGATGTGTGTACATGCTTTGTGACTCGTATGTTAATGTTTCTCACCCTGGGTGCCAAAGGCGGGAATAAAGTAGATAAAGGAGGTCGCTGTGGTACCCAGGTCAGTTTGTTCTGTTTGTTGGAGGTGAAATAAAGTTCTGTGTTGTCAGCTCGTGTCTCGTCCGATTCCATCCTCCACATTGGTGACCTAGAGACATCAAATGGAAAACGAACCGAGCACCACCACGGAGACACTGTTGCTGGAGTCTCCCACCGCTGCATGCGCCGTTGCAGTCAGACTCCCAGACTTTTGGCTTCATGACCCAAAAATGAAGTACCATCATGTGGTGGCATCGCTGGACGCACGCACCACCTAGTGCACTATGAGTCTACTCCAAGCCCTGCCAGCCCAAGGAAAATCCGACACTCTCAAGTGGCTGCTGCTGCACCGTTACACCCTTTCAGACACAGAGAGGGCAGAAAAGCTCCTCATCCGCTCGGAGCTAGGAGACAGATCAGCTGTGGACCTGATGGAGAACATGCTTGTGTTGATGGGCACGGAAGACGGATCTTTCCTTTTTGTCCACATCTTCTTCAGAAACTTACTGGCTTATGCGCGAGCAATCCTTACTAACTCATCACTACTGGTGGCCAGGGACTACCGTGCACAGGCAGAGGAGGCAGACCGCATCATCTTGACAGACAAGGCTTTCAGCGTTCAAGCAGTGAAACCAGGATCTCTGGTGGAGGCCAGTGAGGTCGAGGAGCCGAGGGTGGTTGCCGGGATGGCCACCTGGAGACACAGGACTGGGACGCTGTGTTTTTATAAGATAAGATAAGATAAGATAAGCCTTTATTAGTCCCACAATGGGGAAATTCCAGGATTGCAACAGCATAGGGATAGCAACACTCAGAGCAACAATCAGAAGGCAAGAAAAAACAACATCTAGTAAACATATGTCCATATTACTATAAATGTATATATATAGACACACAGTGCAGAGCATTATGGCTGGTGGATGTGCAGCAGAAAGTCTAAGCTCTCTCTTCGCGGATGCAGCGGGCCAGCTGGAAGTCTTTGGGCATGATGGTGACCCCCTTAGCGAAGAAGAGACCACCAGGTGGGTCTCGCTGGTCTCCTGCAGAGCCATGACGGCGAAACTCAGGAAACGCAGGACGGTCTTGAAGTCCTGAGCGATCTCCCTCACCAGGCGCTGGACGGGCAGCTTACGGATGAGCAGCTCCGTGGATTTCTGGTAGCGACGGATCTCTCTCAGAGCCACGGACCTGTGACGGCGAGGCCTCTTCACTCTGCCGGTGGCCAGAGCGCCTCTCCGAGCAGCCCTGTGGCTAGCTGTCTCCTGGGGGGCTTCTTCCTCCAGTAGATTTTACGGGCGGTCTGTTTGGTTCTTGCCATCGCTCTTTATTATCCTGTCTTATATTTCTTTCACGCCGCCTAAACTCCAGCCCGGCACCCGCTTCGTTTTCGCTACAGCTCCCGGTATGTTGAGTTTCCCATTAGCACCGGGCGGCGGCCAAGTGCTAGCTAGCACTAGCTCCTCCCCGCTGTAACGTCTCCCGCTGCAAACCGTGGCTCCGTCCGCCGACCCGGGAGACCCCCGGGGCGATCCGTGCGTCCGTGATATATATACAGAGTGAAAGGTGTAGAAAGAAGAAGGAAGATAAAAAAAAAAAAAGGCTGTTGCAACAGGCAGCCGACTCGTGTGGCGCCGCCGGTCCGGCGGAACCGGAACTATCACTGCTGTTTTGGCAAGGAAGTGCAACGTTGTCTGCCACTGTGCCACTTCAAGAAGCCGTTAAACGAGACAGCCAGCGGTCAGTTGCAGTTGCGACCGCTGGCGACAGGGAGAAGCTGCTTTTCATCACGGACACACATTCTGGGAGACATTTTTTGGTAGACTCTGGCTCCCATAAGAGCCTCATTTGCCAGTCAGTGCGGACAGGCTGGCAGAAGGCTGTGGCCCGTCTTTAACAGCCGCCGACGGATCCCACATCAGGACGTTTGGAGAAAGGACGGTGACTGTATGTTTACATGGACGCAATTACCAGTGGGACTTTGTGATAGCTGCATGTTCAGTCCCCATCTTAGGTGCTGATTTTCTGTGTGCCTATGGACTCCTTGTTGGTGTTGCCAACAGGTGTTTGGTGGATGCTGTATCTTTTTCCTCCTTGCCCTGCATAGCTCGGGGAGTTGGGCCACCAACACACCCAAATGTTCTAGCTCCAGGGGGTAAGTACCAGCGTTTGCTTTTCGAGTTCCAAGCACTCACGGTGCCCACTTTTTCCGCTATGGTAACCAAGCACGGGGTTGAGCATTTTGTCACCACGAAAGGTCCTCCCGTGTTTGCGCACCCTCGCTGCCTGGATGCGGCTAAACTAGCCATTGTGGGTGAGGAGTTTGCTAACTTAGAATGCTTAGGCAACGTTAGGCGCTCCAACAGTCTTTGGGCATACCCGCTGCACATGGTGCCCAAGGCCGATGGGTCTTGGCGGCTGTGCAGCGATTTCTGATGCTTGAACAACACCACGGAACGCGACCATTACCCCATTCCGCACATCCAGGATTTTTCCGTGCACCTGGCCGGGACGCACATTTTCTCAAAGGTGGATCTGGTGCGCAGTTACCACCAGGTCCCGGTGCGCGTAGAGGACATTCCCAAAACAGCGGTAACAACTCCCTTCAATCTTTTTGAGTTTTTACGCATGCCATTTGGGTTAGAAGGCACAGCACAAACTTTCCAAAGGATGGTGGATGCGGTGCTCCGTGACTTGCCGTCTGTTTTTGTCTACTTAGACATTACTTAGACATTTTGTTGGCTAGCGCATCATAGGAGGAGCACCTCGCCCATGTCAAACAAGTTTTCCAGCGGTTGGAAGCGCACGGGCTGATTGTTAACCCGGCGAAGTGTCAGTTCGGGCTGCTGGTAATTGTCTTTTTGGCCCATCGCATCTCGCCGGAGGGTGCGATCCCACTGCCAGACAAGGTACGCGCAGTATCAGATTTTCCACATCCGCAGACCATGAATGCGCTGCAGGAATTTTTGGGGCTGGTCAGTTTTTACAACTGCTTCCTCCCCCGCGCAGCCCAGCAGCTGCAACCACTGTACGGCGCATTTAAAAAGAAAAAACCCGCAGATAGCATTGACTGGAACCCCGATCGGGTTCAGGCTTTCACAGACGCCAAAACAGCGCTTGCCAATGCGGCTTTGCTGGCCCACCCAGCCCCGTCAGCGCAGATAGCACTCACCACAGATGCATTGGATGTTGCGGTAGGAGCCATGTTGGAGCAGTATGTCTCCGGTTCGTGGCATCCCCTCACCTTTTTAAGCCGTACTTTGCACAACAATGAGCGTAAGTATAGCGCTTTCGACAGGGTGTTGTTGGCTCTCCACTTGGCTATGCATCATTTTCAATTCTGGCTCGAAGGTCGCGAGTTTACCGCATTTGTCGATCACAAACCATTAACTTATGTGATGTCCAAAGTCTCAGAACCGTGGTCGGCTTGGCAACAACAGCACTTGGCCGCAATTTTGGAATTCACGACTGACATCCAACATGTAGCCGATAAACTTGATGTGGTGGCGGACTGCCTGTCACATGTTCTGGTGTCTCCAGTCTATGTGGGTATCGATTTTTCTGCAATGGCCACCAACTAAACCGGGGATGCAGACATTTGCACACTCCAGAGCAGGGTGGTACAAGAAGCCCCCCCCCCCCACTCTGCGACATCTCCACCAGCTGCCCCCGCCTGGTGGTTCCGAGCTCTTGGTGCCGCCGCATTTTTGAGTCCGTCCACTCCCTTTCACATCCCGGTGTGTGAGCCTCAGTTAAACTGGTGGGGTCCAAATTTGTCTGGCTGTGTTTACGCACAGATGTGTAACAATGGGCCGAAGCGTGCATTGTGTGCCACCAAGCTAAGGTACACAAGCACACCAAAGCCCCCCTCGAGCTCTTTCAGATTCCAGCCAGGAGGTTTGACCACGTACACATGGATTTAGTGGGTCCTCTTCCGCTGTCACAGGGATTCACACACCTTTTAACAATTGTGGACTGCACTAAGGTTTGGCCAGAGGTGGTTCTGCTGAATTCCACCATGTCTGCTGAGGTAACTCGTGTGTTTTTGTCAGCTTGGGTTGCACGGTTCAGAACCCCTTCAGACATCACTTCCGACAGGGGTCCGCAATTTGTTTCGGAACTCTGGTCCACGATGGCCGACAGCCTGGGGGTCAAAATTCACCACACCACCGCATACAACCCACAGGCTAACAGTTTGTGCAAGCGTTTTCACAGGTCGCTTAAAGCAGTGCTCAGAGCCTCGCTAACGGATGCAAATTGGGTCGACCGCCTGCCTTGGGTCCTATTGGGGTTGCGCTCCACACCAAAGGAAGATTTGGCAGCTTCCCTGGCAGAACTTTTTTTCTCAGCCGTTGCGGATCCCGGGGGAATTTCTGCCAGAAAGCCTCACGCCCGGTACCGATCTGCCTGCGCACCTTTCTTCCGTTACAGAGGCTGCCAGCTTTCCAGGCCCCACGTGCCATTGTTTTCCCCGCACTTTTGTTCCAAAGCACCGAGAGAATGCCAAATTTGTTTTCGTCAGGCACGACGCTCACAGAACCCTGCTGCGTCTGCCGTACAATGGCCCGTTCAGAGTGTTGGAAACAGGGGAGAAACACTTTGTGTTGCACTTGGGGGGGGGGGGGGTTAGGAAACTGTCTGCATAGACAGGCTGAAGCCCGCTTATGTGTTGGCAAACAAGAAGGTGGTGTTGGCTGAAGCTTCCCGGCGCGGGCGCCCACCTATGGTGGGTCCGCAGGTTTGTGTTTTCCCTGCAGACAATTGTTTTCACGGAACTAATTCTTTCCCCTCCTTACCCTTTCCCCCTCCAGGGACCAATCTTTCCTCCTACCCATCTCGACAGGAAGGTGCTTTGACCAGCCCGGCACCTCCACACTACAGCCGCTACAGCCGCTTGCTCAAGCCCAAAGCTCCAGAGGGTTAGGACCCCTTCTGGGTGTTCGGGGGGGGGGGGGGTGACACAATAGGAGATGGCACTCCACCCAGGACTGGGGGTTGGTGGGGGAGAAGTTGTTGATAGATGGCAATAGGGGGATGAAGTGAGAGGAGCCAGCGAAGGGTACCAGACCACTAGTGTGTATGAAACTAGAATAAGATGTGCCTTCGCCTCCACTGTGCCAGGTATCGATGCATTGTATGAAGAGCAAGACGCTTTTCACACCTGAGGATATCGGGGAGCGAAAGTATTGTATTAAGCCATGCTCTGTGACGTGCATGTGAATGTGTGTACATGCTTTGTGACTCGTATGTTAATGTTTCTCACCCTGGGTGTCAAAGGCGGGAATAAAGTAGATAAAGGAGGTCGCTGTGGTACCCAGGTCAGTCTGTTCTGTTTGTTGGAGGTGAAATAAAGTTCTGTATCATCAGCTCGTGTCTCGTCTGATTCCATCCGCAACAGCTGCTTCATTTTCCACAGAGATGCATCTCTGCACACAGAGAGGGCAGTAGACTGTTGTTTGGAATTGACTCCCACTTCAGCTATGTTTAGCTGACTATCTGGACTCTTAAAAAGTAGCTGAAAATTTTTTTGTTTGACGAGGGTTTCCGTTTTCAATTGAACTGCTTTTTCATGGTGTCTGATATGTTAAGATTATTTTAATCTTGTGTTTTAAATTGTTTTTGTATTTGTAAAATTATCTTTATTTATCAGCTTTCTGTTATTCTACTTTATTGTACAGCACTCTGTGACCACATGTCTCTGAAAAGCGCTTCATAAATAAACTTCACTTACTTGGACGATCGCACAAAAAGCTCCATGCCGGTGTCTCTTTAGCTTAACCATTGCTAATGCTGCTCTGAGACATGTGCTGGCCCGCATGTTTTTTTTTTGTTTTTTTTTTTGTACAGCGTATCTTGCGGTTTGTGTGTCATGTGTAACCCAGTGTTAAAAACGTGATGGAATTATGA
Source organism: Pholidichthys leucotaenia (assembly GCA_020510985.1). NCBI lineage: Eukaryota > Metazoa > Chordata > Actinopteri > Cichliformes > Pholidichthyidae > Pholidichthys > Pholidichthys leucotaenia. Next base: position 205,889,517 of record CM035839.1, read on the forward strand.
GTGTCGATACCGCTTTAAGAGGAAGGGGGGACACTCATTTCACAATGGAAATTGATACTTTGAAGATGGGTATGTAACTACAATGTAAGTTCATAAAATGTGTTCGTGAATGACTGGGAGCATTTTCTGGAAGGTTTTGATGGAGTCCCAAACGTTTTTATTTGGCATTTTGGGCGACCAATGGCTGCGTTGTTAGCTTGGTAGCAACAGCCAATGGGGTCCCGCCAGCCAACGGGGTCACGCACTCTCTCCCTCGGTCTGTGCGTAATCCGCAGAACGCTCTTAGACACTGCCGAGACACGACCGAGACAGACGATCACTCGCTGAGAAGGAGACGCTGACATGCTAATAGCAGCCTTTGCCCGGATAAAATTTGAGATTGATTGGGATCCAAAGGCTGTGGACGCCGTTGAGCACGGGAATCCCATTGACGCACGTGTCACCTAGCTTGGTCAGGTTTTTTGTTTGGACTGGTTGGACCAGAAAACCGGGATTCTCCAGATCTGGATGGCGAGCCGAAGCCCGAATCAGATTTACCACTAGAGGTGGTGTAATTGATCATCTGGAAAGGACTCTAGAAGATTGTAAATACTGTAAATACATTTTGGGTATTTTATTTTTAATTTTTTTATTATTGTGACAAGTGTGTGTTTTTTTCTGATTGTACATATTTGTAAATAATACACATTTGTTAAAATAATATATATAGTTGCAAGTTCTATACGGGTGTGTGTGTCATCTGTTGTTGCACCTCCCAGGCTCCTACGAACCTGTAATCGGTCTGATCTGGCCCAATTATCCCTTCTGCCCAGGTAGAACCAAAAAGGGTACTACACCTAAAAGTGAATAGGTGTTAGTAAGGGTTACACATGTCAAGGTCTTTCCTCCCACCTTCATTATAAAATCAAAAAAAAGCCTGAAATTTGAGCTAACTTTGAGCTAACTGCTTCCTAACTTTCAAAGCTGGCTGCAACTCACCAAGACAAGCTATGACTTCACTTGACCGCTTTTCCAGAGGTTTGGGTTGTGGAGGCAGCAGTTCAAGCAGAGAAGCCCAGACTTCCCTCTTCCAAGCCACCTGCTCCAGCTCTTCAGAGAGGATACCAAGGCGTTCCCAGACCAACTGGGAGACATAGTCTTTCCAGCGAGTCCTTTGTCTGCCATGGGGTCTCCTCCCAGTGGGATGTGCCCGAAACACCTCAAGTGGGAGGCGTCCAGTAGGCATCCTGATCAGATGCCCATACCACCTCAACTGGAATCCTATGAAGAAATCTCATTTCAGCCGCTTGTATCTCATTCTTTCGGTCATTACCCAAGGCTCGTGACCATAGGTGAGGGTAGGAACGTAGATTGACCAGTAAATCAACAGCTTTGCCTTAGAGCTTAGCTCCCTCTTCATCACAATGGACCGATACAATGTCCGCATCACTGCAGATGCTACTCCGATCCATCTGTCAATCTCTTGCTCCATTCTCCCCTCACTTGAGAAGACCCCAAGATACTTAAACTCCTCCACTTGGGGCAGGAGCCTGTCCCCAACCCGGAGAGGTCAAGCCACCTTTTTCCGGCTGAGGACCATGGACTCGGACTTGGAGGTACTGATTCTCATCACAGCCGCTTCACACTCAGCAGCAAACTGTCTCAGTAAGACCTGTAGGTCATTGCTGGATGAAGCCAGCAGGACAACATCATCTGCAAACAACAGAGATGAGTTCCTCTGGTCACCAAGCATGGGACCCTCTGTTCCTTGGCTGCGCCTAGAAATCTTGTCCATAAAAATTATGAACAGGATCAGTGACAAAGGGCAGCCGTGGTGGAGTCCAGCTCTCACTGGGAATGAGTCGGACCGAGCGTTGGCAATACAAACCAAACTCTCACAACAGTCGTATAGTATACCCCATACTCCTGAAGCACCCCCCACAAAAAACCACGAGGGACGTGGCCAAATGCCTTCTCCAAGTCCACAAAACACATGTAAACTGGTTTGGCAAACTCCCACAAGCCTTTGAGGATTCTCGAGAGGGTAAAGAATTGGTCCAATGTGCCACAGCCAGGATGAAAACCACATTGCTCCTCCTGAATCCGAGGTTCAACCAGCGGCCAGACTCTCCTCTCCAGTACCTTGGCATAGACCATCCCAGGGTGGCTGAGCAGTGTGATCCCTCTAAAGTTGGAGCACACCCTCCGGTCCCCTTTCTTGAAGAGAGGAACCACCACCCCGGTTTGCCATGCCAAAGGCACTGTCCCCAACCTCCACGCAATGTTGCAGAGGTGTGTCAACCATGTCAGCCCTACAACATCCAGGACCTTGAGGTACTCAGGGCGACTCTCGTCCACCCGCGGGGCCTGGCCACCAAGGAGCTTTTTAACTACCTCGGCAACCTCAGCCCCTGTGATGGGCGAGTCGTCCCCCTCGTCCACAAGCCCTGCTTCCTCTGTAGAAGGTGTGTCAGTGGGTTTGAGGAGATCCTCCAAGTATTCCTTCCACTGCCCGACGATATCCCCAGTCGAAGTCAGCAGCGCCCTTTTCCGCACCATCCACAGTGTGGACAGAGAGCTGGTTCCCCCTCCTGAGCCGCCGGACAGTTTGCCAGAATCTCTTCAAGGCCGACTGAAAGTCTTGTTCCATGGCCTCACCGAACTCCTCCTACACATGAGTTTTTGTTTCAGCAACCACCCGAGCTGCACTCCGCTTGGCCTGCTGGTACACCTCAGCTACTTCGGAAGTCCCACAAGTCAACCAAGCTCGATAAGACTCCTTCTTCAGCTTAATGGCCCCACCACCACTGGTGTCCACCACTTGGTTTGGGGGTTGCCACCACGAGATGCACCAATGACCTTGCAGCTGCAGCTCTGGGCAGCCGTTTCAACAATGGAGGTGGGGAACGTGGCCCATACAGACTCCAGGTCTCCAGACTCCCTCGGAATGTGGTCGAAGTTCTTCCAGAGGTGGGCGTTGAAGACCTCCCGGACAGAGGCCTCAGCCAGATGTTCCCAGCACACCCTCACTATACGTTTGGGTCTACCAGGTCTGAATGACATCCTCCCTGGCCATCGGATCCAACTTACCACCAGGTGGTGATCAGTTGGCAGCTCTGCACCTGTCTTTACCCAAGTGTCCAAGACATATGGTCGGAGAGCTGATGACACGATAACAAAATCGATCATCAACCTGCGACCTAGGGTGTCCTGGTGCCAGATGCACATATGGACACCCTTGTGCTTGAACATGGTGTTCGTTATGGACAAATGTTGTTGTTTTGTTGTTATGTTGTTGTTGTTTTTTTACAGCCTTATTCCTTTCCTTTCATATTATGCACACCAATGAAGAGCGAGAGAAACACCATTTCAGTTCTCCTGTATGTCCTGCACGTGTAGTAGGATTGACAGTAAAATCTTTGAATCTTGAATCTTAACCCTTATTGTGGCAAGGTTTCATGGACAGATAGCACCCTCACTGGTACAGGTGCAGCGCGGTGCCTTTCATGTGATGTTATATGACATGGACAAAAACTCCCCAGTTGATTTAAGGTGCACAAAGGATTCCACCTCACAAGGTGGCAGACACATATAACTTACTGCTCTTGCCTTGGAGGAATTATGTCGGACATAGAACCATCCTGAAACCTCACCAAAGAAGAAGAGTTTGTAACTAAATCTAGATCCTACTCGATCGCAAGACTGAGGAAGCATTTGCTCCCAAATTTGCCAACTATGATTCTAAAAAGAGGTTATTTAGCCTATGAAGGTAAATATATACATTTTGTTATAATAGAGGGTGGGCGAAGCTGGTTGATTTGCACCTGCCATTGCCTCCAGCGCCATGTGACTGGAGAGAACAAGTGCACCGGTTCCGTGTCGTCATATAAGATAAATAGCGGTGGGATAAAAGCGAAATTGAGGTGGAATAATCATAACAGTTTCTGGATGTGAGGGGGAAAAATAAAATGACCCCCAGGATGCTGCAAAAGGACAAAGCGAACGAGCCGCCTGGCCAGCGGTAAGTCTGACGAATTTGTTTGTTTGTTGCATTGTACTGATTTTCTGGTTCATATACTTTGAAGATAAGATAACAAAATGCCCAAAACAAAAAGCGGTGATAAAAAACAAAACCATCCTTTGTGTAAATATGTCCAAAATCTGCTTTTGACTGAAAGTTATGTAATTCAATATGGCTGCCGGGGCATTATGCAAATTAGATGCGTAAATTTACTTCTATCTCAAACTTTGGATCATATTCTACATCTTTCTAATTGACAGTAAGCCATTATCTCTTACCACTTTCAAGTTATAGCCTTGGAAATCTCTGACATCAGAACTGAATATTTTCTTGAAAAAAATCTTGACCACTAGGGGCTTATGGTGCAACAGAGCGCCTGTGCCAGTCATTGACCATGTTTACATGGACACAAGTAAGCGGATTAAAAGCCTGATCGGAATAAAAATGCTTCATGTAAACACGCCAATCTGAATATTCTGACCCGATCACGCTCATTCGGATCAAAATTTCATTCCGATTGAAAGGGGTGGGTTATGCCGATTGTTTATCCGAATGGTGTGCATGAAAACACTTATTCCGAAGGTTGGGCAGAAAATATGTTTACTGCGCATGTCTGTACGTCAGCCACACGTCGACGTGATGTATTTCCACCTTTACAGCAGCTCGCGAAAGACATGGCGGGAGTAAAACAAAACTGGACTGTATCGTCCTGCTGTCTCCCACTGTTCGTCATATGCAGGAGTATGTACTTGTAGCTTCATTACAGAGACCAGCAGAAGCAAAAATACAGTCTGAATAACACAATACAGGTCCATTTCAAAAAGAGAAAGACACGAAGCGGGGCTTGCTAACACCGGAAGTTGCTTCTTCTTCTACTATTTTCGGAATGTCGAAATGTCAACGTGCACATGCCAAAATGTTTTATTCCGTTCAAATGTGTGACACATGGAAACGCACATCCTAATCAGATCAGCTTTTTCAGGATCCTTGTAAACAGTAATGTTCTGATCTGAATTGTTATCAGATTGAAGAAATTTTGCGCATGTAACAGTGGCTATTGGGTTAAATCTTGAAACTGTGGTTAGCACAGAAGTCCAATAACTGAACACCACTCGGGTTCAGATCAGGCAGGCCATTCCTCCCAGTCACCCCCCTTGAGGTTTTAGTAGCCATGTTTACATGGACACAAGTAACCGGATTAAAAGCCTGATCAGAATAAAAATGCTTCATGTAAACACGCCAATCTGAATATTCTGACCCGATCATACTCATTCGGATCAAAATTTCCTTCCAATTGAGACGGGTGGGTTATGCCGATTGTTAATCCTGATTTGATACGCTCCACAGGGTCAGTGGTGAAGAACATCCATCCATCTTCTTCATCTTCTGCTTAATCTTTTTCGGGTCACGGGGGGCTGGAGCCTATCCCAGCATCTTTGGGTGAGAGGCAGGGTACACCCTGGACAGATCACCAGTCCATCGCAGGGCCAACACAGAGAGACAGACAACCATTCACTCTCACAGTCATACCTAAGGACAATTTAGAATCCCCAGTTTGATGCCAATTAACCTAACTTGCATGTTTTTGGCATGTGGGAGGAAACCGGAGAAATCCCGGAGTAAACCCACACAGACACGGGGAGAACATGCAAACTCCACACAGATCACTGTTGGTCGGGGGCTGGGATCGGGATCGAGTTATGGGGTTATATCATTAGTAAAATATATATACTGCTCAAAAAAATAAAGGGAACACTTTGAAAACACATCAGATTTTAATGGGAAAAAATAAGCTGGATATCGAAATTGTGGCAGGCTAGTCCAGCTTACTCAGATTAAAAAGTGTTCCTTTAATCTGAGTAAACTAACAACAGTACTGAGTTAGGTATAATAAGATATACACTACTCACAAAAAGTTAGGGATATTTGGCTTTCGGGTGAAATTTATGGAAAATGTAAAAAGTTCAAGCTACAGTGATATTATATCATTAAAGTAGGGCATTTAAGTAGAAGCATGCAATGGTGATTTCCTCATTTTAAACAATTTATTGAAACAAAAGTCAAAAACAGTGGAGGGTATACCACAACAAAAAATGTCGTTGTCTCAATAACTTGTCATGTGCCCTTGAGCATCAATTACAGTTTGACAACAACGTCTCATGCTGTTTGCAAGTCGACTTATTGTTTGCTGAGGCATGGCATTCCACTCTTGTTGAAGGGTGACCCTCAGGTCATTGAGGTTGTGGGGTGCAGGGTCGCAAGCCTCTACACGGCAACTCAGCTGATCCCATAGGTTTTCTGTGGGATTCAGCTCTGGAGAAAGTCAGGCCACTCCATTTGAGGTACCCTAGCCTCCAGCAGCCATTCCCTAATGATGCAACCTCGACGAGCTGAAGCATTGTCATCTATGAATATGAAATTAGGCCTGTGTTGTTCATGCAGGGGCACAATGACTGGATTAATGATGTTATTCAGGTAGTACCGGTGTGTCACTGTACCATTCACAAGGTGTAGGGCAGGTCTGTATTGACTACACACACCTGCCCAGAGTGTAATGCCACCACAACAGTGGCTGATGCATAGTGCTCTCCTTGATGTCTCCAACATCGTTGGCGCCCATCATTTCTGCACAGCGTGAATTGACTTTCATCAGAGAACAGCACTGAGGCCCACTGGTCCCTTGTCCAGTGTAAATGCTCCCTGGCCCATGCAAGACAATGACGCCTGTGTCTGGTGTGGTCAGGTACCCTTGCAGTTCGTCTAGCACACAGACCACGCTGATGTAAATGGTTTCGAATGGTCTGACATGACACTTGGGTGCCTCTCACCTCCTTTAAATGTGCCTGGAGTTGAGTGGCATTCATCATCCGGCTCCGCAGGGCATTGCTCCCAATGAAGCGGTCATCAGCATGGGATGTGGCCAAAGGACGTCCATTTCTATGCCTTTCTGTGACTCTTCCAGTCTATCTGTATCTGTGTTGCAACCTGCTGATGACAATCTGTGACGCTTTAAGCTCATTGGCCACTTCCCTCTGAGAACATCCTGTTTCATGCCTTGCAATGGCAAGGTACTGTTGATCAGTTGTGAGGTGTCGTCTTGGTCTCATGATGTCAAAATGTGAACAGCCTTGAGTACTTTTATCATGTTTATAGTCAGCTTCATGTGTGCCTGTGTTTGTGTTCATGTTGAATGTAATTGTGGTTTGTAAATATGGATGTCACCTGACTGCAAAACAAATCTACCTACAGGTACAAATAAAGTAACCTGAACCTGATGACGAGGACTTTTTTACCAATTATACCAATACCAATTCTAATCGATCCAGAAAATTTATTTGTTGATTCATAGATCAAACACCTGTTGTGAATTTTACCATTAAGCACTTTGTTAGAGAACAGCAAGCTATGCAAAAAGTATTGGAACATTGAACAGTTGGACATGTTCATTCAAATGGTTAGAGAAGGTCAAATTAAGTTCAGGAAAGGCTATAGTGCATTTTAAGTTCATCCTGAAATTTCACCTGAAAGCCGAATATCCCTAACTTTTTGTGAGTAGTGTATTTAACACTTATCATGCATTCTGAACTGGAAACAAACTTGATGTAGGATTAAAAGCAATTAAAATAATGCAGTCTCAAGGTTACATGGAAAAATACATAGATTTACTGGATATATACATGTAGATGGTAGTTCCGGTCTTGGTTTTTAGCAGCGCTGTCTTGCGTTGAGTTGGCCCAATTGCTTTCTTGATCCCGTCATACATTCCACGTACTGTATGTCTCCTGTGTCGGCTGCCATTTGGATACCCTCACAGAGTTTCAACCAGTAATCGTCATCACAAACCAAATGGAGCAGATGGAGAGGTGGGTAGAACCCTACTCTGAACTATACTCCCAAGACAGCTCTATTTCGGAGGAAGCACTGAATAATTTGGAGGAATACCGATCATGGAAGAGCTGGACTCACCTCCAGCCATGGAGGAATTGGAAGAAGCACTAGACTCTTTGCCAATTGGGAAAGCGCCTGGCCTCGATGGGATCCCAGCAGAAGTTATAAAGTGCTCAAAAGATGTCATACTTCAACAACTACATGAGATCCTATCTCGCTGCTGGGAGGAAGGAGAGGCGCCTCAAGACATGAAGGACAGCAAAATAGTGACGCTGTATAAAAACAAAGGTAGCCGAAGCGACTGCAACAGTTATCGAGGGATATCATTGCTTAGTGTCACCGGAAAGGCATTCGCGCGAGTGGTTCTCAGCCGTCTTCACAAACTCGCGGAAAGAATATATCCTGAATCTCAAAGTGGTTTCAGATCCGGGCGCTCCACGATTGATATGATCTTTTCTTTCAGACACCTACAGGAGAAATGCGGGAGCAAAATAAACCACTTTATGTCGCATTCATCGACCTGACAAAAGCCTTCGATACAGTTAGCCGTGAAGGACTGTTCCAAGTTCTCAGGAAGATCGGGTGTCCCCCCCAACTGCTGCAAATTAATGAATCCTTCCATACCAACATGAAAGCTGTTATCCAGTTTGATGGGAGCTTTTCAGAACCATTCAACATCCGCCGTGGAGTAAAACAGGGCTGCGTGCTTGCTTCTGCCCTGTTTAACGTATACTTTGCCGTCATGCTAAAGTATGCATTTGGTACTCGGAACGATGGTGTCTGCTTCCACACAAGGTCTGATGGCAAACTGTTCAACCTATCACGACTGAGTGCAAAATCCAAGATCCGAAAAGTAGAAAAGTATCCATCAGTAAGATGCTGTTTGCCGACGATGCAGCGCTGATAGCTCACTCGGAACTGGAATTACAATCAATGATCAACACACTCAATAAAGCCTGCGACGACTTCAGTCTGACCATCAGTCAGCAGAAGACCAAAGTAATGGGCCAAGGTGTCTCGAACCCTCCTATGATAAATATCGAAAACCACCCACTGGATGTGGTTCATGAGTTTACATACCTCGGATCCAAAACATTGGACAACCACTCACTCGACAACGAGCTCAGTAGAAGAATCGGCCTTGCTGCAATGACCTTCGGAAAATTATCACAGAAGTTATGGCTGAACCAAAAACTGTCAAGGCACACAAAGATCACTGTTTACAGGGCATGCGTCCTCAGTACCTTGCTATATGGCAGTGAGACATGGTGTCTATATGCCTCGCAAGTGCGACGGCTCAACGCCTTTCATCTCCGCATGCTGAGAAGTATTCTTAACGTCAAATGGAGCGACCGTATCACAAACAATGAGATACTGTCCTGCGCGAGCTTACCAAGCCTGTTCACCTTGCTTCGCAAACGTCGTCTCCGCTGGTTGGGTCACGTCCATCGGATGCCGGATGGGAGAATACCGAAAGACATTCTGTACGGAGAGCTTGCATCCGGTAAACGAACTCGAGGTTGACCGCATCTCCGTTTCAAGGATTTATGCAAAAAAGACATGAAAACACTGGGCATGGACGTGATCAACTGGGAGGATACTGCAGACGACCGAAACCGCTGGAGACATGCACTGAAAGACGGACTCAGAAGGGAAGAAGAGCACCTTCATCAGTCTGCCGACGAAAAACAATCATCTCGAAAGGATGCATTGAAAAAGACACCACAACCAAGCGCCTACATCTGCGACCGTTGCAACCGTGACTGTCACTTGCGTATCGGCATACACAGCCACAAGCAATGCTGCTGTAACCCCGTTATCCCAACTCAAGGCGCAGATCCATACTCTCCCGAGACTGAAGGATGCCAACAACAACAACATGTCGATACTGTATAAATACATATTCTATGCATAAACAATGGACAATTACAGTATAGCTTCTAAACAGCAATGAGGTTTTTACACATAAATATTGGAATCAATTGCAATCTTGTAAATGCTATGCAGTATGTTGTTATCCAAACTGTAAACACTTTGGCCAACACAATTTTTTTTTTCAGATGTGATAAAGCCTCAAAACATTTACAGACGCATTGTAGGTGGACTGAGACCAGGCAGTACACCTTTAACAAGCAGGCACTCCTGGCTCCTGCAGCCGATGATCATTTTTTGGCAGCCGATTGTGCCACCCTCGCACCACCCTCAGTCACTTTTTGGCGCAACGCCGGGAAAACAATACCTCCTCCTCTTGGCAGAGGTAATAAAGATTAAACATTGTCCAGTGCTGTGTGTTTACATAACTTGTGGGTAACGTGCCTTGCAAGACATCCTTAGCTTGTCTGCCAGTACTCTGTTCCCCGTGCCATTACACACCTTTCCTGAAAATGTCATCAAAGTCCGTTCATAAACTGTAGTTTGCTGCTTTTTCTTGGCATCTTCAGATGAAATAATGTCAACCATCACATACTATTGCTGTGCTCAAAATATTCACGCGTTCCCCATATAGTGTACTACAGTATATAGTCAATCAGCCGTTTTGTAGTGTTGTTCGAAATCTTAACTGAAAATTTCATTCACTATATAGTACACTCAAAATATTCCACAATGCATTTTGAAAAGTAGTGTACAATGGATGGTTACTACATTAGCCAATATATCCCATAATGCAATGCGCAGCCAATGGAGCAGTGAGAGGAGAGCTTCACATCACAATATAAACTACCTTAAGATATTTATATTTATTAAGTCAGCAAAAAAAGTTTGATTTAATACATATTTACTACAAATTATATGCAAGTATTCATTTTTTTGCCGCTGTTTGCCGCTTTACTCTCTCACCATGATGACGTCATTAACTGCGCCACACAATCAAGCCCAGTAGTGTCCAAAAGTTGTTAATTTTATTGTTATATTGAGTTTACTATATAGTCCACTACAGTATATCTAAATTCACTATATAGTAAGGAAGAAGGGAGTGGGTGAGTGAGTGAGTGAGTGAGTGAGTGAGTGAGTGAGTGAGTGAGTGAATAATCCGAACACAGCAGATCATGTATATGGGTACGGAGGTGAACCTAACTCTGTGGACCCATCTTAAAGGGGTGGACACGTCTTAAAGGGGAAGTTCAATATTCTTCTTACTTCCCCCCCCCAAAAAAAACGTTTGGATTCAGATCACCACTAAATCTAATCATCTGCTCTTTGTGCCATTACACACCTTTCCTGGAAATTTTATCAAAATCTCTTAAGAACTTTTTGAGTTATGTTGCTAACAGACAGACGAACCAACCAACCAACACTGCCAAAAACAGTACCTCCTCCTCTTGGTGGAGGTAATAAATAAAAAGTCACACCGTCAGGTGGATGGCAACACCTACCTTGTCAACGTGATAACTAGAGAAAGAAATGATGTAGTCTTTTCAAATCAATACCATAGTTGTATTTATGAAAAGTTTTGGACAAATTCCAATTTGGGTGACCTCTGACTATTGGTTTGGGGTCAGAAGATCAAAGGTTAATGTTAAGATTCAAGATTCAAAGATTTTATTTGTCAGTACTACTATACAGTACATACAGGACATACAGGAGGATTGAAATTCCGTTTCTCTCTTTTCAGTCGTGTGCGTAATATAAAGAGGAATGAGGTTGGAAAAACAACAGCAATCTATGTACAGTAATGCTACTCACAGAGCAAATAAAGATAAACGATAAAACCCAGACATTCTATATGTGACCTGTGCTGGCAAAATGAGTCACAATGAGGAAATTTTCAAAACTGAGGAAATGTTATTTTCATATTCTGTACTAAGACCCTCAAAATGATATTTAATTTGTAGGCTCTGCGCAAAAACAGACCAGCAGCAAGCCGATTTTGTTTATATTTTGCCTGGTTTGAAAACTCACGTTCGATTGGTCCTGAGTTACATCTTCCACAAAAATGTGTATTTTTAGAAAGTAGGAGTTCCAAGCTTTACAGTGATACCATGCACTGACGGGGGATTACCTGGGACTTGCTACCAGAAAACAAAGAAAGAGTCATGATTTATGACTTCTCCTGCCTGTAGCTCATAACTACCCGGTGCGCATTCCGACTCATTTTGCCAGCACGGGTCACATATACAGAAAAAGGTAGAGCAGTAGTACTCGTAGTTGCAAGTTCAGTGCAGTAGTGTAGGTGCAGACAGTGACAGATTGGACTGCATATGATCAATATTGCAATACAGACAGACAGCAGCAGGTATGGCATTTATGAATGAATGAATCTTTATTTCGGATAGATTAGATAAAAAGATTTAAAGAAAGGAACAGAAAAATATATCAAGGGGGGAAAAAAATCCAACTCCTCGGATTATACAATTCAACCTTAGTTATCCGAAAAGGGTGATGGCTGAAGCTGCAGCTTATATTGCCCACCCATGTTCCATCTAAGAATTAAAAAAAAAAAAAAAAAAAAGAAAAGTGATTACAAAACAAAACAAAGCTAAGACAAAACATAACAAAACAAAACTAAGCAACAGCACAACACACACTGAATATGATAATTCTTACGTGATTTTACATGTTGTTTTGTATATATGTTTGGAGAATTTCTTCCTTCAATTTTTATTTAAATTGTCCAAGCGCTGTACATGATTTTAATTCAGGTCCAATAGCGTTCCACAGTCTAACTCCCTGCACTGAGACACAGTGTTGCTTGGTGGTAGTTCTCACTGAAGGTTTTTGAAATATACATGTTCCTCTGAAATGATATTGTTTCTCCCTTATTTGGAGCAACTTTTGGATATTTGTGGGCAGTGATAGGTTCTTCACTTTAAACATCATTACTGCAGGTTTAAAATCAACCAGATCTTTCAACTTGAGAGCTTTTAATTTAAGAAAAAGTGGGTTTGTTGGTTCCCTGTAAGCAGCTTTGTTTATTATTCTAATAGCTCTCTTCTGAAGCATAAAAACTGGATATATGTTTGTTTTATGCAGTATGTATTTCTCCATACTTCAGTACAATATGTCATGTATGGGAGTATTAATGAATGATACAAAGTATATAGTGTGGGTTGATTCAGCAAATATTTCACTCTGTGTAGTGTTGGGGTTGATTTGGATATTTTACCTTTAATATAATTAATATGTGACTTCCAACACAATTTATTATCAATTATTACTCCAAGGAATTTAATTTCAGATACCCTTTCAATCTCTACATGATTTACACTGAGTTTAGATACTGAGTTGTTGTGATAGTTGTTAAAAATTATAAATTTTCTTACTTAAATTGAGCGTTAATTTGTTTGAATCAAACCACAGTTTAAGCTTACCTAATTCCTTTCCGAGTATATCCAAAAGTTGTTCCAAATTGCTTCCACTGCATAATAAATTAATGTCATCTGCAAACAATATTAAATCCATTTTTTCCTAAACTTTACATATATCATTTATATACAGATTGAATAACAATGGCCTCAAAACTGAACTCTGTCGGACTCCACAAGTAACATTCAGTAACTGCGAGTTTTTGCTACCTGCACATACATACTGATATCTGTTCTTTAAGTAATTACATAACCAGGACAGTGCTATCCCCCTAATACCATAATTTTGTAGTTTCTTTAACAATAATTTATGATCCACTGTATCAAATGCTTTTTTTAAGATATAGGAATACCCCAGCTGAATACTCTTTATTTTCTACAGCAGTTGATATTTTTTCTATAGATTCCATTAGAGCAAATGCAGTTGTCCTCTTGTGTCTGAACCCATATTGCTGCTCACGCAATAAATTATTCTTCTTTATAAGGTAGTCAGTTCTCTCACAGAATATTTTTTCGAGTATTTTTGAAAATTGCGGCAATAGTGAAATAGGCCTATAGTTTGAAAATTCTGCTCTGTCACCCGTCTTGTATATCGGAATTACTTTGGCTATTTTCATTGCATTGGGAAATATACCTGTTTGGAGAGACAGGTTACAGATATATGTCAGTGGCTTCACTAAGCTTTCGATGATAGTTTTGACTAAATGCATGTCAATACCATCACAATCCGTAGATGTTTTACTTTTAAACAATTTAACAATTTCAGTGACCTCTCTCTCGTCTGTGTTCTTTATGAAGACAGAGTCTTTTATAGCAATGTTTTTGCTTATTGTATCACCTGTAGGTGCCGTAATGGGTATTTGTCGAGCCAAATTAGGATCAATGTTAACAAAAAATTTATTAAATTCATCAGCAGGTGAGACTGCATTCATACTCTGAGTCGGGTTTTTTTTTGAAAGATTGGTTGGGTAGCTTGTATTTCTGTTTTTATTTCCAAGAATATTGTTAAGTGTTGTTCATGTATGTTTGGTGTTATCTCTGTTTTTCTCCAGTTCTTTACTCTAAAAGTCTCTTTTACTACATCTCATTATATATATTAACTAATTTTGTATGTTTTATTCCGCTGCTCTGCTTCTTTTGTCCTTTTCTTGAGAAAATCTTTATATAATGAATTTTTCTTTTTACACGCTTTTTGTAATCCTTTGGTTAACCATGGCTTGTTGATAAAATTCTGTTTAAGCTTTTTCTTTACTAATGGACAGGTTTTTTTTTCATAAAGAGCGGTTACAATGTTCATGAATGTATTATAGGCTTCATTTACATCTCATACATAGACTTTTGTCCAGTCTTGCTTCAGCAGGTCTTCTTTAAAAGAGCTGATTGCATTTTGTGATTTATATCTGAAAGATTTTAAAGTTTTTTCTGTATTGGCCCCCGTGTTGCCATGGATAAGTGCAAAGACTGGCAGATGGTCACTTATGTCATTTATCAATAATCCACATTCTATTTTCTTATCAATAATATTAACAAACAGGTTGTCAATAAGTGCAGCAGTGTGGACTGTGATTCTACTGGGATGTGTTATTGTGGGATATAGACTAATACTGTAGATAGAATTCATGAACTCTGTAATTACATTTTGTTGAAATGGATTTAGTAAATCAATATAGAAATCTCCACAGATTACAATCATTTTCTTATTAGTTATATTATTGTACAGCTCGACTAATTTATCTATGAATGTCTCAATGCAAGTTCCCGGCATTCTATATACAGTGGTACCTCTACTTACGAACGTCTCTACATACGAAATTTTCAGGTTACGAGACGCCTCAACGGGAAAATATTGCCTCTAGTTACGAACAAAATTTCAGGATACGAAAGGCAAAAAAAGTACGCGCTCCTCGCAGCTCCCGTATTTTACCGAACGTAAACATACCTGTAGCTGCTCTGCCATTGGCTATCGCCTAGCATCTTCCTGGTATCTCACTGGCCACGAATGGATGCGTTTGGTTGATCTCGCTTTATCTTATTATTATTTACTATTCTTACTACTTTATTTTATCCTTCTTACCTCTTGTAAGACTGTTGACTGAACTACACAATTTAGAGAAAAAAAAATTGTTAACTGCCATGTTTATCACCATCTACGTTATAACTCTGTACTTTCACCTTGTTCTTAATAAAGTTTTGGGAAAAAAAAAAAACAACATCAACGATCAGCACGGTATTAAAACAAAAGGAAGCCCTTACAAGCCGATAAAAGCAAACGTCCTTGGATCGTTTCATCACAAAACGTCAGGCAAAAACCACTGATGAGACAGAACATGAACCAAAGAAGGCAAAAGGTGACGCCGACGCCGACGATCGCAGTTAAAAGGTAAATGAACATAATTTTTATTATTCTTTCGCTTTTATTATTCTTTCTGTCATTTTAAACTCTCATTTTATGTTTATTGTGCAGTAATCTAATTGTAACATGTATTTGTTACATGTTTTGATGCGTTTTTACGATTTATAAAAAATTTATGCCCGAATTTTGGGGGCTTGGAACGGATTACGGCATTTACATGTAAAACGCGCCTCTACTTACGAATTTTTCACGTTACGAGAATTCTTCCGGAACGAATTAAATTCGTAAGTAGAGGTACCACTGTATACAACTTATAATTGTCATGAACCGAGCTGGTGTTTCCTGTAGGCTCAGTTCTGACTGTTTTGTAGCTCGAGCATTGGGTGATTTATGTATTGTGTTGTCTTTTGAGTTCTTGTTGTGTTTATGTCTGTGTTCTGTTTCTTTTCCATGCCTGTAGTCACCGCTCTGGCTGGTGGCTGTTAGGCAGCCTCTTTGACCCACTTTTGTGTGGGCGTTGTCTAACATTCGCTGGTCCGACCACGCCCCCTCTCTCTCTTTTGACAGCCAGCTGATTCCTCCCCAGTGATTGTCTTTCCCGTGCCTTGCCCAGGTTCTCCCAATCTCACCATCACCAGCAATGTGTGTACTTAAGCAGCTTTTTGCCAGTCACTCATTGCTGGGTCTTTATATTGTCCATTGATGTACATAGTTGTGTGTATACTGTGTGCCACGGAGTGTTTGCCACTTTCACTTCAGCCGTGGATTCTCCTGCGTCTTTGGAGCGATGTTGGCTCTGGGACGCAGTTGTGGTAATCGCTTCTCCTTATGCGTTCGCTGGGCGATGCCGGCCCAGGAACGCCCATTGTAAGTTTCTTTATATTTTTGTAAGTTTTCACCCTTTTGGAACTATTTGTCTTTACGTTATTAAATGTGTTGTGGTGTAATCCTGCACGTAAGTCCTTATCATTTTACTCCTCACTCTGTGCTGCTTAAAAGCACACAGGGAGAGTCTTGACAGAAAGACCAAGCCAGAAAAAAAGGATTTAGTGGGTTACACCAGCACATCATTTTTTCCTTTTGAACTGTGTTTTTGACTCACCTGGTTGTTGGAGCAAACATGTCCCCAGCTCGCTGGTTCTCAGCGCACGGAGGATCGGCAGTCAGGAGTCTGGAGGAACAGTTCAGGGCTCTCTTTATTCAGGGCTGTATCTCTGACACGCTAGCCTCTCGGAGCCCGAGGAGAATCTTCCAGAACGTGGAGGCAGCGGTCGGGAGATTACGGGACCTCCCGGGGTTGAAGAGGTTTCCGGAGTTCACGAGTGTTTTGGCCACGCTCGCCGACCTGCAATGGTCCTTCTCCGGGCTGACGTGGGAGGAGCCTCCAACTTGTCTGGTGCCCTCATGGAGGCGCGCTCCACAGTGGATTGGCTCTACTCTGTCCGCCCCTGCTCCAGCCTCTTCAGCTCCGCCATGTGAGCGTCGTCCCACGTTGAAGCGCCGGGAGAAGCCCTGTCCTCCTTCAGCTGTCTTCATTCCTCCAGCTGTTGTGAGGTCAGCCAGGCCCACCCCGGGAACGCCCACCTCCGTCGTCAGGGAGACGGCTCCTCCACTACCCATTAAAGGGGCCAAGATCACCGTGGACATGGAGAGGGACGACAGTCCGCCTGCTGCAGCCATGAACATCAAACGCCGGGATGACAGGCAAGTGTTTTTTTAGTTCTACTCAACTAAGCCATAAAAAACCATGTCTGTCTCCCTAGGGAGAGGCCCAGTCTCAGCAGTCCGCTTGGTCCTCTCTTCTGGCTGCAGTTATAAACTCATCCCCTATTTCCTCTGTGTCTCCTCCTTTAATCCCTGAGTGTGTGCCGGCCCCAAAACCAAGCTGCCGGATGTTGGAGGAGCGTGGGGCCCTGGAAGATCCTGCCCATGGGTCCACACGGAGGTGTACCTCTGCAGCCACGCTGGTGGAACTCCCAGTGTTGAAGCCGCCGCAGGGGAATGACAGGACTGCAGTGACCAGCTCGCCTGCTGTGGAGGCTGCTGCGGCGGAGTGGGAGCCAGAGATGGACCTCTTCGAGGCCGGACCCGGGATGTCATCGTCAAGTTCGACAGAGTCCTGGATGGCGGTGGAACTCCAGCTCAGGCAAGTTTTCTCTCTTGTATTTCTCATGTCAGTTTTGGAGAGATCTTGCCTGGCTCTAGGTGATGGGAGTCAGGTGCAGCCCTTGGCTGCATCTGAACTTACTTCACCGGGCTCCGACGCTGCCGGCGACCATAACCACCTCTCTTTTCCTGCTATCTCTGAGCCTTCGTTTATGGTTGCCGGAGAGGGTGTGTTGCCGCCGGAGGTCGCCGAGGGTCCAGTCCAGCCAGAGGAGGACGCCTCTGCTCCAGCTCCTCCTGCCAGGGTCGTCAGGGCTCCCCCCATCAACCACCTCCTCAGCTTGGTGCTCCTGCGTGTTGGCCCGCTCACCATGGGTGTAGCATTGGCCTGGTCGGGGTCCACTGTGGGCACTGCAGAGCTCCAGCCAGGAGCCACCGTGGGTGCTGCAGACCTCCAGCCGGAAGCCACCAAGAGTGCAGCCCGATTGGGGTCCACCGAGGGTGCAGTGTTGTCCTGGTTGGGGTCCACCGAGGGTGCAGCTGTGTCCCAAGCCAGGGCCACCGAGAGTGCTGCGGGTCAGCCTGAGGACGCCGTGTGCCTTCTTCTCCTCCCTGCCCGACGCTGTGGGGGTTCCCTCCCTACGGTCCGGTCATCCACCAGTGAGCCTTCCGGTGGGCAGGCCGCCTCCTGCTTCACCCTTCGGTCCTGGTGGCTTAACAATACTACCCAGCCGCCGGAGGGGCTGAGTCTCTGGGCTAGATGGCCCGTGTTTTCCAGTAGGCCACCAGACTCTGTCCACTGGACTGTCTGCTGGGCCTTGAACTCTGGACGGCCTCCCGAGCCTCCACGCCTTTGGACTTGGGGGGGGGGGTAATTGTGGGCGCTGGGTGGGGTATTGTGTTCCCTCCTTTCTTGTTCCCGCTACCTCCCACCTGGGTTCGTGTTGTTTGTTCCTGTTGGGGTTGGGGGGGCGGGGTTCTTCCTTATGATGTTACCATGGGTGTCTGGAATCCACCCCTAGAAGGGGGGCTCTGTCATGAACCAAGCCGGTGTTTCCTGTAGGCTCGGTTCTGACATGTGGCTCAGGCATCAGATGATTTATGTATTGTGTTATCTTTTGAGTTCTTGTTGTGTTTATGTCTGTGTTCTGTTTCTTTTCTGTGCCTGTAGTCACCGCTCTGGCTGGCGGCTGTTAGGCACCCTCTTTGACCCACTTTTGTGTGGGCGTTGTCTAACATTCGCTGGTCCGACTATGCCCCCTGTCTCTCTTTTGACAGCCAGCTGATTCCTCCCCAGTGATTGTCTTTCCCGCGTCTCGCCCAGGTGCTCCCAATCTCACCATCACCAGCAATGCGTGTACTTAAGCAGCTTTTTGCCAGTCACGCATTGCTGGGTCTTTGTATTGTCCATTGATGTACATAGTTGTGTGTATACTGTGTGCCACGGAGTGTTTGCCACTTTCACTTCAGTCGTGGATTCTCCTGCGTCTTTGGAGCAATGTCAGCTCTGGGACACAGTTGTGGTAATCGCTTCTCCTTATGTGTTCGCTGGGCGATGCCGGCCCAGGAACGCCCATTGTAAGTTTCTTTATATTTTTTGTAAGTCTTCACCCTTTTGGAACTATTTGTCTGTTGTGGTGTAGCCCTGCACGTAAGTCCTCATCATTTTACCCCGCAGCGCATGTGCACGGGGAGGGTCTTGACAATAATCAGATTTTTTTGTTTTATCTTGGTCAGTCTCAACAGTAACACATTCCAGAATCCCTGATCGTGCAAAGGACATTCCATTTACAAGTTTACACCTATACAATTCATCAATATACGGTGTAACACCACCGCCCTTTTTTTGAGATCTGTTAATATAAAACATCTGATATCCCTCTATTGCCATCAAAGAAGCCTGCTGTTCCTTGAGCCAAGTTTCAGAGACTGTGATACGTGTAAATTTTCTATCCAGCTGTTTTAAATAGTCCTGAATCTGTGGAAAGTTTTTGTTAAGACTTCTGCTGTTAAAGTGTGTTATTGATAGTTTACCATCTACTTGCACTTGACTTTTGAATTGCTTTTCAGTGTAGTATTCACAGTGATTATGAATATTATTGAAGAAGTGGTTGTCAGGATCAACATCATTCTCCATCTCTTGTAATTTATGTTTGGCATAATGAGATATTTTCAGAGTCTGAATTTCCTCTCTTTGAGTCAACTGACTTCCTCCAATTGGGGATGATTGATGTCTACTAAAGTCAGTCATGAGGTTTTTTGTTTGTTTGTTTGTTTTAAGTACATTATTATGTTATGTCACGAAAGGACTGTTCTTGCCATGTGTGTGGGTATGGATTATTGCAGTCTCTTAATTTTTTTAATCAGTGTTCATCTATATTTATTTAACCCTTTGAGTGTGAGAATTTGTGTACCCCTAGTGGCAGACCAAGACACTGCGCCTGCCTTCTCACTCTGACATGATCACCTGCATTGGGAATTTGTACTGATTGTACTGATTTGCCAGTTTCAAAAGGTGGCAGACATCCGTTGAAGGACTCAGTGGGTGACACACAATACACCAAAGAAGAACTCCTCTTATATGTACCAGAGCAGCTGGCTGGCACAGCTATTGACGCCGCCGAGGACACAGTCCAAGGACGGATAATTTTTTTCACACATAAGGAGTTGTTCAGAACGCCTTATTAGAACTCCTTATACAAAGATATAGAGTGATGACAATCAAGTCAGTGGCGGTAATGCACCTGTAAGCTGGTTGCCAGCCGCCAATCAAATCTAAAAGAAGAAGAAGAACTCCTCATTTCCTTTTCCTGTTTGTAGCAGTTAGCCCAGAAAGCTAATATGGCCACGATCGTCATGTCACTTTTTTGGCTTTGTACGCGGAAAATAGCTGCGGGATACAAGCGAAATTTATGTGAGATAATCATAAGACTTTGTAGATGTGGTAGAGATTTTAAATTACCAGCAGAACGCAAAATATGGACCATGATGCATGAAAGCACAGCGGCCTCGCCAGCCAGCCAGCCCCCCTTTGTCAAAAGTAAATGAGAAATTTCTGGGTTTTTTTAAATGTACTGATTTCTTGTTCATATACTTTGAAGATAAGATGATAAGGTACCTCTGTACAAAAAATGGTGTCAAAAGACTGAACCATTTTTTATGTAAATACGTCCAAAGTCCAGTTTTGACTGAGTTATGGAATTTAAAGAGGTGCCGCAATATTATGCAAATTAGATGCTTAAATTTATTCCTGTCTGAAACTTTGGATCATGTTTGACATCTTTCTAATTGACAGTAAGCCATTGTCTCTTACCACTTTCAAGTTATAGCCTTGGAAATCTGAACTATTTTATTGACAAAAAAATATTTACCACTCTTGACCACTAGGGGTCATGTCGCAGTTCGTCAACATACACACTCATAGGGTTAAGTCAGTGAGATCTCTTATGATTATGGCCTTTGCTTCCTCAGGTGTTCCATTTAGTTTAATCCAGACTCTACAGTTTCTTGTCTTGTTTTGTCTTTTCAGCATCCATGCTTGCCATGCTATTTCAGCATTAGTCTTGGTTGTAATGGTAAACATTAATGGTTAACATTAACATTCCCTTAACATTCCCTTTGTGCTGTTACTATAGAATGAGCAAAGCTAGGGTCAACAAACTTGGTACACAGGTTCACCCCGTGACTCTCACCTCTGACTCTGGTTTTGGGATAGCAGGGTCAAGGATCAAGGTCAAAATGCCATATAAACTATATCTCAACAGCAGAGAGAGGGTGAGGATTACCACTGACACCGGCCAGTATTTTTCTTTGCAAAATAAAACTGTTAAATTGATACTCTTCAATGATTCCATAATTTTTCTTAAGAGTTGTATTAGTAAGCTATTATGTACCAATTTAATATTGCCTTTTCTAGAAAGATTAGTTGTCTGTTAGTAGCATATCCAAAATGTGTCATATTTTGGATATGCTACTATTTTATCACATTACTATTTTATCATTATTTTATCACAGCTTTTACTGCAGGTTTGAAAAGAACCTACAGTTCTCACCTCCCACCCACACAAAAGGATTATCTGCAGCCCCAGGAACTCCATCCCTCCTCCACTCTGATCTCCCACCAGCACTAATGATCTGTGAAGAGGAGGTGCGCCGGGTCTTTCAGAGACAAAAGATCAAGAAGGCTGCAGGACCTGATGGTGTGTCTCCGTCCTGCCTGAGAGTCTGCTCCAACGAGTTGGCCCCCATCTTCACCCGGATCTTTAACAGATCACTGGAGCTGCGTGAAGTGCCTTCCTGCTTCAAACGCTCCATCATCATTCCAGTTCCCAAGAAACCCTCTATTACAGGATTAAATGACTACAGACCTGTTGCCCTGACCTCTGTGGTCATGAAATCCTTGGAGAGATTGGTGCTGAGCCACCTGAAGGTCATCACAGGCCCCCTGATGGACCCACTGCAGTTTGCCTACCGGTCAAACAGGTCAGTGGATGATGCAGTGAATATGGGACTACATTACATCCTGCAACACCTCGACTCCCCAGGGACGTACGCCAGGATCCTGTTTGTCGACTTCAGCTCAGCGTTCAACACCATCATCCCAGGCATTCTTCATCAGAAACTCCTCCAGCTCAAGGTGCCCCCCTCCACCTGCCAGTGGATCTCCAGCTTTCTGACTGACAGGTGGCAACAGGTGAAGCTAGGGAGATTTACATCCAGCTCCCGAAAAATTAGTACTGGCGCCCCCCAAGGATGTGTCCTTTCCCCACTGCTCTTCTCCCTCTACTCCAACGACTGCACCTCAGAGGACCCTTCGGTGAAGCTCCTGAAGTTTGCGGACGACACCACAGTCATCGGTTTGATCCGGGATGATGATGAGTCTGCATACAGGCGGGAGGTGGAGCAGCTGATCCTCTGGTGCAGCCAGAACCATCTTGAACTTAACCCAGCCAAAACGGTGGAGATGACTGTGGATTTCAGGCGACACCCCCCTTCATTCCCCCCACTCACCATCCTCAACAGCACAGTGTCCACTGTGGACTCCTTCAAGTTTCTGGGTACCACAATCTCCCGGAACCTGAAGTGGTCCTCCCATATTGACACTGTCCGGAAAAAGGCCCAGCAGAGGTTGTTTTTTCTGCGTCAGCTCAAGAAGTTTGATTTGCCTCAGGAGCTGCTGGTTGTCTTCTACACCGCCATCATCCAATCTGTCCTCTGCTTTTCCATCACTGTCTGGTTTGGATCTGCCACTAAACAGGACAAGACCAGACTGCAGCGGATCATTAAGTCTGCGGAGAGGATCATTGGTACCGACCTACCCTCCATTGAGAACTTATATCGGTCCATAACCAGGAAACGGGCGGGAAACATCTGTGCTGACCCATCACACCCCGGCCACAAACTGTTTGAACTTCTATCTTCTGGTCGTCGTTACAGATCACTGAAGGTCAAAACCACCCGTCACAGGAACAGTTTCTTTCCTCAAGCCATCACTCTGATGAACTCCTAACATTCACCTAGTCCTACCTGTTGCTGTACTCATGACTTTTCATCCATTATTACATTGCACATAACTCTCACACTGCTTTTTACTTCATTCACATTATATCACTGAATCTGAGTCCACATTGAAATACTGTGTGATTGTACAGTATATTTTTTCATATATTTCTGCAAAGTGTGGTTAGTCCGAGTAAATAACTGCATATATTCCTGTATATATTTGCATCCTTTTATAGAAACGTGGACAGACTGTAATTTACTGTACATACTCTGGTTGTCATTGAATCCTTATTTAAATCCTTCACCTGAACAACGAGAGCAAGTTTTTAGCCAAAGTCAAATTCCTTGTATGTGTTGTGCATACTTGGCCAATAAAGCTGATTCTGATTCTGATTCTGATTCTGATTTACAGTGACAGCTCATGATAGTACTGGATGGATTGGGGGGGAGGGGGCTAAGAGGTCTATAACATCAATTGGTTGTGTACTTTTTGTACCCACTCTCCAGAAAATCAGACTAATTGCTTTGTAATTTTTTTTTTACAGTGTTAAAAAGTGGTTGTTATTGGCCAAAGTAGTGGGCTAGTGGTATAAAGCATCACTATAAAAATGGTACTTTCCCCTTCTGGCTTGGTGCTCAGCATAACAGAATGGGAAAAGGAAAATTGATTTCACAGCCACAGGGGGGAGCACAAAACCAGTGTACTCCTAGTGCCGGTCCCCTCCCAGGTAAATGAGGAGGGTTGCATCAGGAAGGTCATTCGACATAAAATACTTGTCAAATCAAAGACCCATGATCTGCTGTGGTGATCCCGAATAGGGAGTAGCTGAAAGTGTGTGTGTTTTTGAAATTGTTTCAGCTTAGTTAATTCATTTATTTATATTACTGAGACTGGAGACAACAACCATGACTAACTAAATGAAGCAAAAGGTTTTGTGGCTGGATGCCTTTCCTAACACCAATCAGTATTTCATACAGCATCCAGGGGGCTGGATTCTGAGGGCTGCCATCGACCAGAGCCTGAGATGTGTGCCAAAGATGTTCATGTCCAAAGATGTGCCACCTGAAGGCCAGGAGGTGGACTGCAGAATGAGAGGGCCATGCTCCAATAGATGAGCGGTGTTAAACCCACAGATAACATCAGTTCACATGACCTGCGTCTAAGGCTCAGCATTGTAGACCTTGATACTTTGTTTTGATGGAAATTCAATTCAACTTTATTTATATAGCACCATTTCACAGCAACAGTCATCTTATAGTACTTTCAACAGCAGAGAAAGACCCCAGCAATCAGGCAATCCCCAGTGAGCAAGCACTTGGCGACGGTGGAGAGGAAAAACTCCCTTGTATCAGGAAAAAACCTCCATCAGAACCAGGCTCAGGGAGGGGCAGTTATCTGCTGTGACTGGCTGGGGGGTGGGTATAGAGAAGAAGAAGAAAAGAACAGGCATGTAGAGAGCAAACAGCACGACGGGGACTCAATTTATGAGAGAGAACAAACAGATGTTAATGACCAGCAAAAATATTTCGTTGAGAGTGAAAAAAGGCGTGAAGCCCAGTACATGCCTTGGATGGTTCGGTCACATACAGCGGAGTAAGTCCTGGATAAAGAAGATCTGTTCCTTCCACGTGGATGGACGAAGAGGGAAAGATATGCCCCTCAAAAGCTAGCATGAAGTGCTGACCAAGGACTTAAGATTAACTGGTCTTAACCCTGAAGGTGCAATAGATCGAGTGATCTGGAGAAGGGAGCTAAACACAGCCATGCAGCGTCACACCCGTGGGACAGTGGATTGAGTGATGTTAAACAGATATCATGATGGTGACTGAGAAGCAGACTTTCTAAGGACCTGCAGACACTATCCAGTAGCCTGTGGCCTGATTTCATTTAACACAAATATGAAGTAAATCAAGGGTGTGTGTCTGACACCTGTCACTTATACATGGACAGATATAATTGGATGGCTGTGTAACAGTGTGTGGACTGCAAAAATTCAGCCAACTTACACAAATCCAGTTTTTACCCCTCATACTCTAAAGGTTGAAGGGGTATCGTTGTCACCCTGCCAGGTAGATGGGCAGCAGCTTTGGCAACACCTACCTTGTAAATACGATAATTCAAGAAAGAAATGACATGGGCTTTTCAAACTGATACCATGGGTGTATCTATGAATTTTCCATGCTAACTACACAAAGGAATGATGTAGCTTTTTCAAAATGATATCATCATGTTTAAAACGAGTCTTGGGTGGCTTAGACCTCGCTCTGTGACTGTGAATGTTAACATTCCCTTTGCACTATTACTATAGAATGAATAAAGCTAGGGTAACCAAAATTGGTACACATATTCACCCTGAGACCCTGACCTCTGACTATGGGATTGGGGTCAAATGTCATGATTAGCTTTCCCTATGCCCTATTACTATAGAACAAATAAAGCTAGGGTCACCAAACTTTGTACACGTGTTCATCCTGTGACCCTGACCTCTGGCTATGGTTTTGGGATTGCAAGACCAAAGGTCAAGATCAAATTGCATTTTAAACTATATCTCAACAACAAAAAAAGCTAGGGTCACCAAACTTGGTACACAGGTTCACCTTTCGACCCCAACTCACAACTATGAGTTTGGGGTCAAAAGGTCAAAGCTCATGCTTAGCTTCCCCTATGCCATATTGCTCTAGAACAAGTAAAGCTATGGTCATTAAACTTTGTACACAGGTTCACCTTGTCATTCTGACCTCTGCCAATGGTTTTGGGACTGCAGGGTCAAAGATCAAGGTCAGAATGCCATATTAACTACATCTCAACAAAAACAAAGAGGGTGAGGGGTACCACTGGCACCTGACAGTATTTTTTTTTATTATTATGGGTTTTGGGATCTATTACAATTACTAAATCCCACAAAAAACCAAAGAGTAAAATATTCTGAGTAAGATTTTTTCCTTCAGTTTAGCTCCTCTATCTCATTGTTACCAGGCATCTCTGCATATTTAGATTTTTGTATATGAGTGTATACTAACAGGTCAAGTCAAATTCATAGATTTCCTGATAGAGAGTATAAATTCCACAAGTTGCTTTGTATGCACTAAAAATGCATTGTTGCAGTGTCATTTGTCATAAAACCCGTGCCATTATCCAAGATTACCTTGTTTTCATTATGAAATGCAATTAAAAAAAATAACGGGAGACTTAGATGTATCCTAACATCCATTTGATGTGATACTAATGTGAACACTGCAACAAGACACTGCAATTAATTGATTTTAATTTCCATTTGGAAAAGTTAAGAATTAAAATCATAAAACATGAAAAGGGAAGAATAAATTTATAGTGCCGGAAGTTCAGTTCCCCAATTAAACCTCAAAGATCCTGTGAGCCTTGGCTGAAGTATGCACTTCTGAGCATCTCTTGTTATTAGACTTAGATGTAGTGAAAAGCTACAGAATAAAAAATGAAGGAAACAGAGATTCCCATACAGAAAGTCATATTGAACTCTTCGGAGGATGAGTATAAGTGGGCCTAACCACCCACTTGAATATTTAGGAATTACTTCCTACAGCACTGGTGTTGTAGGAATGTCTTCTGAAGTTCTGACTTCTGAAGTTCTAAAGCAGCTCAAGCCATGAATACCTAATATATAATAAGAAATAAATAATTGCTACCACAGTGTAAACTTTACACTGTGGTAACAATTATTTATGAAATTTATTTATTTTTGACATCCCCTGTAAAGGGAATGTCATGTCCCTCACCTAAGCACATGTACTTATTTCCACAGTTTAAAAAAAAAACAACACACCAAATGGCGCGTTTGTTGCACAAACGGGTTTGAATGACTACTTTTGCTTGTAATTTGAAGTGGCAAACAATATAATCCTTACATTAAGACGACTTTATGACACCAGTTGATACTCCCATGTCAGAAGCTGCTTAACTTCAGCTGGTCAGGATTACTGTTTGTGAAAGTAGGTGATGACATTTTCCTTTCAGTATGCCGACCAACTTCTAAAAAGCAATTGGCTATCAACCAGAATTCCAACTCAATTTTTGTTTGTTCACAGATATTCAGGAGTTCTATGAAGTGACACTGCTAAACGCACGGAAGAGCCACGAGCAAAAGCTGGAAGAGGTCAACCACATGGCTGACAAGTGGGAAAAGACTGTTACTGTGCAACATTCAGCTTATCCAGTGGAGGAGGTAAGTCTCCAATACAGAATACACAGCCTCTGATATGCCTGTACTTAAGAATGACTTCTGTGATTATACGGTCTCGGCCTTCTGAAGCATTCATAAAGTAAAATGAAATGGGTAAAAGGCTGAGGTGGAGAAATCTCTTTTAGACAATGATAGTTGTCAAATTTAGTCACCAGGAAGGCAGAGTATTAAAGAAATCAACTTTTACAAGGACCAATGAGTCACTGTTGTAGCTATGAAAGGAACTGAAATGTGCATGTACAGTGCTGTAGAAAAGTATTTTCTCCTTCCTGATTTCTTTTGTTTTTGCATATTTGTTGTACTTAAATGTTTCATATTATCAATTTTTTTTTTAATATTAGACAAAGTAAATACAAAATGCAGTTTTTAAATGATGATTTCATTCATTGAGGGAAAAAAGCTATCCAAATCTACCTGACCCTATGTGAAAATGTAACCCCCCCCCCCCGTTATATCATGAATTAACTGTGATCAACAACATTTTTTTGGAGAGCTGAGGTCAATTTTACAAGCCACACCTAGGCCTGGAAGGTGTGCTTCCTGTTACATATGGCATAAAACTAACACAGCATTTCATATAAAGAACATCATGCCAACAGTCAAACATGGTGGTGGTAGTGTGATGATCTGGGGCTGCTTTGCTGGCTCAGGACCTGGGGCCTTATGTGTAAACGGTGCACATGCACAAGAACACAGCGTACGTTGATTTTCACGCGCACAGTTTGATATATAAAAACAAACGTGAGAATCTGTGGGCCAAGCCGCTAAGTTTTGACCTGTCATGAGAAGTTGTTTTTTTTTTTTTGTTTTTTTTTTAGATTTAGTATACTTTATTGATCCCCAGAGGGGAAATTGAGGGTCATCCACCACCTGGATGGATGAAGCAGCCATGATACGGCGCTATCCCTTAACCATTCACACACACATTCACACCTAGGGCCACTTTAGAGTCTCCAATTAACCTAACCTGCATGTTTTTGGCATGTGAGAGGAAACCGGAGAAATCCCGGGGTAAACCCACGCATACACGGGGAGAACATGCAAACTCCACACAGATCACTGTTGGTCGGGGGCTGGGATCGAACCCACGATCCCACGATCCCCACGATCCCCCGGCCAAGGGTAAACTGTGCTGCCGCAGTGCTAACCACTGCGCCACCGTGCACCCCAAGTTGCAGGTTTTGCAGTTTTTTGAAGTTGCAAAATTCTGTTTGATGCTATCAGGTGGGTCTGTTGAACTACAAAACAGCTGAAACTCACAGAATGTGTTAAAATAATGTTTCTCCTTCAGTTAAAATGATTTGTCTAAGAATTAGTGGTTGAAAAACATGATTATTAAGTGATTTATCTCCACAACTCGGCTTATTGAGCGCAGTGAAACCCTGATGAATAATAATTTCCCTCAGGTAATTTGCCTCATTCATGGTTCAAAACCAGTGCCACTGTAAACTGTATCCTGTTTCTATAAATGTGACATAGAGACATTAAAATTTACCGGAGACTATACAGTTGACTCATGAGGCAGTGCTCACAAATCCATCTCTCCTGGGAAGAATTCTGTTCAGCAAAATGCACTCTAATCGAGCCCCAGCTCCAGCGCAATACGTGTGAGACAGCTAGATTGCGGATCCCTTGCAGGTGAATCCCGGTAGCTGCAGAGGTGACATTTGCAGCTGTATTGGAGTGAAGAGATGTTTCCATAGTCTAAAATATCTCTGTTTGGAGATTATAATCTGGAAATAAAAGGCTTTTATATTGTGCAGCTCCGTGTGGCTGTCATGCATAATTTGGATTCTGACACAGATTTGGTTTGTAACTAAATTCAGCTGTAAGATTTGAGTGGTATTCATTGGTGTTTATTTACTTTATTTATTTTATTTACTTATTTTACTCAGTAACATCACATCCGTCTATGCGGATTACCGAGAGCTTACTTTCCCATAATTTTTTTCCGTGTGTGAGCCCCTCCCCCCCCAGTCACACTGTCGCTGTAACTTTAATGCCAGACCATTTTATTTTATTTTATTTCAGTCTGAGTCGGCTACATTAACTGTCATTGTAACACGGTCCACTCAGTAAACGTAGGTTTATTGTTGATTCTGGAGGGTCAGAACAAAATAAAATATTTTTTTCTGACCTCCACCTCCGTTACCAAAACCTCAGCGTCACACTCCATGAAGTTACAGTGATGTGAAAAAGTGTTTGTCCCCTTCCTGATTACTCATTTTTGTTGTATGTTTGTCAGACTTAAATGTTTCAGATCATCAAACTCGTGGATTTTTGTGGGGGCTGCTTCGGGAGTATGGGGTATCGGGCTTGTTGTTACGAGCTATTCGGTCTCTGTACGACCGTTGTGAGAGTTTGGTTCGTATTGCCAACACTCGGTCGGAGTCATTCCCAGTGAGAGTTGGACTCCGCCAGGGCTGCCCTTTGTCACCGATCCTGTTCATAATTTTTATGGACAGGATTTCTAGGCGCAGCCAGGGAATGGAGGGTGTCATGCTTGGTGACCACAGGATCTCATCTCTGTTGTTTGCAGATGATGTTGTCCTGTTGGCTTCATCCAGCAATGACCTACAGCTCTTGCTGGGACGGTTTGCCGCTGAGTGTGAAGCGGCTGGGATGAGAATCAGCACCTCCAAGTCCGAGTCCATGGTCCTCAGCCGGAAAAAGGTGGATTGTCCTCTCTGGGTTGGGGACAGGCTCCTGCCCCAAGTGGAGGAGTTTAAGTATCTTGGGGTCTTGTTCACGAGTGAGGGGAAAATGGAGCGAGAGATCGACAGACGGATTGGAGCAGCATCTGCAGTGATGCGGACGTTGTACCGGTCTGTTGTGGTGAAGAGGGAGCTTAGTTCTAAGGCAAAGCTGTCGATTTATCAGTCAATCTACGTTCCTACTCTCACCTATGGTCACGAGCTTTGGGTAATGACCGAAAGAACGAGATCGCGGATACAAGCGGCTGAAATGAGCTTTCTCCGTAGGATTGCTGGACTCACCCTCAGAGATAGGGTGAGGGCTCAGTCATCCGGGAGAGGCTCAGAGTAGAACCGCTCCTCCTCCACATTGAAAGGAGTCAGTTGAGGTGGTATGGGCATCTGATTAGGATGCCTCCTGGACGCCTCCCACTTGAGGTGTTTCAGGCACGTCCCACTGGGAGGAGACCCCGGGGCAGACCCAGGACTCGGTCGAGAGACTATGTCTCCCAGCTGGTCTGGGAACGCCTTGGTATCCCCTCTGAAGAGCTGGAGCAGGTGGCTGGGGAGAGGGAAGTCTGGGCTTCTCTGCTTGAACTGCTGCCTCCGTGACCCGGACCTCCGGAAAAGCAGTAGAAGATGGATGGATGGATGGATCATCAAACAAATTTACATATTAGACAAACATAGCACAAGTAAACACAAAATGCAATTTTTAAATGGAGGTGTTTATTATTAAGGGTAAAAAAAAAATCCAAACCTACATAGCCCTGTGTGAAAAAGTGATTGCCCCCCTGTTAAAACATAAATTAACTGTCGTTTATCACATCTTTGTAAAGCTGAGTTCAATTTCTCTAGTCGCACCGAGGCCTGATTAAAGCCGCACCTGTTCTCAATCAAGAAATTACTTAAATAGGACCTGCCTGACAAAGTGAAGTAGACCAAAAGATCCTCAAAAGTTAGACATCATGCTGTGATCCAAAGAAATTCAGGAACAAATAAGAAACAAAGTCATTGAGATCTGTCAGTCTGGAAAAGGTTATAATGTGGGACCACATGTGTATCACTTTAAGCTTCACATCTCAGAGAGAACAAAGAACTGGGCCTCCTGTGAGATAACAGGAGGATGTGAAAATAGTCTTTGGTATGCAAGAGACGGCCTTGGGGGATTTCCTGGTCTCCCAGAGACTATGAGGAGGATGTTATAGGATTTAAGTAAAGATGTATTGTTGCTTGTGATTAAATGCAATGTGACTGTGAGCTTTGAAGGTCCTGGATATTTAAAGGACGAATGTCTGTGTTTGATCTCTCTTTCTGCTTTGCTGATGTTGGAAGATGTGAATAAACCTGACTCGTGAGATAAACTCTGCCTCGTCATTTTCACATTTCCACAATAAAACCATTTCTAAAGCTTTGGGACTCCAGCGAACCACAGTGAGAGCCATTATCCACAAATGGTGAAAACATGGAACAGTGGTGAACATTCCCAGGAGTGGCCAGCCAACCAAAATTACCCCAAGAGCACAGCAACGACTCATCCAAGAGGTCACAAAAGACCCCACAACGACATCCAAAGAACTGCAGGCCTCACTTGCCTCAGTTAAGGTCAGTGTTCATGACTCCACCATTAGAAAGCGACTGGGCAACAATGGCCTGCATAGCAGAGTTCCAAGACGAAAACCACTGCTGAGCACAAAGAACATAAAGGCTTGTCTCAGTTTTGCAAGAAAACATCTTGATGATCTCCAAGACTTTTGGAAAAATACTCTGTGGACTGACGAGACAAAAGTTAAACTTTTTGGAAAGTGTGTGTCCCATTACATTCGGCGTAAAAGTAACACAGCATTTCAGAAAAGGAACATCATACCAACAGTAAAATATGGTGGTGGTAGTGTGATGGTCTGGGGCTGTTTTGGTGCTTCAGGACCTGGAAGACTTGCTGTGGTAAATGGAACCATGAATTCTGCTGTCTACAAAAAAATCCTGAAGGAGAATGTCCAGCAATCTGTTCATGACCTCAAGCTGAAGCGCACTTGGGTCTTGCAGCAGGACAGTGATCCAAAACACACCAGCAAGTCCACCTCTGAATGGCTTAAGAAAAACAAAATGAAGACTTTGGAGAGGTCTAGTCAAAGTCCTGACCTGAATCCGATTGAGATGCTGTGGCATGACCTTAAAAAGGTGGTTCATGCTCAAAAATCCTCCAGTGTGGCTGAATTACAACAATTCTGCAAAGATGAGTGGGCCAGAATTCCTCCACAGCACTGTAAAAGACTCATTGCTAGTTATCGCAAACGCTTGATTGCAGTTGTTGTTGCTTAGGGTGGCCCAACCAGTTATTCGGTTATAGGGGGCAATCACTTTTTCACGCAGGGCCATGTAGGTTTGGATTTTTTTCCTTAATAATAAACACCTTCATTTAAAAACTGCATTTTGTGTTTTCTTGTGTTATTTTTGTCTAATATTTAAATTTGTTTGATGATCTGAAACATTTAAGTGTGACAAACATACAAAAAAATGAGAAATCAGGAACAGGGTAAATACTTTTTCACACTACTGTATTATTTTTTTATGTTGCGCTTTCCAGCAGGATTGATGATCACTGTTTGACAGAAGAGTGACAGAAGGGGTGTTTTTATTCATTTACATAGTCATTACTGGGAAGAACCGAGGTGGGGTAAAGAGAATGTGCATGTGCCCTGGTTTTCATGGTGAGGTGAGATGTATAAAGAAAAGGTGTGGAGAATCTGGCGTGCGAATAATTTTCTACATCTGAAAATTTCTATATGCACGTACTTTTCAGATTTTGTGAATACGCTATCTTTCAGTATGAAAGCTGTGCAGTTCTTTATACATGAGGCCCCTGGATGACTTGCCTTAATTGATTGAACCATGATTCTGCTCTCTCCCAGATAATTCTGAAGAAGAATGTTCAGGCCATCAGTTTGTGGCCTCAAGCTCATTCCCTCCAATGTGGCTGAATTAAAACAATTCTGCAAAGAAGAGTGGGCCAAAATTCCTCAACAGTGATGCAAAGAACTCATTGCTGGTTATCATAAACATTTTATTGCAGTTGCTGCCACCAAGGGTGACACAACCAGTTAGGTATAGGAGGCACTTAATTTTTCACATAGGGCCAGGTAGGTTTGGATAGATTTTTTTCCCTTAATAATTGAAATCATCATTTAAAAACTGCATTTTGTATTTATTTGGGTTATTTTTGTCTAATATTAAAATTTCTTTGATGATCTAAAACATGCAGCTCGGTGGAGCAGTGGTTAGCATTGTGGTAGCACAGCAAGAAGATCATGTGATCAGTTCCACCCCTGACCATCGGTGACCCTTCTGTGTGGAGTCTGCATGTTCTCCCCATGTCTGTGTGGGTTTTCTCCGGGTACTCTGGTTTCCTCCCACAGGCCAAAAATATGCACGTTAGATTAATTGGCATCATCTGGGGATTCTAAATTGTCCTTTGGTATGAATGTGAGAGGGAATGGTTGTCTGTCTCTGTGTTGGCCCTGCGATGGACTGGCGATCTGTCCACGGTGTACCCTGCCTCTCACCCAAAGATGGTGGGATAGGCTCCACCCACCCCCACCCCCCATGACCCGAGAAGGATTAAGTGGTAGAAAATGGATGGATTGATGGATGGATCTAAAACATTTAAGTGTTGGGAGCGGCTGTGGAGCAGGTGTAGTGTGGTTGACTACTGATTGGAGGGTCAGGGGTTCGATTGCCGCTCTGTCTACAGTCTGCTTGTTCTTGAGCAAGACACTGAACCCCCAGTTGCTCCTGGTGGGTCAGGCCAGCGCCTGTGCATGGCAGCTCTGCTGCCATCAGTGTTTGAATGTGTGGATGGCAGGATTTTTAAAGCACTTTGGTCATCTAGAGATGAGAAAAGCACTATATACTGTAAAATGGTAAATGGCATTCACTTATATAGCACTTTTATTCTCATCTCTTGATGACCATAGCGCTTTACAGATCCTGCTATCCACCCATTCATACACACTTTATATATAATATATTATGGGGTACCCCCCCACAGCAGCCACGGACAAACACAGCGCTCGACTAGAGCAATTAACAGGACAGTGAGATGTGTGTGTTGAGATCAATAGGCAGCCTTCCTGTGCTTAGTTCAGGCACCAGCATCCTGTGGATATGTATGACGCAAATGCAAACATTCATGCTTCCTGCTCGCATTGTGGTACAAATGTCACATGTCTGAATGCATTTCCTTTGATGATAAAATGCCTTTGATGTATTGTCCGTTGCTGGGTATTTAAGTGGCTGAATTCATATGTTCACCCTCTGTTCTTCTTCTGACTGCTTCTGACTACTGCTCATGAGAGCCTGAGAGCGATCCCCAGCATGCTTATACAGCAGCTGGGGTGAGCTCCGTGATGGCGATGATTTGATCAATAAACTTCATTAAAACTCCAGACGCCGTGTCTTATTTTAACATCGCCACACTGGTGACCCCGACGTGATGCACACGCTTTGTGCGACGCAACCTTCTGGTCTGGACAACCACGCTGGCGACCCGACGCTGAAAAGAACACGCTGCCAGCAAACGCAGCACCCGGCAGTGATTCTCCGACGACGAGCGAACGCAGCAGCCCGACTGATCTGCCCTTCCTTTCTGCTTCAGGGAGACTTTGACGCTCTTCGGAGACCACCCACGACCGGGAAAGCTGAGGAAATTTCATGGTGAGGTCTGCACGCCTAGATCGGCACATCCACGCTGGACCGGCCGCTCTCACGGCTCCTGACACACGATTCTGTGTCTCCATACGAGAGCGCACACACCTTGCCCTCTCTCCACGACGGCGGCCCATGGCCGACGGAGAACGCGTGGACCTGAACGCACCATGACCCGGCACGAGCGACGACCAACAGCCCGAACAGGGGAGACAATCGGCGCCGACTGCGCAGATCTCCATCAAGCCCCCTGACCCTGATTCGCCTCGCGACAGCGGACCGGCCATGCACAGAAGCCTCGCATCAGAACAGCGCAGCTGGAAGGCACGTGGCCGCAGCGCGTGCCACGCACCAGAGACAAGCTGGCTCTACAGACTTATACATCATCCTCCGCCGCTGCACACGGCTCTTCAGGACTGCTCACACACCTGAAGCACACACGCAGCCCGCACACAGGATTTGGTGTAAGTCTCAGCCACGGTGCACGACGGGAATCCAGCCGTCAGCTGTCCCCGAGGGCTTTAGGGCCGCGAACGCACCTAAAGCCTAAACGCCAAGTCCCTCACATAGCTTCAGCTCCTGTTTTTCTTCATTGCCGGACTGAATCGCGAGAGGAATCAGAGACTAACTTTTCTTCCCACAGCCATGGACATCCCCCGCCACTTGCAACCCCCACCCTCCTCCCTTCCCCGGCACAGACTTTCCCCGCAGCTCGCCACCAAAGCGGGACTACCGAGGTCTCAGCTCCCCGCTAAGCCCTCTGGGGGGGGAGTGTATGGGGTACCCCCCCACAGCAGCCACGGACAAACACAGCGCTCTACTAGAGCAATTAACAGGACAGTGAGATGTGTGTGTTGAGATCAATAGGCAGCCTTCCTGTGCTTAGTTCAGGCACCAGCATCCTGTGGATATGTATGACGCAAATGCAAACATTCATGCTTCCTGCTCGCATTGTGGTACAAATGTCACATGTCTGAATGCATTTCCTTTGATGATAAAATGCCTTTGATGTATTGTCCGTTGCTGGGTATTTAAGTGGCTGAATTCATATGTTCACCCTCTGTTCTTCTTCTGACTGCTTCTGACTACAGCTCATGAGAGCCTGAGAGTGATCCCCAGCATGCTTATACAGCAGCTGGGGTGAGCTCCGTGATGGCGATGATTTGATCAATAAACTTCATTAAAACTCCAGACGCCGTGTCTTATTTTAACATCGCCACAATATACTGTATACTTATATCTATAAGTGAACACCATTTACCATATGTAACAAGGGGGGGCAATTACTTTTTCACATTAGCGCCAGGTAGATTTGGATAGCTTTTTTCCCCTCAATAAATTAATTTTTGTCTGTTATAATTAGTTTGATCTGAAACATGTAAGTGCAATAAATATGCGGAGAGGGCCTGCTTGGCCAGAATCCCATCATCCAACCAAGCCACGTGGCCAAGGAGCCGCAACCTCCCTCTTCTGATGATGCTGGAGATGGGGATGGGGATGGGGCAGCCAGCCCTCCTGTAGGCCTTATCGTTTGTGGTGTGGTGGAACCATCGGATGCTGAGAATGTTACAGTGGCAGGTCCAGTGGAATGTATTCAGATGGTGGGTGGTTGTGATTGAGAGGGTCCAGGTCTCAGACCCGTAAAGGACGGGGACCACACAGGTATTAAAGATTCACAACTTTGTGGACGTGCAGATCTTCCCACTCCACCAGACGCTCTGGAGGCAGCTAAAAGCACTGCAGACAGCTGCAGGCGGTGAGTAATCTCTGGGTCTGACGAGCAGGAGCTGATGATCTTAGATCCGAGGTAGACAAAGTCATTGACAAGCTCAACCAGAGTTGACTGAGCTGGTGAAATTATAATCCTTAAAATTTTAAAATGTGAGCCTATAAAAGGCTCCTAAAGCTATAAAATTAATATCATAAACATATCACAGTTAGCGGAGTTCTTTATGAATGGCAAAACTTTACAGATTTGCACAGCTATTTGTTATTAAGTCAGCAATGCAGTGGAACAGCAGCAAAGCAGTAACACTATTGTCATTTAAATTAAAATGTAGCTTGTTAACAGATTGCCCTGTTGAAAAATGTTATTGTTGGTACAAAGCCATTTTCATGAGTTCAGAGAGTCCCTTAACCTGAATTAAATTAAAGCCACTGACCAAAACAAATGTTTCGTAAAGGCCATATGACTGGAAGGTGACGACCAGTTTGGTGATCTACTAGTAATCCTAATTGCCAAAGCAGTCAATCATTGTGTGTCATTCCTGCCATGTCTTCTTCAGTATCGGCAGCATTTTTTAAGGTACTGTACATGAATCCACATTTCTAAAAAGATTACATGAGTACAGTTTCTGGTATGTTGAAATAGGTCTCCTGTAACAGCAGATGCTGCTGCACCTCTTTGCTGAGGTTATCCCGTAGTATCAGAATAGGGATAAGTGGAGAGGATTATAAAAGTCCTGAGAGGCTGATGACCTCACCAAGAGGTCATGAGCACTCTCTTGTTATATCCCCGCTCTGTTACCACAATCAATCCCCAGAAGATTAGGCAAATGTAGCGTGAAATAATGAGATAGCAGATGGACCAGTTCAAATTAATTAACAGCATCCAGAGAGCTTATATATAAAAATCAACTTTGTATGTACTCTGGTAGTTCTTGGATTTTTATAAGTGTGGAAACAGAAGCATTTTTCTTGAAGTGATCATGAGTAAGGCAATATTGGATATGTATTTTCATAGTTTCATATTCCAGTCAGGCCATAAAAATACATATCTAATATTGCCTTACTAGAGGATCCTGTTTCCATCAAATAGAAAAGCATAATCCTCTGTGGCTACAGGCGGTCATTACTAGACTCCATTGTAGTAAATTGTGCTGATCTGATACTGGCAACAAATGGGACAAAATCATCTCACTGCAGACAAACATATTCTAGTCCCCACAGCAGTGGTCAGCCTTAAATGGTGTATTTCAGCTGATTAAAATGTGTTTTGTGCATGCTGTGGATTTACTTTGTACCATTTTTCTCTTCAGCTGCAGTTGTCACGCAGTAGCGCAGACAAACACTGCCTCAGAATATAAAGACAGACTACAAAAACAGAACAGAACATTTCATCACTCACATTTTCCGCTTTCCTTTTCTTTTTTCTGTTTTCATTCACATTTATACGTTACTCGACTCCCACCATCTTCTGCCATCAGAACCATGGTAGACTCATTTTAAGTTCTGCTGATGTATTGTATTTGTGAAAAAAAATGACTGAGTATGAAACGTCACTAGTCATAAAGTCTATAATGTGAGGAATAAGTCAAGTTAATTTGGGGCAGTGGTGGCCTAATGGTTAGGGATGTGGATTGGTGAGTGGAGGGTCATGGGGTTGATCCCTGGACCAGCAGGATTAGATCTGGGTGGGACAGATAACATAGCAGTGTTTGCCCCACCCCTCTTAACCCCACTGTGGTGCCCTTGAGCAAGGCCCTTAACCCCAACTGCTCCAGTGGAGCTGCTCAGTGGCCACAGGTCAGTCTGTGGTTGTACTGGGCAGTTTCCTGGTGTGAGTGTGAAACTGTGTGAGTGTGAACAGGGCAACCTTGAAAAAGAGGGGTTGCCTCTCAGTGGAACTACCCAGTATAAATAAAGGGTCAATAAAATTAAAAAAATAAATTACAAATAGCTACAGTTGACCAAAACATACAATTCCCGGATAACCGTAAAACAACCTAAAAATAATAAAATACTACAACGAAACAATAAAAGCAGTACTAAGAAATTAAAGTAAAACAAGCATGGATAAAGTAAATTAAAAAAAAAATAATTAAAAAAGCAAAAGTGAAAAGAGTAGAAAGAAGCCAAGATAACCTTCCTGTAGGGCTGTGCGATATGGCAATATATATCAGTGACATGATAAAAAAACGTCTACCATTTCATATGAAACTGTATTGTTTATATCGGGACGCATGCCCCGTTTCTATCTGTCACCACCCCGCCTCTCGCCCACAGTGCGCCAGATGGGTTCTGGTGGTTAGCGCCACAGCACCTAAGAGAAAGCTAATGTTTTGCCACTACTTCTGTGGAGCCGCTACTTCTGTGCCAGGGATGTGGGACTTTTTCCCCACCATGCTGCGTCAGAGAGGATAGTCGTCTAACCTCGTTTTAATTGGAGGTAAGTCACGCTAACCTCTCTCTAATTATAAAACGACAAATGCTAAATGACGATGCTAACTTGTTGCTAATAGGAAACATTATAGTGTATCAGACCATCGTTCTGGTTTAACCTCTTGCACTCCGGGATACCGCGGGCGGTCACGTCTCTGCGTACTAGTGCGCCCTCGTGCGCACTAGGACGCACACTGTGCATCTCAGAGCGCACTGAAAAAAAAAAAGCTGCATTTCCGTTCTTCCACTACAGACACAGCCGCGAACAGAAAGCCAAAGGAGTGCTTTGATTGGTTTAGATTTGATTGACCTCTCATTCGACTAATAAGAGCCTTGAATTGGGTTTCTGAAACCTTGAAGAACCAATGACTGAAAACCTAGCAAGAAGGGCCCGCCTACCAACGGCTGCGAATACAGCGAGCCAATTGAAGCAGAGAAGTTCGATGATTGAAAGCGTGCGTCCCGTGCGTAAAATCTGTTTTGTGTAAGCCGCTGTGTGTGACGGTAGCGTTCGCCAGTGTTTTTTTCTTACTACTGTTCTTATTTGTTTTGAAAAATCGTTCGCCAAAACCGCAATCATGGAAGCGCAAAACTGCAATAATGGAATCATGGTTTGACCTGGTCGCGTGACCAGAACCACGAGTCGTAACAAGCGGACCAGCGTCATGTTCGTCTGACAATGAGGAAGAGATGTTCGCCAGCGACACTGCTGTTGTGGACAGGTAAGTGTTATAAGCTAAATTATTCTTTATCCCTGAAAATTGTAATCAAAATGACTTTTGACCGATGAGTAAATTACAACTGTGCGTCATCGCCACATGACGGACTGCGGCGCACGGTCCGGTCACGGAACGGTCCCCCCCCCCCCCCCCCCGCCGCTACTCCTCTGTAGCGGATTGCAGATATATTGCAGATATTTTAGTACAACTGTGCGTAGTAGACCCGTGCGCCGTGGTCCGTCATGTGGCGATGGATGATGTCCGTCCTCTGTAGCGGTGGGGGGGGAAGTTGTTATCCTCTACATTACAGATATTTTAGTATAATTTCTATTGCACTGTAGGTTATTTTTTCTTGTAAAAAAAAGCCACACTTTTTTTACGTGGCAGGCTTCTTTGTGTGTGGGGGCTTGTTTGTTCATTCATTCATTCATTCATGAATGAATAAACAACCCCCCTACACACACACACACACACACAGCCCTGAGTGTCACCTTTCATTAGAGCCCAAGATCAAGCTTCTATATTGAATCATTCAAAAGTTACAGACGTTTTTCCAAACTGTGCCATTTGGCACAATTTGGCACAGTTCAAAAACGCCTGGGAACAACCTGACAAAAAAGCTGTGTAATATATTCATTTTTTGTGGTATTGTTACAAAATTTTTACCTCAGCTGGATAACACTTGGTTCTACATTTCTGTTGCATTTTCCAGCCCGTATCTCACAGCTGTGTGTTATTTGCAAGCATTTGTATCCAAAAAAACACCCAGGCGAACTTTATTTTCTTCAAGTTCTGTATGTTTAGATGACTGTTACTCAGTGGCTGGAGCACTTAGAGAGATTATGACTTTTTGCCAAAAAATTCAAAATGTTTTCTTTTAAATGAGACCAACCCCATGAAGATGCTGCAAAGGGTTGAAGAACAGCTTTTGATTTACTTTGGGTACGTTATTTTTAGGCGTTTTTAGGGAAATTGACCAGAGTGCAAGGGGTTAAATCACTGCTGAGTTTCTTAATTTTGTCTGAAAAAATATTACTAAAGCTGCAAAAGTGCATGACAGTGGGCGCATACACACTAAATAAATAATAAATTAATTAAAACATGTTGGAGGAACAAACTGGTTCTTAATGTAACTTGATTTTTAATAATTTTTAATTTGTCAAGTAACGATAACAAATAAAGTTGAAGTCATCTCAAATGCACATTAAAAACAATTTCACAACACTGCAAAATTAAGTGCGAAAATGCATAAAATTAATGACAGATGAATTTGTACAATTGATTTTTTTCAGTATATAATTTAAAATGTAGAAAAAGAGATGGTCCTTTTATTGGTTATTGTATATAAACTATAGAATTTACTGGAAATGTATATTGTGATATATATCCTTATCGTCAAATAAGATTACTTATATTGTGATATGAAATTTTTGTCATAACGCACAGCCCTACCTTCCTGTGTTTAAGATAACAAGGGGCCTGATCATTATATATAATAAGTTTGCATGTTATTGTATGTTAAGGACATACTGAGGTCAAACATTTACTCCAAGGTTGCTCACACGATATTAGAAGTACTGTTTTGAGGAAGCCACCGTATGTGATGGCTTGCTCCAGCTGATTATGATCCGCAGCTGCGTGCACACCTGTTCTCCATCACTGTCAGGCTATTTAACCCACTCTGCCCTCAGATCGGCGTGGAGCCGTCTGATCTCTTTGGCTCACTGAGACTACTCTTGTCTTCGCCTATCTCCAGAGACTTCTCAGCCCTCATCTTTTTCCCGGAGTCATCCCTCGCTTCCTATTCTCCTGGAAGGAGCAACTCTCTTCAACCAAGTAAGCCATCCTGCTACTCACCTTTTCCTCGCTCATCCCCTGTGCACAGGCGGAGTTCCGTGGCGGCGGAATCCTTCCTCCCTGGCGGTGGACTGAGCACCATCTCCGTTTCCAGCTGTTCTGTGACGACAGGCGCTGTCCTCCTGGCTGGAGCCTACGGGCCAACCTGAGCATGACACCATCCCAGCAAACGGTAAGCCCCTGTCATTCTCGCACGTTTCCACCTGGGCATTACTAACGTCTGTTGTCTCTGCTCTGTCCATAGGGTTGCCAGGTTGCACGGCACTCTGCTCACCCCCAGCTGCCATGTCATCACTGATTCACACACAAACACATACAGGCACGCACACACCAGTTAACACAATAAAAGATAATTGAATCTATCCTAGAGCCTGTGTCTGTTTACTGGGTCTATAAATCATGTCAGTACGGCTCCGCCAAAATGACCCAGTAGACAGCGCGCTAGCGCTCCGAGTTAACAACTTAGAAGCTCAGGTAGATCAGTTAGCTTACCAGCAACAGGTTATTCTTTCCCAGCTGGTTCAAATTAATGGTCGAATGGATGGTTTGACAGGTCCACTGTCCCCTCCACCGGCCCCAAGTAGCACTTCTGTTCCCGCTAGCTCACCACCTAGCCAGGTTTTCCCTTCCCGGTTAACATCTGTTCCCACTCCCACTCACTTCAGCGGTAAGCTAGGGGAGGCTAGGGGTTTCCTGCTTCAATGTGAAATAGTGTTCCAGCATGTGCCTGGGGATTTCCCCACAGATCACAGTCATATCGGCTACATAGCTAACCTGTTGGAAGGGCGAGCGTTAGCCTGGGCTTATGCTGTGTTGGCTAGGGCAAGCTATGCTAATCTAACTTATAGCCAATTCATCAATGAATTTAACGAGGTGTTCGATCATTCGGACCATGACAGTGTGCTTGCCACCCGGCTATTGAATTTAAAACAGGGTAGCAGGTCCGTAGCGGACTATGCCGTAGCTTTCCGGGTGGTGGCTGCGGAGGTAGGTTGGGAGGACGCCTCGTTGTGCAGCACTTTTGTCAAGAGCCTTAGCCCTTGCTTGCGGGATGAGCTGGCCCACTTAGAAAGACCAGATAGGTTAACCGAGCTTATCTCCTTAGCTATTAGCCTCGATAACAGGCTGAGGGAGCGGGCGGCTGAGCACAGGACTTCCGGTTGCTCTGGTTCCCAGTTTCGTTGCTCCCTACAGCCCCCTCTATTGGTCCAGCCTTCCCTAGATTCCTCGGATGCGCCAGAACCTATGGCTGTAGGATCATCCAAGCTTTCTTTGGCGGAGAAACAGCGCTGCCGGGAGTTAGGGTTATGTCTCTACTGTGGCAGTGAGGAGCATGAGGTAGTGTCCTGTCCCATTCGGCCAAAAGAGGGAGTCCGTGCGTCACTGTAGGGGGACTCACGGACTCTCCTCAGTTAAATCCCCTCACAAAATTCCTTCTGCCCCTTAGGTTCATACACAGTCACAGGGAAATTGTCACTCAGGCCTTGATTGATTCGGGGGCTGAGCAGAGTTTCATCTCGGGGGAACTGGCAACCCGATTGGGACTCCGGTGTCATCCCTTGAAGACCCCCCTCCAACTTATTACCCTGTCCAAAGCTCCCATGGCAGTAGTATCCAAGCAGACCTCCCCGGTGTCAGTCGTCATATCTGGGAACCATCGGGAGGAGCTCAGGCTGTTTGTGTTGTCAGTTTCCTCCTCTCCGTTTATCCTGGGCTATCCCTGGCTTCAGCTTCACAACCCCACAATCGACTGACGCACGGGGAGCGTGGTTTCGTGGAGCACTTTCTGTTTGAGTGCCTGTCTGCAGTCCGCTGCCTGCTCGCCGTCCATGCCCCTGTCTTCTCCTGCCACTCCTCCTCCTGATCTGTCCAGGGTTCCCCCGGAGTATCATGTCCTGGGAGCCGCAGTCAGTAAGTCCAAAGCACTGTCTCTTCCCCCCCCACCGCCCATATGACTGCGCCATCAATCTTCGGGCTGGAGCCCCACTGTCATCGAGCTGTCTCTACAGCTTGTCAGCTCCGGAGCAGAAGGCGATGGAGTCTTACATTAAGGAATCGCTTAACTCCGGCATCATCCGTCCTTCGTCTTCAGCGGTGGGGGCAGGATTTTTTTTTGTTGGAAAGAAGGACGGCTCCCCCAGGCCGTGTATCGACTTCCGTGCCCTGAATAACATCATCATCAAGGACAAGTATACTCTCCCCCTGATGGACACGGCGTTTGATTCTCTCCGGGGGGCCTCCTGGTTTACCAAATTGGACCTTTGCTATGTTTATCATCTGGTGTGAATCAGGGAGGATGATGAGTGGAAGACTGGTTTTCGGACCCCTAGTGGGCATTTCGAGTACTTGGTGATGCCATTC
Source organism: Pholidichthys leucotaenia (assembly GCA_020510985.1). Lineage (NCBI taxonomy): Eukaryota > Metazoa > Chordata > Actinopteri > Cichliformes > Pholidichthyidae > Pholidichthys > Pholidichthys leucotaenia. The sequence continues at coordinate 205,933,381 of CM035839.1, forward strand.
GGGCTGACCAATGCCCCTGCCATCTTCCAGCGCCTGATTAATGACGTTTTGAGGGATTTCCTCGGCTCGTTCGTCTTCATGTACCTGGATGACATCCTGATCTTCTCGCAGTCCTTAGACGAGCATCGGGTACACGTGAGGCGGGTCCTGCAGTGGCTTCTGGAAAACAAACTTTATGTGAAGAACGAGAAGTGCGAGTTTCACGTTCTCCAAACGTCGTCTCTTGGCTTCATCAGCTCTCATAATCAGATCATCCCTGACCCCGGCAAGGTAATAACGGTGGTAGATTGGCCCACCCCCACCTCCAGGAAGCAGCTCCAGCAGTTCCTGGGGTTTGCCAATTTCTACCGCCGCTTTATCCAAAACTACAGCATCACTGCTCTTCCTTTGACCCTCCTCACTTCCCCCAAAATGGCTTCTCATTGGTCAGAAGAAGCTGAAGCAGCGTTCTCCACATTAAAATCTCAGTTCTCATCTTCTCCTATTCTGACACAGGTGGATCCCGCCCTTCAATGCCTGGTGGAGGTGGATGCCTCGGAGTCTGGGGTTGGAGCCGTGCTGTCCCAGTGCTCTCCGGTCGATGGTGAGATCCGCCCCTGTGGGTTCTTCTCCTGCCGTCTGTCCTCAACAGAGCGTAACTATGACGTCAGTGACAGGGAGCTCCTGACGGTCAAGCTCGTCGTGGAGGAGTGGTGTCACTGGTTGGAGGGGGCCGCCCAGCCATTCATCGTCTGGATGGACCATAAAAATATGGAATACCTGAGGACGGCCAGATGCCTGAATGCCCGTCAGGCCCGCTGGTCCCTGTTTTTTGGACGTTTCAATTTTACTATCACCTACCGCCCCGGGGCCAAGAATACTAAGACGGATGTGCTGTCCAGGCAGTTCTCCTTGGATGCTGCGGAGGTGTCACAGCATCCCATCATCCCCTCATCCTGCGTCATGGGCGCCCTCTCGTGGGGTATCAAGGAAAGGGTCTTGAAAGCGCACGAGACAGAACCGGACCCGGGCGCGGGTCCAGCGGGGAGGTTGTTCGTCCCTTCTTCCGTCCAGGGTGAGGTTGTTCATTGGGTTGTTTCATCGTTGTTCATCACTCCTCCAGACTCTCGTGCCATCCGGTGAGGGCTCGCACGGTGGAACTCCTCCAGAGGACGTTCTGGTGGCCTTCGCTCCGGAGAGATGTCGCTGAGTACATCTGCGCCTGTCCCCAGTGCGCCACCGGTAAGACATCTTCATCTCCTCTGGCTGGTTTGCTCCACCCTCTTCCTATTCCCGGCAGACCCTGGTCCCATGTTGCCTTGGATTTCATCACTGGTCTCCCACCGTCTAACCATTGCACTGTCATCCTCATGATCTTGAACAGATTCTCTAAGGCCGCCCACTTTGTCTCCCTACAGGGGCTGCCTATGGCTAGGGAAACGGCCGATCTGCTTGTCCAGCATGTTGTGAGGTTGCACGGCATCCCCACGGACATCGTCTCTGATCGGGGTCCTCAGTTTGTGTCCCAGGTGTGGAGATCGTTCTGCAACACCCTAGGAGCCACAGTGAGTCTGTCTTCTGGTTACCATCCACAGAGCAATGGGCAGTGCAAACGTGCTAATCAGGAGCTGGAGGCTGCGCTGTGGTGCGTCGCTACTGCGAACCCAGGATTTTGGAGTGTCCATCTCCCCTGGAGTATGCCCACAACACCACTGTGTCCTCGGCTATCGGCATGTCCCCATTTGAGGCCTCCCTGGGATACAACCCCCCGCTGTTTCCCGAAGAGGAGGGGGACATCGCTGTACCGTCCGTTCGGGCTCACCTGCGGCGCTGTCGTCAGCTGTGGAGGGCGACCCGGGCTGCTCTTCGCCACACGGCAGAACGCAACACCACGGCAGCCAAACGCCATAGGACGCCAGCCCCTTCCTATCAGGTGGGTCAGCAGGTTCGGCTTTCTACCAAGCACATTAACCTCAAGGCCGAGTCTAAGAAATTGTCTCCATTGTTTATTGGTCCTTTCCCTATTGACCGTATAATCAATCCTGTGGCTGTGCGCCTTGCTGTCCCCCCCACCTCCACATTTGTCCTACCTTTCATGTCTCCCAAATCAAGCCTTTTTTTCCCCAGCCCTCTGTGTCCCCCCTCCCAGGTCTCCACCTCCACCTGTGGAGATCGATGGTGACCCGACGTGGAGAGTTATAGCCATCCTGGACGTCCGCCGTCGGGGTCGCGGCCTTCAGTACCTGGTGGACTGGGAGGGGTATGGCCCAGAATGGAGGTCCTGGGTGCGTCCATCCTGCGTGCTGGATGATCAGCTGATCAGGGACTTCCATCAGACGCACCCAGGTAGGCTGGATCGGGCGCCAGGAGATGCCCCTCGGTGGGGGGGGGGGGTACTGTGATGGCTCGCTCCAGCTGATTATGATCCGCAGCTGTGCGCACACCTGTTCTCCATCACTGTCAGGCTATTTAACCCACTCTGCCCTCAGATCGGCGTGGAGCCGTCTGATCTCTTTGGCTCACTAAGACTACTCTCGTCTTCGCCTATCTCCAGAGACTTCTCAGCCCTCATCGTTTTCCCGGAGTCATCCCTTGTTTCCTATTCTCCTGGAAGGAGCAACTCTCTTCAACCAAGTAAGCCATCCTGCTACTCACCTTTTCCTCGTTCATCCCCTGTGCACAGGCGGAGTTCCGTGGCGGCGGAATCCTTCCTTCTTGGCAGCAGACTGGGCACCATCTCCGTTTCCAGCTGTTCTGTGACGACAGGCGCTGTCCTCCTGGCTGGAGCCTATGGGCCAACCTGAGCACGACGCCATCCCAGCAAACAGTAAGCCCCTGTCATTCTCGCACGTTTCCACCTGGGCATTACTAACGTCTGCTGTCTCTGCTCTGTCCATAGGGTTGCCAGGTTGCACGGCGCTCTGCTCACCCCCAGCTGCCACGTCATCACTGATTCACACACAAACACATACACGCACGCACACTCCAGTTAACACAATAAAAAATAATTGAATCTATCCTAGAGCCTGTGTCTGTTTACTGGGTCTATAAATCATGTCACCATATCGTGGTGGCGGGGTTTGCAAGCTCTCGTGATCCCAGGAGCTATGTTGTTGGGGGGAAATTGGCCCCTGATAGGGTCTCCCATGACAAAAGTGAAGGGCCAGACAAAGAGCGAGTCAATAGATTTTCATGATGGATGAACAATCAAGGATTCATTGTTCCCCGTCTAGTATGGGGTTACCAGAGCCCTACCTTGGATCCAGGCCTGGGGGAGGGGCTCAACACTAAGCGCCTGGTGGCCACTTTCCTGCCCATGGGGCCCGACTGGGTTCAGCCTAAACGAGCCACTTGGGTCCACCCTCCAGTGGGCTCATGACCTGCTGGACAGATCTTGAGGGTCTCTGTGATGTGGATTGGGTGGCAGTTGATGACAAAGATCTTGGCGGTCTGATCCCTGGTTTACTAAACTGGCTCTTGGAGCATGGAACATTGCCTCTTTGGTGGGGAAAGAGCTTGAGCATGAGGTGGAGACATAGCGGTTAGATATAATCGGGCTCACCTTGACACACAGTGGGTATTTTTGTATCCCTCCATCTGGCCTTCTCTAGTTTGGGGTTCTCCCCAGTGGATGAAAGGGTTGTTTCTCTGTGCTTTTGGGTTGGGGAAATGGATGCTTAACAACATAGAGGTTCTAACCCCTGAAGATAATAGAAACCTCAAGTGAAAACATGGGGATTGTAAACTCATGACATGGAAATTCTGTACTCAAGAAATGATGATGACATAGGAACTTTGACTGCAGGAGATAATGACATAGACACTACAGCCCCTGGAAGTGGTCTTATTGAAATTTCACCCTCAGGAGATAGCAACAAAGAATTTCCACACTCTAGAGATGGCAACCAAAAATTTCTACACTCTAGAGATTACTCGGGAGCATTAAACACAGGTGGCAACATGGAAATCCCCCACACTGGAGATGACAACGTGGAACCTCTAGACTCAGGAGATGATGACAACATAGGAACTTTGACCGCAGGAGATAATGACATAGACACTACAACCTCTTGGAGATGACCTCATGGAAATTTCACCCCCAGGAGATGGCAACAAACAACCCCTACACTCTAGAGATGGCAACAAAGAACCTTTACACTCTACGAGTGACTCGGGAGCATTAACCTCAGATGGCAACATGGAAATCCCAATCTCTGGAGATGGCAACCCAGAACCTCCAGACTCAGGAAATGACCACCTGGAAACTTTACACTCAGGGGATGATCATAACCATTCAACAGAGTCTGCAATAAGCTTGTTTTTAGAGAAAACTAAATCTTTCTTGGATAAGTGCAATTGTGTAGGTGCTGTGGTCTTAGATCTGAAGAAGGAGTTTGACACCATTGATCACAACATCCTTTTAACCAAACTTACTCAGTTAAATTTTTTAAAACATGCTATCAAATGGATGAAATCCTACTTTTCTGACAGACAGCAATGTGTAATGGTCAGCAATTTCAAATCATCATATTTGAGATGTCAAATGAGTGTCCCACAAGGCTCCATACTTGAACCAATATTATTCTCCTTATACATAAATGATTTATCAAATGCATGCAGAAACATTCATATACAAATGTACGCAGATGACACAGTAATATTCACACCTGCAAAAACACACAAGAAGCTGCCTGTATTCTTACAACAGCAATGACCCAAATCCATGACTGGCTCAATAATTCATGTCTCCTACTAAACACTAAAAAAACTGTTTGCATGATGTTTACCAAACGACGAGCAAATATTACAAACTCAAATATTTTCTTAAAAAGGGAGGAGCTGCACCTAGTCAAGGAATTTAAGTACCTTGGCGTGATTTTCGATTCCTAATTAACCTTCAGAAAACAAACCAAAAAAATCTCAAACATAATCAAATTCAATCTAAGAATTTTAAACAAATTAGAACATCGCTGACAGTTAGTGCGGCCAAAACGTTTCTGCACGCAATGATCTTCTCACACATTGATTACTGTTTTACCAACTGGTCACTCACTGGTGTAACCATAATCAAACCAACTGAATCCCTATACAAAAAAGCCAAAAAAATATTTGGTAAGAAAGATCCCACATATCATTGTTGTCACATTTACAAGAAATACAATTTTCTCTCTTTTGAAAATTATAAAACTCTCAGATTTGATTGTTCAATCTATAAAATATTAAATAACTATGCACCCCTCCCCACCCCCACCGGGAGAATATGGTCACCGGTACAACCACCAGAGCAATCACTAGAGGAGACTGTGAGGTCCCTTACAGACACACCACATTTGCTCAATCTGTGCTATCAGCAGTGTTGGGAGTAGCACCTTACAAAGTAACGCATTACTGTAACGCCACTATTTTTGCAGTAACATGCTGTGTAATGAAATTACTGTTTAAAAATTCAGTAATGGGTTACAGTTACTGAAATTTGATCAGATGCATTACTTGCTTTACTCATTTTATTAATATGGATAGATATTTTTAGCACAAATAAACTGACCCAACCATAGCTGGCGCAGCTGTCAGTCTCCGCGGGTCAGTTTCCTGTCTGCCCCAGTTCACACCGCAACCTGGTGGCAACTTCTCATACCGAGCCCTGATCACCTGTTGTCTGAGCGGTGAGTAGCCCCTAACAGCCCCTACCTCTGTGGTTAAGCATGAATATTTTTTGAGCAAGAAGCTCACATTTAATGTCCACATCAAATGCATTTAAAGTTTTCTTATGCACAGAGAAAAAGTGACTGTGATTTGTTGCAGTAAAGAACAGCTTCTAAGCGGTGAACTTTCATTTATATGTGCTTTCTGTTTTATTTTATCTTATTCATTTACATGCTGTTGTGATATGCAACTATTTCATGGAAGTAAATCATGAAATAATAATTAATTAAGTTAATTAATTTATTAAATCATGAAATAGATAATTAAGTAATTAATGGGCTGGTCCAGGGATGTCAAACATATATTTTGTGGGCCAAAAACAGCCCACCAGGGGGTCCGAAGGTTTCTCTGAATTTACAGCTTTATTTCTAGTAAATTTCTGACTTTCTACTGATTACAATAGTTTATGTAAATCTGAGACATTTTTTTCTCTGTAAGATGAGACTTTTTTCTAATCAGTTTACTTTTTCTTCTTTTTTTCTGATGAGAACAAGGGGCCCTTGATCTTGCTATGTGATGATGATTTAAGTATACATTTAAAAGTAATGTGAAAGTTGCTTTTCCAAGTATCTAGTTACTTTAATCATGCAGTAACTCAAAAGTAACTCAGTTACTTTTGAAAAGAAGTAACTAGTAACTATTACTCGTTACTATTTTTAGTAACTTGCCCAACACTGGCTATCAGTGAGGGGCACCAAACTCTGGAATAATATACAGTACCATCTGCAATCAGAGAACGTACCACACTAAACACTTTTAAGATGCATTGTAAAAATTGGCTTTTAAACAATCAAAACTGTACCCATAAGTAGTGGCTGCTCTGCGGCATGCACACATACGTATATGTGCCCGTGCATCACACACATATGCCCTGCCTCTTGTTTGTTGCTGTTGTTTGTTGCTGTTGTTTGTTGTTGCTGTGAGGTGCTTGGATGCATATGTGTGTGTACTGTTAGAATAATTTTGAGCTTAAATTATTCAAAGTCAAATAATCAGGCGGAAAGTTGAATTTATGTACAGTACATTTATTACAAAAAATATAAATGGTCACCCCATTGAGCCACCACTCCCACCGGAGTGGTGGCTCAATGGGGTGACCATTGAGTGCGTCCGGTGGAAGTCCCTGATGAGATGCTTGTCTAGCATGAATGACGGACGTACCCAGGACCTCCACTCGGGGCCATACCCCTCCCAGTCCACCAGGTACTGCAGACCGCGACCCCAACGGCGGACGTCCAGGATGGCGTTGATTCTCTAAGCCGGGTCGCCATCAATCAACACTGGTGGAGGTGGGGTCTTGGGAGGAGGACAGAGGGAGCTGGAATACACGGGCTTCACCTGGTAGACATGGAATGTAGGACAGATATGGAGGGGGGGAGAGCCAGGCGCACAGCCACAGGGTTAATAATGCGTACAATAGGGAAGGGGCCAATGAAGCGCTGGGCCAGCTTCCGTTTTTCAGTTTTCAATGCAATGTGCTGAGTAGACAGCCAAACCTGCTGACCCACCTGGTACTGGGGAGCCGGTCTCCTGCTGTTACGCTCAGCCATGTGAAGGAGAGCCCTGCGGGTGGCAGCCCAGAGCCGGCACCGCCACTTCCCTCTCCTCCTCGGGAAAAAGCGGGGGCTCGTAACCCTACGAGGCCCTGAAGAGAGACATGCCGATCGTCGAGGAAACAGTTGAGTTATGGGCATACTCGATCCAGGGAAGGTGGCTGCTCCAGGACGATGGGCTGGAGGCGATGACACAATACAGAGCAACCTCCCGCTCCTGATTGGCCCGCTCGCACTGCCCGTTGCTCTGCGGATGGTAACCGGAAGACAAGCTCACGTTGCCCCTAATGCGTTGCAGAACGCCTTCCAAACCCAGGACACGAACTGGGGCCCACGATCGGAGACGATGTCGGTGGGGATCCCATGGAGGCGTACATCGTGCTGCACTAGTAGGTCCGCCGTCTCCCGCACCGTAGGAAGCCCCTGGAGTGGAACAAAGTGAGCGGCCTTGGAAAACCGATCCACGATGGTGAGGACTGCGGTGAAATGGTTGGAGGAAGGGAGCCTAGTCACGAAGTCCAGCGCTATGTGGGACCAAGGTCTGCTGGGAACTGGCAACGGGTGAAGAAGACCGGCTGGCGGAGAGGAAGATGTCTTACCAGTGGCGCACTGAGCACAGGCGCGGACATAGGCGATGACGTCCTTCCGGAGCCCCAGCCACCAGAACAATCTCTGCAGGAGCTCCACCGTGCGAGTCACCCCTGGATGGCATGAAAACTTGGAGGAGTGGGCCCAATGGATCACCTCACCCCGGATTGACGTGGGAACAAACAGTCGCTCCGCGGGTCCTCCCCCCAGATCGGGCTCAGCCTCCTGCGCCTTCAAGACTCTCTCCCTGATGCCCCACGAAAGGGCACCGACAACACACGAAGCTGGGAGAATGGTGTGTTCGTGCCCCTCAGCCACATCCGCAGCAAACTGCCTGGAGAGGGCGTCCAGTTTGGCGTTCTTAGCCCCGGGGCGATAGGTGATCATAAAGTTGAAACGCCCGAAAAATAGCGACCAACGGGCCTGACGGGAATTCAGCCGCTTGGCGGTCCTCAGGTATTCCAAATTTTTATGGTTAGTCCATACCACAAAGGGTTGAGCGGCCCCCTCCAACCAGTGACACCACTCCTCCAGGGCGATCTTCACCGCCAGGAGCTCCCTGTCACTGATGTTGTAGTTTCTCTCCGTCGGGGACAGATGACGTGAGAAGAATGCGCCGGGACGGATCACCCCGTCCTCGGGAGCGCACTGGGAGAGAACTGCCCCCACCCCAGAGTCAGAAGCGTCCACCTCGACCAGGCACTGAAGGGAAGGATCCACCTGCGTCAGGACACGGGAGGACGAGAACTCCCCCTTGAGGGTGGTGAAGAAACCGGTGGTAAAAATTGGCAAACCCCAGGAACTGCTGGAGTTGCTTCCTTGACAGGTGTGTGTGTGGGGGGGGAATCCACCACTGCCTTGACCTTCTCAGGGTCGGGGAGAATCTGGTTGTGGGAGATGATAAAGCCAAGAAATGAGGTTGTGTTGGCGTGGAACTCACACTTCTCAGCCTTTACAAACAACTTGTTGTCCAGGAGCCGTTGGAGGACCCGTCTCACGTGGACTAACTAACTAACTAACTAACCTGCACTTATATAGCGCTTTTCTAGTCACAAAGACCACTCAAAGCGCTTTCATTAATACTAACCCTCTATTCTAAGGGCCTATAGGAAACAGATATCTAGGGACAATTTAGAACAGCCAATTAACCTAACATGCATGTTTTTGGCATGTGGGAGGAAACCGGAGAAATCCCGGAGTAAACCCACGCAACACGGGGAGAACATGCAAACTCCACACAGATCACTGTTGGTCGGGGGCTGGGGTCGAACCCACGATCCCACGATCCCACGATCCCCACAATCCCCCGGCCAAGGGTAAACTGTGCTGCCGCAGTGCTAACCACTGCGCCACCGTGCAGCCCCCGTGGACCCGATGTTCATCCAGTGACTGAGAGAAGATGAGGATATCATCCAGGTACATGAAGACGAAGGATCTGAGAAAGTCCCAGAGAACGTCATTGATGAGGCGCTGGAAGACGGCCGGAGCGTTGGTCAACCCAAACGGCATCATGAGGTACTCGAAGTGGCCGCTTGGGGTCCGCAATACCATCTTCCACTCGTCCCCCTCCTTGATCCACATGAGGTGGTATGCGTTGTGGAGGTCGAGCTTGGTGAACCAGGAGGCCCCCTGGAGGGAGTCGAACGCCATGTCCATAAGAGGGAGGTTATATTTATCCTTCACGGTGATGTCATTGAGACCCCTGAAGTTGATACATGGCCGCAGGGAGCCATCCTTCTTACCCACGAAGAAGAATCCCGCCCCCACCGCCGAAGAAGAAGGTCGAATGATGCCGGAGCTGAGAGGCTCCTTGATGTAAGTATCCATTGCCTCCCACTCTGGAGCCGAAAGGCTATAGAGGCGGCTCGATGGCAGCGGGGCACCAGCCCGGAGATTGATGGCACTGTCATAAGGGCGGGGGGGGGGGGAGAGACAGCGCCTGCGACTTGCTAAATACCGCCCCCAGGTCATGGTATTCAGACGGCACCTTGGATAACTCAGGAGGAGGAGGGGCGTGACGGGCCAGAGACACTGACAGGGTGCATGTTGCGGACTGCAAGCACGCACTGAGGCAGAACGAACTCCGCGAAATGACACTCCTTGTTCGCCAATCAAAGGAGGGATTGTGGAGCCGGAGCCAGGGGTAGCCCAGAATGACCGGAGATGTAGAAGAGGGTAACACCAACAAGCGCAGGTCCTCCTGATGGTTGCCGGAGACGATGACTGACACTGAGGTAGTTTGTTGGGAGACCATTGCCAGAGGGACCTTAGATAAGGCAACGAGCTTTAGTGGAGACTAGAGTGGATGGCAGGGAAGCCCCAGTCGGGTTGCAAGGTCCCCCGATATGAAGCTTTGCTCAGCCCCCGAGTCAATCAGTGCATGTGTGGCATATTCAGTCAGTTTGTAAATAAATCTGATGGGCAAGAGACACTTGGTGAGGGGATTAGGCCGAGATGAGTCTGTGAGTCCCCCTACAGCAACGCACGGACCCCCTCTTTTGGCCGAACAGGGAAACTCTCAACCTCGTGCTCATCACTACCGCAGTATATACATAATCCTAGCTGCGGCACTGTTTTTCAGCTAAAGAGATCTTGGACCACCCAACCACCATAGCTTCCTGCCCGTCTATAGCCTCAGAAGAAGGCAGGGCCAATTGAGACGACTGAGCGGTGAAACTGGGCACCCAAGCGACCGGAAACTCTTCGCTCGGCTGCCCACTCCCTCAGCCTGTTATCCAAATTGATAGCTAAAGAAATTAGCTCTGTGAGTCTCTGGCTTATCTAGGCGGGCTAGCTCATCCCGCAGGCTAGGGCTTAAGCTCCGAATAAATATGCTACAGAGCGAGGCATCCTCCCATCCGACCTCCGCTGCCACCACCCGGAAATTGACAGCATAGTCCGCGACGGACCTGCCCCCCTGTCAAAGATTGAGCAGCCGAGCGGTGAGCACACTATCACGGTCGGAATGGTCGAATACCTCATGGAAATCGGAGATGAACTGCTGGTAGGTTAAATTAGCATAGCTAGGTTTGGCCATTACGGCATATGCCCAAGCTAGCGCCCTGCCCTCTAACAAGTTAGCCACGTAGCCTATTCGGCTATGATCTGTGGGAAAATCTCCCGGAACCCGCTGAAAGACCGTCTCACACTGGAGAATGAACCCACAGGCCTCCCCGAGCTTGCCGCCGAAGCGAGCGGGTGTGGGAACTGGTGTAAGCCGGGCCAAGGGGACCTGACTAGCCTGGCTAGGAGGGGAGCTAACGGGAGCCGGCATACCCCCGGAGGCCGGAGGAAACGTCTGTTGCCCATCCAGACGATCCAGCCGGTTGTTGATCTGCGCTAGCTGGCTAAGGATTACCTGCTGCTGGTAAGCTAATTGATCCACCCGAGCCTCTAAGTTGTTAACCTGGCGTGCTAGCACGCTGTTCGCTGGGTCGCTCTGATGGAGCCGTACTGACATAATTATCAGACCCAGGGAACAAACGCTCAGACTCGAGTGAATACAATTATCCTTTTATTGTTCACAGTGAGTGTATGAGTGCGTGTATGCGCTGTGTGTGTTGTGTGTGTGGTGATGAAGGGTTGTGCAGGAATCATGCCCGGGGGAGAGCAGAATGCCGTTCAGCCTGGCAACCCTATAATGACAGAACACAGGAGTTAGCACAGTCCACCAAGCACAGAGCTTGATAATAACAGGAGCTTACTTTGCAGATGGACGTGGGATGCTCAGGTTGGCCTAAGGGCTGCGGCCAGGGAGACAGGGTTCTGAGTCCGTGCCAAGAATAGGGCAGGTGGCCCTGTAGCAGAGATGGAGACTTGAACCGCCGCCAGGAGGAGTTGATTCCACCGCCGGAGGAGTCCACCTGTGCACAGGGGAAGACGACTGACAAGGTGAGTAATAATGAGCTTACTTGAGGCGAAGAGGAGATAATGATCTCAGATGAAGAGGCCAGGGAATTGGCTGTAGACGAGAGCGTATTCTGCAGGCAGAATGACAGACGGCTCCGTGCTGAGTCTCAGGCAGGACCTGGTTATAAAGCCCGCTGAAGATTGGCAGCAGGTGTGCATGCTGCTGCAGCAGATGACGGCCCAGAGGGAGCCATGACATCATTAATATGTAATGTCCCTTTCAAATAAACATTATACTCAAATTTGCTTCTTCTCAGTCTTCCAATGTTGGCATTCCACCATAGTGGTTTTAGTTTTCCCATGTTTCTTGTCTTCTTGGGTATAAATAAGTCCACTGCCTCCGTAAGCTTCTTTATCAGTAGTTCCCAGGACTAATCAGTAGTTTTACCACTCAGATGAGTGTGCCAGTCTTTTTGTCTCAAATATTAATCTAACTTAATATAGTCACTGTGCTTATAGTCATAATATACACTCTTCCAGATCTTCCTTGGGCTGCACGGTGGCACAGTGGTTAGCACTGCGGCAGCACAGTTTACCCTTGGCCGGGGGATTGTGGGGATCGTGGGATTGTGGGTTCGATCCCAGCCCCCGACCAACAGTGATCTGTGTGGAGTTTGCATGTTCTCCCCGTGTTGCGTGGGTTTACTCCGGGATTTCTCCAGTTTCCTCCCACATGCCAAAAACATGCATGTTAGGTTAATTGGCTGTTCTAAATTGTCCCCAGATATCTGTTTCCTATAGGCCCTTAGAATAGAGGGTTAGTATTAATGAAAGCGCTTTGAGTGGTCTTTGTGACTAGAAAAGCGCTATATAAGTGCAGGTTAGTTAGTTAGTTAGTAGTAATAATGTTAAAAATAATAATGTTGTGATCACTTGTCGAAAGAGGTTCATTGACTACCAGGTTATCGATCAGGGCTTTATTGGAGGATAATACCAAGTCTAGGATGTTATTCCTTTTTAGCTTTCTCATATGCTGGGATAAAAAACAACCATGTACTAAATTGCAAAGATGGTTTCCCTTTGGTTGGAATGCATTGTTTCCCATTCAGTGGTGCTGTAGTTGAAATCGCCATAGATTTTTTTCTTTTCTTCTTTCCCAACAAACTCTTTTGATCAAGGTATGTAGTGCAAGTTCATTCTCTTCTGACAAGCTGGGGTTCCTATAGCATACTCCTAGGTGGATGCTAGTCGATTGTGTAAACAACTTGCACCATAATGACTCCACACTTGGTGTATGGGTAAGATCAGTTTCCAAGGTACACATTATGTCATTCCTAGTATATATCAAGCATCCTCCCCCTGTAGTTACTGTCCAATCATGACGGAACATTGGATAACCATCAAGCTGAAGGAAAGCATCATGAACACTGGATCTACCCCAAGTCTCAGTGATAAGTATTACATCTTGTCATGGCTCCCTCAGGGCCATCATTAACTTCAGCTGCACGCACACCTGCTGCCAATCGCCAGCGGGCTTTAAAAGCCAGACCTGCCTGTGACTCAGCACGGAGCCATCTGTCAAACTCCACAAGACAGTCTCGCGTCAGCAGCCACATTCTGGCTCATCGTCTGATTCCCAGACTATCTCCTCGCTTCACGTAAGCAACAATTGACTCACCTTTGTCAGTCATTCTCCCCTGTGCACAGGTGGATCTCCCTGGCGGCAGATTCCTCTCTCCCTGGCGGCGGTTCTGCTTCCACCATCACCACAGGGCTTCTCGCTCACTTCTCCGACAGAGTCAGACGCTGTCTCCCTGGCTGCAGCCCTCAAGGCCAACCTGAGCTCAACCACGACCACCTGCAAAGTAAGCTGTCATTACTATCACGCTCTTTGCCCGAGGGCTGAGCTAACATCTCTTCTTTGTCTTTATAGGGTTGCCAGGCTGAACGGCGTCCTGCTCTTTCCCCAGCACGAGTCCCGCACTGCACACAACACACACTGTACATACACGCACTCACACACAGACACGGTTAACAATAAAAGGATAACTGTACTTCATTCGAGTCTGTGTTTTGTCCCCTGGGTCCAGAATTATGTCACATCTGGGATCTTGTCATCTTGGTTTGTATTGCCAACACCTAGTCAAACTCTTTTCCAGTGAGAGTTGGACTCCTCCAGGGCTGCCCTTTGTCACCGATCCTGTTCATAATTTTTATGGACAAGATATCTAGGCGCAGCCAAGGATTGGAGAGTGTTATGCTCGGTGACCACAGGATTTCATCTTTGCTTTTTGTGGATGAGCTTGTCCTGTTGGCTTCATCAAGCAATGACCTACAGGCCTTGTTGGAGCGGTTTGCTACTGAGTGTGAAATGACTGGGATGAGAATCAGCACCTCCAAGTCCGAGTCCATGGTCCTCAGCTGGAAAAAGGTGGATTGTCCTCTCTGGGTTGGAGATAAGCTCCTGCCCCAAGTGGAGGAGTTTAAGTATCTCAAGGTGTCATTCACGAGTGAGGGGAGAATGGAGCGAGAGATTGACAGACAGATCAGAGCAGCCTCTGTAGTGATGCAGACATTGTACTGGTCTGTTGTAGTGAAGACAGAGCTAAGCTCTAAAGCAAAGCTGTGAATTTACCAGTCAATCTGCGTTCCTACCCTCACCTATGGTCATGAGCTTTGGGTAATGACTGAAAGAATGAGATTGCGGATACAAGCGGCTGAAATGAGCTTTCTCCCTAGGATTGCTGGACTCACCCTTAGAGATAGGGCGAGGAGCTCAGTCATCTGGGAGAGGCTCAGAGTAGAACCACTGCTCCTCCATATCAAAAAGAGCCATCTGATCAGGATGCCTTCTGAACACCTCCCACTTGAGGTGTTTCAGGCACATCCAACTGTGAGCAGTCACCGGGGCAGACCCAGGACATGCTGGAGAGACTACATCTCCCAGCTGGTCTGGGAATGTCTTGGTATCCTCTCTGAAGAGCTGGAGCAGGTGGCCAGGGAGAGGGAAGTTTGGGCTTCTCTGCTTGAGCTGACCTCCGGAAAAGCAGTAGAAAATGGATGGATGGTCTTGTCATCGATAAAACACCTGAGGTTGTCAACCTTGTTAATTAGGCTTCTTGCATTAAAACAGCATGTCAAAGTATACGCAGTGTTGGTAATAGTTAAGAAAACTTAACCCCCTTTCCCTAGTTACACTATTTACAGTTGGAGCCCCTTGCCTGTGAATCCTGCCTCATGCTAATTAAAATTATTAGAAATCAAATAAATTACATTAAGAGCCCACTTGCTCCTCCACCCCGTTTTAATGTATTTATTAATTATTGTTTGTGTATGTGCCACCATCATGCACTTTTGCAGCTTTAATAAATTTTTTTCAGACAAAACTAAGAAACTGAGCAGTAATTTAAACCAAAGGATCAATGGTCTGCTACAGTTTCCAATTAGAACAACTTAGCATCGTCATTTAGCATTTTATAATTAGACATGGTGTTAATGTTACTTACCTCCTATTAAAACGGGTTGGCGAACTATCCTGTCTGACGCAGTATGATGGAAAACAGTCCCACATCCCTGGCAAACAGGAGTAGCAGCTATCTGAATCGGTAGTTTGGAGTTAGCATTAGCAACCACCGGACTGAATCCTAGCCACCCACCACAGACCTGTTCCACTGTCCCTCGCAGTTGCGCACTGTGGGGAAGAGACAGGGCGCTGACAAGTAGTGGTGAGGAGCTTTACTGAATAAATGGAAGTATGTGAATTTTAAATCACGATATAAACGATAGAGTATTCTATGAAACGATAGACGTTTTTATATCGTCATCCGATAACCAGTATATCGCCATGTTGCACAGCCCTAGCTTCCACCATTTCAAATGTCTGCCACCTTGCTCTTCTTTTTGTTTGGATTGCAGCTGTTCAAATCAGGTTGATGGCTCTTGGCTGCCGCCAACAATATGGGTATGTGAACTGCAGATTATTTTCACTGCGCATCCGTGTACTCCAAAACTACTGGATGGATTTGGATGAAATTTTTACCAGAGGTAGGTAGTCCTTGGGCTAGAGAGGAACCCATAACATTTTGGTGATGATCCCAGTATGCATTGCTTCACCAAGGTGCTTATCTTCTCACAGTGTGTTAGCAAGAATGCTTCAAAACTACTAGATGGATTTGGATGAAACTTTTACCAGAGGTGGTCCTTGGGCTAGAGAGGTACCCATAATATTTTGGTGATGATCCGACAACGCATACTTTCGCCAAGGCTCTGGCACCAAGGCATCAACTCCTTGGTGCTTTCATCATTTTGAATCATTCTTTTAAAAGAATGACAGTGAATGAGGTTAACATTGTACAAACTGTCATCATTAGATAATGAATAGCGGGTTTGTGCGCACATAACCTGCTCTTCTCCTGTGGAGAACGTTTTTTTTTTTCCTCTGTGTAGTGAAAAACCCCATTCTTTCTTCAAATAGTTAATATTTAATTCATGAACAGAAAACACCAGCTAAATGTGTTTTTTCTTTGTCATAATTAAAGTTGTGGGTTGATACAAGATATTTGTCGGTTGTTAGTCCTAATGGCACTATATTTTTCTTCTGTTCTAACTAAACCTAGAACTTTGTGGTCATTCACTTTATTTAGTAATTGGCAGTGGCTATGGATACGGAAGCTGTATCCCTATATAAAATGTCTATTGGTACGGAAGAGTTGACAATCCTACAAAACCTTTTCAGATCAGCTCCAAGCCATCTGCTGCTGTGGCTTAGGTAGATCGTACGTTGAGCCTGTGATCAGAAGGTTGCTGGTTTGTGTTCTGCTATAGGCACTTTGTCCAAACCATTTTACTATAAGATGAAATTTAGACTTAATATTTAGAAGTTAGCCTTAGGATTTGGGAGTGGGTAAGGTTAAAAAGGTAGTAAGTAAATATTGATTAAAATTTTGAAACAAATAAATGCTTCAGATTTCTGTACCTGTAGCCTGCTGCTTTTAAGATACACATTAATAGAATGTACTGGCCAATCAGATTTGAGCCATATCTGTAACAAGATTTCTATGGGTACGGTTCTGTAGCTATAGCCATTTACCTTGAAGATCAAGCTGATCCATCAGTGACCCCGGCTACATGGCCACAACAATCCGATAACTAAGAAAAACACAAGGTTACAAAAATAATTTTTTTGTAAGTTGTCTGTGTCTTTTCAACTGATTTATGGCAATTTTGCACCGCTGAATCTGAAAATGACATCCGTTTCTCTCAATCAGGTGCTAAGTAAAAACCTGTACTTACTTAGTACTTACTTAGTACTGTGCATGTGCTTACCTTTATATAAAGGTAAGTACATGTAAATTTAATGTTACATCATCATTGTTCAAAATTCAGAGAATTTCAAGACATAAAAAAGAATTTTGCATCATATAAAACAAAAATACCCGTACATGTAAACAAAAACGTATAAAACAACATGTGGCCATAATTCAAAAGGTTGACCTGATTGAGCAAAACCAATGTGATTTTTGGATTCAGCACATCAAAATCGTCCTAAATCAGCTAAAAAAAAACAGAAAATAAATTTGGTGTTGACCAGTGTAACCAGATAATGGTAATCGGATTTAACATGTTTACAGGCACTGAATAAATGGATTATTGGACAATAAACTATGTGTGTTAATTTCACTTTATGTAACACAATAATTGCCTTTTATCTGATTATTGGTTTTACATGACTACTTTAATAATCAGATAATTCCAGAAATCCAATTATAAAGAGTTTATTACCGTGCATGTAAACATGGTCATTTTGCATATCATACTTCCATAAATATGTGGGAGGGCCCAAAAAATTGCTCTAGCCCAGGGGCCCACAATCTCCTTAATCCAG
Organism: Pholidichthys leucotaenia; assembly: GCA_020510985.1. Taxonomy (NCBI): domain Eukaryota; kingdom Metazoa; phylum Chordata; class Actinopteri; order Cichliformes; family Pholidichthyidae; genus Pholidichthys; species Pholidichthys leucotaenia. The sequence continues at coordinate 205,950,937 of CM035839.1, forward strand.
CCCTGTCCAGATCGCATCGGTAACGGACTGCATCCATAGTCGGGGTAAATCCAGGGTAAGATGGAGCTAAAAGTCACCCACTATAACTACTCTTCTGTAAGTCAGGTTTACAATAAGGGTACATTAATAAACATAATTTCATGATGTAATAGACATGAATTAACATTTAACAGTTAATTGATGGTCCTTATAAACATTCACTGTTTTTTTCTGTTAGTTAAAGTATGAATTAATGTAATATAATGAACTATTAAGGCTTTATTAAAACATAGGTAAACAGTAGCTTATGCAGTAAAAAGCAGAATTAACCATGAATTAACAATTATTTGATATTCTAATAATCATTTAACAATGATAGTCCTCTTAATAAATTAATTTTAAGGCTGATCATTCCTACAGTCCTGTCAGCCCTATTAAAATCTATTCAAGGTATAAAATCAACAAAGGTGGCAAATTTTCATGTTAGAGAACCTGAAATGATCATATTTTTAGATTGCTTCCTGGAAAAGGATGCATCAGTGACTTGTCAATTATCAGATTAGTTGATTAATTGACCAGTGCAGCACTATGACATTGTCCTCCTGCAATAACCAAGTTTATTTAAAGCAGCAGTATGTCATTTTCTTGTTATGAGTAGGCACACTAAAAAGACTACAAATATGGCTACTATGACTTCAGTTCCAACAGAGAATCGCAGGATGCTTTCTTGTTCGTGGCAAAAGTTGTTCCCTGTGATTAGCTGTTGGGATTGATGTCATAGTCGCCATAGTTGTAGTCTTTTCAATAAGCCTACCAAGAACAGAGCTGTTATAGGCAATGCGGGCCCTCTAAGGCTATGGGAGAAGTAACATTCACCCCGTCAAAGGTTAATATACTATCAAAATAATTTGACAGTTTTTTTTTAAATTGAAAATCTTACTTAATGTTGCTTTAAGTCAGAGAAAGTAAAACAATCTGACATTCATTTATTAAATTGTGAACAAATAGAGATTTAGAAATTGGGGATCTAATATTTAACAAATCACAGTTAATTTGAATGTGAAAGAATCAAGACTAATTTGTTATTTACAGTAATTTAGAGTCAGTATGTTCTAGTCTAATTTAGTCAGTTTTTTTGTTCATCTAGCTTAGAATGCCTTGATGTTTGATTTGGATGGAGCGATGACTAAGATGAGTATATAGAAGTGAGTTCTTTTCTAAAGTCATGCTTTGTTTGCATTAGAAGATTTAGTCATACATAAGGAATATATTTGATATGCCACCCCCTATATTTGGCTAATCAAGTAGCAGAACTTGTGCAGCAGATCCACATGTTTGGCTTTAATAGCAGTACCACAGGATTAGGAATCTTTATGAAAATCAACAGCTCTTACACATCCTTTGTTATAAACAGGACTGATTAAACCGCTGAGTGTCAGGGTGTTGTAAGCATAAGCTGGTAAAAAATAAGTTTTAGTGTGTCAGTGATTTATTTTTAGTTGTCCCAGGGACGTATAGGCTTACACCATCTGAGCCTCTAAAGTGTTACCAAAGCAACAGACAGACTGACCAGCCAGTGACGACTCCACCTAGAGAACTCTTACAACTGCCTTCTGTTAGTAAGAGATATTGACACATTTACATACAATCACTGGCAGATTGGGGGGGGGGGGGTTAAAAGCATTACTAATCATCAGTGTTTAAAATCATCTCTAAAGTGCCCTCGAAAGATGTTAAAACAGAAGAAATTTCTCTGTTTGAAATTATGGTGCATCCTTTATAATGGCCCTTTGAGCAGTAAATTTTGGTGTGATCTTGGGATTAGGAAATTCCCAAGATTTTCAGTTACTCTTCAAAAGTAACTGAGTTACTTTACCAATTACTGCATGATAAAAGTAATTAGTTATTTGGGAAAGTACCAAATGCTACTTTTAAAGGGGACCTGTGGTGGTCGTCTAAACGCATTCAACTTGAAAACATTAGGCAAAGTATTCATTATTTGGTTAAATAATTATTGCCAGCCATATACCACCAGAGAAATATGCAAATACGACCGCAGGCATGGCCAGCCAATGAAAACTATGCGTGCAGCCATGACACATGCGGATGTGACGTCACTACATTGATACTGAAAAGTCAATACTCCGCCTGTATGAGCGACTAGGGTGCTTTTGTGAGTGTTTTTATTCTATTATGGCTGAATTGTCGGACTCTGAGGAAGAATTTGTCCAACATGGCTACAGGTTTGAGCCAGAAAGGTCTTCTGAGGGTGAAAGTGACGAAGTGGTCCACACACACAACGCAATTTCATCTGAAAGGAAACATCTGTGCCCTGTTCCGAGATTGCGCAACCACTTTTCCGCTATGATCTTCCGACAAGGTGAGCTGGGTTTGGGTACACAAAAGAAGTGTTTATCTTTGTTTTTTCGCTTATTATTGAGACATCCAAAGGCTTTACATTCCACCATGTTGCGATATCCATATCGCATTGTATGTTTTTGTTGTTACAAGAGCGCCGAGTGTCTGCTGATCTGTATATACTTTTAGCAGCGAGGGAAGAGCCCAGCGCCGAATCATCGGCCGTCTGGCGGCCGTTACGACTTCAGATCAGACGAGACGACCCGCTGAATTTAAGCATTATTTATTTATTTTCTACTCGTTTTAGTTCTGCATTTAATATGAACCCTGAGTTTGAAATAAACATTTGAATTTGAATTTGAATATCCCGAAAGCCACTGCTCATCCGGGCACTCCAGGCTCAGCCAATATTGATCCAGATCGCGACACTACGTCACAGGAAGCGTCCTGGCAGGCCATGTGGCCGCTAGTATGGCTGCGCCCATGTTTTGCTGACATAGCTGAACCAGCACATCAGCAATGGATTTATATCGCATTGCTTTGAACTTGAACTTGAACTTAAACTTGAACTAGAACGTGAGACAGGGGCTCAATATAATATCTTTTTTTTCACGACCACCACAGGTACCCTTTAAATACATACTTAAATCATCTTAGACACAGCAAGATAATTTAATTAATAAATTACATTCAGGGCTTATTATTAATGACATAGTATCTAAAACATACTGTTTTAGACAGATCTTCAGATCTGGTGCAGCTAAGCGTGTGTCATTGTGTGGAACATAAAACTATCCATGTTTACCTTACCTGTATGATATGGATTAATCCGATGTGCAGTAATCCAAAGAAAACGTTAATTATCCACAATCCAAATGTCTGCTGTGATAGAGACATGATCCAGTCTTCAAATGTCTTTTGGAGATCAAAATTTTTGAATAATCTTTATCCAGGAAGCAATTTTTTTTCTGCAGTGGCTCACAGTCTCAACTGTCTGAAGGCAAGTGTTGACAGTGCAATAGGATCTCTTCACTCTTTAATGACATATCTGGCAATTAGCCAGTTTAAATCTTGATGGGTCACAAACTGTCCAGATGCATACCAATGTTTGAAATCCAGCTGTGGGTGTTCAGATAAAGTAGCTCCACTTCAGCGGTGTTAGCGTAGTTTTGTCAGAGCTTGTTAATTTTTAATCACTCACTTCTGAAGATTTGAGTTATTATCTTCTGATGTAGTTCACATAGTTTGAAAACCACCAATGTATTCCTCAAGAAAGGAAAAATATCTGTTCCTTCAGTCAGACTGTTTGATTCACAGCTCTTTGCAACAGGTCATGTCAAGTGATGGCTGCATCTCAGCACACTATAGGGTCAGTTTGTACATTTGCTTCTGTAAAAAAAACAAAAAAACATTTATATATATATATATACTGTATATATAAATAAAACCTTGCACCATTTGACTTCCACCACTTTCCAACCATGAAGTCATTTGTGAAGAGCAGGCACTTCCAAGACAATGAAATACTGATTTCTGAAGTCAAGTGGTGGCTTTTGACTCAACCTGCAGACTTCTACAGGTGAAGTCTCCACAGCTGCATAAAGCGATGGGAGAAGTGTGTGACCCTTGGTGGTACCTATGTAGTGAAAGATTAATAACTGTGCCAAGTTTGGTTCCTGGTTAGAGTGGGGGAAGGAAAGTTGGTTGTGGCTGCGCCTTGCATGGCAGTGGCTCCTCCAATTCTAGATGTGGTTGACAGTGTCGATAGGAGAAACATGATTTCATTCTGCTGGACATGCATGGCTGTATGGATTGACTGACAATAACGTTGGCTTTCTTTCTAAAAAAAATCCCAAACTTGTGTTGTTGTATTATCTTACACAGTCCATTGAAGCTCTGTATTAATCTTATTCACAGTTAGTTTGTGAGCCGAACACTACATGATCTAAGGAGTATGAAAGTGGATGATAGCAAGTAAAATTTGGTAGCTTAAGAATTTGATTGCATTATATATTTATAAGAATGGTGGCAAGCAAGTCATTTTGGTTCATATTTCTGGAATTCCCCCATTGTGGGACTAATAAAGGCTTATCTTATATATGTATTTGCTTCTATAGAGGTCAATAGTGGTGCTACAGTGGGGTAAAAAAAAAGTATTTAGTCAGCCACCAATTGTGCACGTTCTCCCACTTAAAAGATGAGAGAGGTCTCCAATTTTCATCATAGGTACTGTATACCTCAACTATGAGAGACAAAATGAGAAAAAAAAATCCAGAAAATCACAGTCTTGATTTTTAAAGAATTTATTTGCAAATTATGGTGAAAAATAAGTATTTGGTCAATAACAAAACTTCATCTCAATACTTTGTTATATACCCTTTGTTGGCAATGACAGAGGTCAAACGTTTTCTGTAAGTCTTCACATGGTTTTCACACACTGTTGCTGGTATTTTGGCCCATTCCTCCATGCAGATCTCCTCTAGAGCAGTGATGTTTTGGGGCTGTCGCTGGGCAACACGGACTTTCAACTTCAAAGACTGGCTAGGCCACTCCAGGACCTTGAAATGCTTCTTACGAAGCCACTCCTTCGTTGCCCGGGCGGTATGTTTGGGATCACTGTCATGCTGAAAGACCCAGCCACGTTTCATCTTCAATGCCCTTGCTGATGGAAGGATGTTTTCACTCAAAATCTAACGATACATGGCCCCATTCATTCTTTCCTTTACACGGATCAGTTGTCCTGGTCCCTTTGCAGAAAAACAGCCCCAAAGCACGATGTTTCCACCCCCATGCTTCACAGTAGGTATGGTGTTCTTTCTCCTCCAAACACGACAAGTTGAGTTTTTACCAAAAAGTTCTATTTTGGTTTCATCTGACCATATGACATTCTCCCAATCCTCTTCTGGATCATCCAAATGCTCTCTAGCAAACTTCAGACGGGCCTGGACATGTACTGGCTTAAGCAGGGGGACAAGTCTGGCACTGCAGGATTTGAGTCCCTGGCGGCATAGTGTGTTACTGATGGTAGCCTTTGTTACTTTGGTCCCAGCTCTCTGCAGGTCATTCACTAGGTCCCCCCGTGTGGTTCTGGGATTTTTGCTCACCGTTCTTGTGATCATTTTGACCCCACGGGGTGAGATCTTGCGTGGAGCCCCAGATCGAGGGAGATTATCAGTGGTCTTGTATGTCTTCCATTTTCTAATAATTGCTCCCACAGTTGATTTCTTCACACCAAGCTGCTTACCTACTGCAGATTCAGTCTTCCCAGCCTGGTGCAGGTCTACAATTTTGTTTCTGGTGTCTTTTGACAGCTCTTTGGTCTTGGCCATAGTGGAGTTTGGAGTCTGACTGTTTGAGGTTGTGGACAGGTGTCTTTTATACTGATAACGAGTTCAAACAGGTGCCATTAATACAGGTAACGAGTGGAGGACAGAGGAGCCTCTTAAAGAAGAAGTTACATGTCTGTGAGAGCCAGAAATCTTGCTTGTTTGTAGGTGACCAAATACTTATTTTCCACCATAATTTGCAAATAAATTCTTTAAAAATCCTTCAATGTGATTTTCTGGATTTTTTTTTCTCATTTTGTCTCTCATAGTTGAGGTATACCTATGATGAAAATTGGAGACCTCTCTCATCTTTTAAGTGGGAGAACGTGCACAATTGGTGGCTGACTAAATACTTTTTTGCCCCACTGTATATACATAAATAAGGTAGGAAAATGTATGTAAAAGCAAGGCAAACATGACTAAATAATATCTACTATGCACGTACTTACCATCCATTGAATGTTTAGGTTTCATGTGAGACTGTTCTTATTTGTGATCATGTTGTTCATCCATGTGTATTACGAAGGTCTTTTATTTTTATTTATTTATGCTGTTTACACTCGCACAGTTACACATTCACACCAGGAAGCTGCCCAGTACAACCACAGACTGACCTGTGGCCAATGAGCAGCTCCACTGGAGCAGCTGGGGTTGAGGGCCTTGCTCAAGGGCACCACGGTGGAGTTAAGGAGGGTGGGGCAAACACTGCTACGTTATCTGTCCCACACAGATCTGATACGGTCACCCTCTGGTCACCAGTCCACATCCCTGACCGCCACTGCCCCACTTGTTTTACTGTTTTACTCTTGTTTACTGAGAATTGCAGTTTACCACTGTATGGCTAGCTTCACATCAGTGTAGAAGAAACTGAAATAACTACTATCACAGAGCAAAACTATGACTAACATTATTATTATACTATGTGTTCACAATTTTAGTTAAATGCCATTATAATATACTTTTAAATAAAGAAAGCTTATCTGTTTGCAGAATTTTAATGTTTACATCAATGTAGAAAAAGGCTGTCGCTCCACCCAGCTCGAGGACTTTGTAAGATGCTGGACAATCAACCAAGTATAAATAGAAATAAAGACATTCATCAGAGCCCTGATGAAGGCTTGACAGAACTGAAAGCATAGTAAGCAGTAAAGTGGAAATTGCACTGACTGTGTGGATGTCTTTATTTCTACTAATAATGTTTACATCAATGAAAAACAAATATACAAACAAACAAGACTGCATTTGTAAAAGGACTTGAAGATAATAATAAATATTTCCTTCACAAAACCATATCTGATTTTCTTAGAACGGCTCACACATATCTTATCATCATCATCATAGCAGTTTGTTATGGGGGACCATGACTGTTTCATTTAGGTCTGATCAGATTCCTCCACACAGCTCTCTCCTTAGCCTTCCGCTGCCAGGAACTCCTGTCTATAGCCAACTTCTTCAAGTTTCTTTTTACAGTGTCTTTAAATCTGAGCCTTGGTCTACCCTGATTGCGTTTGCCCTCGCATAACTGTGAGTAGAGTAACTGCCGAGGGAGATGCTGGTGGTCCATCCTGTCAACATGTCCGAGCCATCTCAGGTTCATCTGTATTAGCATGTCCTCCATTGATGATAGACCAGCTCGTTTCAACACTTGTATGTCGGTTATCTTGTCTTTCCATGAGATGTTCATTATTCCTTGAAGGTGTCTCATCATGTACGCATGGAGTTTCTTTACCTGCACTCTGTAGACAGTCCTGAGTTTCAGCACTGTACAATAGAGTAGCCAGTACTGTCGCTCTGTACACTTTGCATTTCACACAGATAGACACATGTCGATTGTTCCACAGCCTCTCCCTCAAGTTTCCAAACACAGCACTTGCTCTTCCCATTCTGAGAGAGAGTTCATCCTCCAGCCTAGCATTCTCTGAAACAGTACTCCCTAGATACTTGAAAGTCTTGCACTTGACTAGTGGCTCTGTACCAATGCTGATTTCTTCTGGTAGTGATGTTGATAACTGGAACTTTGGTGGTTGATAAAGGCACTCTGTCTTCTTGATGTTGATTTTGAGGCTGAATTGGCTAGCTGCTCTTGCAATTTCTCCACTAAAGATTGCATGTCTTCCACACTGTGTGCAACTAGAACACTGTCGTTAGCAAAGAGCATTTCTCTTACTACCTTTATCGATGTCTTACTCTTGGCTTAAAACTGTGCCACATTGAACAAGTCTGCTTCTTTCCTTTTTTGAATGTATACTCCTTCTGAAGTGAAGGCCACCTCAAGCATGGCTGCCAGATATAGCGAGAAGAGGTTAGGCGCCAGCACACACCCATGTTACACCCCGTTGCCTACTGAAAAGTCTTTAGATACTGAACCACCCATTGCCACGTTTGCTTGCATACCTGTATGGAGTGCCTCAATCAGGCTGACAAACTTCTCTGTACAGCCATATTTCTTGAGTACCTGCCAAAGTCCTTGTCGCGAAACAGTATCGAAGGCTTTAGTGAAGTCTAAAAAAGCAAAATTATTTAATCCACATACCTTTGCCAATATGCTTCCTGAGGGTGTCCGGGCAAAAGACTCTGTTAGAGGTTGAATGCCTTTTTAAAGGACACCAGCAGGAAGGAAGCATGTTATGGCGAGTTAGAGGGGTGATTTAAATTTGTAAATAGGGGTTAAATTATTTATTGAATTATTTATGGTGTTATTTATTGTGTGTTAGTTATATTTATTCTGTATATAGGTGGGGAATTATTTATGGTCTTTTAGATGTTAGTGGGTATATGTGGAAAATGGAAAAATGTTATTGTTTTACCTGGGACATATGGTATGTTCTAATTGATGTTAATTATCTCAAATAGTATATAACAGCTGTTTTTGGTTAGTAGTTATTGTCGAGAGATGGTCGAGAAGTTGTCGAGAGGATCAATGATGATGATGATGGTTGATGGACAAATTTAAGTCGTGGTAAATCGTGTCGGATGTTTTGGAGTTATTACCTGTAAGTTTTGGAAGAAAAATGGAAAACTGTTGATTTTTGAATTTTGCTATCCATGGTTTGCCACCTTTGTTCCTGAAGAGCTGCTTCCTCCAATCTCTGACGGTCTCCGACAGTCAGTGAACGAACCAAAGACTTTACCAAACACGTCAGTTCTTCCAGCTCGTTCAGTCCACTGGCTCCCTGCTCCTCAGATGCCATACCTGCGTCACCGTCAAACTGTTCCTCTTGCCTCACTGTTTTTCCTCTGGGCATCTTTCGTCCCTTGTCATCAACTACTTCCACCAAATGTTACCTCATCAGAGGGCGGACCACCGCTTTCGCCGCAAAATATAACGTCCTCCTGGAAACGGACCACCGCAGCCACCAAATGTACCGTAACAGCTAGACGAGGCGGCTGTCAATCAACAGTTTTCCATTTTTATTCCCAAAAACTTACAGGTAATAACTCCAAAACATCCAACACGATTTACCACGACTTAAATTTGTCCATCAATCATCATCATCATCATTGATCCTCTCAACAACTAACTACTAACCAAAAACAGCTGTTATATACTATTAGAGATAATTAACATCAATTAGAACATACCATATGTCCCAGGTAAAACAATAACATTTTTCCATTTTCCACATATACCCACTAACATCTAAAAGACCATAAATAATTCCCCACCTATATACAGAATAAATATAACTAACACAAAATAAATAACACCATAAATAATTCAATAAATAATTTAACCCCTATTTACAAATTTAAATCACCCCTCTAACTCACCATAACATGCTTCCTTCCTGCTGGTGTCCTTTAAAAAGGCATTCAACCTCTAACAGAATCTTTTGCCCGGACACCCTCAGGAAGCATGTTGGCAAAGGTATGTGGATTAAATAATTACCAATTGTTTACCCAACTAATCAATCACAACAATTATCTCACGAAGGCATTGCAATTAAACAAAGACAGATCCTAGAAACAATGTGTGCACTTTTAACACAATCATAACAACATTTACAATATTACAAATATAACATAATCACACATACAATAAATCATAATAGTGGGGACACTCCGTCATCACATTTCCTCCCCCCTTTTCCCAAGAGTACAGTACTCTAAGAGTCATGTACTCTTGAGAGACTATCTGCCACAAGGTTGGTTTTCCCTGCCACATACCGAACAGTAAAATTATATGGTTGAAGGGACACATACCACCCTGTGAGACGACTGTTCATGTCCTTCATCCTGTCCAGCCACTGTAGGGCCCGATGATCTGTCTCCAACACAAAATGATGCCCCAGTAAATAGTATTTGAGAGACCCTATTGCCCATTTCATTGCAAGACATTCCTTTTCTACCGTAGAGTATCTCGTCTCCCGGTCCAACAACTTGCGGCTCAAGAACAGTACTGGGTGTCTCTCTCCCCTCTCCTCCTGGAGAAGTACTGCTCCAATGCCAACTCCTGAAGCATCTGTCTGTAAGATAAATGGGCGAGCAAAGTCTGGATTGTAGAGAACCTTCTCACCAGAGATAGCACTCTTCAGATCCTCAAAAGCTCTATCACATTCCTCTGTCCATTTTACCCTATTAGGTGCTGAAGCCTTAGTGAGGTCAGTCAAAACTGCTGCTCTTTCAGCAAAGTGGGGAATAAACTTACTGTACCATCCTACCATTCCCATAAATGATCGAACCTTCTTCTTAGTAGTAGGCACAGGATAGGTCCGGATGGCATCCACTTTACCTACTCGTGGTCTAATGACCCCCTGGCCAACCACATGTCCCAAGTACTCCACCTGCTGCTGTCCAAACGCACATTTGCGTGGATTAATCGTCAGTCCTGCCCTCTTAATCAACCGAAGGACCTGCCCAAGGTGTACCAAATGTTCTTCCCAGGTCTGACTATAGATGACCACGTCATCCAGATAGGCAGCTGCAAAATTTGATACCTTTCTTAATACATGGTCCATGAGCCGCTGAAAAGTTGCAGGTGCCCCCTGAAGGCCAAATGGCATAACCCTGAATTAGAAACTGCCATAAGATGTTTTAAAGGCTGTAAGTTCTTTTGTTTCCGGTGCCAATGCCACCTGCCAATACCCCTTGCATAGGTCCAGTGTAGAAATAAACCTAGCCCTGCCCACTTTCTCGAACAGTTCATCAATCCGGGGCATGGGGTATGACTCAAACTTAGACACTGAATTGAGATATCTGAAGTCAATACAGAATCTCAAAGAGCCATCCTTTTTGGGTACCAGCACAATCGGGCTACACCACTCACTGACTGACTCCTCGATCACTCCCAGCTGCAACATCAGATCAATCTCCTGCTTCATCTTTGGAACCAATAGCTCCGGGATCCTGTAAGATTTCCTTCGTGGAACAGCCTCTTCTTTCAAATAAACTTTATGACGCACCAGCGTGGTGAAACCAGGTCTCTCCTGAAACAATTCTGGATCTAACAGTGCCTCTAATTCTCTCTGCTGATCCACCTGCAAATGAGACACTTGAAACAAGCAAGGCTCTGACACATTTGTGGGAAAAGACTGTTCTCTCTCCTCATCCACTTCTGTCGCACAAATGAAGAGCTGATGTGTCTCCTGACGAGCAGGCTGCTGCTGCTGATGACCAGGCTGCTGAAACTCTTTCAACAAGTTAATATGGAAGGTCTGATGTTTTATCTTCCTGTCAGGCATATATAGTTCATATGTCACTGCACTTAGTTTTTTTAGAGATTTCATACGGCCCCTGCCATTGAGCCAACAGCTTACTGTCACACGAGGGCAGCAATAACAAAACCTGCTGACCTGGGTGAAAACCCCTTTTTCTGGCCTTCTTGTCATACCAAGATTTTGTTTGGCCTGTGCCATCCTCATGTGCTCCTGAGCCAAAGCAGTTATTCGATCCAGTTTCTCTCTCATCTTAATAACATATGAGACCACATTGTCCTGATCACTCGGTGGACTCTCCCAGTGCTCCCTTAATAAGTCCAGTGGGCCCCTCACCTGATGACCATACAGCAGTTCAAAAGGTGACAACCCTGTTGAAGCCTGGGGCACCTCCCGATAAGCAAACAATAAGTATGGCACCCATTGATCCCAATCCGAGCCCGTATCAGAAACAAATTTCCGCAGCATGTTTTTCAGAGTCTGATTGAATCGCTCCACTAGTCCATCAGTCTGAGGGTGATATGGGGTGGTCTTAATACCCTTAATACCCAACAGCTTAAATACTTGCTGCAACAGTTTTGATAAGAAATTTGTTCCACAGTCTGTTAAAATTTCTCTGGGTATGCCTACCATTGAAAATAACTGGATAAGGCAGTTGGCAACCTGCCTAGCCTTGATAGATTTCAGGGGAAAGGCTTCTGGGTACCGAGTAGCATAATCACAAATCACCAGAATGTATTTATTACCAGCGGAACTTCTCTCTAGGGGGCCAACTATATCCATCCCTATTCTGTCGAATGGTGTTCCAATAATTGGTGGTGGGTGTAGTTGGGCACGAGCTACTCCCCTAGGTGATGTAATCTGACATATTGGGCACGATGTGCAGAAGTTCTTTATCTGGGTATACATTCCCGGCCACACAAACCTTCTAGCAATTCTCTGCAGAGTTTTTTGAAATGCTAGATGACCTGCCCAAGGGATAACATGTCCCAGTTCCATAATCTGTGGTGTGAGGTCCCATGGCAAAGCTATGGCCATAACTTCACCTTGTTGCTGGTACAAAATGCCCTTTTTCATGACATACATGGCCTCAGCCAAACAATCCGTTCTACCCTGTTTCACACCCTCAATCTCCGAGACTTTATTAAACCATGGTCCAAGTGCTGGGTCAGTTTTCTGTAATGCAGCTATGTCAGGAGGGATGTCAAACTCTACTGACTGACTTAATTGTGGTGTTTCTTCACCCAAGTTCTTTACAGAAGCTAACACCTTATCTCTTCTCCTCTGAGCCTTGGATTTAGATTGTTTACTAGGGCCTGCCTCTATCTCAGAATCATAAAATGGCAGCTCCTGAAGAACATTGGCAGCCCTCTGCGCCCTCTGCGCCCTGGTTGTCACCATATTACAAATTTTCCCAGCAGGTGCATCAAGCCTCTGCTCAATAGCGCCACCTGCCTGTCCCTCAGTTTGTTCCTCTCTAACCTGTTGTATAATGTCCAACAAAGTTGGAACATCATTGCCAAGAATAACTGGATACGGCAAATCAGGCACAAGATTTACAGGAAGGAGATAAGTTTGACCCCCCACTGTTAAATAGACCTCAGCGGTCGGGTACAACTTCTTATCCCCATGAACACCACTAATATTCACTGTAGACTCACTCCATGAATCTCTAGGGACTAGACTGGGCAACACAACAGTCTGGAAACAACCGGAGTCTAACAAGGCCTCTTTACACTGACCATTAAGCAAAATGTTAGTTTTATATATTTCACCATAAATTGGTGCTGACAGAGTAGGTCTTGGAACTGAGCATAATAATGAAGGTTTATCATTCTTAATGGCAGGACAAGAATACTGGGTGTGACCAATATTATTACATTGATAACAGCGTATATCTTTATTCAAAACAACACGTGACTTTTTGCTACTATTATATCTGCCATTTGTGATCTGACTGGTACTGGAATACAGCCTATTTTGAGCTAGACCACCCCTTTCACCCTCATTAAACTTACTCCGTGCGGTGAAATTGCTGTCACGGCCGAGAGTAGTTCTCCTGCTCCCAGACCTGGCTGACAGAAAAACCTCCGCCAGACGAGCAGCGTCCTCTGCAGTCTTCGGGTCCCACTCTTGTATCCAGATTCCCAGTTCCGGGTTCACCATCCACAGAAACTGTTCCAAAATTATACGTTCCATAATGTCTTTCACCGTTGAGGTCTCTGGTTTAATCCATTTATTGCACAGGTCTTTTAGACGAACATATAATTCACGGGGGTTTCGTCCTGATGAATGTCCAAAGCACGAAACCTTCTCCTATAAGTGTCGGGTGTTATTTCATATTTGTTTAAAATTGCTTCCTTCACTTTTCCATAATCATTCGTGTCTGTAATGTCCATCAGAACATACGCGCTCCGCGCTTTACCTGTAAGCAGAGGAGCCAACTGAATAGCCCACTCTTCTTCGCGCCAGCGGCAGACCATAGCAATCCTCTCAAATGTCGACAGATAATGTTCAATGTCGTCCCCAGGGGAGAGGGGATTCAGCCTGGGCTCATGGTGCGTTCGCGTCGTCCTCAACGGCACCTGCAGCGGTAAATCATCCTCCTGCTGGCCGACCTGACTGGCCGTCACCCTGGGGTCTTCCCCCGAAGTGCCGTCATCGCCACTGCGTTCAGCCCGGCTTCCACACTCCTCTCTCAGCTCCTCAACTTGCGACTGCATCTGCCAAATTTTGCTATCCATGGTTTGCCACCTTTGTTCCTGAAGAGCTGCTTCCTCCAATCTCTGACGGTCTCCGACAGTCAGTGAACGAACCAAAGACTTTACCAAACACGTCAGTTCTTCCAGCTCGTTCAGTCCACTGGCTCCCTGCTCCTCAGATGCCATACCTGCGTCACCGTCAAACTGTTCCTCTTGCCTCACTATTTTTCCTCTGGGCATCTTTCGTCCCTTGTCATCAACTACTTCCACCAAATGTTACCTCATCAGGCGGCGGACCACCGCTTTCGCCGCAAAATATAACGTCCTCCTGGAAATGGACCACCGCTGCCACCAAATGTAACGTAACAGCTAGACGAGGCGGCTGTCAATCAACAGTTTTCCATTTTTATTCCCAAAAACTTACAGGTAATAACTCCAAAACATCCGACACGATTTACCACGACTTAAATTTGTCCATCAATCATCATCATCATCATTGATCCTCTCAACAACTAACTACTAACCAAAAACAGCTGTTATATACTATTAGAGATAATTAACATCAATTAGAACATATCATATGTCCCAGGTAAAACAATAACATTTTTCCATTTTCCACATATACCCACTAACATCTAAAAGACCATAAATAATTCCCCACCTATATACAGAATAAATATAACTAACACAAAATAAATAACACCATAAATAATTCAATAAATAATTTAACCCCTATTTACAAATTTAAATCACCCCTCTAACTCACCATAACATGCTTCCTTCCTGCTGGTGTCCTTTAAAAAGGCATTCAACCCCTAACAGAGTCTTTTGTCCGGACACCCTCAGGAAGCATGTTGGCAAAGGTATGTGGATTAAATAATTACCAATTGTTTACCCAACTAATCAATCACAACAATTATCTCACGAAGGCACTGCAATTGAACAAAGACAGATCCTAGAAACAATGTGTGCACTTTTAACACAATCATAACAACATTTACAATGTTACAAATATAACATAATCACACATACAATAAATCATAACAGTGGGGACACTCCGTTGTCACAACTACATAAAGTGGCATGTTCTGTTCGATACACTTTTCTTGAACCTGTTTCAAGCAGAAAATCATGTCCATTGTGCTTCTTCCACTTCTAAAGCCACTGGGTTTCTGGTAGTACATTCTGTGAGATGTGTTCATTGAGTCTGTTCAGTAGTACACGTGAGAGAATCTTACCAACAGTGGCTAGCATCCTTCCAGTATTGGGGTACTTTCTGGACATCCCATATCTCTTGGATGAGCTTGTGCAGGCAGTTGGTCTGCTGAATGCCGCCAAATTTCCACACTTCTGCTGGAATTCCATCCCTTCCTGGAGCTTTACCATCCTGTGTTGTCCTGATAACTGCCATTAGTCCATCAAGATTTGGTGGTTCATCCAGACTTGACACAGCTGGTCGCTGCACTAGAGCTTCTTTAGCCTCTTCAGTGAGCTCTCCAGGGTTGTTCAGTAGTTGGTCAAAGTGGTCTGCAAATCTGTCCAGGATCTTGTCTTTCTTCTGCAAAGCTGTTTCACCATCCATAGCCTTTAGTTGGATCAGTCCTCTTGGTTTAGGGCCGTAGATTTCTCTCAAACCTGTGAAGAATGTTTTCATGTTCTTCATGTCTGCTGCAATTTGAAGTTCCTCTGATTTTTCATCCCACCAGTTGGACTTCATCTCTCTGGTGTACTTCTGTAGCTCACTCTGAGCCTTTGAGTATTTCTTCTTCTTCGACCTTGTGTTACACTGTAGGTTTTCCTGCCTAGCTGTATTCCTCGCTTCTGGTAGTTTCTTCAGATGTTCATCATGCTCATCAAACCAATCTTGATGTTTCCTCTCAGGGTGGCCTAAAACATCACTCACAGTCTGATACACTGTATCCTTCAGTGTTGCCCATTTCTCTTCTATGTCATTCTCTGAGTTGTTGCTGTCCCAGTCTTTCAAGTTTTCATCCATTTCCTGTGTAAGTTCTTCTTGCTTCTTTTGGCCTTTCAGTGCACTAGCGTTTAGCTTCCATGGTGGCTTCACATCCGTCCTGCAGTGCTGTTTTCATCTGCAAACCTTTAATCTAGATCTCAACATAACATGATCAGTACCGCAATCCACACCTCTCATTGCTCTGGTGTCCAATACATCCCTTATGTCTCTCTGCCTTACTATGATGTAGTCTAACAAGTGCCAGTGCTTGGATCTTGGGTGCATCCATGTCTTCTTATGTGTGTCCTTGTGTTTAAATAGTGTTGGTTATCACAAGGTTGTATTCTGAGCATAATGCAAGTAAAGTTCTCCATTAGCATTGCACTTGCCTACTCGATGACTGCCCAGCACAACTTTCCATTTCTCAGTGTCCGAACCATCTCTGGCATTAAAATCTCCAATGAGTATCAGCCTGTCATCAGTCGGTACACGCCTGATAGTCTCATGTAAATCACTGTAGAACTCTTCCTTCGCTTCCTCTGTGTTGGTCATTGTTGGGGCATATACACTGATGAGTGTGGCATACATCTTCTGTTGTAGTGGGAGTCTCATAGTCATTATCCTGTTGTTGATTGGCACCGGTTCCTCATCAAGCACTGCTCCTATCTCCTTTCTAAATGCAAAGCCCACTCCTGCTTCTCTCCTTTCTTGAGTTGATTTCCCACTCCAAAAGAAGATGTACCCATGGTTTTCCAAGCTGTCATATCCAGGCAGTCTTGTTTCACTAAGTGCAGCTATGTCTACATTGTACCTGTTCATTTCCAGGGCCACAAGCACGGTCTGTCTTTCTGGGCGCTGTGATGTTGTTCTGTCCAACAGAGTGTGTACATTCCATTCTGCTACACACAAGGCTGCTGTTTTCCTCTTCTTTTGACTTCCTTCGTCACTTTCTTGGATCGTCACTTCCTTGTGGTAACGTATCGTCACTTCCTGTTTTGCTGTCTGCCTGTGTGGTTTGCTCTCCAGCTCTCGAGCCACTAGCTATGGCTACTACCTCTCTTTCCTCTCCTCCTCTGGTGTGCTCTCTCTGTCAGATGTTTAGCTACACCTCTGCCTCTTTTAGTGATAACGGTAAATGTAATAAATGTTGTCTTTTTGAGGCGCTCGAGGCGAGGTTGTCTGATTTGGAATCCCGGCTCCGCTGCATTGAAACACCATCTGCGCCAGTTAATCTCGACGGACGCCCATTAGCTGCAGCGGAGCTAGCTAGCTTAGGTCCCCCTGTCACCGGTTCCCCGGCTCTCCTCTGCAGCGAGGAGACTGGGTGGGTGACGGTGAGAAGGAAGCCTAGTCGCAAAGCCCCGGTTCACCACCAACCTGTTCACGTTTCTAATCGTTTTTCCCCGCTCAGCGACACACCCGCTGAGGAAAAAACTCTGATCATTGGCGACTCTGTAGTCAGAAACGTGAACCTAGAGACTCCATCGGCCATAGTCACATGCATTCCTGGGGCCAGAGCAGGCGACATCGAGTCAAATTTGAAAATGCTGGCTAAAAGTAACTGTAAATATTCCACAATTGTTATTCACGCCGGCATTAATGACATCCGTCTCCGGCAGTCGGAAGTCACAAAACTTAATATAAAATCGGTGTGTGACTTTGCAAAAACGATGTCAGCCACTGTAGTATTCTCTGGGCCCCTCCCCAATCTGACCAGTGATGACATGTTTAGTCGCTCGTCATCCTTGAACCGCTGGCTGTCTGAGTGGTGTCCTAAAAATGACGTGGGCTACATTGACAACTGGAGCTCTTTTTGGGGAAAACCTGGTCTTATGAGACGAGACAGCATTCATCCCACTTTGGATGGTGCTTCTCATTTATCTAACAATCTGGCATCTTTTTTATCCAAATTTCCAAAACCATGACTACTCAGAGTTGGGACCAGGAAGCAGAGTCACAGTCTTACACGCCTCTCTGCAGCTCCTCTTCATCCGCCACCCCTCAGCTTAGCCCCTGTCTTCCCCATCAGAGAATCGTTGTCTGCTCCCTCCAAAGTAAATAAAAATATAATGTATAAGCATCCCAAAGTGATAAAGCAAAATATTGGTAAAACTCAAATTAAACATAAAGCCTCTAAATTGAATGATTTGGCCTCTGTTCCTCCTCATAATTTAAAAATTAAATGTGGTTTATTAAATATTAGGTCTCTAACTCCCAAGTCTCTGTTAGTCCATGATCTGTTAATTGATCATCAGATTGATTTAATTTCCCTTACAGAGACTTGGTTAGGACAAGAGGATTATGTTGGTTTAAATGAATCAACTCCCTCTGGTTATTTAAACTGTCAAAATCCCAGAAGTTCTGGTCGTGGAGGAGGAGTAGCATCAATTTACCATTCCAAATTACTAGTTAATGTAAAGCAAAAAACATGTTATAATTCCTTTGAGGGCCTGGTCCTCAGTGTTGGGCACTTTAGCAATTCCAGGTTAAACCCAATTTTATTTGCCATAGTTTATCGTCCCCCATCAACCTATTCAGAATTTTTATCCGAATTTCCTGATTTCTTAGCTGATTTAGTGCTGAAATCTGATAGAATAATTATAGTAGGGGACTTTAATATACATGTGGATGTAGATAGTGACTGCCTTAATGTGGCTTTTAATTCAATATTAGACTCGATTGGGTTTTCTCAGAAAGTAGGAAATTCTACTCATTACCTCCACCATACATTGGACCTTGTTCTGACATATGGCATAGAAATAGAAAATCTTGTAGTGTCTCCTCATAACCCTGTACTGTCAGACCATTGTCTGTTAACCTTTGATTTTACTATTTCTGACTATTTGGCTCCTAAAGAAAAATATTATCACAGTAGATGCCAATCAGATGATGCTGTTTCCAAATTTATGCAGATTGTTTCCTCTATGCCATGTGTCAACACAACGGAAATAAGCTATAGACAGCTTGCTCCTTCTGTAATTGATAACATGGTGGATAGTGTTTCAGCTTCTCTGCATCAGGCTCTAGACTTGGTGGCCCCCTTAAAAAAGAAAAAGTCTAATCAGAGATTTTTAACTCCTTGGTTCAACACAGAAACTCGTAGCTTAAAACAGAAGACTCGTCAATTAGAAAGAAAATGGCGCTCTACTAATTTAGATGAAATCTATTTAGCTTGGAGAAATCATCTTTTAATTTATAAAAAATCTCTTAGAAAAGCTAGAACGAGTTATTACTCTGCATTAATAGAAGAGAACAAGAATAACCCCAGGTTTCTTTTCAGTACTGTAGCCAGGTTGACAAAGAGTCAGGACTCTGTCAATCCTAGCATCCCCTTAGAGCTTACTAGTCAGGACTTTATGAACTTTTTCAATAATAAAATTTCATCCATCAGAGATAAAATCAATCAGATTCTTCCCACAGTTAACTTAAATACTGTAACTACTACAACTCCTTCTATTGATGTCTGTCTTGATGAGTTTACTCCAATCGACCTTTGTGAGTTAGACAAAATAGTTTCCTCATCCAAACCTTCAACTTGTCTTTTAGACCCTATTCCTACCAGGTTATTTAAAGAAGTCTTCCCACTTATTGGTAGCTTTATTCTTCATATAATCAATTCTTCATTAACTTTAGGCCATGTACCGCAGGCTTTTAAAACGGCTGTAATTAAACCCTTACTCAAAAAGCCAACGCTAGATCCAGGAGCTTTAGCTAACTATAGACCAATCTCTAATCTCCCTTTCATTTCAAAAATCTTAGAAAGAGTTGTTGCTACGCAATTATTTGACCACCTGCAGGGAAATGGTTTATTTGAGGAGTTTCAATCTGGGTTTAGAATCCATCATAGCACTGAAACAGCCTTAGCGAAGGTCACTAACGACCTCCTCATTGCATCTGATAATGGACTAGTTTCTGTACTTGTCCTTTTAGATCTTAGTGCAGCTTTTGATACTATTGATCATAATATTCTACTTGATAGATTAGAACACTATGTTGGACTTAATGGAACTTTGTTGCAGTGGTTTAGATCTTATTTATCTGATAGGTTCCAGTTTGTTCATGTAAATGATGAGTTTTCTTTCAGCTCAAAGCTTAGTCATGGAGTTCCACAGGGATCTGTGCTTGGCCCTACTCTTTTTAGTTTATATATGCTTCCGTTAGGCAACATTATTAGAAAGCACTGTATACATTTTCACTGTTATGCAGATGACACACAATTATACCTGTCAATGAAGCCAGATGATACTAATCAATTAGCCAAGTTAGAAGCCTGTCTTAAGGAAATCAAAGTTTGGATGACTTGTAATTTCCTGCTATTAAATTCAGATAAGACTGAAGTCATTCTTGTTGGTCCAAAAAACCTTAGAAATTCCTTTCCAAATCAAACTTTCAGTTTGGATGCAGTTACTCTTTCTCTTAATAGCTCTGTGAGGAACCTTGGAGTTATTTTTGATCAGGATTTGTCCTTCAATTCACATATTAAATTTGTTTCTAAGACTGCCTTCTATCATTTGCGTAATATTGCCAAGATTAGGAGCATCTTGTCTCAGAGTGATGCTGAGAAGCTGATCCACGCTTTTGTTAGCTCGAGATTAGATTATTGTAATTCTTTATTATCAGGCTGTCCTAAAGCATCTTTAAAAAGTCTTCAGCTGATCCAAAATGCTGCAGCAAGAGTTTTAACAGGTACTAGAAAGAGAGATCATATCTCTCCGGTTCTGGCCTCCCTTCATTGGCTTCCCATAGAGTTTAGAATTAAGTTTAAAATCCTTCTTCTTACTTACAAAGCTCTAAACAATCAGGCTCCTTTTTATTTAAAAGATCTGATACTACCGTATCATCCTAACAGAGCACTACGCTCCCAAAATGCAGGTTTACTTGTAATACCTAGAATCTCCAAAAGTACAGTGGGAGGCAGAGCCTTCAGTTATCAAGCTCCTCTCCTGTGGAATCAGCTGCCAATCTGGATTCGGGAGTCAGACTCGATCTCTGTTTTTAAGAATAGGGCTAAAACCTACCTTTTTGATATAGCCTACAATTAGGGAGGGATCATGTGTTTCTGAACCCTCCCTTAGTTATGCTGCTAATAGGTTTAGTCAGCCGGGGGACCTCCAGTAATGCACTGGGCCTCACTCCTTTCCTCACTCTCTATGAAATATTTTTTTTTTTTGCTGGTCATTAACATTTGTTTGTTCTCTCCCATAGATTGAGTCCCCATCGTGCTGTTTGCTCTCTACATGTCTGTTCTTTTCTTCTTCTCTGTCCCCTCACCCCCCAGCCAGTCGCAGCAGATGACTGCCCCTCCCTGAGCCTGGTTCTGCTGGAGGTTTCTTCCTGTTAAAAGGGAGTTTTTCCTCTCCACCGTCACCAAGTGCTTGCTCACAGGGGATCGCCTGATTGCTGGGGTCTTTCTGCAACTGTGGGGGTCCTCCCTACAGTTGATAGTGCTATGAGATGACTGTTGTTGTGAAATGGCGCTATATAAATAAAGTTGAATTGAATTGAATTGAATTGAATTCCTGCTCCTAGCTTACTTTTTGCTGCCTGTCAGAGTGTGAACAGATCAACGCGGACCTTGTTTGCCCGGGTGACGTCCGAGCTGATATGAGTTGCTTTCTGACTGACCATTTCATGAAACTGCTTGCAAAGTATTTGAGTGCCGCTAGCTTTTGCTGGACTAGCGTCACATTCTTTATCTAGCGGCAGATAAAGGTGTTATCAGTGGCAAGGACAAGCCAAGACAAACTGACTCCAGTATCTGTTGCAGTGACTGACCAGATGATAGGTTTGTTTATCTCTGCTCTTTGTGTAGTGCATGTCACGATGCACTGACTGTCACAGTCCACCACAGACCTTGCGACAGATGTGTTCATCTGCCAGGATGTCCAGTCTCACCCCGTTTAACTGGGAGTGGTCCACCACAGACCTGTGGCAGATATTGTTTTTAGTTCTGCCAGGATGCCCTGTTTCACCCTTCACGCCCTCGGAAGGGTGGGGATGCCGGTTGAGTCGCTGGTGGCCCGACCCATGAGACGGGTAGTACTGGTTTTCATGGTTATCCGGTAGCAAGCAAGCCAATGCCTGACCTGACAAAAAAAAAGGGGGGGGGGTGTAAGTCTCAGTTAAAACATCATTTTAAGAATAATGTTAACTGACTTAAAGTACATTTCTAACTACACTATATCATACAATATGCCGTTTAACATACAATTTCATTTGATCACATTTAGATCTTAGTTCAAACAAGCAGAGTATTTGCAACCAACTTAATTAAGACTCGAACTAAAAACAATCAATCTGAATACAACTGGGAGCATTTAAGAATGAAAATCTTTGGATTCCTTAATGAAGTTCTGCCTGCGAGATCACCTGCACTCATACATTCCAAGTACCATTCATGGGATGGACCAGATTCCATACAAAAATGTTAAAATTTTGCTTTGGCTTTAACTTTAAGAGGTTGCTGTTCCAGTTAAAAGTCTCAAGTGTTGAAGACTCCACTTTTGTATAAAACGGCCAAGTCAGTATACCACAAAAGGCTCAAAGTCGCAATGGTAATCCAAAGGTTAAACCGGCTGTTGGTGTCATTTAAACCCTACATGGCTTCGACAACGTGGAGCCGACAATTCACTTTGAAATGGATGGCAGTGACTTATTGCAAACGAGCAACTTTAAAACACACAACACTAAAATTAAGAGCATTGGAAGAAGGAAAATAGTTTAATATAAAACACAGCTGTCTTACCTTGAAATGTCCTTTATAAATGAAGATATTCAAACTGAAGAACGGAGGAAAATAAGATAAGCCTTTATTAGTCCCACAACGGGGAAATTCCAGGATTGCAACAGCACAGGGATAGCAACACTCAGAGCAACAATCAGAAGGCAAGAAAAAAAAACAAGCAAGCAAGAGCAGCTAATAAACATATGTACGTATTACTATAAAATATATATATATACACACACACACAGACACACAGTGCAGAGCATTGTAGCTGGATGGAATAAATATATGAATATATGAACACACAGTGCAGAGCATTGTAGCTAGATGGAATAAATATGTAAATATATAAACACCCACAGTACGGAGCATTGCAGCTAGGTGGAATAAATATGCAAGTATATAAACACACACAGTGCGGAGCAATGTAGCTAGATGGAATAACATGTAGATATATAAATATATAAACACCCACAGTACGGAGCATTGCAGCTAGACGGAACAAATATGCAAATATATAAACACACACAGTGCAGAGCATTGCCGCTAGATGGAATGAAACAGCATAACCGTCTACCCAGCTATCCTGCATGGTATGATTATGTGCCCATACACACTCTCACCCTCCATAGCGACCGGCATGCTCCTAGTTGTATGCCGGAGAGGACCACTGTGTAAGTCTATTGCATCTTCTGCATTCAAAAAACTATTAGTTTGTTACGTCTTTTTTGCTATCTCTGCGAGCAGCCCTGCTTAGGTTGTACAGTCTGACAGCCGTTGGTAGGAAGGACCTACGAAACCTCTCGGTTGTGCACCTGGGATGATGTAGTCTGCTGCTAAATGAGCTCCTCAGTGCATTCAGTGCACTGAGGAGTAAAAAACTGTCCAAAATATCCAACAGATTCCACAGAGGCGTTACAATATGTATGTATATATTGTGAAGGAATGAAAGGACGAGATACGAGAAGCCCAAATTGTGCACCAGGAGTGCGCCAGAAGAAAAGTCAAGACCCCTCACAGCCCCTCACAGCCCCAGTAAACATCCAGGGAATAGACATTGAGATGGTGACATCCTACAAGTACATATCTTATCAATATATACAGAAAGCTACCAAATTTTTCTTTTTTGGAGACCATGAGATACTCATCTTTCCAAAAAACTTTAACACAATCACCTTGTTTGGTACTGATGACCCAAAATTTGGCCTGAGGCTGAAGGACTAAGTTTACGTAAGCTGTATGATGCTCATTACTTAAAGGCTGCATCTGTTTGTATCAGTCTGTGGCTGTTTGACACTGTGATTATGCAAAGTAAATGGTAAATGTTTTTTTCTTCCCAGCAGAAGGAGCAGACCAATTCAGAGCCCAGTGGGAGAGAGAGAGCGGAGACCAATGCCAGCACTAATGACGTGAGTTTACACAGTAGTTTGTGTGTTGGATTAGGTCTGTGTTTTTATTTTAGAACCATGTCCTTACTGAAATATTGCTCCATGCAGCCATTTTGCTCCACCATGTTCTGTGTTGAAATTTTCTAACTTCCTGTCATTGTCGCCCATGGCATGGTTGAACACAGCAGTGGAACACTGTCTGACATGCCTCGTGCCAGCAACACAACACTTGGTTCCTCAAGAAGCAACTGGTAGCCACATAATCCCAGCAACAAAGAGCTCACAGACGTAAATGAGATTAAGTTCACACAAGGAACAGAGATGTAGTTAGAGGGCTTGTGACCAAAATAAAGCAGCTTGCTGTGGCAGTGATATTACCGTGGATACTGCTGACACTACATAAGCTAAATTATTTCTGTCTGTCTATGCACGGAGGCTGGGCCATTAGTAGCAGTGACGGGAATCAGTTTTCTACGTTACTTGGTTTGTCATAAATTGTGAGGATGTCCCAATCACATCTCGAGTATCAGACTGGGAGCCCAATCAAGGCTTTTGTGACTCGATCAGTATTGGGGTCACTGGGTTCATCTCCATTCAAGTCTCTGTTGTTTTCTAGCAGCTACAGATGTTTTACGTCAGCCTTGCCATAACACAGCAGGGAGGGTGTTGCCAACATGTCTGCTGTGTTTAATACTCTGAGTGTTGAGGTGTCATGCAAATCATGGCATTGATTTTTTTTTTTTTTTTTTACAATAACTTTAATGTTCTTAATGGAGTGTAGTCTGCAGGAATGTGTTGTAGAAAAATCTTAAGTATTGGATTGTGACTCGGTATCAGCTGATCCTCAGTTTTAAATGTCCAGTGTCAGATCATCCATCCATCCATCCATCTTCTTCCACTTAATCCTTTTCGGGTCGCGGGGGGGCTGGAGGCTATCTCAAAGATGCTGGGATAGTGTCAGATCAGGGGGAAAAAAATCTTGTTTGAAACATACCTATTTTACATACTGTATACTGAGTGTAGAATAACACCTGCTGTTTGTGCCATTTAAATGCACTGTTGTGTAGTTTAAAAAAGGTGTTTTTTTTTTATAGGAAAAGCTATTTTGAATAATTTTGATCCCCAAAAATCTACATGGAGTTGCAAATCGTATTTGAGCATGAAAATGAAAGCAAAACAGTATATAGTAAACTGTAATATAGTGAGTGTAAACTGTCCTGTTAATATTAGTATAAATTTCTTATATATGCAGAAATTCTGTTTTGAAGTTGCAATTTTTCTTCTTTGTCATAAATTTACTTAAAACATTTACTAATGAGAATAAATTTGAATTATTCTAAATGTGAGAGTTAAATGTTAGACTTCCCTTCCCATAAATAAAATAGTTTTTTTTTTTTTCCCCTGGTAAATATTTTTTGTCTCAATTTTTTTTTTTCATTTTCTAAGTTTTTATCAAAGTCGCTGGGAGCCACTGGTTATGGGTCCATTCTATGTCAGCTGATCAAATGCCTCCCACGTAATCATTTCAGATTTGCCTGAAAAAAAAAAATCCACATACACTTTTTGTTCACACAGTTCTTAGAAGGAAAAGTGCCATATGTACAGATATATAGTGATAGATTGACAAAAAAATTACTAAATATGCTTGTAACAGTGTACCTATACTAGTGCATCTCAAAAATTAGAATATAGTGAAAAAGTTCTCTTCTGTGCATCGCCACCCAGTGGTGGAGGGGTTTACATGCCCTAATGATCCCAGCAGCTACAGTCATGTGAAAAAATTAGGACACCCTGTATAAGCCTGTGTTTGTTTGTTTTTTTAACATATTTGGACATATGGATATTTAATATCAATGTTAAAAATACTGGGAGATTCATGTAATCCCAGTATTCATGTAATCCCAATGTAAAGCCCAGCAGAGGATGTTCTTCCTGCGGCAGCTGAGGAAGCTCAAGCTACCCACCAAGATGTTAGTGCAGTTCTACACAGCCATCATCGAGTCCATCCTCACCACCTCCATAACCGTGTGGTACGCAGGAGCCACTGCCAGGGACAGACTAAGGCTGCAGCGCGTCGTGCGCACTGCTGAGAAGGTGATCGGCTGCAAGCTCCCATCTCTCCAGGATCTGTACATCTCCAGGACCCGGAGGCGTGCTGGCCGGATCATAGCCGATCCCTCACACCCTGGTCACGTACTGTTTGCCCCCCTCCCCTCTGGTAGAAGACTTCGGTCCATCCAGACTAAAACCTCCCGTCACATGAACAGCTTCTTCCCCTCTGCCATTAGACTGCTGAACACTAAGTGACTCTCGTGCACCATGTACAGCAGCTCAACCAGACTCATGTCAATCATCACTGTTTTCTTCCTGCATTACCGACTGCACTATATAGTTCTCCACAGTATCTGCTGCTGGCTAATATATATTTTAACTGTTGACCAGTATCACTTAATCTTATCCTACACTTTATTACATGTATAGTTTATTTCTCTTATCTTATCATGTTTAATGTTGCAGCATTGTACCGAGACAAATTCCTAGTTTGTGTACTACATGAACAATGGCAATAAACCTGATTCTGATTCTGATTCTGATTCTAATACAACTAACCAATTAAAAATGAATTAAATATTTTTTCAGATTTTCTGTAAAATGTAATTCTAAATAAATAGTGAGGAATAAATTAGGACACCCCCACATTCATTCCCACTTAAAATGGCTAAAATAAATGGTAAAAAATGTAAATTAAAACAAAAACAAGGTTACACATAGATATGTGAACATTTCTTAATAAAGAACTGAATATTTAATGGAGTGTCCTAATTTTTTCACATGACTGTATGTTGTTGGGGGTAGCTGAAGGGCAGCCAGTTTGAACATCTATTTCTGTTTCAAGGCTTTTTTTTTAATTTAGAAGATTATAACTGGAAGTTTCTGAACTAAATTACAAATCACTTTTTTAGCTGTAAGCCTGTAACCATCTAACCACTGCAGTGCTGTAAATTAGACTCTATGTAGTCAGTTTAGTTGATTTGCGATAAGGAGGTTAGAGACTGTGGTTGTCAGTCAGCATGTATGTTAAGGTGCTTGCTGGTCAGTGTCGTGTCATTCTGCATGTTGCAGTGTGAAACTGCTCATTGGATGACTGTGTCAGAGTTTAAGTAGGTTAACAAGGCAGATGTTTTAACTGTCATGCTTCTAAAAATAATTTTGGTGTCATTGTAAGTTAATATGTGCCAAACAGGATTTAGTTGCCCTGTAGGAAAAGTGCAAGCCAGCTTTGAGGAAAAAGTGTGCAGCTGACATTTTGATAAATCTGTCAAGCAAGTTGTCACTACTGTCTGGGCTGTTCCATTCCATACAGGTACAAATCCAAATTTGTCACACTTAAACCTGGATATCTGAGTGGTAGCCCTAACAAAGGAGGTTAAATCGTTCCTTCTCTCTAATGCAATAAGTTGAAGCTCCCTGAGCCTCATCACCTGAAAAGATTAACTGTGTCGCTCTGGTGAAGAGAGGCTGCATTTCTAACTGTGTTCAGCTAGTAGGAACAGAGGTTGGGAGTGTAGAGGTGCTGATTTGTCCTTAAATGAAGGCAGTAATCAAGGTCAAAATCTGCAACACACCTCTTTACAAGGATGGCTCCAACAAACAGGTACCAAACACTTTACATGGAGGAAATGTGCTCTAGTTCAGAGGCTGCTACTCTGTAGCTTCTAGTGCTTCAGTAGTGTTACCCGTTAGCTGAGATGGTATTGGTTGACCAGACTGACTGTTGATTTGTACTCGACACCACTAAAGGACTGTGGTAGAGTTCTATATGAAGTGCTTTATCATTTGTCTTTTTTTTGGCATGATTTATTTTATTTTAGTAGCATTTTATTGGATAGCAACAGTATTAAAAAATAGGACAGAGGGTGGAGGTCAGGGAGAGAGACGATGAGCATGACATGAACCAGAGATCTCCTTCCCATGGCACATCGTCAGTCTGAGTATGACCACTGCTTGGCTCATCTCCTTTCTTTATTTCAGTACAGTGACATAGTCCTATGATGTTAGGTTAGCTCTGTGCAGTTGTGTAAGAGGAATTGGTAATATTTTCTTGTGAGTCACGGTCAGTCATGGAGGAAGTTACCTGCCATTCATTATACCCCAATACATAGGGGTGGAGATCATTGAGAGATCTGGCCAGTTTTTGATCTATCAATGATCTTCAGTGATTTCCACAGTCACCACGCTCTCCTCAAAGTTTTGACTCA
Organism: Pholidichthys leucotaenia; assembly: GCA_020510985.1. NCBI lineage: Eukaryota > Metazoa > Chordata > Actinopteri > Cichliformes > Pholidichthyidae > Pholidichthys > Pholidichthys leucotaenia. Next base: position 205,979,284 of record CM035839.1, read on the forward strand.
GTCCAAAACACACAAACATCGCCCGAACGATCCCAAAGATCAAAAATTGGCCCAATTTCTCCACAGTCTTTTGTGTAAAGGGACCCTTACCTGATAGGATTTACAGAAATTTTGCAAAGGGAGTTCAAAGGAAGTGGAAGAGTAAAGAGAACCTTCAGTTTGTCTAATGACAGTGATGTAGAGGTGAGCTGCTATTTATTTAGAGAGCTCTCGCCTTCATGATTTCTCTTTTAATGATCAAAAATACAGTTTAAAAAATGAATGGAAACAAATAATACTGACAGTTTTGTATATCACTTTTTTCTCTGCTAAAATGCCAAAATAAGAATAAGACATTGAATAAATGAGACAGCTGAAATGGTGGATGACATCTGCGTGTATTAAGGCTATTTTAGTTTTTTAGGGTGAATGTGATTGTTGAGATGCTGCTGACAGTCATCTCTGTCTACACATTGTGTTGTTAAATATAGAAATATGTGAGGCCTTTATTTAAAAAGGTTGGCATATGAGCAGTTGATCTTTGCTTCACTCATTATAATTTTGAGTAACTGACCAAGGTCCAAGTTCTGCTGTGTTGAGCAGCTAAAGCCATGTACTCAGCTTCTCATGTAGTTTTTACATCGGTTTGTTTTTTTGACTTCTACAAGAACAGTGGTCTGTGTTTAGTTATGACTAAAGCAATACCCAGTTGTGTTTCTCTTATTTAATTGTCAGACACATTCACTGTTGTTGTTCAACTCAAGTTTCAGTGTTTCATCAATTTTTTCTGTAGCACAGTTCTTGGTCAACAAGACCGTTTAAGTACCTCATGCATAGCTGATACTGAATGTTGCTTCTTTGGCTCTGGAAGATTTGTTGACAGCTCAGTGATTGTAAAAGTTTGGTCTTGTCCATGTCATCAGATATATGAAACTGCCAGCTGTCTCTCTGTATCTTTTTTGCATCATCAAACTCTCCCTGATCATTACACTTTAGTTTTAACTTACATGGTCTCAGCCTTGATTTACAGTCTGGTATGGCAAAGACCTTCCCTCCGCTTTGTTCAAAGTCAGTCCTTAGAAAATGTTTGTTTTAAACTTAGAGTATTTTCACACCTGAAGGTCCACACCAAGGTCCGGACCAAGGTTCATATTTTTGTTCCATTGTCTACATTTGGATTGGTTAGGTTTGGTTTCACACTGGTCCTTTTCCAAGCAAACTAAAACACATTGTTACGACACCTACATCTTGTTGCCATGATAATGCTCTGTTGTCATGATGATGTTTGTGGTGTTAGCACAGATTGGGAGTTAGTAGGGTTGGGGAGGGGGAAATGTCAATATGATACTGTATCAATTCAGAGACACTAATATTGTGATACTTTATTACATAACGCCTTTCATGACACCTAAAGCACTTTACAATGAGTCCATTATTCATTCACTCCACAGACAGTCTCTGGTAGTGGTATGCTACCTCTGTAGCCACAGCTGCCCTGGAGCAGACTGATTGAAGCACGGCTGCCAGTCCACGTAAATGTATTTATACACCAGTGTCACAAACACTGGAGGCAAGGCGGGTAAAGTGTCTTTCTCAAGGACACAACAGTAGGATGGCTGGGCAGAGTGGGATTCAAACCGCCAACCCTCCGGTTATTGGTCAACCAGCTCTATCTCCTACCACTAATTTATTAATGAAGAATTATTAATAAATGTTGCAAACACAAAGTTACCTATTTAGGTACCAGAGTAATATAAACCAGCTGACTTTTCAGTCCGCTTGATCAACCAGGGTACCCTGGTAAGTTCAGGTCTTTGTGGGAAATTATCTAATTTCACTTCTTAATTGGTCCAAAAATTGCAAATAATTTGCCATTGTTCTGCATGGGTGCCTACAGAACCCATGCCCAACAACAGAAAATTATTTGCAATTTTTTGGGCCCAATTAGCAAGTGAAATTAAATAACTTCCCACAGAAACCTGAATGTACCAGGGCACCCTGATTGAAAAACACTGCACTAGATGGTGCTAAGTGCTTACTATCTTTAGGTCAGCACAGCAAAGTTGTGACTCTTGAAGTCTGCTGAGTTGGCCAAGACAAAGATCAGGATGGGAAATCACAAGATATGTTATCGCAGTACTCATTGTATTGCAAGACCATGATAATACTGCATTGCAGGCCAAGTATTGTGATAGTATCGTATCGCCTCTAGTGATTTTACCTCTGGTAGTTAGCAAACATGATACTCACCCTACAAGGTGTTTTCTGCAGCTCTAGATACATTGGTAACCACACTTTAAAGTATCTGTGACATGATTTAGGAACTATGGATCATATTCAGTATGAATTTATCTTTAATCGTCCATATGCCAGATGGCATCCATCCAAATAGACTTGGTGCACGTGTTTTAAGGGACAATCTGTTCTATTCCATTCAGCATTTTTTAGTACAGTGACTGAAATTTAGTGCATTAACTCACCCCGCAGTTCCTGGGTCTGCCAACCAGCCCTTCTTTGTTTCCACTTCTTGTATGAATCCTATTAATCCAAATAATCCTCACTGTTTAGATCAGTCTTCAGTTTATAACACCACAGAGATTGTGTCTGTTTCCCGTTACCCAAAATATTATAACCCAAGACAAATACAACATAACTTGATAAATACACGCCTTCCTGCAGCTCCTCCACATCCACCACCCCTCAACTTAGCCCCTGTCTTCCCCATCAGAGAATCATTGTCTACTCCCCCCCAAAGTTAATAAAAATATAATGTATAAACATCCCAAAGTGATTAAACAAAAAGTTGGTAAAACTCAAATTAAACATCAAGTCTCTAAATTTAATGATTTGGCCTCTCTTCCTCCTCATAATTTAAAAATTAAATGCGGTTTGTTAAATATTAGGTTTCTAACTCCCAAGTCTCTACTAGTCCATGACCTATTAATTGGTGATCAGATTGATTTAATATCCCTTACAGAGACTTGGCTAGGGCAAGATGATTATGTTGGTTTAAATGAATCAACTCCCTCTGGTTATCTAAACTATCATAATCCCAGAGATGCTGGTCATGGAGGTGGAGTTGCGGCAATTTACCATTCTAAATTACTAGGTAATGTAAAGCAAAAATCATGTTTTAATTCCTCTGAGGGCCTGGTCCTCAGTATGGGGCATGTTAGGAATCTTAGCTTAAACCCAATTTTCTTTGCCATAGTTTACCATCCTCCCTCAGCCTACTCAGAGTTTTTATCCGAATTTGCCGAATTTTTAGCTGATTTAGTGCTGAAATCAGATAGAATAATTATAGTAGGGGATTTTAATATACATGTTGATGTAGATAGTGACTGTCTTAATAAGGCATTCAATTCAATATTAGACTCAATGGGGTTTTCCCAGAAAGTAGAAAATGCTACCCATTATCTCCACCACATATTGGACCTTGTTCCGACTTATGGCATAGAAATAGAAAATCTGGTAGTGTCTCCTCATAATCCTGTACTGTCAGACCATTGTCTGTTAACCTTTGATTTCACTATTTCTGACTATTTGACGCCTAAAGAAAAATACTACTACAGCAGATGTCTTTCAGATGATGTTGTTACCAAATTTATGCAGATTGTCTCCTCTATGCCATGTGTCAGCACAACGGAAATAAAAGATGGAGAGCTTGCTCCTTCCGTAATTGATAGCATGGTAGATAGTGTTATAGCCTGTCTGCATCAGACTCTAGACTTGGTGGCCCCTTTAAAAAAGAAAAAGTCTAATTAGAGATTTCTAACCCCTTGGTTTAACACAGAAACTCATAGCTTAAAACAGAAGACTCGTCAATTAGAAAGAAAATGGTGTTCCACTAATTTAGATGAAATCTATTTAGCTTGGAAAAATCATCTCTTAATTTATAAAAAAATCTCTTAGAAAAGCTAGAACAAGTTATTACTCTGCATTAATAGAAGAGAATAAGAATAATCCCAGGTTTCTTTTCAGCACTGTAGCCAGGCTGACATAGAGTCAGGATTCTGTCAATCCTCGCATCCCCCTAGAGCTTACTAGTCAGGACTTTATGAACTTTTTCAATCATAAATTTTTATCTATTAGGGATAAAATCAGTCAGATTCTTCCCACCGTAAACTTAAGTACAGCAACTACTACAACTCCTTCAACTGATATTTGTTTGGATAAGTTTACTCCAATTAACCTTTTAGAGTTAGATAAAATAATCTCCTCATGCAAGCCTTCAACTTGTCTTTTAGACCCTATTCCTACCAGGTTATTTAAAAAAGTCTTCCCATTTATTGGTAGCTGTATTCTTCAAATAATCAATTCCTCTTTAACTTTAGGTCATGTACCACAGGCTTTTAAAATTGCTGTAATTAAACCCTTACTCAAAAAGCCAACGCTCGAGCCAGGAGTTTTAGCTAACTATTGACCAATCTCTAATCTGCCTTTCATTTCAAAAATCTTAGAAAGAGTTGTTGCTATGCAATTATTTGACCACTTTTTTGATTTTGTATACTTTATTGATCCCCAGAGGGGAAATTGAGGGCATCCACCTGGATGGATGAAGCAGCCACGGTACGGCGCTATCCCTTTACCATTCACACACACACACATTCACACCTAGGGCCACTTTTAGAGTCTCCAATTAACCTAACCTGCATGTTTTTGGCTTGTGGGAGGAAACCGGAGAACTCCCGGAGTAAACCCACACAGACACAGGGAGAACATGCAAACTCCACACAGATCACTGTTGGTCAGAGACTGGGTTCGAACCAGGGATCCCATGGCCAAGGGTGAGATGCTGTGCTGCTGCAGTGCTAACCACTGCACCACCATACCGCCCATCACTTGCAGGGAAATGGTTTATTTGAAGAGTTTTAATCTGGGTTCAGAATCCATCATAGTACCAAAACAGCCTTAGTGAAGGTCACTAATGACCTCCTTATTGCATCTGATAATGGACTTGTTTCTGTGCATGTCATTTTAGATCTTAGTGCAGCCTTTGATACTATCGACTATGATATTCTACTTGATAGATTAGAACACTATGTTGGACTAAATGGAACTTCGCTGCTGTGGTTTAGATCTTATTTGTCCGATAGACTTCAGTTTGTTCATGTCAGTAATGAGTTTTCTTCTAACTCTAAGCTCAGTTATGGAGTTCCACAGGGATCTGTGTTAGGCCGTACTCTTTTTAGTTTATATATGCTTCCACAACATCGTTAGAAAGCACTGTATACACTTTCATTGTTACGCAGATGACACACAATTATACCTGTCAATGAAGCCTGATGATAGTAATCGGTTAGCCAAGTTAGATGCCTGTCTTCAGGAAATCAAAGCTTGGATGACTTGTAATTTTCTGCTATTAAACCCAGATAAGACAAAAAACCTTAGAAATACCTTTCCAAATCAAACTCTTAATTTGGATGCGGCTACTCTTTCTCTGAATACAGTACTTCTGTGAGGAACCTTGGAGTTATTTTTGATCAAGATCTGTTTTTTAATTCACATATTAAATTTGTTTCTAAGACTGCCTTCTATTGTCTGCGTAATATTGCCAAGATTAGGAGCATCTTGTCTCTGAGTGATGCTGAGAAACTAATCCACGCTTTTGTTAGCTCTAGATTAGATTATTGTAACTCGTTATTATCAGGTTGGCCTAAAATATCTTTAAAAAGTCTTCAGTTGATCCAAAATGCTGCTGAAAGAGTTTTAACAGGTACTAGAAAGAGAGATCATATCGCTTCGGTTCTGGCCTCCCTTCATTGGCTTCCCATAGAGTTTAGAATTAAGTTTAAAATCCTTCTCACTTGGACTTCCGGGAAGATGGCGGAGAGACATAACGCTTAAACAGAGAGCTCTCCCTAGTCGGATTAAAAATCATTGGTAAATGGCCAACTCGACATAAATGAACCAATAAACCAAGGGATGAAAACACGAAGAAGCCGGGCACACGGACAAAAGCAGGGTAAAACTGAGAAATCCCTCTTCAACAACGCAGGAGAAATCGCTGTACATGAGGCCCAGGGAAACGAGACAACTACAGCAGAGAAAATGGAGGACGCCAAACTCGAGGCTATGAACACTGGCATCGCCAATTTAGGTAAAGAATTGAAAAAAGACTTGGAAGACTTTAAGCGACAGCTCCAACAAGATTTAACGGCTCTTAAGGAAGAACTGAAAAAAGAGATGAAGGAGGAAATTATGGATCTCCGAAGAGAAATGGAGCACAGACTAGCAGAAAACATGGAGGAGCTGCGCACTCAACGGGCGTGTATGACAGAAGCACAGGCTCGAATATCGGAGTTGGAGGACTGGAGGACCGAGGCAAGCGAGCGGCTGCAGACCCTGACGGCGCAAACGCAGAGGATGCAGAAAAAAATAACCGACCTGGAGAGCAAGTCCAGGCGGAGCAATATACGCATCTTCGGGATCCCGGAGGGCATTGAAGGCAACTCGATGACGAAATTCATGGATCAATTCTTAAAAAAAGAGCTTGAGCTGCCCGGTGAAGCGGACCTGCAGATCCAATGAGCGCACAGAGCCTCGGCACAGAACCCGAATCCAAACTCTACACCCAGGTCAGTTGTGGTAAACTTTCTGAAATATGATGTAAAGGAAAGAATCCTGACACAAGCGTGGAAAAAAAAGATACGAATCGGCGACAAACAGATATTCTTTGACCATGACTACCCGACAGAAATTGTGCAGCAGAGAAAGAAATATGCCAACATTAAAAAAATACTGAAAGAGAAAAAAATTAGATTCCAAACGCCGCTAACAAAGGTGAGGATTCATTGGGAGGACGGCGCAAAAACGTACAGCACGGCCAGAGAGGCAGCGCGGGACATGAAGGAGCGAGGCTTTGTGATGAGCGTACCCGAGGAAGCGGCTGGAGCAGCGGCGGCACTGAACGCATCACGACAGCCGGAGTGGAGGCGAGTGAGCGGCAGAAGGCGGGAGACAGACGTGGCGCACCGAGCCCAGGAAAAACTGCAAGGCTTTCAACTGAAAGCCTAGATTATAACAAAGATTAAGAAGGACACAGAAGAAATGAAGGCCAAGAAGACAAGGTAAAAGAGAAACAAACGGCTAGGAGAGGTTTAAATGATTTTTGTTGGACATTTCTAGACTAATGACTATTACTTGGATAGTAAATACAGGTCTAGGGAGGGCCCCTCACTCGGTGAGGACATTCCCTCCACCCACCAGCAGGGACCAGTGGGCAGAAGAAAGGCCCAAAGTACGGAGGTCGAAGTTCGTTAATGTGTTTTTGTACAAATATGTGTTAGTTTTGTTGTTAAAGGGGTTAGGAGCACAAGTTAAAAAAATGGAAAAACATGAATATGGGTAAAAATCTTAAGATAATGACATTAAACGTGAATGGTCTGAACTCGCCTATTAAAAGGGAAAGAATAATAAGAAAATTCAAGAAGGAAAAAGCTGAAATTATATTTATGCAAGAGACACATTTGAGCAAGACAGAACATGAGAAACTAAAGAGATTTGGCTATAAGAACTCCTACTACAGTTCATTTAAGGGAGGAACTAAAAGGGGGGTTATGATACTAATTTCAAATAAAATACAATTTGAATGTGAACAAGAAATTCAGGATAAAGAAGGCAGATATGTAATAGTAAAGGGAAGAATAGATGGTATGCAGATCACATTAGTGAACATTTATGCCCCACCAGAAAGTGACAAGGGTTTTTTTCAACATCTGTTTGATCTCATAGCAACACACAGTGAAGGAGTCCTAATTTGTGGAGGAGACTTAAATGCTGTCATGGATCATGAGGTTGACACAACAAGTGATAAGAAGACAAAAAAACATGTAACAAAGTTCATAAGAACCTCACTGGCAGAAATGGGTATGGTAGACATATGGAGGGACCTGCACCCACTCGAAAAAGACTATACAACATTATTCAGCAGTCCATAAAGTACACTCTAGAATAGATTACTTCCTTATGAATGAAGGTGACAGACACAGGGTGAGAAATTGTCGGATTGGAGGGGCAGAAATATCAGACCACAATCCTATATACATGGAAATATATTTAAACAATAGAAAACGACAAACAACACGGAAACTTAATGTAGGACTGTTAAATGATGAGAAAATGAAAGAAAGAATAAAAGTAAACATAAACAAGTATATCGAAGAGAATGATAATGAAGAAGTGGACCCAACAATACTATGGGATGCACTAAAAGCCGTGTTAAGAGGTAAATTAATTGCTGAATCAGGAAAAGCAAATAAGTCTAAACTGGAAACATATGAACAAAGATGTGAGAGACTGAGGGAATTAGAACGTGAACATCAAAGCAAAAACGACCCAAAAATATATCAAGAAATTAAGGAAGAAAAAATAAAGATAAAAGAAATACAAATAGATGAAATTGAAATGAAAAATAGATATTTAAAACAAAAATATTATGAAACGGGGCCAAAGGCCACAAAACTGCTGGCAAAACGGTTAAGAAAACAACAAACAGTGAATAATGTATATAAGATTTAGGACCCCATCACAAATAAAACCACAGTTAATCCAGAAAACATCGAAGAAATATTCCATAATTTCTATCAAGAACTATACTCGCAACCGGAAGAGACAAATGTTAAGGATATTAAAAAATTTCTAGGCACATTGGACTTGCCATCAATAGGAAACCAACAAAATGAAAAGCTAACAGCAGAAATAACAACACAAGAGATTAAAGATGTGATTAAGTCACTTAAAAACGGTAAATCACCAGGTAGTGATGGATACCCGTCTGAGTTTTATAAACTGTTTATAGAAGAACTCATGCCACAGCTCCTAAAGTCATTTAATTGGACATTAAACAACAACAAAATACCTCCATCATGGAACGAAGCCATTATTTCAGTTATTTTAAAGCCAGGGAAAGATAGGGAACAATGCGGAAACTATAGGCCAATCTCTTTATTAAATGTGGATTATAAAATATATACAACAATTATATGTCAACGAATAAAGACATTCTTGAAGGAATTGATAGAGGATGATCAAACTGGTTTCATAGAGGGACGCCAAACACATGACAATATCAGGAGAACTGTTCACATAATTAATCAAATACATAAAGAAAAGAAAAGCGCAGTAATAATGAGTTTAGACGCAGAAAAAGCATTTGATAGGGTTAACTGGAAGTTCCTATATAATGTGCTGGAACGCTTTGGATTTAACGAAAAATCAGTACAATGCATAAAGACACTATCAAAAACCTGTGGCAAGAATCAAGATAAACGGTAGCTTAACAGACAAAGTAAATATACAAAGATCAACTAGGCAGGGATGCTGCCTATCGCCCACCTTGTTTGCTCTGTTCATAGAGCCACTGGCTCAAGCGATACGACAAAATAAGAAATTAAAAGGTGTAACAATAAAGGGAGCGGAACACAAGATTGGGCTATTTGCAGACGATATTATAGTTTACTTTGAACAACCAGACGAATCAATAATGGAAATGATGAACTTGATAGAAAATTTTGGAAAATTATCAGGATACAAGATAAACATAACAAAAACACAAATACTGGCATTCCACTATAACCCTTTAAACCAGATAACTGATAAGATCAAACTAAACTGGAAGCAAAAAGAAATAAAATACCTTGGAGTGAGCATACCTAAAGATCTAAGCAAAATCTATAAAGCGAACTATGATAGGTTGGATCAAGAAATAAAAAAGGATATTGATAGATGTTCAATCTTAAATATGGATCTGAACTCAAAAATTAAGACAGTCAAAATCAGCATACAACCTAGACTGCTTTACCTCTTCCAGGCCCTACCAACAGAGATTCCTGGTGCCCAGTTCTCAAAGTGGGACAGGATGATATCGAGATTTGTTTGGGGAGGTAAAAAGCCGAGAGTGAAATAAAAAACTCTCCAGTTACCAAAAGAGAAAGGAGGCATGGGCCTACCGAGTCTAAAGGAATATTACTACTCAGCACAAATGAGATATATCATATGTTGGTGCGACGGAGGATATGAGGCAAAATGGAAAGAAATAGAAAAGGAAATTGAGGGACTCCCAGTACAAAGCATAATAGGAGATAAGGATGCATATAAGCAAATCAAACAAATAGACCCAATCACTAAATTTACTTTGGAACTGTGGTATAAAATAGTACAAAAGTATAACATAAAGGAGGACATAAAACTATTGAAATGGGTAGCATTTGACAATCAGTTTGAACCGGGAAAGCAAGATAGGGGATACAAAAATCTGGTGAACAAGGGAATCACAGCATGGGGCAATGTCGGAAAAAAAGATTTCGGGAGTTTTGTAAACATCAGAAGAAAATTTAAACTAGAAAAATCGGAATTCTTCAGATATTTGCAGATGAGAGATTATTATATGAGGAAGATTAGACATAACCTCCACACAGATGTGAGCGAGATTATACAATTCATTTTAAGCTCATATACAGGAAGTAAAATAAGAATTATTTCAAAGCTATATCAGAAACTTATGGCAAACAAACATTCAAGTAACTATATAAAGGAGAAATGGCAGAAAGAGCTAAATTTAAACATAACAGAAGAAAGCTGGCAGGAAATATGGAAAACACAACACACATCAACAAGTTCAAGGACATGGAGGGAATTTGGATGGAAAAACCTGATTCGTTATTTCATTACACCACAGATTCAAAGAAAATATACAAATACCCAATCTTTATGCTGGAGGGGCTGTGGGGTTCAAAATGCAGACCACTCACATATGTTTTGGAAATGCTGCAAAATCTCACCATTCTGGAAATCTATACATGTGACAATACAGAGGATATTAGGATATAATATACCAATGAACTGTAACTTGATGTATTTATGTGATCTTAAAAAAAATAATGTAATACAGGCTGAGGACAGATATCTAGTTAAAATCTTGCTGATTGCATGTAAAAAAACAATCACAAGAAAATGGCGATCAGAAGTTCTTCTTGACCAAGAGCAATGGATTGACATTTGACATAACGTTCGGCTCAGGAGACGCACACACACAGGCTCAGAGTAGTTCAAACTGTTTATTAACAACAGGGATGTTTGGGTGCGTGTCTGCGGAATGTTAATGTGTTGGTGGTGGCGTCTGCTTCGGACCCAGAGGCAGGAGACCGTTCAGCCGGCAACCCTATGGGAGAAATCAGACACGGGGTGATGAGCACACACCAACACGGGAGGAGAATAGGCGAGGGAGAGAAGCTTACTTGTTTGGGCAGATGACTGGCGCTTCAAGGATGGAAGCCCGGGAGACAGCCACCTGCAGGGCTCGGTGCAGCAGCGAGGAGAGACGAGGGACGGGATTGTCCGCCGCCGAGGAATCCACCTGTGCACAGGGGAGCAGACTGGAGAGATGAGGTAAGTGGACTTCTTACCGGAGATGAGGATGCTGAAGAGAATGTGGTAGAAGTCCATACAAAGGAAATGAAGTCTACGGCTTCAGGCCGACGCTCAGGGCGAGGCGGCTTTTATCCTTCGCCGCTGACGAGTAGCAGGTGCGTGAGCAGGTGGCGCCGCTGATGAATGGCGCGGCGTGACAGTACTCCCCCCTCTAGCAGCGCCTCCTGGCGATGGCTTATCCGGGTGCGCTCGGTGGAAGTCCGCGATGAGCGATGGGTCCAACACAAACGACGGGGGCACCCACTGTCGATGCTCGGGCCCATAGCCCTCCCAGTCCACCAAGTATTGCAACCCACGACCCCGGCGCCGGGAGTCCAGGATGGAGGAGGCGGACCAGGCCGGATGGCCACCAATCATCCGGGGCGCGGGTTGCGCTGCAGGAGGAGGGCAAAGGGGGTCAGTAACCGCCAGTTTCACCTTCGACACGTGGAAAGTAGGATGAATGCGGAGGGAGGGGGGAATAGCCACGCGCACAGCCACCGGGTTGATGATCCGGGTGATGGGGTAGGGACCCATGAAGCGCTGTGCCAGCTTTCTCCTCTCGCCTTTTAGAGTGACGTCCTGGGTGGAAATGTAAACAAGCTGCCCAACTCTGTACGCCGGGGCAGGTCTCCTACGCCGGTCCGCCACAGTCCTGTTGCGCTCCGCTGTGCGCAATAGCGCATGGCGCGCGGCAGCCCAGGTGGAGCGGAACTGCCTGAGTTGGGCCCTAACTGACGGGACAGTTACCTCACTCTCCTGCTCCGGAAACAGCGGGGGGTCGTAACCCAGGGACGCTTTGAAGGGGGACATCCCTGTAGCAGAAGAGCGAGCGGTGTTGTGGGCATATTCAACCCAGGCAAGATGGTTGCTCCAGGACGCGGGTTTGGATCTGGACACACAGCGGAGCGCAGCCTCCAGCTCCTGGTTGGTCCTCTCACACTGCCCGTTGGATTGGGGGTGATGGCCAGAGCTCTCTGTCCCCCACATCGTAGTTTCTCTCCGCCGGGGACAAGCGCCGGGAGAAGAAGGCGCACGGTCGCTTGGCGCCATCGTCCGGTGACCGCTGGGACAGCACTGCTCCCACTCCCGTGTCCGAGGCGTCTACCTCTACAATGCACTGCAGCGCGGGGTCGACCTGGCGAAGGACCCGGGAGGAGGAGAATTCCGCCTTCAGCGCCTCAAAGGCGGCAGCGACCTCTTCGGTCCACCGGAACGGGACCTTCGGGGACGTGAGGCGGGTCAGTGGTCCCACGATGGCACTGAAGTTGGGGACAAAGCGGCGGTAGAAATTGGCGAAGCCAACAAATTGCTGCACCTGTTTCCGAGATGCAGGTGTGGGCCATTCCACCACCGCCTTTACCTTCTCTGGGTCGGGGAGCACCTTATCGTGGGCGATGATGAACCCCAGGAAGGATGTACTCCTGGCGTAAAATTCACACTTTTCCGCCTTAACGTACAGACGATTCTCCAGCAGCCTTTGGAGGACCCGCCTCACGTGGACCTGGTGCTCATCCCTGGACTTGGAGAAGATGAGGATATCGTCCAGGTAGACGAACACGAAAAGGCCAATGAAGTCCCGGAGGACGTCATTAATGAGGCGCTGGAAGACTGCAGGAGCGTTGGTCAACCCGAACGGCATCACCAGATATTCAAAGTGGCCGTTCGGGGTACGGAAGGCCGTTTTCCACTCATCTCCCTCCCGGATCCGGACGAGGTGGTAAGCGCTGCGTAGGTCCAGCTTGGTGAACCAGGTCGCCCCCTGGAGGGAGTGGAAGGCAGTGTCCATGAGAGGCAGGGTGTAACGGTCCCTCTCCGTGATATTGTTGAGGGCCCGGTAGTCGATACAAGGGCGGAGGGACCCATCCTTTTTCCCCACGAAGAAGAACCCTGCCCCCACGGGTGACGATGATGGGCGGATAATCCCAGCACTTAATGATTCCTTCAGGTAGGCGTTCATCGTCTCCTTCTCCGGCGCAGACAGGCTGTAAAGGCGACCAGAAGGTAAGGGAGCCCCCTGGCGGAGGTTGATGGCGCAGTCATAGGGCCGATGAGGGGGAAGAGACATAGCTTTCGCTTTGCTGAACACTATACCCAGGTCGTGAAATTCTGGGGGCACCAGAGACAGGTCCGGGGGTGCAGCGTCCGTAGCAGGGGGAGGAGCGGACGGAGAGCAGGCAGCGGACTGAAGGCAGGTGCCCATACAGAACGTACTCCATGCCGAGATCCCAGCTGATTTCCAATCCAGGACCGGATTGTGAAGGCGGAGCCAGGGATACCCCAGGATGACGGGCGACACAGAGTTGGGAAGGACGTAAAAGGTCATTTCCTCCCGGTGGTTTCCCGAGATGATGACCGGTAGGGGAACAGTTTGATGTGTCACTCTCCCGAGGGTGGCACGGGAGAGGTGGATTAGGGAGATGGGAGTGTTGAGTGCCTGGCAGCGGATGCCCAATCGGGTTGCCAGGCCTTGTGAAATGAAGCTGCCTTCTGCGCCCGAATCCACCAGTGCGTGGGTGAGGTGCCCAGTAGGGTTATGGCAGAAACGGATGGGCAGCTTCAATTGAGTAAGTGATCCTAACCGATTGACATCCGCGAGGCTTCCAACAGTGACTCGCGGACCCCACCGACTGGCTTTCCGTGGACAACGCTCCACGGTGTGTTGGTCGCCTCCGCAATACATGCAGAGGCCCAACTCACGGCGGCGTTGTTTCTCCACAGGGGAAAGTTTAGTCCAGCCCGTCACCATCGGCTCCGACTCCTCGGGGCGCGATGCTGGCGGCGCCGCCAGGGGGCGAGCTTGGAACAGGTGCGGCGAGGCTCCACGAGGGCGAGAAGAAGAAGACCTCCGCCCCGAGGAGCGCTCGCGCAGCCTGTTATCCAAACTTATCGCTAAGGATGTCAGCTCCGCTAGCGTCCCAGGGATATCCCGACCAGCCAGTTCATCCCTCAGATCACTATTGAGGCTGCGGAGGAACAGGCCACAGAGGGAGCGTTCCTCCCAGCCCAATTCCTCCGCGGCTACCCGGAAGTCGACCGAGTGGTCCGCTGCCGACCGGCTTCCCTGCTGGAGAGCGAGAAGCCGATCGACCTGGACCGTTTCGGTTTGTGAGTGGTCAAAGACCTCCAGAAAGCGCCTCACGAATTGGTCATAGGTGAGGGTGGCATAACTGGGCCTCGCCATTACGGCGTAGGTCCAGGTTAACGCACGCCCCTCCAGAAGATTCCCTATGTAACCAATTCGGCTGTGATCCGAGGGAAAATCTCCGGGCACACGGTGGAACACGGACTCACACTGCATAATAAACCCCCGCGCTCCGCCGAGCTTACCGCTAAAGCGGGCGGGGGTCGGAATCGGCGTGAGCCGAACCGGTGCCACTGGAGCCGGCTGGACGGCCGCTGGAACAGCAGGAGCCGCGCCACCCTGGTGAGTCGGGAGGAACGGCTGTTGGGGGTCCAAGCGGTTCAATCGGTTAGTCAGTTCTAATAATTGATGAAGAACCACCTGTTGCTGATAAACAATCTGATCCACCCGAGCCTCGAGGATGGTAAACCGGTGTGCGAGCCCGCCGTCCGCCGAGCCGCTCTGCTGAAGCCGTACTGACATAACGTTCGGCTCAGGAGACGCACACACACAGGCTCAGAGTAGTTCAAACTGTTTATTAACAACAGGGATGTTTGGGTGCGTGTCTGCGGAATGTTAATGTGTTGGTGGTGGCGTCTGCTTCGGACCCAGAGGCAGGAGACCGTTCAGCCGGCAACCCTATGGGAGAAATCAGACACAGGGTGATGAGCACACACCAACACGGGAGGAGAATAGGCGAGGGAGAGAAGCTTACTTGTTTGGGCAGATGACTGGCGCTTCAAGGATGGAAGCCCGGGAGACAGCCACCTGCAGGGCTCGGTGCAGCAGCGAGGAGAGACGAGGGACGGGATTGTCCGCCGCCGAGGAATCCACCTGTGCACAGGGGAGCAGACTGGAGAGATGAGGTAAGTGGACTTCTTACCGGAGATGAGGATGCTGAAGAGAATGTGGTAGAAGTCCATACAAAGGAAATGAAGTCTACGGCTTCAGGCCGACGCTCAGGGCGAGGCGGCTTTTATCCTTCGCCGCTGACGAGTAGCAGGTGCGTGAGCAGGTGGCGCCGCTGATGAATGGCGCGGCGTGACAACATTGTTGAGGATATACGTTTGATGGAAAAACTAACATATCGACAAAGAATGCAAGAAGGACTATATGAAAAAAAATGGCGGAAATGGACACACTACAAAATGCAACAACGAGACAGAAATTGAAAGAATAACCAAAGACACTGGAAAAACCAGAAGAATTAAGAGATGGAAACTTAAAACTTGATGCTCCAACATTTGTCCCCCCCTCTTTCTTTTCTTTTTTTTTTCTTTCTTTCTCTAGCTCCTTTTTTTAAATATAGACTATGATCTGAATGTAATAAATATGATGAAAAATGAATAAAAATCAAAGTTACAAAAAAAAATCCTTCTCACTTACAAAGCTCTTAATAATCAGGCCCCTTTTTATATAAAAGATCTGATATTACCCTATCATCCTAACAGAGCACTACGCTCCCAAAATGCTGGATTACTTGTAATACCTAGAATCTCCAAAAGTACAATGGGAGGCAGAGCCTTCAGCTATCAAGCTCCTTTCCTGTGGAACCAGTTACCAATCTGGGTTCGGGAGTCAAACTCGATCTCTGTTTTTAAGAATAGGGTAAAAACCTTCCTCTTCATTATAGCTTACGATTAGGGAGGGATCATGTGTCTCTTAACCCTCCCTCTGTTTTGCTGTTAATAGATTTAGACTGCTGGGTGACCTCCAATAATGTACTTGGCTTCTCTCCTTTAATGTTTGCTCTCTTTTTGCCTGTTCTTTTCATCTTCTCTATCCCCTCACCCCCGAGCTAGTCGCAGCAGATGACTGCCCCTCCCTGAGCCTGGTTCTCCTAGAGGTTTCTTCCTGTTAAAAGGGAGTTTTTCCCTCTCCACCATCGCCAAGTGCTTGCTCAAAAGGGGATCGCCTGATTGCTGGGGTCTTTCTGCAATTGTGGGGTTTCTCCTACATTTGAAAGTGCCATGCAGTGACTATTGTTGTGATATGGCGCTATATAAATAAAGTTGAATTGAACTGAATAGTTGGTTCTTTTGACTTAGAATGCTAAATAAGTGGAAAAATATTTCTAAGTGAATTTAAATTTAGCACCGTGTTGCAGTAACGCGATATCCAGAGACTCGCCTCGTTTCTGGATATGACGTCATGAGAGGAGTTTCATCTTGGCTGATGCGTGTCTTATCAGTGTAAACAAGCTGTTTAGCTTCTACATCAGCGAAGAAATGCCGAGACGTTGCATGGCGGCTGGGTGTTCTAATTGCCCCAGTGAACATACTATAAGCCTGTTCACATTCCCAAAAGATCCCGATCTTCTTAAAAAATGGGCGAAGCAAGTACAGAGAACAAGGGACAAATGGCATCCAACACCATCTTCTGTATTCTGTAGCGATCATTTCACTGCAGACAGTTTTGAGGAGGCACCTGCTATACAGGAATCTTTAGGCTTGAAAGTTTGTTACAAACAAGTTCTAAAACCGACTGCCGTACCTACGGTTTTTAAATGAAAACCCACAGCTCAAGACGATATCAACATATCAAAACAGCGCAGAGAAGCAAAATTGTCAATACTCATCCGGAAAAGAGTAAGTCCCTTTGCTTATGTTTTAAGGTATGATAGAGGTGTGTGTACACATCAGATCTGCAAAACAATTGAAGTGTTTAGTTGCAATCTCAAAACAAGAAATACATTATGGATATTTTATCTGTAGTTTTGTCATTAGTGTCATTATTTCTTTAACCTGTAAACCCCGTGTGTGTGTGTGTGTGTGTGTGTACTGTATATACTGTATATATATGAGTTTGTTTTGTGGGTGAAATATTTTGGACTTTTGTCCCTGCTTAAGAGTGTGTAATATTGCAATTAATTGTTTCATTTAGGAAGTCTCAGAACTGGTGAAAAAAAAAAACAAGAAGCGACGATCACTAGTGAAGAACTTAAAGAGGAACATGAAGAAGCAGGCTTATCTTCAAGCAACATTTTTCAACCTACATATCTGCACATTATGACGGTAAAGACCCATAAATAATGTCGTATAACATATGATTCAAGACTTTTAACAATTAGGTGATTGTTATTTAATAGTTTTGTTTACAAACCTGCCGATGTGACCAGAATTTCCCCGACAAGAGAAAAAAAATTAGCGCACTTGATTTTGTTTTTTTCGCCAAAATTAAAATCCTCCCCTATGAATTTTGAAGCCAAGTGTTGACTTTACTCCAAATGGAACGACTTTGTGTTAAAAAACGTTACATTACTTTTTTCAGTTTTCATTTTTATAAATCTCATTGCCTACCAAAACTGAATATCTGAGTTTTTTTTTTTTTTAATTTCCCCAATCACCCGATCAGGGAAATAAAAAATTAAATTGAAGCCAAAATTTCTTTAAACCAAACGATTAAATAACTATTGCCTTATGTGGAAAAAAAATATTACCTAATAATAATAATAATTACATAAATAGATGCACAGAATCAATGCCTATGGTTGATATTTACAACATAGCAAAGGTACATGATCAAAGTTGCACATCTAGTTCTTTTAGATCTATCTGTATATTACCATTCAGTGTTTTAGAGGCGACCAATGTCCATCTCTAACCCTTCACTGTTGGATCCTTCATCCTCTGAGACGTGCGAGTCATCGTCGCTTCCTGAATGATATGGTTCAAATAAATAGGGTTGCAGTCCTTCGTTAGAACCAACTTGCGCTTCTTCATCACTCGGTCCTGCTTCTTCCTCAAAAACTATCGACAAAACACTCAAATCTTCACTAAAATTGCGCACAGCTTCCTCCGCTTCAGTGTACTCAGCCATACTTGTTTACATATTGGGTTCCTCTCATTACATCACAATATGGCGGCGCCGTTTGACTCAATTTCGACAAACAAACATCATAATCTGCTGCATCACGATGTAATTTATGGTAGTATATGGGGAAAAAAATTTATTGAATTTTTTTGTCTACACAGAATAAAAACACAGTAGTTCTTCTTTATAATGATGTCTTGGTCAAATTATGTCAGACTCTTTAAGTGTAAACTGGTTCAGACTCCGTTGTATTAGTTGGTGAAGTAGTTTAGTGAGCTAGAATATTATCAAGGGCTTCATCATCAGGCGTGATGATTTTAATTTTTTCAAAAAGTCTGTCACATCTTCTTCGAAAATATTTTTTGAAGTGACTATTTATGCCGCGAATGGAGATATTTCCTCTTTCCGAGTGCTACCACGGCTCATTTTCCGTCATATCAGCTACCTTCATTTTCTGTTTGTTTCAAAGGTCCGAACCTTTCTGAAAATTGCTTTCACACGCTAAAGGAACAAGACCAGGTTTGGTCATGTTATTTTTAAGAGATTAAGATTAAGCGATATTATGGAGTTCCTCTGTTTCTGTTAGAATATCCTGTGTTCTGATTTCAGTGACCTCACTTTGAAACTTCTAAGTTTCTTATAAACTTTGATCTGCAGTCACCTTTTTGCTTTGTATAGAAGGCATTAGCTGTCAGGAACCGAGCCGACTTGGTTTCCTCCAACTCCGTCCTGGCCTCTCTGTGGGTACGTGCCACGGTGTATGTATATTAATATGTATCTCTGCCATACCTGAAGCCACTGCGGTCTGGCCGGCAGCGATGAGGCAGCCTCTTGGGCTCACACTGGAGTGAGCGCTGTCTAGCTGTCTGCCGGTCGGACCATGCCCCCTGTCTATTACTGCCAGCTGTTCCCACTCCCGTGTGCCATCTTCGCGCTCCTCGCCCAGGTGTGATCAATTTGTGGATCCAGCAATGCATGTACTTAAGGAGCCTTTTTCCAGTCATGCATTGCTGGGTCATTGCACTTCATATACGGCCTTTGTTCATCATATGAAGTCACGCCAACGAAGGACTTTGTTTCACTTTGTGCTTTTCGGACTTACTCGGACTGCTCCAGTCCCGTGAGTATTATCTGTGTGTGTTCCTTCCCCGGTATTCTCACCCAGACTGTGGAGTGTCCTGGAGGACTCCTTGAGCCTATGTGAATTGTATGCACTAGTGTTGTTTGTTGGTGCGGTGTCCAATAAATGTGTGTGTGGTGTACCCCAGTGTGTAAATCCTCATTCTTTTCTCCCTCCTCCATGCGCTGTGGAAAAGCGCACGAGGAATTCATGACATTAGACCTTCCCTTTGAAAATCATATAGCATCGTCTGCTTCCGTTCTCTGGTCATTGTTTATTTTTCACCTTCTTCCTTGTTTTGGTGACCTCTGTGGCAGTTGCTTCTATGATGTGAACCATAATCAGTCATCACATACCCTACCCATAGATGTTGGAGGACTGTCCATTTGTGAGTGCATGTAGCCTGGGCACATGCTGCAAACCCTGTGTGTAGGCAACAACATACACAAATGGAAACCTTTACTGAACTATGAATAAAGCCTAACTCAAGCTGCATTAATTTTAGCTCTAAATTACAATTTTATTAAGGTCATTTTATTTGGCTATTTTGGGGCCATTTACCGTGCATCCAGAAAGTATTCACAGCACTTCACTCTTTCCACATTTTATGTTACAGCCTTATTCCAAAATGGATTAAATTCATTTTTTCCTCAAAATTCTACTCACAATACCTCATAATGACAAAGTCATGAGTGATAAGTGAAAAGTTTTTTTTTTAACTTCTGCAAATTTATAAAAACTAAACAATGAAAATATAACATGTACATAAGTATTTACAGCCTTTGCTTTTTGTTCAATACTTTGTTGAAGCACCTGTGCCAGCAATTACAGCTTCAGTGAGTTTGAATATGATGCTACAAGCTTGACACACCTGTTTCTGGGCAGTTTCTCCAGTTCTTTGCAGGACCTCTCAAGCTCCATCAGGCTGGATGGGGAGTGTTGGAGCATTGGTGCACAGCTATTTTCAGATCTCTCCAAAGATGTTCAATCATGTTCAAGTCTATGCTCTGGCTGGGCCACTCAAGGACATTCACAGAATTGTACCATAGGCACTCCTTTGATATTTTGGCTGTGTGCTTAGGGTTGTTCCCCTGTTAGAGGATGAACCGTTGCCCCAGTCTGAGGTCTAGAGCACTCTAGAACAGGTTCTCGTCATTCATCTTTCCCTCGATCCTGACTAGTCTTCCAGTTCCTGCGGCTGAAAAACATCCTCACAGCATGATGCTGCCACCACCATGCTTCACTGTAGGGATGGTATTGGCCTGGTGATGAGCGGTGCCTGGTTTCCTCCAGACATGACGCCTGGCATTCAGGCCAAAGAGTTCAAGCTTTGTTTCATCAGACCAAAGAATTGTAGCATCAGCTCACCCTCGGCATCAATAAAATTACTCTCCCCCTCTCAGAGATTGTTTCATCCCAGAAGACTGCACCAGAACTGTTTGTTTTTTTTTTCATCATCAGAACCCCAGTGGAGACAGTTTCCTTTGTAGTAGAAACTTGATAAGGACCCCTTTTACCAGATTAGTCCCATCATAAAATCTGTGGAGTTTCCTTCCCATGCTGATAAGAAGCCGTTCAAACCAGGAACTGATCCTCCTAAAAAGTCATAAACCCCCAAAGTTTACTCCTTAACCCGTCAGGTTTAGGCAGAGAGAACACTTTGATCCTCTCCAGGCATCCATAAAGCTCGTGCCAGATCCATCCATCTATCTTTTCCGCTTAATCCTTTTTGGGTCGCAGGGAGCCTATCCCAGCATCTTTAGGTCCTGGGGGCATATTACGGTCACCTAAAAATTATCTACAGCTCAACAGTACCTCCTGGTGGACATCTACGGAACATGTTTCTATTACTTTTTAATTCAGGGACATGTGGATGATTTCTCAGTCTGGGACTGTTACTTCTGACTGAACATTAACTTTTGTCAAGCTCGCATTCCTCAGAATAATTCTGGACACTGTGAAAGATGATCTCTGTGATGGACAATAAGGGTTTGCAATAATTCATTAATTCTTGATTTAAATGTGATTGCATGTTTGGAATGTGTGTTAATCATTGATTTTTAAATGTGTGCATGCCTTAGAAATGTGTACATGAATGTTATTCAAATCAATGTTAAATTTGTAAGTACCAGCATAAATGCATATTCACTGAATATTAGTCTTGAGTCACTGAAACTACAGTAGATTCTATATCAAGTATATAAAATCAATTTCACAGAAAATGTATGAATGTCTTCTGAAACTGGTAAGTCATCTGACTGTATCAGCCAACCACAGGCTGCCCCGGTTAAGATGACGCCCCTCCTTTCATTCTATTGGTCGGCTACAGACAAAGAACTGCTTGCTAATTGGCTCTTAGCCCATTCAAATCTATCATGGTAGCTGATAATTGGTCCGTCTTGCTGCCAGTCATATTTTTATGACTCAGGAGTGTGCTTCAGTTAAAATAGAGAGGGAGCCACCCTAGCTTCAGTTCTGGTTAAAGTTTTGTGTGTGTGTTTGAGTCTTTTTATGTCCTGTGTTAATTTCTGTCAAGTTTTCATCTTTTGTTAAGTTTTTCCTGTTTTTCTGGCACCTGAGGAGAGAAACCACTCTTTTCTGTTTGAGCTCACCTCTAAATGAGAGTCAAACTCTCAAACCCCTTCTCTTCCTCTCTTCTCAGAAGCCGGTTGTGTCATTCCGCTGAATTTAATTTTTTCTATTGATTTTTCCAACCGTTAAAGTGGACTGATAGAGATTTTTGGACCTTTCTGTTTTCCCCACTCACCACAAAGCCAGAAGAACTCAGACCTCGTGGGTGAAACTGTCTAAATACAATTTTCCTTCAGCCTTGGTCTTTTATCGGCTGGTGGAAACCCTAAATTATTGGACCGGTTGTCGCAAAGACGTCACGTCTGCTCTGGGGCCAGCCGTCATTCTGTTGCTGGCCTCAGGCCTGCATGCCCTGTCGACGCCCCCAGCAGAGTCTCGGACCTCACAGCTGTAACCACTGGAATGGCAGCTGGCAACTGCCTTCCCTGTTTGCCGCCTGACTGGCATTTCATGATTCCCGCTGGAAAGCTGCAGATTCAGCTGTACCAGTAAGCCACACTTTCCGTCACTATCTGCTGGGTTAAACGTGATGTCTGAAAATTATCATTGAACATCGCCAATTTTCATGCTAAATTCCATTCCATATGCTACGATAAAAACTAGAAGCTGAAGGAAATTAATATTCTCTTTTCCATAAATCTGTTTTTTTTTTAAATAGAATAATTCAGGATTTTATTTTTCAGGTAACTAGCTTAGGTCAATTTTCCCCATAAAATTGTGTTCAATTTTATGCATAATTGTGTTCAAGTTATTTCACAGTCTTTCGTTGCATTACAATTAAATCTGATTTCTCATGGTTTCACAAGTGTGCTTGCATTGTTGCTCAATAATCAGTTAAATGAGAGAAGTTGTAATTGATTTCTTTTGCATGTCTGCTTTCCTGGGTCACGACAGTAAAGAACTCACTAATGTTTGAGATTGATTGATTGATTGATTTAAGGTACAGAGATTAATCAATAATTTTGTTCCCTAGCTGAACTGGTGCCCCGTCTAAAGAGAGTACAGTGATCCCTCACTTATCACGTTTAATGGGGACCAGAACCGACCGCGAAAAGTGAAAAACCGCGAAGTACCGTCACCCCCCCCCCCCAAGGGCGTCACAAGCACTATTTTGCACAAAAAGGCACAAGAGAACAGCGAAAAGTGCCACTAAGCAACACGAGCGATAAAGAACAATGAATGCGGTCTTCCTTTGCTGGGTATGGGCGCTCTGCAGGGAGAGAAGCTGGGTAAAACGTCTCGGCCAATCAGCTTGCAAGGTAAAACGTCTCGGCCAATCAGCTTGCGAGATTCCCGAGCGGTGAAGAGGTGGGCGGAGAGGAGTGGAGTGGTGGTCAGAGAGGTGGATTTTGAGTTGTGCGGGCTCTCCGTGTTGATACCTGATGTTCTAATGTAGTCTCCCTGCCTTCTGCTAGCGCCCGGGCAACTTTCGTGCCATTTTTTCTCAATTTTGAATTTTTGATGAATATTTTTGAAAAATCCGCGATGCACTGAGGGCGCGAAAGGTGAAACGCGAAGTAGCAAGGGATCACTGTATTCCTCTCATAGTTTGAGTTTGTGGAGGAAGCAAACATCCTCCCACACACCCACACTTCTAATCATAAAATAAAGTAATCCTAGTACCTTATATCTTATATCTTCTTCTTCCGGCTTTCAGAGAGAGCAGACGCATTTCTTCTCCTCTCCCTTCTCCTCCTCCCTTCACTGATCCCAGCTTGCTGTGTCCTGTCTGTGTTTCGCTCTTCTTCTGCTGCATCTCGACCCAAACGGAAAATTATGGAATTGAGCTGGGCTTTAAATGCAATTGACACCACTTTAAAAGAAGATCGGGCCAGGGGGAGCCCAAGTGGGGAGACTCATGGACAATTGGGAGCTCATGTGTCTGTGTGATTCGATTGAAGATGCGGAAGACATCTATCTGTTTGGCTTATGATCACAGGATTTCTGCTTTGGCTTTGGAGTTTCCTGATGTATCAGAAATTAAAGAAGTTGGAAGAGCTGATCAAAATGCGGACCCGGCAAAGCTCCTTCAACAATTCGACCAGTTGGGGAGTGCACTGATAGCGGCTAATGGTGAACTGAATGGTGGCTGATTCAGTAGGTGGAATACATCTTGGAGTCGCTGGTGCTCTCCAGGGAATGATTTTAAAGCCTGTGAATGTGTTGCACAGAATCGCATGAGATGGAAATTTTTATGCTCTAAGTGAACTGTGCTCATCTGGCCTTGATTCGACGTCCTTGGTATTCATCCCTCCAGGAGAGAAGATAAGGCAGAAGTGAGTTTTTGGCTTCTCCCTAACCCAAACAACCGGTGTGCAGTAATCTGAACTCTCAAGGACAGCATCATGTGACCAGCATGGAATTTACCATCGGACATGCACTGAGAGAATGAACTCTTGTGGACATGCTATCTATGTTTTGAGGACACTAAAGACATAACATCTAAACGTTGCTCAGGGAGGATTTTTGCTGTTCACCAGTAACTGATACACACACTGCATACAACATTACATGACTGATACACATACACTGACACACACACACTCACACTGTCTCTCTCAACTTTTGTTGCTTTGTTAATGTGTGATCTGTATTGTCTGCTAATTGTGCATTAGAGGGGTTTTTTCTATGTAATCACAATTTTGCTCATACGAGCTTTATTTTGATAACTATGTTTTTTCTCTCTGCCCAATGTGTTCCCTCCCCCTCCCCCTTCCCCTCTTTACCCCCCACTGTATGACAGGCGCCTTGCATGGCTGCCGCGCCATTGGGAAGCGCTTATCGAGCGTGCCCAATGTCAAGTCAAATTCCTCGTATGTTTACATGTAAACATGCTTGGCAATAAAGCTCATTCTGATTCTGATATTCAATTAAATATTGCTTCACAATTTTGTTTCTCATGGTCTGAGAGTCCCTGACCAACAGTGATCTGTGTGGAGTTTGCATGTTCTCCCTGTGTCTGCATGGGTTTACTCCGGGATTTCTCCGGTTTCCTCCCACAGGCCAAAAACATGCAAGTTAGGTTAATTGGCATCAAACTGGGGATTCTAAATTGTCCTTAGGTATGACTGTGACACTGAATGGTTGTCTGTCTCTCTGTGTTGGCCCTGCGATGGACTGGCGATCTGTCCAGGGTGTACCCTGCCTCTCGCACAAAAGATGCTGGGATAGGCTCCAGCCCCCCATGACCCGAAAAGGATTAAGCGGAAGAAGATGGATGGATGGTCTGAGAGTCGTTAAGGTGCCTTTTGGCAAACTCCAGGCAGCTGTCATGTGCCTTTTACTGAAGAGTGGCTCCTGTCTGGCCACCCTACCATACAGGCCTGATTGGTGGAGTGCTACAGAAATGGTTGTCCTTCTGGAAGGTTCTCTTCTCTCCACAGAAAAATGCTGGAGCTCTGTCAGAGTGACCATCGGGTTCTTGGTGACCTCCCTGACTAAGGCCCTTCTCCCCCGATCACTCAGTTTGGCTAGATGGCCAGCTCTAGAAAGAGTCCTGGTGGTTCCAAACTTCTTCCATTTACAGATGATGGAGGTCACTGTGCTCATTGGGACCTTCAGTGCTGCAGACGTTTACTGTACCCTTCCCCAGATCTGTGCCTTGATACAATCTTGTCTTGGAGGACAACAGACAATTCCTTTGACTTCATGCTTGGTTTGTGCTCTAACATGCACTGTCAACTGTGGGACCTTATATAGACAGGTGTGTGCCTTTCCAAATCATGTCCAATCAACTGAATTTATTACAGGTGGACTCCAAATTAAGCTGGAGAAACATCTCAAGGATGATCAGTGGAAACATGATGCACCTGAACTCAATTTTGAGTGTCATGGCAAAGGCTGTGAATACTTATGTACATGTTATATTTTCATCCTTTACTTTTAATAAACAAATTTGCAAAAAAACCCCAAAACTTTTCACTTTGTCTTTATGGGGTATTGTAAGTAGAATTTTGAGGAGAAAGGGAATTAATTTTGAAACAAGGCTGTAACATAAAATGTGGAAAGAGTGAAGCACTGTGAATACTTTCCTGATGCACTGTATGATGCCAGTTATTATTATTATTAGCCAGTGACTCCACTGGAGGAATCTGATCAGACCTAAATGAAACAGTCATTGTCACCCACGACAGACTGCTATGATGATGATGATGATGATGAGCCAGTGACTCCAACTCTAAAACTTAAAAGTGTTAAAAGTCGTGGTCTTCCTTAAAGAGTTCTCCTTTAAAAGTTTCCTCACATCTCAAGAATAAAGCATTTGTCTAAGAATTAAAGCACGTCTTTGTTTAGTTTCATTGTGTGCATCTCAAAGGCCAATTGTGATGTATTTTTAGGCGGTCACCATCACTGCAACAATTAGATCTAAATTTTTCATGCTTTGACATAATCATTCCCGGCTGCTTTTCCTCCACATGTCTGCCAGCAGTATTTTTTTTTTTTTTGAATCAGTGACTTTTGATATCAGCTTTAATAAGATGAAAATTTCTCTTTTTTGACTGATAAGTATTTTGTAATGACAATGCACATCTGGAGACTCATTAAAACTGACTGTGGGTGGTAATTTAATCAGCTGCTGAATGGATTCTTTTTCATCACACCAAATGTTTTCCTGCAGCTTTTGAATCAGAATGTTTATGATGTACATGAAGACTGCAATTTTTGGTAGTTTTATTTGCTCTTGTTGCTTTCCATATTAACCAACTGACATCACAAGTGAGTGTCACAATTTCCTCTGCCAAAAACATTGTCTCTCTCTTTTTTTTTTTTTTTTTTTTTGCAAGTTACAACATAAATGTAGTTCAAAGCATTTGGCCCATAGTTCCAGATTTCTATTCATTCCCCTATGTTTATGATAGGTCTGGGCCTAAATATTCAATTATCCAGGTCATTACTCCCTTATTAAGCATTTACAATAACCCACAGAAGTCTTTCTGTGTTGATAGAATTGTGCATAAAAACTTGGAAAGACATTACAATGATCCAAGATGGCTGACTCTCTTCCTGTGTATAAAAAAGTGATCTTACAATACAAAAAACAAAGTTTTTACTTATAACGATGAAAACTAAATAATGATTCTATGCAGAATTAAATTTCATAATTTAGATTAACAAACATTTTACACACTGCACCTTTAACTGCAATTCAAACTATGCAGGCCAACATTTAAGTCCTTTTCATGTTTGGGGAAAATATGCCACTTAGAAATAAATAAACCATAGCAAACAGTTGTAGGCTATCACAAAAAGAGACATTTTTTTAAATAGGCTAAATAAGATAAGCCAGTTTCCAGGCTTTTCTTCTTTTTTAAAAAATATTGTACATGTACAGCAATCAACCATCCTACATGAACATAAAACAGAACCAACTGTACTTCCCTCATCTTATAGATAAATGTCTCAAGACATTTATTTAAGGAGTTTAGATGATATACAGTGGGGTAAAAAAGTATTTAGTCAGCCACCAATTGTGCAAGTTCTCCCACTTAAAAGATGAGAGAGGTCTCCAATTTTCATCATAGGTATACCTCAACTATGAGAGACAAAATGAGAAAAAAAAATCCAGAAAATCACATTGAAGGATTTTTAATGAATTAATTGGTAAATTCCTCAGTAAAATAAGTATTTGGTCACCTACAAACAAGCAAGATTTCAGGCTCTCACAGACCTGTAACTTCTTCTTTAAGAGGCTCCTCTGTCCTCCACTCGTTACCTGTATTAATGGCACCTGTTTGAACTCATTATCAGTATAAAAGACACCTGTCCACAACCTCAAACAGTCAGACTCCAAACTCCACTACGGCCAAGACCAAAGAGCTGTCAAAGAACACCAGAAACAAAATTGTAGACCTGCACCAGGCTGGGAAGACTGAATCTGCAATAGGTAAGCAGCTTGGAGAAATCAACTGTGGGAGCAATTATTAGAAAATGGAAGACATACAAGATCACTGATAATCTCCCTCGATCTGGGGCTCCACGCAAGATCTCACCCCGTGGGGTCAAAATGATCACAAGAACAGTGAGCAAAAATCCCAGAACCACATGGGGGGACCTAGTGAATGACCTGCAGAGAGCTGGGACCAAAGTAACAAAGGCTACATCAGAAGCACACTATGCCGCCAGGGACTCAAATCCTGCAGTGCCAGACATGTCCCCCTGCTTAAGCCAGTACATGTCCAGGCCCGTCTGAAGTTTGCTAGAGAGCATTTGGATGATCCAGAAGAGGATTGGGAGAATGTCATATGGTCAGATGAAACCAAAATAGAACTTTTTGATAAAAACTCAACTTGTCGTGTTTGGAGGAGAAAGAACACCGTATCTACTGTGAAGCATGGGAGTGGAAACATCATACTTTGGGGCTGTTTTTCTGCAAAGGGACCAGGACGGCTGATCCGTGTAAAGGAAAGAATGAATGGGGCCATGTATCGTGAGATTTTGAGTGAAAACCTCCTTCCACCAGCAAGGACATTGAAGATGAAACGTGGCTGGGTCTTTCAGCATGACAATGATCCCAAACACACCGCCCGGGCAACGAAGGAGTGGCTTCGTAAGAAGCATTTCAAGGTCCTGGAGTGGTCTAGCCAGTCTTCAGATCTCAACCCCATAGAAAATCTTTGGAGGGAGTTGAAAGTCTGTGTTGCCCAGCGACAGCCCCAAAACATCACTGCTCTAGAGGAGATCTGCATGGAGGAATGGGCCAAAATACCAGCAACAGTGTGTGAAAACCTTGTGAAAACTTACAGAAAATGCTTGACCTCTGTCATTGCCAACAAAGGGTATATAACAAAGTATTGAGATGAACTTTTGTTATTGACCAAATACTTATTTTACCGAGGAATTTACCAATTAATTCATTAAAAATCTTTCAATGTGATTTTCTGGATTTTTTTTTCTTATTTTGTCTCTCATAGCTGAGGTATACCTATGATGAAAATTGGAGACCTCTCTCATCTTTCAAGTGGGAGAACTAGCACAATTGGTGGCTGACTAAATACTTTTTTACCCCACTGTACGTCCACCATGAGGTGAAACTTTTCCAGCCAGTCTGTATCTCTCAGTTCGAGAGAAGCTCTGAAATCACTCTTTTTGATTCATCTCGAGATTTTTACTTTTCAGCAAAGGCTATGTGCTTGTATTTGGTGATTTTTTTTTGTGTTTTGGATTTGTCTGTATTTTACTGAGGGTGGGGCGGATAACCAGCCAGCTGATTGGGGAGTGACTCTCCATGCATATGAGCCACTATTAAGTTTGGTCGGATGTGACGCACGTCTTTGTTGACAGCATAATTTTTGTGTACTTTATTGATCCCCAGAGGGGAAATTCAGGGCATCCAATAATAAAACATTTAAAATATATATCCTTTATGATTACAAAAGCATGAATTTCAGTTGAAAAATGTATCCAGTACACAGTAATTTGAAAAATAAAATAATTAAAATGGCCTTCAACATTTCCACATCATTTTGAGATCTAATTTCAGGGAGCCGCAGGATTGGGGTGCAAGAGCCACACGCTGCGGGTCGCCGACCCTTGTCCTAGGCATACCTCAGTGTTCACCAAACTCACTCACAGTTTTAAAAAAACAAACAAACTCACTCACAGTTAAAAACGAAAAAAAAAAAAAACACTCACAGTGATCCCCAGGTGGATCCTCATCCAGGTTGTGCTCAAGGTCAAAGGTCAGGAGATCTTGACGCTTATATGATTTTATGAAAATTGTTACTCCTCATAGGAGTCCCAGTGTTCAACAGACTTATGCACAGTGATCCTCAGTAGGGATGCACGATAGGAGAATTTTTTCCCGATAGCAGGTACACCAATAGTTTGACAGTAGTTACTGCCGATGCCGATATACCATGCACATATCTTTCCCACCTAATTCCATCTCCTTTGTCTTACAGTGATGATTAACTGGCATATAAAGACACATTCCTGCTGTAATATTATTGTATTGGCTGTAAATATTAATTTTTGATGATGCTGACAAATGATTTTAAATGCTTTATCTGCAGATACCAATAGCATACTATCCCTAATCCTCAGGTGGGTTCTTTGTCTTGCTTGGTCTTAAGGTCAGAGGTCTTAATTAACCTTAAAATTGGCAGTTAATCCTTAAATCTGCAGGGTCTTAAAAAAATGAGGGGTGGCAGTCTCAAGCCACTTGATGATTTCATTTGATTCCAAGTCAGAGGGCTGTGATGCAATGACAAATTGAAACCCAAACTCCATATTTAGTGGGTTTGAAATGTCATTAGCATTTACACTAAAACTCAGTGTATGATCCAAAATTGTCCCAAATATTTAAAATGTTCCACTACTTCTACAGGCTGGTATTTCAAACACAACATGGGTGAAGTTCCTACTATCCCTTGTCTTTGTCTGTACTATAAGTTCTTTTGTTTTGGTCACACTGATTTCAAAATTAGCAGGTTGGCACCGCTCCTGCAGTAAAGTGACCTGACTGCAGTAAGCTTCTTCATGTATAACATTATTTTCTGGTAGAAGCCCAACCAGAACCATATCATCAGTATACTTGAGTAGTTTAACATTGCTGGCATTCACACATACAGTGGTGTGAAAAAGTGTTTGCCCCCTCTTGATTTCTCATTTTTTTGTATGTTTGTCACACTTAAATGTTTCAGATCATCAAACAAATTTAAAATTAGACAAAGATAACACAAGGAAACACAAAATGCAGTTTTTAAATGAAGGTGTTTATTATTAAGGATAAAAAAATCCAAACCTACATGACCCTGTGTGAAAAAGTGCCCCCCCCCCCCATTAAAACATACATTAAATTGTGTCCCGTTACATCTGGCATAAAAGTAACACAGGATTTCAGAAAAGCAACATCATACCAACAGTAAAATATGGTGGTGGCAGTGTGATGATCTGGGGCTGTTTTGCTGCTTCAGGACCTGGAAGATTTGCTGTGGTAAATGGAACCATGAATTCTGCTGTCTACCAAAAAATCCTGAAGGAGAATATCCGGCCATCTGTTCGTGACCTCAAGCTGAAGCACACTTGGGTTCTGCAGCAGGACAATGATCCAAAACACACCAGCAAGTCTACCTCTAAATGGCTTCAGAAAAACAAAATGAAGACTTTGGAGTGGCCTAGTCAAAGTCCTGACCTGAATCCAATTGAGATGCTGTTGCATGACCTTAAAAAGGCGGTTCATGCTCGAAAACCCTCCAATATGACTGAATTACAACAATTCTGCAAAGATGAGTGGGCCAAAATTCCTCCACAGCGCTGTAAAAGACTCATTGCCTGTTATCGCAAACGCTTGATTGCAGTCGTGTGCATTTTGTATACTTGTGTTATCTTTGTCTAATATTTGAATTTGTTTGATGATCTGAAACATTTAAGTGTGACAAACATACAAAAATGAGAACTCAGGAAGGGGGCAAACACTTTTTCACACCGCTGTATGCCATTTATATAGATTGAAAACAATATAGGTGACAACACACAGCCTTGTGGTGCCTCAACTGAGTAAACGCCATTCAATAAAACTGTTTGTGGCAGTCAGTTAAAAAACTCCTTATCAATTGAATAAGACCTTCATTTACTGTACATTCATTTTTAAAAGTACTTTGTCCTTTCAGACAAGTATTTGTGATGATTTGTGCTATGCACTTTACCTAAGCAAATATGCTATAGTTTGGAAATTCATTGTCTTTTCATTCATTGTGCAACCACTAGGCGGCACATAAACACGCAGCAGCCTCCCTTCTCTCTTCGTGTTTTGTGCTGTTTAGTGTTTTCCTTCCAGGATTTCGCAGGATGTTTTATGATTGTTGTGGCCCAAAAAGCCTGAATTCATGGGAGCTTTTTAAAAAAGTTGCAATGTTTTGAGGTTGTTGGGGTTTTTTTGCACTAAAAGTTGTGGGAAGAATATGGTTTTTTTCCAGTTTACTGCAGTGATATTCTATATAACAATACAAGAAAAGCACAGGATTGTCAAAAATTTCCTATTACAGTGATTTGTAAATTGAGCAGAAACTTGTGCTATACAGAAAAACTCCTGTGCAACAGCAAATACAGACTTTAACACAATATCCATTACAACAGCTAAATTGCATTGAATGCATGTTAAAGAGTATAGATTTGGAAATTATCGGCAGCACCTTCATTTGAAAACTCGTTACAGTCCCCAATCACTCGGTATGGAGTGGAGAGGGAAAAATAAATAATTTATTTTGTTGGTCTGTATTGTCTATTGGAGTCTGTGTTTTTCTGGAAAAAAAATGACAGACAATATTCTCTCTCTTTCCGTGCCTAACTCCTACCTGTCTATCTGCTGCGTGTCTTGACACACTTCTCTTCAGACACACACCTTTCATTTACGGCGGAGGGGATTTGTCCATTTCCAGACCGAAGATTCTCAGCTTTAAAGCTCATTGACAAGATGTAGTACAGTGATCCCTCACTTATCGCGGTTAATGGGTTCCAGAACCGACCGCGAAAAGTGAAAAACCGCGAAGTAGCGTCACCCCTAATGACGTCACCCATAAATAATACGTACGTTCATTCTCTCACTCTCTCTCTCATATGATACGTGTGTGTGTGTGTGTGTGTGTGTGTGTGTAAGTGTACATACATACGTAGATGTAAATAAAGTGTACATAAATATGTTTTTAGAACTCTTTTATTCTTATAACAAGATACGTAACTCAAGATGAAGATGATTTACTGCACAGGTTAATGAGAGCTTTACTGCTCCTCAGGTGACGCCTCATCGTGAGGTGCTAAAGGCGCAGCATCGTCGAGGGCAGCTTTCGATAGAGCTGGAGAAGCTGCAGGAGGCGGCGTAGTGGCTCGACAGGAAGACTATTTCGCACAAAATGGCACAAGAGAACAGCAAAAAGTTCCACGCGGCGAGACTAAGCAACACGAGCGATAAAGAGCAATGAATGCGGTCTTCCTTCGCTGCATGGGCATTCGGCAGGGAGAGAAGGTGGGTGAAACGTCTCGGCCAATCAGCTTGCGGGGTGAAATGTCTCGGCCAATCAGCTTGCGAGATTTCCAAGCCGAGCCAACACGAGAACAGCGAACAGAGAGGTGGATTTTTGAGTTGTGCGGGCTCTCCGTGTTGATACCTGATGGTCTAATGTAGTCTCCCTGCCTTCTGCTAGCGCCCGCCCATTATTTCTCAATTTTGAATTTTTGATGAATATTTTTGAAAAATCCGCGATGCACTGAGGGCGCGAAAGGTGAAGCGCGAAGTAGCGAGGGATCACTGTAATGCTTTTACCTCTAAGATGTATAAAATGTTCAAACACTGGCGATAGTGTTAGATTTGTTTGTTTTGTTTGTGGTTTTATGGGGCCTGTCCTCATGTGCACTCCCGCGACAGGGTGCTTTTGGGGCAGGCGGACGTTTTTCAACACAAACCCAGCACTTTGTACACACAGTCAGGACGGAGACGTGGCGAGACAGAGGAGGGATGGTGTTGGAAACATCGTGGGTGAGTGTTTTTTTTAAATCACACACTCTGTTTTTGCTGATGTGTTCCATTAATACTCACTGTAAAAACGGAAGTGAACGCAGTGCAGCGATGCATTTGATTGGTTAGACTGAGCATTTGTGCGCCACTCAGAGACAAATTTAATTGGTGAAATTGGCGGAAGTTGACGAGGAATGGCCAAAATTGTGGGAAAGTTGCGGTGATTGGACAAAGTCACAAGGTCTTGCAATAGTTGCGCTGATTGGCTGATTTCGCGTGAATTGATGCGACTGCAACATTGTGAAATCCTGGAGGCACTGAATTACGCCTAAGTGTATATTCATGTGTTTAACATCTACATATGATGCTGCACACAAGTTACAGTCGCCACAGCCTTCCGGAGATAAGATTCAAGATTCACAGATTTTTTTATTTATCAATACTTGTATATGTATAGGACATACAGGAGAATTGAAATACCGTTTCACTCTCTCTTAGTGGTGTGCGGAGTATATAAGAAAAGAAGGAATACGAATGAAAAACAACAACAGCAGTCTATGTATAGTAATTCTACCTGTAGTGCAAATAAAGATAAATGATACAACTCAGCAATCCTATATACAGAAAAAGTGGAGCCATAATACCCGTTATTGCAAGTTCAATGTGGTAGGTGCAGACAGTGACAGATTGGACTGCACATGATCAATACTTCAGTAACAGACAGCAGCAGGTATTGCATTTATGCAAATGGTTGCATTAAGGTGCAGAGACATACAGCAGCAGATGTATTACTGTTGGTGGGCATCTGCTGCTGTAGATAAGGAATATGACTAAACATTACATCTTGGATCAGAGCATTACAGAGAAACTCCGTGGCCTAGGACTTCTCCACCAGACCTCCACACCCCCAGACTCGACTTCTGTGTCTCATCCTAAATGGAGACGCCGTAGATGTTGTGAACGAAGACGAGAGAGAGGTATGCGCGGAGGTATCAGAGCTAAGCTAGCCGCTCGTCCACACAGACTCCCGATTCCTTCTCTCATTTTGGCCAACGCACGCTCACGAGACAGCAAAATAGACCACATACAGCTCCTGCGAACTACGCAGCGTGATGCGTGGAACTGCTGTGTTTTTATCTTTACGGAAACGTGGCTCTCCTCATGGATCGTCACCTTATCGTGGTGGGGGGTTTGGGTACCCTAGTGATCCCAGGAGCTATGCTGTCCGAGGCAATTTGCCTCTGGTAAGGTCACCCAAGATAAACTGGTCCTGGGTGAAGGGCCAGACTAAGAACGATCCAACAGACTCTCATGATGAATGTTAGAACAAGGATTCAGTGTACCCCGCCCGGTATGGGGTTACCGGGGCCCCAGCCTGGAGCCAGGCCTGGGTGAGGAGCTTGATGGCTAGCGCCTGGTGGCTGGGTTTCCGCCCATGGGACCCGGCCGGGTTCAACCCAAAGGAGTTACATGTTTCCGCCCTCCAGTGGGCTCACCACCTGCAGGAGGGACCATGGGGGTTTGGTGTTATGTGGATCAGGTGGCGGTCGAAGGCAGAGACCTTGGCGGTCTGATCCCAGGCTTCCTAAACTGGCTTTTGGGACATGGAATGTCTTGACCATCATTTGTGCCTATGCACCAAATGATGGTTCAGAGTACCCATCCTTTTTGGAGTCCCTGACTGGGGTGCTGGAGAGTGCTCCTCTTGGAGATTCCATTGTCCTACTGGGGGACTAAAGTGCGCACCTGGGTAATGACAGTGAAACCTGGAGGGGGGTGATTGGGAGGAACGGCCTGCCTGATCTGAATCCAAGTGATGTTCAGTTATTGGACTTCTGTGTTAACCACAATTTGTCCATAACGAACACCGTGTTCAAGCATAAGGGTGTCCATATGTGCACCTTGCACCAGGACACCCAGGGTCGCAGGTCGATGATGGATTTTGTTATCGTGTCATCAGACCTGCGACCGTATGTCTTGGACACTCGTGTAAAGAGAGGTGCAGAGCTGTCAACTGATCACCACCAGGTGGAGAGTTGGATCCGATGGC
Source organism: Pholidichthys leucotaenia (assembly GCA_020510985.1). Taxonomy (NCBI): domain Eukaryota; kingdom Metazoa; phylum Chordata; class Actinopteri; order Cichliformes; family Pholidichthyidae; genus Pholidichthys; species Pholidichthys leucotaenia. Next base: position 206,014,823 of record CM035839.1, read on the forward strand.
AGGGGAGGATGCCATTCAGACCTGTTAGACCCAAACGTATAGTGAGGGTGTGCTGGGAACATCTGGCTGAGGCCTCTGTCCAGGAGGTCTTCAACTCCCAACTCTGGAAGAACTTTGACCACATTCCGAGGGAGTCTGGAGACATGGAGTCTGAATGGGCCATGTTCTCCACCTCCATTGTTCAAGCGGCTGCCCAGAGCTGTGGCCACAAGGTCATTGGTGCATCTCGTAGTGGCAACCCCGAATCAAGTGGTGAAAGCCAGTGGTGAGGGGGGCCATTAACTCTTTGATTGTGTCTGTCTCCCAATTGCGACATGACCCCTAGTGGTCAAGAGTGGTAAATATTTTTTGTCAATAAAATAGTTCAGATTTCCAAGGCTATAACTTGAAAGTGGTAAGAGATAATGGCTTGCTGTCAATTAGAAAGATGTAAAATATGATCCAAAGTTTCACATAGGAATAAATTTACACATCTAATTTGCATAATGTTGTGGCACCTCTTTAAATTCCATAACTCAGTCAAAATTGGACTTTGGACGTATTTACACAAAGAATGGTTCAGTCTTTTGATACCGTTTTTGTACAGAGGTACCTCATCATCTTGTCTTCAAAGTATATGAACAAGAAATCAGTACAATATTAAAAACAACACAGAAATTCCTCATTTACCGGCAGCTAAGGGGACTCGCTCGCTGCCGTGGTCGCTGCGTTTTCACCCATCGTTGTCGTTATTTTGCATTCTGTCGGTCATTTATGCTCTCTACCACATCTACAAAGTCTTATGATTATCCCACATAAATTTTGCTTGTTTCCCATGGCTATTTTCCTCGTACAAAGCCAACTAAGTGACGGTGCACAACGACGGACGGCAGCCATATTAGCTTTCTGGGCTAAAATGCTAAAAACAGGAAAAGGAAATGAGGAGTTTCTCTTCTTTGGTGCATTACGTGTCATCCATTGAGTCCTCCAACGGATGTCTGCCAACTTCTGAAACTGGCAGATCAGTACAAATCAGTACAAATCCCCAATGCAGCCGATCATGTCAGAGTGAGATGACATGCACAGCGCCACACTCTGCCACTAGGGGCATGCAAAATCTCACACTCAAAAGGTTAAGCTGAAGAGGGAGTCCTATTGAGCTTGGCTGACTTGTGGGACTCCCGAAGCAGCTGAGTTGTACCGGTGGGCCAAGCAGAGCGCAGCTCGGGTGGTTGCTGAAGCAAAAACTCGGGTGTGGGAGGAATTCGATGGGGCCATGGAACAAGACATTTGTTCGGCCTTGAAGAGATTCTGGCAAACTGTCCGGCGGCTCAGGAGGGGGAAGCAGCTTCCTGTCCACACTGTGTATGGTGCGGTTGGGGCGCTGCTGACTTCGACTGGGGATATCATCGGGCGGTGGAAGGAATACGTCGAGGATCTCCTCAATTCCACTGACACGCCTTCCACAGAGGAAGCAGGGCTTGTGGATGAGTGGGACAACTCGCCCATCACAGGGGCTGAGTTTGCCAAGGTGGTTAAAAAGCTCCTTGGTGGACGGGCCCCAGGGGTGGACGAGAGTCGCCCTGAGTACTTCAAGGTACTGGATGTTGTAGGGCTGTCATGGTTGACACGCCTCTGCAACATTGCGTGGAGGTCAGGGACAGTGCCTTTTTCATAGCAAACTGGGGTGGTGGTTCCTCTCTTCAAGAAAGGGGACCGGAGGGTGTGTTCCAACTTTAGAGGGATCACACTCCTCAGCCTCCCTGGGAAGGTCTATGCCAAGGTACTGAAAACAGAGTCCAGCCGTTGGTTGAACTTCGGATTCAGGAGGAGCAATGTGGTTTTTGTCCTGGCCATGCACATTGGACCAACTCTTTACCCTCTTGAGAATCCTCAAGGGTTCGTGAGAGTTTCCCAGACAGTTTACATGTGTTTTGTGGACTCAGAGAAGGCATTTGACCGTGTCCCTCATGGTTTTTTGTGGGGGGTGCTTCAGGAGTATGGCGTATCGGGCTTGTTGTTATGAGCTAACCGGTCTCTACATGACCTTTGTGAGAGTTTGGTTCATATTGCCAACACTTGTTCTGACTCATTCCCAGTGAGAGTTGGACTCCACCAGGGCTGCCCTTTTTCACCAATTATGTTCATAATTTTTATGGACAGGATTTCTAGGCACAGCCAAGGAACGTAGGGTGTCATGCTTGGTGACCACAGGATCTCATCTCTGTTGTTTGCAGATGATGTTGTCCTGTTGGCTTCATCCAGTAATGACCTACAGGTCTTACTGGGACAGTTTGCTGCTGAGTGTGAAACTGTAATGAGAATCAGCACCTCCAAGTAGGAGTCCATGGTCCTCAGCCAGAAAAAGGTAGATTGCCCTCTCTGGGTTGGGACAAGCTCCTGCCCCAAGTGGAGGAGTTTAATTATCTCGGGGTCTTATTCTCGAGTGAGGGGAGAATGGAGCAAGAGATTGACAGACAGATCGGAGCAGCATCTGCAGTGATGCGGACGTTGTACGGGTTTGTTGTGGTAAAGAGGGAGCTAAGCTCTAAGGCAAAGCTGTCAATTTACTAGTCAGTCTACGTTCCTACCCTCACCTATGGTCACGAGCTTTGGGTAATGACTGAAAGAATGAGATCACGGATACAAACAGCTGAATTGAGCTTTCTTCGTAGGATTGCTGGACTCACCCTTAGAGATAGAGTGAGGAGCTCAGTCATCCAGGAGAGGCTCAGAGTAGAACCGCTGCTCCTCCACATTGAAAGGAGCCAGTTGAGGTGTTTTGGGCATCTGATCAGGATGCCTCCTAGATGCCTCCCACTTGAGGTGTTTTGGGTACGTCCCACTGGGAGGATACCCCGGGGCAGACCCAGGACTCGCTGGAGAGACTACGTCTCCCAGTTGGTCTGGGAACGCCTTGGTATTCTCTCTGAAGAGCTGGAGCAGATGGCTGAGGAGAGGGAAGTCTGGGCTTCTCTGCTTGAACTGCTGCCTCCGTGACCCAGACCTCCAGAAAAGCGGTAGAAGATGGACGGATGGATGGGTGGAAACTGGGCTAAATGACAATATCCCGGACTCTGCTATTCAGTTAGCAGGGATAACATGCTATCGTGCGGCTCGCTTTTTCATCTAAGAAGGAAAGGCCAGCAGAGAAGCAGTGTGTGTTTACATCAGTGACATTTGGTGCCGACATGCAACTGTTCTGCACAAAGACTGTTCTCCGTTGGTGGAGTTTATGATCATCAAGTGCCAACTGTTTTACCTACCGAGGGAAATTACATGTATCCTGCTCCTCACCGTGTATGTCCCGCCCACCGCTGCCACTAGCAAGGGAAGAAGGGCACTAAATGAACTCTATCAGGCTATAAGTGAGGCACAAACAGCGCATCCAGACAGATTCCTCATTACAGCAGGAGACTTCAACCATACAGATTTAAAGGCCCTCCTACCAAAACTACACCAACATGTGGATTTTCCAACAAGAAGAGACAGCTAGCTGGACCTGGTGTACACAACTCACAAGAGAGCATATAGAGCCCCCCTCACCCACCTGGGTCTCTCTGATCACATCATCATCTTACTAAGGCTTGCATACAGACCCAGAATGAAAGCCATTAGACCAACAAAAAAGCAGGTACATGTGTGGCCTGAAGGGGCCTCTGATGCTCTGAAAGACTGCTTCAGCACTGCAGACTGGGACACTTTCAAGCATGCAGCCACTCACAAATATAGAGGAGTACACTGAGGTGGTTGTAGCATACATAGCTAAATGCATTGATGATGTCACTCACTGCAAAACTGTCACTGTTCATGCTAACTAGAAACCATGGATGACTGCAGAGGTCCACGGGCTCCTGAGGGCTCGGCACACAGCCTTCAGGGCCGGTGACACTGCAGGACTAACAACAGCTAGGGCCAACCTGTCCCGAGGCATCAAGGAAGCAAAATGACAGTACAGCAAGAAAATATCTGGCCATTTCAGCAACACCTGAGGTGCACGTTCTCTCTGGCGTTGCATACAGACCCTCACCAACTACAAACCTCCACCACAGACCTTTGCGAGTGACATCACACTGCTTACCAACCTAAATGACTTCTTTGGCCACTTTGAAGCACAAAACAGCACATCAGCACAGAAGACGAGCAGACTATAAGTCTGGATCCGGCTAGCGTGAAGAGGACTCTCTCCAGGATCAACCCACACAAGGCAGACCAGACAACATACCAGGTTGCGTTCTGAAGGACTGTGCGGAGGAGCTCCTCACCGACATCTTCATCATCTCCCTGAGTCAAGCTGTTGTCCCCACATGTTTCAAAACTGCTACTATAATACCAGTCCCAAAGAAGCCCGTCCCATCCAGCTACAATGACTACCGGCCCATAGCACAGACCTCCGTCATAATGAAGTGCTTTGAGTGGCTGGTCATGCAGAACATCAAGTCCACCCTCCCTCCTTCCCGTGACCCATCTCAGTTCACATACAGGTCAAACAGATCCACATAAGATGCCATCTCTGCTGCTCTCCATCCAGCCCTCACCCACTTGGACTCAAAGAACTCCTATGTGCGAATGCTGTTCTTGGACTTAAGCTCATCATGCAACACAATCATCCACCAGCACCTAATACATAAACTCAGACACTTGGGACTCAAAACCTCTCTCTGAAACTCGGTGCTGGACTTTCTCACAGGGAGGCTACAGAACTTGCAGGTCAGCAGCAACACCTCCAAGACCATCACATTGAGCACAGGGGCCCCACAAGGGTGCGTGCTCAGCCCACTGCTCTTCACCCTGCTGACCCATGACTGCATACCAGCCTACAGCACCGACCACATCGTCAAGTTTGCACGACGGTGGTGGGCCTCATCACCAACAATGAAGAGACCAACTACAGAAATGAGGTGAGCCAACTGGTCGAGTGGTGAAAAGACAACCATCTATTCCTGAATGTAGGAAAAAACCAAGGAGCTTGTGGTCGACTTCAGGAGAGGACACACACAGCATCCCCTCTGATCATCGATGGAGCAGCTATGGAGAGGGTGAGCAGCACCAAGTTCCTGGGGGTGCACATCTCTGAGGACCTCTCCTGGTCTAACAACACCACATCACTGGCCAAGAAGGCTCAAACTCGCCTCTATTTCCTCCACAAACTGAGGAGAGCACAAGTCCCACCCCCATCATGTACTCATTCTGCTAGGACACCATTGAGAACATCCTCACCAGCTGCATCACTGTGTGGTATGAAAGCTGCACCGCCTCCTGCCGGAAGACACTACAACGCACAGTGAAAGCAGCCAGCAAAATCATTGGTACCCCTCTGCCCTCCCTCTCACATCTACCACACCCGCCTCACCCGCAGAGCCATCAACATCGCAGGCGACACCTCCTACCCCTCACACTCCCTCTTCAGCCCCCTACCCTTGGGGAAATGGTACCGGAGCCTCTGGGCCCGCTCCACAAGACTGCTAAATAGCTTTGTTCACCAGGCCATCAGGACCCTGGACTCTGCCCACTTCCTCCCACCCCCGGACCATAGCACACTCACCCACACAATAACTACCTCAGCTGTTTGCACAGAAAGACTTGGGACACCAACAGTACTACATCTGCTGCTGTATGTCTCTGCACCTTTCTGCAACCATATGCACAAATGCTATGCCTGCTTCTGTCTGTTATTGCAATTACTGATCATGTGCAGTCCAATGTTTCACTGTCTGCACCTGTACTACCGCACTGAACTTGCACTTACGGGTACTACAGCTCTACTTTTTTCTCTACATAGGATTGCTGGGTTTTATCTTTTATTTTTATTTGCACTACGGGTAGCATTACTGTACATAGGCTGCTGTTGTTGTTTCTCATCCTTATTCCTTCTTTTCCAGACCAAAGAGCTGACATTTGGTTCAGCAAAAAGTGGTGGTCTCAGTCTGGATCAAACTGAAGCTTGGTTTTGTTTGTTTAGAGTATGAAAGCAATTTTCGGCAAGATTCAGAATTTCAGACCAAACACAGGAAGTTAAGGCAGCCGATACGTAGGAGAAGGAGCTGTGGAAGCACTCAGAGAGAGGAAATATTGCCATTAGCGGCATAGTCAATAAAAGAATAATAAAAATGCAGACCCTTACCTGATATTTTGAGAGAATGCAATAGTTTAAAAAATGGAGGACTAATGCCACCTGAAGATCACAGCTGATGTGGAGGACAAACTTCCTTTTTAACGAAGACCTGGATAATATTCTAGCCTCACTAAAGTAGTTCACAGACTAATATGGTGGAGTCTGAGCCAGTAAAGTGCGGTTACCGATGTGTCCAGAGCTGCAGAAAACACCTTGGAGGGTGGGTAGCATGTTTGCTAACTACCAGTCTGTGCAATACAAATATCATGCAAAGTTGTTTAGTTCACTTGGAATAGGAGCAGTGTGAAACCAAACCTAATCGGACCAAATGTTTAGTTTAAGTTTAGTTTAATGTTTATTTGAAAGGGACATTACATAATAATGAACATTAATACAAATGTAAATATGCCAGATTTGCATCTGTAGTCCCCCGGCAGGTCACAAAAACACACAAACAAACAATCATGCATGAACAGAACAACTGCAATGAAACTGTATAAAGTATATATGCTAAAGTGCAAGAGTTAAGGTGTTAACAAAACAAAATATTCAAATGTCACACGAGTGAAGTGTTATGTATGCGTACACACACATGCACCCAAGCATCTCACAGCAACAAACAAGAGGCGGGGCATATGTGTGTGATGCACGAGCACATCCATCTATCCATCCATCTTCTACCGCTTTTCCGGAGGTCCGGGTCACGGAGGCAGCAGTTCAAGCAGAGAAGCCCAGACTTCCCTCTCCCCAGCCACCTGCTCCAGCTCTTCAGAGAGGATACCAAGGCATTCCCAGACAAGCTGGGAGACATAGTCTCTCTACCGAGTCCTGGGTATGCCCCGGGGTCTCCTCCCAGTGTGACGTGCCCGAAACACCTCAAGACCTCAAGTGGGAGGCATCTGGGAAGCATCCTAATCAGATGCCCATACCACCTCAACTGACTCCTTTCAATGTGGAGGAGGAGCGGTTCTACTCTGAGCCTCTCCCGGATGACTGAGCTCCTCACCCTATCTCTGAGGGTGAGTCCAGCAATCCTACGGAGAAAGCTCATTTCAGCCGCTTGTATCCGCGATCTTGTTCTTTCGGTCATTACCCAAAGCTCGTGACCACAGGTGAGAGTAGGAACGTAGATTGACTGGTAAATTGACAGCTTTGCCTTAGAACTAAGCTCCCTCTTTGCCACAACAGACCGGTACAACGTCCGCATCACTGCAGATGCTGCTCCAATCCGCCTGTCAATCTCTCGCTCCATTTTCCCCTCACTCATGAATAAGACCCCAAGATACTTAAACTCCTCCACTTGGGGCAGGAGCCTGTCCCCAACCCAGAGAGGACAATCCACCTTTTTCCGACTGAGGACCATGGACTCGGACTTGGAGGTGCTGATTCTCATCCCAGCCCCTTCACACTCAGCAGCAAACCGTCCCAGCAAGAGCTGTAGGCCATTGCTGGATGAAGCCAACAGGACAACATCATCTGCAAACAACAGAGATGAGATCCTGTGGTCACCAAGCATGACACCCTCCATTCCCTGGCTGCGCCTAGAAATCCTGTCCATAAAAATGATGAACAGGATCGGTGACAAAGGGCAGCCCTGGCGGAGTCCAACTCTCACTGGGAATGACTCCGACCGAGTGTTGGCAATACGAACCAAACTCTCACAACGGTCGTACAGAGACCGAATAGCTCGTAACAACAAGCCCGATACCCGATATATATACATATATACTATATATGTGCACGGGCACATATATATACAGTATATATATGCATATGACACAGAGTATCCACTAGTTATGGGTAGATTTTGGTTGTTTAAAAGCCAATTTTTACAATGCATCTTAAAGGTGCTTAGTGTGGTACGTTCTCTGATTGCAGGTGGTATGTTATTCCAGATCTTGGCGCCCCTCACTGATAGCACATATTGAGTGAATGTGGTGTGTCTCTGGGGGACAATGTAGACAGTGTAGACAATGGAACAAAAATATGAACCTTGGTCCAGACCTTGGTGTGGACTTTCAGGTGTGAGAATATGTACGTACTGTAGTAACAGTCTTTAAAAAAAAAGCTTATTTAACTTCCTCGCAGCTGCAGAAACGCTGTTGTATTTTTTTAATGACTTTTTTTGTTGCCTTTAAAAAAACCAAAAACATTTAGTTTGATTGCTGTTTTATATAGTTGACACTGTCATGCGGTGATCCTCGTGGATCACCATAAGATGCCAAGAGTCCACCGGTGAGTTTGCAATGATGGTGATTTATTTACAAAAACACGAGACACACATACAAGACTATGACTGTGGCGAAAAAACACTGAACACTGAGCATGGGACCGTAAGGCTACTTATGGTCTAAAACATGGCATGACATGAATGAGCAAAGCACGAGAATATACACACGAACCTGACCAGACCAGAACGATGATGTCTGACGAGGCTTGGATGATGTCTGACGATACTCCTGCAATCTAACTGCCGTCAGCGTCCGCCTAATAAAGTCGAACGCTAACGAGCAGTAATGACAGCCAGCTGGCCGACCTTACCAGCCGGGAGCCCCACCAAGCACCTTCACAATAAGAGCCTGGTGAAGCCAGAATATAACCCACAGCTGTCAAAGCCGGCAGCGAGCTATACGTAGCCCGAGCGCGGACAAGACTTGTGCTCAGGTCATAACAGACACTTTAGTTGTTTTGGTGTTTTTATGTGTCAGTATATTCTGCCAGTCAGATGTCACTGTCCCAAAGGTAGCAGAGGACAATCCTGATGATGCTTTGCTGATGACAATAATTACACAGTTCCAGCAGGCTTTCACAGCAGCTAATAGGCAGTGACAGTCTAACAGAAAGAATAGAAACCTAATTTATTCTGCTGAGCTGATGCCCTGCTCCTTCACTCCCCCCCCTCCCATTCTCGTAATACTGCTCGATGTTCAGCCGGGAGATAGAAGGAGAAGAGAGGCAGAGAGGAGGAGACAGAGGGGGGATGAGAGGGAAGGGAGCTGAGGAGTGTTTTGGGGTTGTTGGAGGAGACCAGCTGCTAAGCGTTTTTTATTTCCTGTGAGTGAGTGTGTTTGAGTGTGCCTGTGCTGGGTGATGACGTGCGCCACGCTCTGAGATGGCGTTAGGAATCCTGATTGCCTTGAGCACTGTGGAGGAGGCATCTCAATCCTCACAGGGGACCCACATACAGTAACATCTGTCCGCTGTGGCTTCACTCCCGCACCACTGTGCATGCGTTCTTTTTCTCTCCTCCTCCTCCTCCTCCTCTTCAATATTCTCACCTTTGTGAATCTCTCCTCCTCATTTCTTCACTCTACTATCTTGTTCTAAATCTTCCTGCTTTTTCTTCCTTCACTGGTGACATTAGTGGGGATGAATTTGAACATAGGCTGAGAGCTCCTGGTTTGTCTGGCCAGCATGGATTGTCTTTGTATTGTCACCACTAAGGTAAGAGATGGAGTACGGATGAATGATTCACATGATCTGAGAGGGGAAAAGAATGAGCGGTGCGTGGGAATGAGGCATGCAGTGGAGCAGGAGGAAAGAAGCTCAGGCTACATGTGGCTATTTTTAAATTTTTTTTACGTGTGTGCTTGTGCGTTTGTCTTCAGAAACACACCTGGTCGTCTTCATCGCTGTATCACTTTAAAGCAGAGAGCTGAGTAAATACAATTTCACTGTTGCTGCTAGTGTCTTTCTGCATTTATTCACTTGGGGTTATTATTTCCTGTAAAAGTGACTTATTATGCTTATGTTGAGTGTGTATGTGTGTGTGAGAGAATGATTCATTTATTACCTCTTAACTACAGTGGGCAGGTGTCAGGCAGCATTCCTACAGAGAGCTCTGCTGTCTGTCTGTCTGTCTGTCTGTCTGTGTCTATGGAGACATGGCAACAGAAGTTGGTTTGAACTTCTTTCTGCCAGCTCGTGGCACTGCTGCTGCAGCCATGTGCTCACACTTTGGTGAGCTGCAGCTGGACCTGTTTAACACTTTCTCTCAGATATTGAGATATTGCCACATTGTTCCAAAACACATTCTGCCTGAAGCTGCAGACCTGCAGAGAGAAATGCTCATTATGTCATCGGTCAGCTACACAAAAATCTAGGCTTCATGCACAAAGGGTGTTATGGTGCTTTCAGACCAAATATGAAGCGGGATTTATATTGCTGTACTTTTTCATCCGTCCATCTTCTACTGCTTATCTGGTGGTCTGAGTGGCAGGGACAGCAGTCGGGCTGCAACGATTACTTGAATAATTCAATTACAAAAATCCCTTGATTCAGATTTTATGCTTTGACGTGTCGTTTAATGTAGCACGTCTGGTCTATATGACCTTCTTCTGGTACAACCTTTTTCCGGTCACGCTACATCAACAAGATGCAAGTTTGTTTAATGGTGCTATGTCATAAGGACATACTGACGGGCCACCAAAGAGGATGAAAGTCAGAAAAAAATGACCAAAGTATCTCAAATCTGGGATCATTTCAAGTTAAGATTGAAGGAAAAAACTAAATCTTCAATATTAATGCTAAATGAGACCCAGAGAAATTACCCAGCCCCTGAGGTAAATCAATTCAATGTTGTAAATCAGTTTAAATATTTAGGAATCCAAATTATGCCTAAGCTAGAATCAGTCGCCAGTGTCAACTATGAAGCCTTAATGTCAGATATCAATGAGTTAACTCAGAGATGGATGTCACTACCAATGTCGATGATCGGGAGAATCAATATACTTAAAAGTAATATTTTACCTAAAATACTTTATTTATTTCAATACATTCCCTTATCACCACCTTTAGATCTATTCTCAAGAATAAAAAAAAAGTTAGTGGAATTTATATGGAACAACAGGAGGGCTAGATTACGTTTGTCTTTATTATATTTACCATTTGATCGTGGAGGTCTGAAATGTCCAAATTTTATGTTGTATTATTGGTCGGCACAACTGAGGTCTATGACATATTATTTTTCATCAAATGATCTCCCTCACTGGACTGAAATGGAATCATACAATTTACCTTTACCTCTTCCCATATTCATATACTCAGATTCGGCAAAAAAATTACAAAAACAAGTTAAAAATCCATTTGTAAAGCATATGATCAAAATATGGTGTGAAGCTAAAAACTATTTAAAAGAACCACAGTTATTGTCACAATTTAGTCCAATATGGGGTAATCAATATTTTAAACCAGGGAGAGCGGACGCTGTATTTAAAGTATGGAATGTAAAAGGGATACAAAAGATTCAGGATTTATATTTGCCATGTGCAGACAACATAATGTCTTTTGAAGAGCTGAGGATCAAATTTAATCTCAATAGAACACATTTTTTTAAATATCTTCAACTTAGAAACTTTATTCGATCAAATCAAAATAAAGCTCTCACTCGACCTATTTATTCATCCTTGGAAAAAATGTTGATGAAAGATAGTAAAAGAAAGGGTATTATTTCAGAGTTTTATAACTCACTGACACTATCTTCAAGTGAAAATTCACTGAAAACATTAAACTACTGGAAAGAAGATCTGCAAACTGAAATTTCAGAGGAACGATGGGAATTGGCTTGTACAGAAGCTCAAACCAAATCAATAAATGTACGCCTTAAATTGATACATTTCAAATGGTTAATGCGGATGTATGTTACACCGGAGGAGTTAAATAGATATAACAAAAATATACCAGATACATGCACAAAATGCATGGAAAGTAAAGGAACCCTATTTCATTGTTTATGGGAATGTAGATTAATAAGAATGTTTTGGGAAGAGGTGAGGGTAACAATTGAAAAAATAATCTCAAAACAAATCATATTGAATCCTAAACTGTTTTTGTTGGGTCTGTACCCAGAAAAGCATAATTTTAATAAAAGTGAAAGAACATTCATAGACCTCAGTTTGCTTAATGCCAAAAAATGTATTGCACTATTATGGAAAAAGACTCATAGACCAGATGTGACTCAGTGGTTAAGACAGATGTTAACAAACCTTCCATTAGAAAGAATAACATATATACTAAAATCAAAGGAAATTGTGTTTGAGAATATATGGAGACCTTTTATTGATTATGTAAAAAATTTAAACATAACTCTTGAAGAAGAAGGTGAATGATGTGTGTGGACCTTGTAAATTCCAAACTGGTGAACATAATATGTATACTTATGTATTGGATTGTCTAGACTAAACAGAGGAGCATTGTTGAAGACTTGATTTTGTTGGTGGTTGTTGGTGTTTTTAGTGCATTTTTTTTTTTTGTAGTACTTTAGTGTTAGTGTTTGATTGTTTGTATCATGTTTGTTAAAAAAAAAAAAAAAAGGTTCAATAAAGATATTGTGGAAAAAAAAGATTGAAGGAAAACATTGTGCAGTGTGTACATGGTAAAGCCGAACAGTGAGCTAGCATGCTACGTCAGACGTTACAGTGTCTCAGCAGAAAGCATCCCACTTCTTGCACAGCCAGCACACCCGAGACAAGGTACGTGATTGATATTTTAAATTAAGATAAATAGAATCTAGTCAGCTACACTAATTATGTGTATATGACCAAAAAACATATAGCCACCACCACTAGCTACTAGCAGATGCTAATGGTTAGCGAACAGAACTTTATGATGTAATGTACCGTTTAGTTACGTTTTATGCAATAAACATTGCAGTAGGCATTGCAATAAATGTATACCTGTGTTATTTAGTGTTTGGTACAAGTACTACTGCTCTTTAGGAAAGAAAGTCCCACAAATGTTGGTCAATGCAAGTTTCTTTTAAAAAAAAAAAACAAGTATCCGATTACTCGCGTAATCTTCGATTAGAGTGGGTGATTGCCTGAGCCGTAAAATAGTTGTTAGCTGCAGCCCTAGACAGTAGTCTAAACAGAGGAGCTTGGACTGTCAACCAGTTCACATAGCACCATGATCCCTTTTACAGGTGGTGAGCCCACTGGAGGTCGGACCCATGTGGCTTACTTGGGCTGAACCCAGCTGGGTTCTGTGGACAGAAACCTGGTCGCCAGGCACTTTTCTCGAGCCCAGGTAACCCCAGAATGGGCAGGGTACACTAGAACTTTGTTGTACCTTCTTCATGGGGATCATCTGGACTGCTCTTAAGCCGAATTCATGCTGCCACAAACACGTTGGTGTATGAGTGAGTGGGCCATGTGCATGACACAAATTTTGTCATCTTCCCTTCTGCAGACCGGACATCTTGGGCATGCAGGATCAGCACTGAACTGTGCATGTGCTAGGAATGCTGCCGCTGAGGGGAGGCAGTAGTACCATTTTCAACATAGGAGAAGAATACACAATATGGATGGAGCTTTGAGGAAAGAATATACTGCATTTACTGTATTTCCACCTTTTTCCTCTCTGTTTTCATCCTCAGCCACTAACAGTAACAACAACAAAAGCTCCTGTTTCTTGTGGTCGTTCTCGTACTCACCCACCTCCGCCATTTTTAAAAAATTGTTCATCACTGTGCTCTTCTTCTATTTTTGGATTAAAGCTGTTCAAATCAGTTTGGTGTCTCCTGGCTGCTGCCAACAGTATGGTCATGTGAACTGCAGATTATCTTAAATGTGCATGCATGAAATGCGGCTGCTGAGTGAAAGCTGGAGTGGCTCAGAAACAATTTTGAACAGTACTGTGTTGCGAGCGCAATCCACAGACTGCATGCACTTTCTCCTTGCAGGTTCTCTGATCAGGCCTTTAGTCCTCACCCAGGACCAGTTTCCTTTAGGAGACTCTACCAGAAGCAAACTGCCTCTGACAGTATAGCTCCTGGGATCATTTGGACACACAAACCCCTCCACCACCATAAGGTGAAGATTCACACAGGGATCTATTTTTTTCATTCTATATAAATGTAAAAGAGCATCCACATATGCAGTAAATGAACAAGGTTTAAAACATTTATGCATGTTGAGACATTTAAATATCACAAAATATATCTGTGATTTGACCCCATTAATACAAATTAAAGGCACTGTTTCATTCTGCAATCATTTTCAGGTTCACCGAAAAAGACAACTGTCACAAACCTGTGTGAGCCAATAGGATGTTGAATACACCTCTAAACATAAACCTGAAAATGGCAGAATCTCAACACTGATTGGCTATTGAGACCAAGCGTCAAGCAAATTTCTGCTCATGCAAAATAGATTTGCTTGTATTCATGTCAGTCAGAGCAAATTTGTGTCCATTCATCTTTCCATTGACTCTGTATTGAATCACATGAAAAAAGTTTGGTCTGAAGGTAGCATAAGACAAAGCAAGTTAATAGAGATCTGTCTGCTGTGGGCAGGTGAGTGGCATAGTTGCAAACTTCAGATCTGCTCCTATGGGGGTGGTGGTGGGGTGAATGAGTGAAGATAATCAGATGGATATTGGCTGAAAAAGCTCTTGTTAATTCTTAATAATAATAATAATAATAATAAAATATTATTATTGTTAAAGGCCACCTTTATTATGATTCATTCTGTATACAGAAAGCATGTCCAGTGGAATGAAAATATGTTTCTCCTGTCTACAATGATAACCACAGCTAGAATTGGAGTGGGGCTGCCACAGTCATGTCTTTATATTCAGTAATATCATCTTCACCTTTTGTTACAATTCATATATGTAGAGACTCTCTCAGGCTGTTTATTATGTAGACAAAAGAAAAAATGGTTAATAGTATATTAGACATTATATTTGTCAACGAGTGCTCAGGCCCAGCTGAGGGGTTCAGTGTGGTCCTGGTTCCATGAACTACAGTGTGTGGATTTTGGTTTGTGGAGTGTTGACTCAAGATTATACTGTACGTCAGTGAGAAACACTTCTTCAGGTCCCAGATGGGTTGATCCCTGATGGTACCTCTGTAATGGTGCTTATGTAACCAGCTCAGTTTGTTTTGCTGAGTATGAGCTGACCTCATGGCAGGTGACATCGGCTCACCTCAGTGTAAAGAAGTGATGATACTGAGCCTTTTTTCTGTAATACACTACGCATGTGTGTGAAATTATGAACTTCAGCAGTGCGATACAAACATGCAGACTTACGATCTAAAAGAGTTTAATTTTCATTGCATTTGCCTGGTGGTGACCAATCAGTGAAGGTTTCGTTGACAAACTAAGTGGGGTTTTTTTTGTTTTAGATTACCATCAGTGACAAATCTTTTTCCCTTGTGATGTTACAGTAGATGTACATCACTTCTGAACCCCACAGTTCTGTCTCATGTTGGTTTGTCAGAAATAAAAGGAAAACACAGATTATTTGCAGTAGCCATCTCTAGAACACGTTTTACCATTAACAACAGCATTAGCAACCATTCTGTCAGCATGCAGGTAACGACAGGAAATTTGAGAGGGACTATTAGTCTTCAGAGAAATCTTTCTCCTGTTTACGTCACACTGGGGTCACACTGACTTATTCATTCAGTGCAGCATTCTAAGTGAAACTGACAACTCTCCTCGTCGCTTATGTGGAAAATCTCCATAGAATGGTTGGAAGTCTAAGTATAGACATAGTCTGTATCTAGAAAGAAAGTTAGCATATTTACACATACACACACGCGTGCCCACACACACAGTAACTGTTTTCCTCCCATGTTACAGAAGAAAGAGCAGACTGCTGACTCAATGAAAATTAAGGTGAAATATTCACTTTGGCTTCATTCTCACATTATTTAACATCACTTAGGATTTTTTTTTCAGTTTAGTTAATGTCAAGCTGTCACCAGGTTAGCACTTGGCCTTTCTAATGAAACACTTGATTATTTAACCTCTTAAAATTCAGGTGTCCTGCCCGTCGAATGTTTCTACTGCCGCTCAGTGAAGAAAGAATTTGATTTACTTTGCGCATGCTAACTTAAGGCATTTTTAGGGAAATCGGGTGGAATGCTAAGGGGTTAAGAATGACATTAGCCATTACTCAGCACGGAGATTGTAAGGTGATCAGTGAGAGATCAGAAATTGGCCCAATCTCTCAATGAATTTCTAAAGCCTTGAAAAAGCTGTTTCTGTCTGTTTGGGAGATCGTTGTGCAAGCTTAAATTCAATTTCATTGTGAAAAATCCTTGCGAGATCACTAAGAGACCAAGAGAAATCGCTGAGGGATCATTGAGACTTTCTTGAGCAGCCAAGAAGGTTCCTGATTATTTGGGAAGTTTCTAGTGATTTTTTGCCCCCTTTATACAGGGGTGTAGATTATTGAGAGATCATTGAGCAATGGAAAAAAATGGCCAGATGTCTCAACAATCTCTGAATGATCTCTACGGTTGCCACAGTCTCCTCAAAGTTTTCACTTCAAAACAGTCTCCCAATGATCACCAAAAGGGAAGCAATCTCTCAAGGAACTCTCAGGGATCTCATCAATCTCTAAATGATCTCTGCCATGCTCCTTCAGTGAACTCTATTGGTCATTCATTGAACGCTCAATGATCCCCCACTGATCTCTCAGCCATCTCTTTCTTCAGGGTGGAAAAGTTTGGCATTCATTGAAATATCGCTGAGAGATAATTGGGCTAGATGAGATTGCTGAGTGTCCCTTGACCGCTCAATGATCTCATCAATCTCCCAATGATCTCTAAACGATCTCCACCCCTGTGTAAAGGGACATTATTGGTCAGCTGTGAGCTTCAGAATTTATTATTAAACATGTACTTTACCTTCAATGGATCGCCACCTTATCATGGTGGAGGGGTTTGTCCCATCCATCCATCCATCCATCCATCCATCTTCTACTGCTTTTCCGGAGGTCCGGGTCGTGGAGGCAGCAGTTCAAGCAGAGAAGCCAAGACTTCCCTCTCCCCAGCCACCTGCTCCAGCTCTTCAGAGAGGATACCAAGGCATTCCCAGGCCAGCTGGGAGACATAGTCTCTCCAGCGAGTCCTGGGTCTGCTCCGGGGTCTCCTCCCAGAGGGACGTGCCCGAAACACCTCAAGTGGGAGGTGTCAAGGAGGCATCCTGATCAGATGCCCATACCACCTCAACTGGCTCTTTTCAGTGTGGAGGAGCAGCGGTTCTACTCTGAGCCTCTCCCGGATGACTGAGCTCCTCACCCTATCTCTGAGGGTGAGTTCAGCAATCCTACGAAGAAAGCTCATTTCAGCCGCTGGTATCCGCAATCTCGTTCTTTTGGTCATTACCCAAAGCTCATGACCATAGGTGAAGGTAGGGACGTAGACTAACTGGTAAATCAACAGTTTTGCCTTAGAGCTTAGCTCCCCCTTCACCACAACAAACCCGTACAACGTCCGCATCACTGCAGATGCTGCTCTGATCCATCTGTCAATCTCTCGCTCCATTCTCCCCTCACTCGTGAATAAGACCCCAAGATATTTAAACTCCTCCACTTGGGGCAGGAGCTTGTCCCCAACTCGGAGAGGACAATCCACCTTTTTCCGGCTGAGGACCATGGACTCGGACTTGGAGGTACTGATTTTCATCACAGCCGCTTCACACTCAGCAGCAAACTGTCCCAGTAAGACCTGTAGGTCATTACTGGATGAAGCCAGCAGGACAACATCATCTGCAAACAACAGAGATGAGATCCTGTGGTCACCAAGAATAACACCCTCTGTTCCCTGGCTGCGCCGAGAAATCTTGTCCATAAAAATTATGAACAGGATCGGTGACAAAGGGCAGCCCTGGCGGAGTCCAACTCCGCCAGAAAAGTCCAACAGAGACCGAATAGCTCGTAACAACAAGCCCAATACCCCATACTCCCGAAGCACCTCCCACAAAAAACCACAAGAGACACGGTCGAATGTCTTCTCCAAGTCCACGAAACACATGTAAACTGGTTGGGCAAACTCCCACAAACCCTTGAGGATTCTCGAGAGGGTAAAGAGCTGGTCTGATGTGCCACGGCCAGGACGAAAACCACATTGCTCCTCCTGAATCCAAGGTTTGACCAACGGCCAGACTCTTCTCTCCAATACCTTGGCATAAACCTTCTCAGAGAGGCTGAGGAGTGTGATCCAAGTTGGAACACACCCTCCGGTCCCCTTTTTTGAAGAGAGGAACCACCACCCTGGCTTGCCATGCCAAAAGCACTGCCCCCGACCTCCACGCAATGTTGCAGAGGCGTGTCAACCATGACAGCCCAACAACATCCAGGGCCTTGAGGTACTCAGGACGAATCTTGTCCACCCCTGAGGCCTGGCCACCAAAGAGATTTTTAACCACCTTGGCAACCTCAGCCCCTGTGATAGGCGAGTCGTCCCCCTCATCCACAAGCCCTGCTTCCTCTGTGGAAGGCGTGTCAGTGGAATTGAGGAGATCCTCAAAGTATTCCTTCCACTGCCCGATGATATCTCCAGTTGAAGTCAGTAGCGCCCCATCTGCACCATACACAGTGTGGACAGGGAGCTGCTTCCCCCTCCTGAGCCGCCAGACAGTTTGCCAGAATCTCTTCAAGGCCGACCGAAAGTCTTGTTCCATGGCCTCACCGAACTCCTCCCATACCCGAGTTTTTGTTTCAGCAACCACCTGAGCTGCACTCCTCTTGGCCTGCCGGTACACCTCAGCTGCTTCGGGAGTCCCACAAGCCAACCAAGCTCAATAGGACTTCTTCTTCAGCTAAATGGCCCCCCTCACCACTGGTGTCCACCACTTGGTTCGGGGGTTGCCACCATGAGACGCCCTGACGACCTTGCGGCTGCAGCTCTGGGCAGCCGCTTCAACAATGGAGGTGGAGAACATGGCCCATTCAGACTCCATGTCTCCAGACTCCCTCAGAATGTGGTTGAAGTTCTTCCAGAGGTGAGAGTTGAAGACCTCCCAGAAAGGGGCCTCAGCCAGACGTTCCCAGCACACCCTCACTCTACGTTTGGGTCTACCAGGTCTGAATGGCATCATCCTCTCCCAACGGATCCAACTCATCACCAGGTGGTGATCAGTTGACAGCTCTGCACCTCTCTTTACACAAGTGTCCAAGACATGTGTTCGCAGGTCTGATGACAAGATAACAAAATTGATCATCGACCTGCGACCTAGGGTGTCCTGGTGCCAGGTGCACATATGGACACCCTTATGCTTGAACATGGTGTTCGTTATGGACAAACTGTGGTTAGCACAGAAGTCCAATAACTGAACACCACTCGGTTTCAGATCGGGCAGGTCGTTCCTCCCAATCACCCCCCTCCAGGTTTCACTGTTGTTGCCTACATGCGAGTTGAAGTCCCCCAGTAGGACAATGGAGTCTCCAAGAGGAGCACTCTCCAGCACCCCAGTCAGAGACTCCAAAAAGGGTGGGTACTCTGAACCATCACTTGGTCCATAGGCACAAATGATGGTCAGGACCTGTTTCCCAACCCAAAGGCGCAGGGAAACTACCCTTTCGTCCACTGGGGAAAACTCCAATATAGAGGCAGCAAGGTGGCAGGATACAAGAATACCCATCCCTGCTCATCGCCTCTCGCCCGGCGCAACTACAGATTAGGCCAAGCTCCAGCCTCTCTCCAGGAGACTGGTTCCGGAGCCGGAGCTGTGTGTTGCAGTGAGGCCGACTATATCTAGCCGGTATCTCTCAACCTCATGCACCAGCTCAGGCTCCTTCCCCACCTGAGAGGTGACATTCCACGTCCCAAAAGCCAGTTTAGGAAGCTTGGGATCAGACCGCCAAGGTCTCCGCCTTTGACCGCCACCTAATCCACATAGCACCGAACCCCCATGGTCCCTCCTGCAGGTGGTGAGCCCACTGGAGGGCAGACCCATGTAACTCCTTCGGGCTGAGCCCAGCCGGGTCCCATGGGCAGAAACCCGGCCACCAGACAATAGCCATCGAGCCCCTCCCCCAGGCCTGGCTCCAGGCTGGGGCCCCGGTAACCCCATACCGAGTGGGGTACACTAAATCCTTGTTCTAGCATTCATCATGAGAGTCTGTTGGCTCGTTCTTAGTCTGGTCCTTCACCCAGGACCAGTTTGTCTTGGGTGACCCTACCAGAGGCAAATTGCCCCAGGCAACATAGCTCCTGGGATCACTAGGGCATGCAAACCCCCCACCACGATAAGGTGACAATCCATGAGGGGATTGTCCCAAAAATTTCATTTCAGCTTTAGATTGTTAGTTTGTGGTGACTAAATTTTGCCCTCAGCAAGCTTAATGTTAAAGTGCCTATACTGTGCAAAGTGGTGTTTTGACATGAAATATGTTAGTGGGCCATATGTATGCCACTGAAATGATACTCATTCACAGAGAAAAGTTTTAAGTTAAACGGTTAAAGAAACAAGTGGATTGCACTTCAGTTTCCCTCCTATCACAGTCCTATTAAACAGTTAACTACTGTTGCAAAGCATGGGACTATGCCTCAGTGTTTCCGAATGGCTTACAGTCAGATTAGGGGCTCATCAGTTTTATTGAGCAGAGTGGAAAATGTTTCAGAGAGAGCTTTACAGACAGCCTTTTTTGAAGACATATAAAACAACAGAAATTATTTTTGGGGCTTTAAAACTATATACACACATGGACAAAATTGTTGGTACCCCTCTGTTAATGAAAGAAAAACCCACAATGGTCACAGAAATAACTTGAATCTGACAAAAGTGGTAATAAATAAAAATTCTATGAAAATTGACCATTGAAAATCAGACAATGCTTTTGAATTGTGGTTCCACAGAATTATTTTAAAAAACAAACTCATGAAACAGGCCTGGACAAAAATGATGGTACCCTTAACTTAATATTTTGTTGCACAACCTTTTGAGGCAATCACTGCAATCAAACGATTTCTGTAACTGTCAGTGAGACTTCTGCACCTCTCAGCAGGTATTTTGGTCCACTCCTCATGAGCAAACTGCTCCATTTGTCTCAGGTTTGAAGGGTGCCTTCTCCAGACGGCATGTTTCAGCTCCTTCCACAGATGTTCAATAGGATTTAGATCAGGGCTCATAGAAGGCCATTTTAGAATAGTCCAATGTTTTGCTCTTAGCCATTCTTGGGTGTTTCTAGCTGTGTGTTTTGGGTCACTATCCTGTTGCAAGACCCATGACCTGCGACTGTGACCAAGCTGTCTGACACTGGGCAGCACATTTCTCTCTAGAATACCTTGATAGTCTTGAGATTTCATTGTACCCCACACAGATTCAAGACACCCTGTGCCAGATGCAGCAAAGCAGCCCCAGAACACAACAGAACCTCCTCCATGTTTCACAGTAGGGACAGTGTTCTTTTCTTGGTATGCTTCATTTTTATGTTTGTGAACATAGAGCCGATGTGCCTTGCCAAAAAGTTGCAGTTTTGTCTCGTCTGTCCATAGGACATTCTCCCAGAAGCTTTGTGGCTTGTCAACATGCAGTTTGGCAAATTCCAGTCTGGCTTTTTTATGATTTGTTTTCAACAGTGGTGTCCTCCTTTGTCATCTTCCAAGAAGTCCACTTTGGCTGATGGTGCAATCTGACACTGATGTACCTTGACCTTGGAGTTCACCATGAATGTGTTTAGAGGTTGTTCTGGACTCTTTTGTTACCAGTCGTATTATCCGTCTCCTCTTGCGGCCACATCCAGAGAGGTTGGCTACAGTCCCATGGATCTTAAATTTCTGAATAATATATGCAACTGTAGTCACAGGAACATCAAGCTGCTTGGAGATGGTCTTATAGCCTTTACCTTTAACATGCTTGTCTATGATTTTCTTTCTAATCTCCTGAGACAACTCTCTCCTTTGCTTCCTCTGGTCCATGTTTAGTGTGGTACACACCATGTCACCAAACAGCACAGTGACTACTTGTCACCCTTTAAATAGGCCGACTGACTGATTACAAGTTTGTAGACACCTGTGATGTTAATTAGAGGACACATCTTGGTTGAACATGTCCCTATGGTCAGATTATTTTCAATCTTTTCTAGGGGTACCATCATTTTTGTCTAGGCCTGTTTCATGAGTTTGTTTTTTAAAGTAATTCTGTTGAACCACAATTCAAAAGCATTGTCTGACTTTCATTGGTCAATTTTCACAGAAATTTTATTTATTACCACTTTTGTCAGATTCAAGTTATTTCTGTGACCATTGTGGGTTTTTCTTTCATTAACAGAGGGGTACCAACATTTTTTCCATGGCTGTATGTATGTTCTTGAGGATGTCAAAACTTAAATTTAATGCTTGGAGAATGCACAATAATGGGACCTTCAGTACATAGTGACCAGAGTTTTAAAGAGGGGAATTTTAGTGAACAACACTCTATGATACACAGGGACGGGTGGACGTAGTTGTTTCTCATAGGGCATCATTTGTGTTCAGATTCAGATTTTTCAGTACAGCCCCTTCGGTTTGGTGCAGAGGCGTACCAAGGTTCCACACGGACCATGTTGAGTAACGGACAGGAACTGCCTCGCACCATACATGTGAACAAACAGCGCAGCCCAGCGAACGTCATGGCTGGCTGTACGGAGAAGTCAGAGCTTGAAGACCCTCTTCACAAGTCTCTTGTCTGGGAACACTTCGGCTTTCTGGTGAAATATGTGAACAGACAATGGCAAGTGAATAAGATGAAAACAGCATCGGATATGCTTTTGGCAGTATGTTGAATTTGTTAATTCATTTGAAATGGCACCACGCAAATGTGCAGCCCCCCCAAAAAAACCTTAGTGTGGTACAAGTGCAGCTTCCAGCAGCATTTAGACAGCCTCTCCAGTGTTTTTCAGATCGAGCCAAAGCAATAACAAATGCCAATGGTGTTTTTATAGCAGCAAATCTAAGGCCATATCCAGTTAAGAACACCGGGTTTAAACACATGCTGAAGGTAACGGGCCCTGGTATGAAGTTCCTTGTTGTGCCCACTTCAGTCAGAAAATAATTCCATCCTTGCTGAATCTGTTAATGTTGCACTTCAGGCCTGTGTTTTTCAAGGCTGCCTTGGTATGTTCAGATTTTTGTAGGACATTATTTAATTTAACTTCTTAATTGTCTAAAAAATTGCAAATAATTTGCTGTTGTTGTGCATGGGTGCCTTCAGAACCTATACACAACAATGACAAATTATTTGCAATTTTTTGACCAATTAACAAGTGAAATTAGATAATTAATTTCCCACAGAAACCTAAACATACCAAAGCACCCTGGTTAAAAACACTGCTTCAAGCAATAAGGAACTTTAATTTCTTAAAAATAAAAGAATAACTCAGACTATTCAAACTTCTATTGTTGCACTTGTCTGCATCATTCCTTTGCTGAAAAGACAATTTATTTGTTTTATTGTATACATTTTATTTATTGGAGAATTTACTGCTGGCAGTTTGCAGGGTTTTTTTGTCAAAGCTGTTCCCACTTATACAAAAGATAAGCAGTTTTATGTTTTGCATTTTGTTTCCTTATTGTACAGAAAATGAACCGAACCGTGACCTTAAAACCAAGGTACGTACCGAACCGTGATTTTAGCGTACCGTTACTCCAAATGGAGAGGCACCCTGACCAGACAGCTCAAGGCGGGTGAAGAGAGACTGACTGCTGCAGCAGATGAAAAAAGGACCCGCAGGAAGAACCGCAACAGACCCAGCAGCACGGAGACCACCCACAAGTGCGACCTGTGTGACAGGGACTGCCATTCGCGCATCGGCCTGTTCAGCCACAGGCGGTGCTGTTCCAGCAGAGTAGACGTTTAGGATTCTCTTCCATGGTCATCATAGACCGACGGAGGCCGACGACGACACCCCTAGTAGGAACATAGATTGAGTGGTAAATCAACAGCTTTGCTAAAGAGGTCAGCTCCCTCTTCAACCCCAACAGGTCGGTACAACATCACCATTAGTGCAGATACTGTTCTGATTCATCTGTTAATCTCCCGCTCCATGCTCCCTTCACTCATGAATAAGACCCCAAGATACTTGAACTCCTCCACTTGGGGCAGGACGTCATCCCCAACTCGGAGAGGACAATTTACTCATTTCCGGCTGAGGACCATTCTAAGGGTGGGATAAAAGATCAATTCAGTGATGGATGGTGATACTTTACACTAATGACGATCCACCCATCCCTAAACGCATGGATCAATCTTTTATTAATCATGTATATTCATGTAAATGTTCCATGCTCTCTTGGGTATTCAACCAATTGCGTTTTCAGTCCACTTGATGGTGCAAAACAATCACTCAGTCAAGTGAAGTCATAGCTTGTCTCATGAGATTTGCAGTCAGCTTTGAAAGTTAGGAAACAGTTTGTTCAAAGTTAGCTCAAGTGTTGGGCCTTTTTTTGAATTTATAACAAAGGTGGACAACCTTGACATGACAAACAACCCACAAGAAGTACTTCAAGAAAAAATAACATGAGAGCCAGCACACATCTCGGAACAGCATTAGCAATGGCTAAGCTAAAAACACATCGGCAGTGGAGCTTGTGAGCAGCACTCAGAGAAAAATTAAAATAATGTTTATTTATGAAGCACTCTTGAGAGACATATAGTCACAAAGCACTGTACAATAAAATAGAATAAAAGGAATTTGAGAGATAAAAATAATTTTAAGAATACAAAAACAAGTTAAAACACAAGATTAAAATATTTAAAAATATCAGACTTACCATTAAAAAGCAGCTGAATTGAAACTCAACAGAAAGCCTTGTTAAACAAAAATTTTCAGCTGCTTTTTAAAAGATTCCACAGAGTCAGATAAACGTAGCTGGAGTGGGAATCTTTCAAACAATGCCGTCCACTGCCCTCCATGTGTGCAGGGACATGTCACCGTGGAAAAAGAAAGCCCTGAGAATACTTTATTATATGAAAGAGATGTCAACAGTTTTACTTTGGGACATAATTTGAGGTTGAATAAGGTGAACATTTTTTTCGAAAGCTATGGTATCAAGATACTTGAGCTTGCGATATCCTGATTATCGTTGAATCACAGTCGGATCATATCGTGACCCAAGTATCGCGATCTGAATCGAATCACGAGGTCTCTTGCAGTTCCCACCCCTAATGAACTCAGACTTGGAAATGCTGATTCTCATTCCGGCTGCTTCACACTCAGTAGCAAACTGTCCCATTCAGTTTTTGATTATCATTTTTTGAACTACAAAAGACAAGCAATTATTTCAAGTACACTCTTTTTATTTCAGACACACACAACCAACCTTCCTTACTGGTAAATAGCTACAAGCCTTGCTTTAACCAAAGCTTGTTTTTTTTAATAAAGATTTGATCAAACAAAGATGAATCTACAAATTTTCAAATATTAAAGTACCATAACCTTTATAACATTAACTTATAAAAGGTTCCTCTATCATCCCAAAGCTGAATGAATAAACAAAATGCCAGCCCATCTTGCTGCTTTTTGTAAAACTAGTGGATTGCCTATAGAACGCAAGTATTCCTGTCTGAAACAGGTGTCCCAATTAGACTTTACAGGTCCAAATGTAGGCTGTGTTTGAAAGTGGAATACAGAGGTGTAGCCGATATATAGGCAATCACATGTTAGACTTTTTATTTATTTATTTTATTTAGCCTTTATTTATACAGGGTAGTTCCAATGAGAGGAAACCTCTCTTTTTCAAGGATGCCCTGTTCACACTCACACAGTTAAACATTCATACCAGGAAGTTGCCCAGTCCAACTACAGACTGACCTGTAACCACTGAGCAGCTCCACTGGAGCAGTTGGGGTTAAGGGCCTTTCTCAGGGGCACCACAGTGGGGTTAAGGAGGGAGGGGCAAATACTGCTACGTTATCTATCCCACCCAGAGCTGATCCTTCCAGTCCAGGAATCAAACCCGCAACCCTCGGCTCACCAGTCCGCATCCCTAACCATTAGGCCATCACTGCCCCATGACCCATGACTCTGACAAATATAAAAGGGAGTAAATGGCACTAACATTTATTTGATTGTGTGAATATTAATTACAGAATACCTAAATACTGAAAATGAATGGGACATCCAGTATTAGTGACTGTTTCAGATCCCTTGTTTATTTGTTTATCAGATCACTTATTTGTGTGATCTTTTATCACTTATATTCAAGATAATAGTGTATCTTGCACTTTAGGGAATGGGAGTTGTTCAGTCATCATTATAATTATTTTAGTTTATCACTGTTCAGTGATGGAGTTCAGTGTAATATTCAATTTCTTCTGTGTATTGTCAATAAACTCATGCAGTACTATAACAGGACACGTTTACAAATATTTGAGACCCACTGTAGTGCATCATTTTATACTTTAGCAATATTTTGTTATTAAAAGGTTTTTTAAAACTGTAATCAACCGAATTAACTACAAAACACCCAACATTATGAAACACAGCAGAAGGACCTGTGTGACTGCAACCACTGCATCAGTGTTGCCCATTTGTCAGTAAGTATTTAACTAAAAATGATTTATTTTGTTATTTGGGTGTTTTTGTGTCCTGCGTTTAGGCCCTGTCACACTTAAACGATTTAGGCAGCATTTGCAAAACGTATGAAAAATTTGGAGAATATGCTGATGTACGTTGAATCAGTTATGGCTAAGTTTTGTCTAAGTTAAGGGCACGCTGAAGAATGCTGAAGCACCCTGAAGCAAGCTGGTATACAGTGTAGTTCGCCGAGCTCCTCTGAAAATTTTCAGCATGCTGAAAAATTAAGCAGAAGGACCCATTTGACTGCAACCGTTGCATCAGTGCTGAAAATTTTCAGAGGAGCTCGGTGAACTACGCCGTATGCCAGCATACTTCAGGGTAAGGAAAATTTTCCAACGTATCCAGCGTACAGTTGATATGTCCTGCATTCCGCAAGTTAAGGTTGTAGGGAAGTTATGCGTTCCTTTACACACATTACTTGTCAGTGACTCATCGTTACTCAAAAGTCAAAATACGTTGGGATTAATGTCTAACGTACCCAAAAATTATTTCTAACATATGAGTAACACTCTTTGAACCTCTGTGTAACTTACTGAACGAGTTTCTAACTTGGAGCTACCCTATATTGACATATTTGCAGTGTTGGTTCACAGGAAAAATCCGTACAGAGCTCTGCTCAGCTGCTGCCTGCAGCACACACACACACAGAGCTAAACACACGTAGTTCATATAACAAGACCTGTCGGGGATGTGTCTGAGCACTTTCAAGCTACAGGATAAAGATCCAAATTGCTGTTTAGCCCTCCCTCCATGTTTTTTTTTCCACCTTTGACTGTAGTCTGTACCATCAGCAGTCCAATGCTGTTCTGTTAGATATGTGAAAATGTCAGAACACCGGAGGAGGTGGATTCAATCAGCTTATCACCTGAAACACGGAGCTCAGCTGTTTTCCATGATAAATCACAGTCACATTTTGCTGTTGGCTGTGCTTCCCAGCAAAAGCACACTCCATGCATTATCTTGTTTTTTTCACTTTATTGAAAATAAACTTTTTTTAATCACTATCAGTTAGTGTGCCTTTGAGTCAGGTCATGTCGGGACGCTGTTTCTCCCAGCATGATCTGTGTTGGATGCACCAGTGTTCTTTGTAAGATCCAGGTCCCTGCTGACGCTTTGCCCAGTCTGCTCACGCACCTAGTGTTCTCCACATATGCTGAATTCTCCTTTAGACTTACACAATCACAGCAACTTTATGGTATAATTTTTTTATGCATTAGATCTTCAGTATTATCTTTTTCTAGTCATATTTTTCGCTTTTCACTTCCTTGTTTTGTTCAGTGAACACTGTGGTGACTGACAGGTTGTGATGCCGCGTATCATCCAATCAGCATGGCTGTGATGCCGTGTATCATCCAATCAGCATGGTTATGATGCCGTGTATCATACAGTCAGCATGGCCATGATGCCGCGTATTATACAATCAACACGGAGTCAATCCGAAACCTCGCCCACACTTCTTGAAGCCAGGGCATGAAGAAACAGAGTGGTGTCAGAGTGGTGGCTAAACTTTTATTGATAAAAATTACATACTTTGGCTGAGCAACTCCATACTTGGGGATGCACACCCTTGTTACCTCAACAAAGGACTTATAAAATCTAAGGCCAGTCTGATTAATGTTTTAAGAGATATGTGTGAAACAGACACACAGACAGAGAGAGATTCCATGCACTTATAGATAGATAAATGAAAATACCTCACTGATGCTGCCAGCATGTTTTACTACATGTGAGGGTGGGGGAGGGCCTTAGAGCTGGAGGCTAGCCTATTTACTGTAGTCAAAGGGAAAGTCAGTTTTCATGATTTTTGTTTTTTAACATTAACTAAAATTAATTAATTAAAATTTTGATTTAAGGGTCCCATTCACTAAAAAATTATATATAGATGTAAATGGCATTGGACGATTAAAATTTTTGATCGTAAATTAATCTTTTGGAATGTTGAGTTAATTGTGATTAATAATGCGTTAATTGCATGTTTTTCCATTTAGATACTGTGTACCTTAAGTTGGTAATTTTTCAAGTTTCTCATACTGTTATAAACATGGGAGTGGACATATATGCTTTCTTTCTTCACCTGCAGGTTTATTAAAGCTCTCAACATATCCAAAATGACAAAAAACTATCCAGAATATGCTCCAGAAAATTCTCAAAAGTACTATTGCATGTGCAAACAACAGAATGCCAGTGCTCAGTAATGTCATTGTAACACAACTTGGCATCCAACCAGCCAGCAGCCACAAATGGAGCTTGCTCTTTCTCCCATAACAAACATCCACAGCTTTTAAGCAGCTTAACACAAAACAATGGACCTTGTGTGTCACAACAAACACAATTTCCCTTTTAGCAGAAAAATTGTAAACATAAGCAGACAACCATCTCACCCATGACGTCCTCACTGCACCGCAAAAGACAGGGCATGGGAGTAAACGGATATTACGAACACAGCTTGAGAATTCTAGACTGGTAGTATTGGACCCAAAGCTGGACCCAAAGCTGAGGAGTTCTTTGTCAGCTGCTGTGCCAGCGAGCTACAAAGCATGTAGCTGTTACACGTAGCTGCTAGCTGGCTAGCTTGCTTCCAAAGAAGAACACCAGAGATCTAGGTGGGGTTTTGGAGGTGACTGTAACAATTATCCAGATGAGAGCTTCTCCCCGTGTCTGCGTGGGTTTACTCCGGGATTTCTCCGGTTTCCTCCCACATGCCAAAAACATGCAAGTTAGGTTAATTGGCATCAAAACTGGGGATTCTAAATTGTCCTTAGGTATGAATGTGAGACTGAATGGTTGTCTGTCTCTCTGTGTTGGCCCTGCGATGGACTGGCGATCTGTCCAGGGTGTACCCTGTCTCTCGCCCAAAGATTCTGGGATAGGCTCCAGCCCCACCACGACCCAAAAAGGATTAAGTGGAAGAAGATGAATGAATGAGCTCTGACAGATAACTTTGTAAACCTTTTTCCTCTATGGTTGCCGATTGGCACCTGTCAGCTTATCTTTCTAAACCAGCCCAAACTTTTAAATACAGTCCCCGATGTACAAACCTTTTTACACCACAGGATGGCAGACTGGTATAGCTTTCCGCCTAGCACAAAAACTGGATATGACCCAATTCAAAGTCCATCCATCCATCCATCCATCTTCCGCTTAATCCTTTTTGGGTCACAGAGGGGCTGGAGCCTATCCCAACATCTTTTGGCAAGAGGCAGGGTACACCCTGGACAGATCGCCAGTCCATCGCAGGGTCAACACAGAGAGACAGACAACCATTCACTCTCACAGTCATACCTAAGGACAATTTATAATCCCCAGTTTAATGCTAATTGACCTAACTTGTATGTTTTTGGCATGTGGGAGAAAACCGGAGAAATCTCGGAGTAAACCCACGCAGACACGGGGAGAACATGCAAACTCCACACAGATCACTGTTGGTCGGGGGCTGGGCTCGAACCCAGAATCCCCCGGCCAAGGGTGAGTTGCTGTACTGCCGTACTGCTAACCACTCTGCCACCGTGCTGCCCCAATGCAAAGTTTAGTTCAAAGTCTGGTCTGAAGTGGGGGCTTTTTCATTCGGGTGAGAGGCAGCGGAGAAAGAGGATGGTGAATAGGACGTTCACCAGAGAGGAGGCCTTATCTCTTTTTTGGGCAGATCCCTGGTAAGAAGAGGACCCTTTATTAACTGTTTCATCTGAGCAAGACTTGGAATCGGATTATTAGCCTTCTGACAACACTGACACTTCAGGCACAATTGAAACCGATGGTGCAGCACCGAGGAAGACTGCAGGTGTTTTTTTTCTGTGTTCAGTGATGCACAAAATGGCACAGGAGCAACTTCTGCAGATTTTTCAGCTTTGCCTAACTGTGGGTGAGGGGTGAAGTGGACGAGGCTTGGAAAGGTATGGTTCCGAATGCATGGTGGGGGTGGCTGGAGAGGAAAAAGTGGTAGACAAGCTGCCTTCAACGGTACAAATAAGTTGGGACAATGATGCCTGGGACCTTCTGAGAGATGAAGAAGATTATCAGGCATGGCTCAAACCGTTTGAAGAGGCAGTTGGATATCGTGGAGATGTGGATTTGTCATCTGCTCAACCCACTGATTTCCTGTCTTTGTTTTGGAGCGAAGAGTTCTGGAGGATTCTCACCGAGGAAACAAACGGGTATGCTGAGCAATTCTTAACCCAGGCTAAAGCTAAAGATTAACTCAAGCTCAACTCCCAACTTCACAAGTGGACTGCTGTGACTGAGGAGGAGATGAAAGTGTTCATGGCACTCCATTTGTGTATGGGAATTGTGGAAAAGCCCACATTGGCGGACTTCTAGTCAGAGTATTAGCCAGCTCTTATGCCTGGATTTGGCAGAGTGATGTCTAGGTCCAGCTTTGCAATGATCCTCTCTTGCCTCCATTTTGTGAACAATGAGAACAGTGTTGCATGGGGTGAGCCAGGCCATAATGGACTATTCAAGATATGTCCAATCACTGACTGTATAGTTCTGCGTTTTGCTGCTGTTTATACTCCAGGCAAGGAACTCTCCCTAGTAATTATAAATTTATGGCAGGAAACGCACATTTTGACCTCAAAAGCATTTTTGTTTGCGGAGGGCTGTGGTGAGTGACTGGTCGTGATGCCCTGTATTATCCAATCATTATGGAGTCAATCTGAAACTCTGCCCACACTTCCAGAAGCCAGAACATGAGGAAACACAGCGGTGGCTAAACTTTTATTGATTAAAATTACATATGTTGTCTAAGCAACTAAATCCCGGAGTAAACCCACTCCGGGATTTCTCCGGTTTCCTCCCACATGCCAAAAACATGCAAGTTAGGTTAATTGGCATCAACTGGAGATTCTAAATTGTCCTTAGGTATGACTGTGAGAGTGAATGGTTGTCTGTCTCTCTGCGTTGGCCCTGCGATGGACTGGCGATCTGTCCAGGGTGTACCCTGCCTCCCGCCCAAAGATGCTGGGATAGGCTCCAGCCCCCCCGTGACCCAAAACAGACTAAGCGGAAGAAGATGGATAGATGGATGGACTGAGCAACTACATACTCGGGGATGCGCACCCTCATAACCTCACCAAAGCACTTCTAAATTCTGAGGTCAGTCCAACGAACAGTTTGAGAGATACAGTATGTGAGGAACAGACACACAAACAGAGATTTCTTGCATTTATAGATGGATAGTTAGATAGATAGATAGATAGATAGATAGATAGATAGATAGATAGATAGATAGATAGATAGATGTTTAATGAGAAAAATGTTGACGTGTTTAGTACTTATTTTCCCTGCTCTGTGTGTGTGTGTGTGTGTGTGTGCGCGCACGCACGAGCACATACTAATGGACAAAAGAAATGCAACATATTCTAAATACTAATTTTTCTGGGGTATTTCAATGTACAGCAAAATAATTGGTCAGAATATGACCCATGTGCATTAGAAAACATTTCCTTTGATCTGTCATGCTTTGACCAGGTAGTATCTGGGTCACCTGAGCCAACCTCAATTTTTTTGCTTCGTGACAAATTCTTGAATTTGAAGACCAGGTTAGGATGGCCAAAACAAAGTCTTACATCATACCCAAAAAAGGCCACCAAAAGTCTGGACATTGGTCCATTCAAGATGCCAAGCTATCAAGAAACAGCTGTCAACAGGCATGGAACCAGTTGATTCCCTGGTACGTTCAGGTACTGGTTAGCTCCATGAGATCACGCTGTACCACTTGCATCAGTGCCAGGGTGGTCACACATATTATTGAGCCTTGCAAAGATAAACTTGTGAATTTTGAGTTGGACCGCTCATGTTTCAGAGACATCTGCTGAGGATTTGTGCTATTCTGTGTTTTGTATTTTGCTCATTTGTTTACACAGGCAAGAATATTGTTGTATCTTTATTTAATTTACATCAATGTTATTACGAAAAGATGTTCAATATTTTCAGCTTGATGCATTTCTTTTGTTCGTGTGTAACATATATATTAGTGGTGTCTGACGATTACGTTTTAATTGCGATTAGTCTTTTGGAATGTTGAGTTAATCGCAATTAATAATGCGTTGCTCGTGTGTTTTTCCATATAGATGCAGTGTATCTTAAGTTGGTAAATTTTCAAGTTTCTCATACTGTTATAAACATGGGAGTGGACAAATATACTTGCTGTCTTCACCTGCAGGTTTATTAAAGCTCTCAACATATCCTTACTTACTTACTTACTACTCCTGCGGGGTGAGGGCTGGTGGCCATCACCATGCGTAGAGCCAATCAGGTTAACCAGTGCATGCCAACATTGCCGGTTTTGGGCCAGCTCCTCTGCGTTGTCAACAGCAACTCCAAGCTGTCGGAGGTCTCTCCACCACACCCAGCCATCTGGTATATGGCTTGCCCCGGGGTCTTTTCCACCCTGAGGCTCTGGGGTCAAACATGAGGATGGCTTTAGTCGGGTGTTCTGGTGGGAGGTGAAGGACATGGCCAAACCAGTGGATATGTCGCTGTGTAAAACATGGCCACTCAACATATCCAAAATGACACAAACTTTCTAGAATATTCTCCCGAAAATTGTACTACTACATGTACTACTACATGTGCAAACAACGGCATGCCAGTGCTCATTAACGTCACTGCAACAAAACTCGGCATCCAACTCCAATAGCAAACATCCACCGCTTTTAAGCAGCTCAACACAAAACAATGGACCTCGTGTGTCACAACAGACACAATTTCCCTTTTAACAGAAAAATTGTAAACATAAACAGACAATTATCTCACCCGTGATGACACCACACCATGCTGCAAAAACGGCGGGGGAGTGAATGGACATTACGAGCACAGCTTGAGAATTTTTTTAAACTGGTACTCAACTACAGACAATTGGACCCAAAGCTATGAGGATGAAACAGTTGAATGTCTGTACGTGTCAGCTGCTGGAGTTCAGCTACAACCTAGCATGTAGCTACTAGCCAGCTTCCAGAGAAGAAGACAACCAACATCTAGAAAAAGTTTTGGAGGAGGCTGTGAGAATTATCCAGTTGAGAGCTCTGACAGATAACGTTGTAAACTTAAACATGACAACGCTTTGGGGATTTCCATAGCTGTGATCCAGCTTGTTTGACTTCGCTATGTTTGCATGGTGCGCACAGTGTCTGTGGCCCGAGCAGCTTTAGTACGGACAGCAGCTAGGCCAAAAAAGTACTGTTAGCGCTTTCTGCCATTAACTGTGGTTAACCGCGATCACAAAATTTGTTGCCGTTAATGGGGGCGAAGTGTTAACAGGCAATTAACGCAATAACGCCAGTACCACTAAAATATATATAATATGGGGCAAACACTTCTTCACAAAAAAAAAGTGTTTGCCCCCTTCCTGATTTCTCGTTTTTTTGTGTGTTTATTACACTTAAATATTTCAGATCATCAAACAAATTTAAATAGTAGACAAAGATAACACAAGTAAACACAAAATGCAGTTTTTAAATGAAGGTGTTTATTATTCAGGGTAAAAAAAAAATCCAAACCAACATGGCCCTGTGTGAAAAAGTGATCCCCCCCCCCCCGTTAAAACATAAATTAACAGTGGTTTATCACATCTTTGAAAAGCTGAGTTCAATTTTTTCTAGCCACACCCAGGCCTGACTACTGCCGCACCTGTTCTCAATCAAGAAATCACTTAAATAGGACCTGCCTAACAAAGTGAAGTAGACCAAAAGATCCTCAAAAGCTAGACATACAGTGGGGCAAAAAAGAATTTAGTCAGCCACCAATTGTGCACGTTCTCCCACTTAAAAGATGAGAGAGGTCTCCAATTTTCATCATAGGTATACCTCAACTATGAGAGACAAAATGAGAAAAAAAAATCCAGAAAATCACATTGAAGGATTTTTAATGAATTAATTGGTAAATTCCTCAGTAAAATAAGTATTTGGTTGCCTACAAACAAGCAAGATTTCTGGCTCTCACAGACCTGTAACTTCTTCTTTAAGAGGCTCCTCTGTCCTCCACACGTTACCTGTATTAATGGCACTTGTTTGAACTCGTTATCAGTATAAAAGACACCTGTCCACAACCTCAAACA
Organism: Pholidichthys leucotaenia; assembly: GCA_020510985.1. Taxonomy (NCBI): domain Eukaryota; kingdom Metazoa; phylum Chordata; class Actinopteri; order Cichliformes; family Pholidichthyidae; genus Pholidichthys; species Pholidichthys leucotaenia. The sequence goes on from CM035839.1 coordinate 206,049,262, forward strand.
GTCAGACTCCAAACTCCACTATGGCCAAGACCAAAGAGCTGTCAAAGAACACCAGAAACAAAATTGTAGACCTGCACCAGGCTGGGAAGACTGAATCTGCAATAGGTAAGCAGCTTGGTGTGAAGAAATCAACTGTGGGAGCATTAGAAAATGGAAGACATACAAGACCACTGATAATCTCCCTTGATCAGGGGCTCCACGCAAGATCTCACCCTGTGGGGTCAAAATTATCATGAGAACGGTGAGCAAAAATCCCAGAACCACACGGGGGGACCTAGTGAATGACCTGCAGAGAGCTGGGACCAAAGTAACAAAGGCTACATCAGAAACACACTACGCCGCCAGGGACTCAAATCCTGCAGTGCCAGACGTGTCCCCCTGCTTAAGCCAGTACATGTCCAGGCCCGTCTGAAGTTTGCTAGAGAGCATTTGGATGATCCAGAAGAGGATTGGGAGAATGTCATATGGTCAGATGAAACCAAAATAGAACTTTTTGGTAAAAACTCAACTTGTCGTGTTTGGAGGAGAAAGAACACCATACCTACTGTGAAGCATGGGGGTGGAAACATCATACATTGGGGCTGTTTTTCTGCAAAGGGATCAGGACAACTGATCCGTGTAAAGGAAAGAATGAATGTGGCCATGTATCGTGAGATTTTGAGTGAAAACCTCCTTCCACCAGCAAGGGCACAGAAGATGAATCGTGGCTGGGTCTTTGAGCATGACAATGATCCCAAACACACTGCCCGGGCAACGAAGGAGTGGCTTCGTAAGAAGCATTTCAAGGTCCTGGAGTGGCCTAGCCAGTCTCCAGATCTCAACCCCATAGAAAATCTTTGGAGGGAGTTGAAAGTCTGTGTTGCCCAGCGACAGCCCCAAAACATCACTGCTCTAGAGGAGATCTGCATGGAGGAATGGGCCAAAATACCAGCAACAGTGTGTGAAAACCTTGTGAAAACTTACAGAAAACGTTTGACCTCTGTCATTGCCAACAAAGGGTATATAACAAAGTATTGAGATGAACTTTTGTTATTGACCAAATACTTATTTTACCGAGGAATTTACCAATTAAACAAACAAAAGGCGCCACACGAGTCGGCTGCCTTTTGCAACAGCGGCTCGATTCCGAGTCTTTTTCCCTTCCTCTCTCTTTTGATCCGTCTTTTTTTTTCACCCCACTTATATCACGGACACACAGATCGTCCTAAATGTCTCCTGAGCCGGTGGACGGAGCCACTGTCTATAGCAGGATACGATACAGCAGAGAACAGCTGCTAGCATTCAACCGCCACCCGGTCCCATTGGAAAAACTCGACATACCGAGAGAACTGAGGCGAAAACGCCGCGGCTGCCGGGCTGGAGTAAGGCGGAGGACAAAAAATATAAGGTACAGACCCTCCCTTCCATCTGTTGTCATGGGAAATGTACGGTCGATACTGGGAAAGTTAGATGAGCTAGCGGCTATCTCCCGTTATGATAGCACATACCGGGAGTGCTCTCTCCTTTTGTTTACTGAGACGTGGCTAACTGAACTAGCAGCAGATGCTAACATTGAGCTGGAGGGTTTTCACATGATACGAGCTGACCGAACACCAGACAGTGGCAAGGCTAGGGGCGGTGGAGTGATAATGTATGTTAACAACAACTGGTGCAGACCGGGACATATCACTGTTAAACAACGACACTGCAGCAAAGACATTGAGTTGCTAGCTGTTAGCATGAGGCCTACATATCTCCCGAGAGAACACTCACACGTGATCTGCATTGTTGTTTATGCAAATCCGACGGCGAACGCTGGGACAGCACGTGACGTCATCCATTCAGTAACCAGCAGGCTGCAGACAGAACACCCAGATGCTCTTCTCCTCATCTCAGGCGATTTCAAGCATGTTTCACTGTCTCCCATTCTACCCACGTTCACCCAGTATGTCACATGCCACACTAGAGACAATAAAACACTGGATTTATTCTACGCAAACACTAAGGAGGCGTACACCTCATCACAACTCCCCCCACTCGGGAGATCGGATCACAACTTGGTTCATCTCCGGCCGGTGTACAAACCCCTAGTGCACAGACAACCTCCGGCCATGCACACTGTGGAGTTATGGTCTGAGGAGACAATGGACACCCTAAAGGGCTGTTTTGAAGCCACCGCCTGGAAGCAGCTCTGCGATCCACATGGTGAGGACATCGATGGCCTCATTCACACCTTCACGGGCTACCTCAGCTTCTGTGTGGACAAATCCGTTCCCACCAAGACCATACGGCGTCACTCAAACAACAAACCCTGGATCATCCCTGAGATAAAAACACTTCTGAGAGAGAAGAAGAGGATCTTCAGGTCAGGGAACAGGGAGATGCTGAAGTCCGTACAGAGGGAGCTGAGGAGAAAGATCAGAGAAGGCAAGGACAGCTTCAGGAAGAAGATGGAGGACAAGCTGCAACAGAGCGACATCAGCGGGGTCTGGAGAAACCTCAAAACCATCTCGGGGCTCCAGAATACCTCCCCCCAGGCCACAGGGGGCAGGGAGTGGGCAAACAACCTGAATCTGTTTTTCAATAGATTTGACCAACCGCCCTCCCCCCTGACTGCACAACAACCACTGCTGCCTCTAAAGAAATCAAGTCCTGCTGCCCACTCCCCACTCCACCAACACCCCCCCCACTCCCAACACACAGCCCCCCATCCTGACCCTGACCAGGACCCAGGTGAGGACGGAGCTGAGGAAGATCAAGGCGAGGAAGGCGCCGGGACCGGACGGCATCAGCGCAAAGCTCCTCAAGTCCTGTGCAGACCAGCTGTGTGGGATTGTGACGTATATCTTCAACATGAGCCTGAAACTGGGGAGGGTACCACAGCTGTGGAAAACATCTTGTGTGGTACCTGTACCAAAAACTTCCCACCCCAAAGACCTGAACAGCTACAGACCGGTGGCCTTGACGTCCCACTTGATGAAGACCCTGGAGAGACTGCTCCTTGCTCACCTCCGCCCCCTGGTGGAACCAGCGATGGATCCACTCCAGTTCGCCTACCAGCATGGCATTGGGGTGGAGGATGCGGTGATCTTCCTCCTTCACCGTTCTCTGTCCCACCTGGAGAAGCCCGGGAATATGGTGAGGATCATGTTCTTTGACTTCTCCAGTGCTTTCAACACCATCCAACCGATGATCCTGAAGGACAAGCTGCTGCGCGCAGGGGTGGACCAGCACCTGTCATCATGGATCCTGGACTACCTCACGAACCGGCCTCAGTTTGTGAGAACCCGGGACTGTGTGTCCGACACGATCATCAGTAGCACGGGGGCCCCCCAGGGAACGGTGCTGGCTCCCTTCCTGTTCACTCTTTATACTGCGGACTTCTCACACAACACAACACACTGCCATCTACAGAAGTTCTCTGATGACTCTGCGATCGTTGGCCTCATCTCCAATGGAGATGAAGCTGAGTACAGAGGGCTTATCCAGGACTTCGTGGACTGGTGCCATCGGAACTGCCTCCAGATCAACGCGAGGAAAACTAAGGAGCTGGTGGTGGACTGCCGCAGGCATGGGCAGCCCCTCACAGTACCAGTAAATATACAGGGAACAGACATCGAGATGGTGACATCCTATAAGTACCTGGGTATTCATCTGAACAATAAACTAGACTGGTCACACAATACTGATGCACTCTACAAGAAGGGACAGCGCAGGCTGTTCCTGCTGAGGAGACTCAGGTCTTTTGGTGTACAAGGGGCGCTGCTGAAGTCATTCTATGACACGGTGGTGGCATCAGCCATCACTTTTGGAGTGGTCTGCTGGGGCAGTGGCATTACTGCAGCCGATAGGAAGAGACTGAACAAACTGATTAAGAAAGCTAGCTCTGTCCTGGGGCAGCGCCTTGATCCGATGGAGGAGATAGGAGAGAGAAGGACGGTGGCTAAACTGTCATCTCTGCTGGAGTCCGAGTTCCACCCTATGCAGGACATACTGAATGCACTGAGGAGCTCATTTAGCAGCAGACTACATCATCCCAGGTGCACAACCGAGAGGTTTCGTAGGTCCTTCCTACCAACGGCTGTCAGACTGTACAACCTAAGCAGGGCTGCTCGCAGAGATAGCAAAAAGACGTAACAAACTAATAGTTTTTTGAATGCAAAAGATGCAATAGACTTACACAATGGTCCCCTCCGGCATACAACTAGGAACATACCGGTCGCTATGGAGGGTGAGAATATGTATGGGCACATAATCATACCATGTAGGATAACTAAGTAGACGGTTATGCTGTTTCATTCCATCTAGCAACAATGCTCTGCACTGTGTGTGTTTATATATTTGCATATTTATTCCATCTAGCTACAATGCTCAGCACTGGGTGTGTTTATATATTTATATATCTACATATTATTCCATCTAGCTACATTGCTCCGCACTGTGTGTGTTTATATACTTGCATATTTATTCCACCTAGCTGCAATGCTCCGTACTGTGGGTGTTTATATATTTACATATTTATTCCATCTAGCTACAATGCTCTGCACTGTGTGTTCATATATTCATATATTTATTCCATCCAGCTACAATGCTCTGCACTGTGTGTCTGTGTGTGTGTGTATATATATATATTTTATAGTAATACGTACATATGTTTATTAGCTGCTCTTGCTTGCTTGTTTTTTTTCTTGCCTTCTGATTGTTGCTCTGAGTGTTGCTATCCCTGTGCTGTTGCAATCCTGGAATTTCCCCGTTGTGGGACTAATAAAGGCTTATCTTATCTTATCTTATCTTATCTTAATTCATTAAAAATCCTTCAATGTGATTTTCTGGATTTTTTTTTCTTATTTGTCTCTCATAGTTGAGGTATACCTATGATGAAAATTAGAAACCTCTCTCATCTTTTAAGTGGGAGAACTTGCACAATTGGTGGCTGACTAAATACTTTTTTACCCCACTGTAATACTGCGATCCAGAGAAATTCTGGATCGGACCGGAGGCAGCATGTGCGGCTGGGAAAGACTGTCTCAGACTATACTAGCATCAGCACCGGATCACCCCAGGGCTGTGTACTTTCCCCCCTACTCTTCTCCCTTTACACCAACTCCTGCACCTCCAGCCACCAGTCTGTCAAGTTGATCAAGTTTGCGGACGACACCACCCTCATCGGGCTCATCTCCAACGGCGACGAGTCCGCCTACAGGAGAGAGGTGGCCCAGCTGGCGTCCTGGTGCAACAATAACAACCTGCAGCTGAACGCTCTGAAGACAGTGGAGATGATTGTAGACTTCAGGAAAGTCACAACCCCTCTGCCCCCCCTCACCCTCTCAGGCTCTCCCATCACCACTGCTGATTCCTTCCGCTTCCTAGGCACTACCATCACCAGGGACCTCAAATGGGAGCTGACCATCAGCTCACTCATCAAAAAAGCCCAGCAGAGGATGTTCTTCCTGCGGCAGCTGAGGAAGCTCAAGCTACCCACCAAGATGTTAGTGCAGTTCTACACAGCCATCATCGAGTCCATCCTCACCACCTCCATAACCGTGTGGTACGCAGGAGCCACTGCCAGGGACAGACTAAGGCTGCAGCGCGTCGTGCGCACTGCTGAGAAGGTGATCAGCTGCAAGCTCCCATCTCTCCAGGATCTGTACATCTCCAGGACCCGGAGGCGTGCTGGCCGGATCATAGCCGATCCCTCACACCCTGGTCACGTACTGTTTGCCCCCCTCCCCTCTGGTAGAAGACTTCGGTCCATCCAGACTAAAACCTCCCGTCACATGAACAGCTTCTTCCCCTCTGCCATTAGACTGCTGAACACTAAGTGACTCTCGTGCACCATGTACAGCAGCTCAACCAGACTCATGTCAATCATCACTGTTTTCTTCCTGCATTACCGACTGCACTATATAGTTCTCCACAGTATCTGCTGCTGGCTAATATATATTTTAACTGTTGACCAGTATCACTTAATCTTATCCTACACTTTATTACATGTATAGTTTATTTCTCTTATCTTATCATGTTTAATGTTGCAGCACTGTACCGAGACAAATTCCTAGTTTGTGTACTACATGAACAATGGCAATAAACCTGATTCTGATTCTGAAATTCAGGAACAAATGAGAAACAAAGTAATTGAGATCTAACAGTTTGGAAAAGGTCATAAAGCCATTTCTAAAGCTTTGGGACTCCAGCGAACCACAGTGAGAGCCACAAATGACAAAGACATGGAACAGTGGTGAACCTTCCCAGGAGTGGTCGTCCAACCAAAATTACCCCAAGACTGCAGCGACGACTCATCCAAGAGGTCACAAAAGACCCCACAACAACATCCAAAGAACTGCAGGCCTCACTTCAGTTAAGGTCAGCGTTCATGACTCCACCATACGAAAGAGACTGGGCAAAAATGGCCTGCATGGCAGAGTTCCAAGACGAAAACCACTGCTGAGCAAAAAGAACATAAAGGCTTGTCTCAGTTTTGCCAGAAAACATCTTGATGATCCCCAAGAAGACTTTTGGGAAAATACTCTGTGGACTGACGAGACAAAAGTTGAACTTTTTGGAAGGTGTGTGTCCCATTACATCCGGCGTAAAAGTAACACAGCATTTCAGAAAAGGAACATCATACCAACAGTAAAATATGGTGGTGGTAGTCAGAATCAGAATCAGAATCAGATTTATTGCCATTGTTCATGTAGTACACAAACTAGGAATTTGTCTCGGTGCCATGCTGCAACATTAAAAACATGAAGAGATAAAGAGATAAACTAAAAAAAAAAAAAAAAAAAAAAAAAAAACTGAAAGACTAAAAACATGCAATAAGTGTAGAATAATAAGTAATAATAATAATAATAATAATGAGTAATACTAGTCAAGGCAGATTTAAATAAATTAGCAAGTAGCAGATAATATGGGGTACCACAGTGCAGTCAATAATGCAACAGAAAAACAGTGATACATGTGATACATGTGATACATGCTGCTGTATATAGTGCACAAGAGTCAATAAGTCACTTAATGTTCAGCAGTCTGATGGCAGAGGGAAAAAAGCTGTTCATGTGCCGGGAGGTTTTAGTCTGAATGGACCGAAGTCTTCTACCTAAGGGGAGGGGGGCAAACAGTACGTGACCAGGGTGTGAAGGGTCGGCTATGATCCGGCCTGCACGCCTCCGGGTCCTGGAGATGTACAGGTCCCGGAGAGATGGGAGCTTGCAGCCGATCACCTTCTCAGCAGTGCGCACGACACGCTGCAGTCTTAGTCTGTCCCTGGCAGTGGCTCCTGCGTACCACACGGTTATGGAGGAGGTGAGGATGGACTCGATGATGGCCGTGTAGAACTGCACTAACATCTTGGTGGGTAGCTTGAGCTTCCTCAGCTGCCGCAGAAAGAACATCCTCTGCTGGGCCTTTTTGATGAGGGAGCTGATGGTTGGCTCCCATTTGAGGTCCCGGGTGATGGTGGTGCCCAAGAAGCGGAAGGAATTTGCAATGGTGATGGGAAAGCCTGTGATGGTGAGGGGGGGCAGGGGGGTTGTGACTTTCCTGAAGTCCACAATCATCTCCGCTGTCTTCAGAGCGTTCAGCTGCAGGTTGTTGTGGCTGCAGGTTAGTGTGATGGTCTGGGGCTGTTTTGCTGCTTCAGGACCTGGAATACTTGCTGTGGTAAATGGAACCATGAATTCTGCTGTCTACCAAAAAATCCCGAAGGAGACTGTCCGGCCATCTGTTTGTGACCTCAGGCTGAAGCATACTTGGGTTCTACAGCAGGACAATGATCCAAAACATCAGCAAGTCCACTTCTGAATGGCTTAAGAAAAGCAAAATGAAGACTTTGGAGTGGCCAAGTCAAAGTCCTGACATGAATCCGATTGAGATGCTGTTGTATGACCTTAAAAAGTTGGTTCATGCTTGAAAACCCTCCAGTGTGGCTGAATTACAACAATTCTGCAAAGATGAGTGGGCCAAAATTCCTCCACAGCGCTGTAAAAGACTCATTGCCAGTTATCGCTAACGCTTGATTGCAGTTGTTGCTGCTAAGGATGGCCCAACCACTTTTTAGGTTTAGGGGCAATCACTTTTTCACACAGAGCCATGTAGGTTTGGATTTTTTTTCCCTTAACAATAAACACCTTCATTTAAAAAGTGCATTTTGTGTTTCCTTGTGTTATCTTTGTCTAATATTTAAATTTGATGATCTGAAACATTTAAGTGTGACAAACACAAAAAAATGAGAAATCGGGAAGGGTGCAAACACTTTTTCACACCACTGTATGTGGACAAAACTTGCTTGCTATTGCTATTGTAGTACCCACCACCATCAAACACTGCATGCAGTATTCAACAGGCATAAATGCTGGTCATATATATTGTGTTTTGAGGTATCCTGCTAGCTTAGATTTGCCCAGTCAGTATCTGTGATCTGGGTGCCAAATTCAGTCATTGTGAACAGTTTGATACACCCCCAGATTTCCTCTTGCTACCTTTCTTCTGCATTCCTTATCTGGGCTTCTACGTTACTCCTTTTCCTCCCCAGGCTCATTTTCACACTCCTAGGAACAATTAAATAAGGAATGTAGGAGGAGGGAGATCCATTTGGTTCGGTTAGTGTTGCTGAATCGATGGACAGTTACCATGGTAACAGGAAGGCTGGCACCAAAAATATATTCTGTATATTTCTGATACCTCCCCTTACGTTTAGTTGCTGACTGGTTTATACAGTATTTACACACATCACTGTGAAACATTTCCAAAGCAGGGTGCATCTTGTCAATATCATTTAAAATGAAAAAAAAGTTAGGAAGAGAAGTTGGGAGTTTTAGAAACTCTGCAGTGTATGGAAGTCCAAAATTGCCAAGATGGTATAGGATTCACAGGTTGTCTGGAGAGGGGTAAAAAAAGTGTTCATTGCTGTCAGCAAAGAGTCACATTGTGTGTGTGCATACATGTGGTGTTGTCAGTCTTTTGTTAAGAAAAGTAAAAAGAACAATAAGAGGTGTGGAGAGTTCTTTCACCAAAGACAACTTGTGGAATGATGTCAAGAAAATTACCCTGTGTGTAACCTCAAAGCTAGTATCTCATGGAGTGGTGAATGCTGATGAACTTTTCAATTTTTGGGTTGCATCAGCGTTCTTAAAAGGTTGCAAAACAGTTTGCAAACAGTTGTTCTTGTCACAAGGAAATTTTGAAAAATTTCTTTATAAATGTATTTTTCTGCGAACAGTTGCAAACATTTGCAAAGCAGTTGTAAGCATTTGCAAATGGTTGTAAAATGTGTCACTAAAATTCTTTTTGCCTCACCAAGTAGTGAACCCTAGCAGCTGTTTAAGACCCTTTTTGAGCCCTTTCAATCTGAATACTGGGGAGGGTTTGCTCACGCCTTTTATAGGGTCATGTCCAAAATTCGCCTGACATTCGCATGGTATTTTACCTGGAGTTGGCAAAAGGTTTCACATATTCCCAAACAGTGGCAAATAGTTGTTAACCATCTCAAACATTGTCACTAACATTTGCAGTCGCTAAGGTTCATTCAGGTCTTTCACAAACATTTTTGCAAATATTCACACATCTGTTGCTAATTGTGGCTAAACGTTGCTAAATGTCGCTATTGATGGAGGCAAACCATGATTTTTGCCGACATTTGTCAGAAAAGTAGGGACAGTGTTTCCCCTAGGTGTCACGCCGCGCCATTCATCAGCGGCGCCACCTGCTCACGCACCTGCTACTCGTCAGCGGCGAAGGATAAAAGCCGCCTCGCCCTGAGCGTCGGCCTGAAGCCGTAGACTTCGTTTCCTTTGCATGGACTTCTACCACATTCTCTTCAGCATCCTCTTTACCGGTAAGAAGTTCACTTACCTCATCTCTCCAGTCTGCTCCCCTGTGCACAGGTGGATTCCTCGGCGGCGGACAATCCCGTCCCTCGTCTCTCCTCGCTGCTGCACCGAGCCCTGCAGGTGGCTGTCTCCCGGGCTTCCATCCTTGAAGCGCCAGTCATCTGCCCAAACAAGTAAGCTTCTCTCCCTCGCCTATTCTCCTCCCGTGTTGGTGTGTGCTCATCACCCTGTGTCTGATTTCTCCCATAGGGTTGCCGGCTGAACGGTCTCCTGCCTCTGGGTCCGAAGCAGACGCCCCCACCAACACATTAACATTCTGCAGACACGCACCCAAACATCCCTGTTGTTAATAAACAGTTTGAACTACTCTGAGCCTGTGTGTGTGCGTCTCCTGAGCCGAACGTTATGTCAGTACGGCTTCAGCAGAGCGGCTCGGCGGACGGCGGGCTCGCACACCGGTTTACCATCCTCGAGGCTCGGGTGGATCAGATTGTTTATCAGCAACAGGTGGTTCTTAACCAATTATTAGAACTGACTAACCGATTGAACCGCTTGGACCCCCAACAGCCGTTCCTCCCGACTCGCCAGGGTGGCGCGGCTCCTGCTGTTCCAGCGGCCGTCCAGCCGGCTCCAGTGGCACCGGTTCGGCTCACGCCGATTCCGACCCCCGCCCGCTTTAGCGGTAAGCTCGGCGGAGCGCGGGGGTTTATTATGCAGTGTGAGTCCGTGTTCCACCGTGTGCCCGGAGATTTTCCCTCGGATCACAGCCGAATTGGTTACATAGGGAATCTTCTGGAGGGGCGTGCGTTAACTTGGACCTACGCCGTAATGGCGAGGCCCAGTTATGCCACCCTCACCTATGACCAATTCGTGAGGCGCTTTCTGGAGGTCTTTGACCACTCACAAACCGAAACGGTCCAGGTCGATCGGCTTCTCGCTCTCCAGCAGGGAAGCCGGTCGGCAGCGGACTACGCGGTCGACTTCCGGGTAGCGGCGGAGGAATTGGGCTGGGAGGAACGCTCCCTCTGTGGCCTGTTCCTCCGCAGCCTCAATAGTGATCTGAGGGATGAACTGGCTGGTCGGGATATCCCTGGGACGCTAGCGGAGCTGACGTCCTTAGCGATAAGTTTGGATAACAGGCTGCGCGAGCGCTCCTCGGGGCGGAGGTCTTCTTCTTCTCGCCCTCGTGGAGCCTCGCCGCACCTGTTCCAAGCTCGCCCCCTGGCGGCGCCGCCAGCATCGCGCCCCGAGGAGTCGGAGCCGATGGTGACGGGCTGGACTAAACTTTCCCCTGTGGAGAAACAACGCCGCCGTGAGTTGGGCCTCTGCATGTATTGCGGAGGCGACCAACACACCGTGGAGTGTTGCCCACGGAAAGCCAGTCGGTGGGGTCCGCGAGTCACTGTTGGAAGCCTCGCGGATGTCAATCGGTTAGGATCACTGACTCAATTGAAGCTGCCCATCCGTTTCTGCCATAACCCTACTGGGCACCTCACCCACGCACTGGTGGATTCGGGCGCAGAAGGCAGCTTCATTTCACAAAGCCTGGCAACCCGATTGGGCATCCGCTGCCAGGCACTCAATACTCCCATCTCCCTAATCCACCTCTCCCGTGCCACCCTCGGGAGAGTGACACATCAAACTGTTCCCCTACCGGTCATCATCTCGGGAAACCACCGGGAGGAAATGACCTTTTACGTCCTTCCCAACTCTGTGTCGCCCGTCATCCTGGGGTATCCCTGGCTCCGCCTTCACAATCCGGTCCTGGATTGGAAATCAGCTGGGATCTCGGCATGGAGTACGTTCTGTATGGGCACCTGCCTTCAGTCCGCTGCCTGCTCTCCGTCCGCTCCTCCCCCTGCGACGGACGCTGCACCCCCGGACCTGTCTCTGGTGCCCCCAGAATTTCACGACCTGGGTATGGTGTTCAGCAAAGCGAAAGCTATGTCTCTTCCCCCTCATCGGCCCTATGACTGCGCCATCAACCTCCGCCAGGGGGCTCCCTTACCTTCTGGTCGCCTTTATAGCCTGTCTGCGCCGGAGAAGGAGACGATGAACGCCTACCTGAAGGAATCTTTAAGTGCTGGGATTATCCGCCCATCATCGTCACCCGTGGGGGCAGGGTTCTTCTTCGTGGGGAAAAAGGATGGGTCCCTCCGCCCTTGTATCGACTACCGGGCCCTCAATAATATCACGGAGAAGGACCGTTACACCCTGCCTCTCATGGACACTGCTTTCCACTCCCTCCAGGGGGCGACCTGGTTCACCAAGCTGGACCTACGCAGCGCTTACCACCTCGTCCGGATCCGGGAGGGAGATGAGTGGAAAACGGCCTTCCGTACCCCGAACGGCCACTTTGAATATCTGGTGATGCCGTTCGGGTTGACCAACGCTCCTGCAGTCTTCCAGCGCCTCATAAATGACGTCCTCCGGGACTTCATTGGCCTTTTTGTGTTCGTCTACCTGGACGATATTCTCATCTTCTCCAAGTCCAGGGATGAGCACCAGGTCCACGTGAGGCGGGTCCTCCAAAGGCTGCTGGAGAACCGTCTGTACGTTAAGGCAGAAAAGTGTGAATTTTACGCCAGGAGCACGTCCTTCCTGGGGTTCATCATCGCCCACGATAGGGTGCTCCCCGACCCAGAGAAGGTAAAGGCGGTGGTGGAATGGCCCACACCTGCATCCCGGAAACAGGTGCAGCAATTTGTTGGCTTCGCCAATTTCTACCGCCGCTTTGTCCCCAACTTCAGTGCCATCGTGGGACCACTGACCCGCCTCACGTCCCCGAAGGTCCCGTTCCGGTGGACCGAAGAGGTCGCTGCCGCCTTTGAGGCGCTGAAGGCGGAATTCTCCTCCTCCCGGGTCCTTCGCCAGGTCGACCCCGCGCTGCAGTGCATTGTAGAGGTAGACGCCTCGGACACGGGAGTGGGAGCAGTGCTGTCCCAGCGGTCACCGGACGATGGCGCCAAGCGACCGTGCGCCTTCTTCTCCCGGCGCTTGTCCCCGGCGGAGAGAAACTACGATGTGGGGGACAGAGAGCTCTTGGCCATCAAGCTCGCCCTGCAGGAGTGGCGCCACTGGTTGGAGGGGGCAAGCCTGCCGTTTGTGGTCCTCACGGACCACAAGAACTTGGAATACTTACGATCTGCCAAGCGCCTGAACGCCCGCCAGGCGCGCTGGTCCCTGTTCTTCGCCAGGTTCCAATTTTCCATCACCTTCAGGCCTGGCTCTAAGAACGTCCTGCCTGACGCCCTCTCCAGGCAGTTCGCCCCCGTGGAGTCGGAGGAGGCGCCCCACTCCATCCTGCCCAGGTCGTGCGTCGTGGGAGCCATCTCGTGGGACATTGAGAGCAAGATCCGGAAGGCACAGCAGGTGGAACCTGACCCTGGCGGCGGACCGGAGGGGAGGCTGTTCGTGCCATCCGCGGTCCGAGGAGAGGTCATCCACTGGCTCCACACCTCCAAGCTCACCTGTCACCCTGGCACCTCCCGGATGATAGATCTCCTCCAACGGTCCTTTTGGTGGCCAGGCCTGCGGAGGGATGCAGCCCGCTACGCCCGGGCTTGCCCAATCTGTGCCACCTGCAAATCGGGAAATGCCCCTCCAGCGGGTCTGCTCCAGCCCCTGCCCGTCCCTGGCAGGCCCTGGTCGCACATCGCTCTGGATTTCGTCACCGGACTCCCCATCTCCAACTCCTATGACACCATCCTGACCATCGTGGACCGCTTCTCCAAGGCCGTGCACTTCATCCCCCTGCGAGGCCTCCCTACTGCCCTGGAGACGGCGGACCTCCTCGTCCAACACGTGGTCAGGCTGCATGGGATTCCGGTGGACGTGGTCTCGGACCGGGGCCCCCAGTTTTCATCTGAGGTTTGGAGGTCATTCTGCAACGCCATCGGAGCCAAGGTGAGCCTCTCCTCCGGCCATCACCCCCAATCCAACGGGCAGTGTGAGAGGACCAACCAGGAGCTGGAGGCTGCGCTCCGCTGTGTGTCCAGATCCAAACCCGCGTCCTGGAGCAACCATCTTGCCTGGGTTGAATATGCCCACAACACCGCTCGCTCTTCTGCTACAGGGATGTCCCCCTTCAAAGCGTCCCTGGGTTACGACCCCCCGCTGTTTCCGGAGCAGGAGAGTGAGGTAACTGTCCCGTCAGTTAGGGCCCATCTCAGGCAGTTCCGCTCCACCTGGGCTGCCGCGCGCCATGCGCTATTACGCACAGCGGAGCGCAACAGGACTGTGGCGGCCCGGCGTAGGAGACCTGCCCCGGCGTACAGAGTTGGGCAGCTTGTTTACATTTCCACCCAGGACGTCACTCTAAAAGGCGAGAGGAGAAAGCTGGCACAGCGCTTCATGGGTCCCTACCCCATCACCCGGATCATCAACCCGGTGGCTGTGCGCGTGGCTATTCCCCCCTCCCTCCGCATTCATCCTACTTTCCACGTGTCGAAGGTGAAACTGGCGGTTTCTGACCCCCTTTGCCCTCCTCCTGCAGCGCAACCCGCGCCCCGGATGATTGGTGGCCATCCGGCCTGGTCCGCTTCCTCCATCCTGGACTCCCGGCGCCGGGGTCGTGGGTTGCAATACTTGGTGGACTGGGAGGGCTATGGGCCCGAGCATCGACAGTGGGTGCCCCCGTCGTTTGTGTTGGACCCATCGCTCATCGCGGACTTCCACCGAGCGCACCCGGATAAGCCATCGCCAGGAGGCGCTGCTAGAGGGGGGAGTACTGTCACGCCGCGCCATTCATCAGCGGCGCCACCTGCTCACGCACCTGCTACTCGTCAGCGGCGAAGGATAAAAGCCGCCTCGCCCTGAGCGTCGGCCTGAAGCCGTAGACTTCGTTTCCTTTGCATGGACTTCTACCACATTCTCTTCAGCATCCTCTTTACCGGTAAGAAGTTCACTTACCTCATCTCTCCAGTCTGCTCCCCTGTGCACAGGTGGATTCCTCGGCGGCGGACAATCCCGTCCCTCGTCTCTCCTCGCTGCTGCACCGAGCCCTGCAGGTGGCTGTCTCCCGGGCTTCCATCCTTGAAGCGCCAGTCATCTGCCCAAACAAGTAAGCTTCTCTCCCTCGCCTATTCTCCTCCCGTGTTGGTGTGTGCTCATCACCCTGTGTCTGATTTCTCCCATAGGGTTGCCGGCTGAACGGTCTCCTGCCTCTGGGTCCGAAGCAGACGCCCCCACCAACACATTAACATTCTGCAGACACGCACCCAAACATCCCTGTTGTTAATAAACAGTTTGAACTACTCTGAGCCTGTGTGTGTGCGTCTCCTGAGCCGAACGTTATGTCACTAGGAAACGGCACCCCCCACCCCCTTTGAAGGTCAACTTAATTTTATTGTCACTATAGTGCCAGATCACAACAGAAGTAATTTAAGGTTACCTTTCCTATAGAACAGGCCTATATCTTTTTCTTTTATTAAACAAACTAAATAGCCTTATGTTACTTATCTTATTTACATGGCGGCATGTCAGTTCTCCTCTGCTCTTTATATTTCAAGTTCTGCGCACACATGCATGCACGCACCCACACACAGAGAGCGAGAGAGACAGACATGCGCAGACAGCGCACACGTTGGAAAATATGTTGTGTCAACCACCTGAAAAGCAGCCAGAAATGTCTGTGTTTTTTAAAATGCTCTCAAGGTGGTGAAGATGGCAACACTCGCTGTCCTGTGAGTAGTAGTCGGAGTAAATCTCCTGCTCCAGGTACAAGTGTGGCATTTTGTGTCCAGCGCCACACAAAGCAGGATTTTTTTTCTTCTTTTTCGGAGGGTTGTCACGGAAAAGAGGAGCAGAGCATCACAGGGTAAAAGTGAATGTAAAACCGGGATGCACAAAGGCGCACAGGCCGGAGTTGAAGAGGGAGACTGTGCAGTAGGACAGGCTGGTGTCAGCTCCACAGCAGCCGTAGACGGTCATGTCCTCCACCCCTCCAGAGGATGGCTGTCATAAAAATTCACTTTGAGCAGTCCCCTACCTTTTTTTTGCTTCATGGACCAATAACAAGTTTAAAAACAATTGTGGGTAAAAAAAAAATGAACAAAATCAACCTGGGAGTAGACCAGAATAGACTCCAAAACTATTCTACACTGACAGCTTTGTGGAGGAGGCCACGGTCAGGGCAGCGTCTCAGTAGGCTTCTCACCCAAGATCAGCTATTTTACCCAAGGCCACACTGGAGAATATATAGTAGCAACAGCGCTGCATTTTTTTAAATGCTTCAAGCGTCTACTTTCTGTTCATTGTATATGTAGTCTAGCGTATAATCCATTCAGAGCAAAAACATTCTCGTGGTGAGCGTATTTTGTCACTGCATGATGGATGCAGTTTGCCACAGACTTCATCTGGCCATTGGTCACTTGAGTGTAGTATTGAATGAATTTATATGAAATCGAAGAAAATCCCAATGCTTATTGTGCAGTAAAAACTTAGTTTAAAGCAGGGGTGTCAAACATATGGCCCATGGGCCCAAACCTGCTCATGGGATGAATTTGCAAATTGTGAAAAGACAAGCTTCCATTTTTAAGTAAAATAATGAATAAAATAACAATTTGTACACTGGGGGTCACACTGTTTTATTAAGAGTAGCAGATAATTATTTTACTGGTCTGGCTGACTTGAGAGTGAATGTATAGTATGTGGCTGTATGTGGCCCCTGGACTAAAATGAGTTTGACGTTTGACACTGCCCCAACTTCCCCGGTTTATAGTAAGAATAACTTATAGGGCTAATATGCTAATATTGTCCATAAGATGAAACATCTAGAAATATGTAATCATATACGAACACTGCTGAAACTATAAGTTAGTTCCATAAACTGTCTGACCTATTAATTTGTGTGTGTGTGAGAGATGATTTATCTGTGCTACCTGCTATATAAATTTACTCATATATCAGAGGTTGTGCTAATTGAAAATTGTCCTTCATTGACAGATTTTTTTTTCAGCAGTGACAGAAAATCTGAGGGCCTTCTGTCATTTTGACAGATTACATTGAGGGTGATCTTATTAAAATTAATTAAAATGACAGGTAAAAATAGATTATGACAGAATTTTTACAACCCCATCTGTCAAAATGACAGATAACAAAAAGTCTGGTGCAACCTCTAATACACACGCACACACACACACACACACACACAATTTTAGTTATTTGCTGGTGATTTCTATCAAAATAATTTATTCACCATTTGTAACATAACAGTTTTTGTATCGACATACATATCGAGTATCAAGAAACTGAATAATTGTATCGCAATATGATTTTTGACCCATATCACTCAGCCCTAGAATGTTCTGACAAATATGTAGATGTCATAAACAGGCAGTTGTGAGAGGAAACCAGACCTGGCCATTTAAAAGATTCAAAGATTTTTTTTGTCAATACTTCTACATGTACAGGACACACGGGTGAAACGGGATACGGGGTTAGGGATACAGGAGCGCCACAGGGGACTGTGCTCTCTCCTTTTCTCTTCACCTTATACACCACTGACTTTCAGTACAACACTGAGTCATGCCACCTGTAGAAATTCTCTGATGACTCAGCTGTTGTTGGGTGTATAAGAGGGGGAGGGGAGGGGGAGTACAGGGCACTGGTAGACAGATTTGTGGAGTGGACAGAGCAGAATCACCCGAGGCTGAACATCAGCAAAACCAGAGAGATGGTGATTGACTTCAGGAAGAAGAGGATGCCTTCTCAATCATTGCAGCTTAGGGGGGAGGATGTAGAGGTGGTTGAGGACTACAAATACCTAGGGGTCATGATCAGCAACGGGCTGGACCGGAGATCCAACACTGATGCTGCGCACAAGAAGGGGATGAGCAGACTCTACTTCCTGAGGAAGCTGAGATCCTTCAACGTGTGCAGCAGGATGCTGGAGCTTTTCTACCAGACCATTGTCGCCAGCGCCATCTTCTTTACTGCTGTCTGTTGGAGTAGCAGTAGCAGAGCTAGTGACACCAACAGACTTGACAAGATTATCAGGAGGGCTGGCTCTGTAATTGGTCTCAGGCCAGAGACCTTTGAGACTGTGGTGGAGAGGAGGACATTAAGTTGCAATCCATCGTGGACAATCCGGATCACCCCCTCCACCATACACTGGACAGACAGCGGAGCACTTTCTCCAGCAGACTGCTACAGCTTTGCTGTTGAATTGTCAGGTACAGGAAATCTTTCCTGCCACATGCCATTTCACTGTACAATAACTCACTCTGATGTTGTATTCTGGTCATAACAATGCTGCCATACTGCACCTTACAGTCTAATTGGTACCTCGCATCTCACTCTGCTACTTATAGTCCTGCATTGTACAGCGGGTATGATTCATGTTTCTATACAGGTCACCATCTATTAATCTATGATGTAGATAAGCTTTTTTTAATTAGTTTTACTTTCCATGGGTAATCCCTTTGTCTGTTATGCTGTGTGTGTTTCTGTCATTTGGTTGTCTACTGTCATGCTGCTGTTACACTGCAATTTCCCAGTTTGGGATCAATAAAGTACATCAATCTATCTATCTAACTATACAGGAGAATTGAAATGGAAAACAACAACAGCAGTCTATGTATAGTAATGCTACCTGTAGTGCAAATGAAGATAAAAGATAAAACCCAGCAATCCTAGATACAGAAAAAATGGAGCTGTAATACCTGTAATTGCAAGTTCAGTGCGGTAGTGTAGGTGCAGACAGTGACAGATTGGACTGCACATGATCAATATTTCAATAACATAGACAGCAGCAGGTATGGCATTTGTGCAAATGGTTGCAGTAAGGTGCAGAGACATACAGCAGCAGATGTATTACTGTTGGTGTGCCAAGTCTTTCTGTGGAAAAAGCTGAGGTAGTTATTGTGTGGATGAGTGTGTTACAGTCCGGGGGTGGTGGAGGGAGTGGGCAGAGTTCAGGGTGCTGATGGCCTGGTGAACAAACCTGTTTAGCAGTCTTTATAGCCCAAGCTGTAAACCTAGGGGAAACAGTGAGGAGTGTCCAAAAATCACAACATTCATCAGCATCTACCATTCTGTGAGATACTAGCTTATCATTGCTATAATTTTAGCTAGCTAGCTGACGTTACCACATTCAGTGTATGTAAACAGAAGGTTCCCAGGAGGGAAGAATGTGTGAGCCGTTATAACAATACTGATTGGTGTCTTTTTATGGTCCTATAATGCATTTTTGAGCACTGTTCCTGTTACCCCTCAGCTTCAAAGCTGTGGAACACTAAGCCTTCACTAACTGACTGAAACTTTTGTCAAAAGGTAGTTTGAAACACAAGCAGTTCTTCTTGGTCTCTTTACTGTGTTATATTTTTGTCTAAAGAGTATCTGTTTACTCTTTAGTGCACATCTTTTGGCACACACATCTGTGCTGTCCAAAGGATTACTCTCATTGACTCTGATGGCCCCTGACTTGATATATACTGTATTTTGCATTATTTAAAAAAAAAGAACTAAAACACTTTAAAATTTCTAATCTGTAGTGACCCATTGTCTATTTCATGGAAAATCAATGCCACTGAACTGGGGAACAATAGAAAAGTATCAACCACTGCTGATATCTTATTTGCCAATATCCAATTTCGGACAATAAGGTGAATATAGCGTTGTTAAGGCCATATATCTGAGCATCCCTAATTCATGTTATGAATTAACTTAAAATCGTCTTGTCATTTATAAATATATATGGTGAAGACCCAGAAAGTGATTTTGTTCACTCTCATCAGCATCATCAGTATGGCTGTTGTTGTAGTAGTACCAGTCGTAGCTGTTGTTGGCTTCAGCTTTATAGGAAGCTTTGGATTAAAGTTTTTTAGAGACCCAGATGAGCCGTGGTATTCTTTGCTGCCATTGCTTGTTTGTTTGTTTTTTTTTAGAGCACACTGACGGTGAGAAGTTGTGACTGTTATGTAATACTGTGAGTTTGTGTGTGTGTCCTTGTGTACCGTACTGTAAGTTAGTGTGCAGCTTGCTGTACATATCAGATACTTTCCTGTAAATGTTCAGTTAAAACACAGACACACACAGACCCACAGTATTCATCATATCCCACATTATCCCTTTCACTTTAACTCATCTGTGTTCACAAACACTACCAGTGTGTCCCATTTTTCTTTGCTTTTCCTTTAAATCCCAGAGATTCCCACACATATTGTTCACATTCAGCCAGCAGACCCTTGTCTATTTGTATCCCCCCCCCCACATTGACAGTTGTTCCGCCTGCTTGCCTGAGTCTCAGTCGAGCTTTACACCAAGTGAAAGCTGTTTTTATTGTTCTTTTAAATTTACTCACAGAACAAGCCTTGCTACCTTGTGAGCAATCAGCAGAGTCTTTCTCTCACTCAGGGATGCTACCACATTTGCTTCATCTGCCACCACAGCTCTTTCCTTCTTTTTTCCTGGCTAATCTTTGAAGATTTTTGCAACTATTCTAGATTCCTTCATGCAACATCAATACTGCCATGTTTTTTGCATGCTATTGTGGTCTGAGATCAGATGTGCAGGTAAGGCACGTGTGTGTGTGTGAGAGAGAGAGTGAGAGAGAGAGAGAAGGTGGGGGGTGGTGGTGGTGTCCATGTGATCCTGCGTAAAGACCAGTGAGTGAGTGAGCAGCGACAAACTCGTGGAGCTGTAGTACAGGTTTCCCAGTATATTTTCCTCTGTATGTGATTCTCCTCTTATTATATAAGTCTATTGTAACGCTGGAAGCCAGCATGAGTCCACGAGTGATTTCAGTTTTAAAATGGCCATGTTTTTTAACAGTTGTTTTGATGCTTCTTGATCATTTTGTTTAGTTTATGACAGCTAGACTTCACACCTCCCCGCACAAAGCTGGGCCCTGTAATCACTTCCACCTTCAGCCTGCTGACAGAGGAGCTAATACAGCTTGCTAAGTAGGCTCAGTGTAAGCTTTGATCACTCACTCACTGCTGCAGCGGCTCAATGGAATTAGCTGCATGGCTGCCTTCAATTACTATATGATATTATTCCATGGTAAGAGTGCACATTTGATCTCATGAAATACGTAAATGACCCCCACACTGTAGCATACTGTAAACATGTGTACAGAATTTGAAGTAAAGGCTCCTCTGCGATACACCACATAGTACTTGCCTCCATAGTACATTGGATTACTGCACTTGTGTGACTCATTACTACCTATCCCGCCATTGAGACAGCATCACATTTAATCATATTTTTGTCCTCTGGCACACTGCACCAATTAAACAGGAATCAGTTTGTAATAGGGGTGTAATGGTATGCCTAAAATCACGGTTCGGTACGTACCTTGGTTTTAAGGTTACGGTTCGGTTCATTTTCGGTACAGTAAAGAAACAAAATGCAAAACATAAAACTGTTTACCTTTTGTATAAGCAAGAATAGCTTTAATGACAAAAAAAAAAAAAAACCTGCAGACTGCCAGCAGTAAATTCTCCAATAAAAAATATTCTCAAATAAACAAAATTAAAATGTATACAGTAAATAAATTCTCTTTAGGAAATGAACGATGCAGACAAGTGCAACAATAGACGTTTGAACAGTCTGTTATAAAAAGTTCTCATAGCTAAATAAAATAATGACCCATGAAACATGAGTTGGAAATTTGAACTTAACAGCTTAATCAAAAGTTTTTGGAGTGACACGGTTAAATAACAGACTTTAAAGTTTGGTCTTTGAACCCAAAAACTAAAGAAATAAAGCTCAAATACCAGCTTCTACTGCACCATACAGTGCTGTTGTAACTCTGCTGTTAAAAAAACAAAAACAAAACTTGAGTAATAATATTCAACCCCATTAAAGTCAAAAAGAAAATAACAAACTAGTCCATCCTCTTTGAAACCTTCCTGAGTCTAGAAGTTTAAAAGTTTAATGATTAGGCTTCAGAATGAAAATTAAAAGAACTTATTTCAGTCCAAAAAAACAGTTTACAAATGCTTTAAGTTATAGAAGAGGAATGTGTCTTCACTACACATACAGTGAAATATTTTAGCTGTTTTAACTTATCTGTGATGATTAGGGTTATCTTTTTTAAAATTAAGTTACAAATCATGGTATTCTAATTTACTGAGATGCACTAATACTCAGACTGACGGCTGATATTACCGAAACAATAATAGAGAAGATGAAAAAGAGTAAGCTCATGTAATTCACCCATTTACTGCAGTTAAGACGTTACCAGCAGAACTGAAAAAGCTCAGCTGTCAGCAAACATCATCCAAGAGAGATTGTTGTCCGGCAGGTAATGTTAGTGCTATGTGGATCAGGTTGCAGGCGAAGGCAGAGACCTTCGCAGTCTGATCCCTGGCTTTCAAAACTGGCTTTTAGGATGTGGAAGGTAACCTTTCTGATGGGGAAAGAGCTGGAGCTGGTGCACGAGGTTGAGAGATACTGACTAGATATAGCTGGGCCCACCTCAATGCACAGTTCCGGTTCTGGAACCAGTTTCCTGGAGAGGGGCTGGAGCTTGGCCTACTCTGGAGTTGCCCCGGGTGAGAGGCGACGGGCAGGGGTGGGTATTCTTATATCTCCCCACCTTGCTGCCTCAACATGGGAGTTCTCCCCGGTGGATGAAAGTGTAG
Organism: Pholidichthys leucotaenia; assembly: GCA_020510985.1. Taxonomy (NCBI): domain Eukaryota; kingdom Metazoa; phylum Chordata; class Actinopteri; order Cichliformes; family Pholidichthyidae; genus Pholidichthys; species Pholidichthys leucotaenia. The sequence goes on from CM035839.1 coordinate 206,071,661, forward strand.
TTTCTCTGTGCCTTCGGGTTGGGAAACAGGTCTTGACCATCATTTGTGCCTATACACCAAATGATGGTTCAGAGTGCCCACCCTTTTTGGAGTCTCTGGCTGGGGTGCTGGAGAGTGCTCCTCTTGGAGACTCCATTGTCTTACTGGGGTACTTCAATGCACACGTGGGCAATGACAGTGAAGCCAGGAGGGGCGTGATTGGGAGGAACGGCCTGCCCGATCTGAACCCAAGTGGTGTTCAGTTATTGGACTTCTGTGCCAGCTACAGTTTGTCCATAACGAACACCATGTTCAAGCATAACGGTGTCCATATATGCACCTGGCACCAGGACACCCTAGGTCGCAGGTCGATGATCGATTTTGCTATCGTGTTATCAGACCTGCGACCACATGTCTTGGACACTCGGGTAAAGAGAGGTGCAGAGCTGTCAACTGATCACCATCTGGTGGTGAGTTGGATCTGATGGCAGGGGAGGACACCATTCAGACCCGGTAGACCTAAACGTATAGTGAGGGTGTGCTGGGAACATCTGGCTGAGGCCGCTGTCCGGGAGGTCTTCAACTTCTACCTCTGGAAGAACTTCAACCACATTCTAAGGGAGTTTGAGACTTGGAGTCTGAACTGGCCATCTTCTCCACCTCCATTGTTGAAGCAGCTGCCCAGAGTTGTGGCTGCAAGGTTGTTGATGCATCTCATGGTGGCAACCCCCGAACCAAGTGGTGGACACCAGCAGTGAGGGGGGCCATCAAGCTTAATAAGGAGTCCTATCGAGCTCGGTTGGTTTGTGGGACTCCTGAAGCAGCTGAGGTTTACCGGCAGGCCAAGTCGAGTGCAGCTCAGGTGGTTGCTGAAGCAAAAACTCAGGTGTGGGAGGAGCATCGTGAGGTCATGGAACAAGACTTTTGGTCGGCCGTGAAGAGATTCTGACAAACTGTCCAGCAACTCAGGAGGGGGAAGCAGCTCCCTGTCCACTGCGAATGGTGCGGATAGTGCGCTGCTAACTTCAACTGGGGACATCGTCGAGCGGTGGAAAGAATACTTCAAGGATCTCCTCAATCCCATTGACACGCCTTCCATAGAGGAAGCAGGACTTGAGGACAAGGGGACAACTTGCCCATCACAGGGATTGAGGTCGTCGAAGTGGTTAAAAAACTCTTTTGTAGCTGGGCCCCGGGGGTGGACGAGATTCGCCTTGACTACCTCAAGGCCCTGGATGTTGTAGGGTTGTCATGGTTGACACACCTCTGCAATGTTGCATGGAAGTCAGGGACAGTACCTTTGGCATGGCAAACCGGGGTCGTGGTTCCTTTTTTTAAAAAGTGGGACCGGAGGGTTTGTTTAGGGGGATCACACTTCACAGTCTCCCTGGGAAGGTCTATGTCCCGGTACTTGAGAGGAGAGTCCGACTGCTGGTCGGACCTTGGATTCAGGAGGCGCAATGTTGTTTTCGTCCTGGCTGTGGCACATCAGACTAGCTCTTCACCCTCTCGAGAATTCTTGAGGGTTCATGGGAGTTTGCCCAACCAGTCCACATGTGTTTTGTGGACTTGGAGAAAGCATTCGATTGTGTCCTTCGTGGTCTTTTGTGGGGGGATGCTGCGGGAATATGGAGTATCAGGCTCGTTGTTACGAGTTATCCGGTCCCTGTTCGACCATTACAAGAGTTTGGTTCGTATTGCCAACAGTCAGTCAAACTCCTTTCCAGTGAGAGTTGGACTCCACCAGGGCTGCCCTTTGTCATCGATCCTGTTCATAAAAATTATGAACAGGATTTCTAGGTACAGCCAGGGAACGGAGGGTGTCATGTTTGGTTACCACAGCATCTCATCTCTGTTGTTTGCAGATGATGTTGTCCTGTTGGCTTCATCCAGCAATGACCTAGAGGTCTTGCTGGGATGGTTTGCTGCTGAGTGTGAAGTGGCTAGGATGAGAATCGGCACCTCCAAGTCCGAGTCCATGGTCCTCAGCCGAAAAAAGGTTGATTCTCCTCTCCAGGTTGGGGACAAGCTCCTGCCCCAAGTGGAGGAGTTTAAGTATCTTGGGGTCTTAATCATGAGTGAGGGGAGAATGGAGCGAGAGATTGACAGACTGATCGGAGCACCCTTGCAGTGATGCGACATCGTACCGGTCTGCTGTGGTGAAGAGGGAGCTGAGCTCTAAAGCAAAGCTGTCAATTTACCAGTCAATCTACGTTGCTACTCTCATCTATGTTCATGAGCGATAACAATGACATTACAATGACTCATTACAATGACTCATTGTAATGATCTCATTCTATCGGTAATGACCAATAGAATGAGATCACAGATACAAGCGGCTGAAATGAGCTTTCTTCATAGGATTGCTGGACGCACCTTTAAAGATAGGGTGAGGAGCTCAGTCATTCGAGCGAGGCTCAGAGTAGAACTGCTGCTCTTCCATATCGAAAGGAGCCAGTTGAGGTGGTTTGGGCATCTGATCAGGATGCCTCTTGGACACCTCCCACTTGAGGTGTTTTGGACACGTCCAACTGGGAGGAGACCCCATGGCAGATCCAGGACACGCTGGAGAGAAAACGTCTCCCAGCTGGCCTGGGAATGTCTTGGTATCCTCTCTGAAGAGCTGAAGCAGGTGGCCAGGGAGAGGGAAGTTTGGGCTTCTCTGCTTGAGCTGCTGCCTCTGTGACCTGGACCTCTGGAAAAGCGGTAGAAGATGGATGGATGGATGGAGGTAATGTTAGCACATGCTAACAGTTTAATCAGTTTTCTAAAGCTGAGACAGTCACTCACTGAAAATAAGAAATGCTAACTTTCCTCGCTAAAAACTCACTAACCTTACCGGTGTTGTGTTTAGAAGTAGCCCAAGTTCAGTCATTCTTCACTGGGGTGGAATGCTGCAGAAGTTCGCTGACAGGTGGCCGGAGACAGGGAAACTGAGGCTGTGTTTGGAATGTTCACTCATTCCCCATATAGTGTACTATATAGTGAATCAGCCATTTTGTAGTGCTGTTCGAAATCTTAACTGAAAATTTCATTTACTATATAGTACACTCAAAATATCCCACAGTGCATTTTGAAAAGTAGTGTATAACGGATGGTCACTACATTAGCCAATATATCCCAAAATGCAATGTGCAGCCAATGGAGCAGTGAGAGGAGAGCTTCACATCACAACATAACCTACCTTAAGGTATTTATATTTATTAATTCAGCAAAAACGATTTGATTTAATCCATATTTACTCCAAATTACATGCAGATATTCATTTTTTGCCACCGCTGGTCTGTTATGTTTTCCTGTCTCATCATGATGTCATTAACCATGCCACAAAAACAAGCCGTCGTGTTTGAAAGCTGTTAATTTTATTGCTTTATTGAGTTTACTATATAGTCCACTATATCTAAATTCACTATGTAGCAAGTAGAGAGTGAGTGAGTGAGTGAGTGAGTGAGTGAGTGAGTGAGTGAGTGAGTGAGTGAGTGAGTGAGTGCGTGAACATTCCGAACACAGTCAGAGAGGAGGGGGCGTGATATGATACACTTTCTGTCTGTCACTCAGTATAGTCTGTGTCGTACCTTGGTATGCATCTGAACCGTACCGTGGGTGGTGTACCGAAAAAACCGAATATGAATGCGTGCCGTTACACCCCTACTTTGTAAGAATAAATACACATGACTCAGTCGTATCGATTAAATTTTGTGACAGATTTCTACATTACAGCATCTGTGCTTGTTGCTGTCAGAGAAGATTTAAAGAAGAAAGTTGAGAATTTTGGAGTTGCTGTCATTCTGTCTTTGATTTTCTCAAGATACTGCATATCTTTTTTAGTAAGCACAAACAGAAAACAAAATGTTTAAAATGTTTCTAGTGATGACATATAATCTGACAGTTTTATCCAAACATGTAGCCCAAAATTTTTTTTATTATTGTTGGTGTGCACCTTGGGCAGTGCACCACACCAAGTGGAATTTGTTTCTCTTTTCTCCCTCCTCTGACGTATTTCCCATCAGTATTACCCACAGACTGAGGTAATAGTAGAGTTGCTAGTTTTCTTTCTTCTTCTTTTTTGACATTTAATGGTGGTTGGCAAGCAAGCTTAGAGGTCCATTACTGCCAACGCGGCCAGAATGTGGACAGGAGATAATACAGCAAAATTAAAGAAAGAGAGCAAAAACAAGTAGATTTTTTTTATGAAACTAGACTCCTTTAAAAAGGTATTAATGTGTCAGTAAATTCCACTAACCACTGTGCCCAACAGACTGGAGTGGTGGACAAGTCGTACAGCATCCCTGCCACATCTGGAAGGTTGTGGAGTCACTTCCAAGCCGGGTCATACCAAAGACCAGATAAAAATAGTACTTTCTGGCTTCTACCTTGGTGCTCAGTATAATGGAATGGGGAAAGGAAAGTTCACTGTCCCACTTTTTACACTGCCACATCTCTTGTTCACTTTCACTTTGCCTGCTTGGAGATACGTTAGTAGTTAATCTCAAAAACAGAACTGTAAATTTCTCCTTGTGGCGCTAGCCATTGCTAAAAAAATATTTTTCTCAATTAGAAATAAAAAAACTCTTACTAACTTAATATCACACTCTGGAAAAATCTGTTAGTAGACTATGCCTCTATGGAAAGAATAACTACCTCCATATCTTAGGCTCCTTCCAAGTTCACAGAAAACACTCATTCCATCTGGACATCTCTTATTGAGTTTCTTAAAACTTGAATTATACTTCCGAAGTCTTCCTTTTTTGCCTTATCCCTGTGCCTGTTAACCAATTAAAAATGATACATGTTTACCTGCTTAACTGCTGCCTATGAGACTTAAAAAGCCTGAAAAAAGCCTATAAAAATGCTGTAATTCTAAGTTAACCTAGCTTTAACACATTGCACGTCGTATCTAAACGAACATTGTTCTACCTGTACTGTATGTTGTTATCTGCATGAATAGTGCCTTTCTTTCTTTCTTTCTCCCTCCCCTCAACCCCCTCCCCCAACCAGTCGTGGCAAAAGACTGCCCCTCCCTGGTGTGATTCTTTTGGCAAACTCCAGGTGGGCTGCCATGTGCCTTTTACTAGGGCGTGGCTTCTGTCTGGCCACTCTACCATACAGGCCAGATTGGTGGATTGCTGCAGAGATGGTTGTCCATCTGGAAGGTTCTCCTCTCTCCACAGAGGAACGCTGGAGCTGTGACAGAGTGATCATCAGGTATTTGGTCAACTCCGTGACTAAGGCCCTTCTCCCCCAATCTCTCAGTTTAGACGGCCAGCCAACTCTAGGAAGAGTTCCAGTGCTTCCAAACTTTTTCCATTTATGGATGATGGAGGCCACTGTGCCCAATGGGACCTTCATAGCAGCAGACATATTTCTGTACCCTTCCCCAGATTTGTGCTTCAAGACAATCCTGTCTCAGAGGTTAACAGACAGTTCATTTGACTTCATGCTTGGTTTGTGCTCTGCCATGCACTGTCAACTGTGGGACCTTATATAGACAGGTGTGTGCCTTTCCAAATCATGTCCAATCAACTGAATTTACCACAGGTGGACTCCAATTAAGCTGTAGAAACATCTCAAGGATCATCAGTGGAAACAGGATGCACCTGGGCTCAATTTTGAGCTTCATGGCAAAGGCTGTGAATACTTACGTACATGTGATTTCTTAGTTTTTTATTTTTAATAAATTTGTAAGACTCTCAAAAAAACTTTTTTTTACATTGTCATTATGGGGTATTGTGTGTAGAATTTTGAGGGGAAAAATATTTTCTTCCATTTTGGAATAAGGCTGTAACATAACAAAATGTGGAAAAAGTGAAGTGCTGTGAATACTTTTCGGATGCACTGCATGTGAGTTTTAGCATTTTTTCACCTTAGTAGCTTTGCTGCACCATGAGTATAAGAGCTATGGCAGTGACACCAGCGGTCCCAGCATCTCATTTTGGAGCCCCTCTCCCCCCTTCCCCCCCAGTGACTTGTGGCTCATAGCATTTGTTTTATTGGGTTCTTAAATACAGCCTTAGCTTGTCCATTCCCTCTGTAAAACAGGTTGGGATTATACTTACAGCCATCAGAGGCTAACAGTGACTTAGCTTCAGCTCCTTTTACTGTTAGTATCGCAGACTTTGCTCACTTTTTCTTCGCATCTTCAGATGAAATAAAGTCAATCATCACATCCTATGTAGATGTAGCCATTTTTAATTGTTCCATGCTCTGCTGCATCTGAACAGTGCTGACTGCGCTGCTTCTGGAGTTACATTGGTGAGTGCCTTTGCAGAGTTGAGTGGACTGCTAGCTAGCCAATCAGCCCGACAGCCGTGTTCCTTTATGAAGCCACTACAGAGTTATCACCATATAGGTACATATTCTGAGTGGCCGATTTGGAGGATAACCCACTTGGGTTTACAGAGAAACTCCAAATAAGACTCTGCTTTCTTGGGACTGTGAACCCACTAGCAAATGGAGCAATCACATATGTAGCATCCTTGGTAGTGGTAGGTGCTACTAGATCGAGTTGTTATCAAATAGTCTTCTTGCACAATCAGAAAGTTGACTTAGGTGACATATGTTCTTCATTGATATTGCTTAGTAGCACTTTGATCAAGCAGCATTGTTGCCATAAAGTGTCAGGTGCCATTTTAAACATTTGTGTTCTTCCAGTGGTCTTGTTGGGCTCAAACTGGAAAGTATCCCTCCTCTGCTGGCAGAACTGTAAATCTATTTCAATCCAGTTTTCTCCGGCGATCTGTGTACTGTGTGTTGTTAAAAAAAGCAGTGAGTAGAGCAATTCAAGCTGCTGTCTTGGACAGTCTTTCCAATGCTGTGTAATTCTCACAGTTTTCCATCCAACTGACTAATAGATAATATTATATGCCAGGAAATTCTGTGTTGCTTCATTCTGTCACTCACTGTTATTTCATGTCTTTTCAAATGTATCATTACCTGAATCAGAGAGATCAAAACATGGCTGATTAATCAATTGCATTTGTGATAATGCTGTGATATAATAAAACATGATTTTCTAATTGCAAAAGCTATGATTACTCTGTGGACAAGTCACATGCAGGCAAGAGAACAGCAGTCAGCTAAGAGAATGCAGCAACTGCTGTCCGATATCAATTTAAAGGTCACATACTGTATATTGCACTTTTTTTCACATGTTGATGCAGTTCCCAGGGATTGTACTGAAATTTCTGTGATAATACTTTGGTCAAAATACCTCAGGGTTTGAATATTGTAGCACTATTTTCCACCCAGCTTCAAGAGGACATGAACCATTCCATGTAATAACCATAATTCAAGATATGGATACTTAGTCTTAGAATATTTTCCTAGTTTGACCCTGTAAGTGTAACAGTATTTAAATAAAAACCAATTTAAATTATGTTTTTCATATTTGAAAATGGCCATATTTTTCCTGATGTCACTGGGTTGATTGGTGCTCAGAGGTCTGTGTGAGCTATTATGGGAAGTATTTATAACCACCAGGTTATTGGCGGATAATTAGGCTGAAACTAAAAACAGATATCAGGGCGGTCATTTTTATATTACCCTGACAGTAGCGGTATATTTTATATGATCAAAACGAGGAGAGATTTATTACATCTTTAACAACTGACTGGTATCTGCACTGAAGTGATGCAGCTGACGGAGATCTTTTTATATAAACAAGGAGACAGTTTTTGGAGTCTGATGGACTGATAGTTCATCAGATAAAAAGATCTCAAGTCTGATCCTACTGTTGTCCGATTTTTTTTTTCTCTGTTAAAGTCTGGTGTCCACAGATCACTGCTCAGACTGTTAGCATAGCAGTAGCGTGTGCTAATGTGACTTCAACTAAACTTAATCAGGCAGAGCAGAAAGAAGTACAGCCTCAGCGGAGATGTGCACTAAATATACCATCACCACTGTTTTCTGTTCTTTTTTTAGATAATAATAATAATAATAATAAGCTAATTTATGTGCAACAGTGCATCAAAAGCATTTATAAACAGCATTCTTACCTTGATGAAAACCCCTAATATCGTTGCAGTCTCATTGGAATTAAAAAAGCCCTTTCCTAGCCTCTGGTAAAAACTGATTATTTTAACAGGAACTTGGAGTTTACTTCCATTCAGATAAATGACTTGGATTCTTTAAAATACTTTAACTAAACCCAGTTTACCAAAACAAAAATCTCTGAGCCAGCTCTTGTTATTTTATCAGTTTCTGCACCATTGAAGCTTTATTTAAACACCACTTTGGAAACAACTGTCAGTGCTTCAGTATAAATGAAGGTTTTAAAATAATCAGTTCAGACTGGCACATACAGTAAAAATTACAGGGTTGAACATGATAATGGTACCTTAAAATATGTAAAGGGGGAAAATGTGAGTAAAATATACTACAAATTAATTTTAAAAAAAAAACCCTGACTGACAGAAAATAAAAGGATTCTCTTTGTCTTACAGCTGGAAAAAAATAATCCATTACCATCAGAATGACCACAGTTTGTTGGGCTTCAGTTATTAATTCAGAGATAATAAACTAGACTAACAGATTTGGAAAGAAGGACTTTCCATAAGGATTTATTAATTATATCTAGCACAACACTCATCATCAGGCTGCTGGTAAATAAGAGTGCTCAAATCATTATAGTTAATAACATTAAAACCCCTTCAGTAACAGTCTGGCTTATGGTGTTTTCACACCTAAATTTGTTTACTTTGGTCCAAATCAGTTGATAAGTTTGTTACTTTGTATCATTTTCTCCTTGGTTTGGCTCCCTTTCACACAGGCAAAAATTCAAGTGGACCAAATTCCGTCACCTTAAATCCCACAAGACTTGCGTCAGAATGTTCTCCGTTCTTATTGGTCATATTTTTTTTTGCTGCGAGAACAGGAAAGGTAAATACAGGAAGTAGAATGACTACTGTGCATTTATGCATTTCTGGGGAGAAAATAATACAAATTGTAGCGTAATCTACAGGGGTTTTTCATTGCCATGGTTATTGTTTATTACATTACATACATATACCACTTTCAGTAAATTGTACAGTTTGAAAATGAAGTGCGGCTACTGATGGAAAATAACATGTTAATGTTCATTAATCCTCCAGAACCATGACATGCTCTGCCACAGATGTTTTCAAAGATCCATCAGGTCTGCTGCGGCCCTTTTCTCACCGGCAGGACCACAGCAGAGTTCGCCAGTTGATTCAAACCAAGACCACCTCTTTTAGATGGTCTCGATATGGTTAGCCTGAGTGCAGTTACCGTGTTCTCACCCAACAAAATGAACTGCACTAAAGAAAATGAACTTGAGTTTGACTGAAACAAACTAAAGCCTGCAGGTGTGAAAACTCCCTTAATCTCTCTTGTTTTTCTTCATCACCAATCCTCCTGAGCAACTTGATTTCCTTCAATGTTAAAATATTTCTGTCAGCTACACTGAATGTCACACATCTTAAACTGCTGTAGAAGGTTTTATGTCCTTAATAAAATGTAATCAATCAAATCTGGTCATTGTTCTCTGGATGATTCATAAGGACTGAACTTATCTAAAGTGCAAAACATTTTCAATAGAAAAACCACATGATTCTTTTTTTGTCAGACTTTATTATTATATGCAGATAATCACAAAACTCATCTCCATGATGACGGATGAGCTCATCTTTGCATTCTTTCTATTAAAAAAGAAAATACACATTAATATACAGTCATGTGAAAAATTTGGACACCCCTTTAAATATTCAGTTCTTTATTAAGAAATGTTCATATAGCTATGTCTAACCTTGTTTTTGTTTTATTTGCATTTTTTATTTATTTTAGCCATTGTAAGTGGGAATGAATGTGGGGGTGTCCTAAAAAAGATTATGGTGTCCTAATTTATTTCTCACTATTTAGAATTACATTTTTAACATTGATATTAAATATCCATATGTCCAAATATGTTAAAAAAAACACACACACAGGCTTATACAGGGTGTCCTAATTTTTTCACATGATTGTAAATACAACATACAGCAAATGTGGTATTTACGAAAATAGTTTTTTAAATCCATCAGTACACTGACAGCTACCAGCTACTAGAGCTACCAGAGGACTGACCTCCCACTGTAGCTTTCACTACTTAAAGTAGCTGTGTGACTTAGGGTCAGAGAAACAGAGATATGTGCCCCCCCCCCCCCCCCCCGCTATACACCACATGGTGTTCCACATGCTGTGGAAGGGAATTAACTAACACTGAAAGCCTCTTATTAACAAATGTGTCCATGTTCCTCATTTTATGTTTTAGAAACTGCAGTATTTCACAAATCTACCAACACTGCCCTCTGCTCCTATAAAGTAGTAGGTCAAAATTTAGTCACTAGTAGTTGTTGGAGGTTCGGTAATAAATAGAGGGATGAGGACAGATGAGAAGACTGACAGCAGAATGAGACAGGGACAGCAGTGAAGGACTGTAGAAAGGAGATCACAAACAGATCAGTCAGTCAAAAGTGACAGTAACTTAACATAAGTGCTAGGAATGAGCCGATCCACCGTATCGGTATCGGGTTCAATCCAGGCAAAATGGCTGGATCAGTAATGGTAAGGAATAAAAGTAATTTAGCGATCTGATACATTAATAATATTAAAATAAAAAGCACCAAGGTGCTGTGCTTCGGTGCCTGTGGCATGGTAGTATGGGTGGCTGTAAAAATGTGGCACTCTGACATCTACTGGCCTGGGATAGTTATTACAGTACCTTTTTCGCTGCGGCATTGACAGAAATGGTGAGTAAATTTGTGTTTATTTCAAAAACAAAGTATTATTTCGAAATTCTGGCAAATTAAAAGTCGAGAAAATATGGTGATACAATGATATAAGCCTTTAGTTCCACTTAATTTTGACCGGGCGAGCTGAAACAGAGAGGCGGACAGACAGACAGAGGGACAGATACAGTACACACAGCCTCAAACAGACGCACTAACGGATTACTGTATGCCTCTGTTTCGCCAAGGCATAATGAACGCGCGACTATGACTTCAGTCGCACTGTGCGTGGCTTCTATACACTGAAGCAATAACTGTCACTGGAGCCTGTCTGTGGGACTGGCCTCAGTATGTTTGCGGTCTGGTACCAGCCTTTACAATTTTAACACCACCAACTTGCTAAAACACTTGTAAAAGTATCACAGCAAAGGAGTATTCCGAATTCTGTCAAGAACCGAGCAGAAGGAAGTGCGTCACACATCAGCAGCTACTGCTTTTCCAGCTCATAGACTGGAAGATGCCAAAAGTGAAACTAAAGGAACAAAACTGAAAGTAAACCAGATGGGAGCTGGAAAACTTATTTTCAGATCTACAGCATTTTTTACCTCATGCATAATGTAGCACTTTGAATTTCATCTGAATGTTTACTTAAATACTCAGCTTTAAAGTTTTGCATAAACTTACACTTTAAACTTCAGAATGCATGTTTACATGGTCCTGACCAGTGAAATGCTGACAGTGTTACAAAGTTGAAAATAAACAAAAACAGCAGTGTTGCTGAACTGAGTCAAATATATAATATATTCTTTGACTTTGAAATTTATGTTTTTATATGTATGCAAAATGCAACCAGTCATTACCAAAGTATGTTCTGTACTTTTGTTGTTTTAAATAAGAGAGATGGTATCGGGTTTGGATCGGTATTGGCCAATACTCAAAGTCACAATATCGGTATCTGTATCGGACTTGAAAAAGTGGTATCGGCTCATCCCTAATAAGTACAGGAATAAAAGTTACTATTGATGATATAATTTTATTCTGAATTCTTATGCATGATCAATCACCCATATGGAGGTAAGCAGCAGGAGTCGTGAGCTCATCTGGGCCATGAGGTCAAAAGTCCCTCAATCAAACAGGGGTCTGATGATGACAAAAGAGATGAAGTGACCAGTGACTCTGGAAGCATCAGGACTCACAGTAGTAAAGTTGTAGCAGAAAAGGAGCTAAATATTTATGTTCCGTCACCTTACTTAGGAAACTTGTAATTGTATAAAGATCAAGATGAAATATATTATGGATGTACTGTAACTACAACAACATTCTGCTCTTCATTTACTACATACTCCAAATATTTTGAAAATAAAATACAGTGAACACATCACTGATTTTAATTCTGCTTAGTGAGACTGCTTAACTCACCTGACAGGAAAAGTAAATTTATAAATTACTAGTGCATACCCATGCATGCCCGTAGAAACCCGTGCATGCCCATAGAGGGGATGCATTGGAACAGAATTCTTGCCAGTTGCAGGACAGTTGGTATAGCAACACAGCACGAAGTGGCAATCACATGTGACGGCTTTTGTATGCAGCAAAACATAAAAATCACACAAAATATGCCCTGCCATCTGGGGTTGTTTGCCCCTGCTTGTTACTTCTTCTCCTGCCTGTCACTGTTCTGTGTTATGTTGCTTACAGTGGGGTAAAAAAGTATTTAGTCAGCCACCAATTGTGCAAGTTCTCCCACTTAAAAGATGAGAGAGGTCTCTAATTTTCATCATAGGTATACCTCAACTATGAGAGACAAAATAAGAAAAAAAAAATACAGAAAATCACATTGAAGGATTTTTAATGAATTAATTGGTAAATTCCTCGGTAAAATAAGTATTTGGTCAGTAACAAAAGTTCGTCTCAGTACTTTGTTATATACCCTTTGTTGGCAATGACAGAGGTCAAACGTTTTCTGTAAGCCTTCACAAGGTTTTCACACACTGTTGCTGGTATTTTGGCCCATTCCTCCATGCAGATCTCCTCTAGAGCAGTGATGTTTTGGGGCTGCCGCTGGGCAACACAGACTGTCAACTCCCTCCAAAGATTTTCTATGGGGTTGATATCTGGAGACTGGCTAGGCCACTCCAGGACCTTGAAATGCTTCTTACGAAGCCACTCCTTCGTTGCCCGGGCGGTGTGTTTGGGATCATTGTCATGCTGAAAGACCCAGCCATGTTTCATCTTCAATGCCCTTACTGGTGGAAGGAGGTTTTCACTCAAAATCTCATGATACATGGCCCCATTCATTCTTTCCTTTACACGGATCAGTCATCCTGGTCCCTTTGCAGAAAAACAGCCCCAAAGTATGAGGTTTCCACCCCCATGCTTCACAGTAGGTATGGTGTTCTTTCTCCTCCAAACACGACAAGTTGAGTTTTTACCAAAAAGTTCTATTTTGGTTTCATCTGACCATATGACATTCTCCCAATCCCCTTCTGGATCATCCAAATGCTCTCTAGCAAACTTCAGACGGGCCTGGACATGTACTGGCTTAAGCAGGGGGACTCGTCTGGCACTGCAGGATTTGAGTCCCTGGTGGCGTAGTGCGTTTCTGATGTAGCCTTTGTTACTTTGGTCCCAGCTCTCTGCAGGCCATTCACTAGGTCCCCCCATGTGGTTCTGGGATTTTTGCTCACCGTTCTCATGATAATTTTGACCCCACGGGGTGAGATCTTGCATGGAGCCCCAGATCAAGGGAAATTATCAGTGGTCTTGTATGTCTTCCATTTTCTAATAATTGCTCCCACAGTTGATTTCTTCACACCAAGCTGCTTACCTATTGCAGATTCAGTCTTCCCAGCCTGGTGCAGGTCTACAATTTTGTTTCTGGTGTCCTTTGACAGCTCTTTGGTCTTGGCCATAGTGGAGTTTGGAGTCTGACTGTTTGAGGTTGTGAACAGGTGTCTTTTATACTGATAACAAGTTCAAACAGGTGCCATTAATACAGGTAACGAGTGGAGGACAGAGGAGCCTCTTAAAGAAGAAGTTACAGGTCTGTGAGAGCCAGAAATCTTGCTTGTTTGTAGGTGACCAAATACTTATTTTACTGAGGAATTTACCAATTAATTCATTAAAAATCCTTCAATGTGATTTTCTGGATTTTTTTTTCTCATTTTGTCTCTTATAGTTGAGGTATACCTATGATGAAAATTGGAGACCTCTCTCATCTTTTAAGTGGGAGAACTTGCACAATTGGTGGCTGACTAAATACTTTTTTGCCCCACTGTACCTGTGTCTATACAGTTAGGCCCAGAAATATTTGGACAGTGACACAATCTTCATGTTTTGGGCTCTGCATGCCACCACATTGGATTTGAAATGAAACAACTACAGTGGAATTGAAGTGCAGACTTTAAGGTTTAATTCAAGGGGTTGAACAAAAATATATGATTAAACATGTAGGAATTGTAGCTATTTTCATACAAATGCTCCTCATTTCAGGGGCTCAAAAGTAATTGGACAAATAAACATAACCCTAAGTAAAATGTTATTTTTCAATATTTTGTTGAGAATCCTTTGCAGGCAATGACTGCCTGAAGTCTGGAACCCATGGACATCACCAAACACTGGGTTTCCTCCTTTCTGATGCTTTGCCAGGTCTTTACTGCAGCCGTCTTCAGTTGTTGCTTGTTTGTGGGTCTTTCTGCCTTAAGTTTTGTCTTGAGCAAGTGAAATTCATGCTCGATTGGGTTGAGATCTGGAGATTGACTCGGCCATTGCAGAATATTCCACTTTGTTGCTTTAAAAAACTCCTGGGCTGCTTTTGCAGTATGTTTTGGATCATTGGTGAAGCGCCGTCCAATCAACTTTGCTGCATTTGGCTGAATCTGAGCAGAAAGTATATCCCTATACACTTCAGAATTCATCCGGCTGCTTCTGTCTTTTGTCACATCATCAATAAACACAAGTGACCCAGTGCCATTGGAAGCCATGCATACCCATACCATCACACTGCCTCCACCATGTTTTACAGAGGATGTAGTGCTTTGTATCATGAGCTGTTCCAGTTCTTCTCCAAACTTTCTTCTTCCCATCATTCTGGTACAGGTTGATCTTAGTCTCATCTGTCCAAAGAATGCTGTTCCAGAACTGGGCTGGCTTCTTCAGGTGTTTTTTGGCAAAGTCAATTCTGGCCTTTCTACTTTTGAGGCTGATTCATGGTTTGCACCTTGTGGTGAATCCTTTGTATTTACTCTCATGAAGTCTTCTCTTTATGGTAGCCTTAGATACTGATACACCTACTTCCTGGAGAGTGTTCTTCACTTGAGTGGATGTTGTGAAGGGGTTGTTCTTCATCATGGAAAGGATTCTGTGATCATCCACCACTGTTGTCTTCCGTGGACGTCCAGGCCTTTTTGAGTTCTCAAGCTCACCAGTGCACTCTTTTTTTCTCAGAATGTACCAAACTGTTGATTTGGCCACTCCTAACATTTCTGCTATCTCTCTGATGGATTTCTTCTTTTATTTCATCCTCAGGATGGTCTGTTTCACCTCCATTGAGAGCTCCTTTGACCGCATGTTGTGTGTTCACAGCAACAGCTTCCAAATGCAAACGCCACACCTGGAATCAACTCCAGACCTTTTAACTGCTTAATTGATGACAGGTTAATGAGGGAAGAGCCCATACAGCCTTGTTATTTTTTTGCAGCCTTCTGAGTCAATTGTCCAATTACTTTTGGTCCCTTGAAAAAGACGCGGCTACGTATTAAAGAGCTGTAATTCCTAAACCCTTGCTCCAATTTGGATGTGAATACTCTCAAATTACAGCTGAGAGTCTGCACTTTAAGCCCATATTGATTATATAATTGTATCCTGAATATGTTTTCGTAAACAGCTAAAATAACAAAATTTGTGTCACTGTCCAAATATTTTTGGGCCTAACTGTATATATATGTCTTGTAGGGAGTCATGTGCTCTGTCTATGTGCCGTCATACAGTCATCATCTGGTGGGTCTTCTTCTTCTTCGTTCAGACCACTGAAGGGTCTCTCCTCCTGTCTCAGATGGCTGTGTTGTTCACAGTCATGCCTGTGGCGTACTGGTAGAACCTGAGGTGTTTCATGTTCACGGCATCCTTTCTGACGTGTAGCAGTTCTCCTCATTCTATTGCTGTCCATCTGGTGGGTCTTCTTCTTCTTTGTTCAGGCCACTGGTTGAGGGATAGGTGCGTCGTAATTCCAGTTCATGGGCACGATCCTGAAAAAGTGGCTTTCGACCCTGTTCAGGAAGGCCTGTACATTTGTCTATGTGCCCTATGATGCCTGAGTTCAAAGACACATGGTCTATATGACATCATAAAGACACATTTGTCTATGTGTCCTATGATACCTGAGTTCATAGGATGTCCTATGATGTTCAGGCAGAGATCATAGGTCGTCCTATGATGTCCTATGAACATGACAGACACAGACAGACACACAGAGATTTCTTGCTTTTATAGAGTGATTTATAGAAGAGATTGATTTGATTAAGATGAAAATGGGGGAAAGGCTGAAGTTTGAAGTGACAATCAGTGGAAAACAGGTCTGATGGAGTGATGAATATATTTTTTTCATATGTGGGACCATCTTGACAAAGAATGGAACAAAAGTCAGCCAACATCCAAATAGCTTCAAGAAACCTAACGAGCTGTTCGTGAACTACTTAAATCACTGTGCCTAGTTTACGTTTTCCTAAAAAATGTAAAGAAAACAGGGGGTTCCTAAAATCTTTGCACAATACTATTTGTCCTTTAGGATGTCAAAATTTAAAGTTAATTCCTGGAAAATACACAATATGGGACCTTAAAAAGGGTAGATTTCTGCGTTAACCTTCTGCTGTGTCAGGCCTGTTACTTCTGTTAGCATCCCGTCATGCTACTACTGGCACATCAGCAACTGATATTATACAACCCACTAGAATGCTTTTGATTGAAAATGGAGCAACCACTTGGAGTAAACATCTTAGAGTACTTTGTAAAACTCCTAAATCATAAAAAAAAAAAAAAACTTTCTCATTGTTATTACACATTTCCATGGCGTGGTTGTGTGTCACCCGCTGAAAGTTCCGTGCTACACCACAGTCGGTCCAGCTTTTGGTTCCCTCTTGGCTCAACTCCCCACAGCGGGGCAGGGTGGGAGGGAACCTATTTGCCGCAGTTGCTGATGCAGGAATGGGGAAGCAATTCATTGTTGTCCCACAACACTCAGACACACGCACACACCCATGCACACAGACACACACCGGCACCGTGTGCAGTACGACTGCTGCCAGAGAGCAGGCAGCACTTTGAAGAGAGCACTTCCCAGTCAGGCAGTTAGCAGGCTCAATCTCCATGCACGCACATACAGTTTAATATCACAGCTTCATTCACAATCATGCAGGAGGAGAAGCAAAAGAGCATGGAGGTAAGGAAAGAGTTTAACGTTGCTCTCATTCTGGAAAATGGTGAAAGAAACTAGCTATTATGGGTGAATGCACTTGTGTATGTGTGTGTGTGTGTGTGTGTTCATCTTCTCTCAGTTTACCCTGCAGTCCTTGCTGGTAAGAAGCTTGAACTATGGAGTAGAAAACTGCAGCAAAGTCTTGTCTCCTGGAGTTCCTTCCTCAACATCCTCCTCATGTTTCTGTTCTCATTCTCACAGATTTCTGAAGTTCAGCTGTACAACCACTGAATCATTTATGTATGGAAATCTCATTGGTGACAGGGCTCTTGCCCCAAGAGATTGGCATACACTGGGCACACATGCAGTTAACGAGCTAATACTAGGATGAGAGCTTGCTGCTGGAAATTTAAGATCCGTGGTAAAAATATGATGTTTCATCTTTAATGTGGTGACAGCTTCACAACTGTGAGATTTTGCTTGTCTTTATTTTTTTAATTAGATCACAAGCAGTAGTCTTTGTGATATTTTTTTTAAAACTGATAATCTAATACTTAACAGTTAAGTACTTTGATGGCAAGAATCTTTCCTTTTCAAATACTTAATTCTAGGGCTGTGCATTGATTAATATTTTTTTAAATTAATTTCACTTTTTGTGATTAATCTCTATTATTACAATGAAGACACAATGATGAAGAAATATTTTAAGCAACTTTTAATTGCATTTTTTGCATACACTATACCTGTGATTCTCATATTCAACAAAAATATTTTGACAGTATCTGAATTTGAAACAAAGGGCAAAACGAAGAGCCATTGTCTGAGTTTGTTTGCTTAATAACCCACCTTGAATAAGGTTGCCTATCTGTCAGAGACCCGGATGTCTCAGTAAGGGGACCTGGGTGTTTTGCTGTCAGGTGATACAATACGGTGCATCCGGAAAGTATTCACAGCGCTTCACTTTTTCAACATTTTGTTATGTCACAGCCTTATTCCAAAAGGGAATAAATTCATTTTTTCCCTTAAAATTCTACACGCAATACCCCATAATTACAACGTGAAAAAAAAATTGAGATTTTTGCAAATTTATTAAAAATAAAAAAACTAAGAAATCACATGTACATAAGTATTCACAGCCTTTGCCATGAAGCTCAAAATTGAGCTCAGGTGCATCCTGTTTCCACTGATGATCCTTGAGATGTTTCTACAGCTTAATTGGAGTCCACCTGTGGTAAAATCAGTTGAATGGACATGATTTGGAAAGGCACACACCTGTCTATATAAGGTCCCACAGTTGACAGTGCATGTCAGAGCACAAACCAAGCATGAAGTCAAAGGAATTGTCTGTAGACCTCTGAGACAGGATTGTCTCGAGGCACAAATCTGGGGAAGGGTACAGAAAAATTTCTGCTGCTTTGAAGGTCCCAGTGAGCAGAGTGACCTCCGTCATCCGTATATGGAAGAAGTTCGGAACCACCAGGACTCTTCCTACAGCTGGCCGGCTGTCTAAACTGAGGAACTGGGGGAGAAGGGCCTTAGTCAGGGAGGTGACCAAGAACCCGATGGTCACTCTGTCAGAATTCCAGCATTCTTCTGTGAAGAGAGGAGAACCTGCCAGAAGGACAACCATCTCTGCAGCAATCCACCAATCAGGCCCATATGGTAGAGTGGCCAGACAGAAGCCACTCCTTAGTAAAAGGCACATGGCAGCCCACCTGGAGTTTGCCAAAAGGCACCTGACCATGAGAAACAAATTTCTCTGGTCTGATGAGATAAAGATTGAACTCTGTGGCGTGAATGCCAGGCGTCATGTTTGGAGGAAACCAGGCACCGCTCATCACTGTGGTGTTATGAAACCACAAGTTTGGTCAGGGTCGGGGTGGTGGCACAGCCGTTTGGTGACGTCATCACGCCGAACATATAAACGTAAGGGACGGCCATTTTACTGTTTTTTTTTCGGCTCTCTCTTTGGGCTCGGCTCCCAACCAACAACACTTCTGTACCACCCATTCGCAGCAAACTCTCCATTGGTCCTTCCATGTTTTCCAGACATAAAAATCACCAGGCCAATACCATCCCTACGGTGAAGCATGGTGGTGGCAGCATCATGGTGTGGGGATGTTTTTCAGCGAGACTAGTCAGGATAGAGGGAAAGATGAATGCAGCAATGTACAGAGACATCCTGGAGGAAAACCTGCTCCAGAGCGCTCTTGACCTCGGACTGGAGCGATGGTTCATCTTTCAGCAGGACAACGACCCTAAGCACACAGCCAAGATGTTAAGAGTGGCTTCAGGACAACTCTGTGAATGTCCTTGAGTGGCCCAGCCACAACAATTACAGCTATGAATATTCATGAGTAGCAATAGTGCCCTCTTTTGGAGACATGAAGGTTACACCAACGGTTTTCTTCAGTATCTCTGAAATAAATAGTCTGATTGGTACCATTTATGGTGACAATCACCTATACCCATGTGCCATACCCATGTGCCATCAAAAGCTGTTGAAAACTTTTCCAAATGCCCAACGGTTTGGCAGAAGGGGCATGGCCAGATTTGCAGTATCGCCATCACCCTTCTAATGGCTTTTACTCTGGCATACATTGACTGATTTAAACCAAATTTTGTGTGGTGAATATGTAACGGATGCCAACTAGTGCTGTTCGGCGTAGAACGTTAGTAAAACCTCCCTCCCAAAGCCTCATACAGTATCGGTAGCGCTGAGCTACCGGTCGGACCTTTAGCTCAGCACGATCGTGCTGTGCGTGTCTCTGACCAGTTAACTGTGAGGTCGCGGGTTCGTGTCCTGTGTAGGGCGAACTGCGCTGATGACCTCAGTTACAAAGTGGTGCTGTGAGCCCCAGATGGTAGCGCTGAGCTACCGGTCGGACCTTTAGCTCAGCGCGATCGTGCTGTGTCTCCCATGCTCGAACTGTGTAGTTGACTGAGAGGTCGCGGGTTCGTGTCCCGTGTGGGGCGAACTGCGCAGGATGATCTCTGTCACAATGGTGCCGTGACCCGGATGGGAGTGAGGTTTAAGGGGGAGAGTGTAACGGATGCCAACTAGTGCTGTTCGGCGTAGAACGTTAGTAAAACCTCCCTCCCAAAGCCTCATACAGTATCGGTAGCGCTGAGCTACCGGTCGGACCTTTAGCTCAGCACGATCGTGCTGTGCGTGTCTCTGACCAGTTAACTGTGAGGTCGCGGGTTCGTGTCCTGTGTAGGGCGAACTGCGCTGATGACCTCAGTTACAAAGTGGTGCTGTGAGCCCCAGATGGTAGCGCTGAGCTACCGGTCGGACCTTTAGCTCAGCGCGATCGTGCTGTGTCTCCCATGCTCGAACTGTGTAGTTGACTGAGAGGTCGCGGGTTCGTGTCCCGTGTGGGGCGAACTGCGCAGGATGATCTCTGTCACAAATAGATAGCCAATACTGATAATTTCTATAATAAAGAATGACACATAGCGACAGCATACCCTACTGTCAGTGGACAGGAAGTTGCCATAACTCACATGCCATACTCACGCGCCGCTTGCCAGAATGATGTGCAAATTTCTGAGGTTTATCAGACCACCTGGTTGATCATAACTGCACATCACCTTTAGCATGGCATCACTGCTGTTACCATGGACTCACCCTCCTCGCCATTCAATTTGTGATCTCTTTGGGAGGGTTGGGAACAACCTGCAGTCATGAAATCTGGAACATAGGTTGAGGTGACTGTCATATGTAGTCCTATATGGGTGGGCAACACATAACTGACAGGGAAGTGTTGACATGGTGAACACCATGGTGTTCCATGGTGACTCCTCACCATGGAACATCAGAAAGTTGTAACTTGGACAAACTTTGTCTAATTTTTGCCATATTTTCTACAAAGGATATTAGTCCCACCCTGAACCCTCTTATATAAAAATAATTAACAAAAGTTAAAGCGCCACCTTGTGGTTAGACCATTGGATGCTTGTAACTTAGACAAACTTTATCCGATTTTCACCAAATTTTCTACCATGGATATCAGTCCCACCCTGCACACTCCTCTATAAAAATAATTAACAAAAGTTATAGCACCAACTAGTGGTCAGACCAATGGACACTTGTAACACAGACAAACTTTGTCCAATTTTCACCAAATTTTCTATGATGGCTATTAGTCCCACCCTGCACGCTCCTATGTACAAATAATTTACAAAAGTTATAGCGTCACCTTGTGGTTAGAACAATGGACACTTTTAACTTGGACAAACTTTGTACGATTTTCACCAAAATTTCTACAATCAATATTAGTCCCACCGTGAACACGTCTATTTAAAAATAATTAACAAATGTTATAGCTCCCCCAGTGATTAAAGGAAGAATTGCTGAAAACTGTTTTTTGTTTTATTTTTCTCTCACCAGATGCAAAAATGAAATGAAACAATGGCTAGGACTCGTTGGCAGCACATGTACATAGTACAGAACTGTTTCCATGGTGGCCGGCATGCTTCAGTAGCTTCCTCGCCATGCAAAATATGAGCGTTACAGCTCAGACAGTCCTTGTCTGTTTTGGACCAAACTTTGCACAAAATCATGCTAATCCCACCCTGAACACATCTGTATTTCAATATTCACAAAATTGTTACAGCACCACCTAGTGCTGACATGAGGTACTGCACAAAATTGTATCAGCTTTCGCACAAAGACCAGTAGTCAGAATGACACAACATTTTCAGAGGTTTCTCAGAACGCATTGGATTACCCTCAGTGGAAGTCACTTTTGTCCTGCGATCATCACAGTTGCTATGGAAAGCCACTCCTCGCCATTCAGTACGTTTTTTTACTTTGGAAGGTTGGGAAAGTCTGAGCGTCACAAAATGGGAAACATAAGTCAAGGTGACTCTCTTCTGTAGTGTTATATGGGTTTGCAACACGTACCTAACATATAAACGCTGCCACGGCCACATGCTGAAGTTTCTCTCCTGGCAATATGTCAGGCAGCTGTAACTTGTCCTTTGTCCAATTTATCCCATAATTGCAACAATGGATCTTAGGCCCGTTCTACATGCTCCTACATAAAAATGATTGTCAAAAGTTATAGCGCCACCTCCTGCTCACAAGAAAGTATTTCGCCAAACGGTTTTCTTTATTATTAACGCAGGGCTCGTCGCGATGACGGGAAATTTGCTGGGTCCGATGGGCAGCGGGGTCTGCGGGCACGCGGGTGGGCAAGGGTCCGCTTACAGCTGCTTGCAGCTTTAATGTAATTTAACTTCTTAATTGTCCAATTGCAAATAATTTGCTGTTGTTGTGCATGGGTGCCTTCAGAACCTGTATACAACAATGACAAATTATTCACCAGTTATCAAGTGAAATTAGATAATTAATTTCCCACAAAACCTGAACACACCGGAGCTCCCTGGTTAAAAACACTGCTTCAGGCAATAAGAAACTTTAATTTCCTAAAAACAAAAGAATAATTCAGACTATTCAAACTTCTATTGTTGCACTTGTCTCCAACATTCATTTGCTGAGAAGAGAACTTATTTGTTTTATTGTGTCCATTTTATTTATTGGAGAATTTACTTCTGGCAGTTTGCAGGTTTTTTTTTTTTTTTTTTTTGTCAAAGCTGTTCCCGCATATACAGAAGATAAGCAGTTTTATATTTTGCATTTTGTTTCCTTCCTGTACCGAAAATGAACCAAACCGTGGCCTTAAAATCAAGGTACGCACCGAACTCTGATTTTAGTGTACCGTCACTTTGGGGAATGGGAGTTGTTCAATCATCATTATAAGTGTTTTTGTTTATATGTGTAGTTTATAGTCTATCGTCAGTAAACTCATGCGGTACTATAACAGGACACGTTTACAAATATTTGAGACCCATTATAGTGTATCAGTTTATATTTTAGCAATATTATAAGTACAAAACACCAAACATTATTATACACAGCAGAATGACCTGTTTGGGTGCAACTGTTGCATCAGTGTTGCCCATTAGTCAGTAAATATTTTTAAAAAAATTATTTATTTATTTCGTTATTTGGGCGTTTATGTGTCCAATTTGGTGACGGTCGTCGTTTAGTCAAACCGTGCATTTGGCCGCATATGATATGCAGTTGATCTGGGCATTCTGTTCCACAATCATGGTGATATTATATTAACTTTTGATTTTCCTGTCATCCAGCTTGGTGCTCAGCAATAATGGAACGGAAGAAGGAAATGTTGGTTACCCAGCCGTAGTGGGTGCACAAGTCAAGTGTACTGCGCCAGTCCCAAGCCTGGATAAAATTGGCAGGGTTGCATCAGGAAGGGCATTCAGCGTAAAAACTCAGTTTCCACTGTAAAAGGACCCACCTCAACTGTGGGACTAATTGTGTCCTACCAAAATAAATACGGATGATGACGACGATGATGATGATTTTAAATAGCCCTGTGAGCACACAGAGAGGAGCACGATCAGCGATGGCAACTCGCAGTCCTGCAAAGGGACCCCCGTCTAACGCTGACTGGGCGAGCTAGGCTTGTTCCTTGCGAAGGACCACATTCCGCACCAGTGTTCTTTAGGCAGGCCCTGGGTCCCCGCTGGTGTTCCCCAAATTATCCTTTAGACGTATGCAATCATGGCAACATTATCATATAATTTTTGAAGCATTACATCTCCACTATTCTCGCTTTCTTGTAAAATTTGTCACTTTTCACTTACTTTTTTTGTTTGCGAAGCGCTGTGGTGAGTGACTGGTTGTGATGCCGCGTATTATCCAATCAGTACGGAGTCAATCCGAAACCCTGCCCACACTTCTAGAAGCCACAGCATGAGGAAACACAGTGGTGGCTAAACTTTTATTAATAAAAATTACATATTTGACGAAGCAACTACATTCTCCGGAAGGCACACCCTCGTAACCTCAGCAAAGTACTTCAAAAATCTGAGGTCAGTCTGACAAACGGTTTGAGAGATATGTGAGGAACAGAGATACAGACAGAGATTTCTTGCATTTGTAGACAGATTTGCAAAAATCTAAAAAAAAACTTCTTTCACGTTGTCATTATGGGGTGTTGTGTGTAGAGTTTTGAGGAAAAAATGAATTCATTCCACTTTGGAATAAGGCTGTAACATAACAAAATGTGGAAAAAGTGAAGCGCTGTGAATACTCTATGGATGCACTGTAGATATGGGCCGCTTTGATGATAATGAAATCCAGCATTGCAGAATGCACATGTAACTTTTCTTTTGTCATCTAGTAACCTTTTGAAGGAGAAGTTGCCATCTAAAAGTGTTTGTTTTTCCTTCTTCATTGTTAGCACTTCACGTAGCCACAAGAAGCAGTACTTGTGACACGATAAGTTGCTGTTCATGTGTGTGCGTTTCTTTGCCTTATCCACCGACATTTCAGCGCTGCTTGTGTCCCTTTGCGTGCTCCCCATAGGAGGCAGAGCTCATACTCACTGCTTGGACAGCCGAACGAGTGAACGGGCGAGCTGAGGAGTCCGCTCATAATTTCAACTTTTTTCCTGACTGAGCCTAAAAAGTCTGCTCCTTTTTAGCAACATAATCGCTTTGTGCAGCGAAACCCTCAGATTGTGCCCAATTGAGGAGGTCAGTTTCAACTCTGGCTTGGTTCCTCATGTAACACCCATGTTTGCGCTGCATTTGTATGATCAGTACGACCATTCTTATCATCATTACCAGCTGTATTAGAGAGCATTACTGGGGAAAAAAACAACTCTAAATAGATGGTAAGGTCCATAAAGTTGAAATATTCACTATGTAGTTCTCTACTGTGCCATGTCTGAGGAGATGCGCTGTCATGAATTGCCCAGGCGGGGCGGAATGGAGACCCTGCCAACACAAAAAGCCTTACAGGACAGGAACAAAACTTACAAGGCTACAAAGGCTGGATACAGACTGGCTGAATAGCATACTGGTTAAGATGTGGGACACATGTCGGGAAGACAAAGTAGGCTGAAGCGTGGGGTACATGCCAAGTAGACAAAGTAGAATAAAACATGGGATCCATGCCGGTTTGACCAAGTTGACAAAGTAGGACGTCGCCCCGAGCTGTGGGGTGGTGTCCCTTAAACAGGCAAAGAGTAATTTCAGAAATGGTGATCAGGTGTGGATAACAAAAGACAAGAGCAAGGATAATTAACCAAACATAATGACAGCTGGGACAAGCCGCAAAACTAGCTGGGAGAGGAAGTAAACAAAGGTGGCTGTCAAAATAAAAGAACAGGAGAACATGACAACTGAAATGCATACAAAATGAGATCCCGACAAAAAGAAATACAAAAAGGGAAAAGAGCCCACCAAGGCGAAGACAAGATAAAATACACCACCAAGAGATGCTAACAATATAATACTAATAAATATCACTGTTACAAAAAGGAGAACTGAAGGCGAAGGCAGAGAAGGTTAAAATCCAAACACAGGAAGATATGATTTATAATACAAGATAATCCTAAAATAAAGCTAAGATGGCGGCGCATGCACAACGCGAGGCTCAGCGTCTCTTCAGATTTTGTGGATTAGCAGTGTTTTTCTGCTCATTTCGGGTCTGTTCGTTCAGAACAGCTTCGCTTTCACATCTTACACCTGAAATGAGCTTTTGGACATTGGATTACAAAATAACGATAACGATCTTTTTATTAGCAACCTACGTCTCATCCCTGAGCTCCGGAGAACACCCGACACTCGGCAAGCTTCCCGGCCGACCGGAAGTGCTCGCAGGCGGCGCAGAGACCGTAAACAAAGGCGGGGGAAGGGCGGTGGGCTAAGAGCTAAGCTAAAGCTAACACCGCACTGGCTTTCTCTACCCAGTATTTTCCTCGCTAATGTACGGTCACTGGCGAACAAAATGAATGAGCTGCGGCTTCGGATCACCAACAATAAGAGACTTATGAACTGCAATATCATGATTTTCACGGAAACATGGCTACACAGTGGAATACCCGACAATGCTATTGAGCTAGCCGGCCTACGCACGCTCCGGGAGACAGAGCAGCAGATGACTCCGGTAAGACCAGAGGTGGGGGAGTGTGCATTTATATTAACAAGGCTTGGTGCACGAACTCTGTCACTGTTGAGAGACACTGCTCAGCTAACCTGGAGTTTCTCATGGTTAAATGTAGACCTTTCTATCTGCCACGCGAGTTCACTTGTACCATCATAACAGCTGCTTACATTTCTCCGGATGCTAATGCTAAGCTTGCTATGAAAGAACTACATGCAGCTATTGGCAAACAACAAACTGCACACTCAGAGGCAGCATTTATTGTGGCGGGTGATTTTAACCACTCTAACCTCAAGACAGTGCTTCCTAAATTCTACCAGCATGTCTCCTGTCACACAAGAGGGGACAAAACATTGGACCATGTTTACACCAATATTGTGGGAGCCTACACAGCAACTCCCCTCCCCCACCTAGGTCAGTCTGATCACTTATCTTTGTTCCTTACCCCCAAGTATGTACCGCTCATCAACCAGGTGAAGCCATCAGTGAGGACCATCAAAGTGTGGCCAGAGGGGGTTGACTCTGTACTCCAGGAAAAGTTTAGGAACACAGACTGGAGTATGTTCACCTCTCAGGCTACCTGTGGCTCCCACATAAACATCGACTCTTACACCCACTCAGTCCTGGACCATATCAACACCACTATTGACAGTGTCACCACGGAAAGACAGATCACCACGTACCCAAATCAGAAGCCGTGGATGAACAGAGAAGTGCGGCTTCTGCTAAAGGCGTGTAACAGTGCCTTTAGATCTGGTGACGCACAGGCCTACAGTTCATCCAGGGCAGATCTGAAGAGGGGCATCAAGAAGGCCAAGCACAGCTACAAGCTGAAGGTGGAGGAACATTTTGGGGACTCTGACCCCCGACGCGTGTGGCAGGGCATTCAAGCTATCTCTGACTATAAGTCCAGCAACTCCATACCTATAGCCATGACTGTGTCCTTTCTCAATGAGCTAAATGACTTCTATGCTCGTTTTGACAAGGACAATAACGAAAAGAACCTCAATTTCCCACCCTCTGACAACCTCCACCACCTCACACTCACCCACACCGACGTCCGTAACGCACTGAGTCATGTCAACGTACGTAAGGCTGCTGGCCCTGACGGCATTCCTGGGCGTGTGCTGAGGGCATGCGCTGAGCAGCTGGCAGGGGTCTTCACAGACATCTTCAATCTGTCCCTGGCCCAGGCCGTGGTACCAGCGTGCTTCAAGACCACTTCTATAGTACCAGTGCCGAAACATTCAACACCATCGTGCCTAAATGACTATCGCCCTGTGGCACTGACGCCCATAGTCATGAAGTGCTTTGAGCGACTGGTCTTGGCACAGCTCAAAAAATGCCTGCCCCCTACACTGGACCCTCACCAGTTTGCCTACCGGAGCAACAGGAGTACAGAGGATGCGGTTTCTACAGCGCTGCACTATGTACTCACACCTGGATGACAAGAACACCTACGCAAGAATGCTGTTTGTTGACTTCAGCTCAGCATTCAACACAGTTATCCCCTCCAAGTTGATCACTAAACTTGGGGACCTGGGAATCAGTACCTCCACCTGCAACTGGATCATGGATTTTCTGACCAACAGACCCCAGCATGTTAGGTCAGGCCCCAACCGTTCTTCCGTCACCACACTCAACACTGGTGTACCACAGGGCTGTGTGCTCAGCCCATTCCTCTACTCCCTCTTCACCCATGACTGCAGGCCTGTGTATGGATCCAATTCCATCATAAAGTTCGCAGATGACACCACGGTGATCGGACTCATCAGGGACAACGATGAGTCAGATTACAGGGCAGAGGTTGAGCACTTGGCTACTTGGTGCGCTGACAATAACCTGCTCCTTAACACCAGCAAAACCAAGGAGCTCATAGTGGACTACAGGAAGGAGAGGGGAGAGACACATGACCCCATCCATATCAATGGCGTAGCTGTTGAACGTGTCCCCAGCTTCAAATTCCTGGGGACCCACATCTCGGAGGACCTGTCCTGGTCAGTTAACACCACCAGCCTGATCAAGAAGGCCCATCAGCGCCTCTTCTTCTTGAGGACTCTGAAGAAGAACCATCTGTCAACTGACATCCTGGGCAACTTCTACCGCTGTGTGATAGAGAGCACCCTGACCAACTGTGTCACAGTCTGGTATAGGAGCTGCTCTGTCGCTGACCGTAAGGCGCTGCAGCGGGTGGTGAAAACCGCCCAACGCATCACAGGGACCCCACTTCCAGTTATAGAGGACGTCTACAGGAAAAGATGTCTGCGCCGGGCACGCAGCATTCTTAGGGACTCAAACCATCCTGCTCATGGACTGTTCCAGCTTCTCCCCTCCAGAAGGCGTTTCAGAAGCCTTCGGACTAGAACCAGCAGGTTTAGGAACAGTTTCTTTCCAACAGCTGTCACGTTATTGAACTTAGTTCCCCGCTGACTCTCTTACCATCATCTCTTACCATCCTCGCCTGTACATAACTGCCCATCTAACTTATTGTACATTATTTGCACATAACAGTACTCAACTTTCTGCACTGCTGCATATATTTGCATATATTTACTTAAATTGCACATACTGTCAATTACTGCATATACTGCACCGCTGTCCTTTGCACATCTGATTGGATGCTAAACTGTGTTTCGTTACCTTGTATTCATACATGTGTAATGACAATAAAGTTGAATCTAATCTAATCTAATCTAATCCATAAACACATAATAATAATAAACAAGACAATAATGACCAAACAAAGATTATGATAACAGGACAACTCAAAACAAACAGAAACAAAGGGCAAACTCAGATAACATAATGCAGACAAAACCATCCTCAAATTCAATAATAAAGCTGAGGTGGGTAAAGTACAGAAAATAACCAGAATTAATTGAAAGTGTGAGCACGGTTCCCCAACCATGCTCCGCATCATGACATGCACATATTGTAAACAAACAAATGATGATGTAAAGCCTTGTGTCTTGGTTGTCCGTGGCAACGGTGTTTGTTTTATTTATTTAGGATATTTTACATTTTTTCCACATTTCTATTCCAGTGTTTAATATTGTTCATAAATAAAAGTTTAAAGCTCTTTGAAAAGTTGTGCATAGACTGTTGTCGTCATATCATTATATCCTGGGCATAAAATGGTCTTCGTGACTTTAACAATAATATTGTGTACTGCAATATCCATCCATCCATCCATCTTCTACCGCTTTTCCGGAGGTCCGGGTCGCGGAGGCAGCAGTTCAAGCAGAGAAGCCCAGACTTCCCTCTCCCCAGCCACCTGCTCCAGCTCTTCAGAGGGGATACCAAGGCGTTCCCAGACTAGCTGGGAGACATAGTCTCTCCACCGAGTCCTGGGTCTGCCCCGGGGTCTCCTCCCAGTGGGACGTGCCTGAAACACCTCAAGTGGGAGGCGTCCAGGAGGCATCCTAATCAGATGCCCATACCACCTCAACTGACTCCTTTCAATGTGGAGGAGCAGCGGTTCTACTCTGAGCCTCTCCCGGATGACTGAGCTCCTCACCCTATCTCTGAGGGTGAGTCCAGCAATCCTACGGAGAAAGCTCATTTCAGCCGCTTGTATCCGCGATCTCGTTCTTTCGGTCATTACCCAAAGCTCGTGACCATAGGTGAGAGTAGGAACGTAGATTGACTGGTAAATCGACAGCTTTGCCTTAGAACTAAGCTCCCTCTTCACCACAACAGACCGGTACAACGTCCGCATCACTGCAGATGCTGCTCCAATCCGTCTGTCGATCTCTCGCTCCATTTTCCCCTCACTCGTGAACAAGACCCCAAGATACTTAAACTCCTCCACTTGGGGCAGGAGCCTGTCCCCAACCCGGAGAGGACAATCCACCTTTTTCCGGCTGAGGACCATGGACTCGGACTTGGAGGTGCTGATTCTCATCCCAGCCGCTTCACACTCAGCGGCAAACCGTCCCAGCAAGAGCTGTAGGTCATTGCTGGATGAAGCCAACAGGACAACATCATCTGCAAACAACAGAGATGAGATCCTGTGGTCACCAAGCATGACACCCTCCATTCCCTGGCTGCGCCTAGAAATCCTGTCCATAAAAATTATGAACAGGACCGGTGACAAAGGGCAGCCCTGGCGGAGTCCAACTCTCACTGGGAATGACTCCGACCGAGTGTTGGCAATGCGAACTAAACTCTCACAACGGTCGTACAGAGACCGAATAGCTCGTAACAACAAGCCCGATACCCCATACTCCCGAAGCACCCCCCACAAAAATCCACGAGGGACGCGGTCAAATGCCTTCTCCAAGTCCACAAAACACATGTAAACTGGTTGGGCAAACTCCCACGAACCCTCAAGAATTCTCGAGAGGGTAAAGAGCTGGTCCGATGTGCCACGGCCAGGACGAAAACCACATTGCTCCTCCTGAATCCGAGGTTCGACCAACGGCCGGACTCTCCTCTCCAATACCTTGGCATAGACCTTCCCAGGGAGGCTGAGGAGTGTGATCCCTCTAAAGTTGGAGCACACCCTCCGGTCCCCTTTTTTGAAGAGAGGAACCACCACCCCGGTTTGCCATGCCAAAGGCACTGCCCCCGACCTCCACGCAATGTTGCAGAGGCGTGTCAACCATGACAACCCAACAACATCCAGGGCCTTGAGGTACTCGGGGCGAATCTCGTCCACCCCCGGGGCCCGGCCACCAAGGAGATTTTTAACCACCTTGGCGACCTCAGCCCCTGTGATAGGCGAGTCATCCCCCTCGTCCCCAAACCCTGCTTCCTCTGTGGAAGGCGTATCAGTGGGATTGAGGAGATCCTCGAAGTATTCCTTCCACCGCCCGACGATATCCCCAGTTGAAGTCAACAGTGTCCCATCCGCACCATACACAGTGTGGACGGGGAGCTGCTTTCCCCTCCTGAGCCGCCGAACAGTTTGCCAGAATCTCTTTGAAGCCGACCGAAAGTCTTGTTCCATGGCCTCACCGAACTCCTCCCATACCCGGGTTTTTGCTTCAGCAACCACCCGAGCTGCACTCCGCTTGGCCTGCCGGTACACCTCAGCTGCTTCGGGAGTCCCACAAGCCAACCAAGCTTGATAGGACTCCTTCTTCAGCTTAATGGCCCCCCTCACCACTGGTGTCCACCACTTGGTTCGGGGGTTGCCACCACGAGATGCACCGACCACCTTGCGGCCGCAGCTCTGGGCTGCCGCTTCAACAACAGAGGTGGAGAACATGGCCCATTCAGACTCCATGTCTCCAGACTCCCTCGGAATGTGGTTGAAGTTCTTCCGGAGGTGGGAGTTGAAGACCTCCCGGACAGGGGCCTCAGCCAGACGCTCCCAGCACACCCTCACTATACGTTTGGCCCCCTCATGGATCGTCACCTTATCGTGGTGGGGGGGTTTGCGTGCCCCAGTGATCCCAGGAGCTATGTTGTCCGGGGCAATTTGCCTCTGATAGGGTCTCCCAAGACAAACTGGTCCTGGGTGAAGGGCCAGACGAAGAACGATCCAACAGACTCTCATGATAAATTGTATATCAAGGATTCAGTGTACCCCGCCCGGTATGGGGTTACCGGGGCCCCACCCTGGAGCCAGGCCTGGGGGAGGGGCTCGAAGGCTAGCGTCTGGTGGCCGGGTTTCCACCCATGGGACCCGGCCGGGCTCAGCCCGAAGGAGTTACATGGGTCCGCCCTCCAGTAGGTTCACCACCTGCAGGAGGGATCATGGAAGTCCGGTGCTATGTGGATTAGGTGGCAGTCAAAGGCGGAGACCTTGGCGGACTGATCCCAAGCTGTACTGCAATAATTTTGGGGAAAATCTATCGTCCATCAAAATTTGCTATTTATTAGTTGTTATACAGGCCTACCTACAGAATATGAAAGAAAGAAAGACGTGTAGTGCCTGAAACAACAACAGCAACTTAATCAGAAATAGAAATAGTTTATTGTCCTCTGCACAATAAAATTTACTGAACAATGAAAACCTTTTTTTGTGTTTCATAATTGCCAGGTGTTTAAAGACAAGGAGGTGCTAAAAATAGACACAAAATTAATCATAGCAATAACAACAGTGCAGTGTGTGTGTGTGTGTGTGTGTGTGTGTGTGTGTGAAAGAGAGAGAGAGAGAGAGATAGAGAGAGAGAGAGAGAGAGAGACTCAGCAGTTTAGGCTAGTGGAGAGAAGTGTGGGTGTTTGTTCACAAGTCTTATGGCCTGAGGGATGAAACTGTTTGTTAGTCATGTGGTCTGTGACTTTTCACTCCTGTTTACATTTTCGTGAGTACTATAGTGTGAAGTGTGTTTTGGAATGTCCACTGTCTGTGTGACCCTGTGGGCTGCCCTGATGACCCTGACTGAAAAACATACTTTGCTTGTTTTAGCCTTCTAAAATGCTTTCTTGGATCATATGACCATAAAAACATTAAGATCTCTCTTCTCTTAAAAAAATTATATTTTTACACTTACAGAAGCTCTTCAAAGTTACATTTTATCACAGCTTTATTAAAACTTAAACCTTGCCTCCATCACTGTGGTGTTAGCTGGGTTATTGTTTCATTCCACACTTAGGGCCGTATTATGATGACGTGGTTGGTCAGTCAGTTGTCACTGATGCAGAACAAGTTTATGGGTGTTTCCAAGTTCAACATGGTGGTACAGTGGTTAGCACTGTTGCCTAACAGCTAGAAGGTTCCAGGTTTGAATCTCCAGGCTGGCGTAGGAACCTTTCTGTGTGGAGTTTGCATGTTCTTCCTGTGCTACGTGGGTTTACTCCGGGTGCTCCAGTTTCCTCCCACAATCCAAAGACATGCATGTTAGGTTAATTGGTGAGTCTAAATTATCCCTAGATTCTGTCTCCTATAAGCTCTTAGAATAGAGGGTTAATGCTACTTAGTCCATCCATCATAGCAGTCTGTGGGGGGCGACAATGACTGTTTCATTTAGGTCTGATCGGATTCCTCCACGCAGCTCTGTCCTTCGCCCTCCACACAATGGGCTTTATTGTCATTGTACAGTTGTACAGCACAATGAAATTGTGGGTGCTCCGCCAGGCTACTGCGCAATAAAGTAAGTGAGAAGAATTTGAAATAAAACAGTTACAGAACACACGATTAACCATACAACTGAGGTAAGGGTAGAAATAATAAATATCCCATTGGTATACGTATACACAGGTACGGTAGTGGTAGTAGTACCCGCATCATGCAGACATATGACGGCATCGCCTATATGACGGCATTGCGAGTCCTATGTAGCCTGAGATCATAGGATCATCATACAGACATCATGCAGACATCATAGGCCGTCCTATGATGTCCTATGATCATGACACACAGATTTCTTGAATTTATAGAGTGATACTTTATTGGCATGACTGAATATCCAGAGTTTGTCACTGCTGATGCTGTTAGCCTAGCACTGATGTGCTGAAATAAACAGACATACAGTATATGATTTGCAGTACACGGCTGTATTGGTGGTAGTTTCCTTTTATTATTGGGATTGCTGCTGTCCTTCTTTTTATACTAATGCTAGCTGTGACAATATGGCTGAACAAACCAAGTTTAAGTAACAGTTGGTGTTGATAGTTAGCTCAGTAGCTTAACAGTCCTTTTCTCAAGGAAAAAAGTCAATAGTATCTCAGATTAAGTCAGGAAGAAAGGTATAGTGAGGCCACAAACTTATGTTTGCTTTGAATGAGTTTAATGTTGGGAAGCTGCACACACATCCAGTATTTACCTGCTCTGCTCCACCTGATATTATTTTGTAGGTTTGACTGCTTTACATTGCTATCTTCACAGAAAGGAATAATTGCTATAGTATATAGTCTGGGAATAAAACAAATTACACACATGCCTTTGGACTTTTGGACTTTAGCTTTGATTACAACACACATTGACTACCCCGTCATTTACAGATGCATCTCAATAAATTAGAATATCATTGAAAAGTTGATTTATGTCAGTAATTCAATTCAAAAAATAAAACTTGTATATTATATACAGTAGATTCATTATACACAGTGATATATTTCAAATGTTTATTTCTTTTAATTTTGATGGTTATGGCTTATAATGAAAACCCCAAATTCAGTTTCTCAAAAAAATAGAATATTATGTAAAATTAATTTTTTAAAAAGTGATTTATAATAGAAATACTGGCCGACTGAAAAGTATGTCCATGTACACACCCTACTTGGTCAAGCTCTTTTTGCATAAATTACTGCATCAGTGCAGTGTGGTACGGAGGGGATCAGCTTGTGGCACTACTGAGGTGCTATGGAAGCCCAGGCTACTTTGATAGCGGCCATCAGCTCGTCTGCATTGTTGGGTCTGGTGTCTCTCATCTTCCTCTTGACAATACTCCATAGATTCTCTATGGGGTTTAGGTCAGGAGAGTTTACTGGCCAGTCAAGCACAGTGATACCAGGGTCATTAAACCAAGTTTTGGTACTTTTGGCCATATGGGCAGGTGTCAAGTCCTGCTGGAGAATGAAATCAGGCTCTCCATAAAGTCTGTCAGCAGAGGGAAGCATGAAGTGTTCAAAAATTTCGTAGTAGATGGCTGCATTGACATTGGGCTTGATAAAACAAAGTGGATCAATGCCAGCAGATGACATGGCTCCCTGAATCATTATTGACTGAAAATTTAAATTAAAAATAAAAAAGTTAAATCATTTCAAAAATTTTCCCACCATTAATGTGACCTATAACCTGTATAACCCAATTGAAAAACAAACTGAAATCTTTTAAGGGGAAAAACAAAACAAACAAAAAATTAAAATAACCTGTTTACATAAATATGCACATCCTTAAACTAATGCTTTGTTGCAGCTCCTTTGGCTTTTATAACAGCACTCAGTCTTTTTGGGGAGGAGTCTATCAGCGTGGCACATCTTGATGTGACAATATTTGCCCACTCTTCTTTGCAAAAATGCTCCAAATCTGTCAGATTGTGAGGGCATCTCCTTTGCACAGCCCTCTTCAAATCACCCCACAGATGTTGGATCTGATTCAAGTCTGGACTTTGGCTTAGCCATTCCAAAACCTTAATCTTCTTCTGGTGAAGCCATTCTTTTGTTGATTTGGATGTGTGCTTTGGGTCATTGTCGTGCTGAAACATGAAGTTCCTCTTCATCTTCAGCTTTCTAGCAGAAGCCTGAAAGTTTTGTGCCAACGCTGACTTAATATAGAATCGGTGTGTGACTTTGCAAAAACGATGTCTGCCACTGTAGTATTCTCTGGGCCCCTCCCCAATCTGACCAGTGATGACATGTTTAGCCGCTCGTCATCTTTGAACCGCTGGCTGTCTGTGTGGTGTCCTAAAAATGACGTGGGCTACATTGACAATTGGAGCTCTTTTTGGGGAAAACCTGGTCTTATGAGACGAGACAGCATTCATCCCACTTTGGATGGTGCTTCTCATTTATCTAACAATCTGGCATCT
Source organism: Pholidichthys leucotaenia (assembly GCA_020510985.1). Classification (NCBI taxonomy): domain Eukaryota; kingdom Metazoa; phylum Chordata; class Actinopteri; order Cichliformes; family Pholidichthyidae; genus Pholidichthys; species Pholidichthys leucotaenia. Next base: position 206,107,184 of record CM035839.1, read on the forward strand.
TTTTTATCCAAATTTCCAAAACCCTGACTACTCAGAGTTGGGACCAGGAAGCAGAGTCGCAGTCTTACACGCCTCTCTGCAGCTCCTCTTCATCCGCCACCCCTCAACTTAGCCTCTGTCTTCCCCATCAGAGAATCATTGTCTGCTCCCTCCAAAGTAAATAAAAATATAATACATAAGCATCCCAAAGTGATAAAGCAAAATATTGGTAAAACTCAAATTAAACATAAAGCCTCTAAATTGAATGAATTGGCCTCTGTTCCTCCTCATAATTTAAAAATTAAATGTGGTTTCTTAAATATTAGGTCTCTAACTCCCAAGTCTCTGTTAGTCCATGATCTGTTAATTGATCATCAGATTGATTTAATTTCCCTTACAGAGACTTGGTTAGGGCAAGAGGATTATGTTGGTTTAAATGAATCAACTCCCTCTGGTTATTTAAACTGTCAAAATCCCAGAAGTTCTGGTCGTGGAGGAGGAGTAGCATCAATTTACCATTCCAAATTACTAGTTAATGTAAAGCAAAAAACATGTTATAATTCCTTTGAGGCCCTGGTCCTCAGTATTGGGCACTTTAGCAATTTTAGGTTAAACCCAATTTTATTTGCCATAGTTTATTGTCCCCCATCAACCTACTCAATTTTTATCCGAATTTGCTGATTTTTTAGCTGATTTAGTGCTGAAATCTGATAGAATAATTATAGTAGGGGACTTTAATATATATGTGGATGTAGATAGTGACTGCCTTAATGTGGCATTTAATTCAATATTAGACTCGATTGGGTTTTCTCAGAAAGTAGGAAATTCTACTCATTACCTCCACCATACATTGGTTCAGGTTCAGGTTACTTTATTTGTACCCGTAGGTAGATTTGTTGGACCTTGTTCTGACATATGGCATAGAAATAGAAAATCTTGTAGTGTCTCCTCATAACCCTGTACTGTCAGACCATTGTCTGTTAACCTTTGATTTTACTATTTCTGACTATTTGGCTCCTAAAGAAAAATATTATTACAGTAGATGCCTCTCAGATGATGCTGTTACCAAATTTATGCAGATTGTTTCCTCTATGCCATGTGTCAACACAACGGAAATAAGCTATAGACGGCTTGCTCCTTCTGTAATTGATAACATGGTGGATAGTGTTTCAGCTTCTCTGCATCAGACTCTAGACTTGATGGCCCCCTTAAAAAAGAAAAAGTCTAATCAGAGATCTCTAACTCCTTGGTTCAACACAGAAACTCGTAGCTTAAAACAGAAGACTCGTCAGTTAGAAAGAAAATGGCGCTCCACTAATTTAGATGAAATCTATTTAGCTTGGAGAAATCATCTTTTAATTTATAAAAAATCTCTTAGAAAAGCTAGAACGAGTTATTACTCTGCATTAATAGAAGAGAACAAGAATAATCCCAGGTTTCTTTTCAGTACTGTAGCCAGGTTGACAAAGAGTCAGGACTCTGTCAATCCTAGCATTCCCTTAGAGCTTACTAGTCAGGACTTTATGAACTTTTTCAATAATAAAATTTCATCCATCAGAGATAAAATCAATCAGATTCTTCCCACAGTTAACTTAAATACTGTAACTACTACAACTCCTTCTGTTGATGTCTGTCTTGATGAGTTTACTCCAATCGACCTTTGTGAGTTAGACAAAATAGTTTCCTCATCCAAACCTTCAACTTGTCTTTTAGACCCTATTCCTACCAGGTTATTTAAAGAAGTCTTCCCACTTATTGGTATCCTTATTCTTCATATAATCAATTCTTCATTAACTTTAGGCCATGTACCGCAGGCTTTTAAAACGGCTGTAATTAAACCCTTACTCAAAAAGCCAACGCTAGATCCAGGAGCTTTAGCTAACTATAGACCAATCTCTAATCTCCCTTTCATTTCAAAAATCTTAGAAAGAGTTGTTGCTACGCAATTATTTGACCACCTGCAGGGAAATGGTTTACTTGAAGAGTTTCAATCTGGGTTTAGAATCCATCATAGTACTGAAACAGCCTTAGCGAAGGTCACTAACGACCTCCTCATTGCATCTGATAATGGACTAGTTTCTGTACTTGTCCTTTTAGACCTTAGTGCAGCTTTTGATACTATCGATCATAATATTCTACTTGATAGATTAGAACACTATGTTGGACTTAATGGAACTTTGTTGCAGTGGTTTAGATCTTATTTATCTGATAGGTTCCAGTTTGTTCATGTAAATAATGAGTTTTCTTTCAACTCAAAGCTTAGTCATGGAGTTCCACAGGGATCTGTGCTAGGCCCTACTCTTTTTAGTTTATATATGCTTCCATTAGGCAACATTATTAGAAAGCACTGTATACATTTTCATTGTTATGCTGATGACACACAATTATACCTGTCAATGAAGCCAGATGATAGTAATCAATTAGCCAAGTTAGAAGCCTGTCTTAAGGAAATCAAAGCTTGGATGACTTGTAATTTCCTGCTATTAAATTCAGATAAGACTGAAGTCATTCTTGTTGGTCCAAAAAACCTTAGAAATTCCTTTCCAAATCAAACTTTTAGTTTGGATGCGGTTACTCTTTCTCTTAATAGCTCTGTGAGGAACCTTGGAGTTATTTTTGATCAGGATTTGTCCTTCAATTCACATATTAAATTTGTTTCTAAGACTGCCTTCTATCATTTGCGTAATATTGCCAAGATTAGGAGCATCTTGTCTCAGAGTGATGCTGAGAAACTGATCCACGCTTTTGTTAGCTCGAGATTAGATTATTGTAATTCTTTATTATCAGGCTGTCCTAAAACATCTTTAAAAAGTCTTCAGCTGATCCAAAATGCTGCAGCAAGAGTTTTAACAGGTACTAGAAAGAGAGATCATATCTCTCCGGTTCTGGCCTCCCTTCATTGGCTTCCCATAGAGTTTAGAATTTAGTTTAAAATCCTTCTTCTTACTTACAAAGCTCTAAACAGTCAGGCTCCTTTTTATTTAAAAGATCTGATACTACCGTATTATCCTAACAGAGCGCTACGCTCCCAAAATGCAGGATTACTTGTAATACCTAGAATCTCCAAAAGTACAATGGGAGGCAGAGCCTTCAGTTATCAAGCTCCTCTCCTGTGGAATCAGCTGCCAATCTGGATTCGGGAGTCAGACTCGATCTCTGTTTTTAAGAATAGGGCTAAAACCTACCTTTTTGATATAGCCTACAATTAGGGAGGGATCATGTGTTTCTGAATCCTCCCTTAGTTATGCTGCTAATAGGTTAAGTCAGCCGGGGGACCTCCAGTAATGCACTGGGCCTCACTCCTTTTCTCACTCTCAATGAAATATTTTTTTTTGCTGGTCATTAACATTTGTTTGTTCTCTCCCATAGATTGAGTCCCCATCGTGCTGTTTGCTCTATACATGTCTGTTCTTTTCTTCTTCTCTATCCCCTCACCCCCCAGCCAGTCGCAGCAGATGACTGCCCCTCCCTGAGCCTGGTTCTGCTGGAGGTTTCTTCCTGTTAAAAGGGAGTTTTTCCTCTCCACCGTCGCCAAGTGCTTGCTCACAGGGGATCGCCTGATTGCTGGGGTCTTTCTGCAACTGTGGGGGTTCCCCCTACAGTTGATAGTGCTATGAGATGACTGTTGTGAAATGGCGCTATATAAATAAAGTTGAATTGAATTGAATTATTTGAAACTGTTCATAATTTCTTCCACCTTGACTAAGGCCCCAGTTCCAGCTGAAGAAAAACAGTCCCAAAGCATGATGCTGCCACCACTATACTTCACTGTAGGTATGGTGTTCTTTTGATGATGAACAGTGTTGTGTTTGTGCCAAATATACCTTTTGGAATTATGGCCAAAAAGTTCAGTCAAAGTGCCTTTATTGTCATTCCATTGCTAATAAACAATGCAACGAAACTGAGATACTGCTCCCTAAAAACAAACTATCACACTCACAGTTCACTCATGCATTTAACATTCTTGTAATTACAACAATAAATAATGCTTGAAACAATATTACCTAAAAGTTGAATACAATATGTACATAGCAATAATGAAAACATACTGAGCGATTAATATATAAGACCAGCTTATACACACAGGGTTGTTGCCATAAAATAACCTAAAATAACAAAATAATATCAGCAGTCTGTACGTGTTACATAAATCCGTTCAAAATACGTACTGCTGCTGGGAAAAAACTATGATTAAACCTGGTAGTCCGGGTTTTATGGGACCTGTACCGCTTTTCCGAGGGGAGCAAGTGAAAAATCATGGCCTGGATGAGTTCAGTCTTTAATGATGGCAGTAGCTCTGTTGAGGTACCGAGACCTGGAAATCTCTTCCAGAGAAGGGAGAGAACAGCCAGTGATTTTTTGCGCAGTCTCGATCACTCTCTGGAAGGCTTTGCGGTCTGCGGCTGAACAGCCCTCATACCAAACCGTGATGCCATATGACAAAATGCTCTCAATAGCAGAGCAATAAAATAAAACCAGCAACTGTGCATTCAGGCCATTCTTCTTGAGGAGCCTCAGAAAGTGTAGACGTTGTTGAGCCTTTTTTATCGTAGCTATGGTGTTAACTGCCCAGGTAAGGTTGTGAGAAATATGAACACCCAGAAACTTAAAAGCCTCCACCTTCTCCACACACTCCTTGCCTATATATAGAGGAGGCGGCTCACTGCTATGCTTCCTAAAATCAATAATGAGTTCTTTTGGTTTTTTGTATTCAATAGCAGATTATTATCTGAGCACCATCTCACCAGTTTCTGGACCTCATCTCTGTATGCGGACTCATCTCCTCCTGATATGAGCCCCACTACTATTGTGTCCTCTGCAAACTTCACTATAATGTTTGTGGGATGAACAGGTATGCAGTCATAGGTGTACAATGAATACAAAGTGGGGCTCAACACACAGCCCTGTGGCGAGCCTGTGTTAAGCATGACTGTAGAGGAGGAATGGGGTCCAAGTCTAACAGTCTGTGTTCTGTTTGTTAGGAAGTCCTTAATCCAGCTGCAAGTGTGAGTCGGTAGACCAAGCTGAAGCAATTTGGTGATGAGAATATTGGGAATAATTGTATTAAATGCCGAGCTATAGTCAACAAACAACATTCTTACATAGCTCCCCTTGTTTTCTAAATGGCTGAATGCCGAGTGGAGAGCTATAGCTACTAACTAACTACTAACTAACCTGCACTTATATAGCGCTTTTCTAGTCACAAAGACCACTCAAAGCGCTTTCATTAATACTAACCCTCTATTCTAAGGGCCTATAGGAAACAGATATCTAGGGACAATTTAGAACAGCCAATTAACCTAACATGCATGTTTTTGGCATGTGGGAGGAAACCGGAGAAATCCCGGAGTAAACCCACGCAACACGGGGAGAACATGCAAACTCCACACAGATCACTGTTGGTCGGGGGCTGGGATCGAACCCACGATCCCACGATCCCCACAATCCCCCGGCCAAGGGTAAACTGTGCTGCCGCAGTGCTAACCACTGCGCCACCGTGCAGCCTATAGCAATAGCATCTTCGGTGGATCTGCTCCGCCTGTAGGCAAACTGGTACCAATCAAAGTCTGGGGGGAGACTAGGCAAAAGATGTTTCAATACCATTTTCTCAAAGCACTTCATAACAATGGGTGTTTATGCTACTGGTCGATAGTCATTCAGACTGCTAATAATATGTTTTTTAGGCACAGGAATAATGACTGCAGATTTTAAACACTGTGGAACAACGGCTGCCTTGAGAGACAAGTTAAAAATGTCAGTCAAAACAGAGCATAGCTGATCTGCACATGCTCTGAGCACCTTTCCTGGCACTCCATCGGGACCAGTAGCCTTTCTCGGGTGAACTGCTCTCAGTGTCTGTCTCACCTCATGATCCTGCAGGGTAAGCACATCAGAGCTGGCATTCAATAATATCAGTGGGTCCAGGTGAGGTGTATTTGCCTCAAACCATGCGAAAAGGCAGTTCAATTCTTCTGCCAGTGAGGCGCTGATGTCACTGGAAATGATGCTGCTGCCCTTATAGTTTGTGATATGGTGAAAGCCTTGCCATACTCGTCTCGAATCATTATCAGAAAAATGGTCCTCGACTTTCTTCTTATAGGTCTGTTTAGCCTCCTTAATACCTTTCTTCAGATTAGCCCGGGCGGTGCTATACAGATCTGTATCCCCTGACCTGAAGGCTGTATCACAGGCTCTGAGGAGTGCCTGGACTTCTTTTGTCATCCAAGCCTTCTGGTTAGGAAAAACCCTGACGCGTGTTTCCACAGTCACCTGGTTGATACACTAGGTGATGTAGCATAATACAGTCTGTGTGTACATTTCCAGATCCTCATTCTTGAATAAATCCCATAGAGTGTTTGAAAAACAGTCCTGCAGCTGAGAAAGAGCTCCCTCAGGCCATGTTGTAATGTTCTTTATAGTAGGTCTAGCAGTTCTCCTGAGGGGGGTGTATGCTGGGATGAGGAGCAATGATAGCTGGTCTGACAGGCCAAGATGTGGACGCGGCACAGCTCTGTAAGCATGCTTCAGGTTCGAATACACTCGATCAAGACTATTCTTTCCCCTAGTGGCACATTTCACATACTGTGTGAAATTGGGCAGCACAGTTTTCAAGCATGCTTGATTAAAATCACCAGCTATGATGTGAACACCCTCGGGATAGGCCTGCTGCTGTTTATTTCTTACACTGTACAAATGACTAAGGGCCGCTTTAGTATTTGCATCAGGAGAAATATAGACCGCTGTTATAATAACCACGGTCAGCTCTCTTGAAAGATAAAAAGGCCGACATAAAACTGACATTGTCTCTAGATCAGTAGAACAGTAAGTGTTAATAATACGACTGTGGTTAGTCCAAGTGTTGTGAAGAAAAATGCAGAGACCGCCCCCTCTCTTTTTACCGGATTCCACTGTTTGGTCCATACGGTGAAGTGTGCGCCCTGGTAGTTGCATTGCAGCATCAGTGCATCATCTCCCTTCACTTCCGCCCTCCCAAGAGAGTAGACGCTTTTTTCTCCTCTCCTGCTCTGACTTTTCCTCCCCTCCTAACTACTGGATCCCAGCTTGCTGTCGTCTGTCTGCGTCTAACTGCGACCGCCGAAAAGAAATTATGGAGTTAATAAGCTGGGCTTTGAACACAATTGACACCATTTTTTCAACAAGGAAAAGTGCTCCGGGGGAAGCTGTCTGCCCCGCAGGAACGGCTCCAGCGGGCTATTTACGAGACACAGGTATTTGGAGAATGCTGTGTCTCTCTAATCTCTCTATCGAAGATATTGAAGATTTGTTTATCTTCGTAATCTTGGTGATTGGGATAATTCTGATTGAGACGGGAATTGTCTTGGTTTACCGCAAATTGCTGAAGATGGATTCAACCTATCAAAATGCTGGCCAGGCGAGGTGCATCCAACAAATTGAAAAACTGGAGAAGACCCTGATAGCGGCTACTGGAGAACTGTCTCGTAAGGTGGATTACATCATGGGTTCGCTCAGGTCTTTCCACGACGAATTCAAAGCTGCGCAATGAAGGATTAATGTACTGAATCTACAGAAGAAATACAAGTCTTCTCTGTGATCAGTCCTATTTGGCATTATTATTCCCCATGAAAATTCCTCCTGGCTGTCTGCAGACTGTGTTTTTTCAAAATCATGAGCACAAGGCCTTGGACAGCCAGCTGCAGCGCCAGATAAGACTGGCGCCAGACAGACAAAACATCTTCTGCCAAGGGTCCTTGGGTCTCTCTTATTATCATCAACACTGCTCAACACCGCACACACATTGATCCATGAACTGAATAAAGATAACACTGCTCTCTTGTGTCCTGTGAATTCTGTGTGTAGCGAATATATGTGCATTGAGCTTTTTTTTTCCTTGAACTCTTAATATTGATTAAGTATGTAACCAGTATTTTGAATCAATGATTTTTTTGCTCCTTCCTATTGTATCATCTTTATGCGACCTGTACCCTCCTGCTGACAGGCGCGTTGCAGATGCGCCGCGGCACGGAAATGCAGGTTCATTACTGTGTCAAGTCAAATTCTCTCGTATGTTATCAGTGATCTGTTAATGTACTTGGCAATAAATCTTTTTCTGATTCTGATTCAGTGATCAGCGGGTGGAGCCAGCTTTCCGTTAGCAACAGCACACAGCAGTCTCTCACAGTTTTACTAGTTGCCGGCTGTAGCTCTAGATCATCCATCTTGTGGACGATGCTTCTGGCATTGGAGAGAAAAATGCTGAGTAGCGGAGGTCTATGCGGCTGTCTCTTTAGCCTCGCTAGCAGGCCCGACCGGCATCCCCGCTTTTTCTTTCTCTCCCTCCTCCATCTGTGTCGCTTCCCAGGACTGACAACAATCCATGGTGATCCCGCTGGTCTACAGATAGCCTCTGGTATGTTTTGTGTGTTCTCAAAAACTGCTGTAACAGCAGACTTTTGTTGAAGTCCAATATTTATCAGCTCAGTACGACTGTACACAAATCCAGCTTCACACGGTCCAATATCCAAAAACAGCATACATACAAACAAAAATAGGGAGCAAAGAGCCGCTGCGCAGACGCGCGCCGCCATCTTCAGCCTTCGTTTCATCAGACCATAACACATTTTCCCACATGCATTTGGGAGATTTCAAATATGTTTTTGCAAGATGTAGCTGGCTTGGATGTTTTTCTTCTTAAGATAAGGCTTCCATCTTGCCACCCTAGACAGGAGATTGTTGTCACATGTACTAAACAGCCAATACTTGCCAGAAATTTCTGCAGCTCCTTCAGTGTTGCTGTTGGCCTCTTAACAGCCTCCCTGACCAGTTTTCTTCTGGTCTTTTCATCAATATTGGAGAGATGTCCAGTTCTTGGTAATGTCACTGTTGTGCCATATTTTCTCCACTTTGATGGTGACTGTCTTCACAGTGTTCCATGGTATTTTTAATGCCTTGGAAATTCTTTTGTACCCTTCTCCTGACTGATACCTTTGAACAATGAGATTCTCTGATGCTTTGGAAGCTCTCTGCGGACCATGGCTCGTTTTGTAAGATGGGACTACAAAATTGTCAGGAAAAGCCCACTAGAACAGCTGAACTTTATTTGGAGTTAATCAGAGGCACTTTAAATGGTGGCAGGTGTGTGCTGATTCCCATTTAACATGAGTTTGAATGTGTTTGGTTAATTCTTTTATTTATGCAAACAGGTTATTGTACAGTATGTTTTTTTTTATTTTTATTTTTCCCCTTAAAAGATTTCAGTTTGTTTTTCAATTGGGTTGCACAGGTTATACTGTAGGTCACATTAATGGGGGAAAAGGTTTTGAAATGATTTATCTTGGTCTCATGTTTTCTCATCACAAAAACCTGGCTTTTGAATGTGGTGTATAGACTTTTTATATCTACTGTACAAGAAAAATCATAATTTTACAAGAGGAAGTTACAAATTGGAGGAAAATGGTTTCAAATTTTGATAAATTTACAGAGAAAAGTAGAAAACTATAAGAAAACCATTATAAATTTTGGAGAAAAACCTCAAACCTTCAAGACTGAAGTCATTAGTCAATTTTGTTTATTTAAGAGGGTGCTTTTTGTACCCTTACTTAACTCAACTAGAAATTTTGGGGTGTCTACTTTTAATTATTGATTTCATAAGACAGCACTGCTTTTACATGTGTAGAAGTTCGGGCTACTATACCCACCTCTGATCATATAATTTAAGTATGTGTAAGTTAATTACTATTATGAATATTTTTCCCTTCTCCTTCCTACTCTTTCTCAATAGAAAAAACCCCACTATAATAAAAATACAAAAAAATTACATATTTGTGTCACTTATGTAAATCATGACAAAAAAAAGTCATACAGGTCAAAACATGACATTTGGTATTTTCTGACCTGTTTCTATACCACCATAGACAGAGAGAGAACCTGAATAAGACAGGGCTCAGAGAGGGAAAGATGAGACAGAAGAGAGGAGCCAAGGAGAGGACAGTGTTCAGGCAGAGGGTGCAAGAGAGGAAGGAGAGAAGGATGACACCAGTAGAAAGTCCAAACACAGGACATCTTGGTGGGACCCCAACTGGCCCAATATTCCAAGATTCAAGCCTTGGTTGTACAATACTTCAAATGGTAAGTTCCATATGCAAAGTTACTGTGCAAAATTTAATAAAAACAGATAAATAGTATACTATAAATTTAACATATTGCAGTTACAATAGTGTGATGTGTTTTCTGCAGAGAAAACACTGACTTATGGGCTGTATACTTTGTTGTATATTCATAGATGATGGGTTTATCATAAAGTAATCATTGCCACAGTAATTATATTGAAAAGTTGAAAACTGCTCTCCGTCAGTAAATATCGGGATTGTCAATTTTATAATCAAATTGTCTAATCGTTATTGTCTCATCAAACTGGTTGGTCGGAACTTGCTGTTCTATATTTTATTGTCTCTAGGCTTCACCTACTGTTCAAATTATATATGCATTTTATTATTATTATTATTATTATTATTATTATTATTATTATTGCTTGTAATACGTCAGTTCAGAACCAATGAATGAACATCAGCCAATCCACCCATTTTTGTACCTGAAGTGTTGGTGTTCACTCTGGTCTTTTCCAGAATTTAACTGAATCGCCATCATAACTAACTACTAACTAACCTGCACTTATATAGCGCTTTTCTAGTCACAAAGACCACTCAAAGTGCTTTCACTAATACCAACCCTCTATTCTAAGGGCCTATAGGAAACAGATATCTAGGGACAATTTAGAACAGCCAATTAACCTAACATGCATGTCTTTGGATTGTGGGAGGAAACCGGAGCCCCCGGAGTAAACCCACGCAGCACAGGGAGAACATGCAAACTCCACACAGAAAGGTTCCAACCCCTGCCAACCTGGGGATTCGAACAAGGAACCTTCTAGCTGTAAGGCAACAGTGCTAACCACTGCACCACCGTGCTGTCTCAAAAGTTGCAAATTTGTATTTCCTTCTTCCCCTGTCATAGTGGCACAAAGACATGATTTTATTCATGTGGCATTTTATGAAAGAATGATATGTGAAATTATGTTATTTGTAACAGGCCGATTAGAAGCATTTTAAACACAATTCAGAGTATAATGGACTGGTGGAAAACATACAACATAACATTGCTATTTAGCCTAATTTTACATGTGCATTAACTTGGCAGTTAAAATGTGAACATTTGAGTGCAGTGCTTGCAGTGTGCATGTGGATGATACACATTGTCATCCTCATTGACCTGAGTCACCGTTTATTAAAGTTGGCTCTAATTGAATTTTTATTTACAAGTGCCGTCTGTTCTATATTGCGATCCTCTGTATTGCAGTTCCATCTAGTGGTTCAGTTTAAATATTACTGCACTCTGTGAGCATTTAGGATGCAGGTCTCACATAGTGTCTGCCAAGGTTTGGAAAGAGAGAGTGCCTCATATTGCAGCTACTGCAGCGTTGTAAAACACTGTAGATGAGGACTACATATTACTCAGTCACTTGCAGGACGTTTAGTGATGTCATCCTCTCCAGCTCTTTTGCAGCCAAAGTCATAGTCATGAGAGAAAGTCAGGGGAAGACAGGCAGAAGACTGAAGTAGCTGCAACAGTAATCATTTGCATTTCTTCATCTTACAAGTCTGGGTGTCTAGAAGATTTTTTAGACCACCAGCCTACTTACAAGTAGTGGCTTGGTTTAAAAATGATTCTTTAATTTTAACCAAACATGTATGGAGATTCTTAGGAGAGGGGACAGTGAACTTTTTAACCAGGTTAACACAAATCTTGGAGAGTGAGAGGATGCCTGAGGAGGGGAGACGTAGTGTTTTGGTACCAATTTTCAAGAACAAGGGTGATGCTCAGAGCTGTAGTAACTACAGAGGCATAAAGTTGATCTGCCACACTATGAAGATATGGGAAAGAGTTGTTGAAGCCATGTTAAGAAGAGAGGTGACAGTGTGTTACTGTATGAGGAAGTCAGGAGTAGCAGCAAAATATTGGGGTAGTGGTGGCCTAATGGTCAGGGATGTGGACTGGTGACCGGAGGGTCACCGGTTCAATCCCTGGACCAGCAGGCTCAGATCTGAGTGGGGCAGATTACATAGTAATGTTTGTCTCACCCTCATCAATCCCACTGTGGTACCCCTGAGCAAGGCACTTAACCCTAACTGCTCCCATGGAGCTGCTCAGTGGCCACAGGTCAGTCTGTCATTGTACTGGGAAGCTTCCAGGTATGAATGTGAACAGGGTGTCTGTGAAAAGGAGAGGTTGCCTCTTAATGGACCTTTTCCTGTATAAATAAAATAAAATATGAGGGTTGTGCAGGTGGAGAAGTGTGCTGTTGGAGTGACAGATGGATTCAAAGTGAGGGAGGAATTATATCAGGGATCGGCTCTGGGCCCCTTCTTGTTTGCTTTGGTGATGGACAGGCTGACAGGTGAGGTCAGTCAGGCTTCTCCATGGACTATGATGACATTGTGGCCTATAGCAAAAGTAGGGAGCAGGTGGAAGAGAACCTGGAAAGGTGGAGGTATGCAATGGAGAGAAGAAGAATAAAAGTCAGTAGAGCAAGACAAAATACATGAGTGTGAATGAGAGTCAGACGGACGTAATGATGAAGATACAAGATTCTCATTGGAGGTGACTAGGAGGGACAAGATTAACAGCACATCCATAGAGATGCCACTGTGGTACCTTTGTTTATAAAAAAAAAAAACACCATAAGACAAACTACGTTGTACAACTTGAAGGAATCATCCAGAAGTAATGGAGATAATTAAAGCTGTACTTACAGAACTTGGGAGTGGGGGCTGAGAAGTTCATACTGGTCACATTTGATCAAATGGTGTTTATTTTTCAACCGCAGGGATCCAAGCGCTGCAACACTGATGGAAGAAGTGTGTGGACCGAAAGGAAGACTATGTTGAAAAATAAACCACATTTGGTCAAATTTGACCACTATGAACTTTTCAGCCTATGAACTTTTCACCCCCCCCCCGCCCCCCCCCCCCCCCCCCGTATATGCTAAACCGATAAATGGATTGGGGATGCCTCTGAGTGAGAAGTAAAGCTTTAGAAACAAGAATGGAAGATGTAGAACAGAAACAAACAGAGAATTTTCTGGTTGTGGGCGGACCTGATTCAAGTTACATCCAAGAGAGGCCATTGAAAACTTCAGGATTAAGAAAAGAGATTGAGATACAACAGTATTAAAAAAATGTGCATGAAAGCACAAAGAGGGTCAATGCAAAGTCTGAATCTCACAGTAACGTAGGGCCAGATCAAGCTGGACAGACCACAGCAGGGACCCAGGCAGTCCCGCCAAATATAGACAGACCCCGGGTTGTTTATCACTGCCTTCATAACTTCCAAAACAAGCAGCTGATCATGCAGAGTGCACGGAGGATAGAACAGATCCAGGTCTCTGTAAGGCACCTGGTTTGTGGGAGAGATGGGAGGAAAGCAGCAGACATCCAGTTTAAGTGCAGCTTTTGAAAAGCTTCTTGTGGTTCTGTTTGTGAGGAATATTGAATTGAGACATATGAAGGAGGTTGATGGGCTTAGGGTGCAACCATGATCTGTTTTGGGCCCATGGCATGGTTGTCCATGTTTTCTGACTTATCTGCAATGATGCAATGATAAGTTATCATTAAAAGTGCCTAAAGGCTCAAAAATGTGGTATATTACTGTACGTATTCTGGAGAAATTATTGAAAATAAATCTATTTTGTTCAAACCTTGTGTGCTCTGGCTTGTGAGACCTGCACACTGTGACATCGTCGTGGCTGCTTTATTTGATTAGAGCCCCTTTACACAGCACGAAAATTGTTGGGAGACCACTGAAAGACCAAAAGTTGACCTGATCTCTCAAGGAGCTCCATCTGTGTAGATGTTTGGGAGCTTGTTGTAAGATTGTTTTGGTGATCTATAGAAATCTTTGAAAAATCCTTGAGAGATTGCTGAGAGACCAGGACAGATCGCTGATGGATTATTGAGAGTTTGTTGGGCTGCCAGAGGTTTCTAGTGCTCTCTAATCAAGTATTGAGTGTGTTCATGGACATACTTGTCAGTAGACCAACATTTCTATTAAAAATCTATATTTTAATTGGTCTTGTGTAATATTCTAATTTTTTCAGAAACTGAATTTTGGGTTTTCATTAGCTGTAAACCATCATCATCGAAATGAAAAGAAATAAACACTTAAAATACAGTATATCACTCTGTGTATAATGAATCTTCAGAATATATTGTTTGAGTTTCCCTTTTTGAATTGAATTACTGAGTTAAATTAACATTTCAGTGACATTCTAATTCATTGAGAAGCACCTTTATAGTTAGACAATGTTACATGAAAGGGAGCGTGGTAGGGATGGGCATAATTTACCGATTAACCGATAATTGATCATTAAGAATTTCACCGAGGAAGTTCATTTTCGTCGACAAACCGTTTTTTTTTTTTTTAACAATCCGAATGTAGGTTATTAGGCCTAGTGCACGGCCGTTCTCAAACAATGCAATGCATTAAACTGTGCCACTGGCAAAATTTGGACACCAGGGGGCAACATTACACCATCGCCGTACCCTGGCGTGCCTCAGTTGATACATGCGAGCTTCCGTAGGGCAATCGCCAAATCATGAAGCAGTTACAGCGAAGTGTTGCGTGGGACCATTTCAATTTAAAAAATGACCAGGTGTACTGCAATCACTGCAATGCAGCATACAAATATACCTCCTCGACAACACAAATGATGTATCATTTGAACACCACTCATCCAAGCCTGATAAAAGACACTGCACCTCCTTATTGGTCCATGGAACACCCTTATTACGCGAAGCCATTTTTGATAGAGAATAAATGAAAATAGCACAGCAATACACTGAAAAGAAACCGCCAACAGTGGTTGCGCGCTGAGTAATGGCGGTCGTGAAGATTCTTTTTTTTTTTTTTTTTTTTTTTTCAGAAACTTTATTGAGAAGGTCATGAAGATTCGGTAGAAGACACACACACACGCGTGTGTGTGTGTGTGTGTGTGTGTGTGTAAGTGTACATACATACGTAGATGTAAATAAAGTGTACATAAATATGTTTTTAGAACTCTTTTATTCTTATAACAAGATACGTCACTCAAGATGAAAATGATTTACTGCACAGGTTAATGAGAGCTTTACTGCTCCTCAGGTGCTAGAGGCGCAGGATCGTCGAGGGAAGCTGCAGGAGGCGGCGTAGTGGCTCGACGGGAAGACTATTTCGCACAAAATGGCACAAGAGAACAACAAAAAGTTCCACGCGGCTAGACTAAGCAACACGAGCGATAGAGCAATGATTGCGGTCTTCATTTGTTGGGTGGCCGCTCGGCAGGGAGAGAAGCTGGTAAAACGTCTCGGCCAATCAGCTTGCGGGGTGAAACGTCTCGGCCAATCAGCTTGCGAGATTCCCGAGCCGAGCCAACACGAGAACAGCGAACAGAGAGAGAGGGATTTGAGAGAGAGAGGTGGATTTGAGTTGTGCGGCTCTCCGTGCTGATACCTGATGTTCTAATGTAGTCTACCTGCCTTGTTACCTACCTAAAAATGTTAATGATTAACCGATTATTAATCATTAATTCTCCCGACGATCGGTGAAGAAAATTTCACCGAAAGGCCATCCCTAGAGCGTGGTATCAATGAGTATATCACTGCTGTGATTCAGTCGTAGGTCCAGCTCACAATGGCGGGCTGAAGACATCACCACTCTGATATATTTATGATACCACATGACCCCAAGTGTATTATTGCTTTTATACAACAACAAAATTTATTAACTAATAGCAACACATTGGAAAAGATTATGATTTTTTTTGTTTAGCCAGTTATTTTGCTCCTCTAAGAAAAACAGCTCCTTCTAATGACACCCAGTTAACTGTTGCTAAGCATTACTATGAGCACAATATAGAATAGAATGAGTTTATTGTCGTATCACACAAATGTACAACAGTTATGTACATATACAAGTTAGATTTTGTTCAGTGCAGAAGTCGGCCTTTATTTACATACCCATTGTTCTCTTGAGCTGCTTTTGTGTATCACATGACTCACGCCATCTTGTTGGATGCTTGTTAGTTTAATAGTTGTGTGAAAGAGTCCTGGATGAAGTCACGATTATGTTAGTACTACGTACTGTGGGTATTATAAGTTTCTGATTGAAGTGGTAAATCCAACCTCAGCTTGTTCATTTTGTCGTCTGCTTATCCAGTTAATAGATGGGCTCACACGGATACGGGATAGAGGCTAACAGTGGTTTACTGTAGATTTGACCTGTTCTCGCAAAACAAAGCGTCTAACGCCACATATACAGTATATTACAGTTGGCTAATCAAGATAATGAACCCAACTTCAGTTCATCTGTTTTGTTGTAAACAGACATGAGATTTGGAAATACAGTGCATCCCGGAAAGTCTCCACAGCACTTCACTTTTTCCACATTTTATGTTACAGCCTTATTCCAAAAGAGATTAAATTCATTTTTTCCTCAAAATTCTACACACAATACCTCATAATGACAACGTGAAAAAAAGTTTTTTTTTTGAAATTTTTGCAAATTTATTAAAACTAAAAAACTAAGAAATCACATGTACATAAGTATTCACAGCCTTTGCCATGAAGCTCAAAATTGAGCTCAGGTTCATCCTGTTTCTACTGATCATCCTTGAGATGTTTCTACAGCTTAATTGGAGTCCACCTGTGTTAAATTTAGTTGGTTGGACATGATTTGGAAGGGCACACACCTGTCTATATAAGGTCCCACAGTTGACAGTGCATGTCAGAGCACAAACCAAGCGTGAAGTCAAAGGAATTGTCTGTAGACCTCCAAGACAGGATTGTCTCGAGGCACAAATCTGGGGAAGGGTACAGAAAAATTTCTACTGCTTTGAAGGTCCCAATGAGCACAGTGGCCTCCATCATCCATAAATAGAAGACATTCGGAACCACCAGGACTCTTCCTACAGCTGGCCGGCCATCTAAACTGAGCGATCGGGGGAGAAGGGCCTTAGTCAGGTAGGTGACCAAGAACACGATGGTCAGTCTGACAGAGCTCCAGCATTCCTCTGTTGAGAGAGGAGAAGCTTCCAGAAGGGCAACCATCTCTGCAGCAGTCCACCAATCAGGCCTGTATGGTAGAGTGGCCAGACAGAAGCCACTCCTTAGTAAAAGGCACATGACAGCCCACCTGGAGTTTGCCAAATGGCACCTGAAGGACTCTCAAGACCATGAGAAACAAAATTCTCTGGTCTGATGAAACAAAGATTGAACTCTAGCATGAATGCTAGGCGTCATGTTTGGAGGAAACCAGGCATCACTCATAACCACGCCAATGGTGGTGGCAGCATCATGCTGTAGGGATGTTTTTCAGTGGCAGGAACTGGGAGACTAGTCGGGATAGAGGGAAAGATAAATGCAGCAATGTACAGAGACATCCTGGATGAAAACCTGCTCCAGAGCACTCTTGACCTCAGACTGGAGCGATGGTTCATCTTTCAGCAGGACAACAACCCTAAGCACACAGCCAAGATATCAAAGGAGTGGCTTCAGGACAACGCTGTGAATGTCCTTGAGTGGCTCAGTCAGAGCCCAGACTTGAATCCAATTGAGCATCTCTGGAAAGATCTGAAAATGGCTGTGCACCAACGCTTTCCATCCAACCTGATGGAGCTTGAGAGCTGCTGCAAAGAGGAATGGGCGAAACTGCCCAAACATAGGTGTTCCAAGCTTGTGGCATCATATTCAAAAAGACTTGAAGCTGTAATTGCTTCTAAAGGTGCATCAACAAAGTATTTAGCAAAGGCTGTGAATACTTATGTACATGTGATTTCTTAGTTTTTTATTTTTTAATAAATTTGCAAAAATCTCAAAAAAAAATTCTCATTATCATTATGGGGTATTGTGTGTAGAATTCTGAGGAAAAAAAATGAATTTAATCCCTTTTGAAATAAGGCTGTAACATAACAAAATGTGGAAAAAGTGAAGTGCTGTGAATACTTTCCAGATGCACTGTATGGAGGTGAGAGTCAACTTTTTTTTCCATCTGGATGTTTACAAGGTGCTGGGTTGCACATCTGGGACATAGAGGTCTAGATTTTGAAGATCACCTCTTTTCCAACAGAGCATTACTGTTGAAATTAAGGCATACAACACAGCAATAAATTTCTCACATCCATCAACAGTTATTGTAATCTAAAGATTGTTGGAATACAGCTGAAGCAGAGTGATACATATCTAGTGAAGCGTTGCTCAGTCAGATCTAACAGTTGTGCAATGTATCATACAGGGGAAAGACTCAAACTGATGATTTCTAATTTTAATTTATGTGATGAAGTTCTGTCCAACTGAAGCACCCCAAAATGTTAAGTCTTGGTGATTGGCTAATCTGCATCTGCATGTACACAACATATATACAAGGGGGGGCAGGCTGAAAATTTCATAGGATGAAAAGTTCATCCATCCATCAATCTTCTTCCGTTTAATCCTTTTCGGGTTGCAGGGGTGCTGGAGCCTATCCCAGCATCTTTGGGCGAGAGGCAGGGTACACTTTGGGCAGATCGCCAGTCCATCGCAGGGCCAACACAGAGAGACAGACAACCATTCACTCTCACAGTCATACCTAAGGACAATTTAGAATCCCCAGTGTAACACCAATTAACCTAACTTGCATGTTTTTGGCATGTGGGAGGAAACCGGATAAATCCCAGAGTAAACCCACGCAGACACAGGGAGAACATGCAAACTCCACACAGATCACTGTTGGTCAGGGTCTGGGATCGAACCCAGGATCCCCCGGCCAAGGGTGAGTTGCTGTGCTGACGCAGTGCTAACCACTCCACCACCGCGCTGCCATAGTGGTCAGATTTGACCAAATGCGTATTTGGTATTTTTCAACCGCAGGGATCCATTCGCTGCAACACCGATGGAAGAAGTGTGTGGACCGAAGGGGAGACTATGGCTGCATTCAGACCAGGATAGTCCAGGGTCTCTGTTCAACTGGGTGGGGAATGCTGAGAATTTTCACACCTTTGTTTGGTTTACATTCACACTGCAGCGGGCCAAACTGCCTGGACAACATCACGCAGTTCCAACAACTGCTCGTTTGGGGCGCTGTAGCCAAAACCACCACTGACCAGGAAGAAAAAATTTTGGTAAAGAAGAAAAATTAGACTCAGATTGGCCAGGACCAAAAATGGAAATCCGTTCCCTTCACCCGGGTTGTTTGTTTGCCACAAATGAGACATTTTTTTAACTTTTCTCTTTTCCTTCACCGGTAAAAGGATTTCTCAGATTCACGCGGTTGTCTTTATTGTTATTTTCTACCCAAAATGTACTACGGTAAATGCCACTTCCTCTTCTCAGACTACATGTTGCTATGATTACACAAACGTCGAGGGGCATTTCCGCCCTTTGGTCCCCTGGATGGTCTGTTTGGATTCACACTGCAAGCGGAGCGCACTAGACTTCGTTTGCAAAAGAACCGAGACCCCCGTTTTCAGGGTGACCAGACTTTGCTTGTTTGGTATCAGAGTTCCAACGCGCGTTCAGACAGCACCAAACGAACCGAACTACCTGCGGAAGCCACTTGAATGCGCCCTATGTTGAAAAATAAGCCACATTTGGTCAGATTTGACCATTATTAGCTTTTCAGCCCCCGTATGATATTATTCATACATAACACAAGAAGAGTGAGTTTATTTCTGAATTATAGATCTACCGTATTTTTTGGACTATAAGGCGCACTTAAAATCCTTTAATTTTCTCAAAAATCGACAGTGCGCTTTATAATCCGGTGCGCCTTATGTATTAATTCTGGTTGTGCTTACTGACCTCGAACCAATTTTATGTGGTACATGGCGCTCAAAAATCTGTCAAAAATGTTTTAGTACAACTTTGGTAAGCTACGAAGCCGAACCGCTTGATGGATTGTCGGAGCATTATGGTAGTCAGGAGCCTCGCGGAGTAATATGTGCTTCAACATAATGGCCGGATGGCTTTTTCCACAAATCTCCATCCCTATTGATCTGCCACTCCATAAGCGCCCATCTCACCGTTACTGTCAAAACCCAAGTGTGGCAAACTAATTCGAAGCTTGCCATCATTCCGGGTGGATTAACCAAAGAACTCCAACCGCTATATTGGTGTCAACAGGTCGTTCAAAGTTAAATTGCTAGCGAGTTACGCCACTATCTGCCAATGGATCGTGGATCGAAACTGCTCCTGTTTAGCTGTAATTAATATTCAAAAATGATATTTTTGGGACGAAAGAATTCAAGCGTCCCGGCATTTGTTTGCATTGTTTACTTCTCGGGGCTGCTGCCGGAGAGCGAGCCGTATCGAGTACCGAGCGAGTATCCTGGCCACTATGGCGATGTAAACAGCCACGGACCAAAAAACGTACATTTGCTCGTGGAACAGGTCATTCACACTCGCAGACAATCGCGCTATATGTGTCTATAATGACTATAGATAGGATTTTCTTTCCATGCACGCAAAAAAAAAAAAAAAAAATCCCAGATCCGACTACCTCGCGAGGTAGTCGATACCCAAAAGCCGATGGTGTATAGAACACGTATATTAGGTTTTGTATGTGAAATTTCGGCATCGAAACTGCTCCCATTTAGCTGTAATTAAATATTCAAAAATGATATTTTTGGGACGAAAGAATTCAAGCGTCCCGGCATATGTTTACTTATCAGGGCCGCCGCCGGAGAGCGAGCCGTATTGAGTACCGAGCGAGTACCCAGCGAGTATCCTGGCCAGTATGGCGATGAACAGCCACGGACTAAAAACGTTCCGCCTGCTTGTGGAACAGGTCATTCACACTCGCAGACAATCGCGCTATATGTGTCTATATTGACTATAGATAGGATTTTCTTTCCATGCACGCAATTTTTTTTTTTCCTGGCTCCGACTACCTCGCTTTAATGCGCCTTATAATCCGGTGCGCCTTATGTATGAAAATAGACCATCAAATAGACCGTTCATTGATAATGAGCCTTATAATCTGGTGCGCCTTATAGTCCCAAAAATACGGTACATTGACAGCATTGATTGATTACATTGAAGACATTACCAAGGCCATAGACAACAAAAACCATGCGGTGGGGATATTTCTTGACAAGATGATGGGTGTTTCCGTTGCTAGCTTGCTAGCCTTGTTAGCATGTTTGTGGCAGGAATCCGTGGGTAAATAACTTGGACATCCCAATTCAGCTGAAGAGCTCCCAGTCCCTCTGTCTCCAGGTGAGTGACAGTCTCATTTTCAAACTAGTTTACTCTCCAATGTTGATACTTTTACTCCGGTGATGGCAGAATCTCAAAGCTAGCACTATCCCTTGGACATGAATGCGTGAATATGCAATTTTGCGTGTGCTCGCCTCTTTCCATTGACTTTGTATGGTTTTGTGCCGCCCGTTTGCGTTTGGTGTGAAGGCACGTTAAGAATTATTTGCGTAGCAGGTGTCAGTTTGTGCAGCTGGGTGAATGCAGGTCATCATGTTTGCCTGTAGTGTCCCTCAGGAATCAGTATTGGGGCCTCTACTGCTTATTTTGTATATAAATGATTTATGTAATATCTCTACTGTTTTAAAGATCATTTTGTTTGTTGATGATTTTGTTCTGGGGATAATTTAGATGTTTTATTTGATAAGATTTAGATGGAAATGTATAAAATCAAAATGTGGTTTGATATGAATAAGTTATCGTTGAATTTGGAAAAAACTAAATTAATGTTGTTTGGTAGGTGTGCTGCTGGCTCACAGGAGCAACTTCAGATCACTGGTGTAAACATTCAAAGAGTAAGTGAAAGTAAATTCCTGGGTATTATAATAGATGAAAAGACATCATGGAAACCTCATTATGTACATACAATCAAAACCTTCAAGAATTGTCTCACTGTTATATAAGGTAAAACATTTTTGGATTGTAAATCACTTTTTTTCTTTGTTCTTCTCTTGTTGTACCTTATTTAAGTTACTGTGTTGAAATCTGGGGAAACAATTATAAGAGTTTACTGTCTTCATTCATTGTACTTCAAAAAAGAGCAATAAGAATTATTCACAATGTTTCATATTTGGATCACACTCATGCATTATTCTTACAGTCTAAGCTATTGAAATTTATTGACATTGTTGAATTTCAAACAGCACAAATAATGTTTAACGTTAAAAACAATAGTCTACCTGTTACGGGAGGATGCTACAACGCAAAAACACAGGAGGATGCTACGGCGCACTTAGAAACGACTGGAGCCGAGAAGTAGCAGTGCATGTATTGGAGTAATTAATGCGTGCCTATCGGCTACAAAAGACATAGTACACATAAGAAACCTTTATAGGAGAGAAAAGAGGGGGGAAAAAAGAGTGCCCCTCTCTTCCCAGAAGAGAGAAACACTGTTAAGGCATGTCACACCCCCTCCCATCAAGATAACAAACATAGTTTGTTACTTATAATCTGCCCTCATTTTCCCAAAGAAATTTACTAAGATTTACACTCTAGATTCTAGAGTGTAAATCTTAGTAAATTTCTTTACTAAGATTTCTATCTAGAGTCTAGATAGAGCGTCAGCAACTATGTTATCTGTACCCTTGTTGTGTCTGATTTCAATGTTGTCCTCTTGAACCAGCAATGCCCAGCCCATCAGCCTCTGGTTATGGTTGTACATGCGACTGAGGAATACCAGAGGATTGTGGTCGGTGAAGATAACTGTGGGATCTGTAGTGGAGCCAACATAAACTTCAAAATGCTGGAGAACAAGGAGCAGAGCCAGAGTTTCCTTCTCTGTAGTAGAGTAGTAAGTTGATGTTGCTTAAACTTAACTGAGAAGTATGATACGGGATGACTGATGTCATCTGCTCCATCCTGCAGTAACACCGCTCCAGCTCCAGTAGCACTGGCATCCACTTCAATCTTAAAAGGTTTTGTGAAGTCAGGGGCAGTCAGTACAGGAGCACTACAGAGGAGATACTTGGCACAATCAAAGGCATGTTGACATTCTGGGGTGCACATGAAAGGTTCTTTTGGGCTGCATAATTTAGTGAGAGGAGCTACAACCACTGAAAAATTTTTGACAAAAGCACCTGTGGTAACCAACCAGTCCTAGGAACCGGCGGAGCTCTCATCGGGTGCTGGGCACAGGATAGGACAGAATAGCCTCCACCTTTGCAGTCAAGGGGTGTACTTCTCCATGCCCAACTTGCTTCCCTAGGTAGGTCACAACAGCTTTCCCAAACTCACACTTTGCCAGGTTTAGGGTCAAAGAGGCTTGGGCTAGATGGGCAAAGACAGTGGTCAAGCTCTTGATATGCTCAGACCAGTTAGATGAATAAACCACAACATCATCCAAGTATACATTACAGTTAGGGATGCCACTCAGTACTGTATTCATCAGTCTCTGGAAAGTTGCTGGTGCGTTACGCATTCCAAAAGCCATCACAGTATACTGGAGAAAATAATCTGGTGTAACAAAAGCTGAAATTTCAGAAGTTCTTTGAGTGAGGGGAACCTGCCACTACCCCTTCAAAAAGTCCAATTTTGTAATGTATGTCACCCCCCCCCCCCATGTTGTCAATACAGTCTTCCATTTGTGGTAAAGGGAATGAGTCAGGTACCATGACTCCATTCACCTTACGGAAGTCTGTGGAAAACCGTGATGTACCATCTGACTTGGGCGTTAGCAGGCACGGAGAACTCCATGCACTATGGCTGGGCTTGGCCAACCCATTCTGCAACAAGTACTCTACCTCTTTCTTCATCAGCTCTCTCTTTTGTGGAGGGCACCGGTAGGCATGCTGCTTGATGGGGAGGTGTTCCCAACATCTATATCATGCTCCAGTACCGTGACACGAGAAGGCACATCTCCAAAGAGAGCAGGATAGGACCTAATCATATTCTTCACATCTTCCTTCTGGTCATCTGAAAGGTCAGAGAGATGAGCATCCAAGTTATTCAAAATTGTGGAGTTTGGTAGCCTGCCACATTTAAGGTCATCGCGGATCTTCAGCCCATCGTTGTGGTCTACTGTAACTACTGCAATAGACAGCATAGAGGCAGAAGACATAGTAGAATTAATCCCATGTTGTTAGTCAGGTGAACTTGACGTGTCTTGATCATTTTCTCTAGCATGAAACAGCTTAAGCATATTTATGTGGCATAAATGTGTGTGACGCCTCCGGTCAGGAGTGTGGATGATGTAGTTTGAATCATTGACTTTACTTTTAACTACATATGGTCCAGACAACTGGGCAGAAAGGGCAGGACCAGATGTAGGCAGTAACACAAGAGCTTTATCACCGGCCTGAAAATTGCGTTGAATTGCTTTTTAGTCATATAGCCACTTCATATTTTTCTGAGACCTAGAAAGGACTTCCTTGGCTATGGAACAGGCATGATGTAAACGTTCATGACAATGCATGATAAAATCCAGAACACTGGCCTTGTGTGACTCGCCGATTGCATACCTGCCAACTACTCCGGTTTTGCCGTAATGGTTCCGGTTTTCAAGACCCCATTCCGGGTTACGGTTTTATTAATCAAAATTACGGTTTTTCACTAAAAATTCAGTCAAAAATTTTAAATCATAAAAAAAACACGAAAGCAATTCCAAACACGAGATCGTTAGGAATCATATCTAAATTTAGAACAGAGCAACACTTGATGGCGGCCGGGATAGTCACACTTTTTCAGTGCTGAGACAAAGTTGCTGATTTTGCCACTAAAATAACCAACAGCAAATATCGGATCAACATTTGTGACGCATATGCACAGGCTGAATTTCCACCTTGGTTGAACCAGCTTTTGAAGTAGAAATACCCCTTTATTCGCCTTTCACCGTGCTCTGTGAGTAAACTGAGTAGAGTTTCTTTTCGTGGTTCGCTGCTACGCTTTACCTGAAGCATTTGCTAAGCTAACGCTATCGCTATTGAGGGTATTGAGGTTTCTATTCTCGTGCGAAATCCCGGAGAGGCGTGCGTACATGGCGAGATGTAAACACGATGTAAACTGCTGCAGACATTCGCGACTGCACTTCAATCCTGGCAAATGGACCATGGATTCGAAATCTAAAGGGAGAATACATTTTATATAATGCCTAAGATTCTGAAGAACATGTGCTGTGTAATTGCAAGCCTTGTCATGCTTGGTGTATCATGTAAACACATAAAATATCAGAGCGATTTTGCCGTCATTTATGCACGTGTGTTATACAGTGCTAGTATACCCTGCTGATATTTCTAGTCTTCTAGTTACCTCCGCCAAGGAGGTTATATGATCATCAGCGTTGGTTTGTCTGTTTGTCTGTTTCTTTGTTAGCAAGATAATTCAAAAAGTTATGGACGGATTTTCATGAAATTTTCACAGATTGTCAGAAATGGGGTATCCTACAGATGATTAGATTTTGGTGGTGATCCGGATCACCGTTTGGATCCAGGAATTTTTTAAAGGATTTTTTTTTTTTTTTTATTTAACATTGCGAGAGAGGGCCATTTTCAATATTTTATTTATGATGTTAAACACTGTATGGGGGGAACTGTGGCACTTGGTGGAGGTCTACGCTCTCCGAGTGCTTTTCTAGTATTCATAATACATCACATCTGGCCTATTCGAAGTTCTATGCAGTGTTAAGATAGTCTTTTGAATGCAAATTTAATGAATGAATGAATCTTTATTTCGGATAGATTAAAAGTAAAGATTAAAAAGAAACAGAATAATATAACAAAGGCGAAAAAATCCAACAAGGTCAAATTAAACAAGAACTCCTCTGATTATACAGTTCAACATAAGTTATCTGAAATGGGTGATGGCTGAAGCCGCAGCTTATATTGCCCACCCATATTCCATCCAAGAATTCAAAAGAAAAACAAAACAAGAGCGATTACAATTCAGAACAAAGCTAAGACAAAGTGTGACAAAAAAAACCTAAGTAACAACACAACACAGACTGGATATGACAATCCTTATGTGATTTTACATGTCATCTTGTATATATGTTTGGAGTATTTCTTCCTTTAGTTTTTGTTTAAATTGTCCAAGCGTTGTACATGATTTTAATTCAGGTCCAAAATCGTTCCATAATCTGACTCCTTGCACTGAAACACAGTGTTGCTTGGTGGTAGTTTTCACTGAAGGTTTTTGAAATATACATGTTCCTCTGAAATGATATTGTTTCTCCCTTATTTGGAACAGCTTTTGGATATTTGCGGGCAGTGATAGATTCTTAGCTTTAAACATTATTACTGCAGTTTTAAAGTCAACCAGATCTTTCAACTTGAGAGCTTTTAATTTAAGAAAAAGTGGGTTTGTTGGTTCCCTGTAAGCAGCTTTGTTTATTATTCTAATAGCCCTCTTCTGAAGCATAAAGACTGGATATATGTTTGTTTTATATGTATTTCCCCATACTTCAGTACAATATGTCATGTATGGGAGTATTAATGAATGATACAAAGTATATAATGTGGGTTGATTCAGCAAATATTTCGCTCTGTGTAGTATTGCAGTTGATTTAGATATTTTACCTTTAATATAATTAATATGTGACTTCTATGTCAAATGCTAATATTTGTTTGACACTGCGGCCCCTGGACCCCGGCTAGCTACTAGGCTTTTCAGGTTTGAAAGCTGAAGAAATATGAGGTTGTTAGCTACATTCTAACTTGATTTAATGCTAATATTTGTTTGGCGTCGGGGGGCTTCGCCCCCCTGAACCCCCCACCACGGCTTTGTCCTGGACCTACCGGGGCCTGCGGCCCCTGGACCCCGGCTAGCTACTAGGCTTTTCAGGTTTGAAAGTTGAAGAAATATGAGGTTGTTAGCTACATTTAACTAGATTTAATGCTAATATTTGTTTGGCAAATATTAGCATTAGCATTAGCATCGGCCCCTGGACCCCGGCTAGCTACTAGGCTTTTCAGGTTTGAAAAGTTGGCAGGTATGCGATTGACACAAGTTGCTCCTTCAGCATTTTAAGTGGCCCCCGCACACTATGCCCAAACACTAACTCAGCTGGACTGAAACCCAGTGATTCCTGTTTTGCTTCACGGGCTGTAAACAACAAAAAGGGGAGCGCCT
Organism: Pholidichthys leucotaenia; assembly: GCA_020510985.1. NCBI lineage: Eukaryota > Metazoa > Chordata > Actinopteri > Cichliformes > Pholidichthyidae > Pholidichthys > Pholidichthys leucotaenia. Next base: position 206,134,243 of record CM035839.1, read on the forward strand.
CATCCCAGTCTCTCTCAGTTTCCAGGCAGTATTTGCGCATCATCGCTTTGAGGGTCTGATGCCACCTTTCCAATGCTCCTTGTGATTGAGGGTGGTGTGGGCTGGATACCACATGTTCAATACCCAATGACTGCAATGTTTGCTTAAACAACTTTGAAAGTTGGTACCCAGGTTTGTCTGCACCACTTTAGGAAGACCAAAAGTTGTGAAGAATTTAAGCATGGCCTTAGTTACAGCAGGGGCAGTGATTTTCCTGAGGGGGACGGCTTCAGGGAAATGTGTGGCTGTACACATTAAAGTTAATAGAAATTGATTACCAGCCCTTGATTTGGGTAGTGGACCCACACAGTCTATGATTAACCATTCAAACGGTTCCCCCACTATAGGTATTGTATTAAGAGGTGGTACAGTTTGACTGGGTTTACCAGCAATTTGACTGCAAGTTCTGCAAAACTTTGCCACTTCTTCAACCCGGGCCAGAAGAAATGTTGGAGAATGCGGTCATAAGTTTTTGGCTGCACGGTGGCGCAGTGGTTTAGCACTGTGGCAGCACAGTTTTACCCTCGGCCGGGGGATCGCGGGGATCATGAGATCGTGGGTTCGATCCCAGCCCCCGACCAGCAGTGAGCTGTGTGGAGTTTGCATGTTCTCCCCGTGTTGCGCGGGTTTACTCCGGGATTTCTCCGGTTTCCTCCCGCACACCAAAAACATGTAGGTTTAGGGCGCTCGCGCACGCAGCGACCAGCAGCCGGTGGCTTGTCACCAGACTGCAAACCAAGTCTACCTACGGGTACAAATAAGTAACAAAAAAAAAACAACACAAAAAAAACAAAACAACTTCCGGTTATGGCTGCCACGTAGGACGGACGTGTCTCGCTCTGCTCTGCTCCTGGAAAAAAAAAATCGGCAAATAACTCTCTCATTTGGGACAGAACGTATCCCAGCATTTGGGCGAGGATATGTCGGCGAAGCCTAAGGCTGGAAAACCAGGAAAAGGAAAAAGCGAGCCGCCGAAACAGTCCAAATTAACGGACTTTCAGGTCTGTGACGCAGCAAACAAAACTCCATATATGGCGGAGGAGGCTGGCAACGCTGCGATATCTGCGGGGAATGGCGCAGATGCGCTGATGGCAGCCATGAGTTCAATGAGAGCGGACTTTTCCTCTAGATTTGATGGGATTATGACAGCGTTGGAAGGAATAAGAAAGGAATTGGGTGACTGTGTAGAACGAACGGCGCAGATGGAGCTCCGTCTCGCTAGTGCTGAAGATGACGTCACCCGTCTTCAATTAAAGGTGCGCACTTTGGAAAAAAAAAATAAATCTCTGGAAGATAATATTTTGGATTTGGAATCTCGGTCGAGACAGAATAATTTGAGGCTGGTGGGTCTTCCAGAGGAATCAGAAGGTCGGGACGTATGTTCCTTTCTGGAAAAGTGGATTCCGGAGGTGCTGGGCAGCGAGGAGTTGCAATCAGCAGTGGTTCTGGAAAAAGCACATCGTATTGGCCCACGGAGAGATAAGGGACCGCCGAGGACCTTAATTATGAAGTTTCTTAGCAATAGAGACAGGATGAAGATCTTCAACGCTGCACGTGCTAAAGGAGAGATTAAACACCAGGACCAGCAGGTGCGGTTCTACCCAGATTTGGCCACAGGAATCCAGCAATTGAGGAAGCAGTTTGATCCCGTACGTAAGGAGCTGCGCAACCTTGGGATTCGTCATGGTGTAATCTATCCTGCGAGACTGCTGACCACGTATGAGGGCAGAACCCACATCTTCAAGACCCCAGAGGAGGCGCAGGAGTTCATCAAGAAGATCAAAGAAGAAGAAGAGACTGGTGGGAGCTAAGCATGAACAAAATATAAGGTAGAATAATTAAGCATTTGCACAGGCATCTGACTGACTTGAAGTAAATAGTAAGTTTACAAAATATAGATTGTATTATATATTAAAAAAACAAAACAAAAACAAAACAAACAAACAAACAAAAAAAAAACTATGATGTACAAAGTTGTTAAAAATTTTGGAGTTAAGTTGGAAAACTACAGAGGAGAGTTAATGTTACGTCATTAAAAGCAGTAGAGTTAGGGTGATTGGGAGGATGAAGAAGGAGTGGCTTAGGCTGTTCCCCGTGGGTGTGGAACGGTCGATGGCTATATCGGGAGACAGAATTTTTCTTTTGATTTTGGGGGGTTTGCCACAAGTGTGGGAAGGGGAAATTTGTTTGTGTGTAGTTTGTAGGATGAATGTTCAACCACTCATGTTTTTGCTTCTCTGTATGAGCATGTTTACACTGCAAGGTAATCCCAAACTCTCTATTGATCATGGACCAAAGTGTTAATCTTAATTTAACTTCATGGAATTGCAGAGGTCTACAAAATTTAAAAAAACTTAAACAAGTTATGAATAAAATAAAGGACATGGGTTCAAGAATTGTGTTTTTACAAGAAACTCATCTGATAGAGGAGGATGTTAAAAGAATTAGGAGTAGATGGCAGGGAAGTGTATTCACCTCTTCATTTTCATCCCGAGCCAGGGGAGTTATGACTCTCATACATAAATCAGTTCCTTTTCAAGTGAAAAATGTAATTGGAGACAAATTTGGAAGATATGTAATCATTCAAGGTTCTTTGCTATTAGAAAATATAAATCTTGTGAACTTATATGGTCCCAATATAGATGATCAGAAGTTCTTTGCTAATTTATTTCTCATCTTATCATCACTTACAGGGCAACATATAATAGCAGGGGATTTTAATTGTACATTGAATCCAGGTGTGGATAGATCAACAGGACTGGATTGTACGCACATTGGATGTAGGATGACTATTAATCATTTTATGAAAGAATTGAGATTGTTAGATATATGGAGAGAAATGAAACCACAAGTTAAAGCCTATTCTTGTTATTCCAGTACCTACAAGACATTCTCACGTATTGATTATTTTTTGATTTCCACAGAATTAAGGTCCAAGATTCAAAACTGCTTTTATGATAACATCGTGATCTCTGATCATGCACCCTGTTGTCTAATATATGTAGATAAAAAATTGACAAAGGAATCAGGTAGATGGCAATTTCAGCATAAATGGCTTCAGGATGAGGAATTTGTCAAGTATATAGAAAAACAGATAGACGAGTTCTTTGACATCAATACTACACAAACATCAGCATGTGTAAAGTGGGAGGCTTTCAAAGCTTTTATTAGGGGACATATTATTAGTTATACAGGATCAAAATCTAAGAAGACTCGAGAGGAGAGAGCTAAATTGGAACATAAAATAAAAAATCTTCAGGAAAAAGTGTATGCAGGAAGTGACCCAAGGTTGGAGAATGAATTACTGATTTTGAGAGCTGAATACGACAAAAAATCAGCGAATAGAGCTGCCTCGAGTCTTCTAAGATTGAAACAATCTTTTTATGAACAAGGTGAAAAATCAGGAAAATTATTAGCATGGCAGATTAAACAATTGGAAATTAAAACACCAATTACCAGTATTATAAGTAACGGACAGGTAGTTATAGATCCTTTAGAAATTAATAGAGCCTTTAGAGATTACTATGAAAAATTATATGATACCAAAAATGAACCTGATTTAACAAAACTAAATGGGTTTTTGAACGAACTATCTATACCGTGTATTCCAAATGAAAACAGGGAGATATTGGAGTCTAAAATTAGTCAAGAAGAAGTTGGGCTAGCCATTGATAATATGAAATCAGGAAAAAGTGCAGGACCAGATGGTCTTCCAGTTGACCTTTATAAAAAATTTAAGAATAAATTAATAAAACCTTTTTTGGAAATGGTTTTAGAAGCATTTCAAAATAATAATTTACCATCATACATAAATAATGCCTTAATTATACTGCTGCCAAAACCAGGTAAGCCCTCTAATAAATGTGAAAATATGAGACCAATAAGCCTATTAAACGCCGACCTTAAGATAATCTGTAAAATTTTAGCAAGACGAATACAAGAAATTTTACCAAATATTATTAATCGAGATCAGAATGGCTTTATAAAGGGTAGACAAGGCTTCCATAATGTAAGAAGACTATTTAATATTATTTATTTTAATAAAGAAGCACCGGATACAGCTCTCCTATCATTGGACGCCGAAAAGGCCTTTGATAGAGTTGAATGGCCCTTTCTTTTTGAAGTCCTACAAAGGTTTGGACTTGGAAATAATTTCATAAAATGGGTTCAAATAATATACAATAATGCTACAGCAGAAATCCTAACAAATAACAATATTTCAAAACCAATAAAAATCAATAGAGGATGTCGACAAGGCTGTCCACTTTCACCTTTACTGTTTACTATGGCAATTGAACCTTTAGCGATAGCGATACGTTTACATTCACAAATATATGGAATTAAAGTTGGACCAACAGAACATAAAATCTCCCTGTACGCCGATGATATAATTTTGTTTATGTCGAATCTAAAAAAATCAATTCCAACCTTGTTGAATTTAATAAAGAATTTTGGGGAAATATCAGGATATAAAATAAATAAAACTAAATCTTCAATATTAATGCTAAATGAGACCCAGAGAAATTACCCAGCCCCTGAGGTAAATCAATTCAATGTTGTAAATCAGTTTAAATATTTAGGAATCCAAATTATGCCTAAGCTAGAATCAGTCGCCAGTGTCAACTATGAAGCCTTAATGTCAGATATCAGTGAGTTAACTCAGAGATGGATGTCACTACCAATGTCGATGATCGGGAGAATCAATATACTTAAAAGTAATATTTTACCTAAAATACTTTATTTATTTCAATACATTCCCTTATCACCACCTTTAGATCTATTCTCAAGAATAAAAAAAAAAGTTAGTGGAATTTATATGGAACAACAGGAGGGCTAGATTACGTTTGTCTTTATTATATTTACCATTTGATCGTGGAGGTCTGAAATGTCCAAATTTTATGTTGTATTATTGGTCGGCACAACTGAGGTCTATGACATATTATTTTTCATCAAATGATCTCCCTCACTGGACTGAAATGGAATCATACAATTTACCTTTACCTCTTCCCATATTCATATACTCAGATTCGGCAAAAAAATTACAAAAACAAGTTAAAAATCCATTTGTAAAGCATATGATCAAAATATGGTGTGAAGCTAAAAACTATTTAAAAGAACCACAGTTATTGTCACAATTTAGTCCAATATGGGGTAATCAATATTTTAAACCAGGGAGAGCGGACGCTGTATTTAAAGTATGGAATTTAAAAGGGATACAAAAGATTCAGGATTTATATTTGCCATGTGCAGACAACATAATGTCTTTTGAAGAGCTGAGGATCAAATTTAATCTCAATAGAACACATTTTTTTAAATATCTTCAACTTAGAAACTTTATTCGATCAAATCAAAATAAAGCTCTCACTCGACCTATTTATTCATCCTTGGAAAAAATGATGATGAAAGATAGTAAAAGAAAGGGTATTATTTCAGAGTTTTATAACTCATTGACACTATCTTCAAGTGAAAATTCACTGAAAAGATTAAACTACTGGAAAGAAGATCTGCAAATTGAAATTTCAGAGGAACAATGGGAATTTGCTTGTACAGAAGCTCAAACCAAATCAATAAATGCACGCCTTAAATTGATACATTTCAAATGGTTAATGCGGATGTATGTTACACCGGAGGAGTTAAATAGATATAACAAAAATATACCAGATACATGCACAAAATGCATGGAAAGTAAAGGAACCCTATTTCATTGTTTATGGGAATGTAGATTAATAAGAATGTTTTGGGAAGAGGTGAGGGTAACAATTGAAAAAATAATCTTAAAACAAATCATATTGAATCCTAAACTGTTTTTGTTGGGTCTGTACCCAGAAAAGCATAATTTTAATAAAAGTGAAAGAACATTCATAGACCTCAGTTTGCTTAATGCCAAAAAATGTATTGCACTATTATGGAAAAAGACTCATAGACCAGATGTGACTCAGTGGTTAAGACAGATGTTAACAAACCTTCCATTAGAAAGAATAACATATATACTAAAATCAAAGGAAATTGTGTTTGAGAATATATGGAGACCTTTTATTGATTATGTAAAAAATTTAAACATAACTCTTGAAGAAGAAGGTGAATGATGTGTGTGGACCTTGTAAATTCCAAACTGGTGAACATAATATGTATACTTATGTATTGGATTGTCTAGACTAAACAGAGGAGCATTGTTGAAGATTTGATTTTGTTGGTGGTTGTTGGTGTTTTTAGTGCATTTTTTTTTTTTTTTGTAGTACTTTAGTGTTAGTGTTTGTTTGTATCATGTTTGTTAAAAAAACAAAAAAAGGTTCAATAAAGATATTGTGGAAAAAAAAAAACAAAACAAAACAAATGGCCAGACCATGGATGTTCAGGTGTCAACTGTAATACCTTCTGTCAGTGATTAGCAGGAACCACTAATTGATGCACTACCCCCCCCCCCCCGTCATCTTTTCCAACATTTTTCAGCAGAGGTCTGGAAGCCCATTGTCTCATTAACAGACCCTTATCCAAGTAGAAGCAGTGAGCCTTCTTTTTATTTGACAATTCAGACATTTGTGCAAAACAACTGGTTAGGGTAACATCATCTTTAATCTTATGTTATGAACCTTGTAATAATTGAGATTACCAGGGGAGATAAAAGGACGTGACAACCACTGGCTGCAGCACATCAAAAGAGAATCAACTCAAAAAGCACCATGGGACTGCTGGTTGTCAAAATAAGTGCAAATTTATTTACAAGTGAAACTCAAAACTAACAGAGGAAGAACTCAAAATACAGTGGGGCAAAAAAGTATTTAGTCAGCCACCAATTGTAAAAGTTCTCCCACTTAAAAGATGAGAGAGGTCTCCAATTTTCATCATAGGTATACCTCAACTATGAGAGACAAAATGAGAAAAAAAAAAATCCAGAAAATCACATTGAAGGATTTTTAATGAATTAATTGGTAAATTTCTCGGTAAAATAAGTTTTTGGTCAATAACAAAAGTTCATCTCAATACTTTGTTATATACCCTTTGTTGGCAATGACAGAGGTCAAACGTTTTCTGTAAGTTTTCACAAGGTTTTCACACACTGTTGCTGGTATTTTGGCCCATTCCTCCATGCAGATCTCCTCTAGAGCAGTGATGTTTTGGGGCTGTTGCTGGGCAACACAGACTTTCAACTCCCTCCAAAGATTTTCTATGGGGTTGAGATCTGGAGACTGGCTAGGCCACTCCAGCACCTTAAAATGCTTCTTACGAAGCCACTCCTTCGTTGCCCGGGCGGTGTGTTTGGGATCATTGTCATGCTGAAAGACCCAGCCACGTTTCGTCTTCAATGCCCTTGCTGATGGAAGGAGGTTTTCACTCAAAATCTCACAATACATGGCCCCATTCATTCTTTCCTTTACACGGATCAGTCGTCCTGGTCCCTTTGCAGAAAAACAGCCCCAAAGTATGATGTTTCCACCCCCATGCTTCACAGTAGGTATGGTGTTCTTTCTCCTTCAAACACGACAAGTTGAGTTTTTACAATAAAGTTCTATTTTGGTTTCATCTGACCATATGACATTCTCCGAATCCTCTTCTGGATCATCCAAATGCTCTCTAGCAAACTTCAGACGGGCCTGGACATGTACTGGCTTAAGCAGGGGGACACGTCTGGCACTGCAGGATTTGAGTCCCTGGCGGCGTAGTGTGTTTCTGATGTAGCCTTTGTTACTTTGGTCCCAGCTCTCTGCAGGTCATTCACTAGGTCCCCCCATGTGGTTCTGGGATTTTTGCTCACTGTTCTCGTGATCATTTTGACCCCACGGGGTGAGATCTTGCATGGAGCCCCAGATCGAGGGAGATTATCAGTGGTCTTGTATGTCTTCCATTTTCTAATAATTGCTCCCACAGTTGATTTCTTCACACCAAGCTGCTTACCTATTGCAGATTCAGTCTTCCCAGCCTGGTGCAGGTCTCCAATTTTGTTTCTGGTGTCCTTTGACAGCTCTTTGGTCTTGGCCATAGTGGAGTTTGGAGTCTGACTGTTTGAGGTTGTGGACAGGTGTCTTTTATACTGATAACGAGTTCAAACAGGTGCCATTAATACAGGTAACGAGTGGAGGACAGAGGAGCCTCTTAAAGAAGAAGTTACAGGTCTGTGAGAGCCAGAAATCTTGCTTGTTTGTAGGTGACCAAATATTTATTTTACCGAGGAATTTACCAATTAATTCATTAAAAATCCTTCAATGTGATTTTCTGGATTTTTTTTCCTCATTTTGTCTTTCATAGTTGAGGTATACCTATGATGAAAATTGGAGACCTCTCTCATCTTTAAAGTGGGAGAACTTGCACAATTGGTGGCTGACTAAATACTTTTTTGCCCCACTGTATAAAGGAAGTGACAACAGCTTCAGGGTTCGCCCCGGCCAAAATAACAAACAAAACCCACACTCTCTCTAGAAAGGAAAAGGAAACTACCCTAATGAAATAAAATACAAAAACGTGCCTACCTGGCTCACCACAAAACAGGAGAAAATGTTAATCAAAAAGAAATGGCAGAGAACCCCTACAGTCACTCCTTTAACACTAAACACTTCAAAGTACATAGGCATATACCAAGCCGGCAAAATACTGCAGCCTAATGCACTGTTCAATAAACACCAAAACAGTCCACACACTTTAAAGCCCAGTGGCCAAATGGCACAGAACGCTGGATGCAGGATCTTTAAATAGGCTGCTCGGTAATGTTTGATGCAGAGCAGCTGCAGGAGCCCAGGTGTGTAGTTCAAGGTCCCCTCAGGAGTGTAGGAGAAACCTGGGTCACCAGGGTTGATGCCAAACAGCCGTGAAAGCCCAGGAGTGTGGTTCAGGGTCCCCTCAAGAGTGTAGGAGAAACCTGGATAGGAGAGAAAAGAGGAAAAAAAAAAAAAAGAGTGCCTCTCTTCCCAGAAGAGAGAAACACTTTTAAGGCACATCACACTACCACCAAATATTCTACGATGTTTTTGTTTCTGTGATGTTACAGTTTAAGGGGAGAATTTAAGTTGAAAACTTATAAGATACAAACCACGAGGAGAAGCTTTTGTGTTACTGTACAAGGTATAAAATTATGGAATGTTTGCTGAGTTCAAGCAATGCTGAAGTATGACCCAGTTCAAAAAAATGGACAAGCAGATGATTTTCTGGAGGTATAGCAACACGAGAAATGTTTGACTGATATGAGTTTTTCTAGTCTGTTATGCTTTTGATTGTGATAACGTTATAATATGTTGTGCTTATTGTTGATGGGACTATTCTAAGTTTGGTCTAGATAACTGTTTAAGGGAGCAGAATAAGTTGCTGATGAAGAAGGGGTGGGGTGTAATAAGTTTGTAACTTCCTCTCACTCCTTTTCGAGCAACGATGTTTAGTGTGACGCTACAGTTTACACTTATTTATTTATTAATACTTGTGTTATTCATTTGTTGATGTATTTTCAAACTTTATGCTCAAAATAAATTTGATTGAACATTTGCACTACTGCGATAGTGAGTTAAGCCCTTCACAGAATGAGATTAGCAGCAGGGGGAGGAGGAGGATGGATAAGAGAGAGAGTCAGAGAGCGAGAGAAGAATCTGACCCTCATGAGCATGATTGTGCGGTAGTTTCTTTCCTCTTGCTGGTCGTCAGCATTTGGTGCTACCTGGGTTTGTCCAGCTGCTTATTTGTTTACAGAGATGTCTCCTATCGTCAGAAGCCCAGAGTGCACCCCGGTGCTTTGTCACTGCAAAGTTGCCTGCACCAACAACACTTTATCACTCATGTTTGGATGCAAGGTAGGTCTGACTCTCTTCAGTTTATTTAGTATGTTAGGAGTGAAGGCAACTTGGCAGTATTCTGTGTGTCTGAATGCATTATATGTGATGGAAATGCAGGATTTTAAAAAGTCTGCTCCTCTTCATATTCTTCTGTTACGTGACTTCTGGAACTTCTGTGTATATTTTCATTTGAATAGCATTGCTGGCACATTTTTGTGAAGATATATTAATGCTTACTGGGGCTCCATGAGGACATATTCTCTGCTACTGTAGTACTTCTACAGTGTTTCCTCCGGCTTAAAGACCTTGGCGCGGTGGCAACTTATTTTTCCCCGGGGGGGTAAACATACCGGAATATGTTAATTTTTTACTATTTATTTCTTTTTAAAATTTTACACAGTAACATTGCGTGTGGAACCTACCATTTGAAGTATTGTACTACCGAGGCTTGAATATTGGGCCAGTTGGGGCCCCCCCAGACATCCTGTGTTTCGACTTTTTAGTGGTGTTATCCTTCTCTCCTTCCTCTGCCTGAACACTTTCCTCTCCTTGACTCCTCTCTTCTGTCTCATCTTGCCCTCTCTGAGCTCTGTCTAATTCAGGTTCTCTCTCTGTCTATGGTGGTATACAAACAGGTTAGAAAATATCAAGTGTCATGTTTTGTCCTGCAGGATTTTTTTTTTTGTCATAGTTAGGTTAATTGGCATCAAACTGGGGATTCTAAATTGTCCTTAGGTATGACTGTGAGAGGGAATGGTTGTCTGTCTCTCTGTGTTGGCCCTGTGATGGACTGGTGATCTGTCCAGGATGTACCCTGCCTCTCGCCCAAAGATGCTGGGATAGGCTCCAGCCCCCCCACGACCCGAAAAGGATTAAGCGGAAGAAGATGGGTAGATGGATGGTTTACATAAATGACAAAAATATGTGTATTTTTTGTATTTTTATTCTAGTGTTTCTTTTTTCCACTGAGAGAGTAGGGAAGGGAAAGAAACATAGTAATGTACTCATGCATACTTAAATTATATGATCAGGTGGGTATAGTAATCAGAAATTCTACTCATGTAAAAGCAGTGCTTTGAAATTAATAATTAAAAGTAGACAACCAAAAATTTCTAGTTGAGTTAAGGGTACAAAGAGCACCCACTTAAAAACTTGAGTAATGACTTCAGTCTTGAAGGTTTGAGGTTTTTCTCAAAAATTTATAACAATTTTCTTATAGTTTTCTACTTTTCTCTGTAAACCTAAAGTTGAAACCATGTTCCTCAAATTTGTAATTTCCTCTTGTAAAATTGACTTTTCTTGCACATTTGAAACTTTATTATAAATTTGTGGATTATTTTATGACTAATTTTTGTCTCTTTTTTAAAATAAAATTACTGTTTTGTTGTTTTTTTTGATAAATTTGAAACAGACTGTGGTAATTTTTTTTACTTTTTCCTTATAACAATTTACATTTTTGACCATAACTTTGCAGTCAGAACAGAACGATAATTTAACTCTGATTACAAAGAAAAAATATTAATAAAATTGTATTTAATGAAATAAATTAACTTAAATGACCAAGGATGCGTTATTTCTGTTATAATATTTCTTTATATTTATAATTTTTTTTATTTATTTATTTTTTTTTTTTCAGAAATCTCCTCACCACCCAGACAGCAGGAAAAACCTCCCTTATTTTGAAATCAGATGTTGACACGTTTAGTTTGTCTGAAGGCTGCTGACAGATTAAAGTCATTGACTTCGTAAATTTCGGTCATCTTAACCTGCCAGGTACATAATAGGGAACTGTAGCGGACTCTAAAGACATAATTCACCACAATATGTGTTCATGTACAGAATGATCTGTTTAGGCAGTTATAGTTGTGCGCTCAGGCTTTCTCATCAGGCACCTCTCTAGGCAGCCGCTGAAGGACCTCAGTTTAGAGCTAGCGTTTTCAGCTGTTGCTTTTTGTCACTGCCGCTGGAGAATAAAAACGTTACGCCTGCTCGTGCGAGAAAAGACAGGAATTGCCAGTTTCTTCATTCCTGCAATTCCTACAGAACATAACTTAATATTGTAGTGGCTGGGTAAAATATATCCTCAGCAATTCATCAGTCCCCCTTGCCTTTCCCTTCACATGAAGCCGGCTGCATATGAATTCTAACCGCATCTCTTAGCTAAGCGACTCTTCCATTATTGCCCCCGTTTCCAGCGGGTTAAAACCATGATAAACGCCAGTGCTTACATACCTCTTGTGATTTTTTTCCGTGTTTAAAGTGCTTTAATAAACTCATGTTTCTGTCAGACAGTCACGCTTAGCGAGACACTGTTTGCTGACTGACTGGAAAACTCGTGTCAGCGGGGCGCTTCTCAACTCCGCGCAGATGACGGCCACGCTCGTTGTTCGTGTGCGCGCTTGCAGAAAGTCATTGCTTCATATATTTTTCTTAATAAATTCATATGGCCTTGGGGTGGCGGTAACATTTCTGGTGCGGCAGGCCGCCACCAAGAAATGTTACCAGAGGAAACCCTGCTTCTACATCCATGTACTGTCAGCCTTCTTTTGCTGTAGTGGCAGAACTACTGCTCTGCCTTTACTTTGTGCTGTGATGCATCTCAGACACCCATCCTGTTTTTCTGTGTCCTCTTTTGGTTGACTTGTGGGACAGTTTCTGTTTAACTATGCTTTTAGCTCAGAAGATCAGGACCATAGATATGATAGATGCATGTAGTTATTGTGATGTCATGCTGGGATGCACAGCCTCAATCTTTTCTTGAACCTGCACGTAACTGGTGGGAGAGGGGTGAGAGAAGGAATCTACATACTGATTGGCCAAGAGTTTGTCCACTAGAATACTAGGACACAATTGGAAATACTAAATGGGACCACGAGTCTGAAAAGATCCTTCATTTCATCCATTATGATGTAAAATTAGTCAGTAACACTGGTCAACACCAAATTTATTGTCTAAATTTTTTTAGCTGATTTAGGACAATTTTGATGTGCTGAATCCAAAAATCACATTGGTTTTGCCCAATCAGGTCAACTTTTTGAATTATGGCCACATGTTGTTTTATACGTTTTTGTTTACATGTGCGGGTATTTTTGCTTTATATGATGCAAAATTCTTTTTTATGTCTTGAAATTCTCTGAATTTTGAACAATGATGATGTAACATTCAATTTACATGTACTTACCTTTATATAAAGGTAAGTACATGCACAGTACTAAGTAAGTACTAAATAAGTACAGGTTTTTACTTAGCACCTGATCGAGAGAAACGGATGTCATTTTCGGATTCAGCGGTGCAAAATTGTCTTAAATCAGTTGAAAAAACACAGACAACTTACAAAAAAATATTTTGGTAACTCTGTGTAATGAATGGTTTTGCATGTGTGAGTCCTTCAAGATATCAGACAGAATAAATGTTAACCAAACAGCTACGTCCATCGTTTAGCCTGTGATCACTGTGATAGATAGATGCAAACATACAAGTAAATGGAAATGCAGGATATAAGGCAAAAACAGAGTTTGTATAATTGTAACCAGCTTGAAAGTCAATCTTTAGTATTAATTTGTCAGTACAGTGTGAATGCTTAAGACACGCTTTCTTGTAATTTCATAAAGGGCCCCTTTACATGGACGGAGATCATTGGGTGACCACTGAGAGATCAAAAATTTAATAAAAAAATAATCAAGCCTCAAAAAAGCCATTTCTGTGGAAATGTTTAGGTGTTTCAGCAGCTTTCATGAAAATCTATAGAGCTCTTTAAAACATCCTTGAGAGCTCACTGAGAGACCAGGAGAGATTGCTGAGAGATTGTTGAGAGTTTCTTGGGTGACCAAAGAGAGGTGTGTGTGTGTGTGTGTGTGTGTGTGTGTGTGTGTGTGTGTGTGTGTGTGTGAGAGAGAGAGCGAGAGAGAGGTTTTTAGTTCTCTTTTGCCCTTTTACACAAGGGTGGAGAGCTGGCCGTTTTTTAAAAAAAAATTCATCTTTTAGTGATCTCTCAGTGAGCTACACAGTCACCACAGTCTCCTCAAAGTTTTGACTCAGTCCAAAACAATCCTTCAACAATCATTAAAGGGACGCAATCTCTCTGAGTTATCAAGGAGCATTTCATTGCTCTCCCAATGACCTGTCAATGATCGGCGCTGCAGTGTTTCAGTGAACTCTATTGGTAATTCATTGAACACTCAGTGGAGTCCCAGAATATTTTTTTTAAAAAGCAATAAGAGGATTTATGTACGTATCTATTTAAGAATGTTTTTGCAACTGTTTCCCCTCCCCTGGTTCAGGGTAAACAGTTGTCATCATTTTTTAAGAGAGTAATTCATGCTGCTTTTGACTGCTTAGCTAGATGGCTTTTTGATTAGTGGCTACATTTTATAATTCAACCCCCTCCTATTACATTGAAATTCTTAGAGAACTTGCATGTATCCACAAAATGTTAACATCTTAACAGTCTTACAGTGGTCCAGTGGATCCCCATGAAAAAGTTAAAAAAACAAGGATCCAGTGCACCCCACTGTTACTGGGCTACCAAGGTCCTACACTGGAGCCAGACAGAGAGAGACAAGCACCTGGTAACTGAGTTTCTGTCCATGGACTCAGCCCGAACGAGCCACATGGATCCACCCTCCAGTGGGCTCACCACCTGCAAAAGGGATCATTGGGATCATGGGTGCTATGTAGATTGGGTGGCAGTCTGGGCTTCTTTGTTTAGGCTACTGCCCTTCTGACCTGGACTCTTGGGGATAGGTGGTGGAAGATGGATGGGTGGATGGATGGGTGGATGGATGGATGGATGGATGGATGGATGAAGTGAATCTGGAGCCTTGAAGAAATGCCGAAGTGAAACTAAATTTGTAGTTGGACTTGAACCCTGGCCATTTGCTTGGAAGTTGCTTTTTTGTAGGGCCAGCCAACTCCTACAACTCCATTCATCTATCCATCCATCCATCGATCCTCTACCGCTTATCTGGTTGTCTGGGTTGCGGAGGCAGCCATCCATGTACGTCCTTATGTACACTGAGTCCTTGTTGAAACTTTTTCATGGGGATCCGCTGGGCCGCTCTTGGTCTGGCCCTGCTACATACTACAGGCCAAGCTGCCCATGATGGCACAGCTCCTAGGATCATGAGGGCGCACAAACCCCTCCATCACGATAAGGTGGTGAACCATGGGGAGCCCGTCTACTTCATGTGGGTTTTCTCAGCTTTTTACCAAAGATGTCATGATTTTTGTGTGTTTTATCAGAAACCAGGGACATATGACAGTGTGTACGTTGGAGGACAGGTTGTTATTCATACCAGGTTGTAAAAAATAATCCCTACATTTGGGCACCTTATTGACTCTTTTGATGCCAACATCAAGATTTCATAGAAGAACAGGGTTCCTCTTATTTGGGATAATTGTTCAGAACCAGAGGTTTCCACTTAGATTGATTAGCTTATTCTGTACATGCACATAGCTTACCATATTTATTATTTACTGGAAAACACACAAAAGCAACTAACAGTCATTGTTAAATGAGCTTGCAGCCAAAATAAGAATTAAAAGAACAGTAGATGTTAAGGGCTGCAGCTGAGAAGAGGGAAGAGAGTCCACCTGTAGGTATATAAAGCCACAGAAAGAGGTCGGTGAGCACAACCACAAGGAGATTCCACAATAAATCTGCACAGAGGCTCTGAATCTGCCTTTGGCCATGTCACCCCACATTTCCATCTCATCATGACTCTGCTGGTTGGGGCTGTAGCGTCAGTGAGGAGGGATCATCTTAGTGGAGCATGGCAACACCACACGTGAGCAGTAGTGCTTTGCAGGCAGTTTAGTTCATGCAGCTTCTCCACTTGAGCATATTATCAACCCTTACATGAGGGTTTTCACAGGGATTTTTTGTGCTGATTTTTTATTCCACTAAATTTAATGCATTTCTTCCTCATTCACAATCAGATTCATGACAGAAGTGGTGACATGAGCAGGGCAACTAATGCAAGATTTGCTCCCTATACAGTTGCAATCAAAATTATTCAACCCCCAGTGCAAATTGGGTTTACTGGCAAAATGCACAAACTAGCAGCTATTTGCAATAAAAAAAAACAAGAACAATTTAAATAACTCAACACAACTAATATTACAAGTGGTTTCACCCAATTCAACAAAAAATGCCACTTTTAATGACTACTGCAGTCTCAAAATTATTCAACCCCTTCATGACAAGCATCTTTAGTACTATGTAGAACATCCTTTTGCTCTTATGACCTACTGCAAACATGATGCATAGTCAGACACCAGCTTCTGGCAGTGTTCCTGAGGAATCTTAGCCCACTCCTCATTGACAAAGACCTCCAGTTCACTAATACTCTTGGGTTTGTGTGCTGCAGCGACCTTTTTCTAATTCCATCAGAGACTTTCACTGGGGTTCAAGTCAGGCGACTGTGATGACCACTCTAGTATCTTCCAGGTCTTCTTCTGAAACCAAGCCTTGGTGGACTCTGAGGTATGCTTTAGGATCATTGTCCTGTTGGAAGCTCCATTGATGTCCAAGCTTCAGCTTCCTCACAGACGACATAACATTTTCTCCCAAGATTTCTGATACTTGATTGAATCCATCTTGTCCTCCACACGTTGCAGGTCTTTAGTGCCAGAGAAAGTAAAGCAGTCCCAGAGCATCACTGAGCCACCGCCATGCTTCACTGTAGGCAGGGTGTTCTTTTCATCATGTGCTTCATTCTTCCTCCTCCAGACATACCGCTGATCCATAGGCCTGAGAAGTTCCAGTTTTGTTTCATCATTCAACAGACCAGACTCCCAAAATCTTTTAGGCTTATTTATGTAGATTTGAACAAATTGGAGCCAACTTTTCTTGTGCTTTGGGTCAGTACTGGTGTACATCTTGGAGTTCAGGCATGGAGTCCTTCAGCATTTTAGTATGCGCCTTTCTGTGGAACCTAAACCTCAGTGCTTTCTGCCACCAAGTCTTGCTGCAGGTCTTTTGCAGTCAGTTGAGGGTTTTTGACCACCTACCTCCTTAGGGCCCTGGTGGCAACCGTTGATAGCTTCCTCTTTCTGCCACATCCAGGTAGTGTAGCCACCATTCCTATAACTGTAAACTCGTGAACTATGAAAAATTATTTTAAAAAATCGATATACAACAGTTAATTTTTACCAAACAATTTGATTAAACAACAGGGATTCCAGCAGTTCCCTGGTTTTGATGCTAGATAATGTGTCATTTTGCTTCAGCGGTGTTCTAATAATTTACTTAATACAATACCTGTCTGTGGCTTCTTAGAATGTGTGAGGGTTGTAGTATGTTGTGTCCCTTAATGTCCAGAGTGAGGCGTTGTTTGAAAAGAAACAGCCTTTCAAATCAGTGTTAGCTTGTTTTTAAAATTAAGTTTAAGGGTCCCATTCACTGCCCTTTTCCCACATGCTTACAGCTCACGCAGGTCTTAATGAAATGCTTGTGACATATTTTGGTCAAGTTGCCTTAAATTATTTAGTTATTGCATCCCCCTCAGGATGGCTTGTTTCAGTGCATGTCTGTTTAAATCCCTAGACCATAATTAACTCCACCCTTCCTCTTAAGCCACTATTGCAAATCTTAGCATGCTAGTTCCTAGCTCAGAAACTAAAGTACATTTGTCTGAAAGAATGATTGAAATAATGCATCACTGGTGTGTGTGGTTTCAGTGGTCAATAGAATATAACCAGTCCCTAGAGTACAATAAGCAAAGAAACATTCATGAATGAGTGGCTTAACTGCTAGCTTCAGCTAGTTGGCTTTAGTCCTGGTTAGCAATAATACTACAAGAAAATAGGCTAAAATAACAGAATGACTTATTGTATATGGCCAAGTGTTGTAAATAAATAAGGATTTCAGTGGGGGTAAATAGAATTTCTAGAAAATGGTGATCAAAACCAGCCACTTCAACAGTTAAAGGGGTCATTGACTGAAAAATGGTGTGTTTGTAGGTTCTAACTGTCTGAAATGTGTCGATTGGTCATGTAATTATCATAAAAATATGAAAACAGTCAATTCTCTTAAAAAAAAACACGGCCTTTATCTCATTTTTCTCTCCCAGAAATGCTTTTGACTCTTCCAGGTAAATCATATACATCATGATTTCACAAAGCCAACCCACCACCGTCCTTGAGACCCACCCCCTGCTGTCTTATTGGCCCACCTATCTGTCTGTCATGTAGATGGAAGGGGCGCTAAAGGTAGCCTATTAGCCCCTGAGCTATTAGCCTCCCAGCTAACACTGGTACCAGGACTCTGGCACCAAGCACAGCTTATATTGTTATTTTCCTTAGATCATAGTCACCATAATAGCCATCCCCATTACCACCTGGTTCACCAGTCCACAGTTGATAATATACCTGACGTCACTCCGGCCCATCTCCCAATAATTTCACCGTGATTCCACAGCAAATCGCCAGCACTGGTGTGCCGGTTGCAGCAACTGATTTGGCCCAGTGTAGGTGGTATGAAAGGATTTGTTTTCCTGTTCCATTGACAAAAATGTTGAACTATCTGCACTTCTATTGGTGGGGGAACAGTTTTTAATCATGAGTACATTTTTTTCCACAAAGAAAAAAGTTTAGAATACACAATATAGGAGGAAAACAACGAGATTATAAACAAAAAGAGAGCACAGATCCATAGAAACATCCCCCGAAACTGCAACACCATAACTCAATGACATTTATAAAACGTCATGAACTGGGAGACCTGTAAATTTTGTTAAAACAAAGTTATTCACATAGTAAAATCCCAGAGTCTCCATCAGACCAACTTGATGGTTCTAGTGTTAATAAAATAAACACGTTGGTCAATAATCAATTTATTCATGAGTAGTCCTTTATTAAATTAGATACAAATGCTTCATTTATACATGTTAAACAAAAAAGTCTGCCGTGCTAAATGAAAATCTAAATTTTGAAATATAATGAACAAAAATAAGCTATTTTATTGGGGTTTGCGCTTAAACAAAGACTTAAAAAAAAAAGCTTTATATATTATGGTCCTCTGAACCGGCTGTGCCTGTGCACAATTTTGCATTGCTCTGTGGATGGGTGGTCATTATTGAAATGAAGTGTCTGTGTCTGTGTTCATAATTTTGCATGTTGTTAGTAGATCACTGGCAAAAATTGGCCACTCCTTGAGGCACTCTAATTTGCACACTCGCTAATTTGCACTGTCTTAGTAAATCTGCCCCTAAGATTACTATGCCTTTAAACAACTTTGGAAAGTCCAGATGATAATGTCATGGCTTTGAAAGCTTCTGATAGGCGGGGGTAATGTTTTTGCTGGCGTTTGTCTGTTAGCATCATTACTAAAAGTAGTGAACAGATTTCATTAAAAATTTTAGGGAAGGTAGGAATTGAGTTAGATGGATGGACCGATGGATGGACTTAGGTAGGGAGGGACGGACAGAGCCTTGGTATGCGCTCTCTGAGTGCTGAGTCTTCAAAGTAAGAAGTTCACATACATTTCCTTAGTATTTGGTAGCATTGCCTTTAAACTGTATGTCTTGGATCAAACGTTTTGGGTATCCTTCCACAAGTTTCTCACAACAGTTTGCTGGAATTTTGGCCCATTCCTCCTGACAGGACTGGTGTAACTGAGTCAGGTTTGTGGGCCGCCTTGCTAGCATACGTTTTTTTCAGCCCTGCCCACCCATTTTCTATGAAAATGAGATCAGGGCTTTGTGATGGCCACTCCAGTACATTGATGTTGCTGTTGTTCAGCCAATTTGTAACCAATTTGGCAGTATGTCATCTCTGCTGGAGTCCGAGTTCCACCCTATGCAGGACATACTGGATGCACTGAGGAGCTCATTTAGCAGCAGACTACATCATCCCAGGTGCACAACCGAGAGGTTTCGTAGGTCCTTCCTACCAACGGCTGTCAGACTGTACAACCTAAGCAGGGCTGCTCGCAGAGATAGCAAAAAGACGTAACAAACTAATAGTTTTTTTTTTGAATGCAAAAGATGCAATAGACTTACACAATGGTCCTCTCCGGCATACAACTAGGAACATACCGGTCGCTATGGAGGGTGAGAATATGTATGGGCACATAATCATACCATGTAGGATAACTAAGTAGACAGTTATGCTGTTTCATCCCACCTAGCAACAATGCTCTGCACTGTGTGTGTTTATATATTTACATATTTATTCCATCTAGCTACAATGCTCAGCACTGGGTGTGTTTATATTTATATATCTATATATTTATTCCATCTAGCTACAATGCTCCGCACTGTGTTTTTATATATCTACATATTATTCCATCTAGCTACATTGCTCCGCACTGTGTGTGTTTATATACTTGCATATTTATTCCACCTAGCTGCAATGCTCCGTACTGTGGGTGTTTATATATTTACATATTTATTCCATCTAGCTACAATGCTCTGCACTGTGTGTTCATATATTCATATATTTATTCCATCCAGCTACAATGCTCTGCACTGTGTGTCTGTGTGTGTGTGTGTGTGTATATATATATTTTATAGTAATATGTACATATGTATATTAGCTGCTCTTGCTTGCTTGTTTTTTTTTTTTTGTTTTGTTTTTTTTTTCTTGCCTTCTGATTGTTGCTCTGAGTGTTGCTATCCCTGTGCTGTTGCAATCCTGTAATTTCCCTGTTGTGGGACTAATAAAGGCTTATCTTATCTTATCTTATCTTATCTTATCTTATGCTGAGGGTCATTGTCTATTTGGAAGACCCCTTTGCACCCAAGCTTTAACCTTCTGGTTGGTGTCTTGAGATGTTGCTTCAATATTTCCACATAATGTTCTTTCCTCATGATGCCATCTATTTTGTGACATGCACCAGTCCCTCCTGCAGCAAAACACCCCCACAACATGATGCTGCCACCCCTGTACTTCACAGTTGGTGTGGTTTTCTCAGGCTTGTAAGCTTCCCCCTTTTTCTTCCAAATGTAACAATAGTCATTATAGCCAAACAGTTCAGTTTTAGTTTCATCAGACCACAGGACATGTCTCCAAAAATTAAGGTCTTTGTCCCTGTATGCATTTCCAAACTGTAATCTGGATTTTTTATGTTGCTTTTGGGGTCATGGCTTCTTCCTCACTGAGTGGCCTTTCAGCCCATGGCGGTGTAGGACTTGTTTCACTGTGGATAATGACACTCTTCTATCAGCTTCAGCCAGCATCTTCACAAGGTCTTTTGCTTTTGTTCTGGGGTTGATATGCACATTTTGTACCAAAACACGTTCATCTTTGGAGCACAGAACCCATCTCTTTCCTGAGCAGTATGATGGCTGGACATTCCCATGGTGTTTATACTTGTGTATAATTGTTTTGAACAGATGAACGTGGCACCTTCAGGCATATGGAAATTTTACCCAAGGATGAACCAGACTTGTAGAGGGCCACAATTCTCTTCTTATATCTTGGCTGATTTCTTTTGGTGTCACACAAGGAAACAGTGTGTTTGGGGTGTGGCTTAAAATACGAGGGGGGGCTGAAAAGTTCATAGTAGTCAGATTTGACCAAATGTGGTTTATTTTTCAACTGCAGAGATCCAAGCACTGCAACATTGATGGAAGAAGTGTGTGGACTGAAGGGGAGACTATGTTGAAAAACAAACCACATTTGGTCAAATTTGACCACAATGATCTTTTCAGGCCACCCACCCCACCCCCCAGTGCATCCAGAGGTGTCCATCCAGTTAACTCAGATGTTGTCAACTAACCTATCAGAAGCTTCCAAAGCCATGACATCATCATCTGGGCTTTCCCAAATTGTTTAAAAGCATAGTAATTTTAGTGTATTGTAACAAGTGCAATTGCATTATTGTGACTTTGAGGGACTCTGTCTCCGTCGCCTTCTTGTGACGTTGTGGGAGCGCGTCCCGACACTGATTCTTCAGCAGGATGGAGTTCAACAATACACATGTATGCCGTTGTCTAAGCTCCAGCACTATTATTAACCCTTGTTTGTCTGTGACGACAGTCCGGGTATGTGAAAGGCTGAGTGCATGTGTGGCACGCCAGTCGCTCTACAGCCGGTCTGTTTGCAGTTTTTCTTTATTAAAAATGTGCAGTGTGATTTCCCAGCACTTGTGGACTGCTGCTTTTCCACACATACTCCCGCGACCTGTCACAGTATGTAAACTTCTGACTTGTAAGAAAGTAATAAAAAATTATTGTTGGCCCTGCGATGGACTGGCGATCTGTCCAGGGTGTACCCTGCCTCTCACCCAAAGATGCTGGGATAGGTTCCAGCCCCCCCCGTGAAAAGGATTACGTGGAAGAAGATTGAGGGATTGATGGATGGATGGATGGATGGAAATGATTTAGCAAACAGAAATAATTTTGGTAGTCTAACTGACCAAAAACAGTGGAGGTTTAGTCTGAGTTAATGTCAGACAGTTGGAAAAAAGTTGTCTTTTAAGAATATTAAGAAATTTTATTGTCATTGCACACCAAGATACAATGAAGTTCTGTTTAGCAGCAATCACTCAGTAGCAGCTACAATGTAAAGTATATATTAAATAAATATGTATATAAATAAGTATGTAATATGTTAAAATCAACATATAGTGCATTTAATACAGTGTAAACGTCTGGTGTCAGCTGTAGTGTCAATACATTTTATGTTAAATAGGTTTTCAAAATGTCAGAGGCTAATTTAAATACATTGTGAAAATGTATCTGTTGTTTTTAATATTTAAAAAAAGAATTTTCCTTTACATTAATTGAAAATCTCATGTGCATCCCCCTCTTCCTGATTAGTGCTGATTTCCTTGGCCTTCGTTCAGTGGTCAAATGCCCTCCTCCATCTCTCCCTGTAGCATTCGTCACTCAGAGTTACAGTTGCACATCAGCTCTCAAAGCTGTGCTCCCCCACGCTCACATGGGACTCTTCATGCCTCAGTGCAATGACTTAGTTTTTCTGCTGCATAGAACAAACTACAGAAGATGCTTGGGGGAAGCATGATGATGCACTGTAGCTGGGTGATGCTCCGGCATTTGTAAAGTTGTTTTTACATTAGAAGACATGCTAATAATAGTTTATGAAAGAAACAGATGAAAAAGAAATTCTTGACATTAACAAATTCAGAGACAAAAAAATCAACTGATTGTAATGATTTCAGTATGTTCTTGGATAATGTATTATTGATTGTATTGTTTAACACTTCACTTACTTATGAAAATAGCAAGAGTCGTTCCTCTGTATAAGACTGGTGACAAACACTTATTGTCAAACTACAGACCCATCTCCTTGTTACCTCAGTTCTCCAAAATGCTGTAAAAAATATTTGTTAAGAGACTAAATGATTTCATTGATAAGCACAATATACTCTGCGAACAACAGTATGGATTCAGGAAGAACCGGACCACCTCACTGGCACTCATGGACTTTGTTGAACAGATTACGGATGCAACAGATAGAAGAGAATACACAGCTGGAATATTTCTGGACTTACAAAAGGCATTTGATAGAGCTGACCATAAATTACTCCTCAGTAAATTACTTAAGTATGGCATCAGAGGAATTGCTTTTGACTGGTTACACAGCTATTTAGAAGACAGATATCAATATGTTCATGTGAACAATACAGACTCTGAGTTGCTGAAGATGACGTGTGGGGTACCACAGGGTTCTGTGCTTGGTCCATTGCTGTTTATTTTGTATATTAATGATTTATGTTCAGTGTCTAAATTGTTCAAGTGTATTTTATTTGCAGATGACACAACCTTTTTTTGTAGTGGAGAAAATCTTAAGCAGCTTCTGGATTCAGTAGAAAATGAACTTAAACAAATCAATCAATGGCTCACTGCCAATAAATTATCTATTCACCTTGGAAAAACAAAATGTATAATATTTGGAAACCGCAAATTATGTAATCACAGAAAAATTAAAATAAACAATGTTGAAATTGACACAGTTTTTGAAACCAAGTTCCTAGGGGTCATTGTTGATAACAAACTAAACTGGAAATCACACATAAATTATGTCAAAACTAAAATGTCTAAATCCATTGCCATACTGTATAAAGTTAAGGATCTCATGTGTCAGAAATCTTTTTGCATTTTATATAATTCACTGATAGTTCCTTATATGACATACTGTATGGAGATCTGTGGAAGCACATACAAAACGAACACAAACTTAATCTTTTTACTACAGAAAAAAGCCGTACGCATAATATCAAAGAAACCTTACTGTGAACCAACAAATCCAATATTCATTCAATTACATACTCTTAAATTTAGAGATCTAGTAGATTATAATGTTATTCAAATCATGTACAAAGCAAATAATAACCAATTACCTGTTAATATTCAGAGACTGTTTAAATAAAGGGAAAGTGAATATGTGCTAAGAGGTAACTCTGTTTTAATAAGCCAAAGGTTAGAGCAAATACAAAGTATCATTGCATGTCTGTCACTGGAGTTAAACTGTGGAACTGTTGCTCTGAAAATATTAAAATATGTTCAACTCTGAAGTAATTCAAAAAATTGTACAAAGATGAGAAGATCTCCCAGTATCTCACTGTAAATGCTGGGAGATAAATTTGTAATAACTTAAAGGTTTTTGTTTGTTTTTTTGTCTACTTGTTCTACTTTATTTTCTTTGTTAATTTTGGGTAAGACAAACTTTTATGTTATTGATTTTAAAATTGTAATGGATAGGCACTATATAAGCATGAGCTTCAGCCTACACCCTTTCGGTTGTTCTTTTGTGGTGTAGAGGCTGGGTTAATCATCTCAGACTGGATGCAGAGGGTAAACAGAGAAGGACAATAGGTATGGAGATTATGGTGAGGTAGCAGGAAGAAGGAGTTGGGGGAGAAGGGATGAATGTATTGTGGTGCGAGATGTCATGCAGATGTGAGATGGGCAGTTGATATAAGGAGAGCCCCTGGTGTATTGAGACATGCTTTTTCTGTGTATGACTGATGTGAGAGTGAATAAAGTCGTCTGCTGCATAAATCTGCCTCCGTTATTTACACTCTTCGCACTGGTGACCCTTTGACGAATTATGGAACATGAGGCAAGAACCCCGGAGTCGGCCCAAACGGGAAGCCCCAGCGACACGGCAAGCATCCCAGAGACGGCCCAGACGGGAACCCTCAGCAACACGTGCGCCGTTTCGGTCAAACTACCGGACTTTTGGCTGCACAACCCATGGTCTTGGTTCCACCACACCGAGGCTCAGTTCGCCCTCCGGGGAATAATGGCAGACGACACCAAATATTACTATGTGGTCGCAGCGCTGGACGCTCGCACGTCTCAGCAAGTAGCGAGCCTGCTCCAACAGCCTCCAGCCCACAACAAATACGGGGCTCTCAAGGCCGCGCTGACCCGGCACTACACGCTCTCAGACTGTGAGAGAGCAGAGAGGCTCCTGAGGCATTCCGAGTTAGGAGATGGGTTGGCAGTCGAACTGATGGAGAAGATGTTAGCGTTGTGTTTGTCTACCTGGATGACATCCTGGTGGCCAGTGCGTCCGAGGACGAACACGTAACCCACCTCAGGACGGTTTTCTGGAGGTTGGAGGACCACGGGTTAATAATCAACCCGGCGAAATGCCAGTTCGGCGTGACGGGGATTGATTTTTTGGGGCACTGCGTCTCACCGGAGGGAGCGATACCCTTGCCCGACAAAGTGCGCGCCATGGTGAATTTTCCCCGGCCTCAGACGGTCAGGGCGCTGTAAGAATTTTTGTGGATGGTTAACTTTTATAACCAGTTCTTCCCCCGCGCAGCTCAACTCATGCAGTCATTGTACGCCGCGCTCAAGAAACGGAAACCCGCGGACAGAGTCGAATGGACTCCGGAGCGGGAGCAGGCATTCTCTGAGGTTAAAACAGCCCTGGCAAACGCCGCACTGTTGGCGCACCCGGACCCGGCGGTCCAGATAGCGCTCACTACTGACGCCTCGGACGTGGCCATAGGGGCCGTCGTGGAGCAACGTGTCGCCGGTTCTTGGCAGCCGCTCGCTTTTTTCAGCAGGGCTTTGCGCGACAGTGAACGTAAATACAGCGCGTTCGACAGAGAGTTGCTGGCTCTCCATCTGGCCATACGCAACTTCCAGTTCTGGCTGGAAGGGCGCAGCTTCACTGCGTTCGTGGACCACAAGCTGCTAACGTTCGCGATGGCCAAGGTTTTGGAACCATGGTCGGGCCGGCAGCAGAGACAGCTGGCCGCGATCTCGGAGTTTACGACCGATATTCAGCATGTGTTGGGTAAACTGAATGTGGTGGCGGACTGCCTCTTGCGCGCAGTAGTGGCCCTGGTCTGCGTGGGGATAGATTATACAGGCATGGCCGCAGAGCAGATTGGCGATACGGAAGTGTGCGCGCTCCAGTCTGGACCAACAGGGCTAAGAGATCGTCACTTCCTTGTGGTAACGTATCGTCACTTCCTGTTTTGCTGTCTGCCTGTGTGGTTTGCTCTCCAGCCACTAGCTATGGCTACTAGCTCTCCTTCCTCTCCTCCTCTGGTGTGCTCTCTCTGTCAGATGTTTAGCTACACCTCTGCCTCTTTTAGTGATAACGGTAAATGTAATAATGTTGTCTTTTTGAGGCGCTCGAGGCGAGGTTGTCTGATTTGGAATCCCGGCTCCGCTGCATTGAAACACCGTCTGCGCCAGTTAATCTCGACGGACGCCCCTTAGCTGCAGCGGAGCTAGCTAGCTTAGGTCCCCCTGTCACCGGTTCCCCGGCTCTCCTCTGCAGCGAGGAGACTGGGTGGGTGACGGTGAGAAGGAAGCCTAGTCGCAAAGCCCCGGTTCACCACCAACCTGTTCACGTTTCTAATCGTTTTTCCCCGCTCAGCGACACACCCGCTGAGGAAAAAACTCTGATCATTGGCGACTCTGTAGTCAGAAACGTGAACCTAGAGACTCCAGCGGCCATAGTCACATGCATTCCTGGGGCCAGAGCAGGCGACATCGAGTCAAATCTGAAAATGCTGGCTAAAAGTAACTGTAAATATTCCACAATTGTTATTCACGCCGGCATTAATGACATCCGTCTCCGGCAGTCGGAAGTCACGAAACTTAATGTAGAATCGGTGTGTGACTTTGCCAAAACGATGTCTGCCACTGTAGTATTCTCTGGGCCCCTCCCCAATCTGACCAGTGATGACATGTTTAGTCGCTCGTCATCCTTGAACCGCTGGCTGTCTGTGTGGTGTCCTAAAAATGACGTGGGCTACATTGACAATTGGAGCTCTTTTTGGGGAAAACCTGGTCTTATGAGACGAGACAGCATTCATCCCACTTTGGATGGTGCTTCTCATTTATCTAACAATCTGGCATCTTTTTTATCCAAATTTCCAAAACCCTGACTACTCAGAGTTGGGACCAGGAAGCAGAGTCTCAGTCTTACACGCCTCTCTGCAGCTCCTCTTCATCCGCCACCCCTCAGCTTAGCCCCTGTCTTCCCCATCAGAGAATCGTTGTCTGCTCCCTCCAAAGTAAATAAAAATATAATGTATAAGCATCCCAAAGTGATAAAGCAAAATATTGGTAAAACTCAAATTAAACATAAAGCCTCTAAATTGAATGATTTGGCCTCTGTTCCTCCTCATAATTTAAAAATTAAATGTGGTTTATTAAATATTAGGTCTCTAACTCCCAAGTCTCTGTTAGTCCATGATCTGTTAATTGATCATCAGATTGATTTAATTTCCCTTACAGAGACTTGGTTAGGACAAGAGGATTATGTTGGTTTAAATGAATCAACTCCCTCTGGTTATTTAAACTGTCAAAATCCCAGAAGTTCTGGTCGTGGAGGAGGAGTAGCATCAATTTACCATTCCAAATTACTAGTTAATGTAAAGCAAAAAACATGTTATAATTCCTTTGAGGGCCTGGTCCTCAGTATTGGGCACTTTAGCAATTCCAGGTTAAACCCAATTTTATTTGCCATAGTTTATCGTCCCCCATCAACCTATTCAGAATTTTTATCCGAATTTCCTGATTTCTTAGCTGATTTAGTGCTGAAATCTGATAGAATAATTATAGTAGGGGACTTTAATATACATGTGGATGTAGATAGTGACTGCCTTAATGTGGCTTTTAATTCAATATTAGACTCGATTGGGTTTTCTCAGAAAGTAGGAAATTCTACTCATTACCTCCACCATACATTGGACCTTGTTCTGACATATGGCATAGAAATAGAAAATCTGGCAGTGTCTCCTCATAACCCTGTACTGTCAGACCATTGTCTGTTAACCTTTGATTTTACTATTTCTGACTATTTGGCGCCTAAAGAAAAATATTATCACAGTAGATGCCTCTCAGATGATGCTGTTTCCAAATTTATGCAGATTGTTTCCTCTATGCCATGTGTCAACACAACGGAAATAAGCTATAGACAGCTTGCTCCTTCTGTAATTGATAACATGGTGGATAGTGTTTCAGCTTCTCTGCATCAGGCTCTAGACTTGGTGGCCCCCTTAAAAAAGAAAAAGTCTAATCAGAGATTTTTAACTCCTTGGTTCAACACAGAAACTCGTAGCTTAAAACAGAAGACTCGTCAATTAGAAAGAAAATGGCGCTCTACTAATTTAGATGAAATCTATTTAGCTTGGAGAAATCATCTTTTAATTTATAAAAAATCTCTTAGAAAAGCTAGAACGAGTTATTACTCTGCATTAATAGAAGAGAACAAGAATAATCCCAGGTTTCTTTTCAGTACTGTAGCCAGGTTGACAAAGAGTCAGGACTCTGTCAATCCTAGCATCCCCTTAGAGCTTACTAGTCAGGACTTTATGAACTTTTTCAATAATAAAATTTCATCCATCAGAGATAAAATCAATCAGATTCTTCCCACAGTTAACTTAAATACTGTAACTACTACAACTCCTTCTATTGATGTCTGTCTTGATGAGTTTACTCCAATCGACCTTTGTGAGTTAGACAAAATAGTTTCCTCATCCAAACCTTCAACTTGTCTTTTAGACCCTATTCCTACCAGGTTATTTAAAGAAGTCTTCCCACTTATTGGTAGCTTTATTCTTCATATAATCAATTCTTCATTAACTTTAGGCCATGTACCGCAGGCTTTTAAAACGGCTGTAATTAAACCCTTACTCAAAAAGCCAACGCTAGATCCAGGAGCTTTAGCTAACTATAGACCAATCTCTAATCTCCCTTTCATTTCAAAAATCTTAGAAAGAGTTGTTGCTATGCAATTATTTGACCACCTGCAGGGAAATGGTTTATTTGAGGAGTTTCAATCTGGGTTTAGAATCCATCATAGCACTGAAACAGCCTTAGCGAAGGTCACTAACGACCTCCTCATTGCATCTGATAATGGACTAGTTTCTGTACTTGTCCTTTTAGATCTTAGTGCAGCTTTTGATACTATTGATCATAATATTCTACTTGATAGATTAGAACACTATGTTGGACTTAATGGAACTTCGTTGCAGTGGTTTAGATCTTATTTATCTGATAGGTTCCAGTTTGTTCATGTAAATGATGAGTTTTCTCTCAGCTCAAAGCTTAGTCATGGAGTTCCACAGGGATCTGTGCTTGGCCCTACTCTTTTTAGTTTATATATGCTTCCGTTAGGCAACATTATTAGAAAGCACTGTATACATTTTCACTGTTATGCAGATGACACACAATTATACCTGTCAATGAAGCCAGATGATACTAATCAATTAGCCAAGTTAGAAGCCTGTCTTAAGGAAATCAAAGTTTGGATGACTTGTAATTTCCTGCTATTAAATTCAGATAAGACTGAAGTCATTCTTGTTGGTCCAAAAAACCTTAGAAATTCCTTTCCAAATCAAACTTTCAGTTTGGATGCAGTTACTCTTTCTCTTAATAGCTCTGTGAGGAACCTTGGAGTTATTTTTGATCAGGATTTGTCCTTCAATTCACATATTAAATTTGTTTCTAAGACTGCCTTCTATCATTTGCGTAATATTGCCAAGATTAGGAGCATCTTGTCTCAGAGTGATGCTGAGAAGCTGATCCACGCTTTTGTTAGCTCGAGATTAGATTATTGTAATTCTTTATTATCAGGTTGTCCTAAAACATCTTTAAAAAGTCTTCAGCTGATCCAAAATGCTGCAGCAAGAGTTTTAACAGGTACTAGAAAGAGAGATCATATCTCTCCGGTTCTGGCCTCCCTTCATTGGCTTCCCATAGAGTTTAGAATTAAGTTTAAAATCCTTCTTCTTACTTACAAAGCTCTAAACAATCAGGCTCCTTTTTATTTAAAAGATCTGATACTACCGTATCATCCTAACAGAGCACTACGCTCCCAAAATGCAGGTTTACTTGTAATACCTAGAATCTCCAAAAGTACAATGGGAGGCAGAGCCTTCAGTTATCAAGCTCCTCTCCTGTGGAATCAGCTGCCAATCTGGATTCGGGAGTCAGACTCGATCTCTGTTTTTAAGGATAGGGCTAAAACCTACCTTTTTGATATAGCCTACAATTAGGGAGGGATCATGTGTTTTCTGAACCCTCCCTTAGTTATGCTGCTAATAGGTTTAGTCAGCCGGGGGACCTCCAGTAATGCACTGGGCCTCACTCCTTTCCTCACTCTCTATGAAATATTTTTTTTTTGCTGGTCATTAACATTTGTTTGTTCCCTCCCATAGATTGAGTCCCCATCGTGCTGTTTGCTCTCTACATGTCTGTTCTTTTCTTCTTCTCTATCCCCTCACCCCCCAGCCAGTCGCAGCAGATGACTGCCCCTCCCTGAGCCTGGTTCTGCTGGAGGTTTCTTCCTGTTAAAAGGGAGTTTTTCCTCTCCACCGTCGCCAAGTGCTTGCTCACAGGGGATCGCCTGATTGCTGGGGTCTTTCTGCAACTGTGGGGGTCCTCCCTACAGTTGATAGTGCTATGAGATGACTGTTGTTGTGAAATGGCGCTATATAAATAAAGTTGAATTGAATTGAATTGAATTAAGGCTGGAGAGCAGAGTACTTCAAGACGGCAGCCCCCCCCCCAATCTGCGATGTCTCCACGGGACGCCCGCGCCCGGTGGTCCCAGTTGCTTGGCTCCGCCACGTGTTTGAGTCAGTTCACACTCTGGTGCACCCAGGAGTGCGCGCATCAGTCAAAATGGTGGGAGCGAAGTTCGTGTGGCCAGGCCTGCGCAAACAAGTGAAAGAGTGGGCTGCAGCCTGTGTAGCGTGCCAACGAGCCAAAGTACACAGACACACGGAGGCTCCTTTGGAGCTGTTTTGTATACCGGCGAAGAGGTTCGACCATGTTCACGTGGATCTCATGGGCCCCCTCCCGCCATCGCAGGGGTGCACACACCTTCTGTCAGTGGTGGACCGCACCACACGCTGGCCAGAAGCAGTCCCGCTGGCGGCAACCACGTCCGTGGACGTGGCGCACGCTTTTTTGACGACATGGGTGGCACGTTTTGGAATCCCATCGGACATCACGTCCGATAGGGGCCCTCAGTTTGTTTCCGACCTCTGGTCCGCAATGGCCCGTAGCCTGGGTGTTGCAGTTCATCGCACAACCGCGTACAACCCACAGGACAATGGGTTATGCAAGCGTTTTCATAGGTCACTGAAAGCAGCGCTCAGGGCTTCGCTGACGGATGCAAATTGGGTAGACCAGTTGCCGTGGGTTTTATTGGGGTTGCATTCCACACCAAAAGAGGATTTAGAGGCTTCTCCGGCGGAGCTTGTTTTTTCTCAGCCACTGCGGCTGCCCGGGGAATTTTTGACAGATAATCCCATGCCGGACAACTGCCCGTCTCAGCGTTTGCAGCGTAGTGCAGACACAGGCACGCTGCCCGGCCCGGCCCACCACTGTTTTCCACACGCTTTTGTGCCAAAAACTTTGAAGAACGTGGCGTTCGTGTTCGTCAGGCACGATGCCCGCCATTGCACCCACCCTACGATGGCCCGTTCAGAGTGCTGGAAACAGGAGACAAACATTTTTTGTTAGACTTAGGGGGTCGTCGGGAGAAAATATGCATAGACAGACTTAAGCCCGGCTTTGTGGTGGCGGACGAGCAAGTGATGTTGGCTTGGGCCCCTCGGCATGGAAGACCCCCACTGAGAACTCCCCAGGTAAACGATTCATCAGAGCAGCCACACGGGCAAGTCGAAGGTTTCCCCCGCCCCTCGCCATGGCCCACCCACAGACAGACACACCCCCAGGAGTCCCCCGCCGGCACAGCAGCGCCGCGGAGGTGGTAAACCCCCGTTACAGCAGATATGGGAGGAGACTGAAGCCAGAAGGGCATGAGGACTGAAACTCGGTCTGAGATTCTGAGGGGGGGGGGGTGTAGAGGCTGGGTTAATCATCTCAGACTGGATGCAGAGGGTAAACAGAGAAGGACAATGTATGGAGATTATGGTGAGGTAGCAGGAAGAAGGAGTTGGGGGAGAAGGGGTGAATGTATTGTGATGTGAGATGTCATGCAGATGTGAGATGGGCGGTTGATATAAAAGGAGAACCCCTGGTATATTGAGACATGCTTTTTCTGTGTATGACTGATGTGAGAGTGAATAAAGTCATCTGCTGCATAAATCTGCCTCCGTTATTTACACTCTCCACAGTGTGTTCTTATTGTATTGTATGTATGTTTATTTTATTACCGAATAAATTTGTTCATTCATTCATTCATTCATTCATAATATTAGTGAAAGAGGGAGCTTGTTTCTAACAGGAATTCAGGTGAGGTTTTAAAAGTGTTTATTCAAAAATTTCCTGTTTTACTACTTCTAGAAACAAATTGCATTTACACACATCTGGACTGACAGTTAATGGGACTGTTCTGTAAATATAGTAAAGAACACTGCAGCACAAGAGTACAGTCTGTTGCTCTGCTGTTCAAAAGCAATATTTGAACATCTTTGAATAGTAGTGGCTCTTTTTGAAAAAAATGGCAAAGAAAATGAAAAGAAGTAGCTACCCAAGAACAATGAAATCATAATGGCTATAGTACCCTTGTGGCAATGTTGTGGGCTTATTTTTTGGTCAAATTTAAGTACATAAAGTGAAATAAAACAAAATGCCCGTTTACATAGTTTCTAGTTGTCACTTCTCTGGTTCTTAAGCAATGATTAATCTTGGTTTCATCTGTAAGTGCCCAATCATTTTCATCCATCCATCTTCTACCGCTTAATCCTTTCAGGTCGCTGGGAGGCTGGAGCCTATCCCAGCATCTTTGGCCAAGAGTCAGGGTACACCTAGACGGATCGCCAGTCCATCGCAGGGCCAATACAGAGAGACAGACAACCATTCACTCTCATATTCATTACCTAAGGACAATTTAGAATCCCCAGCTGATGCCATTTAACCCAACGTGCATGTTTTTGGCCTGTGGGAAGAAACCGGAGTACCCGGAATAAACCCACATAGACACAGGGAGAACAAGCAAACTCCACACAGAAGGGTCACCGATGGTCTGGGGGTGAGATTGAACCCACGATGGTCAGGGGTGGAATCAATCCCGTGACCTTCTTGCTGTGCTGCCACAGTGCTAACCACTGCACCACCGTGCTGCTCAATCATTTTCATGTTTATTAAATGATAAACATAAATAAATGATATTTATTTATATATTAAATGGGCTGCACGGTGGCGCAGTGGTTAGCACTGCGGCAGCACAGTTTACCCTCGGCCGGGGGATCGCGGGGATCATGAGATTGTGGGTTCGATCCCTGCCCCCGGCCAACAGTGATCTGTGTGGAGTTTGCATGTTCTCCCCGTGTTGCGTGGGTTTACTCCGGGATTTCTCCGGTTTCCTCCCGCATGCCAAAAACATGCAGGTTAGGGATATGGGGCACTTGCGCACGCAGCGACTGGCAGCTGGTGGCTTGTCACCAGACTGCAAAACAAATCTACCTACGGGTACAAAATAAGTACCAAAAAAAATGATAGAAATGTTTTGAACAACATGAATATATAATATAAGGGCAGTCTTGGTCAGTGTTTGAATCTAAATACCTACTGATTTCACATGGACTGAGAGGAACC
Organism: Pholidichthys leucotaenia; assembly: GCA_020510985.1. NCBI lineage: Eukaryota > Metazoa > Chordata > Actinopteri > Cichliformes > Pholidichthyidae > Pholidichthys > Pholidichthys leucotaenia. Next base: position 206,167,994 of record CM035839.1, read on the forward strand.
AACCTTGGCACGGTTGTTAGTCTTTCTCTACATAGGTACCACCAAGGGTCACACACTTCTCCCATCGCTTTATGCAGTTGTGGAGACCTCACCTGTAGAAACCAGCCGGTTGCGTCAGAAGCCACAACTTGACCTCGGAAATCAGTGTTTCATCGCCTTGGAAGTGCTTGCCCTTCAGAAATGACTTCATCATTGGAATGTGGTGGAAGTCACATGGTGTGAGATTGGGAGAGTAAGGGGCGTGAGAAAGGATTTCATAGCCACAGGACCATACTTCCATCTGGGCAACATGTGAGTTGTGAATCAGGGTGTTGTCTTTCAGGAGGCGAACAACTTTGGCCAGCATGCCACGCCTCTCAGTTTTGATGGCCTTCTATTATTTCTGCAGTAGTGAAGTGTAGTACGTGCCTGTCATTGTATTCCAGGAAATCTATCCTCAACACTCTATGCTGGTCCCAAAATACTGTGAGCATGACCTTGCCTACCGAGGGTTGGACACGTGCTTTCTTCAGAGGTGGTGAGACATAATGCTTCCAATGCCTTGATTGGGCTTTAGTCTCTGGATCATAGTAATGGACCCATGTTTTGTCCTGCATGATTAGTTTGTCAGAGAAGTCCTCGTCATTTTCTTGTCACATGGCCAATAGAGCCTGGAAGCATGTGACTCGTTCCTGCTTCTGGAAATGTGTGAACAACTGGGGGTCCATTGTGCAGACAACTCCTGCATGTGCAAAGGGTCATGGATGATTTTTTTTTTTTTTTTTTTTTTTGCACGGACCCCACACTGATCTTGACATCTTGGGCTAGTTGGTGAACAGTTATGTGGCGGTCCATCAAAATGGTGGCCTCCACTTGCCAGATAGTGTCTTCAGCAGTGGTGCACTGTGGTTGCTCAGGAATGGGTGGCATTTCCATTGATGTCTGACCACACTTGAACTGTCAGTGCCAGTGATTGACTACCTCATACAATGAGGCATCCTCCCCATAAGTCACGTTCATCTCATCAAATGTCTCCTGTGGTGTGTGGCCTCTCAAGTAAAGGAACCTGGTGACCGCTCTGAATTCAACTGGCTCCATTATCATGCCTTACTCCACCTCTGCACCTGTAAAAGAGAAACTCTTTGGAGTTCAGAGCTGCAAATTACCATGTGACCTATACAGATATGGATTATTATACATGTGCAGTTTGATCCTCCTACAGTAACTAGATGTTGGTCAGTGAAATCTTTATTGAGCAGCCCTCGTAATTAGCAATATATAGCGTCCCCTGCGTGAGACCAGGCTGGTTTTACTCATAATATTAATTCTTTTAGTTTTACCCTCCAGATTTCTTCTTAAAGTAATGAACAAAAGGCTTTTGTCCTCAATTTGTACTATAGCCAGCTTTTAAGTAGTTTAAAATGATTACTCATCATATATTTCAGTACAGTAATTCACAGTAATTTAAAGTCACATTAAATAAATTTGAAATAAGATCATTTGTTTTATTTTCAGACTTGCAGCTATTCTCCAAAGATACTCCACACTGTAATTGTGTAACCAGAGCATGGCTTTCCCCACTGCTGCTCTGCAGCTCTTTCACGTTGTAGGTCACTGGGCTTCTCGCAGGCTTGAGGTCAAATGAGCTGACATTTGGAGTGACTATACTGTAATTTTCAGCTCCCAGCCATACTTTATACTGTATTTACCGGAGTGGTGGCTCAGTTGGTAGAGCATCCGCCCCACACCCAGGAGGCCGGGGTTCAAATCCTGGCTGGGTCATGCCGAAGGCCATATAAAAGCGGAACTTCCTGCCATCCAGCTTGGTGCTCAGCAATAATGGAACAAAGTAGGAAAATTTGTGGCGGCGCCTTGCATGGCAGCGACCCCTCTGATTCTATATGTGTGTGATTAATATTGTAGATAAGAGAAACATAATTTTGTTCTACTGTACATGATTGGCTGTATGGATTTGAATGACAATAAAGATGGCTTATCCTTATTTGACACAATCATTTCACCTCGACTTATTATTGAATGTCACTTTCTAGCTGTTTTTCCACTATGTTGTGATATAAGTATAGTGAGAACTTAAACTGTTACACTTCAAACTGTTTTTGTCAGTATTGTTGATGCTGTTAAGGATACCACGAGTTAGACTGGCGTTTTGACGAGTGTTTCCTCTGGCTTAAAGACCTTGGCGTGGTGGCAACATATTTTTCCTGGGGGGGGGGGACAGAAAACACATATGTATGAGTATGTTAAATTTATTCTATTTATTTCTTTTTTTAATTTTGCACAGTAACTTTGCAAATAATAATAATGCATCAGATTTATATATCGCTTTATCATAGACACTCAGATGCTTTTTACAGATACATTATTCACTCACTCCAGACAGACAATGGTAGTGGCAAGCTACTACTGTAGCCACAGCTGCCCTGGGGCAGGCTGACGGAAACCTGGCTGCCAATCCGGGCAAACGGCCTCTTCGGCCACCACCGAACATTTATACACATTCATACCCAGTGTTATGGACACTGGAGGCAAGGTGGGTAAGGTGTCTTGCCCAGGGACACAACAGCAGGATACCTGGGGTGAACGGGATTCGAACTGCCAACCATCTGGTTATTGGATGACCCGCTCTACCTCCTGAGCCACTGCCGTGCATATGGAACTTACAGTTTGAAGTATTGTACAACCAAGGCTTGAATGTTGGAATATTGGGCCATTTGGGGTCCCACCCAGACGTCCTGTAACTTTTTACTGGTGTCATCCTCCTCTCCTCCCTCTGCTCCCACCTCTCCTGGACCCTCTGCCTGAACACTTTCCTCTCCTTGGCTCCTCTCTTCTGTCTCATCTTGCCCTCTCTGAGCTCTGTCTAATTCAGCTTCTCTCTCTGTCTATGGTGGTATACAAACAGGTTAGAAAATATCAAGTGCCATATAAATTAAAGGAGACAACCAAAAATTTCTAGTTAAGGGTACAAAGAGCACCCACTTAAAACTTGAGTAATGACTTCAGTCTTGAAGGTTTAAGGTTTTTCTCCAAAATTTAACAATTTTCTTATAGTTTTCTACTTTTCTCTGTAAATTTGTCTAACTTTGAAACCATTTTCCTCAAATTTGTAATTTCCTCTTGTAAAATTGACTTTTCTTGTACATTTGAATCAGAATCAGAATCAGCTTTATTGGCCAAGTATGCACAACACATACAAGGAATTTGACTTTGGCTAAAAACTTGCTCTCGTTGTTCAGGTGGAGGATTTAAATAAGGATTCAATGACAACAGAGTATGTACAGTAAATTACAGTCTGTCCACATTTCTACAGTATAAAAGGATGCAAATATATACAGGAATATATGCAGTTATTTACTCAGACTAACCACACTTTGCAGAAATATATGAAAAAATATACAGGCACACAGTATTTCAATGTGAACTCAGATTCAGTGATATAATGTGAATGAAGTAAAAAGCAGTGTGAGAGTTATGTGCAATGTAATAATGGATGAAAAGTCATGAGTACAGTAACAGGTAGGACTAGGTGAATGTTAGGAGTTCATCAGAGTGATGGCTTGAGGAATGAAACTGTTCCTGTGACGGGTGGTTTTGACCTTCAGTGATCTGTAACGACGACCAGAAGATAGAAGTTCAAACAGTTTGTGGCCGGGGTGTGATGGGTCAGCACAGATGTTTCCCGCCCGTTTCCTGGTTATGGACCGATATAAGTTCTCAATGGAGGGTAGGTCAGTACCAATGATCCTCTCCGCAGACTTAACGATCCGCTGCAGTCTGGTCTTGTCCTGTTTAGTGCAGATCCAAACCAGACAGTGATGGAAAAGCAGAGGACAGATTGGATGATGGCGGTGTAGAAGACAACCAGCAGCTCCTGAGGCAAATCAAACTTCTTGAGCTGACGCAGAAAAAACAACCTCTGCTGGGCCTTTTTCCGGACAGTGTCTATATGGGAGGACCACTTCAGGTTCCGGGAGATTGTGGTACCCAGAAACTTGAAGGAGTCCACAGTGGACACTGTGCTGTTGAGGATGGTGAGTGGGGGGAATGAAGGGGGGTGTCGCCTGAAATCCACAGTCATCTCCACCGTTTTGGCTGGGTTAAGTTCAAGATGAAACTTTATTATAAATTTGTGGATTATTTTATGGCTTATTTTTGTCTGTTTTTTTAAAATAAAATTATTGTTTTTTAAATAAATTTGAAACGGACTGTGGTATTTCTTTTTTACTTTTTCCTTATAACAGTTTACATTTTTGACCATATTTTTGACCATATTTTTGACCATATAAAATTGTATTCAATGATTTAAATTAACTTAAATGACCAAGGATGCCGTTATTTCTGTTATAATATTTCTATATATTTATAGTTGTTTTTTTTTTTAGAAATCTCCACCACCAAGAAAACCCTCCCTTATGTTGAAATCCAAATGCTGGCACGTTCAGTTTGTCTGAAGAGCTGCTGACAGATTAAAGTCATTGACTTGGTGAATTTCAGTCATCTTAACTTGCCAGGTACATAACTGGGAACATAACTTATTATTGTAGTGGCTGGTGAAATATATCCTCAGCAATTCAGTAGTCCCCCTTGCCTTTCCTTTCATATGAAGCCAGCTGCATTTGAATTTTAGCCACATCTCTTAGCTAAGCGACTCTTCCATTATTGCTCCCGTTTCCAGCGGGTTACTTCTTCTGATTTTTTTTTCCACATTTAAAGTACTTTAATAAACTCATGTTTCTGTCGGACAGCCAAGCCTTATTCATGCTGCATTTCCCCTCTAGTCTGCCTTGGTCTGAGTACGCTTTGGACGAGCCCGGCAAGCACACGGCACTGTACATGCTCACTTTTTTCATCTACCCAGGCCAAGCGGTTGACACATGCACACAGCCATCATTTGTAGTTTTACTCCCGCCCAATAGGTGTCATGCGGTGGCCCTCGCGAGCCACCATAAGATGCCAAGAGTCGCCGGTGAGGTTTGAATAGATGTTTATTATTAACAAAAGAAACAAGGAAACACAAAGCAATGAGCCACGGTGGGCTAAAACACACCACACTACAAATACTTGAACATGAGCCAATAAAGAAGCACACTTACAAACATGACCATGGAACACTCGTTGACGTCTGAGCCGAGGGATGCTCGCTCAACATCTGGCAAGGGATAATTCTTTGATCGATTGTCGACCAATATTGACGAACAATCATTGACGATTCGTTCACGTTGACATTGACAATTTGTTGACATTGACATGGAATTGTTGACAAGACTGCCGCATTATTCTGCTCCCACTTAAATACAGAGCACCTGATACGCCGAAAATGCTGCACAGCTGTCAGGCTTGACAGCAGGAAGCCCCTCCGAGCGCTGTCACAATAAAGGCTCAGGGAGCCAAAGGGTAAACACTGCTGTCAAACCTGGTAAAGATGATGCATGGCTCGCGCGCGGACGAGATCGGCGCACGAGCCATGACAATAGGTAGCGCCAAGGCGGTGACGCGCCAGGATTTTCACCAACGAAGAAACGGCGGACTTCTTCACAAAAGTTTCTCTTCAAATAGAGTCCATTTCTGCTGTTTGACTTCCCAGTTTTCATTCCTTTTCCACGAAGATGCTGCTGCCGCTAGCGAGAAACTGCCTGCTGACTGACTGGAATGCTCGCGTGGGCGGGGCGCTTCTAAACTCTGCGCGGATGACAGCCACGCGCGTTGTTCATGTGCGCGCTTGCGGAAAGTCATTGCTTCATATATTTTTCTTAAATTCATATCTCCTTCTTGGTGTGGCGGTAAATTTGCTGGCGAGGCGGCCCGCCACCAAGAAATGTTACCAAAGGAAACCCTGGTTTTGACATATACATAAATAAGACGAGTGTTTTACAGCTTCGCCTTAAGAGGCTGAAGGTTGTGATGGTAAGGTGAACTCTAAAGAAAGAGTAGCACATCATAGATGTTGCGGATCATCCTATCATCACATTTTAACCAACCAGAAAAGCAGCTGCAGTGGACGGCTCATCTTAGTGCACTGCAGGACTCGGTGTTACAGAAGATCCTCTATTTCACTGCCATCAGACTGTACAACACCTTAAATCAATAGCAGATGGACTTTTTTAATATTAACTTTTTTATCTTTGGCATTTTTACAATCTCTCTCTGTAGTCAATTCTCTGAGGATTGACTTAACTATTGACAAACAGTATTCTTCATCAATCTATTCCGCTCCAACTTTCTCTTGTTGCTGTTACCAGATCATCTTTGCAGGTTGGAGCCTTGTCATGGACCATTTTCTTTAATTTCCAACAGAGATTTTCAGTAGGATTGAGGTCAGGACTATTGGCAGGCCATGCCATTGACATTATGTCTTTATTGAAGGAAAGTTTTCATGCTTTTTGTCCTATGGCAAGAATGATTATCGTCCTGGGAAAGGATGTCATCATCACCAACATCTTTTCAACTGATGGAATGAAAAAAGTGTCCAAAATTTCACTTTAAACTTGTGCATTTATTGAAGCTGTATTGACTGCTGTCCCCCCATACCTTTACCTGACATGCAGCCCCATATCATCAATGATTGTGGACATTTGAATGTTTTCCTCATGCAGTCATCTTCATAAATTTCACTGGAGCAGCACCAAATGAAAGTTCTAGCATCATCACTTTGCCCAATGCAGATTTGTGATTCCTCACTGAATGTCACTTTCATCCAATCATCCACAGTCCATGATTGCTTGTCTTTAGCCCACTGTAACGTTGTTTTTTCTGTGCAGGTGTTAATGATTGCTTTAGTTTGGCTTTTCTGTAAGTAAATCCCATTTCCTTTAGGTGATTTCTTACAGTTCGATCACAGACACTGACTCCAGTTTCTGCCCATTTGTTCCTTGTTTGTTTTGTTGTGTATTTTCTATTTTCAAGACATTTTACTTTAAGTTTTCTGTCTTGACACTTTGATGCCTCCCTTCATCTACCAGAATGCTTTACTATTACAACCTTCCCATTTTGTTTGTTCTTGGTCCAGATTTTAGCACAGTTGACTGGCGACAGCCAACATCTTTTGCTACATTCTATGATGATTTACCTTCCTGAAGAAGTTTTATAATCCTCTCCTATGTTTGAACTGATATTTCTGGTGTTGGAGCCATGATTCATGTTTATCAGCTTGGTGCAACAGCTCACCAAGGTGTGCAAGCATGCTTTTTTTTAACTGCAGACTAATGAGCAGATTTAATTTGATGAAGGTTATAGGACTGCAAATTACAGGGTGATTCCATAATATTTTAATCAGCATTGAGTGATTCCATATTTGTGACCCATGCTGGCAAAATGAGTCGGAATGCGCACCGCGTCATTACGAGCTACAGGCACGAGAAGTCATAAATCATGACTTTTCTTTGTTTGCTAGCAGCAAGTTCCGAGAAAACCCCCATGAGTATCTGGTATCATTGGAAAGCTTAGAAAACGTACTTTCTAAAAATACATATGTTTTTGTGGAAGACTTAACTCCAAACCAATCGAATGCACGTTTTAAGCCTAGCCAAAATATAAACAAATTGGCTTTTTCCGGGTCCGTTTTTGCACACTTCCTACAAATTAAATATCATTTTGAAGGTCTTTCAATACAGAATATGGAAAAAACGTTACCTCAGTTTTGATAATTTCCTCTAATTGACTCATTTTGTCAGCATGGGTCACATTTTATTTCTCTGCTTGATCTAATAAAAAAGCAATTGACTACAACTTTCTTCCATTCGTTTTTAAATGTGTCTCAAAGCCCGAACATTGGCATTTCAAATAAAATAGTTTTGTGACATGTCTGTGATTATTATTTTTTTTTTTTTTACAAAATTAAACTATTAAATGAACATTTTTCAAGGAGGGTGATTCCAAAATTTTGCCAGGGATTGTAATAAATTGAATCTGAATCTGAGATTAAGAGAGTGCTAGCAGACCATAGTAAGCTGTTGCACCTGGCTGATTTACAGGAAACGGAGCCCCAGTAACACTGCTGTCTGTTGAAACAAACAAAAACCATTATTAACATCTAAACTGAAAAAAAGGGTTACAGTGGGATATAGAGAAGGAGTTATGGACTGTGGATGATTGGATGAAAATTACAAATCACAAAATCAATGATAAATCACAAATCTGCTTTGGATATGGAGATGATGTGATAACTTTTGTTTGGTGTTGTTCCACTGAAACGTAGAAAGATGACTGCTGAAGAAAATAAGCACATTTTCAGTCATTAATGATACGACATTACATCATCTTCTTTTGGCTGCTCCCTTTAGGGGTCGCCACAGCAGATCATCTGCCTCCATCTCACCCTATCCCTTGCATCTTCCACCAACCCTCTCCATGTCCTCCTTCATTACTTCCGTGAATCTTCTGTGTGGTCTTCCTCTTTTCCTCCTGCCTGGCAGCTCCATCTTCAGCATCCTTTCTCCAATACATCCACTATCCCTCCTCTATACTGCACACTTCACAAATGATATGAGGTTACATGTAAGGTAAAAGGTTACTGAAATAAATTTTAAAAATGTCTATCAAAGTCACAGTTTGGATCAGATTTCTCTGTAAATCAATAATTATCTACTGTTGACTATTAGTGATGTGATTGAATTTGCGAGTAAAATTGTGAATAAGGATCCGATGTCATTTGAGGGAAATAGTCCAACTGAGCTAATCTTCACTGAAGGATTATCTTTATACCCACATGCCATTAAAAGTTATTGAAATCTTTTCCAAATGCTGAATGGTATTGCCATGGTGACATGGGGGAGTTTCAAGTCGCGTCATGAAAGAGGAAACTGTAATAACTTAGAGACACATTCTCCAGTTTGCACAAGTTTTTCATGATGGCTACTAGTCTGAATTTAAACACTTCTAAACCTTAATATTCACAACTTAGTACTCATTCTTTGGGATTTTAGTAAATCAGCCTTATTATGCAGTGTAGTGAGAGATATGAGTAAAGTGCTTTGAAAAATATTTGCCCCGGCTGATTTCTTATATTTTGCTCAAGTGTCACACTTAAATGTTTCAGATCATCATTTATTTACTTATTGTTTGCTTGTTTTAAATCCTTTTGCCGTGCAGCAGCTTTTGTTTATTTGATTACCACCAGCCTCATAACACTGATACACAGTTCATTCCCATTCTGCAGTACAAATACCAAATACCTTGGCATTATGTAACATATAGTGACTTTGCAGCTTTTTTGCCCATGTTAAATCAGTGAAAAATATACATTAGGTGAGGCTGATCTTGTGGAAGTAGAGCTCTGTTATAATGCAGAGGAAATTCCCAAACTAGTACTCAGTCGCATTTTTTAGTCTTAGCGCATCAGACATTATTACGGTTCACATAACTGATGTATGAGGATAGAATGTGCAACATTGACATAAATGTCTTTGCTTTGCTGCCTTTCATCCTAATGAGAAATGACTGTGATCACTGTTGCGTTATGATTTGTTTGCATCCCAGTAAAAGAGCTAGTGTCAGACTTTGCATGAAAATCACTAATGCGTATATGTAACTTGGTTTCTCACCAACTTTGAAAAAAGCTTTCTTATGTCTAGTCCAGGGGTTGTCAACCATCGCTAACTATAGAATATTTTTACATATGAACTTTTAACCATAGTTGTAGTTCATGGAGTTGTAATGCATATCTAAGCCTTACAATGAATGTAGAACAGCCTGCCAAGTGTAGGTTCAAATGTGGATTAATGAAGCCTTTTAACATGTTTCTCTGCATGGAATGATGATGTTGTTTTTTTCCATCTTTGTTACAATAATGCCTTCCTTGTATTGTTTCATTTAAGAAATTGTAGAGCTACAGCTTTGCTAGTAGGACTCTCCCCTCATATTTGACTCTTCAATTATTTGTGCCTTGTGTAGATATTCAGTTATCAGTCAGTTGAGTGAGATGAATTAATGTAGGGATGTAACTGTGGAAGGGTGACTGATCATTAGATTTTTTTTAACCAAGAAGCAGCGACAAAGGGATGTTGTTGTAATTGGTAGCAACACAGAACACACCAGGAAAGAGAACATTTTCTCTTGCTTTTAACTTTTTTTAGCTGCCATCTTTAGAGCATGGTGACTTTGGCAGTGTTGCAGTTTTAAAATGTGAGACAATTATAAGTTGCATGTTTTGGCTTTCCCAACAGTGCCAACAAAGTAACTGACCCACTGTTACAAACAAAGTTTCAAAACTTGGTACATTGCACATGTCCACAGGATCTGTTGTTTTCCCGTTTATTGTATATATGTAGAATACTGCACATTCTGGTTGCAGTGCGGAGGGTTTATCAAATTTTTTCTTATCGTACACATTTGAGTATTTTCTTATGCGTTTGCCATTCATCATTTTTTCTCTTAAATTTGCTCCCAATTTTATTTTAATTTGAAGTTGTTTTTTTCTTGTATTTTTTCACAAATAAATGAGCTTAAGAATAGAGATTTACAGTCATGTGAAAGAAAGTACACCCTCTTTCTCAGTTCTTCCGTTTCATATATCTGGGCATAATAAAAACAATCATCTAGTCCTCACCAACTCCTAAAATTACACAAGGCTAGCCCCGAGAGTCACACACTACAGAACTGTTTTCACTGTGTCATTATTTATTCAGCAAAAATCAAGGCAAAATGCAAAATCCACATGTGAAAAACTAAGTACACCCCTTGATTCAGTGGCAGGTAGAATCACCTTTAGCAGCAATAACTTGGAGTAATCATTTTGTGTATGATTTTATCACTCTCTCACTGTCATGAACTCGCCCGTGCGTTCTTCCTAGCGCAGAGAGATCAGGACCGAGCCAGGGAAAGCCAAGCCAGCTCGGCCCATGACAGAGCACCCCCCCCTTTAAGGGGTGGATTCCCAGAAACCCACAGTAACATCAACTGCCCCCCCCCCCCCCCAACAGGAACAACAACAACACACAATACGAACCCGGGTGGGAGGTAGGGGGAAACAGGAAGGAGGGAACGCAATACCCCGCCCAGGGTCCATGATTACCCCCCCCCCCCCAAGTCCATGGGTGTTGGGGCTCAGGAGGCCGCCCCAAGTCCCAGGCCCAGCAGGAGGTCCGGTGGACAGCGTCCGGCAGCCTGCTGGGAAACGTGGGCCACCAGACCCGGGGAGTCGATTTTTCTGGCAGCCGGCCAATGTTGCTCAGCCACCAGGACTGGAGGGGTGAAGCAGGAGGCAGCCTGCCCATTGGAAGGCTGACTGATGGGTACCCGGACCAGGGAGAGGGAACCTCCGCGGCGTCCTTCATAGTGGCACCTGCGGTGGCCCCTGACCGGGCCGGCTCCGCTGCACCCACGGTGGACTCCAGCAGCAGCCTAAGTACACCCACGATGGCCCCTGACCGGGCCGGCTCCGCTGCACCCAAGATGGGCTCCAGTGGGAGCCTAACTGCACCCACAATGGCCCCTGACTGGGCCGGCTCCACTACACCCACGATGGACTCCAGTGAGAGCCTAACTGCGCCCATGGTGGCTCCTGACTGGGCCGGCTTCGCTGCACCCACGTCGGACTCCAGCAGGAGCCTAACTGCACCCATGGTGACCTCTGGCTGAGACTCAGCTACCCCCACGATGGCCCCCAACTGGGCCGGCTCTGCTGCACCCACGATGGGCTCCGGCTGGAGCACCGTTGCACCAACGGTGACCCCCATCGGGGGTCTCATTGCTCCCGCGGTGGCCTCCCCAGCGAGGGAGGTGGTGCTACAAGCACGTCCTGGTGCTGGCGGCTTCCGGCGAAGTCAGCTGCTCTTCAATGACCCTGATTGGGGGCTCCAAAAAAGAGACCGGGTCAGGGTCGCCGGCAGCGGCAGAGTCCAATGAGGTGGCCCTGAGGGTTTCTACGAGCTGCCCCGGGCCCTCCTCGCCATGAGTCGGGCAGTGTGACATTGACAAATGCGGAGTTGAAATAATGGAGCACACTTGCCTGAACTCGTGCTCCACCGCCGTCCAGGACTCCGGCAACTTGGGGTGTGCATCCTCCATTGTCGTGCCCGGTGCTGTGCCCCCACCGACCTCCTCTGGGACTGCCAACCTCTCGTCGTCCGGCTGAAGCTCCAACCTCCTCGGGGAGTATTCCTCCAACCTCTCAGTCAACTCCGGAAGAAGCCACGGTTTTACCTCCAGGAGGAGTTCTGTCTCCGCCAGGAGAGCCTGTCTTCGTTCCTCCAGCTCCTCTGGGGATGGAGCCGACCACAGCTCGGGATGAGGAGGCAGGGCTGTCGTTGGCGAGGCTGGATGCTTCTTCCGGCGGGGGTTCCTCTTCTTCCACCTCATGGGCGGCTCGGGAATCAGGTAGTCCGGGATGCGAAGCACCGTGCTGGGCAGCGAGTCACACACGCAGAAGAACTCCGTGCTACCTGGAGAAATGAGCGGTGTGGCTGCGAGGAGCTCGAGCACCGGGAGATCCTCATCCGAATCTGCGCATGGGGCGGCGAAGATGTTTCGGAGAATCTCCATCGCTTCGAGATGATCCCAGAGGCTGTCCTGCTCCATCACCCTTCTTGCTGTGTCCCGAGCCTGACGAGCTGTTTTGGAGCCACAGGGCTCCAGTGCACACGAGAGAATATCCTCCAGCAGGCAAAGCGAGCGCAGCTCCCTCTCCAGCAGCTCAGCCATAGTGCAGGGAAAGCAGGTGAGAAAAAACGAAACAGTCCAAAAGGCGAAAAAATGATTAGTGTGGGTGTAACCCGCTAAATCCTTTTTAGGGCTGGATCATTCTGTCATGAACTTGCCCGTGCGCTAGGAAGAGCGGGGGGGGGGGAAAGGATGAGGATTTAAACACAGAGTTACACCACACACATATTTATTAACACAACACAAATAAACAGCTCGGATACGCGTAGAGTCCACAAGGCCACCCGACACACACACTGGAGAAATACAGCGGCAGACAGCACACAGACAGATACTCACAGTGCGGGGGCAGGCCGAGTAGTCACAGCGATGATAGCGAGCAAACACAGACACAGTCCTTCCTGACGTGACAGTGGACAGGGATAACGACCATCCAACGCGTACAATGATCCAGCGGCGTCTGTACAGCAAAGAGCTGCTTTTATACAGACGCTGCTGGCTTGGCAAATGCAATACACCTGAGCGAGGCGCGGAAAGGATGATTAGCGGGACTGGGAACAGCTGGTGGAATCAGAGGAAGGCGGGGGGGCGTGGCTGGACCGACAGCCTGTCAGCAGCGTGGGAGAAAGTAGGTCACCATGCTGACTAACAGCTGCTGGTAAGGCAGTGGCTAAGGATAAAGAAAATACACAGAATGCAGAATCAGAATCAGAATCAGAATCAGGTTTATTGCCATTGTTCATGTAGTACACAAACTAGGAATTTGTCTCGGTACAATGCTGCAACATTAAACATGATAAGATAAGAGAAATAAACTATACATGTAATAAAGTGTAGGATAAGATTAAGTGATACTGGTCAACAGTTAAAATATATATTAGCCAGCAGCAGATACTGTGGAGAACTATATAGTGCAGTCGGTAATGCAGGAAGAAAACAGTGATGATTGACATGAGTCTGGTTGAGCTGCTGTACATGGTGCACGAGAGTCACTTAGTGTTCAGCAGTCTAATGGCAGAGGGGAAGAAGCTGTTCATGTGACGGGAGGTTTTAGTCTGGATGGACCGAAGTCTTCTACCAGAGGGGAGGGGGGCAAACAGTACGTGACCAGGGTGTGAGGGATCGGCTATGATCCGGCCAGCACGCCTCCGGGTCCTGGAGATGTACAGATCCTGGAGAGATGGGAGCTTGCAGCCGATCACCTTCTCAGCAGTGCGCACGACGCGCTGCAGCCTTAGTCTGTCCCTGGCAGTGGCTCCTGCGTACCACACGGTTATGGAGGTGGTGAGGATGGACTCGATGATGGCTGTGTAGAACTGCACTAACATCTTGGTGGGTAGCTTGAGCTTCCTCAGCTGCCGCAGGAAGAACATCCTCTGCTGGGCTTTTTTGATGAGTGAGCTGATGGTCAGCTCCCATTTGAGGTCCCTGGTGATGGTAGTGCCTAGGAAGCGGAAGGAATCAGCAGTGGTGATGGGAGAGCCTGAGAGGGTGAGGGGGGGCAGAGGAGTAGTGACTTTCCTGAAGTCTACAATCATCTCCACTGTCTTCAGAGCGTTCAGCTGCAGGTTGTTATTGCTGCACCAGGACGCCAGCTGGGCCACCTCTCTCCTGTAGGCGGACTCGTCGCCGTTGGAGATGAGCCCGATGAGGGTGGTGTCGTCCGCAAACTTGATCAACTTGACAGACTGGTGGCTGGAGGTGCAGGAGTTGGTGTAAAGGGAGAAGAGTAGGGGGGAAAGTACACAGCCCTGGGGTGATCCGGTGCTGATGCTAGTATAGTCTGAGACAGTCTTTCCCAGCCGCACATGCTGCCTCCGGTCCGTCAGGAAGTCGATGATCCACCTGCAGAGGGAGTCAGGCACGTTGAGCAGGGACAGCTTGTCCCGGAGCAGAGCGGGGCGGATGGTGTTGAATGCGGAGCTGAAGTCCACAAACAGGATCCTGGCGTAGGTTCCCGGGGAGTCCAGGTGCTGCAGGATGGAGTGGAGGGCCAGGTTGACTGCATCGTCTACAGACCTGTTGGCTCGGTAGGCAAACTGCAGCGGGTCCAGGAGAGGGGTGGTGATGGACTTGAGGTGGGACAGGACCAGGCGCTCAAAGGACTTCATGACTACAGAGGTGAGCGCTACAGGTCTGTAGTCATTAAGTCCAGTGATCCGTGGCTTCTTGGGGACAGGGATGATGGTGGAGGATTTGAGGCAGGATGGCACGTGGCATAACTTAAGGGAGGTGTTAAAAATGTCTGTGAATACAGGAGCCAGCTGTTTCGCACAGAGTCTCAGGGTGGAGGGAGACACGCCGTCTGGGCCGGGGGCCTTGCGCGGGTTCAGTCTGGAGAACTGTTTGAGCACATCCTGCTCACTGATGATAAGGGGAGGGGGGGAGGAGGGGGGGGTGCCTTAAATGAAGTAGGGAATGTGGAGGCTGTGGAGCTGGAGGGAGGGGGGGAGTTGGACACAGATGACGAGGTGTCAAAACGGGCATAGTGTTGGGACAGTCTCTGACAAAGGGCTTTGTCATCCTGACCTTTAGGAGCCTGAGGCCGATAGTTGGTGATCTGCCTCAGTCCTCTCCACAAGGAAGCCGAATCATTAGCAGTGAACTGCTGCTGGAGTCTCTCTGAGTACACAGATTTAGCCCTCTTCAGCTCTCTGTTAAACCGGTATTTAACCTCCCTGTAGCAGTCCCTGTCTCCACTTTTCAGCGCTGCTTCCTTCTCCTTCCTGATCTGTCTGAGCTTAGCTGTGAACCAGGGTTTGTCATTAGAGTAACTCACCCTGGTGCGTGATGGAAGAATGTTCTCTTCACAAAAGTGGATATATGAGTTCACAGTGTCCGTGTACTCATCCAGATCATGCGTGGCTCCTTTAAGCATGCCCCAGTCAGATATTTCCATGCACGTTTCCAGCTTCTCCTCAGCATCACTGGTCCGTATCTTCGTAGTGCTCACAACAGGTTTAGTGAGCTTCAATCTCTGTCTGTATGTGGGAATGAGGTGAACCATCACGTGATCAGATAATCCCAGCGCAGCTCGAGGGACAGCGCGATATGCGTCTTTCACTGTGGTGTAACAGTGATCCAGTGTGTTTAATCCTCTGGTGGGGCATTTAATAAACTGTTTGTAGCGGGGGAGATCGTGGCTCAGATTGCACTGATTAAAGTCGCCAGCCACAATAATCAGCGAGTCTGGAAAACTGTTTATGCACATAAACAGAGGAGCCAAAACCCACAGAGAGAGATCAGGACCGAGCCAGGGAAAGCCAAGCCGGCTCGGTCCATGACACTCACATCATTATGGAGGAATTCTGTCCCACTCTTTCTCTGAGAGATTGATGAGATTGTTGAGATTTCCTTGAGAGCTCCTTCAGAGATTGTTGGGAGATCATTTGCCTTTGGTGATTGTTGAAAGATTGAGGCTGTGGAGATCACTAGAAGATCATTGAGAGATCTTGGTGTCGCTGGGCACTCATTTAAAGATCAATCTCAACCATCTGCACCCCTCTGTAAAGGGTTCAGTCCTGTAGAGTTGTAGATGTAACTCTTGGATTTTTTACAACTTCTTGGAGCATTGCACAGGCTGACCTTGGGGAGAATTTATCAGAACATCCACTTCTGAGACGACTCATCTTCCTCACTGTAAAATGATTAGATTAGATAACTTTATCAATCCCAGAGGGAAATTAAATTTCACAGCAACAAAGTACAAAGAAATAGTAAAGAAATGGCAAAGATAAAAATGTACTTCAAGTTGTTTGGAAATGCCCTTTCCTAGACTGACTCTCAACAATAATTACTCAGAATACTCGGAAAGACAGATGAACTAGCGGCTATCTCCCGCTACGATAGCATATACCGGGAGTGTAGCCTGTTCCTATTCTCAGAGACATGGCTAACAGGACTAGCAGCAGATGCTAACATTGAACTGGAGGGTTTCCACGCAATACGGGCAGACTGAACACCAGACAGTGGGAAGGCATGGGGCGGTGGGGCGATGATGTACGTCAGTAACAACTGGTGCAGACCGGGACATATCACGGTTAAGGAACAGCACTGTAGCAAAGACATTGAGTTGCTAGCTGTTAGCATGCGGCCTACCTGTCTCCCGAGGGAATACTCACACGTGATCTGCATTGTTATTTATGCAAATCCGACGGCGAACACTGGGACAGTGCGTGACGTCATCCACTCAGTAACTGGCAGGCTGCAGACAGAACACCCAGATGCTCTTCTCCTCATCTCAGGCGATTTTAACCATATTTCACTGTCTCCCATTCTACCCATGTTTACCCAGTATGTCACATGCCACACTAGAGACAATAAAACACTGGATTTATTCTATGCAAACACTAAGGAGGCGTACACCTCATCACAACTCCCCCCACTCGGGAGATCGGATCACAACTTGGTTCATCTCCTGCCGGTGTACAAACCCCTAGTGCACAGACAACCTCCGGTCATGCGCTCAGTGAAGTTATGATCTGAGGAGGCAATGGACGCTCTAAAGGACTGCTTTGAAACCACTGCCTGGGAGCAGCTCTGCGATCCACATGGTGAGGACATCGATGGCCTCACTCACACCATCACGGACTACATCAGCTTCTGTGTGGACAACACCGTACCCACCAAGACCATACGGTGTTGCTCGAACAACAAACCCTGGCTCAACCCTGAGATAAAAACACTTCTGAGAGAGAAGAAGAGGATCTTCAGGTCGGGGAACAGGGAGATGCTGAAGTCCGTACAGAGGGAGCTGAGGAGGAAGATCAGAGAAGGCAAGGACAGCTTCAGGAAGAAGATGGGGGACAAGCTGCAACAGAGCAACATCGGTGGGGTCTGGAGAAACCTTAAAACCATCTCTGGGCTCCAGAATACCTCTTCCCAGGCCATGGGGGGCAGGGAGTGGGCAAACAATCTGAACCTGTTTTTTAATAAGTTTGACCAACTGCCCTCCCTCCCCGACTGCACAACAACCACTGCTGCCTCTAAAGACATCGAGTCCTGCTGCCCACACTCCACTCCACCAACACCCCCCCACTCCCAGCACACAGCCCCCCAACATGACCCTCACTAAGACCCAGGTGAGGACGGAGCTGAGAAAGCTCAAAGCGAGGAAGGCGTCGGGACTGGACAGCATCAGCCCAAAGCTCCTCAAGTCCTGTGCAGATCAGCTATGTGGGATTGTGGAGTACATCTTCAACCTGAGCCTGAAGCTGGGGAGGGTACTACAGTTGTGGAAAACATCTTGTGTGGTACCTGTACCAAAGACCTCCTGCCCCAAAGACCTGAACAGCTACAGACCAGTGGCCCTGACGTCCCACATGATGAAGACCCTGGAGAGACTGCTTCTTGCTCACCTCCGCCCCCTGGTGGGACCAGCGATGGATCCACTCCAGTTCGCCTACCAGCATGGCATTGGGGTGGAGGATGCAGTGATCTTCCTCCTTCACCATTCTCTGCCCCACCTGGAGAAGCCCGGGAATGCAGTGAGGATCATGTTCTTTGACTTCTCCAGTGCTTTCAACACCATCCAACCGATGATCCTGAAGGACAAGCTGCTGTGCGCAGGGCTGGACCAGCACCTGTCATCATGGATCCTGGACTACCTCACTAACCGGCCACAGTTTGTGAGAACCCGGGACTGTGTGTCTGACACGATCATCGGTAGCAAGGAATGGTTTTGGCTCCCTTCCTGTTTACCCTTTATACTGCGGACTTCTCACACAACTCAACACACTGCCATCTACAGAAGTTTTCTGATGACTCTGCAATCGTCGGCCTCATCTCCAACGGAGATGAAGCTGAGTACAGAGGACTTATCCAGGACTTCGTGGACTGGTGCCATCGGAACTGCCTCCAGATCAACGCTAGGAAAACTAAGGAGCTGGTGGTGGACTGCCGCAGGCAAGGACAACCCCTCACAGCACCAGTAAACATACAGGGAACAGACATCGAGATGGTGACATCCTACAAGTACCTGGGTGTTCATCTGAACAATAAACTAGACTGATCACGCAATACCGATGCACTCTACAAGAAGGGACAGCGCAGGCTGTTCCTACTGAGGAGACTCAGGTCTTTTGGTGTACAAGGGACGCTGCTGAAGACATTCTACGACACGGTGGTGGCATTTGCCATCACTTTTGGAGTGGTCTGCTGGGGCAGTGGCATTACAGCAGCCGATAGGAAGAGACTGAACAAACTAATCAAGAAAGCTAGCTCTGTCCTGGGGTAGCGCCCTGACCCAGTGGAGGAGATAGGAGAGAGAAGGATGGTGGCTAAACTGTCATCTCTGCTGGAGTCCGAGTCCCACCCTATGCAGGACATACTGAACGCACTGAGGAGCTCATTTAGCAGCAGACTACATCATCCTAGGTGCGCAACCGAGAGGTTTCGCAGGTCCTTCCTACCTATGGCAGTCAGACTGTACAACCTAAGCAGGGCTGCTCGCAGAGATAGCAAAAAAACATGACGACCTAATGGTACTGAATGCAAAAGACGCAATAGACTTACACAATGGTCCCCTCCAGTATACAACTAGGACAGTATCGGTTGCTATGGAGGGTGACAATATGTATAGGTACATATTCATACTATGTAGGATAACTAAGTAGACAGTTATGCTGTTTATTCCATCTTGCTACAATGCTCCGCACTTTGTATATATATTTATATATTGATGTGTATGTATGTACAGTGGGGCAAAAAAGTATTTAGTCAGCCACCAATTGTGCAAGTTCTCCCACTTAAAAGATGAGAGAGGTCTCCAATTTTCATCATAGGTATACCTCGACTATGAGAGACAAAATGGGAAAAAAAAAAATCCAGAAAATCACATTGAAGGATTTTTAATGAATTAATTGGTAAATTCCTCGGTAAAATAAGTATTTGGTCACTTACAAGCAAGCAAGATTTCTGGCTCTCACAGACCTGTAACTTCTTCTTTAAGAGGCTCCTCTGTCCTCCACTCGTTACCTGTATTAATGGCACCTGTTTGAACTTGTTATCAGTATAAAAGACATCTGTCCACAACCTCAAACAGTCAGACTCCAAACTCCACTATGGCCAAGACCAAAGAGCTGTCAAAGGACACCAGAAACAAGATTGTAGACCTGCACCAGGCTGGGAAGACTGAATCTGCAATAGGTAAGCGGCTTGGTGTGAAGAAATCAACTGTGGGAGCAATTATTAGAAAATGGAAGACATACAAGACCACTGATAATCTCCCTCGATCTGGGGCTCCACGCAAGATCTCACCCCGTGGGGTCAAAATTATCACGAGAATGGTGAGCAAAAATCCCAGAACCACATGGGGGGACCTAGTGAATGACCTGCAGAGAGCTGGGACCAAAGTAACAAAGGCTACATCAGAAACACACTACGCCGCCAGGGACTCAAATCTTGCAGTGCCAGACGTGTCCCCCTGCTTAAGCCAGTACATGTCCAAGGCTGTCTGAAGTTTGCTAGAGAGCATTTGGATGATCCAGAAGAGGATTGGGAGAATGTCATATGGTCAGATGAAACCAAAATAGAACTTTATTGTAAAAACTCAACTTGTCGGGTTTGGAGGAGAAAGAACACCATACCTACTGTGAAGCATGGGGGTGAAAACATCATACTTTGGGGCTGTTTTTCTGCAAAGGGACCAGGACGACTGATCCGTGTAAAGGAAAGAATGAATGGGGCCATGTATTGTGAGATTTTGAGTGAAAACCTCCTTCCACCAGCAAGGGCATTGAAGATGAAACGTGGCTGGTGGAAGGCGGTCTTTCAGCATGACAATGATCCCAAACATACCGCCCTGGCAACGAAGGAGTGGCTTCGTAAGAAGCATTTCAAGGTCCTGGAGTGGCCTAGCCAGTCTCCAGATCTCAACCCCATAGAAAATCTTTGGAGGGAGTTGAAAGTCTTGTTGCCCAGCGACAGCCCCAAAACATCACTGCTCTAGAGGAGATCTGCATGGAGGAATGGGCTAAAATACCAGCAACAGTGTGTGAAAACCTTGTGAAAACTTACAGAAAATGTTTGACCTCTGTCATTGCCAACAAAGGGTATATAACAAAGTATTGAGAAGAACTTTTGTTATTGACCAAATACTTATTTTACCGAGGAATTTACCAATTAATTCATTAAAAATCCTTCAATGTGATTTTCTGGATTTTTTTTTTCTTATTTTGTCTCTCATAGTTGAGGTATACCTATGATGAAAATTGGAGACCTCTCTCATCTTTTAAGTGAGAGAACTTGCACAATTGGTGGCTGACTAAATACTTTTTTACCCCACTGTATGTACACTACCGTTCAAAAGTTTGGGGTCACCCAGACAATTATTTTGTGTTTTCCATGAAAAGTCACACTTATTTACCACCATGAGTTGTAAAATGAATAGAAAATATAGTCAAGGCATTGACAAGGTTAGAAATAATGATTTGTATTTGAAATAATAATTTTTTCCTTCAAACTTTGCTTTCGTCAAAGAATCCTCCATTTGCAGCAATTACAGCATTGCAGACCTAACATGATTGCACAAGGGTTTTCTAATCATCCATTAGCCTTCTGACGCAATGAGCAAACACATGGTACCATTTGAACACTGGAGTGTTCTAAAATCCAAGATGGCGCCCACAGCGGTCGACATGGTGCTTCGCTGCGCTCTTTGTTTGTTTTTGTTTGTCAATTGTGTGTCTGCTTGCACTTATACCCGTGAAGAACTTTTAAATATCAGGACTTTGACCCCCACGGACCTCCTCCCAGTTTTTCTAGCCCCTGCCGCCGATCTGGTTTCTTGTTTGGCTCGGAAAGTGAGACGGCGGAAGAGAGGAAGACGAGCGGGCGCTCTCGTACGACTTCGCAGGAGAGGCTCGCGAACGGCGCTGCCTGGCATATTTCTGTCCAATACCAACTCTCTCTCTAACAAGGTGGATGAACTGAGACTGCTGATGCGTTTTAAGGACCTCGCCTCCTCAGCTGTCCTCTGCTTTACTGAGACCTGGCTCCGGGAAAATATACCGGACAGCGCGCTGCGCCTCGACGGCTTCCAGCTCTTCCGTGCTGATCGTGACACAGAGCTTTCCGGCAAGACCACAGGAGGCGGAGTCTGCTTCTACATCAACTGTAGCTGGTGCTCTGATGTAACGGAAATTTCCAAACACTGTTCTCCTGCCTTGGAATTTCTTGTTATCAACTGCAAGCCTTTTTATTCCCCACGGGAGTTTGCTTCTTTTATACTGATCGCTGTGTACGCCCCTCCCGACGCGGACACGCGCGAAGCTCAGCGCGTGCTCGCGGATCACATTCAACACACAGAGCGGAGTTTTCCAGACTCGCTGATTATTGTGGCTGGCGACTTTAATCAGTGCAATCTGAGCCACGATCTCCCCCGCTACAAACAGTTTATTAAATGCCCCACCAGAGGATTAAACACACTGGATCACTGTTACACCACAGTGAAAGACGCATATCGCGCTGTCCCTCGAGCTGCGCTGGGATTATCTGATCACGTGATGGTTCACCTCATTCCCACATACAGACAGAGATTGAAGCTCACTAAACCTGTTGTGAGCACTACGAAGATACGGACCAGTGATGCTGAGGAGAAGCTGGAAACGTGCATGGAAATATCTGACTGGGGCATGCTTAAAGGAGCCACGCATGATCTGGATGAGTACACGGACACTGTGAACTCATATATCCACTTTTGTGAAGAGAACATTCTTCCATCACGCACCAGGGTGAGTTACTCTAATGACAAACCCTGGTTCACAGCTAAGCTCAGACAGATCAGGAAGGAGAAGGAAGCAGCGCTGAAAAGTGGAGACAGGGACTGCTACAGGGAGGTTAAATACCGGTTTAACAGAGAGCTGAAGAGGGCTAAATCTGTGTACTCAGAGAGACTCCAGCAGCAGTTCACTGCTAATGATTCGGCTTCCGTGTGGAGAGGACTGAGGCAGATCACCAACTATCGGCCTCAGGCTCCTAAAGGTCAGGATGACAAAGCCCTTTGTCAGAGACTGTCCCAACACTATGCCCGTTTTGACACCTCGTCATCTGTGTCCAACTCCCCCCCTCCCTCCAGCTCCACAGCCTCCACATTCCCTACTTCATTTAAGGCACCCCCCCCCACCTCCCCCCCTCCCCTTATCATCAGTGAGCAGGATGTGCTCAAACAGTTCTCCAGACTGAACCCGCGCAAGGCCCCCGGCCCAGACGGCGTGTCTCCCTCCACCCTGAGACTCTGTGCGAAACAGCTGGCTCCTGTATTCACAGACATTTTTAACACCTCCCTTAAGTTATGCCACGTGCCGTCCTGCCTCAAATCCTCCACCATCATCCCTGTCCCCAAGAAGCCACGGATCACTGGACTTAATGACTACAGACCTGTAGCGCTCACCTCTGTAGTCATGAAGTCCTTTGAGCGCCTGGTCCTGTCCCACCTCAAGTCCATCACCACCCCTCTCCTGGACCCGCTGCAGTTTGCCTACCGAGCCAACAGGTCTGTAGACGATGCAGTCAACCTGGCCCTCCACTCCATCCTGCAGCACCTGGACTCCCCGGGAACCTACGCCAGGATCCTGTTTGTGGACTTCAGCTCCGCATTCAACACCATCCGCCCCTCTCTGCTCCGGGACAAGCTGTCCCTGCTCAACGTGCCTGACTCCCTCTGCAGGTGGATCATCGACTTCCTGACGGACCGGAGGCAGCATGTGCGGCTGGGAAAGACTGTCTCAGACTATACTAGCATCAGCACCGGATCACCCCAGGGCTGTGTACTTTCCCCCCTACTCTTCTCCCTTTACACCAACTCCTGCACCTCCAGCCACCAGTCTGTCAAGTTGATCAAGTTTGCGGACGACACCACCCTCATCGGGCTCATCTCCAACGGCGACGAGTCCGCCTACAGGAGAGAGGTGGCCCAGCTGGCGTCCTGGTGCAGCAATAACAACCTGCAGCTGAACGCTCTGAAGACAGTGGAGATGATTGTAGACTTCAGGAAAGTCACTACTCCTCTGCCCCCCCTCACCCTCTCAGGCTCTCCCATCACCACTGCTGATTCCTTCCGCTTCCTAGGCACTACCATCACCAGGGACCTCAAATGGGAGCTGACCATCAGCTCACTCATCAAAAAAGCCCAGCAGAGGATGTTCTTCCTGCGGCAGCTGAGGAAGCTCAAGCTACCCACCAAGATGTTAGTGCAGTTCTACACAGCCATCATCGAGTCCATCCTCACCACCTCCATAACCGTGTGGTACGCAGGAGCCACTGCCAGGGACAGACTAAGGCTGCAGCGCGTCGTGCGCACTGCTGAGAAGGTGATCGGCTGCAAGCTCCCATCTCTCCAGGATCTGTACATCTCCAGGACCCGGAGGCGTGCTGGCCGGATCATAGCCGATCCCTCACACCCTGGTCATGTACTGTTTGCCCCCCTCCCCTCTGGTAGAAGACTTCGGTCCATCCAGACTAAAACCTCCCGTCACATGAACAGCTTCTTCCCCTCTGCCATTAGACTGCTGAACACTAAGTGACTCTCGTGCACCATGTACTGCAGCTCAACCAGACTCATGTCAATCATCACTGTTTTCTTCCTGCATTACCGACTGCACTATATAGTTCTCCACAGTATCTGCTGCTGGCTAATATATATTTTAACTGTTGACCAGTATCACTTAATCTTATCCTACACTTTATTACATGTATAGTTTATTTCTCTTATCTTATCATGTTTAATGTTGCAGCATTGTACCGAGACAAATTCCTAGTTTGTGTACTACATGAGCAATGGCAATAAACCTGATTCTGATTCTGATTCTGATTCTGATTCTGAGTGATAGTTGCTGGAAATGGGCCTCTATACACCTACAGTGGGGGGAAAAAAGTATTTAGTCAGACACCAATTGTGCAAGTTCTCCCACTTAAAAGATGAGAGAGGTCTCCAATTTTCATCATAGGTATACCTCAACTATGAGAGACAAAATGAGAAAAAAAAAATCCAGAAAATCACATTGAAGGATTTTTAATGAATTAATTGGTAAATTCCTCGGTAAAATAAGTATTTGGTCAATAACAAAAGTTCATCTCAGTACTTTGTTATATACCCTTTGTTGGCAATGACAGAGGTCAAACGTTTTCTGTAAGTCTTCACAAGGTTTTTGCACACTGTTGCTGGTATTTTGGCCCATTCCTCCATGCAGATCTCCTCTAGAGCAGTGCTGTTTTGAGGCTGTCGCTGGGCAACACGGACTTTCAACTCCCTCCAAAGATTTTCTATGGGGTTGAGATCTGGAGACTGGCTAGGCCACTCCAGGACCTTGAAATGCTTCTTACGAAGCCACTCCTTCGTTGCCCGGGCAGTGTGTTTGGGATCAATGTCATGCTGAAAGGCCCAGCCACGTTTCATCTTCAATGCCCTTGCTGATGGAAGGAGGTTTTCACTGAAAATCTCACGATACATGGCCCCATTCATTCTTTCCTTTATACGGATCAGTTGTCCTGGTCCCTTTGCAGAAAAACAGCCCCAAAGTATGATGTTTTCACCCCCATGCTTCACAGTAGGTATGGTGTTCTTTCTCCTCCAAACCCGACAAGTTGAGTTTTTACCAAAAAGTTCTATTTTGGTTTCATCTGACCATATGACATTCTCCCAATCCTCTTCTGGATCATCCAAATGCTCTCGAGCAAACTTCAGACGGGCCTGGACATGTACTGGCTTAAGCAGGGGAACACGTCTGGCACTGCAGGATTTGAGTCCCTGGCGGCGTAGTGTGTTACTGATGTAGCCTTTGTTACTTTGGTCCCAGCTCTCTGCAGGTCATTCACTAGGTCCCCCCGTGTGGTTCTGGGATTTTTGCTAACCGTTCTCGTGATCATTTTGACCCCACGGGGTGAGATCTTGTGTGGAGCCCCAGATCGAGGGAGATTATCAGTGGTCTTGTATGTCTTCCATTTTCTAATAATTGCTCCCACAGTTGATTTCTTCACACCAAGCTGCTTACCTATTGCAGATTCAGTCTTCCTAGCCTGGTGCAGGTCTACAATTTTGTTTCTGGTGTCCTTTGACAGCTCTTTGGTCTTGGCCATAGTGGAGTTTGGAGTCTGACTGTTTGAGGTTGTGGACAGGTGTCTTTTATACTGATAACGAGTTCAAACAGGTGCCATTAATACAGGTAATGAGTGGAGGACAGAGGAGCCTCTTAAAGAAGTTGTTACAGGTCTGTGAGAGCCAGAAATCTTGCTTGTTTGTAGGTGACCAAATACTTATTTTACCAAGGAATTTACCAATTAATTCATTAAAAATCCTTCAATGTGATTTTCTGGATTTTTTTTTTCTGATTTTGTCTCATAGTTGAGGTATAGCTATGATGAAAACTGGAGACTTCTCTCATTTTTTAAGTGGGAGAACTTGCACAGTTGGTGGCTGACTAAATATTTTTTTGCCCCACTGTATGTAGATATTGCACCAAAAACCAGACATTTGCAGCTAGAATAGTCATTTACCACATTAGCAATGTATAGAGTGTATTTCTGATTAGTTTAAAGTTATCTTCATTGAAAAAAAGTGCTTTTCTTTCAAAAATAAGGAAATTTCTAAGTGACCCCAAACTTTTGAACGGTAATGTATATCCACTGCTCTTATTTATATCTTCCATATCTTCTTAATTATTGCTCTGAGTGTTGCTATCCCTGTGCTGTTGCAATCCTGGAATTTCCCCATTGTGGGACTAATAAAGGCTTATCTTATCTTATCTTAATTGCTGAGGTCTTTTTTCTTGGCAGTGTGATAATACACACCTAACTACTCCAGATGACCAAACTGCTAAAACTTCTACTTTTATCGAGATGGTCGCACTGACTGATGATCAGTTAAAGAGCTGCCTGTGATCAGAACGCCTGGTTGCTAATTATCTTTTTTATGTGATATGTTATTGGTCAGTTCAGGTTGTATTTACCTAATTTTAAGACCAGGTAAGGACCAGATTTTTAAAACTGTGTTCTAACATATAAAACCATAGAGGTGAAAGGGTGTACTTTCTTTTCCACATGACTGTATGTGCAGTGTCCATATGCACATGAAAACACACTTTTATTGCTATAATGCCATTTGCAAACTGGCTGTTAGGAGAAATTAAGATATCAGAGAGAAAATCAGCTGCCTTGGCAGTGGTTGTGAAATGTTCTGCAGCCTGTTGGATTTCTGCGTAGATGTGCGTCTTGCTTGTGTTACATATGACGCAAATTTGCAGAGGGATGACGTGATTGTTTCTGCACATCTGTTACTACTTCTGTGTGGGCACGTTTTCGATTGTAATTGCCCTGGGCACATCTGACATCTGTTGGTTTTCACAGACACCTGCAGTGCTGTATGTATCAGAGCTTCTAAGCCTCCTGCGTACATGTGTGCGCGTGCGTGTGTTTGTGTATGTGGGACATGACAGACTGTTTATGGAGTCCTCTGGGTGGTTACATACAGTCCTCTTGCTCTCTCCAGAACAGGTCACCAGCAGTACAGGGGTCACCAAACAATGGCCAGCCCCCACCCTGCATGAACCCTGCCTTGACCAACGGTCCCTGGGTGAGAGAGGGGATGAGGGGTGGAGCTTGTCATTTGACCCATTAAGTCTCGTCCTGGTGTTCAGCCTCACGGCTCTGTACCTGTGTGTTCAGTGACTGTTCATACGTCTCATGTTCACAGACAAGAGTGGATTTCTGTGTTACTGTATCTGGTCTTCAGCTTGTCTGTCTTCATTTGTTTGACAATAAACAGACAAGAACCACTGTCAACCCACGTTCACTCATGACTATCTGTTACATTATTATTACATTATTTTTTAAGTTGCTTTTTTTGTCAGATCACATTTGTCAGCCATGTGAGTCAATGTTCATAATTGCTAGTGACTGTAATATGAAAGCATCTGTCCTCTGAAACGACACACATGTACATCAGTACTAAACAGTATTGGCTAAAGATCTGGTCTAGTACACCAAAAGTGACTCAGATCTAAAAGAAAATATGTGCTTTCCCTTCTGAGCTCCCCCCTTTCTGTTAAGACTGATGCACTGATTGTTAATGTAGTGGCTCATTAAGCTCTTTGAGTGGTCTTGTAGATTAGAAAAACTGCCATGTAACTATAGACCCCTATTCTTTGTAAACAAAATAAAAAAATATTTTATTTAATCTATAAAAGATTAAATAAAAAACATTTCCTAAAGCATATAGATTATTCAGTGGTTTACTAATCTTGAGATCACATAAAAGAAAAGAAAGTGACTTTGACAATCCCACTTTAACTCATTCTGGGAAAGCCAAAAGTAGCTAAAGCAATGGTGCAATGTCCATCCGTCCATCCACATTTCTCAGGAATCACTACTCCTAAACATTTGCCCCAGTCGTCACCAAACTCATTTTCAAAGATCCTCAGGTGGGTCTGTGTCCAGGTTGTGCTCAAGGTCAAAGGTCAGGGGATCCAAGCGCTTTTATGATTTCAGAAAAGTCAATCTCCTCAGCAGCTGCCACAATTCTCAACAAACTGACACACAGTGATCCTCAGATTTGTTTCCAGGTTGAGCTTCAGATCAAGGTCATTGTCAGCGGTCAGGAGATCTGGGCATTTATGG
Organism: Pholidichthys leucotaenia; assembly: GCA_020510985.1. NCBI lineage: Eukaryota > Metazoa > Chordata > Actinopteri > Cichliformes > Pholidichthyidae > Pholidichthys > Pholidichthys leucotaenia. Next base: position 206,196,197 of record CM035839.1, read on the forward strand.
TTTCACAAAAATCATTAATTCTCCTCAGCAACTGCCCCAATGTTTGACTAACTCATGCACAATGATCCTCAGGTGGGTCTGCATCCAGGCTGTGCTCAGGGTTGAGGGCAAAGGTCAGGAGATCTGAGCACTCACGGTGTGATTTCATCAGAATGAACTACTCTGTCACTGATGCCGGGGTTTACATTTCATATGTTGAAACAGTGTTGACTCAGTGAATTGGAGTGTTGGGAAGACTGGGATTTCAGAGTGCTATGCATATCCAAACAAAATATTATAAAAAAACTATTGCCAGTTCTAGATTATTAACCATTTTTAAAGCAGTTATCAGTTATACTTGTTCACACAGAAGAGCTTTAACATGCTGGCATTGCTATTGGAACATATTTATATTGAACAAAAAAGATGGAGCAGATTTTTTTCACTTAATTTATAACTTTCAGAAAATCAGTTGGTAACTGCAAGATAAGAACTAATGTAACACTGGTCAGAGTTTAGCCTTCAACATATATTCTGTATTTGTAAAAGTAAGAAATAAAATGAGTGAATTACCTTTAATAAAATCTAGATATTATCTTGATTGCTTTTTGATTAATTGTGGAATTTGATAAATATCTCAACAGAAAATTTTAGTGTAGTAATTCAGTTCAATTCAGACGACTTTGTCTCTCAAGAGGTAATTGATCCTCTTAATCAATAAGATAATAATTTAAAATTATGTAATTTAAAAAAAAGCAGCTTGTACACTGATGCACAGGGGTTGTGCAAATACAATCAGCAATACAAGAAGACAGACTGAAAGTCACATCTAACCAGCCATTAGAGAGAGTGCTATAATGAATAATACTATAAAAATACAACGAGATTGGGGTTACTGAAAGACTCTAAAACAGTCATGATAAAAACAAAAACTAAGACCTGTATAAATAAATAAATGAATAAAAACCTGTGTGACATCTAACACCCCTAAGAAGCATTTAGTAACTTTATTGCTAAAGGAATAAAAGACTTGGTGTACCGATTACTTTTGCTAGCAGGTAAAACATAACGGCGTCCTGATGACATCAGAGAGAATTCGTATATAATGTTTTAATGTAAGAAAAAGGAATGATCAAACAGACCAAATGGCTGTCTGTCACTGTGGAGGCCTACAGCACAACACGAAGCTCACAGTCTTTTTCTCTCTTCAACTTCACAGCAATACCGCTACCAAGAAGACAACTCGCCACCTCTTGACCAGGGATTCCCGCGGCTCACCAATGAGGTGTGCACTCCTGAACTTGTGCACGTGTCTGAGAAGAACCTCTCTGAGATCGAGAATGTGCACGGCTATGTGTCGCACTCCCACATCTCTCCTCTCAAGGTCAGATCACCAACTCTCCCTGAGCAATCCTACTGGTGTTTGTTTGTTGTGCACCTGTGAAAGACACTTTGACCCTGTGACCATCACACCAACGTAGAACTGAGAATGGCTGCCAACATTAGAATTATTGTTTTGGCTTAAATGCAGACTTTTGGTTTTTTTTGGACTATATTGTATTTACAAATTTTTGGATTTGGTTGATAGATATGAGAAGTGCATTTACAGTTTCACCACTGAGTAATAAAGAAAACAAAAATACTATTAAAGGACCAGTGCTACTGCATAGTTAAGCTGGATTTATGCACCCACATCATGTCGATGCCTTTACCGACATCTGTTGCAGGCACAGCGATCGGCAATTTTTTCTTGTGTGTTGGGTGAAATGCTTTGTTCCGTTACCAAAACAGGTTTCAGCTGATGTGTGTTGTGATTTGTGTTCATCGTGTGTTTTAGTTTATGAAATAGCGACAGACAAGAGCAGATTGTGATGGAGTTGGTGCTAAATGTGAAGCAAAAGCAACTTTTAAGATAAGATAAGATAAGCCTTTGTTAGTCCCACAATGGGGAAATTCCAGGATTGCAACAGCACAGGGATAGCAACACTCAGAGCAACAATCAAGAAGACAAGAAAAAACAAGAGCAGCGAATATACATATGTACATATAAATATATAAATATATAAACACACACAGTGCAGAGCATTGTAGCTAGATGGAATGAACAGCATAACCGTCTACTTAGTTATCCTACATGGTATGATTATGTACCCATACATATTGTCACCCTCCGTAGCGACCGGTATTGTCCTAGTTGTATACTGGAGGGAACCATTGTGTAAGTCTATTGCATCTTTTGCATTCAATACTATTAGGTTGTCACGTTTTTTTTTTGCTATCTCTGCGAGCAGCCTTGCTTAGGTTGTACAGTCTGACAGCCGTAGGTAGGAAGGACCTGCGAAACCTCTCAGTTGCGCACCTAGGATGATGTAGTCTGCTGCTAAATGAGCTCCTCAGTGCGTTCAGTATGTCCTGCATAGGGTGGGACTCGGACTCCAGCAGAGATGACAGTTTAGCCACCATCCTTCTCTCTCCCATCTCCTCCACTGGGTCAAGGCGTTTCCCCAGGACAGAGCTAGCGTTCTTGATCAGTTTGTTCAGTCTCTTCCTATCGGCTGCTGTAACGCCACTGCCCCAGCAGACCACTCCAAAAGTGATGGCTGATGCCACCACCGTGTCGTAGAATGTCTTCAGCAGCGCCCCTTGTACACCAAAAGACCTGAGTCTCCTCAGTAGGAACAGCCTGCGCTGTCCCTTCTTGTAGAGTGCGTCGGTATTGTGTGACCAGTCTAGTTTATTGTTCAGGTGAACACCCAGGTACTTGTAGGATGTCACCATCTCGATGTCTGTTCCCTGTATGTTTACTGGTGCTGTGAGGGGTTGTCCTTGCCTGCGGCAGTCCACCACCAGCTCCTTAGTTTTCCTAGCATTGATCTGGAGGCAGTTCCGATGGCACCAGTCCACGAAGTCCTGGATAAGTCCTCTGTACTCAGCTTCATCTCCATTGGAGATGAGGCCAACGATCGCAGAGTCGTCAGAGAACTTCTGTAGATGGCAGTGTGTTGTGTTGTGTGAAAAGTCCGCAGTATAAAGGGTGAACAGGAAGGGAGCCAAAACCGTTCCCTGGGGGGGGGGACGGTTTTAATGCGATCATTGTACAATGAAAAAGAGAAGTCAGAGAAAACGGTGTGTGTGATCACTGCCGCTGCCATTTTGACAACTTGTGTAATTACTGGGGTTATGACAAGCCACAAAATGTTCTGTATGTGCTTACTTCCTCAATATTCTTTTGAATTTGCACCGCTGTTTAACCGACTTGCTTTGGAAATTGTGCCGCCATGAACAGGCAGAGCGAAGCAGCGGCGAGAACCAGGAAATGTGAAGGAGGAGACACAGCGGATCAATCACAGCTCTTACAGACCGCGTCGCCAACGTGTACCTCTCCTTCTCTGGAGAGGTACACGTTGAGCGACGCAATAGGAATGCACGTCAGCACTGCATCAATGCTGTCACAGCTGCGTCAGGTCGATGCGGGTGCATAACTTGTGCTTTAGTGTAGTGGGCTGACTCGAGTTTTTATGGCTCATTTCTGTAAATTCTAATCTTATTAAACATCTGTGTCCCCCCACAGGGTCATTGAATCACATCTGATAATATGTCTTGTCATTCTGGCCTATTGTGTTTATTTGGCTGGTGTTGTCTGGGAAATTGTGCTACTAACATAGTTAGTTCAGCAGCAGGAGTGAAAGTTTTTTTTTTTTCATGACATTGGCTGAGATATTCTGGTCAGCCACCAGCGTTAGCTTAGCTAGACGATGATGGTCAGTTTTGTTTTTTTAAATTTTGTTTATAATCTCTTTACTCTGCTAGACATCCATGATCCCAGGCTGATCATCTACCAACACACAGTAAATCTCATTTCTAGACATTATTTTAGCTTATTTCACTGTAGTTTATTATACTGTAACTGTGACAGGCTGGAATGGGTTCTCCACCAGTTTGCTAACCAGCTGCCATTATTAGCAAGCTATAGGTAAGCTACATAGTAATTTGGGACCGGTCATGTCCTATGGACCATGCAGACCACACACCTCTGCTTGCCATGATGCTTAGTTAGGGATTTTACGTTCGCACATTCACCCAGTTTTATGTTCCAGTTACATCAACTGAGCCATTTTTTTTAACCTTTATTTAACCAGGCAAGACAGATTAAGAACACATTCTTATTTACAACTGAGCCATGGGCTAACGAGCTAATGTTCTAATGCTGATGTCCTTAATATGGCCACTTGGGGCTTGATAGACTTGAAAGCAGAATACTCTGAAGTGGGTTGTTTTGAGAGAGGATGCTGAAGATGGGTGGAAAATGTTGTTTTGACCAAAGCATGTCAAAGACATTTCATTCACTCCTCTGGGAACTGGGTCAACAGGTGCCTTCTTAAGTAGAATGAATAAAGCAACACTACATAAGCTTGTTACCTTAAAATATTGTTTTCAGACTTGTTTTGATGGTGCATCAACCTTTGACTGAGTGAATGTTGTTGTATCGCTTGTATTACTTCAACTTGTACTAAGGACCAACAATAATCAAACGGAGGCAGAGCTTCAGTGCAACGTGACTTCTGTTAGAAAAATACCCGATTCTTTGATTGAAAGATCCAAGAACAAGCCGGAGATTTCTTCAGTTTAAAGATGTAACATTTATTTGGAGGTCACATGTAAAGCAAGCAGCGCTGGGTGCAGCATGACGCAGCTCCCTCTGGAGCATCGCCACACTGACCCCGACTTCCAGGTGCGGCTTACATTCATCTTCTCGAGTTGGCGGGTTGGACCAACCCCGTACAATAGGATGGGCTTGTACGTGACTGTCTGATTGGCCAATTTAACTCTGACGTGAACAGGCCATCCACTGATCACGCCGCTGTTTCTAGAATGTGCAGTCAACAGTGTACTTGAGTGTTGGATCCGGGTGTGTATCTAATGTGATAGACTTGACTATAAAGAGAGAGAGAGAGAGAGAGAGAGAGAGAGAGAGAGAGAGAGAGAGAGAGAGAGAGAGAGAGAGAGAGAGAGAGAGAGAGAGAGAGAGAGAGAGAGAGAGAGAGAGAGAGAGAGAGAGATTTTTTGATTTTTAAAAGATCTTTAATAAACACACTTGTCCATCAGTCAATACAATTTCTATATCATGCTATGTTACACAGAAAATTAATCCCCCAAAAAACGCCCCAAAAAAAGCTGTCCATCATGAACTGAACAGAGGACATTCTCCAGGGACCAGAGGGTCCTGAAACCTTCCACATCCCCATTCCCCATAAAAAACTGAAAGTCCAGCCTGATTCTGGCTTTAAGTAACCTCACAAATAAAATTTTGACATCAACATCATTCTCAACATTTTCAAGTTTTCTTCTCCGGCTTACATAGATAGCCAACTTTGCCTGTCCTAAAACAAAGTTCAGTAGTTGACACTTCTGCTTAAAACGACGATTGTACATAAAACCACAAATGAAAACCTGCTTAGAGAAAACTTCCTTAAAAATATGAAAAAGTTTTGTGAGAAGTTCAAAGAGGCCACTCAGGCGCTGACATTCAATAAAACAATGAAAAACAGTCTCCCTAGAGGAACAAAAAACACACTGATCACTGACACTGCTGTTAATCACAGAAACAAAAGCATTGACAGCTATAATACCATGCAGGACCCTCCACTGTAAGTCTCCATGTCTCTTAGGGAGAGGGGCTTTGTAAAGAGCCCTCCAGGCAGGCCGATGCCCTTTTCCTAGTTTAAAATAGGCTCTCCAAGGAGTGTCCACACAGGTGTTCAATCGGTCCTTGTTGAGTGCCATCACCACCAGTCTGTAGAGTGCCTTACCACTGGCTCCTCCAAAGTCCACACCAGTGGGAGCACAGAATGCCAGTAAGGAGCAAGGAGCGACGTCAAAGTCCATATAGAGCGTGAGAGAGGGAAAGGGGTCAGTGCTTTCTGGCTGCAGCGTGCCATTGCTAAAGTCCAAGAGTAGGGAGTGCTCAAGTCCATGAAGCTCCTGTTTCCAGTGTGCAAGAAGACCATCGATGAAACGATTTGACCTGACACCAAGATGAGCTGCTAAAGCTGAGGCGTTGTTGAGGCCAGGACCAGCCAGTTCCACCACTTGCTTCAGAGTGAGAATGTTCCTGGAACACAGCCTATCAAGGAAGGTCCTTCCAACTCCCGGCAGGACACCAAGGCGACCACCAAAAACCAGCGGCTCCCTCAACAACCAGTAGAGGGAATCGCATGACCCTCTTTGTTTTTTAAAAAGAGTCCACACTGAAAAGAGACTGCGGTAAAAACTGGGTAAAGACAGTGCATTAGAGTTCTTAAAATCCATTAAAAACACAGGGAGGTCTAGCCCAAGCCCAAGGACTCTCTGTAAAATAACACAGGCCAAAGGCCTCCATACCAGGTCCTGGGGGCCCGTCAGCAGTCTCTGTATGAAAGTCAGTCTAAAAGCAGCACCTCTACTAGCTAAATGAATCACTCCTTGCCCCCCCTCCTCTTTGGGAAGAAATAACAGGGCTTGAGGAACCCAGTGGAGTCCACCCCCCCAAAAAAAGTCCACCAAAACAGACTGAATTTTGGACAACAAACCAGCAGGGGGGTCCATGCACATGAGGCGGTGCCACAGGGATGAGGAAACAAGATTATTTAAAATGAGCACTCTTCCTCTAAAAGATATTCTTGGCATTAGCCACTTCCACTTGTTTAGTCTCCCGTTAATCTTCTCTATGACCCCATCCCAATTTTTTTGCTCAAACTGCTGATTTCCAATAAAGACGCCAAGATACTTAAAACCTCCTTTTTTCCAAATCAACCCACCCGGCAGCGTAAGCTGATTTTCTAGTTTCTCCCCCACCATCAGAGCCTCGCTTTTTCCCCAGTTTATCTTTGCAGAGGAAAGTTGGCCAAAAAGATTGACACTCCTAACCAGAACGTCAATGTCACTCTGCTTGTTTAGCAGAATGACTACATCATCTGCATAGGCCGACAGCTTGAACGTGGTGTCACAGCCAGGAAAAGTAACTCCTGATAGATCCCTTCTCAGGCAGTGAAGCAAAGGCTCTATGGCGAGGGAGTACAGCATCCCTGAGAGAGGGCAGCCCTGCCGAACCCCCCTCTGGACTTTTAAAGGGGCAGACAGGCCCCCATTTATCTTCAGCACACTCTCAATGTCACTGTACAAGACCCGTATCCTGGCTATGAAGCCTGGGCTGAACCCAAAAGCTGTTAAAACTGTCCATAAATATTGGTGTTCAACCCGATCAAACGCCTTTTCCTGGTCAATTGAAATCAAACCAGTTTCTACCGCCAATGAACCAGAGACCTCCAAAATATCCCGAATTAAAGTGACGTTGTCACTAATCAGCCTGCCAGGCACACAGTAAGTCTGGTCTACATGAATGAGCTCGCTCATCACCTTTCTCAGTCTTCGGGCCAGAGCTTTTGAGAGAATCTTGTAGTCTGTGCAGAGCAGAGAGACTGGCCTCCAGTTCTTTAGGCTCTGGAGGTCCCCCTTTTTCGGCAACAGTGTGATGATGGCCCTCCTGCAGGTCGTGGGTAGGGTCCCCCTTTCCAAGCTATCTTGGAGAACCTCCAGCAGGTCTGGACCAAGCAGGGGCCAGAATTCCTTAAAAAAGTCCACAGAGAGACCATCTATGCCTGGTGATTTTCCATTCTGGAGGCTCATTAGCGCCGCATGCAGCTCAGACAGAGACAGTGGAGCATCCAAGCCGGCAACAAGGTCCTCTGAGAGCACTGGAAGACCATCAAGGAAAACCTGGCCCAGTGCCGTGTCCTCCCTCCACTCTGCTCTAAACAATTTACTGTAAAAGCTAGCAGCGTGTTTCCTGATCTCTGCTGCTGTGGAGATTGTTCTCCCGTCATCGCCCAACAAGGAGTGAATGAGCTTTCTCTGTCCATTTTTCCCCTCCAGTCCAAAAAAGTACTGGGAGGGCGAGTCCATCAGAGCTACATCCATGTAGCGTGAGCGGACCAGAGCACCCTGTGCGGTGACCCCTAGCAAGCTAGCCAAGGCTGACCTTTTTGACTTGAGAGCCTCTAAGTGCTCCTGTTTTCCTGTAGAACTGAGCAACTCCTCTAGTTCTACCACCTCAGTCTCCAGAACTTTCAAGGATTGGGTCAAGCTACGAGTGACATTTTGAGTGTACTGTTGGCAGAGTTGTTTTATCTGGGCCTTACCAAAATCCCACCACAATTGGAGAGAACTAAAAGAGGGTTTTTGTTCCCTGTGTGACTTCCAAACATCATGAAAAACCTCTTTAAAAAACACATCATTTAAAAGTGTATTGTTAAAATGCCAAAAAGCACTCTTACACTTTACATTTTCAATAAACACAGAACAAAACAGCAGGCAGTGATCAGTGAAACCAACAGGACAGATACAACTATTTTTAAAAACACTCATTTGATGTTTAAAACCATAAAAACGGTCTAACCTAGCCATAGATAAAAGGTTATCTTTGACATGGCTCCAGGTGTACTGCCTCTGGTCCCCATGATGTGATCTCCACACATCGGCCATTTCATGTGTTTTCACCAGTTCTCTCAGCCTATTGGCAGAAGCAGGGTGAGGCTCCTGATGGTTCCTGTCTAGTCTGTGGTTTAATGTACAGTTAAAATCACCCCCCAGAAATAAAAAACTATTTGGATCACCGGACTTAACCGTATCCGAAAGCACGTCAAAGACCCTGATCCTCTCTGCTCTCTGTGTTGGCACATACACGTTTATAAAAACGAAGTTCACGTTTTCAAACTGTACCTTTAATAAGAGGAAATGACCTCTCACCACCTCTTCTACCTCATAAGAGACAGGCACACAACCCCTAGAGAAAAGTACAGCCACCCCCCCCACTGCTACTGGATTTGTGGCTAAAAAAAATGCAGCCATCCCACTCTTTTCTCCAATGGCTCTCAATGTCCACAGTGCTGTGAGTCTCCTGGACCATCAGCACGTCAAGTTTCTTTAAATTAAAAAGCTTGTATAAAGAGGCCCTTTTTACATCATCCCTGGCCCCATTAATATTAAGAGTGCCAATTCTAAGGTGGGGCATTAAAAAGGATAAAAATAGGGTACAGTAAAAAAACACACACATAGCATAAAAGGGAAGAAACAAACTAAGAGTCAACATGACTGTTAGTAATTTGTGATTTCAGTTTGACAACCAGTTTCTTTAAACGAAAAATTTCCTGATCAGTAAAAGTCTCATTCCCATCATTCAGTTTCATCAGCTTGCGAGCTGATGCCACAAATAACTCCAGATCTGGAAAGTAATTTTCCACTTTCACAGCTCTGCTCCCCTTGGTCACCTGGAGAAATTGCCTAATTTTGGAAAAACAATAGGAGCTTTGCTCCTCCTGCGTCTGCGTCTGCATCATTTCAGACTCAGCTCCACTTTCGTCAGAGACGCTCTCATCTAGTAAATCTAACTTCCCAACCCTACTAGATTTAGCAGAGCTCTGTAAGTTTTCAGCACTTTTTCTTTTTTGTGCAGCTTTAAAAGGATCCTCTTCAGCAAAACTACATTCCTGCATTTCTTCATGAACTGCAACGTTTGTCATGCAGTGTTTGCTCTGTGTGTCCCCTACAGCCTCAAACCGCTCCTCCCCCGCCTGCAAAGTCTGTTCATTTACGTTCCTTCGTTTAACTGCACTTTTACTTACACCCTCCACCTGTTTACCCCGGGCGACAGGCTCGTCACAATGATCAGAGCTGCCGCCAGACAGAAATTCCCCACCATCACTGTTTGGGGGGGCAACTACCGCGCCCGCCGTGGCCACCCCAGCAGAGGCGGCCGCGGCCGCCCCAGCACAAGCGGACGCGGACGCGGACGCCCCCGCAGAAGTAGAAGCGGACGCGGCCGCGGACGCGGACGCGGACTGCGGCCGCGACCGCCCCAGCAGAAGCGGGCGCCGCAGCGGCATCCGCCGCACCACATGTAGCGCTACCCTCCGGACCACCAGAAACAGGACATGACCTAATAAGATGGCCTTCTGCGCCACACGCAAAACACTTCATGGTTTCAGATGTTGCAAACACCAAGTAGCTAAAGCCGTCAATCCTGAAATTAAAAGACGCGTTCAGTTCAGCAGAGCTGTCTTTCAACACCATGAAACACTGCCTCCTATGACATACAACATGCTTCAGCAGGGGTGATTTACTACCCAGAGAGACCATTCTGATAGGGGACACAACCTGGCCAAAACGGGACAACTCTCTAATCAGCTGATCATTTTTAACGAAAGGAGGAGCGTTTGAGATGGTGATCCTCCTAGACGGGTTCGCCAGCGGTAAAACGGGAGTAAGTGTCACCTATGACCACTCCCTGTGCCACCACCTGATCAGCTTTCTCAGTCGAATCCAGAAAGATCACAATTGCGCTGTTCATCCTCGATGCTGATTTTATGCTGCCATGCCCAACCACCTGTCCTACAGCGAGGCTGGCCTCCTCCACAGAACAGGGAACTGTCGGGAGGATTCTCACACCATGACGCCGGGTTAAGCGCTCAAACTCCACACCACCATCAATCACCGGCATGATGCCGGCCGGGAAAAACCGGCAGCAGAAGCTACCGTTCCCCAACACACTCACTCCAACACTCACACCCCAGCACACACACACTCAACCCACTATATTAAACACACACACCTCAAACACACAAGATAGAGAAAAAGTTAGAAAATACAAAGTTTAAAGTACTCACTCGACACCACTCCACACCCCTGCTCCCACAAACGCCCACGCATGCGCACGAGAGAGAGAGAGAGAGAGAGAGAGAGAGCTCTATAGCTCTGCCAAATTCCAGTTTAACACAACATATTTGTTCATAATGATGCAAACAGAATATGTATGGAATATGTGTAGAGCATAAAGGGAGATTACCACAGAATTATTATTTCGGCACTCTAACTTTCCATTAACCCTTTCACTCCCCCCTTTTGACATGATTTTATCATGTCAACCATGCATGGTGTGAGAGATGCTAGCGATTAACAGATGGTGGATAAGGCAGGTCCCTACATTGTGTGTCAACCCAAGAGGCTTGCACCATTGATTCTGCTACCCTTGCCTCCCCCCTTGTGGACACCCTAGCACGGTGCAGTAATGTCTAAGAGGGCCTTGTCCAGATGAACTGTCAATCCACGATGCCCACGAAACCTTTGTCCACCGGTTGACCCTTGCCAGGGCTCGCATCATTCGGCTGCCATCATCACACAGTTGCGACAGGATTGACCTTCCTCTGTGTCTGCTTCTTGTATCCGCAGCTGTGGAGTACAGTCCCACCTCGTTGACACACACCGGTACCATTAGAAGCCAAACAACTGTGTCCCCACGTTCTGAGGCACATCTCATCCCATGAGGTCTATAGGACAGTCTGGTGGGTGCAGCAGAGGATAGATAACATCCAGTCCAGCCAGTGAACAGTTCAGTTATGCTGTCCCAGGGATGCTACCCCCCTGTCGCTGGACAGAGGTGGAGATGCTGGTGTTGGTAAGGCTCGAGCTCCTGGCTCCACCCCAGATGCTGGAGGTGCAGTGGATGCACTTGGGTACCAGTCCATTCTTCTTCTAGGGACTGAAGTTGTACAGTCACTCGCCCTACAACCTTTTTCTACATTGCAGGCACACGTTGTGATGGTCTGGTGCCCTCCGGCATGCATCTTCCCTGTACCCTACACCTTTGCTCGAGTGCCGATACAAAGGGCTCAGCCGGGGCAGGACCAGTAATGGCCTGAGGGGTTGCCATCACAATGGCTGGAGCCAGTACCGTTTTATCCTTATTCACTACATCTGTAGTTATCTACAGTATGTGCTGTTGTAAGTTATCTCCCATTAGCCTTGAGTGTGTGATTGTTGACCATATGAAATCTACAAGCAATAATTGTGTTGTGGTGAGTGTGTTGGGTAATGGGACCTATGTGTTCAGCAGTGGGTAGGTAGTAGACAACATCGTTCAGCGTTAGGAGACACCCATGCAACCCATGCTTGTTGTATTCAGGCTTTCAGAGCTTCAAACCTTCACCCTTATCCAGACTACCTAACCGTAATTAGCATGATGGAAATAAACACGCAAGAGTACTTAAAGTCACACACCCGTACCTATGTGTGGTGGGCTATGTATGATTTATGTATTATCAGTAGCACACTGTGTTTACAAATAATCCGTGATGGCAGAATGGTCCTCCTCGTCATCATCCTCCATCTTGGGGTCCTCGGCTCTTCCTCTCGACCCAGCATTTGCTGATGACTCCCACTGTGGAAAATTGCATTTGTTAACACCCTTCTGGGCTTCTGAATATATGGCCTATAATGTCCTACTCTGCTCCTTTTATTAGATCTACATCTAGTTATCCTTTTACCATAACCAATTTGGAATTTGCTTCAAATTTTTCTCATCCCCTCATTTGTTAATGTTAAGGTTGGTCATGTAGGAGATTTCTGGGTGTCAATGTGTGCCGCCTTTTGTGCTGTGGTTACCCAGTTAAGAGACAATGCTTATGGTTTTAATTTGGGAGAATATTCTATGTTAAAGTCAGATATTGGATTTCCATGGATGGCTATATTCCACAGTAGAGGTGTCAAAATGTCCAACATTTTCCAGTCCATGTGTTTGGGTCTAACCAGCGGGATGTGTGGAACCCCCCATAGGTTGAAATGTCTCTTATCCTCTTCAGTTAGGACAATGGATGCTTCCACACATTTCCTTGTTTACCAGTCCAAATTTTATGACCAATCTGGAGGATGGATTTGCAAACAATGGTTGTTCATAATTTGGATCAGATCCGTTCAATTGCCTGTAGTACATGGGGTGCAATGCTACTTTTACAGATGTTGATAAGTGTTCTACTGGTAACTTGCCATTTGCAGAATTTGATCGTTACTTTTCTGACCTTGAAAAGTCCTGTATGTCATTACCTGGAGTTCCTACTTTACATGCATCTGCACCATACAAATTTAATCAAAGTACCTTAAACCTCAGAGTCAGGTAAATGGAAGATGTCTGTCCTTTTTTTTTCAATAATTTAATTTTGCTAATTTTCTGTATATGTGTAGAAGTGAGTCCACTTATCTGTTCTAGTCTTAAGCATGCGGTCCAGTTGTTCCGTGGTGGGTGTGGGCGCCTCCCTCCTGCCAGCAGCGGCCTAGCCATCACTCAGTTTTCATTGTGGGGCGTGCTCCCTCCTCCTCCTTGCTGTCCTCCCCCTCCTCCTTTTGGTCTCATTTTATAAGAGAAACAGATTCATGGGAAGCCTCGGGCTTCCCTTGTGTCAGCCATTCCATAAATAAGTGCGTGTTTTTCCTTCAAATTTTATTTTCCCTTCTTATTTAGATGTCAAACCTTGAGTCAAAGTCTTTATTTAATCTTTGCTAATTAATACAAGATGGAATAATAAGATTAACTCTCCACAATGCCAACAGGTATTATTTGTACTACTGTAATTGAATGCTGTGTGGATTTTTGTGTTGTACTGGCATACACCTTCATGCTGCTACTCATTTTTGCCACTATTGGGGAGGAACATAACTGGGGTGTTAGATTGACTTTAAATAACTGAGTATATAGTAAAGCTATAATCTTTGCTGTGAGTGTTTGCTCATTACTTAATGTTAATATTCACAATTAAGAGACATGCACTGAAAGAATGGATACCTAATGCCTCATTTCCGCCTTAAGTACTCGGAAACATTTTTGATGGCTGCCTGTGTTTGTGCCTTCTTCCTGATACTCTTCAGGATTAAGCAAAATTTAATTTATTATTATTTTTTTTAAGCTACAGTTGCAAATCTTACACGGATCTTTATTTTTCTTTGGTCACACATACACTTTTTTCATTTCTTTTTCCATTTCCATCCCAAAACCAAAAATATTTTCTACACTTGCTAAATCCACCGTTGTCTCTTCACCTACATACTTTTTCCATCAGAAACACTCACCCGATTTTTACAATCCACTATCCATCTGTATACAAGACTTCACCTTTCCCTGGACTAGCTTATGAATCTGCACATCTCACATCTATAATCTCTTTCAGTACTAAAACTTCCTTTCAAAGCTCAAACCAAATCAATAAATGTACGCCTTAAATTGATACATTTCAAATGGTTAATGCGGATGTATGTTACACCGGAGGAGTTAAATAAATATAACAAAAATATACCAGATACATGCACAAAATGCATGGAAAGTAAAGGAACCCTATTTCATTGTGTATGGGAATGTAGATTAATAAGAATGTTTTGGGAAGAGGTGAGGGTAACAATTGAAAAAATAATCTCAAAACAAATCATATTGAATCCTAAATTGTTTTTGTTGGGTCTGTACCCAGAAAAGCATAATTTTAATAAAAGTGAAAGAACATTCATAGACCTCAGTTTGCTTAATGCCAAAAAATGTATTGCACTATTATGGAAAAAGACTCATAGACCAGATGTGACTCAGTGGTTAAGACAGATGTTAACAAACCTTCCATTAGAAAGAATAACATATATACTGAAATCAAAGGAAATTGTGTTTGAGAATATATGGAGACCTTTTATTGATTATGTAAAAAATTTAAACATAACTTTTGAAGAAGAAGGTGAATGATGTGTGTGGACCTTGTAAATTCCAAACTGGTGAACATAATATGTATACTTATGTATTGGATTGTCTAGACTAAACAGAGGAGCATTGTTGAAGATTTGATTTTGCTGGTGGTTGTTGGTGTTTTTAGTGCATCTTTTTTTTTTTTTTTGTAGTACTTTAGTGTTAGTGTTTGATTGTTTGTATCATGTTTGTTAAAAAAAAAAGGTTCAATAAAGATGTTGTGGAAAAAAAAAACTTCCTTTCATTCATCTGGTCTCGGTTCTCTTCAGCCTTCATCAACATTCTGTTACCACCTGCTTGTCTTCTTCATGATTCACTGTCCCGTCGTTCATACTACTGACTCTACTGTCCACAGCTAATGCTCCATGCAAGACCCTGCACATAAAAGTGATCGGTTTCATTCTGAAAAGTCAGCTTTATAATAAACCAATGTGGCTAATTTCATAATTCTGTCTCGTGACAAAACTCGTCACCTCTTCAGAATCAGAATCAGAAAAAGCTTTATTGCCAAGCATGTAGAAAACACACGAGGAATTTGACCTGACATTGGAACACTATGTAAGCGTATCACAATGACACGGCAGCCATCATGGCGCCTAATCAAAAAAGATGGGGAATAAGGGAAGATAAGGGGAGGGAAAAAGACACAATGGGTGAGAGAAAAAAACTTCAACATCAGAATACAGCTTATGTAAGCTAAATTTTGATTATGGAGAAAAAAAAACTCTCTGTGGCACAATTAGCAGACAATAGATCACACAATAACAAGCGAGAGAGACCAGTGTATGTAGTCAGCATATGATCAGTATGTGATGCAGTGTGGAGGTGTCAGTTGCTGGTGAACAGCAGAGGGCACCCCCTGGCAACGAATAATCATGTGCTCTACACGGCATGTCCAGAGTTTATCTCTCCTCATGCAGGTGGCAAGTTCTGTAAACACATGATAACGCTGTCCTCGAGGAGCTCGATCTGCAGAACAACAGCCATTGTTTGTCGATGTTTGGGTTAGCAGAGCCGCTCCTTCCGCTTATCTTCATCGAGGAGGAATGTAAATGCAGGGCACCAAAGACAAGGTCAAATCTACACAGTGCACTCAGAATAGAATTTTCCTCACCCGTGCAATTCTGTGCTTCATAATTTCCATGTGCAGGCTTAAACTTTAACATTCTGTGGAGAGCACTGGCGACTTCAAGATGTATTCCACCATCTGAATCTCCATTCAGTTCACCATGCCGCCTCGTGCACTCCCCAACTGGTTGAATTGGTGAAGGAGCTTGCCTGGATCCGCATTTTGAACAGCTCTCCACCTTCCTCAATTTCTGAAACACCAGGAAACTCCAGAGCCAAAAATAGAATCCTGTGTCATAGCCAATAGATGTCTTCTGCATCTCCAGTCGAATCATACACTCAGCAGGTTCCAATTCTTGGGCTCCCCCTTGGCCCGGTTCTTGTTGAAAAATAGTGACAATAGCACATTTAAGCTGCTTCCAAATCCATAATTTCCGTTTAGATTAAGATTCAGCAGAAGAAGAGCAACTAGACACAGACAAAAACGCAACATTGCAAAACTGGGAATAGGTCAGGAAGACAGACAGGAGGAGGGAAGAAAAATGCGACTGCTCTCTCTCAGAGCCGGAAGAAGGAGATCTTGATCTCTACCCTGGTGTCGGATGCTTTCTCATTATTGACCTTTCAGTTTGTTTGGTATTAAATAATGCCTCTGGGTTTGAACATCTGCCTTTCGAGGAATGTATAAAAATAAGACGTCTGCTGATTGCTCTGAAAACAAAAGTATAACAGAGTCATCTATATCTTGGTGTGGTGGAGTTTTCTGTCTTTTTTTTTTACTTCTGAACAGATAACCTCCAGACGAGCTAACACCATGCCTACAAAAACTATAACAATTTTTAGATACAAAAATGTAAAACTTTCATTAGCCCCCAAAAACAATTCGAAAATATTTAAATCAAGAATCAACAAACACGTGACACGCGAACCATCCGTGTGTGAACCGCTGGTTTGTTTATCAAGCTACACTGGTTGTCTTGTGTGTCAGAGCTGTAGATCTATGTGCACACAGACATTAAAGCCTTGTTTATGCTCCACCTTCGCTCTGTGCGTGCGTCTATGATGCTTGTACCCTTTGGATAAGGTTGGTGCGCACACAGCTATATGTATGTATATGCTTCATTTTTTTTTTTTTGAGTCTACTTGGCTGTGTGTTTGCTGCTTTTACCCCAAATTATCTTCTTTTTTCTGTAGTCTACTCTAGTCATGTTTGTTTTAATTCATCTTCTTCTATAACGGTTTTTTACTCATCTCTGGATGATCAAAAACCCTCACCCTTGTTACGCTGCCATCCCCCGTCCCCATACAAAGTGTAAGGAACTGTGTAAAGAATGAGTGTAAAGGATAGAATATGTCAGTGAGAGTATAGTTGTGAATGTACAATACTGAAGATTTAGGAAAACTTGCAAATTTCAAAAAACTATTTCAGCTCACTTTTTGTCGTAATTGTGACTTTTTTTCTCCCGAATTTGTGACTTTCATACAAACTTGCACCGTCCTCATAAATTTAAACATTTTCCTTGTAACCTTGCAACCGTTTCTCTAGTCATTTTTCTCCTAACAAATTTTGGATTTTTTTTTCTTTGTAAATTTGCAATTTTTTTTCAGAAATTTGTGACATTTTCTAATATTTGGCAAATTTCCTCAAATGTGCTATTTTCTCTGAAACTTGCAACCTTTTCACATAAATTTTCAACCTTTGTCTTACCTATAAATCTCTTCATAACCTCGACCCCTCATACCTAACTGACCTTCTGTCTCGTCATTCCCCCACTCGCCTCCTCCGCTCTGCTGACACTCACCTTCTCACCCCCATCACCAAGACAAAACTCCGCACCCTGGGTGATAGATCATTCGCCATCGCCGCACCAACCTTCTGGAATTCCTTGCCCCTTCACATCCGGTCCGCCAACACACTTGCTTCCTTCAAAAGTCAACTCAAAACCCATCTCTTCAAATATACCTACGAAAACTGACTGCCTCTTCTACCTATGTGTACCTACCATGCCTGTTTACCCGTTCACTGTATGTTTGTTCCTATGCTACTGTGTAAAGCGTCTTTGAGTATTTAGAAAAGCGCTATATAAGACTGATGTATTATTATTATTATTATTAAGTTGTGATTGTAAATTAGCATATTTATCATATTTTGCACCTCCATTTTACAAATTTGTACTTGATTGACAATTACATGTTCATACCTTACTGTATGTCAAGTTAAAAAAAAATGGCTACTGCAAATCTCTTTAACAATGTGATTAGATTTCAACAAATTTGTAAAGCATAAGCAATACTTTTCACTAGCTTTTCTTGAACTCTTGGCTGCACTGCCCTCACATGTTTGGTTAATTGGTTGTTCCAAATTGTCCCCAGACCTCTTTCTCCTATAGGCCCTTAGAATAGAGGGCTAGCACCAGTGGTGGTCCTTGAGACCAAAAAAGCACTAATAAGTTTGGTTCATATCCATAAAGTTTTGGGAAATGTGCAAAAAATACAGATAGGAGTGTCTGGGAATCTCCAAATATGTATTGACCCTTGAGTATAAAGGAGCCCTAAACCTGCATCCTTCCTCTTGGCCAGCAGGTGGCTAGTTTTCTTGTAGTAAAAGGTCAGACTGCCTGATATTCTGTGGAAAAATGACCTTTCAAGCGTCAAGAATCT
The DNA here is from genome assembly GCA_020510985.1 of Pholidichthys leucotaenia. Lineage (NCBI taxonomy): Eukaryota > Metazoa > Chordata > Actinopteri > Cichliformes > Pholidichthyidae > Pholidichthys > Pholidichthys leucotaenia. The sequence goes on from CM035839.1 coordinate 206,214,489, forward strand.
TCCAGATTTTGGTCTTAATTGCAAGCCTTATTCATTCATATTTATACGCTCTTTGTGTATCTACTCAATAGTTTGCATACATGGTATCATTTTAGATGAGAAAGCACACCGACCTCTCAGCTATAAGACTGAGAACACTGTGATCAGTTATCTTAGTTTTATTGTTAGTCACTCCCTGCTTGTTAAATAGGATGCCAAGTCACAAAATGAGTTGTGAGTTGGCATCTACTGTCTTTGTCTACTACAAAGACAATACAGATTCTTACATTTATTAAAATTGCTTCACAAAAAATTCAGTGGGTACTGGCACAAGTCCCACTGTATCAAGTGTCCAGTGCCTCCAGGAACTCGGACATTGGCAGAAGTCCGTGATTCATTATCTTCGTAACGCTAAAATTCTAATCAGATGCAAAAAGATGCAAAAAGACATATGATAACATAAACATACACTTCATAAAATTTTCAAAATTTAAAAGAGCGTTTATAACTTAACAAGAAAAGGAACTCTGAAATAGCTAGACAAGCTAGGGCTCTCAGAAAACAGGGGAAAATACAGTCGACATGGACAAAGAACTGTAAGGTGTGGATAAAACTGCTTGGAACTCCAGAAGAAGCTGAAGTAATAATGATTAGAGAAATGGAGGAATTAGACAAATTTAAACCTTAGTTCTGATGTACGAATAATAGTGCAGTAAGATTTTGAGTGGAAATTTTTGTGTTCTTTTTTCCTTTGTGTTTATTGGCTTTTTTTCTCCTTTTGGTGTACATTGTTGACATAACTTATGATTAGTATTTTAACCAATCCTTCTTTATTTAATAATGGAAGTGTATTAGGGCAAATTGAAGCTGAAACCTTTGTCAAAACTGAACAGTAACCACAAGACATTTTAGGAGATACTGACCCAGACAATAACTATTTTAATCATATTAACAATAAGTGTGCTTATTATGATGAGCAACAATTAAATGGAATTATGAATTCGGCTCAGACATTGACAATAATACATATTAATAGTAGGAGTCTCTATGCAAACTTTGATAGCATTAAGGAGTTTTTGGTTTTTTTTAAAATCAATTTAACACCCCATTTAGGATTATCGCAATAAGTGAAATATGGATTAATGAAGAAAAAAATGTAAATTTTGAACTATATGAATATGAGATGTACACACAAAATAGGAAATGTAAAAGTGGTGGTGGGGTAGCACTGTATGCAGATAGAAAATTAAAAAGTAAAAAAGTGAACACCCTTTTTTTATTGGCCTTCAGTGAAGCCTCCACAATATATGATAAGGCACAGCTGCACAACTCAGAGACATCATAAGATATAGACACAGGGCTTCAAGGCCATCAAGCAGTTTACTCCCAGGAGAGGAGAAAAGGGAGGAGGGAGTGAGAGCATGTAACCCTTAGCCGGTCAGTGTGACATAAAACTTCATCTTGGAACACAAAATATAACAGACACATCAAACAGCTTGTTAATATAGCATATGAAAACAGTTCATACATGGATAAAAGTTACAGTCATATGTTATAACACACACACACACACACACTTACAAAACATGTGATCTCAACAGATAAATGCATAATCAGTGAATTTCTATTACAATGTAATACTAGATGATAAAAGTAGTTGGAAACCACACGTCAGATACATACAAAACAAAGTTGCAAAAAATATTGCAATCATAAATAAAATTAAGCAAGTCCTAGATTACAAATCACTTCGTATCTTGTATTGCTCATTAGTACTTCCATACTTGACCTATTGTATAGAGGTCTGGGGTAACAATTATAAAAGTACACTTAATTCATTGCTAATATTACAAAAAAGGGCAGTCCGTGTTATACATAAAGTCGGGTATCTTGAACATACTAATTTATTGTTTATACATTTAAAGTTATTGAAATTGGTGGATCTGGTTTATTATATAGCACAATTAACGTTTAGAAAAAAGAAAAAACCTTTTGCATCTCCCCCTTTTTGATGCATAATCAATCAATCAGCTTACTAAAATAGTTATAAAATCCATAAGTTGTATATTTTTAATAAAATTGTTATAAAGTACAGCTTAAATCTTAGAAAAATGAAAATCTTTATAAGAGCTAAAAGCTCAATAAAGCCCAATCTCTGATGGAGAGAGCCTTGCCCTTGTGAAGCCTTCAAGGCATGTTTCATGCTCTGGACAAACCTTTCTACTGCTCCATTTGTAGATGGATGATATGGAGCTGAGCGAATGTGTTGTACCCCATTCACTTCAAGAGATCTTTCAAGCTCTCGTGAGACAAACTGAGGGCCATTGTCACTTAGTACTTGTTCAGGAGATCCAAACTGGCTGAATAGTTCTCCCAGTTTCTCAGTGGTTTTCTCAGAGGTGGTAGATCTCATTATGAACACTTCTAGCCACTTGCTATGAGCATCTACAGCTGCACACATGGACAGAATTGTTGGTACCCCTCTGTTAATGAAAGAAAAACCCACAATGGTCACAGAAATAACTTGAATCTGACAAAAGTGGTAATAAATAAAAACTGTATGAAAATTAACCAATGAAAATCAGACAATGCTTTTGAATTGTGGTTCAACAGAATTATTTTAAAAAACAAACTCTTGAAACAGGCCTGGACAAAAATGATGGTACCCTTAACTTAATATTTTGTTGCACAACCTTTTGAGGCAATCACTGCAATCAAACGATTTCTGTAACTGTCAATGAGACTTCTGCACCTCTCAGCAGGTATTTTGGCCCACTCCTCATGAGCAAACTGCTCCAGTTGTCTCAGGTTTGAAGGGTGCCTTCTCCAGACGGCATGTTTCAGCTCCTTCCACAGATGTTCAATAGGATTTAGATCAGGGCTCATAGAAGGCCACTTTAGAATAGTCCAATGTTTTGCTCTTAGCCATTCTTGGGTGTTTTTAGCTGTGTGTTTTGGGTCATTATCCTGTTGCAAGACCCATGACCTCCGACTGAGACCAAGCTGTCTGACACTGGGCAGCACATTTCTCTCAAGAATACCTTGATAGTCTTGAGATTTCATTGTACCCTGTACAGATTGAAGACACCCTGTGCCAGATGCAGCAAAGCAGCCCCACAACATAACAGAACCTCCTCCATGTTTCACAGTAGGGACAGTGTTCTTTTCTTGGTATGCTTCATTTTTGCATCTGTGAACATACATAGAGCTGATATGCCTTGCCAAAAAGTTGCAGTTTTGTCTCGTCTGTCCATAGGACATTCTCCCAGAAGCTTTGTGGCTTGTCAACATACAGCTTGGCAAATTCCAATCTGGCTTTTTTATGATTTGTTTTCAACAGTGGTGTCCTCCTTGGTCGTCTCCCATGAAGTCCACTTTGGCTCAAACAACGACGGATGGTGCAATCTGACACTGATGTACCTTGACCTTGGAGTTCACCATGAATGTGTTTAGAGATTGTTCTGGGCTCTTTTGTTACCATTCGTGTTGTCTGTCTCCTCCTGCGGCCACGTCCAGGGAGGTTGGCTACAGCCCTGTGGATCTTAAATTTCTGAATAATATGTGCAACTGTAGTCACAGGAACGTCAAGCTGCTTGGAGATGGTCTTATAGCCTTTCCCTTTAACATGCTTGTCTATAATTTTCTTTCTAATCTCCTGAGACAACTCTCTCCTTTGCTTCCACTGGTCCATGTTTAGTGTGGTACACACCATGTCACCAAACAGCACAGTGACTACTTGTCACCCTTTAAATAGGCCGACTGACTGATTACAAGTTTGTAGACACCTGTGATGTTAATTAGAGGACACATCTTGGTTGAACATGTCCCTATGGTCAGATTATTTTCAATCTTTTCTAGGGGTACCATCATTTTTGTCCAGGCCTGTTTCATGAGTTTGTTTTTTAAAGTAATTCTGTTGAACCACAATTCAAAAGCATTGTCTGATTTTCATTGGTTAATTTTCATAGAATTTTTATTTATTACCACTTTTGTCAGATTCAAGTTATTTCTGTGACCATTGTGGGTTTTTCTTTCATTAACAGAGGGGTACCAACAATTTTGTCCACGGCTGTATCAGGAACAAAAGGACTTTTCAAAAGGACCAGCAAAATCCACATGAATGCACTGGCATGGCTCCTCTGGCCAATCCCATGGATGAAGAGGGGCTGGTTTTGGCATGCAGTGTATTTTTTGGCATGAAGAACATGTTCTTGCTGTGTCTTCCATCTGGCCATCGAGTCCCAGCCACCAGAAATAGCTTCTTTTTTTTTTGATTTTGTGTACTTTATTGATCCCCAGAGGGGAAATTCAGGGCATCCACTTGAATGGATGAAGCAGCCACGGTACGGCGCTATCCCTTAACCATTCACACACACATTCACACCTAGGGCCACTTTAGAGTCTCCAGTTAACCTAACCTGCATGTTTTTGACCTGTGGGAGGAAACCAGAGAAATCCTGGAGTAAACCCACGCAGACACGGGGAGAACATGCAGACTCCACACAGATCACTGTTGGTCGGTGGCTGGGATCAAACCCGGGATCCCATGGCCAAGGGTGAGTTGCTGTGCTGTCACAGTGCTAACCACTGCGCCACCACACCATCCTTCTGGCCAGTTCTTTTATGCGGACCATTCCGCAGTGGCCTGTATGCAGCTGTAGCAATAGCTTTTTCCTTAACACTGGTGGAATAATCACTCTGCGTCCCCACAAAAGACATCCTGCCTGGACAGAGTTCATTTCTCCGTGTGACGTATGGTTTTAGCTCAGGTTCCTCAGCCTGTCCTCCTTTAAGCACAACATTCAATAACTTAGACAGCATGGGGTCATTACGTGTATGCCGTCTCACTTGAGCCAAAGTGATAGGAGCCTCCTCCACCTGTCTGAAGTAGAAAATGTCAGCTTGTGGCAGCTCACTGTGACCTTGTGGCAGGGGTAGCCTAGAGAGGCCGTCTGCATTAACATGCTTCTCTGACTTCCTGTACTTGATACTGTAAGTGTGAGCTGACAACAATAAAACCCACCTTTGCATTTGACTTGCTGCCAAGAGTGGAACACCTGTGTGAGGCCCAAAGATTGTTGTGAGGGAACGGTGATCTGTCAGAAGAATAAACTTCCTCCCAAAGAGGTATTAGTAGAATTTCCAAACTCCAAAAACGATCCCAAGTGCTTCTTGTTCAATTTGTGCACATTTGCTCTCTGCTTTGCTGAGTGTGCGAGAGGCAAATGCAGTGGGCTTTTCTTCACCATTAGGCATGATGTGTGAAACAACTGCTCCCACCCCATATGGAGAAGCATCACATGCTAATTATAAGGGCAGTGCAGGATCAAAATATGTCAGGGCATCAGACTCCAACAATGCAGTTTTTTGTCTGAACAAATGCATTCTCACATTCATCTGTCCACTTCCAAACCTTATCATGACGCAGTAGCTGGTGTAGTGGTTTCAGCATAGATGAAAGATTTGGAATGAACCGTCCATAATAGTTGAGCAGTCCAAGATAGGAGCATAGCTGACTCACATTTTCAGGCGCTGGTGCATTCACAATGGCCCTGACCTTGGATGGTGCCTTATGCAGCCCCTCAGAGTCAATGACATGTCCCAAATACTCAACTGAAGGCTGGAAAAACTCACTTTTATTTCCGGACTCTGAGTCCATACTCTTTCAGTCACTGTAGTGTGGCCTCCAGGTTTTTCAGATGTTCTTCACTTGTTTTTACAGTAACAAGTATGTCGTCCAGGTAACATTGGACTCCACATAATCTGCACAATATCTGGTCCATGGCACATTGGAAAAGTGCTGAGGTGGAAGTTATTCCAAATGGTTGTCTGTAGTACCTATAGAGACCTTTGTGGGTTGTTATGGTGAGCAGTTCTTTAGACTTCTCCTCAATATGCATTTGAAGATAGGCTTGGTTAAAATCAATTTTGCTCATTTTTTCTCTTCCAGCTAAGTCAGCAAAGAGATCTTCAGTGTGTGGGAGCGGGTACTGCTCAGCCTCTAACACTGGATTTACAGTCACTTTAAAATCCCCACAGATCCTCACAGGATCCTCACAGAGTCATCTTTTTTTATGACTTGCACAATCGGAATTGCCCAATCACTCTGGTTGACAGGTTCCAGCACTCCGCTTTTCACTAATGCCTCCAGTTCTGCCTCGACTTTTGGTTTCAGTGCATATGGATCTGGTCTAGCTTTCAGGAATTTTGGTCTGCTGTCAGGCTTGATGTTCAGCTTAACTGTTATTTCTAAATGTTATTTATTTTCTTCAACTAGAGAGCATGAAGGAAATAACGGGCTGCACGGTGGCGCAGTGGTTAGCACTGCGGCAGCACAGTTTACCCTTGGCCGTGGGATCGTGGGTTCGATCCCAGCCCCCGACCAACAGTGATCTGTGTGGAGTTTGCATGTTCTCCCCGTGTATGCGTGGGTTTACCCCGGGATTTCTCCGGTTTCCTCCCACATGCCAAAAACATGCAGGTTAGGTTAATTGGAGACTCTAAAGTGGCCCTTGGTGTGAATGTGTGTGTGTGAATGGTTAAAGGGATGGCGCCGTATTGTGGCTGCTTCATCCATCCAGGTGGTGGATGACCCTTAATTTCTGTAAAGCGTCTTTGAGTGTCTATGATAAAGCGCTATATAAATCTGATGCATTGATTGATTGATTGATTAGTTCCTCTTGAACCACCTCAGAATGTTTATTCAGGATAGTAGTCAGCTTTGTGTCACCTTTGCGCAACCTACGGACTGCTGGCCAGTCTGGTACTATTTCTTCAAGCCATGAACATCCCATCAGTGATGGAAAATTGCCTTTAACTACATACAGTGGTAGTTTAGCAGTTTGACCATTTACCTGTACAGTGACATACACTACCGTTCAAAAGTTTGGGGTCACCCAAACAATTATTTTGTGTTTTCCATGAAAACTTATTTACCACCATGAGTTGTAAAATGAATAGAAAATATAGTCAAGACATTGACAAGGTTAGAAATAATGATTTGTATTTGAAATAATATTTTTTTCCAGATACTCAACCTGCTCAAAGGAAGGTCAGTTTTATAGCTTCTCTAACCAGCTAAACTGTTTTCAGCTGTGCTAACATGATTGCACAAGGGTTTTCTAATCATCCATTAGCCTTCTGACACAATGAGCAAACACATTGTACCATTAGAACACTGGAGTGATAGTTGCTGGAAATGGGCCTCTATACACCTATGTAGATATTGCACCAAAAACCAGACATTTGCAGCTAGAATAGTCATTTACCACATTAGCAATGTATATTAGATATTAGAGTATATTTCTGATTAGTTTAAAGTTATCTTCATTGAAAAAAACAGTGCTTTTCTTTCAAAAATAAGGAAATTTCTAAGTGACCCCAAACTTTTGAACGGTAGTGTACGTCATCCCTTTGGTTGGAACTGGCTCACCTGTATAGGTTTTTAGGGTGAGGCTGGATGGTTGCAGTGGAAAGTGCTGTAAGGTCTTCTTGTAAACAGCATCTGAAACAAGTGAGACTGCAGAACCTGTCAGTTTCCATGCACACTGGTTTTCCGTCCAGCTGTGGTGAAACCCAGTATCTGTCTGAACCTCCACTGACTGACAGAACATATACAACTGCTTCATCAGATGAGCTACTTTCCCCAGCTTTGGTGTTGTCTTGTTGCATATTATGCACAGAAGGTCTTTTCTTGAATTTTTGCTTTGGTTTTGTCATGTTGCTTTTTTTGTCAAATCCTTTTGTTTTGCAAGCACACTCAATATGTCCCTTCTTTCCACATTTCTTACATATTAGGTCTTTGCTCCAGCATTCTGCTGCAAAATGTTCAGTTTTATCACATCTATAACGTTTCTATGATCACTTTTCTTCAGTAGAGACTTTATGTAGTTTCCTGTTGCACTGAGCTGATGAGCCTCCTTTGCGGCTAATTCCATGGACACGCCAAGTTCAGTAGTCTTTTCTAGGGTGAGTGCACTTTCCGTTAGCAACTGTTGTTGCACTGCTTCACTTCTGAGCCCACACACCAGTCTATCCCTGATGGTATCGTTCAGCACATTGTTGAATTCACAGCGCTCGGCTAGCTTTTTCAGTGCAGCAACAAACACTGTGACACATTCCCCCTCCTCCTGATTTCTTTTATGGAAGTGAAAATGCTCTGCAATCACCAGAGGCTTTGTAGAAAAGTGAGCTACCAGGGTCTTCACTATTAAGTTATAACTGTTGTTCTCAGGCTTCTCTGGCTGAACAAGGCAACGTAGCAAGTTGAAGGTCTTAGCTCCCATTACACTCAAAAAGGTCGGAACAAGCTTTCCCTCTTCAATGCCATTAGCGAGGACAAAGTAATCAAAACGTTCCGTATAAGAGCTCCACTGTTCAGAATTTTCATCAAAGGGGCCAATGCTGCCTATTATCCCTGACATTTTAGCATTTTTGTTGCTACTCACAAGTTCTTGAATGGAGAAAAACGTCCTCTCGATGATGAAGCTAACTAGCCCGTACACTAGCTTGTTTAGCCACGACAAAAAAAACCAAAAATCTTGTGGATTTTCCTTCTGAAGTGCAGAACACACGCAGATGCCATTAATCCTCGTCGCCACTTTTGTTGTATCTCTTGTATTACTTCAGTTTATAGTAAGGATCAACGATAATCAGATGGAGGCAGAGCTTCAGTGCAGCGTGGCTTCTCTGGTTTATTTCTCAATACACATACAACGGTGTTGTGACTTACTCCTGTAAAAGATATGACTATATCTGGTCACTAGGGGTCAGCAAGCTCATATAGATCACACTATATGACAAATGCCACTTCCTCCATACCAGAATGGTGGCCTAGTGGTAGAACATCTGGCCTACAACTGGGAGGTCGTGGGTTCAAGCCCTGCCTGGGTCATACAGAGACCATATAAAATGGTACTTACTGCCTTCTAGCTTGGTGCTCATCATAATAGAATGGAGAAAGGAAAGTTGGTTGTGATGTCTGAAAGGACTCACGCTGTGCGGAAATATCTGCATAGACTTTGCAGAATACACAGAAGAAGAAGCCTGAGTGGGCCACATTGCCTGCAACAGCTTTGTTCTTGGTAGGAACACTGAAAGGACTTTAACTATGGCAACTATGACCTACGTCCCAAAAACCATTCACAAGGCACAACTTTAATCTCCAACAGCTAAGCACCCTGTACGGGCTGAGGTTGTAATCATATTTGTAGTCTTTTCAGTGTTCCTACCAGACACAGGAACGTGCCCCTTAAATCATAACATTTTGGGGATATGGTTCCAAGTTGTTCTAAACACAGTTTTCTTTTTTGTGTGTGTTTCTGATCCACAAAAACTCGTGTGGTAATCGTTGAACACAGGTATGTGCACAGACATTTGGAGGTTCTGTTGCTCTGTCCTGAAAAGGGCAAAATTAAAAAAAGTGAGTTTGTAAATTCAAGAGAAATTGCAAATGTACAAGGAAAAAAGTCACATACAGTGGTGTGAAAAAGTGTTTGCCCCTTTCCTGATTTCTCTTTTTTTTGTATGTTTGTCACACTTAAATGTTTCAAATCATCAAACAAATTGAAATATTAGACAAAGATAACACAAGTAGTTTAGCGTAGTGTATTGGTTTATTTGTCAGGGTCCTTGTACAGAAAAAAACATGAAATACAGGGTAAAGATGCTCTGTACCAGATTATAGCATTCTTGCTAATTTCCATCTGTAGTCCCTGGGACATGCAGGAAGATACTAAGTAAAGTAAGCACAAAATGGAGTTTTTAAATGAAGGTGTTTGTTATTATGGGTAAAAAAAATCCAAACCTACATGGCCCTGTGTGAAAAAGTGATTGCCCCCCATTAAAACATAAATTAACTGTGGTTTATCACATCTTTGGAAAGCTGAGTTCAATTTCTCTTGCCACACCCAGGCCTGATTACTGCCACACCTGTTCTCAATCAAGAAATGACTTAAATAGGACCTGCCTGACAAAGTGAAGTAGACCAAAAGATCCTCAAAGGCTAGATATCATGCTACCATCCAAAGAAATTCAGGAACAAATGAGAAACAAAGTAATTGAGATCTGTCAGTCTGGAAAATGTTATAAAGCCATTTCTAAAGCTTTGGGACTCCCGTGAACCACAGTGAGAGCCATTATCCACAAATGGCGAAAACATGGAACAGTGGTGAACCTTCCCAGGAGTTGCTGGCGGACCAAAATTACCCCAAGAGCGCAGCGACGACTCATCCAAGAGGTCACAAAAGACCCCACAACAATATCCAAAGAACTGCAGGCCTCACTTGCCTCAGTTAAGGTCAGTGTTCATGACTCCACCATAAGAAAGAGACTGAGCAAAATTGGCCTGCATGGCAGAGTTCCAAGACGAAAAGCACTGCTGAGCAAAAAGAACATAAAGGCTCATCTCAGTTTTGCCAGAAAACAACTTGATGATCCCCAAGACTTTTGGGAAAATACTTTGTGGACTGGCGAGACAAAAGTTGAACTTTTTGGAAGGTGTGTGTCCCATTACATCTGGCGTAAAAGTAACACAGCATTTCAGAAAAGGAACATCATACCAACAGTAAAATATGCTGGTGGTAATGTGATTGACTGGGGCTGTTTTGGTGCTTCAGGACCTGGAAGACTTGCTGTGGTAAATGGAACCATGAATTCTGCTGTCTACCAAAAAAAGACTTTGGAGTGGCCTAGTCAAAGTCCTGACCTGAATCCGATTAAGATGCTGTGGCATGACCTTAAAAAGGCAGTTCATGCTCAAAAACCCTCCAATGAGGCTGAATTAATTCAATTCAATTCAACTTTATTTACACTACCGTTCAAAAGTTTGGGGTCACCCAGACAATTATTTTGTGTTTTCCATGAAAAGTCACACTTATTTACCACCATGAGTTGTAAAATGAATAGAAAATATAGTCAAGACATTGACAAGGTTAGAAATAATGATTTGTATTTGAAATAATAATTTTTTCCTTCAAACTTTGCTTTCGTCAAAGAATCCTCCATTTGCAGCAATTACAGCATTGCAGACCTAACATGATTGCACAAGGGTTTTCTAATCATCCATTAGCCTTCTGACGCAATGAGCAAACACATGTACCATTAGAACACAGGAGTGATAGTTGCTGGAAATGGGCCTCTATACACCTATGTAGATATTGCACCAAAAACCAGACATTTGCAGCTAGAATAGTCATTTACTACATTAGCAATGTATAGAGTGTATTTCTGATTAGTTTAGTTATCTTCATTGAAAAAAAGTGCTTTTCTTTCAAAAATAAGGAAATTTCTAAGTGACCCCAAACTTTTGAACAGTAGTGTATATAGCGCCATTTCACAACAACAGTCATCTCATAGCACTATCAACTGTAGGGGGAACCCCCACAGTTGCAGAAAGACCCCAGCAATCAGGCGATCCCCTGTGAGCAAGCACTTGGCGATGGTGGAGAGGAAAAACTCCATTTTAACAGGAAGAAACCTCCAGCAAAACCAGGCTCAGGGAGGGGCAGTCATCTGCTGCGACTGGCTGGAGGGTGAGGGGATAGAGAAGATGAAAAGAACAGACATGTAGAGAGCAAACAGCACGATGGGGACTCAATCTATGGGAGAGAACAAACAGATGTTAATGACCAGCAAAAAAAAAATATTTCATTGAGAGTGAAGAAAGGAGTGAGGCCCAGTGCATTATTGGAGGTCCCCCGGCTGACTAAACCTATTAGCAGCATAACTAAGGGAGGGTTCAGAAACACATGATCCCTCCCTAATTGTAGGCTATATCAAAAAGGTAGGTTTTAGCCCTATTCTTAAAAACAAAGATCGAGTCTGACTCCCGAATCCAGATTGGCAGTTGGTTCCGCAGGAGAGGAGCTTGATAACTGTGTTGTGTGAGAAGTCCACAGTATAAAGGGTGAACAGGAAGGGAGCCAAAACCGTTCCCTGGGGGGCCCCCGTGCTACCGATGATCGTGTCGGACACACAATCCCGGGTTCTCACAAACTGTGGCCGGTTCGTGAGGTAGTCCAGGATCCATGATGACAGGTGCTGGTCCACCCCTGCGCACAGCAGCTTGTCCTTCAGGATCATCGGTTGAATGGTGTTGAAAGCACTGGAGAAGTCAAAGAACATGATCCTCATCGCATTCCCGGGCTTCTCCAGGTGGGACAGGGAACGATGAAGGAGGAAGATCACTGCATCCTCCACCCCAATGCCATGCTTGTAGGCGAACTGGAGTGGATCCATGGCTGGTCCCACCAGGGGGCGGAGGTGAGCAAGGAGCAGTCCCTCCAGGGTCTTCATCATGTGAGACATCAGGGCCACTGGTCTGTAGCTGTTCAGGTCTTTGGGGTGGGAAGTCTTTGGTACAGGTACCACACAAGATGCTTTCCACAATTGTGGTGGTACCTTCCGCAGCTTTAGGCTCAGGTTGAAGATGTGCTCCACAATCCCACACAGCTGGTTTGGTTTAGTTTAGTTTATTTGAAAAGGGACAATGCAGTTTCATAAAACACATGTTTACGCATGGTTAAAAAAAGCCAGAATTAGCCAAAAGGCTAGTTTTCATCTGTAGTCCCCTGGCCAAGATGTAAAAAAGCAATAAAATGCATCTACAAGAAAAAAACATAGTTAAACATTTAAGAAGGCACTAATGTAACAAATAACATACACATAACAAACTGTACATTTAATCACAACATCAAACATCACAACAGACTTGTGATGTTCCTGTGCAGACCTGGTCTGCACAGGACTTGAGGAGCGTCGCGCTGATGCCGTCCGGTCCCGAGGCCTTCCTCGCCTTGATCTTCCTCAGCTCCGTCCTCACCTGGGTCTTAGTGAGGGTCAGGTTGGGGCGCTGTGTGCTGGGAGTGGGGGGGGTGTTGGTGGAGTGGGGTGTGGACAGCAGGTCTCAATGACTTTAGAGGCAGCAGTGGTTGGTGTGCAGTCGTGGGGAGGGCGGTTGGTCAAACCTATTAAAAAACAGGTTCAGATTGTTCGCCCACTCCCTGCCCCCCCGTGGCCTGGGAGGAGGTATTCTGGAGCCCAGAGATGGTTTTAAGGTTTCTCCAGACCCTGCTGATGTCGCTCTGTTGCAGCTTGTCCTCCATCTTCTTCCTGAAGCTGTCCTTGCCTTTTCTGATCTTCCTCCTCAGCTCCCTCTGTACGGACTTCAGCATCTCCCTGTTCCCCGACCTGAAGATCCTCTTCTTCTCTCTCAGAAGTGTTTTTATCTCAGGGTTGATCCAGGGTTTGTTGTTCAAGCAACATCATATGGTCTTGGTGGGTACGGTGTTGTCCACACAGAAGTTGATGTAGTCCGTGATGGTGTGAGTGAGGCCATCGATGTCCTCACCATGTGGATCGCAGAGCTGCTCCCAGGCAGTGGTTTCAAGACGGTCCTTTAAAGCGTCCATTGCCTCCTCAGACCATATCTTCACCGTGCGCATGACCGGAGGTTATTTGTGTACTAGGGGTTTGTACACCGGCAGGAGATGAACCAAGTTGTGATCCGATCTCTCGAGTGGGGGGAGTGGTGATGAGGTGTACGCCTCCTTAGTGTTAGCATAGAATAAATCCAGTGTTTTATTGTCTCTAGTGTGGCATGTGACATACTGGGTGAACATGAGCAGAATGGGGGACAATGAAATATGGTTGAAATCACCTGAGATGAGAAGAAGAGCATCTTGGTGTTCTGTCAGCAGCCTGCCAGTTACTGAGTGAATGCCGTCACGCGCTGTCCCCGCGTTCGCCGTCGGATTTGCATAAATAACAGTGCAGATCACGAGTGAGTATTCCCTCGGGAGATAGGTAGGCCGCATGCTAACAGCTAGCAACTCAATGTCTTTGCTGCAGTGATGTTGTTTAACCGTGATATGTCCCGGTCTGCACCAGCTGTTATTGACATACGTTATCACTCCTCCGCCCCTTGCCTTCCCACTGTCTGGTGTCCGGTCTACCCGTATTGCATGAAAACCCTCCAGTTCGATGTTAGCATCTGTTGCTAGTTCTGTTAGCCACGTCTCAGTAAACAACATCATGCTAATCTCTCTGAAGACGCTTTGGTAAGGAGCCATAGCCGCTAGCTCATCTGTCTTATTGAGTAGCGATCGTACATTCCCCATAATAACGGATGGAAGGACGGGTCTGTACCTTATATTTCTCACCCGCCGTCTTGCTCCAGCACGGCATCCATGTCGTTTCTGTCTTATTTCACTTGGTATGTCAAAGTCTTGCACTAGCATCTTGGTCCGGTTAAGTGCTAACAGCTAGTCTCTGCTGTAACGTATCCTGCTAAAAACAGTGGCTCCGTCTGCCGGCTCAGGAGACATTTGGGCGATCCGTGTGTCCATCCGATGTATAAGGTGTCGCCAGATTAGAAAGATTAGCAAGAGAAGCCAGATTGTAAATAGAAATAGGAAGAAATTGATCCGCTGTTGCAAAAAGGCAGCCTACTTGTGTGGCACCGGAAGTAAGAAACATTTAATTTTTGAAAAAACATCACAAAATTACAAGAGAAAAGTACCAAATTTACAAGGAAAAAATCTCAAATGTTTTTAAGAAAAAAAAATTTTAAAAAAAGATGACAAAATTCCCAAAACCTAAATTTTGTAAATTTATGAAAAAATGCCTTAAATTTTCATGCACTCTTAATTTTTGTGAAAGTCTGTAATTACAAGAAAAATGAAGAAAAGAGAAACATAGTCATAAAAATGATAAGAAAAAAGTAGTGAATTTATTAGAATGTTCTAAAATCACAAATAATAAAAATTACATATGCAAGGAAAAATCTCTAAATTACTAAAAACATGTACATTTCAAAGAAAAAAGTTATACATTTCTGATTAAAATGTTCTCGATTTACTGTAATGCAAATATAAGAGTGTCATACCCGGCTCTAGGGAGCCGGGCAATCAGAGCCAGGGACAAGCCAGTGAGTCGAGATGGTTTATTTTGGGTAAGGGATAAGGGATGAGGAGAGCACAGATACTCATGCAGAGGTACACTCACAGGTTGCACAGCGCAGAGGTAAGCAGCTCGTACCGGACGTGGGGGTAGCAAGACGTACATCCTCACAGCGGGATACAAACACAGGAATGCTGCAAGGGGAGTTGAGGCTGACACCAGACGAAGGGGCTTCAGCCTAGCAGTGCTTATGTCGCAGCCCCGAGTCATCGAGGCTGCTCCTATTTATCCTCATTGGCAGCGCCCCAGCTGATGAAGACTAATTGGCCCCAGCCGTCCATAATGCTGCCAGCTGGGGGCCAGCTGAGACGCTGCTCAATGGGAGGCAGGGATGAGGGAAAACATGGGCTCAGTGCCGAGACGGCATCTCAACCCATGGTGACAGAGCCCCTCCCTCAAGGTCGGGCTCCTGAACGACCAGGAACATCCCAGCCCCCCCCCCCCCCCACCTAGGGTGGGAGGAAGGGAGGCGGACCGGAGGGGAAGAAGCCAAGGGAAGGACAACACCAATGGGGCAATGTAGGGTAGCGGGAAAGAAAAACCCAAATACAATACTGACAACAGAACAATTAACCCAGGTACAGATGGGGAGAAGAACTGGGTCAGCACGCCGGTTACATACTACCCAGAGAGTACCAACCATGCGTGACCCAGAGCAAGAAAAAAAAAAAAGAACCACCAAAAAGGTACAGGGCAAAAAATGCTGAGTATGGTCAAATAAAGGGAAAACACAATACACAGCACCAATATAAGTACATACACACAGTCACCAAGAAAAGTGAGGGTGACTGGAACAAATGGACAATTACAGAGCATGGTGTTACGGAAAACAAGGCACATGACTCTATAATGAACCAACAGGGCATAAAAAAGAAATACTGAGTGCAGGCAAAGAAAAACCCACACACATGAATATATAAATACCCACAGTCACCTAAAGAAATAAAAGTGACTGGAATGAATGGGCAACTGCAGAGTATGGTCTGAAAGGGAACAAAACATAACTCTACAATGCAAAAACGAGACTAAAAACATGGTACAAAAAATAAAATGCTGGGTACGAGGGAAGGAAAACGCACAGCACTATAAATACACATCCACCAACAGGACAGACATTACACCCAAGTGACCTTAAATAACGATAAAAGAAAAAGTGACACCCGAGGTGTATGGCAGGCAGAGTCCAAAAATAGCCGAGATGGCTCCGGAGATCTCCCCGCCCATTGTCCAGCTGGCGAATCAGGGGAAGAGAAATGTTCGGACGGCGAACTCTGGACCCAGATCCCAGGAATCCAGTCCAACGGCTGCCGAACCAGGCCGCCCAAAGGCAAACACAGACCAGTGGGGGGAAACCAGATCGCCGAACCGAAAGTTTTGCGGGTCGGGTCGTCGACCCGCATCACTCAACCACCAGGACCGTTGAGACGGACGAAGGGTCAGAGCGGATCCCGGTGGAAGAGGCTCAGGGGAGAGCCGATGACGAGGGCGGCGGGCCTCAGGGAAACGGCCACCTCCTCACCGGACCTGGACAACACTGGGGCAGCACCCACGTCGGACCCCGATCGGGCCTCAGGCGAACCCACGTTGGACCCCGATTGGGTCTCGGGCGAACCCACGTTGGACACTGCACCAGAACCGACCTCCAACGTTGAACCCGGACCCTCCAGCACCACGAGGAACAGCAACTCCTCGCCGGTGACCCTGGAAGAAGGCTCAGAAGAGAAAACAGAACCGGGATCAGGATCACCGGCAGCGCCAGAACCCGGCGAGACGAGCTCAGACGCAGCGGGCGGCTGCACCCTGCTCGTCTCCCCTGGAGATAGGCTGAAGTGCTCAAAGATAAAAAGAGAGAAAAGAAAGGAGAGCACTCGCCTGATCTCGGGTTCTGACGCCGTCCAGGACTGCGAAGATCCAGGATCCGTCGTCAGGAGGTCGTTGTCAGGCTCCCATCTAGCCGCGTCGGGCCCCGCAGCCAGCACGATGGTCAGCGCAGCTTGAGATCCCTCCAGCTCAGGTAACCCCGCCGACGACCCACTCGGCGTGAAGCCAGAAGAATCTCGTCCCGCTGGACCGAACCGCTCCTCCGTGGAGACCCAGGGACGCTCAGTCGTCAGCGTAGACTCCACGCAGCAGTCAGTCCCCCTCCTCCGTCCGCAATGTAGCTGCGGAACCACAGGCCCTCTCCATATCCCACCACGTTGACCCGGAGCCGGGGACCGCTCGGCGGAGAGAGACACAGAGGATGCGGGATTAGGAAAACAGGTTACAGCAGGTGGGGAGAGTTCAGGGAGCTGCGAACCCTGAACTTCTCCTCCAGGGATGTGACAGAGCAAATCATTAAGCAGGTGTGAAAAAACAATGACTTGCCTGCCCCCTGGAGGTTGAGTATCGCCTGCTGTAGTGGAATCTGCTTCTTCCTCTCCCCGCCCGGCGATAACGGAGGACCCCCCGGGAATTCGTCTGAGGATCGCTCGCGTTGTCTCCAGCAGAGAGCTCACCAGGCCGGGATTCCAGGCACACACAGCGGTCAGGAAGCGCGTCGAGGAGGAGGGGGAAACAGCCGGGGTGAGCCAGCCCGAATGTCCAGGAATGACAGCGGGGGAACGAGGCTCAGGGGACGAGGCTGTAGGATCTCCACACTGACGAGGCGAAGGGATGACAGCTGCGTGGGAGGAACGGTCCTGACGATGACCCAGAACTGGATCCGGACGAGGTTCGTGCAGAGGTGACTCGGCGATGTGATGACGACTACTCCCAGGGGACGAAGCGAGGGGGAAACCCAGGATTCGCCGCTCCAGATCGGAGATCGAGACGAGGAAGGCGTCGAGCACGGGAAAGCTTCGTAGCCCTGAAGTCCTCACCATCAATCTCACTGCCGCCGCCACATGCCTGAAGGTGGTGACAGGAAACACAGTAGAGCTCGCGACAGCCACTCGACCCCGGACATAACTGCTGTCAGCTGCGGCTCCTAGAAGGGAATCCCGAGTGACGTGGCGCAGGTCGGGGGAAGTCCTCTGGTTGGCGCGAACTCCCGGACTGGAATGGCGGCAGGAACGGGACTCCGAAGCGGGAAAAGACGTCGCCCACTTCGACTCCCTGCCGGGACCTCCATCCACCCCGTGGAGCTTCTCTCGCTGTGTACCTGCAACGTCTATCCTGGCACTGTCCTCCAGATGGTACAGAGAGTGAGGGTGACAGTCCAGGAGTTCCTCAGCACGGCCCGGATGCCAGCGTCTCGCGTTGGAGGCGTCGTGCAGGGTGAAGAATGTCCCGTCGACAGCCTCCGAGATGGACCTTAGCTCGTCGCCCTGGCGCCGGAAGTGACTCCTGGGAAACGGCATGCTAGCAGCGCTGACACCCGGACAGAAAGGTACATTTCCACAGCGACTCACGGCCGCCGGCAACTCTTCTGTCTGCGACATACTGTCATATCCGGCTCTAGGGAGCCGGGCAATCAGAGCCAGGGGCAAGCCAGTGAGTCGTGATATTTTATTCAGGGTAAAGGGGAAGGGATGAGGAGAGCACAGACACTCATACAGACGTACATTCTCAGGCTGCACAGCGCAGGGGTAGGTAGCTCGTACCGGACGTGGGGGTAACAAGACGTGCATACTCACAGCGGGATACAAACACCGGAATGCTGTAAGGGGAGTTGAGGCTGACACCAGACGAAGGGGCTTCAGCCTAGCAGTGCTTATGTCGCAGCCCCGAGTCATCGAGGCTGCTCCTATTTATCCTCATTGGCAGCGCCCCAGCTGATGAAGACTAATTGGCCCAAGCCGTCCATAATGCTGCCAGCTGGGGGCCAGCTGAGACGCTGCTCAATGGGAGGCAGGGATGAGGGAAAACATGGGCTTAGTGCCGAGACGGCATCTCAACCCATGGTGACACACATGATCCCTCCCTAATTGTAGGCTATATCAAAAAGGTAGGTTTTAGCCCTATTCTTAAAAACAAAGATCGAGTCTGACTCCCGAATCCAGATTGGCAGTTGGTTCCGCAGGAGAGGAGCTTGATAACTGTGTTGTGTGAGAAGTCCACAGTATAAAGGGTGAACAGGAAGGGAGCCAAAACCGTTCCCTGGGGGGCCCCCGTGCTACCGATGATCGTGTCGGACACACAATCCCGGGTTCTCACAAACTGTGGCCGGTTCGTGAGGTAGTCCAGGATCCATGATGACAGGTGCTGGTCCACCCCTGCGCACAGCAGCTTGTCCTTCAGGATCATCGGTTGAATGGTGTTGAAAGCACTGGAGAAGTCAAAGAACATGATCCTCATCGCATTCCCGGGCTTCTCCAGGTGGGACAGGGAACGATGAAGGAGGAAGATCACTGCATCCTCCACCCCAATGCCATGCTTGTAGGCGAACTGGAGTGGATCCATGGCTGGTCCCACCAGGGGGCGGAGGTGAGCAAGGAGCAGTCCCTCCAGGGTCTTCATCATGTGAGACATCAGGGCCACTGGTCTGTAGCTGTTCAGGTCTTTGGGGTGGGAAGTCTTTGGTACAGGTACCACACAAGATGCTTTCCACAATTGTGGTGGTACCTTCCGCAGCTTTAGGCTCAGGTTGAAGATGTGCTCCACAATCCCACACAGCTGGTTTGGTTTAGTTTAGTTTATTTGAAAAGGGACAATGCAGTTTCATAAAACACATGTTTACGCATGGTTAAAAAAAGCCAGAATTAGCCAAAAGGCTAGTTTTCATCTGTAGTCCCCTGGCCAAGATGTAAAAAAGCAATAAAATGCATCTACAAGAAAAAAACATAGTTAAACATTTAAGAAGGCACTAATGTAACAAATAACATACACATAACAAACTGTACATTTAATCACAACATCAAACATCACAACAGACTTGTGATGTTCCTGTGCAGACCTGGTCTGCACAGGACTTGAGGAGCGTCGCGCTGATGCCGTCCGGTCCCGAGGCCTTCCTCGCCTTGATCTTCCTCAGCTCCGTCCTCACCTGGGTCTTAGTGAGGGTCAGGTTGGGGGGCTGTGTGCTGGGAGTGGGGGGGGTGTTGGTGGAGTGGGGTGTGGACAGCAGGTCTCAATGACTTTAGAGGCAGCAGTGGTTGGTGTGCAGTCGTGGGGAGGGCGGTTGGTCAAACCTATTAAAAAACAGGTTCAGATTGTTCGCCCACTCCCTGCCCCCCCGTGGCCTGGGAGGAGGTATTCTGGAGCCCAGAGATGGTTTTAAGGTTTCTCCAGACCCTGCTGATGTCGCTCTGTTGCAGCTTGTCCTCCATCTTCTTCCTGAAGCTGTCCTTGCCTTTTCTGATCTTCCTCCTCAGCTCCCTCTGTACGGACTTCAGCATCTCCCTGTTCCCCGACCTGAAGATCCTCTTCTTCTCTCTCAGAAGTGTTTTTATCTCAGGGTTGATCCAGGGTTTGTTGTTCAAGCAACATCATATGGTCTTGGTGGGTACGGTGTTGTCCACACAGAAGTTGATGTAGTCCGTGATGGTGTGAGTGAGGCCATCGATGTCCTCACCATGTGGATCGCAGAGCTGCTCCCAGGCAGTGGTTTCAAGACGGTCCTTTAAAGCGTCCATTGCCTCCTCAGACCATATCTTCACCGTGCGCATGACCGGAGGTTATTTGTGTACTAGGGGTTTGTACACCGGCAGGAGATGAACCAAGTTGTGATCCGATCTCTCGAGTGGGGGGAGTGGTGATGAGGTGTACGCCTCCTTAGTGTTAGCATAGAATAAATCCAGTGTTTTATTGTCTCTAGTGTGGCATGTGACATACTGGGTGAACATGAGCAGAATGGGGGACAATGAAATATGGTTGAAATCACCTGAGATGAGAAGAAGAGCATCTTGGTGTTCTGTCAGCAGCCTGCCAGTTACTGAGTGAATGCCGTCACGCGCTGTCCCCGCGTTCGCCGTCGGATTTGCATAAATAACAGTGCAGATCACGAGTGAGTATTCCCTCGGGAGATAGGTAGGCCGCATGCTAACAGCTAGCAACTCAATGTCTTTGCTGCAGTGATGTTGTTTAACCGTGATATGTCCCGGTCTGCACCAGCTGTTATTGACATACGTTATCACTCCTCCGCCCCTTGCCTTCCCACTGTCTGGTGTCCGGTCTACCCGTATTGCATGAAAACCCTCCAGTTCGATGTTAGCATCTGTTGCTAGTTCTGTTAGCCACGTCTCAGTAAACAACATCATGCTAATCTCTCTGAAGACGCTTTGGTAAGGAGCCATAGCCGCTAGCTCATCTGTCTTATTGAGTAGCGATCGTACATTCCCCATAATAACGGATGGAAGGACGGGTCTGTACCTTATATTTCTCACCCGCCGTCTTGCTCCAGCACGGCATCCATGTCGTTTCTGTCTTATTTCACTTGGTATGTCAAAGTCTTGCACTAGCATCTTGGTCCGGTTAAGTGCTAACAGCTAGTCTCTGCTGTAACGTATCCTGCTAAAAACAGTGGCTCCGTCTGCCGGCTCAGGAGACATTTGGGCGATCCGTGTGTCCATCCGATGTATAAGGTGTCGCCAGATTAGAAAGATTAGCAAGAGAAGCCAGATTGTAAATAGAAATAGGAAGAAATTGATCCGCTGTTGCAAAAAGGCAGCCTACTTGTGTGGCACCGGAAGTAAGAAACATTTAATTTTTGAAAAAACATCACAAAATTACAAGAGAAAAGTACCAAATTTACAAGGAAAAAATCTCAAATGTTTTTAAGAAAAAAAAATTTTAAAAAAAGATGACAAAATTCCCAAAACCTAAATTTTGTAAATTTATGAAAAAATGCCTTAAATTTTCATGCACTCTTAATTTTTGTGAAAGTCTGTAATTACAAGAAAAATGAAGAAAAGAGAAACATAGTCATAAAAATGATAAGAAAAAAGTAGTGAATTTATTAGAATGTTCTAAAATCACAAATAATAAAAATTACATATGCAAGGAAAAATCTCTAAATTACTAAAAACATGTACATTTCAAAGAAAAAAGTTATACATTTCTGATTAAAATGTTCTCGATTTACTGTAATGCAAATATAAGAGTGTCTTGCCCGGCTCCCTAGAGCCGGGCAATCAGAGCCAGGGACAAGCCAGTGAGTCGAGATGGTTTATTTTGGGTAAGGGATAAGGGATGAGGAGAGCACAGATACTCATGCAGAGGTACACTCACAGGTTGCACAGCGCAGAGGTAAGCAGCTCGTACCGGACGTGGGGGTAGCAAGACGTACATCCTCACAGCGGGATACAAACACAGGAATGCTGCAAGGGGAGTTGAGGCTGACACCAGACGAAGGGGCTTCAGCCTAGCAGTGCTTATGTCGCAGCCCCGAGTCATCGAGGCTGCTCCTATTTATCCTCATTGGCAGCGCCCCAGCTGATGAAGACTAATTGGCCCCAGCCGTCCATAATGCTGCCAGCTGGGGGCCAGCTGAGACGCTGCTCAATGGGAGGCAGGGATGAGGGAAAACATGGGCTCAGTGCCGAGACGGCATCTCAACCCATGGTGACAGAGCCCCTCCCTCAAGGTCGGGCTCCTGAACGACCAGGAACATCCCAGCCCCCCCCCCCCCCACCTAGGGTGGGAGGAAGGGAGGCGGACCGGAGGGGAAGAAGCCAAGGGAAGGACAACACCAATGGGGCAATGTAGGGTAGCGGGAAAGAAAAACCCAAATACAATACTGACAACAGAACAATTAACCCAGGTACAGATGGGGAGAAGAACTGGGTCAGCACGCCGGTTACATACTACCCAGAGAGTACCAACCATGCGTGACCCAGAGCAAGAAAAAAAAAAAAGAACCACCAAAAAGGTACAGGGCAAAAAATGCTGAGTATGGTCAAATAAAGGGAAAACACAATACACAGCACCAATATAAGTACATACACACAGTCACCAAGAAAAGTGAGGGTGACTGGAACAAATGGACAATTACAGAGCATGGTGTTACGGAAAACAAGGCACATGACTCTATAATGAACCAACAGGGCATAAAAAAGAAATACTGAGTGCAGGCAAAGAAAAACCCACACACATGAATATATAAATACCCACAGTCACCTAAAGAAATAAAAGTGACTGGAATGAATGGGCAACTGCAGAGTATGGTCTGAAAGGGAACAAAACATAACTCTACAATGCAAAAACGAGACTAAAAACATGGTACAAAAAATAAAATGCTGGGTACGAGGGAAGGAAAACGCACAGCACTATAAATACACATCCACCAACAGGACAGACATTACACCCAAGTGACCTTAAATAACGATAAAAGAAAAAGTGACACCCGAGGTGTATGGCAGGCAGAGTCCAAAAATAGCCGAGATGGCTCCGGAGATCTCCCCGCCCATTGTCCAGCTGGCGAATCAGGGGAAGAGAAATGTTCGGACGGCGAACTCTGGACCCAGATCCCAGGAATCCAGTCCAACGGCTGCCGAACCAGGCCGCCCAAAGGCAAACACAGACCAGTGGGGGGAAACCAGATCGCCGAACCGAAAGTTTTGCGGGTCGGGTCGTCGACCCGCATCACTCAACCACCAGGACCGTTGAGACGGACGAAGGGTCAGAGCGGATCCCGGTGGAAGAGGCTCAGGGGAGAGCCGATGACGAGGGCGGCGGGCCTCAGGGAAACGGCCACCTCCTCACCGGACCTGGACAACACTGGGGCAGCACCCACGTCGGACCCCGATCGGGCCTCAGGCGAACCCACGTTGGACCCCGATTGGGTCTCGGGCGAACCCACGTTGGACACTGCACCAGAACCGACCTCCAACGTTGAACCCGGACCCTCCAGCACCACGAGGAACAGCAACTCCTCGCCGGTGACCCTGGAAGAAGGCTCAGAAGAGAAAACAGAACCGGGATCAGGATCACCGGCAGCGCCAGAACCCGGCGAGACGAGCTCAGACGCAGCGGGCGGCTGCACCCTGCTCGTCTCCCCTGGAGATAGGCTGAAGTGCTCAAAGATAAAAAGAGAGAAAAGAAAGGAGAGCACTCGCCTGATCTCGGGTTCTGACGCCGTCCAGGACTGCGAAGATCCAGGATCCGTCGTCAGGAGGTCGTTGTCAGGCTCCCATCTAGCCGCGTCGGGCCCCGCAGCCAGCACGATGGTCAGCGCAGCTTGAGATTCCTCCAGCTCAGGTGAACCCCGCCGACGACCCACTCGGCGTGAAGCCAGAAGAATCTCGTCCCGCTGGACCGAACCGCTCCTCCGTGGAGACCCAGGGACGCTCAGTCGTCAGCGTAGACTCCACGCAGCAGTCAGTCCCCCTCCTCCGTCCGCAATGTAGCTGCGGAACCACAGGCCCTCTCCATATCCCACCACGTTGACCCGGAGCCGGGGACCGCTCGGCGGAGAGAGACACAGAGGATGCGGGATTAGGAAAACAGGTTACAGCAGGTGGGGAGAGTTCAGGGAGCTGCGAACCCTGAACTTCTCCTCCAGGGATGTGACAGAGCAAATCATTAAGCATGTGTGAAAAAACAATGACTTGCCTGCCCCCTGGAGGTTGAGTATCGCCTGCTGTAGTGGAATCTGCTTCTTCCTCTCCCCGCCCGGCGATAACGGAGGACCCCCCGGGAATTCGTCTGAGGATCGCTCGCGTTGTCTCCAGCAGAGAGCTCACCAGGCCGGGATTCCAGGCACACACAGCGGTCAGGAAGCGCGTCGAGGAGGAGGGGGAAACAGCCGGGGTGAGCCAGCCCGAATGTCCAGGAATGACAGCGGGGGAACGAGGCTCAGGGGACGAGGCTGTAGGATCTCCACACTGACGAGGCGAAGGGATGACAGCTGCGTGGGAGGAACGGTCCTGACGATGACCCAGAACTGGATCCGGACGAGGTTCGTGCAGAGGTGACTCGGCGATGTGATGACGACTACTCCCAGGGGACGAAGCGAGGGGGAAACCCAGGATTCGCCGCTCCAGATCGGAGATCGAGACGAGGAAGGCGTCGAGCACGGGAAAGCTTCGTAGCCCTGAAGTCCTCACCATCAATCTCACTGCCGCCGCCACATGCCTGAAGGTGGTGACAGGAAACACAGTAGAGCTCGCGACAGCCACTCGACCCCGGACATAACTGCTGTCAGCTGCGGCTCCTAGAAGGGAATCCCGAGTGACGTGGCGCAGGTCGGGGGAAGTCCTCTGGTTGGCGCGAACTCCCGGACTGGAATGGCGGCAGGAACGGGACTCCGAAGCGGGGAAAAGACGTCGCCCACTTCGACTCCCTGCCGGGACCTTCCATCCACCCCGTGGAGCTTCTCTCGCTGTGTACCTGCAACGTCTATCCTGGCACTGTCCTCCAGATGGTACAGAGAGTGAGGGTGACAGTCCAGGAGTTCCTCAGCACGGCCCGGATGCCAGCGTCTCGCGTTGGAGGCGTCGTGCAGGGTGAAGAATGTCCCGTCGACAGCCTCCGAGATGGACCTTAGCTCGTCGCCCTGGCGCCGGAAGTGACTCCTGGGAAACGGCATGCTAGCAGCGCTGACACCCGGACAGAAAGGTACATTTCCACAGCGACTCACGGCCGCCGGCAACTCTTCTGTCTGCGACATACTGTCATATCCGGCTCTAGGGAGCCGGGCAATCAGAGCCAGGGGCAAGCCAGTGAGTCGTGATATTTTATTCAGGGTAAAGGGGAAGGGATGAGGAGAGCACAGACACTCATACAGACGTACATTCTCAGGCTGCACAGCGCAGGGGTAGGTAGCTCGTACCGGACGTGGGGGTAACAAGACGTGCATACTCACAGCGGGATACAAACACCGGAATGCTGTAAGGGGAGTTGAGGCTGACACCAGACGAAGGGGCTTCAGCCTAGCAGTGCTTATGTCGCAGCCCCGAGTCATCGAGGCTGCTCCTATTTATCCTCATTGGCAGCGCCCCAGCTGATGAAGACTAATTGGCCCCAGCCGTCCATAATGCTGCCAGCTGGGGGCCAGCTGAGACGCTGCTCAATGGGAGGCAGGGATGAGGGAAAACATGGGCTCAGTGCCGAGACGGCATCTCAACCCATGGTGACACACATGATCCCTCCCTAATTGTAGGCTATATCAAAAAGGTAGGTTTTAGCCCTATTCTTAAAAACAAAGATCGAGTCTGACTCCCGAATCCAGATTGGCAGTTGGTTCCGCAGGAGAGGAGCTTGATAACTGTGTTGTGTGAGAAGTCCACAGTATAAAGGGTGAACAGGAAGGGAGCCAAAACCGTTCCCTGGGGGGCCCCCGTGCTACCGATGATCGTGTCGGACACACAATCCCGGGTTCTCACAAACTGTGGCCGGTTCGTGAGGTAGTCCAGGATCCATGATGACAGGTGCTGGTCCACCCCTGCGCACAGCAGCTTGTCCTTCAGGATCATCGGTTGAATGGTGTTGAAAGCACTGGAGAAGTCAAAGAACATGATCCTCATCGCATTCCCGGGCTTCTCCAGGTGGGACAGGGAACGATGAAGGAGGAAGATCACTGCATCCTCCACCCCAATGCCATGCTTGTAGGCGAACTGGAGTGGATCCATGGCTGGTCCCACCAGGGGGCGGAGGTGAGCAAGGAGCAGTCCCTCCAGGGTCTTCATCATGTGAGACATCAGGGCCACTGGTCTGTAGCTGTTCAGGTCTTTGGGGTGGGAAGTCTTTGGTACAGGTACCACACAAGATGCTTTCCACAATTGTGGTGGTACCTTCCGCAGCTTTAGGCTCAGGTTGAAGATGTGCTCCACAATCCCACACAGCTGGTTTGGTTTAGTTTAGTTTATTTGAAAAGGGACAATGCAGTTTCATAAAACACATGTTTACGCATGGTTAAAAAAAGCCAGAATTAGCCAAAAGGCTAGTTTTCATCTGTAGTCCCCTGGCCAAGATGTAAAAAAGCAATAAAATGCATCTACAAGAAAAAAACATAGTTAAACATTTAAGAAGGCACTAATGTAACAAATAACATACACATAACAAACTGTACATTTAATCACAACATCAAACATCACAACAGACTTGTGATGTTCCTGTGCAGACCTGGTCTGCACAGGACTTGAGGAGCGTCGCGCTGATGCCGTCCGGTCCCGAGGCCTTCCTCGCCTTGATCTTCCTCCGCTCCGTCCTCACCTGGGTCTTAGTGCGGGTCAGGTTGGGGCGCTGTGTGCTGGGAGTGGGGGGGGTGT
Source organism: Pholidichthys leucotaenia (assembly GCA_020510985.1). NCBI lineage: Eukaryota > Metazoa > Chordata > Actinopteri > Cichliformes > Pholidichthyidae > Pholidichthys > Pholidichthys leucotaenia. Next base: position 206,241,554 of record CM035839.1, read on the forward strand.
TGGTGGAGTGGGGTGTGGACAGCAGGTCTCAATGACTTTAGAGGCAGCAGTGGTTGGTGTGCAGTCGTGGGGAGGGCGGTTGGTCAAACCTATTAAAAAACAGGTTCAGATTGTTCGCCCACTCCCTGCCCCCCCGTGGCCTGGGAGGAGGTATTCTGGAGCCCAGAGATGGTTTTAAGGTTTCTCCAGACCCTGCTGATGTCGCTCTGTTGCAGCTTGTCCTCCATCTTCTTCCTGAAGCTGTCCTTGCCTTTTCTGATCTTCCTCCTCAGCTCCCTCTGTACGGACTTCAGCATCTCCCTGTTCCCCGACCTGAAGATCCTCTTCTTCTCTCTCAGAAGTGTTTTTATCTCAGGGTTGATCCAGGGTTTGTTGTTCAAGCAACATCATATGGTCTTGGTGGGTACGGTGTTGTCCACACAGAAGTTGATGTAGTCCGTGATGGTGTGAGTGAGGCCATCGATGTCCTCACCATGTGGATCGCAGAGCTGCTCCCAGGCAGTGGTTTCAAGACGGTCCTTTAAAGCGTCCATTGCCTCCTCAGACCATATCTTCACCGTGCGCATGACCGGAGGTTATTTGTGTACTAGGGGTTTGTACACCGGCAGGAGATGAACCAAGTTGTGATCCGATCTCTCGAGTGGGGGGAGTGGTGATGAGGTGTACGCCTCCTTAGTGTTAGCATAGAATAAATCCAGTGTTTTATTGTCTCTAGTGTGGCATGTGACATACTGGGTGAACATGAGCAGAATGGGGGACAATGAAATATGGTTGAAATCACCTGAGATGAGAAGAAGAGCATCTTGGTGTTCTGTCAGCAGCCTGCCAGTTACTGAGTGAATGCCGTCACGCGCTGTCCCCGCGTTCGCCGTCGGATTTGCATAAATAACAGTGCAGATCACGAGTGAGTATTCCCTCGGGAGATAGGTAGGCCGCATGCTAACAGCTAGCAACTCAATGTCTTTGCTGCAGTGATGTTGTTTAACCGTGATATGTCCCGGTCTGCACCAGCTGTTATTGACATACGTTATCACTCCTCCGCCCCTTGCCTTCCCACTGTCTGGTGTCCGGTCTACCCGTATTGCATGAAAACCCTCCAGTTCGATGTTAGCATCTGTTGCTAGTTCTGTTAGCCACGTCTCAGTAAACAACATCATGCTAATCTCTCTGAAGACGCTTTGGTAAGGAGCCATAGCCGCTAGCTCATCTGTCTTATTGAGTAGCGATCGTACATTCCCCATAATAACGGATGGAAGGACGGGTCTGTACCTTATATTTCTCACCCGCCGTCTTGCTCCAGCACGGCATCCATGTCGTTTCTGTCTTATTTCACTTGGTATGTCAAAGTCTTGCACTAGCATCTTGGTCCGGTTAAGTGCTAACAGCTAGTCTCTGCTGTAACGTATCCTGCTAAAAACAGTGGCTCCGTCTGCCGGCTCAGGAGACATTTGGGCGATCCGTGTGTCCATCCGATGTATAAGGTGTCGCCAGATTAGAAAGATTAGCAAGAGAAGCCAGATTGTAAATAGAAATAGGAAGAAATTGATCCGCTGTTGCAAAAAGGCAGCCTACTTGTGTGGCACCGGAAGTAAGAAACATTTAATTTTTGAAAAAACATCACAAAATTACAAGAGAAAAGTACCAAATTTACAAGGAAAAAATCTCAAATGTTTTTAAGAAAAAAAAATTTTAAAAAAAGATGACAAAATTCCCAAAACCTAAATTTTGTAAATTTATGAAAAAATGCCTTAAATTTTCATGCACTCTTAATTTTTGTGAAAGTCTGTAATTACAAGAAAAATGAAGAAAAGAGAAACATAGTCATAAAAATGATAAGAAAAAAGTAGTGAATTTATTAGAATGTTCTAAAATCACAAATAATAAAAATTACATATGCAAGGAAAAATCTCTAAATTACTAAAAACATGTACATTTCAAAGAAAAAAGTTATACATTTCTGATTAAAATGTTCTCGATTTACTGTAATGCAAATATAAGAGTGTCATGCCCGGCTCTAGGGAGCCGGGCAATCAGAGCCAGGGACAAGCCAGTGAGTCGAGATGGTTTATTTTGGGTAAGGGATAAGGGATGAGGAGAGCACAGATACTCATGCAGAGGTACACTCACAGGTTGCACAGCGCAGAGGTAAGCAGCTCGTACCGGACGTGGGGGTAGCAAGACGTACATCCTCACAGCGGGATACAAACACAGGAATGCTGCAAGGGGAGTTGAGGCTGACACCAGACGAAGGGGCTTCAGCCTAGCAGTGCTTATGTCGCAGCCCCGAGTCATCGAGGCTGCTCCTATTTATCCTCATTGGCAGCGCCCCAGCTGATGAAGACTAATTGGCCCCAGCCGTCCATAATGCTGCCAGCTGGGGGCCAGCTGAGACGCTGCTCAATGGGAGGCAGGGATGAGGGAAAACATGGGCTCAGTGCCGAGACGGCATCTCAACCCATGGTGACAGAGCCCCTCCCTCAAGGTCGGGCTCCTGAACGACCAGGAACATCCCAGCCCCCCCCCCCCCCACCTAGGGTGGGAGGAAGGGAGGCGGACCGGAGGGGAAGAAGCCAAGGGAAGGACAACACCAATGGGGCAATGTAGGGTAGCGGGAAAGAAAAACCCAAATACAATACTGACAACAGAACAATTAACCCAGGTACAGATGGGGAGAAGAACTGGGTCAGCACGCCGGTTACATACTACCCAGAGAGTACCAACCATGCGTGACCCAGAGCAAGAAAAAAAAAAAAGAACCACCAAAAAGGTACAGGGCAAAAAATGCTGAGTATGGTCAAATAAAGGGAAAACACAATACACAGCACCAATATAAGTACATACACACAGTCACCAAGAAAAGTGAGGGTGACTGGAACAAATGGACAATTACAGAGCATGGTGTTACGGAAAACAAGGCACATGACTCTATAATGAACCAACAGGGCATAAAAAAGAAATACTGAGTGCAGGCAAAGAAAAACCCACACACATGAATATATAAATACCCACAGTCACCTAAAGAAATAAAAGTGACTGGAATGAATGGGCAACTGCAGAGTATGGTCTGAAAGGGAACAAAACATAACTCTACAATGCAAAAACGAGACTAAAAACATGGTACAAAAAATAAAATGCTGGGTACGAGGGAAGGAAAACGCACAGCACTATAAATACACATCCACCAACAGGACAGACATTACACCCAAGTGACCTTAAATAACGATAAAAGAAAAAGTGACACCCGAGGTGTATGGCAGGCAGAGTCCAAAAATAGCCGAGATGGCTCCGGAGATCTCCCCGCCCATTGTCCAGCTGGCGAATCAGGGGAAGAGAAATGTTCGGACGGCGAACTCTGGACCCAGATCCCAGGAATCCAGTCCAACGGCTGCCGAACCAGGCCGCCCAAAGGCAAACACCGACCAGTGGGGGGAAACCAGATCGCCGAACCGAAAGTTTTGCGGGTCGGGTCGTCGACCCGCATCACTCAACCACCAGGACCGTTGAGACGGACGAAGGGTCAGAGCGGATCCCGGTGGAAGAGGCTCAGGGGAGAGCCGATGACGAGGGCGGCGGGCCTCAGGGAAACGGCCACCTCCTCACCGGACCTGGACAACACTGGGGCAGCACCCACGTCGGACCCCGATCGGGCCTCAGGCGAACCCACGTTGGACCCCGATTGGGTCTCGGGCGAACCCACGTTGGACACTGCACCAGAACCGACCTCCAACGTTGAACCCGGACCCTCCAGCACCACGAGGAACAGCAACTCCTCGCCGGTGACCCTGGAAGAAGGCTCAGAAGAGAAAACAGAACCGGGATCAGGATCACCGGCAGCGCCAGAACCCGGCGAGACGAGCTCAGACGCAGCGGGCGGCTGCACCCTGCTCGTCTCCCCTGGAGATAGGCTGAAGTGCTCAAAGATAAAAAGAGAGAAAAGAAAGGAGAGCACTCGCCTGATCTCGGGTTCTGACGCCGTCCAGGACTGCGAAGATCCAGGATCCGTCGTCAGGAGGTCGTTGTCAGGCTCCCATCTAGCCGCGTCGGGCCCCGCAGCCAGCACGATGGTCAGCGCAGCTTGAGATTCCTCCAGCTCAGGTGACCCCGCCGACGATCCACTCGGCGTGAAGCCAGAAGAATCTCGTCCCGCTGGACCGAACCGCTCCTCCGTGGAGACCCAGGGACGCTCAGTCGTCAGCGTAGACTCCACGCAGCAGTCAGTCCCCCTCCTCCGTCCGCAATGTAGCTGCGGAACCACAGGCCCTCTCCATATCCCACCACGTTGACCCGGAGCCGGGGACCGCTCGGCGGAGAGAGACACAGAGGATGCGGGATTAGGAAAACAGGTTACAGCAGGTGGGGAGAGTTCAGGGAGCTGCGAACCCTGAACTTCTCCTCCAGGGATGTGACAGAGCAAATCATTAAGCAGGTGTGAAAAAACAATGACTTGCCTGCCCCCTGGAGGTTGAGTATCGCCTGCTGTAGTGGAATCTGCTTCTTCCTCTCCCCGCCCGGCGATAACGGAGGACCCCCCGGGAATTCGTCTGAGGATCGCTCGCGTTGTCTCCAGCAGAGAGCTCACCAGGCCGGGATTCCAGGCACACACAGCGGTCAGGAAGCGCGTCGAGGAGGAGGGGGAAACAGCCGGGGTGAGCCAGCCCGAATGTCCAGGAATGACAGCGGGGGAACGAGGCTCAGGGGACGAGGCTGTAGGATCTCCACACTGACGAGGCGAAGGGATGACAGCTGCGTGGGAGGAACGGTCCTGACGATGACCCAGAACTGGATCCGGACGAGGTTCGTGCAGAGGTGACTCGGCGATGTGATGACGACTACTCCCAGGGGACGAAGCGAGGGGGAAACCCAGGATTCGCCGCTCCAGATCGGAGATCGAGACGAGGAAGGCGTCGAGCACGGGAAAGCTTCGTAGCCCTGAAGTCCTCACCATCAATCTCACTGCCGCCGCCACATGCCTGAAGGTGGTGACAGGAAACACAGTAGAGCTCGCGACAGCCACTCGACCCCGGACATAACTGCTGTCAGCTGCGGCTCCTAGAAGGGAATCCCGAGTGACGTGGCGCAGGTCGGGGGAAGTCCTCTGGTTGGCGCGAACTCCCGGACTGGAATGGCGGCAGGAACGGGACTCCGAAGCGGGGAAAGACGTCGCCCACTTCGACTCCCTGCCGGGATTTCCATCCACCCCGTGGAGCTTCTCTCGCTGTGTACCTGCAACGTCTATCCTGGCACTGTCCTCCAGATGGTACAGAGAGTGAGGGTGACAGTCCAGGAGTTCCTCAGCACGGCCCGGATGCCAGCGTCTCGCGTTGGAGGCGTCGTGCAGGGTGAAGAATGTCCCGTCGACAGCCTCCGAGATGGACCTTAGCTCGTCGCCCTGGCGCCGGAAGTGACTCCTGGGAAACGGCATGCTAGCAGCGCTGACACCCGGACAGAAAGGTACATTTCCACAGCGACTCACGGCCGCCGGCAACTCTTCTGGCTGCGACATACTGTCATACCCGGCTCTAGGGAGCCGGGCAATCAGAGCCAGGGACAAGCCAGTGAGTCGAGATGGTTTATTTTGGGTAAGGGATAAGGGATGAGGAGAGCACAGATACTCATGCAGAGGTACACTCACAGGTTGCACAGCGCAGAGGTAAGCAGCTCGTACCGGACGTGGGGGTAGCAAGACGTACATCCTCACAGCGGGATACAAACACAGGAATGCTGCAAGGGGAGTTGAGGCTGACACCAGACGAAGGGGCTTCAGCCTAGCAGTGCTTATGTCGCAGCCCCGAGTCATCGAGGCTGCTCCTATTTATCCTCATTGGCAGCGCCCCAGCTGATGAAGACTAATTGGCCCCAGCCGTCCATAATGCTGCCAGCTGGGGGCCAGCTGAGACGCTGCTCAATGGGAGGCAGGGATGAGGGAAAACATGGGCTCAGTGCCGAGACGGCATCTCAACCCATGGTGACAAAGAGTAAAGCCCCAATGTAGTGAAATTAAAGGGTTTTATAGGTAATTTAATGTTGGTACACGTATTAGTGTAAATATGAATGTGAGTAGGAATGAAGCTTTACTTTCATCACACTCAATTCCTCGTTAGGGCACCATCCACGTTTTATAGAGGTGGAAACTCTTATGAACAAAGACAAGCTTAAGAATTTAGCAATTGGTAAGTTAAGCCTTAGTTAATAATTCTATTGAATAATTCTATTGATTTGATCAGTCTCATAATAAACCCTTGTGTGAGTTCTCGTCTCTGATGATCAAGAAGATGGACATGAAATCAAACAATAACTCCCATATGTGGCGGCGCGTTGGCGGAGCGGTTAGCACTGCGACAGTACAGCAACTCACCCTTGGCCGGGGGATCCTCGGTTCGATCCCAGCCCCCGACCAACAGTGATCTGTGTGGAGTTTACATGTTCTCCCCGTGTCTGCGTGGGTTTACGCCGGGATTTCTCCAGTTTCCTCCCACATGCCAAAAACATGCAAGTTAGGTTAATTGGCATCAAACTGGGGATTCTAAATTGTCCTTAGGTATGAATGTGAGAGTGGATGGTTGTCTGTCTCTCTGTGTTGGCCCTGCGACGGACTGGCGATCTGTCCAGGGTGTACCCTGCCTCTCGCCCAAAGATGCTGGGATAGGCTCCAGCCCTGCCGCGACCCAAAAGGGATTAAGCGGAAGAAGATGAATGAATGAATGAATGTCTTTCAATGATTTAATAAGGAATGTCAGAATAGGTTAACATATTTGCATAACTTTAAAAACAGAGAATTCACATGTATCATGGACATCATAGACTGTTACTGAGTTACTTATGAATCAAGCATTTGTGGAACCACATGAAGCACAGTTTAATTTGTCAGTATACTGGAAATTGGAAAACCATAAGATAGCATTGGTTGAGAAAAGTGGATGTGATTTTATGAAGAAAATTATAATTAACTTTATAAAAAATTAGAAAATTTGCTTTACTCTAAAAACGGAACGTAGATTAATGAAAGACAACATGAATTTTGAGATTCTGATGGGTGTTTTTATAAAATTAGGTTCAAAGAACTTATACCAGTAATATTCTGAAGACAAGTATAAATTTCATAACGGACTGTCAGCCACAGAAACTTTGCGTCCCCGTGGGTAGTAGGTGGGTCCACCGGATTCTGTTCAACTGGACCAGGAGGGGTTCTGTTGGGAGGCCGACAGACAGACTCCTTACCACTGTTATGGCATCCTCCCGGGATCACAAAGGCTGGTTTCCAGCAGGCTGGGCGAGGGTCTTCTCTGATGCACTGAAGAAGGAATTAGTTTACAGTGCAAAGTCCCATCAGAAAGTCAAATTACATCACAAACTTGTTTCTTCCAGTGTTGGTGGTTTAAATGAGTTGGTTTAAGCTTTAAAAAAAATTAAACAGAATCTTCTTGCACGATGATTTAAAGAAAAAGAAGAATAAAATAAGAAAAAATAATTTTAAAGAAAAGAAACAGGATTTACACAGAGCATGACAGGCTCTCTGCCCTTCTTAAAAAGATGGGAAAATTGGAGAGCAGAGAAAGCTGCTCACAGCTTTGGCCAATGCCCCAGAGCAGACTCTGAACAAAGAGCAGTAAAACTTAAGTTTTCTCTAGTGTTGCAGGGTGGTCCCAAACTTCAGGAAACTTGAGCTGGCCCAATTACATTTGAGCTTCTTGGTTTGTCAAATGTCATAAACTGACAAAAAAGGAGATGAAGATAGGTGTTGGGAGCCCATTGGTCACGTCACAGTTCAAGGCTCTGTGGGTCTCCCAGCAGAAAGAGGAGGGGAGAGAGACGTTTGATATGAGAAGTGAGACCCTCCTTAAAGTATGTGTGCTAAAAGCATAAATTCCTTAAACTTTAGTGACTAAGATATTCTACTCAATAAAGGAGCATAAAATGCATCTACATCTACTGTAATTAACTGAATCATATCAATAAAAGCATTTGAAACCCATTGTCCGTCCCAGAGTTCAACCATGTCTTTGCTGGCAGATACCGTCTTAAGAGAAAGAATATGAGTTAGTTCATAGTCCATAAGGCATAAATTCCACTGCAAAGGAAAAAGTTAAATATTCCTGATTCGTCCACCAGATGGCACAGTGAAACTGGTTGTTTACTGGAGAGTCTTGGCTTCCCCATCTGGTTTATGTCGCTCAATAAAACTGTCAATTAGAACATTCCTTTGCCAAAGAGTCTTGGAGAAAGGGATTAAATTCCACTTTATGGCCGATGGATAGGGTTACAGCTCTGGTTCTTGGGTGAGAGAAGCGGTCTCAAAAGCCACACTTTTGAGTTGAAACAATTTTTCTTCAGCATAGAATGATTTTAATAAATTGTAACTCAAGATCATGCCACACCAAAGTTACATGAAATTTTTTTGAGAGACGCAAGGAAAAAGAAAGCAAATTTCTTTGTACAGAGTGGTACAGTTAAGGGGGAAAAAAAGTCACATATTTGAGAAGGAAAACACCCAGAATCTTACAAAGAAAAGTTGCAACACCCCCCCCCCCCCCGTCTGCTTTTACCATGTCTTCCATCTTCCCTCTGCATTGTGTTGACTGGTGAGATGCCAGCATGGAACTCAGTGCCTCAGTGGTTATACAAAACAGCAGATACAGAGTCTCCTGGAGTTTATTAGCGCCAGCCAGGGCCAGATTAAGGAGGTTGTGGCCCCCTGGGCTAGAGCAGTTTTGGGGGCCCTCCCTCATATAATTTATGGGAGTACGATATGCAAAATGGCTATGGGTACATGCACGGTAATAAACAGTTTATAATCATATTTCTAGAGTTATCTGATTATGAAAGTAGTCATGTAAAAACTAATCAGATAAAAGGTAATTATTGTGTTATGAGAAATTACATTAACACATAGTTTATTGTTTATTGCGTTCTGTTGCACGTTTCCAGTCACAAAACCCGGTTTCAAAGCATGGCTGACAGTTGCCATCACTGTATATGCGGCAGGCAAAACAATATAAACAGCCAGTGGACGGAGAATAGACAAGCCATTGTCTTGACACAGACTCACCATTTGCAAGTTTGCAGTTGAGGTGGCACTTTGAGAAAAAACATTTCTGCTGTTTGTATGAATGTTTAGATGCTCCGAATTCTGCATCCCAATTCTGGCAGCTCTCCGGTCCTTTTTTGGAACAGTATTCCCAGACAGCATCAGTGATATTTCCCCAGAGAGCAGGATTATTGCTGTAGAAATCGTTAACCCTTCCAACGGGTGTTTTGCAACTTTGATGACCAGGGGGTGTGTGAAGCCCTCTGACGGATTAGCGGCTCTGCCTCCGCCAGTATGTCCGTGTCAGCATTTTCAGTGCTAACAGTTTGACAGACATCTAGCTTTGACTGTACAGTTGACGTCTGTCCGACTGTATTGCTACTTTGTTTAAAAAAAAAAAAACCCCAGTCGATTTAGGAGTGTTTTTCAAACCTCCTTTTCACGTTTGTCTTTTTTTCTTTCCTCTTCTTTCTTTTTTGAGCGCCGCTATTGTATTTTCAAACGTCCGCCATGACATCACTTGCTTTGTGGAGGAATGATAAGATTCACACGGCCAGTGTTTGGTCTGGACTAAAAGACCAAAGTATGTATTCCGTGGATAGTTTGGTTCGTTTGGTGCCGTCTGAATGTGTCTGGAACTCTGGTGCAGCACCAAACAAGCGAACTCTGGTCCCCCTGAAAACGGGGGGTCTTGGTTCGCTTGCAAACACAGTCTGGTGCGCTTTACTTGCCGTGTGAATGCAAACGGAGTATCCAGCTGACCAAAGGGTGGACGTGCCCCTCGGCGTTTGTGTAACCACAGCACCACGTAGTGAGAAGAGAAAGCGGCGTTTACTGTAAAGGTGCCTTCACATCAAACGCGAACGGGCAAATTTTTCACGCAGCACGATTACATTATAACTCAATGTAAATACATGAAAAGACATTAATTCACTGTCTGGGTAAGATGCAGACAGGCGAAGTTGGCACTCACCTGAAAAAGTTGTCCCTGTTGAAAACTCCATGTGTGTTTCTGTGGCAGGAATCCATAGGTAAATAAATAAATCCAACACCCCGATTCAGCTGAAGAGCTCCCGGTTCTTCAGCCTCTCTTTTGGGTAGAAAATAACAGACAACCGCACGGATCCAAAAAATACTTTTACCGGAGAAAACCGAAGAGAAAAGTTTAAGAAAATGTCTGTTGGACTAGTGAGGAGTGAGATGCAGGCTCTGATAGATATTTGGTCTGAGAACCAGTTTTCTCAGCTGCTTGTGGCTACACACAAGAATACCGATGTTTTTAAAACGTTTAGTGACATGAATGAATGAATGAATGAATGAATGAATCTTTATTTCGGATAGATTAAAAGTAGAGATTAAAAAAGAAACAGAATAATATAACAAAGGGGGAAAGAAAATCCAACAAGGTCAAATTAGACAATAACTCCTACATGATGGCGGCATGGGGGGTTTATACAGACAGCGGAGATTTTCATTTTTTTAGTTTGTGGCAGATTAACACCTCGACTGAAGGGAACAGTGTTATGCTGAGAATTGCTTGCTTGCTGAGAATCGCATCCCATCGTCGAATTAACATAATTTAAAGATAATTACAAGAGGTAATAACAATTTTTACTTCTAAAAATGTATAAATGGTTACAAGCCTGGATGCAGTTATATTTTATAGTTTTGGTGCATGGGATGCAGTTCTTGGCAAGCGAGCAATTCTCGTCATAACACCGGTCCTGGCCAATCCATGAGCTGGATTTCTCTTCTTTGCCGAGATTTTTTTTCTTCCTGGTCAGTGGTGGCTTCGGCTACAGCGCCACAAACGAGCAGCTGTTGTAACTGCATGACATTGTCCAAGCTACTTGAGTTGTGTGCTGTGTGAATGCAAACCAAACCAAACGAAGGTGTGAAAATTCTCGCCATCCCCCGCCAAGTCGAACCGAGACCCCAGGACTATCCTGGTGTGAATACAGCCTGAGAGCTGCCGATTCCAACAACAATTTGAACTCCGGGTGCCAAAGCATATACATTTATACCATGTTTCTCCTCCTCCTTGGCGCCAACAGTGCATACATTCACACCTAGTCCTCCAGATCTCAATACACATATCTTCACACATTTCACCCCACTGGGTGTCTAAGGCGCCTACATTTGCATCTCTTTGTTTCTCTCCCCTGGGTGCCAAAGCGCCTACATTTGCATCTCCTTCCTGAGGCGCAACCTTTACCCCTCTTGCCACTGTCACTACACCTCAACAAAAATAAAGTTGATATGCGTAAACAAACAACAACAAAAAAAAGCATTTCTTTCGGGGCCCCTAAAGAGGCGGGGCCCCTGGGCTGCTGCCCCGGTAAGCCCTCTGGATAATCTGGCCCAGGCGCCAGCAGAAATTACCAGCCTTTCTAACTAGGGAGATGTCAGATGGGGTTTGTATTTTAGAGGATGTCTGCTTTGTGAGCCAGCAGAGGGCAGTGTTCGAGTTGAAAAGAAGTGGCTGTTTGGTTTGTCACACACTAAAATTCCTGATTCCATCACTGTTGTGGCTTATTAGATTGTAAACAAAATCCTGGTATTTTTAAAATGCGGGATTACATTAGAGAAATGTGAATTTTCTTGATTAAGGTGAGGCCAGAATATATTTGGGGATACAAATGCAGTAACACTCCTTATCAGTGGAAAGATAAACGGTTTTTATTTGGAATCAAAGGAAATTATCTGTTATTGATGTAATTGCTGTAAAAAAATAATTTCCAAGGAGAGTGTTGGTTCTGAAGGAAGTGGCTCTTATTCTGAAGTAACATCATCAAAATTCATCTTAGCCCCTTTTGCTATAGTGAACTTTAGTGTTTATTGCTATAAGACCTTTTCTGTGTGACTTTTATCTTCCGTTGGGCGCCAGTATTGTATGTAATAACTCAAACAAATGATTTGGCACCATAAATGAGATGATAGTGAAAAAGTATTCTGTCTGCATACATTGTCTGTCATGCCTGTGTCCTCATAGACCAGGGGTCTGCAGCCTTTGCCAACCAAAGAGCCATTTTGCCCATCTTTGATTAAAATAGAAGTGGCTGAGGGCTGCAACGGCAGTTTGACCTTTAAAATAAAGATTATGCTCCTTGTAAAGTTTTTTTTAATAAACACAGCTCTGAATATTATGTGGCATTAATGAATTCATGCTACAAGAGTGGAAAAAAAAACCTGTCAAGCTTTATATATAGCTTCATTCATGAAATAAAAGTATTAGAAATATATTACACATTGTTTTGTGCTGAAAAGGCTGTATCTGAACTTATATCTGACCATAATTTTTTTGTATAGTTTTTAAATAATCAGCACATTCATAAATTGTTTAAATCTGAAAAATATGATCCATCTCCTACTTTCAACAGTGATCACACGGCTTTAGTTCCTGATATTTTAATAGAGACTAAAGTTTTACAGTATTTCGAAGAAGCTACTTTTCATCCTTTTTATGTTTCCTCATAATGCTCCTTATTCAGATGTATAATCTGTATCCTTCACCTGTTCTCCAGACTCTCAATTTGACAGCTAGTGGATTGGTTGTCTGATATTCTTCTTTATTTATTTTGGAATAAAACAAAAAAAATTCTAAACAACTTTGTAAATATTATAACTTTAAAATCATTTGGTGTAAATTAAGCCAATTAGAAATAATTACATCAGAGTGGGAAAAAAATTAAAAAATACCTTCTTCTACTGAGCTAAATGTTGGTTAGAATTTAAAAAAAAAAATGTGGCATTGATAGACAGTCTGCACTTATAATTCACTGTCCAAAACCCCACAGATAACAAACTAGCAGTTATCCTACAGACAAAATGCTGAAAACATCCTTAAAATAAAAGGCTCACCTCTACAACACTGTCACAGAATGTTCTCTCCTCTCTTTATTTACAAATTGTGAGTGAAACCTCTCGGCTGTAGGTTGCTGATTTCAGACAAGTATATCCTGTTGATGGCATTTCACAATAAAAGCAGATAACAGACACAATCATTCTTAAAATTGAATGCTATAAAGGGCTTTTATTTTTCATAACTCAGGAAGTATTGAGAAGTGACGGTGAAAATAAATTCACACTAATTCAGACTTTGCTCACGTCTGAATTGTCTCCAGCATTTATAGCGCAGGCGACTATAAAGTTATTGAGCAGGAATTCAAGGATTGTTTCTCATTTTTAAGGATAATTAAGGTGTTGATTTTAGATAATCACATTTAAGACTTTTTATGGACCTGTAGACATTAATGAGGCGGCTGTTTTTCTCCTAGTTTGTGTTCTTGTGAGAAATTCTCACCACAGCAACCATACATGAACACAAATGAATCTGTTCAGAATTAGACTCTCTATTTTCCTCTGTGATTTTTTTTTCCACAATATCTTTATTGAACCTTTTTTTTAACAAACATGACACAAACAATCTAACACTAACACTAAAGTACTTCAAAAAAAAATGCACTAAAAACACCAACAACCACCAACAAAAGCAAGTCATCAACAATGCTCCTCTGTTTAGTCTAGGCAATCCATTACATAAGTATACATATTATACAGTCACCAGTTTGGAATTTACAAGGTCCACACACATCATTCACCTTCTTCTTCAAAAGTTATGTTTAAATTTTTTACATAATCAATGAAAGGTTGCCATATATTCTCAAACACAATTTCCTTTGATTTCAATATGTATGTTATTCTTTCTAGTGAAAGGTTTGTTAACATCTGTCTTAATCACTGAGTCACATCTGGTCTAGGAGTCTTTTTCCACAGTAGTGCAATACATTCTTTGGCATTAAGCAAACTGAGGTCTATGAATGCTCTTTCAATTTTATTAAAGTTATGCTTTTCTGGGTACAGACCCAACAAAAACAATTTAGGATTCAATATGATTTGTTTTGAAATTATTTTTTCAATTGTTACCCTCACCTCTTCCCAAAACATTCTAATTTTTCTACATTCCCATACACAATGAAATAGGATTCCTTTACTTTCCATGCATTTTGTGCACGTATCTGGTATGTTTTTATTATATCTATTTAACTCCACCGGTGTAACATACATCCGCATTAACCATTTAAAATGTATCAATTTAAGACATACATTTATTGATTTGGTTTGAGCTTCTGTACAAGCCATTTCCCATTGTTCCTCTGAAATTTCAGTTTGCAGGTCTTCTTTCCAATAATTCATTCTTTTCTGTGAGTTTTCACTTGAGGATAGTGTCAATGAGTTTTAAAATTCTGAAATAATACCCTTTCTCTTACTATCTTTCGTCAAAATTTTTTCCAAGGATGAATAAATAGGTCGAGTGAGAGCATTATTTTGATTTGATCGAATAAAGTTCCTAAGCTGAAGATATTTAAAAAAATGTGTTCTATTAAGATTAAATTTGATCCTCAGCTCTTCAAAAGACATTATGTTATCTGAACATGACAGATATAAATCTTGAATCTTTTGAATCCCTTTTAAATTCCATACTTTAAATACAGCATCCGCTCTCCCTGGTTTAAAATATTTCCTCTGTGATTTAACTTTTTCTGGATCTGTTCATGTCTTACTGAGGGTGGAGAGGAGAAGCAGGAAGCTGCGGCTCTCTGCTCTTCACATGTGCTGCACAGAGGGGCTCAGAGCAGTGTTGCCAGATGGGAAATGTTGAAGTATCATACCAGTGGCTTAAAATTATTGTTTTTTGAGGAGAATTATCATACACACCCAGTTTTCATTCTGACATGGCTCAGGACCATCTACTTCAGCTTCAGTAACACATGATCACAGATCGTGCATATCACAGCCTATAATACAGTTTTACCTTTAAATAATCTAACAGATCAGTTGAAAAAAGTGCCTCTTGTGGACCAGCGCCTCTGCCTGTGTGGAGTACAGGATGAGCCCCTGGTCTACACTAAACAACCCAGAATATCAATCATAATTAACTATCTTCTATATGGTTTCTATTGAATCATCATGTATCAAAGTTTTGCCTCATAAATATTTTGAGAAATACTCTGATGTTTATTCCTAATGTATAAACAATCAGTCCACGTAAACTACTGCTAAAATGCCTCTGATAATTGAAGCAGAAACCTGTTTCACAGTTTTACTGAGAAACACAATCCAGTGACATTTTTGCTGACATTTGTACATTGCAGCTGCAACAGAAAGCTTCAGTGCTAATGCCAACAGGTTTGAACCACCCAGTAAAACTGGGGTCTCTTTTCCCCCCATTTGTTTCTCAACCTGCTGGAGATGTTGCTTACTTGTTGAGTCTGCCGGCCTGTATGCTGTAACGTACGTGAACGATTCAATCGAGTGTACTAGTTTTTATTTATGAACATACTGTACTGAATCACTCACCAGAACTGTACTGGAAGCCCTGGATCACCAGCTGAATCACCCGCCTGAGCAGCAAACGAGCCCCGCCCGCTCCATTCAGCCAGCTGTCAGTTCAGTGAGTGGTAGACAGTTGAAGCTCCAGTACGGCACTGAGTGATTTGGTGTACAACTATTTCTAATGGATCTTTTTAACTTTACTCAGTACGTTTTAGTGAACTGTGGATCCCATCACTAACCTCCGTCTGAGGCTGCCTCTCTGCTACTGCGATGCGAGTCTTCCATCTTCTTTTCCATGCAGCTCGCACACGCGAGACAATGCGTAAAAATGAGTGTCGTATGTATGCACAGGAGCCATATTCTGATTGTGTTTGCTAATGTGTTAACTTAGCCATGTAATGAAGAGGTCAAGTTATTGTACACTATGGAAGTTTTGGAATTATTAACCCTTTGACGTTCCACTTTCATAAGACATCAGCGTCACCTGCTGTCCCTGGCACAGTTCTGTACCTGTCACGTGATGTGTCCCAAAAGCACAGAAAACCCAGTTGTACTGTAGACGAATGAACAAGACGAGATATAAGCTTTGTAGACACAGACTTTATTCCTCCAACAGCATAGTAAGACTGCTCTCTGGGTGCCAAAGCCAACCTTTTATCCATCTTCTCATTGTCTGCTTTGGCACCGAGAGTACATGTCATTATCATACATACATTACATCTCAATACATTCACACTTGCAGTTCCCAGTGTGAAGGCACATCTTAAGAACCTTTCTCCCCCCTGATGCTCTGGCGCCTTAACCTGCTTCTCGTCTTTTCAACTCTCCCCTCCCAGGGTGCCATAGCACCTGTATTCCTCTCTCTCGCCTGAGGCACCCACATTACCGTGTTTCCTTCCTTCACCCCATTCCCCAAAGTCCTGGGTATGAGCCAGACCTCCTGCTGTGCTACCACACGCCCCCCCCCCAAACACCCAGGAGGGGTCTTAACCGTCTGGTGCCTTAGGCTTGATCAATTGCCCATACCGGCTGTAACGTGGAGCCGCCAGGCTGACTGAAAGGCCTTCCTGATGCGGTGGATAGGGAGGCGTCTCAGTCTCTGGTGCACAGTTCTCTGTAGGGGGAAAAGGTGGGGAGGGGAAAACCTTGGTGTCCTGCAAACGGTTCTATGAAGGGAGAAAACAAACTTGTGGGCCCCCCACGGGCGGGCGGGCGGCCCCACCGGTGAGCCTGGGCCAGCACCACCTGCTCTACTGCTTAAACATAAGCGAGCTTCAGCCTGTCTATGCAGATGGTTTCCTCCCCCCACCGCCCCCCAGGTCTAACGCAAAATTTTTCGCTCCCATTTCCAAAACTCTGAAGGGGCCATGGCAAGGCGGACACAGTGGAGTTCGGTGAGCATCATGCCTAACGAAAACGAATTCGGCATTCTCCAAACGCTTTAGAACGGAGGTGCGGGGAAAACAATGGTGCACTGGTCCCAGAACGCTGCTAGCCCCGGAACGCTGCTAGCCCCTGCACCGGAAAAAAATGCGCATGGATGAGTCGACCCCGGGCATGGGATTTTCTGACAAAAATTCACCCGGGATCTGCAATGGCTGACAAAAAATGAGCTCCGCCGGGGAAGCTGCCAAATCCTCCTTAGGCGCGGAGTGCAACCCCAGTAGGATCAAAGGCAGGCGGTCAACCCAATTTGCATCTGTCAATGAGGCTCTGAGCATGGCTTTAAGTGACCTGTGGAACCTCTCGCACAACCCGTTAGCCTGCGGGTTGTACGCGGTGATTCAGTGGATTTTGACCCCCAGGCTCTCGGCCATCGTGGACCAGAGTTCTGAAACAAACTATGGACCCTTGGTGGAAGTGATATCTGACGGGGAACCGAAACGTGTGACCCAGGATGACAAAAATGTGCGGGCCATGTTTTCAGATGTGTTGCAAGCCAGCAGAACCGCCTCTGGCCAACGCGTGGTGCGGTCCACTATTGTTAAAAGGTGCGTGAGCGACGGTGGAAGGGGGCCCACCAAATCGACGTGTACGTGGTCGAACATCCTGCTCAGAATCTGGAAAGGCGCAAGGGGGGCTTTGGCGTGCCTCTGAAGCACGTGGCAGCCCACTCTTTCACATCCTTGTGTAAGTAGGGCCAGATGAAATTAGACCCCTCCAGCTCAACTGAAGCCCGGACGCCAGGGTGTGAAAGAGAGTGGACGGACTCAAAAACGCGGTGGCGCCATGTGATTGGAACCACTGGGCGGGGCCGGCCGGTGGAGACGTTGCAAAGCAAGGGGGGGGGCAGTCCTCTTGTACCGCCCTGCTTTCTAGTTTTAGCCCGGTACCCGCGGATCAAAGCGTGCAAATGTCCGCGTTCCCGGGTTGGTCGGCGGCCATGGTGGAAAAATCAATACCACATAGACCGGAGAACCTAACATGCGCGACAGGCAGTCCGCCACAGCATTAAGTTTACCGGCTACGTGTTGAATGTCGATAGTAAGTTCAGAAACTGCGGCCAGGTGCCGTTGCTGCTGGGCCAACCACGGTTCAGAGACTTTGGCCATCACATAGGTTAGGGGCTTGTGGTTGACAAACGCGGTAAATTCGCGACCCTCGAGCTAGAACTGAAGATGACGCATGGCCAGGTGGAGAGCCAACAGCTCCCTGTCAAAAGCGCTATACTTACGCTCGTTGTCGTGCAAAGTACGGCTGAAAAAGGCAAGAGGCTGCCACAAACCGGAGACGTACTGTTCTTCCATGGCTCCTACCGCGACATCAGACACATCTGTCATGAGCGCTAACCGTGCCGACGGGGATGGCTGGGCCAGCAAAGCTGCATTGGCGAGCGCCGCTTTGGCGCCTGTGAATGCCTGGACCCGATCGGGGGTCCAGTCAGCGCTATCTGCGGATTTCTTTTTCTTGAGCGCACAATATAGTGGTTGCAGCAGCTGGGCTGCCCGGGGAAAGAAACGGTTGTAAAAACTGACTGTCCCCAAAAATTCCTGCAGTGCCCTCACTGTCTGTGGACGCAGGAACTCTGACACCGCTCGTACCTTGTCTGGCAGTGGAGCTGCACCCTCCAGTGAGATGGGGTGGCCCAAGAAATTGATCGCCAGCAGCCCAAAATGACACTTTGCTGGATTAACCATCAGCCCGTGTGCTTCCAACCGCCGGAAAACTTGCTTGAGATGGGCGAGGCACTCCTCCTCTGATGCACTCACCACTAGAATGTCATTTGAGTAGACGAAAACGAATGGCAAGTCACAGAGCACCGTGTCCATCATCCTTTGAAAAGTTTGGGCTGTGCCTTTTAACCCAAATGGCATGCGTAAAAACTCAAAAAGGCCGAAAGGAGTTATCACTACCATTTTTGGGACATCCTCGGCTCGAACCAGGACTTGGTGGTAACCGCGGACCAGATTGAGTTTTGAAAAAATGCGCATCCCTGCCAGCTGCATGGAAAAATCCTGGATGTGCGGGATGGGGTAGCGGTCGTGTTCAGTGACATTGTTCAGGCGACGGAAATCACCGCATGGCCGCCACGAACCATCAGACTTGGGCACCATATGCAGCGGGGACTCTCAAGGGCTATTGGAGCACCTAACGATCCCTAGACGTTCCAAGTTGGCAAACTCCTCGCACGCGATGGCTAATTAAGCTGCGTCCAAGTGGCACGGACGCGCAAAAACTGGCGGGCTCTTCGTCATGATTAAATGCTCGACTCCATGCTTGGTCACAGTAGTGGAAAAGGTGGGCATCGTAAGTGTGGGAAATTGGGAAAGCAAACACTGGTACTCATCCCCTGAGGCTAAAAAATTTGCATGTGTTGGTGGCCCTACTCCCCGAGGCATACAATGTAGTGAAGCAAAAGACACAGCATCTTCTAAATGTCTGTTAGCAACATCGGCAAGGAGACCATAAGCACACAGAAAATCAGCACTTAAGATAGGAACTGCACATGCAGCTACCACAAAGTCCCACTTGTAATTGCGTCCATGCAAACATGCGGTAACTGACCTTTCACCAAAAGTCCTGATGGGGGATCCGTCCGCAGCCATTAGTGACGGACCGCAGCCTTCTGCCAGCCTATTGGTGCTGAATGGCAAAATGAGGCTTTTCTGGGAACCAGAGTCCACCAAAAACCGTCTGCCAGAACGTGTGTCCTCAATGAAGAGTAGCTTCTCCTTGTTGTTAGTGGTCGTAGCTGCCACTGACCGCTGGCTGGTCCGTTTCTGCAGCATCTTGAAGCAGTATGGGGGCAGGCAACGTTGTGCGTCTGCACCAAAACGATGGTGGTAAAAGCATGTCGTCTTGTTCCTGCGTCTCCGAGTGGCCGTCCCGGCCATCACCTTCAGCTCCTCAACCCCTGCTGGCTCCGCCGCCGATCCGGGTTTCACTGTCTGGACGCTGAAACTTCTGTTTGCCAGGATAATGCAGTCTGCTTCTTCAGCCAATGAGCGGTGGTCTCTGGCCACCAGCAGCGGAAAGTTGGCCAGGATCGCCTATGCCGCAGCCAGTAGTTTCTTTAGGAAGAGGTGGGCAAAAAGGAAAGATTTGCCCTCCATGCCCATCGGTGCCAGCATGTTCTCCGTCAATTCCACAGCCGAACCGTCTCCAAGCTCCAAGGGGAAGAGGAGCTTCTCTGTCCTCTCTCCCTCCGTGAGGGTGTAACACCATAGCAGCAGCTGTTTGAGTGCATCGTACTTTCCCTGGCTGGAGGAGCTCGGAGCAGACTCATTGTGCGCTGGGTGGAGCGCGGATCCAGTGAAGCCACCACGTAGTGGTATTTCGTCTTGTCCGCCGAGACTCCGTGGAGAGAGAACTGCACTTCCGCATGAATGAACCAGGAAGCCAGGTTGTGAAGCCAAAAGTCTGGGAGTTTTACCGCTACGGCACATGCGGTCCGGGTGCCGGAGGGAAATCCTAGCGTGGCTATCCCTGTAGAGGTGCTTGGTCCGTCTTCGATTCTCATGTCTCAAGGTCACCAATGTATAGGAATTAACAAGTCGAGACACGAGCTCTGTAGACACAGACTTTATTCCTCCAACAGCATAGTAAAACTGCTGTCTGGGTGCCAAAGCCAACCTTTTATCCATCTTCATATTCTCTTCTTTGGCACAGAGAGTACATGTCATTATCATACATACATTACATCTCAATACATTCACACCTGCAGTTCCCAGTGTGATGGCATGTCTTAAGAACTTTTCTCCCCCCTGATGCTCTGGAGCCTAAACCTGCTTCTCATCTTTTTAACTCTTCACCCCAGGGTGCCACAGCACCTGTATTTCTCTTTCTCACCCGAGGCACCTGCATTATCATGTCTCCTTCCTTCACCCTGTTCCCCAAAGTCCTGGGTGTGAGTCAGACCTCCTGCTGTGCCACCACAGTTCCAAACATTTCACATCACAAGATGTCAGACACATATAGCTTGCTGCTCTTCACTGGAGGACTGGAGGACTTCACCCAACGAACCGTCGCAAACATTATTTCCGGTAACATGGACCATATCCACACATTCCCTGTTCATTAATTCATTAATTTCCCTAAAAAAAAAAAATACATTAATGCCTAATCAATTGGCTTTGCTAGAACTGTAGCCCACGATTAAAAGGAAAATATGGATGGAATATAAAACTATAAAGTGTATCATCATATTATAATTAAAATGACAGGTGATTAGATTATAATTGTTACAACTCTGACCATTAAAATAACGGAAAATCCAGCACATGCTGTCTTTCCTCATGTACTCCTGTTAATAGGAGCTGTGCAATTTCAAAACACAGTGCTGAAATAGCTTTAGCAATGCACTTCTGATGACAGACCTGAAAAGTGCACTGTCATAAAATGAACCAAAATACTGTTCCACTGAGATTTCTTTTAAATAAAGCCATGCCTCCCAGCACAAAGTCGGCGCACTGTCTACTGGTAATTAGATGTCGTGATACAGAGCATAAAAAACAGATAATGTGCTGACAGAATCTAAACAAAGCATTGGCGCAAGGCACGGAGTGTAGCACAAAAACCTGCTGTAGACTGTCAAAATAGGGCCCTTTATGTCACTCGTCTGGTGCAGTAGAATTTCTTATTGCCTGGTATTTTAACAGACAGAGTTGTAAAAATTCGGTCAATCTATTATTGCCTGCCATTTTAATCTTCATATGAGCTGCTCCCACTCATGGATGAGGAACTGTGGAATAACAGTGGAGAAGAACTGTGGCCACGGTGGGACATCACGGCCTGATCACACTTTTGACTAGATTCTCATAATATGTCCCAAGAAATGTAGCACCTCCTAACAGCATATCACATGAAAAAGAGAACAGTGAATGTATTCTTTGGTTGAGGGAACACAGGCTGACACATGGCTGGTGTGCTTTGAATGATATAGGGCAGAAAATTAAAGAAATGATTCTATCACTCAATCCATTACTCTCATCCAAAGGCTCGTTTCTTAGCCTTTCATAATAGTTTTAATAAGAAAATGTTTTGTTGTTTTTTTTCTTGTTCCTTCTTGAGTGGATCTTTTTTCAGTTTGTGCCTTTGTAAACGTGTCCTGAGCTGACCAGTAAAGGCTGTGGTGTAGGCTTGTATTTTATTTTTGTTTGTTTTGGAGAATTCATTCATTTATATTTTTAACTGCTTAATCCCACAGGGGGTGGGGGACCTGGAGCCTATCCCAGCATCTTTGGGTGAGAGGTAGGGTACACTTTGGGCAGATCACCAGTCCATTGCTGGGTTTATTTGTTATTTGCAAAACACTGATTCAGACCATGATTCATATATTTGCCCTGAGCTCTCTCCCATCCATTCCTAGATTAAGGTCATTGTGGCACACTGTGCAGCAAAGCAGTGCTAGTGAAAATCAAAACAAAAAAAAAAGGATGCTCATTGCAGACCTCACGGTCAAGCATACTTTAAAAATTTATCACTTTTCACCTTTTGTCCCTTTTCAATATTGTAGGGAGATTTTGTCTCATTTTCCTGGCTGTGACTTTTTGTGTTTTCCTCATAAGTGTCATGGATGGCCCTTGCGAGCCATCATAAGACGCCACAAATCGCCAGTGAGTTTGCACAGTTTATTAATGAACAGAAAAGGAACACAAAATAACGAGCCACGGGGGGCTAAAACACACTACAATGAAAACAGGTTAACAATGGAGTAAACTTACGAACGTAGAAGACGAGTAGTCAACGTCTGAGCCGAGGGATGCTCGATATGTCAGACAATTGGAAGTTTTTGACGAGACTGCCGTGTCTTTCCATTCTCAGCTGCCCTCTTAAGTGGAGAGCCGCTGATGAGACGAAATGCAGCTCAGCTGTCAAATCTGACAGCCGGAAACCCCTCCGAGCGCTGTCACAATAAAGGCTCGGGGAGCCAAAAGGGGCACACAGCCGTCAAATGGGCAAAGATAATGCATGGCTCAAGTGCGGACGGGATTGGCGCTCGAACCATGACAATAAGATAATGTGGTAAAAAGCAATATTAGTTGCACTGTCCACTTCAGCTCCCAGAAAACACTGAAATGGTAAACGCTTCATCATATCCTATTGTCTATCTCTGTCTTCCACCATTTTGTAATTTGTTCAGTACAGTAATTCAAATTTAGACCAAATACTTTGTAAATATAAGAAATAATTTGTTTTTGGAATGGACCGTGCAAGAATATCTCACAGAACTGTCAATAGTTCGCCACCTTGGTTGTTTTTTTCCATTTTATTGCAAGGTAGACTTGAAAGGTAGCTTTACTGTGTGTACAAAGACAAATGGAAGGGAAGCGAAGCTAGGAGCAATGGAGATGGATTTAAACTGTTCTACTGGCATGGTGTAGAAAGGAACAAATGGAGTAGGGGTAATGTTGAAGGAAGAGTGTGTGAAGGGTGTTGAAGAGGTGAAGATGGAATCAGACAGGATCATGAGTTTAAAATAGAAATTAAAGGTGTGATGCTGTATGTTGTCAATGTGCACATGTCGGATGTCAGAAGGGAGAAGAATTCGGGAGTAAAGGCCTGTACATACTCTGCAAGAACAGAGAAATCTGTTCTTCTTCTTAAGGTGGCAAGAACAAGAACAACGTTCTTTCTGGCCCGTACATTTCATACTTCACTCAAGTGTAGAACTCCTGGGAAATTCACATTTCGGACCATTCATTCATTCATTCATTCATCTTCTTCCGCTTAATCCTTTTCAGGTCGCAGGGGGGCTGGAGCCTATCCCAGCATCTTTGGGCGAGAGGCAGGGTACACCCTGGACATATCGCCAGTCCGTCGCAGGGCCAACACAGAGAGACAGACAATCATTCACTCTCACAGTCATACCTAAGGACAATTTAGAATCCCCAGTTTGATGCCAATTAACCTAACTTGCATGTTTTTGGCATGTGGGAGGAAACCGGAGAAATCCCGAAGTAAACCCACGCAGACACGGGGAGAACATGCAAACTCCTCACAGATCACTGTTGGTCAGGTGCTGGGATCGAACCAGGGATCCCATGGCCAAGGGTGAGTTGCTGTGGTGCCGCAGTGCTAACCACTGCGCCACCGCGCTGCCCAATTACACAATATTTGTCAGACACGACAGAAGAAAAAAAGTTCTGCCCAGATGATGTGTCAAGAGTAAACTGCAAGAACTCCCAAACCAGGGCTGTGAGAAAAACATGACAACATTTTGTTCTTGCAGCCCGAGGAGAGAGAACAAATTTCTCTGTTCTTGTGGAGTGTGTAAAGGCCTTACGTTGGATGAAATGGTAGAGAGTGTTCCCAGGGAGGAGTGAGTGGTGATTGAAGCAGACATTAATGGACATGTAGGTGAAGGGAACAGAGGTGATGAGGAGCTGCCGGGTAAGTATGGCCTCAAGGAGAGAAATATGGTAGGATGGATGGTTGTGGATTTGAAAGATTTGATGAAAATGGCTGTAGTGAACATTTATTTCAAGAAGAGAGAGGAACATTAAAGAAGGAAGAATGTTGCACAGAGTTCAGGAGACAGGCTCTCTGTGGGAGGGAAGAATTACCAGATGACTGGAAAAGTACAGCCAAAGTGGTGAGGAATGTTATCCTTAACGTAAATATTGTGACTCCACCAGTACTGAATCTACTACCTTTGAAAGACTGGATAGAATTAAATCAGACATTTTTCTGCAAAACAAAGAAATCCAATGAAAGTTACAGTCTAGATTTAGAAAATAGCATAGTACAGTGACAGCTCTTGTTCAGGTTATACAGATGTTGACAAATCAGTTGGTAACCTTCTGTTAAAGAAAAAAAAATCCCACAATGGTCACTGAAATAACTTGAAACTGACAAAAGTGATAATACATAATAATTTTCTGAAAATTATCTAATGAATATCAGACATTAATTTTGAATTTTGATTCAACAGAATCATTAAAAAAAAACTAATGAAACTGGCCTGGACAAAAATGATGATACCCTTTGAAAAGATTGAAAATAATTTGACCATAGGGACATGTTAAACTAAGGTGTGTCCTGTAAGCATCATCACAGGTGTCTTCAGACTTATAATCAGTCCATTTGTCTATTTAAAGGGTGAAAAGTAGTCACTGTGCTGTTTAGTATCATGGTGTGTACCACCGTGTATGGGGTTACCGGGGCCCCACCCTGGAGCCAGGCCTGGGGGATGGGCTCGATGGCTAGCGTCTGGTGGCCAAGTTTCCACCCATGGGACCCGGCCGGGCTCAGCCCGAAAGAGTTAGATGGGTCCGCCCTCCAGTGGGCTCACCACCTGCAGGAGGGATCATGGGGGTCCGATGCTATGTGGATTAGGTGGTGGTCAAAGGCGGAGACCTTGGCGGACTCATCCCAAGCTTTCTAAACTGGCTTTTGGTACGTGGAATGTCACCTCTCTGGTGGGGAAGGAGCTGGTGTACGAGGTTGAGAGATACCGGCTACATATAGTCGGCCTCACCTCAACACACAGCTCCGGTTCCGGAACCAGTCTCCTGGAGAGGGGCTGGAGCTTGGCCTTTTCTGGAGTTGCCCCGGGCAAGAGGCGACGAGCAGGGGTGGGTATTCTTGTATCCCCCCACCTTGCTGCCTCTATATTGGAGTTTTCCCCAGTGGATGAAAGGGTTGCTTCCCTGTGCCTTCGGGTTGGGAAATGGGTCCTGAACATCATTTGTGCCTATGCACCAAATGATGTTTCAGAGTACCCACCCTTTTTGGAGTCTGTGACTGGGGTGCTGGAGGGTGCTCTTCTTGGAGACTCCATTGTCCTACTGGGGGACTTCAATGCGCATGTGGGCAATGACAGTGAAACCTGGAGGGGGGTGATTGGGAGGAATGGCGTGCTGGAGGTCCGGGTCGCGGAGGCAGCAGTTCAAGCAGAGAAGCCCAGACTTCCCTCTCCCCAGCCACCTGCTCCAGCTCTTCAGAGAGGATACCAAGGCGTTCCAAGACCAGCTGGGAGACATAGTCTTTCCACCGAGTCCTGGGTCTGCCCCGGGGTCTCCTCCCAGTGGGACGTGTCCGAAACACCTCAAGTGGGAGGCGTCCAGGAGGCATCCTAATCAGATGCCCATACCACCTCAACTGACTCCTTTCAATGTGGAGGAGCAGCGGTTCTACTCTGAGCCTCTCTCGGATGACTGAGCTCCTCACCCTATCTCTGAGGGTGAGTCCAGCAATCCTACGGAGAAAGCTCATTTCAGCCGCTTGTATCCGCGATCTTGTTCTTTCGGTCATTACCCAAAGCTCGTGACCATAGGTGAGAGTAGGAACGTAGATTGACTGGTAAATCGACAGCTTTGCCTTAGAACTAAGCTCCCTCTTCACCACAACAGACCGGTACAACGTCCGCATCACTGCAGATGCTGCTCCAATCCGTCTGTCAATCTCTCGCTCCATTTTCCCCTCACTCGTGAACAAGACCCCAAGATACTTAAACTCCTCCACTTGAGGCAGGAGTCTATCCCCAACCCAGAGAGGACAATCCACCTTTTTCCGGCTGAGGACCATGCACTCGGACTTGGAGGTGCTGATTCTCATCCCAGCCGCTTCACACTCAGCAGCAAACCGTCCCAGCAAGAGCTGTAGGTCATTGCTGGATGAAGCCAACAGGACAACATCATCTGCAAACAACAGAGATGAGATCCTGTGGTCACCAAGCACGACACCCTCCATTCCCTGGCTGCGCCTAGAAATCCTGTCCATAAACATTATGAACAGGATCGGTGACAAAGGGCAGCCCTGGCGGAGTCCAACTCTCACTGGGAATGTCTCCGACCGAGTGTTGGCAATACGAACCAAACTCTCACAACGGTCGTACAGAGACCGAATAGCTCGTAGCAACAAGCCCGATACACCATATTCCCGAAGCACCCCCCACAAAAAACCACGAGGGACGCGGTCAAATGCCTTCTCCAAGTCCACAAAACACATGTAAACTGGTTGGGCAAACTCCCACGAACCCTCAAGAATTCTCGAGAGGGTAAAGAGCTGGTCCGATGGTGCCACGGCCAGGACGAAAACCACATTGCTTCTCCTGAATCCGAGTTTCCGGTGAAGGGCCAGACTAAGAACGATCCAACAGACTCTCATGATAAATTCTATATCAAGGATTCAGTGTACCCCGCCCGGTATGGGGTTACCGGGGCCCCACCCTGGAGCCAGGCCTGGGGGAGGGGCTCGAAGGCTAGCGTCTTGTGGCCGGGTTTCCACCCATGGGACCCGGCCGGGCTCAGCCCGAAGGAGTTACATGGGTCCGCTCTCCAGTGGGCTCA
Organism: Pholidichthys leucotaenia; assembly: GCA_020510985.1. NCBI lineage: Eukaryota > Metazoa > Chordata > Actinopteri > Cichliformes > Pholidichthyidae > Pholidichthys > Pholidichthys leucotaenia. The sequence goes on from CM035839.1 coordinate 206,268,647, forward strand.
CCACTTGCAGGAGGGATCATGGGGGTCCGGTGCTATGTGGATTAGGTGGCGGTCAAAGGCGGAGACCTTGGCGGACTGATCCCAAGCTTTCTAAACTGGCTTTTGGTACGTTTCTTGACTTTGGTTTTATTTAATATTACTTTAATCCAAATGCCCCAAATAACTATATATTTTTTGAATGTTTTAATGTGTGCTTTTTTTGGTTATACACTACCGTTCAAAAGTTTGGGGTCACTTAGAAATTTCCTTATTTTTGAAAGAAAAGCACTGTTTTTTTCAATGAAGATAACTTTAAACTAATCAGAAATACACTCTAATATCTAATATACATTGCTAATGTGGTAAATGACTATTCTAGCTGCAAATGTCTGGTTTTTGGTGCAATATCTACATAGGTGTATAGAGGCCTATTTCCAGCAACTATCACTCCAGTGTTCTAATGGTACAGTGTGTTTGCTCATTGCGTCAGAAGGCTAATGGATGATTAGAAAACCCTTGTGCAATCATGTTAGCACAGCTGAAAACAGTTTAGCTGGTTAGAGAAGCTATAAAACTGACCTTCCTTTGAGCAGGTTGAGTATCTGGAAAAAATTATTATTTCAAATACAAATCATTATTTGTAACCTTGTCAATGTTTTGGCTATATTTTCTATTCATTTTACAACTCATGGTGGTAAATAAGTGTGACTTTTCATGAAAAACACAAAATAATTGTCTGGGTGACCCCAAACTTTTGAACAGTAGTGTATATCATTTATTACTTTGTGTATTTATGTATGTTAAGGGGGGGGGGGGGTTGTTGAAATGTTGTGTGTTTGGCATGTTGTTCAACATGTGTAATGTTCAATATGTTGGAAAATAAATAAAGACATTGTTGGAAAAAAATGCACCACTGATTGATAATAGCATGTAGGCTTTAAATACATAATTGGCATTTATTTACCTCATTACTTAATGTATTACGTTATTCTTCATTCATGATATAGTGTTTTATTCTTGTATGTCCTTTCATTTTTACTGTTTCACTTTAATGAAATTAATCTATTTTCTGAAATTTGCTACTTTCTTGTAAATGTGCTGCTTGTCTCAAAAATGCAACCCCCCTACTGAAATTAGTTTTTTTTTTCTTCACAAATTTGACTTTCTTGTAGTGGCGGACCCTCAGGGCCAGCAAAGCCTTCTCTGCTGGCCTAAACACTATCAGAGTTACATTTGCAACCGTTAGAAAATATTTGTTCCATGAGGATGTATTAAATTATTCCCAATAGTCTATTCTCTTCATTTTGTAGCTTTTCTCTTGGTTGCACTCCTTCCAGTAGTGTAATGCATGTTAGAGTTTTTTGTCCAATCATATTTCAGCCATCTGTGTTGCCAGGGTCAAGCAAATCCACCTTGGGCCTCCAGGAATTAACAGTGCGGCTGTGTAGGTTAAATTAACTGTTAAGCCTATCCTGTCAGATGTCTTCTGTACATCCAGGGGTACACATGGAAGGCATCCGAGAACATCGGCATTTCCACGTCTTTTGACTGGATGGTTAGACTCCTCCACCCACAATACAGAGGATCCTAGCTAGCAAAACGTCAGTGCAAGGACTTGTTTAAGCAGCTACAATATACTGTATCTGTTTAACTATAGTAGCTGTTTTTCCACCCACAATGGCTGACAGGGGAGAGGAAAATGATTTGGCTGCTGCTATTTAAAAAAAAAATCAATTTTCCAGATGGACTTTTAAAGAAAAGCTGGTCACTGTGACGAGAGGTTGGCCGACCCCGAAGCTAGCAGGCCCTCTCAGCCAGGGAAAGGATTTGTCAGTCAGTTTCATATTAGCAACGAGTGGTACGGTATCCTTGGATTACAGCCCCCGAGGAGTGCTGCAAATTATCTTGCTGGGAATGCCTGTTGTTTGCAACTGATGGAGTAGATACTTGGAGCCAAACAGGGTTTGCAAACTTGAACTGTCTACTGTCACACCATGACAATTTAGGCAGCGTTCACCAAACGTATAAAAATTGGTCTAAAATGCTGGGATATGCTGAAATTTTCACTTTTGGCAATATGCATCGCGTATCCATAACGACTTGGACATATACAGTAATTAAGTAATAGTAACTTAAACCAACTAATGCTTAGCGTGTTGCCGGCATTCACAACTTATGCTCAACAATAGTCTAACTTCTGTATAGTGCAGTCATGCCAAACTGCCGTTGCCTCCCGATCTATGAATCCTTGGTGTGGGAGAGATCATCTCTGTTCAGCCCAGGCATGACTGACCTGGCAGAGCTGTCAAATCTGTCACATCAGTCGTGCCTAAAACAGCTGATGTGACATGTCAGGAACAACAGATAACAGTTGTCACAACCTGGCTCAAAGGCACACGAACTGATGACGATAAAAAAAGTTTATTTTCAATAAAGTGAAAAAAAATAAAACCAAGATAATACATGGAGTGTGCTTTTGCTGGGAGGCACAGCCAACAGCAAAGCAGACAGCTGCGCTCTGCACTTCAGGCGATCAGCTGACTGAATCCTCCTCCTCCAGTGTTCTGACATTTTGGCATATAGACCAAGAGCTAGGGGGTGTTTATCTGCAAAGAATGAGAGGTTGTCTCATGGGTATTTCTGAAAAGGGTATCCCATGGGACATCCAAAACTGAGGTGCTGATGAGTCACAGCCGGGGCATCTAGGAGATATTAACCCTTTTCCACTTTTTGGGCCGCGTCACAATTTCCGCACTTTTGTGGGGTAGGGATACTTTAAAATAGAATAACTCGGTCACCCCTCCGGCTATGATGCTGTTCTGTACCTCAAAATATTCACCAGGGAATGCTCTTTCACATGATATATCAACTTTGCAATTTTAACCCTTTTTCACCTCACCAGAGGTCAAAAGGTCACATGACCATGAAAAATCATGAAATCTTGAAATTTATAATCATGGACAAAGCGATGGACGATCACTAGATCTTTTCGCGGTGGGATTGTGAGCTGCCTGTTGGAAATGGCTGGTTTGACAACTAGTGATGAAGTATCAGCCGAGTTGAAACCTGCCCGAATCCGGAAGGACAATGACAATTTGAAAGAGCTGATGAATGAAATAGAAGGCACCCTGAATCCTTTCACCATGGAAGATGACAATTTGTATTGTCTTTCAACTGGTAAAGCAGCATCAAAAGCTGTGAAGGATGACCTTCTCCAGTTTGTGGAAAAAGGAAAGAAGTGGCATCAGGACTTTGTAACAGAGTGCAAAGATGACTCAGGTAGATTTGAGCGACCAATAAAACGCCAAAAGGTAAAGAATTTTACTAATGATGCTGCGAAAATGAAGGTATCTTCCAAAGACCAGAAATTGATGGAGGCAAAGTGCACCAGGGACTTGTTTGGTAGACTTCTATATCTTGCAGTTGAACAGGGTATCGACTTGGCGACTGTTATGTCATACCCATTGACTCCCATTCCTCTTTCTCTTTGTCACATCACTGGTAACATGCACAAAAGTGCCAAGAGTGTCTTGATGGAGAAACTTGAAGCAATGGGTCCACATAATACAGAACCAGCTAGAGTAGATGCCTATCTGATTGATGCCATGTTTTTCATTCGTGCCCTTCACACATTGCCACCTACATTTGGCAGGGTCTCCAAAGTGATTCTTCAACAAGCTTGCATGAACGCGAATGTGGTACATCTAGTGTGTGATACGTATAAAGACCAAGCATCCATCAAAGACCAAGAGCATGACTTCCGCGGTGAATCTATGCATTCCTACAAGATCACTGGACCACTGCAAAAACGACCAAATGATTTTCGGAATGCATTGCTTTCACCAGAGTTTAAGAATGAGCTGTTGTCCTTCCTGATGGATGAATGGACAGATCCCATCTATGCACCTATTCTTGAAGACCACAGTTTCTATTTCGCTGTAGGGGGAGAATGTTTCCACTACACAGCAGTTGCTGGAGGGGTGCAGAGAACTCAGGTCATTGAATTGCAGAGTGAACATGAAGAGGCGGATGGATACCAGATTGATCTTCCATGCGGCGTTTGTCTCTGAGCTACATGATAGTGGAGAGCCAGTGGTCGTTATCAGAAGCAATGACACAGACGTACTCATACTTCTTCTCTATCATTCACAATACATCAATGCAAAGTTGTGGCTTGATGCTGGAGTAAATGCCAAGAATACGAGACGTCTTGTAGACATTTCTGAATTGGCTGAGAAGATTACCCCTGCGAGACTAGAAACTTTGCCTAGTTATCATGCCTTCACAGGCAGTGATTTCACTGCATCGTTCATTAGAAAGGGGAAATGGAAACCATATGAGATCATGGTGAAAAGTGAAGCATTCACCAAGGCCATGAGTGCTCTTGGAACCTCAGACAGAATTGATATGGATGTTTCTGCCACTCTGGAGGACTATGTTTGTTCCATGTATGGCATGAAGAATGTGAGTCAGGTGAATGAAGCCAGGCTCAACCTGTTCAGAAAGTTGTATGATCCCAAGAAAAAGGATGATCCTTATGGAAAGATAAAGACATCAGACCCATGTTGTCTGCCTCCATGTAGATCTGTCCTAGATGAAAAACTGAAGAGAGTGAATCATGTAGCTTACTTATGGAAGAATGCAAGGAAATCTAAACCAGTAGACTTTGGGCCTGTAGGCCATGGCTGGAAGTTGAGCAAGAAGGACAACAACAGATTGGACATGGTTTGGTTTCAAGGCCTTCAGATGCCACCAACATTGGTCGTGGAAGAATCAGTGGTCGAAGAGGAAGATGAGTCTGAGGAAACCGATGACGAGGTTACAGAAAGCCTGTCGTCAGATGAGGACGACTCTGGAGATGAGTTTGAGTGGGCCTAGCTAGTCTGTATACATCTACTTGACGGACAGTTATCCATGTATTAACTTGACAGAGATGTGGGCAAATGGCCAGTCACCAGTTTTGTTGTATTGTTTCAAAAGGTCTAGCATTGCGGAATGGGTGTGGTGCAAATCTTCAATAGTAGTGAAATGTAGCTACGCAATCTTTACTATTGGGTTTTTGATTTGATAAATTGCCTTCAGTTCAACAGTACAGAGGATCCTTAGCTACAGGGTATTAATACAGTATGGCACATGTACCCCTAAAGAAAGGATCCTCTGAAAATCTCAGGTATTGTACATGCATGACCTTCAAACATGGATATATGACCCATGTTACATTGACCATTACTGAGTAAAACTCTTTAAAAAATGCGTCATTTCCATCCTGAGCAGTGTACAATAGCTGGGATGATGCTTACTTGTCCCTATAAACTGTTGATTTGGTTATGTGAATAGAGCTATCTGTAGACGAAATGTGCAAATAAACGAAATTTCATTGATTTTGTCCCTGTCATTCAAAGCCTTGTCCCCCTCCCCTACATTCATGAAATCACTCCAAATGCTACCTAAATCTGTCTAGAAGTCTGGGCAATGAGAAAATATAAAGTTTTTTGGATTTGGTCCTGTATTGTCCATGATTATAAATTTCAAAGAAGGAAGGGTCGAAATTTCATGATTTTTCATGGTCACGTGACCTTTTGACCTATGGTGAGGTGAAAAAGGGTTAAAATTGCAAAGTTGATATATCATGTGAAAGAGCATTCCCTGGTGAATATTTTGAGGTACAGAACAGCATCATAGCCGGAGGGGTGCCCGAGTTATTCTATTTTAAAGTATCCCTACTCCACAAAAGTGCGGAAATTGTGATGCGGCCCAAAAAGTGGAAAAGGGTTAATATCTCCTAGATGCCCCGGCTGTGACTCATCAGCACCTCGGTTTTGGATGTCCCATGGGATACCCTTTTCAGAAATACCCATGAGACAACCTCTCATTCTTTGCAGATAAACACCCCCTAGCTCTTGGTCTAATACCTATCAGAACAACACAGGACAGATGATTGTAAAGACTTCAGTTAAATGTAAAAACCCCAACAGGTCCCGTTATACAAACGTGTGTTTAGCTGTGTGTGTGTGTGTGTGTTTAGCTCTGTGTGTGTGTGTGTGTGTGTGCGCGCACGCACGCATGCGCACACACACACTGCAGGCAGAGAGTTCTGTACATGTTTTTCCTGTGAACCAACGCTGCAAATACACCATTTGCTCTGCGAATGCAGGACATACCAGCCATACGCTGGATACGTCAGAAAATTTTCAGAGGAGCTTGGCGAACAACGCCGTACACCAGCGTGCTTCAGCATGCTCTTAACTTAGACAAAACTGAGCCATAAGTGATTCACATACCCCAGCGTATTCTCCAAATTTTTCATACATTTTGCAAGCACTGCCTAAATCGTCTAGGTGTGACAGGGCCTTAACCAGGGCAGCAGCGAGGCACCATAGCATAGCCGCCAGCTGGACAAACAACAGTACTTTTAAACCTTTGGGGAAACAAGAGTGGATCTGTAGCTCAACGAACAAGTGTGTAGGGAAATGGAGCTCTACAATGAAAAGGTAAAGATTTTTAAAACTATAATGTTACAACTCGCCGCTCATCAGCGGCGCCAGCTGGGCGCACACCTGCACCTCGTCAGCAGTGTGGCATATAAGCCACTCTGCCCTGGGCCTCGGCCTGAAGCCGTCTGTTCCCTTCGGCTACTTGCTTCAGAGGAACCCCCTCGCCTACCAGCAAGATTACCCGCGTAAGCATACCTCCTCTTGTGTTCCAGTTTCTCCCCTGTGCACAGGTGGATCTTCCCCGGCGGCGGACTCCGCCTCTGCATCACCATCTCGTTGCTGCTGTCAGGTGCATCGTCAGGTTGCTGTCTCCTGGACTCGCCCTTGTGCACGCCTGCCACCTGCCCTGCCAAGTAAGCCAACAAATCCCTTGTTACCTGTTGTACTGGTTTGGTGCCCGTCACCTTCTCCCTGTGCTCTCTCCCCAGGGTTGTCTGGCTGTACGGTTTCCTGCCTCCATGCCTGACGCTGACGTCCGCCATCAGTACATCCACATACCACAGACACGCATCCACACATCCTTGTTGTTAAATAAAGCTGTTAAATTCACTCTGAGCCTGCGTGTGTCTCCTGAGCCGTGTGTTATGTCATATAATTTTATAGTTAGTTATCTTTAACATGCTTTGTGTAGATGGCCCTATAGGCTATTTTTATGGTGTTTGTTATGAATGGCACTTAAATCGGGTAGATCACCACTGAAGGCCTGGTTGTAAAATACACGGTCTGCCACTGCTTTCATGTAAATTTGCAATTTTTCTTACAGAGTTGAAACTTTTCTCATAAACTTGCATTTTAAAGTTGCTTTTTTCTTATAAATTTAACTTACCAATATTTTTCTTCATAAATTTGCTACTTTTTTTCTTGTAAATTTGCAATGTTCATATGGATGCTAGTTAAATTTTTTGTTTTTTGTAATGTTTTTTTTTTTTTTTTTCTGCTGATCTGGACAGTGATCCAATTTGATTTTTTTAATGTTTTTGTTGGAATGGAAGTTTCTTTTTTTTGGTCCATCCATCCATCCATCCATCCATCTTCTTCCGCTTAGTCCTTTTTGGGTCGTGGGGAGGGAGGGGGGGGCTGGAGCCTATCCCAGCATCTTTGGGCGAGAGGCAGGGTACACCCTCGACAGATGGCCAGTCCATCGCAGGGCCAACACAAAGAGACAGACAACCATTCACTCTCACAGTCACACCTAAGGACAATTTAGAATCCCCAGTTTGATGCCAATTAACAAAAGGTTTTGGTGGATGAATCTTCATAAAAAGACATCTTCCTGGGTGTTTTTACAAACATTTTAAATCAATAATAATTCACACGTTATTTTTATAGAAGACAATTGTGTCCTTCACATTTCCCTCACAAAGCGAGTGGAATGAGCAACAAATTCAAAAGAATATTGCGGAAGTTGGCAGACACAAAACATTTGTATGACTTGTCCTAACCCCCAAAATTACAGATATTGTTAGTTGACAGCAGTGGCGGTGGGTGTACATACCATTGTGTTGTCTTGTGTATGCAATCCCCCTGATGCGGCGATTGCATGAAAAATTGTACTCCGCTTTTATTTAATAATCAAAAAGAATTTGAATACAAATCACTAGACACAGCAGAAACCCATTTTGGCAATGCAAGAACACACTCAAAGCAGTGCACAAACAGAAATGAACAGACTAGATGTAGGTTCATTGTCCCAGCATCCAGCTTCCGTCTCCCCAACACGAACCATCAGGGTGCACTTGATTTTTTTTCACTGGCGTACACCTCAGTAGGGGTTATATGAATAGATTAAAGTAAATCACTGTGAATATAGTTAAATGTAAATACAGTTTTGGTGTCCCAGCACCCAGCAGTAGCCTGTACCTCCATCTTCCCGTCAGTCCACAATGCATGTATTGTGGACTGTCTTTTCCTGCTCCCGTCCCAGCTTCTTTGGAATGTGTTGCAGGCATCACATTCAAAATACCACGTTCCAACTTCACCAGAATTGGGTTTAAATTATAGGTCTGGTTTTATTTCATGATACGACCTGATCTAAGTTTTAGTCCTGTTTGCTTTTGTTCCTGTATTTAAACATGTTTCTCCTTGGGTTTGTTTCTCCTGTTTAATCTGTTCACATTCCAGTGTTTAGTTTATATCTGTAGCCTTGTATTTTGACTTCTGGCTGCCTGCATGTCTCTCTCTGTGCTCTGCATTGTTACTGTGATCTTTCCCAGCTCTGCTCTCCCTCTCTGGGGACTCAACTTTCCTAATTATCCCCTGTGTATTCAGTCTCATGTTCCTCCCTCAGTTCTTGTTGCATCTTTATCAACGAAAATCCATGTCTCTCAGTGCTTGTCTCAGCCCCAGGTTCCCGTTTTGTATTTTGTTTTTTTAGTTTTCAGGTTTTGGTATTTTCAGTCTTTTGTTAATAATCATTTTCTGGCCCTCACATCTCAGTTTTTGTTTAGTCATTAAAAAAAGTACTTTTGGGTCCTGTATCCTTTATCACTGACAGAACCAGTTTTGGAATACACTTCCATTCGTATATTAGACAAGCACCCTCTGTAGATAGCTTAAGAAGCAATTCAAAATCTATTTTTATGGTCTTGTTTTTAGTTAGCTGAGCTTCCACAGAACACATAGTACCCTTTTCCACGCTTTTTTTAAAATCACGATTGTAATCTATGTTTATATTGTTCTTAAAGGTTATTTTTTAATCTTTATTTTTCCTCCACAGTGCTGTAAAAGACTCATTGCCAGTTATCACAAACGATTGATTGCAGTTGTTGCTGTGAGGGTGGCCCAACCAGTTATTAGGTTTACTGGGCAGTCACTTTTTCACACAGGGCCATGTAGATTTGGATTTTTTTTCCCCTTAATAATAAACACCTTTATTTAAAAACTGTATTTTGTGTTTACTTGTGTTATCTTTGTCTAATATTTAAATTTGTTTGATGATCTGAAATTTTTAAGTGCGACAAACATACAAAAAAAAAAGAGAGAAATCAGGAAGGGGGCAAACACTTTTTCACACCACTGTGTGTGCGCGTGTGTGTGTGTGTGTATATATATATATATATATATATATATTGTTGTTCGTCCATTGTTCTTAACGATGACCAAGGACATCACAGGGAAGAGGACTGGGTGCGGTGTGTCCAGCTGTGGCTGATCAGTCCGATGCAGGCACGGAAGGCTCTGCCACAGGTCAGGAGAATAGATAGAATAGGCTTTATTATCATTGTACAGTTGTGCAGTACAACGAAATTGTGGGTGCTCCACCAGGCTACTGCACAATTAAGCATGAGAGAAGGATTAGATAAAACACAGTTGCATAACACACGATTAAACAAAGACTGAAATAAAAATAGCCCAGGATTATAGAAATATACACAGGTATGGTAGTGGCTTCACGGATGAAAACAATGTACATAAAAGTGCGGAGTGCAGAACACACAGTTGAACACATGGTCGAATAAAATGACCCAAAGATTATGGAAAAATATACACAGGTATGATTGTGGTTTCATGGATGGGTCAATGTACATGAAAGTGTGGAGTGCAAAGACAGTTGTGTTATTGCGATGATTAAAAAGGTCCTCAGTTCTGTACATGTGAGCAATCGGAGGGAGGGGGGTGGGGCCTCTGTTTGCAGTCTGGATGGCCCAGAGAAAGAAGCTGTTTGTTCGTCTTGAGGTGTGGGACCTGATTGATCTGAACTGTCGTCCAAAGGGAAGCAGGTCAAACAGGTGGTGGGCGGGATGTCAGGGGTCTCCTGTGATGGCCTTGATCTTTCTGAGACAGGAGGATCTGGAGATGTCCTCCAGGGAGAGCAGAGGGCCGCTGATGATTTTTTGGGCAATGTTGATGACCCAGGGTACCACACACTCAGACAGTAAGTGAGCACGCTGTCCACTGAACAGCGGTAGAAGGCCAGCAGCAGCTTCCCGGTCCAGATTGTTCTTCCTCAGGACACGGAGGAATTGCAGCCATTGCTGGGCTTTCTTCACCAGGGCCTTGCTGTTAACAGTCCAGGAGAGGTCAGAGGAGATGTGGGTGCCCAGGAATCTGAAGATGAGGATGGTTTTTATGCAGTCACCATTTATGAGGAGGGGTGTGTGGTCCGGTCTGTTCTTTCTGAAGTCCAGCATGAGTTCTTTGGTTTTTTGGACATTCAGTTTCAGCCTGTTTGCTTGGCACCACAGCAGCAATGCTGTGCGCCTTCTCCTCATCGGTTGTTTGTCAGGGATGAGCACAACCAAGGGGGTGTTGTCCGCATACTTTACGATGACGGTGGTTGGGTAGGTTGGAGTACAGTCAAAGGTTTACAGGGAGTACAGTAGTGGGCTTAGCACGCAGCCCTGGGGGGAGCTAGTGCTGAGAGAGAGTGTGGAGGAGTGATGGGGACCAAGTCTGACTGTTTGTGGGTGGTTGGTGAGAAAGTTTTTTTTTTATCTAGGAGCAGGTGGGGGGGGATCTGGAGGAGGTGCAGTTTATTGATCAGGATGTCCGTGATGATGGTGTGGAAAGCTGAGCTGTAGTCCACAAAGAGCATCCTCACGTAGCTCCTTGGGTTCGCCAGGTGGCTCAGCGCTCTGTGAAGTGTGAAGGCGATGGTGTTTTCTGCAGACCGGCTCTCCCTGTAGGCGAACGGAGGGGGGAAGACAGTCCCTGATGTGCTGGGACACCAACCACTCGAAACACTTCATGACTACAGACATAAGTGCGACGGGGGTGTAGTCGTTCAGGCTGTCAGTTGTGGACTTTTTGGGGATAGGGATGATGTTGGAGTCCTTGAGGCATGAGGGGACGATGGCGTGTGTCAGGGAGAGGTTGGACAGCTTAGTGAGGATCTCTGCCAGCTGGTCAGCATATATATATATATATATATATACAGTATATATATGATAATCAGCTATATCCTGATTAGTAGACCACATCAACATTATTTTTAATGTTGATGTGGTTTACTGGTCTTTATTTAGCTAGTTTGTATTACGACAACTTTGCTTAAACAATGCTCAGTAGCAATGAGATGTAGTCATGCTCATTAGTGAATTTATATAAGAGGGTAAATAAAGAAAGGATGACAGTGGGGACCTCATTAAAACCCTTCCTGTCTGAAGGATGTCCCTGTGATTGCACTGTGTGTCTATGTGGCCTTGGTGGCTTTATTTACATTATATTAATGATTCACCTTGGGTACCATCACACGCTGCTGTGGTTTTGTAATTATTTTCTAATTCAGGAGACAAAAAGAATTTCAGAGGAGATCATAAGCAGAACCACGAGACGGCTTTTGTTGTGATGTGGCGCAGTATAAATAAAGCTGAGCTGAATTGAATTGAATCAAAAATGACTTTTTATGGAGTCTGTCTTGTTGTCCATCCCTCAGGTGTTTGGGATTAGAACACCATAATGTATAGTACATACTGTATGGACTATACATAATAAAGCTTCATGAAGTTGAACATGCTATTTTTAAAAATATATTAAACATCCCATTTTATTGTCTTTTCCAGTGACTAATTTTAAGTTCCATTAGTAGAATACACAATACTCACAAAAAGCTAGGGATATTCAGCTTTCGGCTAAAATGCACTATAACCTTTACAGGTGAGCTTAATTTGACCTTCTTTAACCTTTTGAATGCACATGTCCAACTGTTCAGTGTTTCAGTACTTTTTGCACAACTTGCTGTTCTCTAACAAGGTGCTTAAGGGCAAAATTCACAACAGGTGTTTGATCCATAAATGAACCAATAAATTTTCTGGTTCAGTTAGAATTGAACAGTCCTCTTCATCATGCTGTTCACATTTTGACGTCATGAGACCAAGACGATGCCTTACAATTGATCAACAGTACCTTAACATTGCGAGGCTTCAGACAGGATGTTCTCAGAAGGAAGTGGCCACTGAGCTTTGAGTGTCACAAAGTGTCATCAGCAGGTTGCTACAAAGATACAGAGAGACTGGAAGAGTCACAGAAAGGCATAGAAGTGGACATCCTTTGGTCACATCCCACGCTGATGACCGCTTCATTGTGAACAGTGCCCTGTGGAACTGGATGATGAATGCCACTCAACTCCAGGCGCATGTAAGGGAGGTGAGAGGCACCCAAGTGTCACGTCAGACCATTCAAAACCATTTACATCAGTGTGGTCTGCGTGCTAGATGGCCTGTAAGGGTACCTGACCACACCAGCAGGCACAGACATCATCATCTTGCATGGGCCAGGGAGCATTTATGCTGGACAAGGGACCAGTGGGCCTCAGTGCTGTTCTCTGATGAAAGTCGATTCACACTAAGCACAAATGATGGCCGCCAACGATGTTGGTGACGTCAAGCAGAGCACTATGCATTAACCACTGTTGTCACCAGACAAGCCTTTGGTGGTGGTGGTGTTACACTCTGTGCAGGTGTGTCTAGTCAATCCAGATTTTGTCCTACACCTTGTGAATGGTACATTGACAAGCTGATGTGACCTGAATAACATCATTAATCCAGTTGTTGTGCCCCTGCATGAACAAAACGGGCCTAATTTCATCTTCATGGATGACAATGCTCCAGCTCATCGAGGTCACATCAGTAGGGAACGGCTGCCGGAGGCTGGGGTACCTCAGATGTAGTGGTCTGCACTTTCTCCAGACCTGAATCCCATAAAAATATAGAGCAATATAGAGGCCTCTATACGGCCTCTATATTGCCGTATAGAGGCTCGTAACCCTGCACCCCACAACGTCAATGACCTGAGGGCCACCCTTCAAGAAGAGTGGAATGTCATGCCTCAGCAGACAATAAGCTGACTTATGAACAACATGAGACGTCATTGTCAAGCTGTAATTGATGCTCAAGGGCACATGACAAGTTATTGACACATTGACGTTTTTTGTTGTGGTATACCCACCACTGTTGTTGGCTTTTTGTTTCAATAAATTGTTTGAGATGAGGAAATCACCATTGCATGCTCCTACTTAAATGCCCTACTTTCATGATATAAAATCACTGTAGCATGAACTTTTTACATTTTCCATAAATTTCACCCAAAAGCCAAATATCCCTAACTTTTTGTGAGTAGTGTTGATGTACTACATAACAGGCCAAAAATCATTCCTATTGTTTTACAGCTCTTTAAAGCAACACTAAGTAGGATTTTCACCTTAAAATGTTGACAAAATTATTTTAATAGTATGTCAGTCTTTGTCTGGGTGAATGTCACTTGTACCATAACCTAAGTGGGCCCATCTGCAGCAGCTCTGTTCTTGGTAGGAACACTGAAAAGACTACAACCATGTGGACTATGACCTGAGTCCCCACAGCCAATCACAGGGCACGACTTTAACCTCCAACAACTAAACACCCTGTTATTACCTCTTGGGGCTGAGATCATAATCGCCACATTTGTACAGTACTGAGAAAAGGTATTTTGCATTGAATGCAGAAGAGAAATCTATGAACAAAAGTCTAGCCTGAAACAAAGGAGCCTTGAAGTGGTGACAGAAAGCACAGCAGAGTGAGAAGGGCATCCTCTACTTCTATACTAACTCTGTAAGCAAACTGCGAAGACTGTAAGAACCCCTGAATCTGCTGCACACTCACCTGCTTTATCATCCTTTCAAAGGCCTTTCCTTTATCACCAAGGGTGTAACTGTCCCAGGTCAAGTCATTTAAGGACTTTGGGTTTGTACCCTTATCAACAAGAACAATAGTTGAATGTTTCCAGATTTCATGTGTCTTTGGTAATGGAAAACATTTCATAAAAATGCTATGAAAAGTACAGGTGCATCTCAATAAATTAAAATATCAAAAGTTAATTTATTTCAATAATTCAATTCAAAAAAGAAAACACATATATAGATTAATTAGACGCAGAGTGATATATTTCACGTGTTTATTACCTCCGCCAAGGAGGTTATGTTTTCATCGGCGTTGGTTTGTCTGTCTGTCTGTCTGTCTGTCTGTCTGTTTGTTAGCAAGATAACTCAAAAAGTTATGGACGGATTTTCATGAAATTTTCACAGATTGTCAGAAATGAGGTATCCTACAGATGATTAGATTTTGGTGGTGATCCGGATCACCGTCCACAAGAAAACCGCCATTACGCAAAATGCCATTTTAGTCAATAACTACTGAACCACTAATCCTATCATTGTGAATCCAATTGCTAGTCATATGTTTTCATGGTCAAGGAATCTGAAAACGTACACACAAACACTGTATGGGGGGAACTGTGGCGCTAAACTGCCATTACGGAAAATGCCATTTTCGTCAATAACTACTGAACCACTAATCCTATCATTGTGAATCCAATTGCTTTTGACGATTATGGCTTACAGCTCTTGAAAACTCAAAATTCAATTTAAAAAATGGATTTTTAATAGAAATGTTGGTCAACTGAAAAGTATGTCCATGTACACAGTCAGTACTTGGTTGGGGCGCCTTTTGCATGAATTACTGCATCAGTGCGGTGTGGTAAGAAAGTGATCAACCTGTGGCACTGCTGAGGTGTTATGGAGGCCCAGGTTGCTTTGACAGCAGCCTTCGGCTGATCTGCATTGTTGGGTCTGGTGTCTCTCATCTTCCTCTTGACAATACTCCATAGATTTTCTATGGGGTTTAGGTCAGGAAAGTTTGCTGGCCAGTCAAGCACAGTCATACTGTGGTCATTAAACCAGGTTTTGGTACTTTTGGCAATGTGGGCAGGTGCCAATTTCCGCTGGAAAATGAAATTGTCGTCTCCATAAAGCTTGTCAGCAGAGGGAAGCATGAAGTGCTCTAAAATTTCCTGGTAGATCACTGCATTGATTTTGAACTTGACAAAATACAGTAGATCAATACCAGCAGATGACATGGCTCCCTAAATCAAGTGCCAAGTCCTGTCATGTAGAAATCTTGGTCTCAGAGTCTGGAGGAAGAGTGGAGAAGCATAGAATCCATCTTGTTTGAGTTCCAGTGTAAAGTTTCCACAGTCAGGGATGTCACCAAACTTAGTACACAGGTTCACCCCATGACCCTGAACCATAATTATGGGTTTGGGGTCAAAAGCCGGAGTGGTGGACTAGTGGTAGAGCATCCATCCCACAGCCAGGAGATCGTGGGTTCAAGCCCCTGCTGGGTCATACCAAAGACTATTAAAAGAATGGTACTTCCCACCTTCTAGCTTGGTGCTCAGCATAATAGAATGGGGGAAGGAAAAGTTGTTTGTAGTGGCGCCTTGCATGGCAGCGACCCCTCTGATTCTAGATGTGATTAACATTGTAGATAGGAGAAACGTAATTTTGTTCTACTGTACATGATTGGCTGTATCGAATGAATGACAAAAGTTTTTCTTCTTCTTCTAAAATGTCAAGGTTGGCATTCCCTATGCTCTATTACTTATACAACGAGTTAAGTTAGGGTCAACAAATTTTGTACACAGGTTCACCCTGTGACCCTGAAATGTGACTGTGGTGTTTGGGATTGCAAGGTCAAAGGTCAAGGTCAGCACACATAAACTATATCTCAACCAAGAAAGCTATGGTCACCAAACCTGCTGCACAGGTTCCCCTTGTGATCCTGACCTACAACTATAGGTTGTATGCAACCCATCATCTTCTTCAGTGGCACATTGGGATCTTCAAAGACAACAGAGATAGGGGACTCTCCTAAGAGTGCGCTTCTTAATTAAGGGATAGCTATAAAGGTTTTAACCCTAAATCCATGATGTGCATTATGTTTCCATGAACACAAACTATGGTAATATCAAGCTCCTGTGAATAAGCTAATGCAAATGCTGCTGAACAGCCTTCTTTAAAAGGCCAAGGGTGGTTTGACAAGATGGGACTCATCCCCACTGAGTTTTTCTGTACAATGCATTTCTCATATACTTGAACTCATTTGCACATCAACCCACACCGGGCAGAAAGTTGTCTAACCTTTTGCACACGTGCACAACATGAGCATGACCCTGGGGACACCAGGACTCTTTGCTCCAGATGGTCAAGGCCTCCTTCAGCTCTGCCTGACAGCTTATAACAATCCTCCTCAGATAGTGAGGATCCAGACACCCTGGACAAAGCAGCCTTTGACAGGCCAGACTCTCAGGAGCAGCCCTGTAAGCGGCACACTCTGTGTGTGTGTGTGGGGGGGGGGGGGAGACAGAGGTGGTAAAGAAAGAACAGTTTCCTCCTAGATGAATACAGTTCCATTCTATTTAATAAAGGTGTTTTTAAACATCAGTCAAACAACACAGCACAATAACTGCTGCCCCACCCATAAAAAGAAAAAAAGTTGAGACTACCAAAACCAGATCAGAACTTCTCTCAATATGAGAATGCTCTTTAAATGAGTTTTCTCCTGTTATATAAATTTTAGTGGGTAAAGGGAGGCATAATTAGGTTAAAAGCAAGGAGGATATGGTGTATTGTAGCACAGACAAAGACTGGTGTTGCTTTTCTGCATGCTGTCCCTGTTTTTTTTTTGTTTGTTTTGTTTTTGATTTTGTATACTTTATTGATCCCCAGAGGGGAAATTGAGGGCATCCACCTGGATGGATGAAGCGGCCACAGTACGACACTCTCCCTTAACCATTCACACACACATTCACACCTAGGGCCACTTTAGAGTCTCCAATTAACCTAACCTGCATGTTTTTGGCCTGTGGGAGGAATCCGGAGAAATCCCGGAGTAAACCCACGCAGATACGGGGAGAACATGCAAACTCCACACAGATCACTGTTGGTCAGGGGCTGGGATCGAACCAGGGATCCCATGGCCAAGGGTGAGTTGCTGTACTGCCGCAGTGCTAACCACTGCGCCACCGCACCGCACCCACTCATTGAGTGGCAAATGCTGATGGATATAGCGATTTTTGGATTCTCCAGCTTTTCTGACAAATGTGACCCGTGCTGGCAAAATGAGTCACTTTGAGGAAATTATCAAAACTGAGGTAACGTTTTTTCCATATTCTGCATTGAAAGACCTTCAAAATGATATTTAATTTGTAGGAAGTGCACAAAAACAGACACCAGAAGAAGACCATTTTATATTTTGGCTAGGTTTAAAACTCGCGTTCGATCAGTCCGGAGTTACGTCTTCCGCAAAAACATATGCATTTTTAGAAAGTATGTTTTTCTAAACTTTCCAGTGATACCGGGCACTCATGGATTTTTTCCCGGGACTTGCCGCTAGCAAACAAAGAAAGAGTCATGATTTATGACTTCTCCTGCCTCCAGCTCATAATGACGCGGTGCACATTCCGACTCATTTTGCCAGCACAGGTCACAAATGTTGGCAAAAATCAAGCTAGTATCTCATGGAGCGGCAGATGCTGATGAATGTTCACGAATGTTGCACTTTTTGGATTTCAACGGGGTTTGTTAAAGGTTGCAAGTTTGCCAACAGTTTTCAAGCTCACCAGCAGTTTTGTCGTAAAGGTTCTTAAACAGATGCTAGTGTTCAGTAAGATAAGATAAACCTTTATTAGTCCCACAATGGGAAAATTCCAGGATTGCAACAGCACAGGGATTACAACACTCAGAGCAATAATTAAGAAGATACGAAAAATAAAAATAAGAGCAGTGAATATACATACGTGCACATAAATATATAAATATATATACAAAGTACGGCGCATTGTAGCAAGATGGAATAAACAGCATAACCGTCTACTTAGTTATCCTACATAGTGTGAATATGTACCCATACATATTGTCACCATCCGTAGCGACTGATATTGTCCTAGTTGTATACTGGAGGGGACCATTTGTGTAAGTCTGTTGTGTAGGAAGGACCTGCGAAACCTCTTGGTTGCGCACCTAGGATGATGTAGTCTACTGTTAAATGAGCTCCTCAGTGCGTTCAGTTTGTCCTGCATAGGGTGGGACTCGGACTCCAGTAGAGATGACAGTTTAGCCACCATCCTTCTCTCTCCCATCTCCTCCACTGGGTCAAGGCGTTGCCCCAGGACAGATCTAGCTTTCTTGATCAGTTTGTTCAGTCTCTTCCTATCGGCTGCTGTAATGCCGTTGCCCCAGCAGACCACTCCAAAAGTGATGGCTGATGCCACCACCGTGTCACAGTACTTGGCAAACCAAAAAAAAACTTTAGCGCCATGCATTACAACTATTTGCAAATGCTTACAACTGTTTTGTAAATGTTTGCAACTGTTTGTGGAAAAAACCATATTGCAAAAAAAATTTTTGAACGTGTTCAAAAATATTTTTGCAACAAGAATACAGTGGTCTGAAAAAGTGTTATAAAGCCATTTCTAAAGCTCTGGGACTCCAGTGAACTACAGTGAGAGCCATTATCCACAAATGGCGAAAACATGGAACAATGGTGAACTTTCCCAGGAGTGGCCAACCGACCAAAATTACCCCAAGAGCGCAGCGACGACTCATCCAAGAGGTCACAAAAGACCCCACAACAACATCCAAAGAACTGCAAGTCTCACTTGCCTCAGTTAAGGTCAGTGTTCATGACTCCACCATAAGAAAGAGACTGGGCAAAAATGGCCTGCATGGCAGAGTTCCAAGACGAAAACCACTGCTGAGCAAAAAGAACATAAAGGTTTGTCTCAGTTTTGCCAGAAGACGTCTTGATGATCCCCAAGACTTTTGGGAAAATACTCACTAAAAATGCTGTTGTCTGCCTGCGTCTAACTGCGACCGCCGAAAAGAAATTATGGAGTTAATAAGCTGGGCTTTGAACACAATTGACACTATTTTTTCAACAAGGAAAAGTGCTCCGGGGGAAGCTGTCTGCCCCGCTGGAACGGCTCCAGTGGGCTATCTATGTGACACGGGTAAATGGGAAATGCTGTGTCTCTCTAATCTTTCTATCGAAGATATTGAAGATCTGTTTATCTTCGTAATCTTGGTGATTGGGATAATTCTGATTGGGACGGGAATTGTCTTGGTTTACCGCAAATTGCTGAAGATGGATTCAACCTATCAAAATGCTGGCCAGGCGAGGTGCATCCAACAAATTGAGAAACTGGAGAAGACCATGATAGCGACTACTGGAGAACTGTCTCGTAAGGTGGATTACATCATGGGTTCGCTCAGGTCTTTCCACGACGAATTCAAAGCTGCGCAATGAAGGATTAATGTACTGAATCTACAGAAGAAATACAAGTCTTCTCTGTGATCAGTCCTATTTGGCATTATTATTCCCCATGGAAATTCCTCCTGGCTGTCTGCAGTCTGTGTTTTTTTCAAAATCATGAGCACAAGGCCTTGGACAGCCAGCTGCAGCGCCAGATAAGACTGGGCGCCAGACAGACAAAACATCTTCTGCCAAGGGTCCTTGGGTCTCTCTTATTATCATCAACACTGCTCAACACCGCACACACATTGATTCATGAACTGATTAAAGATACTGTACACTGCTCTCTTGTGTCTTGTGAATTCTATTGTATGCTAATGCATGAGGGTTTTTTTCTGTGTAGTCAAAATTTGGCTCACATATGAGCGTTTATTCTGATTACTATGTTTTTTCTCTCTCCTATTGTGTTTTCCTCCCCCTCCTCTCCCCTCTTTACCTCCACTGTTGACAGGCGCCTTGTATGGCGACGCGTCATTGGATGCGCCTAACGTGCGCGTCTAATGTCAAGTCAAATTCCTTGTGTGTTTACTTGTAAATATACTTGGCAATAAAGCTGATTCTGATTCTGATTCTGATTCTGATTCTGTGGACTGATGAGACAAAAGGTGAACTTTCTGGAAGGTGTGTGTCCCATTACATCTGGCATAAAAGTAACACAGCATTTCAGAAAAGGAACATCATCCATCCATCCATCCATCTTCTTCCGCTTAATCCTTTTTGGGTTGCGGGGTAGCTGGAGCCTATTCCAGCATCTTTGGGCGAGAGGCAGGGTACACCCTGGACAGATCGCCAGTCCATCGCAGGGCCAACACAGAGAGACAGACAACCATTCACTCTCACAGTCATACCTAAGGACAATTTAGAATCCCCAGTTTGATGCCAATTCACCTAACTTGCATGTTTTTGGCGTGTGGGAGAAAACCGGAGAAATCCCGGAGTAAACCCACGCAGACACGGGGAGAACATGCAAACTCCACACAGATCACTGTTGGTCGGGGGCTGGGATTGAACCCAGGATCCCCCGGCCAAGGGTGAGTTACTGTGCTGCCGCAGTGCTAACCACTCCGCCACCATGTTGCCCAAGGAACATCATACCAACAGTAAAATATGGTGGTGATAGCGTGACAAACATACAAAAAAAAATGAGAAATCAGGAAGGGGGCAAACACTTTTTCACACCACTGTAACTGGGACCTTAAAAACTGTTTACGAACTGTTTGGCAGCCTTTTATGAACCCTGACTAAACCCAAAAAGCACAACGTTTGTGAATGTTTCTCAGCATTCGCCGCTCTGTGAGATACAGGGGTAATGGCACTGCTCGTAGCTGGAGGGCACAGAGATGGTGTGACAAAAAGCAGAAGAGAGGCAGATGGTGTGGGCTAATAGATAAGTTAAACCTGTGCAAAGCATGCCGCTGGACGCTGCGGTTATCATGGAGGGGCTAAAAACATACTGGTTGGATATGAGCTGCATTCTCACTGGTAAATCTGGGGAGGCACTGTATACATTTACACGAATAACAGCTGGTGCAATAATGTCAAAGTGGTCTCAAGCCACTGTTTTTCAGACACAGAGGTTTTGATTACATAACATAACAAAAATAATTTTTTTGTAAGTTGTCTGTGTTTTATCAACTGATTTAAGACAATTTTGCACTGCTGAATCCGAAAATGACATCCGTTTCTCTCGATCAGGTCAGGCTTTTATGTTAAGTTATAAGCAGTTGTACAGCAGTTGTACTGTAAATTGAATAGTAGACATTGATAAAGGTAAGTACATGTAAATTGAATGTTACGTCATCATTGTTCAAAATTCAGAGAATTTCAAGAAATAAAAAAGAATTTTGCATCATATAAAGCGAAAATACCCGTACATGTAAACAAAAACGTAAGAAAACATGTGGCCATAGTTCAAAAAGTTGACCTGATTGAGCAAAACCAATGTGATTTTTGGATTCAGCACATCAAAATTGTCCTAAATCAGCTAAAAAAACTTATTGACTTAAGACAATAAATTTGGTGTTGACCAGTGTTATTTCAGAATCAGAATCAGATTTATTGCCATTGTTCATGGAGTACACAAACTAGGAATTTGTCTCGGTGCAATGCTGCAACATTAAACATGATAAAATAAAAGAAATAAACTATACATGCAATAAAGTGTAGAATAAGAGTGAGTGATACTGGTCAGCAGTTAAAATATATTAGCGAGCAGCAGATACTGTGGAGAACCATATAGTGCCGTCGGTAATGCAGGAAGAAAACAGTGATGATTGACATGAGACTGGTTGAGCTGCTGTACATAGTGCACGAGAGTCAATAAGTCACTTAGTGTTCAGCAGTCTGATGGCAGAGGGGAAGAAGCTGTTCATGTGACGGGAGGTTTTAGTCTGGATGGACCGAAGTCTTCTACCTGAGGGGAGGGGGGCAAACAGTACGTGACCAGGGTGTGAGGGATCGGCTATGATCCGGCCAGCACGCCTCCGGGTCCTGGAGATGTACAGATCCTGGAGAGATGGGAGCTTGCAGCCGATCACCTTCTCAGCAGTGCGCACGACGCGCTGCAGCCTTAGTCTGTCCCTGGCAGTGGCTCCTGCGTACCACACGGTTATGGAGGTGGTGAGGATGGACTCGATGATGGCTGTGTAGAACTGCACTAACATCTTGGTGGGTAGCTTGAGCTTCCTCAGCTGCCGCAGGAAGAACATCCTCTGCTGGGCTTTTTTGATGAGTGAGCTGATGGTCGGCTCCCACTTGAGGTCCCTGGTGATGGTAGTGCCTAGGAAGCGGAAGGAATCAGCAGTGGTGATGGGAGAGCCTGTGAGGGTGAGGGGGGGCAGAGGGGTTGTGACTTTCCTGAAGTCCACAATCATCTCCACTGTCTTCAGAGCGTTCAGCTGCAGGTTGTTGTTGTTGCACCAGGACGCCAGCTGGGCCACCTCGCTCCTGTAGGCGGACTCGCCGCCGTTGGAGATGAGCCCGATGAGGGTGGTGTCGTCCGCAAACTTGATCAACTTGACAGACTGGTGGCTGGAGGTGCAGGAGTTGGTATAAAGGGAGAAGAGTAGGGGGGAAAGTACACAGCCCTGGGGTGATCCGGAGCTGATGCTAGTAGAGTCTGAGACAGTCTTTCCCAGCCGCACATGCTGCCTCCGGTCCGTCAGGAAGTCGGTGATCCACCTGCAGAGGGAGTCAGGCACGTTGAGCAGGGACAGCTTGTCCCGGAGCAGAGCGGGGCGGATGGTGTTGAATGCGGAGCTGAAGTCCACAAACAGGATCCTGGCGTAGGTTCCCGGGGAGTCCAGGTGCTGCAGGATGGAGTGGAGGGCCAGGTTGACTGCGTCGTCTACAGACCTGTTGGCTCGGTAGGCAAACTGCAGCGGGTCCAGGAGAGGGGTGGTGATGGACTTGAGGTGGGGCAGGACCAGGCGCTCAAAGGACTTCATGACTACAGAGGTGAGCGCTACAGGTCTGTAGTCATTAAGTCCAGTGATCCGTGGCTTCTTGGGGACAGGGATGATGGTGGAGGATTTGAGGCAGGTCGGCACGTGGCATAGCTTAAGGGAGGAGTTAAAAATGTCTGTGAAGACAGGAGCCAGCTGTTTCGCACAGTGTCTCAGGGTGGAGGGAGACACGCCGTCCGGACCGGGGGCCTTGCGCGGGTTCAGTCTGGAGAACTGTTTGAGCACGTCCTGCTCACTGATGATAAGGGCAGGGGGGGAGGAGGGGGGTGGTGCCTTTGATGAAGTAGGGATTGTGGAGGCTGTGGAGCTGGAGAGAGGGGGGGAGTTGGACACAGATGACGAGGTGTCAAAATGGGCATAGTGTTGGGACAGTCTTTGACAAAGGGCTTTGTCATCCTGACCTTTAGGAGCCTGAGGCCGATAGTTGGTGATTTGCCTCAGTCCTCTCCACACAGAAGCCGAATCATTAGCAGTGAACTGCTGCTGGAGTCTCTCAGAATACACAGATTTAGCCCTCTTCAGCTCTCTGTTAAACCGGTATTTAACCTCCCTGTAGCAGTCCCTGTCTCCACTTTTCAGCGCTGCTTCCTTCTCCTTCCTGATCTGTCTGAGCTTAGCTGTGAACCAGGGCTTGTCATTAGAGAATCTCACCCTGGTGTGTGATGGAAGAATGCTCTCCTCACAAAAGTGGATATATGAGTTCACAGTGTCCGTGTATTCATCCAAATCATGCGTGGCTCGTTTAAACATGCCCCAGTCAGTTATTTCCATGCACGTTTCCAGCTTCTCCTCAGCTTCACTGGTCCGTTTCTTCGTAGTGCTCACGACAGGTTTAGTGAGCTTCAATCTCTGTCTGTATGTGGGAATGAGGTGGACCATCACGTGATCAGATAATCCCAGCGCAGCGCGGGGAGCAGCGCGATATGCGTCTTTCACTGTGGTGTAACAGTGATCCAGTGTGTTTAATCCTCTGGTGGGGCATTTAATAAACTGTTTATAGCGGGGGAGATCGTGGCTCAGATTGCTCTGATTAAAGTCGCCAACCACGATAACCAGAGAGTCTGGGAAAATCCGCTCCGTGTGTTGGATGTGGTCCGCGAGCACGCGCTGAGCTTCGCGCGTGTCCGCGTCGGGAGTGACGTACACAGCGACGAGGATGAATGAAGCGAACTCCCGCGGGGAATAAAATGGCTTGCAGTTAATAAAAAGAAATTCCAGGGCGGGAGAACAGTGTTTGGAAATCACCGTTACATCAGAGCACCAGCTGCTGTTGATGTAAAAGCAGACTCCGCCTCCTGTGGTCTTGCCGGAAAGCTCTGTGTCACGATCAGCGCGAAACAGCTGAAATCCCTCGAGGCGCAGCGCGCTGTCCGGTGTGTTTTCCCTGAGCCAAGTCTCGGTAAAGCAGAGGGCAGCCGAGGAGGAGAGGTCCTTAAAACGCATCAGCAGTCTCAGTTCATCTACCTTGTTAGAGAGAGAGTTGGTATTGGACAGAAATATGCCAGGCAACGCCGTGCGCGTGCCTCTCCTGCGAAGCCGCACGAGAGCGCCCGCTCGTCTTCCTCTTTTCCGCCGTCTCACTTTTCGAGCCAAGCAATGAGCCAGATCGGCGGCAGGAGCTAAAAAAACTGGGATTAGGTCCGTGGGAGTGAAAGTCGTGATATTTATAAGTTCTTCACGGGTATAAGTGCAAGCAGACACACAATTGACAAACAAAAACAAACAAAGGGCGCAGCGAAGCACCATGGCGACCACTGAGGGCGCCATCTTGATCAAAGCCCCAAAATCATTAAAGCCCCCTAAATTATTTAATGCCAGTGGACATTTCTCCTAGTGCTAATATTAAAGAAGTCTTGCATATTCTCTACCATTCATCAGTGATTTACAAACCACTCGTCCAGCGGGTGTCTTTATTGTGGTGGGGGACTTTAATCAGTCCAACATGAAAAAAATTCATTGTAATTAAGTACAACTAATTATAGAAAATGTGCAATTAATTAGTTAAAACTTTTTAGTTAACTCCAAGCCCTAAAATAAATGTGTTTAAAAAAAGTATCTCCAGCAGGCCCTATCAGTTTGTTACGATGGATGAATTTAAAGGGTACCTGTAGTGAATTTTAATCAAAAGCTATTTCAAAGGATCAAATATGATACTAGTAAATCAAATCAAATCAAATCAAACTTTATTGTCATATTGCTGTACATACAACTGTAGTGCAGGCAAGATGAAATTGCGTTTCTCTCGGCATCCATATAAGAAGCAGCATGATTAAGACACACTCCCACATAGCTCCACCCCCCACCCCCACCTCCCCATCCATTCACACATCCCTGAGACATACACTACCGTTCAAAAGTTTGGGGTCACTTAGAAATTTCCTTGTTTTTGAAAGAAAAGCACTGTTTTTTTCAATGATATCTAATATACATTGCTAATGTGGTAAATGACTATTCTAACTGCAAATGTCTGGTTTTTGGTGCAATATCTACATAGGTGTATAGAGGCCCATTTCCAGCAACTATCACTCCAGTGTTCTAATGGTACAATGTGTTTGCTCATTGCGTCAGAAGGCTAATGGATGATTAGAAAACCTTTGTGCAATCATGTTAGCACCGCTGAAAACAGTTTAGCTGGTTAGAGAAGCTATAAAACTGACCTTCCTTTGAGCAGGTTGAGTATCTGGAAAAAAATATTATTTCAAATACAAATCATTATTTCTAACCTTGTCAATATCTTGACTATATTTTCTATTCATTTTACAACTCATGGTGGTAAATAAGTGTGACTTTTCATGGAAAACACAAAGTAATTGTCTGGGTGACCCCAAACTTTTGAACGGCAGTGTACTTGGGGAAAAAGAATAACTAACTATAATATACAAAATGTCCATAGGTGCAGTAGTGTGTATGAGAGATTCCCGGTCAGCTGTTCAGCATCCTGACAGCTTGTGGGAGGAAGCTGTTGATCAGTCTGGTGGTTCTGCCTCTGATGCTCCGGAATCGTTTACCAGATGGAAGAAGTTCAAAGTGTTTATGCAGAGGGTGAGAACGGTCCTTGACAATGTTCAGTGCCCTGCTCCTACAACGGTTCTGAAAAAGTTCTTGGACAGAGGGGAGGGAGACTCCAATTACCCTCTTCGCCCCCTTGACTATCCTCTGCAGGGCTTTTTTGTCTGACATACTGCAGCTGGAGTACCATGTAGCAATGCAGTACGTCAGAACACTCTCCACCACACCTCTGTAGAAGGTCCTGAGGATGCAGATGGGGAGAGAGGCCTGTTTGAGTTTCCTCAAGAAGTGTAGTCTCTACTGAGCCCGCTTCCTGATCTCCAAGGAATTCTTGCTCCAGGTCAGGTCCTGCGAGATCTGCACTCCGAGGAACTTGATGTTCTCTACTCTCTCCACTAAACGGCCGCCGATGCTGAGGGGGACGTGCTCAGGCTGTGACCGCCGGAAGTCGATAATCATCTCCTTCGTTTTGTCCACGTTGAGCACCAGATTGTTCTTCCTGCACCAGCCCTCCAGGTCTCTCACTTTTTCCCTGTACATTGATTCCTCATCCCTCTGAATAAGTCCCACCACCGTGGTGTCATCTGCATACTTAATAATCTGGTTCCCCTCGTGTTTGGATACACAGTCATGTCTCTGGCTGTAAGCAGCGAGCGCACCTCTGCAGTCATCCAGGGCTTATGATTACCCCGCATAGTGATGGTCTTCACTGTAGTGAAATCCTCTGTGCACTTCGCGATATAGCTGGTGACCGTATCAACATACTCCTCCACATCTGTCTTGTCTTCCTGGGAGGCTGCTATTTTGAAGATCTTCCAGTCTGTGTGCTGAAAACAGTCTTGCAGTGCAGAGGTTGCACTCTCTGGCAAAATCCTGATTTGTTTCACTGCTGGCCTGCTGCGCTTCAATAAAGGTTTGTAGGCAGGCACCAGCATCACGGACATGGGATCAGGACGGCCGAGATGGGGGCGGGGTATCGCTTTATATGCATCTGTGTTTGTGTACACTAAGTCCAACATATTCTCTCCTCTGGTCTTAAAGTCTACACATTGTTTAAACTTGGGGAGCACAGTCTTTAAGCTGGTGTGGTTAAAATCCCCCGCAACCACCACAAAACTGTCCGGATGTGAAGTTTGGATTTCACTGATCGCATTGTGCAGTACCCCGAGTGCCTTCTTAGCATTAGCTTTAGCGTTAGCGCTCGGCGCTATGTAAACACCAACTACAAACACGTTGCTGAATTCCCTCGGCAGATAAAATGGCCGACAATTAACAATAAGGAACTCCGCCAACGGAGAGCAGTGTTTAGACACTAACGTGGCATTAACGCACCAGTTCTTGTTAACATAGATGCATAGCCCACCCCCCCGGCTCTTACCGGAGCTCGCCGTTTCCCTGTCGGCACGGAACATCGCCATATCTTCCAGTTGAATGGCCTCGTCAGGAATGTTGTCGTGGAGCCATGTCTCGGTGAAAACAAACACACAGCAGTCCCTCCACTCTCTCCGGGTTTCTCTCAGCAGACGCAGTTCGTCCACCTTGTTTTCGAGGGCGCGGACGTTTGAGAGAAGAAGCGACGGTACCGCTGGTCTGGAGGGGTTAGCCTTTAGCCTAGCATGGATCCCGGCCCTTTTTCATCGCTTTTGCTTGCGTTCACACCGTCTGCGCTTCCTCCTCTCCTGGGTAGCTTCCAGCGGGGACTCCGCCAAAATTCCATGCTGGCGTAGAATGTCCAAATCACAACCGATCGCCGCGATTCTTGCAGCATGCAGTACCTTGATGTTTAATAAGGTCTCACGGTTGTAAGTTTTACAGAATGTACGTCTGGGATGATTAAAACTCTCACACTCGCTGATGCCAAGAGGGGCCGCTGCGTCTAGGCGCGCCGCCATCTTAGGAAAGAAAAAAAAAAAGTAATAATATTACTTTAATATTAGTAGTTCCGTCCAGTAATTTTGGTCATGATTCCTTCTCAAATACGTGCAAGTTTCAAGTCACTGCTCTCTCAGTCAGTCATGGTCAGCAACATTTTGCCTCCTCCATGGCCAGTTTCAGCACCAGTAGTGACGCACAGTTGTTGCTTTGTGCAATTGAGTGGGCTGCAGTATAGCAGTCATCAAAGTTTCAACATCAGAGCTTTTATGTCATTTTTTACAACCATGTACAAGCAAATCTATCCACATATAATTTAATGAAATAAAATTGTAGTATATCAAGATTTATTCAACGTGTTCTGAAGTTACTTGACTGGGAACTCGCCTGTTCGTCAGGTCCCCTTCAGCTGCCGGTCCGCGGAGATAACTTATTATGCTGTCAATGAAGGCCTTTTCCAAGGACGGTTTGTGCACTATATATCTGTGCAGATTTTCCTCGTCCGCGGTAAAGCTGGAAACGATGATTGTACGTCACTTCTGGCCGGTGATGGCTGCTCCCCATTGGTTTTGCCCGAATGGTTTTCATGGGATAAAATTATTCTGTATACTGACTCTAGGGGGTTATTTTTACTGAATAAACACATTTTTGGTTTATAAGTAATACAGTGGGGAAAAAAAGTATTTAGTCAGCCACCAATTTTGCAAGTTCTCCCACTTAAAAGATGAGAGAGGTCTCCAATTTTCATCATAGGTATTCCTCAACTATGAGAGACAAAATGAGAAAAAAAATTCCAGAAAATCACAATGAAGGATTTTTAATGAATTAATTGGTAAATTCCTCGGTAAAATAAGTATTTGGTCAATAACAGAAGTTCATCTCAATACTTTGTTTTATCCACTTTGTTGGCAATGACAGAGGTCAAACGTTTTCTGTAAGCCTTCACAAGGTTTTCACACACTGTTGCTGGTATTTTGGCCCATTCCTCCATGCAGATCTCCTCTAGAGCAGTGATGTTTTGGGGCTGTCGCTGGGCAACACAGACTTTCAACTCCCTCCAAAGATTTTCTATGGGGTTGAGATCTGGAGACTGGCTAGGCCACTCCAGGACCTTGAAATGCTTCTTACGAAGCCACTCCTTCGTTGCCCGGGCAGTGTGTTTGGGATCATTGTCATGCTGAAAGACCCAGCCACGTTTCATCTTCAGTATTTATTTATTTAGCGAATGCAAAGTCCTTAAGCCAAGCAGTTGCCTCCTGGTTTGCTGTATGGAGGGTGTGTAATCCTCCTTCCAGTCTTTGGAGCGGGCAAGCCTCTATGATGTGTTCCATTGTTTGCTCCTCTCCACATGCGCACAGTGGGCTTGGGCTACTGCCCCATCTGTAAAGGCTGGCCAAGCAGGGGCCATGTCCAGTCCTGAAGCGATTGAGTGTAGACCACTGTCTCCTTGGGAGGTTGGTGCCCGGGACCTGTTGGTTGGGGTTTATCACCAGCTGTTTGTTTGGGACCTCCTTGGTCTCCCACTCCTCTTGCCAAGCTGTCTGGATGGTAAAGTCAGCTGGGGGAGGGTTTTTCCAAATCGGCCGTCTGGATGAAAGTCGGGCAGTGGGTGGAGTGTAGATATCTGCATGGATTGGTAAGTGAGGAGAATCTTTAACTTTTTGGAGCATCCTTTGAGTTAATGCTGCTCGCCGGATGTGTGGAGGGGCTATGTTTGACAGTACAGAGAGCCAGGGGAGTGGTGTTGAGCGGATTGTTCCAGTTATAGTTCTCATGGTTGTGTTGAGCTGGGTGTCTACATGGTGTGTGTAAGATGACCTGGACCAGACAGGGGCACAATATTCTGCTACAGAGTATGAAAGGGCCAGTGCTGAGGTGCGCAGGGTGGAGACTGCCGCCCCCCATTTTGCACCAGCGAGCTTGCAGAGCAGGTTGTTTCGTACCTTCACCTTAGCAGCCGTCCCCTTTAGATGTTCCTTGAAGGATAAGGTCCTATCAAGGGTCACTCCAAGATAAGTTGGATTTGGGGCATGCTTAAGCTTGAGTCCGCTCAGGTGGATGTTTAGTTCTCTGGCAGCTTTTGCATTGTGGAGATGGAATACACTGGAGACGGTTTTTGCTGGGCTTGGTTTTAGGCGCCAGATTTTACAGAACTGGTCCAGTTTGGCAAGATCTTCCGTGAGCACCCGTTCCAGTGGTTCAAAGTCTGGTGCTTGGAATGCCAAACAGATGTCGTCTGCATAGGTGAATTTGCGGGATTTTGTAGTAGGCAGGTCGTTTATGTAGAGGTTGAACAGAGTTGGAGCTAGAACTGAGCCTTGTGGGAGTCCGTTTTTCTGCATTCTCCATGCACTTGTCTTCTGACTGAGGTGGACTCTGAACCTTCGGTTGGTCAGCAGGGTTTTTATAATTGCTGTTGCCCAAGCAGGGATCGCCTTTATAAGTTTCAGGAGGAGGCCTTTGTGCCAGACCGTATCATAGGCGGCTGTAAGGTCGAGAAACACAGCCCCTGTCTTCAGTCTGCTCTCGAAGCCATTTTCGATGAAGGTGGTTAGGGCCAGTACTTGTTCTCCTGTACTGCGGTCCTTGCGGAAACCTGCTTGATCCACACTTAGAATATCCTCTACCTCTGGGGAAATGCGTTGCAGAATTAGGCGCTCCATGATTTTGTAAGGAACGCTGAGTAGGGAGATTGGGCGGTAGCTTGCTGGTAATTTGTGGTCTTTGCCAGGTTTTGGGATGGCAATGACCTTTGCTGTCCGCCATTTCTTTGGGATCGAGTTTGTTTGTGTGATCCTTGTGTAGAATTGTGTCAACCAGGTTAGGGCTCGGGGGCCAAGATTTTTCATGAATTCTGGGAAGATGTTATCGTATCCTGCTGCCTTTCCACATTTCAGGCTCTGTAGGACTTTCTCCAGTTCAGCAGCCTCGAAGGGTTCAGGGTTCGTTTCCTCTACAGGCATTTTTTGGTGTTTTTTTAGCTCAGTTGTAACTGCTCTTTTGGTGTCTTTGTCTTGGGGTGCTTTGGCGATAGTCAGTAGGTGGGATGCAACTTGGTTGGGTGTGACGGATGCTCGGCTTTGGCTAGGGGGCTTCTGTGCAGCTCCTAGGCGACGGATGAGGCTCCAACATTTCCTGCTAGAGTGGGTAAAGCTCCGGTCAGCAACTGTCTCCTCCCATTTCTTTCGCCGAGCTGTATTTAGCGATTCAATGAGATGGTCTGCTATCTCTGGGTCCCCTGATGTTTGATAGGATTGTAGGAGGGCAGCACTTTCTCCGTCCAAACATGGGACATAGAGGGGTCGGTAGCCTCGTGGGATTGCAGTATGGGCAGCCTTGAAGATTGCGCTGCAGAAGCGGTTGTATGCTTCATCTACAGTGATGGTGTGGAGTGGGATGGTAACAACGCTCCGGTCCAGAGTTTCACTGAATTTCTTCCAGTTGGCTTTGCGGAAGTTCCAGCGCATCTTCCTTGGGCTGTATATGACTGGAAGTTGTAGGCCAATGTGTACAAGCAGGGGCCGGTGTTGGCTGTGTGGAAAATCATCAAGAATGAGGATCTGTGTAGGATATGGCTCCCCATTCAAAGAGCTGACCCAACACAGGTCAGGAGAATAGTCCTTCTTCCACCTAGCAGAGTGGAAGGTTCCTCTTTGTTTGGGGTCGTATATCAAAGCAAGGTCATTTCTGGATGCCCAGTCTGAAAGTGCCTTCCCATCACTGTCCACTGCTGGGTACCCCCAGTCAGGGTGATGGCTGTTAAAGTCCCCCACATAGATGGCAGGGTGGGGTAGGGTGGGTAAGACCTGCAGATCCCAGTTGGCATTAGGGGGCTTGTACACATTGACAATATGGAAGCCACCAATGATTATGGTGTCTGAGAAATGTGTTGTTATCAGGTGATTTGCTTCAACTATGTCAGAACGCACATAGGTGGCACGTCCATGTTTAGCATGTAGAACATAGCACAGGAGGTCAAAGCCTTTGATGGTGAAGCGGCCAGCTTCCTCTGTGCCAATATGAGTCTCTTGGAGGCAGATTACATCAATCGAATGTTGGAAGGCGAGGACTTCGATAAGGCTTCGCTTGGCTGCAGATAGGCCTTCAACGTTTAGTTGTAATATGCGAAGGGCCGATCCTACCACAAAGTGCTCTTGGGGCTGTTTGCTTTCGGCTTTAGGACTGTGACTAGGATTCTTCTTTGACTTGGCACAGAGGCGTCGTCTCTTCGAATTTAGTCTGCTGGTAGGATCATTAGCTTCCCCAGGCGAGCCCGGGTACTGGCGGAGGGCGCGACGAGAACGCTGATCCATTGCCCCCCAGTGCAATGGATCAGCGTCCTTGCTGATCCATTGCACTGGGGGGCAATGGATCTTCAGTGTCCTTGCTGATGGAAGGAAGTTTTCACTCAAAATCTCACGATACATGGCCCCATTCATTCTTTCCTTTACACGGATCAGTCGTCCTGGTCCCTGTGCAGAAAAACAGCCCCAAAGTATGATGTTTCCACCCCCATGCTTCACAGTAGGTATGGTGTTCTTTCTCCTCCAAACACGACAAGTTGAGTTTTTACCAAAAAGTTCTATTTTGGTTTCATCTGACCATATGACATTCTTCCAGTCCTCTTCTGGATCATCCAAATGCTCTCTAGCAAACTTCAGACGGCCCTGGACATGTACTGGCTTAAGCAGGGGAACACGTCTGGCACTGCAGGATTTGAGTCCCTGGCGGCGTAGTGTATTACTGATGTAGCCTTTGTTACTTTGGTCCCAGCTCTCTGCAGGTCATTCACTAGGTCCCCCCATGTGGTTCTGGGATTTTTGCTCACCGTTCTCGTGATCATTTTGACCTCACGGGATGAGATCTTGCATGGAGCCCCAGATCAAGGGAGATTATCAGTGGTCTTGTATGTCTTCCATTTTCTAATAATTGCTCCCACAGTTAATTTCTTCACACCAAGCTGCTTACCTATTGCAGATTCAGTCTTCCCAGCCTGGTGCAGGTCTCCAATTTTGTTTCTGGTGTCCTTTGACAGCTCTTTGGTCTTGGCCATAGTAGAGTTTGGAGTCTGACTGTTTGAGGTTGTGGACAGGTGTCTTTTATACTGATGGCGAGTTCAAACAGGTGCCATTAATACAGGTAATGAGTGGAGGACAGAGGAGCCTCTTAAAGAAGAAGTTCCAGGTCTGTGAGAGCCAGAAATCTTGCTTGTTTGTAGGTGACCAAATACTTATTTTACCGAGGAATTTACCAATTAATTCATTAAAAATCCTTTAATATTATTTTCTGGATTTTTTTTTCTCATTTTGTCTCTCATAGTTGAGGTATACCTATGATGAAAATTGGAGACCTCTCTCATCTTTTAAGTGGGAGAACTTGCACAATTGGTGGCTGACTAAATACTTTTTTCCCCACTGTACCTAAAGCAGTATTAATGTCGTAATAATGACCATTTCTGGTGTCCTTTAAGTCAGTTTGAAAGGAAATGGTACTCTGTTTGTTGTGAATGCAATTTAAAAACAGTAAATAAATAAAAGAGCCTGTTTAATGTACATATAATGGCAACTCATTCCACAGTTTTGGACACACAGCTGAAAATGTCATGAATCTGGGTTCTGACTTATTGTTATGCTTTGCTCTAGTTTCCTCCTGACAGCTCTGGCATGCCCGCTCCTCCTGTCTAGTGCCATCAGCCGCACACACACACTTGCATACGCTCCATTCACTCTCATTCACACACTCTCTCACACACCTGGTGCCAATCAGTCCTGCCCACGCATTCTCGCACCGGCAGTCTCTTTCCTCGTTAGCTTCAGGAGTATTTGTTTGCCACTTCGGAGGAAAGAGACTGTCGGGGCATTCGCCTCCATACGTGGCAGCCTGTTCTCCCCGTATGTGAATCACTACCTTCATTGGTCTCCAGCCCGTCGTGTCAGCCTGATTTTTCCCTTGGTGTTTCGGCTGGCCCTGCTTCCCATCCTCATCCTCCAGACTGCACGGTGCGCCCCGGATTAACTCCAGCCCTGTAAATGTCTTTTTCGCCTTTTCTCCTGTGCATAGCAGCCCTGCTGCTCTAGGCTGTTTGCCTTTCCTGTTTTGTGCATATCGCAGCTGCAACACTGGGCTCCATTTAGACCAGGCTGTAAAGCATCCGGTAGACGCCCTGTATGTCTGGTGGCCTAATCCCTCATTACATCTTCCTGTATTTTGGTGTGGTTGAACTGAACTGTAATTTTGTGGTGAACTCTAATAAACATGGCACTCTGTACTCCCACAATTAGGTTTTTCATTCTCTCCCTCGTGCGCCATAACACGGCGCACGGGGGTTTGTGACAGAAAAGGCATGATCACCTCTGAGCTTACGCCATGTCTTAGGCATCTATAAAATAACTGATCAGCAAACCAGAGTGCATATGTCGGGGTGTAAGGACATAGCAGGTCTGTGAGGTACAGAGGGTTGTGGCCAGTAGAACACTTAAAAACAAAAGGATTTTAAAATGATCCAAAAACATACAGGGAGCCAGTGAAGAGAAGCTAAAATTGGAGTGATGTCTTCTCATTTACGTGTACCCGTTAAGAAATCTCGTGGCAGCATTTTGCACGGATTTATTGGTGGACAGTTGAAGCCTGGCGTATCTCAACATAGAGTGTGTTATAATAGTCTAGATTCATTCTTGTAATTCCAATCAAATCAAACGTACGATTGTTTGTGTGTCATCTGCATAACAATGAAAATGTATACACTGCTTTCTAATAATGTTGCCTAATGGAAGCATATACTGTATAAACTAAAAACAGTAGGGCCTAGCACAGATCCCTGTGGAACTCCATGACTGAGCTTTGAGTTGAAAGAAAACTCATTATTGACATGAACAAACTGGAACCTATCAGATAAATAAGATCTAAACCATTGCAACGAAGTTCCATTAAGTCCAACATAGTGTTCTAATCTATCAAGTAGAATATTATGATTGGTAGTATCAAAAGCTGCACTAAGGTCTAAAAGGACAAGTACAGAAACAAGTCCATTATCAGATGCAGTAAGGAGGTCATTAGTGACCTTCACTAAGGCTGTTTCAGTACTATGATGGATTCTAAACCCAGAATGAAACTCTTCAAATAACCCATTTCCCTGCAAGTGGTTAAATAATTTCGTGGCAACAACTCTTTCTAAGATTTTTGAAATGAAAGGCAGATTAGAGATTGGTCTATAGTTAGTTAAAACTCCTGGATCGAGCGTTGGCTTTTTGAGTAAGGGTTTAATTACAGCAGTTTTAAAAGTCTGCGGTACATGGCCTAAAGTTAATGAATAATGATCATATGAAGAATAAAGCTACCAATAAATGGGAAGACTTCTTTAAATAACCTGGTTGGAATAAGGTCTAAAAGACAAGTTGAAGGCTTGGATGAGGAAATTATTTTGTCTAACTCTAAAAGGTCAATTGGAGTAAACTCATCCAAACAGATATCAATTGAAGGAGTTGTAGTAGTTACTGTATTTAAGTTAACAGTGGGAAGAATCTGACTGATTTTACCTCTGATAGATGAAATTTTATTATCGAAAAAGTTCATAAAGTCCACACTAGTAAGCTCTAAGGGAATGCTAGGATTGACAGAGTCCTGACTCTTTGTTCACCTGGCTACAGTGCTGAAAAGAAACCTGGGATTATTCTTGTTCTCTTCTATTAATGCAGAATAATAACTCCTTCTAGCTTTTCTAAGAGATTTTTTTATAAATTAAAAGATGATTTCTCCAAGTTAAATAGATTTCATCTAAATTAGTGGAACGTCATTTTCTTTCTAACTGACGAGTCTTCTGTGTTGAACCAAGGAGTTAGAAATCTCTGGTTAGACTTTTTCTTTTTTAAAGGGGCCACCATGTCTAGAGTCTGATGCAGAGAAGCTGTAACACTATCTGCCAGGCTATCAATTACAGAAGGAGAAAGCTGTCTATAGCTTATTTCCGTTGTGTTGACACATGGCATAGAGGAAACAATCTGCATAAATTTGGTTACATCATCTGAGAGGCATCTACTGTAGTAATATTTTTCTTTAGGAGCCAAATAGGCAGAAATATTAAAATCAAAGGTTAACAGACAATGGTCTGACAGTACAGGGTTATAAGGAGACACTACCAGATTTTCTATTTCTATGCCATATGTCAGAACAAGGTCCAACGTATGGTGGAGATAATGGGTAGAATTTCCTACTTTCTGAGAAAACCCCGAGTCTAATATTGAATTAAATGCCATATTAAGGCAATCACTATCTACATCTACATGTATATTAAAGTCCCCTACTATAATTATTCTGATTTCAGCCCTAAATCAGCTAAGAATTTGGCAAATTCAGATAAAAACTCTTGAGTAGGTTGATGGAGGACGATAAACTATGGCAAATAAAATTGGGTTTAGCCTAAAATTGCTAAAATTCCCAATACTGAGGACCAGGCCCTCAAAGGAATTATAACATGTTTTTTGCTTTACATTAACTTGTAATTTGGAATGGTAAATTGTTGCTACTCCTCCTCCATGACCAGAACTTCTGGGATTTTGACAGTTTAAATAACCAGAGGGAGTTGATTCATTTAAACCAGCATAATCCTCTTGCCCTAACCAAGTCTATGTAAGGGATATTAAATCAATCTGATGATCAATTAACAGATCATGGACTAGCAGAGACTTGGGAGTTAGAGACCTAATATTTAACAAACCACATTTAATTTTTAAATTATGAGGAGGAACAGAGGCCAAATCAATCAATTTAGAGGCATCATGTTTAATTTGAGTTTTACCAACTTTTTGTTTAATCACTTTGGGATGCTTATACATTATATATTACTTTGGAAGAAGCAGACAACGATTCTCTGATGGGGAAGACAGGGGCTAAGTTGAGGGTGGTGGGTGAAGAGTAGCTGCAGAGTGGCGTGTAAGACTGCAACTCTGCTTCCTGGTCCCAACTCTGAGTTGTCAGTGTTTTGGAAATTTGGATAAAAATGCTTCCAGATTGTTAGATAAAAGAGACGCACCATCTAAAGTGGGATGGACGCCGTCTCATCTAATAAGACCAGGTTTTCCCCAAAATGAGCTCCAGTTGTCTATGTAGCCCACATTGTTTGCAGGACACCACACAGACAGCCAGCGGTTGAAGGATGACAAGCGGCTAAACATGTCATCCCTGGTCAGATTGGGGAGGGGCCCAGAGAATACTAGAGAGGCAGACATTGTTTTTGCAAAGTCACACACCGATTCCACGTTAAGTTTTGTGACTTCCGACTGCCGGAGTCGGATGTCATTAATGCCAGCGTGGATAACAATTGAGGAGTACTTAAGATAAGATAAGATAAGATAAGCATTTATTAGTCCCACAATGGGGAAATTCCAGGATTGCAACAGCACAGGGATAGCAACACTCAGAGCAACAATCAGAAGACAAGAAAAAAAAAGTTACTATTTACAGTTACTATTAGCCAGCAGTTTCAAATTTGACTCGATGTCACCTGCTCTGGCCCCAGGAATGCAATTGACTATGGCTGCTGGAGTCTCTAGGTTCACGTTTCTGACTACAGAGTCGCCGGTGATCGGAGTTTTTTCCTCAGCGGGTGTGTCGCTGAGTGGGGAAAAGCGATTAGAAACATGAACAGGTTGGTGGTGAACCGGGGCCTTGCGACTATGCTTCCTTCTTACCGTCACCCACCCAGTCTCCTCGCTGCTGAGGAGGACCGGAGGACCGCTAGCAGGCCGCCCTATGCTAGGGAGCTCCGCTGCAGCTAAGGGGCGTCCGTCATTATCAACTGGAGCAGATGGTGTTTCAATGCAGCGGAGCTGGGATTCCAAATCGGACAACCTCGCCTCGAGCGCCTCAAAAAAACCCAACATTTATTACATTTACCGTTATCACTAAAAGAGGCAGCGGTGTAGCTAAACACCTGATAGAGGGAGCACACCAGAGGAAGAGGGGAAGGAGCGCTAGTAGCCATAGCTAGTGGCTAACCCGAAGCTAACAAAAACACAGATGAAAGGTGAACAGAAGGCTAAAAAGGGTGATTAGATGACACTGAGTGCGCACACAGGTGCAAGAGGCTTGATAAACAGAAGTGAGAGCTAACGGTAGAAGGAAAAAAGTGATTAAAATACAATTAAAGGCAAAAATCCTCAGGAGAATGAGGAGAGCTAACCACAAAGCAAACCACACAGACAGCCAGCAACACAGGAAGTGACGATATGTTACCACAGGAAGCCACCAGCCAGTGAAGTCACCAGTCTAATCAGGTAGACAAATCTGCTTACAGTTGAAGTTTATTTTGTAAACTGTCACTATCCCTCCTCCATCGTCTGATGTCCTCAGGGAGTTAAAATACACATAGTCACTAGGCACCAGTTCAGAAAAAGTACGAGAGTCACCATCGGGAAATTATATCCTTCAAGGTGAATGTCTTGTTTGCTAGCATATAGCCTTCACCAGGCCCATCCTGATGGGTCCAGGAGCTAAAGCATTAGCTGTGTTGGCAGCATGCTTCCAGTGGCTGCAGGCAGGTTGTAAAGATTCACCCCATGGTAGACAGGTGAAGTGGGCAGGGGTGTGACAACTGGCTCGCCTGATCTGAGCCCTCCACAGGGTCCAGACAGCGCCACGAAGCATGAAGGTGAGGGACCAAACCATGGTGAGCCAGGAAAACCTTGGGAGAAAGTGCAAAACAAGCCTTTAGAATTTTGTCCTCTTTAATTGAACTGGTAGTTTTTCAACACAGTCGAAGCTCTATAAGTCTGGCAATCATAGACCACCAGCGAGTTGACGTTTTGAGTGACAAGTGACAGAAAAAGAACAAACAAGGTGGAGAGCGGTAGACGTCAAGCCACACACACCAGCGCCATCTTCATCATCTTTACATGTGATTGGTCATGCATCTTTGGCTTGCACAGCTTGAGAAAGTGATTGAATTGTTTGTCTTTATTTTGTAACAAAACTTACTGCTAGTTGTCGGGTCATTTTTCAAAATGAGGCTTTTACCTTGGCAGGATCTTGGGGAAGAAAAAAAAGTACATTTTAGAGTTATTTACACTGCAGTGATTGGAAATACATCGCATGTAATCAATGAAGCAGAGAAAATGAAATCCCTAATGGGCCCTAAATAGCTCAGGTAAATGTCAGATATAACTACTATCCTCGCAGAACAGCATCAGCCTCATTTTACATGATAATAATGAGAAGCCCTGATTGAGAAGGCCTCAGATCAGCCAACATATACACAGAAATCTGATTTTCATATTAATCAACACATCATTTGCACAACAAAAATGCTCTTGTGTTCCTCATCAAATCATCTACACGTAAAAAACAGCAAGGAGCAGGTGATCCCCCACTTGCAGTATGACAGCTCTGACACATGCAATCTGTTTTTGCTCTGATTTCCAGAGAGGCTCATTATTGACAGAGAATTGTATCTCTGATACCAATCCTCTTGATAGCTAAAATCCTTGGATGTATTCAGCAGCTACTGGCATCTTACCCAGGACTAAACTGGTTAACATGTCACAAACTAGTTTTACAGTAGTTACTATTACATCTCCACTGAAAAATTCTTGATTTGAATACCCAGGTTAGCTTGGCCCATTCAGTGTGGTGTGGTTTACAAGTGCTAACAGGTAATTGGTTGTATGTGTGGATGTGGACACTGATCTACAGTGGTGTGAAAACGTTTTTGCCCCCTTCCTGATTTCTCATTTTTTTGTATGTCACACTTAAGTGTTTCAGATCATCAAACAAATTTAAATATTAGACAAAGATAACACAAGTAAACACAAAATGCAGTTTTTAAATGAAGGTGTTTATTATTAATTGAAAAAAAAATCCAAACCTGCATGGCCCTGTGTGAAAAAGTGATTGCCCCCTAAACCTAATAACTGCTTGGGCCACCCTTAGCAGCAACAGCTGCAATCAAGTATTTGCGATAACGGGCAAGGAGTCTTTTACAGCACTGTGGAGGAATTTTGGCCCACCCATCTTTGCAAAATTGTTGTAATTCAGCCACATTGGAGGGTTTTCGAGCATGAACCGCCTTTTTAAGGTCATGCCACAGCATCTCAATTGGATTCAGGTCAAGACCTTGACTAGGCCGCTCCAAAGTCTTCATTTTGTTTTTCTTAAGCCATTCAGAGGTGGACTTGCTGCTGTGTTTTGGATCCTTGTCCTGCTGCAGAACCCAAGTGCGCTTCAGCTTGAGGTCATGAACAGATGGCAGGGCATTCTCCTTCATGATTTTTTGGTAGACACCAGAATTCATGGTTCCATTTACCACAGCAAGTATCTTAGGTCCTGAAGCTGCAAAACAGCCCCAGACCATCACACAATCACCACCATATTTTACTGTTGGTATGATGTTCCTTTTCTGAAATGCTATGTTACTTTTATGCCGGATGTAATGGGACACACACCTTCCAAAAAGTTCAACTTTTGTCTCGTCAGTCCACAGAATATTTTCCCAAAAGTCTTGGGGATCATCAAGCTGTTTTCTGGCAAAACTGAGAGGAGCCTTTATGTTCTTTTTGCTCAGCAGTGGTTTTCGTCTTGGAACTCTGCCATGCAGGCCATTTTTGCTCAGTCTCTTTCTTATGGTGGAGTCATGAACACTGACCTTAACTGAGGCAAGTGAGGCCTGCAGTTCTTTGGATGTTGTTGTGGGATGTTTTGTGACCTCTTGGATGAGTTGTCGCTGCACTCTTGGAGTAATTTTGGTCAGCCGGCCACTCTCCTGGGAAGGTTCACCACTGTTCCATGTTTTTGCCATTTGTGAATAATAGCTCTCATTGTGGTGCTCTGAAGTCCCAAAGCTTTAGAAATGGCTTTATAACCTTTTCCAGACTGACAGATCTCATTTACTTTGTTTCTCATTTGTTCCTGAATTTCTTTCGATCACAACATGATGTCTAGCTTTTGAGGATCTTTTGGTCTACTTGACTTCGTCTGTCAGGTCTTATTTAAGTGATTTCTTGATTAAGAATAGGTGTGGCAGTAATCAGGCCTGGATGTGGCTAGAGAAATTGAACTCAGCTTTCCAAAGATGTGATAAACTACAGTTAATTTATGTTTTAACGGAGGAGGGCAATCACTTTTTCACACAGGGCTATGTAGGTTTGCGATATATGACAAAAAATTCATGTCACGATATAAGTCATCTTATATCACGATAATGATATATATCTCGA
Organism: Pholidichthys leucotaenia; assembly: GCA_020510985.1. NCBI lineage: Eukaryota > Metazoa > Chordata > Actinopteri > Cichliformes > Pholidichthyidae > Pholidichthys > Pholidichthys leucotaenia. The sequence goes on from CM035839.1 coordinate 206,309,734, forward strand.
TGTGCATTTTCTGTAAATTCTACAGTTTAGATAATCACATAAAAAGGACCATATTTTTTTAAACGTTTTTTTACATGTACCATTTTCCTTCATAATTTTGCAGTATAAAATAGTTTTTTAATGTACATTTGAGACTTGAGTCTCATAAATTTCAGGTTTTTCTTCTAAATCATATATGAATAAAAAGTAAACATCAATAAGTTAAATATTTCCTGAGCCAGAGGAGAAAAACAAAACAAAAAACAGGTAACAAAAAAAAATGCCTGAAAATGAGAAAATTACCCATTGCTGTCACCTACAGATACAAATTAGCTGTTAGTTTAAATCAGTGAAAATTTAAGTGTAAACCTGCAGCCTAAAGACTGCCATTCTGGCCTGATTTAACCTGTTTGCTTCGTCGTAAAAATATTTCTGATTGGTCATGATCTGAAAATCAAAGACACAAAAGGTAATGTAATAAAATACATGTGATGACTAACTTTATTCATTATCAATACTTGAATAATTAAAATGATTAGAAATCAAATAAATTAAATTAAGAGCCAACTTGCTCCTCTGACCCGTTTTAATGCATTTATTATTTATTTTGCATGTATGTGCCACCGTCATGCACTTTGCAGCTTTAATAAATTTTTTTCAGACAAAATGAAGAAACCTGGTAGTAATTTAAATAAAAAAACGATGGTCTGCTACAGTTTCCAGTTAACACAACTTAGCATCATCATTTACATTTTATAAGTAGACATGGTGTTAACAGATACTGGAGTCAGTTTGTCTTGGCCTGTCCTTGCCACTGATAATACCTCTATCTGCCAAGAATGTGCCGCTAGTCCAGCAAAAGCTAGCGGTACTCAAATACTTTGCAAGCAGTTTCATGAAATGCTCAGTCAGAGAGCAACTCATACCAGCTCAGACATCACCTGGGTTAAAAAGGTCAGGAGTTCCTGGCAGCAGAAGGCAGAGAACAGAGCTGTGTGGAGGAATCTGATCAGACCTAAATGAAACAGTCATTGTTGCCCCCGACAGACTGCTATGATGATGATGATGATTAAAACAAGGTTAGCGAACTATTCTCGCTGATGCAGCATGATGAAAAACGGTCCCACATCCCTGGCAAACAGGAGTAGCAGCTATCTGAACCGGTAGTTTGGAGTTAGCATTAGCATCCACAGGACTGAAGCCTAGCCACCTACAATGCACTTGTTCCGCTGTGCGCACTGCAAAGGAGAGAAGGGACAAGTATGTGACAAGTAGTGGTGAGGAGCTTTACTGAATAAACGGGAGTATGTGCATTTTAAATAACGATCTAAACAATAGAGTATTCTATGAAACGATAGATGTTTTTATATCGTCATCCAATATATTGCAGAGCCCTAATGTATACTATATAAAATTGAGTGCAGTCAGTGGCCACCTCTCTCACTAAGACCCTTCTCCCTCGCTTTCTCAGTTTGGCCTGGTTGTGCCAAACTTCTTCCATTTCAGCATTATAGAGGTTGCTGTGCTCTTAAAGAAGCTTCAATGCAGCAAATGTTTTGTGCTGTGGTTCTGGCTGTTATGCAGTCTAATGGCAGCGGGCATGAAGAAACACCTAAAGCGTTCAGTATTGCACCTGCATGGGATGATGCGATGGCTGAATGAGCTGCCACAGCTCATCATGGAGGGATTATCCAAGATGGAATTGATTCTGTCCCTCACCCTCTGTCTTCAGGCTTTCCAGCTCCAGTCCAACCACAGAAGCAACCTTCTTCACCAGTTTGTTCAGCCTGTTGATCTCACCGATCTTGATTCCATCCCCCCAGCACATCACAGTGTAAAAGATTGTGCTGGCCACCACAGACAGATCTTCAGGAGTCTGTTGTACAGGCCGAATCATCGGAGTCTCCTTAGGAGGAGCAGCCTGCTCTGTCCCTTCCTGTTGTCTGATCAGTCCAGTTTACTGTTAATGTACACCCCGAGGTACTTGTAGGAGTCCACCCTCTCCACTTCCTCAGCCACTATCTCCTTAGTCTTGCTGATGTTCAAGACGAGATAAAGCTTGTGGTGAAGACAAATATAATTCATTTTAAGATCACTTATTTTATCATCTGTTGAAAGAATAATTATGGTTTTTCTTTGACATTTTATGTCGTAAAATAATTGTATTCTGCTGTTTTAAGGAGAGTCAACTATTTGTTTAAAGAATCCAGGCTGGACCAACATTTCTAATTAATTACCTGTGACATGGGGTTGTGATCGATCCGACTCTAACAGCATGGAGCAGTGTATAGTTCACCTCAGTCAGATGAACCATTGTGCTAAGGCACGGTTCATACACTGCATTTATAACATTCAACAGATCTGTTATTCTACTGCTTTGTGCGTTTATAGGTTTCCTTGACAACACAATGGATGAGGCCTCAGCAAAGTTGAAAGTAGCTTTTGAAATACAGTATCACCTCTGCCAAGTGATGACCTCATACATTGCATATTTAAGCATCAAATGTTGCACAATAATGCAGCAGGTGTACCACCCTCTTGCTGACCCCTCTCTAAGGGAAGAACAGCAAGAAGAACTACCACCCTCCTTCCCCTACTATTGTGAAATATGTGAATAAAACTGTAACAATGTTAAAGTCACCACTGTATGAATGACAGATTTGCAAATTCAGCAAAAGCATAAATGTACTCCGGAAAAAAGATGGATAAACTGTGAATTCTTATCGGCCGTATCTGCAATAATTATAAAAGGAACACTCTGCTTAGGACAAAGGAGGACAGGATGAGGGAGACTGAGAAAAGCACAGCACCATCATCGTCCTTCCGCTGTAGTTTGTCATTGTTCAGCTGTGTGCTGTGATCGTCCCTGGCAATTAGCCTGCAGCACTCCTACTTAGCGATGGAAGGGCAAGTGTATTATTACAAGAGCTTGGTTTGGAAAATGTTGTCTACACACAGGCTCTAAAGTGAGGAACAGGCATTTTCTGGTCTCCCTTTTGGTTCTACTGCAGATTGGAATGCAGAGCAAGTGAACCAATTGATTAAAAAGGTTTGACTCAAAGCCCAGAAGTAAAAACTTCAGGGTTGATTCAGGGTTGATGGATGGGACAAAAAAGAGAGAGGTGATGCATGGGGAAACAGTGTTAATTTGGCTTATTGTGAGGTGTGATGTCAGCATCTGGCACTTTAATTAAACACATCTTTAACTCCTAATATCTGCTGGTGACAATGTACTGATCCCCTGTCACCAATCCTAATCTAAGGAGGTACTACTGGAATATTGTGTGTACTTCTGTCTATCATTTTAGCTAAAGCTAAACATTGTAGATACTGTCGAGATCCTTTGGAAACTTGAGTTTTAGTGGCACCTTGAGGTTGCCAGTTATACTTTATCCCCCTTCATGCCGTTCATTTCCGAGATGAACTGTGATTAGGAGTCAGAGATAGACGAAAAATTTCCAAACCATGAGTTTCCCAAAAAAATCCCATGTAATAGCACTAAAACACCACTAGGTACAGTTTTTCCAAAAAAAAGAGGATTTTGAAAGCCAGCCCCCTCCCCTTTAAACTCCTTCCAAAAGCAAGCCTCTACACACCTAGGGTTAAACATGATGTAGCTACACACAAAGTTTGCTACAGCTAGCTGCTTAGCAAAGGTGGCTCAGGTTCTTTATGCAAAATGTTGTTTAGTTCTTCTGTAGAGATGCTTAATGTTGAAGGTTTAGGTTTATTTGAAACATATGGCTGTTCTTTCTCTGACGTTTACACGCTGTCTGTGTACCAGCTGCTTGCTGTTCTCACTCTACATCATTAGCTCATTCCGGCAAAGCTGAAAGGAGCTAATGCAATAGCACAGCATTCGTCTGTCTGTCCATCTGTCAGAATTAGAATCAGAATCAGATTTATTGCCATTTATTGCCATGTACACAAACTAGGAATTTGTCTCGGTGCAATGTTGCAACATTAAACATGATAAAAATAGAAGATAGAAATAAAAAAAAACTATACATGCAATAAAATGTAGAATATGAATGAGTAATACTAGTCAAGCAATTTTAAATATATTAGTGAGCAACAGATATTGTGGAGTATCACATAGTGCAGTCGGTAATGCAAAAAGAAAACAGTGATGATTGACATGAGTCTGGTTGAGCTGCTGTACGTAGTGCACGAGAGTCTAATAAGTCACATAGTGTTCAGCAGTCTGATGGCAGAGGGGAAGAAGCTGTTCATGTGACGGGAGGTTTTAGTCTGAATGGACCGAAGTCTTCTACCTGAGGGGAGGGGGGCAAACAGTACGTGACCAGGGTGTGAAGGATCGGCTATGATCCGGCCAGCACGCCTCCGGGTCCTGGAGATGTACAGATCCTGGAGAGATGGGAGCTTGCAGCCGATCACCTTCTCAGCAGCGCGCACGACACGCTGCAGCCTTAGTCTGTCCCTGGTAGTGGCTCCTGCGTACCACATGGTTATGGAGGTGGTGAGGATGGACTCGATGATGGCCGTGTAGAACTGCACCAACATCTTGGTGGGTAGCTTGAGCTTCCTCAGTTGCCGCAGGAAGAACATCTTCTGCTGGGCCTTTTTGATGAGGGAGCTGATGGTCGGCTCCCACTTGAGGTCCCGGGTGATGGTGGTGCCCAGGAAGCGGAAGGAATCTGCAGTGGTGATGGGAGAGCCTGTGAGGGTGAGGGGGGGCAGAGGGGTTGTGACTTTCCTGAAGTCCACGATTATCTCCACTGTCTTCAGAGCGTTCAGCTGCAGATTGTTGTGGCTGCACCAGGACGCCAGCTGGGCCACCTCTCTCCTGTAGACGGATTTGTCGCCGTTGGAGATGAGCCCGATGAGGGTGGTGTCGTCCGCAAACTTGATCAGCTTGACAGACTGGTGGCTGGAAGTGCAGGAGTTGGTATAAAGGGAGAAGAGTAGGGGGGAAAGTACACAGCCTTGGGGTGATCCGGTGCTGATGCTAACAGAGTCTGAGACAGACTTTCCCAGCCGCACATGCTGCCTCCGGTCCGTCAGGAAGTCGGTGATCCACCTGCAGAGGGAGTCAGGCACGTTGAGCAGGGACAGCTTGTCCCAGAGCAGAGCGGGGCGGATGGTGTTGAATGCAGAGCTGAAGTCTACAAACAGGATCCTGCCGTAGGTTCCCAGGGAGTCCAGGTGCTGCAGGATGGAGTGGAGGGCCAGGTTGACTGCGTCGTCCACAGACCTGTTGGCTCGGTAGGCAAACTGCAGCGGGTCCAGGAGGGGAGTGGTGATGGACTTGAGGTGGGGCAGGACCAGGCGCTCAAAGGACTTCATGACTACAGAGGTGAGCGCTACAGGTCTGTAGTCGTTAAGTCCAGTGATCCATGGCTTCTTGGGGACAGGGATGATGGTGGAGGTTTTGAGGCAGGTCGGCACGTGGCATAACTTCAGGGAGGTGTTAAAAATGTCTGTGAAGACAGGAGCCAGCTCTTTCGCACAGTGTCTCAGGGTGGAGGGAGACACGCCGTCCGGACCAGGGGCCTTGCACGGGTTCAGTCTGGAGAACTGTCTGTGCACGTCCTGCTCACTGATGACAAGGGCAGGGGGGGAGGAGGGGGGCCGCCTTTGATGAAGTGGGGACCGTGGAGGCAGGGGGGAGGGGGGGAGATGGACACAGCTGACGAGGTGTCAAAACGGGCATAATGTTGGGACAGTCTTTGACAAAGGGCTTTGTCATCCTGACCTTTAGAAGCCTGAGGCCGATAGTTGGTGATTTGCCTCAGTCCTCTCCACACAGAAGCAGAGTCATTAGCAGTGAACTGCTGCTGGAGTCTCTCAGAATACACAGATTTAGCTCTCCTCAGCTCTCTGCTAAACCGATATTTGACCTCCCTGTAGCAGTCCCTGTCTCCACTTTTCAACGCTGCTTCCTTCTCCTTCCTGATCTGTCTGAGCTTAGCTTAAATGTCCATCCACATTTCCCAGGAATCACTACTTAGACAATTGCCATCAGGTGGGTCTGCATTAAGGCTGGGAATCATCACCAATTTCCAGAATCGATTTGATTCCAATTCTTGAGGTTCTGAATTGATTCAATTTTGATTTGATCCAATCTCAATTCAATCAGGGAAATTACCATTTTAATAGCTGTTTTACTTGCCAGGAAAAAAAAAATCATAGAGAACTAATGCTGCTAATTGTAGCAGGAATACTCTTTGTTAATACTGTGACGTATGCGAGGTTCACACAAGAAGAGGAGCAGATGGCTGCGACAGAACAGGCTTTATTGAAGACACAACAACGAACACAGTCAGAAGGGGATGTCATTCTCACCGACCTCCGTTTATATCAGGGTTACACAACACATAATCACTCCTGCTCTAATTCTACCTATAACACTGCTGGGTCATTATAATGCAGTTATAATGACACAGCAGTATAATAACACAGTAATAACACCAAACTTACACAAAAATAATGTCTCTACTGGCAAGGCATGCTGGGAAAACGGCCCAAGGATTATGGAAAATATGCATACGTATGGTAGTGGTTTCACAGATGGGTCAATATACATGAAAGTGCGGAGTGCAAAGACAGGTGTGTTATTGTGATAATTAAAAAGGTCCTCAGTTCTGTGCATGAGAGTGTGCCGGGGGAGGGGGTGGCGCTCTGACTGTTTACAATTCGGATGGCCCAAGAGAAGAAACTGTTTGTCAGTCTGAAGGTGTGGGACCTGATCGATCTGAACTGTCATCCAGAGGGAAGCAGGTCAAACAGGTGGTGGGCGGGATGTGAGGAATCTCCTGTGTTGGCCTTCATCTTTCTGAGACAGGAGGATCTGGAGATGTCTTCCAGGGAGGGCAGAGGGCTGCCGATAATTTTTCGGGGTGGTGCTGATGACCCTCTGCACAACTTTCCTGTTCTCAGCCATGGAGCCAGCGTACCACACACCCAGACAGTAGGTGAGCACGCTCTGTGCTGAGCAGCAGTAGAAGGCCAGCAGCAGCTTCTGGTCCAGGTTGTTCTTCCTCCGGACATGGAGGGAGTGCAACCACTGTTGGGCTTTCTTCACCATGGCCTTGGTGTTGACAGTCCAGGAGAGGACAGAGGACATGTGGGTGCCCAGGAACCTAAAGGCGGGGGCGGTTTCCATGCACTCGCCATTTATGGGGGGGTGGGGGGTGTCCTGTCTTTTCTTCCTGAAGTCCAGTATGAGTTCTTTGGATTTTTTGGGAGTTCAGTTTGAGGTTGTTTGCTTGGTACCACAGCAGCAGATTCTCTAACCTCCGCCCTGTATGCCTTCTCACCTCATCGATGATGAGCCTAACCAAGGTGGTGTCGTCCGTGTATTTCACGATGACAGTGATTGAGTGGGTTGGAATACATTCAAAGGTGTACAGGGTGTACAGTAGAGGGCTTGGCACGCAGCCCTGGGGGGAGCCAGTGCTGAGAGAGAGTGCGGAGAAGTGGTGGGGGCAAAGTCTGACTGTTTGTGGGTGGTTGGTGAGAAAGTTTTTTATCCAGGAGCAGGTGGTGGTGGGGGGATCTGGAGAAGGTGTACTTAATTGATCACGATGTCTTGGATGATGGTGTGGAAAGCTGAGCTGTATTCCACAAAGAGCATCCTCACGTAGCTCCTTGGGTTCTCCAGGTGGCTCAAAGCTCTGTGGAGAGTGGTGGCAATAGTGTCTTCTGTAGACCAGTTCTCCCTGTAGTCCAACTGGTGGGGGTCGAAGGAGGGGGGGAAACAGTCCCTGATGTGCTGCGGCGGTAGTGTGCGTCAGGGAGAGGTTGAACAACTTGGTGAGGATATCTGCCAGCTGGTCTGCACATGCTTTGACCACTGCTCCTGGAATGCTGTCTGGACCAGCAGCTCTGCGGGGGTTCACTGCTCTCAGTTTCCTCCTCACCTTGTGCATCGGTGAGGGGGGGGGGATGGGTTTGGGAGGGAGGTGAACTCAAACCGGGCAAAGAAGCTGTTAAGCTCCTCTGCCAGAGTGAGGCTGCTGTCTGATGTTGGGGGACCCTGACTCCTGTAGTTGGTGAGGGCCTGGATGCCTCTCCACATCTGTCGGGGGTTGTTGTCTGTGAGGAAGCCCTCCACTTTCTTCTTATAGGTGTTCTTTGCAAGTTTTATGCCTCTCCTCATGTTGGCTCTGGTGGTGCTGTACAGAAAGCTGTCCCTCTGTCTGAAGGCTGAGTTGTGGGCTCTGATCAGAGCCTGGACTTCACTGGTCATCCAGGGTTTGCGGTTTGGAAAGACCCGGATGTCTTTGGTGACTGTCACATTTTCTACACAGCATTTAATGTAGAAAAGGACAGACTCGGTGTAGGAGTCCATGTTTTGCTCTTCAAAGATGCTCCAGTCTGTGCAGGCAAAGCGGTCTTGTAGCTGGAGGAGAGTATTTTCAGGCCAGGTTTTAATTGTTTGTTTGGTTGGGGGAGAACTCTTCCTGAGGGGGGTGTTAGCAAGTATTAGAAGCAGGGAGAGATGGTGTGATTGTCCAAGGTGAGGGAGGGGGGGGGTTTTGTAGGCGTACTTAATGTTGCTGTAAACATGATCCAGTATTCTTCTCCCTCTTGTGGGGCACTTAACATGTTGGTGGTATTTGGGAAATACAGTCTTTAAGCATGCTTTGTTAAAATCCCTTGCAATAATGTGGACTGCGTCGGGGTGATCTCTTTGTTGCCTGCTGACAATGTGCTGGAGGTGGCTGAGTGCTAAGCTAACGCTAGTGTCTGGAGGAATGTAAATAGTTGTTACAGTTACTGCCGTTAGGTCGCAGGAAAGATAAAAGGGCTGCACAGGAAGGGCATGGCCTCTAAGTTTGGTGAACAGTGGCTTTGAATTATTCTGCTGTTATTACACCAAGTCTGAAGCACATACTGTAAGCGCAGAGCCCACCACCCCTTCCCTTACCAGAATCGGCATTGCAGTTGAAGTGGTGTGTAGTCCGGCCGGGTAGATCCACAGTGGTGTCTGGAATACATGGATTAGCCATGACTTGGTCACAATCAGAACACAACAGTCCCGGATGTAGAGATTGTAGGCAATCTCCAATTGCAGCACATCCATTTTGTTGGCAAGGGGTCTGGCATTGATGAGAAAAATTGAAGGTAATGGTGGTTTGGTGCATTGTTTGTGCAACTGGGCATGGAGGCCAGACCTGCAGTCTTATTTCTGCTTTCTTTCTCATTGTGTACTCCGTTTGCGGGGCCCAATAACAAACCACGGAGCACCCGGAGATCTGGTGATCTCCTCAGGGATGTGCTATTGATTACTGAAATAAGCTCTGGAGATGTCGGAGGTAAGTTGGTGACCAATGCCTTGAAGTTCCTGGCAACTGTAGGTAATTAGTCTGTCACAGAAGGAGCACAGAAAAGGAAAAAAAAAAAACAGAAAAATGAGCGCAGTAGTCCAGAGCGTCTAGCCAAAGCATATGAACATGCCGCCATCTTAGACGCAATGTATCGGATTGGTAAATTACTTTTATTCCTTGTGAATACCGATCCAGCCATTTTGCCTGGATTGAACCCAATACTGATACAGCGGATCAGCTCATCCCTACTAACAAGTGCTGTCTTTAGTGCAAAGGGTATGTAGTGTCAGGTTCACAACCCAGAGTAAGTAAACAAATTCAATGCATGAAGCATGTATACATAATCTCATTGTATTTCAGGCCCTCCAGAATTTTGCAGGCTATTTTTGCGATTGTTGCTGTCCAAAAAGCCTGAATTTCCAAAAATTTGCGATAAAAGTTGTGACATTTTTACAGATTTTTTGCACTGAATGTTGTGTGAGGAAGTACAGATTTTAAAGTAGCTGCTTTTTCCATAGTTTACACTCAGTGATGCTAGTCTACGTAACACCACAAGAAAAGCACAGGATTGCCAAAAAAAATTGTTAAACAGTGATTTATTTAGAATTAAATGCTCAGTAAAATTGTCACAAAATGACCAACAATGCATTCTTGGTGAGAACTTAAATAAAGATAAATACAAGAATTAGCCATTACAGCCATTGTAAATTGCATTGAATGCATGTTAGAGTATGGAGAAAATTATGGCAGCACCTTTGTGAATCTTGAATTTGAAAACTAAGACCCCTGAAAAACCTGGTCTGTGCTGAAATCCACATGAAGCAGGGATGGTTCCTCCAATGACAACCTCTTCCCTTCAGAACGTCTCGGTGCAGGATAGATCTGGAGTGGAAACCCAGTCTTCACAGATCTGAAGGGGAAATGAAAAGGAGACTGTATTTCAAAGCAAAATAGACATTTTTAAATCCCCACACCACAGCAGGGTTTAATAATTTAGTTTCTTTTATTTTTTGTTGTTTGTGTTTTAATTATAAATTAACTTTCAATTTTTGAAAAGGGTTTCAGTTCATTTCCTGGAAGATTTGGTCATTTCAATTTAGTTGAGTAAAAATGGCTCGTTGTGCTGCAGCTTTTATTAATTCTGGCATTTTCATTTTATTGTCCATCCATCCATCCATCTTCTACCGCTTTTCGGGAGGTTCGGGTTGCGGAGGCAGCAGTTCAAGCAGAGAAGCCCAGACTTCCCTCTCCCCAGCCACCTGCTCCAGCTCTTCAGAGAGGATACCAAGGCGTTCCCAGACCAGCTGGGAGACATAGTCTCTCCACCGAGTCCTGGGTCTGCCCCGGGGTCTCCTTCCAGTGGGACGTGCCCGAAACACCTCAAGTGGGAGGCGTCCAGGAGGCATCCTAATCAGATGCCCATACCACCTCAACTGACTCCTTTCAATGTGGAGGAGCAGTGGTTCTACTCTGAGCCTCTCCCAGATGACTGAGCTCCTCACCCTATCTCTGAGGGTGAGTCCAGCAATCCTACGGAGAAAGCTCATTTCAGCCGCTTGTATCCGCGATCTTGTTCTTTCGGTCATTACCCAAAGCTCGTGACCATAGGTGAGAGTAGGAACGTAGATTGACTGGTAAATCGACAGCTTTGCCTTAGAACTAAGCTCCCTCTTCACCACAACAGACCGGTACAACGTCCGCATCACTGCAGATGCTGCTCCAATCCGTCTGTCAATCTCTCGCTCCATTTTCCCCTCACTCGTGAACAAGACCCCAAGCTACTTAAACTCCTCCACTTGGGGCAGGAGCCTGTCCCCAACCCAGAGAGGACAATCCACCTTTTTCCGGCTGAGGACCATGGACTCGGACTTGGAGGTACTGATTCTCATCCCAGCCGCTTCACACTCAGTGGCAAACTGTCCCAGCAAGAGCTGTAGGTCATTGCTGGATGAAGCCAACAGGACAATATCATCTGCAAACAACAGAGATGAGATCCTGTGGTCACCAAGCATGACACCCTCCATCCCCTGGCTGCACCTAGAAATCCTGTCCATAAAAATTATGAACAGGATCGGTGATAAAGGGCAGCCCTGGCGGAGTCCAACTCTCACTGGGAATGACTCCGATCGAGTGTTGGCAATACGAACCAAACTCTCACAATGGTCGTACAGAGACCGAATAGCTCGTAACAACAAGCCCGATACTCCATACTCCCGAAGCACCCCCCACAAAAAACCACGAGGAACGCAGTCAAATGCCTTCTCCAAGTCCACAAAACACATGTAAACTGGTTGGGCAAACTCCCACGAACCCTCAAGAATTCTCGAGAGGGTAAAGAGCTGGTCCGATGTGCCACGGCCAGGACGAAAACCACATTGCTTCTCCTGAATCCGAGGTTCGACCAACGGCCGGACTTTCTTCTCCAGTACCTTGGCATAGACCTTCCCAGGGAGGCTGAGGAGTGTGATCCCTCTAAAGTTGGAGCACACCCTCTGGTCCCCTTTTTTGAAGAGAGGAACCACCACCCCGGTTTGCCATGCCAAAGGCACTGTCCCCAACCTCCACGCAATGTTGCAGAGGCGTGTCAACCATGACAGCCCAACAGCATCCAGGGCCTTGAGGTACTCAGGGAAAATCTCGTCCACCCCCGGGGCCCAGCCACCAAGGAGATTTTTAACCACCTTGGCGACCTCAGCCCCTGTGATAGGCGAGTCATTCCCCTCATCCCCAAACCCTGCTTCCTCTGTGGAAGGCATATCAGTGGGATTAAGGAGATCCTCGAAGTATTCCTTCCACCGCCCGACAATATCCCCAGTCGAAGTCAACAGTGCCCCAGCCGCACCATACACAGTGTGGACAGGAAGCTGCTTTCCCCTCCTGAGCCGCCGGACAGTTTGCCAGAATCTCTTTGAGGCCAACCGAAAGTCTTGTTCCATGGCCTCACCGAACTCCTCCCATACCCGGGTTTTTCTTCAGCAACCACCTGGGCTGCACTCCGCTTGGCCTGCCGGTACACCTCATCTGCTTCGGGAGTCCCACAAGCCAACCAAGCTTGATAGGACTCCTTCTTCAGCTTAATGGCCCCCCTCACCACTGGTGTCCACCACTTGGCTCGTGGGTTGCCACCATGAGATGCACCGACCACTTTGCGGCCGCAGCTCTGGGCCGCCGCTTCAACAACAGAGGTGGAGAACATGGCCCATTCAGACTCCATGTCTCCAGACTCCCTCGGAATGTGGTTGAAGTTCTTCTGGAGTTGGGAGTTGAAGACCTCCCGGACAGGGGCCTCAGCCAGACGTTCCCAGCACACCCTCACTATACGTTTGGGTCTACCAGGACTGAATGGCTTCCTCCTCTGCCATTGGATCCAACTCACCACTAGGTGGTGATCAGTTGACAGCTCTGCACCTCTCTTTACCCGGGTGTCCAAGACATACAGTTGAAGATCTGATGACACAATAACAAAATCGATCATCGACCTGCGACCTAGGGTGTCCTGGTGCCAGGTGCATGTATGGACACCCTTATGCTTGAACATGGTGTTTGTTATGGACAAACTGTGGTTAGCACAGAAGTCCAATAACTGAACACCACTTGGGTTCAGATCGGGCAGGCTGTTCCTCCCAATCACCCCCCTCCAGGTTTCACTGTTGTTGCCCATGTACGCATTGAAGTCCCCCAGTAGGTCAATGGAGTCTCCAAGAGGAGCACCCTCCAGCACCCCAGTTACAGACTCCAAAAAGGGTGGGTAATCTGAAACATCATTTGGTGCATAGGCACAAATGATGGTCAGGACCCGTTTCCCAACCCGAAGGTGCAGGGAAGCAACCCTTTCATCCACCGGGGAAAACTCCAATATAGAGGCAGCAAGGTGGGGGGATACAAGAATACCCACCCCTGCTCGTCGCCTCTCACCCGGGGCAACTCCAGAAAAGGCCAGGCTCTAGCCCCTCTCCAGGTGACTGGTTCCGGAACCGGAGCTGTGTGTTGAGGTGAGGCCGACTATATCTAGCCGGTATCTCTCAACCTCGTACACCAGCTCAGGCTCCTTCCCCACCAGAGAGGTGACATTCCACGTACCAAAAGCCAGTTTAGAACGCTTGGGATGAGTCCGCCAAGGTCTCCGCCTTTGACCGCAACCTAATCCACATAGCACCGGACCCCCAAGTGGTTCCCTTGGTGCCATGTTATTACCTCCACCAGGCCGAAAAGGCCAGGAGGAGGTTATGTTTTTGCCGGGGTTTGTCTGTGTGTTTGTCTGTCTGTCTGTCTGTCTGTCTGTCTGTTGGTTAGCAAGATAACTCAAAAAGTCTTGGACGGATTTCCATGAAACTTTCAGGCGTTGTTGGAAATGGTACAAGGAAGAACTGATTAAATTTTGGGGATGATCCGGATCACCGTCTGGATACAGGAATTTTTTAAAGCATTCTTTAACACTGTGACATACGGCTATTTTCAACATGTGCGCAGGCGCAATGGAGGGCACTGGTCATCGTGTCTGACCAACATAAACTCCGCCTTCTTCAACGTTTTAGGCACAAAAGCACGCGGAAAACACCGTGCCTGTGTTTGCGCGACGCTGCAAAAGCTGAGACGGGCAGCTGTCCGCCGCCGGATTATTTGGCACAAATTCCCCGGGCAGCCATAGGCGCTGCGCAAAAATGAGCTGCTCGGCAGCGTGCTGTGTGCCTGTGTTTGCGCAACGCTGCAAAAGCTCAGACGGCCAGCTGTCCGCCGCTGGATTATTTGGCAGAAATTCCCCGGTCAGCCATAGTAGCTCCGCAAAAAGAAGCTCTCTGCCGGGGAATTTTCCAAATCATCTTTGGCCGCGGAGCGCAACCCCAATAAAGATAAAGATTACATGTACCACGAAGGTCGAGTGCAAGCAAGATGTTTGTGTCTGTGAACATTCCGTCTTTTGGCGAGTTGATACGTAACGATGTTTACAGTTTGATGAGAAGGTTGCTGCCATGTAACAATCATCTTATATCACCAATTGTCAACTCATCACTCACACTTCACTCCAGCATTTGGAAGTGGTGGCGTTCCATTTTATACTGAGTCCAATATTGTATGTTATTGTTGTTACAAGACCGCCGACTGTCTGCTGATCTGTATATACTGTAGCGAACTCAATATGAGCACCCTACTTGGCTTGCCAAGTAGGTTGACCCTATTGGTGACACAGGTAGAGTGCAGGCCTCTGGAGCGGGAGGCATGAGTTCGAACCTCCCGGTGGGACGTTGTCAGTTGGCGCGCACGTTACAATACTTTTATTTATTTTCTACTCCTTTTAGTTCTGCATTTAATATGAACCCTGAGTTTCAAATAAACGTTTGAATTTTGAATAAAACCCACGCCAACCCGTCTACCTAATTGGCATCCGTCAGTGAAGCCCTCAGTGCTGCTTTCAGTGATCTAAAACGCTCACATAACCCATTGGCCTGTGGGTTGTACGCAGTTGTGTCATGACTTCTTTTGTTTTTTCTTTTGAATTCTTGGATGGAACATGGGTGGGCAATATAAGCTGCGGATTCAGCCATCACATATTTCGGATAACTTATGTTGAACTGTATAATCAGAGGAGCTATTGTCTAATTTGACCTTGTTGGATTTTATTACCCCCTTTTGTTATATTATTCACTTTCTTTTAACCTGTACTCTTAATCTATTCGAAATAAAGATTAATTCATTCATTCGTTCAATTGCAACGCCCCCAGCCTGGGAGTTTGCAGATGCAGGACATGGACACAACACCAACACTTCAGTTTATTACCTCCGCCAAGGAGGTAATACTTTTACTACTGAACCACTAATCCTATCATTGTGAATCCAATTGCTACTCAGATGTTTTCATGGTCAAGGAATCTGACAACGTACACACAAACACTGTATGGGGGGAACTGTGGCGCTTGGCGGAGGTCTGCGCTCTCCGAGTGCTTTTCTAGTTGTGATTATTATTATCTTCAATTCTCAAGTGCTAGAAGTCCAAAATTAAATGTCATTCAATACAAATGCTACATGTAGGCAGATGCCTTTTGTCATGAAGCCCTGAAGTCCTGACTAAAAACACATCCAACATTTTCATTATATTCTATTCTCATAAAATATACCTTTATTCTGCATTTACTATATTTACAACTCTTAGCCAACAGTTAACTTCTGTATCCATAGTTTGTAAAAGAAAACACCATCATGCTGGTTGAATTATTAATTTACAACACAAATGTTAAAAAAAACAATACAGTGCATCCGGGAAGTATTCACAGCTCTTCACTTTTTCCACATTTTGTTAAGTTACAGCCTTATTCCAAAAGGGATTAAATTCATTTTTTTCCCTCAAAATTCTACACACAACACCCCATAATGACAACAAGAAAAAAGCTTTTTTGAGATTTTTGCAAATTTATTAAAAATAAAAAACTAAGATCACATGTACATAAGTATTCACAGCCTTTGCTCAATACTTTGTTGATGCACCTTTGGCAGCAATTACAGCCGCAAGTCTTTTTGAATATGATGCCACAAGCTTGGCACACCCATCTTTGGGTAGTTTCGCCCATTCCTCTTTGCAGCACCTCTCAAGTTCCATCAGGTTGGATGGGAAGTATCAGTGCACAGCCATTTTCAGATATCTCCAAAGATGTTCAGTTGGATTCAAGTCTGGGCTCTGGCTGGGCCACTCAAGAATATTCCCAGAGTTGTCCTGAAGCCACACCTTTGATATCTTGGCTGTGTGCTTAGGGTCGATGTCCTACTGAAAGATGAACCATCGCCCCAGTCAGAAGTCAAGAGCACTCTGGAGCAGGTTTTCATCCAGGATGTCTCTGTACTTTGCTGCATTCATCTTTCCCTCTATCCTGACTAGTCTCCCAGTTCCTGCCACTAAAAAACATCCCCACAGCATGATGCTGCCACCACCATGCTTCACTGTAGGGATGGCATTGGCCTGGTGATGAGCGCTGCCTGGTTTCCTCCAAGCACGACGCCTGGCATTCACGCCAAAGAGTTCGATCTTTGTCTCATCAGACCAGAGAATTTTGTTTCTCATGGTCTGAGAGACCTTCAGGTGGCTTTTGACAAACTCCAGGTGGGCTGCCATGTGCCTTTTACTAAGGCGTGGCTTCTGTCTGGCCACTCTACCATACAGGCCTGATTGGTGGATTGCTGCAGAGATGGTTGTCCTTCTGGAAGGTTCTCCTCTTTTCACAGAGGAACGCTGGAGCTCTGACAGAGTGACCATCGGGTTCTTGGTCACCTCCCTGACTAAAGGCTTTCTCCCCTGATCACTCAGTTTAGAGACGGTCGGCCAGCTCTAGGAAGAGTCCTGGTGGTTCCGAACGTCTTCCATTTACGGATGATGGAGGCCACTGTGCTCATTGGGACCTTCAAAGCAGCAGAATTTTTTTCTGTACCCTTTCCCATATATGTGCCTCTAGGCAATCCTGTTGTGAATACTTATGTACATGTGATTTTTTTAGGTTTTTCTTTAAAATAAATTTGCAGAAATCTAAAAAAAAATAAAAAATTGTTCACATTGTCATTATAGAGTATTGAGTGTAGAATTTTGAAAAAAAAAAAAAAGAATTTATGCCATTTTTGAATAAGGCTGTAACTTTACAAAATGTGGAAAAAGTGAAGTGCTGTGACTACTTTCCGGATGTACTGTATTTTACTTTCAATCTCAGCAGCTCCAACAGTCTTCCTTTCTATCTGATCAGTTCATGAGTTTCAGCCAATCTTCGTGCGTTTTCCATTTGAAGTGTTTATCAATAGTCGACTTTTGTTTGCATTCCAAAACAACGCTCCACATAATACAAAACTGTTTGTTCCCACTTTATGAAAAATACAGTGGGGTAAAAAAAGTATTTAGTCAGCCACCAATTGTGCAAGTTCTCCCACTTAAAAGATGAGAGAGGTCTCCAATTTTCATCATAGGTGTACCTCAACTATGAGAGACAAAATAAGAAAAAAAAAATCCAGAAAATCACATTGAAGGATTTTTAATGAATTAATTGGTAAATTCCTCAGTAAAATAAGTATTTGGTCAATAACAAAAGTTCATCTCAATACTTTGTTATATACCCTTTGTTGGCAATGACAGAGGTCAAACATTTTCTGTAAGTTTTCACAAGGTTTTCACACACTGTTGCTGGTATTTTGGCCCATTCCTCCATGCAGATCTCCTCTAGAGCAGTGATGTTTTGGGGCTGTCACTGGGCAACACAGACTTTCAACTCCCTCCAAAGATTTTCTGTGGGGTTGAGATCTGGAGACTGGCTAGGCCACTCCAGAACCTTGAAATGCTTCTTACGAAGCCACTCCTTCGTTGCCCGGGCAGTGTGTTTGGGATCATTGTCATGCTGAAAGACCCAGCCACGTTTCATCTTCAATGCCCTTGCTTGTGGAAGGAGGTTTTCACTCAAAATCTCACGATACATGGCCCCATTCATTCTTTCCTTTACACGGATCAGTCATCCTGGTCCCTTTGCAGAAAAACAGCCCCAAAACATGATGTTTCCACCCCCATGCTTCACAGTAGGTATGGTGTTCTTTCTTCTCCAAACACAACAAGTTGAGTTTTTACCAAAAAGTTCTATTTTGGTTTCATCTGACCATATGACATTCTCCCAATCCTCTTCTGGATCATCCAAATGCTCTGTAGCAAACTTCAGACAGGCCTGGACATGTACTGGCTTAAGCAGGAGGACACGTCTGGCACTGCAGGATTTGAGTCCCTGGCGGCGTAGTGTGTTTCTGATGTAGCCTTTGTTACTTTGGTCCCAGCTCTCTGCAGGTCATTCACTAGGTCCCCCCATGTGGTTCTCGGATTTTTGCTCACCGTTCTCATGATAATTTTGACCCCACGGGGTGAGATCTTGCGTGGAGCCCCAGATCGAGGGAGATTATCAATGGTCTTGTATGTCTTCCATTTTCTAATAATTGCTCCCACAATTGATTTCTTCACACCAAGCTGCTTATCTATTGCAGATTCAGTCTTCCCAGCCTGGTGCAGGTCTACAATTTTGTTTCTGGTGTCCATTGACAGTTCTTTGGTCTTGGCCATAGTGGAGTTTGGAGTCTGACTGTTTGAGGTTGTGGACAGGTGTCTTTTATACTGATAACGAGTTCAAACAGGTGCCATTAATACAGGTAACGAGTGGAGGACAGAGGAGCCTCTTAAAGAAGAAGTTACAGGTCTGTGAGAGCCAGAAATCTCACTTGTTTGTAGGTGACCAAATACTTATTTTACAGAGGAATTTACCAATTAATTCATTAAAAATCCTTCAATGTGATTTTCTGGGTTTTTTTTTCTCATTTTGTCTCTCATAGTTGAGGTATACCTATGATGAAAATTGGAGACCTCTCTCATCTTTTAAGTGGGAGAACTTGCACAATTGGTGGCTGACTAAATACTTTTTTGCCCCACTGTATATATCAGATGACGAGATAAAAACATCTGTTGTTTCATCTAAAACTGTGTCATTTATTTCAGGATTTTTGCAAAAATAATTCTTCAGCAAAGCTCCTCACACACTACAGTACTTGTCAGGGCCCTGCCTTTCCCCCACAGGTGTGTCGGTTGCTAGGCTCCTCTCCAGCGGTTAGCGCAGCAGTTAGCTCCATACTAGTGGTTTGGTTAAATAGTCGCTACTTCTGTTTGCCAGGGATGTGGGACTGTTTTCCACTGTGCAGCATCAAAGAGGATAGTCCTCTAACTCTGTTTTAATTTAAGGTAAATGATGTTAACACCGTCTCACTCTTATCATTATACATAGGTGTAATTTATGGAGGGGTTAGAGGGGTGATAACCCCCCCCCCCCAATAATCATATAATTATAATTAATAAAAAATATCTACAACTCAAGCAAGTATGAAGAAGTTGTCGTTTTTTCATTTGCAAGCAACAAAAAGTAACATTTCTAATAATCAGACAAATTATCCCCCTCTGCTGCAAACTTGGTATTGCCCAACCGGTACTTGCACCTTCACTGAGTAGGAGTCAATTGTAAGGGCGGCAGGTGGGGATGCTGGTGTGGAATGCATTCAGCTCAGTGAGAGAAGGTGAAACGAGCTCCACAAGGGCAACAAACAATTTTAAATTGGTTTAACTTGTCAAACAAAAGGACCAAACCCTCTGTCCAAAACGAGGTAAATATCATATTTAGCTTGTGAATTGTTGTGTGAAGTTAGCTGGTTGCTAGTTTGCTAATAGGAGTACACCACAGAATAACTGTGCTGCCTGGTAGGATTTAGCTGATCTGAGAAATGATTAGCTTTTCTCATGCAAATTTGGTCTTTACATTGTATTAATCATTCATGAAATGTGATAATAACTGATTTGTCCCTCAACTGTTAGAGTGAAATTTATGTGTTTCAGCATTCATCAAAATGTTAGCAGCTCTGAACATTTATCAAGTACAAACAAAATCTACTCCAACCACCGGTCCTTAAATATAAATGTGTTTAAATATTGCTTGTCATCCCCACAAAATTCAAGTTAACCTTAAACTGTTCTGTATTTTTAAAATGTCATGATTCTGATAATTATAAAATTCAATTAAAAAGCAAGTTTTACCACTTTTGATTATAGATGAAGTCACGCTGAAGGCTATTCTAAAATATCCACATTAAAATAAATTGATTATTTTCCCTACAGCTCATTTTCAGATCCTCTGCCCTCTGTTAAAATACCACAGCTGCGTGACAGGGAATCTAAGCAAATATATAAGAAATAAACACCAAATAGATGAATGAAAGAATAGATGCATTTCATATTCCTAAACTTTTTTATAAACTGTTTTACATGTTAAAATGAGTTCAAAAGCACTACAGTACATCATCACTGATATATTTATTTAATTTAATTATTGAGCTTAAAATCACATTTCTAGTTTTCTGTTCCCATTTTATTTAATCATGAGGCAGCATTACACAAACTAGGCAGTGACCAAACACTGAGATATTGTATTGAGAAATTATATTATCACTGTATAGTGATTTAGCTCCTAGTATGATTCATCACCTTAACACTATATCTTTTGAGTTTGTTTGTGTTTAAGGGTCCATTTGCAATAAAGGGAGCTCTAAAAAAAATAAATAAATTGATAACTAAAAAGTTGCAATGCTTCTTTCAGCATTTTTTGCAGCATTTGTTACCTCCTCCAGCCTGTTGCTTTTCCTGTCAAGTAGGAGTCTCTGGAGAACGCTACGCTGCACCTAGAGAAAGCAAATTATAATCTCATTTAAAGTTAGAGCTGTCCTCACTACCAGTTTGTGGGGCTCCAAATATTCTGTCCAATCTTTTTTCTCTCTTGGAAAACTTCATCAGTGTTTTATGTAGCGCCGTGACTTTTCTCATGT
Source organism: Pholidichthys leucotaenia (assembly GCA_020510985.1). Lineage (NCBI taxonomy): Eukaryota > Metazoa > Chordata > Actinopteri > Cichliformes > Pholidichthyidae > Pholidichthys > Pholidichthys leucotaenia. The sequence goes on from CM035839.1 coordinate 206,330,370, forward strand.
CACTTTTTCGTGTGTGCAACTTTTTTGTCATAGTTTTACAGCTTTTCTTGGAAATCAGAGACATTTTTTTCTTATAAATTTGCCTACTTTTTGTATAAAAATGCAGTTTACCCCCTAATTTCAGTTTCTCACAGAAATGTAGCATTTTTCTTAAATCTGTAATGGAAAATAAGCATTTTTCCTTACATATTTGCAAAATAATTTAAATTTCATATTTTTTTAAATATTTTTTTGACTGTCATGAAGTTGCTGCTTTTTTCTTGTGAATTTATACTATTTTCTCCTAAATTTCTACATTTTTTTCTGGTAAATTTGGTAAAGGTAAATTTGTTATTTACCTTTTATGAGGGGAGGGGGGCAAATACCTGAATCCTAAATTTGAAAACTGAATACCAGTGTAAAAAATTAAATGTCTAGCTAATGAATCCAGAGTAAGTTTTTAATACCAGGATGATTTTGTCACAAATTTCACAGATTTATTATCATTTAATGAGTGAAAAAATAATACACCAAAGGTGTGGTATGTTCATAATGCCTCTGCAGGCAGGATAACTGTTACTTTTGTCATAGTCTAGCTGACTAAATCACACATAGTGTCCTCAGTTCATCTACTTGGTAAAAAATAGCTACGTAGTGGTAAGCCTCATCCACACTTAGCAACTGCATTAACCTCAGTTCTTTGGCTAGAATGATGAACATGGTATCAAAATAAACTAGATGACCTAATGCACCTGCTGATAGCACTGTTAAGATGCTATTAAGAGGGAAGGGAGGGGCGCATTTTACATCTTTCCAAGTTTTTCACATGGGAAATTCTTGCATGAGTTACATCTTCCAAAACTGTTAGTGAAGTACCCCTCTTAAACCATTTTAAACATTAATTGAGCTTATTTTATGTCAGGAGCAAGAATGTGAAAGTGACAGCAGCAGGGATAACAAAGGGGGAGAGAGGGAGGAGAGAGATGACCCAGGTGACCAGAGGGAGAGTGAGGCAGCACAGGAGGCACAAGTGACCAGGTAACAACAAATGAACTTTGCGCCTCAGAGAACAGACTGCTGGCTAGATCATCAAAATAATGTTCTGTTGGACAAACTAATGAATTTTAGACTTGTCCTGATAAGTGATAAAATGCCCAGTACTGAGGACCAGGCCCTCAAAGGAATTATAACATGTTTTTTGCTTTACATTAACTTGTAATTTGGAATGGTAAATTGTTGCTACCCCTCCTCCACGACCAGAACTTCTGGGATTTTGACAGTTTAAATAACCAGAGGGAGTTAATTCATTTAAATCAACATAATCCTCTTGCCCTAACCAAGTCTCTGTAAGGAATATTAAATCAATCTGATGATCAATTAACAGATCATGAACTAGCAGAGGCTTGGGAGTTAGAGACCTAATATTTAACAAACCGCATTTCATTTTTAAATTATGAGGAGGAACAGAGGCCAAGTCATTAAATTTAGAGACTTCATGTTTAATTTGAGTTTTACCAACTTTTTGTTTAATCACTTTGGGATGCTTATACATTATATTTTTATTTACTTTGGAGGGAGCAGACAATGATTCTCTGATGGGGAAGACAGGGGCTAAGTCAATAGGAATTGATTACCACCCCTTGATTTGGGTAGTGGATCCACACAGTCTATGATTAACTGTTCAAAAGGTTCCCCCACTGCAGGTATTGGATTAACCCTCTAACTGTCCCAGTTGCCATATGGCAACATAACCCCTAGTGGTCAAGAGTGGTAAATATTTTTTGTCAATAAAATAGTTCAGATTTCCAAGGCTATAACTTGAAAGTTGCAAGAGAAAATGGCTTACTGTCAATTAGAAAGATGTAGATTATGATCCAAAGTTTCAGATAGGAATAAATTTACACATCTAATTTGTATAATGTTGCTGCAGCTATATAAATTCCATAACTCAGTCAAAAGTGGACTTTGGACATATTTACACAAAGAATGGTTCTATTTTTTTTGACACCGTTGTCTCTACAGGGGTATGCTGTTATCTTATCTTCAAAGTATATGAACCAGAAAATCAGTACAATGTAAAAAAAAAAAACAAATAAATTTGTCACTTACCAGTGGACCGGGGGGGGACTCGCTCGCTCACGTGACCGGTCCCTTTTCGTCCATTGTGGTCGTTATTTTGTGTCTGTTGTCATTTGCCAGTCATTTGCGCTGTCTCCCACATCTACAAATTCTTAGGATTATCCCACGTAAATTTCGTTTGTATTCGTTTATATTCCGCTGAGTATGAAGCCGTTATACAAAATGACAATCAATGGCAGCCATATTAGCTTTCTGGGCTAAAAGCAGGAAATTACATTGGGTGTATTACATGTCATCCATGAGTCCTTCAACGCTTGCCTGCCACCTTCAGAAACTGGAAAATCGGTACAAATCAGTGCAAATTCTCTATACAGCCAGGGATGTCAGAGTGAGCTGACAGGTGCAGTTGCTAGGCTGTGCCACTGGAGGTGCGTGAAATCGTGGCCAGTTAAAAGGTTAAGAGGAACAGGTGGTACAGTTTGATTGGGTTTACCCGCAATTTGGCAAACACTGCAAGTTCAGCAAAACTTTGCCACATCTTTCTTCAACCCGGGCCAGAAGAAATGTTTAGAATGCTGTCATAAGTTTTTGTAACCCCCAAATGGCCAGACCATGGATGTTCAAGTGCCAACTGTAATACCTTCTGTTGGTGGTTAGCAGGAACCACTAATTGATGCACTACCCCCTCAGTCATCAATTCCAACATTTTTCAACAGCGGTCTGGAAGTCCATTGTCTCATTAACAGACCCTTGTCAAGTAAAAGCAGTGAGCCTTCTTTTTATTTGACAATTCAGACATTTGTGCAAAACATCTGGTTAGGGTAACATCAGATTTTTGGTCTTTAATCAAGGACTCACGTGATATGGGTGATGATGAGGACTCAGTGGAACCTGTTAGAGTTAGTTCAGGAGGCACAGGCTTCTCAGGGTCACCTGGGAGAGTTTTATCTTCTGAAAAGGTACATAGGTGCCAGTACAGAGTCAGCCAAAGTTACTACCACCAGCCTGCGAGCCTGGGATCTGCTACAGACACTAACAGAAAATACTTCCGGATGGGTCTTCAAAACCTCATCTGTATCAGGTGAGAGATTAGGAGTGTCCAGTACCTCAGGGTTAGACAGAACCTGCCCACCAGCTAAATCATTCCCCATAATGAAGTCAATCCCTGGCGCAAGAAATGAGTGACGGACAGCAACGTTGAAAAATCCTGATGCCAATGTTGACTGGACATGAACACAAAGTGGAGCAGGTACACATCCCATACCAATGCCACAAATAATGGTACTCACATTGCACTCAAAGGCAGCATTGAGAGGCAGAAGGTTGGACAGGATGAAAGATTGAGATCCACTTGTGTCTCTCAATATCTGGTCTTTTTTCACTCCTGTCAGCGACACAAATCCATCAAAAAAAAAATAGCTTAAAACATTCACAGGCTGCCCCTTAGCCAAGGGTTGAGGAGAACTCATAGTTTTGATCAGATTAACACTTTTAGCTTGCTGTGACTGTTTCTTCCTCTTCAAAATCAAGCAATCAGAAATAACATGACCATTTTCACGACAGTAAGCACACTGTTTTGAGAACGTACAGACGTGGACAAAATTGTTGGTACCCCTCTGTTAATGAAAGAAAAACCCACAATGGTCACAGAAATAACTTGAATCTGACAAAAGTGGTAATAAATAAAAATTCTATGAAAATTAACCAATGAAAATCAGACAATGCTTTTGAATTGTGGTTCAACAGAATTATTTTAAAAAACCAACTCATTAAACAGGGCTGGACAAAAATGATGGTACCCTTAACTTAATATTTTGTTGCACAACCTTTTGAGGCAATCACTGCAATCAAACAATTTCTGCAACTGTCATTGAGACTTCTGCACCTCTCAGCAGGTATTTTGGCCCATTCCTCATGAGCAAGCTGCTCCAGTTGTCTCAGGTTTGAAGGGTGCCTTCTCCAGACGGCATGTTTCAGCTCCTTCCACAGATGTTCAATAGGATTTAGATCAGGGCTTATAGAAGACCACTTTAGAATAGTCCATTGTTTTGCTGTTAGCCATTCTTGGGTGTTTTTAGCTGTGTGTTTTAGGTCACTATCCTGTTGCAAGACCCATGACCTGCGACTGAGACCAAGCTGTCTGACACTGGGCACCACATTTCTCTCTAGAATACCTTGATAGTCTAGAGATTTCATTGTACCCTGCACAGATTGAAGACATCCTGTGCCAGATGCAGCAAAGCAGCCCCACAACATAACAGAACCTCCTCCATGTTTCACAGTAGGGACAGTGTTCTTTTCTTGGTATGCTTCATTTTTGCGTCTGTGAACATAGAGCTGATGTGCCTTTGCAAAAAGTTGCAGTTTTGTCTCGTCTGTCCATAGGACATTCTCCCAGAAGCTTTGTGGCTTGTCAACATGCAGTTTGGCAAATTCCAGTCTGGCTTTTTTATGATTTGTTTTCAACAGTGGTGTCCTCCTTGGTCATCTCCCATGAAGTCCACTTTGGCTCAAACAATGACGGATGGTGCGATCTGACACTGATGTACCTTGACCTTGGAGTTCACCATGAATGTGTTTAGAGGTTGTTCTGGGCTCTTTTGTTACCATTTGTATTATCCGTCTCCTCCTGCAGCCACGTCCAGGCAGGTTGGCTACAGTCCCGTGAATCTTAAATTTCTGAATAATATGTGCAACTGTAGTCACAGGAACATCAAGATGCTTGGAGATGGTCTTATAGCCTTTCCCTTTAACATGCTTGTCTATAATTTTCTTTCTAATCTCCTGAGACAACTCTCTCCTTTGCTTCCTCTGGTCCATGTTTAGTGTGGTACACACCATGTCACCAAACAGCACAGTGACTACTTGTCACCCTTTAAATAGGCCAACTGACTGATTACAAGTTTGTAGACACCTGTGATGTTAATTAGAGGACACATCTTGGTTGAACATGTCTCTATGGTCACATTATTTTCAATCTTTTCTAGGGGTACCATCATTTTTGTCCAGGCCTGTTTCATGAGTTTGTTTTTTAAAATAATTCTGTTGAACCACAATTCAAAAGCATTGTCTGATTTTCATTGGTTAATTTTCATAGACTTTTTATTTATTACCACTTTTGTCAGATTCAAGTTATTTCTGTGACCATTGTGGGTTTTTCTTTCATTAACAGAGGGGTATCAACAATTTTGTCCACGTCTGTAGGTTGGAGGAAGCACTTTTGTTGCCACTAGGTTTTTGCAGTGGTAACCTAGCAGTCTTCTGGGAATAATTAGGGATAGGCATTTCTCGCTTACCCACCAAGATGTTTTTGTGTGTTGAGGTGAATTCATCTGCCAGGATTGCGGCTTCCTGTAGGATGGACACTTTCTGTTCATTAAGATAGAGTGCAGTTTGGTCTGGCAAACAGTTTTTAAAATTCTCCACCAACATTAGCTCCCTTAATGAAACAAAACCACAAGCTTTTGTTGAAGAGCACCATCTATCAAAAAGTATTTCCTTTTCTCGTGCAAACTCATCAAAACTCTGAGAGAAAGGTTTCCTCTTATTACAAAAGCACTGCCTGTACGCTTCAGGAACCAATTCATAAGCTCTGAGAATTGTGCTTTTAAGAGTTTCATAATTAAGACCATCTTCAATAGAAAGAGATGTACACACTTCTTGTGCTTTACCAACCAGTTTCCATTGGGGGAGAACAGCCCAGGCATCCTTAGGCCACTGTATGGCGATAGCAACCCATTCAAAGTTGTTGAAGTAGATTTCCACTTCAGTCTCCCGAAATGGAGGAACCAGAGTAATGCACTTGCTGATATTAATTGCTGGAGGAGTTGAGACTGAGGGAAGATATGAGGAATATTAACATCAGGTTTTAAAGGCACCAAGGAGGGCTCAGTAGCTCCTTTCTGAGACTCTAACTCAAGCTACTTGAGCCTGATGGCTGTCTCTGCTTCATGCCTACGACAGTTCAGCTGAAACTCATATTTCTCTTTTCTTTCCTTATCCTTAGCCTCAATTTCAAGGCGAGCAAAACGTACCTTTAACTGGGCATCTTCAGCAGACAGGTGGGAGGACTCCCAAGAAAATGGCTCAGACCTTGACATGGTAACAGGTGGTTTTTTGTCACCTTACTTAACAGTGGTAGGAGTACTTGTCCCCTCCTCAGAGGCCTGTGGAAGAACTTCAATGCCAGACACATCCACCCCTAAAGCCAAAACCCCTTTATCTACCAAAACCCTTAACACAACAGACTTCAATTCTCATTTAATTTAATTCTCATTTTTATCCCTGTCCCCTCAAAATAACTCAACACACAGCCATTAATGTCTAAACCGCTGGCAACAAAAGTGAGTACACCCCTAAGTGAAAATGTCCAAATTGTGCCCAAAGTGTCAATATTTTGTGTGGCCACCATTATTTTCCAGCACTGCCTTAACTCTCTTGGGCATGGAGTTCACTAGAGCTTCACAGGTTGTCACTGGAGTCCTCTTCCACTCCTCCTTGATGACATCACAGAGCTGGTGGATGTTAGAGACCTTGTGCTCTTCCACCTTCCGTCTGAGGATGCCCCACAGATGCTCAATAGAGTTTAGGTCTGGAGACATGCTTGACCAGTCCATCACCTTTGCCCTCAGTTTCTTTTGCAAGGCAGTGGCCGTTTTGAAGGTGCGTTTGGGGTGGTTATCATGTTGGAATACTGCCCAACGGCCCAGTTTCCGAAGGGAGGGGATCATGCTCTGCTTCAGTATGTCACAGTACATGTTGGCATTCGTGGTTCCCTCAGTGAACTGTAGCTCCCCAGTGCCGGCAGCACTCATGCAGCCCCAAACCATGACACTCCTACCACTATGCTTGACTGTAGGCAAGACACACTTGTCTTTATACTCCTCACCTGGTTGCTGCCACACACACTTGACACCATCTGAACCAAATAAGTTTATCAAGGTGTCATCAGGCTACAGGACATGGTTCCAGTAATCCATGTCCTTAGTCTGCTTGTCTTCAGCAAACTGTTTGCAGGCTTTCTTGTGCATCATCTTTAAAAGGGGCTTGCTTCCGGGAAGACAGCCATGCAGACCAATTTGATGTAGTGTGCGGCATATGGTCTGAGCACTGACAGGCTGATCCCCCACCCCTTCAACCTCTGCAGCAATGCTGGCAGCACTCATACGTCTATTTTCAAAAGACAACCTTTGGATATGATGTTGAGCACATGCACTCAACTTCTTTGGTCGACCATGGCAAGGCCTGTTCTGAGTGGAACCTGTTCTGTTAAACTGCTGTATGGTCTTGGCCACTGTGTTGCAGCTCAGTTTCAGGGTGTTGACAATCTTATAGCCTAGGCCATCTTTATGTAGAGCAGCACTTCTTTTTTTTTTCAGGTCCTCAGAGAGTTCTTTGCCATGAGGTGCTATGTTGAACTTCCAGTGACCAGTATGAGAGAGTGTGAGAGTGATAACACCAAATTTAACACACCTGCTCCCCATTCACACCTGAGACCTTGTAACACTAATGAGTCAAATGACACTGGGGAGGGAAAATGGCTAATTGGGCACAATTTGGACATTTTCACTTAGGGGTGTACTCACTTTTGTTGCCAGCAGTTTAGACATTAATGGCTGTGTGTTGAGTTATTTTGAGGGGACAGCAAATATACACTGTTATGTAAGCTGTACACTGATTACATTGTATCAAAGTGTCATATCTTCAGTGTCATCCCATGAAAAGATATAATAAAATATTTACAAAAATGTGAGGGGTGTACTCACTTTTGTGAGATACTGTAAGTCATAAGGCATCAAAATTTTAAAGTTTTAAACGGCTCCCTTTACTGTATGTATGAATATAGAATATTGCAGGTAAGTTTGTCTCTTTAAACTGAATTATGAAATAACTTTAGTTTGCATGCCACAAATATGCAACGCATACTGTACATGCTCAATGCAATGTGACTTCTAGTGCAAAATGTCATCGCTTACTTTGTCTTAATTACATGTCATCGGGGATCCAATAATTATGCCTCAGTGAAAACAGAGGCATATGGTAATCACTCAGTGCGTCTGTGTGTAGATCTGTCTGCCTGCGTCTGTGTGTGAATCTGTTCGCCTGTCTGTTTCAGCTTACCCGGTCAAAATTAAGTGCAACTAAAGGCTTGTATCATTGTATTGCCATATTTTCTCAACTTTTAATTTGCCAGAATTGCGAGATAAGGCTTTGTTTTCAAAATAAACACAAATTTAACTCACTGTTGCCATGTAATGTAGCTGGAAGTTCTCTCGCTCACCTGCGGCTGCCCCGTCCCCCTGCATACTCACAGAGAAATCTAAACTGCACCAAGCAGAGATTAAAAGGAAGATAACAGAATAAATGTAGGCTCACCTTAAGCACAGGAAACAGGAGAATAAACATTTCAAGTATGAGCTCTGCACTTTGGTTTGCTAAGAGAATGAACTTAGCAAACGAACCTTCAAAATAAGAGCTCCTATCCGGTCTTGCAACCCTTCAAAATAAGAGCGAGTGGCTCACCAAATAAACAACTGTTGGAATGTAGACACATTAAAAAATATATAATAAGCGATAAATTATACTTCTGTCACTTATTAGACTGCCAAGTATTAACTATGCGTGGTAAACTGAAACATTTCTGCCCATTTGGATAAACTTGATGACTTGATAATGTGAGTTCTGTTAAACAAAGGAAAAAAGACACTTTGCTCAGTTACACATTGTTGTGAAGAATTTTCTATGACAGAAGTTTTCATTTTATTATTCAGCTTTTTCATAAGTGAAATGAATATATACATAAATTTCTAATAAAAATGTAAGTAAAACAAAATTTTAAAGAACATTCAGTACACAAAATACATATCACAATATGTATCGTGTATCCCACCAGAAGTGGCAGTGTGACATTTTTACAGCCCCCCATGCCAACATGCCACAGGCACCGAGCCATCAGCATCTTGGTGCTTTCATTATTTAAAGGTCTGATAACACGTTTTTGACTTGATCTAATTTTTCAACACATATTATAATATGACGAAATAGGTTTGTCTGTGCAGTTCTAAGTCAAACAGGCTTTTTTTCATGCGAATATCCAACGTTTTCATGAGCGCCACGTCACCAATTGTGTCAGTGGCTGGAAACCCCCCCTCAGCTATGTTGTAACGTCATCGACAGAACACAGCACTTGGCTGCCCATTGTACACACAGAATGGAAGCGGTAGAAAACATCAACGATGGTTCCAATACATGTAGTCTGGAATTGGTTTGTGTTGTCCAATCTTCAGACAATTATAGTTCCAAAGAATGGGATGATAATGAAGAATCTGGGAGCATCAGACCATATAGGTTTGAGCCGTGCCAAGTAGGCATCGGGCCCAGCGAGTCAGACTCAGAGAGTGATTGTGGAGAGAGAGGCACACATGGCCGGTGCAGCAGCAGCGACAAACACACGGCAGGGGAACATCAGTGTTATTGTTTTGTTACAGATATTGCAACAAATTATTTGTTCATAAATATAATTTATTTAAACGTAATTTTTCAATAAAATTATAGCAGTGTATTCTCTGTAGCTCAGGCATTGGGTTTATTATGTATTATATTTTGAGTTCTTGTTGTTTTTGTTTTGTACATTTGTTTTATGTGCGTTTTGACCCACTTTCAGGTGGGCACTGTCCAAGATTCGCCTGTCCGACCACGCGCCCTCTCTTTTTGACAGTCAGCTGTTAATGTTTTATGTGCATCATCTGCCGTGTTGTCAGCCAGCCAATATTGCCAACACTATTACGACATGTTAGCCACTCCACACAGCCGTGGTTCTGTTGCTCCCCTTGAAGCGATGTCGGCCCTGGGGCGCAACCGTGGTTAACACATCTCCTCTCTATGTTCACTGGGCGATGTCGGCCCCGAATGCCAACTGTAAGTGTTTCTGTTTATTTTTGTAAGTCTTCACCTTTTTAGGAACTGTTGTCATTATTCTTATGTTCAATACATGTGCTGTGGTGAATTCTGCGCATAAATCCTTTCATCATGACCCTCCATGCGCTCTTACGCAGGGCACGGAGAGGGAGGACGAAATAACGAGGATTGACGTGCAGGGTTCACCACAGCACATTTAATACAGAAAGACAGACAGTTCCCAAAAAGGTGAAGACGTACAAAAAACACAAACACACTTACTTATGGCGTTCGGGGGCCGGCATTGCCCAGAGAACGAATGAGAGGAGACGTGTTAGCCACAGTTGCGCCCCAGAGCCGGCATCACTTCAAGGATGCATGAGAACCACAGTGAACATGGAGGGACTAACGTTGTGAGAGTGCTGAAAATACTGGCAGACTAACAGCACAGATGGCAATACTATGGACCAGCAGTGCGTGACTGGCAAACAGCCGCTAAGTACACACACTGCTGGTGATGGTGTGATGAGAAGCACCTGGGCGAGGACTGGGAAACATGATCAACGAGAGTTTGAATCAGCTGGTGATAATAATAGAGGGGACATGGCCGGACCGGTGAGCGTCAGCATGCGATCACAGAAAGTAGGTCAAAGCTGCACATAAATCCATTAATCCTTCCCCTCCTCATGCACTCCTCCTGTGTAAAAGTGCACGAGGAGCGCACGAGGAGGCTTATGACAGTTGCAGCTGAAGTGTGTGATGTGGTCTTTCACGGCCTGCTGTTTATCTAAGCCTGCGACACAACGCGAAGGCATAGCCATAAAATTAAAGCAAGAAACCAGAGAAACTGTGAGCTACAAAGCTGCTGTCATTCCAGTCGACAACACCAGCGTCTGTTCTGTCGCTTACGTCATGGTGGTGCCACCCTTCATTCGGTGGGCGGCACCACAGTCCAGTCAGCGGCTGTGGTTTTTTGATGGTAACTATGCAGTTATATATGCAGGCGCGGTTGTAAATATTATATTTGGATTCACACAACAGGCTAAAAAATCGTGTCATCAGACCTTTAAGGGACATTTTGCTGAATTCCTCTCTGGAAAGATGGATCTGTGTGTCATGTAAAGGCTTTCTGTGCACCTCAACAGTCTTTGTCAAATTTTAATATCTCTGCAGCAGTGCTCGTTTGGTCCATGAGTAAAGCAGGTTATCTGAAGGAAATTAGTTATTATCAATCACTGTGCTCAATAAGCCCAGTTCCATCCATCCATCTTCTACTGCTTTTCCGGAGTCTGGGTCGCAGAGGCAGCAGTTCAAGCAGAGAAGCCCAGACTTCCCTCTTTCCAGCCACCTGCTCCAGCTCTTCAGAGAGGATACCAAGACGTTCCCAGACCAGCTGGGAGACATAGTCTCTCCATTGAGTCCTGGGTTTGCCCTGGGGTCTCCTCCCAGAGGGACGTGCCCGAAACACCTCAAATGGGAGGCGTCTAGGAGGCATCTTGATCAGATGCCCATACCACCTCAACTGGCTCCTTTCAGTGTGGAGGAGCAGCGGTTCTACTCCCAGCCTCTCCCAGATGACTGAGCTCCTCACCCTATCTCTGAGGGTGAGTCCAGCAGTCCTACAAAGAAAGCTCATTTCAGCCGCTTGTATTCACAATCTCGTTCTTTCTGTCATTACCCAAAGCTCATGACTATAGGTGAGGGTAGGAACGAAGATTGACTAGTAAAGCGACAGCTTTGCCTTAGAGCTCAGCTCCCTCTTCACCACAACAGACTGGTGCAATGTCCGCATCACTGCAGATGCTGCTCCAATCCGTCTGTCAATCTCTCGCTCCATTCTCCCTTCACTTATCAATAAGACCCCAAGATACTTATACTCCTCCACTTGTGGCAGGAGCTTGTCCCCAACCCGGAGAGGACAATCCACCTTTTTCCAGCTGAGGACCATGGACTCGGACTTGGAGGTACTGATTCTCATCCCAGCAGCTTCACACTCAGTGGCAAACCTTCCCAGTAAGACCTGTAGGTCATTGCTGGATGAAGTCAACAGGACAACATCATGTGCAAACAACAGAGATGAGATCCTGTGGTCACCAAGCATAACACCCTCTGTTCCCTGGCTGTGCCTAAAAATCCCGTCCATAAAAATTATGAACAGGATCGGTGACAAAGAGCAGCTTTGCGGAGTCCAACTCTCTCTGGGAATGAGTCCGACCGAGTGTTGGCAATGCGAACCAAACTTTCACAACGGCCGTATAGAGACTGAATAGCTCGTAACAACAAGCCCGATACCCCATACTCCCGAAGCATCCCCCACAAAAAACCACGAGGGCCACGGTCAAATGCCTTTTCCAAGTCCACAAAACACATGTAAACTGGTTAGGCAAACTCCCACGAACCCTCGAGGATTCTCGAGAGGGTAAAGAGTTGGTCCGATGTGCCATGGTCAGGATGAAAACCACATTACTTATCTTGAATCCAAGGTTCGACCAACGGCCGGACTCTCCTCTCCAGTACCTTGGTATAGACCTTTCCAGGGAGGCTGAGGAGTGTGATCCCTCTAAAGTTGGAGCACACCCTCCAGTCCCCTTTCTTGAAGAGAGGAACCACCACCCCAGTTTGCCATGCCAAAGGCACTGTCCCTGACCTCCACGCAATGTTGCAGAGGCGTGTCAACCATGACAGCCCTACGACATCCAGGACCTTGAGGTACTCAGGGCAAATCTCGTCCACCCCTGGGGCCCGGCCACCAAAGAGATTTTTAACCACCTTGGCAACCTCAGCCCCTGTGATAGGCAGGTCGTCCCCTTTGTCCACAAGCCCTGCTTCCTCTGTGGAAGGCGTGTCAGTGGGATTGAGGAGATCCTCAAAGTATTCCTTCCACCGCCCAACGATATCCCCAGTCGAAGTCAGCAGTGCCCCATCCGCACCATACGTGGTTTGGACAGGGAGCCGCTTCTCCCTCCTGAGCTGCCGGACAGTTTTCCAGAATCTCTTTGAGGCCGACTGACAGTCTTGTTCCATGGCCTCACCGAACTCCTCCCATACTCGAGTTTTTGTTTCAGCAACCACCCGAGCTGCACTCCACTTGGCTTGCTGGTACACCTCAGCTGCTTCGTGAGTCCCACAAGCCAACCAAGCTTGATAGGACTCCTTCAGCTTAATGGCCCCCCTCACCACTGGTGTCCATCACTTGATTCGGGGGTTGCCACCACGAGATGCCCTGACCACCTTGCGGCCCCAGCTCTGGGCAGCTGTTTCAACAATGGAGGTGGAGAACATGGCCCATTCAGACTCCTTGTCTCCAGACTCCCTCGGAATGTGGTTGAAGTTCTTCCAGAGGTGGGAGTTGAAGACTTCCCAGACAGGGGCCTCAGCCAGACATTCCCAGCACACCCTCACTATACGTTTGGGTCTGCTACGTCTTAATGGCATCCTCCCCTGCCATCGGATCCAATTCACCACCAGGTGGTGATCAGTTGACAGCTCTGCACCTCTCTTTACCCGAGTGTCCAAGACATACAGTCGTAGGTCTAATGACACGATAACAAAATCGATCGGCGACCTGCAACCTAGGGTGTCCTGGTGCCAGGTGCACATATGGACACCCTTATGCTTAAACATGGTGTTCATTATGGACAAACTGTGGTTAGCACAGAAGTTCAATAACTGAATACCAGTCGGGTTCAGATCAGGCAGGCCATTCCTCCCAATTGCCCTCCCTGCAGGTTTCACTGCCGTTGCCCGCGTGCGCATTGAAGTCCCCCAGTAGGACAATGGAGTCTCCAAGAGGAGCACTCTCCAGCACCCCAGTCAGAGACTCCAAAATGGGTGGGTATTCTGAACCATCATTTGGTGCATAGGCACAAATGATGGTCAGGATCCGTTTCCCAACCCGAAGGTGCAGAGAAACAACCCTTTCATCCAGCGGGGAAAACTCCAATATACAGGCAGCAAGGTGGGGGGATACAAGAATACCCACCCCTGCTTGTCGCCTTTCGCCCGGAGCAACTCCAGAGTAGGCCAAGCTCCAGCCCCTCTCCAGGTGACTGGTTCTGGAACCGGAGCTGTGTGTTGAGGTGAGGCCGACTATATCTAGCCGGTATCTCTCAACCTCATGCACCAGCTCAAGCTCCTTCTCCACCAGAGAGGTGACATTCCATGTCCCAAAAGCCAATTTAGGAATCTTGGGATCAGACCGCCAAGGTCTCCACCTTCGACTGCCACCTAATCCACATAGCACCGGACCCCCATGGTCCCTCCTACAAGTGGTGAGCCCACTGGAAGGCGGACCCATGTAATTCCTTCTTCCTGAGCCTGGCCGGGTCCCATCAGATGCTAACCATCGAGCCCCTCCCCCAGGCCTGGCTCCAGGGTGGGGCCACGGTAACCTCATACCGGGCGGGGAGCACTGAATTCTTGTTTTAGCATTCATCATGAGAGTCTGTTGGATCGTTCTTAGTCTGGTCCTTCACCCAGGACCAGTTTGTCTTGGGTGACCCTACCAGAAGCAAATTGCCCCGGACAACGTAGCTCCTGGGATCACTAGGGTACGCAAACCTCCCACCACGATAAGGTGACGATCCATGAGGGATCGTAAGGTAAGACCAAGAGGGTAAGCCCAGTTTTGGAGATAAATCATGACATAATAATTGTAATTTTTTCACAGACTATTTCATAGACAAAGCATTTTAACTGAAGTAGAAGCTTTATTTTAACAAATTTTGTGAGTTTCAGTTGTTTCATAGTTTGTCAGACCCACCTGATAGAGCCAGGCAGAATTTTGCGGACAACCAGCTACTTCTAACTAACTAACTAACTAACCTGCACTTATATAGCGCTTTTCTAGTCACAAAGACCACTCAAAGCGCTTTCATTAATACTAACCCTCTATTCTAAGGGCCTGTAGGAAACAAATATCTAGGGACAATTTAGAACAGCCAATTAACCTAACATGCATGTTTTTGGCATGTGGGAGGAAACCGGAGAAATCCCGGAGTAAACCCACGCAACACGGGGAGAACATGCAAACTCCACACAGATCACTGTTGGTCGGGGGCTGGGATCGAACCCACGATCCCACGATCCCCACAATCCCCCGGCCAAGGGTAAACTGTGCTGCCGCAGTGCTAACCACTGCGCCACCGTGCAGCCCTGATGGTCAGCCCTGATGGTCTTCTCATGGTAGATGAAAACTGTATTTCGCCCACAGATTCTCACGTCACGTTACATTTTATACATCTCACTGTGTGCGTGAAAACTAGTGTATGCTGTGTTTTTGTGTGTGTGCACCATTTATACATGAGGCTCCTGGGTATTTATGTTTTCACCAAAAATCAACACTTCTCCTAGGTAACCTGTTAGACATTAGAGACAGAGCAGGATTAGGAGAAATAATAGCCACTAGCAGTGAATTAATGTGTGGTGTGAGTGAAACCAGTGGAGAACGACCCACCTATCATAGTCCCTTTGTCCTCCCCTCCGTCTCTTTGTCTGTCCATTGCAAGATAGGGCTTTGGCGGAGGTACCTAGGCTTCCTTCCTAGGCACTACCATCACCAGGGACCTCAAATGGGAGCTGACCATCAGCTCACTCATCAAAAAAGCCCAGCAGAGGATGTTCTTCCTGCGGCAGCTGAGGAAGCTCAAGCTACCCACCAAGATGTTAGTGCAGTTCTACACAGCCATCATCGAGTCCATCCTCACCACCTCCATAACCGTGTGGTACGCAGGAGCCACTGCCAGGGACAGACTAAGGCTGCAGCGCGTCGTGCGCACTGCTGAGAAGGTGATCGGCTGCAAGCTCCCATCTCTCCAGGATCTGTACATCTCCAGGACCCGGAGGCGTGCTGGCCGGATCATAGCCGATCCCTCACACCCTGGTCACGTACTGTTTGCCCCCCTCCCCTCTGGTAGAAGACTTCGGTCCATCCAGACTAAAACCTCCCGTCACATGAACAGCTTCTTCCCCTCTGCCATTAGACTGCTGAACACTAAGTGACTTATTGACTCTCGTGCACCATGTACAGCAGCTCAACCAGACTCATGTCAATCATCACTGTTTTCTTCCTGCATTACTGACTGCACTATATAGTTCTCCACAGTATCTGCTGCTGGCTAATATATATTTTAACTGTTGACCAGTATCACTTAATCTTATCCTACACTTTATTACATGTATAGTTTATTTCTCTTATCCTATCATGTTTAATGTTGCAGCATTGTACCGAGACAAATTCCTAGTTTGTGTACTACATGAACAATGGCAATAAACCTGATTCTGATTCTGATTCTGATTCTGAGGTATGTACTCGCAGATCACCTCCAACATGTAATGAGTTTGTCTTTGGGCCAAGGGCCACCTCTGGTGAAAATTTCATTCAAATCCATGTATGAGTTTTTGCGTGATCCTGCTAACAGACAGAGAAACGGCAGCAAAAACAACTAGAAAAGCACTCGAAGAGCACAGACCTCCGGCAAGCAGCTCATTTCCCCCAAATGACTTTGTTATAAATGTAGCAGTTTTCTAAATGCAACATTTCTGCATTTGATATTGATGAAAAATACTTATTCAAGTTTCCTTCTATAAGATTTATTGAAATAACAAATAAATAGTATTAGGTAACTTAGCTACAGAAATTTTTGTGTACCAGCAAAAGTAAAATTTAACCAAGTTGATACTGATTTTTCCTAAAAATTCCTGGATCCAGGTGATGATCTGGATCACCACAAAAATGTAATCATTGGTTCTCCATGCCATGACACACCTTTCCTGAAAATTTCATCAAAATCTGTTCATACATTTTGGAGTAATGTTGCTAAGAGACAGATAGACAAAGCAATGCCGGTGTCGTGGCAAAAAGTGATCAGCTGCCGAAAATTGATCACCAGGTGCCATATTGTAGTTATGGGGTTATATTAGCTGTAAAATATATATTTTAACAGATAAACAGTACTGAGTTAGGTATAATAAGATATATTTAACACTTATGATGCATTTTGAACTGGAAACAAACTTGATGTAGGATTAAAAGCAATTAAAATAATGCAGTCACAAGGTTACATGGAAAAATACATAGATTTACTGGATATATATACTTGTAGATGCTGTATAAATACATATTCTGTGTGTCAACCAAAATCGCCATCAAATCTAATCATCCTGTTCCCTGGGAATCCACGTTCCCCGTGCCATTACACACCTTTCCTGAAAATTTCATCAAAATCCATTCAAAACTTTTTGTGTTATGTTGCTAACAGACAGACAAACCAACCAACACCACTAAAAACATTACCTCCTCCCCTTGGCAGAGATAAAAAATATGTTACCAAAACTCCTGTACATTTATCTGCCACATGTGAGTATTTTTGACAACTTGATTGGTTTGTTTTTAAGCTTGCATGGTATTATGGAGTTGGGTAAATTCAAAGTAACGTGCACACAGTTCTACAACCTGTCACTCACGCGCTCTCTCTTTCTCTCTCAAACCCACACACACACTACCCTTCTTTCCTCTTATCATTCTATGAGGTTCTGTCACCACGGGTGAAATGACCAGATTCCAGTGTTAGCTTCATTAGCAGCTATAGTACGCTTGGGTCTC
The DNA here is from genome assembly GCA_020510985.1 of Pholidichthys leucotaenia. NCBI lineage: Eukaryota > Metazoa > Chordata > Actinopteri > Cichliformes > Pholidichthyidae > Pholidichthys > Pholidichthys leucotaenia. Next base: position 206,347,927 of record CM035839.1, read on the forward strand.
CTTTCCTTTCATGCTGTGAAAGCACCAATAACTCACAAGTAACAGCCTTGGCGTTCTTGGATATTCTTTCATTTTTCTCAAGAGCAGTGAAGCACTTGCTTAGCTGGATCACAGCTTTTAGGATGTCAGGGTTTGATGGTTCTCTTCCACCACTGGGATGACGTTTCTTTGTTTTTATTCTTTGTGGAGGATCAGGCATAAGTGTGTATAAACCTCCAAAGCTTTAATGTCTTCTATAAAGCACATCTGATGTCTCTCTTTACGGGAAGCTCCACTGAAAAGTGGTTAGCATGTTGCCGCAGAGCTTGGAAGATTTCAATGGTAGGATTGTTTCAGGGCGGGATTATTGTGTTATTCATGTGCTTGCAGGGGTCCAAAGAAATACATTGTATTTGGTGATTCAAAATTGGCCCTATCTGTCTCTGTTAAGCCCATAGAATAGAGGGTGATGTCCTTTGAGGGGTCTTTGAGCTTAAAAAAAACACTACAGTATATATAGTAAAAGACAGCTTCTTACTGTATCTTTTCAGCATGATGACTAACATGTTTAGCTAGCCTTAAGCTAACTGTGCTAGGAAGTAATAATGCACATTGGTGATTGTCCCATACTTAATTTTGTTTTGCTAAATGGTTTTGTAGGGCAGTTAAGGTTGCTCTCACACAGAATTCTTTAACACAACAGTAGGTGTTGTGCGTTTGATCGAGCACGGCCGTGTGATTATAGATGCATAGACATCCAATTTTGCAGCCAATGCCCTGTGGCTGATATCTTCTGTCTTCAGTGGCTATTTACTAGTCCTTTCCCCACTCTGTTTATGCTGAGCACCAAACTAGAAGGTGGAAAGTACCATATTTATGGTCTTTGCTATGACCCGGCTAGGGTTGGAAACCACTACATCCCGGCTGTTGGGCGGTGCTCTACCACTAGGCCACCACTCCGGTAACACAGCAGATCCATCCAACTTCTTCCGCTTAATCCTTTTCGGGTCGTATGGGGGCTGGAGCCTATCCCAACATCTTTGAGCGAGAAGCAGGGTACACCCTGGACAGATCGCCAGTCCATCGCAGGGCCAACACAGACAGACAGACAACCATTCACTCTCACAGTCATACCTAAAGACAATTTAGAATCCCCAGTTTGATGCCAATTAACCTAACTTGCATGTTTTTGGCATGTGGGAGGAAACCAGAGAAATCCCGGAGTAAACCCACGCAGACACGGGGAGAACATGCAGCAGATGTCTATGTAATTGTTTTGTGCAATGCCTATAACCAGAACTACCCTGTAATAAACTGTTATACATTGTGTGGCACAATATAACAGTATGTTTTAAGAGTGGGTTTCATTTTAATACTGTGGAGCTGAAATCTAACCCTGATACACTGGGTTTCTAACTAATGTTGTCATCCACATTAAGTGATGGGATGGTTTCTCTCTCTCCTGCCTGGAATGTTTGTTCACCATCTCAATTGTGTAAAAAAGTGAACTTTGATCCCTGTTAGATAATTGCTGAAGGATTGCTGCATAAAACTTGGAACATAAAAGGATTAGTTTTTATTAATGTTAGGGATTACAGCTTTAAAAATGTCATCAGTGAGACGCATCAGTATTTGTCGTTTTAAAAAAGACAGATGTGTCTACATTTTTGGTAGCTTGTTGGAAAAGCTCTGAAACTGCAAAGTACTAATCACCTCCTTCACACCCCCTCTGGAGACGGGGAACTGCAGACATCCTCCTGGCAGGTTCCAGCTGAAGATGCTGTTTCTCAGTGGAAAGCAGTGCCCCCCCCTCTCCCTCCTCCTCTCTCTCCTCTGACTTTGCTGTGCAGACACTCTCCTCCCCCAGCATTCTCCCTTTTCCTCCCCTCTTTCACTCTCTTTTTCTGCTCTTGCCTGTTTGCTACACACGGCTGATAAGGAGCACTCAGTACAGGTGGACAGCAGCTCGAGCCATTTGGGCTGTAACCGCAGACTGAAAAACACTGTCATTTCACCTGTCACCATGTTTGCTTCTATTTGGTATGCTAAGAAGCTTGGGAGACGACTTGTCCAGAACAGCCGGAAAGCTAAAATGATGAGAGACAAGGTAGGTTTGTTTGACTGATTTACTTTGGCTCCACAGAATAACTACATAACCCAGTGTTCTGAGAATGTTAATGCAGAGCTCAGCCTTAAACCATCTACAGTAGTTTGAATGAAAGGCGCTGCCCTTTATGGTTGGGATGTGTGATTGAGGCAGTGCTGCATTAGCAGATAGAGCCACTTCAGATCACCTGTTGATTAATGGTGGCACTGACGTCTGTGTTAGTGGTTTGAGTTTGGGTGTAAATTAGTTGACTTTGCTCAATTGCGTCCTTTCTGCCTCATTTGAGAATGGAAATGAGCAACATGGGACACACAGTCTGCTGCCCAGATAGCCTAATCTTTATTTTTTATCTGTTTTGTGACCGTGCCCAGACATTCAACCCCATCGCCACTCATTAAACCTCAGAAAATATGCCTGTGCTCAGTCATTGTGACCCTGAACACGAGCTATTCTTCATGGACGTCTTTCAAGTCATCTGCCTTGAGCTGAGCCAAGTTTTTGACACTGCAGACTCTCCTCCTCACATGCTCCTGTTGAAGCCATCAGATAGATGGCTCATGCAGAACTACACACCGACAGGACACCTCTGTGTCACCTGTGGGTAGTCCTTTCTTCACAGTGATGCTGTTTTAAACTCATCATTGAGAATGGGATGTCAGCATTACTTGAGGGCTGAATGGAAGATGAGTTCACTTCATCAGACATTTGCTCTGTTAAGACGGTAGCTCACTAGGCTGCAGCAGCTCGCGACTAGTTAGAGAATGGCATTCGTGAGGGAGTTTCCAAAATCTCTCCAACACTCATGGAGTTTGCACTTTCCTCTTGTAAGTCGCAGGGCTTCACTCTCATGTCGCAGGAATTTTCAGCATGTTCAAAAAATTTATGTAACGTATTTTCTCTCCAAATAGTCACAGTCATTGTGGGTGTCTCAAACCCATCTTAAACCCTTCTCAGTTTAGTTTCTGTGAGTCACAAAGTGTGTGAAAAGCTAAACAGCTTTGTAAGGGGTTGGGGACCTATGAACATCAATTGTGACTGACTGAAGACAAAAAGGACAAGGCATTCTGCGTGCAAGACAGGCCTGGTTATTTTCTAGCACATGCTGAAACAGTTGAGACTGACAGGGGTTTTTTTGTCACCTGCATGTTGCACAAATGTCATGCAACACATGCATGAGTTGTATGTGAACTCCCAGCAAATTTTGGCCCCAGATTTTCCAGGGGTTCATGTGACATTCGTGCAGTATTCCTGCGACATACACAAATGTGCCAATTCAGTGGGATTCCACAAATTTGCATATTTGTCCAAGCTTTTTTTTTTTTAATCTCCATCTTGCCGTGAGCTGTTGTAACCCACTGAGATACTAACTTTAGGTTCAACAACTAAAGCTGGTGACCTCAGCTGTTATTTAAACCACTTTACTCAGACAGCTGTATTTTCAGAGTTCTTCTTTGGGATGGAGTCTGGAGCTTTCCGGTCCTTCCATTAAGATTCCCTCCCACTTTTACCATTTGCGTGACTCTTACAACTTCCACTGGCTTCACCAGTAATTGCAGCATCAATCCTTCTGATTATACTCTAGCTACGTAGGTAATCTGTGACCCCATGCAGTGTGTGCGCCAAGGCCACATTCACATGAACAAAAAGCAGCAGGCTGCTTAGCAACAACCGTTTGCAAGTGCATGTGTGTAGTAGCCCAGCTACTCATGTTGTGGGGGGCTTTAATCTACCACAGAGGCAACAGGTACCTGTGATGTACTAAACAGTTACTTTTTTTTAACGTGAATACCTGCATTAAGGATTGGGCTGGGAATGTGATTATTATAGAAGGTGTGTGATGCACTGAAATGAATGCTGAAGGGAGAGGGAAATCATATTGTAGATATCCCCCAATGTATAAACTTGAACAGTGAAGTCTGTCGTCAGACTTCACTGTACACATCCACAGCAAAAGTAATCTTATAGCACTTTTAATTGTAGGGTAAAGAGCCTAGTATCTTTGAAAGATACCCCAACAATCAGGTGATCCCCTGTGAGCAGCACTGGCGGAGATGAAAAACTCCCTTTTAACAGGAAGAAACCTCCAACAGAAGCAGGCTCAGGGAGGGGCCGTCATCTGCTGCGGCTGGTTGGCTGGTGAGATGATGGAGAAGATGAAGAAAAAACAAACATGTAAGGAACGAGCAACTCAACAGGGACTCAGAATCTATTGGAGAGAGCAAATGTTAATAAAAAGTAAAAAGTGGAAGTCCAGTGCATCATGGGAAGTCTCCCAACTGTCTGTACTTATAGCAGCATAACTAAGGCAAGGCTTAGGGTCACATGATCCATTCCTAACTATAAGCTTTATTAAAAAAAAAAGTTTTAAGATTATTCTTAAAACAGTAATTGAGTCTGTGTCGTGACCTCAAATCGGCGACTGGTTCCACAGGAGAGAAGCCTGATCACCTAAAGCTCTACCACCCATTGTATTACCCTAATAATGGCTGTACAAATAGTTTAAATTCAGGCTATTAATTAGGGGGCAAACATTTTATAAATAATCCATAAGCTATTATAACATATAGACAAAATACAAATAATGTGCCTACACATGTGTGTTCTATCAAAGTTCAGATATCGTTTAATTCGGGTTACTCTGTTTTCTCATCAGCTACATTTTCACATCACCTTCTTAATCATGGTGGAGGAGTTTGCATGCCCTAATGATCCCAGTTGTCGGGGGCAACTTGCCAAGACAAGTTGGTCCTGGGTGAAGAGCCAGACCAAGAGCGGTCCAGTCGACGCCCCCCCCCCCCCTTCCTGGCCCAAAAAAGGGAGCCACTGTGGTGATCCGAGCGCTGAGTTATCCACGCCCGGGCCACTCAGTATTCTCCCTTTTTCTCCATCATTTCTGTTCAGTTATTATTAGGTTTCTCAGGGCTTTTACTGTGACAGCGCCGCAGCCAAACTTCCGGCTGTCAAAGTCTAGCTGGCACTGTCACAACTGATCATGATTTTGGTCATTACATTTTCTCCTCTCCTGTTTGGTTCATTATTTTCTGTTATCAGTATTTAAGGGAACAGCTGAGGCTCACTCCTCTCTGCGACCTACGTCTACCAGGACTGGAGTCCTTATCCCTGGCTCCAGTCTTCCTTCCGTGTTTGGTTTGTCCTCGCTTCATCATTCGTAAGTGTTTATTCTATAACGGCAGGTTCCGCCCTCGCTACGCTCTTGCATTGATGTTAGTGTTCTTTATTTTGTGTTCTAGTTTAGTGTATGTGTTTTGCCACATGTGGCTCTTTATTTTGTTCTTTCTGTAAATAAACAAGCAAGCTTTCCGTTGGCATCTTGCGCCTCATTTATGCCCTGAAAGGGGCAAACACGACAGCCACATGGTTTTCAATTTGGTTCTGGATGTTCCTAAGAGGGGTCGATGGGAGGATGTCAGGCTATGTTTTGGAGCATAAGGAGTTAGGCAATCACTGATGTACTCCGGTGCATTTGTGAGAAGTCTAGCAGCAGAATTTTGAATTAACTGAAGTATGGAGAGTTTGCTTGTATTTAAAAATGAATACAGAGAACTACAGTAATCCAGACAAGATGTAATAAAAGATGAAGGACATTTTCCAGGTGTTTGGGGGCGGAATGGGACAGATCTGGGAGATTCTGCTTAACTATATGAAGCATGACTGGAGAACTGATTTAACCTGAGACTGCTATCAAAAATTGCATCAGTGTTTTTCTAACTCGGAGTGAAATAGGTGGAAAAAGAGCCAAGTTGTGATGCAATCTGATGGTGTGTGGAGTTTGAATCTATGATAATGACTTCTGATTTTATGTATTTGCCTTGAGTTGAAGGAAATCAGTTGGCAACCAGTTCTTAACATCATTAAGGCATGCACTGAGAGTGGCTAATTGATTATTACTGTTAGTATCGAAGGAGAACTAAAGCCGTGTGTCTTCTGCGTAAAAATGGAAACTGATGTTATGTCTGTCCAGGTGGTAGCATGTACAGACGTGGACAAAATTGTTGGTACCCCTCTGTTAATGAAAGAAAAACCCACAGTGGTCACAGAAATAACTTGAATCTGACAAAAGTGGTAATAAATAAAAAGTCTATGAAAATTAACCAACGAAAATCAGACAATGCTTTTGAATTGTGGTTCAACAGAATTATTTTAAAAAACAAACTCATGAAACAGACCTAAACAAAAATGATGGTACCCTTAACTTAATATTTTGTTGCACAACCTTTTGAGACAATCACTGCAATCAAACGATTTCTGTAACTGTCAATGAGACTTCTGCACCTCTCAGCAGGTTTTTGACCCACTCCTCATGACCAAGCTGCTCCAGTTGTCTCAGGTTTGAAGGGTGCCTTCTCCAGACGGCTAAATCCTATTGAACATCCACAGATGTTCAATATGATTTAGATCAGGGCTCACAGAAGGCCACTTTAGAATAGTCCAATGTTTCGCTCTTAGCCATTCTTGGGTGTTTTTAGCTGTGTGTTTTGGGTCATTATCCTGTTGCAAGACCCATGACCTGCGACGGAGACCAAGCTGTCTGACACTGGGCACCACATTTCTCTCTAGAATACCTTGATAGTCTTGAGATTTCATTGTACCCTGCACAGATTCAAGACACCCTGTGCCAGATGCAGCAAAGCAGCCCCACAACATAACAGAACCTCCTCCATGTTTCACAGTAGGGACAGTGTTGTTTTGTTGGTATGCTTCATTTTTGCGTCTGTGAACATGAGCTGATGTGTCTTGCCAAAAAGTTGCAGTTTTGTCTCGTCTGTCCATAGGACATTCTCCCAGAAGCTTTGTGGCTTGTCAACATGCAGTTTGGTAAATTCCAGTCTGGCTTTTTTATGATTTGTTTTCAACAGTGGTGTCCTTCTTGGTCGTCTCCCATGAAGTCCACTTTGGCTCAAACGACGACGGATGGTGCCATCTGACACTGATGTACCTTGACCTTGGAGTTCACCATGAATGTGTTTAGAGGTTGTTCTGGGCTCTTTTGTTACCATTCGTATTAGCCGTCTCCTCCTGCGGCCACGTCCAGGGAGGTTGGCTACAGTCCCGTGGATCTTAAATTTGTGAATAATATGTGCAACTGTAGTCACAGGAACATCATGCTGCTTGGAGATGGTCTTATAGCCTTTACCTTTAACATGCTTGTCTATAATTTTCTTTCTAATCTCCTGAGACAACTCTCTCCTTTGCTTCCTCTGGTCCATGTTTAGTGTGGTACACACCATGTCACCAAACAGCACAGTGACTACTTGTCACCCTTTAAATACATAGGCCAACTGACTGATTACAAGTTTGTAGACACCTGTGATGTTAATTAGAGGACACATCTTGGTTGAACATGTCCCTATGGTCACATTATTTTCAATCTTTTCTAGGGGTACCATCATTTTTGTCCAGGCCTGTTTCATGAGTTTGTTTTTTAAAATAATTCTGTTGAACCACAATTCAAAAGCATTGTCTGATTTTCATTGGTTAATTTTCATAGACTTTTTATTTATTACCACTTTTGTCAGATTCAAGTTATTTCTGTGACCATTGTGGGTTTTTCTTTCATTAACAGAGGGGTACCAACAATTTTGTCCATGTCTGTATGTGGAAAAAAGCAGTTGGGAAAGATAATCATTTCTGCAGAAAGATGGTAGTGCTTTGGTTGCTGGGGGGACTGTGGTGCCTCGAGGGGATCAGGCAGTGGCATCATGCACATGCACCCCACCATCAGTGTGTGAATGGATGGATAGCAGGATCTGTAAAGCACTTTGGTCATCCAGAGATGAGTAAAAAAGTGCTATACAAGTGAACGCCATTTCCATGTGAGTTTTGGTGTGTGCTTTAAATGGTATGTATGTGTGTGTGGCTGCACGGTGGCGCAGTGGTTAGCACTGCGGCAGCACAGTTTACCCTTGGCCGGGGGATTGTGGGGATCGTGGGATCGTGGGTTCGATCCCAGCCCCCGACCAACAGTGATCTGTGTGGAGTTTGCATGTTCTCCCCGTGTTGCGTGGGTTTACTCCGGGATTTCTCCGGTTTCCTCCCACATGCCAAAAACATGCATGTTAGGTTAATTGGCTGTTCTAAATTGTCCCTAGATATCTGTTTCCTATAGGCCCTTAGAATAGAGGGTTAGTATTAATGAAAGCGCTTTGAGTGGTCTTTGTGACTAGAAAAGCGCTATATAAGTGCAGGTTAGTTAGTAGTTAGTTAGTGTGTGTGTGTGTGTGTGTGTGTGTGTGTGTGTGTGTGTGTGTGTGTGTGTAGCCATGTGTAATGCCCTGACAGAGCCACACAAGACTAAACTTTGATCAGCACAGCTGGAAAACAACTAATTTGGGTTTTGTGTCACTGGAGGTGTTTTAGCAGCAGTTTTCTTTTTGGTCTGTCTAACACAATACAGGAGTTTAAGAAGGCAAAAGTAAAGGGTTCAGCTTTGCTTTCATCAGTTTGCACTTGGAATTGGCCTAGCAGTGTAGGGCACATGCCACTCATCTGCAGTGATCCCTGGTTAGAATCCCTGACAGAGGCCCTTCCTCTCAGTCTCTCTCTCTGTCTTCACCCCATTTCCTGTCTGTCTTTACTGCCTAATAAAGGTGAGAAGGACAAATATTAATGTTCTTGTTCCTCTTTTTCAGATGTAAGATTCCCCAAATAAGGTAAAAAAAAAATCCAAGCCACAGGTTGAATCATTTATTGAAACAAAAGCAGCTGTTCAAGTGTTTCAATGACAGTCAAATTGGAAGTTATTTCCCCTCTCTTTTTCTTACTGTTCTATTCCATTAACATCAACACTACAGGCATTGATATTAAGGCACAACAAACCTGTGCAGCTGGGCATTGAAATATAATTGGAAAATAAGACTTATTAATTGCGTGTGCGCTATCCACTAAATATCCAAATTTACCTCTGTATAAACCCCTCATAATAAAAGTTTGCATAATTTCCCCCTTCTATGAATTATTCTAACATATAATTAACTGCTGATGCTGACCACTTCTTTCTTATATTTTCTGGAATAAGAACAACTAAAGGTTTTCAATGGAATAGTTTCTACACAGCAAAGTGGGCAAAGCTTAAAAAAGCAGAAAAGTTTATATATTTTTTTTAAACGTTTGATATATATCACATTTTGGTAAAATATGCTGGTAATGATAATGGTATACAGCAGACACTGTCGTCTAAGCCAATTTTCCCGCTGCCAAAAGGAGAAGGGACTGGATGTAGAGAAAGAGAATTGAAAGGCTGTATCTAAAATTGGAGCTGGGATATCAGCTTATGTTATGGTCAGTGGGTGGAGCAAAGCGCGGGTAGTGCTGTCGGGAATGAGTCAGCAGCCAACATGAAGCTCTGGTCAGGTTTGCCTGACGTGATCAGGTTATACAGTCGGGCTGCTCTTTTTTACGCCCTGTTTGAAAACACATTACACCAACAAAGTGGTGAATGGCTTTTTCACAGTCAAGTTAAAGCATAAATGAGCTACAAATGATGTGACTCCAGGAAATCTTATTATTTCTCTTGTAAACTTCATTTTCGAAATTGACTGTAACATTTTGTTGATAGATGAGCTCCCCTTTGGCTCAAACATGGCTAAGTCAGGTGAATTTGTTCAGATTTTTCATAAACAGGGGCAGAGAAAAATCTTGTCTAAGGTTACATGAAATAAGGCTGTGCTCGAAAACTGGCTATCTTCACATTACAAGAAGAATCAGCACAGGAAGGAAACTACACCATGAGGAGGGGAGAGACGAGACTGAATTTTAAGGGAGAAAGGAGACAATCAAATGATGAGAAACAGCTGAGAACAATCGGGCAGGTGAGGGGAGACACTAACAAGGAAAGAAGGGGCACAGACAAAATGACAATAACTAGTAGGAATGGGACATCGACCGTAGAAAATAGAATATAACAGACACAACCAGAACTAAGGCAATCCTACATAAAACCAGGAATAAAACATAACTTAGGAAAATCACCAGAAACTAGACCTAAAAGTAAACTGAGAATCATAATCAAGCACTAACAGGAAATAATTTACAAAATAAAACAGAAAATGAGTTAACCTAAACCAAACAAGAGCAAATACTTTCAGAATAAAACTTGAACTAACAATAGCAGATCATAATATTAACAAGTCTAAATAACAAAACAGAAAGTAACCACAAAATAAGCCAAGAGTCAAACTAAACCCAGACTAACAAGAACTAAATATGTGGAGAATCTTAGGAAACCAATTACAGAAGTCAACATAATAAAACCAGAGTTATTGTCCAAACAGTAGAAATAAAATATTCACGAGTGACCCAAATTCCATCAGATTTTAGATCAGTTTTGTGCAGCCAGGCAGCCCTAAAAAGTCAGCTGTCACAATAAGGGGAAAAAAATCTGATTTGAGTCATTTCAGGGTGGTAATGTGAATGTATCCTAAAATATTATACAATTTTAAGATTTTCAAAAAGGCCATTTTAGCTTTATTTGGCTGGTTTGGGTTTAGACTTAAATCAGCAGCATGGTGTAACAGCGGTCAGCACCGATGCTTCACAGCTAGAAGGTTCCTGGTTTGAATCCCATGACCTGCAGCGTTAGGATCCTTTCTGTATAGAATTTGCATGTTGTCCCTGAGATATGTGGACTTAATTGGGATACTCCAGTTTTCTTCTAACCTGCATGGTTGGTTCATCACCACTACTTGGTCTCCCTCAGACGAGCAACTACAGTACTCTGAAAAAGTATTTGCCTCTTTCCTAATTTCTTATATTTTTGCATATTTGTCACACTGAAATGTTTCAGATCATCAAACAAATTTTGATGTTAGACAAAGATAACCCGAGTAAATACAAAAGGCAGTTTTTAAATTATTTCATTTATTAGTGAAAAAAACCTACCCGGCCCTATGTGAAAAAGTAATTGCCCCCTCTTGTTACATCATGAATTAACTGTGGTTAACCACATATTTTGGAAAGCTGAGTTCAATTTCACTAGCCACACCCAGGCCTGATTGCTGCCAGACCTGTTTAAATAGAACCTGTCTGACAAAGTAAAGTAGGCTAAAAGATCTCAAAAAGCAGCACATCATGCTGCAATCTAAAAAAATTCAAGAACAGATGAGAAAAAAAAATCCAGAAGTAACGTCTAAAGAACTACGGGCTTCAGTTTGGACACTGATCCATGATACAACTGTAAGAAAGAGACTGGGCAAAAATTGTATCCATGGGAGAGTTCCAAGCCGAAAACCACTGCTGACCAAAGAGAACACAAAGGCTCGTCTCATATTTACCAAAAAACATCTTGCTGATCCCAAAGACTTTTGGGAAAATATTGTGTTGACTGACAAAGGTTGAATTTTTTGGAAGGTGTGCATCCCTTTACATCTGGCGTAAAGCTAAAGCAGCATTTCATAAAAAGAACATCATACCAACAAACATGGTGGTGGTAGTGTCATGGTCTGGGGGTGCTTTGCTGCTTCAGGACCTGGACGACTTACTGTAATTGATGGAACCATGAATTCTGCTCTCTATCAGAAAATCCTGAAGGAGAATATCCAGCCATCAGTTCATGACCTCAAGCTCAAGCCCTCCAGTGTAGCTGAGTTAAAACAATTCTGCAAAGAAGAGTCAACCAAAATTCCTCAACATCACTGTTGAATTGTTGTTTTTTTTTCACATTGTTAAAGAGGAGCAGACTTTTAAGTTCAGTTGGGAAAACTTTATATTGTGAGCAGACCCCAGCTCTCCACCGTTTTTGGCTGTTCTCACTGTGTGAGCATGCTCTGCCTCGAATGGGGAGCATGCAGAGGAACAGAAGGAGCACTGCATGCCGGATGAAATGTTGGTTGTTGATTATGTAAAAATAATTGCACATACGTAAATGACGACTTCTCATGGCCAAAAAATTATCTTTTTTTTTTTTCTTATCATATGATTAATCGTTTTAGCTGTTGTTGTTACAGGCCTAGAGTTATTTATCCATGAGCCACGATATTTGAAGTCTTCCATCATCTCAAGTCCTTCTAATGTTTTTAGTCTTGGTAGATGTTGGATGTTATACGTCAGAACCTTAATTTTACTAGCATTTATGCTTACTCCAACTTGACTGCACTTAGCTTGGACATGTTGGAGCATCTCTGGGGCTTGTTCCATTTTATCTGATAAAAGTGAGATGTCATCAGCATAGTTAAGGTCTGTTAAAACAACCTTAGGATGTCTGGAGGAGCGTCTAGGGTGGATGGTAATGACATAAAATGGGTATGGTGATGCATCTGTGTGTAGCGTGTAGTGCAGCTATTAGTTGCTCAACATCCTCTTGCTTTAATCCACTTGTGGGTGAAAAGAGAGCCGAGAGAGTAAGCCTCTCCTGCCGGTATAAAGCCTCTGCAAAATCAAGCCTAACGCAGTACCGCTTTATGGTGACATACAGTAACTGGGCACCCTTCAGCCCCAGAATCAGAATCAGAATCAGATTTATTGCCATTGTTCATGTAGTACACAAACTAGGAATTTGTCTCGGTGCCATGCTGCAACATTAAAAACATGATGAGATAAAGAGATAAACTAAAAAACTAAAAGACTAAAAACATGCAATAAGTGTAGAATAATAAGTAATAATAATAATAATAATAATGAGTAATACTAGTCAAGGCAGATTTAAATAAATTAGCAAGTAGCAGATAATATGGGGTACCACAGTGCAGTCGATAATGCAACAGAAAAACAGTGATGAACGACATGAGCTGCTGTATATAGTGCACGAGAGTCAATAAGTCACTTAATGTTCAGCAGTCTGATGGCAGAGGGAAAAAAGCTGTTCATGTGCCGGGAGGTTTTAGTTTTTAGTCCCAGGCTAACACTGCAAAGACTCGAAGGAGACTTGGCCCCCAAACATGTGATACACAGGCCCACAGGTGTGTGGACATGAACCAAGTCCCCAGCTATGGGTCAAATAGTTTTTTACATACAGTCATGTATGAAATAGCATTTGGTGCATCACAGCTTTTGTGTCTTTAGGAAGAAGCTAAGACTCCACCCACGCCTATTTGAGGTCATATGAGGAAATTTGTTTTCCCCACTGACCTAGGGTATTCCTGAGAGGAGCGGTGCCCCCAGGAATTTTCAGCCTTGTAAAATGACAGTGTATTAGATTAATTGATTACACAACATAACAAAAATAATTTTTTTGTAAGTTGTCTGTGTTTTTTCAACTGATTTAAGACAATTTTGCATCGCTGAATCTGAAAATGACATCCGTTTCTTTCAATCAGGTCAGGTTTTTATGCTAAGTTGTAAGCAGTTGTACAGCAGTTGTACAGTTGTACTGTAAATTGAATAGTCGACATTGATAAAGGTAAGAACATGTAAATTGAATGTTATGTCATCATTGTTCAAAATTCAGAGAATTTCAAGAAATAAAAAAGAATTTCGCATCATATAAAGCGAAAATACCCGTACATGTAAACAAAAACGTAAAAAACATGTGGGCATAGTTCAAAAAGTTGACCTGATTGAGCAAAACCAACGTGATTTTTGGATTCAGCACATCAAAATTGTCCCAAATCAGCTAAAAAAAACTTAGACAATAAATTTGGTGTTGACCAGTGTTAATCTAAATTGTCCCTATGAATCTGTCTCCGATAATCTTGTAGAACAGTGTTAGTGTTGTTACTAGTTAAGCACTTTAAGGGCCCTATTATGAAAAACAACAGTGTGTTTTTGTGCCATGCTTCCCACCTTACACCAGAGGTTTTGTTAGTTTCTGTCAGCGCATTGTCTGTTTTTTATGCTTGCCAGTATTTTTTTGTATTTTTATTCTAGTGGTTCTTTTTTTTTTCATTGAGGAAAAAGTAAGAAAGAGAAGGGGAAAAAACATTCATAATAGTAATTTACTCATGCATACTTAAATTATATGATCAGAGGTGGGTATAGTAGCCAGAAATTCTACTCATGTAAAAGCAGTGATATGAAATTAATAATTAAAAGTAGACAACCCAAAAGTTCTAGTTGAGTTAAGGGTACAAAGAGCACCCAGTTAAAATCTTAAGTAATAACTTCAGTCTTGAAGGTTTGAGATTTTTCGCCAAAATTTATAACAATTTTCTTATAGTTTTATAACTTTTCTCTGTAAATTTATCTAAATTTGCAACCATTTTCCTCATTTGTAATTTTCTCTTGTAAAATTGACTTTTCTTGTATATTTGAGACTTTATTATAAACTTGTGGATTGTTTTAGAGCAAATTTTTGTCAATTTTTTGTAAAATTACTGTTTTCTTATATATATTTGAAACAGATTGTGGTAAAATTTTGACTTTTTTTCTTATACAATTTACACTTTTGGCCATAATTTTGCAGAGCCAGAACAGAATAATTTAACTCTGATTTCAAAGAAAACAATTAATAAAATTGTATTTAATGAAATAAATGAACTTAAATGACCAAAGATGCAGTTATTTCTGTTATAATATTTCTATATATTTATTGTTTTTGTTTGTTTGTTTGTTTGTTTTTTTAGAAATCACCTCACCACCCAGACAGCAGAAAACACCTCCCTTATTTTGAAATCCAAATGTTGGCAGGTTTAGTTTGTCTGAAGGCTGGAGGATGTTGACGAATTTAAGTCACTGACTTTGTGAATTTTGGTCATCTTAACTTGCCAGGTACATAATAATGAACACAAATTTGTTAATATTGCAGTGGATGGTGAAGTAAATCCTCAGCAATTCAGTCATCCTTGCCTCTCCCTCAAGACTGCATATGAAGCCAAACCACACCTGTTTTCTAAATGACTCATTACACAACATAACAAAAATATTTTTTTTTGTAAGTTGTCTGTGTTTTTTCAACTGATTTAAGACAATTTTGCACCACTGAATCTGAAAATGACATATGTTTCTCTGAATCAGGTCAGGTTTTTATGTTAAGTTATAAGCAGTTGTACAGCAGTTGTACAGTTGTACTGTAAATTGAATAGTCGACATTGATAAAGGTAAGAACATGTAAATTGAATATTATGTCATCATTGTTCAAAATTCAGAGAATTTCAAGAAATAAAAAAGAATTTCGCATCATATAAAGTGAAAATACCCGTACATGTAAACAAAAACGTAAAAAACGTGGCCGTAGTTCAAAAAGTTGACCTGATTGAGCAAAACCAATGTGATTTTTGGATTCAGCACATCAAAATTGTCCCAAATCAGCTAAAAAAAACTTGGACAATAAATTTGGTGTTGACCAGTGTTATTCTAAATTGTCCCTATGAATCTGTCTCCGATAATCTTGTAGAACAGTGTTAGTGTTGTTCCTAGTTAAGCACTTTAAGGGCTCTATTATGAAAAACAACAGTGTGTTTTTGTGCCATGCTTCCCACCTTACACCAGAGGTTTTGTTAGTTTCTGTCAGCGCATTGTCTGTTTTTTACGCTTCCCAGTAGACAGTGCGCTGGCAGGAGGAGGCTCATTTCAAAGACGTGTGGCAGCACACAATCTCATGCAGTGTTTCCTCTGGCTCAAAGACCTTGGCGCGGTGGCAACATTTTTCTTTGGCGGGGAGGTGGCAGAAAGCACATGACATTATTGTAACTGGAATATGTAAATTTTATAGAATTTATTTCCTTTTTTTTTATTTTGCACAGTAACTTTGCATATGGAACTTACCATAAGAAGTATTGTGCAACCAAGGCTTGAATGTTGGACTATTGGGCCAGTTGGGGTGCCACCCAGACATCCTATGTTTGGACTTTTTACTGGTGTCATCCTTCTCTTCTTTCTCTGCTCTCACCTCTCCTGGACTCTCTTCCTGAACACTTTCCTCTCCTTGACTCATCTTGTCTGTCTCATCTTTTTTTTTTTTTTTTTTGTACTTATTTTGTACCCATGGGTAGATTTGTTTTGCAGTCTGGTGACAAGCCACCAGCTGCTGGTCGCTGCGTGCGCAAGCGCCCCGTATCCCTAACCTGCATGTTTTTAGCATGTGGGAGGAAACCGGAGAAATCCCGGAGTAAACCCACGCAACACGGGGAGAACATGCAAACTCCACACAGATCACTGTTGGCCGGGGGCAGGGATCGAACCCACGATCTCATGATCCCCGCGATCCCCCGGCCGAGGGTAAAACGGTGCTGTCGCAGTGCTAACCACTGCTCCACCGTGCAGCTTTCCCTCTCTGAGCCCTGTCTAATATAGGTTTTCTCTCTGTCTCTGGTGGTATACAAACAGGTTAGAAAATACCAAGTGTCACGTTTTGTCTTGCAGGGGGTTTTTGTCATGGTTTACATAAATGACAAAAATGTGTATTTTTTTGTATTTTTATTTTAGTGTTTCTTTTTTTTCATTGAGAAAGAGTAAGAAAGAGAAGGGGGAAAAACATTCTTAATAGTAATTTACTCATGCATACTTAAATTATATGATCAGAGGTGGGTGTAGTAGCCAGAAATTCTACTCATGTAAAAGCAGTGGTATGAAATTAATAATTAAAAGTAGACAACCCAGAAGTTCTCGTTAAGTTAAGGGTACAAAGTGCACCCAGTTAAAATCTTAATAACTTCAGTCTTGAAGGTTTGAGATTTTTCGCCAAAATTTATAACAATTTTCTTATAGTTTTATAACTTTTCTCTGTAAATTTATCTCAATTTGCAACCATTTTCCTCATTTGTAATTTTCTCTTGTAAAATTGACTTTTCTTGTATATTCAAGACTTTATTATAAACTTGTGGATTGTTTTAGAGCAATTTTTTGTCAATTTTTTGTAAAATTACTGTTTTTTATATATATTTAAAACAGATTGTGGTAAAATTATGACTTTTTTTCTTATACAATTTACACTTTTGGCCATAATTTTGCAGAGCCAGAACAGAATAATTTAACTCTGATTTCAAAGAAAACAATTAATAAAATTGTATTTAATGAAATAAATTAACTTAAATGACCAAAGATGCAGTTATTTCTGTTATAATATTTCTATATATTTATTGGGGGTTTTTTGTTGTTGTTTTTTAGGAATCTCCTCACCACCCAGACAGCAGGAAACACCTCCCTTATTTTGAAATCCAAATGTTGGCAGGTTTAGTTTGTCTGAAGGCTGGAGGATGTTGACGAATTTAAGTCACTGACTTAAATCAATAAATCAGTCATCAATCTGACAATAAATCTGGTGTTGACCAGTGTTATTGTTCCCGTTACCAGTGGGTTAAAACCACAATGAATGCCTCCATTGCTTGTGTACCTCTTCTGCCTTTTTCCCTTGTTTAAAGTACTTAAATAAGCTTGTGCTTTATATACTCTGATGCAGAATCAGGTTTGCTTCACGGACAGTGACGCTAAATAGGTCTGCCTGCTGACTGGAATGGTCACGCGGGCGGCATGCTCCAGAACTCCAACGCTCGGATGACTGTCATGCGTGTTGTTCACGTGCCTGCTTGTGGAGTGTCATTCCTTCATTTATTTTCTTAAGGTGGCGGTTGAGTTTTAGGCGTGATGGGCCACCATGCAGAAATGTTACCAGCGGAAACCTTGGACTGGCATAATCTCTGAATTGTAGCCGACATCTCTCATCCGTGCATAATTATGGTCATGTCTCCCAGTGCGAGGAAGGCTGTGAAGGAGGTCAAAAAGCTCCTTGCTCTTAAATGCATTTTCACTTTGTGAACGAGCCTGCATTATCCTCAGCGCAAAATGGATTTGTCCTCCCATTTAAATGTTGTCTTATTAATATTGTGCCTTTGATGTCGTTCCCCTGTTTATTAAAAGGAATGAGAGGAAGGAGAGCGATTCGTTTATTTCATGTTATGCCCCCAACACACCTCTGAATAATTAAAAATTTTAGGACAGCCTCTTAGCACTCTGTGCCCAGCAGAAAATTCAGTTTTGTGCTGCTGTAATAACAAAATGAAGTTTGAAGAGACCATAAATGCATGTGACAACTGATTATAGACTGCACCGCTGTAATATGGCCCTAAGTACTCTTTGAGATTAGAACAAGTGCTTTATAAATACAGATCCCAAATCATAACATATTTGATGTTATATAATAATTTGTTTCCCAAAGTATATTCGTATAACTCTAATTATTTATCCCTTTATCTTGATATGCAGTAGTAGTAGAACCATTAAATCAGATGTCTCATAAAACCATCTAAATAACCTTTGCATTGAAACAATTGCTTGCTGTCACAGTCTCTCTTTTCTGCCCTCTCATTCTGGCAGAGGGTGAGCAATGGAGGGCTACCTGGCTCTCCATTTCAAACGATTGCTTGCTCTCTAAACACGCCAAATTAATCTGTCCCTACAGATGTCCACAGCAAACTTTGCTTTTATTTCAAAGGACTTAGCTAGGATCACAGAAACCCACACAGCTGCCCAGTGGCAGTCTGCTGTCAGAGATATCCTAATTACAAATGGAGCCCTGATAAATAAGCCAACAATGGGGAACAACGAGGGGATTCTTTATAATGCTGCATGTGTACTGATGTGATAATTTCACAAGCGAATTCTTTAGAAATATCATTTTTACAATAGCGTTGTGGAAGGTTCCAAAAAGCCAAACTGAGAATTGCACCATCCCAAGTTATGATTTATTCTGAGCACTGACAGGATTATATGTGCTGCATTGTTAGCTGATGATACATTGAAAATTCTGTGTGTGATGTGAAGCAGCTCCGTCTCTTGTAAATGGTGTGGGTCATATATTGGAAGAGAACCCAGTGTGAGCATCACACTGTGGGCAGCACGGTGGTGCAGTGGTTAGCGCTGTTACCTTACAGCTAGAAGGCTCCAGGTTCGAATCCCCAGGCTGGCAGGGGTTGGAACCTTTCTGTGTGGAGTTTGCATGTTCTCCCTGTGCTGCATGGGTTTACTCCAGGGGCTCCGGTTTCCTCCCACAATCCAAAGACATGTATGTTAGGTTAATTGGTTGTTCTAAATTGTCCCTAGATATCTGTCTGCTATAGGCCCTTAGAGTAGAGGGTTAGTACTAGTGAGTGGTCTTTGAGACTAGAAAAAGTGCTATATAAGTACAGGTCCTTTCCTTATCACCTAAAACAGAGGTTTCCAATGTGAAATGATCATTAAGAAATAAATTGCTCTTTTTCACAAATATGTCTGACTCAGTTTAACAACACATAACTGGAGTTTACAGGACAGTTGTGACTCTTACCATTTAATTTCTGCTGCAGTCCAGGCTCTGCCAATTGTGTCAGCAACTCTCAGCACTTCTGAATATATGTAGTGCACATGTGAACCCTCATAGTTTTTTAAAGAACCTAAAATCCTGGTAATAGCCTTTTACTGCTGACTGTCTGCAGCAGTGCTATGTTCTGCTCTGAGTTGGTCTGCAGTTGCACTTTACTGCCTCCACAGGAGTGCAGTAACAAAGTTTGGAGTATAGGGACAGCAATGAATGTGACCACCTGATACCTGATACCACCACACCCCTTAAATAAAATGAAGTAAAATAAAATAAAAAATAAAATAGAATAACAATAAAATTAAATTCATAATTAGATAATTGAAGTCTATATTTCTAGCTTTAGAAAGCTTGGTTTGTCATGCATTAGGAATATGTAGGCTTAAAGCTATTGAAAACCCAAAATTCAGTTTCTCAAAAAATGTTATCACATAAGATTAATTAAAAAGTAGATTTTTAATAGAAATGTTAGCTGACTGAATAGTATGCCCATGTACCACTCAATACTTGGTCTGTGCTCCTTTTGCATGAATTACTGCATCAATGTGATGTGGTATGGGGTGATCAGCCTGTGGCACTGCTGAGGTGTTATGAAGGTCCAGGTTGCTTTGATAGTGACCTTCAGCTCATCTGCATTGTTGGGTCTGGTGTCTCTCATCTTCCTCTTGACAATACTCCATAGATTCTATATGGGGTTTAGGTCAGGAGAGTTTGCTGGCCAATCAAGACAGTGATACCATGGTCATTAAACCAACTTTTGGTACTTTGGCAGTGTGGGGGAGTGCCAAGCCCTGCTGGAAAATGAAATCAGCATCTCCGTAAAGCTTGTCAGCAGAGAGAAGCATCAAGTGCTTTAAAAATTTCCTGGTAGATGGCTGCAATAACTTTGTACTTGGTAAAACCCAGTGCACAAGCACCAGCAGATGACATGGGTCCCCAAATCATCACTGACTATGGAAACTTCACATTTCAACTTGGATTTGGTGCCTCGTCACTCTTCCTCCAGACTCTGGGACCTTGATTTCCAAATGACAGGACTTGGCACCTGATTTGGGGAGCCATGTCCCCAGTGGTGGCATAATGGTTAGGGATGTGGACTGGTGAGCAGAGGGCCGCCGGTTCAATCCCTGGCCTGGGAGGATCAGATGTTGGTAGGACAGATTATGTAGCAGTGCCCCACCCTCCTAAACCCCACTGTGGTGCTTGAGCAAGGCCCTTAACCCTAACTGTTCCAGTAGAGCTGCTCAGTGGCTACAGGTCAATCTGTGGTTGTACTGGTCACCTTCCAGGTGTGAATGTGTAACTGTATGAATGGGAACAGGGCGTCCTTGAAAAAGAGAGGTTGCATCTCAGTGGGACTTCCCTGTTTAAATTAAGGTTAAATAAACTAAAAAAATATATAATGTAATCCTCTGGTGTTGGTCTGCTGTGTTTCATCAAGTCCCAAGTCAGTGCAGTCATCTACCAAAAAATTTTAGAGCACTTCATGCTTCCCTCTGCTAACAAGCTTAATGAAGATGCTGATTTCATTTTCCAGCAGGACTTGGCACTCCCCCACACTGCCAAAAGTACTAAAACCTGGTTTAATGGCCATGGTATCACTGTGCTTATTTGGCCAGCAAATTTGGTCTGACCTAAACCCCATAGAGAATCTATGGACTGTTGTCAAGAGGAAGATGAAAGACTCCAGACCCAACAATGCAGATGAGCTGAAAGCCAGTATCAAAGCAACCTGGACTTCCATAACACCTTAGCAGTACCACAGGCTGATCACCTTCATGCCACGCCACATTGATGCAGTAATTCATGCAAAAAGGACCCCAGACCAAGTATTGAGTGTAGCGGCTGTGGCACAGGTGTAGTGTGGCCGACTACTGGTCAGAGGGTCTGGGGTTCAATTCCCACTAGGGCTGTCACAATAACCGCAATTATGTAATACCACGCTATGGACAAGCCTACCATGGTACTCCATGGTAGCAACCGCAACAACTGCGGTGTTCACTTTTTTTGTGTGTGTGGCGAAATCTTGTTGTTTGCTTATGTGCCCCTATTGATTATTAAATAAATTGGTAAATGTTAAGTGTATTTTTATTGCCAACAGCATGCTTGCACCTGGTACTGTGGAAGCTTCCACAGCACCGGATGCTGCCACTGCCAGCACCGTGTGGGGCAATCTCTCTCCAGATGGACTCCAGCAGGCAGTTAGTGGCGGAAGCATTTGGACGAATTGCTGAATACAGCCAGATAGTGAGCACTGAAAGGGCACAAAGTGTGTTATTTTCTTCTGAGCGGAGTGTTTATGATCCTGACAACTGAGCTCCGAGAGGGAAACAACTATTGCATAGTGCATTGCTTATTTGAATGGGATTTTTTGGACATCAGCAAAAATCATGGAGATAAGCACCACACAGGGTTCTGTACGGAGGCTGTCCTGTTATAATAAGCTGAATGTCGCTGCAGTCTCCAGTCCACACACCCTGTAGTTGAAATATGGAGTTACCGTCACTGCTTTATGAAAATGATCTTTTTTTTTTTTTTTAACAGAATCAGCAGTTCATGCCTAGGAAGACCGGAGCGCTGCACAATTGTCACACACGCACATAAAGTTGAGGGTGGAGCTGCAACAAGTTTCTCACAGCCTCCATCGTTTGCCACATAACTTATGAACCCTGTTTAAATTACAAGACAACATGGTCCTAAAAATATTTGCAATAATACTACATATCACAGTGTTGACGCTGAACCCCCAGTTGCTCCTGCTGGGTCAGACCAGTGTCTGTGCATGGCAGCTCTGCTGTCATCAGTGTGTGAATGGGTGGATAGTCAGATTTGTAAAGCGCTTTAGTCATCTAGAGATGAGAAAAAGCGCTATATAAGTGAACATCATTTACATGGACATACTTTTCAGTCGGCCAACATTTCAATTAAAAATCCACTTTTTTAAATTGATGTTATGTAATCAAATTTTTTGAGAAACTGAATTTTGGGTTTTCATGAGCTGTAAGCCATAATCATCAAAATTAAAAGAAATAAACACTTGAAATATATTACTCTGTGTGTAATGAATCTATATAATATATGAGTGTCACTTTTTGAATTGAATTGAATTACTGCAATAGATTAACTTTTTGATTATATTCTAATTTATTGAGATGTACCTGTAATTAGTATGACTGCAAAAATATTCCCCTTAAATTTAACAATAAAGTCATATGCAAGTTTAATTTTATGTCACTGTTAATGGTTGCAACCTCCTTTCCACATGTGGGAGCAGATGAGAGGAAACAAAGAGGAGGGGAGAGTTGCAACCACTCTTGTTTAAAAATAAAAAAGCTTCTGTTGATGGGACTGTTGACAACATGTGAACATTCCATGTTCGTGTTAGTTAGTTAATTAATTAATTATTATTGTTATTATTAATTAATTATTAATTGTTATATTAATTAATTAATTAATTAATTAATTAATTAATTAATATAACAGGGGTCACCAACTAAAACTGCAAGAGGTCCGATAAGTTGGTCCTCCTCCTCAGCTGAGGTCGAAACTAGGGGTGGGAATATTTAGGCACCTCATGATTCGATTATGATTCGGGGCTCCAATTTGATTCAAAACTGATTCTCAGTGCATCTTGATGTTTTTTTTCTATTCAGGATTTTTCCCTCCTACTGTGTGACAACGTGGTACTTTTTAAAGCAAAATATTTGCAGTGACCTATGAACTTACTTCCAATATCTTTGAATAAAACAAAATGGTTACCCAGCCACAGGGGGAGCACAAGCCAGTGTACTCCCTGTGCCTGTCCTAAGCCCGGATAAATGGGCAGAGTTTCACCAGGAAGGCCCTCCCATCTAAAAATCCTTGCCAAATCGACATGTGAATCATGGTGATATAAGGAGATGATACGCTGTGGCGACCCCGAAAGGGAGCAGCCAAAAGACAAAACAAGTCTTTGAATAAAACAAATGGAAGAGAAATGTGTCATGTCTCATGATCAAATGTATCTCCAAATGTGCTTTTAAGAAAAGTCATCATTTCCTGGACATTCTTTCAGAAGACCGCAGCTGTCTCCAGGCAGGGCGGTATCATTTAAACTGCTTTTGCACATAATTTTATTAAATTCATATTTTAGCTGTTTTTAGTTCTGTATTAATTTTTTAACAAAAAAATCTAATTAATTCTTTGCTCAATTTCAAACAAAATATGTCATGTAAAATTTTATAGAGGAGAACACTAGATATGTTTGTTGACGCCAAATAAATTGCTAAAAAAAATTCTAAAATCTACAATTAAAGTCCTAAAAAGGTAAAGATTTGCATGAAAAGACAAATAGTATTGCATTTAAAAAGATTAATATCTAAAAAAATCACACAAAATCCACCTCTATACTTTATTTTCAGCATAGAAAAACTGTTTCAAACTCTAAGCCGAAAAAAAACAGACAAAAAATGCAATTCCACACTACAGAATTCCTCAGACAGTTCTTTTGCTGTTGTTTTTTCAACAGTGTTCTTATCTGTTTAACCTCTTCTGTGTCTATTGGGTAACACTCTGTTACAGCATGGAGCTCCATGGTTACAGGGAGATGGGAGATGGAACTTTTCATGTTCAGTAACACAGAGCTTTTAAAGACTTTCTACATGATATCAGAGGGTTGCCAAAAGGACCTACATAACTCACATCATGCTGGCCCAACAGGATTGCAGTCCCGGGGGAAGCAGCCTCACTCCTGCATCCCAGCAGCACTCTCAGCAGAATCGGAGACAGAAGTGCCGCGGTAGATACAGTCAATTTGTGTCTGTTGGTGTGTGTGTTGCGACCCGCTAGACCAGTCAGACCCACCCAGAGTCCCATCCTGCCAGCCAGAGTGCATGGGAGAGCAGAGAGTGGAGTTTGCGGAGATCACCCAAGGTGTCAACACCATAAACTCTCCAGGTGGCTGCTGATACAGCATTTCGGTTCTTTTTTTTTTCATTGCGCCAAAACAAAATCATATTCTTTTTTTCCTAAAATGTGTCACAAGACTTCGGGGTCCAGATGTGGGCTGGAGTCCACCAGTTGGTGACCCTTGATATATAACATATGGTCTTGGTCTCGATCTCTCTCACGTAAACCTCAGATTTTGACTCTGGCTAAAAGCACTGTTATTATTATTACTAGCATTCATGCCCATTGAATATGGCATACAATGTTAAGGGTGGTGGACTACAATAGCAATAGCAAGCAAGTTTCGTCCACATACATACACCAGTGACACAATGTATCTGGCATGCATGAAGCATGATGATACAGAAAGAGCAATAACACAGTTATCATTTAGAAACTTGCTGCACCAATGAACATTTTAGACATCTGCTGAGACGTTAAGTGACTAATTTTTACTCACTCACTTCAGTCATTCCTACCTTAATCAGTTATCCTGCAGAACAGTCCATGGAATCCAATGAACTTTTTTTTTCTATTGTTGGATCAGTAATTTTATAATATTGTGTTCTGAGTTTTGGACTACGAACATTATGGAAAGGTTAAGCAAAAAAAAAAAACTAAACTAAAGCTGGGAAATGTGGCATTTATAAATTATAGCACCACCCATCATAATAACAGTCGGTCAAAACAAAGGGGAAATTATGTAAAACAGCAATAAAATACTAATAGTATGTAAGAACATGCATGATGGCCACCAGATTCAGGTTCAGGTTCAGGTTACTTTATTTGTACCCGTAGGTAGATTTGTTTTGCAGTCTGGTGACATCCATATTTACAAACCACAATTACATTCAACATAGACACAAACACAGGCACACATGAAGCTGACTATAAACATGATAAAAATACTCAAGGCTCCATCAATCAGGGTATAAAGACAAAGAGGTGAGAGAAAAACCAGAGGTAAGAGAGAAGGCTCATATTAAAAAGTTAAAAACTAGTCAAAGAAGTTAAAAACTCAAAGGTCTAAAACCCAATAAAATATTTAGAACCCAAATAACATCTTACAAAAATAAGTAAATATAAAATGGAGTTAATAAATAGGTACCTAAATTATGTACAATATATTGTTACAACTTGTTCAACTCTTTGACAGCAGCAGGAACAAAGCTGTTTTTGTCGTGCTGGGTTTTACTTTTTGGGACAGCAAACCTCCGACTTGAGGGAAGAAGCTGAAAGTTGCAGTGCAAAGGGTGGGAGTCATCATTTAAAATGGAGGTAGCGATCCTCTGTACTTGTCTGGTGTACAGGGATGTCAGGCTCAGCTGTGACTCACCAAGCAAACGACTGGACCATCTAACTACCTGATCCAAGGATTTTCTCTGTTTCAGTTTTATCTGACCAAACCATGACACTAAAGAAAAGGATAAAACAGATTCAATAAAAGCCCGATAAAACATTTTCATTATGGTTCGGCCAATTTGGATGCGTGCAAGTTTTCTCAAGCAATGCAAATGTTGCTGACCCTTTTTGCACACCCTTTCAGAACTCAGAACTCAGAAAAGATTTATTGCCAAGTACATTCACAGTAAACAACTGATAAACATACGAGGGATTTGACTTGACACTGAAAACGACATAGTTGACATTTTCAGTGACGCGGCAGCGTCAGTGACACGCCTGTCAGCAGACGGGGAACGGGAAGCATGAGGGAGGAAAGGGATAAACACAATAGGAGAGAGAAAAAAAGCATTGTTTGTCAGAATACAGGTCATAAATGATCAATATTATGATTACAAGAAAAAAAGCTCTCAATGCACAAGTAGCAGACAATAGAATCTATACAAGGACACAAAGAGAGCAGTGAATGAATAATCTTCTCATCAGTATAGTGAGTCAGTATGAGTGAGGTGTTGAGTGAGGGTGTTTATATCAGTTAAGAACAACAAAGTCTCTTCAGCAGGAGATGTTATGTCTACCATCTGGCAAAGGCTTGTCCTTGCACAGCAGATGGTATAGTTTGCCAGACAGCTGGCTGTCCTTGAGAGTCAATGCTGCTCACATGTTTTGAAAACAAAAAACTGCAGATAATCTGGAGGACTGTGACTGTGAGGGCAGGTCGAATAGTACTGACTTCAGAGAAAAAAACTTTATATTCTCTTACAGATTCAGTACTTAAATCCTTCATTGCTGGATGTTGAAATCATCATGGACGGCTCTCAGCGTGATCATGATGTAATCCATTTTCCTAGACAGTTCTCCATTAGCCGCTGTCAGAGTCCTGCCCAATTGGTCAATTTGATGGTTAAGCCTCGCCAGGTCAGCATTTTGATAGGCTCCGTCCATCTTCTTCAATTTACGGTACACCAGAACAATCCCAGATCCAATCAGTAGAATTCCGATGACCATTGCTACGAAGAGGTATAAATCTTCAACATCTTCGATAGAGAGATCACACAGGCACAAGAGTTTCCAATTACTTGTGTCCTTCAAATAGCCCGCGGCCGCTGTTCCTGCGGGGCAAACCGGCTCCCCCGGGCCACTTTTTCTCGTTGAAAAAATAGTGTCAATTGCGTTCAAAGCCCAGCTTATTAAATCCATAATTTTGTTTGATAATCAGCAGTAGAGACACGCAGACAGACGATAGCAAGCTGGGATCCAGTCAGTTAGGGGAGGAGAGAGATAAAGAGCCGGAGCTGGAGAAAAAGCGTCTGCTGTCTTTGGGAGGCGGAAGTGAATCACAGTTGAATTCACAGTTCTCTTCAAAGTTTAAATTACTATCAATAATCGTCCCAAGATATTTGTAGGATTGTACACATTCGGTGGCCTGGCCTTTTAGTACGGTGACTTTGTGCCTGGGAGTTTTCCTCCTAAAGTCAATAATCATGTCTTTAGTTTTTGTCGTATTCAGCTGCAGGTAGGAATCCTCACACCAGTGAACAAAATCATCAACTACTGGGCCATCCTGGAGGAGACTTACAATAACTGAGTCATCAGCATACTTTAGAATGTGTCTGTTGTCATGTCTGCTCTGACACATGTTTGTGTACAGGATGAAGAGTAGTGGTGACAACACACACCCCTGAGGAGAGCCAGTAGAAGAGGTCAGACAATGTACCATTGACCCTTACTCTCTGCGTGGGCTGCACGGTGGCGCAGTGGTTAGCACTGCGGCAGCACAGTTTACCCTTGGCCGGGGGATTGTGGGGATCGTGGGTTCGATCCCAGCCCCCGACCAACAGTGATCTGTGTGGAGTTTGCATGTTCTCCCCGTGTTGCGTGGGTTTACTCCGGGATTTCTCCGGTTTCCTCCCACATGCCAAAAACATGCATGTTAGGTTAATTGGCTGTTCTAAATTGTCCCTAGATATCTGTTTCCTATAGGCCCTTAGAATAGAGGATTAGTATTAAAGAAAGCGCTTTGAGTGGTCTTTGTGACTAGAAAAGCGCTATATAAGTGCAGGTTAGTTAGTTAGTAGTTAGTTGGTTAAGAAATCCAGAATCCAACCCACCAGATTATTGCTCAAATCAAATTGTTGCAGGAGCCTTTCAACTAAAATATGAGGTTGGATTGTATTAAAGGCGGAGGAAAAGTCCACAAATAAAAGCCTGGCGTGTGTCCCATTAAAATCCAGATGTTTAAAAAGCATGTTAAGCAGAGTGACAGTGGCATCCTCCACTCCTCTGTGAGGCCTATAGACAAACTGCAGAGGATCCAATGCATGCTCAGTCTGCTTTAGGACCTCACATCTGTCCAGTTTTTCAAAAATTTTCATTAAAATTGAAGTCAAAGCAACTGGTCTAAAGTTGTTTACCGTTTTAGGACAGCTGGATTTTGGAACGGGAACAACCACGGCTTCTTTCCAGATCTTAGGCACATGTTGTGTCTGTAAGGACTTATTAAAGATGTAATGAAATATAGGACTCAGTTCATGTGCACAGGACTTTACCAAGCGCCCACATATATTATCAGGGCCCTGACTTTTGTTCACTTTTACAGCGCAGAACTCCCTTTTAATATCCTGCACCTCAATATTAAAGTGCCGATTGTCTTTGAGTTTATGTTTCAAATCTTGGGTTTCAGTGCTAAAATCAGAGGAGTCAAAACGACCATAAAAACAATTAAGAGCATTAGCCAGCTCTGTGTCTGAATTAAAACCATCTAAAAACACACGATTACTGCGCTCTGTGCTCTGAAGGCCTGCAATAGTTTTCATACTGGCCCAGGCTGAACCAAGTTTCTTTGTTGCCATCTTGCTTTCCAACTCTGATTTATAATTCTGTTTTGCTCTTAAAATTTCGGACTTCAGCCCTTTTGTGGCAACCTGTAGCTCAGAAACAGACCCCTGTTTAAAGGCAAGTGCTTTCCTCTGTAAGCAGGATTTAACTGATTTTGTAACCTATGGCTTGTTGTTGGGATATATTGATAACAGATGTCACTGTTTTTAGTTAGAATGAAGCCTGTAAGCTATGAAAGCTTCAGAGCTTCATTGAGGCTTCACCTGGCCATCATTACTGAAGAGCTGTAGCATTTACTGTTCTTTAAGAGCAGTCTACCATGTACATTTACTGCTGTTTACAGCCTGTCAAGCTGGATTCATGCTGCACCTCTGCTGTCCACGTACGTGTAACCAGAAACTTCGTGTGATGAAATTTACGTCATCGTTTCCACTCCGCTAGTGTCCGCAGTGCTTGACTGCGGACGGCCGCGTGCAGCCCAAATTTTGTGACCGCGCCACCTGCACATGACCTGAACGCATTGAATAGTGCATGCACAAGACTGAACGTCCCATTCACGAGGTGGCAACATCGGCACAGCATACCAAGACTAAGTAGACAAAGAAGACAACGAGGAAGCGGAAGACGAGAATAAACATACATGAGTCATACATAAATATTTCAGCAGCAGCAGCATCGTCGTGAAAAAGGAGTGAAAACCGGGAAGTCAAACAGCAGAAAACAAGCAGCGTTTCTTCATTGGTGAAAATCCTGGTGCGTTAGCGCATTGGCGCTACCTATCGGGCGGGAGTGAAACTACAAATGATGGTTGTGCACATGCGTCAACCACTTGGCCTGGGTAGATGAAAAAAGTGAGCATGAACAGCGCCACGTGCGTGCCGGGCTCGTCCAAAGCGCACGCGGACCAAAATGGACTAGAGGGGAAATGCAGCATGAATAAGGCTTTAATGCTTACTTTACTCCTGCTACGATCAACGCAGACTCCGGTGCATACCGCTCCCTCACTTGCTCTCTTGCTCGACCACTCGCACAGAGTGTCACCTAGGTTTTGATTAGCGCTCCCTCTGCTGGCGGACACTATAATTGCATTTAAGAATGAAGTTTGAGACTTCCGGTTATGGCGGCCGCCTAGAAGGTCACGTATCACTCTGCTCTGCTCCTGGAAATAAAGATTCGGCAAATAACTCTCTCATTTGGAACAGAACTTTTCCCAGCGTTTGGATGAGGATATGCCGGTGAAGACTAAGGCTGGGAAATCAGGAGGGGGAAAAATTGAATCGCTGGGGCAGTCCAAATTAACGGACTTTAAAGTTTGTGGCGCAGTAGAAAAAGCTGCGGATATGGCGGATGAAATTAGCGGTGGTGCGGCGGCTGCTGACGATGGCGGCACAGGTGCAGTGCTGGCTGCCATTAGCTCAATGAGAGCAGACTTTTCCGCTAAACTTGATGGGATTATGGCAGCGTTGGATGCAATGAGAAAGGAGTTGGGTGACTGCGTGGAGCGAGTGACGCAGGTGGAGCTTCGTGTTTCAAGTGCGGAGGATGAAATCAGCGGACTTCAAATAAAGGTGCGCACTTTGGAAAAAAAAAATAAAGATCTGGAAAATAGCGTTCTGGACTTGGAATCCCGGTCCAGACGGAATAACCTGAGGCTGGTGGGTTTACCGGAGGGAGCCGAAGGTCGTGATTCATGCTCCTTTTTGGAGGGGTGGATCCCGGAGGCGCTGAACAACGCGGAGCTAAAATCATGAGTCGTCTTGGAAAGCTCCCACCGAATTGGCCCACCGAGGGGTAACAAGGCAGCACCGAGGACGCTAATTATGAAGTTTCTCAGCTACAGAGACAGGATGACGATCTCCAACGCGGTGCGGGCCAAAGGAGAAATTAAATACCAAGATCAGCAGGTGCGGTTCTACCCAGATTTGGCCTCAGGAATCCAACAATTAAGGAAGCAGTTTGACCCCATCCGCAAAGAACTGCGCAACCTTGAGATTCGTCATGGAGTGATTCACCCTGCAAGACTTCTGGTCACATATGAGGGCAGAACACACATCTTCAAGACCCCCGAGGAGGCGCAGAAGCTCATCAAGAAGATCCAGGAAGAGACTGGTGGGAGCTAAGCATGAACAGAATATAGGGTAGAATATTTGAGTATTTAACTGATTAGAAGTATATAACAAGATTACAAAATATAGATTGTATTACATATTAAAAAAAAAAAAGTACAAAATTGCTAAAAAATTTTGGAGTTAAATTGGAAAATTACAGAAGAGAGTTAATGTTACGTTATTAAAAGCAGTAGAGTTAGGGTGATTGGGAGGATGAAGAAGGAGTGGCTTTGGCTGATCCTCGTGGGTGTGGAACGGTCGATGGCTATATCGGGAGACGGAATTTTTCTTTTGTTTTTGGGGGGATTGCCACAAATGTGGGAAGGGGGAATTTGTTTGTGTGTAGTTTGTAGGGTGAATGTTCAACCACTCATTTTTTTGCTTTTCTGTTTGAGCATGTTTACATTGCAAGGTAATCCCAAACTCCCTATTGATCATAAATCAAAGCGTTAATCTTAATTTAACTTCATGGAATTGCAGAGGTCTACAAAATTTAAAAAAACTTAAACAAGTTATGAATAAAATAAAAGACATGGGTTCAAAAATTGTGTTTTTACAAGAAACTCATCTAATAGAGGAAGATGTAAAAAGAATTAGGAGTAGATGGCAAGGAAATGTTTTCACCTCATCATTTTCATCCCGAGCCAGAGGAGTTATGACTCTCATACATAAATCTGTCCCATTTCAAGTGAAAAATGTAATTGGAGACAAATTTGGAAGATATGTAATCATTCAAGGATCTTTGCTATTAGAAAACATAAATTTGGTGAACTTATATGGTCCCAATATAGATGATCAAAAGTTCTTTGCTAATTTATTTCTTATCTTATCATCACTTACAGGGCAACATATAATAGCAGGGGATTTTAATTGTACATTGAATCCCAGTATAGATAGATCAACAGGACTGGACTGTACGCACAATGGATGTAGGATGACCATTAATCATTTTATGAAAGAATTGAAATTGATAGATATATGGAGAGAAATGAAACCACAAGTTAAAGCATACTCTTGTTATTCCAATACCTACAAGACATTCTCACGTATAGATTATTTTTTGATCTCCACAGAGTTAAGGTCCAAGATTCAAAACTGTTTTTATGATAACATCGTGATCTCTGATCATGCACCCTGCTGTCTAATATATGTAGATAAGAAATTGACAAAGGAACCAGGTAGATGGCAATTTCAGCATAAATGGCTTCAGGATGAGGAATTTGTTAAGTACATAGAAAAACAGATAGATGAGTTCTTTGATATCAATACTACACAAACATCAGCATGTGTAAAGTGGGAGGCTTTCAAAGCTTTTATTAGGGGACATATTATTAGTTATACAGGTTCAAAATCTAAGAAGACTCGAGAGGAGAGAGTCCAATTGGAACATAAAATAAAAATTCTTCAAGAAAGAGTATATGCAGGAAGAGATCCAAGGTTGGAGAACGAATTACTGATTTTGAGAGCTGAATATGACAAAAAATCAGCGAATAGAGCTGCCTCGAGTCTTCTAAGATTGAAACAATCTTTTTATGAACAAGGTGAAAAATCAGGAAAGTTATTGGCATGGCAGATTAAACAATTAGAATCTAAAACACCAATTACCAGTATTATAAGTAACGGACAGGTAGTTATAGATCCTTTAGAAATTAATAGAGCCTTTAGAGATTACTATGAAAAATTATATGATACCAAAAATGAATCTGACTTAACAAAACTACATGGGTTTTTGAACGAACTATTTATACCGTGTATTCCAAATGAAAATAGGGAGATACTGGAGTCTAAAATTAGTCAAGAAGAAGTTGGACTAGCTATTGATAATATGAAATCAGGAAAAAGTGCAGGACCAGATGGTCTTCCAGTTGACCTTTATAAAAAATTTAAGAATAAATTAACAAAACCTTTTTTGGAAATGGTTTTAGAAGCATTTCAAAATAGTAATTTACCATCATATATGAATAATGCCTTAATTATACTGTTGCCAAAACCAGGTAAGCCCTCTAATAAATGTGAAAATATGAGACCAATAAGCCTATTAAATGCCGACCTTAAGATAATCTGTAAAATTTTAGCAAGACGAATACAAGAAATTTTACCAAATATTATTAATCGAGATCAGAATGGCTTTATAAAGGGAAGACAAGGCTTCCATAATGTAAGAAGACTATTTAATATTATTTATTCTAATAAAGAAGCACCGGATACAGCTCTCCTATCACTGGATGCCGAAAAAGCCTTTGATAGAGTTGAATGGCCCTTTCTTTTTGAAGTCTTACAAAGGTTTGGACTTGGAAATGATTTCATAAAATGGGTTCAGATAATATATAATAATGCTACTGCAGAAATCCTAACAAATAACAATATTTCAAAATCAATAAAAATCAATAGAGGATGTCGACAAGGCTGTCCACTTTCACCTTTACTGTTTACTATGGCAATTGAACCTTTAGCGATGGCGATACGTCTACAGTCACAAATATATGGAATTAAAGTTGGACCAACAGAACATAAAATCTCCCTGTATGCCGATGACATAATTTTGTTTATGTCGAATCTTAAAAAATCAATTCCGACCTTGTTGAATTTAATAAAGAATTTTCGGGAAATATCAGGATATAAAATAAATAAAACTAAATCTTCAATATTAATGCTAAATGAGACCCAGAGAAATTACCCAGCCCCTGAGGTAAATCAATTCAATGTTGTAAATCAGTTTAAATATTTAGGAATCCAAATTGTGCCTAAGCTAGAATCAGTCGCCAGTGTCAATTATGAAGCCTTAATGACAGATATTGATGAGTTACTTCAGAGATGGTTGTCACTACCAATGTCGATGATCGGGAGAATTAATATACTTAAAAGTAATATCTTACCTAAAATACTTTATTTATTTCAATACATTGCCTTACCACCACCTTTAGATTTATTCTCAAGAATTAAAAAAAAGTTAGTGGAATTTATATGGAACAACAGGAGGGCTAGATTACGTCTGTCTTTATTATATTTACCATTTGATCGTGGAGGTCTGAAATGTCCAAATTTTATGTTGTATTATTGGTCGGCACAACTGAGGTCTATGACATATTATTTTTCATCAAATGATCTCCCTCACTGGACTGAAATGGAATCATACAATTTACCTTTACCTCTTCCCATATTCATATACTCAGATTCGGCAAAAAAATTACAAAAACAAGTTAAAAATCCATTTGTAAAGCATATGATCAAAATATGGTGTGAAGCTAAAAACTATTTAAAAGAACCACAGTTATTGTCACAATTTAGTCCAATATGGGGTAATTAATATTTTAAACCAGGGAGAGCGGACGCTGTATTTAAAGTATGGAATTTAAAAGGGATACAAAAGATTCAGGATTTATATTTGCCATGTGCAGAAAACATAATGTCTTTTGAAGAGCTGAGGATCAAATTTAATCTCAATAGAACACATTTTTTTAAATATCTTCAACTTAGAAACTTTATTCGATCAAATCAAAATAAAGCTCTCACTCGACCTATTTACTCATCCTTGGAAAAAATGTTGATGAAAGATAGTAAAAGAAAGGGTATTATTTCAGAGTTTTATAACTCATTGACACTATTTTCAAGTGAAAATTCACTGAAAAGATTAAACTACTGGAAAGAAGATCTGCAAACTGAAATTTCAGAGGAACAATGGGAATTGGCTTGTACAGAAGCTCAAACCAAATCAATAAATGTACGCCTTAAATTGATACATTTCAAATGGTTAATGCGGATGTATGTTACACCGGAGGAGTTAAATAGATATAACAAAAACATACCAGATACATGCACAAAGTGCATGGAAAGTAAAGGAACTCTATTTCATTGTGTATGGGAATGTAGATTAATAAGAATGTTTTGGGAAGAGGTGAGGGTAACAATTGAAAAAATAATCTCAAAACAAATCATATTGAATCCTAAACTGTTTTTGTTGGGTCTGTACCCAGAAAAGCATAATTTTAATAAAAGTGAAAGAACATTCATAGACGTCAGTTTGCTTAATGCCAAAAAATGTATTGCACTATTATGGAAAAAGACTCATAGACCAGATGTGACTCAGTGGTTAAGACAGATGTTAACAAACCTTCCATTAGAAAGAATAACATATATACTGAAATCAAAGGAAATTGTGTTTGAGAATATATGGAGACCTTTTATTGATTATGTAAAAAATTTAAACATAACTCTTGAAGAAGAAGGTGAATGATGTGTGTGGACCTTGTAAATTCCAAACTGGTGAACATAATATGTATACTTATGTATTGGATTGTCTAGACTAAACAGAGGAGCATTGTTGAAGATTTGATTTTGTTGGTGGTTGTTGGTGTTTTTTAGTGCATTTTTTTTTTTTTGTAGTACTTTAGTGTTAGTGTTTGATTGTTTGTATTATGTTTGTTAAAAAAAAAAAGGTTCAATAAAGATATTGTGGAAAAAAAAAGAATGAAGTTTGAAACATGATCAAACTTGATATAAATAAATAAAATATTTTTTTGAAATGGACTGTTGGGCCGTACTGAATGAGGGTCGAGCTGCCAGTTGCCCATCCCTGGCCTATTTGCTCAATATGGTCCTGTGAAGACATGGAGCATAAGCTCTATAAAGGGTCTTAAATCAGGCTTTACCTGCTGTCCACTCGGCTGCTGTCCGGCTGAAGTACACACGATTCCTCCAGCACCGTACACGTCCATTTCCCTATCCGACAACACTCCACAGCGAGTGTATTATGGAGAGTAAGCAGCGCAGTTTGTGTCCATTTCCCCGTGGGACAACAGCCCAGCACCAGTATGAAGAAAGAGGCATGCGGAGAGAACAGTGGGGTGCGCTTGATTGCTTGCACAGCATATACAGTACCTCTAGAGAGTTATATGAGTGGATTAATAAAGAAAATGAATATAGGTAAATGTAAATATAGTTTTGGTGTCCCAGCACCCAATGGTAACCTGTACCTACGTCTTCCCGTCAGTCCAAAACACCTGTATTCTGGAAAGAGACTCATGGATGTTAAACTCCGGCCACCATATTGGGTGCGCCTGCGCATTCATGGTTTGCCGCATACATACACACATGCATACACACATACACACGCACACCACAGAATCCCTTTTATATATATAGATTGTTATTACCTCCGCCAAGGAGGTGATGTAATCGGGGTGGCTTGTCTGTTTCTCCGTCCGTTTGTTAGCAGGATTACGCAAAAACTACTGGACGGATTTTGATGACATGTTCACCAGAGGTAGCCCTTGGGCCAAGGAAAAACCCATTAAATTTTGGTGATGATCTGAGAGTGCATACCTCCACCAAGGACCTTGTTTGAATTTGTGCAGCAGGATTACACAAAAACTACTGGATGGATTTGAATGAAATTTTCACCAGAGGTGGTCGTTGGGCTAGAGAGGAACTCATAACATTTTGGTGATGATCTGAGAATGTATACCTCCACCAAGGCTCTTCTCACAGTGTGTTCCCAAGAATCCTCCAAAACTACTGGATAGACTTTGCTGCAATAGTCACCAGAATTGGCTCGTGGCCTACACACAGATCCATTACATTTTGGAGGTGATCAGTGATGGACGGAAGGAGCCTTAGCAGAGGTATATGCTCTCTTGAGTGCTTTTCTAATTATTATTATTATTATTAAAGGGGTTGTTGACTGAAAAATGATGTGTTTGTAGGTTTTAACTGTTTGAAATGAGTCTACTGTTCACCTAATTATTAAAAAAATTTCAAAACAGTCAATTCTCTTAAAAAAACACACAGCCTTTATTTCATTTTTCTCTCCCAGAAAAGCCAGAAACGTTTTTGACTCTTCTGTCTAAATCGTTAATGTCATGATTAGAAAAAGCCAACCCACCGCCGTCCTTGAGACCCACCCACTGTTTTATTATTGGCCCGCCTAGCTGTCTGTCATGTAGATGGAAGGGGTGCTAAAAGTAGACTATTAGCCCCCAAGCTAACACTGGAAACAGGAAGCTCGAACCAAATGCGGCTTATATTGTTATTTTCTTCTGATCTTAGTCGCCCTAATACCCATCCCTGTTACCACCTGGTTCACCAGTCCACAGTCCACAATATACCTCACGCCACTCCGGCCCATCTCCCAGTGGTTTCACCATGATTCCGCAGCAGGTTTCCAGCATGCCAGTTCTGGCTGCTGGCTGGATGCTGCTGGCTCTGACGGCCAGCTCCCCCGCCATCCTCCGGGGCTCCATGCAACTCTGCTCTACTCTTGCAGGCAACGTAGGGGAGTCGCTTTGTGACGGGGCATCTTTTAGCTGGTTGTGGGAGAGGAGTGGAGTTTCGCAGAGCTGGACACTGCCCATTGAGATCCCATGGCTCGGCAGCTTGGCTCAGCCAGCAGCCTCGGGTTGTGGCGATCGGTGGGTCACCCAGCACGTGGTACTGGCGATTTGTTGTGGCATCCCGGTGAGGTTGTTGGGAGATGAGCTGGAGTGACGCCAGATACACAAACGACTGTGGATCAGTGAACCAGCGCTGCTCATCCAAGCTAGAAGAAGGCTAGGCTGTCACAAACACTTCATTCAGACATGAGTGAGCTGTTAAAATGTGGAAAAAGTGCAGTCAATGACCCCTTTAATTTCTCACCCTCTCTCTCTGTTTTTATATGTTTGTACCAGTGGTAGAGCAGCCATTTGTTGCATGGAACCAGCTCCTTTTGAAAATGGAAGTGCACTGCACTGGCATGATAGGCGAGTGGGTTTTAAGAGGGCCCTTGGCAAGCATTTGGACAGTCAGATGACACAGAAACACTATTGTGTATGATGGAGATTTCTGTTGTTTAAGCCTGTCAACATGCCCGCTTTAGGGAACAGTGCAGTTTTCTTGCTCTGTGTTCCTATCCCTTGTTTTTAGTTTAGAGCAGCTTCTTGGAGGAAGCTGGAGCCTGAGGCCTCAGTTGTTCCAACATCCAAACACACCCCTGCAGCCTGACACAGCAGACAACAGTCAGAGAGGAAAGAGTGGGACATGAGAGGCCAGTGTGTGGGAGGGAGGTGGCGATGGGCTGCGAGGAAGACAGTCAGTCGTTGATGAATGAGCAAATGAAGCAAACAGAGGGCACAAGGAGAAAAGGGAGAGTTAGAGAAGAGAGGTTGATGATGATGCTTATTAGTCCCTTCTCTGGCTGTGCGTCTCCTGTCTGATTGTTCAAATCATAAATGAGTGAGACAAAAGGTTAAAAGTGTTATATTCCCAGAATTTTCCATTAACCTATGCCTAGTGTGAGTTTTGTGTCTGACTTAGCTCCCGATGCAGTGTCTGTTGCTGTTTCCATTAAGTTGTTGCTGATTTTGGTGGGTTTGTCAGAGGCATGAGCCACAGATGCTCCACCTCTTTTCCTGACACGCTCTATTGATCTGTCTCTAATCTGGTTTTGGCTTCCTGACAGAGCTGACTTCCCTCAGGCATTAATTATGCCTCCATGTGATGTATATCAGTGGGCTCCAGCACCCAGCACTCTTCCCTATCTAATCCAGTTGGATCCACGTGTGTGGCCCTAGCTGCTGCAGTTCTCACCCAATCAGATATATTGAGTATTTGTCACGAGTGTTTCCCTAGCTTTCACCCCTCACCCCCATCACTCATTTGTCCAGCTAACTACATACTGTTCTTATGCCATGTGAAGAACGTGCACCCCAGCATGTCTCTGTGAGGGTAAATGTTTCCAGTGCCCAGTCTGCAGTTCCCAAACTACACCTACTGGAAGAGGACTTGCTTTTTTAACATAGCATAAGCGGGCATCTACGGGTGCAGCTAATCCATGGATTGTTTTTCCTTCTGCAGATACTGTGGGAAGTTGCTGGATGTTTTCTGCTTTTGGATATCTTTACTGGAGCAGGATGTTGGGTTGCTTGTAGAAGCTGACTAACTTGCTTGGTGACCTCAAGTTGTCAGCCGGGTGAACACAACAAGATTGGATATGAGCTTTATGGGAAAGCGGCGGTGGGGTAGCATACTAAATAACTCTACTCTGAGCTATAGCGTGCATGGAGGGAGTGCTCCAAACCTGTTGTCCGCTCCACACTGGGAGGGACTGGGGAACCTGAAAAAGAGATTCTCCATGGACGTCCTGCGGAGCTGGGCTCCAGACCTGGGCAGTCTGAGTATGGGGCTCAATTTGAGCCCAGTGAAATTGCCCCTACATGTTCCTGTTGGCAAGTGGAAACTGTCTCTGACAGAGAAGCTGAAAAAGGGATATGGTGCCGCTGAAGAGGAAGCAAAGGTTAGAAAGCTAGAACATGTCACAGGCTTGAACACTTAGGTCTGTAAAGATGAATACTATATTGACTTATATAAAAATTATTTATTGAATGCATTCAATAATTATCAATTATTGAATAAATTATAATTTATTTTTGCTCATTGTCTAATGTGATGGCGTGACGTCCATCCGTCCACATTTCACTGGAATCATTTCTCCTCCTAGGTATTTGCCCCGATGATTATCAAACTCACTCACAGTGATCCTCAGGTGGGTCTGCATCCAGCTTGTGCTCATGGTCAGCAAGGTCTGGGCACTCTTGGGGTGATTTCACCAGGCCGGAATGAGCTACTCCATCATTGAGGGTCTGGTTGTATTTAATGTATATTATTGTTTATACAGAAATGAGCTGCCTTCATGTTCTTCCTCCTTGTTTTGCTCGATTTTTAATGTTAAAATCAGTTTGGTGGTACATCACTGCCCTTTACTGTGTGGGCATATAAATCAATCAATCAAACTTTATTTGTATAGCACTTTTCAAGCATTAGATGCTGTGCAAAGTGCTTTACATATATAAAAACAGTAGACACATTTAGTTACATATATTTACATGATAGATCCCCACCCCTTCCAACCCTCCCATAAACATACCCACAAAACACACACACAGGCACATACACCACCCCGACTTCTCTTACACACATATAAAATAAGAGACATTGCTTGGCACTGAGGCACCATGTGAAGAAGCAACCATCCTGTGGAGCCCCCCCATGCCAGGAGACCACACAGCCCATAACCACAGGGCGTGCCACAGAGGCCACCCAACCAGGACAGGCCGGGGCCCACACCACAGCTGTAGGCAGTGGCACAAAGCCCCCACCCATCTAGATGTAGATATCAACTGCTAATATTTTTTTTCCACATTTCTATTCCAACGTTAAATATTGTTAATAAATCAAACTCTGATGTGCTTTGAAAAGATGTACATGGTTTGTTGTAGTTGTTATTATATTAGTGGCATAAAATGGTCTTAATGACGTCCAAAATAATATTGTTTGTGATAATATAATATCTTCCTCTGTGGATCACCACCTTGTGCTGATGGAGGGGTTTGAGTTCCCTAATGATCCCAGGAGCTATGTTTTTGGAGGGGTCTTAGCCCTGGCAGGGTCTCCCAAGATAAAGTGGTCCTGGGTGAAGGGCCAGAACAAGAGCCAGATTTACTAACACACTGCACCAGCGCAAAACCCTTTTTTGGCATTAAAAAAACTACTGTTGAGATTTACTGAAGGCTGTAGTGCAGAGTTAGCGCTGGAAAGGCGTGGACAGAGTTAATTTTTCTCCTCGCCTCATTGCATATGTATTTGTAGGAGTTGCCATGTCAAAGTGTAAATGTGGGAGAAGAGAGTATTTAAATGACTAGTGCAAGGTGATTTACTAAGGTTTGTGGTTGTTGATTTGCTGCTAATCACACCAGTCAGTATTTAACGCCTCCCAAAAAGCATGTCTTAACTCATTTGCACCTGGAGTGACGGTGACAGTTGGTGCCAGGAAAGAGATGATCTTCTCTCTGCGTATTACTTTATTTGGCATGACAGAAGAACAGATCGTATGAACATATAGGCCTAAATGGTTTCACAGAGATCGGTGTGGTGCTGAACTGGACAGCACCTGGCTCTCAGGTGTACAACAATAAACCCCCCCCCCCAAAAAAAAAAAAAAATAGGTGGTTTTGCTCTGAATCATCTGGCTAAATCTGCTGTGGTTGTCCAGGTGATACAACATATTGAAGCAAAACAGGAACAAAAGCTGTGACTCACACAGTTTTATATTTTTTTTTCAGTTTCTGAAATAAAAAAGTAAATATGCATTAATTGCTGGTAATATTGCATTTTTTTTTCTTTTTACACTTTTCCGGTTAAAACCACGCTGTTTGTTAAGGGGTAGCCAAATTTTTTCATGCCACTGTAGTTTTAAGCTTTCATTGCCTTTGTATCAAGCCCCTCAGGTATTCATAAGCATAATTAATTTATCATATTGGTGTGAAGATGAAAATCCAGTTTTTGCTCAGTGTCTTTGTGTTTTAATTTCACTGTGACTGTGACTCTTTCCAAGGCCAGCCTGATCAAAAGAGGACTTTCAAGACCTGCAGATTCAGCAGACATAAAATTGATTCAGTGTATAGCACTGCTCCAATTTTAAGAGCCACTCAATGCTATTACATTCACCACCAACTGAATGGATTGCAGAGATGTATGGCCAGTTACGAATCCTCAGTTAACCCAACACACATCTTTTTTTTTTTTTTTTTGTTACTTATTTGTACCCGTAGGTAGATTTGGTTTGCAGTCTGGTGACAAGCCACCGGCTGCCGGTCGCTGCGTGCGCAAGCGCCCTAAACCTACATGTTTTTTTGGTATGCGGGAGGAAACCGGAGAAATCCCGGAGTAAACCCACGCAACACGGGGAGAACATGCAAACTCCACACAGCTCACTGTTGGTCGGGGGCTGGGATCGAACCCACTATCTCATGATCCCCGCGATCCCCCGGCCGAGGGTAAACTGTGCTGCCACAGTGCTAAACCACTGCGCCACCGTGCAGCCCATCTTTGGTTTGTCGTCAGGTACAGAGAGAATATGCTAACTCTTACAGAATGCCCCTGTCGACCAGTGGATTTGAACCTGCGAAGCAACAGTACTGTCCAGTGGTCCACTGTGATGAAAGTAAGAGCTAAGAAAAAGTATCAGTGTTGTATCAGACCAACGGGCTAACAGAGTAAAGCTCCTTTCATCCTGACTGAACAACAACAACCATAGTAACTTTGTCTTCTCCATCCTTCATTGTAACTCTGAAGCAGAGAGCAGCTACAGTACATATGCAGCAGTAACAAACCCTCTGCTTCCACTTCTTCTCTGCTGTGTAATTAGACATGCTTCCCATCCAGCAGGTTCCTGAAATTTATGGATTTCATTAAGTAGAAGATATTTCCTATTAGGCTTCAGTGTATGAGTTAATGGAGTAGCTACGAGTGATCTGTCATATCTTGAACCAAGTTTTTTTTCCCTTAGCTTTCCACTGAGTTTATTTCCTCCGCTCTCCAGATTGCATCATTAAAACCATAATAAAATGCTTACAATTTAATGGGCTTTGTTCCACATCCTGCTGGAGGTTGACGTTTATTGTCAGACTTATGGAGTCGTTTTGAGCAGTGTAGAGAGGAAAGGAAATAAAGCATGTCGTTAGGTCTATTAATGTACAGTACATTTGGAGAGATGTGGGGTAAAGCTGAAGTTTATCTCAGTTGACAATGAATGAAATTTAGGAAAGGTTGTCATCATTTTCAGAATGTGTTTCAAGTTAACATACTTTTAAATTCTGTAGCGTCCCAATGCAAACAGATTGTTATAGGAAATGTTTTAGCTGCTGAGACTGTTGTGGTGGATCTCACAAGCTTGTGGGTATCTCTAAGTGCACCAGCAATTACACATGTATAATAATGCATATCTCTATAGGTCACATGGTAATTTGCAGCTCTGAACTGCTAAGAGTTGCTCTTTTATAGGTGTGAAGGTGGAATAAGGTGTATGCAGAGCAGTCATAAGGTTGCTGTACTTGAGAGGCCCCACACCACAGGGGACACTTGATGAGATGAAAGAAACCTATGGGGAGGATGGCCCATCAGTCTCCAGACACCATCCAGCAAGTGTTGGCCACCATTTTTTGAAGATCGCCACATAACTGTTCACCAACTACCCAAGATGTCAAGATCATTGTGGGCTCTGTGTAAAAAAAAAAAAAAAAAAAAAAAAAAAAAAAAAAAAATCATCCATGACCATTCATTCATGTCTGCATGATGGATTCCCCGGTTGCTCACACCTTTCCAGAAGCAGGAATGAGTGCTCCCAGGCTCTTTTGGACATGTGCCAAGAAAACCAGGAGGACTTGTTCGACAGACTAATCATGGAGGATGAAACATGGGTCCATCACTCTGATCCAAAGACTAAAGCCAAGTCGACACAAAGGAAGCATTATCACTCACCCCCTTTAAAAGAAGGCTCGTGCCCAACCCTCAGCAGGCAAGGTCATGCTCACGGTCTTTCAGGACCAGCATGGAGTATTGATGATGGATTTCCTGGCAAAGGGTACCACAATTACCGGAACTTACTACGCTTCACTGCTGCAGAAATTGCGGAAGGCCATCAAAACCCTGACACATGGCATGCCATAGAAAAAGACTAATAACTTTGCCAAGTTTTGTTCCTCAGTCTATGGGAAATGAGTCAGTGGAAATCTTTAATGAACATCACTCTTAAAAGCAGTAAAACACTACTTGTCGGACAGCTATGCTGGCCAATAATAGAGCAGCTGTACATATCAAGACTGGACTTACCTTTCCTTTACATAGAGGAAAAACCCTGGATGAGTTAAAACAGCTAAGAAATGACATTGAGGCTATGTTTTGTTTTGTTTTTAAGAGGAGTGAGTGTTCTGATGTTTTTTTCGATAATCTTGTGACCAATAGATGCATTTCAAAAGGTTAAAACATTCATCCATCCATCCATCCATCCATCATCTTCCACTTAATCCTTTTCGGGTCGCGGGGTTGCTGGAGCCAATCCCAGCATCTTTGGGCGAGAGGCAGGGTACACCCTGAACAGATTGCCAGTCCAAAACATTAAAACATTCAAACTCACCATTTTTCAGAGAATGGGACCTTTAAAAAGTTTCAAATATATGAGAAAAGGTGCAAATTTAAAAGGAAATAGC
Source organism: Pholidichthys leucotaenia (assembly GCA_020510985.1). Lineage (NCBI taxonomy): Eukaryota > Metazoa > Chordata > Actinopteri > Cichliformes > Pholidichthyidae > Pholidichthys > Pholidichthys leucotaenia. The sequence goes on from CM035839.1 coordinate 206,391,487, forward strand.
CTACAAGAAAAACCACAGAGAAAAAGAAAGTATTAGTATGCAAGTATTTACAAGTCTGTGCAGATTCATGTTGGTTCATGAGTATTTACGTGGAAAAAAAAGTTGCTAATTTAGGAGATTAGTCACAGATTTATGAGGAAAGATGCATATTTGCAATGCTCTGCACTGTGTGTGTTTATATATTTACATATTTATTCCATCTAGCTACAATGCTCTGCACTGGGTGTGTTTATATTTATATATCTATATATTTATTCCATCTAGCTACAATGCTCCGCACTGTGTTTTTATATATCTACATATTATTCCATCTAGCTACATTGCTCCGCACTGTGTGTGTTTATATACTTGCATATTTATTCCACCTAGCTGCAATGCTCCGTACTGTGGGTGTTTATATATTTACATATTTATTCCATCTAGCTACAATGCTCTGCACTGTGTGTTCATATATTCATATATTTATTCCATCCAGCTACAATGCTCTGCACTGTGTGTCTGTGTGTGTGTGTGTGTATATACAGTATATATTTTATAGTAATATGTACATATGTATATTAGCTGCTCTTGCTTGCTTGTTTTTTTTTTTGTTTTTTTTTTCTTGCCTTCTGATTGTTGCTCTGAGTGTTGCTATCCCTGTGCTGTTGCAATCCTGGAATTTCCTCGTTGTGGGACTAATAAAGGCTTATCTTATCTTATTTGGAAGAAAAACCTCAAATGTACGAGGAAGAAATAGCAGCTTTATAAGAAAAAGTAGTACACTTATAAGAATAGTCACAAATTTAAGTTAAAAAAAGTTAAACATTTACAGTGGTGTGAAAAAGTGTTACCCCCTTTCTGATTTCTCCTTTTTTTTGTATGTTTGTCAAACTTAAATGTTTCAGATCATCAAACAAATTTAAATATTAGACAAAGATAACACAAGTAAACACAAAATGCAGTTTTTAAATGAAGGTGTTTATTATTAAGGTTAAAAAAAATCCAAACCTACATGGCCCTGTGTGAAAAAGTGATTGCCCCCTAAACCTAATAACTGGTTGGGCCACCCTTAGCAGCAATAACTGCAATCAAACATTTGTGATAACTGGCAATGAGTCTTTTACAGCACTGTGGAGGAATTTTGCCCACTCATCTTTGTAGAATTGTTACAATTCAGCCACAATGGAGGGTTTTCGAGCATGAACTGCTTTTTTAAGGTCATGCCATAGCATCTCAATTGGATGCAGGTCAGGACTTTGACTAGGCCACTCCAAAGTCTTCATTTTGTTTTTCTTAAGCCATTCAGAGGTGGGCTTGCTGGTGTGTTTTGGATCATTGTCCTGCTGCAGAACCCAAGTGCGCTTCAGCTTGAGGTCACAAACAGATGGCCGGACATTCTCCTTCAGGAGTTTTTGGTAGACAGCAGAATTCATGGTTCCATTTACCACGGCAAGTCTTCCAGGTACTGAAGTGGCAAAACAGCCCCAGACCATCACACTACCACCACCATATTTTGCTGTTGGTATGATGCTCCTTTTCTGAAATGCTGTATTACTTTTACGCCGGATGTAATGAGACACACACCTTCCAGAAGGTTCAACTTTTGTCTCATCAGTCCACAGAATATTTTCTCAAAAGTCCTGGGGATCATCAAGCTGTTTTCTGGCAAAACTGAGAGGAGCCTTTATGTTCTTTTTGCTCAGCAGTGGTTTTCGTCTTGGAACTCTGCCATGCAGGCCATTTTTGCCCAATCGCTTTCTTATGGTGGAGTCATGAACACTGACCTTAACTGAGGCAAGTGAGGCCTGCAGTTCTTTGGATGTTGTTGTGGGGTCTTTTGTGACCTCTTGGATGAGTTGTTGCTGCGCTCTTGGGGTAATTTTGGTCGGCTGGCCACTGCTGGGAAGGTTCACCACTGTTCTATGTTTTCACCATTTGTGAATAATGGCTCTCACTGTGGTTTGCTGGAATCCCAAAATTTTAGAAATGACTTTATAACTTTTCCAGACTGATAGATCTCAATTACTGTCACAAACCCCCGTGTGCCATTGTGCGGCGCATGAAGGAGGGAATGAAAAACCCAATTCTGGAAGTAAAAAGTGCCATTTTATTAACTATACCAACAAAATAACGAGTCCAGTTGACCACGAAATACCGGGATGTGCAAATGATAAAAATAAGGCCACCAGACATACAGGGCGTCTGCTGAATGCTCTACAGCCCGGTCAAAAAGGAGCCTAGTGCTGTAGCACAAAGGGAAAGGCGATCATGAGACTTATGGGGCTGGAGTGATCCCAGGGCGATCCGTGCAGTCTGGAGGATGGAGAGAGAAGCTGGGCCAGCCGTAACACCAAGGGGTTATCCGAACTTAAAGTGCTGGGCTGAGTACAACGAAGGTAATGATAACTCATACGTGGAGAGCTAGCTGCCGCGTATGGAGGTGAATGCTCCGACAATCTCTTTCCACAATTGCAGCGAACAAATACTCCCGAAGCTAACGAGGAAAGAGATTGCCGGTGCGAGAAAGCTTGGGCTGAGCTTAATTGGAACCTGGTGTGTGAGAGAGTGTGTATGAGCGTGTGAATGGAGCATGTGCATGTGTGTGTGTGTGTGTGTGTGTGTGCGTGGATGTGTGTATGTGTGTGAACACCCATGACAGTACAGCTGATGGCACTTGACAGGAGGAGGGGGCATTCCCAAGCTGTCAGGGAGCAGAAGCCCAATAGCTCTCTGAAGCGCCAGGTGGAAAATAGGGAAAAACATAACAATAAGTAGAACTGGGGTTTGGGAGCCAAACCCAGATTCATGACAGTTTCTCATTTGTTCCTTAATTTCTTTGGATCGCAGCATGATATCTAGCTTTTGAGGACCTTTTGGTCTACTTCACTTTGTCAGGCAGGTCCTATTTAAGTGATTACTTGATTGAAAACAGGTGTGGCAGTAATCAGGCCTGGGTGTGGCTACAGAAATTGAACACAGCTTTCCAAAGATGTGATAAACTGCAGTTAATTTATGTTTTAATGGGGAGGGGGGGGCAATCACTTTTTCACACAGGACCAAATAGGTTTGGATTTTTTTTTACCCTTAATAATGAACATCTTCATTTAAAAACTGCATTTTGTGTTTACTTGTGTTATCTTTGTCTAATATTTAAATTTGTTTGATGATCTGAAACATTTAAGTTTGACAAACATACAAAAAAATGAGAAATCAGGAAGGGGGCAAACACTTTTTCACACCACTGCAGCAGATTTTGCTCTGTGCGATCATGTAACATTTTTCATTTTGCAAATCTCTAAATAAAAATACAAAATAAAATTTAAATTAAATTTAAGATTGAAGACTGTAAAATATCTAATTTCAACATGATCAAATAAAAATATTACAGGTGGACTGACCCAGCCACAGGTATACTCTGCTCAGTTGGTTGCCTGCATGTTTCAGCACAGTACTACACAGAAATGGATATGGGCCACAACAAAACTCCCACCCCCATGAAACCAAAACCCCACACACCCAGGGATGTTAAAAGGCTGGTGGCAGGATGGTAAATGAGCTTTTTCTTCTTCACCACCCCATTATACAGCATCATGTCATGTTGACACTTCCTCTTATTAGCAGTGTGTCATTTAACAAACTAAAATTTCAAATGGTGTGCTCTGAGAAAGTTCCTGCTTTATCCTGCCAGGTACCTTCTCTCATTCTTTTTCATGCTGTATTTTGATGTAAACATTTGAAAAAGGTGCATGAGTGTGTGCGTGTTTGTGAGGCGATGCAGCATGTGTGTTTCCCTCAGGTTACTTTGATCAGACAGTGCTGTCTTGATAAAATTCACTAAGGGAGACTACAACTGGTCTTTCCATCATGCTGAATGTAGCACCATGCTTTCAGCATCAATCAGTCATGTTTATTCAGAGTTTTGATGTAATTGTTTGATTTTGGTATTGCTGCTCTGACAGAGGGGTTGGACCAGTTGTATCAGGGCTACACTCAGTGCATCAGATCATCATCCACCTCTGAGTCACTCATGACTTTTTATCAGTTAGTCTCATTGCAAAATATGTGGACGTACCTTATTCATTATTAATTCACAGCAGGGAACAGAACTGCACTGAGAACACAGAGGCTGATATCCCAGAATAAAACGTTAGCACAATTTCATGAGTTTTTTGAGCATCATAATATGTATTTTGCATTTCTGTGATTTTGTTTTCTTTCCCGTTGTTGAAGTGCATCATGTAAGCATGTTTGTGTCAGACTACAGATGCTCTTTAAAGATGTTTAATGATTTTCGATGGGCACCCACAGCTTGAAGCTGAGCTGCCCCCATGTGGCAAATAGGATGAATTGCATCAAAGGAAATGTAAATTACCTCACTCAGATGATACTTTAATTCATATAGCACCAATTCACAGCATCAGTTGCCTCAGAAAGGTTTGGGAGATAAGCCCAGTGATCTCCCTGACCACCAACCACATGGGAAATGTGTGGAGGAAGGTCTCCTTTTAAAGAAAAGGAAATCCAACAGAACCGGGCTTGGGGTGGAGTAGCCATCCGTTGTATGAGGAGACAGAGAAGAAGTGTGGAGAAGTGAACTGTGGATTAATAGATTAATAGAATGAACTGACCATAGAGTGTACAGATAACCGATTGCTTGTCTTTTAATTATGGCTTTACAGTAGAGGCCTATTGGTATTGCATGGTTTAGTGTTGAGAATATACATACTTCCATAGAACCATAATTTCCAGCTCCTCTGATAATACTCATGTTTTAAATGAAGCAGGTGTTTTGGGTGTGGGGTCCTAACTAATTAAGATAGTTTAAAATACATCTACATTACTTCCTGAATGAACAAATAACATGGAGAGCATCGAGGGCATAGAAGCCTGTGTTGTTTAATGATAGAGACACACCAAGTCAACATTTCTGACAAAACCTGATGAACGATGTTGTGCTGTGTCCCCTTTTGTTGAGTTTGTTGCTGTAAAAAAAAAAAAAAAAAAGTTGCACTTGGATGCACCGTGAAGACTACAGCCAACGGCAGACAAGCTTGTATGTTCTGAGCATGCATCAGAGAAAATAACCTCCACATCAGCAGGTGGTGCTTGTCTTTACTTGTCATTCAGTGGGGAAATTGGAAGTCCTTTGACGGCTAATATAAACAAAGGGTTAGTATAATTCTCAAGGGTTACAGTGGTCATACAGAGCTGGCCTGTCTTGAATTAAGCTGATTATCTGATCTTTGGTTTCTTCATTCCAGATAGCCATGGGTGTTTTAAGTCAAATGAGATTATTTGTTTTCATTCGTGAGATCCATTTCTCTTCTCAGTCGCTATTTTAACAGCGAGTCGGAGTGATCTTGTTCGTTTACAACTCTGATGCTGAAAAGCCAAAAAAACCCTCAAAACTCAAAAAAAAAGGTTTGTTTTGGGCGGGGCTCACCAATATCTTGAACTTGCCAGATGGCCGATGGTCAGCTTGGTGTCTCTAGCCTTTTGGCTGACTGACTGAAAACTGTGGAGTGCTGCAGAGGTACAGAATTATCTGTCAAATTGTGGTTGGCACATCCTTCGTTTGCGTTACAGGCCACATGACATCTGAGTGGAGCAACAGTGAAACTTCCACACCTTCCAGCCACACAAAACTTAGCAGAAGAGCAGGATATGTTGAAGTGTTGCATCTTTTCCGGTCACAGAGAACCCATCATGTCACGGTATGAAAACACAACGGGGTTACGACCATTAGCTGAATGTTTCAGTCAGTACACATGAAGGCTTTGGTAAGGCTGACAGTAGTGATGCATGCTTACATAATCAGAATTTTTTTGGCTGAACAATGATGTGTAAATACCTGTTCAGTTTTGAAGGATACCTCAGGGTTTCTGTTACAGTGTTACGCTGACAAACAATTAGAAATGATGTTTTATGAACCCAGGATAACCTGCATAGACTTTGGCTTATAGTAATGTTAAAGTCTGGGTTTCTCACAGCTGTTTACATATGATTAGTTTTAGTTACACATCGGGAGCATCATATAAATAACGATGCACAGCTGCTGTTGAGGTGATAAATACTCAAATTCTAATTTTTATTGTTGCAGTCAACAGCCCACTATGAATGCTTACTGGTATTTACTGTGAAGCCATCTGCTTTTGGTGCAGGGATGTGTAGAATGGGGCACCATACATATTTTAATGATGTACATTGCTTGGCTATCTATGAATCGTGTGGGAGTGCAGACATAACCGGCCACGACTGCCCTGTCATACTCTGGTCTTGCTCTCCACCCACACGGGCTGTAAGCATTCTCCTATGCTTTTATTTTGTACACAGAAAACTGTAGATGTTAAAGAGGGTTAAAATTGTCTGACATCACACTCTTATCTCTTCTCTGTGACTGACAGCTTGACCCGTGTTATGCCCTACCTGTGTTGCTAACCAGTGTGAAGATAATTTCCTTGTAATTTAAAGCAAAAACACAGGGATGTGTACACAGGGGTATTACATACTGCTTATGACTTGAATGGGAGCATCTTTTCATTTAACTTGTCCATTGCTGCTTCATGAAAGCTCTGATGAAAGTCTTACCGACCAAGGCTCAGTAAGAGTGAAAAATGCACTGACTAAGTGTGTGGATATCCTTATTTATGTTTTTTGGGGTTTTTTGTTACTTATTTGTACCCGTAGGTAGATTTGGTTTGCAGTCTGGTGACAAGCCACCGGCTGCCAGTCGCTGCGTGCGCGAGCGCCCTAAACCTACATGTTTTTGGTATGCGGGAGGAAACCGGAGAAATCCCGGAGTAAACCCACGCAACACGGGGAGAGCATGCAAACTCCACACAGCTCACTGTTGAGGTTCAGGTTACTTTATTTGTACCCGTAGGTAGATTTGTTTTGCAGTCTGATGACATCCATATTTACAAGCCACAATTACATTCAACATAAACACAAACACGGGCACACATGAAGCTGACTATAAACATGATAAAAATACTCAAGGCTCCATCAATCAGGATATAAAGGCAAAGAGATGAGAGAAAAACCAGAGATAAGAGAGAAGGGTCATATTAAAAAGTTAAAGACTAGTCAAAGAGGTTAAAAACTCAAAGGTCTAAAACCCAATAAAAGATTTAGAACCCAAATAAAATCCTACGAAAATAAGTAAATATAAAATGGAGCTAATAAATAGGTACCTAAATTATGTGCAATATATTGTTACAGCTTGTTCAACTCTTTGACAGCAGCAGGAACAAAGCTGTTTTTGTAGCGCTGGGTTTTACTTTTTGGGACAGCAAACCTCCGTCTTGAGGAAAGAAGCTGAAACTTTTTCACTTTCTTTAACTTTGCGAGATTGACAGACTGATCAGAGCAGCATCTGCAGTAATGCAGATGTACTGGTTTGTCATTTTGAAGAGGGAGCTAAGCTCTAAAGCACAGCTGTCAATTTACCAGTCAATCTATGTTCCTACCCTCACCGATGGTCATGAACTGTGGGTAGTAACTGCAAGAATGAGCTCACGGATACAAGTGGTTGAAATGAGCTTTCTCCGTAGGGTGGCTGGACTCACCCTTAGAGATAGGGTGAGGAGTTATCCTGGAGAGGCTCAGAGTAGAGCCGCTGCCCCTCCACATCAAAAGGAGCCAGTTGAGGTGGTCTGGGCATCTAATCAGTACGCCTCCCACATGAGTTGTTTTGGGTACATCCTACTGGGAGGACAACCCGTGACAGACCCAGGACACGCTGAAGAGACTATGTCTCCCAGCTGACCTGGGAACACCTTAAGGTGCGTTCAGACCAAACGCGAAGGGGCGAATTTTTCGCACAGCATGAATACATTATAACTCAATGTAAACACACGACATGAATTCAGGGTCTGAGTGAGATGCAGACAGGTGAAGTTGCCTTTATAACTTCTGCAGCTGTGCTCAACCTGCTGTGGAAATCCCAGAAATAACAAGGTTTACATTATCCGACGGGGGCTCACCTGAAAAAGTTGTCCCAGCCAACAAAACTTCACAAGATGGGTGTTTCCATTGCTAACTTGCTAGCCTTTTTGACATGTTCATGGCAGGAATCCGTGGGTAAATAACTGCGACATCCTGATTCAGCTGAATCGGTCCTTTTGTCTCCAGGTGAGTGGCAGTCTCATTTTCAAACTAGTTTACTCTCCAATGATTATATTTTTACTCAGATGACGGCGCTATCTCTGGGACGTGAACGCGCAAATGCGCGATTTCACGTATACTCGCCTCTTTCCATTGACTTTGTATAGATTCACACCGCCTGTTCACATTTGGACTGAACGCACCTTAAGTACCCTCCCTGAATAGCTGGAGGAGGTGTCTGGGGAGAGGGAAGTCTGGGCTTCTCTGCTTAGACTGCTGTCTCCGCAATCCAGACCCCGGATAAGTGGCAGAGGATGGATGGATGGATGGATGTTTGACAGTTTCTGGCATATTGCAGTGGCTGCATAATCTACTGTGATGTTTTGCTGTTATCTGAAGTTTTTTATTGAGTCCTTTAGTTCTATTTCTGACGAGGGGCCTCATTTATAAAGATTGCATACGCATAAAATGAGGCCTGAAAAATAGGTATGTTACATTTCATGCAAAAGGTGACATTTGTAAAGAAAAACTTAATGTGAAAAAGTGCACACCCATACAAAAATTCTGTCCCATGTACATTTTGGAGTCAAGAGGTATGTGGTGGCATCCAGAACTGAAACCAAATTGTAAAAAATATAGTAGCTGTCAAACTGTTAGCTGGCAAAATTTCCAGATTTTCAGTTGTTTGTTAAAAAACAAATCAAATGAAGCATTTAAATAGCTAAACTAATATTTATAATTTGTTTCTTCAAATTTAATGTAAAATGTAACTTTTTATGACTTTTTATGATTTTGCTAAAAGGATGGAAATGGCTGTGGTGAACACATACTTCAAGAAGAGAGAGGAACATAGGGTGACTTACAAGAGTGGAGGAAGGTGCACACAGATGGACTCTATCTTATGCAGAAGGAGAACTCTAAAAGAGCAGACTGCAAGGTGCTGGCAGGGGAGAATGTAGCTAGACAGCATTGGATGGTAGTCTGTAGGATGACTTTGCAAAGCAAGAAGAGGAAAACAGTGAAGGCAGAGCCAAAGATTAAGTGGGAGAAGTTACAGAAGGAAGAAGGTCCCACAGAATTCAGGAAGGAGTTGATACAGGCTCTGGGTGGTAGGGAAGAATTACCAGAAGACTGGGAAAGTACAGCAAAAGTATTGAGGAAAACTGGTAGAAAGGTATGTGGTGTGTCCAGTGGTCAGAGGAAGGAAGACAAGGAGACTTGGTGGTGGAATGGGGACGTACAGGAAAGTATTCAAAGGAAGAGGTTGCAAAGAAAAAGTGGGATAGACGGGGAGAAGAAACTAGACAGGAGTATTTGGAATCTAGGCGCATGGCAAAGAGAGAGGTGGCAAAGGAAAAGACATAGTGAGTTGTATGAGAGGCTGGACACTAAGGAAGGAGAAAAGGACTTGTATCGATTGGCTAGACAGAGCAATCACGCTGGAAAGGATGTACAGCAGGTTAGATTGATTAAGGACAGAAATGGTAATGTACTAACAAATGATGAGACTGTGTTGAGAAGGTGGACAGAGTACTTTGAAGAGCTGATGAATAAAGAAAATGAGAGAGAGAGGAGGATGGATGAAGGGAAGATGGTGAACAAGGAAGTCCCTTGGATTACCAAGGCAGAAGTGAGGACAGCTTTGAAGAGGATGAAGAATGGAAAGGTGGTTGGTCCAAATGACATACCCGTGGAGATATGGAGATGTTTAGGAGAGATGGCAGTGGACTTTTTAACCAGATTGTTTAACATAATCATAGAGAATGAGAGGATGCCTGAAGAGTAGAGAAGAAGTGTTTTTGGTACCATTTTTCAAGAACAAAGGTGATGCTCAGAGCTGTAGTAACTACAGAGGCATAAAGTTGATCAGCCACACTATGAAGATAAGGGAAAGAGTTGTTGAAGCCAGGTTAAGAAGAGAGGTGACAATCAGTGACCAGCAGTGCGGTTTCATGCCAAAAAAGAATACTACAGATGCAATGTTTGGTTTAAGAGTGCTGATGAAGAAGTATAGAGAAGGTCAGAAGGAGTTGCACTGTGTCTTTGTGGATCTAGAGAAAGCATATGATAGGGTGCCAAGAGAGGAAGTGCGGTACTGTATGAGAAAGTCAGGAGTGGCAGGGAAGTACGTGAGGGTGGTGCAGGACATGTATGAGGACAGCAAAACGGTGGTGAAGTACGCTGTAGGAGTGACAGATGGGTTCAAGGTGGGGGTGGGGTTGCATCAGGGTTCGGCTCTGAGTCCCTTCTTGTTTGCCATAGTGATGAACAGGCTGACAGACGAGGTCAGGCAGGAGTCTCCATGGACCATGATGTTTGCAGATGACATTGTGATCTGTAGTGAGAGTAGGGAGCAGGGGGAAGAGAACCTGGAGAAATGGAGGTATGCTCTGGAGAGAAGAGGAACGAAAGTCAGTAGAAGCAAGACGAAACACGTGAGTGTAAATGAGAGGGAGGCAGGTGCAACGGTGAAGATGGAAGTAGTAGCAGTAGTGAAAGTTGATGAGTTTTAATACCTGGGGTCAACTATCCAAAGCAATGGAACATGCACAAGAGACGTGAAGAAGAGAGTGCAGGCAGGGTGGAGTGGGTGGCGACAAGTGTCAGGGGTGATTTTGACAGAAGGGTAGCAGCAAGAGTGAAAGGGAAGATTTACAAGATGGTAGTGAGACCTGCTATGATGTATGGTTTAGAGACAGTGGCGCTGACAAAAAAGAAATGGAGATGGAGATGGCAGAGTTAAAGATGCTAAGATTTTCATTGGGAGTGACTAGGAGGGACAAGATTAGACTTAAGTATGTCAGAGGGACAGCTCAGGTTGAGCAGTTTGGAGACAAAGTAAGAGAGGCAAGGCTGAGATGGTTTGGACATGTGCAGAGGAGGGCTAGTGGATATATTGGACAAAGGATGTTGAAGATGGAGCTGCCAGGCAGGAGGAAAAGAGAAAGACCACAGAGGAGATTCATGGATGTAGTGAAGGAGGACATGAAGAGGATTGGTGTTACCGAGGAAGATGCAAGGGATAGGGTGAGATGGAGACAGATGATCTGCTGTGGCGACCCCTAAGGGGAGCAGCCGAAAGAAGAAGAAGAAACTTTTTATGACTACTCCATCTCAAAATTATTTAACCTCATCTTGACAAGTGAGCTTTGTTCACAGCATTTCATTTGTGCTCTTGCTCACAAGTAGTAGTGATATTGTCTTCTGCTAGTACTGGTGCTAAGTAGAAATCCATTTATTAAAGCACAGTAGTAGCACTTGCTTTGTAGTGATCTGAGCATTTCTGACCGATGGCGATAGCTGACAACAAATAGCATTAGCAACCCCTAATGTCTTTCCCTGTAAGCTTCTCCACAACCAGGTAACCTGTCAGACTAACTTGTCAGAGATCTGCTGATGGTTGAAATACAGTAGCTGAGCTGTTGGGACAAGTAGGAACTGCTGGGGTTGCAGCTGTGTAGAGCTCAGTGTTGTAGTTTTCTGCCATTGTAATGTGGGAACTTTGAAGCTCCAAGCTTTAAAATGAAAAGAAATGTGTAAGCTCACAGCTGCTAGGTTCAGCATCCTGTGGCCAATTTCAATTAGACTTTGTGTAGAAATTAGCTGAGGAAAAGAAGCACATGATATCTCTTCTCCTGGAGCGGCTTGGCAAGACTCCAGTGATATAAAAAGTGAAGCCATATATATAATGGGAAGCTCCAATAGGATTAGAATTCAGCAATATCACACACAACGGCACTTCCTCTAATGTAAGATATCAGTGCCGCTTTTATGGTTAACAGAAACTGTACAGTAAGTCATATTTTATGTGTTATGATCTGGTTCTTTGGCCACAACAAAACAGAGAATCGTGCAGGCCATGCAAAAAGGAAGCTGTGTTTATTTACATTAGGTTAAAATGACAGAAAATAATGTGAAATAGTAAATATGATAACGACCAGTTAAGCCAGTGTGCAGTGACTGCTATAATTTAACTATAATTTTATAGTTTTCATTATCATGCTTTGTGTGGATGGCCCTTAGTACCTGTGGAGATGCTTATATTTAGCCACTTGGAGGTTTCTGGGAGCCAACTTCACCCAAAGACCTTCTTCTACTAGCATCCTGAGGCTTCTTTCAGTCCAGTATAAGTGTCAAGGCAGTGGTTCTGTCAGCCAGAGTCCCAAATACCTCTTTTATGCTGATGGCTTACCAAGTTAAGTTAATAGACATTATGGCAGTAAAAACCAGATACCACAATGTGGGAGAAGATATCTGTTACAACTGGTTATGTTCTTCACCAACCTGACAGTTAAGGAGGAGATGCAGCACCTGGGCACTCCAGTCTTTCCCTACAGGCTCTGGTGGGGTGGTTACCTTCATGCAGAAAAGATGGATGATGAAGCACCAAGACTCTGCCCAAGGGCTCAACCCACTGCTTCTGCAGTGCCATGCAAGTCATACACCAGGGCCCGACTTTATGCAAGGGAACTACATTCAGCACAATGTCTGGGCTACAATGAATATTAAATCATGATAATCCTTTAACCAGAAGTTGTTCATGGCACATAAAAACAGTTTCATTGACTAAACACCTTATATCTTGCCTCAGATCAGTTGTTTTCAAAATGCAAGGTAAAGCCAAGATGGATGGTTTGGAAACCAGAGCAGAGTCCGCCCAACAGCACATGGGTCATCATTGTGTTCAGTACCGTGGATATCAACAGAGAGGGGTGTATCTTTGGTTCCACTAAAACTAATATCAAAGCGGGCTGTTTTTCCACAAGGCACTGAGGTTTGAGACTCCAGAGTCAGTCCTGGAACATGCATGAAGTCTTGCCAGACTAAAAGGACAGCACACATGGGAGAGTGGAACTGGCTGTAAATGACAGAATCCTCTTTTTGAGCTGACCATCCATCCAGCCTTGCCCCCACTGCCCACAGCCTTCTCTGTTTGCAGCACCTCCCACTCAGGCTGCCCACCAATGCTCTCTGTCTCCTACGTGTCTCTGCTGCGTCACTCAGCTAGGATGAGGTATTGTTTTCTATCACAGGCTGTTCTGCGGCCGTCACCTTTATGAGGTAGGATGGATGATGTAACGCCCACTCACATACTAAAACACCAAACACAATATGTGATTGCGTAGGAACACGAGGCAGTAACCCTGCCCCCATGATTTCAGCTCTATGTGTGAGAGTTAGGCACAGCTCTTCTATGCTTTGCTCACAACACAGATGATGTTGATGCTAAAACAGCCGGAAGTTTTGGCATCATTTGCTTGCGACTAAAAGCCTTGTGACTGTGATTCCATCTGACTGAAGGAGTGGGGAGATGCAATTGGTGATCAAATTAAATTAGCATGCTTCCTTGCCTAAAAGCACATGCATTCGTCTCACTATGCTTTTCAGCTGTTAGGTTGGGTTACAAAGGTCTGGATCAGTGTGAGAATCAGTGGCTCATGGGAGTGGTTGCACATTTCCTATCCCCCTGTTTTTTCTTTTTTTTTTTTGCTGTAGTATGAATGTTTGAAGAAACAAATATAGAAAGGAGTGGGTCAAACAAAGTGTATGTAAAAGGTTTAAAACTTAGTGGAAGTCCCTGATATTGCAGAGTTTGCTTGGGGTCATAAAGAGCATTAAGCATTCATTCAAAGGTCACTAAATGGATTTTGTGAAAACCAAGGCATGACAAGCCATTAAAATTGATTAAAATTTATACCCTCACAGTTTCACAATTTTTGAAACATATCAGACATCTCATTCAGTCATTGACAAGTGGACAGTGGCTGTTAATTTTGACACCAACACAGATGCTTACACACTTGATACTATAGTTTCTCTATGGGCTTTTATTGAGAACATGCAGACTGGATTATAAAGGGTTTTTTTTTGATAAAGCACACAAATTGTGTTATACATGGAGTTTAACTAATTTGTACAACTGTGTGTGTTAGCGAAGCTGCTGCAGAGGGACAAACAGCAGATTTATCTTAATATTGTAACCCAGCTGAAGCTTTACAAGGTGGGATCATCACGTGAACAATAGTTAGTTAGATAAAACATTTTTAAAGTAGATTGACTTGAAAATGAAATAAAGCTCAAGGAAAGAGAGACCAACTTTTTTGTCATTTTCTTTTTTATTGATTTTTAATTATACAAACAAACAAGACAAAACAGTGAACATGAACATGAAGACCTTTTGAAAAATGTGTAGTACAAGGGAGATAAAAGAGAAAAAGCACATAAAAAAATACTGGTAGACCACTCCAATTATGAAAAGGGAATGAAAATAAAACATTTGAACCTGGTTTACTGTATATGAAGTCCCGTCTAATGGTAGAGACATATGTAATCCATTTCTGCCAATTTTCAATAAATGTCTTTTTATGTTCTTAGATTAAAGGTAATTCATTCATCAATCCATTCATCTACGCTGGGTGTTTCTTTTTTCAGCCATTTCTTGGTTATGGACTTTTTACAGGCCACCAATAATATTCTTAGATATTTGTCTTTATTCATCCATTCAAGTTCTCCTAGATCAACCAGATACAACAAGTTTGAACTTAGGGTAATTTTTGTTGAAAACAGTTTCTAGAATTCAATGTATTTTTAATTAAAATGGGATCACAGCAGGACAACTCCAAAATATATGAAAATATATGGTTTGCCTTTTTGCTTCCACAGCATCTTCAACAGTCTGTCTGGGTTGAGTATGATTTCTTCTGATATGGAGTGCAGAAATAATGCATGACATTTTTCCATGTAAATTCCCTCCACAGTGGAGAATTTGTTGTTTTCCACTGTTGTTTAAACATTTCTGTCTGGGCGGCGCGGTGGCGGAGTGGTTAGCACTGCGACAGCACAGCAACTCACCCTTGGCCGGGGGATCCTGGGTTCGATCCCAGCCCCCGACCAACAGTGATCTGTGTGGAGTTTGCATGTTCTCCCCGTGTCTGCGTGGGTTTACTCCGGGATTTCTCCGGTTTCCTCCCACATGCCAAAAACATGCAAGTTAGGTTAATTGGCATCAAACTGGGGATTCTAAATTGTCCTTAGGTATGACTGTGAGAGTGAATGGTTGTCTGTCTCTCTGTGTTGGCCCTGCGATGGACTGGTGATCTGTCCAGGGTCTACCCTGACTCTCGCCCAAAGATGCTGGGATAGGCTCCAGCACCCCCACGACCCGAAAAGGATTAAGCAGAAGAAGATGAATGAATGAATGAATGTCCAGTTCTGCTGTGTAATTGTGGTGCTGCCCTCTGTTTCCCATCTTGATTTAACATCAAGTGTATTCCCTTTGTTAAGTGATTGGAGACTCGAATATAATTGAGATTATTTTCTTACAGGGTCCATCTTCAAAAGCCTTTATAAATACCTGTAATATTTTTTTTCCAGATTCATATTTTTTTATTATTTTTTTTCCCGATATAATCTGTTATTTGCAGGTATCGGAAGTGGTCCTGGTTCTGTAGGCCAAATTTGTCCTGAAGATCTTGGATACTCCTAATTGTACTTTGATTTATGAATGAGTAATATGTTGTGAGTCCTAAGGAGATCCATTCTTTAAATCTATGATTGAGTCTATTTGGGTGTAAATTCTGGGTTATATGCAAACCATTTCAGGATTGCTAATGATTTTTTTTTAAGTTGAATTGGTTTAACTGTTTGAGTGTGGCATAACTGCGACATAACCCCTAGTGGTCAACAGTGGTAAAGATTTTTTTCAACAAACTAGTCAGATCAGATGTCAGAACTTTCCAAGGCTATAACTTTAAAATAGTAAGAGATAATTGCTTACTGTCAATTAGAAAGACGTAGAATATGATCCAAAGTTTCAGATAGGAGTGAATTTATGCATCTAATTTGCATACAAACAAACAAAAGACATCCATCACTTACCTCTGGCAAAGTGGTGTCCTTTAGCGGCATTCTAGTGGTTATTTTGTCCTCTCCCGGTCATTTCGGCTTTCTGTCCTACATCCAGAAACTGTTATTGATTATTCCACTGTAATTTCACTTTTATTCTGTCGTAATTTATCTTATATTGACGACATACAACCGACGATTGTCCTCCATTCACATCGTGCTCCAGGTACCGGCAGGTGAATTCAACGAGCCTCATGCTCCCTGTGTTATAAGAACATGTAAACATCTACCTTCATAAGCTAAATAATCTCTTTTTAGAATCATAATTGGCAAATTCGGGACCAAATTCTCCTAATTTCCTCATCCGTGGGCGATCGCAAATGTTCACAATGACGGTCAGTGTCCATCTTGCGCTGTGATCTCCAAGACACCAAAGAAGGAGGATTTCTTCTTCTCTGGTGTATTATGTGTCATCCATGAGTCCTCCAACGCGTGCCTGCCACCTTGTGAACTGGCACGATTAGTACAAATCCTCAGTAAAGGTGAACAGTGTTTAGGAAAGTAAAATCAGTTGACAGGCGCAGCACCGCACTCTGCCACTAGGGGCACACGAAATCTCACACTCAAAGGGTTAATAAATCGTTCTAAAGCTGTAATGAATTCATACTCCATGGGTTGTCTTTATCTATAAGGTATTTATGTAATGGTGGATCTTGAATCATCACATTGACTGGTATTCCTTTCCCCATTGTTTGTTCAATATCCTTCCATCTCACTTTGTAGCTAGGAGCACACCAGCCTATTAAGGGCCTGAGTTGAGCTGCCTTGTAACAGTCTTTCAGAATTGGAAGAGGTAGTCCTCCTTTTTCTTTTGGCAGCTGTAATATCTTATATCATACCCTTGGCTTTTTCCCAGCCCATAAGTATCTAGATATTAATCTGTCCCATGTTTGAAATTGTTTGTCTGGTGCTTCTATGGGTATTAACTGGAAAATGTACATGACCCTTGGTAAGATGTTCATTTTGATGGATTCTATAAGCTGAGCTAAGGCTTAGATATAGTATCAAGCTCCATCTGTGAATCCATCCATTTTCCTCAGTTTAATCCTTTTCAGGTCGCAGGGGGGCTGGAGTCTATTCCAGTATCTTTGGGCAAGAGGCAGGGTACACCCTGGACAGATCACCAGTCCATCGCAGGGTCAACACGGAGAGACAGACAACCATTCACTCTCACAGTCACACCTAAGGACAATTTAGAATCCCCAGTTTGATGCCAATTAACCTAACTTGCATGTTTTTGGCATGTGGGAGGAAACCGGAGAAATCCCGGAGTAAACCCACGCAGACACGGGGACAACATGCAAACTCCACACAGATCACTGTTGGTCGGGGGCTGGAATCGAACCCAGGATCCCCCAGCCAAGGGTGAGTTGCTGTGCTGCCGCAGTGCTAACCACTCTGCCACTGCGCTGCCCTCCATCTGCGAATATCTAATTTAATTTCTTCATTAAAGGGTTTATAATTAATTTCCACTATTCTTGAGAGGTCTTTAGGGATATGGATTCCTAGATACTTTATAGCTCTTTCATCCCAGTTTAGCTGGTATTTCTGATGAAGGTTTTGAGGAGGATTATAGTTAAAACTAAGAACCTGTGGAGGGGGGGGGGGGGGTACATTTAATTTATAGCCTGAGAATGAGCCATATTTGTTTAAGGATGTCATTAGTGCTGGCACTGATTGTGTTGGATTACCGAGATATATTAATACGTCATCTGCAAATAACACCAGTTTCTGTTCATCTATCATTTGGTTTCTTTCAGTTGCTTCATTTTGTCTCATTCCTTGAGTGATGGGCTCAATAAAAATGACAAAAAGAAGAGGACTCAATGGGCATCCTTGTCTGGTCAGTCATTCACTTATAAAGGATTCTGAGAGTTCTCCATTTATCTTCAGCCGTGCTGATCTTCTGTATAGTGTTTCTATTGTTTGTATTATTGTTTCATTAAAGCCAAATTTTTCCATTACTTTGAAAAAGAAGGTCCATCTCACAGAATCGAAGGCTTTTCCACATCTAAATTCACTATCATAGCTTGGACATCATTTTGAGTGATATGGCTGATAATCTGCAATGTTCTTCTGATATTGTCTTGAGTTTGTCGAGTCTGGATAAACCCTGTTTGATCTAAATTTATAGTTAGCGGCAGAATCTTGTCAATTCTTCTAGCCAATATAGAAGCAAACAATTTATAATCTAAGTTTAGTACACTTAGTAGTCTACTATAATTGGTGCATTCTAACTTGTCTTTTCCTGGTTTTGGTATAACCAATATTGTTGCCTCCCTCCAGGAAATTGGAATCTCTTTTTTCGTCATAACCCAATTGAAAGTCTTCACAAGGATAGGAGTAAGGTCATCTCTTTTATACCACTGTGCTGTGAATCCATCAGGGCCTGGGGATTTATTTGTTTTTAGTCTTGTTATGGCAGCATTGACCTCTTCTATTGTTATTGCTAAAGTTAATGCATTAAAGTTTGCATTAAAGTTAATGCAAATAAAGGAACCTGAACCTGAACCTGATTATTTTGATTTTCTGAAAGTACAAGCAGATTCACTGATTTTAGAAAATCTTCCATTTTGCAGTTGTCATCCATCTGCAGTTGAGTATATAATTTTTGATAAAATTTTTAAAGCATCTTTTAATATCATCAATGTCATAATACATTTGTTTAGTTACAGGATCTCTTATGGAATGAATTGTATTATCAGCTTGTTGTTGAAGTCTAGGAGTCGAGCATATTTACTGCCTCCTTTATACTATTTTTGTTTGCTATATATTAATTTTTTCTGAATTTCTAGGGCATATATTTCATCTATCTCATTTTGTTCCCTTTTCATCTCTATTTTTAGGTTTGAGTTTAATGAATTCTCGTGCTGTAATTCTAGCTCTTTTAATTCACTATTCAGTTTTTCCAATGTTTCCTTCCTGTGGTTTTGAAGCTGGGATGTTTTAGTGATTAATTTACCTCTCATTACTGTCTTACATGCATCCCACATTACAGTTAGTGACACCTCTCCATTATCATTATGCCTTTAACACTCCTCTATTTCCAATATTAAATGTTCAACCAAATCTTTGCTTAGGATGCTGGAGTTCAGCTTCCAGAGGGTTTCTTTAAATCTTGTTCCTATTTTTACTGACATGTACACCGGGCAGTGGTCTGATACTGTACATCCATATATCCTATATGACTTCTACTAACCCAGTGTTTGTCTTTCTTAAACATCAAGAAATAATCAATTCTTGAGTATGATGAGTGTGGGGAGGAGAAGTAAGTATAGTCCTTAGTTGTCAGATTACTTTCTCTCCATACATTGATTATGCCTAATTCCATCATTAGTGTACATATTTCTTTAGTCGTATTTTTGGACTGGAAGTATCCATCCTTGGGTTTAAGGTTATATTGAAGTCTCCTCCATAGATCATCACACCCTGTGATTCCATTACTATTTTGTCAAATATTTGTTGGTAAAACTCCTACCCGGCCCGTGGAAGTGCGTATACATTGTACATCGTCCCTAAAACTCCATCGATCTTTCCCTTAATCAGGATGAATGTACCTTCCTTATTTGTTTTGTTTTGTATAAATGTTCATAAATAATATTCCCTGAAATCAGAATGGTCACACCTCTACAATATTTTAATCCATTCAAGGATGAGAATACATGTTTGAACCCCTTCCTTTTAAATTTGTCATGTTCTATTTCTGTGAGATGGGTCTCCTATAGGAAGGCTATGTCAATTTTCTCTTTTTGTAATTTAGTTAACATTTTGTTCCTCTTGGCAGGGTTGGGAATTCCACCAACATTTAGAGTAATTATTTTCATCATATTCCTAACAGAGTAAAATGACTTAAAACCTCCCTGTGATTTGCAACTTCCTGTATCAAGTCTTACAAATATAGTTAGGTCTTCACTTTTTCTTGAACAGAACAATTTTCCAACAAAAACAAGAACAATCTCTTCCATAGTTAGGGAAAACCTTATTCCCTTAAAATCCCTGTCAGTGGGTAGGGGGATAGTCCTCTCCCAAGGGCTGGGGCCCCCCATGGGTGGTGTATTCTCTTCCATTCCTCCTAGACATGTCCAGCATTAGTCAAGTAATCCAACCAGTCGGGTATTGTTTAGTTCTCAAGTCTTTGCATTATTTATGTGCATTTTGTAGTGACCAAACAGTTTCATAGATTATAAAGGGCTATATTTACAGAAAAGCCTGGAGAAAAGGTAAAACTCAAACTGAGTAACCAACTTATAAATTAACTGCGAGTATATGAATGAATGAATGAATCTTTATTTATTTTCGGATAGATTAAAAGTAAAGATTAAAAAGAAACAGAATAATATAACAAAGGGGAAAAAAATCCAACAAGGTCAAATTAAACAATAACTCCTCTGATTACACAGTTCAACATAAGTTATCCGAAATGGGTGATGGCTGAAGCCGCAGCTTATATTGCCCACCCATATTCCATTCAAGAATTCAAAAGAAAAACAAAACAAGAGCGATTACAATTCGGAACAAAGCTAAGACAAAATGTGACCAAAAAAAACTAAGCAACAACACAACACAGACTGGATATGACAATCCTTATGTGATTTTACATGTCATCTTGGATATATGTTTGGAGTGTTTCTTCCTTTAGTTTTTGTTTAAATTGTCCAAGCGTTGTACATGAATCGTTCCATAATCTGACTCCTTGCACTGAAACACAGTGTTGCTTGGTGGTAGTTCTCACTGAAGGTTTTTGAAATATACATGTTCCTCTGAAATGATATCGTTTCTCCCTTATTTGGAACAGCTTTTGGATATTTGCGGGCAGTGATAGATTCTTCACTTTAAACATTATTACTGCAGTTTTAAAGTCAACCAGATCTTTCAACTTGAGAGCTTTCAATTTAAGAAAAAGTGAGTTTGTTGGTTCCCTGTAAGCAGCTTTGTTTATTATTCTAATAGCTCTCTTCTGAAGCATAAAGACTGGATATATGTTTGTTTTATATGTATTTCCCCATACTTCAGTACAGTATGTCATGTATGGGAGTATTAATGAATGATACAAAGTATATAATGTGGGTTGATTCAGCAAATATTTCGCTCTGTGTAGTACTGCGATTGATTTAGATATTTTACCTTTAATATAATTAATATGTGACTTCCAACACAGTTTATTATCAATTATTACTCCAAGAAATTTAGTTTCAGATACCCTTTCAATCTCTACACCATTTACACTGAGTTTAGATACTAAGTTGTTGTGATGGTTGTTAAAAACTATAAATGTTGTCCTAACCACAGTTTAAGCTTTCCTAATTCCTTTCCGAGTGTATCCAAAAGTTATTCCAAATTGCTTCCACTGCATCATAGATTAGTGTCATCGGCAAACAATATTAAATCCATTTTTTACGAGACTTTACATATATCATTTATATACATATTGAATAACAATGGACCCAAAACTGAACCCTGTGGGACTCCACAAGTAACCTTCAGTAACTGTGAGTTTTTGTTACCAGCACATACATACTGATATCTATTCTTTAAGTAACTACTTAACCAGGACAGTGCTACCCCCCTAATACGACAATTTTGTAGTTTCTTTAATAATAAATTGTGATCCACTGTATCAAATGCTTTTTTAAGATCCAGGAATACCCCAACTGAATACTCTTTATTTTCAACGGCAGTTGATATTTTTTCTATAAATTCCATTAGAGCAAATGCAGTCGTCCTCTTGTGTCTGAACCCATATTGCTGCTCACACAATAAATTATTCTTCATTATGAAGTTGTCAATTCTCTCACAGAATATTTTTTCAAGTATCTTGGAAAATTGCGGCAATATTGAAATTGGTCTATAGTTTGAAAGTTCCCCTCTGTCACCCGTCTTGTATATCGGAATTACTTTAGCTATTTTCATTGCATTGGGAAATATACCTGTTTGGAGAGACAGGTTCCAAATATACGTCAGTGGTTTCACTAAGCATTCGATAATAGTTTTGACTAAGAGCATGTCAATACCATCACAGTCCGTAGATGTCTTACTTTTAAACGATTTAACAATTTCAATGACCTCTCTCTCGCCTGTGTTCTTTATAAAAATGGAGTCTTTTATAGCAGTGTTTTTGCTTATTGTATCACCCGTAGGTGCCGTAATGGGTATTTCTCGAGCCAAATTAGGACCAATGTTAACAAAAAAGTTATTAAATTCATCTGCAGGTGAAACTGCATTCACGCTCTGAGTCGTTGTATTATTTTTTGAAAAATTGGTTGGGTAGCTTGTATTTCTGTTTTTATTTCCAAGACTATTGTTAAGTATTGTCCATGTATTTTTAATATTGTCTCTTGTTTTTCTCCAGTTCTTTACTGTAATAGTCTCTTTTACTACATCTCATTATATATGTTAACTTATTTTTGTATGTTTTATACTGCTGCTCTGCTTCTTTTGTCCTTTTCTTTAGAAAAGCTTTATATAATAAATTTTTCTTTTTACACACCTTTTGTAATCCTTTGGTTAACCATGGCTTATCGACAAATTTATGTTTAAGCTTTTTCTTTACTAATGGACAATTTTTTTCATAAAGAGTGGTTACTGTGTTCATAAATGTGTCGCAGGCTTCATTTACATCTGATACATAGACTTTTGTCCAGTCCTGCTTCAGCAAGTCTTCTTTAAAAGAAGTGATTGAATTTTGTGATTTGTATCTGAACGATTTTAAAATTTTTTCTGTATTGGCCTCCGTGTGACCATGGATTAGTGCAAAGGTTGGCAAATGGCCACTTATATCATTTATCAATAATCCACTTTCTATTTTCTTATCAATAATATTAACAAACAGGTTGTCAATAAGTGTAGCAGTGTGAACTGTGATTCTACTGGTATGTGTTATTGTGGGATATAGACTCATACTGTACATAGAATTCATGAACTCTGTAATTACATTTTGTTGATATGGATTTAGTAAATCAATATTGAAATCTCCACAAATTACTACCATTTTCTTACTAGTAATATTATTGTATAGCTCGACTAATTTATCTCTGAATGTCTCAATGCAAGTTCCTGGCGTTCTATATATATACAACTTATAATTAGATTTTTTGTTTTATCTTGGTCAGTCTCAACAGTAACACATTCTAAAATCCCTGGTAGTGCAAAGGACATTCCATTTACAAGTTTGCACCTATACAGGTCATCAATATACAGTGCAACACCACCACCCTTTTTTTGGGATCTGTTAATATGAAACATCTGATATCCCTTTATTGCCATCAGGGGAGCCTGCTCTTCATTAAGCCAAGTTTCAGAGACTGCGATGGCTGTAAATTTTCTGTCTGGCTGTTTTAAATAGTCCTGAATCTGTGGAAAGTTTTTGTTAAGACATCTGCTGTTGAAGTGTATTATTGATAGTTTACCATCTAGTTGCACTTGACTTTTGAATTGCTTTTCAGTGTAATATTCACAATGATTATGAATATTATTGAAAAAGTGGTTATCAGAATCAATATCATTCTCCATCTCTTGTAGTTTATGTTCAGCATAATGGCATATTTTCAGAGTTTGAATTTCCTCACTCTGTGTCAAATGACTTCCTCCGACTGGGTATAATTGATGTCTACTCAAGTCAGTCATAAGTTTTTTTGTCTAGTCCACTTATAATTAGATCATCCATACGAGAACATTGTTCAAGATCCTTGACGCGTCGCTCCAAGTCTGCAATTTTTTTGTCTTTTTCCTTAATTGTTAATTTTAATTCTCGGGACAATACTATGTTTTTATATAACTTAAGTTACCCCTTTCTCTTTTCTAAACCTGTGTCTTTCTGTGTCTTCCACAGCACCTTTTTATATTTAGTTTTTTCTTATGCCTTTATAGATCATCAGTGGCATCCCTTCATGTTCAGAGTTTAACTTGCTGTCCTGCTTGGTCACTTGTTTGTCTTCAGCACTGTGTTTCTCTCCTGAACTCCTGTAATCTCTCCCTCACGCTTGTTGCCGTTTGGTTTCTGTTGCCTCTAGATACTACCTGTTGCCATGGAAATACTTTGCGTGTGCGTTCGTCTATGTTCAGGTCTGACGTGTCCCTCACAGTTTTCGCCTCGATCCCGTGTACTTTCAAGTCAAGTGCAGCCTCCTGGGCATTCTCATAGGTCTAGGTTCCACTGTTCCAGTGAATACAGATTCTTGTGGGGGGGATCTGGAAACATATTCCCTTTTCTTTTAAGGCTTTCTTGAGCGTAGAACGTAGGCTCGGCGTTTGAGCATTACTTCATTTGCATAATCATGATCAAGAAAGATCTGTTTATCACCCACCTGCACTTTTTTTTCCAAGCTGATTTTAGCACCGTCTCTTTGGTTTTGAATCGTAGAAAGTTCACAATAACAGATCTAGATGGTGAGCTTGGGTTGGGTTTTGTCACCAGTGCTCTGTGTGCTCTTTGAATCTCTAAGTTTACTCCGTTCAGCAGGGCAAGTTCGGGGGTGAGCAGGTTGTTGATAAAATCTGTCATTGAGGTGCCTTCTGTATTTTCTGGTATTCCACAGATCCTTATGTTGTTTCTTCTGGATCTATTCTCAAAGTCCGTCAGCTTTTCTTGTAACTTACTGTGTTGTTTTAGCAGTATCAGGAAGGCGTCTTTAGCTGCCACGCCACCAGCTTCTGGCTCCGAGATGCGTGTCTCATTCTCGCTGATAGCCTGGCCTTGGGCTTGCAGCGTGGTTGTGGTTTCCACTAGCTTCTGGCTAATATCTTGTTTGAATGCAGTTAGTTCTTCTCTTATGTCATTTCTGAGGTCAGCTATAAATCTTTAAAGGTTTTTTTGCATGTCGTGTTTAAATTCCCGTAGGTCTTTGGCAATGAATGTTCACTCCTGAAGTATTTCACCAGCTTGAGTTTTGTCCACTAGCATCTTGTCACCATTTTCTTCCTCCTCAGAGATCTCCATTTTGGGTTGAGCAGCTAATTGCGTTATATTCCCTCCATTTTGTACAGTTTTTTTGTCCTTTATTTATCTTCCCTCCTTTCATCGTGTCAACACAGCCTCTGAAGTATCAGTACCTCTAGTAATATCAATCAATCAATCAGACTTTTGTAACCGAATATTTCCTAGCTCACTTATAAGGTCCTGGAGAAAATAATCAGATGGATCTACCAAGTTGAATTTCCTTTATTACTGCTGGCAGGAGAGAAGCGAAGAAAGCAGTCAGCCTCAGGTTTCTGCACTGTTCTGCTCAAACAAAGGAGGCATCTGGTTTTAAAGGCTCCCCCAGAGCGCTCCCCAACATTACCTTATATGGATACATAGAAACAAACCGAGCGAGTACTAGAACATTCTAGCAGTAACTTTCCACTGAACATAGTCACACTCAGGGCATGTATTAACAGCAATTGTACAGAAGAAGAATGACATTTGATCATAACTGCACAGCACCTAAATTAATACATTTCTACCACATTTCCCTTCTCTTGATCATATATGATCACACATAATGTACAAGACAGTCAAAGCAAACATCAATGAAAGTACACCCTAATTAGTCTTTACTGACACGGTCATCATAGTCGTTGTTATCATATGTGTCAATAGAGTAATTATTGGAATCATGCACTTCGCGTCTTGTTTGGAGCAAATCGGTTGATGGGGCAGAGCGGTGAACCAATGAGTATATGATAAGGAAAATGACCTGGGCCACCCACACATATCATGTCTGTCGTGGTCCAAGCTTGACGATACCCCAGACGTCCTCGGCGGCGCTCTTCTTCAGTAGCCTGGTGTTGCAACAAGTCTATGTTGTCCATCATGTCAGTATCAGTGTAAATGGAATGTATGCTGTATGTTTCTGCTGAGTAGCGTTCGGCGTACACTCAGGTTGTTTGGTGTCAGCTGTCAGGTGCAACAGTACACAGTCTGGTATCTGCACATGGCTCTGCTTCTTCTCGTCCTAGTCTACAATGTGAAGTGGTGGTTGTGGCTACCCACCCTCTGCTTCTATTCCTAGTCTGGTCTGGGTTCTCCTGGCTTGACTCCTGGGACCTTTCTGCAATGCGTTGCATGAATCCACGTTGCCCTTTCAGCGATTTTCACAGCCGTAAACGTCGTCAAAAGAACTTGGTATGGACCCAGCCACCGTTTGCTGCGCCAATTCTTCCGTTTGAAACTCTTGACCCCCACCCAGTCACCTGGTCTTATGTCATGGAGGACTCCCTCTGCTGGCCTGGGCAGGGCAGACTTTACCTGCTGTGAAATGTTTTGAAGTTGGCAGGACAATGCAGAGCAATAAGATAACATGGCATTTTCAAAATGTGAAGTGGTTAGTGGAGGCGGTGTCTTCCTCTCCGCAGAGAAACCTAAAAATGGGGGCCGAGCAGTTTCTTTCTAACTCGCATGGGCATGTACATGAGTGCTAATGGGAGGCACTCAGTCCAGGGTAGGCCAATTTCATCTTCAAGTTTGGCAAGTTTGTTTTTCAAAATACCATTTTCACGCTTGATGGCGCCACCTGATTGCGGGTGGTAGGCACGATATTTTCTCAAATCAAAGCCCAATGTAATACTCAAATTGGTCAGTGCTTTATTTACAAAGTGTCAACCATTATCATAGGAGATTTTCTCTGGTATTCCCCATCTGGGAATAATTTCTGACAGTAATGCTCTGGCCACAACGGTGCTTGTTGCATGCTTAGCTGGAAAGGCTTCTACCCATTTGGACCACATGTCAACCATTACCAAACAGTACTTTTGCCCTCCTGCATGGGGCGGGTGAGCTGCTAGAACCTGTTTGGGGACCCTGTGAGCATTGTTAGTGGCACAGATTAGACACTTTTGCAAAAATTGTCAGCATAAACAGAACCAGTTTGCAAAAAATTGTCAGCATAAACAGAACCAGTTTGCATATCATCCCTTCTCTTGGCACATGGTCTTTCCCATGTGTCAATTTAGCAAAATGATGGAAGAAATCCTGGTCTTTGTGACATCCTTTCTTGGCCCATTTCTGATGTTCCTGTGGGAAGGAAAAAGACTGCTTGGTAAGAAGTGAGTCAACAGGAGAGGGTGTTTGGTTAGTAGGAGGGCAGACACACAAAGGGGAAGAAGGGGTCATGCCATGGGCTGCAGCAAGAGACAAGGCTGCAGCTTTAGCCGCAGCATCAACACGTGCGTTACCCTTAGACGCAGGGTCAGAAGATGAAGTGTGGGCTGTGCATTTGCACACCACCACAGTTAAAGGAAGGAGAATAGCCTCCAGCAGGCATGACACATGTACAGAATTCTTCACCGGTGAGCTTGCAGAGGTAAGGATGTCACAATCATGCCAAAGGGCACCAAAGTCATGCACCACTTCAAAAGCGTAACAAGAGTCAGTGTAAATAGTGACCAATTGCCCCGTAGCATAAGTGCATGCCTCTGCCAAGGCAGCTAGTTCTGCAGCCTGTGCAGAAAGATGAGATGGCAAGGAGCCAGAGAGCAACGTACAGTGGTCATCACATACTGGCCTATCCACCTTGTTGCGGCCTACAGAGAGGTCAACAGAGGCAGAGCCATCAACATGCAGGACAAGGTCTGGGTTTCAGCAGTGGAGTGTCGGATAGGTCAGGTCTGGGAGAGGTGACAAAGTCTAGCACCGACAAGCAGTCATGGTCACAGTCTGTGTCATTGTCATAAGAAGGTGGGGGGGGGGGGATCGGTGGCTGGGTTAATTGACTGTGCACAGCGTTTGACAGTAAGGTTTGGTGATCCGAGGAGGGTAGAATAAGCCACCTTGCATGGGAGAGGTGTGACGACTTCTGCTCATTCAGAAGCAGTGCAACAATATGAGAAACATACACAGTGAGCAGAGAATACAGAACATTGTCACAGGATGCCTCTACAGGACGTTCTGCCGCAGCCACGGCCCGGAGACGGAGAAGAAGTCCTGCCGCTACAGGGTCCAATTTGCAGAAGTAATATGCGACTGGCCGAAGTCTGTCATCGTGGGGCTGCAGGAGAATGGAGGTCATGCATCCGGATTTCTCATCAACATACTGAACAAAAGGTTTAGATGGATCAGGAAGTGAAAGTGTTGGTGGAGCCAAAAGAGCCTTTTTTTCATGTTTTCAAAAGAATCATTGGCAGCGGGTGTCCACTCAAGAGGGAAGTGTGAGGGACCCTTCGATGGAATGATGTCACGCATTGGTCTCTCAATGCATGAAAAATCAGGGATAAATGAGTGGCAATAGGAAGCCATGCCAAGAAAAGAAAGGAGCTCCTTTTAGTTTTAGGCCTGGCCATGTGACAAATAGCATCCACACGTTTAGGAGAGAGTTTTGCCCTGAGCCGATATTTGATGACCCAAAGAGGCAACCGCAGGTTTACAACACTGTAGTTTGGACTTGGAGGCTTTGTGGCCTTCATCAGCCAAATGGCAAAGACATTTGATGGAGTCTGTTTGACACTGTGTTTCATTAGGTGCACACAGCAAGAGGTCATCAACATACTGAATCAGGACAGAACCCTCTGTGAGTGTTAATGAGCTTACTGAGTCTTTTAAAGCAGCATTATAGATAGTAGGGCTTTCATAATAATATCCTTGAGCTAACCTGGTGAAAGTGTAGAGTGCCCCATTGAACTGGAATATAAACCCAGAAGACATTCAAACCCTGGAGCGATGCTGTCACACGCCTCTGGTCTGAGTGGGTATTGCGAGCATTTGGGTCTGAAATCAGATTTTGGTGTGATTACCACTGAGGAGCAGTTCTTTATGAGACCAACATCAAATTTGTGCTTTACCGACAAAGATGAAGGGACACGTGATAGCATATGATCCTCCCCTTCAGATGTAGCAGACAGAGTAAATGGGCGTACCCATCTATACTGTCCGTCCACATCCAAAATTTGTATGAAATGTTCACAAGGAAGTGAAACTGTGTACTCCGCTCTGTACATCTGGAGAGAGGGAGGGAATGGGACAGCAGTAAGCTGTATATGAGGAAGTGGTGTAGATGGAACCCAATCATCTGCGCAGTATGCAGCCAGGGCATGAGGACCCATTTCACACCACGCTGAGGATGAGGTTTTGTAAGATAAACATGTGGGTGACTGTGTGGAACTGAGAACATTTCTGACATGGGAGGTGTAAGTACAATCAAAGTAAAGCAGGCGTCAGCCACCCATACAATATGTGTTGTTGCAGTGGTGTGGGTTTAACTTGTAACCATTGTTTTTCATATGCTGTGTCAGGGCCCTGTGAGAGGTGTGATGTGCAATGCGTCCTGTGCAGTGGCATGGAAACTGTGGCAGGTGACGAAAGCTTCTTTCCCATTTCAATCAAGTGGGAGCTTCGCCCTTCATCTGTCAGTGCCCATTCATAAATGTACAGCAAAGCTGGTATTTTGGCAAAGGTTAAACTGGGAGTTTCAATTTGAGTCCCCTGTGGTGTGCAGGAGAGAGAGTGACAAACTGCACATTAAATCTCTCCCTAACAGGCTGAAGGGGCACTGAGGTGAAAACAGGAAGTTATGAGTAAATGTTTTCCCATCCACTGTACTGTACATGACAGTGGTTCAGTGAATTAGTAGCCCCAGAGTCTACCATAAAATCTATCATTTTTCCCTGAAACCTTAACAGGCAGAATTGGTAAATTTCTGAAATGAAAAGTAGAATATGATGCAAATGTCATTGCCGGCATGTTGTCAGTATGGGGTGTGTGTGTGGCTGTAGCGTGATTTTTATTAGCAAGCATATGTGCAGCGTCTGCTGGGAGTGAAGATAGAGAGAGCGCACATGTTCCAGTCTTATCTGCCTGGCGTCACTGCTGTGGCTGTTGAGGCTGGAGTTGCGGTGGTGGCGGCTGAGGGAAAGGGTCTGGTGGCTGGCCAGGGTTTTGTCAGGCCCAGGGTCCACGGCTGCCTTGCTGAAAGTTACCTCTCCCTCTTCCCCTTCCACGAGGCCCGGACCTTGGTCTTACAGGGCATGCTGTAGCCCAGTGTCCAGCTTGCTTGCAGTAGCTGCAGGTTGACAGTTGTGGGCACCGTCGCATCCAAAGCAGTAGCGACACTGTTTAGGGCCAGCAGAAGAGCCTGGGCATGGCTGACTTGGAGTGGGGACCCACTGAGCCATTGTGAGCAGGGCCTCTTCCAGGCGATCTTCCTTTGCCCTTACGTTCTTCTTTGTAACTGCCTCATGCTTTCTGTAATTATGTTTAGCATGACGGAGTACCTTTCCCAGGGCTTGAGACTCCCATCCAATACAGGTTTGTTTCCCCTTTGTCCGTCATGTAGTCTGTCGGGCATTTCATGGTCGCTGCCCCATTGAATACCTTCCTCAACCGATGAAAATAATCGCCAGGGGTCTCATCGTCTTTCTGCTTACACTGTGCTACCTTGGTCAGGTCTGAGGTCTTTCAACAACGTTCATCGATGACCTCCATGTGCCTGTTAATAGCACGCTTGTAGTCTTTATTGTGCTTGTCCTCTGTGGTGCCCCAATCCTCATGATCTGGCCTGATGTCCTCTTCAAAGTGTGACATTAATTTTGCCATATTGGTGGGAGTGCACTTTTGGGCCATTATACGGCGTAGCTCATGGAACGTGTGGCGATATGTCTGGCAGAACGCCTCAAGCTGCTCGCAGAAATACACTTGATCGTTCTCCAATCGGGGCAGCATGGCAGCAAACTTTGGAATATCCTCCGGTGCCCATGGCCTAAATACCACTTGGGGTCCATCGGGGCCCATGACTTCTACCATAGGCATAATGGTGGACAGGTCCGGTTTAGGTGTGATGGCTTCCCGCCTACTGGCCACTGCTGGTCTCCCATGAATTGAGGCTTTCATCAATCCATCAAGTTTCTTGCTACCCTTGTGTTTCAAAGCAGTCTGCAGGGTCAGCGGGTTATATTTACTCTCAGGAGGGGGCATGTCATCTTCAGGTGTGAATGAAGGTGGCCCAGGCAGAGCTGGATACAATGCTGCAGTAATAGGATTAGTGGGATGGGGGCGGGGGGGTAGAGGGCGATTGCGCCCACAGGGCAGGGGAGTAGGATCCCCAGCAGAGTGTGAAAATTGCTTTTGTGTGGTGTGTGTGCTTTATATTGTCTGTCTTCTTTGCCTGTTCATTCTTTTTTTTTCTTTTTCTCCACCCATTTCCTGCTTATCTCTCCGTGTCTTTGCTTCAGTTAATCACATTTCCACAGCAGTTTTCTAAATGCAACTGCATCAACATTTTTTTGTGATAATTATTCAGTGAATCACTAAATCTATTTGTTAACTAGAAAAGCACTCGGAGAGCGCAGACCTCCGCCAAGCGCCACAGTTCCCCCCATACAGTGTTTGTGTGTACGTTTTCAGATTCCTTGACCATGAAAACATATGACTAGCAATTGGATTCACAATGATAGGATTAGTGGTTCAGTAGTTATTGACGAAAATGGCATTTTCCATAATGGCGGTTTAGCGCCACAGTTCCCCCCATACAGTGTTTGTGTGTACGTTTTCAGATTCCTTGACCATGAAAACATATGACTAGCAATTGGATTCACAATGATAGGATTAGTGGTTCAGTAGTTATTGACGAAAATATCATTTTCCGTAATGGCAGTTTTCTTCTGGACAGTGATCCGGATCACCACCAAAATCTAATCATCTGTAGGATACCCCATTTCTGACAATCTGTGAAAATTTCATGAAAATCTGTCCATAACTTTTTGAGTTATCTTGCTAATAAACAAACAGACAGACAAACAGACAGACAAACCAACGCCGATGAAAACAGAACCTCCTTGGCGGAGGTAAAAATGCATAGGTTTGATCCTACTTTAAGATCACTCTTGAATAAACATCAGCATTTGATAGAATCCGTAAGCTAAAATGGGTATTCTGTAGGAGGGAATCACACCATGTTGTGGAGATACCCCCCACAACAGACTGGGACAGGCACGGCGCTCGACTAGAGCAATTAACAGAACAGTGAAATGTGTGTATTAATGTCAACAGGCCTGCTTCTTCTGGCTTTTTCCGGCTCAGTACTGTGATGTTAATGTGCCATTTATGCATTGTGTTCATGCTTCCTGCCCTTACTGTGTGTATACACTGATAACAACATGTAGATGTGCCTTGTAACCTCTTTTGTCCTGCAGCTCCGGAGCAGAGGCGAATCCCGGCCAGCAATCTCCTTATTGTTATGTGTGTCTCTCAAATGCAAATGCCCATACCTACTGCTGTGAATGCCTTTCATGTATTGTCTGTAGTTGGGTATATAAGCTGCATCGCTCTGTAACTCATCCTCTCATTCTCTGCTACTGCACGCATTGCCTATCTGCTGAGAGCCTGAGGACCCCACTCCAGCCTGCTTGCACAAGGGCTGGAGTGGAGTTCCTATGATGGCGGTATGATTTAATAAACCTACTTAAAACCCTCACTTCGCTGCCTTATTTCATGCCACCACACTGGTGACCCGACGCTAAAAAGAACACGCTGCCAGCGAACGCAGCACCCGGTGGTGATGCTCCGACGACAAGCGAACACAGCAGCCTGACGCAAATGAGCCCTCCCTTCTGCTTCAGGGAGACTTCGATGCAGAGCCACTACCAGGCGAACTCTCCCGACATCACCCACGACCGGGAAAACCGCAGCAAGCCTCATTGGTGACCCCGAGAATGCACACGCTTTGTGCAACGCAACCTTCTGGTCTGGACATCCACGCTGGGACCGGCCGCTCTCACAGCTCCTCCACACGAGAGTGCACGCACCTCGTCCTCTCTCCACGACGGCGACCTCCAGGGCCGACGGAGAACGCAGCGCGTGGACCTGAACACACCATGACCGAACGGGTGACAAAGATCGTCTCCTCCCTCTCACCGCTCCAACGCATCTGCACGAGCCCGAGGGACAAAGATCGTCTACTTCCTTTCACCGCTCCAACGCACCATGAGCGAACAACACATTGAACAGGGATGATTATCGGCGCCGACTACGCTGATCTCCAACAAGCTCCCTGACCCTGGCTCTCCTCTCCAGCAGGCCCACCCACGCACGGAACCCCGGCACACGCACCGGGGAGTTACGAGGACGGCGCACCACGCACGGGACACATACGGCTCCACAGACCGCCATCCTCCTTCGCCGCTGCACACAGAGCCCTTCAGGCTTGCTCGTACACCTGAGGCACACACGCAGCTTGCTCACAGGATTTTCTAACGGTCTTAGCCATGGCACACATAGGGAATTCAGCAGTCTGCGGTCCCTGAAGGCTTTAAGGTTGTGCCCGCACCTAAAGTCAACACGCCAAGTCCCTTTGCTTTTGTTTTTTCTCTTACAGCCGCCACGCAGCCTCGTCGCTCCTGTTTTTTCTTCACGGCTGCTATTAATCCTTGCAGGACTTAATCGCGAGAGGAGTCAGTAACTAATTTTTTTTCTCTTACAGCCGCTGTGGATTTCCGCACGTTCAACGGGTCAGCCCCTCAACATCGCAGATCCACAAGCAATTTTTGCGCGGCCCAGACGATTTCGCCGTCCAGGGCCGGCACTTGCTACCCCCCACCCCCCTCCCTCCACCTCCGCCTGCACAGAGCTTTCCCTGCTCGCTGCCAAAGCCGGACTATCGAGGCCTCAGCCACCTGCTGAGCCCTCTGGGGGGGGAGTAGTGTGGGGATACCCCCCACAACAGACTGGGACAGGCACGGCGCTCAACTAGAGCAATTAACAGAACAGTGAAATGTGTGTATTAATGTCAACAGGCAGCCCTGCTTCTTCTGGCTTTTTCCGGCTCAGTACTGTGATGTTAATGTGCCATTCATGCATTGTGTTCATGCTTCCTGCCCTTACTGTGTGTATACACTGATAACAATATGTAGATGTGCCTTGTAACCTCTTTTGTCCTGCAGCTCCGGAGCAGAGGCAAATCCCGGCCAGCAATCTCCTTATTGTTATGTGTGTCTCTCAAATGCAAATGCCCATACCTACTGCTGTGAATGCCTTTCATATATTGTCTGTAGTTGGGTATATAAGCTGCATTGCTCTGTAACTCATCCTCTCATTCTCTGCTACTGCACGCATTGCCTATCTGCTGAGAGCCTGAGGACCCCACTCCAGCCTGCTTGCACAAGGGCTGGAGTGGAGTTCCTATGATGGCGGTATGATTTAATAAACCTACTTAAAACCCTCACTTCGCTGCCTTATTTCATGCCGCCACACATGTCACATTTAAAAACGGCAAAATAAACACACATATAGCTTCAAAGTTTGCGATTTTTGCTTAAAAATGTGTAAATATGTTTGCTTTTAACTTAAAAGATTACAATGTGTGGTTACATAAGTGCTTAAACACAGTGTGGATGCTTTTACATGTTCCTACTGTATGTATATCTATGCAGTGAATGGACCAACAAGTTTCTTTTTCGCTTCTTTTTGTATAGAAACTTTAAATTGGTGTTAAATTTTGGTTATTGCTTTGAAGTTACTTTGAAGACTTAATTTAGTCATAAATCAGCTTTTAAAGATTAAAAG
Source organism: Pholidichthys leucotaenia (assembly GCA_020510985.1). NCBI lineage: Eukaryota > Metazoa > Chordata > Actinopteri > Cichliformes > Pholidichthyidae > Pholidichthys > Pholidichthys leucotaenia. The sequence goes on from CM035839.1 coordinate 206,425,943, forward strand.
TTTAAATAAAAGATGCAGTCCCTATGTTTGACCACAAGATGGAGGCAGTTTTCGTCTGCACTCCCAGAAGAGGAATCCCAGTGTCGTCACTAAGGGCCCATGGTCTCCACACTAAGATGGCAGCTAAAGGGCACTTGCTTTAAGTGGACTTAAGATAGCGTCACTCGGCTGATCCCACACATGCGCAGTGTAAAGCCATTTAGTGACGCGCGGATGTGGGCGAGTTCGTCCTCGCGGCAACGAAGCACGCCTTGTTTTTCAAAAGCGGGAGAGCTTAAATCCCCTTAAAACTTTATTCATTGACGACTAGTTTACACAATGGTAGCCGAGTGAGGTGGTGGCATTCCCTCCTCCCTCTCGCTATCAGTGCGCGCGTGCGCGCACACACACACACACACACACACACACACACTGTACTGCCCAGAGAGGGGGGGAAGAATGGTTGAATTCCCCCTCGTGTTTCACAGAAGCACACAGAGACAATGGCTGCGGGAGTCACACCCTGCACCAAGAAACGCACCACCGTTGTTTTAAAAATTATAAGTTTGACCAAACCACACACAGCTTATGCCTTATTGTTTCAAGTGAGAAGGACCCCCCCCCCCCCGGAGGAAATTCAGCTTGGCAGATCTGTTTTTCAATAAATTCCACACTCTCAGGACCATAGTTGTCAGTCATGAATTTCACCTTCGGGCCGCCCACGCCGGAGGGACACTGTTTGGTCTCGACCTGCAAGACCCCATTACTGACCAATATGACCGATAGTCACCACTCAACGTCTGAAGTGCGTGCTAACGTGTCCTTATCTTGACTGCTGGTCACCCCAGGCGTCCCCAGGCGTGCCAACACGTCTCACTGTGAATTGAGACTATGTCCCCAAACCTGCTTCTAACAGGAACTGTACACCGTCTACTTTTGGCTATGACCACAAACCTATTTATAATAAGTACTGTACACTGCCTTCAATTTAGTCCTGCCATGAGATCGACTCACCAGATTCCAGAATTTGTCCACAGATATTGGTCCAGTGAGGTGAACTACATAACTGACAATTTGCATAAAGGGCACAATAAATTTTACTTACTTTAACTTTAGGAGACTTGTAAAATGGATTCTTCTGGATAGTGTGACGCCCCTTCACCGCCTCCGCACTCCCGTCGCCAACTAGGCAGAAAGAGCCGAACTCCTTGGCGGAAAAAGCCGAACTCCATTCGGGGAGCTCCGTTTGGGGTGATCAGCCTACGTCGGCGAGCGAAGATTGGCGATCAACCATCCCACTTCCTGACACCAAGAAATGTAACCGAATATTTCCTAGCCCACTTATAAGGTCCTGGAGAAAATAATCAGACGGATCTACCAAGTTGAATTTCCTTTATTACTGCTGGCAGGAGAGAAGCGAAGAAAACAGTCAGCCTCAGGTTTCTGCACAGCTCTGCTCAAACAAAGGAGGCATCTGGTTTTAAAGGCTCCCCCAGATTACCTTATATGGATACATAGAAACAAACCGAGCGAGTACTAGAACATTCTAGCAGTAACTTTCCACTGAACATAGTCACACTCAGGGCATGTATTAACAGCAATTGTACAGAAGAAAAATGACATTTGATCATAACTGCACATCACCAAAATTAATAAATTTCTACCACACTTTATTTATAAAGCACTTTTCATACAGTGTAGCAGCTCAAAGTGCTGTACAAAATAATAACATACATCAAAAGCCAAAACATAGTCTCACCCACCCACCCACACACACATACACTCACAACACAGTGACTAATCAACCTACCATATAAACCATGTTAAAAAAAACATATAAAAATTAATTAATTAATTAACTACTAAATGATTACTTTAGCAGCCAACTGGTGTGGAGCTTTTACCTACTGCTGCATTCCACCATGTTGCCTCACCGGAAGTCCCCAAGAGAGACCAACTTAAATAAGATCAGTGTGGATACAGTATGTAAGTTAGGCCCAAAAATATTTGGACAGTGACACAAGTTTTGTTATTTTAGCTGTTTACGAAAACATACTCAGGATACAATTATATAATCAATATGGGTTTAAAGTGCAGACTCTCAGCTGTAATTTGAGAGTATTCACATCCAAATTGCAGCAAGGGTTTAGGAATTACAGCTCTTTAATATGTAGCCGCCACTTTTTCAAGGGACCAAAAGTAATTGGACAATTGACTCAGAAGGCTGCAAAAAAAAAATAACAAGGCTGCATGGGCTCTTCCCTCATTAACCTGTCATCAATTAAGCAGTTAAAAGGTCTGGAGTTGATTCCAGGTGTGGCGTTTGCATTTGGAAGCTGTTGCTGTGAACACACAACATGCGGTCAAAGGAGCTCTCAATGGAGGTGAAACAGACCATCCTGAGGCTGAAAAAAAAGAAGAAATCCATCAGAGAGATAGCAGAAATGTTAGGAGTGGCCAAATCAACAGTTTGGTACATTCTGAGAAAAAAAGAGTGCACTGGTGAGCTTGGGAACTCAAAAAGGCCTGGACGTCCACGGAAGACAACAGTGGTGGATGATCGCAGAATCCTTTCCATGGTGAAGAACAACCCTTCACAACATCCACTCAAGTGAAGAACATTCTCCAGGAAGTAGGTGTATCAGTATCTAATGCTACCATAAAGAGAAGACTTCATGAGAGTAAATACAAAGGATTCACCACAAGGTGCAAACCATTAATCGGCCTCAAAAATAGAAAGGCCAGAATTGACTTTGCCAAAAAACACCTGAAGAAGCCAGCCCAGTTCTGGAACAGCATTCTTTGGACAGATGAGACTAAGATCAACCTGTACCAGAATGATGGGAAGAAGAAAGTTTGGAGAAGAATTGGAACAGCTCATGATCCAAAGCACTACATCTTCTGTAAAACATGGTGGAGGCAGTGTGATGGCATGGGCATGCATGGCTTCCAATGGCACTGGGTCACTTGTGTTTATTGATGATGTGACAAAAGACAGAAACAGCCGGATGAATTCTGAAGTGTATAGGGATATACCTTCTGCTCAGATTCAGCCAAATACAGCAAAGTTGATTGGACGACGCTTCACAGTACAGATGGACAATGATCCAAAACATACTGCAAAAGCAACCCAGGAGTTTTTTAAAGCAAAGAAGTGGAATATTCTGCAATGCAGAGTCAATCACCAGATCTCAACCCAATTGAGCATGCATTTCACTTGCTCAAGACAAAACTTAAGGCAGAAAGACCCACAAACAAACAACAACTGAAGACAGCTGCAGTAAAGGCCTGGCAAAGCATCACAAAGGAGGAAACCCAGCGTTTAGTGATGTCCATGGGTTCCAGACTTCAGGCAGTCATTGCCTGCAAAGGATTCTCAACAAAATATTGAAAAGTAACATTTTACTTAGGGTTATGTTTATTTGTCCAATTACTTTTGAGCCCCTGAAATGAGGAGTGTTTGTATAAAAATAGCTACAATTCCTACATGTTTAATCGTATATTTTTGTTCAACCCCTTGAATTAAACCTTAAAGTCTGCACTTCAATTCCACTGTAGTTGTTTCATTTCAAAACCAATGTGGTGGCATGCAGAAGCCAAATCATGAAGATTGTGTCACTGTCCAAATATTTCTGGGCCTAACTGTACGTACTAGTAGGGGTGGACAAATTACCTGAGTGGTGGCCTAGTCGGGAGAGCATCCGCCTGACACCTCGGAAGCCAGGGTTCAAATCCCGGCCAAGTCATACCAAAGAACATATAAAAATGGTGCTTTCCGCCTTCTAGCTTGGTGCTCAGCATAATAGAATGGGGATAGGAAAGTTACACACAGAGCAACCAGAGAACTGGTAGCTTTCACTGCTTACAGTAGTTGCGTGACCTAGGGTCAGAGAAATATAGCTAGACACCGCCCCTATACACCACATGGTGTGGAAGGGAATTAACTAACTAAGGGGTGGGCAATATGCTCTAAAACTGATATCACAATATTTCTGTGAATTTTCACGATAATGATATTTTTGACGATATTACAGAATACAGGTTTTTTTCTTTTAAATTTATGCAGAAAGGACAGTTTCACAGGTTAGCATTATTTACCTTCATCATATTCAGGAAAAACAAAACAAAAATTCCTATTTCTCCATTTTATAAACAGCAGCTCAGATATAGTTTAAAATGTTTTTAGTTCTTTATTAAATATTACAAGAAAATAATATAAACCATTACATCTTAACTACACACAGAGGTCGGGTTTTATGCTGAATCACTTTACCTGCATTACTCCTATTGCATGGACCTGTCCTGGGGCTTTTGGCTCTCATTGCACTGAATGGATGTTTTTTTTTTTGCTCTCTCTTCAGGTGGTTGAATAAAATCAAGATGAAACGGCCAAAATAGAAGTAAAAATGTGCAGCCACTTTGAGCTGTACATTGTCCAACATTAATACCGCTCCAACAGTGTTGTTGACGTGCGGACAAAATGCAGGCAGCTTATCCACACTTTTTTTTAAACATGACAGCAGTCTGAAACAGAAAATGAAACTTAAATATTTCCACTCAACTGGAGACGGTCTGACTTCAGAGCTGCAGCTTCCTGTGCCATGTTTGTTTTGCCATTTCTATGCGGTGTGACATCATCACACAGCAGACCCCAAATATCACAATATTCATTTTTACACCGGTATCAAAATTTATATTGGTATTATCGTGAACGATATGATATGGAACACCCCTATGTACTAGTATCGATTTTAATATTGTTCACCAGTTCAAATAAATAAATTTTAAAGTTTCAATTGCAGTAAGATTATACATAACTAGAATGCACTCAACCGAGCTGCAGACCCATGCCTTTTGCAGCCCTGTAGATTTAAAACTTTGACCTTTGACCTTTTGACCCCAAACCCATACTCAGCGGTCATGGTGAACCTGTGTACCAAGTTTGGTCACCCTAGCTTTACTTGTCATTCTATAGTAATAGGGCACAGGGAGTGCAAATGTTGACTTTTGACCTTTTTACTCCAAACCCATAGTTCTAGGTCAGGATCCCAAGGTGAAGCTGTGTACCTAGTTTGATGACCCTAGGTTTCTTTGTTTTTGGGATATACAGGAGTTTATGTATTATTTGGACCTTGACCTTTGCCCTTTTGACCCCAAAAGTATAGCCAAGGGTGCTAGTACCAAGGTCAACCGATGTACCGAGCCTCATCATTCCGCAGAGCATGGACATAGCCGGATAGCCAACCGGTGCTGACTGGCCACAGAGGGCACTGGCCACTCCTGATTACATAAGTTAAATATTGTCATTCATTACAGCTATACAGACGTGGACAAAATTGTTGGTACCCCTCTGTTAATGAAAGAAAAACCCATAATGGTCACAGAAATAACTTGAATCTGACAAAAGTGGTAATAAATAAAAATTCTATGAAAATTAACCAATGAAAATCAGACAGTGCTTTTGAATTGTGGTTCAACGGAATTATTTTAAAATACAAACTCATGAAACAGGCCTGGACAAAAATGATGGTACCCCTAGAAAAGATTGAAAATAATGTGACCATAGGGACAACCAAGATGTGTCCTCTAATTAACATCACAGGTGTCTACAAACTTGTAATCAGTCAGTCGGCCTATTTAAAGGGTGACAAGTAGTCACTGTGCTGTTTGTTGACATGGTGTGTATCACACTAAATATGGACCGGTAGGAAGCAAAGGAGAGAGTTGTTCCTGTGACTACAGTTGCACATATTATTCAGAAATTTAAGATCCATGGGACTGTAGCCAACCTCCCTGGACATGGCCGCAGGAGGAGACGGATAATACGAATGGTAACAAAAGAGCCCAGAACAACCTCTAAACACATTCATGGTGAACTCCAAGGTCAAGGTACATCAGTGTCAGATGGCACCATCCGTCGTTGTTTGAGCCAAAGTGGACTTCATGGGAGACGACCAAGGAGGACACCACTGTTGAAAACAAATCAAAAAAAAGCCAGACTGGAATTTGCCAAACTGCATGTTGACAAGCCACAAAGCTTCTGAGAGAATGTCCCATGGACAGACGAGACAAAACTGCAACTTTTTGGCAAGGCACATCAGCTCTATGTTCACAGACGCAAAAATGAAGCATACCAAGAAAAGAACACTGCCCTTACTGTGAAACATGGAGGAGGTTCTGTTATGTTGTGGGGCTGCTTTGCTGCATCTGGCACAGGGTGTCTTGAATCTGTGCAGGGTACAATGAAATCTCAAGACTATCAAGGTATTCTAGAGAAAAATGTGCTGCCCAGTGTCAGACAGCTTGGTCTCAGTCGCAGGTCATGGGTCTTGCAACAGGATAATGACCCAAAACACACAGCTAAAAACACCCAAGAATGGCTAAGTGCGAAACATTGGACTATTCTAAAGTCGCCTTCTATGAACCCGGATCTAAATCCTATTGAACATCTGTGGAAGGAGCTGAAACATGCCGTCTGGAGAAGGCACCCTTCAAACCTGAGTCAACTGGAGCAGTTTGCTCATGTGGAGTGGGCCAAAATACCTGCTGAGAGGTGCAGAAGTCTCACTGACAGTTACAGAAATCGTTTGATTGCAGTGATTGCCTCAAAAGGTTGTGCAACAAAATATTAAGTTAAGGGTACCATCATTTTTGTCCAGGCCTGTTTCATGAGTTTGTTTTTTAAACTAATTCTGTTGAACCACAATTCAAAAGCATTGTCTGATTTTTATTGGTTTATTTTCATAGAATTTTTATTTATTACCACTTTTGTCAGATTCAAGTTATTTCTGTGACCATTGTAGGTTTTTCTTTCATTAACAGAGGGGTACCAACAATTTTGTCCTCGTCTGTACAAAGGTAGAGCATATTGGCATAAAGAGTGTGTGTGTGTGCGCGCGCGTGTGTGCGTGTGTGTGTTTGGACTGGACTGTCAGAGAGGTTGGTGCCCTCAATATCCACCTTATTCCTGGGGTGCTGCTGTAGGAACGATTTGGTCAACACCAAATTTATTGTCTAAGTTTTTTTTAGCTGATTTAGGACAATTTTGATGTGCTCAATCCAAAAATCACATTGGTTTTGCTCAATCCGGTCAACTTTTTGAAGTATGGCCACATGTTGTTTTTTACATTTTTTTTACATGTACGGGTATTTTCACTTTATATGATGCAAAATTCTGTTTTTATTTCTTGAAATTTCTCAAACTCTGAAGAGTTTGCATGTGCCAGTTTATGACATGATGTCATAAATTGTCATGATGGCTGATTACTGTTGGACTCTGAAGAGAGATATCCCTGCCACTGAACATTCTAGAGGTTCGAATAAATGGAAGTTGAAGCTCGGAATTTTGAACAATGATGACGTAACATTCAATTTACATGTACTTACCTTTATCAATGTCTACTATTCAATTTACAGTAATCGAAGTTTGTAACATTTAATCAATAAATTGTGTTAGAAAACGATTTTTTCTCTTAAAAATCTATTTTGGATGAGAAATATTAACAAAAATCAACCGATAATGTAACAAAAATGTAATCGATTTAGTCAGATCAGATTTTTTTTTTTTTTACCAGATCGAGAGAAATGGATGTCATTTTCGGATTCAGCGGTGCAACGTTGTCTTAAATCAGTTGAAAAAACACAGACAACTTACAAAAATTATTTTTGTAACCCTGTGTTATAGGTGCAACTTCCGGTTTTGACTAAAGTAGTGTTAAATCAGTCAGCAAGAGTGGAGTAGTGGAGCATTTAAAATAGCGTTTTTAAAAGTTTTTCAAATTTGTTCTAATGTATAGTCCACATATGTGTTTTGTACTCAAGTGGCAGTAAATTTCAGCACTTGTATTTTTTGAATGTTTTGGCGTAGTTCTGGTACTTGTTGCTGGTGTTCGTGGTTGTGCCATAGACTGTATAAATGGAGGCTTCTCACTGGCGATGTGTAGATCATGCACTGAAAACTAAAAAGGACTGATGGTGTGATCAGTGGTACAGACGTAAGAGCACCAGATATGTTTTCACTTGTCACAGATCTGACATTTATGTCACCAGATGCAAGGCTGCATGAAGTAAAATAATAAATAAAAAAAATAGTAACAGTTTGCTTCCTAAGGCTTAACGATTTAAGAAAGATATCAAATAGTTTTTTGGTTTTTTTGCATTCGTTGCACTGCCTTGGAACGATATGGACTTGATATTTAGCAACTTCAGCATGCATTAATTTTTAAATTATCACAAAATATAGATCAATAAAATTATGAACAATTGCCAGAAAAGGTCTGTACGTGTTAAGTTAAATAACCAGCATTCACGGCAACATGAGCATTTTAATTTCGAGGTAAAACAAACAGTTACAGCTGTCTGTCTTACCCCAACATTAAAACAGCCAAGCACGGTGTTGTGGTTCTTTGTGGCTCTGACTATATTCTACGTCTGCTCTGACGTAAATGTGATTATGTCCATCTTTTAACAAAATGCATCCGACTTTATTGCGGTGGTGACATTGACATATCTCAGAGCTTTTATTTGTTTACAGTTTTTTTATGTTTTTTTATGGTGGTCTACAGATATAGCGCCAATGGGTTCTGATTCGTAATAATGGGGTGGCCTGGGACATAGTCAAATTTCCGGCCTGAATTTCATGCAAACCTGTACCTGTTAATACCTGTGAACACCTCTATCTTCACTACTTTACTTGGACACACCTACACATTCATTTTCATTGGGCAGATAAATATTCTCATTTTCCGGTTCCGGTTCCGCCGGACCGGCGGCGCCACACGAGTCGGCTGCCTGTTGCAACAGCCTTTTTTTACATCTTCCTTCTTCTTTCTACACCTTTCACTCTGTATATATATCACGGACGCACGGATCGCCCCGGGGGTCTCCCGGGTCGGCGGACGGAGCCACGGTTTGCAGCGGGAGACGCAACAGCGGGGAGGAGCTGGTGCTAGCTAGCACTTGGCCGCCGCCCGGAGCTAATGGGAAACTCGACATACCGGGAGCTGTAGCGAAAACGACGCGGGTGCCAGGCTGGAATTTAGGAGGCGTGCAAGAAATATAAGACAGAATAATAAAGAGCGATGGCAAGAACCAAGCAGACCGCCCGTAAAATCTACTGGAGGAAGAAGCCCCCCAGGAGACAGCTAGCCACCAGGGCTGCTCGGAGAGGCGCTCCGGCCACCGGCAGAGTGAAGAGGCCTCGCCGCCACAGGCCCGTGGCTCTGAGAGAGATCCGTCGCTGCCAGAAATCCACGGAGCTGCTCATCCGTAAGCTGCCCGTCCAGCGCCTGGTGAGGGAGATCGCTCAGGACTTCAAGACCATCCCGCGTTTCCTGAGCTTCGCCGTCATGGCTCTGCAGGAGACCAGCGAGGCCCACCTGGTGGTCTCTTCTTTGCTAAGGGGGTCACCATCATGCCCAAAGACTTCCAGCTGGCCCGCTGCATCTGCGGAGAGAGAGCTTAGACTTTCTGCTGCACATTCACCAACCAACCATAATGCTCTGCACTGTGTGTCTATATATATATATTTATAGTAATATGGACATATGTTTAGTAGATGTTGTTTTTTCTTGCCTTCTGATTATTGCTCTGAGTGTTGCTATCCCTGTGCTGTTGCAATCCTGGAATTTCCCCATTGTGGGACTAATAAAGGCTTATCTTATCTTAACATGCAGAACCAAGTGGCCAAGTGGAAACATGGAAAAATTTGATATTTACATTGAATGCAGCACTGTTTACTAAATGAGACCTAAGGAGACCAAGGCAGACCCTAACAAAGATTCAGAGATTCAAGATTCAAAGATTTTATTTGTCAATACTACTATATGTACAGGACATACAGGAGAATTGAAATGGCGTTTCTCTCTCTCTTCAGTGGTGTGCACAATATAAAAAAGAGAAAAAGGAATAAGGCTGGAAAAACAACAGCAGTCTATGTACAGTAATGCTACCTGTAGTGTAAATAGTGACAAAGATAAAACCCAGACATCCCTTAGTGCAAATAAAGATAAACGATGAAACCCAGCAATCCTATATACAGAAAAGTAGAGCAGTAATACTCGTAGTTGCAAGTTCAGTGCGGTAGTGTAGGTACAGAGAGTGACAGATTGGACTGCACATGATCAGTATTGCAGTAGCAGACAGCAGCAGGTATGGTATTTGTGCAAATGGTTGCAGTAAAGTGCAGAGACATACAACAGCAGATGTATTACTGATGGTGTGGCAGTCTTTCTGTGCCAACAGCTAAGGTAGTTATTGTGCGGGTGAGTGCATTATGGTTCGGGGGGGGGGCAGAGTTGAGGGTCCTGATGGCCTGATGAACAAAGCTGTTTAGCAGTCTTGTGGAGCGGCCCTGGTGGCTTCAGTACCTTTTCCCTGAGGGCAGGGGGCTGAAGAGGGAATGTGAGGGGTGGGAGGTGTCACCTGCAGTGTTGATGGCTCTGCGGGTGAGGCGGGTGAGGTAGATGTCCAAGAGGGGGGGCAGAGGGGCACCAATGATCTTGCTGACTGCTTTCATTATGCGTTGTAGTGTCTTCCAACACATGATGGGGGGTGTGACTCGTGCTGTCCTCAGTTTGCGGAGGAAATGGAGGCGAGTTAGAGCCTTCTTGGCCAGTGATGTGGTGTTGCTGGACCAGAAGAGGTTTTCAGAGATGTGCACTCCCAGGAACTTGGTGCTGTTCACCCTCTCCACAGCTGCACCATCAATGATCAGAGGGGGATGCTGTGTGTGTCCCCTCCTGAAGTTGGCCACAATCTCCTTGGTTTTTCCCACGTTCAGGAAGAGATTATTGCCTTTACACCACTGGACCAGTTGGCTCACCTCATTTCTGTAATTGGCCTCCTCATTATTGGTGATGAGACCCACCACTATTGTGTCGTCCTCAAACTTGATGATGTGGTTGGTGTTGTAGGCTGGTACACAGTCATGGGTCAGCAGGATGAAGAGCAGCGGCCTCCACACACACCCTTGTGGGGTACCTGTGCTCAGTGTGATGGTCTTGGAGGTGTTGCTGCCAACTCCCACGTTCTGTGGCCTCCCTGTGAGAAAGTCCAGCACCCAGGTACAGAGAGAGGTTTTGAGTCCCAAGTGTCTAAGTTTTTGTATTACAGTCATGTGAAAAATTAGGAAACCCCTTTAAATATTCAGTTCTTTATTAGGAAATGTTCACATATCTATGTGTAACCTTGTTTTTGTTTTTATTTGCATTTTTTAACATTTATTTTAGCCATTTTAAGTGGGAATGAATGTGGGGTTGTCCTAAAAAAGATGGGGGGTGTCCTAATTTATTCCTCACTATTTGTTTAGAATTACATTTGACAGAAAATTTGAAAAAAGTCTTTAATTCATTTTAATTGCTTCATTGTATTACATGAATCTCCCAGTATTTTTAACATTGATATTCAGTATCCATATGTCCAAATATGTTTAAAAAAAACCTGGCTTATACAGGGTGTCCTAATTTTTTCACATGACTGTAGGTGCTGGAGGATGATTGTGTTGAATGCTGAACTGAAGTCCAAGAACAGCATTCACACATAGGAGTTCTTTGAGTCCAAGTGGGTGAGGGCTGGAAGGAGAGCAGCAGCAATGGCATCTTCTGTGGATCTGTTTGACCTGTATGCAAGCTGAGATGGGTCGTGGGAGGGAGGGAGGATGAACTTGATGTTCTGTATGACCAGCCGCTCGAAGCACTTCATTATGATGGGGGTCTGTGCTATGGGCCAGTAATTGTTGTAGCTGGATGGGATGGGCAAAGTGACAGGATTGAGTTTTTCTTGAGGTCGCCACTCTGGATAATCAAATTCATGTGCAAGAGCACTAAAATAATGAAAATTCACTCTTATGAAACCTTTAAATGTCATAATGCTTTACTTTTTTTTAACTAAAAAACACTATGGATGGAGAGGTCACTTTTTACCACTCTTGGATAAAGCCACTCCCAACAACATAATCAATTGATTTGTAGTTCAAGCTCCTCCAAATCCCAGCAGCGCTAACCATCAGTTGTTTCAGCCTAGAGGTAGAGATGATGTCAAGCAGCACTGCCAGTTAGGATTTATTGGCACAGGGAAGGCAGCCAACATGCACACATTTCACGCTCTCTAATTTTCTGCTGTGGTTATCAGACTCTCTTTTTCCTGTCATTCTCTCATGTTCAGCTCCCTCTTTCTCTCACCCTCTTTTCCCACTTTTTCTTTCATTTCCTGTCCCCCTGTGCTCCATCTTTCCCTCTCACTTAATTTCTCTCATCAGTGATTTTCTCTACCTTCCTCCCTCTCTTTCCCTTTCTCGCTCACTCTCATTTATTGTTCTCTCACTCCAGAAGCTCTGACAAACACACACGCTGTAGCCTGTGCAACTACAGCAGTCTGCCAGTCGCTCCATTCATCATTCATTTTTCCATCAGCCAGAAGCATGAACGGTGTTTGATGACTATTTCGGTAAAAACTACAGAAGAGGACCCACGGGAAGATTAATCTGAAGTGTTGAAGTGAGCCTGGGTTAGTCTTGCATGGCGGTGGCATGACTGCTTACCTGAGTAAACAGCAGAGTTGGTTTGCAGACGTGGATGGACGGAGTGACTGTGGAGAGGTGCCATGTTCCCACAGCTGGCATCATCAGCACCCACGAAATTACCACCAGCATCTCCATCCACACCTGTGCCAGCGCTGCCATTATGGATCTTTACCCCGTGGAGCCACTCTACCCCGTAGGGGAGGTCGGATGGCGGCATGCTACAGCGTGCCTCCAAGGAGCCCCAGCCGCTTGGTGGCAGTAAGAGCCAAGGGGGGGAGCTGTGACCTCTGGCCCTCTGAGTGTGGCTATGTCTCAACTTGGCAGGAGACCTATCAGGTACAACTGCAGACATGAGTTCATCAGGATAAGCATGCTGCAGGACAGATTTAGCATCTACTGTGCTTGTGACTTCTGTCTAGATTGAAGATTCTGGTGATGTGCTTTTATACAAAATTTGGTGTTTGTTACCTTTGAAACCTATGACGCTTTGTGTGAAACTGTCAGGTCATCTTCTAAACTACTGCTAAACACAGATTAGTTGCTGTGATTCAGGATTTAACTGTTACTCTTGAGTTTTTAGATGTGTGGGTGTTCTTCCAGTTTTAGAAATGTGAACACTGGTCAAACATGATGTGTTTGTGTAAAAGGTCTGCAGCTCCTGGTCATCTTTCTTACAAACCCATAGATACTGAAAGCATAATTTGAATTTACCACCCAAGCTATGTGTCTTTAAACACCATTTGCATATGCTAAATGACATGCAGTACAAGATGTTGTATGCGACGACTAACATGCTGTAATATGGAGCATTGCAAGTCAAATTCCAGTGTGTCTTTCCTCTTTGAATGAACTACAGTAAGATGGAGCTCTCCTCTGTCTTCATAAGATATGCACATTTTGCTATCTATCTATCTATCTATCTATCTATCTATGACATATATGTTATATATGTAGATATAGAGCATACAGTATATGTCATATATATAGCAGTCCCATAGATAGATAGATAGATAGATAGATAGATGGAGTTTTATTTTAAACTACATACATGTATGTATGTATGTATGTGGTTTTTACACCAAAGAAATCAAACAAATTAAAATCTCTTGATCACAAAGTGCTTGCAGTCAAACTAAGCAAAAAGGAGTAATTCAAGTGGCATTAGTAGTTTAGGTTGTAACAAAAGTTCATGTCATAAATTCTGCGATGTTCAAACTGTCCTGGCAGGTTTAACAAATGTTAAATGTGAATAAATAGGTACAGGATGTGCAAATCACAGTGTGAAGGCAAAAGGGGGGTTACTTCTTGTTTCAACTCATAATCTACATTCCCCGTATTGAATATGGAAATAAACAAAGTGAAATCTGATAGCAGTGAAGAGTAACTGGGTTAACCTCATCTACCATGAGGTCATCTAATAATAAATCATAGCTACAGTATGTATCAAGCTGCCAGACCAGCAATAGGGGAATTCTTAAGGAGGCAGACATGCAGAATTTATAGTGCTGAGGAAAAAATGTGCCAAAGGTGCTTTGCCCCACAGTAGTTTACTCATTTTCTTGGTATTCCAGTTACAGGGCTGTCTCTGGCATACTATGTTTAAATGAAGGCAAGTTCAGGCAGCCAGGGCAGGTTCAGCCCGAGAGCAGATTACTAGATAACACAACATAACAAAAATAATTTTTTTGTAAGTTGTCTGTGTTTTTTCAACTGATTTAAGAAAATTTTGCACCGCTGAATCTGAAAATGACATCCGTTTCTCTCGATCAGGTCAGGTTTTTATGTTAAGTTATAAGCAGTTGTACAGCAGTTGTACAGTTGTACTGTAAATTGAATAGTAGACATTGCTAAAGGTAAGTACACGTAAATTGAATGTTACGTCATCATTGTTCAAAATTCAGAGAATTTCAAAAAATAAAAAAGAATTTTGCATTATATAAAGCGAAAATACCTGTACTTAAATAAAAATGAAGAAAACATGTGGCCATAGTTGAAAAAGTTGACCTGATTGAGCAAAACCAATGTGATTTTTGGATTCAGCACATCAAAATTGTCCTAAATCAGCTAAAAAAAAAAACAAACTTAGACAATAAATTTGGTGTTGACCAGTGTAACTGAAGCAGTCTCCAGCAATCCTGAACTGTCACCTCAGGACCCGCAGGATGCTTTTGCCACATTTGGTGTCACAGTCCCTGCATCTACAACCAATTCCCGAAATCTGAGGTGTCTCAACAGACTGGCTAATGCTATTCCTAAAATGAAACCAAACCCTCAGATTCACAGAGGACCCCTGCCTGGCTCATCTCAGACAGACAGTCAAGATGCATCTCAGAATATCAGGATATTAGGGGGGGAATTCCATTTATTTTTCATCATTTCATTCCAAAAGGTAAACTTTCATATATTCTGTATTCAGAAAACCTAATGTATTACATTTATAATCTTTTAATGTGTTTATAACTATTTAAAGGGGTCATTGCCTGAAAAATGTGTGTTTGTAGGTTTTAACTGTCTGAAATGAGTCTACTGGTCAACTAATTATCCCCAAATTTTCAAAACAGTCAAGTCTCTTAAAAAAACACACAGCCTTTATCTCGCTTTTCTCTTCCAGAAATGTTTTTGAATTTTTTGTGGAAGTCGTTAATGTCACGTTTAGAAAAATCCAGCCCACTGCCGTCCTTGAGACCAGCCCATTGCTCTATTATTGGCCCGCCTAGCTGTCTGTCATGTACATGGAAGTGGTGCTAAAGGTAGCCTATTACCCCCTGAGCTATTACCCTAACACTAGTAACAGGAAGCACAAACTGAGTGCGGCTTGTATTGTTATTTTCTTCAGATCTTAGTCAACCTAATAACCCTCCCTGTTACCACCTGGTTCACTAGTCCGTGGCCCACAATGCGTCTTGTGTCGCTTCAGCCCATTTCGCGGTGGTTTTGCATCGGGTCGCTGGCATGCCAGTCATGGGGAGCTGAGAGCCAGCAGCTCCAGGCAGCATCCCTGGGTCACTGGAACTGCCTGCGTCATGCCCCAGGTGCTAGGTCAGGCAGTTCCTGCAACCCGGGGATGCTGCCTGGAGCTGCTGGCTCAACGCCCTCACCATCCTCTGGGCATACTCTCATGGGTAGCGTGGGGGAGCCACTTCATGATGTAGCAGATTCCCCCCAGCTGCCCTTGGGAGAGGAGTGGAGTACTGTGGAGCGAGACATTGCCCTTTGAGATCCCGTGGCTTGGCCACCGGCCTCGATTTGCAGCAGTCGGTGGAGCACGTGGTGCTGGCAATTTAATGCGGCCTCTCAGCGGGGTTGTTGGGTGGGCCGGGATGACGTGAGATGAACAAACGACTGCAGAACGGTGAACCAGCGCTGCTCATCCAAGCTGGAAAGAGCCGATGGCAGAACACCTAGAAGCTAGAAGCTACTCAACTAATGGCTAACTGACGTAAGAGGGAGGGCAGAGTTCAACAGCTGAAGTCTGTTTCTTAAAGTGACAGGCTATAAATCAGAGAGTTTGAAGAAAGCCAAGAAAAATAAAAAAACAACTTTGCTTCAATAATTAAAAAAATAAAGAAAATGTAAACAAAATATGTGACAAGCACTTCATTAAGACATGTGTGAGCTGTTAAAATGTGAAAAAAAATGCAGTCAATGAGCCCTTTAATGGAGCACTCAGAGTTTTTATCCACACTAGAACTCTGGTATAAACCAAAACAAAGCTGTAGCTTAGCTACACTGGCTGTCACTACAGCCGCAACCACCTTTCCTCTGCAAGCAGAAACCATGCAAACAGCTTACCATAACTCTGTCAGTGGTAGGGAGCCTTCCCACACTTTTCCGTTGCCTTATGACCATCAAGGTTGTCCTGTCTCAGCTGGTGCGTCTCCTGTGGTTCCTTTTCGGCTTCCAACGAGCTGAGTAGAATGGGCACCCATCAAGAGGGCCTCCGAGAGAGGGCTTGCTGTGGAACAGAAGCCTACTGCCAGTGTTCACGCAGCTCAGGCCAGGGCGAGGGTGCAGCACAGGCTGGGCCTGGCTTTGCTATGGAGCAGAGGTCGGCTCCCACCATCCAAACATCTGTGCCCCCGGGGGCCTGTGTGCACCAAAGCCAGAAAGTAACCTTGAGAGACGTGTGGGCTGAAAATGAGAAATGGCAGAGGCTAACAGTCAGCTGTTGGAGGAGGAAAAGCTACAGACATGAACAAAATTGTTGGTACCCCTCTGTTAATGAAAGAAAAACCCACAATGGTCACAGAAATAACTTGAATCTGACAAATGTGGTAATAAATAAAAATTCTATGAAGATTAACCAATGAAAGTCAGACAATGCTTTTGAATTGTGGTTCAACAGTATTATTTTAAGAAAACAAACTCATGAAACAGGCCTGGACAAAAATGATGGTACCCCTAGAAAGGATTGAAAATAATGTGACCATAGGGACATGTTCAGCCAAGATGTGTCCTCTAATTAACATCACAGGTGTCTACAAACCTGTAATCAGTCAGTCGGCCTATTTAAATGGTGACAAGTAGTCACTGAGCTGTTTGTTGACATGGTGTGTACCACACTAAACATGGACCAGAGGAAGCAAAGGAGAGAGTTGTCTCAGGAGATTAGAAAGAAAATTATAGACAAGCATGTTAAAGGTAAAGGCTATAAGACCATCTCCAAGCAGCTTGATGTTCTTGTGACTACAGTTGCACATATTATTCAGAAATTTAAGATCCACAGGACTGTAGCCAACATCCCTGGACGTGGCCGCAGGAGGAAACAGATAATACGAATGGTAACAAAAGAGCCCAGAACAACCTCTAAACACATTCATGGTGAACTCCAAGGGCAAGGTACATCAGTGTCAGATCGCACCATCTGTCGTTGTTTGAGCCAAAGTGGACTTCATGGGAGACGACCAAGGAGGACACCACTGTTGAAAACAAATCATAAAAAAGCCAGACTGGAATTTACCAAACTGCATGTTGACAAGCCACAAAGCTTCTGGGAGAATGTCCTATGGACAGACGAGACAAAACTGGAAGTTTTTGCCAAGGCACATCAGCTCTATGTTCACAGACGCAAAAATAAAGCATACCAAGAAAAGAACACTGTCCCTACTGTGAAACATGGAGGAGGTTCTGTTATGTTGTGGGGCTGCTTTGCTGCATCTGGCACAGGGTGTCTTAAATCTGTGCAGGGTACAATGAAATCTCAAGACTATCAAGGTATTCTAGAGAGAAATGTGCTGCCCAGTGTCAGACAGCTTGGTCTCAGTCGCAGGTCATGGGTCTTGCAACAGGATAATGACCCAAAACACACAGCTAAAAACACCCAAGAACGGCTAAGAGCGAAACATTGGACTATTCTAAAGTCGCCTTCTATGAACCCGGATCTAAATCCTATTGAACATCTGTGGAAGGAGCTGAAACATGCCGTCTGGAGAAGGCACCCTTCAAACCTGAGACAACTGGAGCAGTTTGCTCTTGAGGAGTGGGCCAAAATACCTGCTGAGAGGTGCAGAAGTCTCATTGACAGTTACAGAAATCGTTTGATTGCAGTGATTGCCTCAAAAGGTTGTGCAACAAAATATTAAGTTAAGGGTACCATCATTTTTGTCCAGGCCTGTTTCATGAGTTTGTTCTTTAAACTAATTCTGTTGAACCACAATTCAAAAGCATTGTCTGATTTTCATTGGTTCATTTTCATAGAATTTTTATTTATTACCACTTTTGTCAGATTCAAGTTATTTCTGTGACCATTGTGGGTTTTTCTTTCATTAACAGAGGGGTACCAACAATTTTGTTCAAGTCTGTAGCAGTAACACTATCAGCAATACCAATGGATACGCACACAAGTTAATATTAAAAGAAGCCAAATATCCACTGGGACTAGGACATGTTTCAGTTTGTTTCACAGGTTTATTAGAGCCCACTATGGCTAGGCTAGGCTAGCCATACTAACAGCCATGGTACGTCACATACATAAATTAATAATAAAATAAGCCAGATCACAACTGGAAGTGGGTTCGGCCCATTGTTCACTATTGTGACTGTTGTTGTTGTGCATGTTTGTGTGTGCAAGATGAGTGGGAATGGGTGTGGCTGCTCCATCATATTTGTGGTGCTGAGAGCACCAGGGCGCAACGCTGGTGGGTCCTGGGCTGCTCGGCCTGGTGGCCCTCGCCCTGGGTTAGGATTTGGGGGCAGTGGGTGGCCTCATGAACCAGTTTGCGAGCTGGCTTCTCGGGGGGGACGGCCTCGCTTTTGGACCGCCTCCCTCCCAGTCTTATTCCCCCCCCCCCCCCCGATTCTGGGTGAAATACAGTATATATCTTCTTGGATAAATTTAGGGCTTTGAAGCGGGGGGGTGCCGCACTGTGTCGGTGAATGGGATACCTCTGCTGCACGGTGGGGCTGCCCTCACCTCAATTTTAATTGCATTTTAGACACTAAGGGCTTGGGGGGATGGGGGCCCCGCTGCCTATCGCAGTTTGCTAGTGGTGCTCCAACCACCGTCCCCCCAATTTTAACTGCACTATGGTAGTCCACACATTTACACACAATTACATCATACAACCGACATATACTTACCATGTTTTGTGCTGGGGAAGGGGGTCTTCCCCCAACCCTGTTGCCCTCCTCGTGCTGGTGGCCCGGCAGGGGGCCTGGGACCCGTCATGTTGTCAGAATCCCTGGGTGCTGCTGAATGTATAGATACAAGCAAGGGAGTGAGAGAGGGACTGAAAAAGAGAGTAAGCGAGAGTGAGGGTGTGATGAATGGAGATGGTGATGGTGGGTCAGTTTTGTGTGGTGCTTTGCGTGTTGGGTGGCATCTTGGGGCACCTGTGGTGATCCGGGTGGGTGCTGGGTGGGGGTCTGCTTCTGTGGCCACGGCCGCCCTGGGGTGGGCCGGAGGGGGGGGGGGGGGGGGTGCTGGCCTGCGCCAGCGGTCTCCCCAGCCATTGCCAGATGCTAGTGTACGTTCAGGTTGTCTACATCGCAGTCACCCTACGAAATAAGGGTGAATGAGGGTGGGTGAGTGTGAGGAGAAGAGCACGAATGGATGTGAGTAAGTCGGAGTGTGAGTGAGAGTGCGTGCGTGGGTGAACGTGAGTGGGTGTGGGTGACCCTGAGGGCGGGTGGGAGTGAGATTAAATGGGTACAGGACTGAGAGAGAATGGGTGGGTCTGGGAGTGTGGGAGTGGGTGAGTGAGAGTGAGGTAGTGCATGCGGCTGCGTATGAGAGTATGAGGGCGTGAAGGTGTGGGGATGGGTGTGTCTGCGAGTCGGGAGGTGCTGGATTGAGGGGGGTAGTGGCTCTCGGCTATGTGAGCTCCCCTGGGCGGGGGGGGGGCTTCTTTGGGCATGGGGGTTCCCGGGGTGTGCGGTGGTGGTGTGCTGGGGGGGACCCGCTGTGGGGGGGTGCCTGGGGGGGCTCATGCTGGGGGTCTCTGGCCCAGGGAGTGGGGCGCTGGCCTCCTGGCATCTGGGGCCAGGGGACTGGCCAACTACATAGCCCCCCCGGAGGGTGGATGCCTTGCTTTCCTGGGGCTTGCTGACCTCAGGCATTTGTACCCTGTGGAGGTTGGTGGCGCTGCCTTGCCTGCTTGGGGTTCCTAGGGGCGGGGTGGAGTTGCTGCAGCCGGCCCCCCTCTTTGTATGTTTCCTGATAAACCACTCACATGCACACACTTATTTTGTGCGCGCTCTCATATTTACGCACACGGATGCATACACACAAATGTCTCTCCTTTAACAGGTGCGGATACCATACTCGTGTTGAGACATCTTCGGTGGAAGAAGCAGTTTGTCTTCTGTTTGTTTTAGTTGTTGGTTTGTTTGTCTTTTTGTCTGTTACTCTCCCTTTTCTTTCCTCCTCCACACACTTCCTTTCCCCATTCCCCATCCTGTCAGGTCCTCCATGGGTGAAATAATTTAAATAAAGTATTAAAAGTTATTACAGGAGGAGTTTACAACAATATACAGTACATAGTTAGATACTGTATAAAGCTCCTTTTGGCAAAGTAAATCTGTTTTGGCACAATAAGGGTAACAGATCTCAGTTCTGCTTACCTAGCTGCCCGTGACTCACAACTGGAAGTATGATATCAGTTTTGGGGTGAGCCCATGCAGAAGTATTTGAAAGAGGAACATGTTTAATGACAAGTAAACATGACACATTGACATGTTTAATAACAAACAACACATTAGCTGAACAGTATGTCAACTCACTCCTACAAGCCTTTAGGGCATGCTGGGGTTGGCGTCATGTTTCCAAGCAAGAGAGAGATGGGAAAAAAGTAAAAGTGTAAAATCTCAAAGATTGCACCTTTGAAGTGTTAAAGTGACACTCTGGCAAAAATGTTGTTAACATGTGTATAACATGTTTCTTGTGATTTTTTTTTTTTAGATTTTTTTAGATTTAGTATACTTTACTGATCCCCAGAGGGGAAATTGAGGGTCATCCACCACCTGGATGGATGAAGCAGCCACGATACGGTGCTATCCCTTAACCATTCACACACACATTCACACCTAGGGCCACTTTTGAGTCTCCAATTAACCTAACCTGCATGTTTTTGGCATGTGGGAGGAAACTGGAGAAATCCCGGGGTAAACCCACGCATACACGGGGAGAACATGCAAACTCCACACAGATCACTGTTGGTCAGAGGCTGGGATCGAACCCACGATCCCCACGATCCCCCGGCCAAGGGTAAACTGTGCTGCCGCAGTGCTAACCACTGCGCCACCGTGCAGCCCAGATTTACAAGATATATCAAGAGCAAAATCATTCCAAACTCCCAAGTACTGTATGTGTTTTTCTGCTGTCAATGTCTGCTTAAGCTCCACCCATCCAAAAAAGGCAGATTTGAATAGTGCATTTCTACCTACGTCAGTATTCATGCTTAGCCTGATTGGTTATAACATTAACCAATCAGGCTACGCACTGAGACTCCTACTTGACTCTCTCGGAGGAAGAGGGGGGAGACGAGGAGCAAGCAGGAGCTCAGCTTTTTACAAGTTGTGAAAGATGGCAGATTATACGAGGGGGAGGGGGGCTGAAAAGCTCATAGTGGTCAAATTTGACCATATGTGGTTTGTTTTACAACCACAGGGATCCAAGCGCTTCAGCATCTATGGAAGAAGTGTGTGGATCGAAGGGGGCACTATGTTGAAAAATAAACCACATTTGGACAAATTTGACCACTATGAACTTTTCAGCCTATGAGCTTTGCCACCCCGCGTATGTGTTCAGTTTTTGGCTGTGTGAGCACGAAATCCTCTTTTAAATTACATGTCTTACCCACAGACCTGAAAATACGACAGCAATGATTAATTTTATTTGGAAAAACCTCAGTGTCCCTGCTAAAATACTGGAGAGGACGCGGGTTTGCAGCCTGCATGCTGGGGGAGAGGGCCCTGGTGTGTGTGGCGCAATGGCCGTAGGTGAACCTGCGGAAGGATCATTCTCGGTGGAGCGGAGAAGCAGTCGCTGTTTCCTGGAGGGCTCCCTTCACCTCGCTGGGAGCATCCGCCGGTGCTCCCCACCAGCCGCCTCGCCTCTCCCCGCTGCGAGCCAGGGAGAACGCTTCGAAGGAAATGAGCACTCCTCCCTCTTCCCCCGAAGGAGCGGTCTCTGGTTACTCACTCAATGCAGATCGCCTTGCTGAGGGCTGGTGAGCAGTTCGCCTCGGAGCAGCTCGAAGTGAGGTGAGCTCCGAAGGAAGGAGGCCGCGGAGTGCCTCAGAGGCGAGCCAGCTGACGGGCGCACCGGACCGAGGTGAACTGCTCACTGGCCCCCAGCGAGGCGATCCGCGGTGAGTGGGTAACCAGAGACTGGCAGGTAGCCTTTCAGCCTCCATGCCGGGCCGGGCAGCGACTCTTCCGTGGGTTCACCTACAATGGTACTTCTTCAAGTTACAGTGGGGTAAAAAAGTATTTAGTCAGCCACCAATTGTGCAAGTTCTCCCACTTAAAAGATGAGAGAGGTCTCCGATTTTCATCATAGGTATACCTCAACTATCAGAGACAAAATGAGAAAAAAAAAAATCCAGAAAATCACATTGAAGGATTTTTAAAGAATTTATTTGCAAATTATGGTGAAAAATAAGTATTTGGTCAATAACAAAAGTTCATCTCAATACTTTGTTATATACCCTTTGTTGGCAATGACAGGTCAAACGTTTTCTGTAAGTTTTCACAAGGTTTTCACACACTGTTGCTGGTATTTTGGCCCATTCCTCCATGCAGATCTCCTCTAGAGCAGTGATGTTTTGGGGCTGTCGCTGGGCAACACAGACTTTCAACTCCCTCCAAAGATTTTCTATGGGGTTGAGATCTGGAGACTGGCTAGGCCACTCCAGGACCTTGAAATGCTTCTTACGAAGCCACTCCTTCGTTGCCCGGGCGGTGTGTTTGGGATTATTGTCATGCTGAAAGACCCAGCTACGTTTCATCTTCAATGGCCTTGCTGGTGGAAGGAGGTTTTCACTCAAAATTTCACGATACATGGCCCCATTCATTCTTTCCTTTACATGGATCAGTCGTCCTGGTCCCTTTGCAGAAAAACAGCCCCAAAGTATGTTTCCACCCCCATGCTTCACAGTAGGTGTGGTGTTCTTTCTCCTCCAAACACGACAAGTTGAGTTTTTACCAAAAAGTTCTATTTTGATTTCATCTGACCATATGACATCCTCCCAATCCTCTTCTGGATCATCCAAATGCTCTCTAGCAAACTTCAGACGGGCCTGGACATGTACTGGCTTAAGCAGGGGGACACGTCTGGCACTGCAGGATTTGAGTCCTTGGCGGCGTAGTGTGTTTCTGATGTAGCCTTTGTTACTTTGGTCCCAGCTGTCTGCAGGTCATTCACTAGATCCCCCCATGTGATTATGGGATTTTTGCTCACCGTTCTCGTGATAATTTTGACCCCACGGGGTGAGATCTTGCGTGGAGCCCCAGATCGAGGGAGATTATAAGTGGTCTTTTATGTCTTCCATTTTCTAATAATTGCTCCCACAGTTGATTTCTTCACACCAAGCTGCTTACCTATTGCAGATTCAGTCTTCCCAGCCTGGTGCAGGTCTACAATTTTGTTTCTGGTGTCCTTTGACAGCTCTTTGGTCTTGGCCATAGTGGAGTTTGGAGTCTGACTGTTTGGGGTTGTGGACAGGTGTCTTTTATACTGATAACGAGTTCAAACAGGTGCCATTAATACAGGTAACGAGTGGAGGACAGAGGAGCCTCTTAAAGAAGAAGTTACAGGTCTGTGAGAGCCAGAAATCTTGCTTGTTTGTTGTAATAGTATTGAATGCAAAAGACGCAATAGACTTACACAATGGTCCCCTCCGGTATACAACTAGGAAAATACCGGTCGCTACGGAGGGTGACAATATGTATGGGTACATAATCATACCATGTAGGATAACTAAGTAGACGGTTATGCTGTTTCATTCCATCTAGCTACAATGCTCCGCACTGTGTGTGTTTATATATTTATATATTTATTCCATCTAGCTACAATGCTCCGCACTGTGTGTTTATATATTTACATATTTATTCCATCTAGCTACAATGCTCCGCACTGTGTGTTTATATATTCATATATTTATTCCATCTAGCTACAATGCTCCGCACTGTGTGTGTTTATATATTTACATATTTATTCCATCTAGCTACAATGCTCCGCACTGTGTTTATATATTCATATATTTTTTCCATCTAGCTACAATGCTCCGCACTGTGTGTGTTTATATATTTACATATTTATTCCATCTAGCTGCAATGCTCTGCACTGTATGTGTTTATATATTCATATATTTATTCCATCTAGCTACAATGCTCCGCACTGTGTGTGTTTATATATTTACATATTTATTCCATCTAGCTACAATGCTCCGCACTGTGTGTTTATATATTCATATATTTATTCCATCTAGCTACAATGCTCCGCACTGTGTTTATATATTTATATATTTATTCCATCTAGCTACAATGCTCCGCACTGTGTGTCTATATATTTATATTTATATGTACATACTGTATGTATACTTGCTGCTCTTGTTTTTTCTTGCCTTCTGATTGTTGCTCTGAGTGTTGCTATCCCTGTGCTTTTGCAATCCTGGAAATTCCCCATTGTGGGACTAATAAAGGCTTATCTTATCTTATCTTATCTTGTTTGTAGGTGACCAAATACTTATTTTACTGAGGAATTTACCAATTAATTCATTAAAAATCCTTCAGTGTGATTTTCTGGATTTTTTTTCTCATTGTGCCTCTCATAGTTGAGGTATACCTATGATGAAAATTAGAGACCTCTCTCATCTTTTAAGTGGGAGAACTTGCACAATTGATGGCTGACTAAATACTTTTTTGCCCCACTGTAGATTGCCTTCGCGGAGCCTTGTACAATGTACTCGTCTTCTTCCAGCTACTGGTGGGTGGGAGTATTGGTGGAGCTAATTAGAGTATTCATAGATCCACACATACTTACAGTATCTCACAAAAGTGAGTACACCCCTCACATTGTTGTAAATATTTTATTATCTTTTCATGGGACAACACTGAAGATATGACACTTTGATACAATGTAAAGTAGTCAGTGTACAGCTTGTATAACAGTGTAAATTTGCTGTCCCCTCAAAATAACTCAACACACAGCCATTAATGTCTAAACCACTGGCAACAAAACTGAGTACACCCCTAGTGAAAATGTCCAAATTGTGCCAAAAGTGTCAATATTTTGTGTGGCCACCATTATTTTCCAGCACTGCCTTAACTCTCTTGGGCATGGAGTTCACTAGAGTTTCACAGGCTGCCACTGGAATCCTCTTCCACTCCTCCATGACAACATCATGGTGTTAAAGACCTTGCGCTCCTCCACCTGTTTGAGGATGCCCCACAGATGCTCAATAGGGTTTAGGTCTGGAGACATGCTTGGCCAGTCCATCACCTTTACCCTCAGTTTCTTTAGCAAGGCAGTGGTCGTCTTGAAAGTGTGTTTGGGGTCGTTATCATGTTGAGATTCTGCCCTGCGGCCCAGTTTCGGAAGGGAGGGGATCATGCCCTGCTTCAGTATGTCACAGGACATGTTGACATTCATGGCAGCACTCATGCCGCCCCAAACCATGAGATTCCCACCACCATGCTTGACTGTAGGCAAGACACACTTGTCTTTGTACTCCTCACCTGGTTGCCGCCACACATGCTTGACATCATCTGAATCAAATAAGTTTATCTTGGTCTCATCAGACCACAGGAAATGGTTCCAGTAATCCATGTCATTAGTCTGCTTGTCTTCAGCAAACTGTTTGCAGGCTTTCTTGTGCATCATCTTTAACCCCTTACACTCTGGTCAATTTTCCTAAAAACGCCTAAAAATAACATACCCAAAGTAAATCAAAAGCCGTTCTTCAACCCTTTGCAGCATCTTTATGGGGTTGGTCTCATTTAAAAGAAAACACTTTGAATTTTTTGGCAGAACAGTCATAATCTCTCTAAGTGCTCCTGCCAGTGAGTAACAGTCATCTAAACATACTGAACTTGAAGAAAATAAATTTCGCCTGGGTGTTTTTTGGGATACAAATGCTTGCAAATAACACACGGCTTCAGATCCGGGCTGGAAAATGCAACAGAAATGTAGAACCAAGTGTTATCCAGCTGAGGTCAAAATTTTGTAACAATACCACAAAAAATGAATATATTACACAGCTTTTTACTCAGGTTGTTCCCAGGCATTTTTGAACTGTGCCATATTGTGCCAAATGGCACAGTTTGGAAAAACGTCTGTAACTTTTGAATGATTCAATATAGAAGCTTCATCTTGGGCTCTAATGAAAGGTGAAGGGCTGTGTGTGTGGGGGGGGAGGGGGGTGTTTATTCATTCATGAATGAATGAATGAACAAACAAGCCCCCACACACAAAGAAGCATGCCACGTAAAAAATGTGACGGATCCGGAGCGGTCCGGGTCCGTCATGTTGCGATGAGTTGTAATTTACCGATCGGTCAAAAGTCATTTTGATTACAGTTTTCAGGGGTAAAGAATAATTTAGCTTATAACACTTACCTGTCCACAACAGCAGTGTCGCTGGCGAACTTCTCTTCCTCATTGTCAGACGAACATGACGCTGGTCTGCTTGTTACAGACTCGTGGTTCTGGTCACGCGACCCGGTCAAACCATAATTCCATTATTGCGGTTTTGCGCTTCCATGATTGCGGTTTTGGCGAACGATTTTTCAAAACAAATAAGAACAGTAGTAAGAAAAAAAGACTGGCGAACGCGTGTATGTCACCCAGCGGCTTAGACAAAACAGATTTTAAGCACGGGACGCACGCTTTCAATTGTTGAAGTTCTCTACTTCAATTGGCTGGTTGTATTCGCAGCCGTTGGTAGGCGGGTCCTTCTTGCTAGGTTTTCAGTCATTGGTTCTTCAAGGTTTCAGAAACCCAATTCAAGGCTCTTATTAGTCGAATGAGAGGTCAATCAAATCTAAACCAATCAAAGCACTCCTTTGGCTTTCTGTTCGCGGCTGTGTCTGCAGCTTTTTTTTTTCAGTGCGCCCTAGGACCCACAGTGTGCGTCCTAGGGCGCCCTCGTGCGCCCTAGGACGCAGAGACGTGACCGCCCGCGGTATCCCGGAGTGCAAGAGGTTAAAAGGGGCTTCCTTGTGGGACAACAGCCATGCAGACCAATTTGATACAGTGTGCAGTGTATGGTCTGAGCACTGACAGGCTGACCCTCCACCCGTTTAACCTCTGCAGCAGTGCTGGCAGCATTCATATGTCTATTTTCAAAAGGCAATCTCTGGATATGATGCTGAGCACGTGCACTCAGCTTCTTTGATTGACCATGGCAAGGCCTGTTGTCAGTGGAACCTGTCCTGTTAAACCACTGTATGGTCTTGGCCACCGTGATGCAGCTCAGTTTCAGGGTGTTGGCAGTCTTATGATAGCCTAAGCCATCTTTATGTAGAGCAGCAATTCTTTTTTCAGATCCTCAGAGAGTTTTTTGCCATGAGATACCATGTTGAACTTCCAGTGACCAGTATGACAGCGTGTGAGAGCAATAACACCAAATTTAACACACCTGCTCCGCACTGACGCCCAAGACTTTGTAACACTAACGAGTCACATGACACCGGGGAGGGAAAATGGCTATTTGGGCACAATTTGGACATTTTCACTAGGGGTGTACTCACTTTTGTTGCCAGCAGTTTAGATATTAATAGCTGTGTGTTGTTATTTTGAGGGGACAACAAATTTACACAGTTATACAAGCTGAACACTGACTACTTTACATTGTATCAAAGTGTCATATCTTCAGTGTTGTCCCATGAAAAGATATAATAAAATATTTACAAAAATGTGAGGAGTGTACTCACTTTTGTGAGATACTGTAAGTAGGTCAAAGACGTAAAAACTCTTTCCAAACCATTCTGAGGCAATGAAAGTTTTTTTGTGTATAAAAAGCCGCAATATGCTATTTTGGGCAAAACACATTTGTTTTTGAGGTGGTTTTAGAGCCGCCAGAGTAGCTCTTTAACTTGTTTTATTTACGACATTTAGTTCAATTGAGTACCACAAAGTATTAAAATATAATATATCTATTAATATCTATCAAAAAAAACATGTATAATACTGAAGTGTTGTAACTTCAACAAAAAAGTTCATCTATAGAGCCACATTATGACAGTCAACAGCAGGCTTTTGCACTGAGTTTCTTGCCTTGCACCAGTGCTTTTGTTTCCTTCTCTCAGCCCATTGTCTCTGTTTTAACTTTTGTGTCACACCATCTAATTACCAGTAGACAGTTCCCCAGCTTTGTGCTGGGAGAAGTGGGCTCATTTCAAAGAGATGTGGCAGTGTGCAGTCTCATGTACATCGGTATTTTGGTGCATTTTATGACAGTGTGCTTTTGATCAGGAAAAAAGAGGTTTGTGGTCAGAAGTGCATTGTTAATGTTGTTTCAGTGCTGTGTTTTGAAATCACTCAGCACCTACAGTACACGAGGAAACGCAGCATGTACTGGGTTTTTGTTGTTTTAATGGAGAGAGTTGTAACAAGTATAATCTAATCACCCGTCATTTTAATTAGGAAATATGATGCTACACCTGATAGTTTTTCATTACATTCACATTTTCATTTTAATTGTAGACTTACAGTTGGAGTGTAGTCTACAGAATAGACATTAATGCATTAATTTTTTAGGGGAATGAATGAAGGAATACGGAGTGTGTGAATGCGGTACACAGGGGAGACGTTGTGGATAAATATGTTCACCAGAGGACTTGGGGAATGGCTTTAGTCTGAAGCACCCGTCCATGGTTCGCAATTCTCGTCGCCAAATGTTATGTCCACAAACCTGGAATGAAGACGGACAAGGATGCAGCAGTCAAACTGAACTTTATAACAGGCCGAATAGTGAACACGTATACAAGCACCATTCAATACTCTCTTAACTCTCACACTCAGTCCTCACCTGACTCTCACTCTCCAGTGAGAAGCTGGACTGCCCAATATATACTGGAGGTGACGTGAGCCGCAGGCCGTGTCCCACTCCGAATGTTCCCCTTGTTTCATGCACCACAGGATATTGACCCTGTTTACATGGTCACAAGTAAACTGATTACTGGAGTAAACCAATAAAGGTAATAAACGCCTTATGGTGTTTACATGCACCGAGTAAACGGGTTATTGGGAAAATAACTTAGGTGTGTTAATCCATTTTCTCATAAACCTCTGTTTACATGACAGGTTGAGTAATCAGGTAACTCCAGAAAGCTGATTATAATCGATTTACTCATGACCATGTAAACAAGGTCATTGTCAGTCTAAAGATTTTAAACAACAAGCCTCTCTTCTGTGACAATATTCTGTCCACTTACTAATCTATCATGTCTGTCGTCATATCCAACCCGATCTCACTAAAAACCGTACAAATGCACATTTTCCGTCGCCTCAAAAAATGTGCAATTGTACGTTTTTACGGTGAGACTGGGCTGTCATATCACATCATATCTCGTGTCCATTTGTGTTAATGAAAAACACACTCTCAGCCATTCTTTCCTGTTAAATACAAACTATTTGAAGACACAGTAGACAGAGTTTTTACACTGCACAGAAAAAAAATGGTGCATGGGTTCATGATTCTGAAAAAAACATCCTCTTTTTAATTTAACTAGGAGACCACAGCAGGACCAGTCTGCCCTATACTGGGAAAAGAGATGTCACTGCAGCCCCAGAGAAGGTGCGCGCAAAACTGACATTCATCATTATCTAAATATATCAGGGTTGTGGGTTTTTTAAATAATTTTTAACCTTATTCACTGTCATGCTGATGATCATGGGTGATCTAAGATGGCGGCGCGCGGTTGTGCAGCGGCTCTTTGCTCCCTGTTTTTGTTCGTATGTATGCTGTTTTTGGATATTGGACCGTGTGAAGCTGGATTTGTGTACAGTTGTACTGAGCTGATAAACATTGGACTTCAACAAAAGTCTGCTGTCACAGCAGTTTTCGAGAACACACAAGACATACCGGAGGCTATCTGTAGACCAGCGGGATCACCATGGATTGTTGTCGGTCCTGGGAAGCGACGCAGACGGAGGAGGGAGAGAAAGCAAAACCGGGGATGCCGGTCGGGCCTGCTAGCGAGGCTAAAGAGACAACCGCATAGACCACCGCTACTGAGCATTTTTCTCTCCAACGCCAGAAGCATCGTCCACAAGATGGATGATCTAGAGCTACAGCTGGCAACTGATAAAACTGTGAGAGACTGCTGTGTACTGTTGTTAACGGAAAGCTGACTCCACCCGCTGATCACCGATGCTGCTGTACAGCTGCTGGGGCGCACACTTCATCGATTGGACCGAACAGCAGAATCCGGTAAAAAAAGAGGAGGCGGCCTCTGCATTTTTCTTCACAACACTTGGACTAATCACAGCAGTATTATTAACACTTACTGTTCTCCTGATCTAGAGACAATGTCAGTCTTATGTCGGCCTTTTTATCTTCCTCGAGAGCTGAGCGTGATCATTTTAACAGCCGTCTATATTCCCCCTGATGCAAATACTAAAGCGGCCCTTAGTCATTTGTACAGTGTAATAAATAAACAGCAGCAGGCCTGTCCCAAGGGTGTCCACATTATAGCTGGTGATTTTAATCGAGCATGCTTGAAAACTGTGCTGCCTAATTTCACACAGTATGTGAAATGTGCCACTAGGGGAAAGAATTGTCTTGATCGGGTGTATTCGAACCTGAAGCATGCTTACAGAGCTGTGCCGTGTCCACATCTTGGCCTGTCAGACCATCTATCATTGCTCCTCATCCCAGCATACACCCCCCTCAGGACAACTGCTAGACCTTCAGCCATCACTTTTGGAGTGGTCTGCTGGGGCAGTGGCATTACAGCAGCCGATAGGAAGAGACTGAACAAACTGATTAAGAAAGCTAGCTCTGTCCTGGGGCAGCGCCTTGATCCGGTGGAGGAGATAGGAGAGAGAAGGACGGTGGCTAAACTGTCATCTCTGCTGGAGTCCGAGTTCCACCCTATGCAGGACGTACTGAATGCACTGAGGAGCTCATTTAGCAGCAGACTACATCATCCCAGGTGCACAACCGAGAGGTTTCGTAGGTCCTTCCTACCAACGGCTGTCAGACTGTACAACCTAAGCAGGGCTGCTCGCAGAGATAGCAAAAAGACGTAACAAACTAATAGTTTTTAAATGCAAAAGATGCAATAGACTTACACAATGGTCCCCTCCGGCATACAACTAGGAAAATACCGGTCGCTATGGAGGGTGAGAATATGTATGGGCACATAATCATACCATGTAGGATAACTAAGTAGAGGGTTATGCTGTTTCATCCCATCTAGCAACAATGCTCTGCACTGTGTGTGTTTATATATTTACATATTTATTCCATCTAGCTACAATGCTCAGCACTGGGTGTGTTCATATTTATATATCTATATATTTATTCCATCTAGCTACAATGCTCCGCACTGTGTGTGTTTATATACTTACATATTTATTCCACCTAGCTGCAATGCTCCGTACTGTGGGTGTTTATATATTTACATATTTATTCCATCTAGCTACAATGCTCTGCACTGTGTGTTTATATATTCATATATTTATTCCATCCAGCTACAATGCTCTGCACTGTGTGTCTGTGTGTGTGTATATATATATATTTTATAGTAATATGTACATATGTATATTAGCTGCTCTTGCTTGCTTGTTTTTTTTTCTTGCCTTCTGATTGTTGCTCTGAGTGTTGCTATCCCTGTGCTGTTGCAATCCTGGAATTTCCCTGTTGTGGGACCAATAAAGGCTTATCTTATCTTATCTTATCTTATCTTATCTTATCTTATCTTATCTTATCTTATCACAACATGGCCTGAGGGAGCTCTTTCTCAGCTGCAGGACTGTTTTTCAAACACTCTATGGGATTTATTCAAGAATGAGGATCTGGAAATGTACACACAGACTGTATTACACTACATTATCTTCTGTATCAATCAGGTGACTGTGGAAAAACGCATCAGGGTTTTTCCTAACCAGAAGCCTTGGATGATGAAAGAAGTCCAGGCACTCGTCAGAGCTCGTGATACAGCCTTCAGGTCAGGGGATACAGATCTGTATAGCACCGCCCGGGCTAATCTGAAGAAAGGCATTAAGGAGGCTAAACAGACCTATAAGAAGAAAGTCGAGGACCATTTTTCTGATAATGATTCGAGACGAGTATGGCAAGGCTTTATCCATATCACAAACTGTAAGGGCAGCAGCATCATTTCCAGTGACATCAGCGCCTCACTGGCAGAAGAACTGAAGTGCTTTTTCGCACAGTTTGAGGCAAATACACCTCGCCCGGACCCACAGATGTTATTGAATGCCAGCTCTGATGTGCTTATCCTGCAGGATCATGAGGTGAGACAGACACTGAGAGCACTTCACCCGAGAAAGGCTACTGGTCCTGATGGAGTGCCAGGAAAGGTGCTCAGAGCATGTGCAGATCAGCTATGCTCTGTTTTGACTGACATTTTTAACTTGTCTCTCAAGGCAGCCGTTGTTCCACAGTGTTTAAAATCTGCAGTCATTATTCCTGTACCAGAAAAACATATTATTAGCAGTCTGAATGACAATCGACCAGTAGCATTAACACCCATTGTTATGAAGTGCTTTGAGAAAATGGTATTGAAATATCTTTTGCCTAGTCTCCCCCCAGACTTTGATCGGCACCAGTTTGCCTACAGGCGGGCCAGATCCACTGAAGATGCTATTGCTATAGCTCTCCACTCGGCATTCAGCCATTTAGAAGACAAGGGGAGCTATGTAAGAATGTTGTTTGTTGACTATAGCTCGGCATTTAATACAATTATTCCCAACATTCTCATCACCAAATTGCTTCAGCTTGGTCTGCCTACTCACACTTGCAGCTGGATTAAGGACTTCCTAACAAACAGAACACAGACTGTTAGAGGGTTAGTATTAATGAAAGCGCTTTGAGTGGTCTTTGTGACTAGAAAAGCGCTATATAAGTGCAGGTTAGTTAGTTAGTTAGTTAGACTCGGACCCCATTCCTCCTCTACAGTCATGCTTAACACAGGCTCGCCACAAGGCTGTGTGTTGAGCCCCACTTTGTATTCATTGTACACATATGACTGCATACCTGTTCATCCCACAAACATTATAGTGAAGTTTGCAGATGACACAACAGTAGTGGGGCTCATATCAGGAGGAGATGAGTCCGCATACAGAGGTGAGGTCCAGAAACTGGTGAGATGGTGCTCAGATAATAATCTGCTATTGAATACAACAAAACCAAAAGAACTCATTATTAATTTTAGGAAGCATAGCAGTGAACCACCTCCTCTATATATAGGCAAAGGAGCACGTGGAGAGGGTGGAGGCTTTTAAGTTTTTGGGTGTTCATATTTCTCACAACCTTACCTGGGCAGTTAACAGCATAGCTACAATAAAAAAAGGCTCAACAACGTCTACCCTTTCTAAGGCTCCTCAAGAAGAATGGCCTGAATGCACAGTTGCTGGTTTTATTTTATCGCTCTGCTATTGAGAGCATTCTGTCATATGGCATCACGGTTTGGTATGAGGGCTGTTCAGCCGCAGACCGCAAAACCTTCCAGAGAGGGGTAAGACATAAGCTGGTCTTTTGTATTTATCGCTCAGTATGTTTTTCATTATTGCTACGTACATATTGTATTCAACTTTTAGGTAATTTTGTTTCAAGCATTATTTATTGTTGTAATCATAAGAATGTTAAATGCATGAGTGAACTGTGAATGTGATAGTTTGTTTATAATTTGTTTTTTAGGGAGCAGCATCTCAATTTCGTTGCATTGTTCATTAACAATGGAATGACAATAAAGGCACTTTGACTTTGACTTTGATGCTTTTAAGAGAATGATTCAAAATGAAACTATCCCAACAGGTGTTTTGAGTTAAAACAGAACAATTTTGCCTTCAGCAGAGGAGATTAACAGACCTCTGGAAGAGATAAATGGCTCGCTCTTTCTCGGTTTAAAAGAGAAGTTCAGATGAAGTTTGTGAGTAATTTTGATCAAGTGCGAGCAGGGCTGTGGAGGAGGTTAAACAGCTCCTTACTCTTAAATGCATTTTCACTTTGTGAATGAGCCAGCATTGTCCTCAGCGCAAAAGGGATTTGTCCTCCCATTTAGAGGCTACCATATTAGTATTAAGCCTTTGATCTTGATTCCCTTTTTTATTAAAGGGAATGAGAGCAAAGGCAGCAATTGGTTTATTTCACATTACACCTCAAACACACCTCTGAATAATTAAGAGCATTAGATCAGCTTCTTTGCACTTTGCTTAGGTCAGCTGAGTTGGCTGTCCAGCAGAGCACAGTGATATGGTCAGCAAACCATTTCAGAGTAGTTTTGGTCCTGTGGGCTGGTGCTAAGACCTGGTGGAAAATGAAGTCCGAAGTCTGAAATGAAGTCCGAAGTCCAAATCAGCTTTTCAGCAGATGGAAGCACGATGTGCTCTAAAAATGTATCTACAGGGTAAACAGCAGTGTTGATACAGTGGACCAACACCAGCAGATAACTGTCACCATGGGGTGAGACGCCGGCTCGGCGCTCAGCCCATGCTCCTTTTATCCCTGCCTCTCATTGGGCAGTGCCTCAGCTGGTTCCCAGCTGTCAGTGTCACGGGACGGCTGGGGCCAATTAATCCTCATCAGCTGGGGCGCTGTTAATGAGTATAAAGAGGAGCAGCTTCGATCATTCGGGGCTGCGACATAAGCACTGCTAGGCTGAAGCCCCTTCGTCTGGTGTCAGCCTTAACTCCCCTTGCAGCATTCCGGTGTTTGTATCCCGCTGTGAGTATGCACGTCTTGTTACCCCCACGTCCGGTACGAGCTACCTACCCCTGCGCTGTGCAGCCTGAGAATGTACGTCTGTATGAGTGTCTGTGCTCTCCTCATCCCTTATCCCTTACCCAGAATAAAACATCTCGACTCACTGGCTTGTCCCTGGCTCTGATTGCCCGGCTCCCTAGAGCCGGATATGACAGTATGTCGCAGCCAGAAGAGTTGCCGGCGGCCGTGAGTCGCCGTGGAAATGTACCTTTCTGTCCGGGTGTCAGCGCTGCTAGCATGCCGTTTCCCAGGAGTCACTTCCGGCGCCAGGGCGACGGGCTGAGGTCCATCTCGGAGGCAGTCGACGGGACGTTCTTCACCCTGCACGACGCCTCCAACGCGAGACGCTGGCATCCAGGCCGTGCTGAGGAACTCCTGGACTGTCACCCTCACTCTCTGTACCATCTGGAGGACAGTGCCAGGATAGACGCTGCAGGTACACAGCAAGAGAAGCTCCACGGGGTGGATGGAAATCCCGGCAGGGAGTCGAAGTGGGCGACGTCTTTCCCCGCTTCGGAGTCCCGTTCCTGCCGCCATTCCAGTCCGGGAGTTCGCGCCAACCAGAGGACTTCCCCCGACCTGCGCCACGTCACTCGGGATTCCCTTCGAGGAGCCGCAGCTGACAGCAGTTATGTCCGGGGTCGAGTGGCTGTCGCGAGCTCTACTGTGTTTCCTGTCACCACCTTCAGGCATGTGGCGGCGGCAGTGAGATTGATGGTGAGGACTTCAGGGCTACGAAGCCTTCCCGTGCTCGACGCCTTCCTCGTCTCGATCTCCGATCTGGAGCGGCGAATCCTGGGTTTCCCCCTCGCTTCGTCCCCTGGGAGTAGTCGTCATCACATCGCCGAGTCACCTCTGCACGAACCTCGTCCGGATCCAGTTCTGGGTCATCGTCAGGACCGTTCCTCCCACGCAGCTGTCATCCCTTCGCCTCGTCAGTGTGGAGATTCTACAGCCTCGTCCCCTGAGCCTCGTTCCCCCGCTGTCATTCCTGGACATTCGGGCTGGCTCACCCCGGCTGTTTTCCCCTCCTCCTCGACGCGCTTCCTGACCGCTGTGTGTGCCTGGAATCCCGGCCTGGTGAGCTCTCTGCTGGAGACAACGCGAGCGACCCTCAGACGAATTCCCGGGGGGTCCTCCGTTATCGCCGGGCTGGGAGAGGAAGAAGCAGATTCCACTACAGCAGGCGATGCTCAACCTCCAGGGGGCAGGCAAGTCATTGTTTTTTCACACCTGCTTAATGATTTGCTCTGTCACATCCCTGGAGGAGAAGTTCAGGGTTCGCAGCTCCCTGAACTCTCCCCACCTGCTGTAACCTGTATTCCTAATCCCGCATCCTCTGTGTCTCTCTCCGCCGAGCGGTCCCCGGCTCCGGGTCAACGTGGTGGGATATGGAGAGGGCCTGTGGTTCCGCAGCTACATTGCGGACGGAGGAGGGGGACTGACTGCTGCGTGGAGTCTACGCTGACGACTGAGCGTCCCTGGGTCTCCACGGAGGAGCGGTTCGGTCCAGCGGGATGAGATTCTTCTGGCTTCACGCCGAGTGGGTCGTCGGCGGGGTTACCTGAGCTGGAGGGATCTCAAGCTGCGCTGACCATCGTGCTGGCTGCGGGGCCCGACGCGGCTAGATGGGAGCCTGACAACGACCTCCTGACGACGGATCCTGGATCTTCGCAGTCCTGGACGGCGTCAGAACCCGAGATCAGGCGAGTGCTCTCCTTTCTTTTCTCTCTTTTTATCCTTGAGCACTTCAGCCTATCTCCAGGGGAGACGAGCCGGGTGCAGCCGCCCGCTGCGTCTGAGCTCGTCTCGCCGGGTTCTGGCGCTGCCGGTGATCCTGATCCCGGTTCTGTTTTCTCTTCTGAGCCTTCTTCCAGGGTCACCGGCGAGGAGTTGCTGTTCCTCGTGGTGCTGGAGGGTCCGGGTTCAACGTTGGAGGTCGGTTCTGGTGCAGTGTCCAACGTGGGTTCGCCCGAGACCCGATCGGGGTCCAACGTGGGTTCGCCTGAGGCCCGATCGGGGTCCGACGTGGGTGCTGCCCCAGTGTTGTCCAGGTCCGGTGAGGAGGTGGCCGTTTCCCTGAGGCCCGCCGCCCTCGTCATCGGCTCTCCCCTGAGCCTCTTCCACCGGGATCCGCTCTGACCCTTCGTCCGTCTCAACGGTCCTGGTGGTTGAGTGATGCGGTCGACGACCCGACCCGCAAAACTTTCGGTTCGGCGATCTGGTTTCCCCCCACTGGTCTGTTTGCCTTTGGGCGGCCTGGTTCGGCAGCCGTTGGACTGGATTCCTGGGATCTGGGCCCAGAGTTCGCCGTCCGAACATTTCTCTTCCCCGGGTTGCCAGCTGGACAATGGGCGGGGAGATTACCAGAACAATTCCGGCCGTTTTGGACTCTGCCTGCCGTCTCCTCGGGTGTCCTTTACTTCTTTTATTATTATTGAAGTCACTCGGGTGTAGTTTCTTTGTCCATTAGGGGATATATGTTTTTGTGCTGTGTTTTTTTTTATTAACCATACTCAGCATTTTTATCGTATTGTTATCCTGTTACCCTGTCACCTTTTTTTTCCTCTTGGTGACTCACCTTATGTATCGCGCTTTGTATTGCATTTTCTTATCTTTACTCAGCGTTTTCATTCATCCTTACCTTAGCCTTGGCCTCGTCGGTGCATCATGGAGTATGCGTGTGGTTTCCTGTTCAACCATACTCTGTGATCACCCCATTCTGTCTTATTATCCTCGTGGGGGGCCTTCCCTGTCCCCGGCTTTAACATTGACTGTGTTGGTTATTGTTTGAAGTAATGTGTTTCATCCCCACTTAACCGTACTTCATTATTACCCATTTGTCCTTGTCACCTCTGTTTCTTTAGGTGATCTTTTATATATTCAGTGCTGTGTGTTTTGTTTTCTTTAGTATCCATGCACAGCGTTTTTCATCTTTTGTCCTGACCTTTGTCTTGTTGGTGCATTATGGAGTAGTGTGTTTTGTTCCCCTTAACTATACTCTGTGATTGCTTTATTCATTCCTGCCACCTTTTTGGTGGGTTTTTGGTTTTCTTTTTTTTGCCCCGATCTATACGTTATTTGTATGCTGTCTGTAGTCATATTTGGTATTTTCCCTACCTGTGTCCTAACTCAGTTTTCTCCCTAACTGTGCTCTGGGTTAATCCTTTTCCCTGTGTTGTAGGGTATTGTATTTGGGGTTTTTTTTTTCTCTGCCCTGCTGCCCTACATTGGTCTATTGTTTTTTTTTTTTTTGTCCTTCCCTTTGCATCTTCCCCTCCGGTCCTGCCTCCCTTCCGCCCGCCCTAGGTGGGGAGGGGGGGGGGGCTGGGATGTTCCTGGTCGTTCGGGAGCCCGACCGTGAGGGGGAGGCTCTGTCACCATGGGGTGAGACGCCGGCTCGGCGCTCAGCCCATGCTCCTTTTATCCCTGCCTCTCATTGGGCAGTGCCTCAGCTGGTTCCCAGCTGTCAGTGTCACGGGACGGCTGGGGCCAATTAATCCTCATCAGCTGGGGCGCTGTTAATGAGTATAAAGAGGAGCAGCTTCGATCATTCGGGGCTGCGACATAAGCACTGCTAGGCTGAAGCCCCTTCGTCTGGTGTCAGCCTCAACTCCCCTTGCAGCATTCCGGTGTTTGTATCCCGCTGTGAGTATGCACGTCTTGTTACCCCCACGTCCGGTACGAGCTACCTACCCCTGCGCTGTGCAGCCTGAGAATGTACGTCTGTATGAGTGTCTGTGCTCTCCTCATCCCTTATCCCTTACCCAGAATAAAACATCTCGACTCACTGGCTTGTCCCTGGCTCTGATTGCCCGGCTCCCTAGAGCCGGATATGACAATAACTTGGTTCATCAAATCATCACAGACTGAATACTTCACACTGGACTTTAAACACCTTGGA
Source organism: Pholidichthys leucotaenia (assembly GCA_020510985.1). Classification (NCBI taxonomy): domain Eukaryota; kingdom Metazoa; phylum Chordata; class Actinopteri; order Cichliformes; family Pholidichthyidae; genus Pholidichthys; species Pholidichthys leucotaenia. The sequence goes on from CM035839.1 coordinate 206,464,739, forward strand.
TTCTGTCCTTCACCACTGTTCCTCCAAATCCTAGGACGTTGATTTCCAAATGAAATCTACAATTTACTTTAATCAGAAAATAGGACTTGGGATCACTGAGCAACAGTCCCCTTAGCTCAGTGAAGATGGTGCTGATGTTGCCTCTTGTTTAGTTGTATTTTAGTATTAGGAAAGCGACAGTTGTGGCCCCTTTCTGGAAGACGTCTGTGGCGGTGGCTCTTAATGCACTGACACCAGACTCTGTCCTCTCCTTGTGAAGCTCCCCCAATCTCTTGAATTGGCTTTTCTTGAGGGTTCTCTCAAGGCTATGGTGAATCCTGACGAGTCATGTTCAGTCATGTTTAGGCGAAACATATCGGTTTATTTGTCAGAGACCATGTACAGAAAAAACAAACACTGGGTAAAGATGCGCTGTACCAGATTATAGCTTTCTCACTAATTTCCATCTAAAATAGATTGTGACAGAGCATGATATTTTTCATATTATTTATTTCATATTACTGTATGGGGATGACAGCTCCCTGAATTACTTGATATATCATAGGCAGAATTTCCATTGTAGTGGGCCACTGGCTTAATGTGCTGATGATTCCCAGCTGATCATGTGGGGATGTGAAAGAGCAAACAAGGAGAGAAATGAACCTAAGTGCAGTTAAGCATGCCATTTATGTGCTCAGGTCAGTGGCCATTATGTCTCAGGGGTCTCTGTGTGCGTGCCTGTGCCAATGGGTTCTATATTATCTGACATTAGCTAATAAAACATACAACAGTGATAGTGTTCTGATCTCCTACAAGGGCTAGAGGTGCTTTAGTCATTTTATTACCACACCTGCTCTTATATGATATTAAAGGCCTCTTCTCTGCAGTGCTACCACTCAGCTAACATCATTTCCACTTTGCTGACCTGCCTGATGGCTGGCTCACTGTCAGGCACAGGTCAGCAGAAAGCCCCCAGTGACAGAAATAAGATTAATGATGGCTCCTCCTGATCTGTAACTGGGTTATTTCAGCTTCCTGCTCTGGCAAATTAGATGGAGATTTGATGCACAAGAGCTTGTTTGTTTCCGTCTCTGTTTCTGTTCTTCTGTTAAAGCTGCCAAGGGGCTGATTCTGTGTGACAAGGAAAACCAGCTACAGTTACCAGCATGTGTGCTGTTTATATCAGTTTGTGTTTGAACCAACATGTGAAGTACGTAAAGGCCCCTTTACATAGCATGGAGATCGTTGGGTTGAGAGATCAAAAATTTACCCCATCTCTCAACAGTCTCCTAAAGCCTTGAAAAAGCCATCCATCTTCTTCCGCATAATCCTTTTTGGGTCGCGGGGGGGCTGGAGCCTATCCCAGCATCTTTGGGCGAGAGGCAGGGTACACCCTGGTCAGATCGCTAGTCCATCGCAGGGCCAACACAGAGAGACAGACAACCATTCACTCTCACATCCATACCTAAGAACAATTTAGAATCCCCAGTTTGATGCCAATTAACCTAACTTGCATGTTTTTGGCATGTGGGAGGAAACCGGAGAAATCCCGGAGTAAACCCATGCAAACACGGAGAGAACATGCAAACTCCACACAGATCACTGTTGGTCAAGGGCTGGGATCGAACCCAGGATCCCCCAGCCAAGGATAAGTTGCTGTGCTGCCACAGTGCTAACCACCCCACCACCGTGCTGCCCCCTTGATTTCAGTGTAAATGTTTGGGAACTTTTCACCAACTTTCATGCCTATCTCTAGAGATCTTTGAAAGATCATTGAGAGATCACTGTGACACCAGGAGAGATCACTGAGAGATCATTGACAGTTTCTTGGGTGACCAAGTAGGTTGCTGAGTGTGTCTTGGGTGACTGGGAGCCTCTGGGTATACATTCGGCAGAGTACTCTTCTACCCCGTGCATGTTTGGAGATTGTTGAGAAATGAAAAAATGGTCAGATCTCTCAACGATTTTTCAATGAGTACCCAGCGATTGACAAATTCTCTGTGATCTTCCAGTGATGTCCAAGGTCACCATGGTCTCCTCAGAGCTTTGATTCAATCCAAAACACTGTCTCAATGATCACCAAAGGGAAGCAATTTCAAGCTCAATGATCTCATCAGTCTCTCAGTGATCTCTCAATGATCTCCACCACGGTATTTCAGTGAGCTCATTTAGTCATTCATTGAGTGCTCAGTGACCCCTCACTGGTCTCTCTTTCTTCAGGGTGAAAAATTTGGTGTTTATTGAAAGATCTCTGGGTGAACATTGAAAAATCGCTGCAAGATCTTTGGGAGATTGATGAGATCACTGAGCACTCCTGGAGAGCTCCTTAAAAGGAACTCTGATTATATTGGCATGTTAGCTCTGTATGCTTTATTTTTATGTTACTAACATAACTATAATATAATTTTTTTGAAAATAATTCCCAGTTTTATATATTTTTAAAAAAACTTTATTACGATTTTTGTTTACGTCGCAATGCATTCTGGGTAGTGACGTAGAATGGTTGCAGCCGTTTTTTCTGTCTTATACAAGCCAAGAAGCGAAGCTACTAACTACTGCCATTTGTCAGTGAAAATGCCACATTGCGTGGCTTTTGGATGTAATTTCCAATCAAAGGGAAATAAAGAGAGCGGGGTGAGCCTCCATAGCTTTCCTAAAGAGGGAAAGTTGAGGAAAAAGGGGGGTGACAGCGGCTCAGCAGGTAGAACAGGTCGTCTAATAACCCGATGGTTGGCGGTTCGCATCACGCTCTCCCCAGATATCCTGCCGTTGTGTCCCTGGGCAAGACACTTCACCCGCATTGCCTCCAGTGCCCATAACACTGGGTATGAATGTGTAAAAATGTTTAAATGCTCGGTGGTGGCCGGAGAGGCTGTTGGCGTGGATTGGCAGCCACATTTCCGTCACTCTGAGTCTGTGATCACGTGCTGTAGCGCATGCCTGATAAAGCTGACATATGTATTAATCACACTGTGATAAAGCACAATATCGCTCAAAGCGCGCGCATGAGACATGTCTGTGATCGCACGCTTGTGTTGACCGTTCCTGCCTTTCGTCTCCTAACCGTGGTTTTGGGACGCAGGGGAGATGCATCTTCCTCCATGGTTTAATTCCCAAGTAAACCTCACTCTTGTGGTACACAGAAGCACAGGCCGTTTTGCTGAAGCGTTGGGGCTTTATTTATATACCGCACTGTTGTCAGCAACAAATTCTACCTGCTCCGGTCGCCTCGCTCTTTCTACTTATCCGCACCAAATCACACACCGTTCGCCACACACACCGGGGAGGGGGGGGGGGGGCGCGCCTCGGCTGCGCAAACGCCATCACTCACTCACGTCCACGCACCGAGCTGCTCCATCCAAATACACGCACCAGACACATTCCACAACACTTGATAGAGCTGACATATGTATTAATCACGCTGTGATAAAGCACGATATTGCGCAAAGTGCACGAGCTTTGTGCACCAGTGTGGCGGATGAAATAAGGGAACCCAGTGTTGAGGCACGGAATAAGTGCAGGCAGGACACTGCGAACTGAAGTTTAAAAGGGTGTTTATTTCATCCTCCAGCACGAAGCTCACTCCAGCGCTGTGGAGCGAGCCCTTTTTTTTTAATTACTTATTTTGTCCCCATAGGTAGATTTGTTTTGCAGTCTGGTGACAAGCCACCAGCTGCCAGTCACTGCGTGTGCAAGCGCCCCTTAATTCCCTAACCTGCATGTTTTTGACATGTGGGAGGAAACTGGAGAAATCCCGGAGTAAACCCACGCAAACACGGGGAGAACATGCAAACTCCACACAGATCACTGTTGGCCGGGGGCAGGGATCGAACCCACGATCTCCGCGATCCCCCGGCCGAGGGTAAACTGTGCTGCCCACTGCGCACTGTGGTTAGTACAAAATTAGTAATAAAAAAAAGGGCTCGCTCCACAGCGCTGGAGTATGAAATAAACACCCTTTTAAACTTCAGTTCGCAGTGTCCTGCCTGCAATTATTCCGTGTCTCCACACTGGGTTCCCTTATTTCATCCGCCACACTGGTGCGCAAAGCGCACGCTCGTGCGCTTTGAGCGATATCATGCTTTATCACAGCGTGATTAATACATATGTCAGCTTTATCAGGCATGCGCTACAGCGCGTGATCACAGACTCAGAGTGAGGGAAATGTGGCTGCCAATCCACGCCAACAGCCTCTCCGGCCACCACCGAGCATTTAAACATTTTTACACATTCATACCCAGTGTTATGGGCACTGGAGGCAATGCAGGTGAAGTGTCTTGCCCAGGGACACAACGGCAGGATATCTGGGGAGAGCGTGATTCGAACCGCCAACCATCGGGTTATTAGACGACCTGCTCTACCCGCTGAGCCGCTGCCGCCCCACTTTTTCCTCAACTTTCCCTCTTTAGGAAAGCTATGGAGGCTCACCCCGCTCTCTTTATTTCCCTTTGACTGGAAATTACATCCAAAAGCCGTGCAATGTGGCATTTTCACTGACAAATGGCAGTAGTTAGGAGCTTCGCTTCTTGACTTGTATAAGACAGAAAAAACGGCTGCAACCATTCTACGTCACTACCCAGAATGCATTGCGACGTAAACAATAATGGCGATTTACATCGTAATAAAGTTTTTTAAAAATATATAAAACTGGGAATTATTTTCAAAAAAATTATATTATAGTTATGTTAGTAACATAAAAATAAAGCATAAAGAGCTAACATGCCAATATAATCAGAGTTCCTTTTAAGAGATTGCATCCCTTTGGTGATCATCGAGAGATTGTTGTGGACAGAGTCAAAACTTTGAGGGGGCCATGGTGACTGTGGAGATCACTGGAAAATCATTGAGGGTAGTACCTCATGGAGCATCAAATGCTGATGAACGTAGGGATTTTTTTTTTTTTTTTTGAATTGACAACTTTTCTGACTAATGGTGAAAAGTAAGCTTGTATCTCATGGTTGCAGCAGATGCTGAGGAACGTTCACGAACGAAAATGTTGCAAAACAGTTCAACAGTTTATAAAGTCTCAAATAGTTTTGTGGTAAAGGGTCTTAAACAGTTACCAATTTTCAGTACTTGGCAAGCCAAAAAGAACTTTAATGACACATTACAACCATTTGCAAACGCTTACAACTATTTTGCAAACATTTACAGCTGGTTGCAGGAAAAATGCATTCACACAAAAATTGTGTACAAAAATTTTTTGGTGACAAGAAAAACTGTTTGGGACCTTAAAACTGTTTGCGAACTGTTTTGGAATCTTTTACGAACCTTGACAAAACCCAACAGTCACTGCATTTGTAAACATTCATCGCTTCATGATGTACGGGCTTGAGATGTTGGTGATCGCTGGGTTAAACTTTAAACTTTATTTATTTATATTGCACCTTTCATACAACAAAGTGCAGCACAAAGTGCTTTACAGTTAAAAACAATTCCAGATAAAACACAAATAAAACAATAAAAAGACAAAGAGAGCCCTCCCCCCCATCACCACTCTCATCCAAGGCATCCATCACCCTGTTCCATCCCCCACCCCCACCCATCCATAAGTAATAATAGGCATAGTTAAAACATGGCTGAGGACTGAGGACCAAAGTGAGGAAACGCCATCAGCACCAGGAGCCGGTCTCAGCCCACAGCTGAAGAGACACCGCCACAGGGGCCACCCCAGCCCAGGCAGACAGAGGAGCCCATACCACAACCAACAGACTGTGACTGAACTCCCCCATCCCACCAGGCCAGGGCCACCACCACGGCAGCATCCCCACCACCAGAGCCAATTACAGCGCCCAGTGCAGAGAGCCCCCCAGTGAGGAAACACTAGAGCTAAAAAAAAACATAAGTCAACTACAATAAAATACAATAGAATACAATAAGAAGCACAGTAAGATCATGAATAAAAATAAATAAAAAGACAATAAAATGGTTAAAGGAATAATAAATATATCATATACTGTATATTTTGTAATGCAAAACTGAATTGAAATAATCTAAAAATGTAAAGATATATAAATAAATAAATAAAATAGCCAAATAAGTACAGACGTGGACAAAATTGTTGGTACCCCTCTGTTAATGAAAGAAAACCCCACAATGGTCACAGAAATAACTTGAATCTGACAAAAGTGGTAATAAATAAAAATTCTATGAAAATTAACCAATGAAAATCAGACAATGCTTTTGAATTGTGGTTCAACAGAATTATTTTAAAAAACAAACTCATGAAACAGGCCTGGACAAAAATGATGGTACCCCTAGAAAAGATTGAAAATAATGTGACCATAGGGACAACCAAGATGTGTCCTCTAATTAACATCACAGGTGTCTACAAACTTGTAATCAGTCAGTCGGCCTATTTAAAGGGTGACAAGTAGTCACTGTGCTGTTTAGTGACATGGTGTGTATCACACTAAACATGGACCAGAGGAAGCAAAGGAGAGAGTTGTCTCAGGAGATTAGAAAGAAAATTATAGACAAGCATGTTAAAGGTAAAGGCTATAAGACCATCTCCAAGCAGCTTGATGTTCCTGTGACTACAGTTGCACATATTATTCAGAAATTTAAGATCCACGGGACTGTAGCCAACCTCCCTGGATGTGGCCGCAGGAGGAGACGGATAATACGAATGTTAACAAAAGAGCCCAGAACAACCTCTAAACACATTCATGGTGAACTCCAAGGTCAAGGTACATCAGTGTCAAATCGCACCATCCGTCATTGTTTGAGCCAAAGTGGACTTCATGGGAGACGACCAAGGAGGACATCACTGTTGAAAACGAATCATAAAAAAGCCAGACTGGAATTTACCAAACTGCATGTTGACAAGCCACAAAGCTTCTGGGAGAATGTCCTATGGACAGACGAGACAAAGCTGGAAGTTTTTGGCAAGGCACATCAGCTCTATGTTCACAGATGCAAAAATAAAGCATACCAAGAAAAGAACACTGTCCCTACTGTGAAACATGGAGGAGGTTCTGTCATGTTGTGGGGCTGCTTTGCTGCATCTGGCACAGGGTGTCTTGAATCTGTGCAGGGTACAATGAAATCTCAAGACTATCAAGATATTCTAGAGAGAAATGTGCTGCCTAGTGTCAGACAGCTTGGTCTCAGGCGCAGGTCATGGGTCTTGCAACAGGATAATGACCCAAAACACACAGCTAAAAACACCCAAGAACGGCTAAGAGCGAAACATTGGACTATTCTAAAGTGGCCTTCTATGAGCCCTGATCTAAATCCTATTGAACATCTGTGGAAGGAGCTGAAACATGCCGTCTGGAGAAGGCACCCTTCAAACCTGAGACAACTGGAGCAGTTTGCTCGTGAGGAGTGGGCCAAATTACCTGCTGAGAGGTGCAGAAGTCTCACTGACAGTTACAGAAATCGTTTGATTGCAGTGATTGCCTTAAAAGGTTGTGCAACAAAATATTAAGTTAAGGGTACCATCATTTTTGTCCAGGCCTGTTTTATGAGTTTGTTTTTTTAAACTAATTCTGTTGAACCACAATTCAAAAGTATTGTCTGATTTTCACTGGTTAATTTTCATAGATTTTTTATTTATTACCACTTTTGTCAGATTCAAGTTTTTTCTGTGACCATTGTGGGTTTTTCTTTCATTAACAGAGGGGTACCAACAATTTTGTTCACGTCTGTATATGGACATGAATGATAAAGTTAGTTAAAAGCTAAACTAAAAAGGTGGGCCTTGAGCCTCCTTTTAAAAATATCAATGCTCTCTGCAGCCCTGAGGTCCTCTGGCAGGCCATTCCACAGACATGGGCCGAAAAACTCGAACAATACCTCACCATGGGTTTTGTCTTAACTTTAGGTATCATTAAAAAACCAGTACCAGAGGACCTCAGGGTCCGTGAGGGACAGTATGGTAAAAGCAGATCAAATAAATAAGAAGGACCACGACCATTAAGAGTTTTAAAAATTAATAAAAGAACTTTAAAATCAATTCTGTAACTCACAGGGCGCCAATGCAACGATTCTAAAACTGGTGTAATATGCTCCCTTTTTCTGGTCTTCGTCAGCACATGGGCTGCTGAATTCTGTAATAGTTGTAAGTTACTGATTGTCTTTTTAGGAAGACCAGAAAGGAGAGCATTGCAATAATCAATACGACTGGAAATAAAAGCATGCATTAGCGTCTCTGTGTTTTCTCGAGAAAGAAACAGGTGGACTCTGGCTATGTTCTTTAGATGATAAAATCCAGTTTTTAAAATATTATTGACATGCGGAATGAAACTAAGCTCAGAGTCAAAAATAATGCCCAGGTTTTTAATTTGTTTTGATGGAATAAGAGAATGTTTGTAATTTTGGTAAAAGTTTCTCTCTCTCAGCTTCAGGACCGATAACTAAAACTTCAGTTTTGTCCTGGTTTAGCTGTAGGAAATTCTCTGCCATCCAGGACTTAATGTCTAAAATGCAGTTAAAAAAGACATCAACTGGTGCTGGGTCATCAGGAGAGATGGAAATGTAAAGCTGGGTATCATCAATATAACTGTGGAAACTAATTCCGTGTCTCCTGATGACATTGCCTAGTGGCAGCATGTACAAATTAAAAAGAATTGGACCTAAAATTGAACCTTGAGGAACACCACAATCCATGTTGTATCTCTTTGATGAGGAGTGTTCACCCAGGATGACATAAAATTTTCTGCCAGTGAGGTAGGATTTAAACGAGCTATAAACAGTGCATGAGAGGCCAATCATATTGAACAGTCTGTTTAAAAGAATATCATGGTCTACCGTGTCAAATGCTGTGCTTAAATCCAGTAAGACCAGGACCGAGAGCATGCTCTTGTCCATGTTAATTCTAAGATCATTTAAAATTTTGATCAGGGCTATCTCAGTACTGTGATTTGACCGAAAATCAGATTGAAATATTTCATACAAATCATGAATTTTCATAAAATCATTTAACTGGTTAAAAACTACTTTCTCTAAAATTTTACTTTGAAATGGCAGGTTGGACACTGGTCTTTAATGTTCAGTACTGTCATATGTACTCTGCCTGTTTAAGGCAGAAGGAATGAAACCCACTTGCAGAAATACGTTGTGTGTGCTTTATTGTGCAGAACAAAATATAACTGTCCATAGTGAGCCAAAGGAGTACAGGGAATTCTCTAGGATGCGCAATAAGACAGGTGAGTCAAACACGGGGAAAAAATGTCCCAAGGCAGACGGAACTGCAACGGAGGAACAGAGGAGGAGCCTGGAAAAGAGCCATCTGGAAAAACAGACAACAGGGGCGAAACAGTTTGTACTCACGAAGCTGGAGCTGTCCAAGTTAATCCGTGAAATCCACAGGCTGGAGAGGACAAACGGGAAATAGACAGATGAAGGCTACTTCAAAATTCATCTCAATCACCCGATAATACACAATGGCGAACTGAGATCTTAAATACAGCACACTAACAAGCAGAGTGTATGCCGATGTGAAGAGAGAAGAGCGAGTGTGGAAGAGCGTGAGTGGAAACACCTGTGTGGATGGACGTCTGCACCAGTGAGTGATTGTGTGTGTGTGTGTGTGTGTGTGTGTGTGTGTGTGTGTGTGTGTGTGTGTGTGTGTGTGTATAAGGAATGAATGAGAGTGAGAATGCAGGTGAAGATATAAGAGAGTGTGTGTGTGTACAGCGGAGAAAATAACAGCTGGTAAGAACTGGCAGGATAGTGGAGCGTGGCTAAGCTGTCACAGCTGAGCAGAGCTCAGAACCTCCCAGGAGGAGCCTAGAGAAAGGTAAGGGGAAAACACCCTCCTGAGAGCAAACATTCACCGTGGCAAGGAGCTGGGCTGACAGGTCTGGGCCAGTCCATGACAGAGCCCCCCTCAAGGGGTGGATTCCAGACACCCCAGTATACCATCAGAAAAGGAAACACAACAACAACAACACAAGGAGACCCCCCCCGCCCCCCCAGGAGACTATAGCAGCTAACCAGGGTGGGAGGTGGGGGAACCAGGTCAGGTGGGAACACAACAAGGTAGAACAGGCAACCCCAGAGTACATACGTCCCAACACCCAGAACAACACTCCCCAAACCCCCCAGAGTCCTATAGTTCAGGGGGCCGACCAAAATCCCAGGCTCCAGGGGAGATGAAAGGAGGCTGGTCAAGTGACCCGACCACATCCAGGACCGAGCAGGCCACCCGGACGGGTAGTTCAGGTGGCCGGCCGGGGAAACTGGGCCACCAACATCCATGGCACAGTTCACTGGGTGGACGGCCTGAGTCCGAGAGCCACCGGCTCAAGAGAGAAGGCCCAGGAGGTGGCCTGCCCATGGGAAGGCCCAAGGTAGTAAGGAGAGACCAGAGAAGGGAGCCTCGACGTCAGTGGACAGCGACGAGGGTGAAGCCCCATGGCCTCGGGCTGGGGGACAGCTGCACCCACGGCAGACCCGATCTGGGACATAGCTGCACTCGCGGTGTCCCGGTCTGGGACATAGCTGCACCCACGGTGGTCCCGGTCTGGGACATAGCTGCACCCGTGGCAGAATCCGACAGCAGCGGATCCTTTCCGGCGACCCTGGACGCAGGCTCGGAGACAGGAAAGAGAAGTAGAGGGTCAGGGTCGCTGGCAGCAGCAGAGCCCGGCGAGGCAAGCTCAGGTGCAGCTAGTGGCTGCACCCGGCTGTCCTCACCAAGAGCCATGCAAGAATGCTCAAGTACAGACAAAAGGAAAACAAAATAGAGCACTTGCCTGAGCTCGAGCTCCACCGCCGTCCAGGACTACGTCGAACTTGATACCGCAGTCTCGGGCCCTGCTTCTGGAGGGTCCAGCTCAGGTGCAGACCCTGCTGCAGTGGCCTCCGCAGCAGGCATAATGGGGGTGGTGGCAGTCCTGAAGCCCCCAGTGGAATCCCCCCACACAGGCTGCTTCTCCGGCGTGACGGCTGGGGGTCCACTCTGTGTTGACCCTTGTTCTTGATCACCCAGGGCCACAAACTACTCCACGATCCGGCGGCTTGGCCCCGGCGAGCACTCGGAAAAATGGGGAGGAGACACGGAGGGGATCAGTAAGTCTTGGACAGTGGCAGCAGGGAGAGAGCGCTTGACTGCCCAACCTGAGGCTCCTCCCCGGGAGACAGACAAGATCCATTATTATTCATGGAGATAGAATGTAATCACACTTGCCTGATCTCCCGGGTCTCGGTGGAAACTGCTGCCGGCAGTGAGCTACCATCCTCCCCTGCATTGACGACAGTAACGGGCCCCTCAGAGAATGGAAGAGGACCTGGTTCCGGTGGCGCAGGCGTGGGAGAGTCTGGGGAACCCCTGGCTGATCTCACGGCGGCAAGGGAAGATGTTCCGGTGGTGTGGATTGCGGTCAGGGCTGAGAAGGCACCGGCTGATGGAACAGCTGGCACAGAAATTGGCTCTGCCGCAGGGACAGCCGAGGGTGACGTCAAATCCATGGCCGTTGATAGAGAGGAGGGTTTCTTCCGACGTCCCGAGGAGGGGCGATTCTTGTCCCTCGGCTCCTCCGGTGTCTGGCTACATCCTCTTGGGACCAGCGAGAATTCGGGGGAAACAGAGTCAAGGTGACACTTGCCTGAGTTCCTAGCTGGTGACGACGTCAGCCGCTGTCTCGGTGTCCTGCTCCGTCTCCCCGGGAGTAGGACGATGCGTCACACGAGGAGAAGAGGACACCAGTCTGGGAAGCGTGCACTGGGCATTCCGCCTCCGGGAGCGCTTCTTTGGCTGCCAGGCAGGTGCTGCGGAGGACCCCCGTAACGCTTCCTCACAGTGCTGTCGAGTCTGGCAGATCTGGATGAGCAGCGGCACAAACTCTGAGCATTTCCAAAGGCTGGGGCACGTCTGCATCACCCTGACAGCTATGTTCAGCAAATAAAAATTTTCCTCCAGGGAGTGGTCAGCATGAGCCCAAGAAGCGAAAATTACTGCATGCTCAGCCGCCGCACACTCCTCCGGATTGAGTCCAAAAATAGTGAAGTTCATGCTGGGAGAGCAGCTGGATGAAAAACACAAAAGAATGAAAAAGAAAAACACACTCACAATGCTTCCCCTGGGTTTCTACTGGTTGGGTGATTCTGTCATATGTACTCTGCCTGTTTAAGGCAGAAGGAATGAAACCCACTCGCAGAAATACGTTGTGTGTGCTTTATTGTGCGGAACAAAATATAACTGTCCAAACATAGTGAGCCAAAGGAGTATAGGGAAGTCTCTAGGATGCTCAATAAGATAGGTGAGTCAAACACGGGGAAAAAATGTTCCAAGGCAGACGGAACTGCAACGGAGGGATGGAGAAGGAGCCCGGAAAAGAGCCATCTGGAAAAATAGACAGCAGGGACGAAACAGTTTGTACTCACGAAGCTGGAGCTGTCCGAGTTAACCCGTGAAGTCCACAGGCTGGAGACAACGAAAGAGAAATAGACAAATGAAGGCTGCTCCGAAATTCACCTCAGTCACCTGACAATACACAATGGCGAACTGAGATCTCAAATACAGCACACTAACGAGCAGAGCGTATGCCGGTGTGAAGAGAGGAGAGCGAGTGTGGAAGAGCGTGAGTGGAAACACCTGTGTGGATGGATGTCTGCACCAGTGAGTGAGTGAGTGAGTGAGTGAGTGTGTGTGTGTGTGTGTGTGTGTGTGTGTGTGTGTGTGTGTGTGTGTGTGTGTGTGTGAGAGGAGTGAATGAAAGTTAGAATGCAGGTGAAGATATAAGTGTATGTGTGTGTGTGTGTACACAGCGGAGAAAATAACAGCTGGTAAGAACTGGCAGGAGAGAGGGGCGTGGCTGAGCTGTCACAGCTGAGCAGAGCTCAGAGCCTCCCAGGAGGAGCCTAGAGAAAGGTATGGGGAAAACACCCTCCTGAGGGCAGACATTCACCGTGGCAAGGAGCTGGGCTGGCGGGCTGGCAGGTCCAGCCCAGTCCATGACAAGTACTGCAGTGTCTAATTTCTTTTAAGAACAGGCTTGACTATAGCCGTCTTAAAAGCACTAGGAAAAACTCCTGTCTGAAAAGAATAATTTAAAATGCTAATATCATTAACTAAAAAACTACAAATGGGTTTAAAAAATGATGTGGGAATTGGATCTAAAAGACAAATTGCTGGTCTTTCTCCAGTACCTTAGCATCAACCAGGTCAAAACTGTCCAGTGTTTCCCCGCATAAAAACAAAGGTTCAGCTGTATTAAAAGCAGTAGGTTGTAATAGATTAATAGCTGACCTTATAGTTTCTATTTTACTGCTGAAGTGAGCCGCAAATTCCTCACATTTGGAGTTTGTAGACATCCTGCTAGACATGTTAAAAACCAGGTTTATTAACTGATCAGTTATTGAAAGGAGTTTTTGGTTTATTTTGATAATTGTTGATGAGTCTGGAAAAATGTGCCCATCTTGCTTTTTTTATTGCTTTATTGTAGGTGGTAAATTGTTTTGTTTTTTTAAATTTGGAGGTAAATTTCTAATTTGTTTTTTCTCCATTTTCTTTCAGCAGCTCAACATTTCTGTTTTAGTTGTTTAATTTCTTCAGTTCTCCAGGGTGGGGTCGGATTAGTGGAAAGCTTTTTTGTTTTAAAAGGAGCTACTGTGTCAAGTGCTGTTTCCAATTTTCTGTTAAAACCATCCACAATGAAATCACAAGACGAGGGTAAAAAGTCAGCAGGAATGTCACTTAAAAAAATCAATAAATTTAGCAGCCACCTCAGCAGTGAGATGGCGCCTCCTCACAGTGCATTCTGGGATAAAATCATCATTCTTTTTAAGACAATTTATAGTAAAAAAAATATACAAAAATGATCAGAGATGGCTAAATCTAAAATAGGGGTGATGACTAGGTCCAGAGAGTGACCTTTAAGATGGGTGGGTTGTCAGATATGTTGGGTGAAATTCATATCGTTAAGAACATTTAAAAAATCAGCTGCAACAGAGTCTGATTCATTATCAACTAGTGCATGCCTGTAGAAAGCAAGTATTCCTGTCTGAAACAGGTATCCCAATCAGGCTTTGCAGGCCCAAATGTAGGCTGTGTTTGAAAGTGGAATACAGAGGTGTAGCCTATATGTAGGCAATCACACATGTTAGACTTGGACAAATATGAAAGGGACTGAACTGAGATTTATTTGATTGTGTGAATATTAATTACAGAATAACTGAAAATGAATGGGACATCCAATATTGGCCACGGTTTAAGAACCACTTGTTTATTTTTTAGTCAGATCACTTATTTGTGTGATCTTTTATGACTTATATTCATAAATGTTGTATCTTGCACTTTGGGGGAATGGGAGTTGTTCAGTCATCATTATAATTTAGTTTATATGTGTAGTTTATAGTCTATCATCAATAAACTCATGCAGTATGATAACAGGACACGTTTACAAATATTTGAGACCCATTGTAGTGTATCCTTTTATATTTTAGCAATATTATAAGTACAAAACACCAAACATTATTTTTTTTGTATTATCTTGTATACTTTATTGACCCCTACAGGGAAATTCAGGGCATCCACGTACGGCGCCAATCCCTTCACTGCTCTCTCTCTGTCTCTCTCTCTCTCTCTCTCTCTCTCGCTCTCTCTCACACACTCATACACTCACTCACACACACACACACACACAAACAGGTTGTGTGTGTATTCTCCATGCCGAATTATCCATTAGAGCCACGCAATCACAGCAACTGTGTGGTATATATTTTGACTGAACGACTCCATACTCAGGGCCACACCCTCGTAACCTCAGCAAAGCACTTACAAAATCTTTGTTTGCAAAGCTCTGTGGTGACTGGCAGGTCATGATGCTGTCTTGTGATGCCCCGTATTGTCCAATTAGCATGGCTGTGTTTCCGCGTAGTATCTAATCAGCACAGAGTCAATCCGAAACCCTGGCCACACTTCTTGAAGCCAGGGCATGAAGAGAGACAGAGCGGTGACACAGTGGTGGCCAAACTTTTATTGATAAAAATTACATATTTTGACTGACTGACTCCATATTCAGGGATGCACACCCTTGTAACCTCAGCAAAGCACGTTTAAAATCTTAGGCCAGTCTGATGAACGGTTCGAGAGATATGCGTGGAGCAGACAAACATCCAAACACACAGAGATTTTGTGAATTTATAGATAGATAGATGTGTAAGTTAGAATCACCTAAAATAATAATCTGATTGTATTTGCTGTGAATAGTGGAGAGAATCTGTGAAAAATCAGAAATAAAAGATGAGCCATATTTGAGAGTGGTGTTCAAAAGAGGGATAAGAATCAATGATATTGTCTCTAAAATGCAACGATGATGATAAAATAGCTGTTACACCCCCTCCTTTTTTTCCCATTCTATTAGAAATGATAAGTTATAGTTAGGAGGGGATGCTTCTAAAAGAACTGATGGTCCATCCGTGCCCAGCCACGTCTCGCATAAAAACAAACAGTCAAGATCATGCTCTAAAATCAAGTAATTGATAATAAAAGGCTTATTGTACTGTGATCTGACATTTAAAAGTGCTATGTTGAGGAGTGTGCTACTGGGTGATGTGTGTATGTGTACTTGTATGAGGTTATTGCATTTATAGAGGATTTGTGATGGTGGGTATTAGACCTGGGCATGGTTATGACTGGGATATGGGTTCTCATTGAAAGATTGTTGACAGATCTGGACATTTTTATTTTTATTTTTATTTTATTTTTTTTGCCGTCTATCAGCAGTCTTGACCCCTGTGTGAAGGACATATTAGAATATTACAAATATCGTCAGCGAACAATATTAACCATACAGCACTGTGAGGTGTACAAGTCTATGTGGTGTCCTCTCTCAGAATATTTCTGAATTCTACTTAATTAATAAGGTCTGTGTACAGCCACCAAAAACATCTGGATTCTCGTCATCACAAGCACCATTTTTCATTATCAGTTTCTGCCTTTGCACAGCGTGGGAACTCTAATCTTTCTCTATTGTTTAATTTGCTGTCAGTCAGTGTTGCTGTGATGTTCAGGCTCACAGTTCAGTGAGCTACAGTACAGTCAGCACTTATTTTGCATCACTGTAAAATTTTCGGGAAGGAGCTATTCGATTAATTGACCTAATCACTCAACAATCACTATCTGTGTAAACATTAAGGAGATCATTGAAAGATTTTCATGGTGATCGATCTCCACGGTCTCCACAGTTGGGAGATTGTTTTGGATAGGGTCATGGAGCAGCCACCATGCTCTTGCATCCCAGAGGCTCCGTTAGCACCCAGATGTTTTTGCATCGTGAGGCATTTGTTGCCAAGACTTTAGCAGCAGACCTTGCTCCTGTGCTGGATGATGCTGTGCGGATCATAAATCTTGTAAAGACACGACTAAACAGGCCTAGGTTTACACACTAGTCTAGATAAATAACATGACTTAACTGTCATTACAGATGGTGTAATAGATGGAGTGCATCATTTTGTAACATTTTTGGTTGGTATTGTCACGGGATTTTTTCAGTGTAAAAAAGGTGCCGTGGCTCAAAAAAGGTTGAAAAATGCTGTCGAAGAAGATGGAGCAGAAAATAAGATGAAATAAAAGTGATTACTGAGGGTAATTTAACCCCCCCAACTAATGATGTGCTGTGTATGTACAGGTATAACCCAAAATCTGAATTCACTCACTTAAGCCTTCCTCTGTGAGTCATCCTATCGACATTTTGATTATTAGTTTAGCTTGACTTGGTGAAGTAGCCTGAAGGGTTGTCTTTATTTGCTCACATGCACGGGTGTACACACACACACACACACACACACACACACACACACGCTGGCTTACTGTTGATGGCAAAATTAAGAGAGCCATCTCTAGTTACAGGACAAATTAACTAAGTGCACAGATTCATTTGAAAAGATGTCCATGCAGAGGTTGGTGCCTTCTCCTCATGTTATCGTCATTAATCACCATTGATAAACGTGTATGTCTGTAAAAAACTGTGTAGATATATTGAACATTTCTATAGACATTATACTAGGGCATCTCAGTAAGTTAGAATAGGATGGTTTGCAATTTAATTTAAAAGACTATAACCATAATCCTCAAAATGGATAAAGGCTTGAATATACAGTGGTGTTAAAAAGTGTTTGCCCCTTCCTGATTTCTCAATTTTTTTTGTATGTTTGTCACACTAAAATGTTTCAGATCATCAAACAAATTTAAATATTAGACAGAGATAACACAAGTAAACACAAAATTCAGTTTTTAAACTAAGGTGTTTATTATTAAGGTGGAAAAAAAGTGATTGCCCCCAAACCTAATAACTGGTTGGGCCACCCTTAGCAGCAACAACTGCAATCAAGCATTTGCAATAACTGGCAGTGAGTCTTTTACAGCGCTGTGGAGGAATTTTGGCCCACTCATTTTGGCAGAATTGTTGTAATTCAGCCACATTGGAGGGTTTTCGAGCATGAACCGCCTTTTTAAGGTCATTCCATAGCATCTCAATCGGATTCAAGTCAAGACTTTGACGGCCACTCCAAAGTCTTCATTTTGTTTTTCTTAAGCCATTCAGAAGTGGACTTGCTGGTGTGCTCTGGATCATTGTCCTGCTGCAGAACACAAGTACACTTCAGCTTGAGGTCACGAACAGATGGCGGGACATTCTCCTTCAGGATTTTTTGGTAGACAGCAGAATTCATGGTTCCATTTACCACAGCAAGTCTTCCAGGTCTTGAAGCAGCAAAACAGCCCCAGACCATCACACTACCACCACCATATTTCACTGTTGGTATGATGCTCCTTTTCTGAAATGCTGTGTTACTTTTACACCGGATGTAATGGGACACACACCTTCCAAAAAGTTCAACTTTTGTCTCATCAGTCCACAGAGTATTTTTCCAAAGTCTTGGGGATCATCAAGATGTTTTCTGGCAAAACTGGGACGAGCCTTTATGTTCTTTTGCTCAGCAGTGGTTTTCGTCTTGGAACTCTGCCATGCAGGCCATTTTTGCCCAGTCTCTTTCTTATGGTGGAGTCATGAACACTGACCTTAACTGAGGCAAGTGAGGCCTGCAGTTCTTTGGATGTCGTTGTGGGGTCTTTTGTGACCTCTTGGATGAGTCGTTGCTGCGCTATTGGGGTAATTTTGGTCGGCCAGCCACTCCTGGGAAGGTTCACCACTGTTCCATGTTTTCACCATTTGTGGATAATGGCTGTCACTGTGGTTCGCTGGAGTCCCAAAGCTTTAGAAATGGCTTTAGAACTTTTTCCAGACTGATAGATCTCACTTACTTTGTTTCTCATTTGTTCCTGAATTTCTTTGGATCACAGCATGATGTCTAGCTTTTGAGGATCTTTTGGTCTACTTCACTTTGTCAGGCAGGTCCTATTTAAGTGATTTCTTGATTGAGAATAGGTGTGGCAGTAATCAGGCCTGGGTGTGGCTCGAGAAATTGAACTCTGCTTTCCAAAGATGTGATAAACCAGTTAATTTATGTTTTAATGGGGGGGGGCAATCACTTTTTCACACAGGGCCATGTAGGCTTGGATTTTTTTTTTCCCCTTAATAATAAACACCTTCATTTAAAAACTGCATTTTGTGTTTACTTGTGTTACCTTTGTCTAATATTTAAATTTGTTTGATGATCTGAAACATTTAAGTGTGACAAACATACAAAAAAATGAGAAATCAGGAAGGGGGCAAACACTTTTTCACACCACTGTACTCCTGTTTATATAATGAATATTGAATATATAGAGATTTTTTTCTGTTTGATTTATATTCATGATTATATTCACTCGCCTGGAAACTGATTTTAAGAATGCACATTTTCTGTAATTCAGCATATTCCATATTCAACAAAAATACTGCTAGAGCAACATCAAACACTGGATAATCATGACAGTGTAATATTCTTTTTCAGTTCAATAAGGAGGGAATTGATTTCTTTGCAAAGCTACCATTTTTATTGTGTATTATATATAATATATATATTATATATATACAGTATATATATAATATATATATAACTTTATTGAGTATTTTATTTTTATCCCCCGCCAGTCAAAGCCCAAAGGGGTTGAAGAACTCTTTGGGGTTTGACCGAAGGGGGATTATGTTAATGGCCTGTACATCCATTCGTCTGTCTGTCTGTCCCACTATTGTGAACTCAACTCCTCCTACAGTTTTGTTCCAATTGTTTTGAAACTTGGTACCAGGGTTTGATATACTCTGATGATGCACATATTGCACTTTCACTCTCATTAGATGACCTTGAGGCCAAAAGTCAGAGGTCAGATTTTCCCTCAATCTTCTAAACACGATAACTACTGAAAGAAATGATGTAGGCTTTTCAAATCAATACAGGAGTTGTATCTCATACACATCTTGGACAACTTACACCCAGACCTAACTATGAGTTTGGGGTCAAAAAGTCAAAGGTCAAAGTTAACATTCCATTTGCACTATGGTAAATGGTAAATTTACTATTACTATAAAATGAGTAAAGTTAGGGCCATCAAACCTGGTACACAGGCTTATCTTGGTGTCCTGACCTCTGACTATGGGTTTGGAGTCAAAAGGTCAAAGGATAAGGTTAACATTCCCTATGCTTTATTACTATACAACGAGTAAAGTTAGGGTCACCAATCTTGGTACACAGGTTCACCCTGTGACCCTGAATTGTGACTGTGGTTTTGGAGTTGCAAGGTCAAAGGTCAACATCAAAAGGCTTATAAACTATATCTCAAGAACAGAGAATGCTAGGATCACCAAACCTGGTACACAGGTTCACAGACCATAACCTCTGACTACAGGTTTGGGATCGAAAGGTCAAAGGTCAAGGTTGACACTCCCTATGATCTCTTACTATAGAACGTGTAAAGATCTCTAGGGTCACCATACTTGCTACACAGGTTGACCTTGGGATCCTGACCTCCAACTATGGGTTGTATACTTTGTTGTATATTCGTAGATGATGGGCTTATCATAATTTTGTTCTGCCACAGTAATTATATTGAAAAGTTGAAAACTGCTCTCCATCAGTAAGTATTGGGCTCTTCAAAGACAATGGAGGCGGGAGATATTGCACTCACCTCAGAGTACTCTTGTTTATTTTTGTTGTCACATTTCCTGTTATATTTTGAACTGGTTGAAGAGGAGGTCAGTGCTTCTATTTAAGGTAATGTTCATCTCAGTCCTTAAACGTACAAACAAACAAAACAATTCTTAGCTGATTTCCAGAGCTTCTGACCTTAATGGTGATTTAGAAGCTTTTATTCTTTTTATATAGAGTCTGTGTTTTCCTCCACTCACTCTGACAGAAACTCTCCTTCTTGTCAAAATTTTGACCCAGCAGCCCCAATCAATAACACTGTGTCGTGTGTGTGAGAGAGAGAGAGCGAGAGAGAGAGAGAGAGAGAGAGAGAGAGAGAGAGAGAGAGAGAGAGCCAGCTGATGAGGCAAACCAGTCACCACTGCCGACGCAATCTCACCTGCTATCATCATTTTTTGAATACGTTAGTTAATTGGCCCACATTAATCAAAAATGTCAACACATTAATATTCCAAGCCTTAGTTTTCACATTATTCTAATTCACTGAGATGCCCTATTTTTTCACCCAATAAAGGGTTAAACTTAAAACTAGATGAGTTTTGATGACGGTAAAAACTGTAAAAGTTCAGCCGAGAAGAGAATAAGATAGGTGAGACTTAAATGTAAGACCTGAAGCCCAGATCCAGTGGTTCATTTATCCTGTGCGCATCATGGCTCTTTGTGTGTGTGTTTGTGTGTCTATGGCCAGCTTATTTTAATGCATTAATATGTATTTGATGTAACTCAATAACATTAGTTCATCAAACTCTGCTGTCAAAAAAGACATTTTGAAATTAAAGAAAAGCAGCCACGTTATAAGTATAAACTTTCACCTGTTATAGAGTGATGAAAAAACACTACAGTAAATATATAATGGCATTATCCTGAGAGAAGTTATGACTTTTGATTCTCAAAATAACATAAATTCATATAATTGATGGTGTACAGTATTTGTAACCTATTACAGGGTTTACTAGTAATAACTATTTGTGACCTACGTGGGTCTGATTATATGCTGGGCCAGTTTAGTCATTAATAACTGCACCTAAATTTGCCCCCCACTCTATGTTCCCTGAAGTTCATATCCTATGCTGTGCCAATATACAGAACTACTTTATGTCACCTCTGCAGCAGGGTCTTGTGACCACTAGTTGGATGTTAGTGGTGATGGAGACATGAGTGGACAGGCCGGGTCCTATGCTGACATGAGCTGACTGAACTGATGAGCAAGCAGAAGTATCATGTTTCACAGCATCACACCAGTCAGCATGTACAGCAGGTACACAGCCTGTAAGGTACTCAAGTGATGACATGACTACAAGTACAATAGAGCATGTTGAGCCTGATGGGTAACTTTTTGTATCTGTTTTCATGGGAGTCTTCAGCCAGTTTGTGTTATTGAACTTGTTTGTTTTTTTACTCATCTTTATTAAAGCCCCCCTCATGGATCGTCACCTAATCGTGGAGGGGGGTTTGCATGCCCTAGTGATCCCAGGAGCTATATTGTCCAGGGCAGTTTGCCCCTGGTAGGGTCACCCAAGAAAAACTGGTCCTGGGTGAAGAGCCAGACTAAGAACGATCCAACAGACTCTCATGATGAATGTTAGAACAAGGATTCAGTGTACCTGGTATGAGTTTACTGGGGCCCCACCCTGGAGCCAGGCCTGGGGGAGGGGCTCGATGGCTAGTGCTTGGTGGCCAGATTTCTGCCCATGGGACCTGGCCAGGCTCAGCCCTGCAGGGGGGACCATGGGGGTCCGGTGCTATGTGGATCAGGTGGCAGTCGAAGGCAGAGACCTTGGCGGTCTGATCCCAGGCTTCCTAAACTAGCTTTTGGGACATGGAATGTCACCACTCTGGTGGGGAAGGAGCCTGAGCTGGTACACGAAGTTGAGAGATACCAGCTAGATATAGTCGCCCTCACCTCAACACACAACTCCGGTTCTGTAACCAATCTCCTGGAGAGGGGCTGGCGCTTGATATACTCTGGAGTTGCCCCGGGCGAGAGGCAACGAGCAGAGATGGCTATTCTTGTTCCCCCCCACCTTGCTGCCTCTATATTGGAGTTTTCCCCGGTGGATGAAAAGGTTTTTTCCCTGCGCCTTGGGTTGGGACATGGGTCCTGACCATCATTTGTGCCTATGCACCAAATGATGGTTCAGAGTACCCACCCTTTTTGGAGTTTCTGACTGGGGCGCTGGAGGGTGCTCCTCTTGGGGACTCCATTGTCCTACTGGGGGACTTCAATGCGCACGTGAACAACAACAGTGAAAACTGGAGGGGGATGATTGGGAGGAACGGTCTGCCCGATCTGAACCCGAGTGGTGTTCAATTATTGGACTTCTATGCTAACCACAGTTTGTCCATAATGAACACCATGTTCAAGCATAAGGGTGTCCATATGTGTACCTGGAACCAGGACACCATAGGTCGCAGGTCGATGATCGATTTTGTTATTGTGTCATCAGACCTGCGACCGTATATCTTGGACACTCGGGTAAAGAGAGGTACAGAGTTGGCTCGAATGGCAGGGGAGGATGCCATTCAGACCTGGTAGACCCAAACATATAGTGAGGGTGGGCTGGGAACATCTGGCTGAGGCCTCTGTCCGGGAGGTCTTCAACTCCCACCTCTGGAAGAACTTTGACCACATTCCAAGGGAGTCTGAAGATATGGAGTCTGAATGGGCCATGTTCTCCACCTCCATTGTTGAAGTGGCTGCCCAGAGCTGTGGTTGCAAGTTCGTCGGTGCATCTCGTGGTGGCAACCCCCGAACTAAGTGGTGGACACCAGTGGTGAAGGGGGCCATTAACTGAAGAAGGAGTCCTATCAAGCTTGGTTGACTTGTGGGACTCCCGAAGCAGCTGAGGTGTACTGGCAGGCCAAGCGGAGTGCAGCTAGGGTGGTTGCTGAAGCAAAAACTCAGGTGTGGGAGGAGTTGGGTGAGGCCATAGAACAAGACTTTTGGTTGGCCTTGAAGAGATTCTGGCAAACTGTCCTGCGGCTCAGGAAGGGGAAGCAGCTCCCTGTCCACACTTTGTATGGTGCGGATGGGGCACTGCTGACTTCAACTGTGGTTATCGTCGGGCGGTGAAAAGAATACTTTGAGGATCTCCTCAATCCCACTGACACGCCTTCCACAGAGGAAGCAGGGCTTGTGGACAAGGAGGACAACTCACTCATCACAGGGGCTGATGTTGCCAAGGTGATTAAAAAGCTCCTTGGTGGCCAGGCCCCGGGGTGGACGAGATTTGCCCTGAGTACCTCAAGACCCTGGATGTTGTAGGGCTGTCATGGTTGACACACCTCTGCAACATTGCGTGGAGGTCGGGGACAGTGCCTTTGGCATGGCAAACCGGGGTGGTGGTTCCTCTCTTCAAGAAAGGGGACTGGAGGGTGTGCTCCAACTTTAGAGGGATCACACTCCTCAGCCTCCCTGGGAAGGTCTATGCCAAAGTACTGGAGAGGAGAGTCCGGCCGTTGGTTGAACGTTGGATTCAGGAGGAGCAAAGTGGTTTTCGTCCTGGCCATGGCACATCGGACCAACTCTTTACCCTCTCTTGAATCCTCGAGGGTTCATAGGAGTTTGCCCAATCAGTTTACATGTGTTTTGTGGACATGGAGAAGGCATTCAGCTGCATCCCTCGTGGTTTTTTGTGGGGGATGCTTCGGGATTATGGGGTATCGGGCTTGTTGTTACGAGCTATTCGGTCTCTGTACGACCATTGTGAGAGTTTGTTTTGTATTGCCAACACTTGGTTGGACTCCTTCCCAGTGAGAGAGTTGGACTCCACCAGAACTGCTCTTTGTCACTGATCCTGTTCACAATTTTTATGGACAGGATTCCTAGGCACAGCCAGGGAACAGAGGGTGTCATGCTTGGTGACCACAGGATCTCATCTCTGTTGTTTGCAGATGATGTTGTCCTGCTGGCTGCATCCAGCAACGATCTACAGGTCTTATTGGGATGGTTTGCCACTGAGTGTGAAGTGGCTGAGATGAGAATCAGCACCTCCAAGTCCGAGTCCTTGGTCCTCAGCCGGAAAAAGGTGGATTGTCCTCTCCGGGTTGGGGACAAGCTCCTGTCCCAAATGGAGGAGTTTAAGTATCTTGGGTTCTTATTCACGAGTGAGGGGAGAATGGAGCGAGAGATTGACAGATGGATCAGAGCAGCATCTGCAGTGATGCGGCTGTTGTACCGGTTCGTTGTGGTGAAGAGAGAGCTAAGCTCTAAGGCAAAACTGTCGATTTACCAGTCAGTCTATGTTCCTACCCTCACCTATGGTCAAGAGCTTTGGGTAATGACCGAAAGAACGCGATCGCGGATACAAGCGGCTGAAATGAGCTTTCTTCATAGGATTGCTAGACTCACCCTCAGAAATAGGGTGAGGAGCTCAGTCATCCGGGAGAGGCTCAGAATAGAACCGCTGCTCCTCCACATTGAAAGGAGCCAGTTGAGGTGGTATGGGCATCTGATCAGGATGCCTCCCACTTGAAGTGTTTCAGGCATGTCCCTCTGGGAGGAGACCCCGGGGCAGACCCAGGACTCACTGGAGAGACTATGTCTCCCAGCTGGTCTGGTAACGCTTTGGTATCCTCTTTGAGGAGCTGGAGCAGGTGGCTGGGGAGAGGGAAGTCTGAGTTTCTCTGCTTGAACTGCTGCCTCTGTGACCTGGACCTCCAAAAAAGCGGTAGGAAATGGATGGGTGGTGTATACTTTTTATATCCACTGTATGTCAGATGTGAGACATGACTGCTGCCCTTAAATAAAACCCTGCAAGTAAGCCAATTAAGGCAATCACCTTAATTTTTTTTATTTAACATTTATTTAACCAGGCAAGACAGATTAAAGCCTTATTCATGCCGCATTTCCCCTGTAGTCCGCTTTGGTCCGCGTGTGCTTTGGACGAGCCCGGCATGCACGCGGCGCTGTTCATGCTCACTTTTTTCATCTACCCAGGCCAAGCAGTTGACGCATGCGCACAATCATCATTTGTAGTTTCACTCCCGCCCGATAGGTAGCGCCAGTGTGCCAGGATTTTCACCAACGAAGAAACGCTGCTTGCTTTCTGCTGCTTGACTTCCCGGTTTTCACTCCTTTTCCATGAAGATGCTGCTGCTGCTGCTCAAGTATTTATGTATGATTCATGTATGTTTATTCTCATCTTCCGCTTCCTCATTGTCTTCTTCGTCTACTTTGTCTTGGTATGCTGTGCCGATATTGCCACCTCGTGAATGGGATGTTCAGTCTTGCACATGCGCTTTTCAACGTGTTCAGATCGTGGGCAGGCAGTGCGGTCAGTGCTCGACCGCAGACGACCGCGTGCAGCCCAAATTTTGTGACCGTGCCTGATATTCCATACTCCCAAAGCACCTACCAGTGGACTCCCCAACAGACATGGTTGAATGGACCTTCCAACTCCGCAAAGCACAAGCAGACTCAAATATGACTGAGTGTAAAGAGTTGGTCCAACGTTGTACGACCAGGATGAAAACAAATTGTTTGTTCTGAATTAGAGGTGTGACTGCTGGATAAAGTGTCCTCTCTGACATGCAGTAATGGATTTAATTTGGCCTTGAGTTCATCACAAGAACTGGTGATGGTTTCACATATGTCTCATGAGCGTATAGTAGCCTTGGGTTTTACTTTATGTAAATGAGGTGTGAGTCACTGGATTCTCAGTCTCTCAAACGTGGCAGCCTGAATACTTGGTGGGCTGCACAGACAAAGAATGGAAAGCAACCAAATGTCAAAGTCCTGTGGACACTAGGATTGGGAGCCTCCCATTTACTGTCTCTGCTGGTATTTCTCTTTTGTTGAACCTGTTTCACTGAAATAACATGGTCACAATGCAGTGTTTTTGTGCATTTACAAAGCCATGCAGCTAATGCAAGTCTGTTAAATAATTTGAAAATTGAATGTATTTATGGAAAGTAGGACAGTGGTAGGCCCATGTGTCTTTCATGTCAAAAACTGTGGTCTCACTCTTTGTCTTCCTCCTCTCTCTCTCTCTGTCTATTACAGGCCAGCCCTGCTCCGATAATCGTCAACACAGATACTCTGGAGTCAGTTCCTTATGTGAGTTTTACTCTGTCTTTGTTTATCTTCCTGTTAGTCTTTTGCAGTCGATGTTTATTGTGTACAGCTGGATTAAGCACACTTGTTTAGAGGGTGTGTGTGATGTATAGTGATAGTACTTTTAATGCTGTAGATTATCCTGGCAAAACAAATGAGGTCACAGTGCTGAAATATAAATGGTTCTCATGAATAATAAAGACTTCCACAAGACTTTCATCTATGATGTTTTACTAATAAATGAAGGTCCACTGCAGATTGATAATAAGTCGTGTTTTGGTTTGGTTTTTGCCCGATTAAACTGACATACTAGTTGGGGTTATGTTAACTGTTACAGATGTGATTTGTGAAAAAGCGACAGGGACAGGAGAGCACCTGTTTCAATCAGCCATTGCTTTTTTTAAAAAAGTTTTATCCCTCAAGAAAGTATCACTGACATTTACTGATGTAGTTTTCCCCTGTGATAGAGTTCTCCCAGCCAGCAATAATTGGTTGGAAAAAATGTTAAGATGACTTTGCCAACCATCTAAACTATGTCTGGATTTGTTTTAAAACGGAAATGTGAAAGTTGTCTTTTTCAGGTTGAATTTTCAAGGACTGTTTTTTGTTAAATAGGGTCTGTATTAGATCAGCTAAATGCAGCTCAATTTTCAGTGACTATATTTGGTTAAATTAAGCCTAAGACAGACTGACCCATCCATGTCTAGTTACGCATGGTGCTGGGTGGGCTGTAGATGGGATTGTCTGCCAAAAGAAAATCTCTATTGGTTCCTAATAAAGTCTGAATTTCATCCAAGCCACTCTCGTAGACAAATTAATTTAAACTGAATTAAAGGTCCCATTTACTGAAAAAGTGTATTTTTGTCAGTTTTAAGCTTCTGAAATGTGTCTGTTAGCCACGGGATTATCAAAAAAACATCAAAACGTGCACTTCTAACAAAAACATTTAGTCTTTATATCATTTTGTGTCTGTTTAGCCATTTTAAGTCTTCTGGGTTTTTTCCTCTACGTCTAGAAATGGTAAGCCCAGCCTTCATATGTGCCACTGCTCTGTTATTGGCCAGCATAGCTGTCTGTCTGCAAACATATATGCAAATGTAGCCCAGCCAAGACGTTAGCTTTAGTGCTAGGGAGTTAGCTCACCAAGCACAGAAGAGGGGAAAAAGCAAGAAAAAAATCATCTTGCAGCATGTTTGCAGAATTACTACTGGATGGATTTGGATAAAATTTTTACCAGAGGTGGTCTTTGAGCTACAGATGAACCCATTAGGTTTTGTGAGTTGATCCATCAGTGCATGCAGTACCTTCTCCAAGGCCCTATCTGACAATGGATGCACAGAGGAACAGACAGACGGATGGAGTTAGATTGGGAGGGACAAACAGAGCTTTGGTGGAGGTATGCGCTCTCTGAGAACCCCCCTAGTTTTGTTATATTTTCATCTTGATGAGCCAGTTGATCCAGTCGCGTTAAGCAGTTTAGCCACTCATTCAAGAATGTTTCTGGGCTTACTACACTCCAGGGACCGGTCATATCCTATCAACCACTAAAACCACAGGCCCCTGTCCACCAATGATTCTTTATTTTATTAATTCTTTGAGACAAATTTACATTAGTTTGCTCAGGCTCACACCTGAGCTAGGAGCTAGCCAGATAAGAGTAGCAATAGTGACATAAGAGAGAGGAAGGTGTTATATGTGGCTCAGAATCAGAATCAGAATCAGGTTTATTGCCATTGTTCATGTAGTACACAAACTAGGAACTTGTCTCGGTGCAATGCTGCAACATTAAACATGATAAGATAAAAGAAATAAACTATACATGCAATAAAGTGTAGAATAAGAGTAAGTGATACTGGTCAGCAGTTAAAATATATTAGCGAGCAGCAGATACTGTGGAGAACTATATAGTGCAGTTGGTAATGCAGGAAGAAAACAGTGATGATTGACATGAGTCTGGTTGAGCTGCTGTACATAGTGCACGAGAGTCAATAAGTCACTTAGTGTTCAGCAGTCTGATGGCAGAGGGGAAGAAGCTGTTCATGTGACGGGAGGTTTTAGTCTGGATGGACCGAAATCTTCTACCAGAGGGGAGGGGGGCAAAGTACGTGACCAGGGTGTGAGGGATCGGCTATGATCCGGCCAGCACGCCTCCGGGTCCTGGAGATGTACAGATCCTGGAGAGATGGGAGCTTGCAGCCGATCACCTTCTCAGCAGTGCGCACGACACGCTGCAGCCTTAGTCTGTCCCTGGCAGTGGCTCCTGCGTACCACACGGTTATGGAGGTGGTGAGGATGGACTCGATGATGGCTGTGTAGAACTGCACTAACATCTTGGTGGGTAGCTTGAGCTTCCTCAGCTGCCGCAGGAAGAACATCCTCTGCTGGGCTTTTTTGATGAGTGAGCTGATGGTCGGCTCCCATTTGAGGTCCCTGGTGATGGTAGTGCCTAGGAAGCGGAAGGAATCAGCAGTGGTGATGGGAGAGCCTGAGAGGGTGAGGGGGGGCAGAGGGGTAGTGACTTTCCTGAAGTCTACAATCATCTCCACTGTCTTCAGAGCGTTCAGCTGCAGGTTGTTATTGTTGCACCAGGACGCCAGCTGGGCCACCTCTCTCCTGTAGGCGGACTCGTCGCCGTTGGAGATGAGCCCGATGAGGGTGGTGTCGTCCGCAAACTTGATCAACTTGACAGGCTGGTGGCTGGAGGTGCAGGAGTTGGTGTAAAGGGAGAAGAGTAGGGGGGAAAGTACACAGCCCTGGGGTGATCCGGTGCTGATGCTAGTAGAGTCTGAGACAGTCTTTCCCAGCCGCACATGCTGCCTCCGGTCCGTCAGGAAGTCGGTGATCCACCTGCAGAGGGAGTCAGGCACGTTGAGCAGGGACAGCTTGTCCCGGAGCAGAGCGGGGCGGATGGTGTTGAATGCGGAGCTGAAGTCCACAAACAGGATCCTGGCGTAGGTTCCCGGGGAGTCCAGGTGCTGCAGGATGGAGTGGAGGGCCAGGTTGACTGCGTCGTCTACCGACCTGTTGGCTCGGTAGGCAAACTGCAGCGGGTCCAGGAGAGGGGTGGTGATGGACTTGAGGTGGGGCAGGACCAGGCGCTCAAAGGACTTCATGACTACAGAGGTGAGCGCTACAGGTCTGTAGTCATTAAGTCCAGTGATCCGTGGCTTCTTGGGGACAGGGATGATGGTGGAGGATTTGAGGCAGGACGGCACGTGGCATAACTTAAGGGAGGTGTTAAAAATGTCTGTGAAGACAGGAGCCAGCTGTTTCGCACAGTGTCTCAGGGTGGAGGGAGACACGCCGTCCGGGCCGGGGGCCTTGCGCGGGTTCAGTCTGGAGAACTGTTTGAGCACATCCTGCTCACTGATGATAAGGGCAGGGGGGGAGGAGGGGGGGGTGCCTTTAATGAAGTAGGGATTGTGGAGGCTGTGGAGCTGGAGGGAGGGGGGGGAGTTGGACACAGATGACGAGGTGTCAAAACGGGCATAGTGTTGGGACAGTCTTTGACAAAGGGCTTTGTCATCCTGACCTTTAGGAGCCTGAGGCCAATAGTTGGTGATTTGCCTCAGTCCTCTCCACACGGAAGCCGAATCATTAGCAGTGAACTGCTGCTGGAGTCTCTCTGAATACACAGATTTAGCCCTCTTCAGCTCTCTGTTAAACCGGTATTTAACCTCCCTGTAGCAGTCCCTGTCTCCACTTTTCAGCGCTGCTTCCTTCTCCTTCCTGATCTGTCTGAGCTTAGCTGTGAACCAGGGTTTGTCATTAGAGTAACTCACCCTGGTGCGCGATGGAAGAATGATCTCTTCACAAAAGTGGATATATGAGTTCACAGTGTCCGTGTACTCATCCAGATCATGCGTGGCTCCTTTAAACATGCCCCAGTCAGATATTTCCATGCACGTTTCCAGCTTCTCCTCAGCTTCACTGGTCCGTATCTTCGTAGTGCTCACAACAGGTTTAGTGAGCTTCAATCTCTGTCTGTATGTGGGAATGAGGTGAACCATCACGTGATCAGATAATCCCAGCGCAGCGCGAGGAACAGCGCGATATGCGTCTTTCACTGTGGTGTAACAGTGATCCAGTGTGTTTAATCCTCTGGTGGGGCATTTAATAAACTGTTTGTAGCGGGAGAGATCGTGGCTCAGATTGCACTGATTAAAGTCGCCAGCCACAATAATCAGCGAGTCTGGGAAACTCCGCTCTGTGTGTTGAATGTGATCCGCGAGCACGCGCTGAGCTTCGCGCGTGTCCGCGTCGGGAGGGGCGTACACAGCGATCAGTATAAAAGAAGCAAACTCCCGCGGGGAATAAAAAGGCTTGCAGTTGATAACAAGAAATTCCAGGGCGGGAGAACAGTGTTTGGAAATTACCGTTACATCAGAGCACCAGCTGCAGTTGATGTAGAAGCAGACTCCGCCTCCTGTGGTCTTGCCGGAAAGCTCTGTGTCACGATCAGCACGGAAGAGCTGGAAGCCGTCGAGGCGCAGCGCGCTGTCCGGTATATTTTCCCGGAGCCAGGTCTCAGTAAAGCAGAGGGCAGCTGAGGAGGCGAGGTCCCTAAAACGCATCAGCAGTCTCAGTTCATCTACCTTGTTAGAGAGAGAGTTGGTATTGGACAGAAATATGCCAGGCAGCGCCGTTCGCGAGCCTCTCCTGCGAAGCCGCACGAGAGCGCCCGCTCGTCTACCTCTCTTCCGCCGTCTCACTTTCCGAGCCAGGCAATGAACCAGATCGGCGGCAGGGGCTAAAAAAACTGGGAGGTGGTCCGTGGGGGTGAAAGTCCTGATATTTAGAAGTTCTTCACGGGTATAAGTGCAAGCAGACACACAACTGACAAACAAAAACAAACAAAGAGCGCAGCGAAGCACCATGTCGACCGCTGTGGGCGCCATCTTGGTCTCTAACAGTGCTCTGACTCATGCACTGAAATGAGCCATTCTGAGGAAGGCTGCTCAAGATTATTCACAATGATGTGGCAATAATTAAAGCAAATTTGACCATTGTATGTCACAAACATTTCATTAAGCCCTGTGGCAGCTGACAATATGTGGAAAAAGTGCAGTGAGTAGGACCTATAATACATAGTAGTTGTGCTTTACATTTTTTGTTTGTTTCATAACAGGAAGAAATCACTCACAGGCACGAACTAGAAAATTAAGACTAGCTCTGTATATAGCAGCTGGGAAAAACTCTGTCATCAGAATTTTTATTGAACTCTTAAAAACGTCTAGTATAAGTCTGCAATTTCCTGATTAATCAAGATCACATCTAGCTTAAGTTGATTACTGTAAGTTCAGTTTTAATTTAGTTACTATATTATTTATTTATTATGTCCACAAAAATTACAAGAACTCAGAAGTAAAAACTGGGAACAGGCTACACTGTACAGGTGTGCTTAAAAAACAGAGGGCCTAGCTATAAAAAAAAAATCACCTTAATATAGATAAATACATAATCATTTGTTCAAAGTAACAGCAAAGTTGATCATACAATCATCACATGTTGAGAGAACACAGTTTGGAACATAGCTCATTTGTCAGACAAGCCCTCACCTGAGTTTGTAGTTCATAAGAGAAATAGAGTGAAGTGGAGAAATCTGTGTAATAATTACAGTGTTACAGTGGTTAGCACTACTGGCTCATAGCTAAAGTGTTTGATTTGAACCCCCAGGTAGGTGGAGTTCGCATGCTCTGCCTGCGCTGTGTGAATTTACTGTTTCCTCCCACAATCTAAAGACATGCATGTTAAGTCAAATGGTGTTTCTACATTGGTACTGGTATCTGTTTCTGAGAAGCCTGTAGAATAGAGGCTCAATGTTGTTATACCCTCTTTACACAGGGATGGAGATCATTGAGAGATCTTGTTGATGATCTGGGCACTTGCTGAAAGATCGATGAGAGAGCTGGCCATTTTTTCATCGCTTAACGATCTCTCAACGATATCCTCCTCTATGTAAAGGGGCTCCCTGTCTCCCAAGAAACGCTCAGCATGCTCTTTAGTCACACAAGGAACTCTCAATGATTCCTCAGTGATGTCTCTTTTTTCTCATCGATTTCTCAAGGATCTTTCAAAGATCTCTATAGATCGCCATGAAAGTTGCCAAAACTTGAATTTTTGATCACAAGAATCTCCTAAACATTTACACAGAAACTGCTTTTTTGTGGCTCGAAGAGATCATTGAGAGATCGGGGCAATTTCATCTTTCAGTGGTCACCCAAGGATCTCCATGCTGTGTAAAGGGGACTTACCAGTCAAGTGTGTTGTATGGTGTTTTAGGTTAGGAAAAAGTGCTAAATACCATATAATTGTGATACCTGATGTTGCTGAAAAATGATCCACAACTGAGAATACGCAGCATCTAATACAATACATTCCTGTTTGGATGCATAATGACGTGCACCCGTTGCTAATTAGTTATCTGCGTGAGATACTGGATGAGACTAATTTCTCTGCAGCCAACCTGCATGCTTCATACTCAGCTAATGTTGGTTCACTGTCACCTTAAATTGTTTCCCTTGAGGTCAGTCCTTTTTATGCAGGCAGCACACAAGCAGCCCAGGAAAACACCTCTCACCTTCCAATATGTGCAGCTAGGCTCAATGCAGAGCCCTGCTAAACACTGTCCCATCTGATTATAGTTCAGGAGCAGAGGGATGCATTTTCACGATGTTGTGAATGTTTTAACTCGGTGTGTGTTTTCTTTCTCAGGTCAATGGCACAGAAATTGAATACGAGTTTGAGGAAATCACTCTAGAGAGGGTAAGCATCTCAGATCTTACAGCTAACCTCAGAAATTGAGTGAGAAAACACCTGGGTTAAGTGGAACTGTCTCTGTGAAGCAAAGCTGTAATAGAGGGGAGTTAAACACCCCCGCTGTGCTGTGAGAGGACACTGCTGCTCAGTGCTGTGTGCAGGTGTCAAGGGCTGTTATCCACTGCATAAAGAGTGTGGGAGGGCTTTTAGTCCAATATGAAAAGTGTGTGATCATGTAGGACTTTTATGGACTCTGATAGGAGTCTGTATTTAAATGACTGTGATGCTGGGATAGTCCACATGTTTTACTGCCTTGACTTTGGCATTCTGGTTCTCAGTATTTTAAACTTCTGTAACCAGATGTGACCCTAGTTGCATGAGTGGTTATTTTTTTTTTCCACAATATCTTTATTGAACCTTTTTTTTTTTTTAACAAACATGATACAAACAATCAAACACTAACACTAAAGTACTACAAAAAAAAATGCACTAAAAACACCAACAACCACCGACAAAGTCAAATCTTCAACAATGCTCCTCTGTTTAGTCTAGACAATCCAACACATAAGTATATATATTATGTTCACCAGTTTGGAATTTACAAGGTCCACACACATCATTCACCTTCTTCTTCAAGAGTTATGTTTAAATTTTTTACATAATCAATAAAAGGTCTCCATATATTCTCAAACACAATTTCCTTTGATTTCAGTATGAATGTTATTCTTTCTTATGGAAGGTTTGTTAACATCTGTCTTAACCACTGAGTCACATCTGGTCTATGAGTCTTTTTCCATAATAGTGCAATACATTTTTTGGCATTAAGCAAACTGAGGTCTATGAATGTTCTTTCACTTTTATTAAAATTATGCTTTTCTGGGTACAGACCCAACAAAAACAGTTTAGGATTCAATATGATTTGTTTTGAGATTATTTTTTCAATTGTTACCCTCACCTCTTCCCAAAACATTCTTATTAATCTACATTCCCATACACAATGAAATAGGGTTCCTTTACTTTCCATGCATTTTGTGCATGTATCTGGTATATTTTTGTTATATCTATTTAACTCCTCCGGTGTAACATACATCCGCATTAACCATTTAAAATGTATCAATTTAAGACGTACATTTATTGATTTGATTTGAGCTTCTGTACAAGCCAATTCCCATTGTTCCTCTGAAATTTCAGTTTGCAGATCTTCTTTCCAGTAGTTTAATCTTTTCAGTGAATTTTCACTTGAAGATAGTGTCAATGAGTTATAAAACTCTGAAATAATACCCTTTCTTTTACTATCTTTCATCAACATTTTTTCCAAGGATGAATAAATAGGTCGAGTGAGAGCTTTATTTTGATTTGATCGAATAAAGTTTCTAAGTTGAAGATATTTAAAAAAATGTGTTCTATTAAGATTAAATTTGATCCTCAGCTCTTCAAAAGACATTATGTTTTCTGCACATGGCAAATATAAATCCTGAATCTTTTGTATCCCTTTTAAATTCCATACTTTAAATACAGCGTCCGCTCTCCCTGGTTTAAAATATTGATTA
Organism: Pholidichthys leucotaenia; assembly: GCA_020510985.1. Classification (NCBI taxonomy): domain Eukaryota; kingdom Metazoa; phylum Chordata; class Actinopteri; order Cichliformes; family Pholidichthyidae; genus Pholidichthys; species Pholidichthys leucotaenia. Next base: position 206,499,119 of record CM035839.1, read on the forward strand.
CCCCAAATTGGACTAAATTGTGACAATAACTGTGGCTCTTTTAAATAGTTTTTAGCTTCACACCATATTTTGATCATATGCTTTACAAATGGATTTTTAACTTGTTTTTGTAATTTTTTTGCCGAATCTGAGTATATAAATATGGGAAGAGGTAAAGGTAAATTGTATGATTCCATTTCAGTCCAGTGAGGGAGATCATTTAATGAAAAATAATATGTCATAGACCTCAGTTGTGCCGACCAATAATACAACATAAAATTTGGACATTTCAGACCCCCACGATCAAATGGTAAATATAATAAAGACAGACGTAATCTAGCCCTCCTGTTGTTCCATATAAATTCCACTAACTTTTTTTTAATTCTTGAGAATAAATCTAAAGGTGGTGGTAAGGGAATGTATTGAAATAAATAAAGTATTTTAGGTAAAATATTACTTTTAAGTATATTGATTCTCCCGATCATCGACATTGGTAGTGACGTCCATCTCTGAATTAACTCATTGATATCTGTCATTAAGGCTTCATAGTTGACACTGGCGACTGATTCTAGCTTAGGCACAATTTGGATTCCTAAATATTTAAACTGATTTACAACATTGAATTGATTTACCTCAGGGGCTGGGTAATTTCTCTGGGTCTCATTTAGCATTAATATTGAAGATTTAGTTTTATTTATTTTATATCCTGATATTTCCCCAAAATTCTTTATTAAATTCAACAAGGTTGGAATTGATTTTTTTAGATTCGACATAAACAAAATTATGTCATCGGCGTACAGGGAGATTTTATGTTCTGTTGGTCCAACTTTAATTCCATATACTTGTGAATGTAAATGTATCGCCATCGCTAAAGGTTCAATGAGTGGTTATTTTTACTTAGGTCCACACCATATTCTACACACCTCCCATATATGTGTAAAAAAGCTGCCCTGTGCTAAAGAAAGTAAAATTAAATAGTAGATGGGCCCCTTGATTCAGATCCTATACAAAATCTACAGTGGTGTGAAAAAGTATTTGACCCCTTCCTGATTTCTCATTTTTTTGTATGTTTGTCACACTTAAATGTTTCAGATCCTCAAACACATTTAAATATTAGACAAAGATAACACAGTAAACACAGAATGCAGTTTTTAAATGAAGGTGTTTATTATTCAGGGGGAAAAAAGAATCCAAACCCACATGGCCCTGTGTGAAAAAGTGATTGCCCCCTAAACCTAATAACTGGTTGGGCCACCCTTAGCAGCAACAACTGCAATCAAGCGTTTGCGATAACTGGCAATGAGTCTTTTACAGTGCTGTGGAGGAATTTTAGCCCACTCATCTTTGCAGAATTGTTGTAATTCAGCCACATTGGAGGGTTTTTGAGCATGAACCTGTCATAACTCTGGCTCTCACGAGCCAGAAAAGAGATTCGAGGGCGACCAGTGAGTTAGCGTAATTTATTAACACAAAACACACACTACACTAAATAACGAACAGCAAAGTAAAGAGCCACGTGGGGCTAAAACACACACAGAACTAAAGATGATATACAACCCAGGGAGAAAGGCTAGAGAGGCGGCGAGGGAAAAGCGCTCGCCGAGTCGCAACACTTACTTTGGGTAAAGCGCCAACGGCGAACTGTAGCTAGACGGGGGAGCTAACAGTCGTGGAAACACAGGATACGTCTTTCCAAAGCGAGGTCGCAGCAACGAGTAACTCTCGGCTGCTCGCTTAAATGGGGGAGATTATTGAGAATAGGAGACAGCTGTCCCAGCGCAGCTGAACTAGACAGCTGGCAATCAGCTGGGCGCTGTCAAAGAGCGGGCCTTGGAAGACCCGGCACGGACTACCCCGGAGCAGGAGTAACACTGGACAACCTGAACGCAGAGAAAGATAGCGTTCAGGTCGTGACAGTACTCCTCCCCCGAGCCGCGCCTCCTGGAGCGGGCTAACCCCCCCCCCCCGAGGGAAGACCAGGGAGGGCGGTGGGGGCCAGATCTGGGAGAAAGGGAGGGACCAGAAAAAGGAGGCAGGGAAGAAAAAAAAACCTAGGTACAGTATAGGGTCAGATACCATAATAATTTCAAACCCAAAAAAAAAAACCATCACCCCCTCCTCTGCAGAGGCCAGACGGTCTGTGCAGGTGACCACAGGAGGTGGGGAGAACAACCTGCAGAAATAAAGCGACATAGTCATGGAAAAAAAAAGGCTCACAATGACTTTGGGCGAGGACAAAGCAAAACTCAGAGAATACAGGGTCAAAGAAGATTACCAATGCAACCTCGGCCAAGACAGAATATACAAAAAAGTAATCCGGGCACAAGCCCTGAAAATAGAGCCAGGAGCTACCGACTGGCATATAAACAAAAGAAACCGCTCCTCAATCATGAATCAGTACAACAGATATCAAACAGTGTGGAGGAGGGTAAAAATGCAGAAAAGACATCCCAATAAGGACTCTAGCACAGAAAGTTCCTTGATGTCCTGAATGAAATTAAATAATGGAGGGCATACAAAATACAAGGCTATATACAGTCAGACAATCTGTCAGGAACGACAGCAGGTGGAGCGAGGCAGGCGATGACAGCTTGTCCGGCGGGCCGCCCGAACTCCACCAGGCCAGGAACCACAACACCAGTTCGGGTGGCCTACCCGAGTCCCAGGCTAGGAGACACAGTTTCTCCGGAGGCCGACCCAAACCACCGAACCAGCCAGATGGCTCCCCAGGCGGTCGTCCCGTGACCTCAGACCACGGAGAGCTGAGGGAGAAGTCTTGGCGCAGCTTCCTCCCTAAGGGAAATGGCAGAAGGAAACTGGCCCAGGTGAGAAATACCCCAATAGTAGTAGGGGGAGAGGAGATGGAGGCAAGGGGCAAAGTCAGCCTGCCATCTAATGATAAGGGCAGGGGGAAACTGGCCCGGGTGAGAGGAACCCCAACAGCGGCAGGAGGAGAGATGATGGAGGCAAGGGACGAAGTCAGCCTGACGTCAGGCGAACACAATCCTCCAGCTCCCTCACTGACCTTTACCCGGACCGGCGCAGCACCCCCGGTGGACCCCGATCGGGCCGGCGCAGCACCCCCGGTGGACCCCGATCGGGCCGGCGCAGCACCCCCGGTGGACCCCGATCGGGCCGGCGCAGCACCCCCGGTGGACCCCGATCGGGCCGGCGAAACACTCCCGGTGGACTCCAGCTGGACCGGCGAAACACTCCCGGACGCAGCATCTGAGGCGAACACCGTGCAGAGAACCGGAACCTCCGAGATGGCACCCAGAGCAGGTTCGTCTCCGGTGACCCTGGGGAGAGGCTCAGAGGGACAAAAGGAACCGGGATCAGGATCACCGGCAGCGGCAGAGCCCGGCGGAACAGGCTCAAGCGCAGCAGACGGCTGCACCCGGCCCGCCCCCCCGAGAGACAGGCAATAATGCTCCAGAATAGAGAAGAGAAAGACAAAATAGAGCACTTGCCTGATCTCGGGTTCTACCGCCATCCAGGACTTCGATGCTCCGGGCTCAGCGTGCAGGACTCCGTCCTCCGGCTCCAACTCGACTGCGAATGGCTCCGCAGCCGGCATGATGGTTTCCACAGTCAAGCGACCTCCAAACGCCGAAGACCGCGTCGACAGCCCGCCTGGCGTGGAGGCAGGAGATCTGGACTCTGCTGGGCCGAACCATTCCTCCATGGAGACCCGGGGACGCTTAACCGTCGGTGCTGGCTCCAACAGGCAGTTCGACCTTCTCCTCTGCCCATGACGTGGCTGCGGGGCTGGGGCAAAACCCTCCAGGGCCGTAGGCCGCCTCCTCCTCGCGCGGCGGTGTACACCTGGCACCGGGGCACACTCAGGGGGAAGAGACACAGAGGACGCAGGTTCATATTCAATTTTTGTAGCGGGAGGAGAGAGCTCAGGGGACTGTGAACCCTGAACTCCTCCCCCAGGAATCAAACAAGGCAATTCATTCATAATGGGGGGGAGAATGAAAGGACACCTGCCTGATTCCCAGAGGGCCGGTGGAATCCGCTACAAGTGACCTGAGTCTCTCTTCTCCCAACCGGATAGAAGTGGAGGACCCCCCGGACAGATGAGGTGGTGCTACCCGCACCGAATCGGGACCGGGAACACCTGGGAATGAATTTGCGCCATTTCCAGCTGCCGGAGTGAATGACGAAGAGGGGGGTGAAACAGCTGAGGAGAGCCGGGGGCCCAGAGCTGACGGGACAGCGGGGAGAGCGGGCCCAGGAGCGGGAGCAGCTGATTCGCTTCTTCGGCAAGACACGGGAGCTACAGCAGGCTGGGAGGCGGAATTCATGTGGTTTCCTGGAGCGGGATCCGGACGGGACTCTCGCTGAGATGAGCGGGGAATTTGGGAGCGACGTCTTCTGAACGTGAGGTCGGGGAAACGCCGCTCCTGTGCGGTGAGCGAAGCCAACAGGTCAGCGTATCCCGGATAATTGTTCAGCTCTGGGTTCTTCTCGACCAGCCTGACCACCGCAATCACGTTCTTCATGGCTACGGAGGGAACGGCGGCGGAAGAAGCGGCTGCCACTCGATCCGCAATGAGCATCGCTGTCACTCTCATCTTCTCCGGGGGAAACCCGGTTGACGTCACTCTATCCTGGGGATCACCCCTGGGTGAGGCGAACTCCTGGACTGGATCGGCGGCAGGAGCGGGATTCCGAAGCGAGGAGCGATGGCGTCCTGTCCTCGGCTTCCTGCCGGAGTTCTCCTCCAGCCTACGGAGTCTCTCCCAGGCCACAGAGATGTCTGCCCTCCTCGCCTTAACCTCGGGGAGAAGGAAGTAACGAGAAAAGCTGTTAACCATACCCTCGGCGAGCTCCAGGCGCCAGCGTATCTCGCTGGGGGAATCGTAGAGGTCCGTGGTGAGCAACGTTCCGTCCACAAGGTCCAGAGCCTCCGAGAGATCGTGGCCTGGGTGCCGCATGCGTCTCTTGGAGGGAGACATGATACAGGTTCGCCTACACCCAGAGGAAGGGAAAAGAAAGCGTCGAGTCCTTACAGCAAACTCACGGTCGTGGCCGTCTCAGTATGGCTGCGACCTACTGTCATAACTCTGGCTCTCACGAGCCAGAAAAGAGATTCGAGGGCGACCAGTGAGTTAGCGTAATTTATTAACACAAAACACACACTACACTAAATAACGAACAGCAAAGTAAAGAGCCACGTGGGGCTAAAACACACACAGAACTAAAGATGATATACAACCCAAGGAGAAAGGCTAGAGAGGCGGCGAGGGAAAAGCGCTCGCCGAGTCGCAACACTTACTTTGGGTAAAGCGCCGAGGTAATGGCGAACTGTAGCTAGACGGGGGAGCTAACAGTCGTGGAAACACAGGATACGTCTTTCCAAAGCGAGGTCGCAGCAACGAGTAACTCTCGGCTGCTCGCTTAAATGGGGGAGATTATTGGGAATAGGAGACAACTGTCCCAGCGCAGCTGAACTAGACAGCTGGCAATCAGCTGGGCGCTGTCAAAGAGCGGGCCTTGGAAGACCCGGCACGGACTACCCCGGAGCAGGAGTAACACTGGACAACCTGAACGCAGAGAAAGATAGCGTTCAGGTCGTGACAGAACCGCCTTTTTAAGATCATGCCACAGCTTCTCAGTCGGATTCAGGTCAGGACTTTGACTAGGCCACTCCAAAGTCTTCATTTTGTTTTTCTTAAGCCATTCAGAGGTGGACTTGCTGATGTGTTTTGGGTCATTGTCCTGCTGCAGAACCCAAGTGTGCTTCAGCTTGAGGTCACGAACAGATGGCCGGACATTCTCCTTCAGGATTTTTTGGTAGACAGCAGAATTCATGGTTCTGTTTTCCACAGCAAGTCTTCCAGGTCCTGAAGCAACAAAACAGCCCCAGACCATCACACTACCACCACCATATTTTACTGTTGGTATGATGTTCCTTTTCTGAAATGCTGTATTACTTTTACACCAGATGTAATGGGACACACACCTTCCAGAAAGTTCAGCTTTTGTCTTGTCAGCCCACAGACGTCAGTCCCAAACATCTTGGGGATCATCAAGATGTTTTCTGGCAAACTGAGATGAGCTTTTATGTTCTTTTGCTTAGCAGTGGTTTTCGTCTTGGAACTCTGCCATGCAGGCCATTTTTGCCCGGTCTCTTTCTTATGGTAGAGTCATGAACACTGACCTTAACTGAGGCAGGTGAGGCCTGCAGTTCTTTGGATGTTGTTGTGGGATCTTTTGTGACCTCTTGGATGAGTCGACACTGTGCTTTTGGGGTAACTTTGGTCGGCCGGCCACTCCTGGGAAGGTTCACTACTGTTCCATGTTTTCACCATTTGTGGATAATGGCTCTCACTGTGGCAGCGCGGTGGCGGAGTGGTTAGCACTGTGGCAGCACAGCAACTCACCCTTGGTCGGGGGATCCTGGGTTCGATTCCAGCCCCCGACCAACAGTGATCTGTGTGGAGTTTGTATGTTCTCCCCATGTCTGTGTGGGTTTACTCCGGGATTTCTCCGGTTTCCTCCCACATGCCCAAAAACATGCAAGTTAGGTTAATTGGCATCAAACTGAGGATTCTAAATTGTCCTTAGGTATGACTGTGAGAGTGAATGGTTGTCTGTTTGTCTGTGTTGGCCCTGCGATGGACTGGCGATCTGTCCAGGGTGTACCCTGCCTCTCGCCCAAAGATGCTGGGATAGGCTCCAGCCCCCCCGCGGCCCAAAAAAAAAGGATTAAGTGGAAGAAGATGGATGGATGGGCTCTCACTGTGGTTCGCTGGAGTCCCAAAGCTTTAGAAATGGCTTTGTAACATTTTTCAGACTGATAGATCTCAATTACTTTGTTTCGCATTTGTTCTGAATTTCTTTTGATCGCAGCATGATGTCTAGCTTTTGAGGATCTTTTGGTCTATTTCACTTTGTCAGGCAGGTCCTATTTAAGTGATTTCTTGATTGAGAATAGGTGTGGCAGTGATCAGGCCTGGGTGTGGCTAGAGAAATTGAACTCTACTTTCCAAAGATGTGATAAACCACAGTTAATTTATGTTTTAACGGGGGGGGGGGGGTCACTTTTTCACATAGGGCCATGTAGGTTTGGATTTATTTTTTTTTTTACTCTTAATAATGAACACCTTCATTTAAAAACTGCATTTTGTATTTACTTGTGTTGTCTTTGTCTAATATTTAAATTTGTTTGATGATCTGAAACATTTAAGTGTGACAAATATACAAAAAAAAATGAGAAATCAGGAAGGAGCAAACACTTTTTCACACCACTGTAATGGTTTCTGCTGTGGTCTAAGCTCCACCTGTCCACCAGATTTCATTGAAGTGAGGGTACCGAGTTGTGGTAACTTGGAGCCAGGTTGGGGGGAAAGGTTCACTGGCAAGAGCCTGGTAACCAGGTTTGCCACAGGAGGAGCCACATGGGTCCACACTCCAGTGAACTCACCGCCTGCAAGAGGGATCATGGGGATCATGGTGCTATGTGAACCGGGTGGAAGTCTGGGCTGTGCTGCCTGGACTGATGCCCCCACAACCCAGATCCCCGGATAAGCAGTTGAAGATGGATGGATGGATGGATCTGAATACAGGCTTGAATTCAGATCCTAAACAAAACCCACTTTCGTCAGATTTGGTGAAAGGGTAGAACTTGGGCCACATAATCTTTTTGTAATCCTGACAGACATCCATCCATCCATCTTCTTCCGCTTAATCTTTTTGGGTCGCGGGGGGGCTGGAGCCTATCCCAGCATCTTTGGGCAAGAGGCAGGGGACACCCTGGACAGATCGCCAGTCCATCGCAGGGCCAACACAGAGAGACAGACAACCTTTCACTCTCACATTCATACCTAAGGACAGTTTAGAATCCCCAGTTTGATGCCAATTAACCTAATTTGCATGTTTTTGGCATGTGGGAGGAAACCAGAGAAATCCCGGAGTAAACCCACGTAACACGGGGAGAACATGCAAACTCCACACAGATCACTGTTGGTCGGGGGCTGGGATTGAACCCAGGATCCCCCGGCCAAGGGTGAGTTGCTGTGCTGCCGCAGTGCTAACCACTCCGCCACCACGCTGCCCCCTGACAGACAGACAGCACCAAAAACATGACCTCCTTGGCAGAAGGAATTACACAGTTTGATGTATTCATATTTAAGCAGCATCTGTTGTTGCAGTGCTCAGTAAAATAACCCTGTTGAAACAGGTGTAAAACCTTGGCTTAACAAAGTAAAAGTCCTATCTCCTATTTGTTCCAGCCATTCACTAACCCAGCTGGTGCTGATAAGCGCAGTCCTACAGCCAGGAAGATGAGCTCATTACTTACACCTGTGACAGCTGTGCTTCTCAAAGTCAGCTAAGTTAGTGAATGGGATAGAACTTTTACTTTCTGGGCTCAGGATTTCCACCATAAATCAACCTGAATAAGCTGCACCTTCTGAGCATCAACTGCTGCTGTGAGAGCGAGTAACAAATTAAACAGAAACCAAAAGCAGTGGATGAGGTTGGCAAACACAGTAACCTGTCAAATGCGTGTTATCTTACTAAATATGCGAAATAAAGTAGGCCAGGGGTCGGCAAACCACGGCCCTTCAGCCCCCGTGCTGAGGCTCCCTGCAGTTATATCTCAAAACACATGGAAATTAATGAAGCTCATTTTAATTATTTTTTAAATTATTGTTTATTGCAATTGGATACATTTCTCAATGGAAACACATACTTTTATTAACGTAAAATATATATATTTTTTAAATTATTTATTATGTTGTCAACCATGCGTGACCGTGTCACATCTGACGGCTGCACAGAGAGCCTCTCAATCTTCAGTGCATGTGGAGAAGCATGGACAGTAGCAGCTTCCTGCCACGCTCCGTAAGACATGAACAGATACAGAAAAAGTAAAATCAAGGGTTGGGTGCCGCACTAGTGGCTGCCTCATCCACTCATGTGGATGCCCTGTAATTTCCCTATTGTGGGACTAATAAAGGACTGTAATCTAATCTAAATGTGATTCTCTAAAATCAACACCTTAATTATCCTTAAAAATGAGAAACAATCCTTGAATTCCTGCTCAATAATCTTATAGTTGCCTGCGTTATAAATGCTGGATTTACCAGACATGACCGAAGTATGAATTAGTGTATACTAGTGCATGCCCATAGAAAGCAAGTATTCCTGTCTGAAACAGGTAGCCCAATCGGGCTTTGCAGGCCCAAATGTAGGCTGTGTTTGAAAGTGGAATACAATGGTTTAGCCTATAGGTAGGCAATCACACGTTACACTTTGACAAATACGAAAGGGACTGAACTGAGATTGATTGTGTGAATATTAATTCCAGAATAATTGAAAATGAATGGGACATCCAATATTAGCCACTGTTTAAGAACCGCTTGTTATTTGTGTGATCTTTTATGAGTTATATTCATAAATATTGTATCTTGCACTTTGGGGAATGGGAGTTGTACAGTCACCATTATAATTTAGTTTATATGTGTAGTTTATAGTCTATCATCAATAAACTCATGCAGTACGATAACAGGACACATTTACAAATATTTGAGACCCATTGTAGTGCATCCTTTTATATTTTAGCGATATTATTATTATTATCTTGTATTTGTATCTTGTATACTGATCCCTTTAGCAGTCACACACACACACACACACACACACACAATGCAGAATGAGCCATTTGGCTGCAACTTTTACATCAGTGTTGCCCATTTGTCTGTAAATATTTGAATAAAAATTATTTATTTCATTATTTGGACATTTTTGCATCTTGTTGTCGTTTAGTCAAAGCATGTGTTGGCATGTAATATGCAGTTGATCTGGTCATTCCGCTCCACAGTGAAGCAGCAGTTGGGACTTTTGTCTACCACTGACCGGGTAGGCTGAGTGTGCCTCCCACCGAACGTTCGTGGAGTGCCCGGTGGGACGGGACGGGAGTCTCAGCTGTTGCTTTACCCATGTGCCAGTGATGTCATTTGCAGCGCCATGGGTCCCCCCCCCACACACACCTTGTGTTCTCTGTGCCCCCCTCCCCCCACACACACACTTCGTGTTCTCTATGCCGAATATATTCATTAGACCTGCGTAATCACAGCAACTTTATGGTATATATTTTGACTGAGCGGCTCCGTACTCGTGGATGCACACCTCAGCAGCAAAGCACTTCTAAAATCTTTGTTTATGAAGCATTGTGGTTGTAGAGCGGTCACACAGCGGTGGCTACACTTTTATTGATAAAAATTACATATTTTGACTGAGTGACTCCATATTCAGGGATGCACACCCTTGTAGCATCAGCAAAGCTCATTTAAAATCTTAGGTCAGTGTGACAAATGGTTTGAGAGATATCTGAGGAACACACACACACACACAGACAGAGATGTCTTGAATTTATAGATTTATTTTCACCATCACAGCTCAATACTTCCTCAGTGATGTAAAAATAAAAGCCCTCTACAGGGATTCAGTTTGCAGAATGTTTTTGTTATGTGCTTTTATTGTGAAACATCATCAACCGGATATAGTTGTCTGAAATCAGTAACATACAGCCAACAGTTTTTCCTCACAATCTGTAAATAAAGAAGAAAAAAAATAGTAAAAGGAGTTGAAATGAGTGAAAAGAGAGGATAGAAGATTCTGTGACAGTGATGTAGAGGTGAGCCTTTTATTTTAAGGATGTTTTCAGATTTTTCTCTGCAGGATAACTACTAGTTTGTTATCTGTGAGGTTTTGAACAGTGAATTATACGGAGGGGGGGGGGGCTGAAAAGTTCATGCTGACCATGATGCATTGGTCAAATTTGACTAAATGTGGTTTATTTTTCAGCTCAGTCTCCAATGTCAGTGCATCTGAAAGGAAACAATCCAGTTAGTATCTGAAAAGGTTAAATTTAATGCATGGCTAGTTTTGTTGCTGTAGCATAACTCCTTAATCAGCCTATAAACTTTTCAGTTTCCCCCATTGGCAGATTGTTTATTAGTGCCACACATTTTTTAAAAAGAATTATAACCAATATTTAGTTCGGTGGAAGAAGATATTTTTTAAACATTTTCCTCTCTGTTGTAAATATTTCTAATTGGCTTAATTTGTGCCAAATGATTTTTAAAGTTATATTATTTAGAAAGTTGTTTAGAATTCTTTTCGTTTAATTCCAAAATAAATAAAGAAGAATATCAGAAATCCAATCCACTAGTTGTCAAATTGAGAACCTGGAAAGCAGGTGAAGGATACAGATTTATATTATATTAATACATTTGAATAAGGAGCATTATGAGGAAACATGAAAAGGATGAAAAGTAGCTTCTTCTAAATAAAACTTTTGTCTCTAATTTATTAAAATATCAGGAACTAAAGCTGTGTGATCATTGTTGAAAGTAGTAGATGGATGATATTTTTCAGTTTTAAACAATTTATGAATGTGCTGATAATTCAACTATAAAAAAATTATGGTCAGAAATTCAGAAATGTATTTTTCAGCACAAAACAATGTGTAATATATTTCTAATACTTTGATTTCACAAATGAAGCTCTATATACAGTAAAGCTTGACAGTTTTATCCACTGTTGTAGTATGAATTCATTAATGCCACATAATATTCAGAGCTATGTATATAAAGAAACTTTATAAGCAACAATCTTTATTTTAAAGGTCAGATTGCCATTGCAGCCCTCAGCCACTTCTATTTTAGTCAGAGATGGAAAAAATGGCTCTTCAGTTGGCAAAGGTTGCAGATTCCTGGTATAGAAAGACAGTCTGACTTGTATCCAGTTGTGCTGAGAGCCTTCCATGACAATTTATTTTCTTTAAAATCTGAAAATTTATTTGAATTTTGTGGTCAAGGATCACCATAGGGCAGCACGGTGGCAGAGTGGTTAGCACTGCGGCAACACAGCAACTCACCCTTGGCTGGGGTATCCTGGGTTCGATCCCAGCCCCCAACCAACAGTAGCCATGTTTACATGGACACAAGTAACCAAATTAAAAGTCTGATCAGAATAAAAATGCTTCATATAAACACGCCAATCTGAATATTCTGACCCGATCACACTCATTCAGATCAAAATTTCCTTCCGATTGAGATGGGTAGGTTATGCCAATTGTTAATCCGATTGGTGCGCATATAAACACTTATTCCGAAGTTTGGGTAGGATTAAGTGGAAGAAGATGGATGGATGGATGGATGGATCACCATAAACAAAAAAATTAAATGTAAATGTAGCAGCTATATCTGTAAATCACAAATTGCTTCTTGTGATCAGTAATGAACACAAGAAAGACGGTAGGTTTCAGTTCAAGAACACAGAACATCTCTAAGGGTGGGGTGCACCTAACCCATTTGGTCTGGACATTCGGGCTTTTCAGTTTGGTTTGGACTGAAATTTTAGGTGTCAAACTTCCTCTGAACCACAGTCTGGACCAGAGAGCTGAAATTAGGTTTGCAGAGAGAGGTGGTCTTGGTCTGGATCAAACTGAACCTCTGTCTGGTTTGTTAGGAGTGTGAAAGCAAGTTTCAGAAAGGTTTGGACTTTTGGATCAAACACAAGAGGTTAAGGCAGCTGATAAGTGGGAAAATGAGCCGCGGTAGCACTCAGAGAGAAGAAATGTCCCTGTTAGCATATATAGTCAATTTGAAAAAAAAAAATGCAGAAATTTACCAGATATTTTCAAAGAGGATAGAAGCCATTTCTCACCTGATTTCGTCGCCTGAAAATCGTCACAGTTGATGAGAAGGACAGACATCCTTTTTATTGAAGACCTGGATAATATTCTAGCCTCACTAAATTAGTACACTGACTAACATGATGAAGTCTAAACCAGTTTATATTTAAAGTGCGGTTTTACGAACCCAGATGAAACCTAAAAAGTGAAACGTTCACCAGCATTTGCCACTCCATTAGACACAGGGGTAACCGGACCAAATGTAGAAATGTAACAAAAATTTGAACCTTGGTCCAGACCTTGGTGTGCACTTTCAGGTGTGAAAATGCCCTACAACCCTTGGCTTATCTGTGCAATAGTATTAAAGCCAACTCTAATTAACACAGTTGGAACATGGCAATCTGAAGAAAAACAAAACTTCAGTTTCCTAAAAATATGTTTTGTTTTTTTTCTTCTTCTTTGTAAAAGCTACTAACAGATGGCATGGAAGTGCTTCTTCAAAGTACTTCTTGTTATTAACTCTTTTGGATTTTTAAATAATATAAATAAACAAAAATGACTCTGAAATTGAACATTAAACTATTAGAAAAAGAGCAAGCATGATAATAAGAGTCAGAGGTAATAATACAAGTTTAACACTGCTGTAATTTTACAGTAAGAGGAGCAAAGTAGTATTTAGTAGATATATGTATAGTGGTGTGAAAAAGTGTTTGCCCCCTTCCTAATTTCTCATTTTTTTGTATGTTTGTCACACTTAAATGTTTCAGATCATCAAACAAATTTAAATCTTAGACAAAGATAACACAAGTAAATACAAAATGCACTTTTTAAATGAAGGTGTTTATTATTTTGGGGGCGGCAGTGGTGCAGGTGTAGTGTGACCGACTACTGATCGGAGGGTCATGGGTTCGATTCCCGCTCTGTCTGCTGTCCGCTTGTCAAAGTGTCCTTGAGCAAGACACTGAACCCCCAGTTGCTCCTGGGGGCCTGGTTAGTGCCTGTGTGTTTGGCAGCTCTGCCGCCATCAGTGTGTGAATGTGTGTGTGAATGGGTGGATTGCAGGATCTGTAAAGCACTTTGGTCATCCTAGATGAGAAGAAAAGTGCTATATAAGTGAACGCCATTTACCATTATTAAGAGGAAAAAAATCCCAACCTGCATGGCCCTGTGTGAAAAAGTAACACCCCCCCCCCTTCCCATTAAAACATAAATTAACTGTGGTTTATCTTCTTTGGAAAGCTGAGTTCAATTTCTCGAGCCACGCCCAGGCCTGATTGCCTCCACACCTGCTCTCAATCAAGAAATCACTTAAAAAGGACCTGCCTGACAAAGTGAAGTAGACCAAAAGATCCTCAAAAGCTAGACATCATGCTGTGATCCAAAGAAATTCAGGAACAAATGAGAAACAAAGTAATTGAGATCTATCAGTCTGGAAAAGGTTATAAAGTCATTTCTAAAGCTTTGGGACTCCAGCAAGCCACAGTGAGAGCCATTATTCACTAATGGTGAAAACATGGAACAATGGTGAACCTTCCCAGGAGTGGCCGGCCGACCAAAATTACCCTAAGAGTACAGCGACGACTCATCCAAGAAGTCACAAAAGACCCCACAACAACATCCAAAGAACTGCAGGCCTCACTTGCCTCAGTTAAAGTCAGTGTTCATAACTCCACCATAAGAAAGAGACTGGGCAAAAATAGTCTGCATGGCAGAGATCCAAGACGAAAACCACTACTGAGCAAAAAGACATAAAGGCTCGTCTCAGTTTTGCCAGAAAACATCTTGATGATCCTCAAGTCTTTTAGGAAAATACTCTGTGGACTGACGAGACAAAAGCTGAACTTTCTGGAAGGTGTGTGTCCCATTACATCTGGCGTAAAAGTAACACAGCATTTCTGAAAAGGAACATCATATCAATAGTAAAATATGCTGGTGGTGGTATGATGGTTGGGGGCTGTTTTGCTGCTTCAGCACCTGGAAGCTGTGGTAAATGGAGCCATGAATTCTGCTGTCTACCAAAAAATCCTGAAGGAGAATGTCCGGCCATCTGTTTGTGACTTCATGCTGAAGCGCACTTGAGTTCTGCAGTAGGACAGTGATACAAAACACATCAGCAAGTCCACCTCTGAATGGCTTAAGAAAAACAAAATGAAGACTTTGGAGTGGCCTAGTCAAAGTCCTGACCTGAATCCGATTGAGATGCTTTGTCATGACCTTAAAAAGGCGATTCATGCTCGAAAACCCTCCAATGTGGCTGAATCACAGCAACTCTGGAAAGATGACTGGGCCAAAATTCCTCCACAGCGCTGTAAAAGACTCATTGCCACTTATCGCAAACACTTGATTGCAGTTGTTGCTGCTAAGGGTGGCCCAACCAGTTATTTGGTTTAGGGGGCAATCACTTTTTCACACAGGGCCATGTAGGTTTGGATTTTTTCCCCTGAATAATAAACAGCTTCATTTAAAAACTGCATTTTGTGTTTACTTGTGTTATCTTTGTCTAATATTTAATTTTTTTTTTGATGAGCTCAAACATTTAAATGTGACAAACATCCAAAAAAATGAGAAATCAGGAACGGGGCAAACACTTTTTCACACCACTGTATGTATTGTAGTTTACATATTTAGCCATGCATACAGTAAATATATTCACATATCAAACGAGAAAACAAAAAACAAGCTAAAAACATGTAGCATTTTATTAGTATTTTACTCATATAGCAAACATATGGGTATCATGTGCATTGTGCAGTGCTGTTGTCTTAAATGTGTTTATAAGAAAGCAGTTATTGGCTTCTTTCTATGGAAATCGTACTTATATGAACCACAGTTCCACTGAGTCAGCTGTCCTCACACATGCAGCTGACGTGTCAGCATGTTGGCACTCTCTATAGAGCATTCTCTTCGTGTATTCCTCGCATCACTGACCATTTTTCCTACCTACAGGGTAATGCGGGGTTGGGTTTTAGTATCGCTGGAGGCATTGATAACCCACACATTGGTGATGACCCCGGCATCTTCATCACCAAGATAATCGCTGGAGGAGCTGCAGCAGAAGACGGACGTCTGAGGTCAGTCACCAATGCACTTTTCACAGATTTTTTTTCTTTTTACTGGATATCTTTTAAGAGTTGACTAAAATACAACAACTTGGAAGAAACGTGAAGATAAAACTCTAGCATAAGATAATGACTTAAAGATTATCTTTCCAATCACTCATCGGGGTTGTATGTACTGTATATACTGTAGTGGTGGGCCAGAATTACTGACCTACATCTACACCCTACATTCTTACATTTGTTCCATGAGGATGTATTAAATTATTCCAAATAGTCTATTATTTTCATTTTGTAGCTTTTCTCTTGGTTGCACCTCTTCCAGTAGTGCATGTGTACTGTATGTTAGAGGTTTTGTCCAATCATATTTCATCTACTTGAGGGGATTTTACACTGCGGCACCACGCCTGCGGTGCTGCCCCCTCAGACTGGACTTTCGGCAGTCTCAGAGGTGGTGTCCCTCTGGCTCTGGGCTTGGCATTTTCCCTGGTGTTGATGACTCCCTAGGATGGTGTTTCCACACCTGGATCCTTGATGACCAGCCATCTGTCACATCAATGAAAACGCGCGCGCGCGCGTGTGTGTGTGTGTGTGTGTGTGTGTGTGTGTGTGTGTGTGTGTGTGTGTGTGTGTGTGTGTGTGTGTGTGTGTGTGTAAATGTCAATGAAATCGTTGCTTTAACCAATCAGATTTTGAGTTTGCCACACGGGAGCAAGCTCGCAGACCTACAGTAATGTCCGCATTTTCACATCCTTTGATTGGATGGTCATGGTACGAATCCACCAGTCCATTTTTTGATGGAAGGATGCGGGATGAGGTGAAACTAAGCGGAGTTGCAGAAAATAATTGCCATTGTGGAAAACCAATAGTTAAAGAGCTTTGTGCTAGGAGAAAGACTCTCATTGGTCCTGGTGCTGAGAACACAAACGCTGCAACTGATTGGTCAATGCATCCAGCCGTGAACAGTCTTTCACAGAATTTCTGACAACATGGTGGTTCACAAGTAAACTCTGGCTGATATCTTTAAAACAAACCAGCAAAAAGCATTTTTAACAACATTTGAAGTGGGAAATAGTCAGTGCAGTTACAGTAGAGGTGCAGTTCCTCCTTACAGAACAGCTTCAACTCTGGGATGTTGGTGGGTTTCCTTGCATGAGCTGCTCACTTCAGGTCCTTCCACAACATCTCAGCTGGGTTAAGGTCAGGACTGTGACTCAGCCATTCCAAAACATTAACTTTATTCTTCTTTAACCATTTTTTGATAGAATGACTTATGTGCCTTGGATCATTGTCTTGATGCATGACCCACTGTCTCTTAAGACTCAGTTCATGGACAGATGTCCCTACATTTTCCTTTAGCATTTGCTGGTGTAATTCAGAATTCATTGTTTAATCAATGGCCATGTTTACATGTACACGAATGAACCAGTTATGATTGGATTTCTAGAGTTATCTGATTATTCAATTGGCCACGTAAACAGAATAATCCAATACCATCTAAGCAGGGTCATTAACTCAAGTGGTTTACTCTCAAATAATCCATTTATTCACTGCATGTTAACACGACAAAACTGATTATTGCCATTATTGATTTATTTCCATTAATCAGTTTATTGTGACCATGTGAACCAAGGTCAATGATGGCAAGCCATCCTAGCCCAGATGCAGCAAAAGAAGCCCAAATCATGATACTACCACCACCATGTTTCACAGATGGGATAAGGTTCTTGGCCTGGAAATTCACTGTCTTCCTTTCTCCAAACATAACACTTCTCATTCAAACCAAAAAGTTCTATTTTGATCTCATCTGTCCACAAGACACTTTTCCAGTAGACTTCTGAATTATCCACATGATCGTTAGCAAACTGCAGTTGAGCAGCAATGTTCTAATTGGAGAGCAGTGGCTTTTTTCTTGCAACCCTGCCATGCACACCATTGTTGTTCAGTGTTCTCCTGATGGTGGACTCATGAACATTAACATTAGCCAACGCTAGAGAGGCCTGCAGTTGCTTAGAAGTTATCCTGGGGTTCTTTGATGATCTCACCGACTGTTACACGCCTTGCTCTTGGAGTGATCTTAGTTGGTTGGCCACTCCTGGGGATGGTGACGATGGTCTTAAATTTCCTCAGTTTACTGTGGATTGGTGGAATCCAAACTCTTTACAGATGGTTTTGTAACCCATTTTCTGAGGTCCTCAGAAATCTCCTTTGTCTGTGCCATGATACACGTTCACAAACATGTGTTGACACTTTGATAGATCTTTAAATAAAAGGTTATTTAAATAAAACAGGGTACCCACTCACCTGATTTTCATCTCATTGATTGGAAACGCCTGACTCTAATTTCACCTTTAAATTACCTGCTAATCGTGGAGGTTCACAAACGTTTGCCACTCACTGATATGTAATCGGATCATTTTCCTCAATAAATAAATGATAAAGTAAAATTTTTTGTCTTATTTAACTGGGTTCTCTTCATCTGCTTTTAGGACGTGTGAGAATCTGATGTTTTAGGTCATATTTATACAGAAATGCAGAAAATTCTAAAGGGTTCACAAATTTTCAAGCACCACTGTACATGAATCCCCACTCCAGTCCCATTTACACAAATGAGGGGCAGGCGATCACTTCCTGGAACTCATGCTGAACTTTTAAAATAGTAGTTGTTAGTAAAAGGTAAACAGCAACTACACATTTATTTCTCACCTCGTTAGTTTACAGAAACACGTTTTGCTGTGTACGTTTGAAGATATAGGTGAAAGTTTAATGTCTGACGTGTTATGAACAAACTACTGATAACTACTGATTGTATGTGCTGTTACATTTACAGTATACATGCAAATGTTGAACATATCTTGAACCCGCCACATGTTGTAGCTTGGTGAGAGTCTATTCCATGCCATACATTGGCTAATTTTATCACACACTCATAATAATAGTAATTAATAATAATTTAATAATGATCATTTCGGCAGCATGGTGGCGTCATAGTTAGCACTATTGCCTTACAGTTAGAAGGTTGTGTTTTCAAATCCACCAGCCAGAAGGGCCTGTCTGTGTGGAGTTTGCCACATGCTTGCATGGGTTTACTTCGGGTGCTTCAGTTTCCTCCCACATTCCAAAAACATGCAAGTTAGGTTAATTGGAGACTCTAAAGTGGCACTAGGAATGAATGGTGAAGGGATTGGCACCATGGCTGACTCATGCAAGAGGATATCCTTGAATTTACCCTTTGGGATCAATAAAGTATAAAAGATACAAAAAAAAATAACATCAACATGTCAGAAACTAAATGTAGTCAGTTACATGGAGCTTAGACTGCTGCACCTGTGACCTGGACCCCTGGATAAGCAGTAGATGATGAATGGGGCTAGTTAGCATCATGGTTGGCACTGGTTGGCTTACCTGTCCAGAAGAAAAATGGTAACCTCAGTGTGCCTTTTCAGCCCTTTAAGATTTTCAGCTATCACCAGGGATCAAAAGCAGGACTGATGGTTATCCTGCTCCTTTGTTTGTTGTGTCACACTTGAGAAGGATAACTAAATGAACGTTTGACTCCAGACTCAGATATTTCTCTGTGTGATTCACAGTATCTGGCAACCCCAGAACCTAACACAAGGCAATGGCACATGACATCAACCTAGGGATGATGCTGATTGTGATATCATGACCGGACCCCGAGTTCACCCTCATGCCTCTGCTCAGACATAAATATTATGATTTTTGGGGGGGACCCGTAAAAAAATAAAAAATATATTTTTTTCATCAGTATAATATTTTTTTGAAGAAGATAAAGACTTTAACTCTGCATCTTTCTAAATACTGTATTATATTAAAAACTATCTATTTTCATGAAAATCCTGACATGTTCAGCTTTAAATGTCTGGAGTAGTCCACCAAGTGGGATAAAAAAAATTCCAAATATACCCTTGTACCAGTACAGTTGTGTTTAACTACTATACATTAACTCGTTATTAATGCTTACCTCTGACAGCACTGTTTATTTTTTTTAAAGTAGTATCCCAAGATGGAGCATAGCCCTAATCCTCATGACCATTGTGATTATTTTGAATCAATGTGATCACTTATGAGTCAAGTTGGAGAACTTATAAATGTGACTCGTGTTGACAGTGGAGACCAACAGCTGAAGAGTGAGACTGTGGAGCTGGACAGGAGCAGCGGTCCACTCTTTGCTGTGAGAAATGTATTTTTCACTGACAACTTTGAAACAGAAGAAATCTGAAAATAAAGATTGCATAATAGTGTCATTTTTATGTTTTTGGTTGCCAAAGGTCTTCAACCTGCTTCAATTCAGCTTTATTTATGTGGCACCAATTCACAGCAACAGTCATCACATCCCAGTGGTGTGTGTGTGTGTGTGTGTGTGTGTGTGTGTGTGTGTGTGTGTGTGTGTGCACGCGCGTGTGTGCGTATGTGCTGTCGTCTGGGTCTCATCTGGTCCCTTTGAACATCCCCCAGGAGTGCGATGTCCTTGAGTGCCCGGGCATGATGTTTTGTCAACACCTCAGGGGAGTTGAGGTGGAGGAGACAGAGCTGCTTGCTGACTCAGATTTTTACACATTCAGCCACATGCACACATGTCCATGTCAAGCCCACTCTGTCGCACATTACAGAGGCACATGAAGTAGTGCATGATAACTAAATGATTTTGCAAACACATCTGAAAGCACATCCATCAGCATTGCACTTGAACTTATTTTATTACAAATTACAATTTGCATCTGTTATCTGTCGTGGTGTGTGTGTGTGTGTGTGTGTGTGTGTACAGTCATGAAAAAATTAGGATACCCTGTGTAAGCCTGTGTGTTTTTTAACATATTTGGACATATGGATATTTAATATCAATGTTAAAAATACTGGGAGATTCCTGTAATGCAACTAAACAATTAAAAATGAATTAAAGACCTTTTTCAAATTTTCTGTAAAATGTAATTCTAAACAAATGGTGAAGAATAAATTAGGACCCCCCCCCCCATTTTTAGGACACCCCCACATTCAATTCCCCTTAAAATGGCTAAAATAAATGTTAAGAAATTCAAATAAAAACAAAAACAAGACTAGACATAGATATGTCAATATTTCTTAATAAAGAACTGAATATTTAAAGGGGTGTCCTGTCATGGTGTGGTCCTGGTGGACCACTACTGAGACACTATAGGCGACCAGTGAGTTTGCGTATTTATTAAAGGAAGGAACAAGGTACAAAATAATGAGCCACGTGGGGCAAAACACAGATAAAGACTGTGACTAGAACACACCAACGATAAACAGAGAACTAGGGAGACTGACGGGAGACGAGGATACAACACTTACAAATGGATAGCGAGGGCGGAACCTAACACTGAAAGGAACTGGCTTTGGGCATAGGGAAACCAGTCTGGAAAAGGCGACGTCGCAGCCAAGAGTAACCTAAGCTGCTCCCTTAAATAGGGAAGAGGAATAATCAGCTGATGAAGATGTCATCAGCTGAAATGGCAAACAGCAGTCACAGAGGAACTCTGCTCTGACAGCCGGAAGCCCCACCGAGACGCTGTCAAAATAAGAACCCGGGAAGGCCATAAGAAAAACTGCTACAGAATGGGAGGAAAATACTGCATGACCCGAGCGCGGACGATATCGGCGCTCAGACCATGACAGTACTCCCCCCCCCCCCCCCGAACGACACACTGTGGGCGTGACGTAACATCCAAGCCTTCCCCCATCCGGAAGGCTACAACGCCCCCCCCCCCCTCCAGGGTGGGAGGAGGGGGAAAAAGAAAGGCCAGGAGGGTGAGAGTCAAAAAAACAGGAAAAAATGACAAGGGCCAATACTGAAAAAATAACATGGTGCAACAGAGCATGGAAAAAAACCCGAACCACAAATATACTCCATAAAGCACAGGTGAAAATACAGAAACAGAACAATGGATGCAAATAACAGTTACTATGCCTAAAGGCCATGATACACAGGCACAAGAAAAAAGGCAACCACAGAGCGTCTCCCAAACAGAGGAAGGAAAAAAAAAACACGGTCAACAGCGGCGAAATACAGATAGTTCAATAAATACAGGCATCAGCAACAAAAAGAGCCTCTCAAACAACAGAGGAGGGAGAAACTGAAATACAGGCACATACCAACATACAACGTACCCTAATAATACTAGACAAAGGGGAAATGAAAAAACACGCTAAAGAGCGGCGAAATACACAGTATAATATAGTTCATAGAAACAAAACACAAGGTCATCCCAGAACTACAGGGGAGGATAAAAAAAAACTACAGGGATGACAGCAGGCAGAACACAGAGAAAACAAGAAAACACAATTAGTTCTGGTGGCCTACCTGCGTCCACCGTCCAGATCGCTAGCAGGGGAGAAGAATGAGTTTGGGCGGTCTACCCCAGTCCCAGGCCTGGAGAACCAGTACCTCTGGCGGCCGGACCAGGTCGTCAAACAAAAGGTCCAGTTTGTCGGGTGGCCGACCCAGAACGCCAAATGGGCAAAGCAGTCTCCCAGGCGGCCGACCTGCGTCATCCAGGCACCAGGACCGCAGAGGAGAACTCGGAGGCGGCCTCCCTATTGAGAGGGATAGTGAGGGAGAGCCGCGTCGGATAAGGGAAATCCCAGCGGCACCAGGTGGAGGGAAAAAGGGATTGGGGAAATGATGAGGGATCAGTCCGGCGTCGATTGGTGGAGGATCTGCAGCTCCTTCTCCGAACCCCACATGGACTGGCGCTGCGCTCACGTTGGATCCCAAGTGGGACCGTGCTGCACCCACGACGGACCCCGACTGGGCCAGAACAGCGTCCATGACGGACCCTGATTGGGTCAGCGTTGCACCCACGTTGGACCCCGATTGGGTCACAGTTGCACCCACGTCGGACCCCGACTGGGCCGGAACACAACCCACAACAGACTCCGACTGGGCCGGCGCAGCACCAGGGATGACCTTCAGATCCGAACCCAGAACCTCCAGAACAGCGACCAGAATCGACTCCACACCGGTGACCCTGGGAGAAGGCTCAGGAGAAGAAAAAGAACCGGGATCAGGATCACCGGCAGCGACAGAGCCCGGCGAGACAAGCTCGGATGCAGCGGACGGCTGCACCCTGCTCGTCTTCCCGAGAGACAGGCAAAAATGCTCCAGAATAGACAGGAGAAAGACAAAATAGAGCACTTGCCTGCTCTCGAGTTCTGTCGCCGTCCAGGACTTCGGCGATCCGGGTTCAGCAGGGAGAAGGTCCTCCTCTGGTTCCCACTCGGCTCCGGCGGGCTCTGCAACTGGCATGATGGTGTCCACAGTCCAGGGATTCCCTGACGCTGACGTCCACGCCGAGGGCCCGCACGGCATGGTGGCAGGGGATCCGTGACCTGCCAGGTCGGACTGTCCCTCCATGGAGACCCGGGGATGGTTGCTCGTCAGCACAGGCTCCAGATTGCAGTCCGCCCTTCTCCTTTGCCCCTGACGTGGCTGCGGGGCCGGAACCAGGTGCTCTAGGGCTGCAGGCTCCTTCCTCGTCCGACGGCGTGACCCTGGTGCCAAAGAACGCTCAGGCGAAGGAGACACAAAGGAAGCAGGTCCATAATTAATCACTGCAGCAGGTGGAGGGAGCTCAGGGGACTGTGAGCCCCATACTTCACCCCCAGGGGTCAGACAAGGCAATTCACCCAGTGAAGGATGAAAATGCACTTGCCTGCTCCGCTGAGGGCCGGTAGAAGCTGCTGCAGTGGGCTTGGTTCTTCCCTTCCCCCACTGTATGGTGATGGAGGGCCCCCCGGGAAGACACGGAGGAGCCACTCGCACCGGATCGATGACAGGCATCGCCAGAGCAGGACTCGTGGAGCTCACAACAGCTGGGGAAAGCGTCGAGGAGGAGGGAGTAACAGCCGGGGCGATCTGGGAACGAGGAGCTGACAGAACAGCAAGGACAGATGACCCGGAGGCGGAGGCTGATGGGTTTTCCTTCTGTCGTGACGCAGGAGAAACAGCTGGCTGGGAGGCAGAGTTCCTACAGCGACCCGGAACTGGATCCGGACGGGGTTCTTGCTGAGGCTTGCAATAAGCATGGAGACGACGTTTACCGGCAGAGGGCGAGGCGAAGGTGAGATCTGGGAAACGCCGCTCCTACGCAGAAACACAGACGAGCAGGTCAGCATATTCGGGGTAATCATAAAGTTCCGGATTCCTCTCCTCCAGCCTGACCGCCGCTGTCACATGCTTCATTATCTGGGTTGGATGAGAGGCGGAGCGAGCTGCAGCCACTCGGTCCTGGATGGAAATAGCTGTCCGCTGTAAATCCACCAAGGGAATCCCGACTGGCGTCTCTCTCCGCTGGGGATGACCCCTTGGTGGTGCGAACTCCTGGACTGGATGAGGGACAGGAATGGGATCTCGAGGCGAGGAGCGAGGATGCCTCCTCTTCGGCTTCCTGCCGGAGTTTCCCTCCAGCCCACGGAGCTTTTCCTGGTGAGCAGAGATGTCCGCCGTCCTCGCCGTGATTTCAGGGTGGTCAGCGTAGCGAGGATGGCGGTTAATAGTCGCCTCAGCGAGGTCCAGGTACCAGCGTGAGGCACTGGGGACTGTGTGATGGCGAGCGCTGGAAATGATCCCATCGATCTCGATAAGGGCCGTCACCAGCTCGTAGCCCAGGCTCATGGCGTAGCCCTTGAGCAGCGCCATCTCCCAGCACACTGGTACGAGAACAGGGGAAAACTACAAGCCCAATTAAGCAAACTCACGGTCACCGGTGTCTCGTTTGGCTGCAACCTACTGTCATGGTGCAGGAGGAAAATACAGAACGGGAGGAAAATACTGCATGACCTGAGCGCGGACGATATCGGCGCTCAGACCATGACATGTCCAAATTTTTTTCACATGACTGTATATATATATATATATATATATATATATATATATATATATATATATACACACACACACACACAGTGGAGATCAAAATTGGAGAATAATGTATTAATACTTGATTTATTCTAAAGTGTGTCATTCTTCATTGTTCAGAATTTGACAGAATATCAACTGTGGCTATACCACTGCTGTACTAGCATGATTTTTATTAAAATAACATACCTGTCAAGGCATACCTCATGCCTCCCTTATTGGGGGGGCTTTCACACCTGTACTGAGTACTTAAAAACTGTATTTATCGGCAGATGAAAGAAAACTGAAGCAAAAAAAACCAAACAAAAACCAAACAAACAACAGTTGCAACATGAACTATTTCAAACATATTTATTCAAATGTACACTTATATGGACACAATCTTGAGCCATAACTTTTTGGTAATGTGAAAATAATAAGCCAAGTAGCACAAAAAAAATTAAAAATAAATAAATTTAAAAAATAAATGATAATATTGATAACAAATAAATAAAAATAAATAAATAAAAAACAATATTTTTCAAATTTACATTAGCACAAGGTAGATTGCTTAATTTGAAAGTACACAATAAGAATAATTCTGAATATAGTTCTTAATTATCAGCTAGATATATACACTTGGAATTAAAGAGTTTTTAATTGTCAGCTTTGTTACACTAATGCACTTGGATGAACTTGAAACAAGACACCCTTGAAACAAGACACCCTGTGTCAGAAGAGAAGATTTAAACAATGATTTATTTTTTTTATTTTATTTTTTTTTTTTTTTTTAGGGCTACTGTATTAAAAAAAAATCAAAGGAAATGTAGAGGCCCTTGCTTTGAATGACTTCAGCACATCTGTGCCCACAGGGCATCACTAGTTTCTCACACTGTTCTGGTTTGGGGGACAGGAGTATGTGAAAACTCTCATTGCTTGCCAGTTCACTGCTGAACAGGGCAAGGATCTGTCTCAGTGCACAGTGTCTCACCATTTAAGACAATTTGGACTCAAAGCTCACAATTCAGTGTCCAAACCTCTCATCAGCAGAAAGAATAAAAGACTTGCCTTTGCTGAGGAACATGTTGTGTAGATAGAGAATTAGTCCAGAGTGCACTTCAGAGATGAGAGTTCAATTTATTTGGATCTGATGGGAAACAATATGTTCAGCGTCAAAATGGAAAAAGACTGAACCCAAAGTGTGTAAAGAAGTCATTTAAATTTGGAGGAGGAAGCGTCATAGTTTGGGGGATGTTTTCTACAGCAGGAGTTGGGCCTCTTGTACAGCTACATGGTAGAGTGAATGCAAATGTTTATGTGAACCTCCTTCCACAACGTGCAATTGCTTCACTGCAGTTGTCTCCCAATCAGCCTGCAATTTTCATGCAAGACAGTGCCCACTGTCACACTGCAAAATGGGTTAAACAGTTCCTTGAATCTAACAAGTCTAGCAAGTCTTCCAGGTCCTGAAGCAACAAAACAGCCCCAGACCATCACACTACCACCACCATATTTTACTGTTGGTATGATGTTCCTTTTCTGAAATTCTGTGTTACTTTTACGCCGGATGTAATGGGACACACACCTTCCAGAAAGTTCAGCTTTTGTCTCGTCAGTCCACAGAGTATTTTCCCAAAAGTCTTGGGGATCATCAAGAGGTTTTCTGGCAAAACTGAGATGAGCCTTGATGTTCTTTTTGCTCAGCAGTGGGTTTAATCTTGGATCTCAGCCATGCAGGCCATTTTTGCCCAGTCTCTTTCGCATGGTGGAGTCATGAACACTGACCTTAACTGAGGCAAGTGAGGCCTGCAGTTCTTTGGATGTTGTTGTGGGGTCTTTTGTGACTTCTTGGATGAGTCGTCACTGTGCTCTTGGGGTAATTTTGGTTGGCCGGCCACTCCTGGGAAGGTTCACCATTGTTTCATGTTTTCGCTATTTGCGGATAATGGCTCTCACTGTGGTTTGCTGGAGTCCCACAGCTTTAGAAATGGCTTTATAACCTTTTCCAGACTGATAGATCTCAATTACTTTGTTTCTCATTTGTTCCTGAATTTCTTTGGATCACAGCATGATGTCTAGCTTTTGAGGATCTTTTGGTGTACTTCACTTTGTCAGACAGGTCCTATTTAAGTGATTTCTTGATTGAGGCAGGTGTGGCCGTAATCAAGCCTGGGTGTGGCTCGAGAAATTGAACTCAACTTTCCAAAGATGTGATAAACCACAGTTAATTTTTGTTTTAATAGGGGGACAATCACTTTTTCACACAGGGCCATGTAGGTTTGGATTTTTTTTACCCTTAATAATAAACACCTTCATTTAACAGCTGCATTTTGTGTTTACTTGTGTTATCTTTGTCTAATTTTTAAATTTGTTTGATGATCTGAAACATTTAAGTGTGACAAACATACAAAAAATGAGAAATCAGGAAGGGGGCAAACACTTTTTCTCAACACTGTATCTAATTAGTCACACAGGCTGATCGCTTTCATGCCACGCCACATTGATGCAGTAATTTATGCAAAAGTAGCCCCAACCAAGTAGTGTGTACATGGACGTACTTTTCATTAGGTTAACATTTCTATTAAAAATCTTTTTTTCTCAGTCTTGCGTAATATTCAAATTTTCTGAGATACTGAATTTTGGATTCTCATCAGCCATAAACCATAATCTTCAAAATTAAAAGAAATAAACACTTGAAATATATCACTTTGTATGTAATGAATCTACACATGTAGACAAAATTGTTGGTACCCCTCTGTTAATGAAAGAAAAACCTACTGTGGTCACAGAAATAACTTCAATCTGACAAAAGTGGTAATAAATAAAAAGTCTATGAAAATTAACCAATGAAAATCAGACAATGCTTTTGAATTGTGGTTGAACAGAATTATTTTTAAAAACAAACTCATGAAACAGGCCTGGACAAAAATGATGGTACCCTTAACTTAATATTTTGTTGCACAACCTTTTGAGGCAATCACTGCAATCGAACGATTTCTGTAACTGTCAATGAGACTTCTGCACCTCTCAGCAGGTATTTTTGCCCACTCCTTATGAGCAAACTGCTCCAGTTGTCTCAGGTTTGAAGGGTGCCTTCTCCAGACGGCGTGTTTCAGCTCCTTCCACAGATGTTCAATAGGATTTAGATTAGGGCTCATAGAAGGCCACTTTAGAATAATCCAATGTTTCGCTCTTAGCCATTCTTGGGTGTTTTTAGGTGTGTGTTTTGGGTCATTATCCTGTTGCAAGGCCCATGACCTGCGACTGAGACCAAGCTGTCTGACACTGGGCAGCACATTTCTCTCTAGAATAACCTTGATAGTCTTGAGATTTCATTGTACCCTGCACAGATTCAAGACACCCTGTGCCAGATGCAGCAAAGCAGCCCCACAACATAACAGAACCTCCTCCATGTTTCACAGTAGGGACAGTGTTCTTTTCTTGGTATGTTTCATTTTTGCGTCTGTGAACATAGAGCTGATGTGCCTTGCCAAAAACTTCCAGTTTTGTCTCGTCTGTCCATAGGACATTCTCCCAGAAGCTTTGTGGCTTGTCAACATGCAGATTGGCAAATTCCAGTCTGGCTTTTTTATGATTTGTTTTCAACAGTGGTGTCCTCCTTGGTCATCTCCCATGAAATCCACTTTTGCTCAAACAACGACAGATGGTGCGATCTGACACTGACGTACCTTGACCTTGGAGTTCACCATGAATGTGTTTAGAGGTTGTTCTGGGCTCTTTTGTTACCATTCGTATTATCCGTCTCTTCCATTTTTCATCAAGTTTCCTCCTGTGGCCACGTCCAGGGAGGTTGGCTACTGTCCCGTGGATCTTAAATTTCTGAATAATGTGTGCAACTGTAGTCACAGGAACATCAAGCTGCTTGGAGATGGTCTTATAGCCTTTACCTTTAACATGCTTGTCTATAATTTTCTTTCTAATCTCCTGAGACAACTCGCTCCTTTGCTTCCTCTGGTCCATGTTTAGTGTGGTACACACCATGTCACCAAACAGCTCAGTGACTACTTGTCACCCTTTAAATAGGCCGACTGACTGATTACAAGTTTGTAGACACCTGTGATGTTAATTAGAGGACACATCTTGGTTGAACATGTCCCTATGGTCACATTATTTTCAGTCTTTTCTAGGGGTACCATCATTTTTGTCCAGGCCTGTTTCATGAGTTTGTTTTTTAAATTAATTCTGTTGAACCACAATTCAAAAGCATTGTCTGATTTTCATTGGTTAATTTTCATAGAATTTTTATTTATTACCACTTTTGTCAGATTCAAGTTATTTCTGTGACCATTGTGGGTTTTTCTTTCATTAACAGAGGGGTACCAACAATTTTGTCCACGTGTGTATATCATGAGTTTAACTTTTTGAATTGAAATACTGAAATAAATGAACTTTTCGATGATATTCTGATTTTATTTTTTTTGAGATGCACTTGCATCACACTTTTGTCCTCTTAATGAACACTCAAAAAGCTCACTGTGTCAGCAGAGAGAAGCATGAAGTGATTTAAAATTTCTTGGTAGACAAATGTGCTGACTTTGGACTTGATAGAACACAGTGGACCAACACCAGTAGATGACATGGCTCCCCAAATCATCACATACTGTGGAAACTTCATACTGGACCTCAGCCAACTTGAATTCTGTGCCTCTCCACTCCTCCTCCAGACTCTGGGACCTTGATTTCCACATGACAGGACTTGGCACCTGATTTGGGAATCTGACACAACCCATTTGCGCTCAAGCTTTAACTTCTTGGCTGATGTTTGGAGATGTTGCTTCAACATTTCCACATAATGTTCTTTCCTCATGGTGCCATCTGTTTTGTGAAGTGCACCAGTCCCCCCTGCAGCAAAACACCCCCACAACATGATGCTGCCGCCCCCGTACTTCATATTTGGGATGGTGTTCTCAGGCAAACTGTAATCTGACTTTTTTATGTTGCTTTTGGAGCCATGGCTTCTTCCTTGCTGAGTGGCCTTTTTGCCCATGCTGGTACAGGAGTCATTTCACTGTGGATAATGACCCTCTTTTACCAACTTCAGCCAGCATCTTCACAAAGTCTTTTGCTTTTGTTCTGGGGTTGATATGCACATTTTGCACTGAAACACATTTATCTCTGGGACACAGAACCTGTCTCCTTCCTAACCGGTATAATGGCTGAACATTCCAATGATGTTTATACTTGCATCTAATTGTTTGAACAGATGGATGTGGAGCCTTCTGGCATTTGGAAATTGTACCCAACGATGAATCAGACTGGAGGTCCACAATTCTCTTCCTGATGTCTTGGTTGATTTCTTTTGGTTTTCCCATGACGTCACTCAGGGAAGCAGT
Organism: Pholidichthys leucotaenia; assembly: GCA_020510985.1. Classification (NCBI taxonomy): domain Eukaryota; kingdom Metazoa; phylum Chordata; class Actinopteri; order Cichliformes; family Pholidichthyidae; genus Pholidichthys; species Pholidichthys leucotaenia. Next base: position 206,529,041 of record CM035839.1, read on the forward strand.
GTGTTTGAGGTGTGCCTTAAAATACATCCACAAGTGTTCCTCCAATTAACTCAAATGTTGTCAATTAACAGAACAATTATCAGAAGCTTCCAAAGTCATGACATCGTCATCTGGGATTTCACAAATTGTTTAAAGATAGTAGTCCTAGTGTATGTAAAGGTCTTAACTTTGAATAAAGTAACAAAAAGTATTTACAAATATTTAGCAAATATAAAAATTATTTAGCAAATAGAAATAGTTTTGGTAATCCTAACTAACCTAAAACAGGAAAAGTTTAGTCTGATCTAATGTCAGACAGTGAGAAAAATAAAAGGTTATGTCTTTATGCAGTGTAGGTAAACATCTGGTTTCAAATACCTGTATCCTCTGTTTCTGCTTCTCAGCTACAAAACTCCAGCACAGTGAAATATACTTTGAAGTTAGCATGTTGTCCATCGGTGCACACCTCACACCTTTACATGCTCTGTTTCTCAAGAACTGTCAGAGTAGAATACAATAGTCTCCTAATTATTGGCCATTTTTGCTGTTTCTTTTCCAGAGTAAATGACTGCATCCTGCGGGTGAATGATGCTGACGTGTCTGAAGTCTCTCACAGTAAGGCAGTAGAGGCCCTGAAGGTCGCAGGCTCTATTGTCCGTCTGTATGTGAGACGGCGTAGACCGATGTTAGAGACCATCATTGAAATAAAACTCATCAAAGGACCAAAAGGTGAGTTCAGACACAAGTTTATTACTTTACTCAAATATTTTTTTAACATCTCAGAGTTGCTGGATTTCTTTAATATGTAGATTTATGAATAGGAAGAAAATTACAGTAACAATGAAGAATATGTGCAAAATCATTATAAGATAAGATAAGATAAGATAAGCCTTTATTAGTCCCACAACGGGGAAATTCCAGGATTGCAACAGCACAGGGATAGCAACACTCAGAGCAACAATCAGAAGGCAAGAAAAAAAAAAAAAAAAAAAAAGCTTATATTAAAGCTTTATATTGCAACAAGGTAGTCATTGACAGCAGATTTTGACCCCGCTGTGTTGGACTCTTATGAACTACAGCTGACTGCAAAGCTTCACAGCACTCTGATATAGAACACATCCATTTTCACCGTGTAATACAGGGTTCTCCAGTTATTCTTCCCAGGAGCCAAATGTCAGGCATCCCAGTCTAAGGAGCAAAACATCAACAACCCCCCACCCTCTACATTGGCATCAGGTGTTGATGGTATCAGAGAGTATTTTGCTAGTAATGGCAAAATTTGCACCAATACCCATACCCCACTGTTACACAACATGAAGAGGGCTATAGGGCACATACCTATAGAAGACTTTAGAAAAATGCAATTTTATAAACCACTGGTATCAGTACTAAGCAGGATGAATGATCAGGAAGTGTGTGCGTTTTACTTTTCCACATACATAGACTGTAACATTCAGGAGAGGTGCAAAGACACGAGGAACAACACTCTCTACTGAGCCTTGGGTGGTACAGCCTCTGTGACTGGTTTTGGACAGATTGGGGCCATCGCTCTTGGCCCCACACTGGCTGGCGGCTCGGTAGGGTGGCTGTCCACCCTCCTCCCACCAGTGAATGAAGGAAGCGATTTCTAAAACCCGCAGTGCTGTGGGACTGTTAGTCTTAAGATTTCAAACTTCAAGCCTCTCTGCTGTGACATACTATTCTGTCCACACAGGTTACATAGTCTATTATGTCTCTGTCCTCAGAGTCATCTCCTTCAATCTTCTGTGTCCATGTGTGTGCATCTTCTGTCTCAGTTATGGAAAAAAAAAATCATACTCAGCTGTTGTTTTTCTGTTAAATGTATTAATCAGAAGGCAGTTAACTACCCACTTGTACCCTGTAATAAATTCCAACCATCATCATCTGGGGCCTCATGTATAAAGGATTATGCAGCTTTCATACTGAAAGATGGCATACTCACAAAATTTGAAAACTATGTGCACACAGAAGTTTTCAGATGTATAAACCTGTGGGCACGCCCAATTCTCCTCTCCTTTTCTTTATACATCCCACCTCACGTGAAAAGTCAGCACATGTGCACGATCTCTTTACTCCGCCTTAGTTCCTCCCACTAATGACTATGTAAATGAAGAAAAACGCCCCTTCTGTCACTCTTCTGTCAAACAGTGATCGTCAATCCTGTGGGAAAGTGCAGCATAAAAAAATAATAACTTCACGGAGTGTGATGCTGAGGTGTTGATAACGGAGGTGGAGGTCAGAAAAAAATATTTTATTTTGTTCTGACCCTCCGGAATCAACAATAAACCTGTTTACCGAGTGGACCATGTTACAATGACGGTTCATTCATTCTTTTTTTTTAATTTCTATCGGATCATAACTAGACAAAAAAAAAGAAAGAGAAAAAGACAACATATTTTGGACAGAAAGGGTGTAGGCTGAAGCAACAGCAACAGAATTCCTCCCAGGAGAGATGGATTTGTGAGCCATGCCTCATGAGTTAACTGTATAGTCTCCAGTAAAAAATTTTTTTTATCTCTGTCACATTTACAGAAACAGGATCCAGTTTACAGTGGCACTGGTTTTGGACCATGAATGAAGCAGGTTATATCTGAGGAAAATTAGTTATTATTCATCGGGGTTTCACTGCGCTCAATACGCTGAGCTATGGAGATAAATTTGTAATAATAATAATGTTTTTCAACAACTAATTCTTAGACAAATCATTTTAACTAAAGTAGAAACGTTATATTAACACATTGTGTGAGTTTCAGCTGTTTTGTGGCTTAACAGACCCACCTGATAGAGTCAAACAGAATTTTGTGGAGAGCCCACAACTTCTCACAACAGGTGAAAACTTTGCGGCTCGGGCTTCATGTCATGTTTATTTTTATACACCCTACTGTGTGCGTGAAAATCAGCCTATGCCGTGTTTTTGTGCATGCGCACCATTTACACATGAGGCCCCTGGACTTTCCCAAATTGTTTAAAGGCATAGTAATCTTAGTGTTTGTAAACTTCTGATTTCAGCTGTAAAGGCAGTTTCACCAATGTATGTCACAAACATTTCATTAAGACCTGTGGGAGCTGAAAAATGCAGTGAATATGACCTTTAAATTCAGCTCAGTTGTTCACCCCAATTGTTCAGTCATCTCTTTCTGTTCCTCCTCATCCTCTCTAAAAATACTGCCTGCCTGGACATTAAATATTGCCAAGCAGTGCACCCAGATAATGTGTGTGCACATTTTCTCTCACAAGCACATCTTTTGGCCAGCATAAACCAATCTTCCCTCTGAGGTAAACACATCATCACAATAGCAGTCTGTCTTAGATTGTGCGCCCCTGGGTATTAAAAGTGAGGACAGGACAGCTTCTGATTTGGTTATTGCGTTTTACACTCAAAACACACGTCTGAATAATTAAGACAGGTCAGACAGCTCCTATGCACTTTTCTCCTGTGCAAAGTCAGATTTTTTTAAATTTTTGATCCCACACCAGTCGAAGCCCAAAGGGGTCAAAAAGCCCTTTGGGCAAAGACCAAAGGGGGATTATGTTATGGGTCGGTCTGTCCGTCCGTCTGTCCCACTTTGGGAAATCAACTCCTCCTACAGTTTTGCTCCGATTGTTTTGAAACTTGGTACCATGGTTTGATATAGAGAATGGGCATTGACGTCATGCTGTGCTGCATTCTGGGCCGTTGTCGCCATCGTCATGGTCCAGCTTCTTTGTTTACCTGTAGTCTAGGCAGCTGCTAACATAAACAGACATACGTGCAACGGAACCAGCAAACAGAAAATTAAAATTCCTTATTCAGAGAAGCTGAATAAGGAAGCAAAGGAGCACTACCTCTAAAAAAATGTAAGAACTAAATGGGATGATCGATATGAGCACAAGAAATGGACCATGGATCTCGAGTCACGCTGTCAGATGTGTTTGCCTACCTGGTTTGTGGGGTGAACACATAAACCCAGGAGCAATTTAAAAACTATAAATCATTAGAGGCTCATGTTCAATTAACCAATGGATGGGTCCAGCCGCCTAAAATCTTCCGGGTGAACGACCAGAAAATTGTCATTTAACAAAGGTAAACAGTCATTGTTTCTACACAGTTTACTGCACTAGCATGTGTCTGCAACTACAGACACGTCTAAGTCCCAGTGGCGAAATGTTGGACTTATGTTCACATTTGTCATATGATGCTTGATAAATATATACACATTATTATCAACAGGACATGAAATACTATTCCAGTAATGTGATAAGCCCGACACTTGCGCTGGTGCACCAAAAAAAAAATTACTGGTATAATTAGCTGCTATAAAAACATCCTAAATCAGAACAGTGACGTTTTTGTAGTCACCTGAAAGAGGAGAATCTGCTTAGTTTAACAATACCAAACAATCTGTGGACTCCAGTCACCAGCTGATACTAAATCCATGCGTAATGAAGGCAACAAGTAATCACAACTTAGAAGAAAAAAATCAAAGAAAATCAGCAACACTAAAATGCTCCCATTAAAAAAAAAAAAACACTGCTACAGATTGGCAAGAGAAATTGGGAATAGCAGAGATGCTGCGGGGAAATTATTTGATTTTGCCCTGTGCACTTTTACACATATTGAGAGATGACAGAGGGCCATGACTGAGGTGCAGCCAAAGGCACAGCACGCAAGACAGCTGCTCTGGAGAGGGGACGTCTTTCTGCACTTCTAAATATTTTTTAAATCACAACTTACCTTGGTGAAAATGCCGTGAATTCACAACCATGTATGCAGGAATATTGTCGGAGCTGATGTCTTTCCTTCTGACCGCTGCAATCCATTCCATCCCACGCCTCTTTGTTAGCTCTGAGACCCAATTCTCTCCACGTTTCTTCCAAGTCGGGAGGTTAAAAAAAACATACGCCATTATCCATCTTTTCCCACGCCAATCATGAGAGCAGTTGTTGTATTTAATAACATGGCAAAACTTCCTCATTCTAACGTTGCGTGGTATTCGGAGGAATAATAATGTGATTGAAAGGACCACATTAGAAATCAGTGTTTTTACTTTCATGTGTCATCCTAGATTTTGTATGACGTTTTATATGTATATTTACATTTCCTATGTTTGAATACCATATTCAGTGTCATTTTTATCCAAATAAATAAATAAATAACAGCCTGAAGCAACCCTCTCAAAAACTTCAGCTTAACCCCTTAATGCCTGAATTTATTTCCAATTATGAAAAAAAAATTTCACTTGTGTTTTTGCTGTCAAGTAGATGCTAAATTAAGTTGAGAAAGTTAATTTGACTATAGCACATAAAATAGATATAATTTTAGGTATGATGCAAATTAGCGACAACAGGCATCTATGTTAAAAAAAATGGTAAAAAAGCACCTGTTCCCATCTCAAGTATAAAGAGTCTTTTATTTATGCAACAAAGTTATTTTCAGTATTTTCAACTCTCATGACTGCCAAACTATAACCCTAACCCTAACCCTAAACCTAACCCTAACCCTAGCAATCAGGAAATGGATGGTGCTCCGTCTCTGACTGTTCCTACGAGAAACTAATGCTTGCAAAAGGTTCCTAGGTATGTGTTGGAAGTGCTCCAACTGGAAGTGGAGGAATACAGACGGTATTTTGGTTGCATTTGGAGGGGAAGCGGTTTGATGCGAATTCGCGACAACAGGCGTCAAGGCGTTAACCGCATCCGTTGCTCACTACCAAGCACAGACAGGCAGAACGCTTTTCCCACAATTCCTTGTGTTTTTTTCCGTTGGGTGACGTCACACGCCCATTCTTAATACTCTGATGATGCACATATTAGTAGTAGTAGATTAGTTTATTTGACAGGGACAGTGCAATAAACATAGACAATTAATCAAAGACAATCAATCTGATGTGTTGCACATAGAGTGTATAGCTATTAGCTAATTTGCAACTCTTGTCCCTGGATGGGCTTTAGAAAAAAGAATCAAGATAAAAAATATACACAATAACCACATACATCAATGCAGAAAAATTATAAATACACAATTATAAATATTATAAATATTATAAATACACAAATATAACAGCCTGACTCACATTTAACATAAATATTATAAATACACAAATATAACAGCCTGACTCACATTTAACACATATAACATAACTCACATTTGCCTATTTCAGGCCTTCCTCCCTCCATCACTCACTATAAACAAACACATTTATTCCTTCCCTTCATTCACTCTCACTTTGCAGACAAATAATTCATACATGAGTACATTCTTGTTTATTCTTCAGCCAGTTTTTAACATTTTTAGTGAATGTTTTAAAGTCCGTTATTATTTTAATTTCATTTGGCATTGTGTTCCAGATGTGACTGCCCTTTATAGAGAAAGCTGTTTGTCCAAATGTGGTTCTGCGGTGGAATATTTTACAGTTATTGTTAACAGAACTCCTGGTGGCTCTGCTGCTGTCCTGTCTTTGGACGAAACCAGCAAGTGGCTCGGGTGCTGATTTATGGAAACATTTGAACGTTAATTTCAGAAGACAGAGGTCAATGAAGCTCTCAAAACTCAATAGGTTGTATTTTTTTAAAACATTACAGTGATGCCACCTAATGGGCTTTTTGTCCAAGATTTTTAGGGTTTGATTATATAATGAACCTATATGTCTTATTGTGGAAGGGGCTGCTTGAGCCCAGACTGTCAAACAGTATGATATATGAGAAAAAACCATAGAATGCATATACAGTGCAGCTGCTTCGTAAGGTATGTAATATCTAATTAATTTAAAGCAGTTCAGATTTTTTTTTACTGTTTTTGAAATTTTCTTTATATGAAGATTAAATTTGAGTTGAGGATCTAGTACAATGCCAAGGTATTTGAATTCTGTAGCTAAACTGATGTCATGATCATGTATATTAACTTTAAAATGTTGCAGGTTACATTTTTTGATTGAAAAGCACATTGAGACTGTTTTCTGAAGGTTCAGCAATAGATGGTTCTTGAGGAGCCACTCTTGGACATCAACCATACTTGTAGACAGTACATCTGCAGCCTGTGCTGGAGTCTTGGCAGCTGTGTAAATAACTGCATCATCTGCATAAAGTTGGCATGTTGCAGCTGAGCAGTGTAACGGCAAGTCATTAATAAAAATGCTGAAAAGTAAAGGACCAAGAATGGACCCTTGTGGGATACCCATGCGGTTGTTTAAAAATGAGGATTTATCCTGGTGAACTTTTACACACTGTTCTCTATTCTGGAGATAAGATGCAAACCATTCTAATGTATTTGGGGAGAAGTTAAAAGATACCATTTTGGATAAAAGCAAACTGTGGTTTACAGTATCGAAAGCCTTTTTGAGATCTAGAAAAACAGCTCCTACCACATTACCCCTGTCCAAGGACTGTTTGACGTTTTCAATAAGGCAACAATTTGCTGTTTCTGTTGAGTATCCTGGTCTAAAACCAAATTGATGTGGATGAAGAAGTTGACTGTCTTGTAAGTAGTCTATCAGCTGTGTAGCTACAACTTTTTCAAGAACCTTAGATAGGACTGGTAAAATAGAGATTGGGCGGTAATTGCATATATCGTCTTTACTGCCTGATTTATGAACTGGTATGACGACAGCTTTTTTCCAGCCAGATGGAAATGTACTAGACCTAATGGAGAGATTAATGAGATGAGTCAGTGGTTTGATTAATATTTTGCTATGCATTTTGAGAAAGGAGGTGCTCATATTGTAGATATCATTAGTTTTTGAGTTTGACAGTGTTTTAACAATACCAGCAATTAACTTCTCATTTACCTCATCGATGTGAAAAGTATCTGTTGGAAGTATGGAATTTGTGTTGTTGAGCACATTTGGCAGCACAAAAATTTTTGTTAAGTCTTCCACAGAGCCCACAAAGTGTAAATTAAATTCATTTGCCAAAGTAGCCTTGTCACTGACGGTCTTGCCATTGATTCTAAGTTCCTTTACCCCCTTCTGATCGTTTTTTTTATTAGTTAAGTTATTTAAATGCCTCCATAGGGAACTGTTGTTACCCTTTGCATGATCTATCAGTTTATTGTAATAAGATATTTTTGATTTTCGCAGCTCATGTACCACTTTATTTCTTAAACTTTTGTACACAAGGTGATCATTTTGTAGTTTGGAGGTTAGTGATGTTTTCAGTGCATAGTCTCGCCTCTTCATAAGTTTTCTTATTTCATTATTTAACCATGGTAGGCTAATCTTCTGTTGTCTACTTTTAATTTGCTTTGAAAATTTTTCTATAGACTTTGTGATTGTTGCAGTTATAAAATTACAACAATCATCTACTTCACATGTTGCCATGAGCTGCTCCCAATTTTGATTCTCTAAGTAATGTTCAAACTCCTCATTTTTTGATTTGGGGATAATAAAATTTGATTTGTCAATATCGACTCCCCCAAAATACTGTAGTCGCTTTTTAGTAAGTTTCCTGACAGCAAGAACCATGTTATGATCTGAGAGACCAGTTACAAGATTATAGGTTCTGGTTATTCGTTCTGGTTTATTAGTAAATACCATGTCAATAAGTGTTCTGGATTGTTTGGTTATCCTGGTGGGTCCTTTGATGATTTGCTGGTAATTAAATTTAGTCATGAGGCTTTTCAGTTTTTGTTTGTCTTTTTTATCAGACCAGTTGATATTAAAGTCACCATGAATTATTGTTTCTCTGTTCTTCTCAAGTTGTTTAACCAGATCACTTAATTCATTATAAAAGGAAGAGTTGTGTGACGGTGGGTTGTACACTACTGCAATGTTGAAATTCATTACCGGAGAGAGACATACATTAACAGCTAAACATTCAAGTGAAGTATTCAAATCAACCAGTTGACATTTATATTTCTCTTTGATGTAAATTAAAACACCTCCTCCCCTCCCTACCTGCCTGTCTTTTCTAAAACACTGGTAGCCCACAATATCGATCATATTAGTGTCTATGTTACTGTGTAGCCAGCTTTCTGAGAGACAAAGGTAGTCCAGATTTGAGTCCAACAGCAACACCGAAATCTCATCTCTTTTGGGGATTATGCTCCGTATGTTTAAATGACCGCCGGGGATCCCCTTTGGTTTAGCCTTGGTGTCCCAAAGAACTCGTGCATGATTAACAGTTTGGAAAAATAAATGTTGTTTTTGCTTTTGTACAGCTCGGTTTTGTGCTAACCCAGTGGTCTGCTGTTTAATAGTGGCAGGTCCAGGGTTAAGGTGAATATCTCCTGCCAGAAGTAGCAGAACTAACAGAACTTTAATTGTATATCCTCTGCCATATTGTGATTTTTGCTTAACAGCCATGTTTGCCTTAATTTGGAAGTTTTTGCTCAGGGCTTTTAAAGACCACATAAAGTGTAGGGTGAGATGTCCAAGCCCAAATCCATACAGATAAAACTTTTTAACTTCACCTTTGGTTGAGTTTGTCGGAAAATCCTTCTTGTTGCAGGTCCAGACACACAAAGACAAAACGAAGAGGAAGTAGAGAAGTAGAGAAGGCTTATTAGTGGTGCCCATCAGCCCACTTTTTAATCCGGTGGCAGCCATCTTCAGTCTTTCTTGGAAAGAAGGAAAAAGAAAATCTGTGGATAGTAAAATAAATTCTGCTTATATCGCCAGAATCTGATCCGATCGTCCTCGAATCCAGCTGGGCCTCAGCTAGCCAACTAGCCCCTTCCGTTGCTGGTCTCGTTGCTCATAGTCTCCGTAACTGGTCTCCCGTCCCGCTCCTCCAACCGAGTCTCGTCACACACCGCCGCTGCCACCGAGCTCCGCTGAGGTCACGGTAAGTCCTCCGCTAGGCACCGCCACCTACCGTCGTCTGCCTGGGTGAAATCTCTGCTGAGCCCCGTCAACAAATAGCCGCTTGCCTGGTAGTATCTCCGCTGGGCCTCGCAGCTGGGCTTCGATTCAGGCTGGTGTAAGGTGGAATGACTGGCGCCAGCATTAAGCTAACTAGCGTTAGCTTAGCAATCGCTTCGGGTAGTCTCGTCGCACACCGCCGCTGCAGTCACGGTAAGTCCTCCGCTGGGCACCGCCGCCTACCGCCGTCTGCCTGGGTGAAATCTCTGCTGAGCCCCGTCAACAAATAGCCGCCTGCCTGGTAGTATCTCCGCTGGGCCTCGCAGCTGGGCTTTGATTCAGGCTGGTGTTAGGTGGAATGGCTGGCGCCAGCATTAAGCTAACTAGCGTTAGCTTAGCAATCGCTTCAGGTAGGGCACATCAGTGAATCACAAGGAAGCGCTGGAATCGCTGGTCAGTTTACTCACAGTGGCCGGATAAAAGCGATCAAAGGGGTAATCCACCGGAGGTATATCCGATCGCTGTAGGTTAGTTATTTAGAGACTGGCGCCAGCATTAAGCTAACTAGTGTTAGCTTAGCAATCGCTTCAGGTAGCATTAAGCTACAATTACAATTTCACTCTCATCGGATGACCTTGAGATCAAAGGTTGGGTCAGATTTTTCCCTAAATCTTCTCAGTGAAGTAACTACTGAAAGAAATGATGGAGGCTTTTCAAATCGATATAGTAGTTGTATCTAATACACATGTTGGATGACTTACACCCTCACCTAACTATGGGTTTGGGCTCAAAGGTTCAAAGTTAACATTGCAGTTGCAGTATGGTAAATGTTACATTTACTGTTACTATAAAACAAGTAAAGCTATGGCCACCAAACCTGGTATACAGGTTCAGCTTGGGATCCTGAACTCTGACTGTGGGTTTGGGGTCAAAAGGTCAAAGGTCAAGGTTGACATTTCTTATGCCTTATTACTGTACAACACATACGTAAAGCTAGGGTCACCAAACCTGATACAGAGGTTCACCTTGGAATCTTGATCTCTGACTATGGGTTTGGGGTCAAAAGGTCAAGGGTATTATTTCTTATGCCTTATTACTGTACAACGACTAAAGTTAGGGTCACCAAACTTGGTACACAGGTTCACCTTGCGATCCTGAACTCTGATTATGGGTTAGGGGTCAAAAGGTAAAAGGTCAAGGTTAACATTCCTTATGCCTTATGTACAAGTAAAGCTAGGGCCACCAAACTTGGTATACAGGTTCACCCTGTGACCCTGAAGTATGACTGTGGTTTTGGGATCGCAAGGTCAAAGGTCAACATCAAAATACCTTATAAAGTATATCGCAACAACAAAGAAAGTTAGGGTCACCAAACCTGGTACACAGGTTCACTCTGAGACCATGACCTCTGACTACAGGTTTGGGGTCAAAAGGTCAAGGTTGACACTCCCTATGATCTCTTACTATAGAACGCGTAAAGTTCTCTAGGGTCACCATACTTGCTACACAGGTTGACCTTGGGATCCTGACCTCCAACTATGGGTTGTATACTTTATTGTATATTTATGGAAGATGGGCTTATCACAATTTGGTTCTGCCTCAGTAATTATATTGAAAAGTTGAAAACTGTTGTCTGTCAGTAAGTATTGGGATCTTCAAAGAAAACAGAGGTGGGAGATATTGCACTCACCTCACAGTGCTCTTGTTTCCATTGCTGTAATAGCAAAATTCACTTGGACAAGCAGATAAATACGTTTTGCACTTCTGACAATGAACTTTAGAGTAGATCATCGTAATATGACCCAGAAATTCACACACCACATGTTGAGAAAACAGGAAAGCACCAGCTAGTGCACCACTCCATCCATGGGAGTGGCCAAAGAAGCCATGGAGAGGTTTCATATAGATTGTATTAGGTATATAATTATACTGGTCGTTTTGGGGAAAAATGTTCCCGATGATTGTTGATTCACGTTTAAAGGTTCCTCACATCTCTTGCCCAAGCCTTGCCTTTACTTTTTTTTAACTCCTTGCGCTGTGTGTATATGGGTTTTTGTCATATTTTATTTTGTTGTTCCTCTGAGTGTTGCTATCCCTTTGCTTCTGCAATGCTGTAAATTTCCCCATTGTTGGACTAATAAAGGTTTATCTTATTTTCATTGCTGAGAGTAAATCTTTCTTTTGTTATTGAAGCTCTCACCTACAAAGATGTCTGATCTCTTCAAGGTTTTGACTTTGTTCTTACTACAGGATTAATTAAACCCCAAAAGAATTTTCTTAAACGGACTAAAAAGTAATGAAGTAGTTGGGTAATAACTGGCTACTACCTCAGTTTTCCATTAACCATTTGAAAGCCAAGTGTTATTCTTGCAAATATGTAATACATCTGCAGTGTGACATCTTAAATCCATAATATTCCTTTTTGTCTGAGACCAAAGCAGAATGTTTAAAATTGAGTCAAAGTCTGTTCTAGTTGCAGCTTTATATGAGAATTTAAAATTCACCATTTGTTTTTGAGGCATGCATACTCACCATCAGATCCTCATCTTACTCTCAGATCATGAAGCCTTCTGTTTGAAGGATTACAATAATCTGGGCACAAGTTTTTATGCTCTTTTCTTGCCTAAGCAAATTCTGCAAAAGTCATTTTGCTGTTTAAACAATGTTATGGATAGATGAATATTTCTGAATTGTAACAAGTTTTGGGTAGCTTACTAGGCCCCAAGTGTAGTTGGTTAGCATCGTCTTTTGGTCACTACTAAATGCTGATTAGGTTCTTCTTAATCCAGCTAGCAACAGCAATTATACCACCCCTGGCAAAAGCTATGCAGTCACCACTCTGAAAGGATGCTCATTCAGCTGTTTTATTTATTTATTTAAATTTTAACAGCTGAACATTCTAGCTTTGTGGAACATACCTTAAAATATTAAATAAAATTGTTGAAATTGATCGCTTTTTTCCAGATCAAAAGGAGAAAAAATTATGGAATCGTTCAATAATGATGAAAAAATACAGAACTAGAAAAGCACTCGGAGAGCGCAGACCTCCGCCAAGCGCCACAATTCCCCCCATACAGTGTTTATGTGTACGTTTTCAGATTCCTTGAGCATGTAAACATATGACTAGCAATTGGATTCACAATGATTATTTGTTTATTTGACAGGGACAGTGCAATAAACACACAATTAATCAATGACAATCAATCTGATAGTGATAGGATTAGTGGTTCAGTAGTAAAAGCATTGCCTCCTTGGCGGAGGTAATAAACTGAAGTGTTGCTGTTGTGTCCATCTCCTCCACTGACGGATGCAAATTGGGTAGACAGGTTGCCATGGGTTTTATATTATATTGTAACGTGCTGCTCGACATGGCGACGTCCCACCGGGAGGTTCGAACTCACGCCTCCCGCTCCGGAGTCCCGCACTCTACCTGTGTCGCCTATAGGGTCAACCCACTTGGCAAGCCAAGTAGGGTGCTCATATTGAGTTCGCTACAATATTATTTTTTGGGGGGTTGTGCTCTGCGGCAAACGAGAATTTAGAAGCTTCGCCGGCAGAGAGCTCGTTTTTGCGCAGCTCCTATGGCTGGCCGGGGAATTTCTGCCAAAGAATCCGTCGGCGGACAGCTGCCTGTGTGAGGTTTTGCAGTTGCGCGCAAACACAGGCACGCTGGCGGGCCCAGGCCAGCAGTGTTTTCCGCGTCCTTTTGTGCCTAAAACGTTGAAGAACGCAGAGTTTGTGTTGCAGACACGACGACCAGCGCCCTCCATTGCGCCTGCGCACATGTTGAAAATGGCTGTATGTCACAGTGTTGAATGAAAAATGCTTTAAAAAATTCCTGTATCCAGACGGTGAACCAGATCACCCCCAAAATTTAATCAGTTCTTCCTTGTACCATTTCCAACAACACCTGAAAGTTTCATGGAAATCCGTCCAAGATTTTTTGAGTTATCTTGCTAACCAACAGACAGACAGACAGACAGACAAACACAGACAAACCCCGGCAAAAACATAACCTCCTCCTGGCCTTTTCGGCCTGGCGGAGGTAATTAAAGAAAATCACAATTTGTACTTAGTTGCACCTCCTCTAGTTTTTGTGACAGCTTGAATTCTTTGAGGCATGGAAACTAAGGTCCAAACTTCTTACAGCAGTCAACAGATCAACTTTGCAAAATGGAACCTTGACATGGACCTTTTTTTTTCCCAGGTTCAACCATAACTGCTGAATCAGGCTAGGGGTTAGGGAAAAAAATCAGTACAGTACATGGTGGCACTCGCGATGATGCATCAATCGCTAATCACATCTATCAGTCTTTTATTAATTATATACAGTATACAGTACAGTATGTGTAAATGTTGTGTAATGAAATTAAAGGGTTTTATAGGTAATTTAATGTTGGTACACCTATTAGTGTAAATATGAATGTGAGTAGGAATGAAGATTTACTTTTATCACACTCAATTCCTCGTTAGGGCACCATCCACAATTTATCCCCTTAACGCCTGAATTTATTTCCAATTATGAAAAAAAATTTCACTTGTGTTTTTGCTTTCAAGTAGATGCTAAATTAAGTTGAGAAAGTTAATTTGACTATAGCACATAAAATAGATATAATTTTATGTATGATGCAAATTAGCGACAACAGGAATCTATGGTAAAAAAAATGGTAAAAAAAAAAGCACCTGTTCCCATCTCAAGTATGAAGAGTCTTTTATTTATGCAACAAAGTTATTTTCAGTATTTTCAACTGTCATGACTGCCACACTATCATAAACCACTACAATGAACTATAAAAAACACATTATAAACACAAAACACAAGCAATGAACAAGAACAAAAACCTGCTGGAAACACCTCTTTCCTCCCACTCAGTTCAAAATCAAAGCTCAAATCAAGCTCAAAATCTGCACAACATGATTTTGTAATCACCTGGTTCAGGAATGTATTCCTCATCACTGTCCCCACTTTCACTGAGACAGCTGTCGTCACTGTCCACAGGTGGAGCCCTGGGCCGAGGTCCACCTGCTGGCTTTCCATAGAATGATGCTGCGTTCATTTTTAGATCTACAGATATAAAGAAAAATAATGGACAAAAATTACATTTATATCCCACCACATTATTTCTGTTATGATTATAGATATGAGGTAGAATGGCAGTTTCTTTTTTTTTTCCCTGTCCTGTTCGGCAGTTTAGGCAGGCAGTATGAAAATCTAGATGCCTAGCTCTGTTACAACAGTTTTGCTCTACAACGGGGTGATGAGGAAAAAGCTACCGCTGTGAAGTCAGCTCCAGCTCTCCTCTCTCACATCCAGCATGCTATGTTATTTATTGTTCACGTGAACTATGGTGTAGAGTTTTAGAATGGCAGTTTCTAAAGAAAATGTGTGTGAGTGTTGAACACCATCTAAATACGGCACCTTATTTGCGGCCGTTGTGGCCGACGGAGGTTATCCATTGTGGCTGAATGTAGCGAATTAGCATCACACCGAAATCGTCTAATATCTTCAAAATTATTCGTCATAGGTACTCCACTCCTTCGTGGTAGTGATAAAAGTACACAATAAGCCTGTACATATTTTTATTTTAGTACAACTTACCTGAGATTGGACAATTTTTCCACGATTGTCTTCTGAAAATGCAGACGTAGCACGAGGCGAGCGTAGCAATCAGGAGATGGATGATGCTCCGTCTCTGACCGTTCCTACGAGAAACTAATGCTTGCAAAAGGTTCCTAGGTATGTGTTGGAAGTGCTCCAACCGGTAGTGGAGGAATATGGACGGTGTTTTGGTTGCATTTGGAGCGGAAGCGGATTGATGCGAATTCACGACGACAGGCGTCAAGGGGATTATAGAGGTGGAAACTCTTATGCACAAAGACTTAAGCTTAAGAATTTAGCAATTGGTAAGTTAAGCCTTAGTTAATAATCCTATTGAAAATATTTGATCAGTCTCATAATAAACCCTTGTGTGAGTTCTTGTCTCTGATGATCAAGAAAATGGACATGAAATCAAACAATAACTCCCATATGTCTTTCAATGATTTAATAAGGAATATCAGAATAGGTTAACATATTTGCATAACTTTAAAACAGAGAATTTACATGTATCATGGGCATCATAGACTGTTACTGAGTTACTTATGAATCAAGCATTTGTGGAACCACACGAAGCATAGTTTAATTTGTCAGTATACTGGAAATTGGAAAACCATAAAATAGCATTGGTTGAGAAAAGTGGATGCGATTTTATGAAGAAAATGATAATTAACTTTATAAAAAATTAGAAAATTTGTTTTACGCTGGAAAAAAAAGTAGATTAATGAAAGACAACATGCATTTTGAGATTTTGATGGGTGTTTGCATAAAATTAGGTTCAAAGAACTTATATCAGGAATATTCTGAAGACAAGTGTAAATTACATAACAGACCGTCAGCCGCAGAAACTTTGCATCCCAATGGGTAGCAGGCGGGTCCACTGGATTCTGTTTCACTGGACCAACGTGGGTCTGTGGGGAGACTCCATACCACTTTTATGGCCTCCTCCCGGGATCACAAAGGCTGGTCTCCAGCAGGCTGGGTGAGGTCTTCTCTGATGCACTGAAGAAGGAATTAGTTTATGGTGCAAAGTCTCATCAGAAAGTCAAATTACATCACAAACTCATTTCTTCCGATGTTGGTGGGTTAAATGAGTTGGTTTAAGCTTTATAAAAATTAAACAAAATCTTCTTGCATGATAATTTAAAGAAAAAGAAGAATAAAATAAGTAAAATTAATTTTAAAGAAAAGAAACAGGATTTACACAGAGCATGACAGGCTCTGGGCCCTTTTTAAAAATATAGGAGAAATTGGAGGAGCAGAAAAAGCTGCTCACAGCTTTTGCCAACCACACCTGAGCAGACTCTGAACAAAGAGCAATAAAACTTAAGTTTTCTCTAATGTTGCAGGGTGGTCCCAAAACTTCATGAGACCTGAGGTGGCCAAATTATATTTGAGCTTCTTCCAACAGGGATCATAAACTCGACCTAAAAAGGGAAATGCCATGAAGCTTTGAACTCTATTGGTCAGTTAAAGTGCAGCTATGGTCTCCTGAAGAATGAGGAGGGGAAGAGACATTTGATCTGAGAAGTGAGACCCCCTTTTAAGACACATATTGCTGAAAAAAGCATAAATTCCTTAAACTTTAGTGACTAAAATATTCTACTCAATAAAGGAGCATAAAATGTTTCTACATCTACTGTAATTAACTTGTGATAAGCATGCAAACATTAATCTCTTCCTGAAAATAGCAGAACATATCATAATCATATCAAAGCGAATCATATCAATAAAAGCATTTGAAACCCATTGACCGTCCCAGAGTTCAATCAGGTCTTTGTTGGCAGATACTGTCTTAAGAGAAAGAATATGAGTTAGTTCATAGTCCATAAGGCATAAATTCCACTGCAAGTCATGTGTAATGACAATAAAGTTGAATCTCATCTCATCTCATCTCATCTCAAAGGAAGAAGTTAAATATTCCTGATTCATCCACCAGATGGCACAGTGAAACAGGTTGTTTACTGGAGAGTCTTGGCTTCCACAGTCTTGACTATGTCGATCATAAAACTGTCAGTTACAACATTCCTTTGCCAAAGAGTCTTGGAGAAAGGGATTAACTTCCACTTTATGGCCGATGGATAGGGTTACAGCTCTAGTTCTTGGGTGAGAGAAGTCACACTACAGTTGCAAACTCTTGGTTATCAATTAACCATTTGAGTTTTCAGTTCACTAGATGGTGCAAAGTGCCTATTGTCAGCTGAAGTCATAGCTTGTCACGCGAGATTTGCTGCCAGGTGTACTGATTAAGATAGCGGACAGAGAAATGACACCATAGAAATAACTGCACTGAAAAGGTGTAACTCAAATGTCAGGATTTTTCTGGGATTTTACAGTAAGAACGAATGACCTTGACATGACACACTTAACCCACCAGGACCGTGACAAAAAAAGGACACTCGGAACACAACAAGCACGAGGGCCACCCACCCATGTCTGCACCATTCAGTGGCAGCAGCGGTAATGAGCAACATTCATCCATCCATCCATCTTCTTCCACTTAATCCTTTTCGGGTCGCGGGGGGGTGGGGGGTGGGAGGTGGGAGGCTGGAGCCTATCCCAGCATCTTTGGGCGAGAGGCAGAGTACACCCTGGACAGATCGCCAGTCCATCACAGGGCCAACACAGAGAGACAGACAACCATTCACTCTCACAGTCATACCTAAGGACAATTTAAAATCCCCAGTTTGATGGTGCCAGTTAAATGTCAACTAGCTCTGTAAACGTCTAGCAAGACAAAGCAACTTCCAAACTTGAGTGAGCCAAGAAGATAACAGTCCACTGCACACCCCACCTGCAAATACCTGCATCCATGCAGCGCAGTGAAAAGAAGGCCCCTGCTACATACTGGAATTAAGGCGCTGGAGCCTAGGCATGTGACTCTGTCCCACTGCCACGGTGGTTCCCAAACTCCACCCAGAAGTAAAGCCTAAATAAAGATGAGGAATCCCCAGGTGCAACAGAAAGGATCGCACCAATCCACGATATGTGGACGTCCTGAGTAGTGAACTCGCCCATGACCACAACAGCACACCATCCCACGCAGGACCGAGATCCACAACCACCAAAGCAGAAGTGACCGCAGTGAGTTGAGAAGACTGAATACTCTATTATATGAAGCAGATATTCACAGTTTTACTTTGTGGACACAATTTGACCTTCAATAAGGGGGAAAAAATAAAATGTATGGTATCGCAATACTGAATTTATAGTGAAATTACAATACATAAAAAATAATAGTATCCTAATAGCACTGCATTGTGACTCAAGTATCACAATTGTATTGTTGTATCATGAAGCTTTTGGAAGATCCCCACTCCTGAGATTCAGAATGATTGCTGGCCATGTCCCTGAGTTGACATGTCTATCGTGAAGCAAAGTTCTCACACTCATTGATCTGTGGCAAGATGCATTATCATCCTGAAAAATAACTTCATTGTCATCAAACCTACTTCCTACTGATGGAATGAGGAAAGTGTCCAAACCTTCAATATCCACTTGTGTGTTGACTGAAGAGGTAATGACTGCCACCTCCTGTCATGGAACTGTAACTGTGGACATTTGTTTTCTTCAGGCAGTCATCTTTGTGTTCAGTTTCAATGGAACAGCACCAAACAACACTTGTAATATCATGTCATTACACAATGCAGATTCCTGACTATCACTTGTGTCCAGTCAGCCACAGTCATTACTGTTTCTCTTTAGTCAACTGTCACCTTGTCTTCCTCCTCTTCAGGTTTAATGATGGTTTACTTTTGGCTTTACTGTTTATAACTCATATTTCCTTCAGCTGATTTCTTGTAGTTTAGTCACACACGTTGACTCTGTTTTCTTCCCATTTGTTTTTCACTTATTTTTTAATGCATTTCATATTTTCAAGGCATATTGATTTGAGTTGTCTTTCCTAATGTTTTGATGACTTTTTGGGCTAATTATATATTTTTCCCTTTCACAAGCCTTCTATTTTGTTTGTACTCACTCCAAATTGTAGACGTAGTTGGCTGGGAAAACCATCAATTTTTGCCACATTCCATGTGGAATTAACTTTTTAAGGAGTTTCATAACCTTGTCCATAATTTCAACTGATCACTGTCTTCTTGAGGCCATGTTTCCTGTTAATCAGTCAGGTGCAACAGCTCATTAAGTTTTGCAAGCAGTCCAACTGCAGACTAATTTATTTTTCATTGATTTATCTTTCTGCAGGTGTTTTTAATGCAGATTATAAGATGATTCAGTATTTTTTCTGCATGACTGAGTGGTTCCACAATTTTTGCCAAGGGTTGTAAATTCCAGGAAGAGTTCCTCTGATTACCTTTGCCCAGAAGTTCACCATGACTGATGTTTTGTCCCACACACAGGCCTTGGCTTCAGTATTGCAGGTGGAGTTGGCAACCAGCACATCCCTGGAGACAACAGTATCTATGTCACCAAAATAATAGACGGCGGGGCAGCACAGAAAGATGGTCGGCTACAAATTGGAGACAGATTATTAATGGTGAGCATCACGCATGTCAGCATCAACATCATATACAGATGTACATAATTGCATGTGTGAATGCTGGTTGTACGAGAGCTACAGTGAATGAAAACTGGTTGGTTATTTGCCTCATATAATTTCTGCTAAAGCATTTTAACTGAAATTCTGTGTCCTGCTCATCAACCCAATCCAAACTGTTTTAATCAGTCCTGGAGTGTGTAGAATGTGGTGTCATGCATATTATGTGGAGTGACGTGTTTTTTGCTGTCAGTTTACTGTGTGGGAGGGTGGTCATATTTCTTTCCAAATGCATCCTTCTTGTGACCTTAAGTTGCTCTCCACATGCTGCGATGCGACCTCCACCTAAACCTTGGGTGGTGCCACTTGTGTTGACAGCTGCACCAGTCCTCACCATAGCTTCACGAGCAGCTGACAGCAGTTCGACTCCGTTAATTTTTGACACTCTGCATCGTCAGGTGACTTACTGAGACAAAACCTTAACATAGAAAATAAGTTTTTAGTCAAGAATTCATCAAAACCATATGTTAGCTGCAGGCCATTTCCTTGTTTTTTAGGGGGCCCTATGCAAGATTTTGTTTGGGGAGGGGCCCACCCCCGGTTTGTTTGTCAGATCACACTGCATCTAGTACATCTTGCATAATACGAAAATAAACAGAATACTGTTTATACAAGCTCCTGCCCCAAGTGGAAGAGTTTAAGTATCTCAGGGTCTTATTCACGAATGAGGGGAGAATGGAGTGAGAGACTGACAGACGGATCGGAGCAGCATCTGCAGTGATGCAGACGTTGTACCGGTCTGTTGTGGTGAAGAGGGAGCTGAGCTCTAAGGCAAAGCTGTCGATTTACCGGTCAATGTACGTTCCTACCCTCACCTATAGTCATGAGCTTTGAGTAATGACCAAAAGAACGAGATTGCGGATACAAGCAGCTGAAATGAGTTTTCGCCGTAGGATTGCTGGACTCACCCTTAGAGATAGGGTGAGGAGCTCAGTCATCTGGGAGAGGCTCAGAGTAGAACCACTGCTCCCCCACATTGAAAGGAGCCAGTTGAGGTGGTTTGGGCATCTGATCAGGATGCCTCCTGGACGCCTCCCACTTGAGGTGTTTCGGGCACGTCCCACTGGGAGGAGACCCTGGGGCAGACCCAGGACAGACTACATCCCAGCTGGTCTGGGAACACCTTGGTATCCTCTCTGAAGATCTGGACCAGGTGGCTGGGGCGAGGGAGGTCTGGGCATCTCTGCTTGAGCTGCTGCCTCCATGACCCGGACCTCTGGAAAAACGATGGATGGATTAACAGAATGCCAGATATAAAAATGACTAAACATGCTATGAAAAATTCGCAAAAAAAGAAAGTATAAATTAGGCTGCTAAATTTTCCAACAAAATAAACCTAAACAACACAGTTTTAAAAGCCAGAGCAACATTTATATAGATGCATTAATCAGAGTATTATGTTTGCTCAAAATCAGCAGGCAGAGAGGCATATAAACAGACAGAAAACCCCATTAGTTGTCAATGGAGAGATAAAAACTGTTATTTGATTGACTGATGGATGAAGAATGGAAAGCTGATTGGTCCAGATAACATACCTGTGGAGGTATGGAGATGTTTAGGAGAGATGGCAGTGGACTTTTTAACCAGAATGTTTAACACAATCTTGGAGAGTGAGATGATGTCTGAGGAGTGGAGAAGTCTCTTGGTACCAATTTTCAAGAACAAAGGTGATCCTCAGAGCTGTAGTAACTACAGAAGCACGAAGCTGATCAGCCACACTGTGAAGATATGGGAAAGAGTTGTTGAAGTCACACACAGACGCAGTGACACGTTACTTATGTATGCCTATATTGCTTTGCACCGAGGCATAATGTCTGCTACAGTCTCAAAAATTATCCAACCCCTTCATGACAAGCATCTTGAGTATTTTGTAGAGCACCCTTTTGCTGTTATGACCTGCTGCAAATGTAATGCATAGCCAGACACCAGCTTCTGGCCACTTAGAAGTCTTAGCCCATTCCTCATGGGGAAAGACCTCCAGTTCACTAATATTCTTGGGTTTGTGAGCTCCAACTGCCTTTTTCTAATTCCACCAGAGATTTTCACTGGGGTTCAAGTCAGGCAACTGTGATGACCACTCTAGTATCTTCCAGGACTTCTTCTGAAACCAAGCCTTGGTGGACTCTGAGGTATGCTTGGGATCATTGTCCTGCTGGAAGGTCCAATGACATCCAAGCTTCAGTTTCCTCACAAACACCATGGCATTTTCTCCCAGGATTTCCTAATACTTGATTGAATCCATCTTGCCCTCCACATGCTGCAGGTCTCCAGTGCCAGAGAAAGTAAAGCATCCCCAGAGCATCACTGAGCCACCGCCATGCTTCACTGTGGGCAGGGTGTTCTGTTCAGCATATGCTACATTCTTCCTCCTCCAGACATACCGCTGATCCATAAGCCTGAGAAGTTACAGTTTTCTTTCATCAACAGAATTCCCAAATCTCTTTGGTTTATTCATACAGTTTTGAACAAATTGGAACCACATTCTCTTGTGCTTTTGGGTCAGTACTGGTGTATGTCTTGGAATTTGGGCATAGAGCCCTTCAGCATTTAGTATACACCTTACTGTGGAAACTAAACCTCACTCTGGTGGCAGCTGTTGATAGCTTCCTGTTTCTGCCACGTCCAGGTGGTGTAGCCACCATTCTTTTAACTGAATAATTTTGAGACTGCAGTACTCATTGAAAGTAGGATTGAGTGTTGAATTTGGATAAAATCCTTCTAATATCAGTTTTATTTAACTATTTAAGCTGTTCTTGTGTAATTTTTTTTTTTGCAAACACCTGAAATTTTTTGAATTTTCCCAATAATCCCAAAATGCAGCTGTTTGTATGTGTATCACTCTATTTCTTGTGATCATTGAGGCATTGCTGAGTGATGACAAAATGGCCAGATTGACAAAATATCTTTCAATGATCTTTCAGCGATCTCTCAACATCTCTCAGTGATCCTCGGTGATGTCCACAGTCCTCGAAGTTTTGACTCAGTCCAATACAATCTCTCAACAATCACCAAAGGCAAGCAACCTCTCAACATTATCTCAACTATCTCATCGATGTTCCAATGATCTCACAGTAATCTCCACCATGGTCTTTCAATGAACTCTTGATTTTTCATCAAACACTCAGCATTTCCTCAGTGGTCTCTCAGCAATCTCTACTTTTGGGGTGGAAAAATTTGGTGTTCATTGAAAGATTGCTGAGAGATCATTGAGAGATCAAAGAGATTGTTGAGTGGTCAAGAAGTGCTCAAGGAGTGCTCAACGATCTTATCGCTCTTCCCATGATCTCTCAGCAATCTTTCAGTGTTCTTTCAGCAGTACTTCAGTCAACTCCAAATTTCTCCACTCCAAAGGTAGAGATGACTGAGAGATCAGGGAGGGATTACTAAGAGCCCCTTGTGTGTTTTGGACTGAGTCAAAACTTTGAGGATACTGTGGTGGCTGTGGAGATCACTGAAGATTATTGAGAGATCAAAAATTTGCCAGATCTCTCAACAATCTCTTAATGATCTCCACCCCTGTGTAAAGGGGGTATAAGCGATCGATGAAAGGCCAATAGAGTTCATTGAAGACTGCGGTGGAGATCATTGAGAGACCATTGGTAGATCAATGAGATTGTGTGCTCACTGAGAGTTCACTGAGAGATTGTTTTGGACTGAGCCCAAACTTTGAGGAGGTCACTGAGAGATCATTTAGAGAGCTTGATGATCACTGGGGGTAATATCTCATGGTGCGGCGAATGCTGATGAACGTGGCGATTGTTGGATTTGCCACCTTTTCTGATGAAGGGTTTGCCTCCATCATTAGCAACGGTTAGTGACGTTTAACAACCATTTGCAACATTCACATGAGTGTTTGAAAGAGTGTTTGTGAAAGACAGCTGATGAACTTTCGTGACTATTTTTTTGATTGATTGATTGAATATTAATTTCCAAGTCCTGCACCTGTGGTGTCCAGCCCATATGGGCTTACAAGACATTGTGGCACTAATAATACTGATGGCCACAAGTCCAACTATACAGTTCATCAAATCTGAAAAGAAAAAGATCCATTCCATGACAACGTAACACATCACATAAAAAAGACATGTATTCACATAAAACAGACATTTATTAACATGTGAGTGGCGGTGTTTGCAATGGTTAGCAACTATTTGCAACTGTTTGGAACCTTTTGCCAACTGCAGATAAAATACCAGACGAATGTCAGGTGAGTCTTGGATCCACCCTGATAAAACAGGGTGCACAAATCTTCCCCACTATTCAGTTTCTCCTGACTGTTGTGGAAGACGGACGCCTGTAAAAGCTATCCACCTCATTCCTGAGGGCGCTGCTGTAGAAATGATTATGGGGCAACTTCTGGTTTCAGCTGAAGTAGTGTTAAAAGGAACTCTGATTATATTGGCATGTTAGCTCTATATGCTTTATTTTTATGTTACTAACATAACTATAATATAATTTTTTTGAAAATAATTCCCAGTTTTATATATTTTTTTTCCACAATATCTTTATTGAACCTTTTTTTTTTTTTTTAACAAACATGATACAAACAATCAAACACTAACACTAAAGTACTACAAAAAAAAAAAATGCACTAAAAACACCAACAACCACCAACAAAATCAAGTCTTCAACAATGCTCCTCTGTTTAGTCTAGACAATCCAATACATAAGTATACATATTATGTTCACCAGTTTGGAATTTACAAGGTCCACACACATCATTCACCTTCTTCTTCAAGAGTTATGTTTAAATTTTTTACATAATCAATAAAAGGTCTCCATATATTCTCAAACACAATTTCCTTTGATTTCAGTATATATGTTATTCTTTCTAATGGAAGGTTTGTTAACATCTGTCTTAACCACTGAGTCACATCTGGTCTATGAGTCTTTTTCCATAATAGTGCAATACATTTTTTGGCATTAAGCAAACTGAGGTCTATGAATGTTCTTTCACTTTTATTAAAATTATGCTTTTCTGGGTACAGACCCAACAAAAACAGTTTAGGATTCAATATGATTTGTTTTGAGATTATTTTTTCAATTGTTACCCTCACCTCTTCCCAAAACATTCTTATTAATCTACATTCCCATAAACAATGAAATAGGGTTCCTTTACTTTCCATGCATTTTGTGCATGTATCTGGTATATTTTTGTTGTATCTATTTAACTCCTCCGGTGTAACATACATCCGCATTAACCATTTGAAATGTATCAATTTAAGGCGTGCATTTATTGATTTGGTTTGAGCTTCTGTACAAGCCAATTCCCATTGTTCCTCTGAAATTTCAATTTGCAGATCTTCTTTCCAGTAGTTTAATCTTTTCAGTGAATTTTCACTTGAAGATAGTGTCAATGAGTTATAAAACTCTGAAATAATACCCTTTCTTTTACTATCTTTCATCATCATTTTTTCCAAGGATGAATAAATAGGTCGAGTGAGAGCTTTATTTTGATTTGATCGAATAAAGTTTCTAAGTTGAAGATATTTAAAAAAATGTGTTCTATTGAGATTAAATTTGATCCTCAGCTCTTCAAAAGACATTATGTTGTCTGCACATGGCAAATATAAATCCTGAATCTTTTGTATCCCTTTTAAATTCCATACTTTAAATACAGCGTCCGCTCTCCCTGGTTTAAAATATTGATTACCCCATATTGGACTAAATTGTGACAATAACTGTGGTTCTTTTAAATAGTTTTTAGCTTCACACCATATTTTGATCATATGCTTTACAAATGGATTTTTAACTTGTTTTTGTAATTTTTTTGCCGAATCTGAGTATATGAATATGGGAAGAGGTAAAGGTAAATTGTATGATTCCATTTCAGTCCAGTGAGGGAGATCATTTGATGAAAAATAATATGTCATAGACCTCAGTTGTGCCGACCAATAATACAACATAAAATTTGGACATTTCAGACCTCCACGGTCAAATGGTAAATATAATAAAGACAAACGTAATCTAGCCCTCCTGTTGTTCCATATAAATTCCACTAACTTTTTTTTTATTCTTGAGAATAGATCTAAAGGTGGTGATAAGGGAATGTATTGAAATAAATAAAGTATTTTAGGTAAAATATTACTTTTAAGTATATTGATTCTCCCGATCATCGACATTGGTAGTGACATCCATCTCTGAGTTAACTCATTGATATCTGACATTAAGGCTTCATAGTTGACACTGGCGACTGATTCTAGCTTAGGCATAATTTGGATTCCTAAATATTTAAACTGATTTACAACATTGAATTGATTTACCTCAGGGGCTGGGTAATTTCTCTGGGTCTCATTTAGCATTAATATTGAAGATTTAGTTTTATTTATTTTATATCCTGATATTTCCCCAAAATTCTTTATTAAATTCAACAAGGTTGGAATTGATTTTTTTAGATTCGACATAAACAAAATTATATCATCGGCGTACAGGGAGATTTTATGTTCTGTTGGTCCAACTTTAATTCCATATATTTGTGAATGTAAACGTATCGCTATCGCTAAAGGTTCAATTGCCATAGTAAACAGTAAAGGTGAAAGTGGACAGCCTTGTCGACATCCTCTATTGATTTTTATTGGTTTTGAAATATTGTTATTTGTTAGGATTTCTGCTGTAGCATTATTGTATATTATTTGAACCCATTTTATGAAATTATTTCCAAGTCCAAACCTTTGTAGGACTTCAAAAAGAAAGGGCCATTCAACTCTATCAAAGGCCTTTTCGGCGTCCAATGATAGGAGAGCTGTATCCGGTGCTTCTTTATTAAAATAAATAATATTAAATAGTCTTCTTACATTATGGAAGCCTTGTCTACCCTTTATAAAGCCATTCTGATCTCGATTAATAATATTTGGTAAAATTTCTTGTATTCGTCTTGCTAAAATTTTACAGATTATCTTAAGGTCGGCGTTTAATAGGCTTATTGGTCTCATATTTTCACATTTATTAGAGGGCTTACCTGGTTTTGGCAGCAGTATAATTAAGGCATTATTTATGTATGATGGTAAATTATTATTTTGAAATGCTTCTAAAACCATTTCCAAAAAAGGTTTTATTAATTTATTCTTAAATTTTTTATAAAGGTCAACTGGAAGACCATCTGGTCCTGCACTTTTTCCTGATTTCATATTATCAATGGCTAGCCCAACTTCTTCTTGACTAATTTTAGACTCCAATATCTCCCTGTTTTCATTTGGAATACACGGTATAGATAGTTTGTTCAAAAACCCATTTAGTTTTGTTAAATCAGGTTCATTTTTGGTATCATATAATTTTTCATAGTAATCTCTAAAGGCTCTATTAATTTCTAAAGGATCTATAACTACCTGTCCGTTACTTATAATACTGGTTATTGGTGTTTTAATTTCCAATTGTTTAATCTGCCATGCTAATAATTTTCCTGATTTTTCACCTTGTTCATAAAAAGATTGTTTCAATCTTAGAAGACTCGAGGCAGCTCTATTCGCTGATTTTTTGTCGTATTCAGCTCTCAAAATCAGTAATTCATTCTCCAACCTTGGATCTCTTCCTGCATACACTTTTTCCTGAAGACTTTTTATTTTATGTTCCAATTTAGCTCTCTCCTCTCGAGTCTTCTTAGATTTTGATCCTGTATAACTAATAATATGTCCCCTAATAAAAGCTTTGAAAGCCTCCCACTTTACACATGCTGATGTTTGTGTAGTATTGATGTCAAAGAACTCGTCTATCTGTTTTTCTATATACTTGACAAATTCCTCATCCTGAAGCCATTTATGCTGAAATTGCCATCTGCCTGATTCCTTTGTCAATTTTTTATCTACATATATTAGACAACAGGGTGCATGATCAGAGATCACGATGTTATCATAAAAGCAGTTTTGAATCTTGGACCTTAATTCTGTGGAAATCAAAAAATAATCAATACGTGAGAATGTCTTGTAGGTACTGGAATAACAAGAATAGGCTTTAACTTGTGGTTTCATTTCTCTCCATATGTCTAACAATCTCAATTCTTTCATAAAATGATTAATAGTCATCCTACATCCAATGTGCGTACAATCCAGTCCTGTTGATCTATCCACACCTGGATTCAATGTACAATTAAAATCCCCTGCTATTATATGTTGCCCTGTAAGTGATGATAAGATGAGAAATAAATTAGCAAAGAACTTCTGATCATCTATATTGGGACCATATAAGTTCACAAGATTTATATTTTCTAATAGCAAAGAACCTTGAATGATTACATATCTTCCAAATTTGTCTCCAATTACATTTTTCACTTGAAAAGGAACTGATTTATGTATGAGAGTCATAACTCCCCTGGCTCGGGATGAAAATGAAGAGGTGAATACACTTCCCTACCATCTACTCCTAATTCTTTTAACATCCTCCTCTATCAGATGAGTTTCTTGTAAAAACACAATTCTTGAACCCATGTCCTTTATTTTATTCATAACTTGTTTAAGTTTTTTTAAATTTTGTAGACCTCTGCAATTCCATGAAGTTAAATTAAGATTAACACTTTGGTCCATGATCAATAGAGAGTTTGGGATTACCTTGCAGTGTAAACATGCTCATACAGAGAAGCAAAAACATGAGTGGTTGAACATTCATCCTACAAACTACACACAAACAAATTTCCCCTTCCCACACTTGTGGCAAACCCCCCAAAATCAAAAGAAAAATTCTGTCTCCCGATATAGCCATCGACCGTTCCACACCCACGGGGAACAGCCTAAGCCACTCCTTCTTCATCCTCCCAATCACCCTAACTCTACTGCTTTTAATGACGTAACATTAACTCTCCTCTGTAGTTTTCCAACTTAACTCCAAAATTTTTAACAACTTTGTACATCATAGTTTTTTTTTTGTTTGTTTTGTTTTTTTAATATATAATACAATCTATATTTTGTAAACTTACTATTTACTTCAAGTCAGTCAGATGCCTGTGCAAATGCTTAATTATTCTACCTTATATTTTGTTCATGCTTAGCTCCCACCAGTCTCTTCTTCTTCTTTGATCTTCTTGATGAACTCCTGCGCCTCCTCTGGGGTCTTGAAGATGTGGGTTCTGCCCTCATACGTGGTCAGCAGTCTCGCAGGATGGATCACACCATGACGAATCCCAAGGTTGCGCAGCTCCTTACGTACGGGATCAAACTGCTTCCTCAATTGCTGGATTCCTGTGGCCAAATCTGGGTAGAACCGCACCTGCTGGTCCTGGTGTTTAATCTCTCCTTTAGCACGTGCAGCGTTGAAGATCTTCATCCTGTCTCTGTTGCTAAGAAACTTCATAATTAAGGTCCTCGGCGGTCCCTTATCTCTCCGTGGGCCAATACGATGTGCTTTTTCCAGAACCACTGCTGATTGCAACTCCTCGCTGCCCAGCACCTCCGGAATCCACTTTTCCAGAAAGGAACATACGTCCCGACCTTCTGATTCCTCTGGAAGACCCACCAGCCTCAAATTATTCTGTCTTGACCGAGATTCCAAATCCAAAATATTATCTTCCAGAGATTTTTTTTTTTTTTTTCCAAAGTGCGCACCTTTAATTGAAGACGGGTGACGTCATCTTCAGCACTAGCGAGACGGAGCTCCATTTGCGCCGTTCGTTCTACACAGTCACCCAATTCCTTTCTTATTCCTTCCAACGCTGTCATAATCCCATCAAATCTAGAGGAAAAGTCCGCTCTCATTGAACTCATGGCAGCCATCAGCGCATCTGCGCCTCCCCGCGCAGACATCGCACCGTTGCCAGCCTCCTCCGCCATATATGGAGTTTTGTTTGCTGCGTCACAGACCTGAAAGTCCGTTAATTTGGACTGTTTCGGCGGCTCGCTTTTTCCTTTTCCTGGTTTTCCAGCCTTAGGCTTCGCCGACATATCCTCGCCCAAATGCTGAGATACGTTCTGTCCCAAATGAGAGAGTTATTTGCCGATTTTTTTTCTCCAGGAGCAGAGCAGAGCGAGACACGTCCGTCCTACGTGGCAGCCATAACCGGAAGTCAGTTTTATATATTTTTAAAAAACTTTATTACGATTTTTGTTTACGTCGCAATGCATTCTGGGTAGTGACGTAGAATGGTTGCAGCCGTTTTTTCTGTCTTATACAAGCCAAGAAACGAAGCTCCTAACTACTGCCATCTATCAGTGAAAATGCCACATTGCGCGGCTTTTGGATGTAATTTCCAATCAAAGGGAAATAAAGAGAGCGGGGTGAGCCTCCATAGCTTTCCTAAAGAGGGAAAGTGGAGGAAAAAGTGGGGCGGCAGCGGCTCAGCAGGTCGTCTGATAACCCAATGGTTGGCGTGGATTGGCAGCCACATTTCCCTCACTCTGAGTGTCTGTGATCACGCGCTGTAACGCATGCCTGATAAAACGGACATATGTATTAATCACGCTGTGATAATAGCACAATATCGCTCAAAGCGCGCGCATGAGACATGTCTGTGATTGCACGCTTGTGTTGACCATTCCTGCCTTTCGTCTCCTAACCGTGGTTTTGGGACGCAGGGGAGATGTATCTTCCTCCGCGGTTTAATTCCCGAGTAAACCTCACTCTTGTGGTACACAGAAGCACAGGCCGTTTTGCTGAAGCTTTGGGGCTTTATTTATATACCGCACTGTTGTCAGCAACAAATTCTACCTGCTCCAGTCGCCTCGCCCTTTCTACTTATCTGCACCAAATCACACACCGTTCGCCACACACACCGGGGAGGGGGGGGGGCGCGCCTCAGCTGCACAAACACCATCACTCACTCACGTCCACGCACCGAGCTGCTCCATCCAAACACACGCACCAGACACATTCCACAACACTTGATAGAGCTGACATATGTATTAATCACGCTATGATAAAGCACAATATCGCACGAGCGTGCGCTTTGCGCACCAGTGTGGCAGATGAAATAAGGGAACCCAGTGTGGAGGCACGGAATAAGTGCAGGCAGGACACTGCGAACGGAAGTTTAAAAGGGTGTTTATTTCATCCTACAGCACAAAGCTCACTCCAGAGCTATGGAGCGAGCCCTTTTTTTTTTTTTATTACTTATTTTGTACCCATAGGTAGATTTGTTTTGCAGTCTGGTGACAAGCCACCAGCTGCCAGTCACTGCGTGCGCAAGCGCCCCTTAACTCCCTGACCTGCATGTTTTTGGCATGTGGGAGAAAACCAGAGAAATCCCGGTGTAAACCCACGCAAACACGGGGAGAACATGCAAACTCCACACAGATCACTGTTGGCCGGGGGCAGGGATCGAACCCACGATCTCCGCGATCCCCCAGCCGAGGGTAAACTGTGCTGCCACAGTGCTAACCACTGCGCACTGTGGTTAGTACAAAATAAGTAATAAAAAAAATAAAGGGCTCGCTCCACAGCGCTGGAGTGAGCTTCGTGCTGGAGGATGAAATAAACACCCTTTTGTGGGTGACCCCCACAACAGACTGGGACAAGCACAGCGTTCAGCTGGGGCAATTAGCAGAACAATGAGATGTGTGTATTGATATCAATAGGCAGCCGCTCTTTGTCTAGCTTCTTCCTGTCAGTTCCGCTGTTGATATATATGACTCAAATGCAAACGTTCATGCTTCCTGCTCTGACTGTGATGCAAATGTCCCATGCCTTTCATGTATTGTCTGTAACTGGGTATTTAAACTGCATCGCTCTGTAATTCTCTCTCTCTGACCACCACTTCTGACTACACGCATTGCCTGTATCTGCTGAGGAGAGCCTCCGGGCTCGCTCCGGCGCGCATGCACGGCGCTGGAGTGAGTTCTCGTGATGGCGGTATGATTAATAAACTCCCTTAAAAACTCTCAGTTCGCTGCCTATTATTTCATGCCGCCACACTGGTGACCCCGAGAAAGCACACGCTTTGTGCGATGCAACCTTCTGATCTGGACATCTACTCTGGTGACCCGACGACAGTGAACACAGCACCCGGCGGTGATTCTCCGACGACAAGCGAACGCAGCAGCCTGACGCAAATGGTCTGCCCTCCCTTCTGCTACAGGGAGACCTCGACGCAGAGCCACCACCAGGCGAAACTCTCCGGAGATCACCCACGACCGGGAAGGCTGCAGAAAGCTTCATGGTGAGATCTGCACGCCTGAGATCTGCACATCCACGCTGGGACTGGCCGCACTCACAGCTCCTCCACACGAGAGCGCACACACCTCGTCCTCTCTCCACGACGGCGACCTCCAGGGCCGACGGAGAACGCAGTGCGTGGACCTGAACGCACCATGACCGAACTACAGCAACAACTTGAACAGGGATGACCATCGGCGCCGACTACGCTGATCTCCAGCAAGCTCCCTGACCCTGACTCGCCTCTACAGCGGACCTGCCAAGCACCGAACCCCGCACGCACACCGGGGGGTTACGAAGACGGCGCACCACGCACGGGACAATAACGGCTCCACAGACCGCCATCGTCCTTCGCTGCTGCACACAGAACCTTCAGGGCTGCTCATACACCTGAAGCACACACGCAGCTCGCTCACAGGATTTTGTACGGGTCTCAGCCACGGCGCACAAAGGGAATTCAGCCGTCAGCTGTCCCCGAGGGCTTTAGGGCTGCACGCGCGCACCTAAAGCCAACACGCCAAGTCCCTCACACAGCTGCAGCTCTTTTTTTTCTCACAGCCGCTATGCAGCCTTGCAGCTCCTGTTTTTCTTCATAGCCGCGAGAGGAGTCAGAGACAAATTTTTCTTCGCACAGCCGCTGTGGACCTCCGCCACGTTCAACGGGACAGCCCCTCAACATCGCGGATCCACAGACAATTTTTGCGCTGCCTAAACAATTTCGTTGTCCTGGGCCGGCACTTGATACCCCCACCCCCCTCCCTCCACCTTCTCGGCACAGAGCCTTCTCCGCAGCTCGCTTCCAAAGCCGGACTATCAAGGCCTGAGCCTTCTGGGGGGGAGTACTGTGGGTGACCCCCACAACAGACTGGGACAAGCAGAGCGCTCTGCTGGGGCAATTAGCAGAACAATGAGATGTGTTTGTTGATATCAATAGGCAGCCGCTCTTTGTCTAGCTTCTTCCTGCCAGTTCCGCTGTTGATATGTATGACTCAAATGCAAACGTTCATGTTTCCTGCTCTGACTGTGATGCAAATGTCCCATGCCTTTCATGTATTGTCTGTAACTGGGTACTTAAACTGCATCGCTCTGTAACTCTCTCTCTCTGACCACCACTTCTGACTACACGCATTGCCTGTATCTGCTGAGGAGAGCCTCTGGGCTCGCTCCGGCGCGCATGCACGGCGCTGGAGTGAGTTCTCGTGATGGCGGTATGATTAATAAACTCCCTTAAAAACTCTCAGTTCGCTGCCTATTATTTCATGCCGCCAAACTTTCAAACTTCAGTTCGCAGTATCCTGCCTGCAATTATTCCGTGTCTCCACACTGGGTTCCCTTATTCCATCCGCCACACTGGTGCGCAAAGCGCACGCTGCGATATTGTGCTTTATTACAGCGTGATTAATATATATATCAGCTTTATCAGGCATGCGCTACAGCGAGTGATCACAGACTCAGAGTGAGGGAAATGTGGCTGCCAATCCACGCCAACAGCCTCTCCGGCCACCACCGAGCATTTAAACATTTTTACACATTCATACCCAGTGTTATGGGCACTGGAGGCAATGCGGGTGAAGTGTCTTGCCCAGGGACACAACGGCAGGATATCTGGGGAGAGCGTGATGCGAACCGCCAACCATTGGGTTATTAGACGACCTGCTCTACCTGCTGAGCCGCTGCCGCCCCACTTTTTCCTCCACTTTCCCTCTTTAGGAAAGCTATGGAGGCTCACCCCGCTCTCTTTATTTCCCTTTGATTGGAAATTACATCCAAAAACCGCGCAATGTGGCATTTTCACTGACAAATGGCAGTAGTTTGTAGCTTCGCTTCTTGGCTTGTATAAGACAGAAAAAACGGCTGCAACCCTTCTACGTCACTACCCAGAATGCATTGTGATGTAAACAATAATGGCGATTTACATCGTAATAAAGTTTTTTAAAAATATATAAAACTGGGAATTATTTTCAAAAAAATTATATTATAGTTATGTTAGTAACATAAAAATAAAGCATATAGAGCTAACATGCCAATATAATCAGAGTTCCTTTTAAATCAGTCAGCAAGATTGGAGTAGTGGGGCATTTAAAATGGCGTTTTTAAAAGTTTTTCAAATTCATTTTAATGTATAGTCCAGATACGTGTTTTGCACTCAAGTGACAGCTAATTTCAGCACTTGTAGTTTTTGTAGTTTTTGAATGTTTTGACGTAGTTCTGGTACTTGTTGCTGTGTTTGTGGTTGTGCCATAGACTGTATGAGTGGAGGCTTCTCTCCGGCAATGCATAGATCATGCACTGAAAACTAAAAAGGACTGTTGGTGTGATCAGTGGTACAGACACAACAGCACCAGGTATGTTTTCAATGTCACAGATCTGACGTTTATACGTCATATATGTCACAAGATGCAAGGCTGCATGGAGCAAAATAATAAATGAAAAATTAATAGCAGTTTACTTGCTAAGGCTTAACGATTTAAGAAAGATAGAGGTTTTTTTGGGGGGTTGCATTCGTTGCATTGTCTTGGAACGATATGGACTTGATATTAGCAGTTTCAGCATGCATTCATTTTTAAATTATCACAAAATATATACTGTAGATCAATAAAATTTTGAACAGTCATCAGCAGCATGAGCATTTTAATTTTGGGGGGAAATAAAACAGCTGTGGCTGTCTGTATTTACCCTGACATTAAAACACCCAAGCACGGTGTTGTGGTTCTTAGTGGCTCTTCTACGTCTGCTCTAAGGTAAATTTGATTATGTCCAATATCTTTTAACAAAATGCATCTGACTTTATTACGGTAGAGACTTTGATATATCTCAGAGGTTTTATTTGTTTACAGCATTAGCATCTTAGCGGCAGCGCTAACAAATGGAGCTACTGTCTGCAAGACCACTTTTTAAGGTCATCTTCCCATCCCTCGATAGCTGTGGGAAGTGGTATGATTATACTGTCTTTGAGGTGCAAAAAGCCATGTTCCCGCATTTTTGATGCCAAAGTCATTGTTAATTAACAAGGAAAAGTGTCCTGTTTCGGTGTCAACCATATGTTCTGAACTAGTACCATAATTCACGCAAGGCATCATGGGAGCTAGAAATAAGGTGGATACAGAACCTATACTGAACAAGAAAATAAGACAAAACACAATATAGCTCTGCCTGGTTGGACTGGGCAGTGACTGTGGCACACAGGCCAAAACCTGGCCCACGACTGGGGCAAACGCTTCCCACCTCCTCCCTGCTTACATGACCACACACACCCAGGCTAAATATTTACACTGCACTTTTTAAATCGGCACATAAATATAGTAACCCCACCGTCATCTGGAGATGGTGTGTGAGCGCTCATCGAGAGAGAGAGAGTTATTGGATTAATATTATGATTATTTTCAGCCTTGCTTACTTTCTGTTCATGTTTGGGATTACAGTCCTAGTCATAGATCCTTCACAATTCTTCTACCTGTAGATGATGTGGACCTAAATAGTCCCACAGAGACCTGCGGTGTGCTACTGGACTGGACAGCAGCCAGCACTACTGTTGACATTTCTAGGAATAGATTAGACTATAGTTCTTTATTCACGAGGGTCATTTCATTTGTTTCCAGGCTAAATCAGTCTGTATTCACAAAATAGTGTCTGTGTAGTAACCCTTCCTACTGGAGTGGGCATAGGCCTGTGAACAGATATGTCAGCAGACAGTGACCTTTTGTTCCACAGAGGTTCAGGTTTGGAGTCTGTTTGGAGTATTTTTCTCTATCCATATTTGTTTGTTGCTATCTGCTGAATAAGATGGTAATTCTTCTCCATCTTCTTGCTCGTTCTCTCTCCCAGATGAAGATAAGATAATCCTTTATTCATCCTACACTGGGGGAATTCACAGTATTACAGCAGCAAAGGGATAGTAGCACTCAGAGCAATAATGAGCAATAAAATAGGGTAAAACAGTATATACATAGTGCAAGAAGTTAAAATAAGTAGAATGGTATCTACAGCATGACTGAGAAGTTAAATTAAGTTCTTCAGCAACATACATGTTATATTAACTGAATGAGTACAATGTTGGTTCCACCTTCAATAGTAATAGTAATAACTGTAATTGTATTAACATTGTATTGGAAGGGAATGACCCCTACTGTAGAAGTAGTGTATTGTGCAGTCTCTGTGAGCAGCACAGACTGTAAAGTCTGACAGCCGCAGGTAGGAAGGATCTGCAAAACTTCTCCCTCATTCACTTTGGATGGAGCAGCCTGTCACTAAATGAGCTCCTCAGTGTGTTCAGCGTGTCCCACATGGTGTGGGATTTGGACTCCAGCAGAGATGACAGTTTAGCCACCATCCTTACCTCCA
The DNA here is from genome assembly GCA_020510985.1 of Pholidichthys leucotaenia. Taxonomy (NCBI): domain Eukaryota; kingdom Metazoa; phylum Chordata; class Actinopteri; order Cichliformes; family Pholidichthyidae; genus Pholidichthys; species Pholidichthys leucotaenia. The sequence continues at coordinate 206,565,381 of CM035839.1, forward strand.
CTGGGTCGAGATGGCACCTCAGAACAGAGCTGTCCTTCTTAATCAGTCTGTTCAGTCTCTTCCTGTCGACAGATGTGATGCTGCTGCCCCGGCAGACCACCTCATATTGGATGGCTGATGCCACCACAGAGTTGGAGAAGGTCTTCAGGAGTGCCCCCTGTACTCCAAAAGACCTGAGTCTCCTCAGGAGGTACAGGCTGTGCTGCCCCTTTTTTAGAGCGCGTTGGTGTTGTGTGACCAGTCCAGTTTATTGTTCAGGAGAACACCCAGGTACTTGTAAGATGTCACCATCTCAGTGTCTGTTCCCTGAATGTTTACTGGTGCTGTGGGGGTTGTCGTCGCCTGCGGCAGTCCACCACCACCACCTTGGTCTTCGCTGCATTGATCTGAAGGCAGTTCCGCAGGCACCAGTCCACGAAGTCCTGGATAAGTCCTCTGTACTCCGCATCATCTCCAGCAGAGATGAGGCCAACGATCGCAGAGTCATCAGAAAACTTCTGTAGATGGCAGTGTGGTGTATTGTGTGAAAAGTGGCTTCCTGTGGTAACGTATCGTCACTTCCTGTGTTGCTGGTTGTCGGTGTTGTTTGCTCTGTGGTTAGCTCTCCTCACTCTCCTGAGGATTATTGCCTTTAATTGTATTTTAATTGCTTTTTTTCCCCCATCTACCATCACCTCTCAGTTCTGTTGAACAAGCCTCTTGCACCTTTGTGCACACTCAGTGTCACCTAATCACCCTCTTTATCCTTCTGTTCACCTTTAGTCTGTGTTTGTGTTAGCTTCGGGTTAGCCACTAGCTATGGCTACTAGCTCTCCTTCCCCTTATCCTCTGGTGTGCTCTCTGTGTCAGATGTTTAGCTACACCGCTGCCTCTTTTAGTGTTAATGGTAAATGTAATAAATGTTGTCTTTTTGAGGCGCTCGAGTTGAGGTTGTGCGATCTGGAATCCCGGCTCTGCTGCATTCAAACACCATCAGCGCCAGTTAATAATGACGGACGCCCCTTAGCTGCAGCGGAGCACCCTAGCATAGGGCCTGCTAGCCATCCTCCGGCTTCCACCTCTCCTGAGCAGCCAGGAGAGAATGGGTGGGTGATGATGAGAAGGAAGCATAGTCGCAAGCCCCTGGTTCACCACCAACCTGTTCATGTTTCTAATCACTTTTCCCTGCTCAGCGACACACCCGCTGAGGAAAAAATTCTAATCATCGGCAACTCTGTAGTCAGAAACGTGAACCTAGAGACTCCAGCGGCCATAGTCAAATGCATTCCCGGGGCCAGAGCTGGCGACATTGAGTCAAATTTGAAAATGCTGGCTAAAAGTAACTATAAATACTCCACAGTTGTTATCCACGCTGGCATTAACGACATCCGACTCCGGCAGTCGGAAGTCACAAAACTTGGTGTGGAATTAGTGTGTAGCTTTGCCAAAACAATGTCTGCCTCTGTAGTATTCTCTGGGCCCCTCCCCAATCTGACCAGTGATGACACGTTTAGCTGCTTGTCATCCTTCAACCGCTGGCTGTCTGTGTGGTGTCCTGCAAACGATATGGGCTACATAGACAATTGGAGCTCATTTTGGGGAAAACCTGGTCTTATTAGACAAGACAGTGTCCATCCCACTTTGGATGGTGCACATCTTTTATCTAACAATCTGGCATCTTTTTATCCAAATTTCCAAAACCTTGACAACTCAGAGTTGGGACCAGGAAGCAGAGCCACAGTCTTACACGCCTCTCTGCAGCTCCTCTTCATCTGCCACCCCTCCACTTAGCCCCTGTCTTCCCCATCAGAGAATCATTGTCTGCTCCCTCCAAAGTAAATAAAAATATAATGTATAAGCATCCCAAAGGGATTAAACAAAAAGTTGGTAAAACTCAAATTAAACATGAAGCCTCTAAATTTAATGACTTGGTCTCTGTCCCTCCTCATAATTTAAAAATTAAATGCGGTTTGTTAAATATTAGGTCTCTGTCTCCCAAGTCTCTGCTAGTCCATGATCTGTTAACTGATCATCAGATTGATTTAATATCCCTTACAGAGACTTGGTTAGGGCAAGAGGATTATGTTGGTTTAAATGAATCAACTCCATCTGGTTATTTAAACTCAAAATCCCAGAAGTTCTGGTCATGGAAGAGGAGTAGCAACAATTTACCATTCCAAATTATAAGTTAATGTGAAGCAAAAAAACATGTTAGAATTCCTTTGAGGGCCTGGTCCTCATTATTCGGAATTTTAGCAATTTTAGGTTAAACCCAATTTTATTTGCCATAGTTTATTGTCCTCCCTCAGCCTACTCAGAGTTTTTATCCAAATTTGCCGAATTCTTAGCAGATTTAGTGCTGAAATCTGATAGAATAATTATAGTAGGGGACTTTAATATACATGTAGATGTCGATAGTGATTGTGTTAATATGGCATTTAATTCAATATTAGACTCGGGGTTTTCTCAGAAAGTAGGAAATTCTACCCATTATCTCCACCACACGTTGGACCTTGTTCTGACATATCACATAGAAATAGAAAATCTGGTAGTATCTCCTCATAACCTTGTACTGTCAGACCATTGTCTGTTAAGTTTTGATTTTACTATTTCTGACTATTTGGCTCCTAAGGAAAAATATTACTACAGTAGATGCCTCTCAGATGATACTGTTACCAGATTTATGCAGATTGTTTCCTCCATGCCATGTGTCAACACAATGGAGATAAGCTATGGAGAGCTTGTTCCTTCTGTAATTGATAACATGGTAGATAGTGTTACAGCTTCTCTGCATCAGACTCTAGACATGGTGGCCCCTTTAAAAAAAAAGTCTAATCAGAGATTTCTAACTCCTTGGTTCAACACAGAAACTCGTAGCTTAAAACAGAAGACTCGTCAATTAGAAAGAAAATGGTGCTCCACTAAATTAGATGAAATCTATTTAGCTTGGAGAAATCTTCTAATTTATAAAAAAAAAAAATGTCTTAGGAAAGCTACAACAAGTTATTATTCCGCATTAATAGAAGAGAACAAGAATAATCCCAGGTTTCTTTTCAGCACTGTAGCCAGGCTGACAAAGAATCAGGACTCTGTCAATCCTAGCATTCCCTTAGAGCTTACTAGTCAGGACTTTATGAACTTTTTCAATAATAAAATTTCATTTATCAGAGATATACTCAGTCAGATTCTTCCCACTGTTAACTTAAATACATACACTACTACAACTCCTTCAATTGATATCTGTTTGGATGAGTTTACTCCAATTGACCTTTTAGAGTTAGATAAAATAATTTCCTCATCCAAGCCTTCTGTCTTCTACACCCTATTTCTACCAGGTTATTTAAAGAAGCCTTCCCATTTATTGGTAGCTCTATTCTTCAAATAATCAATTGTTCATTAACATTAGGTCATGTACCGCAGGCTTTTAAAACAGCTGTAATTAAACCCTTACTCAAAAAGCCAACGCTCGATCCAGGAGTTTTCGCTAACTATAGACCAATCTCTAATCTGCCTTTCATTTCAAAAATCTTAGAAAGAGTTGTTGCTACGCAATTATTTGACCACTTGCAGGGAAATGGTTTATTTGAAGAGTTTCAATCTGGGTTTAGAATCCATCATAGTACTGAAACAGCCTTAGTGAAGGTCACTAATGACCTCCTTATCGCATCTGATAATGGACTTGTTTCTGTACTTGTCCTTTTAGACCTTAGTGCAGCTTTTGATACTATCAATCATAATATTCTACTTGATAGATTAGAACACCATGTTGGATGTTGGACTTAATGGAATTTTGTTGCAGTGGTTTAGATCTTATTTATCTGATAGGTTACAGTTTGTTCATGTCAATAATGAGTTTTCTTCCAACTCAAAGCTCAGTCACGGAGTTCCACAGGGATCTGTGCTGGGCCCTATTCTTTTTAGTTTATATATGCTTCTGCTAGGCAACATTATGAGAAAGCACTGTATACATTTTCATTGTTATGCAGATGACACACAATTATACCTGTCAATGAAGCCAGATGATAGTAATCAATTAGCCAAGTTAATAGTCCTGTCTTAAGGAAATCAAAGCTTGAATGGCTTGTAATTTCCTGCTATTAAATTCAGATAAGACTGTTATTCTAGTTGGTCCAAAAAACCTTAGAAATACCTTTCCAAATCAAACTCTTAGTTTGGATGTGGTTACTCTTTCTCTTAATAGTTCTTTGAGGAACCTTGGAGTTATTTTTGATCAAGATCTGTTTTTTAATTCACATATTAAACTTGTTTCTAAGACTGCCTTCTATCATTTGCGTAATATTGCCAAGATTAGGAGCATCTTGTCTCAGAGTGATGCTGAGAAACTAATCCACGCTTTTGTTAGCTCTAGATTAGATTATTGTAACTCTTTATTATCAGGTTAACCTAAAACATCTTTAAAAAGTCTTCAGCTGATCCAAAATGCTGCAGCAAGAATTTTAACAGGTACTAGAAAGAGAGATCATATCTCTCCAGTTCTGGCCTCTCTTCATTGGCTTCCCATAGAGTTTAGAATTAAGTTTAAAATCCTTCTCACTTACAAAGCTCTAAATAATCAGGCTCCTTTTTATTTAAAAGATCTGATACCACCCTATTATCGTAACAGAGCACTATGCTCCCAAAATGCAGGATTACTTGTAATACCTAGAATCTCCAAATGTACAATGGGAGGCAGAGCCTTCAGTTATCAAGCTCCTCTCCTGTGGAACCAGCTGCCAATCTGGATTTGGGAGTCAGACTCGATCTCTGTTTTTAAGAATAGGGTTAAAACCTTCCTTTTTGATATAGCCTATAATTAGGGAGGGATCATGTGCCCCTGAACCCTCCCTTAGTTATGCTGCTAATAGGTTTAGACAGCCAGGGGACCTCCAACAATGCACTAGGCTTCACTCCTTTCTTCACCCTCAATTAAATATTTTTGCTGGTCATCAACATCTGTTTGTTCTCTCCCATAGATTGAGTCCCCGTCGTGCTGTTTGCTCTCTACATATCTGTTCTTTTCTTCTTCTTCTCTATCCCCTCACCCCCCAGCCAGTCACAGCAGATGACTGCCACTCCCTGAGCCTGGTTCTGCTGGAGGTTCTTCCTGTTAAAAGGGAGTTTTTCCTCTCCACCGTCACCAAGCGCTTGCTCACAGGGGATTGCCTGATTGCTGGGGTCTTTCTGTAATTGTGGGGGTTTCCCCTACAGTTGAAAGTGCTATGAGATGGCTGTTGTTGTGAAATGGTGCTATATAAATAAAGTTGAATTGAATTGAAAAGTCAGCAGTGTAGAAGAGGGTGAACAGGAAGGGAGCCAGAACTGTTTCCTGGGGGCCCCTGTATTACAGATGATGGTGTCAGACACACAGTCCTGGGTTTTCACAAACTGTGGTCGGTCTGTGAGGTAGTCCAGGATCCACGATGACAGGTGCTGGTCCACCCCTGCACACAGCAGCTTGTCCCTCAGCATAACTGATTGGATGGTGTTGAAAGCACTGGCGAAATCAAAGAACATGATCCTCACAGTGCCCCCAGGCTTCTCCAGGTGAGACAGGGAATGATGTAGGAGGAACTGCATTCTCCACCCCGATGCCATGCTGGCAGACAAACTGAAGTGGATCTGCCGCTGGTCCCACCAGGGGGCGGAGGTGGGCAAGGAGCAGCTTCTCCAGGGTCTTCATTAGGTGTGATGTAAGGGCCACTGGTCTGTAGCTGTTCAGGTCCTTGGGGTGCAGAGTCTTTGGTGCGGTTACCACACAGGATGTTTTCCATAGCTGTGATACGCTCCCCAGCTTCAGGGTCAGACTGAAGATGTGCTCCACGATCCCATGCAGCTGGTCTTCACAGGACTTGAGGATCCTCGACCTGATGCTGTCTGGACCTGCAGCCTTCCTCACCTTGATGTTCTTCAGCTCAGCTCTCACCTGAGTCAGGCTGGGACAGGGGGGCTGTGTGCTGGGAGGGGTGTTGGCCACGTGAAGGGAAAAACAGCAGGGGGGTGTGGGTTGTGATGGACAGGGGGAGTAGATGAAGGTGGTAGCAGCATGGTGGGGGTGGGGTTATCAAATTTGTTGACAAATTCATGTCATTCACCCACTCCTTTCCCTCCAGGGCTTGGGAGGTGGTCTCCTGACTTTATTTTAATAGCTACATTCTAGACTTCAGAAAACACACGTATTTAGGAAAAGTCATGGACTGGGAGACCTGTAGATTTTGTCCAAAGTTATTCACGTAATAAAACCCCAAATGGTGTGGGTGCCTTTGCTAGTGTTCACTACTTGGTGAATCAACAAGAACTGTAGCAACATGTTTTACAACCGTTTGCAAACATGTGAGAGTCATTTAGAAATGCTTACAACTATTCTGAAAACATTTGCCCAAAAAATTAGACAGTTTAAAAAGATTTTTGGCAACAAGAAAAACTGTTTGGGACTTTATAAACTGTTTACAAGCTGTTTGGCAACCTTTTACAAACCCGGACGAAACCCCAAATTAACCACTTTGTCAGTATTCGCTGCTCTGTGAGCTATGGATGTGAGAGATCATAGAAAGATCGTTGAGAGATCTGGCTGTTTTTTCATCGCTCAGTGATCTCCACCCCTGTGTAAATGGAGTAGAAGAGCACTAGAAATCTCTCAAACACTCATCAGCCACCTTGGTCACCCAAGAAACTCCCAGTGATCCCTCAGCTTCCTCTCGTGGTCTCCCAGTGATCTCTCAAGGATTTTTCAAAAACCTCTATAGATCACCATGAAAGTTTCCAATAATTGAATTTTTGATCTCCCAAGCATTTACACAGAAATTGCTTTTTCCAGGTTTTAGGAGATTGTTGAAAGATTAGGTCAATTTTTGATCTCTCAATGGTCACTTGATGATCTCCGTCTGTGTAAAGCTGTCTTTAGCAAATAGACTTGTGCCCATGGAATCACACTAGCATGATCCTGTTAGTAACTGATGGATCCTGCTTGCAGCATCTTTATTATGATAATATAATGAAAGTCAGTGGTTCCACCAATCAGGTTCCACAGTGTTTAATTGAGCAGCAGTGTGCTCACTGCTGACAGCCTTCTTCCTGCATCTCCACGCTGGAAGATAGTGTAAGTGGTAAACTGAGTCTCTGGTCCACCAGTGGTGTAACAGCAAGCTTTCTCTTAATGAGGACATTCCTCTAGCTTAGTCAGTGCTTAATTAAATTACCTCCCTGCTGTCCTGTTCTTACCCGAACACCATCTGTCATAATCCCATCTTAGGAAGACTGAAGCTTTCTGCACTCATCTGAATGGAGCAGTGAGAAATACAACTTTTTACGCCTGAACAGAGAAATGTCTGTGTGTGCACAGGTGAACAACTACAGTCTAGAAGAAGTTTCTCATGAAGAGGCTGTGGCCATTTTGAAGAACACGTCAGATGTGGTGTACCTGAAGGTGGGAAAGCCCACCAACGTCTACTTATCAGATCCCTATGGGCCTCCTGATATCACACACTGTAAGTTTTTACATCTTCTGTTCAAACAAAGTGATTTTTGTGTGTTCTGTAGTACATGGAAGAGATGTTAAGTAGGCCAAGTGTGTTAGAGATCCATTGGACTTTACTTATTTGTCCTTGAGCCTGTCGCAATATTAATTCATCTACAGCTTTTTAAAGATGCTGTTGCTCATTTGACCGTAGATTCCAGGCAGATATGTTCACACCCCTCTCACCTAAGCTTGACAGCTCTTAATAAATATCAGGAAGCTGTTGACTACTTTAGACGTCAGTTTTTTTGTCTGAATTTTTTTGTCTTGCAAATGTGAAACGACCCGTATTGTTTCAGAGGTTCTCTTATTCTTTTTCTCCTCAGCGTTCTCTCCTGCCATGGAAAACCATATCTCCTCCCCCATCAACACCGGTACTCTGGATTACAAATCTGGTCTGCCCCCCATCTCCCCTGGCAGTTATTCCCCCCTCCCTAAGCACTTGCTGGGGGAAGACGATATAAACAGGTTGGATGGTTTTTCCTTCTTACGGTAATTACCCGCCTTCCTACTTAAACAGGTAGAAGTTGTTGCTCACTCTGTTGCCCCTCGTGTCTCCATCTTGTGCCAACTCCTGTGCGTTGACTCCCCTGTCTTTGTGTGACATTTCTAAATGCCATCAACCTCACTGGGTAGTTAAGGTGACTGAAAAAGGGGTTTGTTTCTTGTTGATTTTTGTTGTTGGTTTTATTTTGTTGTTGATTTTATTTTCCAAATACTATCAAAGTGATCTCTCAGTGAGCACTCAACAATCTCATTGATCTTCCAGTGATCTCCCAGTGACCTCTCAGCAATCTTTCAATGAACTCTACTGGTCTTTCATCAATTGTTCAGAAATCCTTCACTGATCTCTTGGCCATCTCTGCCTTCAGAATTGAAAAATTTGACATTCATTGAAAGAACGCTGAGAGATCATTGAAAGCTCCCCAAGAGATCATTGGGAGACTGTTGAATGCTCCTTGAGCTCACCTTCACCACTCAATGTGCATATTTCCATGAGAAGAAAGTCACTGCATTTTTGTCCATCAGTCATTATCAGATTGATTGATTGATGCCTTCAAGACAGATCATGTCAAGCAGCGGCAGTGTGTCTGCTAGTGTTGTAGTCAAGACCAGGCAGAGACCAAACCAAAACCAGAATGTAGAAAGACCAAGACCCCTGTGTATGTACTGTACATCTTGGTCTTGGTCTTGGTCTTGAGCCTTCAGTTATCAAGCTCCTCCCCTATGGAACCAGCTGCCAATCTGGATTTGGGAGTCAGACTCAATCTCTGTTTTTAAGAATAGGGTTAAAACCTTCCTTTTTGATATAGCCTATAATTAGGGAGGGATCATGTGTTTCTGAACCCTCCCTTAGTTATGCTGCTAATAGGTTTAGACAGCCGGGGGACCTCCAGCAATGCACTGGACTTCACTCCTTTCTTCACTCTCAATGAAATATTTTTGCTGGTCATTAACATCTGTTTGTTCTCTCCCATAGATTGAGTCCCTGTTGTGCTGTTTGCTCTCTACGTGTCTGTTCTTTTCGTCTTCTCTATCCCCTCACCCCCCAGCCAGTCGCAACAGATGACTGCCACTCCCTGAGCCTGGTTCTGCTGGAGGTTTCTTCCTGTTAAAAGGGAATTTTTCCTCTCCACCGTCACCAAGCGCTTGCTCACAGGGGATCGCCTGATTGCTGGGGTCTTTCTACAATTGTGGGGGGTTCCCCTACAGTTGAAAGTGCTATGAGATGGCTGTTGTTGTGAAATGATGCTATATAAATAAAGTTGAATTGAATTGTTAGATCCAAGTCTTGACGAGGTCTTGACTACAACACTAGTGTCTGCTGAGGTGTAAAAAGTTCCCAACTCTTTGATGCATCACAAAGTGGGCCTCTGCATCGATGCCAAATGTCACTGATCGAGATCTCATTGTCTGCGCAAAGAGCTGAAGCACTAATCTTGATTGTCATTTGTCCGACCTCTACTTGTCATTAAAGTTTGTTGCGATGTTGAAATCCACTGTCACACACACTTGGTCACAGGCTTATTGACAGCATCACTGCAACGGAGTGGGCCGCTTCCACTGTCCGTTGCAGGGAAGTGGGCACACCACACCAGCACATGGGAGTCCCAGTCCCTGCTGGCTCCTCCCTGTGTGCTCCTCATATAATGTCTGAAAATGAAAAGGTTGGTGCTTGTGGAGAGGAATGGCTGGATCAATGTTATGGTGCAGATAGTGTAGAGTGGCGAGCAGACAGGGCCTGCAGCTCAGGCTGTCTGTGGTTGGAGGGTGGCTTCACACACCACTGGCTAGCCTGAGGTCGAGTTCCCGCTGGTGCTGCCCCCCCCCCCGCACTTCCCCAGCTCTGGTCCCCTGGTCCTCTCCACTTTTGTTTCATGCAGGCTCAGCTCAGTGTGATTCTCAGTGTTTTGACCATGGTTTGCTGCGCTGTGTTGAGGCCGAGGCTGTCAGGTCTCCGGGGACTGGTGCGTCCTGCCCCCATGGTGAGGATGTGGTGGGGGAGGGGTCCAGGAGCAGGGTCGGCCCTTGTCAAGTTCCTGTCCGCTAAAACTCTCGATCCACACGGCAATTCAGTGTTTCTCCTGACATAAATTACAAAAATAAATGCTGAAATCTAAACAAGTTGAACAAATGCACTGAAAACACAGAGATGCATGGTGAATCGTTTTGCAGTCAAACCGTTAACGCCTGAATCACAGTAGAATGGAACTGTGAGACCACTGAAGATTCAAACCTCTAGTGTCTGTGTATGGTAGGTAGGATGTTCACAGACAGAGTTGGCGGTTCAAATTCCACTGTCCCCAGCCATCCTGCTGCTGTGTCCTCGGGCAAGACACTTTACCCACCTGGCCTCTCATGTCACAGGGGCAGCAGTCCAAGCAGAGCAGTCCAGACTGCAGCCCAGTCCACACAGCACCGTGGTCCCTCCTGCAGGTGGTGAGCCCACGGCAGGGCGGACCATGTGGGGACACTATAGGTTCTTGATGTATTGTTTTCATAGGGATCTACTGGACCGCTCTTAGTCTGTCCCTTCACCCAGGACCAGTTTATCTTGGGAGACCCTACTAGGGCCAAGTTGTGACTGATATCAGTTCCCGGGATCATTCGGACACACAAACCACTCCACCACAATAAGATGGTGATCCACAGAGGGCTAATTATAACCAAGTTACTTAACTTGAAAAATAATTTTGTTACACAACGAGTTTCTGCGAAAGTAGTGGCATTACAGTAATGCATTAGGGCCCCTTTACATTGAGAGATTGGGCCAATTTTTTGTTTGGGATCTTTAAGGAGATCCTTATGTGTTTTGGACTGAATCAAAACTTTGAGGAGATTGTGGGGACTCTGGAGATCATTGAAGATCATTGATAGATCAAAAGTTTTCTCAACAATCTCTTAATCATCTCCAACACTGTGTAAAAGGGGTATTACTTTTTAACTTGTTAACTGGTTATACATAAATATTCTATGTATTTAAATGTCTACAAGAAAGTACAAACTCTCACACCTAAATGGAAATATGAATGAAATTCTGTGTGGGCAGGACACTTTTATCCAGCGCCACTACAGAAGAGTTATATTTCATGACTGAATCAAGCCTGTCCCTTCTGTCGTCATGTTTGTTGTATCATAGCAGTCACTGCCATGTCCAGCTGCACATCTGAGTGTGTATGTTGGAGTTTAATCAGTTGGCGTGTGTTTCGATCAGCTATTTCTTATATCCTAATGTGCCTAATTTGCATAAATGTTATTGGGTAGAAGCACAAACCAAAGGTTACATGTTCGAATCACCTGTAGAGCATGGATCATCCTGTGTGTGGCATCTTCTCCCTGCAGTGTGGGTTGCCTTGAGATTTCCTCCCACAATCCAAAGACATGCTTATTGGTTTTATGAATACAACTCATTTAGCACTACAAAGTATTTTGCAGTATTTAGCACAAAATGTAAAATGATGAAGATGATGATGATGATGATGATAATAATCTATTCAATTCTTAATGACTTAATGGATGAGCAAACAAAACAAAACCTCCAAACACTCCAAAATAGGGCTGGGGGATTTGACCTTAAATCAGCACTGTGGTTATTTGAACCTTTTGTGTCAGTTTCTTTTTTTCCCTTTTTTCTACTTCTCCCTTATAGTTCACTGACAAGCCTTGTAATTAACCAATATTACACAAGAGCGTGGTATCAGTGAATATACCACTGCAGTGATTCTGTAATAAATGAGCATAAGAATAATAATAATATTATATAATAGTAATAATAATAATAATAAAGAATGGTAAATGCTGTGTGGTGGCGCAGTGGTTAGCACTGCACCAGCACAGCAACTCACCCTGGGCCATGGGATCCCTGGTTCGATCCCAGCCCCTGACCAACAGTGATCTGTGTGGAGTTTGCATGTTTCTCCCCGTATCTGCGTGGGTTTACTCCGGGATTTCTCTGGTTTCCTCCCACATGCCAAAAACATGCAGGTTAGGTTAATTGGAGACTCTAAAGTGGCCTTAGGTGTGAATGTGTGTGTGAATGGTTAAGGGATAGCGCCATACCGTGGCTGCTTCATCCATCCAGGTGGATGCCCTCAAGTTCCCCTCTGGGGATCAATAAAGTATACAAAATCAAAAAAAAAATAAATCAAAAAATAAATGGCATTCACTTATATAGCACTTTTATTCTCATCTCTTGATGACCAAAGCGCTTTACAGATCCTGCTATCCACCCATTCACACACACTTTCACACACTGATGGTGGTATGCTACCTAACATGATGCTTCCAGACCCATCAGGAGCAGTTGGGGTGAAGTGTCTTGCCCAGGGACACAACGGCAGGATACCCGGGGAGAGCGAGATTCTAACCGCCAACCATGTGGTTATTGGAAGACCTGCTCTACCTCCTGAGCCACTGCCGCCCCTATTGAATGGGCCTATTGTCGTTTCACACACGTAACCAAATTAAATATTGTCCAGTGAAGAAGTCAGAGTTTATATACATACCTCTTGAGGTATTTGTAGGTCATGTGATGCTTGGCGGCAGCTATTTGGCTTGTTAACTGCATTGAGGGAGTCATTTTACACAGACATAATTATTGTATCATCACATAGGGATTACAAATATTTGGTCAAGATGATAAATCCAACCTCATCTTATCCATTTTGCCCTCCATTCCCACTGTTAAATTGTTGAGCTGACGTAGTTAGAGGCTAACCACTATTTAGCTCCAGCATATTTCTGCGTGCTCACTTCACTCACTTTTTATTTGCATCTTCAGATGAAATAATAATAATGTATCAGATTTATATAGCGCTTTATCATAGACACTTTACAAATAGATACATTATTCATTCACTCCAGACAGACAATGGTAGTGGCAAGCTACTTCTGTAGCCACAGCTGCCCTGGGGCAGGCTGATGGAAACATGGCTGCCAATCTGCGCCAGCGGCCTTTCTGGCCACCACCGAACATTTATACACATTCATACCCAGTGTTATGGACACTGGAGGCAAGGTGGGTGAATTGTCTTGCCCAGGACACAACGGCAAGATATCTAGGGAGAGTGGGATTCGAACTGCCAACCATCCGGTTATAGATGACCTGCTGTACCTCCTGAGCCACTGCCACCCAATGAAGAGTTAATTACCACATACTATGTGGACGGAGACCAGCATTTCTTGTCCAAGCTGTTATAATTTTTCCACCGTGTTCTCCTGCTTCTGAGGAGCACTGTGTCATATGACTGTGCTGTTTCTGGCATCAGAAATGATGTAGGCTTTTCAAGTCAATACAGTAGTTGTATCTAATACACATCTTGGACAGCTTACACCCTCAACTAACTATGGGTTTGGGGTCAAGGGGTCAAAGGTTCAAAGTTAACATTGCACTTGCACTGTGATAAATGCTACATTTACTATTACTATAAAACGAATAAAGCTAGGGCCAACAAACCTGGTACACAGGTTCACCTTGGAATCCTGACCTCTGACTATGGGTTTGGAGGCAAAAGGTCAAAGGTCAAGGTTAACATTCCCTATGCCTTATAACTGTACAACGAATAAAGTTAGGGTCACCTAACTTGGTACACAGATTCACCCTGTGACCCTGAAGTGTGACTATGGTTTTGGAATTGCAAGGTCAAAGGTCAACATCAAAATGGCTTATAAACTATATCTCAACAACAAAGAAAGCTAGGGTCACCAAAGCTGGTACACAAGTTCACTCTGAGACCATAACCTCTGACTACAAGTTTGGGGTCAAAAGGTCAAAGGTCAAGGCTGGCACTCCCTATGATCTCTTACTATAGAACGTGTAAAGCGCTCTAGGGTCACCATACTTACTACACAGGTTCACCTTGGGATCCTGACCACCAACTATGGGTTGTATACTTTGTTGTATATTCATGGATGATGTATCTCACAGAAGTGAGTACACCCCTCACATTTTTGTAAATATTTTATTATATCTTTTCATGGGACAACACTGAAGATATGACACTTTGATACAATGTAAAGTAGTCAGTGTACAGCTTTAACAACAATAACAGTGTAAATTTGCTGTCCCCTCAAAATAACTCAACACACAGCCATTAATGTCTAAACCGCTGGCAACAAAAGTGAGTACAACCCTAAGTGAAAATGTCCAAATTGTGCCCAAAGTGTCAATATTTTGTGTGGCCACCATTGTTTGTTTTCCAGTACAGCCTTAACTCTCTTGGGCATGGAGTTCACTAGAGTTTCACAGGCTGCCATTGGAATCCTTTTCCACTCCTCCATGATGACATCACAGAGCTGGTGGATGTTAGAGACCTAGCACTCATCCACTTTCCATTTGAGGATGCCCCACAGATGCTCAATAGGGTTTAGGTCTGGAGACATGCTTGGCCAGTCCATCACCTTTACCCTCAGTTTCTTTAGCAAGGCAGTGGTCATCTTGGAGGTGTGTTTGGAGTGGTTTTCATGTTGAAATACTGCCCTGCAGCCCAGTTTCGGAAAGGAGGCGATCATGCTCTGCTTCAGTATGTCACAGTCATCATTATCATAGCAGTCTGTCGGTGGCGACGATGACTGTTTCATTTAGGTCTGATCAGATTCCTTCACGCAAGTCTGTCCTTCACCTTCCACTGCCAGGAATTCCTGACCTTGTTAACCCAGGCGACGTCCGAGCCGGTATGAGTTGCTTTCTGACTTACTATTTCATGAAACTGCTTGCAAAGTATTTGAGTACCGCTAGCTTTTGCTGGCAGATTTTGCTGGCAGCTTTTGCTGCACATTCTTGGCAGATAGAGGTATTATCAGTGGCAAGGACAGGCCAAGACAAACTGACTCCAGTAATTGTTGCAGTGACTGACCAGATGATAGGTTTGTTTATCTCTACTCTTCGTGTAATGCATGTCACGATGCACCGACTGGCAAAAGTCCACCACAGACCTTGCGACAGATGTGCTTATCTGCTAGGATGTCCAGTCTCACCCCATGTAACTGGGAGTGGGCCACCACAGACCTGTAACAGATATTGTAGGGAGTTGGTTAATGTTTTCCTTTTCCTGTGGAGAAAAAACACGAACCAAGAATAGCACAATGACTTTGAATAACACTTAGGGCTTTTGAGTGCTAATTGATTAATGTGGTTTCCTATTTTGAAAAAATTTTGGTAAATATTCAGTGAGTCACAGTACATGTTGGCATTCATGGTTCCCTCAATGAACTGTAGCTCCCCATTGCTGGCAGCACTCATGCAGCCCCAAACCATGACACTCCCACCACCATGCTTGACTGTAGGCAAGACGCACTTGTCTTTGTACTCCTCACCTGGTTGCCACTGCACACCCTTGACATCATCTGAACCAAAGAAGTTTATGTTGGTCTCATCAGACCACAGGACGTGGTTCCAGTAATCCATGTCCTTTGTCTGCTTGTCTTCAGCAAACTGTTTGCAGGCTTTCTTGTGCATCATCTTTAAAAGGGGCTTCCTTCTGGGACGACAGCCATGCAGACCAATTTGATGCAGTGTGCAGCGTATGGTCTGAGCACTGACAGGCTGACCCTCCCACCCCTTCAACCTCTGCAGCAATGCTGGCAGCACTCATGCCTATTTTCAAAAGACAACTTCTGGATATGACACTGAGCACATGCACTCAACCTCTTTGGTTGACCATGGCGAGGCCTGTTCTGAGTGGAGCCTGTCCTGTTAAACCACTGTATGGTCTTGGCCACCATGCTGCAGCTCAGTTTCAGGGTATTGGCAATCTTCTTGTAGCCTAAGCTATCTTTATGTAGAGCAACAATTCTTTTTTTCAGATCCTCAGAGAGTTCTTTGCCATGAGGTGCCATGTTGAACTTCCAGTGACCAGTATGAGAGAGTGTGAGAGCGATAACACCAAATTTAACACACCTGCTCCCCATTCACATCTGAGACTTTGTAACACTAACGAGTCCCATGACACCGGGGAGGGAAAATGGCTAACTGGGCACAATTTGGACATTTTCACTTAGGGGTGTACTCACTTTTGTTGCCAGCGGTTTAGACATTAATGGCTGTGTGTTGTTATTTTGAGGGGACAGCAAATTTACACTGTTATTGTTGTTAATGCTGTACACTGACTACTTTACATTGTATCAAAGTGTCATATCTTCAGTGTTGTCCCATGAAAAGATATAACAAAATATTTACAAAAATGTGAGGGGTGTATTCACTTTTGTGAGATACTGTAGGCTTATCGTAATTTGGTTCTGCCACAGTAATTATATTGAAAAGTTGAATACTGCTCTCCATCAGTCAGTATTGGGATCTTCAAAGAAAACAGAGGCGGGGGATATTGCACTCACCTCAGAGCACTCTTGTTTATTTGTTGTTGTTGTTGTTGTTGTTGTTGTTGTTTTGTTGTTGTTTTTTCAATTAATAACCCAGCCCCACTCTTAAAGTTCCATTTTAACTTTTAACATTGAAAACTACATTATTTTTCTATCATCTCATTCTGTTTAGGATTTTCATTCACCCCTGTTTTGCTTTCTGGGTGTATATATATCTATATAAAATCATCTAAGATATGAAAAGAAACATGTAATAATCTCCACAGGGGAAATGTTTGTCTATAAACATCTTATCAGATACGATCTCCAAAAATGTGCATTAAATATATGTGCTAAACTGATATACAGTAAGTTCATTTGAAAAGAAAATACTGCACAGTGAGTACTAGATTGTAGGTGCCGAGTGTTGACATTTGTCTTCTGTCACAATATCTGACAAAAAGAAATATTGTGGGAAATTTAAGGTTTGGGTACATAAACTTAAGCACCCATGCTTTTGTTTGATACAGTCATTGTTGCATGCTTTAGCAGGAGTTACTTTATATTGTCACTGTCCTTTTACAAAGTAAAGTGTGGTGGAGTGGTATTGTGGCAGAGCGGTAACAAAAGCTCATTTCAGACGATAAGTGAAGGACCCCTGTGTGAGGCTTTGTCAGCTGAAGGATTAGTCCTCCATTCTCTGAGTTAAGAGGTTTACTGTTTGCTCTTGGCCAAGGTGCATCCCTAATAACCTTTAGATTACCACGCTCTTCCAAAGTGAAGCACTCTGACTGCAGCTGGTTTCACTACAGCTCACCATGTTCTGCACACACGCATTGTGGATCTTCTGAAGCTGTGCTGATCCCCCATGACTTTTAGAACTAGTCACTTCTTCAGTAGCTTTTAAAACTCTGGATGCTTTCCTTTATAAGTACAACCATATACCTGTTGGTTCCAACCGAGCAATCTTATTAGACAGTAGGGATTTCAGGAGTAACTATATTCCCCCCTTACCATGGTTGGATGGTTCACCAGATATGTATATCTCCACTTTAGTGGTGTTCTAATGATCTTTACAGTAACTGTATGGTGGCTTCTTAGTATGAATCACCTCTTGTGTACCTTGGTTAAATAATCAAACTTGTGACCTTTGACGTTCCTTTCGAAAAGCAGAACGATTATGGAAGAAAACTGGATTGGCTGTTCATCAAGAACATTTTAAAGAACTTCTTGACTTATATAATGACGCAGTGAATGGAGCTTGATCTTCTTATTTTAATCAACTTATAAATCATAATAAGAACAATCCCAGGGTTTTATTTAACGCTATTAATAGCATTGTTTCTCCTCATCATCAGCAAGCTGCAGTACTCCAGCTCTAACGATGACTGCAATGGATTCCATCATCATTTTGTAAATAAGTTACAGGACTTGAGATCCAAAATCCCCAGAAGTTCCTCTCCTTATGAAGACTTTCCTCAGTACCCTGAACCATTTACTTCATTCTCCCCAGTTACATTTAATCACTTAGTAGTTAAAATAATAAGCAAATTGAAACCCTCATCATCCTCATCTGAGATTTTACCACTTTCTGTCCTAACTGGGTCTTTAACCACCATTTGTCCTTCATTACTCACTATCATTAACCGTTCACTGAGACAAGGCTGTGTTCCTTACCATTTCAAACACACTGAGGTAATTCCGTTACTTAAAAAAACCTAATCTCGATTCTAGCTTTGTTGTTAATTATCGACCAATTTCTAAATTGCTGTTTACTAGTGAAATATTAGAAACTGTTGTGGAATGTCAGCTCAAAAAATATTATGTAAATTAAAGATCAGCAATCCTTTTCAGTCTGGCTTTCAGAAACTGCACTCTACCAATATTGCTCTTTTAAAGGTGTATAATGATCTGTTAATGGCATCTGATCATGGGGATTGTTCTTTTCTTATATTGCTTGATCTTAATGCAGCATTTGATACTGTCGATCACAACATTTTAATTAATAGGCTACAGCTTCGGGCACATGCAGTATATCTCGCTCTCCATTAGATTGGTTTTATTCATATCTTTCTGAGAGGACTTTTTCTGTAAGGGTGGGCGAGTTTTATTCTTCCACAGCCTCTCTGATGTGTGTGGTTCTGCAAGGTTCAATCCTGGGTCCATTATATTTTCCTTTTATGTTATTCCTTTAGCATGTATCATTCAATCTTTTAATGACATTTCTTAACATTTTTTATGCGGATGACCTCCAGTTATACATGTCTTTTAAACCTCACCAGCTTGACAGGCTGTCCACCCTGGTTAACTGTCTAACCCAGATCAGTAACTGGCTCTCCAACAACTACCTCATCTTAAATTCCAATAAAACCGAGACCATGATTGTAGCTCCATTTGATCTTCATCCAATAATCAGTCAGAGACCACCAGAGTGGTGGCCTACTTGATAGAGCATCCGCCCCACAACCGGGAGGTTAGGGGTTCAAGTCGTGGCCAGGTCATACCAAAGACCATATAAAAATGGTACTTCCCACCTTATAGCTTGGTGCTCAGCATAATAGAATGGGGGAAGGAGAAGTTGTTTGTGGTGGCGCCTTACATGGCAGCGACCCCTCTGATTCTACATGTGATTAACATTGTAGATAGGAGAAACGTAATTTTGTTCTACTGTACATGATTGGCTGTATGGACTGAATGACAACAGATATGGCTTCTTCTTTTTGTACATCTCCTAAGTCCAGTGTTAGAAATTTGGGTGTTATTTTTGAATCCTCCCTTGGTTTTAATTCCAATGTAAATTCTATTTCATATTCATGCTTCTTTCATTTAAGGAACATTTCCAAATTGAGAGCCACTGTTTCTTCAAGTGAGCATGAAAAAATAAACCACGCATTTGTGTCTTCACGACTAGATTATTGCAATGCTTTGTTTACTGGTTTAGACAAATCTTCTATTTCTCGTCTCCAGTCTATACAAAATACTGCAGCCAGACCACTAACACATTCTAGAAAATGAGATCATATTAACCCCATATTATATACATTACATTGGCTACCAGTGGATTTTAGGATTCGTTTTAAAGTTCTCACACTTACATATAGAGCACTGCATGGACAAGCCCCATCTTATTTATCTGATCTCCTTCTCAAACATACTCCTGCTCACACTCTTAGATTTGAAGCCCAAGACTTGTTAGTTGTTCCTTTTACGAGACCAGGGGGACAGAGCCTTTCAATCTGTAGCTCCGAGGCTTTGGAATAATCTCCCACTCCAGCTACATTCAGCTGGCTCTGTGGACTCTTAAAAAGCAGCTGAATACTGTTTTTGTTTAACAAGGCTTTCTGTTGAATTTCAATTCAACTCCTTTTTAATGGTATGTCTGATATTTTTCAAACTCTTTTAATCTTGTGTTTTAATTAGTTCTCTTTATTTTTCTTTTTTAACTGTCTTTATCAAGTTGTTTTTAATTCTATTTTATTGTACAGTGCTTTGTGACTACGTCTGTGAGATAAGGGATAAGGACCTGTACTTATATAGCACTTTTTCTAGTCTCAAAGACTACTCAAAGCACTTAAATAATGTGTTTTATAAATAAACTTTACTTATTTACTTACTTTTAAAAATAAATAAACTTTACTTACTTACTTACTAAGTGAAAATTGTGATGCATTTTGTACCGTGACTTCCAGAGTGAGGCACTGTTTGAAAAGCAAGACAGACTTCATAACTCAGAAATTTTGTTGTTGTGTTTCAGGTTCGTACTAATAGATAGCTTTGCAAGCTATGGTCAGTTAACTTTTAAAATTAATAATCCCAAATTTTAGCTTAATGTTGTCATTGACTGAAAAAGTGTGTTTTTGTAGGTTTTATCCTTCTAAAATACATATTGGTCATGTGCTTATTGAAAAAAAAAAACCTATCCAAACACTCCCTCCTCTTAAAGAAAAACATATAGCCTTTGTATGATTTTTCTCCCCAAGAACAGCCTCAAAGCATGATGTTACCACCACCATGCTTCACTGTAGGTATGGTGTTCTTTTGGTGATGAGCAGTGTTGTGTTTGCACCAAATATACACTACCGTTCAAAAGTTTGGGGTCACCTCAGACAATTTTGTGTTTTCCATGAAAAGTCACACTTTTATTTACCACCATGAGTTGTAAAATGAATAGAAAATATAGTCAACACATTGACAAGGTTAGAAATAATGATTTGTATTTGAAATAATAATTTTTTCCTTCAAACTTTGCTTTCGTCAAAGAATCCTCCATTTGCAGCAATTACAGCATTGCAGACCTAACATGATTGCACAAGGGTTTTCTAATCATCCATTAGCCTTCTGACGCAATGAGCAAACACATTGTACCATTAGAACACTGGAGTGATAGTTGCTGGAAATGGGCCTCTATACACCTATGTAGATATTGCACCAAAAACCAGACATTTGCAGCTAGAATAGTCATTTACCACATTAGCAATGTATAGAGTGTATTTCTGATTAGTTTAAAGTTATCTTCATTGAAAAAAAGTGCTTTTTTTTCAAAAATAAGGAAATTTCTAAGTGACCCCAAACTTTTGAACAGTAGTGTACCTTTTCGAATTATGGCCAAAAAGTTCAACCTTGTTTTCATCGGACCATAACACATTTTCCCACATGCGTTTGGGAGATTTCAAATGTGTTTATGCAAAATGTAGCCGGGCATGGATGTTTTTCTTCATAAGATAAGGCTTACGTCTTGCAACCCTAGATGGGAAACTGTTGTCACTTGTACTAAACAGCCAGTACTTGCCAGAAATTCCTGCAGCTCCTTCAGTATTGCTGTCGGCCTCTTGGCAGCCTCCCTGATCAGTTTTCTTCTTGTCTTTTCATCAATTTTGGAGGGATGTCCAGTTCTTGGTAATGTCACTGTTGTGCCATATTTTCTCCACTTGATGATGACTGTCTTCACTGTGTTCCATGGTATATTTAATGCCTTGGCAATTCTTTTGTATGCTTCTCCTGACTGATACCTTTGAACAATGAGATCCCGCTGATACTTTGGAAGCTCTCTGCAGACCATGGCTTGTGCTGTAAGATGTGATTACATAAATGTCAGGAAAAGCCTACTAGAACAGCTGAACTTTATTTGGGGTTAATCAGAGGCACTTTAAATGGTGGCAGGTGTGTGCTGACTCTTATTAACATGAGTTTGAATGTAATTAGTTAATTTGAACACAGCCAGCTCCCCAGTTATAACAAGGTGTGCATGTTTATGCAAACAGGTTATTGTAAGTTTTTTATTATTTATTTTTCCCCTTAAAAGATTTCAGTTTGTTTTTCAATAGGATTGTACAGGTTAGGTCACATTAATGGTGGAAAAAGTTTTGAAATGATCTATCTTGGTCTCAAAACCTGGCATTTGTACAGGGGTGTGTAGACTTTTTATATCCACTGTAAATCTAATTTATTATTATTATTATTGTTATTATTATTATTATTATGTGTTTGAATGTGTTGGTAAGAGCAAAGAGCAGCTGAGCCATCTACTCTAATCTTGTCTGCAGTCACTATTAGTAGCCCTGCATCAAAACATTGCCCATATAGACCTCAAGCATACACTATATCCAGATTCCTCTGTCTCCACACATGCACACAGTAATGCATGCTCCAGTTAACACACACCAGTAGTGCCCACACAGAGCTTTCTTTGTGTGTGTGTGTGTGTGTGTGTGCGCGCGCGCGCACGCATGCATGCATGTGTGAGTGTGTCAACGTGCACTGATGTGTTGTGATGCCATTGCTGATGACTATCAATCCCTGACATGGGGCGTTTACTCATTGCGTTCAAGGACTTGACTTTTCTGTACTTGTGTGTTGCATGCCTCCCAGTGTTTCTTTGATCTGTGTCATCTCATATGTAAATTCATATTTACACAGTAAAGAGAATGTTATCAGAATGGCAGTTATTAGTGGTTGGTTATCAAAATGCATTTTTTTCCCCTCCCTTTAGAAATTCCTCTCTAGATGACGGGGAGGGGCACAGGTTTGATTCCCAGCACTTCCAGCTGAGGTGAGGCATCAGATTTATGATTTAATCTCCTGCATGTACTTGCATTTTCATCGTTGCATCTGAAGGCATGAGATCTTCAAATGTAATCTTGACACTCATGTTGGAGAAATTACTGTAACTGTTAGAGAAAGTAATTTTATTTTTTTTTTTTGGGGGGGGGGGTAAACACTTGTTTGGTGAGCTTAATAACCCAGTAAAGTTAGCTTAATTTTAAAGAATAAACAATACAGTGATTCTCTGAAGCTTTATTCATACAGGACTAGTATCACAAATGCACATCTCAGTGATTTGGAGCAAAAGTGCCTTTTTCCCTCTGGGCACTTTTTTCTGCCTTTTTTGTGGAGCAGTTAAAGCTTCTGCAGTGAAAACTAGAGGTCACTCAGAGACCGCATACTTCCAGCAAGGCTCTGTTCTTCCATCCATCCGTACATTGCAAGATAAAGCTTTGGTGGAGGTATGTACTCTCAGATCACCTCCAAAATCTAGTGGGTTCATCTGCTGCCCCAGGCCCACCTCTGCTGAAAATTTCATCAAAATACATTGAGCAGTTTTTGTGTCATCCTGCTAACAGAAAAACAAAGAAACAAACAAACAAACCACCTTCATTACATTACCTCGTTGGTGACGGTAATAATGATTGAGTCTTAGGAATAAACTCAAGCAAGGCTACTCTCACGTCCTGTGGCGGCTTTTCTTTCTTTGACATCCTTGCTCCTTTTCAGCTGGTTGCAGCAGTGGATGTTACTCAAGGTCTTCACAACATATCTGAGGATTAATATTTGTAAATTGTAGTGCAAATGTGCTAACACAGATGCAATTTCTAAGCTACCATGAGTTCTCTGGTCGTACTAATTCCTTGCAAATAGGGATGAAGAGTATTGTCTCAGATGGTTTCATATGCTCTGGTTTTGCTTAACAAAAGTTGACTCTGTTGTGTCAACATTTATTTAGCACATCTACCTCCTCTTTCTCTTTGTGGAATTTTATATTAAATTGGAAAAATTATGTCACACTACACTCTAATACAGTTAGGCCCAAAAATATTTGGACAGTGACACAAATTTTGTTATTTTAGCTGTTTACGAAAACATATTCAGGATACAATTATATAATCACTGTGGGCTTAAAGTGCAGACTCTCAGCTGTAATTTGAGAGTATTCACATCCAAATTGGAGCAAGGGTTTAGGAATTACAGCTCTTTAATACGTAGCCGCCTCTTTTTCAAGGGACCAAAAGTAACTGGACAATTGACTCAGAAGGCGGCAAAAAAAAAAAAAAAAAAATAACAAGGCTGCATGGGCTCTTCTCTCGTTAACCTGTCATCAATTAAGCAGTTAAAAGGTCTGGAGTTGATTCCAGGTGTGGCGTTTGCATTTGGAAGCTGTTGCTGTGAACACACAACATGCGGTCAAAGGAGCTCTCAATGGAGGTGAAACAGACCATCCTGAGGCTGAAAAAAAAAAGAAGAAATCCATCAGAGAGATAGCAGAAATGTTAGGAATGGCCAAATCAACAGTTTGGTACATGCTGAGAAAAAAAGAGTGCACTGGTGAGCTTGGGAACTCAAAAAGGCCTGGACGTCCACGGAAGACAACAGTGGTGGATGATCGCAGAATCCTTTCCATGGTGAAGAACAACCCCTTCACAACATCCACTCAAGTGAAGAACACTCTCCAGGAAGTAGGTGTATCAGTATCTAAGTCTACCATAAAGAGAAGACTTCATGAGAGTAAATACAAAGGATTCACCACAAGGTGCAAACCATGAATCAGCCTCAAAAATAGAAAGGCCAGAATTGACTTTGCCAAAAAACACCTGAAGAAGCCAGCCTAGTTCTGGAACAGCATTCTTTGGACAGATGAGACTAAGATCAACCTGTACCAGAATGATGGGAAGAAGAAAGTTTGGAGAAGAATTGGAACAGCTCATGATCCAAAGCACTACATCTTCTGTAAAACATGGTGGAGGCATTGTGATGGCATGGGCATGCATGGCTTCCAATGGCACTGGGTCACTTTTGTTTATTGATGATGTGACAAAAGACAGAAGCAGCCGGATGAATTCTGAAGTGTATAGGGATATACTTTCTGCTCAGATTCAGCCAAATGCAGCAAAGTTGATTGGACGGCGCTTCACCAATGATCCTAAACATACTGCAAAAGCAACCCAGGAGTTTTTTAAAGCAACGAAGTGGAATATTCTGCAATGGCCGAGTCAATCACCAGATCTCAACCCAATCGAGCATGAATTTCACTTGCTCAAGACAAAACTTAAGGCAGAAAGACCCACAAACAAGCAACAACTGAAGACAGCTGCAGTAAAGGCCTGGCAAAGCATCACAAAGGAGGAAACCCAGCGTTTGGTGATGTTCATGGGTTCCAGACTTCAGGCAGTCATTGCCTGCAAAGGATTCTCAACAAAATATTGAAAAGTAACATTTTACTTAGGGTTATGTTTATTTGTCCAATTACTTTTGAGCCCCTGAAATGAGGAGCGTTTGTATAAAAATAGCTACAATTCCTACATGTTTAATCATATATTTTTGTTCAACCCCTTGAATTAAACCTTGAAGTCTGCACTTCAATTCCGTTGTAGTTGTTTCATTTCAAATCCAATGTGGTGGCATGCAGAGCCCAAATCATGAAGATTGTGTCACTGTCCAAATATTTCTGGGCCTAACTGTATTAATGAGCAGCCATCTCTAGATCTGTTCTGTGAAGTTTTTGTTCACCGTGAGATTGTAGATTCAGTCTATTAGTCATTTATTGGACTTTTTGGTCAACTGCCTGACTAAGGCCCTTGTTTATTTCCCTATCACTCAGTCTGGTCAACTCTGGGACCAATTATGTCATTCCAAACTTGTAGTTCACAACTGGTGTTGTCTGTTGTCCAGTGAAAACAACCAGGAAAGAATGAAGAAATGATTTTATGCCCTTGTGTTCACAGATAAGTAATGTTGTGAAAAGCTTATTGCAGATGCCAACAAAGTTCTGAATAAAGGGCCGTCCACACCAAGCATGATGAAGATAACTAAAATATTTTTTAAAAATCGTTCTAACTGAAGTGGATGGCGGAGTCCACACTACAGCGATAACCATAACAAAAGTGGCTGATGATATTGTTGGGATCACTTTCAGAGTGATGTCATGAATGATAAAAACACTTTCAGCCAAACAGAAAACATCCATCCATCACTGTCATCTGTCACAGAGGCTGGGAACGTTTATCTATATAGCATTCAGCAGGATCTGAGTGTGGAGTAGGGGGAGGAGGAGGAATAATTAGATGCATAATGCAGCCTTCTGAAACAGCTCTATGCATCCAAGCTGAAATTATTATTATTATTATTAGGCTATTATAAATTATTTGCAAGCCCATTTTATTCCACTTTGTGTTATGCGCTCAGTTAATCCTACCTGTGCAAGTCAGAGGAAGCTCTGCTCAGCTCATGTTTAGCTCTGCTGTTAAAGGGATATCATTCAGCAGTGTTGACGCTTATTTAGAACGATTTTTAAAATTGTAATTTTATAGTTATTGTTACCGTGCTTTGTGTGGACAGCCCTTAACACAGGAGATTGTGGGAATTAATTAAAATGTTGATTTACAATGAGGTCCATACAGTGCATCCAGAAAGTATTCACAGCACTTCACTTTTCCACATTTTGTTATGTCACAGCCTTATTCCAAAATGGATTAAATCAATTTTTTTCCTCACAATTCTACACACAATACCCTATAATGACAACATGAAAAAAGTTGGTTTTTTTTTTTTTTAGATTTTTGCAAATTTATTTAAAAAAAACTAAGAAATCACATGTACATACAGTAAGTATTCACAGCCTTTGCTCAATACTTTGTTGATGCACCTTTGGCTTGGCACACCCATCTTTGGGCAGTTTCGCCCATTCCTCTTTGCAGCACCTCTCAAGCTCCATCAGGTTGGATGGGAAGTGTTGGTGCACAGCCATTTTCAGATCTTTCCAGAGATGTTCAATTGGATTCAAGTCTGGGCTCTGGCTGGGCCACTCAGGGATATTCACAGAGTTGTCCTGAAGCCACTCCTTTGATATCTTGACTGTGTGCTTAGGGTCGTTGTCCTGCTGAAAGATGAACCGTCGCCCCAGTCTGAGGTCAAGAGTGTTCTGGAGCAGGTTTTCATCCAGGATGTCTCTGTACATTGCTGCATTCATCTTTCCCTCTATCCTGACTAGTCTCCCAGCTCCTGCTGCTGAAAAACATCCCCACAGCATGATGCTGCCACCACCATGCTTCACTGTAGGGATGGTATTGGCCTGGTGATGAGTGGTGCCTGGTTTCCTCCAAATATGACGCCTGGCATTCACGCAAAAGAGTTCAATCTTTGTTTCATCAGACCGGAGAATTTTGTTTCTCATGATCTGAGAGTCTTTCAGGTGCCTTTTGTTAAACTCCAGGCGGGCTGCCATGTGCCTTTTACTAAGGAGTGACTTCCGTCTGGCCACTCTACCATACAGGCCTGATTGGTGGATTGCTACAGAGATGGTTGTTCTTCTGGAGTGTTCTTCTCTCTCCACAGAGGAACGCTGGAGCTCAGACAGAGTGACCATCGAGTTTTTGGTCACCTCTTCTTCCCCAATCGCTCTGTTTAGATGGCCGGCCAGCTCTAGGAAGAGTCCTGGTGTAGGGGTGGGAACTGTGAGAGACCTATTGCGTTACTTGGGTGATACAGTACTATCATGATACTATGATTTCTTAAGTACTGCAATACCATACCGTGTGTATATATATATACATCTTTGCAAATGTCAAATATTGAGATACTACACTGAATTAATCCCAGATATTTAGCAGGCTAGATATCTAGCCTAAGATGGAGATGAGTCACCTTTGATTGTCTTTAATCACCACTCAGTTGTGGACTTGTGCCTCAATCAGGGACATCTCTACAATTCAGCACTGACTTAAAATCAGTCTTAAAATCCTATAGTCTAAGCTAGGCTTTAGGCAACAAAATAACAAGGGCAGCAGGGTCTGCTAGCTGCTGAAGCTCCTCTTCACACAGACTGGGATGGCTGTGATTTCTTCCTCTGGGACATGCTTTCCCTGTAGAAGTCTGGAGGTGGACTCCAGTGCCAAACAGAGTGGCATGGAGTCTGGCCAGTACATCTACATTGCAGTTGAACCCGTCTCTTAAAAGAATGTCAGAGAGCATCAGTCACAGATGTCTCTGGGCAGCGTGAAAGAAGAAGAAAAGGGGACAGGGCTGCTCCACAGTAAACACAGAGGATGTAATCTGTGGTGACTCTGACCTCATTAATGAGAAGTGCAAAAGTGATAAAACTGAAAATTTGTAACTTCTGAAGAAGACTGAAAGTTTTCTGAAGCAACTGTAAATCCAACGTGCATATTGACTTTCATAGTCATCTCTTTATTCATCTCTCCCCCTGCCCCAAGGAGCTTCAACCTGCAGCTCCGTAGCTGCTTGCAATTCTGTTGATTGTATTCAGTAGATCTGTCAAAAAAATAGAAAATATAATGGAAATGGATTGGATTGAATTGAATTGTTTGCTTTCAGCCAACTTTGCTATTAATTGATTCTTCCTTTTTCTGACGTTATTAGCCTGCTGCTTTTTTATTCATGAAAAGTTAAAAAAAAAAGTTATAAAATATAGCAGAAAATGTCCAACTCTGTGTTACAGTTTTGGTCTGTAAATTTCAACACTTCCTGTAATGAAGACATGGAAAAATGAAACTGATACTTTTCAGTCGATGAGGACTGAACATCTGCGGTCCTTAGAGCTACAACACCAGTTCTGGTGAAGTTGGGGCATTGTGTAAAACATAAATTAAAAACAGAATAATATGATTTTCCTTTTCAACCTATACTCAATTGAATACATCCCAAAAACAAGATATTTAATGTTCAAACTGATAAACTTTATTGTTTTGTTACAAATATTCATTCATTTTGAATTTGATGCCTGCAACACATTCAAAAAAAGCTGGTGTAGAGGCAAGAAAAGACTGTCCTCAGTTTCTAAACACTTAATTAGTGTTGTTAAAAGGAAAGGTGATGTAACACAGTGGTAAACATGCCCCTGTCCCAGGTTTTTTTGGAACGTGTTGCAGGCATCAAATTCAAAATAAGTGAATATTTGCGAAAAAAAAACAAAGTTTATCAGTTTGACCATTAACTATCTTGTCTTTGTAGTGTATTCAACTGAATACAGGTTGAAAAGGATTTTTAAATCATTGTATTTTGTTTTTATTTACATTTTACACAATGTTCCAACTTAATTAGTGTCATAACTCACCCTTGAGGGCAAGGGCGAATAGAAGATTCCAAACGCAAGTTGTGATTTTGCACATTTAATAATCAAAAACACGAAATAACTAGAAATGCAAAAACTTACAAATAAGGGCAGGAAACAGGATGACAGCACATAGGCTGAGGCGATGGAATGCTGGCGAAATGGGGAACACCCAAGAGAATACAAATAGATGGGGACTCCATCTGGAAACGAGAAGACGTAGGAATGACGTCTGGAACCAGAAGGCTGCTGCAAGGAGTGATCCACGCAGCAGTCTTTAAATAGGGACAAACTAAATGGGGAACAGGTGTGGGTAACATGAGAGAGGAAATCAGGACAACCACTGACAGGTGTGACAGCCCGCGGAACAGAGTTAACACCTAGAAGTAAACACAGACAGCTATCACATTGAGAGAAATAATAGCAACCAATAACAACTAATGAAACAAAGACAAACACCAGATAACAGTAAATGATAAGACTGCTAAATGCAAAACAAAAGGAAACTGAAGTGAAGACAAGGGAGACTCTAAAACAAACACAAGCAGAAATGTCAAATACA
The DNA here is from genome assembly GCA_020510985.1 of Pholidichthys leucotaenia. Lineage (NCBI taxonomy): Eukaryota > Metazoa > Chordata > Actinopteri > Cichliformes > Pholidichthyidae > Pholidichthys > Pholidichthys leucotaenia. The sequence goes on from CM035839.1 coordinate 206,594,571, forward strand.
AAACCAGATAATCATAGGTACACAAACTAAAGGAATCAGACTAGTCATGACAAAACTAAGAAGACAAGACAATTCATAAATAAACAGAGACAAGTGGCAACCCAGAGAACATAAAACAGAAATGCATGAAATAACCAAACTAAGATAAAATAACAGTAAACTCAACACAACAACAAAAGGGCAACTCAGATAACCAAATACACCAAACCATGCTAAATACAAAATAAACAGATGCAGAAATACAGAAAATGACTTAAACAAACTTAAAGGCTGAGCACGACTCTCCACCCATGCTCAGTATCGCGACAGAGCCCCTTCCTGTAGGGGTGGAAACCAGACACCCCAACATTAATATCAAAAAGAGAAAAGACCCATCCACAAAGAACCCCCCCCCCCCTCCAACAACAACAAGGAAAAAAAATAATCCACCCCAGGAGGGCAGTGGGGGAACCCAGGCTAGGAGGGACCGAAACCATGACAAAAAATACTCATGACCCACAACCCTGAACAGATTAAAGTGGCAACAGGCTACCAGCAAAACTAAGTGAAAAAATAACACAATTCAGGTTGTCTCCCAGAGTCCCAGAACCACCCGATCACATTGTGGAAAAGGTCAGGGGGCCTTCCAGAATTCCAGGACCACCTTAACAGACGGAGTAGTTCATCAGGTGGCCTCCCAGAATTCCAGAGCTACCCAAGCAGACAGCGTAGTTCATCGGGTGGTCTCCTAGCATCCCTGAGCCAATGGGCCACAGGGCACGATGTACCCCCACCTGGAGGCAGTAGCTGGAACCAGTGCCTTTCGCAGGCCGCAGGAGTTGAGAGGTGGAAACTTGATGAGGAGGGTGACTGACCAGTGTGAAAACTAGGCGAAGGAGATGACTGACCAGCGAGGGAACCAGATGAAGAGCACAACTGATCAGCAGGGGAACTAGATGAGGACTGAGGATCACTGGCGAGCTCAGGTGACAACTGCTGACCAACAGTCACCTCAGACGAGGACAGATGACCTTAGGCGACTTCAGGCGAAGACAGATGACCCTCAGTGACCTCAGGCGAAGACAGATGACTTTTGGCAGCCTCAGGCGGAGACGGATGTCCCTCGGCAACCTCAGGCGAAGATGGAGGACCCACGAGGAACCCAGGTGAAACCACCCGGCTGACCAGTGAGAAAACCAGGCAAAGAAGACGGTTGCTTGGCGGGGAACCAGACGAAGGCAGAGAAGGAGGACCCACGGCGACCTCAGGTGGAGAAGGAGGACCCACAGTGACTTCAGGTGGAGATGGAGGATCCACAGTAACCTCAGATGGAGATGGAGGACCCGCTTACAGCAAGTTCGGAAGACGATTGAAACCCAAACAGCACTTGGACTGATGTTTGTGATTTCACCATAATGTGCAGACTGTGTTGTATTGTTTCATTTTGGACGTTTGGGGGGGGGGGTCATGTGGCACACATATTTGAGTTGCTTATGCTGCATATGTATATTACTGTTGCCCACGTCTCAGAATGAACAATAAGTCTGGATCTCCTGGGGATAACAGGAGGATGTGAAATGTGATCTTTTGAGATGGCCTTGAGAGACTTCCTGACCACCAGGGTTTTGGGGGAGAGGAGAAGACCTGGGGGTTTATGTATTGTGTCTTGGGATTAAAGACAATGTGACTCTGTACTTTGATGTCCCAGGTATAAAAGGGACAGATGTGGGAGGAAGGGTCTCTTTTCTGTTTGAGAGGATGTTGGAGATACGTGAATGATTAATAAACCTGAATTGAGAAATAAACTCAGCCTCATCTTTTCACGCTCTCCACAACAGCAATGATATGTGGGCTCTTTCTTGTCAAGGATTTTTAAGGCTTTGAGGTACAACTCTTGTACCTTGTACCTTGTTTCTCCAAGAGAGAGCGAATCTCCTCTCTCATAACTGGAGTGGAAGCTGGCAGTACAATTGACGTTGTAATACCTCTGAACGTAGGCGGGCATCTTTTGAATTAGAGATTGTAGCCGTTGACTATAATTCCCATCACCCATTGGGGCGCTGCACATGCTCGCCACATCGTCTTCCTGACAGAAAGCCTACTGAGCATGGGCATTTGCTGACCAAGGGCGCCCTCTACTGGACGACTGGGGCTTGAAATAGTGATGTTCCAAACCCACTGTGATTTTTCCCCACCTAATGTGGCTGAGGTTTTTTTTTTTTTTTTTTTAATGGGGCAAGAACCGCCCTTTATTAAATTCACACTAGGGAAAAGTTTTCCCTTTATTTTGTGTGCCAGTGAGTGGAACTGATTTGTGCTTAAAGGCCAAATGTCACGTAACGGGGTACTTTAAATGTCTTGAAACTAGATATAAAAGGGAACCGATCCGTTCGGGTCTTGGTGCATATGCTTCAGTAACACCGGAATATTCGTTAATTTAAAACTGCCGCGCTTGGCCTGACATTCCTACTCACGGCCCCTGGAATCGCCTGGGGAAGAAGGCGGAAGTGACGAAATAGATTGTACCCTAGTTTGATGCTTGGGGTATTTCAATTGATTGTTTATATGGAGACTGGAAGGTTGAAGTGAGCAACAAGAAAGAAAAAATTGGATATTTCACCCATACCTTAAAACGGGACTATCAGGGACAGCTGGGTAATAAGGGACACTTCTCTGGGAAATGTTTTCATACCTGTCAAGTGAGACGTTTTCGCCGTATTTTAATACCTTAAAACGCGGCTATAAGGGACGGCGGAGTAATAAGGGACACTTTTCTGGGAAATGTTTTAAATGTAATTCGTGTTGTTATTGTCAAATATTTTAAGGATTCATGGATATTTGACAATAACAACACAACTCAGTGTCCGGCGCAAAATAAAAAAAAAAAGCAGAATTCTGTATTTGTAAGGCAATTCCTCTCTGTTCCGCAACCGCTGCACAGCTGAAAGTGTTAAACCATTGTCCTAATGACTTCTCATTGTAGTGAGAATAGCTCCCGCTGAGCGATCTGCCCCGACAATCAGACTAATGATTGAGTCCACACTTCTAACAGTAGTGATAATAGCTCCCGCTGAGCGATCTGCCTGCCGCGGCCATCAGACTGATTGAGTCCACACTTCTCAATGTAGTGCGAATAGCTCAGGCTGAGCCATCTGCCAGCACCAGCTGTGGGGGATCACACACACGACGTGCTCCTCAACACACTCAATTTTTTTTCCCGTATATTTTTCTTTTGGGCGTACAGAAATGGCAATATGCCCGTTTTTGCTAAAATTGCATTTTCCCCGTATTTTCCTTAAAATATTTGACAATAACAACACGAATTACATTTAAAACATTTCCCAGAAAAGTGTCCCTTATTACTCCGCCGTCCCTTATAGCCGCGTTTGGTATTAAAATACGGCGAAAACGTCTCACTTGACAGGTATGCGCCTCCATTTTCATATTGATCTGGTCAATTTCTTGACAGCAGCGGCTCTCCTCCACTGTAATAATAATGGCTTCCGAAAAATCAATATTTATGGGGCGCCCTCGACAGACCACCTTCGGCTTCCCAATTCTGGAGGCGATTAATGTCCAGTTCAATGACATTTTCCACTGGTTCTGCTCTCTGGTCATCGTTGGAACTGTTGTCATCAGACAAAGCATCTGATTCCGTCTCGGACGGCTCGAACCTGTAAGGTTCAATGCCTCTGTCACTGTCTGAACCACTGACAAAAAAAAAGACAAAAAAAAAAGACAAAACTAAACTAATTTGTTCACAATCGCTGTCACTTTCCGTCATGATTGTCCAATGTTGATAAGTGTGAATGTGGATAGGCAGGGCAGCCAGGGTACAACTTGTGATGTCAAAAACATGGGCGTGGTCTGGACTGGCTGTCACAAGCCAGCAAGCAAGGTGGGGCCTTCACCTGGTGTATTTTGTGCAATTATGTAAATACAGGTGAGTGATATGGTCTCCGGTATGAATATTTGGTTTAAGCTATGTGTATTTTATCCAAATTCATTGTCATTTAGAAAAAAAAATTACGTGACATTTGGCCTTTAAGTCCAACTGCATCTGGCATGTAGAGGAATGAAGCTGGTCTCATTTATTTTGTGCATAATCATTTCTGAATGATTTTAACATTTTATTTTGCTGCACTGCATCAAGGTGAAGAAGTTCTGTCCCCCTCAATCATTCGGGACTCATATTTACTTCCGTAAACACAATGCTGTGTCTGACGGTAAGCTTTCTTCTGCGCTTGCGGATCACTTCATAGCTGTAGACCGTTCACACTGGAGTCTGATGGGGGTCACAGTTAAATTATAATGTGAACGCCCACAAAAAAAAAAAAAATCAGATCTCGGCAAAAAATCAGAATTGAGCATTAAGACCGTTGTGACTGTGGCCTTATTTTGGCCCCTACGAGTTCTCAAAAGTTGCCCTAACAGAGGTGGTTCTTTTGGTGGAGAACATACGAATAGTAGAGCTCCTAGCTCCTGCTGTGGAAACGGGACTTCTTGCTGCTGTGAAAACTGTTTTGCAGGTGCAGAAATGCTTTGACTGGAAGTACAAGAGCATACACTGGAAATGTGGAAAGTTGAAAGTTGCCATGAGCCTTGGGCTATGGATACATGCTGGGCTTGACATTAACTTCTGTGCTCACCAGCCATTGTGGCTGCCTTTTTATTACTTGCTAAGCAGTCCGCTTTACTGATAAGCAGGTTTTCTTCTTTTTCACAAATTTATGTTTTTATCTTGTAAATTTGCAACTTTTTCATTGTAAATTTGTGACTTTCCATGTGTGTTTGTCACTTTGAGTGGAGCTCCTAGCTCTGCGTTCTTTTTTCAACTGTTAACATTCAGTCTTGCTTATTGCAAATGTGTGACTTTTACCTAATAAATTAGTGACTTTATCTTAAATTTACGAAATTCCTGTCTTATAAATGCATTTGGTTTATTAGTCTTTTTATAGCTGTCTGGTGGGCTAATGGTGCTAAATGTCAAAACCCAGCATACATGGTCCATATGATACAGAGGTCTTGTTGGTGAAAACAGAAGGCTATTTACATAGTCATAGTCTGCACGGTGGCACAGTGGTTTAGCACTGTGGCAGCACAGTTTTACCCTCGGCCGGGGGATCGCGGGGATCATGAGATCGTCGGTTCGATCCCAGCCCCCGACCAACAGTGAGCTGTGTGGAGTTTGCATGTTCTCCCCGTGTTGCGTGGGTTTACTCCGGGATTTCTCCGGTTTCCTCCCACACACCAAAAACATGTAGGTTTAGGGCGCTCGCGCACGCAGCGACCAGCAGCCAGTGGCTTGTCACCAGACTGCAAACCAAGTCTACCTACGGGTACAAATAAGTAACAACAAAAAAAAAAAAATAGTCAGTGTTCCGTGAGGAAGGGAAATGAGGTACAACACATCAGTATGGGGACTGCTCCCCTCACATTACTGACCTGAGGAGTATTTATCAACACGCTTGCCAAGGCCAATGAGACTGCGGCATACCTGGGGAGCTCCACCCTCCTCTGAGGGTATAAATTACACCGTCTAGTCTCATATCCTCATTCTAAACTGCACTTCACTGAGCCCTTAGGTGGTGAGTGGCCAGCTTGTGTTATACCTCCTTTCTCTTCTTCAGGGAACACTGGCTATGTAAACAGCCTTCCGTTCCCTTTCGGTTGGTTCACTCGGTACAACACATAAATATGGGGACATGGAACACACCCCGAGCCGCTAGTGCAGCTAGAGCAAGGAAATGTGGCCATGGTGCAGCAGCAATAGTGATGATGAGAACATCAATTTTACATTGACAACAAGGCCTGGGTTAGGCTCTGCACCGTCACACCCAGGGAGTAAAATTTCACAAACGTACTGGGGGAAGCCCAGGTGGCCACTGAGCATATCTCCCTGACAGGAACCTCTTTAAACAGTGCCCAAGACACAACCATGCTCCAGGTAGAGTGGGCTTGCACTCTGCGTGGCATGTTGACCCCCTTATTGGCGTAAGCCTGCAAGATAGCCTCTACAATTCAATGAGAGATAGGGTCACTTTGACAGGGTATTCCCCACCACCAGGCTCATGAAGCAGATGAAACAGCTGATCTCTTTTCCGCACCACTTGGGTCCGGTCAATGTACATGTGTAAAGCACGCACCGGGCAGAGACGATTCAATCGCTATTGTGCCGGTGATGTGAAAGGGGAAGGCAAAAATGCTGTCAGTTCGAATGGCATGGATTTATAGTCGGTTGGCACCTTGGGTACATACGTAGGGTTTGTGTGCAGGACTATGTTGGAGCCGTCCAGGGGCGAATTGGATGCATGAGGGGTGAACCAAGAGCACATGAATGTCGCCCACACGCTTGGCCAAGCATAGAGCCAATAGAGGCGTGGCTTTCTATGAGAGCATATCAGAGCCGATAGACTCAATCGGTTCAAAAGGTGCTTCACATAGAGCATCCAGGACCAGGGACAAGTCCCAAGGGGGAATTATCTCCTTAGATGGAGGTCTCTTCCAGAGGGTGCTTTTCATAAAGCCCATAATGAGGGGGTGAGAACCGGGAGATTTCTTGTCCCATCCAACATGGCATGCCGAAATAGCGGACAAGTAGAGCTTAAAGGTAGAGAAAGCATGGCCTTTATCCAGCAGATCCTGCAGGAAGGTCAATATCTCTGTTAAGGAAGGGCGGGACATGGGGCGCCGATGCAGTCTCTACTCAGACTCCTGTTTTCCGTGTCATCATATTTTACATCCAGAGCTGCTAAAACACGTTTCCTGTCCATTGTTATTTAGAGACTATTAAAAAATAAGTAGAAAGTCTGACCATAGGAAAAGCGGAAGTGCTGAGCTGAGAGTGACAAGCTGTTGCTGGGATACAGGGCACAGACTTTTTTTTTTTTCTGGAGCACAGCGCACAAATACTGAAAAAAAAACAAAAAAACACTCAGGGTGGTCGGGTGACAAAAAACGCATTTGGTGAACCCGCACCCTTACAGGTAAATTACCGGACAAAATATAAATATGGACCCAGACAGTATATTTCACATTTGAATGAGCAGTGTTGTTGCCACCCTCGATAATAATTGTAATTGTCTTAGTTGTGTATTGGAGGGGACGATCTCTATTGTGCAAAATTGTGACATTTAATACGACTTCTATGAGCAGCACTGGTTAGATTATAAAGTCTGACAGCCGTAGGTAGGAAGGACCTGCGGAACCTCTTCCTCAAGCACTTAAGATGGCACAGTCGGTCGGTCTGTGAGGTAGTCCAGGATCCACGATGACAGGTGGTGATCCACCCCTGCACACAGCAGCTTGTCCCTCAGGATCACTCGTTGGGTGGTATTGAAAGCACTGGACAAAATCAAAGAACATGATCCTCACAGCACTCCCCGGGAATAGATAACCCCACAGTCATTCAAACAACAATGTGGTAAGGTGGTCCAGTGGACTCCACCCTTGACCCATTTTGTGCATAATTATTTCTGTATGATTTCTATGCATTTTAAACTATGCAGCAGTTTTACTTTGTCAGTCAATTATGTGACAAACAAAACCTCTGTTCTGTTCCAATGATGGGTGAGAGGGCCAAATAAAGAACCAGACTCCATTCCCCACATTTTTACAGCATGCTATAATTTTCTAAAAAAACAGTGTTTTTTATGGCTGAAGTTGTTTCTACAGATCTTAATTAACCATTGGGCTGACAGTACAGGATCAATACAAAAGAAAGGAAACTCATTTCAGAATTATAGCATGAATAATTGCTACAACAGGGCACACAATAATGTAAGGCTGACTTTTTAACCTGCATGAATGCCAGTTGTTTCTTTAATTTTGAATCTGTGCATATTTACTTACAGTACATGCCAGCTCTTCTTGCTGCTCCGACAACAGTTTTGCTGATGTGGAAATGCTTTGTTTTGCCTGTCCACCTCTTTCACCCTATCGTTTTGGGGTCTGTAAACTAATCACTCTGCTCTTGTCTCTCACTTCACTGTAGGGCTCCTGAGCCAGTTTACAGCACTGTGAACAAACTCTGTGACAAAGCGCCCTCTCCCCGACACTATTCCCCAGTAGAGTGTGACAAAAATCTCCTGCACTCCGCCCCCCTCACTAACTATCACTTAAGCCTGTTCCCTGACTTGGACTTCACCAGGTACTTTCTACCCTCAAACCCACCTCTGTCTCCATCTTTCTGCTCTCCACCACTGCTCTGACAGACACCATGATTTCTGTTTTCCTTCACGCTTGTATTGTTTTCCCAGCATGCCTCTTTTTTCCTCCCTTACTTCAGTATTATGATTAAGCGGCATTAAAGAGACGGAGTGCGGTATCAATGAATATATCACCGTGGTGATTTGGTCACAGAAGACATCACCATGGTAATATATTCATGATACCGCACAATCTCCAATATAGTATTGCTTTTACACAACAGTTCCACAAGCACAGTTTATATGACAGCAATACAGGACAAAATATTATGATTTTTGTTTGGTTTATTTAACAAGTTATTTTCCTCCGCTGAGAAAAATAGTCCTTTCTGAGTGTGCCCAGTTAACTGTTGCTAAGCAACTCAATAAGTATAATATAGAAAAGAGTAGACCTATTTTCATTTCACACACATTTAACCAAATTAAATATTGTCAGAAGTCAGTGTTTATATAAAAACCAGTCACCTGGTGAGTAGGTTTTATGGGTCATGTGACTCACGTTGGCGGCTAGTGAGCTTGTTAGCTGCATTGAGGGAGTCCTTTACGCAACCACAATTATGTTATCACCACATAGAGATTAGAAGTCTCTAATTGGGATGGTAAATACAACCTTGGCTCGTCCATTTTGTCACCTGTTCCTCCACTAAACGGTCAAGCTGATGAGGATAGCTTTTAGAGACTAACAGCAGTTTAGCTTCGGTCCATTTCCATGTTAATTTCCTTGCTTTTCACTCACTTTTTCTTGGCATTTTCAAATGAAATAAAGAGTCGATGACCACAGAGTTATTATGGTTGGCTAATCGAGATGATAAATCGTATGTGGCAGTGACTGGAGGGTCGCCGGTTCAATTCCTGGACTGGCAGGATCAGATCTGGTGGGACAGATGACATAGCAGTGTTTGCCCCTCCCTCATTAATCCCACTGTGGTGGCCTTGAGCAAGGCACTTAACCCCAACTGCTCCAGTGGAGCTGCTCAGTGGCCACAGGTCGGTCTGTGGTTGTACTGGACAGCTTCCGGGTATGAATATGTATCTGTGCATAAATAAAGGCTAAATTAAAAAAAAAAAAAAGTCAAACTCTATTTAGCTGTAAACAGACGTGAATTATCTAGCCAGATGTTTACAAGGGCAGGACTTCCGGGTTATAGAGGTCAGATTTTTTAGGACTGCCTCTAGGCCGTGAGCAGCTCCCTCAAAATGTGGCTAGAAAATGATTTTCGTGGCACCCAGCTGGGAACTACGGGATCTTTGATGATTTCTATGTAAAAAAAAAACCTGCTGAATCCGAAAATCGATGTTCCCACTGTCAAAGGTGTGGATAGCTATGTCAAATTTGCATAAATCCAAGATGGCTGCCACGACTAACCAAGGGAATGAATGGCCTAACATTTCAACCAGTCTACCTAGAAACACGTTTGAGGCCTCTTTTTCGGATAATGTTGAGCCGAGGAATCGATTTCTGAGGTCGACTGTGTGATTGAGGGTCAAAGAACCACGCTAATTTGCATAAATCCAAGATGGCTGCCATGGATGGACTAACTTTTTAGCCATTCTACCTAGAATCACGTTGGAGACGTCCTTTTCGGCTAATGTTAACCCGAGGAATCGATTTCCGAGGTCATTAGTGTGACTGAGCGTCAAAGAACCCCCCTAATTTGCATAAATCCAAGATGGCCACCATGGGTGTGGATGGACTATATTTTGAACCACTCTACCTATAATCACGTTTGAGACATCTTTTTCGGATAATGTTGACCCGAGGAATCAATTTCTGAGGTCAGATATGTGATTGAGGGCTCCACTAATTTTCATAAATCCAAGATGGCTGCCATGAATGGCCTAACTTTTTTATCAATACAACTAGAATCACGTTTGAGACATCATTTTCCGATAATGTTATGCCCAGGAATCGATTTCTGAGGTCACTTTTGTGATTGAGGCTCAAAGAACTCCACTCATTTGCATAAATCCAAGATGGCCACCACAGGCATGGATAGTCCAACTTCATAACCATTCTACCTAGAATCACGTTTGAGACGTCTTTTCTGCATAATGTTGACCCGAGGAATCGATTTCTGAGGTCAAATATGTGATTGAGGGTCAAAGAACTCCGCTTATTTGCATAAATCAAAAATGGCCATCATGGATGGATGAATGATGAATGGATGAACATGTCTCATCTTGCATCAGTTTTACAGTGACACGATTTGTCCGTGGCCCTCCTCTGTGCGTTTCCTTCTTGCAGATGATGCAGATGTTTGGCAACACATTGCTTGACCTTGCAGATGCTTGGCTGATGGTTGCTGCAGCATGGTGAGATCGCAGTCGCTTTTTAGGAGATGGTGTTGGGGGACCAAGTTCAGAATCAGAATCAGAATCAGGTTTATTGCCATTGTTCATGTAGTACACAAACTAGGAATTTGTCTCGGTGCAGTGCTGCAACATTAAACATGATAAGATAAAAGAAATAAACTATACATGCAATAAAGTGTAGAATAAGAGTAAGTGATACTGGTCAGCAGTTAAAATATATTAGCGAGCAGCAGATACTGTGGAGAACTATATAGTGCAGTCGGTAATGCAGGAAGAAAACAGTGATGATTGACATGAGTCTGGTTGAGCTGCTGTACATAGTGCACGAGAGTCAATAAGTCACTTAGTGTTCAGCAGTCTGATGGCAGAGGGGAAGAAGCTGTTCATGTGACGGGAGGTTTTAGTCTGGATGGACCGAAGTCTTCTACCAGAGGGGAGGGGGGCAAACAGTACGTGACCAGGGTGTGAGGGATCGGCTATGATCCGGCCAGCACGCCTCTGGGTCCTGGAGATGTACAGATCCTGGAGAGATGGGAGCTTGCAGCCGATCACCTTCTCAGCAGTGCGCACGACGCGCTGCAGCCTTAGTCTGTCCCTGGCAGTGGCTCCTGCGTACCACACGGTTATGGAGGTGGTGAGGATGGACTCGATGATGGCTGTGTAGAACTGCACTAACATCTTGGTGGGTAGCTTGAGCTTCCTCAGGTGCCGCAGGAAGAACATCCTCTGCTGGGCTTTTTTGATGAGTGAGCTGATGGTCGACTCCCATTTGAGGTCCCTGGTGATGGTAGTGCCTAGGAAGCGGAAGGAATCAGCAGTGGTGATGGGAGAGCCTGAGAGGGTGAGGGGGGGCAGAGGGGTAGTGACTTTCCTGAAGTCTACAATCATCTCCACTGTCTTCAGAGCGTTCAGCTGCAGGTTGTTATTGTTGCACCAGGACGCCAGCTGGGCCACCTCTCTCCTGTAGGCGGACTCGTCGCCGTTGGAGATGAGCCCGATGAGGGTGGTGTCGTCCGCAAACTTGATCAACTTGACAGACTGTTCTGTTCTGGTTCTGGTCCACTTTGCTCCTGAGGCTCAGGAATGTGGGCTTCGGCGTTTTTTACAAGCTTCAGCACGTTCCACTCTTGTTTTGTCCGTAAAATGGCTATAGCACACACGATGGTAGCTAAATGTTGGCTCAAGGTTGTTTAGATCTGAAAACATATTATATGGACCATAGGGTATTATAACATTAGGCCTACCTTGTACCCATATAGATATAAAACATATATAGATTGCAGATAATTTTCACATTAACAGTGAGCTTATAATAGAGACCTTGTGCAACCTAGTCACAGCTCAATGTAAACTTGCAAAATGGCAAGCACAGACTGTGTGCCCATATTTATTGAGAGCATAAAGTATACAGGCGACTGCTGCTGCCATGAGTTTAACCTTTCTTGGGTGACGCATCACAAACATATGGGCTTTCCTTAACAGTCCATTTTCCATCCGCCTAAGGCTTGAATAGTATGGGTGTGACTATGTGCAAACTATAGAAATATATGCCCAAACTTGTTCCTCCCTCACCTACTAGTACACTGCACCCCTTGGGCTTGGGCTGAGAAGTACATCCAACCCTCAGACTCAGAGTTAAGCTCATTGGGATTGCTACCCTTTTCCCATTTGAGCTACTTTGTGGTAGTGGTATATTTTGACTATAATTCAGGCCCAGGGTGGGTTCTGGGGATAGATGCATCATCAGAGTGAGTCGATCTGCATCATCTAGATCTATACTAGGACTATGTTACCTGGCACCCAGAGTCCCTTGGTTATTAGCCTCCACACCCCCAGATCGGCCTACTTGGAGTCTTAGACCAGGACTAGGTCACCCTGTGAGCGGTTGACAAAGGTTTTAGACATCTAGGGTTCCATTTTAGTTCGTATTTAGAGTTACAAATGATCGGAGCCAAACGACTCCAGGGCACACGCAGTACAACCATAAACAATGGCTGCCACTCACCTTTCTCGAACAAGTCGCGACGTTGTTCTGCTACTTTCTGTTGGGGTCCGTCAAGTACAAGCCATTTTTGGGCACACTCACGTACTTTTGCCCACGATGCTTCAGTAAAACGAGTGATACTGCCCGAAAACTTATCGGAAATGTGAATTACACAGGAGAGGCTTTCAGCGCACGCTACCCCTGTGGGCGCTGCCATTTTGTTGTCACATGACCAAAGGGACGACGCTGATTGGTTAAAACGTCCCGGACTGGGCCATGTTTAAGGTAGCCAGACAATTATAACCGACTGACTTCAATCGCATTTTTCATACAGCTATCCACACCTTTGGAAGTGGGAACATCGATATTTTGTCTTACAATAATGTAATCTTAATTTAGAAACACTAAAATTTTAGTTCCCCGTTGGGTGCCACGAAACTGTTTTATAATTCTTGCGTATTATAAGAAGCCACTGATATTAACTATAATTTACAGATTATTAGAATACAGCTGAAGCGGAGTGATACATATGTAATTGGTGAAACATCTGAATATGATCTGAATATGATCGTTGGGGAATATAGTCACTCATGGAATCACTATTGTCCAATCAGATTGCTTTGCCGGAACTGTTGTTCATTGTTGATTTTATAACTTTGACCAAAACAAACACAAAAACACACACACACAAATTCAAATTAAAAACATCACAAATATACAGGAAGAAAAAGCTAATTAAGTGTTCATTTTGAGGTTAACCTTTCAAATTTACAAAAAGGTCCAAAGCAAAGTTATGAGAAGCTGTAAATTTATGAGTCAGATTTACCTTGAAGTTTCAAGTTTGTGTGAAATTCTCACATTGGAGGAAAGCTGCAAATTTGAGACAAAACTCACATTTACAAAAGTAGCAATTTAAAAAGATATCAAAATCATACATGTATGAGAAAATATATTTGCAAGCTAGGTTAGCGTTGGCATTTAATTTGACTGTTCTAGACGTCATAGTGCTCGAATATACTTCAAAATGCACTAAATGACCTCTGTCCCCTAAAAAGTGTTAAAGAAAGATGAGTCTAATTGGTTAATTTAGGTTAAATTAGGAGGCCTCTTAGGAGAGCTTAAATCCACCGGTCATCTTGTTCGGTGGACCCACATGATCCCAGTTGGAGTGCATTTCTGTAAGGGCAGCATGGTTTTTTTGTCTTTTCAGCGCATTTCTGAATTTGCAGTTGCTGGGAATATTTGCAGCACATCCTTTTATTTGCAAGTGCTGTGAGTACTTGCACCACATGTGTGTTGTCATTTTGATACAGATATTTTCATAATTTGGTTTTGTTTTGTCTGTTTGAAGTTTTCTTCTTAACTTGCAGTGTGTTTGAGCTCTCAGGGCCAGTGTAGTGTCATTGATTTACTTCTTAATTCATAAATGTCCCCTGTTAATCTGGTGAATAAATAAAGTGCAGAGTTAAAGATGCCTTTTCTTGATATTTATTCTTGATCAAGAGGAAAGTTGTTGTGAAGACACACAGATGAGTGCCACAAGAAGATTCAAAGTCTCAGAACAGAGCAGAGAGTTTAAATACAATAGACCAAACAGATAAGCATAGTTTTGAGAACGATGAGTAATCTGTTGGCGTCTAAATGTTCTGTTACAGTGTTCAGAGCTGTCCTAGATCCTCGCTGTGTCATGGGAGAAGTACTGAATGTCATGCCATTTATGATTGCAGGAGACAATAATAAAAAAAAGATGCCATAATAGTAGCCATGAGGTGTTTCACACTAGATGAATGGCATAGAAAATCTTGTCTGTGGTGGGGATTCTCAAAAAATTTTAACCATTACTGTGGCACAGAAAGGTGACTTTGATAGCATTATGAATAAACAGTGTGCATTTGTAGAGCTCAACAAGAATATACTGCATAAAGAGTAAGTTCATTGATTGTGCAGTGATTTTTGCATTGTAATTGATTTACCGTAAAAAAAAAAAAAAAAAAAATCAGCATTGAATGCAGCAGTGTCTGGCACTGGAAACATCAATTATCTTCATATTTTTTCTTGTCATTGGCATACAGGAGATCCAGCATTTTATTTTCTCTGGTGGGACAGTCAACAAACTGGTGGAAGTAATGTTTTGTCGAGTGAGACATGGTTAAAATCTCCTTTGATGGCCATAAATGCGTCAGGGTGCTGGGCCAATAGAGTGGCAGGAGTGGAACTGATGACGTCACAGGCCGCTGCTGCATCAGCTGATGGATGAATGTAAACAGCGATTACAATGGCGCCTGTTGCGCTCTCTTGGCATGTAATAAGGTCGCATGCTCACAGTGAGCAGTTCAATGTCCAGGCTGCAGAGATGTTCCTTTACATAAATGTGTCCAGGATTACACCACTTCATTTACAAAAAGTGCAATCCTTCCTCCCTTCCTTTTACCACTCCTCATAACATCTCTGTCTGCCCAGATAGTCTTGAAGCCGGGTAACACAACGTTGTTGTCCAGGATGTGTGAGTGAAGCCACGTCTCTGTAAAACACATGATGCTGCTCTCTCGGTATTCTTTTCCTGACCAGTGCTGTGAGCTCATCTGTTTTATTTCCCAGAGACCTCACGTTCCCCGTTATTAACACCAGTACTGTTGGTTTAAACTTTCTTCTCATTCTAACCTTTCATCCAGCTCTCCGCCCCCCGCCTCTCTTCCTCAGCTTGTCTGGGATCAGGGGCTTCGCTCCGGGTAGCAGCTTAGGCCTGTTCAGTGCACTCAGCTGGTCACGTGTGTAAACAATCATTTTGACTCCGCTTGTATTGTTTTCCATAGTCACGAGGAAGAAAAACAGCAGGAAAACCAGTAGAAAAAATAGTAAAAGTTGGTCCAGTGATTACTCAAGTCTTATTTCCCAGCCTTGATCAAAAAAAAAAGAACACACTCGAGACAGAATACACTAAATAAAGACACAAAGTTAGGGAAAACATTAAGGAGCTGCTGTTACTGGCTGCCATTCCTCCAGCTAAGCTATAGATTATAAATTAAAATGATCACTCAATCAAACTGTATTTGTACAGCACTTTTAAAACATTAAATGCTGCGCAAACTGCTTTACATAGATAAAAGCAGTAGACAAATTTAAATACATATATTTGCATGATACATCCCATCCCTCCCAACCCTCTCACACACACACACACACACACACACACACACACACACACACACACACCACTCCCCACTTAACTCACACACATAAAATGAAAGCGACATATAAAGTAAAAAAAGGCATAGCTCGACACTGAGGCACCATGTGAAGGAACACCGTCCTGTGGAGCCCCCCCCCCCCCCCCCCACGCCAGGAGACTACACAACGCATGACCACAGGGTATGCCACCGAGGCCACCCCCACCAGGACAGACCAGGGCCCACATCACAGCTGTAAGGCAATGGCATAGAGCCCCCATCCCCCCAAGCCAGAGCGACCCACAAGACCAACACCCCTGCAGATGGGCCAAGCAGCATTCTACATGAGAGGCTCCACTGAGGAAAACACTGGAGCTAAAATACATAAAATAAAAAATGAAGCTAAGAACACATAAAACAAAGGGAACTAAAAACCCATACTTATAAACTAAGCTAAAAACACATCAAAATAAAAAGAGATGAGAAAATCGAAAAACAAATGGAGCTAAGAAGGATGTAAAACAAGGCATACATGAGTATTTCAGTAATACTAAACAGGTTTGTTAAAAACCAAATTAAAAAGGTACAAAATGAAACTAAGAACACATAGAACAAGAGGAACTTAAAACACATCACAATAAAAAGAAAGATGTGAAAATCTAAAAACAGAGCTAAGAGGAACATAAACATCCATCCATCCATCCATCCATCTTCTACTGCTTAATCCTTTTCGGGTCGCGGGGGGGCTGGAGCCTATCCCAGCATCTTTGGACGAGAGGCAGGGTACACCCTGGACAGATCGCCAGTCCATCGCAGGGGCAACACAGAGAGACAGACAACCATTCACTCTCACAGTCATACCTAAGGACAATTTAGAATCCCCAGTTTGATGCCAATTAACCTCACCTGAGGTGAGGAACGTAAACAAAGGAACATAAATCCTTTTTTTTTTTTTTTTTTTTTTTTTCTCTCGGCGCCACACGAGTCGGCTGCCTTTTGCAACAGCGGCTCGATTCCGAGTCTTTTTCCCTTCCTCTCTCTTTTGATCCGTCTTTTTTTTTCACCCCACTTATATCACGGACACACAGATCGTCCTAAATGTCTCCTGAGCCGGTGGACGGAGCCACTGTCTATAGCAGGATACGATACAGCAGAGAACAGCTGCTAGCATTCAACCGCCACCCGGTCCCATTGGAAAAACTCGACATACCGAGTGAACTGAGGCGAAAACGCCGCGGCTGCCGGGCTGGAGTAAGGCGGAGGACAAAAAATATAAGGTACAGACCCTCCCTTCCATCTGTTGTCATGGGAAATGTACGGTCGATACTGGGAAAGTTAGATGAGCTAGCGGCTATCTCCCGTTATGATAGCACATACCGGGAGTGCTCTCTCCTTTTGTTTACTGAGACGTGGCTAACTGAACTAGCAGCAGATGCTAACATTGAGCTGGAGGGTTTTCACATGATACGAGCTGACCGAACACCAGACAGTGGCAAGGCTAGGGGCGGTGGAGTGATCATGTATGTTAACAACAACTGGTGCAGACCGGGACATATCACTGTTAAACAACGACACTGCAGCAAAGACATTGAGTTGCTAGCTGTTAGCATGAGGCCTACATATCTCCCGAGAGAACACTCACACGTGATCTGCATTGTTGTTTATGCAAATCCGACGGCGAACGCTGGGACAGCACGTGACGTCATCCATTCAGTAACCAGCAGGCTGCAGACAGAACACCCAGATGCTCTTCTCCTCATCTCAGGCGATTTCAACCATGTTTCACTGTCTCCCATTCTACCCACGTTCACCCAGTATGTCACATGCCACACTAGAGACAATAAAACACTGGATTTATTCTACGCAAACACTAAGGAGGCGTACACCTCATCACAACTACCCCCACTCGGGAGATCGGATCACAACTTGGTTCATCTCCGGCCGGTGTACAAACCCCTAGTGCACAGACAACCTCCGGCCATGCACACTGTGGAGTTATGGTCTGAGGAGACAATGGACACCCTAAAGGGCTGTTTTGAAGCCACCGCCTGGAAGCAGCTCTGCGATCCACATGGTGAGGACATCGATGGCCTCATTCACACCTTCACGGGCTACCTCAGCTTCTGTGTGGACAAATCCGTTCCCACCAAGACCATACGGCGTCACTCAAACAACAAACCCTGGATCAACCCTGAGATAAAAACACTTCTGAGAGAGAAGAAGAGGATCTTCAGGTCGGGGAACAGGGAGATGCTGAAGTCCGTACAGAGGGAGCTGAGGAGAAAGATCAGAGAAGGCAAGGACAGCTTCAGGAAGAAGATGGAGGACAAGCTGCAACAGAGCGACATCAGCGGGGTCTGGAGAAACCTCAAAACCATCTCGGGGCTCCAGAATACCTCCCCCCAGGCCACAGGGGGCAGGGAGTGGGCGAACAACCTGAATCTGTTTTTCAATAGATTTGACCAACCGCCCTCCCCCCTGACTGCACAACAACCACTGCTGCCTCTAAAGAAATCAAGTCCTGCTGCCCACTCCCCACTCTACCAACACCCCCCCACTCCCAACACACAGCCCCCCATCCTGACCCTGACCAGGACCCAGGTGAGGACGGAGCTGAGGAAGATCAAGGCGAGGAAGGCGCCGGGACCGGACGGCATCAGCGCAAAGCTCCTCAAGTCCTGTGCAGACCAGCTGTGTGGGATTGTGACGTATATCTTCAACATGAGCCTGAAACTGGGGAGGGTACCACAGCTGTGGAAAACATCTTGTGTGGTACCTGTACCAAAAACTTCCCACCCCAAAGACCTGAACAGCTACAGACCGGTGGCCTTGACGTCCCACTTGATGAAGACCCTGGAGAGACTGCTCCTTGCTCACCTCCGCCCCCTGGTGGAACCAGCGATGGATCCACTCCAGTTCGCCTACCAGCATGGCATTGGGGTGGAGGATGCGGTGATCTTCCTCCTTCACCGTTCTCTGTCCCACCTGGAGAAGCCCGGGAATATGGTGAGGATCATGTTCTTTGACTTCTCCAGTGCTTTCAACACCATCCAACCGATGATCCTGAAGGACAAGCTGCTGCGCGCAGGGGTGGACCAGCACCTGTCATCATGGATCCTGGACTACCTCACGAACCGGCCTCAGTTTGTGAGAACCCGGGACTGTGTGTCCGACACGATCATCAGTAGCACGGGGGCCCCCCAGGGAACGGTGCTGGCTCCCTTCCTGTTCACTCTTTATACTGCGGACTTCTCACACAACACAACACACTGCCATCTACAGAAGTTCTCTGATGACTCTGCGATCGTTGGCCTCATCTCCAATGGAGATGAAGCTGAGTACAGAGGGCTTATCCAGGACTTCGTGGACTGGTGCCATCGGAACTGCCTCCAGATCAACGCGAGGAAAACTAAGGAGCTGGTGGTGGACTGCCGCAGGCATGGGCAGCCCCTCACAGTACCAGTAAATATACAGGGAACAGACATCGAGATGGTGACATCCTATAAGTACCTGGGTATTCATCTGAACAATAAACTAGACTGGTCACACAATACTGATGCACTCTACAAGAAGGGACAGCGCAGGCTGTTCCTGCTGAGGAGACTCAGGTCTTTTGGTGTACAAGGGGCGCTGCTGAAGTCATTCTATGACACGGTGGTGGCATCAGCCATCACTTTTGGAGTGGTCTGCTGGGGCAGTGGCATTACTGCAGCCGATAGGAAGAGACTGAACAAACTGATTAAGAAAGCTAGCTCTGTCCTGGGGCAGCGCCTTGATCCGATGGAGGAGATAGGAGAGAGAAGGACGGTGGCTAAACTGTCATCTCTGCTGGAGTCCGAGTTCCACCCTATGCAGGACATACTGAATGCACTGAGGAGCTCATTTAGCAGCAGACTACATCATCCCAGGTGCACAACCGAGAGGTTTCGTAGGTCCTTCCTACCAACGGCTGTCAGACTGTACAACCTAAGCAGGGCTGCTCGCAGAGATAGCAAAAAGACGTAACAAACTAATAGTTTTTTGAATGCAAAAGATGCAATAGACTTACACAATGGTCCTCTCCGGCATACAACTAGGAACATACCGGTCGCTATGGAGGGTGAGAATATGTATGGGCACATAATCATACCATGTAGGATAACTAAGTAGACGGTTATGCTGTTTCATTCCATCTAGCAACAATGCTCTGCACTGTGTGTGTTTATATATTTGCATATTTATTCCATCTAGCTACAATGCTCCGTACTGTGGGTGTTTATATATTTATATATCTACATATTATTCCATCTAGCTACATTGCTCCGCACTGTGTGTGTTTATATACTTGCATATTTATTCCACCTAGCTGCAATGCTCCGTACTGTGGGTGTTTATATATTTACATATTTATTCCATCTAGCTACAATGCTCTGCACTGTGTGTTCATATATTCATATATTTATTCCATCCAGCTACAATGCTCTGCACTGTGTGTCTGTGTGTGTGTGTATATATATATATTTTATAGTAATACGTACATATGTTTATTAGCTGCTCTTGCTTGCTTGTTTTTTTTCTTGCCTTCTGATTGTTGCTCTGAGTGTTGCTATCCCTGTGCTGTTGCAATCCTGGAATTTCCCCGTTGTGGGACTAATAAAGGCTTATCTTATCTTATCTTATCTTATCTTAAATGACTACTTCAGTAATAGTTAAACAGGTTTGTTAAAAGCCAAATTAAAAAGGTGGGTCTTGATCCTGTTCTTAAAAACATCTATTGACTGTGCGGCCCTGAGCCTCTCCGGCAGGCTGTTCCACAGACGAGGACCATAATAGTGAAAGGAGGCTTCACCATAGGTCTTGGTCTTGACTTTGGCAACCATTAAAAGGCCAGTACCACAGGACCTCAGGGTCCGCGAGGGCTTATAAGGTAAAAGCAGCTCAGATAGATAAGAAGGTCCAAGACCATTGAGGCATTTAAAACCTACTAAGAGAACCTTAAAATTGATACTAAAATGCACGGGGAGCCAATGCAGTGATTTAAAAACTGGTGTAATATGCGCCCGCCCCCTGGTCCTCGTCAGCACTCGTCCTGCTGAATTTTGGAGCAGTTGGAGATGTGATGTCCTTTTTTGGGGAAGGCCAGAGAGCAGGGCATTACAGTAGTTTATACGACTAGTAATAAAAGCATGCGTCAAGACCTCTGTGCTGGCAAGAGAGAGAGAGGTGCGGACTCTGGCTGTATTCCTAAAATCGTAAAATCCAGTTTTTATGTTTTTAATGTGTGAAATAAAATTAAAATCGGAGTCTAGAAGAACGCCCAGGCTCTTGACACAATGTGTAGGTTTTAGAACTAGCAATTTGGGTGAAAGTTTGTCTCTCTTGTCTTCAGGACTGATTATTAAAACTTCTGTTTTGTCCTGGTTGAGGTGTAGGAAGTTCTCTGCCATCCATGACTTTATGTCTAAAATACAGTTCAAAAGGGCATTAATTGGTTTTGTGTCTTAAGGAGAGGTGGCAATGTACAGCTGTCTATCATCAGCATAGCTATGAAAATTGACGCCGTGTCTCCTGATAAAATTCCCAAGTGGGACCCTATAAAGATTAAAAAGTATTGGGCTTAAAATTGGACCTTGGAGTACCCCACACTTGATTTCATGGATTCCCGAAGAGCATGTATCCATACTTACAAAATAGTGACGATCTGTAAGATAGGAATGAAACCATTCAAGAACAGTACCTGAGAGGCCCACCAGGTGCTTGAGTCTACTTAATAAAATGTGGTGATCTACTGTATCAAAGGCAGTGCTGAGATCCAGCAGCACCAGGATGGACAGTTTGTTTGGAGTCCATGCTACACCTGATATCATTAACAATTTTTGAAAGGGCTGTCTCAGTACTGTGGTTTGTCCTAAAACCAGATTGAAATCTTTCAAAAATGTTGTGATCAATAAGAAAATTGTTTAATTGAATAAAAACAATTTTTTTCTAAAACTTAAGAATGGTAAGTTGGATACAGGTCAATAATTACTGAAGATGTCAGGATCTAAATTACTCTTCTTCAAAAGGGGCTTCACCACAGTCATTTTAAAGGCTGTGGTGAAGACGCCAGTCCAAAGAGAGCAATTTACAATATTTAAAATCTTGTGCTCAATGATTTGTAAAATGCATTTATATACATTTAAACACTCACCGATGGCTAGATAAAGACGACTGAAATGGTCGCCGTTTTCCTTTTCCATCTTCACAAGTCTTTATTATACAGCGTTCCACGGGAAAAAGCCTGTTTTATTCAAAGATTCAAAGATTTTATTTGTCAATACTACTATATGTACAGGACATACAGGAGAACTGAAATGGTGTTTCTCTCTCTCTTCAGTGGTGTACACATTATAAAAAGGAAAAAGGAATAAGGCTGGAAAAACAACAACAGCAGTCTATGTACAGTAATGCTACCCATAGTGCAAATGGCAACAAAAGATAAACCTCCCATAGTGCAAATAAAGATACCGTATTTTCCAGACTATATAGCGCACCTAAATATAAGCCGCACCCACTAAAATTTAAAAGAAATGCATATTTTGTCACATATAAGCCGCACCGGACTATAAGCTGCCAATATCCAGGCTGAGAAATAAGATATTTACATACAAAGATTTTGTACCATAAGTGTTTATTCATATACCTGAACTGATTGTTTCCGAACAGTGCCTGTAACACGGCAGTAAAAGTGCTGATCAAACAAAACAGAAAAGTCATTGAAGGTTTTATTCATCTTCCTCCTGTGCACTAAAACAAAGTTGCTTTATTTTTCTTCCTCCTGCGTACTGAAACCACTGTCACTTTTTCATCCTGTGCACTTAAAGCGCAACTGCGCCACTACGGTATTAAAGTCGCTTTATTCTCCCGTGCACTGAAACCACAAGTCACTATTCATCTTCTTCCTGAGCATTGAAACTACTGAACACCAAACCACTGTCACTTCATTTCTCCTGTGCACTGAAGCCACAAGTCACTTATTCATCTTCCTCCTGCGCACTGAAGCCACTGAAGTCGTCCTCTTCAGTGTCGGAGTTGAACAGCCTCAGATAATCTTCGTCACATACCTTTTCAGTCTCTGTTTTGGTGTTGCTCCAGTCACTCTCATCTCGAGGCAAAGTTACCTCTGAAGTTGTGCTGCTCTCCTCAGTCTCTCTGTCGGTGTCGCTCTCCGTGTCACTTTCATCTCGAGGAAAAGTTGCCTCTGAAGCTGCGCTGCTCTGCATCATAGGAATTTCTTCGTGTGTTTTCCATTATGAGGGGGTGAGGGTGTAAAAATATTATTGTATTTTGCTGTTGTGCGTCTTGGGTTGCATGTGCTAAGAATAAAAACTGGCGCTTTCTTGTTTGCACTGACTCCCGCTGCCTGTCTCGTTTTTGCACTTCCTGCTAGAGCGCCCCCTGAGGGCTGAAGAAAAATTCATAGAAAAGCCGCATCTCTGTATAAGCCGCATGGTTCAAAGCGTGGGGAAAAAGTAGCGGTTATAGTCCGGAAAATACAGTAAATGATGAGACCCAGCAATCTTATATACAGAAAAGTAGAGCAGTAATGCTCATAGTACCAAGTTCAGTGTGGTAGTGTAGGTGCAGACTGTCACAGATAGGACTGCACATAATCAATATTGCAATGACAGACAGCAGCAGATATGGCATTTGTGCAAATGGTTGCAGTAAAGTGCAGAAACATACAGCAGCAAATATATTACTGTTGATGTGCCAGTCTTTCTGTGCCAACAGTTGAGGTAGTTATTGTGCGGGTGAGTGCGTTATGGGCCGGGGCGGGGGGGGGGGGGTGGACAGAGTTCAGGGTCCTGATGGCCTGATGAAAAAAGCTATTTAGCAGTCTTGTGGAGAGGGCCCGGAGGCTCCGGTACCTTTTCCCCAAGGGCAGGGGGCTGACGAGGGAGTGTGAGGGGTGGGAGGTGTCGCCTGCAATGTTGATGGCTTGGCAGGTGAGGTAGATGTCCGAGAGGGAGGGCAGAGGGACACCAATGATCTTGCTGGCTGCTTTCACTGTGTGTTGTAGTGTCTTCCAGCAGGAGGCGGTGCAGCTTCCATACCACACCGTGATGCAGCTGGTGAGGATGCTCTCAACGGTGCCCCGGTAAAATGAGCACATGATGGGGGTGGGACTCGTGCTTTCCTCAGTTTGTGGAGGAAATGGAGGCGAGTTTGAGGCTTCTTGGCCAGTGATGTGGTGTTGTTGGACCAGGAGAGGTCCTCAAGGAACTTGGTGCTGCTCACCCTCTCCACAGCTGCTCCATTGATAATCAAAGGGGGATGCTGTGTGTGTCTCCTCCTGAAGTCGACCACAATCTCCTTGGTTTTTCCCACATTCAAGAAGAAGTTATTGTCTTTACACCACTGGACCAGTTGGCTCACCTCATTTCTGTAGTTGGCCTCCTCATTGTTGGTGATGAGGCCCACCACCATTGTGTCATCCGCAAACTTGATGATGTGGTTGGTGTTGTAGGCTGGCACGCAGTCATGGGTCAGCAGGGTGAAGGGCAGCAGGCTGAGCACACACCCTAGTGGGGCCCCTGTGCTCAGTGTGATGGTCTTGGATGGGTTGCTGCCAACTCGGACATTCTGTGGCCTCCCTGTGAGAAAGTCCAACACCCAGTTACAGAGAGAGGTTTTGAGTCGCAAGTGTCTGAGTTTTGTATTAGGTGCTGGGGGATGATTGTGTTGAATGCTGAGCTGAAGTCCAAGAACAGCATTTGCACATAGGAGTTCTTTGAATCCAGGTGGGTGAGGGTTGGATGGAGAGCAGCAGTGATGGCATCCTCTATGGATCTGTTTGACCTGTATGCAAACTGAGATGGGTCGTGGGAGGGAGGGAGGATGGACTTGATGTTCTGCATGACCAGCCGCTCGAAGCACTTCATTATAATGGGGGTCAGTGCTACGGGCCGGTAATAGTTGTAGCTGGATGGGACGGACTTCTTTGGGACTGGTATTATGGTGGCAGTTTTGAAACATGGGGACAACAGCTTGGCTCAGGGAGATGTTGAAGATGTCGGCCAGGACATTCTTGAGCTCCTCCGCACAGTCTTTCAGAACGCGACCCGGTATGTTGTCTGGACCAGCTGCCTTGCGTGGGTTGATCCTGTGGAGGGTCCTCTTCACGCTAGCCGGATCCAGACTCATGGCCTGTTCGTCTGGAGGAGTGGTCTTCTGTGCTGATGTGCTGTTTTGTGCTTCAAAGCAGTCAAAGAAGTCATTTAGGTTGTTAAGCAATGTGATGTCACTCGCACAGATCTGAGGTGGTTTGTAGTTGGTGAGGGTCTGTATGCCACGCCAGAGGGAACGTGCATCTCTGGTGTTGCTGAAGTGGCCGGATATTTTCTTGCTATACTGTTGTTTTGCCTCCTTGATGCCACGGGACAGATTGGTTCTAGCTGTTGTTAGTCCTTCAGTGTCGCCGGCCCTGAAGGCTGCCCTAGCCCTCAGGAGCCTGTGGACCTCTGCTGTCATCCATGGCTTTTGGTTGGCACAAATAGTGATGGTTTTGCAGTGAGTGACATCATCAATGCATTTATCTTTGTATGCTATAACTACCTCAGTGTGCTCCTCTCCATTTGTGTGTCCACTGAGAGTGGCTGCGTGCTTGAAAGTGTCCCAGTCTGTAATGCTAAAGCAGTCTTTCAGAGCATCAGAGGCCCCCTCTGGCCACACACGTAACCTGCTTTTTTGTTGGTCTGATTGTTTTCATTGTGGGTTTGTATGCCAGCCTTAACAAGATGGTGATGTGATCAGAGAGACCCAGGTGGGGAAGGGGGAAGGCTCTGTATGCTTTCTTGTGAATTATGTACACCAGGTCAAGTAAATTGTCTCCTCTTGTTGGGAAGTCTACATGTTGGTGTAGATTTGGTAGGAGGGCCTTTAAATGTGCATGGTTGAAGTCTCCTGCTGTGATGAGGAGTCCATCTGGATGTGCTGTTTGTGTCTCACTAAATGGCACAAAACATGAAGAGAGGCCACTGCGTGTTTTTATTGTTTGACTCTGGTGTTTAGTTTTAACAGCTGAAGATTCTTTAGTGCATCTAATTTGTAAATGCTTTCCCTAATCTTTCACATGCATGCTTCTTGTGGATGTCACCATGTTGGAACATGCTGGGACACACTATGTCTGGACTGCACATGAGCAGCTCACAAACCGTCACCAAAATGACATAAAGAATACTGCCATAAACTGTGTACTTTGTAACACCCAGATATAAATGATAGTTGTATATGAAACTGTGGGCCTCAGGTTATCTCACACCTTAGACAGAGACAATGAATACACATGGGAGAACAATGCCCAAGTGGGTGAGAGGGGGTTGAATGAAGTGTAGTGTAGATGTCATGCTGTGTAATGGGAAGTGCCTTGAACCTTGTGAAGTGTGACTTGATATAGAGAGAGGAATGCTTGATGTGACCAGTCAGTCTGTTCTTTGTTTGTGAGATGTGAGTGTGTAATAACTCGTCTGAAATGAATATGCCTCTTCATTTACACACTCCACAAAACGATAGATGTCATATCTTGTCATCTGATATATATCGTCATATCGCACAGCCCTACTCGCCGCTAAAACTCTCTCAGCAGGCCATGTTTTCTGTAGCTGCACTCAGGGTACTGAAAGTTGAAAAAAATTTCAACTTGAGGAGCACCACAGTTGGTCAGAGTCAGGCTAAAAGTATACTATGATCAATATTTAACAGCAAAAACTCAGAAGGATGTATGCATTTTGATATGGTTTAGTGCAGTTAGTAGAGAGCTTCAGAGCAAAATGTGTGAAATCTGTGATGTTGTGATTTATGTTTTATTGTGAAGTGCGGTATAGTGGCAGCCACTTCCTCTTCCGCCACTGCACCGCCCCATAAATACCGGGGGGTGGGGGCATCAATTTTACGGGCTCTTGCTGATGCCCTTGCCTGGTGGCTTGTGTCTGCTATTAATAAAGCTGCATTCACACATTCACCTGGCCTCATCCTTGTACAAGGTAATTATTCAGACATAACATTTTGGCGACGAGGACAAACTATGGAGGCGTGTATTACACCACTTTGCCCCTTCCTGGAGCTCCCAGGTGAGCCGCCTGTGCCCTGGCCAAGATGGTTTGCGACTTTCCAAAATTACATCGTTGTGCTCGACCTGGGTGAGCTAAGAGCACATGTGCTCCTTGTACATAATTTGGGAGTTGAAGGCCAGTGTATCCTGTGTATACTCGGGGCTTCAGACTTGTATGAGGATGTACTCGAGTTGCTAGTGCTCCATTTTCACACCCCGGATAGCGTGACCGTCTGGAGGATTAGGGTCCGGCAATGACACCAGCAAGTGGGTGAGCCTGTCCACCAGTTTGTCACTGAGCTGCAGCAGCTGGATAGCAAGTGTTGTTTTGGGCCATTGGAGGAGGAAATGATACGTGACCAGCTGGCAGAGCACACAACCAGCGCTGCTTTACGAGCTAGGCTACTCACTGCGCCAAGTGACCTAACGTTAGCCAGGGCTGTCGAGTTAGCTCTCCAAGTGGAGACCACAGACAAGCTAGCTTCGGAGCTAAAGTGGCGCCAGTCACAACGGCAGCTGGAGCCTACCACCACAGCATTAGTAGTGGGCCCTGACAGTGAGGATAGCTTGACCGACGACAATGCAGACATCAACGCTGTTAGCCGAAGGTCTGCCCCAGGAAAACCCCTGTGCATGGGTTGGGGGTCCGCGAAGCACCAATACAAGGCTAGGGATTGCCCGGCTAGAGGGAAGCATTGTGGCAAGTGTGGACGCTTTAACCATTATGCTAGAGTGTACTGTGTATCTGAGCCGGAGAACCCACTGAAGAAATTACTCCGCCTGTCCCCGACAACTATCCACACAGTGTCCCAGAGTACCAACAGGTACATGTTCTGCGCAGTGGAGCTAGACAGTGTGGAGGTGCCGCTGTTGCTCAACACGGGGGCGGAGGGATCAATGCTGAATTGGGCCACAGTGAAGAAGTTTTTTTCCCCACTACAGGATAAAAGCTAACCCAGCGCCGCTTTATGGTTATGGAGGTTGCAGGCTGTGCACGGTTGGAACGTTGGAATTAGCGGTTCGCTACAAGTCTGCGACGATGGCGGACTTCACGTTTCATGTAACAGCCCGAGGCAACAGCATCATGAGCTGTGATTTGTTCTACGGACTGGGTTTCGCCATCAAAGACGACGCTGGGGAAGAATGGTCTGGTTGTGGCCAGTGGAACCATCCGGTTCCAGTGGCAGAGGATGACGCTGTGTGGGACGAAGATCTACCAGGCACCACGGCGGTCAAGCAGGACCAGCCTCACTCAGGTTCGATGCAGGAGGGTCTCAGTGCTGGCGCTTGGGGTATGGTAGGAGAGGGCACTGAGCGTGGCGGCGAGGCGCCTGCATTAGCGAGTGACGCCGATGAGCTAGCCCCAGATTCCTCCAGAGCTTGGCTGCAGAGGGCTGGAGGATCTGCAGCTACAACGGCGACCGCTACAGTGGCTTTAAAAGAGGTCAAGGCCAGACCGACAGGCACGGAGGGACCGCATGCCAAGCAGCACCACTGCAGGCCAAGCAGAGCTCCTCTGAGAATTACGGACCTGGTCCGGGCTCAAGGAGAAGGATGTCCACGGCGGGTACGGGCCAAGAGACAGCCAGAGGAACACCAGGAGCTGCCACGCATCGTGGCTAAGCGGGGCACAGCCTACTTCCAGCAGTCGGATGGCTTGTGGAGACACGCCAACGAGCTGCCGTGTGCCCGGGAGGAGGCTTCTGATGGCGGGTCCAGACGAGAGAGACGGTCGGTGCCAAAGACGAGAGGCACTCTCGTCTATGAGGTCAGCTGCGACCCTGGGGGCATGCTACTTCCAGGGGCGGGTCTACTGAGGGGCTGCCCTGGGCCCCCCACAAGCCAGTTCTACCCCTTCCAGGACAGTAGTGTGGTTTGGGAAAAAAAATTATATAAAGTTCTAATGTTCATATGTTTGTATGTGTGTGTGTTTTGTTTTTTTTTAAAAAAAAACCCTATAATGTTATTGTTTTGGGTGTGTTTATATTTTAGGAACATGGCAATGTTTTAAGTTATTAATGGACTTGTAGTTGATTACAGGTGGCAGAATAACCCACGTTGCCATGTGGGGTAGGACGGTAGTCCACCCATCCTCCCTAGGTTAGGTATTGTTGTGTGAATGTGGTAAGCCATTTAGCAATTTCAATTTAGTTCTATTAGTACGTGATTTGGGTCCTAAATTGGGGAGGGTCTTGATTGTGTGACGGGGCGGGGGGGTGATGTTGTGATTTATGTTTTATTGTGAAGTGCGGTGTAGTGGCGGCCACTCCCTCTTCTGCCACTACACCTCCCCAATAAATACCGGGGGGCATCCATTTTACGGGCTCTTGCCGATGCCCCTGCCTGGTGGCTGTATTGTGTGTCTACTATTAATAAAGCTGAGTTCACACGTCCACCTGGCCTCATCCTTGTACAAGGTAATTATTCAGACATAACAAAACCCAACAGCAAGCTTTGAGTGACAAGTCAAGAGGTTGCTAGGATACCGAGCAGATACCTTTTTCTAAGAGTGTCTGTGAAGCGCCAAGAAAAACAGCTTTCCAGAATTTTAAGGTGCTCTGTGGACACGCAGCCTTGTGAGAAAAAAAGGTGCAAAAATCCAGGAAAAAAATAGCAAATTCATAAAGGAGAAGCTAAAGATTTAAGCTATAAAAAGTAGTTAAATTATGAGGAAAAAAGTTATAAATTTACAAATAAATGCAATAAATTAATTAAGAAAAAGTTGCAAATTTATGAGAAATGTTGCAAATTTTCAAGAACAGATGCATTTATGCTTAGTATTGGTGCTTCAAATGCATTTTTTTAGGCGCTTCACATGTGCTCTTAGAAAGGTCTCAGCCCTGTATCCTAGCAACTGCTTGGCCTGTCACTCACAGCTTGCTGTCAGCATTTCACACATTTTGCTCCAAAACACTCTACTAATGACACTTATCGGCATAAAACTGGTGAGAAAACACACATCCCTCCAAGTTTTTGCTGTTAAATACTGATCATGATATCCCTTTAGTCTGATTCTGATCAGCCGGTTAAAGAGATGTGCCGCTGGTGAGTTGAACTTTTTTCAGCTTAAATACTGTGGGTGCAGCGACAAAAAACACTGGCTGACTGTGCTTTGTGCCGAGGGTGCTGAGCGCATTAAGCTGGACTACGTAGAAAGTGACCTGAAGGGAAAAAAACGCTCTTGGTAGACACGTAGCCTAATCGACTTCTAACAAACATTCTCCTGTTTTGTGCAAGTAACACAGTCCTTCAGTCAAAAATACACAGAATTTCTAGCATATAAATATTAGACTTCTAATGTAAATTGGAAGCAATCCTACTCACTGTGGGGTTTACATGCAGCAGCTGCCATGTGTGTCTGTTGTGTGTTTCACCATAAACTGTCCGACCACTACAGTACAACGTTTACGAGTTTTGCTTTTTTCATTTTGTCAAAAGTAATTACATTCTTAATTAATATTTAAAAATCATATTCTTGACATTTGTGCATTAATTCAGACTCATTCAAGTCTGCACTGCAATGCGTCAGAAAAAAGATTTCCCCCTCCCCTAGAAATGAGTATATCAGAGGGACAGCTCAGGTTGAGCAGTTTGGGGACAAAGTCAGAGAGGCAAGGCTGAGATGGTTTGGACATGTGCAGAGGAGGGATGGTGGATATACTGGACAAAGGATGTTGAAGATGGAGCTGCCAGGCAGGAGGAGAAGAGGAAGACCACAGAGAAGATTCATGAATGTAGTGAAGGAGGACATGGAGAGGGTTGGTGTGGATGCAAGGGAGAGGGATGGAGACAGATGATCTGCTGTGGTGACCTCTGAAGTCAGCAGCCAAAGGGAGAAGACAATTCGTAATGTAGTTTTGTACTGTGTGGTTTATCTATTTCTTCTTTAGATTTGTCATTAAAAGTACTATGCAGAACTTTTGAAAACTTGGGTTTTATTTCTGCGGACTACACCACAGTCAGGTGATCTGCCACACAGTGATTCATTCATTACACAGTAGCATCCTAAGGGCCAGGCATTCTCCAAAACGTTCCCTTCTCATCATATCATTCAGCCACTGTATGATTCACAGGTTGATGGTTTACTCTTTGACAGTGTGAGAGAGAGGAAATGTATTTGAGGGAATGCCTTTTTGTCTGCATTAAACTTCCTCCTTTAAGATCTTTCTGCAAATTTATATCTATTTATAAGTTAGACAAGATGTCAGTTAATCTCTCCAGGGGGTAAAACTACCTTACTGCATGATCAGGAGGGGCTTCTGTTACAGAACTTGAGCGGTTACTAGAGAAAAGATGTTTGGAATCAAGAAAGAAGGAGACAGAATATATCCAGATTAATCTGTTGCTGGATGCAAATTTGCCTAGTTTCAAACCAAATAACAATACAAAAAGGTATCCCATACAACTGAAGGCAAGTCTAAGATAAAGGATGTATTTGTGTGTTTGTACATAACAGCTACTGCTTCAGTTAAAACCACAAGCGTCTCTTTAAATTCAAAATGCCTGTCATCTGTTGCTGGGGAATAAAAGGAAGGTGCCTTTGTAGTGAGAGCTTTGGGAAACAGGATAGACGGCAGGGGAAACATCAGTTCTACGTGATGTTTACAGTTTGTCTCTGAAACCTCAGAAGAAAACCGGTCAGGAGAAGGAAGTGATGTGGCGTGTGTCTTATGCATTTACCAGCAGATGGCAGCACACCTCTAGTATTGATGTGAGGATTCCCTTAGGTCGATGTGTTGCTGCTTCGAGATATGTCAGTGTCCAAAAAAAAAAAAAATGAGGATCAAGATAGAATATGTAAAATTTAAATCATGGTTGTTCAGTTTACTCTTTGTCATCATTTTTAGGTCAGTGGTTCCCAACCTTTTTTCTTTAATCTGTTTTCCTCTTATTTGTAACAAAAACTGAGTTTATCCTTATGTCCACATTTTTTAACAGATAATGACCATGTTTTTTATCTATTATGATGGAATGTGTAGAATTTCAGAATATAAACAGTAGTGTGGTTCTTTGGACATTAGCCACTTTTTTTTTTTACTCGTTTTAAGTCTAATCTTTGTACCAGAACATTGTCTGTTTTGTCCAATTAGAGGACAAAGGAAGAGCTGTCAGGCCTAAAACCATCTACAGCAGATAAACAGCACTTGAAATTCATGTCCTTTAGAAATAGACTTGACAAAGGACATGAGAGGTTCAGCTGGCACTTCAGTTGATCCATCAACCACTGACTGAAGCCTCATCATTGCCATCGGAACTGCCTCCAGATCAACGCGAGGAAAACTAAGGAGCTGGTGGTGGACTGCCGCAGGCATGGGCAGCCCCTCACAGTACCAGTAAATATACAGGGAACAGACATCGAGATGGTGACATCCTATAAGTACCTGGGTATTCATCTGAACAATAAACTAGACTGGTCACACAATACTGACGCACTCTACAAGAAGGGACAGCGCAGGCTGTTCCTGCTGAGGAGACTCAGGTCTTTTGGTGTACAAGGGGCGCTGCTGAAGTCATTCTATGACACGGTGGTGGCATCAGCCATCACTTTTGGAGTGGTCTGCTGGGGCAGTGGCATTACTGCAGCCGATAGGAAGAGACTGAACAAACTGATTAAGAAAGCTAGCTCTGTCCTGGGGCAGCGCCTTGATCCGATGGAGGAGATAGGAGAGAGAAGGACGGTGGCTAAACTGTCATCTCTGCTGGAGTCCGAGTTCCACCCTATGCAGGACATACTGAATGCACTGAGGAGCTCATTTAGCAGCAGACTACATCATCCCAGGTGCACAACCGAGAGGTTTCGTAGGTCCTTCCTACCAACGGCTGTCAGACTGTACAACCTAAGCAGGGCTGCTCGCAGAGATAGCAAAAAGACGTAACAAACTAATAGTTTTTTGAATGCAAAAGATGCAATAGACTTACACAATGGTCCCCTCCGGCATACAACTAGGAAAATACCGGTCGCTATGGAGGGTGAGAATATGTATGGGCACATAATCATACCATGTAGGATAACTAAGTAGACGGTTATGCTGTTTCATCCCACCTAGCAACAATGCTCTGCACTGTGTGTGTTTATATATTTGCATATTTATTCCATCTAGCTACAATGCTCAGCACTGGGTGTGTTTATATATTTATATATCTACATATTATTCCATCTAGCTACATTGCTCCGCACTGTGTGTGTTTATATACTTGCATATTTATTCCACCTAGCTGCAATGCTCCGTACTGTGGGTGTTTATATATTTACATATTTATTCCATCTAGCTACAATGCTCTGCACTGTGTGTTCATATATTCATATATTTATTCCATCCAGCTACAATGCTCTGCACTGTGTGTCTGTGTGTGTGTGTATATATATATATTTTATAGTAATACGTACATATGTTTATTAGCTGCTCTTGCTTGCTTGTTTTTTTTCTTGCCTTCTGATTGTTGCTCTGAGTGTTGCTATCCCTGTGCTGTTGCAATCCTGGAATTTCCCCGTTGTGGGACTAATAAAGGCTTATCTTATCTTATCTTATCTTATCAGAATGGTCTCAGTGGAAGGGCAGCTGTCAAGAATTCGCTCATTAGGAAGGGAAACTGGGAGAAAAGTCTGAAGTATGTCAACTTACAGAAAAGCTGGACTGAAAATCAGTGGAAACGGGTCTGATGGAGTGATGAATCCAAATTTGAAATGTGGGATCTTCTTGACAGAAAATGGAACAAAAAGCAGCCAAGACCCTAAGGAGAGCTATTTTAAGAAATGTCAAGAAAGCTTAAATAAGAGTTCAGGCTGTGTGGAAGCCTGAAGCCTTGAATATTAAATTTCAAGCTTTTAAGAAATGTACAGAATCTGTTTTTGCCTTGTATACTGGATTTCTATTTATATTCTACATAATGGAGCCACAGTAACCGGTGTCACAACTGAGGGCACACATTTTTTCTGTAATAATATTTAAGATGGACTTGGCTTAAGTTTAGAAGTTCTGTTGCTGCTCCAGAGTTGTCAGAAATAAAGTGTCCGAAAAAGATAAATCGCGTACATCACAGTTTGTTGTGATGTTCTAATAATTCACTGCACCCATTTCCAATTTTCCTCGAAAATATTTAAAAAAATGATTGGGTGGCAAGTGGGAAAGTGTTGTGCTAAGCTCCTTCTTGCCAGCTGTGGAGAAGGACAGGTTATGGTCTCCAAGGACCGTGATTGCAGGCGACACTGTAATCTGTAGTGATAGTAGGGAGCAGGTGGAAGAGAACCTGGAGAGGTGGAGGTGTGCACTAGAGAGAAGAGGGGTGAAAGTCAGTAGAAGCAAGACAGTATGCATGAGTGTGAATAAGAGGGAGGCAGGTGTAATGTTGAAGATGCAGGGAGTAGAGGTAGTGAAGGTAGATGAGTTTAAATACCTGGGGTCAACCATCCAAAGCAATGGTCAGTGCAGAAGAGAGGTGAAGAAGCAAATGCAGGCAGGGTGGAGTGGGTGGAGACGAGTGTCAGGTGATTTGTGTAGTGAGGCCTACTATGATGTATGGTTTGGAGACGGTGACACTGACAAAAAGACAGGAGATGGCACTGGAGGTGGCAGAGTTGAAGATGCTAAGATTCTTATTGGGAGGGACTAGGAGGGACAAGGCTAGAAATGAGTATATCAGAGGGACAGCTCAGGTTGAGTGGTTTTGAGACAAAGTAAGAAAGGCAAGGCTGAGATGGTTTGGACATGTGCAGAGGAGGGATAGTGGATATAATGGACAAAGGATGTTGAAGATGGAGCTGCCAGGCAGGAGGAGAAGAGGAAGACCACAGAGAAGATTCATGGATGTAGTGAAGGAGGACATGGAGAGGGTTGGTGTTACAGAGGAAGATGCAAGGGATAGGGTGAGTTGGAGACAGATGATACGCTGTGGAGACCATTCTTATTGAAATAACTTCTATTCTGGGTCATAAAGTATTTAATGTTACTGTGTCTATGTATTATTTGGATTGCATTAGAGAATACAAGGTGGGTGGGCTGAAAAGCTCATAGGCTGAGACCATGATGCAGTCGTCAAATTTGACCAAATGTGGTTTATTTTTCAACATTTCAACATCGGCACTGCAGTGCTTGGATCCCTGTGGTATAGAAGCTCTCTTCTTGATCCTCAAAGACATAACTCCTTCTTAGTCAGCCTAACAAAGAAGAAAGCAGTAAATTGCAAGAACAGTCTTCAGAAATTGACAAGAAAATCACCAATTTAAGAGGGAAAAAACCACACTTTGGTACTTTCATCACTTAAGCCCTGTCACACCATGACTATTTAGGCAGCATATCCCGACGTTTAAAAAATTTTGCAAATACGCTGGCGTACGTCGAATAACTTATGGTTGAGTTTTGTATAAGTCAAAAGCATGCTGAAGCACACTGGTAAACGTCGTAATACGGTGAGGTCATTGAAAAATTTTGTGCATGCACAAATCCAGCATATGGCTCATATGTCCTGTATACGCGGGCCATAAGTTGTAGGTAAGTTATGCAATCGTTGCCACACGTTACTTGTAAGTTACTCATAAGTTGAAATATGTCGAGATAATGTCTAGCATACCCGAAACTTATTTCTAACTTATGAATAACATGCTTTGAACCTATGTGTAACTTACTGAACAGGTTTCTAACTTACAGCTACATTATAATGGTGTATTGGCAGCATTGGTTCACAGGAGGAACCCGTCAGTACTCCATGGTAAGCAGATGTCCATGTCAAAATAGTCTTGTTCTTCTATTCAGATAAAGTAAAGAGATGTTTCATACCTTGGCATGTTTCGACTGTCATCTGACGTTCTTGCCGTGTCACATCAGCTGTTTTATCCTTTCCATAGGCGTGACCGACCTGACAGATTTGACAGATCTGCCAGGTCGGTCATGCCCCCCGCTGTGTGATGGTCTTTGGAGGAGAGAATCATCTCAGTCGAAGATGGAGCCTTCATGCTCGGATTCACCTCGGATTCATGGATCAGGAGGTGACGGAAGTTTGGCATGACCGTCCTGTGCAGAAGTTAGGATAAGCTATGCATAAGTTAGATTATCGTTGGGCATAAGTTGTGAATGCTGGCAACATGCTAAGCATTCATTGGTAAGTTATTTATAAGTTATCGAAACGTTCTATCTAAGTTACTAATATGTTATGTATACGTCCAACTTGTCATGGATAAGATAAGATAAGATAAGCCTTTATTAGTCCCACAACGGGGAAATTCCAGGATTGCAACAGCACAGGGATAGCAACACTCAGAGCAACAATCAGAAGGCAAGAAAAAAACAAGCAAGCAAGAGCAGCTAATATACAGTACATATGTACATATTACTATAAAATATATATACACACACACACACACAGACACACAGTGCAGAGCATTGTAGCTGGATGGAATAAATATATGAATATATGAACACAGTGCAGAGCATTGTAGCTAGATGGAATAAATATGTAAATATATAAACACCCACAGTACGGAGCATTGCAGCTAGGTGGAATAAATATGCAAGTATATAAACACACACAGTGCGGAGCAATGTAGCTAGATGGAATAATATGTAGATATATAAATATAAACACACCCAGTGCTGAGCATTGTAGCTAGATGGAATAAATATGTAAATATATAAACACACACAGTGCAGATACACGATGCATACACCCAAAATTTAAAATTTTGGGTGTATGCCAGCGTTTTAGAGAAATTATGATACATCTGCATACGCTGCCTAAATCATCAAGGTGTGACAGGGGCTTTACTACACAAGTAACTTTCTTAGTTGATACTTTCTGACCAGGGTCACCCACCCCAAGCACTATAAAGATAACTATAACTCTTAAAATTCTAGTTTTAAAATCATTCTAATTCAAGTGGATGCCACTGCCATAGACAGATTTCAGAGGGTTAAAACCTACGCACCATTTTTCAGTGAATGACCCCTTTGAGGATCTCCCAACATCAAATACCGAGGACCCAAACAACAACAAACTGACTGCAGTCAAATCAACCAATAGACATTGCTCTGGCGCCCTGACTGCCAAGCCCCACATATGAAATCAAAAGTGTGCATTGAGGACACGCTTGCAAGTTTTTCTGGGTCACAGCATACAGCTGTGTGGGGCAGCTCTGTCTTTCCCCACTGAGCACAAAGAGATGAGCTCCAGACACAAAGACAGTTTCATGCTATTAACATGTTTTTTTTTGTTCTAGAGAAGAAATTGTATTCAGCATACGATTAAAAAAACAAAAACATCAACATGAACATGAAGAAGGCAAAGATGAGTTTGCTGTTGACTTTATTGTGTCTGAGCGAAAAGCCCAAAATCTAGTAATACTACTGCATCTCATGCACGCATCCTAAACATTTTCAGATGTACTTTCACCATGTATGGGAAAACCAGCTCGTGGGAGTGTGTGTGTGTGTGTGTGTGCGCGCGCGTATGTGTGCGTGTGCAAACATGTGACAAGGTTCTTTTTCCGTCAGAACTGAATCGGGGACAAGTGTTCCTAACTAGAGCACTGTTTCCCTGTGGAGCTGGGCAGTCTTTGAGCTCTGCTGCCAGAGCATATCTCCACCGAGCCAGTGGACGTGCGACTGTTGTCCACATCTCTGCCCTCCACCACCTAAACTTAAAGATGCTGAGACCCACTGACTCTCCTGAGCTCATGTACTATCTGAACTCTCTGTACAGGGACCCCAGGAAGGTCGTGCTCCATAAGGGCTCCACGGGATTGGGCTTCAACATTGTGGGTGGTGAAGATGGCGAGGGCATCTTTGTCTCCTTTATCCTGGCAGGAGGGCCCGCCGACCTGAGCGGAGAGCTGCGGCGAGGGGACCAGATCCTGTCGGTGAGTGGCGAGAGTCCTGGGGAGTACTTGTGTTTTTTCACATTTAAAAAAGATTTTAACATCCAAAAAATACAAACTCGTTGGAGCACATTATAAAGGCATCAGAAGTTACTATTTTTTTGTTACATTTTTAATCTATGCATCAAATGTAACTTTAAAATTATTTATCACTCTCTAGAAGTACTTAAATATAGTACGTTCTTATTAAGCATCTGTGTTTGCAACATATTCATCGACCATGAAAGAGTTCCACTGGTCTGGTTAAATTTTCTGGGCCAAACGCCAACAAAATGCTCCTTTCTCTTTTTATAAAATGAGGAAAACGTTATTTCAGCACAAAGCGTGTCAGTGTTTTTATCATGTAGAGGTTGTTTAAAGCACATACCTGATAGTCAGTTCATTCAGTTAAACTTTAATTGTATAGTGCCTAATCACAACAAAATGTTGGCTCAAGGTGCTAGATACATAAGGCACAAAGTTAGTAAGTAATTCAGAGAAAACCCCAATCAAACCATCCCCTATGAGCAGGGCCAGACTGGGATAAAAATTCATGCTGAGAATTTGACTCCATCCCAAGCCACCTCGTTGTTATGAATCAAAAACCATCACTGTTATATTTGTAGACCACCATACTGACATACCAACTGTCAAACTAGTTACCTCCGCCAAGGAGGTTATGTTTTTACCGGGGTCCGTCTGTCTGTCTGTCTGTTACCAACATAACTCAAAAAGTTATGAACAGATTTGGACGAAATTTTCAGGACAAGTCCCAAATGCGACGAGGAAGAAATGATTAGATTTTGGTGATGATCTGAGAGTGCATACCTCCACCAAGGGCTTTGTTTGTATTTGTGCAGCAGGATTACACAAAAACTGCTGGATGGATTTGGATGAAATTTTCACCAGAGGTGGTTCTTGGCCTAGAGAGGAACCCATTACATTTTGGTGATGATCTGGGAACGCATACCTCAGCCAAGGCTCTTCTCACAGTGTGTCAGCCACAACACTCCAAAACTAATGGACAGACTTTGATGCAATTTTCACCACAAGTGGCTCTAGGCCTACACACAAACCCATTACATTTTGGAGGTGATCCATGACAGACTGAAGGAGCCTTGGCGGAGGTATGCGCTCTCTGAGTGCTTTTCTAGTTATAAATGTGGCTACAACCTTTAGGTGGGAAGATAAATGTCCATTTTTTTAAAATATATTTTTAGTTAATTAATTAATAATTTTCTCATCTCAATCTCCCTATCTTTCTGCACATCTTGTTGCGCTGCAGAATGAGATACAAAATGTAAATAACCTCAACTTAAACCTGTACTTCTTGAGCAGACAGTAATTCTGTGCACCCTGATTACATTCTAACAGCATACCTACATATTCAGGACTGTGGTTCTAAGCTGTACCTGACCTTTTCAGGAAAAAAAGCCATATTTTCAGTTTAGCTGACTGCTGTTTACATTCAACCAATGGCTAAATATACTGTGTGTCTTTGTAGTTGGTAGACTTTTAACTCAACATGGCACACTGTCAGTCTGTTAATTTGTATCCAATCAGTGCACTTGCCTACCTTGGTAAGAGCAGGCAGTTAACATTTTATTAATGTCCTGGTTTTAAATCTAACAATAACTTCCTCTGTGTCCTCCTCACACAGTTACCAGTAGTAGGGAGGAAAAAACGTCTTTTAACAGGAAGAAGCAGTCAGCAGCCATGGCATTGTTTTTAACAGCTGGTTAATTCTGTTTTATACCCTGTGGTGCCATGAAGCTGCTGTAAGCTACAGTGGAGAGTTAGTCCTTTGGTAGCTCTGTGCAGTTATTGTTTTCCATTTCCCCATTGTACTTATGCAGAGCATCAAGCTAGTCTTATATGATCTTTGGTATGACCCACATCTAGGACTGCAAAATACCAGATTTTGAGGATACATTGCTGTATTTTCCATTCTAGATTAGGATGGGCAATATTGTGTTATACCAATAACTGCCTGTGCAGGGACTGAAAACATAGATGCTAGTGCAAGCAACCTTTAAAATAAAGGAAGGCAGCTGGCATCCTTTCTGAGCAAACTGTCACAATTCGAGTTGTCAAACAATTGATTAGATTGTCTCAGACACATGAAAAACAAAAAAGAAAAATACTATGAAACATTTTTACCTCTGTAGTTAAACTTGATTACTTTTCCAGGGCAAAAAGGGTCTCCTTGTTTCCTGTTTATTGCTTGCACTGCATTTGTACAAAATGCAAAAATTGAGTTTGTGCATATTGTGGAGAACAAATGGAGCCTACTGTGAAGGGATTCATCGTCATACCTGGTGCTACGACCCACTTTCTGGGTTAAGGCCAGAACTGCCTAGCTCAGCCTGGGATCACAAATCACTTAATCACAAAGTCCGTTTTGACCCCCAGTCAAGGTGGACAGACCTATGCTACTTTCACCCTCAATCAAGGTAGACACACACCTCCTAATATCCCAGGCTGAGTCTCAAATCCATGACACTGTGATCTAAAAACCTCTTACTCTACTACTGAGCCAAAGAGGAATTCCTCCACTAGCTGTCGGCTAGTAACGGAGGTGTACTCTAAGGCAGTGGTCCCCAACCTCCGGTCCCTGGAACGTTCAGGTTTCTGTGGGAAATTCTGTAATTTCACTTCTTATTTAGTCCAAAAAATTGCAAATAATTTGCCATTGTTGTGCATGGGTGCCTAAAGAATGTATACACAACAATGGCAAATCATTTGCAATTTTTTGGACTAAATAAGAAGTGAAATTACAAAATTTCCCACAGAAACCTGAACATTCCAGGGACCGGAGGTTGGGGACCACTGCTTTAAGGTGTCGGGGACTGCACCACTGACTAATTACCCATGGAAGGGGGCCGTCACATCTGGGCTTATTATTTCCTTTACATGATGAGTATCATGCAACTATTTCAGAAGTGGAATTAAACCCTGAGGGGTTTATGTAGGTATATACAGTGCATCTGGAAAGTATTCACAGCGCTTCACTTTCTCTACATTTTGTTATGTTACAGCCTTATTCCAAAATGGATTAAATTCATTTTTCCTCAAAATTCTACACACAATACCCCACAATGACAATGTGAAAAAAGTTTTGTTGAGATTTTTGCAAATTTATTAAAAATTAAGAAATCACATGTACATAAGTATTCACATCCTTTGCCATGAAGCTCAAACTTGAGCTCAGGTGCATCCTGTTTCCACTGATCATCCTTGAGATGTTTCTACAGCTTAATTGGAGTCCACCTGTGGTAAATTCAGTTGATTGGACATGATTTGGAAAGGCACACACCTGTCTATATAAAGGCCCCACAGTTGACAATGCATGTCAGAGCACAAACCAAGCATGACCGAGGAATTGTCTGTAGACCTCCAAGACTGGATTGTCTTGAGGCACAAATATGGGGAAGGGTACAGAAAAAATTCTGCTGCTTTGAAGGCCCCAATGAGAACAGTGGCCTCCATCATTTGTAAATGGAAGAAGTCTGGAACCACCAGGATTCTTCCTAGAGCTGGCCGGCCATCTAAATTGAGCAATTGGGGGAAGGGCCTTAGTCAGGAAGGTGACCAAGAACCCGATGGTCACTCTGTCAGAGCTTCAGCATTCCTCTGTGGAGAGAGGAGAACCTTCCAGAAGGATAACCATCTCTGCAGCAATCCACCAATCAGGCCTGGATGGTAGAGTGGCCAGATAGAAGCCACTTTTTAGTAAAAGCCACATGGCAGGCCACCTGGAGTTTGCCAAAAGCCACCTGAAGGTCTCTCAGACCATGACAAATAAAATTCTGTGGACTGATGAGACAAAGACTGAACTCTCTGGTGTGAATACCAGGCTTCATATTTGGAGGAAACCAGGCACTGCTCATCACCAGGCCAATACCATCCCGACAGTGAAGCATGGTGGTGGTAGCATCATGCTGTGGGGTTTTTCTTCATCAGCCAGAACTGGGAGACTAGTTAGGATAGAGGGAAAGATGAATGCAGCAATGTACAAAGACATCCTGAATGAGAACCTGCTCCAGAGCGCTCTTGACCTCAGACTGCGGCGACGGTTCATCTTTCAGCAGGACAACGACCCTAAGCACACAGTCAAGATATCAAAGGGGCGGCTTCAGGACAACTCTGTGAATGTCCTTGAGTGGCCCAGCCAG
The DNA here is from genome assembly GCA_020510985.1 of Pholidichthys leucotaenia. Lineage (NCBI taxonomy): Eukaryota > Metazoa > Chordata > Actinopteri > Cichliformes > Pholidichthyidae > Pholidichthys > Pholidichthys leucotaenia. The sequence continues at coordinate 206,636,313 of CM035839.1, forward strand.
AGCCCAGACTTGAATCCAATTGAACATCTCTGGAGAGATCTGAAAATGGCTGTGCACCAACACTTCCCATCCAACCTGATGAAGCTTGAGAGGTGCTGCAAAGAGGAATGGGTGAAACTGCCCAAAGACAGGTGTGTCAAGCTTGTGGCGTCATATTCAAAAAGACTTGAGGCTATAATTGCTGTCAAAGGTGCATCAACAAAGTATTGCGCAAAGACTGTGAATTCTTATGTACATGTGATAATTTTAGTTTTTTATTTTTTAATAAATCCGCAAAAATCTCAAACTTTTTTCATGTTGTCATTATGGGGTATTGTGTGTAGAATTTTGAGGGAAAAAATGAATTTAATCCATTTTGAAATAAGGCTGTAACATAAAATGTGGAAAAAGTAGAGCGCTATGAATACTTTCCAGATGCACTGTACGATTTGATCTGTTTTACTAATGAAAGAGTAGGTAAAAACCACATTTGAAAGGTGACAACTTATCATTCAATCTGTTTCTAAAAAAGCAAGAAAAGTGTGGCGAATGATGCCTTTGTTGGGGTATTGTCAGGATTTGTAAAAGGCTACACAAACAGATTTTACAACCCAAAACAATTTTTGGGACCTTAAATGTTCAGAAATTTTTTGCAAATGTATTTTTCCACAAATAATTGCAAATGGTTTGCAAAATATAAGCATTTACAAATGGTTATAATATGTGTCACTATAGTTCTTTGTGGTTTGCCAGGTAGTGAACACTAGTAAATGTTTAGGAACCTTTACATCAAGCTGTTTAAGGGCAGTATCTCACGGAGTGGGGAATGCTGACGAACTTAGCGATTCTTTGATTCACCAGCTTTTCTGACAGATGATGACGAAAAATGAAGCAAAAATCAGGCTAGTATGTCACGGGGTGGCAAATGCTGAGGAACGTTCATGAACGCTGTGCTTTTTGGGATTCGTCAGGGTTCGCATCAGTTTGCACACAGTTTTTAAGGTTGTCAACAGTTTTGTTGTAAAGGGTCATAAACAGTTGGTAATGTTCACTACTAGGTGAAACAAAAAAAGACTTGTGTTACAACTGTTTGCAAATATTTTGCCATTGTTTAGGGAAAAACTGACTTCTGACCTTGACCTCAAGGTTTATCATTCCACCATAGATCATCTGATCAGAGTCTAATTACAATATGAGCATCATCACTGTATATCAAACCCTGGTACCAAGTTTCAAAACAATCAGAACAAAACTGTAAGAGAGGTTGATTTCACAAAAGTGGGACAGGCAGACGGACAGCCTGCCCCATAGCTCAGTAGCCATTCCCCTTTGGTCTTTGACCAGCAGGACATAAAAACTATTGTCAGACTGTTTGGCAACCTTTAAGAACCCTGACGGAACCCAACCTGATGTGATTTGCTAATTGACTAGCATGCAATATGTTGATTTCTCAGATCTGTCCCTCAGCTGTCAAGTCCACTTTCATAAAAATCAAGACTGCAAAGCCAAGGTGAGCAGTCTGAATCGCCATACATCTGCCAAGAGAGGTCATGAATGTGTCTGGTAGCACTTTAGATTGTGGTGTCGTTTTGTACCAGCAGATGGAGAGAGTGTGTACATGTTACCAGATAGCATGCCTCTGCTGAGGCTGACAAGGTGTTTTAAATAAACATTCATTCATCTTCTTCCGCTTAATCCTTTTTCGGGTCGCAGGGGGGCTGGAGCCTATCCAGCATCTTTGGGCAAGAGGCAGGGTACACCCTGGACAGATCGCCAGTCCGTCGCAGGGCCAACACAGACAGACAACCATTCACTCTCACAGTCATACCTAAGGACAATTTAGAATCCCCAGTTTTTGATGCCAATTAACCTAACTTGCATGTTTTTAGCATGTGGGAGGAAACCGGAGAAATCCCGGAGTAAACCCTCGCAGACACGGGGAGAACATGCAAACTCCACACAGATCACTGTTGGTCGGGGGCTGGGATCGAACCCAGGATCCCCAGGCCAAGGGTGAGTTGCTTTACTGCTGCAGTGCTAACCACTCCGCCACCGCGCCGCCAAATAAATAAAAATGGTATTCTGCATCATGATGCAGATGGGTTCCTGAAATCAGTCATTTCTAAGCTGGGGCAAGCTGCACCTCTGGTAAAAAAGTTCAAACAAAAACAGAACATTTGCATAATCCTATTTTTTAAAAAGAAAACAGACAAACAATCCAGATCAGTCATATTAGCACCTTGGAGGAGATTTTTTTTAAAAAGTTCAGCTTTTTCACATAAGGAGAACACTGTATGTCTTTGCACTGCAGAAATTCCTGTGACAAATATACCATTGTTATGAATTGCCTTGTTTATACAGGTTAATGGAATTGACCTGCGAGGAGCCACGCATGAGCAAGCAGCAACAGCCCTGAAAGGAGCAGGACAGGTGGTCACCATCATTGCTCAGTACAGACCAGAAGGTGAGTCACACAAACACATTGCAGTACTGTACATGCCTGTGGTGTGAACACCCTGCTACACAGTCGGCACAAAACAATCCTGAAGTAGCTCATTGCTGTCCTACTACTATAGGTTTGCAGTTGGTTGGAACCATCATCCTTGGTTAAAAACTAGTGTCAGAAGAAAATGCATACAGAGTATGTGTAGAAACAATCAAGAAGATGTGAGAAGAGTTGTGAAGCCATTGCACTCCACAGTAATTGATTTTTTACTGAACCTTTTGGGACAATGACCAGCTGAAAACATTATAAAGAGGTGGCGTGATATGGAATTAAATCCATCACCTATACTATTTGAGTGGTCAAATTAGGTACAAATATCCCACTTAGTGATAATTAATTACAGCCATTAGTTTTTTGTTTTTTCTTATTTCAGACAAGAACAAAAAGGAGATGTTTTTTGCCTTTACATGTTTCAACTGGCAACTGCAGTCTTCCTCAGAAATGTCAGCTCAGCTGATCGCTGTGAAGTGCCATTTATCAGCTGTTTTTCCTAGGTGGGGCCACCCCAGTGGACTGTCAGCTCCACTGGGCTGGCCTCGCCCCCCGCCGTCCGATGGTCTCTGGAGAATGTAGTCCCAGGTGTGAGAAAGCATAAATGCCCCCTCATCCCGACTCATGCTGTCTTTTCCCTGCTTCCTGATTTCTGTGGCCTCCTTGATCCAGCGTTTGTGTCTGTTACTCGCCAGTCCAATGATTTTTGCATTGTCCCAGTCCATGATGTGATTATTTCATTTGCAGTGATCTGATATTGCTGATTTTAGTGTCGCTTGTTCTGCCTTTTTTTTTTTTTTGCCATCTTGTGAGCCATCCTTGTGTTTCCTTCTCACATTCCTTCTGGTGTTCTTTTTGTCTTGATGTGAATGAGCTTCCCATTTCTCCGATGTAGGTCTTGTTACATGATCCTCATATTTCATATATTATGTTGCATTTTTTTTTTTTTTTTTGCCTTGTTCTATTTTGTCCTTGGGGTGTACGAATAACTGTCTTAATTTTTTGTGTAGTTCTACTGCTGTGTTTATTTTGTGTTTTTTCATGATCCTTTGAATTGGTTCTGTTATCCCTCGGATGAGTGGTGTGGTTATGATGTCCTTGTTTTTGATTTCGGCTTTTGGTCTGTGTCTTTTTTCCTGTTTGTTTTCTTTGTTTTGACTTGCTGTTTCCCTTTATTTATGGTCCATATCGGATATTGGCAGCGTGTGAGTGCATGTCGTATGTGGTTTTCCTCCTCCTGTCTGTCTGTCTTCTTGGTCTGTGACGATGGTGGCCCGTTCATATAGCGTCCTGACGACTGATAGTTTGTGTGCTGTGGGGAGTTCTGATGTCCATAGTAGGTACTGATCCGTGTGGGTTGGTTTCCTGTAGACTGAGATTTTTATGCTGCCGTCATCATTGTGGTGAATTTTCATGTCCAGAAAGGCTATGGTCCCATTTTCTTCCTCTTCGTGTGTGAATTTTATGTTCCCAGTGCTTGTTGTTCAGATGGTCTGTGAGTTCTTGTGTGTGACCTTTTTTTATTTTCTCCAATGGCTCGTCCACATCTCTCTTCCAGAGGGTGGGTTTGCATTGTATGGGTGCTGTGTTGAAGGCTTTATTTTCCAGATCCTCCATGAAAAAACTGCTCATGATGGCTGATAGTGGGCCTCTCATTGCAAATCCTTCTTTTAGTCAGTAGATTCTTTCTCTGTATTGAAAATAGGTGGATTTTGCAACAAATTGTAATAATCCAGATATGTCATCAACTGTGAGGTTTGTGTGTGTTTTAAGAGTTCTGTTATTCTTGAGGTGTTCTTGCACGATATGTAGTGTCACATCAACGGGGGTTTTGTGAATAGCAAAATGACATGTGAAATGAGGATCTCGTCTGATTCTATTTTCATGTTTTTGAGTTCTTGTGCCAGTTCTTTTGAGTTTTTGCAGTAGCATTCTGATAGTTCAAGGAGGGGTTTGATGATTTCAGCCCCCTCCAGTGGATCTGACTGGCCCTGCCTAGGAAAAAACAGCTGATTGCACTTCACAGCGATCAGCTGACACTTCTGAGGAAGACTGCAGTCACCAGTCGAAACATTTAAAGGTAAAAAAAAATCTCCTTTTTGTTCTTGTATGAAATAAGAAAAAACAAAAAACTAATAATTGAAAAAGAAAACTTAATGAACCTACTTGAGCTACTACGTGGAAGTTATGGACAAAATTGTATCAAAAATCAGAGGAATTCGTCATAGCAAAAAACTGCCAAATAAAGAAACTAAAAAGCTCATGGAAAGGAAGAACGGGAAAAGACAAACATACACGGAACCAAACTATAAGTGGGTCAAAAACTTACCACAACGCACACTCACAGACACTGAGAAAAAAGTACTGAGCACAGGACTAAATTTTGCCATCACACCAACCAAAGTACCCCGTGAAGAATACATCTTAGCAACAGAACTCACATGTGAAAAAAATCCAAGATCAAGGGGAAGAAGTAACAGTACGGAATGCAGTTGTAGGAATCCTCAAAACAGCCAAATTACCACAAAGCAACATCACAAAAGAAAAAGAAAAAACAATAAACTCACTTAAGAAAGATAAAGCAATCACAGTCCTACCATCAGATAAAGGCAGAACCACAGTAGTAATGGACACAGAAACATATGAAAAACAGATAGAAACCATGTTGGCAGACAGCAGCACATATGAAATCATAAAAATAAACCCCACAGAAGAAAAGAAAAAAATGCTAAAAGCCCTTCTCTCAAACCCCTATTAGAAAGTAAAAAAATAACAAAGGACACATACGAACACCTGATACCCACAGCCAGCATCACCCCCTGGAACTATAGAACCCCAAAAACAAGGATATCCCACTGCGACCAATAATAGACAGTATCGGATCAGTCACATACAATTTTTCAAAAGCCCTGGTTGAAATCATCAAACCCCTCCATGGACTATCAGAATGCTACTGCAAAAACTCAAAAGAACTGGCACAAGAACTCAAAAACATGAAAATAGAATCAGATGAGATCCTCATTTCACATGATGTCATTTCACTCTTCACAAAGACCCCTGTTGATGTCACACTACACATCGTGCAAGAATGACAGAACCCTTAAAAGATGCACAAATCTCACAGTTGATGAAATATCTGGATTATTAGAATTTGTTGCAAAATCGACCTATTTTCAATACAGAGAAAGAATCTATAGACAAAAAGAATAATTTGCAATGAGAGACCCACTTTCAGCCATCATGAGCAGTTTTTTCATGGAGGATCTGGAAAACAAAGACATCAACACAGCACCCATACAGTGCAAACCCACCCTTTGGAAGAGATACAGGGACGAAATATTGGACAAAATTTTTTTTTAAAAAAAAGGACACACACAAGAACTCACAGACCATCTGAACAACACAGACAGCACTGGGAACATAAAATTCACACATGAAGAGGAAGAAAATGGGACCATAGCCTTTCTGGACATGAAAATCCACCACAACGATGATGGCAGCATAAAAATCTCAGTTTACAGGAAACCAACACACATGGATCAGTACCTGTATGGACATCAGAGCACCCCACAGCACACAAATTATCAGTCATCAGGACACTATATGAATGGGCCACCATCATGACAGACCAAGAAGACAGAGAGGAGGAGGAAAACCACATAAGACATGCACTCACACGCTGCCAATATCCGATATGGGCCATAAATAAAGGGAAACAGCAAGTCAAAAACAAAGAAAACAAACAGGAAAAACACAAAGATCAAAAGCTGAAATCAAAAACAAGGACATCATTACCATACATAACAGAACCAATTCAAAGGATCATGAAAAAACACAAAATAAACACAGTGGTAAAACCAAACAAAAAAATTAAGACAGTTATTAATACACCCAAGGACAAAATAGAACAAGGCAAAAAATGCAACATAATATATGAAATATCATGCAGATCATCTACCAAGACCTACATCGGAGAAACAGGAAGATCATTCACCACAAGGAAAAAAGAACACCAGAAGGAATGTGAGAAGGAAACACAAGGACGACTCACAAGATCGCAAAAAGAAAAGGCAGGACAAGCAACATTAAAATCAGCAATATCAGATCACTGCAAAAGAAATAATCACATCATGGACTGGGACATCAAAATCATTGGATCGGAGAGTAACAGACACAAATGCTGGATCAAAGAGGCCACAAAAATCAGGAAGCAGGGAAAAGACAGCATGAATCAGGATGAGGGGGCATTTATGCTTTCCCACACCTGGGACTACATTCTCCAGAGACCACTGGACGGCGGGGGGCGGGGCCAGCCCAATGGATTTGACAGTCCGCTGGGGTGGCCCCACCTAGGAAAAACAGCTGATAAATGGCTCTTCACAGCGATCAGCTGAGCTGACATTTCAGAGGAAGACTGCAGTTGTCAGTTGAAACATGTAAAGGTAAAAAACATCTTTTTGTTCTTGTCTGAAATAAGAAAAAACAAAAAACTAATAACTGAAAAAGAAGACCAAATAAACCTACTCGAGCTAATTATAGCCAGTTTCAGCCATGAAACTCTATTTGTAGGGGCCCACATCTAACAGAGACATTTGTAGCTATATTAGTGTTGACAAAAGGCAAACCAGTCTCCACTATGCTATGTAATAACATGATAAAAATGATAGATGATTAGGTTACTTGCGTATAAATTAGTGGTGTCAAAGTTATCATGTTAACCTTGTGGCAACACAATGCCCCCCTTAATGCAGACAATTTTTTTGATCATGGCTTATCGCAGTGGGACGAAAACGGCGGGACAAAAATAGCAGGGCCGCACTGAAACGGGAACTTTCGCAACCCAGGTGCTGTTTCTGGCTGAACAGTCTATGGCATGACTCAAAATATATTGATTTCACTTAAATTCCTCATTTTATTTGTTTATGAGTGTTGAAATCTGTTTTCTGGAGTATTGCTGTCATATGTGGACATATGGACCGTATCAATGCACAATGCAGCTCTCTAAAGGTGGATACTTTCCGATTTCTGATTGGAGAGTTTCTGGTCGGGCAGTCAAAACACAAGCCCGGCTCATTTCACAGACTCATTTTGCTTAGTTCTAGGTGTTCATGTTGGTTTGCTGGAGTGTCACTATCATAGTATATTTGTCCATTTCCGTGTTAACACATGAAGAAAAACTGCCAATGTCTCAGATGAGACTGAGACCAGAGTCTCCCAAGACCAGGACCGATATACACAGTGATCTTGGTCCTGGGAGACTCTGGTCTTGACGAGGTCTCGACTATAACACTTGTGTTGGCAGTCGTGACTGGTTTGTCTCAGCAGCTGGCTCAGCTTAAAAGAAGAGAAGGTCTTGTTATTCAGTCTTTATCTCTACGCCACACTAAACTGATCCTCTGATACTCAGAGTGACCTCATCCTGCTTGCACAAAGCCCACTTAAAGCATGTACACACACACACACACACACACACACACACACCTGACCTAGCGTCATTGACTGGGGTTACTCACTCAGAAGTATGAAAAGAGAAAGAGTTTCTGTCACAGTTAGCAGAGAAAAATATACACTCTAATAGTGTAAATGTGTAAATAAAAATAAAACACGATTTAAAAATAATTTTCAGTCTATATCCAATTGAATACACTACAAAGACAAGCTATTTAATATTCAAACTGATAAACAAATTGACAGACCCACTGTATGTTTACCCTCAGGGGTTCTGATTAAATCGAGCATGATTGGTGTATGCAGTCATCTGGGGGACAATACCACAGCCTGATTGGTTCATCAGTGAGCCAGATTCTCAAGCCAACCTTTATTTCAAAATGTTTTTTTATGGACATTCTGTCAGAAGACTGTAGTTGTTTTCAAGCAGGCTAATGTCACCTAGCCTGTTTTCCCACATTCTGTTATTAAGATGATGTTTTAGCTGATTTTATCCCTGTATTGAATTGTTCTGGCATTGTTCTGCTCAGTCAGCTGTCTGTCATTTTTTCTTGTTTATATTACATCTGTTGATTTTTTTTTTTTTTTTTTTTACTTTCATACTGAGTGTTTCCTTTCTGTTATCCCCATTTCCTCAAGAGGCTTTGCCTTTATAGAAAATAAGAATATGTTCTTAATGACTTGCCTAGGTAAACAAAGGTATAAGAATAATAGAGTGGAGAAAATAAACAACTGTATTTATAACTTTAGGAGTTTTAAAGCATGGACCTTAATGTTTCTATTTTTTGTTATGATTTGCTCTTAATTTTGAGCTCTAGCTTTAGATGAAGCAGATGTCATATGCTAGATATAATCTTTTCATATAATCATTTTTTATTCAAAGTTGGAATCCAATTCAGTGACATTTGGTTTGTTTAAAACTGTTTTCTGTTGCTAAAATTAACCATTCATGCACAGCATGTTGACATTAAACAAATTCTAAGAAAAACTGTCATTGCTGTAGCAACCACGTAGTGGATTAGATAACTCTGTCTGCGGACATGTCTCCTGATGTAGGTCAGCAGCAAAGGAAGTCAGTCATGATCAGAGACCATCATTGTGTCAGGCACTTTTTTCTTACATATTTGTGAGCTTTTTCTCCTAAATTTGCAGGGAGGTTTTTTTTTTTTTTCAGTCTGACTTTCACCAAGCTACTTTTCTCAGCTGTCTCAGCAGCATTTCTGTTCAGAAGCTCTCACACATGAGGCTCTGCAGTAGTGAGAGAGACATCAGTCACAAGTCCGTTTGACTCTGTCAGTCTCAAATCATTTTAGCCAAGACGACTCAGAAATCACTGTGATCAAATACTCTCATCTGAGGAGACATCTTCCAGCTGACTTAAGCTTCACAGGACTAACAACTGCTTTCTCTTCTTACCCCATCAGAGCTTGTTCTATGTTCACCACGACGGGCCCCCTCACCTACACCAGGTTTGTGCCCCTGGCACCTGTGACTGTTCTGAGCCTTAGTCATTCACCAGAGCTCAGCTGAGTGAATGTAATGATAAAAGTGTGTTCACTCCTCTTCTCCATGTGTGTGATCCTCTGCACACGCCTGATCCTCACCTGCCCAATCGTTTCCCCGACTGCACAAGCCTGTCTGACCTCTGTTTGTTTGCTCCAAGCTTGTGACCTTTCAGACTGGTCCTCTCTTCTTCACCACAACAACCATGTGGTCTCACATCATAGCACAGCCCTGTTTCCAAAAGAGATGAGATGCTCTGTAAAATGTGAACAAAAACCAAAATATTAAACTAATCAAACACATCTAGGGGCCCTATTATGATGATCTAAAGCATGCATTTGCACCACGCTTCCCATTTTGCACCTGTGGATTTGTTAGTTTATTTCAAGACATAATCTGTTTTTCACGCTTTGGGTCATGCCATCTAATTACCTGTAGACTGTGCGCCTGCTTTATGTTGCAAAGAGGTGACTCATTTAAAAGAGGTGTGGCACCGGCACAATCTCAGCACATTGGTATTTTGGTGCATTTTTTTCCTCATTGTGCTTTTGATCAGCAAAAAGCAAGTCTGTAGTCAGTTGTACATTGTCAGTGCTATTTAAGTGGTGTGTTTTGAAATCATGGGGGTGCATATGCTGACGTGGAAACACAAGTAAACACTCAGAATGTGCTGGAATTGTTGGAGTTGTAACAGTTGAATAGTTTTTATTCCATCCACATTTTCATTGTAACTTACAGGAGGAGTATAACCTATCGGGCATTATTTTTTTTTTAATTTTTAGCAGAATGAATGAATGAACCGGGAGTGTGTGCATTTCACTGTCCACCACAGACTGTAACATTTAGGTGAGGTGCGAAGACAGAAGGATCCACTCTCCACTGAGCCTCATCGGGTGCAGTCTCTGAATGGTTCCGAACTCAGTGACCGATGTGGATCCAGTAAATAGAGGAGGCAATGTCTAAACCCTGTGTTGGGATGAGACTGTCAATATGAAGATTTCAAACTACAAACCTTTCTGCTGTGACAAAGTATTCTGTCCACATACATAATCTATCTTGTCTGTCCTCAGTCATCTCTTTCAACCTGTTGTTTTTCTGTTAAATGTATTAATCAGAGAACAGTTAAATACAAACTATCCACACATACATTTGAAACCAGAAGTTTTCATATACTGTGCAAAAACACACACAACCTTTTTTGATCACTGTCTGACATTAAATCAGACTAAGCTCTTCCTGTTTTAGGTCAGTTAGGATTACCAAAATTATTTCAATTTGCTAAATATTTGTTTTACATTTGCTAAAGAATTTTTTAGAGATTTTTTTATTGCTTTCTTCAAAGTCAGAAGTTTACATGTATTTCCTTAGTATTTTAGACTATGACTTGTGTCAAACATTTTGGGTATCCTTTCACAAGCTTCTCACAATAGTTGGCTGGAATTTTGGCCCATTCCTCCTGACAGAACTGGTACAACTGAGTCAGGTTTGTATGCGGCCTTGCTCGCACACATCTTTTCAGCTCTGTCCACAAAGTTTCTATGGGATTGAGATCAGGGCTTTATGATGGCCACTCCAAAACATTGACTTTCTTGTCCTTAAGCCACTTTGTAACTAATTTGGTGGTATTCTTGAGGTCATTGTAAATTTGGAAGACCTATTTGCGCCCAAGCTTTAACTTCCTGGCTGATGTCTTGAGATGTTGCTTCATTATTTCCATATAATGTTCTTTCCTCATGATCCCATCTATTTTGTGAAGTGTACCAGCCCCTCCTGCAGCAAAACACCCCCACAACATAATGCTGCCACCCCCATACTTCACAGTTGGGATGGTGTTCTCAGGCTTGCAAGCTTCCCCCTTTTTCTTCCGAATGTAGCAATGGTTATTATAGCCAAACAATTAAATTTTAGTTTCATCGGACCGCAGGACATGTTTCCAAAAATTAAGATCTTTGTCCCTCTGTGTAATTAATGCCTCACTTAATGCCAAGCAGTGTTACTATCATGCACATTTTCTCTTTGCTCAAACAGAAGCCCTTTGGCCAGCTCAAAACCCATCTTCCCTCTGGGGTAAACCGACCATGATCACAGTTCACCTTTGGTAATGCATCTGTGTATTAAAGGGAAGGGTAGGAGAGCTTCCAATTGGATTATTGCATGTTACACCCAAAACACACCTCTGAATAATTAGACTAGCTTTTTTGCACTTTTTGCATACCGCAGAGACAGTTTTCCCAGTGCCATGATAACAAAATTGACTTGGATAAATGCACTCTGCACCTTAGACAACAGACTGTTGACTAGATCATCGTAATATGGCCCCTACTGTTTAAACTGACAATTTTTTCACTCTGTAAACATAGGAAATTAAATGACAAATCTGAAAGTGAAATATTATGCCATTTATATGCTTAATATTGAAGTGTAGCGGCTCAGAGTTAAGGTGTTGTTTTGTTTCATGTGAGTTGAGCATGGAACAGGGATGCACTACAGACATCTAGTTAAGTCAGACTATTATAGTGTGAAGTCTGTTGTTGGAATGCATGCAGAATTTTGTTTGGTCATGTCTTGCTGAAATAAGCAAGATCTTACCAGAAAAAAAGGCCTGTTTTCATCCTGGTGCTATGTGAAGGCCAGAAAATCTGAGTCCTTTGACAATGGATTATATTTTATCCATGGAAAACAAACATGGGTTTACAATCTTTGTAGCCATTGACAATGAGATGACTGAGAAGTTTTATTCTGAAATTATTACTCACACATTTCAGAAATCTATCTGTGAACCTTTGTCATTCTTACACATCTGAAATGGTCTCTTTTCCCACAGAGAAATTACTAATTAAATTGATAAGTGGTTAATTTTTTTAACCATTTAATAACTTCTAGCAGCATTTTCTCAGGAGCCATTAAGAAAAGGAACAAATCAAGAACATTTAAATAGCTCAGCAACTGAAAGTTTTGTAATTTTTTAAAAATAAATTGTAATTTGGGTTTAATGGAGGTTGAATAATTTTGAGTACAACTGTACATTCATCCTGTGCACTCAGTTTTATCTTCTTTGGAAACATGTTCCTCCTCAGAAAATTGTCACTAGTGTTTTTGGGCTGAATACTGCTTCTGTGAAGAGCTTTTATTTATGTATTTATTTTTGACAAATTTGTCCTTGTACATCTAGAAAGTATTCACAGGGCTTCACGTTTTCCACATTTTGTGATGTTACAGCTTTGTTCCAAAATGGATTAAATTCATTTTTTTCCTCAAAATTCTACACACAACACCCCATAATGACGTGAAAATTTTTTTTTGAGATTTTTGCAGATTTATTAAAAATAAAAAACTAAGAAATCACATGTACATAAGTATTCACAGCCTTTGCTCAATACTTTGTTGATGCACCTTGGGCAGCAATTACAGCCTCAAGTCTTTTTGAATATGATGCCACAAGCTTGGAACACCCATCTTTGGGCAGTTTCGCCCATTCCTCTTTGCAGCATCTCTCAAGCTCCATCAGGTTGGATGGGAAGCATTGGTGCACATGCCATTTTCAGATCTCTCCAGAGATGTTCAATTGGATTCAAGTCTGGGCTCTGGCTGGGCCACTCAAGGACATTCACAGAGTTGTCCTGAAGCCACTCCTTTGATATCTTGGCTGTGTGCTTAGGGTCGTTGTCCTGCTGAAAGGTGAACCATCACCCCAGTCTGAGGTCAAGAGCGCTCTGGAGCAGGTTTTCATCCAGGATGTCTCTGTACATTGCTGCATTCATCTTTCCCTCTATCCTGACCAGTCTCCCAGTTCCTGCCGCTGAAAAACATCCCCACAGCATGATGCTGCCACCACCATTGGCATGGTTATGAGCGATGGCTGGTTTCCTCCAAACATGACGCCTTGCATTCATGCCAAAGAGTTCAATCTTTGTCTCATCAGACCAGAGAATTTTGTTTCTCTTTGTCTGAGAGTCCTTCAGGTGCCTTTTGACAAACTCCAGGTGGGCTGCCATGTGCCTTTTACTAAGGAGTGGCTTCCGTCTGGCCATTCTACCATACAGGCCTCATTGGTGGATTGCTGCAGAGATGGTTGTACTTCTGAAAGGTTCTTCTCTCTCCACAGAGGAACACTGGAGCTCAGACAGAGTGACCATCGGGTTCTTGTTCACCTCCCTGACTAAGGCCCCTCTCCCCCGATCGCTCAGTTTAGACATCCGGCCAGCTCTAGGAAGAGTCCTAGTGGTTCTGAACTTCTTCCATTTACGGATGATGGAGGCCACTGTGTTCATTGGGACCTTCAAAGCAGCAGAAATTTTTCTGTACCCTTCCCCAGATTTGTGCCTCAGGACAATCCTATCTCGGAGGTCTACAGACAGTTCCTTTGACTTCATGCTTGGTTTGTGCTCTGGCATGCACTGTCAACTGTGGGACCTTATATAGACAGGTGTGTGCCTTTCCAAATCATGTCCAATCAACTGAATTTACCACAGGTGGACTCCAATTAAGCTGTAGAAACATCTCAAGGATGATCAGTGGAAACAGGATGCACCTGAGCTCAGTTTTCAGCTTCATGGCAAAGGCTGTGAATACTTATGTACATGCGATTTCTTAGTTTTTTATTTTTAATAAATTTGCAAAAATCTCAAAAAAAAATTTCACATTGTCATTATGGGGTATTGTGTGTAGAATTTTGAGGGAAAAAATGAATTTAATCCCTTTTAGACGTAACAAACTAATAGTTTTTGAATGCAAAAGATGCAATAGACTTACACAATGGTCCCCTCCGGCATACAACTAGGAAAATACCGGTCGCTATGGAGGGTAAGAATATGTATGGGCACATAATCATACCATGTAGGATCAGAATCAGAATCAGAATCAGGTTTATTGCCATTGTTCATGTAGTACACAAACTAGGAATTTGTCTCGGTACAATGCTGCAACATTAAACATGATAAGGTAAGAGAAATAAACTATACATGTAATAAAGTGTAGGATAAGATTAAGTGATACTGGTCAACAGTTAAAATATATATTAGCCAGCAGCAGATACTGTGGAGAACTATATAGTGCAGTCGGTAATGCAGGAAGAAAACAGTGATGATTGACATGAGTCTGGTTGAGCTGCTGTACATGGTGCACGAGAGTCACTTAGTGTTCAGCAGTCTAATGGCAGAGGGGAAGAAGCTGTTCATGTGACGGGAGGTTTTAGTCTGGATGGACCGAAGTCTTCTACCAGAGGGGAGGGGGGCAAACAGTACGTGACCAGGGTGTGAGGGATCGGCTATGATCCGGCCAGCACGCCTCCGGGTCCTGGAGATGTACAGATCCTGGAGAGATGGGAGCTTGCAGCCGATCACCTTCTCAGCAGTGCGCACGACGCGCTGCAGCCTTAGTCTGTCCCTGGCAGTGGCTCCTGCGTACCACACGGTTATGGAGGTGGTGAGGATGGACTCGATGATGGCTGTGTAGAACTGCACTAACATCTTGGTGGGTAGCTTGAGCTTCCTCAGCTGCCGCAGGAAGAACATCCTCTGCTGGGCTTTTTTGATGAGTGAGCTGATGGTCAGCTCCCATTTGAGGTCCCTGGTGATGGTAGTGCCTAGGAAGCGGAAGGAATCAGCAGTGGTGATGGGAGAGCCTGAGAGGGTGAGGGGGGGCAGAGGAGTAGTGACTTTCCTGAAGTCTACAATCATCTCCACTGTCTTCAGAGCGTTCAGCTGCAGGTTGTTATTGCTGCACCAGGACGCCAGCTGGGCCACCTCTCTCCTGTAGGCGGACTCGTCGCCGTTGGAGATGAGCCCGATGAGGGTGGTGTCGTCCGCAAACTTGATCAACTTGACAGACTGGTGGCTGGAGGTGCAGGAGTTGGTGTAAAGGGAGAAGAGTAGGGGGGAAAGTACACAGCCCTGGGGTGATCCGGTGCTGATGCTAGTATAGTCTGAGACAGTCTTTCCCAGCCGCACATGCTGCCTCCGGTCCGTCAGGAAGTCGATGATCCACCTGCAGAGGGAGTCAGGCACGTTGAGCAGGGACAGCTTGTCCCGGAGCAGAGCGGGGCGGATGGTGTTGAATGCGGAGCTGAAGTCCACAAACAGGATCCTGGCGTAGGTTCCCGGGGAGTCCAGGTGCTGCAGGATGGAGTGGAGGGCCAGGTTGACTGCATCGTCTACAGACCTGTTGGCTCGGTAGGCAAACTGCAGCGGGTCCAGGAGAGGGGTGGTGATGGACTTGAGGTGGGACAGGACCACTTAGGATAACTAAGTAGACGGTTATGCTGTTTCATCCCATCTAGCAACAATGCTCTGCACTGTGTGTGTTTATATATTTACATATTTATTCCATCTCGCTACAATGCTCCGCACTGGGTGTGTTTATATTTATATATCTATATATTTATTCCATCTAGCTACAATGCTCCGCACTGTGTGTTTATATATCTACATATTATTCCATCTAGCTACATTGCTCCGCACTGTGTGTGTTTATATATTTACATATTTATTCCACCTAGCTGCAATGCTCCGTACTGTGGGTGTTTATATATCTACATATTTATTCCATCTAGCTACAATGCTCTGCACTGTGTGTTTATAGATTCATATATTTATTCCATCCAGCTACAATGCTCTGCACTGTGTGTCTGTGTGTGTGTATATATATATTTTATAGTAATATGTACATATGTATATTAGCTGCTCTTGCTTGCTTGCTTTTTTTCTTGCCTTCTGATTGTTGCTCTGAGTGTTGCTATCCCTGTGCTGTTGCAATCCTGGAATTTCCCCGTTGTGGGACTAATAAAGGCTTATCTTATCTTTTCGATTAAGGCTGTAACATAACAAAATGTGGAAAAAGTGAAGTGCTGTGAATACTTTCTGGATGCACTGTATGTTAACCTTAAAATGGAATGGCATGGATGGAATGCAGCGGTTCATTCACAGATCATTCCATTTCATTGAGGAAGTGGTCCATTCAAATTATACAGTTTTAAATTTGATTTTTATCACGTTTGCCTCTTTTATCTGTCTCCCTCCATTCCATACATACTTTCCATAGATTTTTCCCATGTGCAAATATCTTCTGCCGTTCCATAGCTATTTTTTTTATGGACAGATGTTCCATTCCATAGCTCACACATATGTAAACCATGTACCTAACTGATGGAGCAATCACCATCTGCTGATCTTTTTTCAGACATGTTACACAAACAATGAAGCTGTAAAACATTAGTTAGTTCTGTTGTCATTTCTGGTCTACCAATCATAGCAGCATGGTCTGGATATGTCACTGTGTACCAAACAAACCCAGAAGATGACTTTGCAAAGTTCTTATTTCATTCACAACAATGGTTTTGTGCAGAAAAATATTTTGCTTTGCGTTGATGCATTTCCATGGGAAACAGGCACCGAAAGTGTGCTAACTCCTACACAGTGAATAATACAGAGGTGTGGAAAAAGTGTTTGCCCCCTTCCTGATTTCTCATTTTTTTGTATGTTTGTCACACTTAAATGTTTCAGATCATCAAACAAATTTAAATATTAGACAAAGATAACTCAAGTAAACACAAGATGCAGTTTTTAAATGAAGGTGTTTATTATTAAGGGAAAAAAATCTAAACCTACATGGCCCTGTGTGAAAAAGTGATTGCCCCCTAAACCTAATAATTGGTTGGGCCACCCTTAGCAGCAACAACTGCAATCAAGCATTTGCAATAACTGGCAATGAGTGTTTTACAGCGTTGTGGAGGAATTTTGGCCCACTCATCTTTGCTGAATTGTTGTAATTCAGCCATACTGGAAGGTTTTTGAACATGAACTGCCTTTTTAAGGTCATCCCATAGCATCCCAGTCAGATTCAGGTCAGGACTTTGACTAGGCCACTCCAAAGTCTTCATTTTGTTTTTCTTAAGCCATTCAGAGGTGGACTTGCTGGTGTGTTTTGGATCATTGTCCTGCTGCAGAACCCAAGTGCACTTCAGCTTGAGGTCACGAACAGTTGGCCGGACATTCTCTTTCAGGATTTATTGGTAGACAGCAGAATTCATGGTCCCATTTACCACAGCAAATCTTCCAGGTTCTGAAGCAACAAAACAGCTCCAGACCATCACACTACCACCACCATATTTTACTGTTGGTATGATGTTCCTGTTCTGAAATGCTGTGTTACTTTTACGCTGGATGTAATGGGACATACACCTTCTAAAAAGTTCAGCTTTTGTCTCATCAGTCCACAGAGTATTTTCCCAAAAATCTTGGGATCATCAAGATGTTTTCTGGCAAAACTGAGATGAGCCTTTATGTTCTTTTTGCTCAGCAGTGGTTTTCGTCTTGGAACTCTGCCATGCAGGCCATTTTTGCCCAGTCTCTTTCTTAAGGTGGAGTCATGAACACTGACCTTAACTGAGGCAAGTGAGGCCTGCAGTTCTTTGGATGTTGTGGGGTCTTTTGTGACCTCTTGGATGAGTCATCGCTGCACTCTTGGGATAATTTTGGTTGGCCGGCCACTCCTGAGAAGGTTCACCATTGTTCCATGTTTTCGCCATTTGTGGATAATGGTTCTCACTGTGGTTCGCTGGAGTCCCAAAGCTTTAGAAATGGCTTTATAAAATTTTACAGACTGGTAGATCTCAATTACTTTGTTCCTCATTTGTTCCTGAATTTCTTTGGATCGCAGCATGATGTCTAGCGTTTGAGGATCTTTTTCTACTTCACTTTGTCAGGCAGGTCCTATTTAAGTGATTTCTTGACTGAAAATAGGTGTGGCAGTAATCAGGCCTGGGTGTGGTTAGAGAAATTAAAGTCAGCTTTCCAAAGATGTGATAAACCACAGTTAATTTATGGTTTAACGGGGGTAGGGGGGGATCACATTTTCACACAGGGCCATGTAGGTTTCGATTTTTTTTTACCCTTAATAATAAACATCTTCATTTAAAAACTGCATTTTGTGTTTACTTGTGTTATCTTTGTCTATTTAAATTTGTTTGATGATCTGAAAATTTAAGTTTGACAATCATACAAAAAAAAATGAGAACTCAGGAAGGGGGCAAACACTTTTTCACACCACTGTAAGTCTCTTACCAGCTGGGTTTAAAGTGTATACAGATTTTGTGAACATTTTTTTGAACTACCTAAAGATAATTTTAGGTGGAGGCATGGGAGAATGCATTCCTGCCTGCATTACTGCCTACACTTACTAACAGTGACTGATGGCAAGTTAATTCCATTTTTGTTTAATGTATAGAGCGTTCCATTCCGTTTCATGTTTTAGTAGGCATCAAATGGTATAAGAAGTCACTGATGCAGAATGATCTTCTATCATCAGCTTGACTACAGAGTTTAAAACTGCATACAAAACCCTTTGCAGATATTCTATTTGTGCTGCAAGTTTTACTGGAAAACAAAGTTTCATGAACGACACAAGCAGTCTTTAAAAACAGTTATCCTGTCTGGTGTGTCCATCTTGTGGCCCTTGTGTCCACCCCGAGCCACATATGAGCAGTCATATGAGAGAAAGAGGTGTTTCCCTTTTCTCTGCTGAGAGCTTCTGACTCTCAGAACTGGACTGTAGAGAGATGGAAGGTAGGAAAGACATCCACTGTTAATCAGAGACTATAGCAGTCGAACATCAGCATAAATATGCAAGCAGGTAGGTGAGACCTGTTTTATCCTTGAAGAGAAAATCCACAGAGATATCTTTTTAGAGAAGCGGTGATGCATTTCTAAAATAGCTTTTGTTCAATGTGTGACAGACGAGCCCACGTACTTATAATCTTTAAAGCTGTAAATAAGAGTGTTATGGGGAGAAGTTAATTTGCAAAGGAATTCTTTTCCAGTTGTTGGTTCTCAGCACTAATGCTAGAAAATGTTATAATGGAACATCTTCTATTGTATTTCTTGCCCTCTTTGTTTACTGTGCACTCAGCTTGTACCATCGGTGCTTTCTTGATGTCAGGACAGAACATGTCACCTCTTTACTGACTGATCTCCTTTGGGTGACTCATTTTCATCCACATCATAACTGCATTGTCAGGAACTTGTCAGTAGACTTCCAGGTTTTTACATCCTGACATCCTGTTTTATTTGTAGAGAGTGATTCAGGTCAGGGTCAGGGCTCCTAACATCACAGACTGGAAGCGGCTCATGCTAAATGCAGTGGTGTAAACTGTAGTTATAGCTGGTATGTAGTTGTTAGGGCTGTACCCAAACATTGATTATCCAGATATTCACTCGTTATATTGGTAAGCCCCCCCCCCCCCCAACTGCTCCATTTTAATAAAGGTAGATTACAAATTTACGAGGTCTGTTCATTAATGATTTCCCTCGACCCATTTCCAGTTATTGTATGAGGCTGAAATTTCACATGTACTAGATACTATAGAAAACATTCAATGAGATAAAAGAGACTTATGGGGAGGATGTCCCATCATATGATGTGTCGAGCACTGGCATTGGCAGTTCAAGTGCGGTTGGACATCGGTGGAAACAGCACCCATTCCTGAGTGACCACAGTGTGCCATTGATGAAGACACCATCCAGCAATTGGAGACTACCATTTTGGAGGAACCATCCACCAACAAGCCCAAGATATCAAGATCAGTGTGTTATCTTTGGAAAAAAAAAATCATCCATGACCATTTGTACGTGGAAGTTGTCTGTACCAATGGATTCACCAGTTGCTCACACCTTTCCAGAAACAGGAATGAGTCATATGCTCTCAATACTCTGTTAGCCATGAGCCAAGAAAACCAGGAGGACTTCTTTGACAGACTAAACCGTCAGGACGAAACATGGGTCAATCACTATGATCCAGAGACTAAAGCCCAGTCGAAGCAATGGAAGCATTATGACTCACCACCTCTGAAGAAAATATGTGTCCAACCCTTAGTGGGCAAGGTAATGCTCACTGTCTTTTGGGACTGGCATGGAGTATTGATGATGGATTTCCTGACAAAGGGTACCACAATTACTGGGACTTATTACACTTTGCTGCAGAAATTGCGGAAGGCCATCAAAACTGAGAGATGTGGCATGCTGACCAAAGGTGTTTGACTCCTGCAAGACAACGCCCCTGTTTACAACTCACATGTTTCCCAGATGGAAGCCCGGTCCTTTGGCTATGAAATCCTTCCTCACCCCCCTTACTGTTCCAACCTCACACCATCTGACTTCCACCTCTTTCCAACTATGAAGTAATTTTTGAAGGGCAAGCACTTCCAAGATGATGAAACACTGATTTCAAAAGTCATGTTGTGACTTCTGACGCAACCTGCAGACTTCTACAGGTGAGGTCTTCACAGCTGCATAAAGCAATGGGAGAGGCGTGTGACCCTTGGTGGAGCCTGTGTAGAGAAAGACTAATAACTGTGCCAAGTTTGGTTCCTCTCAGTCCATGGGAAATGAGTCAGGGAAATCTTTCATGAGCATACCTTATAGCTTTACCAATTTATCAAAAATCCACTGCAAATTAAGGAGAAAAAAATCAACACATTTACTAGAAAGAAAAGTAGCAACTTCAAAATCATAGAATTTACTAAAAAAAATCACAAATTTTCATTAATAAATTTGCAACTATATAAGGAAATAAATAAAAAAAAATGAGTGACTAAAGATGCAGATATATGGGGAAAAAGTTCTACATTTTTAACAAAAATTGTAAATTTAAGGGGGAAAAATTTAAAGAGAAAGTACATTGATAAAAATTCTAAGTTTAGAAGGGAAAAGATCTCATATTTACAAGAAAAGCTGCAAATTTGGGAGGAAAAAATGTACGAAAAAAGTTGCAGACATACGTGGAAAAAGTTCCAAATGTATAAGAAAAGTCACATCTCTGATACAAATTGATGCTAATGCTGTCTGCTGAGGGAGAGGGAAACTGTACAGAATGTTCAGCTATTCTCTGAATGTCCAGAGCCATAAAACTGGTATTTATGACATCCAGTGTAAATTTGTGCACTCATCATCATCATCATCATCATCATCATCATCATCATCATAGCAGTCTGTCTTAAGGGACAATGAGAATAAAAGCTTGATTCCATCATCAGTGTATCAATAATAGTTGATGTCACAGCTGAAGTACAATATGCCTCTCCCTTGCATTTTAAAATCTAATGGATAGCACACCTTCGATGCTGATGCTAAACAATACAAAACCTTGAAGTCTACAGCTGCTTGGAACCTGTTGATGACTGCTTGTGGCTATTTTTTTTAACTGCGTATTTTTCTGCCAAATACATTATTGTGATTGATAATGGGTATATGCATCTACTTCACTAAAAAAGCCATTTTGCTTCTTTTTGTTTAAGGCCCCATTTTGTATATAGTGGATGCTCATTATAAACATGGCTCAAGATTTAGATGATGAGGATCTTGTCAGTGCTAGTGGTTGCCATGACCACACTGCTGTAAAAGCAGTTTTTTTTCTACATCTGGATCTGTATGGTCTTCACCAGCAACTTGTTGTATAAACCTTCTATTTTCTGAGTTAGCCAATCAGAAGAGAGTTGTTATTAAAGGCATGGTATCCTTTAAAGGAGGAATTGAAATGACATGATTTAATACTGCAGGATCCTCTTGACAGCCTGTAAATAAGCATTATTTTTGTTTTGAAACTGTATGAGCAGAATGAAATTCATTCTGAAAGCCATGCATTATCAAGTTATCTTATTTATTTTCAGTCAATGAGAATCTAAAGAAATGATTTTCACCAGGCATCATTAGACTGAACGCCCCTGTCTCTGTGTCTTTGAGTTTAACTGCAGACCTGGTTGTCAGTTTTGATCCATTCTAACTCCTGTCTTACAGAATATGGGCGTTTTGAGGCCAAAATCCATGACTTACGGGAGCAGATGATGAACCACAGCATGAGCTCTGGCTCAGGATCCCTGCGAACCAATCAGAAGAGATCCCTCTATGTGAGGTTGGTCTGTTTTAGATTTTGTCCTAGTTTTACATGTCCAAGTTAAATTCAGAGAATGTAGTAAAAGCATCATTTCATTGCTCCGCATTACTTAAATTGTCTGCACTCATTTATTCCAGGCCACATAATATTACTATTTAAAATTCAGGTTTTTTGTATTTAATTTAAATTTTTTTCTTTACATGTGCCTCTTAGAAAACACACATCTCGTGTGAATGCAAAGATTTACAGACTTCACACTAGAACAGTTCTAATTGTAGCCATCCCCAATGGAGCAGCAGTCATTTTTCTCTCTGACCTCCTAAAACGGTTTCTAGCTTCTTTCAACTGAAGTAAATGTCAGAAGTCACAAAAAAACAACACTTTCACACAGATCCACGAGTGTTATTTTACAGAAACGCTTAACACCTGCATGAAGTATGTGTGTATATACAGTATATGGGGGGGGGGGGGGCTGAAAAGTTCATAGTGGTCAAATTTGACCAAATGTGGTTTATTTTTCAACATAGTCTCCTCTTTGGTTTGCACACTTCTTCCATTGGTGTTGCAGCGCTTGGATCCCTGCGAGTGAAAAATAAACCACATTTGGTCAAATTTGACCACTATGAACTTTTCAGCCCCTCCCTCATGTGTTTGTGTGTGTGTGTGTGTGTATAGTGGCTATAAAAAGTCTCCACACCCCTATTCAAATGCCAGGTTTTTGCCATGTACAAAAATGAGACAAAGATAAATCATTTCAAAACTTTTTCCACCATTAATGTGACCTATAACCTGTACAACTCAATTGAAAAACAAACTGAAATCTTTCAAGGGGAAAAATAAAAAGTAAAAAATTTACAATAACCTGGTTGCATAAATATGCACACCCTTAAACTAATACTTTGCTGCAACACCTTTGGCTTTTATTACAGCACTCTTTTTGGGAAGGAGTCTATCAGCATGGCACATCTTGATGTGGCAACATTTGCCAACTCTTCTTTGCAAAAATGCTCCAAATCTGTCAGCTTGTGAGGGCATCTCCTGTGCACAGCCCTCTTCAGATCACCCCACAGATGTTCGATGGGATTCAGGTCTGGACTCTGTCTGGGCCATTCCAAAACCTGAATCTTCTTTTGGTGAAGCCATTCTTTTGTTGATTTGGATGTGTGCTTTGGGTCATTGTCGTGCTGAAAGGTGAAGTTCCACTTCATCTTCAGCTTTCTAGCAGAGGTCTGAAGGTTTTGTGCCAACACTGACTGGCATTTGGAACTGTTCATAATTCCCTCTACCTTGACTAAGGCCCCAGCTCCAGCTGAAGAAAAACAGCCCCAAAGCATGATGGTGCCACCACCGTGCTTCACTGTAGGTATGGTGTTCTTTTGGTGATGAGCAGTGTTGTGTTTGTGCCAAATATACCTTTTGGAATTATGGCCAAAAAGTTCAACCTTGGTTTCATCAGACCATAACACATTTTCCTACATGCGTTTGGGAGATTTCAAATGTGTTTTTGCAAAATGTACCGTTCTTGGATGTTTTTCTTCATAATACAAGGCTTCCTTCTTGCCACCCTAGATGGGAGATTGTTGTCACATGTACTAAACAGCCAGTACTTGCCAGAAATTCCTGCAGCTCCTTTAGTGTTGCTGTCGGCCTCTTGGCAGCCTCCCTGACCAGTTTTCTTCTCGTCTTTTCATCAATTTTGGAGGGATGTCCAGTTCTTGGTAATGTCACTGCTGTGCCATATCTACCATCATCTAGTCCTGCTGCCCCCCCCCCCCCACCAACACCCCCCACTTCCAGCACACAGCCCCTCTGCCCCAACCTGACCCTCACTAAGACCCAGGTGAGGGTGGAGCTGAGGAAGATCAAGGCGAGGAAGGCCTCGGGTCCAGACTGCATCATCTCGAAGCTCCTCAAGTTCTGTGCAGACCAGCTGTGTGGGATTGTGGAGCACATCTTCAACCTGAGCCTTAAGCTGGGGAGGGTACCACAGCTGTGGAAAACATCCCGTGTGGTACCCGTACCAAAGACCTCCCACCCCAAAGACCTGAACAGCTACAGACCAGTGGCCCTCACATCACACCTGATGAAGACCCTGGAGAGGCTGCTTCTTGCCCACCTCCGCCCCCTGGTGGGACCAGCGATGGATCCACTCCAGTTCACCTACCAGCATGGCATCGGGGTGGAGGATGCAGTGATCTTCCTCCTACACCATTCTCTGTCCCACCTGGAGAAGCCTGGGGGCACAGTGAGGATCATGTTCTTTGATTTCTCCAGTGCTTTCAACACCATCCAACGGGTGATCCTGAAAGACAAGCTACTGTGCGCAGGGGTGGGCCAGCATCTGTCATCATCGATCCTGGACTACCTCACAAACCGGCCACAGTTTGTGAGAACCCAGGATTGTGTGTCCGACACTATCATCTGCAGTACGGGGGCCCCCCAGGGAACAGTTCTGGCTCCCTTCTTGTTCACCCTTTATACCGTGGACTTTTCACACAACACACCACACTGCCATCTACAGAAGTTCTCTGATGACTCTGCGATCGTCGGCCTTATCGCTGATAGAGATGATGTGGAGTACAGAGGACTTATCCAGGACTTCGTGGACTGGTGCCATCGGAACTGCCTCTAGATCAATGCGAGGAAAACTAAGGAACTGGTGGTGGACTACCGCAGGCAAGGACAACCCCCCACAGCACCAGTAAACATCCAGGGAACAGATGTTGAGATGGTGACATCCTACAATTCAATTCAATTCAACTTATATAGTGCCATTTCACAACAGTCATCCCATAGCACTTTCAACTGTAGGGGAAACCCCCACAATTGCAAAAAGACCCCAGCAATCAGGCAATCCCCTGTGAGCAAGCGCTTGGCGACAGTGGAGAGGAAAAACTCCCTTTTAACAGGAAGAAACCTCCAGCAGAACCAGGCTCAGGGAGGGGCAGTCATCTGCTGCGACTGGCTGGGGGGTGAGGGGATAGAGAAGATGAAAAGAACAGACATGCAGAAAGCAAACAGCACGATGGGGACTCAATCTATGAAACAGAACTCAGAACTCAGAACTCAGAAAGATTTATTGCCAAGTACATTAACAGTAAACAACCGATAACATACGAGGGATTTGACTTGACACAGAAAACGAACCTGCATTTCCGGTGACGCGGCAGCATCTGAAAAACGCGCCTGTCATCAGATGGGTACAGGATGCATAGGGAGGAAAAGGATAACACAATAGGAAAGAGCAAAAAACCATTGATTGTCAGAATACCGGTCATATATGATCAATATTATGATTACAAGAAAAAAAGCCCTCAATGCACAGTTAGCAGACAAGAATGTACACAAGGACACAAAGAGAGCAGTGAGTGAGTGATCTTTTTCATCAGTTTTTGAGTCAGTGTGGGTGTAGTGTTGAGTGTAGGTGTTGTATCAGTTAAGAACAACAAAGTCTCTTTGGCAGGAGATGTTTTGTCTTAGCTGCTGGCATTTGTCCTTGAGCCATACAGCTGACTATCTGTAGAGTCAATGCAGCTCAAATGTTTTGGAAACAAAAAACTGCAGATAATCTGGAGGACTTGTGTGAGGGGGTCAGATTAGTCGAATAGTACTGATCCCAGAGAAAGAAACTTTATATTCTCTTAAAGATTCAGTACTTTAATCCTTCAGTGCTGGACGTTGAATCCTTCATGGACGGCTCTCAGCGTGATCATGATGTAATCCATTTTCCTAGACAGTTCTCCATTTGCCGCTGTCAGAGTCCTCTCCATTTTTTCAATTTGATGGTTAAGCCTCGCCTGGCCAGCATTTTGATAGGCTATGTCCATCTTCATCAATTTACGGTACACCAGGACAATCCCAGATCCAATCAGAACGATCCCGATGACCATTACTACGAAGACGTACAAATCTTCGACATCTTCGATGGAAAGATCAGACAGGCACAAGAGTTTCCAATTACTTGTGTCCCTCAAATAGCCCGCAGCAGCCGTTCCTGCGGGGCAAACAACCTCCCCCGGGGCACTTTTCCTCGTTGAAAAAATAGTGTCAATTGCGTTCAAAGCCCAGCTTTTTAAATCCATAATTTCGTTCGACTACTACTACTACTACTATACTACTACTACTTAATAACCAGCAAAAATATTTCATTGAGAGTGAATAAAAGAGTGAAGCCCAGTGCATTATTGGAGGTCCCCCAGCTGTCTAAACCTATTTGCAGCATAACTAAGGGAGGGTTCAGAGACACATGATCCCTTCCTAATTGTAGGCTATATCAAAAAGGAAGGTTTTAACCCTATTCTTAAAAACAGAGATTGAGTCTGACTCCCGAATCCAGATTGGCAGCTGGTTCTACAGGAGAGGAGCTTGATAACTGAAGGCTCTACCTCCCATTGTACTTTTGGAGATTCTAGGTTTTACAAGTAATCCAGCATTTTGGGAGCATAGTGCTCTGTTAGGATAATAGGGTAGTGTCAGATCTTTTAAATAAAAAGGGGCCTGATTATTTAGAGTTTTGTAAGTGAGAAGAAGGATTTTAAACTTAATTCTAAACTCTATGGGAAGCCAATGAAGGGAGGCCAGAACCGGATGTTACAAGTACCTGGATGTTCATCTGAACAATAAACTGGACTGGTCACACAACACCAATGCGGGCTACAAGAAGGGACCGCGCAGGCTGTTCATCCTGAGGAGGCTCAGGTCTTTTGGTGTACAAGGGGCGCTCCTGAAGACCTTCTACGATTCGGTGTTGGCATCAGCCATCACATTTGGAGTGGTCTGCTCGGGCAATGGCATCACGGCAGCCGACAGGAAGAGACTGAATAGACTGATCAAAAAAGTTAGCTCTGTCCTGGGGCGGTGCCTCGACCCAGTGGAGGAGATATGAGAGAGGAGGATGGTGGCTAACCTGTCATCGCTGCTGTAGTCCGAGTCCCACCCCATGCAGGACACGCTGAATGCACTGAGGAGCTCATTTAGCAGTAGGCTGTACCATCCTAGGTGCGCGACTGAGAGGCTTTGCAGGTCCTTCCTACCTACGGCTGTCAGACTTTATAACCTAACCAGGGCTGCTCGAAGAGGTCATATTGAATGCACAAAACGTAACAAACTTGCACAATAATGGTCCCCTCTCTTATACAACTTGGACAATATCAATCGCTACAGAGGGTGACAACTAGGCTGACTCAAATACGAAATATACTGTATGGGTACTCATACTATGTGGGGTAACTGAATAGACCATTATGCTGTTTATTCCACCAAGCTAAAATGCTCCACACTGTGTATATTTCTGTGTATATATGTATCTTCACTGCTCTTGTTATCTTATCTTTTGAATTATTGCGCTGAGTGTTGCTATCCCTGTGCTGTTGCAATCCTGGAATTTCCCCATTGTGGGACTAATAAAGGCTTATCTTATCTTATTTTCCTCACTTGATGATGACGACTGTCTTCACTGTGTTCCATGGTATATCTAATGCCTTGGGAATTCTTTTGTACCCTTTTCCTGACTGATACCTTTGAACAATGAGATCCCTCTGATGCTTTGGAAGCTCTCTGCGGACCATGGCTTGTGCTGTAAAATGCGACTACAAAAATATCAGGAAAAGCCTGCTAGAATAGCTGAACTTTATTTGGGGTTAATCAGAGGCACTTTAAATGGTGGCAGGTGTGTGCTGACTCCCATTTAACATGAGTTTGAATGTGATTGGTTAATTCTGAACACAGCCACATCCCCAGTTATAATGGGTGTGCATATTTATGCAAGCAGGTTATTGTAAGTTTTTTATTATTTATTTTTCCCCTTAAAAGATTTCAGTTTGTTTTTCAATTGGGTTGTCCAGGTTATAGGTCCCATTAATGCTCTTGGTCTCATTTTTTTACATCACAAAAACCTGGCATTTGAACATCGGTGTGTAGACCTTTTATATCCACTGTGTATGCATACATACATACATACATATAATACGATAGATAGATAGATAGATAGATAGAGATACTGGTACGATCAGTACACTGGTACTGATGACACAAACCCGTGGAGCACACGTCTGTCTGATAGCAACTGTGGAGGTTTCACACATGAATCTCTCCCTGTGCTGTGATGTCATCCACTGACAGCTTGTATTTAGTGCAGATATTATTTAAACTGCCAACTTTGATGCTACATAATCACATGTTCTATGAATTATCAATGAATTATTAGACTGAAGACATTTAGCTTTTGTCTTCAAAAGCTGATGTATATATACAGTATATATATATATATACAGTATACAGTATATACTGTATATGGGCAGCACAAAATATAATATACCTTAAATTGGTAATTTTTTAGTTTTTCCATACTTTTTAACATGGGAATGGACAAATGTGCTTGCTTTATGCAACTGCAGGTCTATTGAAAGCTATCAACATGTTAGAAATGATGACAACTATCCAAAATATTCTCAAAAAAACCTCATAAGTACTGCAGAAATATTGCATGTGCAAACAACTAGCAACCACTTTAGCATTACATCTGTTGCTATACTAGTTACAGGTCTCACCTCCCTTGTCAGTATGAATTCCAGTAGTAGGTGATCCAGTTTGTTTTTTGGAAGTGGACATTCTCAAACAGAACTGATGGAAGCAGGGCTCGCCCTGGGTTAGTCTTTAGCTTAGGTGTTAGCCCTCCTTGGCAGCCTTGGCCTCTTCTCTTCTCTCCAGCATTCAGGTCGGGATTGTGCATTGTTATGGTCCATATGTCCACACAGTATGATGCGATACTCCAGCAAACCGGGGTAAGATGTTACAGTGGGATGTAAGATAATAAAGTTAAATACTGTAAGACAAAGTACTTTTTTTGTAGTTTTTGTTCAAACTGTAAACAGAACTCTTGTACTTTGGCACCTTGCTTTATATGTGAAATAAAAGGTGAAATCAGTGTATCAGTCCGCACAGATAAGGATGTCACACTGCTGACTAAATATGGCTGAAATTACATATTTGTGGAAAACGGCGGGAGAGGTGCACAAACTCTCAGTGGAATTTTGAAGCCATACATCATTGAGATAGGATGTATCTAACATATTCAAATCTTAGACACATATTGTGATGATTGTTTCTGTAAATAAATTGTTCATTTGATCAGACCTAAAACATTTATAAGCTTTTTTACATCATTACACCATGTTATAAGATATTAACTTGACAGTAATCCACAATGCCATATAACAGTTACACTGTGACATTGTACCCCTGGTTTCTCTGTAACAACTTGCCCCATCATCACCATTTAGTTTTGTCACCACCAGGAAGGAACCCTGTACTACTCAGTGTAAAAACAGACACGTGTCCATGTGGTTCGATAAGTCTAGTCTCACAGTAAACAATATTGTGCAGAGATCACTGTGGTCTGACAACTACGAAGAAGGCAACAGACTCTTACTGAATTACTCAGAAACCCCTGATTCATTTATCGTCCTCTCTGGTCTGCAAAGATCCATGTGCATGGCTTGTGTGCAGCAGGAATCGATAGAGTGTATTGTGCATGCACTGAGTCTAAGATTAGAAAGGATATGCACACAGGAGTTGTTTAAGCTGCCCCATGTAACTTTTTACCCCAGGTTACCCTATATAATTTCAGCCCCTCCAGGATTTTGCCGGATGTTTTTATGATTGTTGCAGGCCAAAAAGCCTGAATTTGCGGGAGCTTTTTTAAAAAGTTGCGATGTTTTTAGAGTGTTTTTTGCACTAAAAGTTGTGGGAAGTGATGTGTAGAGAGGATGGTGAGAATGTGTGGCCCTTAGGGCTTGCCGTACCCGCCCTGGGTGGGATGTCAGACAGGCTACGGCCAGACTGTATATAGTTGTGTGTGTCCTTGGTAAAGTTCAGTTCGCTGCATGGAATAAGACCGACTCTGACCCCTTATTACAGACATAACATTTTGGCGACGAGATTAAAACCAGGGAGGCGTGTGGGCTACCTCCACCTCTGCTGTCGTTTCTGGAGTGGTGGCCGAATTGGATGGCTATGCTTGGGGGATACATCGCTGGGCTGGGCCTGGGTAGACTCGACGGAGACCGAGGACGGGTGCTTCTGGTCTGTCGTCTCGGCGCAGAGGGTTGGAGAATTCTCGGCATGTTGGGAGAGACGGAGCTTTATGCGGATGCTGTCGGGCGGCTGGCTGGAGATTTTGCGAAATGTCCAAGGGACAAGAAGCTAGGGCTGTGGGTAGTGAGACTGTTGGCGCCAAGAGGAGCTAAGCTAGTTAGCTTGGAGGAGTTAAAGGCTCAGTCTGTGGCAACAGGAAGGTTAGCCATGATGCTAGGTGTGCGCCAAAATCAAGCTACTACAACAAGCTACTAGCTGGATATCCAGGGGGGACCTGAGCCCATGGTTATTGGAGATGGCGAGCCAGCTGAGGAGTTCAGCACAGTGTGTGACCGTAGCGCTGGTGATGTTGACGGCACAGTGAGCAATGGCAGCATGAAGGGAGAGCAGCGATCGGACTCAACCGAGTCTTCACCGCAGCGGGAGTCCGGGCAGCAGGAGAGCGGCTGGCTGGTGAGCGGGCAAGCACGCTGAAAACCCCGGGAAGCAGCAGCAACAGCCGGGCGCAGAGGCAGCGCAGCGGAGTGTCTTGGGCGGAGGTGCTGGGCGCAGCAGCGAGGTGCCTGGGTTGAAGAGTGATGCCAACGAGAGTAATGCTGTGAGCTCCTGGAGAGAGCACCGACAGTCAGGCGCAGTGGGAGCACAGTGGAGTGCCTTGGATGAGGGTGCTGGACACAGCAGTGAGGCACCTAGGTTGATGAGCGACGCCGACGAGTGGGCTGCGGTCTTCCCTGGAGTTTGGCCACAGGGGGCTGGAGTGTCTGGGGCTACAACGGCAGCAGCTGCAGCGGTGTTGAAGGCGGTTGGAGGCGGACCAACGGACACAGAGGGACTGTGTGCCAGGCAGCAGCACTGCAGGTTGAGAGGAGAGAAGCGGCTGAGGGTGAGGGAAAGAGACATTTTCACCGGGGAGGTCAGCTTCGACCCCGGGGGCAGGTAGCTTCCAGGGGCGTGCATACCGTGGGGCTGCCCTGGGCCTCCGAGCTGGCTTTACCCCTGGCTACCATTGGACATTGGCGTAACATGAATGATTTAATGTAAATATGTTTAAGTAGTGTGTGGTGTGAATGTTGTGTGGTACAGGATTATTTTTGTTATTTAGTGTAGGACACACAGTGCTATATTGGTTGTTTTTGAGCGAATGTGTTAGGTCATTATGGATCACTGTTTCCTGTCGTTTCTTAGTGTGTGATTCAGGTCCTAAATTGGGGTGGGTCTGAATTGTGTGTATGTGTTTTGCACTTTTGGAAGGGGGAGGGGAATGATGTGTAGAGAGGATGGTGAGAGTGTGTGGCCCTTAGGGCTTGCCGTACCCGCCCTGGGTGTGACGTCAGGCGGGCTACGGCCAGACTGCATATAGTTGTGTGTGTCCTTAATAAAGTTCAGTTCGCTGAGTTCGCTGCATGGCGTAAGACTGACTCTGACCCCTTATTACAGACATAACAGGAAGAATTCAAAATTTTAAAGCAGATGCTTTTTTCCAGTTTACTGCAGTGATATTCTATATAACAATGTAAGAAAAGCACAGGATTGTCAAAAATTTCTTATTATAGTGATTTGTAAATTAAGCAGAAACTTCTGCTATACAGAAAAACTCTTTTGTGCAACAACAAATGCAAACATTAACACAATATCCATTACAACAGCTATACTGCATTGAATGAATGTTAAAGAATAGAGATTTGGAAATTATTGGCAGCACCTTCATTTGAAAACTCCCTACGGTTCCCAACCACTCGGTACCGAGCGGCGAGGAAAGAATAAATTATTTATTCTGTTGCACTGTATTGGCTATTGGAGTCTTTGTTTTTCTGAAGAAAAACAAATGCAGAGATTATTCTCTCTCTTTCCATGCCTACCTGTCTGTCTGCTACATGTCGGTCTTCACACACACACATCCTTCATTTACAGCGGGACGGCGCGTTTGTCAGTTTTAAAGCCCGTTGACCAGATGTAGTAATGATTTTACCTCTAAAGATGTATAAATGTTCAAACACTGGATGTAGTGTAGTGTACTCTCCTCCCGTGCGCTCCTGCAACGGGGTGCTTTTGGAGCAGACACATGTTTTTCAACACAAGCCCAGTGCTTCGTACATGCGGTCAGGACGGAGACATGGCGAGGTGTTCACGGTCAGGCTGGGGGAGACAGAGGAAGGGACGGTGTTGAAAACCTCACGGGTGAGTGTTTTTTTTTACTGTAAATCACACACTCAGTTTACTGATGTGTTCCGTTACTCACTGTAAACTATAAACTCACTACTCACTGTAAACACGGAAGTGAACGCGGTGCAGCAATGCATTTGATTGGTTAGACTGAGCGTTTCAGCGCCAGTTAGAGACAAATTTGAATGGTAAAATTGGTGGAAGTTGACAAGGATTGGCCAAAATTGCGGGAAACTTGCGGTAATTGGACAAAATTGCAAGGTCACACAATAGTTGCGCTGATTGGCTGATTTCACGTGAATTGGTGCGATCACAACATCACAAAATCCTGGAGGTACTGTAATTTGCACCAGTGGTGGTCAGTCACAATTTTACAGAAGCAGCCCTAATAAGATTTTTTTTTTTTTTTTTTTTTTTAATGAAAAATGACAGGGTATGAACAGAACTGGATGTAAAACCTTTTTCCTCAAGTCAGTCTACCTCCACAGTGGACTTTTTAAAATATTTAGTCAAAGTAAGTGTCCTTTTTGAGGTGTATTTCAGTCTGTAAAAGCTCCTTGATTATATATTTGATGAGCTATTTCATTTATAAGTCTGTATCTATCTTTAAAAAAAGATTTTATTGATGCCAGTTGAGAGAACTTTTTTAAAAACCAATTCCCAACCAGAAACACACACAGCTTAAAACTTCAGGGAAGTTGGTGAGAGCTGTTGTGTGTGGTCTGACTGAAATCTCTTCATGGCTAAACTGCAAGAAAAGTTTGCCAGTCTGGGGTAGAAACATTGTTGCATGTATGGCTCCTTAGAAAAGAAAAGACGGGGATGAAACAGGAGTTCATCGTTTTTGCTGTGCTGAACATAATAACACTGGTGTTGTTGTTCTTAAAAACAGAGCACTGTTTGACTATGAGAAGTCAAAGGACAGCGGCCTCCCCAGCCAAGGGGTTAGCTTCAGATATGGAGACATACTCCACGTTATTAATGCCTCTGATGATGAGTGGTGGCAGGCCCGCCGTGTTACCCCCCATGGAGACAGCGAGGAAATGGGCGTCATTCCCAGCAAGAGACGGTAAGACACACAGACGGACCTATGAGATATGATCTATAAGTAATTTTATGATCATCAGTCATAAATGGTAAATGAGTTTCACTTAAATATTTTTAGAGCTCAGTTTAAAACACACCTCTGTACCTTGGCTTTAAAGCAACATTGATTGTGCTACTGTATGTGTAAATTGATTTGATTGGCTTTTGATCATGTTCTTAGTATTTTGAGTTATGGACTGTGTGTTCTATACATTATTTTGTTTTAAAAGCAGTTTTTATGTGTTATTTAATTTTTTTGTCAGATTTTCTTTAGTTATCACAGCATCATTGTGAATAATCTTTTGCAGCCATTCTCAGAACGGTTTATTTCCGTGTATGTCTCTTTAAATCCCTAACAGCCCCAGTTAACTCCACCCTCCTCCTTACATCACTGTTGCTAATCATAAGTGGCTAGCTCCTCGCCCGGAGTGAGCCTGAGTCAACTAGCATCAATTTGTCTCAAAGACTGAATAAAATAATGCATCACTGGTGGACGAGAGTGTGTGGTTAGTTGGCTCAGGATTATTATCTGAGCTAGGAGCTAGCCAGCTAAGATTAGCAATAGTGATGTAAGAGGGAGGGTGGATTTAATGCAGCTCTTGAACATTTAAAGAGACCTGCACTGAAACAAACTATTCTGAGTAAGGCTGTACAAGATGATTCATATTGATGCTGCTATAACTAAATAATTAAAGGCAGTTTGACCCAAATATTTCACAAATGTTTCAGTAGAAATTCAGTGCAGTGATTAATATCAATTCAACAAAAGTTGTTGGTAAATAAACCTAACCCAAAGTATTATGAACATGGGGTTATTTCAGCTAATAGCTCTTGTGCATGAGATGCCAGGTTTGGTCAGTGTGACATTAACTCCGTGTATCTCGTCAACGCTCCACCATATTTCTTGTCTCTCCTTACTGTATCTATTGCATACATGTAATAGTGTTGCAATATTAGGGGACTAGCAGCAATACCCGGTGAATACAGCATGCAGTGTTTAACTCTGATACAACAACAGCGATATCAAGGACCTGCTGACAAACCTCTGCTCCTCCCAGAGCTCAGCTGGGCTGCAATGAATATATAGTTTGTTGACCTGATGTGCACCTCCCCAGAAATGTAACTACACATCATGGCAATGTTTTGAATACGATGGCCTTCCATATAATTGGTCCCTTTCCCAAATAGCACCCGACCTGCAACACTGTCAGCATTATATAATGTCATGTGTAATATTTATAAAGGCTGGAGTTTGGCATTGCATTGTTTTTGTGTAGCATTCAAGGAGAGTTATTGCTCCAGTATCCCTACGGTCTCAAGGGTATGTAAAGTACTAAGCATGTTTTAATGATTTCATACTAGTTTTATTGCACAAAATAAAATGCACCACAGGCTGATAATAGCATGTAGGCTTTAAACACATAATTGACATTTATTTACCTCATTACTCAATGCATCACTTTATTCTTCAGTCATGATATAGTGTTTTACTCTTGTACGTACTTTCATTTTGACAACTGTTTAGTGAAATTAATTTATTTTCTGAAATTTGCTACTTATTTCTTGTAAATTTCCTGCTTTTGTCTCAAAAATTTGACTTTTTCCATCCGTCCATCTTCTTTCCCACTTAAATTTGTGTCTCATAAATTTGCAACATTTTTTCACAAATTTGACTTTTTCTTATAAATTTCCAGCTTATAGAGTTGAAACGTTTCTCATAAACATGCATTTTCCCCTCAAATTAGGCTTTTTCTTGTAAAGTAAAATCTTTCTCAAACGTACCAGTTTTTTCCTCATAAATCTGCTACCTTTTCTAGTAAATCTGCAATGTTCATATGGATGCTAGTTAAATTTTTGTTTCTGTGATGGTTTATTTTTTCTGCTGATCTGGACATGATATAATTTTACTTTTTAATGTTTTTATTGGAAGGGAAGTTTTTTGGGGTCCCTTTTAAAGGTTTTGGTGGATAAATGGATGGATTTTCATAAAAAGACATCTTCCTGGGTGTTTTACAAACATTTTAAATCCATAATAATTCATGCATTATTGTTAATAGAAGACAATTGTGTCCTTCACATTTCCCGTGCTTCCAAAGCAAGTGGGATAAATGACAAATTCAAAAGGATATTGAGGAAGTTAGCAGACACAGAAAATTTGTAACATCAGTAATTACATTATTGTTAACGGCGGTGGGTGTACATACTATTTTGTCATTTTGTCTTTTTTCCCCTGTTGCAGCAATCACATGAAAAGTTGTTCTCCATTCTTGTTTATTTAATAAACAGAGACACAATTAGAACACAGCAGAAACATGTTTTGGCAATGCAAGAACACATTCAAAGTAGCACACAAATGAGAGGATTAAATGGAGGTTCAGTCTCCCTGCTTCCACCTTCCGTCTCCCAACATGAACGGTCAGGGTGCACTCAATTCTATCACTGGCATACACCTCGGGGGGGGGGGGGTATATGAGCATATTAAATAAATGTGAATACAGGTAAATGTAAATATAGTTTTGGTGTTCCAGCACCCAGCGGTAACCTGTACCTGTGTCTCCCTGTCAGTCCACAACGTCTGTATTGTGGAGAGAGACCCTCAGATTCTAAACTCTGCCGACCGTGATGGGTGCACTTGATTCATTCCCCAGCGTACACCTCCACTGGTAAAGGTCGGTTAAAAAAGGTCACCTTTGACTTCTTTTATGGTCAAGCGGTCAGTGAAACCCTGTCAAGTTCACTTTTCAGGTATTGTGGCATCACCACAATGGTCAAGTGGCATCACCCATGGTCAAGTGGTGTCTGAGTTAGCAGGGGGACAAAGTTTCTGCCACATACACACCCACACCGCAGAATCTCTTTTACATATAGATGATGATAAGGGATAATGCTTATCCTTAGTGTAATTAACCTCATATAAATTTGGAACACCAGTTTTCTTCAGGAAACAAATAAAAACTTATTAATCCTCAGGATTAATACAACAATAATAATCAGTCTTGATCATGGATTCTGTAAGCATTTATCTCTAAAAAACTCTGAATGCATAAGCCACAAACTTAAAATAAGTTTAACAGTTTAATGAAAAAACGGCAGGTACGAAAATATATTTGACTTGGCAAAATAATGCATATTCAAACACATATCATGGACATTCAAACTTGCATTCCATAGAATAACCCAAAGAGCTTTTGTGATTGTGAAATTTATAGAACCACCAGAAAAATTCATTAAAAAAATTATTGCGATAGCAATGAAAGGAATTCTGAAAAATGTTTGCATGAGAAAAAATAATTCCATTGCTACTCTAGAAAGAAAATGGGTATGGCTGTGTTGTGAGACATGTATATGTTGGACACTGCATATGTGATTTAACCACGATGAAGGAGAGCCAGCCCCCTGCGGTGCGGAGCCACAGAGCCTGGACCCCCTGCGGAGGACAGGGGACAGAAGACTTCCTGACCACTGAGGCTCGGGAAGAGAGAAGGGGGAGTTATGTAAATAAAAGGCTAATGAATGTGAATAAAGAGACTTTGATATAGATGTGTGATTTCCCCCGCGAGGGAAATGGTTTGATGTGAGAAGGTTTAAATGAGAGAACTTTGGTGTGTTCACTCTCTTTGTTCGCTGCTCAAGAATAAGAGCAGACAGTGGAATGATTTCTTGAATAAACTGAAATGAAAGACAATTCGGTTTCGTTATTCAAGTCTCCCCACATTGGTGACTGACGACGTTGAGAATGAACGAAGAAATTCTCAGGGTCCCGGACTCACAGCGCTCAGAGCTGGCGAGCGCAGTGGCCGTTAAGCTGCCTGATTTCTGGCAGGATAACCCACGGTCGTGGTTTCTGCAAGCAGAGTCGCAGTTCGCGCTCGCAGGAGTAACGGTGGATGACACTAAGTTCCACCATGTCATCGCTAAACTGGACAACAGCACAGCTCGGTGCGTGCAAAGCCTGGTGGAGCAGCCACCCGCGACCGACAGGTACGGCAAGCTGAAATCCACCCTCATCAAGTTTTTCACCCCCTCGGCTGAAGTGAGGGCGAGGAGGATCCTGTCTTTGCTAGACCAAGGTGGACACAGGCCGAGCGCCCTGATGGAGGAGATGATACAGCTGAGAGGGTTGGACAACGATGATTTCATTTTTCAGTTCATCTTCCTCTCCAACCTCCCGGCGCATGCGAGAAGCACGCTGGCCGGCAAAAAGTGTCACACCCTGGAGGAGTTCCGGGAGCTGGCCCAGGAGGCAGACGGGATCCTGGACGCCTGCGGCGGGCAAGCAACCACAGCAGCGACCCGAGACAGCGGGGAGCCAGAGGCGGCAGAACCAGACTGGCCGACGATGGCGGCAACACGGCCGCGACGAGGGGGAGCCAATAGCCCGGCGACAGAGGCGCGGGCACGACACAGCGGAGGAGAAGATCTCTGCTTTTACCATCGGAGGTTCGCAGAGAAGGCACGCAGGTGTGTGCCGCCCTGCATCTTCAGGAGTTCGGGAAACGGCAAGACCGGGGGTCGCTAGCAGCTTCGACCCTCGGAGAACGCAACAAGCTGCTCTACATCACGGATGCGCGCTCCGGACGAGTGTTCCTCATTGACACCGGAGCACAAGTGAGCTTCATCACCCCAACATACGCGGACCGGGTAGCTGGACCCCACGGTGACGGAGCTACAGCGGCAAATGGCTCGAACATCAACACCTACGGGAGAAGGACCTTGCCTTTATGCTTACATGGCCGCACATATGAATGGACTTTTGTAGTAGCGGCGGTGAGTTTCAACATGTTGGGCGCGGATTTTTTGTGTTCACACAATCTGTTAGTTGATCTTGCTAATAGACGGCTGGTAAATGCACTCTCTTTTTACTCTCTCCCCTGTTCAGCTCGAGTGTCCCCGCCACCAGTACAGACCCACGTCGCTACAGCAGGTGGTAAGTTTCACACACTCCTCACCCAATTTCCAGCGCTCACTGTGCCCACTTTTTCAGCGACGGTCGCGAAGCACGGGGTGAAACACTTTATCCCCACTTCTGGTCCTCCCGTGTTTGCAAAGGCTCGGCGCTTGGATGCAGTTAAGCTTGCCATTGCGCGCGAGGAGTTCGCCAGCCTGGAGAGGCTGGGCATCGTTCGTAGGTCGAAGAGCCCGTGGGCTTCGCCGCTGCACATGGTACCGAAAGCCGATGGCTCCTGGAGACCGTGCGGGGATTACCGCAGGCTAAACAACGCTACGGCACACGATCGTTATCCCATCCCGCACATTCAGGATTTTTCGGTGCACCTGGCGGGGGCGCGCATTTTTTCAAAGATTGATCTAGTTCGCGGCTATCACCAAGTCCCGGTCCAACCGGAGGACATTCCTAAAACAGCGGTAACAACCCCGTTCGGACTTTTCGAATTTTTACGCATGCCGTTTGGTCTCAAAGGGGCGGCGCAAACATTTCAGCGGATGATGGATGCCGTGTTACGCGATCTCCCTTTCGTGTTTGTGTACCTCGACGACATTTTGGTCGCGAGTACTTCAGAGGACGAACACGAAACGCACCTCACAGCAGTTTTTAGGAGGCTGGGAGAGCACGGCTTAATAGTTAACCCAGCCAAGTGCCAGTTCGGCGTTGAGCGGATTGATTTTTTGGGTCACCGCGTCTCCCCGGAGGGAGCGGTTCCGTTACCAGAGAAAGTACGCGCGGTAGTGGATTTTCCCCGTCCACAAACGGTCAAATCACTACAGGAATTCTTGGGGATGGTGAATTTTTATAACCGGTTCCTGCCCCACGCAGCTCAAATCATGCAACCGTTATATGCCGCGCTCAAAAAACAAAAGCCGACCCAGGCGGTCGAATGGTCCCCGGAGCGGGAGCGCGCGTTCACAGAGGTTAAAAAAGCCTTGGCTGACGCTGCGCTCCTGGCCCACCCAGACCCTGCAGCACGTATCGCGCTGACGACAGACGCTTCAGATTTAGCCATAGGGGCCGTTATTGAGCAACAGGTAGCCGGAGTTTGGCAGCCTTTGGCTTTCTTTAGCAAATCTTTAAGCGCGGCTGAGCGAAAATACAGCGCGTTTGACAGAGAACTGTTGGCGCTGCATTTGGCTATTCGTCATTTCCAGTTCTGGCTGGAAGGACGGTGCTTCACCGCTTATGTGGACCACAAGCCGCTCACATACGCCATGGCCAAAATTTCAGATCCGTGGTCCGGCAGGCAGCAGAGGCAGCTGGCCGCAATCTCGGAATTTACCACTGACATTAGGCACGTCGCGGGCAAATTCAATGTAGTAGCGGATTGTCTCTCACGCGCGTTCACGACCCCGACACGCGCAGAGGCAGAACGGGCCACCGTGACCGCGCCGCAGGAGAGCGGCACGGTGGCGCGCGCAGCCCCGGTGCACGTGGGTATAGATTACGCAGCCATGGCAGCGGACCAGGGGGCGGACGCAGACGTGCGCGCGCTCCAGTCTGGACCAACAGGGTTGAGGCTGGAGAGCAAGTGTTTACAAACCGGTATGCCCCCCCTGATCTGCGACATGTCGACGGGGCGCCCGCGTCCGGTGGTTCCGGCCACGTGGCGCCGCCGTGTTTTTGACTCGGTCCACTCACTGGCGCACCCGGGGGTGCGCGCGTCGGTGAAACTAGTGGCGGAAAAGTTTGTTTGGCCGTGCCTGCGCAAGCACGTGAAGGAATGGGCAAAAACCTGCATTTCCTGTCAACGGGCCAAAATTCACAGGCACACAAGAGCCCCGTTAGAACCGTTCCGCATTCCGGCCAGAAGGTTCGACCATGTGCACGTCGACCTTGTGGGCCCCCTACCGGCATCACAGGGGTTCACGTATCTTTTGACAATGGTGGACCGCACCACACGTTGGCCGGAAGTGGTTCCACTTGCGACGACCACGGCCGCGGAGGTGGCTCGCGTTTTTTTAACGGCTTGGGTGGCGCGCTTCGGGGTTCCGTCGGACATTACGTCCGATAGAGGACCGCAATTCATCTCTGAGCTGTGGTCAGCGATGGCCAACGGCTTAGGAGCCAAAATTCACCGCACTACGGCTTACCACCCTCAGGCTAATGGTTTATGCGAGCGTTTTCATAGGTCTTTGAAGGCAGCACTCAGAGCGTCGCTCACGGATGCAGATTGGGTAAATAAACTCCCATGGGTTTTATTAGGGTTGCGTTCTGCGCCTAAAGAGGACTTAGACGCCTCCCCAGCGGAGCTGGTATTCGCACAAACTCTGAGGCTGCCGGGCGAGTTTTTACCAGAGCACCCAGAGCCCCCACCTCTCTCTGCTCTGGGACCGTTAGTTGGCACGGGGGCAGACACGCTCCCGGGTCCGGTTCATCACGCTTTTCCACGAGTTTTCGTCCCCAAGGCTTTGAAAAATGCCGATTTCGTTTTTGTCAGGCGCGAAGCCCTTAAAGCAACGCTCAAACCACCTTACGAAGGGCCATTTCGAGTGCTGGAGGCAGGTGATAAGCAATTTGTGCTAGATTTTGGGGACAGAAAAGAGACAGTCAGTATTGACAGACTAAAACCTGCTTTTGTCATGAAGGACGTGTCTGTACCGGTCGCGGTGGCGCCTCGACGAGGCAGGCCCCCGCAGAGGGCAATTAACCACTCTCTCCCTCAGTCAACAGACCCGAAGCAGAACAGCACCGCAGGCAAGGCGGGGCCAACGCACAGCAGATTCGGCAGACGGCTGAAGCCCAAGCGGCGCACAGACTGAATGTTGGTGTTGATTATTCAGTAGTGAGTAAGGTGATATTAAATTTTGGGAATTAGTCTGTTCTTCATCGTTTGGGGGGGGGTTATATGGCTGTGTTGTGAGACATGTATATGTTGGACACTGCATATGTGATTTAACCACGATGAAGGAGAGCCAGCCCCCTGCGGTGCGGAGCCACAGAGCCTGGACCCCCTGCGGAGGACAGGGGACAGAAGACT
The DNA here is from genome assembly GCA_020510985.1 of Pholidichthys leucotaenia. Classification (NCBI taxonomy): domain Eukaryota; kingdom Metazoa; phylum Chordata; class Actinopteri; order Cichliformes; family Pholidichthyidae; genus Pholidichthys; species Pholidichthys leucotaenia. Next base: position 206,677,893 of record CM035839.1, read on the forward strand.
TCCTGACCACTGAGGCTCGGGAAGAGAGAAGGGGGAGTTATGTAAATAAAAGGCTAATGAATGTGAATAAAGAGACTTTGATATAGATGTGTGATTTCCCCCGCGAGGGAAATGGTTTGATGTGAGAAGGTTTAAATGAGAGAACTTTGGTGTGTTCACTCTCTTTGTTCGCTGCTCAAGAATAAGAGCAGACAGTGGAATGATTTCTTGAATAAACTGAAATGAAAGACAATTCGGTTTCGTTATTCAAGTCTCCCCACAATGGGAATTATTGAAAGAAATAACAAATCATTTAACAGTTTTAATAGAATTTTGGGCTGTCTTGAATTTATGGGGCTCTATCATCATCCGTGCACTTTTCCAACAGACTTTCCGCCGTACGCCAGTGTTTTTGTTAGTTTCTGTCAGTGCATTGTCTGTTTTTTTATGCCTCGCGTCACGCAATCAAATTGCCAGTAGACAGTGCGCCCGTGCTGCACTGGGAGGAGGAGAGTCATTTCAAAGAGGTGTGGCGGTGCACAATCTAATGCGCATTACTATTACTGTGCATTCCATGAGAAACTGTGATGTCTCAGCTGAAGTAATCAAAAGATATTCTGATTTCTGGCCATTCTATCAGAATTCAGATGAGTCTTTGTTTGTAATCAATACAGATTTTAAAAAAAAACTTTTAGTATTCCAATTTGGCTTGATTGCTGTAAAGCATGGAAAAACACAGAATAAACAAAAACAAACTTTGTGGAGTCAAATGAAATCTTAGCACAATACAGCTTAAAGAAAAATGAAAATTAAATAGAAAGAAAAGTTACATAAAGAAAAATGGAGAGTTGAATTCCCCTTGGGGAGAAACTTAACTAAAGGTGTTGTCCAGAGGTCTGGCTACTATAAACAACGACTTGCTCCACTGACAGTGAAACTAACCAATTAGGTACAAGGCTTTGGAAACAGAGGCGGGATGAAAACAGATCCTTAGTGAATCAGGAGTGATTCCCCAACTTTCTTTTGTATGAAAAGAGGGCAATAAAATCTTAAAAAGGACATATTTTGTAACTCTAAGAGACTGGTCAGTTTCCAAATCATGTAACGTGATGGTTGATCATAGTAACGAAATAACACACTTAACATCAGAATCTGGAATCAGTATCTGGAATTCATCAAAGTTGTTATTGACAGTTTGGGGTAAAGCAAAGTCATAAACCTATTGAAAGGATGCTTATCTGAGGAAATTTAATGGGAGGGGGTCAGTCTTGTCCTGGGAGAGACGTTCCCTGTTACTACCTGAATGTAAACAATTCTTCCTCACAAAATGGGTGAAAGTTCAAATTGGCTAATAATGCTACAAATAGATACAGGCAGTTCTTACTCTAATAAAAGTTTCTCTTAAGATTTTTTTGGATGGCATTTTTACCTTTATTGCATAGATTCTCTTGAGAAAGAAGAAATGAGATGACGAGTGGGGCAGAGACTCACAGGAAGGCTCACTCAGGTCACAGTGCAGTTTAGCAACCTATTGTATGCATTCCACTACAGACCAGGTGCCCTTTGGTAAAGTTTTAACTCATTCCGGCTAAACTGAAAGGAGCTAATGTATACATGCGTCTATCTTCTGTCCGTTATCAGTCAGCATTTGACGGGAATCACTACTCCTCCAAGGCATTTGCCCCGATGGTCACCAAACTCACTCACAATGGTCCTCAGGTGAGTTTGCATCTCGGTTGTGCTCAAGGCTATTGTCAAAGGTCTGGAGATCTGAGCATTTGTGATTTCATGAAAATCAGTTCTCCTCCTAGGCATTTGCCCCAGTGTTTGATAAACTCATGCACATTGATCCTCAAGTTCATCTGCATCAAGACTTTGCTCGAGGTCGTCAACAGTTAAGAGATCTGAGCACTCTCAGGGTGATTTCATCAGGCTGCAAAGAGCTACTCTGTCAGTGGGGGTCTGGTTCCAATTACATATTGATGCAGCCCAGCTCTCATATTCACGGTGGTGACAGGAAAGCAGAATGTTCCTGAATTTGTTTGCTCCACAACCATTAAAACTGTGTCATACAACATGTATTGTGACTGAGTTATTTTATTTCATATGTGCTTATTGACCACAGTGTCTCTGGGTTTGCAGGGTGGAAAGAAAAGAGCGGGCACGTCTAAAAACTGTCAAATTCAACGCCAAGATGGGCTCGTTTGACTCTAAAGGGGTAAGTACCTTAATGGAAGCTGTGAAATAGCCTGTTAGCACAGTGGTAAGGTGGAACAGAGTAACAATCAAATATAACTGTATGTTTCCTCTGTACTTATAAAAGTTTATCTTTAAGTGACAGGGAATGTTTGACTTCCTGTGTAACCAAATGTCGCTGTCATCATTTACGTTGCTATGCGTCAGTTCTTTCTTGTTGTTCTCACTACATTCAGAATGGAGTTTGAAAGTGCTGTAAGAAAAACTTTGAAAAGATTTTGGAATTATCTGGATGTCTGCATTGATTACTCACAACCCACTGAGGTTTCAGGGCATACTTGATCTGCCATCTTCAGGTCATGTCACAGAATCTCTGGTAGGTTACAGTCAGGACTATCAGAAACCTGAACAAATGAGATGAAGATACTGTGAAACATTTGAAAAAGATTGCCCCCGTTGTTCATTAAACTTAGGCACAACAAGCCGTGAGATGATTGGTGCAGGCCTTTTAAAAAATATGCAGGATGTGGATGGCAAACGTTATAATGCTGGAGATGTAGCTGACCATGTCTTATTGTCATACAGGTCACAGTCTACATCAAAAGCTATCCCCCCCCCAGCACAAACAGGTTGAAACAATGTTGAAAAGAAAGCTTTGCCAACCATCTAAAAATGTCTGCATCTGGTTGAAAATCTGTCTTTATATAGACATCCATCACCAACTTTTGTAGCATCAATATCAGTCATCTTCTTAACCGCTGGATCCTTTTCAGGTCACAGGGGGCTGGAGCCTGTCCCAGCATCTTTGGGCAAAAGGCAGAGTACACCCTGGGTAGATCACCAGTCCATGTATTCTCTTCTGAGTACTAACCATACCAGACCCTGCTTAGTTCCTAAGATCATATGCGATCAGGGGTGTTTCTGGTGGTATGGCTATTGTAATGGACCAGAATCAGAAGTCTAGAGACACCTGGAGCCCGAGATGTGAACATCAGTAAAGAGGCAAAGCACACTTGTACTCAAACAGTTCTTATTAAGTGTACAGTATAAAACTTCCCCATTAATTTGTCAGACAGAGATAAAGTGTGTGCGTCAAATAAAATAAAGAAAAAGATCACATTTTGTAACCCGTTAATACAGACAACGAGGTAATTCCAAAGGGTTCACATATTTTTTCTTGCAACTGTAGACCCCCACCACCACCCTCACTAAATGTTAAAACTAGTTTGAGGATAAATTTGGGACAAATCCTGTTGACTAAACAGCTCGGTTGATGGATTGTTTTTTGGTTATGGTTAGTCATAGTTTAGCCAGTTTAGAAAGCTGGGAATCAGACCACCAAGGTCTCCGCCTTCAACTGTCACCTGATCCACAGAGCACCGGACCCCATTGTCCCTTCTGGAGGTGGCAATCCCACTGGAGGGTGGACCCATGTAAGTCCTTTGGGCTGAGCCCAGCCGGGGAGGTGTTTTGGACACGTCCCACTGGGAGGAGACCACGGTTAAAACCCAGAACGCGCTGGAGAGACCACGTCTCCCAGCTGGTCTGGGAACGCCTTGGTATCCCCTCTGAAGAGCTGGAGAAGATGGCTGGGGAGAGGGAAGTCTGGGCTTCTCTGCTTGAACTGCTGCCTCCATGACCCAGACCTCCGGAAAAGTGGTGATGGATGGATGGATGGATGGGTCACAGCCCAAGTTTCAACGACTATTTTTGGGCTAAATTAAGGCTTAGACAGGCGGACCTGATTAATCCCAAAACACATGTACATTATGGTTTGTGCTGGGGGTATAGACTGTCGATGGTACCTAAAATTATGCCTCAGCACAAGATTAGATCACATTTCATGACAAATCAATGCAAAGATCCAAAAACTATTTCTTGGAACTGTTCATTCTTAATTTATTCGAAAGAACTCCTCAGTTTACATGTGTTTGTCCATTCATACTGTACTTTTGTCATGTAAATCACCACTGTGAACCCCAGCATAGAAAATCTATCCTCTTATTAAATCATATGCTGGTTATAACAGATCTTTGCCTTTTTGATAAAGATTCTGTAAAATAATTTAAAAAATGAAATGAATTCTGTTGGCTTTTATACTTGAAGTATATTCTGGTCATGAATCCCTCCATCTTTGTCCTCTGTCTGTGAATGTGTTTTACATGTGCTTGTGGCTAAAGTGTCTTTCTTTTGTTCATTGTGTTGCATCTTTCACAGCATGCTCTGCGTAACTCTCATGTCACTTTTCCTTTACTTTGAAATGTCTCTGATGCAACTGGCATGTCAAGAAGTACTGCGAATTTCCCTGCTTGGGGGTGTTTATATCTTACAGGTTTCTCAAGCTTCACGAAGTCTACAAAACAAATAATCTTTCCAGGAATATAGCTCCAATGGGTTAGTTTATAGATGAGGCTTGGCTCAGCTGTGATGCTACTCTCCACAGAACTGATAGTATCAGATAATAAATGAGCACACACTTGGTGACATACCAAAACCACAGTAGTGTACTAGTGGTAGAGCACCCACCCCACAGATGGGACGTTGCAGGTTCACCCCATGGCAGAGTCATAAGCATTTAAAAATTATACTTTTGCCCTCTAGCTTGGTTCTCAGCATAAATAGTATAGACAAATTAAGTAAACTGACAAAACCACCAGTAGACTGACCCCACTGCTTCACTGCTTACATTAATAGATATAGTTGAGATGAGTACACCACATGTTAGAATGTTCTCATTTAATCCACCAAAGTCATAGGGGCAGATTTACTAACGTGCTGTGCCATTGCAAAACCTTGTTTTGGTGTTAAAAACTACTGTTGAAATTTACTAAAGGACATAGGGAAAAATCTGCGGTGGAAAGGCGTGGACTACGTTAATTTTGCGCCTGGCCTCATTGCATATGTATTTGTGGGAGTTGTCATGTCAAACCGCAAATTTGAGGGAGAGGAGTGTTTAAATGACTGGCACAAGGTTTTATTAAGGTTTGCGGTTGTCAATCTTCTGCTAAATGTGCCAGGATTTAACGCCCAAAAAAAGCTTGTCTTAATTCATCTGTGCCTGACATGATAGCGATTAATGGTGCCAGGAGGAGACACTGGCGAGAACCGAGGGCACAAGGCAGAAGCTTCTCTCTGCTCGGGACTTTATCTGGCATGACAGAAGAATAGATTATATGAATATCAGTGGTCTCACAGAGATCGGTGTTATGCTGAACTGGACATCAGCTGGCAGTTTTTTTGAAATTTCATTTGTTTATACTGTATATAGCCTACTATATGAATTTGTTTCCATAAAATAGGAGCCCTTATACCTGCAGTGGACATACAGATGGTGTCAGCCGATAGTGATTTTTATTCTTTTCTCTGCGGCGGTTCAGACTCGGACTGGAGTTTTCCTATCAGCTCTCCTTCACTCTTGAAGCAAAATCTTCCACATTGCCAATTTTCTTTGTTTTGTTTTTTTCTCTGTCCATATTTCTATATTTACAGTATTTCTTTTTGCTGTGCATAAAATGATAGTTCAGTTCCCTCTTCTATTTCTCTCTCCCAGTTCAGGATACACAATATAGGAGGAAAACAACAATGAGATTTTTAATAAAAAGAGCGCACAGATCCATAGAAAAAGTCCCCCTGTGGTGGACACAATACATATGGCATTCCACCCAGGACAACGGGGTTGGTGGGTGAGAAGATAGAGAGATGCTAATGGAGAAAGGTGAGAGGAACTAAACAAACAAAGATGTGCCTTTTGCCCCCCGCTGCGCCGGGTTCACACCTGAGGATGCAGGGGGTGCAAATGTATGGTAGCAAGACCTGCTCTGTGACGTGTGTGTCAATGTCATGTTAATGTGTGTACATGTCTTTCATATCTGTGTGTTAATGTGTTTACCCTGTGTGCCGGAGGTGGGAATATAAGTGTATAAAAGAGTTCGCTCAGGCACTCAGAGTTTCTGTGTTTCATGTTGGAAGGTGAATAAAATTCATGTGTCATCCAGCTCGCTGCCTCGTCTGCCTTCATCTTCCACATTGGTGACCCTAAGACGTGCAATGGAGAACAAGCTGAGCACCGAGACAACCCAGAGGGAGAACAGCAGTGCGGCATGCGTTGTCACAGTCAGGCTCCCGGACTTCTGGCTCCACAATCCGACCGCTTGGTTTCTACATGTGGAAGCCCAATTCCCACTCTGCGGGATCTCCATGGATGACACCAAATATTATCATGTGGTTGCTGCTCTGGATATGCATGCCACACAGCAAGTAACAAGCCTGCTCCAGGAACCGCCAGCCCAAGGGAAATACGACGCGCTCAAGCAGATGCTAATTCAGCCGTACTGTATACCCTGTCGGACAGTGGGTGAGCAGAGACTCCTAACGCGCACAGAGTTAGGTGACAGATCAGCTGTGGAGCTGATGGAGAGCATGTTAGTATTAATGGGAAAGAGCGACGAATCCTACCTGTTCGCCCACGTCTTCCTCAGGAACCTACCTGCTACAGCGAGGGCGATCCTGGTCAACTCGCCGCTGCTGGTAACCAAGAACTACCATGCTCTGCTGCAGGAAGCGGACCGCATCATCCTAGCGACCAGAACTCTCAGCATGCACGCAACTACACCAGCATCCGGGAAGGACTCCAGCGAGGTCAAGGAGCCATTGGTGGTGGCTGGGACGGACGCCAAGAGACGCAGGAACGGGACGCTCTGTTTCTATCACCGCCACTTCAGCTCGAATGCCCAACGCTGTCTGCCGCCATGCCAATTCAAGAACCCAGGGAAACAGCATGGCCAGCAGTCAGTAGCAGCTGCGACTGCTGGTGACAGAAACAAGCTGCTTTTCATCACAGACACACGTTCGGGGAGACGTTTCTTAGTGGACGCCGACTCTCAGAAGAGCCTCATTCTGCCAGTCAGCACAGACAGATCGGCAGGAGGTAGCGGTCCCGAGCTCACGGTCGCCAATGGATCCAACATCAGGACGTTTGGCAAATGGACGTTGACGGTGTGCTTACATGGACACAATTACCAATGGGATGTTCTGGTAGCGGCATGTTCTGTCCCCATTTTAGGTGCAGATTTTTTATGTGCTTATGGGTTGTTAGTCGATATTGCAAACAGACATTTAGTGGATGCTGTCTCTTTTTCCTCTTTGCCCTGCACAGCTCAGGGAGTTAGTTGGGCCAACTACACAGGCTAATGTTATAGCTCCAGGGGGTAAGTACCAGCATTTGGGCAGCACGGTGGTGCAGTGGTTAGCACTGTTGCCTTACAGCTAGAAGGTTCCTGGTTCAAATCCCCAGGCTGGCAGGGTGTGGAACCTTTCTGTATGGAGTTTGCATGTTCTCCCTGTGCTGCGTGGGTTTACTCCGGGGGCTCCGGTTTCCTCCCACAATCCAAAGACATGCATGTTAGGTTAATTGGTTATTCTAAATTGTCCCTAGACATCTGTTTCCTATAGGCCCTTAGAGTAGAGGGTTAGTACTAGTGAAAGCACTTTGAGTGGTCTTTGTGACTAGAAAAGCGCTATATAAGTGCAGGTTAGTTAGTTAGTTAGTAATTTACTTTCACAAGTCCAACGTTTTCTGCTACAGTAACCAAACACAGGGCCAAATATTTCATAACCACAAAAGGCCCACCAGTGTTTGCGCAGCCTCAGCGCCTGGACGCGGTTAAACTAGCCAGCGCGCGTGAGGAGTTTACCAACTTAGAGCAGCTGGGCACCGTTAGGCGCTCCAACAGCCTGTGGGCATCCCCACTACACATGGTGCCTAAGGCCGATGGGTCATGGCGACCGTGCAGCGATTTCGGGCACTTGAATAACACCACGGAACACGATCGGTATCCCATCCCACACATCCAGGATTTTTCCGTGCACCTGGCCAGGACGCGTGTTTTTTCGAAAGTGGATCTGGTCCGCGGTTACCACCAGGTCCCGGTGCACACGGAGGACGTTCCCAAAACAGTGGTAATAACTCCTTTTGGCCTTTTCAAGTTTTTACACATGCCGTTGGGGTTAAAGGGCGCGGCGCAAACCTTCCAAAGAATGATCGACACGGTGCTCCGTGACCTGCCTTTCATTTTTGTCTGCTTAGACGACGTTCTGGTGGCTAGCGCGTCCGAGGAGGAGCACCTCGCCCATCTCAAACTAGTTTTCCAGAGGTTGAAAGCGCACGGGCTTATCACTAACCCGGCAAAGTGCCAGTTCGGTGTGCCAGTGATTGATTTTTTGGGTCACTGCATTTCGCCGGATGGTGCAATTCCGCTGCCTGATAAGGTGCGTGCTGTGTCAGATTTTCCGCGTCTGCAGACCGTGAAGGCCCTGCAGGAATTTTTGGGCATGGTCAACTTTTACAACCGTTTCCTCCCCCGAGCAGCCCAGCTGCTGCAGCCGTTGTACGCTGCGCTCAAAAGAAAGAAGCCCGCGGGAAAACTTCAACTGGACCCCCGAGCAAGTCCACTCTTTTGCAAACTCTAAAACAGTGCTCGCTAACGCCACTTTGCTAGCCCACCCTGCCCCGTCAGCGAGGATAGCACTCACCACTGACGTGTCTGACGTTGCCATAGGGCAGTCCTTCTCAAATAGTGGGGCGATGCGATGCCAGGGGGGGCGCGTATGACCCCGGGGAACAGGCTTTGCTTTTGCCGTGTAAAGTGTAATTGCACATCCACGGCAGCAGGTGGTGCAGTGGCGCTCTCATTGTCAAAGTCTGTGCGGGAGTTTAAAACTTTTTAAATTGCTGTCAACAAACCCCTCGAGAGACACCATGGAGAAATATTTAACAATAACGAAAAGAAAGGCGGAGAGAGACAGAGGTAAAGAGACAAATGAAAGTCTCCCAAAAGCTAAGACGAGGAAATATGACGAAGCTTATCTAGCGCTTGGCTTCACTGTGACTACGGTGGGAGACGAGGAAAGACTGGTGTGTTTACTGTCTGAAAATGTTGGCAGCGGACAGCATGAAGCCAAATAAATTAAGACGTTACCTACAGACATTACATCCTCAACACGTTAAGCCGCTTGATTTTTTTTCAGCAAAACGTGCAGAGTACGGCCAACAATCATCCCGCTTTGTGAACGCTACATCAGTAAACCAGCGAGCACTTTTAGCATCATTTAAAGTGGCGTACCAAATTGCGCATTGCAAAAAAACCCACACAATTGCAGAGGAGTTGATACTGCCTGCAGCAGTAGACATGGTTTCTGTCATGCTAAAATGTTAAATATATTGGTGCTCCTGTGTTAAAGTTCCAGATCAATTTACATTTAATATTATTTATTGATTGAATTATTTTTCTCAGCATCAAGTGGTTCAGTTGGTCAAAAATGTTTCTGTAGAGGATGCATTCAAAGATGAGACTGAGTTTATTTCTCAGGATCAGTTTTATTAACAGGTCACATCCTTTATCAAATCTCCAAAAGCAGAAGAGCGAGAACAATCACATCACACTGTTCTTATACTCTGCAGAAGTCACACAACCTAAGTCACGTGGTGCTTATGCAAACATACATACAACATATGTATGATCAGGATCGGTGACAAAGGGCAGCCCTGGCAGAGTCCAACTCTCACTGGGAATGAATCCGACCGAGTGTTGGCAATACAAACCAAACTCTCACAACGGTCGTACAGAGACCAGATAGCTCGTAACAACAAGCCCGATACCCCATACTCCCGAAGCACCCCCCACAAAAAACCACGAGGGACGCAGTCAAATGCCTTCTCCAAGTCCACAAAACACATGTAAACTGGTTGGGCAAACTCCCACAAACCCTTGAGGATTGTCAAGAGGGTAAAGAGCTGGTCTGATGTGCCACGGCCAGGACGAAAACCACTTTGCTCCTCCTGAATCTGAGGTTCGACCAGCGGCCGGACTCTCCTCTCCAGTACCTTGGCATAGACCTTCCCAGAGAGGCTGAGGAGTGTGATCCCTCCAAAGTTGGAGCACACCTTCCGGTCCCCTTTTTTGAAGAGAGGAACCACCACCCCGGTTTGCCATGCCAAAGGCACTGCCCCCGACCTCCACGCAATGTTGCAGAGGCATGTCAACCATGACAGCCCTACAACATCCAGGGCCTTGAGGTACTCAGGGCGAATCTCATCCACCCCCGGGGCCCGGCCACCAAAGAGATTTTTAACCACCTTGGCGACCTCAGCCCCAGTGATAGGCAAGTCATCCCCCTCATCCACAAGCCCTGCTTCCTCAGTGGAAGGCGTGTCAGTGGGATTGAGGAGATCCTCGAAGTATTCCTTCCACCGCCCGATGATATCCCCAGTCAAAGTCAGCAGTGCCCCATCCGCACCATACACAGTGTGGACAGGGAGCTGCTTCCCCCTCCTAAGCTGCCAGACAGTTTGCCAGAATCCCTTCGAGGCTGACCGAAAGTTTTGTTCCATGGCCTCAATGAACTCCTCCCATACTCGAGTTTTTGCTTCAGCAACCACCCAAGCTGCACTCCGCTTGGCTTGCCAATACACCTCAGCTGCTTTGGGAGTCCCACAAGCCAACCAAGCTTGATAGCACTCCCTCTTCAGCTTAAAGGCCCCCCTCACCACTGGTGTCCACCACTTGGTTTGGGGTTTGCCACCACGAGATGCCCCGACGACCTTGCAGCCGCAGCTCTGGGCAGCCAGTTCAACAATTGAGGTGGAGAACATGGTCCATTCAGACTCCATGTCTCCAAAAAAACAAAAAAGTCCACCATGTTAAATGAAATCTAAATTTTGAAATGACGTGAACAAAAATAAGCTATTTTACTGGGGTTTGCGCTTAAACAAAAACTTTTAAAAAACAGCATTATATATTATGCTTCTCCGAACTGTCTGTGCCTGTGCACAATTTTGCGATGCTCTTGGCAGATGGGTGGGCATTATTGAAATGAAGTGACTGCATCTGTGTTCATAATTTTGTGTGTTGTTAGTAGATCACTGGCAAAAACTGGCCACTCCCTGAGGCACACTGTCTAATTTGCGCACTTGCTAATTTGCACTGCCTTAGTAAATCTGCCCCAGACTCTTTAAATGTGAATAGGTTAAACATGTAGACACCCTGTAGCTCATCTTTGATGGGACCCTTCTGTTAGTGGGTGATGCTCAAGTGTCTGTGATAACCATATTAAGGACAACCTCCCTCCATGGTGGTGTAAAGAGTATAAATAAACTGTGGCACCAAGACTGTTAAGTAATCCCAGACCTTGACTTTGGTTGTTGTCATTGTGAGCATTTACCACTGCAACACATAAAGCGAGGAAAACAAGTATTGAACATGTCAGCATTTTTCTCACTAAATATATTTCTAATGGGCTATTGTAATGAAAATTTCACCAAATGTCAGCAACAGCCCATGTAATCCACACATGCAAAATCAAGCCATAGATCTCCAGAAATTATCTGAAATAATGTAAAATGACACAGAGAAAATGCATTGAACACATGACAAAAGGGAGGTGAAAAAAGGCACGGAAAGCCAAGACACCAGCTGAAATTTGTCAGTAATTAGAAAGCAATCCTGTCCCTTGTCAGTGTAAATCAATATCAGTTGGTTCAGTCCAAATTGATGGCCTTTTAAAAAGGTGTCTCATTACTAAGATGTCACACAAGAAACATCTTATGATGGATAGAAGCAAAGAACTGTCAAGACCTTCACAACCTTATTTTTGCAAAACATACTGATGGCATTAGTTACAGAAGGATCCTTAAACTTCTAAAGGTTCCAGTGAGCACTGTTGAGGTCATAATCCAGAAGTGGAAAGAACATCATTTCACCATAAACCGGCCCCGACCAGGTGCTCCCCACAAGATTTCTAAGAGGAGTAAAAAGAATTTTCTGAAGAGCTGTCCAAGAGCCAAGGACCACATGTAAAGAGCATTAGAAAGACCTGGTACAACTGTTTAAAAAAAAAACAAACAATAAGTAATGCACTCAACCGTCATGGCCTGTATGCACACTCACCACACAAGACTCCATTGCTGAAGAAAAACCATGTTGACCCTTGTTTAAAGTTTGCTGCACAACATTTGGTCAAGTCTGGTAAATACTGGGAGAATATAGTCTGGTCAGATGAGACCAAAAATGAACTCTTTGGATGCCATAATACACATCATGTTTGGAAGAGAAATGGCACTGCACATCCGTCCAAAAACACCATACCAACATTGAAGTTTGGAGATGGGAACATCATGGTGTGGGGCTGTTTTTCAGCATATGGTACTGGCAAACTTCATATAATTGAAGGAAAGATTAATAGAAAAATGTACTGAGACATTTCTGATTGGAAAAAAAATCTGCTGCCATCTACCAGGATGATGAAGATGAAACGAGGGTGGACATTTCAGCAAGACAGTGATCCCAAACACACAGCCGAGGAAACTCTGTTGGTTTCAAAGAAAGAAAATAAAGCTGCTAGAGTGGACCAGCCAATCACCTGACTTGAATCCAACTGAACATCTATGGAAAAAACTAAAGATCAGAGTCCACAGAAGACACCCAGATTTAAAGACTGTTTGTGTGGAAGAGTGAGCCAAAATCACACCTTAGTAATGCATGAGACGTTTCTCCATACAGGAGGCATCTGGAAGCTGTCATTACCAACAAAGGCTTTTGTATGAAGTATTAAATAACTTTTAGTAAGTGTGTTCAATACTTTTTCCCTGTGTCATTTCACATTATTACACGCAATTTATGGACATCTATTTTTTATTTCTTTGTATGTATAGATTAGTTGGGTTGTTACCAACATCTGGGGAAAATTTCATGTCAATAGCTCCTTTAGAAATATATTTACTGAGAAAAATGGTGACGTGTTCATACTTATTTGACCTGCTGTATATACTGCAGAACCTAAGGTATATATGAGGGTCCCGCATAGGTAACACTGTTCCCACAGAAATATGTTGTGCTACACTGAAATACCCCTGTGGAAAACAACAAGAATTGCTCAAAAATGGTGCTTGGAGAACTTCTTGACATCCCACTTTGTGGAAACCGTTGTTGTGTCTGCATGAATGTGACAGATATACCTGTTTGCCCCGTGCTTTCTCTCCCTTCACAGTCATTCACTGAAAAACGTAAAAAGAATTTCATCTTTACACGAAAGTTCCCATTCTACAAGAACAAAGATGGTGAGCAAGATGGCAGTGATTCGGACCGTAAGTAAGCTCACAGACACACATGTACTTCCACTCGGGCTCAGTGTAGGTCATGTGCAGGGCCGGTGGGGGATTCACAGGTGCAGAGGCTTGGTGGAGGCCTCACTGCTTTTCCTCTCGTCTGTTTTCTTGCTTTTTCTGTGTGACTACAGTCAGGGACATCCTCCCTCAACTGCTGATTGGTCAGCAGGACTGAAGCCAAATCACTGCTGCTCATTTCACCAATATATCCACATATGGTCATATTCTACGACCCAGTTTCCCTTCAGCGATCATTTAGGTTTGCTCTGACCCTGCCCATCTGCTCTGATGTTGTTGTGCTGGCTGCTCACGGTCCTGACAAGGACAAATCTAGGGGCCAACCTCTTCCTCATTTAACTTCCTCCAACCTTTGCTTATGTTGCGGCTGTCCCCCTTCCTCTCTCTCTCTTCTTTTTTGGCTCTCTTTGGATGGCCCATAGGACATCCTGGGGCTAGGAGATGATGGGTATGGGACAAAGACATTCAGTAAGTTGGTCGAGGATTGATTCCTCACCTTTGTTCAGCACTACACCCCCTCTCCCACCAACAACTACCTCTGTTTCCTGTGTTTCTCCTGCATGCACCTCTGCATGCTGCACGTGATGGATTGTCTGGCTTCTGGGTTTGCTGAGTGTTCAATTCTGTTACAGACAGCTTTACTGAAGTTAACTGGGTGCATGTTTGGTCTGGTTGGTCTTAAAACACCATCATATATTTAATTATCACAAAACACCAAATCATGTAAAGTTTATTATATGTTAATCCTAATCTTGAGTTTTTTGCAAATAAAAATCAGTCCTGGTATATTTCTATTGTATGTAGTCTAAACTGACTGCTAAAATAGATGGCTTGTTGTAACACTTATATTGTCTGTGTCAGTGCTTGCAGCTTCAGTAAAAGCTCAGGCTCAGGCAGTCACATGGTTCCACCAGGACATCAGTACGATCTTTAAGCCCATATCTCATAGAGCGGTGAATGCTGAGGAACGTTTGCCTCCTTAAAAATTGTTGGCGAACTGTTGTGCAACCTTTTACAAACCCTGACAAAACCCCAACCACCCAACAACTGCAATGTTCGTGAATGTTCCTTGACATTCGCCGCTCCGTGAGGCACTCCCCTTAAGGTCTGTTAATATAAGCTTCAGTGATTCCAGTGTCCTCCCATACTGCCATCAGCATGCTGGAGTCATCTTGTTTCAGTCCTGACTGACTGCTCTTCTGGAGATGTCTATTTAATGCATGTATGCATGGTGGTATTAAAAATACAGGAAATGTGTTTTGTCCATGCTTGTTAGCATGCCACTTTGTCTTGGAGAATGTTTTTGGCATGTTGGATTGGATCGAAGTTGTGGTTTTTGTTGTTGTTGTTTTTAACTACAGTAAACGTTTTGGTCTTTTTGAAGGAATTTTCATGCATAAAAGTTTCTTTCTCACAAGTCACAGCTGAATTTAGATGTTTATGTGTAGGTTGAATAACTAAAATATTTTGCATGGAGTGTCTATAAAAAGTATTCACCCCTGAGTTGTTTTGCTCTTTATTACTTTTATAAATGGAATCATAGTTGGTGGCAGAAATTTTGTTGAAAAAAGTTTATAATAGTGCTGGAAATATTAATGCATTAACATAATTAATTACAGAAGTCCACTTAACACATACGTTTTTGGGGTTTTTTACGCAAATTAACACCCCCAAGGCACATATTGTTATAGTGGAACTCATGGCCCAGACTTGAACGGAGTATTGCTGTAATAGTATGTGGACATTTGGACCATGGATTACATTTAATTAGACATTGAAATGAGCAGCCAAAAAACACAGTACATAAACTGGGGAACTAATAGAACTGAAATACTGGGATAAATATAAAATAAAGCCGTGGCACGAGGGTTGGGAAAAAACAAACTACTAAAATAAACACTGAAAGAAAATTAACAAAACACACTTAGAATCAGTCTAAATGAAACCAAACAAGAACCGAACAGGAAGTATTTTCAAAATATATAGAGTCAAACTGATCCAAAACTAAGCACAACATTAAGAAACCAAAAAACAAAACAAAAGCATTCAGAACTTCATGGGATGGAGCCCGATCTATGACACACATTCATTCATTCATTCATCTTCTTCCGCTTAATCCTTTTCGGGTCGCGGGGGGGCTGGAGCCAATCCCAGCATCTTTGGGCAAGAGGCAGGGTACACCCTGGACAGATCGCCAGTCCATCACAGGGCCAACACAGAGAGACAGACAACCATTCACTCTCACAGTCATACCTAAGGACAATTTAGAATCCCCAGTTTTGATGCCAATTAACCTAATTTGCATGTTTTTGGCATGTGGGAGGAAACCGGAGAAATCCCAGAGTAAACCCACGCAGACACGGGGAGAACATGTAAACTCCACACAGATCACTGTTGGTCAGGGGCTGGGATCGAACCCAGGATGCCCCGGCCAAGAGTGAGTTGATGTGCTGCCGCAGTGCTAACCACTCCGCCACTGCGCCGCCATGACACACATGTGTCGTATTATTTCCTATTTTTAGCTGCTCAACAAAGCTGAAAGACGATAATGCATTAACCCGGAGTCCGTCCGTCCACATTTCACGAGAATCACTACTCTTCCTAGGCAATTGCCCTGATGCTCACCAAACTCACACACAGTGACCCTCAGGTGGGTCTGCATCCAGGTTGTGCTCAAGGTCAACAGGCAGGAGATCTGAGCACTACTGGGATGATTCATCAGGCTGGAATGAGCTGCTCCATCACTGACGTCTGTTTTTTTTTGTTTGTTTTTTTAACAATGGATTTAACTGAACTCCACCAATGTTCAGTGACTTGGAAACTTTTTTGTATCCATCCTTTGACATACATGTGACCAGCCATGGAAAAAGCAAGAACAAGTCTCCTGAAGGGTAATTTGAGTTATTTACAGATTCTAAAAGTGTGGAGTCTAAGCTTCCCAATGATGTCTAACACATGGAAATCTGAAAAGATTTAAAGAAGATGTGTCCATTTGAATGTTAGCACCTCTCAAACTACTTCTCTGAGAAAATCATGTTCCAAAGTTTCCAAGGATTGTTACCTTCCAGGGGAGCCAGGTGGGGGGACCTAACAAACGCTGGTCATTTGCATGACTTAGCATGAACCCAACTCACTCAGTGCTTATCAAAAGGAGCTCTGCTTAAGTAGCCATATGCTTCTACCTGAACGCGTTGCTGATTGGCTGAAATGAATAACAAAGACGTGTGAATAGCCAAACAAACTGGCTATGTAAATCAGCTGTGGTATCCACACCCCCAAAACTAGGAAGCGGCCTCGCTGATATTTCCCTCTGAAATTACTCTATTTCAAATACAAAGTTTACAGTTTTAAATCTCCCACACTGTTATTTGAAGCATGGAGCAGCTTCTTCATGATTTCATCTAGCATATTTTGCAAAAAAAAATAAATCAAAAATTTTTCAAAAAAAATTGTATTTCTATGTTTTTTAGGAATCACATCAGGCCAGTTTGTTGCTGGTTTGCTCATGGCAGGTCACTCTATTGGAGTGTCTTTACAATGTAATGGTAGCCAGAAATACTGATTGACCAGTGACTGGACCTTTCACACACAGGTGCCTTTTTGCTACAATCACTTTGGACACATTCACTGTATTCAGATGATCAAGATTTCACTCACTGAGAGACTACTAACATAAAAACTATAAAAAAGAATAACATTCAAGGGGGTAAATACACTTTTTAGGCACTGTATTTCTTTAGTAGTTCTGTGTGTTTAGCACCAGTCACTTCACTTCATACAGATTAGCAGAAGGTTATGAACATCTTTTTTATTGTTACCGTTTGTTACACTCCTGATCAAAATCTTAAACCGGTGGGTGGGGAGAATTCCAAGTATTCACATTTTGTGCTGGTAGATCATAACCAAGTTGTAAGTAGAGCTTCAAAATACAAAAAGAAGAAACAGGAGCAAGAGACAAAAAAAGAGAGTGGGTAAGTTATTGAAAACTGCATTTGAATGCAAACAGGTTGTTAATCAGCTGATCCAAAGTTAAGACCATAGCCCCCCCCCAAAAAAAACAAACAAAAACAAAACAGAACTAAAATGTCAAAATAGGACTCAGCAGTGTGAGTCACCCCACCATTCTGTTGATCACTTCAAACATTCTTTAGGCATGTTTTATGCAAGTGTTCCAGAGGCTGGTGGGAATGTGGGCACTTGATCAGGTGATGAACAGGCTGTTGGAGTTTAAATGCAGTTTTCACCAACTTACCTACTCTCTGTTTTTTGTCTCTTGCTCCTGTTTCTTCTTTTTGCATTTTGAAGCTCTACTTATAGCCTGGTTATGATCCACCAACACAAAATGTGAATACTTATAATTGTCCCCCCAGTCTTAAAAGGAACGATTATATTGGCATGTTAGCTCTATATGCTTTATTTTGATGTTAGTAACATAACTATAATATAATTTTTTTGAAAATAATTCCCAGTTTTATATATTTTTAAAAAACTTTATTACGATGTAAATCGCCATTTTTGTTTACGTCGCAATGCATTCTGGGTAGTGATGTAGAATGGTTGCAGCCGTTTTTTCTGTCTTATACAAGCCAAGAAGCGAAGCTACGAACTACTGCCATTTGTCAGTGAAAATGCCACATTGCGCGGCTTTTGGATGTAATTTCCAGTCAAAGGGAAATAAAGAGAGCGGGGTGAGCCTCCATAGCTTTCCTGAAGAGGGAAAGTGGAGGAAAAAGTGGGGCGGCAGCAGCTCAGCAGGTAGAGCAGGTACCTTGATAAAGCTGATATATATATTTATCACGCTATGATAAAGCGCTATATTGCTTGAGCGTGTGCTTGAGCGATATAGTGCACGCTTGTTGCACACCATGTTTATTAGTTCAGTGCCCATCATGCTTGTAGACAATTTTTTGTGTTTGAGCATTCTGTTGTAAGTAAATCAACAATATATAAGTTTCACCTTAAAATAATGCTTCCTCAAGCGCACGCTTGAGACACTCAAAGCGGAGAGACACTCAAGCGCACGCTATATATAGTGCGATAAATATATATATCAGCTTTATCAAGCGTGCGCTATAGCGCTTGATCATAGACACTCATAGAGTGAGGGAAATGTGGCTGCCAATCCGCGCCAACAGCCTCTCCGGCCACCACCAAACATTTAAACATTTTTACACATTCATACCCAGTGTTATGGGCACTGGAGGCAATGCGGGTGAAGTGTCTTGCCCACGGACACAACGGCAGGATATCTGGGGAGAGCGTGATGCGAACCGCCAACCATTGGGTTATTAGACGACCTGCTCTACCTGCTGAGCCGCTGCCGCCCCACTTTTTCCTCCACTTTCCCTCTTCAGGAAAGTTATGGAGGCTTACCCCGCTCTCTTTATTTCCCTTTGATTGGAAATTACATCCAAAAGCCGCGCAATGTGGCATTTTCACTGACAAATGGCAGTAGTTTGTAGCTTCACTTCTTGGCTTGTATAAGACAGAAAAAATGGCTGCACCCATTCTACGTCACTACCCAGAATGCATTGCGACGTAAACAAAAATGGTGATTTACATCGTATTAAAGTTTTTAAAAAATATATAAAACTGGGAATTATTTTCAAAAAAATTATATTATAGTTATGTTACTAACATCAAAATAAAGCATATAGAGCTAACATGCCAATATAACCAGAGTTCCTTTTAAGATTTTGATCAGGAGTCTACATCATTTGTCCCACAGCACGTAAGTCCATCAAAACTCAAACTTTGCACTCCTGATTTGTTAAATTTCTGTGTTAATTAAGTTACACAAAGAGTCAAAAATGGGGTAAATCCTAAACTAGAATGGGGAAAAATGAACAAGAATGAACTATTGGTTCAGTTTGAAATGTGAAAGACATCTGTAGGCTGAACTTTGCACCTGCGTTTTCAAGCTGACACACAATACGGACTTTTTATATAATAATTATAAAAGTGCAAAAGCAGCAGAGGAATGTTCTGAGACTATTCATGTATGTTCCCACAGGAAGTCAAGAGGACACGATTCTCTCATATGAACCTGTGATGCGACATGAAAGTAAGTTTCTACACAAACACACAACCTCTGTAACTAACAAAAACAGTTTTAATACAACCCCTAATCAGAAAATGTTGGGACAAATGAAAAGAGCAGTGATTCAGAAGTTTACTTTGACTTGTGTTTCATTCCAGACAGTATGGATCCGAGATATTTCATGTTCCAGCTCCTTTGTTATACAGTCATTCCTGCATTTCAGGCCTGGGACACATTACAAAAACAGTTGGAATTGTAAATTTATTTACCACTTTGTAATGTTGTTACTCCTTGTCAGAACACTTAAAAGACATTTTGACACTGAGGACACCAAAGTGACAAAGCATTTCAGGTGTTATTTTGTCCTACTCTTCCTTCAAACATGTTTTAAAATGTACAGCATTATGGGGTTGTCATTGTATTTTTCCTTTCCAAATTCTCTACATTTTCTGTATTGAGGTACGGTCAAGATTGCAGGCAGGCCAGTCCAGTACACATACCCTCTTCATAATAATCTAGAAATTAATGCAAGGAATGTCTGTGTGTGTGTCTCGCATATCTGTCGAACAGTTCGTCACACTGACCTAAGATTTGGTACATGTTTTGCTGAGGTTACAAGGGTGTGCATCCCTGACTATGGAGTTGTTTAGAGAAAAATGTGGACTTATTATTGCTAAGAGTTCCCCTTTACAGCTGTTGGCCATTGCTCTGTCTCCTCCAGTGCTTACCTCTGTGTGAATGACGTCACACCTACCTAATCTTGTGACTTTTCAGAGAATGTGTAGCGATTTTTCTGTGAGATTTTTTTTGAACTGCCAGATGTTTTTGGGACATTGCTTATTTCGCCAGTTGGCTCAATCCATGAATGTTTGGAGCAAATACATTCTGGATGTTCTTTGAATACGTAGCTTTCACTCACTGAATCTGTAAATCACTCATACACTGCACACCCTAAACTCTACGTTTCATCACAGTTGTGTTTTGCCTATCATGTTTGCTGACTAACTTTTGTTACGCTATTAGGCCTAGCATCTAAAACATGGCTAGTTAAAATCCACAAGTCACAGTGTAGGCCCTACACCTTAGACTGTTTCTGAAGTTCTAATAAAGAAGAATAAGTAAGCATAGTTAAGGACACTGACACAATCACATACTATGACAGACCCTGGCTTTTGGACTTGTTGCAGATCGTCCATTTTGTTTTTGGTGTGGAGCACATGTCATCCGTCCACCCATCCATGTTCTACCGCTTTTCCAGAGGTCCAGGTCATGGAGGCAGCAGCTCAAGCAGAGAAGCCCAAACTTCCCTCTCCCTGGCCACATGCTCCAACTCTTCAGAGAGGATACCAAGACATTCCCAGGCCAGCTGGGAGATGTAGTCTCTCCAGCATGTCCTGGGTCCGCCCCCGGGTCTCCTCCCCATTGGATGTGCCCAAAACACTTCAAGTGGGAGGCGTCCAGGAGGCATCCTGATCAGATTCCCAAAACGCCTCAACTGGCTCCTTTCAATGTGGAGGAGCAGAGGTTCTACTCTGAGCCTCTCCCGGATGACTGAGCTCTTCGCCCTGTCATTAAGGGTGAGTCCAGCAAACCTACGGAGAAAGCTCATTTCAGCGGCTTGTATCCACGATCTTATTCTTTCAGTCATTACCCAAAGCTCATGACCATAGGTGAGGGTAGGAACATAAATTGACCGGTGAGCTGACAGCTTACCTGTCAGCTCCCTCTTCACCACAATAGATCGGTACAACGTCCACATCACTGCAGAGGCTGCTCCGATTCGTCTGTCAATCTCTCGCTCCATTCTCCCCTCACTCATGAATGAGACCCCAAGATACTTAAACTCCTCCACTTGGGGCAGGAGCTTGTCTCCAACCCGGAGAGGACAATCCACCTTTCCAGCTGAGGACCATGGACTCGGAGTTGGAGGTGCTGATTCTCATCCGAGCCACTTCACACCCAGTAGCAAACCATCCCAGCAAGACCTGTAGGTCATTGCTGGATGAAGCCAACAGGACAACATCATCCGCAAACAGCAGAGATGAGATCCTGTGGTCACCAAGCATGACACCCTCCAATCCTTGGCTGCCCCTAGAAATCCTGTCCATAAAAATTATGAACAGGTTTGGTGATAAAGGGCAGCTCTGGCGGACTCCAACTCTCACCGGAAGCAAGTTTGACTGGGTGTTGGCAATATGAACCAAACTCTTGCAATGTTCGTATAGAGACCAGATAGCTTGTAACAATGAGCCCGATACCCCATACTCCCGCAGCACCCCCCACAAGAGATCACAAGGGATACAGTCGAATGCTTTCTCCAAGTCCACAAAACACATGTAGACTGGTTGGGCAAACTCCCACGAACCCTCGAGGATTCTCGAGAGATAGAGAACAGGTCTGATGTGCCACGGCCAGGATGAAAACCACATGCCATCCATGTCTTCCAAAATAGATTCAGAATACTCATTCTTCTGACTTCATGTTCCTATCATGTCATGGTCCATCCCAGATGCCTCCAAGCCCAGAGAAGTCAATATCACTTGTGAACATAGCTAAGATTGGGCTTCTTTTATGAACAGTGATGTATCAAGTGGCATTTGTAAATATACAGTACATAACTCCATACCATAGTGCAGAGGTAAGCAGTGAATCCCAAGACCCTGGGGTTTTCTTTCTAACCAGCTCTTCAACAGGTGACTTCACTGAATTGCTTCCGTCTCATTGCTGATCAGTGAAAACTGCTTTAGTAACTGCCTGGACATAAAACCTGAGGTGTCTTGGCACTTAATGGCACATGGTTGCCTATTCCTGTAGTCAACGGTTCTTGATGCAGTGCTGTCTGAGGGATCAGACAAGGCATGGAACAATATTAAAATTTCCTGTCAATAATTCTGCCCATAATTATTGAGATAAATTGTCTTATCTCAATAATTATCCAGTTATGCTTAAAACTTTGAAAATGTCACTAAAACATAATGGGATCAGTAAATTTTGCTGAAATTTTTTTTTTTTTTTAAATTTTAATAGGCCACATTAAGTGAGAAAATATTTTTGTAAACTATAATAACTTCTAGTTGATATGGATTGTTGTAAGGCACAAACCTCATAAGTCTGAAGCAGATAATTTTTTAGCAAATGATAAAACCTCAGTATTTTCTGAATAATTTAGCAGCTATGAGATTTATTCACAGGGCTTTTAAAATATTTATTATTGGTTTGATATTAGTAAAAAAAATCCAAAGATATAAAGTTGGACCAATAATATATTCTTTTAAAATATGGAGAGACAAGGTTTCCACACAACAGTGATGATCTTTAAATGGAATCAGTCAACTAGAGAGGAGACCACAGTTGTTTCTTATATTGCGCTAACTCGTAAAGGAATAACTAAAACAGGGGCCACCAACGCGGTGCCCGCGGGCACCATGTCGCCCGCAGGGACCACATGTGTCGCCCGCAGGCCTGTTCTAAAAATAGCACAACTTGCAAGTGAGCTGCGTCTAAGATGTAATTTTTTCTGCCGCTATTTTTTATTTTATATTTTTTATATTTTTTAAAATCACACTTGCATTTATATAGATTTTAAAATGACAATGTCTTAAAAATAAAAAAAATGAAAATATGTTTATTATACGTAAAGTTAAGGTGAACTCTGACCTAGTTCAAAGGTCAGTATTGTGCGCATGACAAAACCTTTGCGCTTGTGGAGCGTAAGCTAGCGGGCAGTTAAGATGGTGAGCGGAGTGCGGTTTCCAAGCCCAAAAACATGGCAAAAAAAAGACAGAAAATTTATCATTTTCAAAGTGAGCGGGAGGAAGAGTTCTTTTTTACTACCGTGAAAGGAAGCTGCGTGTATTTCATTTGCGGGGCGATGGCGAAGCGCCACTTCACTACCCACTCTTTTTTTTTTTTTTTGGACTTATCTTGTACCCGTAGGTAGATTTGTTCTGCAGTCCAGTGACAAGCCACCAGCCGCTGCGTGCGCAAGCGCCCCTTAACTCCCTAACCTGCATGTTTTTGCATGAAAAACGAGAACATGCACCACCAGAACATGCAAACTCCACACAGATCACTGTTGGCCGGGGATCGAACCCGCGATCCCCCGGCCGAGGGTAAACTGCTGCCGCGGTGCTAACCACTGCGCCACCGTGCATATAAGCACTCTCAGTGCTGTTTAGCTTCTCATGAAAGGACAGTGCTGGTTGCTCAAGCATGATTCTTGGCAAGAACTGTATGGATATAATTCCAGTGAAGAAGAACACACAAAAGTGTGTTTATTAAATGTAACAGATTTTGAGCAGAATTGCAGCAGATTTGTTCAGTTAAAAATGTGATAAGATTTATTTAATATGAAAGTTGATTTTTCTTTAATGTTGCATAACTTTTTCAAACATGGTTCAACATAGTTCATGAATTAAAAGGGTTTAGTTTTTTATGGTTAAAAGGGACTGGTGAAAACTGGACATTTTTTTATGAAATGTAGAAGTGATCATCTGAACAATTGCTGAGATTAATAAAAATAAAGTGTTGAATATTGATCTTGTCTGTTACCCACTCTAAGTTATTGATAATTATTTATTTATGTGTGTGTGTGTGTATATATATATATATATATATATACAGTATATATATATACACACACACACACACACACAATTTGTTATTTTAGAGGAGTGTGTCAAGCTGGTGCTCTTCACATGACTCGATACCCATGAAGTAGCTCTTGGTTTCAAAAAGGTTGGTGACCCCTGAACTAAAAGGATAGTAATGATTGAGCTTCTTAGCCGTTTAGCAAAGTGATCATAACGTAAACAGACGTCCACAAAACACTTATCAGTCCCTCCAGGATTTTGTGATGTTGCGATTGCACAAATTCATGCAAAATCAGCGATTTGCCACATCTTTTGCGTGACTTTGCAACTTTGTCCAATCACCGCAACTTTCCCGCAATTTTGGCCAATCCTCATCAACTTCCACCAATTTTGCCAATCAGATTTGTTCCTGAGTAGCGCTCAAACCCTCAGTCTAGCCAATCAGATGTGCCGCTGCACTGCGCTCACTTCTGTGTTTACAGTGAGTATTAATGGAGCACATCAGCAAAAACAGAGTGTGTGGTTTAAAAAAAACACTCACCCGTGAGTTTTCCCACACTGTCCCTTCCTCCGTCTCCCCCGGCCCACTGGTGGACGTCTTCCCAAGTCTCCATCCTGACCATGTGTACAAAGTTCTGGGTTTGTGTTGAAAAAAGTCCACCTGCCTGAAAAGCACCCTGTCATGGGAGCATGCGTGAGGAGAGATGCCATAAAACACAAATCACTGTTTAACAGGACATTTTTGATGATCCTGTGCTTTTCTTGTGATGTTATATAGAATACACTGGTCAACACCAAATTTATTGTTTAAGTTTTTTAAGCTGATTTAGGACAATTTTTGATGTGCTGAATCCAAAAATCACATTGGTTTTGCTCAATCGGGTCAACTTTTTGAACTATGGCCACACGTTGTTTTTACGTTTTTGTTTACATGTACGGGTACTTCTGCTTTATATGATGCAAAATTCTTTTTTATTTCTTGAAATTTCTCGAACTCTGAAGAGATTGCATGTACCAATTTATGACATGATGTCATAAATTGTCATGATGGCTGATTACTGTTGGACTCTGAAGAGAGACATCCCTGCTGCTGAGCATTCTAGAGGTTCGAATAAACGGAAGTTGAAGCTCAGAATTTTGAACAATGATGATGTAACATTCAATTTACATGTACTTACCTTTATCAGTCTACTATTCAATTTACAGTAATCGAAGTTTGTAACATTTAATCAATAAATTGTGTTAGAAAATGATTTTTTTCTCTTAAAAACCTGACCTGATTGAGAGAAACGAATGTCATTTTTGGATTCAGCAGTGCAAAATTGTGTTAAATCAGTTGAAAAAACACAGACAACTTACAAAAAAGTTACTTTTGTAACCCTGTGATATCATTGCAGTAAATTACGGAAAACATCTTCTTTAGAATTTGTAATTCTTCCCACAGCTGTTAGTGCAAAGAAACCTCTCAAAATGTTGCAACTTTTTTAAAAACTCCCACAAATTCATGCTTTTTGGGCCACAACAATTATAAAAATATCCTGCAAAATCCTGGAGGGACTGACTAAGTATTTTATTGTAACAAACTTTGCACCAAGTGTTATCCAAGTTGAGTTATCCAAAACATGCTTTGTTCCAATGAAGTTTTTTTTATTTAACTTACTGTGGGTAACTTCAGCTGGAATTCAGCGAACAGACCCTTTATGGAACACTACCTTATCATGATTGAGGAGTTTGCATGCTCAAATGATCCCAGGAGCTATGTTGTCGGGGGCAACTTACCCCTGGTAAGTTGACAATTTCTCCCAAGACAAATTGGTCCTGGGCGAAGGGCCAGACCAAGAACGGTCCAGAGGATCTCCATGAAAAACATTAAAGAACCCAGCATACCCAATGGAACCACATGGGTCTGCCCTCCAGTGGGCTCACTACCTGCAGGAGGGACCATGGTGCCTAGAGATCTGGGTAGCAGTCTGTGCTGCTCTGTTTGGACTGCTGCTCCAGCGACCAGATGGATGGATGGATGGATGGATGGACGGATGGATAGCCAGACAGACGTCCTGGACATTAGTGTGCAAACTGGTTGTCTTGCTTCAAGGACAGACTCTTTCCTGTGCAGGTTCTGCAGGTGAGCAACTTGTCTCCCTGTTGATCTGGAATCCATAATAAATCCAGACCTTGGACTTCGTCTTTTTTTTTGATTATTCACATCTTTAAGTTAGAATTTAAAAACATAAATATTTATCAGCTTTCAGTATTAATCCAGATGTAATGTTGGAACAGACAGAGATGAGCACTGCTCAGCAGGACCAACACTGACTTTGGTACAGGAATAAACATACCTTTTTACCCATTATCCTTTGTCAAATGATGTTCTTGCCATTAAACTACTTACAAATGTGCTAGCTCTTACATAGACCTTTACGACACGTCTTGCTTGTTCCTGCAGTTACTTATGCCAGACCCATCATCATCCTGGGTCCCATGAAGGACAGGCTCAATGATGATTTGATCTCAGAGTTCCCAGACAAGTTTGGATCATGTGTACCACGTAAGTAGTTAATGCAAACTTAGCAGAGTTAGTTTTTACTACGTCCATAAATACTGAAATGTAGAATTACAGTGGTTCCTTTCTAGCTTGTCATGCCTGTAGAACAAAATGTCTTACTGTCATTATTCTATTAGGTTGATGATTTTATAGCTCATTTTGTAACTGCTGTTTAGTTATTTATTCATAATCATCCCATAGTGATCTCATTCATCCCCTGACCTGCATTTATCATTTTTTTTGTTTAAGTAGTAGATATCTCAGTCCTTAAAAATAAGATAAGATGAGCCTTTATTAGTCCCACAATGGGAAGAATGATTATGACTTCTTATTACACATTTACTCATGAAGAACCTTGACAGGTTTTACATTTTTATAAATTTATTTTGGCTAGTTTTCTACTGTTTTTGTCTTAGTGAGAATTTTCATCCCACCAAAGTACAATTTTTCCCCTCTACACATTTAGAATTTGCTCAGGGCCCCTTTACACAGATGGAGGGTGTTGGGCGACCAAAGGGGTTTAAATATATCGGAGATGTTTCTAGTGCTCTTCTATCCCCCTTTCCACAGGCGTGGAGATCGTTGAGAAATCACTGGAAGATGAATAAATGGCCAGATCTTTCAGTGATCTTTCAATTACTTCAGCCATCGCCAAGATCTCTCAATGATCTTCCAGTGATCTCCACAGTTACCACAGTTGAGAGATTGTTTTGATTCAGTCCAAAACAATCTCTCAGCAGTCACCAAAGTGATCTCTCAACAAACTCTCAAGGAGCACTTAATTATCTCATTGATCTCCTACTGATCTCTCCATGATCTTTTAATGAACTCTATTGGTCTTTCATCGAACACTCAGTGATCCCTCACTGATCTCTCCGGCTTCTCACCTTCAGGGTGGAAAAAAATTTGGCATTCATTGAAAAATCACCAAGAGATCACTGAAGGATCACTTAGAGATCACTGGGAGATTGATGAGATTGTTGAGTGGTCAAGGAGACTTTAAGGAGCTCTCATTGATCTCCCAATTATCACTCAGCGGTCTTTTAATGAATGCCAAATTTTTCCACCCCGAAGGTAGAGATGGCTGAGAGATCAGTGAGGGATCGCTGAGTGTTCAATGAAAGACCAATACAGTTCATTGAAAGATTGCCAAGAGATCATTAAAAGATCAATGAGATCGTTGAGAGATCACTTCCCTTTGGTGATCGTTGAGAAGTTGTGGATTTTTTTGGAACCGTGGAGATTACTGAAGATCATTGAGAGAAACAAATTAACTCCTATTGCAACTCTCCGTAGCTCTTTGAAACTGCCAGCAGACCAGGGATTGAGCCCATAAAGATAAACTTGTGTTTCTCTGGTGTGCCAACATTGATGTGTTGATATTGCTGATATCAGGGTATCAGTCCCACAGGAGTTCACAAATCATTTTTGCAAGTCTCAGTTCTTAAATCTCAAGTCTTAAGTCACTTCATGGTTGCAGAAAAGTGATTGATTATCCACTACATGCCCTCTGGTCTTCTTAGAACTGCATTGTAATGTCTCAGGAACTGAAAATATGTCTTGTCCTCTATCTAATAGCTTTTAGTAATAGCATGTCCTAATATTACTGCTCGTCAGTCAGGCGTCCTGGGACAGTACTAACTAGCTGTGCTAAGCTAGTGGAGAAGTTATGGGACAACTTCAATCAGTTCATGGACTCACACAGATCCAGGCTTGCTTGTTGCTCTTTTGTTTTATTCTGAGGTGGCCTCAAGTTAATTCCCACTCATTCCAGAGTTAACTACAGGTCTGTTAAACCACAATATGTGGGCTCAACAGCTGATACATTCATTTCCCATGATGCACCTGGTATTCCCGACAGTTACTCAGAATAGGCAAAATACATGTTCATCTCTGCTGTGTGTGTGTGTGTGTGTGTATGCTCCTCATCAGTCAAAGTTGTATTTATTTTGTATTTTATTTTGTATGTTTTGATTCACCCGTCTCTTTTATTTCAATTTACCTGTGTTACCATAAAAGCTGCTAACAGCTCAGTGTGCCAAGGTAAGTGAGCTCATCATCAAAACAAAGGTCTTGATGATGTCCTTTGGTCCTTTAGCGTTTGCTTTAGAGCAGTAGTTTGTGCATCAGGTTTTTCTTTAAAGATATCCAGTGAAATTTGCCCAAAACGAACAGATTCCAGCTATTTTTA
The DNA here is from genome assembly GCA_020510985.1 of Pholidichthys leucotaenia. NCBI lineage: Eukaryota > Metazoa > Chordata > Actinopteri > Cichliformes > Pholidichthyidae > Pholidichthys > Pholidichthys leucotaenia. The sequence continues at coordinate 206,706,615 of CM035839.1, forward strand.
ACATATTCTGTTCTTAAAAAGACAAAAAGGAAAGGAGAACAAAAACAACCTAAAGTAGTGTGTTAATAAGTAGTGTAGCATTTTACATTTTAGGTAATAGTTAAAGGAACAGCTCATCCCAAAATCAAATGTACATCATTTTCCTCTGACACACACTCATTTACACAGATTAAATCGGGGTGAGTTGCCAACTTTTAGATAGACGTGAGCTCCAGAGCAGAGGTTGCACTAGAATTTATTGTTAACAGTCATCTTGATGGACAGGGTTGTAAAAATTCCATCATGACCTATTATGATTATGATCCATAATTTAAAACTAAAATTATATATAGTATGAAGGAACCCTTTGACATTTTCACTGTTGATCCAGGAATCCATGCATAACAAGGCTTTGATTTTGGACTGAATCAACTATTAACTCATTCTGTTCAGGTATAATAAACTGAAGTGAATTGGATTCATTTACATTTATTCATTACTAGTTAAATACTGTTACCATAAAAATGGCTTTTTTCCATATTTATTACTAGCAAATTTCACATGGATTATAACTGGATAGCTTCAAAGATAAACAAGTAACCCAGTTGTGGTAAGTTTATACAGTACTGTTAAAAAGTGTTTGCCCCTTCCTGATTTTATATTTTTGCACTTTTGTCACACTTAAATGCTTCAGATCATCAAACATATTTTAATATTAGACAAAGATAACCTGAGTAAATACAAAATGCTGTTTTTAAAGGATGATTTCCTTTATTAAGGGGGGAAAAAGCTATCCAAACCTACCTGACCCTGTGTGAAAAAGTAATTCTCCCCCTTGTTACATCATGAATTACTGTGTTTAACCACATGTTTAGAAAACTGAATTTAATTTCACTAGCCACACCCAGGCCAGATTACTGCCGGACCTGTTGAATCAAGAAATCACTTAAATAGAACCTGTCTGGCAAAGTGAAGTAGGCTCAAAGATCTCAGCAAGCAACACATCATGCAGCTTTAGATCGCTAAAGAAATTCAAGAACAGATGAGAAACTAAAACCCAGAACAACATCTAAAGAACTTCAGGCTCACTTGCTTCAGTTTGGACACTGGTCCATGAGTCAACAATAAAATGGCATCCATGAGAGTCAATGAGAGTCAAAACCACTGCTGACCAAAAAGAACACCAAGGCTCGTTTCACATTTGCCAAAAAAAACAAAAAAACCCTTGATGATCCTCAAGACTTGTGGGAAAATATTCTGTGGACTGACAAGACAAAAGTTGAACTTTTTGGAAGGCATGCATCCCGTTACATCTGGTGTAAAACTAAAGCAACATTTCATAAAAAGAACATCATACCAACAAACATAGTGGTGGTAGTGTCATGGTCTGGGGCTGCTTTGCTGCTTCAGAACCTGAACGACTTGCTGTAACTGATGGAAACATGAATTCTGCTCTCTACCATAAAATCCTGAAGGAGAATGTCCGGCCATCAGTTTGTGACCTCAAACTCAAGCCCTCCAATGTGTCTGAATTAAAATAATTCTGCAAAGAAGACTGGGCCACAATTCATCAACAGCCAGTTATCAAAAAACTCTTGATTGCAGTTGTTGCCACCAAGGATGACACAAGGGGGCAATTACTTTTTCATGTAGGGCCAGGTACTGTAGGTTTGGATAGCGTTTTTTCCTTAAAGGGCCTATATCATGCTATTTTAAGCCTTTCAGAGTAAACTATATGCATGTATGTGATAGTATATTACCTTTGGTACACTGGAGAATGAATTTCTTATGAAATATGAGTTATTTTCGCAAGCCCGGAAGTAAGATGCCTCGATCTCTGAGGCTCTACCTCTCTTTCTTGTGGCTGCCGCCCATTTCATGACATAACCCCTAAGCCGGCTGCTGCAGCGTGTCGCTGGGTTCCGCCCATGAAAACAACATCTACAGTAAACTTTAGAAAAGATGGATGAGCATGTTGAACTCTTTAGCCTCCTGTTATTATTTTAGCCTATAATATTATTCTTATGTAGTGTATGGTTAATCACGTTTAATATTATGATTTTAGCCTCTGCATTCTGGTCTATTTTGACCATTTCTGACGAGTAGGCTCTTCTTTAGGAAGGCTGAACAAACTCCTAAATCTCTCACAGCCAAAGACACATTTACGCCACTTAGAAGACATTGTCTTACGTAAAAAAGCAAACAGTTGTTGTCACTGAGCAGATTAGGTGCGAGCGGAACTACTTCTTCACAGCGACAATGCTAAAATGAAAGAGTTTTGCCGATCACCGCTCCGTTTGCTGCGTGGAGAAAGTGGGTGTGTGCGTTAGCCTGGGGGCGGTGCTGGCAGCACAGGCACTTCCTGGAGTGGACGGCTCACCCACGTTTATACGTATGAACGTGGGGACCCAGTCATTATCAGGGACAGGGCAGAGCAGCAGCTCAGAGAGCAGGGTTGAGGAGGAATACTCAGAGACGCGTGAATGGAGCAAAATACCACTTTGGGGGTGTTTTTGGTGAGGAATTAACATTATAACATGCTTAAAAGCTCAAAAAAGTCGATTTTGCATGATATAGGCTCTTTAATAAATGAAGTCGTCATTTAAAAACTACATTTTGTTTGACTCTGGTTTTTTTTTTCTAATGTTAAAATATGTTTGATGATCTGAAACATTTAAGTGACAAATATGCAAAAATATAGGAAATTAGGAAGGAGGCAAATACGTTTTCACAGCACTGCACGTGAAGTCTGAAAAATGTTTCCTTCCATCCTGGCTGAGTGTAGCACTGATGTTTATTTATGTGCTCCTTGGGAGAGAAGACACATGGCAGGTGTCTGTGGGCTGGTTACTAAGAACATGTTCTCCTCTCGCCAAAGATACCACTCGGCCTAGGAGGGACTATGAGGTGGATGGGCGAGACTACCACTTTGTGATGTCCAGAGAGCAGATGGAGAGAGACATCCAAGAGCACAAGTTCATTGAGGCGGGCCAGTACAACGATAACCTGTACGGGACCAGCGTCCAGTCTGTGAAATATGTGGCAGAGCGGGTGAGACGCTGCATGTTCATGGAGATCAGCGGTGTGGCGTTAAACCTTACTGAAGGGCCAGTATGAGGGGACTGAGTAAAGCTCGGGGCCATGCAATCATTACAGAATATAGCACAACTTTTGTTGCAGCATAATATTTGTTATAACTTAATTGTTTATGGTGTAAAAGTTTATAAAATGGTCATTACTCTTTTCAAACTTTACTCTTTTTTTAGCTGGATGATGAAATTTAGAAATTAACCTATTCTATGTACTGTAATTACTGGCATATTTGCACATTTTCAATTATAAAAGGCCCAAATAAAGCATGTAAATTATAAATGACATGTTGCTAAAACATTATGACTGCAGTGTATCTTTGAAGAGGAGAAAAAGGTCTATTAATTTTAAGCATTTGAGAAATAACACTTTCTGCTCAGGAAGAAGGAAAAAAAAAGTATTGAAAATGTCTTACATTAAATAAAATGTAGTATGCAGGCAGCATTCAGATATTTATTTTTTTCATATTTGTTTTTAGTTCTGAACAACATATAAAATCAATAGTGGTGTTGGCATTATTGCGTTAATCGCCTGTTAACGCTTCGCCCCCATTAATGGTGACAAATTTTGTGATTGTTGTTAATGGCAGAAAGCGCAAACAGTAGTTTTTGGGCCTAGCTGCACTCCGTACGGAAGCGCTTTGCAGCCATAGACACTGGCCTCACCATACAGACATTGTGAAGTCAAACAAGTTGGAGCACAGCTATGGAAATCCCCAAAGTTTATGTTATCTGTCGGAGCTCTCACCTGGATAACTGTCACAGCCTCCTCCAAAACTTCACCTGGATGTTGGTTGTTCTTCTTTGGAAACAGGTTAGCCAGCTACCAGAATCAGAATCAGAATCAGGTTTATTGCCATTGTTCATGTAGTACACAAACTAGGAATTTGTCTCGGTACAATGCTGCAACATTAAACATGATAAGATAAAAGAAATAAACTATACATGTAATAAAGTGTAGGATAAGATTAAGTGATACTGGTCAACAGTTAAAATATATTAGCCAGCAGCAGATACTGTGGAGAACTATATAGTGCAGTCGGTAATGCAGGAAGAAAACAGTGATGATTGACATGAGTCTGGTTGAGCTGCTGTACATAGTGCACGAGAGTCAATAAGTCACTTAGTGTTCAGCAGTCTGATGGCAGAGGGGAAGAAGCTGTTCATGTGACGGGAGGTTTTAGTCTGGATGGACCGAAGTCTTCTACCAGAGGGGAGGGGGGCAAACAGTACATGACCAGGGTGTGAGGAATCGGCTATGATCCGGCCAGCACGCCTCCGGGTCCTGGAGATGTACAGATCCAGGAGAGATGGGAGCTTGCAGCCGATCACCTTCTCAGCAGTGCGCACGACGCGCTGCAGCCTTAGTCTGTCCCTGGCAGTGGCTCCTGCGTACCACACGGTTATGGAGGTGGTGAGGATGGACTCGATGATGGCTGTGTAGAACTGCACTAACATCTTGGTGGGTAGCTTGAGCTTCCTCAGCTGCCGCAGGAAGAACATCCTCTGCTGGGCTTTTTTGATGAGTGAGCTGATGGTCGGCTCCCATTTGAGGTCCCTGGTGATGGTAGTGCCTAGGAAGCGGAAGGAATCAGCAGTGGTGATGGGAGAGCCTGAGAGGGTGAGGGGGGGCAGAGGAGTAGTGACTTTCCTGAAGTCTACAATCATCTCCACTGTCTTCAGAGCGTTCAGCTGCAGGTTGTTATTGCTGCACCAGGACGCCAGCTGGGCCACCTCTCTCCTGTAGGCGGACTCGTCGCCGTTGGAGATGAGCCCGATGAGGGTGGTGTCGTCCGCAAACTTGATCAACTTGACAGACTGGTGGCTGGAGGTGCAGGAGTTGGTGTAAAGGGAGAAGAGTAGGGGGGAAAGTACACAGCCCTGGGGTGATCCGGTGCTGATGCTAGTATAGTCTGAGACAGTCTTTCCCAGCTGCACATGCTGCCTCCGGTCCGTCAGGAAGTCGATGATCCACCTGCAGAGGGAGTCAGGCACGTTGAGCAGGGACAGCTTGTCCCGGAGCAGAGCGGGGCGGATGGTGTTGAATGCGGAGCTGAAGTCCACAAACAGGATCCTGGCGTAGGTTCCCGGGGAGTCCAGGTGCTGCAGGATGGAGTGGAGGGCCAGGTTGACTGCGTCGTCTACAGACCTGTTGGCTCGGTAGGCAAACTGCAGCGGGTCCAGGAGAGGGGTGGTGATGGACTTGAAGTGGGACAGGACCAGGCACTCAAAGGACTTCATGACTACAGAGGTGAGCGCTACAGGTCTGTAGTCATTAAGTCCAGTGATCCGTGGCTTCTTGGGGACAGGGATGATGGTGGAGGATTTGAGGCAGGACGGCACGTGGCATAACTTAAGGGAGGTGTTAAAAATGTCTGTGAAGACAGGAGCCAGCTGTTTCGCACAGAGTCTCAGGGTGGAGGGAGACACGCCGTCTGGGCCGGGGGCCTTGCGCGGGTTCAGTCTGGAGAACTGTTTGAGCACATCCTGCTCACTGATGATAAGGGGAGGGGGGGAGGAGGGGGGGGGGTGCCTTAAATGAAGTAGGGAATGTGGAGGCTGTGGAGCTGGAGGGAGGGGGGGAGTTGGACACAGATGACGAGGTGTCAAAACGGGCATAGTGTTGGGACAGTCTTTGACAAAGGGCTTTGTCATCCTGACCTTTAGGAGCCTTAGGTCGATAGTTGGTGATTTGCCTCAGTCCTCTCCACACGGAAGCCGAATCATTAGCAGTGAACTGCTGCTGGAGTCTCTCTGAGTATAGAGATTTAGCCCTCTTCAGCTCTCTGTTAAACCGGTATTTAACCTCCCTGTAGCAGTCCCTGTCTCCACTTTTCAGCGCTGCTTCCTTCTCCTTCCTGATCTGTCTGAGCTTAGCTGTGAACCAGGGTTTGTCATTAGAGTAACTCACCCTGGTGCGTGATGGAAGAATGTTCTCTTCACAAAAGTGGATATATGAGTTCACAGTGTCCGTGTACTCATCCAGATCATGCGTGGCTCCTTTAAACATGCCCCAGTCAGATATTTCCATGCACGTTTCCAGCTTCTCCTCAGCATCACTGGTCCGTATCTTCGTAGTGCTCACAACAGGTTTAGTGAGCTTCAATCTCTGTCTGTATGTGGGAATGAGGTGAACCATCACGTGATCAGATAATCCCAGCGCAGCTCGAGGGACAGCGCGATATGCGTCTTTCACTGTGGTGTAACAGTGATCCAGTGTGTTTAATCCTCTGGTGGGGCATTTAATAAACTGTTTGTAGCGGGAGAGATCGTGGCTCAGATTGCACTGATTAAAGTCGCCAGCCACAATAATCAGCGAGTCTGGAAAAATCCGCTCTGTGTGTTGAATGTGATCCGCGAGCACGCGCTGAGCTTCGCGCGTGTCCGCGTCGGGAGGGGCGTACACAGCGATCATTATAAAAGAAGCAAACTCCCGCGGGGAATAGAAAGGCTTGCAATTGATAACAAGAAATTCCAAGGCAGGAGAACAGTGTTTGGAAATTACCGTTACATCAGAGCACCAGCTGCAGTTGATGTAGAAGCAGACTCCGCCTCCTGTGGTCTTGCCGGAAAGCTCTGTGTCACGATCAGCACGGAAGAGCTGAAAGCCGTCGAGGCGCAGCGCGCTGTCCGGTATATTTTCCCGGAGCCAGGTCTCAGTAAAGCAGAGGACAGCTGAGGAGGCGAGGTCCTTAAAACGCATCAGCAGTCTCAGTTCATCTACCTTGTTAGAGAGAGAGTTGGTATTGGACAGAAATATGCCAGGCAGCGCCGTTCGCGAGCCTCTCCTGCGAAGCCGCACGAGAGCGCCCGCTCGTCTACCTCTCTTTCGCCGTCTCACTTTCCGAGCCAAACAGTAAACCAGATCGGCGGCAGGGGCTAGAAAAACTGGGAGGAGGTCCGTGGGGGTGAAAGTCCTGATTTTTAGAAGTTCTTCACGGGTATAAGTGCAAGCAGACACACAATTGACAAACAAAAACAAACAAAGAGCGCAGCGAAGCACCATGTCGACCGCTGTGGGCGCCATCTTGGTACCAGCTAACAGCTACGTGCTTTGTAGTTCCCCGCCAACAGCTGACACAGAAACTCCACCTGTTTCATCCATATAGCTTTGGACCCAACTGTCAGCAGGGGAGTAGCAGTCTAAAATTCTCAAGCTGTGTTCGTAATGTCCATTTATTCCCACATCCTGTTTTTGCAGCACGGTGGGGGCATCATGGGCGAGATAGTGGTCTGTTAATGTTTACAATTTTTTGCTAAAAAAAAATTGTGTCTTTTGTGACACACAAGGTCTATTGTTTTGTGTTGAGCTGCTTAAAAGTGGTGGATGTTTGCTATGGAAGTGTAGATGCTGAGTTGTGTTGCAGTGACGTTACTGAGCCGTGGCATTCTGTTTGCACATGCAGTAGTACTTTTGAGAATTTTTTGTAGAATATTCTGAATAGTTTTTGTTGTTTTGGATATGTTGAGAGCTTTAATAAACATGCAGGTGAAGAAAGCAAGCATATTTGTCTACTCCCATATTTAAAACAGTATGAGAAACTTGAAAAATTACCAACTTAAGGTACACTGTATCTGAATGGAAAAACACGTGATTAACGCATTATTAATTGAGATTAACTCAACATTCCAAAAAATTAATTGCAATTAAAAATTTTAATCGTCCGACACCACTAAAAATTAACCTTTTATTGCTAACAAACCACATTCGCAACAGTGAACAACCAAATAATAATAATTCAAAAATACAGATATGATGAAATGAAATGATGTCCGAGGCAATTTGCCTCTGGTAGGGTCACCCAAGACAAACTGGTCCTGAGTGAAGGGCCAGACTAAGAATGATCCAACAGACTCTCATGATAAATACTAGAACAAGGATTCGGTGTACCCCGCTCAGTATGGGGTTACCAGGGCCCCACCCTGGAGCCAGGCCTGGGGGAGGAGCTTGATGGCTAGCATCTGGTGGCTGGGTTTCTGCCCATGGGATCCGGCCGGACTCAGCCCAAAGGAGTTACATGGGTCTGCCCTCCAGTGGGCTCACCACCAGCAGGAGGGAGCATGTGGATCAGGTGGCGGTCAAAGGCGGAGACCTTGGCGGTCTGATCCCAAGCTTCCTAAACTGGCTTTTGAGACGTGGAATGAAAATGCATATTATAATATTAATATTTATCAAATCATTAACAAGTTAGTATAAATTTGAATTAAGGTGCGTTCAGACCAAATGCGAAGTGAATTTTTTTGCGCAGTGCAAATTTTTTTTTTTTTTTTGTTACTTATTTGTACCCGTAGGTAGATTTGGTTTGCAGTCTGGTGACAAGCCACCGGCTGCCGGTCGCTGCGTGCGCGAGCGCCCTAAACCTACATGTTTTTGGTATGCGGGAGGAAACCGGAGAAATCCCGGAGTAAACCCACGCAACACAGGGAGAACATGCAAACTCCACACAGCTCACTGTTGGTCGGGGGCTGGGATCGAACCCACGATCTCATGATCCCTGCGATCCCCCGGCCAAGGGTAAAACTGTGCTGCCACAGTGCTAAACCACTGCGCCACCGTGCAGCCCATATATATAATATATATATATTAAATATATACTGTATAAAGTCAATAGAAAGAGGCGAGCACATGCAAACTTGCGCATTTGCACATTCACATCCGAAAGCTATTTTGAAAATGAGACTGATACTCACCTGGAGACAGAAGGACCAGGAGCTCCGCAGCTGAATCGGAGTGTTAGTTTTTACCCATGGAGTCCTGCCACAGACGTGCTAACCAGGCTAGCAGTGTAAACAACCCATCATCCAGGTGAAATTTTGGAGGCAAGGACAATTTTCTCAAGTGAGAGCTCCGTCAGATAATGTAAACCTAAGCATGATAGTGTTTTGGGGATTTCCACAGCAGGTTGAACACAGCTGCAGAAGTTATAAAGGCAACTTCGCCTGCCTGCTACTCACTCAGATGGTGAATTCATGCCTGTTCACGTGTTTACATTGAGTGTGTGTGAATGTAATTGCGACGCACGAGGAAATTCGCCCATTTGCGTTTGGTCTGAACGCACCTTTAGAAATACACTGCATTACAGTAAATAGAGTAAATTAGATTGCAGTAGATTAAATTAGAATAGATTAGAGTATATTATATTAGATTACAGTAGATTAAAGTTGAGTAGAGTAGGCTATATTAGATTGCAGTAGATTAAATTAGAATAGATTAGAGTATATTATATTAGATTACAGTAGATTAAAGTTGAGTAGAGTAGGCTATATTAGATTGAAGTAGATTAAATTAGAATAGGTTGCAATAGATTATACTGGAGTCGAGTAGAGTAGGTTATAGTAGATTGAAGTAGATTAAATTAGAACAGATTACATTAGATTATATTAAAGTTGAGTCGAGTAGATTATATTAGAGTAGATTAAAATAGAATAGATTTTATTATATTATATTAGTGTTGAATAGAGTAGGTCATATTAGAATAGATTAGAGTAGGTTAGGTTATATTAGAGTAGATTAAATTAGAAGAGATTACAGTAGATTATATGATATTAGAGTCAAGTAGAGTTGATTAGAGTGGATTATAATAAAGTTGCGTAGAGTAGGCTATATTAAAGTAGATTAAATTAGAACAGATTACAGTAGATTATATTAGAGTTGAGTAGATTATGTTAGAGTAGATTAAATTAGAATAATCAGATTATATTGGAGTTGAGTAGAGTAGGTTATATGAGATTAGAGTAAATTAAATTAGAAGAGATTAGATTATATGATATTAGATTATATTAGAGTCGAGTAGATTATATTAGACTCAAGTAAATTAAAGTTGAGTAGAGTAGGTTGTATTAGATTGAAGTAGATTAAATTAGAACAGATTACAGTAGATTAGAGTCAAGTAGAGTAGATTATATTAGAGAAGATTAAAATAGATTAAATTATATTAGAGTTGCATAGAGTAGGTTATATTAGAATAGATTATATTATATTGGAGTAGAGCAGGTTAGATTAGATTAAATTAGAAGAGATTACAGTAGATTATATGATATTAGAGTCAAGTAGAGTAGATTATATTAAAGTTGAGTAGAGTAGGCTATATTAGATTAGATTAAATTAGAACAGATTACAGTAGATTATATTAGAGTCGAGTCAAGTAGATTATGTTGAAGTAGATTAAATTAGAATAGATTAGATTAGAGTTGCATAGAGTAGGTTATATTAGAATAGATTAGATTATATTAGAGTCGAGTAGAGTAGGTTATATGAGATTAAATTAAATTAGAAGAGATTAGATTATATGATATTTGATTATATTAGAGTCAAGTCCAGTAGATTATATTAGATTAGATTATATCAAAGTTGAGTAGAGTAGGCTATATCAGATTGAAGTAGATTAAATTAGAATAGATTACAGTAGATTATATTACAGGCGAGTAGAGAAGATTATATTAGAATAGATTAGAGTTGCGTAGAGTAGGTTATATTAGAGTAGATTAAATTAGAAGAGATTAGAGTAGATTATATTAGAGTCGATATATTAAAGTAGATTAGAATAGATTTATTAGATTAAATTAGATTATATTAGTGTAGATTAGAGTAGAATAGATTAAATTTAAGTAGATTAGCGTATACTACAGTAGATTAAATTGGGGTAGATTATATTAGTGTAGATAAGAGTAAATTAGATTAGAGTTAAATAGATGATTATATTAAATAAGATTAGAGTATATTAGTTTTTTGTCTCCCTTCAGAGAAATTCGTTATGACAAACCCAACATGAACAGCAATAATTGCAGCAACACATTGCCTCCTTTCATTCCTTCCTTTTCCTTTTATACTTTATCACATAACAAATTAGGTTTTTCTTTCAGTCAAAACTGCCTAGTAAAGCTAAAATCTAAGTCCATATCCCCATAATTCGTATTCTTTGTTACAAAATCTTGAAATTGATATTTATTGTCACAGTGGCCATTGTTTGTGCTAGTTCAAAGGAAGATAGCAGTGCGAGTTTGAAGGTGTGTCCTGTGTATCATCATGGATCGTACCAGTATTTAGAGCCAGTGTTTGTCAGCAAATCGCATAAAATATATTAGAGGGCCATGTTTGGGCCCATGATATTGGCTCATTTAATGTAGAATGTGATATTCAGTCAGATATTTTTCTCAACCTGCTCTGACTTCTGTACAGAAGTCTTTGATTTATTATGACTGAGTGACTCTGTACAGTCCAGCAACAACATTACAGGTCATGTGTGTTCCATCTCTTCCTCAGGGTAAACATTGCATCTTGGATGTGTCTGGAAACGCCATCAAACGACTCCAAGTAGCACAACTCTATCCCATCGCTATCCTAATAAAACCCAGATCTATTGACTCTTTAATGTGAGTATTCTTGTCTGTTATTGCAAACTACATACAGTCAGAAGATGTTTCTCTTCAATTAACCAATATGACATGAGACAGAGAGTAATTCTTAATTTCATTCATTCTTTAAGGCACATTTCCAATAGTTGGCTTGGGCTAGATCTGAGCTGGGAGCTGGGCGCTAGCCATCTAGGGTTAGCAATAGGAGGAGGGCGTTAACTAACGGAGGAGTTAACTGTGGCTCTTGGGAATTTAAAGAGACATGCACTGAAATGAGCTGTTTTGAGGAATGCTGCAAAAGATGATTAACAATTACGCTGCAAAATCTATGTCACAAACGTTTCATTAAGACCTGTGGGAGCTGTCAAAATGTGGAAAAAGTGCAGTCAGTGACCCCATTTAAGCAACAGCAGATGATGATTTTTCTTTGTTTAATCATATTGGTCTACCAAGACAAATATTTCTGGGATTGCGGTTGATGTTGCCAGTAGCACAAACTATAATTAAAAAAAAAACAGCATAATGTAGAAGGGAATGACTTTATGGTCACTTTACACACATGAACAACCAAATATTTTATATTGTCCATCAGTCATAAACAGTTGAAACCAGAAGTTTACATACACTTATAAAAAGACACAAAACCTTTTTTTTCCTCACTGTCTGACATTTAATCAAGACTAAACTTTTCCTGTTTTAGGTCAGTTAGGATTACCAAAATTATTTCTATTTGATAAATAATTTTTATATTTGCTAAATATTTTTGGGAGAATTTTTTTATTACTTTCTTCAAAGTCAGAAGTTTACATACACTAATCTCAGGGAAAGAACTGGGGGGACTCCCCCGTAAATGAAGAAAGTAACAGCTTTGTTTTTTACATACAATAAAATGGAAACTGGAACAGTGAAGGAACCTTTATCTTGATTACTAGAAATAGTGAAAGGTTGGTTTACAATAAAATCAGATGAGTAAAATCCACTGACAAATGGTGTCTGGTGTTTGTGTTCTGTACAGGGACATGAATAAGAGACTGACAGAGGACCAAGCCAAGAAGACATTTGACAGAGCGATGAAGCTGGAGCAGGAGTTTGGCGAATTCTTCACAGGTATGACACTTTTATCAGAGGCGATCTTTATGTCTCGTTTTAAAACTCTTACAGACACAGTGTATGAGAACATAAGCCATGCCCTTCCATCAACTAAACTCTGAAGAGAACACTGAAAAAAAACTGTAGCCACATAGCTGAATACACATCCCTAAAACATCTGGATGAGTGTTTAGAGATTTTCTCTGAGTTAAGTCTTACTCAGAGACATCCATTAATATTTAAGGGTCCCATTCACTGCATTTTTCCCTCGTGCTGACATTTCCCACGGGTCTTAAAGGGTCCGTGACAAGATCTTGGAACTATGCATAAGTATTCAGTATGAATTTATCTTCAATCATCCACATAGTTGGTTCTGTTGAATTAGAACGCTAAATAAGTGGAAAAATATTTCTAAGTGAATTCAAATTTAGCACCATGTTGCACTAACTCGATCTCCTGAGACTCACCTCATTTCCGGATATGATGTCATGAGGAGAGTTTCCTCTCGGCTGATCCGTGTGCTGTCAATGTAAACAAGCTGTTTAGCTTCTGTATCAGCGAAGAAATGCCGAAACGCTGCGTGGCGGCTGGGTGTTCTAATTGCCCCAGTGAACATATAAGCCTGTTGGCATTCCCAAAAGATCCCGATCTTCTTAAAAAATGGGCTTAGCAAGTACAGAGAACAAGGGACAAATGGCAACCAACACCATCTTGCAGCCTGCACTTGTGACAAAGGCTGCAGTGAACAGTCGAAACATGTAAAGAAGGTAAAAACATCTCCTTTGTATTTTTGTCTTTAATAAGAACAAAAGGTAAATAAATGGCTAGCTCCTTGCTCAGCTAGCTCTCTTGAGCCAACTAACATAAATTTATCTCAATGAATGAATGAAATAATGCATGACTGGTGGACAGGGGTGTGTGGTTTCAGTGGTCGATAGGATATGACCGGCCCCTGGAGTACAGTAAGCACAGAAATATTCAGGAATGAGTGGTTAAACTGCTAGGTTCAGTTAGCTGCATTTGGTCCTGATTAGAGATAATACTACAAAAAAAATCTGTCTAAGAATGATGTAGATGGTCAAGTGTTGGTAGATGAACAACAATTCTAGTCAGGGTGAATAGAATTTTAGAAAATAATGATCAAAACTGGTCAGATCGACAGTTAAACTAACGCCAGGTGGCTTGTCCTTCACCCTCTCCCCGCTGAGGCGAGCTCCTAATGTGGCTAGACTGACTGATGCCGACCGCCTAGCCAAGCTAATGCTAATGGATCAACGTAGCATCATGGTGAAAATATAGCAAAATAAGACAGAATGACACAAGATATATTATCTGTGGATTAATGAACCAGGTGGAAACAGGGATGTTTATTAGGGTGACTGAAATCTAAAGAAAAAAATAATATAAATCACGCTGAATAAACTAACTTCCTAGTAGCACTGTTAGCGCTGAAGCTAGCGCCTTGGCTGGGCTCTCCGCTCATCTACATATGAAGACAGACAGCTATACTGACCAATAATAGAGTATCAAGGCTAGGTTTACCTTTTCTTGATGTAGAGGAAAAAAACCCAGGTGTAGAAGAGCTTGGAATAACGAGGCGATGTGATTTATAAACCAAAGTTTATTATCAGCTTCGCTCCTCTAACAAGTCTCATCTCAGTGCAGAAACAGAATAAGAGAGCGAACACATTCAGCTCTACATACTTATACCTACACATAACAAAAGACATGCATATCAAAGCTGACATCCCGCATTATCTTAATCCCCCCTCCTTTGTCTTCGTACTCCTCCACCTGACCCTGGGTGGTCAGGGCGATCGATCTGGTCTCCACCGCAGCACCTCGGATGCTCTTTGATCTTCGCTGGCGGTTGAGACCTCTTGTCCTGTTCTGAGGTGTGAAGTCGTTGTACATATGTAATCACCAAACATTCTCACATACTTATACATATGTAGGTTATGGGATATATGATTAATATAAACCACAGCCCCCCCGCCAAACGACTAAGAAAAGGACAATAATAAAAAATTCACAGTTTAAGATAATTACTATGACATACTAACTGCTAAACCTCTTGACAAGGAAGAAACTTTCCAGCAGCTATGCTCCTGTAGAGAATTCAGTGGTAATCATAACAGCGTAGTAATATCACAAGTCAGTCTTAAACTGTTACAGCACAATTAGTGAACAACTTTTGAGTAGTTTGCTTCAGTCCCTGTGCCGTCTGGGTTTTAATCTTCTCCCGAATCTGCTGTGGGTCCGCTTGGGCGTCCTGCTGGGACCTTCCTGTAAGGAATCTGCAGCTTGGGAAGGAGAGTGATTATTTGTTCCCTGCAGGGGGGCTGAGTCTTTTCTCTTGGGGGGTCTACCCCGCCGAGGTGCTCTCGCCAACCGTGCAGGTTCGTCTCTCAACAAGAAGGCAGGTTTAAGTCTGTCAATGCTGACTGTTTTTTTTCTGTCCCCTAAATCAAGCACAAAATGCTTATCACCAGGTTCCAGCACTCTGAATGGTCCATCGTATGGTGGACGGAGCGTCGATTTTAAAGCTTCATGCCTAACAAAAACGAATTCAGCGTTTTTTAAAGCTTGGGGGACAAAAACCCGTGGAAAAGAGTGGTGTGCCGGTCCGGGGAGAGTGTCCGGTCCGCTGCTGCCTGAAAGCCTCATGGCTGGGAGATGCCCAGGCTCTGGGTTCTCTGGTAAAAATTCACCTGGGAGTCTGAGAGGTTGTGCAAAAACTAATTCTGCTGGGGAGGCGTCTAGATCCTCTTTAGGCGCAGCACGCAACCCCAATAAATCCCAGGGGAGTTTATTTACCCAATTTGTATCCGTTAGTGAGGCCCTGAGGGCGGCCTTTAAAGATCTGTGAAAGTGCTCGCATAACCCATTAGCCTGAGGGTGATAAGCGGTGGTGCGGTGAATTGTCGTTCCTAAGCTGCTGGCCATGGCTGACCAAAGCTCTGAGACAAATTGAGGCCCCCTATCGGACGTGATGTCCGATGGGACGCCGAAACGCGCCACCCAGTTTGTCAAAAAAAACGCGAGCGACTTCCGCCGCTGTGGTTGACGCCAGAGGGACCGCCTCAGGCCAGCGCGTAGTACGATCTATCATTGTTAACAGGTGTGTGAAACCCTGAGACGAAGGTAGTGGTCCCACGAGGTCGACATGAATGTGGTCGAACCTTCTAGCTGGGATTCGAAAAGGCTCTAGAGGGGCTTTTGTGTGTTCGTGTATTTTGGCGCGCTGACAAGACATGCAAGTTTTTGCCCATTCCTTTACATTTTTGCGCAGGCCGGGCCACACAAACTTTTCGGCGACCATTTTAACCGAGGCGCGCACACCTGGGTGCGCGAGGGAGTGAATTGAGTCGAAAATACGGCGGCACCATGCAGCTGGGACTACCGGGCAAGGTCGGCCGGTTGAAACGTCGCAGATTAGGGGGGGTACACCGTCACGTAAACCCCTTTCCTCCAGCCTTAACCCTGTTGGTCCAGACAGGAGTGCGCACACGTCCACGTCACTGCTTTGTCCCTCTGCCATGGCTGCATAATCTATCCCTATGTGAATTGGGGCCGCGTACATGTCCGCGTTGGCGAAGAGTTCTGCGGCTGAGGTAGTATAATCTGTCTCCTCGCGCTCTGGCGATGTCACAGCGCGAGAGAGGCAGTCTGCTACCACGTTAAGTTTGCCTGCCACATGCCGAATGTCTGTGGTGAACTCTGAAATTGCAGCTAGCTGTCTTTGTTGCCTGCCTGACCATGGTTCTGAAATTTTAGCCATCGCAAAGGTGAGCGGTTTGTGTTCTACAAAAGCCATGAAACGCCGCCCTTCTAACCAGAACTGGAAGTGGCGGATGGATAAATTAAGCGCTAGCAGCTCCCTGTCAAAAGTGCTGTATTTACGCTCCATTTGGTTTAACGATTTGCTGAAAAACGCCAAAGGTTGCCAGGTTCCGCCAACGTGTTGTTCCACAACTGCCCCTATGGCCAGGTCTGAAGCGTCTGTGGTTAGCGCGATGCGGGCCGAGGGATCAGGGTGAACCAACAATGTGGCGTTCGCTAGAGCACTTTTTACTTCCGCGAAGGCGCGTTTGCGCTCCGGGGTCCATTCGACCGTGTTGGAAGGCTTTTGTTTTCTGAGCGCGGTATACAGGGGCTGCATGAGTTGAGCTGCGCGGGGGAGGAAACGGTTGTAAAAATTAACCATTCCCAAAAATTCTTGCAGCGATTTGACCGTTTGCGGTCGTGGAAAATTTTTTACTGCGTGAACTTTGTCTGGCAATGGGACTGCCCCCTCTGGTGAAACTCTGTGTCCCAAAAAATCAATTTGTGACACGCCGAATTTGCATTTGGCTGGATTGATTATTAACCCGTGCTCTTCTAGTCTCTGAAAAACCGTAGTGAGGTGTTGTTCGTGTTCTTCCTCCGACGAGCTGGCTACCAGCATATCGTCGAGGTAGACGAACACGAAAGGGAGATCGCGTAATACCGCGTCCATCATCCGCTGAAAGGTTTGAGCAGCGCCTTTGAGGCCAAACGGCATCCGCAAAAATTCAAAAAGACCGAAAGGGGTTATTACAGCCGTTTTAGGAATGTCTTCCGCTCGAACGGGGACTTGGTGATAGCCGTGGACCAGGTCTATTTTAGAAAAAATGCGCGCACCCGCCAGATGTAGTGAGAAATCTTGGATGTGAGGAATTGGGTAGCGGTCATGCACTGTCGCATTGTTTAATCTGCGGTAATCGCCGCACGGTCTCCAAGAACCGTCGGTTTTCAGGACCATGTGGAGTGGCGATGCCCAGGGGCTTTTCGAGCGTCTAATAATGCCTAATTTTTCCAGGGTGGCAAACTCGTCCCATGCTATGGTGAGCTTGGTCGCGTCTAATCGCCGAGCTTTGGCGAACACGGGTGGGCCTGTTGTGGGAATGAAGTGTTCAACCCCGTGTTTCGCTACTGTTGCTGAAAATTTTGGAACTGTGAGTGCTGGAAATAGGGTGAGTAGTTGGTCAAACTTACCTCCTGCTGTTGTGACGCCGGCCTGCACAGGTGGTGGAGAGACTCGAGCTGAGCAGGGAATAGAATAAAATGACAGTGCATTAACCAAGCGTCTATTTGCTAGATCAACTAACAACCCATGTGCACACAAAAAATCAGCACCCAACATGTTAAAGCTCACCGCCGCTACAATAAATGTCCATCTATAGTTGCGGCCGTGAATGCAAAGAGGCAGGCTCCTTTCACCGTAAGTGTCGATGATGGAGCTGTTGGCTGCCATCGCCCCATTTCCCCGGGGACCCATGGCCCGATCTGCGTGGGAAGGGGTGATAAAGCTCAGTTGAGCTCCGGTGTCGATCAGGAACTGTCTCCCGGTGTGTCCGTCAGTCACATAAAGAAGTTTATTTTTTTCGCCGAGAACCGCAGCCGTTAACGGTTCTCGGTTTTGGCGTTTTCCCGAACTTTTGAACTTGCAGGGGGGAACGCATTTGTACGCCCCCTCGGCGAAACGGTGGTGGTAATAGCAGATGTCGTTCCGCCTGCTGCGTCTTGGTCGTGTTGCCGCCATGGTGGGCGGGCTCTGCTCGGTTGCCTGTGGTTCTCCGTTGCTCTGGGCATCTGCGGATGCTGCTGTGGCCACCTGTTCCCTGCAGGCGTTGGTGAGTTGCTGCGCTTCTCGGGCCAGCGCGCGGAAGTCCTGCTGGGTGCTGCACCGCATGTTGATCAGCGTCCCTCTCATGTGTGGCGGCAGAGTGCTGAGGAAGATGTGTTGGAAGAGGAAGTTGTCGTTGTCCTCCTCCTTGAGCTGCAGCATGTCCTCCATGAGGGCCTTGGGTCTGCATCCTCTGTGGCCGTAGATCGCCAGGATCCTCTCTGCTCTCTCCTCGGCTGAGGGGACGAAGTTCTCGACGATGGTCACCTTCAGCTCTCTGTATTTGTCGTGAGCGGGCGGCTGTCGGATTATGCTCCGCGCGCATCTTGACGTGGCAGCGTCGAGTTTGGCGACGATGTGATAAAATTTCGTCTCGTCCGCCGTTATGCCCGCCAGTGCAAACTGAGCCTCAGCTTGCTGGAACCACGAGCTCGGGTCTTCTTGCCAGAATTCTGGCAGCTTGACGGTGACGGCGCTTGTGTGGGCCGTCCTTGATGTATCCGCCGGGTGAGAGTGCCTTTCTTCTGCTCTCACGGCGGCGCTGGGGATGGTGCTCGGTTGAGCTCTCTCTTCTGCCGTGGGGGAACGTCTTCCATCCGTTCCCCTGTCTGCATGGGCGCCGGCGCTTGCCTGGGTCGCCTCCGATGAGTCAATCGCGGGAGAACGTCTCTGTTCCATCCTCACGTCTGGTCACCAGTGTAGAAGAGCTTGGAATAACGAGGCGATGTGATTTATAAACCAAAGTTTATTATCAGCTTCACTCCTCTAACAAGTCTCATCTCAGTGCAGAAACAGAATAAGAGAGCGAACACATTCAGCTCTACATACTTATACCTACACATAACAAAAGACATGCATATCAAAGCTGACATCCCGCATTATCTTAATCCCCCTCCTTTGTCTTCGTACTCCTCCACCTGACCCTGGGTGGTCAGGGCGATCGATCTGGTCTCCACCACAGCGCCTCGGATGCTCTTTGATCTTCGCTGGCGGTTGAGACCTCTTGTCCTGTTCTGAGGTGTGAAGTCGTTGTACATATGTAATCACCAAACATTCTCACATACTTATACATATGTAGGTTATGGGATATATGATTAATATAGACCACACCAGGTAGGTTAAAACAGCTCATCTGAGACAGAAATTATATAAAGGCACTGTTTTTTAAGAGAAGTGAACATTTTGATGGGGTTTTTTTTCAATAATTACGTGACCAGCAGATACATTTTAGAACGTTAAAACACCACTTTTCAGTGAATGGGACATTTAAGGGTATGTACAAGGGGGGGCTGAAAAGTTCATAGTAGTCAAGTTTGACCAAATGTGGTTTATTTTTCAACCACAGGGAGACTATGTTGAAAAATAAACCACTATGAACTTTTCAGCCCCCCACCCCCCGTAATGCAAGATTTGTGAATCCTCTAAACAGAACAAAAATACAAATACAAAAAAATATTTGACTGCTGTACAGAAGCTGAACTTTACTAATTACTCTGTATGCGTGCAATGCACTGTACCTGTTTAACACAACCACTTCCTTTTGCCTTACAGCTCTGGTTCAAGGAGACACCTTAGAGGACATTTATAGCCAGTGCAAACAGGTCATAGAGGAACATGCAGGACCCTATATCTGGATTCCCTCCAAGGAGAAACTATAATAACTCATCATGCTGGAAGGCAATGTGGACTGCTAGGACCTAGCAACAAACTGTACCATATAATAAGTGTGTGGATGAACAGCCTTCATAAATACTTCCTGTGAATATTTTTTTATGAGTTTCTCTTTTGTTTGTAATTGCTTTGTTTTTCACTCAATGTGAATGTTCCTGAATGTAAACCACAAAGTGTTACAATGATTTATGTCTGCAAACATTTGTTCATGATTTTGCATATACATATACGTATATATATATATATATATATATATATATATATATATACACACATACACAGAGCGGGGAAAATAAGTATTGAACACATCAACATTTTTCTCATTAAACATATTTCTGATGGAGCCACTGACCTAAGATTTTCACCAGATATCAGTATCAACCCAAGTAATCCATACATACAAAGAAATTAATGCAACTGTGTTCACAAAACAAGTTCTAATAAAATGGAATGACACAGGGAATAAGTATTGAACACGCTTGGTGAAATTCATTTAATATTTAGTAGAAAAGCCTTTGTTAGTAATAACGGCTTCCAGATGCCTCCTGTATGGAGAAACTTGGTGCAGGCATTGCTCAGGAGTGATTTTAGCCCATTCTTCCACACAAACTGTCTTCAAATCTTGAAGGTTCTGTGGGTGTCTTCTATGAACTTTGATCTTCAGTTCATTACATAGATTTTCAATTGGATTCAGGTCAGGTGACTGACTGGGCCATTATAGCAGCTTTATTTTCCTTCTCTGGAGCCAGTTGAGAGTTTCCTTGGCTGTGTGTTTGGGATCATTGTCTTGCTGAAATGTCCACCCTCGTTTCATCTTCAGCATCTTGGCAGAAGGCGACAGGTTCTTATCAAGGATGTCTCTGTACATTTGTCCATTCATCTTTCCTTCAGTTATATGAAGTCCACCTGTACCATGTGCTGAAAAACACCGCCACACCATGATAGGATGTGCAGTGCCATTTCTTGTCCAAACATACTGTGTGTTGTGGCATCCAAAAAGTTCAATTTTGGTCTCATGTGACCAGACTATATTCTCCCAGTATTTTACTGGTTTGCCTAAATGTTGTGCAGCAAACTTTAAACAAGCTTCAACATGTTTTTTCTTCAGCAATGGAGTGTTGCAAGGTGAGCGGGCATAGAGCCCATGTCGGTTGAGTGCATTACTTATTGTTTTCTTTGAAACAGCAGTACCTGCTAACTCCAGGTCTTCCTGGAGGTCTCCACAAGTGGTCTTTGGACCTTGGATAACTCTTCTGGTAATTCTTTTGACTCCTCTGTCAGAAATCTTGCGAGGAGCTCTTGGTCGTGGCCGGTTTATGGTAAAATGATGTCTTTCCACTTCAAAATGATGCTCCAACAGTGCTCACTGGAACATTCAGCAGTTTAGAAATGCACCTGTAACCAATGCTATCATTATGTTTGGCAACAATAAGGTTGCAAAGGTCTAGAGAGAGCTCTTTGCATCTACCCATCATGAGTTCTTTGTGGTGTGACAATCTGATATTCACAGACCTTTTTAAAAGCTGTCAGTCAGGACTTAACCAGCTGAAATTAATTTGCACTGATGGGGGATGGGATGGCTTCCTAAATTCTGATGGATTTCAGCTGGTTTCTTCAAATCAAATCAAATCAAATCAAATCAAACTTTATTGTCATATTACTGTACATACAACTGTAGTGCAGGCAAGATGAAATTGCGTTTCTCTCGGCATCCATATAAGAAGCAGCATGATTAAGACACACTCCCACATAGCTCCCACCCCCCCATCCATTCACACATCCCTGAGACATCTCAGGCTTTCTATGCCTTTCAGCTTCTTGGCTTTCTATGCCTTTTTGCACCTCTTTGTCTTCGTGTTCAATACTTATTCCCTGTGTCATTCCACTTTATTAAATATAACCTGTTTTGTGAACACAGTTGCCTTGAGTTCTTTGTATGTATGGATTACTTGGGTTGTTACCGATATCTGGTGAAAATCTCAGTGTCAATGGCTCCATCAGAAATATGTTTAATGAGAAAAATGTTGATGTGTTCAATATTTTTTTTTATCAGTTTATTTAGCAGGGACAGTGCACATTAATGAACAGTTTTGTAAATGTACAAGAATTAGCCAAAAGGCTATTTTTCATCTGTAGTCCCTGGACAGATGTTACAAGTCATCCTAAAAGTAAAAACCAATGAATATAAAGTTACAAGAGAAGAAAACTAGTAACAGAAATATTGGCATTAATATGAAAATTTATTACAACATCCTTATGTTATAGGCCATTGTCACAAAAACATGTGATTAAGACATTTAATATTTAAAACATGCGACAAACAATACAAATCATGCAAAACAATAAAGTGAGAAATGTTAGTTAAAATATGAGCCAAATTAAAATCACATAGTAAACAGAATTATTAGACACGAAAGAAATATGCAAAACAGAAGCAAACGATAATATGTACATAGCATAAGACAAGGCAGCAATAAACCATGCAGACATGCACATAAAGACAAACTAAGACAGCAGCAGGTGGCAACAAGAGGAGTTCAGCACAGAAACACTAAATGCAACTTAGTGTTAGTGCTAGCAGACCTGATTGTCAGTCATTTCTTTGAACGAGCGTTAAATAATTTATATGAATCCAATTTTCTGATAAATTTGGGGATAGAATTCCATTCTAATGCAGCTTGAAAGTGCTTTTTCTGAGTAGAATAATACAGTCCCATCTTGCTGCACCTCCGGTAACATGGTATTGAGTTGTTCTTATGGTGACAAACTCTCTTAAGTGGAGGAGGTCAAGTAATGGATGATCTTATACATAAGACAAATATTTACATGTTTAATCAAATTTTCCCAGCTCAGCAGATCAAATTTTTTTTAGTATTGGACAGTGATGATAATGGACCCGTTTCTTGTCAAGAACTTTAAGTGTTTAATGGTTTAAGAATAGTGATGCCAGCCTGTGACCATGTTGTTAAACAGTAAGTGATATGAGAAAAGACCGTAAAGTACATGTACATCTTAGCTGCCTCAGTTGACATGCAATTTCGAGTAAATCTAAAATTTGACAGATTGAATTTGACTCTGTTGCAGACCTTCTTCACCTGTGTCTTGAAGAAAGTTTAGAGTCTATGACAACTCCAAGATATTAAATTCAACCTGTAGCCCAACTTATTTTCCCAGCTCTCTGTGTGTGTATATTATATATATATATATAAAAATCATGAAGCAAATGTATATTATCGTAATAATGCAGAACAGGATTTTGAAGGAATAACTAAATGAACGTGTTCTGTGTGTCTGCGTGGGTACAAACAGGAAGCTGGAGGAGACAGTGTGCATGTGTCATGGACTTGGACACCCTCAGCCACACCTCACGCTGCAGCAAGCAAATATTCTACAGTGCAATGTGTGGTCTGGATTTGCATCCCCAAGCTCTGCTTCTCTTTGTGTTTGTTTACATCATTTCTACCTTAAAGAACTGTTTGTGAGAGAAGGCTTTTTCTCGCTGAAAAATGTTTGTTTGGTCTTCTATTTAAAGTCTTTTCCAGCTGTTGCAAGTTAGAGGAAGCTCTGGCATAGGCAACAGAAATGTAAGGTTATATTTTGATACATATATGCCTGAGGGGACAGAAGTACAAGATAATGTATAACTGAAGATGTGACTTTGATTAAAGAGCTGTTTACAGAGTGTACAGTGTTTAATGTGAGTGAAATGTGCTGTGACCATGAGGATGATGGAAAAGCTGCAATAGAGTCCCAACAGTACACATCGCACCATCACCCTGACATTCCAAGTTTACACTGGAAATACATCTATTTTTTTTTTTTTACCTGGCCTGTCTAGCAGCTTTCCTGAGAGTGGGAAAGAAAAAGAAAGGGAGAGAAAATGTAAGAAATAATTGCTGCATCTGAGAAGATCTCAGCACAAGCCTGATATCTGCACCTGAAAGAGAACAAATAGATATAGTACATTATATGAGTGTGAAAAATGAGGGTAGGAGGCCATAGCATCACCCACTCTGGAACCACAGGTAAGCAGGACAGCGTTCCCATCACCCAGGCAACCCACAGCCCCCACAGAGTACAAGTGCTGAAACGCCACCCAGTCCCAGGACAGCAAGGCATCCACCCCGGGAAGAAGCACAAGAGGGTGACTCCGCATTGGGGTACCCGCAGTCATGGGGTGAGGGCACCAGGAGACCCGAAGCAGTGAACCACAAGCCCTAGCCCACCACCCCAGCGCAAGCAGTGCACAGCACCCGAGGCCCCGTGAGCTCAAGAACTACCCAAACCCCAGGCTGATGCCCCCGCTAGCCCCAAAAGGCCTGGCCCACCCAGGACCCCCCGCCCACACAGACCAGGGGGTGCCACAACTGTCTTAACACACCCTGGCCTCAGCCCAACCACACTCACTGCCCCTCCCCCCCAATGGCAAGTATGTATGATGGTGTTTGAATTATGACATTGGATGCAAGTGTACGTAATATGAAGAAAATAGTTGCATGTGTATGTACTACTAAAGTATAGTTAAAATTGGGGGGGGGGGTGTAGTGTGACACCCCTCACGCTCCACTCAAACCCTCAGTGGGTTTATTGGCAAGACATCGGTCAGACATGTTGGCATTAGGTTGGAGACTGCTGTCAGCAGATGTATCAAAGCTATCCACCTTATTTCTAGCCCCCATGATGCCTTGCATGAACTATGTGTGCAACTTCCAGTACTAGTTTAGAACGTGGATTTCTCATTGAAATGGGACGCTTTTTCTTGTTAAAAAAATTGACTTTGGCATCAGAAATGTGGGAACACAATCTTTTACACCTCAGTAACAGTAATATAATCATACCACATCTCACGACTATCGGGGGGGATGGGAAGATGACCTTAAAAAGTGGCCTGGCAGACAGTAGGTCTGTTAGTTAGCTCTACTGCTAATATGCTAACGCTGTAAACAAATAAAAGCGCTGACATATATCAATGTCTCCACCACAATAAAGTTGGTCACATTTTGTTAAAAGATGTTGGACATAATCTTAATTTACCTTACAGCAGACATAGAATCTAGTCAGAAACAAAGAACCACAACACTGTTTGGATGTCGTGGTAGCTGTCCATTTTACCATGACATTAAAATGCTGATGCTGCTGTCATGCCGTGAATGCTTGTTATTTAACATGTACAGGCCAATTGTTGAAAATTTTATTGATCTATATTTTGTGATAATTTAAAAATTAATTAATGCATGCCGAAGCAACCAATATCAAGTCCACATTGTTGCAAAAATTGAAAACTGCAAAATTGAGCACTGCAACAAAAAACTATTTGATATCTTTCCTTAATCATCAAGCCTTAGGAAGCAAACTGATAACTTTTTATTTATTATTTTACTTCATGCAGCCTTGCATGAAGTAAAATATCTGTACAATCTGTGACATTCATACAAGTGCAGGGTTTCCTCTGGTAACATTTCTTGGTGGCGACCCGCTCGTCAGAAATATTACCGCCACGCCAAGGAGATATGAATTTAAGAAAAAATATATGAAGCAATGACTTTCCGCAAGCGCGCAGACGAACAACAAGCATGGCCGTCATCCGCACGGAGTTTAGAATCGCCCCGCCCACGCAAGCTTTCCCGTCAGTCAGCAGGCAGTGTCTCGCTAGCAGCAGCAGCATCTTCGTGAAAAAGGAGTGAAAACCGGCAAGTCAAACAGCAGAAATGGACTCTAATTGAAGAGAAACTTTTGCTGTGTTCAGAATGTTCACTCACTCACTCCCTCCCTACTCACTATATAGTGAATTTAGATATAGTGGACTATATAGTAAACTCAATATAACAATAAAATAGACAAAAGACAAAGACAGTAAAACATAACAGAGCAACGGTGGTAAAAAAATGAATACCTACATGTAATTTGTAGTAAATATATACTAAATCAAATCGTTTTTCCCGAATTAATAAATATAAATAGCTTAAGGTAGTTTATGTTGTGATGTGAAGCTCTCCTCTCACTGCTCCGTTGGCTGCGCATTGCATTATGGGATATATTGGCTAATGTAGTGACCATCCGTTGTACACTACTTTTCAAAATGCATTGTGTGATATTTTGAGTGTACTATATAGTGAATGAAATTTTTAGTTAAGATTTCGAACAGCACTACAAAATGGCTGATTAACTATATAGTACACTATATGGGGAAGGAGTGAGCATTTCGAACACAGCATTTGTGAAGAAGTCCGCCATTTCTTCGTTGGTGAAAGTCTTGGCGCATCAGCGTCTTGGCGCTACCTATCAGGTGCGAGTGAAACTGCAAATGATGGTTCTTTGTATGCGTCAACCGCTTGGCCTGGGTACATGAAAAAAGTGAGCACGCACAGTGCCGCGTGTGTGCCAGGCTCGTCCAAAGCGCACGCGGACCAAGGCGGACTAGCAGGGAAATGCAGCATGAATAAGGCTTGACTGTCCGATATAAACATGAGTTTATTCAAGTACTTTAAATGCCGGAAAAAAAAACAGAAGAGGTATGTAAGCATTGGAGGCATTTATCATGGTTTTAACCCGCTGGAGACAGGAGCAATAATGGAAGAGTTGCTTAGCTTAAGAGATGTGGTTAGAATTCAAATGCAGCCAGCTTCGTATGAAGGGAAAGGCAAGGGGGACTACTGAATTGCTGAGGATATATTTCACCAGCCACAATATTAAGTTATGTTCCCAATTATGTACCTGGCAAGTTAAGATGACCGAAATTCATGAAGTCAATGTAATCCGTCATCAGCCTTCAGACAAACTAAACATGCCAGCATTTGGATTTCAAAATAAGGGAGGTTTTTCTTGGCGGTGAGGAGATTTCTAAAAAAAACTATAAATATGTAGAAATATTATAACAGAAATAATGGCTTCCTTGGTCATTTAAGTTAATTTAACTCATTAAATTATTAACTCTTGCTGCAGCAAGAGTTTTAACAGGTACTAGAAAGAGAGATCAGGTCTCTGGTTCTGGCCTCCCTTCATTGGCTTCCTATAGAGTTTAGAATTAAGTTTAAAATCCTTCTTCTCACTTTGAAAGCTCTAAACAATCAGGCCCCTTTTTATTTAAAAGATCTGATACTACCCTATTATTCTAACAGAGCACTACGCTCCCAAAATGCTGGACTAGTTGTAATAAAGTACTTTACTAAAGGTAAAGTATCCAAATCAATTGCAATATTACACAGAGTGAAATATTTGCTGAATCAACCCACACTATACACCTTGTATCATTCATTAATACTCCCATACATGACATATTGTAATGAAGTATGGGGAAATACATATAAAACAAACATATATCCACTCTTTATGCTTCAAAAGAGAGCTATTAGAATAATAAACAAAGCAGCTTACAGGGAACCAACAAATCCACTTTTTCTTAAACTAAAAGCTCTCAAGTTGAAAGATCTGGTAGACTTTAAAACTGCAATAATAATGTTTAAAGTGAAGAATTTATCACTGCCCGCAAATATCCAAAAGTTGTTCCAAATAAGGGAGAAACGATATCACTTCAGAGGAACATGTATATTTCAAAAACCTACAGTGAGAACTACCACCAAGCAACACTGTGTTTCAGTGCAAGGAGTCAGATTATGGAACGATTTTGGACTTGATGTGGTCTATATTTATCATATATTCCATAACCTACATATGTTGAAGCATGTGAGAATGTTTGGTGATTACATATGTAAGGCAACTTCACACCTCAAAACAGGACAAAGAGATCTCAACCGCCAGTGAGGATCAAAGAGTTTCCCAGGCACTGCGGTGGAGACCGGAGGAGCTGCCCTGACCCCCCAGGGCCATGAGGAGGAGTACGAAGACAATGGGGGGATTAAGATAATGAGGGATGTCAGCTTTGGATATGCATGTCTTTTGTTATGTGCAAGTATAAGTTCTGAGAGCCGGAGGTGTTCGGTCTCTTTTTCCTTCTTCTGCTGCTGCACTAGGATGAGACTTGTTAGAGTTGCTGATAATAAACTTTGGTTTATATATCACATCGCCTCGTTCTTCCAAGCTCTTCTACACTGGTGACCCTGACGCGAGGATGGACCAGAGGCGTTCCCCCGCGATCGACTCATCTGTAGCGACCCAGGCAGACGCCGGCGCCCACGCAGACAGGAGAACAGATGGACGACGTTCCCCCACGGCAGAAGTGATAGAGAGGGCTCAACCGAGCACCAGCGCCGCTGTGAGAGCCGAAGCAAGGCACTCTCACCCTGCGGACACAGCAGTGACGGTCTACACAAACGCCGTCACAGTCAACCTGCCGGACTTCTGGCAGGAAGACCCCGCCTCGTGGTTTCTGCAAGCTGAAGCCCAGTTTGCACTTGCGGGCATCACGGCTGACGATACAAAGTTCTATCACATCGTCGCCAAACTCAACGCCGCCACTTCGAGATGTGCGCGGAGCATAATCCAACAGCCGCCGGCCCAGGACAAATATGAAGAACTGAAAGCGACTATCGTGGCAAATTACGTCCCCTCAGCCGAGGAGAGAGCCGAGAGGATCCTGGCGGTTTACGGCCACAGAGGAGGCAGACCCAAGGCCCTCATGGAGGACTTGCTGCAACTTAAAGAAGAGGACATTGACAACTTCCTCTTTCATTTCATATTCCTCAGTACGCTGCCGCCACACATGAGAGGGACGCTGGCCAACATGCGATGCAGCACCCAGCAAGACTTCCGCATGCTAGCTCACGAAGCTCAACGGCTCGTCAACGCCTGCAAGGAGCAGACACCCACAGCAGCATCCGCAGACCTCAACGCTGATGTCCGGAGCCACGAGGAGCCACAAATCACCGAGCAGAATCAGCCCGTGGTGACAGCGACACGGCCAGGACGCAACAGATGGAGCGACGTTTGTTATTACCACCACCGCTTCGCAGAGAAGGCTTACAAATGCGTTCCCCCTGCAAATTCACAATTTCCGGAAAACGCCGAAGCCGAGAGCCGTTAACAGCGGCGGTTCTCGGCAAAAAAAGCAAGCTTTTATATGTGACGGACGGACACACCGGCAAGCGGTTCCTTATCGACACGGGAGCTCAACTAAGTTTTGTCATGCCCTCCCAAGCAGATAGGGCCATGGGCACCCGGGGCAATGGAGTGGTGGCAGCCAACGGCTGCCCACAACGGTCACTTCCTTGTGGTAACGTATCGTCACTTCCTGTTTTGCTGTCTGCCTGTGTGGTTTGCTCTCCAGCTCTCGAGCCACTAGCTATGGCTACTAGCTCTCTTTCCTCTCCTCCTCTGGTGTGCTCTCTCTGTCAGATGTTTAGCTACACCTCTGCCTCTTTTAGTGATAACGGTAAATGTAATAAATGTTGTCTTTTTGAGGCGCTCGAGGCGAGGTTGTCTGATTTGGAATCCCGGCTCCGCTGCATTGAAACACCGTCTGCGCCAGTTAATCTCGACGGACGCCCCTTAGCTGCAGCGGAGCTAGCTAGCTTAGGTCCCCCTGTCACCGGTTCCCCGGCTCTCCTCTGCAGCGAGGAGACTGGGTGGGTGACGGTGAGAAGGAAGCCTAGTCGCAAAGCCCCGGTTCACCACCAACCTGTTCACGTTTCTAATCGTTTTTCCCCGCTCAGCGACACACCCGCTGAGGAAAAAACTCTGATCATTGGCGACTCTGTAGTCAGAAACGTGAACCTAGAGACTCCAGCGGCCATAGTCACATGCATTCCTGGGGCCAGAGCAGGCGACATCGAGTCAAATTTGAAAATGCTGGCTAAAAGTAACTGTAAATATTCCACAATTGTTATTCACGCCGGCATTAATGACATCCGTCTCCGGCAGTCGGAAGTCACGAAACTTAATGTAGAATCGGTGTGTGACTTTGCAAAAACGATGTCAGCCACTGTAGTGTTCTCTGGGCCCCTCCCCAATCTGACCAGTGATGACATGTTTAGTCGCTCGTCATCCTTGAACCGCTGGCTGTCTGTGTGGTGTCCTAAAAATGACGTGGGCTACATTGACAATTGGAGCTCTTTTTGGGGAAAACCTGGTCTTATGAGACGAGACAGCATTCATCCCACTTTGGATGGTGCTTCTCATTTATCTAACAATCTGGCATCTTTTTTATCCAAATTTCCAAAACCCTGACTACTCAGAGTTGGGACCAGGAAGCAGAGTCGCAGTCTTACACGCCTCTCTGCAGCTCCTCTTCATCCGCCACCCCTCAGCTTAGCCCCTGTCTTCCCCATCAGAGAATCGTTGTCTGCTCCCTCCAAAGTAAATAAAAATATAATGTATAAGCATCCCAAAGTGATAAAGCAAAATATTGGTAAAACTCAAATTAAACATAAAGCCTCTAAATTGAATGATTTGGCCTCTGTTCCTCCTCATAATTTAAAAATTAAATGTGGTTTATTAAATATTAGGTCTCTAACTCCCAAGTCTCTGTTAGTCCATGATCTGTTAATTGATCATCAGATTGATTTAATTTCCCTTACAGAGACTTGGTTAGGACAAGAGGATTATGTTGGTTTAAATGAATCAACTCCCTCTGGTTATTTAAACTGTCAAAATCCCAGAAGTTCTGGTCGTGGAGGAGGAGTAGCATCAATTTACCATTCCAAATTACTAGTTAATGTAAAGCAAAAAACATGTTATAATTCCTTTGAGGGCCTGGTCCTCAGTATTGGGCACTTTAGCAATTCCAGGTTAAACCCAATTTTATTTGCCATAGTTTATCGTCCCCCATCAACCTATTCAGAATTTTTATCCGAATTTCCTGATTTCTTAGCTGATTTAGTGCTGAAATCTGATAGAATAATTATAGTAGGGGACTTTAATATACATGTGGATGTAGATAGTGACTGCCTTAATGTGGCTTTTAATTCAATATTAGACTCGATTGGGTTTTCTCAGAAAGTAGGAAATTCTACTCATTACCTCCACCATACATTGGACCTTGTTCTGACATATGGCATAGAAATAGAAAATCTGGTAGTGTCTCCTCATAACCCTGTACTGTCAGACCATTGTCTGTTAACCTTTGATTTTACTATTTCTGACTATTTGGCTCCTAAAGAAAAATATTATCACAGTAGATGCCTCTCAGATGATGCTGTTTCCAAATTTATGCAGATTGTTTCCTCTATGCCATGTGTCAACACAACGGAAATAAGCTATAGACAGCTTGCTCCTTCTGTAATTGATAACATGGTGGATAGTGTTTCAGCTTCTCTGCATCAGGCTCTAGACTTGGTGGCCCCCTTAAAAAAGAAAAAGTCTAATCAGAGATTTTTAACTCCTTGGTTCAACACAGAAACTCGTAGCTTAAAACAGAAGACTCGTCAATTAGAAAGAAAATGGCGCTCTACTAATTTAGATGAAATCTATTTAGCTTGGAGAAATCATCTTTTAATTTATAAAAAATCTCTTAGAAAAGCTAGAACGAGTTATTACTCTGCATTAATAGAAGAGAACAAGAATAATCCCAGGTTTCTTTTCAGTACTGTAGCCAGGTTGACAAAGAGTCAGGACTCTGTCAATCCTAGCATCCCCTTAGAGCTTACTAGTCAGGACTTTATGAACTTTTTCAATAATAAAATTTCATCCATCAGAGATAAAATCAATCAGATTCTTCCCACAGTTAACTTAAATACTGTAACTACTACAACTCCTTCTATTGATGTCTGTCTTGATGAGTTTACTCCAATCGACCTTTGTGAGTTAGACAAAATAGTTTCCTCATCCAAACCTTCAACTTGTCTTTTAGACCCTATTCCTACCAGGTTATTTAAAGAAGTCTTCCCACTTATTGGTAGCTTTATTCTTCATATAATCAATTCTTCATTAACTTTAGGCCATGTACCGCAGGCTTTTAAAACGGCTGTAATTAAACCCTTACTCAAAAAGCCAACGCTAGATCCAGGAGCTTTAGCTAACTATAGACCAATCTCTAATCTCCCTTTCATTTCAAAAATCTTAGAAAGAGTTGTTGCTACGCAATTATTTGACCACCTGCAGGGAAATGGTTTATTTGAGGAGTTTCAATCTGGGTTTAGAATCCATCATAGCACTGAAACAGCCTTAGCGAAGGTCACTAACGACCTCCTCATTGCATCTGATAATGGACTAGTTTCTGTACTTGTCCTTTTAGATCTTAGTGCAGCTTTTGATACTATTGATCATAATATTCTACTTGATAGATTAGAACACTATGTTGGACTTAATGGAACTTCGTTGCAGTGGTTTAGATCTTATTTATCTGATAGGTTCCAGTTTGTTCATGTAAATGATGAGTTTTCTCTCAGCTCAAAGCTTAGTCATGGAGTTCCACAGGGATCTGTGCTTGGCCCTACTCTTTTTAGTTTATATATGCTTCCGTTAGGCAACATTATTAGAAAGCACTGTATACATTTTCACTGTTATGCAGATGACACACAATTATACCTGTCAATGAAGCCAGATGATACTAATCAATTAGCCAAGTTAGAAGCCTGTCTTAAGGAAATCAAAGTTTGGATGACTTGTAATTTCCTGCTATTAAATTCAGATAAGACTGAAGTCATTCTTGTTGGTCCAAAAAACCTTAGAAATTCCTTTCCAAATCAAACTTTCAGTTTGGATGCAGTTACTCTTTCTCTTAATAGCTCTGTGAGGAACCTTGGAGTTATTTTTGATCAGGATTTGTCCTTCAATTCACATATTAAATTTGTTTCTAAGACTGCCTTCTATCATTTGCGTAATATTGCCAAGATTAGGAGCATCTTGTCTCAGAGTGATGCTGAGAAGCTGATCCACGCTTTTGTTAGCTCGAGATTAGATTATTGTAATTCTTTATTATCAGGTTGTCCTAAAACATCTTTAAAAAGTCTTCAGCTGATCCAAAATGCTGCAGCAAGAGTTTTAACAGGTACTAGAAAGAGAGATCATATCTCTCCGGTTCTGGCCTCCCTTCATTGGCTTCCCATAGAGTTTAGAATTAAGTTTAAAATCCTTCTTCTTACTTACAAAGCTCTAAACAATCAGGCTCCTTTTTATTTAAAAGATCTGATACTACCGTATCATCCTAACAGAGCACTACGCTCCCAAAATGCAGGTTTACTTGTAATACCTAGAATCTCCAAAAGTACAATGGGAGGCAGAGCCTTCAGTTATCAAGCTCCTCTCCTGTGGAATCAGCTGCCAATCTGGATTCGGGAGTCAGACTCGATCTCTGTTTTTAAGAATAGGGCTAAAACCTACCTTTTTGATATAGCCTACAATTAGGGAGGGATCATGTGTTTTCTGAACCCTCCCTTAGTTATGCTGCTAATAGGTTTAGTCAGCCGGGGGACCTCCAGTAATGCACTGGGCCTCACTCCTTTCCTCACTCTCTATGAAATATTTTTTTTTTGCTGGTCATTAACATTTGTTTGTTCTCTCCCACAGATTGAGTCCCCATCGTGCTGTTTGCTCTCTACATGTCTGTTCTTTTCTTCTTCTCTATCCCCTCACCCCCCAGCCAGTCGCAGCAGATGACTGCCCCTCCCTGAGCCTGGTTCTGCTGGAGGTTTCTTCCTGTTAAAAGGGAGTTTTTCCTCTCCACCGTCGCCAAGTGCTTGCTCACAGGGGATCGCCTGATTGCTGGGGTCTTTCTGCAACTGTGGGGGTCCTCCCTACAGTTGATAGTGCTATGAGATGACTGTTGTTGTGAAATGGCGCTATATAAATAAAGTTGAATTGAATTGAACGGCTCCACTATCGACACTTTTGGCGAAAAGAGCCTGCACCTCTGCATCCACGGCCGCAACTACAGATGGACATTTGTTGTAGCGGCGGTGAGTTTTAACTTGTTGGGCGCTGATTTTTTGTGTGCACATGGGTTATTAGTTGATCTAGCGAACAGGTGCTTGGTTAATGCACTGTCCTTTGCTTCTATTCCCTGCTCAGTTCGACTTTCTCCACCACCCGTGCAGGCTAGCGTCACCACAGCAGGAGGTAAGTTTGATGAACTCCTCACCCAATTTCCAGCACTCACAATTCCCAAATTCTCAGCCACAGTGGCTAAACACGGGGTTGAACATTTTATTCCCACAACGGGCCCACCCGTATTTGCCAAAGCTCGGCGCTTAGACGCGGCCAAGCTCGCCATAGCTCGGGACGAGTTTACCACCCTTGAAAAATTAGGCATTATTAGACGCTCGAAAAGCCCCTGGGCCTCACCACTTCACATGGTTCCGAAATCCGACGGTTCTTGGAGACCGTGCGGCGATTACCGCAGATTAAACAATGCGACAGCGCATGACCGCTACCCAATTCCTCACATTCAGGATTTTTCACTGCATTTGGCGGGTGCGCGCATTTTTTCAAAAATAGACCTGGTCCGCGGTTATCATCAAGTCCCAGTTCGAGCAGAGGACATTCCTAAAACAGCTGTAATAACCCCTTTTGGCCTTTTTGAATTTTTGCGAATGCCTTTCGGCCTCAAAGGCGCTGCTCAAACCTTTCAGCGGATGATGGATGCAGTATTACGCGACCTCCCTTTTGTTTTCGTCTACCTCGACGATATGCTGGTAGCCAGCCCGTCTGAGGAAGAACACGAGCGGCATCTCACTGGTTTTTCAGAGGCTAGAAGAGCACGGGTTAATAATCAATCCAGCCAAATGCAAATTCGGCGTGTCACAAATTGATTTTTTAGGACACAGAGTTTCTCCGAAGGGGGCAGTCCCACTTCCAGACAAAGTTCACGCGATAAAAAGTTTCCCACGGCCACAAACGGTCAAATCGCTGCAGGAATTTTTGGGAATGGTTAATTTTTACAACCGTTTCCTCCCCCACGCAGCTCAGCTCATGCAGCCCCTATATAACGCGCTCAGAAAACAAAAAGCTTCCAACGCGGTCGAATGGACCCCGGAGCGCGAACGCGCCTTCGCGGAAGTAAAAAGCGCCCTAGCTAATACCACATTGTTGGTTCACCCCGATCCCTCGGCCCGCATTGCGCTAACCACAGACGCTTCGGACCTAGCTATAGGGGCAGTTGTAGAACAACATGTCAGCGGAATCTGGCAACCTTTGGCATTCTTCAGCAAATCGCTAAACCAAACCGAGCGTAAATACAGCACTTTTGACAGGGAGCTGCTAGCGCTTCATTTATCCATCCGCCACTTCCAGTTCTGGTTAGAAGGGCAGAGTTTCACGGCTTTTGTAGACCACAAACCGCTCACCTTTGCTATGGCTAAAATTTCCGAACCGTGGTCAGGCAGGCAACAAAGACAGCTGGCTGCGATTTCAGAGTTCACCACAGACATTCGACATGTGGCAGGCAAACTTAACGTGGTAGCAGACTGCCTCTCTCACGCTGTGACATCGTCAGAGCGCGAGGAGACAGATTATACTACCTCAGCCGCGGAACTCTTCACCAACGCGGACACATACGTGGCCCCAATCCATGCAGGGATAGATTATGCAGCCATGGCAGAGGAACAAAGTAGTGACACGGACGTGCGCGCACTCTTGTCTGGACCAACAGGGTTAAGGCTGGAGGAAAGGGGTTTACGCGACGGCGTGCCCCCCCTAATATGCGATATCTCAACCGGCCGACCTCGCCCGTTAGTCCCAGCTGCATGGCGCCGCCGTATTTTCGACTCAATTCACTCCCTCGCGCACCCAGGTGTGTGCGCCTCAGTTAAAATGGTCGCCGAAAAGTTTGTGTGGCCTGGCCTGCGCAAAAACGTAAAAGAATGGGCAAAAACTTGCATTTCTTGTCAGCGCGCCAAAATACACAAACACACAAAAGCCCCTCTGGAGCCTTTTCCAATCCCTGCTAGAAGGTTCGACCACGTTCATGTCGACCTCGTGGGACCACTACCTTCCTCCCAAGGTTTCACACACCTGCTAACAATGATAGACGGCACCACGCGCTGGCCAGAGGCAGTCCCTCTGGCGTCAACCACAGCGGAGGAAGTCGCTCGCGTTTTTTTTGACAAACTGGGTGGCACGTTTCGGCGTCCCATCGGACATCACGTCCGATAGGGGGCCTCAATTTGTCTCGGAGCTTTGGTCAGCCATGGCCAGCAGCTTAGGGGCAACAATTCACCGCACCACCGCTTATCACCCTCAGGCTAATGGGTTATGCAAGCGTTTTCACAGATCTTTAAAGGCCGCCCTCAGAGCCTCACTAACGGATACAAATTGGGTAAATAAACTTCCCTGGGTTTTATTGGGGTTGCATGCTGCACCCAAAGAGGATCTAGACGCCTCTCCAGCAGAATTAGTTTTTGTACAACCTCTCAGGCTCCCAGGTGAATTTTTACCAGAGAACCCAGAGCCAGGGCATCTTCCAGCCCCGAGGTTTTTAGGCAGCAACGGACCGGACTCTCTCCCCGGTCCGGCTCATCACTCTTTTCCACGGGTTTTTGTCCCACAAGCTTTAAAGAACGCTGAATTCGTTTTTGTTAGGCATGAAGCTTTAAAACCAACTTTCCGCCCACCATACGATGGGCCATTCAGAGTGCTGGAACCTGGTGATAAACACTTTGTGCTTGATTTTGGGGATAGAAAAGAAACAGTCAGCATTGACAGACTTAAACCTGCCTTCTTGTTGAAAGACGAGCCTGCACGGTTGGCGAGAGCACCTCGGAGGGGTAGACCCCCCAAGAGAAAAGACTCAGCCCCCCTGCAGGGAACAAATAATCACTCTCCTCCCCAAGCTGCAGATTCCTTACAGGAAGGTCCCAGCAGGACGCCCAAGCGGACCCACAGCAGATTCGGGAGAAGATTAAAACCCAGACGGCACAGAGACTGATACAAACTACTCAACAGTTGTTCACTAATTGTGCTGTAACAGTTTAGGACTGACTTGTGATTTTACTATGCTGTTATGATTACCACTGAACTCTCTTAGGAGCATGGCTGCTGGAAAGTTTCTTCTGTGGCAAGAGGTGTAGCAGTTAGTATGTCATAATAATTATCTTAAACTGTGAATTTTTCTATTGTCCTTTTCTTAGTCGTTTGCGGGGGGGGGCTGTGGTCTATATTTATCATATATTCCATAACCTACATATGTTGAAGCATGTGAGAATGTTTGGTGATTACATATGTAAGGCGACTTCACACCTCAGAACAGGACAAAGAGATCTCAACCGCCAGTGAGGATCAAAGAGTTTCCCAGGCACTGCAGTGGAGACCGGAGGAGCTGCCCTGACCCCCCAGGGCCATGAGGAGGAGTACGAAGACAATGGGGGGATTAAGATAATGAGGGATGTCAGCTTTGGATATGCATGTCTTTTGTTATGTGCAAGTATAAGTTCTGAGAGCCGGAGGTGTTCGGTCTCTTTTTCCTTCTTCTGCTGCTGCACTAGGATGAGACTTGTTAGAAGAGCTGATAATAAACTTTGGTTTATATATCACATCGCCTCGTTCTTCCAAGCTCTTCTACACCTGAATTAAAATCATGTACAACGCTTGGACAATTTAAGCAAAAACTAAAGGAAGAAATACTCCAAACATATATACACGATGACATGTAAAATCACATAAGGATTGTCATATCCAGCCTGTGCTGTGTTGTTGCCTAGTTTTGGGTTTTTTTTTGTTTTTTTCTACTTTTTTCTGTCACACTTGGTCTTAGCTTTGTTCTGAATTGTAATCGCTCTTGTTTTGTTTTTTCTTTTGAATTCTTGGATGGAATATGGGTGGGCAATATAAGCTGCGGCTTCAGCCATCACCCATTTCGGATAACTTTTGTTGAACTGTATAATCAGAGGAGTTATTGCCTAATTTGACCTTGTTGGATTTTATTTCCCCCCTTTTGCTATACTATTCAGTTCCTTTTAACCTGTACTATCCGAAATAAAGATTCATTCATTCATTCAATACCTAGAATCTCCAAAAGTACAATGGGAGGCAGAGCCTTCAGTTATCAAGCTCCTCTCCTGTGGAACCAGCTGCCAATCTGGATTCGGGAGTCAGACTCGATCTCTGTTTTTAAGAATAGGGTTAAAACCTTCCTTTTTGATATAGTCCACAATTAGGGAGGGATCATGTGTTTCTGAACCCTCCCTTAGTTATGCTGCTAATAGGTTTAGACGGGGTACCTCCAACAATGCACTGGGTTTCACTCCTTTCTTCACTCTCAATGAAATATTTTTTTTTTTTTTTTGCTGGTCATTAACATTAACACTGCCCCTCCCTGAGCCTGACTCTGCTGGAGGTTTCTTCCTGTTAAAAGGGTTTTTTTCCTCTCCACCATCGCCAAGTGCTTGCTCACAGGGGATCACCTGATTGCTGGGGTCTTTCTGGAATTGTTGGGGTTTCCCCTACAGTTGAAAGTGCTATGACTGTTGTTGCAAAATGGCGCTATATAAATAAAGTTGAATTGAATTAAATACAATTTTATTAATTTTTTTTTCTTTGTAATGAGAGTTAAATTATTGTTCTGTTCTGACTGCAAAGTTATGGTCAAAAATAAAAAACTGTTACAAGGAAAAAGTAAAAAAAAAAATACCACAGTATCAAATTTATTTAAAAAACAGTAATTTTATTTTAAAAAAAACAGACAAAAATTAGCCATAAAATAATCCACAAATTTATAATAAAGTTTCAAATGTACAAGAAAAGTCAATTTTACAAGAGGAAATTAGAGATTTGAGGAAAATGGTTTCAAATTTAGATAAATTTACAGAGAAAAGTAGAAAACTATAAGAAAATTGTTAAATTTTGGATAAAAACCTCAAACCTTCAAGACTGAAGTCATTACTCAAGCTTTAAGTGGGTGCTCTTTGTACCCTTAACTAGAAATTTTTGGTTGTCTCCTTTAATTTACATGGCACTTGATATGTTCTAACCTGTCTGTATACCACCATAGACAGAGAGAGAAGCTGAATTAGACAGAGCTCAGAGAGGGCAAGATGAGACAGAAGAGAGGAGCCAAGGAGAGTAAAGTGTTCAGGCAGAGGGTCCAGGAGAGGTGGGAGCAGAGGGAGGAGAGAAGGATGACACCAGTAAAAAGTCCAAATACAGGATGTCTGGGTGGGACCCCAAATGGCCCAATATTCCAACATTCAAGCCTTGGTTGTACAATACTTCAAACTGTAAGTTCCATATGCATGGCAGTTGCTCAGGAGGTAGAGCAGGTTGTCCAATAACCGGATGGTTGACGGTTCGAATCCCGCTCTCCCCAGATATCCTGCCGTTGAGTCCCTGGGCAAGACACTTTACCCACCTTGCCTCCAGTGTCCATAACACTGGGTATGAATGTGTATAAATGTTTGGCGATGGCCAAAGAGGCCGTTGGCCCGGATTGGCAGCCACGTTTCCGTCAGCCTGCCCCAGGGCAGCTGTGGCTACAGTAGTAGCTTGCCACTACCATTGTCTGTCTGGAGTGAATGAATAATTTATCTGTAAAAAGTATCTTTGAGTGTCTATGATAAAGCACTATATAAATCTGATGCATTATTAT
Organism: Pholidichthys leucotaenia; assembly: GCA_020510985.1. Lineage (NCBI taxonomy): Eukaryota > Metazoa > Chordata > Actinopteri > Cichliformes > Pholidichthyidae > Pholidichthys > Pholidichthys leucotaenia. The sequence continues at coordinate 206,745,856 of CM035839.1, forward strand.
ATCCAAAGTTACTGTGCAAAATTAAAAAAAAAGAAATAAATAGTATAAAATTAATATATTCGTACTTGTGTTTCTCCCCACCACCCCCTGAAAAATATGTTGCCACTGCGCCAAGGTCTTTAAGCCAGAGGAAACATTGCAAGTGAAAATGTACCTGGTGCTCTTGTGTCCGTCCTGTGCCTGTACCACCTGCTATGTCCACAAACCTGACAATGACGACGGACAAGGATGCTGTAGTTGAACTCAACTTTATTACAGAACTGTAACACAAAGCACATGTAGCAATATCTCACACTCTAACTGGCCGACTCCCAACTCACTCTCTAACCACTCTCCAACTCCCAGTGAGATGGCGTGGTGACGTCAGCTGCAGGCCATGTCCCACTCCAAATGTGTCTCCATATTCATACACCCCACCCCCTGCAAAAATGCAGAATACGATTGAGAGTTTTTTAACATGAAATAACGTTACAACCAGAAAGAATAAAAAATACTCTGTACTTCACTTGCTTTAGTACCAATTATTGTGATTTAATACGTAGATCTCATTTCTAGTCTATCATTTCTAGTCAGCATTGTTTTGTTATAGGTAAAGACGCAGATGGCCTGGGACAAAAGTGATGATCTTATTTCCTTCACCGCAGAGGTAATATGATCGTGTTGGTTTGATTGTTAGTAGCAACAAATGGCAAATCAGCCCTCTCCAATTCAGCATGTCAAATTCCCCATTATCAACTATTACTATTAATTAAACACATTCCTTCAAGCATTTGTATATACCAAACATGTAACATTATTATTCAAGTCAACACATAACTACTTTAAAATATATATTTTAAAGAACACTCCTTTTTTTAAAGAACACCTTTTTTTTTTTAAGAGAACACCAAACCAAGGACAAGGGTCCGTGGGTAGACCACCCCGGACCCAACGCGGCTGGGTGGGTTATTCTGCCACCATCTCAGCTGTGCTCCTACCTGAACAGTCTTTTTTTTGCCTTGTCTTCCACGGGGAAAGCAGTTCCGCCAGAGGGGCCTTATGGCAGGTCCATGGCAGGCACCTCCCTGAAGTTGTCGGACCCCCGGGGCCAGGGCCAATCTTCATGACACTGGTGCCCAGGTCCCACACTGCAGCAGCTGACCCCCGCAAAGCCGCGCTGTCTGGAGCAGCCACCTGGACACGCCGTAGTTGGTCTGTGTGCTGAACTGTCTGTCAGACGAAAGCACGCTGATTCCAGTTTCGCCACGATCCTCAGCAGCACCCGTTGTCTCATCGGCCATGGCCCAGTCAGTCGCCATCCTGGTCTCTCGCCAGTGCAAACCCAAACCCAGCCCATGACTTGGAGCGGCGCCTTGCTCAGTTTCATGCGTCATTGTGATCCCAGTGGCTCTGCGTGCTCGTCCAGTTTGGGACCGCCGTCGTGCTGTAGCCGTTCTGTCGTCACCATGTTTGTTGCGGACCCTTCACCCATTGTCGTTGTTACCGTAGGCTGAAGCTCGTTGTGGGTATAGAAGGTGTCCGGTGCTCCTCTGGTGTCGCTTGTTGAAGTGAACTCTTCACCCATCAGCTCGGTTGTAACCTCAGTCTATAGACTGTGTGGCGGTGGTAGCCACCAGCATGGGCACACTCATGGCATTTAACTTCACTAAACGCTGCAGTCCTGACCAACCTTCTGGGCCCACAATGTTTCTGTCATCTCCGTAGGGTGTGGGGTTAGCTAGCTTAGCCTGTCGTCGTCAACGGCAGCAGCGGAATCTCTCGCGTCGTGCTACATTGTTGAGTTTAGCGAAGCAGCCAGTTAGCATCTTGACAGCATCCTCATAACAGTCCATTGGACCAAGCATGTGAAAAATTCTCTGACCTTCTGTACCCAGGTGGTGGACAAGTAGTATCCGCATTTTAATTTCATCCAGTTCCTCCAAGTCCAGCAGTAATGAAGGTCTTGAACGTGCGCAGCCATCGAGGCCACAGAATAGTTGGTTCACCAGGGGACTCGAGGAACGGCTTTAGTCTGAAGCACGTGTCCATGGTTCATAATTCTAGTCACCAAATGTTATGTCCATAAACTTGGCAATGACAATGGACAAGGATGCTGTAGTTGAACTCAACTTTATTACAGAACTGTAATATAAAGCACGTGAAGCAATATCTCACACTCTCTAACCGGCCGACTCCCAACTCACTCTCTAATCACTCACTAACTCCCAGTGAGATGACGGAGACGCCCAATATATAGTGGCATCAGCCGCAGGCTGTGTCCCACTCCAAATGTGTCTCCATATTCATACACCACACCACCAATCACTACGAACGAACAGTCCTTTTTAATTTTCGGTGCATGATCTATGCATTGCTATTTAAGCCACAGATTTAGCTGTGCTTGTTTGTCAGGACCCTCCATTTATCCAGTCTATGGCACAACCACGAGCTGCAGCAACACGTACTGGAACTATGCAACAACATTCAAAAAATACAAAAACGACAAGTGTGGAAATTAGCTGCCACTTGACTGCAAAACACCTATGTGGACTATACATTAAAATTAATTTGAATTTTATTAAAAAAAAAATGGTACTTTAAATGCCCCGCTACTCCTCTATTGCTTCAGAGTGAGCAGGATGGAAATTCTGTCATCTCCCGGGTCCGGCAGTGGCTGGCACAGACCAACAGCCCGGCCGGAAGGCTGTGTCTGAGCTTGACCCAGAGACCAAAGCCCTGCATTCCCAGTGGTCCAACCTCTGCTGTCGTGAGGGTGTTGTCTGTCGGTGGTGCTAGTCTCCAGCTGGGCAGCGTCATGTCTGGCAGCTGCTGGTCCCCCGACGGCTCCACCCCAGAGTGCTCCAGTTAGTCCACGGGTCGGTGGGGGTGGACCACTTCGGGGTGAAGAAGACTCTGCAGCGTCTTCGGGCCTGGTACTACTGGCCGGGGTGTCGTCAGGATGTGAAGCTCCATGTCTACCGCTGTGCCACCTGCATAGCTCAGAAATGACCGACTCAGCAATCCCACGCCCCCTTGCAGCAGTATGAGATGGACGGCAAACTGGGGTTGGATTATTTGTTCTGCTTGAGAGGACACCTGCACACGGTACACAAACTGGCTTGGGAGACCCTGGTAGTAGCAGGGAATCGACAGAAGCGAGCATACGACTCCCGCTGCCAGAGGAGGGACTTTGCTGGACTTTTTCTGCCCGGAGCAGAAAGAGGGACTGTCACCAAAGCTGGCGAGCCACTGGTCGGGATCACGTGTACTGGTCGCCAACAACAGCGGCTGCCCCGATGCCTGAATGGATTTGTATTGTACTTTTGAGTTGGACTTATTATTCTGGAGACAGAAACCAGTCCAGGGGTGGGACAGTGTAACGTCGGGGCTGTGATCGGGGCGGGGATTCTCCTGGCATGCTTTGCGCCGCGGAGGATTCAAAGACTGTTATTATCCGTGTGTTCTAAGCATTATTGCTGTGCCATTATAACTGTGTTATAAGACCAGTTATGATAGCATTGTTTTCCCTGTGTGTGAGAGATTATGTGTCTGTGTCACCAGGGCCAACTTAACTTGCCATTAGGCCCTTGGGCTGACAGGTTTTGTAGCCCCCCCCCCCAAACAGAATCTCAGTTTAAAAATATGAATAGCTATATTTTTAATAATGGAATGCATTTATATAGCATTTTTCAAGAAATGAAAGAGTTTCAAACAAAACTCTTAAAGCAAGTAAAATCTTACAGAAAACTGCACAACAAAAAGAAATTCTTGTCAAAATTATTTTGTGAGAGGAAAAACAAGCATAAAGCCTTGATTTAAGATATTTTATCTTACTAAGATTTTCATTTTTACAGTGATAGATACTGCCTTCAGCATAAACACAAATTAGTCTAATCTCTGTCTCTCTGACACAGACACACACCGCACCATTGCCTAAAAACTTGAATCTGACAAAAGTGGTAAATAAAAATTCTATGAAAATTAACCAATGAAAATCAGACAATGCTTTTGAATTGTGGTTCAACAGAATTATTTTAAAAAACAAACTCATGAAATAGGCCTGGACAAAAAGGATGGTACCCTTAACTTAATATTTTGTTGCACAACCTTTTGAGGCAATCACTGCAATCAAACAATTTCTGTAACTGTCAATGAGACTTCTGCACCTCTCAGCAGGTATTTTGGCCTACTCCTCATGAGCAAACTGCTCCAGTTGTCTCAGGTTTGAAGGGTGCCTTCTCCAGACGGCATGTTTCAGCTCCTTCCACAGATGTTCAATGGGATTTAGATCAGGGCTCATAGAAGGCCACTTTAGAATAGTCCAGTGTTTTGCTCTTAGCCATTCTTGGGTGTTTTTAGCTGTGTGTTTTGGGTCATTATCCTGTTGCAAGACCCATGACCTGCGACTGAGACCAAGCTGTCTGACACTGGGCAGCACATTTCTCTCTAGAATACCTTGATAGTCTTGAGATTTCATTGTACCCTGCACAGATTCAAGACACCCTGTGCCAGATGCAGCAAAGCAGCCCCAGAACATAACAGAACCCCCTCCATGTTTCACAGTAGTGTTCTTTTCTTGGTATGCTTCATTTTTGCGTCTGTGAACATAGCGCTGATGTGTCTTGCCAAAAAGTTCCAGTTTTGTCTTGTCTGTCCATAGGACATTCTCCCAGAAGCTTTGTGGCTTGTCAACATGCAGTTTGGTAAATTCCAGTCTGGCTTTTTTATGATTTGTTTTCAACAGTGGTGTCCTCCTTGGTCATCTCCCATGAAGTCCACTTTGGCTCAAACAACAACAGATGGTGCGATCTGACACTGATGTACCTTGACCATGGAGTTCACCATGAATGTGTTTAGAGGTTGTTCTGGGCTCTTTTGTTACCATTCGTATTATCCGTCTCTTCCATTGTTCATCAAGTTTCCTCCTGCGGCCACGTCCAGGGAGATTGGCTACAGTCCCGTGGATCTTAAATTTCTGAATAATATGTGCAACTGTAGTCACAGGAACATCAAGCTGCTTGGAGATGGTCTTATAGCCTTTACCTTTAACATGCTCATCTATAATTTTCTTTCTAATCTCCTGAGACAACTCTCTCCTTTGCTTCCTCTGGTCCATGTTTAGTGTGGTACACACCATGTCACCAAACAGCACAGTGACTACTTGTCATCCTTTAAATAGGCCGACTGATTACAAGTTTGTAGACACCTGTGATGTTAATTAGAGGACACATCTTGGTTGAACATGTCCCTATGGTCAAATTATTTTCAATCTTTTCTAGGGGTGCCATCATTTTTGTCCAGGCCTGTTTCATGAGTTGGTTACCTCCGCCAAGGAGGTTATGTTTTTACCGGGGTTTGTTTGTTTGTCTGTCTGTTACCAACATAACTCAAAAAGTTATGAATGGATTTTGATTAAATTTCCAGGACAAGTCCCAAATGGGACAAGGAAGAAATGATTAGATTTTGGGAGTGATCCGGATCACCATCTGGATCCAGGAATTTTTTTAAAGGATTCTTTATCATTGCAAGATAGGGCCATTTTTAGCATATGTGTATATAACTCCACAACAAATGGTCAGGACACTTGCCAAAAAAGTACAGGATAAGATCCCAATAGGTTCTATGAAATATTAAAGACTGATCCCAATTCAAGTGTATAATTGGTTTAATTCACTCCCTCCATATTGTGAATGGGTCATGACCTGAACATATATTACCTAATCTGGTCTGATGAGGAGAGGAGGAAGAGCAGGAGGAGGACAAGCTTGGTGCTGGTGAAGGTGAGCTGGACACCACAGGTCTGGCTGGTTCTCCCTCATCATCCAGCTGTGATAAATCTGTCAATACAAAAAAACAGTGTTTTAGTTTGTGCAGTGTCCAACTTAAGCCCTCCATTAAATGTGCAGACAGAGAAGGCAATTTTATTCAATATCAATGTTAGCAAAGCTTACATGTCTGATTATGGAATAGAAGAATAGGAATAGAATAGGCTTCACTGTCACTGTACAGTTGTACAGTACAATGACATTTTAGGTGTTCCACCGGGCGACTGTGCAATAAAGTAAGAGAAGGATTAGATAAAACACGGTTACACAACACACAATTAAACAAGTGAAATTTTAAAAAAATGGCCCAAGATTATGGAAATATTGCCAAAATAGGAAAAAAAGATGACATTACTAGCGTCTGGTAGAAAAATCTCCCATAACACAACACAAGGCACCCATTCATACACAGTACTGATACCACAAAAAGCGTATTTTGCGCTGGATGTCTTTATAAAAAAAAATATTCTGTAAGACGCTAAGATTTCTGTTCTAGTTTCTCAAACGCGCATTTCTTTATGGCAAGGAGAAACGTTCGTGGTAAAAACATTGCTGGCTCATTAGCATAGCTAACCGAAAATACTGTAACATCAGGGCAGTGTTAAGGGGGGGTCAGGGATTTCCCAGCATGCTTTGTCAGCAGAGAACGTTACTGTGTGTGTGTATTAAATGTTATTACTGAGTTATTATACTGCTGTGTCATTATAACTGTGTTATAATGACCCAGCAGTGTTTATAGGCAGGATTAGGGCAAGATGTATCATGTGTGTGTAGCCATGATTGAAATGGGGGTCTGGGAGAATGACCTCCCCTCCTGTCTGTGCTCAGAGTGTGGGTGTTGGGTGGTGTTTGAATAAAGCCTGTTCGTAGCAACCATCTGCTCCTCTTCTTTGTGTGAACCTCACCAACGTCACACTGGTGTCAGGAGTTGGGATGGAGCAAGATGTTGGCCAGGACCCGGGCGGAGGTCCAGCGGCCGGGGCGGTCCATCGCTCGGCTGGGAACGGAGCGCAGAGCTGAGACGCCGACCCCCGGAGTGGCTCGCTGTGATGGACGGACCAGTGTACCCCGCCTTCTGCCTTTTTCAAGGCAGAGCGGGCCAAGCAGAGCAAACCAGCCCTGCTTCCCGCCCTTTTCAGGGCAGGACGGGCTGGCGATTCCAGGGCGATCAGGAGCGGCGATCGACCAGGAGGCGACCGTCCCATCCATCCGGCAGCGGGCCAAGATTCCCCGCTACAACGGCGAGAACCTGTTGGATGACCACCTGGCCCAGGTCGAGTTGGCTGCCGTGCTGAACGACTGGTCACCGGAGGAAACCGCCGTGCTGAGAACAAGGGGGAGGAGGAGGAGTTACGGCAGACCACGGCGGTGCGTCCACGGAGGAGACGGCTGCGGCGACGCGAGGAAGGGTGCTTCCGCTGCGGAGAGCCAGGGCACATCGCACGGTACTGCCCCGTGCCCACCCCGCAGGAAACTGGCCCCTCACCGACGTTAAATTAGAGTGAGGTGGCATGGACGGGGAAAGGCTGCCTCCCGCAGATGCTTCCCCCGGCGGTGATGTCACAGAGGCCCTTGGCGCGCAGCAGCAGCGGAGCGAGCAGGACAGATCCAGTCTTTTCCCAGGCTCGGCAGGGGCTGGACGCCTGGACGCAGGCCAGCGGCCGCCTGGGAGGTCCTGGCAGCGGTGGAAGTCGTGACTCCCGCTGCCAGGGGAGGGACTGTGCATAGTCCTACCACCTCCCGCAGATGCTTCCCCCGGCGGTGACATCACAGAGGCCCTCGGCGCACAGCAGCAGCGGAGCAAGCAGGACAGATCTGGTCTTTTCCCGGGCTCGGCAGGGGCTGGACGCCTGGACGCGGGCCAGCGGCCGCCTGGGAGGTCCTGGCAGCGGTGGGAGTCGTGACTCCCGCTGCCAGGGGAGGGACTGTGCGTAGTCCTCCTTAAGCTGTTGGATGTGCTTGTCATCGGCATCGAAGCCACCCCAACACCTGGACTGATTCGCGTTGGACTTCTGGGTTGGACTTTGATTTTTCTGGGGACAGAAACCAGTCCGGGGGTGGGGGGGTGGGCAGTGTAATGTTGGGGCCAAGTTAAGGGGGGGCAGGGATTTTCCAGCATGCTTTGCCAGCAGAGAACGTTACTGTGTGTGTGTATTAAATGTTATTACTGAGTTATTATACTGCTGTGTCATTATAACTGTGTTATAATGACCCAGCAGTGTTTATAGGCAGGATTAGGGCAAGATGTATCATGTGTGTGTAGCCATGATTGAAATGGGGGTCTGGGAGAATGACCTCCCCTCCTGTCTGTGCTCAGAGTGTGGGTGTTGGGTGGTGTTTGAATAAAGCTTGTTCGTCGCAACCATCTGCTCCTCTTCTTTGTGTGAACCTCGTCAACGTCACAATACTATAGTCACAAGAAGGAGTAAAAAAATATCCGCACTTTGGTCGTTACATATCAATACAAGCAATATACATTTGTCAGCAGAGACAGCCTGTTCATTTCTTTATGGCGAGAAGAAACGTTTGGTCGTAGTAAAAGCACTGCTAGCTTGCTAGCATAGCTAACTGAAAATACTATAGTCACAAGAGTGACTAAAAAAATATCCACACTTTGGTCATTACATATCAATACAAGTGGATATACAGTATATGTATACATATATTCGTTAACGTTTGGCATTTTAAAGAAAATACACTTACTAGTGTGTTTTGAGTAGTTTGTTGTCTGGACTAATCCACAGCAGTGACGATGGGCCAGCTGGCTGGCCTATCCCTCAAAACAGTTCATCACATGAGTGGCCCCCTCCAGCTTATCTTGTACTACTGTTTAAGTCCATAGAGCCAAGAAATGTGTCTCCTCTTCGCTCTAAATCTGTTTGGTTTTGGAATCCGTCGCTTGCTCTGCTGTTTGGAAAGCAACATGGCGGTCTGTAATGTTTTGAAGCTGGTCAGTTAACCACGCCCATGGCTGTGGACGTAACCAACGTAAACTGGTGCTGCCACTGGCCCAGCTAGGAGTTGGGGCCATGATAGCCCCACTTTTGAGGGCCTGAGAATGGTGCTTTAGTCGGTGGAAAGCCAAAGAACTGGTGCTAATCAGGCTCTGGCTCCAGTTAAGCACTGGAACCAGTTTGGTGGAAAAGACCTAACTGTGGACCAACACCAGCAGATGACCTCTGTTCAGATAAAAGTAAATTTTGCATTTCATTTGTAAATCCAAGTCCCAGAGTCTGGAGAAAGAGTGGAGAGGCACAGAATCTAAGGTGCTTGAGGTTTAGTGTGAAGTTTCCACAGTCAGTGATGATTTCAGGAACCATGTCATCTGGAAGTCAGGTTGCTTCTCGGCATAATTTTGATTGCCTTTTAAGGCTGCGTGTCCACCAAACACATTTTTTTTCCATTCTGGGCAGCTATTTTCCATTCATTCTCTATGTAGTCCAGTTTTTACAGCGCTGAGTGCCCTCGGTGCAGAAACACTCTCGGCAGTAGCCGTTTTTTGTCGTGGCGCTCAGAGCTGAAAAAACTTCAACTTTTCAAAGGCTGCAGCTGAGCTTGTCAACGTCAGACCAAGCAGCCAATCAGAACTGCTGCGTGGGCGGGACATACGTAGGACACCAGTATTGGTCTGTATTCAGACTCCTGCTTTCGTGTCATTATATTTTACATCCAGAGCTGCTAGAAAACGTTTCCTGTCCAATGTTATTTAGAGACTGCTAGTAAAAATCAGAAAGTCTGACAATAGGAAAAGTGGAAGTGCTGAGCTTAGAGTGACAAGCTGTTGCTGGGATACAGGGCACAGACTTTTTTTTTTCCCCAGAGCACAGCGCACAAACACTGAAAAAAAAAAAAGCTCAGGGCAGTCGGGTGACAAAAAATGCGTTTGATGGACACGCAGCCTAAATCAGATCTAAACATTAAATTACAAGATATATCTACTCAGCACCGACAAAAGAGAATTTTTTTCAACAACAGCTGATGATACATTTAAACCCACATAACTGTACCGTAAATACAAATGTGCAGGTGTCCCAGGCTCGTTTTAGTGTCACCATGACCTGTCTTCAACACTTTTCCTAAAAATTACACAAAGTTCTTAAGTTGTCATGGTAACCAAAAACACTTTTTTTTTTTTAAATTTTCTAAAAAAGGTCTGGCCACTATCTTGGATTTAAACATTTTAATGCATAATTTGAAAAAATCTGTACCTTTAAACCAAAATGAGAGTTTTTTTCAATTCACCGCACCACTATTAAACAATTCAAAAATGTTTCCTGGAAATTTCCATGTGGAAAAACCCACCAAAAACAGTTTCACTCCAACCCTCTCTCTTCAAACATAGCACCAAAAATCTGACACCTGAGGAGTTTTAAATCAATCATTCTCCTATAATTTATACACTGAATTTTTTTTTAAATCTTTCTAGGTATGCTCAGGATGGGGTTACTGATATTTGTATATTTTAGGCTAAACAGAGTTTCCTACCAGGTGGAGGGTGAGGGTGGCCAGGGAGCTGGTGGTGCTCTCTAGCCATCTCTCTCAGGTTTGGGTTGTCTCCTCTCTCAGATGTAGAAGTCCTCTCTAAGATGCTCTTCAGTGGTTTTCAGGTGATGTAGACCTCCAAAGTTTTCAATGTTTCTCAGGTTCAGGCTCTGCAAATGGTCGCTGTGCAATCAGGTGCAAAAGGAGCAGGAAAAAGGTTTGCAGGCCTTTATATCGGCTCAGCCGCATGACAACATTCCCTTTCCATGGCAACATTCAATTTCCATGACTCTGACTAAACAATGCATAAAGAACACACACACCAACAAAAACAGAAAAATAAATAAATAAAACAACTTAATGTAGTATATAAAAAAACTATAAAATAAAACAAATCCAAAAGAACATAAAAAACTAGAAAAGCACTCAGAGAGCGCAGACCTCCGCCAAGCGCCACAGTTCCCCCCATACAGTGTTTGTGTGTACGTTTTCAGATTCCTTGACCATGAAAACATATGACTAGCAATTGGATTCACAATGATAGGATTAGTGGTTCAGTAGTTATTGACGAAAATGGCATTTTGCGTAATGGCGGTTGTTTTCTGGACGGTGATCCGGATCACCACCAAAATGTAATCATCTGTAGGATACCCCATTTCTGACAATCTGTGAAAATTTCATGAAAATCCGTCCATAACTTTTTGAGTTATCTTGCTAACAAACAAACAGACAGACAGACAGACAAATAAACAGACAGACAAACCAACGCCAATGATCACATAACCTCCTTGGCGGAGGTAAAAATACTGGCAGCTGCCAGTGGTACCCCTCATCCTCTTCACTGTAAAAACAAAAAAGTTAGTTCAAGCTGGCTTAAAATTTTAAGTTAACTCATCTTGAAAATACAAGTACCCTTTATATTTCAAAACAAACTTTTCTCGTCAACTCAACTTAATATTTATTCAGTTAATATTTATTCTGTTGTACTTTAATATTTTAATTAACTTGAGAAGACAAGTTCTGTCAACTTCATAGCATTTCAAAACAAATACACTTTTCTAGTCAACTTAATATTTATTCAGTTGTACTTTAATACTTGAGCTACGATAACTTTGTCATAATTCAGCACCTCCAGGATTTCCCAATGTTGCGATCACAGTAATTCAAGTAAAATCACCCAATCACTGCATCTTTTGCACAACCTTGCAACTTTGTCCAATCACCACATCTTTCCCGCAATTTTGGCCAATCCTCGTCAACCTCCGCCAATCAAATTTGTCCTTGAATGGCGCTCAAACGCTCAGTCTAACCAATCAAATGCATCACTGCGCTGTGCTCACTTCCGTGTCTATAGTGAGTATTAACGGAACACATCAGTACACTGTAAACCTGAAAAAGTTACCAGAAGCCAAAAAAATTTGAGACAATTGCCTCGAAATTTGAGTTGAACTAAAATTCACAAGTTTTTTAAAACTTAAAACTTTTTCTTACTTGCTACTTGTACTTTTTGATTACAGTTAAAGAGTTCATCAAGTTAACTCAAATATTTTTAATTACTATGACTTTAAATTTTCAATTATATAAACTCAAACATTTTCAGACTTAACATTTTAAGATTTAAAGTTTTCAGTTTTCAATCCATGGAGATAAGTTAACACAACCAACAAGTAATTTAACATAAATTGATAAAATAAGTACACAACCACATGATTTTATGTTAACAAAACTCAGTGTTTATTAGTTTCTGTTGTCATTGTTTTAAATAGACAAAAGTCAAAAATGTTGACTTGGTATTACTCAAAGCAGGTGACTCAAAACTTAAAAAACTGAGGCAAGTGAGTGCCTCAATTACATTGAGTACAACTGACTTGAAATGACGTTTAGTCATAAAACCGGAGTGGTGGCCTAGAGGTACAGCATCCGCCCCACAACCGGGAGGTTCAGGTTGAAGTCCTGGCCGGGTCATGCCAAAGACCATATAAAAATGGAACTTCTTGCTGTACAGCTTGGTGCTCAGCAAAAATGGAACGGAGGAGGGAAATGAGGGCGACAGTGGCTCAGCAGGTACAACAGGTCGTCCAATGACCAGAGGGTTGGCAGTTCGAATCCCGCTCTCCCCAGCCATCCTGCCGTTGTGTCCCAGGGCAAGACACTTTACCCACCTTGCTTCCAGTGTCCATGACACTAGATATGAACGTGTATAAATGTTCGGTAGTGGTCAGAGAGGCCGTTGTGTGGATTGGCAGCCACATTTCCGTCAGTCTGCCCCTGGGCAGTTGTGGCTACAGTCGTAGCTTACCACTATCAATGTCTGTCTGGAGTGAATGAATAATGGACTCACTGTAAGCGCTCTGAGATGTCACTTGACATGTAAAGTGTCATATAAATCTTGTCCATTACTATTATTAAATATCTTCTATTGATCGATCATTTTCTTGCCCTCTAACACATTGTAATGTTAATATTAAATAGGAAAAAAAATCAAAAACCATTTATAAAGAATTAAAATAAATAGTACAAAAATAACTTTAAATGTAAATAAAATGTAGAGTTGCAACAATTAGTTGATTAATCGATTAGTTGCCAACTAATAACTTAATTACCAGTCATTTTGATAACTGTTTTGAGACATTATTAAAGAGGGAAAAATCCACAGTTTCTGGTTTCATTTGTAAAAACTACATATTTGAAAGATGGCAGTTTAAGCTCTGGGAAATAAACATTTTTTATATATATTTTATAGAGTAAAAAACTAATCAATTAATAAAAGTGCGGGACCAGATGGTCTTCCAGTTGACCTCTATAAAAAATTTAAGAATAGATTAATAAAACCATTTTTGGAAATGGTTTTAGAAGAATTTCAAAATAGTAATTTACCACCATACATGAATAATGCCTTAATTATACTGTTGCCAAAACCAGGTAAACCCCCTAATAAATGTGAAAACATGAGACCAATAAGCCTATTAGATGCTGACCTTAAGATAATCTGTAAAATTTTAGCAAGACGACTACAAGAAATATTACCAAATATTATTAACCGAGATCAGAATGGCTTTATAATGGGAAGACAAGGCTTCCATAATGTAAGAAGACTATTTAATATTATTTATTCTAATAAAGAAGCACTGGATACAGCTCTCCTATCATTGGATGCTGAAAAGGCCTTTGATAGGGTCAAATGGCCCTATCTTTTTGAAGTTCTACAAAGGTTTGGACTTGGAAATAATTTCATAAAATGGGTTCAGATAATATACAATAATGCTACAGCAATATCTCAAAATCAATAAAAATCAATAGAGGATGTCGACAAGGCTGTCCACTTTCACCTTTACTGTTCACTATGGCAATTGAACCTTTAGCGATGGCAGTACGTTTACATCCACAAATATATGGAATTAAAGTAGGACCATCAGAACATAAAATCTCCTGTATGCTGATGACATAATTTTGTTTATGTCGAATCTTAAAAAATCAATTCCGACCTTGTTAAATTTAATAAAGAACTTTGGGGAAATATCAGGATATAAAATAAATAAAACTAAATCTTCAATATTAATGCTAAATGAGACCCAGAGAAATCACCCAGCTCCTGAGGTAAATCAATTCAATGTTGTAAATCAGTTTAAATATTTAGGAATTCAAATTGTGCCCAAGTTAGAATCAGTCGCCAGTGCCAACTATGAAGCCTTAATGACAGATATTAATGAGTTGCTTCAGAGATGGATGTCACTACCAATGTCGATGATTGGGAGAATTAATATACTTAAAAGTAATATCTTACGAAAAATACTTTATTTATTTCAATACATTCCTTTACCACCACCTTCAGATCTATTCTCAAGAATTAAAAAAAGTTAATGGAATTTATATGGAACAAACAACAGGAGGGCTAGATTACATTTGTCCTTACTATATTTACCATTTGATCGTGGAGGTCTGAAATGTCCGAACTTTTTGTTGTATTACTGGTCAGCACAACTGAGGTCTATGACATATTATTTTTCATCAAATGACCTCCCTCACTGGACTGAAATGGAATCATACAATTTACCTTTACCTCCTCCCTTATTCATATACTCAGACTCGGCTAAAAAATTACAGAAACAAGTTAAAAATCCAATTGTAAAGCATATGATCAAAATATGGTGTGAAATCAAAAAATATTTAAAAGAACCACACTTATTGTCACAATTTAGCCCAATATGGGGTAATCAATATTTTACACCAGGGAGAGCGGATGCTGTATTTAAAGTATGGAAATTAAAAGGGATTCAAAAGATTCAAGACTTATATTTATCACGTTCAGATAACATAATGTCTTTTGAAGAACTGAGGATCAAATTTAATCTTAATAGAACACATTTTTTTTTAAATATCTTCAGCTTAGGAATTTTATTCGATCAAATCAAAATAATGCTCTCACCCGACCTACTTATTCATCCTTGGAAAAAATTTTGACAAAAGATAGTAAGAGAAAGGGTATTATTTCAGAGTTTTATAATTCATTGACACTATTCTCAAGTGAAAACTCACAGAAAAGAATGAATTATTGGAAAGAAGACCTGCAAACTGAAATTTCAGAGGAACAATGGGAATTGGCTTGCACAGAAGCTCAAACCAAATCAATAAATGTACGTCTTAAATTGATACATTTTAAATGGTTAATGCGGATGTATGTTACACCGGTGGAGTAAAATAGATATAACAAAAACATACCAGATACATGCACAAAATGTATGGAAAGTAAAGGAACCCTATTTCATTGTTTATGGGAATGTAGAAAAATTAGAATGTTTTGGGAAGAGGTGAGGGTAACAATTGAAAAAATAATTTCAAAACAATTCATATTGAACTCTAAACTGTTTTTGCTGGGTCTGTATCCAGAAAAGCATAACTTTAATAAGAGTGAAAGAGCATTCATAGACCTCAGTTTGCTTAATGCCAAAAAATGTATTGCACTACTGTGGAAAAAGACTCATAGACCAGATGTGACTCAGTGGTTAAGACAGATGTTAATAAACCTTCCACTAGAAAGAATAACATACATACTGAAATCAAAGGAAAATGTGTTTGAGAATATATGGAGACCTTTCATTGATTATGTAAAGAAATTAAACATAACTTCTGAAGTAGAAGGTGAATGAAGTGTGTGGACCTTGTAAATTCCAAATTGGTGAATGTATAATATGTATACTTATGTAATGGATTACCTAGACTAAACAGAGGAGCATTGTTGATGACTTGCTTTTGTTAATGGTTGTTGGTGTTTTTAGTACATTTTTTTTCTTTTCTTTTTAAATTACTTTAGTGTTAGTGTTTGATTGTTTGTGTCATGTTTGTTAAAAAAGGTTCAATAAAAAATATTGTGGGGGGAAAAAAACTAATCAATTAATCAAGAAAATAATCAATGACAATAAATAATAATTAAATGAAATAATAATCTTTGGTTACAGCACTAATCAAATGCCAAGCCACTGTGTACGTTTGGCTTTCTGCTGATGCCAGCGTCGGGCAACAGAGCAGCAACTTGGATGAAATTACAACTGTAATTTTGGCTGTTTAAGAACATTTTAAATTTACAGCTCTAAAATGTAAATATATTGCATTAACCAGCATCAAATGCACAGTATACTTTGCTTCATCTTTAGCAGTTCTTAGTGAGTAAAAGTGTTACGTTAACAAGTGTCACATTAATAAGAATGAAGGCACATCAGAAACGCTGAACACCTGCAAAGCAGTGCAGCAACTTTTTAAGGAATTATTTTAACAATAGAAAACAACAATGACCTGGATGGGAAATGCCTTCAATAATACCTCACCCCACATCCTTCTTTCTTATGAGTTTCTATACATTTATCATCAAGTCATTCTTGAGAGTCTGCAACCTGGACAATAGTTTACCATCTTCTAGACCAGGGGTGCCAAACTTAAGGCCCGCGGGCCAACATCAGCCTACCAGAGTGTCCAAACTGGCCCACGAGATGATTTTGCAAAGTGTGAAAATTAAATAATATAATACACGAGCAGCACTTTTTCAATAAAGTAACTGCTATTCCCAATTTGTCCATTTGGGGGTCTCACAGGGCTAGCAGACACAAAAGTGATCCCCAATTTACACTGAGGGAGTCTGTTACGCAGGTTGGGAGGAGAGGATTTCTTCCAGAAAGACTCCAAGGCAAACCTTTCCCACCTGCGTCTGCTCTTATCCCTTGTTGCCCATAACAGATCGCTAAAAATATGCAACAAGTCTTTTTTTCATGGATGCCAGACCCAGCACGCACTGAAATGTCATGGTATTTACTGTATTTAATAACTGTTCTTCCATCCATCCATCCATCCATCTTCTACCGCTTTTCCGGAGGTCCAGGTTGCGGAAGCAGCGGTTCAAGCAGAGAAACCCAAAATTCCCTCTCCCCACCTACCTGCCCCAGCTTTTTAGAAAGGATAGCAAGGCGTTCCCAGACCAGCTGGAAGACATAGTCTCTCTAACGTGTCCTGGGTCTGTCCCGAGGTTTCTTCCCAGTGGGATGTGCCCGAAACACCTCAAGTGGGAGGCATCCAGGAGGCATCCTGATCAGATGCCCAAACCACCTCACCTGGCTCCTATCAATGTGAAGGAGCAGCGGTTCTACTCTAAGCCTCTCCCGAATGACTGAGCTCCTCACCCAATCTCTGAGGGTGGAAAGACTTTTCATTATCACTGATGTCACATTCTTAAAAAAATATAACCTTTTGTCTTTGAAAACCATAAAACATTCAAATTTGCTTGTTTGATATATAAAATATTAAATGGCTATGCACCACCACCCTTGAGAGAATGTATCAAACTGAGGACTGTTACCGGTAAAGCCACCAGAGCCAAAACCAGAGGAGACTGTGAAGTCCCCCACAGACGTACCACTTTTGCTCAATCTGTGCAATCAATGAGGGACACCAAGATATGGAACAACATACCACCTGCAATCAGAGAACTTTCTACATTAAACTCTTTCAAAACTCATCTTAAAAACCGGCTTTTAAATAATCAACACTGTAGTCATGGTTAGGGGATGCTTTGCGGCATGTGGACACATACAGACGTGGACAAAATTGTTGGTACCCCTCTGTTAATGAAAGAAAAACCCACAATGGTCACAGAAATAACTTGAATCTGACAAAAGTGCTAATAAATAAAAATTCTATGAAAATTAACGAATGAAAATAAGACAATGCTTTTGAATTGTAGTTCAACAGAATTATTTAAAAAAACAAACTCATGAAATAAGCCTGGACAAAAATGATGGTACATGGTATATACAATGATGGTATATATTTTGTTGCACAACCTTTTGATGCAATCACTGCAATCAAACAATTTCTGTAACTGTCAATGAGACTTCTGCACCTCTCAGCAAGTATTTTGGCCCACTCCTCATGACCAAACTGCTCAGTTGTCTCAGGTTTGAAGGGTGCCTTCTCCAGACGGCATGTTTCAGCTCCTTCCACAGATGTTCAATAGGATTTAGATCAGGACTCATAGAAGGCCACTTAAGAATAGTCCAATGTTTCGCTCTGAGCCATTCTTGGGTGTTTTTAGCTGTGTGTTTTAGGTCATTATCCTGTTGCAAGACCCATAACCTGCGACTGAAACTAAGCTGTCTGACACTGGGCAGCACATTTCTCTCTAGGATACCTTGATAGTCTTGAGATTTTATTGTACCCTGCACAGATTCAAGACACCCTTTTCCAGATGCAGCAAAGCAGCCCCAGAACATAACAGAACCTCCTCCATGTTTCACAGTAGGGACAGTGTTCTTTTCTTGGTATGCTTCATTTTTGTGTCTGTGAACATAGAGCTGATGTGCCTTGCCAAAAAGTTCCAGTTTTGTCTCGTCTGTCCATAGGACATTCTCCCAGAAGCTTTGTGGCTTGTCAACATGCAGTTTGGCAAATTCCAGTCTGGCTTTTTTATTATTTGTTTTCAGCAGTGGTGTCCTCCTTGGTCGTCTCCCATGAAGTCCGCTTTGGCTCAAACAACGACGGATGGTGTGATCTGACACTGATGTACCTTGACCTTGGGAGTTCACCTTGAATGTGTTTAGAGGTTGTTCTGGGCTCTTTTGTTACCATACGTATTATCCGTCTCCTCCTGCAGCCACGTCCAGGGAGGTTAGCTACAGTCCTGTGGATCTTAAATTTCTGAATAATATGTGCAACTGTAGTCACAGGAACATCAAGCTGCTTGGAGATGATCTTATAGCCTTTACCTTTAACATGCTTGTCTATAATTTTCTTTCTAATCTCATCTAAACTCATCTAAATCTAAACTCTCTCCTTTGCTTCCTCTGGTCCATGTTTAGTGTGGTAAACACCATGTCAACAAACAGCACAGTGACTACTTGTCACCCTTTAAATAGGCCGACTGACTGATTACAAGTCTGTAGACACCTGTGATGTTAATTAGAGGACACATCTTGGTTGAACATGTCCCTATGGTCACATTATTTTCAATCTTTTCTAGGGGTACCATCATTTTTGTCCAGGCCTGTTTCATGAGTTTGTTTTTTAAAATAATTCTCTTGAACCACAATTCAAAAGCACTGTCTGATTTTCATTGGTTAATTTTCATAGAATTTTTATTTATTAGCACTTTTGTCAGATTCAAGTTATTTCTTTGACCACTGTGGGTTTTTCTTTCATTAACAGAGGGGTACCAACAATTT
Source organism: Pholidichthys leucotaenia (assembly GCA_020510985.1). NCBI lineage: Eukaryota > Metazoa > Chordata > Actinopteri > Cichliformes > Pholidichthyidae > Pholidichthys > Pholidichthys leucotaenia. Next base: position 206,764,847 of record CM035839.1, read on the forward strand.
TGTCCACGTGTGTACATCTATGGTATGTACTGTATGTGCCCGTGTGTCGCACACATATGCATCCCTTTTGCACTATTGCACAATGTTGTTGTTGGTAGTGTCTATTAATGATGTTGTTGTTGTGCAGTGTGTATGTCCATGTGCATATGTGTACATGCACTGCACTTTGTGTAATGGATACCTGACTGTTTTTAGACTGTCTAACACATGCACCGTATACAGACAATTTTTTTTGTATTTTGTATACTTTATTAATAGCCAGAAGGAAATTACAGGGCATCCACCTGGATGGATGAGGCAGCCAGGATATGGCGCCAATCCTTTCACCAATCACACACACATTCACATCTAGCGCCACTTTAGAGTCTCCAATTAACCTAACTTGCATGAGTTTGGCCTGTGAGAGGAAACCGGAGTACCCAGGGTAAACCCACGCAGACACAGGGAGAACATGCAAACTCCACACAGAAGAGTTACCGATGGTCGGGGGTGGGATTGAACCCATGATGGTCAGGAGTGGAATCAATCCCATGACCTTCTTAATGTGCTGCTGCAATGCTAACCACTGCACCATCAAGCTGCCCGGTAATAAAATAAAATAACGGTATTTTTATTTTCACATTTTAATACATGCATTAACTATAATATTGATGACAAATGTTCATTTAGTGTTGTTTTGATGTGTACTTCTCTGACCTGCCAAGGGACTACGGCTGCAATTTAGTAAGTTTGCTTCTTTTTCTTCTTTGGCTGCTCCCCTTAGGGGTCGCCACAGCAGCTCATCTGTCTCCATCTCACCCTATCCCTTGCATCTTCCTCTGTAACACCAACCCTCTCCAATACCAACCCTCTCCATGTCCTCCCTCACTACATCCATGAATCTTCTCTGTGGTCTTCCTCTTTTCCTCCTGCTTGGCAGCTCCATCTTCAACATCCTTTGTCCAATATATCCACAATCCCTCCTCTACACATGTCCAAACCATCTCAGCCTTGCCTCTCTTACTTTGTCTCCAAACTGCTCAACCTGAGCTGTCCCTCTGATAAACTCGTTTCTAATCTTGTCGCTCCTAGTCCCTCCCAATGAAAATATTAGCATCTTCAACTCTGCCACCTCCTCCTCCTGTCTTTTTGTCAGCGCCACTGTCTCCAAACCATACATCATAGCAGGTCTCACTACCATCTTGTAAATCTTCCTTTTCACTCTTGCTGCTACCTTTCTGTCACAAATCACCCCCGATACTCGTCTCCACCCACTCCATCCTGCCTGCACTCTCTTCTTCACCTCTCTTGTCCATTTTCCATTGCTTTGGATGGTTGACCCCAGGTATTTAAACTCATCTACTTTCACTACTGCTACTCCTTCCATCTTCACCGTTGCACCTGCTTCCCCCTCATTCACACTCATGTATTCTGTCTTGCTTCTACTGACTTTCATTCCTCTTCTCCCCAGAGCATACCTCCACCTCTCCAGGTTCTCTTCCACCTGCTCCCTATTCTTACTGCAGATCACAATGTCGTCTGCAAACATCATGGTCCACAGAGACTCCTGCCTGATCTTGTCTGTCAGCCTGTCCATCACCATGGCAAACAAGAAGGGGCTCAGAGCTGATCCCTGATGTAATCCCACCCCCACCTTGAATCCATCCGTCACTCCTACAGCGCAGTTCACCACCGTCTCGCAGTCCTCATACATATCCTGCACTACTGCCACTTCTGCCACTCCTGACTTTCTCATACAGTTCCACACTTCCTGTCTTGGCACCCTATCATATGCTTTCTCTAGATCCACAAAGACAGAGGGCAAGTCTTTCTGACCTTCTCTATACTTCTCCATCAGCACTCTTAGACCAAATATTGCATCTGTAGTACTCCTTCTTGGCATGAAACCATACTGCTACTCACTGATTGTCACCTCTCCTCTTAACCTGGCTTAAACAACTCTTTCCCATATCTTCATAGTTTGGCTGATCAATGTTATGCCTCTGTAGTTACTAAAGCTCTGAGCGTCACCTTTGTTGTTGAACACTGGTACCAAAACACTTCTTCTCCACTCCTCGGGCATCCTCTCACTCTCCAAGATTGTGTTAAACAAACTGGTTAAAAAGTCCACTGCCATCGACTTCCGGTTATGGCGGCCGCCTAGAAGGACACGTATCACTCTGCTCTGCCCCTGGAAATAAAAATTCGGCAAATAACTCTCTCATTTGGAACAGAACTTTTCCCAGCGTTTGGGTGAGGATATGCCGGTGAAGACTAAGGCTGGGAAATCAGGAGGGGGAAAAATTGAATCGCCGAAGCAGTCCAAATTAACGGACTTTAAAGTTTGTGGCGCAGTAGAAAAAGCTGCGGATATGGCGGATGAAACTAGCGGTGGTGCGGTAACTGCTGCTGCTGACGATGGCGGCACAGGTGCAGTGCTGGCTGCCATTAGCTCAATGAGAGCAGACTTTTCCGCTAAACTTGATGGGATTATGGCAGCGTTGGATGCAATGAGAAAGGAGTTGGGTGACTGCGTGGAGCGAGTGACGCAGGCGGAGCTTCGTGTTTCAAGTGCGGAGGATGAAATCAGCGGACTTCAAATAAAGGTGCGCACTTTGGAAAAAAAAAATAAAGATCTGGAAAATAGCGTTATGGACTTGGAATCTCGGTCCAGAAGGAACAACCTGAGGCTGGTGGGTTTACCGGAGGGAGCCGAAGGTCGTGATTCATGCTCCTTTTTGGAGGGGTGGATCCCGGAGGCGCTGAACAACGCGGAGCTAAAATCATCAGTCGTCTTGGAAAGCTCCCACCGAATTGGCCCACCGAGAGGTAACAAGGCAGCACCGAGGACGCTAATTATGAAGTTTCTCAGCTACAGAGACAGGATGACGATCTCCAACGCGGTGCGGGCCAAAGGAGAAATTAAATACCAAGATCAGCAGGTGCGGTTCTACCCAGATCTGGCCTCAGGAATCCAACAATTAAGGAAGCAGTTTGACCCCATCCGCAAAGAACTGCGCAACCTTGAGATTCGTCATGGAGTGATTCACCCTGCAAGACTTCTGGTCACATATGAGGGCAGAACACGCATCTTCAAGACCCCCGAGGAGGCGCAGGAGCTCATTAAGAAGATCCAGGAAGAGACTGGTGGGAGCTAAGCATGAACAGAATATAGGGTAGAATATTTGAGCATTTAACTGATTAGAAGCATATAACAAGATTACAAAATATAGAATGTATTACATATTAAAAAAAAAAAAAGTACAAAATTGCTAAAAAATTTTGGAGTTAAATTGGAAAATTACAGAAGAGAGTTAATGTTACGTTATTAAAAGCAGTAGAGTTAGGGTGATTGGGAGGATGAAGAAGGAGTGGCTTTGGCTGTTCCTCGTGGGTGTGGAACGGTCGATGGCTATATCGGGAGACGGAATTTTTCTTTTGCTTTTGGGGGGATTGCCACAAATGTGGGAAGGGGGAATTTGTTTGTGTGTAGTTTGTAGGGTGAATGTTCAACCACTCATTTTTTTGCTTTTCTGTTTGAGCATGTTTACACTGCAAGGTAATCCCAAATTCCCTATTGATTATAAATCAAAGCGTTAATCTTAATTTAACTTCATGGAATTGCAGAGGTCTACAAAATTTAAAAAAACTTAAACAAGTTATGAATAAAATAAAAGACATGGGTTCAAAAATTGTGTTTTTACAAGAAACTCATCTAATAGAGCAAGATGTAAAAAGAATTAGGAGTAGATGGCAAGGAAATGTTTTCACCTCATCATTTTCATCCCGAGCCAGGGGAGTTATGACTCTCATACATAAATCAGTCCCATTTCAAGTGAAAAATGTAATTGGAGACAAATTTGGAAGATATGTAATCATTCAAGGATCTTTGCTATTAGAAAACATAAATTTGGTGAACTTATATGGTCCCAATATAGATGATCAAAAGTTCTTTGCCAATTTATTTCTTATCTTATCATCACTTACAGGGCAACATATAATAGCAGGGGATTTTAATTGTACATTGAATCCCAGTATAGATAGATCAACAGGACTGGACTGTACGCACAATGGATGTAGGATGACCATTAATCATTTTATGAAAGAATTGAAATTGATAGATATATGGAGAGAAATGAAACCACAAGTTAAAGCATACTCTTGTTATTCCAATACCTACAAGACATTCTCACGTATAGATTATTTTTTGATCTCCACAGAATTAAGGTCCAAGATTCAAAACTGTTTTTATGATAACATCGTGATCTCTGATCATGCACCCTGCTGTCTAATGTATGTAGATAAGAAATTGACAAAGGAACCAGGTAGATGGCAATTTCAGCATAAATGGCTTCAGGATGAGGAATTTGTTAAGTATATAGAAAAACAGATAGATGAGTTCTTTGATATCAATACTACACAAACATCAGCATGTGTAAAGTGGGAGGCTTTCAAAGCTTTTATTAGGGGACATATTATTAGTTATACAGGTTCAAAATCTAAGAAGAGGAGAGAGGAGAGAGTCCAATTGGAACATAAAATAAAAATTCTTCAAGAAAGAGTATATGCAGGAAGAGATCCAAGGTTGGAGAACGAATTACTGATTTTGAGAGCTGAATATGACAAAAAATCAGCGAATAGAGCTGCCTCGAGTCTTCTAAGATTGAAACAATCTTTTTATGAACAAGGTGAAAAATCAGGAAAGTTATTGGCATGGCAGATTAAACAATTAGAATCTAAAACACCAATTACCAGTATTATAAGTAAAGGACAGGTAGTTATAGATCCTTCAGAAATTAATAGAGCCTTTAGAGATTACTATGAAAAATTATATGATACCAAAAATGAATCTGACTTAACAAAACTACATGGGTTTTTGAATGAACTATTTATACCGTGTATTCCAAATGAAAATAGGGAGATACTGGAGTCTAAAATTAGTCAAGAAGAAGTTGGACTAGCCATTGATAATATGAAATCAGGAAAAAGTGCAGGACCAGATGGTCTTCCAGTTGACCTTTATAAAAAATTTAAGAATAAATTAACAAAACCTTTTTTGGAAATGGTTTTAGAAGCATTTCAAAATAGTAATTTACCATCATATATGAATAATGCCTTAATTATACTGTTGCCAAAACCTGGTAAGCCCTCTAATAAATGTGAAAATATGAGACCAATAAGCCTATTAAATGCCGACCTTAAGATAATTTGTAAAATTTTAGCAAGACGAATACAAGAAATTTTACCAAATATTATTAATCGAGATCAGAATGGCTTTATAAAGGGAAGACAAGGCTTCCATAATGTAAGAAGACTATTTAATATTATTTATTCTAATAAAGAAGCACTGGATACAGCTCTCTTATCACTGGATGCCGAAAAAGCCTTTGATAGAGTTGAATGGCCCTTTCTTTTTGAAGACTTACAAAGGTTTGGACTTGGAAATAATTTCATAAAATGGGTTCAGATAATATATAATAATGCTACTGCAGAAATTCTAACAAATAACAATATTTCAAAATCAATAAAAATCAATAGAGGATGTCGACAAGGCTGTCCACTTTCACCTTTACTGTTTACTATGGCAATTGAACCTTTAGCGATGGCGATACGTCTACAGTCACAAATATATGGAATTAAAGTTGGACCAACAGAACATAAAATCTCCCTGTATGCCGATGACATAATTTTGTTTATGTCGAATCTTAAAAAATCAATTCCGACCTTGTTGAATTTAATAAAGAATTTCGGGGAAATATCAGGATATAAAATAAATAAAACTAAATCTTCAATACTAATGCTAAATGAGACCCAGAGAAATTACCCAGCCCCTGAGGTAAATCAATTCAATGTTGTAAATCAGTTCAAATATTTAGGAATCCAAATTGTGCCTAAGCTAGAATCAGTCGCCAGTGTCAATTATGAAGCCTTAATGACAGATATTGATGAGTTACTTCAGAGATGGATGTCACTACCAATGTCGATGATTGGGAGAATTAATATACTTAAAAGTAATATCTTACCTAAAATACTTTATTTATTTCAATACATTCCCTTACCACCACCTTTAGATTTATTCTCAAGAATTAAAAAAAAGTTAGTGGAATTTATATGGAACAACAGGAGGGCTAGATTACGTCTGTCTTTATTATATTTACCATTTGATCGTGGAGGTCTGAAATGTCCAAATTTTATGTTGTATTATTGGTCGGCACAACTGAGGTCTATGACATATTATTTTTCATCAAATGATCTCCCTCACTGGACTGAAATGGAATCATACAATTTACCTTTACCTCTTCCCATATTCATATACTCAGATTCGGCAAAAAAATTACAAAAACAAGTTAAAAATCCATTTGTAAAGCATATGATCAAAATATGGTGTGAAGCTAAAAACTATTTAAAAGAACCACAGTTATTGTCACAATTTAGTCCAATATGGGGTAATCAATATTTTAAACCAGGGAGAGCGGACGCTGTATTTAAAGTATGGAATTTAAAAGGGATACAAAAGATTCAGGATTTATATTTGCCATGTGCAGAAAACATAATGTCTTTTGAAGAGTTGAGGATCAAATTTAATCTCAATAGAACACATTTTTTAAAATATCTTCAACTTAGAAACTTTATTCGATCAAATCAAAATAAAGCTCTCACTCGACCTATCTATTCATCCTTGGAAAAAATGTTGATGAAAGATAGTAAAAGAAAGGGTATTATTTCAGAGTTTTATAACTCATTGACACTATTTTCAAGTGAAAATTCACTGAAAAGATTAAACTACTGGAAAGAAGATCTGCAAACTGAAATTTCAGAGGAACAATGGGAATTGGCTTGTACAGAAGCTCAAACCAAATCAATAAATGTACGTCTTAAATTGATACATTTCAAATGGTTAATGCGGATGTATGTTACACCGGAGGAGTTAAATAGATATAACAAAAATATACCAGATACATGCACAAAATGCATGGAAAGTAAAGGAACCCTATTTCATTGTGTATGGGAATGTAGATTAATAAGAATGTTTTGGGAAGAGGTGAGGGTAACAATTGAAAAAATAATCTCAAAACAAATCATATTGAATCCTAAACTGTTTTTGTTGGGTCTGTACCCAGAAAAGCATAATTTTAATAAAAGTGAAAGAACATTCATAGACCTCAGTTTGCTTAATGCCAAAAAATGTATTGCACTATTATGGAAAAAGACTCATAGACCAGATGTGACTCAGTGGTTAAGACAGATGTTAACAAACCTTCCATTAGAAAGAATAACATATATACTGAAATCAAAGGAAATTGTGTTTGAGAATATATGGAGACCTTTTATTGATTATGTAAAAAATTTAAACATAACTCTTGAAGAAGAAGGTGAATGATGTGTGTGGACCTTGTAAATTCCAAACTGGTGAACATAATATGTATACTTATGTGTTGGATTGTCTAGACTAAACAGAGGAGCATTGTTGAAGATTTGATTTTGTTGGTGGTTGTTGGTGTTTTTTAGTGCATTTTTTTTTTTGTAGTACTTTAGTGTTAGTGCTTGATTGTTTGTATCATGTTTGTTTAAAAAAAAAAAAGGTTCAATAAAGATATTGTGGGAAAAAAGTCCACTGCCATCTCTCCTAAACATCTCCATACCTCCACAGGTACAACATCTGGACCAACCGCCTTTCCATTCTTCATCCTCTTCAAAGCTGCCCTCACTTCAGTTTAGCAAGTTTGCCAAGTCTGGCATATTTACATCTACATTGATGTTCATTAATATTAGCGTTTCCTCTGGCTTCAAGACCTTGGCGCGGTGGCAACATATTTTTCGGGGGGGGGGCGGGGGGCAGAAAACACATATGAATACGTTACTTTTATAGTATCTATTTCTTTTTTTTAATTTTGCACAGTAACTTTGGATATAATAATAATAACGCATCAGATTTATATAGTGCTTTATCATAGACACTCAAAGATGCTTTTTACAGATACATTATTCATTCACTCCAGTGGTAAGCTACTACTGCACCCACAGCTGCCCTGGGGCAGGCTGACGGAAACGTGGCTGCCAATCCAGGCCAACGGCCACTCCGGCCACCACTGAACATTTATACACATTCATACCCAGTGCTATGGACACTGGAGGCAAGGTGGGTAAAGTGTCTTGCCCAGGGACACAACGGCAGGATATCTGGGAAGAGCGGGATTCAAACCGCCAACCATCCGGTTATTGGACGACCCGCTCTACCTCCTGAGCCACTGCTGTGTATATGGAACTTGTAACACTCTTCTATTACATAGAGAATATTACCAATACACGGGATGAAATGATTTCACTCTTAACAGGCTCGTATGGTTCTCACCGGCTTTGGGTCCGCTGCCCTTCCCTCCGGTTACACAGCGAATTCCTCGGTCCAGCGTCCTCCTCCTGGGCCAACCAACCTGCCATCAGCCGCTGGTCCCACATAGACTCCCAGCGGACTGTCACTCCTCCTGGTTGCTCCAACTGTCTCAAGAAAGGCCTTTATTTCAGATGTCCATATGACGGCCGCTCCTCGTCACAGCGGGCCTGTCAGTCTGTGAGTCTGGGATGAATGAGAGAAAGAATGTCTCGCGGTGACTTCCGCCTTCCTCTTATCGCCACTCCCAGCTGCTGGCAATCAGCTGATGGCCACTCCCATGACCAGCTGATGTAATCACAGGTAAATTATGTTTTCACATACATACATCCAGAGTATAGAACATGACTATCCCGAGGCACAAACATGAAATGGAGCACTATAAATACTGCATCATATCAATTAAAATACCCCTGACCTCCTTTTATGTGGCTACCATTCTCTCCATAAAAGGGGCGATACAATTAAATATGTGGCAGTGCTACAAGCTTACAATTTGAAGTATTATACAACCAAAGCTTGAATGTTGGAATATTGGGCCATTTGGGGTCCCACCCAGACGTCCTGTATTTGGACTTTTTACTGGTGTCATCCTTCTCTCCTTCTTCTGCTCTCACCTCTCCTGGACCCTCTGCCTGAACACTTTCCTCTCCTTGGCTCCTCTCTTCTGTCTAATCTTGCCCTCTTGTCTAATTCAGCTTCTCTGTCTATGGTGGTATACAAACAGGTTAGAACATATCAAGTGCCATGTAAATTAAAGGAGACAACTAAAAATTTCTAGTTAAGGGTACAAAGAGCACCCACTTAAAACTTGAGTAATGACTTCAGTCTTGAAGGTTTGAGGTTTTTCTCCAAAATTTATAACAATTTTCTTATAGCATTCTGTTTTTCTCTGTATCCATCCATCCATCCATCCATCTTCTACCGCTTTTCCAGAGGTCCGGGTCGCGGAGGCAGCAGTTCAAGCAGAGAAGCCCAGACTTCCCTCTCCCCAGCCACCTGCTCCAGCTCTTCAGAGGGGATACCAAGGCGTTCCCAGACCAGCTGGGAGACATAGTCTCTCCACTGAGTCCTGGGTCTGCCCCGGGGTCTCCTCCCGGTGGGACGTGCCTGAAACACCTCAAGTGGGAGGTGTCCAGGAGGCATTCTAATCAGATGCCCATACCACCTCAACTGACTCCTTTCAATGTGGAGGAGCAGCGGTTCTACTCTGAGCCTCTCCCGGATGACTGAGCTCCTCACCCTATCTCTGAGGGTGAGTCCAGCAATCCTACGGAGAAAGCTCATTTCAGCCACTTGTATCCGCGATCTTGTTCTTTCGGTCATTACCCAAAGCTCGTGACCATAAGTGAGAGTAGGAATGTAGATTGACTGGTAAATCGACAGCTTTGCCTTAGAACTCAGCTCCCTCTTCACCACAACAGACCAGTACAACGTCCGCATCACTGCAGATGCTGCTCCGATCCGTCTGTCAATCTCTCGCTCCATTTTCCCCTCACTCGTGAATAAGACCCCAAGATACTTAAACTCCTCCACTTGGGGCAGGATCCTGTCCCCAACCCAGAGAGGACAATCCACCTTTTTCCAGCTGAGGACCATGGACTCTGACTTGGAGGTGCTGATTCTCATCCCAGCTGCTTCACACTCAGCGGCAAACTGTCCCAGCAAGAGCTGTAGGTCATTGCTGGATGAAGTCAACAGGACAACATCATCTGCAAACAACAGAGATGAGATCCTGTGGTCACCAAGCATGACACCCTCCATTCCCTGGTTGTGCCTAGAAATCCTGTCCATAAAAATTATGAACAGGATCGGTGACAAAGGGCAGCCCTGGCGGAGTCCAACTCTCACTGGGAATGAGTCCGACCGAGTGTTGGCAATGCGAACCAAACTCTCACAACGGTCGTACAGAGACCGAACAGCTCGTAACAACAAGCCCAATACCCCATACTCCCGAAGCACCCTCCACAAAAAACCACGAGGCCTTCTCCAAATCCACAAAACACATGTAAACTGGTTGGGCAAACTCCCACGAACCCTCGAGAATTCTCGAGAGGGTAAAGAGCTGGTCCGATGTTCCACGGCCAGGACAAAAACCACATTGCTCCTCCTGAATCCAAGATTCGACCAATGGCCGGACTCTCCTCTCCAGTACCTTGGCATAGACCTTTCCAGGGAGGCTGAGGAGTGTGATCCCTCTAAATATGGAGCACACCCTCCGGTCTCCCCTCATGGATCGTCACCTTATCTTGGTGGGGGGTTTGCGTGCCCCAGTGATCCCAGGAGCGATGTTGTCCGGGGCAATTTGCCTCTGACAGGGTCACCCAAGACAAACTGGTCCTGGGTGAAGGGCCAGACTAAGAACGATCCAACAGACTCTCATGATAAATTCTAGATCAAGGATTCAGTATACCCCGCCCGGTATGGGGTTACCGGGGCCCCACCCTGGAGCTAGGCCTGGGGGAGGGGCTCAATGGCTAGCGTCTGGTGACCGGGTTTCCACCCATGGCACCCGGCCAGGCTCAGGCCGAAAGAGTTACATGGGTCCACCCTCCAGTGGGCTCACCACCTGCAGGAGGGATCATGGGAGTCCAGTGCTATGTGGATTAGGTGGCGGTCAAAGGCGGAGACCTTGGCGGACTGATCCCAAGCTTTCTAAACTGGCTTTCCTCTGTAAATTCATCTAAATTTGAAACCATTTTCCTCAGATTTGTAATTTCCTCTTGTAAAATTGACTTTTCTTGTACATTTGAAACTTTATTATAAATTTGTGGATTACTTTATGGCTTATTTTTGTCTGTTTTTTAAATAAATTTGAAACAGACGGTGGTTTTTTTTTCAACTTTTTCCTTATAACAACTGATATTTTTGACCATAATTTTGCAGTCAGAACAGAACAATAATTTAACTCTCTTTACAAAGAAAAAAATATTGATAAAATTGTATTTAATGATTTCAATTAACTTATATGACCAAGGATGCCGTTATTTCTGTTATAATATTTCTATATATTTATAGTGGGGGTTTTTTTAGAAATCTCCACCACCAAGAAAAATTTCCCTTATTTTGAAATCCAAATGCTGGCACTTTTAGTTTGTCTCAAGGCTGCTGATGGATTAAAGTCATTGATGTCCTGAATTTCGGTCATCTTAACTTGCTAGGTACATAATTGGGAACATAACTTAATATTGTAGTGCTGGTGAAATACAGTATATCCTCAGCATTTCATCAGTCCCCCTTGCCTTTCCCTTCATATGATGCCGGCTGCATTTGAATTCTAACCGCATCTCTTAGCTAAGCGACTCTTCCGTTATTGCTCCCGTTTCCAGCGGGTTAAAACCATGATAAATGCCTCCAGTGCTTACATACCTCTCAAATAAACTAATCTACTACTACTACTGATTTTTTTCCCGCATTTAAAGTACTTTAATAAACTAATTTTTCTGTCGGACAGTCAAGCCTTATTCATGCTGCATTTCCCCTCTAGTCTGCCTTGGTCCGCGTGCGCTTTGGACGAGCCCGGCATGCACATGGCACTGTACATGCTCACTTTTTTCATCTACCCAGGCCAAGCGGTTGACGCATGCACACAACCATCATTTGTAGTTTCACTCCCGCCCGATAGGTAGCGCCAAGGCGCTGATGCGCCAATGCGATTTTCACCAACGAAGAAATGGCGGACTTCTTCACAAAGTTTCTCTTCAAATAGAGTCCATCTGTGAGGTTATCAGATGAAGATAAGAGCCACTTCAAACTCTGGGATTCACCACACATTGCCCTGATCAAGCCTAAACACATGCAGTGGAAAGATGTAGGCAGGTTTGTGAACACAGCAGAGGAGTGTGATCAGTCTTGGAAAAGCACACCTGAACCAAAAGTTCAGTACTGCCCAAAGCTTGACACCTACTGTCTGCCTTTGAACTGGGTGGCACAAGTTCAAAAAGATGTTAGCATTGACGCCCCTGAATCACAAGCATGACTATTTCCTTTGACAGAGGGAGAGGAAAATGAACTCTCAGAAATTCCAAATTCCTTGTGGTCAACAGGCTTAATGAAAAATGCAGAATTGGTAACAATAAATGCAAAACCTCATTTTAGGCCTTATCAGAGACAATATCCTCTACACCCAGAAGCCATGAGATGACTGTTGTATGTACCGTACATGAGCTGCTTGGGCAGCCTGTGGCCATCCATCCAGATCACATGACCAACCCATCGGAGCTGGGCTTTCAGAATCATGGCCTCGATGCTGGTCATCTCAGCTCTGTCCAGGACCTCAAGGTTTGTGACCCAGTCCTGCCAGTGAATGTCCATGATCATCCATAGACTTCTCATGTGGAACTTCTCCATCTGCTTCAGGTGTTTTTTGTACACGGTCCACGTCTCACATCCGTAGAGAAGGCTGGTGAGGACAACGGCCCTGTACACTCTGAGCTTCGTGGACAGCTGGATGTGGTGCTGGTTCAGGACGCGAGCTCAGAGACGACCAAGAGCTTGACTGGCCTTGCAGATTCTGGCGTTGATCTCCTTATCCAGGCTGCCATCGTTGCTGATGGTGCTGCCGAGATATTTAAAGCCATCTACCGTCTTCAGTTGGGTACCCTCGATGGAGATAGAGGGGGGTAGGACGGTGGAGGCAGGTGCTGGTTGGAACAGTACCTCTGTCTTGCCGAGGCTGATGGTAAGACCAAAAAGGCGGGAGGCTTCTGCAAACTTATTCAGGATAATCTGGAGCTCAAACTCTGTGTGGGCCATGAGGGCACAGTCATCAGCGAAAAGTGCTTCCAGGACAATCTTTTCTGTGACCTTGGTCTTAGCCTTCAGTCGGCGGAGGTCGAACAGTGAGCCATCAAGTCTGTATCGCAGGTATACTCCCAGGTCCAAGTCCCTGAAGGCATGGTTGAGGACGCAAGAGAAAGAGGTTGAAGAGGACCGGGGCCAGAACGCACCCCTGCTTGACGCCGTTGCTGACACTGAATGGCACCAATACCTCTCCATTTGAGAGAACCTGCCCAGTCATGTTGTCGTGAAACTGGCGTATGAGGTTTACAAACTTGTCTGGGCGCCCAAGCTTGGATAGAATGATCCAGAGGGCCTCCCTGTTCATCGTGTCGAAGGCCTTAAGGCCCTTTTCCACTAGCCCCACTCAGCCCCGGTTTGAAAACCCGGCTCTACTCACTTCGGTTCGGTTCGGCCTCAGTTGCTTTTCAACTACTGCTGGCGCACCTGCTGGCACACCTGCTGTGGGTGGGATTTGTTGAACAGCAGGCGGCGCCACACCCTCGTGACGTGAAACACACGCGCCTGAATCCTCCACAACAAACATGGCTGATGACGAGGAGAGAAGGAAGGAGGAATGACTGTGACATGAAACTGGTTAAATCTATGGTGCTGACTTGTTGTGCTCTGCACAATCTGTGTGAGAGTCATGGAGAGACGTTTGACACTACATTGGATGATGCAGTAGATGAACCAGTGGTGGCAGCGGCACAGAGAGCAGAGGAGCAGGGTGGTGATATTGTAGCGAACTCAATATAAGTACCCTACTTGGCTTGACAAGTTGGTTGACCCTATTGGCGACACTGGTAGAGTGCGGGACTCCGGAGCAAGAGGCGTGAGTTCAAACCTCCCGGTGGGACGTCGCCATGTCAAGCTGCACGTTACAATATAACATGTGATACAATACTTGTCTATTTTGTCCACATTTATGTGCATACATATTTCAAAAATGTTTTTTGTAAATAAAATGTTGTGCATGGTCCATCTACCTGTCCTCTTGTTCATAACGCTTATCTGTTAAGAAGGTGCGAAGCCATCAGCCTAATGATGAGTCCACACTTCTGTTGTGATAATTGCTCACGCTGAGCGCTCTGACAGCCCCGCACGCTGTGGGGGTCACACACGTGTTCCTCCCCACACTCTCAATTTTTTTTCCCGTATATTTTTCTCTTTAGCGTACAGAAATGGCAATACGCCCGTATTTGCTAAAATTGCATTTGCCCCGTATTAAAATACGGCGAAACCGTATCACTTGACAGGTATGTAATTACATGCAGAAACACCGCACAGGCCATCTTCACAAAAATCCAGCTCGACAAGCCAATTTTGCTTAGGTGGAAATGCAAATTGAACTATAAATCATGTGCTGATACATGTCATATTTTCCCATGTAAAGGTCTCCCACTTTTACTTACAAATTGATTTTTAATTTTTGGGAAAAGGAAATATAAATTTTGCACTTGTTGGTAACAACAGTTGTGTGCAACAAAAACACAGTTGTGTATCCTTGTCCAATCTGTCTACTGTTATTAGTGCCAAATTTTTGCTAGATTCCTTCTTAATTTATTAAATTTTGACTGGCGATGCAACATTCAACTTACACGTACTTACCTTTATCAGTGTCTACAAGTTCAAGCACACCTGTACAACTGCTTATAACCTAAAAAATGTACCCGTTCAAGAGAAATGGATTCAGCATTGCAAATTTGTTTAAAATAAAAAAAAACCTACCAAGACATTACGTTTCGTTGTGTTGTTAAAAATTAAATTACCATTAGAAGGCTATACACCTGACCTGATGAACAGCAGCATGTGGAGTGAACAGAGAATGGAATGTGTATGTAATTATTGGCTTTTCTCATACGGTGTCATAACAGATAAACCAGACTTTTGATGCAAACAATACAATTTTATTCCAGAAGCAAAATTTACAAACAAAAAAACAGACTGGGCGATGACATCTCTGCGAGCTCTTCCCTTCGTAACGCAGCGTCCTGCTCCAGGGCTTCATGCGCATCTGCCCGCACATCTGCAGCCACCTGTCGCAAATGCTGCATGTACTCCTGATTCTTGCCGCTGGTCATGTTGCCGTTCCAAGAGCCGCATCTCTTCGTCATGCATGTTGACCATCGCTGATGTAAGGTCAGCGATGGAAGTTGTCTGTTTTCGTCTTGCCTGGATGGAAAGACAGAAAGGTATGGTCGTTAAAGCTGGATCACTACATATATTATGGAATTACACAGGTGAAAGTCTGTGGTGGAATGTCACTATTATATTATGCTTCATTGCTGTATATAAGCTGAACTGTCATGTTGCTGCCCCTCAGTAGAGCAGATTTTGCAACACGCAGGGTGCTGTCTTCGGCTGCAGCCCCCCTGCAAAACCAAAAAGGATTAAGATTAAGAATATGGATGGATGGATGGGTAATGTTTAAACTAGTTGCTTGTAGTGTGGCCGCAGAAATCTGAATGGGTTAATACAGTCAGCTGACGCGAAGCATTTCAATGAAGCATGTTGATTTCAACGGCAGTTCATGCACTTTGTTTGTCTAAAACAGGAATTACAACAGCACCAATCACCACACCTAAAAATGGTTGTGGAACACCGATAAGTGAAGACCAAAGAATAACCTTTTTGTACATTTAAAAAGACATTTTCAATTAATTAATATGCAGCTACAGGAAATTGCATTAATCAATTTGGTACATAACTTGTTAGGCTCCAGCCCCCCCGCGACCTGTAAAGGATTAAGCGGTAGAAGATGGATGGATGGATGGATTTTCGACCCTGGTTTCCGCTGCTGGACCTGTTTCAACCAAAAAAAAAAATCGTGGTTATTGTGCCTTACCGGCACTTGAACGTGATCCAGATGGAGCTGGTGATGTGGAGCTGATCCAGCTGGCGCTCAGCCAGATGCACACGCAGACGCAGCGCCAGGAGAGTCCGCTGTGTCAGTCATCTCCACTGAGGTGGACCCCTGTGATATGAAATGCGATTCTAGAAAGAAAATGCACGCAATTTAAAACTTAACACCAAAGTGCAACATGTACACAACACTCTCAAGTTTTTAACCGGAATACAATAAGCGTAATTCAGCGTTTTGTTCGCGCTAATACTTAACACAAAGCAAGTGTGAATCTGCAGTTGGCTGCAAAACAATACGCAAGCCTCAGTAACAACCATTACCCACAATCTAACAACCTTCCTATTTCTTAAAAACAGTGAGCTTGGCACAGAAAGGATCAAGTGGCGAACAGATGCGCAATATCAAATAAACACTCACCATCCACGGTTTCCAAGGCCGTGACCGTGACAGTGACCGTGTGGAGCCCAATGTCTCTCAGCGAAACACTTCCACTCCTTCTGATCCGCTGAACTTTGAGCAATGTGGTCCTTCACTGCTCGGTAATCGCTTTTCAGCTTTTTCAGCTTCTCCCGACACTGTTTGGCAGTACGGATGTGCTCTTGGGAAGCCATCTGCTCGGACACCTGCATTTCAAGTAGATCCGTCCAACTCGCGCTGGATGCGATCGTCGCCTAATATAGAAAGAAAATTGCGCACCTCCTAATATATAATATTAGGAGTATATTATTGTATAAGTATATTATACAGTATATTAATATAATATACCGTATTAAAGGGGCGCGCTGTGGTCACTGCTGAACAATTACAAATGGCGGTCGTGGAGTAAATTCAGCAGAAAAAGTCGCTTTCATGACGTTACAACCTGACCAATCAGCGGCGACCGGTCTCTTAAAGTCATATCACAGCCATACTCAGCCCTACTCGGCCCGGTTAGACCCTGCCCTGGATCAGGTACGAAAAAAGTACCTGCTTAACCAGTGCTGGGGCTAGTAGAAAAGCGCCTAAAGTGGGCTGAGTGGTGCGGTGTAGGGCCAAGTGAGGCTAGTGGAAAAGGGCCTTTAGTCAGGTCGATAAAGACCGCATATAAGTCCATGTTTTGTTCTAGACATTTCTCCTGCTTTTTTGCTGTAAAGTTTCACTTAAACACTGCCCCTGAAAAAAGGTGAGTTGTGAGTTAAGAGGGACCATTTTATGCATGAAGCTGGTATGTAGATAGTGTTGAGCCAAACAAGACTTTCTGGCCTAACTGAAGTTACAGTATCTTCCAGGCCAGTTGGCATTTTTTAACAAACTGCATTGAAAACTTGACCCAAATTAAGATGGGTTTTACCATTAAACTGCTTTTAAGGACTGATGCAGTTTCAGTCATTATCCTGGGCCATAGTGCATACAGATGGACATGTTCTTTAACCAGTAAGTCTTTTTATCACAGGATTTATGCTATTTAATGTAGCACTCGCCACTATTAGCCTTGTTGTATGTGGGTTGGGTCTAGTCACCAATTCTGGTGTTTGAAGGAGGGAGGAAAGTGAAAAGATTTTGACACAAAACTGTAAGACAATCAGAATCAGAATCAGAATCAGAATCAGGTTTATTGCCATTGTTCATGTAGTACACAAACTAGGAATTTGTCTCGGTACAGTGCTGCAACATTAAACATGATAAGATAAGAGAAATAAACGGGGGGGTGGTTGTAGAAAGAAGAGCATAAGATACCATTTTAGACAATGTAGATTTGTTTTTATATGAGATTTATAACCACCAAAGTGAGTCTTTAAACACTGCTGGTGCAGTATATGAGGGGAGGCTGAAAAGTTCATAGGCTAACTAAGAAGGCATTATATCTTTGAGGATCAAGAAGAGGGCTTCTATACTGCAGGGATCCAAGCGCTGCAACACCGATGAAAGAAGTGTTTGGACCGAAGGGGAGACTATGTTGAAAAATAAACTTCATTTGGTCAAATTTGACCACTGCACCATGGTCAGCCTATGAACTTTTCAGCCCCCCTTTGTATGAAGTTACTCTATGTTTGTAAGTTGTTTAGGTTTTTGAATTATGTTGACAACAAACTACGTGTAATTTATTTTAATATAGCCTTTCTGTAGCCAGGTTAGTCTTGTTAAGATCAAATATCTTTAACAAGGGAGACCTTGGTCTCACTATAAGAAGTAACAAACAGAAGATCTGTGTTCTGCACACAGGAGTCAGCCAAAATACCAGAGAATCTGAGTGACACGAGAGAGACTGATACTAAGCTCAAGAACATACAGTATATGGTTTTGAACAAAACACAAATCAAGATCATTTGGAGTGAGGTGAAAGAAAACAGACCAAACCTCTCCGAATCACACAAACTGAATGGATGACTGAACAAGGTTAAGTCCTAAAACATGTTAGTATTTTGATGAGCTGCTCACCCACTACACAGCGGCACTGTTAATCATTTAATAAGACTCACTGTACAGGTTCTGAAAAATCCAGAGACATCCTCACGGAGATACACAGGAAGGCCATGGAGAACAGTGGTATGCCTGGTGTGGATATCATGTAATTCCTAGTAAGACAGAAATAGAGGTGGAGCTGCTGTAAGGTTTACTGGACAAAGCAGATTGTAAAACCGCCCAATCACAACATATGACCACAAATAACATTTTCATATCTTTAATGCAATCAGACAAACAGCAAACACAAATTGCACTGACTGTAAAATTAAAAGCTCATCTGAATCACTGAACTTGTGCAATGTTACAGAGGTTCAACCTATGAAATGTATAATGATCTATTCACCTGTTCATCGTGGATTTTTAAAATTTCAACCAAAGCATCTGCTGTCTTCCCAGTTTTGCACACCTTCTGTCTGAATAAGGTCATCAGTTGAGGAAGATGGCGGTCAAGCGCAGCATAGAATATGTTGGACAGGTTCTGGCTCGTAATCCATTGGAACTCTCTATACACCTTCATTTAAAAACAGTCAAAGGACAATACAACAACATTAATTAGTCAGTTCAAGCCTGAGAAACTCTACTGCTTAGCACCTATTTTGCTCTTTAATAGGAACTAGTACATACCCGTGCATGGCCGTGCATGGCCATAGAAACTAAGTATAAGCAAGTATTTCTGCATGCCCGTAGAAAGCAGGTGTAAGCAAGGGTGTAAGCAAGCACGTCAGCAACTCATTCAGTGATGCCTGCCTTTGATTTTTGATGGTGTCATAGTGAGTCCTATGATCTGTGATGATGTCATAGGGAGTCATATGATTGTGAGTCATGCCTGCTTTTGATCTTGCAAACTGTCCGGGCTGGCCAGCCGGCTGGCTGGCACAGCTATTGACGCCGCCGAGGACACAGTCCAAGGACAGATAATTTTTTCAAACATGGGGAGTTGTTCGGAGCTCCTTGTGGGAGCTCCTTGTACAAAGATATAGAGTAATGATAATCAAATCAGTGGCAGTAATGCACCTGTAAGCTGGTTGCAACCGCCAATCAAATCTAAAAGAAGAAGAAGAAGGAAGCTGTCCTATGATCTTTGATGATGGCATAGCGAGTCCTATGATGCCTGCATTTGATCCTGGTTTAAATTAGTGTGTCCTATTCTTAATCGGGTGATGAGTATCTCTTCTTTGGTGAGTGATGGTGTATATGACATCATAAGGACATGAAGGCAGGCATCGTGAGTGATGGTCTATATGACATCATAAAGATATCAAGGCAGACATCATAGGACCTCATGCCTAAATCATAGGTAGCCAGTCCTATTGTGTATATGACAGCATCGTGAGTCCTATGTGAAACCAAGTATAAGCAAGTATTTCTGCACGCCCGTAAGCAAGGGTGTAAGCAAGCACGTCAGTACTCATTCAGTGATGCCTGCCTTTGATTTTTGATGGTATCATAAGGCACTTTTCCACTAGCCCAGCCCAGCCCCGATTGAAAACCCAACTCTACTCACTTCGGTTCGGTTCGGCCTCAGTTGCTTTTCAACTACTGCTGGCACACCTGCTGGCACACCTGCTGTAGGTGGGATTTGTTGAACAGCAGGCGGCGCCACACCCTCGTGACGTGAAACACGCGACCGAATCCTCCACAACAAACAAAATGGCTGATGACGAGGAGAGAAGGAAGGAGGAAGGAGAGAGGAATGACTGTGACATGAAACTGGTGAAATCTATGGTGCTGACTTGTGCTCTGCACAATCTGTGTGAGAGTCATGGAGAGACGTTTGACACTACATTGGATGATGCAGTAGATGAACCAGTGGTGGCAGCGGCACAGAGAGCAGAGGAGCAGGGTGGTGATATTGTAGCGAACTCAATATAAGCACCCTACTTGGCTTGCCAAGTGGGTTGACCCTATTGGCGACACAGGCAGAGTGCGGGACTCCGGAGCGGGAGGTGTGAGCTCGAACTTGCCGGTGGGACATCGCCATGTCGAGCTGCACGTTACAATATAATACGAGATGCTGTTATGCAATACTTGTCTATTTCGTCCACATTTATGTGCATACATATTTCAAAAATGTTTTTTGTAAATAAAATGTTGTGCATGGTCCATCTACCTGTCCTCTTGTTCATAACGCTTATCTGTTAAGAAGGTGCGAAGCCATCAGCCTAATGATGAGTCCACACTTCTCACTGTTGTGATAATTGCTCACGCTGAGCGCTCTGACAGCCCCGTACGCTGTGGGGGTCACACACGACGTGTTTCTCCCCACACTCTCAATAATTTTTTTTCCCGTATATTTTTCTCTTTGCCGTACAGAAATGGCAATACGCCCGTATTTGCTAAAACTGCATTTTCCCCGTATTAAAATACGGCGAAACCGTATCACTTGACAGGTATGTAATTACATGCAGAAACACCGCACAGGCCATCTTCACAAAAATCCAGCTCGACAAGCCAATTTTGCTTAGGTGGAAATGCAAATTGAACTATAAATCATGTGCTGATACATGTCATATTTTCCCATGTAAAGGTCTCCCACTTTTACTTACAAATTGATTTTTAATTTTTGGGAAAAGGGAATATAAATTTTGCACTTGTTGGTAACAACAGTTGTGTGCAACAAAAACACAGTTGTGTATCCTTGTCCAATTTGCCTACTGTTATTAGTGCCAAATTTTTGCTAGATTCCTTCTTAATTTATTAAATTTTGACTGGTGATGCAACATTCAACTTACACGTACTTACCTTTATCAGTGTCTACAAGTTCAAGCACACCTGTACAACTGCTTATAACCTAAAAAATGTACCCGTTCAAGAGAAATGGATTCCGCATTGCAAATTTGTTTAAAATAAAAAAAAAAATACCAAGTCATTACGTTTCGTTGTGTTGTTAAAAATTAAATTACCATTAGAAGGCTATACACCTGACCTGATGAACAGCAGCATGTGGAGTGAACAGAGAATGGAATGTGTATGTAATTATTGGCTTTTCTCATACGGTGTCATAACAGATAAACCAGACTTTTGATGCAAACAATACAATTTTATTCCAGAAGCAAAATTTACAAACAAAAAAACAGACTGGGCGATGACATCTCTGCGAGCTCTTCCCTTCGTAACACAGCGTCCTGCTCCAGGGCTTCACGCGCATCTGCCCGCACATCTGCGGCCACCTGTCGCAAATGCTGCATGTACTCCTGATTCTTGCCGCTGGTCATGTTGCCGTTCCAAGAGCTGCATCTCTTCGTCATGCATGTTGACCATCGCTAATGTAAGATCAGCGATGGGAGTTGTCTGTTTTCGTCTTGCCTGGATGGAAAGACAGAAAGGCATGGTCGTTAAAGCTGGATCACTACATATATCTTATCTTATCTTATCTTATCTTATATTATGGAATTACACAGGTGAAAGTCTGTGGTGGAATGTCACTATTATATTATGCTTCATTGCTGTATATAAGCTGAACTGTCATGTTGCTGCCCCTCAGTAGAGCAGATTTTGCAACACGCAGGGTGCTGTCTTCGGCTGCAGCCCCCCTGCAAAACTAAAAAGGATTAAGATTAAGAATATGGATGGATGGATGGGTAATGTTTAAACTAGTTGCTTGTAGTGTGGCCGCAGAAATCTGAATGGGTTAATACAGTCAGCTGACGCGAAGCATTTCAATGAAGCATGTTGATTTCAACAGCAGTTCATCAGCTTTACTTGTTTTTATAAAACAGGAGTTACAACAGCACTTCAATCACCACACCTAAAAATGGTTGTGGAACACCGATAAGTGAAGACCAAAGAATAACCTTTTTGTACATTTAAAAAGACATTTTCAATTAATTAATATGCAGCTACAGGAAATTGCATTAATCAATTTGGGACATAACTTGTTAGGCTCCAGCCCCCCCGCGACCTGTAAAGGATTAAGCGGTAGAAGATGAATGGATGGATGGATGGATTTTCGACCCTGGTTTCCGCTGCTGGACCTGTTTCAACCAAAAAAAAAATCGTGGTTATTGTGCCTTACCGGCACTTGAACGTGATCCAGATGGAGCTGGTGATGTGGAGTCGATCCAGCTGGCGCTCCGGCAGACGCACACGCAGACGCAGCACCAGGAGAGTCCGCTGTGTCCATGTCCACTGAGGTGGACCCCTGTGATATGAACTGCGATTCTAGAAAGAAAATGCACGCAATTTAAAACTTAACACCAAAGTGCAACATGTACACAACACTCTCAAGTTTTTAACCGGAATACAATAAGCGTAATTCAGCGTTTTGTTCACGCTAATACTTAACACAAAGCAAGCGTGAATCTGCAGTTGGCTGCAAAACAATAGGCAAGCCTCAGTAACAGCCATTACACACAATCTAACAACCTTCCTATTTCTTAAAAACAGTGAGCTTGGCACAGAAAGGATAAAGTGGCGAAAAGATGCGCAATATCAAAACAACACTCACCATCCACGGTTTCCAAGGCCGTGACCGTAACAGTGGCCGTGTCAAGCCCAATGTCTCAGCGAACCACTTCCACTCCTTCCGATCCGCTCAACTTCGACCACTGTGGTCCTTCACTGCTCGGTAATCGCTTTTCAGCTTTTTCAGCTTCTACACTGTTTGGCAGTACGGATGTGCCCTTGGGAAGCCATCTGCTCGGACACCTGCATTTCGAGTAGATCCGTCCAACTCGCGCTGGATGCGATCGTTGCCTAATATAGAAAGAAAATTGCGCACCTCCTAATATATAATATTAGGAGTATATTATTATATAAGTATATTATACAGTATATTAACCACTTGCACTCCGTTGTTCCGCGGGCGGGCAAGTCTCTGCGTCCTAGGGCGCACGAGGGCGCACGAGAGCGCACTCGTGCGCCCTCGTGCGCATGACGCATGATAAGGATATTGATGGTGGTGGTGTAGGTGGTGTGGCCTCCAAGCGCTACTGAAAAAAAAATCTGCAAACACAGCCGCGAACAGATTAGTTCATCTGATTGACCTCTCATTCGACTAATAAGAGCCTTGAATTGGGTTTCTGAAACCTTGAAGAACCAATGAATGAAAACCTAGGAAGGAGGACCCGCCTCCCAACGCTTTGAATGCAGTGAGCCAATTGAAGCAGAGAAGTTCGTGAGCTGTTTTTTTTTTTAAGGCTGGGTGAAGACTGGCTGCTGCAGCGGATCAAAAAAGGACACAGGAAGAGCTCCACAGACCCAGCAGCATGGAGACCATCCACAAATGCAACCTGTGTGACAGGGAGTGCCATTCGTGGATCGGCATGTTTGGCCACAGGCGGTGCTTATTTTGTATTGGTTCCAGCAGAGTAGATGTTATGATTTCTTCCATGGTCATTATAGACCGACGGAGGCTGACGACGAAGGCTGAGTGAAACACATGCCTTCGCCAGTCTTTTTTTAATTACTGCTGTTATTTGTTTTGAAAAATCGTTCGCCAAAAACCGCAATCATGGAAGCACAAAATCGCAATAATGGAATTATGTTTTGATCGAGTCGCGAGACCAGAACCAGAGCGGACCAGCGTCGCGTTCGTCTGACAATGAGGAAGACAAGTTCGCCAGGACTCCCCTGTGAAGAGGTAAGGTGTTATAAGCTAAATTATTCTCTATCCCTGAAAATTGTAATCAAAAATGACTTTTGACCGATCAGTAAATTACAGCTGTGCGGTTCACGAAGTCTGAAGTTCGTGTGCCGCGGTACAAGGGGTTGCTCGCAGTGTACAGGCTGTGAACGCCCCCCCACCCCCGCTATTCTTCTGCAGCGAGGGGGGGGGGGGCCGCGGTGACTGCACTGCTGTCCTACATCACCACATAAGGCTAATCCGTTGTGTAGCGATGGCTAAAGTCCATCCTCTGTAGCGAGCGGGGGGGGACAACCCCCCCACATACACACACAGTAGCGAGGGGGGGGGGAGCCGCTGTGACAGCGTTGCTGTGGAAACATGCAACGAGTGTAATCTGTCATGTAGCGAGGGCCGAACTCTGTCCTTGATAGCGGGGGGGGGACGACCCCCCCACACACACACACACAGACACAGCCCTGAGTGTAACCTTTCCTTTGAGCCTAAAATGAAGCTTCTACATTGAATCATTCAAAAGTTACAGACGTTTTTCCAAACTGTGCCATTTGGCACAATTTGGCACAGTTCCAAAACGCCTGGGAACAGCCTGAGAACAAAGCTGTGTAAAATATTCATTTTTTGTGGTATTGTTACCAAATTTGGATCTCAGCTGGATAACACTTGGTTCTACATTTCTGTTGCATTTTCCAGCCGGATCGGACAGCTGTGTGTTATTTACAAGCATTTGTATCCAAAAAAACACTGTGTCCAAATTTTTTTTCTTCAAGTTCAGTATGTTTAGATGACTGTAACTCAGTGGCTGGAGCACATAGAGAGATTATGTTTTTTTTGCCAAAAAATTCAAAGTGTTTTCTTTTAAATGAGACCAACCCCATGAAGATGCTACAAAGGGTTGAAGAACAGCTTTCGATTTACTTTGGGCACGTTATTTTTTGGCATTTTTAGGAAAATTGCCCGGAGTGCAAGTGGTTAATATAATATACCGTAATTAAAGGGGCGCACTGTGTTCACTGGCTGAACAATTACAAATGGCGGTCGTGGAGTAAATTTAGCAGAAAAAGTCGCTTTCGTGACATTACGACCTGACCAATCAGTGGCGACCAGTCTCTTAAAGTCATATCACAGCCATACTCAGCCCTACTCAGCTCGGTTAGACCCTGCCCTGGATCAGGTACAAAAAAAGTACCTGCTAACTGGTGCTGGGGCTAGTAGAAAAGCACCTAAAGCGGGCTGAGTGGTGCGGTGTAGGGCTAAGTGAGGCTAGTGGAAAAGGGCCTATTATAAGTCCTATGATCTGTGATGATGTCATAGGGAGTCATATGATGGTGAGTCATGCCTATGTTTGATCTTGGAAGCTGTCCTATGATCTTTGATGATGGCATAGCGAGTCCTATGATGCCTGCATTTGATCCTGGTTTAAATTAGTGTGTCCTATTCTTAATCGGGTGATGAGTATCTGTTCTTTCCTGTTTCTGGCAACTCCCATTTGGTTTCAAGTACTGTGTCCTAATGGTAATTGGGTGATGAGTATCTCTTCTTTGGTGAGTGATGGTCTATATGACATCATAAAGACATGAAGGGAGGCATCATAGGACCTCATGCCTACATCATAGGTAGCCAGTCCTATTGTGTATATGATGGCATCGTGAGTCCTATGTTGCCTGATATCGTAGGATCATCATAGGACATCAGGCAGCCATCATAGGCTGTCCTATGATGTGCTCTGATCATGACACACAGATATGATGTACTGCTTCGAATGGGTGTGGTTTAAAGTAGTGTGTCCTATTGTTAATCAGGTGATGAATAAGATTTCCAGATTTACACCGAAACTGACAGATTTCTTGAATTTACAGAGCGACATTTTGTAAGATTTCCTGATTTACTGCTTCAAATGGGTGTGTTTTAAAGTGCTGTGTCCTATTTGTGTATATCACGGCATCGTCCTTTTGTCTATACTAGTACATACCCGTCCATGCTTGTAGAAATCAAGTATAAGCAAGTATTTGTGCATGTCCATGGCTGAAGGGTCTCCTCCTGTCTCAGACAGCTGTCTTGTTCACTGTCATGCTTGCGGTGTACTGCTGGAACCTGAGGTGTTTCATGTTCACGGCATCTTTTCTGACGTGCAGCAGTTCTCCTCATTCTATTGCTCTCAATCTGGTGGGTCTTCTTCATCTTCATTCAGACAACTGGTTGAGGGATAGGTGCGTCATAATTTCAGTGTTGGCGGCCAGCTGACTATTCACCATCTCCTCGGTCTCAGCTTCTCTGTGCGTCACCTGGCGTGCAGCGTTGGCGGCCAGCCGACTATACCGCATCTCCTCGGTCTCAGATTCTCTGTGCCTTGCATGGAATTCTGTCCCTGGCCAGCCGACTATTCTCCAACTCCTCAGTCTCAGCTCGTCTGTGCCTTGCCTGGCGTGCAGCGTTGCTCGCTTTGCGAGCATTTCGGGCTTCAAGTGACTCAGCATGTGCATGGCGCACTACCACATGTTTCCTGTCTGTTTGTGCATCCCTTGTCTGTCGTACCCTATGCTGATGAAGGGTCTCCTCCTGTCTCAGACGGGTGCGATGTACTACTGGAACCTCAGGTGTTGTATCTTCATGGCATCTTTTCTGCCATGCAGCAGTTTTCCTCATTCTATTGCTGTCCACTTGGTGGTTGAGGGATAGGTGCGTCGTAATTCCAGTTCATGGACAGGATCATGAAAATAGATCTGAGCAAAAAGAGGCTTTCGGGCATGGACTCACTGTATATGACATCATAAAGACATGAGAGTCCTATATGACATCATAAAAACAAATTTGTCTATGTGCTGTCATATAGGCATCACGAGTCCTATGACGCCTGAGATCATAGGTTGTCCTATGATGTTCAGGCAGAGATCATATCATTCATTAATACTCCCATACATGACATATTGTAATGAAGTATGGGGAAATACATACAAAACAAACATATATCCACTCTTTATGCTTCAAAAGAGAGCTATTAGAATAATAAACAAAGCAGCTTACAGGGAACCAACAAACCCACTTTTTCTTAAACAAAAAACTCTCAAGTTGAAAGATCTGGTTGACTTTAAAACCGCAATAATAATGTTCAAAGTGAAGAATTTATCACTGCCCGCAAATATCCAAAAGTTGTTCCAAACAAGGGAGAAACGATATCACTTCAGAGGAACATGTATATTTCAAAAGCCTACAGTGAGAACAACCACCAAGCAACACTGTATTTCAGTGCAAGGAGTCAGATTATGGAACGATTATGGACCTGAATTAAAATCATGTACAACGCTTGGACAATTTAAACAAAAACTAAAGGAAGAAATACTCCAAACATATTTACAAGACGACATGTAAACTCACATAAGGATTGACATATCCAGCCTGTGTTGTGTTGTAGCTTAGTTTTTTGTTTTTTTTTCTCTCTGTGACATTCTGTCTTAGATTTGTCTTGAATAGTAACCGCTTAACCTAGCTTAGCTTAGTTTTCTTTTTTTTTCTCTCAGTCACACTTTGTCTTAGCTTTGTTCTAAATTGTAATCACTCTTGTCTTGTTTACTCTTTTTTCTTTTGAATTCTTGGATGGAATATGGGTGGGCAATATAAGCTGCGGCTTCAGCCATCACCCATTTCGGATAACTCACGTGGAATTGTTTAGTAGAAGGAGTCTTTGTCTAATTTGACCTTGTTGTTATATTATACAGTTTCTTTTAACCTGTACTGTATTATCCGAAATAAATAAATTCATTCATTCATCATAGGCCAGCCTGTGATGTTCAGGCAGAGATCATAGGCCATCCTATGATGTCCCAACACACACACACACACACACACACACACACACACACACACAGATTTCTTGCTTTAATAGAGTGATGTAAGAGTGTGACTGAATTTTCTGTTTTGTTTACGCAGAACAGATAATTCAGTTAGTATTTTTCCAACAATGTGGATTGAAGTTTTTTTGTTCACAAAACATTGTTGGTGTTTCAAGGACA
The DNA here is from genome assembly GCA_020510985.1 of Pholidichthys leucotaenia. Lineage (NCBI taxonomy): Eukaryota > Metazoa > Chordata > Actinopteri > Cichliformes > Pholidichthyidae > Pholidichthys > Pholidichthys leucotaenia. The sequence continues at coordinate 206,792,896 of CM035839.1, forward strand.
AAAGTTTTGTAGTCATTTCCTCCTATACCACTGAAGCAAATGGTGACCAGGATTCAAATGTAAGGAAAATACACATTAAAACCATAAAGTGCCTCCAAAGTAATCAATGGGTCACAAAGACTTTGCACGCAATGTTTTAAAAATATTACTGACGCTATTGTTTCAGCCTTACATGTATGCCATGTTTTTGCACATGTGAACACAGCTATGTTAAACAATAAGGCTGAAAACATGGTGTCAGTGACATTTCTTAAAACATGGCCTATCAGGGCTTCATGACGCATGGATTACTATGCATGAGCAATATGGAGGCATTTCATGGCTTTCTTATGTGTTTTATTTACGTTTAAATCCTGAGTACTATTTGCTTCAATTGTTTGAGTGATAACTGCAAACCTTTTTCCTCAGAAACAGCAACAGTGTTTTGGGAACCACATACAAAAAAGCCCTTCACTCACTCTTCCATGAGTGGGATTAGATAATGACTGTATTTTCATTTTTGAGTGAACTGTCCCCTTAACACAGGAAAAGAGAGCTGATCCATCTTACCTCAGACTCAGTTTTGAGAGCAGGCCAGAGGTCCATGAGCTCGTTCACTGGTGGACAGGACATCACGATGGTTTGTCGGCTCGGGGCAAATGTGAGTCTGCATCATCTTTCTAATGAGGGGCAGGTTCTTCTCAGTCTTGACTTCTTCAACAATTTCCTGCCTCAACTGCTCAAGACTTGAGGGATCCTCTCCTTGTGGAAAGTTGGGTAAGAAGTTGACTTCTGCTTGCTTGCTGTATTTGAGACATGGAGGACAGCCTGCATCTTAAGGAATAAGGAAGATACATTCATTTTTCATTGAGTTTTTAGACTGTTAGTATCACATTGATTATCATCCCCCACTTCTGTGCTCTGACCTCGGCATTCTTCATGCAAATCACTAGTCACCCCAGAGGTACTGGCATAGGGCTTCTGGGGATCCTCACTGACATTGTCAGTTTTAAAGTCTGATGCAAAACTTGCTTGGTGTGCTCCACTTTTATGGGAATTGAATGAAGAGTACACATTGGTGTTAGAGCTACAATCCTTATATGGGCATGCCATTGTTTCATGATTTTTAAATGCTTTCTAAGATGACCAAAGAGAAGGGATCCAAAACAGGGTGGATGAAATGTGCAAAGAGGGCATTTAAATGACACAGGCACCCGAGTCTGCTCTGAACTACAACTAAGTTGTGCTGAATGACACCTTGACAAATGAGTACTCGGTGCAATAAGCATCTGAAATGTACACATGCAATCAGTATAGAGACATAGAAGAGGGCTAACTCTGGAAAAGTGGCTGTGCTGCAGTCTGTTGTGTTTGAGTAACTGTTTTCTGGAAGTGAAAGAGACTGCACACAACTTACACTGCCAGATCATTTTGGAACCAGCCACCTGGAAGGCAAAGAAAAAAAAGACAAAATTTAGACCTCCATCTAAAACATTCAAACCAGAATTCCTGATACAACAATACAAGATAAGGGCACTCTGAGGCGAGTGCAATATCCCCCACCTCCATTTTCTTTGAAGATCCCAATACTTATTGACGGAGAGCAGTTTTCAACTTTTCAATATAATTACTGTGGCAGAATCAAATTATGATAAGCCCATCATCCACAAATACACAGCAAAGTATACAACCCATAGTTGTAGGACAGGATACCAAGGTGAACCTGTGTAGTAAGTATGATGACCCTAGAGAGCTTTACACCTTCTATAGTAAGAGATCACAGGGAGTGCCAGCCTTGACCTTTGACCTTTTGACCCCAAACCTGTAGTCAGAGGTTACGGTCTCAGAGTAAACCTGTGTTCCAGGTTTGGTGACCCTAGCTTTCTTTGTTGGTGAGACATACTTTATAATGCATTTTGATGTTGACCTTTGACCTTGCAATCCCAAAACCACAGTCACACTTCACAGGGTGAACCTGTGTACGAAGTTTGGTGGCCCTAGCTTTAATCGTTCTACAGTAATAAGGCATAAGGAATGTTAACCTTTGACCTTTTGACCCCTCTGTATTAGATACAACTACCGTATCAATTTGAAAAGCCCACATCATTTCTTTCACTAGTTATTGCGTTTAGAAGATTTTGGGAAAAATTTGACTTCTGACCTCAAAGTCATCTGCTGAGAATGAAATTGCAATATGCACATCATCAGAGTATATCAAACCATGGTACCAAGTTCCAAAACAATCGGAACAAAACTGTAGGAGGAGTTGATTTCACAAAACAGTTATTGTCGAGAAAGTGAGTAAAACAGGAGGTCATAAGTCAGGGGCTACAATTCCTGCAAAAATCATCTGATTAGAACCAAACTGCAATATGCATATCCTTAATGTAAATCAAACCATGGTACCAAGTTTCAAAACAATCAAACCAAAACTGTAGGAGGAGTTGATTTCACAAAAGTGGAACAGACGGCCGGCCGGACTGACCCATAACTTAATCCCACTTTGGGCTTTGGCCAGCGGAGGATAACGAGCATGACCATGGAATACAGCTAACAGCATTTCAAAATGGTAACATGTTTTTCCAAACCATTTCTTTAATAGGGTGTCTTTATATAGAGAATTGTAGTTTGTAAAATTAGTAGTTTTTAACTAGTGGTGTTGGCGTTATCAAGTTAATCGCCCGTTAACGGCGACGAATTTTGTGATTGCGGTTAATAGCAGTTAACAGCAGAAAACGCAAACAGTACTTTTTGGCCAAACAGCTCTCCATATCAAGGCCGCTCTGGCCACAGACACTGTGCGCGCCATGCAGACATTGCAAAGTCAAACCAGCTGGATTACAGCCATAGAAATCCCCAAAGCGTTGTCATGTTTAAGTTTACAAAGCTATCTGTTGGAACTCTCACCAAGGTAATTGTTACAGCCTCCTCCAAAACTTCACCTGGGTGTTGAGTTGTTCTTCTTCTGTGGAAGCTGGCTAGCTGGCTAGTAGCTACATGCTAGGTTATAGCTGACCTCCAGCAGCTGACACGGACAGAAATTTGCCTGTTTTCATCCTCATAGCTTTGGGTCCAACTGTTGGTGAGTACCAGTCTAAAGAAATTCTCAAGTTGTGTTCATAATGTCCATTCATTCCCCCGCCGTTTTTGCAGCACAGTGGGGTGTCATCACGAGCGAGATAGTTGTTTATGTTTGCAATTTTTCTGCTAAAAGGGAAATTGTGTCCGTTGTGACACACAAGGTTTTGTGTTGATCTGCTTAAAAGCAGTGGATGGGTGCTATGGAAGAAAGAGCAAGCTCCATTTGTGGCTGCTGGCTGGTTGTTGTTCAATGATTTTATTGAGCCCTGGCATTCTGTTGTTTACACATGCAGTAATACTTTTGAGAATTTTCTGGAGAATATTCTGGATAGTTTTTGTCATTTTGGATATGTTGAGCGCTTTAATAAACCTGCAGGTGAAGACAGCAAGCATATTTGTCCACTCCTATGTTCATAACAGTATGACAAACTTGAAAAATTACCAACTTGAGGTACACTGTATGGAAAAACACACAACACGTTATTACGTTATACGTAACGTTATACGTGTGTCTGTGTGTATATATATATATATATTTATAGTAATATGTACATATGTATATTATCTGCTCTTGCTTTTTTTTCTTGCCTTCTGATTGTTGCTCTGAGTGTTGCTATCCCTGTGCTGTTGCAATCCTGGAATTTCCCCGTTGTGGGACTAATAAAGGCTTATCTTATCTTATCTTATTAATCGCAATTAACTCAACATTCCAAAAGAAAATCGCAATTTAAAATTTTAATTGTCCAACACTATTTTTAACACATGTTTAAGACAAATCTTGAATGAATTTTTTGACTCATTTCTGGAAAAATCATCTTCCTTAATTAAAGGCAGGTATATGGAAAAATCCAATATAATTGGTGCAATGCCAGAAGTTAAATACCAAGTAGGAATATGATATTTACGAACTAGACTCTTCTAGTTGAATGCTGTGAAAAGATTTGTTTTGATCAAACAGGCTAAATTATTAAAATAAACTGTTTTTTTCCATTAGGCCTGTTTTTCCCCCACAGAATAAGATTTTTAATTATCATTATCACAAAGCAAGTATTACAGAAAAGTCTTCAGTTTAGAAATGGTATTTTTCCCATTGGGTAGTAGCATATTAGGTTACTAAACCAAATTACCTGGTGTCCTTATTGCATTCCCAGTGTCAACCACACAGATCCTGGCTTGACTGCTATGCAGAGGTTATTTTGCTCTTACTGTACATAATACCTCTGTACAATAAAGACAGGAGAGAAGTGTCAGGTATTTTCATCTTCCTTAGGCTGCCTTAACTTTCTGAGACAGTGAGAGAGGAACAGCTGAAAGCATTCAAATAGTATTAAAATATAAATTATTTAATTCATTAATTTTATTAAAAGCATTATTTCTGGGACTTCCGGTTATGGCCGCCGCGTAGAAGGACGTGCTTCACTCTACTCTGCTCCTAAAAAAAAAAAATTTAAAAAAAATCGGCAAATAACTCTCTCAATTGGAACAAAACCTATCCCAACGTTTGGGCGAGGACATGCCGGTAAAGCCTAAGGCTGGGAAATCAGGTGGAGGAAAAACTGAATCGCCGAAACAGTCCAAGTTAACGGACTTTCACGTCCGTGACGAAGCAGAAAAATCCCCAAATATGGCGGAGGAAGCTAGCGGAGGAGCGGTGACTACTGGCGACGGCACAGGTGCGGTGCTCGCTGCCATTAGTTCAATGAGAGCAGACTTTTCCTCTAAACTTGACGGGATTATTGTAGTGATAGAAGGAATGAAAAAGGAGTTAAGCGACTGTATGGAACGAGTTTCGCAGGTGGAGCTCCAAATTTCCAGTGCTGAGGATGACGTCTCCGGCCTACAATTAAAGGTGCGCACATTGGAATTAAAAAATAAACGTCTGGAAGATAATGTTCTGGATTTAGAATCCCGGTCGAGACAGAACAACCTGAGGCTGGTGGGTCTCCCGGAGAGAACGGAGGGTCTGGATCCATGTTCCTTTTTGGAAAAGTGGATCCCAGAAGCGCTGAACAACGCGGAGCTGCAGTCATCAGTCGTCTTAGAAAGCGCCCACCGAATTGGCCCACCGAGAGATAACAAGGCATCACCGAGGACGCTGATTATGAAGTTCCTCAGCTACAGAGACAGGATGACGATCTCCAACGCGGCGCGAGCCAAAGGAGAGATTAAATACCAGGATCAACAGGTGCGGTTCTACCCAGATTTGGCCACAGGAATCCAACAATTAAGGAAACAATTCGACCCCGCCCGTAAAGAGCTGCGCAACCTTGGGATTCGTCATGGAGTGATTTAACCTGCAAGACTGTTGGTCACGTATAAGGGCAGAACCCACATCTTCAAGACCCCTGAGGAGGCGCAGGAGTTCATCAAGAAGATCCAAGAAGAGACTGGTGGGAGCTAAGCATGAACAAAATATAAGGTAGAATATTTAAGCATTTGCACAGGCATCTGACTGATCTGAAGCATATAGCAAGTTTACAAAATATAGATTGTATTATATATTAAAAAAAAACCTATGATGTACAAAGTTGCTATAAAATTTAGGAGTTAAGTTGGAAAACAACAGAAGAGAGTTAATGTTATGTCATTAAAAGCAGTAGAGTTAGGGTGATTGAGAGGAGAAAGAAAGAGTGGTTTTGACTGATCCTCGTGGGTGTGGAGCAGTCAATGGCTATAGCGGGAGACGGAATTTTTTTTTTTTTGATTTTGAGGGGATTACCACGAATGTGGGAAGGGGGAATTTGTTTGTGTGTAGTTTGTAGGATGAATGTTCAACCACTCATGTTTTTGCTTCTCTGTGTGAGCATGTTTACATTGCGAGGTAATCTCAAACTCCTTATTGATCATAGACCAAAGCGTTAATCTCAATTTAACCTCATGGAATTGCAGAGGTCCACAAAATTTTAAAAAACTTAAAACAAGTTATGAATAAAATAAAAGATATGGGTTCAAAAATTGTGTTTTTACAAGAAACTCATCTAATAGAGGAGGATGTAAAAAGAATTAGGAGAAGATGGCAAGGAAGTGTATTCACCTCATCATTTTCACCCCGAGCCAGGGGAGTTATGACTCTCATACATAAATCAGTCCCATTTCAAGTGAAAAATGTAATTGGAGACAAATTTGGAAGATATCTAATCATTCAAGGATCTTTGTTATTAGAAAATATAAATTTGGTGAACTTATACGGGCCCAATATAGATGATCAAAATTTCTTTACTAATTTATTCCTTACTTTATCTTCACTTACAGGGCAACATATAATAGCAGGGGATTTTAATTGTACATTGAATCCTGGTATAGATAGATCAACAGGACTAGACTGTACGCACAATGGATGCAGGATGATCATTAATCATTTTATGAAAGAATTGAGATTGCTAGATATATGGAGAGAAATGAAACCACAAGTCAAAGCCTATTCTTGTTATTCTAATATCTACAAGACATTCTCACGTATTGACTATTTTTTGATCTCCACAGAATTAAGGTCCAAGATTCAAAACTGCTTCTATGATAATATTGTGATCTCTGATCATGCACCCTGCTGTCTAATATATGTAGATAAGAAATTGACAAAGGAACCAGGTAGGTGGCAATTTCAGCATAAATGGCTTCAGGATGAGGAATTTGTTAAGTACATAGAAAAACAGATAGATGAGTTCTTTGATATCAATACTACACAAACATCAGCATGTATAAAGTGGGAGGCTTTCAAAGCTTTTATTAGGGGGCATATTATTAGTTATACAGGTTCAAAATCTAAGAACACTCGAGAGGAGAGAGTCCAATTGGAACATAAAATAAAAATTCTTCAAGAAAAAGTGTATGCAGGAAGTGACCCAAAGTTAGAGAACGAATTACTGATTCTGAGAGCTGAATATGACAAAAAAATCAGCGAATAGAGCTGCCTCGAGTCTTCTAAGATTGAAGCAATCTTTTAATGAACAAGGTGAAAAATCAGGAAAATTATTGGCATGACAGATTAAACAATTAGAATTTAAAACACCAATTACCAGTATTATAAGTAACGGACAGCCAGTTGTAGATCCTTTAGAAATTAATAGTGCCTTTAGAGATTATTATGAAAAATTATATAATACAAAAAATGAAACTGACTTAACAAAACTAAATGGGTTTTTGGACGGATTATCTATACCGTGTATTCCAAATGAAAACAGGGAGATACTGGAGTCTAAAATTAGTCAAGAAGAAGTTGGGCTAGCCATTGATAATATGAAATCAGGAAAAAGTGCAGGACCAGATGGTCTTCCAGTTGACCTCTATAAAAAATTTAAGAATAAATTAATAAAACCATTTTTGGAAATGGTTTTAGAAGCATTTCAAAATAGTAATTTACCACCATACATGAATAATGCCTTAATTATACTGTTGCCAAAACCAGGTAAACCCTCTAATAAATGTGAAAATATGAGACCAATAAGCCTATTAAATGCTGACCTTAAGATAATCTGTAAAATTTTAGCAAGACGACTACAAGAAATATTACCAAATATTATTAACCGAGATCAGAATGGCTTTATAAAGGGAAGACAAGGCTTCCATAATGTAAGAAGACTATTTAATATTATCTATTCTAATAAAGAAGCACCGGATACAGCTCTCCTATCATTGGACGCCGAAAAGGCCTTTGATAGGGTCGAATGGCCCTTTCTTTTTGAAGTTTTACAAAGGTTTGGAATTGGAAATAATTTCATAAAATGGGTTCAGATAATATACAATAATGCTACAGCAGAAATCGTAACAAACAGCAATATTTCAAAATCAATAAATATCAATAGAGGATGTCGACAAGGCTGCCCACTTTCACCTTTACTGTTTACTATGGCAATTGAACCTTTAGCAATGGCAGTACGTTTACATCCACAAATATATGGAATTAAAGTAGGACCAACAGAACATAAAATCTCCCTGTATGCCGATGACATAATTTTGTTTATGTCGAATCTTAAAAAAATCAATTCCGACCTTGTTGAATTTAATAAAGAATTTTGGGGAAATATCAGGATATAAAATAAATAAAACTAAATCTTCAATATTAATGCTAAATGAGACTCAGAGAAATCACCCAGCTCCTGAGGTAAATCAATTCAATGTTTTAAATCAGTTTAAATATTTAGGAATCCAAATTGTGCCTAAGCTAGAATTAGTCGCCAGTACCAACTATGAAGCCTTAATGACAGACATTAATGAGTTACTTCAGAGATGGATGTCACTACCAATGTTGATGATCGGGAGAATCAATATACTTAAAAGTAATATTTCACCCAAAATACTTTATTTATTTCAATACATTCCTTTACCACCACCTTCAGATCTATTCTCAAGAATTAAAAAAAAGTTAGTGGAATTTTTATGGAACAATAGGAAGGCTAGATTACGTCTGTCCTTACTATATTTACCATTTGATCGTGGAGGTCTGAAATGTCCAAACTTTATGTTGTATTACTGGTCAGCACAACTGAGGTCTATGACATATTATTTTTCATCAAATGATCTCCCTCACTGGACTGAAATGGAATCATACAATTTACCTTTACCTCTTCCCATATTCATATACTCAGACTCCGCAAAAAAATTACAGAAACAAGTTAAAAATCCATTTGTAAAGCATATGATCAAAATATGGTGTGAAACCACAAAATATTTAAAAGAACCACACTTACTGTCACAATTTAGCCCAATATGGGGTAATCAATATTTTAAACCAGGGAGAGCGGATGCCAGTTTAGAAAGCTTGGGATCAGTCCGCCAAGGTCTCCGCCTTTGACCACCACCTGATCCACATAGCACCGGACCCCCATGATCCCTCCTGCAGTTGGTGAGCCCACTGGAGGGCGGACCCATGTAACTCCTTCGGGCTGAGCCCGGTCGGGTCCCATGGGTGGAAACCCGGCCACCAGACGCTAGCCTTCGAGCCCCTCCCCCAGGCCTGGCTCCAGGGTGGGGCCCCGGTAACCCCATACCGGGCGGGGTACACTGAATCCTTGATATACAATTCATGAGAGTCTGTTGGATCGTTCTTAGTCTGGCCCTTCACCCAGGACCAGTTTGTCTTGGGAGACCCTATCAGAGGCAAATTGCCCCGGACAACATAGCTCCTGGGATCACTGGGGCACGCAAACCCCCCCACCACGATAAGGTGATGATCCATGAGGAGGGGGGGGGGGCCCTCACCTCACCCTCCCACCCTCAGAGATAGGGTGAGGAGCTCAGTCATCCGGGAGAGGCTCAGAGTAGAACCGCTGCTCCTCCACATTGAAAGCAGTCAGTTGAGGTGGTACGGGCATCTGATTAGGATGCCTCCTGGACGCCTCCCACTTGAGGTGTTTCAGGCACGTCCCACTGGGAGGAGACCCCGGGGCAGACCCAGGACTCGGTGGAGAGACTATGTCTCCCAGCTGGTCTGGGAACGCCTTGGTGTCCCCTCTGAAGAGCTGGAGCAGGTGGCTGGGGAGAGGGAAGTCTGGGCTTCTCTGCTTGAACTGCTGCCTCTGCGACCCGGACCTCCGGAAATGCGGTAGAAGATGGATGGATGGATGGAGAGCGGATGCTGTATTTAAAGTATGGAATTTAAAAGGGATTCAAAAGATTCAAGACTTATATCTGTCATGTTCAGATAACATAATGTCTTTTGAAGAACTGAGGATCAAATTTAATCTTAATAGAACACATTTTTTTAAATATCTTCAGCTTAGGAACTTTATTCGATCAAATCAAAATAATGCTCTCATCCGACCTACTTATTCATCCTTGGAAAAAATTTTGACAAAAGATAGTAAGAGAAAGGGTATTATTTCAGAGTTTTATAACTCATTGACACTATTCTCAAGTGAAAACTCACAGAAAAGATTGAATTATTGGAAAGAAGACCTGCAAACTGAAATTTCAGAGGAACAATGGGAATTGGCTTGTACAGAAGCTCAAACCAAATCAATAAATGTACATCTTAAATTGATACATTTTAAATGGTTAATGCGGATGTATGTTACACCGGTGGAGTTAAATAGATATAACAAAAACATACCAGATACGTGCACAAAATGTATGGAAAGTAAAGGAACCCTATTTCACTGTTTATGGGAATGTAGAAAAATCAGAATGTTTTGGGAAGAGGTGAGGGTAACAATTGAAAAAATAATTTCAAAACAAATCATATTGAATCCTAAATTGTTTTTGTTGGGTCTGTATCCAGAAAAGCATAGCTTTAATAAGAGTGAAAGAGCATTCATAGACCTCAGTCTGCTTAATGCCAAAAAATGTATTGCACTACTGTGGAAAAAGACTCATAGACCAGATGTGACTCAGTGGTTAAGACAGATGTTAACAAACCTTCCACTAGAAAGAATAACATACATACTGAAATCAAAGGAAATTGTGTTTGAGAATATATGGAGACCTTTCATTGATTATGTAAAGAATTTAAACATAACTTTTGAAGAAGGTGAATGAAGTGTGTGGACCTTGTAAATTCCAAACTGGTGAATGTATAATATGTATACTTATGTAATGGATTGCCTAGACTAAACAGAGGAGCATTGTTGAAGACCTGTCTTTGTTAGTGGTTGTTGGTGTTTTTTAGTACAATTTTTATTTTTTTATTTTTTTATATTTTTTTTAATTACTTTAGTGTTAGTGTTTGATTGTGTTGTGTTTGTAAAAAAGGTTCAATAAAAAATATTGTGGAAAAAAAAGCATTATTTCCCTGTTAATGATATTTTCATTTGATCATGAATTACAAAACACCTTATAAAGTCTGTTTTAATATGTGCACTATAGATTAATTCTTGGATCATCCCACTGACGTTGAACAAAGGTAACCAACAAGAGGTAGGGTGACAAGAGACACACTGTGTAGTGTGGAGGGACACAGTGTCTATGCCATAAATTCCGAACTATCAGTAAATATTAGAAAAAACACAACTACGATGTCTGTCGGAATTACTGACTGATGCACATAAAAAAAAAACCACAAAACCGCTACTCTTTTTGCCCCACGCCCAAAGTACCAATGAACGCCAACTTCAGTAAAACTTAACGAGCTATTTTCACTTACCTGATAACAAATGACGGCGTGTTTGTTCATCTCCCAACTCTGACTGGGTTCCCTGAAGAAAAAAGTATGAAGCTTAGTAAGCTAAGTATGAAGCTAAGTAAGAAAACTTATGAAGAGGCGAGACTCTGCATTGAAAACATCATTAACCTCTAAACTGCAAAATGATCACCTTGTGTACAAAAGTTTAAGAAATAAAGTGGTACAAGAGCTGCGAAAATCAAAAGTATCTTATTACAATAAACTGATAGATCATGCAAAGGGTAACAACAGTTCCCTATGGAGGCATTTAAATAACTTAACTAATAAAAAAAATGTTCAGAAGGGGGTAAAGGAACTTAGAATCAATGGTAAGACCATCAGTGACAAGGCTACATTGGCAAATGAATTTAATTCATATTTTGTGGGCTCTGTGGAAGACTTAACAAAAAACTTTGTGCCGCCAAATGTGCTCAACAACACAAATTCAATACTTCCAACAGATTCTTTTCACATCGATGAGGTAAATGAGGAGTTAATTGCTGGTATTGCCAAAACACTGTCAAACTCAAAAACTAATGATATCTACAACATGAGCACCTCCTTTCTCAAAACGCACAGCAAAATATTAATCAAACCACTGACTCATCTCATTAATCTCTCCATTAGGTCTAGTACATTTCCTTCTGGCTGGAAAAAAGCTGTCGTCATACCAGTTCATAAATCAGGCAGTAAAGACGATATATGCAATTACCGCCCAATCTCTATTTTACCAGTCCTGTCTAAGGTTCTTGAAAAAGTTGTAGCTACAACTTTTTACAACAGAGCACGGGCCGTCACAGGCCCGTGCTCTGAGAGAGATCCGTCGCTACCAGAAATCCACGGAGCTGCTCATCCGTAAGCTGCCCGTCCAGCGCCTGGTGAGGGAGATCGCTCAGGACTTCAAGACCGTCCTGCGTTTCCTGAGCTTCGCCGTCATGGCTCTGCAGGAGACCAGCAAGGCCCACATGGTGGTCTCTTCTTCGCTAAGGGGGTCACCATCATGCCCAAAGACTTCCAGCTGGCCCGCTGCATCCGCGGAGAGAAAGCTTAGACTTTCTGCTGCACATTCACCAGCCATAATGCTCTGCACTGTGTGTCTATATATATATACATTTATAGTAATATGGACATATGTTTACTAGATGTTGTTTTTTTCTTGCCTTCTGATTGTTGCTCTGAGTGTTGCTATCCCTATGCTGTTGCAATCCTGGAATTTCCCCATTGTGGGACTAATAAAGGCTTATCTTATCTTATCTTATCTTACACAGCTGATAGACTACTTACAAGACAGTCAACTTCTTCATCCACATCTATTTGGTTTTAGACCAGGATACTCAACAGAAACAGCAAATTGTTGCCTTATTGAAAATGTCAAACAGTCTTTGGACAGGGGTAATGTGGCAGGAGCTGTTTTTCTAGATCTCAAAAAGGCTTTCGATACTGTAAACCACAGTTTGCTTTTATCCAAAATGGTATATTTTAACTTCTCTCCAGACACATTAGACTGGTTTGCATCTTATCTCCAGAATAGAGAACAGTGTGTAAAAGTTCACCAGGATAAATCCTCACTTTTAAACAACCGTATGGGTATCCCACAAGGGTCCATTCTTGGTCCTTTACTTTTCAGCATTTTTATTATTGACTTGCCGCTACACTGCTCTGCTGCAACATGCCAACTTTATGCAGATGATGCAGTTATTTACACAGCTACCAAGACTCCAGCACAGGCTGCAGATGTGCTGTCTACAAGTATGGTTGATGTCCAAGAGTGGCTCCTCCAGAACCATCTATTGCTGAACCTTCAGAAAACAGTTTCAATGTGCTTTTCAATCAAAAAATATAACCTGCAATGTTTTAAAGTTAATATACATGATCATGACATCAGTTTAGTTACAGAATTCAAATACCTTGGCGTTGTACTAGATCCTCAACTCAAATTTAATCTTCATATAAAGAAAATTTCAAAAACAGTAAAAAAAAATCTGAACTGCTTTAAATTAATTAGATATTACATACCTTACGAACCTGCTGTACTGTATATGCATTCTATGGTTTTTTCTCATATATCATACTGTTTGACAGTCTGGGCTCAAGCAGCCCCTTCCACAATAAGACATATAGGTTCATTATATAATCAAACCCTAAAAATCTTGGACAAAAAGCCCATTAGGTGGCATCACTGTAATATTTTAAAAAAATACAACCTATTGAGTTTTGAGAGTTTCATTGACCTCTGTTTACTGAAATTAACTTTCAAATGTTTCCATAAATCAGCACCTGAGCCACTTGCTGGTTTCATCCAAAGACAGGACAGCAGCAGAGCCACCAGGAGTTCTGTTAACAATAACTGTAAAATATTCCACCGCAGAACCACATTTGGACAAACAGCTTTCTCTATAAAGGGCAGTCACATCTGGAACACAATGCCAAATGAAATTAAAATAATAACAGACTTTAAAACATTCACTAAAAAGGTTAAAAACTGGCTGAAAAATAAACAAGAATGTACCCATGTATGAAATGATTGTCTGCAGGGTGAGAGTGAATGAAGGGAAGGAATGAATGTGTTTGTTTATAGTGAGTGACGAAGGGAGGGAGGCCTGAAATAGGCAAATGTGTGTCAGGTTGTTATATTTGTGTATTTATAATATTTATAATATTTATAATTGTGTATTTATAATGTATTTATGTTTTTTGCATTGATGTATGTGGTTATTGTGTATTCCTTTTCTTTCCTTTTTTTTTTTTTTTTTCTTTTTACTTGTTTCTCCTTTCTAAAGCCCATCCAGGGACAAGAGTTGCAAATTAGCTAATAGCTATACACTCTGTGCAACACATCAGATTGATTGTCACTGATTAATTGTCTATGTTTATTGCACTGTCCCTGTCAAATAAACAAATCTATCTATCTATCTAAGCTATGTTATAACAATCCAAACAAAAAAGTCTGAATTAATGCAATGCATGCAGGTGACTCCTGCCTCAGCTTGCCCAGAGGAAACTTTTACTGCTCAAAGCTTGCTCTTTGAAAGCTCAGGAGACAAATTTGAGATTCTCATTTCAGCCTCACTTTTGTGTGCATTTCATCTCAAATGTTTCTAATATGCTTCTCCTAAAATTCACTAGGAGAAATAAGTGAGACATAAGAATTGGTGGGAGTCATACATAAGACTTCGGGGAGATATCTTGCAAGTCTCAATTTAATATTATAAAGAGCTCATTTGTGTCTCCCCTGGAAAAGAAAAAGAGCAATAATGGAGCTACAATGGAGCAGCATGCAAATCTCTTAAAAAAGAAATCTCAAATGCTGGAACAAACTGGCCCTTTATTAAAATGGGAACAAAAATTCTGCAAAAAGTGCTTTAGTTTTGAACAAAATACCAAGCCTCACATCACAATTTGTACAATTTATGATTTTTGACAGCAAAAATTCAACAATACAAAGAATACTACTTTCTTATTAAAAAAAATGAAAAATTGTTTGCCCCCTTCCTGATTTCTCATTTTTTTTTGTACGTTTGTCACACTTAAATGTTTCAGATCAAACAAATTTAAATATTAGACAAAGATAACAGAAGTAAACACAAGATGCAGTTTTTAAATGAAGGTGTTTATTATTAAGGGGGAAAAAAATCCAAACCTACATGGCCCTGTGTGAAAAAGCGATTGCCCCTTAAACCTAATAACTGGTTGGGCCACTCTTAGCAGCAACAACTGCAATCAAGCATTTGCGATAACTGGCAATGAAGCTTTTACAGCACTGTGGAGGAATTTTGGCCCACTCATCTTTGCAGAATTGTTGTAATTCAGCCACATTAGAGGGTTTTCAAGCATGAACTTGCTTTTTAAGGTCATGCCACAGCATTTCAATCAGATTCAGGTCAGGACGTTGATTAGGCCTCTCCAAAGTCTTCATTTTGTTTTTCTTAAGCCATTCAGAGGTGGACTTGCTGGTGTGTTTTGGATCATTCTCCTGCTGCAGAATCCAAGTGCGCTTAAGCTTGTTGTCATGAACCGATGGCCGGTTCACCACCATAACAAAAAAAAAAAAAAAAAAAAAAAAAAATCCAAGATGGCGCCGCGGATGGCAGCCACTGGCTTCTGCTCTCTGATGTTTTTGATAATTTTGTGTGTTTTTTTGGACTTCTGCTCTTCTGTCCGAATCACCTATTCAAGGGAGGAACTACTTTCACTCAGACTACCTCCCAATGCAACTTCTCCGCCAGTTACTGCTGCTGATCTGAAGTTTTTTCAGTCCATCTTAGCTGTGGGAGCAGCGGCTATTGGCGCTGGCCGGAAACGAAGGCGGCGTGGTAAACGTGCCGGTGCGTTAGTCAGGCTGAAGAAACGAGGATTTCGCACGCCGCTCCCATCGATCCATCTGGCAAATATCCGCAGTTTGGCGAACAAAATGGATGAACTGCTGCTCCTGACTCACAAAAACCGGGATTTTAGCAGATCTGGCGCCCTTTGTTTCACGGAGTCCTGGCTGAGTGAACACATCCCGGACAGCGCGGTGCGTCTGGACGGATTTCAACTGTTTCACGCTGATCGCAGCCGAGAATTTTCTGGAAAGACTAAGGGTGGTGGAATCTGCTTCTACATAAACGAAGGTTGGTGTACTGATGTCACAGTGTTGAAGAAGTTTTGTAGCCCTAACCTAGAGTCACTGTTCATAAACTGTAAACCCTTTTATTCACCGCGAGAGTTCTCCTCATTTATTCTGGTCGGAATTTATATCTCGCCTGCTGCTTGTACAACGGAGGGACTGCAACACCTCGCTGACCAGATAGCAGAGGTGGAGGAAAAACATCCAGACTCTCTGCTTATCATTCTGGGTGATTTCAATAGAGCTAATCTCACAAATGAGCTTCCTAAATACAGACAGCATATTAAATGTCCCACCAGGGACACAAATACACTTGACCACTGTTACACAGTTTTAAGAAATGCCTATCATGCCGTCCCCCGTGCAGCTCTGGGTTTTTCTGACCACTGTCTGCTCCATCTTATTCCAACATACAGACAGAAACTAAAAACTTCCAAGCCTGTTGTAAGGACTGTGAAGAAATGGACTGAGGAATCAAAGCTGAAGTTACAAGCCTGCTTTGACTGTACAGATTGGAGTGTTTTTGAAGCTGCAGCCATTAACCTAAATGAACTCACTGACACTGTGACGTCATACATCCGTTTCTGCGAGGACATGTGTGTGCAGACCAAGACCTTCTGCACATACAACAACAATAAACCCTGGTTCATTCCTAAACTGAAGCAGCTACGTCAGACCAAGGAGGAGGCCTACAGGACTGGTGACTGGACTCTGTACAAGCGGGCCAGAAACATGCTGACGAAGGAGACCAGGCTTGCTAAGAGGAGCTACAGTGTGAAGTTACAAAAAAACTTCTCAGCTAACAACTCTGCTTCTGTCTGGAGAGGCCTACGGAATATCACCAACTACAGGAGACCATCCCCCCACCCTGCGGAAAACCTCCAGCTGGCTAATGACCTAAACAGCTTTTACTGCAGGTTTGAAAAGAACCTACAGTTCTCACCTCCCACCCACACAAAAGGATTATCTGCAGCCCCAGGAACTCCATCCCTCCTCCACTCTGACCTCCCACCAGCACTAATGATCTGTGAAGAGGAGGTGCGCCGGGTCTTTCAGAGACAAAAGATCAAGAAGGCTGCAGGACCTGATGGTGTGTCTCAGTCCTGCCTGAGAGTCTGCTCCAACGAGTTGGCCCCCATCTTCACCCGGATCTTTAACAGATCACTGGAGCTGCGTGAAGTGCCTTCCTGCTTCAAACGCTCCATCATCATTCCAGTTCCCAAGAAACCCTCTATTACAGGATTAAACGACTACAGACCTGTTGCCCTGACCTCTGTGGTCATGAAATCCTTGGAGAGATTGGTGCTGAACCACCTGAAGGTCATCACAGGCCCCCTGATGGACCCACTGCAGTTTGCCTACCGGTCAAACAGGTCAGTGGATGATGCAGTGAATATGGGACTACATTACATCCTGCAACACCTCGACTCCCCAGGGACGTACGCCAGGATCCTGTTTGTCGACTTCAGCTCAGCGTTCAACACCATCATCCCAGGCATTCTTCATCAGAAACTCCTCCAGCTCAAGGTGCCCCCCTCCACCTGCCAGTGGATCTCCAGCTTTCTGACTGACAGGTGGCAACAGGTGAAGCTAGGGAGATTTACATCCAGCTCCCGAAAAATTAGTACTGGCGCCCCCCAAGGATGTGTCCTTTCCCCACTGCTCTTCTCCCTCTACTCCAACGACTGCACCTCAGAGGACCCTTCGGTGAAGCTCCTGAAGTTTGCGGACGACACCACAGTCATCGGTTTGATCCGGGATGATGATGAGTCTGCATACAGGCGGGAGGTGGAGCAGCTGATCCTCTGGTGCAGCCAGAACCATCTTGAACTTAACCCAGCCAAAACGGTGGAGATGACTGTGGATTTCAGGCGACACCCCCCTTCATTCCCCCCACTCACCATCCTCAACAGCACAGTGTCCACTGTGGACTCCTTCACATTTCTGGGTACCACAATCTCCCGGAACCTGAAGTGGTCCTCCCATATTGACACTGTCCAGAAAAAGGCCCAGCAGAGGTTGTTTTTTCTGCGTCAGCTCAAGAAGTTTGATTTGCCTCAGGAGCTGCTGGTTGTCTTCTACACCGCCATCATCCAATCTGTCCTCTGCTTTTCCATCACTGTCTGGTTTGGATCTGCCACTAAACAGGACAAGACCAGACTGCAGCGGATCATTAAGTCTGCGGAGAGGATCATTGGTACCGACCTACCCTCCATTGAGAACTTATATCGGTCCATAACCAGGAAACGGGCGGGAAACATCTGTGCTGACCCATCACACCCCGGCCACAAACTGTTTGAACTTCTATCTTCTGGTCGTCGTTACAGATCACTGAAGGTCAAAACCACCCGTCACAGGAACAGTTTCTTTCCTCAAGCCATCACTCTGGTGAACTCCTAACATTCACCTAGTCCTACCTGTTTGCTGTACTCATGACTTTTCATCCATTATTACATTGCACATAACTCTCACACTGCTTTTTACTTCATTCACATTATATCACTGAATCTGAGTCCACATTGAAATACTGTGTGATTGTATATTTTTTCATATATTTCTGCAAAGTGTGGTTAGTCCGAGTAAATAACTGCATATATTCCTGTATATATTTGCATCCTTTTATAGAAACGTGGACAGACTGTAATTTACTGTACATACTCTGGTTGTCATTGAATCCTTATTTAAATCCTTCACCTGAACAACGAGAGCAAGTTTTTAGCCAAAGTCAAATTCCTTGTATGTGTTGTGCATACTTGGCCAATAAAGCTGATTCTGATTCTGATTCTGATAACACCACCATATTTTACTGTTGGTATGATGTTCCTTTTCTGAAATGCTGTGTTACTTTTATGCCAAATGTAATGGGACAAACACCTTCAAAAAAGTTCAACTTTTGTCTCGTCAGTCCACAGAGTATTTTCCCAAAAGTCCTGGAGATCATTAAGAAGTTTTCTGACAAAACTGAGACAAGCCTTTTTGTTCCTTTTGCTCAGCAGTGGTTTTCATCTTGGAACTGTGCCATGCAGGCCATTTTTGCCCAGTCTCTCTTATGGTGGAGTCATGAACACTGACCTTAACTGAGATAAGTGAGGCCTGCAGTTCTTTGGATGTTGTTGTGGGGTCTTGTAACCTCTTGGATGAGTCGTCGCTGCACTCTTGGGGTAATTTTGCGCTCTTGGGGTAAATTTGGTCAGCCGGCCACTCCTGGGAAGGTTTACCACTGCTCGTGTTTTTGCCATTGGTGGATAATGGCTGTCACTGTGATTCGTTGGAGTCCCAAAGCTTTAGAAATGGCTATAAAATTGAACTCATTTTTCCAAAGATATGATAAACCACAGTTAATTTATGTTTTAACAGGGGTCTCATGTCTTTGGGTAAAAAACATTGATAAATTTATAAGTTAATAAATTGATTAAAAGGAATAAATAAGTTAAAATGAGTGATAAAATTGTAAAAAACCTGTGTTTAAAAAGTTATCGGAGTCATCTTTTCCTTAAAGGATTGTTTTTTGTTACTGCAGAGTGTGTGCTCTTCCGTATATAGATGATCTTTGATGTGTTTTTTCCCTCGGCTACAGTCAGCTAGCCACACAGAAACGAAGTTAAAAAGTTCATTGAGTACGCTGTGTTGTTCTTCTTCGTTTGAGTCTTGGGAAACTTTTGTCTTTGTGAGTATTTTATGTACAAGCACTTGATAGAGACCGCTGATGTTCTAAAGTGTTACGTGAATGAGTTTTGTTAAGCGATGATGTTTCTGTTAGTTATTTACGTGTATTAGCTCTTTGTGTTAGCATACCGCATGTTAATATGTAGATAGTAATTGCATTGTTCTGTATGTTTCAGTTACCACGCCATGCTACACACGCATGCAAGAAAACTTTATAAAGACAAGAAAAGCAAGCCTTGTGTGCGAAGTTTTCTTCAATGGTTCGCTGGCTGTCTAGCAGCACAGAGAAACGTGCTGTGAGGACAGCACAGTAAAAAGACATTAAAGACGTCCGGAGCGAGACGTTTTCTCGGCGGATTCAAGCAACACAGAGCAACATTAAGCAGACATGAGCTGGTGTTCAGGAAAAAACTATTTGAAAAACTATGAGCTGCGAAACGAAGCAGAGCAACGACCAGACGTGGACGTGGAGAAGCCAGACGCCGCAGACCAAACGTCGGACATGCAGCCACCATCACCGCCATTCGACACCAGGTCCAGGGTTACCAGCAGGCAGTCTCACACATCATCTACAGGGTCTTCAGCCATAAAGGCCTACGCCAGGGCGCAAGCGGCTAAAGCTCAACTAGCCTTTGCTGAAAAAGAGGCTAATATGATGAAGCAAAAGGCTGACTTAGACGCTAGCCTCCACATTCTAAAATGTCATAAAATTATAGCAGCAGCTGAAGCAGAAGTTGCGGCCTACGAAGAAGCAGAGAATCAGAGCGGGGAGAGAAGCATAGGGCCCCCTACTGAAACTGAGCCTCTTGATACAGTATGGCGCACCAGCGAATATGTTGCACAACAATCTGAGTTACTCTCTTCAGAAGCTTCCAAGAGGCCACAGCAGCCCCTTGAAATGAGAGACAATGCAGTAGAAGTGCAAGCCACCAATCAGTCAGTTGATCAGCTAACAACTACAACCCAGTATGTACCTCCTCCAATGAATACAGGCATAAAACAAGAGCAAAAGGTAACCAAGGGTCTGACAAACACCCACCTGTTAAACCCTCTAGCTCTCACCTTTCAACCTCTTAACAATAACTCGGCTGAGTTTAATGGAGGACAAGATTTTGCAAAATATCTCATCCGCAAAGAACTAGTCAGTACTGGTTTACTGCATTTCGATGACAAGCCTGAAAACTATTGGGCATGGAAAGCCTCATTTGTTAGTGCAACTAAAGACTTAAATCTGTCAGCAAGAGAGGAACTAGACTTGCTCACAAAGTGGTTAGGGCCAAAATCCTCAGAGCAGGCCAAAAGGATCCGTGCAGTACATGTCCTTAATGCCTCTGCAAGTTTGATAATGGTCTGGCAGTGCCTTGAGGAGTGTTATGGCTCCTCAGAGGCCATCGAAGACGCACTCTTAAAAAAGGTAGAGGACTTTCCAAGGCTAACAAACAAAGACAATGCCAGGTTAAGAGAACTCGGTGACCTCCTTTTAGAGTTACAGTGTGCCAAAGTAGATGGTGCACTACCAGGGCTAGCATACCTAGACACAGCTAGAGGGGTAAGACAAATAGTTGAAAAACTTCCCTTCAACCTACAGGAAAGGTGGACAACTGTGGGGACGAAATACAAAGAGACTCATAGTGTGTCATTTCCCCCTTTCTTTGTTTTTGTGCAGTTTGTTCAGCAACAAGCTAAAATGAGAAATGAGCCAAGCTTTGCTACATCTAGCTGTAACAGTCAAGCTTCCACGCGCTCAGAAAAGCCCACTCCATACAATCGCAAAGCCACTGTGTCAGTACACAAAACAGATGTCGCAGAGAAAAGTGGTTCTGAGACTAAGAAAGTAGAAGAACCAGATCGGCAGTGCCCGATTCACAAGAAGCCACATCCACTCAAAAAATGTAAGCTGTTCAGAGATAAACCTATAGAAGAACGTCAAGCTTTTTTCAAAGAGCATCGCATTTGTTATAGGTGTTGTGGTTCAGTTCAGCACATCGCAAAAGATTGTAAAGTGGCAGTCATGTGTAGTGAGTGCAACAGTCCCAAGCACATATCAGCACTTCATCCAGGTCCTGCTCCTGTCTTGAAAAGTGCCACATCAGGAAGTGATGAACAAAACAAAGGTGAAGAGCAAACGGAGAGCTCTCCTTCAGTCATCTCCAAGTGCACAGAGGTGTGTGGTCAAAGTAATAGCCCACGCTCTTGCTCTAAGATCACCTATCCAGAAGGTCAGAAAGACAGAGCAATGAACATGTATGCAGTAATTGACGAACAAAGTAATAAGTCCCTGGCTAAGACAGAGTTCTTCAGCCTGTTTGACATTAAAGCTACACCTGCACCGTACACATTAAAAACCTGCTCTGGCAAAGCTGAAACTGCAGGCAGGAGAGCTGTGAACTTCTTCATACAATCCATGGATGGAAAAACAGATATCCGGCTGCCTCCCTTTTTCGAATGTGATTCAGTGCCGGACGACAGAACTGAAATATCCTCACCTGAGATTGCTCAGCACCATCCCCATCTGCTCCCTATCGCAAACAAAATCCAACCTGTCGACCACCACGCTCCAATCCTCTTACTCCTGGGAAGGGACATCCTCAGGGTACATAAGGTACGCGAGCAGATTAATGGGCCAAATAACGCTCCTTATGCACAAAGACTGGACTTGGGTTGGGTTATTGTAGGAGAGGTGTGTGTAGGAAAGACTCATAGCGCATCAGAGGTGACTGTTTACAAGACACACACATTAGACAGTGGTCGCACATCTTATTTTGAGCCATGCCCAAACGTCATTACAGTTAAAGAAAACTATGGCATTCTGTCAGAGCAAAACACTCAGTCAGTCATAAGGTGTAAAGACACAATTGACTTTGCTCACAACACAGACAAGCTAGGTCACTCTGTGTTTGACAGATCTGAATCAGATAATAAAGTTGCACTGTTCATAGATGACAAAACTTTGCTAACTCTTATGGACAATACAGTTAGCCAGAACAAAGAGAACAGTTGGGTTGCTCTTCTGCCCTTCCGCTTCCCAAGAAGGAGACTCCCAAGCAATAGAGAGCAAGCCCTGAAACACCTGTACTCACTCAAAAAGACTCTGGAAAGGAAACCAGAAATGAAGAGTCACTACATCCAATTCATGCAGAAAATGTTAAATAATGATCAAGCTGAAATTGCACCACCCCTGCCAAAAGGTAAAGAACATTGGTACCTGCCTACATTTGGTGTATACCACCCGCAGAAACCAGATCAAATACGAGTTGTTTTTGATTCTAGTGCAGAGTATGACGGCATATCGCTAAATCAAGTGCTCCTTAGTGGACCTGATCTCAACAACTCTTTGATAGAGGTGCTATTGAAGTTTAGAAAAGAGCCCGTAGCTCTGACAGCAGACGTACAGCAAATGTTTTATTGCTTTGAGGTGTGCGAAGAACACAGAGACTATCTTCGCTATCTGCGGTTTGAGGATAATGACATCACTAATGGTGTAGTTGAATATAGAATGAAAGTTCATGTTTTTGGTAACAGCCCGTCACCCGCTGTAGCCAATTACTGTATGAGACGGGCGGCACAAGAGGGTGAGAAAGAACATGGCACTGACGCAAGACAGTTTGTTGAGAAACAGTTCTATGTCGATGATGAACTCACGTCAGTTGCCACGCCAGAGAATGCTGTTGATCTGTTAACAAGAACCAAAAACATGTTAGCTGAATCTAATGTGAGACTTCACAAGGTTGCATCCAACTATAGCCTAGTTATGGAAGCGTTTCCTGTGGAGGACCGTGCAAAGGATTTAAAAGATTTGGACCTTGGAGTAGATCCGCTCCCAGTTCAGAGGAGTCTGGGACTTTGTTGGAATCTACAGACAGACAGCTTCACTTACCTCGTAACCAATGAGACCAAACCATTCACACGCAGGGGAGTGCTGTCAACAGTCAATAGCCTGTATGACCCTTTGGGCTTTGTTGCTCCCATAATCATGCAGGGCAAAGCGCTACTCAGAGAACTGTCATCTGAAGAGAGAGACTGGGACGCTCCACTTCCTCCAGAAAAGGAGGAGATGTGGGTCACATGGAAAGACTCTTTAAAAGCCCTTGAAGATCTGCAAATCAAAAGGTGCTACAGTCCAGGTTCATTAAGTACTATGAAAAGTAATGAACTGTATATCTTCTCTGATGCGTCTACTGTAGCAATAGGAGCTGTAGCTTACTTGCGCTCTTTAGACAGTGATGGTCAGTACCATGTGGGTTTTGTGATGGGAAAGTCTAAACTTGCTCCTCGTCCCGCACACACTGTACCACGGCTCGAACTTTGTGCTGCTGTACTTGCGGTTGAGATGTATGAGCTAATCACAGGCGAGTTAGACATAAAAATAGACAATGTGAAGTTTTTCACTGACAGTCGTATTGTGTTGGGGTACATACACAATACCTCCAAAAGATTCTACATGTATGTAGCCAACTGTGTCACACGCATTAGGCTATCCACACAACCTGACCAATGGCATTATGTTGCAACTGAGCTAAATCCAGCTGACCAGGCAACTAGACCTGTTGCAGCCGCCGAACTCAAAAACAGTAAATGGTTCACAGGCCCAAACTTTTTGTATACAGACTATCCTGATAAGTCACACAAAGACAATCTGTATGCACTAGTGGAACCTGAAGAGGACAAAGAAATACGTCCAGAAGTAAAAACACTGTTAACAGCAGTATCAGTGTCACAGTTGAGCTCTGAGCAGTTTAAAAGATTTTCAAGCTGGACAACGCTATGCAGGGCAGTAGCCAAACTTATTCATGTTACTGCATCTTTCAAACAAAAGTCCAGTGGACAGAAAGGATGGAAAAGTCTCAAAGAATGTACAAACATGAAAGAACTCACTCAAGCCGAGAACGTTATCATTCACTCAGTCCAGCAGGAAGCATACAAAGAGACATACGAAAAGATAAAAGAAGGAAAACAGGTAAACTCCAAAAATGACACACTCAAGAAGCTCAATCCAATTGTAGACAAAGATGGACTACTACGAGTCGGTGGACGTCTTTCTTCTGCCGATCTCACAGACAATGAAAAGCACCCTCTGATCATCCCTTCTGCCAGCCATGTTGCCACACTGCTTGTAAGACACTTCCATGAATGCTCAGCTCATCAGGGACGACACATTACTGAAGGAGCTGTCCGTGGTGCTGGTTTCTGGATAGTTGGTGTGTCTTCTATCATATATAATTGTGTTACTTGCCGTAAACTCCGAGGCAAACTGCAAGCCCAGAAAATGGCAGACTTGCCTGCAGACCGTGTAAATCCCGAACCTCCCTTTACTACTGTGGGCTTGGATGTGTTTGGGCCATGGACTATTGTTGTTACGCGTCGTACTAGAAGGGGTAGTGCTCAGAGCAAAAGATGGGCTGTCCTCTTTACATGCATGTCAACTAGGGATGTACACATCAAAATGATTGAAACCATGTCCACAGATAGTTTTATAAATGCATTAAGAAGGTTTTTGTCTATTCGTGGCCCAGCTAAGCTCTTGCGCTCAGACAGAGGCACTAATTTTGTAGGAGCTTGTAAGGAACTGGGTTTAGACACTGACGACACAGCAGTGACAAAATGGTCCGGAAAGTGGAAGTGCGGATCGTAAAAGAAGGGACTGCAAAAGTATTCCTGAGACCCATCTCAGAGGTCATAGTCTTACTTTCAAAGACTGAGTGATACTGTATTTTGATGCCATGTAACATTGGAAATGTTTTATTGTGTTTGGTATTTGTGATGATATAATGTGATTATATCAAGCGGGGAGTGTCATGTCTTTGGGTAAAAGACATTGATAAATTTATAAGTTAATAAATTGGTTAAAAGGAATAAATAAGTTAAAATGAGTGATAAAATTGTAAAAAACCTGTGTTTAAAAAGTTATCGAAGTGAGTCATCTTTTCCTTAAAGGATTGTTTTTTGTTACTGCAGAGTGTGTGCTCTTCCGCATATAGATGATCTTTGATGTGTTTTTTCCGTCGGCTACAGTCAGCTAGCCACACAGAAACGAAGTTAAAAGGTTCATTGAGTACGCTGTGTTGTTCTTCTTCGTTTGAGTCTTGGGAAACTTTTGTCTTTGTGAGTATTTTATGTACAAGCACTTGATAGAGACCGCTGATGTTCTAAAGTGTTACGTGAATGAGTTTTGTTAAGCGATGATGTTTCTGTTATTTACGTGTATTAGCTCTTTGTGTTAGCATACCGCATGTTAATATGTAGATAGTAATTGCATTGTTCTGTATGTTTCAGTTACCACGCCATGCTACACACGCATGCAAGAAAACTTTATAAAGACAAGAAAAGCAAGCCTTGTGTGCGAAGTTTTCTTCAATGGTTCGCTGGCTGTCTAGCAGCACAGAGAAACGTGCTGTAAGGACAGCACAAGGGGCAATCACTTTTTCACACAGGGCCATGCAGGTTTGGCATTTTTTTTACCCTTAATAATACACACCTTCAATTAAAAACTGCATTTTGTGTTTACTTGTGTTAGCTTTGTCTAATATTTAAATTTGTTTGATAATCTGAAACATTTAAGTGTGACAAACATACAAAAAAATAAGAAATCAGGAAGGGGGCAAACACTTTTTCACACCACTGTATATTACTTTGACCATACTTTTTAGATCGTTTTTATTTATACTGGGCAGCTCGGTGGTGCAGTTGTTAGCACTGTGGCAGTACAGCAAGGTCACGGGATCGATTTCACCCCTGACCATCGTGGATTCGATCCCAAGACCTCTCCTCCGGACCGTACCCTTTCCAATCGACCAAATACTGGCACCCACGACCCCGTTGACAGATGTTCAGGATCTTCTCCACAGTGTACATGGTCTGACCGTCGATAACCCGGAGGTGAGGTGGGGGATCCAGAGGAGGGCAGAGAGGGCTGGTGGAGAGGGGCTTGATGCGGGAGACGTGGAATGTCGGATGGATCCACATTGAAGGTGACAGGTCCACCTGAATAGTGACGTCATTGATGATCCGCTTGATGGGAACGGGCCCAGATAGTGTGGGGAGAGCTTCCGAGACTCCATCTTCAGCGCGTGTACTTCGGCGCTGGCGCACATCTGCGGTTAGCATACTGTTGGTTTTGCGCCGCAGAGCGGAGGAGGGCAGTTCTTGTGGCCCTCCAGACGGCGACAACGGCATGCGTGGGCCTCCACGGATGGGATGGTAAGACCTCTCTCTACGCTATGGGCAGCAGAGGTGGAGTGTAGCCCATCGAGGCCTTGAACGGAGTAAGCCCAGTAGAGTAGGAGACTGCATAGGCATGGGTGTGAATATTACACCCAGGTCAGGTGGGAGCTCCAGGTGGTTGGGTTGCAGGATGGTACGCACCTCAGGGTGGCCTCCAAGGACTGACTGGCACACTCGGCCTGACCGCTGCTTTGCAGATGGTATCCGGAGGTCAGGCTGGCTGTAACACCCAAGATGCAGCAAAACGCCTTCCACACCTGGGATGTTAACTGTGGACCCCAGTCCGAGACGATGTCCATAGGAATCCCATGCAAACGGATCACGTGCTGCGTCACCAGATCAGCTGTCTCCATGGCAGATGGTAGCCTGGGGAGAGGGACAAGGTGGATGGCCTTGGAGAACCGGTTGATGTTGGTAAGGATAACTGTGTTGCCTTGGGATGGAGGGAGGCCCGTAACAAAGTCCAATGCGATGTGGGACCATGGACAACTCGGCACCGGGAGGAGATGGAGGAGGCCAGCTGGCGGGTAAGAGTCTGACTTGTTTGCGGTGCAGGTGTGACAGGCCTTGATATACTCCTGCACATCCCTCCCGAGTGTGGGCCACCAAAACGCCCTCCTGAAGCTCAATCGTACAGGAGATGCCAGGATGGCAGGCGAAGAAGCTGGTGTGCCCCCACTTAATCACCTCGCTGCGTAGCATGGAGGGCACATATAGCCGGTCAGGCGGACCTCCCTCCGGAATGGGTTCAAATGATTGGGCCTGCAGAACCCTCTGCTGAATCTCCCATGAGAGTGTCCCGAGAAAGCAAGAGGAGGGGAGAATAGTCTCTGGGGAGGACGCAGCAGCTGTGGAGGAGGAGGTGGAGGAAGAGGAGTCGGAAGGAAACTAGCGTGAGAGAACGTCAGCCTTGGCATTACGGGACCCTGGTCGGTACGAGATGGAAAGATTGAACCTATTAATGAACAGGGCCCACCGTGCCTCCCGTGAATTCAACCGTCTGGCCAATTGAAGATACTCTACATTTTTATGATCGGTCCAGACAATGACCAGTTGGCTTGCTCCCTCAAGCCAGTGTCTCCACTCCTCCAACGCCAGCTTAATGGCCAACAATTCGTGGTTCCCAACACTGTAATTCCTCTCGGCTAGAGTTAGCCGCCAGGAGAAATATGAGCATGGATGGAGCTTCTGGTCGGAGGTGGAACGCTGGGAAAGGACAGCACCCACCCCCGAATCGGAAGCACCCACCTCGACCACGAACTGTGCCGAAGGATCCAGCTGTGTCCCAGACAACGTCGCCGTCCCGGGCCGGCACTTGCTACCCCCACCCCCACTCCCTCCACCTCCGCCTGCACAGAGGTTTTCCCGCAGCTTGCTACCAAAGCTGGACGATCGAGGCCTCAGCTCCCTGCTGAGCCCTCTGGGGGGGGGGGGGGGAGTAGTGTGGGTGACCCCCACAGCCTACGGACAAGCAGAGCGCTCAGCTGGAGCAATTAGCATAACAGTGAGATGTATGGACTGATATCAATAGGCAGCCTCTCTTTGTCTAATCCCGGCGCCAGTAATCTTGCTATTGATATGCGTGACTCTAATGCAAATGTCCATGCCTTCCTGCTTTTTACTGTGATGTTAATGTGCCATGCATGCATTGTCTGTAGCTGGGTATTTAAGTGAACTGCATATCGCTTGCTCTCTCTCTTACTACACGCATTGCCTGTTTGCTGACTAGAGACTGAGGGCTTGCTGCAGCGCGCTTACACAGCGCTGGAGTGAGTCCTGTGATAGAGGATGAATAAAACACCCTTTTAAACTTCAGTTCGCCGTGTCCTGCCTGCACTTATTCCGTGCCTCCACACTGGGTACACTTATTTTATCCGCCACAAAGTAATTGAAAATGCAATCTCTGTCATTCAGACTGTGGCATTTTTCCTGGTGTCAAGCAAAGCTTTGACATGTAGCATGGGGCCAAGAATCTAAAAGGATCTCATCTGTACATAAGTCTTGCCAATCATTACAATATCCTAATGATCTACAAATGAATTACGAAAAATAAAAGATGGATTTGTGTCTGTCCTCTTCAGGCAGGTAAAACGAAGGGGCAGGATTTTTTGCTTCTGTGGTTGCCCAATATCGTTAATCATTTTTGTTGGTGCAGTAACAAAGCTGCAACGCATGACGACTTCATGGTAGGTGCAACATTTCTTGTATTACTGCAACAACACAAATACAGTAATTGATCTACCAGTGCCATTGTGCCTGTCAATGAGTTTGTTAAAAATGTATCACCCTTGATGTGCAATTTTTCTTTGTTGGAGACTAAATGGGTGATACAGTTGTTATTGTTATCAATAAGCCCACATATTAAAATAAAGGTATCACAATTTCTTCCTAAGTAAATTTAATTTGTGGAACTGAAAATCTTTTTCCTGTTTTTGAATCTGGTCCAATGAGTGAACACAGCACACGGCATACAGGTAAAATCCAATTCCATTTCTCTATCCACTCTGTCACCAACAGTATATTTTGCATTCGTAAACCAAGCACACTCATTCAAGAATGTGGAATTAGAAAAAATGTTGTTCCTCGTATTTAATCAGGTCCAGTCTTGCAGCAGGAATGAATATACAACACAGCCATCCATCCATCTTCTACAGCCTTTCTGGTTGTCCAGGTTGTGGAGGGAGCAGTCTAATCAGAGAAGCCCAGACTTCCCTCTCCCCATCCACCTCCTCCAGGTCTTCAGAGAGGACACCAAGATGTTCCCAGACCAGCTGGGAGACACGGTCTCCTTAACATGTCCTGGATCTGCCCCAGGGTCTCCTCCCTCTTCCCACAACACATACATAGAAAGGAATTCCATTTCTGTACCTGGTCTTTCCTTCACCTACAGTATATTGTCATTCACATTATGTAGATCAAGCAAACTCACTGCAGCACTGCTGTAGTCCTAAAACTGTCTAGTAGTTCGCATAGTCATTTTTAATGCTGTTAGTCTGCGATGACACTTTCTTAGAGACTGTCCTTTTCTACATCAACAGTTTGTCCCTGACTATAGTAACAAAGGTCAACACTGACTATGGGGACAACAGAAGCTTTCCAGAGTGTCCTAATCCTGATTGAATTAATTTCTCTATTGCTCTCCCAAATCTGCCCCATGGACCCTGCATCTGGACTGTTTATTTTTTAATAAATATTTTCCCCAAAATAAATTACTATTTGAATATTGTGGTGAATTTATTTTTAGAAATAACTCAAATCTAAAAAGTAAGACTTTCATATTTTACAATAATCCCATATAAATTTAGCCATTTTAAAGATTTTTTTTTTTAAATTTGGATGAATATGTCTAAGCTATTTCATATAGATCTGAATGGCGATGTGCTCATTTTTGGAGCTGCAGTACTGTTTTTACACAATATTATTTGGAAAAAGATTATTCCCCATAAATTATTTCCAACTTCACTAAGGATTATTGATAACAACATGATGTATATAGCTAATATTTAGTGTATTTTAGGTTCTTGTTTATCACTACATTACACAAAGTTGAAAATACTTTAGTTTTTCAGAGGTGAGGTAAACCATTACTTTGTGAATCTGTCACACTGAATAAACAATAGATTTCATCTTCTACAGGTAACTGAAAGGGCACAAATGAATTCAGGCATCCATTTCACAACATTTATTTATATATTTTAAAACAATAAAAACAAAACACATTTACAAACTAAAATAAACTGGAACTGACATAAATGGTAAATGGCATTCACTTATATAGCGCTTTTATTCTCATCTCTTGATGACCAAAGCGCTTTACAGATCCTGCTATCTACCCATTCACACACACACACACACATTCACGCACTGATGGCGGCATGCTACCTTACATGGCACTTCCAGACCCACCAGGAGCAAAATAACTGCTGGAGCTTAACAGCAACAGCCTTTTTTTTTAAGCACATGTAGCTAAAACGGATGAACTTAAACAGACCATAAAAGTGTGATTTAGCATATTTACAAAAACCACAGAACAACTAACAGCAAAGTCCTTACAATCTGATCTAAAGTGTTGTCATAATTACGCTGCCAAAACGAGAGTTATTGGGTTTGATCACAGCTGTGCTATCTTAGCATAACTGTCAATAACACTATACGATATAGTTATTTAAAAAATGTTTACCAGAGATGCGCATCAGAGAGGATTATGTTAAATTCACGATTCTACACCACAAGAGTCCTCGCTTGGCATGCTGTCTAGCTCATAATAACCAAAGGTCTGAGACGTTAGCAGTCTGTAGTATGGGTGCAGTCGGGCATCCGGGCATTTGGCCTACTTCCGGTTAGCAACCCACATGGCAACGCCGTACTAGGTGAAAACAATTCAGTGGCGACCTAGTCCCAGGCAGCTGCCGTGACCCAGTCAAGCTTGTCCAGCCCGTCGTAGTGCATTATATTCAGCTCATCACGTCCTATATCAGGTAATTGAGTGATATTGTGTTAGTTTAATTAGTTGCCACTTGATGGGTCACGTTTTGAAAATGCTAGCCGCCGACACAAGCCTCTCTGTATTGTAAACAGAGACGGACATTTCGTCTATGGAAATGCATGACTGATTCCCTTTTCACCCAACAATACAGACCTCTCTATGTGCAGTCAGCCTGACTAATTTAACTGTAGACTGTAGTAAATAGTGCAACAAAGGGGCTGGCCATTAATGAAAGAGGTGACAAATACGGTTTCGCCGTATTTTAATACGGGGAAAATGCAATTTTAGCAAATACGGGCGTATTGCCATTTCTGTACGCCAAAAAGAAAAATATACGGGAAAAGAGGAACACCTCGTATGACTCCCACAGCGAGCTGGCAGAGCGCTCAGCATGAGCAATTACTGATCGTTATAGAAGCGCCTCGCACCTTCTGCGGTTCTGGAACAGAGAGGAATCCCGGCGCTAGTAATGCTGCGCCTGATATGTGTGACTAATGCACATGTATATGCTTTCCTGCTGTCTACTGTGATGCTAATGTGCCATGCATGCATTAGCCTGGTATGTAAGTTGACTGTCTGCATGAAGCACCCTTTTAAACTTCACTCGTGTCCGCCTGCACTTACAGTATTTCGATCCAACACAAGCCCACCTAAGCAGTGTTTAGCATCAGTGAACATTTTCTTGTTTAATTATTTCTTTTAAGAATTACTCCTGTGCTGCCCTGATATTTAATGGATTGGTCATGTTACCCATAGGGGCCTTTCCTTAAAAACATTCAAAACATGTAAGAGGGTTAATCATGTTAATATGGGTCAAAGCAAATATGCTTACCAGGGGTGTCGATCAAGTAGCTGTACACGTCCAGCCACTGCACAGCTGGCCACCTGGTCGGGTCATTAACCCATTTTCCGGCTGGTAGCTTGTATGGGCAATCTGTCAGTCCACTTGCTGTCAGTTTCTCCTGATAACGTAGCCTGGCTGACTCATCAAGCTTTTCTATGTAGTCACAGGCCATGACAAAAAGTCAAAACACTGCACTCGACAAGGCTTGGTAACGGGTTTGTTTTCACCGAGTTAAGATGGCGGCGATGTGTTACTAACGGAAGTGACGTAGCCCCGACCGCACCCATACTGATGATAGCCTCCAGGAAGTGCTGTTTACCTCTCTACCTGGCAACTGGTATGAGATTATAGTGAGTCAACAGTGTGTGCGACACCTACTGGTCAGGAGGTCAGAAACCTATCTATTGCACCTTTAAGTATTGATTTTCTAGGGTTTATCTATGAAATAATTAAGTGATTTTTACTTTATATGCAGGGCTTGGCATCAACTTTTTTGCTCACCGGCCACTGTGGCTAGTGATTTTTCCAAAGTTATCAGCCACTCAGCCTTTTCACTAGCCACAATTTTGTAGTTGGGAAATTATGTTTATTAAGATCAAATTTGATGATTGCATGCTAAATTTTACTTGGACTAAATTCACAACCTTTTAAATGTACATGACCCTGATGCATGCATAAAAATAGCAAGAGAAACAATGTGTTTATTTATGAACAGCACTAAATACTGTAAGACAGTTGAGAAAAATATTTGCAATGTGAGAATGAAGTACAGGTAGAGTTGGGGTCCATCCCAATTCTCATTTGTACCCCTTCCCCTTTGCCTACCCCCACCCTTTGGCCCTTGAAATCAAGGTCAGATGAGTCAAAATAGTGATGAAATAATTAGAGCTCAAGGAATTTTGATCAAAGTATGTCACAAGGACTTCCGGTTATGGCGGCCACGTAGGAAGACGTGTTTCACACTGCTCTGCTCTTGAAAATAAAAAAAAAAATTTAAAAAAATTATTAAAACTCTCTTAATTGGGGACTTCCGGTTATGGCGGCCGCTTAGAAGGGTGTGCTTCACTCTGCTCTGCTCCTAATGATAAAAAAGTTGGCTAAAACTCTCCCAATTGGAACAAAAACCTGCTCTAGCGTTTGGGGGCGGATATGGTAAAAACTAAGGCTGCGAAATCAGGCGGAGGAAAAACTGATTCGACGAAACAAGCCAAGTTAACAGATTTCCACGCTCGTGACGCAGCAGATAAAACACCTGTGACCATGGCTGAGGAGGGAGCTACCGGCGGGGCGGTGACTGCCGAAGGAACGAATGCGGTTCTTGCTGCCATCAGCGCTATGAGAACAGATTTTTCGTCTAAGTTTGATGGGATTATAGCTGCGATTGAAGCTATGAGAAAAGAAATAAGCGACTGTATGGAGCGAATAACGCAGGCGGAGCTCCGGATCTCTAACACTGAAGATGACGTCAACAGCCTGCAATTAAAGGTCCAAACATTGGAATTAAAGAATAAACATCTGGAAGAAAACGTCTTGGACTTGGAATCCCGGTCTAGACGGAATAATTTAAGGCTTGTGGGCCTTCCGGAGGGGGCGGAGGAACAGGATGCGTGTTCCTTTTTGGAGAAGTGGATCCCAGAGGTGCTGGATAATGCGGATCTACGGTCATCAGTCGTCTTGGAAAGTGCACACCGAATAGGCCCATCGAGAGATAAGAAGACAACACCGAGGACGCTGATAATGAAGTTTCTTAACTACAGGGACAAGATGACGGTCTCCAGCGCAGCCCGCACTAAAGGAGAAATTAAATACCAGGACCAACAGGTGCGGTTCTACCCAGACTTGGCCGCAGGAATCCAACAATTAAGGAAACAGTTTGACCCCGCCCGTAAAGAGCTGCGCAGCCTTGGAATTCGTCACGGGGTAATTTATCCTGCAAGACTGCTGGTCACGTATAAAGGGAGAACCCAAGTCTTTAAGTCCCCTCAGGAGGCGCAGGAACTCATTAAGCAGATCCAAGGAGAGACTGGCGAGAGCCAAGCATGAAGCAAGAACAAGATATAAAAGGTAGAATATTTAAGCAAGTGTTCAAGTATTTGATTGATTTGAAATATATAGCATGTCTACAAAATATAGATGGTATGATATATTAAAAAAAAAACGCTATGATGTACAAAGTTGCTATAAAATTTTGGAGTTAAATTGGAAAAACTACAGAAGAGAGTTATTGTCATGTCATTAAAAGTAGCAGAGTCAGGGTGATTGAGAGGAGGAAAGAGTGAGTGGTTTGACTGATCCTCACGGGGGAGGAGCAGATTCAGGCTATAACGGGAGACGGAATTTTTTTTTTCACGAATGTGGGGAGGGGGAATTTGTTTGTGTGTAGTCTGTGGGATGAATGTTCAACCATCCATGTTTTTGCTTCTCTGTATGAGCATGTTTATATTGCAAGGTAATCTCAAACTCTTTATTGATCATAGACCAAAGCGTTAAGCTTAATTTAACATCATGGAATTGCAGAGGTCTACAAAACCTAAAAAAACTTAAACAAGTTTTGAATAAAATAAAAGACATAGGTTCAAAAATTGTGTTTTTACAAGAAACTCATCTAATAGAGGAGGATGTAAAAAGAATAAGGAGGAGATGGCAGGGAAGTGTATTCACCTCATCGTTTTCATCCCGAGCCAGGGGAGTCATGACTCTCATACATAAATCAGTCCCATTTCAAGTGAAAAATGTAATTGGAGATAAATTGGGAAGATATGTAATCATCCAAGGATCTTTGTTATTAGAAAATATAAATCTGGTGAACATATATGGTCCCAATATAGATGATCAAAGCTTCTTTGTTAATTTATTTCTTACTTTAGCATCACTCACAGGGCTATATATAATAGCAGGGGATTTTAACTGTACATTGAATCCCAGTATAGATAGGTCAACAGGACAGGACTGTACGCACAATGGATGTAGGATGACCATTAATCATTTTATGAAAGAATTGAGATTGCTAGATATATGGAGAGAAATGAAACCACAAGTCAAAGCCTATTCTTGTTATTCTAACACCTACAAGACATTTTCACGTATTGACTATTTTTTGATCTCTATGGAATTAAGGTCCAAGATTCAAAACTGTTTCTATGATAACATTGTGATTTCTGATCATGCACCCTGCTGTATAATATATGTAGATAAGAAATTGACAAAGGTTCCTGGTAGGTGGCAATTTCAGCATAAATGGCTTCAAGATGAGGAATTTGTTAAGTACATAGAAAAACAGATAGATGAGTTCTTTGATATCAACACTACACAAACATCAGCATGTATAAAGTGGGAAGCTTTCAAAGCTTTTATTAGGGGGCATATTATTAGTTATACAGGTTCAAAATCTAGGAAGACTCGAGAGGAGAGAGTCCAATTGGAACGTGAAATAAAAATTCTTCAAGAAAAAGTGTATGCAGGAAGTAATCCCAAATTAGAGAATGAATTACTGATTCTGAGAGCTGAATATGACAAAAAATCAGCAAATAGAGCTGCCTCGAGTCTTCTAAGATTGAAGCAAACCTTTTATGAACAAGGTGAAAAATCAGGAAAATTATTGGCATGGCAGATTAAACAACTAGAATTTAAAACACCAATTACCAGTATTATAAGTAAAGGACAGGCAGTCGTAGATCCTTTAGAAATTAACAGTGCCTTTAGAGATTATTATGAAAAACTATATGATACAAAAAATGAAACTGACTTAACAAAACTAAATGGGTTTTTGGACGGATTATCTATACCATGTATTCCAAATGAAAACAGGGAGATACTGGAGTCAAAAATTAGTCAAGAAGAAGTTGGGCTAGCCATTGATAATATGAAATCAGGAAAAAGTGCGGGACCTGACGGTCTTCCAGTTGACCTCTATAAAAAATTTAAGAATAAATTAATAAAACCATTTTTGGAAATGGTTTTAGAAGCATTTCAAAATAGTAAATTACCGCCATATATAAATAATGCCTTAATTATACTGTTGCCAAAACCAGGTAAACCTTCGAATAAATGTGAAAACATGAGACCAATAAGCCTATTAAATGCAGACCTTAAGATAATTTGTAAAATTTTAGCAAGAGGACTACAAGAAATATTACCAAATATAATTAACCGAGATCAGAATGGCTTTATAATGGGAAGACAAGGCTTCCATAATGTAAGAAGATTATTTAATATAATTTATTCTAATAAAGAAGCACCGGATACAGCTCTCCTATCATTGGATGCTGAAAAGGCCTTTGATAGGGTCAAATGGCCCTTTCTTTTTGAAGTTTTACAAAGGTTTGGACTTGGAAAGAATTTCATAAAATGGGTTCAAATATACAATAATGCTACAGCAGAAATCCTAACAAATAGCAATATCTCAAAATCAATAAAAATTAATAGAGGTTGTCGACAAGGCTGCCCACTTTCGCCTTTACTGTTTACTATGGCAATTGAACCTTTGGCGATGGCAGTGCGTTTACATCCACAAATATATGGAATTAAAGTAGGACCAATAGAACATAAAATCTCCCTGTATGCTGATGACATAATTTTGTTTATGTCAAATCTTAAAAAATCAATTCCGACCTTGTTAAATATAATAAAGAACTTTGGGGAAATATCAGGATATAAAATAAATAAAAATAAATCTTCAATATTAATGCTAAATGAGACCCAGAGAAAGCATCCAGCTCCTGAGGTAAATCAATTCAATGTTGTAAATCAGTTTAAATACTTAGGAATTCAAATTGTGCCTAAGTTAGAATCAGCTGCTAGTATCAACTATGAAGCCTTAATGACAGATATTAATGAGTTGCTTCAGAGATGGATGTCACTGCCAATGTCGATGATCGGGAGAATTAATATACTTAAAAGTAATATCTTACCCAAAATACTATATTTATTTCAATACATTCCTTTACCACCACCTTCAGATCTATTCTCAAGAATTAAAAAAAAGTTAGTGGAATTTATATGGAACAATAGGAAGGCTAGATTACGTCTGTCCTTACTATATTTGCCATTTGATCGTGGAGGTCTGAAATGTCCAAACTTTATGTTGTATTACTGGTCAGCACAACTGAGGTCTATGACATATTATTTTTCATCAAATGATCTCCCTCACTGGACGGAGATGGAATCATACAATTTACCTTTACCTCTTCCCTTATTCATATACTCAGACTCGGCTAAAAAATTACAGAAACAAGTTAAAAATCCAATTGTAAAGCATATGATCAAAATATGGTATGAAATCAAAAAAATATTTAAAAGAACCGCACTTATTGTCACAATTTAGCCCAATACGGGGTAATCAATATTTTACACCAGGGAGAGCGGATGCTGTATTTAAATTATGGAATTTAAAAGGGATTCAAAAGATTCAAGACTTATATTTAGCATGTTCAGACAACATAATGTCTTTTGAAGAACTGAGGGCTAAATTTAATCTTAATAGAACACATTTTTTTAAATATCTTCAGCTTAGGAATTTCATTCGATCAAATCAAAATAATGCTCTCACCCGTCCTACCTATTCATACTTGGAAAAAATTTTGACGAAAAATAGTAAGAGAAAGGGTATTATTTCAGAGTTCTATAACTCACTGATATTATCCTCAAGTGAAAACTCACAGAAAAGAATGAATTATTGGAAAGAAGACCTACAAATTGAAATTTCAGAGGAACAATGGGAATTGGCTTGCACAGAAGCTCAAACCAAATCAATAAATGTACGTCTTAAATTGATACATTTTAAATGGTTAATGCGGATGTATGTTACACCGGTGGAGTTAAATAGATATAACAAAAACATACCAGATACGTGCACAAAATGTATGGAAAGTAAAGGAACTCTATTTCATTGTTTTTGGGAATGTAGAAAAATTAGAATGTTTTGGGAAGAGGTGAGGGTAACAATTGAAAAAATAATTTCAAAACAACTCATATTGAATCCTAAATTGTTTTTGTTGGGTCTGTATCCAGAAAAGCATAACTTTAATAAGAGTGAAAGAACATTCATAGACCTCAGTTTGCTTAACGCCAAAAAATGTATTGCACTGCTGTGGAAAAAGACTCATAGACCAGATGTGACTCAGTGGTTAAGACAGATGTTAACAAACCTTCCACTAGAAAGAATAACATACATATTGAAATCAAAGGAAAATGTGTTTGAGAATATATGGAGACCTTTCATTGATTATGTAAAGAAACTAAACATAACTACTGAAGAAGAAGGTGAATGATGTGTGTGGACCTTGTAATTTCCAAATTGGTGAATGTATAATATGTATACTTATGCAATGGATTACCTAGGCTAAACAGAGGAGCATTGTTTGACTTGTTTTGTTAATGGTTGATGGTGTTTTTGGAATATTTGTTTTTTTTTTGGTTTCTTTTAGTGTTGGGGTTTGATTGTTGGTGTCATGTTTGTTGAAAAAAGGTTCAATAAAAATATTGTGGAAAAAAAAAACTCTCTTAATTGGAACAAAAATCCATCCTAGCATTTTGGCGCGGATATGGTAAAGACAAAGGTTGGAAAATTAAGTGGAGGAAAAGGTAACTCGACAAAACAACCCAAGCTAACAGACTTCCACGCTCGAGGCGAAACAGAGAAAATTCCAGAGGCAATGGCGGAGGAGGGAGCCAGCAGTGGAGCGGGAACTGCTGAAGAGGGGACAAACGTAGTGCTCACTGCCATCAACTCCATGAGAACAGAGTTTTCGTCTAAATTTGACGGGATTATAGCAGCAATAGAAGGTATGAGAAAAGAAATAAACGACTGCATGGAGCGAGTGTCGCAGGCGGAGCTCCGAATTTCAAGCGCTGAAGATGACGTCACCAGCCTGCAAACTAAGCAGCAAACACTGGAATTAAAATGCAAAAGTCTGGAAGATAACGTCTTAGACTTTGAATCTCGCTCGCGACGGAATAATTTGAGGCTGGTGGGCCTCCCGGAGCGAACGGAGGGACGGGACCCGTGTTCCTTTTTGGAAAAGTGGATTCCAGAAGCGCTGAATAACGCGGATCTGCAGTCATCGGTCGTTTTAGAGAGAGCTCACCGAATCGGCCCAACGACAGATAATAAGACACCATCGAGGACACTGATTATGAAGTTCCTCAACTACAGAGACAAGATGACAGTCACCAATGCGGTGCGAGCTAAAGGGGAAATTAAATACCAGGACCAACAGATGCAGTTCTATCTGGACTTGGCTGCAGGAATACAACAATTGAGAAAATCGTTCGACCCCGCCCGCAAAGAGCTGCGCAACCTAGGGATTCGTCACGGAGTAATTCATCCGGCAAGACTGCTGGTCACATACAAGGGGAGAACCCACACCTTCAAGACCCCTCAAGAGGCGCAGGAGCTCATCAAGCAGATCCTAAAGGAGACTGGCGGGAGCTAAGCATAAACATGACAAAGGTAGAACATTTAAACATATGTACAGACATCTGATTGATCTGAAACATAAACATGTCTACAAAATACAGACTGTATTTTTTTTTAAAAAGTTATGATGTACAACGTTGCTATAAAACTTTGAAGTTATGTTGAAAAAACTACAGAAGAGAGTAAATGTCATAAGAATAGTAGTAGAGTCAGGGTGATTAAGAGGAGAAAGACAGAGTGGTTTGACTGATCCTCGCAGGTGTGGAACAGACACTAGCTATAACGGGAGACGGAATTTTTTGATTTTGGGGGGATTACCACGAATGTGGGGAAAGGGAATCTGTTTTTGTTTAATTTGTAGGATGAATGTTCTATCATCCATGTTTTTGCTTCTCTGTAAGAGTATGTTCATATTGCAAGGTAATCTCAAACTCCTTATTGATCATAGATCAAAGCGTTAATCTTAATTTAACTTCATGGAATTGCAGAGGTCTACAAAATCTTAAAAAACTAAAACAAGTCATGAATAAAACAAAGGACATAGATTCAAAAAATGTATTTTTACAAGAAACTCATCTATTAGAAGAGGATGTAAAAAGAATTAGGAGAAGATGGCAAGGTACCGTGTTCACCTCATCCTTTTCATCCCGAGCTAGGGGAGTTATGATTCTCATACATAAAACAGTCCAGTTTCAAACGAAAAATGTAATTAGAGACAAATTTGGAAGATATCTAATTATCCAAGGATGTTTGTTATTAGAAAATATAAATCTGGTGAACTTATATGGCCCCAATATTGATGATCAAAACTTCTTTGTTAATTTATTCCTCACTTTATCATCACTTACAGGGCAACATATAATAGCAGGGGATTTTAATTGTACATTGAATCCCAGTATAGCTAGATCAACAAGACTGGACTGTACGCACAATGGATGTAGGATGGCCATCAATCATTTTATGAAAGAATTGAGATTGCTAGATATATGGAGAGAAATGAAACCACAAGTCAAAGGCTATTCTTGTTACTCTAATACTTCTAAGACATTCTCACGTATTGACTACTTTTTGATCTATACAGAATTAAGGTCCAAGATTCAAAACTGTTTCTATGATAGCATTGTGATCTCTGATCATGCACCCTGCTGTCTAATATATGTAGATAAGAAATTGACAAAGGAACCAGGTAGGTGGCAATTTCAGCATAAATGGCTTCAGGATGAGGAATTTGTTAAGTACATAGAAAAACAGATAGATGAGTTCTTTGATATCAATACTACACAAACATCAGCATGTATAAAGTGGGAGGCTTTCAAAGCTTTTATTAGGGGGCATATTGTTAGTTATACAGGTTCAAAATCTAAGGAGACCCGAGAGGAGAGAGTCCAATTGGAACGTAAAATAAAAACTCTTCAAGAAAAGGTGTATGCAGGAAGTAACCCACAGTTAGAGAACGAATTACTGATTCTGAGAGCAGAATACGACAAAAAAAATCAGCGAATAGAGCTGCCTTGAGTCTTCTAAGATTGAAGCAAACTTTTTATGAACAAGGTGAAAAATCAAGAAAATTATTGGCATGGCAGATTAAACAATTAGAATCTAAAACACCAATTACCAGTATTATAAGTAACGGACAGGTAGTTATAGATCCTTTAGAAATTAATAGTGCCTTTAGAGATTATTATGAAAAACTATATGATACAAAAAATGAAACTGACTTAACAAAACTACATGGGTTTTTGGGTGGATTATCCATACCAGGTATTCCAAATGAAAACAGGGAGATACTGGAGTCTAAAATTAGTCAAGAAGTTGGGCAAGCCATTGATGATATGAAATCAGGAAAAAGAGCAGGACCAGATGGTTTTTCAGTCGACCTCTATAAAAAATTTAAGAATAAATTAATAAAACCACTTTTGGAAATGGTTTTAGAAGCATTTCAAAATGGTAATTTACCATTATACAGTGATCCCTCGCTACTTCGCGTTTCACCTTTCGTGCCCTCAGTGCATCACGGATTTTTCAAAAATATTCATCAAAAATTCAAAATTGAGAAAAAATGGTATGAAAATTGCCCGGGCGCTAGCAGAAGGCAGGGAGACTACATTAGAACATCAGGTATCAACACGGAGAGCCCGCACAACTCAAAATCCACCTCTCTGACCACCGCTCCACTCCTCTCCGCCCACCTCTTCACCGCTCGGGAATCTCGCAAGCTGATTGGCCGAGATGTTTTACCCAGCTTCTCTCCCTGCCGAGCGCCCATACCCAGCGAAGGAAGACCGCATTCATTGTTCTTTATCGCTCGTGTTGCTTAGTGGCACTTTTCGCTGTTCTCTTGTGCCTTTTTGTGCAAAATAGTGCTTGTGACACCCTTGGGGGGGGTGACGCTACTTCGCGGTTTTTCACTTTTCGCGGTCGGTTCTGGTCCCTATTAAACGCGATAAGTGAGGGATCACTGTACATGAATAATGCCTTAATTATACGGTTGCCAAAACCAGGTAAACCCTCTAATAAATGTGAAAACATGAGACCAATAAGCCTATTAAATGCTGATCTTAAAATAATCTGTAAAATTTTAGCAAAACGTCTACAAGAAATATTACCAAATATTATTAACCGAGATCAGAATGGCTTTATAATGGGAAGACAAGGCTTCCATAATGTAAGAAGACTATTTAATATTATTTATTCCAATAAAGAAGCACCGGATACAGCTCTCCTATCATTGGGCGCCGAAAAGGCCTTTGATAGGGTCGAATGGCCTTATCTTTTTGAAGTTCTACAAAGGTTTGGACTTGGAAATAATTTCATAAAATGGGTCCAGATAATATACAATAATGCTACAGTAGAAATCCTAACAAACAGCAATATCTCAAAATCAATAAAAATCAATAGAGGATGTCGACAAGGCTGTCCACTTTCACCTTTATTGTTTACTATGGCAATTGAACCTTTAGCGATGGCAGTACGTTTACATCCACATATATATGGAATTAAAGTAGGACCAACAGAACATAAAATCTCCCTGTATGCCAATGACATAATAATAATAATATTGTTTATGTCAAATTTTAAAAAATCAATTCCGGCCTCGTTAAATTTAATAAAGAACTTTGGGGATATATCAGGATATAAAATAAACAAAACAAAATCTTCAATATTAATGTTAAATGAGAACCAGAGAAATCATCCATCTCCTGAGGTAAACCAGTTCAGTGTTGTAGATCAGTTTAAATATTTAGGAATTCAAATTTTGCCTAAGCTAGAATCAGTCGCCAGTGCCAACTATGAAGCCTTAATGATAAATATTAATGAGTTGCTTCAGAGATGGATGTCACTACCAATGTCGATGATCGGGAGAATTAATATACTTAAAAGTAATATCTTACCAAAAATATTTTATTTATTTCAAAACATTCCTTTACCACCACCTTCAGATCTATTCTCAAGAATTAAAAAAAAGTTAGTGGAATTTATATGGAACAATAGGAAGGCTAGATTACGTTTGTCCTTACTATACTTACTATTTGATCGTGGAGGTCTGAAATGTCCAAACTTTATGTTGTATTACTGGTCAGCACAACTTAGGTCTATGACATATTATTTTTCATCAAATGATCCTCCTCACTGGACTGAAATGGAATCATACAATTTACCTTTACCTCTTCCCTTATTCATATACTCAGACTCGGCAAAAAAATTACAGAAACAAGTTAAAAATCCAATTGTAAAGCACATGATCAAAATATGGTGTGAAACTAAAAAAT
Organism: Pholidichthys leucotaenia; assembly: GCA_020510985.1. Lineage (NCBI taxonomy): Eukaryota > Metazoa > Chordata > Actinopteri > Cichliformes > Pholidichthyidae > Pholidichthys > Pholidichthys leucotaenia. Next base: position 206,836,064 of record CM035839.1, read on the forward strand.
ATTTAAAAGAACCACACTCACTGTCACAATTTAGCCCAATATGGGGTAATCAATATTTTACACCAGGGAGAGCGGATATTGTATTTAAAGTATGGAATTCAAAAGGGATTCAAAAGATTCAAGACTTATATTTGGCACGCTCAGATAACAATGTCTTTTGAAGAACTGAGGATTAAATTCAATCTTAATAGAACACATTTTTTAAAATATCTTCAGCTTAGAAATTTTATTCATTCAAATCAAAATAATGCTCTCACCCGACCTACTTATTCAACTTTGGAAAAAATTTTGATGAAAGATAGTAAGAGAAAGGGTATTATTTCAGAGTTTTACAACTCTGAAATAATAATTCTATCTATAATCTGATAGAATAATTATAGTAGGGGACTTTGATATACATGTGGATGTAGATAGTGACTGCCTTAATGTGGCTTTTAATTCAATATTAGACTCGATTGGGTTTTCTCAGAAAGTAGGAAATTCTACTCATTACCTCCACCATACATTGGACCTTGTTCTGACATATGGCATAGAAATAGAAAATCTGGTAGTGTCTCCTCATAACCCTGTACTGTCAGACCATTGTCTGTTAACCTTTGATTTTACTATTTCTGACTATTTGGCTCCTAAAGAAAAATATTATCACAGTAGATGCCTCTCAGATGATGCTGTTTCCAAATTTATGCAGATTGTTTCCTCTATGCCATGTGTCAACACAACGGAAATAAGCTATAGACAGCTTGCTCCTTCTGTAATTGATAACATGGTGGATAGTGTTTCAGCTTCTCTACATCAGGCTCTAGACTTGGTGGCCCCCTTAAAAAAGAAAAAGTCTAATCAGAGATTTTTAACTCCTTGGTTCAACACAGAAACTCGTAGCTTAAAACAGAAGACTCGTCAATTAGAAAGAAAATGGCGCTCTACTAATTTAGATGAAATCTATTTAGCTTGGAGAAATCATCTTTTAATTTATAAAAAATCTCTTAGAAAAGCTAGAACGAGTTATTACTCTGCATTAATAGAAGAGAACAAGAATAATCCCAGGTTTCTTTTCAGTACTGTAGCCAGGTTGACAAAGAGTCAGGACTCTGTCAATCCTAGCATCCCCTTAGAGCTTACTAGTCAGGACTTTATGAACTTTTTCAATAATAAAATTTCATCCATCAGAGATAAAATCAATCAGATTCTTCCCACAGTTAACTTAAATACTGTAACTACTACAACTCCTTCTATTGATGTCTGTCTTGATGAGTTTACTCCAATCGACCTTTGTGAGTTAGACAAAATAGTTTCCTCATCCAAACCTTCAACTTGTCTTTTAGACCCTATTCCTACCAGGTTATTTAAAGAAGTCTTCCCACTTATTGGTAGCTTTATTCTTCATATAATCAATTCTTCATTAACTTTAGGCCATGTACCGCAGGCTTTTAAAACGGCTGTAATTAAACCCTTACTCAAAAAGCCAACGCTAGATCCAGGAGCTTTAGCTAACTATAGACCAATCTCTAATCTCCCTTTCATTTCAAAAATCTTAGAAAGAGTTGTTGCTATGCAATTATTTGACCACCTGCAGGGAAATGGTTTATTTGAGGAGTTTCAATCTGGGTTTAGAATCCATCATAGCACTGAAACAGCCTTAGCGAAGGTCACTAACGACCTCCTCATTGCATCTGATAATGGACTAGTTTCTGTACTTGTCCTTTTAGATCTTAGTGCAGCTTTTGATACTATTGATCATAATATTCTACTTGATAGATTAGAACACTATGTTGGACTTAATGGAACTTCGTTGCAGTGGTTTAGATCTTATTTATCTGATAGGTTCCAGTTTGTTCATGTAAATGATGAGTTTTCTCTCAGCTCAAAGCTTAGTCATGGAGTTCCACAGGGATCTGTGCTTGGCCCTACTCTTTTTAGTTTATATATGCTTCCGTTAGGCAACATTATTAGAAAGCACTGTATACATTTTCACTGTTATGCAGATGACACACAATTATACCTGTCAATGAAGCCAGATGATACTAATCAATTAGCCAAGTTAGAAGCCTGTCTTAAGGAAATCAAAGTTTGGATGACTTGTAATTTCCTGCTATTAAATTCAGATAAGACTGAAGTCATTCTTGTTGGTCCAAAAAACCTTAGAAATTCCTTTCCAAATCAAACTTTCAGTTTGGATGCAGTTACTCTTTCTCTTAATAGCTCTGTGAGGAACCTTGGAGTTATTTTTGATCAGGATTTGTCCTTCAATTCACATATTAAATTTGTTTCTAAGACTGCCTTCTATCATTTGCGTAATATTGCCAAGATTAGGAGCATCTTGTCTCAGAGTGATGCTGAGAAGCTGATCCACGCTTTTGTTAGCTCGAGATTAGATTATTGTAATTCTTTATTATCAGGTTGTCCTAAAACATCTTTAAAAAGTCTTCAGCTGATCCAAAATGCTGCAGCAAGAGTTTTAACAGGTACTAGAAAGAGAGATCATATCTCTCCGGTTCTGGCCTCCCTTCATTGGCTTCCCATAGAGTTTAGAATTAAGTTTAAAATCCTTCTTCTTACTTACAAAGCTCTAAACAATCAGGCTCCTTTTTATTTAAAAGATCTGATACTACCGTATCATCCTAACAGAGCACTACGCTCCCAAAATGCAGGTTTACTTGTAATACCTAGAATCTCCAAAAGTACAATGGGAGGCAGAGCCTTCAGTTATCAAGCTCCTCTCCTGTGGAATCAGCTGCCAATCTGGATTCGGGAGTCAGACTCGATCTCTGTTTTTAAGAATAGGGCTAAAACCTACCTTTTTGATATAGCCTACAATTAGGGAGGGATCATGTGTTTTCTGAACCCTCCCTTAGTTATGCTGCTAATAGGTTTAGTCAGCCGGGGGACCTCCAGTAATGCACTGGGCCTCACTCCTTTCCTCACTCTCTATGAAATATTTTTTTTTTTGCTGGTCATTAACATTTGTTTGTTCTCTCCTATAGATTGAGTCCCCATCGTGCTGTTTGCTCTCTACATGTCTGTTCTTTTCTTCTTCTCTATCCCCTCACCCCCCAGCCAGTCGGAGCAGATGACTGCCCCTCCCTGAGCCTGGTTCTGCTGGAGGTTTCTTCCTGTTAAAAGGGAGTTTTTCCTCTCCACCGTCGCCAAGTGCTTGCTCACAGGGGATCGCCTGATTGCTGGGGTCTTTCTGCAACTGTGGGGGTCCTCCCTACAGTTGATAGTGCTATGAGATGACTGTTGTTGTGAAATGGCGCTATATAAATAAAGTTGAATTGAATTGAATTGAACTCATTGACACTATTCTCAAGTGAAAACTCACAGAAAAGACTGAATGACTGGAAAGAAGACCTGCAAATTGAAATTTCAGAGGAACAATGGAAAATGGCTTGTGCAGGAGCTCAAACCAAATCAATAAATGTATGTCTTAAACTGATACATTTTAAATGGTTAATGCGGATGTATGTTACACCAGTGGAATTAAATAGATATAACAAAAACATACCAGATACATGCACAAAATGTATGGAAAGTAAAGGTACCCCATTTCACTGTTTATGGGAATGTAGAAAAATCAGAATGTTTTGGGAAGAGGTGAGGGTAACAATTGAAAAAATAATTTCAAAACAATTCACACTGAACCCTAAACTGTTTTTGTTGGGTCTGTATCCAGAAAAACATAACTTTAGTAAGAGTGAAAGAGCATTCATAGACCTCAATTTGCTTAATGCCAAAAAATGTATTGCATTACTATGGAAAAAGACTCATAGACCAGATGTGACTCAGTGGTTAAGACAGATGTTAACAAACCTTCCACTACAAAGAATAACATATATACTGAAATCAAAGGAAAATGTGTTTGAGAATATATGGAGACCTTTCATTGATTATGTAAAGAAATTAAACATAACTTCTGAAGAAGAAGGTCAATGATATGAGTGGACCTTGCAAATTCCAAGCTGGTGAATATATATTATGTATTCTTATGTAATAGATTACCTAGACTAAACAGAGCAGCATTGTTGTTGACTTGTTTTTGTTATTGGCTGTTGTTTTTATTACACTTTTTTTATTTTGTTATTGTTCTTTTTAATTTTTAAATTACTTTTGTGTTAGTGTCTGACTGTGTGTGCTATGTTTGTGGAAAAAAAAAAGATTCAATAAAAAATATTGTGGGAAAAAAAAAAGTATGTCACAAATGTCATGAGAAGCTATGGGGACTGTGTGAACATGTGCAAAAAGTGCTTAATATGTCTCCTTTTTTAAACATCATTATAGTGCCCCCTACCAGAAAAATGAAACTTGTAAAACTTTGGCTTACCTCATTCACTGTGCACCAAAATTGTTACATGATGGATAAAGGCCAGCTCTAAACAATTCTATAGTTAAGGAATATTACAGGACAGCAATGAATATATGAATCCAACTGTGATGATTTGGTTGTTGGCCTGAGTACAGGAGAAGGTTGACAAGACCGCAATGACTCTCCACACCACATCATCTCAGTGGTGCTAAAATGTGTCTGTGTGACATTTGGTTCTGCCATTGGGGAAAAACGGCTGTCCTTTTAAAAACAAATCTAATTACTGACAATTTTGCAAGAAATAAAAATTTGATTACTTAAAAAGGGGGGGGGGCTTATTTCCTGTGTGTAGTTTCGGCAGACGATCACATGACAACAGTTCAGATATGTAAATAATCTCACCATAGCTCAACCACAGAGATAAATAAGGACAATGATAACATGACCACAGCCCTTTTCTAAGGTTGTGCTGTAGTCACATGCTGCCCTCTAGAGGACTAACTGCCTGTGTCTGACAGACTCGAGACATATTTGTCACTGCCATGACCTTGTGGATTACAGATTACTTAATACACAGGCCACAGTCTGTATGACTAGACTGAAATTGGTTAGCAGTAGTAGTTGAAGATGGGGCATGTAGTACATCTGGAAAGTATTCACAATGCTTCACTTTTTTCACATTTTGTTATGTTACAGCCTTATTCCAAAATGGATTAAATTAATTTTTCCTCAAAACTTTACACACAATACCCCATAATGACAATGTGAAAAAAGGTGGGGGGGTTTTTAGATTTTTGCAAATTTATTAAAAAATAAAAAACTAAGAAATCACATGTACATAACAGCCTTTGCCATGAAGTTCAAAATTGAGCACAGGTGCATCCTGTTTCCACTGATCATCCTTGAGATGTTTCTACAGCTTAACTGGAGTCCACCTGTGGTAAATTCAGTTGATCAGACATGATTTGGAAAGGCACACACCTGTCTATATAAGGTCCCACAGTTGACAGTGCATGTCAGAGAACAAACCAAGCATGAAGTCAAAGGAATTGTCTGTAGACCTCCGAGACAGGATTGTCTCGGCACAAACCTGGGGAAGGGTACAGAAAAAATTCTGCTGCTTTGAAGGTCCCAATGAGCACAGTGGCCTCCATTATCCGTAAATGGAAGAAGTTCGGAACCACCAGGACTCTTCCTAAAACTGTCCAGCCAAGCGCATAACTTTGTTTCAAACACTGGGGGTGCTGAAATCTCTGACCATATAAGGATTTTTAAAAAAAATCTTTTTATTAAAGGACTGTCAGCACATCAGTACAGGTATCATACCTGACAACTTTTAAAACCTGAAAAGCCTAGTAGCTAGCCAGGGGCCAGGGGCCACAGGCCCCGGTAGGTACAGGACAAAGTCCTGGTGGGGGTTTCAGGGGGGTGAAGCCCCCCGACGGCAAACAAATATTAGCATTAAATCAAGTTAAAATGTGGCTAACAACCTCATATTTCTTCAATAATCATGTTTCTATTTTTCTTACGAAGAACGTAGAAAGTTTGCCGCTGGTGTCACTGGCATTGGCATTCGACTTGTGTTTTTTCGTTCCCACGTGGTTTTTCACATCGCTGATTCCTCCATGTCCAATCGAAAAATCTTGTCTACACAAAGTGCAGTTGGCGTAATTTTCATCCTTTCTTGAGTGAATAACAATTCCTGGAAATGCTTTTTGTATTCCTCATGAAAAGACTGTAATTTTCGTTTGGTTTTCACACTCATTTGTGATTTTTCTCCGGCAGATTCCATGATGAAAACGTATACAATGCTGACCTAATTCCTTCGCGATTCCACATGGAAACAATGGCTCCAGGAATGTGATTTGGGGTTGGGGAAATTATCTGAAAATTTAGCACGGGGTCTGGGGGACGCAGAGCCCTGGTGGGGGGGCAAGGGGGGCGAAGCCCCCCGAAGCTCCTGGGTTTTTATGATTTTTAAGTACCAGAACTGTGCTTAAATGACATAAAACAAACAGCTGAATGCCACTTATTACTGTATAATATTGACTTATGTTCCAAGAAGATAGCATTCCTAAAATATTCCAACAAGCATTATCCATCACATGCTTTAACACCTGATCAAATCAAAATCAGTTAATTTTATCTATTCCATAATAGAAATAAAATTCCAACATACCATTACTTTTTATAATTTCAGCATTCATTTCAGATCACCAGTTTCAATCTCCATTGAGTCTTGAGCAGTTCATTTTGCACAATAACTGATGTAGCCAAGTCTTAGAAATATTCAGAAGTTATGAGTCAATGTCCACTGTGCACTGTCAATTTCAAACTGGTTGGAATCATAAAGGTAATGTAACTAAACTGTCCTCAACAACAATGAAAGGGAGCTGCAGGAGTTTTGGGGGATGGTTAACTTTTATAACCGTTTCCTCCCCCGCGCAGCCCAGCTCATACAGCCGTTGTACGCTGCACTCAAGAAACGGAAACCGGCGGACAGAGTCGACTGGACTCCTGAGCGGGAGCAGGCGTTCTGAGGTTAAAACAGCTCTGGCGAACGCTGCACTACTGGCGCACCCAGACCTGGTGGCTCCGATAGCACTCACTACCGACGCCTCGGACATGAGCATAGCGGCCGTCGTGGAGCAATGCGTCTCCGGATCTTGGCAGCCGCTCACCTTTTTAGCAGGTTTTTGCACGACAGTGAGCGTAAATACAGCGTGTTCGACAGAGAGTTAATGGCTCTCCACCTGGCCATACGCCACTTCCAGTTCTGGCTGAAAGGGCGCACCTTAGGCTCAGACCTCTCGCACATGCGCAATACACCTACAGGAAGCAGTGCCGATTGCCTTTGTTCTAAATTTAGATACGATTGCTAGCAATCTCGTGTTTGGAATTGCTTTCGTGTTTTTTTTACGATTGAAAATTTTTGACTGAATTTTTAGTGAAAACCCGTAATTTTCATTAATAAAGCCGTAACCCAGAATGGGGTCTTGAAAACCGGAACCATTACGGCAAAACCGGAGTAGTTGGCAGGTATGAGGTATTTGTCTCCAGTGTCCTCTTTTTCATTTTTAAAGGAAAAGGAATTTTTTAAGCAAAAAATGACAGTATACAGTATGTATCCTAGTGTGGATGAAGAGCGCAAAATCATTAACTTTGATAAAAGGACAAGTCTAATTTACCTCTTTATTTTGGCATTCCCATATTTGTAAAAGTTGTAAAAATTATTTCCCTGATTTCCCAATATGTATTAAGCCTTGTAATAGTCTATGCCACTATCAAGCAGCAGGCCTACTTAATACCCATTATGCATTATTTCAGCACTGGCAGAAATCAAGTTTTGACTATTGTTACCTGGCCATGCGTGCCTCCTCTCTCTGTCTAGTCATCAGCACTGTCTCTCGCTCCCTCTGGACACCTGTGCTGATTCTCTGGTTACCTTTGCCTCCTCTCTCCCCTCTTTCATGGTTCACCCTGCTGCTGCCACATTCTTGTTCCTGATATAAAATAGCTCAGTTAATGTTCAAATGGTTTAAAAGAGGTACTTCATGGACAATTTTGGAGAATGTAGTTCATGCTATATTTTTCAATGCCAAAATAATGGAAAGATGTGAAATATTCTTTACCCTTCTTCCCTCTTAATAGCATCTTAACAGTGCAATCAGTATTAACTGAGGTTAACCATTATTCTTAACTCATTTTATTTTGCTATTAATCAGTTGTGGTGATCAACACATTTATTCTGACAGGACTAATGTTCTTTCATTAATTTATGATGTCACCACTTGCTACCATGGGGCTATTTCTTACCAAACAGATGAACTAAGCCACTACTATGATTTAGTCAGCTAGACTATGACAAGGGTAACAGTTATCCTGCCTGCAGAGGCATTATGAACACAACACACCACACCTTAGGTGTGCCGTTTCATTCATAAAACTAGAGGGGACTCAGAGCGTGCATACCTCCACCAAGGCTCCGTGCCTCCCTTCCTTTGTCCTCCCCTCCGTCCCTTTGTCCAGCCATATCGCCATCCATCTGTACATTGTGAGATGGGGCCTTGACAGAGGTACGCACTCACGAATCACCTCCAACACCTAATGAGTTGAGATTAACACCAAAATCTAATCATGTGTTCAGTGTGCCATTACACACCTTTCCTGAAAATTTGAATGAAAGGCGCTATATACACACGTGGACAAAATTGTTGGTACCCCTCTGTTAATGAAAAAGAAAACCACAATAGTCATAGAAATAACTTGAATCTGACAAAACTGGTAATAGATAAAAATTCTATGAAACCAATGAAAATCAGACAATGCTTTTGAATTGTGGTTCAAAAGAATTATTTTAAAAAACAAACTCATGAAAATGGCCTGGACAAAAATGATGGTACCCTTAACTTAATATTTTGTTGCACAACCTTTTGAGGCAATCACTGCAATCAAACGATTTCTGTAACTGTCAATGAGACTTCTGCACCTCTCAGAAGGTATTTTGGCCTACTCCTCATGAGCAAACTGCTCCAGTTGTCTCAGGTTTGAAGGGTGCCTTCTCCAGACGGCATGTTTCAGCTTCTTCCACAGATGTTCAGTAGGATATAGATCAGGGCTCATAGAAGGCCACTTTAGAATAGTCCAATGTTTCGCTCTTAGCCATTCTTGGGTGTTTTTAGCTGTGTGTTTTGGGTCATTATCCTGTAGCAAGACCCATGACCTGCGACTGAGACCAAGCTGTCTGACACTGGGCAGCACATTTCTCTCTAGAATACCTTGATAGTCTTGAGATTTCATTGTACCCTGTACAGATTCAAGACACCCTGTGCCAGATGCAGCAAAGCAGCCCCACTACATAACAGAACCTCCTCCATGTTTCACAGTAGGGACCAGTGTTCTTTTCTTGGTATGCTTCATTTTTGCGTCTGTGAACATAGAGCTGATGTGCCTTGCCAAGAAGTTCCAGTTTTGTCTCGTCTGTCCATAGGACATTCTCCCAGAAGCTTTGTGGCTTGTCAACATGCAGTTTTGCAAATTCCAGTCTGGCTTTTTCCACAATATTTTTTATTGAACCTTTTTTTTACAAACATGGCATAAACAGTCAAATACTAACACTAAAGTAATTGAAAAAATTTAAAAAAAAAATACACTAACAACAACAACAACAAAAATGTACTAAAAACAACAACAACCATTAACAAAAGCAAATCAACAACAATGCTCCTCTGTTTAGTCTAGATAATCTATTACATAAGAATACATAATATACTGTACATTCACCAGTTTGGAATTTGCAAGGTCCACACATATCATTCACCTTCTTCTTCAGAAGTTATGTTTAATTTCTTTACATAATCAATGAAAGGTCTCCATATATTCTCAAACACACATTCCTTTAGTTTCAGTATATATGTTATTCTTTCTAGTGGAAGGTTTGTTAATATCTGTCTTAACCACTGAGTCACATCTGGTCTATGAGTCTTTTTCCACAGTAGTGCAATACATTTTTGGCATTAAGCAAACCGAGGTCTATGAATGTTCTTTCACTCTTATTAAAGTTATGTTTTTCTGGATACAGACCCAACAAAAACAGTTTAGGGTTCAATGTGAATTGTTTTGAAATTATTTTTTCAATTGTTTCCCTCACCTCTTCCCAAAACATTCTGATTTTTCTACATTCCCATAAACAGTGAAATAGAGTTCCTTTACTTTCCATACATTTTGTGCATGTATCTGGTATGTTTTTGTTATTTTTGTTATTTTTTTTTTTTGTTACTTATTTGTACCCGTAGGTAGACTTGGTTTGCAGTCTGGTGACAAGCCACCGGCTGCTGGTCGCTGCGTGCACGAGCGCCCTAAACCTACATGTTTTTGGTGTGCGGGAGGAAACCAGAGAAATCCCGGAGTAAACCCGCGCAACACGGGGAGAACATGCAAACTCCACACAGCTCACTGTTGGTCGGGGGCTGGGATCAAACCCACGATCCCCGCGGACCCCCGGCCGAGGGTAAAACTGTGCTGCCACAGTGCTAAACCACTGCGCCACCGTGCAGCCCATATCTATTTAACTCCACTGGTGTAACATACATCCACATTAACCATTTAAAATGTATCAGTTTAAGATGTACATTTATTGATTTGGTTTGAGCTTCTGCACAAGCCATTTCCCATTGTTCCTCTGAAATTTCAATTTGCAGGTCTTCTTTCCAATAATTCAGTCTTTTCTGTGAGTTTTCACTTGAGAATAGTGTCAATGAGTTATAAAACTCTGAAATAATACCCTTTCTCTTACTATCTTTCGTCAAAATTTTTTCCAAGGATGAATAAGTAGGTCGGGTGAGAGCATTATTTTGATTTGATCGAATAAAATTTCTAAGCTGAAGATATTTAAAAAATGTGTTCTATTAAGATTGAATTTAATCCTCAGTTCTTCAAAAGGCATTATGTTATCTGAATGTGACAAATATAAGTCTTGAATCTTTTGAATCCCTTTTAAATTCCATACTTTAAATACAGCATCCACTCTCCCTGGTGTAAAATATTGATTACCCCATACTGGGCTAAGCTGTGACAGTAAGTGTGGTTCTTTTAAATATTTTTTGGTTTCACACCATATTTTGATCATGTGCTTTACAATTGGATTTTTAACTTGTTTCTGTAATTTTTTTAGCCGAGTCTGAATATATGAATAAGGGAAGAGGTAAAGGTAAATTGTATGATTCCATTTCAGTCCAGTGAGGAGGATCATTTGATGAAAAATAATGTCATAGACCTCAGTTGTGCTGACCAGTAATACAACATAAAGTTTGGACATTTCAGACCTCCACGATCAAATGGTAAATTTAGTAAGGACAAACGTAATCTAGCCTTCCTATTGTTCCATATAAATTCCACTAACTTTTTTTTAATTTTTGAGAATAGATCTGAAGGTGGTGGTAAAGGAATGTATTGAAATAAATAAAGTATTTTTGGTAAGATATCACTTTTAAGTATATTAATTCTCCCGATCATCGACATTGGTAGTGGCATCCATCTCTGAAGTAACTCATTAATATCTGTCATTAAGGCTTCATAGTTGGCATTGGCAACTGATTCTAGCGTAGGCAAAATTTGGATTCCTAAATATTTAAACTGATTTACAACATTGAATTGATTTACCTCAGGAGCTGGGTGATTTCTCTGGGTCTCATTTAGCATTAATATTGAAGATTTTGTTTTATTTATTTTATATCCTGATATTTCCCCAAAATTCTTTATTAAATTTAACAAGGTCGGAATTGATTTTTTAAAATTCGACATAAACAAAATTATGTCATCGGCATACAGGGAGATTTTATGTTCTGTTGGTCCTACTTTAATTCCATATATTTGTGGATGTAAACGTACTGCCATCGCTAAAGGTTCAATTGCCATAGTAAACAGTAAAGGTGAAAGTGGACAGCCTTGTCAACATCCTCTATTGATTTTTATTGATTTTGAGATATTGCTGTTTGTTAGGATTTCTGCTGTGGCATTATTGTATATTATCTGGACCCATTTTATAAAATTATTTCCAAATCCAAACCTTTGTAGGACTTCAAAAAGATAGGACCATTCGACCCTATCAAAGGCCTTTTCGGCGTCCAATGATAGGAGAGCTGTATCCGGTGCTTCTTTATTGGAATAAATAATATTAAATAGTCTTCTTACATTATGGAAGCCTTGTCTTCCCATTATAAAGCCATTCTGATCTCTGTTAATAATATTTGGTAATATTTCTTGTAGTCGTTTTGCTAAAATTTTACAGATTATTTTAAGATCAGCATTTAATAGGCTTATTGGTCTCATGTTTTCACATTTATTAGGGGGTTTACCTGGTTTTGGCAACAGTATAATTAAGGCATTATTCATGTATAGTGGTATATTACCATTTTGAAATGCTTCTAAAACCATTTCCAAAAGTGGTTTTATTAATTTATTCTTAAATTTTTTATAGAGGTCGACTGGAAGACCATCTGGGCCTGCTGTTTTTCCTGATTTCATATCATCACTGGCTTGCCCAACTTCTTCTTGACTAATTTTAGACTCCAGTATCTCCCTGTTTTCATTTGGAATACACGGTATAGATAATCCACCGAAAAACCCATTTAGTTTTGTTAAGTCAGTTTCATTTTTTGTATCATATAGTTTTTCATAATAATCTCTAAAGGCACTATTAATTTCTAAAGGATCTATAACTACCTGTCCATTACTTATAATACTGGTAATTGGTGTTTTAAATTCTAATTGTTTAATCTGCTATGCCAATAATTTTCCTGATTTTTCACCTTGTTCATAAAAAGTTTGCTTCAATCTTAGAAGACTCGAGGCAGCATTCGCTGATTTTTTTTTTATCATATTCAGCTCTCAGAATCAGTAATTCGTTCTCTAACTGTGGGTTACTTCCTGCATACACCTTTTCTTGAAGAATTTTTATTTTACGTTCCAAATGGACTCTCTCCTCTCGGGTCTTCTTAGATTTTGAACCTGTATAACTAATAATATGCCCCCTAATAAAAGCTTTGAAAGTCTCCCACTTTATACATGCTGTTGTTTGTGTAGTATTAATATCAAAGAACTCATCTATCTGTTTTTCTATGTACTTAACAAATTCCTCATCCTGAAGCCATTTATGCTGAAAATGCCACCTACCTGGATCCTTTGTCAATTTCTTATCTACATATATTAGACAGCAGGGTGCATGATCAGAGATCACAATGTTATCATAGAAACAATTTTGAATCTTGGACCTTAATTCTGTAGAGATCAAAAAGTAGTCAATACGTGAGAATGTCTTATAGGTATTAGAATAACAAGAATAGGCTTTGACTTGTGGTTTCATTTCTCTCCATATATCTAGCAATCTCAATTCTTTCATAAAATGATTAATAGTCATCCTACATCCATTGTGCGTACAGTCCAGTCCTGTCGATCTGTCTATACTGGGATTTAATGTACAATTAAAATCCCCTGCTATTATATGTTGCCCTGTAAGTGATGATAAAGTAAGGAATAAATTGGCAAAGAAGTTTTGATCATCAATATTGGGGCCACATAAGTTCACCAGATTTATATTTTCTAATAACAAAGATCCTTGGATGATTAGATATCTTCCTAATTTGTCTCCAATTACATTTTTCACTTGAAATGGGACTGTTTTGTGTATGAGAGTCATAACTCCCCTAGCTCGGGATGAAAATGATGAGGTGAACACGTTACCTTGCCATCTTCTCCTAATTCTTTTTACATCCTCCTCTATTAGATGAGTTTCTTGTAAAAATACAATTTTTGAATCTATGTCTTTTATTTTATTCATAACTTGTTTAAGTTTTTTTAGATTTTGTAGACCTCTGCAATTCCATGAAGTTAAATTAAGATTAACGCTTTGATCTATGATCAATAAGGAGTTTGAGATTACCTTGCAATATGAACATGCTCATACAGAGAAGCAAAAACATGGATGATAGAACATTCATCCTACAAACTAAACAAATACAAATTCCCCTTCCCCACATTCGTGGTTATCCCCCCCCAAGATCAAAAAAAAATTCTGTCTCCCGTTATAGCTAGTGACTGTTCCACACCTGCGAGGATCAGTCAAACCGCTCTCTCTTTCTCCTCTCAATCACCCTGACTCTACTACTATTTTTATGACATTAACTCTCTTCTGTAGTTTTTTCAACATAACTTCAAAGTTTTATAGCAACTTTGTACATCATAGCTCTTTTTTATAAAAAATACAGTCTGTATTTTGTAGACTTATTATATGTTTCAGATCAATCAGATGCCTGTACAAATGCTTAAATGTTCTACCTTTGTCATGTTCATGCTTAGCTCCCACCAGTTTCCTTTTGGATCTGCTTAATGAGCTCCTGCGCCTCTTGAGGGGTCTTCAAGATGTGAGTTCTCCCTTTATATGTGACCAGCAGTCTTGCCGGATGAATCACTCAGTGACAAATCCCAAGGTTGCGCAGCTCTTTGCGGGTGGGGTCAAACTGCCTCCTTAATTGTTGAATTCCTGTGGCCAAATCTGGGTAGAACCGCACCTGTTGATCCTGGTATTTAATTTCCCCTTTAGCTCGCGCCGGGTTGGTGACCGTCATCTTGTCTCTGTAGTTGAGGAACTTCATAATCAGCGTCCTCGGTGGTGTCTTATTATCTCTCGGTGGGCTGATTTTTTGAGCGTTCTCTAAGACGACCGATGACTGCAGGTCCGCGTTGTTCAGCGCTTCTGGAATCCACTTTTCCAAAAAGGAACATGAGTCCCATCTCTCCGCTCCCTCCGGGAGGCCCACCAGCCTCAAATTATTCCGTCGCGAGCGGGATTCCAAGTCCAGGACGTTATCTTCCAGACGTTTCCATTTTAATTCCAGTGTTTGCAGATTAGTTTGTAGGCTGGTGACGTCATCCTCAGTGCTTGAAATTCCGAACTCTGCCTGTGATACTCGTTCCATACAGTCGCTTATTTCCTTTCTCATTCCTTCTATCGCTGCTATAATTCCATCAAATTTAGAGGAAAACTCTGTTCTCATGGAGTTGATGGCAGTAAGCACTGCGTTTGTCCCCTCTTCAGCAGTTCCCGCTCCGCCGCTGGCTACATCCTCCACCATAGTCTCTGGAGTTTTCCCTGCCTCGCCTCGAGCGTGGAAGTCTGTTAGCTTGGGTTGTTTTGTTGAATTGCTTTTTCCTCCACCTAATTTCCCAGCCTTTTTCTTTACCATATCCGCGCCTAAATGCTGGGACAGGTTTTTGTTCCAATTAAGAGAGTTTTAGTAAACTTTTTATTTTTAGGAGCAGAGCAGTGTGAAACACGTCTTCCTACGCGGCCGCCATAACCGGAACCAGTCTGGCTTTTTTATGATTTGTTTTGAACAGTGGTGTCCTCCTTGGTCGTCTCCCATGAAGTCCACTTTGGCTCAAACGACGACGGATGGTGCGATCTGACACTGATGTACCTTGACCTTGGAGTTCACCATGAATTTGTTTAGAGGTTGTTCTGGGCTCTTTTGGTACCATTCATATTATCCGTCTCCTCCTGCGGCCATGTCCAGGGAGGTTGGCTTCAGTCCCGTGGATCTTAAATTTCTGAATAATATGTGCAACTGTAGTCACTGGAACATCAAGCTGCTTGGAGATAGTCTTATAGCCTTTACCATTAACATGCTTGTCTATAATTTTCTTTCTAATCTCCTGAGACAACTCTCTCCTTTGCTTCCTCTGGTCCATGTTTAGCGTGGTAAACACCATGTCACCAAACAGCACAGTGACTACTTGTCACCCTTTAAATAGACCGAATGACTGATTACAAGTTTGTAGACACCTGTGATGTTAATTAGAGGACACATCTTGGTTGAACATGTCCCTATGGTCACATTATTTTCAATCTTTTCTAGGGATACCATCATTTTTGTTCAGGTCTGTTTCATGAGTTTGTTTTTTAAAGTAATTCTGTTGAACCACAATTCAAAAGCATTGTCTGATTTTCATTGGTTAATTTTCATAGAATTTTTATTTATTACCACTTTTGTCAGATTCAAGTTATTTCTGTGACCACTGTGGGTTTTTCTCTCATTAACAGAGGGGTACCAATAATTTTGTCCACGGCTGTAAATGCAACATTTCCTCTGGCTTAAAGACCTTGGTGCGGTGGCAACATTTTTTTTTGGGGGGGGGGGGCACGTTTAGTTTGTCTGAAGGCAGCTGACGGATTAAAGTCATTGACTTTGTGAATTTCAGTCATCTTAACATGCCAGGTACATAATTGGGAACACAACTTAATATTATAGTGGCTGGTGAAATACATCCTCAGCAATTCATCAGTCCCCCTTGCCTTTCCCTTCATATGAAGCCAACTGCATATGAATTCTAACCACATCTCTGAGCTAAGCGGCTTTCCATTATTACTCCCCTTTCCAGCAGGTTAAAACCATGATAAATGCCTCCAGTGCTTAAATACCTCTTCTGATTTTTTTTCCCCCACGTTTAAAGTACTTGAATAAACTCATGTTTCTATTGGACAGTCAAGCCTTATTCATGCGGCATTTCCCCTCTAGTCCACCTTGACCCATGTGCGCTTTGGATGAGCCCGGCACGCATGCGGCGCTGTTCATGCTCACTTTTTTCATGTACCAAGGGCCAAGCGGTTGACGCATGCACACAACCATCATTTGTAGTTTCACTCCCGTCCGATAGGTAGCGCCAAGGCGCTGACACAAAGAAATAGCGGACTTCTTCACAAAGTTTCTCTTCAAATAGAGTTCATTTCTGCTGTTTGACTTCCCCGTTTTCACTCCTTTTCCACGAAGATGCTGCTGCCGCTAGCGAGACACTGCCTGCTGGCTGACTGACTGAAAAGCCTGCGTGGGCGGGGCGCTTCTAAACTCCGCGCGGATGACGGCCACGCGCGTTGTTCATGTGCGTACTTGCGGAAAGTCATTGTTTCATATATTTTTCTTAAATTCATTTCTCCTTATTAGCGTGGCGTTAAATTTTCTGGCGGGCGGGCCGCCACCCAGAAATGTTACCAGAGGAAACCCTGTAAATGCAATCCATTATTATTATTATTATTATTATTATTATTATTATTAATAGACAGAGGAACAACAGCAAAAACAACATGACATTATATGACTACATAATAATAATATTAACAAGACTGTCACAATTGTATTGATCATACATTGGGGCTGGGCAATTCCACCTTAAATCAACATCATGGTTTATTCAATCTTTCAGGTCCGTTTTTGGGTTTTTTTCCTCCTCTGTTCTCCATTACAGTTTGCTGACAAGGTTCATAATTATTAAGCAAAATTGCACAAGTGTGGTATCATACCATTTTTTGCAGTTATCAACTCTAAATTCATATTGTTTGATGCAGTAAAGTTCAGCCTCCACCTCCTCCACCTTCACCTCCCATTCTAGTCTTCCTGTACCGGTGTCCTATGTCTTGCCCTTCCTTAATTCTGATTGGCTGCTTAGAAAGGTCCGACATTGACGAGCGCAGCTGTATTGAGTTTTTGCATATGACGTCAGGGGGCGTGCCACACTGGCCCGTTAGAGTGTGCCGCCATATTGGATGGCAAGAAACAGCAGCAGCAGGGTGAAACAAACCACATAGCTCACGTGTACCTACAAACTCGGCAAAATGGTGTACTCCTGTTGTTCCCCCTGATAAGGGGATAAGCGGGGAATTAAATGGCCGGTGTGAAATGCAAAAAAAAAAAAAAAAAAGTTGGATTTTTGAATAATTACCTTCACTGACGTAATCTCTCGCTTTCTCATAACGGGCTGCACGGTGGAGCAGTGGTTTAGCACTGTGGCAGCACAGTTTACCCTCGGCCGGGGGATCGCGGGGATCATGAGACCGTGGGCTCGATCCCAGCCCCCGACCAACAGTGAGCTGTGTGGAGTTTGCATGTTCTCCCCGTGTTGCGTGGGTTTACTCCGGGATTTCTCCGGTTTCCTCCCGCATACCAAAAACATGTAGGTTTAGGGCGCTCGCGCACGCAGCGGCCGGTGGCTTGTCACCAGACTGCAAACCAAATCTACCTACAGGTACAAATAAGTAACCAAAAAAAAAAAAAAACTTTCTGGTTTGGGGGCGCCTCTCTGCTTGCTACAAAGGACAATGCACACATGAAAGGGGAAAAAACTATTGTAAATGTGCATAAAATCAGGTACGTTTTAACGCGGTGCGCCGTGGAGAGCCTTTAAAAAAAAAAAAAACACGCAGCGCGCTTCACTCACCTCCGAGTCCGAGGAGCTGCTGTTGTTTTCCGACTCGTTCACCAGCGAGGACTTCACATCATCCACATCCCTTTCCGCTGACGCGTTTTCCGATATCTTTTCCTCCTGCTCCCCTTCTTTGAAAGATATCATTTCATCGTTTGCCCCCAAATCATCCCGCTGAGCAGATTACTGGCAGTCATTGTTCTGCTAATTGCTCCAGCTGTGCGCTCTGCTTGTCCGTGGGGGTTACTCCACCCCCCCCCCCCCCCCCGTTCAACTGAGGCATTTCGGCACACCAGAGGAGCGCACGGGAGCAAGATTAAAAACACTTGACTGCTGTTATGACTGCTGACAATGACTCCACTGAATCTCACAGAGACATCGCAGACACAGTGTCAGAGGCCACAGTGTCAGTTGTTGAAGAGGATGATAGGGATGTTATTATGTCAGACTGTGACTGTGTGTTCTCCTCACTCATTCTGATCGCTAAACAGTACAAGTTACGCCTGGGTTGTCACAGTGCAACTGCTGCTCTTGCCATCCAAGATGGCGGCACCTACGGCGTGTTTATGTTTACCCCCGCGAGTCACGTGAATTTTACGAGCCTACGCAAAAACTCTATAGTAGTCTGACAAGTTGAACTTTTTTCAGCCCTGAGCACCGCGACAAAAATCGGCCACCGCTCAAAGCATTTCAGCACTGAGGGCAATCAGCACTGTAAACACTGGACGACATAAAGCAGGGGTGTCCAATCATGTGCCATGGAGGGTCAAGACCCTGCAGGTTTTCTCTTCTACCCAGTCTCTTCAGCAGGTATTTTCACTTATCAGCAATCAGTGGGAAGAAATTCAGTGGAATCTGCTGTTGAAGACACTGGTTGGAAGTAAAGCCTGCAGGGTCTTGGCCCTCCATGGCACATGACTGGACACCCCTGACTTAGAGAATGAATAGAAAATAGTCGCCCACAGCAGGAAAAATGAGTTTGGTGGATGCGCCCCCTGATACTTTTTCTGCAGTGTTTGGCTTCCGGGTTGCTGAGGTGCATGGCACTGTGTCGTGACCACGCACGTAACTGAGAGGACACGTCTTAAAGGGGCAGTACATGAAAAGCGCCAGATTAATATATAAAATAATATTCAAAAAATTCCTGCATCCAGATCGTGATCTGAACCGCCACCAAAATCTAATCATCTGTTCCCCATGCCATTACATACCTTTCCTGAAAATGTCATCAAAAGCCGTTCCTAACTTTTTGAGTTTTGTCGGTAACAGGCAAATCAACCAACCAACCAACAGACAGACAAACCAACCAACGCCACCGAAAACATTACCTCTGTCCTGACTTGGCGGTGGTAATTATAGTAAATCTGTGAGTAGATTTGTGATTAAATCATCCTGGTATTAAAAACTTACTCCCAGATTCAATACCTAGACATTTAATTTTTTTTACAATGACATTCAGTTTTCAAATTTAGGATTCAGGTATTTGCCCCTCCCCCCCCGGAAAAAAAAAGATAAATAACAAATTTACCTTTACCAAATTTACCAGAAAAAACATGCAAATTTAAGAGAAAATAGTATAAATTCACAAGAATAAAGTTGCAACTTGATGATAGTAAAAAAAAATTTAAAAAATCTGAAATTTAAATGATTCTGCAAATATGTAAGGAAAAACGCTTATTTTCCATCACAAATTTGAGAAAAATTCTACATTTTTGTAAAACTGAATTCAGGGGGAAAACAACATGGGGAAAATACTGCATATTTATACAAAAAGTAGGCAAATTTACAAGAAAAAAATGTCTCTGATTTACAGGAAAAGCTGTAAAACTATGACAAAAAAGTTGTACACATGAAAAAGTGACATTAGAAACATCACAGTGCTACATAAAACACTGATAAAGTTTACTAAAGGTGGATTCACACTACAACGTTTGGACCGACTTTTAGTGATGTTTCAGCAAACATCTGGTTCTGCTGGCAAAAGTTAATGATAGTTGGCGTTTGTTGGCAAACGCTGGCGAAAGTTGTGTTCTTTGAAAATATTCAGCCCGCTGAAAATTTGTTGATGTTTGTGAATACACGTTGGTGAAAGTTGTGCTCAGTTTGTAAAAGTTGTGCTCAGTTTATAAAAATTCCTGAGCTGGGCTAAGTTATGCAGAGTGTAAGTCAGCCTAAGTTAAAGCTGGGTTCACACTATAGCGTTTGGACCAACTTTTACAGATGTTTTGAAAAATCAGAACTAGCGCAGGTCAGCTGACATCAACGTTAGTCGACGCTCATATGCATTTGTGGAGGCTTCCTGCCATTCTGGACTTCTTTTGGAGTGAACACATCTCCTTTGGGCATACGTTTCAGTATTTATTTTAATTTTATATTCCTATGTAGTTACTTTACTCCGCCATTGCTGGTCCCAAGCCCAGATAAGAAAGCGAGGAGAGTTGGGGCAGGGTTAGCAGCTCTGTCCCACAAAAACCCACTGCTATGAATGCCAATCATACGAAGGCTGGGCCCTCATGGGTACGGCATCAGCCTCATCCCCGGTGGCACACTGGCAGAAGTAATGACGGGGCTCCCCCAAACCTGCAAGGAAGGGGTTCCCCTGATCCCCCACCAGTGCAGCCGCCATCCATTGACATCATCAGCAACCCCATTCGCATCGCCACCTGGAACATCCTGACCCTAAATGAACCCAGCCACCCTCAGCTTCTTGCCTCCGAGCTCACTCGTCTCAATGTCTCCATTGCTGGTCTTCAGGAAGTCAGGTGGACACAGGACAGTGAGATAACAGTGGGCAAATACAAGATCATATGGAGCAGAAATGACACCCACCGCACCCAAGGCGTGGCCACTGCCGTCCACCAACGGTATGTGTCTTCCCTCACCACCTGGAAGCCACTGGGTCCCTGCTTGCTGTATGCTCACCTGCGACACTCTTTTGGCTACCTTTCCATCTTCGTGGCCTACTCCTCCAAGAACGTCGCCAACGTCGGGGCGGACTGACCATCGACTCCTCGCCGCCACTGTCTGCCTGCACCTCCACCGCAATGCCCCTCCTAGCCCTGTCCGTTGCCGCCCCCCCAGACAATGAGAAGCTTTACACCCCTCAGTTTGACCACTACTCCAAGGTCCCAAACCGCTTTGCTGCCCTTGACCATCCAGAATGTCTTGAGAATGCCTGGGAGCAGATTACCACCACTCTCACCCTAGCTGTCACAAACGTCCTTGGTGATCGCCACCAGAGGATTCAGCCATGGATCTCTGACACCTCCCTCGAGCTATTCAATCGATGCTGTAAAGCCAGACTCCAGGAAGGACGATTACCACAATCTGAATATAAAGAGATGATGCAGCCTCCGGCACAATGAAGCTTGGCTCCATCGTATTGCGGACAAGGCCAACAACAGCTTCCAAGCAGAGAACCTCCAGTCTGTCTACCAGTGTATCAAAGAGCTGTGCCAAGCCGGCAAGAAACGGCAGTCATCATCCCCCCTGCTAGCCGCCAATGGCATAAGCCTCATCACAAATCCGACAACCAAACTTCAACGATGGCAAGAGTACTACATGAGCATCCTCTGCAAGCCCCCCTCCTCCCACCTCATAAGCTACACCAGTATGCTGATGCTAGTGTTGAAAACAACTCAATCAGCCTAGCCCCACCCTCAATCAGTGAGTTGTCAGATACAGTCAAGAAGCTCCCCACTGGGCGAGCCCCCGGCGCTGATGGAGTTATGGCAGCAATGACGAAAGCCGCCCTCACCTCTGTCATCCCTCGGCTGGAACATCTGTGCCGCTTAATCTGGGCAGAAGAACGCATCCCTAGGGGGTACAGGGACGGGGTCATTCTGTCCTTTTATAAGAACAAGGGTGACCGTCGAAGCACAGCCAGCTATCGTCCCATCACGCTGTTGTCCATCCCTGGCAAGGTAATCACCGCTGTCATCCTGAGCCGCATCAGCCCCCTGCTCCTTGCCAAGCACCGTCGCCAGCAGGCCGGCTTCACCCCTCGCCAATCCACAGCAGACTGCATCCTTGCCTTGAGTGTCCTGGCACAGCAACGGAGGAAGTACTGCCAACCTCTATATGTGGCCTACGTCAACCTCAAAGCTGCCTTTGACTCCCTAGAGAGGAACGCCCTCTGGCAACTCCTTCGTGGTATTGGAGTCCCGCCCAAGTAAGATAAGATAAGCCTTTATTAGTCCCACAATGGGGAAATTCCAGGATTGCAACAGCACAGGGATAGCAACACTCAGAGCAACAATCAGAAGGCAAGAAAAAACAAGAGCAGCTAGTATACATATGTACATATTAATATAAATATAGACACACAGTGCAGAGCATTGTGGTTGGTGGATGTGCAGCAGAAAGTCTAAGCTCTCTCTCCGCGGATGGGGCGGACCAGCTAGATGTCTTTGGGCATGATGGTGACCCTCTTGGCGTGGATGGCGCACAGGTTTGTGTCCTCAAAGAGACCCACCAGGTAGGCCTCGCTGGCCTCCTGCAGAGCCATGACGGCGGAGCTCTGGAAGCGCAGATCGGTCTTGAAGTCCTGAGCGATCTCCCTCACCAGGCGCTGGAAGGGCAGCTTACGGATGAGCAGCTCCGTGGATGTCTGGTAGCAACGGATCTCTCTCAGAGCCACGGTACCGGGCCTGTAACGGTGAGGCTTCTTCACTCCGCCGGTGGCCGGAGCGCTTTTCCAAGCAGCCTTGGTGGCCAGCTGCTTCCTGGGCGCTTTTCCTCCAGTAGATTTACGGGCGGTCTGCTTGGTTCTTGCCATCGCTCTTTATTATTCTGTCTTATATTTCTTGCACGCCGCCTAAACTCCAGCCCGGCACCCGCGTCGTTTTCGCTTCAGTTCTCCCAGTATGTCGAGTTTCTCCATTAGCACCGGGTGGCGGTTGAGTGCTAGCTAGCTCTTCCCTGCTGTATCGTCTCCTGCTGTAAACAGAGGCTCCGTCCGCCGACTCAGGAAACCTTTGGGGCGATCTGTGTGTCCGTGATATATATATAGTGAAAGGTGTGCTGGATCAGAAAGTTATCACTGGATCAGAAAGAAGAAGGAAGATAAAAAAGACTCAGAATTGAGCCGCTGTTGCAAAAGGCAGCCAACTCGTGTGGCGCCGGAATTCTCCGTGATCTCTACACCAACACCACGTTCAGGGTACGCGCTGAGGGTGATATGTCAGGCCCTTTTGTCACCACCTCTGGAGTCCGGCAGAGATGCATCGCTGTGCCAAACCTCTTCAATGTTGCGGTTGACTACTGGGTCAAGAACGCAACAGAACGGTGTCCCAATCTCGGAGCTGACTTCCACTCCCATCTCACAGACCTGTGCCATGTGGATGATGTGGTACTTTTTGCCAGGCATACAGATATAATCGCTGAGGCACTGGAGCTGCTTGCAGAGGAAGCATCACCCCTGGGCCTTACCATCAGCTGGGAAAAGACAAAGATCCAGGCACTGTCAAGTCTTACCACTGTCTTACCACCACAAGTCATCACCATCAAAGACGAGCCGGTTGAGATTGTCAACAACTTTGTCTACCTCGGATCTAAGCTCACCAGCTCCTGCTCATCAGACCCAGAGATTATTCGCTGCCTGCAGCTGTCTCACAGTGCTTTCGGCCACCTCCAGAGAGTCTGGCAGAGTGGGAAGATCTGCACAACCACAAAGCTGCAAATCTTTAACACCTGTGTGATCCCTGTCCTCGTTTACGGGTCTGAGACCAGGATCCTCTCCACCACAACCCCCCACCATCTGGATACATTCTATCGGACCTGCCTCCATAACATCCTCGGCATCCAATGGTTCCACCACACCACAAATGATGAGGTCTACACGAGGGCAGGCTGTCCTATCCCCATCTCCACCGACATCAGAAGAGAGGCTGCAGCTCCTTGGTCATGTGGCTAGGCTGGAAGACCGACCAAGCAGGCTCTTAGCCAGCACTCGTCTGCCCCCCCCCCCCCCCAGGGCTGGCATCACCCCCAAGGTCGGCCCAGACTGTCCTGGATAACCCAGATTGCAATCATAAGACTTCTGGCTGACCTCATCGCCCTAGCCCAAGATCGCCTTGCCTTCAGACAATTGGCAGCAACAGTCACTGAAGTGGCCAGGCGAGGATTAAGTTAAGTAAGTAGTTACTTATGCATACTGTTTTCCCCTGTTCATTCATTCATCTAAAAAAAAATAGTAAAATGCATAGAATCCAACACTAAGTCCACAATTAAAATGTGAATGTGGATGGAATAAATAAACTATTCAGTGAATCATCATATAAATAAAATGACGGGTGATTACCTTTTGACTGTTACAACTCTCTCCATTAAAAGAACATAAAATCCTGTTAAATGTCATTTACTTTTTGACACCACATCAGCACTGTTTGATTCCCCACAATGGAACCCAAACCAATAAATCCTGGAGAATGATTAGGCACAGAGCAGAAAATTAAGAACAGTAAATTTCTCAATGAGGAGTTTGGGCTGTCACATTTTTGGGAGATTATAATATATATACTGTACATTCAATTCAATTCAATTCAACTTTATTTATATAGCGCCATTTTACAACAACAATCATCTCATAGCACTATCAACTGTAGGGGGGAACCCCCACAGTTGCAGAAAGACCCCAGCAATCAGGCGATCCCCTGTGAGCAAGCACTTGGCGACGGTGGAGAGGAAAAACTCCCTTTTAACAGGAAGAAACCTCCAGCAGAACCAGGCTCAAGGAGGGGCAGTCATCTGCTGCGACTGGCTGGGGGGTGAGGGGATAGAGAAGAAGAAAAGAACAGACATGTAGAGAGCAAACAGCACGATGGGGACTCAATCTATGGGAGAGAACAAACAAATGTTAATGACCAGCAAAAAAAAATATTTCATAGAGAGTGAGGAAAGGAGTGAGGCCCAGTGCATTACTGGAGGTCCCCCGGCTGACTAAACCTATTAGCAGCATAACTAAGGGAGGGTTCAGAAACACATGATCCCTCCCTAATTGTAGGCTATATCAAAAAGGTAGGTTTTAGCCCTATTCTTAAAAACAGAGATCGAGTCTGACTCCCGAATCCAGATTGGCAGCTGATTCCACAGGAGAGGAGCTTGATAACTGAAGGCTCTGCCTCCCATTGCACTTTTGGAGATTCTAGGTATTACAAGTAATCCTGCATTTTGGGAGCGTAGTGCTCTGTTAGGATAATACAGTAGTATCAGATCTTTTAAATAAAAAGGAGCCTGATTGTTTAGAGCTTTGTAAGTAAGAAGAAGGATTTTAAACTTAATTCTAAACTCTATGGGAAGCCAATGAAGGGAGGCCAGAACCGGAGAGATATGATCTCTGTTTCTAGTACCTGTTAAAACTCTTGCTGCAGCATTTTGGATCAGCTGAAGACTTTTTAAAGATGTTTTAGGACAGCCTGATAATAAAGAATTACAATAATCTAATCTCGAGCTAACAAAAGCGTGATTCAGCTTCTCAGCATCACTCTGAGACAAGATGCTCCTAATCTTGGCAATATTACGCAAATGATAGAAGGCAGTCTTAGAAACAAATTTAATATGTGAATTGAAGGACAAATCCTGATCAAAAATAACTCCAAGGTTCCTCACAGAGCTATTAAGAGAAAGAGTAACTGCATCCAAATTGAAAGTTTGATTTGGAAAGGAATTTCTAAGGTTTTTTGGACCAACAAGAATGACTTCAGTCTTATCTGAATTTAATAGCAGGAAATTACAAGTCATCCAAGCTTTGATTTCCTTAAGACAGGCTTCTAACTTGGCTAATTGATTACTATTATCTGGCTTCATTGACAGGTATAATTGTGTGTCATCTGCATAACAATGAAAATGTATACAGTGCTTTCTAATAATGCTGCCTAACGGAAGCATATATAAACTAAAAAGAGTAGGGCCTAGCACAGATCCCTGTGGAACTCCATGACTAAGCTTTGAGTTGAAAGAAAACTCATTATTTACATGAACAAACTGGAACCTATCAGATAAATAAGATCTAAACCACTGCAACGAAGTTCCATTAAGTCAACATAGTGTTCTAATCTATCAAGAAGAATATTATGATCGATAGTATCAAAAGCTGCACTAAGGTCTAAAAGGACAATTACAGAAACTAGTCCATTATCAGATGCAATGAGGAGGTCGTTAGTGACCTTCGCTAAGGCTGTTTCGGTACTATGATGGATTCTAAACCCAGATTGAAACTCTTCAAGTAAACCATTTCCCTGCAGGTGGTCAAATAATTGCGTAGCAACAACTCTTTCTAAGATTTTTGAAATGAAAGGGAGATTAGAGATTGGTCTATAGTTAGCTAAAGCTCCTGGATCTAGCGTTGGCTTTTTGAGTAAGGGTTTAATTACAGCCGTTTTAAAAGCCTGCGGTACATGGCCTAAAGTTAATGAAGAATTGATTATATGAAGAATAAAGCTACCAATAAGTGGGAAGCCTTCTTTAAATAACCTGGTAGGAATAGGGTCTAAAAGACAAGTTGAAGGTTTGGATGAGGAAACTATTTTGTCTAACTCACAAAGGTCGATTGGAGTAAACTCATCAAGACAGACATAAAAAGAAGGAGTTGTAGTAGTTACAGTATTTAAAGGCCAAATGTCACGTAACAGGGTACTTTAAATATCTTGAAACTAGATATAAAAGGGAACCGATCCGTTCGGGTCTTGGTGCATATGCTTCACTAACAACGGAATATTCGTTAATTTAAAACTGCCGCGCTTGGCCTGACACGGCCCCTGGAATCGCCTGGGGAAGAAGGCGGAAGTGACGAAATCGATTGTACCCTAGTTTGATGCTTGGGGTATTTCAATTGATTGTTTATATGGAGACTGGAAGGTTGAAGTGAGCAACAAGAAAGAAAAAATTGGATATTTCACCCATACCTTAAAACGGGACTATCAGGGACAGCTGGGTAATAAGGGACACTTCTCTGGGAAATGTTTTCATACCTGTCAAGTGAGACGTTTTCGCCGTACTTCAACACCGTAAAAAGCGGCTATAAGGAACGGCGGAGCAACAAGGGACACCTCTCTGGGAAATGCCCCAAATGCAACTCGTGTTGTTATTGTCAAATATTTTAAGGATTCATGGATATTTGACAATAACAACACAACTCAGCGTCCGGCGCTAAATAAAAAAAAAAAAAAGCAGAATTCTGTATTTGTCAGGCGATCTCTGTCTGTTCCGCAACCGCTGCACAGCTGAACGTGTTAAACCATTGTCCTAATGACTTCTCATGGTAGTGAGAACAGCTCAAGCTGAGCGATCAGCCCGCCCAGACAATTAAACTAATGATTGACTACACACTTCGAACAGTAGTGAGAATAGCTCACGCTGAGCGATCAGCCCGCCCAGACAATTAAACTAATGAGTGACTCCACACTTCTCTCATCTCATCTCATGGTAGTGCGAATAGCTCCCGCTGAGCGATCTGACAGCACCAGCTGTGAGTGATCACACACAGGAGTGCTCCTCAACACACAGTTTTTTTTTCCAGTATATTTTTTCTTTTGGGCGTACAGAAATGGCAATACGCCCGTTTTTGCTAAAATTGCATTTTCCCCGTATTTTCCTTAAAATATTTGACAATAACAACACGAACTACATTTAAAACATTTCCCAGAAAAGTGTCCACCACTGCGCCGTCCCCCACAGCCGCGCTTGGCACCAAAATACGGCGAAAACGTCTGACTTGACAGGTATGAAAACATTTCCCAGAGAAATTTTTTTTTTTTTTTTTTTTTTTTTTTGTTACATATTTGTACCCGTAGGTAGATTTGGTTTGCAGTCTGGTGACAAGCCACCGGCTGCTGGTCGCTGCGTGCGCGAGCGCCCTAAACCTACATGTTGTTTTTTTTTTTGGTGTGCGGGAGGAAACCGGAGAAATCCCGGAGTAAACCCGCGCAACACGGGGAGAACATGCAAACTCCACACAGCTCACTGTTGGTCGGGGGCTGGGATCGAACCCACGATCTCATGATCCCCGTGATCCCCCGGCCGAGGGTAAAACTGTGCTGCCACAGTGCTAAACCACTGCGCCACCGTGCAGCCAATGTCCATGCAGAGAAATGCAGAGAAATGTCCATTATTACTCCGCTGTCCCTTATAGCCGCGTTTTACGGTATTAAAATACGGCGAAAACGTCTCCCTTGACAGGTATGCGCCTCCATTTTCATATTGATCTGGTCAATTTCTTGACAGCAGCGGCTCTCCTCCACTGTAATAATAATGGCTTCCGAAAAATCAATATTTATGGGGCGCCCTCGACAGACCACCTTCGGTTTCGCAATTCTGGAGGCGATTAATGTCCAGTTCAATGACATTTTCCACTGGTTCTGCTCTCTGGTCATCGGTGGAACTGTTGTCATCAGACAAAGCATCTGATTCCGTCTCGGACGGCTCGAACCTGTAAGGTTCTATGCCTCTGTCACTGTCTGAACCACTGACAAAAAAAAGACAAAAAAAAAAGACAAAACTAAACTAATTTGTTCACAATCGCTGTCACTTTCCGTCATGATTGTCCAATGTTGATAAGTGTGAATGTGGATAGGCAGGGCAGCCAGGGTACAACTGGTGATGTCAAAAACATGGGCGTGGTCTGGACTGGCTGTCACAAGCCAGCAAGCAAGGTGGGGCCTTCACCTGGTGTATTTTGTGCAATTATGTAAATACAGGTGGGTGATATGGTCTCCGGTATGAATATTTGGTTTAAGCTATGTGTATTTTATCTAAATTCGTTGTCATTTAGAAAAAAAAATTACGTGACATTTGGCCTTTAAGTTAACTGTGGGAAGAATCTGATTGATTTTATCTCTGATGGATGAAATTTTATTATTGAAAAAGTTCATAACGTCCTGACTAGTAAGCTCTAAGGGAATGCTAGGATTGACAGAGTCCTGACTCTTTGTCAACCTGGCTACAGTACTGAAAAGAAACCTGGGATTATTCTTGTTCTCTTCTATTAATGCAGAGTAATAACTTGTTCTAGCTTTTCTAAGAGATTTTTTATAAATTAAAAGATGATTTCTCCAAGCTAAATAGATTTCATCTAAATTAGTAGAGCGCCATTTTCTTTCTAATTGACGAGTCTTCTGTTTTAAGCTACGAGTTTCTGTGTTGAACCAAGGAGTTAGAAATCTCTGATTAGACTTTTTCTTTTTTAAGGGGGCCACCAAGTCTAGAGCCTGATGCAGAGAAGCTGAAACACTATCCACCATGTTATCAATTACAGAAGGAGCAAGCTGTCTATAGCTTATTTCCGTTGTGTTGACACATGGCATAGAGGAAACAATCTGCATAAATTTGGAAACAGCATCATCTGAGAGGCATCTACTGTAATAATATTTTTCTTTAGGAGCCAAATAGTCAGAAATAGTAAAATCAAAGGTTAACAGACAATGGTCTGACAGTACAGGGTTATGAGGAGACACTACAAGATTTTCTATTTCTATGCCATATGTCAGAACAAGGTCCAATGTATGGTGGAGGTAATGAGTAGAATTTCCTACTTTCTGAGAAAACCCAATCGAGTCTAATATTGAATTAAAAGCCACATTAAGGCAGTCACTATCTACATCCACATGTATATTAAACTCCCCTACTATAATTATTCTATCAGATTTCAGCACTAAATCAGCTAAGAAATCAGCAAATTCAGATAAAAATTCTGAGTAGGTTGATGGGGGACGATAAACTATGGCAAATAAAATTGGGTTTAACCTAAAATTGCTAAAGTGCCCAATACTGAGGACCAGGCCCTCAAAGGAATTATAACATGTTTTTTGCTTTACATTAACTAGTAATTTGGAATGGTAAATTGTTGCTACTCCTCCTCCACGACCAGAACTTCTGGGATTTTGACAGTTTAAATAACCAGAGGGAGTTGATTCATTTAAACCAACATAATCTTCTTGCCCTAACCAAGTCTCTGTAAGGGAAATTAAATCAATCTGATGATCAATTAACAGATCATGGACTAACAGAGACTTGGGAGTTAGAGACCTAATATTTAATAAACCGCATTTAATTTTTAAATTATGAGGAGGAACAGAGGCCAAATCATTCAATTTAGAGGCTTTATGTTTAATTTGAGTTTTACTAATATTTTGCTTTATCACTTTGGGATGCTTATACATTATATTTTTATTCACTTTGGAGGGAGCAGACAACGATTCTCTGATGGGGAAGTCAGGGGCTAAGCTGAGGGGTGGCGGATGAAGAGGAGCTGCAGAGAGGCGTGTAAGACTGCGACTCTGCTTCCTGGTCCCAACTCTGAGTAGTCAGGGTTTTGGAAATTTGGATAAAAAAGATGCCAGATTGTTAGATAAATGAGAAGCACCATCCAAAGTGGGATGAATGCTGTCTCGTCTCATAAGACCAGGTTTTCCCCAAAAAGAGCTCCAATTGTCAATGTAGCCCACGTCATTTGCAGGACACCACACAGACAGCCAGCGGTTCAAGGATGACGAGCGGCTAAACATGTCATCACTGGTCAGATTGGGGAGGGGTCCAGAGAATACTACAGTGGCAGACATCGTTTTTGCAAAGTCACACACCGATTCTACATCAAGTTTCGTGACTTCCGACTGCCGGAGACGGATGTCATTAATGCCGGCGTGAATAACAATTGTGGAGTATTTACAGTTACTTTTAGCCAGCATTTTCAAATTTGACTCGATGTCGCCTGCTCTGGCTCCAGGAATGCATTTGACTATGGCCGCTGGAGTCTCTAGGTTCACGTTTCTGACTACAGAGTCGCCAGTGATCAGAGTTTTTTCCTCAGTGGGTGTGTCGCTGAGCGGGGAAAAACGATTAGAGACGTGAACAGGTTGGTGGTGAACCGGGGCTTTGCGACTAGGCTTCCTTCTCACCGTCACCCATCCAGTCTCCTCGCTGCTGAGGAGAGCCGAGGGACCGCTGACAGGGGGGCCTAAGCTAGCTAGCTCCACTGCAGCTAATGGGCGTCCGTCAAGATTAACTGGCGCAGACGGTGTTTCAATGCAGCGGAGCCGGGATTCCAAATCAGACATCCTCGCCTCGAGCGCATCAAAAAGACAACATTTATTACATTTACCGTTATCACTAAAAGAGGCAGAGGTGTAGCTAAACATCTGACAGAGAGAGCACACCAGAGGAGGAGAGGAAAGAGAGCTAGTAGCCATAGCTAATGGCTGGAGAGCAACCACACAGGCAGACAGCAAAACAGGAAGTGACAATACGTTACCACAAGGAAGTGACGATCCAACAGCGTCTATATACATGTTGCAGGCAGAGAGTAGACAGACTGAAAATTTTACGAAAAAAAAAAAAGAACAACTTTATTCTACGGAACAAGAAAATGTTTTTTCAGACAGCCAAAAAAAAAAAAGATGGGCGTCTCCAGCGCCTGTTGTTTCCAAGGCAACCAGTAATCCGTACTGGCAAAAGACATGTTTGCACAACAGCACAGCCTAGTGGTAGAAAAATAACACTGCAAAGACATGATACCCCAAGCCACTCACCAGACCACACTGCAAAGACCTGATATCCCAAATCACTCACCAGACCACACCCATCACCTGGAGCAAACAAACCCACAAACAACTCAAAACTAATCAAATCAAATGTCAAAACTAATCAAATATATACACAGTGACTTCCGGTTATGGCGGCCACATAGGAAGACGTGTTTCACACTGCTCTGCTCCTAAAAATAAAAAGTAGGCTAAAACTCTCTTAATTGGAACAAAAACCTATCCCAGCGTTTAGGCGCGGATATGGTAAAGACTAAGGCTGGGAAATTAGGGGGAGGAAAAAGTAATTCGACAAAACAATCCAAACTAACAGACTTCCACGCTCGTGACGAAGCAGAAAAATCTCCAGAGACTATGGCGGAGGAGGGAGCCAGCGGCGGAGCGGTAACTGCTGAGGAGAGGACAAATGCGGTGCTTGCTGCCATCAGCTCCATGAGAGCAGACTTTTCGTCTAAATTTGATGGGATTATAGCAGCAACAGAAGGAATGAGAAAGGAAATAAGCGACTGTATGGAACGAGTATCGCAGGCGGAGCTCCGAATCTCAAGTGCTGAAGATGACGTCACCAGCCTACAATCAAAGGTGCAATCACTGGAATTAAAATGTAAACGTCTCGAAGATAATGTCCTGTACTTAGAATCCCGCTCGCGCCGGAATAATTTGAGGCTGGTGGGCCTCCTGGAGGGAGCGGAGGGACGGGACCCATGTTCCTTTTTGGAAAAGTGGATTCCAGAAGCACTGAACAACGCGGACCTGCAGTCATCGGTCGTCTTAGAGCAGGGGTCACCAACGCGGTGCCCGCGGGCACCATGTTGCCCGCAGGGACCACATGTGTCGCCCGCAGGCCTGTTCTAAAAATAGCACAACTCGCAAGTGAGCTGCAGATGTAATTTTTTCTGCCGCTATTTTTTATTTTATATTTTTGATATTTTTTAAAATCACACTTGCATTTATATAGATTTTAAAATGACAATGTCTTAAAAATAAAAAAAAATGAAAATATGTTTATTATACGTAAAGTTAAGGTGAACTTTGAACCTAGTTCAAAGGTCAGTATTGTGCGCATGACAAAACCTTCACGCTTGTGGAGCGTAAGCTTAGCTAGCGGGCAGTTAAGATGGTGGGCGCAGTGCGGTTTCCAAGCCCAAAAACATGGCAAAAAAAGACAGAAAATTTATCATTTCAAAGTGAGCAGGAGGAAGAGTTCTTTTTTACTACCGTGAAAGGAAGCTGCGTGTATTTCATTTGCGGGGCGATGGCGAAGCGCCACTTCACTACCCACTTTTTTTTTTTTTTTGGACTTATCTTGTACCCGTAGGTAGATTTGTTCTGCAGTCCGGTAACAAGCCACCAGCCGCTGCGTGCGCAAGCGCCCCTTAACTCCCTAACCTGCATGTTTTTGCATGAAAAACGAGAACATGCAAACTCCACACAGATCACTGTTGGCCGGGGGCAGGGATCGAACCCACGATCCCCGCGATCCCCCGGCCGAGGGTAAACTGCTGCCGCGGTGCTAACCACTGCTCCACCGTGCATATAAGCACTCTCAGTGCTTGTTTAGTTTCTTCTCATGAAAGGACAGTGCTGGTTGCTCAAGCATGATTCTTGGCAAGAACTGTATGGATATAATTCCAGTGAAGAAGAACACACAAAAGTGTGTTTATTAAATGTAACAGATTTTGAGCAGAATTGCAGCAGATTTGTTCAGTTAAAAATGTGATAAGATTTATTTAATATGAAAGTTGATTTTTCTTAAATGTTGCATAACTTTTTCAAACATGGTTCAACATAGTTCATGAATTAAAAGGGTTTAGTTTTTTATGGTTAAAAGGGACTGGTGAAAACTGGACATTTTTTTATGAAATGTAGAAGGGATCATCTGAACAATTGCTGAGATTAATAAAAATAAAGTGTTGAATATTGATCTTGTCTGTTACCCACTCTAAGTTATTGATAATTATTTATTTATGTGTGTATATATATATATATATATATATATACGTATATATACAGTGGGGCAAAAAAGTATTTAGTCAGCCACCAATTGTGCAAGTTCTCCCACTTAAAAGATGAGAGAGGTCTCCAATTTTCATCATACGTATACCTCAACTATGAGAGACAAAATGAGAAAAAAAAATCCAGAAAATCACATTGAAGGATTTTTAATGAATTAATTGGTAAATTCCTCAGTAAAATAAGTATTTGGTCACCTACAAACAAGCAAGATTTCTGGCTCTCACAGACTTGTAACTTCTTCTTTAAGAGGCTCCTCTGTCCTCCACTTGTTACCTGTATTAATGGCACCTGTTTGAACTCATTATCAGTATAAAAGACACCTGTCTACAACCTCAAACAGTCAGACTCCAAACTCCACTATGGCCAAGACCAAAAAGCTGTCAAAGGACACCAGAAACAAAATTGTAGACCTGCACCAGGCTGGGAAGACTGAATCTGCAATAGGTAAGCAGCTTGGTGTGAAGAAATCAACTGTGGGAGCAATTATTAGAAAATGGAAGACATACAAGACCACTGATAATCTCCCTCGATCTGGGGCTCCACGCAAGATCTCACCCCGTGGGGTCAAAATGATCATGAGAATGGTGAGCAAAAATCCCAGAACCACACGGGGGGACCTAGTGAATGACCTGCAGAGAGCTGGGACCAAAGTAACAAAGGCTACATCAGGAACACACTACGCCGCCAGGGAATCAAATCTTGCAGTGCCAGACATGTCCCCCTGCTTAAGCCAGTACATGTCCAGGCCCATCTGAAGTTTGCTAGAGAGCATTTGGATGATCCAGAAGAGGACTGGGAGAATGTCATATGGTCAGATGAAACCAAAATAGAACTTTTTGGTAAAAACTCAATTTGTCGTGTTTGGAGGAGAAAGAACACCATATCTACTGTGAAGCATGGGGGTGAAAACATTATACTTTGGGGCTGTTTTTCTGCAAAGGGACCAGGATGACTGATCCATGTAAAGGAAAGAATGAATGGGGCCATGTATCGTGAGATTTTGAGTGAAAACCTCCTTCCATCAGCAAGGGCATTGAAGATGAAACGTGGCTGGGTCTTTCAGCATGACAATGATCCCAAACACACTGCCCGGGCAACAAAGGAGTGGCTTCGTAAGAAGCATTTCAAGGTCCTGGAGTGGCCTAGCCAGTCTCTAGATCTCAACCCCATAGAAAATCTTTGGAGGGAGTTGAAAGTCCGTGTTGCCCAGTGACAGCCCCAAAACATCACTGCTCTAGAGGAGATCTGCATGGAGGAATAGGCCAAAATACCAGCAACAGTGTGTGAAAACCTTGTGAAGACTTACAGAAAACGTTTGACCTCTGTCATTGCCAACAAAGGGTATATAACAAAGTATTGAGATGAACTTTGTTATTGACCAAATACTTATTTTACCGAGGAATTTACCAATTAATTCATTAAAAATCCTTCAATGTGATTTTCTGGATTTTTTTTTTCTCATTTTGTCTCTCATAGTTGAGGTATACCTATGATGAAAATTGGAGACCTCTCTCATCTTTTAAGTGGGAGAACTTGCACAATTGGTGGCTGACTAAATACTTTTTTACCCCACTGTATATATATATATATATATATATACATACACACACACACACACACACAATTTGTTATTTTAGAGGAGTGTGTCAAGCTGGTGCCCTTCACATGACTCGATACCCATGAAGTAGCTCTTGGTTTCAAAAAGGTTGGTGACCCCTGTCTTAGAGAGTGCTCACCGAATCGGCCCACCGAGAGATAATAAGACACCACCGAGGACGCTGATTATGAAGTTCCTCAGCTACAGAGACAAGATGACGGTCACCAACGCGGCGCGAGCTAAAGGGAAAATTAAATACCAGGATCAACAGGTGCGGTTCTACCCAGATTTGGCCACAGGAATTCAACAATTAAGGAGGCAGTTCGACCCCGCCCGTAAAGAGCTGCGCAACCTTGGGATTCGTCACGGAGTGATTCATCCAGCAAGACTGCTGGTCACATATAAGGACAGAACCCACACCTTCAAGACCCCTCAAGAGGCGCAGGAGCTCATTAAGCAGATCCAGGAGGAGACTGGTGGGAGCTAAGCATGAACATGACAAAGGTAGAACATTTAAGCATTTGTACAGGCATCTGATTGATCTGAAACATATAACATGACTACAAAATACAGACTGTATTATTAAAAAAAAAAAAAAGCTATGATGTACAAAGTTGCTATAAAACTTTGAAGTTATGTTGGAAAAACTCCAGAAGAGAGTTAATGTCATTAAAAAAGTAGTAGAGTCAGGGTGATTGAGAGGAGAAAGACAGAGTGGTTTGACTGATCCTCGCAGGTGTGGAACAGTCATTAGCTATAATGGGAGACAGAATTTTTTTTGATTTTGGGGGGGATTACCACGAATGTGGGGAAAGGGAATTTGTTTTTGTGTAGTTTGTAGGATGAATGTTCAACCATCCATGTTTTTGCTTCTCTGTATGAGCATGTTCATATTGCAAGGTAATCTCAAACTCCTTATTGATCATAGATCAAAGCGTTAATCTTAATTTAACTTCATGGAATTGCAGAGGTCTACAAAATCTAAAAAAACTTAAACAAGTTATGAATAAAATAAAAGACAGATTCAAAAATTGTGTTTTTACAAGAAACTCATCTAATAGAGGAGGATGTAAAAAGAATTAGGAGAAGATGGCAAGGAAATGTGTTCACCTCATCATTTTCATCCCGAGCCAGGGGAGTTATGGCTCTCATACATAAAACAGTCCCATTTCAAGTGAAAAATGTAATTGGAGACAAATTAGGAAGATATCTAATCATCCAAGGATCTTTGTTATTAGAAAATATAAATCTGGTGAACTTATACGGTCCCAATACTGATGTTTAAAACTTCTTCGTTAATTTATTTCTTACTTTATCATCACTTACAGGGCAACATATAATAGCGGGGGATTTTAATTGTACATTGAATCCCAGTATAGATAGATCAACAGGACTGGACTGTACGCACAATGAATGCAGGATGACCATTAATCATTTTATGAAAGAATTGAGATTGCTAGATATATAGAGAGAAATGAAACCACAAGTCAAAGCCTATTCTTGTTATTCTAATACCTATAAGACATTCTCACGTATTGACTACTTTTTGATCTCCAAAGAATTAAGGTCCAAGATTCAAAACTGTTTCTATGATAACATCGTGATCTCTGATCATGCACCCTGCTGTCTAATATATGTAGATAAGAAATTGACAAAGGATCCAGGTAGGTGGCATTTTCAGCATAAATGGCTTCAGGATGAGGAATTTGTTAAGTACATAGAAAAACAGATAGATGAGTTCTTTGATATCAATACTACACAAACATCAGCATGTATAAAGTGGGAGGCTTTCAAAGCTTTTATAAGGGGGCATATTATTAGTTATACAGGTTCAAAATCTAAGAAGACCCGAGAGGAGAGAGTCCAATTGGAACGTAAAATAAAAATTCTTCAAGAAAAAGTGTATGAAGGAAGTAACCCACAGTTAGAGAACGAATTACTGATTCTGAGAGCTGAATATGACAAAAAATCAGCGAATAGAGCTGCCTCGAGTCTTCTAAGATTGAAGCAAACTTTTTATGAACAAGGTGAAAAATCAGGAAAATTATTGGCATGGCAGATTAAACAATTAGAATTTAAAACACCAATTACCAGTATTATAAGTAACGGACAGGCAGTTATAGATCCTTTAGAAATTAATAGTGCCTTTAGAGATTATTATGAAAAACTATATGATACAAAAAAATGTACTGGAGTCTAAAATTAGTCGAGAAGAAGTTGGGCTAGCCATTGATAATATGAAATCAGGAAAAAGAGCAGGACCAGATGGTCTTCCAGTTGACCTCTATAAAAAATTTAAGAATAAATTAATAAAACCACTTTCGGAAATGGTTTTAGAAGCATTTCAAAATAGTAATTTACCACCATACATGAATAATGCCTTAATTATACTGTTGCCAAAACCAGGTAAACCCCCTAATAAATGTGAAAACATGAGACCAATAAGCCTATTAAATGCTGACCTTAAGATAATCTGTAAAATTTTAGCAAGACGACTACAAGAAATTTTACCAAAAATTATTAACCGAAATCAGAATGGCTTTATAATGGGAAGACAAGGCTTCCATAATGTAAGAAGACTATTTAATATTATTTATTCCAATAAAGAAGCACCGGATACAGCTCTCCTATCATTGGACGCCGAAAAGGCCTTTGACAGGGTCAAATGGTCCTATCTTTTTGAAGTCCTACAAAGGTTTGGACTTGGAAATAATTTCATAAAATGGGTTCAGATAATATACAATAATGCTACAGCAGAAATCCTAACAAACAGCAATATCTCAAAATCAATAAAAAATCAATAGAGGATGTCGACAAGGCTGTCCACTTTCACCCTTATTGTTTACTATGGCAATTGAACCTTTAGCGATGGCAGTACGTTTACATCCACAAATACAGTGATCCCTCGCTACTTCGCGCCTCACCTTTCGCGCCCTCAGTGCATCGCGGATTTTTCAAAAATATTCATCAAAAATTCAAAATTGAGAAAAAATGGGCGGGCGCTAGCAGAAGGCAGGGAGACTACATTAGAACATCAGGTATCAACACGGAGAGCCCGCACAACTCAAAATCCACCTCTCTGTTCGCTGTTCTCGTGTTGGCTCGGCTCGGGAGTCTCGCAAGCTGATTGGCCGAGACGTTTTACCCAGCTTCTCTCCCTGCCGAGCGCCCATACCCAGCGAAGGAAGACCGCATTCATTGTTCTTTATCGCTCGTGTTGCTTAGTCTCGCCGCGTGGAACTTTTCGCTGTTCTCTTGTGCCTTTTTGTGCGAAATAGTCGTCCCGTCGAGCCACTACGCCGCCTCCTGCAGCTTCTCCAGCTCTATCGGAAGCTGCCCTCGACGATCCTGCGCCTCTAGCACCTGACGATGAGGCGTCACCTGAGGAGCAGTAAAGCTCTCATTAACCTGTGCAGTAAATCATCTTCATCTTGAGTTACGTATCTTGTTATAAGAATAAAAGAGTTCTAAAAACATATTTATGTACACTTTATTTACATCTACGTATGTATCTACACTTACACACACACACACACACACGTATCATACATATGAGAGAGAGAGTGAGAGAATGAACGTACGTATTATTTATGGGTGACGTCATTAGGGGTGACGCTACTTCGCGGTTTTTCACTTTTCGCGGTCGGTTCTGGAACCCATTAACCGCGATAAGTGAGGGATCACTGTATATGAAATTAAAGTAGGACCAACAGAACATAAAATCTCCCTGCCGATGACATAATTTTGTTTATGTCGAATTTTTAAAAAATCAATTCCGACCTTGTTAAACTTAATAAAGAACTTTGGGGAAATATCAGGATATAAAATAAATAAAACTAAATCTTCAATATTAATGCTAAATGAGACCCAGAGAAATCACCCAGCTCCTGAGGTAAATCAATTCAATGTTGTAAATCAGTTTAAATATTTAGGAATTCAAATTTTGCCTAAGCTAGAATCAGTCGCCAGTGCCAACTATGAAGCCTTAATGACAGATATTAATGAGTTACTTCAGAGATGGATGTCACTACCAATGTCGATGATCGGGAGAATCAATATACTTAAAAGTAATATTTTACCCAAAATACTCTATTTATTTCAATACATTCCTTTACCACCACCTTCAGATCTATTCTCAAGAATTAAAAAAAAGTTAGTGGAATTTATATGGAACAATAGGAAGGCTAGATTACGTCTGTCCTTACTATATTTACCATTTGATCGTGGAGGTCTGAAATGCCCAAACTTTATGTTGCATTACTGGTCAGTACAACTGAGGTCTATGACATATTATTTTTCATCAAATGATCTCCCTCACTGGACTGAAATGGAATCATACAATTTACCTTTACCTCTTCCCTTATCCATATACTCAGACTCGGCAAAAGAATTACAGAAACAAGTTAAAAATCCAATTGTAAAGCATATGATCAAAATATGGTGTGAAACCAAAAAATATTTAAAAGAACCACACTTATTGTCACAATTTAGCCCAATATGGGGTAATCAATATTTTACACCAGGGAGAGCGGATGCTGTATTTAAAGTATGGAATTTAAAAGGGATTCAAAAGATTCAAGACTTATATTCGTCACGTTCAGATAATGTCTTTTGAAGAACTGAGGATCAAATTTAATCTTAATAGAACACATTTTTTAAAATATATTCAGCTTAGGAATTTTATTCGATCAAATCAAAATAATGCTCTCACCCGACCTACTTATTCATCCTTGGAAAAAATTTTGACGAAAGATAGTAAGAGAAAGGGTATTATTTCAGAGTTTTATAACTCATTGACACTATTCTCAAGAGAAAACTCACAGAAAAGACTGAATTATTGGAAAGAAGACCTGCAAATTGAAATTTCAGAGGAACAATGGGAATTGACTTGTACAGAAGCTCAAACCAAATCAATAAATGTATGTCTTAAATTGATACATTTTAAATGGTTAATGCGGATGTATGTTACACCAGTGGAGTTAAAGTAGAACTGCACTCACCTTTTTGCCAAAAAAGTAGAATAGCAGATTAATTCCTTATTACCTATTGTATTTTTCAACACATAAAAGAAATTTTTAGGCCGTGCGATGGCCAAGCTATAAGCCGATAAACTTTTGCCTCTGGCTGGCAGTGCCAAACAAACCGGAAGTAGTGCAGACGACGCTGCGTGACGTCACGAGTGTGACCCTTATCAAAACAACAATGGCAGATGATAGCAGTTCCAGCAGTCAAGAACACCAGAGTTTTCAGAGTGAAGAGGCATTCAGGATCGGTGACGAGACAGAGGAGGATGCAGGAGTGTCAAGTGAACAGGAAGAGAGCGAGGGAGGCATCGAACCGTACAGATTAGAGCCAGAATTTTCGGGGGATTCCAGCACCGACTCAGACCGCAGCAGTGATGGGGAGGAGAGTCGCTTATTGAATACAGAATGGTGAGTCTTTACTTTGGCATGTTTGGGGTGTCAGGATAAGGAAAATTAACAATAAAAAAGAAAGGGGAAAAAAACCATCAGCATTTTTCCAACTTATTACAGTGATCCCTCACTTATCGCGTTTAATGGGGACCAGAACCGACCGCGAAAAGTGAAAAACCGCGAAGTAGCGTCACCCACCCCCAAGGGCGTCACAAGCACTATTTTGCACAAAAAGGCACAAGAGAACAGCGAAAAGTGCCACTAAGCAACACGAGCGATAAAGAACAATGAATGCGGTCTTCCTTCGCTGGGTATAGGCGCTCGGCAGGGAGCGAAGCTGGGTAAAACGTCTCGGCCAATCAGCTTGCGAGGTAAAACGTCTCGGCCAATCAGCTTGCGAGGTAAAACATCTTGGCCAATCAGCTTGCGAGATTCCCGAGCGGTGAAGAAGTGGGCGGAGAGGAGTGGAGCGGTGGTCAGAGAGGTAGATTTTGAGTTGTGCGGGCTCTCCGTGTTGATACCTGATGTTCTAATGTAGAAGGCAGGGAGAAGGCAGGGAGACTACATTAGAACATCAGGTATCAACACGGAGAGCCCGCACAACTGAAAATCTACCTCTCTGACCACCGCTCCACTCCTCTCCGCCCACCTCTTCACCGCTCGGGAATCTCGCAATCTGATTGGCCGAGACGTTTTACCTCGCAAACTGATTGGCCGAGACGTTTTACCCAGCGAAGGAAGACCGCATTCATTGTTCTTTATCGCTCGTGTTGCTTAGTGGCACTTTTCGCTGTTCTCTTGTGCCTTTTTGTGCAAAATAGTGCTTGTGACGCCCTTGGGGGGGGGGGGTGACGTTACTTCGCGGTTTTTCACTTTTCGCGGTCGGTTCTGGTCCCCATTAAACGCGATAAGTGAGGGATCACTGTATATCTAGAAACGCATCGCTTCCCGGTCGCTTTTCCTCCCCCTTTCTTTTCTTTCGTCGCCATGACAGCTTTCCTTGGCCACTGAACAGATCTTGCCAGGTGTTGGAAGTGTTTTGTAGTCGACTATCACGACAAAATGCACCAAAAACAACCAGTGTCGACGTGCTCGCAATGGTAAACGTGGAGGACTGTGTCACACTCGTGACGTCACGCGGAACTCCGGCTGCACTTCGGCGGATTTGTCTGATTTTTCAGGGCGGGAAATTCAAAATCGCGATTTTCTCCAAGATTCCGGGATTTGTGGAGGGGGTGCCAATGATAAATTATCTTTATAATTGTATGTACTATCACCCAGTGCCGTTCAATACCGTTCAGTTCAGTTCTACTTTAAATAGATATAACAAAAATATACCAGATACATGCACAAAATGTATGGAAAGTAAAGGAACCCTATTTCACTGTTTATGGGAATGTAGAAAAATCAGAATGTTTTGGGAAGAGGTGAGGGTAACAATTGAAAAAATAATTTCAAAACAATTCACATTGAACCCTAAACTGTTTTTGTTGGGTCTGTATCCAGAAAAGCATAACTTTAATAAGAGTGAAAGAGCATTCATAGACCTCAGTTTGCTTAATGCCAAAAAATGTATTGCGCTACTGTGGAAAAAGACTCATAGACCAGATGTGACTCAGTGGTTAAGACAGATGTTAACAAACCTTCCACTAGAAAGAATAACATACATACTGAAATCAAAGGAAAATGTGTTTGAGAATATATGGAGACCTTTCATTGATTATGTAAAGAAATTAAACATAACTTCTGAAGAAGAAGGTGAATGTGTGTGGGCCTTGCAAATTCCAAATTGGTGAATGTATAATATGTATACTTATGTAATAGATTACCTAGACTAAACAGAGGAGCATTGTTGACGACTTGCCTTTGTTAGTGGTTGTTGGTGTTTTTAGTACATTTTTTTTTTGTAGTTAGTGTTTTTTGTTTTTTTTTTAATTACTTTAGTGTTAGTTTTGATTGTTTGTGCCATGTTTGTAAAAAAAAAAAAAAGGTTCAATAAAAAATATTGTGGAAAAAAATATATACACAGTGGTGTGAAAAGATGTTTGCCCCTTCCTGATTTCTCATTTTTTTGTATGTTTGTCACACTTAAATGTTTCAACTCATCAAACAAATTTAAATATTAGACAAAGGTAACACAAGTAAACACAAAATTCTTTTTTTTTTAAAATGAAGGTGTGTGAAAAAGTGACACCCCCCCCCCCCCCAGGTTAAAACATAAATTAACTGTGGTTTATCACATCTTTGGAAAGCTGAGTTCAATTTCTCTAGCCACACCCAGGCCTGATTACTGCCACACCTTTTCTCAATCAAGAAATCACTTTAATAGGACCTGCCTGACAATGAAAAATGAAGTATGAGAGGCCAGTAGTGAATGGGATTTAACTGGGATTCTGGGAACAGATGGAGATGGAGAGGCAATAAGAATCATGAGAAGGGCTCTCTTCTCTTTTTTTTTTTTATTCAAGTTTTTGTAAAGGGTATACACGTCATTACAGCATTGCATTGTTTACATTTTCATCACATGTTCCCTTTTTTTTTGTTATTTGACAACATTGGAAGAATAATTATTACAACACCCCTTTTTTAAGTGAAAGAAAAAGTGAAATTAAAGAAAGAACAAAAAAAAAAACAAAAGCAAAACAAAAGAGCAAAAAAACAAAAAACAAAAAATAAAAAAATAAAAAATAAATAAAAATAAAAGAGCATCTGAGTAGCGTTGGAACAAAGAGCGGTGTGGGGAGACTTGAATAACGAAACCGAATTGTCTTTCATTTCAGTTTATTCAAGAAATCATTCCACTGTCTGCTCTTATTCTTGAGCAGCGAACAAAGAGGCTGAACACACCAAAGTTCTCTCATTTAAACCTTCTCACATCAAACCATTTCCCTCGCGGGGGAAATCACACATCTATATCAAAGTCTCTTTATTCACATTCATTAGCCTTTTATTTACATAACTCCCCCTTCTCTCTTCTCGAGCCTCAGTGGTCAGGAAGTCTTCTGTCCCCTGTCCTCCGCAGGGGGTCCAGGCTCTGTGGCTCCGCACCGCAGGGGGCTGGCTCTCCTT
Source organism: Pholidichthys leucotaenia (assembly GCA_020510985.1). NCBI lineage: Eukaryota > Metazoa > Chordata > Actinopteri > Cichliformes > Pholidichthyidae > Pholidichthys > Pholidichthys leucotaenia. The sequence continues at coordinate 206,879,744 of CM035839.1, forward strand.
CATCGTGGTTAAATCACATATGCAGTGTCCAACATATACATGTCTCACAACACAGCCATATAACCCCCCCCCAAACGATGAAGAACAGACTAATTCCCAAAATTTAATAGCACCTTACTCACTACTGAATAATCAACACCAACATTCAGTCTGTGCGCCGCTTGGGCTTCAGCCGTCTGCCGAATCTGCTGTGCGTTGGCCCCGCCTTGCCTGCGGTGCTGTTCTGCTTCGGGTCTGTTGACTGAGGAAGAGAGTGGTTAATTGCCCTCTGCGGGGGCCTGCCTCGTCGAGGCGCCACCGCGACCGGTACAGACACGTCCTTCATGACAAAAGCAGGTTTTAGTCTGTCAATACTGACTGTCTCTTTTCTGTCCCCAAAATCTAGCACAAATTGCTTATCACCTGCCTCCAGCACTCGAAATGGCCCTTCGTAAGGTGGTTTGAGCGTTGCTTTAAGGGCTTCGCGCCTGACAAAAACGAAATCGGCATTTTTCAAAGCCCTGGGGACGAAAACTCGTGGAAAAGCGTGATGAACCGGACCCGGGAGCGTGTCTGCCCCCGTGCCAACTAACGGTCCCAGAGCAGAGAGAGGTGGGGGCTCTGGGTGCTCTGGTAAAAACTCGCCCGGCAGCCTCAGAGTTTGTGCGAATACCAGCTCCGCTGGGGAGGCGTCTAAGTCCTCTTTAGGCGCAGAACGCAACCCTAATAAAACCCATGGGAGTTTATTTACCCAATCTGCATCCGTGAGCGACGCTCTGAGTGCTGCCTTCAAAGACCTATGAAAACGCTCGCATAAACCATTAGCCTGACGGTGGTAAGCCGTAGTGCGGTGAATTTTGGCTCCTAAGCCGTTGGCCATCGCTGACCACAGCTCAGAGATGAATTGCGGTCCTCTATCGGACGTAATGTCCGACGGAACCCCGAAGCGCGCCACCCAAGCCGTTAAAAAAACGCGAGCCACCTCCGCGGCCGTGGTCGTCGCAAGTGGGACCACTTCCGGCCAACGTGTGGTGCGGTCCACCATTGTCAAAAGATACGTGAACCCCTGTGATGCCGGTAGGGGGCCCACAAGGTCGACGTGCACATGGTCGAACCTTCTGGCCGGAATGCGGAACGGTTCTAACGGGGCTCTTGTGTGCCTGTGAATTTTGGCCCGTTGACAGGAAATGCAGGTTTTTGCCCATTCCTTCACGTGCTTGCGCAGGCACGGCCAAACAAACTTTTCCGCCACTAGTTTCACCGACGCGCGCACCCCCGGGTGCGCCAGTGAGTGGACCGAGTCAAAAACACGGCGGCGCCACGTGGCCGGAACCACCGGACGCGGGCGCCCCGTCGACATGTCGCAGATCAGGGGGGGCATACCGGTTTGTAAACACTTGCTCTCCAGCCTCAACCCTGTTGGTCCAGACTGGAGCGCGCGCACGTCTGCGTCCGCCCCCTGGTCCGCTGCCATGGCTGCGTAATCTATACCCACGTGCACCGGGGCTGCGCGCGCCACCGTGCCGCTCTCCTGCGGCGCGGTCACGGTGGCCCGTTCTGCCTCTGCGCGTGTCGGGGTCGTGAACGCGCGTGAGAGACAATCCGCTACTACATTGAATTTGCCCGCGACGTGCCTAATGTCAGTGGTAAATTCCGAGATTGCGGCCAGCTGCCTCTGCTGCCTGCCGGACCACGGATCTGAAATTTTGGCCATGGCGTATGTGAGCGGCTTGTGGTCCACATAAGCGGTGAAGCACCGTCCTTCCAGCCAGAACTGGAAATGACGAATAGCCAAATGCAGCGCCAACAGTTCTCTGTCAAACGCGCTGTATTTTCGCTCAGCCGCGCTTAAAGATTTGCTAAAGAAAGCCAAAGGCTGCCAAACTCCGGCTACCTGTTGCTCAATAACGGCCCCTATGGCTAAATCTGAAGCGTCTGTCGTCAGCGCGATACGTGCTGCAGGGTCTGGGTGGGCCAGGAGCGCAGCGTCAGCCAAGGCTTTTTTAACCTCTGTGAACGCGCGCTCCCGCTCCGGGGACCATTCGACCGCCTGGGTCGGCTTTTGTTTTTTGAGCGCGGCATATAACGGTTGCATGATTTGAGCTGCGTGGGGCAGGAACCGGTTATAAAAATTCACCATCCCCAAGAATTCCTGTAGTGATTTGACCGTTTGTGGACGGGGAAAATCCGCTACCGCGCGTACTTTCTCTGGTAACGGAACCGCTCCCTCCGGGGAGACGCGGTGACCCAAAAAATCAATCCGCTCAACGCCGAACTGGCACTTGGCTGGGTTAACTATTAAGCCGTGCTCTCCCAGCCTCCTAAAAACTGCTGTGAGGTGCGTTTCGTGTTCGTCCTCTGAAGTACTCGCGACCAAAATGTCGTCGAGGTACACAAACACGAAAGGGAGATCGCGTAACACGGCATCCATCATCCGCTGAAATGTTTGCGCCGCCCCTTTGAGACCAAACGGCATGCGTAAAAATTCGAAAAGTCCGAACGGGGTTATTACCGCTGTTTTAGGAATGTCCTCCGGTTGGACCGGGACTTGGTGATAGCCGCGAACTAGATCAATCTTTGAAAAAATGCGCGCCCCCGCCAGGTGCACCGAAAAATCCTGAATGTGCGGGATGGGATAACGATCGTGTGCCGTAGCGTTGTTTAGCCTGCGGTAATCCCCGCACGGTCTCCAGGAGCCATCGGCTTTCGGTACCATGTGCAGCGGCGAAGCCCACGGGCTCTTCGACCTACGAACGATGCCCAGCCTCTCCAGGCTGGCGAACTCCTCGCGCGCAATGGCGAGCTTAACTGCATCCAAGCGCCGAGCTTTTGCAAACACGGGAGGACCAGAAGTGGGGATGAAGTGTTTCACCCCGTGCTTCGCGACCGTCGCTGAAAAAGTGGGCACAGTGAGCGCTGGAAATTGGGTGAGGAGTGTGTGAAACTTACCACCTGCTGTAGCGACGTGGGTCTGTACTGGTGGCGGGGACACTCGAGCTGAACAGGGGAGAGAGTAAAAAGAGAGTGCATTTACCAGCCGTCTATTAGCAAGATCAACTAACAGATTGTGTGAACACAAAAAATCCGCGCCCAACATGTTGAAACTCACCGCCGCTACTACAAAAGTCCATTCATATGTGCGGCCATGTAAGCATAAAGGCAAGGTCCTTCTCCCGTAGGTGTTGATGTTCGAGCCATTTGCCGCTGTAGCTCCGTCACCGTGGGGTCCAGCTACCCGGTCCGCGTATGTTGGGGTGATGAAGCTCACTTGTGCTCCGGTGTCAATGAGGAACACTCGTCCGGAGCGCGCATCCGTGATGTAGAGCAGCTTGTTGCGTTCTCCGAGGGTCGAAGCTGCTAGCGACCCCCGGTCTTGCCGTTTCCCGAACTCCTGAAGATGCAGGGCGGCACACACCTGCGTGCCTTCTCTGCGAACCTCCGATGGTAAAAGCAGAGATCTTCTCCTCCGCTGTGTCGTGCCCGCGCCTCTGTCGCCGGGCTATTGGCTCCCCCTCGTCGCGGCCGTGTTGCCGCCGTCGTCGGCCAGTCTGGTTCTGCCGCCTCTGGCTCCCCGCTGTCTCGGGTCGCTGCTGTGGTTGCTTGCCCGCCGCAGGCGTCCAGGATCCCGTCTGCCTCCTGGGCCAGCTCCCGGAACTCCTCCAGGGTGTGACACTTTTTGCCGGCCAGCGTGCTTCTCGCATGCGCCGGGAGGTTGGAGAGGAAGATGAACTGAAAAATGAAATCATCGTTGTCCAACCCTCTCAGCTGTATCATCTCCTCCATCAGGGCGCTCGGCCTGTGTCCACCTTGGTCTAGCAAAGACAGGATCCTCCTCGCCCTCACTTCAGCCGAGGGGGTGAAAAACTTGATGAGGGTGGATTTCAGCTTGCCGTACCTGTCGGTCGCGGGTGGCTGCTCCACCAAGCTTTGCACGCACCGAGCTGTGCTGTTGTCCAGTTTAGCGATGACATGGTGGAACTTAGTGTCATCCACCGTTACTCCTGCGAGCGCGAACTGCGACTCTGCTTGCAGAAACCACGACCGTGGGTTATCCTGCCAGAAATCAGGCAGCTTAACGGCCACTGCGCTCGCCAGCTCTGAGCGCTGTGAGTCCGGGACCCTGAGAATTTCTTCGTTCATTCTCAACGTCGTCAGTCACCAATGTGGGGAGACTTGAATAACGAAACCGAATTGTCTTTCATTTCAGTTTATTCAAGAAATCATTCCACTGTCTGCTCTTATTCTTGAGCAGCGAACAAAGAGGCTGAACACACCAAAGTTCTCTCATTTAAACCTTCTCACATCAAACCATTTCCCTCGCGGGGGAAATCACACATCTATATCAAAGTCTCTTTATTCACATTCATTAGCCTTTTATTTACATAACTCCCCCTTCTCTCTTCTCGAGCCTCAGTGGTCAGGAAGTCTTCTGTCCCCTGTCCTCCGCAGGGGGTCCAGGCTCTGTGGCTCCGCACCGCAGGGGGCTGGCTCTCCTTCATCGTGGTTAAATCACATATGCAGTGTCCAACATATACATGTCTCACAACACAGCCATAAGCGGTGCCATTATTGAAATGGTATTTGTCAAAGATTAGATCTAATGGAAGACACATATGCGTTCCAGAGTTGCCAAAAGTTCATGAACCCATCCATGTCCTGTCTCAGTGCGAATGTCAACTTTTCCATCGAGTAAATGTCTTGGATCATGTTAATCCAATCTTCAGGTGTAGGACAGTCCTTCAACATCCATTTTTTTAGTTAGGGCTTTTTTACTTGCCAATATTAAAACAGTGAATAAGTATTTTTCTCCTCGTCTTTCCAGTGAGTCCGGAAGTAAACCCAAATACAAAGTTACAAAAGAAAAGGGGACTGTTATTTTGAATATTTTCCCCAATATTGTCTGTACATTGGTCCAATATTGGTGGATAACTGGGCATGACCAAAACACATGAAAATGATTTGCAGTCTCTTCACCACACAAGCGCCAACAATTCAACCCCTTATGAGTAAATTTGTTTGGTGCAGGTGTTCTGAAAAATCTTACCAAATTTATCCATCCAAATTCTCTCCACTGCAGGGATGAGGTACTTTTCCATTGCTGTTTATTTAGCTTTTCCCATATTTCCAGTTGTAAAGTGAAATTCCCCTCTTTTTCCCATCTCTCTTTTATATATGATGTGTTGTCTCCTTTTAAGTCTTGAAGACCTTGGTATATTTTAGAGATGTATCTGATCCCTGGGATCCCTTTATATGCCATTAAGAAGACCTTCAGAACACCTGACTGGGCCCTTTCCAAAACCTCCTTTTTAAGTATATTGTTTATGTGGTGTCTAAGCTGAAAGAACCTGTAAAGGTCTTGATTTATTAGACCTTGTTTTTTCAAATCTTCAAAACTTTTTAAAATTTGCCCTTTAAAAAAATCGTAATATTTTATCAGTCCTTTCTCTTTCCACTTTTTAAACCTAGTGTCTGTTTTATTAGGAGTAAAGTCTTGATCATAGGCAATCCATTGCAGAAATCGATAGGGCTCTTTAGTTTGATTCTCTCTGACTATCTTAAACCAAATTTTTAGCGGGGTCTCTATCCACGGGTTAGTGTTATTCAAAAGTTTAGGTAAGGCATTGTTCCCTATTATCGCCTGTAGGGGGATGTCACTTGTTATTTGGCATTCCATCTCCTTCCATTGTGTAGTGTAGACTGGGTTACATATCTCTACTCAAGTTTTAATTTGTGCGGCTTTAAAATAGTCCCTGATATTTGGCAGGGCGAGCCCACCTTTGTCTATGTTTAGCTGTAGGGTTCTATATCTGATTCTAGGTCTCTTGCCCTGCCATATGAATCTTGAGATCCTTCTGTCCAGTTCTTGCCATGTTTTTTTGGGAGGTTCTACCGGTATTGTTTGGAAAAGGTACAGAAGACGTGGAAGTATATTCATTTTGACTGCTTCAATTCTTTGTGCAGTACCCAAGAATGGTATCATATTCCATCTTGCTAAATCAGATTTTATTTTTGCCACCAGTGGATCATAGTTTAGCGTTATAATTTTGTTGAGTTGTTTCGGGATATTGACCCCCAGATATTTCATAGATTCCATCTCCCAGTTAGTTTTGAGTTTGCTTAGTAAATATTGATTTGGGTCATAGTTGAATGTTAAAACTTGGGTTTTATGCATGTTTAGTTCGTACCCCGATAAATCTCCATACTCTGAAAAAACTGAGATTAGTTCTGGAAAAGAGGTGTTCGGCTGCCCCAGGTATATTAAAATGTCATCAGCAAAGAGTGCTATTTTATGTTCCTTCTGACCAAGTGTAATACCTTGAATTTTTTGATTCTGTCTTATCCGTTGGCTCAGAGGTTCTATGAAGATTGCAAAGAGCAGTGGAGACAAGGGGCAGCCCTGACGACATCCTCTTTCCAGCTCAAAAGATTTTTTTTTTTTTTTGTTACTTATTTGTACCCGTAGGTAGATTTGGTTTGCAGTCTGGTGACAAGCCACCGGCTGCTGGTCGCTGCGTGCGCGAGCGCCCTAAACCTACATGTTTTTGGTATGCGGGAGGAAACCGGAGAAATCCCGGAGTAAACCCACGCAACACGGGGAGAACATGCAAACTCCACACAGCTCACTGTTGGTCGGGGGCTGGGATCGAACCCACGATCTCATGATCCCCGCGATCCCCCGGCCAAGGGTAAAACTGTGCTGCCACAGTGCTAAACCATTGCGCCACCGTGCAGCCCAAAAGATGATGATAAATTACCGTTAATCCTTATTTTAGCTGTTGGTTTTTTATATAATGCCTGGATAGTTCTAATGAAGTTGTTATGAAAATTGAAACTGGATAAGATTCTATATAGGAAAGACCAGTCGACCGAATTGAATGCTTTTTCAGCATCTAATCCCATTATGACTGCATTTAAGTTATCTACTACTACTAACCAACCTGCACTTATATAGCGCTTTTCTAGTCACAAAGACCACTCAAAGCGCTTTCACTAGTACTAACCCTCTATTCTAAGGGCCTATAGGAAACAGATATCTAGGGACAATTTAGAACAGCCAATTAACCTAACATGCATGTCTTTGGATTGTGGGAGGAAACCGGAGCCCCCGGAGTAAACCCACGCAGCACAGGGAGAACATGCAAACTCCACACAGAAAGGTTCCAACCCCTGCCAGCCTGGGGATTCGAACCAGGAACCTTCTAGCTGTAAGGCAACAGTGCTAACAGTGCTAACCACTGCACCACTGTGCTGCCCACGGTGGTGCAGTATTTTTTTATATGATGAATTATGTGTAAAGTGCATCTAATGGTGTCCTGTGTCTGTGTTTGTCTTATAAAACCTGTTTGGTCTAAATGAATTAAGTCTGTCAGTATATTTTCTAACCTTTTGGCAAGGATAGTGGTAAAAAGCTTATAGTCCCGATTTAATACACTGATTGGTCTGTAGTTGGAGCATTCTAGTTTATCCTTTTCAGGTTTAGGTATGATTGCAATGACCCCTTCTCTCCAGGAGGGGGGGATTTCCCCTGTGTGGAGGACGTAGTTAAATGTTTTCAGGAGGAGAGGAGATAGTTGCTGTTTAAACGTGCAGCCACGGCGCTAACCACTGCGCCACCGTGCAGCCACGGCTGCACGGTGGCGCAGTGGTTAGCACTGCGGCAGCACAGTTTACCCTTGGCCGGGGGATTGTGGGGATCGTGGGATCGTGGGTTCGATCCCAGCCCCCGACCAACAGTGATCTGTGTGGAGTTTGCATGTTCTCCCCGTGTTGCGTGGGTTTACTCCGGGATTTCTCCGGTTTCCTCCCACATGCCAAAAATATGCATGTTAGGTTAATTGGCTGTTCTAAATTGTCCCTAGATATCTGTTTCCTATAGGCCCTTAGAATAGAGGGTTAGTATTAATGAAAGCGCTTTGAGTGGTCTTTGTGACTAGAAAAGCGCTATATAAGTGCAGGTTAGTTAGTTAGTTAGTAAAGGTTTTGTACCACTCTGCTGTATAGCCATCTGTTCCAGGGGATTTGTTAGCTTTAAGTTTCATAATTGCTTTTTCTAATTCTTTAGGTTGTATTTCTGACAGTAGTGTTTTATTTTGAGACTCAGTAAGTTGGGGAAGGTTTAATGTGTTTAGGAATGCTTCGGATGCGCTTTTATGATTTTTGAGGGAGTACAAGTTCTTATAGTAGTTTTCGAAGCTTTTAAGAATATCCTGAATTCTAAATTTTATTTCCTTTGATACTGGGTCTCTGATTTTGTAGATTGCTCTCTCCGTTTGTTGTTTCCTCAATTTATAGGCTAGTAATTTTGCCGATTTGCTGCCTGCTTCATAGTATTTTTGTTTCAGAAATGTAAGTTTCTTCTGGATTTCTATTGTGTAGATCTCATTTATTTGTTTTTTAATTTCCTTAATTTCGAGCGAGTCATTAGAATGAGGGTTGTCTTTGTGCTCTTTTTCTAGGTTCTTAAGTTCTGACTCTAATGTGGTTAGTTTTTCTTGTCTCAGTTTCTTTTGGATTGCCAGTTTTGCAATAATCTTTCCCCTTATTACCGCTTTGCATGCATCCCACAGTATTAAAGGGGATACTTCTCCATTATCATTTTCTTCCAAATATCTGAGAATATCTGATTCCAATTCATCTTTCAGTGGTCCTTTCAGGACATTTGAATTTAACCTCCAAGAAAATGTATTATTTGTGTATTTTTGGATACTTAAGTCCATATAGATCGGACTGTGGTCAGAGAGATCCATCAGTCCTATTTTACATGTTTTTACTCTTCCAATGTCTCTATTAAACATAAAAAAAATAGTCAGTCCTTGAGTATGATGAATGTGGTGCTGAGTAAAATGTATAATCTTTTACACTGGGGTTGAATTCCCTCCACACATCACAGATTCCCATTTCTTTTAGTAGCATCCGAGTTTTCCTACTTTGAGTGTTATTTTGATGTGGAGAATTACCTGATGCATCCCAGTATGGATTCAGTCTTAGATTGAAGTCTCCACCACATATCACTAAACCTTGGGCTTTAGTTATCATTAGGTCAAATACATTTTAATAAAATTTCCAGTTAGCCCCTAGAGGTGCATATACATTCAGCAGGGTGATATCTTCTCCCTCTAGCCGCCCAAGTACCAAACTGTATCTCCCTTCTTTATCTTTGTGTTCTGATTTTTTTTCAAATGTAATTTTGGTTGAGATCAATGTCGCTACTCCCCTCCTCCTCCCTGACTTATATGAAGATGAAGAGATCATTTTAAACCCTTGTCTATTGAGTTTAGTGTGCTCCATGTCTGTTAGGTGGGTTTCTTGTAAAAATATTATTCCTGCTTTGTCTTTTTTCATTTTGCCTTGAATCTTGGATCTTTTAACTGGATTCAGGATCCCTTTTACATTATATGAGATTATTTTGGTTACACCCTGTTTCTCCATTGTGTTGTCTTATTTAGTATAACAGTGTGGTGGCCCTCTTTTATGCTACTCAGAAACTGAAAGAACATTAAGAACATAAAAAACATTAAGAACATAGTGTATAAAACTTTAAAACAAAAAACTGACAAAAGAACTTCCTGAGCTGAGGTCTTTTTAGAGACCCTGGAAAAGCCTTGATGGAGTGTAGGCTCTGAGGGAAATTCCTCAAACTCTGTTACGTGTTGAGGGCCCTCTCTTACCCCTGTAAGTTGTCCCATGGTTTTAACGTGAATTTCAGATCCCAATCTGAACTTGTAATGATTTTTTTTTTATGCCTATACCCTATGAAGTTGTGTGCACCCTACCACCACCATCACAGCAAACGTTCACGCTAATACAGTATTTGTTAGTGTGGGGAGAACATGTGGATCATTGTCACATTTCTATTTTAACAAGTTTTTTTGTTTGTTTTTTTTTAAAGACTTATTTGTTTCTAATATTATGTCTGTTCCATGAAATGTTTTACCACATGCTGATTCTGCATCTCCTTTAATGCTTGTTACCTTGTAGGAGGGGGGTTGGATGTGTAGACTGACTAAAAAAATCGTTATTCCCTCCTGTAAACGGCCAGTTTTTCCTTGTAGCTCTGGCACTGGGTTTCCCGCTGCTGGCCCGTGGATTTTGAGGGTCTCTGTGTGGACCACGTTTGAGCCTTGATTCTTTCGATTGGGTCTGCTGCGGGTTTAAACACCGTTACCGGGAGCCCTCTTCTCGCCATATCCGCGGTTGCTTCTTCCGCCGAGTTGTAGATACACGTCTCATCGCCGTAGAAAACCCTCAGCTTCGCCGGAAATGGTGTCTGGAAGTGCAGTGTTTTCTCTCGTAGTACCTTTTTAGCGTCATTGTATTCCCGACGCTTTTTAAGGACCTCCGGGGCGTAATCGTGTTCCAAGAAAACTTTTCTCTCTTGGTGCATAAATCCTTTTTTCTGCCAAGCCAGTCTTACAACCTCTTCTTTTATTTTGGAGTTGGAAAACTTCACAATCACCGATCGTGGAGGCGCTTCCGCCGCTGGCCTAGGGGCTAATGTACGGAGCGCCCTTGTAACGGATGCCAACTAGTACTGTTCGGCGTAGAACGTTAATAAAACCTCCCTCCCGAAAGCCTCATACAGTATCGGTAGCGCTGAGCTATCGGTCGGACCTTTAGCTCAGCGCGATCGTGCTGTGTCTCCCATGCTCGAACTGTGTAGTTGACTGAGAGGTCGCGGGTTCGTGTCCCGTGTGGGGCGAACTGCGCAGGATGATCTCTGTCACACCCTTTCTATCTTCAAGTCGGTGGTTTGGGGAATATCCAACTTCTCTCTCGGTAAGGATTCCACGCATGTCGCCATTGTGGTGAAACCATCCTCGACTCCTTCTTTCAGACCATGAATTCTTATGTTGTCTCTTCTCAGTCTTCCTTCTTGGTCGGTTAGCTTAGCCTCCAGTCTTGACTGCCTTTTGTGTAGATCCAGCACGGTATCTTCAAGCCCTTTTATTCTTTCCTCTGCTTCCAAGATTCGGTCCTTGGCCTGGTCCACTCTGCTGTTTTGTCCTTTTTAATTCTTCTTTGATTTCACGAAATTCGGCCCAACACTCTTGGCGAAATCGTCTTAGTTCTTTAAGTACCATTTTCAAGCTAACCTTTTTGTTAGCTTCATTCAGCTCCTCGTCTTCTGAATGGAAATCCTCCAGATTCTTCGGCCGATGCGTGTCCTGGCCTGGTAAATGTCAATTTCTTCTGTTTTCCTTTAGGCATGATGACTTTGTCTTTTGATTTTCACTCTTCCAAACATCCGTTAAATCTGATTTTCAAGATATTTTCCTGGATTGGGTCTGGGAGCTTCAGCGTTAAGCTGCTATCACCATGGTGTCCAGACCGGAAGTCTCTCTTTTCTCTTTTTTAAATAACACAGGATTAAGTCATAGAATTTAGGGGTCGGGCTCAGATGGCATAATGTTACACACTCTTGTACAGTAGATGGCGGTATGCACCTTTCAGTTGTTTACTATCTGCCAGTAACCGAGAGAAGAAGAAGAAAAAGTGAAGTAGACCAAAAGATCCTCAAAAGCTAGACCTCATGCTTCGATCCAAAGAAACCCAGGAACAAATGAGAAAAACTTATTCAGATCTATCAGTCTGGAAAAGGTTATAAAGCCATTTCTAAAGTTTGGGGGCTCCAGCGAACCACAGTGAGAGCCACTATCCACAAATGGTGAAAACATGGAACAGTGGTGAACCTTCCCAGGAGTGGCTGGCCGACCAAAATTACCCCAAGAGCGTAGTGACGACTCATCCAAGAGGTCACAAAAGACTCCACAACAACATCCAAAGAACTGCAGGCCTCACTTGCCTCAGTTAAAGTCAGTGTTCTTGACTCCACCATAAGAAAGAGAATGGGCAAAAATGGCCTGCATGGCAGAGTTCCAAGACGAAAACCACTGCTGAGCAAAAAGAACAAAGGCTTGTCTCAGTTCTGCCAGAAAACATCTTGATGATCCCCAAAGACTTTTGGGAAAATACTCTGTGGACTGATGAGACAAAAGCTGAACTTTTAGGAAGGTGTGTGTCCCACTACAACTGGCATCAAAGTAACAGCATTTCAGAAAAGGAATATCATACCAACAGTAAAATGTGGTGGTAGTGTGATGGTCTGGGGCTGTTTTGCTGCTGCTATAATTTCTCCACAGCGCTGTACAAGACTCACTGCCAGTTATCGCAAACGCTTGACTGCAGTTGTTGCTGCTCAGGGTGGCCCAACCAGTTATTAGGTTTAGGGGGCCATCACTTTTTTCACACAGGGCCATGTAGGTTTGGATTTATTTCCCCTTAATCATAAACACTTTCATTTAAAAACTGCATTTTGTGTTTATTTGTGTTATCTTTGTCTAATATTTAAATCTGTTTAATGATCTGAAACATTTAAGTGTGACAAACGTACAAAAAAAATGAGAAATCAGGAGGGGGCAAACTTTTTCACACCACTGTATGTGTGTGCGTAATCCCATAGATTAAAAAACCTTATCACCAAACAAATACTGTATATTGTCCTCTTACAGTACATATATATTCTTTTTAATTCCCCTTCTATTACTCTTTCGTCCGTGCACGTCTGACGTGAGTTTCGATCTAGAAACAACTGCTTTTAACCAGCATTTCAGTCAACATTTGCCAAAGGAGCTTAACTAAGGCTGACTTAGGTGAACTCTGCATACCTTAGCCCAGCACTCAGGAACTTGTACAAACTGAGCACAACTTTCACTGTTTATTTCCAAATGTCAGCAAATTTTCAGCATGCTGAAAATTCTCAACAAATACAACTTTCACCAGCGTTTGCCAACAAACACCAACTATCATTAACTTTTGTCAGCTTTTACCAACTGATCCAGACGTTTGCCAAAATGTTAGTAAAAGTTAGTCCAAACATTGTAGTGTGAATCCACCCAAAAAAGCAGGTCCAGGATGGCAGGAAGCCTCCACAAATGCTGGTCTTTATAGGCATGTCGCCTGACATTGATGTCAGCTGAACTGCACTGAGTATTCTTAGCTTAAGTTAACTTAAGTTGGCAACAGCTACACATACACTAGCCTAAGTTGGCAAAACTTTGACAACACTGAATGCAACCCTGGCAAATGCTAGCAAAAGTTCGTAAAAGTTTGTACAAGTTCGAAAAAGTTGGTGTGCGCTGGATTTAAAAAAAAACATAATTTCACCAACGTTTGGATTGATTTCTGATTTTTCAAAACGTCAGTAAAAGTCGATCCCAACATTAGTGTGAACCCAGCTTAAGGGAGAAAATAGATTGGACAGAATATGTTGATCCCCAAAAGGTGGTAGTGAGGACAGCTCTTACTTTAAATGGGTTTATAATATGCTTTTAATTGATATATAATATATATACATACACACACGTATATTCAGTACTGAAGTGATCATACAGGAAAAACAACAGGCTGGAGGCAGTGACAAATGCTGCAAGAAAAAAAATGCTGGAAGAAGTATTCCAACTTTTTATCATTTTTAGCACTCCCTTTATTGCAAATGGACCCTTAAATACCAACGAACTCAAAAGGTGTAGCGTTAAGGTGATGATTCTTGTTATACTAGAAGCTAAATCACTATACAGTGATAAGAAGCCATCAATAACTCAGTGTTTGGTCATTGCCTAGTTTGTGTAATGCCGTCTCATGATTAAATAAAATGGGAATGGAAAACTAGAAATGTGATTATAAGCTCAATAATTAAATTAAATTAATAACTAAATCAGTGATGCTGCACTGCGGTGCTTTTGAACTCATTTTAACACGTGAAAAAGTTTATAAAGTTTAGGAATATGTGAGAGGGCGCGTGTGTTCAGACTGGCAAATCTTGGACAATGCCCACCTGAAAGTGGCTCAAAAACGCATATAAAACACATGTACAAAACAAAAACAACAAGAACTCAAAATATAATACATAATAAACCCGATGCCTGAGCCACAGAGAATACACTGCTATGATTTTATTGAAAAATCGGGTTTAAATAAATTATATTTATGAACAAATAATTTGTTGCAATATCTGTAACAAAACAATAACACTCGGTGTTCCCCTGCCATGTGTTTGTCGCTGCTGCTGCGGCTAGCATGTGTGCCTCTCCACCGTCACTCGCTGAGTGTGACTCGCTTGGCACGATGCCAGCTTGGCACAGCTCAAACCTATACGGTCTGATGCCCCCAGATTCTTCATTGTCGTCCAGTTCTTTGGAACTATAATCGTCGGAAGACTGGAAAACACAAACCAATTCCAGACTACATGTGGTGGAACCATCGTCGATGTTTTCAACCGCTTCCATCCTGTGTGTACAATGAGCAGCCAAGCACTGTGCTCTGTCGATAACGTGAATACATGGCAGCGGGGTTTTCCAGCCACTGACATAATTGGTGACATGGCGCTCATGAAAACATCGGATATTCGTGTGGAAAAAAAGCCTGTCTGACTTAGAACTGCACAGACCAACCTATTTTGTCATACTGTATTATGTGTTATGTGTTGAAAAATTAGGGCAAGTCAAAAATGTGTCATCAGCACTTTAAGGTTAACTTGAATTTTGTGGGAATGACAAGCAATATTTAAACGCTTTTATATTTAAGGACTGGTGGTCGGAGGAGATTTTTTTTTGTACTTGATAAATGTTCGGAGCTGCTGACATTTTGATGAACGCTGAAACACAAACTTCACTCTAACAGTTGATGAACAAATCCATTCTGATCACATTTCATGAATGATTAATATAATGTAAAGACCAAATTTGCATGAGAAAAGCTAATCATTTCTCAGATCAGCTATCGGGGTGTCCAATCATGTGCCATAGAGGGGCAAGACCCTGCAGGTTTTCTCTTCTACCCAGTCTCTTCAGCAGGTGTTTTCACTTATCAACAATCAGTGGGAAGAAATTCAGTGGAATCTGCTGTTGAAGACACTAGTTGGAGGTAAAGCCTGCAGGGTTTTGGGCTTCCATGGCACATGATTGGACACCCCTGAGCTAAATCCTTTCAGGCAGCACATTTATTCTGTGGTGTACTCCATAGCTTTAACTCATATTAGCAAACCAGCTCAATATGATATTTACCTTGTTTTGGACAGAGGGGTTTGTCCTTTTATTCGACAACAAAATTAAAAATTGTTTGTTGCCCTTGTTGAGCTCTTTTCATTTTCTCTCACTTGCGAGCTGAATGCATTCTTGACGAGCATCCCCACCTGTTGCAGCCACCAGCCGCCCACCGGTTGGGCAATACCAAGTCTGCAGCGGGGGAGTGGGGGGGGATACATTGTCTGATTATTAGAAATGTTACTTTTCGTTGCTAGCAAATGAAAAAAATGTCAACTTCTTCATACTCACTTGTATGTGTATATATATATTTTTTATTAATTATAATTATATGACTCATAGTGGTTAGCACTGTGTCAGCACAGCAAGAAGGTCATGGGATTGATTCCAACACCTGTCCATCGTGGGTTTGATCCCACCCCCAGACCATCGGTGACCCTTCTGTGTGCAGTTTGCATGTTCTCCCCGTGTCTTCAGGGGTTTACCCTGGGTACTCCAGTTACCTGCCACAGGCCAACAACATACAGGTTAGGTTAATTGGCATCAAACTGGGGATTCTAAATTGACCTTGGGTATGAATGTGAGAGTGAATGATTGTCTGTCTCTCTGTGTTGGCCCTGTGATAGACTGGTGATCTGCCCAAGGTGCACCCTGCCTCTCGCCCAAAGATGCTGGGATAGGCTCCAGCCTCCCGCGACCCGAAAAGGATTAAGCGGTAGAAGATGGATGGAATTATATGATTATTAGGGGAGTTATATTGGCTGGATTAGATTTTGAGGGGGTTACAACCCCTCCTACCCCCATAAATTACACCTATGTGGCCGGCCGTCTAAACTGAGCGACTGGGGGAGAAGGGCCTTATAGGGAGGTGACCAAGAATCCGATGGTCACTCTGTCAGAGCTCCAGCGTTCCTCTGTGAAGAGAGGAGAACTGTCCAGAAAGACAACCATTTCTGCAGCAATCAACCAATTAGGCCTGTATGGTAGAGTGGCCAGATGGAAGCCTCTCCTTAATAAAAGGCACAGGGCAGCCTGCCTGGAGTTTGCCAAAAGGCACCTGAAGGACTCTCATGGTACGTGTCCACTGGTTCTGTCGTTTTTCCACTTCCCATTCACTGTGTATCAGAAATGCAGCAGAAAGCATTTGGGTGCGCAGCAGTCAAAAACCGTACTGTGGTGTGCAGAATCTCCTGTGCAACCCCTACAGCTCATTTGCATACTCGAGACAATCGGTCATGATTTTTTTCGTACGGTCATGAACCGGAGGCAGCACTCTCATCTTGAACTTTTAAACCAGTAGTTTTTGATGTCAAACAATGATGGATTCATTAACTGAACCTACTATTTCTCACACAAAATGATGTTAGAAACACTTCTCACTGTTTTTCATTAAAGATATGGAGACCAAGGACACCATATTGTCCGGCAGCAGTGGACCGCCCACAGCCAGACCTGTCGACCAATCCAGTGAACCAGCCAGCTGAAGGAGAAGACGGGGAGGGGGGGGCGGGGGGTTGAAGATCTGTACGTTACCTGTTGTTGTGACAACATGAAGAAATTAACTCTGAGTGTGAGAATTTTTGTGCCCCTAGTGGCAGAGGGCGGCACTGCACCTGTCTTCTCACAGACATGATCGCCTGCCTTGGGGATTTGTACTGATTTGCCAGTTTCAAAAGGTGGCAGACATCCACTGGAGGACTCAGTGGATGACACGTAATACACCAAAGAAGAAGAACTCCTCATTTCCTTTTCCTGTTTTAGCATTTCGCCCAGAAAGCTAATATGTCCGCAATCGTCACCATCACTTTTTCGGCTTTGTACGCCAAAAATAGCTGCGGGATACAAGCAAAATTTATGTGGGATAATCATAAGACTTTGTAGATGTGGTACAGACTTTAAATTACAGACGGAATGCAAAATATGGACCATGATGTGTGAAAACGCAGTGACCACGCCAGCCAGCCATCTACCCAGCCAGCCAACAGTAAGTGACTTATTTCGGGGTTTTTTTAAATGTATTGATTTCTTGTTCATATACTTTGACGATAAGATGATGAGGTACCTCTTCCATCAGCAAGGGCATTGAAGATGAAACGTGGCTGGGTCTTTCAGCATGGCAATGATCCCAAACACACTGCCCGGGCAACGAAGGAGTGGCTTCGTAAGAAGCATTTCAAGGTCCTGGAGTGGCCTAGCCAGTCTCCAGATCTCAACCCCATAGAAAATCTTTGGAGGGAGTTGAAAGTCTGTGTTGCCCAGCGACAGCCCCAAAACATCACTGCTCTAGAGGAGATCTGCATGGAGGAATTGGCCAAAATACCAGCAACAGTGTGTGAAAACCTTATGAAGACTTACAGAAAACATTTGACCTTTGTCATTGCCAACAAAGGGTATATAACAAAGTATTGAGATGAACTTTTGTTATTGACCAAATACTTATTTTCCACCATAATTTGCAAATAAATTCTTTAAAAATCAGACAATGTGATTTTCTGGATTTTTTTTTTCCTCATTTTGTCTCTCATAGTTGAGGTATACCTATGATGAAAATTGGAGACACCTCTCATCTTTTAAGTGGGAGAACTTGCACAATTGGTGGCTGACTAAATACTTTTTTACCCCACTGTATGTCCGAAAACCGGAATGACCAACAGCGAGTTGAGCTGCGTTTGAATGAGTATTTTATTATAAATAGGCTGGCAATATACAATGCAGTTGGTTGTCACTGACTAAACATCCTAAGAGAGAGAGAGTCAAGAGAGACCTCTAAGATAGCCGACCCTCTCCTTTTAACCATCTGGCGTGATGATGTCACCCTGATGGCTGCGTCACCACTCCGGCGCTCGTTAACCCCTGTAGTGCCACACTACATTCACTCTCCCACTTTGGAAAAACATCACACAATCGAATCAGCCCTCCCCAATTTGGTATTACAAAAAAAAATAGCTAAGGGTAGCAGGTAGACCACCGTGTAGCCCAGTGCAGCTGAGTGGTTATTCTGTCACTACTCGTTGCCAGCTGCACCCATAGCTAAAGTCTTTCTTCCTTTTGCTTTTTCATGAAGAAGGCAGTCAGTCTGGAGGGGCCTTGTAGTGAGCCCATGGTGGATGCGCCCCTGGAGGTGCCAGTTGCAGTAGGCCCGGGTGCCATCCCCTCTGGAGCCACAGCACGCTCGTCAACAATGTCCCAACCTGGATCCCACACCAGCTGGGTCGGCTCCAACACTGCGTCTTTATCAGCGGCAGCTGCTCTCACCTTCCGCAGATGGCTGGCTTGCCATCTCGATCCATCTGCCATCTGAACGGCAGCTGATCTCAGCTGCATGGCGATCTTCATAGGTATCGTGCTGGTGATGATGTTAAGGCCGGCTGTGGGCCTGGTCGCTTGGTTCCGCGGACCCGAACCCAGTTCATCACTGTGAGTGGCGTTCTGTTCGGTTGCATTCAGCGTCATGGTTGTGATATTATGACTCTCACGTTTGCTGTGGGGTGTCCACCAGGTTGTAGTGCTTCTGTTACATCCTGTTGGGTCACGGATTCCTAATCTTGCATCTCTACGGCAGCTTCTGGGGGACAGTGTTGATCGTGGATTCTGAAGACATCCAGTGACTCTACTGCTTTCTGTATGATCGCGGACTCTTCATCCAGCGGCGGCTCCCGTAGGCTGGTGTTGTGTGTGGATTCGGGAGTAGTCCGGCCCCATCCCCCCCCTCACCTGGGAAGCCTGGTCGTGGCGATGTGTCACTATCGTCATTGTTCGAATCTGTGCCAGGTTGTCATGTCCCGGGATTCCTGATAGACGCAGGCTCCTTCTCCTGCAACTCCGCAGCGGCTCCTGGAGGCTCATGCTGGGTGAGGATCTGAGGCGAGTCCAGTTGCTGCTCTCCCTCCAGGTTGTGTTCGCTCTCTGTGTTGTATTCGCTCTCTGGGCTGTGCTCTTCGGCTGCACTCATGTCCGCGAAGTCACACTCTCCCTCCTGTGATGAGGCTGCAGCTCGAGAATGCTCGTACTGCAAAGAGACCGGGTCCGGGTCCCGTGTGGCTGTGGACCAGGGTTTTAGTGGCTGCTCCGGTTCTGCTGGGCTCTGTTCGGCATGCGGTGTGAGGCAGGGGGTGGCTGCATCCACATCTGAGTGTAACGGAACTGGACTGTCATTACTCCGCCTGGGGACTGTGAGGGAGAAATCCAGTTCGCAGAACAAATCCCACCCCATAACGTTATCACCCTGACATATCACCTGGAACTGGAATACTGGGATTTTTCTTTCGCCGTATTGCACTGCGAAGGTGATGTTTCTGCTGGTCATGGAACATCAGTCGTCCGGCAGTTCGCCGCATCAGTTTCCCAAGGAGTAAGCCTCCTAACTGTGGCCTCCTTTACCAGGGACCATGAGGCAGTGGTCATCATTGATACACTGACGCCGTCTAGCCTCACCACAAGCTGCAATCCTGACCAGCCTTCGGGGCCCACAATGTTGACGCCGTCTCTGTCAGACATGGAGTCGATGGGCCCAGCTTTTTGTCGCCGTTTGCGAAACCTAATGAGCCGCGCCAACACGTTGTCGAGTGAGGTGAAGTAGCTAGCTAGCAACTTGACTAAATCAGCAAATGAGTCTGTTGGTCCTACCATGTAGAAAATACGTTGGCCTTCTATGCCCAGATAGTGAACCAGTAAAGATTGTTTCTGTACCTCGTCTATCTCGTCCAGGCCAAACGCCAATATGTAGGTGGTGAAAGCCTCAAACCAGCGCAGCCACAGGACAGGTAGCTCACCGGGGATTTTCCAGAAACGGATGTAGATGCTTAAATTGCACATACTGTTAATTACCGTATATACTGCACTGCTGTCCTTTGCACTTCTGATTGGATGCCAAACTGTGTTTCGTTACCTTGTATTCATACATGTGTAATGACAATAAAGTTGAACTAATCTAATCTAATCTAGTGGCCTCACGCACACTTCCATGGTTTAACTCTACTCGCCAAATGTTATGTCCAGAAACCAGAAAGACCAACGGTGAGTTGAGCTGCATTTGAACAAGAACTTTAATATAAACAGGCTGGCAATATACACTGCAGTTGGTTGTCACTGACTGAATGTCCTAAGAGAGAGTCGAGAGAGACCTAAAATGGCGATCCTCTCCTTTTAACCGTCTGGCGTGATGACATCACCCTGATGGTTGCGTCACCAAGCCGTCACTCGTTAACCCCTGTAGTGCCACATTTAGTCATGTTTGGAGGAAACTAGGCACCACTCATCACCAGGCCAATACCATCCTTACAGTGAAGCACTTTGGTGGCAGCATCATGCTGTGGGGATGTTTTTCAGCAGCAGGAACTGGGAGAGTAGTCAGGATAGAGGGAAAGATGAAAGCAGCAATGCACAGAGACATCTTGGATGAAAACCTGCTCCAGAGCGCTCTTGACCTCAGGCTGGGGTGTCGGTTCATCTTTCAGCAGGACAATAATCCTAAGCACACAGCCAAGATATCAAAGGAGTGGCTTCAGGACAACTCTGTGAATGTCCTTGAGAGGCCCAGCCAGAGCCCAGAATTGAATCCAATTGAACATCTCTGGAGAGATCTGAAAATGGCTGTGAACCGACGCTTCCCATCCAACCTGATGGAACTTGAGAAGTGCTGCAAAGAGAAATGAGTGAAACTGCCCAAAGATACGTGTGCCAAGCTTGTAGCATCATATTCAAAAATACTTCAGGCTGTTATTGCTGCCAAAGGTGCATCAACAAAGTACTAAGCAAAGGCTTTTGTAGGAAAAACTCAATTTTGGACAACCTCTAGAAAACCCCAGAAAACATTCTTGATTAGATGCTGATGGCTAATATAAACATTTCTAATAAATGTATCTAAAAGACTGTAATTTAGATGTTGATGGTAAATATGAGCATTTATAGGAAATGTAACTAAAGGACTGTAATTTGGACTGTTTTAATTTAAACTGTTTGTCAGTAAAAGCAGTAGCGCTTTTGCACCACAGGTGGCGCTCTGTAGTGATGAGACGCTGTTAAGTGTTAGAGCGTGAGAGAAGAAGAGTGGAGAATGTTCTAGAGCAGGGGTGGGC
The DNA here is from genome assembly GCA_020510985.1 of Pholidichthys leucotaenia. Lineage (NCBI taxonomy): Eukaryota > Metazoa > Chordata > Actinopteri > Cichliformes > Pholidichthyidae > Pholidichthys > Pholidichthys leucotaenia. Next base: position 206,900,841 of record CM035839.1, read on the forward strand.
AATCATGTGCCATGGAGGGCCATTCTACTGCAGGTTGCTGCACGGTGGCGCAGTGGTTAGCACTGCGGCAGCACAGTTTACCCTTGGCCGGGGGATTGTGGGGATCGTGGGATCGTGGGTTCGATCCCAGCCCCCGACCAACAGTGATCTGTGTGGAGTTTGCATGTTCTCCCCGTGTTGCGTGGGTTTACTCCGGGATTTCTCCGGTTTCCTCCCACATGCCAAAAACATGCATGTTAGGTTAATTGGCTGTTCTAAATTGTCCCTAGATATCTGTTTCCTATAGGCCCTTAGAATAGAGGGTTAGTATTAATGAAAGCGCTTTGAGTGGTCTTTGTGACTAGAAAAGCGCTATATAAGTGCAGGTTAGTTAGTAGTTAGTTTTCTGTTCCACCCAGTCTCTTCAGCAGGTGTTTTCAATGATTAGCAATCCTTGAAACTGATCAGAGCACACACCTGCTGAAGAGACTGGGTGGAACAAAAAACCTGCAGTGGAATGGCCCTCACTGCCCACCCCTGTTCTAGAGCGTGAAGGGAAAATGGCGAAGAGTGATGTGGCCGTTATCGGGTGATGTCCCGTGTCAGAGTGCCGTGCCTGGTGTTTGTGAAAGAAAGTCAATAAACCGCTGAAAAGTCCACCACTTGGCCTCTCGTCTTCGCCCTCTGGGTGTAACACTTTGAATACTTATGTACATGTGATTTCTTAGTTTTTTATTTTTAATAAATCTGCAAAAATCTAAAAAAAAAAAATTCACGTTGCCATTATTGGGTATTGTGTGTAGAACTTTAAAGAAAAAAAATTAATTCATTCTGTAATGTTCTCCTGGAACATGTAATGACGAGGCGCACACACCGGGTGTCAGTTAGGACTTTTTACTTGTCACTTCAACAGCAACTCACAACTAACCACACAGTGGCACATGTACATCTCCTTTTATAGTCAGGTCATGGCCGGGGTCATACTGCCCTCTAGTGGTGACTCCATATGAACTTCACATATCAATACATCTCCCTTTTTTTTCAAGTAAGGTCATGTCCAACTATAAACTTTTTCTCAAATTTCTATATACAAAATAAACTCCATTTCTATTTACATTTCTTTCACCTTGTACACTGAATCACAAGTTCAATTTTTTTTTTTTCTTTTCTGTTTACAATTCAACATCAACACATTTTTTTCCTCTGTTTACAATTCAACATCAACACATTTTTTTATTTTTTTTTTCAGTACTCCTTACATTTCCTCAATCAATCTTTTCGGTTTCACAATTTGCCTTTGTGATCTTCTGATTTGTGTCACCTCAGTCTGTTCGTTATTGTCTGTCTCTAAGTTTTGGTTCTCAGCCATTTCTGGTTGTTCGGTTTGGCTGGAAATTAGCATGTCGCTTATTTCACTGTCTGTGACTCTCATTTTTGTCTGAGGCACTTTCAGTAAGTGACGTCGGTTTCGCCTCATTGTTTTTCCATGCTCTGTGATGACTTCATATGATCTGGGAGTTGTTTCTTTAACCACTTTTGCCAGCGGTTCCCATTCTCCATCACATCTCACTCGCACTATGTCCTCATGTGCAAGTGGTCTCAGAGGTCGTGCTGTTCTGTTGTACAGTTCAGTTTGCCTCTCATCACGCCTCACATCTCTCTTTTCCATCACCTGAGATGCTGATGGAAGTCGCGTTCTGAGTTTTCTGTTCATGAGCATTTCTGCTGGGGACAGTCCATTCTCCAGTGGTGATGCTTGGTAATTCAGGATCGCCAGATGTGGGTCTTCTGCATTGTCTGCAGCCTTTTTCAGTATGCGCTTCACTATTTGCACCCCTTTCTCTGCTAACCCATTCGACTGTGGATACAGAGGGCTTGAGGTCACGTGCTTGAACCCATATGTGTCTGCAAAGTCTTTGAAGCACTGACTCGTGAATTGTGGTCCGTTATCACTTACAACAGTCATTGGAATTCCATGGCGTGCGAACATTGTCTTTGTATGTGCAATCACCTTTTCTGCTGTTGTGTCACTCAACCCTGCAAACTCTGGGTAGGTGGAATGATAGTCCATGACTAACAGATAGTCCTTGCCCTTAAGCTGAAATAGATCCATGCCCACTTTTCTCCATGGCCCTTGAGGCTTCTCATGGGGCCTCATAGGCTCCTTTGGCTGTTGATACCTGTGGCGCTGGCAAGTCTCGCAGCGCTGCACATATGCCTCAATGTCCTTGTGCATTTTGGGCCAATACAAAACATCACGTGCACGTCTTTTACACTTTTCAATACCCAAATGCCCCTCATGCACTAATTTAACCATTTCTGATCTCATGGAGGTAGGTATGACTATCCTTGTACCTTTTAACAGAACCCCATCTAACACAGACAGTTCACCTTTAAAGTGTTGGTAAGGCTTGTCAATCATAACCTGTCCTGGCTGATGTATCTGTTCCATTACTCTTTTTAGTTTCTCATCTTTTTGTGTTTCTTTCACTATCTTCGTCCATTTTGCATCTGACACTGGCATGTGTGCCTTAATAGAGTCTACATGTATTTGCACAGCTTCCTCTGTTGTGCTGCTGGTGTTGCTCAAGCTAGCCCTACTCAGCGCATCGGCTACAATTAGTTGCTTGCCTGGTGTAAACTCAAATTTCAAGTCATATTTCTGTAATCTTAACATTAGACGCTGGATGCGCGGTGGTGCGTCACCCAGTGGCTTCTGTGAGATCGCAATCAGTGGTTTGTGGTCTGTTTCTAGTATTACTGACCTTCCATACACATATTCATGAAACTTCTCACATCCAAACACTGCACCTAGAGTCTCTTTCTCTATTTGCGCGTAATTTTTTTCTGCGCTTGTCATGGTGCGCGATGCGTATGCGACTGGATACCACTCTGTGTCATGTTTTTGCAATAGCACAGCTCCTAGGCCGGCTTTGGACGCATCTGTGGACACTTTTAGCAGTTTGTCCTGATCATAGAATTTTAACACTGGCTCCTTTATTAGACTGCTTTTGAGCCACTCCCATTCTCTGGCATGCTCTGCCATCCACTGCCACATTGTATTGGTCTCTAACAAGCTTCTAAGAGCTATTGTGTTAGCTGATAAATTTGGGATAAATTTCCCCATGTAATTGACTAGCCCTAGGGCTCTTTGCAAGTCATTTTTGTTCTGCGGTACTGGCAGCTCTGCTATGGCCCGCACTTTTTCCGGATCTGGTTGCACGCCTGCCCCAGATAATTTTTCTCCCAGGTATGTAATCTCCCGTACCCCGAATTGGCACTTACTCTTATTCAGTTTCATACCTGACTTTTGCGCCTGTGTGAGAACTCTAGCCAACCTTTCGTCGTGCTCCTCTTTTGTTTTTCCCCAGACTACCACATCATCAAGAAAAACTCCCACCCCTTCTATTCCGTCAAACAATTGCTGCACAGTTCTATGGAAAATTTCAGGGGCTGAGCTAATCCCGAACGGCATTCGTAGAAAGCAATGCCTTCCGAATGGCGTATTAAATGTGCACAATTTAGCGCTTTCTTCGTCGAGCACTATTTGGTAAAACCCAGATTTGGCATCTAATTTTGTGAAGTAACTTGCTCCACTCATTGTGCTGGTTATGTCAGATTTTGTTGGTAGCCTGTAATGCTCCCGCTGTATTACTTTATTTAGATCTTTTGGATCTATGCACAATCTCAAATCTCCATTTGGCTTCTCCACTATAACTAGTGAGTTAACCCATTCAGTTGGTTCTTCTATTTTTCTGACCACTCCGTCTGCTATCAGTGAGTCTAGTGTTTCTCTCAGCCTCTTTTTAAGAGCTATTGGCACTTTTCTTGCTGCATGTATGACTGGCTCTGCATTCTCTTTCAGCCTAATTTTTTGTTTGCCTGGTAGGCGGCCTATTCCTTTGAACACCTCTTTGTATTCTTTCACCCAGCCAGTGTGTTTGTGCCTACTTGTTGTAGCCTCTGTATTTTCTCGTGTTGTCACTTTGTCTGCATCAATGACATTCACCCTTTTGATCAGACCTAGCTGATCGCATGTTTTTAAACCCAAAATTGCTTGTCTATTTCCATCAACAAGTACAAACAATGCATTCACTGTTTTACCTTTGTTTGACAGTGTAACCCTGCACATTCCTTTAGTGGGTATTGGCTTATCGTCATATGTTCTCAGATTAATCTTTTTATTTCTTATTTTCGGCTTGTTTTTCAGTCTTTTAAAATCTTTCATTGGCAGGATGTTTACCTGCGCACCTGTGTCGAGCTTCAGTGACATGTCCGTGCCATTCATCTCCAGGCACACTATCCATTCGTCAGCGCTCGTCTCTCCCTCGATGGCGTCCACGTAAAACTGATCCTCTTCGCTGTCGCTCTTTTTCTCCACGAGTTGCACCCTCTTCTTCGAGAAGCAGGTCTTTGCAAAGTGATTTTTTCCGCCACACTTGCGACATTCCTTCCCGAATGCTGGACTCTGTTTCAGCGCATGTTGCCTTCCACACCGCTCACAGTTCCCGCGCGCGCGCTCTGGGTTTGCCTCCCTTTTTCTTGCCTGCAACGTTCCTTTCGGCTTCGCGCGCTGCACTGCACCGACCTCAGCAGTCTCTTTTTCCTTGCTGCTAAAAGTCTTTAATTGTGCCTTTGTACTCTCAGACGCTTGGCAAATCTGTATCGCTTTCTCCAGCGTTAAGTTAGTCTCTTTCAGTAATTGCATCCGCAATTTGTTGTCTTGGACCCCAATTACAATTTGGTCCCGTATCATTGACTCACTCAATGTTCCAAAGTTGCATGACTGACATTTCAACCGTAGGTCTGTGACATACAGCTCAATGGACTCTGACTCTTTCTGAAGTCTTTTTCTGAACACATACCTCTCGTACGTTTCATTCTTTCTCGGTGTGCAATAATCGTCAAATTTCTTCATCACGGCGTCGAAGTTGCCTTTTTCTTCTTCCGTGAAGATGAATGTGTTAAACACATTTAGCGCCGCTCGCCCTGCTACTGTTAGCAGTAATGCTATTTTCCTCTCCTCGTCACGGAGACCGATAGCAAGCAAATAAAGCTCAAAACTCTGTTTGAATACTTTCCAGTTCTCGTTGACGTTACCGGTCAACTTTAACTCGTCCGGCTGTCGAAGAGCGTTCATCTTCACCGTCGGTTCGTAGTTTTATATCCTGGTATCATGTAATTTACTCCTGGTACCATGTAATGTTCTCCTGGAACATGTAATGACGAGGCGCATACACCGGGTGTCAGTTAGGACTTTTTACTTGTCACTTCAACAGCAACTCACAACTAACCACACAGTGGCACATGTACATCTCCTTTTATAGTCAGGTCATGGCCGGGGTCATACTGCCCTCTAGTGGTGACTCCATATGAACTTCACATATCAATACACATTCCATTTTGGAATAAGGCTGTAACATAAAATGTGGAAAAAGTGAAGCACTGTGAATGCTTTCCGGATGCACTGTAGATGGCACCATGTCATTTATACTGCATGCAGCAAGTGGTCCTATAAACTTTCAAAGGAATAGCAGCTGATTGATTCATCTTTTGTTTTCTCCTCTTTCCTCAGCACAGCTTGGAATGAGCAGATGAGATTATTCAACATCAGTGTCTGACTGGCCCCTTTAAAACATGATCTTAAAGCTATAGCTAATTTCAATGTTTCTGCTTTTTCTCTTGACAAACAGTGGTGTGAAAAAGTATTTGCCCTTTTCCTGATTTCTCATTTTTTGTATGTTTGTCACACTTAAATGTTTCAGATCATCAAACAAATTTAAATATTAGACAAAGATAACACAAGTAAACACAAAATGCAGTTTTTAAATGAAGGTGTTTATTATTAAGGGTAAAAAAAAAAACATCCAAACTGCTATGTATGTAAAATACCTCTGTAAAGGATGAGGCCAGATGACTGGCCAAACTCAGCTTTATTGAACATCGGTACAACATTGGTCGAAGAGGCCGCATCATGGATGCCATCTGCTATTTATAGAACAGTGCAGTGGCAGAACAGGAAGTGCCCGCCACTACAGCGCACTTCACAATAAGGTGCCAAATCCCAACACCACATTTCCTCCCCACCTTAGAAAAGTCCAAAACCATACACACAATCAAAACCCTCCCCAGTTTGGGACTTGAATCACACACTAACAAAATGGAAACTAATGTATTTAAATGGCCAAACACATTCACACAACAAAACCTACAGCCGTGGACAAAATTGTTGGTACCCCTCTGTTAATGAAAGAAAAACCCACAATGGTCACAGAAATAACTTGAATCTGACAAAAGTGGTAATAAATAAAAATTCTATGAAAATTAACCAATGAAAATCAGACAATGCTTTTGAATTGTGGTTCAACAGAATTACTCTAAAAAACAAACTCATGAAACAGGCCTGGACAAAAATGATGGTACCCCTAGAAAAGATTGAAAATAATGTGACCATAGGAACATGTTCAACCAAGATGTGTCCTCTAATTAACATCACAGGTGTCTACAAACTTGTAATCAGTCAATTGGCCCATTTAAAGGGTGACAAGTAGTCACTGTGCTGTTTGTTGACATGGTGCGTACCACACTAAACATGGACCAGAGGAAGCAAAGGAGAGAGTTGTCTCAGGAGATTAGAAAGAAAATCATAGACAAGCATGTTAAAGGTAAAGGCTATAAGACCATCTCCAAGCAGCTTGATGTTCCAGTGACTACAGTTGCACATATTCAGAAATTTAAGATCCACGGGACTTTAGCCAACCTCCCTGGACGTGGCCGCAGGAGGAGACAGATAATACGAATGGTATCAAAAGAGCCCAGAACAACCTCTAAACACATTCATGGTGAACTCCAAGGTCAAGGTACATCAGTGTCAGATCGCACCATCCGTCATTGTTTGAGCCAAAGTGGACTTCATGGGAGACGACCAAGGATGACACCACTGTTGAAAACAAACCATAAAAAAGCCAGACTGGAATTTGTCAAACTGCATGTTGACAAGCCACAAAGCTTCTGGGAGAATGCCCTATGGACAGACGAGATAAAATTGGAACTTTTTGGCAAGGCACATCAGCTCTATGTTCACAGACGCAAAAATGAAGCACACCAAGAAAACACTGTCCCTACGGTGAAACGTGGAGGAGGTTCTGTTATGTTCTGGGGCTGCTTTGCTGCATCTGGCACAGGGTGTCTTCAATCTGTGCAGGGTACAATGAAATCTCAAGACTATCAAGGTATTCTAGAGAGAAATGTGCTGCCCAGTGTCAGACAGCTTGGTCTCAATCGCAGGTCATGGGTCTTGCAACAGGATAATAACCCAAAACACGCAGCTAAAAACACCCAAGAATGGCTAAGAGCGAAACACTGGACTATTCTAAAGTGGCCTTCTATGAGCCCTGATCTATATCCTCTTGAACATCTGTGGAAGGAGCTGAAACATGCCGTCTGGAGAAGGCACCCTTCAAACCTGAGACAACTGGAGCAGTTTGCTCATGAGGAGTGGGCCAAAATACCTGCTGAGAGGTGCAGAAGTCTCATTATCAGTTACAGAAATTGTTTGATTGCAGTGATTGCCTCAAAAGGTTGTGCAACAAAATATTAAGTTAAGGGTACCATCATGTTTGTCCAGGCCCGTTTCATGAGTTTGTTTTTTTAAAATAATTCTGTTGAACTACAATTCAAAAGCAATGTCTGATTTTCACTGGTTAATTTTAATAGAATTTTTATTTAAAAATCAAATCAAACTTTATTGTCATATTGCTGTACATACAACTGTAGTGCAGGCAAGATGAAATTGCGTTTCTCTCGGCATCCATATAAATAGAAGCAGCATGATTTAAGACACACTCCCACATAGCTTCACCCCCCACCCCCACCCCCCCATCCATTCACACATCCCTGAGACATACTTGGGGGAAAAAAAAAACTAACTATAACATACAAATAATATACAAAATGTCCGTAGGTGCAGTAGTGTGTATGAGAGATTCCGGGTCAACTGTTCAGCATCCTGACAGCTTGTGGAAGGAAGCTGTTGATCAGTCCGGTGGTTCTGCCTCTGATGCTCTGGAATCGTTTACCAGATGGAAGAAGTTCAAAGTGTTTATGCAGAGGGTGAGAACGGTCCTTGACAATGTTCAGTGCCCTGCTCCTACAACGGTTCTGAAAAAGTTCTTGGACAGAGGGGAGGGAGACTCCAATTACCCTCTCAGCCCCCTTGACTATCCTCTGCAGGGCTTTTTTGTCTGACATACTGCAGCTGGAGTACCATGTAGCAATGCAGTACGTCAGAACACTCTCCACCACACCTCTGTAGAAGGTCCTGAGGATGCAGATGGGGAGAGAGGCCTGTTTGAGTTTCCTCAAGAAGTGCAGTCTCTGCCTAGCCCGCTTCCTGATCCCCAAGGAATTCTTGCTCCAGGTCAGGTCCTGCGAGATCTGCACTCCGAGGAACTTGATGTTCTCCACTCTCTCCACTAAACGGCCGCCGATGCTGAAGGGGACGTGCTCAGGCTGTGACCGCCGGAAGTCGATAATCATCTCCTTCGTTTTGTCCACGTTGAGCACCAGATTGTTCTCCCTGCACCAGCCCTCCAGGTCTCTCACTTCTTCCCTGTACATTGATTCCTCATCTCTCTGAATAAGTCCCACCACCGTGGTGTCGTCTGCAAACTTAATAATCTGGTTCCCCTCGTGTCTGGATACACAGTCATGTGTTAGAAGTGTAAATAACAGTGGACTGAGTACACAGCCTTGAGAGGATCCGGTGCTCAGAGTGACAGAGTTGGAGATGTTGTTTCCAACCCAGACAGACTGAGGTCTCTCAGTCAGGAAATCCAGGATCCAGAGACATGTGGCGGTGTTCAGACCGAGAAGGAGTAATTTCTCCATCGGTCTCTGGGGAATAATGGTGTTGAATGCTGAACTGAAATCAATGTACAGGAGTCTGGCGTAGGTGTCTTTCTGGTCCAGGTGGGTGATGACAGAGTGTAGGGTGGTGACTATAGCATCCTCCGTGGAACGGTTTGAACGATATGCAAACTGGAGCGGGTCGTGTGATGCAGGGAGGCAGGCTGTAATGTGTGGTTTGACAAGCCGTTCAAAACACTTCATCACAATTGGTGTCAGTGCAACAGGACGATAGTCATTCAAACAGGACACAACTGGTTTCTTTGCCACCGGTACAATGATAGAGGTCTTGAAGCATCTGGGAACAATGGCCTGACTCAGGGAGATGTTATAAATGTCAGTCAGGACATCCGCCAACTCGCTCGCGCAGTCTCGGAGCACACGTCCCGGGATGTTGTCCGGACCTGCAGCTTTGCGTGGGTTGACTCTGGTTAGGGTCCTCCGTGTGTCCGCTGTGTTGATGGTAAAAGCTGGTCCGACCGATGGTGGGGGTGGGCCAGCCCTCCCTCTGATTGTCGAGTTTGATGCTGCAGTCATCCAGGGCTTATGGTTACCCCGCATAGTGATGGTCTTCACTGTAGTGAGATCCTCTGTGCACTTCGCGATGTAGCTGGTGACTGTATCAGCATACTCCTCCACATCTGTCTTGTCTTCCTGGGAGGCTGCTATTTTGAAGACCTCCCAGTCTGTGTGCAGAAAACAGTCTTTCAGTGCAGAGGTTGCACTCTCTGGCCAAATTCTAATTTGTTTCACTGCTGGCCTGCTGCGCTTCAATAAAGGTTTGTAGGCAGGCAGCAGCATCACGGACATGTGATCAGAAAGGCCGAGATGGGGGCGGGGTATCGCCTTATATGCATCTGTGCTTATGTACACTAAATCCAACATATTCTCTCCTCTGGTCTTAAAGTCTACACATTGTTTAAACTTGGGGAGCACAGTCTTTAGGCTGGTGTGGTTAAAATCCCCCGCAACCACCACAAAACTGTCCGGGTGTGAAGTTTGGATTTCACTAATCGCATTGTGCAGTACCCCAAGTGCCTTCTTAGCATTAGCTTTAGCACTATTGCCACTCTACTCCAACGACTGCACCTCAGAGGACCCTTCGGTGAAGCTCCTGAAGTTTGCGGACGACACCACAGTCATCGGTTTGATCCGGGATGATGATGAGTCTGCATACAGGCGGGAGGTGGAGCAGCTGTTCCTCTGGTGCAGCCAGAACCATCTTGAACTTAACCCAGCCAAAACGGTGGAGATGACTGTGGTTTTCAGGCGACACCCCCCTTCATTCCCCCCACTCACCATCCTCAACAGCACAGTGTCCACTGTGGACTCCTTCAAGTTTCTGGGTACCACAATCTCCCGGAACCTGAAGTGGTCCTCCCATATAGACACTGTCCGGAAAAAGGCCCAGCAGAGGTTGTTTTTTCTGCGTCAGCTCAAGAAGTTTGATTTGCCTCAGGAGCTGCTGGTTGTCTTCTACACCGCCATCATCCAATCTGTCCTCTGCTTTTCCATCACTGTCTGGTTTGGATCTGCCACTAAACAGGACAAGACCAGACTGCAGCGGATCATTAAGTCTGCGGAGAGGATCATTGGTACCGACCTACCCTCCATTGAGAACTTATATCGGTCCATAACCAGGAAACGGGCGGGAAACATCTGTGCTGACCCATCACACCCCGGCCACAAACTGTTTGAACTTCTATCTTCTGGTCGTCGTTACAGATCACTGAAGGTCAAAACCACCCGTCACAGGAACAGTTTCTTTCCTCAAGCCATCACTCTGATGAACTCCTAACATTCACCTAGTCCTACCTGTTGCTGTACTCATGACTTTTCTTCCATTATTACATTGCACATAACTCTCACACTGCTTTTTACTTCATTCACATTATATCACTGAATCTGAGTCCACATTGAAATACTGTGTGATTGTATATTTTTTCATATATTTCTGCAAAGTGTGGTTAGTCTGAGTAAATAACTGCATATATTCCTGTATATATTTGCATCCTTTTATAGAAACGTGGACAGACTGTAATTTACTGTACATACTCTGTTGTCATTGAATCCTTATTTAAATCCTCCACCTGAACAACGAGAGCAAGTTTTTAGCCAAAGTCAAATTCCTTGTATGTGTTGTGCATACTTGGCCAATAAAGCTGATTCTGATTCTGATTCTGATTCTGATTCTGATTCTGACTTATTGCCACTTTTGTCAGATTCAAGTTATTTCTGTGACCACTGTGGGTTTTTCTTTCATTAACAGAGGGGTACCAACAATTTTGTCCACGTCTGTAAAACAGGACAGACGGGTGGACTACCGTCCCGCCCCCATGGCACGGCGGATTATTCTGCCACCTGATAAGCTAAAAGAAAAGTCCATAAATAAATTAAAATCATTGCCATGTTCCTAAACTTTAAAAAAAAGCCATTTTACAACATACATAAATATTAGAACATCAGAACTATTAACACAAAATTTACAGAACTGCTCCTTGAGCAGGAGAAGCAGAACCGGCATGGGGGTGCCCAGGGCAGCCCATCAGCAAGCACGCCCCTGGAAGCAGCAGACCCCCGGGACAATGGCTGATCTCCCGGACGAAAGCGCCTCTCCTCATCGCCACCGACCCTCACTCTCATCCAGCCCCATCACCAGAGGGCCTCTTCCCGGACACGCCAAAGCTGACTGGTGTGCCTCGCCGAGCCATCAGACAGCTGGAAGTATGCCGCGACCAGTTTAGCCACTATGCACGGACACTCCTGATGTTTCGCTAGCTGTCGTCTGGCCCATCTTCACTGTGGACGTTCCTCTCCTCAAACCCAAACCAAGTCCATAACCCTAAGAAGGGCTTGGCTCGGCCTGACATGGTGCTGCTGAGCACACGGTTTTCCCACGCTCGTCGGTCTGGCCCCATCCTCTTCTAAAGCCGTCGTAGCAGTTGCCGCCGTAGCTGCACATCCTCCATCCCTCTGCAGCCAAGCACTGGAGGAATCTGGGGCTAGCAAATCGGCGTCACTCGCCAACACAGGCACTTTTCTATCATGCTTGGTACCCCCTCTACCGTTTCCTGAGCACCGGCACCGAAACCCTCCTGCACCAAACCTGAGTGAGCCTGGTCCTGCTTGACCGCCGTGCTGTCCGTTAGTCCTTCGTCCCACACAACGTCATCATCGACCATCGGAACCAGAGGGTTCCACTGGCCAGAACCTGACCTTTCTTCCCCAGCATTGTCTTTAATGGTGAAACCCAGTCCGTAGAATAAGTCACAGCCCATGATGTTGTCACTTCGAGCACATGGAATGTGAAGTCAGTCATTGTCGCAGACTTATACCAAACCGTTAACGCTAACATCCTGACTGTGCACAGCCTGCCACCTCCATGACCATAAAGCGCTTAGTTAATCCTCGATCGCCGAATGTTATGTATGTAAAATACCTCTGTAAAGGATGAGGCCAGATGACTGGACGAACTCAGCTCTATTGAAAGTTGGTAACACAGTGGACACACAGCAGGCACCAGGCAGAGGGCACCGGTCGAAGAGGCCGCACCATGGATGCCTTCTGTTATTTATAGGGCGGTACAGTGGCAGAACAGGAAGTGCCTGCCACTACACCGCACTTCACAATAAGGTGCCAAGTCCCAACACCACACAAACCTACATGGCCCTGTGTGAAAAAGTGATCCCCCCCCCGTTAAAATATAAATTAACTGTGATTTATCACATCTTTGGAAAGCTGAGTTCAATTTCTCGAGCCACACCCACGTCTGATTACTGCCACACCTGTTCTCAATCAAGAAATCACTTAAATAGGACCTGCCTGACAAAGCGAAGTAGACCAAAAGATTCTCAAAACCCAGACATCATGGTGCGATCCAAATAAATTCAGGACCAAATGAGAAACAAAGTAATTGAGATCTATCAGTCTGGAAAAGGTTATAAAACCATTTCTAAAGCTTTGGGACTCCAGTGAACCACAGTGAGAGCCATTATCCATGAATGGCGAAAACATGGAACAGTGGTGAACCTTCCCAGGAGTGGTCGGCCGACCAAAATGACCCCAAGAGCGCCGCAACGACTCATCCAAGAGGTCACAAAACACCCCACAACAACATCCAAAGAACTGCAGGCCTCACTTGCCTCAGTTAAGGTCAGTGTTCATGACTCCACCATGAGAAAGAGACTGGGCAAAAATGGCCTGCATGGAACAGTTCCAAGACAAAAAACCACTGCTGAGCAAAAAAGAACAAAGGCTCATCTCAGTTTTGCCAGAAAACATCTTGATGATCCCCAAGACTTTTGGGAAAATACCTCAAGCTGAAGCGTACTTGAGTTCTGCCACATGACAATGATCCAAAACACACCAGCAAGTCCGCCTCTGAATGGCTTAAGAAAAGCAAAATAAAAACTTTCGAGTGGCCTAGTCAAAGTCCTGACCTGAATTCGATTGAGATGCAGTGGCATGACTTTGAAAAGGTGGTTCATGCTCGAAAACCCTCCAATGTGGCTGAATTACAACAATTCTGCAAAGATGAGTGGGCCAAAATTCCTCCACAGCGCTGTAAAAGACTCATTGCCAGTTATCGCAAACACTTGGTTGCAGCTATTGCTAAACCAGTTATTAGGTTTAGGGGGCAATCACTTTTTCCACACAGGGCCATGTAGGTTTGGATTTTTTTTCCCCTTAATAATAAACACCTTCATTTAAAAACTGCATTTTGTGTTTACTTGTGTTATCTTTGTCAAATATTTAAATTTGTTTGATGATCTGAAACATTTAAGAACTCCCTGGTTCCATCAGTATGGATTTCCTTCTTGTTTTTGCACTGTGGTTTCTTTCCTACCGGCTCTTTGTCTTGGAGGTAAGCGCGATCGTGGTCACGCCGGGAAGAACGTAGTATTCCAGAGACATGTTACTGCATTTAAACATGGATAATGCAGCATCTGTGTTTGAGTCCATTCCGCAACTGCCGGACTTTATTTTAAGAGATTTTCATGGACACAGCAATGAAAAGAGAGACAAGAGGAGGAAATGCGGAAAGCGTGGAGGCATAAGATTAAGCCTGAGGAGGCGTCAGCTTAACTGCATTCCTCTTCCTTCCATTATTATGGGGAACATACAATCCCTGAGAAATAAAGTGGATGAAATTCAAGGGAATGTACGATATCAGAAGGATTTCAAGAACTGCTGTGTCATGGCTTACACGGAGATGTGGCTTACGCCGCATGACCAGGATGCGGACCTGTGGATTGACGGCTTTGGAGCCCCACTTCGCTCGGATCGGCAGGAAGAGGTAACGGGGAAACGTCAGGGGGGCGGCATATCTTTATATATTAATAAACAGTACTGTACATCTGTCACGGTCAGACAGCGCATCTGTACACCAAATGTGGAGCTGCTGTCTGTGTCACTACGCCCCTTTTATCTGTCCCATGAGTTCCCCCAACTTTTCATAACGACTGTGTACATTCACCCGAGGGCAGATGCTGACTCCGCCTCCAGCACCGTCTTTGATGTGGTACAGCAGTTGTAGTCAGAATCAGAATCAGATTTATTGCCATTGTTCATGTAGTACACAAACTAGGAATTTGTCTCGGTGCAATGCTGCAACATTAAACATGGAGTAGCACTAAAGATAAAAATAAAAAAACTATGCATGCAATAAAATGTAGAATATGAATGAGTAATACTAATCTATGCAATTTAAAATATAATAACAAGCAGCAGATATTGTGGAGTTCCACATAGTGCAGTCGGTAGTGCAAAAGAAAACAGTGATAATTATCATGAGTCCGGTTGAGCTGCTGTACGTAGTGCACGAGAGTCTAATAAGTCACTTAGTGTTCAGCAGTCTGATGGCAGAGGGGAAGAAACTGTTCATGTAGCGGGAGGTTTTAGTCTGAATGGACCGAAGTCTTCTACCTGGGGGGGGGGGGGGGGAGTCAATTTCCCCAGAGGCTCCAAATTTTATCCTTGGGGATTTTAACCATGTTTCTTTAAACAAGTGTAGCATCATCTCACTTTGGCCCAGCAATAATTATTCTTCTGCTTAAAGACATTTTGTTTCACCCAGGAGTAAGACAGTCAAAAAATGGATTTTCTTCCTCCAGGCCACAGCTGAAATCCCATTCCTTTGTTAAAACCGGCCTAAGGAATTTCCCCAATGTGCGGTTCTGGTTTATTGCCCCCATAAACATGCAACAGACCTGGCCACACAGACCCACAAATTTCCTTAAACTCTGGGAAATGCTGGATTTAACCAGTGAACTTTAAAGTACATTATTGCAAACTCAATTCTAAACCTTCTTCTTTTCAGAACTATGAAAAGCAAATGGACTTTGATGTTTTAATGTGGAAAATCAATAATATGTGTGAAATGCATTAATCTGTGATTTTATATATATATGCATGTTAAAAATGTTTAAATGAATGTTTATTCCTGCATGTTGATTTAGAAGCACTGCTTATAAGACATACTAAAGTTAACTTAGTTTAATACATATGTATCAAAGTTTTGCCTCTAAAACCATGTGACTCCAGCAGCCAATCTCTGCATGACAACTCTTCATCCCAAAGAGCTCCAAACAATAGACTGTTTGTTCATTGGACGGAAAGTTCATCGGGCCTCCCACGAAGGACTCTCATTGGCTGAGATTCCGGTCAGTCCGGAAGCCCGCGATAGCTCAACAGGACTTATATAAATAGCAGAGAGACCCCTGCTTCGTCCTCTTCTCGTCTCTTTTGGCTCTCTTTTGCTCTCTTTCCGGATCGTCTCTTTTGAAGTCTATTGTCTACACACAGCAAGGAAGAACAAAGACTCCGACCACATAAGATAAGATAAGATAAGATAAGCCTTTATTAGTCCCACAACGGGGAAATTCCAGGATTGCAACAGCACAGGGATAGCAACACTCAGAGCAACAATCAGAAGGCAAGAAAAAACAAGCAAGCAAGAGCAGCTAATATACATATGTACATATTACTATAAAATATATATATACACACACACACACACAGACACACAGTGCAGAGCATTGTAGCTGGATGGAATAAATATATGAATATATGAACACACAGTGCAGAGCATTGTAGCTAGATGGAATAAATATGTAAATATATAAACACCCACAGTATGGAGCATTGCAGCTAGGTGGAATAAATATGCAAGTATATAAACACACACAGTGCGGAGCAATGTAGCTAGATGGAATAATATGTAGATATATAAAAACACAGTGCGGAGCATTGTAGCTAGATGGAATAAATATATAGATATATAAATATAAACACACCCAGTGCAGAGCATTGTAGCTAGATGGAATAAATATGTAAATATATAAACACACACAGTGCAGAGCATTGTTGCTAGGTGGGATGAAACAGCATAACCGTCTATTTAGTTATCCTACATGGTATGATTATGTGCCCATACATATTCTCACCCTCCATAGCGACCGGTATGTTCCTAGTTGTATGCCGGAGAGGACCATTGTGTAAGTCTATTGCATCTTTTGCATTCAAAAAAAAAAAAAAAAAAAAAAATGTCACATGTCGCTTTTCTGAACACAGATCAGATAACTCGTAACTTGTTTATGTAACTTTGTATTTTAATGTCTTTTCTTTTTCTCTTAAATGCCTAGGAATTCCTATTTCTTTGAGCTCAATTTTTAATCGGAGTTAAACTCCAATTTTTACTTATCTCTTTTTCTTTGTTAAACTTTCTGTAAAATCACTGTCTGTTTAATTTTAATGTAAACTTTAATCTTGACTTTATTTTTATAATATTTTTCTTGACCAATCGCACCAGAAGCTATCATTTTTACCTAAAGTCCGAAACTCTTTAATTTGAGATCGGATTAGATATCTTTAATTATTATCGAGGGCCTCTGAGGAGACGCAGCTCCCACATCACGCGCAGCTGAGGAATCAGCGCGCAGCAGTTCATCATACGCTGAAGAAGCGTCGTCATCATCTGGCTCCAAACCCAGTTTCAACTGTGGATCATACAGCCCAGAATCCAGCCTCTTCGACCGCTTGAATTTAAAGTTCGAAATGTGGACCCTGAAAATATCTGCGGGCAGATATTAACGTCCACAAAATCTTGGGCTGAGGACGACGAAAGAACCATCATCACCGAGGGATCACGTGAGCTGTAACTTTAATTCATCTGCTGAATTAAACGTCTGAGGTTCAGTAATAATTTGTGTATCTAATCAGATGCAAATTAAGAAGCCCTTAACATAACTCTTCTTTTCATTAAAATTCCGTTTTTATTTTCTTAAGATTAATCAAGGACTTTTTCATATAATTAGTAAACTTTCTCCATAAATTTGCGTTGTTTCCATAATCTGTTAACTCAAACTGATAGAGATTCATTTCTCAGTTTAACCCTGGTTCCGAAAATACTGACATTGTTAATCTATCATTTACAATATTGATTTTATGATTAATGAAATTACTGCAATGTCTGTTAATCATTTCGTTTAATAAATATGTGAAAATGAGAAGTTGTTGAGAATTTATTTCATTCTGAGTCTGTTCAAGCACAGGTATCGAATTCACGAAAAATTTTTGAGACTGATTATTGATTAATTTATTGAGTGATTAAACAGGTATAAAGTGAAATTAAAGATTAAATTGCTTCTTAGAGATAGGAGCTGGTGCCCCACGAGTGTTATTAACTTTTCTGATGTATATGAAACGAGATTTGATCTCAGATTCCAATACATCGATAGAAATTAAATAATTCATACCTTATCATATTTATTATTTATTAATATTCCATCTATTTCACGCTACACAAGACACTTAAAAACTTTTATCAGTATGCCTCCTGTCCAACCAGGCGAAAAAAAACATTGGACCTGTGCTATGGATCCACTGAGAGGGCCTATAAATCTATTCCCCTTCCCCCTTTAGGATCCTCAGATCACAACTGTGTACATCTGCTGCCCACATATAAAACTGCTCTCAGATGAGACAAGGCGAAAACCAGAGACATAAATGTGTGGACAGAGGATTCAGTGCACTGCCTCTAGGAATGCTTTAACTGTACGGACTGGGAGGTGTTCATACTAGACTGCGGAGAAGATGTGGACTCTTTAGTGGACGTGACATGCTCATACATGGCTTTCTGTAGAGACATGATCGTTCCACGTAAACGTGTCAAAATATATCCCAACAACAAGCCGTGGGTTACAAAATCAGTTAACCACTTGCGCTCCGTTGTTCCGCGGGCGGGCAAGTCTCTGCGTCCTATGACGAACGACGGCGCACGAGAGCACCCTCGTGCGCGCTTGGACGCATGACACATGATGGTGGTGATGGTGATGTAGTAGCGTCCAAGCGCCACTCAAAAAAAAACTGCAGAGACAGCCGTGAACAGATTAGTTCATCTGATTGACCTCTCATTCGACTAATAAGAGCCTTGAATTGGGTTTCTGAAACCTTGAGGAGCCAATGAATGAAAATCTAGGAAGGAGGACCCGCCTACTGTGAACGCAGGAGCCAATTGAAGCACAGAAATTCAGGCAGGGTGAAGAGAGATTTACTGTTGCCACAGATGAAAACAAAGGACGCTGGACGAGTCTAATACAGACCCAGCAGCATGGAGAACACCCACAAGTGGGACCTGCACTCATTCCAGCAGAATAGACGGAGGCCGACGACAAAAATCGTAAATCATTCGCCAAAACGGCAATAATGGAATTATGTTGATCGGGATCCACGAGCGGAGCAGCGTCGCGTTCGTCTGACGCGTGGGAAGAGATGTTTGCCACGACTCTGCTGCTTTGAAGAGGTAAGGTGTTATAAGCTAAATTATTATTTATCCCTGAAAACTGTAATCCAAAAATGACTTTTGACCGATCGGTAAATTACAACTGTACTGCGCACAAAGTATGAAGTGCGTGCGCCGCGATAAATGGTTCATTTGCCGTGTTCGGACCGTGAACACCCCCCCCCCCGCTGCAGAAGAGGAGCGGGGGGGGCGTTCACGGTCCGAACGCCCCCCGGTCCGCGGGGGGAACCATATCAGTCTATTCCATCATGTAGCGATGGCCCTCTTCTGTAGCGAGGGGGGGGGGGCGTTCACGGTCCGTTCACGGTTCCCCCCCCCACACACACACACACAGTAGCGAGGGGGGGGGAGCCGCTGTGAAAACATGCAAGGAGTGTAATCCGTCTGTAGCGAGGGCCGAAGTCGGTCCTTGGTAGCGGGGGGGGGGGGAACGACCCCCCGCCCACACACACACACACACAGACACAGCCCTGAGTGTGACCTTTCATTAGAGCCTAAAATGAAGATTCTACATTGAATTATTCAAAAGTTACAGACGTTTTTCCAAACTGTGCCATTTGGCACAATTTGGCACAGTTCCAAAACGCCTGGGAACAGCCTGAGAACAAAGCTGTGTAAAATATTCATTTTTTGTGGTATTGTTACCAAATTTGGATCTCAGCTGGATAACACTTGGTTCTACATTTCTGTTGCATTTTCCAGCCGGATCGGACAGCTGTGTGTTATTTACAAGCATTTGTATCCAAAAAAACACTGTGTCCAATTTTTTTTTCTTCAAGTTCAGTATGTTTAGATGACTGTAACTCAGTGGTCGGAGCACGTAGCGAGATTATGTTTTTTTTGCCAAAAAATTCAAAGTGTTTTCTTTTAAATGAGACCAACCCCATGAAGATGCTGCAAAGGGTTGAATAACAGCTTTCGATTTACTTTGGGCACGTTATTTTTTGGCATTTTTAGGAAAATTGCCCGGAGTGCAAGTGGTTAAATCCTGCTTACACAGGAAAGCACTTGCCTTTAAACAGGGGGTTGTTTCTAAGCTGCAGGTTGCCACAAAAGAGCTGAAGGCTGAAATTTTAAGAGCAAAACAGAATTATAAATCAGAGTTGGAAAGTAAGATGGCAACAAAGAGACTTGGTTCAGCCTGGGCCAATATGAAAACTATTGCAGGCCTTCAGAGCACAGAGTGCAGTAATCGTGTGTTTTTAGATGGTTTTATTTCAGGCAAAGAGCTGGCTAATGCTCTTAAATGTTTTTACGGTCATTTTGACTCCTTTGATTTTAGCACAGAAACCCAAGGTTTGAAACAGAAACTCAAAGACAATCAGCACTTTAATACTGAGGTGCAGGATGTTAAAAGGGCATTCTGTGCTGTAAAAGTGAACAAAAGTCAGGGACCTGATAATATATGTGGACGATTGGTAAAGTCCTGTGCACATGAATTGAGTCCTGTATTCCACTACATATTCAGTTAGTCCTTACAGACACAACATGTGCCTAAGATCTGGAAAGATGCCGTGGTTGTCCCCATTCCAAAATCCAGCTGTCCTAAAACGGTAAACGACTTTAGACCAGTTGCTTTGACTTCAATTTTAATGAAAATTTTTGAAAAACTGGTCAGATTTGAGGTCCTAAAGCAGACTGAACATGCATTGGATCCTTTGCAGTTTGCCTATAGGCCTCACAGAGGAGTGCAGGATGCCACTGTCACTCTGTTTAACATGCTTTTGGATTTTAAAGGGACACACGCCAGGCTTTTATTTGTGGACTTTTCTTCCACCTTTAATACAATCCAACCTCATATTTTAGTTGAAAGGCTCCTGCAAAAATTTGATTTGAGCAATAATCTGGTGGGTTGGATTCTGGATTTCTTAACCAACAGGACAGAGAGTAAGGGGCAATGGTACATTGTCTGACCAAAAGTGTTCTTCTACTGGCTGTCCGCAGGGGTGTGTGTTGTCACCACTACTCTTCATCCTGTACACAAACATGCGTCGGAGCAGACATGACAACAGACACATTATAAAGTATGCTGATGATTCAGTTGGTGTCAGTCTCATCCAGGATGGTGAGAGTAGCCACGGCCCAGTAGATGATGATTTTGTTCACTGGTGTGAGGATTCCTACCTGCAGCTGAATACGACAAAAACTAAAGATATGATTATTGACTTTAGGAGGAAAACTCCCAGGCACGAAGTCACTGTACTAAAAGGCCAGACCACTGAATGTGTGCAATCCTACAAATATCTTGGGATGATTATTGATAGTAATTTAAACTTTGAAGAGAACTGTGAAAGGGTGTGCAAAAAGGGTCAGCAACATTTGCATTGTTTAAGGAAACTTGCACGCTTCCAAACTGACCGAACCATAGTGACAATGTTTTATCGGGCTTTTATTGAATCTGTTTTATCCTTTTCTTTAGTGTCATGGTTTGGTCAGATAAAACTGAAACAGAGGAAATCCTTGGATCAGGTAGTTAGATGGTCCAGTCGTTTGATTGGTGAGTCACAGCTGAGCCTGACATCCCTGTACACCAGACAGGTACAGAGGATTGCTACCTCCATTTTAAATGATGACTCCCACCCTTTGCGCTGCCACTTTTAGCTTCTTCCCTCCAGACGGAGGTTTGCTGTCCCAAAAAGTAGAACCCAGTGCTACAAAAGCAGCTTTGTTCCTGCTGCTGTTAAAGAGTTGAACAAGATGTAACAATATATTGCACATAATTTAGTTACCTATTTATTAATTTTATTTTATATTTACTTATTTTTGTAGGTTTTTTTATTTGGGTTCTAAATCTTTTATTGGGTTTTAGACTTTTGAGTTCTTAACCTCTTTGACTAGTCTTTAACTTTTTAATATGACCATTCTCTCTTATCTCTTTGTTTTTTCTCTTATCTCTTTGTCCTATGTCCTGATTGGTGGAGCCTTAAGTACTTTTTATCATGTTTATAGTCAGCTTCACATGTGCCTGTGTTTGTGTTTATGTTGAACGTAATTGTGGTTTGTAAATATGGATGTCACCTGACTGCAAAACAAATCTACCTACGGGTATAAATAAAGTAACCTGAACCTGAACCTAAGTGTGACAAACATACAAAAAAATGAGAAATTGGGAAGGGGGCAAACACTTTTTCACACCACTGTAAGTGTTCACAGGGCAGTTTGCACCAGGGTGGGTATGCTTGATACACAGCATCAGGTCCACCGTAGCTTGCTGTTAGGCCCAACAGCATGGGTAGGATCCCTTTATCAATGCTTGCAATTCTAGTTTGATATATAGTAGTACTTCATTCACATTACCATTCAACTCAAATACACAAAAATGCAGAAATCACTTATCTTATTGATCTCTGTATTTGTATTGAACGAAGGGAATTCAATCACACTTCTGAACTTTGGTAAGATTCAACTATCATGTGGAGGATACCATTTATTATTAAAGAAACTGACCCAAGGACTGATTGTGTACCCATTCAGGATTTGAAGAAATCTGGTGAATGGGTATATTATTAGGTATATAAACGCAATATTTAAGTTTTTTTTTCCCATTTGTGAGCTCTGCCTGGGAAACTTCACCTGATTCACCCTACAAAGTCACTTAATACTGGGCCTTGCTGTCGATCACTTTAAAGGTCCCATTGACTGCACTTTTGTTGACAGCTGACTTCTGTTAACAGTTCCCATGCATCTTAATGAAATGATAGTGATTTTGGTCAAATTTCCTTTAAATATTTAATTATTGCAGCATCATTATGAATCATCTTTAACAGCCTTACTTGGAATTGCTCATTTCAGTGTATGTCACTTTAAATTCCACAGAGCCACGTTTAACTACACCCTCTATCTTATGTTACTATTGCTAATCTTAGTTGTCTCAAAGAATGAATAAAATAATGCATCACTGGTGGATAGATCTGTGCGTTTTCAGTGGTCAATAGGATATGACTTGTTACTGGAGTACAATAAGCACAGAAACATTTGTGGATGAGTGGATAAACTGCTAGCTTCAGCTTGTCACTTTGAGCTGAGGCGAGCCTGGCAGCCTAGCTCAGCATCTCCCTGCTGAGGCGAGCGCTTATACAGTTAGACTGATCGATGCCAACCGCATAGCCAAGCTAATGCTAATGGATCCATGCAGCATCACAATAAACTAGGGGTGTAATGGTATACCTAAAATCACGGTTTGGTACATACCTTGGTTCTAAGGTCACAGTTCGGTTAATTTTCGGTACAGTAAGGAAACAAAATGCAAAACATAAAACTGCTTATTTTTTGTATAAGTGAGAGTGTACGTCTACGGGTGTAAACGTGGTTTTATGAATGAAAGTGAACCTGTAACCACGTGGCAACTACGTGACTATGATCCTCGGGGCAGGAGCATTATACCAAATTAACCTCTTGCACTCCGGGCAATTTTCCTAAAAATGCCAAAAAATAATGTGCCCAAAGTAAATCGAAAGCTGTTCTTCAACCCTTTGCAGCATCTTCATGGGGTTGGTCTCATTTAAAAGAAAACACTTTGAATTTTTTGGCAAAAAAAACAATCTCTCTACGTGCTCCGGCCACTGAGTTACAGTCATCTAAACATACTGAACTTGAAGAAAAAAAAATTGGACACAGTGTTTTTTTGGATACAAATGCTTGTAAATAACACACAGCTGTCCGATCCGGCTAGAAAATGCAACAGAAATGTAGAACCAAGTGTTATCCAGCTGAGATCCAAATTTGGTAACAATACCACAAAAAATGAATATTTTACACAGCTTTGTTCTCAGGCTGTTCCCAGGCATTTTGGAACTGTGCCAAATTGTGCCAAAGGGCACAGTTTGGAAAAACGTCTGTAACTTTTGAATAATTCAATGTAGAATCTTCATTTTAGGCTCTAATGAAAGGTCACACTCAGGGCTGTGTCTGTGTGTGTGTGTGTGTGTGGGCGGGGGGGTCGTCCCCCCCCCGCTACCAAGGACCGAGTTCGGCCCTCGCTACATGACGGATTACACTCCTTGCATGTTTTCACAGCGCCCCCCCCCCCCTTGCTACTGTGTGGGGGGGGGGGGGGGGAAACCGTGAACGGACCGTGAACGCCCCCCCCCTCGCTACAGAAGAGGGCCATCGCTACATGATGGAATAGACTCATATGCTTCCCCCCGCGGACCGGGGGGCGTTCGGACCGTGAACGCCCCCCCCCCCCCGCTCCTCTTCTGCAGCGGGGGGGGGGGGCGTTCACGGTCCGAACACGGCAAATGAACCGTTTATTGCGGCGCACGCACTTCGTACTTCGTGCGCAGTACACTTGTAATTTACCGATCGGTCAAAAGTCATTTTTGGATTACAGTTTTCAGGGATAAATAATAATTTAGCTTATAACACCTTACCTCTTCAAAGCAGCAGAGTCGTGGCGAACATCTCTTCCCCATTGTCAGACGAACGCGACGCTGCTCCGCTCGTGGATCCCGATCAAAACATAATTCCATTATTGCCGTTTTGGCGAATGATTTACGACTTTTGTCGTCGGCCTCCGTCGGTCTATGATGACGGAAGAGAATCCTAAACGTCTATTCTGCTGGAATGAGTGCAGGTCCCACTTGTGGGTGGTCTCCATGCTGCTGGGTGAGCCTGGGTCTGTAGCAGGTTTGTCCAGCTTCCTTTGTTTTCATCTGCTGCAGCAGTAAATCTCTCTTCACCAGCCCGAATTTCTGTGCTTCAATTGGCTCGTGCATTCAAAGTAGGCGGGTCCTCCTTCCTAGGTTTTCATTCATTGGCTCTTCAAGGTTTCAGAAACCCAATTCAAGGCTCTTATTAGTCGAATGAGAGGTCAATCAGATGAACTAATCTGTTCGCGGCTGTGACTGCAGCTTTTTTTTTCAGTGGCGCTTGGAGGCCACAGCACCTACATCACCACCATCATGCGTCATGCGTCCAAGCGCGCACGAGTGCGCTCTCGTGCGCCCTCGTGCGCCCTAGGACGCAGAGACTTGCCCGCCCGCGGAACAACGGAGTGCAAGTGGTTAATCACACCTGTGGATGCACACCTTAAAAATATCCCACTCTTCCTCTAACGACTGGGAGGAGCCGGCCTCCACCGACAAAGGACAATGAATGGTTACAGGTTCACTTTCATTCATAAAACAGTGTTTACATCCATAAATGTACGTTTTATTTCATTTCAGTGAACCTGTAACCACATGGCAACCGTATACCAAATGAGTCCTCAGGAGAATGGAGGTGGTGTCACCCACAGGCCAAAAAAGCACAATGCTCCAATCACACCATTAAGCACAAACACAATCTATGAGTTTGGCTTCTTTACTGTACTTAACTGAGTGCATACAAGTTAAGCCGGTTCCTCCAGGTAATCGGAGCTGAAACAAAACATTTTTGAGCACGGAGCACACATGCCAGCTTACATGAGGGAAAACTAAGATGCAACTTAAGAACCTGCTGCAACCCCCAGAACAGATGAGGGTACAACTGATGAGGCCAGGTTGAGCCTATAGAAATGGGTGAACATTGAGGGAGAAGCTCAGCCAGCGGCTGCGCATATATCCTCCAGGGGTGCACCCCTAAATAACGCCCACGCAGTGGCCAATCCCTGTGTTAAGTGAGCCACCAGCCTACCTGATGGTTCCGCTCCAACCTGTACATACACGAAGGCAATCAGGTTGACTATCCAATGGGAAGGCACTGCTTAGAGATAGGCCTGCCCATCATGGATTCCCCATAGGACACAAAAAGCTTGTCTGAAAAACGGACAGACCTCGTACAGTCAATGTAACGCTTAAGGCCCTCACCGGGCACAAACTATGGAGCCTCTCAGCCTCTGAAGAGGTGTGTGGGGGAGGGTAGAAGGCCTCACACACAAGAGGGTGGGAAACAAACCCACTAGTCAGCACCTTGGGTTTAAAAGCTGGGTTGGGCCGCAGGTGGACCAACTGATCAAAGCTAAGGCATGCTGCGTCCACAGGGAGCGCATTCAGTTCACTGACCCTCTTGGCTGAGACAACTGCCAAGAGAAAAGCAGTCTTTCAAGAGATCAGACAAAGGTCAGCACTGGACAGTGGCTCAAAATGGGGCAAGCATAGAGCCCTAAAAACTGTCTGGAGATCCCAAGTGAGCAGCAACGGACGCCGAGATGGACGGCTCCATCTCACGCCTCTCAAAAACTGCTTAGCCAAGTGTAACACCCACTTGTGTGTAACACCTCTTTGTAGCACTTTAGGTGTGTAATACTACTTTAGGTGTACAATCTTGTACCCTTGTGGTAGTATTGGGTTATGGCAGTGTAGTTACCTTTAACTCTACTACCTGGATGGAAGGGACAATTGGGCCAGATCAGACAGACCCCAGGTTCGTAGGAGCCCGGAGGACACAACAATAGAAAACTCACACACACGGTGTATGGAACTTGCAACTATATATATTTCAAAGTTATGTACACATAAACACAGGTAGAGCACTGATCACAATAATAATTCAATAATAAAAGAAAATACAATCCATCCAAAATAAATTCACAATATGTACAGTTCGTAGTATCCGTTCCAGATGACCAGTTGGGTCACTTTTACCAGTCAGTTAGGTTCGGCAAGGCTCGCCATCCAGAGCTGGAGTTCACGGTTTCTTGGTCCAGGAATCAGGAAACAAAAAAAAAAAACAAAAAAAAACCCCTGACTTATAAAATAGGTCAGAACAAGAATTAAGCTATAATCTACAGCCTGCCACATCAATGTCAAATAGCTCTACACAGCACAACAACAGTTCAAATTCCCTAAATCACCAAATGTGCATAAAATAAACACATTCTATCTCCATTTATCAATATGGTACCATAACAATGAGTAAAGTGCATTTGGAACACTTGACATCACAGTAATAACTGTGCAGTGTGCTGCACCAAGTTAGCATATCGGCTAGCACAACAATTTATCACAAATTTGCACTTTAAAACACATATAAACCACAGGTTCAACATTCACCATTAAGTAGCAATCAATGGCCAGGGAACTGGGACCTTTGTTAACCGTTACAGCTTTGAAAAATGCCTTTTTCTGATGAAAAAACTAGCCGAAATTAGCATCGGCGGTTAGCATTTCAAGCTAGCGATTAGCATTTCCCATACACACTAAATGGCACTTACCAAGCTAAGTGACACGTGCGTCATGGGGTTTCTGCGCTCAACGTGCGTTTACAGCTTTTGGATCCAAATCTTAAAATTTAACAAACGGGGCATTAGAATTTGATAATACAGCAAAGTCTCGTTGCAGGTGTATGTTCAGGCTTACCAATCTCAAGTTTTATCCAAGACAAAGACTGCTATTAGCACGTTAGCGTCGCCATATCACCAAGGACCGTCTCTCTCTCTTGGTCGGTGTCTTTCGGCATCTGGCGTGACTGAGCCAAAAAATGCAAGTCATACCCAGAACCGGAGAGAGAGCGCTTAACCCATTGACTGGCGCTGCCAAACAACGGCGCAGCCATTGGTTGCTCAAAATACCAAATAAAAACATTTGGAACTTTATCAAAACTCCCCAGAAAATGTTCCCTACTGTTTTATGAATATATATTTATTTAAATATTCATCTTTAAATTATTTACTCTCATTGTGAAATGGGTATTTTTCGTTTTAAAAGCGGTATCAATATTCATATTTTTATTCGCGTTTTTAACACTGGGTTACACTATCCCCCCTTAGAATCATGCAAGTCCCTTTGCATGGGATTAGCTAAATGGCATTGACAGGAGAACTAGTGTTCATGGGAATATTCCTAAGATCTGACTCTGTTAAGGCTCTGGTAAAAGCCAGGTTTAGTCCCTGAAACAGGGACTGGGCAACAGTTATGAGAGGATTTCCCAACTGACTATACTGTAGCCTTTCTGGCTGGGAGGGGGGGGGGACTTATTTTGTACCCGTAGGTAGATTTGTTCTGCAGTTCGGTGACAAGCCACCAGCTGTTGGTCGCTGCGTGCGCAAGCACCCCTTAACTCCCTAACCTGCATGTTTTGGCATGTGGGAGGAAACCGGAGAAATCCCGGAGTAAACCCACGCAAACACAGGGAGAACATGCAAACTCCACACAGATCACTGTTGGCCGGGGGCAGGGATCGAACCCACAATCTCATGATCCCCACGATCCCCCGGCCGAGGGTAAAACTGTGCTGCCGCGGTGCTAACCACTGCGCCACCATGCAGCCCAGGTGGTTGTCCTCTCGGAGCGTCTCACAGTCTTTGGGATTTCCCTTTCAGATTCTTTGTCTTCCACAGGTTCATCACAGGTACTTTTATCAGATAAATTGGTTTCACTTTCAGTTCCATTTTCATTGTTCGATGGTTCCACATTTGTTTCAGTTTCCTCCAGGTTTCCATCATTCGGTAAGTTGTCACATCCAGGTGAATTGTCATTTCCAGGCAAGTTGTCACATCCAGGTGAAGTGACATTTTCTAGTTGGTTGTCATTCTCAGGTAAGTGAGTTTCAGCAGGAATGTCTCCTTTAAAGAATGTCTTTGGATGGGGAATTTCATAAACTCGAGTGAGCTTTATGGGCGTTTGGATTGGTTCTTCTCTGTACCAATAGACATCTTCATTTTCCGGTTCTGAATTCTCACATTCCTCACTTTTTCAGGTGATTGTCTTGTCTTAGGTTGGCGGACACGTTTTGGTTGGACAGGTTCTTCTTCAACAGGGGCAAGAAAACCACAGGGAAGCAAGAGGTCGCGATGAACGGTGCGAACAGGACCATCTTTTGTCTCAGGTTTTATAGTGTAAACAGGCAAGTCACCTGCTTGGCTCACCACAATGTGGATTTCAGCTTCCCACCTGTCTGCTAGTTTGTGCTTGCCTCTGAGGCAGACTGCACGTACCAAAACTCTTTCGCCTGGTTCTAGTTTTGAGGGTTTCACTCGCATATCAAATCTTGTTAGCATTTTCTGTTGCTAGTTTGTAGCTTTCTTGTAGAGTTGTCTTCAGTTTTTCAATGTACTGGGAATGTGACTTGAAATTTTTGCTGTGAAACGGGAGCCCAAATGCAAGATCAACTGGCAATCTCGGCTGACGACCGAACATTAACTCATACGGGGCAAAACCAGTAGTGTCATTCTTTGTACAACTGTACGCATGTACAAGTGGTTTCACATAGTTGTGCCAATGAGATTTGTTCTTTTCCTCCAGAGTACCCAGCATGCTCAATAACGTTCTATTGAAACGTTCTACCGGGTTACCTCTGGGATGATAGGGTGTCGTCCGGATTTTGCGAATGCCCATGATTTTGCAAAGTTCTTTTATAATATGGGACTCAAAATCGGGACCCTGATCACTATGTAATTGTTCGGGTATCCCGTAGTGGACTATAAAGTTGTCCCAAAGTGCCTTTGCAATGGTCTGAGCTTTCTGATTGCTGGTAGGGATGGCTATAGCGTATTTCGTGAAATGATCAGTTAACACGAGCACATCCTTTGTGTTACTTTGATCGGGCTCAATCTAGATTAGATTCAACTTTATTGTCATTACACATGTATGAATAAAAGGAAATCCATACATACAAGTTTGAGCAGTCGGGTGGACTTGATGTTGACAAGCGGAGCAGCTCGTTCTGGAGCGGTTTTACGTCTTACGCAGCGATTACATGTTTTCATCTTCTTTTCAATATCTGCCACCATGCGAGGCCAATAGAACCTTGTTCTGGCGAGATCCAAAGTACACTCTGTGCCTAAATGGCCCATGTCACAGTGGAGGCTTTGAAAGACTGAATCGCGGAGCTGTTCAGGTAAGATGAGCTGGTAAGTAACATTTCCTCTGTCTTGGCGAGTGCGGTAGAGGATGTTATCGCACATTTCAAGTCGACTGAGCTCTCGGAGTAACAAGTTGATGTCAGGAAGTTCAGTTCGTACAGTTGGCGGAACTTTTAGCCCAGTTTCAATTTGTGCAATTACTTCTCTTAAACAGGGGTCAGTTCTTTGTTCGTTTTTGATCTGTTCAGGAGTCATGTGGGGTACAACTGGAAGACCACCACAGTCCTCTTCATCGGCATAGCCATCTGGAATGGCGGCTACAGAGAGGGCTAATGAGTGAACCAAAGGGAAGGTGTTGTCTGGAGAGCTACAGACAAGGTGTTTTTCACATATAGCAGACACTACCTCGTAACTTAAACTGCTTTCAGGAAGAGACAAGTGAGTTTGAGTGAACTGCTATATGCGGTCAAGCTCCTTTTGGGACACTAAGTCATTAAGTAACTCGCCATGCAGCCGTCTAGAGAGGCCATCTGCATCTGAGTTAAGCTTGCCTGCTCTGTATTGGAGCTTAAAGTTAAACGCCGACAGAGCAGCTAGCCACCTATAACTCATGGCATCCATCTTAGCAGTAGTCAAAATGTACGTCAGGGGGTTACTGTCTGTCATGACAGTAAAATAATTGCCATATAAATAGTCTGCGAACTTCTCCGTTACTGCCCACTTTAGAGCTAAAAATTCTAATTTATGGGCGGGGTAACGGGACTCACTTCTAGACAACCCCTGGCTTGCATAAGCTATGGCCCTAGTCTGGCCCTCCTGCTCTTGATAGAAGGCGGCGCCAAGCCCTGTAGTGCTGGCGTCAGTATGGAATGTATATGGCAACTGAGGGTCAGCGAAACCCAGGACAGGCGCAGTACTGAGCTTTTCAATGATGGTTTTGAATGCAAGATCACAGGAAGAAGTCCATCGCTCGCCAAACAGTGTCTTTGGGTCGTGGTACTGGGCAGGCTTAGCTTTGGGCTTTGTGCTTTTGCGCAAAGGAGGGTAGCCTGATGTTAAGTCAGTGAGGGGCTTAACGATGCTGGAATAGTTCTTAATGAACCGCCTATAGTACCCTGAAAAGCCTAAGAACGAGCGGAGCCGTTTGAGATCACGGGGCACAGGCCAGGTACTCAGGGCTTTCACTTTTTCGGGGTCGGTCTCAACTCCTTTACTGGACACAATGTGACCGAGGTATCTGACAGAAGTTTGAAAAAATCTGCATTTCTCAGGGGAGAGTTGAAGCCCGTACTCTTTTAGGCGATTAAGAACTTTCATTAAGCGAGCCTCATGTTCTTCGGGCGTCTTGGAGAATACAATGATGTCATCGAGGAACACAGTCACCTCATGCAGATTCATGTCGCCCATACATTTCTCCATGATGTGCTGGAACATGCTGGGGGCGTTTGTAATGCCTTGGGGCATTCTATTGAATTCCCAAAAGCCCATGGGACATACGAACGCCATCTTTGGTTTGTCCAGCTCCTCTACCTCAATTTGGTAGTACCCCGACTTTAAATCGAGGACGGAGAACCATTGCGAACCGGTCAAGGTGGAAAACGTTTCCTCCAAGTTGAAAAGGGCGTAAGCATCTTTTACAGTCTGCATGTTAAGCTTCCTGTAATCAATACAAAGGCGGACATCGCCATTTTTCTTTCGCACCACTACAATAGGCGAAGAAAATGGGGAAGTGGACTCTCTTATCACGCCTGCTTGTTGGAGTTCTTTGAGATGCTTACGGACCGCTTCCAGGTCATTTGGATGTATGGGACGTGCTCTGTGTTTGAATGGTGTTTCATCTGATAATTTGATTGTGTGTTTCACTTGATCGGTTTTGCTAAAGTCAAGATCGTTTTGTGCAAATACTTCAGGCATTTGACTGAGTTTTTCTGTTAGGCGTCTTTCCATTTAGCGCTAATGGGGGAAGAGTCAAAGTTGAACTTCAGAGTGGACTTTGGTTCAGTTTTGGACTTTGTAACTTTCACGGAGTGTTCTTGTGATAGGACTCGTTGATATGCACAAATTTCTCCAATGACACTTCTGAGGGATTGTCACGTCATGTTCCGATTCATTGGTGAGTATAACTGGAACAAGGTAAGGTGCTCTTTCAGGTAAGTCTATGAGACATGGTTTTACTAGGATACCACCAGGTAAGGCTGACATTAACGGGTGTTCTAACAAGACAGATTTTTCACTGTTGCCGGCTGACACAGCTACAGCGCCATCTAGAACAACTGTTTGGCCTGCAGGAACTAACTGTGGCTCTTTGTGGCGCATGGTCACTAAACCAAGGCTAGTGTCTTTGGACTGTCTGTGCCGTAGCTCAAGGACTTTTAACACTGCCTTATAACCAAGTGACATGGTTGGCTGCAGTTCAGAACATGCATCAGAGTACAGCTCGTAAAGTACATCTAATGTGTTTGTCCCTATTAACACTAAGGACTGATCAGCTGCACGTACATTGGGAACCACTAAGGCAACTGTTGGCACTTAGGCTTCAATACCGAGAAAGTCTTTTGGGAAAGTGACATGCATTTCAATGTAGTCTAAATAAGGTACACTCTGACCGTTAGCTCCCTCCACTTCTAACAGCTCAAAAAGTGGCTTAATCTCATGGTTGGATAAGTACTGTCTGTAATAGGACTCAGGGACAGTAGTCACCTGGGAGCCTGTATCTAACAAACAGCTCACAGTACAGCCATTCACTTTCACTTGGGCTGTACGTTTTGTACCAATTAGACCATTAGGAAAGTTAAAGGAGTCTGTTTTGTAGTGTGACTTCAGTTTAGCACGTGTCTTGAATGGAGCTTTTGGGTTGGGACGGGTCATCTCTGAACTAGCCTCTGTTTGTCCCGCAACAGGGGTAGACTTCAGTTTTAAAGAAGATTGGGGGTTCTGACTGTCCCAAATCTGTCTTTTTACTCTTAGTTCTTTGCGTTTTGCAGCTACAAGTGCAGGGTTTGGCTCTGACTCACAAGTGGCTACAATATGCCCATCTTCGCCACAGCGGAAGCAATATCATGGTTTGGGCCTAGTACTGGGATGGCTGGACGAAGGTAAGTTTTCAGGTTTGGCATGGTCAGGTTTTTTATTTTCAGACTTCTTAGTTGGGTCTTTCTTCGGTGGTGCTTGTTTCTTCTGTTTCACGACAGCAGCTAATTAGCTTTTTAGATCAGTGACTTGCTTTTTCAGTTCTTTCAGACTTTCACTCTACTTCACTATTTGTACTTGTTTCGGTGACGGTTTGTTCGTAGGAGGCTGCTTTTGGTTTTGTGGCGCCCAAGTGTTTTTTCGTGCGTGTGTTTTTAACTTCTTGTCTGTTTTCAGCAGTGCGAAGGTGAAGCAATAACTCTGCATACGCAGGTGGATGTTTATCTTTTAGTTCCAGCTGTAGCTCCTTTAACAGATTATCATCCCAACAGCCTCTGTTAAACTGCTTGAGAAGCTGTTTGTTCACTTCTTGTGGCTCTAGACCGCCTCTACGCACTGTGAGATTGAGCGCCACCTGCAAACGATGCAGATATGCAGAGGGTTTTTCTCCATAATCTTGGAAAGTGTTCATGAATTGCACAAGCAGTTCCTCACCGTCTTCAACAGTCCCGAAAGCTGAGTCCAACAGCTTAAGATAGTCGGCAGAGGTGGCTTCAGACCCAAGAGGGCGAATAATATCAAACGCAGGAGCAAGAAGACTTTCCAGGATCTTGCGAGATTTTTCCAAGTCAGACAAAGAAGCATCTTCCATCATCAAGTCAACATGTGAACGCCATGTTTCATAATCAGCTTCAGTATACGGTCTTGGCGTTTTGCCAGAGAAAGCTCTGATTCTCAAAGAGGAATGGGCGTTTGACGGCTTCTCTGCATGTTTAATGACATGCTCGACTACGATTTTCTGAACCTCGGGTGGGTTAAAATCAGCTGGGCTCAACATTTGAGGTGTCAAGTTTGGTCTAAGAGGGCTTTGGAAGACTGCTTGAGTGGTTTTAGGGGTGCAAGGCACTTCAACTTGGAGTGGAGGAGAGACTCCACTTTGTGTGGGTTCTACAGTAGGGACAGCAGGATCAGCGTCAGCAGAGACCATTTCAGCTGTCTCAGCAGCTTCAATAGACTTCCCTATTGTGGATATAACCTCCCACAACACCTCTTCAAAACCTTTTCCACTTAACTTAGCTAAACCCCTTAGGTTGCTAAGATAAGCCTCAGTAACACTGCCCCCCTACAGTTTTAGTGTACACATCAGTTAAGGCTTGAATGCAGTACTTAACATCAGGATTGTCAGTGGATGCAAAAAAATACGGCAACGCAGGTGCTAATGTTTCAATAGCTAATCCAGACTCGAACTCCACAAGGTGACTTTTGTCAAATTCAGACGAGTTATCATCAAAGCTAAGCACCCTGCGAATAGTGCCATGTTGCTCTAGGAAATTAAAAACGTCTTTGTCTTTTTCTTTGTCAAGTACACCACTGACAATGACTGCATTTGGAACTTTGACACCATATTTTGCAACAAAATCCATTTTGACAGTATATGAACTGTTTGGTCAGGGGTCAAAACAAAGTCCACTACTGTTGTGCAACGCTCCAGGCTCCTGGCTGGCTCGCTAGATTTTTTGTAACACCCACTTGTGTGCAACACCTCTTTGTAGCACTTTAGGTGTGTAATACTACTTTAGGTGTACAATCTTGTACCCTTGTGGTAGTATTGGGTTATGGCAGTGTAGTTACCTTTAACTCTACTACCTGGATGGAAGGGACAATTGGGCCAGATCAGACAGACCCCAGGTTCGTAGGAGCCCGGAGGACACAACAATAGAAAACTCACACACACGGTGTATGGAACTTGCAACTATATATATTTCAAAGTTATGTACACACAAACACAGGTAGAGCACTGACCACAATAATAATTCAATAATAAAAGGAAAATACAATCCATCCAAAATATATTCACAATATGTACAGTTCGTAGTATCCGTTCCAGATGACCAGTTGGGTCACTTTTACCAGTCAGTTAGGTTCGGGCAAGGCTCGCCATCCAGATCTGGAGTTCACGGTTTCTTGGTCCAGGAATCAGGAAACCAAAAAAAAAAAAACCCTGACCTATAAAATAGATCAGAACAAGAATTAAGCTATAATCTACAGCCTGCCACATCAATGTCAAATAGCTCTACACAGCACAACAACAGTTCAGATTCCCTAAATCACCAAATGTGCATAAAATAAACACATTCTACTATCTCCATTTATTAATATGGTACCATAACAATGAGTAAAGTGCATTTGGAACACTTGACATCACAGTAATAACTGTGCAGTGTGCTGCACCAAGTTAGCATATCAGCTAGCACAACAATTTATCACAAATTTGCACTTTAAAACACATATAAACCACAGGTTCAACATTCACCATTAAGTAGCAATCAATGGCCAGGGAACTGGGACCTCTGTTAACCGTTACAGCTTTGAAAAATGCCTTTTTCTGATGAAAAAACTAGCCGAAATTAGCATCGGCGGTTAGCATTTCAAGCTAGCGATTAGCATTTCCCATACACACTAAATGGCACTTACCAAGCTAAGTGACACGTGCGTCATGGGGTTTCCGCGCTCAGTGTGCGTTTACAGCCTTTGGATCCAAATCTTAAAATTTAACAAACAGGGCATTAGAACTTAACAATACAGCAAAGTCTCATTGCAGGTGTTTGTTCAGGCTTACCAATCTCAAGTTTTATCCGAGACAAAGACTGCTATTAGCACGTTAGCGTCACCATATCATCAAGGACCGTCTCTCTCTCTTGGTCGGTGTCTTTCGGCGTTTGGCGTGACTGAGCCAAAAAATGCAAGTCATACCCAGACCCGGAGAGAGAGCGCTTAACCCATTGGCTGGCGCTGCCAAACAACGGCACAGCCATTGGTTGCTCAAAATACCAAATAAAAACATTTGGAACTTTATCAAAACTCCCCAGAAAATGTTCCCTACTGTTTTATGAATATATATTTATTTAAATATTCATCTTTAAATTATTTACTCCCATTGTGAAATGGGTGTTTTTCTTTTTAAAAGCGGTATCAATATTCATACTTTTATTTGCGTTTTTAACACTGGGTTACACAAGGGATGCACCCCAGGAGACAAGCCATCACATTTCTCATGGACAGTTGACACCGCCGCCAGGTAGCCCCTGATAGTCGACTCCACCCGACCTAGGGCAAAGAGGTACTGGAGGAAAAAGATGATGACAGAGTTGTGACATGTCAAGGGATTTCCCCCCTTGGTCTGACACCAGTTCGAAAAAACACTCTCCACTTCCCACTCTATTGCAGCTGGGTAGACTGGGCCCATGAAGCCTGCACGATGTCTACAACCCCCTTCTCCAAGCCAAGTTTATACAATTGCTTCCGTTCAAGGGCCATACATGAAGCCTCAGGAGCTGGGGATTTGAATGCCAAATCCTGCTCTGTGCCCGTGAGAGCATGTTCTGTCTGACCGGGAGAGGCCAAGGATGACTTCCCAACATCTCATGGATCCATGGTCTGCCACCCATGGTCTTTGTGGCAAATTTGGGGCCATCAAAAGTACTTGGACAGACAGTAGCCTCACCTTCGCAAGGAAGCCAGCAGAAGAGACAGTGGTGGAAAGGCAAACAGTTTCACTGGAGGCCAGGCAACACTCAGAGCATCTGTACTTAGCGGACCTGGCAGGCCATGCATCAAGGCCCAGAGAGCGCAGTGGGTGGTTTCCGCCATCACAAACAGGTTTGCTTCTGCCTGACCAAACCAAAGCCAGATCTGCTCGACTATCTCTGGATGCAGTCGCCACTCGCCAGGATGGGGACCCCCTCATGACAGCAGATCTGCCGCTATGTTCTGGGGCCCCGGCAAGCGACAAGACTCAAGAACATACCTTTGGCCTGAACCTACAAAAGCAGATGACATGCCCTCGCATGGAGAGAGGGAGACCTCAGACCGCCCTGCCGGTTGACATACAACACCACAGCTGTGCTGTCTGTTCGCACCAGAATTTTTCTGCCCTGAATGACCAGAAGAAAATGCCTCAGAGCCAAATGTACTGCTTCCATCTCAAGATGATTTATATGCCAAGACTACTGAGCCAGAGCCCAGTGCCCCTGAACAAACCTGCTCTCTCTGACTGCACCCCAGCTTGTTAGGGAGGTGTTGGTTGTAATGGTCCCCCTGCAGCCCTCTTGGCCTAGGGGAACGCCATCTCGGACTGCTGAGGAATGTCTCCACCACCTGAGAACCATGAGGCCCCTTTTCAGAAAGAACTAGCCTCCTCCTTTTGTCTCTGGGCAAAACCATCTTCTGAAGCGCGAACCACCGCTGAAGGGGACAAGTATATAAAAGACCCAGTGGCACCACCTGGGCAGCTGCAGTAAAGAGACCCAAGATCCTCTGACACTACTGCACTGATACAGTCCTCTGTGAAATGCAGCTCTTGATGCATTCCCTGATAGTATGCCTTCTCCTTGGAGTCAAGGATGTCCTCATGGCAACTGAATCCAGGGTAAGCCCCAAGTACTCGACAACCCTGGTTAGAACCAGGCAGCTTTGCTCCACATTCAAATGCAACCCGTGCCGCCAGGTGAGCCAATATGGTCTCCATATGGCTCCTCCCTATGGGTTCTGATGGCACACAAACCAGACAATCGTCCAGATAATTGAAAACTCAAATGCCCTTCTGCCGCAGTGGGGCAAGTGCAGCGTCCATGCACTTGGTGAATGTCCGAGGCGACAGGGACAGACCGAAAGGCAGAACGTAGTATTCGAAGTCTTTGCCCTGAAAGGAAAACCTGAGGAACTTCCTGTGGGCCGGATTTATGGGAATATGGAAATAGGCATCGCGAAGGTCCATTGTTGTGAACCAGTTGCCTGGCCTTATAGCCTGAAACAATGTCCTCAGCCTGAGCATCTGGAAGGGGAGCACCTTGCGATACCCATTCAGCTGCCTCAGATCTAGAATTGGGCAGAAACCCCAGGTTTGCCTGGGAACAAGAAAACAGGCCCAGTAAAAGCCTCGCCTTTCTTCCCCTGGAGACAGAGACCACATAGCATTTTTTTTTCCAGTAGGGCAGAGATCTCGCCGCCCAGAACTGCGAAAAGAGAGTCCCCCTTTACATTTATTTCCAAAACCCCTTGAAATTGGGGGGGGGGGGGTGAATTGTAGGCAGAATCCACATTCCAGTGTATCGAACACCCATGGACATGAGATGTACTGACGCCAACTCCTGAGGTGCACTGCAGAGAAGGTTGATGTCAGGGGAAGCGTACCGTGAGGGACGCTGGCGAGGCTTGGCAGGACCATGGCCTAAACACTCCCGAGAGCGCAGACGGCAGTGTTGCTGAACCTGCACCCGCTGCTGAGAGGCCCTCTGAATCGGGGGACCCGGCTCTGTGAAACAAAGCCATTGTTGGTTCTCACACCTCTCAGGTGGTCTCCGGGCACTTGACCTGGATGGTCCTGGCCAATGAAAGGACCGCGTGCGCAGTCTCACTTTCTGCACCTCATCCAACACTGCCTCTGCTGCAGGCCCAGCAACCACACCGCTCAAAATACTGAGTCTAGAACGAGGGGCAGCAGCTTCTTTAGACGCACCCACTACTCTGTAGATGTTCCAAACAGTCAGGATAACCTGGCAATGGAACCCACCTCTGGGTTGCAAGACCTCTGTCCAAAGCCGAAGCCCTAGGCGGAGACAATGGGGTAGGAAGCCCAGCAGCTGATGCTGCTCCAAAGAGCAGTGCCCTGACAGCTACAGTATATCATAGGGCTCAGGAGGGTCCTTCTCAACCAGAGAGTCACCATCGACTTCATCATCATCCTCAGAGAGACATCCACTCTCCCAATGGTGCCACAGCCAGAGCCGATGGTCTTACCTAAGTTATCAGAGGCCATGAGAGACACTGCATCAGGATGCAGTCTCAGGACACAAACAGGAGCCTGGTGTGGCACACCCAAAGGCAAGGGTGATTTGCTGCCATATGTTCAATGGTCTTAAGCATTTCCTCCAATTGGCTCTCCATGAAATCCACCCGCTGGATCACGTAGCTGGCTTCCTTCAATCTGCTACTGCTTCCTACTAGTCTTCCCAGTTCCAGCTGGAGCACTTAAACCTGGAAGAATAGAGCCCTGGGCTGGTGGCATACCAGTGTACGGGCTATTTCCCCCTCCTTCACTCCCTGCAGAAGCCATTATTCCTCCAAGAGAACAATAGGAGAGACAACAAAAAAGTTATTATTACTAACAGGCCAAAGGGCTGTTCCATGAGGTACAAGCGTGCTAGTCAGAAGACGACATAATATCAGACTTCAGTTCCCACCTGTATGCAGTACCACTCCCCCACAAAAGGTGGCGAGAGTGCACAAAGCACAGGTGCACTCAGTACCCAGACAAAGAAGACATCATTTTTTTTTTTTTAAGATGACTGTCAGTCGAGAAAAAAAAAACAATACAGAATTAACGGCAAATTGTACCGTGCTGTTAAATTGTTAAGCAATTCCTGCTTGACAAAGGAAATAAAAAAAGTATATCATATGCCCCAAGCAGATAAAGCATATCACGTGCTATTAAAGCTGTTACACAGTTTTTCTGCTTCAAGACAAGGCACAAAAACACATCACAAACCTTAAGCAGGTAAGAGCAGAGCATACCTCATGCTGCTAAACTGTTAACAGTTCCGGCTGAAAAGAAGGCAAGTGTATATTACACACCCCTAAGCAGGTATGGACAATGCATGTTGTGATGGTGGGGTTTATTGTGAAGTATGGTGTGATGACGCCACCTTCCAGGTGCACCACCACACAGCCCTATAAATAGAGGCGTCCACCATTTTGGGCTTCCTCTTGCCCGGACAACCCCACACTATGTGGCACATGTTTCACTACCCGTTCTGCAATAAAGCACAGTTCCAGTGCAACCTCCTCGTCCATCTCCTTTGTGCCAGGTTTGTGGACATAACATGTGGGGCCTGAGGATTAATAAATGGTGGCGTGCTTTACACCATTGCAGCCTTTTCTGGAGCTTCCCGGCGAGCCATCGGTGCCATGCCCCGACTGGCTGGGGGCCTTCAAACCCTACATCACGGCTCTGGATCTGGGAAGCTAGAGGGAGTGAGGACACGAGCGCTGCTTGTCTACTTCCTAGGCACGGAAGGTCAGAGTTTTTTGAATGTTCGGTCCAACGGATTTATGAGGAGGCTATTGAGATGCTAACTAGCTACTTTGTTAAGCCTAAAAATGTGGTGCAGAGCGCAAAAACCAACCCCCCACCCTACAGAGATGCCATAAACGTCTCAGGCCCCGAAGGTTGGACAGGACTGCAGCGTGTTGTGAAGCTAGACGGTGTGAGTGTGCCCATGATAGCCACCGCCGCCATGCAGTCCATAGTAAGTGAGGTCGTGGTTCAGAGGCTCAACCCCCAGCACCCTGATGTGGTGGAGTTACTGGACAACAAGAGCTCCGGTGCCAACAGGAACGTCACATTTGCAGTGCAATACAGCGAAAAAGTGATTCCAGCATTCCACTTCCAGGTGGCACGCCGGGGTGGAAATGTTATGGGGTGGGATTTATTCAATGAGCTGGGGTTTACTTTCACAATTGGCGGGCAAACGATCAGCGGCCCAGGCCCAGTTCGCCAAGGCTTCGAAGACATGGGTGTGGCCAAAGAGCACAGTGTGGACGGTGACTGTAACGTAAAGAGCGGATATGACATGAGCGATGAAGATGACATGGAGAATGGGCAGAGACCTGGCTTGCCTCCATCCCTCGCACAGCCAGAGCTGAAGCTGGAGGAGAGGGAGCCCAGGTTTGATGGGACCGGTGCCAAGAAGGTGCTGTCTGCTCCGTGCTCTCAGGGGGAGAGCTGCCCAGAGGGGAGGCCCGAGCATGTAGGGGGCCACGACACACAGTGACAACAGATGAACACAGATGCAGCACACGATGCGGCACAGCAGAGCACTTCAGACAGTTCAGTGGAGGAACCGGACAACTTCAGTGCTCAGGTCAAGTTTCAGCCTGCGAAGAGTGAGGGGTCCGCTGCGACAACGGTGACTGCTAAACCACCACGGTGTAATGAAGGCACCAGGCTGAAGGGAGACACAGAGCTGGCGAATGCACAGCGGCACATCGAACCAAGTAAGGCGCCGCTACAAGTCATGGACTGGGTTCTGGTTTGCACTGGTAGGGAACCGGGATGGTGACTGA
The DNA here is from genome assembly GCA_020510985.1 of Pholidichthys leucotaenia. Lineage (NCBI taxonomy): Eukaryota > Metazoa > Chordata > Actinopteri > Cichliformes > Pholidichthyidae > Pholidichthys > Pholidichthys leucotaenia. The sequence continues at coordinate 206,941,505 of CM035839.1, forward strand.
CTGCAGCGAGCGAAAAAACGGGCGCTGCTGAGGATTGTGGCAAAGCTGGGAACAGCGTATATTCGGCTGACGGATGAGTCAATGTGGCACGTGGACAAACTGCGGTGCATCCAGGCAGCGGCTCCAGATGACGGGGCTCCACGGAAATTGGCTGCCGCAGTGTGGGACTCAGGCCCCGGCGTCATGAAGACTGGCCCTGGGGGTCCAAGTGCTCCTGGGATGAGACCACCACGAGCCAGTTTCAAAACTCCAGGGGGGACCGCCATGGGCCTGATTCGCGGCTTCAGGGAGGCCGCCTCAAAGCCCTCCATTTTCCCAGATGCCAGTTCCATTTTTTCCCCCCCAAGTGACTGTGGTGAAACAGCGTCTTACACTTATAGTTCTGTTTAATGTTCTGTGTGTTTAGCTTAGAAGCACAGCAAATTTTTTAGTTTGAATAAAGGACTTTTAGTTTAACCAGTGGCAGAATAACCCACTGTGCCATGCAGGCTGTGTGGCAGTCCACCCACTGGTCCCATTTTAGGTTTGTTTTGTGTGAATGTGGTAGGCCTTAGGTTATTTTAGTTTAGAGGGCGACTGGGGTTCCAAATTAGGGTGGGTTCGATTTGAGTGAGTGGTTTTGGACCTTGTAAAGGGGGGTAAAATGTGATGGTGGGGTTTACTGTGAAGTACGGTGTGATAACCTTCCGGGTGTGCCACCACACCCCCCTATAAATAGGGGCGTCCACCATTTTGGGCTTCCTCTTGCCCGGACGACCCCACACTGTGTGGCACATGTTGTATCACTACCCGTTCTGCAATAAAGCACAGTTCCAGTTCAACCTCCTCGTCCATCTCCTTTGTACCAGGTTTGTGGACATAACACACATCACGTTGCACAGCCGCTGCAAACTTTCTCTCATTCGGCAAAAAACACAACAATTTTATGACACAGCAATGGGGCACCAAAGGTAAGGCAGCCCAAAAGAGCACAGAAAAACACAATGTTCAACAGTCTGGTATAAGGTCTTACTGACCAGGAGGACAGAAAGAGGAAGAATGGGTGGATGCAAGGGATATTTATAAGGTGTGCATCCACAGGTGTTATTAATTTGGTATGATGCTCCTGCACCAAGGATCATGGTCACATGGTTGCCATGTGGTTACAGGTTCACCGAAATGAAATAAAACAGCTTTACTGACAAAAAACTGCAAACTGCTAGCAGTAAATTCATCAATAAAAAAATTATCAAATAAACAAAATTAGTTTGAACAGCCTATTATAAAAAGTTCCCATAGCTAAATAAAATAATGACCCATGAAACATGAGTAGGAAACTTGAACTTAACAGCTTAATCAAAAGTGTTTGTAGCAACACAATTAAATAACAGACATTAAAGTTTGGTCTGTTAACCCAAAAACTAAAGAAATAAAACTCAAATATCAGTTTCTACTGCACCATAAAGGGCTGTTGTAACTCTACTCTTCAAAACAAACTGGAGTAATAGTATTCAACTCCACTAAAGTCAAAAAGAAAAATAACTAGTCCATCCTGTTTAAAACCTTGCTGAGTGTAGAAGTTTAAAAGTTTAATAATTAGGCTTCAGAATGAAAATTAAAAGAACTTTTTCCCAGTCCAAAACAACAGTTTACAGCTGCTTTAAGTTACAGTAGAGGAATGTGAGCCTTCATACAGCGAAATATTTAAGCAGTTTTAATTTATTTGTGATGATTATAGTTATCTTTTTCTTAAATTACAAATCATGGTATTCTAATTTACCGAGATGCACCAATATTTAGAATGAGGGCTGATTTTACCGTGACAATAATAGAGAAGATAAAAAAAGAGTAAGCTATGTAATTCACTCATTTACTGGAAGTTAATATGTTACCAGCAGAATTGAAACAGCTCGGCTGTCAGCAAACATCATTCAAGAGAGATTATTGTTTCTCTTGCTTGTTGCTGACTTAGAGACACAGGGCTCACTCCGGCGCGCTGCCACAGCGCTGAGTGAGCCTCATGATGGAGGATGAATAAAGCACCCTTTTAACCTTCAGTTCGCCGTGTCCGCCTGCACTTTTTTTTTTTTTTTTTTTTGTTACTTATTTGTACCCGTAGGTAGACTTGGTTTGCAGTCTGGTGACAAGCCACCGGCTGCTGGTCGCTGCGTGCGCGAGCGCCCTAAATCTACATGTTTTTGGTGTGTGGGAGGAAACCGGAGAAATCCCGGAGTAAACCCGCGCAACACGGGGAGAACATGCAAACTCCACACAGCTCACTGTTGGTCGGGGGCTGGGATCGAACCCACGATCTCATGATCCCCGCGATCCCCCGGCCGAGGGTAAAACTGTGCTGCCACAGTGCTAAACCACTGTGCCACCGTCCAGCCCACTTATTTGATCCTTGCCTCCACACTGGTGACCTTTATTCGTATCCTCCACACGTTAGCACATACTAAAAGTTTAATCAGTTTTCTAAAGCTGAGACAATTGCTCATTGAAAATAAGAAGTGCTACACAGTTAAAACAGCTAAGAAAATGATAAAAACAAATGAAAAGAAATAGAATGAAATATCTAAAAACAATGACAAGTCATTGATTGCATTTCCAGGTCCTTCAGAAAAAAATAACAATGATCTAAAGAAACAAGATTTCTAAGTTTTAAAATGCCTTGTAATTTGTTCCAGTCAGAAGGAGCACAATACTGAAATGTCATTTTTATTATTTTTATTCTTTTTGAATTATAGACTTTTTAAGAAACTTCATGAAATTTGAAACCGTGAAAAATTTTTGCTCATGGATTGACATTTTTTTCTTGAACTTGTGACTTTTGCATCATAAACTGACATCTTTTTTCTTGTCTTTGCATTGTTGCCTCTTTCCATTTTTTTTCTTAATTTTTTTCTTTTGATTATTGGAAATGAGCTACATTTCTTTTGTGATTTTCTGACCGTGATGTCTCAACAATTTATTAATTTACTTTTTCTTAATGAATTTATTAAATCTTTTAAATAACTTCATGTATTTACATTCTCAATGACTGTAATTGTACATACAGTGGATATAAAAAAAAGTCTACACACCCATGTTCAAATGCCAGGCTTTTGTGAATAACATTTCGTCATTTTCTTTCATATAGTGTCAGGTTTTTTTTTCCTTAGTTAACCAGTGTCTCGTTTAAATACAGAAAGTCCATCCCAAAGAAAATAAAATAAATTCAGAGGTCTGGTAAAAGAAAGTAGCAACCCCCCAAAAAAACAACAAATAATGTTTATCTACCTGGGTAGTGTATGTGTGAGTGTTCTCCTATTATTAGGATGAAAAGACATACTTCAGGGCTTATCTGGGCAAAGTAGAGGGGTTATGGAGGGGAAAAGGGAATCCTCTGCTGGAGATGCTCCTCTGTCCACTCTGGTCTGGGGGTCCTCAGCGCCACCACGGAATTGTCCAGAAAGCGTGTCTCGTAGATCACAGGCATAAAGAAAAAACCCAACCTGCATAAGCAGGATAATATTTACTCACTCATCAAATAAACATCACCAGATCTGGTACAATCACTGAAAACACTTATATATGATTTCACAACACACTTGGAATAAGCATTCATTAATATTCTTTCGCTGCAACACTTGAAATAAAGTAACTGGTAGAAATATACTGTAACGTCGGGGCCGTGTTAAAGGGGGCAGGGATTTTCCAGCATGCTTTGCCAGTTGAAAACGTTACTGCGTGTGTGTATTAAATGTGTTATTACTGAGTTATTATACTGCTATGTCATTATAACTGTGTTATAATGGCCCAGCAGTGTTTGTAGGCAGGACTAGGGCAAGATGTATCATGTGTGTGTAACCATGATTGAAACGGAGGTCTGGGAGAATGACCCCCCCTCCTGTCTGTGCTCAGAAGTAGTTGGGGTTGGGGGGGGGTGAATAAAGCCTGTTCGTCACAACTATCTTGCTCCTCTTCTTTGTGTGAACCTTGCCTACGTCACACTGGTGTCAGGAGTGGGGATGGAGCAAGATGAGGATCCAGGCGGAGGTCCAGCGGCCGGGGCAGTTCATCGCTCGGCTGGGAACAGAGCGTAGAGCTGAGACGCCGGCCCCCGGAGTGGCTCGCCGCGATGGACGGAGCAGCGGACCCGACGGGACTGCTCTGCCTTTTTCAAGGCAGAGCGGGCCGAGCAGAGCAAACCAGCCCCGTTTCCCGCCCTTTTCAGGGCAGGACGGGCTGGCGATTCCAGAGCGATTAGGAGCGGCGATCGACCAGGAGGTGACCGTCCTATCCATCCGGCAGCGGGCCAAGATTCCCCGCTACAATGGCGAGAACCTGTTGGATGACCACCTGGCCCAGGTCGAGTTGGCTGCCGTGCTGAACGACTGGTCATCGGAGGAAACCGCCGTGCTGAGAGCGAGTGGGAGGAGGAGCTACGGCAGACCACGGCAGCGTGTGCACGGAGGAGACAGCCGCGGCGACGCGAGGAAGGGGGGCTTCCGCTGCGCAGAGCCAGGGTACATCGCACGGTACTGCCCTGCACGCAGCGCACGACAAACTGGCCCCTCGCCGACGTTAAATTAGAGCGAGGTGGCATGGACGGGGAAAGGCCGCCTCCTGCAGATGCTTCCCCCAGCGGTGACGTCACAGAGGCCTTTGGAGTGCAGCAGCAGCGGAGCGAGCAGCACAGATCCGGTCTTTTCCCGGACTCGGCAGGGGCTGGATGCCTGGACGCGGGCCAGCGGCCGCCTGGGAGGTCCTGGCAGCGTTGGGAGTCGTGACTCCCACTGCCAGGGGAGGAACTGTGCGTAGTCCTACTGCCACCCACAGATGCTTCCCCTTTCGGGGACATCACGGAGGCCCTCGGCGCAGCAGTGACGCGCAGCAGTGACGCGCAGCAGCGACGCGCAGCAGCGACGCGCAGCAGCGACGCGCAGCAGCGGAGCGAGCAGGACGAAGATCCGGCCATTTTCCAGGCGCGGCAAGGGCTGGACGCATGGACGCGGGCCAGCGGCCGCCTGGGAGACCTGGCAGCGGTGGGAGTCGGCCGGAGCGGGCATGGGACTCCCGCTGCCAGGAAAGGGACTGTGCGTGGTCCTACAGAGGCTGTCAGATGTGTCCATCCGCCCGCTGGTGGCCAAAATGCAACCCTACCCCAACCAGATACTCCGACCGAGACTCAGATGGACACTGGATGGCCCGTGCTTGCCGCCCCGGCACCGGGCTGACTCGCGTTGGATTTCTGAAAGTGGACTTTGAATTTTCTGGGGACAGAAACCAGTCCAGGGGAGGGCAGTGTAACGTCGGGGCCATGTTAAGGGGGGCAGGGATTTCCCAGCATGCTTTGCCTGTTGAAAACGTTACTGCGTGTGTGTATTAAATGTGTTATTACTGAGTTATTATACTGCTGTGTCATTATAACTGCGTTATAATGACCCAGCAGTGTTTGTAGGCAGGACTAGGGCAAGATGTATCATGTGTGTGTAACCATGATTGAAACGGAGGTCTGGGAGAATGACCTCCCCTCCTGTCTATGCTCAGAAGTAGTTGGGGTTGGGGGTGTGTGAATAAAGCCTGTTCGTCACAACCATCTTGCTCCTCTTCTTTGTGTGAACCTTGCCTACGTCACAATACCAACAGTAACAAGAACAGCATGCTTTCCATGAATTTCTCCTGAATTAGCTTAAACTTCAATCACTTAAAACACTTATATATGATTTCACAACACACTTGGAATAAGCATTCATTAATATTCTTTCGCTGCAACACTTGAAATAAAGTAACTGGTAGAAATATACTGTAACGTCGGGGCCGTGTTAAGGGGGGCAGGGATTTTCCAGCATGCTTTTCCAGTTGAAAACGTTACTGCGTGTGTGTATTAAATGTGTTATTACTGAGTTATTATACTGCTATGTCATTATAACTGTGTTATAATGACCCAGCAGTGTTTGTAGGCAGGACTAGGGCAAGATGTATCATGTGTGTGTAACCATGATTGAAACGGAGGTCTGGGAGAATGACCTCCCCTCCTGTCTGTGCTCAGAAGTAGTTGGGGTTGGGGGTGTGTGAATAAAGCCTGTTCGTCACAACCATCTTGCTCCTCTTCTTTGTGTGAACCTTGCCTACGTCACAATACCAACAGTAACAAGAACAGTATGCTTTCGATGAATTTCTCCTGAATTAGCTTAAACTTCAAAGATTAAGTTTTCTCACTTTCTCTGATTGGTTTTAAGTAGTTGTTTCACTAACTTTACCACAACACAAAACAAGAATATGAATCATACAAACTCCCACCGTCAAAATTTCCCACTCACAGCATAACGGACTGCAATGGTAAAAGTTAGCTTAGTAGCTACTTACAGCTAAAAACTAGCTTAGCATCCATGAAACACTCGATAAAACTCACCGGAGAATTCAGTTCACAAATCAATAACTCCTTGGTTGAACTCCAACGACCTCTTCCTACAGCTCTTCTGGGCTGAATCACTTGTCAGAAGAATTACAAACTTAAGTTTTATTTGTAATAAGTCTCTGTTTACTCTGTATATCTTTTGTGTGGCCTATTTTTTCCTCGTGTCATTCACAGATCTTTTCTTTGAGCCTTACTGTTCAGTCATCTTCTGCCGTTTTGTTTCATCTAAGAGATGTTATCGCTATGCAGCGCCACTACTGCCTCCTGCTGGACAAATAAGAAACAGTCTATTGCAGATGAAAACCACACTGACAAGTTTACTCAAACTAATGCAAGTTACTTTGAGTGGGTTACAATGTGGCAAAAAAGTATTTAGTCAGCCACCAATTGTGCAAGTTCTCCCACTTAAAAGATGAGAGAGGTCTCCAATTCTCATCATAGGTATACCTCAACTATGAGAGACAAAATGAGGGGAAAAAAATCCAGAAAATCACATTGAAGGATTTTTAATGAATTAATTGGTAAATTCCTCAGTAAAATAAGTATTTGGTCACCTACAAACAAGCAAGATTTCTGGCTCTCACAGACCTATAACTTCTTTAAGAGGCTCCTCTGTCCTCCACTCGTTACCTGTATTAATGGCACCTGTTTGAACTCGTTATCAGTATAAAAGACACCTGTCCACAACCTCAAACAGTCAGACTCCAAACTCCACTATGGCCAAGACCAAAGAGCTGTCAAAGGACACCAGAAACAAAATTGTAGACCTGCACCAGGCTGGGAAGACTCAATCTGCAATAGGTAAGCAGCTTGGTGTGAAGAAATCAACTGTGGGAGCAATTATTAGAAAATGGAAGACATACAAGACCACTGATAATCTCCCTCCATCTGGGGCTCCACATAAGATCTCACCCCGTGGAGTCAAAATTATCACGAGAACGGTGAGCAAAAGTCCCAGAACCACATGGGGGGACCTAGTGAATGACCTGCAGAGAGCTGGGACCAAAGTAACAAAGGCTACATCAGAAACACACTACGTCGCCAGGGACTCAAATCCTGCAGTGCCAGACGTGTCCCCCTGCTTAAGCCAGTACATGTCCAGGCCCGTCTGAAGTTTGCTAGAGAGCATTTGGATGATCCAGAAGAGGATTGGGAGAATGTCATATGGTCAGATGAAACCAAAATAGAACTTTTTGGTAAAAACTCAACTTGTCGTGTTTGGAGGAGAAAGAACACCATACCTACTGTGAAGCATGGGGGTGGAAACATCATACTTTGGGGCTGTTTTCCTGCAAAGGGACCAGGACGACTGATCCGTGTAAAGGAAAGAATGAATGGGGCCATGTATCGTGAGATTTTGAGTGAAAACCTCCTTCCACCAGCAAGGGCATTGAAGATGAAACGTGGCTGGGTCTTTCAGCATGACAATGATCCCAAACACACCGCCCGGGCAATGAAGGAGTGGCTTCGTAAGAAGCATTTCAAGGTCCTGGAGTGGCCTAGCCAGTCTCCAGATCTCAACCCTATAGAAAATTTTTGGAGGGAGTTGAAAGTCTGTGTTGCCCAGCGACAGCCCCAAAACATCACTGCTCTAGAGGAGATCTGCATGGAGGAATGGGCCAAAATACCAGCAACAGTGTGTGAAAACCTTGTGAAAACTGACAGAAAACGTTTGACCTCTGTCATTGCCAACAAAGGGTATATAACAAAGTATTGAGATGAACTTTTGTTATTGACCAAATACTTATTTTACCGAGGAATTTACCAATTAATTCATTAAAAATCCTTCAATGTGATTTTCTGGATTTTTTTTTTCTTATTTTGTCTCTCACATGATGAAAATTGGAGACCTTTCTCATCTTTTAAGTGGGAGAACTTGCACAATTGGTGGCTGACTAAATACTTTTTTACTCCACTGTACATCCTCCACCCCTTAATCTGCAGGCATCCTTGCATGTATGACCTTACACAGCTTCAGAAGTTAAGGGTGTTAGCGTTCCTTACATATGCCAACTATCAGTGGAAAGAGACTGAGAATGCTTGATCTAACCCACTTAAAATAGAGTGCATAACAGTCAATAAGGGGTTCCCTAAGGTTGGGTATGTAAGTTTTTTAGGAGCCATCCTCACTCTAGAGGATCTTCTCAACCCCATTTCTTCTTCATGGTCAGAATTACTGCTTGACTCATTTTGTTCTTCATTCTCATCCTTCACTGCTCCTTCAGTTACATTCATAGGGCTTTGCTCTTTATTTGTGTCAGTCACTTGAACATCAGGGAGACTGCTCTCAGGTGAATGCTGCCTTGGATCTGTCTCACTATGACTGCCATTTTGAACATCCTTGGGTTGAAATATTTGCACTTCAGGGTTTAGGGTGGACACCTCGAGTATAAGTTCACTTTGCTCATTATAAGTTGCAAGCTCACTTCCCTCTACAAAATCCTTCTCCGCTCAACTAAACTTGAGGTTCCTCTACATTTCCAGTGCTGTCTTTTGAAATTCTGCTGTCCGGTCTGCGGTCAATCTGAATGACTACTCTCTCATTTACAGGATGGATGTGTGGGGAGTAGTCGTCAATTTCTTCCTCAGTATCAAATTCTTCTTCAGCTTCAGAAGCATTGGGAACTTTTGAGTTATAAGGCTCTTTCTGAGGCTCTGGCTTTTGTGTTTGTTTGTCTTCAGCAGTGGATGGCACAAACCTAAAGAGCAAAACCAAGTCTCTCTGTAGGACTCTTTCAGGTCCATCTTGGTTTTCTGGCACAATGACATACACAGGGGAGTCTTGTACTTGTTTAACAACAGTGAATATGGTTTTGCTCCAGCGATCAGCAATTTTGTGTTTGCCTCTGATCCCGACATTCCTCACGAGGACTCGATCACCTGCTGCTAGGGTAGATTCCCTCACTTTGCTGTCAAATCTTTGTTTGTTCTGCCATGCGCTCTTTTGACTATGTTCAGTAGCCAGCTGGTAGCTTCCTGCAGGACTTTCTCTTAACTTCTTGACATACTCAGAGTGTGATAGTTTACTGCAGCTACTGAGGTTCAACCCAAAGCCTATGTCTACAGGAAGTCTTGGCTGCCTACCGAACGTCAACTGGTAGGGGGAAAAACCAGTGGTGTCATTCTTTGTGCAGTTATATGCATGGACCAAGGGTTGCACAAAATCTATCCACCGCACTTTATCCTCCTCTTCCAGTATTCCAAGCATCTCAAGCAGCGTACAGTTAAATCGCTCCACGGGACTGCCACGTGGATGATGGGGTGTACCCCTTGTCTTTTTGATACCAAGCAATGAGCACAGGTCTTTGATCAGAGCAGACTCAAAATCACGACCCTGGTCGCTGTGCAAACGCTCTGGAAATCCATAATGAATGAAGAAGTTGCTCCATAGTGCTTTGGCAACAGTCTTTGCCTTCTGATCAGGTGTAGGAACTGCCACTGCATAATTAGTGAAGTGGTCTGTTATCACCAAGATGTTCTTAGTTCCTTTCCCATCTGGTTGCAGTGAAAGGTAGTCCATGCAGACTAGCTCTAAAAGACGACATGTCTCGATGTTGACTAATGGAGCACTTTTTTCGACTTTTGCCTTTCTCCTTGCACATCACTCACATGCCCGGACTTTTTTATTGACATCAATAGCAAGATGTGGCCAATAGAATCGGGCACAAACTAAATCCAGGGTTCTGTCAATACCCATGTGGTCAACAGAATCATGAAGGCTTTCGAGTGCAAGTTTCCTGTAACTCTTGGGAAGAACAAGTTGTCATTGACTGATGCACTTCTGGTAAAGAACCTCATCAGCTAGGACTAGCTGGTCCATTATCCTTAACATCAGCTGCACTTCTTGGGTTTCCTGTTGCCTGGTCTTACTGTATATGACAAACATTTTCCTGTCTTTACAATGTCTATCATGCGCCTTATATTTGCATCCTGCCTCTGCTCACATGCCCAGTCCTCAAGTGACATTTGAGGTAATGTACATGAACCAAGCATACAGTTTTACTCAAAATCTGCAGGTATAGCAGAAGCTTCAACAGCAAGGCACTCAACAGGCACAAGTAACTGGAGGTCTAGCTCTGAATCAGTGGTTAGAAAATGTTCATATTGCTGACAAACTGCTTTTACAGCATCAGTTGGGAAATCAGACTGTTGTTCTGTAGAAACTGAGCAATGAACCTTTCAACACGACTTTCGCCATTGATGGAACTGAAGTCAGTTGTGCTTTCATCAGATGAATGTGGACGTCTTGAGACACAATCAGCATCTTGGTTTTTCTTCCCAGCCCTATACTGGATGTCAAAATCAAAACTGCAAAGAGCAGCCAGCCAACGATGTTCTGCGACATCAAGTTTGGCAGATGTTAGTACATATGTAAGTGAATTGCTGTCTGTCACAACTGTGAATTTGGCTCCATAGAGGCAGTCAAAAAACTTTTCTGTGACAGCCCACTTAAGGGACAGAAATTCAAGCTTGTGAGCAGGGTATCTTTGTTCAGAGCAGGAAAGCCCCCTACTTGCATAGGCAATCACATGTAATCTGCCTTCCTGCTCCTGATACAATGCTGCACGAAATCCACGTGTGCTGGCATCCGTGTGCAGAATGTATCGTTTTTTTAGGGTAAACAAACCCAAGAACTGGAGCTATTGTAAGCTTCTGAATGACAGTCTTAAATGCATCCTCACAGACTGAGGTCCATTTCTCATTGAAAGGCTTTTTGAAATCAGCATTTGAGAGAGGTTTGGCACTGTTGGCTGGCTTCTGCTTTGGCGGGAGGTAACCTGCAGTCAAGTTATTGAGAGGTTTTGCAACTTTGGAGTAGTCTTTTATGAACCTTCTGTAATATCCTGCAAATCTGAGGAAGGTTTTAAGCTCTTTGATGTTATTTGGTCTTGGCCATGTAGTAAGGGCAGCTATATTGGAAGGGTCTGTCTCTACTCCATTCTTCAATACGACATGACCAAGATATTTGACAGAGGTTCTGGAGAATTGACATTTGTCGGGTGACCGCTTTAAGCCAAACTCCTTTAGCTTATGGAGGATTCTCAGTCCTCCATAAGTCCTCCACACTTGAGTCACTTCCTCAAGTGTGGCAGAAAAACAATGAGATCAAGAAATACCAAACCTTCACTCAAGTTCATACTGCCCATACATTTCTCCATTACCCTTTGGAAAGTACTGGGGGTGTTTATTACTCCTTGTGGCATCCTGTTAAATTCGCAGAATCCCATGGGTGTCACAAAGGCTGTTTTGTGTTTATCTTCTTCCTCCATTTCCACCTGATAGCAGCCAGACCTACTAGATCTAAAGATCTAAAATGGAGAACCACTTAGACCTACTCAAAGCTGAGAAAGCATCCTCTATGTTGGGTAAAGCATATGCATCTTTGATGGTTTGGTTGTTAAGTTTACGATGGTCTACGCATAGCCTAATGTCGCCATTTTTCTTCTTCACCACGACAATCAGGGAAGCAAAGCGGCTTTCTGACTCACGGATAATGTTAGCATCCTGGAGCTCTTAAATGGAATCGTACAGCTTCAAGGATGGATGGGTCTGGGTCTTTGTTTAAAAGGAGTTGGATCGGAGAGTCGGATTTGGTGTTTAACTTGAGTGGTATGGCCATAGTCAAGATCAGAAAAAAACTTCGGGCATCGAGTTTAATTTCTTGGTTATTCTCTCTCTCCACTCTTCAGATAATGGAGAGTCAGCAAAATCAAAGGTGAGTCGACCAGAATCGGACACACACACTGAGTTACAGGCTGCAGAAGCCGGCGGAGCGTGTGATGGTTTGCTCAATGCAGCTTTAGCACAGTGCTCTGGTAGTGACAATATATTGTTTGGAAGGCAAAGTTCGGCAATAATGTGACATGCAGGTACTTTGATGTCATGTGCTGTTTCATTTTTTACTAGAACAGGCACCTTGAAAGATGGACATGATGGGCTTGTTAGGATGTAACGACAGAACAAGAGACCACCAGGTAAGTTTGACTGGGGAGGCTCTACTAAAAGGGTAACATCTGTGACTGGGATATTTCTTGCATATCCTGTTAAAACAACCCTTTTTCCTGCAGGTACAGTGATGCACTTTTTACTCTGTAACTTCACCCTCCCAACTCTGCCATTTTGTTGACAGATTTTAAATTGGTGATACAGATGTTTCACCATTGGAGAGAAGAGGTTACTGCGATCAATTTGCACTGCATTCTTATCATGGACAAACCCACACTTTCGATAGAGGGGATCCAATGTATTTGTGCCTATCAGCAGAGGGACATCCATGTTTGATCTATGGTCAGGTACCACAAGGGCTAAATTGTCCACTTTTTCAGATCTCCCCATGATATTTTGTGGGAAATGGATGTTTACTTGGATGTAGCCCAAGTATGGCACGTCCTGACCACCAGCTGCTTCTATATCTAAAAGGTCTTGAATGGGGAAAATGGACTGATGTGACAGGTGAATCTCATGAAAAGACTTTGAGATGGTGGTCACTTGAGAACCTGAGCCAAGAAGCCTGTCACACTGAATTCCTTCAATTTCAACAGTTGCCATACATTTAGGACCAATCAGCCCTCTGGGTAGAGCACCAAGTGATTGATTTGGGGAGTGACTCTCGCATGTGACTTTTTTTGTGTATTGCATTTTTGTGGAACATTTTAGTTCTCTGGGCGCAGGTAGTCCCTCCACTGTGACCCTGTCCAGTTTAAATGGCTGTATTTTATCTGCCAATCCTTCTGCCTCTCTTTCAGTTCTGCGTATTTCTGCTCCACAAGAAGCTTATTTGGAGGATTTTTGCATTGTCTTGCCATATGCCCATCATTGCCACAGTTAAAGCAGAACCAAGCTTTTAGTCTGTGTTTCGGTAAGGTTTGCTGAGCTTGAGCCACAGCTGGGGCTATAGTTGGTGCAGTTTCAATGGCTTGCTTTAATCTGTTTGCATGCTTTTGTTTTCTTTGCTCTTTCTTTTTAGCTAGCTGCATTTTTAGTTCAGCAACTTGCTTCCTTAAATCTTCAGTTTTTGTGATGTGTGTCTGGAGCACATCACCATTTGTATCATAAGACATAGGGATCTCAGGTACAATCTGCACGTTGACTGATGGTTTGGCTTTTGTACCACCAAAATGACACTGCATGCGATCAAGTTTCGCAGATCGCCTGTCCTCCTCAGTGCGCAACTGCAGTAAAAATTCTGAAAAATTTGGAGGGTCTCTGACTTTAGCTCCAACTGCAATGCCATGATAAGTGACTGATCCCAGCACCCATGTCCTAAACTGGCTCACCAAGTGCTTGTTAGCATCAGCACTTTTGACACCACCTGTTTATAGCAGTGGCAAGGAGCACTTGTAACCGCTGCAGAAACTTGGATGCTTTCTCTCCTGCATTTTGGTGAGTGCAAAGAAATTTAGCAACTATCTCCTCCCCATCTTCAACTAAGCCATATGCTGAATCGAGCAGCTTCACATAATCTCGAGGGGCTGCATGTGAGCCTAGTTGTCTCACTGTCAGAAGCTGGCGGGAGTAGACTTTCTAATATTTTACGCCGCTGCACATTAGTGGGGAGTTTATCTTGAATCATGAGCTCTACGTGGAGAGACCATGTCTCAAAATCTGCTTCATCTGCAGGTTTGGGGACTTTTCCTGAGAAAGGACAAAGCCATTTGGATGTCTGATTCACAGCAGCGTGACTGTCATTTTTAATGACATGTTCCACAATAATCCTTTGGATTTCAGATGGGTTAACCATGTCCTTGTTGGGGACTGGTTGAATAACAGGCAGATCTGTTTGGACTGTATCTGTCCAGTCTTTAGCTTTGGAAGTAACTTCAGGAGAAGTACAGTAGTTATGGTCAAACTTGGTTGTTGATCTGTGTATTAGGGGTGTCCTACTGCCATAAGAATCTGCTTCACTCTCAGAGTCTGAGTTATCACTTAAATCAAGAAGTTGTGCAACTGTGGGTGTGATTTTCTTAGGGCTTGGGGCAGTTTTAAAAACTGTATCTACACGCCACATGATATTTGGATTAGCAATGCTAGGAAAATGCTGTGGAAACCTAGGTGCCAACTGTGTAACAGATTCTTCAAATTCAAACTCTACAAGAGCTTTAACACCATTACCTTGTCCTGTTTGTTTCACCCGGATTATCTTGCTTACACAACCAAAAGACTGACAAAATTCAGTGATTTGTTCATCAGTATCATTTGCTGAAATGCTCTCAGTGTACACCAACTTTTTCATGTCAGTACCATACTCCATGGTTACTCACAATATAACAGTTAACAAAATAAATTTTTTGTTAACTGTGCATAAAACTTAAGCCGGCAAAGACAAAACAACCTGAATCCCTTATTTACGTCATTCAAATCAACTCCCCCTGGCTGGTGGCTCGCCAGTCTCATACATGTAACCCTTTAGCACACTGTCCATACAAGTATGATTATTAGTACAGATTCTTTTCGAGGAGGAGGTGAGAAATGAAGAGCATAATACACCTTTCAATTTGTAACAATAGCTGGCATTTATTTAACATGAATAACATTTCTTCCTTTTCTTTCAGATAGTCTCTGTTTTTTTCTTAGTTAACCAGTGTCTCATTTAAATATAGAAAGTCCATCCCAAAGAAAATAAAATAAATTCAGAGGTCTGATAAAAGAAAGTAGTGTGGAGGTAAAAAATAAGTTCAGGCGAGACATGGTGAGCTGAAGGTTTAAGAGTTTTATTCCTCCACCATCATGAGATACACAGCAACACTGTATGCTGTGCGTGCACTGTTGTGAGTGAGCTCGTGAGGCATGTAAAGTCAGCTCTTTTATACAGACGAGAGAATGCATGCCACATTTAAATATTGATATACATATCAGACAATACATATCAATCGTGTGATTAACTGGCGCCAGACTCCTCTCCTTACTCTGGGGATGAATAACAATAGTCATTCTTCTGGTTGTCCCCCTAGGGCTCCCTGTTTGTATGCAATCCCTGCTGAGCGTGAATATTATCAGCCTGCATTGTGCTGGGTGCCCACACGTGTGCTGAATGCCCATACCGCTCCCCCTAGAACGGTCAGAAGGGGTTGTGACCCCCCCCCCCCCCCCATCATTTGGGCTCCAGCTCCGGTAGAACTGTCGGAGGGCATGTCAGTCCGTGAGAGGGACGGGGGAGGGGTGGAAAGGGCAGTGTGCTCCGCTCCGAGTTCCAGCACGTTGAACGGCCGTGGATCGTGGCCACACGGGCCGGTGTGCAGTCGTGCGTAATGGAACAAGATGACGATCAGATGGCTTAGGGAGTGAGGTGCGGGAAAAGCTCTGTGCAGGAGGAGGGGGAGGGGCACGATGGTAAGGAACTTTTCCCGTTAAATGTGGCGGAGATCCACAGCGGCTGTGAAAAATTTATATCTCTGACTTCTCTCGTGTTTTGGTCCAGCGAGGATGTGGGGAAGGCAAGCAGACAAATTCCCCGAGGATGCGTAGTGGCTGTGATAAACTGAAGCTGTGTCAGGGACTCGGCAGTTTGGTTTTAGGTGCGGAAAACAGCCCTAAAGTCATCAGGGAAAGCAATCAGCTAAATTCCCCTTGTGCACCGTGGCTGGAAAACTCATACAAAGTCCTGCGTGCTGAGGCTTCCCGTCCGGGTCATCTCCGGGGTGCTCGCCTGGTGTTACATTCTTCGTCAAGGGTCACCAGTGTGGAGGTAAAAAATAAGTTCAGGCGAGACACGGCGAGCTGAAGGTTTAAGAGTTTTAATCCTCCATCATCATGAGATACACAGCAGCACTGTGTGCTGTGTGTGCACTGTTGTGAGTCAGCTTGTGAGGCATGTAAAGTCAGCTCTTTTATACAGACAAGAGAGAATGCATGGCACATTTACATATTGATATACATATCAGACAATACATATCAATCGCGTGATTAACTGGCACCAGACTCCTCTCCTTACTCCAGGGATGAATAACAATAGTCATTGTTCTGTTTGTCCCCCTAGGGCTGTTTGTATGCAAACCCTGCTGAGCGTGAATATTATCAGCCTGCATTGTGCTGGGTGCCCACACGTGTGCTGAGTGCCCACAGTAGCAACCAAAAAAAACAAATAATGTTCATCTTCCCAAGTAGTGTATGTGTGAGCGTCTCCTATTATTAGGATAAAAAGAGATGTTTCAGGGCTTATCTGGGCAAAGTGGAGGAGAAAAGGGAATCCTCTGGGCTGGGGAGATGCTCCTCTGTCCACTCTGGTCTGGGGGTCCTCAGCGCCACCACGGAATTGTCCAGAAAGCGTGTCTCGTAGATCACAGGCATAAAGAAAAAACCCAACCTGCATAAGCAGGATTGTGGCTCATATATTTTTGCCTACATATGTATAAGCACAAGGAGATGCTTAGGACTGCATGTGTTGATTGACCTCACGTCTTGGATGGGACAATACGTCTGGACCGCCTGTGGATAATGGCAGGAGAACGGAGGTGCCGTGATAAGACTCTGAAAGGACTTCCTGACCTCCTGGGGCCAGACGGAGGACTAAGGCACTCGGGGGGAGAGTTATTGTCAAATGGGGGTTTTGACGGCAATGTGTGATTCTGCCTTTTGATGTGTCATGTATAAATGTGGGGGTTTTGAAGCAGCTCACTCTCTTACTTGTCTTGAGAGATAGCTGGGGATGTGAATCTGCAATAAACCTGAATTGAGAAATAATTCAGTCTCGTTATTTCACGCTCCCCACATTGGTGACCAATGACGTGAAAATGCCTAGAAGCGATTCCCCCGACTCGTCAGAGACCGCCCGAACGAGCGCCGTCTCAATCAAGCTACCAGAGTTCTGGCAGGACAACCCGGTCTCGTGGTTCCTTCAGGCGGAAGCACAGTTCGCACTCGGGGGAATAACGGCGGATGACACAAAGTTTTATCATGTCATCGCCAAGCTCGACAACCGCACAGCTCGATGCGTGCGGAGCATGGTACAGCAGCCGCCCGCTGACGACAAATACGGCGAACTGAAGGCTGCCCTCATCCAGTGCTTTACGCCCTCAGCCGAGGAGAGGGCTAGGAGACTCCTGGCTATGCACGACGGTGGTGGACGCAGGCCAGTCGACCTGATGGAGGATATCCTGCAGCTGAGGGACACAGACAACGACGATTTCCTATTTAAGCATATCTTCCTGAGAAACCTCCCGATGCAGATGAGGGGGACCCTGTCCAGCATGCGTTGTGTTACCCAGCGGGACTTCCGTGCAGTGGCCCGAGAGGCGCAGCGGCTCCTCGACTCCTGCGGTGAGCAGACGGCCACCGCGGCATCAGCAGACCTCGGGACGGCGACCGGGAGCAGCGAAGGGCCAGAGACAGCGGAACCAGTCCCACCAACGATGGCAGCGGTGCGGTCCCGACGCAGCGGAGGAGATGGCCTCTGCTTTTATCATCGCCGTTTCGCAGAGAAGCCGCACAGATGTGCGCCGCCGTGCAACTTCAAGAGCTCGGGAAACTCCAGGACCGGGAGTCGTTAGCAGCCTCGGCTCTCGGCGAACTAAACAAGCTGCTCTACATCACAGATGCGAGCTCCGGGTGACACTTCCTCGTGGACACCGGGGCACAAGTGAGTTTCATCACCCCGACCTATGCTGACCGGCTGGCAGGCCCCCGGGGTAATGGGGCGATGGCGGTGAACGGCTCGAGCATCGACACCTTCGGAGAGAGGACTCTATTTCTGTCCTTACACGGACGCACATATGAATGGACTTTTATTATAGCGGCGGTGAGTTTCAACATGTTAGGTGCTGATTTTCTGTGCTCACATGGTTTGTTAGTTGATCTTGCCAATAGGCGCCTCGTTAATGCAGTCTCTTTTTATTCAATCCCCTGTGCAGCTCGAGTGTCCCCACCACCAGTGCAGACCAACATCGCCACAGCAGGCGGTAAGTTTCACACACTCCTCACCCAGTTTCCAGCGCTCACAGTTCCCACATTTTCGGCAACAGTTGCGAAGCACGGGGTGGAGCATTTTATCACTACAGCTGGCCCTCCCGTCTTCGCGAAAGCTCGGTGCTTGGATGCAGCTAAACTCTCCATAGCGCGCGAGGAGTTCGCCAGCCTGGAAAGGCTGGGCATCATTCGCCGTTCGAACAGCCGATGGGCCTCACCGCTGCATATGGTCCCTAAAGCCTACGGCTCGTGGAGACCTTGTGGCGATTAACGCAGGTTAAACAATGCCACAGCACATGACCGCTACCCAATCCCACACATCCAGGATTTTTCGGTGCATCTGGCGGGGACGCGCATTTTTTCTAAAATAGACCTGGTCCGCGGCTATCATCAGGTCCCAGTCTGAGCCGAGGACA
This sequence comes from Pholidichthys leucotaenia, assembly GCA_020510985.1. NCBI lineage: Eukaryota > Metazoa > Chordata > Actinopteri > Cichliformes > Pholidichthyidae > Pholidichthys > Pholidichthys leucotaenia. The sequence goes on from CM035839.1 coordinate 206,960,204, forward strand.
TTCCCAAAACAGCGGTAATAACCCCGTTCGGACTTTTCGAGTTTTTACGCATGCCGTTTGGCCTTAAAGGCGCTGCGCAAACCTTCCAACGCATGATGGATGCTGTGTTACGCGATCTCCCTTTTGTGTTTATCTACCTCGACGACATTTTAGTCGCCAGCACTTCCGAGGAGGAACACAAAAAACACCTCACGGCAGTTTTTCAGAGGTTGGGAGAGCACGGGTTAATAATTAATCCGGCCAAGTGCCAATTCGGCGTGGCGCAGATTGATTTTTTGGGACACCGCGTTTCCCCAGAGGGGGCAGTTCCGCTACCGGACAAGGTACGCGCAGTGGCAGAGTTTCCCCAGCCACAAACGGTCAAAGCATTGCAAGAGTTTTTAGGAATGGTAAATTTTTATAACCGTTTCCTACCCCATGCAGCACAGCTCATGCAACCATTATATGCCGCGCTTAAAAAGCAAAAACCCTCCAATGCAATCGAGTGGTCCCCGGAGCGGGAGCGCGCATTCGCGGAGGTTAAAAGAGCCCTTGCTGACGCTGCGCTGCTGGCGCACCCAGACCCAACGGCCCGCATAGCGCTCACCACTGACGCGTCAGATTTGGCCATAGGGGCGGTTGTGGAACAGCAGGTTGCCGGGGTTTGGCAGCTGCTGGCATTTTTCAGCAGATCCTTGCGCGAAGCCGAGCGGAAATACAGCACATTTGACAGGGAGCTGTTAGCGCTCCACTTAGCCATTCGCCATTTCCACTTCTGGCTGGAAGGTCGGCGTTTCACCGCGTTTGTCGACCACAAGCCGCTCACTTTTGCGATGGCCAAAATTTCAGAACCTTGGTCGGGCCAGCAGCAGAGGCAGCTGGCCGCAATTTCGGAATTTACTACTGATATTCAGCACGTAGCGGGTAAACTCAATGTAGTGGCAGACTGCTTCTCACGCGCGGTAACAGCACCAGTCCGCGCGGAGGTAGATTATACTACCGCAGCCACAGGGCAAAATAGCAGCGCGGAAGTGCACGTGGCCCCAGTTCACGTGGGGATAGATTATGCAGCCATGGCAGCGGAACAGGGTAGAGATGCGGACGTGTGCGCGCTCCAGTCTGGACCAACAGGGTTAAGGCTGGAGAGCAGGAGTTTGCAAACCGGTATGCCCCCCCCAATCTGTGATGTATCTACCGGGCGACCGCGCCCGGTGGCGCCACCGCGTTTTTGACTTGGTTCACTCCCTGGCGCACCCAGGGGTGCGCGCTTCTGTGAAAATGGTAGCGGAGAAGTTTGTTTGGCCGAGCCTGCGCAAGCACGTGAAAGAGTGGGCAAGAACCTGCATGGCTTGCCAGCGGGCCAAAATTCACAAGCACACAAAAGCCCCCTTAGAACCGTTCCACATCCCGGCCAAGAGATTCGATCATGTGCATGTCGACCTTGTGGGCCCCCTACCGTCGTCACAGGGGTTTACACATCTTTTGACAATGGTGGACCGAACCACTCGCTGGCCGGAAGTGGTACCACTAGCATCGACCACGGCTGCAGAGGTGGCTCGCGCATTTTTGATGGCCTGGGTAGCGCGTTTCAGGGTTCTGTCAGATATTACGTCCGACAGGGGACCTCAATTTGTGTCTGAGCTTTGGTCAGCGATGGCCAGCAGCTTAGGGGCGACGATTCACCGCACTACCGCTTATCACCCCCAGGCTAATGGTTTATGCGAGCGTTTTCATAGGTCTTTGAAGGCAGCCCTCAGAGCGTCGCTTACGGATGCAGATTGGGTAAACAAACTACCATGGGTTTTATTGGGGTTGTGTTCTGCACCCAAGGAGGACTTAAATGCCTCCCCAGCAGAGTTGTTTTTTGCACAACCTCTCAGGCTGCCCGGTGAGTTCCTACCAGAGCATCCGGTGCCCGGGCGCCCCCCGGCTCTGGGACCACTGATCGGCACGGGAGCGGACATGCTCCCGGGCCCCGTTCATCACACTTTTCCGCGTGTTTTTGTTCCCAAAGCTTTAAAAAATGCCGAGTTTGTTTTTGTCAGGCACGAGGCTCTGCGACCAAGCCTCCGCCCGCCATACGATGGCCCATATAGAGTACAGTGGTACCTCTACTTACGAATTTAATTCGTTCCGGAAGAATTCTCGTAACGTGAAAAATTCGTAAGTAGAGGCACGTTTTACATGTAAATGCCGTAATCCGTTCCAAGCCCCCAAAATTCGGGCATAAATTTTTTATAAATCGTAAAAACGCATCAAAACATGTAACAAATACATGTTACAATTAGATTACTGCACAATAAACATAAAATGAGAGTTTAAAATGAGAGAAAGAATAATAAAAGAGAATAATAAAAGAGAAAGAATAATAAAAATTATGTTCATTTACCCTTTAACTGCTATCGTCGTCGACGTCGTCACCGTTTGCCTTCGGCGGTTCATGTTCTGATCCAAGGACGTTTGCTTTTGTCGGCTTGTAAGTGCTTCGTTTTGTTTTAATACCGTGCTGATCGTTGATGTATTACGGCCATATTCTTTGGCGAGATCAACCAAACGCATAAAGTTTTGGAAAAAAAAAAAAAAACTTTGTGGCCAATGGGATACCAGGAAGATGCTAGGCGATAGCCAATGGCAGAGCAGCTACAGGTATGTTTACGTTCGGTAAACTACGGAAGCTGCGAGGAGCGCGTACTTTTTTGCCTTTCGTATCCTGAAATTTCGTTCGTAACTAGAGGCAATATTTTCCCGTTGAGGCGTCTCGTAACCTGAAAATTCCGTATGTAGAGACGTTCGTAAGTAGAGGTACCACTGTATAGGCTGCACGGTGGCGCAGTGGTTTAGCACTGTGGCAGCACAGTTTTACCCTCGGCCGGGGGATCGTGGGGATCATGAGATCGTGGGTTCGATCCCAGCCCCCGACCAACAGTGAGCTGTGTGGAGTTTGCATGTTCTCCCCGTGTTGCGCGGGTTTACTCCGGGATTTCTCCGGTTTCCTCCCGCACACCAAAAACATGTAGGTTTAGGGCGCTCGCGCACGCAGCGACCAGCAGCCGGTGGCTTGTCACCAGACTGCAAACCAAGTCTACCTACGGGTACAAATAAGTAACAAAAAAATAAATAAATAAATAAATATAGAGTGCTGGAAACAGGTGATAAACATTTTGTGCTAGATTTGGGGGACAGAAAGGAAACAGTTAGTATTGACAGACTAAAGCCTGCTTTTGTGATGAACGACGAGTCTGTACCGGTGGCGAGGGCTCCTCGACGTGGCAGACCCCCGCAGGGATCAAATAACCACTCTCTTCCTCAGTTAGCAGATTCTCTGCAGGATGGCACCGCAGCGACGGCGAAGCCTGCTTACAGCAAATTTGGAAGACGCTTGAAGCCCAGACGGCGTATGGACTAATGTGTGATTTTATCATGTTGTGTAGACTATGCTGTTGATTTTACCAGGTTGTGTGAACTATGCTTTATTGTCCATTCTTCGACGTTTGGGGGGGTTATGTGGCTCATATATTTTTGCCTACATATGTATAAGCACAAGGAGATGCTTAGGACTGCATGTGTTGATTGACCTCACGTCTTGGATGGGACAATACGTCTGGACCGCCTGTGGATAATGGCAGGAGAATGGAGGTGCCGTGATAAGACTCTGAAAGGACTTCCTGACCTCCTGGGGCCAGACGGAGGACTAAGGCACTGGGGGGGGGAGAGTTATTGTCAAATGGGGGTTTTGACAGCAATGTGTGATTCTGCCTTTTGATGTGTCATGTATAAATGTGGGGGTTTTGAAGCAGCTCACTCTCTTACTTGTCTTGAGAGATAGCTGGGGATGTGAATCTGCAATAAACCTGAATTGAGAAATAATTCAGTCTCGTTATTTCACGCTCCCCACAAGGATAATATTTACTCACTCATCAAATAAACATCACCAGATCTGGTACAGTCACTTAAAACACTTATATATGATTTCACAACACACTTAGAGTAAGCATTCACTAATATTCTTTTGCTGCAACACTTGAAGTAAAGTAACTGGTAGAAATATACCAACAGTAACAAGAACAGCATGTTTTCCATGAATTTCTCCTGAATTAGCTTAAACTTCAAAGATTAAGTTTTCTCACTTTCTCTGACTGGTTTTAAGTAGTTGTTTCACAAACTTGGCCACAACACAAAACAAGAATATGAATCATACAAATTCCCACCGTCAAAATTTCCCACTCACAGCATAAAGGACTGCAATGGTAAAAGTTAGCTTAGTAGCTACTTACAGCTAAAAACTAGCTTAGCATCCATGAAACACTCTGTAAAACTCACCGGAGAATTCAATTCACAAATCAATAACTCCTTGGTTGAACTCCAACAACCTCTTCCTACAGTTCTTCTGGGCTGAATCACTTGTCAGAAGAATTACAAACTTAAGTTTTATTTGTAATAAGTCTCTGTTTACTCTGTATATCTTCTGTGTGGCCTATTTTTTCCTCGTGTCATTAACAGATCTTTTCTTTGAGCTTTTCTGTTAAGTCATCTTCTGCCGTTTTGTTTCATCTAAGAGATGTTATCACTATGCAGCGCCACTACTGCCCCTTGCTGGACAAATAAAAAACAGTCTGTTGCAGATGAAAATCACGTTGACAAGTCAAGTTTACTCAAGCTAATGCAGGTTACTTTGAGTGGGTTACATGATGTAAAAAAATGAGACCAAGATAAATCATTTCAAAACTTTTCCCCCATTAATGTGATCTTTAACCTATACAAGCCAATTGAAAAAGAAACTGAAATCTTTTAATGGGAAAAATAAAAAAACAACTTACAATAATCTGATTGCATAAATATGCACACCCTGTTATAACTGGGGATGTCCCTGTGTTCAGAACAAACCAATCACATTCAAACTCATGTTAAATGGGAGTCAGCACACACCTGCCACCATTTAAAGGTCCTCTGATTAACCCCAAATTAAGTTCAGCTGTTCTAGTAGGCTTCTCCTGACATTTCTGTCGTCACATCTTACAGCACAAGCCATGGTCAATAGAGAGCTTCCAAAGCATCAGAGGGATCTCATTGTTCAAAGGTATCAGTCAGAAGGGTACAAAAGAATTTCCAAGGCATTAAATATACCATGGAACACAGTGAAGACAGCCATCATCAAGTGGAGAAAATATGGCACAACAGTGACATTACCAAGAACTGGATGTTGTGGTGTACCAGTATGGCGCCTGGGTGTAGTGGGGGTGACGGCCCACCTTTCTGGTTCTGCCGTCACCCGGGGTATAAAGGGCACCGGCGGAAGGGACACGGTCTCTTTCGCCGTCAACCCCTTGGCCTGTATGGAGTACCTTATGGTTTGTAGTTGTTATAATAAAATTACATTCACTGCACCTCCAGCCTGGTTCATTGTATGCTCAAGTTATGGATATAACATTTGGCGACCAGGAGAAAGAAGGTATGGTACGAGCTGTCTCTACTTTTCAGCCATTTTTGGAGGTCCCGGGTGAGCCATCTGTACCCTGGGCTAGGTGGTACGCAGCTTTCCAGAATTATCTGGTGGCCCTGAACCTCGGTGAGCTCGAAAAACTGTGTGTGAGAGCTATACTGGGCCATAATCTTGGCATGGAGGGTCAGAGAATCCTCGGTACATTAGGAGGGGCGATACTTTTGAAAACATGGTTGGGCTAATGGCACGCTGCTTTCGCGCCCCGGAAAACGTCATAGTCCAGAGAATTCAGTTTCGGCAGCACCACCAGCGGACAGGAGAGTCAGTACAACGCTAAGTTGCAGACCTAAAATCAGCTGGCGGGGGAGTGCCAGTTTGGAGCCCTGGAGGAAGAGATGGTCCATGATCAACTGGCGGAGCACACTCTTTGTTCTGCACCACATTCGAGGCTCCTGACTTACCCGGGTGAACTGACGTTAGTCACTGCTATTGAGATAGCACAGCAGTTTGAAGCAGCAGAGAAGATAGTGAAGGATCTCGGTGAGAGAGCCACACTGACACACATGGAACCACGTTTGAAGGCGCTGGCTGTGGACCCCGATAGCGAAGACAGTGTGAACAAAGAGGAACACGCTGCCGCTGTAAAAATTAGATCTGCCCCGGGGACACCAAAATGTTATGGCTGCACGTCCACCAGGCACTGGTACAAGGCAATAGAGTGTCTGGCGAAGGGCAAACGCTGTGGCAAGTGTGATCTACTGCACCATTTTGCCAGGGCCTGCAAGAATTTTGAACAAGGGGACCAAAGACAGAAGACAGACTTCCCCACAGCGACTCCTATGGTTATTCATACCGTCTCCCCTAGCACAGATGGACAAATTTATTGCAACATTTTGCTAGACGGCATAAAAGTACCATTGATGGTGGACACTGGAGCAGTAGCTTTGGTGCTGAACTGGTCCACTGTGAGGAGTCTGTTCCCGCATCACGGTGTGAGCAACTTGTCGATGTCCTCTTCTTCCGGCTTTCAGAGAGAGCAGACGCATTTCTTCCCCTCTCCTCTCCTCCTCCCTTCTCTGGTCCCAGCTTGCTGTATCCTGTCTGTGTCTCGCTCTTCTTCTGGCTGAATCTCGATCCAAACAGAAAATTATGGATTTGGTAAGCTGGGCTTTAAATGCAATTGACACCACCTTCTCAAACAGAAAATCGGGCCCGGGGGAGCCCAACTGTCCTGCAGGCACTACGGCTGCGGGTTATGTGAGAGACACAAACAACTGGAAACTTATGTGTCTGTGCGACCTTTCGATCGAAGATGTGGAAGACATCTACCTGTTTGGCCTTATGATCTCAGGATTTCTGCTGTTTGGCTTTGGAGTTTTCCTGGTGTATCGAAAACTAAGGAAGTTGGAAAGAGCTAATCAAAATGCGGACCCAGCAAAGCTCCTTCAACAATTCAACCAGTTGGCGAGGACACTGATAGCGGCTAATGGTGAACTGAATAGGAAGATGGGTAACATCTCGGAGTCGCTGGGTGCTCTCCAGGAAATGATTTTAAAGCCTGGAAATGTATATGGAAATGTACATGCAAATTGTGATGCACAGAATCGCATGAGAGGTGAAATTTCTATGCTCTAAGTGAACTGTGCCTATCAGGCCTTGATTCGGCGTCCTTGAGAATCATTCCTCTAGGAGAAAAGATAAGGCAGAAGGGAGTTTTGGCTTGGCTTCTCTTTAACCCAAACAACTGCTGATGTGCAACAATCTGAACTCTCCAAGGACAGCCATGTGACTAACATGGAATTTTACCATCTAGCATGAACTGAAGAGAGATGAACTCTGTTGGACATGTTATCTATGTTTTAGGACACTAAGGACATAACATCTAGCCGTTGCCTAAGAGACGATTTTTGTTGTCCACCAGTAACTGATACTTCACACACTGCACTCACAATGATATCATATGACTGACATACACACACTGGTCTCTCTCTTGCTCTTGCTTTGTTAATGTGTGGATCTGTATTGTCTGCTAAGTGTGCTTAGAGGGGTTTTTTTTTCTATGTGATCACAATCTTGCTCACTCGAGCCATATTTTGATAACTATGTTTTTTTTTTCTCTCTGCCCAATGTGTCACCCCCTTCCCCCCTCCCCCTCTTTACCCCTCACTGTATGAGGCGCCTGTATGGCTGCCGCGTCATTAGGGAGCGCTTAACAATGAGCGCACCTTAGTGATAAGTAAAATTCCTTGTTTGTGTAAGCATACTTGGCAATAAAGTTGATTCTGATTCTGATTCCTACTTTGGCTATGGGGGAATCAAGTTGGCCATCATGGGTTCACTGGAACTTACAGTGAGGTAAAAGTCGGCAATGATGGCGAGCGTCCATTTTGTGGTGACTGCCACCAGGTCGAATATCATGGGGTGTGATATGTTCTATGGCCTGGGGTTTACAATCACCAGTGGCATCGGAGAGGAGTGGTCGGGCTGTGGATTATGGGACCGACCTGCTCCGCATGTAGAGGACGACGCAGTTTGGGACAGTGACTGGCCTGGTATTATGGGAGGTGTGCAAGACCAGCACCATGGAGTGCCATCTCAGGATGGTTCCGATGCCAGTGTCCAAGTTACCCTGGATGTGGGAACTGGACGACACAGCAGAACGCCTGGGACGGCGGATGGAGCCAGGATGCTAGCTCCTTCGACTTCCAGAGTTTGTTCTGGTGATACCGGGGAGCGAGGAGCTGCAGGGGCTGTGCCGGCATTTAGGGAGAAGGAGAGCAGGGCAGGACCAGCTGGCACGATTTTATGACGTGCCAAACATCAACATTCGAGGAGGGTTTCAGACCGGGTCGGCGGAATGGTTCAACCCAGGAAGGAGGCCCGGTCACGACATGGTGGACTGATGAAGCCAAATCGAGCTTCCCTGCGCATTGGTGATGAGGTCCGGTCTAGGGTAGAAGCTCGGCTGAGGGGCGTCCACAAGAAAAGAGAGCGGTGAGATGACCAGGGGTGGCTGCGAGTGGTGGCTACCCGGGAGGATGGCTACTTAGGACTGTCTGATGAATTGTGGAGACACCCTAACGAGCTGCGGCGGTTGGAAGACAGGAAACGCCGACATGGCTCATCCCCAGAGACGAAGAGGCAAAGGTACTCTGGGAAGGATCTGCCAGACGGAAATCCATGGGGTGGGTCTCCCAGGGGGACTGTAAGGTGACTGTGGGGGGGGGGGGGTGCTATTGGCATGGTGTGGTGGTGTTGCTAGTATGCCTCTACTTTAAAGTCACATAGTTAATATGTACTGATTGCATTTTCCTCTGTCTTTTTTTTTTTTAAAGCCCCAGCACTGCTTGTATTTGTCATGATTTGCCTCTAACGAGGCGCAGGGAGAGACAGATTCACGTGCAGGATTACACCCACGACACAATTTATTAAAGTAAAGAACTAAAGTCCCAAAATAGTGCACAGACATACAAAAATGCAGACATGAATAAACTTACAGAGCACGAATGAGGCGAGACCAAAGGGAGAGCCACGAAGGAGCGTAGCAGCGACAAACACATGACCAACACAATAATCCAGCAATGAGTGACAGAAAGTGAACTGACTAAATACACACATTAATGACAGAGTGAAAGGATGCACCTGAGCGAGGGAGCAGGCCAATAATCACAGACAAGAGAGAACAGCTGAATGTCAAGAGAAGGGGTGTGGTCTGGCTGACAGACTGACAAGCAATGCCCACACCAAGTGCAGGCTAAACGTGCTGCCTGACAGCCTGTCAGTCAGAGAATCAAGATAAACAAACACAGAACCCGACTGGAAATAAATAGCAAATAATACATGCCATAACAAAGCAAGCTAAGCAGTAATGAGGGTCAGTGGAAAACCATACGAAACTCAAAGACAAAACAATACACAAATAAACATGCCAAAATACAATGCACAGATAAATAGACACACAGAGGAAAGTCATAGAACCGAGCCTGAAGGACAAACAGGCTCAGTTCATGACAGAGCCCCCCTCTCAAGGGGTGGACTCCAGACACCCAACGTACCATCAAAAGAAAAAAACCTGCCCTCCCCCCCGCCATCCCAGCAGGAACAACAACCATCAACCCAGTGTGGGAGGTAGGGGGAAACAGGTCAGGAGGGAACAAAAAACAACCACGCTCAGGGCCCACAACAGAAAAACACAACAATTAACCCCCCCCCCCCCCCAAGTCCAGAGGCATAGAGGTTTGGGAGGCCGCCCAGAGTCCCAGACCCAGCAGACAGCCTGACGGATTGAGTCCAGCGGCCTGCCGAAGGAGATGGGCCACCTGACCCAGAGACTCTGTCCTTCTGGTGGCTGTCCAGCACTGTGGAGCCACCAGGACCGGAGGGGTGAAGCAGGAGGCAGCTTACCCACCAGGAGGCTCACTGGTGGGTGGCTGGACCGGAGGAGGGGAACCCCAATGATGTCTGGTTGTGTAGAGAAGGGGACCACGACAGCGTCTGGCAGGGCAGAGGAAGGGGCCACGACGACGTCCGGCTGAGGAGAGGAGAGAGGAACCATGACGGTGTCTGGCAGTGGAGGAGAAGGGACGACGCCTTCGCTGGTCCCTGTAAGGAAAACTGTAGCATCCTTGGAGGTTCCAGTCTGGGACCTGGTTGCACCCGCGGTGGACCCTGTCTGGGCCATGTCTGCACCCACAGTGGTCCCCGACTGGGCCAGTGCTGCCTTGACGGTGGTCCAGCCAACCCGCATGAGCACCCGAGCCAGGAGGCGGTCAATCACAGGCACCCTGGGCCGGTACTGTGCACCCATGACAACCTCGACGGGGCTTGCTGGACTCACGACATCATCTGCTGGCTGGACCGGACCCACGGAGTCCCCAGGTGATGATGGACCCTCCCTGGTGACCCCAGGAGAAGGCTCAGGGACAACGGGAGAAGAAAAGTGGTTAGGGTCGCCGGCAGTGGCGGAGCCCGGCAAGGTGAGTTCAGATGCAGCTGAGGGCTGCAACCGACTCTCCTCACCAAGAGCCAGACAAGATCTCTCTAGAACTGAAATGAGAAAAACAAGAGAGATAACTTGCCTGAGCGCGAGCTCCACTGCTGTCCAGGACTCCGTCGATCCTGGCGATGACATCTCGGGCCCGGCCTCCAGGAGGTCCAGCTCTGGCTCCCACTCTGTGGCGGTTGCCTCTACAGCGGGCATGATGGTGGTGGCAGTCCTGGTGCCCCCAGGAGAAATAACCCACGTTGGTAGCTTCTCTAACGTGGCGGCTGGGGGTCCACTCCATGTGGCACCATCTGGTGGCTCAGTTCTGGGGCCGGCGGACACTCAGAAAAAAATGGAGGAGACACTGAAAGGATTGGAAGAGAGTTAATAACTGCAGCTGAAGGAGAGGGCCCAGTGGACTGCTGGGACTGGGCCTTTCTCCTGAGAAACAGACAAGGTTTATCATAATAAGATGTAACAGAATGAAAAAACACTTGCCTGTCATCCCGGTCTTTGGTGTTGACAGCTGTAGTTGACAGGCAGTCATCCCTTTCCATGTCAATGGCCATCTTTGCCCCTTCAAAGGATGGCAGAGGAGCTGGCTCTGATGACGCGGAGGTGGATGTAACCAGGGAAGACTTGGAGAGCCTCTCGACAGTGGGAGGAATTGTCGACGTAACTGTTAGTGCAGCAGCGGCGGACAGAGAGCACGAGGGCGGCCCTGCTGCGGGAGAAATCAGGCCCGATGAGGGGGGAATGGCTGTTGAAGGAAGGCTTCCTCCGACAGTTGACCCTGGGATGGCGCTGCCGCTGCTGTGACACTGGCAGCAGGCATCCAGGAGCTGGAGGCAAGGCAGAAGGGGAAGTGGCCGCAAGCTGTGGAGAGCGTCTCTGCTTGGGCTCCACGAAGAACACCCCCCTCCTCAGGTCTGGAAATGCTTGCTGAAGCACGCAGACAGAGGATAACAGCTCCGTGTACTGCGGATAATTCCAGAGCCCGGGATGTGCCCCCAGAATTCCTGCAGCTGCACCCAAGCAGCTTCACTTCTCTTTCGGTCTGTGGGCTTCGTGGGCCTCTTCCATGTAATCCTGGATGAATGTGGCCGCCCATTCCTCCTCCACAATCGGAGTCTCTGCTGTCAAACCTCTTCTGTCGGTGTGGACGCGGTGCGCCGGGGACGCCGAGGAGGAGGCTGAAGGCAGAGATGGTAGTGGAGGAAGGCAGAGGGCAATCACCCGGGAATGAGAATGCACGCTGGGTCTGAGCTCCAGCTGGTTGGCAACTCCACCCCAGCATATTAATGCGTCCTCTTGGGATGAGCAGTTCTGGGCATCAGCTGTCATGTCCTCTACCGCAGCCACACACTTTAGCTCATCCCAACTCCACCTTCTCCTCCCGACTGCTTCACCTGCTGGAGACATACTTGCCTCCCCAAAACAGGTGAGTGAAAAACAGTTCAAAAAGAAAAACAATAATGCCTGGGTGTAACCCGCTGAATCTTTTCGGGCTGGATTATTCTGTCATGATTCGCCTCTAACGAGGCGCAGGGAGAGACAGATTCACGCGCAGGATTACACCCAAGACACAATTTATTAAAGCAAAGAACTAAAGTCCCGACTTCCGGTTATGGCGGCCACGTAGGAAGACGTGTTTCACACTGCTCTGTTTGTAAAACTAAAAATTCTACTAAAACTCTCTCAATTGGAACAAAAACCCATCCCAGAGTTTTGGCGTGGATATGGTAAAGACCAAGGTTGGAAAATTAGGTGGAGGAAAAGGCAACTCGACAAAACAATCCAAGCTAACGGACTTCCACGCTCAAGGCGAGGCAGGGAAAACTCCAGAGGCAATGGCGGAGGATGGAGCCAGCGGCGGAGCGGGAACTGCTGGGGAGGGGACAAGCGTAGTGCTCGCTGCCATCACCTCCATGAGAACAGAGTTTTCGTCTAAATTTGATGGAATTATAGCAGCGATAGAAGGTATGAGGAAAGAAATAAACAACTGTTTGGAGCGAGTGTCGCAGGCGGAGCTCCGAATATCAAGTGCTGAGGATGACGTCACCAGCCTGCAAATTAAAACTGCAAACAATGGAATTAAAATGGAAACGTCTGGAAGATAACGTCCTAGACTTGGAATCCCGCTCGCGACGGAATAATTTGAGGCTGGTGGGCCTCCCAGAGGGAGCGGAGGGACGGGACTCATGTTCCTTTTTGGAAAAGTGGATTCCAGAAGCGCTGAACAACGCGGACCTGCAGTCATTGGTCATCTTAGAGAGCGCTCACCGAATCGGCCCACCAAGAGATAATAAGACACCACCGAGGACGCTGATTATGAAGTTCATCAACTACAGAGACAAGATGACAGTCACCAATGTGGCGCGAGCTAAAGGGAAATTAAATACCAGGATCAACAGGTGCGGTTCTACCCAGACTTCGCCACAGGAATACAGCAATTAAGGAGGCAGTTCGACCTTGCCCGCAAAGAGCTGCGCAACCTCGGGATTCGTCACGGAGTAATTCATCCGGCAAGACTGCTGGTCACATATAAGGGGAGAACCCACACCTTCAAGACCCCTCAAGAGGCGCAGGAGCTCATCAAGCAGATTCAAAAGGAGACTGGTGGGAGCAAAGCATGAACATGACAAAGGTAGAACATTTAAGCGTATGTACAGACATCTGATTGATCTGAAACATATAATAAGTCTACAAAATACAGACTGTATTTAAAAAAAAAAAGCTATTATGTACAACGTTGCTATAAAACTTTGAAGTTATGCTGAAAAAACTACAGAAGAGAGTTAATGTTATAAGAATAGTAGTAGAGTCAGGGTGATTGAGAGGAGAAAGAGAGAGTGGTTTGACTGATCCTCGCAGGTGTGGAACAGTCACTAGCTATAACAGGAGACAGAATTTTTTTTTATTTTGGGGGGCTTACCACGAATGTGGGGAAAGGGAATTTGTTTTTGTTTAGTTTGTAGGATGAATGTTCTATCATCCATGTTTTTGCTTCTCTATAAGAGTATGTTCATATTGCAAGGTAATCTCAAACTCTTTAGTGATCATAGATCAAAGCGTTAATCTTAATTTAACTTCATGGAATTGCAGAGGTCTACAAAATCTTAAAAAACTTAAACAAGTTATGAATAAAATAAAAGACATAGATTCAAAAATTGTATTTTTACAAGAAACTCATCTAATAGAGGAGGATGTAAAAAGAATTAGGAGAAGATGGCAAGGTAACGTGTTCACCTCATCATTTTCATCCCAAGCTAGGGGAGTTATGACGCTCATACACAAAACAGTCCCATTTCAAGTGAAAAATGTAATTGGAGACAAATTTGGAAGATATCTAATCATCCAAGGATCTTTGTTATTAGAAAATATAAATCTGGTGAACTTATACGGCCCCAATATTGATGATCAAAACTTCTTTGTTAATTTATTTCTTACTTTATCATCATTTACAGGGCAACATATAATAGCAGGGGATTTTAATTGTACATTGAATCCCAGTATAGATAGATCAACAGGACTGGACTGTACGCACAATGGATGCAGGATGACCATTAATCATTTTATGAAAGAATTGAGATTGCTAGATATATGGAGAGAAATGAAACCACAAGTCAAAGCCTATTCTTGTTATTCTAATACCTATAAGACATTCTCACGTATTGACTACTTTTTGATCTCTACAGAATTAAGGTCCAAGATTCAAAACTGTTTCTATGATAACATTGTGATCTCTGATCATGCACCCTGCTGTCTAATATATGTAGATAAGAAATTGACAAAGGATCCAGGTAGGTAGCATTTTCAGCATAAATGGCTTCAGGATGAGGAATTTGTTAAGTACATAGAAAAACAGATAGATGAGTTCTTTGATATTAATACTACACAAACAACGGCATGTATAAAGCGGGAGGCTTTCAAAGCTTTTATTAGGGGGCATATTATTAGTTATACAGGTTCAAAATCTAAAAAGACCCGAGAGGAGAGAGTCCAATTGGAACGTAATATAAAAATTCTTCAAGAAAAAGTGTATGCAGGAAGTAACCCACAGTTAGAGAACGAATTACTGATTCTGAGAGCAGAATATGACAAAAAAATCAGCGAATAGAGCTGCATCGAGTCTTCTAAGACTGAAGCAAACTTTTTATGAACAAGGTGAAAAATCAGGAAAATTATTGGCATGGCAGATTAAATAATTAGAATTTAAAACACCAATTACCAGTATTATAAGTAACGGACAGGTAGTTATAGATCCTTTAGAAATTAATAGTGCCCTTAGAGATTATTATGAAAAACTATATGATACAAAAAATGAAACTGACTTAACAAAACTAAATGGGTTTTTGGGCGGATTATCTATACCGTGTATTCCAAATGAAAACAGGGAGATACTGGAGTCTAAAATTAGTCAAGAAGAAGTTGGGCTAGCCATTGATAATATGAAATCAGGAAAAAGATTAGGACCAGATGGTCTTCCAGTTGACCTCTATAAAAAATTTAAGAATAAATTAATAAAACCACTTTTGGAAATGGTTTTAGAAGCATTTCAAAATGGTAGTTTACTACCATACATAAATAATGCCTTAATTATACTGTTGCCAAAACCAGGTAAACCCCCTAATAAATGTGAAAACATGAGACCAATAAGCCTATTAAATGCTGATCTTAAAATAATCTGTAAAATTTTAGCAAAACGACTACAAGAAATATTACCAAATATTATTAACCGAGATCAGAATGGCTTTATAATGGGAAGACAAGGCTTCTATAATGTAAGAAGACTATTTAATATTATTTTATAGGAATCATGAAATGAAGAGACTGAATGATTTCTCAGTATTGGTTTACTCCATCTCACGTCCTACAGCTCCTTCTCTCAGTCAGGGAATAAGAGAGTGAGCTGCGGTAAACCACATACATTTATACCTCCACATCAAACACAGAATCACATTTACATTTAATCCCTCCATTGTCCTCTTGACTCCTCTGTCTGACCCCAGGAGGTCAGACATTCCTTTCAGGTTCTCTCTCCAGATCTTCTCACTTCTTCCCAAGTTCGCAGGTGGTCCAGACTCATTATCCATTTGAGGCGTGATGTCAATACACACCGCGAGTTCAAAGTCCTTTTATGTTTGGGTCTCTGCCAAGGAATATGTGAGCTACATAATGTTACGCCACAATTTATTCCAATAAAGAAGCACCAGATACAGCTCTCCTATCATTGGACGCCAAAAAGGCCTTTGATAGGGTCGAATGGCCCTATCTTTTTGAAGTCCTACAAAGGTTTGGACTTGGAAATAATTTCATAAAATGGGTCCAGATAATATACAGTAATGCTACAGCAGAAATCCTAACAAACAGCAATATCTCAAAATCAATAAAAATCAATAGAGGATGTCGACAAGGCTGTCCACTTTCACCTTTACTGTTTACTATGGCAATTGAACCTTTAGCGATGGCAGTACGTTTACATCCACAAATATATGGAATTAAAGTAGGACCAACAGAACATAAAATCTCCTGTATGCCGATGACATAATTTTGTTTATGTCGAATTTTAAAAAATCAATTCCGACCTTGTTAAATTTAATAAAGAACTTTGGGGAAATATCAGGATATAAAATAAATAAAACTAAATCTTCAATATTAATGCTAAATGAGACCCAGAGAAATCATCCAGCTCCTGAGGTAAATCAATTCAATGTTGTAAATCAGTTTAAATATTTAGGAATTCAAATTTTGCCTAAGCTAGAATCAGTCGCCAGTGCCAACTATGAAGCCTTAATGACAGATATTAATGAGTTACTTCAGAGATGGATGTCACTATCAATGTCGATGATTGGGAGAATTAATATACTTAAAAGTAATATCTTACCAAAAATACCGTACTTTATTTATTTCAAAACATTCCTTTACCACCACCTTCAGATCTATTCTCAAGAATTAAAAAAAAGTTAGTGGAATTTATATGGAACAATAGGAAGGCTAGATTACGTTTGTCCTTACTATATTTACCATTTGATCGTGGAGATCTGAAATGTCCAAACTTTATGTTGTATTACTGGTCAGCACAACTAAGGTCTATGACATATTATTTTTCATCAAATGATCTTCCTCACTGGACTGAAATGGAATCATACATTTTACCTTTACCTCTTCCTTTATTCATATACTCAGACTCGGCAAAAAAATTACAGAAACAAGTTAAAAATCCAATTGTAAAGCACATGATCAAAATATGGTGTGAAACCAAAAAATATTTAAAAGAACCACACTTACTGTCACAATTTAGCCCAATATGGGGTAATCAATACAGTATTTTACACCAGGGAGAGCGGATGCTGTATTTAAAGTATGGAATTTAAAAGGGATTCAAAAGATTCAAGACTTATATTTGTCACGCTCAGATAACATAATGTCTTTTGAAGAACTGAGGATTAAATTCAATCTTAATAGAACACATTTTTTTAAATATCTTCAGCTTAGAAATTTTATTCGATCAAATCAAAATAATGCTCTCACCCGACCTACTTATTCATCTTTGGAAAAAATTTTGATGAAAGATAATAAGAGAAAGGGTGTTATTTCAGAGTTTTATAACTCATTGATACTATTCTCAAATGAAAACTCACAGAAAAGACTGAAATATTGGAAAGAAGACCTGCAAATTGAAATTTCAGAGGAACAATGGGAAATGGCTTGTGCAGGAGCTCAAACCAAATCAATAAATGTACGTCTTAAACTGATACATTTTAAATGGTTAATGCGGATGTATGTTACACCAGTGGAATTAAATAGATATAACAAAAACATACCAGATACATGCACAAAATGTATGGAAAGTAAAGGAACCCTATTTCACTGTTTATGGGAATGTAGAAAAATCAGAATGTTTTGGGAAGAGGTGAGGGTAACAATTGAAAAAATAATTTCAAAACAATTCACATTGAACCCTAAACTGTTTTTGTTGGGTCTGTATCCAGAAAAACATAACTTTAATAAGAGTGAAAGAGCATTCATAGACCTCGGTTTGCTTAATGCCAAAAAATGTTTTGCACTACTGTGGAAAAAGACTCATAGACCAGATGTGACTCAGTGGTTAAGACAGATGTTAACAAACCTTCCACTAGAAAGAATAACATATATACTGAAATTAAAGGAAAATGTGTTTGAGAATATATGGAGACCTTTCATTGATTATGTAAAGAAATTAAACATAACTTCTGAAGAAGAAGGTGAATGATATGTGTGGACCTTGCAAATTCCAAGCTGGTGAATGTATATTATGTATTCTTATGTAATAGATTACCTAGACTAAACAGAGGAGCATTGTTGTTGACTTGCTTTTGTTAATGGTTGTTGTTGTTTTTAGTACATTTTTTTGTTGTTGTTGTTAATGGGGTTTTTTAAATTTTTAAATTACTTTAGTGTTAGTGTCTGACTGTTTCTGCCATGTTTGTAAAAAAAGGTTCAATAAAAAATATTGTGGAAAAAAAAGAACTAAAGTCCCAAAATAGTGCACAGACATACAAAAATGCAGACACAAATAAACTTACAGAGCACAAACAAGGTGAGACCAAAGGGAGAGCCATGACGGAACGTGGCAGCGACAAACACAGAACAAACACAATAATCCAGCAATGAATGACAGAAAGTGAACTGACTAAATTGAATAAAGTTGAATTGAATTGAATTGAATTGAATTAAATACACACACTAATGACAGAGTGATAGGATGCACCTGAGCGAGGGAGCGGACCAATAATCACAGACAAGAGAGAACAGCTGAATGTCAAGAGAGGGGGTGTGGTCTGGCTGACAGACTGACAAGCAATGCCCACACCAAGTGCAGGCTAAACATGCTGCCTGACAACCTGTCAGTCAGAGAATCAATATAAACAAACACAGAACCCGACTGGAAATAAATAGCAAATAATACATGCCATAACAAAGCAAGCTAAGCAGTAATGAGGGTCAGTGGAAAACATATGAAACTCAAAGACAAAACAATATACAAATAAACATGCCAAAATACAATGCACAGACAAATAGACACACAGAGGAAAGTCATGGAACCGAGCCTGAAGGACAAACCAGCTCAGTTCATGACAGTATTATGTTCAAAGTATGTTATTTGTGTGAATTGCCAGATTGTGGGGTGGGTGTGTTAGAGTGAGGGCTGGCAACGATTTATGGGTGTGCGTATTAACTGTTTGTGTTATTGGTTTATTGGTAGAGTTCTGATTATGTACGTATTGTTCTGGGATTATTTTGATTTTAGGAACACGGCCATTTTGTTTTGGACTGTATAAATTCAAAGACGGCAGAATAACCCGTCTTGCCATATTGAGGTGGGTCAGCAGTCTACCTGACCCCCTCTAGTTTGTTTGTTTTGATTGCTGGGGTCTTTCTGCAACTGTGGGAGTCCCCCCCTACAGTTGATAGTGCTATGAGATGACTGTTGTTGTGAAATGGCGCTATATAAATAAAGTTGAATTGAATTGAATTGAATTGAATTGAATTGTTGAGTCAATGGATAGGCCTGCACATATTGTATTTAGCGTGTGAGTCAGGTTAAATTGGGGACGGCCTAATTCATGTGTTTGACATTTTTCTATGGGGGGGAAATGTGGTGTACCAATATGGCACCTGGGTGCAGTGGGGGTGACGGCCCGCCTTTCTGGTTCCGCTGTCACCCAGAGTATAAAGTGCACAGATGGAAGAGACATGGTCTCTTTCGCCATTGACCCCTTGGCCTGTACAGAGCACCTTATGGTTTGTAGTTGTTATAATAAAGTTATGTTCACTGCACCTCCAGCCTGGTTCATTGTATGCTCAAGTTATGGACATAACAGATGTCCCTCCAAAACTGAGGAAAAGACACGAAGAAAACTGGTCAGGGAGGCTGCCAAGAGGCCGACAGCGATATTGAAGGAGCTGCAGGAATTTCTGGCAAGTATTGGCTGTTTAGTACATGTGACAACAATCTCCCATCTTCTACATATGTCTGGGCTATGGTGTAGGGTGGCAAGAGGGAAGCCTTATCTTTTGAAGAAAAACATCCAAGCTTGGCTACATTTTGCAAAAACACATTTGAAATCTCCTGAACACGTGGTAAAATGTGCTATGGTCCGATGAAACCAAGGCTGAACTTTTTGGCCATAATTCCAAAAGGTATTTTTGGCGCAAACACAACACTGCTCATCATCAAAAGAACACTATATCTACAGTGAAGCGTGGTGGCAGCGTCATGCTTTGGGGCTGTTTTTCTTCAGCTGGAACTGGGCCTTAGTTAAGGTGGAGGGAATTATGAACAGTTCCAAATACCAGTCAGTGTAGGCACAAAACCTTCAGGCTTCTGCTCGAAAGCTGAAGATGAAGAGGAACTTCATCTTTCAGCACGACAATGACCCAAAGCACACATTCAAATCAACAAAAGAATGCCTTCACCAGAAAAAGATTAAGGTTTTAGAATGGCCCAGCCAGAGTCCAGACCTGAATCCAATCGAACATCTGTGGAGTGATCTGAAGAGGACTGTGCACAGGAGATGTCCTCACAATCTGAAAGATTTTGAGCATTTTTGCAAAGAAGAGTGGGCAAACACTGCCACATCAAGATGTGCCCCACTAATTGACTCCTACCCAAAAAGACTGAGTGCCGTAATAAAGTATTAGCTTAAGGGTGTGCATATTTATGCAAGCAGGTTATTAATAATAATGCATCAGATTTATATAGCACTTTGTCATCAACACTCAAAGACGCTTTTACAAACAGATACATTATTGACATGATTAATGACCCAGAAGGCAGACACAGACTCCAAAATAAACTCAATTATCTTTTATTGTGAAGTGTGAATATGAATGTGTGCGTGGGTGCAGGAATATAGCAATCGGGCGAGCAGAGCAACGTTCAGACTGGCAACCCTAGGAAAGAGCACAGACAGGTGGATTAGAGACTGGGATTTGGAGGGATGACTCAGAGAATGTTCAGTCTTACTGTTGGCAAGTTGGTGTGCAGCGCAGAGGGATTCCTGGAGGCTCCGGCCAGTGGAACAGTGGCTTCGGCTCCGGCTGCTGAAGAGGTGAGAGGGTGACGAGACGTGCAGTGAGCTGGTGGAGTGCAGGTTGAGCTCAGTCCGCCGCCAGGAGGAGGAGGTCCGCCGCCAGCAGGCTTCCACCTGTGCACAGGGGAGTAGAGCGAAGCGTGGAGATGAGGGAATGATGAAGGCTTACTTGTAACTGGGGAACTAGGACTCCCAGGAGAATGATGAGGCAGGAAGGGTCGGTGGAGATGGAACTCCAACGAGGCAGGAAGGATCAGTGGAGATGGAACTCCGGATCTTAGAGACGATGAGAAGGCGAAGGGTCTTGCCAGACCAGGGAGCTTGACGTCTCTGTGCAGACCTGAGGGCAGCGCGGTTTAAATAGGCAGGCTTAATGAGGTGAGCAGGTGTGCCTGCAGCTGTGGAGGAAATTAGGGCAACAGGCATGCAGAGTGGATCACTACAGTACTCCTCCCCTACGAGACGCCTCTCGGTGGCCGATCCAACTTACCCGGGTGTGTCTGGTGGAAGTCCCTGATGAGCTGTGGATCCAGCACATAGGAGGGACGCACCCAGGACCTCCATTCAGGGCCGTAACCCTCCCAGTCCACCAGGTACTGGAGGCCGCGACCCTGGCACCGGACGTCCAGGATGGAGTTGACCCTCCATGCGGGGTTGCCATCGATCACTACCGGTGGAGGTGGCGTCTTGACAGGTGGGCACAGAAGGCTAGAGCAGAATGGCTTCACTTGGGAGATGTGAAAGGTGGGACAAATGCGGAGGGAAGGGGGGAGAGCCAGGCGGACAGCCACAGGATTCACAATGTGTGTAGTAGCAAAGGGACCAATAAAAAACTGTGAAAGTTTCCTAGATTCAGCCTTGAGATTGATGTTTTTGGTGGAAAGCCATACCTGTTGCCCAACCAGGTAGGATGGAGCTGAGGTCCTGCGGCGATTGGCAATGGTGGAGTTGCAGTCCGCTGTGCATCGAAGTATGGCCCAGGTAGCCTTCCACAGCTGGCAACAGCACTTCAGATGGGTCTGCACGGAAAGCACCACAATGTCCTCCTCCTCTTCGGGAAACAGTGGGGGGGTTGTAAGCCAAGGAAGCCTCGAACAGGGATGGCAGATGAGACCGTGGTGTTGTGGGCATACTCAACCCACGGCAGATAGGAGCTCCAGGACGCTGGGTTAGCGGTGGTGATGCACCGTAGCACTGCCTCCAGCTCCTGATTGCCACGCTCGCACTGACCGTTGCTCTGGGGATGGTACCCCGAGGACAGGCTCACCGTAGCCCCAGTGGCTTTGCAGAAATCCCGCCACACCTGCGAGATGAACTGGGGCCCACGGTTGGACACAATGTCCAGGGGGATACCGTGGAGCCGCACCACGTGGAGGACAAGCAGGTCCGCAGTCTCCTTGGCCGTGGGGAGACCCTGTAGGGGCATGAAATGGGCTGCCTTGGATAATCTATCCACTATAGTGAGAATTACCGTGTTGTAGTCAGAGGATGGGAGGCCGGTAATGAAGTCCAGTGCCACATGGGACCAGGGCCTGCCGGGGATGGGAAGAGGGTGAAGCAGACCCGTCGGAGGGGAGGAGGACGTCTTACTAGTGGCACACTGGGGACAGGCTCGGATGTACTCCCTGATGCCCTTCCGGTGCGATGGCCACCAAAAGGTCCTTTGCAGTAGAGCCACAGTGCGTGCCATCCCTGCGTGGCATAGGAGCTTGGAGGAGTGGACCCAATTTATGACCTTGCCCCGGATGGCAGAAGGCACATACATCCTCCCCGCTGGCCCCCCGCCTGGGTTGGTCTTGGTCTCCTGCGATCTACGAACCCTCTCCTTTATACCCCATGAGAGGGTGCCCACGATGCATGAAAGAGGTACAATGGGGTGAGATGGCGCCTCCGCCGCATCTGAATCAAATTGTATGGATAGAGCATCAGGCTTGGTGTTCTTGGACCCCGGGCAGTAGGTGATGGTAAAATCAAACCTGCCAAAGAACAAGGACCAGCAGGCCTGCCGCACTTTCAGACGCTTGGCTGTCCTGAGGTACTCAAAGTTCTTATGGTTAGTCCACACGACGAACAGCTGGGAGGCCCTCTCAAGCCAGTGGCGCCACTCCTCCAAAACTAGTTTCACTGCCAGGAGCTGCCTGTCCCCGATGTCGTAGTTCCTCTCTGCCAGGGAGAGATGGCGGGAGAAGAACACACAGGGGCAAATCTTGTCATCCACAGGGGAGTGTTGGGACAAAACTGTTCCTACTCCTGAGTCCGAGGCATCCACCTCCACCAGACACTGCAGAGCGGGGTCCACCTTAGCCAGAATCGGGGGAGAGGAGAATAAAGATTTTAAATCCAAAAATGCAGCCTCAGCCTCCTCCGTCCACCGGAAGGGCACCTTGGTGGAGGTGAGGCAAGTGAGAGGAAGGGCAATAAGACTGTAATTCTTGATGAAGCAGCAGTAGAAGTTGACGAATCCCAGAAACTGCTGTAACTGTTTCCGGGATGAGGGAACCGGCCACTCTACCATCGCTTTTTTTTTTTCCACAATATCTTTATTGAACCTTTTTTTTTTTTTTTAACAAACATGATACAAACAATCAAACACTAACACTAAAGTACTACAAAAAAAAAAAAATGCACTAAAAACACCAACAACCACCAACAAAATCAAGTCTTCAACAATGCTCCTCTGTTTAGTCTAGACAATCCAATACATAAGTATACATATTATGTTCACCAGTTTGGAATTTACAAGGTCCACACACATCATTCACCTTCTTCTTCAAGAGTTATGTTTAAATTTTTTACATAATCAATAAAAGGTCTCCATATATTCTCAAACACAATTTCCTTTGATTTTAGTATATATGTTATTCTTTCTAATGGAAGGTTTGTTAACATCTGTCTTAACCACTGAGTCACATCTGGTCTATGAGTCTTTTTCCATAATAGTGCAATACATTTTTTGGCATTAAGCAAACTGAGGTCTATGAATGTTCTTTCACTTTTATTAAAATTATGCTTTTCTGGGTACAGACCCAACAAAAACAGTTTAGGATTCAATATGATTTGTTTTGAGATTATTTTTTCAATTGTTACCCTCACCTCTTCCCAAAACATTCTTATTAATCTACATTCCCATAAACAATGAAATAGGGTTCCTTTACTTTCCATGCATTTTGTGCATGTATCTGGTATATTTTTGTTATATCTATTTAACTCCTCTGGTGTAACATACATCCGCATTAACCATTTGAAATGTATCAATTAAAGGCGTGCATTTATTGATTTGGTTTGAGCTTCTGTACAAGCCAATTCCCATTGTTCCTCTGAAATTTCAATTTGCAGATCTTCTTTCCAGTAGTTTAATCTTTTCAGTGAATTTTCACTTGAAGATAGTGTCAATGAGTTATAAAACTCTGAAATAATACCCTTTCTTTTACTATCTTTCATCATCATTTTTTCCAAGGATGAATAAATAGGTCGAGTGAGAGCTTTATTTTGATTTGATCGAATAAAGTTTCTAAGTTGAAGATATTTAAAAAAATGTGTTCTATTGAGATTAAATTTGATCCTCAGCTCTTCAAAAGACATTATGTTGTCTGCACCTGGCAAATATAAATCCTGAATCTTTTGTATCCCTTTTAAATTCCATACTTTAAATACAGCGTCCGCTCTCCCTGGTTTAAAATATTGATTACCCCATATTGGACTAAATTGTGACAATAACTGTGGTTCTTTTAAATAGTTTTTAGCTTCACACCATATTTTGATCATATGCTTTACAAATGGATTTTTAACTTGTTTTTGTAATTTTTTTGCCGAATCTGAGTATATGAATATGGGAAGAGGTAAAGGTAAATTGTATGATTCCATTTCAGTCCAGTGAGGGAGATCATTTGATGAAAAATAATATGTCATAGACCTCAGTTGTGCCGACCAATAATACAACATAAAATTTGGACATTTCAGACCTCCACGATCAAATGGTAAATATAATAAAGACAAACGTAATCTAGCCCTCCTGTTGTTCCATATAAATTCCACTAACTTTTTTTTTATTCTTGAGAATAGATCTAAAGGTGGTGATAAGGGAATGTATTGAAATAAATAAAGTATTTTAGGTAAAATATTACTTTTAAGTATATTGATTCTCCCGATCATCGACATTGGTAGTGACATCCATCTCTGAGTTAACTCACTGATATCTGACATTAAGGCTTCATAGTTGACACTGGTGACTGATTCTAGCTTAGGCATAATTTGGATTCCTAAATATTTAAACTGATTTACAACATTGAATTGATTTACCTCAGGGGCTGAGTAATTTCTCTGGGTCTCATTTAGCATTAATATTGAAGATTTAGTTTTATTTATTTTATATCCTGATATTTCCCCAAAATTCTTTATTAAATTCAACAAGGTTGGAATTGATTTTTTTAGATTCGACATAAACAAAATTATATCATCGGCGTACAGGGAGATTTTATGTTCTGTTGGTCCAACTTTAATTCCATATATTTGTGAATGTAAACGTATCGCTGTCGCTAAAGGTTCAATTGCCATAGTATACAGTAAAGGTGAAAGTGGACAGCCTTGTCGACATCCTCTATTGATTTTTATTGGTTTTGAAATATTGTTATTTGTTAGGATTTCTGCTGTAGCATTATTGTATATTATTTGAACCCATTTTATGAAATTATTTCCAAGTCCAAACCTTTGTAGGACTTCAAAAAGAAAGGGCCATTCAACTCTATCAAAGGCCTTTTCGGCGTCCAATGATAGGAGAGCTGTATCCGGTGCTTCTTTATTAAAATAAATAATATTAAATAGTCTTCTTACATTATGGAAGCCTTGTCTACCCTTTATAAAGCCATTCTGATCTCGATTAATAATATTTGGTAAAATTTCTTGTATTCGTCTTGCTAAAATTTTACAGATTATCTTAAGGTCGGCGTTTAATAGGCTTATTGGTCTCATATTTTCACATTTATTAGAGGGCTTACCTGGTTTTGGCAGCAGTATAATTAAGGCATTATTTATGTATGATGGTAAATTATTATTTTGAAATGCTTCTAAAACCATTTCCAAAAAAGGTTTTATTAATTTATTCTTAAATTTTTTATAAAGGTCAACTGGAAGACCATCTGGTCCTGCACTTTTTCCTGATTTCATATTATCAATGGCTAGCCCAACTTCTTCTTGACTAATTTTAGACTCCAATATCTCCCTGTTTTCATTTGGAATACACGGTATAGATAGTTCGTTCAAAAACCCATTTAGTTTTGTTAAATCAGGTTCATTTTTGGTATCATATAATTTTTCATAGTAATCTCTAAAGGCTCTATTAATTTCTAAAGGATCTATAACTACCTGTCCATTACTTATAATACTGGTAATTGGTGTTTTAATTTCCAATTGTTTAATCTGCCATGCTAATAATTTTCCTGATTTTTCACCTTGTTCATAAAAAGATTGTTTCAATCTTAGAAGACTCGAGGCAGCTCTATTCGCTGATTTTTTGTCGTATTCAGCTCTCAAAATCAGTAATTCATTCTCCAACCTTGGGTCACTTCCTGCATACACTTTTTCCTGAAGATTTTTTATTTTATGTTCCAATTTAGCTCTCTCCTCTCGAGTCTTCTTAGATTTTGATCCTGTATAACTAATAATATGTCCCCTAATAAAAGCTTTGAAAGCCTCCCACTTTACACATGCTGATGTTTGTGTAGTATTGATGTCAAAGAACTCGTCTATCTGTTTTTCTATATACTTGACAAATTCCTCATCCTGAAGCCATTTATGCTGAAATTGCCATCTACCTGATTCCTTTGTCAATTTTTTATCTACATATATTAGACAACAGGGTGCATGATCAGAGATCACGATGTTATCATAAAAGCAGTTTTGAATCTTGGACCTTAATTCTGTGGAAATCAAAAAATAATCAATACGTGAGAATGTCTTGTAGGTACTGGAATAACAAGAATAGGCTTTAACTTGTGGTTTCATTTCTCTCCATATATCTAACAATCTCAATTCTTTCATAAAATGATTAATAGTCATCCTACATCCAATGTGCGTACAATCCAGTCCTGTTGATCTATCCACACCTGGATTCAATGTACAATTAAAATCCCCTGCTATTATATGTTGCCCTGTAAGTGATGATAAGATGAGAAATAAATTAGCAAAGAACTTCTGATCATCTATATTGGGACCATATAAGTTCACAAGATTTATATTTTCTAATAGCAAAGAACCTTGAATGATTACATATCTTCCAAATTTGTCTCCAATTACATTTTTCACTTGAAAAGGAACTGATTTATGTATGAGAGTCATAACTCCCCTGGCTCGGGATGAAAATGAAGAGGTGAATACACTTCCCTGCCATCTACTCCTAATTCTTTTAACATCCTCCTCTATCAGATGAGTTTCTTGTAAAAACACAATTCTTGAACCCATGTCCTTTATTTTATTCATAACTTGTTTAAGTTTTTTTAAATTTTGTAGACCTCTGCAATTCCATGAAGTTAAATTAAGATTAACACTTTGGTCCATGATCAATAGAGAGTTTGGGATTACCTTGCAGTGTAAACATGCTCATACAGAGAAGCAAAAACATGAGTGGTTGAACATTCATCCTACAAACTACACACAAACAAATTTCCCCTTCCCACACTTGTGGCAAACCCCCCAAAATCAAAAGAAAAATTCTGTCTCCCGATATAGCCATCGACCGTTCCACACCCACGGGGAACAGCCTAAGCCACTCCTTCTTCATCCTCCCAATCACCCTAACTCTACTGCTTTTAATGACGTAACATTAACTCTCCTCTGTAGTTTTCCAACTTAACTCCAAAATTTTTAACAACTTTGTACATCATAGTTTTTTTTTTTTTTGTTTGTTTTGTTTTTGTTTTGTTTTTTTAATATATAATACAATCTATATTTTGTAAACTTACTATTTACTTCAAGTCAGTCAGATGCCTGTGCAAATGCTTAATTATTCTACCTTATATTTTGTTCATGCTTAGCTCCCACCAGTCTCTTCTTCTTCTTTGATCTTCTTGATGAACTCCTGCGCCTCCTCTGGGGTCTTGAAGATGTGGGTTCTGCCCTCATACGTGGTCAGCAGTCTCGCAGGATAGATTACACCATGACGAATCCCAAGGTTGCGCAGCTCCTTACGTACGGGATCAAACTGCTTCCTCAATTGTTGGATTCCTGTGGCCAAATCTGGGTAGAACCGCACCTGCTGGTCCTGGTGTTTAATCTCTCCTTTAGCACGTGCAGCGTTGAAGATCTTCATCCTGTCTCTGTTGCTAAGAAACTTCATAATTAAGGTCCTCGGCGGTCCCTTATCTCTCCGTGGGCCAATACGATGTGCTTTTTCCAGAACCACTGCTGGTTGCAACTCCTCGCTGCCCAGCACCTCCGGAATCCACTTTTCCAGAAAGGAACATACGTCCCGACCTTCTGATTCCTCTGGAAGACCCACCAGCCTCAAATTATTCTGTCTCGACCGAGATTCCAAATCCAAAATATTATCTTCCAGAGATTTTTTTTTTTTTTCCAAAGTGCGCACCTTTAATTGAAGACGGGTGACGTCATCTTCAGCACTAGCGAGACGGAGCTCCATCTGCGCCGTTCGTTCTACACAGTCACCCAATTCCTTTCTTATTCCTTCCAACGCTGTCATAATCCCATCAAATCTAGAGGAAAAGTCCGCTCTCATTGAACTCATGGCAGCCATCAGCGCATCTGCGCCATTCCCCGCAGAAAACGCACCGCCGCCAGCCGCCTCCGCCATATATGGAGCCTTGTTTGCTGCGTCACAGACCTGAAAGTCCGTTAATTTGGACTGTTTCAGCGGCTCGCTTTTTCCTTTTCCTGGTTTTCCAGCCTTAGGCTTCGCCGACGTATCCTCGCTCAAATGCTGGGATACGTTCTGTCCCAAATGAGAGAGTTATTTGCCGATTTTTTTCTCCAGGAGCAGAGCAGAGCGAGACACGTCCGTTCTACGTGGCAGCCATAACCGGAAGTCCTCTACCATCGCTTTTACCTTTGCTGGATCGGTGATGATCTCGTTGTGCGAGATGACGAAACCCAAAAATGAAGTGGATGAGGTGTGAACCTTGCACTTCTCTGCCTTAACAAACAGTTTATTCTCCAGCAGCCGCTGCAGAACTCGCCTGACATGCACTTGATGTTCGTCAAGGGAGTGGGAAAAAATGAGAATGTCATCCAGGTAAACTGTCACAACTTGCCGCTCTCAGGCATCCACCTCAGCTGCGCGCACACCTGCGCCTCGTCAGTGATGGGCTATTTATTCCACTCGGCCCTGAGCATCAGTCTGGAGCCATCTGTTCTACTACGCGCTCAAACCCTCAGCAGGATCGTCTCTTCCCATCCTGCCAGTCTTCACTACAACACGTAAGCTGTTTGCCGCTTACCTGTCTATCAGTCTTCCCCTGTGCACAGGTGGATTCCCTGGCAGCGGACTCTCCCATCTTCGCCATCTCCTTCTCCTGCATCTTCACGTCTCGTCGTGTGCACAGCAGGGCGCTGTCTCCCAGGTCGAAGATCCTAGCCAATGCCAGCCACCTTCCTTTCTGCAAGTGAGCATCATTCTGTATTATTTCCCCGTGTGGTTAAGCCCAGCTAATTTCCCTGTCTCTGTTCTTCCCATAGGGTTGTCTGGCTGCACGGCGTGCTGCTCTGTTCTCGACTCTCATCGTCCACCCACAATCCACATACATATCTCATACACGCACCCAAACACTCATTTGCTGTTAAATAAAGCTATCAAATCTTACCTGAGCCTGCATGCGTGTTTCCTGGGCCAATAAATATGTCAGTATGGCTCCAGCCAAGAGGCCCAGCGGACAGCGGGCTCGCACGCCGTTTTTCCACCCTCGAGGCTCGGGTGGATATGATAGCTCATCAACAGCAGGTGATACTCAACCAATTGGCTATGATAACTCACCGGTTGGACCGTCTTGACCCCCAGCAGGCGTTCCCCCCGGCTCATCAGGGCGGACCGGCTTCAGCCACCTCTGCGGCTGGCCAGCCTAGCTCGGGAGCGCCGACCCGGCTCACTCCGATCCCAACCCCCACTCGCGTCAACGGGAAACTCGGTGAGGCACGAGGGTTCATCTTGCAGTGTGAGTCGGTGTTCCTGCGCGTTCCCGGGGATTTCCCCTCAGACCACAGCCAAATGGATATATGGCTAATCTCTTGGAGGGGCGAGCGTTAGCTTGGGCTTACGCCGTCATGTCGAAGCCCAGCTACGCGAGCCTCTCCTATGACCAGTTCGTGCGGGACTTTCTCGAGGTGTTTGACCACTCGCATCATGACAGCGTCCTCGACGACCGGCTCCTTAGCTTTCAACAGGGTAGCCGGTCAGCGGCGGATTACGCTGTTGACTTCCGGGTGGCAGCGGAGGAGGTTGGCTGGGGTGAGGCATCTCTCTGCAGCATTTTCCTCCGTAGCCTCAGTTCTGGTCTGAGGGATGAGTTGGCCAGCCCGGACCTTCCAGGGCAGCTGTCCGAGCTAATTTCTCTAACCATTAGCTTGGATAACAGGCTGCGGGAACGGGCCGCCGAGCGGAAGTCTATCAGCCACCCGCGCAGATTCTCCGCCCGCGTTCCTCAGTCTCACCCCCTGGCGTTACCCGCTCCGGAGTCCACCGATGAGCCAGAGGCTATGCTGGTCGGGCGAACCAGGCTCCCTCTAACGGAGAGACAATGCCGACGGGAGCTGGGCCTCTGCATGTATTGCGGAGGCGATCAGCATACCGTGGAGCAATGCCCGGCCAAGCCAAACGGGGGTGTCCGCGAGTCACTGTAGGGGGACTCATGGACTCTAACCGGCCAAATCCCCTCTCCAACTGCACTCTGCCCATTAGATTTTGCCACAACTCCACCGGGCACTTCACTCACGCACTGGTGGACTCGGGGGCAGAGCAAAGCTTTATTTCCAAGAGCCTGGCAACCCGTTTGGGTATACCCTGTCAGCCATTGTCAGCTCCTCTCAACCTTGTCACCCTTTCTCGCTCACCCCTGGGAGTAGTGACACACCGCACCAAGCCGGTGCCAATAATAATTTCTGGCAACCACTGTGAGGACCTCTGCCTGTATGTCTTGTCTTCCTCTGCGGCTCCCGTCATCCTGGGTTACCCGTGGCTGCGTCTGCACAACCCCGTCCTCGATTGGCAATCTGGTAGTGTCCTCTCATGGAGCTCCTTCTGCATGAGCACTTGTCTCCAGTCTGCGGCATTCGTCCCATCCTCTCCTCCGCCCGCTCTGGTCTCCTCTCCTCCGGACCTCACTCTGGTGCCCCAGGAGTTCCACGACTTGGGAATCATGTTCAGCAAGTCCAAGGCGATGTCTCTTCCTCCTCACCGCCCGTATGACTGTGGCATAAACCTCCGCCTGGGGGCGCCATTACCATCTGGCCGCCTATACAGCCTTTCTGCTCCTGAACGTGAGGCAATGGACACGTACATCAGGGAGTCGCTCAGCGCTGGGATCATTCGCCCCTCCTCGTCCCCGCTTGGTACCGGTTTCTTCTTTGTCTCCAAGAAGGATGGGTCCCTTCGTCCATGTATTGACTTCAGGGCCCTCAACGACATCACGGTGAAGGACCGCTACACCCTGCCTCTTATGGACACTGCTTTCCACTCCCTTCAGGGGGGCGACCTGGTTCACGAAGTTAGACCTCCGCAGCGCCTACCATCTCATCTGGATCCGGGAGGGCGATGAGTGGAAGACAGCCTTTCGGACGCCCAGCGGCCACTTCGAGTACTTAGTAATGCCGTTCGGGCTCACCAACGCTCCCGCCGTCTTCCAGCAGCTCATCAATGATGTCCTGCGAGATTTCCTGGGGGTCTTCGTCTTCGTATACTTGGATGACATTCTCATCTTCTCCAGGTCTCGGGAGGAGCACCAGGCTCACGTGAGGCGGGTTCTGCAGCGGTTGTTGGAGAACAGGCTTTACATGAAGGCGGAGAAATGCGAGTTTTATGCCAAGACCACCTTTTTCCTGGGATTTGTTATTTCCCACAACCAGATTCTCCCCGACCCCGCCAAGGTTAAAGCGGTGGTCGAGTGGCCCACGCCTACCTCCAGGAAACAGGTGCAACAATTCATCGGCTTTGCCAATTTCTACCGTCGCTTTGTCCCCAACTTTGGCGCCATCGTTACTCCCCTGACCCGCCTCACTTCCCCCAAGGTGCCCTTCCAGTGGACCGAGGAGGCGGTGACCGCGTTCGAGACCCTGAAGACGGAGTTCTCTTCCTCCCGGGTCCTAACCCAGGTTGACCCCGCGCTGCTGTGTCTGGTGGAGGTGGACGCTTCTGACACGGGGGTGGGGGCGGTGCTTTCCCAGCGGTCACCGGTGGATGGAGTCAAGCGGCCCTGCGCCTTCTTCTCCTGGCGGCTGTCAGCGGCCGAGCGAAACTATGACGTCGGCGACAGGGAACTTCTAGCTGTCAAGCTTGCGCTGCAGGAGTGGCGCCACTGGCTGGAGGGGGCAGCTCAGCCTTTTGTGGTTTGGACGGACCACAAGAATCTCGAGTATTTGAGGTCAGCCAGGTGTCTGAATGCCCACCAGGCGCGCTGGTCTCTGTTTTTTGCTTGGTTCCAGTTCACTATCACCTACCGTCCAGGCTCCAAGAATGGGTTGCCCGACGCCCTGTCTAGACAGTTCGCTCTTGAGGCTCTGGAGGAGCTGGATCACACCATCCTGCCCAGCTCGTGTGTTGTGGGGGCGGTCTCCTGGTCCATCAGGGACAAGATCCGGAAGGTGCTGGAGGCTGAACCGGACCCTGGCGGCGGTCTGGATGGGAGGCTCTTCGTTCCATCAGCTGTTTGGGGGGAGGTCATTCACTGGGCCCACATGTCCAAGCTCGCCTGTCACCCTGGCGTCTCCCGACTGGACCTCCTTCAACGCTCCTTCTGGTGGCCCGGTCTCCAAAAGGACGTCGCCAATTACGTCCAGGCTTGCCCCCAGTGTGCTACTGGCAAGACCCCGAATTTTCCCCCCGCGGGCCTACTCCAGCCCCTGCCGGTCCCGGGCAGGCCCTGGTCGCACATCACCCTCGACTTCATTACTGGTCTCCCTGTCTCTAACACCTACAACACGGTTCTGACGATTGTGGATTGGTTCTCCAAGGCCGCCCACTTTGTGCCGCTCCGGGGTCTCCCTTCGGCACGAGAAACAGCCGACCTCCTCGTCCAACATGTAAATGGTAAATGGTAAATGGCATTCACTTATATAGTGCTTTTATTCTTATCTCTTGATGACCAAAGCGCTTTACAGATCCTGCTATCCACCCATTCACACACACATTCACACACTGATGGCGGCATGCTGCCTAACATGGCGCTTCCAGACCCACCAGGAGCAATTGGGGTGAAGTGTCTTGCCCAGGGACACAACGGCAGGATACCCGGGGAGAGCGAGATTCGAACCGCCAACCATGTGGTTATTGGACGACCTGCTCTACCTCCTGAGCCACTGCCGCCCCCGTCAGGCTGCACGGGATCCCAGTGGACGTCGTGTCTGATCAGGGGCCTCAGTTCGTGTCTCAAGTGTGGAGGTGCTTTTGCAACGCCCTGGGGGCCACGGTGAGTCTTTCCTCCGGTCATCATCCCCAATCCAACGGGTAGTGTGAGCGCGCCAATCAGGAGCTGGAGGCTGCCCTGCGCTGCGTCACCTCCTCCAACCCATCCTCCTGGAGCTCTTACCTGGCCTGGGTGGAGTACGCCCACAATACGGCACGGTCATCGGCTACCGGGATGTCCCCCTTCAGGGCGTCATTGGGCTACGACCCCCCCTTGTTCCCCGAGCAGGAGAGTGAGTTGGCTGTTCCATCTATCCAGGCGCATGTGAGACGCTGCCGGAGCTTGTGGACCAGGGCGCGCGAGGCGCTTTTACGCACGGCGGCGCGCAACAGCACCATTGTCAATCGCCACAGGAAGCCGGCTCCCAGTTACCAGGTGGGCCAACGGGTCTGGTTGTCATCTCAGGACATCAATCTCAAGGCTGAGAAGAGAAAGCTGGCTCCACATTGACACTGACATTGACAATGATTTTTATTTGAACATTCTTTAAAAAAAAAGAAAGAAGAGAGTTCAAAACACAACAAAAAAAACAAACAAAAAATAAAATGTTCAAAAGGAGTGGGAAGAAGCCAACGCTTATACAGTCCCACCCCTTCTCCACACCCAACAAATTACAGTATTACTCATAATCATCATTATCCCACAACCACATTCACCATAATACACCCATAGTCAAATTATACAACAAAAATGACACAACAATGACAGTCCATATTGACAACAATATCAACATCCAACAATATTACAACAACAATAAACATACACTTCTGGCATGTTCAATACAAACACAGACAACACCATCACCTTCACAATCACCATAACACAACAACAACCTTCCCTCACTGAAGACACAATGTAACATCACTGCCCTTCATTCTCATACTGCTCAAAAATCATTTCTTTATATGTTGATTTAAATATGTGGATGTTTGGACATTGCCTGTGTTTCTCCCCCAACCCATTCCACAATTTTACCCCACACACAGACACACAAAAACTCTTCCGTGTAGATCTTACTAAGTGCATTTTAAATTTTGTATTCCCCCGTAAATTATATTTCCCTTCTCTCTCCCTGAAAATATTTTGTATATTGTGTGGCAAGAGGTTTTTACTAACTTTAAACATTAATTGTGCTGTGTAATAATGAACCAGATCCCATAATTTCAATAACTTCGAATGTAAAAACAATAAATTAGTATGTTCAAGGTACCCGACTTTGTGTATAACACGGACTGCCCTTTTTCGTAATATTAACAATGAATTAAGTTTACTTTTATAACTGTTACCCCAAACCTCTATACAATAAGTCAAGTATGGAAGTACTAATGAACAATACAAAATATGAAGTGATTTATAATCTAGGACCTGCTTAATTTTATTTATAATTGCAATATTTTTTGCAACTTTATTTTGTATATATCTGACATGTGGTTTCCAACTAATTTTATCATCCAGTATTACACCCAAAAACTTGATCTCCTTAACTTTTTCAATAACTACATTATCTATATGAATGTGTATATCTTCTTTATTTTTACAATTACCAAATATCATTACCTAAGTTTTATCTATATTTAGTGATAATTTATTACAATCCATCCATTTTTTTTAGCTTATTTAATTCATTATTTAGAGTATGGATTAGTTGATTATAATTATTTCCAGAATAAAATATATTAGTATCATCAGCAAATAATATTATTTTTAATAATTTAGAAACTTGGAATATATCATTTATATATATGTTAAATAATTTGGGGCCCAATACTGACCCGTGGGGGACCCCACAGACAATTCCCATACACCCAGACAGATATTCTCCCATTTTCACAAATTGTTGTCTCTCAGATAGATAACTTGTAACCCATTTCAGAGCCATTCCCCTAATACCATACATTTGCAATTTATTAAGAAGTATTGAATGATTTATTGTATCAAATGCTTTTCTAAAATCTATAAACACACCAATTGCATATTTTCCTTGATCTAATGCATTTATTATTTCCTCTGTTGCTTCCATTATCGCCAATGATGTTGTACTCTTGGCTCTAAACCCATATTGGTTCTGATTCAGCACATCCTGTTTATTTAAAAAGTTTTCTAATCTGCTGTTGAAAAGTTTTTCCAGAATCTTTGAAAATTGTGGGAGAAGGGATACTGGTCTGTAGTTTGTGTATTGGTGTTTATTTCCTTGCTTGAATAATGGTATTACTTTTGCTATTTTCATTTTCTGCGGAAATGAGCCAGTTTGAAATGATAAATTACAAATATATGTGAATGGTTTTAATATACCATCAACAGTTCTTTTTATTAGTGTCATATCAGTACCATCACAATCAGTAGATAATTTATTTTTTACACTTTTCAACAACAGATTTTACCTCTAAGTTCATCCACCGCTGTAAGAAAAATTGACAGAGGGTTACTTCCAATCAAAGTCTCACTCACGGTGTCTCTTCCTTGATTTGGAATTTTTGCTGCCAACTCTGGCCCAACACTTACAAAAAAATTATTCATTTTATTTACTACCATATTCTTATCATAAATATCACCGCAATTATCTGTAAAATACTCTGGATATATCATTTTCTTTGTTCCATTTTTCCTTAATTTGTTTAATATATCCCAGACTCCTTTTATATTATTTTTATTTTCATTTAACATTTTCCTATAGTATAATTTTTTACTATTTCGTATTATTTCAGTTAATTTATTTTTATATGTTTTATATCTTTTTTCAGATTCTTTAGTTCTTATTTAATAAAATTTTTATAGAGATAAGTTTTCTTTTTACAAGCATTTTGTAACCCTTTGGTTAACCATGGGCAATTTTTGTATATGTGTTTTTTATTAATTTCTTTAATTGGACAGTTTTTGTCATATAATAATTTAAATATATCAATAAATTTATCATATGCCAAGTCCACATTTTTCTCTCTATAGACAACATCCCAGTTCTGTAACATTAAGTCTTCTTTTAAATCATTGATTCTGTCTTCTGTTCCTTTTCTTTTATAGATAATCTTTTTACATAGTTTTTTATTATTATTAAGATAAGATAAGATAAGATAAGATAAGCCTTTATTAGTCCCACAACGGGGAAATTCCAGGATTGCAACAGCACAGGGATAGCAACACTCAGAGCAACAATCAGAAGGCAAGAAAAAACAAGCAAGCAAGAGCAGCTAATATACATATGTACATATTACTATAAAATATATATATACACACACACACACACACACACACAGACACACAGTGCAGAGCATTGTAGCTGGATGGAATAAATATATGAATATATGAACACACAGTGCAGAGCATTGTAGCTAGATGGAATAAATATGTAAATATATAAACACCCACAGTATGGAGCATTGCAGCTAGGTGGAATAAATATGCAAGTATATAAACACACACAGTGCGGAGCAATGTAGCTAGATGGAATAATATGTAGATATATAAAAACACAGTGCGGAGCATTGTAGCTAGATGGAATAAATATATAGACATATAAATATAAACACACCCAGTGCAGAGCATTGTAGCTAGATGGAATAAATATGTAAATATATAAACACACACAGTGCAGAGCATTGTTGCTAGATGGAATAAATATGTAAATATATAAACACACACAGTGCAGAGCATTGTTGCTAGGTGGGATGAAACAGCATAACCGTCTATTTAGTTATCCTACATGGTATGATTATGTGCCCATACATATTCTCACCCTCCATAGCGACCGGTATGTTCCTAGTTGTATGCCGGAGAGGACCATTGTGTAAGTCTATTGCATCTTTTGCATTCAAAAAAAAAAAAAAAAAAAAAAAAAAAAAAAAAGAAACTATTAGTTTGTTACGTCTTTTTGCTATCTCTGCGAGCAGCCCTGCTTAGGTTGTACAGTCTGACAGCCGTTGGTAGGAAGGACCTACGAAACCTCTCGGTTGTGCACCTGGGATGATGTAGTCTGCTGCTAAATGAGCTCCTCAGTGCATCCAGTATGTCCTGCATAGGGTGGAACTCGGACTCCAGCAGAGATGACAGTTTAGCCACCGTCCTTCTCTCTCCTATCTCCTCCATCGGATCAAGGCGTTGCCCCAGGACAGAGCTAGCTTTCTTAATCAGTTTGTTCAGTCTCTTCCTATCGGCTGCAGTAATGCCACTGCCCCAGCAGACCACTCCAAAAGTGATGGCTGATGCCACCACCGTGTCATAGAATGACTTCAGCAGCGCCCCTTGTACACCAAAAGACCTGAGTCTCCTCAGCAGGAACAGCCTGCGCTGTCCCTTCTTGTAGAGTGCGTCAGTATTGTGTGACCAGTCTAGTTTATTGTTCAGATGAATACCCAGGTACTTGTAGGATGTCACCATCTCGATGTCTGTTCCCTGTATATTTACTGGTGCTGTGAGGGGCTGCCCATGCCTGCGGCAGTCCACCACCAGCTCCTTAGTTTTCCTCGCGTTGATCTGGAGGCAGTTCCGATGGCACCAGTCCACAAAGTCCTGGATAAGCCCTCTGTACTCAGCTTCATCTCCGCTGGAGATGAGACCAACGATCGCAGAGTCATCAGAGAACTTCTGTAGATGGCAATGTGTTGTGTTGTGTGAGAAGTCCGCAGTATAAAGAGTGAACAAGAAGGGAGCCAGCACCGTTCCCTGGGGGGCCCCAGGGAACGGTGCTATTACTCTCATTAGCCCCATAATTAACATCTAAAGAAACAAATACAGGCAGGTGGTCACTAATATCATTTATTATTATACCACTCACCATATTATATTCAATAACATTGGTAAAAATGTTGTCTATCAGGGTAGCACAGTGTGTCGTTATTCTCGTAGGTTTTGTAATCTTTGGAAATAAGGTTAAGCTATACATTGTATCTAAGAAATCTTCAGTTGGTTTGTGTTGTTTTGTTTTCATTAAATCTATATTAAAGTCACCACAAATATAGATATCTTTTTGTCTTATTTTTGCATACATCTTTTCCATCCCATTTTTAAATTTTTCCATATCAGATCCCGGTGCTCTATATATACAACTTAATATTATATTTTTTCTTTTTTCCATCGTAATCTCAATTGTTAAACATTCTATACTTTCATTCACTGCTGATGTCATACTGTCTACTTTTTTACTTTTTAATTTTCTATCAACATACAGTGCTACCCCACCACCACTTTTACATTTCCTATTTTGTGTGTACATCTCATATCCATATAGTTCAAAATTTACATCTTTTTCTTCATTAATCCATGTTTCACTTATTGCAATAATCCTAAATGGTGTATTAAATTGATTTAAAAACTCCTTAATACTATCAAAGTTTGCATAGAGACTCCTACTATTAATATGTATTATTGTTAATGTTTGATCCAAATTCATAATTCCATTTAATTGTTGTTCTTCATAATAAACACACTTATTAATATGATTAAAATAGTTGTTGTCTGGGTCAATCTTTCCTAAAATGTCTTGTGGTTGCTGCTCAGTATTGACAAAATTTCCAGCTTCAATTTGCCCCACTACACTTTCATCATCAAATGAGGAGGGATGATTGGCTAAATTACTAAATATAATTTATGACAACCATGTACACCAAGAAGAAAAAAGGAAAAGAACACAAAATTTCCACTCATGATTACTGCACCGTTATTCCTGAATCAGGGCTAAGGTTTAAATCTGTCCAATTCCTCCATTTCTCTAATCATTATTACTTTAGCGTCTTCTGGAGTGCCAAGCAGTTTTATCCACACCTTACAGTTTCTTGTCCATGCCGACTGTATTTTTCCTTGTTTTCTGAGGGCCCTGGCTTGTCTAGCTATTTCGGAGTTCTTTTTTGTTAAATGTTCATTTATGTAGACAGCCATTCCTCTCAGTTTTTTTGCTTGTCGCAGAAGATCAATTTTTGCTTTCCTACTGACGAATCGGATGATGATCGCTGGTTTTCCTTTACTGTTTTTATTGGGTAACGTGTGGCAAGCCGAAATAGTCTCATTGTCCAAAACAATGTTTTTAGAATTGAAAAAGGTTAATACCTGCTGCTCAAGAGTGTGTGATTCAGCCAGTGTCTCATCCTGCCCATCCTGATTACCAGCTCCAGCTGTCACACGTGCATAGGAGCGGTGTCTGGTGTTCAGACCGCTCACAATGACGTCATCCATTCTTGTATGTTGTTCTAGTTCATCCACACATTTTTCTAAGAATTTAATTTTCTTGTCCTTGATGGGGACGTTTCATCGGTCCCTTCACCATCTCCAAAATTATCAACCCGGTGGCTGTGCGTTTGCCCCCCCCCCCTCCGTGTGTGTCCCACTTTTCATGTGTCTAGGATCAAGCCCGTGATCTTCGACCCACTCTGTCCTCCTCCTAGGGCGCCGCCCGCTCCCATGATGATCGACGGCCACCCGGCGTGGGGAGTCGCTTCCATCCTGGACTCCCGGCGTCGAGGTCGTGGGCTGCAGTACTTGGTGGATTGGGAGGGATATGGCCCAGAGTGGAGAGCCTGGGTGCGTTCATCTTTTGTGCTGGACAAAGATCTCATCACGGAGTTCCACTGGGCGCACCCGGATAAACCAACGCCAGGAGGGGCTGCTAGGGGGAGGAGTACTGTCACAACTCGCCGCTCTCAGGCATCCACCTCAGCTGCGCGCACACCTGCGCCTTGTCAGTGATGCGCTATTTATTCCAATCGGCCCTGAGCATCAGTCTGGAGCCGTCTGTTCTACTACGCGCTCAAACCCTCAGCAGGATCGTCTCTTCCCATCCTGCCACTCTTCGCTACGACACGTAAGCTGTTTGCCACTTACCTGTCTATCAGTCTTCCCCTGTGCACAGGTGGATTCCCTGGTGGCAGACTCTCCCATCTTCGCCATCTCCTTCTCCTGCATCTTCACGTCTCGTCATGTGCGCAGCAGGGCGCTGTCTCCCAGGCCGAAGATCCTAGCCAACGCCAGTCACCTTCCCTTCTGCAAGTGAGCATCATTCTGTATTATTTCTCCGTGTGGTTAAGCCCAGCTAATTTCCCTGTCTCTGTTCTTCCCATAGGGTTGTCTGGCTGCACGGCGTGCTGCTCTGTTCCCGACTCTCATCGTCCACCCACAATCCAGATACATATCTGATACACGCACCCAAACACTCCTTTGCTGTTAAATAAATCTATCAAATCTTACCTGAGCCTGCATGCGTGTTTCCTGGGCCGATAAATATGTCATAAACAAATACAAAAGAGCCCAAAAAATCCCTCAACACATCATTAATCAGGCGCTGAAACACAGTGGGGGCGTTAGTCAGCCCGAATGGCATGACAAGGTATTCAAAATAGCCACTAGGGGTACGGAACCCCGTCTTCCACTCGTCTCCTTCTCGAATCTGCACCAGGTGGTAAGCGTTGCGGAGGTCCAATTTTGTGAACCAGGAGGCCCCCTGGAGATAGATAGATAGATTAGTTTATTTGACAGGGACAGTGCAATAAACATAGACAATTAATCAATGACAATCAATCTGATGTGTTGCACATAGAGTGTATAGCTATTAGCTAATTTGCAACTCTTGTCCCTGGATGGGCTTTAGAAAAGAGAATCAAGTAAAAAAAGAAAAAGAAAATACACAATAACCACATACATCAATGCAAAAAGATTATAAATACACAATTATAAATATTATAAATATTATAAATACACAAATATAACAACCTGATTCACATTTGCCTATTTCAGGCCTCCCTCCCTTCGTCACTCATTATAAACAAACACATTCATTCCTTCCCTTCATTCACTCTCACTTTGCAGACAATCAATTCATACATGAGTACATTCTTGTTTATTTTTCAGCCAGTTTTTAACCTTTTTAGTGAATGTTTTAAAGTCTGTTATTATTTTAATTACATTTGGCATTGTGTTCCAGATGTGACTGCCCTTTATAGAGAAAGCTGTTTGTCCAAATGTGGTTCTGCGGTGGAATATTTTACAGTTATTGTTAACAGAACTCCTGGTGGCTCTGCTGCTGTCCTGTCTTTGGACGAAACCAGCAAGTGGCTCGGGTGCTGATTTATGGAAACATTTGAACGTTAATTTCAGAAAACAGAGGTCAATGAAACTCTCAAAACTCAATAGGTTGTAGGAGGGAATCGAAGGCCGTGTTGATCAGCGGAAGAGTGTACTTGTCCTTAATGATGATATTGTTCAGTTCCCGGAAGTCAATGCAGGGCCTCAGGGAGCCGTCCTTCTTACCCACGAAGAAAACCCCTGCCCCCACCACCGAGGAAGATGGGCGAATTATGCCGGAGCTCAGAGACTCCTTGATATAAGACTCCATGGCCTCCTGCTCTGGGGCCGACAGGCTGTAAAGCTGACTGGATGGCAACGGAGCCCCGGGCCGGAGGTTAATGGCACAGTCATATGAGTGGTGAGGGGGGAGAGACAGTTCTTGGGATTTACTGAAGACGGCACCCAAATCGTGGTATTCAGAGGGAACCTGGGACAAGTCAGGCGGGGGGGGGGGGGGGTGTCAGGGGCACAGAGAGGCACAGAGGGCGAGCATGCAGCGGACTGGAGGCAGGCGCTTAGGCAGAAAGAGCTCCATGAGATGATGTTTCCAGAGCGCCAATCAATGGAGGAGTTGTGCAACTGGAGCCAGGGATACCCCAAAATGACCAGAGAGGTTGAAACTGGCAGCACAAACAGTCTGAGCTGCTCCCGGTGATTATCAGAAACCAGGACAGATACCGGGGCAGTCTGTTTGGATACTAAGGCAAGTGGAGCTTTGGATAGGGCGATTAGCTTTAGCGGGGTCTTCAACTGGTAGCAGGCGAGCCCCAGCTGGGTTGCCAGATCTTCAGAAATGAAACTCTGCTCGGCCCCTGAGTCAATGAGTGTGAGTGTGGAGATTTCATGGTGATAATGAGAAAAGCGAATGGGCAGCAGGAACTTGGTGAGGGGACTTTTCTGGAGAGAGTCTGTGAGTCCCCCTACTGCAACGCACGGACCCCCTCTTTTGGCCAAAAAGGGCAAGTTGCTAGTTCATGTTCCTCACTACCACAATATAAATACAGACCTAGCTTCCGGCAGCGCTGTTTCTCAGTTGGAGGCAACTTAGACTGGCCCATTACCGTAGGTTCAGTGGAGTCTAGAGAATTGGATGGAGGAAGGGCCAGCAGGGGGAGCTGCGCACAGCGGCAAAACTGTAAGCCTGAGCGACTGGAAGGTCTGCGCTCATTGGCCCGCTTCCTCAGCCGGTTGTCAATGCTAATGGCTATGGAAATAAGCTCATTCAGCTTGCTAGGCTTGTCAAGACGGGCTAACTCGTCCCTCAGGCTAGGGCTAAGGCTACTGATGAAAATGCTACAAAGGGAGGCATCCTCCCACCCCACCTCCGCTGCCACCACCCAGAAGTCTACAGAGTAATCGGCTACCAATTTATTTCCCTGCT
Organism: Pholidichthys leucotaenia; assembly: GCA_020510985.1. NCBI lineage: Eukaryota > Metazoa > Chordata > Actinopteri > Cichliformes > Pholidichthyidae > Pholidichthys > Pholidichthys leucotaenia. Next base: position 207,002,733 of record CM035839.1, read on the forward strand.
TTAGATTGAGTAACCGGGTGGTGAGCATGCTATCTCGGTCCAAGTGATCAAATACCTCACTGAATTCACTCACGAATTGGTCATAAGTTAAACTAGCATAATCAGACCGAGCCATAACCGCGTACACCCAGGCTAAAGCCCGCCCCTCGAGGAGACTGACAACATAGCCTATCCGGCTGTGACTGGTGGGAAAATCCCCTGGCACCCGCTGAAACACTATCCCACACTCTAATAAAAAAAACTCTAGCCTCTCCTTGCTTACCGCTGAAGCGTGTGGGTGTGGGGACTGGAGTCAGCCGGGACAGTGGAGAAGGAGAAGGGATGGAACTGGCTGGGCCGGCCGTGTTCCCAGGAGCAGGTGGGAAGGTCTGAGGAGCTGTAAGATGATCCAGGCATGTGTTAATCTGTACAAGCTGTGTGAGTATGACCTGTTGCTGATGAGATAATTGGTCTACCCGAGCCTCAGTGATGTTAAGCTTGTGCACCAATGCACTGTCTGCTGGGTCGTTTTGACGGAGATGTACTGACATGATTAATGACCCAGAAGGGAGACACAGACTCCAGAATAAACTGAATTATCGTTTATTGTGAAGTGTGAATATGAATGTGTGCGTGAGTGCAGGAATATAGCAGCTGGGCAAGCAGAGCAATGTTCAGACTGGCAACCCTAGGAAAGAGCACAGACAGGTGGATTAGAGACTGGGATTTGGAGGGATGACTCAGAGAATGTTCAGTCTTACTGTTGGCTAGTTGGTGTGCAGCACAGAGGAATTCCTGGAGGCTCCGGCCAGTGGAACAGCGGCTTCGGCTCCGGCTGCTGAAGAGGTGAGAGGGTGACGAGACGTGCAGTGAGCTGGTGGAGTGCAGGTTGAGCTCAGTCCACTGCCAGGAGGAGGAGGTCCGCCTCCAGCGGGCTTCCACCTGTGCACAGGGGAGTAGAGCGAAGCGTGGAGATGAGGGAATGATGAAGGCTTACTTGTAACTGGGGAGCCAGGACTCCCAGGAGAACAATGAGGCAGGATGGATCGGTGGAGATGGAACTCCGATGAGGCAGGAAGGATCAATGGAGATGGAACTCCGGATCTTATGCCTCTTTTCCATTAGCCCATTTCGGCTCGCCTCGTTTCGATTTGCCACTACTCGGTTCAGCCTCAATTGTGTATCCATTACAACCGTGTAAAGCCGAGTAAAGCTGGCGTGGGTGGGATTGAGGCGGCGCCACACTCTCCTGATGTAAAGCACGCGACCGAATCCTCCACAACAAAGAAAAAGTGGAGGATTACGAGCGGAGGATTTCCACGTTGGTCGTTCTTCTTCTGTGGCTTTTTAACACAATGAATGTGTTTAACCAGAGAAGACAGTTTTACAGGAGAAGACGACGTGCATTGAGACAACGCATGTTGGAGCAGTACAGGAGACTCGAGGTTGCCCTGGCGGAATATGAAGCAGCGGAATATGAAGCAGAGAGCTTAACTGCCCGGCACATGAGGCACATGAGGCACATGAGGCAAAAGAGGGAGCAGATGTTGGTAAGCTAATGCTTTCTATTGTCATTTTATCGTCATGTCATTGTTGTGTACAGCATTTTGATGTCGCCAGGTTATCAGTATTAATATGTATGCTGTGTGTGTGTTTCAGTTGGCTGCGTTGTTGCAAACTAAACGCTGCAGACCATCTGCCTGGGCAGTAAACCGTAGCTCGCAGTGGTGGGAGAATATTGTCCCCGGCTTCTCAAGCACGCAGTGGTTGCAGAACTTCCGGATGTCCGAGGACACTTTTACCTACTTGTGCCACAAATTGCGTCCATGCATGGAGCTTCAAGATACAACATTCCGCCAGTGTGTGCCTCTGAGGAAGAGAGTGGCCATTGCACTGTGGAAGCTTGCTACCGGTTCAGAGTACCGCAGTATTGGACATCTATTTGGGGTCAGCATCACAACGGTGTGCAGGTGTGTGCAGGACTTTTGTGCAGCAGCAGAGTCATTGCTGGTTCCAGAACAACTCCATTTTCCTGATGAAGTGAGTTTCACGGAAATGTCAGCCTACATCGAGAGTCGTGGGGGCTACCAATGTGCGTTGGTGCCATTGATGGATCCCACATACCCATCATAGCACCAACACAATATCACACCGACTTTTTTAATCGTAAAGGCTGGCACTCTGTACTCCTTCAAGGTGTTGTTGATGGAAAGGGGTTGTTCTGGAATGTGTTTGCAGGGCTGCCTGGGAGCATGCACGATGCTAGGGTGCTGAGACTGTCCACACTGTGGGAGTTAGCCAGTCGGGGAAACCTCTTCCCACCTAAAATCAAGAACATTGGTGCGGTACGTGTGGGCTACTTCATCCTTGGAGACTCTGCTTATCCACTGCAAAACTGGCTGTTGAAAACATTCCATGACACCGGACGACTGACTGAAGAACAACACACGTTCAACCAGACCATCAGTCGAGTACGGGTGGTTGTGGAGAATGCTTTCGGCAGGCTGAAGGGAAGGTGGCGCTGCCTTCTAAAACGTAATGACTGTGACATCGCACTGGTTAAATCGATGGTGTTGACTTGTTGTGCACTGCATAATCTGTGTGAGAGTCATGGAGAGGCCTTTGACACTACATTGGATGATGCAGCAGATGAACAAGTGGTGGTGGCAGCGTCACAGGGAGTAGAGGAGCAGGGTGGAGATATAAGAGATGCTGTGATGCAGTACTTGTGTAGCAATAAGTAGACATTTCATTTGGTCAGTATTCATGTGCATACATATGTCAAACGTGTGTTTTTTAAATAAAATGTTGTGTACTTTTCATCTACGTCTCCTCTGTTGTTCATAACGGTTAACTGTTAAGGGACGGGTAATTAAATGCTAAAACACTGGAGTAATTGTCCGCCAAAAAATGCAGAAGCTTAATCCTAACCCCCTTTTACTTACAAAATAATTTTAAATATTTTAAAAAAGTCAATCCAAATGTAGCACCCTTTTGTGTGTTGTGTATCATTTGAGTATCATTTTCCCATCTATTGTTATTTATAAGGGATATCTGTTCAGGGATGGGTAGTTACACACTAAAACACCATAGAAAATGACTGCAAAAAAATGCAGCAGCTAGACAACTCACTTTTGGTTTGATGGAATTGCCAATTGACCTTGGAATTATATGTGGAAACTTGTTATATTTCCAGTTAATCCTAGCCCACTTTAACTTACTTAATAATTTAAAATATTTTAAAAAAGCCAATCCAAATGTAGCCCCATTTTGTGTATTGTGTATCATTTGAGTATCATTTTCCCATCTATTGTTATTTATAAGGGATATCTGTTCAGGAATGGGTAATTACACGCTAAAACACCGTAGAAAATGACTGCAAAAAAAATGCAGCAGCTAGACAACTCACTTTTGGTTTGATGGAATTGTCAATGGACCTAGAAATTTTATGATGAAACTTTTTTTATTCCTATTAAATACTGTGACATTGTCAGACTGGCCAACACCAAATTATAATTTTCTTTTTCAAACCTATGACACTTTGGATGTATTGAATCAGAAAATCATAGGTTTATCATATTCATGTCAACGTTTACAACAACGAAACTGTTATGTTTGGGTTTACATGTATGGGTATTTTCCCTTTATATTATACTAGACTCCTTATAATGTATTGAAATTCTCTGAATTTGGAATGCCGATAAAACATTCAATTCACATGTACTTACCTTTTACCTAATTCGACTTTTACCTTCATCAGTGTCTACTGCTGAATGTAAAGTACACCTGTGCAACTGCTTACAATTTAACTGAAAAACTGCACCCAATGTAGAGAAATGGATACAGCGGTGGTAATTTTTATTAAATTTAACAATAACAATTACATTACCATTAAAAATCTTGACACCTTTATGGAATGAACAGCGGCATTTGGGTCATATGAGGCAATGGAATGTGTATGTAATTATTCGCCTTTCTCATCCAGTGTTATAACAGACAAACCACACTTTTATCCAAAACACTAACATTTTATTACATTAGAAATATTCCCAAAACATGTTTACAAACGGGGACCTTTCAGTACTTCGACCAGACTGCCAAAATGGGTTAGGAATGCTCGGTTGAAGGAAGCCATCTCTGTCAGCTCATCCCTTCTGAATGCGGCTTCCTGCTCCTGGGATAACTGCAGGTTTGCTGCAAGCATTCATAGCTCTCGATGGTGTCGTTCACGCTGTTCGTGGAGCCGTTCATGCTGTTCGAGCATCCTTTCATGGATCCGCATCTCATCAGCATGAGTCTGGGCCATCACTGATGCCAGGTCGGCGATGGTGTTGCACCTTTTCCTCTTGGCTAGATGAAAGACAGAAGTCATTGTTTTTAGATAACGCTGGATCAAAACATGTCAGAAAAAAATATTATGGAATTAAACTGTTGAAAGCCTGTGGTGGGATGCTTCGTTGCTGTATTTAAGCTCAACTGTCATGTTGCTGCCCCTCAGTAGAGTGGATTGTGCAACTTCTGGGGTGCTGTGATAGGCTACATCCCCCCTTCATTCCGAAAAGGATTAATTTGAAAAAGTTTTTTGATTGGATGGGTTATTTTTAAAAGAATTTCTTTGTACAGTGGCCTCAGAAATCAGAATGGGTTAATACTGTTAGCTGACGTGAAGAATTTCAATGAAGCATGTTGATTTCAAAGTCGGTACATGTGCTGCTTTTTTTTTTTGTTGTTAAAATACAACAGTATTTCCACCACCACCACACCTAAAAACGAGACTGGGTTGTTATGAACACCCCTGAATCTAGTGTTTTTGTAAACGTACAAAGACATTTTAAATTCCTTATTATCCGTCTATAAAAATAACATTAATCACTTAAAAACAACCAGGTGGTAATTTTCAGTTTGTTGTGCCTTACCAGAACTTGACCGGGACATTCCGGATGCTGATGGAGCTGGAGATGAGGCAGACAATGGTGTCTGCACCGATTCTGGTCCCCCGACAGACGCAGGAGTGTCCAGGCGGTCCAGTGAGGCGGACCCCTGGGATGTGAAAAGTGATTCTAGAAGGAAAATGCACACAATAAAGCTCACCAACAAAGTGCAACATGTACAGAAAACACAAAACTTTTTAACCAGAATACAATAAGCTTATTTCAGCGTTTTGTTCACGTGAATACTGAAATAAAAGCGTGATTCCGCAGCTTGCTGTGAGGTAGCAGCAAGGTACAGAGGTAGCTAGCTATTAGCTGGTTAGCCATCATCACTAATCATTGCCCACAATCGAACAACTTTCTTTATTGCTTAAAAAAAGTGAGCTTTTGACCGAAAGAACAAATTGGCGAAAAGACGGACAATATCAAAACAACACTCACCGTCAACGGTTTCCAATTGCGTGGCCGTGTCGAGCCGAATGTCTCTGCCATTGCTAGCCGGCCGATGTCCGTAGATCGCGTCCATCTGCTTGTACCACTTCCACTCCTTCCTACTCACACCACTGCGTCCGTTGTGGTCCTTTATGGCCCGATAATCGCTCTTCATTTTTTTTAGATTTTAACAACACTGTTTGGCAGTCCGGTTGTACCCTTGGGCTGCCATGTGGTCGGACACCTCCTGGTATATTTTTTCATTGCGAGTTGCCCCGTCCAACTCGCTCTGGATGTGGTCGTCGGCTACGAAGGACAGAAAAGTCCGCACCTCCTTGTTTGTCCATGGAATAAACTTGCGCGAGGACATCGTTATGAGAACACAATTGTGAAGCCGCTCACCGTGGTTACTCGCTGAAATTACAAATGGCGGTCATGTAGCTTCAACAGAAAACAGAAAACGGACGCTTTTGTGATGTTACGCCCTGACCAATCAGTGGCTAGCAGTCTATTGACGTCACATCTCGGCTCGCTTCAGTACGCTTGTACCCTGCCCTCGACCGGGCACAAAAATAGTGTCGGTTAAACCATGCTGGGTACAGTGGAAAGGGCGAGAAAGCGAGTAGAGTAGAAGTAAGTAAGGCCAAGGCGATACTAGTGGAAAAGGCCCTTTGACGATGAGAAGGTGAAGGGTCTTGCCAGACCAGGGAGCATGACGTCTCCGTGCAGACCCAAGGGCAGTGAGGCTTAATAAGGTGAGCAGGTGTGTGTGCAACTGTGGAGGAAATTAGGGCAACAGGCATGCAGAGTGGATCGCTACAATTATTCATTCACTCCAGACAGACAATGGTAGTGGCAAGCTACTACTGTAGCCACAGCTGCCCTTGGGCAGGCTGACAGAAAATTGTAAGTTATTGTGTTTTTTATTTTTTATTTTTCCACTTAAAAGATTTCAGTTTGTTTTTCAATTGGGTTGTACAGGTTATAGGTCACATTAACGGTGGGAAAAAATTTGAAATGATTTATCTTGGTCTCTTTTTTTCATCACAAAAATCTAACATTTGAACAGGGGTGTGTAGACTTTTTTATCCACTGTGAATTTTTTCCTCATAAATTTGCAATTTTTGCCATGAATTTGTAACTTTTATCTTTTTTCTCTCTTGAATTTAGTACATATTTTAAATAAATGGGCAGTTGTCCCTGTAAATTTGTTACATTATTCTAGTAAATTTGAAGCTTTTACTGTATACTAGTGCATGCCCGTAGAAAGCAAAAGTATTCTTGTCTGAAAACACATAGGCCAATTTGGCTTTACAGGCCCAAATGTAGGATGTGTTTGAAGGTGGAATACAAACAGGTGTACCCTATATGTAGGCAATCACACATGTTAAACTTTGACAAATATAGAAGGGACTGAACACTAAGATTTATTTGATTGTGTGAATATTAATTATGATAATTAATTACGATCCTCCACGATGGCAGGGGAGGATGCCATTCAGACCTGGTAGACCCAAACGTATAGTGAGGGTGTGCTGGGAACGTCTGGCTGAGGCCCCTGTCCGGGAGGTCTTCAACTCCCACCTCCGGAAGAACTTCAACCACATTCCGAGGGAGTCTGGTGACATGGAGTCTGAATGGGCCATGTTCTCCACCGCTATTGTTGAAGCGGCGGCCCAGAGCTGCAGCTACAAAGTGGTCTGTGCATCTCGTGGTGGCAACCCCCGAACCAAGTGGTGGACACCAGTGGTGAAGGGGGCCATTAAGCTGAAGAAGGAGTCCTATCAGGCTTGGTTGGCTTGTGGGACTCCCGAAGCAGCTGAGGTGTACCGGCAGGCCAAGCGGAGTGCAGCTCGGGTGGTTACTGAAGCAAAAACCCGGGTATGGGAGGAGTTCAGTGAGGCCATGGAACAAGACTTTCGGTCGGCCTCCAAGAGATTCTGGCAAACCGTCTGGCGGCTCAGGAGGGGGAAGCAGCTCCCTGTCCACACTGTGTATGGTGCGGCTGGGGCGCTGTTGACTTCGACTGGGGATATCGTCGGGCGGTGGAAAGAATATTTTGAGGATCTCCTCAATCCCACTGATACGCCTTCCACAGAGGAAGCAGGGCTTGTGGACGAGGGGGATGACTCGCCTATCACAGTGGCTGAGGTCGCCAAGGTGGTTGAAAATCTCCTTGGACGCCGGGCCCCGGGGGTGGACGAGATTCACCCTGAGTACCTCAAGGCCCTGGATGTTGTAGGGCTGTCATGGTTGACATGCCTCTGCAACACTGCGTGGAGGTTGGGGGCAGTGCCTTTGGCATGGCAAACCAGGATAGTGGTTCCTCTTTTCAAAAAAGGGGACCAGAGAGTGTGCTCCAACTTTAGAGGGATCACACTCCTCAGCCTCCCTGGGAAGGTCTATGCCAAGGTACTGGAGAGGAGAGTCCGGCCGTTGGTCGAACCTCGGATTCAGGAGGAGCAATGTGGTTTTCATCCTGGCCGTGGCACATCGGACCAGCTCTTTACCCTCTCGAGAATTCTCGAGGGTTCGTTTGCCCAACCAGTTTACATGTGTTTTGTGGACTTAGAGAAAGCAGTCGACCGCATCCCTCGTGGGTTTTTGTGGGGGGTGCTTCGGGAGTATGGGATATCGGGCTTGTTGTTACAAGCTATTCGGTCTCTGTACGACCGTTGTGAGAGTTTGGCTCGTATTGCCAACACTCGGTCAGACTCATTCCCAGTGAGAGTTGGACTCTGCCAGGGCTGCCCTTTGCCACCGATCCTGTTCATAATTTTTATGGACAGGATTTCTAGGCGCAGCCAGGGAATGGAGGGTGTCGTGCTTGGTGACCACAGGATCTCATCTCTGTTGTTTGCAGATGATGTTGTCCTGTTGGCTTCATCCAGCAATGACCTACAGTTCTTGCTGGGACAGTTTGCCACTGAGTGTGAAGCAGCTGGGATGAGAATCACCATCTCCAAGTCCGAGTCCATGGTCCTCAGCCGGAAAAAGGTGGATTGTCCTCTCCGGGTTGGGGACAGGCTCCTGCCCCAAGTGGAGGAGTTTAAGTATCTTGGGGTCTTATTCACGAGTGAGTGGAGAATGGAGCGAGAGATTAACAGATGGATCAGAGCAGCATCTGCAGTGATGTGGACGTTGTACCTGTCATGGCCGCCAATTAGGCGCACCTGCGCACACACCCGTCTGCTATCTGGCTCTGCCTATTTATTCTGTGAGACCCAGAGATCAGCGCGGAGTCATCTGCTTCCTTTCCAAGGGATCTGTACTCTCCATCTCTACGCTGTGGTTCCAGCCTCATCTTCTCTCCAGTGCTACTGCTAGCCTTCGGACATCTCACCTCCCGGCAGCCAAGTAAGCCTGCAAACCTTTCCTCTCACCCTTCTACTTCCCCTGTGCACAGGCGGTGGAACCTTGGCGGCGGACTCTCCTCCACCTGATGGCGGGCCTCCCTGCTCTGTTCACCTGCCTACCTACGGGGCGACTGACACTGTCCTCCTGGCCTGGGCCATCGAGCTAACCTGAATGCTACTCCTACACTGCAAACAGTAAGGATTGTGTTTACGGGTGCTTCCTCTGCCTGGACTGTCTGTAATTGTCCCTCTGCTCTGTCCTTAGGGTTGTCAGGTCGAACGGTGCTCTGCTCGCCCCAAGCTGACTTCTCCACACACTACACTCACCACAGATACTCATACACACATCCACACACTCACATAATTGTAAATAAAAGGTTAATTGTGTTAATCCTGAGTCATGTCTGCTTCTTGGGTCAAAAACCATCTCAGTACGACTCCGCCATAGTGACCCAGCAGACAGTGTGCTAGTGCGCAAGTTTAACAGCTTAGAAGCTTGGGTTGACCAGTTAGCCTATCAGCAGCAAACCATATTAACACAACTAGCTCTAGTGACTGATCGGTTGGATCGCCTAGCTAACCCTCAGACTTTCCCTCCGGCCCCCACTAGTTTCCCTGCTCCTGCTAGCTCTGCCATTAGCCAGGCTACATCAGGCTCCCCGTCACGTCTTACTCCCGTACCCACTCCCACCCGTTTTGGTGGTAAATTGGGAGAAGCTAGGGGATTTTTATTGCAGTGTGATATTGTATTTCAGCGGGTGCCTGGGGATTTTCCTTCACACCATAGCCGAATAGGTTATGTGGTTAACTTGTTGGAGGGGTGAGCTTTAGCTTGGGCTTACGCCGTCATGGCTAGGGCTAGCTATGCTGCTCTCACCTACTCGCAGTTTGTTAGTGAGTTTAAGGAGGTGTTCAACCACTCCGACCGGGATAGTGTGCTTACCTCCTGGTTGTTGAATTTGAAGCAGGGGGCTAGGGCAGTTGCCGATTACGCCGTGGACTTCCGGGTCGTGGCCACAGAGGTGGGGTGGGAGGATGCCTCATTATGTAGTACCGTCATCAGAAGCCTTTGTCCTAGCCTGCGGGATGAGTTAGCCCGCTTAGAGAGCCCGCATAGGCCTGAGATCGTCACTTCCTTGTGGTAACGTATCGTCACTTCCTGTTTTGCTGTCTGTCTGTGTGGTTTGCTCTCCTCACCCTCCTGAGCTTTTGGGTTAGCCACTAGCGATGGCTACTAGCTCTCCTTCCTTTCCTCTTCTGGTGTGTTCTCTCTGTCAGATGTTTAGCTACACCTCTGCCTCGTTTAGTGATAATGGTAAATGTAATAAATGTTGTCTTTTTGAGGCACTTGAAGTGAGGTTGTGTGATTTGGAATCCCGGCTCCGCTGCATTGAAACACCATCTGCGCCAGTTACTCTCGACGGACTCCCCTTAGCTGCAGCGGAGCTAGCTAGCATAGCTAACTCCGTTAGCGGTTCTCTGGCTCTCCTCAGCAGCGAGGAGACTGGGTGGGTGACGGTGAGAAGGAAGCCTAGTCGCAAAGCCCCGGTACACCTCCAACCTGTTCACGTTTCTAATCGTTTTTCCCCGCTCAGCGACACACCCGCTGAGGAAAAAACTCTGATCATTGGCGACTCTGTAGTCAGAAACGTGAACCTAGAGACTCCAGCGGCCATAGTCAAATGCATTCCTGGGGCCAGAGCAGGAGACATCGAGTCAAATTTGAAAATGCTGGCTAAAAGTAACTGTAAATACACCACAATTGTTATTCACGCTGGCATTAATGACATCCGTCTCCGGCAGTCGGAAGTCATGAAACTTAATGTAGAATCGGTGTGTGACTTTGCAAAAACGATGTCTGCCACTGTAGTATTCTCTGGGCCCCTCCCCAATCTGACCAGTGATGACATGTTTAGCCGCTCGTCATCCTTGAACCGCTGGCTGTCTGTGTGGTGTCCTGCAAATGACGTGGGCTACATTGACAATTGGAGCTCTTTTTGGGGAAAACCTGGTCTTATGAGACGAGACAGCATTCATCCCACTTTGGATGGTGCGTCTCATTTATCTAACAATCTGGCATCTTTTTTATCCAAATTTCCAAAACCTTGACTACTCAGAGTTGGGACTAGGAAGCAGAGTCGCAGTCTTACACGCCTCTCTGCAGCTCCTCTTCATCCACCACCCCTCAGCTTAGCCCCTGTCTTCCCCATCAGAGAATCATTGTCTGCTCCCTCCAAAGTAAATAAAAATATAATATATAAGCAGCCAAAGTGATTAAGAAAAATATTGGTAAAACTCAAATTAAACATAAAGCCTCTAAATTGAATGATTTGGCCTCTGTTCCTCCTCATAATTTAAAAATTAAATGTGGTTTATTAAATATTAGGTCTTTAACTCCCAAGTCTCTGTTAGTCCATGATCTGTTAATTGATCATCAGATTGATTTAATATCCCTTACAGAGACTTAGTTAGGGCAAGAGGATTATGTTGGTTTAAATGAATCAACTCCCTCTGGTTATTTAAACTGTCAAAATCCCAGAAGTTCTGGTCATGGAGGAGGAGTAGCAACAATTTACCATTCCAAATTACTAGTTAATGAAAAGTAAAAAACATGTTATAATTCCTTTGAGGGCCTGGTCCTCAGTATTGGGCACTTTAGCAATTTTAGGTTAAACCCAATTTTATTTGCCATAGTTTATCATCCCCCATCAACCTACTCAGAATTTTTATCCGAATTTGCTGATTTCTTAGCTGATTTAGTGCTGAAATCTGATAGAATAATTATAGTAGGGGAGTTTAATATACATGTGGATGTAGATAGTGACTGCCTTAATGTGGCATTTAATTCAATATTAGACTCGATTGGGTTTTCTCAGAAAGTAGGAAATTCTACTCATTACCTCCACCATACATTGGACCTTGTTCTGACATATGGCATAGAAATAGAAGATCTAGTAGTGTCTTCTCATAACCCTGTACTGTCAGACCATTGTCTGTTAACCTTTGATTTTACTATTTCTGACTAGTTGGCTCCTAAAGAAAAATATTATTACAGTAGATGCCTCTCAGATGATGCTGTTACCAAATTTATGCAGATTGTTTCCTCTATGCCATGTGTCAACACAACGGAAATAAGCTATAGACAGCTTGCTCCTTCTGTAATTGATAACATGGTGGATAGTGTTACAGCTTCTCTGCATCAGACTCTAGACTTGGTGGCCCCCTTAAAAAAGAAAAAGTCTAATCAGAGATTTCTAACTCCTTGGTTCAACACAGAAACTTGTAGCTTAAAACAGAAGACTCGTCAATTAGAAAGAAAATGGTGCTCCACTAATTTAGATGAAATCTATTTAGCTTGGAGAAATCATCTTTTAATTTATAAAAAATCTCTTAGAAAAGCTAGAACGAGTTATTATTCTGCATTAATAGAAGAGAGCAAGAATAATCCCAGGTTTCTTTTCAGTACTGTAGCCAGGTTGACAAAGAGTCAGGACTCTGTCAATCCTAGCATTCCCTTAGAGCTTACTAGTCAGGACTTTATGAACTTTTTCAATAATAAAATTTCATCCATCAGAGATAAAATCAATCAGATTCTTCCCACAGTTAACTTAAATACTGTAACTACTACAACTCCTTCAATTGATGTCTGTCTTGATGAGTTTACTCCAATCGACCTTTGTGAGTTAGACAAAATAGTTTCCTCATCCAAACCTTCAACTTGTCTTTTAGACCCTATTCCTACTAGGTTATTTAAAGAAGTCTTCCCACTTATTGGTAGCTTTATTCTTCATATAATCAATTCTTCATTAACTTTAGGCCATGTACCGCAGGCTTTTAAAACGGCTGTAATTAAACCCTTACTCAAAAAGCCAACGCTAGATCCAGGAGCTTTAGCTAACTATAGACCAATCTCTAATCTCCCTTTCATTTCAAAAATCTTAGAAAGAGTTGTTGCTACGCAATTATTTGACCACCTGCAGGGAAATGGTTTACTTGAAGAGTTTCAGTCTGGGTTTAGAATCCATCATAGTACTGAAACAGCCTTAGCGAAGGTCACTAACGACCTCCTCATCGCATCTGATAATGGACTGGTTTCTGTACTTGTCCTTTTAGACCTTAGTGCAGCTTTTGATACTGTCGATCATAATATTCTACTTGATAGATTAGAACACTATGCTGGACTTAATGGAACTTCATTGCATTGGTTTAGATCTTATTTATCTGATAGGTTCCAGTTTGTTCATGTAAATAATGAGTTTTCTTTCAACTCAAAGCTTAGTCATGGAGTTCTACAGGGATCTGTGCTAGGCCCTACTCTTTTTAGTTTATATATGCTTCCGTTAGGCAGCATTATTAGAAAGCACTGTATACATTTTCATTGTTATGCAGATGACACACAATTATACCTGTCAATGAAGCCAGATGATAGTAATCAGTTAGCCAAGTTAGAAGCCTGTCTTAAGGAAATCAAAGCTTGGATGACTTGTAATTTCCTACTATTAAATTCAGATAAGACTGAAGTCATTCTTGTTGGTCCAAAAAAGCTTAGAAATTCCTTTCCAAATCAAACTTTCAGTTTGGATGCGGTTACTCTTTCTCTTAATAGCTCTGTGAGGAACCTTGGAATTATTTTTGATCAAGATCTGTCCTTCAATTCACACATTAAATTTGTTTCTAAGACTGCCTTCTATCATTTGAATGAATGAATGAATGAATGAATGAATGAATGAATTTATTTATTTCGGATAGTACATTACAGGTTAAAAGAAACTGTATAATATAACAACAAGGTCAAATTAGACAAAGACTCCTTCTACTATACAATTCCACGTGAGTTATCCGAAATGGGTGATGGCTGAAGCCGCAGCTTATATTGCCCACCCATATTCCATCCAAGAATTCAAAGGAGAAAAAAGAGAAAACAAGACAAGAGCGATTACAATTTAAAACAAGGCTAAGACAAAATATGACTGAGAGAAAAAGAAAACTGAGCTAGTCTAAGTTAAGCGGTTACTATTCAAAAACAAATCTAAGACATAGTGTCACAGAGAAAAAAGAAAAACTAAGCTATAACACAACACAGGCTGGAAATGTCAATCCTTATGTGAGTTTACATGTCGTCTTGTAAATATGTTTGTAGTATTTCTTCCTTTAGTTTTTGTTTAAATTGTCCAAGCTTTGTACATGATTTTAATTCAGGTCCAAAATCGTTCCATAATCTGACACCTTGCACTGAAATACAGTGTTGCTTGGTAGTTGTTCTCACTGTAGGCTTTTGAAATATACATGTTCCTCTGAAGTGATATCGTTTCTCCCTTGTTTGGAACAACTTTTGGATATTTGCGGGCAGTGATAGATTCTTCACTTTGAACATTATTATTGCGGTTTTAAAGTCGATCAGATCTTTCAACTTGAGAGTTTTTTGTTTAAGAAAAAGTGGGTTTGTTGGTTCCCTGTAAGCTGCTTTGTTGATTATTCTAATAGCTCTCTTTTGAAGCATAAAGAGTGGATATATGTTTGTTTTATATGTATTTCCCCATACTTCATTATAATATGTCATGTATGGGAGTATTAATGAATGATACAAGGTGTATAGTGTGGGTTGATTCAGCAAATTTTTCACTCTGTGTAATATTGCAATTGATTTGGATACTTTACCTTTTATATAATTAATATGTGGCTTCCAACACAGTTTGTTATCAATTATTACTCCAAGGAATTTAGTTTCGGATACCCTTTCAATCTCTACACCATTTACACTGAGTTTGGGTACTGGGTAGTTGTGATGGTTGTTAAAGACTATAAATTTTGTCTTGCTTAAATTGAGCGTTAATTTGTTTGAATCAAACCACAGTTTCAGCTTTCCTAATTCCTTTCCGAGTGTATCCAGAAGTTGTTCCAAGTTGTTTCCACTGCATAGCAGGTTAGTGTCATCAGCAAACAATATTAAGTCCATTTTTTCTGAAACTTTACATATATCATTTATATACATATTGAATAATAATGGTCCCAAAACTGAACCCTGTGGGACTCCACAGGTGACCTTCAGTAGCTCTGAGTTTTTGTTGTTAACACATACAAACTGATATCTATTCTTTAAGTAACTTCTTAACCAGGACAGTGCTACCCCTCTGATACCACAATTTTGTAGTTTCTTTAATAATAGATTGTGATCTACTGTATCAAATGCTTTTTTAAGATCCAGGAATACTCCAACTGAATACTCTTTATTTTCAATGGCTGTTGATATTTTTTCTGTAAATTCCATTAAGGCATATGCTGTTGTCCTTTTGTGTCTGAACCCATATTGCTGCTCACACAATAAATCATTCTTCAGTATGAAGTTGTCAATTCTCTCATAGAATATTTTTTCAAGTATCTTGGAAAATTGCGGTAATAGTGAAATTGGTCTGTAGTTGGAGAGTTCCCCTCTGTCGCCTGTCTTGTAAATCGGAATTACTTTAGCTATTTTCATTGCATTGGGAAATATACCTGATTGGAGAGACAGGTTACAGATATACGTCAGTGGTTTCACTATGCATTCGATAACAGTTTTGACTAGTAGCATATCAATACCATCGCAGTCAGTAGATGTTTTACTTTTGAACGATTTAACAATTTCAATGACCTCTCTTTCGTCTGTGTTCTTTATGAAGATGGTGTCTTTTACAGCAGTGTTATTGCATATTGAATCACCTGTTGGCACCGTAGTGGGTATTTCTCGGGCCAGTTTAGGTCCAATGTTAACAAAAAAATTATTAAATTCATCTGCAGGTGAATATAATGCTGAATTGAATATAATGTGCTATAATGTGCTATATTCACATTCGGAGTCGATTTATTATTTTTTGGAGTGTTAGTTGGGTAGCTGGTATTTCTGCTTTTATTTCCAAGGAAATCAAAGTTTGGATGACTTGTAATTTCCTGCTATTAAATTCAGAT
Organism: Pholidichthys leucotaenia; assembly: GCA_020510985.1. NCBI lineage: Eukaryota > Metazoa > Chordata > Actinopteri > Cichliformes > Pholidichthyidae > Pholidichthys > Pholidichthys leucotaenia. The sequence continues at coordinate 207,018,373 of CM035839.1, forward strand.
AAGACTGAAGTCATTCTTGTTGGCCCAAAAAACCTTAGAAATTCCTTTCCAAATCAAACTTTCAGTTTGGATGCAGTTACTCTTTCTCTTAATAGCTCTGTGAGGAACCTTGGAGTTATTTTTGATCAGGATTTGTCCTTCAATTCACATATTAAATTTGTTTCTAAGACTGCCTTCTATCATTTGCGTAATATTGCCAAGATTAGGAGCATCTTGTCTCAGAGTGATGCTGAGAAGCTGATCCACGCTTTTGTTAGCTCGAGATTAGATTATTGTAATTCTTTATTATCAGGCTGTCCTAAAACATCTTTAAAAAGTCTTCAGCTGATCCAAAATGCTGCAGCAAGAGTTTTAACAGGTACTAGAATGAGAGATCATATCTCTCCGGTTCTGGCCTCCCTTCATTGGCTTCCCATAGAGTTTAGAATTAAGTTTAAAATCCTTCTTCTTACTTACAAAGCTCTAAACAATCAGGCTCCTTTTTATTTAAAAGATCTGATACTACCGTATCATCCTAACAGAGCACTACGCTCCCAAAATGCAGGTTTACTTGTAATACCTAGAATCTCCAAAAGTACAATGGGAGGCAGAGCCTTCAGTTATCAAGCTCCTCTCCTGTGGAATCAGCTGCCAATCTGGATTCGGGAGTCAGACTCGATCTCTGTTTTTAAGAATAGGGCTAAAACCTACCTTTTTGATATAGCCTACAATTAGGGAGGGATCATGTGTTTCTGAACCCTCCCTTAGTTATGCTGCTAATAGGTTTAGTCAGCCGGGGGACCTCCAGTAATGCACTGGGCCTCACTCCTTTCCTCACTCTCTATGAAATATTTTTTTTTTGCTGGTCATTAACATTTGTTTGTTCTCTCCCATAGATTGAGTCCCCATCGTGCTGTTTGCCCTCTACATGTCTGTTCTTTTCTTCTTCTCTGTCCCTTCACCCCCCAGCCAGTCGCAGCAGATGACTGCCCCTCCCTGAGCCTGGTTCTGCTGGAGGTTTCTTCCTGTTAAAAGGGAGTTTTTCCTCTCCACCGTCGCCAAGTGCTTGCTCACAGGGGATCGCCTGATTGCTGGGGTCTTTCTGCAACTGTGGGGGTCCTCCCTACAGTTGATAGTGCTATGAGATGACTGTTGTTGTGAAATGGCGCTATATAAATAAAGTTGAATTGAATTGAATTACTGTTGATTATTGTCCATGTATTTTTAATATTGTCTTTGTTTTTTTCCAGTTCTTTACTGTAATAGTCTCTTTTACTACATCTTATTATATATGTTAACTTATTTTTGTATGTTTTATACCGCTGCTCTGCTTCTTTTGTCCTTTTCTTTATGAAAGCTTTATATAATAAATTTTTCTTTTTACACGCCTTTTGTAGTCCTTTGGTTAGCCATGGTTTGTCAGTAAATTTGTGTTTAAGCTTTTTTTTAACTAATGGGCAGTTTTTTTCATAAAGAGTGGTTACAATGTTTGTAAATGTGTCATAGGCTTCATTTACATCTGATACATAGACTTCTGTCCAGTCTTGCTTCAGCAAGTCCTCTTTAAAAGAACTGATTGCGTTTGGTGATTTGTGTCTGAACGATTTTGAGATTTTTTCTGGGTTGGGCCCCGTGTGGCCATGGATAAGTGCAAAGATTGGCAAGTGGTCGCTTATATCATTTATCAATAATCCACTTTCTATTTTCTTGTCGAGAACATTGACAAACAGGTTGTCAATAAGTGTAGCAGAGTGAGCTGTGATTCTACTGGGATGTGTTATTGTGGGATATAGACTCATGCTGTACATAGAGTTCATGAACTCTGTAACTACATTTTGTTGATGTGGATTAAGTAGGTCAATATTGAAATCTCCACAAATTGCTACCATTTTCTTACTAGTAATATTATTGTACAGCTCGACTAATTTATCTCTGAATGTCTCAATGCAAGTTCCCGGCGTTCTGTATATGCAGCTTATGATTAGATTTTTTGTTTTGTCTAGGTCAATCTCAACAGTAACACATTCCAGAATCCCTGGTAGTGCTAAGGACATTTCATTTACAAGCTTACATCTATATAGGTCATCAATATACAGTGCAACACCACCACCCTTTTTTTGAGATCTGTTAATGTTAAACATCTGATATCCCTCTATTGCCATCAGGGGAGCCTGGTCTGCATTAAGCCAGGTTTCAGAGACTGCTATAGCTGTGAATTTTCTGTTTAGCTGTTTTAAATAGTCCTGAATCTGTGAGAAGTTTTTGTTAAGACTTCTGCTATTGAAGTGTATTATTGACAGGTTACCATCTAATTGCACTTGACTTTTGAATTGCTTTTCAGTGTAATATTCACAGTGGTTATGAATATTATTGAAAAAGTGGTTATCAGGATCAATATCATTCTCCATCTCTTGTGGTTTATGTTCAGCATAGTGGCATATTTTTAGAGTTTGAGTTTCCTCACTCTGTGTTTCATAGTCAGTGTTCATCTGTATTTATCTAAGTCAGTAGCATCTCTGATCATTATACTTTTTGCTTGCTCAGGTGTTCCATTTAGTTTAATCCAAATTCTACAATTTCTTGTCCAGGTTGACTGTATCTTATTATGTTTCTTTAGCATCCGTGCCTGCCGTGCTAATTCAGCGTTTTTTTTTGTCAGGTGTTCATTTAGGTAAACTTGAGTTTCCTTTAGTTTTTTGGCCTGCCTCAGTATGTCATTTTTCACCCTCCTGTTCACAAAGCGCATCACAATTGATTTCTTTGTTTTGTTATCTTTCTTCGGTAAAGCATAACAGGCTGAGATCGCGTTGGCTTCTACCTTAATGTCTTTATCATTAAGGAACTGAAGCACTTGGTTTTCTAAGGACATTGATTCACTTATGGAAGCATGTTCACCACTCAGTCCTGTAGCGGCATGGGCGTACGACTGATATCTGATGTCTAGTCCACTTATAACTATGTCATCAATGCGAGAACCTTGTTCAAGATCCTCAACGCGTTGCTCCAAAAGACGCCCGTGTTGCTCCAGGTCCATAATTTTTTTGTCTTTTTCTTTTATTATTGAATGTAGGGCTTGTACCTCCTGTATTAGGTCTAATATTTTGTCCTGCTGGCTAGTCACTTTGGCCAGTTCATCTAACACAAAGTTCAGAGTTTTTTTAATTTCTTCCATTTCCTCTTTTTTGGGTGGCATTTTACTGACCTGTGGATAGAAATAAGCAGAGAATCCGGCTAGGCCTCAACTAGCTCGGTCACTACTGGACCCGCCGCTCCTGCGCAGCTTCTCCGCCGAGTGACGCTGCTCAGCTCCGCAGATCACCGCCGTCTATCGCCGGCGCCTGCCTCCGTCTACCTGGCCAGTTGTGTCGTGCACCGCCGGCGCAGCCGGAATCCACCGATCACAGCCACTCGTCGCCGTCTGGCTAGGCGGCTCCTCCGCTGGGCCCCGTCTAGGCCCCGTCACCGACCGCCGTCAGTCTGGTCGTTCCTCGGCTGGGCCTCGCAATTGAGCACCGGTTCAGACCACTGTCCTGCTGGATCCAGGTGGCCCCCGTCTCTCACCAATGCCGCGCCCGAGCTCCCAATCGCCGCCTCGGTTGGTTCGTCCTCCTTTTAAATCCTTCTCTCCTCGGCTCCAGATGGCCAGATGTAAAGAATACCTTCTCACTGCTGCAGTTACTCTGGGTTAGCATCTGGGTTAGCATCAGAGGCGAGCCTTTAGAGGTCGGAAACGGGGCGAAACGGAGCCAGATCTACCAGAACCTTCACCAGGTCAGCACTGGGTCGTAAGGGTATTCCCCACGTTTGTTGGTAGCCAACAGAAGTCCTTATTTTGATGGTTTTGCTTAAAATTCTCGGCTCATATCAAGCATTACAAGTGCAGCACCGGAAGTACCGCCGGAAGTATTTGCGTATTTGCGTAATATTGCCAAGATTAGGAGCATCTTGTCTCAGAGTGATGCTGAGAAACTGATCCACGCTTTTGTTAGCTCAAGATTAGATTACAGTGATCCCTCGCTACTTCGCGCTTCACCTTTCGCGCCCTCAGTGCATCGCGGATTTTTCAAAAATATTCATCAAAAATTCAAAATTGAGAAATAATGGGCGGGCGCTAGCAGAAGGCAGGGAGACTACATTAGACCATCAGGTGTCAACACGGAGAGCAGCACAACTCTCTGTTCGCTGTTCTCGTGTTTGCTCGGCTCGGAAATCTCGCAAGCTGATTGGCCGAGACGTTTCACCCCACAAGCTGATTGGCTGAGACGTTTCACCCACCTCCTCTCCCTGCCAAGCACCCATGAAGGGAAGGAAGACCGCATTCATTGCTTTTTATCGCTCGTGTTACTTAGTCTCGCCGCGTGGAACTTTTTGCTGTTCTCTTGTGCCATTTTGTGCGAAATAGTCTTCCCGTCGAGCCACTACGCCGCCTCCTGCAGCTTCAGCTCTATCGGAAGCTGCCCTCGATGATCCTGAGCCTCCAGCACCTCACGATGAGGCGTCACCTGAGGAGCAGTAAAGCTCTCATTAACCTGTGCAGTAAATCATTTTCATCTTGAGTTACGTATCTTGTTATAAGAATAAAAGAGTTCTAAAAACATATTTATGTACACTTTGTTTACATCTACGTATGTATGTACACGTACACACACACACACACACGTATCATATGAGAGAGAGAGAGTGGGAGAATGAACGTACGTATTATTTATGGATGACGTCATTAGGGGTGACGCTACTTCGCGGTTTTTCACTTTTCGCGGTCGGTTCTGGAACCCATTAACCGCGATAAGTGAGGGATCACTGTATTGTAATTCTTTATTATCAGGCTGTCCTAAAACATCTTTAAAAAGTGTTCAGCTGATCCAAAGTGCTGCAGCAAGAGTTTTAACAGGTACTAGAAAGAGAGATCATATCTCTCCGGTTCTGGCCTCCCTTCATTGGCTTCCCATAGAGTTTAGAATTAAGTTTAAAATCCTTCTTCTTACTTACAAAGCTCTAAACAATCAGGCTCCTTTTTATTTAAAAGATCTGATACTACCGTATTATCCTAACAGAGCACTACGCTCCCAAAATGCAGGATTACTTGTAATACCTAGGATCTCCAAAAGTACAATGGGAGGCAGAGCCTTCAGTTATCAAGCTCCTCTCCTGTGGAACCAGCTGCCAATCTGGATTCGGGAGTCAGACTCGATCTCTGTTTTTAAGAATAGGGCTAAAACCTACCTTTTTGATATAGCCTACAATTAGGGAGGGATCATGCGTTTCTGAACCCTCCCTTAGTTATGCTGCTAATAGGTTTAGTCAGCCGGGGGACCTCCAATAATGCACTGGGCCTCACTCCTTTCTTCACTCTCAATGAAATATGTTTTTTTGCTGGTCATTAACATCTGTTTGTTCTCTCCCATAGATTGAGTCCCCATCGTGCTCTTTGCTCTCTACATGTCTGTTCTTTTCATCTTCTCTGTCCCCTCACCCCCCAGCCAGTCGCAGCAGATGACTGCCCCTCCCTGAGCCTGGTTCTGCTGGAGGTTTCTTCCTGTTAAAAGGGAGTTTTTCCTCTCCACCGTCACCAAGTGCTTGCTCACAGGGGATCGCCTGATTGCTGGGGTCTTTCTGCAACTGTGGGGGTTCCCAGTACAGTTGATAGTGCTATGAGATGACTGTTGTTGTGAAATGGAGCTATATAAATAAAGTTGAATTGAATTGAATTGAATTGAATTAGAAGAGCCCTCCAACCTAACTGAGTTAATTTCATTGCCAATTAGCCTTGACAACAGACTGAGGGAGCGGGCGGCCAAGCGTAAGACTTCCAGTCGCTCGGGTAGTCAGTTTCGCCGTTCCCTGCAGCCCCCCCATTGGCGCTACCTCCAGCCGATTCCCCGGATGAGCCAGAACCCATGGTGACAGGTTGAGCTAAGTTGTCTGCTGCGGAGAGACAGCGACGCCTGGAGTTGGGCTTATGTGTTTACTGTGGGAGTGAGAAGCATAAGCATACCCTGTACGTCCAAAAGGGGGAGTCCGTGCATCGCAGTAGGGGGACTCACGGACTCACCTCAGTTAAATTCTCTCTCCAGCTTCCAGATTCCCATCCATTTCTGTTTCAAACACAAGGAATTTACCACACATGCTCTCATTGACTCCGGGGCCGAGCAGAGCTTCATCTCTGGGGAACTGGCAACCCGGTTGGGGCTTCCCGTTCAGTTGTTGAAGACCACCTTAAAACTGATCACCCTCTCTCAAGCCCCTTTTGCTGTAGTTTCCCATCGGGCCGTCCCTGTGTCTGTGATTACATTGGGCAACCACCGGGAGGAGCTGAGGTTGTATGTGCTGCCGATCTCTTCATCCCCAGTTATCCTCGGCTATCCCTGGCTTCGCCTGCACAACCCCTCCATAGACTGGCGGTCCGGAAGTGTCCGTGCCTGGAGCTCTTTCTGTTTGAATGCCTGCCTTCAGTCTGCTGCATGCTCGCCATCCGTTCCTCTAAGTGTCCCGATCCCTGCTCCTCCTGATTTGGCTAAGATCCCTCACGAATACCACGACTTGGGGGCCGCCTTCAGCAAGACTCAAACCCTTTCCCTTCCCGTATGATTGTGCCATTAATCTCTGTGCTGGAGCTCCACTGCCATCCAGCAGACTCTGCAACCTGTCTGCCCCGGAGCGGGAAGCGATGGAGACGTACATCAAGGAGTCTTTGAGCTCAGGCATAATCTGGCCATCGTCGTCAGCGGTGGGGGCAGGCTTTTTCTTCGTTGGCAAGAAGGATGGCTCACTGAGGCCGGGTATAGACTTTCAGGAATTAAACAACATAACCATCAAGGATAAGTACACTCTTCCACTCATTAATTCAGCCTTTGATTCCCTCCAAGGTGCCTCCTGGTTTTCCAAATTGGACCTGCGCAACGCCTATCACCTGGTGCAGATCCAGGAGGGCGATGAATGGAAGACGGCGTTCCGGACCCCTAGTGGACATTTTGAGTATCTAGTCATGGCATTCAGGCTGACTAACACCCCCTGCCATCTTCCAGAGGCTAATTACCTCCTCCAAGGAGGTTATGTTTTCATCGGCGTTGGTTTGTCTGTCTGTCTGTTTGTTTGTTAGCAAGATAACTCAAAAAGTTATGGACGGATTTTCATGAAATTTTCACAGATTGTCAGAAATGGGGTATCCTACAGATGATTACATTTTGGTGGTGATCCGGATCACCGTCCACAAGAAAATCGCCATTACGCAAAATGCCATTTTCGTGAATAACTACTGAACCACTAATCCTATCATTGTCAATCCAATTGCTTGTCATATGTTTTCATGGCCAGGGAATCTGAAAACGTACACATAAACACTGTATGGGGGGAACTGTGGCGCTTGGCGGAGGTCTGCGCTCTCCGAGTGCTTTTCTAGTTTATGATGTGTTGAGGGATTTTTTGGGCACATTTGTGTTCTTGTATCTGGATGACATTCTTATTTTTTCACAGTCACTGGAGGAGCACTGAGTGCACGTGAGGCGGGTACTGCAGCGACTTTTGGAAAATAAACTTTTTGTGAAGGCCAAAAAGTGTGAGTTTCACGTCAACCAGACGTCGTTCCTGGGGTTTATCATCGCTCACAATGAGGTCATCCCCGACCCGGATAAGATTAAAGCGGTGGTAGAGTGGCCCACTCCATCATCCAGAAAGCAGCTCCAACAGTTTCTGAGATTTGCTAACTTTTACCGCTGCTTCATTCAGAATTACAGCCGGATTGCTCTCCCCCTAACCTGTTTGACCTCTCCCAAGGTTCCGTTTCGGTGGACTGAGGAAGCGGCGGCGGCCTTTGCTGAACTAAAGACCAGGTTCTCGTCCTCTCCCATCCTGACGCAGGTGGACCCCGCTCTCCAGTGCTTGGTGGAGATGGATGCCTCGGACTCGGGGGTGGGCACGGTCCTTTCCCAGAGATCTCCGGTGGATGGCAAAATTTGACCCTGTGCGTTCTTCTCCCGGTGCCTATCGTCAGCTGAGCGCAATTACAACATCGGTGACAGGGAACTCTTGGCCGTCAAGCTCGCCTTGGAGGAGTGGTGTCATTGGTTGGAGGGGGCCTCCCGGCCATTCATTATATGGACTGACCACAAGAACTTGGAATACCTTTGGACGGCCAAGTGCCTGAACTCCCGCCAGGCCCACTGGTCCTTGTTTTTTGGAAGATTTGACTTCACCATTACCTATCGTCCCGGGTCAAAGAACACGAAGCCTGACGCCTTGTCCCGCCAGTTTGCCTTGGAGACGACTGAGACACGCGGGCACCCTATCCTACCCCCATCATGTGTCGTGGGCGCCATCTCCTGGGGTATCAAGGACAAGGTTTTGAAGGCTCTGGAGGATGAGCCCGACCCGAACTGGGGGCCTGCGGATAAACTGTTTGTTCCATCGGCCGTCCAGGGGGAGGTTATTCATTGGGGCCACTCATCTAAGTTCTCGTGTCACCTGGGGCAGGGACGCACAGTGGAGCTGATTCGTAGGACATTTTGGTGGCTGTCGCTGCAGAAGGATGTCAGGGAGTACATCCGGGCTTGTCCTCAGTGTGCCACTGGGAAAATGCCTTCTTCTCCTCCAGCTAGGTTTCTCCATCCCCTCCCCATCCCCGGCAGACCGTGGTCCCACGTGGCTCTGGATTTCATTACCGGCCTCCCATCATCCAAACACAACACGGTAATCCTTACTTTGGTCGACAGGTTCTCCAAGGCTGCCCATTTCGTCCCCCTGCAGGGGCTGCCCACGGCCAAGGAGACGGCAGATCTTCTAGTCCAGCATATGGCTCGACTACATGGCATCCCATTGGACATCGTCTCGGACCAGGGTCCCCAGTTCGTGTCCCAAGTCTGGAGATCATTTTGCAGTGCCTTGGGGGCCACGGCGAGTCTATCTTCAGGCTGCCATCCTCAAACCAATGGGCAGTGTGAACGAGCAAACCAGGAATTGGAAGCCGCGCTGCGGTGTGTTGCCACCACCAACCCCTCGTCTTGGAGCTCCCACCTCCCTTGCATTGACTATGCTCACAACACCACCATCTCATCAGCCATAGGCATGTCTCCCTTCCAGGCCTCGCTGGGTTACAATCCCCCACTGTTCCCGGAGGAGGAGGGGGACATCGCGGTTCCCTCTGTTCGAGCACACCTGCAGTGCTGTCGTCGGATCTGGAGAGCTACCTGGGAGGCGCTGCAACGCACAGCTGAGCACAACACGTCAGTGGCCAACCATCATAGGGCTCCAGCTCCCGCCTGCCAGGTGGGCCAACAGGTATGGCTGTCCACCAAGCATATTAATTTAAAGGGTGAGAGGAGGAAGATGTCCCAAAGGTTTATTGGACCCTTTCCCATTACCCAAATTATTAACCCAGTGTGTGTACGACTAGCTCTCCCCCCCTCCCTCCGCATCTGTCCTTCTTTCCACGTCTCCCAGGTCAAGCCTGTCTGCTCCAGCCCCTTGTGTCCTCCACCCAGGGACCCACCGCCAACGATGTTAATCGATGGCGACCTGACTTGGAAAGTCAACGCCATTCTGGACGTCCGACGCCCGGGTCATGGTCTGCAGTACCTGGTGGATTGGGAGGGCTATGGGCCAGAGTGGAGATCCTGGGTGCGCCCCTCCTTCATGCTGGACAAGCAACTCATCAGGGACTTCCAGCAGGTGCACCCAGGTAGGATGGATCAACCGCCGAGAGGCGTGTCGTTGGGGGGGCGTACTGTCATGGCCACCAATTAGGCGCACCTGCGCACACACCCGTCTGCTATCTGGCTCTGCCTATTTATTCTGTGAGACCTAGAGATCAGCGCGGAGTCATCTGCTTCCTTTCCAAGGGCTCTGTGCTCACCAACTCTACGCTGTAATTCCAGCCTCATCTTCTCTCCAGTGCTACTGCTAGCCTTCGGACGTCTCACCTCCCGGCAGCCAAGTAAGCCTGCAAACCTTTCCTCTCACCCTTCTACTTCCCCTGTGCACAGGTGGTGTAACCTTGGTGGCAGACTCTCCTCCACCTGGCGGTGGACCTCCCTGCTCTGTTCACCTGCCTACCTACGGGGCAACTGACACTATCCTCCTGGCCTGGGCCATCGAGCTAACCTGAGTGCTACTCCTACACTGCAAACAGTAAGGATTGTGTTTACGGGTGCTTCCTCTGCCTGGACTGTCTCTAATTGTTCCTCTGCTCTGTCCTTAGGGTTGCCAGGTCGAATGGTGCTCTGCTCGCCCCAAGCTGACTTCTCCACACACTACACTCACCACAGATACTCATACACGCATCCACACACTCATATAATTGTAAATAAAAGGTTAATTGTGTTAATCCTGAGTCGTGTCTGCTTCTTGGGTCAAAAACCATGTCAGTACCGATCTGTTGTGGTGAAGAGGGAGCTGAGTTCTAAGGCAAAACTGTTGATTTACCAGTCAGTCTACGTTCCTACTCTCACCTATGGTCATGAGCTTTGGGTAATGACCGAAAGAACGAGATCGCAGATACAGTACAAGCGGCTGAAATGAGCTTTCTCCGTAGGATTGCTGGACTCACCCTCAGAGACAGGGTGAGGAGCTCAGTCATCCGGGAGAGGCTCAGAGTAGAACCACTGCTCTTCCACGTTGAAAGGAGTCAGTTGAGGTGGTATGGGCATCTGATCAGGATGCCTCCTGGACGCCTCCCACTTGAGGTTTTCCAGGCACGTCCCACTGGGAGGAGACCCCAGGGCAGACCCAGGACTTGGTGGAGAGACTATGGCTCCCAGCTGGTCTGGGAACCCCTTGGTATCCTCTCTGAAGAGCTGGAGCAGGTGGCTGGGGAGAGGGAAGTCTGGGCTTCTCTGCTTGAACTGCTGCCTCTGCGACCCAGACCTCCGGAAAAGTGGTAGAAGATGGATGGATGGATGGATGAATATTAATTACAGAATTACTGAAAATGAATGGGACATCCAATATTAGCGACCGTTTAAGAGCCCTTGTTTGTTTGTCAGACTTATTTGTGTGATCTTTTATGACTTATATTCATAGGTGAATCTTGCTCTTTGGGGAATGAGAGTTGTTCAGTCACCATTATAATTGTTTTAGTTTAAGTTTATATGTGTAGTTTATAGTCTATTGTCAATAAACTCATGCAGTACTATAACAGGCCACGTTTACATATATTTGAGACCCATTGTTGTGCATCCTTTTATATTTTAGCAATTTTATAAGTACAAAACACAGAACATGATTATACTCAGCAGAATGACCCATTTGGCTGCAACTGTTGCATCAGTGTTGCCCATTTGTCAGTAAATAAAAAATGATTTATTTTGTTATTTGGGCAGTTTTTGTCACGGTTGTCGTTTAGTCAAAGCGTGCATATGTGTCTGCATATGATATGCAATTGATCTGGCCATTCCACTCCACAATCATGGTGGTGTGGAGGAACAAAGTGACGAGACATGAGAGCTGCCAGTTCAGAACTTGATTCAGCTCCAGCAATGTTAGGAATAACATTTGGCGCCAATGCGCATACATAAAATGTTCCCCCATTTCTCCCCCCTTCTTCTTAAGTCACTGGGCGTGAATGGAGCCTCCTAGTGGTCTGCCACACAGTCCCCCCCACCACCACCCTACGCCGAACACCCAGAAGGGGCTTTATCAGTCCAGCACCCTGGGCTTGAGCAATCGCCCATAATGGCTGTATCGTGGAGCAGCTGGGCCAGCCGAGTGGTCTCCAGGTCGAGGCGGGGAGGAAAACAACTCAGTCTCTGGGCTTGGCAAAAAGTCCTCAGTAGGGGAAAAACCAACCTACCAACCCACAGCAGGTGGTTGTCCACACTGGGAAGTCTGGGCCAGCACCACCTGCTCGCCTGCCAATACATGAGCGGGCTTGAGCCTATCTATGCAGATCATTTCCCTGCGCCCCCCAAAATCCAACACAAAATGTTTTGCACCCATTTCCAAAACCCTGAAAGGGCCATCGTAAAGCGGGCACAGTGGAGTCCTGTGGGCATCGTGTCTGACGAAAACAGACTTGGCATGCTCCAAACGCTTCAGAACAAAAGCACGGGGGAAACAATGGTGCACTGGCCCAGGAACACTAACTGACTCAACCCTAGGAAAAAACTGTGCTGATGAGTCATGCCGGGCGTGAGACCTTCCAGCAAAAATTCACCCAGGACCCGCAACGGCTGACCAAAAACAAGCTCAGTCGGGGAAGCAGCCAAATCATTCTTGGGCACGGAGCGTAACCCATGTAGGACCCAAGGGTGGCAGTCGACCCAATTTGTGTCGGTCAACAAGGCTCTAAATGGAGCTTTAAGCAACCTGTGGAACCTTTCGCACAAACCACTAGCCTGCGGATTGTACGTGGTGGTACAGTCAACTTTGAATCCCTGGCTCTCAGCCATGGTGGACCAGAGTTCCGAAATGAACTGGGGACCCCTATAGGAGGCGATGTCTGACAGGGAACCGAAACATGCAAACCAAGACAACAAAAATGCATGGGCTACGTTGGCAGAAGTGGTGGAAGCCAACGGGATTGCCTCTGGCCAACAAGTGGTGCGGTCCACTATTGTCAAAAGGTGCGTGAAACCTTGCAACGACGGAAGGGGGCCTACTAAGTCCACATGGACGTGGTTGAGTCTCCTGCTCAGAATCCGAAAAGGTTCAAGGGGAGCTCTGGTGTGCCTCTGAACCTTAGCCCGTTGGCTCACAATGCAAGCTTCAGCCCATTCCTTCACATCCTTGCATAAGTGGGGCCAAATGAATTTGGACCCCACCAGCTTAACCAAAGCACCGATGCCAGGGTGCAAGTGAGCGTGAATGGACTCAAAAATGCAGTGGCGCCAAGAGATTGGAATAACCGGGTGGGAATGACCCGTGGAGATGTTGCAAAGCTGGGGGGGATAACCCTCTTGTACCACCTTGCGCTCTAGTTTAAGGCCCGTACCCACAGAATGGAGCACAAGAATGTTCACGTCTCCCAGTTGGTCAGCAGCCATGGTGGAAAAATCAGTGCCCAAGTAGACCGACGAGACCAGCACGTGTGACAAACAATTGACCATAACATTGAGCTTGCTGGCCACATGCTGAATGTCGGTAATGAACTCCGATATTGCGACTAGATGACATTGCTGACGTGCTGACCATGGTTCTGAGATTTTGGACATTGTGTAGGTTAGAGGTCTGTGGTCAACAAACGCAGTAAACATGCGACCCTCAAGCCAAAACTGGAAGTGGTGTGTAACCAGGTAGAGAGCCAATAACTCTCTGTCGAAAGTGCTGTACTTATGCTCATTGTTGTGCAGTGTGCAGCTGAAAAAGGCAAGAGGCTGCCATGAACAGGAAACATACTGTTCCACCACTGCTCCCACCGCAACATCAGATGCATCCATAGTTAACGCAATCTGCGCTGACGGGGATGGATGGGCCAGCAAAGCCGCACGGGCGAGTGCAGTTTGGGCACCTGAAAAAGCCTGGACCCGATCAGGCATCCAGTCGATGCCATCTGTGGGTTTGTTCTTCTTGAGCGCATCATAAAGTGGTTGTAGCAACTGGGCTACCCGGGAAAGGAAACGATTGTAAAGATTAACCATCCCCAAAAACTCCTGCAGCGCCCTCACAGTCTGCGGATGTGGGAAATCAGACACCACCCGCACTTTAGCCAGGTGCACTGAAAAATCCTGTATGTGAGGAATAGGATAATGGTCATGCTCTGTGATGTTGTTCAGGAGACGGAAATCATCGCACGGCCGCCATGAACCATTGGACTTGGGCACCATGTGCAGTGGGGAACCCCAAGGGCTATTGGAGCGCCTAACAATCCCTAAACATTCCAAGTTAGCAAACTCTTCCCGTGCAATGGCTAGCTTAGCTGTGCCGAGGCGGTGTGGGCATGTGAAAACCGGAGGGCCCTTTGTGGTGATAAATTGCTCAACCCCATGCTTGGTCACAGCAGTGGAAAAATTAGGCACTGTGAATGAAGGAAAATCAGAAAGCAATTGCTGGTACACGTCCCCTGAGGCTAAAAAATTAGCATGTGTTAATGGCCCAGCTTCCCGAGTTATACAAGACAGTGAAGAAAAAGAAACAGCATCAACCAAACGTCTGTTAGCAATATCTACAAGGAGCCCATAAGCACACAGAAAGTCAGCACCTATGATAGGAACCGAGCAGGCAGATACCACAAAGTCCCACTTGTGGTTGCGTCCATGAAAACATACAGTCATTGACCTCTTTCCAAATGTCTTGATAGGGGCGCCATTAGCGGCAGTTAATGACGGGCCACAGCCTTCCGCCAGCCTATCAGAACCAGTCGGCAAAATAAGACTGTTCTGGGAACCAGAGTCGACCAAAAACCATCTCCTGGAATGTGTGCCCTTGAGGAAAAGCAGCTTCTCCTTGTTGCCAGCAGTCGCATGTGCGACTGACCGCTGGCTGGTCCATTTCCTGGCGTCTTGAAATGGCATGGTGGGAGGCAACACTGCGCGTTGGCGCCAAAACGCTGATAGTAGAAGCACACCTCCAGTATACAACTAAGACAATATCAATTGCTACGGAGGGTGACAATATGTATGGGTACATAATCATACTATATGGAGTAACTAAATAGACTGTTATGCTGTTTATTACCTCCGCCAGGCCGGAGGCCAGGAGGAGGTTATGTTTTTGCCAGCGTTTGTCTGTCTGTCTCTTTGTTTGTCCGTCTGTCTGTTTGTTTGTCTGTTTGCCTGATGGTTAGCAAGATAACTCAAAAAGTTTTGAACGGATTTCAATGAAACTTTCAGGCGTTGTTGGAAATGGTACAAGGAAGAACTGATTAAATTTTGGGGATGATCCGGATCACCGTCTGGATACAGGAATTTTTTAAAGGATTCTTTAACATTGTCAGATACGGCCATTTTCAATATGTGTGCAGGCCCAATGGAGGGCGCTGCTCGTCGTGTCTGACGAACACAAACTCCGCCTTCTTCAAAGTTTTAGGCACAAAAGCACGCGGAACACAGTGCTGGGCAGGGCTCGGCAGCGTGCCTGTGTGCCTGTGTTTGCACTACGCTGCAAAAGCTCAGACGGGCAGCTGTCCGCCGTCGGATTATTTGGCAGAAATTCCCCGGCCAGCCATAGTAGCTGTGCAAAAACAAGCTCTCTGCCGGGGAAGATTCCAAATCCTCATTTGCCGCGGAGCGCAACCCCAATAAAACCCACGCCAACCTGTCTACCCAATTTGCATCCGTCAGTGAAGCCCTCAGTGCTGCTTTCAGTGATCTATGAAAACGCTCACATAACCCATGGGCCTGTGGGTTGGACGCGGTTGTGTCATGATTTCTTTTGTTTTTTCTTTTGAATTCTTGGATGGAACATGGGTGGGCAATATAAGCTGCGGATTCACCCATCACACATTTCGGATAACTTATGTTGAACTGTATAATCAGAGGAGTTATTGTCTAATTTGACCTTGTTGGATTTTATTACCCCCTTTGTTATATTATTCACTTTCTTTAAACCTGTACTCTTAATTTATTCGAAATAAAGATTAATTAATTCATTCATTCATTCAATTGCAACGCCCGCAGCCTGGGACTTTGTAGATGCAGGACATGGACACAACACCAACACTTCAGTTTATTACCTCAGCCAAGGAGGTAATGCTTTTACTAATGAACCACTAATCCTATCATTGTGAATCCAATTGCTAGTCATATGTTTTCATGGTCAAGGAATCTGAAAACGTACACACAAACACTGTATGGGGGGGGAACTGTGGCGCTTGGCGGAGGTCTGCGCTCTCCGAGTGCTTTTCTAGTTCCATCTAGCTACAATGCTCCGCGCTGTGTACAGTGGGGCAAAAAAGTATTTAGTCAGCCACCAATTGTGCAAGTTCTCCCACTTATAAGATGAGAAAGATCTCCAATTTTCAACATAGGTATACTTCAACTATGAGAGACAAAATGAGAAAAAAAAAGCTAGAAAATCACATTGTCTGATTTTTAAAGAATTTATTTGCAAATTATGGTGGAAAATAAGTATTTGGTCACCTACAAACAAGCAAGATTTCTGGCTCTCACAGACCTGTATCTTCTTCTTTAAGAGGCTCCTCTGTCCTCCACTCGTTACCTGTATTAATGGCACCTGTTTGAACTCGTTATCAGTATAAAAGACACCTGTTCACAACCTCAAAACAGTCAGACTCCAAACTCCACTATGGCCAAGACCAAAGAGCTGTCAAAGGACACCAGAAACAAAATTCTAGACCTGCGCCAGGCTGGGAAGACTGAATCTGCAATAGGTAAGCAGCTTGGTGTGAAGAAATCAACTGTGGGAGCAATTATTAGAAAATGGAAGACATACAAGACCACTGATAATCTCCCTCGATCTGAGGCTCCACGCAAGATCTCACCCCATGGGGTCAAAATGATCACGAGAACGGTGAGCAAAAATCCCAGAACCACACGGCGGGACCTAGTGAATGACCTCCAGACAGCTGGGACCAAAGTAAAAAAGGCTACCATCAGTAACACACTACGCCGCCAGGGACTCAAATCCTGCAGTGCCAGACGTGTCCCCCTGCTTAAGCCAGTACATGTCCAGGCCCGTCTGAAGTTTGCTAGAGAGCATTTGGATGATCCAGAAGAGGATTGGGAGAATGTCATATGGTCAGATGAAACCAAAATAGAACTTTTTGGTAAAAACTCAACTTGTGTTTGGAGGAGAAAGAATGCTGAGTTGCATCCAAAGAACACCATACCTACTGTGAAGCATGGGGGTGGAAACATCATGCTTTGGGGCTGTTTTTCTGCAAAGGGACCAGGACGACTGATCCGTGTAAAGGAAAGAATGAATGGGGCCATGTATTGTGAGATTTTGAGTGAAAACCTCCTTCCATCAGCAAGGGCAATGAAGATGAAACGTGGCTGGGTCTTTCAGCATGACAATGATCCCAAACACACTGCCTGAGCAACGAAGGAGTGGCTTCGTAAGAAGCTTTTCAAGGTCCTGGAGTGGCCTAGCCAGTCTCCAGATCTCAACCCCATAGAAAATCTTTGGAGGGAGTTGAAAGTCCGTGTTGCCCAGCGACAGCCCCAAAACATCACTGCTCTAGAGGAGATCTGCATGGAGGAATGGGCCAAAATACCAGCAACAGTGTGTGAAAACCTTGTGAAAACTTACAGAAAACGTTTGACCTCTGTCATCGCCAACAAAGGGTATATAACAAAGTATTGAGATGAACTTTTGTTATTGACCAAATACTTATTTTCCACCATAATTTGCAAATAAATTCTTTAAAAATCAGACAATGTGATTTTCTGGATTTTTTTTCTCATTTTGTCTCTCATAGTTGAAGTATACCTATGATGAAAATTGGAGACCTCTCTCATCTTTTAAGTGGGAGAACTTGCACAATTGGTGGCTGACTAAGTGGTAATAAATAAAAATTCTATGAAAATTAACCAATGGAAATCAAACAGTGCTTTTGAATTGTGGTTCAACAGAATTACTTTAAAAAACAAACCACAATTCAAAAGCACTGTCTGATTTTCATTGGTTAATTTTCATAGAATTTTTATTTATTACCACTTTTGTCAGATTCAAGTTATTTCTGTGACCATTGTGGGTTTTTCTTTCATTAACAGAGGGGTACCAACAATTTTGTCCACGGCTGTATATTTATATATTTATGTGTACATATGTATATTCACTGTTCTTATTTTCTTATCTTCTAAATTATTGCTCTGAGTGTTGCTATCCCTGTGCAGTTGCAATCCTGGAATTTCCCCATTGTAGGACTAATAAAGGCTTATCTTATCTTATCTTATCTTACACAGTCCTGTTCCAGTGTCTCCAAGTGGCCATCCCAGCCACGACTGCCATCTTAACAGCCTCCGTGGACTCTGCTGAAGGTTCTGGTGTTACCACCTGGACACTGAAACTCCTATTCGCCAGGATAATGCGGTCCACTTCTTCTGCCAGTGCACGGTAGTCTCTGGCAGCCAGCAGCGGTGAGTTGGCCAAAATTGTCCATGCCAAAACCAGCAGTTTCCTGATGAAGAGATGGGTGAAGAGAAAAGCTCCATCATTTGTGCCCAGCAAAGCTAGCATACTTTCCATTAACTCCAAAGCCGAACCATCACCTAAATCAGAGTGAGAGAGGAGCTTCTCTGCTCTCTCCCTGTCAGAGAGGGTGTAACGCCGTAACAGCAGCTACTTGACAGCAGCGTATTTCCCCTGGGTTGGGAGGTCCCGGAGCAGGCTCATGGCGCGCTGAGTGGAGCGCAGGTCAAGCGAAGCCACCACATAATGGTATCTCATGTCATCCGCAGAAATCCCACGGAGGACAAACTGAGCCTCAATGTGGATGAACCAGGCAGCGGGATCATGGAGCCAGAAGTCCGGGAGCTTGACTGCCATGGTGATTGAGGCTGGGGTCTCGGGGGGAAACCCTACCGTGGGTGTTCCCGGGGAGAAGCTCGCTTCATCTTCCATCTTGAACATTATCAACGTTGTAGGTCACCAGTGTGGAGGAATGAAGTGACGAGACATGAAAGCTGCCAGTTCAGAACTTCATTCAACTCCTGCAATGTTAGGAATAACATTTGGTGCCAATGTGCAAACATAAAATGTTCCCCCATTTCTCCCCCCTTCTCCCCAAGTCACTGGGTGTGAGTGGAGCCTCCTAGTGGTCTGCCACAGTGGTATTATTACTAACTTTTTAATTTTTAGATAGCCGTGGGTGTGCCGGAGGAGTGCAATGTTGAACCCACGGTGCCGCAAAGGACAGCGGTGGCACATGGGTGAAGGACGGGTGAAGCAGCTGCTGAGACTCCATCCTGTTAATCAGGCAGGGTGGACTTGGCTCCCTCGGAAGGACTGCAATAAGTTGGTCCAGCTGCTCTTCTCTCCCCCCCCCCCCCACCGCATCTCGTGTTGTCCATGTATCGATGGCCGAAACGCAAATCCTCCTATCTGAAAAATGCACTTTTTTGAGAAAACTAAAAAACTTTTTTGTTTTCTTGCAGATTGCTATGCTATTTTTTTTTCATCAGAATAATTTTCTGTCACAATAAAGGGCAGGACTGTCTTGCAGACAGATAGGAGCAGTCTTCCTTGTTCTCATCATCCAAAGTGAAATCCACAAATCAGAAAATCCTTCAGAAAGGTTTTGGATTTCAGCCATCGATATGCTGAATGATCCTTTAGAGCTACGCAATCATGGCAACATTATAATTTTTTAAGCATTAAATTGTCAGTATTCTCTTTTTCTGGTCAAATTTGTCACTTTTCACTTCCTTGTTTTGTTTACGGAGTGCTCTGGTGACTGATCGTGGTGCCGCGTATTATCCAATCTGTACAGAGTCAATCCGAAACCCTGCCCACACTTCTAGAAGCCAGGATAGGAAGAAACAGAGTGAGGGCTAAAACTTTTATTGATAAAAATTACATATTTTCATGGAGCAATTCCATACTCGGGGATGCACACCCTCGTAACCTCAGCAAAGAACTTATAAAATCTGAGGTCAGTCTGACAGTTTGGGAGATATGTGAGGAACACACACACAGACACACACACACACACACACACACACACACACACACACACACACACACACACACACACACACACACACACACACAAACAGAAAGAGATATCTTGCATTTATAGATAGATGAAAGAGAGGCACCCAGTTGTTGTTATGCACTTTTTTTTTTTGCATCAAGAGGTGCTCATTCCCAAGACTTTACCAGCAGACCTAATAGCTCCTGTGTTGGATGATGCCTTGCTGATGGTAAACTTTGTAAAGACAAGACCTCTGAAAAGCCACGTTTGCATCTTTATCTGAGGAAATGGGAGTGGCACATAAAGCCTTATTGCTCCATATGGCGGTCTGATGGTTGTCGTGCAGCAAAGTGCTAGTCCATGTGTTTGAGCTCCAAGGGGAAGTGTTTTTGACTGATGAGAAGTGCAATGACACAAAGCTGCTTGCAAGTGACGAGTGGTGTGCAACCTGGCAGATATTTCAGCATTTGAATTAACGCAAAACAAAGAGGAAAACCTGCTCACACACAGACAAAATAAATTGATTCCATTCAAAGGTAAACCTCTAGCAAAAACATCTGGAAAGTACCAACCTTGACGTGTTCCTGCTAGGATATCAGCTTTGTGTTCATCTAAACAGGCCCAAGTTACACACTGAGTGAGGATAAATTAATTACAAGAATAACTTGTCATTACATATGCTGTAACAGGTTGCAATGTGCCATGTTATGGAGAAAGAAGGCAGGCGAGGCAACGAGCTGGACGACACAGAAACTTTCTTCCTTCTCCAATATAACTTACAGCAAAAGAGAGTCCCAGTCTCTGTACATTCCTGTTTTATATCTTTATAACTATGCGTCGAGACCCGGAAATTGTGACCATAACATTGCTGTATGAACAAAGAATTGTGTGGCACATTAACATAACATAATGCCGGTGTCGCTCCGACACCTTTCTTCTTTCTGTGGCTCCGGTATCTCTTACTCTCCCCAGGAGGCGCATAGAACCAACAGTCCCATCTGATACCCCCCGGTGACACCTCCTCCTTCAGTCCATTGTCCTCCTCTTCCCCCTGCCCTCTCTGGGTGGAGAAACCCACGCCCCCACACAGCCCCCCTCCCCTGAACACCCAGAAGGGGCACTAACCCCCCCGTCCTTTGGGCTGGAGCCGGCATCCATAGCGACTGTAGTGGGGGGTCGCCAATCCAGTCGAACCACCCTGTTGGTGAGGTGTATTGAAGGGCATGTCAGGCTGTGGAAGGAAAGAGGGAGGAAGGGAAAACACATTAACTTTGTGAGTGCAGGTCCCTGCCAAGGGATCACCACTTTGCAGAGCCACCAATGGTGGCCGTCCGCGTTGGGGAGCTTGGGCCAACACCACCTGCTTGTCTGCCAACACAAAAGCCTGTTGATTCAGACGGTCTCCCTATGTCCCCCCAAGTCTAACACAAAATGCTTCTCCCCAGGTTCCAACACCCTGAACGGTCTGTCGTACGGTGGGTGCAGCGGGGTCTGGTGCGCATTGTGCTTGACAAAAAAAAAACAAAAAACTGGCATTCTGCAAGCTTTTTGGGACGAATGTGCGGGGAAAGCAATGGTGGGCCGGGCCCGGTGCACTCACAGCCTCCATCCTGTGTAAAAATTGCACGGGTGGACCAGCCTTGGGCCTGGTGTTTTCCGGTAAAAACTCTCTGGGAATCTGCAGCGGCTGAGAAAAAATAAGTTCTGCCGGGGAGGCTGCCAAATCTTCCTTAGGTGCGGAGCGCAACCCTAAAAGAACCCAGGGCAGGCGGTCGACCCAATTTGCGTCCGTAAGCGGAGCTCTGAGCGCTGCTTTAAGCGACCTATGAAAATGATTGCATAACCTGTTAGCCTGGCGGTTGTACGTGGTAGTGCAGTGAATTTTGACCCCGCCCCCCCGGCTCTGGGCCATCACGTACCAGAGTTTTGAAATGAATTGTGGACCCCTGTCAGACATGATGTCCGACGGAGATCCAAAACGTCCAGCCCAAGCTGACAAAAAAGCGCACGCCACTTCTGCGGACGTGGTAGAAGCCAGTGGGACCACTTCAGGCCAGCGCGTGGTGCAGTCCACAACTGTCAAATGGTGTGTGAAACCTTGCAACGGTGGGAGGGGTCCCACCAGATCCACGTGGAAGTGGTTGAACCTCCTAGCCAGGATTTAGAATGGCTCAAGGGGAGCTCTGGTGTGCTTGTGCACTTTGGCCCGCTGGCACATGACGCAAGCTGCAGCCCACTCTTACACGTCCTTGTGCAATCGCTGCCAGACAAATTTCACCCCCACTAGCTTCACTGAAGCGCGCACTCCCGGATGCAAAAGGGAATGGACTGACTCGAAAACATGACGGCGCCAAGAGCTCGGAACTACCGGGCATGGGCAGCTGGTGGCGATGCCACAGAGCAAGGAAGGGCACCCTTCTTGCACCACCCTGCTCTCCAGCCTTAACCCAGTTGGCACTGACTGAAGCGCGCAAATGTCGGAGTCCCCAGCTTGCTCCGCGGCCATGGTGGGGAAATTTATTCCCATGTAGACCAGGGCGATTACCGTGCGTGACAGGCAATCGGCCACGACGCTGAGCTTACCGGCAACGTGTTGAATGTCGGTAGTAAGCTCCGAAATTGCGGCCAACTGCCGTTGCTGCCAGGCCAACCACGGTTCCAATACTTTGGACATGGCGTACGTCAGCGGCTTATGGTCTACGAATGTGGTGAACTCGCGCCCCTCCAGCCAGAACTAGAAATGGTGTGTCGCCAGGTGGAGAGCCAGCAATTCTCTATTGAATGTGCTGTGTTTGCATTTGTTGTTGCGCAAAGTTCTGCTGAAAAATGCGAGTGGCTGCCACGAACCTGAGACACACTGCTCCACCACTGCCCCTATGGCAACATCAGAGGCATCCGTAGTGAGCGCTATCCGTGCAGACGGATCCGAGTGGGCTAGCAACGCGGCATCCGCCAGTGCTGTTTTGGCATTTGTAAAAGCCTGGTCTTGCTCGGGAGTCTAGTCAATGTTGTCCGCAGGCTTCTTTTTTTTTTAAGTGCGGCATACAATGACTGCATCAGCTGTGCTGGCCGGGGAAGGAAACGGTTATAAAAATTAACCATTCCCAAAAACTCCTGTAGTGCCCTCACGGTCTGCGAGCACGGAAAGTTCGACACAGTGCACACCTTGTCCAGTAACGGGATTGTGGCCTCCGGTGAAATGAGGTGGCCCAAAAAGTCAATCATCACTTCCTTGTGGTAACGTATCGTCACTTCCTGTTTTGCTGTCTGCCTGTGTGGTTTGCTCTCCAGCCACTAACTAGCCACTAGCTATGGCTACTAGCTCTCTTTCCTCTCCTCCTCTGGTGTGCTCTCTGTCAGATGTTTAGCTACACCTCTGCCTCTTTTAGTGATAACGGTAAATGTAATAAATGTTGTCTTTTTGAGGCGCTCGAGGCGAGGTTGTCTGATTTGGAATCCCGGCTCCGCTGCATTGAAACACCATCTGCGCCAGTTAATCTCGACGGACGCCCCTTAGCTGCAGCGGAGCTAGCTACCTTAGGCCCCCCTGTCAGCGGTTCCCCGGCTCTCCTCAGCAGCGAGGAGACTGGGTGGGTGACGGTGAGAAGGAAGCCTAGTCGCAAAGTCCCGGTACACCACCAACCTGTTCACGTTTCTAATCGTTTTTCCCCGCTCAGCGACACACCCGCTGAGGAAAAAACTCTGATCATTGGCGACTCTGTAGTCAGAAACGTGAACCTAGAGACTCCAGCGGCCATAGTCCAATGCATTCCTGGGGCAAGAGCAGGAGACATCGAGCCAAATTTGAAAATGCTGGCTAAAAGTAACTGTAAATATTCCACAATTGTTATTCACGCCGGCATTAATGACATCCGTCTCCGGCAGTCGGAAGTCACGAAACTTAATATAGAATCGGTGTGTGAGTTTGCAAAAACGATGTCTGCCACTGTAGTATTCTCTGGGCCCCTCCCCAATCTGACCAGTGATGACATGTTTAGCCGCTCGTCATCCTTGAACCGCTGGCTGTCTGTGTGGTGTCCTGCAAATGACGTGGGCTACATTGACAATTGGAGCTCTTTTTGGGGAAAACCTGGTCTTATGAGATGAGACAGCATTCATCCCACTTTGGATGTTGCTTCTCATTTATCTAACAATCTGGCATCTTTTTTATCCAAATTTCCAAAACCTTGACTACTCAGAGTTGGGACCAGGAAGCAGAGTCGCAGTCTTACACGCCTCTCTGCAGCTCCTCTTCATCCGCCACCCCTCAGCTTAGCCCCTGTCTTCCCCATCAGAGAATCGTTGTCTGCTCCCTCCAAAGTAAATAAAAATATAATGCATAAGCATCCCAAAGTGATAAAGCAAAATATTGGTAAAACTCAAATTAAACATAAAGCCTCTAAATTGAATGAATTGGCCTCTGTTCCTCCTCATAATTTAAAAATTAAATGTGGTTTATTAAATATTAGGTCTCTAACTCCCAAGTCTCTGTTAGTCCATGATCTGTTAATTGATCATCAGATTGATTTAATTTCCCTTACAGAGACTTGGTTAGGGCAAGAGGATTATGTTGGTTTAAATGAATCAACTCCCTCTGGTTATTTAAACTGTCAAAATCCCAGAAGTTCTGGTCGTGGAGGAGGAGTAGCAACAATTTACCATTCCAAATTACTAGTTAATGTAAAGCAAAAAACATGTTATAATTCCTTTGAGGGCCTGGTGCTCAGTATTGGGCACTTTAGCAATTTTAGGTTAAACCCAATTTTATTAGCCATAGTTTATCGTCCCCCATCTACCTACTCAGAATTTTTATCCGAATTTGCTGATTTCTTAGCTGATTTAGTGCTGAAATCTGATAGAATAATTATAGTAGGGGACTTTAATATACATGTGGATGTAGATAGTGACTGCCTTAATGTGGCTTTTAATTCAATATTAGACTTGATTGGGTTTTCTCAGAAAGTAGGAAATTCTACTCATTACCTCCACCATACATTGGACCTTGTTCTGACATATGGCATAGAAATAGAAAATCTGGTAGTGTCTCCTCATAACCCTGTACTGTCAGACCATTGTCTGTTAACCTTTGATTTTACTATTTCTGACTATTTGGCTCCTAAAGAAAAATATTATTACAGTAGATGCCTCTCAGATGATGCTGTTACCAAATTTATGCAGATTGTTTCCTCTATGCCATGTGTCAACACAACGGAAATAAGCTATAGACAGCTTGCTCCTTCTGTAATTGATAACATGGTGTGTTTCAGCTTCTCTGCATCAGACTCTAGACTTGGTGGCCCCCTTAAAAAAGAAAAAGTCTAATCAGAGATTTCTAACTCCTTGGTTCAACACAGAAACTCGTAGCTTAAAACAGAAGACTCGTCAATTAGAAAGAAAATGGTGCTCCACTAATTTAGACGAAATCTATTTAGCTTGGAGAAATCATCTTTTAATTTATAAAAAATCTCTTAGAAAAGCTAGAACGAGTTATTACTCTGCATTAATAGAAGAGAACAAGAATAATCCCAGGTTTCTTTTCAGTACTGTAGCCAGGTTGACAAAGAGTCAGGACTCTGTCAATCCTAGCATTCCCTTAGAGCTTACTAGTCAGGACTTTATGAACTTTTTCAATAATAAAATTTCATCCATCGGAGATAAAATCAATCAGATTCTTCCCACAGTTAACTTAAATACTGTAACTACAACAACTCCTTCTATTGATGTCTGTCTTGATGAGTTTACTCCAATCGACCTTTGTGAGTTAGACAAAATAGTTTCCTCATCCAAACCTTCAACTTGTCTTTTAGACCCTATTCCTACCAGGTTATTTAAAGAAGTCTTCCCACTTATTGGTAGCCTTATTCTTCATATAATCAATTCTTCATTAACTTTAGGCCATGTACCGCAGGCTTTTAAAACGGCTGTAATTAAACCCTTACTCAAAAAGCCAACGCTAGATCCAGGAGCTTTAGCTAACTATAGACCAATCTCTAATCTCCCTTTCATTTCAAAAATCTTAGAAAGAGTTGTTGCTACGCAATTATTTGACCACCTGCAGGGAAATGGTTTACTTGAAGAGTTTCAATCTGGGTTTAGAATCCATCATAGTACTGAAACAGCCTTAGCGAAGGTCACTAACGACCTCCTCATTGCATCTGATAATGGACTAGTTTCTGTACTTGTCCTTTTAGACCTTAGTGCAGCTTTTGATACTATCGATCATAATATTCTACTTGATAGATTAGAACACTATGTTGGACTTAATGGAACTTCGTTGCAGTGGTTTAGATCTTATTTATCTGATAGGTTCCAGTTTGTTCATGTAAATAATGAGTTTTCTTTCAACTCAAAGCTCAGTCATGGAGTTCCACAGGGATCTGTGCTAGGCCCGACTCTTTTTAGTTTATATATGCTTCCGTTAGGCAACATTATTAGAAAGCACTGTATACATTTTCATTGTTATGCTGATGACACACAATTATACCTGTCAATGAAGCCAGATGATAGTAATCAATTAGCCAAGTTAGAAGCCTGTCTTAAGGAAATCAAAGCTTGGATGACTTGTAATTTCCTGCTATTAAATTCAGATAAGACTGAAGTCATTCTTGTTGGTCCAAAAAACCTTAGAAATTCCTTTCCAAATCAAATTTTCAGTTTGGATGCGGTTACTCTTTCTCTTAATAGCTCTGTGAGGAACCTTGGAGTTATTTTTGATCAGGATTTGTCCTTCAATTCACATATTAAATTTGCTTCTAAGACTGCCTTCTATCATTTGCATAATATTGCCAAGATTAGGAGCATCTTGTCTCAGAGTGATGCTGAGAAACTGATCCACGCTTTTGTTAGCTCGAGATTAGATTATTGTAATTCTTTATTATCAGGCTGTCCTAAAACATCTTTAAAAAGTCTTCAGCTGATCCAAAATGCTGCAGCAAGAGTTTTAACAGTTACTAGAAAGAGAGATCATATCTCTTCGGTTCTGGCCTCCCTTCATTGGCTTCCCATAGAGTTTAGAATTAAGTTTAAAATCCTTCTTCTTACTTACAAAGCTCTAAACAATCAGGCTCCTTTTTATTTAAAAGATCTGATACTACCGTATTATCCTAACAGAGCACTACGCTCCCAAAATGCAGGATTACTTGTAATACCTAGGATCTCCAAAAGTACAATGGGAGGCAGAGCCTTCAGTTATCAAGCTCCTCTCCTGTGGAATCAGCTGCCAATCTGGATTTGGGAGTCAGACTTGATCTCTGTTTTTAAGAATAGGGCTAAAACCTACCTTTTTGATATAGCCTACAATTAGGGAGGGATCATGTGTTTCTGAACCCTCCCTTAGTTATGCTGCTAATAGGTTTAGTCAGCCGGGGGACCTCCAGTAATGCACTGGGCCTCACTCCTTTTCTCACTCTCTATGAAATATTTTTTTTGCTGGTCATTAACATTTGTTTGTTCTCTCCCATAGATTGAGTCCCCATCGTGCTGTTTGCGCTCTACATGTCTGTTCTTTTCTTCTTCTCTATCCCCTCACCCCCCAGCCAGTCGCAGCAGATGACTGCCCCTCCCTGAGCCTGGTTCTGCTGGAGGTTTCTTCCTGTTAAAAGGGAGTTTTTCCTCTCCACCGTCGCCAAGTGCTTGCTCACAGGGGATCGCCTGATTGCTGGGGTCTTTCTGCAACTGTGGGGGTTCCCCCTACAGTTGATAGTGCTATGAGATGACTGTTGTTGTGAAATGGCGCTATATAAATAAAGTTGAATTGAACTGAATTGAATCACTGGCACATCAAACTGGCATTTCGCCGGATTAACTATCAGCCCATGTGCTTCCAATCTCCAGAAAACTGTCCTGAGATGGGCGATGTGCTCCTCCTTGGATGCGCTGGCTACCAGAATGTCATCTAAGTAGACAAAAATGAAGGATAAGTCGCGAAGCACTTCAGCCATCATCCTCTGGATGGCCTCCTCCACGCCTTTTAATCCAAACAGCATGCATAAAAACTCGAAAAGGCCAAAAGGAGTTATTACCGCTGTTTTTGGAATGTCATCCACTCGCACTGGGACCTGGTGGTAACCCTGGACCAGATCCACTTTTGAAAAAACACGCGCCCCGGCCAGGTGTACGGAAAAATCCTGAATGTGTGGAATAGGATAGTGATCACGTTCCGTAGCGTTGTTCAAGCACCGGAAATCTCCGCATGGTTGCCACGACCTGTGGGCTTTAGGCACCATGTGTAGCGGGGATGCCCACGAGCTGTTGGAACGCCTGATGATGCCCAACTGTTCTAAGCTGGCGAACTTCTCGTGCACGTAGGAAAGTTTAGCTGCGTCCAGGCGCAGAGGTTGCGCGAATACCAGTGGCCCTTTTCTAGTTATGAAATGTTCGACCCCATGCTTCGTTTCCGTAGCCAAAAACGTTGGGACCGTGAGTGCTGGGAACTGTGTGAGTAACTTGTGGTACTTATCCCCTGGAGCTAGAACGTTAGCCAGTGTTGTCGACTCAGCTTCCCGAGCTGTACAGGGCAGAGAGACAAAAGAGACAGCATCCACTAATCTCCTATTAGCAACATCAACTAATAACCCATAAGCGACTTCCGGTTATGGCTGCCACGTAAGACGGACGTGTCTCACTCTGCTCTGCTCCTGGAGAAAAAAATCGGCAAATAACTCTCTCATTTGGGACAGAACGTATCCCAGCGTTTGGGCGAGGATATGTCGGCGAAGCCTAAGGCTGGAAAACCAGGTAAAGGAAAAAGCGAGCCACCGAAACAGTCCAAATTAACGGACTTTCAGGTCTGTGACGCAGCAAACAAAACTCCATATATGGCGGAGGAGGCTGGCAACGGTGCGATATCTGCGGGGAGCGGCGCAGATGCGCTGATGGCTGCCATGAGTTCAATGAGAGCGGACTTTTCCTCTAGATTTGATGGGATTATGACAGCGTTGGAAGGAATAAGAAAGGAATTGGGTGACTGTGTAGAACAAACGGCGCAGATGGAGCTCCGTCTCGCTAGTGCTGAAGATGACGTCACCCGTCTTCAATTAAAGGTGCGCACTTTGGAAAAAAAAAATAAATGTCTAGAAGATAATATTTTGGATTTGGAATCTCGGTCGAGACAGAATAACTTGAGGCTGGTGGGTCTTCCAGAGGAATCAGAAGGTCGGGACGTATATTCCTTTCTGGAAAAGTGGATTCCGGAGGTGCTGGGCAGCGAGGAGTTGCAATCAGCAGTGGTTCTGGAAAAAGCACATCGTATTGGCCCACGGAGAGATAAGGGACCGCCGAGGACCTTAATTATGAAGTTTCTTAGCAACAGAGACAGGATGAAGATCTTCAACGCTGCACGAGCTAAAGGAGAAATTAAACACCAGGATCAGCAGGTGCGGTTCTACCCAGATTTGGCCACAGGAATCCAACAATTGAGGAAGCAGTTTGATCCCATACGTAAGGAGCTGCGCAACCTTGGGATTCGTCATGGTGTAATCTATCCTGCGAGACTGCTGACCACGTATGAGGGCAGAACCCACATCTTCAAGACCCCAGAGGAGGCGCAGGAGTTCATCAAGAAGATCAAAGAAGAAGAAGAGACTGGTGGGAGCTAAGCCTGAACAAAATATAAGGTAGAATAATTAAGCATTTGCACAGGCATCTGACTGACTTGAAGTAAATAGCAAGTTTACAAAATATAGATTGTATTATATATTAAAAAAAAACAAAAACAAAACAAACAAAAAAAAACTATGATGTACAAAGTTGTTAAAAATTTTGGAGTTAAGTTGGAAAACTACAGAGGAGAGTTAATGTTACGTCATTAAAAGCAGTAGAGTTAGGGTGATTGGGAGGATGAAGAAGGAGTGGTTTAGGATGTTCCCCGTGGGTGTGGAGCGGTCGATGGCTATATCGGGAGACGGAATTTTTCTTTTGATTTTGGGGGGTTCGCCACAAGTGTGGGAAGGGGGAATTTGTTTGTGTGTAGTTTGTAGGATGAATGTTCAACCACTCATGTTTTTGCTTCTCTGTATGAGCATGTTTACACTGCAAGGTAATCCCAAACTCTCTATTGATCATAAACCAAAGTGTTAATCTTAATTTAACTTCATGGAATTGCAGAGGTCTACAAAATTTAAAAAAACTTAAACAAGTTATGAATAAAATAAAAGACATGGGTTCAAAAATTGTGTTTTTACAAGAAACTCATCTAATAGAGGAGGATATAAAAAGAATTAGGAGTAGATGGCAAGGAAGTGTCTTCACCTCATCATTCTCATCCCGGGCCAGGGGAGTTATGACTCTCATACATAAATCAGTCCCTTTTCAAGTGAAAAATGTAATTGGAGACAAATAATCATTCAAGGTTCTTTGCTATTAGAAAATATAAATCTTGTGAACTTATATGGTCCCAATATAGATGACCAAAAGTTCTTTGCTAATTTATTTCTTATTTTATCATCACTTACAGGGCAACATATAATAGCAGGGGATTTTAATTGTACATTGAATCCAGGTATAGATAGATCAACAGGACTGGATTGTACGCACAATGGATGTAGGATGACTATTAATCATTTTATGAAAGAATTGAGATTGTTAGATATATGGAGAGAAATGAAACCACAAGTTAAAGCCTATTCTTGTTATTCCAGTACCTACAAGACATTCTCACGTATTGATTATTTTTTGATTTCCACAGAATTAAGATCCAAGATTCAAAACTGCTTTTATGATAACATCGTGATCTCTGATCATGCACCCTGCTGTCTAATATATGTAGATAAAAAATTGACAAAGGAATCAGGTAGATGGCAATTTCAGCATAAATGGCTTCAGGATGAGGAATTTGTCAAGTATATAGAAAAACAGATAGACGAGTACTTTGACATCAATACTACACAAACATCAGCATGTGTAAAGTGGGAGGCTTTCAAAGCTTTTATTAGGGGACATATTATTAGTTATACAGGATCAAAATCTAAGAAGACTCGAGAGGAGAGAGCTAAATTGGAACATAAAATGAAAAGTCTTCAGGAAAAAGTGTATGCAGGAAGTGATCCAAGGTTGGAGAATGAATTACTGATTTTGAGAGCTGAATACGACAAAAAATCAGCGAATAGAGCTGCCTCGAGTCTTCTAAGATTGAAACAATCTTTTTATGAACAAGGTGAAAAATCAGGAAAATTATTGGCATGGCAGATTAAACAATTAGAAATTAAAACACCAATTACTAGTATTATAAGTAACGGACAGGTAGTTATAGATCCTTTAGAAATTAACAGAGCCTTTAGAGATTACTATGAAAAATTATATGATACTAAAAATGAATTTGATTTAACAAAACTAAATGGGTTTTTGAACGAACTATCTATACCGTGTATTCCAAATGAAAACAGGGAGATATTGGAGTCTAAAATTAGTCAAGAAGAAGTTGGGCTAGCCATTGATAATATGAAATCAGGAAAAAGTGCAGGACCAGATGGTCTTCCAGTTGACCTTTATAAAAAATTTAAGAATAAATTAATAAAACCTTTTTTGGAAATGGTTTTAGAAGCATTTCAAAATAATAATTTACCATCATACATAAATAATGCCTTAATTATACTGCTGCCAAAACCAGGTAAGCCCTCTAATAAATGTGAAAATATGAGACCAATAAGCCTATTAAACGTCGACCTTAAGATAATCTGTAAAATTTTAGCAAGACGAATACAAGAAATTTTACCAAATATTATTAATCGAGATCAGAATGGCTTTATAAAGGGAAGACAAGGCTTCCATAATGTAAGAAGACTATTTAATATTATTTATTTTAATAAAGAAGCACCGGATACAGTTCTCCTATCACTGGACGCCGAAAAGGCCTTTGATAGAGTTGAATGGCCCTTTCTTTTTGAAGTCCTACAAAGGTTTGGACTTGGAAATAATTTCATAAAATGGGTTCAAATAATATACAATAATGCTACAGCAGAAATCCTAACAAATAACAACATTTCAAAACCAATAAAAATCAATAGAGGATGTCGACAAGGCTGTCCACTTTCACCTTTACTGTTTACTATGGCAATTGAACCTTTAGCGATAGCGATACGTTTACATTCACAAATATATGGAATTAAAGTTGGACCAACAGAACATAAAATCTTCCTGTACGCCGATCGCATAATTTTGTTTATGTCGAATCTAAAAAAATCAATTCCAACCTTGTTGAATTTAATAAAGAATTTTGGGGAAATATCAGGATATAAAATAAATAAAACTAAATCTTCAATATTAATGCTAAATGAGACCCAGAGAAATTACCCAGCCCCTGAGGTAAATCAATTCAATGTTGTAAATCAGTTTAAATATTTAGGAATCCAAATTGTGCCGCAGCTAGAATCAGTCGCCAGTGTCAACTATGAAGCCTTAATGTCAGATATCAATGAGTTAACTCAGAGATGGATGTCACTACCAATGTCGATGATCGGGAGAATCAATATACTTAAAAGTAATATTTTACCTAAAATACTTTATTTATTTCAATACATTCCCTTATCACCACCTTTAGATTTATTCTCAAGAATAAAAAAAAAGTTAGTGGAATTTATATGGAACAACAG
Organism: Pholidichthys leucotaenia; assembly: GCA_020510985.1. Taxonomy (NCBI): domain Eukaryota; kingdom Metazoa; phylum Chordata; class Actinopteri; order Cichliformes; family Pholidichthyidae; genus Pholidichthys; species Pholidichthys leucotaenia. The sequence continues at coordinate 207,050,464 of CM035839.1, forward strand.
GAGGGCTAGATTACGTCTGTCTTTATTATATTTACCATTTGATCGTGGAGGTCTGAAATGTCCAAATTTTATGTTGTATTATTGGTCGGCACAACTGAGGTCTATGACATATTATTTTTCATCAAATGATCTCCCTCACTGGACTGAAATGGAATCATACAATTTACCTTTACCTCTTCCCATATTCATATACTCAGATTCGGCAAAAAAATTACAAAAACAAGTTAAAAATCCATTTGTAAAGCATATGATCAAAATATGGTGTGAAGCTAAAAACTATTTAAAAGAACCACAGTTATTGACACAATTTAGTCCAATATGGGGTAATCAATATTTTAAACCAGGGAGAGCGGACGCTGTATTTAAAGTATGGAATTTAAAAGGGATACAAAAGATTCAGGATTTATATTTGCCATGTGCAGATAACATAATGTCTTTTGAAGAGCTGAGGATCAAATTTAATCTCAATAGAACACATTTTTTTAAATATCTTCAACTTAGAAACTTTATTCGATCAAATCAAAATAAAGCTCTCACTCGACCTATTTATTCATCCTTGGAAAAAATGATGATGAAAGATAGTAAAAGAAAGGGTATTATTTCAGAGTTTTATAACTCATTGACACTATCTTCAAGTGAAAATTCACTGAAAAGATTAAACTACTGGAAAGAAGATCTGCAAACTGAAATTTCAGAGGAACGATGGGAATTGGCTTGTACAGAAGCTCAAACCAAATCAATAAATGTACGCCTTAAATTGATACATTTCAAATGGTTAATGCGGATGTATGTTACACCGGAGGAGTTAAATAAATATAACAAAAATATACCAGATACATGCACAAAATGCATGGAAAGTAAAGGAACTCTATTTCATTGTGTATGGGAATGTAGATTAATAAGAATGTTTTGGGAAGAGGTGAGGGTAACAATTGAAAAAATAATCTCAAAACAAATCATATTGAATCCTAAATTGTTTTTGTTGGGTCTGTACCCAGAAAGGCATAATTTTAATAAAAGTGAAAGAACATTCATAGACCTCAGTTTGCTTAATGCCAAAAAATGTATTGCACTATTATGGAAAAAGACTCATAGACCAGATGTGACTCAGTGGTTAAGACAGATGTTAACAAACCTTCCATTAGAAAGAATAACATATATACTGAAATCAAAGGAAATTGTGTTTGAGAATATATGGAGACCTTTTATTGATTATGTAAAAAATTTAAACATAACTTTTGAAGAAGAAGGTGAATGATGTGTGTGGACCTTGTAAATTCCAAACTGGTGAACATAATATGTATACTTATGTATTGGATTGTCTAGACTAAACAGAGGAGCATTGTTGAAGATTTGATTTTGCTGGTGGTTGTTGGTGTTTTTAGTGCATCTTTTTTTTTTTTTTTTTGTAGTACTTTAGTGTTAGTGTTTGATTGTTTGTATCATGTTTGTTAAAAAAAAAAAAAAGGTTCAATAAAGATATTGTGGAAAAAAAAAAAAACCCATAAGCACATAAAAAATCTGCACCTAAAATGGGCCGGCACATGCAGCTATCACAGAGTCCCACTGAAAGTTGCGTCCGTGTAAGCATATCGTCAGTGTCCGCTCGCCAAATGTCCTGATGGTGGATCCATTGGCGGCCGTGAGCTCGGGACTGTTACGTGTGGCTCTGGGGAGCCACACAATGAGAGCCAAGGGCGAGCCAGTGAGTTGTGATGTTTTATTGGAGATAAGGGTGAGGGATGAGGAAAGCACAGATGCTCATACACAATTACACTCATGAGCAGTACAGCGACAGAGTAAACAGTTGGCACCGGGCGTAGGGGTACACAACAAGAAAGCTCACAGCAGGTAAAACTCACGGGTTAAGCAGCCAGACGAGTAGAGAGCTGGCACTGGGCAAAGGACTCCAATACACAGGGCACTCATACAAGGTGGTACTCCCAAGTGATACAGTAAGGCAAGTAGCGGGCTAGCACCGGACATGGGGGTACCAAGGCACAAAACTCCTTACGGGAAACACTTACGAGTTATGCTGAAGATGAGGCAGAGGCTGGCACCAGACGAAGGGGCTCCAGCCTAGCAGTGCTTATGTTGCAGCCCCGAGTGATCGAGGCTGCTCCTCTTTATCCTCATTGGCAGCGCCCCAGCTGATGAGGATTAATTGGCCCCAGCCGTCCCGTAATACTGACAGCTGGGAGCCAGCTGAGACGCAGCCCAATGAGAGGCAGGGATGGGAAGGTGCATGGTCTGAACGCCGAGCCCGGCGTCATCCCATGGTGACAGAGCCTCCCCCTCACGGTCGGGCTCCGAATGACCAGGAACACCCCAGCCCCCCCCCCCCCCAACTAGGGTGGGCGGAGGGGAGGTAGGACCAGAGGGAGAGAAGCAGCGGGAAAGACAAATAACCGATGGACCAATATAGAGTAACAGGGTAGTGAGAACCCCCCCCCCCCCCGAATACTCTATATCGCACAAAAAAAACCAGAGCACAGATGGGGAAAAAACACTAAGGATGGGTACAGAAAAACCCGCTGCTCAAAACACACAAATGACGTGTAGAACGGGGTAAAGAGAAAAAAAAAACCCAAGACCCACCAAAAAGGTGACAGGGACAAAAAAAAGCAATTACAGAGTACGGATAAAAAGAACAAACACACTACTCCATAATGCAAAGACCAAACTAAGAACAGGACAACAGTGATGAAAAATGCTGAGTACGGATAATAAAGAAAAAAAAAGAAAAAACACAATACACAGCGCCACATATATATACACACAGAGTCACCTAGGGAAGTGAGGGCAACAGGAACAAACAGGCAATAACGGAGTACGATTAAGTGGGAAGCAAACACATTACTCCAAACAAGACACAGACAATGTTAAAGTCAGGACTAGGAAAAGCCCCCCACGAAGATAACAGGAAGGATAAGGTGATCACAAAGTATGGTTGAAAAGGGGCCAAACATTACTTCATGATGCACCGACAAGGCTAAGGATACGGTAAGGGTGATGGAAACGCTGAGTACAGATAACTAGAAAACACGACACACAGAGCTAAATACAACAAGGGTCACCTAGAAGAATAAAGGTGACAGGTAGGAACAGGATAATAAAGAAGAGAACATGCTGAGTATGGTAAATAAGAAAACAATACACAGCACGGTGTATTGTTACACGGTACATTGTTATACACAGCAATGTGCTGCACGGTGGCGTAGTGGTTTAGCACTGTGGCAGCACAGTTTTACCCTCGGCCAGGGGATCGCGGGGATTATGAGATCGTGGGTTCGATCCCAGCCCCCGACCAACAGTGAGCTGTGTGGAGTTTGCATGTTCTCCCCGTGTTGCGCAGGTTTACTCCGGGATTTCTCCGGTTTCCTCCCGCACACCAAAAACATGTAGGTTTAGGGCGCTCGCGCACGCAGCGACCAACAGCCGGTGGCTTGTCACCAGACTGCAAACCAAGTCTACCTACGGGTACAAATAAGTAACAAAAAAACAAAAAAACAAAAAAAAAAAGCACTAAAAATACATATTCCCCTAAGGACAAAGAAGCTACGCCCGAGTGACCTTAATAATAACAAAAAGTAAGAGACACCCGAGGAGACGGCAGGGAGAGTCCAAAACGGTCAAACAGTTCTGGTGGCCGCCCCGCCCATTGTCCAGTTGGTGGGCCGGGGAAGAAGAAAAGTTCGGACGGCCAACTCCAGACCCAGGATCCCAACAACCCAGTTCACCGGTAGCCGCACCAGGCCACCCAGAAGCAACAAAGTTTGTCAGGGGGTCGGATCAGATCGCCGAACCAGAAGTCTTGCAGGTCGAGCCGTCGACCCGCATCACTCAACCACCAGGACCGTTGAGACAGGCGAAGGGTCAGAGCAGACCCCGGAGGAAGAGGCTTAGGGGAGAGCCGATGACGAGGTAGATGGGCGTCAGGCTGCAGGGAAACAGCCACCCCCTCACCGGACCTGGACAATGCTGATGTAGCACCTGCGTCGGACCCCAATTGGGCCTTAGGCAAACCCACGTCGAACGCCGCTGGAGCAGCACCGACGTCGGACCCCGATTGGGTCTCGGGCGAACCCACGTCGGACACCGCTGGAGCAGCACCCATGACGGACCCCGACTGGGTCGGCACCGCACCAGAACCGACCTCCAACGTTGAGCCTGGACCCTCCAGCACCAAGAGAGACGGCAATTCCTCGCCGGCGACCCTGGAAACAGGCTCAGGAGAGAAAACAGAACCGGAATCAGGGTCACCAGCAGCGCCAGAACCCGGCGAGATGAGCTCGAACGCAGCGGGCGGCTGCACCCGGCTCATCTCCCCTAGAGACAGGCTAAAGTGCTCAAAGATATGAAGAGAGAAAGGGAAAGAGAGCACTCGCCTGAGCTCGGGTTCTGACGCCGTCCAGGACTGCGAAGATCCAGGATCCGTCATCAGGAGGTCGTTGTCAGGCTCCCACCCAGCTGCGTCGGGCCCCGCAGCCGGCACGATGGTCAGCGCAGCTTGAGGTTCCTCCAGCGATGGTAACCACACCGACGGTCCACGCGGCGTGATGGCGGGAGAACCTCATCCCGCTGGACCGAACCGCACCTCCGTGGAGACCCGGGGATGCTTGGTCATCGGTGCAGACTCCACGTAGCAGTCAGTCCTCCTCCTCCGTCCACAACGTAGCTGCGGAGCCGCAGGCCCTCTCCTCGTCCCACGACATAGACCCGAAGCCAGGGACCACTCAGCGGAGAGAGACACAGAGGGTGCAGGATTAAAGACACAGGTTACAGCAGGTGGTGGGAGTTCAGGGCGCTGCAGACCCCGAACTCCACCTCCAGGAGTATAGCAGAGCAAATCACAAAACTGATGTAAATAAACTGGGACTTGCCTGCCTCCTGGAGGTTGGATGGCTCCTGCTGTGGTGGACATCGCTTCTTCCTCTCCCCGCCGGGCGATAACGGAGGACCCCCTGGGAAGTCGTCTGGGGATCACCCATGTCGTCTCCAGAAGAGGGCTCGCCAGGTCAGGATTCCAAGCACACGCAGCAGTCAGGAAGCACGTCGAGGAGGAGGGGATAACAGCCGGGATGAGCCAGCCGGAATGCCTTGGGATGACAGCGGGGGAAAGAGGCTCGGAGAACGGGGCTGTGAAATCTCCATGCAGACGAGACAAAGAGGTGACAGCTGCGTGGGGGAAAAGGTCCTGGCATCAACCCGGAACTGGATCCGGACGGGGTTCGTGCTGAGGCGCCTGGCCATTGTGATGACGGCTATTCCCAGGGAGCGAAGCGAGGGGGGAACCCAGGAATCGCCGCTCCTGATCAGAGATCGAGGCGAGGAAGGCGTTGAACATGGGAAAGCTTCGTAGCCCTGGAGTCCTCTCCACCAATCTCACTGCCGCCGCCACATGCCAGAGGATGGTGAATAGATGCACAGCGGAGCTCGCGCGAGCCGCTCGGTCCCGGACGTAACTGCTGTCAGCTGCGGCTCCTTCGGGGAAATCCCGAGTGACGTGGTGCAGCACGGGGGAAGCCCTCTGGGTGGCGCGAACTCCCGGGCTGGAATGGAAGCAGGAACGGGATCCCGAAGCGGGGGGCAACGTCATCCACTTCGGCTTCCTGCCGGGATTTCCACCCAACCCGCGGAGCTTCTCTCGCTGTGTAACTATGGCGTCAATCCTGGCACTGACCTCGAGATGGAATAAAGAGCGAGGGTGACAGTCCAGGAGATCCTCAACACGGCCTGGATGCCAGCGTCTCTAGTTGGAGGCGTCGTGCAGGGTGAAGAGCGTCTTGCCGACAGCCCCCGGGATGGACCTCAGCTCGTCGCCCTGGCATCGGAAGTGACACTGACAGGAAGATACAAGTCCAAACAACTCATAGCCGCCGGCAACTCGTTCTGGCTGCGACATACTGTTACGTGTGGCTCTGGGGAGCCACACAATGAGAGCCAAGGGCAAGCCAGTGAGTTGTGATGTTTTATTGGAGATAAGGGTGAGGGATGAGGAAAGCACAGATGCTCATACACAATAACACTCATGAGCAGTACGGTGACTGAGTAAACAGTTGGCACCGGGCGTAGGGGTACACAACAAGAAAGCTCACAGCAGGTAAAACTCACGGGTTAAGCAGCCAGATGAGTAGAGAGCTGGCACTGGGCAAAGGACTCCAATACACAGGGCACTCATACAAGGTGGTACTCCCAAGTGATACAGTAAGGCAAGTAGCGGGCTAGCACCGGACATGGGAGTACCAAGGCACAAAACTCCTTACGGGAAACACTTACGAGTTATGCTGAAGATGAGGCAGGGGCTGGCACCAGACAAAGGGGCTCCAGCCTAGCAGTGCTTATGTCGCAGCCCCGAGTGATCGAGGCTGCTCCTCTTTATCCTCATTGGCAGCGCCCCAGCTGATGAGGATTAATTGGCCCCAGTCGTCCCGTAATACTGACAGCTGGGAGCCAGCTGAGACGCAGCCCAGGCAGGGATGGGAAGGGGCATGGTCTGAACGCCGGGCCCGGCGTCATCCCATGGTGACAGGGACTGCTGCATCCTGCCACCCTGTCTGCGATGACCGGCAGGATGAGGCTCTTCTGGGAGCTGGAGTCCACCAAAAACCATGTCCCCAAACGTGTGTCCGTGACATAAAGCAGTCTGTTCCTGTCGCCATCGGTTGCAGCTGCCACTGAATTCCGAACGTGCCGTCTACCCGGCTTCTTGAATTGACATGGCGACAGGCAGCGTTGGGCATTTGAGCCAAAACGCCAATGATAAAAACAGATCGCCCCATTCCTTCATCTTTTGGTGTCTGTCCCGGCTACCACGAATGGCTCCTCGACCTCGCTGGAATCCCTCATGGATGCCGGTGTCACTGTCTGCACGCTGAGAGTTCTGGTCGCCAACATGATGCGGTCTGCTTCCTGCACCAGGGCGCGGTAGTCCTTAGCGACCAGCCGCAGCAAGTTGGCCAGGATCGCCCTAACTGTAGCCGGCAAGTTCCTGAGGAACAAGTGGGCGAACAAGAAAGATTCGTCGTCCTTCCCCCTCAGCACCAACATGCTCTCCATAAGCTCCACTGCTGATTTGTCCCCTAATGCCGAATGCGTTAGGAGCCTCTCTGCCCTCTCACTATCAGAAAGGGTATAGCGCTGGAGAAGCATCCTCTTGAGCGCTTCATATTTTCCTTGGGCCGGCGGTTCCTGGAGCAGGCTTGTCACCTGTTGCGTGGCGCGCGCATCCAGCACAGCAACCACGTAGTAATATCTGGTTTCATCCGTTGTTATCCCGCAGAGTGCAAACTGGGCTTCTATGTGCAAGAACCATGCGGTCGGGTTGTGAAGCCAGAAGTCTGGGAGCTCGAGTGAGACCATGCATGCAGAGCTGGTGCTTTCCCTCCAGGCAGTCTCCGGGGCTGTGCTCGGCTCGCTTTCCATGGCACGTCTTCGGGTCACCAATGTGGAGAAAGAAGGCAGGTGAGGTAACGAGCTAGACGACACAGAAACTTTATTTCTTCTCCAATATAACTGACAGCAAAATAGAGTACTGGGTCTCTGTGTGCATTCCTCTTTTATATCTTTATTCCCCTGCACCAAGACTCGGAACTTCCGACCATAACACGTTGTATGAACAAAAAATTGTGTGGCACATTAACATAACATAACGCCGGCGCCGCTCCAACACCTTTCTTGTCTCCGTGGCTCCGGCATCTCTTACTCTCCCCAGGGGGCGCATAGAACCAACAGTCCCATCTGATACCCCCCGGTGACACCTCCTATTTCGATCCATTGTCCTCCTCTTCCCCCTGCTCTTTCTGGGTGGAGAAACTCCCACTCCATGCCCCACAGTGTAACATTTTTGGTTGGTGGGGTTCCCTGATTGGTTGTAACATACATCTCTTGATGCAGTTGGACACATCATCAGTAAACTACCTGGGGTCACAGGGGGTTTCAGATCTTTCAACTTCAGACCCCCTCACCCAGGCGACCCGACCAGGAGTGATCAATTCCTGGTCTGTGTCCAAGCAGCATTAGCCCACTGTTTGTCCCTAGTAATCCACGACCATCTTGAGGCCTTCTCTGCAGCTTCTGAGGCTCTCTTGATGGCTTTCCTCTTGCGCACTCCAGTGATGCCCAGGAGGCTGTAAGCTGTGCATAGTGACCTTCCCGCAAAGCCTCTGCTCCCTACTTCAATGGGCAGGCACCGTGCATACCACCACTGTCTGTGACAATCCTCTATCAGCTCAGCATATTTCCCCCTCTTCCTTTTGCTAGCGTCTTCCATCCTCTCTTCCCAGGGCACTGTCAGTTCAAGCATGACCACCTGCTTGGATTTTTCGGAGAACACAGAACCTGAGATTTTTTTCAGTGTAAAAAGGGTTCCTTGGTTCTAAAAAGGTTGAAAAACACTGGTCTAGCCAGTCTAATGCTAATGGTTCAATGTAGTATCATGGCAAAAATATAACAAAATAAGCCAGAATGACAAGTTATATTATCAACTGGATTAGTGAACCAGGTAGAGACAAGGATGTCTATTAAGGTGACCGAAATTTAAAGAAAATTAACTTCCTAGTAGCACTGTCAGCTCTCAAATTAACACAGTGGTCTGAAAAACCCTATGTTTGGGACTGGATCAGCACAGCCAATTACACAGTGACTGGTTGTAACTGAAAACCAAAGCATTTACCTGTGGTGTAGGGGGAAAAATCCACAAGGACAAAATGGGCTTCTGACCATTCTGCCAAAAATGTTAAATTGAATCTGAAGTTTTAACTTAAGATCTAATTATTTCTAGGTGAAGAGAGATTTTAACATTTTTAGATAGATAGATAGATAGATAGATAGATAGATAGATAGATAGATGTACTTTATTGATCCCAAACTGGGAAATTACAGTGTAACAGCAGCATGACACAGACAGCCCAAATGACAGAAATACACACAACATAATAGATAAAGGAGTTACCCAGGGAAATAAAGTAAAGATGCTTAGATAATGTTATATACAACATAGGCTACTACTAGGTACTAGGTAGGTTTACTGTAGTCATATAGACCCAATAAGGCATTCTGGAAAATTAAAACCCACAAACACACCATATTTGAGTGAATGGGACCTTTAAACCAAAGGTTCAGGTTCAGGTTCAGGGTTACTTTATTTGCACCTGTAGGTAGATTTGTTTTGCAGTCTGGTGACATCCATATATACAAGCCACAAATTACATTCAACATAGACACAAACACAGGCGGATATGAAGCTGACAAGGAGATGGGAGAAAAACCAGAGGTAAGAGAGAAGGGTCATATTAAAAGTTAAAAACTAGTCAAAGCGGTTAAAAACTCAAAGGTCTAAAACACAATAAAATATTTAGAACCCAAGTGACATCCTACAAAAATAAGTAAATATAAAATGGAGTTAATAAATAGGTACCTAAATTATGTGCAATATATTTTTACAGCTTGTTCAACTCTTTTCAAAAAAAAGGGGACCGGAGGGTGTGCTCCAACTTTAGAGGGATCACACTCCTCAGCCTCCCTGGGAAGGTCTATGCCAAGGTATTGGAGAGGAGAGTCCGGCCGTTGGTCGAACCTCGGATTCAGGAGGAGCAATGTGGTTTTCGTCCTGGCCGTGGCACATCGGACCAGCTCTTTACCCTCTCGAGAATTCTTGAGGGTTCGTGGGAGTTTGCCCAACCAGTTTACATGTGTTTTGTGGACTTGGAGAAGGCATTTGACCGCGTCCCTCGTGGATTTTTGTGGGGGGTGCTTCGGGAGTATGGGGTATCGGGCTTGTTGTTACGAGCTATTCGGTCTCTGTACGACCGTTGTGAGAGTTTAGTTCGCATTGCCAACACTCGGTCGGAGTCATTCCCAGTGAGAGTTGGACTCCGCCAGGGCTGCCCTTTGTCACCGGTCCTGTTCATAATTTTTATGGACAGGATTTCTAGGCGCAGCCAGGGAATGGAGGGTGTCATGCTTGGTGACCACAGGATCTCATCTCTGTTGTTTGCAGATGATGTTGTCCTGTTGGCTTCATCCAGCAATGACCTACAGCTCTTGCTGGGACGGTTTGCCGCTGAGTGTGAAGCGGCTGGGATGAGAATCAGCACCTCCAAGTCCGAGTCCATGGTCCTCAGCCGGAAAAAGGTGGATTGTCCTCTCCGGGTTGGGGACAGGCTCCTGCCCCAAGTGGAGGAGTTTAAGTATCTTGGGGTCTTGTTCACGAGTGAGGGGAAAATGGAGCGAGAGATCGACAGACGGATTGGAGCAGCATCTGCAGTGATGCAGACGTTGTACCGGTCTGTTGTGGTGAAGAGGGAGCTTAGTTCTAAGGCAAAGCTGTCGATTTACCAGTCAATCTACGTTCCTACTCTCACCTATGGTCACGAGCTTTGGGTAATGACCGAAAGAACGAGATCGCGGATACAAGCGGCTGAAATGAGCTTTCTCCGTAGGATTGCTGGACTCACCCTCAGAGATAGGGTGAGGAGCTCAGTCATCCGGGAGAGGCTCAGAGTAGAACCGCTGCTCCTCCACATTGAAAGGAGTCAGTTGAGGTGGTATGGGCATCTGATTAGGATGCCTCCTGGACGCCTCCCACTTGAGGTGTTTCAGGCACGTCCCACTGGGAGGAGACCCCGGGGCAGACCCAGGACTCGGTGGAGAGACTATGTCTCCCAGCTGGTCTGGGAGCGCCTTGGTGTCCCCTCTGAGGAGCTGGGGCGGGTGGCTGGGGAGAGGGAAGTCTGGGCTTCTCTGCTTGGGCTGCTGCCTCCGCGACCCGGACCTCCGGAGGGGCGGTAGAGGATGGATGGATGGATGGATGGATGTTCAACTCTTTGACAGCAGCAGGAACAAAGCTGTTTTTGTAGCGCTGGGTTCTACTTTTTGGGACAACAAACCTCCGTCTGGAGGGAAGAAGCTGAAAGTGGCAGTGCAAAGGGTGGGAGTCATCATTTAAAATGGAGGTAGCCATCCTCTGTACTTGTCTGGTGTACAGGGATGTCAGGCTCAGCTGTGGTTCACCAATCAAACGACTGGACCATCTAACTACCTGATCCAAGGATTTCCTCTCTTTCAGTTTTATCTGACCAAACCATGACACTAAAGAAAAGGATAAAACAGATTCAATAAAAGCCCAATAAAAACATTGTCGTTATGGTTTGGTCAACTTGGAAGCGTGCAAGTTTTCTCAAGCAATGCAAATGTTGCTGACCCTTTTTGCACACCCTTTCACAGTTCTCTTCAAACTTTAAATTACTATCAATAATCGTCCCAAGATATTTGTAGGATTGTACACATTCGGTGGTCTGGCCTTTTAGTACGGTGACTTTGTGCCTGGGATTTTTCCTCATAAAGTCAATAATCATGTCTTTAGTTTTTGTCGTATTCAGCTGCAGGTAGGAATCCTCACACCAGTGAACAAAATCATCAACTACTGGGCCGTGGCCACTCTCACCATCCTGGAGGAGACTGACAATAACTGAGTCATCAGCATACTTTATAATGTGTCTGTTGTCATGTCTGCTCCGACACATGTTTGTGTACAGGATGAAGAGTAGTGGTGACAACACACACCCCTGAGGAGAGCCAGTAGAAGAGCACTTTAGGTCCGACAATGTACCATTGACCCTTACTCTCTGCGTCCTGTTGGTTAAGAAATCCAGAATCCAACCCACCAGATTATTGCTCAAATCAAATTCCTGCAGGAGCCTTTCAACTAAGATATGAGGTTGGATTGTATTAAAGGCGGAGGAAAAGTCCACAAATAAAAGTCTGGCATGTGTCCCATTAAAATCCAGATGTTTAAAAAGCATGTTAAACAGAGTGACAGTGGCATCCTCCACTACTCTGTGAGGCCTATAGGCAAACTGCAGAGGATCCAATGCATGCTCAGTCTGCTTTAGGACCTCACATCTGACCAATTTTTCAAAAATTTTCATTAAAATTGAAGTCAAAGCAACTGGTCTAAAGTCGTTTACCGTTTTAGGACAGCTGGATTTTGGAACGGGAACAACCACGGCTTCTTTCCAGATCTTAGGCACATGTTGTGTCTGTAAGGACTTGTTGAAAATGTAATGAAATATAGGACTCAGTTCATGTGCACAGGACTTTACCAAGCGCCCACATATATTATCAGGACCCTGACTTTTGTTCACTTTTACAGCGCAGAACTCACTTTTAACATCCTGCACCTCAATATTAAAGTGCTGATTGTCTTTGAGTTTCTGTTTCAAATCTTGGGTTTCTGTGCTAAAATCAAAGGAGTCAAAACGACCATAAAAACAATTAAGAGCATTAGCCAGCTCTGTGTCTGAATTAAAACCATCTAAAAACACACAATTACTGCGCTCTGTGCTCTGAAGGCCTGCAATAGCTTTCATACTGGCCCAGGCTGAACCAAGTTTCTTTGCTGCCATCTTGCTTTCCAACTCTGATTTATAATTCTGTTTTGCTCTTAAAATTTCGGCCTTCAGCTCCTTTGTGACAACCTGTAGCTCAGAAACAGACCCCTGTTTAAAGGCAAGTGCTTTCCTCTGTAAGCAGGATTTAACTGATTTTGTAACCCATGGTTTGTTGTTGGGATATATTTTGACACGTTTACGTGGAACGATCTTATTTTTACAGAAAGCCATGTATGAGCATGTGACGTCCACCAAAGAGTCCAAATCATCCCCGTAGGCCAGTGTGAACATCTCCCAGTCTGTACAGTCAAAGCATTCCTGGAGGCTGTGCACTGAATCTTCTGTCCACACATCAATGTCTCTCATCTCCACCTTGCCTCTTCTGAGAGCAGTTTTATACGTGGGCAGCAAATGTACACAGTTGTGATCTGAGGATCCTAAAGGAGGAAGGGGGAGTGATTTATAGGCCCTCTCAATGGATCCATAGCACAGGTCCAATGTCTTTTTTCGCCTGGTTAGGCAGGAGACATACTGATAAAAGTTTTTAAGTGTCTTCTTTAAAGAAACATGGTTGAAATCCCCAAGAATGAAGTTTGGCGCCTCTGGAGAAATTGATTGCAGCTGCTGGATCACATCAAAGATGGTGCTGGAGGTGGAGTCAGCGTCTGCCCTCGGGTGAATTTACACAGTTGTGATGAAAAGTTGGGGGAACTCGCGAGGCAAATAAAAGGGGCGTAGTGACAAAGTAAATGCTTTCCACACACATTAGAATCTGTTAATGTCTAAACACAACATGGGCTAAATGATAATCCCACTACCACTAAATGTTTGATTTATTTCAAACATTAACAGTCCTGTGAGTCTTTGAAAGCACAAAACTCATCTTTTCGTCAAAATCAGGTAAACGTAATAATACAGTTCATTCGGAAGACAAAAAATTACAGACCAAGTCAAAGTAAGCTGGTTCACTGAAGGAGAAAGTACATTATAAATACAGCAAGGTGTTATGTCATAACTCGCAGACAAGGATGAGGCCAGAAGTGGAGCTGAACACTGCTTTATTAAACCAGCTAGGCTCTGTACACCGCACATGCAGCCACTTGGCAGAGGAAAAGTGGAAGAGACCGCCCCCCTACCAGCAGCCCCTCTTATACCACCAGAGATGGCATCCTGTACCACACAAATAAGAGCTCCAACAATAACAGTATATGAACATTGAATAAATACATAATACCCCCCCCCCCCCCCGCAGAAAATCCAAAATACACACACACAATCAACCCACCCCAATTTGGAACCCGAATCATCCGCTAAACATAAACAAACTAAAATCACCAAAAGGGACCTATGACATTCACATCAAAAGAACTAAAATTAGGGGGGACGGGTAGACTGCCGTCCTACCCCCCACACAGTGAGGCAGGTTATTCTGCCGCCTATGCTATTAAAGTCCATAAAAGAAAAATGCTGCCGTGTCTCCTATATACCATACTAAAATAATCACCAAAATTATTAACACAGAACAACAGTTTAACATTCTGAACACATCCATGACTTGGTGAAGATGACCTGTGGCCCCCCCACCCCCAGACCCTTCACCATCAGTCCACCCCTGGCAGCAGTCCGCTTCCCGGACCACAGCTGGTTGCCTCCACCTCGGTGCGTCTTCTCCTCCACACCTCCAAGTGCTCCAACCGTCTGGGATTGTGCCCACCCATCTTCTTCGGAGCACGCCGTAATTCACTGGGATGGCGCCACGAGCCATCCAACAGCAGCAGGTATCAATCGTGCCGCTCACCCATCACTTGCAGCTGACCCTGGTACCACTCCATGTTTCGCTTCTGTCTCACCCGCCTGGACCTCGCCTCCGCCCGAGCCTGAACCCAGTCTGCGACTCCAAGTAGGGCCTTGCACGGCCTGTGGTGTTTCCACCTGGCACTCACTCTTCCAGTGCCACTGGGTCCAGCCCCAACTGCTTGTAGCTCCGCTGCTGACCCTGCCCCTGTGGTCCCGTGTTCACCGGTCCTCCATGGCTGTGCTTTGGGAACATCTGAGACCATTGTTTGGGCCCCGCTCGTTGTTGCAGTTCCTCCCCTATGCCGCCCGGCCCCCACATCCATGGCAGCTCGGACACTGGTACCGGGGCCCTCTCGCGGCGACCCTGAGCATGACGCAGCTTGTCCACTTTCTGGAGTGCCCAGCAACGGTTCATCCCACACTGCCTGGACCCTTGGAACCGGTCGGTCCCACAGTCCGCCACCTGACTACTCTTCCCCAGCACAGCTCCAAGGCCATAAAATAAGTTGCAGCCCATGATGTTAGAGCCGTAGGCCGTCACGATGAACTCCGTAGCGGCCATCATCGCCGACTTGTACTGAGCCGTTAATGTGATGGTACCCACTGTGGCCAACTGTCCTCCTCCAAAGCCGCAAAGCGGCACTGAGAAACTTCCAATCCTGTAGTGGGGAAAACACTGTCTGACTGCAGCCCAATTCAGCACAGAACTCTCTGCTCCTGTGTCGACCAACATTGGTACCAGAACTCCATCCAAAATTACCGTGCAGCGCGTACGCTCATCGGTACTTGGGGACACCATGTGTACCACCGTTGGAGCGGGAGAAGTTGAAGTCTTGTGGGGGCTCTCTTGTCCAGCTGACTGGCACATCCTCGCGAAATGATGGAGACGGCCGCAATTTCCACAGCGCTTCCCTCTTGCCGCACACTCTCTAGCCTTGTGGCGGTGCTTTGTGGACCCACAACCCATACACCTAGGCTTTCCCGGGGCAGACCTCATCTGTGCAGCGCTGGCCTCCTCCACGTCAACCATGACGCTTCCATCGCTGTCCAGGTCCACTACCTGTGCGACCATGGGGGATCTTGCACAGGTCAAAATCATCCTCTCCGCATTCGCCATCACAAGGGTCCAGGATCAGTGCCTCAGCTCGAGACTCATTCTTGTCCAGAGAAGCCCCTTCAGTAAGGCCTCTCACGATGGTCTCTGCCACCCCAAACTGTTGGGCAAGCTCAACAGCTTCAGCTAATATCAACTCCCCTGGGTGTGTCAACAACCTGGACCGGGCTGCCGGGCAGCGGATGTGCTCTGCCAGCTGGTCCCGAATCATCCCGTCCTCCAGGGCCCCAAAGATGCATTCCCTCGCCAGCTCACGGAGGTCCACCAAAAATCTTCTTACTGGCTCTCCCGACCTCTGGCAGCGCTGTTGAAACTGAATGCGCTTCACTGTGACATTTTCCGGCGCCCTAAAGTACCGCGCCATTAGCTTCACAACCTCGTCGAAACTGTCAGCACGTCCAAGGTTCTCAAGAATCCTCTGCCCTTCCATTCCCAAATTATGGACCAACACAGCTCTCGCTCGGAACTTCTCCATCTCGCCCAGGTTTAAGACAATGAGATAGTTGGTGAAGGCAGCAAACCAATGAGGCCACGGCACGGGCGGCTCGCCCGGGGCCTCCAAAAACGGCCGAAAGCTGGCAATGGAACGCTCCATTACCGCTTTAACCTCGTCGCCAAATATTGTGTCTATAATTATAGGAATAACAACGAAGTATTGTCTTGGTTAACAGGGCTTTATTTCAGGATGCAAAACTATATACAGAAGGCTTGCGGCACTCGCCTGCATGCCAGGTAGCTCCCACGATGAAAGAGGCAGAGGACGTTATATGAACGGGCCACCATCATCACAGACCAAGAAGACAGACAGGAGGAGGAAAATCACATAAAACATGCACTTATACGCTGCCAATATCCAGTATGGGCCATAAACAAAGGGAAACAGCAAGTCAAAAACAAAGGAAACAAACAGGAAATAAGACACAGAACAAAAGCCGAAATCAAAAACAAGGACACCATAACTATACCATACATCCGAGGGATCACGGAACCAATTCAAAGGATCATGAAAAAATACAAAATAAACACAGTAGTAAAACCCCCTCATGGATCGTCACCTTATCCCCCTCATGGATCGTCACCTTATCGTGGTGGGGGGGTTTGCGTGCCCCAGTGATCCCAGGAGCTATGTTGTCCGGGGCAATTTGCCTCTGATAGGGTCTCCCAAGACAAACTGGTCCTGGGCGAAGGGCCAGACGAAGAACGATCCAACAGACTCTCATGATAAATTGTATATCAAGGATTCAGTGTACCCCGCCCGGTATGGGGTTACCGGGGCCCCACCCTGGAGCCAGGCCTGGGGGAGGGGCTCGAAGGCTAGCGTCTGGTGGCCGGGTTTCCACCCATGGGACCCGGCCGGGCTCAGCCCGAAGGAGTTACATGGGTCCGCCCTCCAGTAGGTTCACCACCTGCAGGAGGGATCATGGAAGTCCGGTGCTATGTGGATTAGGTGGCAGTCAAAGGCGGAGACCTTGGCGGACTGATCCCAAGCTTTCTAAACTGGCTTTTGGTACGTGGAATGTCACCTCTCTGGTGGGGAAGGAACCTGAGCTGGTGTACGAGATTGAGCGATACCGGCTAGATATAGTCGGCCTCACCTCAACACACAGCTCCGGTTCCGGAACCAGTCTCCTGGAGAGGGGCTGGAGCTTGGCCTTTTCTGGAGTTGCCCCGGGCGAGAGGCGACGAGCAGGGGTAGGTATTCTTGTATCGCCCCACCTTGCTGCCTCTATATTGGAGTTTTCCCCGGTGGACGAAAGGGTTGCTTCCCTGCGCCTTCGGGTTGGGAAACGGGTCCTGACCATCATTTGTGCCTATGCACCAAATGATGTTTCAGAGTACCCACCCTTTTTGGAGTCTGTGACTGGGGTGCTGGAGGGTGCTCCTCCTGGAGACTCCATTGTCCTACTGGGGGACTTCAATGCGCACGTGGGCAACGACAGTGAAACCTGGAGGGGGGTGATTGGGAGGAACGGCCTGCCCGATCTGAACCCGAGTGGTGTTCAGTTATTGGACTTCTGTGCTAACCACAGTCTGTCTATAACGAACACCATGTTCAAGCATAAGGGTGTCCATATGTGCACCTGGCACCAGGACACCCTAGGCCGCAGGTCGATGATCGATTTTGTTATCGTATCATCAGACCTGCGACCGTATGTCTTGGACACCCGAGTAAAGAGAGGTGCAGAGCTGTCAACTGATCACCACCTGGTGGTGAGTTGGATCCGATGGCAGGGGAGGAAGCCATTCAGACCTGGTAGACCCAAACGTATAGTGAGGGTGTGCTGGGAGCGTCTGGCTGAGGCCCCTGTCCGGGAGGTCTTCAACTCCCACCTCCGGAAGAACTTCAACCACATTCCGAGGGAGTCTGGAGACATGGAGTCTGAATGGGCCATGTTCTCCACCTCTGTTGTTGAAGCGGCAGCCCAGAGCTGCGGCCGCAAGGTGGTCGGTGCATCTCGTGGTGGCAACCCCCGAACCAAGTGGTGGACACCAGTGGTGAGGGGGGCCATTAAGCTGAAGAAGGAGTCCTATCAAGCTTGGTTGGCTTGTGGGACTCCCGAAGCAGCTGAGGTGTACCGGCAGGCTAAGCGGAGTGCAGCTCGGGTGGTTGCTGAAGCAAAAACCCGGGTATGGGAGGAGTTCGGTGAGGCCATGGAACAAGACTTTCGGTCGGCTTCAAAGAGATTCTGGCAAACTGTTCGGCGGCTCAGGAGGGGAAAGCAGCTCCCCGTCCACACTGTGTATGGTGCGGATGGGACACTGTTGACTTCAACTGGGGATATCGTCGGGCGGTGGAAGGAATACTTCGAGGATCTCCTCAATCCCACTGATACGCCTTCCACAGAGGAAGCAGGGTTTGGGGACGAGGGGGATGACTCGCCTATCACAGGGGCTGAGGTCGCCAAGGTGGTTAAAAATCTCCTTGGTGGCCGGGCCCCGGGGGTGGACGAGATTCGCCCCGAGTACCTCAAGGCCCTGGATGTTGTTGGGTTGTCATGGTTGACACGCCTCTGCAACATTGCGTGGAGGTCGGGGGCAGTGCCTTTGGCATGGCAAACCGGGGTGGTGGTTCCTCTCTTCAAAAAAGGGGACCGGAGGGTGTGCTCCAACTTTAGAGGGATCACACTCCTCAGCCTCCCTGGGAAGGTCTATGCCAAGGTACTGGAGAGGAGAGTCCGGCCGTTGGTCGAACCTCGGATTCAGGAGGAGCAATGTGGTTTTCGTCCTGGCCGTGGCACATCGGACCAGCTCTTTACCCTCTCGAGAATTCTTGAGGGTTCGTGGGAGTTTGCCCAACCAGTTTACATGTGTTTTGTGGACTTGGAGAAGGCATTTGACCGCGTCCCTCGTGGATTTTTGTGGGGGGTGCTTCGGGAGTATGGGGTATCGGGCTTGTTGTTACGAGCTATTCGGTCTCTGTACGACCGTTGTGAGAGTTTAGTTCGCATTGCCAACACTCGGTCGGAGTCATTCCCAGTGAGAGTTGGACTCCGCCAGGGCTGCCCTTTGTCACCGGTCCTGTTCATAATTTTTATGGACAGGATTTCTAGGCGCAGCCAGGGAATGGAGGGTGTCATGCTTGGTGACCACAGGATCTCATCTCTGTTGTTTGCAGATGATGTTGTCCTGTTGGCTTCATCCAGCAATGACCTACAGCTCTTGCTGGGACGGTTTGCCGCTGAGTGTGAAGCGGCTGGGATGAGAATCAGCACCTCCAAGTCCGAGTCCATGGTCCTCAGCCGGAAAAAGGTGGATTGTCCTCTCCGGGTTGGGGACAGGCTCCTGCCCCAAGTGGAGGAGTTTAAGTATCTTGGGGTCTTGTTCACGAGTGAGGGGAAAATGGAGCGAGAGATCGACAGACGGATTGGAGCAGCATCTGCAGTGATGCGGACGTTGTACCGGTCTGTTGTGGTGAAGAGGGAGCTTAGTTCTAAGGCAAAGCTGTCGATTTACCAGTCAATCTACGTTCCTACTCTCACCTATGGTCACGAGCTTTGGGTAATGACCGAAAGAACGAGATCGCGGATACAAGCGGCTGAAATGAGCTTTCTCCGTAGGATTGCTGGACTCACCCTCAGAGATAGGGTGAGGAGCTCAGTCATCCGGGAGAGGCTCAGAGTAGAACCGCTGCTCCTCCACATTGAAAGGAGTCAGTTGAGGTGGTATGGGCATCTGATTAGGATGCCTCCTGGACGCCTCCCACTTGAGGTGTTTCAGGCACGTCCCACTGGGAGGAGACCCCAGGGCAGACCCAGGACTCGGTGGAGAGACTATGTCTCCCAGCTGGTCTGGGAACGCCTTGGTATCCCCTCTGAAGAGCTGGAGCAGGTGGCTGGGGAGAGGGAAGTCTGGGCTTCTCTGCTTGAACTGCTGCCTCCGCGACCCGGACCTCCGGAAAAGCGGTAGAAGATGGATGGATGGATGGATAGTAAAACCACACAAAAAATTAATACAGTTATTAGTACACCCCAAGGACAGAATAGAACAAGACAAAAAATGCAATGTAATATATGAAATATCATGCAGATCATGCAACAAAACCTACATTGGAGAAACTGGAAGATCATTCACCACAAGAAAAAAAGAACACCAGAAGGAATGTGAGAAGGAAACACAAGGACGACTCACAAGATCACAAAAAGAAAAGGCAGAACAAGAAACAATAAAATCAGCAATATCAGATCACTGCAAGAGAAATAATCACATCATGGACTGGGACAACACAAAAATTATTGGATCAGAGAGCAACAGACACAAACACTGGCTCAAGGAGGCCACAGAAATCAGGAAGCGGGGAAAAGACACCATGAACCGAGATGAGGGGGCCTTTATGCTTTCCCACACCTGGAATCACATTCTCCAGAGACCATCTGACGGCGGAAGGCGGGGCCGGCTCGGTGGATCTGACAGGTCTGCTGGGCTGGCCCTGCCTACGAAAGTCAGCTGATAAATGTCACCTGGCAGTAATCAGTTGACTCTTCTGATGAAGGCTGCAGTGCACAGTCGAAACATGTTAAGAAGGTAAAGACATCTCCTTTCTATTTTTGTCTTTAATAAGAACAAAAGGTAAGTAAATAGGCAGAGCCTCTTCTGCCCACTTCCTTTATACCCCGAGTGGCGTCACCACCGAAAACCGGTAGTTAGCCACCCCGGTCTAACCCATGTCCAACCCGGCCGCCATCTTACTATTACCAGCCTTTTTCATATGTAACAGGCGGGCCATTAACTCGACCACTTCTTCATACGTGTCCACATCTCCAAGCATGCCCAAAATTCTTTGTCCCTCCATTCCCAGGTTGTGTACTAATAATGGATGAGCTTGCAGCTTCTCCATTCTTCCCAGGTCCAACGCTACCATGTACGTCTGGAAAGCCTCATACTAACGAGGCCATGGGAGAGACGGCTCCCCCAAGAGCTACAGGAATGGACGAATTGGTGTCCCACACGCCTCCATGAGTTTACCTCTTGTTGCCAAATGTTATGTCATAACTTGTAGACAAGGATGAGGCCAGGAGAGGAGCTGAACACTGCTTTATTAAACTAGTTGGGCTCTGTACACCCGACCGCGCATGCAGCCGTTTGGCTGAGAAAAAGTGGAAGAGACCACCCCCTTACCAGCAGCCCCTCTTATACCACCAGAGATGGCGGACCCGGAAACCGGGGCCGTCATCCCGTACCACACAAATAAGAGCTCCAACAATAACAGTATATGAACAGTGAACAAATACATAATACAAGGTGTTAGGTTTATAGTGCACTTCTCTTTTAGATACAGTCTGTTTTAGGGGGAAATAGAACCAACAGAATAGCCCAGAGGTTCATCTTTTCCTTTAATATGTCACTGTCTGCCAGCACGTGACTTACTGTCTGTATCCATATAAAAGATTTAGAGAAAGCATCTATTTAAAAAAATACTGGAACAGTAACTTTGAACAAGCTGTTCTTTCTAATAATGAACAAATAATAAAGTGTGACATGCAACAAAGTAATAAACATTTCCTGAGCCAGAAGAGAAAGAACAATGATTTCAACAAAATTATAAATTTTCAACATGACCAAGGAATGAGTCTTTTTTTGTTGTTGTTCGCACAAGTTATTACAGTACAAATACTTTATCTAAACAATTTTCACCTGTGTATCATTTCCATGAAGAAAACTTGACAACCATATCAGGACACAGTTACATTTGAATTTCGCTTTAGAATCGTTACAGAAAACAGGAGAAGGAACCTAAAAGCACCTGGACACTGGAAATCAAAAGTAAGTAGGTAAGTAGGTTTCAACCAAAAGTACAGTTTTACTTCCTAAATGTACTTGAGTAGGAGGAAAAGGCATCCTGAAATAAAACTACAGTTAAGTACAATTTTGTGGGGAAAAAATACTACAGTAAATATAACTCGTTACAACCCACCTATACAGTACATGTCTGACGTTAATATTTGAGGACTCATTTCTAAACGCTACAACATAACGAATCTTCTCATTGAACAAACCGGGCCGTCCGTCAGAACAACTGCCCAATCACATGCAACGACAGCCTGACGGAGGCGGGTGTTTACAGTCTGAACGGAACGCCGTGAAACTGTTGATCATTTTAAAGGAAAAAAAAAAGCTCGGCTGTTATAAGAAGACCCGAGCAGCGAACCGGCAGAGCCTGGCGCTGTTCTGGTGAGTCCCGGTTAACGTTTCAGGGATATTTTTTCTTTAGCAGTCATCACGCACACAAACACACAGGAAGCTCAGAACAAGTACTCAGCTGGAATAGGTTGGAACAGCGGTCGGTGAGTCGTTAACGGGGTGGCCGTGATGCAGCTCGCAGGCTTTTCGGTGACCTTTGGGAGTCTGGCAGATAAAGCGCAGTCAGTGATGTTATTGGCGAACATAGGCCAGTCTGGGCACTTTACACACCGAGGAAGGGGAAATGGCTGAGTGGGCAGCGCTCACCTTCAGGAAAACGAAAGTAATTTTTAATTCATGATGTCACTGAACAAGTGTGTATTTGCACGGGAATGAGCGCGTGGCCGCGTCGTTTTGGTGGGCTGAGGTCATTTACCGTGTCGCCATCGCCGACAGTAACGTTCATCATCTGAGCAGAAGCTGCGTTTCTGCACCACCGTCAACCCAGAGACACCGGCAAACAGCACTTCCGGTTTAGAGGCTATAAAATAAAATTTTTAGTTTGACTAGAGGGTATGCACATGATGTCACAAAAGAGAACTGAGTTAAAAAAACAGAGTGGCAAAAAATAAGTGGCAGCATTAGGTATGGAGTAAAACACACACAGTATCCAGTCACAACGGTACACAGAATGCCTGTTTGCATTGCAGAGAGCAAATCTTATCATTCATTCTTGTATTAATTGAAAAAAATGGATAAATAATTAAAGGATCAGAACTAGTTCACTAATGTGTGCTCTTACCCACACATCACTACAGTCAAGTAAACAGTGTGGTATTGACGTGTGAAGGAAAAAAGACACTATAGCTACATTCCAATCCACAGTGTACTTCGACGGTACTCTCTACTCCCTGCTCCATTTTCAGGGAATACCAGTTAACTGCCCTTCACAAAATATCTTGATTTGAAACACCCTGCACTGTGCCTCCCTCCTCCATGCGTTACCACGGTAGCCATCAACAGTACTGATACTACTGTGGACATTTTATACTTAATAAAATATTAATAGAAATATATTTTTATTACTTTTATCTTATGTTTTTATTACTAATTATCAATTGACATAAACAATAACCAACGTGAGTTCCGCCTGTTAATAAGGTTAACAACAAACAGTTTGTTTTACCCATGTTTGAGCTGCAGTGACTTATGGGTAATCTTGTCAACGTCTGGTGAAGTGATGTACGGTTATTCACTTATTCCCTGCTCAGTTCTCAGTTCCCTTTGAACTGAACACCGTTCACTCCCTTCAGTTTGGAATCTTACTTAATATGACAGAATACCTGTTGCAGTTCACTTCAAAGTACACTATCCACCTTATTCCTAGCCCCCATGATGCCTTGCATGAATTATGTGTATGGAGTGTCAGGGAGGGATAGTACCTCTGACGGGGCAACGGTCGTACCTCCGGGTGGTTGGTCCGCTTTGGTTCCCACTTGGCACTCAACTCTCACCTGTGGTTCCAAGTAGCTGTTTACATGCAACAGTGGCCACACCCCGGTAAACCACTTCGACTGACGGGCAAAACCAGGTGAGGGTAGCTGACGGGTTTGAAACCCTTGGTGAGGTAGGGCTTGTCTACCTACGCATGCGTAGACTGGACCCAGCGGACTGCGCGGAGGAAACCACCAGATTGGCTCAACGGGCAGGAAGGCAGATCCAGCAAAGCGTTGTGGAACACAACTAGGGCACAGTGCGACATGTAGGACACTGCTGGCAATCCACTGCATCCTAACCTATCTCCAGCCATTTTGACTATCTCTTGCCACTGGATCCAGGTAGGCCGGGACGAGAGAGTGAGGCTGACGACCCTGTGCAACTCTCCCTCACTTAAATCAAATTCACGTGCAAGTCAAGACATCACCCCACACACACACACAAACACACACAATTCCTCCCCACCCCCAAGTCCTGTGGCGATGGGCAAGTGACAAAGCAGCAGGTGTGGATACACTGGAAGCTGTAGCCACAATCCCACACACAGGCGGCCCAAGACATAGGGTCACTCTCTACTGGACCGAAGTGGCAGTGGAGTTCGGCAACCCCCTGGGTGTCTGAGCAGCCCTCTTTAGGATTTGCTCTGCTCACCTCCATGGCCTGAGGAAGGGGCTAGAAAAGGTGCCCTGAACATAGCCTGCTTCCAGTGTTTCCTCTGGCTTAAAGACCTTGGCGCGGTGGCAACATATTTTTCCCCGGGGGTGGGGTGGGTGGAGTAAACATACCGGAATATTTTAATTTTATACTATTTATTTCTTTTTAAAATTTTACACAGTAACATTGCATATAGAACTTACCATTTGAAGTATTGTATAACTGAGGCTTGAATATTGGGCCAGTTGGGGTCCCACCCAGACATCCTGTGTTTCGACTTTTTAGTGGTGTTATCCTTCTCTCCTTCCTCTGCCTGAACACTTTCCTCTCCTTGGCTCCTCTCTTCTGTCTCATCTTGCCCTCTCTAACCTCTGTCTAATTCAGGTTCTCTCTCTGTCTATGGTGGTATACAAACAGGTTAGAAAATATCAAGTGTCATGTTTTGTCCTGCAGGATTTTTTTGTCATGGTTTACATAAATGACAAAAATATGTGTATTTTTTGTATTTTTATTCTCGTGTTTCTTTTTTCCACTGAGAGAGTAGGGAAGGGAAAGAAACATTCATAATAGTAATGTACTCATGCATACTTAAATTATATGATCAGGTGGGTATAGTAATCAGAAATTCTACTCATGTAAAAGCAGTGCTTTGAAATTAATAATTAAAAGTAGACAACCAAAAATTTCTCGTAGAGTTAAGGGTACAAAGAGCACCCACTTAAAAACTTGAGTAATGACTTCAGTCTTGAAGGTTTGAGGTTTTTCTCAAAAATTTATAACAATTTTCTTAAAGTTTTCTACTTTTCTCTGTAAAGCTATCTAAAGTTGAAGCCATGTTCCTCAAATTTGTAATTTCCTCTAGTAAAATTGACTTTAATTGTACATTTGAAACTTTATTATAAATTTATGGATTATTTTATGTCTAATTTTTGTCTGTTTTTTAAAATAAATTTTTTTTTTAAGATAAATTTAAAACAGACTGTGGTAATTTTTTTTTTACTTTTTCCTTATAACAATTTACATTTTTGACCATAGGTTTGCAGTCAGAACAGAACAATAATTTAACTCTGATTACATCCTTCCAGCCATCTTCTTCCACTTAATACTTTTCGGGTTGCGGGGAGGCTGGAGCCTATCCAAGCATCTTTGGGCGAGAGGCAGGGTACACCCTGGACAGATCACCAGTCCATCGCAGGGCCAACACAGAGAGACAGACAACCATTCACTCTTACAGTCACACCTAAGGACAATTTAGAATCCCCAGTTTCTCTGATTACAAAGAAAAAATATTAATAAAATTGTATTTAATGACATAAATTAACTTAAATGACCAAGGATGCCATTATTTCTGTTATAATATTTCTTTATATTTATAGTTTTTTTTAAATAAATCTCCTCACCACCCAGACAGCAGGAAAAACCTCCCTTATTTTGAAATCAAATGTTGACACGTTTAGTTTGTCTGAAGGCTGCTGACAGATTAAAGTCATTGACTTTGTGAATTTCGGTCATCTTAACCTGCCAGGTACATAATAGGGAACTGTAGCGACTCTAAAGACATAATTCACCACAATATGTGTTCATGTACAGAATGATCTGTTTTGGCAGTTAAAGTTGTGCGCTCAGGCATTCTCATCAGGCACCTCTCTAGGCAGCCACTGAAGGACCTCAGTTTAGAGCTCGCGTTTTCAGCTGTTGCTTTTTGTCACTGCCGCTGGAGAATAAAAACGGCACGCCTGCTCGTGCGAGAAAAGAGAGAAATTACCAGTCTCTTCATTCGTGCAATTCCTACAGAACATAAATTAATATTGTAGTGGCTGGTGAAATGGTGAAATATATCCTCAGCAATTCATTATTCTCCCTTGCCTCTCCCTTCATATGAAGCCAGCTGCATATGAATTCTAACCACATCTCTTAGCTAAGCGACTCTTCCATTATTGCCCCCGTTTCCAGCAGGTTAAAACCATGATAAATGCCAGTGCTTACATACCTCTTATGATTTTTTTCCGCGTTTAAAGTACTTTAATAAACTCATGTTTCTGTCGGACAGTCACACTTAGCGAGACACTGTTTGCTGACTGGAAAACTCGTGTGAGCGGGGCGCTTCTAGACTGCGCGCGGATGACGGCCACGTGCGTTGTTCGTGTGCGCGCTTGCGGAAAGTCAGTGCTTCATGTATTTTTCTTAATAAATTCATATGGCCTTGGGGTGGCGGTAAAATTTCTGGCGTGGCGGCCCGCCACCGAGAAATATTACCAGAGGAAACCCTGTGCTTCGTTACACCCTGGCCAGCAAGCCGTGGCTGGTGGGGATCCCACCCTAGCGGTTGAAATTCTCAGAAGAAATCAACTAAGGTGACATCACTCACCATTGGCACTTGGAATGTGCGAACGCTCATGGACAGCTCCAAAGCGGACAGACCTGAGAGACGGACAGCACTTGTCACAAAAGAACTCAGCAGGTACAACATTCACATCGCAGCTCTGAGCGAGACCAGGTTTGCAGACGAAGGTCAGCTGATAGAAGTCAAAGCCGGCTACACCTTTTTCTGGAGCGGCCGAGGCAGCGAAGAACACCGTGAAGCAGGAGTGGGTTTCGCGATCAGATCCAATCTGATCTGCAAGCTTACCAGCCTCCCCAAAGGAACCAACAACTGCCTCATGACTCTGCAGCTCCCCCTCTGAGGAAAACGTCATGCCAGATTCATCAGTGGATATGCCCCCACCATGACAAACCCAGATGAGATCAAAGATAAGTTTTACGAGGACTTAGAGACTCTCATTGAAGGCATACCAAAGGAGGACAAACTCATTGTTCTTGGAGACTTTAATGCCAGAGTTGGTACAGACTACCAGACATGGGAGGAGGTCCTTGGGAGAAATGGAGTTGGAAAGTGCAACAGCAACAGTCTTCTCCTGTTGAAGACGTGCGCCTCTCATGACCTTCTGATCAGTAATACCGTCTACCGCCTGCCAAATTGCAACAAGACCTCCTGGATGCATCCATGCAGCAAGCATTGGCATCTGATTGATTACATCATTGTGAGAAGGAGAGACAGGCAGGACGTTAGAGTGACGAAGGTGATGTGTGGCGCAGACTGCTGGATGGATCACAGACTCATTCTCTCAAAGCTCAACATGCACATCCAGCCCAAATGGCGTTCACAGGGGAAAAAGGCAAACAGGCAACTCAGTGTCAGCAAGCTGGAACAGCACTCTGTGCGACAGAACCTCAGTGAGGACCTGGACAGCAACCTTAGTCATCTCGACCTTGGGGCGTTGGAGCAGAAGAAGACTGGGCAGCTTTCAGAGACATGGTGTACAACACCTCACTCACTCATCTGGGTCAGAACACGCACAAACACCAAGACTGGTTCGATGAAAATGATGAGGACATCAAAAAGCTGCTTGACGAGAAGCGTGAGGGCTACAGAGCGTACCAGCAAGACAGCAGATCTGCCTCTAAGAAGGCAACCTTCAACTCCATCAAAGGAAAGGTGCAGGCAAAGCTTAGAGAGATGCAGGACTTCTGGCTCAGCAAAAAGGCAGATGAAATACGGCAGTATAATGACAACAGCAACTCCAAACGCATCTATGATGCTCTTAAGACCATCTACGGGCCTCAGTCTTCTGGAACATCACCACTGCTCAGTGCTGACGGGTTCACTGTCCTCACTGACAAGAACGCTATCTTGGAAAGATGAGCAGAACATTTCAGCAGCGTCATGAACAGACCTTCGTCCATCAGTGCAGAAGCCATCACTCGCATGCCCCAAGTAGAGGCGAACACGTCTCTGGTAGAACCTCCAACGGAATCAGAAGTCCAAAAAGCGATCAAACTCCTTTCGAACGGCAAAGTACCAGGCTCTCACTCCATCCCAGCTGAAATCTACAAGGCAGGAGGACCAGTTCTAATAAACTCACCAAGCTTTTTCAGACCATGTGGCAGCAGGAAGTTATCCCCCAGGAGCTCAAGGACACCTCCATTGTCCATCTCTACAAGAGAAAAGGAAACAGGCAGTCCTGTGACAACCACCGTGGGATCTCTCTTCTCACCATCGCCGGCAAGATCCTCGCAAGAGTCCTTCTCAACTGCCTCATTCAGCACATGGAAGGTGGTCACCTGCTGGAGAGCCAGTGTGGCTTCAGAGAGGGTCATGGAACTGCTGACATGATCTTCGCTGCACGCCAACTTCAGGAGAAGTGTCAATAGCAGAACAGGGACCTCTACACAACATTTGTAGATCTGACCAAGGCTTTTGATACTGTCAATCGTGAGGGGCGGTGGAAAATCATGGTGAAGTTTAGCTGCCCAGACAAGTTCATCAGCATGGTGCACGAGTTCCACAACGGCATGCTTGCTCGAGTACTGGACGATGGAGACTCCTACAAAGCTTTCCCAGTCACCAGTGGAGTCAAGCAGGACTGTGTGCTCGCGCCCACACTTTTCAGCATGATGTTCACAGCCATGCTGTCTGTTGCCTTCTGCGACGATGAAGAAAGCGCCATCAGGATCAGGTACAGGATGGACGGCAGGCTCTTCAATCTGCGGAGGCTCCAAGCCAAAACTAAGGTGGAAGGGGACTCAGTGCGCGACTTCCTGTTCGCAGACGACTGAACTGCTTCGCCACTGCTTGCAACAACTTTGGGCTCACAATCAGTACGAAGAAAACCGAGGTCCTTCACCAACCCGCACAGCAGAAGACTTAGGTGGAACCAGCCATCATTGTCAACTGGGAGACCCTCAAGGCTGTCGACAAGTTCACGTACCTTGGCAGCACACTCTCCAGGTCTGTCAACATCGATGATGAGGTTGATTCGCGCATTGCCAAGGCAAACTCAGCATTCGGATGGCTACGTGCAACAGTGTGGGAAAGGAGAGGCATCAGGCTGACCACAAAACTGAAGGTGTACAAGGCAGTTGTCCTGCCTTCTCTACTGTATGCTTGCGAGACCTGGACATTCTACGAGCACCATGCCATAAAGCTAAACCCCTTTCACCTGAACTGCCTCAGAAAGCTCCTGAAGATCACCTGGCAGGACAAAATCCCTGACACAGAGGTCCTCTCCCGAGCTCAGCTGCCTAGCATCCACACCCTGCTCAAGAGAGCCCAGATTAGGTGGGCTGGCCACCTTGTTCGTATGCCTGACTCATGCCTACCAAAGAGACTGTTCTACGGCGAACTAGCAGAGCGCAAGTGCTCACAAGGTGGTCAGAAGAAGCACTACAAAGACACTCTTAAGGCCTCTCTGAAGAGCTTTGACATCAGTCCTGACACCTGGGAGACCCTAGCACTAGACCGACCAGACTGGCGTAGCTGTACCAGCAAAGGTGCTGCTTCCTTTGAGCTGAACAGGATTGCCAAGGCCCAGAGAAAACGTGAGCTTCGCAAGTCCAGAGCCACCCCTGTATCTTCTGCACGCGCAGACCACCTGTGCCCGACCTGCGGCAGAGCCTCCCACGTTGGACTGATCAGCCACAGCCGGACACACCGCACCCAGTCCTCTTCCCTGTGATGTCCTTGGTCATCGAGGACGATGGATGAACAACAACAACAGCAACAACAACAACAACAACATGTGTGCAACTTCTGGTACTAGTTTAGAATGTGGAGTTGTCACTGAAACTGGACACTTTTCCTTCAAAACAATGACTTCAGCATCAAAAATGTGGGAACACGGCCTTTGGCACCTCAAAAAGAGTAATATAATCATACCACGTCCCCTGATGATGAAGGGATAGAAAGATGACCTTAAAAAGTGGCCTCACAGACTGTAGCTCCGTTAGTTAGCTCCTCTGCTAAGATGCTAACGCTGTAAACAAATAAAAGCTCTGAGATATATCAATGTCTCCACCGCAATAAAGTCGGTTGCATTTTGTTAAAAGATGTTGGACAGAATCAAATTTACCTTTGAGCAGACGTAAAATCTAGTTAGAGCTACAAAGGACCACAACACCGTGTTTGGGTGTTTTAATGTCGGGGTAAAACAGACAGCTGCAGCTGTCTGTTTTACCCTGAAATTAAAATGCTCATGCTGCTGTCATGCCATGAATGCTTGTTTTTTAACTTAACATACACAGACATTTTCTGACAATTGTTCAAAATTTTATTGATCTATATTTTGTGATAATTTAAAAATTAATGAATGCTGAAGCTGCTAATATCAAGTCCATATCATTCCAAGACAGTGCAACAAATGCAAAATAAAAAAAAAAAAACCTAAAAACTATTTGGTATCTTTCTTAAATCATTAAGTCTTAGGAATCAAACTGTTACTATTTTTTATGTATTATTTTACTTCATGCATCCTTGTATCTGATGGCATACATGATGCATAAATGTCAGATTCGTGACATTCACACAAAACATACCTGGCGCTCTTGTGTCTGTACCACCCATCACACCAATGGTCCTTTTTAGTTTTCAGTGCATGATCTACACATTGCCGTTGAAGCCACAGATTTAGCTGTGCTTATTTGTGAGAAGCCTCCATTTATACAGTCTATGGCAGAACCACGAGCAGCAGCAAAACGTACTGGAACTATGCAAAACCATTCAAAAATACAAAAACGAAAAGCGTGGAAATTAGCTGCCACTTTACTGCAAAACACGTATGTGGACTATACATTAAAACAAATTAGAAAAACCTTTAAAAACACCATTTTAAATACCCCACTACTTCACTGTTGCTGACTGATTTAACACTACTTCAGCCCAAAACCGGAAGTTGCTCCATAATCATTTCTACAGCAGTGCCCTCAGGATATAAGGTGGATTGGGTGTATGATGTTTGCAAATTTAAAAGATAATTTTCCACGTAACTAAAATTGTAGGTTGTTGTCTATCTGTTAAAGTATAAGACTGAAAATACATCAATTGAAAGACTACAACCACAGACTGATACAAGTCTTATCATCATTTTCAAAGAGCCCCAGGGGTAAGTTGATGATAGTCCTTTGGATCAGCTGCAGCTCTCAAAATACAATACATTTGTGTTGTTTTTCTCCTTTTTGGTTGCTTCTTTCATCTGTCAAAAAACAAGAGGTGAGCTTTGAGAGGGGAACTGCCATAATCATGTTTGGTGATGTGTATAGCTCGAGTTAAGATGTAGTTCATCAAGCAGTTTGAAAAATAAATAAATATTACTCATTTAGTATATGACAACCTACAACTTTAATTATGTGGAAAATTGTATTTTGAAGTGACAAACATCATTTGTGTAACTGCTGACAAAATTTGATAGGGATCGAAAGACAATTTCTGTTTTGCCATTTACTCGAGTGGAGATTTTTTCTGAACTGAGGTCCATATACAGAAGTAGAGGGGGTGTGACTTAGGCTGTCTATATGCATATGTCTTGAGGTTTTGTGGGTCACATGATTCGTGGTGGAAGCTAGCCTGTTAGCTGCATTGGGGCAGTCCTTTACACAGCCATGATTATGTAATCAACACATAGGGATTATCAGTCTGATTGGATTCTTATCTCCAACTTTAGCTTGCTCATTTATTGTTTCCTACTGTGAAACTGTTGAGCTGACTGGGATAGCTGTTAGTGGCTAACAGTGATTTAGCTTCATGGCATTCCCTACTAGTTAAAGGGATCACTGACTGCACTTTTTACACATTTTAACACCTCACTCATGTTTTAATGAAGTACTTGTGACATATTTTGTTCACATTTTCTTTAATTTTTTTTTTAATTACTGAAGCAAATTTGTTTATTTTTCTTGGCTTTCTTGCTCTGATTTATAGCCTGTCACTTTCTGAAACAGACTTCAGCTGTTCATCTCCGCCCTCCCTCTTACGTCAGTTAGCCATTAGCTGAGTAGCTTCTAGCTGGTTCCTTCCAGCTTGGATGAGCAGCACTGGTTTATCGATCTGCAGTCATTTGTGCATCTCGTGCCATCCTGGCCTACCCCCCAACAACCCCACCGAGATGCCATATTAAATCACCAGCACCGCGTGTGCCACCGATCACCGCAAACTGAGACTGGTGGCCGAGCCACAGGATCTCAAAGGCCAATGTCTCGTGCCGCGGTACTCAGCTTCTCTTCCACGGCCAGTCAGGGGACGTCCCGTCATGAAGCAGCTCCCCACGCTACCCGTGAGAGTATGCCTGGAGGATGGTGGAGGAGCTGAGCCAGCAGCTCCAGGCAGCATCCCTGGGTCATGGCAACTGCCTGTGCCGCTGGTGCTAGCGTAGGCAGTTGCTGCGAGCCGGGGATGCTGCTTGGAGCTGGTGGCTCTCAGCTCCCTGTGACTGTCATGCCAACGCCCTGCCGTGGAACCACGGTGAAACCACCGGGAGACTGGCTGGAGCGACGCAAGACACATTGTGGACCACGGACCGGTGAACCAGGTGGTAACAGGGATGGTTATTAGGGTAACTAAGATCTGAAGAAAATAATATAAGCCGCTCTCGGTTCAAGCTTCCTGTTACCAGTGTTTACTCGGGGGGCTAATAGCTCAAGGGCTAATAGGGTACCTTTAGCACCACTTCCATCTACATGACAGACAGTTAGGCGGGCCAATAATAGAGCAGTGGGCTCAAGGACAGCAGTGGGTTGGCTTTTTCTAAACATGACATTAACGATTTCCACAAAAAAGTCAAAAACATTTCTGGGAGAGAAAAATGAGATAAAGGCTGTGTGTGTGTGTGTGTGTGTTTTTTTAAGAGAATTGACTGTTTTGAAAATTTTTGGATAGGTGACCAGTAGACTCATTTCAGACAGCTAAAACCAACAAACACACCATTTTTCAGTCAATGATCCCTTTAAGTGCACTTCATTCACTTTTTCTTGGCATCTTCATATGAAATAAAGTCAATCATCACATACTATGTAGATGGACACTGCATTTCTTTTCGATACAAGCCATTTTAATTTTTCTGTCATGTTCTGCTGCTTCCAAACACGACTAACTGCACAGCTACCGATGACTTGATGAAGACAGTTGAAATGGCCGCTGTTATCCCTTCCATCTTTGCAAGTCTTTATTTTACAGTATTCCATGGGCAAAAGCCTGTTTACAGTTTGACTAGTATGACTATTTTTAGTTTTGTCAGCTGATGATTCTTTAGTGCCTCTAATTTGTAAATCCTCTCCGTAGTCTTTCACATGCATGCTTCTAGCGGAGGTCGCAATGTTGGAATATGCCAGGACCAGGCTGGCTGAGGCACGCTCTGTCCAAACTGTGCATGTGCAGACCACCATCAGAATGATGTAAAGACGCTGCCGTAAACGGTGTATTTTGTGACACCTCGATATAAACCATAGTTTTATATGAAACAATAGATGTTTTTATCTCGTCATCTGATACATATCATCATATAACACAGCCCTACCTCAAAGCACACATTAATGCAGAGATTTTCAACCAGAGAGCCAAAGAGCAGGCAAGAAAAACAGAAAAGTTACGTTTTGGCAATACTTACAGTAAGCTGTGTTTTTCTTCGTAATCATTTCAGGTTGAAAGAGCAGTTTTTGTCCTTTCCGGAGTTTAAATCCTCTGGCTGGTGTGGTCCTAAAAGTTTACTCTCTAATTTTTGATCCAATGACAGGGCACTAAATCTAACTTTTAATAAACTGTCCACTTGATTGATTTTATTACCCTGCAAGTGGTGGTTAAGAAATGAGTGGTCGTTGGTTGATAGCCAATCTATCTATAAATGCAGCATATCTCTGTCTGTGTGTCTTTCTGTGTCTTCCTCACATATCTCTCAAACCGTTTGTCAGACTGACTTCAGATTTTATAAGTGCTTTCCTGAGGTTAGGAGGGTGTGCATGGATTTGTTCAGTCAAAATATGTCATTTTTTATCAAAAGTTTAGCCACTGACTCCCATTTAACATGAGTTTAGCCACTGCTCCGTTTCCTCATGCTCTGGCTTCTAGAAGTGTGGACAGCATTTTGGATTGACTCCGTACTGATTGGATGATATGCGGCATCACGACCAGCCACCAGAGCGCTCTGTGAAGAAAACAAGGAAGTGAAAAGCAACAAATTTGACCAGAAAAAGAGAATACTGAAGATTTAATGCTTAAAAATTATACTATAATGTTAATGTTATACTGTAATGTTGCTGTGATTGCATAGCTCTAAAGGATAATTCAGCATATGTGAAGAACACAAGGTGCGCGGGTGCACTGGGGGGGGGGGCAGCAGCTGGATCGTCTTACCGCAGTCCTTCGCAGGGAACCAAGCCCAGCCCGCCCGGTTAACGGGTGTCTCAGCTGTCACCCGTGCTTTACCCGTGTGCCACTGCTGTCCTTTGCGGCAGGTTCAACATGGTGTTCCTCCCGATGCATGATCGTGGAGCAGAATGGCCAGATCAATTGCATATCATATGCGGACACATATGCACGCTTTGACAAAGTCAAAGTCAAGTCAAAGGTAACTTTATTGTCAATTCTGCCATATGTACAGCACATACAGAGAATTGAAATTATGTTACTCTGAGACCCATGGTGCAGCAAGGTAAACACTTAAGTAGGAAATATGAATATAAAGTATATCGGCTGTGGGCCCCCCCCCCCCCCAATCAGGCCTCACAGGTCATTACATAAAGCGCATTGAGCAAGCACATGCAGTTTTAAGCCATAAGATCACTGATACAGACACTGAAGGGCCAGCCCCATGTGTAATAAAACATTATTTAGATGAAATCCTGACTTTGATGCAAGAAATATAGTGCAATATTTTGACTTTATGACAGTTCTACTATTATGATACAGTGATGTGAAAAAGTGTTTGCCCCCTTCCTGATTTCTCATTTTTTTGTATGTTTGTCACACTTAAATGTTTCAGATCATCAAACATATTTAAATATTAGACAAAGATAATACAAGTAAACACAAAATGCAGTTTTTAAATGAAGGTGTTTATTATTAAGGGGAAAAAAAAATCCGAACCTACATGGCCCTGTGTCAAAAAGTGATTGCCCCCTAAGCCTAATAACTGGTAATAACCCTTATCAGCAACAACTGCAATCAAGCATTTGTGATAACTGGCAATGAGTCTTTTACAGCGCTGCGGAGGAATTTTGGCCCACTCATCTTTGCAGAATTGTTGTAATTCAGCAACACTGGAGGGTTTACGAGCATGAACCGCCTTTGTAAGGTCATGCCACAGCATCCCAATCGGAGGTCAGGACTTTGACTAGGCCACTCCAAAGTCTTCATTTTGTTTTTCTTAAGCCATTCAGAGGTGGACTTGCTTGTGTGTTTTGGATCATTGTCCTGCTGCAGAACCCAAGTGCACTTCAGCTTGAGGTCACAAACAGATGGCCGGACATTGTCCTTCAGGATTTTTTGGTAAACAGCAGAATTCATGGTTCCATTTACCACAGCAAGTCTTCCAGGTCCTGAAGCAGCAAAACAGCCCCAGACCATCACAATGCCACCACAATATTTTACTGTTGATATGATGTTCCTTTTCTGAAGTGCTGTTACTTTTACGCCAGATGTAATGGGACACACACCTTCCAAAAGGTTCAGCTTTTGTCTCGTCAGTCCACAGAGTATTTTCTCAAAAGTCTTGGGGATCACCAAGATGTTTTGTGGCAAAACTGAGACCAGCCTTTATGTTCTTTTTGCTCAGCAGTTGTTTTTGTCTTGAAATATCTGCCATACAGGCTATTTTTGCCCAGTCTCTTTCTTATGGTGGAGTCATGAACACTAACCTTAACTGAGGCAAGTGAGGCCTGCAGTTCTTTGGATGTTGCTGTGGGGTGATTTGTGACCTCTTGGATGAGTTGTCGCTGTGCTCTTGGGGTAATTTTGGTCGGCCGGCCACTCCTGGGAAGGTTCACCACTGTTCCATGTTTTCACCATTTGTGGATAATGGCTGTCACTGTGGTTTGCTGGAGTCCCAAAGCTTTCGAAATGGCTTTATAACCTTTTCCAGACTGATAGATCTCAATTACTTTGATTCTCATTTGTTCCTGAATTTCTTTGGATCGCAGGATGATGTCTAGCTTTTGAAGATCTTTTGGTCTACTTCACTTTGTCAGGCAGGTCCTATTTAAGTGATTTCTTGATTGAGAACAGGTGTGGCAGTAATCAGGTATGGGTGTGGCTAGAGAAATTGAACTCAGCTTTCCAAAGATGTGATAAACCACAGTTAATTTATATTTTAACGGGGAGGGGGGCAATCACTTTTTCACACAGGGCCATGTAGGTTTAGATTTTACCCTTAATAATAAACATCTTCATTTAAAAACTGCATTTTGTGTTTACTTGTGTTATCTTTGTCTAATATTTAAATTTGTTTGATGATCTGAAATATTTAAGTGTGACATACAAAAATAATGAGAAATTAGGAAGGGGGCAAACACTTTTTTACACCACTGTATGTAATAAATACACAATATTATTCAGTAAATATGGAGAAAAATATACAACCCCATTTCTGGTAAATTCGATTTTTGTGTAAAATGTAAATAAAAACAAAATAATATGACTGTTGTTTTGCGATCGCAAGGTCAGTGGTCGAGGTCAAAATGGCATATAAACTATACAGCGGGGAAAATAAGTATTGAACACGTCAACATTTTTCTCATTAAACATATTTGTGATGGAGCCATTGACCTGACATTTTCATCAGATATCAGTAACAACCCAAGTAATCCTTTCATACAAAGAATTCAAGGCAACTGTGTTCACAAAACAAGTTATATTAATAAAGTGGTATGACATAGGGAATAAGTATTGAACGCATGAAGAAAAAGAGGTGCAAAAAGGCATAGAAAGCCAAGAAACCAGCTGAAATCCATCGGAATTTAGGAAGCCATCCATCCCCCATCAGCGCAAATTAATTTCGGGTGGTTGAGTCCTGACTGATGGCCTTTAAAAAGGTCTGTGATTATCAGATTGTCACACCATAAAAAACTCATGATGGGTAGAAGCAAAGAGCTATCTCTAGACCTTTGCAACCTTATTGTTGCAAAACATAATGATGGCATTGGTTACAGGTGCATTTCTAAACTGCTGAATGTTCCAGTGAGCACTGTTGGAGCCATCATTCGGAAGTGGAAAGAGCATCATTTTACTATAAACCGGCCATGACCAGGAAGGATCTCCTCGCAAGATTTTTGACAGACGAATCAAAAGAATTATTATGGTTATTACTTATCCAAGAGCCAAAGACCATTTGTGGAGAGCTCCAGAAAGACCTGGAGTTAGCAGGTACTGCTGTTTCAAAGAAAGCAATAAGTAATGCAGTCAGCCGACATGGACTCTACTGTTTGCCCGCTCACCTTGTAAGACTCCATATTGAAGAAAAAGCTTGTTGAAGCTTATTTAAAGTTTGCTGCACAATAATTGGGCAAGCCATTAAAGTACTGGGAGGATATAGTCTGGTCAGATGAAACCAAAATTGAACTTTTTGAATGCCACAACACACAGTATGTTTGGAGGAAAAATGACACATCCCATCATGGTGTGGGGGTGTTTTTCAGCACATGGTACAGGCAGATTTCAAATAATTGAAGGAAAGATGAATGGACAAATGTACAGAGACATCCTTAATAAGAACCTGTTGTCATCTGCCAAGATGCTGAAGATGAAATGAGGGTGGCCATTTGAGCAAGACAATCCCAAACACACAGCCAAGGAAACTCTCAGCTGGCTCCAGAGAAGGAAAATAAAGATGCTAGAATGGCCCAGTTAGTCACCTGACCTGAATGCAATTGAAAATCTTTGGAATGAACTGAAGATCAGAGTTCATAGAAAACACCCACGGAAGCTTCAGGATTTCAAAACAGTTTATGTGGAAAAATGGGCTAAAATCACTCCTGGGCAATGCCTGCACCTAGTTTCTCCATACAGGAGGCGTCTGGAAGCTGTTATTGTGGTGATCCAAGCACTGATCCCATCTGTGCTCGGGTTACTCAGTGTTTTCCCTTTTCTCCCATATTATTTTGGGTTTTGTTATTATTGTCCTTCTGGGCTTTTATTGTGACAGCGTCTTGGCCGGACTTCCGGTTGTCAAAGCCGGGCCGGCGCTGTCACAGCTGATCTCAATTCCGTTAATTACATTCCCCTTTCCTGTTTGGTTCAGTTCTTTTGTGATTCAGTATTTAAGGAAGCAGCTGAGGCATACTCCTCGCTGCGATCTACATTTGTGTCCTGGACTGGAGTCCCTAAGCCCGGCTCCAGTCTCTCCTCGGTGTTCTGATCCATCTTCGCTTCAGCACTTGTGTGTGTTTCATAGTGTTAGGTTCCCTCCTCGCTTCACCCTTACATTCTTTGTCAGTATTTATTATTTGGTGTTCTAGTTTATGTATGTGTTTTGCCCCACGTGGCTGTTTACTTTATCCTTTTGTTAAATAATCCTTAATCCTTTTGTTACTGCTGGCTTCTGGTGCCTCATTAATGCCCTGAAAGGGGCATTCATGTCAGTAGATCACAGCCAAGAGAGGTGCCAGCCTCAGTAAGTTTGTTTTTGGCTTGAGTTTTTTCCCTTTTCCAGGTACCTGTGTGATTGGAGTTATGGTGGCATCTAGGACTAGATATTCGATGAGCCTGGGGTTTGACCTAATTCAGGCTTTGATGGAAATAGAAGGTCTCCTGTCCAACGCCCGTATGTTTGCCACCTCCGTAAACACGCAATGGTACCTGGACCTTGTAGCAGCTGCTGTAAAGCGCCATCCTCACCTGGCCGAGCACGCTGAGGGCATGGAGAGGATGGCCGAACTCGCGGCACTTCGGCGGAGGAACCATGGGCCGGTGAAGAGTCTTATCAGGAAGCCGAAGTCGGAGCCCACGGTGAGGCGTCCCTGCTCCTCGCCTCGGGACCAGGTTCCTGCCACCCATCCAGCCCTAAGTTCTGCATCACCGAAGGGCCATCTCCATACGCAGCAGAGGAAGAGGGCAGCCGGGGCCCCCTGTGAAGAGACACAGTGGGCAGCTGAGCTCATCAGGGGCCGCGTGGCTGAAGCACGCTCTTCCTCTCATCCCAGCGGAATCCTAAGGAACATGGTGGCAGCAGTTAGACTGGTGGAAGCTAATCCCGAACTCTGTAATTATCCTGAGTACGCTGAGCTGCTGGCCTCAGTTTCTGCGCAGCAGCGGCACTTTCCAGACTTGAATCTAGCCTCGTCCTCTGCTGGAAGATGCCGTTGCCCTGTCCGTGATCAACCTCTGCGAGATCCCTGTCCGGATCCTGTTCTGGGCCACCATGGGAACTCTGCCTCCCAGCCAGCTGTTTTCCCCGCGTCACGGCGGAAGTGAAAGACAGCAGCCCCAGCCTCCGGGTCATCCATCCCTGCTGTTCCATCAGCTTCTTGTCCCTGGACTCCCTCGGCTGCTCCTCCCTCCTCCTCGGCGCTCCCTTTAGCTGCTGTGAGCCCAGTGAGTCCTGCTTTGGCTGCGCCTGTCATCGATCCTGTGGGAGCGGCTCCTCCTCGTCTTCCCGGGGGGCCCTCAGTCACCATCCTCAGGGGAAAGGGGAGAACCAAGTCCGCTGCAGCAGGCACCATCGTTCCCCGGGAAAACAGGCAGTGTTTTTTCATTGTCAATCTCAGTGTAATGAATTGCCTTGTCTGATTCCTGGGGGTGCGCCTCAGGGTTCACAGTCCTCTGAGTTCCCTCCACCTGCTGCAGCCATAAACATTGAATCTGCAACCTCTGCGTCTCCTTCCCTTCTCTCCGAGCGTCCCCTGGTGCCAGGAGTAGACGGTCGGACGGAGGAGGAGCCTGTGGCCCTGGAGAGCCTGGTTCCAGTCTCGCAGCTGTGTCATGGGCAGAGGAGGAGGCCTGACTATCGTTTGGAGCCTGAGCCAACGATTAAGCGTCCCTGGGTCTCCGTGGAGGAGCAGTCAGCCCCAGCAGGTCACGGATCCTCTGCCACCATGCCGTGCGGGCCTTCAGCCTGGGCTTCAGCGCCAGGGCGTTCCCGGACTGTGAGGACCATTATGCCGGCTGCGGAGCCTACCGCAGCTGAGTTGGAACCAGGAATGGACCTCCAGATCGTTGAGCCTGGATCGTCGGAGTCCTGGATGGCGGTGGAGCCCGAGATCAGGCAAGTGCTCTATTTTGTCTTCTTGCTTTCTGTTCTGGAGCATTCTTGCCTGTCTCTTGGGGAGAAGAGCCGGGTGCAACCGACCGCTGCATCTGAGCTCGTCTCGCCGGGCTCTGCCGCTGTCGGTGATTCTGACATCTGTTCTCCCTGTCTATCCGAGCCTTCTCCCAGGGTCACACGAGACAAGTCAACTCCGGTCGTGGTCATTGAGGCTCCAGGTTCATGTTTGGAGGTCATCCCAGGTGCTGCACTGGCCCAATCGGGGTCCATCGTGGGTGCTGCGCCGGCCCACTTGGGGTCCATTGTGGGTGCTGTGCGAGCCCGGTCCGGGTCCACCGAGGGTGCTGCGCCAGTTCGATTCGAGGTCAGTGAGGGAGCTGCACATCCCCTTCTGCCTGACACCGGACTGGTTCCTCGTCTTCCCCCCATTCTCCTCCACCGGACGCCGTGGGGGTCTACTTTATTTGGGTCGGCTTCCCCTCGCTGTGCCTCTCGGTAGGAAGGCCGCCTCCGAGCTTCCCCCTCCGTTCCTGGTGGTCTAAGGATGCAGGTCAGCCGCCTGAAAGACTGTTTCGCCGGTTCTGTGTCCTGGGTCGGCCGCCCGAAGGACTGCTTCGTTGGTTCGGTGACTTGGGCCGGCCGCCTGAGGTTCTGTTTCCCCGGGTCTGGGACTTGGGTAGGCTGCCCAAACTGTTTTTTTTTCTCTTTTTTTATGTGGAATCTGGATGCGGGTAGACCGCCTGAACTGCCTTCTTTTCTTTTTTCCTCGCTCTCTACCTGCCAGGATCCCTATAGTTATGTTTTTCATGTTTTGGTTAAGGGATTGCCGTGTGTACTGTACATATATTTTTTTTTGTCTACTCCGTGGTGTTTGAGTATTTTCTAAGGTGATGTGTACCTGTATTTTTGTTTCCCTAGTCGGTGTACCGAGCAGTACTATACATATATTTTTTTTTCCTATTCTGTATTCCCCGAGTTTTCTTCTGTTTGAAGTGTATCGGCACTTTTGTTTTCACTTGTTCTTCTAGTTTGGTCATTTCTGTATTTAAGCCCCATCATTTTATGTTTGTCTCTTGTTGTTATCCATTCCTTGTGGGGGGGGTTTTCTCCTCTGGGTGTCGCTGTAGTCATTTTTTTTTTGTTTTTTGGTTCTCTCCCTCCTGGCCTGTTTCCCCCTCCGCCCTCCCTGGGTCAGTCCTGGTAGCCGCCTGGTTGGGGGGGGGGGGGGAGCTTTGGATGTTACGTTAGACGCCTGGAATACGCCTTTTGAACGGGGGGTACTGTGGTGATCCGAGCGCCTCAGTATTTTCCCTTTTCTCCCATATTATTTTGGGTTTTGTTATTATTGCCCTTCTGGCCTTTCATTGTGACAGCGTCTCGGCTGGACTTCCAGTTGTCAAAGCCGGGCCGGCGCTGTCACAGCTGATCTCAGTTCCGTTAATTACATTCTCCTTTCCTGTTTGGTTCAGTTCTTTTGTGATTCAGTATTTAAGGAAGCAGCTGAGGCTTACTCCTCGCTGCAGTCTACATTTGTGTCCTGGACTGGAGTCCCTAACCCCGGCTCCAGTCTCTCCTTGGTGTTCAGATCCATCTTCACTTCAGCACTTGTGTGTGTTTCATAGCGTTAGGTTCCCTCCTCGCTTCACCCTTACATTCTATGTCAGTATTTATTAAGATAAGATAAGATAAGATAAGCCTTTATTAGTCCCACAATGGGGAAATTCCAGGATTGCAACAGCATAGGGATAGCAACACTCAGAGCAACAATCAGAAGGCAAGAAAAAACAACATCTAGTAAACATATGTCCATATTACTATAAATGTATATATATAGACACACAGTGCAGAGCATTATGGCTGGTGAATGTGCAGCAGAAAGTCTAAGCTCTCTCTCCGCGGATGCAGCGGGCCAGCTGGAAGTCTTTGGGCATGATGGTGACCCCCTTAGCGAAGAAGAGACCCACCAGGTGGGCCTCGCTGGTCTCCTGCAGAGTCATGATGACGAAGCTCAGGAAACGCAGGACGGTCTTGAAGTCCTGAGCGATCTCCCTCACCAGGCGCTGGGCGGGCAGCTTACGGATGAGCAGCTCCGTGGATTTCTGGTAGCGACGGATCTCTCTCAGAGACACGGGCCTGTGACGGCGAGGCCTCTTCACTCTGCCGGTGGCCAGAGCGCCTCTCCGAGCAGCCCTGGTGGCTAGCCGTCTCCTGAGGGGCTTCTTCCTCCAGTAGATTTTACGGGCGGTCTGCTTGGTTCTTGCCATCGCTCTTTATTATTCTGTCTTATATTTCTTTCACGCCGCCTAAACTCCAGCCCGGCACCCGCGTCCTTTTCGCTACAGCTCCTGGTATGTCGAGTTTCCCATTAGCACCGGGCGGCGGCCAAGTGCTAGCTAGCACTAGCTCCTCCCCGCTGTAACGTCTCCCGCTGCAAACCGTGGCTCCGTCCGCCGACCTGGGAGACCCCCAGGGCGATCCGTGCGTCCGTGATATATATACAGAGTGAAAGGTGTAGAAAGAAGAAGGAAGATAAAAAAAAAGGCTGTTGCAACAGGCAGCCGACTCGTGTGGCGCCGCCGGTCCGGCGGAACCGGACCGGCGGTTATTATTTGGTGTTCTAGTTTATGTATGTGTTTTGCCCCACGTGGCTGTTTATCCTTTTGTTAAATAAACAGACAGTCTTACTGCTGGCTTCTGGTACCTCATTAATGCCCTGAAAGGGGCATTCATGTCAGTTATTACCAACAAAGGCTTTTCTACTAAATATTAAATGAATTTCACCAAGTGTGTTCAATACTTATTCCCTGTGTCATTCCACTTTATTAAATATAACTTGTTTTGTAAACACAGTTGCCTTGATTTCTTTGTATGTATGGATTACTTGGGTTATTACTGCTATCTGTTGAAAATCTCAGGTCAGTGACTCCATCAGAAATATACTGTATGTTTAATGAGAAAAATGTTGACCTGTTCAATACTTATTTTCCCTGCTGTATTTCAAGAACAATGAAAGCTAGGGTCACCAAACATGGTACACAGGTTCACCCTGACCTCCTACCTTACAGTAGGTTTGGGGTCAAGAGATCAAAGGTCGCACTACATGAGGTGTGCTGGCAATGGAGTAGGTGTGTGCGTTGCTGGCTCCTGCTATATTTTTTTTTTCAGTCTTACTTTTTAAACCCTACTTTGCTGTAAGCTATCAACGTTTTGGATGTTTAATACATGCGGAATCTGTTTTGAGTTGAGAAATATGTCCAAAACAAGAAAGCAGACTGAAAAGGAGGCAGCAGTGAACAATACTAACACTTAGCCAAGGATGCTAACATAGGCCTTAACCCTGCACTTGTTGCCTTGCTTGAGCAACACAGAATGTCCATAGCTGCTGACTTTAAAGCTTCATTTGATGTTATTAATGGCAAGCTGGACAAGATTCAAACAGATGTGGCTAACCAGGAGCAACGCATTGGCGACCTTGAAAGCAACGCGGAGGACGTCAGCCAGTGCCCAGCGGCGCTTGAAGCTACATGTGAGTCAATACAGGAGGAGAACAAGCTTTTGAAAAACAAACTTTCTGACCTGGAGGGAAGAAGCAGGAGGCTGAAAATTCGTCTGGTGGGTCTGCCGGAGTCCTTTGATGTGGGTCCACAGCCATCTGACTTTTTTCTTGGCTGTTGGTGGACGTTTTTGGCACACAAACTTTGCCATCTCCCCCAGAGCTGGATAGAGCCCACTGCAGCCTCATGCCCAAGCCGGGTCCGAATGGGAAGCCACGCGCTGTCATTATTTGTTTCCACCAGTTTCGGACCAAAGACTTGGTGATGAGAGAAGCGCGGAGACGCCGTGGGACTTTGGAATGTTGTGGACATAAACTTCAGTTCTACGAGGATTATAACGCCGACGTTCAGAAGCAACGAGCCGAATACAAGGAAGTTATGTCCGAGTTGTACAAGAGAGGTTTTCGCCCTTCTCTTCTCTTCCCCGCCAGGCTCCGGATAACTCTTCCAGACGGCAAAAACCAGTGGCTGGCGTCCGTCTCGGAGGCCACCCACTTCATGCAAACCATGGAGAGAAACCAGCGATCTCTGCCCTGAACTAGACATTCCTGGGTTGACCAACTATCACACTGGACTACTTGATTATTACTTCATTAAAGCTGCACTGACTGGACATTGATGCATTTTTAGATGTTCAAAACAAGGTAAAATTTGCTCCCTATACGTTGTTGTTTACTTAATTTTTTTTTTTTTTTTTTTTTTTTTTTTTTTTAGTTTAGGGTAAAATGTTCACACTATGCAGGATCGAAGCCAGTTGTATGGGAGTATTTTGATAGGATGAGAATAGAGCAGGAGATGGAGCGGTTGCTGTTCTATGCAACCGGCTGTAGTGTTATAGGTTTGGTTGTTGATTTTTTTTAAAAAAATTTTTGGGTGTTTTATTTTTTTTATGTTATCGATTTATTAACACCCTCCTCTTTTTTTCTTTTTTTTTCCCCCATTCCTACCCGTACTTCACCCCATCCCTTCTTGGGCTACACAACACAATATATAAATTTTACTTTTTGAATGAATAGTAATGTTACTTTGGTAAGCTGGAATGTGAAGGGGTTGAACCATCCAATTAAACGAAAGAGAGTCATGTCACGTCTCAAGCAATTTAAGCCTGGGGTACTGTTTTTGCAGGAAACCCATTTGCAGGATTCCGACCACTTGTGCTTGTCAAAATGTTGGTCAGGACAAGTTTTTCATTCAAATTTTAAAGCTAAG
The DNA here is from genome assembly GCA_020510985.1 of Pholidichthys leucotaenia. Classification (NCBI taxonomy): domain Eukaryota; kingdom Metazoa; phylum Chordata; class Actinopteri; order Cichliformes; family Pholidichthyidae; genus Pholidichthys; species Pholidichthys leucotaenia. The sequence continues at coordinate 207,095,318 of CM035839.1, forward strand.
GCCAGGGGCGCCGCTATTCTTATTGATCGAAATATCCCATTTATTCCCTCTAATGTTGTATTAGATAAAAATGGACGATTTGTAATAGTATCAGGTAAACTTGGCAATAAACATGTCACCTTGGCTAATCTGTATGCGCCAAACTTTGACGATGTACACTTTTTTCGCAACCTTTTTTCGCAGCTTCTAGACTTAAATACTCATTCTCTAATTCTTGGGGGTGACTTTAATTTGTATATGGATCGGATCTTAGACCGCTCATCCTCAAAACCTGCTAGTCTTAACAAATTTGCAACTTATGTTAAGTCTTTTCTTGAGGAATATAGCCTTACAGACCCTTGGCGTTTTTTACATCCTAACGGCAGGGACTATTCTTTCTTCTCTCACGTACACCACACTTATACCAGAATAGATTATTTTTTTTGTTGACAATTTATTAATTAATAACCTTAGCTCTTGCAGTTATGATAGCATCTCGGTTTCTGATCATGCCCCTCTTGTACTTAAAATGATCCTCCATGGATGTGACTCCATGAGAAAGCACTGGAGACTGGATCCATTATTACTTACAGATGAAAAACTGGTCGCGAATATTTCTTTTAAAATTAAGTTTTTTTTGAAAGAAAATAAAACTCCTGGTATGCCGAACAAAATGATATGGGAGGCCATGAAGGCATTTCTTAGGGGAGAAATTATTTCAATGGCAGCATTTAAAAGACGATCCACAATACAGGAACAGAAGGCTATTTTAGATCAAATCTTGGACACTGACAGGCAATATGCTCAATCTCCATCACCTGCTCTGTACAAGGAATGTTTGACATAACAAACTAAACTTAATTTACGCTCCACTCGACAAATTGAAGGTTGTTTAATAAGGAACAAGAGTGAATTTTATGAACATGGCGAAAAGACCGGTAAACTTCTAGCTAATCAAGTGCGCGGTATTAGAGCTAAGCAAATTATTACTGGAGTTAGGACAGATAAAGGAGATGTGACATCTGATCAACAAGTGATTAATGATATATTCAGGTCATTTTATTCCAAATTATATACCTCAGAATACACAACAAATTTAAAGGATCTGCAAGACTTCTTTGATTCTATTGATATCCCTTCGATTTCCTCAGAATCTCGGCAAATTCTAGAAGCTCCCATCACAAAAGAAGAAATTCAGCTGGCAATATCATCCATGCAATCAGGAAAATCTCCAGGACCTGATGGGTTTTCCGCTGATTTTTTCAAAAAATTCTCCGACGACCTTGCCCCTTTCCTTTGCCAAGTTTTTACAGAGTCGCTTGACTCTGGTACACTTCCTCCTTCATGTTACCAGGCCTGTATCACTGTGTTGCTTAAAAAAGATAAGGACCTTGTTGATTGTGCTTCTTACAGGCCTATTTCCTTGTTAAATACCGATGTTAAAATTTTGTCAAAGTTGTTAGCTTCAAGATTGGAAAAGATTCTTCCTTTTATAATTTCACAGGACCAAACCAGTTTCATTAAAAATCGCCATTCTTTCTTTAACTTGCGGCGGCTGTTTAATATTACTTACACTCCTCACCATAACATACCTGAATGTCTTATTAGTTTGGATGCTGAAAAGGCATTCGATAGGGTTGAGTGGGAGTATTTGCTTTTCACTTTGGAGAGGTTCGGTTTTGGTCCTTCCTTCTGTTCCTGGATTAAACTTCTCTATGCTAGTCCTTTAGCTTCAGTGTTAACTAATTGTTGCTATTCTGACTATTTTAGGCTTTTCCGTGGTATGAGACAAGGCTGTCCTTTGAGCCCGTTGCTCTTTGCCTTGGCAATTGAGCCGTTAGCTATTGCAATCCGTGGGAGCCGGGACTTTCTAGGCATTTGTAGGGGCGGCATCGAGCATAGGGTTTCACTCTGTCGACGATCTTTTATTATTTCTCTCCAACCCACTTACTTCCTTACCTGCTATACTCAACATTTTGGATAGTTTTAGTTGGTTTTCTGGTTATAAAATTAATTTCAATAAGAGTAAATTGTTTCCGATTGACTTCCGGTTATGGCGGCCACGTAGGAAGACGTGTTTCACACTGCTTTGCTTGTAAAACTAAAAATTTTACTAAAACTCTCTCAACTGGGGGACTTCCGGTTATGGCCGCTGCGTAGAAGGACGTGCTTCACTCTACTCTGCTCCTAAAAAAAAAAAAAATCGGCAAATAACTCTGTCAATTGGAACAAAACCTATCCCAACGTTTGGGCGAGGACATGCCGGTAAAGCCTAAGGCTGGGAAATCAGGTGGAGGAAAAACTGAATCGCCGAAACAGTCCAAGTTAACGGACTTTCACTTCCGTGATGAAGCAGAAAAATCCCCAAATATGGCGGAGGAAGCTAGCGGAGGAGCGGTGACTACTGGCGATGGCACAGGTGCGGTGCTCGCTGCCATTAGTTCAATGAGAGCAGACTTTTCCTCTAAACTTGACGGGATTATTGCAGCGATAGAAGGAATGAAAAAGGAGTTAAGCGACTGTGTGGAACGAGTTTCGCAGGTGGAGCTCCGAATTTCCAGAGCTGAGGATGACGTCTCCGGCCTACAATTAAAGGTGCGCACATTGGAATTTAAAAATAAACGTCTGGAAGATAATGTTCTGGATTTAGAATCCCGGTCGAGACGGAACAACCTGAGGCTGGTGGGTCTCCCGGAGAGAACGGAGGGTCTGGATCCATGTTCCTTTTTGGAAAAGTGGATCCCAGAAGCGCTGAACAACGCGGAGCTGCAGTCATCAGTCATCTTAGAAAGCGCCCACCGAATTGGCCCACCGAGAGATAACAATGCATCACCGAGGACGCTGATTATGAAGTACCTCAGCTACAGAGACAGGATGACGATCTCCAACGTGGCGCGAGCCAAAGGAGAAATTAAATACCAGGATCAACAGGTGCGGTTCTACCCAGATTTGGCCACAGGAATCTAACAATTAAGGAAACAGTTCGACCCCGCCCGTAAAGAGCTGCGCAACCTTGGGATTCGTCATGGAGTGATTTATCCTGCAAGACTGCTGGTCACGTATAAGGGCAGAACCCACATCTTCAAGACCCCTGAGGAGGCACAGGAGTTCATCAAGAAGATCCAAGAGGAGACTGGTGGGAGCTAAGCATGAACAAAATATAAGGTAGAATATTTAAGCATTTGCACAGGCATCTGACTGATCTGAAGCATATAGCAAGTTTACAAAATATAGATTGTATTATATATTAAAAAAAAAACCCTATGATGTACAAAGTTGCTATAAAATTTAGGAGTTAAGTTGGAAAACTACAGAAGAGAGTTAATGTTACGTCATTAAAAGTAGTAGAGTTAGGGTGATTGAGAGGAGAAAGAAAGAGTGGTTTTGACTGATCTTCGCGGGTGTGGAGCAGTCAATGGCTATAGCGGGAGACAGAATTTTTTTTTTTAATTTTGGGAGGATTACCACGAATGTGGGAAGGGGGAATTTGTTTGTGTGTAGTTTGTAGGATGAATGTTCAACCACTCATGTTTTTGCTTCTCTGTGTGAGCATGTTTACATTGCGAGGTAATCTCAAACTCCTTATTGAACATAGACCAAAGCGTTAATCTCAATTTAACCTCATGGAATTGCAGAGGTCTACAAAATTTAAAAAAACTTAAACAAGTTATGAATAAAATAAAAGATATGGGTTCAAAAATTGTGTTTTTCCAAGAAACTCATCTAATAGAGGAGGATGTAAAAAGAATTAGGAGAAGATGGCAAGGAAGTGTATTCACCTCATCATTTTCATCCCGAGCCAGGGGAGTTATGACTCTCATACATAAATCAGTCCCATTTCAAGTGAAAAATGTAATTGGAGACAAATTTGGAAGATATCTAATCATTCAAGGATCTTTGTTATTAGAAAATATAAATTTGGTGAACTTATATGGTCCCAATACAGATGATCAAAATTTCTTTACTAATTTATTCCTTATTTTATCTTCACTTACAGGGCAACATATAATAGCAGGGGATTTTAATTGTACATTGAATCCCAGTATAGATAGATCAACAGGACTAGACTGTACGCACAATGGATGCAGGATGATCATTAATCATTTCATGAAAGAATTGAGATTGCTAGATATATGGAGAGAAATGAAACCACAAGTTAAAGCCTATTCTCGTTATTCTAATATCTACAAGACATTGTCACGTATTGACTATTTTTTGATCTCCACAGAATTAAGGTCCAAGATTCAAAACTGCTTCTATGATGATATTGTGATCTCTGATCATGCACCCTGCTGTCTAATATATGTAGATAAGAAATTGACAAAGGAACCAGGTAGGTGGCAATTTCAGCATAAATGGCTTCAGGATGAGGAATTTGTTAAGTACATAGAAAAACAGATGAGTTCTTTGATATCAATACTACACAAACATCAGCATGTATAAAGTGGGAGGCTTTCAAAGCTTTTATTAGGGGGCATATTATTAGTTATACAGGTTCAAAATCTAAGAAGACTCGAGAGGAGAGAGTCCAATTGGAACATAAAATAAAAATTATTCAAGAAAAAGTGTATGCAGGAAGTGACCCAAAGTTAGAGAACGAATTACTGATTCTGAGAGCTGAATATGACAAAAAATCAGCGAATAGAGCTGCCTCGAGTCTTCTAAGATTGAAGCAATCTTTTTATGAACAAGGTGAAAAATCAGGAAAATTATTGGCATGGCAGATTAAACAATTAGAATTTAAAACACCAATTACCAGTATTATAAGTAACGGACAGCCAGTTGTAGATCCTTTAGAAATTAATAGTGCCTTTAGAGATCATTATGAAAAATTATATAATACAAAAAATGAAACTGACTTAACAAAACTAAATGGGTTTTTGGACAGATTATCTATACCGTGTATTCCAAATGAAAACAGGGAGATACTGGAGTCTAAAATTAGTCAAGAAGAAGTTGGGCTAGCCACTGATAATATGAAATCAGGAAAAAGTGCAGGACCAGATGGTCTTCCAGTTGACCTTTATAAAAAATTTAAGAATAAATTAATAAAACCATTTTTGGAAATGGTTTTAGAAGCATTTCAAAATAGTAATTTACCACCATACATGAATAATGCCTTAATTATACTGTTGCCAAAACCAGGTAAACCCTCTAATAAATGTGGAAATATGAGACCAATAAGCCTATTAAATGCTGACCTTAAGATAATCTGTAAAATTTTAGCAAAACGACTACAAGAAATATTACCAAATATTATTAACCGAGATCAGAATGGCTTTATAAAGGGAAGACAAGGCTTCCGTAATGTAAGAAGACTATTTAATATTATCTATTCTAATAAAGAAGCACCGGATACAGCTCTCCTATCACGGGATGCCGAAAAGGCCTTTGATAGGGTCGAATGGCCCTTTCTTTTTGAAGTTTTACAAAGGTTTGGAATTGGAAATAATTTCATAAAATGGGTTCAGATAATATACAATAATGCTACAGCAGAAATCCTAACAAACAGCAATATTTCAAAATCAATAAATATCAATAGAGGATGTCGACAAGGCTGCCCACTTTCACCTTTACTGTTTACTATGGCAATTGAACCTTTAGCGATGACAGTACGTTTACATCCACAAATATATGGAATTAAAGTAGGACCAACAGAACATAAAATCTCCCTGTATGCCGATGACATAATTTTGTTTATGTCGAATCTTAAAAAAATCAATTCCGACCTTGTTGAATTTAATAAAGAATTTTGGGGAAATATCAGGATATAAAATAAATAAAACTCTTCAATATTAATGCTAAATGAGACCCAGAGAAATCACCCAGCTCCTGAGGTAAATCAATTCAATGTTGTAAATCAGTTTAAATAATTAGGAATCCAAATTGTGCCTAAGCTAGAATTAGTTGCCAGTACCAACTATGAAGCCTTAATGACAGACATTAATGAGTTACTTCAGAGATGGATGTCACTACCAATGTCGATGATCGGGAGAATCAATATAATTAAAAGTAATATTTTACCCAAAATACTTTATTTATTTCAATACATTCCTTTACCACCACCTTCAGATCTATTCTCAAGAATTAAAAAAAAGTTAGTGGAATTTTTATGGAACAATAGGAAGGCTAGATTACGTCTGTCCTTACTATATTTACCATTTGATCGTGGAGGTCTGAAATGTCCAAACTTTATGTTGTATTACTGGTCAGCACAACTGAGGTCTATGACATATTATTTTTCATCAAATGATCTCCCTCACTGGACTGAAATGGAATCATACAATTTACCTTTACCTCTTCCCATATTCATATACTCAGACTCGGCAAAAAAATTACAGAAACAAGTTAAAAATCCATTTGTAAAGCATATGATCAAAATATGGTGTGAAACCACAAAATATTTAAAAGAACCACACTTACTGTCACAATTTAGCCCAATATGGGGTAATCAATATTTTAAACCAGGGAGAGCGGATGCTGTATTTAAAGTATGGAATTTAAAAGGGATTCAAAAGATTCAAGACTTATATCTGTCATGTTCAAATAACATAATGTCTTTTGAAGAACTGAGGATCAAATTTAATCTTAATAGAACACATTTTTTAAAATATCTTCAGCTTAGGAACTTTATTCGATCAAATCAAAATAATGCTCTCATCCGACCTACTTATTCATCCTTGGAAAAAATTTTGACGAAAGATAGTAAGAGAAAGGGTATTATTTCAGAGTTTTATAACTCATTGACACTATTCTCAAGTGAAAACTCACAGAAAAGATTGAATTATTGGAAAGAAGACCTGCAAACTGAAATTTCAGAGGAACAATGGGAATTGGCTTGTACAGAAGCTCAAACCAAATCAATTAATGTACGTCTTAAATTGATACATTTTAAATGGTTAATGCGGATATGTGTTACACCGGTGGAGTTAAATAGATATAACAAAAACATACCAGATACGTGCACAAAATGTATGGAAAGTAAAGGAACCCTATTTCATTGTTTATGGGAATGTAGAAAAATTAGAATGTTTTGGGAAGAGGTGAGGGTAACAATTGAAAAAATAATTTCAAAACAAATCATATTGAATCCTAAATTGTTTTTGTTGGGTCTGTATCCAGAAAAGCATAGCTTTAATAAGAGTGAAAGAGCATTCATAGACCTCAGTCTGCTTAATGCCAAAAAATGTATTGCACTACTGTGGAAAAAGACTCATAGACCAGATGTGACTCAGTGGTTAAGACAGATGTTAACAAACCTTCCACTAGAAAGAATAACATACATACTGAAATCAAAGGAAATTGTGTTTGAGAATATATGGAGACCTTTCATTGATTATGTAAAGAATTTAAACATAACTTTTGAAGAAGAAGGTGAATGATGTGTGTGGACCTTGTAAATTCCAAACTGGTGAATGTATAATATGTATACTTATGTAATGGATTGCCTAGACTAAACAGAGGAGCATTGTTGAAGACCTGTCTTTGTTAGTGGTTGTTGGTGTTTTTTAGTACAATTTTTATTTTTTTATTTTTTTTTAAATTACTTTAGTGTTAGTGTTTGATTGTTTGTGTTGTGTTTGTAAAAAAGGTTCAATAAAAAATATTGTGGAAAAAAAAAACCTCTCTCAATTGGAACAAAAACCCATCCCAGTGTTTTGGCGTGGATATGGTAAAGACCAAGGTTGGAAAATTAGGTGGAGGAAAAGGCAACTTGACAAAACAATCCAAGCTAACGGACTTCCACGCTCAAGGTGAGGCAGGGAAAACTCCAGAGGCAATGGCGGAGGATGGAGCCAGCAGCGGAGCGGGAACTGCTGGGGAGGGGACAAGCGTAGTGCTCGCTGCCATCACCTCCATGAGAACAGAGTTTTCGTCTATATTTGATGGGATTATAACAGCGATAGAAGGTATGAGGAAAGAAATAAACAACTGTTTGGAGCGAGTGTCGCAGGCGGAGCTCCGAATATCAAGTGCTGAGGATGACGTCACCAGCCTGCAAATTAAACTGCAAACAATGGAATTAAAAAGAAAACGTCTGGAAGATAACGTCCTAGACTTGGAATCCCGCTTGCGACGGAATAATTTGAGGCTGGTGGGCCTCCCGGAGGGAGCGGAGGGACAGGACTCATGTTCCTTTTTGGAAAAGTGGATTCCAGAAGCGCTGAACAACGCGGACCTGCAGTCATCGGTCGTTTTAGAGAGTGCTCACCGAATCGGCCCACAGAGAGATAATAAGACACCACCGAGGACGCTGATTATGAAGTTCCTCAACTACAGAGACAAGATGACAGTCACCAATGCGGTGCGAGCTAAAGGGGAAATTAAATACCAGGATCAACAGGTGCGGTTCTACCCAGACTTCGCCACAGGAATACAACAATTAAGGAGGCAGTTCGACCCTGCCCGCAAAGAGCTGCGCAACCTCGGGATTTGTCACGGAGTAATTCATCCGGCAAGACTGCTGGTCACATATAAGGGGAGAACCCACACCTTCAAGACCCTCAAGAGGTGCAGGAGCTCATCAAGCAGATCCAAAAGGAAACTGGTGGGAGCTAAGCATGAACATGACAAAGGTAGAACATTTAAGCGTATGTACGGACATCTGATTGATCTGAAACGTATAATAAGTCTACAAAATACAGACTGTATTTAAAAAAAAAAAGCTATGATGTACAACGTTGCTAAAAAACTATGAAGTTATGCTGAAAAAACTACAGAAGAGAGTTAATGTTATAAGAATAGTAGTAGTGTCAGGGTGATTTTGAGGAGAAAGAGAGAGTGGTTTGACTGATCCTCGCAGGTGTGGAACAGTCACTAGCTATAATGGGAGACAGAATTTTTTTGATTTTGGGGGGATTACCACGAATGTGGGGAAAGGGAAATTGTTTTTGTTTAGTTTGTAGGATGAATGTTCCATCATCCATGTTTTTGCTTCTCTGTAAGAGTATGTTCATATTGCAAGGTAATCTCAAACTCTTTACTGATCATAGATCAAAGCGTTAATCTTAATTTAACTTCATGGAATTGCAGAGGTCTACAAAATCTTAAAAAACTTAAACAAGTTATGAATAAAATAAAAGACATGGATTCAAAAAATGTATTTTTACAAGAAACTCCTCTAATAGAGGAGGATGTAAAAAGAATTAGGAGAAGATGTCAAGGTAACGTGTTCACCTCATCATTTTCATCCCGAGCCAGGGGAGTTATGACTCTCATACACATAACAGTCCCATTTCAAGTGAAAAATGTAATTGGAGACAAATTTGAAAGATATCTAATCATCCAAGGATCTTTGTTATTAGAAAATATAAATCTGGTGAACTTATATGGCCCCAATATTGATGATCAAAACTTCTTTGTTAATTTATTCCTTACTTTATCATCACTTACAGGGCAACATATAATAGCAGGGGATTTTAATTGTACATTGAATCCCATTATAGATAGGTCAACAGGACTGGATGCAGGATGACCATTAATCATTTTATGAAAGAATTGAGATTGCTAGATATATGGAGAGAAATGAAACCACAAGTCAAAGCCTATTCTTGTTATGCTAATACCTATAAGACATTCTCACGTATTGACTACTTTTTGATCTCTACAGAATTAAGGTCCAAGATTCAAAACTGTTTCTATGATAACATTGTGATCTCTGATCATGCACCCTGCTGTCTAATATATGTAGATAAGAAATTGACAAAGGATCCAGGTAGGTGGCATTTTCAGCATAAATGGCTTCAGGATGAGGAATTTGTTAAGTACATAGAAAAACAGATAGATGAGTTCTTTGATATTAATACTACACAAACAACGGCATGTATAAAGTGGGAGGCTTTCAAAGCTTTTATTAGGGGGCATATTATTAGTTATTCAGGTTCAAAATCTAAGAAGACCTGAGAGGAGAGAGTCCAATTGGAACGTAAAATAAAAATTCTTCAAGAAGAAGTGTATGCAGGAAGTAACCCACAGTTAGAGAATGAATTACTGATTCTGAGAGCAGAATATGACAAAAAAATCAGCAAATAGAGCTGCCTCGAGTCTTCTAAGATTGAAGCAAACCTTTTATGAACAAGGTGAAAAATCAGGAAAATTATTGGCATGGCAGATTAAACAATTAGAATTTAAAACACCAATTACCAGTATTATAAGTAACGGACAGGTAGTTATAGATCCTTTAGAAATTAATAGTGCCTTTAGAGATTATTATGAAAAACTATGATACAAAAAATGAAACTGACTTAACAAAACTAAATGGGTTTTTGGGTGGATTATCTATACCGTGTATTCCAAATGAAAACAGGGAGATACTGGAGTCTAAAATTAGTCAAGAAGAAGTTGGGCAAGCCATTGATAATATGAAATCAGGAAAAAGAGCAGGACCAGATGGTCTTCCAGTTGACCTCTATAAAAAATTTAAGAATAAATTAATAAAACCACTTTTGAAAATGGTTTTAGAAGCATTTCAAAATGGTAATTTACCACCATACATGAATAATGCCTTAATTATACTGTTGCCAAAACCAGGTAAACCCCCTTATAGGGGGCCCTATTAATAAGCCCTAATAAGTGGCCCCTAATAAGTGGCATTACTGCAGCCGATAGGAAGAGACTGAACAAACTGATCAAGAAAGCTAGCTCCGTCCTGGGGCAGCGCCTTGATCCGGTGGAGGAGATAGGAGAGAGAAGGACGGTGGCTAAACTGTCATCTCTGCTGGAGTCCGAGTTCCACCCTATGCAGGACATACTGAATGCACTGAGGAGCTCATTTAGCAGTAGACTACATCATCCCAGGTGCACAACCGAGAGGTTTCGCAGGTCCTTCCTACCAACAGCTGTCAGACTGTACAACCTAAGCAGGGCTGCTCGCAGAGATAGCAAAAAGACGTAACAACCTAATAGTTTTTTTTTTGAATGCAAAAGATGCAATAGACTTACACAATGGTCTCCTCCGGCATACAACTAGGAAAATACCGGTAGCTACGGAGGGTGAGAATATGTATGGGCACATAATCATACCATGTAGGATAACTGACATAATGCACGGCTCAGGAGACACACACGCAGGCTCAGGGTAGATCTAATAGCTTTATTAACAACAAGTGTGTATGAGTGTGTGTCTGCGAGATGTGAATGTGTTGGTGGTGGCGTCTGCGTCGGGCACGGAGGCAGGAGGCCGTACAGCCGGACAACTCTATGGGAGAAGCAAAGGGAGAAGGGTAACGGGCACCACACCAACACAGGAGATATGACAATGATGACTGGCTTACTTGGGAATGGCAGGTGGCTGGCACAGCAAGGGTGAAGCCCGGAAGACAGCGACCTGGAGCGCCCGGTGCAGCAGTGAGGGAATGGTGGCAGAGAGGAGTGGTCCGCCGCCGGGAAATCCACCTGTGCACAGGGGAGCAGAAGCAAGAGTAGCGAGTGAAGACTGACGGCTTCAGGCCGAAGCCCAGGGCGAGGCGGCTTAAATCCCTCGCCGCTGATGAGGTGCAGGTGTGCGTGCAGCTGGCGCCGCAGATGGGCGGCGAGGCGTGACAGTACTCCCCCCTCTAGCAGCGCCTCCTGGCGATGGTTTCTCCAGGTGCGCTCGATGGAACTCAGTAATGAGGGACGGGTCCAACACAAATGACGAGGATACCCATTGCCGATGTTCAGGCCCATAACCCTCCCAGTCCACCAAGTACTGCAACCCGCGACCCTGGCACCGGGAGTCCAGGATAGAGGAGACAGGCCAGGCCGGATGGCCATCAATCATCCGGGGCGCGGGCTGCGCAGCAGGAGGAGGGCAAAGGGGATCGGAGACTGCCGGCTTCACCTTGGAAACATGGAAGGTGGGGTGGATGCGGAGGGAGGGGGGAATAGCTACACGCACAGCCACCGGGTTGATAATCCTGGTGATGGGGTATGGGCCCATAAAACGCTGTGCCAGCTTCCTCCTCTCACCCTTTAAAATGACGTCCTGGGTAGACACATAGACACGCTAGCCCACCTGGTACGCTGGGGCAGGTCTTCTGTGCCGGTCCGCCGTGGATTTGTTGCGCTCCGCCGTGCGTAAAAGCGCATTGCGCGCCGACGCCCAGATGGAACGGCACTGCCTGAGGTGCACCCGAACTGAGGGGACAGTTACCTCACTCTCCTGCACTGGGAAAAGAGGGGGGTCGTAGCCCAGGGACGCCTTAAAGGGAGACATCCCTGTGGCAGAAGAGCGGGCGGTGTTGTGGGCGTACTCAACCCAGGCGAGATGGTTACTCCAGGACGCAGGCTTGGATGCAGTGAAGCAGCGGAGCGCAGCCTCCAGCTCCTGGTTGGTCCGCTCACACTGCCCGTTGGTTTGGGGGTGATGGCCGGAGGAGAGGCTTACCTTGGCTCCCAGGGCGTTGCAAAAGGACCTCCAAACCTCTGAGGAAAATTGGGGCCCCCGGTCCGAGACCACGTCCACCGGAATCCCGTGCAGCCTGACCACGTGTTGGATTAGGAGGTCCGCCGTCTCCAGGGCAGATGGAAGACCTCGTAGCGGGATGAAGTGCGCCGCCTTGGAGAAACGGTCTACGATGGTCAGGACAGTGTCGAAGGTGTTAGAGACTGGGAGTCCCGTGACGAAATACAGGGCGATATGCGACCAGGGCCTGCCAGGGACGGGCAGAGGCTGGAGCAAACCCGCTGGAGGGGCATTACCTGATTTACTGGTGGCACATACAGGGCAGGCCCGGGCGTAGCGGGCAGCGTCCTTCCGCAGGCCCGGCCACCAGAAGGACCGTTGAAGAAGGTCGATCATCCGGGAGGAACCAGGGTGGCAGGTGAGCTTAGATGTGTGCAGCCAGTGGATGACCTCCCCCCGGACCGTGGATGGCACAAAAAGCCTCCCCTCCGGTCCGCCGCCAGGGTCAGTTTCCGATTCCTGCGCCTGCCGGACCTTACTTTCTATGTCCCAAGTGACGGCTCCCACGATGCACGACCTGGGCAGGATGGTGTGGACCGTGTCCTCAGACGCCTCAGGGGCAAATTGCCTAGAGAGGGCGTCGGGCAGGCCGTTCTTGGAGCCAGGCCTGAAGGTGATGTTAAAACGGAACCTGGCAAAGAACAAGGACCAACGCGCCTGGCGGGCGTTCAGACGCTTGGCAGATCTTAAGTATTCCAAGTTCTTGTGGTCAGTCAGGACCACGAACGGCAGGTCCGCCCCCTCTAGCCAGTGACGCCACTCCTGCAGCGCGAGCTTGATGGCGAGGAGCTCTCTGTCCCCCACGTCGTAGTTCTGTTCCGCCGGGCACAAGCGCCGAGAGAAGAAAGCGCAGGGCTGTTTGACTCCGTCATCAGGCGACCGCTGAGATAGAACCGCCCCCACTCCCGTGTCCGAAGCATCCACCTCCACGATGCATTGCAGCGAGGGATCGACTTGGCTGAGGACCCGGGAGGAGGAGAACTCCGCCTTCAGCGCCTGGAAAGCGGCTGCGACCTTTTCGGTCCACCGGAACGGGACCTTAGGGGACGTGAGGCGGGTCAGAGGGCCGACGACGGTGCCAAAATTCGGGACGAAGCGGCGGTAGAAGTTTGCAAACCCAATAAATTGTTGCACCTGCTTCCTTGATGTAGGTGTAGGCCATTCCACCACCGCCTTCACCTTCACTGGGTCCGGAAGCACCTGGTCGTGGGAGATGACGAACCCGAGGAAGGACGTAGTCTTAGCGTAGAATTCACACTTTTCTGCCTTCACATATAACCGGTTCTCCAGCAGCCTTTGGAGGACCCGCCTCACATGGACCCGGTGCTCGTCCCTGGATTTGGAGACGATGAGGATGTCATCCAGGTAGACGAACACAAACAGGCCGATGAAATCCCGGAGGACGTCATTTATTAGGCGCTGAAAGACGGCAGGAGCATTGGTCAACCCAAACGGCATCACCAGGTACTCGAAATGGCCGTTCGGGGTACGGAAGGCTGTCTTCCACTCATCTCCCTCCCGGATCCGGACGAGGTGGTATGCGCTGCGTAAATCCAGCTTGGTGAACCAAGTCGCCCCCTGGAGGGAGTGGAAGGCGGTGTCCATTAGTGGCAGGGTGTAGCGATCCTTCTCCGTGATATCATTCAGGGCGCGGTAGTCGATACAAGGACGGAGGGAACTGTCCTTCTTGCCCACGAAGAAGAATCCTGCGCCTAATGGTGATGACGAGGGACGGATGATTCCAGCACTCAGCGATTCCTTGAGGTAGGAATTCATAGCCTCCTTCTCTGGCGCCGACAGGCTGTAAAGTCGCCCAGAGGGTAAGGGTGCCCCCTGGCGGATGTTTATCGCACAGTCGTAGGGCCTGTGTGGAGGAAGAGACATCGCCTTGGACTTGCTGAAAACCATACCCAGGTCGTGAAATTCTGATGGCACCAGGGAGAGATCCGGGGGCGCAGCGTCCTTAGGAGTTGGAGAAGAGGACAGAGAGCAGGCAGTGGATTGCAGGCAGGTGCTCATGCAGAAGGAACTCCATGCCGATACCCTGGCGGACTTCCAATCCAGGACGGGGTTATGGAGGCGAAGCCAGGGGTATCCCAGGATGACGGGCGACACAGAGTTGGGGAGGACGTAGAAAGTGATTTCCTCCCGGTGGTTCCCAGAGATGATCACAGGGACAGGGACGGTCTGGTGTGTGACTCTCCCCAGGGGGACATGGGAGAGGTTGACCAGGGCGAGAGGGGATTTGAGGGCTTGGCAACGGATGCCCAATCGGGTTGCCAGGCTTTGTGAAATAAAGCTGCCCTCCGCGCCCGAATCCACCAGTGCGTGGGTGAGGTGCCCAGTGGGGTTGTGACAAAACTGGACGGGCAGCTTCAATTGGGAGAGGGGATTTAACCGATTGACGTCCGCGAGGCCCCCTACAGTGACTCGCGGACCTCCCCGTTTGGCTTTCTGTGGGCAAAGCTCCACCGTGTGTTGGCTGTCTCCGCAATACATGCAGAGACCCAACTCACGGCGGCGTTGTTTCTCCGCAGGAGGGAGCTTTGTCCAGCCCATCACCATCGGCTCCGACTCCTCGGAGCGCGATGGTGGCGGCAACGCCAGGGGGCGAGCTTGGGACAGGCGCGACGAGGCACCACGAGAGCGAGAAGAAGACGACTTCCGCTCCGAGGTGCGCTCGCGCAACCTGTTATCCAGGCTGATGGCTAGGGACGTTAGCTCCGCTAAAGTCTCTGGGATATCCCGCCCAGCCAGTTCGTCCCTCAGACCATCACTGAGACTGCGGAGGAAGATGCCGCAGAATGAACGTTCATCCCAGCCAACCTCCTCCGCCGCTACCCGGAAGTCGATTGCGTAATCAGCTGCCGACCGGCTTCCCTGCTGGAGGCTGAGAAGCCGATCGACCTGAACGCTCTCAGTACGAGAATGATCAAAGACTTCCAGGAACTGTCTCACGAATTGGCCATAGGTGAGGGTGGCGTAACTGGGCTTCGCCATTATGGCGTAAGCCCAAGTAAGCGCTCGCCCCTCCAGGAGATTCCCTATGTAGCCAATTCGGCTATGGTCTGAGGGAAAATCTCCGGGCACACGGTGGAACACGGACTCACATTGCATTATAAACCCCCGTGCTCCGCCGAGCTTACCGCGAAAGCGGGCGGGGGTCGGAATGGGTGTGAGCCGAACCGGTGCTACCGGAGCAGGCTGGACGGCCGCTGGAGCAGCAGGAGCCGCGCCGCCCTGACGAGCCGGGGGGAACGGCTGTTGGGGGTCCAAGCAGTCCAATCGGTTAGTGATGATGGATAATTGATTTAGAATCACCTGTTGCTGGTGGGCTATTAGGTCCACTCGAGCCTCGAGGGTGGAAAGTCGGCGTGTGAGCCCGCCATCTGCTGAGCCGCTCTGCTGAAGCCGTACTGACATAATGCACGGCTCAGGAGACACACACGCAGGCTCAGGGTAGATCTAATAGCTTTATTAACAACAAGTGTGTATGAGTGTGTGTCTGCGAGATGTGAATGTGTTGGTGGTGGCGTCTGCATCGGGCACGGAGGCAGGAGGCCGTACAGCCGGACAACCCTATGGGAGAAGCAAAGGGAGAAGGGTAACGGGCACCACACCAACACAGGAGATATGACAATGATGACTGGCTTACTTGGGAATGGCAGGTGGCTGGCACAGCAAGGGTGAAGCCCGGAAGACAGCGACCTGGAGCGCCCGGTGCAGCAGTGAGGGAATGGTGGCAGAGAGGAGTGGTCCGCCGCCGGGAAATCCACCTGTGCACAGGGGAGCAGAAGCAAGAGTAGCGAGTGAAGACTGACGGCTTCAGGCCAAAGCCCAGGGCAAGGCGGCTTAAATCCCTCGCCGCTGATGAGGTGCAGGTGTGCGTGCAGCTGGCGCCGCAGATGGGCGGCGAGGCGTGACAATAACTAAGTAGACGGTTGTGCTGTTTCATCCCATCTAGCAACAATACTCTGCACTGTGTGTGTTTATACATTTACATATTTATTTCATCTAGCTACAATGCTCCGCACTGGGTGTGTTTATGTTTATGTTTATATTTATATATCTATATATTCATTCCATCTAGCTACAATGCTCCGCACTGTGTGTTTATATATTTACATTTTTTTTTCCACCTAGCTGCAATGCTCCATACTGTGTGTTTATATATCTACATATTATTTCATCTAGCTACATTGCTCCGCACTGTGTTTATATATTTACATATTTATTCCATCTAGCTGCAATGCTCCGTACTGTGTGTTTATATACTCATATATTTATCCCATCCAGCTACAATGCTCTACACTGTGTGTCTGTGTCACGCCGCGCCGCTCATCAGCGGCGCCACCTGCTCGCACACCTGTTCATCGTCAGCGGCGAGGGATATAAGCCGCCTCGCCCTGAGCTTCAGCCTGAAGCCGTCAGACTTCATTCCCCGTCTACGTGACGCTACTCTTTCTTCAGCACGACGCTGTGCGGTAAGAACCACTTACCTCATATTCTCCAGTCTGCTCCCCTGTGCACAGGTGGATTCCTCGGCGGCGGACAACTCCGTCCCTCGTCCTTCCTCGCTGCTGCACCGAGTCCTGCAGGTGGCTGTCTCCCGGGGTCCCGTCCTTGTTGTGCCAGTCATCTGTCCCAAGCAAGTAAGCTTCTCCCTCGCCTATTCTCCTCCTGTGTTGGTGTGTGCCCATCACCCTGTGTCTCTGTTCTCTCCCATAGGGTTGCCGGCTGTACGGTCTCCTGCCTCTGTGCCTGAAGCAGACGCCGCCACCAACACATTAACATTCCGCAGACACACACTCATACACCCCTGTTGTTAATAAACAGTTTGAACTACTCTGAGCCTGTGTGTGTGCGTCTCCTGAGCCGAACGTTATGTCAGTACGGCTTCAGCAGAGCGGCTCGGCAGACGGCGGGCTCGCGCACCGGCTTACCACTCTCGAGGCTCGAGTGGATCAAGTTGTTTATCAGCAACAGGTGATCCTTAATCAATTAGTTAACATCACTAACCGATTGGACCGCCTGGACCCCCAGCAGCCGTTCCCCCCGGCTCGCCAGGGTGGCGCGGCTCCTGCTGTTCCAGCGGCCGTCCAGCCGGCTCCAGTGGCACCGGTTCGGCTCACACCAATTCCGACCCCCGCCCGCTTTAGCGGAAAGCTCGGCGGAGCGCGGGGGTTCATTATGCAGTGTGAGTCCGTGTTCCACCGTGTGCCCGGAGATTTTCCCTCGGATCACAGTCGAATTGGTTACATAGGGAATCTCCTGGAGGGGCGCGCGTTAACTTGGACCTACGCCATAATGGCGAAGCCCAGTTACGCCACCCTCACCTACGACCAATTCGTGGGGCGCTTCCTGGAAGTCTTCGACCATTCTCGAACCGAGACGGTCCAAGTCGATCGGCTTCTCGCTCTCCAGCAGGGAAGCCGGTCGGCAGCGGACTATGCGGTCGACTACCGGGTAGCGGCGGAGGAATTGGGCTGGGACGAGCGCTCCCTCTGTGGCCTGTTCCTCCACAGCCTCAATGATGATCTGAGGGATGAACTGGCTGGGTGGGATATCCCTGGAACGCTAGCGGAGCTAACTTCCCTAGCCATCAGCTTGGATAACAGGCTGCGCGAGCGCTCCTCAGGACGGAAGTCGTCTACTTCTCGCCCTCGGGGAGCCTCGCTGCGCCTGCTCCAAGCTCGCCCCCTGGCGGCGCCGCCACCATTGCGCCCCGAGGAGTCGGAGCCGATGGTGACGGGCTGGACAAAGCTCTCCCCGGCAGAGAGACAACGCCGCCGTGAGTTGAATCTCTGCATGTATTGCGGAGATAATCAACACACGGTGGAGCTTTGTCCACAAAAGCCAAACGGCGGGGTCCGCGAGTCACTGTAGGGGGCCTCGCGGACGTCAATCGGTTAAGTCCCCTTACTCAATTGAAGCTGCCCATCCGTTTCTGCCACAACCCCACTGGGCATCTCACCCACGCACTGGTGGATTCGGGCGCAGAAGGCAGCTTCATTTCACAGAGCCTGGCAACCCGTTTGGGCATCCGCTGTCAGGCACTGAAGAATCCCATCTCCCTTGTCAACCTCTCCCGTGCCTCCCTTGGGAGAGTATCACACCAGACCATCCCCGTCCCGGTCATCATCTCGGGAAACCACCGGGAGGAGATGACCTTTTATGTCCTACCCAACTCTGTGTCGCCCGTCATCCTGGGGTATCCCTGGCTACGCCTTCACAACCCTGTCCTGGATTGGAAGTCAGCTGGGGTATCGGCATGGAGCACGTTCTGCATGGGCACCTGCCTTCAGTCCGCTGCCTGCTCTCCGTCCGCTTCTCCCCCTGCGACGGACGCTGCACCCCCGGACCTGTCTCTGGTGCCCCCGGAATTTCACGACCTGGGTATGGTGTTCAGTAAGACTAAAGCTATGTCTCTCCCCCCTCATCGGCCCTATGACTGTGCCATCAACCTCCGCCAGGGGGCCCCCTTACCTTCTGGTCGGCTCTATAGCCTGTCAGCGCCGGAGAAGGAGACAATGAACGCCTACCTGAAGGAATCATTGAACGCTGGGATAATCCGCCCATCATCGTCACCCGTGGGGGCAGGGTTCTTCTTCGTTGGGAAAAAGGATGGGTCCCTCCGCCCTTGCATAGACTACTGGGCTCTCAACGACATCACCGAGAAGGACCGTTACACCCTGCCTCTCATGGACACTGCTTTCCACTCCCTCCAGGGGGCGACCTGGTTCACCAAGCTGGATCTACGCAGCGCATACCACCTCGTCCGGATCCGGGAGGGAGATGAGTGGAAGACAGCCTTCCGTACCCCGAACGGCCACTTTGAATACCTGGTAATGCCGTTCGGGTTGACCAACGCTCCTGCCGTCTTTCAGCGCCTCATTAATGACGTCCTCCGGGACTTCATCGGCCTTTTCGTGTTCGTCTACCTGGACGATATTCTCATCTTCTCCAAGTCCAGGGACGAGCACCAGGTCCATGTGAGGCGGGTCCTCCAAAGACTGCTGGAGAATCGACTATACGTGAAGGCTGAAAAATGTGAATTTTACGCCAGGACTACATCCTTCCTGGGGTTCATCATCGCCCACGACAAGGTGCTCCCAGACCCAGAGAAGGTGAAGGCGGTGGTGGAATGGCCTACACCTGCGTCCCGGAAGCAGGTGCAACAGTTCGTTGGCTTTGCCAATTTCTACCGCCGCTTTGTCCCCAACTTCAGTTCCATCGTCGGACCACTGACCCGCCTCACGTCCCCTAAGGTCCCGTTCCGGTGGACCGAAGAGGTCGCTTCTGCCTTTCAGGCGCTGAAGGCGGAGTTCTCCTCCTCCCGGGTCCTTCGCCAGGTCGACCCCGCGCTGCAGTGCATCGTGGAGGTAGACACCTCGGACACAGGAGTGGGAGCAGTGCTATCCCAGCGGTCGCCGGACGATGGCGCCAAACGGCCCTGCGCCTTCTTCTCCCGGTGCTTGTCCCCGGCGGAGAGGAACTACGATGTGGGGGACAGAGAGCTCTTGGCCATCAAACTCGCCCTGCAGGAGTGGCGCCACTGGCTAGAGGGGGCGAACCTGCCGTTCGTGGTCCTGACGGACCACAAGAACTTGGAATACCTACGATCTGCCAAGCGCCTGAACGCCCGCCAGGCGCGCTGGTCCTTGTTCTTCGCCAGGTTCCAGTTCTCCATCACCTTCAGGCCTGGCTCTAAGAACGGCCTGCCTGACGCCCTCTCTAGGCAATTCACCCCCGTGGAGTCGGAGGAAACGCCCCACACCATCCTGCCCAGGTCGTGCGTCGTGGGAGCCATCTCGTGGGACATTGAAAAGCAAGATCCGGAAGGCGCAGGAAGTGGAACCTGACCCTGGCGGCGGACCAGAGGGGCGGCTGTTCGTGCCATCCGCGGTCCGAGGAGAGGTCATCCACTGGCTGCACACCTCCAAGCTCACCTGTCACCCTGGCACCTCCCGGATGATAGACCTCCTCCAACGGTCCTTTTGGTGGCCAGGCCTGCGGAGGGACGCAGCCCGCTACGCCCGGGCCTGCCCAATCTGTGCCACCTGCAAGTCGGGAAATGCCCCTCCAGCGGGTCTGCTGCAGCCCCTGCCCGTCCCTGGCAGGCCCTGGTCGCACATCGCGTTGGATTTCGTCACCGGACTCCCCGTCTCCAACTCCTATGACACCATCCTGACCATTGTGGACCGTTTCTCCAAGGCTGTGCACTTCGTCCCCCTGCGAGGTCTCCCTACTGCCCTGGAGATGGCGGATCTCCTCGTCCAACACGTGGTCAGGCTGCACGGGATTCCGGTGGACGTGGTCTCGGACCGGGGCCCCCAATTTTCATCTGAGGTTTGGAGGTCGTTTTGTAACGCCATTGGAGCCAAGGTGAGCCTCTCCTCCGGCCATCACCCCCAATCCAACGGGCAGTGTGAACGGACCAACCAGGAGCTGGAGGCTGCACTCCGCTGTGTGACCTCATCCAAACCCACGTCCTGGAGCAACCATCTTGCCTGGGTTGAATACGCCCACAATACCGCTCGCTCTTCTGCTACAGGGATGTCCCCCTTCAAGGCGTCCCTGGGTTATGACCCCCCGCTGTTCCCGGTGCAGGAGAGTGAGGTAACTGTTCCCTCGGTTAGGGCACATCTCAGGCAGTTCCGCTTCATCTGGGCTGCCGCGCGCAATGCGCTTTTACGCACAGCGGAGCGCAACAGGACTGTGGCGGACCGGCATAGAAGACCTGCTCCGGCGTACAGAGTTGGGCAACTTGTCTACGTGTCTACCCAGGACGTTACTCTAAAAGGCGAGAGGAGGAAGCTGGCACAGCGATTCATGGGTCCCTACCCCATCACCCGGATCATCAACCCGGTGGCTGTGCGCGTGGCTATTCCCCCCTCCCTCCGCATCCATCCCACCTTCCACGTATCAAAGGTGAAGCTGGCAGTCACCGACCCCCTTTGCCCTCCTCCTGCTGCGCAACCCGCGCCCCGGATGATTGGTGGCCATCCGGCCTGGCCCGTCGCCTCCATCCTGGACTCCCGGCGCCGGGGTCGTGGGTTGCAGTACTTGGTGGACTGGGAGGGCTATGGGCCCGAGCATCAACAGTGGGTACCCTCGTCGTTCGTGTTGGACCCATTGCTCATCGCGGACTTCCACCGAGCACACCCAGAGAAGCCATCGCCAGGAGGCGCTGCTAGAGGGGGGAGTACTGTCACGCCGCGCCGCTCATCAGCGGCGCCACCTGCTCGCACACCTGTTCATCGTCAGCGGCGAGGGATATAAGCCGCCTCACCCTGAGCTTCGGCCTGAAGCCGTCAGACTTCATTCCCCGTCTACGTGACGCTACTCTTTCTTCAGCACGACGCTGTGCGGTAAGAACCACTTACCTCATATTCTCCAGTCTGCTCCCCTGTGCACAGGTGGATTCCTCGGCGGCGGACAACTCCGTCCCTCGTCCTTCCTCGCTGCTGCACCGAGTCCTGCAGGTGGCTGTCTCCCGGGGTCCCGTCCTTGTTGTGCCAGTCATCTGTCCCAAGCAAGTAAGCTTCTCCCTCGCCTATTCTCCTCCTGTGTTGGTGTGTGCCCATCACCC
Organism: Pholidichthys leucotaenia; assembly: GCA_020510985.1. Taxonomy (NCBI): domain Eukaryota; kingdom Metazoa; phylum Chordata; class Actinopteri; order Cichliformes; family Pholidichthyidae; genus Pholidichthys; species Pholidichthys leucotaenia. The sequence continues at coordinate 207,117,334 of CM035839.1, forward strand.
TGTGTCTCTGTTCTCTCCCATAGGGTTGCCGGCTGTACGGTCTCCTGCCTCTGTGCCTGAAGCAGACGCCGCCACCAACACATTAACATTCCGCAGACACACACTCATACACCCCTGTTGTTAATAAACAGTTTGAACTACTCTGAGCCTGTGTGTGTGCGTCTCCTGAGCCGAACGTTATGTCAGTCTGTGTGTATATATATATATTTATAGTAATATGTACATATGTATATTAGCTGCTCTGTCTTGCTTGCTTTTTTTTTTTTTTTTCTTGCCTTCTGATTGTGGCTCTGAGTGTTGCTATCCCTGTGCTGTTGCAATCCTGGAATTTCCCCGTTGTGGGACTAATAAAGGCTTATCTTATCTTATCTTAATAAATGTGAAAACATGAGACCAATAAGCCTATTAAATGCTGATCTTAAAATAATCTGTAAAATTTTAGCAAAACGACTACAAGAAATATTACCAAATATTATTAACCGAGATCAGAATGGCTTTATAATGGGAAGACAAGGCTTCCATAATGTAAGAAGACTATTTAATATTATTTATTCCAATAAAGAAGCACCGGATACAGCTCTCCTATCATTGGACGCCGAAAAGGTCTTTGATAGGGTCGAATGGCCCTATCTTTTTGAAGTCCTACAAAGGTTTGGACTTGGAAATAATTTCATAAAATGGGTCCAGATAATATACAATAATGCTACAGCAGAAATCCTAACAAACAGCAATATCTCAAAATCAATAAAAATCTAAATAGAGGATGTCGACAAGGTTGTCCACTTTCACCTTTACTGTTTACTATGGCAATTGAACCTTTAGCGATGGCAGTACGTTTACATCCACAAATATATGGAATTAAAGTAGGACCAACAGAACATAAAATATCCCTGTATGCCGATGACATAATTTTGTTTATGTCGAATTTTAAAAAATCAATTCCGACCTTGTTAAATTTAATAAAGAACTTTGGGGAAATATCAGGATATAAAATAAATAAAACAAAATCTTCAATATTAATGCTAAATGAGACCCAGAGAAATCAACCAGCTCCTGAGGTAAATCAATTCAATGTTGTAAATCAGTTTAAATATTTAGGAATTCAAATTTTGCCTAAGCTAGAATCAGTCGCCAGTGCCAACTATGAAGCCTTAATGACAGATATTAATGAGTTACTTCAGAGATGGATGTCACTACCAATGTCGATGACCGGGAGAATTAATATACTTAAAAGTAATATCTTACCAAAAATACTTTATTTATTTCAAAACATTCCTTTACCACCACCTTCAGATCTATTCTCAAGAATTAAAAAAAAGTTAGTGGAATTTATATGGAACAATAGGAAGGCTAGATTACGTTTGTCCTTACTATATTTACCATTTGATCGTGGAGGTCTGAAATGTCCAAACTTTATGTTGTATTACTGGTCAGCACAACTGAGGTCTATGATATATTATTTTTCATCAAATGATCTCCCTCACTGGACTGAAATGGAATCATACAATTTACCTTTACCTCTTCCCTTATTCATATACTCAAACTCGGCTAAAAAATTACAGAAACAAGTTAAAAATCCAATTGTAAAGCACATGATCAAAATATGGTGTGAAACCAAAAAATATTTAAAAGAACCACACTTACTTTTACAGTTTAGCCCAATATGGGGTAATCAATATTTTACACCAGGGAGAGCGGATGCTGTATTTAAAGTATGGAATTTAAAAGGGATTCAAAAGATTCAAGACTTATATTTGTCACGCTCAGATAACATAATGTCTTTTGAAGAACTGACGATTAAATTCAATCTTAATAGAACACATTTTTTTTAAATATCTTCAGCTTAGAAATTTTATTCGATCAAATCAAAATAATGCTCTCACTCGACCTACTTATTCATCTTTGGAAAAAATTTTGACGAAAGATAGTAAGAGAAAGGGTATTATTTCAGAGTTTTATAACTCATTGACACTATTCTCAAGTGAAAACTCACAGAAAAGACTGAATTATTGGAAAGAAGACCTGCAAATTGAAATTTCAGAGGAACAATGGGAAATGGCTTGTGCAGGAGCTCAAACCAAATCAATAAATGTACGTCTTAAACTGATATATTTTAAATGGTTAATGCGGATGTATGTTACACCAGTGGAATTAAATAGATATAACAAAAACATACCAGATACATGCACAAAATGTATGGAAAGTAAAGGAACCCTATTTCACTGTTTATGGGAATGTAGAAAAATCAGAATGTTTTGAGAAGAGGTGAGGGTAACAATTGAAAAAATAATTTCAAAACAATTTACATTGAACCCTAAACTGTTTTTGTTGGGTCTGTATCCAGAAAAACATAACTTTAATAAGAGTGAAAGAGCATTCATAGACCTCAGTTTGCTTAATGCCAAAAAATGTATTGCACTACTGTGGAAAAAGACTCATAGACCAGATGTGACTCAGAGGTTAAGACAGATGTTAACAAACCTTCCACTAGAAAGAATAACATATATACTGAAATCAAAGGAAAATGTGTTTGAGAATATATGGAGCCCTTTCATTGATTATGTAAAGAAATTAAACATAACTTCTGAAGAAGAAGGTGAATGATATGTGTGGACCTTGCAAATTCCAAACTGGTGAATGTACAGTATATTATGTATTCTTATGTAATAGATTACCTAGACTAAACAGAGGAGCATTGTTGTTGACTTGCTTTTGTTAATGGTTGTTGTTGTTTTTAGTACATTTTTTTTTGTTGTTGTTGTTAGTGTTTTTTTTTTAATTTTTAAATTACTTTAGTGTTAGTGTTTGACTGTTTGTGCCATGTTTGTAAAAAAAGGTTCAATAAAAAATATTGTGGAAAAAAAAAATGTTTCCGATTAATGAAAAGATTTGAGTTCAGGATCTTGAAAATTTTCCTTTCAAGGTTGTTACTGATCATTTTAATTATCTTGGGATATGTGTCACTAAACAATTTAATCACTTGTTTAAAAATAATTTTCTCCCCTTATTTGACCAGTGCAAGCAAATACTTTCCAAATGGTCCCCATTATCCTTGTCTTTAATTGGCAGAATCAACTCTGTAAAAATGATGCTACTTCCAAAGTTTTTATATTTGTTTCACTGTCTCCCCATTTTTATTCCTAAATCCTTTTTTAAGTCTTTGGACTCTCTGATTACCTCATTTATTTGGAATGGTAAACATCCGAGACTGAGGAAAGCTTTTCTTCAAAGACCCAAATCAGTGGGTGGCATGGCTCTGCCTAACTTTCAATATCATATCAGGTGCATGTTATATTGGAAACATTTCTACCTGGAACCCAAATCACCCATTTGGATCCTTATGGAGTCACATGTGGACAATCAAACCTCTCTACCGGCAATTTTAGGTTCACCTCTTCCCCTTGCCTTGTCTATACCGGGTAATAACAAAGTAGTTCGTCAGTCTCTTAGAATTTGGTCTCAATTCAGGAAAAATTTCGGTCTTCAGTCTTTCTCCATTAGAAGTCCAATTGCTGCAAATCATTTATTTACCCCATCAACTACTAATAGTGCATTTCATATATGGCACAGAAAAGGTTTAAAATCATTTGCGGATTTATATTTTGATGGACAATTTGCAAGTTTTTCTCAACTTTCCACTAAATTTGACATCAGTTCTACACATTTTTTCCGCTTTCTCCAGGTCAGACACTATGTGCAAACCATGACAAAACAATTCCCTCAAAACCTTCTGATAATTCTCTAGATGATTTTTTACTAGTTAAACCAACTTCTAAGGGGGTAATATCAGTTTTATATAATTTAATTTCAAATTTACAATGTTCTCCTCTGGCCGCTATTAAATTGAATTGGGAACAAGATCTTAATTTTACTTTTACTGATGAACTATGGGACTCTATTCTTGGCCAGGTTCACACTGTATCAATGTGTGCTCGTCACGCTCTTATTCAATTTAAGATCGTGCACCGGGTGCACCTGTCCAAGGTTAAGTTAACACGTATTTACTCGGATATAGACCCAACCTGTGAAAAGTGTGGTAACGCTCCTGGCACTTTGCTTCACATGTACTGGTCCTGCCCTTCATTGATAAATTTTTGGCATTCTGTTTTTATCACTATGTCTGAAGTCCTGCAATATCAAATGAAACCTGATCCATTATGCGCCATTTTTGGTGTGGCTCCAAAACTTGACTTGCCAAATTCCAAATTAAAAGTATTCAAATTTTCATTATTATTGGCCAGACGTGCTGTATTACTGAAGTGGAAATTCTATAAATTGTGGTGCCCGTTTCTCGATTTCTTTGAAAGACCCACGACTATAGCTTTTGAGTAGCTCATATCCCCCTCACCCCACCCCCACCTCACACACACAATTTTTCTCTTTTTGCATTTTTATTATTATTATTGTTTACTTAAAAATTTTTTGGTTTTTTGTTTTTTGAAGCATGCACATTTGTTAGTTTTAAATTCTATTTTTGCACTGTTTGGTAAAAACAAAAATGAAAATTTCCAATACTTTGTATTGTATGTTGTATTGATACTTCACTTAATAATAATAAAAAGACCTTTGAAAGAATGAGATCAAAGGTCAAGGTTTCAAATCTTTAGGGCTGCAAAAGGTGTGGGTCTGCATCTTGGTTGAGTGCATTCTAGTTTTAATCGCGATCATGTGATAACGACTCAATCTCTCTTGAGTGTGTGAAACTTGTTTGCAATTGGTGGAGATTGCAGCAAGGTTGAGACCGCAGTCAGTGGAAATGAGGCTTAAGTCTGGTGTCAGTGCATCAAGAGCCACCATGCACAGATGTTTTCAGGAATGGGGTGACAATGCCACTCCTAAACCAAAGACAATGTCAGAAGCGTCTGATCTGGGCTAAAAAGAAAAAGAACTGATCTATTGTTCACTGGTCCAAGGTCTTATTTTCTGATGAAAGCAAATTCTGCATTTCATTTGGAAATCAGGGTTCCTGAATTCAAAGGAAAGGGGGTGAAGCATAGAATACAAGGTGTTTAAAGTAGTGCTGCAATGATTAGACGAACAATTGATTAGTCGATCGAAAGAAAATTAATCAATAACGCATTTGATTATGAACAAATTGCCGATACACCCTTTTCCATTAACAAATCTAGAAACATGATTGTTTCTGGTTGAAAAATTACCACTTTTCTTGTTTTTGCATTATGAGTTGAATAATTTTAGGTTTGTTTGACAAACATTTGATAAAATCATCTCTGGGATATTGTGATGGATGGGTTTGGGGTTTTTTTACTGTTTTTTTGTATATATTTTATAGACTAAATGATTAGTTGACTGATAAAAAAAATACATAAAGATTAATTGGTAGCAAAAAACAATTGATAGTGGCAGTCCTATTCTGAAGCAGATTTTTAAATATAGACTGATGTATCCAGAGGAGTGTCATGACTGCTTTAAGTCAGGTTTATTTATCAGCACATTTAAAACAACCACTGCTGTTGAAAGTGCTGTACAAAATTAAACAGTCACAACAATAGGCACAAATCACAAATACTTAAAAAAGTGAACATCAAATGATAGAATTAAACAGATTAAAATGTAATATAAAATAAAACTACTTATTCCATACTAGAATGACTTATTGTAAAATAACTCATAACAAAGTAGTTTTAATGTAAATGTAATACTTTTGACCCTTGAGTAAAAAAATCAACTGTATATTTACTTCTTTATATTTGATACTACTTGCTAAATTACTTTTGAATTTCTCAGTCATCTGTTTGCATGTTCAGTTACACTGATCAGGCATAACATTATGACCATCTGCCTAATATTGTATTGGTCCATCCCCCCTTTTGCTGCCAAAACAGCCCTGACCTATTGTGGCATGGACTCCACCAGACCCCTGAAGGTGTGCTGTGGTATCTGGCATTCACATGTTAGCTGCAGATCCTGTACGTTGTGAGGTGGGGCCTCCATGGTTTGGACTTGTTTGCCCAGCACATCCCACAGATACTTGATTGGATTGAGATCTGTGGAATTCGGAGGATAAGTCAACACCTCAAACTTATTGTACTCCTCCAAATTCCCCAAATATCAATCCAATTAGGCATCTGTGGGATGTGCTGGACTTAGAAATCCACAGAGGCCCCACCTTGCCACTTATGGGACTTAAAGAATCTGCTACTAACATCTTGGTGCCAGATACTACAGCAAACCTTCAGGGGTCTAGTGGAGTCCATGCCTCAATGGGTCAGGGCTGTTCTGGCAGCAAAGGGGGGATGGACCAACACCATATTAGACAGGTGGTCATAATATTATGATTGACTGGTGTATATATCACATGTATTTATAGTGCACATTTTAAAATAACCAATGTTAGCCAAAGTGCTGTACAAGCTTTCTCAGTCAAACAAAAAGAGTTCTAAAAACATTGAAACCCATACATGCACACATACACAACTAAGATGTCAAACTCAATCAATATTTTAAACCAGGGAGAGCGGACGCTGTATTTAAAGTATGGAATTTAAAAGGGATACAAAAGATTCAGGATTTATATTTGCCATGTGCAGACAACATAATGTCTTTTGAAGAGCTGAGGATCAAATTTAATCTCAATAGAACACATTTTTTTAAATATCTTCAACTTAGAAACTTTATTCGATCAAATCAAAATAAAGCTCTCACTCGACCTATTTATTCATCCTTGGAAAAAATGATGATGAAAGATAGTAAAAGAAAGGGTATTATTTCAGAGTTTTATAACTCATTGACACTATCTTCAAGTGAAAATTCACTGAAAAGATTAAACTACTGGAAAGAAGATCTGCAAATTGAAATTTCAGAGGAACAATGGGAATTGGCTTGTACAGAAGCTCAAACCAAATCAATAAATGCACGCCTTAAATTGATACATTTCAAATGGTTAATGCGGATGTATGTTACACCGGAGGAGTTAAATAGATATAACAAAAATATACCAGATACATGCACAAAATGCATGGAAAGTAAAGGAACCCTATTTCATTGTTTATGGGAATGTAGATTAATAAGAATGTTTTGGGAGGAGGTGAGGGTAACAATTGAAAAAATAATCTCAAAACAAATCATATTGAATCCTAAACTGTTTTTGTTGGGTCTGTACCCAGAAAAGCATAATTTCAATAAAAGTGAAAGAACATTCATAGACCTCAGTTTGCTTAATGCCAAAAAATGTATTGCACTATTATGGAAAAAGACTCATAGACCAGATGTGACTCAGTGGTTAAGACAGATGTTAACAAACCTTCCATTAGAAAGAATAACATATATACTGAAATCAAAGGAAATTGTGTTTGAGAATATATGGAGACCTTTTATTGATTATGTAAAAAATTTAAACATAACTCTTGAAGAAGAAGGTGAATGATGTGTGTGGACCTTGTAAATTCCAAACTGGTGAACATAATATGTATACTAATGTATTGGATTGTCTAGACTAAACAGAGGAGCATTGTTGAAGACTTGATTTTGTTGGTGGTTGTTGGTGTTTTTAGGGCATTTTTTTTTTTTTTTTTTTTTTGTAGTACTTTAGTGTTAGTGTTTGTTTGTATCATGTTTGTTAAAAAAAAAAGGTTCAATAAAGATATTGTGGGAAAAAAAAGATGTCAAACTCAACCTGAGTTGAAAGCCAAGGAGAAGAGGTAGCTCTTCAACATTGACTTAAACTGCAATTCCTCAGTGAACTATGCCAGTTTATTACTATGTAAAGAAATTACTCTATAAACAAATTTTACAAAAATTATGGTTGTCTAAGCCTTAGAACAACTTTTAAAGCCATTTTAACAGTAGTCAGCCCCTCCTCAAAAACAACAGCCTGGCCTTGATGTCAGGCGATGGAGTAGAAGTCCCCCTACTTACTGTCAGCAATTAAAATATGCAGTAGTTAATCCACCAGACAGGAGGAAAATATGTCTGATTTCATATGAGTGACCACAGCCTTATAATTATGAACCTGTTGGACATCGTAGAGACCAGGAGCAGAGGAGGATTAGGAGAAATAACGGCCACCAGCCAGAAATTAATCTGTGGTATGAGGAAAATCAGCTGGGGAACTACACAGCTATTATGGTGAGTTTTTTTTTTTTTTAATTTACTGTATATTTGTAGACTTATGATAGTTGATATTGTGAAAACTCCCGTATATGTGGCAGCTTTGTGTGAAGGCTGACTCTATAATTCTGGTGAATTTTAATCAGTCGTTAGACTATCATCGACTCCATTATTAAGCCAAGTAATTTTTTTTAACATTAAACTTGGTATTAACTTGGTATTAATGAGCTGGGGAAAATATCATTGACATTATCTGTTCTTCAAAAACACACAATCCTTCAATCCTCTTACCTCTTTCTTCTGCCTTTTCAGTGGGTCAACCAAATACAGTCTTGATACGTCCGTTAGCCGTTAACGTTGTTAGCCACTACACTCCTGGTTCTCTGCTAAACTCCTTTTGTGTCTGGCAAACTCCGTCAGTTCATTCAGATTATTTGGGAGAGATTGCAAATTTCCCCTAATGATGGAGGGAGGACATATGAAAGTGTCACGGGCCTCCCCGTGTGCTTCTACGCAGCGCACGGAGGAGTGAAGAGGAAAGACGGATTTACTCGCAGGGTTACACCACAAGCACATTTATTAACAGAAAAGTACTCAGTCCCAAAATAACAACATACAAAAAGGGAACGCGGCACACTAAAGGGCTGACATGCCAAGCGTGCAGCGGGCAGACCACAGTGTGCAATGGCCACAAAAAATAGACAGTTCAAAAACACAAAAAACTGACACAAAGGAGACAAATGTCCACTTAAGGCGTACACGCAACGTGCAGCAGGCAGACCACAGTGGACCGTGGCCGAACGTCCCTCAGTGACAAACACAGATTCGACTATGCACAATGGTCCAGCAGTGCTTGACTGGCAAATGCCGCCCAAGTACAAGCACTGCTGGACAGCAGATTGGGTGCACCTGGGCGAGGTGCGGGAAAGACAATCACCGAGTGGAATCAGCTGGCTGTCAAGAGGGAGGAGGTGTGGTCGGACCGGCGAGTGTTAAAGAACGCCCACACGAATGTAGGTCAAAGAGGCTTCCTAACAGCCACTGGCCAGTGCGGTGGCTACAGGCACGGAAAAGAAAAGGAACAAGACATGAAAACTCAAAAGATAACATAATACATAAATCACCCGATACCTGAGCCACAGAGAAGGGTCAGAACTGAGCCTGAAGGACAACACCGGCTCGGTTCGTGACATGAAAGTATTTTTTTACTCCAACGCAGTCTTTCCGTTTCTCCTCAAATGCCAGACTTAAAGGGAATACTCACTGAGAATCCTAAAATAAGCATATTATACCTCTACCGAAAGCTGAGAACATAATAAGCATGAGTATAGTGCTTTTGTAGTCTTAATTTTGTCTAGAAAGAAAAGAAATTGAATTTTTTCCATTCATTCTGTGCACCCACGTCGAGCCTCTGACTTATTGACCGTATTTGCTGACTGATTTTGGTGACATCACCAGTGGAACAAATTAAAGCTCAATGGCCCCAGCAGATCCAACCTACACTCTTGATTATGCATCTAAATTGTAGAAATAAACGAATATTGCAGACATTAGACCTTGTGAAGATTTTGATTGCTTGATCACTCAGCGATGAGCTCACTAAATGATCAAGACTTGTCGAAAAATCATCCTGATCAATAAAGCACATATATTTGAAGAATGATGTCTACCCTTGCTAAAAACATAATTTGGTATTAAAATAAGAAACACTCTAGTTTCTCTAAAATCTGATGAATAATTTCGACTGAGTTGCCGATCGCTCAGGGACAACTTTTACACATATACAGGTAAATCTCAAAAAATTAGAATATCATGAAAAAGTTCAATGTTTTTTGTCACTCATTTCAGAAATTGAAACCCATATATTATATAGATTCATTACACAGAGAGTGATATATTTCAAGTGTTTATTTATTTTAATTTTGATGATTATGGCTTACAGCCCATGAAAACCCCAAATTCAGTTTCTCAAAAAATTAGAATATCACTTTAATAGAAATGTTGGCCGACTGAAAAGTATGTCCATGTACACACTCAATACTTGGTCGGGGCTCCTTTGGGAATAATTACTGTATCAGTGTGGTGTGGCATGGAGATGATCAGCCTGTGGCACTGCTGAGGTGTTATGAAGGTCCAGGTTGCTTTGATAGCGACCTTTAGCTCGTCTGCATTGTTGGGTCTGGTGTCTCTCATCTTCCTCTTGACAATACTCCATAGATTCTCTGTGGGGTTTAGGTCAGGAGAGTTTTCTGGCCAATCAAGCACAGTGATGCCTTGGTCATTAAACCAGGTTTTGATGCTTTTGGCAGTGTGTGTGTGTGTGGGGGGGGGGGGGGGGTGCCAAGTCCTGCTGAAAAATGAAATCAGGTTCTGCATAAAGTTTGTCAGCACAGGGAATCATGAAGTGCTCTAAAATTTCCTGGTAGACGAATGTGCTGACTTTAGTCTTGATAAAACACAGTGGACCAACACCAGCAGATGACCTCTGTTCAGATAAAAGTAAATTTTGCATTTCATTTGGAAATCAAAGTCCCAGAGTCTGGAAAAAGAGTGGAGAAGCACAGAATCTAAGTTGCTTGAGGTTTAGTGTGAAGTTTTCACAGTCAGTGATGATTTGAGGAACCATGTCATCTGCTGGTGTTGGTCCACTGTGTTTTATCAAGACCAAAGTCAGTACAGTCGTCTACCAGGAAATTTTTGAGCACTTCATGCTTCCCTCTGCTGACAAGCTTTATGGAGAAGCTGATTTAATTTTCCAGCAGGACTTGGCACCCCCCCCCCCCACACACACACACACACACTGCCAAAAGTATCAAAACCTGGTTTCATGACCATGGCATCACTGTGTTTGATTGGCCAGCAAACTCTCCTGACCTAAACCCCATAGAGAATCTATGGGGTATTGTCAAGCGGAAGATGAGAGACACCAGACCCAACAATGCAGACGAGCTGAAGGTCACTATCAAAGCAACCTGGACCTTCATAACACCTCAGCAGTGCCACAGGCTGATCACCTCCGTGCCACGCCACATTGATACAGTAATTAATCCAAAAGGAGCCCCGACCAAGTATTGAGTGTGTACATGGACATACTTTTCAGTCGGTCCACATTTGTATTATAAAAGTATTTTTTTAAATTAATTTTATGTAATATTCTAATTTTTTGAGAAACTGAATTTGGGGTTTTCATGGGCTGTAAGCCATAATCATCAAAATTAAAATAAATAAACACTTGAAATATTTCACTCTTTGTGTAATGAATCTATATAATATATGGGTTTCACTTTCTGAAATGAGTGACAAAAAATATTGAACTTTTTCATGATATTCTAATTTTTTTAGATGTACCTGTATATATATTTAATTTAGAGAAAAGACAATCACAAAGTGGTTTTCTAAATTTTCTATAATATAAAAGTAAGACAAGAAACATCAGTAAATACATTTACACGTACCGGTTCAGAAACCCAGCCACAGGGAGTGCACAAGCCAGTGTACTCCTAGTGCCGGTCCCAAGCCCGGGTAAATGGGGAGGGTTGTGTCAGGAAGGGCATCCAACGTAAAACATTTGCCAAATCAAACATGGGGATCATGACGAATGAGACTTCCATACAGGATCGGACGAGGCCCAGGTTAACAACAACCGCCACCGGTGCTGTTAACCGACAGAGTGCCGGTGGAAATTGGGCTACTGTTGATCAAAGATTGAGGAGGAGGATAGGGGGAAGGCATGTTATGAGGGAGAGAGAGAAAAGGAAAGGTCAAAGCGTGGAGGTGAGAATGGGGACGTTAAATATAGGGACTGTGACTGGTAAAGGCAGAGATTTGGCTGATATGATGGAGAGAAGAAAGGTTGATATATTGTGTGTTCAAGAAACCAGATGGAAAGGAAGCAAGGCTAGGAGCATTGGAGGTGGATTTGAACTGTTCTATCACGGTGTAGATAGGAAGAGAAGTGGAGTAGGAGTAATCTTGGAGGAAGAGTATGTGAAGAGTGTTCAGGAAGTAAAGAGGGAGTCGGACAGAATCATGAGTTTGAAGCTAGAAGTAAACGGTGTGATGTTGAATGTTGTCAGTGTATATGCCCCACAAATTGGATGTCAGGTAGAAGAGAGAGCGGAATTCTGGAGTAAGTTGGATGAAGTGGTAATGTTCCCAGGAGGGAGAGAGTTGGTGATTGGAGCAGACTTTAATGGACATGTAGGTGAAGGGAACAGAGGTGATGAGGAGGTCCTGGGTAGATATGGTCTTAAGGAGAGAAATGTGGAAGGACAGATGGTTGTGGATTTTGCTAAAGGGATGGAAATGGCTGTGGTGAACACATATTTCAAGAAGAGAGAGGAACATAGGGTGACTTACAAGAGTGGAGGAAGGTGCACACAGGTGGACTACTTTTTTTTTTTTTTTTTTATTACTTATTTTGTACCCGTAGGTAGATTTGTTTTGCAGTCTGGTGACAAGCCACCAGCTGCCGGTCGCTGCGTGTGCAAGCACCCCTTAACTCCCTAACCTGCATGTTTTTGGCATGTGGGAGGAAACTGGAGAAATCCCGGAGTAAACCCACGCAAACACGGGGAGAACATGCAAACTCCACACAGATCACTGTTGGCCGGGGGCAGGGATCGAACCCACGATCTCATGGTCCCCGCGATCCCCCGGCCGAGGGTAAAACTGTGCTGCCACAGTGCTAACCACTGCGCCACCGTGCAGTCCACGGTGCATAAGACTATGTCTTATGCAGAAGGAGAAATCTGAAAGCGATAAGATACTACAAGGTGGTGGCAGGGGAGAATGTAGCTAGATAGCATCGGATGGTAGTTTGTAGGATGAGTTTGCAAAGCAAGAAGAGGAAGAGAGTGAAGGCAGAGCCAAAGATTAAGTGGGAGAAGTTACAGAAGGAAGAAGGTTGCACAGAGTTCAGGAAGGAGTTGATACAGGCTCTGGATGGTAGGGAAGAATTACCAGATGACTAGGAAAGTACAGCAAAAGTATTGAGGGAAATGGGTAGAAAGGTATGTGGTGTATCCAGTGGACAGAGGGAGGAAGACAAGGAGACTTGGTGGTGGAATAAGGAGGTACAAGAAAGTATCCAAAGGAAGCGGTTAGGTTAACTGGAGACTCTAAAGTGGCCCTAGGTGTGAATGTGTGTGTGAATGGTGGAGATTGGCGCCACACTGTGGCTGCCTCATCCATCCACGTGGATGCCCTGAATTTCCCTCTGGGATTAATAAAGTATACAAATTTTAAAAAAAAAATACAGTGAGTTGTATGAGAGGCTGGATACGAAGGAAGGAGAAAAGAAGTTGTATCTATTGGCTAGACAGAGAGATCGAGCTGGAAAGGATGTACAGCAGGTTAGGTTGATTAAGAACAAAAATGGTAATGTACTAACAAATGATGAGTGTGTTGAGAAGGTGGAAGGAGTACTTTGAAGAGTTGATGAACAAAGAAAATGAGAGAGAGAGGAGGGTGGATGAAGGAAGGATAGTGAACAAGGCAGTCCCGAGGATTACCAAGGCAGAAGTGAGGGCTGCTTTGAAGAGGATGAAAAATGTAAAGGTGGTTGGTCCAGATGACATACCTGTGGAGGTATGGAGATGTTTAGGAGAGATGGCAGTGGAATATTTAACCAGATTGTTTAACACAATCTTGGAGCACGAGAGGATGCCTGGGGAGTGGAGAAGAAGTGCTTTGGTACCAATTTTCAAGAACAAAGGTGATACTCAGAGCAGTAGTAATTACAGAGGCATAAAGTTGATCAGCCACACTATGAAGATATGGGAAAGAGTTGTTGAAGCCACGTTAAAAGGAGAGGTGACAATCAGTGAGCAGCAGTACGGTTTCATGCCAAGAAAGAGTACTACAGATGCAATGTTTGCTCTAAGAGTGCTGATGGAGAAGTATAGAGACGATCAGAAAGAGTTGCACTGTGTCTTTGTGGATCTAGAGAAAGCATATGATAGGGTGCCAAAAGAGGAAGTGTGGTACTGTATGAGAAAGTCAGGCGTGGCAGAGAAGTATGTGAGGGTGGTGCAGGATATGTACGCTGCAGGATATGCACCACGAGACGGTGGTTAGGTGTGCTGTAGGAGTGACAGATGGATTCAAAGTGGGGGTGGGATTACATCAGGGATTGGCTCTGAGCCCCTTCTTGTTTGGCATGGTGGACAGGTTGACAGACGTGGTCAGGCAGGAATCTCCGTGGACCATGATGTTTGCAGATGACATTGTGATCTGCATTGAGAGTAGGGAGCAGGTGGAAGAGAACCTGGAGAGGTGGATGTATGCTCTGGAGAGAAGAGGAATGAAAGTCAGCAGAAGCAAGACAGAATACATAAGTGTGAATGTGAGGGAGTCAGGTGCAATGGTGAAGATGGAAAGGAAGGGAAAGCTGATGAGTTTAAATACCTGGGGTCAGCCAACCAAAGCAATGGAAAATGGACAAGAGAGGTGAAGAAGAGAGTGCAGGCAGGGTGGAGTGGGTGGAGACGAGTGTCAGGGGTGATTTGTGACAGAAAGGTAGCAGCAAGAGTGAAAGGGAAGATTTCCAAGACGGTAGTCAGATCAACTATAATGTATGGTTTGGAGATGGTGGCACTGACAAAAAGACAGGAGGTGGAGCTGGAGGTGGCAGAGTTGAAGATACTAATATTTTCATTGGGAGTGACTAGGAGGGACAAGATTAGAAATGAGTATATCAGAGGGACAGCTCAGGTTGAGCAGTTTGGAGACAAAGTAAGAGAGGCAAGGCTGAGATTGTTTGGACATGTGCAGAGGAGGAATAGTGGATATATTGGACAAAGGATGTTGAAGATGGAGCTGCCAGGCAGGAGGAAAAGAAGAAGACCACAGAGAAGATTCATGGATGTAGTGAAGGAGGACATGGAGAGAGTTGGTGTTACAAAGAAAGATGCAAGGGATAGGGTGAGATGGAGACAGATGATCCGCAGTGGCGACTCCTAAAGGGAGCAACCGAAAAAAGAAGAAGAAGACACGTACCGGTTCACAGTGTTGTTCGGGTTAAGCTGTGACTCGTGTTCATTTCTCCTCGGTTCATCATCACCATCACAGAGGTTCAGCCCAGAGAAAGCGCACCAACCTCCCTGCGTGTCTCCGCTCTGATCCAGCAGCTCACACGGGACCAAACGGCCGCCCCGGGGCTCACGTCATTGAGGCTCGAAGGTGAAGGAGGCACTGCCGGTGGACTCGGACATTGGTTTGGTGGAAACCGCTTCAACCACTGGCGGTTGCAGGATGATGAGGGAGGAGCAGCCGGGCAGGAGGACAGGAGCTAACGGCTATCAGGGAGCAGCTGGACAGTGAAAAAAAAAACTCCTGGACTCCGGATAGAGGAACTCACCATCCAGCTGTTTTGGATGTTTTGGACTTTTTTCTCTCTCCGGATCACAGTTTATTCCAAAAAATGGTGATATTGAAGGAAATTTTATAATTTCCTGCATAAACATACCAAATTCGGCCTAATTAAAAATCAATAAATTTCCCCTTTAAAAATTAACAGGGCTGTCTCTGGACCTTCAGGTTTCCATAATATCACGTTTTGTTTTGTTTTTTTGGTTTGTTTTGGTTTTTTTTCCTGATTTGCACACTTTAGATAATGTAAAAATATATGACTTAAAGTATTGAGAAACCTGTGAGTGAGCAGGAGTAGCTGTAATCAGCAGACACTCAGAGCTTCTCTGTGTTGAAGAGCAAATTTCTTTTCAGAAAAATGTAAGAGAAAATATCCTGATGACTTGAAGGTTGGAGTGACTTAATGCAAACAGAAATTATTACAGCTACCAGTAAATTACTACTGATATATTTCACTGCTACCACTACGGTACAGAGAGCTGACAGATGTTTACCTCCTTTTACATAGAATGATGCATTTTGGAAAAAGAGCTGTTTTAGGAGCAGTTTTGAAAACTGACATTTCAAATCAAAATTTATGCCTTTCGGTGTTGTAAACTAAAATTAAATTTGTACTATCATTTAAAGAGTAAACTTCCAAGATGCATTATGAACAAATGTTTTAAAGAGTTTAACCTGCAATATGCACTTTAAAGCTTTGCACACTATTAGCAGTTTTTATGTGACTAGACAGGTTATTCCAGAGCCTGGAGTCCTACTACTGCAAAAGCTCTGTCACCTTTACTCTTATGTCTAGATCTGGGATTTTTAGAAGAAGCTGGTTACTTGATGTTGTTGATCAGACTGGGGTATGAAGTTTTAATGGGATCATTGACTGAATTTTTTCTACATTTTAACAGCTCACACAAGTATTAATGACATGTTTGTGACATATTTTTTAAATTATTTTGTTAATGCAGCATCATTGTGAATCATCTGATGCAACCTTTTCCAGAACAGTTTGTTTCAGTGCATGTCTCTTTTAATCCCTAAGACCACATTTAACTCTGCCTTCCCTTTTATGTCACCATTGCGAATCTTAGCTGGCTAGCTCCTAGCTCAGATACAGCCTGAGTGGACTAACTTAAATTTAATGAAATAAAGTATCAGTGATGGACAGGGGTGTGTGGTTTCAGTGGTCAATAGGATATGACTGATCCTTGGACTACAATAAGCACAGAAACATTCATGAATGAGTGGCTCAACTGCTAGTTTCAGCTAGCCGTCTTGAATCTCAGAGAATTGAGCTCAGGTGCATCCTGTCTTCACTGATCATCCTTGAGATTTTTCTACAGCTTAATTGGAGTCCACCTGTGGTAAATTCAGTTGATTGGACATGATTTAGAAGGGCACACACCTGTCTATATAAGGTCCAGCAGTTGACAGTGCATGTCAGAGCACAAACCAAGCATGAAGTCAAAGGAATTGTCTGTAGACCTCCAAGATAGGATTGTCTTGAGGCACAAATCTGGGGAAGGGTACAGAAAAATTTCTGCTGCTTTGAAGGTCCCAATGAGCACAGTGGCCTCGATCATCCATAAATGGAAGAAGTTGGGAACCACCAGGACTCTTCCTAGAGCTGGCCGGCTGTCTGAACTGAGCGATCGGGGAGAAGGGCCCTAGTCAGGGCGGTGACCAAGAATCCAATGGTCACTCTGTCAGAGCTCCAGTGTTCCTCTGTGGAGAGAGGAGAACCTTCCAGAAGGACAACCATCTCTGCAACAATCCACCAGTCAGGCCTGCATGGTAGAGTGGCCAGACAGAAGCCATTCCTTAGTAAAAGGCGCATGGCAGCCCGCCTAGAGTTTGCCAAAAGGCACCTGAAGGACTCTCAGACCATGAGAAACAAAATTCTCTGGTCTGTTGAGACAAAGATTGAACTCTTTGGCGTGAATGCCAGGCGTCATGTTTGGGGGAAACCAGACACTGCTCCTCACCAGGCCAATACCATCCCTACAGTGAAGTATGGTGGTGGCAGCATCATGCTGTGGGGACATTTTTCATCGGCAGGAACTGGGAGAGTAGCCAGGATAGAGGAAAAGATGAATACAGCAATATACAGAGACATCCTGGATGAAAACCTGTTCCAAAGTGCTCTTGACCTCAGACTGGGGCGACGGTTCGTCTTTCAGCAGAACATTGACCCTAAGCACACAGGCAAGATATCAAAGGAGTGGCTTCAAGACAACTCTGTGAATGTCCTTGAGTGGCCCAGCCAGACCCCAGACTTGAATCCAATTGAACATCTCTGGAGAGATGTGAAAATGGCTGTACACCGACGCTTCCCATCCAACCTGATGGAGCTCGAGAGGTGCTGCAAAGAGGAATGGGCAAAACTGCCCAAACATAGGTGTGCTAAGCTTGTGGCATCATATTCAAAAAGATTTGAGGCTGTAATTGCTGCCAAATGTGCATCAACAAAGTATTGAGCAAAGGCTATGAATACTTATGTACATGTGATTTCTTTGTTTTATATTTTTAATAAATTTGCAAAAATCTCAAAAAAAACTTTTTTCACATTGTCATTATGGGGTATTGTGTGTAGAATTTTGAGGAAAAAAATAAATTTATTCCATTTTGGAATAAGGCTGTAACATAAAATGTGGAAAAAGTGAAGTGCTGTGAACACTTTATGGATGCAATGTATGATGCCCGCAGTTACTATATTCATTGATACTGTACGACCTCGAGTGTAATATTGCTTTTTTGCAGTAGTTCTGGAAGCACAATTTATTAAATGACATCAATACTGGGCAAAATATTGGCTGCACGGTGGCGCAGTGGTTAGCACCGCGGCAGCACAGTTTTACCCTCGGCCGGGGGATCACGGGGATCATGAGATCGTGGGTTCGATCCCTGCCCCCGGCCAACAGTGATCTGTGTGGAGTTTGCATGTTCTCCCTGTGTTTGCGTGGGTTTACTCCGGGATTTCTCCGGTTTCCTCCCACATGCCAAAACATGCAGGTTAGGGAGTTAAGGGGCGCTTGCGCACGCAGCGACCGGCAGCTGGTGGCTTGTCACCGGACTGCAGAACAAATCTACCTACGGGTACAAAATAAGTCAAAAAAAAAAAAATATTATGACTTGTTAGCTGCCCTGTTTGGGCAGCTCGGTGGAGCAGTGGTTAGCACTGTGGCAGCACAGTGAGAAGGTCATGGAATTGATTCCACCCTTGAGCATCGTGGGTTTGATCCCACCCCCTGACCATCGGTGACCCTTCTGTGTGGAGTTTGCATGTTCTCCCCGTGTCTGCGTGGGTTTACCCCGGGTACTCCAGTTTCCTCCCACAGGCCAAAAACATGCAACTTAGGTTAACTGGAGACTCTAAAGTGGCCCTAGGTGTTAATGTGTGTGTGAGTGGTGAAGGGATTGGCGCCGTACCGTGGCTGCTTCATCCTTTCAGGTGGATGCCCTGTAATTTCCCTCTGGGGATTAATAAAGTATCATCATCATCATCATTATAGCAGTCTGCTGGGGGCGACAATGACTGTTTCATTTAGGTCTGATCAGATCCCTCCACGCAGCTCTGTCCTTCGCCCTCTGTTGGCAGGAACTCCTGACCTTGTTAACCCGGGCGATGTCCAAGTCAGTATGAGTTGCTTTCTGACTGACCATTTCATGAAACTGCTTGCAAAGTATTTGAGTACCGCTAGCTTTTGCTGGACTAGCAGCACATTCTTGGCAGATATAGGTATTATCAGTGGCAAGGACAGGCCAAGACAAACTGACTCCAGTATCTGTTGCAGTGACTGACCAGATGATACAAAATAAATAAATAAATAAACAGTTATTTTGCACAACTGAGAAAAAAAAATAGTCCCTTCTAAATGTAGCCAGTAACTGTTGCTAAGCACCTAAATATATACCGGTCACCTGTTGAGTCGGTACCGCAGAAGGACTGAGATCAATGCCAATGGCTCGCTAGCATGCTGACGATTTGGCTTCGGCACATTTTGCTCACTTTTTCTTGTCATTTCAGATGAAACAAAGAGTCCATCACCACAAAGGTATTGTGGTTTTCTAATCGAGTCAGTAAATTCAACTCTAGCCTGTCTGTTTTGTTTAAACAGACGTAAAATATGTCACCGGATGTTTGAAAGGACAGGATTTCTGGATCAGAGACAGCTGGGCCGAGACTGTCTAGTTGCTTTTCAAATAGTGCCTCACTGTGGAAATTAAGATATCCAACACATTACATTTCTCAAGTCTGCAGACTTGACAGTAAATGACTGTTAATAATTAACGCTTACTAGAACACCTTTGAAGCACAGTGATACATATCCAGTGAAATGCTGGAATGCAGTTATCATGGAATATAGTATCTCCTGGAATCCCTGTTGTCTGTTGTCTAATCAGATTGCTCAGTCGGAACTAACTGTTGTATAAGCTAAAGTAACGTCTAAGAATGAAGTATAGGACTAAGTATTGTTAGATGAACAAGGATTCTAGTAACGGCGAATAGAATTTGGAGAAAATAGTGGTCAAAACTGGCCGGACTGATAGTTAAGCTAATGCCAGGTGGACTGTCTGTGAGCCTCTGATTGCAGAGGCAAGTGTTATGCGGTTACAATGACCACATCCGAACGTCCGACCAAGCCAATGCTAATAGTTTGATAGTAGCATCGTGAGGAAAATATAACAAAATAAACCTTAATGATGCAAGATATATTATTGACTGTGCATCAGTGAACCAGGTGGAAACAGGGATGTTTATTAGGGTGACTGAATTCTAAAGAAAATAACAATATAAACCACACGTGGTAAACAAGCTCCCTAGTACCACTGTTAGCTCTGAAGCTAACACTTTTGTCTCCCCGCCCATCTACATGACAGATGGCTAGGTTGGCCAATGATAAAGCAGAATAATGTTTATGATGTTCCAAAGCAAACCTGGAAGGGCTAAAATGGCTTCTTGGAACTCCAGTGGTATGTTAATGTCATATTCAGAATTTCTAAACAAATATGGTTTCCCAGTATCACCAAAGGAATATGCAGTAGTTTTTGATGCAGTCCCTTCTGGTGCCATTATGCTTCTTAAAAGCTCAGCAACCTCTGAACTGTCTTTACTCCCACTGGACCCTGTTGCCACTGATGTCGGTCAGACCTGCTTTTACTCCAAAAAAGCAGGATCATGCAGGCTGGTCATGCAGAACATCAAGTCCACCCTCCCTCCCTTCCAAGACCCATCTCATTTCGCATACAGGTCAAACATATCCACAGAAGATGCCATCTCTGCTACTCTCCACCCAGCCCTCACCCACTTGGACTCAAAGAACTCCTATATGTGAATGCTGTTCTTGGACTTCAGTTCAGCATTCATCCCCCAGCACCTAACACCAAAACTCAGACACTTGGGACTCAAAACCTCTCTCTGTAACTGGGTTCTGGACTACAGGGAGGCCACAGAACATGCGGGTCGGCAGCAACACCTCCAAGACCATCGCACTGAGCACAGGGGCCCCACAAAGCTGCGTGCTCAGCCCACTGCTCTTCACCCTGCTGACCCATGACTATGACTGCATACCAGCCTACAGCACCAACCACATCATCAAGTTTGTGAATGACACGACGGTGGTGGGCCTCATCACCAACAACAAAGAGGCCAGCTGCAGAAATGAGGTGAGCCAACTGGTTCAGTGGTCCTGAATGTGGGAAAAACCAAGGAGATTGTGGTCGACTTCAGGAGAGGACACACACAGCATCCCTCTCTGATCATCAATGGAGCAGCTATGGAGAGGGTGAGCAGCACCAAGTTCCTGGGACCTCTCCTGGTCTAACAACACCACATCACTGGCCAAGAAGGCTCAAACTCTCCTCTATTTCTTCCGCAAACTGAGGAGAGCACAAGTCCCACCCCCCATCATGTGCTCATTCTACCGGGACACCATTGAGAGCATCCTCATCAGCTGCATCACGGTGTGGTACGGAAGCTGCACCTTCTCCTGCTGGAAGACACTACAACGCACAGTGAAAGCAGCTAGCAAGATCATCGGTGGCCCTCTGCCCTCCCTCTCGGACATCTACCATGCCCACCTCACCCGCAGCACCATTAACATTGCAGGCGACACCTCCCACTCCTCACACTCCCTCTTCAACCCCCTGGTACCGGAGCCTCCAGGCCCGCTCCACAAGACTGCTAAACAGCTTTGTTCACCAAGCCATCAGGACCCTGAACCCTGCTCCCCCAGGACCATAACAGACTCACCCACACAATAACTACCTCAGCTGTTGGCACAGAAAGACTGGCACACCAACAGTAGTACATCTGCTGCTGTATTTCTCTGCACCTTACTGCAACCATTTGCAGAAATGCCATTCCTGCTGCTGTCTTGTTATTGCAATTACTGATCATGCGCAGTCCAATCTGTCACTGTCTGCACCTCCACTACCGCATTGACTTGCAATTACGGGTATTACGGCTCTACTTTTTTTCTGTACATAGATTTGCTGGGTTTTATCTTTATTTGCACTACGGGTAGTATTACTGTACCTAGACTGCTGTTGTTTTTCATTTTTATTCCTTCTTTTCTTATATATTGCGCACACCACGAAGAGAGAGAGAAACGGCATTTCAATTCTCGTGTAGGTCCTGTTTGTATAGAAGTATTGACAAATAAAAATCTTTGAATCTTTGAAAAAGAAGAATAACAGTGTCATATGTGCTTTATTTCAAAGAGAAATTGTCTCTGTTCCAAATGCAGTCTCATACTGGAGCAATCTTTGGTCAGATGTGGACTGGAAGAAGGCATGGACTCTTGCCTCTAAATATCTGATCACAAATAAAATCAGAAAAGTGACGTTCAAACTCATTCACCACTTTTATCCCTTAAGTTGTTTTTTTTTTTTACAAAAATACAAGAAGGACATTGAAGTGAACTTCACTTTTGGTCTACAGACTCCTGAAGATGTTCACCACTTACATGTATTCTGGAACTGTCTCCACTCCTCCACTTTTGGTCAAGATATTTTTACATATATTTCTCATTTTATTTACCCAAAATTTTCACTTTCTTTAGAAAATGAATTATTTGGATTTTTTACATACCCTTCCTCCAAAACAAAACAATACTACATTATTAATCTTACTAACTGCAAAGTCACACATTCTTAAATCTAAATTTTTTAATCATAAACCAGGCTTTGCAATTTTTGAAAATGAATTCAAACAATACTATACTTCAGTTATCTATTCTAAAAACAAGAAAGCTGTTAAAACTATAGCCCTATGTAACCTTTTTAATATTTTTGCACTAGAAGATGCTGTTTGAACTATCTGTAAACTCTCTCCCCTGGCTTATTGTTCCTATTGTTCTATATTGATTGTTTTCTTTTTTCTCTGTACTGATCTAAGAATTTAATAAAGTTAAAAAAATGGTTTCTTGGAGAGAAAAACAATATTAAGGCTGTGTGTTTTTTAAGAGAAATGAGTGTTTTGATACTTTTTGATAATCATGTGACCAATAGATGCATTTTTGAAGGTTAAAACCTACAGAAACACAAATTTTCAATGACCCCTTTAGAAGAGCACATAAATATGGTGTACTAACCAATTAAAACCCTTAAAAGCAAACAATGGAATCTCAGTGAGGACAGGTGTGATGTGCCCATGTTTCTTCTGACCAGTTAAAAGTTGGGTTACTGAATTTTGGATTAGTTGGAGCCAATGGAGTGAAGTCTGTTCAAGCCCAGCATACAAAGCATTACAGCCATGGGCAAATGTTTCATTTCACTGTTGGGGGGTACAATATACAGAATATTTTATCAAGAGTAAATATTGAAGGGGACGTATAGGGGTTATTGTAGTTAGGACTCCTATTTTTGTGATTTGTGCTCCACCTCTGCTTTGTGTTATATCTGGAAATCAGGGCAGCGGAGACAGGAGTTGTACTGAACCCGGACTTTATTACAAGCACACAATAGTACATGTATTGCAGTGTATAACAAACTAGCTAACCCTTAAGGTACACGGGCTGTCTCTCATACGGAGGCGGAGCACCAAAGAGGACGGCTTCCGCCAACAGTTCTCCTAAATAGGCATGGCGCTCTGATGTCCCCCGTGCATCTGACGTCATGTCCGTGCTGTCTATTTGTTAGTATTTCAATACCTAACATCTACCTCCCCTTTGAAAAACTAAAAATATTATGAACACAATTCACAACAGTTCTCTCTCTTTTACATTGCACTCACAACAGTTTTTTGTTTTTTTTTTTGTTTTTTTTACATTGCAACAGGCAGAAAAATAGAACCTGGGCCACCGGATAGACTGCCGGTTAACCCTGCACAACTGGGTGGGTTATTCTGCCACCGCTGAAGCAGTCGTGCTCTATTAAACATGTTTTAACAGTCACTGCTTACAGTTCAACTTCAGAGGCCTCAGTCGAGCCTGTGGTGGGTGCGCCTCTGGAGGTGCCGGCGGCTCCAAACCTCGATGCCATCTCGCCGGAGTCATGGCTCGCTCATAAGTAACATCCCAACCTGGATCCCACACCAGCTGGGTCGGCTCCAGCGCTGCGCCTTGATCCGAGGCAGCTGCTCCTTACCTTTTGCAGATGGCTGGCGTGCCCTTTCGAACCATTTGGCCATCTTGACGGAGGCTGGCCTCTTTCGTGCGGGGATTCTCATCCGTGATGACGAGACCGTCTGTGGGTCCAGGCAGTCGGATAGTTGGACCTGAACCCAATCAAGTAGTGCACGCAGCGATCGGTTCAGCTGCACTCGGTGCTGCTGCTCTCTCATCTCTGATGTTGGCTGCTGTTGTGGCGGTGTGCCATCCACTCCGGTGGCAGGATGTGCCCTCAGTTGGCGTTGCTCTGCTGGGTCCTGCCAGGCCATGGACTCTCCATCCTGCTGTGTTACGGCGGCTCCCTGAGGCTGATACTTGGCGAGGATTTGGGATGAGTTCAGCTTCTTCTCTCTCACCTGGTGCTAGTTGTGGTCACGGTAATGTGACGGGACGCAAGTGCCGGGTTGTCTTTGTTCGCCGGGGTACCCTTTCTCCACAAATTCCCTCTCTTGAGGCTCCACGGTGGCTGCTTGAAGCCCGTGCTGGGAAAGGATCAGGGGCGAATCCAGTCTGTGCTCTCTCTCCTCAGTGTGTTCACTCTCTGTGCTGAGTTCTCTCTCCACGCTGTGTTCATTGTCTGTGTTGTGCTCTTTGGCTGTACCCACGTCCACAAAATCACACACTCCCTCCTGTGATGAGACTGCAGCTTGCGAACACTCACACTGCGTGGGGACCAGCTCTAGGTCCTGCATGGCTGCGGACTGGGGCTCCTGTGGCGGCTCCGGTACCTGCATGGGTGCGGTCTGGGGCTCCTGCTGCTGCTCCAGTTCTGCTGGGTTCTGCTCAGTGTGCGGTGCGAGGCAGGAAGTGGCTGCGTCCATGTCCGAGTGCAATGGACCCGGATCGTCGTCGGTCCGCACAGGGTCTATGATGGAGAGGTCCGAGGCCCAGTTCACAGAACAAATCCCACCCCATAACGTTATCGCCCTGGCATGTCACCTGGAACCGGAACGCTGGGACTGTTCTTTTGCTGTATTGCACTGCGAAGGTGATGTTTCTGCTGGTCATGGAGCATCCGTCGTCCGGCAGTTCCACTGCTTTGTCTGTCATGCGTGTGTTTCTGTTGTTTGGTTGTCTACTGTCATGCTACTGTTACACTGCAATTAACCAGTTTGGGATTAATAAAGTATGTCTATCTATCTATCTATCTAACCAACCATGGCCTCGTTTATCAGGGACCTTGAGGCAGTGGTGGCCATTATCATTGATACACTGTTGCCATCCAGCTTCACTACACAATGCGGTCCTGACCAGTTTTCGGGGCCCACAGTGTTGATGTCGTCCATGTCAAACGTGGCGTCGACAGGCTCAGCAACCGGGACAACCATCTGCACCAGTGGAGATGATCATGGGGAGCGCGGGCCAGGACCTAGCTAGCGTCAGGCCATTCTGTGCCGCAAACAACTTCTCCCACAGCTTCCAACTCATAGCGTTCTCCGCCAACTTCTCAAGCACAATCTCCTCCTCTAAGTGCCCAAATTCATATACGCTGGCCAAACTGTTGAGGTCGGCACCAAACTGCTGGATGGACTCACCCGCTTGCTGTCGGTGCTGGCCAAGCCTGGCTTGCTTAGTTGCCAAACTCTCCAGCCGTGGTGCCCGACACATACCTGTCTTCTGGAAAAGCATTGTTTTCCTTCGGAAATCCAATTTCTCTCCTCATCACCATTTGTTATGTCTGGAAATCAGGGCAGCAGAGGCAGGAGTTGTACTGAACTCAAACTTTATTACAAACACACAATTGTACATGTGTTACAGTGTATAGCAAACTAGCTAACCCTTAGGTTACACAGGCTGTCTCTCATATGGAGGCGGAGCGCCAAAGAGGATGGTTCCCGCTAACAGTCCTCCTAAATATGCACGGCGCGCTGACATTCCCCGTGCGTCTGACGTCACGTCCGTGCTGCCTGTTTGTTAGTATTTCAATACCTAACACTTTGTACTTCTGCTTGAGCACGAGGCTTGTGTGACGTAAATTTTGTCATCACCTCTGCAGCCAAGCACTTGCAGCCCAAATTTTGTGACTCTGTTGTCTGTGCGCATTGACTACACATGCACTAGATCCAACCTCTCATTCAAAAGGACACTTTCCCAGGTAGAAGCAAAAAATGAAGCGTATACACAGCCGCATGTGTGCTGGCCTTGTCCAAATCGTAGGCGCACCAGAGCAAAAATCAGCATAAACCCATCAGAAGAGCTCAAATCTAGTGATGGGAAGGCAGGCACTGGTGCTCCAAACGGTGCTTCTATCTTATCCAGGAAATATTTGGCGAGGCATATTTCGAGGCGTGCATCGTGATGCATGTGTTGACGTCGGACACGTGACTGGGTCAGGAAGCTGTTCATGATTTTACACCTAACATGAAACAAAGAGAGCAGTGATACCCAATGGAAATCCCTGTCCCTCATGTTTTGTGTAGTCATGTTTAACTGTGTAAGGGATTTGTCACAGCCAATTTTCAGATGGAGCCAGCACCAAAAACACGGACTTCTCCCATTTGGGAAAAGTTTGAGCGTGTTTCTCCCATTGATGTATTTTTAACAAATAGTGGCTATTTATTCTAACTGAGATGATGGCTTAGTGTTAATGCATTTGTTTTGCAAGTGGGAGACCTGGGTTCAAATCCCAGTTGTGTCGTTCTGTTAATTTCATTTTCATTTGCAAGATGAAGTGTCTTGTTGTGTTTCAAAGAGCTTGGATCATTATTATGCATCATTATGCTGAGGTACTATTGCCATTGTGCCCTGCATGACAATAAGGCCAGAGTTGAATATACTGGGACAGTATAAGACTGTTGAAAATTTATTTCTTAATAAAAATGGATAAGTAGTACAAACACACCAAGTAACATAGGCACATTCACTGTAGTCACCTCAGTTTTTATTATTTTTTGCCTTATGATCATTTATATTTCTTAAGACAGTGCATTTATTGAAATGAAAAAATACACATTAAACCAATAATACCCTTGTAAAAATCAGCATGTTGTATATGTTTTGTCCACTAGATGGCCTGGTAGAGAAAATGAAGTCCCACATGAGGCCTCTTTTATATGAGCCATTTTGATGAAAGGCCTCAAGTTCTCCAGAAAGCGTCATTTGGCCATCACTACTCAAATCCTTAAAGCCAAGTACATTATAAAAACCAGAGTCATTGTTAAACAGAGAAAATTTAACCAGTTACACACAATAAAAATTTAACTAGAAAAAGATCCAAATTTAAAAGGAAGTAGCAGATTTAAAAGAAAAAGTGGCAGATTTGTTTCAAATAAAAAAAGGTTCAAATTTATGAGAAAAAAGTTGTAGATTTAAAAGAAAAAAGTTGCAATTTTTTTTTAGAAAAGTTGCAGATTTAAAAAAAAAAAAAAAGATGCAAATTTATGAGAAATGTCCCAAATCTACATGCACCCTTTTTAAGCGCCGATGGTTCACATACATTTTATTCTGATACATAGCATGATATAGAAAGGTTTATGATGATTTATGATAGCACAATCTAACCTCCATGTGATTACGGAATAAATATGAACCCTGAGTTTGAAATAAACGTTTGAATTGAATTGAATTTTGAATTGAATTGAATTGAAATAAATTAGTGTGTCCAAACTGGAAGAAGCTGATTTTCACAGCAGCGCTAATCTGCTCGGAATCAAATAACATTAAGGTATGAAAATGTGTGCAGAG
Source organism: Pholidichthys leucotaenia (assembly GCA_020510985.1). NCBI lineage: Eukaryota > Metazoa > Chordata > Actinopteri > Cichliformes > Pholidichthyidae > Pholidichthys > Pholidichthys leucotaenia. Next base: position 207,145,062 of record CM035839.1, read on the forward strand.
CTGTGGAAGACGATCAGCAGTGCATATCACACATCGAAATGCTCAGATACGCTGACCCGTCGAGAGCTTTTTTTTTTTTTTATTTTGTTAACTTTGCTCCACTTCCTCTCGTCGGTGCGCGTGCCTGCTGCTTTGACGCGGCCGTGAGTCGGTACAGGCAGTGCTGAACTGTTATCATGTGTCAATAAGTTAAAAAGCTGGACGGTACCCATGATGAAAGCCCCCCCAAGGTGTCTGGGTAAGATATTAGAGGTACGTTGAGACATTAAAACAACGGTCGTTACAGGGAACGGCGCTTTTACCGTTTTTACCTGCGAGCCCGGTTGCCGATTAGTCAGCCTTTCAGTCAGTCACTGTAAAAATGTTTTGGACGTGATGTCCGCCTGCCTCCGTCTTCCTCTGTCCCACAGTGCGTTGATATAACCACTGTAAGCTCGCCGTTGCCTTGTTGTTTCATGATTTCCTCTGCCCGGTCCGAAGCGTTAAATAAACGGTAAGAGTCTGACGGTGAACTGGTTTGATCCCTCCTTTCCGTGAGCCGCGGACCTGCCGTGTCTGGAACAGTACAAACTACTGTTTCAGCCCCACTTTCTTCACTGACTAGTGTCGGCAGCTGTTGAAGAAGCTGTGACTGTGCAGGAAACCATCACACGTTAAAAGAGCGACACGTCCAGTTAGCAGGCTGTGCAGCTAGCAGGCTAACTAGCTACTTTTATTCCCAGTAACAGAGCTGTCGAAATGGGGCTGCTGCTCTGCAAAACATTGGCCACTGATGCATGAGCCCGGACACGCAGTCCCCACTCCGACTGTGCACCGTGGATGTGTCGTTCATGGGAGTGGGGGGACATTTGGGCGTCCTTGTCATCGCAGAGTTTGACAGGAGTGAAATCTCCACACCGCTACTGTACTCAGGTTTTCTCCTCCAAACAGAAGCAAGATGGACTCTCATTCGGCTTGTCTGTCTTGTCAGGTTCACATCGACATTTTGCACGGAGATGAAAATGTGTGCTTGGAGGTAGGGAGCTCGTTTTGTAGCCAGAGGGATTTCGGCTTGCGTATCTCCCACTTCTAGCGCTTTTATTTGATACAGCAGCTCAGACGTATCTCCCAAACTGTCCCATCGGCCATCAGCAGTTTTCACCTGATAACAAAACTAAACCTCTGTCTGCTCCCCCCCGTGCTGCTTAATTCTGTGTGCTAGCTGGGGTTTTGGCCACAAGGGCGGATTGGCAACACGATTGAAATGATCAGTTATTAGATGAGACATAATGTCCTGTCGAGGTCTTAAAGTTGCTCTGTACTCATCCTTCCCTCAGCTGAGCTCATGTTGTGGCTAAAATATTGCAATGATCACAGTGTAATGCCTGACTGAGAGCAGTGTCTTGTATTTTGTAGGTCATCGTCATTGCATGACACAGGCTGTGGCAGATTCATCTTCATCTCTCATACATTTCCATAGTTTTCCATCAGTAAGTATTCCTGTTCTCCACTCAGCTTTTACACATGCACCCACTGACTCTGTTCCAGAGGCACACTCTTTTAGCTATTCATTTATTGGCTGATGATTTTATTTGGGTTGGTTTTTTTATGATCATTCAGAACAAAAGTCAACATAACGACAAACATACACAGCTGCTTGATTATTATTGTACTGTAATAAAGTAGATCTGCATTAATATGTTCTTCAGCCAATAAAAATTATGAACAATAGCATAAGTTTTGCTCAATAAGGGGGAAAAAAAGGCTCTTAGCAGGTTTTTATGGCTTGTCAATATTTTGAAAGCATTATCATGATGACATAATGAGTAGCCGAAAACAGGAGTATGAGTCTTCATCCATTAACAAGACAGTCAAGAGCACAAGGGTCACTGAGACACTGATCAGCTAATCCAATTCTTGTCCTCTTTTAAAATGTATTCAGGTCTCCTGATATCTTCCTGAGGAATCTGCTAACATGGCAGATTCAGGAACTACTTCTTTATATCATATGCAAATTAAGCTCCAGTAGCTGTTTATGATTCATGGCTAATTGTTTTCTATTAATTCAACTTTGTTTTACTATGAGAAACTCTCAGTTACAAATCTAAAGAAATTCAAGAACCAATGTGAAACAAAAACCCAGAACAACACCTTAAGAACTTCTGGCTTCACTTGCCTCAGTTTGGACACTGGTCCATGATTCAACAATAAGAAAGAGACTGGGCAAAAATGGCATCCATAGGAGTGTTCCAAGGCAAAAACCGCTGCTGACCAAAAACAACGCAAAGGCTTATCTCACATTTCCATCCATCCATCTTCTTCCGCTTAATCCTTTTCGGGTCGCGGGGGGACTGGAGCCTATCCAAGCATCTTTGGGCGAGAGGCAGGGTACACCCTGGACAGATCGCCAGTCCATCGCAGGGCCAACACAGAGAGACAGACCACCATTCACTCTCACAGTCATACCTAAGGACAATTTAGAATCCCCACTTTGATGCCAGTTAACCTAACGTGCATGTTTTTTGGCATGTGGGAGGAAACCGGAGAAATCCCGGAGTAAACCCACGCAGACACGGGGAGAACATGCAAACTCCACACAGATCACTGTTGGTCGGGGGCTGGGATCGAACCCAGGATCCCCCGGCCAAAGGTGAGTTGCTGTGCTGCCGCAGTGCTAACCACTCTGCCACCGCACTGCCCCTTACAGTATCTCACATTTGTCAAAAAAAAATCTTGATGATTTTGAATAATATTCTGTGGACTGACAAGAGAAAAGCTGAAGTTTTTGGAAGGTGTGCGCCCCATTACCCAGGATTTCCACCGACTCCTGATGTGGTCCATTATGGCTGCGATCCAGTCTCTCAGCAAGTACATAGTTCCCTATTCTAGTTAATATTCTGTTCCCCACCTGGTCTGAACCATTGTGGAATGAATCTGGCTCGTCCAAATCAGATTGCTTAAAAAAATGGAACAAGTATTTTTGATGGATGGCGGATCTAGTCCGCACGGAAATGCCTCAGTATCTGCTGTATTTAATAGCTGTTTGTTCATTATAAACTGTTTAAGGATGATGCGTTATTTTCTAAGGTCTACTCCTCCACCACTGTGTTAGAGAAGGTAAAAACTTTGACTTAACATGTAAACATGTCACAGAATCAAAATTAACGGGCTGCTTACACATTATTAAAGCATACGTATCCAAGTGGCAAGCCAGTACATCATGCTTCCGTGTAATCACGTGATCACAATCGGTCTTCCTCGGTCTCTCTAGTCTTTCTCAAGCTCTTGCGTTATTTTATATAATTCTTGCATGATCTTGTAATTCAAACCCTGTTCTTATCCATGCCGCTTCAAAACACAAATAGAATTGGTAGAGATGGATACAAGCCTCCGTCCTCACTGCATCCGCTACGGACTGCATCTGGAGTCTGTGGAAATCCTAGGTTACATCTGGCATAAAACTAACACAGTGTTTTATAAAAAAAAAAAAAAAGAACAACACCATACTAACAGTCAAACATGGTGGTGGCAGTGTCATGGTCTGGGGCTGCTTTGCTGCTTCAAGACCTGGATGACTTGTCGTAATTGATGGAACCATGAATTCTTCTCTCTACCAGAAAATCCTGAAGGAGAATGTCGAACTAACCTAAATTTAATGAAATAAAGTATCACTGATGGACAGGGGTATGTGGTTTCAGGGGTCGATAGGCTATGACTGATCCTTGGAGGACAACAAGCACAGAAACATTCCTGAATGAGTGGTGAAACTGCTAGTTTCAGCTACAGTAGCCGTCTTGGATCTCAGAAAATAAATCTTTAACAAATTAAGCAATATTACATGAGAAGGAGTACGGTATCAATAGACATATGACACCCGCAGTTATTGTATTCACTGATACCGTACAACCTCGAGTGTAATATTGCTTTTATACAACAGTTCCACAAGCACAATTTCTTAAATGACAGCAATACTGACAGGGCTTGAAATTAACTTTTTTGCTCACCAGCCACTGTGGCTAGTGATTTTCCAAAGTTACTAGCCACTTGGCATTTCCACAAGCCACAATTTTGTGGTTGGAAAATTATGTCTAATATGATTAAATAGGACTATAGCATGCTAAAATTTACTTGAACTAAATTTACAACCTTTTTCAATGTAAATTACCATTATACAGTACATACACAAAAAATAGCAAGAGAAACACTGTTTAATTACACTGGTCAACAACAAATTCATTGTCTTAAGTTTTTTTTAGCTGATTTAGGACAATTTTGATGTGCTGAATCCAAAAATCCCATTGGTTTTGCTCAATCAGGTTGACTTTTTGAACTATGGCCACATGTTTTCTTACATTTTTGTTAACATGTATGGGTATTTTTGCTTTATATGATGCAAAATCTTTTTTATTTCTTGAAATTCTCAGAATTTTGAAAAATGATGGCATCACATTCAATTTACATGTACTTACCTTTATCAGTGTCTACTATTCAATTTACTGTACAACTGCTTATAACTTAACATAAAAACCTGACCTGATCGAGAGAAATGGATGCCATTTTTGGATTCAGCGGTGCAAAATTGTCTTAAATCAGTTGAAAAAACAGACAACTTACAAAAAAAAATATTTTTGTTATGTTGTGTTATTTATGAAGCGCAGTAAATACTGTAAAATGGTAGAGAAAAATATTTGCAATATGAGAGTGAAGTGCAGGTAGATTTTGGTCCATCCCAGCTTTCATTTGTACCCCTACCCCTTTGCCTACCCCTGTGAATTGGGACATCCCTTTATGGCTGTGTGACGTCGTTAGTAGTTGCTGATGGATTTAACTTAAATGGACACTACCTGTTTTCATCAGAAAAAAGAAGAGAAAAAGAAAACTGATTAGGGAAAAAAAAACAGTACTTATGGGAGTTGTAGTTTTGTAATCTCACATTGCAATAGGTTTATTATTTTAGATGCCATTTGAGAAAACTGCAGCCAAAGTGGCTAGTGGGTGTGGCTGTCTTACCAGCCACTGCTGAAATCCACCAGCCATTGGCCGGTGTTAATGTCAAGCCCTGAATACTGGACATAATGTTATGATTTGTTGGTTTAACCAGTTATTTTGCACAGCTGAGAAAAAAATAGTCCCTTCTAAATGTAGTCAGTCTCTAAACATCTCGGTCAGCACGAAGACGTCTAATGTCATTTGACACACATGTAAACAAATTAAATATTGTCAAGTGCAAAAGTCATTGTTTATTAATACATACTGGTCACCTGTTGAGTCAGTAATGCAGAAGGGTCGAGATCAAAACGTGCCCAATGCTAGTGGCTAGTTAGCATGCTAGCAATTTAGTTTTGGCACACTTGGCTCACTTTTTCTTTGCATGTTCAGATGAAACAAAGAGTCCATCACCATAAAGGTATTGTGGTTTGTTAATCAAGATAATAAATCAAACTCTAGCACTGCCTATTTTTTTAAACATATGTGAAATGGATTAACAATGTTTATACAAAGGCAGACTTTGTAACTCAGATTTTTTCAAAAGGGTGGGACTTCCGTATCACAGATGTATAATTTCTTGTCAAACAGCATCTCACTGGAAATTAAGGTATCCAACACATTGCAATTCTCAAGTCTGCAGACTTGACAGTAAATTACTGTTAGTAATTAACGGTTACTAGAACACCTTTGAAGCAGAGTGATGCATATCCAGTGAAATGTTGGAGTGCAATTATCGTGGAATATAGTAATTCCTGGAATCCCTAGTGTTCAATCAAATTGCGCGGTCAGAACTAACTGTTGTATAATAATCATGACAGCATATCCTCATAGTCTGGTTGTAATGGGTTCACCCAGTTATGACCACCCATCAAAATTTTGTTTAAAGGTCCCATTTACTGCATATTTCCCACATGTTGATAGTCCCCCAGGTCTTAATGAAATGTTTATGACCAAATTGCCTTGAATTATTGCAGTGTCTTTGTGAATCAGCTTTTGCAGCTTTCCTGAGAACAGCTTGTTTCAGTGCACGTCTCTTTAAATCCCCAAGAGCTGCATTTAACCCTTTAACTGTCCACATTTTATGGACGGTCACGCGCCCCCAGTGGCACAGTGCAGCAACTGCACGTGTCAACTTATTGACGTCCCCCGACTATACTGAGAATTTGTACTAATCTGTATTGATCTGACAGTTTAGAAGGTGGCAGACACGTGCAGAAGGAATCATGGCTGACATGGAATATAGCAAAGAAGAAGAAATCCTCATTATTATTCTTCCTTTTTCCGCTTTGAGCTCACACACCAATGTGGATGCCACCATGTTTGGTCATCGCGGCAGTGATGATGACTGAAACTGCATGAAATTGGAAAAATAGCGGCGTAATACAAACAAAATTCATGTGGGATAATCATAAGAGTCTGTAGATATGGAAGCGGGTGTAAATTACTAAGTAAATGTGAAACATTGGCCATGATGGACGAAAAACTGAGCTCCCATTACCAAGATGGCGGCGCCCATGAGCAGCTGGATTCCCACAGGAAAAATGCAGCAAACAGAAAAAACAGCCACGTAATACAAATGAAATTCACGTGGGATAATCATAAGGGTTTGTAGATGTGTAAGCAGGTGTAAATTACAAAGTAAATGCGAAACATCGACCATGATGGACAAAACGGACCGGTCACGTGGGCGAGTGAGCCCCCCCCCCACCCGTCAACAGATAAGAGAAATATGTTTTTTTGACATTTTATTGATTTTCTGGTTCATATACTTCGAAGATTAGATAAAAGCATACCCCTGTAGACAAATCGGCGTCAAAAAAACCGGATCAAAAACCGGACCATTCTTTGTGTAAATGTGTCCAAAGTCAACTTTTGACAGAGTTATGTAATTTATATAGCTGCCGTGACATTATACAAATTAGATACGCAAATTTATTCCTGTTTGAAACTTTGGGTCATAAGATAAGATAAGATAAGCCTTTATTAGTCCCACAACGGGGAAATTCCAGGATTGCAACAGCACAGGGATAGCAACACTCAGAGCAACAATCAGAAGGCAAGAAAAAAAAAAAAAAAAAAAAAAAAAAGCAAACAAGAGCAGCTAATATACATATGTACATATTACTATATAATATATATATATATATATATATACACACACACACACAGACACACAGTGTAGAGCATTGTAGCTGGATGGGATAAATATATGAGTATATAAACACACAGTACGGAGCATTGCAGCTAGATGGAATAAATATGTAAATATATAAACACACAGTGCGGAGCAATGTAGCTAGATGGAATAATAATCATATTCTACATCTTTCTAATTGACAGTAAGCCATTATCTCTTGTAACTTTCAAGTTATAGCCTTGGAAATCTGAACTATTTTTTTGACAAAATTTTTTTACTACTCTTGACCACTAGGGGGGGGCCTTGAGTTGCCTTGTATTGCCCCAGGCGCCACACGGCGGCTAGGGCAATTAGAGCATTAATTCCACCCTCCCTCTTATGTCTCTATTGGTATTCCTAGCTGGCTAGCGCCTAAGTTGATAGTGAGCCTGAGCCATCCATCCATCCATCTTCTTCTGCTTAATCCTTTTTCGGGTCGCAGGGGGACTGGAGCCTATCCCACCATCTTTGGACGAGAGGCAGGGTACACCCTGGACAGATCACCACCAGTCCATCACAGGGCCAACACAGAGAGACAGACAACCATTCACTCTCACAGTCATACCTAAGGACAATTTAGAATCCCCAGTTCGATGCCAATTAACCTAAGTTGCATGCTTTTGGCATCACTGGTGGACAGGGGTGTGTGGTTTTAGTGGTCAATAGGATATGGTCAGTCCCTGGATTACGAGTGAATGGTGGTCCAAGGAAAAAAATAAAATGGGCCAAAAATAAAAAAAAATAAATAAATAAAATGAAATCTAAGAATGACGTATGACCAAATGTTGTTAGATGAGCAAGATTTCCAGTGGCGGGGGTGAATAGAATATAGAAAATGGCAGTCAGCACTGGCAGGATCAACAGTTAAGTTCATGCCAGGTGTCTGTCAGCCTCTCCCCACTGACCACTGCACTAAGGTAATGCTAATGGTTTGATGTAGCACCACAGCAAAAATATAACAAAATAAGCCAGAATGACTGGAGATGTATGATCAGGGTTTTCTCTGGAAACATTTCCACATGGCAGACCGCCATATTATGTCGGTAAACAAGAACCAATGACAAGACTGAGCGTTGAACTGAACACGACTTTATTGGTGACTCACTCCCACAGTACAGGCGCTCCCATTAGGCAGAGAGGAGGTCAAGAGACCGCCCCTCTTCCTCACAGCCCTCTTATATTCTGGGTGGTAGCGGAACTGGAAAGGTGGAGCCACCACCCGTGTCACACAATAATATGTCCCAATAACAACACAACCCCCCCCGCCCCTTGAAAAATGGTCCAAAACACACACATGCAGTCGAGATCCTCCCCAATTTGGAGCCCGAATCACACGCTAAAACTTAACAGAAATATTCTAAGGCCTACGACGTACACACAAAACAACTAAAGCTAGGAGAGAACAGATGTACTACTGTTCCACCCCACATGGCTAGACGGATTATTCTGCCGTCTCTACTAAAACACAGTCCATTAAACTGAAAACTGCCGTGTAACTAAACTAAATAGTATAAAACACCAAAATAATAAACATACATACAAACATACTGTACAACTCTGTTATCCCCATTTCCATCACCATGCATTACACTGGTCAACACCAAATTTATTGTCTAAGTTTTTTTAGTTGATTTAGGACACTTTTGGTGTGCTGAATCCAAAAATCACATTGGTTTTGCTCAATCAGGTCAACTTTTTGAAGTATGGCCACATGTTGTTTTTTTACGTTTTTGTTTATATGTACAGGTATTTTCGCTTTATATGATGCAAAATTCTTTTTTATTTCTTGAAATTTCTTGAACTCTGAAGAGTTTGCATGCACCAATTTATGACATTGTCTTGATGGCTGATTACTGTTGGACTGTGAAGAGAGACATCCCTGCCGCTGAACATTCTAGAGGTTCGAATAAACGGAAGTTGAAGCTCTGAATTTTGAACAATGATGACGTAACATTCAATTTACATGTACTTACCTTTATCAATGTCTACTATTCAATTTACAGTAATCGAAGTTTGTAACATTTAATCAATAAATTGTTAGAAAATGATTTTTTTTCTCTTAAAAATCTATTTTGGATGAGAAATATTAACAAAAATCAATCGATAATGTCACAAAAATGTAATCGATTTAGTCAGATCAGATTTTTTTTTGGACCTGATCGAGAGAAATGGATGTCATTTTCAGATTCAGCGGTGCAAAATTGTCTTAAATCAGTTGAAAAAACACAGACAACTTACAAAAAAAAAGGATTTTTGTAACCCTGTGTTATACACATTGCCCAACCATCAGTCTGCCCCAGTAGAGGAACCACCCCCCGGAAAACTGTCAGATGGTTCCCCACCAGTGTGCCTTCTTTTCTTTGCACCCGGGGATGACCCACATCGAAGCCCAAACACCACCTTCTCCTCTTTGGTGCTCCGCAGCTCATTGGGATGCCTCCATGAGCCATCAGATAGCTGGAGGTAGCCATCCTTCCCAAGAGCCACCACCTGCAGCCGCCCCTGGTCATCTTGTTGTTGGCGTTTGCCCCGAGCACCTCTCGACCGGGCCTCCTCTCTGGGTCAGACCACATCCGCGACCCCCAGAGGAGCCCGACTCGGCTTCCAGTGTTTCTGTTTGGCACTTCGTTTTACCGTGCCAGCCGGTCCTGCCCCACTTGCTTTCATTTTCACCACCGGCAAAGCCGTTGTGACCCCTTGCTCCTCGGTACCTTCCAGCCGAACTCCAGGAGTAGAATGGATTGTCCACTTGGCTCCATCCCCCATCACGGGTGTTCCACCACGCCGCCCAGTTCCCTCAGCTAGGGTTACTTGGGCACTGGCACCGGGACCCTCCCGCGATGGCCCTGGGTGGGGTTGGTCCTGTTTATCGTTTAGAATACTAGGCCAAGGCTCGTCCCACACAGCTCCTTCCATCACTTGCGGAACTGGTCGGTCCCACAAACCACAGCCCAACCACTGCTCATCGTCCAGAATATTAGGCCAAGGCTCGTCCCACACAGCTCCGTCCATCATTTGCGGAACCGGCCGGTCCCACAAACCACAGCCCGACTACTCTTCTCTAATGCTGCTGGTGATGGTGAAACCCAGTCCATAAAAGAGATCACACCCCATAACATTCTCACCGCAGGCAGTCACGATGAACTTCAGGTTGGACACCTCTGCCGACTTGTACCTAGCCGTCGGTTCCACCACTCCTACCGTGGCTAATCTTCTTCCACTATACCCACACAGCGGTGCTGAATGACCTCTCACTTGATAATGTGGGAAAAAAACCCTCACGGTAGACCAATTCAACACGGACCTCACCGCACCTGTGTCAGTCAGTAGCGGCACCTTCACCTTGTTCAATTCCACCACACAATAGGTATGACCATCGGTGCTCGGGGAAACGGTGTGAATGACTGTGGGAGTTGGAATGGGGGGGGTCCACATTGCATCTTTGGTCCCTTCGCTTAAACCTATTACATGCCCTGGCAAAATGATGCACGAGTCTGCACTTGCCGCAGCGTTTTCCTCTTGCCAGACACTCTCTAGACTTATAACGGTGCTTGGTGGACCCACAACCCAAACACCTGGGCGATCTCGGGGCGGACCTTATCTTCACAGCATTAGCATGTTCCTCCTCATCCTCCACGCCATCGTCACTGTCCAGGTCCACTGCATGCGCCGTCAACTGTGATTCAAAATGGCGGAGTGCCGCTCTCTCACCGAGCTCTCATGATAGCTTGTCTGCCGCCTCACACTGCTGAGCTAACTTGATGGCCATGGCTAATGTCAGCTCGCCCGAGTGTGTGAGAAGCTTTGACCTTGTTGCCGGGCAAAGGGTATGTTCCGTCAACTGGTCGTGGACCATCTCTTCTTCTAATGCTCCAAACTGGCAGTCCCTGGCCAGCTGATGTAGGTCTACAACATACCACTGCACTGACTCGCCAGTCCACTGGCGGCGCTGCTGAAATTGAATCCTCCAGATGATGATGTTTTCCGGGGCGTGAAAATGTCATGCCATTAGCTCAGCCACATCTTCAAAGCTATCACTGTCACCCAAGGTACTAAGGATACGTTGTACTTCCATTCCCAAGTTGTGAACCAACAGTGCCCGTGCCCGCAACTTCTCCAGTTTACCAAGGTTCAATGCCACCAAATAATTTTGGAATGCGGCGAACCACCTCACCCAAGGGACTGGTGGCTCACCGGGAACCTCCAAAAATGGCCGAATAGTAGCAACTCCCACGTCCATCCTTTTACCGTCGGTAAATGAAAGCCCATGACGAGACTGAGCGTTGAACTGAACACGACTTTATTGGTGACTCACTCCCACAATACAGGCGCTCCCGTCAGGCAGAGAGGAGGTCAAGAGACCGCCCCTCTTCCTCACAGCCCTCTTATACCCCGGGTGGCAGCGAAACCAGAAAGGTGAAGCCACCACCCGTGTCACACAATAATATGTCCCAATAACAACATGGCATGCCACCCTTGAAGTTATGCTGCCACACCAAATAAATATAAATTTAAGAAAAAATAGGAAGAAATGATGCTCTGTAAGCACGCACACGAACAACGCGCGTGATCGTCATCCATGTGGAGTTCGGAAACGCCCTGCCTGCGTGTTCCAGTCAGCAGGCAGAGTGTCTTGCTATTAGCGTTGCTGTCCGAGAGAAACATGAGCTTATTAAAGTACTTTAAATGTGGAAAAAAAAGCAGAAAAGGTATGTAAGCACTGGAGGCATTTATCGTGGTTTTAACCCGCTGGTAACAGGAACAATAATGAAGAATTGCTTAGCAAACAGGTGTGGCTCAGCTTCGTATGCAGCTGGCTTCATATGCAGCCGCCTTCATATGCACGGAAAGGCAAGGGGGACTGATGAATTGCTGAGGATTTATTTTACCAGCCACTACAATATTAACTAATTTGTGTTCACTGTTATGTACCTGGCAAGTTAACTTGACCAAAATTAATGAAGTCAGTGACTTTAATCTGTCAACAGCCTTCAGACAAACTAAACGTGCCAACATTTGGATTTCAAAAAGAAGGGTTTTTCCTGCTATCTGGATGGTGAGGAGATTTCTAAAAAAACTATAAATATATAGAAATATTTTAACAGAAATAACTGAATCTTTGGTAATTTAAGTTAATTTATTTCATTAAATATAATTTTATTGATATTTTTTAATTTGAAATCAGAGTTAAATTATTGTTCTGTTCTGGCTCTGCAAAATGATGGTCAAAAGTGTAAATTGTATCAGGAAAAAAAGTCAAAATTTTACCATAATCTGTTTCATATTTATTAAAAAAAACAGTAATTTTATTTTAAAAAATAGACACAAAAAACCATAAAATAATCCACAAATTTATAATAAAGTCTCAAATGTACAAGAAAAGTCCATTTTACAAGAGGAAATTACAGATTTGAGAAAAATGGTTTCAAATTTAGATAAATTTACAGAGAAAAGTACAAAACTATAAGAAAATTGTTATAAATTTGAGAAAAACATCAAACCTTCAAGACTGAAGTCATTACTCAAGTTTTTAAGTGGATGCCTTTTGTATCCTGAAATTGAAAGTTTTGGTTGTCTACTTTTAATTATAATTTCATAGCACTGCTTTTACATGAGTAGAATTTCTGGCTACTATACCCACCTCTGCTCATATAATTTAAGTATGCATGAGTAAATTACTACTATGAATGTTTTTTCCCTTCTCTTTCCTACTCTTTCTCAATGGGGAAAAAAGAAACTAGAATAAAAATACAAAAACTCCATATTTTTCTCATTTATGGAAACTATGACAAAAAAAAATCCTGCAGGACAAAACGTGACACTTGATATTTTCTAACCTGTTTGTATACCACCATAGACAGAGAGAAAACCTGAACTAGACAGGTCTCAGAGAGGGCAAGATAAGACAGACAAGATGAGTCGAGGAGAGAAAAGTGTTCAGGCAGAGGGTCCGGGAGAGGTGAGAGCAGAGGGAGGAGAGAAGCATGACACTAGTAAAAAGTCCAAACACAGGACATCTGTGTGGGACCCCAACTGGCCCAATATTCCAACATTCAAGCCTTGGTTGTACAATACTTCAAATGGTAAGTTCCATATGCAAAGTTACTGTACAAAGTTAAATATAAATAAGTACATAAATAAATTGTATAAAATTAACAGGTTCCGGTTACAATAGTGTCATGTGTTTTCTGCCCCCTGAAAAATATGTTGTTACCACACCAAGATCCACAAGATCGATGTGGATTAGTGAACCAGGTATAAATAGGGATGTCTATAAGGAAGACTGAAATCTAAAGAAAATGCCAATATAAACTGCACTTGGTAAGCTAACTTCCTAGTAGCACTGTTATCTCTGAAGTAGGGATGCAAGTTATCAATTAATTCATTAATCATTAGTTGATTCTCGTTATCATTCGATTAACGATTAATTGATGAGCTGCAATTTTCTTGAGAATCTGAATTTCCCTCAGTACAGTATGGTCTTTCTGTCTATAACATAACTAAAAGTTAATTACTGTTTTTGATATACTGAATAAAACATGAACATCATATTCCTCAATGATTAATTGTACCATTTACACTTTTTGTAACTACAAACAATGGCATTTTTTGTAGTTGAACAAATTTTGTACTGCATAGTCTATGTGCCGGTACATCTCAGTAAATTACAGATGTCTTTTAAATTTATTTTAAAAACTTTTACCAGTATCATAAAATTTACCTTTAATTACATTACAAAAAAACATTGACATTCTATTTTACTGAGATGCACTAGTGGACTGTTTTAACAGGAAAATAAATTGTGAGCTGCTTCATCTGTTGCATGTTAAACATTATCACAGTACCCCGGCAATCCAGGCAAACCCAGAACGATCTGGGCTCCCTCTGTTGTCTGTTACCTCAGTGGTAACTTGAGTCTGGTCTGCATTCCCATCTAGCAGCGGGGATGGGTTTTTGCGCTCATGCAGTTTCTTCCTTGCCCTGGTCTATTTCTCCAGCAGGTGGATCTTCAAGCTCGCATGCCATTGCAGCTTATTGTGGCTCTTTGACGTAACCTGGAAAGGCGAGTTTTTTGCTCTGCAGAGCACATGAACTTTTGAGGGGAAGGGGGGTGGGGCTTGGCATCTTCTGCTTTTTCTTTAGTTTCGGTTGAAAGGTGGCAATGGGTGACCACGTGCGCCCCCACCTGGATGGCAACACAACTACATTTCATAGAATAAGCTCTCATTGGAAAGGAATGCTGAATTATCAATTAATTGACAACTAATTTAATTTAATCGACTAAATTCTTATAGACAATTAATCGAAAGTCAGTTTATCATCAACATCTCTACTCTGAAGCTAATGCCTTGGGCGCCCTACTCATCTATTTGTTTGCAGACAGACAGCTAGGCTGGCCAATAATAGAACATCAGGTGGGTATCGAGGCTTGGTTTTCATTTTCGTGACATACAGGAACGAACTGAAGAATTACACTGGCTCCTCAGAGATGGAAACGATATGAAGGCTCTCTCTGTGTGTGTGTGTGTGTGTGTGTGTGTGTGTGTGTGTGTGTGTGTGTGTGTGTGTGTGTGTGTGTGTGTGTGTGTGTTTTAAGAGAAGTGAGGGTTTTGATGTTTTGTTTTTTTTTCAATAATCATGTTACCAGTAGACACATTTTAGAAGGTTAAAACCTTCAAAAACACAATTTTCAGTGAACTGGACCTTCTAAATAAGATCCCAGGATGGGAGGATAGGATTAATCATCACCATCAGTGTGACAGGCTGAATCTGTCCGCTGGCTGTAAACATATTAATACTGCTGTGGTACTCCTGAGCAAAGTTGCTTGAGTAGCACATTGGAGGACAACTTCATTGAACAAATAGACCTCATTAATATTCATCAGTATTCATGAGATGCTTTGCACTGACCCTTTTATTGTAATTGTGAGAGTGTAGAGGGTGGAATGTCATGTGTCTCAATGTTCAATTTTCAGGTAGAATGCATATGCTCGGTTTGAGTCTGATGATTATTTTTATATTTAGTTTATGTAGTATGTACACCTTTATTATGGATACTGTGTTGTATAAATGAAGCCCCAGGACCTTAGACCATCAGTGTTTTTCAACTATTTTTGAGCCATGGCACATGTTTTACATTTAAAAAACTCCTGCAGCACACCACCAACCAACAATGATCAAAATAATCCATCCGTTCGCCCACTCGCTGTTTATCCAGGTTGCGGGGGCAGCCGGGCAGGAGAGGAGCTCAGACTACTGCCCAGTTCACATAGCACCATGAGCCCCATGAACCCTCCTGCAGGTGGTGAGTTCACTGGAAGATGGACCTATGTGGCTCCTTTGGGTACACTGGGTCCTTCATGTAACTTTTTTCATAGGGATCTACTGGACTGCTTCTGGTCTGGCCGTTCACCCAGGACCACTTGGTCTTGGGAGACCCTACCAGGAACAAGTTGCCCCCCAACAACATGGCTCCTGGGATCATTGGGATCCTCCTCAAAAAAATCACCACTAGTGTTTTTGGGGTGAATACTGCTTCTGTTAAGAGCTTTTATTTATTTATTTATTTATTTTTGACAAATTTGTCCTTGTGCGGCGCATCTAGAAAGTATTCACAGCGCTTCATGTTTTCCACATTTTGTGATATTACAGCCTTATTCCAAAATGGATTAAATTCATTTTTTCCTCAAAATTCTACACACAACACCCCATAATGACAACGTGAAAAAAGTTTGGGGTTTTTTTTGAGATTTTTGCAAATTTATTAAAAATAAAAAACTAAGAAGTCACATGTACAGTGGGACAAAAAAGTATTTAGTCAGCCACCAATTGTGCAAGTTCTCCCACTTAAAAGATGAGAGAGGTCTCCAATTTTCATCATAGGTACTGTATACCTCAACTATGAGAGACAAAATGAGAAAAAAAAATCCAGAAAATCACATTGTCTGATGTTTAAAGAATTTATTTGCAAATTATGGTGGAAAATAAATATTTGGGCAATAACAAAAGTTCATCTCAATACTTTGTTATATACCCTTTGTTGGCAATGAGAGGTCAAACGTTTTCTGTAAGTCTTCACAAGGTTTTCACACACTGTTGCTGGTATTTTGGCCCATTCCTCCATGCACATCTCCTCTAGAGCAGTGATGTTTTGGGACTGTTGCTGGGCAACACGGACTTTCAACTCCCTCCAAAGATTTTCTATGGGGTTGAGATCTGGAGACTGGCTAGGCCACTCCAGGACCTTGAAATGCTTCTTACGAAGCCACTCCTTCGTTGCCCGGGCGGTGTGTTTGGGATCATTGTCATGCTGAAAGACCCAGCCACGTTTCATCTTCAATGCCCTTGCTGATGGAAAGAGGTTTTCACTCAAAATCTCACGATACATGGCCCCATTCATTCTTTCCTTTACACGGATCAGTTGTCCTGGTCCCTTTGCAGAAAAACAGCCCCAAAGCATGATGTTTCCACCCCCATGCTTCACAGTAGGTATGGTGTTCTTTGGATGCAACTCAGCATTCTTTCTCCTCCAAACACGACAAGTTGAGTTTTTACCAAAAAGTTCTATTTTGGTTTCATCTGACCATATGACATTCTCCCAATCCTCTTCTGGATCATCCAAATGCTCTCAAGCAAACTTCAGACGGGCCTGGACATGTACTGGCTTAAGCAGGGGGACACGTCTGGCACTACAGGATTTGAGTCCCTGGCGGCGTAGTGTGTTACTGATGGTAGCCTTTGTTACTTTGGTCCCAGCTCTCTGCAGGTCATTCACTAGGTCCCCCCGTGTGGTTCTGGGATTTTTGCTCACCTTTCTCATGATCATTTTGACCCCACGTGGTGAGATCTTGCGTGGAGCCCCAGATCGAGGCAGATTATCAGTGGTCTTGTATGTCTTCCATTTTCTAATAATTGTTCCCACAGTTGATTTCTTCACACCAAGCTGCTTACCTATTGCAGATGCAGTCTTCCCAGCCTGGTGCAGGTGTACAATTTTGTTTCTGGTGTCCTTTGACAGCTCTTTGGTCTTGGCCATAGTGGAGTTTGGAGTCTGACTGTTTGAGGTTGTGGACAGGTGTCTTTTATACTGATAACAAGTTCAAACAGGTGCCATTAATACAGGTAACGAGTGGAGGACAGAGGAGCCTCTTAAAGAAGAAGTTACAGGTCTGTGCGAGCCAGAAATCTTGCTTGTTTGTAGGTGACCAAATACTTATTTTCCACCATAATTTGCAAATAAATTCTGTAAACATCAGACAATGTGATTTTCTGGATTTTTTTTTTTCTCATTTTGTCTCTCATAGTTGAGGTATACCTATGATGAAAATTGGAGACCTGTCTCATCTTTTAAGTGGGAGAACTTGCACAATTGGTGGCTGACTAAATACTTTTTTGCCCCACTGTACATAAGTATTCACAGCCTTTGCTCAGTACTTTGTTGATGCACTTTTGGCAGCAATTACAGCCTCAAGTCTTGTTGAATATGGTGCCACAAGCTTGGCACACCTGTCTTTGGGCAGTTTCACCCAGTCCTCTTTGCATCATCTCTCAAGCTCCATCAGGTTGTATGGGAAGCGTCGGTGCACAGCCATTTTCTCATCTCTCCAGAGATGTTCAATTGGATTCAAGTCTGGGCTCTGACTGGGCCACTCAAGGACATTCTGAAGCCACTCCTTTGATATCTTGGCTGTGTGCTTAGGGTTGTTGTCCTGCTGAAAGATGAACCGTCACCCCAGTCTGAGGTCAAGAGTGTTCTGGAGCAGGTTTTCATCCAGGATGTCTCTGTACATTGCTGCATTCATCTTTCCCTCTATCCTGACTAGTCTCCCAGTTCCTGTAGCTGAAAAACATCCCCACAGCATGATGCTGCCACCACCATGCTTCACTGTAGAGATGGTATTGGCCTGGTGATGAGTGGTGCCTGGTTTCCTCCAAACACGCCTGGCATTCACGCCAAAGAGTTCAATCTTTGTCTCATCAGACCAGAGAATTTTGTTTTTCATGGTCTGAGAGTCCTTCAGGTGGTTTTGACAAACTCCAGGCGAGCTGCCATGTGCCTTTTACTAAGGAGTGGCTTCCATCTGGCCACTCTACCATACAGGCCTGATTGGTGGATTGCTGCAGAGATGGTTGTCCTTCTGGAAGGTTCTCCTCTCTCCACAGAGGAACGCTGGAGCTCTGACAGAGTGACCATCGGGTTCTTGGTCACCTCCCTGACTGAGGCCCTTCTCTCCCAATCACTGTTTAGGTGGCCAGCCAGCTCTAGGAAGATCCTGGTGGTTCCAAACTTCTTCCATTTACGGACGATGGAGGCCACTATGCTCATTGGGACCTTCAAAGCAGCAGAAATTTTTCTTTACCCTTTCCCAGATTTGTGCCTTGAGACAATCCTGTGTTGGAGGTCTACAGGCAATTCCTTTGACTTCATGCGTGGTTTGTACTCTGACATGCACTGTAAACTGTGGGACCTTATATAGACAGGTGTGTGCCTTTCCAAATCATGTCCAATCAGCTGAATTTACCACAGGTGGACTCCAGTTAAACTGTAGAAACATCTCAAGGATGATCAGTGGAAACAGGATGCACCTGAGCTCAATTTTGAGCTTCATGGAAAAGGCTATGAATACTTATGTACCTGTGATTTCTTAGTTTTTTTTATTTTTAATACATTTGCAAAAATCTAAAAAAAAAACAACAACTTTTTTTCACATTGTCATTATGGGGTGTTGTGTGTAGAATTTTGAGGAAAAATTAATTTAATTCATTTTGAAATAAGGCTGTAACATAAAATGTGGAAAAAGTGAAGCATTGTGAATACTTTCCAGATGAACTGTAAATCTTGACTGTACAGATTTAAATTATAAACTTCAGCTGAAGATCGGCTGGTCAAACCCATGCTATTGTGCAGCACTGATACTTTCCAAAATGTAGTTCTTTTTCATTTTAAATGACTTTTGAGGTCTCCATGCAACGCTAATTTATTATTTTTTACTTCTCTTATAATAATGTAATTTTCTACTTTGGAAAAGTTTCTCTTTTTGCCGTCTTATGTTCTGCCCTGTTGTAAATGCTGTGGCCCGGGCATGGGTGTGGTATTTAAATTATGGCGGTATTAAGTTATGATCGTTTTCCATCCCTCAGATTTATCAATGTGCGATCAACATCCAATGAGATTGACCAGATATGGATGGATTCATAAATTACACGTGGACCTTGGTGTACGATTATTTCTACACCCGAATGTGCTCCAATTGCTGCGCACCTCAGATGAATGAGGGCCATTGTGTTTTTCTATACTTGGGACTTAGATGTAGATCAGATCACATTTTATGACCAATTAATGCAGAAAACCAGGTCATTCCAAAGGGTTCATATACTTTTTCTTTTCACTGTATGTAGTATATTGCAATACTTTTTTTTTTTTGCTATATCAACCAGCCCTAGAACTGGGAATATTACAAGTGTATCTCAAAAATTTAGAATATCATCCATCCATCTTCTTCCGCTTAATCCTTTTTGGGTTGCGGGGGGGCTGGAGCCTATCCCAGCATCTTTGGGTGAGAGGCAGGGTACACCCTGGACAGATCACCAGTCCATCGCAGGGCCAACACAGAGAGACAGACAACCATTCACTCTCACAGTCATACCTAAGGACAATTTAGAATCCCCAGTTTGATGCAAATTAACCTAACCTGCATGTTTTTGGTATGTGGGAGGAAACCGGAGAAATCCCGGAGTAAACTCATCACAAAGTTAATTTATTTCAGTAACTCAATTCAAAAAGTGAAACGTGTATATTATACAGATTCATTACACACAGAGTGATATATTTCAAGCATTTATTTCTTTTAATTTTGATTATGGCTACAGCTAATGAAAACCCAAAATTCAGTATCTCAGAAATTTGGTTATTTCATAAGACCAATAAATAAAAAGATTTTTAATAGAAATGTTGGCCGACTGAAGAGTATGTCCATGTACACACTTAATACTTGGTCGGAGCTTCTTTTGCATGAATTACTGTATCAATACGGCGTGGCATGGAGGTGATCAGCCTGTGGTACTGCTGAGGTGTTATGGAGGCCCAGGTTGCTTTGATAGTGGCCTTCAGCTTGTCTGCATTGTTGGGTCTGGTGTCTCTCATCTTCCTCTTGACAATACTCCATAGATTCTATATGGGGTTTAGGTCAGGAGTGTTTGCTGGCCAGTCAAGCAGAGTGGTACCATGGTCATTAAACCAGGTATTGGTACTTTTGGCAGTGTGGGCAGGTGCCAAGTGCTGGTGGAAAATGAAATCAGCTTCTCCATAAAGCTTGTCAGCAGAGGGAAGCATGAAGTGCTCTAAAAAATTACCTAAACCCTACAGAGGGGTTTAGGTCAGGAGGAAGATGAGACACCGGACCCAACAATTCAGATGAGCTGAAGGCCTCTATCAAAGCAACCTGGGCTTTCATAACACCTCAGCAGTGCCACAAGCTGATCACCTTCATGCCACGCCGCACTGATCCCATAATTTATGCAAAAGGAGCCCTGACCAGTTAGTGTATACATGGACATACTTTTAATTAGGTTAACATTTCTATTAAAATCATTTTTCTTGGTTTTGTGTAATATTCTAATTTTCTGAGATGCTGAATTTTGGGTTTTCATTAGCTGTAGCCATAATCATCAAAATTAAAGGAAATAAGTGCTTGAAATATATTAGTTTGTGTGTAATGAATCTGAGTTTAAACTTTTTTTAAAAGTATTTTTGTTGAATTTTCTTGGCTGTACATACAGAATTAGTACTATATATTCATATGACAACTGACCCCCCCCCCCCCCCCCCCCCGGTAGCTTTCACTACTCACAGTAGCTGTGCGGCCTAGGGTCAGTGAAACAGAGATAGGCGCCGCCCCATACACCACATGGTGTGGAGGAAGGGATTAAAGAAGAAGAAAAATTCATATGACAAAGACACAGCCTGAATGTAAAACAGAGAATCCACAATGTATTAACACCCCAAACAGTGATAAACCCTAAACAAAACAGAGAAGAGAAAAATAATCAAATTAAAGGGGGGGAAAAAAAACAGGAAAAAATAATGACAAAAAAACAAAACTCCTGTACACACCACTCATTCATAAAAACAACTAACACCACGTAAGACAGGAGACGCATGGGGGGGGTCGCCAGTTGCATGAACAAAGGTGAAATATTGTCAACCAGAGCATATCGGAGTAAACAGACTGCTGAATGTCCTTCAGTCTAATTGTAGACCATCCAGCTCCTTCACAAGGTTTGTAAAGCCATCCCAAAATGCTGTGAAAGTCCTGGAGGGCACCATTTACAGTGTGTTGAATCTTTTCCACTTTAAGATTAGACATATTATGAACAAGGTGAGTGTGGGTGGGCGGGGCAGCGTTTTTCCAATTCAACAATCTTAATCGTCGTGCTAGTAAGGATGCAAAAGCGAGAACCTTATTCTGTTGGAAAGTGGTAGATGCGTTTGTTGGGGGTACCCACAAAATAGCAGTCGGGGGAGAAGGAGAGATATTTTCCTTAAATATTCTAGAGAATAAACTAAAGAATGGGGACCAGAAATGATCTAGCTCAGAACATCCCCAAAACATAAGATAAAGGGTCACAGGCACTAGTTTGCATCTATCACACAGGGGGTCTATGTTCGGATATATTTTAGCTAGGGCAGATTTGGAATAATGGAGACAATGCAGTACTAAACTGGATCAAACTGTGACATGCACAAATAGATGAAGAGTGTACACATTTAAAGACCATGTCCCAAATATCATCCTCAATGTCAAAACCAAGCTTGTCTTCCCAGTGTTGTTTGATGATAATTATCAAAGGTATATTAATTGAAATACTATATTCATATACAGTATTTTAGCGAGCCTCCTCCTCTGAGACTGCAAGCACTTGGTAATGATATGGTCCAGGTGAGTTTCAGGTGGGTAGAGTGGGAAGTTGAGAAACTTCTTTCTGACCAGGTCCCTTATCTGAAAATATTGAAAGAAGTGACTGCACGGCAGGTTAAATCTGACTGCAAGTTGGGTGAAACTGGCGAAAGTATTATCTATGTACAAGTGCTGGAGATTCTGTATGCCCCTGGCAGCCCAGCTAAAAAAAGAAGAGGAATGAGTGGCAGGAGGGAATAAGGGGTTATCCAGAATAGGAGAGAATAGAGAAACGCCATGTATACCAAGAGTGAACTTAAACTGCCTCAAGATCTTTGACGAATGCCACACCAACATGTTTTTTTTTTTTGGAAATGGAGACCGGAAGAGGAAGCGATGGTCCAAGAAGAGCTGCCGGAGAGTAGGGCTGACACAGTGAGGCCTCAATGTTAACCCATGCAGGACGGTTTGTATTATCTGGAGGAAGAAGCCAGAAAGACATGTTACTCAGATTAGCAGCCCAATAGTAGAATTGAAAATTAGGTGAGGAAAGACCTCCCAGATGTTTAGGCCTCTCAAGAAATTCTTTATGTATCCTTGCTGTCCCCCCCAAATAAAACCAGAGATTAATTGTTGCAGTGTTTTAAAGAATGAGTGAGGAATGAAGATAAGAAGACACTGAAACAGGTAAAGAAATTTGGGGAGGGTTTTCATTTTCACTGAATTAAGTTTGCCAATTAAAGAAAGTGGGAGGGCAGCCCATCTTCCGGAGTCGGATTTACAGCATTCAAGAAGGGGAGTGAATTTAGCTTGGAAAAGTTTCGAATACGACCTAGTAGTAGTTATGCCAAGGTAATGAAAAGAATCCTTCACAGTTTTAAAAGGTACATTGATTAGGAGAGTGGAGAAAGAAGTTAAAGAGAAATACTCACTTTCCTGCAAATTAAGCTTATAGCCAGGAATGGCTCCAAAAGCACTGAGTGTCGAAAAGACATGGGGGAGAGTCGTGGTACGGTTTATGATTAAAAAGAAGAAGGTCATCCGCATAAAGAGAGACTGTACCTGACCACCCTGGACAATTCCCTCTATCCTATTGTGCTGTCTCAATGCTATAAGCAAGAGGTTCTATAGCAATAGCAAACAAGAGGGGGCTCAGAGGGCACCCCTGTCTCGTGCCTCTATGTAAGTGGAAATGGTCAGACGTTGGTTGGTAAGAATGGAGGCCATAGGTGATGCATATAACAGCTTAACCCATGAGATGAAATTAGGGCTAAAGCCAGATTTGCCCAGTGTGAAGAAGAGGTAATCCCACTCAACATGGTCAAAGGCCTTTTCCGCATCGAGTGAAATGACAGCCTCATGAGCAGAGTGCACAGAGGGAGTGTGTAAAATGTTGAGTAGTCTGCTTACATGACAAAATAACTTTATTACGGATGAAGCCGGTCTGATCGTCGGAGATAATAGAGGGGAGGATTAATTCTGAACTCTGACCAAGAGCTTTGGCCAGAATTTTGAAGTCCTGATTAAAAAGGCTTACTGGTTGATAAGAAGAGCAGTACAGGGGGTCTTTATCCTTTTTTAATAAAAGCGAAATGGTGGCTTGATGTAAAGTTAGGGGGAGCGCTTTTACCTGAAATGACTCCATATACATTGCGTGTAGGAGAGGCACTAGCTTGTTACAAAATTTCTTATAGAATTTGGCAGGGAAGCCATCAGGCCCCACAGTCTTCCCACACTGCAAAGATAAGATTGAAATTTTTATTGTTTCAGCGGTGACTGTTTCTTCAAGTGATGCAACATCATCTGGATTGAGTTGAGGAATGTTGAAATTATTAAAAAAGTTTGTAAATAAATTTGGGTCACGTTGAGAATCAGATGTATATAACTTAGAGTAAAAACTTTCAAAATTGTTATTAATAAGCCTGTGGTCTGAAGTAATAGGGCCAGAGGAAGTTTTAATTGCCGATATAATTCTTGAAGCAGCTTTTTTGCGAAATTGTTGAGCTAAGAGCCTGGTAGGTTTGTCCCCATCTTCAAATATTTTTTGCCGAGATTTAAGAAGAGATTCCTCTGCACGTTGAGTTGTTAAGAGGTCAAATTCAGTCTTTAGGATTGTCCTTTCTTTAAGGAGCCCCGGTGTGGGGCTTACTGCATACTGATGGTCCAGGTGGAGAATAGAGGAGGTGACCTCAGAAATTTTAATGAGTTTAACTTTTTGAATTGAAATACTGAAATAAATTATCTTTTCGATGATATTCTAATATTTTTAATTTTTTTTTGAGATGCACCTGTATCGCCCTCTTCTCATAATGACCACTCAACAAGCTCACCTTGTACTATCTAATCTTTTGTTCCAGGTGCGGTAGTACCATGAAGGGTGCAGGAAGGGGCAAGGAACCACCTGTCACAGGGGAGGCCACCGGCAAACGGCCCAAACGCAAATGCCTACAATGGCACCCGCTACTGTCCAAAAAGGTTCTGGATTTCTCTGAGGAGGAAGAGGAGGAAGATGAAGAGGAGCTGGAGAAGGTGAGTGCTTATGCATGACGAGCCATTTCACCTCACTGGCAGCCATTTTGTCACATAAATGGGGCACAAAACCTGGAATGACATTACATTGAAGGTTTTATGAATTTGTTGTCAGCAGCCAGTGCAGTGCAGCCAAGACCAAGAATCACAGTTGCAATGTGGAGGCACGACAGAGGAAGTGGAGGAGGACTCAAATGAACAGCGTGCACGGCGGCCAATGAATGCCTTCCTTCTTTTTTGCAAACGTCATCGCTCGCTGGTGCGACAGGAACACCCGCGTCTGGATAACCGTGGGGCCACCAAGATTCTGGCCGACTGGTGGGCAGTGCTGGAGCCCAAAGAGAAGCAGAAATACACAGACATGGCCAAGGAGGTGATGTCACTCTGATGTTTGCCTTAATGTTCTTCAGAGGGGTCAAATTAGTAGATGGAATTTTATTTTTTATTTTTTTTTACTCCAATACTCTTGATCACTAATGCTTTCAGGAATGGTTCTCAGGAACTTGGGCTGGGCGATTAACCAAATTCAATTCAAAACAGACCATGGGGACATTGAACCAACATAATCTTGCTTGTGTCTGTTATTTTGGTTCTTCCCTTCTTCCTGTTCTCTCTCAGAGAGAGAGAGAACGAGAGATCGGTCTTCATGTACTGCCTCTTTAAGACGTATCGCGTGTCTCCACAACCCAGTAGCAGCAGAGTTAGCACTGTCTGGAAGCAGCAAAACATGGCGGAAAAATAAAATGACTTCTACTACAGAAAATGCGGTGTCCATCCACATAGTATGAGATGATTGACTCTGTTTCATCTGGGGATGTGGGGAGGGCGCGAGCTGGAGTCTGCAGAGGCTGGGTCCTGTTGGTCTCTTAACTGCTGTCCATGTTATCAACCGTTTTACAGTCGGGGTGGATGAGCTACGCCTGTATTTAATAACCCAATCAGAAATTCGTAATTCCTGTGAGGTGACTCCCCCAGGGCGGCTGATTGGTCGCCAGCACAAGTCATGTTTCCTGCGGGCCTTCAATAGGTATGTGTGGTCACGGACTTCTGCACCAGACAGTGTTTAATTTGGTTGTATGTGTGTGGGGTGACAATGGTCCTATTCTTTAATATATTATGTTCATTTATGTCAGAATCACTGCAGTGATATATTCATTGATGCCACACTACAAGGGAGAACAAAGGATCAAGGGGACGAAAAAATTAGAAAAAAAAAAAACTCGACTTGAAAGCTTCAAATAACCGTGATGCTGATTTAAGGTCAAATTGCCCAGCCCTATTAGGAACTTATCTACATGTTTATTTAGATGTACTTTGGTGTGAATCATAGGATTTGCTTCAAACATAGCCCATTCTCTGTTATTTCAGTACAAGGATGCTTTTATGAAGGCAAACCCAGACTACAAGTGGTGTCCCACCCCCAGCAAACCAATGAAGAGCGCCTCCTGTCAACCAGCCAGCAATCCTCGCAAAAAGGTTTGGTCCTTCTCGTGTAACTCATCCAAGGACTCCACTGCCAAAAAAGTGCCCAAAACTGAGACTGTGCCACTATTAAACTTTGCCATGGCAGGTTTGTATGTTGAATGGTTCTGAGTTCAGCCCAACACAATGAAATCTTGGATTGTTTTTGTAATATCTGTGTTGTTTTTGGTTTTTGGTTTTTTTTTTGGTCAGATCCTACAAAGATGGGAGGCCTGAGTATGCTGCTGCTGGCTGGGGAGCATGCCCTCACAAACAGAGAGGTAGGGCACCACTGTGTTCATTCTTGTTTTCAAGACAATCTCTAGCAGACGGATTTGAAGAATAACGGCTGATGCTGTTGTGTTTGAGGCGCAGTCTTTCTTTTAAAGACACACTTAACCCTGTTTTGTTTACTGCTCCAGATCCCTTCAAGCACTAAACCTAGTCTACCCGACACAGCCAGTGAAGGGAGTTCCTTTCCACGGGATAAAGAGGTGTGTTCTTTGGCCATGTTTCTTTGAGTAAACTTTCACACTAAACAATGGAAGTATAATGCATTGTTGAGAACAGTTCTTAAATTTCCATTTCTGATGAGTTGATGATAAATGGTGATCCTTAGACGGTGGCCTTTAAACCATTAAATTTTGCGTGGGATTGATAAAGTATTTTAAATACAGATGTGTTGAGTGCCTGATTCTTGTTAATTTAATCAACAGATGTTATCTGTGACAATACCAAACAGAGTGCCTGACATTACTGAGAGCAGGGTCGAGTCTGCCCTTTCCCCAGCATCAGAGGTACAACTGATTTACAGTGTAAAATGTACAGTAGTCTGTATTCATAATTGAGTTGCTTATACTGTACATATCCAGCATTAGTTCCATTATCACAGGGGAAGAAGGTTGGGGTTTTTTTATACGTGTTTTGGTGCCATTCCCATGCCAAAATATCAGCATTGATCCTATCAAACATTAGGCACGCTCTCCTTAAATGCCCCACTCACTGGCCTTTTCCCTCACGTTGACACCTCTCCCAGTCTTAATGAAATGTTTTTTGACAAATTTCAGTCCAGGGCTTCCTCTGGTAACATTTCCATGTGGCTTTCCGTGTGATTTTTATATTTTAGCAATATTTTGTTGTTGAAAGGTTTTTTAAAACTTTAATGCTGAGATTGAGGCGGTGTTTATATTGTCACATTGGGGCGATACTGAGGCCAAGTAATGACCTGAACGTTGAGGGCGTGACTGGCAAAGACTAACAATGTGAGCACCGCCTGATTTGTCAGATCCGGTCCACGTCACGGTTGCCTATATGTCAGTAAATATTTAAATAAAAATTAATTATTTAGTTATTTGAGCGGATATCGATAGTTCGATACTAGATGGTCGATACTTTGGAGTCGATACTTTTTAAAATATCGCGATACCACTGTGTTAATACAAAACATGCAATTTGTTTTCACTTCTGAGAGTTTTAGGCATTAAATTTATGTGTGAAAAACAGTGGGGGAAAAAAAACAGCTCAGGCATATTTTAGAGATGGTCTGCCGTGTCACATGATTATGGCAGCCTATCAGATGTCAGAGCTGAAGAATCACTGCGCACTGCACAGCCAAGCACTCACTCCCATGCAGAGCAAGTAGGTGTAGCAGCGTATGGGGCAGCGATCACCAAATTAAGAAATTGAAATCATTTCTTAATTAATTAAGTTGTTAATGAAACTGCAATCATTGATTTTGGGCAAAAAGTAGCTATCGGTTTTATTATCATTTTATAAGCAATTCTTTCAAGTGTTTATGTTCATGAGTTTTATTCATATTTCATATTGCTCTTGCAATAAAGTTGTTAATGAAACTGCAATCGTGATTTTGGACAAAAAGTATTGATATTGAAGAAAAAGTCCCATAAATTAATGGTATCGTATCGAAAGGAAAAATGCTGGTATCGCCCATCCCTAACGTACATACAAAACATTCAGTGAATGACTACTACGACCCCGTGTGGACTGGTGGTGGCACTACATCAGAATAATAAGAACAGTGGTAGAAGCGAAAAATTTTATTGATAATAATTACATATTTTTATGTAATACATAAAAACGAGGGATACACACCCTTGTAACCTCAGCAAAACACGTGCAAAATTTTAGGTCCGTCTGAGGAACGGTTCAAGAGATATGCGTGGAACAGACAGACAGACACAGACAGAGATTTTGTGCATTTATAGATAGATAATGTCAACCATCATATGCTGTGTATGGGTGCGGAGGTGAACGTAACTCCCTGGACACGTCTTAAAGGGGAAGCCAA
This sequence comes from Pholidichthys leucotaenia, assembly GCA_020510985.1. Lineage (NCBI taxonomy): Eukaryota > Metazoa > Chordata > Actinopteri > Cichliformes > Pholidichthyidae > Pholidichthys > Pholidichthys leucotaenia. Next base: position 207,173,401 of record CM035839.1, read on the forward strand.
TATTACTATTATTTTCCCCCAAAAAATTCCTCCATGCACGTCGTGAACCGGATCATGACCAAAATCTAATCATCTGTTCCCCTTGCCATTAATAATAATAATAATAATACATTTTATTTGTATAGCACTTTCCAAGGCACTCAAAGACGCTATACAAAAACAAAAATTAAGGATTAAAATTAAAGATTAAAAGCAAGTCTGAACAGGTGGGTTTTGAGTAATGATTTGAAAGAGTTTAAGTCTGTGCAGTCACGGATCTGTTTGGATAGAGAGTTCCAGAGGGAAGGGGCCATGATGGAAAAGGCTTTGGCCCCCCAGGTTCTGTGCTTGGTTCTGTGTGGTGGAGTGAGGAAGTTTGCATCAGAGAAACAGAGGCAGTGGGGGGCGGGGGGTGCCGGTGCCACAGGTTGGTGAGATAGGAAGGGGCCTGGTGATGGAGGGCATTAAAGGTGAGAAGAAGGACTTTGAACTGTATGTGTTGTGAGATTGGGAGCCAGTGGAGATTCTGGAGGACAGGGGTGATGTGGTCATGGGAGTGGGACTGGGTGAGGAGACGGGCAGCTGAGTTCTGAATGTATTGAAGTTTCTGGAGGACTTTGGATGATGAGGCGTAAAAAATGTTATTGCAGTAGTCAAGTTTGGATGTGATAAATGTGTGTATGAGGGTTTCTGCTGTGGAGAAGGTTAAGTGAGGGACAGAGTCGGGCTATGTTTTTCTTTAGGTGAAAGAAGGCCGTTTTGGTGACATGATTGATGTGTGGTTCAAAAGTGAGGTGGCTGTCAAAGATAACTCCAAGGTTTCATATCTGTGGGGATGGAGAAAGTGTGGAGTTGGCAACAGTGAGGTTGAAGTTGTGGGTGGTATTGATGAGAGATTCCGGGCCAATGATCATCATGTCAGACTTATCATAGTTAAGTTGTAGAAAATTCTTTTGCATCCAGGATTTTATTTCAGAAAGACAGTTTTCCGGTATGGAGCAGGTTACTGTGGTTATGCATTTAGTAGAAATGTAGATCTGAACGTTGTCGGCATAACAATGGAAGTTAAGGCCATGTTGGTGGATGATGTTACCAAGCGGGAGTATATACATAGATGATGAAGAGGAGAGGGCCAAGCACAGAACCCTTGGGAACACCATGGGAGAGGGGGGCTGTGAGGGAGGTGCAGTTGTTGATGTGGATGAATTGTTGTCTGTTGGTGAGATATGAGTGAAACCAGGAGAGAGCTGTACCAGTGATGCTGAGAAAGGTTTCCAGATGGGAGAGGAGAATGGAGTGGTTGACTGTATTGAAGACAGCTGTGAGGTCGAGCATGATGAGGATGTTCAGGAGTCCAGAGTCAGCTGAGAGGAGGAGGTCGTTTGTCACTTTGAGATGGGCTGTTTCGGCGCCATGTTGTGAGCAGAATCCAGATTGGAATGTCTCAAAGAGGTCTTTAGAGGTGAGGTGGGTTTTGAGATGGGTGGCAACAACACGTTCTAGGATTTTTGATAGGAAGGGCAAGTTAGAGATGGGACGGAAGTTTTTCATGATGTTGAGGTTCAGGCCCGGTTTTTTGAGGATTGGGGTGACAGTGGTGAGTTTCAGGGGTGAGAAACTGAGCTGGAGCTGAGGGAGGCGTTGATGATGGTGCAGATGAGTGGGGAGAGTGATTTGGGGGGGGGCAGGATTTAATAAGTGTGGAGGGGACATGGTCCAGTACGGATGTGGGGTTTCTCATGCCTGTGGTAATTTTAGTGAGTTCTAGAGGGGTCAGTGTGGGGAAATGAGACAGTGGCTGAATAGAGGTGGGGGGAGGAGCTAATGGAGGGGTTAGGATCAGAGGAGAGATGCTCAGGTTGCTGTGGATGGTGGTGATCTTGTTTGGGGAAAAAAAGAAAAATGAGTTGCACTTTACAGCAGTGAACTCTGAGGAGGTGTTGTTGATGGGTTTGAGAAGTTTGTTGATTGTGGAAAAGAGTGTTTTGGGGTTGTTGGAGCCAGCATGTATGAGTTGAAAGTACCTCATACACCGCACACATACCTTTCTTGAAAATTTAATCAAAATCCATTCAGAACTTTTTGAGTAATGTTGTTAACAGACTGACAGACAAACCAACGCTTCCAAAAACATTACCTCCTCCCTTGGAAGAGGTAATTAATTATTGCAGCATCGTTGTGAATCATCTTTTACAGCCTTACTCAGAACGGTTCTTTGCAGCGCACATCTCTTTAAATTTGCAAGCGCCGCATTTAACTCCACCCTCCTTCTTGCGTCACTATTGCTGATCTTAGCTGGCTAGCTCCTATCATGTTAGCGAGCTTGAGCTAACTAATGTAAATTTGTCTTAAAGAATGGAAAAAATAAAGCATCACTGGTGGACAGTCAGGGGAGGGGGGGGGTTCAGAGGTTGATAGGATGGATATACGTATATAAATATATAGAATAGAATTTATAGAAAATGGAGATTAAAACCGGCCGACTCGATAGTTAAGCTAACCCTGGGCATCAAACAGCCTGAAGTGAGCTGTAATGCCATTAGACTATATATAGTCTAATGGCATTACAGAAATACAGAAATATAACAAAATAAGCTAGAATGACACAAGGCATATTATCAACTGTGGATTTTTGAAACAGGGATGTCTGTTAGGGTGACTGAGATCTCAAGAAAATAACAATACAATATAAACCATGCTTCGTAAGCTCACTCCCTAGTACTGCTAGCTCTGAACCCAGTGCCTTTGTTTGCAGACAGCTATTCTGGGCATTAATAAAGCAGCAGTCAGGATCAAGGCTAGGTTTCAGCATGGGTTTGAGGCTGATAGAGGCTGGGTTTGTGCATTTTGATGAAGTTCTTCGATAATCATGTGACTAATAGATGGATTTCAGAAGGTTAAAACCTAAAAAAAAAAAAAAAATTTTAGTGAGTGAGACCTTTAACCCCTTGCACTCCGGTCAATTTTCCTAAAAACGCCAAAAAATAATGTGCCCAAAGTAAATCAAAAGCTGTTATTCAACCCTTTGCAGCATCTTCATGGGGTTGGTCTCATTTAAAAGAAAACACTTTTCTTTTAATTTTTGGCAATTTTTTGGCAAAAAAAACATGATCTCTCTAAGTGCTCCGGCCACTGAGTTACGGTCATCTAAACATAGTGAACTTGAAGAAAATAAATTTGGCCTGGGTGTTTTTTTGGATACAAATGCTTGCAAATAACACACAGCTTCAGATCCGGGCTGGAAAATGCAACAAAAATGTAGAACCAAGTGTTATCCAGCTGAGGTCCAAATTTTGTAACAATACCACAAAAAATGAATATATTACACAGCTTTGTTCTCAGGCTGTTCCCAGGCATTTTGGAACTGTGCCAAATGGCACAGTTTGGAAAAACGTCTGTAACTTTTGAATGATTCAACATAGAAGCTTCATTTTGGGCTCAAATGAAAGGTCACATTCAGGGCTGTGTCTGTGTGTGTTTGTTCCCCCACCCCCCCACTACAGAGGACTGAGTTCGGCCCTCGCTACATAACGGATTACACTTGGATGTAGCATGTTTCCACAGCAACGCTGTCACTGCGGCTTCCCCCCCCCCCTCGCTACTGTGGGTGTGTGGGGGGGGTTGTCCCCCCCCCCCCGCTATAGAGGACGGCCATCGCTACATGACGGAATAGACTCATATGGCTATGTGGCGACCGCCCCCCCCAGCTCCTCTTCTGCAGGGGGGGGGGGGGGGGCGTTCACGGTCCGAACACGGCAAATGAACCGTTTATCGCGGTTGTTATTCCTTTATCTTCGTACTTCGTGCGCCGTACAGTTGTAATTTACCGATCGGTCAAAAGTCATTTTTGGATTACAATTTTCAGGGATAAATAATAACTTAGCTTATAACACCTTACCTCTTCACAGCAGCGTCCTTGCGAACTTCTCTTCCCCATTGTCAGACGAACGCGACGCTGGTCCGCTCGTGGATCCTGGTCAAAACATAATTCCATTATTGCGGTTTTGGCGAATGATTTACGACCTTTGTCGTAAAGAGAATCCTAAACGTCTATTCTGCTGGAATGAGTGCAGGTCGCACTTGTGGGTGTTCTCCATGCTGCTGGATCTGTAGCAGGTTCTTCAGCGTCCTTTTTTTCATCTGTGGCAGCAGTAAGTCTCTCTTCACCCATCCCGAACTTCTGTGGCTCCTGCATTCACAGTAGGCGGGTCCTCCTTCCTAGGTTTGCATTCATTGGTTCTTCAAGGTTTCAGAAACCCAATTCAAGGCTCTTATTAGTCGAATGAGAGGTCAGTCAGATGAACTAATCTGTTCGCGGCTGTGTCTGCAGCTTTTATTTTCAATGCGTGCTTGGAGGCCACACCACCTACATCACCACCATCAGGATCATGCGTCCGAGAGCGCACGAGGGCGCACTAGGACGCAGAGACTTGCCCGTCCGCGGTACAACAGAGCGCAAGAGGTTAAACTGTTGAAAGTGAGAGAAGTGTTATGTCAGCACTATAGATGGAGTTGTCACTGCACCTGACTGTAAAATGATACAGGAATATAATGAACTAAACGCAGATCTATGGCTCAGTTAAGTAATATATTTGATTAAATACACAACTGGTAACACCCAGCATGAGACAAAAGGATTTAGCAATAAATAAATTAATCAATTAATTAAGAAAAAATAAAATGTTTGTTGTGATCAGATTATTTAGAAACAAAATTATTGCACAGTAAGTTTAAGGCGGGAAACTGAAAACATCTTTGTCTTCTTCGTCGTCGTCTTCTGGCTGCTGCTCCCTTTAGAGGCCTCCACAGCAAATCCTCTGTCTCCATTACATCCTGTCTATTGCAGCTTCTTCATATCAACCCTGTTCATGATTGCAAAGTGGGAAATTAAAAACATTTAACAATTAATTAATGTGCATTAAATTATGTTCGAAGCCGAAAGGTCTTTGCTAGAGATACACTCATATTCACCTTGTCAAAGTTGAGCAGGTGATGTAGCAGGCTTCCTACCTTCTTTGCAGGGCTAAAGACTTGTTTTGAAGGTGTGCTTGAAGCATTTTTATCCCAGCCAGTCGAAGCCCAAAGGGCGCTTTGACCGGCAGAGAATTATGTTTTGGGTCGGTCCGTCCATCCATCTGTCCCACTTTTGTGAAATCAACTCCTCCTGCAGTTTTGGTCTATTCAGGGATGAGAATCCTCCGCGGATCCGAGGAATTCCTCGGATTTGATCATGTCTAGGGTCATTCTGGTGAATCGTCTAAATTTGAGGAGAAAATTTTGGGGTGGGGTGGGGGGGTCTGTTATGAGCGGCGAGTCGCTCATAACAGACGGATTTGAGCGGCTGCTCAAATCCACTGCGCAGAACGCGCTACCCAGCAAGATCAGTAATGTGATGTAACAAGGCCACTGATTGGCTGATACTTATTGAAGCAACCAATCGACGATTTTGTTATTTCTTTGTCATATCCCACACGCGGAGCAAAATGCAAATGGCGGACAATTCAATCAACCGAGTTTTCCCGGTTTTGTGAAAATGGTGAACCTAAAACTCATGAAAGACAACAAAGCAAGAAGACAAAGGGATAAGGAACAAGTTTCGTTGGGAATGGCTCGAAAAAACCCCCCAGAAACATCTCAAAATTGTGGCTACAAGGAGATCGAACTATTCGCTCGTGCTGCGTTCAAAACGATCGATGGACACGGTTAAATTCAGATGCCAGTCAAAGTTCATCACAATCGGCCCTGATTACAGCAATTAGTGATCGTTAGAGACATTCCGAGGTAAGATTTTTTTCTCGTTATAAGTAATGTACTTGAGAATTTTCGCGTAATGAATTTGTTATGAAATGGCATGTGCAAGTTGTGACGTCTTGCCTGTTTTGAAACACTTGATAATTTGAAACACTAATTAAACATCTTTTAGGTTTTGCTTACTTTCTTAGATTATCTTTCAAATATTAAAATATACTAATATGCAACTTTTTTATATTCCTAGTAACACTAACAAATGCACACATTAATAAATCAAAATGCTTGCAGAATGTCAGTATATTTTAATAAATGGGTGATGGACTTGGTGATGGAATTTTGTTAATATTTATAATTTATTTTACTTGGTTAAATTATTTTGTCTGTTCTAGAACTATGTAAATGTTATTCTGTGTCAGTTCTAGGGGCGGCTGTGGCGCAGGTGTAGTGTGACCGACTACTGATCGGAGGGTCATGGGTTCGATTCCCACTCTGTCTGAAGTCTGCATGTCAAAGTGTCCTTGAGCAAGACACTGAACCCCCCAGTTGCTCCTGGTGGCCAGGCTAGCGCCTGTGTGTGTATGGCAGCTCTGCCGCCATCAGTGTGTGAATGTGTGCGTGAATGGTTGGATAGCAGGATCTGTAAAGCGCTTTGGTCATCCAGAGATGAGAAAAAGCACTATATAAGTGAATGCCATTTACCATTCTAAACATATTAAATAGCAGTAAAATATAATTTAGGGACTTCCGGTTATGGCGGCTACGTAGGAGGACACGTCTCACTCTGCTCTGCTCCAAGAGATAAAAAGTCGGCAAATAACTCTCTCATTTGGAACAGAACCTATCCCAGCGTTTGGGCGAGGATATGCCGGTGAAGCCTAAGGCTGGGAAATCAGGTGGAGGAAAAATTGAACCGCCGAAACAGTCCAAGTTAACGGACTTTCACGTCCGTGACGCAGCAGGGAAAGCTCCAGATATGGCGGAGGAAGCTAGCGGTGGTGCGGTGACTGCTGGCGACGGCACAGGTGCGGTGCTCGTTGCCATTAGTTCAATGAGAGCAGACTTTTCCGCTAAATTTGATGGGATTATGGTAGCGTTGGAAGGAATGAGAAAGGAATTGGGTGACTGTGTGGAACGAGTGGCGCAGGTGGAGCTTCGAGTTTCCAGTGCTGAGGATGACGTCGCCGGCCTTCAATTAAAGGTGCGCACTTTGGAAAACAAAAATAAATGTCTGGAAGATAATGTCCTGGACTTGGAGTCCCGGTCGAGACGGAACAACCTGAGGCTGGTGGGTCTACCGGAGGGAACCGAGGGTCGGGACCCATGTTCCTTTTTGGAAAAGTGGATTCCAGAAGCGCTGAACAACGCGGAGCTGCAGTCATCAGTCGTCTTAGAAAGCGCCCACCGAATTGGCCCACTGAGAGATAACAAGGCATCACCGAGGATGCTAATTATGAAGTTCCTCAGCTACAGAGACAGGATGACAATCTCCAACGCGGCGCGAGCCAAAGGAGAAATTGAATACCTGGATCAACAGGTGCGGTTCTACCCAGATTTGGCCACAGGAATCCAACAATTAAGGAAACAGTTTGACCCCGCCCGTAAAGAGCTGCGCAACCTTGGGATTCGTCATGGAGTGATTTATCCTGCAAGACTGCTGGTCACGTATAAGGGCAGAACACACATCTTCAAGACCCCTGAGGAGGCGCAGGAGCTCATCAAGAAGATCCAAGAGGAGACTGGTGGGAGCTAAGCATGAATAAAATATAAGGTAGAATATTTAAGCATTTGCACAGGCATCTAACTGATTTGAAGCATATAGCAAGTTTACAAAATATAGATTGTATTACATATTAAAAAATAAACAAAAAAAACCTATGATGTACAAAGTTGCTATAAAATTTTGGAATTAAGTTGGAAAACTACAGAAGAGAGTTAATGTTACGTCATTAAAAGCAGTAGAGTTAGGGTGATTGGGAGGATGAAGAAGGAGTGGCTTTGGCTGGTCCTCGTGGGTGTGGAGCGGTCGATGGCTATATCGGGAGACTGAATTTTTTTTTGATTTGGGGGGGATTACCTCAAATGTGGGAAGGGGGAATTTGTTTGTGTGTAGTTTGTAGGATGAATGTTCAACCACTCATGTTTTTGCTTCTCTGTATGAGCATGTTTATATTGCGAGGTAATCCCAAACTCCCTATTGATCATAGACCAAAGCGTTAATCTTAATTTAACTTCATGGAATTGCAGAGGTCTACAAAATTTTAAAAAACTTAAACAAGTTATGAATAAAATAAAAGACATAGGTTCAAAAATTGTGTTTTTACAAGAAACTCATCTAATAGAGGAGGATGTAAAAAGAATTAGAAGTAGATGGCAAGGAAGTGTATTCACCTCATCATTTTCATCCCGAGCCAGGGGAGTTATGACTCTCATACATAAATCAGTCCCATTTCAAGTGAAAAATGTAATTGGAGACAAATTTGGAAGATATCTAATCATTCAAGGATCTTTGCTATTAGAAAATATAAATCTGGTGAACTTATACGGTCCCAATATAGATGATCAAAAGTTCTTTGCTAATTTATTTCTTATCTTATCATCACTTACAGGGCAACATATAATAGCAGGGGATTTTAATTGTACATTGAATCCCGGTATAGATAGATCAACAGGACTGGACTGTACGCACAATGGATGCAGGATGATCATTAAGCATTTTATGAAAGAATTGAGATTGCTAGATATATGGAGAGAAATGAAACCACAAGTTAAAGCCTACTCTTGTTATTCTAATACCTACAAGACATTCTCACGTATTGACTATTTTTTGATCTCCACAGAATTAAGGTCCAAGATTCAAAACTGCTTTTATGATAATATTGTGATCTCTGATCATGCACCCTGTTGTCTCATATATGTAGATAAGAAATTGACAAAGGAACCAGGTAGGTGGCAATTTCAGCATAAATGGCTTCAGGATGAGGAATTTGTTAAGTACATAGAAAAACGGATAGATGAGTTTTTTGATATCAATACTACACAAACATCAGCATGTATAAAGTGGGAGGCTTTCAAAGCTTTTATTAGGGGACATATTATTAGTTATACAGGTTCAAAATCTAAGAAGACTCGAGAGGAGAGAGTCCAATTGGAACATAAACTAAAAATTCTTCAAGAAAAAGTGTATGCAGGAAGTGACCCAAAGTTAGAGAACGAATTACTGATTCTGAGAGCTGAATATGACAAAAAATCAGCAAATAGAGCTGCCTCGAGTCTTCTAAGATTGAAGCAATCTTTTTATGAACAAAGTGAAAAATCAGGAAAATTATTGGCATGGCAGATTAAACAATTAGAATTTAAAACACCAATTAACAGTATTATAAGTAACGGACAGGTAGTTGTAGATCCTTTCGAAATTAATAGAGCCTTTAGAGATTACTATGAAAAATTATATGATACAAAAAATGAAACTGACTTAACAAAACTAAATGGGTTTTTGGACAGATTATCTATACCGTGTATTCCAAATGAAAACAGGGAGATACTGGAGTCTAAAATTAGTCAAGAAGAAGTTGGGCTAGCCACTGATAATATGAAATCAGGAAAAAGTGCAGGACCAGATGGTCTTCCAGTTGACCTTTATAAAAAATTTAAGAATAAATTAATAAAACCTTTTTTGGAAATGGTTTTAGAAGCATTTCAAAATAGTAATTTACCACCATACATGAATAATGCCTTAATTATACTGTTGCCAAAACCAGGTAAACCCTCTAATAAATGTGAAAATATGAGACCAATAAGCCTATTAAATTCTGACCTTAAGATAATCTGTAAAATTTTAGCAAGACGAATACAAGAAATATTACCAAATATTATTAACCGAGATCAGAATGGCTTTATAAAGGGAAGACAAGGCTTCCATAATGTAAGAAGACGATTTAATATTATTTATTCTAATAAAGAAGCACCGGATACAGCTCTCCTATCATTGGACGCCGAAAAGGCCTTTGATAGGGTCGAATGGCCCTTTCTTTTTGAAGTCTTACAAAGGTTTGGACTTGGAAATAATTTCATAAAATGGGTTCAGATAATATATAATAATGCTACAGCAGAAATCATAACAAACAGCAATATCTCAAAATCAATAAAAATCAATAGAGGATGTGGACAAGGCTGTCCACTTTCACCTTTACTGTTTACTATGGCAATTGAACCTTTAGCGATGGCAGTACGTTTACATCCACAAATATATGGAATTAAAGTTGGACCAACAGAACATAAAATCTCCCTGTATGCCGATGACATAATTTTGTTTATGTCGAATCTTAAAAAATCAATTCCGACCTTTTTGAATTTAATAAAGAATTTTGGGGAAATATCAGGATATAAAATAAATAAAACTAAATCTTCAATATTAATGCTAAATGAGACCCAGAGAAATCACCCAGCTCCTGAGGTAAATCAATTCAATGTTGTAAATCAGTTTAAATATTTAGGAATTCAAATTGTGCCTAAGCTAGAATTAGTCGCCAGTGCCAACTATGAAGCCTTAATGACAGATATTAATGAGTTAATTCAGAGATGGATGTCACTACCAATGTTGATGATAGGGAGAATCAATATACTTAAAAGTAATATCTTACCTAAAATACTTTATTTATTTCAATACATTCCTTTACCACCACCTTCAGATCTATTCTCAAGAATTAAAAAAAAGTTAGTGGAATTTATATGGAACAACAGGAAGGCTAGATTACGTCTGTCCTTACTATATTTACCATTTGATTGTGGAGGTCTGAAATGTCCAAACTTTATGTTGTATTACTGGTCAGCACAACTGAGGTCTATGACATATTATTTTTCATCAAATGATCCCCCTCACTGGACTGAAATGGAATCATACAATTTACCTTTACCTCTTCCCATATTCATATACTCAGACTCGGCAAAAAAAATTACAGAAACAAGTTAAAAATCCATTTGTAAAGCATAAGATCAAAATATGGTGTGAAACTAAAAAATATTTAAAAGAACCACACTTACTGTCACAATTTAGCCCAATATGGGGTAATCAATATTTTAAACCAGGGAGAGCGGATGCTGTATTTAAAGTATGGAATTTAAAAGGGATTCAAAAGATTCAAGATTTATATCTGTCATGTTCAGATAACATAATGTCTTCTGAAGAGCTGAGGATCAAAATTAATCTTAATAGAACACATTTTTTTAAATATCTTCAGCTTAGGAACTTTATTCGATCAAATCAAAACAATGCTCTCACTCGACCTATTTATTCATCCTTAGAAAAAATTTTGACGAAAGATAGTAAGAGAAAGGGTATTATTTCAGAGTTTTATAACTCATTGACACTATCTTCAAGTGAAAACTCACAGAAAAGATTGAATTATTGGAAAGAAGACCTGCAAACTGAAATTTCAGAGGAACAATGGGAATTGGCTTGTACAGAAGCTCAAACCAAATCAATAAATGTACGTCTTAAATTGATACATTTTAAATGGTTAATGCGGATGTATGTTACACCGGTGGAATTAAATAGATATAACAAAAACATACCAGATATGTGCACAAAATGTATGGAAAGTAAAGGAACCTTATTTCATTGTGTATGGGAATGTAGAAAAATTAGAATGTTTTGGGAAGAGGTGAGGGTAACAATTGAAAAAATAATTTCAAAACAAATCATATTGAATCCTAAATTGTTTTTGTTGGGTCTGCATCCAGAAAAGCATAACTTTAATAAAAGTGAAAGAGCATTCATAGACCTCAGTTTGCTTAATGCCAAAAAATGTATTGCACTATTGTGGAAAAAGACTAATAGACCAGATGTGACTCAGTGGTTAAAACAGATGTAAACAAACCTTCCACTAGAAAGAATAACATACATACTGAAATCAAAGGAAATTGTGTTTGAGAATATATGGAGACCTTTCATTGATTATGTAAAGAATTTAAACATAACTTTTGAAGAAGAAGGTGAATGATGTGTGTGGACCTTGCAAATTCCAAACTGGTGAATGTATAATATCTATACTTATGTAATGGATTGCCTAGACTAAACAGAGGAGCATTGTTAAAGACCTGTCTTTTAGTGGTTGTTGGTGTTTTTAGTACATTTTTTTTTATTACTTTAGTGTTAGTGTTTGATTGTTTGTGTTATGTTTGTAAAAAAAGATTCAATAAAAATATTGTGGAAAAAAATGTAATTTAGTATTATTAATCAACATACCATTCAGATATCATAAATTTACACATGTGATGCAGCAGCAGATTAAAAAGGTAAACTATAAATGCATTTGTACTTACTTCTAACTTTAAATATAAGACCACATTTGAGCATTCTAAAACACCAGATTTTGTTAGCTTCTGGGGGGCATTGCCCCCCAGACCCCCCCACCAAGGCTCCGCCTTGGATCCGGCTTGGGGGACGCAGGCCTAACTAAGACCCCCGGCTTAGTTTCCTCTTTTTTTCCCAAACCCCATTCTCATCCCTGTCTATTTGATTTACACTTAGGATGCCCATATTGCAACTTGGTTCTGATCGGATAATTTTTGTGGGAATTGTAGCCCCTGACCTATGACCTCCTTTTTTACCTCATTTCATAGATGGTAACTGTCTTGTGAAATCAACTCCTCCTACAGTTTCGTTCCGATTGTTTTGAAACTTGACATATTGCAATTTCACTCTCATATGATGATCTTAAGGTCAAAGGTCAGATGTCAGATTTTCCCTAAATCTTTTCAACACAACTACTGAAAGAAATGATGTGGGCTTTTCAAATCAATACAGTGGTTGTACCTAATACACATCTTGGACAACTTACACCCTGTCCTAACTATGGGTTTGGGGTCAGAGGTTAAAATTACATTGCAGTCGCACTATAGTAAACAAGTAAGGCTATAAAACAAGTAAAGCTAGAGCCACCAAACCTGGTATACAGGTTCAGCTTAGGATCCTGACCTCTGACTATGAATTTGGGGTTAAAAGCTCAAGGTTAACATTCCTTATGCCTTTTTACTGTACAACGCATAAAGCTAGGGCCACCAAACCTGATACACAGGCTCACCTTGGAATCCTGACCTCTGACTATGGGTTTGGGGTTAAAACGTCAAAGGTCAAGGTTAGCATTCCATTTGTACTATTACTATAAATGAGTAAAGCTAGGTCCAGGGGCAATGTGGTCGTGGGAACGGAACTGGGTGAGGAGATGGACAGCTGAGTTCTGAATATATTGAAGTTTCTGGAGGACTTTGGATGATGAGCCATAAAGAATGCTATTGCAGTAGTCCTGTCTGGATGTGATAAATGCGTGTATGAGGGTTTCTGTGTTGGAGAAAGTGAGTGAGGGACAGAGTCGGGCTATGTTTTTTTAGGTGAAAGAAGGCAGTTTTGGTGACTTGATGTGCAGTTCAAAAGTGAGGTGGCTGTCAAAGTTAACTCCAAGATTTCATATCTGTGGGGATGGGGAAAGTGTGGAGTTGGCAACAGTGAGGTTGAAGCTGTGGGTGGTATTGATGAAAGATTCCGGGCAGATGATCATCATGTCAAATTTATCATAGTTGTAGAAAGTTCTTTTCCATCCAGGATTTTATTTCAGAAAGATAGGTTACTGTGGTTATGCAGTTAGTTGAAATGTAGATCTGAACGTTGTCGGCATAACAATGGAAGTTAAGGCCATGTTGGTGGATGATGTTACCAAGCGGGAGTATATAGATGATGAACAGGAGAGGGCCAAGCACAGAGCCCTGGGGAGCACCATGGTAGAGGGGGGCTGTGAGGGCGGTGCAGTTGTTGACGTGAATGAATTGCTGTCTGTTGGTGAGATATGAGTGGAACCAGGAGAGAACTGTACCAATGATGGTGAGGAAGGTTTTCAGACGGGAGAGGAGAATGGAGTGGTTGACTGTATCGAAGGCAGCTGTGAGGTCGAGCATGATGAGGATGTTTAGGAGTCTAGAGTCAGCTGAGAGGAGGAGGTCGTTTATCACTTTGAGAAGGGCTATTTTGGTGCTATGTTGTGAGCGGAATCCAGATTGGAATGTTTCAAAGAGGTCTTTGGAGGTGAGGTGGGTTTTGATCTGTGTGGCAACAACACATTCTCGTATTTTTGATAGGAAGGGCAAGTTAGAGATGGGACGGAAGTTATTCATGATGTTGGGGCTTCAGTCCCGGTTTTTTGAGGATTGGGGTGACAGTGGCGAGTTTTTACCGGAATTGTAGCCCCTGACGTATGACCTCTTTTTTCACCTCACTTCATAGATGGTAACTGTCTTGTGAAAGCAACTCCTCCTACCGTTTTGTTGCAGTTGTTTTGAAACTTGGTACCATGGTCTGATCTCCTCTGATGATGTGCATGTTGCAATTTCATTCTCATCGGATGACCTTGAGGTCAGATGTCAGATTTTCCCTAAATCTTCTAAACACAATAACTACTGAAAGAAAGGATGTAGGCTTTTCAAATCGATACAGTAGTTGTATCTAATACACATCTTGGATAACTTGCACCTTGACATAGCTATGGTTTTGGGGTCAAGGGATCAAAGGTCAAGGTTAGCGTTCCATTTGCACTATTTTTTTCCACAATATTTTTTATTGAACCTTTTTTAACACACATGACACAATCAATCAAACACTAACACTAAAGTAAATTAAAAATAAATGTTCATCTTAATTTAACTTCATGGAATTGCAGAGGTCTACAAAATTTAAAAAAACTTAAACAAGTTATGAATAAAATAAAGGACATGGGTTCAAGAATTGTGTTTTTACAAGAAACTCATCTGATAGAGGAGGATGTTAAAAGAATTAGGAGTAGATGGCAGGGAAGTGTATTCACCTCTTCATTTTCATCCCGAGCCAGGGGAGTTATGACTCTCATACATAAATCAGTTCCTTTTCAAGTGAAAAATGTAATTGGAGACAAATTTGGAAGATATGTAATCATTCAAGGTTCTTTGCTATTAGAAAATATAAATCTTGTGAACTTATATGGTCCCAATATAGATGATCAGAAGTTCTTTGCTAATTTATTTCTCATCTTATCATCACTTACAGGGCAACATATAATAGCAGGGGATTTTAATTGTACATTGAATCCAGGTGTGGATAGATCAACAGGACTGGATTGTACGCACATTGGATGTAGGATGACTATTAATCATTTTATGAAAGAATTGAGATTGTTAGATATATGGAGAGAAATGAAACCACAAGTTAAAGCCTATTCTTGTTATTCCAGTACCTACAAGACATTCTCACGTATTGATTATTTTTTGATTTCCACAGAATTAAGGTCCAAGATTCAAAACTGCTTTTATGATAACATCGTGATCTCTGATCATGCACCCTGTTGTCTAATATATGTAGATAAAAAATTGACAAAGGAATCAGGTAGATGGCAATTTCAGCATAAATGGCTTCAGGATGAGGAATTTGTCAAGTATATAGAAAAACAGATAGACGAGTTCTTTGACATCAATACTACACAAACATCAGCATGTGTAAAGTGGGAGGCTTTCAAAGCTTTTATTAGGGGACATATTATTAGTTATACAGGATCAAAATCTAAGAAGACTCGAGAGGAGAGAGCTAAATTGGAACATAAAATAAAAAATCTTCAGGAAAAAGTGTATGCAGGAAGTGACCCAAGGTTGGAGAATGAATTACTGATTTTGAGAGCTGAATACGACAAAAAATCAGCGAATAGAGCTGCCTCGAGTCTTCTAAGATTGAAGCAATCTTTTTATGAACAAGGTGAAAAATCAGGAAAATTATTAGCATGGCAGATTAAACAATTGGAAATTAAAACACCAATTACCAGTATTATAAGTAACGGACAGGTAGTTATAGATCCTTTAGAAATTAATAGAGCCTTTAGAGATTACTATGAAAAATTATATGATACCAAAAATGAACCTGATTTAACAAAACTAAATGGGTTTTTGAACGAACTATCTATACCGTGTATTCCAAATGAAAACAGGGAGATATTGGAGTCTAAAATTAGTCAAGAAGAAGTTGGGCTAGCCATTGATAATATGAAATCAGGAAAAAGTGCAGGACCAGATGGTCTTCCAGTTGACCTTTATAAAAAATTTAAGAATAAATTAATAAAACCTTTTTTGGAAATGGTTTTAGAAGCATTTCAAAATAATAATTTACCATCATACATAAATAATGCCTTAATTATACTGCTGCCAAAACCAGGTAAGCCCTCTAATAAATGTGAAAATATGAGACCAATAAGCCTATTAAACGCCGACCTTAAGATAATCTGTAAAATTTTAGCAAGACGAATACAAGAAATTTTACCAAATATTATTAATCGAGATCAGAATGGCTTTATAAAGGGTAGACAAGGCTTCCATAATGTAAGAAGACTATTTAATATTATCTATTTTAATAAAGAAGCACCGGATACAGCTCTCCTATCATTGGACGCCGAAAAGGCCTTTGATAGAGTTGAATGGCCCTTTCTTTTTGAAGTCCTACAAAGGTTTGGACTTGGAAATAATTTCATAAAATGGGTTCAAATAATATACAATAATGCTACAGCAGAAATCCTAACAAATAACAATATTTCAAAACCAATAAAAATCAATAGAGGATGTCGACAAGGCTGTCCACTTTCACCTTTACTGTTTACTATGGCAATTGAACCTTTAGCGATAGCGATACGTTTACATTCACAAATATATGGAATTAAAGTTGGACCAACAGAACATAAAATCTCTCTGTACGCCGATGATATAATTTTGTTTATGTCGAATCTAAAAAAATCAATTCCAACCTTGTTGAATTTAATAAAGAATTTTGGGGAAATATCAGGATATAAAATAAATAAAACTAAATCTTCAATATTAATGCTAAATGAGACCCAGAGAAATTACCCAGCCCCTGAGGTAAATCAATTCAATGTTGTAAATCAGTTTAAATATTTAGGAATCCAAATTATGCCTAAGCTAGAATCAGTCGCCAGTGTCAACTATGAAGCCTTAATGTCAGATATCAGTGAGTTAACTCAGAGATGGATGTCACTACCAGTGTCGATGATCGGGAGAATCAATATACTTAAAAGTAATATTTTACCTAAAATACTTTATTTATTTCAATACATTCCCTTATCACCACCTTTAGTTCTATTCTCAAGAATAAAAAAAAAGTTAGTGGAATTTATATGGAACAACAGGAGGGCTAGATTACGTTTGTCTTTATTATATTTACCATTTGATCGTGGAGGTCTGAAATGTCCAAATTTTATGTTGTATTATTGGTCGGCACAACTGAGGTCTATGACATATTATTTTTCATCAAATGATCTCCCTCACTGGACTGAAATGGAATCATACAATTTACCTTTACCTCTTCCCATATTCATATACTCAGATTCGGCAAAAAAATTACAAAAACAAGTTAAAAATCCATTTGTAAAGCATATGATCAAAATATGGTGTGAAGCTAAAAACTATTTAAAAGAACCACAGTTATTGTCACAATTTAGTCCAATATGGGGTAATCAATATTTTAAACCAGGGAGAGCGGACGCTGTATTTAAAGTATGGAATTTAAAAGGGATACAAAAGATTCAGGATTTATATTTGCCATGTGCAGACAACATAATGTCTTTTGAAGAGCTGAGGATCAAATTTAATCTCAATAGAACACATTTTTTTAAATATCTTCAACTTAGAAACTTTATTCGATCAAATCAAAATAAAGCTCTCACTCGACCTATTTATTCATCCTTGGAAAAAATGATGATGAAAGATAGTAAAAGAAAGGGTATTATTTCAGAGTTTTATAACTCATTGACACTATCTTCAAGTGAAAATTCACTGAAAAGATTAAACTACTGGAAAGAAGATCTGCAAATTGAAATTTCAGAGGAACAATGGGAATTGGCTTGTACAGAAGCTCAAACCAAATCAATAAATGCACGCCTTAAATTGATACATTTCAAATGGTTAATGCGGATGTATGTTACACCGGAGGAGTTAAATAGATATAACAAAAATATACCAGATACATGCACAAAATGCATGGAAAGTAAAGGAACCCTATTTCATTGTTTATGGGAATGTAGATTAATAAGAATGTTTTGGGAAGAGGTGAGGGTAACAATTGAAAAAATAATCTCAAAACAAATCATATTGAATCCTAAACTGTTTTTGTTGGGTCTGTACCCAGAAAAGCATAATTTTAATAAAAGTGAAAGAACATTCATAGACCTCAGTTTGCTTAATGCCAAAAAATGTATTGCACTATTATGGAAAAAGACTCATAGACCAGATGTGACTCAGTGGTTAAGACAGATGTTAACAAACCTTCCATTAGAAAGAATAACATATATACTGAAATCAAAGGAAATTGTGTTTGAGAATATATGGAGACCTTTTATTGATTATGTAAAAAATTTAAACATAACTCTTGAAGAAGGAGGTGAATGATGTGTGTGGACCTTGTAAATTCCAAACTGGTGAACATAATATGTATACTTATGTATTGGATTGTCTAGACTAAACAGAGGAGCATTGTTGAAGACTTGATTTTGTTGGTGGTTGTTGGTGTTTTTAGTGCATTTTTTTTTTTGTAGTACTTTAGTGTTAGTGTTTGATTGTTTGTATCATGTTTGTTAAAAAAAAAAAAAAGGTTCAATAAAGATATTGTGGAGAAAAAAAAAATAAATGTTCTAAAAACACCAACAGTCATTAACAAAAGCAAGTCAAACAATGCTCCTCTGTTTAGCCTAGGTAATCCATTATATAAGTATACATATTATACATTCACCAATTTGGAATTTACAAGGTCCACAAGCATCATTCACCTTCTTCTTCAGAAGTTATGTTTAATTTCTTTACATAATCAATGAAAGGTCTCCATATATTCTCAAACACATTTTCCTTTGATTTCAATATGTATGTTAATTCTTTCTAGTGGAAGGTTTGTTAACATCTGTCTTAACCACTGAGTCACATCTGGTCTATGAGTCTCTTTCCACAGTAGTGCAATACATTTTTTGGCATTAAGCAAACTGAGGTCTATGAATGTTCTTTCACTCTTATTAAAATTATGCTTTTCTGGATACAGACCCAACAAAAACAGTTTGGAGTTCAATATGAATTGTTTTGAAATTATTTTTTCAATTGTTACCCTCACCTCTTCCCAAAACATTCTAATTTTTCTACATTCCCATAAACAATGAAATAGGGTTCCTTTACTTTCCATACATTTTGTGCACGTATCTGGTATGTTTTTGTTATATCTATTTAACTCCACCGGTGTAACATACATCCGCATTAACGATTTAAAATGTATCAATTTAAGACGTACATTTATTGATTTGGTTTGAGCTTCTGTGCAAGCCAATTCCGATTGTTCCTCTGAAATTTCAATTTGCAAGTCTTCTTTCCAATAATTCATTCTTTTCTGTGAGTTTTCACTTGAGGATAGTGTCAATGAGTTATAAAACTCTGAAATAATACCCTTTCTCTTACTATCTTTCGTCAAAATTTTTTCCAAGTATGAATAAGTAGGTCGGGTGAGAACATTATTTTGATTTGATCGAATAAAATCCATTTGCACTATTACTATAAACAAGTAAAGCTAGGGCCACCACACCTGGTCCACACGTTCAGCTTGGGATTCTGACCTCAGACTATGAGTTTGGGGTCAAAAGGTCAAAGGTCAAGGTTAAAAAATACCTATGCCTTATTACTATACAACAAGTAAAGTTAGGGTCACCAAACTTGGTACATAGGTTCACCCTGTGACCCTGAAGTTTGACTATGGTTTTGGGATCGCAAGGTCAAAGGTCAACATCAAAATGGCTTATAAACTATATCTCAACAAAGATAGCTAGGGTTACCAAACTTGCTACAGAGGTGTCACCTTGGGATCCTGACCTCCGACTATGGGTTTGGGGTCAAAAGGTCAAAGGTCAAGGTTAGCATTTCTTATGCCTTATTACTGTACAACTAGTAAAGCTAGGGCCACCAAACCTGGTACACAGGAGGTGTGTTCCGTTCGTCTCATAGTGTACTCCGAAGTGGACTGCACAAGGTATACCGCCATATTAAGTGAGATTCCAAAGCAAAGGGAAAGGGAACTGAGCAGGGAAGAAGTGAACAACCGTATATCACTTCACCGGAAATTGACAAGATTACCCATAAGCCATTGCGCCTCAAATATGCATAAAACAAAGTGTTGTTGCTAATGTTATTAACAAGCTAAACTGATGTTGGTTATTGTTTATATCAACTGATCATAATAAACATATATTTGTATTAATATTTTATTGAAAAAATATAAATTATCTACCATAGTATCAGTATGTGTCCATGGTTACCGTGGTAATGCATGGAGAGAGCTGATGGTTACAGGGTGTTTCAGATGGAGAAATTTTGTGAAGGGCAGTTAACTTAACTGATATTCCCTGAGAAGGGAGAAGGGAATACAGTTGAAGTACACTGTGGATTGGAATGTAGCTAGGTTCACCTTGGAATCCTGACCTCTGACTATAGGTTTGGGGTCAAAAGTCAAGGTTAGCATTCCTTATGCCTTATTGTTGTACGATGAGTAAAGTTAGGGTCACCAAACTTGGTACACAGGTTCACTCTGTGACCCTGAAGTGTGACTATGGTTTTGGGATCGCAAGGTCAAAGGTCAACATGAAAATGGCTTATAAACTCTATCTCAACAACAAAGAACGCTAGGGTCACCAAACCTGGTACACAGGTTCACTCTGAGACCATAACCTCTGACTATAGGTTTGGGGTCAAACGGTCAAAGGTCAAGGTTGGCACTCCCTACAAGCTCTTACTATAGAAGGTGTAAAGCTCTCTAGGGTCACCAAACTTGCTACATAGGTTTACTTTGGGATCCTAACCTACAACTATGGGTTGCATACTTGTATATTTGTGGAGGATGGGCTTATCATAATTTGGTTCTGCCACAGTAGGGCTGTTGCGGTAGAGGAATTTCCCCTGCGGTGACGGTGGACAGCTCAACACTGCAATATGCGGTATTATTGCAAATGTTTTTAGGACCCTGTGGTCTCGTAATTTAAACAGGGTTCATAACTTATGTGGCAAATGATGGATGCTATGAGAAACTTGCTGCAGCTCTGCTCTCAACTTTATGTACATGTGACAATTGGGCAGAGCTCCGGTCTTACTAAGCATGAACTGATGATTCTGTTAAAAACAAACAAAAAAAAAAAAAAATCATTTTCATAAAGCAGTGGCGAGAACTCCAGTATTTCAACTACAGTGAGTATTGACTGGAGACTGCAGTAACATTCAGCTTATTTAAACAGGACAGTTTCCGTACAGGGACCCTGCATGGCTCTTGTCTCCGTGATTTTTGCCATTGTCCAAAAAACCACATTCAAACAAGTAATGCACTATGCAGTCGTTGTTTTGCTGTCTGAACTCAATTGTCAGGATCATAAACACTCCGCTCAGAAGGAAATAACACGCTTTGTGCCCTTTCAGTGCTCACTGTCACGGCTGTATTTAACAAGGAATCCAAATGCTTCCATCACTAACTGCCTGCTGGAGTCCATATGGAGAGAGAGAGCCCCACACGGTGCTGACGCCGCCAGCACCCAGTGCTATGGAAGCTTCTACAGCACCAGGTGCTGCTGCCGTCAGTACCGGGTGCAAACATGCTGTTGGCAATAAAAATACACTTAATTTATTTATTAACCCCTTGCACTCCGGTCAATTTTCCTAAAAACGCCAAAAAATAATGTGCCCAAAGTAAATCGAAAGCTGTTATTCAACCCTTTGCAGCATCTTCATGGGGTTGGTTTCATTTAAAAGAAAACACTTTGAATTTTTTGGCAAAAAAAAAAACATGATCTCTCTAAGTGCTCCGGCCACTGAGTTACAGTCATCTAAACATAGTGAACTTGAAGAAAATAAATTTGGCCTGGGTGTTTTTTTGGATACAAATGCTTGCAAATAACACACAGCTTCAGATCCGGGCTGGAAAATGCAACAGAAATGTAGAACCAAGTGTTATCCAGCTGAGGTCCAAATTTTGTAACAATACCACAAAAAATGAATACATTACACAGCTTTGTTCTCAGGCTGTTCCCAGGCGTTTTGGAACTGTGCCAAATTGTGCCAAATGGCACAGTTTGGAAAAACGTCTGTAACTTTTGAATGATTCAATGTAGAACCTTCATTTTAGGCTCTAATGAAAGGTCACACTCAGGGCTGTCTGTGTGTGTGTGGGGGGGGGGGGGTTGTCCCCCCCCCCTCCCCGCTACAGAGGATGGACTTCGGCCATCGCTACACAACGGATTAGCCTCATGTGGCGATGTGGGACAGCAGCGCAATCACCGCGGCTCCCCCCTCCCCGCTAGAAAAGAATAGCGGGGGGGGGACGTTCACGGTCTGAACGCGGCGAACAACCCCTTGTACAGCGGCGCACGAACTGCGCCGCGCCGCACAGTTGTAATTTACCGATCGGTCAAAAGTCATTTTGGATTACAATTTTGAGGGATAGAGAATAATTTAGCTTATAACACCATACCTCTTCACAGCAGCAGAGTCTTGGCCAACTTCTCTTCCTCACTGTCAGACGAAGGCGACGCTGGTCTGCTCGTGGTTCTGGTCTCGTGACCCGATCAAAACATAATTCCACTATTGCAGTTTTGTACTTCCATGATTGCGGTTTTTGGCGAACGATTTTTCAAAACAAATAACAGTAGTAATTAAAAAAAGACTGGCAAAGGCGTGTGTGTCACTCAGCCTTCGTCTTCAGCCTCCGTCGGTCTATGACCATGGAAGAAACCATAACGTCTACTCTGCTGGAACCAATACAAAATAAGCACCGCCTGTGGCCGAACATGCCGATCCACGAATGGCACTCCCTGTCACACAGGTTGCATTTGTGGATGGTCTCCGTGCTGCTGGGTCTGTGGGGCTCTTCCTGCGTCCTTTTTTGATCCGCTGCAGCAGCCAGTCTTCACCCAGCCTTAAAAAAAACAGCTCGGACTTCTGGTCTGGACGCCATGGCGACTGCAGCTTAACACTGAAGCTCTCAGACCCAATCCAGGATAACACCTTGAAAATCAAACTTAACGGATTTTTGGAGGAGTGAAAATCAAAAGACAAAATCATCATGTCTAAAGGAAAACAGAAGAAACTGAAATTCTCCAGGCCAGGACACGTATCGGCCGGAGAATCTGAACTGGAAGATCTCCGTTCAGAAGACGAGGAACTGGTGATAGCTAACAAAAAGGTTAGCCTGAAATCACTATTTGAGGAGCTACGACGATTTCGCCGAGAAGTTACGGCCGAATTTCGGGAATTCAGAGAAGAATTGAAAAGGACAAACAGCAGAGTGGACCAGGCCGAGGACCGAATCTTGGAAACAGAGGAACGAATAAAAGTGCTCGAAGATTCTGTGCTGGACCTACGCAAAAGACAAGCATCTATAGAGGCTAAGCTAACCGACCAAGAAGGAAGACAAAGAAGAGACAACATAAGAATTCATGGTCTGATAGAAGGAGCCGAAAACGGTTTTAACTCAATGGCAGAATGCGTGGAATCCTTACTAAGAGAGAAATTGGATATTCCACAAACCACCGACTTGAAGATAGAAAAGGCACATCGTTCATTAGCCGCTAGGCCGGCGGCGGAAGCGCCCCCACGTTCGGTGTTGGTAAGATTTTCCAATTTCAAAATAAAACAAGAGGTTGTAAGACTGGCCTGGCAGAAAAAAGGATTTATGCACCAGGAGAGAAAAGTCTACGTGGAACACGATTACGCCCCGGAGGTCCTTAAAAAGCGCAGGGAATACAATGACGCGAAAAAGGTGTTAAGAGAGAAGAAATTGCGCTTTCAGACTCCATTTCCTGCGAAGTTAAGGGTCTTCTACGGCGATGAAACATGTCTCTATAATTCGGCGGAAGAAGCAACAGCTGACATGGCGAGAAGAGGCCTCCCGGTAACGGTATTTAAACCCGCAACAGACCCGAGTGAGAAGATCAAAGCGCAAACATGGACAACACAAAGACCTTCAAAATCCACGGGCCAGCAGCGGGAAACCCAGCGCCAGAGCGTCGCGGATAAACTATCCGTTTTCAGGTTGGAATAGCGACCTTTTTTTTTTTTTTTTCTCTTGAATCAATCCGCACATCCAACCCCCCTCATACAAGGTAACAAACATTAGAGGAGATGCGTATTCAGCATGTGGTAAAACATTTCATGGAACAGTCATAATATTTGAAACAAATAAGTCTTTGTAATAAAAAAAAAAAAAAAAACTTGTTAAAATAGAAATGTGACAATAATCCACATGTTCTCCTCATACTAACAAATACTGTTTTTGCGTGAATGTTTGATGTGATGGGGGTGGGAGGGTGCACACAATTTCACAGGGTTTAGGCATACAAGGGAAAAAAAAAATCATTACAAGTTTGGATTGGGTTCTGAAACTCACGTTAAAGGCATGGGGCAGCTTACAGAGGTAAGAGAGGGCCCTCAACACGTAGCAGAGTTTGAGGAATTTCCCTCAGGGCCTTCACTCCATCAAGGCTCTTCCAGGGTCTTTAAAAAGACCTCAGCTCAGGAAGTTTTTCTGACAGCTTTTTGTTTTAAAGTTTTATACACTATGTTCTTAATGTTTTTCTTGTTTTTAATGTTCTTTCAGTTTCTGAGTAGCACAAATGAGGGCCACCACACAGTTATACTAAACAAAACAACACAATGGAGAAACAGGGTGTAACCAAAATAATTTCATATAATGTAAAAGGAATCCTGAATCCAGTTAAAAGATCCAAGATTCTAGGCAAAATGAAAAAAGACAAAGCAGGAATAATATTTTTTACAAGAAACCCACCTAACAGACGTGGAACACAATAAACTCAGTAGACAAGGGTTTAAAATGATCTCTTCATCTTCATATAAGTCAGGGAGGAGGAGGGGAGTAGCAACATTGATATCAACCAAAATTACATTTGAAAAAAAATCAGAACACAAAGATAAAGAAGGGAGATACAGTTTGGTAACTGGGCGGCTAGAGGGAGAAGATATCACCCTGCTGAATGTGTATGCTCCCCCAGGGGCTAACTGGAAATTTTATAAAAATGTATTCGACCTAATGATAACTAAAGCTCAAGGTTTAGTGATATGTGGTGGGGACTTCAATCTTAGACTGAATCCATACTGGGATGCTTCTGGTAATTCTCCACATCAAAATAACACCCAAAACAGGAAGACTCGGATGCTACTAAAAGAAATGGGAATCTGTGACGTGTGGAGGGAACTCAACCCCAGTGTAAAAGACTATACATTTTACTCAACTCCACATTCATCTTACTCAAGGATTGACTATTTTTTTATGTTTAATAGAGACATTGGAAGAGTAAAAACATGTAAAATAGGACTGATGGATCTCTCTGACCACAGTCCGATCTACATGGACTTAAATATCCAAAAATACACAAATAATACATTTTCTTGGAGGTTAAATTCAAATGTCCTGAAAGGACCATTGAAAGATGAATTGGAATCAGATATTCTCAGATATTTGGAAGATAACGATAATGGAGAAGTATCCCCTTTAATACTGTGGGATGCATGCAAAGCTGTAAGAAGGGGAAAGATTATTGCAAAACTGGCAACCCAAAAGAAACTAAGACAAGAAAAGCTATCCACATTAGAGTCAGAACTTAGGAACCTAGAAAAAGAACACAAAGGCAACACTCATTCTACTGACTCGCTCAAGATTAAGGAAATTAAAAACCAAATAAATGAGATCTACACAATAGAAATCCAGAAGAAACTTACATTTTTGAAACAAAAATACTATGAAGCAGGCAGTAAATCGGCAAAATTGCTAGCCTATAAATTGAGGAAACATCAAACAGAAAGAGCAATCTACAAAATCAGAGACCCAGTATCAAAGGAAATAAAATTCAGAATTCAGGATATTCTTAAAAGCTTCGAGAATTACTATAAGAACTTATACTCCCACAAAAAACATAAAAACACATCCGAGGCATTCCTAAACACATTAAACCTTCCCCAACTTACGGAGTCACAAAATAAAACACTACTGTCAGAAATACATCCTAAAGAATTGGAAAAAGCAATTATGAAACTTAAAGCTAACAAATCCCCAGGAGCTGATGGCTATACGGCAGAGTGGTACAAAACCTTTAAACAGCAACTATCTCCTCTCCTCCTGAAAACATTTAATTATGTCCTCCACACAGGGGAAATCCCCCCCTCCTGGAGAGAAGGGGTCATTGCAGTTATACCTAAACCTGAAAAGGATAAACTAGAGTGCTCCAACTACAGACCAATCAGTGTACTAAATCAGGACTATAAGCTTTTTACCATTATCCTTGCCAAAAGGTTAGAAAATATACTGACAGACCTAATTCATTTAGACCAAACAGGTTTTATAAGACAAAGACAGACACAAGACAACATTCGACGCACTTTACACATAATTCATCATATAAAAAAATATAACTTAAATGCAGTCATATTGGGATTAGATGCTGAAAAAGCATTCGATTCGGTTGACTGGTCTTTTCTATATAGAATCTTATCCAGTTTCAATTTTCATAACAACTTCATTAGAACTATACAGGCATTATATAAAAAACCAACAGCTAAAATAAGGATTAACGGTAATTTATCATCATCTTTTGAACTGGAAAGAGGATGTCGTCAGGGCTGCCCCCTGTCTCCACTGCTCTTTGCAATCTTCATAGAACCTCTGAGCCAATGGATAAGACAAAACCAAAAAATTCAAGGTATTACACTTGGTCAGAAGGAACATAAAATAGCACTCTTTGCTGATGACATTTTAATATACCTAGGGCAGCCGGACACTTCTTTACCAGAACTAACCTCAGTTTTTTCAGAGTATGGAGATTTATCAGGGTACAAATTAAACATGCATAAAACCCAAGTTTTAACATTCAACTATGACCCAAATCATTATTCACTAAGCAAACTCAAAACTAACTGGGAGTCGGAATCTATGAAATATCTGGGGGTCAATATCCCGAAACAACTCAACAAAATTATATCACTAAACTATGATCCACTGGTGACAAAAATAAAATCTGACCTAGCAAGATGGAATATGATACCATTCTTGGGTACTGCACAAAGAATTGAAGCAGTCAAAATGAATATACTTCCACGTCTTCTATACCTTTTCCAAACAATACCGGTAGAACCTCCCAAAAAAACATGGCAGGAGCTGGACAGAAGGATCTCAAGATTCATATGGCAGGGCAAGAGACCTAGAATCAGATATAGAACCTTACAGCTAAACAAAGACAAAGGTGGGCTCGCGCTGCCAAATATCAGGGACTATTTTATAGCTGCACAAATTAAAACTTTAGTAGAGATATGTAACCCAGTCTACACTGCACAATGGAAGGAGATCGAATGCCAAATAACAAGTGACATCCCCCTACAGGCGATAATAGGGAACAATGCCTTACCTAAGCTTTTGAATAACACTAACCCGTGGATAGAGACCCCGCTAAAAATTTGGTGTAAGATAGTCAGAGAGAATCAAACTAAAGAGCCCTATCGACTTCTGCAATGGATTGCCTATGATCAGGACTTTACTCCTAATAAAACAGACACCAGATTTAAAAAGTGGAAGGAGAAAGGGCTGATAAAATATTACGATTTTTTTAAAGGGCAAATCTTAAGAAGTTTTGAAGATTTGAAAAAACAAGGCCTAATAAATCAAGACCTTTACAGGTTCTTCCAGCTTAGACACCACATAAACAGTATACTTAAAAAGGAGGATTTGGAAAGGGCCCAGTCAGGTGTTCTGAAGGTCTTCTTAATGGCATATAAAGGGATCCCAGGGATCAGATACATTTCTAAAATATACCAAGGTCTTCAAGACTTAAAAGGAGACAACACATCTTATATAAAAGAGAGATGGGAAAAAGAGGAGAATTTCACTTTACAACTGGAAATATGGGAAAAGCTAAATAAACAGCAATGGAAAAGTACCTCATCCCTGCAGTGGAGAGAATTTGGATGGAAAAACTTGGTAAGATTTTTCAGAACACCTGCACAAAACAAATTTACCCATAAGGGATTGAACTGTTGGCGCTTGTGTGGTGAAAAGACTGCAAATCATTTTCATGTGTTTTGGTCATGCCCAGTTATCCACCAATATTGGACCAATGTACAGACAATATTGGGGAAAATATTCAAAATAACAGTTCCCTTTTCTTTTGTAACTTTGTATTTGGGTTTACTACCGGAGTCACTGGAAAGACGAGGAGAAAAATACTTATTCAATGTTTTAATATTGGCAAGCAAAAAAGCTCTAACTAAAAAATGGATGTTGAAGGACTGTCCTACACCTGAAGATTGGACTAACGTGATTCAAGACATTTACTCGATGGAAAAGTTGACATTCGCACTGAGACAGGACATGGATGGGTTCATGAACTTTTGGCAACCCTGGATCGCATATGTGTCTTCCATTAGATCTAATCTTTGACAAATACCATTTCAATAATGGTTCCGCTCTTTGTTCCAAAGCTACTCAGATGCTCTTTTATCTTTATTTACTTACTTTTTCTTTTTGTTTGTTTTTTGCTGGTTTGTTTGGGGTTTTTTTGTTTTTTGTTTTTTTTTCTCTTTAATTTCACTTTTTCTTTCACTTTAAAAAAAAAAAAAAAAAAAAGGGGTGTTGTAAGAATTAATCTTCCAATGTTGTCAGATATCAGAAAATAAGGGAACATGTGATGAAAATGTAAACAATGCATTGCTGTAACGACCTGTATACCCTTTACAAAAACTTAAATAAAAAAAAAAAAAAAAACAGCTCGCGAACTTCTCTGCTTCAATTGGCTCACTGCATTCAAAGCGTTGGGAGGCGGGTCCTTCTGGCTAGGTTTTCATTCATTGGTTCTTCAAGGTTTCAGAAACCCAATTCAAAGCTCTTATTAGTCGAATGAGAGGTCAATCAGATGAACTAATCTGTTCGCGGCTGTGTCTGCAGCTTTTATTTTCAGTGCGCGCTTGGACGCCACTACATCACCATCACCACCTACATCACCATCTCCACCATGCGTCCTAGAGCGCACCAGAGCGCCCTCGTGCGCTCTCGTGCACTCTAGGACGCAGAGACTTGCCCGCCCGCGGTACAACGGAGTGCAAGAGGTTAGCCAATAGGGGCACATAAGTGAACAACGAGAATTAGCCACACACACAAAAAAAGTGAACACCGCGGTTGTTGTGGTTTGCTTGTTTTCCTCCATGGTAGGCTTGTCCATAGCTTGGTATTACATAACTGCAGTTATCGTGACAGCCCTATGCCACAGTAATTATATTGAAAAGTTGAAAACTGCTGTCCATCAGTAAGTATTGGGATCTTCAAAGAAAACGGAGGCAGGGGATATTGCACTCGCCTCAGAGTGCTCTTGTCCCTTAATCTTGCATGTCTTCTTGCAACCCAGGTAGTAGTGATGTGTGGAAAAATCCTGAAGTGTTTACTACCAATACCAAGCGTGCCTGTTTAAGAATCAATTCCAAAATTAATATTGTGATATTTATTATACTCAGCACTAAGTTGGGGTAAATTGTGTGTTTTTCCATTGCAGTAGACAGTTACTACACTATAAAACAGGACTTATCCCTCACCATTTGGTTGTAGCTTCTTTGTTTTCACCTATCATAGTGAGGTGAACTACAGTTGTGTAAATGTACCCGCACCATTCTATTGGGATCACTAAAGGTGCTCATCTTTTTACCAATTGTTTGGCTAGAGTTTAAAATCTTTTGGTCAGTGTCATTAATTTTTTTTGGTTAAGTAATAAAGAGTACAGTTTAGTCTGTGTCATAGTGTCATTACATAGCTGTGCAGTAATTTGAAATTGGCCTACTTTTTATTTCCTTTCTCTTAACACATTAAGCTTTTATACAAAATATTAGTATTCGCATAGGCAATATCACCGTTAACTTATCAAATCAGAAAAACAGTGGAATTGTATATCACTATCAAGCAGTAGGTTGCAGGCGCTCTGTTTGCAGGATCCATGGGATCCTCCATACTCCTGCTGTGGAGGAATGAATTTTGGAGGTTTTGATCATTTTTGGAGGGCGTGTGGTGTGGGTTTTCCTGGGTTTCCTCCTCCTTGTCAGTAATATGGGGTTTCTCATTGTGAATCTTGTGGGCATGGTCCCCGCCATCTGGTACTTGTGCTCGGTGGTGGATTTGTTCTATGGATCCTGCTGACAGAGTGCTGGTGTCATGCCCCTCCACTCTCATCATGTGAATAAAACAAATGCTTGTACCCTTCCACTGCTGGTGTTGTGTACCTGCGCAGCTTGAATAGGCCGTATCAATCTGACATTCCTCTTTGCAATCAACAGTGGCAGCAAGTTGGTCCAGTTCTGTCTAACTTAGACTCATTTTTTGCGTTATGACTCATTTCTGTGTGATTTCAAGCATTTTTAACAGTGTGGTTTGTTTGCTTTGGCATGTTGTTTTGTTGTTGAAACTTTGACCTCTCAAGACAGAAGGGTCCTGATGAGTGAGAAGACTACTTCCACTTTTCCATTGTACAGTAAGAGAATGTCCAAGGTCAACATTTTTAGCTCATTCCAGCGAAGCTGAAAAGAGCTGATACAATGACATGGCATCCATCATCCGTCAGTCCATCCACCTGTCCGTCCACATTTCATGGGAAACGCTACTCCTCATAAGTATTTGCCCCAATGCTCACTGGACTCACTCACTGAGACTCATGATCCTCAGCGCAGGTGACTAATTTTAAGGTTATTGAGCAGGAATTCAAGGATCATTTCTCATTTTTAAGGATAATTTAGTTGTTGAGTTTAGATAATCATATTTAAGTATTTTTATGGCCCTGTAGACACCGAGGCACCTGTTTTTCATTGTTTGTGTCGTCGTGGAGAAATTCTCTCCACAACAACCATACATGAATGCAAATTAATCTGTCCACACAGAATTAGACTCTGTATTTTCCTCTGTGCTTTTACTTTTTCTGGATTTGTTCATGTCTTACCGAGGGTGGCAGGAAGCTGCTGCTGTCCGTGCTCTCTTCACATGCATGAGAGGCTGGTTGGCTTTCTGTGCAGCCGCTGTCAGATGTGGCACAGTCACGCATGGTTGACCACATAATAAATAATTTAAAAAATATAGATTTTATATTCATAAAAATGTGTTTACATTGAAATGTATCCGATTGCAATAAACAATAATTAAAAAAAATAAGTAAAATGAACTTAATTAATTTCCATGTGTTTTGAGATATAACTGCAGGGAGCCTAAGAATAGGGGCTGAAGGGCTGCGGGTTGCCGACCCCTGTCCTAGGCCATTGACCTTGACTTTAAGCACATCCTAGATGGGTCTACATCTAGGCTGTACTTGGGGTACAGTGGCAAGCACCGTTGCCTCACAGCTAGAACGTTCCAGGTTTGATTCCCCAGTCTGGCAGGGGTGGGAACCTTTCTGTGTGGAGTTTGCATGTTCTCCTTGTGCTGTGTGGGTTTACGCCGGGTGCTTCGTTTCCTCTCACAATTCAAAAGACATGTATGTTAGGTTAAATGGTGACTCTAAAATTGTCCCTAGGTATCTGATAGACCCTTAGAATAGAGGGTTAGTATAGGCGGTGTGTCCACCAAACATGGTTTTTTTTTTTCCACTTTGGGCAACTACTTTCTATTCATTCTCTAGTCCAGCATATAAAGCGCTGGGCACCTTCAGCACTAATACGCTCTCAGCGGTGACTGCTTTTTGTCGCTGTGCTCAGGGTGCTGAAACTTGAAAAAAATTCAACTTTTTAGAGTACAGCTGCACTCATCAATGTCAAACTTTTCAAACCAGCCAATGAGAATAAAGGAAGGGTGGAATATAGGATGCTGGTACAGGAAGAAGAGAACAGTTTTACTTCTAACAATGGCAGAGGAGAACCTGATCCTTGCTGTATCAGACAACCCAGTCATATTTTGCATCCAAAGCTGCTGCTGCTGCCAATGCCAGAATGTGTTTCCCGCTTATCATTATTTAGATACTGTTGATACTGCTATTAAAAAATAAGTAAAAAGTCTTGATGGGAAAAGCAGAAGTGCTGAGATGTTGACAAGCTGTTGCTAGGATACAGGGTGCAGACCCCCCCCCCCCCGGAGCACAGTGCACAAATGCTGTTTAAAAAAAAAAAAAGGTCCAAGGCGGTCCAGTGACAAAAAAAACCAACACATTTGATGGACACACAGCCTTAGTGTAGCTATTAGTGAAGTGCTTTGAGACCAGAAAAGTACAGGTCCTTATCCCTGAAGATGGAGCTGCCAGGCAGGAGGAAAAGAGGAAGACCACAGAAGATTCATAGAGGTAATGAAGGAGGACATGAAGAGGGTTGGTGTTACAGAGGAAGATGCAAGTGATAGTGAGATGGAGGCAGATGATTTGCTGTGGAGACCCCTAAAGGGAGCAGCCTAAAGATGAAAAAGAAGAGTAGGAATCCGTTTTCACTTGGGTATTAAAGGGTGTTTTTTGTATGGTTTTTTTTTTGGTTGTGTGCATGATTCCATTTATAAAAATAATGAAAGGCATTTCTTTATTATGTAAGTCCTAGGTTTTATGGTTTTGCTGTTTCAAGTAACTGTTGCTGTGTGCTTCATACACTTCAGGTACTGGATCATGTGACTGTGTGCTCACAGACATCGCTGTGTGGGGAAGCTGAAGGGAAACCATGCAGACAGTCTGCTCTCTTTCAGTTGGCTGAGGTGAGACGTTTTAGCTGATGGCGGGCACTGAGATGGGGAAAAAAATGTGAAAAATGGGTTGTCTTTACATCATAATCAAATTCAGTATTGCCTTAGAACATAATTCAGATATCATTTATTAGTGTATGGGGGGGAAAAAAATTCTCCCAGTGTTTTTTTTTTTAAGTCGGGTAAATTGAAGTCATCACCCATGGTCCACAAACACTCCTTTGTGTGGCAATGTCTGAGTAACCTGTAACATTTTTTTTTGTACTTTCAACACTGCATAAAGCTAAAACAAGTACAGGTGTACCCAAATTATATGTTACCCTTCCACTAAAAAAACAAAAAAATACAACCATCTCTGAAATAACTTGAAACTGACAAGTTTAATGGCATCCCATTCTGTTTGTCATATTTAACACAAATCAGACTTTACTGGCTGTCACTCCTGCGGAGTATGACAACTTCAGCAATGTCGTTCATGGGCGTACAGCCCAGCGTGCTGGGAACATTGCTGCAGTGGCGACAGAAGAAGCAAGGGGTATGGACTTTAGGATCAGCAGCTGAGGCAGCCTTGGCAGCACGATTTCGACTGCACTCGGCTGTCTCCTCAACCAGATGGTCATCGATCAGGGAGAACCTCTGACAACAGATCTCCACCAGAGATGGTCGCTTGCTCCAACCTCCCAAGAGTTGACGTTGATGACACAGGCCTTCAGGTGTCTTTGAATCTGAGCTTGGGTCTGCCTCTATTTCTTGTACCACTGACGAGTTCACCATAAAAGACAGCCCTAAGGTGCATTCACACCAAACGTGAATGGGCGGCGCAAATCCATACAAAGTGAATGGAAAGAGGCGAGTACACGCGAAATTGCGCATTTGCGCGTGTTCATGTCCAAGGCTAGCTAGCTAGCTAGCTACTAGCTTTGAGATTCAGCTGTCACTGGAGTAAAAGTATCACAATTGCAGAGTAAACTAGGTTGAAAATGAGACTCACCTGGAAACAGGAGGACTGGGAGCGCTTCAGCTGAATCGGGATTTCGGAGTTATTTACCCATGGTTTCCTGCCACAGACGTGCTGACGAGGCTAGCAAGCTAACAACGGAAACACTCATCTTATAAAGTTTTGGAGACAGGGACAACTTTTTCAGGTGAGCCCTCCGTTGGATAATGTAAACCTAAAGCATGACGTTATTTTGGGGATTTCCACAGTAGGCTGAACACTGCTGCAGAAGTTATAAAGGCAACTTCGCCTGTCTGCATCTCACTCAGATGCTGAATTCATGTTTATTCGTGCATTTACATTGAGTTATAATCTAATCGCGCCATCCGAAAAATTTGCCCATTCGTGTTTGGTGTGAACATACCTTGAAGAAGCTGCGAGTCATCTGTGCAGGCTACATGGCCACTCCATTGCAGTTGACTCTGCGAGAGTAGTGCCTCAACACTGGGTGTGCCTGTTCATCTTCTTAACTTCCACGTCAGTAATCCTGACTTGCCAGCGGATCTTAAGGAGATGTCTCAGCTGGTTCATCTGAGCACGCTGGAGTCTCTTGATGTGGCAATGATACAGGGTGTAGGTTTCAGAAGAGTAGAGCAGGCAGGTAAGGACCACTCCACAGTACATCTTGCACTTAGTTGCTAGCCGGATGCCATGTCTCTTCCATACTTTGGACTGTAGCTTCCCATATGCTGCTGCGGTCGCACTGATGTGTCTTTCCACTTCTTTGTCCAGGCTGTTATCACTGGAGACTGTGCTGCCAGGATAAGTAAAGCTGTGCACAGTTTGAAGTTGGTTTCCATCAAGGGACAGCTCTGGGTTGGCATTGGTAGAGTGTTTAGGAGGCTGGAACAAGACCTCGGTCTTTCCGGTGTTAATAGTAAGACCAAGACTTTGAGCAGCTGAGTTGAAGGAATCAAGCATGGCCTGAATCTAAGCCTCAGAGTGTGACACCATGGCAGTGTCATCTACATAAAGAAACTCACGAGCACAGACAGTTCTGGTCAGGGTCTTCACCTTGAGACAGCTGGTGTTAAACAGCTTTCCATCTGAGCGTGTTCTGAGGTAGACGCCGCTGTGCTTTGGACACAGTTCTAATACAGCACTGAGGTAGATGGAGAACAGGGAGGAAGCCAACACACTTTACCTAAAAAACACAACATCTCTGAAATAACTTGAAGCTGTGACAAGTTTAATGGCATCCCATTTTGTTTGTCATATTTAACAAAAATCAGACTTTACACTTTATATAATTAAACAAACTAAAATGGCAAAAAAGATGGGACCCTTTAATATTTTGTGGCATCACCTTTTGCAGCAATCACTGCTGACAAGCGATCTTGATGAGTATCACAGGTGCCTTCAAGCTTTTCATGAGCCTTTCAGCCTATTTAAAGGGAAAAATCATGCTACTGTGTAGTTTGGTATCATTGTGTGCACCACACTGACCATGGACCAGAGAAAGTAAAGAGAGCTTTGAGGAGCTCATAAAGAAGATTACAGATAACCATATTAAAAGGTAAAGGCTATAAGACCATCTCCAAGCAGCTTCATGTTCCTGTGACCACAGAGGCCAATATTATTAACAAGTATAAGGTTCAGGGGACTGTAGCTAACCTCCCTGGGCAGGATGTGTCACTCCAGGATGCTTTGATAGTCTTGAGACTTCATTGTGTCCTGCAGATTCAAGGTTCCCTGTGCCAGATGCAGCAAAGCAGCTCCAAAACAAAACTGAGCCCCCTCCATGTTTCACAGTAGGTATGACGTTCTTTTCTTTTAAAGCTTCGTTTTACCGGAATGGTAAAACGGGGGCAATGGATCAGCGTTCTCGTCGCGCCCTCCGCCAGTACCCGGGCTTGCCTGGGGAAGCTAATGATCCTACCAGCAGACTAAATTCAAAGAGACGACGCCTCTGTGCCAAGTCAAAGAAGAATCCTAGTCACAGTCCTAAAGCCGAAAGCAAACAGCCCCAAGAGCACTTTGTGGTAGGATCTGCCCTTCGCATATTACAACTAAACGTTGAAGGCCTATCTGCAGCCAAGCGAAGCCTTATCGAAGTCCTCGCCTTCCAACATTCGATTGATGTAATCTGCCTCCAAGAGACTCATATTGGCACAGAGGAAGCTGGCCGCTTCACCATCAAAGGCTTTGACCTCCTGTGCTATGTTCTACATGCTAAACATGGACGTGCCACCTATGTGCGTTCTGACATAGTTGAAGCAAATCACCTGATAACAACACATTTCTCAGACACCATAATCATTGGTGGCTTCCATATTGTCAATGTGTACAAGCCCCCTAATGCCAACTGGGATCTGCAGGTCTTACCCACCCTACCCCACCCTGCCATCTATGTGGGGGACTTTAACAGCCATCACCCTGACTGGGGGTACCCAGCAGTGGACAGTGATGGGGAGGCACTTTCAGACTGGGCATCCAGAAATGACCTCGCTTTGATATACGACCCCAAACAAAGAGGAACCTTCCACTCTGCTAGGTGGAAGAAGGACTATTCTCCTGACCTGTGTTGGGTCAGCTCTTTGAATGGGGAGCCATATCCTACACAGATCCTCATTCTTGATGATTTTCCACACAGCCAACACCGGCCCCTGCTTGTACACATTGGCCTACAACTTCCAGTCATATACAGCCCAAGGAAGATGCGCTGGAACTTCCGCAAAGCCAACTGGAAGAAATTCAGTGAAACTCTGGACCGGAGCATTGTTACCATCCCACTCCACACCATCACTGTAGATGAAGCATACAACCGCTTCTGCAGCGCAATCTTCAAGGCTGCCCATACTGCAATCCCACGAGGCTACCGACCCCTCTATGTCCCATGTTTGGACGGAGAAAGTGCTGCCCTCCTACAATCCTATCAAACATCAGGGGACCCAGAGATAGCAGACCATCTCATTGAATCGCTAAATACAGCCCGGCGAAAGAAATGGGAGGAGACAGTTGCTGACCGGAGCTTTACCCACTCTAGCAGGAAATGTTGGAGCCTCATCCGTCGCCTAGGAGCTGCACAGAAGCCCCCTAGCCAAAGCCGAGCATCCGTCACACCCAACCAAGTTGCATCCCACCTACTGACTATCGCCAAAGCACCCCAAGACAAAGACACCAGAAGAGCAGTTACAACTGAGCTAAAAAAACACCAAAAAATGCCTGTAGAGGAAACAAACCCTGAACCCTTCGAGGCTGCTGAACTGGAGAAAGTCCTACAGGGCCTGAAATGTGGAAAAGCAGCAGGATACGATAACATCTTCCCAGAATTCATGAAGAATCTTGGCCCCCGAGCCCTAACCTGGTTGACACAATTCTACACAAGGATCACACAAACGAACTCGATCCCAAAGAAATGGCGGACAGCAAAGGTCATTGCCATCCCAAAACCTGGCAAAGACCACAAACTACCAGCAAGCTACCGCCCAATCTCCCTACTCAGCGTTCCTTACAAAATCATGGAGCGCCTAATACTGCAACGCATTTCCCCAGAAATAGAGGATATTCTAAGTGTGGATCAAGCAGGTTTCCGCAAGGACCGCAGTACAGGAGAACAAGTACTGGCCCTAACCACCTTCATTGAAAATGGCTTCGAGAGCAGACTGAAGACAGGGGCTGTGTTTCTCGATCTTACAGCCGCCTATGATACGGTCTGGCACAAAGGCCTCCTCCTGAAACTTATAAAGGCGATCCCTGCTTGGGCAACAGCAATTATAAAAACCCTGCTGACCAACCGAAGGTTCAGAGTCCACCTCAGTCAGAACACAAGTGCATGGAGAATGCAGAAAAACGGACTCCCACAAGGCTCAGTTCTAGCTCCAACTCTGTTCAACCTCTACATAAACGACCTGCCTACTACAAAATCCCGCAAATTCATCTATGCAGACGACATCTGTTTGGCATTCCAAGCACCAGACTTTGAACCACTGGAACGGGTGCTCACGGAAGATCTTGCTAAACTGGACCAGTTCTGCAAAATCTGGCGCCTAAAACCAAGCCCAGCAAAAACCGTCTCCAGTGTATTTCATCTCCACAATGCAAAAGCTGCCAGAGAACTAAACATCCACCTGAGCGGACTCAAGCTTAAGCATGCCCCAAATCCAACTTATCTTGGAGTGACCCTTGATAGGACCTTATCCTTCAAGGAACATCTAAAGGGGACGGCTGCTAAGGTGAAAGTACGAAACAACCTGCTCTGCAAGCTCGCTGGTGCAAAATGGGGGGCGGCAGTCTCCACCCTGCGCACCTCAGCACTGGCCCTTTCATACTCTGTAGCAGAATATTGTGCCCCTGTCTGGTCCAGGTCATCTTACACACACCATGTAGACACCCAGCTCAACTCAACCATGAGAACTATAACTGGAACAATCCGCTCAACACCACTCCCCTGGCTCTCTGTACTGTCAAACATAGCCCCTCCACACATCCGGCGAGCAGCATTAACTCAAAGGATGCTCCAATTTTCCTCACTTACCAATCCATGCAGATATCTACACCCCACCCACTGCCCGACTTTCATCCAGACGGCCGATTTGGAAAAACCCTCCCCCAGCTGACTTTACCATCCAGACAGCTTGGCAAGAGGAATGGGAAACCAAGGAGGTCCCAAACAAACAGCTGGTGATAAACCCCAACCAACAGGTCCCGGGCACCAACCTCCCAAGGAGACAGTGGTCTACACTCAATCGCTTCAGGACTGGACATGGCCCCTGCTTGGCCAGCCTTCACAGATGGGGCAGTAGCCCTAGCCCACTGTGCGCATGTGGAGAGGAGCAAACTATGGAACACATCATAGAGGCTTGCCCGCTCCAAAGACTGGAAGGAGGATTACACACCCTCCATACAGCAAACCAGGAGGCAACTGCTTGGCTTAAGGACTTTGCATTCGCTAAATAAATAAATAAAACCGGAATGGTGGCTCAGTTGGTAGAGCATCCGCCCCACACCCGGGAGGCAGGGGTTCAAATCCCGGCCGGGTCATGCCGAAGACCATATAAAAGCGGAACTTCCTGCCATCCAGCTTGGTGCTCAGCAATAATGGAATGGAGGAGGGAAATCTGTGGCGGCGCCTTGCATGGCAGCGTCCCTTCTGATTCTACACATGGGGTGTGTGTGATTAACACTGTAGATAGGACAAAACACAATTTCGTTCTACTGTACATGATTGGTTGTATGGTTGAATGACAATAAAGGGTGATTTAATTTAATTTACCCCTCTGCCTTTAAAAGGCTGAAGGGGTATTGTCGTCACCCTGCTGTGCAGATGGTCTGCATCAGTGCCAACACCTATTGGACCTTGTAAATGCAGTAACAAGGGAAAGAAGTGACATAGGCTTTTTAAATTGATACTGTAGATACAGTATAGCTATGAAAAATCTTGGACCCATTTGAATGTAGATGACCTTGAGGCCAAAGTCAGATCAGTTTTTCATTAAAACTTGTAAACGTGATAACTTGAGATGCAAATGATAAAGGCTTTTCATATTGATGACCTTGAATTCAAAGTCAGAGGTCATTTTTTCCACAGCAGTAGTGCCATCAATACCTATCTTCTAAATGCAATAAGAATAAAAAAGCCTAAATAAGCCTAAATAAAAAAGCCTAAATAAAAAAGCCTAAATAATTCCTTCCTTCAGAAGGAATTATTTAGGCTTTTGAAATCAATGCAACAGTTGTATCTAAGAAAAATCTGAGTTTGAATTTTTTGTGACCTTGAAGATCAGGTGTCAATTGCAGGTTGAAGGGTACTACTGATGGCTGCCAGTATTTTTGTTCCTTCTGTAAACATGGAGTTGATGTGACATGCCAGAAATCTCCAAGTTTTGTATCAAGCCAAAGGACATTCTCCCAGAAACTTTGGGGCTTGTCAGCATGCGTTTTGGCTGGCTTTTTGAATGTGTTTTTATTTTTTTTTTTTCTGTCAGTAGTGGAGCCCTCCTTGTCTTCTTCCATGGAGCCCATTATCGTTCAAAATGTAAAGGATAGTGTGATCAGAAAGTGACGTAACTTGACCTTAGAGTTCAGCTTGAATGATTTTGGATGGTTTCCTAGGCGAGAATTTTTCAACCTTTTTTGAGCCATGGCACCCTTCTTACATCGAAAAAATCCCACCACACCCCACCAAACCAAAATGTTCTAAAATGACACTTTGTAGTCTATTACAGCATATCTGATGACAATTTAGTCTTGTAATTAAGCCTGTAATGATCACAAATTTTAGAAGACAATAAATTCTTAAAAGTAAATTTTTCATTTATCACTGAGGAGCTGATGAATGAAGAAAATGAGAGAAAAGATAATGGGACAAGGAAAGATGGAGAACAAGGAAGTGCTAAGGATTAGCATGATAGAAATCAGGTTCAGGTTACTTTATTTGTACCCGTAGGTAGATTTGTTTTGCAGTGTGGTGACATCCATATTTACAAACCACAATTACATTCAACATAAACACAAAACACAGGCACACATGAAGCTGACTATAAACATGATAAAAATACTCAAGGCTCCATCAATCAGGATACAGTGGGGTAAAAAAGTATTTAGTCAGCCACCAATTGTGCAAGTTCTCCCACTTAAAAGATGAGAGAGGTCTCCAATTTTCATCATAGTTATACCTCAACTATGAGAGACAAAATAAGAAAAAAAAAAAAAAAAAAATCCAGAAAATCACATTGAAGGATTTTTAATGAATTAATTGGTAAATTCCTCGGTAAAATAAGTATTTGGTCAATAACAAAAGTTCATCTCAATACTTTGTTATATACCCTTTGTTGGCAATGACAGAGGTCAAATGTTTTCTGTAAGTTTTCACAAGGTTTTCACACACTGTTGCTGGTATTTTGGCCCATTCCTCCATGCAGATCTCCTCTAGAGCAGTGATGTTTTAGGGCTGTCGCTGGGCAACACAGACTTTCAACTCCCTCCAAAGATTTTCTATGGGGTTGAGATCTAGAGACTGGCTAGGCCACTCCAGGACCTTAAAATGCTTCTTACGAAGCCACTCCTTCGTTGCCCAGGTGGTGTGTTTGGGATCATTGTCGTGCTGAAAGACCCAGCCACGTTTCATCTTCAATGCCCTTGCTGGTGGAAGGAGGTTTTCACTCAAAATCTCACGATACATGGCCCCATTCATTCTTTTCTTTACACGGATCAGTCGTCCTGGTCCCTTTGCAGAAAAACAGCCCCAAAGTATGATGTTTCCACTCCCATGCTTCACAGTAGGTATGGTGTTCTTTCTCCTCCAAACATGACAAGTTGAGTTTTTTCCAAAAAGTTCTATTTTGGTTTCATCTGACCATATGACATTCTCCCAATCCTCTTCTGGATCATCCAAATGCTCTCTAGCAAACTTCAG
Source organism: Pholidichthys leucotaenia (assembly GCA_020510985.1). Lineage (NCBI taxonomy): Eukaryota > Metazoa > Chordata > Actinopteri > Cichliformes > Pholidichthyidae > Pholidichthys > Pholidichthys leucotaenia. Next base: position 207,214,252 of record CM035839.1, read on the forward strand.
ACGGGCCTGGACGTGTACTGGCTTAAGCAGGGGGACACGTCTGGCACTGCAGGATTTGAGTCCCTGGCGGTGTAGTGTGTTTCTGATGTAGCCTTTGTTACTTTGGTCCCAGCTCTCTGCAGGTCATTCACTAGGTCCCCCCATGTGGTTCTGAGATTTTTGCTCACCGTTTTCGTGATAATTTTGACCCCACGGGGTGAGATCTTGCGTGGAGCCCCAGATCAAGGGAGATTATCAGTGGTCTTGTATGTCTTCCATTTTCTAATAATTGCTCCCACAGTTGATTTCTTCACACTAAGCTGCTTACCTATTGCAGATTCAGTCTTCCCAGCCTGGTGCAGGTCTACAATTTTGTTTCTGGTGTCCTTTGACAGCTCTTTGGTCTTGGCCATAGTGGAGTTTGGAGTCTGACTGTTTGAGGTTGTGGACAGGTGTCTTATATACTGATGACGAGTTCAAACAGGTGCCATTAATACAGGTAACGAGTGGAGGACAGAGGAGCCTCTTAAAGAAGATGTTACAGGTCTGTGAGAGCCAGAAATCTTGCTTGTTTGTAGGTGACCAAATACTTATTTTACTGAGGAATTTACCAATTAATTCATTAAAAATCCTTCAATGTGATTTTCTGGATTTTTTTTTCTCATTTTGTCTCTCACAGTTGAGGTATACCTATGATGAAAATTGGAGACCTCTCTCATCTTTTAAGTGAGAGAACTTGCACAATTGGTGGCTGACTAAATACTTTTTTGCCCCACTGTATAAAGACCAAGAGATGAGAGAAAAACCAGAGATAAGAGAGAAGGGTCATATTAAAAAGTTAGACTAGTCAAAGAGGTTAAAAACTCAAAGGTCTAAAACCCAATAAAAGATTCAGAACCCAAATAAAAATCCTACAAAAATAAGTAAATATAAAATGCAGTTAATAAATAGATAACTAAATTATGTGCAATATATTGTTACAACTTGTTCAACTCTTTGACAGCAGCAGGAACAAAGCTGTTTTTGTAGCGCTGGGTTTTCTTTTTGGGACAGCAAACCTCCGTCTTGAGGGAAGAAGCTGAAAGTGGCAGTGCAAAGGGTGGGAGTCATCATTTAAAATGGAGGTAGCAATCCTTTGTACCTGTCTGGTGTACAAGGATGTCAGGCTCAGCTGTGACTCACCAAGCAAATGACTGGACCATCTAACTACCTGATCCAAGGATTTCCTCTTTCAGTTTTATCTGACCAAACCATGACACTAAAGAAAAGGATAAAACAGATTCAATAAAAGCCCGATAAAACATTGTCATTGTCATTGTCATTGTCAATTTGGAAGCGTGCAAGTTTCCTCAAACAATGCAAATGTTGCTGACCCTTTTTGCACACCCTTTCACAGTTCTCTTCAAAGTTTAAATTACTATCAATAATCGTCCCAAGATATTTGTAGGATTGTACACATTCAGTGGTCTGGCCTTTTAGTACGGTGACTTTGTGCCTGGGAGTTTTCCTCCTAAAGTCAATAATCATATCTTTAGTTTTTGTCGTATTCAGCTGCAGGTAGGAATCCTCACACCAGTGAACAAAATCATCAACTACTGGGCCGTGGCCACTCTCACCATCCTGGAGGAGACTGACAATAACTGAATCATCAGCATACTTTATAATGTGTCTGTTGTCATGTCTGCTCTGACACATGTTTGTGTACAGGATGAAGAGTAGTGGTGACAACACACACCCCTGCCGAGAGCCAGTAGAAGAACACTTTTGGTCAGACAATGTACCATTGACCCTTACTGTCTGTGTCCTGTTGGTTAAGAAATCCAGAATCCAACCCACCAGATTATTGCTCAAATCAAATTGTTGCAGGAGCCTTTCAACTAAAATATGAGGTTGGATTGTATTAAAGGCGGAGGAAAAGTCCACAAATAAAAGCCTGGCTTGTGTCCCATTAAAATCCAGATGTTTAAAAAGCATGTTAAACAGAGTGACAGTGGCGTCCTCCACTCCTCTGTGAGGCCTATATGCAAACTGCAAAGGATCCAATGCATGTTCAGTCTGCTTTAGGACCTCAAATCTGACCAGTTTTTCAAAAAAATTTCATTAAAATTGAAGTCAAAGCAACTGGTCTAAAGTTGTTTACCGTTTTAGGACAGCTGGATTTTGGAACGGCAACAACCACGGCATCTTTCCAGATCTTCGGCACATGTTGTGTCTGTAAGGACTTATTGAAAATGTAATGAAATACAGGACTCAGTTCATGTGCACAGGACTTTACCAAGCGCCCACATATATTATCAGGGCCCTGACTATTATTCACTTTTACAGCACAGAACTCCCTTTTAATATCCTGCACCTCAATATTAAAGTGCTGATTGTCTTTTAGTTTCTGTTTCAAATCTTGGGTTTCTGTGCTAAAATCAGAGGAATCAAAAACGACCATAAAAACAATTAAGAGCATTAGCCAGCTCTGTGTCTGAATTAAAACCATCTAAAAACACACGATTACTGCGCTCTGTGCTCTGAAGGCCTGCAATAGTTTTCATACTGGCCCAGGCTGAACCAAGTTTCTTTGTTGCCATCTTGCTTTCCAGTTCTGATTTATAATTCTGTTTTGTGCTTAAAATTTCGGAGTTCAGCTCTTTTGTGGCAACCTGTAGCTCAGAAACAATCCCCTGTTTAAAGACAAGTGCTTTCCTCTGTAAGCAGGATTTAACTGATTTTGTAACCCATGGCTTGTTGTTGGGATATATTTTGATATGTTTACGTGGAATGATCATATTTTTACAGAAAGCCATGTATGAGTATGTGACATCTACCAAAGAGTCCAAATCATCCCCGCAGGACAGTGTGAAAACCTCCCAGTCCGTACAGTTAAAACATTCCTGGAGGCAGTGCACTGAATCCTCTGTCCACACATCTATGTCTCTGGTCTTCACCTTGCCTCTTCTGAGAGCAGTTTTATATGTAGGCAGCAAATGTACACAGTTGTGATCTGAGGAACCTAAAGGAGGAAGGGGAAATGATTTATAGGCCCTCTCAATGGATCCATAGCACAGGTCCAATGTCTTTTTTCACCTGGTTGGGCAGGAGACATACTGATAAAAGTTTTTAAGTGTCTTCTTTAAAGAAATGTGGTTAAAATCCCCAAGAATAAAGTTTGGAGCCTCTGGAGAAATTGACTGCAGCCGCTGTACCACATCAAAGATGGTGCTGGAGGCGGAGTCAGCATCTGCCCTCGGGTGAATGTACACAGTCGTGATGAAAAGTTGGGGGAACTCGCGGGGCATATAAAAAGGGCGTATCGATACGGACAGAAGCTCCACATTGGGTGTACAGATGCGCTCTCTGACCGTGACAGATGTGCAGTGCTGTTTATTAATATATAAACATACGCCGCCCCCCCTGACGTTTCCCCGCTACCTCTTTCTGCCGATCCGAGCAAAGTGGGGCTCCAAAGCCATCAATCCACAGGTCCGCATCCGGGTCTTGCGCCGTAAGCCATGACACAGCAGTTCTTGAAGTCCTTCTGGTAGCGTACATTCCCTTGAATTTCATCTACTTTATTTCTCAGGGATTGTACGTTCCCCAAAATCATGGAAGGAAGAGGAATGCTGTTAAACTGATGTCTCCTCAGGCTTAATTTCACGCCTCCACGCTTTCCGCGTTTCCTCCTCTTGTCTCTCTTTTCCTCGCTGTGTCCATGAAAGTCTCTTCAAATAAAGTCCGGCAGTTGCAGCATAGACTCAATCACAGATGCTGCATTATCCGTGTTTAAATGCAGTAACATGTCTCTGGAATATTGTATTCTCCCCGGCATGATCGTGATTGCGCTTACCTCAGAGACAAAGAGCCGGTGGGAAAGAAGCAGCAGTGCAAACGTAAGGAGGAAATCCATATTGATGGAACCAGGGAGCTCTTCGTTATACAGTCCACAAACATTCAAGGACAAAAACGACACAGAGAATTTCGTTTAAACACATTAAAGTGCGTAAAAACAGACACACAGACGACAGACTTTTTTCACCAGCTGCCGGTCACTGCGTGCGCATGCGCCCTTTGAGGGCAGCTTTGACAAGGATGAAGAATGGAAAGGCAGTTGGTCCAGATGTTACACCCAGGAGGGGCGAAGGGGAGGAAGGATGATTGAGCCAAGCTGTTTAGACTTTGCAGCGACTGTTTATTAACTTCTCCCAGCTCACACGGCACGGCACATCACTTACATAGCACATCGCTAGACACCATCTTGTCTCAACACACTCTCGAACATTCTCTGGAACACACACTACAACACATACTCTTCTTCTATTGTGTTCTAACACTATACAGTGTTTCATCACTACTGAGCGCCACCTCTGGCGTAGAAACGCTACTACTTCCATTGACAGCTCATATCTAACAGTGCACATTCAGTCCTTTAATACATTCCCTATAAATGCTCCCATTTACTATTAATCATTAAATTATAGTCTCTTAGGTACATTTATTAAGAATATTTATATTTGCCCTTAGCATCTAATCCACACTGTTTTCTGAGGGTTTACTAGAGGTCGTCCAAAATTAACGTTTTCCTACACTCACCCCTCAAAAAGTTAATGTCGTCCCAACATTACACCTTTCTTAAAAAACAGTAGTTTTTTTCCTCTTTTCTTCTGTCAGTTCACATTTGGTAATCATGTATTACATGTTAAGTAGGGTATCACTACACAGGAGTCAGAGTTCATTAAAGTCTATAAAGATGCAACTGGTAATTGTCCATAGTACAGCATGTATCTCCTATTCCATGCAATATGTTTGCAGAAGAGGTCTTTGTGCACGATAACCTTCAACCGCTCCATCCATCATGGTGGGTATCTGCATCTTTCCTGAGAGTAAGGGTACTCAATCTAGTCATAACCTACCAAATAAACCTTAGTGTGATGCCTGTGCCTTAGTAACACACTGCAAGTCTCTTTTTGTGTTTTTAAATTTTTTTTTGTTCTTTTTTCAATTTTTAATCAACCATCACAGTAACTACCAAGTTACTTTTCAACACATTTATGTCTGAACAATGGTTATCTTTAGCTTCTACACCTTTATTCTAGACAGATGAAATGCAATGAAGTGCAAGGTTGGCCTAACTTATCATAAGTCAATCTCAATGGCTGTTTTCTTATTCTTGAAGGATACGTTTTAACAGGAATCTCGTCAGGTCCCTCCTGGTCACTGGAACTGGACTCTGACACCTCATCACTCTGGTCCTGGTCTGCCTCAGCTGGATCTGGAACCACCGGATTGTCGACCTCTGGTGCCTGCTGCACCTGCGTGACGTCATCTGGGTCCTGGTCCTCATCCTCTGGAGTAGTGTCATCATGCGGGTAGAACTCCGGTGCATCGGCTCTCAGTGGACGCTGCTCTTGATCCTTCCCAGCTCGTAATCCGATAATGGCATTCCAACCCTCTTCATCGTCCGTGTCGCTTTGTCTGTCCACATGCCTTTGTCTTTTAGAGTCTCTTTCTCTCATTTTCTTAGAGGCATGCTCCACTGTTTCCATGGGAAGAAAGTCACAAGGTAGCAAAAGGTTTCTGTGCATGACCCGAGTGCGTCCCTTGCCATTTTCAGGTCTGATTTCATATACTGGACTGTCTGGGTACTTCTTTTGGGTCACAACATACACCTTGTCTTCCCAGTATGATCTTAATTTTCCTGGCCCACCTTTTTCGGTCAAGTTTCGGACCAATACTCTGGATCCAGGGAGTAATTCAGCACCGTGAACCTTTTTATCATAAAGTGCTTTACTTCTCATCCCTTCTTTGTTTGCTGTTTTAGAAGCGAGTTTGTAAGCTTCAGTCATTGTAGTTCTCCACTTTTCAGCATAGTCCTGCTGAGAAACACTCTGCTCTCTTGTTGTGAGGCCAAACATCAGATCAATAGGCAACTTTGGACTACGGCCAAACAACAGAAAATATGGTGCGTACCCCATAGCTTCACTACGTGTACAATTATAGGCATGAACCACTTTTGCCAGAGAGGACTTCCAGTCTTCCTTAGCTGCTTCAGGCAAATTTCTGAGCATTGCCAACAGTGTACGATTAAATCGTTCCACCTGCCCATTCCCTTGGGGATGGTAGGGCGTTGTTCGGGACCCCTGCACACCACTGTACTCTTGGAGTTTTGCAAAAAGTTTATTTTGGAACTCTCTTCCCTGATCATGATGGAGTCGTGTGGGGAAACCAAACTTGAGGGCAAAATCTCCAAAGATCTTCTCAGCAGCGGTGTGGGCAGCTTTGTTACGACATGGGTAAGCCTGGGCAAAACGAGTGAAGTGGTCCATTACAACCAGGATATACTCATATCCTCCTTTGCACTTCTCCAAATGCAGGAAATCCACTGACACTAATTCAAATGGGTACGTGGTGACAATGTTAATCAGTGGTGCCCTTGTTGTTTTATTGGGACGTTTGTTCTTCAAACAACCGCAAACACTCGTGATGTAGTGCTCCACATCTCTTTGCATGTGAGCCCAATAAAAACGCTCTCTTATCAAGTTCATCACTCTCTCTACCCCTAAATGACCCATGTTTTCATGGAGCTCTTTGAACACGAGCTTGTAAAACTTCTGGGGTAGGAGTAGCTGGTCATGTGTTGCCGTTCTCCTATAAAGCAGTCCATCACCTTCCAAGTACAGCTTGTGTTTCTGTCTGACTAAAGCTGCAATTTTACTGTTCTGCTACTTTCCACTTCTTGGCCATTGTTTTGACAACACATAGCGCAACACCTCTCCAATCACGGAGTCTTCTTCTTGAGCTCTTTTTAGATCAGTCTTTGATATTTCAGCTATAGAGCTGGCTTCTTGATCTGCTTCACTAATGAGAGTAGAAATGGTGACTGGGCAGAGCCATGGTTCACTTTCTTGTGACTTTACCTTGACTGCCTCTGTCACACAATTCATCACATCAGGATCAACATTCTGGGTGCATTTGTTCATGTACTGCTCCATATCTAGAGGCATACGTGAAAGTCCGTCTGCATCTCTGTTTGCTTTTCCAGGGCGATACTTAATCACAAACTGGAAATCAGCTAGTTCTGCTACCCACCTCTGTGTGGTTGCATTTAACTTTGCGGTGGTGAGCACATACGTTAGGGGATTATTGTCTGTATAGACAATGAATGGCGGAGAATAGTACAGATAATCCCGAAACCTCTCACAGATGGCCCACTTCATGGCAAGAAACTCCAGCTTCCCTGAATGAAGGTGGTTGTTCTTCTCTGAATTTGACAGTGTCCTGGAGCCATATGCTATCACCACCAGTTTGTCTTGTTGTCGCTGGTATAACACCGCCCCAAGCCCCTCCTGTGAAGCGTCACAGTGTACAATGAAGGGTTCTTCAAAGTTCGGGTAACCTAACACTGGGGGTTGGGTAAGAAGGTCAACAAGCTGACAAACTACTGCTTGATGCTCTGGGCGCCACCTGATCACATGAGATGAGGGTAAGTGGCCTCCATCGTTCTTTTTGACATGTTTCTTTAAGTTTTTCTTTGCTTTATCTGTGTGGTCGTTAGCTAGAAGGTCGTAAAGAGGCTTTGCTATACGAGAGAAGTTTGGAATATAGCTGCGGTAATATGAAATAAAACCTAGCAATTTCCTTAGCTCTCCAACAGTGGAAGGTTGCTGCTGTTTGAGTGTCTGCACTGGGGCAATGTCCGCAGGGTCCATGGTGTAACCCTGTCCTGTTACCATTTTACCAAGGAAACGTACCTGCTGCTTGAATAACTCACATTTCCGAGGAATCAACTTCACTCCATGGCTTTGATAGCGGTGCAGGACGCTTCTCAGGTCTCGCAAGTGATCTTCAAAAGTCTGTAAATGAACAAGGTTATCATCGAGGTAAGGCAGACAAACATCATCTCTCAACCCCCACAAGCACTCCTCCATAGATCTTTGGAATGCTGCTGGTGCTGAGGACAAACCAAATGGAATTCTTACCCACTCGAACAAACCCCAGGGAGTGATAAATGCAGTGAGGGGCCTACTTGACTCTTCCAGGAAACCCTGATGATACGCCTTTCCTTGGTCAAGGACTGAAAACCACACACTCCCATTTAGATTGTTTAGCATATCTTGTATGTGGGGAATTGGGTGTCTGTCTGGGATAGACTTCTTGTTCAACTCTCTAAAGTCGCAGCACAAACGCAGACCTCCATCTTTCTTTCGCACACAGACGATTGGACTGGAATACGATGACTTAGATTTGGTGATCCAGCCCCTGTTAAGCAGGTCTTCTATATACTCCTTTACTTCTTTATGAAGTGGTTTGGGAACAGAAACATAAATCTTTTTGACAGGATCGTGATCTTTGTGTCGGATCTTCAACTGTAAAGAGGGAATTGTCCCTACATCATACTCATCATGGGAAAACGCTTGCCGTTCCTCCCGTAATAGCTGTTTTACTTGCTCTTGCTGTATGGGCGAGAGAGGATCAAGGGGAAGTGGAGGGTCCCACATGTCCATAGTCTCTTTGACAGCACAGTTCATCTCGGTCTCTTTGTTTCTTCCTGTTTCACTCGTCGTCGGTCGACGGTCGCTTGGTTTACAGCAGGGGGTCTAATATCTGCCGGATAAGCAGTTTTAACTCTCTGCGTTTCCCCCAAAATGGTCTTAGCGGGCAGCTGGATATCACGGGATGTACTGTTCGTTATAGGTATTTTGAACATAGATCGCTTCCCTTTCCATAACTGCACCAACCCACTTTGCATCTGCAAACCCTCTGGTGATTGGGTGTACTGACTCGGCTCAAACAAGACGTCTTGTGTGTCTGGAAGTGAGCCTGCTCTGACACAACCTTTGACTGTTTTGGTTTGGCCAGCAGGGATGGTAACCAACTCACTGCCAACTTTTACCATTCCTTCCCCCAGCCTATCCTCCTCACTTTGCATCACTTTCAAAAACACCTCTGTTTTCTTACAGTCAAATGAGAAGGCTGCGCTAACAGCTTCACTGATGGCACAAGGGGGTTTAATGCCCATCTTCAGGACATGGTCAATCACGTTGAACCCAATGATAGGCGGCTCTGCCACTCCGTCCTCCTTCACCACTAGCACAGGAACTAGAAGTTCCACCGGTGGGCGACTAACTGTCGGCAGCTTAAATGTGACTTCGACCCACCCTGAGAATGGAATCGGTGTCTGGTTCACTGCCCTCCCATTCAGGATAATTGGACCCACCAACTCGGCTAAATCTCTGACGGTGGTGTGTGGCAGGTGCTCCTGTCTCCAGGCGTCATTCATTAAACAAACCTGTGACCCTGTATCCCACAATGCTTGTGTCTTCTTGTCATCGAGGAAGCAGGTGATGACATATTTTTTTCCAACCAAATTGAGTAACTGTAATTGGCGATTAGGGGACAGTAGATTAACACGGACCGTTTCTTCAGAAGGTACCTCGGCCTGAGCTACCAGCCTCGCTTCCAACCTCCGAATACTGTCAGTAACTAGCTCATACAGTTCTTGTGTGTTAGCTTGTTCTGATGTGGTTGCGACAGTATTGGCCGCCGTGTCTACTTGCCCTGTTCCTCTTCCGAGTCTCCTCCCTATTCGACATTCCCTTGACATGTGGCCGCTGACTCCACACCTGAAGCAGTGGTTGCATTGCTCGCCATTGCTGGTGGACTGACATCTCTTGCAGCCACGTGTCCTCCTGGCTCTTTGAGCGCGAGGTGCTCTGGGAGACTCACGTATGGCCTTTTTGATCTCCTCCATGTCACTCTTCAGCTGCGTGACTATGTTCAGGAGCTCAGATTCCGTACGGGTCACTGTATTTTGGGATTTAAGGATTTTACCTTTTGTCGATGGTAGGGGGCGCTCTTGGCCATCCACTTCTCTCTTGGTTGCATACTGACCCATCAGATTTTCCACTCGGCATTCTCGAACCTTTAGTTCTTTTGTGTGCCTTTTAAATTTTTGGTGCCGTTCCCATTCAAGACTGGCTGCTGCATTCGTCTTTGAAATCAGTAGCTCGTCGGTGACGGCAGGATCCTCCAAATAACGCTTCAGTTGATATTTCACATCAACACTGATCAGTCCTGTTTCCACCGCCCTCAGAAACTTCCTCTGAATAAGATAAGAACTAAACTGCTCTTCAGTGCCAGGCTCTCTGGATGCTGCTAAAAGTCTTTCCTTCAGCTCAATGGCACGAAACAGGAAGTTCTGAGGTGACTCATTACTGTCTTGCGTGAGATTTATCAGACGATGATACAAGTCAGTGGAACTATCTTCTTTATAATGTCCTCGCAGGATTATGCGCAGCTGTAGCAGTGTGAGATCTGACTTAATCTCCAGCATAGCACGCAAACTCAATCCAGGACTCACTGCTTTGACAACAGCCTCAATTATCTCAGCCTCACTGTGCTTTTTCTTTAAGCCCATTTCGATCTGGTGAGTGAGATTGGAATAAGACAACTTGTCTTTTTGGCCCCTCTCCCCTATCTGCCCATTTATTTTAAACTCCCGTTTAATGATCACTTCTGGCGGTAGAGGCGCTGTGGGGACCGCGGGCTGTATCACAAAATGGCGGCTCTGTGGCTGTGCGGCCTCGGGCTGTGTCACAAAATGGCGGCCCGGTGGCGGCGCGGCCTCATCATCCGTCAGCCTTATTATTTCCTCTTCAACCCTTTTAGCTGAATCAATGATACTTTCATGCAGAGCGGCATACTGGCTCTGTAAACTAGCGAGTGCCTCCGCCTCGCGGCTCGTGCCGGCCGCTGTCACTGCCTGCGTCAACGGTTCACTTAGCTTAACTTCGTTAGCACATGCTATTAGCCTTAGCAGAAACTCGCGGACAACATACTCCTCTTCGCGCTCAATGGCTTTCTCCACCTCCTTGATTAACAGTCGTATCAGCGTGTACTTCTTAGACGGTTCAGCTGGGCTTATCTTTGCAAATAAACAGACCTCATTTAGCTGTTCGGCCCGTAACAGCACCAAGGCCTCAGTTAGCTTAGCTTGTAGCTGCTCCAGCTCCATCGTTACGGCCTCTCTTTTTTTTTTTTTATTTGCACTGACTCACCGTCTCAGACACGACTGAACCATCCTCTGCTACCAAGTTTTGTTACACCCAGGAGGGGCGAAGGGGAGGAAGGATGATTGAGCCAAGCTGTTTAGACTTTGCAGCGACTGTTTATTAACTTCTCCCAGCTCACACGGCACGGCACATCACTTACATAGCACATCGCTAGACACCATCTTGTCTCAACACACTCTCGAACATTCTCTGGAACACACACTACAACACATACTCTTCTTCTATTGTGTTCTAATACTATACAGTGTTTCATCACTACTGAGCGCCACCTCTGGCGTAGAAAAGCTACTACTTCCATTGACAGCTCATATCTAACAGTGCACATTCAGTCCTTTAATACATTCCCTATAAATGCTCCCATTTACTATTAATCATTAAATTATAGTCTCTTAGGTACATTTATTAAGAATATTTATATTTGCCCTTAGCATCTAATCCACACCGTTTTCTGAGGGTTTACTAGAGGTCGTCCAAAATTAACATTTTCCTACACAGATGACATACCTGTGAAGGTATGGAGATGTTTAGGAGAGATGGCAGTGGACTTTTTAACCAGGTTGTTGAACACAATCTTGGCAAGTGAGAGGATGCCTGAGGAGTGGAGCAGAAGTATTTTGGTACCAATTTTCAAGAACAAGGGTGATGCTCAGAGCTGTAGTAACTACAGAGACATAAAGTTGAAAAGCCACACTATGAAGATATGGGAAAGGGTTGTTGAAGTCAAGTTAAGAGGAGAGGTGACAATCACTGAGCAGCAGTACGGCTTCATGCCAAGAAAGAATACTACAGATGCAATGTTTGCTTTGGGTGTTGATGGAGAAGTATAGAGAAGGTCAAGGAGTTGCACAGTGTCCTTGTGGATCTCGAGAAAACATATGATAGGGTGCCAAGAGAGGAAGTGTGGTGGTGTATGAGAAAGTCAGGAGTGGCACAGTATGTGACGGTGGTGCAGAACATGAGGCCAGCGAGACGGTAGTGAGGTGTGCTGTAGGAGTCACAGATGGATTCAAGGTGGGGTGGGGTTGGGTTATGCCAGGAACCAGCTCTGAGCCCCTTCTTGTTTGCTGTGGTGATGGACAGGCTGACAGACGAGGTCAGGCAGGAGTCTCCGTGGACCATGATGTTTGCAGGCGACATTGTGATCTGTAGGGAGAGTAGGAAGCAGGAGGAAGAGAACCTGGAGAGGTGGACGTATGCTCTGGAGAGAAGAGGAATGAAAGTCAGAAGCAAGAGGGAATGCATGTCTGTGAATGAGAGGGAGGCAGGTGTAACGGTGAAGATGGAAGGAGTAGAGGTAGTGAAGGTAGATGAGTTTAAATACCTGGGGTCAACCATCCAAAGTAATGGAAAATGCACAAGAGAGGTGAAGAAGAGAGTGCATGCAGGGTGCAGTGGGTGGCGATGAGTGACAGGAGTAATTTGTGACAGAGGGATAGCAGCTAGAGTGAAAGGAAAGATTTACAAGACGGTAGTGAGACATGTTATGATGTATGGTTTGGAGACGGTGGCACTGACAAAAAAGACAGGAGGCGCCGCTGGAGGTGGCAGAGATGAAGATGCTAAGATTCTTATTGGGAGTGACTAGGAGGGACAGGATTTGAAATGAGTATATCAGAGGGACAGTTCAGGTTGAGTGGTTTGGAGACAAATTAAGAGAGGCAAGGCTGAGATAGTTTGGACATGTGTAGAGGAGGGATAGTGGATATATTGGGCAAAGGATGTTGAAGATGGAGCTGCCAGGCAGGAGGATAAGAGGAAGACCACAGAGAAGATTCATGGATGTAGTGAAGGAGGACATGGAGAGGGTTGACGTTACAGAGGAAAGATGCAAGGGATGGGGTGCGATGGAGACAGATGATCTGCTATGGCGACCCTGAAAGGGAGCAGCGTAAAGAAGGAGAAGACTGTCATGTTTATATCAGCATTATTGGTCAAAGACTTTTATACCAGACTGGGGGGAAATGGAGTGCTCTGCACGTCTGAGCGCAGTTTTGTTCCCATTTGGAAATATTTAATGGGATGGTTGTGTTTTTAATGCATTTTTCAGTTTTCATTACAACTGTTTTCAAATATAGGCTAGATACCGGCTCTTTGACATTACTGGGCTCTCCTGGCTTATTTGGCTTCAGCCCAACATGCTCCCGCACTGGAGCTTTGGAATTCAGTTTTCTATTTGTTTTCTGGAATTGTGCAGCTGTGGGGAAACACCCCACATTAACTTTCACAATGTGATGCTCTACTCCTCTTTTCCATGACAGCTCCCTCTTAAAAAACAAAAAAACGTGTCTTGTCTTTTATGGCGCTGGACACGAAACACAACAACATAGCACACAGCTCCACCAAATAAAAGTGTAAGTGCAACACACACACATTTTGGAACCCTGTCCATTGAAACAGAGGACGGCAAGAAGCAACCTATGGAGTTTTTGCATATGACGTCAGGGGGCGTGCCGCACTGGCCCGTTAGAGTGTGCCGCCATATTGGATGGCAAGAAACGGCAGCAGCAGGGTGAAACAAACCACATAGCTCACGTGTATCTACAAACTCCGCAAAATGGTGTACTCCTGTTGTTCCCCCTGATAAGGGGATAAGCGGGGAATTAAATGGCCGGTGTGAAATGCAAAAAAAAAAAAAAAAAAAAAAAAAGTTGGATTTTTGAATAATTACCTTCACTGACAGTTTTAACCTCGGCCGGGGGATCGCGGGGATCATGAGACCGTGGGCTCGATCCCAGCCCCCGACCAACAGTGAGCTGTGTGGAGTTTGCATGTTCTCCCCGTGTTGCGTGGGTTTACTCCGGGATTTCTCCGGTTTCCTCCCGCATACCAAAAACATGTAGGTTTAGGGCGCTCGCGCACGCAGCGGCCGGTGGCTTGTCACCAGACTGCAAACCAAATCTACCTACGGGTACAAATAAGTAACAAAAAAAAAAAAAAAACTTTGTGGTTTGGGGGCGCCTCTCTGCTTGCTACGATGCACACATGAAAGGGGAGAAAACTATTGTACATGTGCATAAAATCAGGTACGTTTTAACGCGGCGCGCCGTGGAGAGCCTTTAAAAAAAAAAAAAAAAAAAAAAACACGCAGCGCGCTTCACTCACCTCCGAGTGAGGAGCTGCTGTTGTTTTCCGACTCGTTCACCAGCCAAGACTTCACATCATCCACATCCCTTTCTGCTGACACGTTTTCCGATATTTTTTCCTCCTGCTCCCCTTCGTCTTTGAAAGATATCATCTCATCGTTTGCCCCCAAATCATCCCCGCTGAGCAGATTACTGGCAGTCATTGTTCTGCTAATTGCTCCAGCTGTTACCCCACACCCGCCACCTCCGTTCAACTGAGGCATTTCGGCACACCAGAGGAGCGCACGGGAGCAAGATTAAAAACACTTGTCTGCTGTTATGACTGCTGACAATGACTCCACTGAATATGACACAGACATCGCAGACACAGTGTCAGAGGCCATAGTGTCAGTTGTTGAAGAGGATGATAGGATGTTATTATGTCAGATTGTGACTGTGTGTTCTCCTCACTCATTCTGATCGCTAAACAGTACAAGTTACGCCTGGGTTGTCACAGTGCAACTGCTGCTCTTGCCATCCAAGATGGCGGCACCTACAGCGTGTTTATGTTTACCCCAGCGAGTCACGTGAATTTTACGAGCCTACGCAAAAACTCCATAGATATTTATTCCAATCAACCACTGATCTGTACCGAGTTTGACATGGGGTGATAAAAGACTTCTAAAAATGCCGGTGACTCAACTAATCAGTAGCGGCTGGTATTCCAGACTCGTGTTTTAGATTAGATTAGATTAGATTCAACTTTATTGTCATTACACATGTATGAATACAAGGTAACGAAACACAGTTTAGCATCCAATCAGAAGTGCAAAGGACAGCAGTGCAGTATATACGGTAATTAACAGTATGTGCAATTTAAGCAAATATATGCAGCAGTGCAGAAAGTTAAAAGTACTGTTATGTGCAAATAATGTGCAATAAGTTAGATGTAGTTATGTAGTTATGCAGTTATGTACAGGTGAGGATGGTAAAAGATGATTGTAAGAGAGTCAGCAGGGAACTAAGTTCAATAACGTGACAGCTGTTGGAAAGAAACTGTTCCTAAACCTGCTGGTTCTAGTCCGAAGGCTTCTGAAACATCTTCTGGAGGGGAGAAGCTGGAACAGTCCATGAGCAGGATGGTTGGAGTCCCTAAGAATGCTGCGTGCCCGGCGCAGACATCTTTTCCTGTAGACGTCCTCTATAGCTGGAAGTGGAGTCCCTGTGATGCGTTGGGCGGTTTTCACCACCCGCTGCAGCGCCTTGCGGTCAGCTACAGAGCAGCTCCCATACCAGAGTGTGATACAGTTGGTCAGGGTGCTCTCTATCACGCAGCGGTAGAAGTTGCCCAGGATGTCAGTTGACAGATGGTTCTTCTTCAATGTCCTCAAGAAGAAGAGGCGCTGATGGGCCTTCTTGATCAGGCTGGTGGTGTTAACTGACCAGGACAGGTCCTCCGAGATGTGGGTCCCCAGGAATTTGAAGCTGGGGACACATTCAACAGCTATGCCATTGATATGGATGGGGTCATGTGTCTCTTTCCTCTCCTTCCTGTAGTCCACTATGAGCTCCTTGGTTTTGCTGGTGTTAAGGAGCAGGTTATTGTCAGCGCACCAAGTAGCCAAGTGCTCAACCTCTGCCCTGTAATCTGATTATCTTTTGTTCATATGACATCAGTGATGTGAAGACATGAAACTTGATACACCAGAGAAATGTGCTGTTATTTGTGGGAAATTAGTCCTCTCACCTCCTTAAAGTTTGAAAAAGCAATGAAGGGTTGTTGAGGTGTTAATTTATGCTAATAGACCCACACCTGCTGCTCGCTAATTGTAGTTTGAAAGTGGCATTAGACAATTTCCCACAGCATCCCAGTTGAAAAACACTGTCCTAGAAGTTTTTTTTCCCTGCAATATTTATGATCCTTTTTGATCAGCCTGAAGTTGCATTTCCTCTTGCATCTACATTCTGGGAGATTAGCTACAGTCCCATGAACCTTACACTTTTAAAGAATATTGACCACTGTGGTCACAGAAACATGAAGCTGCTTGCAGATGGTCTTCTAGCCTTTACCTTAACATGGTTATCTATAATCTTCTTTCTGAGCTCCTCAGACAACTCTTTCCTTTGCTTTCTCTGGTCCATGTTCAGTGTGGTGCACAAAATACTAAACTACACAGTAGCCTGTTTTTCCCCTTTAAATAGGCTGAAAGGCTGACAAAAAGCTTCAAGGCACCTGTGATACTAATTAAGATCACTTGTTGGCAGTGATTGCTTGCAAAAGAAAATATTAAATAAATTATGAAAACAAAATATTAAATTAAGGGTACCATCTTTTTGGTCCATGACATTTTAATTTAATTGTATAAAATATTCAGCTGGATCAATTGTCAAAAGCAAAGCCTGATTTGTGTTAAATATAATATCAACAATAAAGGAAGTCATTAAACTTTTTTTTTTCCAAATTATTTCAGAGGTAGGTGTTTGGGGTTTTTTTGGTTTGCATAGAAGGATACAAACAAATGTGAGCACATCTGTATATCAGTGGTTAGGTGAGCATGAGATGATTATTCAGGCACTTGTGAGCATTTATTTGCACTTGCAAGTGTACAGGAAGTTTTTTTTATTTCTCGTTACCAAACTTGCCCAAATCATTTGTATGAGTTGAGTGACGGAAGTCTATTTTTGTCAGAATTATGTCACGCCTTATCAGATTAGACTACAGTAAATATTCAGATTATTTGAAGAGAGACACATTTATTTTTAAAGTATAGAAAGTTAACCACTTGCACTCCGGGCAATTTTCCTAAAAATTCCAAAAAATAACGTGCCCAAAGTAAATCGAAAGCTGTTCTTCAACCCTTTGCAGCATCTTCATGGGGTTGGTCTCATTTAAAAGAAAACACTTTGAATTTTTTGGCAAAAAAAACATAATCTCTCTACGTGCTCCGGCCACTGAGTTACAGTCATCTAAACATACTGAACTTGAAGAAAAAAAATTTGGACACAGTGTTTTTTTGGATACAAATGCTTGTAAATAACACACAGCTGTCCGATCCGGCTGGAAAATGCAACAGAAATGTAGAACCAAGTGTTATCCAGTTGAGATCCAAATTTGGTAACAATACCACAAAAAATGAATATTTTACACAGCTTTGTTCTCAGGCTGTTCCCAGGCGTTTTGGAACTGTGCCAAATGGCACAGTTTGGAAAAACGTCTGTAACTTTTGAATAATTCAATGTAGAAGCTTCATTTTAGGCTCAAAGGAAAGGTCACACTCAGGGCTGTGTCTGTGTGTGTGTGGGGGGGGGGGGTCGTCCCCCCCCCCCCGCTATCAAGGACAGAGTTCGGCCCTCGCTACATGACAGATTACACTCGTTGCATGTTTCCACAGCAACGCTGTCACAGCGGCTCCCCCCCCCGCTCGCTAGGGAGGATGGACTTTAGCCATCGCTACACAACGGATTAGCCTTATGTGGTGATGTAGGACAGCAGTGCAGTCACAGCGGCTCCCCCCCCCCCTCGCTGCAGAAGAATAGCGGGGGTGGGGGGGCGTTCACAGCCTGTACACTGCAAGCAACCCCTTGTACCGCGGCGCACGAACTTCAGACTTCGTGAACCGCACAGCTGTAATTTACTGATCGGTCAAAAGTCATTTTGGATTACAATTTTCAGGGATAGAGAATAATTTAGCTTATAACACCTTACCTCTTCACAGCGGAGTCTGGGCGAACTTGTCTCCTCATTGTCAGACGAACGCGACGCTGGTCCGCTGTGGTTCTGGTCTCGCGACTCGATCAAAACATAATTCCATTATTGCGGTTTTGTGCTTCCATGATTGCAGTTTTTGCCGAACGATTTTTCAAAACAAATAACAGTAGTAATTAAAAAAAGACTGGCGAAGGCGTGTGTGTCACTCAGCCTTCGTCGTCAGCCTCCGTCGGTCTATGACCATGGAAGAAATCATAACGTCTACTCTGCTGGAACCAATACAAAATAAGCACCGCCTGGGGCCGAACATGCCGATCCACGAATGGCACTCCCTGTCACACAGGTTGCATTTGTGGATGGTCTCCATGCTGCTGGGTCTGTGGAGCTCTTCCTGTGTCCTTTTTTGATCCGCTCCAGCAGTCAGTCTTCACCCAGCCTTAAAAAAAAACAGCTCACGAACTTCTCTGCTTCAGTTGGCTCACTGCATTCAAAGCGTTGGGAGGCGGGTCCTCCTTCCTAGGTTTTCATTCATTGGTTCGTCAAGGTTTCAGAAACCCAATTCAAGGCTCTTATTAGTCGAATGAGAGGTCAATCAGATGAACTAATCTGTTCGCGGCTGTGTTTGCAGATTTTTTTTTCAGTGGCGCTTGGAGGGCACACCACCTACACCATCACCATCAATATCCTTATCATGCGTCATGCGCACGAGGGCGCACGAGCGCGCTCTCGTGCGCCCTCATGCGCCTTAGGACGCAGAGACTTGCCCGCCCGCGGAACAACGGAGTGCAAGTGGTTAATAAAATTGAATTTTGGAACTTTTTTGGTTCAGCTTTTGCAAATACAAGCATTAGAGGTCCTTAATTAAACAAAACCTTGAGACCCACTCTTAAGTTATATTTCTGATGCAATCTTTGTTGTTCTTTTTAACATCAATCATTTAATAGTGATAAAAATCACCAATATATGAATATAAGCAAATCTTGACATCGATTCTGTCAAAATGTCAGAGTTTTTTGCTTCACAGTTTTCATGGCCAGATATGATATTGGTAAATTTCATTAGGTTGCGTTTAGTGGCACTTAAGACTTGAGCAGTGCTATATAATTAATTATAATCATCAGTGAGTATTACTGCGGTGATTTAGTTATCTGCCCGACATGCAGGGGAGGCCCAAAGGCATCAATGCAGTGCTGTATTCAAGACTGAGTGTAATATTGCTTTTATACATCAGTACCACAAGCTTATGAACTGACAGCAATGCAGGACAAAATATTATGAATTATGCATTATGCCATGAATTCTGTTCTGTAACATCGTATGTATACCCTCTACTCACTATTGGAATCCCTATTGTCCAATCAGATTGTTTTTTTGGAACTACACAAACTGTTGTATCAATAGATACAGTTGAAACCAGAAGTTTACATGCACTGTATAAAAAGACGCATAATCATCTGTTCAAACAATTATACACAAGTATAAACACCATGGGAATGTCCAGCCATCATACTGCTCAGGAAGCAGATGGGTTCTGTGTCCCAGAGATGAATGTGTTATGGTGGGAAATGTGCCTATCAACCCCAGAACAAAAGAAAAAGACCTTGTGAAGATGTTGGCTGAAGCTGGTAAGAGTGTCACAGTGAAACGAGTCCTGTACTGACATGGACTGAAAGGCCATTCTGTGAGGAAGAAGCCATTACTCCAGAAGCAACATTAAAAAAAAGCCAGATTACAGTTTATAAATGCACACAGGGACAAAGACCTTAATTTTTGGAGACATGTCCTGTGGTCTGATGAAACTAAAACTGAACTGTTTGGCCATAATTGACCATTGCTACAGCCATCCATCCATCTTCTTCCGCTTAATCCTTTTTGGGTCGCGGGGGGGCTGGAGCCTATCCCACCATCTTTGGACGAGAGGCAGGGTACACCCTGGACAGAATGCCAGTCCTTCGCAGGGCCAACACAGAGAGACAGACAACCATTCACTCTCACAGTGATACCTAAGGACAATTTAGAATCCCCAGTTTGATGCCAATTAACCTAACTTGCATGTTTTTGGCATGTGGGAGGAAACCGGAGAAATTCCAGAGTAAACCCACGCAGACACGGGGAGAACATGCAAACGCCACACAGATCACTGTTGGTCGGGGGCTGGGATTGAACCCAGGATCCTCCGCCCAAGGGTGAGTTGCTGTGCTGCCGCAGTGCTAATCACTCTGCCACCGCGCTGCCCTACCATTGCTACATTTGGGGGGGAAAAGGGAGAAGCTTGCAAGCCTGAGAACACCATCCCAACTGAAGTATGGGGGTGGCAGCATCATGTTGTGGGGGTGTTTTGCTGCCGGAGGGACTAGTGCACTTCACAAAATAGATGGTGTCATGAGGAAAGAACATTATGTGGAAATATTGAAGCAGCATCTCAAGACATCAGCCAGGAAGTTAAAGCCCATGCACAAATGGGTCTTCTAAATGGGCAATGACCCTAATCATACCATCACATTGTTTACAAAGGATAGCAAAGTCATTGTTTTGGAGTGGCCATCATAAAGCCTTGATTTCAATCCCATAGAAGACTTGTGGGCAGAGCTGAAAAGACATGTGTGAGCAAGGTGGCCTACAAACCTGACTCGGTTACACCAGTGTGGACCAAAATTTCAGCAAGCTATTGTGAGAAACTTGTAGAAAGATAACCAAAATGTTCGACCCTAGTCATACAGTTTAAAGGTAATTGCTATCAAATACTAAGGAAATGTAAACTTCTGACTTTGAAGAAAGAAATAAAAAATTATTTAGCAAATATAAAAATTATTTAACAAATAGAAATAATTTTGAGGTGACATTCCACGTACCAAAAGCCAGAGTCAGAGTAGAACCGCTGCTCCTCCACGTTGAAAGGAGTCAGTTGAGGTGGTATGGGCATCTGATTAGGATGCCTCCCACTTGAGGTGTTTCAGGCACATCCCACTGGGAGGAGACCCCGGGGCAGACCCAGGACTCGGTGGAGAGACTGTGTCTCCCAGCTGGTCTGGGAACACCTTGGTATCCTCTCTGAAGAGCTGGAGCAGGTGGCTGGGGAGAGGGAAGTCTGGGCTTCTCTGCTTGAACTGATGCCTCCGTGACCCGGACCACCGGAAAAGCGGTAGAAGATGGATGAATGGAAATAATTTTGGTAATCCTAACTGACCTGATTTGAAAAGTTTAGTCTGATTTAATGTCACAGTGAGGTGAAAAAAAGGTTTTGTCTTTTTATACAGTTGTATGTAAACCTCTATTTTCAACTGCATAGTGGCTGCATTCATATTGGTTTTAATCATTTTACAATCATTTGTTTAACTTTTTCCTTTTTTTTAATGAAGATGTGTTTGGCATCTGAAGCTGGAAAAATGGACACAGTTCTATCTCAGCCCATGGACAGCTCCTCCATGGCCTCTCTCCAGCAACATACCATCAAATCAGAGGTGGAGAAGGAGGAGAGAGCAGACCCTCGCAGTTGTCCTGCTTCCTCCCTAACAGAAGTGCTCTCTCCTGCACTCTCCCCCATCACTTCTACTTCCACTGATGCCATTCACTCACAACCTAGCAGCCAAAATGCACATGTCAAAAAGAAGAGCAAGAGAAAAGATGTGCCCAAGTCAAGTCAAAGTGGTGAACTCAGTCTGTCATCAAATAAGATCATGAAGACATGTAATCATGTAAAATCAGACATGGATATTGTCTTCAGTACCATCGAGGCGGTGACCAGAGGAGCCTGGATGGACATGGAGGGCAAGTCCAAAAACAAGCTCCACACCAGTGTGAGCTGTAACTTGCCCAAAAAGAAAAGTAAGCCCAAAGCCAAAAGCGCAGTCACAGAGATGGTGGAAGAGATGGATGAAAGCAGTGGGGAGGCTGGACACCATAGCTCCTCAGAAGGAGAGATGAAGGAAGTGATGACTGATATTAGCCTCAAGGTAGAAGGAGTAGATGTAGGAAGCACAGACCTCCAAGGCCCCATGGCAGAAATGCATCAATCACCTGATTGTCAGTCACCTGTAAAGCCAAAAGAGGAGCACAATGAGAAGGAGAGGACCAGTGATGTTCCCAGTGAATTTAACATTGAGGCCCGTGGCTCTAGGAAATCAGAACGCAGCTGTAAAGGCGCCTTGTATAAAACTCTAGTCTCTGAGGGGATGCTGACTTCACTGAGAGCCAACATTGACCGAGGTATTCCTTTTGTTTCAAGGCCAATCTTACTGATGCATGCGGGAAGCACAAATTTATGTATCACCCGCATGTCTGCAGGTAAAAGAGGTACATTCCGTGCTTCTGATCATGATGCCAGTTGGAGCGATGATGGCTGGACAGTTTCACAGATGGGAACTAATAACCCCAAGAAGCTGAAAAAGTCCAAGTCCAAAGACGAGTCCTCCCAGGGGTGAGTCACGCCTCTACTTAGTGTCATTTAACACAAGAGTGTAGTTTTATAGATTGGAATAGAATTGCTTACTTATTCCCCACTGACCTTGTTAAAAGCTGTTTGGGAAAACCCAAAGTATCAACTTAGAATCTTTACCTTTGTACCAGACAACAGTTATTTATGGATTTACTTTTGCTCATCCTGTTTTTCATGATTCAGCACCGTTTAAACATTTACTCAAGGAGGTTGATATAAAGGAGCACTACTGTATTGCTGTCCATTGAGCATATAGTGAATAAGAAAAAAACATTTGCAGAGATAGAATTAATACACTTTGTAGACATTAAAGTGCTTCTTTTCAATAAGGTTTTCAGAGTGGAATATTTCAATCCTTTTTCATCTATTTTTGATGATTATCGTTATAGTTTATATTGTAATTTACTGAGGTGCGCTAACATAAACACACTTGTTCATTATCGCTGATAAAACAAGGCAGTCAGAGACAGCACACTTTACCCCCA
Source organism: Pholidichthys leucotaenia (assembly GCA_020510985.1). Lineage (NCBI taxonomy): Eukaryota > Metazoa > Chordata > Actinopteri > Cichliformes > Pholidichthyidae > Pholidichthys > Pholidichthys leucotaenia. The sequence continues at coordinate 207,236,979 of CM035839.1, forward strand.
TCATGCTAGAAGCTAATTATGAATTGTAGCTGATTGCACTGCTTCACAGTATTCTGATATATTGCCATGCAGTGATGGGGGTGGAGTGTTGTTGATATTTTGGCTCTGTGTGGGATTCTTGACATAAATTGACTCTCATGAAAACCAAATTGTCAAACCCAGTATTATACTGTGGAAACAGATGTGCTCCAAGGATGACAGTTCATACACTAACTATATCAGAGTGCTGTGAATCACTGCAGTCAGCTGTAATTAATATGGTCCAGCACAGCAAGGGTGAAATCTGCTGTCTCTGACTGCTTTGTTTAAGAAATGAGAAACTGCTCTCTGCATCACTTAGGATTAAATAACTTGGTACTACCTGAAAAATAGCATTAAATACTAGTGCTGTGAAATGATTATTTTTAAACTAATTAATCGCACACCCTTTCAAAAATTAATTGCAATTAATCATAATGTAAAATGCTTGACTGATTAGATAACTGTGATTAATCACAAGTCAAACTGGGGGGTATGAATGGAGTGAGCATGGATAGGCACACTACACATAAACAGTCTTTTTTTTTTTTCAACACATACTGTTCTTTACTTCAGAATAAGTTGTAGAACATGTTCAGTCTGCTTGCCATGGCAGCCAGTCTTCACCATACCTTGACAGCGCTGCCTTGAGAGCTCTTATTGTGGAAAAATCTGAAGGAAGTCAACATAATAATGGCAGTATTTTCCTTATTTTGGAGTGACAAATGAGGTTTGTGGTGTGAAACTGAGGGTAAAAAAGTTAGACTATAAGAGTGAGAATTTGCAACACTGATGTGTTGCTAACAATACACAGTATCCTGAGCTTAATATTTTATTTATTAATGTTGCCTAAATGTACCAATCCAGTGGGAAATGCAGGACATCATCATGGTGAGAAGGTAAAACGTAATGGATTAATGGTGTTAAAAAGTGAATACCTACATGCATTTTCTAGTAAATGTAAATTAAATCGATTTTATTGTTAATAAATAAAAATACCTTAAGGTAGTTTGTTGTGATATGAAGCTCTCTTCTCACTGCTCTGTTGGCTGCTCATTGCATTATGGGATACATTGGTTAATGTAGCGACCATCAGTTGAATATTACTTTTAAAAATGCATTTTGAATTCACTATATAGTGGATAAAATTATCATTTAAGGTGTTGATCAGCACTACAAAATGGCTGATTCTCTATATAAGGCACCATGCAGGGAATGAGTGAACATTTTGAACACAGCACGCTAGCTATGCACTAACCTCCGGTTAGCAGGCCACTCGCTGACTATTCATTCCACTCTTTCGCTCGTTTCAGTGTTTACTTAAATGTAATCTATGGTCTACATGTCCACATAATACAATGATGATACTCCAGCAAACTGATTTGAACACCCAGAATTAAATAAAAAGAGGAATCTGATTGTGGACTGTCATGCAAACGACTGTCCAGGTGGAACAAGTTTGAAGTTATGCTATAGCCGGAAGTCCCATGGTGGCATTAATTTGTGTTAATATTTTTTAATCCATTCAATGCACTACTGTAATTAATTATGTTAACATGCAAATATTCCCAGCACTATTAAATACATTAATCATTCAGTTAAAGCCTCTCTTCTCGTTATCTGTCATTTTGACAGACAAGGTTGTTGAAATTCTTTTGTAGTCTATTATCACCTGTCATTTTAATGTTCAAATAATAAGAAGCTAAATAGCTTTTATTTTTGTTGACATGTTCAGTTTTAATCATGAACCTCAACCTACAGGATACAGCATGCAGATGCTTTTATTTATTAATTGAACTGATGAACAGAGACTGATGAGACATTACAAGGTAACTGCTATTTATTATGTGCTATAAAGTGGATTTTTGGGCATAACAAAAGTTACAATACATCACGCTCAATGTAATCTGTCAAAATGACAGCCAGCCTTCAGATTTTTCTGTCATTGCTAAAAAACATCTGCCAGTGACAGAGAATATTCGGTTAACTCTGCCTCTTATATATTTTCTTCTTCTCTCCAAGGCCAAATAAACATTTTTTCTAGGTTAGTTTCAAGTTTCTGTTTTAAGTAGAAGTTACTGCTGTTGACCATATGATCAACTGTGCAAATCTCTGAACTTCACCTGTTAGCCTAGGGAAGCTGGAGGAGGAGTTTGAGAAGAAGTTTAACAGCCTGCCACAGTACAGCCCATTGACATTTGATAAGAAGGGGACTGCTGTCACAAAGAAAAAGAAGAGCGACAGTTCTACTGTCCAAGAGGACACCACTAAAGCAGGAAAAGGTAAGGATTTAGTTTTAAGGTGTAATTTCCACTGGATAAACAAAACAGCTGTTTTTGTACATACATTAAAGCCCAGAATAAATGGTCTGCTGATGGTTTTATTTTTTAAAAGCATCACAGACAACTTTATCTGGTCCAGTTTCTGTAGCATTTTCAGCAGTACTGCAGTAGACATGCTTGTTTTCCTTATCTACTAGCAGCACTGACTTGACAATGACTAGAACTGTAGTGTTAAGATACAGTATCTCACAAAAGTGAGTACACCCCTCACATTTTTGTAAAGATTTTATTATATCTTTTCATGAGACAACACTGAAGATATGACACTTTGATACAAAGTAGTCAGTGTACAGCTTGTATAACTGTGTAAATTTGCTGTCCCCTCAAAATAACTCAACACACAGCCATTAATGTCTAAACTGCTGACAACAAAAGTGAGTGCATCCCTAATGAAAATGTCCAAATTGTGCTCAATTAGCCATTTTCCCTCCCCAGTGTCATGTGACTCATTAGTGTTACAAGGTCTCAGGTGTGAATGGGGAGCAGTTGTGTTAAATTTGGTGTTATCGCTCTCATACTGGTCACTGGAAGTTCAACATGGCACCTCATGGCAAAGAACTCTCTGAGCATCTGAAAAAAAGAATTGTTGCTCTACATAAAGATGGCCTAGGCCAGGGGTGTCCAGACTTTTTGCAAAGAGGGCCAGATTTGGTCAGGTGAAAATGTATGGAGGCCGACCATTCAGCCTGACATTCCTCGAACCATTACCATTGTAAATTACCATGTAAATATGTAACTATATCACTTTGCTGTCTGCAGCTAGGTTGACATTGCAAATGAGAATCTGTTGTCAATTGCATTACCAGGATAGTTAAAGGTTAAAATAATAATAAATTACATACAAATAAACTATTTTATGAAATTTGATTCTGAATATTTTTAGAAACGTGTATTTATTGATTTTGTTTCAACAAATCACATCCCAGTGCATTTTGACAAAGAATAGTATAGTCCAGTGTTTTTCAACCTTTTTTAAGCCACGGCACATTTTTTACATTGACAAAATCCTGGGGCACACCACCAACCAGAATGACACAAAATGACACTCTATAGCCTAACACGGTAAAAATAATAAAATATAGTTAGCAATACAGTTTCTAAATGTATTTATACTCAGTGCGAACCCTGGGCCTGTTTAGATGAACACAAAGCTGATATCCTGGCAGGAATGGAAGAAAGACACACGGAGCTCTTCCTCAACAGTTCTCAGTCTCTCTCTGTTTTTAGTGTTTATCACTGTCAAGCTTGAAAAGCTCAGCTCACACAGATATGTCGTGGAAAATGGGAGCAATGTTGAAATAGCTTTGTTGGCCAGAATGGGGAACTCCTTGGCAGCAGTCAACCAAAAACTGTCCAAAGGAAGATCAGCAAAGTTTAGCTTTAAACCATGATCTTGTTTCAGTTCAATGAGTTCTTCTTGCTCCTGTAAAGTCATGTCGTTTCCAACGACTGATGCTGAGCTGTATGGGCCACAGTTACATGGGCAAAATTTCTTCAATCTGATTACAATTCAGATCAGAATTTTACTGTTTACATGGATCCTGAAAAAGCTGATCTGATTTGGACGTGCGTTTTCTTGTGTCACAGGTTTGAATGGAATAAATCATTTTGACATGCGCAGGTCGACATTTCAACATTCAAAAAATAGTAGAAGAAGAAGCAACTTCCGGTGTTAGCGAGCCCCGCTTCGTGTCGAAATTGACCTGTATTGTGTTATTCAGACTGTACTTTTGCTTCTGCTGGTCTCCGTAATGAAGCTACAAGTACATACTTCTGCATATGACGAACAGAGGGAGACAGCAGGACGATACAGACCAGTTTTGTTTTACTCCTGCTATGTTTTCCGCTAGCTGCTGCTAAGGCGGAAATGCGTCACGTCGACGTGCGGCTGGTGTACAGACATGCGCAGTAAACATATTTTCTGCCCTGTGTTCGGAATAAGTGTTTTCATGCGCACCATTCGGATTAACAATTGGCATAACCCACCCCTCTCAATCGGAATGAAATTTTGATCCGAATGAGCGTGATCGGGTTAGAATATTCAGATTGTCGTGTTTATGTGAAGCATTTTTATTCCGATCAGGCTTTTAATCCGGTTACTTGTGTCTGTAGAAGAGCTTGAAAGAACGAGGCGGTATGATATATAAACCAAAGTTTATTATCAGCTCTCCTAACAAGTCTCATCTCAGTGCAGAAGCAGCAGAAGGTAAAAGAGGCCGAATACCTCCGGCTCTCTGACTTTATGTTTGCACATAACAAAAGACATGCATATCAAAGGCTGACATCCCTCATTATCTTAATCCCCCCATTGTCTTGGTACTTCCTCTCTTCGCCCTGGGGGGGGTGAGGGTAGCTCCCCCGGTCTCCACCGCAGTGTCTGGGAACGTCTTTGTTCTTCACTGGCGGTTGAGAGTCTTTGTCCTTTCAGAGGTGTGAAGTCGCCTTACATATGTAATCACCAAACATTCCCACATGCTTCAACATATGTAGGTTATGGAATATATGATTAATATAGCCCACAGCCCCCCCCCAAACGACTAAGAAAGGACAATAGAAAAATTCACAGTTTAAGATAATTACTATGACATACTAACTGTTACACCTCTTGCCACAGAAGAAACTTTCCAGCAGCCATGCCCCTAAGAGAGTTCAGTGGTAATCATAACAGCATAGTAAAATCATAAGTCAGTCCTAAACTGTTGCAGCACAATTAGTGAACAACTGTGGAGTAGTTTGCATCAGTCCCTGTGCTGTCTGGGTTTTAATCTTCTCCCAAAACTGCTGTGGGTTCGTTTAGGCGTCCTGCTGGGACCTTCTTGTAAGGAATCTGCAGCGTGGGAAGGAGAGTGGTTAATTGTTCCCTGCAGGGGGGCTGAGTCTTTTCTCTTGGGGGGTCTACCCCGCCGAGGTGCTCTCGCCAACTGTGCAGGCTCGTCTTTCAACAAGAAGGCAGGTTTAAGTCTGTCAATGCTGACTGTTTCTTTTCTATCCCCAAAATCAAGCACAAAGTGTTTATCACCAGGTTCCAGCACTCTGAATGGCCCATCGTATGGTGGGCGGAAAGTTGTTTTTAAAGCTTCATGTCTAACAAAAACGAATTCAGCGTTCTTTAAAGCTTGAGGGACAAAAACCCGTGGGAAGGAGTGATGAGCTGGACCGGGGAGAGAGTCCGGTCCGTTGCTGTCCAAAAACCTTGGGACTGGAAGATGCCCTGGCTCTGGGTTCTCTGGTAAAAATTCACCTGGGAGCCTGAGAGGTTGTGCAAAAACTAATTCTGCTGGAGAGGCGTCTAGATCCTCTTTAGGCGCAGCACGCAACCCCAATAAAACCCAGGGAAGTTTATTTACCCAATTTGTATCCGTTAGTGAGGCTCTGAGGGCGGCTTTTAAAGACCTGTGAAAACGCTCGCATAACCCATTAGCCTGAGGGTGATAAGCGGTGGTGCGATGAATTGTTGCCCCTAAGCTGTTGGACATGGCTGACCAAAGCTCCGAGACAAATTGAGGTCCTCTATCGGACGTGATGTCCGATGGGACGCCGAAACGTGCCACCCAGTTTGTCAAAAAAACGCGAGCGACTTCCTCTGCTGTAGTTGACGCTAGAGGGACTGCCTCTGGCCAGCGCGTGGTGCGGTCTATCATTGTTAACAGGTGTGTGAAACCTTGGGAGGAAGGTAGTGGCCCCACGAGGTCGACATGAACATGGTCGAACCTTCTAGCCGGGATCGGAAAAGGCTCCAGAGGGGCTTTTGTGTGTTTGTGTATTTTGGCGCGCTGACAAGAAATGCAAGTTTTTGCCCATTCTTTTACGTTTTTGCGCAGGCCTGGCCACACAAACTTTTCGGCGACCATTTTAACCGAGGCGCGCACACCTGGGTGCGCAAGGGAGTGAATTGAGTCGAAAATACGGCGGCGCCATGTGGCTGGGACTAACGGGCGAGGTCGGCCGGTTGAAATATCGCATATTAGGGGGGGCACGCCGTCGCGTAAACCCTTTTCCTCCAGCCTTAACCCTGTTGGTCCAGACAGGAGTGCGCGCACGTCCGCATCACTGCTTTGTTCCTCTGCCATGGCTGCATAATCTATCCCTGCATGGATAGGTGCTGCGTATGTGTCCACGTTAGTGAAAAGTTCTGCGGCTGAGGCAGTATAATCTGTCTCCTCGCGCTCTGGTGATGTCACAGCGCGAGAGAGGCAGTCTGCTACCACGTTAAGTTTGCCTGCCACATGTCGAATGTCTGTGGTGAACTCTGAAATCGCAGCCAGCTGTCTTTGTTGCCTGCCTGACCATGGTTCTGAAATTTTAGCCATAGCAAAGGTGAGCGGTTTGTGGTCTACAAAAGCCTTGAAACTCCGCCCTTCTAACCAGAACTGGAAGTGGCGGATGGATAAATGAAGCGCTAGCAGCTCCCTGTCAAAAGTGCTGTACTTACGCTCAGTTTGGTTTAGCGATTTGCTGAAGAATGCTAAAGGTTGCCAGATCCCGCTGACATGTTGTTCTACAACTGCCCCTATAGCTAGGTCCGAAGCGTCTGTGGTTAGCGCAATGCGGGCCGAGGGATCGGGGTGAACTAACAATGTGGCATTAGCTAGAGCGCTCTTTACTTCCGCGAAGGCGCGTTCGCGCTCCCGGGGTCCATTCGACCGCGTTGGAAGCTTTCTTTTTTCTGAGTGTGTCATATAGGGGCTGCATGAGCTGAGCTGCGTGGGGGAGGAAACGATTGTAAAAATTAACCATTCCTAAAAATTCTTGCAGCGATTTGACCGTTTGTGGCCGTGGGAAACTTTTTATCGCGTGAACTTTGTCTGGAAGTGGAACTGCCCCTTTTGGAGAGACTTTGTGTCCTAAAAAAATCAATTTGTGACACGCCGAATTTGCATTTGGCTGGATTGATTATTAACCCGTGCTCTTCTAGTCTCTGAAAAACCGTAGTGAGGTGCTGCTCGTGTTCTTCCTCAGACGAGCTGGCTACCAGCATATCGTCGAGGTAGACGAAAACAAAAGGAAGGTCGCGTAATACCGCGTCCATCATCCGGTGAAAAGTTTGAGCAGCGCCTTTGAGGCCGAAAGCCATTCGCAGAAATTCAAAAAGGCCGAAAGGGGTTATTACAGCTGTTTTAGGAATGTCCTCTGCTCGAACTGGGACTTGATGATAACCGCGGACCAGGTCTAGTTTTGAAAAAATGTGCGCACCCGCCAGATGTAGTGAAAAATCCTGAATGTGAGGAATTGGGTAGCGGTCATGCGCTGTCGCATTGTTTAATCTGCGGTAATCTCCGCACGGTCTCCAAGAACGGTCGGGTTTCGGAACCATGTGAAGTGGTGAGACCCAAGGGCTCTTCGAGCGTCTAACAATGCCTAATTTTTCAAGGGTAGTAAACTCGTCCCGAGCTATGTTGAGCTTGGCCGCGTCTAAGCGGCGAGCTTTGGCAAATACGGGTGGGCCCGTTGTGGGAATAAAGTGTTCAACCCCGTGTTTAGCCACAGTGGCTGAGAATTTGGGAATTGTGAGTGCTGGAAATTGGGTGAGGAGTTGCTCAAACTTACCTCCTGCCGTGGTGACGTTAGCCTGCACAGGTGGTGGAGAAACTCGGGCTGAGCAGGGAATAGAAGCAAAGGACAGTGCATTAACCAAGCGTCTGTTCGCTAGATCCACTAATAACCCATGTGCACACAAAAAATCTGCGCCTAACAAGTTAAAACTCACCGCCGCTACAACAAATGTCCATCTGTAGTTGCGGCCGTGGATGTGGAGGTGCAGGCTCTTTTCGCCGAAAGTGTCAATGTTGGAGCCGTTGGCTGCCACCGCTCCGTTGCCCCGGGTGCCCATGGCTCGATCTGCTTGGGAGGGCATGACGAAACTCAGCTGAGCTCCTGTGTCAATAAGGAACTGCTTGCCGGTGTGTCCATCCGTCACATAGAACAGCTTACTCTTCTCACCGAGAACCGCTGCTGTTAACGGCTCTCGGCTTTGGCGTTTCCCGAAATCGTAAATTTGCAGGGGGGAACGCATTTGCAGGCCTTCTCGGCGAAGCGGTGGTGATAATAACAGACGTCGCTCCGTCTGTTACGTTTTGGCCGTGTCGCTGTCACCGCGGGCTGGATCTGCTGAGTGGGTTGTGGCTCTTCGTGGTTCTGGGCATCAGCGTTGAGGTCTGCGGATGCTGCTGTGGGTGTCTGCTCCTTGCAGGCGTTGACGAGCCGTTGAGCTTCATTGGCGAGCACGCGGAAGTCTTGCTGGGTGCTGCATCTCTTGTTGGCGAGTGTCCCTCTCATGTGTGGCGGCAGCGTGCTGAGGAATATGAATTGGAAGAGGAAGTTGTCATTGTCCTCTTCTTTAAGTTGCAGCAAATCCTCCATGAGGGCTTTAGGTTTGCACCCTCTGTGGCTGTAGACCGCCAGGATCTTCTCGGCTCTCTCTTCAGCTGAGGGGACGTAATTTGCCACGATGGTTGCTTTCAGTGTTTCATATTTGTCTTGGGCCGGCGGCCGCCGGATCATGCTCCGCACACACCTCGAAGTGGCGGCGTCGAGTTTGGAGACGATATGATAGAATTTCGTATCGTCAGCCGTGATGCCCGCCAGTGTAAACTGGGCTTCAGCTTGTTGAAACCACGAGGCGGGGTCTTCCTGCCAGAAGTCCGGCAGCTTGACAGCGATGGCATTCGTGTAGACCGTCACTGATGTGTCCGCAGGGTGAGAGTGCCTTGCTTCGGCGCTCTCAGCGGCGCTGGTGCTCGGTTGAGCCCTCTCAATCCCTTCTGCCGGGGGGGAAAATCGTCCATCTGTTCCCCTGTCTGCGTGGGCGCTGGCGTCTGCCTGGGTCGCCACAGATGAGTCGATCGCGGGGGAACGCCTCAGGTCCATACTCGCGTCAGGGGTCACCAGTGTAGAAGAGCTTGAAAGAACGAGGCGGTATGATATATAAACCAAAGTTTATTATCAGCTCTCCTAACAAGTCTCATCTCAGTGCAGAAGCAGCAGAAGGTAAAAGAGGCCGAATACCTCCAGCTCTCTGACTTTATACTTGCACATAACAAAAGACATGCATATCAAAGGCTGACATCCCTCATTATCTTAATCCCCCCATTGTCTTGGTACTTCCTCTCTTCGCCCTTGGGGGGGTGAGGGTAGCTCCTCCGGTCTCCACCGCAGTGTCTGGGAACGTCTTTGTTCTTCACTGGCGGTTGAGAGTCTTTGTCTTTTCAGAGGTGTGAAGTCGCCTTACATATGTAATCACCAAACATTCCCACATGCTTCAACATATGTAGGTTATGGAATATATGATTAATATAGCCCACAGTGTCCATGTAAACATAGCCACTCACTCGAGTAATTAAGTTAAATTGGATAATTTCCCACCGCACACCTAACGATCTCTCACGGCACATAGGTTGAAAATCACTGGTATAGTCACATTAAATGACAGAAATTTGACAAAACTGTGGTTTGATCATCACAAAAAATCAATTCACTGAGACTTTGGATTTTATTCTCCTCAGAAGAATAAAAAAAATGTACCTGCATTAATGTGAAGGGTGACACTGGAGTTTCGACTGCAGTAAGCAGGCCAGGTCTGGCTCAAAAGCAGTGGTTTTGATGCGCAAGATGTCACGCAGGTGAGAGTCAACTTAGTCTTGTCCTCACACGGTTCTTGTTAATGTTCATAACCGAGAACGTCTTCTCGCACAAGTATGTCGAGCCAAGCAAGCTCAGCATTTTCTTAGCAAATGTTCGAATCTCTTGGAACCTGTCTTTGTCCAGCTGGCGGTAAAAGTCGACGAGAGGGAGTTGTTGGTGGCGACCGTGACACTCCGCGTCACACTGCAGCTCAATGAGCTCCAGCTGCAGGTGGTCTGGAGCGTCATTAGGATCCACGGAAAAAGGAGTGGAAAAAAGTGTGATCTCCTTTTCAATAGCTGCAAAATCCCTGAAACGCTGTTGAAACTCCTCAGTCAGAGATGAGATGTTTTCTGCATACCTCCTCATTTGCGCACTGATATTTTCTGGAAAACTGGTCATCATTTCCTGCAGTGATGGGAAATGTGTGGTATTGGGCTGTGTTTGTGACAGGTGCCTTTGGAAAAGTAGCAGCTTTGTCCAAAAAGCTTTTATGTATGAATACAGTTGGCTCACCACTGCATTTTGCCCCTGAAGGCTCGTGTTCAGCGTGTTCAGATGTCGTGTTATGTTAACTAAAAATCCAACATCAGCCAGTCAAACAGGATCGCAGAGTTCCGGCATTGGTTGTCCGATGCCGGAAAGTTCACACAGGGGTCACACGACGAGAATGCGGCCACAGGTCTTCTGCCACCCTCTGGTGAAATATAAAATTGCTGTTTTTGGTATGTGTGTATTGTTGACTGTGGGAAACTGTGCTGGCGGGCCACATATTATTGATTTTATGACAGGACGCTTCGGGCCGGTGGAAATTTGGACAGGGGCCGGATTTGGCCCGGGGGCCGGACTTTGGGCATGCCTGGCCTAGGCTATAAGACGATTGCCAACACCCTGAAACTGAACTGCAGCACGGTGGCCAAGAACATACAACGGTTTAACAGGACAGGTTCTACTCAGAAAAGGCCTCGCCATGGTTGACCAAAGAAGCTGAGTGCACATGCTCAGTGTCATATCCAGAGGTTGTCTTTTGAAAATAGACATATGAGTGCTGCCAGCATTGCTGCAGAGGTTGAAGGATGGGGGGGTCAGCCTGTCAGTGCTCAGACCATACGCCGCACACTGCATCAAATTGGTCTGTATGGCTGTCGTCCAACAAGGAAGCCCCTTTTAAAGATGATGCACAAGAAAGCCCGCACACAGTTTGCTGAAGACGAGCAGACTAAAGACATGGATTACTGGAACCATGTCCTGTGGTCTGATGAGACTAAGATAAACTTATCTGATTCAGATGATGTCAAGTGTGTGTGGCGGAAACCAGGTGAGGAGTACAAAGACAAGTGTGTCTTGCCTACAGTCATGCATGGTGGTGGGAGTGTCATGGTTTGGGGCGGCATGAGTGCTGCCGGCACTGAGGAGCTACAGTTCATTGAGGGAACCATGAATGCCAAAATGTACTGTGACATACTGAAGCAGAGCATGATCCCCTCCCTTCAGAAACTGGGCCACAGGGCAGTATTCCAACATGATAACCACCCAAACACACCTCCAAGACGACCACTGCCTTGCTAAAGAAACTAAGGGTAAAGGTGATGGACTGGCCGAGCATGTCTCCAGACCTAAACCCCATTGAGTATCTGTGGGGCATCCTCAAACGGAAGGTGGAGAAGTGCAAGGTCTCGAACACCATGATGTCGTCATGGATTAGTGGAAGAGGATTCCAATGGCAACCTTTGAAGCTCTAGTGAACTCCATGCCCAAGAGAGTTAAGGCAGTGCTGGAAAATAATGGTGGCCACACAAAATATTGACACTTTGGGCACAATTTGGACATTTTCACTTAGGGGTGTACTCACTTTTGTTGTCAGTGGTTTAGACATTAATGGCTGTGTGTTGAGTTATTTTGAGGGGACAGCAAATTTACACTGTTATACAAGCTGTACACTGACTACTTTACATTGTATTAAAGTGTCATATCTTCAGTGTTGTCCCATGAAAAGATATAATAAAATACTTACAAAAATGTGAGGGGTTTACTCACTTCTGTGAGATACTGTATGTTTTCATCTTCTTTTCGCTGGTGTGATTGCCATAGCAGCTTCTGCTTCCTCCATTTCAGAGAACAGACAGTGCTGCCCATTTACGACAGGTATCTTCTTCCTTTGTTGTCTAAGTGCCGACATGCTTCCACCATTCTCTCAAAGAAATCATTCTGTATGTTGAAAGATGAATTTGAAAACCAATAGAACATGTGTGGGAGCATGAAAAGAACACTATTAAAAGGTAAAAGCTAAGTTGGATAAATGTCCAGTGTGTATGTTGGGGCAGGAAAAGTTGTGTTATCTGTAAATAAGCCAGTCACTGTATGAAGACATGAAAGAAAAATCGAGGTGAATTTCCTACCTCTTATGAGTCGGTGCAGGGCCAGCCCTTGCCATTTTGGCTCCCTAGGCAAGATTAAGGTATCTCCCCCCCCCCCCCAGTGTACGCACACACGCGCACACACTCACACAACCCCAAACATTATACCCTTTCAGGCCCTGAAGTCCATGATACCAGCAAGAGACCTGAGAACTTGTGTTACTGCTCATAAAAAAAATTGTTGCGTAAGCCTCTTTCAGTCTAGGCTTACTGCTATTATCTGAATAGGGTTACTCACGCCAGAAGACACCAGCTAAATAACCCTGCAAGCAGCATGGGTCGTTGACCACCTCACCTTAGATGCGGGGAGATTTGAATTGGAAACGTGGTAAAGACAAAGAGTGGAAATGAATCAGAAGGCTGTCATTATTCTGACAGATAATGTTAATTTCAAAGCTGCAACAGACGAACTTTTGTGTTGTGTGTGTGTACCACAAATACCACAGCAGCTAAGAGTGAGAGCCTCAGTCGACGGTCAGAGCCTCCTGCAGCTCTGACCATCTCCCGGCTGCTGTGGAGCCAATACAGGCCTGTTTGGCAGGGGGAAATCTGCTGTTTAGCTCTACTCTTTGCTTGTTCATGCATTCCACTTCACCTTGCATTAATTTATCATCTGCTTCTCTTTTTTTCATGACAGCCCCCTCCAAAATAAAATGTATCCCACCTTCCGTGGTGCTGGAAATGAAGTGCTACACACAAAGACTCGTTCTCATGAAATAAAACTACAAGCCTGAGCAAAAACAAATTTCATTTTATACAGCCACTACAATGAATTCTGTCCCACCTTTGCTGTTTTGTCATTAAAAATTATATTTGAGAGGCAACACACAGGACTGGGTGGCTGGAGCTGTTTGTAACCGGAAATTGAATCCACAGCATTGGCCAGTCAGTGGTGAAATCACCACTGATGCAAATCATGATGGTTCTGCTGTTAAAGCAAAGTTTTTCACAGCAGTCATCTGGCAGGTAGAGGAATAAGCGAAGCTGGACTCTGTTCTCTCTTTAGTCAGCCTGCATATTTATTTCATTTTACAAATCTCAACAAGTTCCTCTCCCCAATTTGTTTTCATAAGAGGTGCACTGTTATGGGATTGAGAGGTGGGGTGGGGCCCGCCACAGGCCTGCCATGCTCATTGCAAACACTTCCACACCAGGGGTGTCCAATCATGTGCCATGGAGGGCCAAGACCCTGCAGGTTTTCTCTTTCATCCAGTCTCTTCAGCAGGTGTTTTCACTGATCAGCAATCAGTGGGAAGAAGTTCAGTGAAATCTGCTGTTGAAGAAACCGGTTGGAGGTAAAGGCTGCAGGGTCTTGGCCCTCCATGGCACATGATTGGACGCCCCTGTTCTACACTGTCACTGCTGAGGTGATTCGAAGTTGGACAGCTCTTGAAGGCCCCCTACTGGCCTGGGGCTCTAAGCATTTACCTGCCTTGTTTGCTGGCACAGTGCCTCTGACTATTAGGAATTTTATTTTATTAGTTTAAAAAAACATTTTGAGGGCTTGCAGCTGCGCCCCTTCCAGCAGGTGGCACCCTAGGCAACTGCCTATATGGCCTATTTCTCAGGCCAGCACTGGTTACTAAAGGCGCTTTTCCACTAGCCCCGCTCAGCCCTGATTGAAAACCCGACTCTACTCACTTCGGTTCGGTTCGGCCTCAGTTGCTTTTCAACTACTGCTGGCACACCTGCTGTGGGTGGGATTTGTTGAACAGCAGGCGGCGCCACACCCTCGTGATGTGAAACACGCGACCGAATCCTCCGCAACAAACAAAATGGCTGATGACGAGGAGAGAAGGAAGGAGGAAGGAGAGAGGAATGACTGTGACATGAAACTGGTTAAATCTATGGTGCTGACTTGTTGTGCTCTGCACAATCTGTGTGAGAGTCATGGAGAGACGTTTGACACTACATTGGATGATGCAGTAGATGAATCAGTGGTGGCAGCGGCACAGAGAGCAGAGGAGCAGGGCGGTGATATTGTAGCGAACTCAATATAAGCACCCTACTTGGCTTGACAAGTGGGTTGACCCTATTGGCGACACAGGTAGAGTGCGGGACTCCGGAGCGGGAGGCGTGAGTTCGAACCTCCCGGTGGGACGTCGCCATGTCGAGCTGCACGTTACAATATAATATGAGATGCTGTGATGCAATACTTGCCTATTTCGTCCACATTTATGTGCATACATATTTCAAAAATGTTTTTTGTAAATAAAATGTTGTGCATGGTCCATCTACCTGTCCACTTGTTCATAACGCTTATCTGTTAAGAAGGTGCAAAGCCATCAGCCTAATGATGAGTCCACACTTCTGTTGTGATAATTGCTCACGCTGAGCGCTCTGACAGCCCCGTACGCTGTGGGGGTCACACACGACATGTTCCTCCCCACACTCTCAATTTTTTTTCCCGTATATTTTTCTCTTTGGCGTGCAGAAATGGCAATACGCCCGTATTTGCTAAAATTGCATTTTCCCCGTATTAAAATACGGCAAAACCGTATCACTTGACAGGTATGTAATTACATGCAGAAACACCGCACAGGCCATCTTCACAAAAATCCAGCTCGACAAGCCACTTTTGCTTAGGTGGAAATGCAAATTGAACTATAAATCATGTGCTGATACATGTCATATTTTCCCATGTAAAGGTCTCCCACTTTTACTTACAAATTGATTTTTAATTTTTGGGAAAAGGGAATATAAATTTTGCACTTGTTGGTGACAACAGTTGTGTGCAACAAAAACACAGTTGTGTGTCCTTGCCCGATTTGTCTGCTGTTACTAGTGCCAAATTTTTGCTAGATTCCTTCTTAATTTATTAAATTTTGACTGGTGATGCAACATTCAATTTACACGTACTTACCTTTAGCAGTGTCTACAAGTTCAAGCACACCTGTACAACTGCTTATAACCTAAAAAATGTACCCGTTCAAGAGAAATGGATTCAGCATTGCAAATTTGTTTAAAATAAAAGAAAAAACCTACCAAGACGTTACGTTTCGTTGTGTTGTTGGCTTTTCTCATACGGTGTCATAACAGATAAACCAGACTTTTGATGCAAACAATACAATTTTATTCCAGAAGCAAAATTTACAAACAAAAAAACAGACTGGGCGATGACATCTCTGCAAGCTCTTCCCTTCGTAACGCAGCGTCCTGCTCCAGGGCTTCACGCGCATCTGCCCGCACATCTGCGGCCACCTGTCGCAAATGCTGCATGTACTCCTGATTCTTGCCGCTGGTCATGTTGCCGTTCCAAGAGCCACATCTCTTCGTCATGCATGTTGACCATCGCTAATGTAAGGTCAGCGATGGGAGTTGTCTGTTTTCGTCTTGCCTAGATGGAAAGACAGAAAGGCATGGTCGTTAAAGCTGGATCACTACATATATTATGGAATTACACAGGTGAAAGTCTGTGGTGGAATGTCACTATTATATTATGCTTCATTGCTGTATATAAGCTGAACTGTCATGTTACTGCCCCTCAGTAGAGCGGATTTTGCAACACGCAGGGTGCTGTCTTCGGCTGCAGCCCCCCTGCAAAACTAAAAAGGATTAAGATACTTCCGGTTATGGCTGCCACGTAGGACGGACGTGTCTCGCTCTGCTCTGCTCCTGGAGAAAAAAAATCGGCAAATAACTCTGTCATTTGGGACAGAACGTATCCCAGCATTTGGGCGAGGATATGTCGGCGAAGCCTAAGGCTGGAAAACCAGGAAAAGGAAAAAGCGAGCCGCCGAAACAGTCCAAATTAACGGACTTTCAGGTCTGTGACGCAGCAAACAAAACTCCATATATGGCGGAGGAGGCTGGCGGCGGTGCAATGTCTGCGGGGAATGGCGCAGATGCGCTGATGGCTGCCATGAGTTCAATGAGAGCGGACTTTTCCTCTAGATTTGATGGGATTATGACAGCGTTGGAAGGAATAAGAAAGGAATTGGGTGACTGTGTAGAACGAACGGCGCAGATGGAGCTCCGTCTCGCTAGTGCTGAAGATGACGTCACCCGTCTTCAATTAAAGGTGCGCACTTTGGAAAAAAAAAATAAATCTCTGGAAGATAATATTTTGGATTTGGAATCTCGGTCGAGACAGAATAATTTGAGGCTGGTGGGTCTTCCAGAGGAATCAGAAGGTCGGGACGTATGTTCCTTTCTGGAAAAGTGGATTCCGGAGGTGCTGGGCAGCGAGGAGTTGCAATCAGCAGTGGTTCTGGAAAAAGCACATCGTATTGGCCCACGGAGAGACAAGGGACCGCCGAGGACCTTAATTATGAAGTTTCTTAGCAACAGAGACAGGATGAAGATCTTCAACGCTGCACGTGCTAAAGGAGAGATTAAACACCAGGACCAGCAGGTGCGGTTCTACCCAGATTTGGCCACAGGAATCCAGCAATTGAGGAAGCAGTTTGATCCCATACGTAAGGAGCTGCGCAACCTTGGGATTCGTCATGGGGTAATTTATCCTGCGAGACTGCTGACCACGTATGAGGGCAGAACCCACATCTTCAAGACCCCAGAGGAGGCGCAGGAGTTCATCAAGAAGATCAAAGAAGAAGAAGAGACTGGTGGGAGCTAAGCATGAACAAAATATAAGGTAGAATAATTAAGCATTTGCACAGGCATCTGACTGACTTGAAGTAAATAGTAAGTTTACAAAATATAGATTGTATTATATATTAAAAAAACAAAACAAAAACAAAACAAACAAAAAAAAAAAACTATGATGTACAAAGTTGTTAAAAATTTTGGAGTTAAGTTGGAAAACTACAGAGGAGAGTTAATGTTACGTCATTAAAAGCAGTAGAGTTAGGGTGATTGGGAGGATGAAGAAGGAGTGGCTTAGGCTGTTCCCCGTGGGTGTGAAACGGTCGATGGCTATATCGGGAGACAGAATTTTTCTTTTGATTTTGGGGGGTTTGCCACAAGTGTGGGAAGGGGAAATTTGTTTGTGTGTAGTTTGTAGGATGAATGTTCAACCACTCATGTTTTTGCTTCTCTGTATGAGCATGTTTACACTGCAAGGTAATCCCAAACTCTCTATTGATCATGGACCAAAGTGTTAATCTTAATTTAACTTCATGGAATTGCAGAGGTCTACAAAATTTAAAAAAACTTAAACAAGTTATGAATAAAATAAAGGACATGGGTTCAAGAATTGTGTTTTTACAAGAAACTCATCTGATAGAGGAGGATGTTAAAAGAATTAGGAGTAGATGGCAGGGAAGTGTATTCACCTCTTCATTTTCATCCCGAGCCAGGGGAGTTATGACTCTCATACATAAATCAGTTCCTTTTCAGGTGAAAAATGTAATTGGAGACAAATTTGGAAGATATGTAATCATTCAAGGTTCTTTGCTATTAGAAAATATAAATCTTGTGAACTTATATGGTCCCAATATAGATGATCAGAAGTTCTTTGCTAATTTATTTCTCATCTTATCATCACTTACAGGGCAACATATAATAGCAGGGGATTTTAATTGTACATTGAATCCAGGTGTGGATAGATCAACAGGACTGGATTGTACGCACATTGGATGTAGGATGACTATTAATCATTTTATGAAAGAATTGAGATTGTTAGATATATGGAGAGAAATGAAACCACAAGTTAAAGCCTATTCTTGTTATTCCAGTACCTACAAGACATTCTCACGTATTGATTATTTTTTGATTTCCACAGAATTAAGGTCCAAGATTCAAAACTGCTTTTATGATAACATCGTGATTTCTGATCATGCACCCTGTTGTCTAATATATGTAGATAAAAAATTGACAAAGGAATCAGGTAGATGGCAATTTCAGCATAAATGGCTTCAGGATGAGGAATTTGTCAAGTATATAGAAAAACAGATAGACGAGTTCTTTGACATCAATACTACACAAACATCAGCATGTGTAAAGTGGGAGGCTTTCAAAGCTTTTATTAGGGGACATATTATTAGTTATACAGGATCAAAATCTAAGAAGACTCGAGAGGAGAGAGCTAAATTGGAACATAAAATAAAAAGTCTTCAGGAAAAAGTGTATGCAGGAAGTGACCCAAGGTTGGAGAATGAATTACTGATTTTGAGAGCTGAATACGACAAAAAATCAGCGAATAGAGCTGCCTCGAGTCTTCTAAGATTGAAACAATCTTTTTATGAACAAGGTGAAAAATCAGGAAAATTATTAGCATGGCAGATTAAACAATTGGAAATTAAAACACCAATTACCAGTATTATAAGTAACGGACAGGTAGTTATAGATCCTTTAGAAATTAATAGAGCCTTTAGAGATTACTATGAAAAATTATATGATACCAAAAATGAACCTGATTTAACAAAACTAAATGGGTTTTTGAACGAACTATCTATACTGTGTATTCCAAATGAAAACAGGGAGATATTGGAGTCTAAAATTAGTCAAGAAGAAGTTGGGCTAGCCATTGATAATATGAAATCAGGAAAAAGTGCAGGACCAGATGGTCTTCCAGTTGACCTTTATAAAAAATTCAAGAATAAATTAATAAAACCTTTTTTGGAAATGGTTTTAGAAGCATTTCAAAATAATAATTTACCATCATACATAAATAATGCCTTAATTATACTGCTGCCAAAACCAGGTAAGCCCTCTAATAAATGTGAAAATATGAGACCAATAAGCCTATTAAACGCCGACCTTAAGATAATCTGTAAAATTTTAGCAAGACGAATACAAGAAATTTTACCAAATATTATTAATCGAGATCAGAATGGCTTTATAAAGGGTAGACGAGGCTTCCATAATGTAAGAAGACTATTTAATATTATTTATTTTAATAAAGAAGCACCGGATACAGCTCTCCTATCATTGGACGCCGAAAAGGCCTTTGATAGAGTTGAATGGCCCTTTCTTTTTGAAGTCCTACAAAGGTTTGGACTTGGAAATAATTTCATAAAATGGGTTCAAATAATATACAATAATGCTACAGCAGAAATCCTAACAAATAACAATATTTCAAAACCAATAAAAATCAATAGAGGATGTCGACAAGGCTGTCCACTTTCACCTTTACTGTTTACTATGGCAATTGAACCTTTAGCGATAGCGATACGTTTACATTCACAAATATATGGAATTAAAGTTGGACCAACAGAACATAAAATCTCCCTGTACGCCGATGATATAATTTTGTTTATGTCGAATCTAAAAAAATCAATTCCAACCTTGTTGAATTTAATAAAGAATTTTGGGGAAATATCAGGATATAAAATAAATAAAACTAAATCTTCAATATTAATGCTAAATGAGACCCAGAGAAATTACCCAGCCCCTGAGGTAAATCAATTCAATGTTGTAAATCAGTTTAAATATTTAGGAATCCAAATTATGCCTAAGCTAGAATCAGTCGCCAGTGTCAACTATGAAGCCTTAATGTCAGATATCAATGAGTTAACTCAGAGATGGATGTCACTACCAATGTCGATGATCGGGAGAATCAATATACTTAAAAGTAATATTTTACCTAAAATACTTTATTTATTTCAATACATTCCCTTATCACCACCTTTAGATCTATTCTCAAGAATAAAAAAAAAGTTAGTGGAATTTATATGGAACAACAGGAGGGCTAGATTACGTTTGTCTTTATTATATTTACCATTTGATCGTGGAGGTCTGAAATGTCCAAATTTTATGTTGTATTATTGGTCGGCACAACTGAGGTCTATGACATATTATTTTTCATCAAATGATCTCCCTCACTGGACTGAAATGGAATCATACAATTTACCTTTACCTCTTCCCATATTCATATACTCAGATTCGGCAAAAAAATTACAAAAACAAGTTAAAAATCCATTTGTAAAGCATATGATCAAAATATGGTGTGAAGCTAAAAACTATTTAAAAGAACCACAGTTATTGTCACAATTTAGTCCAATATGGGGTAATCAATATTTTAAACCAGGGAGAGTGGACGCTGTATTTAAAGTATGGAATTTAAAAGGGATACAAAAGATTCAGGATTTATATTTGCCATGTGCAGACAACATAATGTCTTTTGAAGAGCTGAGGATCAAATTTAATCTCAATAGAACACATTTTTTTAAATATCTTCAACTTAGAAACTTTATTCGATCAAATCAAAATAAAGCTCTCACTCGACCTATTTATTCATCCTTGGAAAAAATGATGATGAAAGATAGTAAAAGAAAGGGTATTATTTCAGAGTTTTATAACTCATTGACACTATCTTCAAGTGAAAATTCACTGAAAAGATTAAACTACTGGAAAGAAGATCTGCAAATTGAAATTTCAGAGGAACAATGGGAATTGGCTTGTACAGAAGCTCAAACCAAATCAATAAATGCACGCCTTAAATTGATACATTTCAAATGGTTAATGCGGATGTATGTTACACCGGAGGAGTTAAATAGATATAACAAAAATATACCAGATACATGCACAAAATGCATGGAAAGTAAAGGAACCCTATTTCATTGTTTATGGGAATGTAGATTAATAAGAATGTTTTGGGAGGAGGTGAGGGTAACAATTGAAAAAATAATCTCAAAACAAATCATATTGAATCCTAAACTGTTTTTGTTGGGTCTGTACCCAGAAAAGCATAATTTCAATAAAAGTGAAAGAACATTCATAGACCTCAGTTTGCTTAATGCCAAAAAATGTATTGCACTATTATGGAAAAAGACTCATAGACCAGATGTGACTCAGTGGTTAAGACAGATGTTAACAAACCTTCCATTAGAAAGAATAACATATATACTGAAATCAAAGGAAATTGTGTTTGAGAATATATGGAGACCTTTTATTGATTATGTAAAAAATTTAAACATAACTCTTGAAGAAGAAGGTGAATGATGTGTGTGGACCTTGTAAATTCCAAACTGGTGAACATAATATGTATACTAATATATTGGCTTGTCTAGACTAAACAGAGGAGCATTGTTGAAGACTTGATTTTGTTGGTGGTTGTTGGTGTTTTTAGGGCATTTTTTTTTTTTTTTTTTTTTTTTTTTTGTAGTACTTTAGTGTTAGTGTTTGATTGTTTGTATCATGTTTGTTAAAAAAAAAAAAAAGGTTCAATAAAGATATTGTGGGAAAAAAAAAAGGATTAAGATTAAGAATATGGATGGATGGATGGGTAATGTTTAAACTAGTTGCTTGTAGTGTGGCCGCAGAAATCTGAATGGGTTAATACAGTCAGCTGACGCGAAGCATTTCAATGAAGCATGTTGATTTCAACGGCAGTTCATGAGCTTTAGTTGTTTGTCTAAAACAGGAGTTACAACAGCACCAATCACCACACATAAGTGAAGACCAAAGAATAACCTTTTTGTACATTTAAAAAGACATTTTCAATTGATTAATATGCAGCTACAGGAAATTGCATTAATCAATTTGGTACATAACTTGTTAGGCTCCAGCCCCCCCGCGACCTGTAAAGGATTAAGCGGTAGAAGATGGATTGATGGATGGATGGATTTTCGACCCTGGTTTCCGCTGGACCTGTTTCAACCAAAAAAAAAAATTGTGGTTATTGAACGTGATCCAGATGGAGCTGGTGATGTGGAGTCGATTCAGCTGGCGGTCCGGCAGACGCACACGCAGACGCAGCGCCAGGAGAGTCCGGTGTGTCCATCATGTCCACTGAGGTGGACCCCTGTGATATGAAATGCGATTCTAGAAAGAAAATGCACGCAATTTAAAACTTAACACCAAAGTGCAACATGTACACAGCACTCTCAAGTTTTTAACCGGAATACAATAAGCGTAATTCAGCGTTTTGTTTGCGCTAATACTTAACACAAAGCAAGCGTGAATCTGCAGTTGGCTGCAAAACAATAGGCAAGCCTCAGTAACAACCATTACCCACAATCTAACAACCTTCCTATTTCTTAAAAACAGTGAGCTTGGCACAGAAAGGATCAAGTGGCGAAAAGATGCATCAAAACAACACTCACCATCCACGGTTTCCAAGGCCGTGACCGTGACAGTGACCGTGTGGAGCCCAATGTCTCTCAGCGAACCACTTCCACTCCTTCCGATCCACTGAACTTCGAGCATTGTGGTCCTTCACTGCTCGGTAATCGCTTTTCAGCTTTTTCAGCTTCTCCCGACACTGTTTGGCAGCACAGATGTGCCCTTGGGAAGCCATCTGCTCGGACACCTGCATTTCGAGTAGATCCGTACAACTCGCGCTGGATGCGATCGTCGCCTAATATAGAAAGAAAATTGCGCACCTCCTAATATATAATATTAGCAGTATATTATTATATACTGTGCGTCACCTAACTCCGACACGAAGCAGCTCAGTCCCCGGTGAGGGCTTACCGGAGGAACCAACCGAGGCGGCTCAGTCCCCGGTGAGGGCTTACCGGACGAACCAACCGAGGTGGCGATTGGGAGCTTGGGCGCGGCGTTGGTGAGAGACGGGGGCCACCTGGATTCAGCAGGACAGTGGCCTGAATCGGAGCCCAATTTGCGAGGCCCAGCCGAGGAACTACCAGACTGACGGCGGTCGGTGACGGGGCCTAGCGGAAGAGCCACCCAGCCAGACGACAGCGAGCGACGGTGATCGGCCACTGATCGGCGGAGGTGATCGGTGGATTAGAGCTACGCCGGCAGAGTGCGACATAACTGGCGGTGACGGGGCCCAGCGGAGGAGCCACCCAGCCAGACGGCGACGAGTGGCTGTGATCGGTGGATTCCGGCTGCGCCGGCGGTGTGCGACATAACTGGCCAGGTAGACGGAGGCAGGCGCCGGCGATAGCCTAGCCGGATTCTCTGTTTATTTCTATCCACAGGTCAGTAAAATGCCACCCAAAAAAGAGGAAATGGAAGAAATTAAAAAATCTCTGAACTTTGTGTTAGAAGAATTGGCCAAAATGACTAACCAACAGGCCAAAATAATAAACCTAATACAAGAGGTACAAGCCCTACATTCAATAATAAAAGAAAAAGACAAAAAAATTATGGACCTGGAGCAACACGGGCGTCTTTTGGAGCAACGCGTCGAGGATCTTGAACAAGGTTCTCGCATTGATGACCTAGTTATAAGTGGACTAGACATCAGATATCAGTCCTACGCCCATGCCGCAACAGGACTGAGTGGTGAACATGCTTCCATAAGTGAATCAATGTCCCTAGAAAACCAAGTGCTTCAGTTCCTTAATGATAAAGACATTAAGGTAGAAGCCAATGCGATCTCAGCCTGTTATGCTTTACCGAAGAAAGATAACAAAACAAAGAAATCAATTGTGATGCGCTTTGTGAACAGGAGGGTGAAAAATGACATACTGAGGCAGGCCAAAAAACTAAAGGAAACTCAAGTTTACCTAAATGAACACCTGACAAAAAAACCCGCTGAATTAGCACGGCAGGCACGGATGCTAAAAAAACAAAATAAGATACAGTCAACCTGGACAAGAAATTGTAGAATTTGGATTAAACTAAATGGAACACCTGAGCAAGCAAAAAGTATAATGATCAGAGATGCTACTGACTTAGATAAATACAAATGAACACTGACTATGAAACACAGAGTGAGGAAACTCAAACTCTAAAAATATGCCACTATGCTGAACATAAACCACAAGAGATGGAGAATGATATTGATCCTGATAACCACTTTTTCAATAATATTCATAACCACTGTGAATATTACACTGAAAAGCAATTCAAAAGTCAAGTGCAATTAGATGGTAAACTGTCAATAATACACTTCAATAGCAGAAGTCTTAACAAAAACTTCTCACAGATTCAGGACTATTTAAAACAGCTAAACAGAAAATTCACAGCCATTGCAGTCTCGGAAACCTGGCTTAATGAAGACCAGGCTCCCCTGATGGCAATAGAGGGATATCAGATGTTTAACATTAACAGATCTCAAAAAAAGGGTGGTGGTGTTGCACTGTATATTGATGACCTACTGTATATAGATGTAAGCTTGTAAATGAAATGTCCTCAGCACTACCAGGGATTTTGGAATGTGTTACTGTTGAGATTGACCTAGACAAAACAAAAAATCTAATCATAAGCTGCATATACAGAACACCGGGAACTTGCATTGAGACATTCAGAGATAAATTAGTCGAGCTGTACAATAATATTACTAGTAAGAAAATGGTAGCAATTTGTGGAGATTTCAGTATTGACCTACTTAATCCACATCAACAAAATGTAGTTACAGAGTTCATGAACTCTATGTACAGCATGAGTCTATATCCCACAATAACACATCCCAGTAGAATCACAGTTCACTCTGCTACACTTATTGACAACCTGTTTGTCAATGTTCTCGATAAGAAAATAGAAAGTGGATTATTGATAAATGATATAAGCGACCACTTGCCAATCTTTGCACTTATCCATGGCCACACGGGGCCCAACCCAGAAAAAATCTCAAAATCGTTCAGACACAAATCACCAAACGCAATCAGTTCTTTTAAAGAGGACTTGCTGAAGCAAGACTGGACAGAAGTCTATGTATCAGATGTAAATGAAGCCTATGACACATTTATAAACATTGTAACCACTCTTTATGAAAAAAACTGCCCATTAGTTAAAAAAAAGCTTAAACACAAATTTGCTGACAAACCATGGTTAACCAAAGGACTACAAAAGGCGTGTAAAAAGAAAAATTTATTATATAAAGCTTTCATAAAGAAAAGGACAAAAGAAGCAGAGCAACGGTATAAAACATACAAAAATAAGTTAACATATATAATAAGAAGCAGTAAAAGAGACTATTACAGTAAAGAACTGGAAAAAAACAAAGACAATATTAAAAATACATGGACAATAATCAACAGTATCCTTGGAAATAAAAGCAGAAATACTAGCTACCCAACTAATATTCCAAAAAATAATAAATCGACTCCGAATGTGAATATAGCTTCACCTGCAGATGAATTTAATAATTTTTTTGTTAACATTGGACCTAAACTGGCCCGAGAAATACCCACTACGGCGCCTACAGGTGATACAATATGCAATAACACTGCTGTAAAAGACACCATCTTCATAAAGAACACAGACGAAAGAGAGGTCATTGAAATTGTTAAATCGTTCAAAAGTAAAACATCTACTGACTGCGATGGTATTGACATGCTACTAGTCAAAACTGTTATCGAATGCATAGTGAAACCACTGACGTATATCTGTAACCTGTCTCTCCAATCAGGTATATTTCCCAATGCAATGAAAATAGCTAAAGTAATTCCGATTTACAAGACAGGCGACAGAGGGGAACTCTCCAACTACAGACCAATTTCACTATTACCGCAATTTTCCAAGATACTTGAAAAAATATTCTATGAGAGAATTGACAACTTCATACTGAAGAATGATTTATTGTGTGAGCAGCAATATGGGTTCAGACACAAAAGGACAACAGCATATGCCTTAATGGAATTTACAGAAAAAATATCAACAGCCATTGAAAATAAAGAGTATTCAGTTGGAGTATTCCTGGATCTTAAAAAAGCATTTGATACAGTAGATCACAATCTATTATTAAAGAAACTACAAAATTGTGGTATTAGAGGGGTAGCACTGTCCTGGTTAAGTAGTTACTTAAAGAATAGATATCAGTTTGCATGTGTTAACAGCAAAAACTCAGAGTTACTGAAGGTCACCTGTGGAGTCCCACAGGGTTCAGTTTTGGGACCATTATTATTCAATATGTATATAAATGATATATGTAAAGTTTCAGAAAAAATGGACTTAATATTGTTTGCTGATGACACTAATCTGCTATGCAGTGGAAACAATTTGGAACAACTTCTGGATACACTCGGAAAGGAATTAGGAAAGCTGAAACTGTGGTTTGATTCAAACAAATTAACGCTCAATTTAAGCAAGACAAAATTTATAGTCTTTAACAACCATCACAACTACCCAGTACCCAAACTCAGTGTAAATGGTGTAGAGATTGAAAGGGTATCCGAAACTAAATTCCTTGGAGTAATAATTGATAACAAACTGTGTTGGAAGCCACATATTAATTATATAAAAGGTAAAGTATCCAAATCAATTGCAATATTACACAGAGTGAAAAATTTGGTGAATCAACCCACACTATACACCTTGTACCATTCATTAATACTCCCATACATGACATATTGTAATGAAGTATGGGGAAATACATATAAAACAAACATATATCCACTCTTTATGCTTCAACAGAGAGCTATTAGAATAATCAACAAAGCAGCTTACAGGGAACCAACAAACCCACTTTTTCTTAAACAAAAAACTCTCAAGTTGAAAGATCTGATTGACTTTAAAACCGCAATAATAATGTTCAAAGTGAAGAATCTATCACTGCCCGCAAATATCCAAAAGTTGTTCCAAACAAGGGAGAAACGATATCACTTCAGAGGAACATGTATATTTCAAAAGCCTACAGTGAGAACAACCACCAAGCAACACCGTATCTCAGTGCAAGGAGTCAGATTATGGAACGATTTTGGACCTGAATTAAAATCATGTACAAAGCTTGGACAATTTAAACAAAAACTAAAGGAAGAAATACTCCAAACATATTTACAAGACGACATGTAAACTCACATAAGGATTGACATTTCCAGCCTGTGTTGTGTTGTAGCTTAGTTTTTTCTTTTTTTCTTTTTTTCTCTGTGACACTATGTCTTAGATTTGTTTTTGAATAGTAACCGCTTAACTTAGACTAGCTCAGTTTTCTTTTTCTCTGTCACATTTTGTCTTAGCCTTGTTTTAAATTGTAATCGCTCTTGTCTTGTTTTCTCTTTTTTCTCCTTTGAATTCTTGGATGGAATATGGGTGGGCAATATAAGCTGCGGCTTCAGCCATCACCCATTTCGGATAACTCACGTGGAATTGTATAGTAGAAGGAGTCTTTGTCTAATTTGACCTTGTTGTTATATTATACAGTTTCTTTTAACCTGTAATGTACTATCCGAAATAAATAAATTCATATAAGTATATTATACAGTATATTAATATAATATACCGTATTAAAGGGGCGCACTGTGTTCACTGGCTGAACAATTACAAATGGCGGTCGTGGAGTAAATTCAGCAGAAAAAGTCGCTTTCATGACGTTACGACCTGACCAATCAGCGGCGACCAGTCTCTTAAAGTCATATCACAGCCATACTCAGCCCTACTCAGCTCAGTTAGACCCTGCCCTGGATCAGGTACAAAAAAAGTACCTGCTAACAGGTGCTGGGGCTGATGGAAAAGCACCTAAAGCGGGCTGAGTGGTGTGGTGTAGGGCTAAGTGAGGCTAGTGGAAAAGGGCCTCAAGTGAAACCAGGAATGGACTTTTGCTACATTTGTTGGTGTTTTTTTTATTTTTTACCTTTCCATCCAGCTGTTGAAACAGTTCATGTTTATGTGGATTTCTGAATATGCCAGTTATCCTTCTCCGCCATCTCATAGATTCTAGAATAGGGGTGGCAAATCATGTGCCATGGAGGGCCAAGACCCTGCAGCCTTTAACTCCAACCAGTGTCTTCAACAGCAGATTTCACTGAACTTCTTCCCACTGATTGCTGATCAGTGAAAACACCTGCTGAAGAGACTGGGTAGAAGAGAAAACCTGCAGGGTCTTGGCCCTCCATGGCACATGATTGGACACCCCTATTCTAGAACAATCAACAAAAAGTGCTTAATTCCTTTATCCAAATGTAAGACTTTAATTACTCTTAAAGTTCCCATTCACTACCCGTTTCCCACATGCTGACAGCTCCCATGGGTTTTACTAAAAATATTTGTGACATATTTCGGTCGTATTGCTTTTAATTATTGCAGCATCATTGTGAATCATCTTTTGCAGCCTGACTCAGAATGGCTCATTTCAGTGCATGTCTTTTAACTGCCCAAGAGCTGCAGTTAACTAAGCCCTCACCTTTTACATCACTATTGCTAATCTTAGCTGGCTAGCTCCTAGCTTGGATCACAAGCCTGAGCCAACTAATGTAAATTTGTCTCAAAGAATGAATAAAATAAAGCATCACTGGTGGACAGGGGTGTGTGGTTTCAGTGGTCAATAGAATATGACTGGTCCCTGGAGTACAGTAAGACCAGAAACATGTGCAAATGAGTGGCTAAACTACTCGTTTCAGCTAGCTGCCTTAGGTTTTGGAAATAGGCTAAAGTAATGTCTAAGAGTGATGTATACTTGAGGACAAAATTCTGAGCCCCCCTGTGAAAAGAAGCTAATGCGATGACTCATCGTCTGTTTGTCTATCCATTCGTCCGTCCATCCACATTCCATGGGAATCACTGCTCCGCCTCGATATTTGCCCCAGTGATCACCAAACTTACAGTGATCCTGCGGTGGATCTGCATCCAGGTTGAGGTCAAGGGCATGGTCAAAGGTCAGAAGCTCTGGCTGTTTACAATTTCACGAGAAATGTTACTCCTCCTAGACCACTGACCTTGACTTTAAGCACATCCTAGATGGTTCTGTATTTGGGCTGTGCTTAAGATCATGGTCAGTGGTCAGAAGATCGGAGCACCTGATTTTGTCAGGCTGGAATGAGCTCCTCCTTCATAGACGGTCTGGTTTTTAAGAGAAGTGTTTTAATTTAATTTTTTTTTTTTTTGATAATCATGTGAGCGGTAGATGCATTTCAGAAGACTAAAACCTAAAAAACCCACAATTTTCAGTGAATAGGACCTTTAAAACTAACAAATATTCCCTAAATCTCCCTTTTATATACTGTATATATATAAATTTGTCTTTTGGCTGCTCCCTTGAGAGGTCACCACAGCGTATCATCACCTTGTATTACGATGATCCACATGTTGATTTGGCAAGGATTTTTACGCCGGATGCCCTTCCTGACACAACCCTGCCCATTTATCTGGGCTTTGGACCAGCACAGGGAGTACACTGGCTAATGCACCCACTGTGGCTGGGTAACCAACATTCCTTCCTGCACTGAGTGCATTGAGCTTTAAAGTGGTAATTGGCATATCTTTGACAGTAAAGAAATTGCTCATGAATTTAATATTTTTTTAATTTCTTCTGTGGACAAGCTTGCTAATGATTTCAAAATTGCCGCTATGGAGTTAACGGTCTCTAAAAATGCAAGTGATGATGGTACTGCGTTTACACTGCAACAAACACCGCTCCACGGAGGATGCTATAGTCACCACCCTACACTCTGTCATCACCCACCTGGACCAGAAAGACACCTACGCCAGACTCCTGTACATTGATTTCAGTTCAGCATTCAACACCATTATTCCCCAGAGACTGATGGAGAAATTACTCCTTCTCGGTCTGAACACCGCCACATGTCTCTGGATCCTGGATTTCCTGACTGAGAGACCTCAGTCTGTCCGGGTTGGAAACAACATCTCCAAGTCTGTCACGCTGAGTGCAGGATCCCCTCAAGGCTGTGTACCCAGTCCACTGTTGTTTACACTTCTAACACATGACTGTGTATCCAGACACGAGGGGAACCAGATTATTAAGTTTGCAGATGACACCACGGTGGTGGGACTTATCCAGAGGGATGAGGAATCAATGTACAGGGAATAAGTGAGAGACCTGGAGGGCTGGTGCAGGGAGAACAATCTGGTGCTCAACGTGGACAAAACGAAGGAGATGATTATCGACTTCCGGCGGTCACAGCCTGAGCACGCCCCCCTCAGCATCGGCGGCCGTTTAGTGGAGAGAGTAGAGAACATCAAGTTCCTCGGAGTGCAGATCTCGCAGGACCTGACCTGGAGCAAGAATTCCTTGGAGATCAGGAAGCGAGCTCAGCAGAGACTACACTTCTTGAGGAAACTCAAACAGGCCTCTCTCCCCATCTGCATCCTCAGGACCTTCTACAGAGGTGTGGTGGAGAGTGTTCTGACGTACTGCATTGCTACATGGTACTCCAGCTGCAGTAGTCAGACAAAAAAGCCCTGCAGAGGATAGTCAAGGGGGCGGAGAGGGTAATTGGAGTCTCCCTCCCCTCTGTCCAAGAACTTTTTCAGAACCGTTGTAGGAGCAGGGCACTGAACATTGTCAAGGACCGTTCTCACCCTCTGCATAAACACTTTGAACTTCTTCCATCTGGTAAACGATTCCGGAGCATCAGAGGCAGAACCACCAGACTGATCAACAGCTTCCTTCCACAAGCTGTCAGGATGCTGAACAGTTGACCCGGAATCTCTCATACACACTACTGCACCTATGGTCATTTTGTATATTATGGTTAGTTATTCTTTTTTTTTTCTTCCCCAAGTATGTCTCAGGGATGTGTGAATGGATGGGGGGGTGGGGGTGGGGGGGGAGCTATGTGGGAATGTGTCTTAAATCATGCTGCTTCTTATATGGATGCCGAGAGAAACGCAATTTCATCTTGCCTGCACTACAGTTGTATGTACAGCAATATGACAATAAAGTTTGATTTGATTGATTTGAAACAAATGAAACAGAGGTCACTGGAATAATAAACTGGCAAATACTCATTCTAAAGCTATTTTATACTGCTTTTTTGAAACGACATAAAATGGGTCTGGTAAAACCCTTAACACATCTCATCAACCTTTCCATTGCTAGTGGAAGTTTTCCTAGTAAATGGAAACAAGCAAGTGTCATTCCAATATTTAAGTCAGGAGCAGCTGATCAAGCATGCAACTACAGGCTAATTAGTATTGTCAGTGTTTCCTAAGGTCCTAGAAAAGGTTGTGGCACATCAACTGCCTAAGTATGTTGACTCAAACAACTAGTATGCTGAATCAAACAACTATCTACACCCTTTACAGTTTGATTTTCGTTCACATTATTCAACAGAGACAGCACATTGTTTTTTATAGAATCCTTAAAAATCATCACTTGATAAAGGTGAAATAGTCGTGCTGTTTTCTTGGACCTTAAGGAAGCATTTGATACATCAACTCATGATATCTTAATTTCTAAACTTTCCAAATTTAATTTTTCTGATAAAACGTTACAGTGGTTAAATCTCACCTTTCTAACCGTGAGCAATGTGTTGTTATCAGTGACAAATCTACATTTCTGGAGACCAGAACAGCAGTCCCACAGGGTTTAGTTCTCGGTCCACTTCTTTTTAGTTTATATATTAATGACCTACTACACTTGTGTTCTGGGGCAGGTTTTCAGATGTATGCAGACAACACTGGTATTTATGTGTCAGGCAAAAACATCCAATCAGTCTCCTCTCAAATGTCATGTTATTTAGAGTCTGTAGCAACATGGTTTAAAAAATCATGTCTTACACTCACTGTTAATAAAACTGTGCCCATTTGCTTTTCCTCCAGAGCTCGGTCTGCTCAGTCTGCAATGGAGGCTAGTGAGTTAAATTTACAAATTAATGGACAATGTATTAAACAGGTTTCAGAAGTAAAGTATCTTGGCCTCATATTGGATTCTAATCTAAAATTTGAAAAGCATGTTAAAATAATAAGCAGAGTGGCAAAGCAAACTTGCATACTTTCAAACTTATTAGAGATTGTCTACCATTTTATGCTGCAAACAGTTTTATGCACGCTATGATACTTTCACATTTAAGTTACTGTGTCACTTCTTGGTGACAAGCAATATTAACAGCAATTAAGCCTCTTATGATGATATACAATTGGGCAATTAAAATTCTGGACAGGAAGCCAATAAGATCACATCATTGTCATGTTTTAAAGAAATTAAATATGTTAAGTTTGAACACTATATTAAATTTGCAAATATAAAACTCATTTATAAATGTCTTCATAATCAGGCTTGTCAGGTCCTTAGTGACCTCATGGTTCCTCGTAGAGATAGATGTAGGCTCAGTAACACGAGGAGCATCCAGTGGGAACTGTAAGGTCCCTTTACCTAAATCCTCATTTGGACAAACTGCCTTCTTCATTTGTGGAATTAAGATGTGGAATGTTTTGCCTTCAGAACTCAAACAGGATACAGACTGGAATCATTTTAAATTGAACTTGAAACAGTTTTTAAAGAGGGAACAGTCATGTTGTCATGAATAACTTGCTGTTGGTTTTGTTGTGTCTTGTCTTGTTGGTTTGTGTTGTGTACTATTGAGACCATGTATGTATTTTGTGTAGTTGTATATTGTGTTTTGTGTATTTTAAAAGCCCAGCTAGGGACTGGCATTCCAAATTAGCCTAGGCTACAAATGCTTTGGTCTGTAGTAATAAGTTATGCTACATACTTGTCCCTATACAAATTAACAATAAATAAATAAATTCTATTTTTGCTGAGCACCAAGCTAGAAGGCAGGAAGTACCATTTTTATATGGTCTTTGGTATGACCCGGCCGGGACTTGAACCCACGACCTTCTAATTGTGTGGTGGATGCTGTACCTCTAGGCCACCACTCCAGTTCCTCAAGCTCCGTTTTATTAGTTTAAAGAAATACAAGAGTTACTGTATGTTCACTTACATTTTTGCAGGGAAATCCTAAAAAGTTCTTTTAAATTTGACTTTTTCTTGTAAATTTGCAAAAAAAAAATTTCTCATGACTCATTTGTGACTTTTTTTACTCTTAAATTTGTGAATTTTTCATAAATTTGTAACTCAAGATTAACTAAACATTGAAACAGAAAAACTGGTGTCTCCAGAGTTGCAACCCTGATTGCTGGGGTCTTTCTGCAACTGTGGGGGTCCTCCCTACAGTTGATAGTGCTATGAGATGACTGTTGTTGTGAAATGGCGCTATATAAATAAAGTTGAATTGAATTGAATTGAATTGAATTGAACCCGGATATTACCATTTGAAAAGTTCTCAACTGCCCCAAAAACATTTGTTTTTGTGTGGGGGAGACTACTTCTGCAACCACAGCCAATTGCGTTTTGACCCCTTGTGATGCCAAATAGGAGACGGGTAAACCTCCGCCGGAGAAAACACGGTGTCATAGAAACAAACAAGAAAATGGGGCCAGAGATCATTTCTACTCAATCTAAAAACATAGAAGTAGCAGAACAAATGATTATGTAGGAGTCATCATGGTTTGCCATTTTGTGCTATAATTCCTATGTTCTCAGTGCTGTCCTCAACTTGGCAACCTGTGTGACTCTGTGTAGGTATGATGTCCAGTCATGTGAAAAAATTTGGACACCCCTTTAAATATTCCGTTCTTTATTAAGAAATGTACACATAGCTATGCCTAACCTTGTTTTTGTTTTTATTTGCATTTTTTTAAATTTATTTTAGCCATTTTAAGTGGGAATAAATGTGGGGCTGTCTTAAAAAAGATGGGCGGTGTCCTAATTTATTCCTCACTATTTGTTTAGAATTACATTTTACAGAAAATATGAAAAAAGTCTTTAATTCATTTTTAATTGTTTAGTTGTATTACATGAATCTCCCAGTATTTTTAACATGATATTAAATATCCATATGTCCAAATATGTAAAAAAAAAAACAACACAGGCTTATACAGGGTGTCTGAATTTTTTCACGACTGTAAATTGTCTACGATGGCCTTCATGTCATCAGCTCTCTCCCCTCAGCATATTTCTCACCTTTCAGGGATATGCTGTTCCTTCCTTCAATTTGTCATAGATCTGTATAGCTTCTTCTGTCCTTAGCCCACTCTGTGCTTGTTTGTAGTGTTTTTTATTGAACGTGGTATTCAAAGTTCTCTCTTTGTTGAATCCAAACCACTTGGAATCCATAACATAGCATTTCCATGCTCTTTTTCAGTTTTGTTTTTTTTTTCCTTCTTTTTTTCTTTTCGCTATATCAGGGTCATCTCCATGTCAGAAAAAGGCTTCATTCCACAAGATTGTTAGGAAGCACAAACAGAGAAAGGACAGCCCAGATGCAGTGGAAAAAGGTGAACTAGAATATTGTTTGTGTTCTTTAGCAGATGTGTGAATATTCCCAGAGACATGTAATGGATTACTCAAATAGTTAAATATTATCACTGCTGTAAAGACACTAAGGGAGGTGAAAATGCTCATTTATGTTGAGGCCATTGTTGTACAAACCCCAGTTCCAGTTCAGACGTTGTGTAAAATGTAAATAAAAACAGAATACAGTGATTTAAAAACCCTTTTTCAGCCTATGTCCTTTTCAATACACTACAAAGACAAGCTATTTAATGTCAGATATTTTTGAAATTATTCAATCATTTTGAATTTGATACCTGTAACTCATTCCAAAAAAGCTGCAACAGCACAAGAAAAGACTGTGAAAGTTGAGGAATGCTCAAAAAACACCTTTTCGGAACATTCCGCAGGTGAACAGGTTAATTGGAAACAGGTGACTGTCATGATTGAGTATAAAAAGGAGCATCCCTGAAAGGTTGAGTCATTCACAAGCAAGGACAGGGCAAGGATCACCACTTTGTGAGCAACTGTGTGGGCAAATAGTTGAACAGTTTAAGAACAATGTTTCTGAAAGTATAATTAAGATAAGATAAGATAAGCCTTTATTAGTCCCACAATGGGGAAATTCCAGGATTGCAACAGCACAGGGATAGCAACACTCAGAGCAATAATTAAGAAGATACGGAAGATATAAATAAGAGCAGTGGATATACATACATACACATCAGTATATAAATGTATATACAAAGTGCGGAGCATTGTAGCGAGATGGAATAAACAGCATAACCGTCTACTTAGTTATCCTACATAGTATGAATATGTACCCATACATATTGTCACCCTCCGTAGCGACCGATACTGTCCTAGTTGTATATACATTGTGTAAGTCTATTGCGCCTATTGCGTCTTTTGCATTCAGTACTATTAGGTCGTCACGTTTTTTTGCTATCTCTGCGAGCAGCCCTGCTTAGGTTATACAGTCTGACTGCCGTAGGTAGGAAGGACCTGCGAAACCTCTCAGTTGCGCACCTAGGATGATGTAGTCTGCTGCTAAATGAACTCCTCAGTGCGTTCAGTATGTCCTGCATAGGGTGGGACTCGGACTCCAGCAGAGATGACAGTTTAGCCACCATCCTTCTCTCTCCTATCTCCTCCACTGGGTCAGGGCGCTGCCCCAGGACAGAGCTAGCTTTCTTGATCAGTTTGTTCGTCTCTTCCTATCGGCTGCTGTAATGCCACTGCCCCAGCAGACCACTCCAAAAGTGATGGCTGATGCCACCACCGTGTGGTAGAATGTCTTCAGCAGCGCCCCTTGTACACCAAAAGACCTGAGCCTCCTCAGTAGGAACAGCCTGCGCTGTCCCTTCTTGTAGAGTGCGTCGGTATTGTGTGACCAGTCTAGTTTATTGTTCAGATGAACACCCAGGTACTTGTAGGATGTCACCATCTCGATGTCTGTTCCCTGTATGTTTACTGGTGCTGTGAGGGGTTGTCCTTGCCTGCGGCAGTCCACCACCAGCTCCTTAGTTTTCCTCGCGTTGATCTGGAGGCAGTTCCTATGGCACCAGTCCACGAAGTCCTGGATAAGTCCTCTGTACGCAGCTTCATCTCCACTGGAGATGAGGCCGACGATTGCAGAGTCGTCAGAGAACTTCTGTAGATGGCAGTGTGTTGTGTTGTGTGAGAAGTCCGCAGTATAAAGGGTAAACAGGAAGGGAGCCAAAACCGTTCCCTGGGGGGCCCCGGTGCTACCGATGATCGTGTCGGACACACAGTCCCGGGTTCTCACAAACTGTGGCCGGTTAGTGAGGTAGTCCAGGATCCATGATGACAGGTGCTGGTCCACCCCTGCGCACAGCAGCTTGTCCTTCAGGATCATCGGTTGGATGGTGTTGAAAGCACTGGAGAAGTCAAAGAACATGATCCTCACCGCATTCCCGGGCTTCTCCAGGTGGGACAGAATGGTGAAGGAGGAAGATCACTGCATCCTCCACCCCAATGCCATGCTGGTAGGCGAACTGGAGTGGATCCATCGCTGGTCCCACCAGGGGGCGGAGGTGAGCAAGGAGCAGTCTCTCCAGGGGCTTCATCATGTGGGACGTCAGGGCCACTGGTCTGTAGCTGTTCAGGTCTTTGGGGCAGGAGGTCTTTGGTACAGGTACCACACAAGATGTTTTCCACAACTGTGGTACCCTCCCCAGCTTCAGGCTCAGGTTGAAGATGAGCTCCACAATCCCACACAGCTGATCTGCACAGGACGTGAAGAGCTTTGCGCTGATGCCGTCCGGTCCCGACGCCTTCCTCGCCTTGATCTTTCTCAGTTCCGTCCTCACCTGGGTCTTAGTGAGGGTCATGTTGGGGGGCTGTGTGTTGGGAGTGGGGGGGTGTTGGTGGAGTGGGGTGTGGACAGCAGGACTCGATGTCTTTAGAGGCAGCAGTGGTTGTTGTGCAGTCGGGGGGGGGGGGGGGGGGGGGAGTTGGTCAAACCTATTAAAAAAACAGGTTCAGATTGTTCGCCCACTCCCTGCCCCCCATGGCCTGGGAGGAGGTATTCTGGAGCCCAGAGATGGTTTTAAGGTTTCTCCAGACCCCACCGATGTCGCTCTGTTGCAGCTTGTCCTCCATCTTCTTCCTGAAGCTGTCCTTGCCTTCTCTGATCTTTCTCCTCAGCTCCCTCTGTACGGACTTCAGCATCTCCCTGTTCCCCGACCTGAAGATCCTCTTCTTCTCTCTCAGAAGTGTTTTTATCTCAGGGTTGATCCAGGGTTTGTTGTTCGAGCAACACCATATGGTCTTGGTGGGTACAGTGTTGTCCACACAGAAGCTGATGTAGTCTGTGATGTTGTGAGTGAGGCCATCGATGTCCTCACCATGTGGATTGCAGAGCTGCTCCCAGGCAGTGGTTTCAAAGCAGTCCTTTAGAGTGTCCATTGCCTCCTCAGACCATAACTTCACTGTGCACATAACCGGAGGTTGTCTGTGCACTAGGGGTTTGTACACTGGCAGGAGATGAACCAAGTTGTGATCCGATCTCCCGAGTGGGGGGAGTTGTAATGAGGTGTACGCCTCCTTAGTGTTTGCATAGAATAAATCCAGTGTTTTATTGTCTCTAGTGTGGCATGTGACATACTGGGTAAATGTGGGTAGAATGGGAGACAGTGAAATATGGTTGAAATCACCTGAGATGAGGAGAAGAGCATCTGGGTGTTCTGTCTGCAGCCTGCCAGTTACTGAGTGGATGACGTCACGCACTGTCCCATCGTTCGCCATCGGATTTGCATAAATAACAATGCAGATCACGTGTGAGTATTCCCTCGGGAGATATGTAGGCCGCATGCTAACAGCTAGCAACCCAGTGTCTTTGCTACAGTGCTGTTCCTTAACCGTGATATGTCCCCGTCTGCCCCAGTTGTTGTTGCACAACCGAGAGGTTTCGCAGGTCCTTCCTACCAACGGCTGTCAGACTGTACAACCTAAGCAGGGCTGCTCGCAGAGATAGCAAAAAGATGTAACAAACTAATAGTTTTTTGAATGCAAAAGATGCAATAGACTTACACAATGGTCCCCTCCGGCATACAACTAGGAAAATACCGGTCGCTATGGAGAGTGAGAATATGTATGGGCACATAATCATACCATGTAGGATAACTAAGTAGACGGTTGTGCTGTTTCATCCCATCTAGCTACAATGCTCCGCACTGTGTGTGTTTATATATTTACATATTATTCCATCTAGCTACATTGCGCCGCACTGTGTGTGTTTATATATTTACATATTTATTCCACCTAGCTGCAATGCTCCGTACTGTGGGTGTTTATATATTTACATATTTATTCCATCTAGCTACAATGCTCCGCACTGTGGGTGTTTATATATTTACATATTTATTCCATCTAGCTACAATGCTCCGCACTGTATGTTTATATATTCATATATTTATTCCATCCAGCTACAATGCTCTGCACTGTGTGTCTGTGTGTGTGTATATATATATTTTATAGTAATATGTACATATGTATATTAGCTGCTCTTGCTTGCTTGTTTTTTTTCTTGCCTTCAGATTGTTGCTCTGAGTGTTGCTATCCCTGTGCTGTTGCAATCCTGGAATTTCCCCGTTGTGGGACTAATAAAGGCTTATCTTATCTTATTGACGTACATCATCACCCCACCGCCCCGTGCCTTCCCACTGTCTGGTGTTCGGTCTGCCTGTATTGCGTGGAAACCCTCCAGTTCAATGTTAGCATCTGCTGCTAGTCCTGTTAGCCACGTCTCTGAGAATAGGAACAGGCTACACTTCCGGTATATGCTATCGTAGCGGGAGATAGCCGCTAGTTCATCTGTCTTTCCGAGTATCGATCATACATTCCCCATAATGACAGATGGGAGGGCGGGTCTGTACCTTATATTCCTTGCCCACCGTCTTACTCCAGCTTGACACCCAAGTAGTTTTCGTCTTAATTCTCCTGGTATGTCGAGTTTTCGCGTTAGCATCATGGGCCGGTTGAGTGCTAGCATCTGGTCCCTGTTATACTGCCTCCTGCCAGAAACAGTGGCTCCGTCCGCTGAATCAGGAGACATTTGGGCGATCTACGTGTTCGGATGGAATAAAGTGACGCTGGATCATAAAGATTGGCAAGAGAGCCAGATAGTGACAGAAATAGGCAGAAATTGATCCGCTGTTGCAAAGGGCAGCCTACTCGTGTGGCGCCGGAAGTGAGGAAAAAAAAAATAGCAAGGAATTTAGGGATTTTATCATCTCCAGTCCATAATATCATAAAAAGATTAAGAGAATCTGGAGAAATTTCCGCATGTAAGAAGAAACCAACTTTGTCATTCAATCCATACAGCCAATCTTGTAGAGTAGGACAAAATTTCTCCTATCTACAATGTTAATCACATGTAGAATCAGAGGGGTCGTTGCCATGCAAGGTGCCGCCACAACCAACTTCTCCTTCCCCCATTCTATTATGCTAAGCACCAAGCTAGAAGGCGGGAAGTACCATTTTTATATGGTGTTTGATATGACCTGGCTGGGGCTTGAACCCACAACCTCCCAGTTGTGGGGCGGATGCTTTATCAACTAGGCCACCACTCCGGTCATAAGCGGCAAAACCGAAAACCAACATTGAATGCACGTGACCTTCGATCCCTCAGGTGGCATTACATTAAAAACTGACATCGTTCTGTAAAGGATATTACTACGTGGGTTCAGGAACACTTTGAAAAACCGTCATCACTTAACATAGTTAGTCGCTACATCTACAAGTGCAAGTTAAGTTAGCGGAGGTATGCAGTTTGAGTGCTTTTCTACTTATATTCCGTTTTTATTTACGTTTTACACAATGTCCCAACTTCAGTGGAATTGGGCTTTGTAATTGATGATTGATGTACAGCGGTCCACGGTTTCCACTCAGATTTTAAGGAGACATAATCATGATAAGCTGTTGTAGCACTTGTGGACAAACACATGTGGTTAAATACAGCTTTAGCAAACCTAAATTGATATGAGAATTGTCATCAAAACTTCACCCATCCTTGAGAAGGACTTGTGTGCTGGCGGTGAATATGTGGCTTTCATGTATGTATGATTTTCACTGAAAGTTAATGAATCCACCTTGATGATCCTGTTCTCCACAGCAGCAGTACAGCCTCAGTCTACCATGCTGGATGCAGCTTCAAAAGCCAAATCATGTGCCCCTGTCGCCATAGTGTGCCCAGAAGTCCCAGGCACTGCTAGTATGGAGATGCTAGTAGGTAGCCAGAAAAGGAAGGCGAGGAAGACCAAGATCACACACTTGGTGCGTACAGCAGATGGCAGTGTGTCTCCAGCTGAAGGTGAGTGGTGAAAGATGATCCGTTTTAAAGGCCCAAATTGTGCATTTTCAGGGACTGAATTAAATTTTTGGCATCCTTAATAGGTGGTGGGCTGCATGCATTTTTCGTGTTACTGATCGATCTTCGAGGGAGTACACCACTTTTTACATGTAGTCTTCTCCATTTTTAAGTCTGAGAATTTGTTGGCAGCCTCGGTTCATGCTCATTTTTTAAAGAACCAGTCAGGTTGTGGTATTGTCCCTCAGGTGACCGCATACACCAATCAGAACCTCTGAGGGTAAACTCATAACTGGCCTATCTGACAGCTGATTTATTAATAAGAATTAATTCCTCCAAAAAACCCAAAGCAGTAAAGACTGTAATGATCTGTACCTCCTGTATAAATGTTTAATGGTATTTGACACCGAATTGCAATTTACTTCACTGCTTTTTTCTATGCATTTATTATTATTATTATTATTTATCTGATACCCCTTGGCCTGTTTTGTCTGTTTGCAATCTATAGTCCCTGTATTCCATCCATCCATCTTCTTCCGCTTAATCCTTTTCGGGTCGCGGGGGGGTGCGGGGGCTGGAGCCTATCCCAGCATCTTTTGGGTGAGAGGCAGGGTACACCCTGGACAGATCGCCAGTCCATCGCAGAGCCAACACAGAGAGACAGACAACCATTCACTCTCACAGTCATACCTAAGGACAATTTAGAATCCCCATTTTGATGCCAATTAACCTAACTTGCAGGTTTTTGGCATGTGGGAGGAAACCGGAGAAATCCCGGAGTAAACCCACGCAGACACGGGGAAAACATTGCACATAATCTTAACTGATTTTTGATTGCTTTATGAAGTGACTGCAGCAATTTTAGTTCTTTCTTTGTTCTTCAATAAATTAAAAAAAGAATGTCTATAACTGGCAGCTAGCTAGCTAAACAGTCAGGCAAGTGCAAAATTATAGAGCACAAGACCTTTATTAACCCAATGACTGCCTGTAGTGCTCCGTTGCGCCGTCAGCCTCCATCCCCCTGGTGGTCAGGATTTTTTTCAAGAAAATGTTCAGTTCAGATGTCAGAGATTTCCAAAGCTATAACTTGAAAGTGGTAAGAGATAATGGCTTACTGTCAATTAGAAAGATGTAGAATATGATCCAAAGTTTGAGACAGGAGTAAATTTATGCATCTAATTTGCATAATGCCACGGCAGCCATATCAAATTGCATAACTTTCAGTCAAAAGCGGTCTTTGGACATATTTACACAAAGGATGGTTTTGTTTTATTGTCACTGTTTTTTGTTTTGGGTTTTTGTTATCTTATCTTCAAAGTATATGACCCAGAAAATCAGTACAATGTAAACAAACAAAGAAATTTGTCACTTACCGCTGGCCAGGTGGCTCGCTTCATCCATTTTCGCCATCCTGGTCATTATTTTGGCTTCTCTCTGTCATTTTTGCTTTCTCTCCCACATCCAGAAACTGTTATGATTATTCCACCTCAATTTCGCTTTTATTCCACCGCAATTTATCCTATATGACGACACGGAACCAGCACGATTGTTCTGTCCAGTCACATGATGCTGGGGGCGATGGCAGGTGAAAATTAACCAACTTCGGCCACCCTCTGTTATAACAAAATGTAGATATTTACCTTCATAAGCTAAATAATCTCTTTTTAGAATCATAGTTGGCAAATTTGGGAGCAAATGCCTCCTCCATGTTGTGATGCCATACATCGACATTTGTTTACAAACTCTTCTTCTCTGGTGTCCCAGGAGTGAGGTTTTGGGGAGGTTATTTGGGGGCCATTAGTCCTCCAAGGCAAGCGCAGTAAGTTATACGTATCTGCCACCTTGTGAGGTGGAATACTGAGAACAACTGGGGGGTTTTATTACATCACATGGCACATCACATGACAGGCGGAGAACTGCGACATAGACAGTGAGGGTGCTACGTCCATGAAATCAAGAATGTTAGTTAAGCCCTGATTCATTACCTCAGATTATTATAGATTTTCCAGTTTATTCTGTGAAAAAAACTTAAAATACCATAAGAACACTGCATCACAACATCCTTAGCAAATTTAATATTGATTCATAATCGACTACACTGGCATCACTTGCATATTTACAATGGTGTGAAAAAGTGTTTGCCCCCTTCCTGATTTCTCATTTTTTTTGTATGTTTGTCACACTTAAATGTTTCAGATCATCAAACAAATTTAAATATTAGACAAAGATAACACAAGTAAACACAAAATGCAGTTTTTAAATGAAGGTGTTTATTATTAAGGGTAAAAAAAAAAAAAAAATCCAAACCTACATGTCCCTGTGTGGAAAAAGTGACCCCCTCACCCATTAAAACATGAATTAACTGTGGTTTATCACATCTGTGGAAAGCTGAGTTAAATTTCTCTAGCCACACCCAGGGCTGATTACTGCCACACCTGTTCTCAATCAAGAAATTGCTTAAATAGGACCTGCTTGACAAAGTGAAGTAGACCAAAAGATCCTCAAAAGCTAGACATCATGCTGCAATCCAAAGAAATTCAGGAACAAATGAGAAATGAAGTAACTGAGATCTGTCAGTCTGGAAAAGGTAACAAAACCATTTCTAAAGCTTAGGGACTCCAACAAACCACAGTGAGAACCATTATCCACAAATGGCGAAAACATTGAACAGTGGTGAACCTTCCCAGGAGTGGCCGTCTGACCAAAATTACCCCAAGAGCAAAGCGACGGCTCATCCAAGAGGTCACAAAAGACCCCACAACAACATCCAAAGAACTGCAGGCCTCACTTGCCCTAGTTAAGGTCAGTGTTCATGACTCTACTATAAGAAAGAAACTGGGTAAAAATGACCTGCATGGCAGAGTTCCAAGACGAAAACCACTGCTGAGCAAAAAGAACATAAAGGCTCGTCTCAGTTTTGCCAGAAAACATCTTGATGATCCCCAAGACTTTTGGGAAAATACTCTGTGGATAGATGACACAAAAGTTGAACTTTTTGGAAGGTGTGTATCCCATTACATCTGGCATAAAAGTAACACAGCATTTCAGAAAAGGAACATCATATCAACAGTAAAATATGGTGGTGGTAGTGTGATGTATCTGGGGCTGTTTTGGTGCTTCAGGACCTGGAAGACTTGCTGTGGTAAATGGAACCATGAATTCTGCTGCCTACCAAAAAATCCTGAAGGAGAATGTCCAGCCATCTGTTTGTGACCTGAAGCTGAAGCGCACTTTGGTTCTGCAGCAGGACAATGATCCAAAACACATCAGCAAGTCCACCTCTGAATGGCTTAAGAAAAACAAAATGAAGACTTTGGAGTGGCCTAGTCAAAGTCCTGACCTGAATCCGATTGAGATGCTGTGGCATGACCTTAAAAAGGCGGTTCATGCTCGAAAACCATACAGTGTGGCTGAATTACAACAATTCTGCAAAGATGAGTGGGCCAAAATTCCTCCACAGCTCTGTAAAAGACTCGTTGCTAGTTATTGCAAACACTTGATTGCAGTTGTTGCTGCTAAGGGTGGCCCAACCAGTTATTAGGTTTAGGGGGCAATAACTTTTTCACACAGGGCCATGTAGGTTTGGATTTTTTTCCCCTTAATAATAAACACCTTCATCTAAGATAAGATAAGATAAGATAAGATAAGCCTTTATTAGTCCCACAACGGGGAAATTCCAGGATTGCAACAGCACAGGGATAGCAACACTCAGAGCAACAATCAGAAGGCAAGAAAAAACAAGCAAGCAAGAGCAGCTAATATACATATGTACATATTACTATAAAATATATATATACACACACACACACACAGACACACAGTGCAGAGCATTGTAGCTGGATGGAATAAATATATGAATATATGAACACACAGTGCAGAGCATTGTAGCTAGATGGAATAAATATGTAAATATATAAACACCCACAGTATGGAGCATTGCAGCTAGGTGGAATAAATATGCAAGTATATAAACACACACAGTGCGGAGCAATGTAGCTAGATGGAATAATATGTAGATATATAAAAACACAGTGCGGAGCATTGTAGCTAGATGGAATAAATATATAGATATATAAATATAAACACACCCAGTGCAGAGCATTGTAGCTAGATGGAATAAATATGTAAATATATAAACACACACAGTGCAGAGCATTGTTGCTAGGTGGGATGAAACAGCATAACCGTCTATTTAGTTATCCTACATGGTATGATTATGTGCCCATACATATTCTCACCCTCCATAGCGACCGGTATGTTCCTAGTTGTATGCTGGAGAGGACCATTGTGTAAGTCTATTGCATCTTTTGCATTCAAAAAAAAAAACAAAAAAAAAAAAAACTATTAGTTTGTTACGTCTTTTTGCCATCTCTGCGAGCAGCCCTGCTTAGGTTGTACAGTCTGACAGCCGTTGGTAGGAAGGACCTACGAAACCTCTCGGTTGTGCACCTGGGATGATGTAGTCTGCTGCTAAATGAGCTCCTCA
The DNA here is from genome assembly GCA_020510985.1 of Pholidichthys leucotaenia. Classification (NCBI taxonomy): domain Eukaryota; kingdom Metazoa; phylum Chordata; class Actinopteri; order Cichliformes; family Pholidichthyidae; genus Pholidichthys; species Pholidichthys leucotaenia. Next base: position 207,281,464 of record CM035839.1, read on the forward strand.
GTGCATCCAGTATGTCCTGCATAGGGTGGAACTCGGACTCCAGCAGAGATGACAGTTTAGCCACCGTCCTTCTCTCTCCTATCTCCTCCATCGGATCAAGGCGTTGCCCCAGGACAGAGCTAGCTTTCTTAATCAGTTTGTTCAGTCTCTTCCTATCGGCTGCAGTAATGCCACTGCCCCAGCAGACCACTCCAAAAGTGATGGCTGATGCCACCACCGTGTCATAGAATGACTTCAGCAGCGCCCCTTGTACACCAAAAGACCTGAGTCTCCTCAGCAGGAACAGCCTGCGCTGTCCCTTCTTGTAGAGTGCGTCAGTATTGTGTGACCAGTCTAGTTTATTGTTCAGATGAATACCCAGGTACTTGTAGGATGTCACCATCTCGATGTCTGTTCCCTGTATATTTACTGGTGCTGTGAGGGGCTGCCCATGCCTGCGGCAGTCCACCACCAGCTCCTTAGTTTTCCTCGCGTTGATCTGGAGGCAGTTCCGATGGCACCAGTCCACAAAGTCCTGGATAAGCCCTCTGTACTCAGCTTCATCTCCGCTGGAGATGAGACCAACGATCGCAGAGTCATCAGAGAACTTCTGTAGATGGCAATGTGTTGTGTTGTGTGAGAAGTCCGCAGTATAAAGAGTGAACAAGAAGGGAGCCAGCACCGTTCCCTGGGGGGCCCCCGTGCTACTGATGATCGTGTCGGAAACACAGTCCCGGGTTATCACAAACTGAGGCCGGTTCGTGAGGTAGTCCAGGATCCATGATGACAGGTGCTGGTCCACCCCTGCGCGCAGCAGCTTGTCCTTCAGGATCATCGGTTGGATGGTGTTGAAAGCACTGGAGAAGTCAAAGAACATGATCCTCACCATATTCCCGGGCTTCTCCAGGTGGGACAGAGAACGGTGAAGGAGGAAGATCACCGCATCCTCCACCCCAATGCCATGCTGGTAGGCGAACTGGAGTGGATCCATCGCTGGTTCCACCAGGGGGCGGAGATGAGCAAGGAGCAGTCTCTCCAGGGTCTTCATCAAGTGGGACGTCAAGGCCACCGGTCTGAAGCTGTTCAGGTCTTTGGGGTGGGAAGTTTTTGGTACAGGTACCACACAAGATGTTTTCCACAGCTGTGGTACCCTCCCCAGTTTCAGGCTCATGTTGAAGATATACGTCACAATCCCACACAGCTGGTCTGCACAGGACTTGAGGAGCTTTGCGCTGATGCCGTCCGGTCCCGACACCTTCCTCGCCTTGATCTTCCTCAGCTCCGTCCTCACCTGGGTCTTGGTCAGGGTCAGGATGGGGGGCTGTGTGTTGGGAGTGGGGGGGGTGTCGGTGGAGTGGGGAGTGGGTAGCAGGACTTGATTTCATAGAGGCAGCAGTGGTTGTTGTGCAGACAGGGGGGAGGGCGGTTGGTCAAATCTATTGAAAAACAGATTCAGGTTGTTCGCCCACTCCCTGCCCCCCGTGGCCTGGGGGGAGGTATTCTGGAGCCCCGAGATGGTTTTGAGGTTTCTCCAGACCCCGCTGATGTCGCTCTGTTGCAGCTTGTCCTCCATCTTCTTCCTGAAGCTGTCCTTGCCTTCTCTGATCTTTCTCCTCAGCTCCCTCTGTACGGACTTCAGCATCTCCCTGTTCCCCGACCTGAAGATCCTCTTCTTCTCTCTCAGAAGTGTTTTTATCTCAGGGTTGATCCAGGGTTTGTTGTTTGAGTGACGCCGTATGGTCTTGGTGGGAACGGATTTGTCCACACAGAAGCTGAGGTAGCCCGTGAAGGTGTGAATGAGGCCATCGATGTCCTCACCATGTGGATCGCAGAGCTGCTTCCAGGCAGTGGCTTCAAAACAGTCCTTTAGAGTGTCCATTGTCTCCTCAGACCATAACTCCACAGTGTGCATGGCCGGAGGTTGTCTGTGCACTAGGGGTTTGTACACCGGTCGGAGATGAACCAAGTTGTGATCCGATCTCCCAAGTGGGGGGAGTTGTGATGAGGTGTACGCCTCCTTAGTGTTTGCGTAGAACAAATCCAGTGTTTTATTGTCTCTAGTGTGGCATGTGACATACTGGGTGAAAGTGGGCAGAATGGGAGACAGTGAAACGTGGTTGAAATCGCCTGAGATGAGGAGAAGAGCATCTGGGTGTTCTGTCTGCAGCCTGCTGGTTACTGAATGGATGACGTCACGCGCTGTCCCAGCGTTCGCCGTCGGATTTGCATAAACAACAATGCAGATCACGTGTGAGTGTTCTCTCGGGAGATATGTAAGCCTCATGCTAACAGCTAGCAACTCAATGTCTTTGCTGCAGTGTCGTTGTTTAACAGTGATATGTCCCGGTCTGCACCAGTTGTTGTTAACATACATGATCACTCCACCGCCCCTAGTTTTGCCACTCTCTGGTGTTCGGTCAGCTCGTATCATGTGAAAACCCTCCAGCTCAATGTTAGCATCTGCTGCTAGTTCAGTTAGCCACGTCTCAGTAAACAAAAGGAGAGAGCACTCCCGGTAAGTGCTATCATAACGGGAGATAGCCGCTAGCTCATCTAACTTTCCCAGTATCGACCGTACATTTCCCATGACAACAGATGGAAGGGAGGGTCTGTACCTTATATTTTTTGTCCTCCGCCTTACTCCAGCCCGGCAGCCGCGGCGTTTTCGCCTCAGTTCTCTCGGTATGTCGAGTTTTTCCAGTGGGACCGGGTGGCGGTTAAATGCTAGCAGCTCTTCCCTGTTATATCGTATCCTGCTATAAACAGTGGCTCCGTCCACCGGCTCAGGAGACATTTGGGATGATCTGTGTGTCCGTGATATAAGTGGGGTGAAAAAAAAAAAGTGATCAAAAGAGAGAGGAAGGGAAAAAAAAACTCGGAATCGAGCCGCTGTTGCAAAAGGCAGCCGACTGGTGTGGCGCCGAGAGGAAAAACTGCATTTTGTGTTTACTTCTGTTATCTTTGTCTAATATTTAAATTTGTTTGATGATCTGAAACATTAAAGTGTGACCTTAAGGGGGCAAACACTTTTTCACACCACTGTAAATCTGATCAGAATGTCAAAATAAACTACTTTGTCCCACTCTTACACTCTGTCTGCAACCAAATTTCTTCCCTTGGTATGGCTCTATATGTATTGATAGCATGTCAGTAATGTTGTCAGACATGTGTTTTCATTGGCTAGTGTGAGTATCAACAGGGAGAGGTATGGAGTGCTGCATACGTTCATGCAACACTCTTCAGAAAATTTTAAATTTTCAGAAAGGAGTGTTTTCTGGACTTTGTGAATCTTGATACCAAGGAAAGTAAAATAGCTGAAAAAACCCCGAAAAATATCAGTTGCACGATGGCCACTCTTCAGATGTGCCAGTCCACATAGGCTTTCATAGACAATGCTACATGCAGTATGCTAATAAAAGAAATATTGAGAGGCCTAGAAAAAGGAGACAAAAATCAGTTCAAGCAAATGATGGTGTGTAAGCAATTTTAATCTGATTAACTCCAGCTAAACTGATGATGTACATTAAAGACTGTAAACATTAATAGTCAATTTAAGACAAACAAGACAAAAAGACAGTGATCCAGACAGGTCCAGGATATGTCAGGAATGTCTGAACAGTTGGAGTTACTCATAGAACAGAACAAAAAATATTAAAGTGTGACACACCACCAGAAATTGAGTTTTTTCTCTTGTTAACATATCTAACATGTTTTTTATGATGTACAAGACATCAAGAGCTATAATATCACTCTCGTGTCATATCTGGTTTTTTGCTGTGAAAGTTGAGCTCCTCCCCTTGGAAAAAGGCAAGTTTAGATGCAGAATTTTTGGTGATGTAGCTATAACATGTTAACCAATCAAAACTAAGCACTGGCTGTTCAAATTTGCCTGTTTGCAGACTTTGTGTGCTGGTGGGCAGGATGTGGACGGATGTGCCACTTTTTCAAAAATTTTCATTAAAATTGAAGTCAAAGCAACTGGTCTAAAATCATTTACCATTTTAGGACAGCTGGATTTTGGAACGGGGACAACCACGGCATCTTTCCAGATCTTAGGCACATGTTGTGTCTGTAAGGACTTATTGAAAATGTAGTGGAATACAGGACTCAATTCATGTGCACAGGACTTTACCAAGCGCCCACATATATTATCAGGGCCCTTACGTTTGTTCACTTTTACAGCACAGAACACCCTTTTAACATCCTTCACCTCAATATTAAAGTGATAAGATGAGCCTTTATTAGTCACACAATGGGGAAATTCCAGGATTGCAACAGCACAGGGATAGCAACACTCAGAGCAACAATCAAGAAGACAAGAAAAACACTTCCGGTTATGGCGGCCGCCTAGAAGGACACGTATCACTCTGCTCTGCCCCTGGAAATAAAAATTCGGCAAATAACTCTCTCATTTGGAACAGAACTTTTCCCAGCGTTTGGGTGAGGATATGCCGGTGAAGACTAAGGCTGGGAAATCAGGAGGGGGAAAAATTGAATCGCCGAAGCAGTCCAAATTAACGGACTTTAAAGTTTGTGGCGCAGTAGAAAGAGCTGCGGATATGGCGGATGAAACTAGCGGTGGTGCGGTAACTGCTGCTGCTGACGATGGCGGCACAGGTGCAGTGCTGGCTGCCATTAGCTCAATGAGAGCAGATTTTTCCGCTAAACTTGATGGGATTATGGCAGCGTTGGATGCAATGAGAAAGGAGTTGGGTGACTGCGTGGAGCGAGTGACGCAGGCGGAGCTTCGTGTTTCAAGTGCGGAGGATGAAATTAGCGGACTTCAAATAAAGGTGCGCACTTTGGAAAAAAAAAAATAAAGATCTGGAAAATAGCGTTCTGGACTTGGAATCTCGGTCCAGAAGGAACAACCTGAGGCTGGTGGGTTTACCGGAGGGAGCCGAAGGTCGTGATTCATGCTCCTTTTTGGAGGGGTGGATCCCGGAGGCGCTGAACAACGCGGAGCTAAAATCATCAGTCGTCTTGGAAAGCTCCCACCGAATTGGCCCACCGAGAGGTAACAAGGCAGCACCGAGGACGCTAATTATGAAGTTTCTCAGCTACAGAGACAGGATGACGATCTCCAACGCGGTGCGGGCCAAAGGAGAAATTAAATACCAAGATCAGCAGGTGCGGTTCTACCCAGATCTGGCCTCAGGAATCCAACAATTAAGGAAGCAGTTTGACCCCATCCGCAAAGAACTGCGCAACCTTGAGATTCGTCATGGAGTGATTCACCCTGCAAGACTTCTGGTCACATATGAGGGCAGAACACGCATCTTCAAGACCCCCGAGGAGGTGCAGGAGCTCATCAAGAAGATCCAGGAAGAGACTGGTGGGAGCTAAGCATGAACAGAATATAGGGTAGAATATTTGAGCATTTAACTGATTAGAAGCATATAACAAGATTACAAAATATAGAATGTATTACATATTAAAAAAAAAAAAAAAAGTACAAAATTGCTAAAAAAAATTTGGAGTTAAATTGGAAAATTACGGAAGAGAGTTAATGTTACGTTATTAAAAGCAGTAGAGTTAGGGTGATTGGGAGGATGAAGAAGGAGTGGCTTTGGCTGATCCTCGTGGGTGTGGAACGGTCGATGGCTATATCGGGAGACGGAATTTTTCTTTTGCTTTTGGGGGGATTGCCACAAATGTGGGAAGGGGGAATTTGTGTGTAGTTTGTAGGGTGAATGTTCAACCACTCATTTTTTTGCTTTTCTGTTTGAGCATGTTTACACTGCAAGGTAATCCCAAACTCCCTATTGATTATAAATCAAAGCGTTAATCTTAATTTAACTTCATGGAATTGCAGAGGTCTACAAAATTTAAAAAAACTTAAACAAGTTATGAATAAAATAAAAGACATGGGTTCAAAAATTGTGTTTTTACAAGAAACTCATCTAATAGAGCAAGATGTAAAAAGAATTAGGAGTAGATGGCAAGGAAATGTTTTCACCTCATCATTTTCATCCCGAGCCAGGGGAGTTATGACTCTCATACATAAATCAGTTCCATTTCAAGTGAAAAATGTAATTGGAGACAAATTTGGAAGATATGTAATCATTCAAGGATCTTTGCTATTAGAAAACATAAATTTGGTGAACTTATATGGTCCCAATATAGATGATCAAAAGTTCTTTGCCAATTTATTTCTTATCTTATCATCACTTACAGGGCAACATATAATAGCAGGGGATTTTAATTGTACATTGAATCCCAGTATAGATAGATCAACAGGACTGGACTGTACGCACAATGGATGTAGGATGACCATTAATCATTTTATGAAAGAATTGAAATTGATAGATATATGGAGAGAAATGAAACCACAAGTTAAAGCCTACTCTTGTTATTCCAATACCTACAAGACATTCTCACGTATAGATTATTTTTTGATCTCCACAGAATTAAGGTCCAAGATTCAAAACTGTTTTTATGATAACATCGTGATCTCTGATCATGCACCCTGCTGTCTAATGTATGTAGATAAGAAATTGACAAAGGAACCAGGTAGATGGCAATTTCAGCATAAATGGCTTCAGGATGAGGAATTTGTTAAGTATATAGAAAAACAGATAGATGAGTTCTTTGATATCAATACTACACAAACATCAGCATGTGTAAAGTGGGAGGCTTTCAAAGCTTTTATTAGGGGACATATTATTAGTTATACAGGTTCAAAATCTAAGAAGACTCGAGAGGAGAGAGTCCAATTGGAACATAAAATAAAAATTCTTCAAGAAAGAGTATATGCAGGAAGAGATCCAAGGTTGGAGAACGAATTACTGATTTTGAGAGCTGAATATGACAAAAAATCAGCGAATAGAGCTGCCTCGAGTCTTCTAAGATTGAAACAATCTTTTTATGAACAAGGTGAAAAATCAGGAAAGTTATTGGCATGGCAGATTAAACAATTAGAATCTAAAACACCAATTACCAGTATTATAAGTAACGGACAGGTAGTTATAGATCCTTCAGAAATTAATAGAGCCTTTAGAGATTACTATGAAAAATTATATGATACCAAAAATGAATCTGACTTAACAAAACTACATGGGTTTTTGAATGAACTATTTATACCGTGTATTCCAAATGAAAATAGGGAGATACTGGAGTCTAAAATTAGTCAAGAAGAAGTTGGACTAGCCATTGATAATATGAAATCAGGAAAAAGTGCAGGACCAGATGGTCTTCCAGTTGACCTTTATAAAAAATTTAAGAATAAATTAACAAAACCTTTTTTGGAAATGGTTTTAGAAGCATTTCAAAATAGTAATTTACCATCATATATGAATAATGCCTTAATTATACTGTTGCCAAAACCAGGTAAGCCCTCTAATAAATGTGAAAGAAGAGACCAATAAGCCTATTAAATGCCGACCTTAAGATAATTTGTAAAATTTTAGCAAGACGAATACAAGAAATTTTACCAAATATTATTAATCGAGATCAGAATGGCTTTATAAAGGGAAGACAAGGCTTCCATAATGTAAGAAGACTATTTAATATTATTTATTCTAATAAAGAAGCACCGGATACAGCTCTCTTATCACTGGATGCCGAAAAAGCCTTTGATAGAGTTGAATGGCCCTTTCTTTTTGAAGTCTTACAAAGGTTTGGACTTGGAAATAATTTCATAAAATGGGTTCAGATAATATATAATAATGCTACTGCAGAAATTCTAACAAATAACAATATTTCAAAATCAATAAAAATCAATAGAGGATGTCGACAAGGCTGTCCACTTTCACCTTTACTGTTTACTATGGCAATTGAACCTTTTGCGATGGCGATACGTCTACAGTCACAAATATATGGAATTAAAGTTGGACCAACAGAACATAAAATCTCCCTGTATGCCGATGACATAATTTTGTTTATGTCGAATCTTAAAAAATCAATTCCGACCTTGTTGAATTTAATAAAGAATTTCGGGGAAATATCAGGATATAAAATAAATAAAACTAAATCTTCAATATTAATGCTAAATGAGACCCAGAGAAATTACCCAGCCCCTAAGGTAAATCAATTCAAAGTTGTAAATCAATTCAAATATTTAGGAATCCAAATTGTGCCTAAGCTAGAATCAGTCGCCAGTGTCAATTATGAAGCCTTAATGACAGATATTGATGAGTTACTTCAGAGATGATGTCACTACCAATGTCGATGATCGGGAGAGTTAATATACTTAAAAGTAATATCTTACCTAAAATACTTTATTTATTTCAATACATTCCCTTACCACCACCTTTAGATTTATTCTCAAGAATTAAAAAAAAGTTAGTGGAATTTATATGGAACAACAGGAGGGCTAGATTACGTCTGTCTTTATTATATTTACCATTTGATCGTGGAGGTCTGAAATGTCCAAATTTTATGTTGTATTATTGGTCGGCACAACTGAGGTCTATGACATATTATTTTTCATCAAATGATCTCCCTCACTGGACTGAAATGGAATCATACAATTTACCTTTACCTCTTCCCATATTCATATACTCAGATTCGGCAAAAAAATTACAAAAACAAGTTAAAAATCCATTTGTAAAGCATATGATCAAAATATGGTGTGAAGCTAAAAACTATTTAAAAGAACCACAGTTATTGTCACAATTTAGTCCAATATGGGGTAATCAATATTTTAAACCAGGGAGAGCGGACGCTGTATTTAAAGTATGGAATTTAAAAGGGATACAAAAGATTCAGGATTTATATTTGCCATGTGCAGAAAACATAATGTCTTTTGAAGAGTTGAGGATCAAATTTAATCTCAATAGAACACATTTTTTTAAATATCTTCAACTTAGAAACTTTATTCGATCAAATCAAAATAAAGCTCTCACTCGACCTATCTATTCATCCTTGGAAAAAATGTTGATGAAAGATAGTAAAAGAAAGGGTATTATTTCAGAGTTTTATAACTCATTGACACTATTTTCAAGTGAAAATTCACTGAAAAGATTAAACTACTGGAAAGAAGATCTGCAAACTGAAATTTCAGAGGAACAATGGGAATTGGCTTGTACAGAAGCTCAAACCAAATCAATAAATGTACGCCTTAAATTGATACATTTCAAATGGTTAATGCGGATGTATGTTACACCGGAGGAGTTAAATAGATATAACAAAAATATACCAGATACGTGCACAAAATGTATGGAAAGTAAAGGAACTCTATTTCATTGTGTATGGGAATGTAGATTAATAAGAATGTTTTGGGAAGAGGTGAGGGTAACAATTGAAAAAATAATCTCAAAACAAATCATATTGAATCCTAAACTGTTTTTGTTGGGTCTGTACCCAGAAAAGCATAATTTTAATAAAAGTGAAAGAACATTCATAGACGTCAGTTTGCTTAATGCCAAAAAATGTATTGCACTATTATGGAAAAAGACTCATAGACCAGATGTGACTCAGTGGTTAAGACAGATGTTAACAAACCTTCCATTAGAAAGAATAACATATATACTGAAATCAAAGGAAATTGTGTTTGAGAATATATGGAGACCTTTTATTGATTATGTAAAAAATTTAAACATAACTCTTGAAGAAGAAGGTGAATGATATGTGTGGACCTTGTAAATTCCAAACTGGTGAACACAATATGTATACTTATGTGTTGGATTGTCTAGACTAAACAGAGGAGCATTGTTGAAGATTTGATTTTGTTGGTGGTTGTTGGTGTTTTTTAGTGCATTTTTTTTTTTTGTAGTACTTTAGTGTTAGTGTTTGACTGTTTGTATCATGTTTGTTTAAAAAAAAAAAAGGTTCAATAAAGATATTGTGGAAAAAAAAAAGAAGACAAGAAAAACAAGAGCAGCAAATATACAGTACATATGTACATATAAATATATAAACAGTGCGGAGCATTGTAGCTGAATGGAATAAATATATAAATATATATACACACAGTGCGGAGCATTGTAGCTAGATGGAATAAACAGCATAACCGTCTGCTTAGTTATCCTACATAGTATGAATATGTACCCATACATATTGTCACCCTCCGTAGCGACCGATATTGTCCTAGTTGTATACTGGAGGGGACCATTGTGTAAGTCTATTGCGTCTTTTGCATTCAATACTATTAGGTCGTCATGTTTTTTTGCTATCTCTGCGGCAGCCCTGCTTAGGTTATACAGTCTGACAGCCGTAGGTAGGAAGGACCTGCGAAACCTCTCAGTTGCGCACCTAGGATGATGTAGTCTGCTGCTAAATGAGCTCCTCAGTGCGTTCAGTGTGTCCTGCATAGGGTGGGACTCAGACTCGGACTCCAGCAGAGATGACAGTTTAGCCACCATCCTTCTCTCTCCTATCTCCTCCACTGGGTCAAGGCGCTGCCCCAGGACAGAGCTAGCTTTCTTGATCAGTTTGTTCAGTCTCTTCCTATCGGCTGCTGTAATGCCACTGCCCCAGCAGACCACTCCAAAAGTGATGGCTGATGCCACCACCGTGTGGTAGAATGTCTTCAGCAGCGCCCCTTGTACACCAAAAGACCTGAGTCTCCTCAGTAGGAACAGCCTGCGCTGTCCCTTCTTGTAGAGTGCGTCGGTATTGTGAGACCAGTCTAGTTTATTGTTCAGATGAACACCCAGGTACTTGTAGGATGTCACCATCTCAATGTCTGTTCCCTGTATGTTTACTGGTGCTGTGAGGGGTTGTCCTTGCCTGTGCTGATTGTCTTTGAGTTTCTGTTTCAAACCTTGGGTTTCTGTGCTAAAATCAAAGGAGCCAAAACAACCATAAAAACAAAGAGCATTAGCCAGCTCAGTGTCTGAATTAAAACTAAAAACACACAAATCTAAAAACACGCGAATCTAAAAACACACGATTACTGCGCTCTGTGCTCTGAAGGCCTGCAATAGTTTTCATACTGGCCCAGGTTGAACCAAGTCTCTTTGTTGCCATCTTACTTTCCAACTCTGATTTATAATTGTTTTGCTCTTAAAATTTCGGCTTTCAGCTGTTTTGTGGCAACCTGCAGCTAAGAAACAACCCCCTGTTTATAGGCAAGTGCTTTCCTCTGTAAGCAGGATTTAACTGATTTTGTAACCCATGGCTTAAGATAAGATAAGATAAGATAAGCCTTTATTAGTCCCACAACGGGGAAATTCCAGGATTGCAGCAGCACAGGGATAGCAACACTCAGAGCAACAATCAGAAGGCAAGAAAAAAAAAAAAAAAAAAAAACAAGCAAGCAAGAGCAGCTAATATACATATGTACATATTACTATAAAATATATATATACACACACACAGACACACAGTGCAGAGCATTGTAGCTGGATGGAATAAATATATGAATATATAAACACACAGTGCAGAGCATTGTGGCTAGATGGAATAAATATGTAAATATATAAACACCCACAGTACGGAGCATTGCAGCTAGGTGGAATAAATATGTAAGTATATAAACACACACAGTGCGGAGCATTGTAGCTAGATGGAATAAATATACAGATATATCAATATGAACACACCCAGTGCTGAGCATTGTAGCTAGATGGAATAAATATGTAAATATATAAACACACACAGTGCAGAGCATTGTTGCTAGATGGGATGAAACAGCATAACCCTCTACTTAGTTATCCTACATGGTATGATTATGTGCCCATACATATTCTCACCCTCCATAGCGACCGGTATTTTCCTAGTTGTATGCCAGAGGGGACCATTGTGTAAGTCTATTGCATCTTTTGCATTTAAAAACTATTAGTTTGTTACGTCTTTTTGCTATCTCTGCGAGCAGCCCTGCTTAGGTTGTACAGTCTGACAGCCGTTGGTAGGAAGGACCTACGAAACCTCTCGGTTGTGCACCTGGGATGATGTAGTCTGCTGCTAAATGAGCTCCTCAGTGCATTCAGTATGTCCTGCATAGGGTGGAACTCGGACTCCAGCAGAGATGACAGTTTAGCCACCGTCCTTCTCTCTCCTATCTCCTCCACCGGATCAAGGCGCTGCCCCAGGACAGAGCTAGCTTTCTTAATCAGTTTGTTCAGTCTCTTCCTATCGGCTGCTGTAATGCCACTGCCCCAGCAGACCACTCCAAAAGTGATGGCTGATGCCACCACCGTGTCATAGAATGTCTTCAGCAGCGCCCCTTGTACACCAAAAGACCTGAGTCTCCTCAGCAGGAACAGCCTGCGCTGTCCCTTCTTGTAGAGTGCGTCAGTATTGTCTGACCAGTCTAGTTTATTGTTCAGATGAACAATGGCTTGTTGTTGGGATATATTTTGACACGTTTACGTGGAACGATCATGTCTCTACAGAAAGCCATGTATGAGCATGCCACGTCCACTAAAGAGTCCAAATCGTCTCCGCAGTCTAGCATGAACACCTCCCAGTCCGTACAGTTAAAGCATTCCTGGAGGCAGTGCACTGAATCCTCTGTCCACACGTTTATGTCTCTGGTCTTCGCCTTGTCTCATCTGAGAGGAGTTTTATATGTGGGCAGCAAATATACACTGTTGTGCTCTGAGGATCCTAAAGGGGGAAGGGGAATAGATTTATAGGCCCTCTCAATGGATCCATAGCACAGGTCCATTGCCTTTTTTCGCCTGGTTGGGCAGGAGACATACTGATAAAAGTTTTTAAGTGTCTTCTTTAAAGAAACATGGTTAAAATCCCCAAGGATAAAATTTGGAGCCTCTGGGGAAATCGACTGCAACCGCTGTACCACATCAAAGACGGTGCTGGAGGCGGAGTCAGCATCTGCCCTCGGGTGAATGTACACAGTTATTATGAAAAGTTGGGGGAACTCACAGGGCAGATAAAAGGGGCGTAGTGACACGGACAGAAGCTCCACATCTGGTGTACAGATGCGCTCTCTGACCGTAACAGATGTACAGTACTGTTTATTAATATATAAGTATACACCGCCGTTTCCCTGCTACCTCTTCCTGCCGATCCGAGCGAAGTGGGGCTCCAAAGCCATCAATCCACAGGTCCGCATCCCGGTCATGCGCCGTAAGCCACGTCTCCGTGTAAGCCATGACACAGCAGTTCTTGAAATCGTTCTGATATCGTACATTCCCTTGAATTTCATCCACTTTATTTCTCAGGGATTGTACATTCCCCATAATAATGGAAGGAAGAGGAATGCGGTTAAGCTGACGCCTCCTCAGGCTTAATCTTACGCCGCCACGCTTTCCGCGTTTCCTCCTCTTGTCTCTCTTTTCATCGCTGTGTCCATGAAAATCTCTTAAAATAAAATTATTTATTTAGTTATTATGCTTATTGAGCTGACGAAATTGCAGCCTTATTGCTCTATCTTTTTCTTGTGTGTTGTTTACAACAATGACGCAGACCATTGGTCGAATTCAAGTTGAGTGACCATGGAGGACTGTTTTGATTGATTACACATTCGAGGGGGCTGAAAAGTTCATAGTGGTCAAATTTGACAAAATGTGGTTTGTTTTTGAACATAGTTCAACATATTCATACTATGTAGGGTAACTAAATAGACAGTTATGCTGTTTATTCCATCTAGCTACAATGCTCCGCACTGTGTGTGTGTGTGTGTGTGTGTGTGTGTGTGTGTGTGTGTGTGTGTGTGTGTGTGTGTGTGTGTGTGTACAGTATATATATATATATGTGTGTGTACATACGTATATTCACTGCTCTTATTTTCTTCTAAATTATTGCTCTGAGTGTTGCTATTCCTGTGCTGTTGCAATCCTGGAATTTCCCCATTGTGTGACTAATAAAAGCTTATCTTATCTTAGTTTCCCCTTCGGTCCACAACCTTCTTCCATCGGTGTTGCAGCGCTTGAATCCCTGCAGTTGAAAAGTAAACCACATTTGGGTTACATTGGGGTGACTGAGTGAGTGAATGAGTGAGTGAGTGAGAGAGAGAGAGTGTTTGAGTTTTAAAAAATGGTTTTATTGTACAATTCAAAAATGTAAGAACACCAATATCATGCCCCCAAGTGTGTCACATCTCAAAAGTGCAAACAAAACTCATCCCCCTCTCCCACAGAACACAAAACATTCCCCACGGCCCATGTATTTGTGAATGCCTCCAAATTGTCCACCATTTGATAGTAAGAGAACTCCACTGGAGTCTGACTTTCAACAAGGCCTTGAAAGCAGACACAGGATCCACATTGCCAGCGTTGGTAGCCCGATTTTTCCTTGTCAGCCAGATGGCAAGTTTAGCAGTACCAGATAGGAAGTTCATCAAAGTGTGCGCAGACTTCTTCGCCACTTTATACTTTGGACAGTAAATGAACAAACCAAAAGAGAAACATTCACCCAAAGCCCAAAACCACACTTTCAAAAGATCAAAAAGCCCAGATAAACGAAAACATTGAACAAACAAATGCTCCAGGGTCTCAATTTGGGAGCAAAACAAACATTCCTCCCCCACAGTTGGATCCAGGTGTGCTCTGTATTTATTCGTAGCTATTGCCCCATGAACAATCCTCCACTGGAGATCTGCCATCCGTTTCTCAATAGGGAGCTTGTATATGCACCACTAGCTGCCTTTCGGGGAGACCTCTGGCCCCAAAAAGCCCGCCTACTTCGACTCCTTCACGTCCATCAGAGAGCGCAGATTCAGAACTTTCACACAGATGTGATACACCGTCTTCGTTCCCACAAACTGGAACTTGCCCAGACGAGGATTTCTGAAGGCCAGCAGGCGATCCTCTCCCCCCTGCCACTCCCTCACAGCTGGACTTATGGAAAGGGCAGGAAAGTTGGACACAGTGTCGTCATCCCATTGAGTGGAAAGAGTACGGTTTTCCGCAAACGCTTGGAGCAGTCGTGGCAGGGCGGCGCACACTTCCCCCACCACCCTCTGCAGCAGTCTGACAGATGTAATGTTGGCACTCCGCCTCAGCGTTTCCATCGATGTGGTCGACATCTTCATAAGATGACCAAGCTTGGTACAGCGTGCCTGTCGTAAACAAGTTCGCAGACTGACCTACTGCAGCACCTGAGTGTCGATGAATTGATTGAAAAACAGTGGTTCCTCGAACAGCCACATGCCCGGTGTCTCGTCAGGGAAGCGGGCTACGGCGAAGACTTGCCATGCATGCAAGACGGATGTGTAAAAAGCAGAAAGTCCAGTAAGGTCCACCTCCCCAGATGTCACGAGGAAGAGCTGCTTATCATAGCCCAAGCGGCCAACTCTCCTCAGGAGCAGTTTTGCAGTGTCCATCCAGCAGGGGCCACATCCGTAAAGGAGGCGTTGTGTAGTCTGAAGCCTAAAACAGGCGATCTTGGAGTGTATGTCCACCATGCCCTGTCCTCCCTCGGCAACAGGCAGGTAGAGAACAGCCGCACGGACCCAATGTCGACCAGACCAAAAGAAATCCACGATGATCTTCTGAACCTCCTCCACCAGGCTCCTGGGCGGTGTCAAAGCAACAAGCCTATGCCAAAGAGCCGAAGCGACCAGATTATTGGCGACCAGAACCCTGCCCCTATATGACAGCTGTGGTAGCAACCATTTCCATTTAGAAAAGCGAGCACACACCTTGTCCTTAACACCCTCCCAGTTCTTGCGTTCAAATTCCTCAGAGCCCAGAAAAACCCCCAACACTTTGAGACCAGCTTTCCCCCAATGAAGACCTCCGGGTAGCCGAGGAATGTCCTGATGTGACCACTGGCCCACCAATAGACCCTCACTCTTGGCCTAATTCACCCGTGCAGAAGATGCCCTTTCATAAATAGATAAAGTGTCCACCAGACGCTGTACATCCCTATGGGATGTGATTTAAACGCTGACGTCGTCCACGTAAGCAGACAAGATGATTGGGTGGCAACTGCTGGAGGGCCCCGGCAGAACCAGACCACCCAGCTGAGTGCGCAACCTGCACAGCAAATGCTCAATAGCCAAGCTGTACAGTTGACCTGAGATTGGACAACCCTGCCTTATTCCCCGGTGTACAGGGATTGGCCGACTCAGCCCTGCCCCCATCTTTACCAAACACTCCAATATATAACAGATTGACCCACCTCAAAAACATATTGCCAAAACCAAACCCCTTCAGTGTGGAAAACAAATAGGAATGGTCAACCCTATCAAATGCCTTTTCTTGGTCCAAAGACATAATACCGAACTGTAAGTCATAACATTTACTGAGCTGGAGAACATCACGTATGAGAAAAATATTGTCCATAATGGTCCGGTCAGGAATACAATATGTTTGATCTCTGTCTACGATCAAATCCAATACATTGTTCAGTCTATTTGACAGGGCTTTCGAAAGCACCTTGTAGTCCGTGCAAAGAAGAGCCACGGGCCTCCAGTTTTTCAGCAAGGCCAAGACCCCCTGCTTAGGCAGCAGAGATAGCACTGCACGGCGGCAGGAGACAGGTAAGGTTCCCTTTCTGTAACAGGCAGTTAGTACGTCATAGAAGTCTGATCCAATAATATTCCAAAAATGCTTAAAGAAGTCAGAAGAAAGACCATCAAGTCCAGGTGCGCGTCCCAGAGCCATCTGATTAACAGCCACAGTTAACTCATCCAAAGTCAGGGCACAGTCCAGAGCGGCCCTGTCCTCCGGGCTGAGCACCGGAAGACCTTCGAAGAGCTGGTTTTGAGATTTCATGCAACACGGTTCCGCACCAAACAGGGCCCCGTAATAATCCACTGCATGGCGCCGCATCTCGGATGGATTTGTAGTCATTTGACCATCTGGGAGCGTCAAGCAAGTCATCAACTTCTTTTTTGCAGCAGACTTCTCCAGATTGAAGAAGAAGGACGTTGGGGCATCCATGTCCTGCGTGCGAGTGAACCGTGACCTCACAAGTGCTCCCTTCACTCTTTCCTGCATTAATGTGCGCAGGGCCGATCTCTTCTCCTGCAGCAAAGGACCTGCGGTAGAATCCTGATCCGTAACCAAACTGTCCTCCAGCCTCTTGACAGTGTCCTCAAGTTCACCGACCTTGGCCTTGAGAGAGAGAGAGAGAGCGAGAGAGAGAGTTTGAGTTTTAAAAAAATGCCTTTATTGCACAATTCAAAAAATGTAAGAGCACCAATATCATTCCACCAAGTGGCTCACATTGGAAAAGTGCAAACATAAGTCATCCCCCCCCCACACACACACAACACAAAGTAGTCCCTGCAGTCCACCTATTCCACATTGCCAGTGGCAGTAGTCCGAGTCTTCCTTGTAGTCCGTGCAAAGACGAGCCACAGGCCTCCAGTTCTTAAGCAAGGCCAAGTCCCCTTCCTCCGGCAGCAGAGATAGCGCTGCGCGCCTGCAGCCAATTCCGTTGTACGTCCCAGAGACATTTTCCTCATCTCAGATGGATTGCAGTCCTTAGACCATGCGGAATTTTTAAGCAAGTCATCGTTGCAGCAGGCTCGTCCAGATTGTAGAAAGAAAACGTTGGGGCATCCATGCCCTGCAGGCGAGTAAACCGTGACCTTGTAGTCCGTGCAAAGAAGAGCCACAGGCCTCCCGTTTTCAAGCCAGGCCAAGTCCCCGTCCTCAGGCAGCAAAGATGGTGCTGCGCGCCGGCAGGAGACCGGTAAAGATCCAGTTCTGTGACAGTCAATTACAGTCAATTAGAAACGTCATAAAAGTCTGATTGAACAATATCCCAAAAATGCGTAAAACAGGCAGAAGAACGATCGCCATTTATTCCTTCTGTCGGGCACGCTTGACCCCTGTTCCCCCTGCTGCTTTATGCAGGGCCGTCAGGTGTTTTTTGAGGCGAAAACGTTTCTTTTCATCCAGAAGGTCAAGACCAACCTGCCTTCTTAGCACATTAACAGACTTGATGAATTTATCAGTGTCACTGAAGTAGTCAGTGACTTTAATGGCCTTGTTACAGGTTTCATCCAGAAAAGCATTTATTTCTTCCAGTGAATACAAACTCGTGTTTGTACTGCATGTTGCCTCAATAGACTCAGTATTAGACACAGTGTCGGGATCAGATTCCATTTCCTCGTCAGCACAACTCAGCTGAGAGAGAGAGAGAGTTTTAAGAAATCCCTTTATTGTACAATTCAAAAATGTAAGATCACCGATACCAGCATTCCACCAAGTGTCTCACATTTCAAAAGTGCAAACATAACTCATCCCCCTCTCCCACAGAACACAAAATATTCCCTACAGTCCATCTATTGGTGAATACCTCCAAATTGTCCACCATTTTATAGTAAGAGTACTCCACCTGGAGAGAGAGAGAGAGAGAGAGAGAGAGAGAGAGAGAGAGAGAGAGAGAGAGAGAGAGAGAGAGAGAGAGAGAGAGAGAGAGAGAGAGAGAGAGAGAGAGAGAGAGAGAGAGAGAGAGAGAGAGACTTTCTTTGACTTTTAAAATAAGCCTTTATTGCACACTTCAAAAAAATGTAAGCACACCAACATCATTCCACCAGGTGTGTCACATAGGAAAAAGTGCAAACTGAAGTGTTCCCCCTCCACACAACACAGAGCAGTCCTTGCAGTCCACCTATTCCACATTGGCAGTGGCAGTAGTGCGAGTCCTCCCCGTAGTCCGTGCAAAGACGAGCCAGAGGACCCCGCCAGTTCCGTTGCACATCCCAGAGACAGTTTCCCCATCTCAGAAGGATTGGAGTCCTTAGACCATGTGGGTTTTTCAAGCAAGTCAACTGTGCAGCAGTCTCGTCCAGAGTGTAGAAAGAAAACGGTGGGGCGTCCATGCCCTGCAGGTAAAGATCCAGTTCCGTGACAGTCAATTACAGTCAATTAAATGTCATATACAAGTCTGATCAAACAATATCCCAAAAATGTGTAAAACAGACAGAGGAACGACCGCCATTTATTCCTCCTGTCGGGCGCGCTTGACCGCCGTTCTCCCTGCTGCTTTACACAGGGCTGTCAGGTGTTTCTTGAGGCGAAAACATTTCCTTTCATCCAGGAGGTCAAGACCAACCTGCCTTCTTAGCACATCAACAGACTTAATGAATTTATCAGTGTCACTGAAGTAGTCGGTGACCTTAATGGCTTTGTTATAGGTTTCATCCAGAAAAGCATTTATTTCTTCCAGTGAATACAAACTCGTGTTTGTACTGCAGTTTGCCTCAAGAGACTCAGTATTAGACACAGTGTCGTTATCAGATTCCATTTCCTCGTCAGCACAACTCAGCTGACTGTTTGGTTCTCCTGGGCCAGGGGATTCATCATGGGCCACATTTTCCTGGATGCCACCCTCAGCAGCTGACTGTCGCTGTTCCATCCCCCGCTGTGTAACGGTAGCAGCCTCCGGAAGCACAGCCGCTGATGTCACACAGCGAGATTCTGACGCACCATCAGGTCGGTGCTCCGTCCCCTCCTCCGAAGCGGTAGCAGCTGCCGGAGGCACAGCTGCTGACGTCACACAGCGAGATGATTGTGACGCACCATCAGTGACATTTTTGGCGCCATCGCTATCAACGCTCCCGGCCGTAAGCTGGGCCGCGGGCGCCACAGCCGGGCTGTCCACAGACACAGTGGCAGGCTCCAAAGTAGGGGCGGCGGAAGGCCCCGCAACATCGCCCGCATTAGCGGCAGCAGCGGAGGCCGCGCCGCCGTCCGCAGCTGCGGCGTGAGCGGAGGGCTCGCCGCCGGCACCATCCGCGGCCCCATCAGGGCCCTCCGCCCGCTGCCTGTGCGGACAAGCGAACCGTTTATGGCCCACGTCTCCACATTCAAAACACTTCATCTGTCCTGAGCTCGCATACACCATATAGGATCCGTCCCCGTGTTTGACCCTGAAGGACACTTCCAGAGTTTGAGTGGGCGAGTCGAGAAACATGAACACCTGTCGCCTGAGTGATTTCACATGTTTTAACTTGGTGGCCTTGCATCCCAAAGTCAGAGTTGTAAACGGGCCCGCAAACTTCCCAAATCTGCGGAGCTCCGTCGCCAACTGCTCGTCAGTGATGAAAGGTGGAACACATGAGACGGTGATTCTCGTTGATGGGACAGATAAGGGGGACACCTGCACATACGTTTCCCCGATAACAACACCGCTTACAATCAGGGTGTGGACATAGTCTTCAGGTGCCAGAAACACAACTACAGCTCTATTCATTCGGGACGTAAAGCAGATCGCATCATGGCCCACCTGCTCGGCCACAGCCTCTAGGACCTCCTCCACAGTAACAGTGCTGTCCGGGGGAACGATCCTCACCCCCTGGTGGATGGTTGGAGGTGGCTTTTCCAAGGTCGCCATCCTCCACACAAAAAATCCAAAACTGGAAAAGCAGCCAGTAGTAGAAAACCGAAAAAAAGTCCAAACAAGCCACGGAGTTCCCTATTTCCGCCCTCCTCCTTCGGCCGCGAGAGAGAGAGAGAGAGAGAGAGAGAGAGAGAGAGAGAGAGAGAGAGAGAGAGAGAGAGAGAGAGAGAGAGAGAGAGAGAGAGAGAGAGAGAGAGAGAGAGAGAGAGAGAGAGAGAGAGAGAGAGAGAGAGAGAGACTTTGACTTTTAAAATAAGCTTTTATTGCACACTTCAAAAAAATGTAAGCACACCAACATCATTCCTCCAAGTGTGTCACATTGGAAAAAGTGCAATCTGAAATGTTCCCCCCCCACACACACAACACAGAGCAGTCCCTGCAGTCCACCTATTCAAAGATCCAGTTCTGTGACAGTCAATTAAATGTCATATACAAGTCTGTTCAAACAATATCCCAAAAATGTGTAAAACAGGCAGAGGAACGACCGCCATTCATTCCTCCTGTCGGGCGCGCTTGACCGGCGTTCCCCCTGCTGCTTTACGCAGGGCTGTCAGGTGTTTCTTGAGGCGATAACGCTTCCTTTCATCCAGGAGGTCAAGACCAACCTGCCTTCTTAGCACATCCACAGACTTAATGAATTTATCAGTGTCACTAAAGTAGTCGGCGACCCTAATGGCTTTGTTATAGGTTTCATCCAGAAATGCATTTATTTCTTCCAGTGAATACAAACTCGTGTTTGTACTGCATTTTGCCTCAATAGACTCAGCATTAGACACAGTGTCGTTCTCAGATTCCATTTCCTCGTCAGCACAACTCAGCTGACTGCTTGGTTCTCCTGGGCCAGTGGATTCATCATGGGCCACATTTTCCTGGACGCCACCCTCAGCAGCTGACTGTCGCTGTTCCATCCCCCGCTGTGTAACGGTAGTAGCCTCCGGAAGCACAGCCGCTGATGTCACACAGCGAGATTCTGACGCACCATCAGGTCGGTGCTCCGTCCCCTCCTCCGAAGCGGCAGCAGCTGGCGGAGGCACAGCCGCTGACGTCACACAGCGAGATGATTGTGACGCACCATCAGGTCGGTGCTCCGTCCCCTCCTCCGAAGCGGTAGCAGCTGTCGGCGGCACAGTTGTTGACATCACACAGCGAGATGATTGTGACGCACCATCAGTGACCTTTTTGGCGCCATCGCCAACCACGCTCTCGACCGCAAGCTGGGCCGCGGGCGGCGCAGCCGGGCCGTCCACAGACACAGCGGCAGGCTCCGGAGCTGGCACCATCCGCAGCTCCATCAGGGCCCTCCGCCCACTGCCTGTGCAGACAAGCGAACCGTTTATGGCCCACGTCTCCACATTCAAAACACTTCATCTGTCCTGAGCTCGCATACACCATGTAAGATCCGTCCCCGTGCTTGACCCTGAAGGAGACTTCCAGAGTCTGAGTGGGCGAGTTGAGAAACATGAACACCTGTCGCCTGAGCGATTTCACATGTTTGAACTTGGCGGCCTTGCATCCCAAAGGCAGAGTTGTAAACGGGCCCGCAAACTTCCCAAATCTGCGGAGCTCCGTCGCCAGCTGCTCGTCAGTGATGAAAGGTGGAACACCTGAGACGGTGATTCTCGTTGATGGGACAGATAAGGGGGACACCTGTACATACGTTTCCCCGATAACCACACCGCTTACAATCAGGGTGTGGACATCGTCTTCAGCCGCCAGAAACACAACCACAGCTCTATTCATTCGGGAAGCAAAGCAGACCGCGTCAGGGCCCACCTGCTCGGCCACAGCCTCCAGGACCTCCTCCACAGTAACTTCGCTGTCCGGGGTAATGATCCTCACCCCCTGGTGGATAGATGGAGGTGGCTTTCCCAAGGCCGCCATCCTCCACCCAAAAAACCAAAAACTTGAAAAGCGGCCAGCAGTAGAAAACCGAAAGAGAGAGAGAGAGAGAGACCTTTGACCTTTTAAAATAAGCCTTTATTGCACACTTCAAAAAAAAGTAAGCACACCAACATCATTCCACCAAGTGTGTCACATTGGAAAAAGTGCAAACTGAAATGTCCCCCCCCACACCACACAGAGCAGTCCTTGCAGCCCACCTAGTCAAAGAGAGAGAGAGAGAGAGAGAGAGAGAGAGCATGCGCATACACACTACTCACAAAAAGTTAGGGATATTCAGCTTTTGGGTGAAATTTCAGGTTGCACTTAAAATGCACTATAACCTTTACAGGTGAATTTAATTTAACCTTCTCTAACCTTTTGAATGCACATGTCCAACTGTTTAGTGTTTCAGTACTTTTTGCACAACTTGCTGTTCTCTAACAAGGTGCTTAACGGCAAAATTCACAACAGGTGTTTGATCCATCAATCGACCAATAAATTGTCTGGTTCAATTAGAATTGGTATTTAAACAGTCCTCTTCATCATCCTGTTCACATTTTGACATCATGAGACCAAGACAACACCTACCAATTGATTAACAGTACCTTACCATTGCGAAGCTTCAAACAGGATGTTCTCAGAGGGAAGTGGCCACTGAGCTTTGAGTGTCACAGAGTGTCATCAGCAGATTGCAACAGAGATACAGAGAGACTGGAGGAGTCACAGAAAGGCAGAGAAGTGGACGTCCTTTGGCCACATCCCACGCTGATGACCTCTTAATTGTGAACAGTGCCCTGTGGAACCGGATGATGAATACCACTCAACTCCAAGCACATTTAAGGGAGGTGAGAGGCACCCAAGTGTCACGTCGGACCATTCGAAACTATTTACATCAGCATGGTCTGCGTGCTAGATGACCTGCAAGGGTACCTAACCACACCACCAGGCACAGGTGTCATCATCTTGCATGGGTCAGGGAGCATTTATGCTGGACAAGGGACCAGTGGGCCTCAGTGCTGTTCTCTGATGAAAGTCGATTCACATTGAGCAGAAATAATGACCGCCAACGATGTTGGAGGTGTCAAGGAGAGCGCTATGCATCAGCCACTGTTGTCACCAGATGAGCCTTTGGTGGTGGGGTGTTACAGTCTGGGCAGGTGTGTCTAGTCAATACAGAACTGCCCTACACCTTGTGAATGGTACAGTGACAAGCTGATACTACCTGAATAACATCATTAATCCAGTCATTGTGCCCCTGCATGAACAACACAGGCCTAATTTCATCTTCATGGACGACAAAGCTCTAGGTCGTTGAGGTCACATCATTAGGGAACGGCTGTTGGAGGCTGGGGTACCTCAAATGGAGTGGCCTGCACTTTCTCCAGACCTGAATCCCATAGAAAACCTAAGGGATCAGCCGAGTCGCCGTGTAGAGGCTTGTAACCCTCCACCCCACAACCTCAACGACCTGAGGGCTGCCCTCCAAGAAGAGTGGAATGCCATGCCTCAGCACACAATAAGTCGACTTGTGAACAGCGTGAGACATTGTCAAGCTGTAATTGATGTTCAAGGGCACATCACAAGTTATTGAGACATTAACAGCTTTTGTTGTGATATACCCACCACTGTTGTTGGCTTTTGTTTCAATAAATTGTTTGAGATGAGGAAGTCAGCATTGCATGTTTCAACTTAAATGCCCTACTTTGATGAAATTATATCACTGTAGTGTGAATTTTTTATATTTTCCATAAATTTTACCCGAAAGCCAAATATCCCTACCTTTTTGTGACCAGTGTATATGTGTGTGTGAAATGATGGACATTTTTATCTCATCCAATATAAAACCATCTCTAAAGAGTTAGGACTCCATCAATCCCACAGTAAGGCAGATTGTGCACAAATGGAGGAAATTTTAAGACCATTGTTACCATCCCTAGGAATGGTCAACCAACTAAGATCACCCCAAGAGCGAGGCGTGTAACAGTTGGCAAGGTCACAAAGGATCCCAGGGTAACTTCTAAGCAACTGCAGGCCTCTCTCGCATTTGCTAATGTTAATGTTCATGAGTCTACCATCAGGAGAACACTGAACAATGGTGTGCATGGCAGGGTTGTAAGGACAAAGCCACTGCTCTCCAAAAAGAACACTGTTGTTCATCTGCAGTTTGCTAAAGATCACATGGACAAGCCAGAAAGCTATTGGAAAAAGGTCTTGTAGCTGGACGAGACCAAAATAAAACTTTTTGGTTTGAGTGAGAGGCGTTACGTTTGGAGAAAGGAAGACACTGAATTCTAGCATAAGAACCTTATCCCATCTGTGAAACATGGCTGTGGTAGTATCATGGTTTGGGTCTGTTTTGCTGCATCCGGGCCAGGACTGCTTGCCGTCATTGGTGGAACAATGAATTCTGAATTATACCAGCAAATACTAAAGGATAATGTTGGGACACCTGTCCATGAACTGAATCTCAAGAGAAAGTGGGTCATGCAAACAAGACAATGATCCTAAGGACACAGATCATTCTACCAAAAAATGGTTAAAGAAGAATAAAGAATGTTTTGAAATGGCCAAGTCAAAGTCCTCTCCTTAATCCAATTGAGATGTTGTGGAAGGACCTGAAGTGAGCAGTTCATGCGAGGAATTCCACCAAAATCCCAGAGTTGAAGCTGTTCTGTATGGAGGAATGGGCTAAAATTCCTGCAAGCTGATGTGCAGGACTTATCAGTAGTTACCGGAAACGTTTAGTTGCAGACCAGATACTGAAATCAAAGGTTCACAAACTTTTGCCAATCACAGATATGTAATATTAGATAATTTTCCTCAATAAATAAATGGAAAAAGTAAAATATTTTTGTCTTTTTTATTTAACTGGGTTCTCTTGGTCTACTTTTAGGATTTGTGTGAAAATCTGATGTTTCAGGTTATATTTATGCAGAAATGTAGAAAATTGTAAAAAGTTCACAAACTTTCAAGCACCACTGTATAGTCATATTGCACAACCCAAATAATAAAGGTGGGATGTCATCATAAGCCAAAACAAAATATCACAATATTAATTTTTATCCCTTTAATTCTCAGCCAGAAAAAGGTGGATTGTCCTCTCCGGGTTGGGGACAACCTCCTGCCCGAAGTGGAGGAATTTAAGTATCTCGGGGTCTTTTATTCACGAGTGAGGGGAGAATGGAGTGAGAGATTGACAGATGGATCGGAGCAGCCTCTGCAGTGATGCAGACGTTGTACCGGTCTGTCATGGTGAAGATGGAGCTGAGTTCTAAGGTAAAGCTGTTTATTTACCAGTCAGTCTACCTTTCTACCCTCACCTATAGTTATGAGCTTTGGGTAATGACCAAAAGAATGACATTGAGGATACAAGTGGCTGAAATGAGCTTTCTCTGTAAGATTGCTGGACTCACCCTTAGAGATAGGGTGAGGAGCTCAGTCACCCGGGAGAGGCTCAGAGTAGAACCACTGCTCCTCCACATTGATAAGAGCCAGTTGAGGTGGTTTGGGCATCTGATTAGGATGTCTCCTGGACACCTCCCACTTGAGGTGTTTCGGGCACGTCCCACTGGGAGGAGACCCCGGGGCAGACCCAGGACTCGCTGGAGAGACTGTCTCCCAGCTGGTCTGGGAACGCCTTGGTATCCTCTCTGAAGAACTGGAGCAGGTGGCTGGGGAGAGGGAAGTCTGGGCTTCTCTGCTTGAACTGCTGCCTCCGCGACCCAGACCTCTGGAGAAGCAGTAGATGATGGATGGTGGATGGATAATTTTTATCCCGGGATCAAATTTTATCCCAGGATTATCATGAACGATACAATATGGCACACCCCTAATATGAGCTACAGTTGTATTTGATAAGGTTAAAATACAAAAACATTTTGCACAGTATGGGTCCTTTAACTAAAATTAAAAACAGATGTATGCAGAAATGCTAAATTATGAACTTGCCAGTCCATAATTAAAACATGTTATTAAATGTATATAATCCCTGCTAGATGCACTGTAATTTCATAGATTTATCAGGTGCAGAGTATGTTCAGCTTCAGGAGAAAGTACCTGCTAAAAAAAATATGTTGCCACATAAGCGTTTTATAAAAAGGAAAAACACATGAAACACTAATTTTCTTTTCCTTGTTGCCTTTCATTTTGCTTCAGAGGACAAACCTCGGGACCAGATCAAGGTACAGGATAAGAAGCCATTACCAAACCTAAATTTATGCAATGAAAAAGGGTGCTACAGTAATCTAGGAGCAGAGGAGGTGGAGAGGAGCACCGCACCTCAAGAACTACCTGCTTTCTTCAGCTTGGCTGCCCTTGCTGAGGTTGCAGCCATGGAAAACGTTCACAGGTACAAACTGTCCCCCTGTTCCCCACATCATATTTACTGTAGCGTGTCATAGCATAGTGGTACAGTGGTAATTGCTATTGCCTCACAGCTAGAAGATTACAGTTTTGAATCCTTGAGCTGGCAGAGGTAGGTGACTTTCTGTGAAGAATTTGCATGTTTTTCCTGTGCTGTGTGGGTTTACACACAGCTCTCCAGTTTCCTCCCATAATCTAAAGACATGCATGTTAAGTTAATTAGTGATTCTAAATTGACACCATGTGTATTTGTTTCTGTTAGGGCCAGAGGATAGAGGGTTAAAGTACTTACATTTACAAAGTGGTTTCAAAGCTTTGAAAATAAGGGAAAAGGATCTGTACTCATATAGTGCTTTTTCTAGTTACACAGACCACTCAAAGCACTTAACTAGTACCTACACAAACCCTCCATTCTATGGGCCTATCAGAGATGGATCTCTAGGGACAATTAGAGTCACCAATTAACCTGGCTGCACGGTGGCGCAGTGGTTAGCACTGCGGCAGCATAGTTTACCCTTGGCCGGGGGATTGTGGGGATCGTGGGATCGTGGGTTCGATTCCAGCCCCCGACCAACAGTGATCTGTGTGGAGTTTGCATGTTCTCCCCGTGTTTGCGCGGGTTTGCTCCGGGTTTCCTCCCACATGCCAAAAACATGCAGGTTAGGTTAATTGGAGACTCTAAAGTGGCCCTAGGTGTGAATGTGTGTGTGAATGGTTGAGGGATAGCGCCGTATCGTGGCTGCTTCATCCATCCAGGTGGTGGATGCCCTCAATTTCCCCTCTGGGGATCAATAAAGTATACTAAATCTAAAAAAAAAAAACCAAAAAACCTCACATGCATGTCTTTGGATTGTGGGAGGAAACCGGAGCTCCCCTGGCGTAAACCTACACAGCACAGGGAGAACATGCAAACTCCACGCAGAAAGGTTCTCACCCCTGCCAGCCTGGGGATTCGAACCAGGAACATTCTTGCCACAAGTCAACAGTGCTAACCACTGTAACACCGTGCTGCCCAAGGGTAGCAAAGTGGATAAGCTGTATATGAGAAAGTATCTCACATACAACATATTTTTTCCCATAGAACTATCTCTGAGCTGTCACTTTCTAAGTCAAAGCCGCTTGAGACAGATGCCACACTAGTACTTTCATTAAAAGAGAGCAGCACAATATCAACATGTATATGAAAAAAATATTGTAAAAATTAACTACTGGCATATATTAGATAAAAATGCTACATGACTCCATGTACACACTCCTGTTAAAATACCAGGTTTTTATGATAAATACAAGAGAACACAATAAATCATTTCCTAACTTTGCCCACCTTAAATGTGGTTGACATCCTTTACAATTCATTTGATAAACATACTAAAGGAGGTGGAAAATATAAAAAAAATTAAATGGACAAAAAAATTGGTTGTATAGGTCTGCACACCCTTAAGCTAATGCATCATTGAAGTACCTCATCATGGAGCCACAAAAACATATGCCACCATTTCTGATAGCTGGCAGCCATCAGAATACAGTGGTACCTCTACTTACGAACGTCTCTACATACGGAATTTTCAGGTTATGACACGCCTCAGCGGGAAAATATTGCCTCTTGTTACGAAAGAAATTTCAGGATACGAAAGGCAAAAATACAGTACGCGCTGCTACTCGCAGCTCCCAGAGTTTACCGAACGTAAACATACTTGTAGCTGCTCTGCCATTGGCTATCGCCTAGCATCTTCCTGGCATCCCATTGGCCACGAAGTGTTCGGACAGTTTTACGTGTGTGTACTGTATTAACTTTTATTCACTATGGACCCCAAGAAAGTGATGGAGAAAAGTGGAAAAGAAGAAGAAGAGAGTTTTTTTGTCCATACAAAGCAAGAGATAATAGAAAAGTATGAAAAAGGGATGCGTTTGGTTGATCTCGCCAAAGAATATGGCCGTAATGCATCTACGATCGGCACGGTATTAAAACAAAAGGAAGCCCTAAAAGCTACGACTCCTTCCAAAGGCCTCTCTGTCATTTCGAAGAGGAGGTCGGCAGTGAACGATGAGATGGAGAGGTTGTTACTCGTGTGGATAAAGGAGAAAGAGATAGCTGGTGACACAGTGACCGAGGCCATAATTTGCGAAAAGGCAACCGTTTTTTTCAACCAATTTTTATTCTTTACTTTATTCTTTGTTTTTTACATTATGTACAACTCTCATTTTATGTTTATTGTGCAGTAATCTAATTGTAACATGTATTTGTTACATGTTTTGATGCATTTTTATGATTTATAAAAAATTTATGTCCGAATTTTGGGGGGCTTGGAACGGATTAGGGCATTTACATGGAAAACGCGTCTCTACTTACGGAATTTTCAGGTTACGAAACTACTTCCAGAGCCAATTAATTTCGTAAGTAGAGGTACCACTGTACCTTTATAGTAGTTGCATAAGTAATTCAGATATCAAAATTACTGCATTCCGTTCACCGTAGTCACTAGCTTTATTTCCACTACAGGTAGTTCTTCTTCTCCTTCTTCTTCTCCTCCTCCTCACATCCCCTGTGGTCTTCCTCGTTTCCTTCTGTCTGGCTTCTCCATCTTGAATTTCCTTTGTCCAATATAACTACTATCCCTCCTCTGCACATATCCAAACCATCTCAGCCTTGCCTGTCTTACTTTGTCTCCAAACCGCTTAACCTGAGCTGTCCCCCCAGTCACTCCCAATGAGAATCTTAGCATCTTCAACTCTGCCACCTCCAGTGCCGCCTCCTGTCTTTTTGTCAGTGCCACGTCTCCAAGCCATTCATCATAGCAGGTTTCACTACTGTCTTGTGAATCTTCCCTTTCACTCTAGCTGCTATCATTCTGTCACAAATCACCCGACACTCGTCTCCACCCTGCCTACATTCTCTTCTTCACCTGTCTTGTGCATTTTCCATTGCTTTAGATGGTTGACTCCAGGTATTTAAACTCATTTACCTTCACTACATCTACCCCTTGCATCTTCACTGTTACACCTGCCCCCTCTCATTTACACACATGTATTCTGTCTTGCTTCTGCTGACTTTCATTCCTCTTTTCTCCAGAGCATACCTCCACCTCCCCAGGTTCTCTTCCACCTTCTCCCTACTCTCACTACAGATCTCAATGCCATCTGCAAACATTATGGTCCATGGAGAATCCTGTCTGACCTCGTCTGCCAGCCTGTCCATCACCATGGCATGCAAGAAGGAGCTCAGAGCTGATCCCTGATGTAATCCTACCCCCACCTTGAAGCCATCTGTCGCTCTTACAGTGCACTTCACCACCGTCTTGGTGTCCTCACACATATCCTGCACCACCCTCAAATAGTCCTGTGCCTCTCCTGACTTCTTCATATAGTACCACACTTCCTCTCTTGGCACCCTGTCATATGCTTTCTCTAGATCCACAAAGACACAGTGCAACTCCTTCTGACCTTCTCTATACTTCTTCATCAGCACTCTGAAAGCAAACATTGCATCTGTACTACTCTTTCCGTACTGTTTCTTGCTGATTGTCACCCCTCTTCTTAACCTGGCTTCAACAACTCTTCATAGTGTGGCTGATCAGCTTTATGCCTCTGTGAGTTTCTTCATCTCTTTGACAACCCACTTTTTCTTTGTTAACCTCTTCCTTTGGATACTTTCATGTACCTCCTCATTCTACCACCAAGTTTCCTTGTCTTCCTTCCTCTGTCCACTGGATACACCACATACCTTTCTACTCGTTTCTCTCAATACTTTTGCTGTACTTTCCTTGTCCTCTGGTAATTCTTCCCTACTACTCAGAGCCTGTATCAACTCCTTC
This sequence comes from Pholidichthys leucotaenia, assembly GCA_020510985.1. NCBI lineage: Eukaryota > Metazoa > Chordata > Actinopteri > Cichliformes > Pholidichthyidae > Pholidichthys > Pholidichthys leucotaenia. The sequence continues at coordinate 207,311,646 of CM035839.1, forward strand.
CTGAACTCTGTGTGACCTTATTCCTTCTGGAACTTCCCCCATTTAATCCCTGGCTCTGCCTTCACTGTCTTCCTCTTCTTTTTTTCTAAAGTCATCCTGCAGACTACCATCTGATGCTGTCTAACTACATTCTCCCTTGCCATCACCTTGCAGTCTCTTATTTCTTTCAGACTTCTCCTTCTGCATAATATATAGTCCACCTGTGTGCACCTTCCTCCACTCTTGTAAGTTGCACCTACAGTATGTTCCTTTCTCTTCTTAAAGTATGTGTTCACCACAGTCCTTTCTGTCCTTTTAGCAAATCCACAACCATCTGTCCTTTGACATTTCTCTCCTTAAAGCCATACCTACCCAGAACCTCATCACCTCTGTTGCCTTCACCTACTGTACATGCCCATTACAGTCTGCTCCAATCACCCTTCTCTCCCCGGCCTGGGAATTCTCTCTACCACTTTATCTAACTTACTCCAGAATTCCTTTTTCTCTTCTACCTGACATCCAACTTGTGGGGCATACGCACTGACAACATTCAACATCATACCTTCAATTTCTAGCTTCAAACTCATGATTCTGTCTGACTCCTTCTTCACCTCCTGAACACTCTTCACATACTCTTCCTTCAAGATTACTCCTACTCAATTTCTCTTCCTATTTACACCATGTCAGAACAGTTTAAATCCACTTTCAATGCTCCTAGCCTTGCTTCCCTTCTATCTGGTTTCTGGTACACACAGTATATCTACCTTCCCTCTCTCCATCATATTGGCCAACTCTCTTCCATAATTCCTACATTTAAAGTCCCCACTCTCACCTCCACACTTCTGCCTTTCCTTTTCTCTGTCTATAAACACACCTTCCCTCTCTCCTCCTCTTCAATCTTCAACCAACAGTAGTCCAATTTCCACCGGCACCTTGTCTGTTAACAGCGCCAGTGGCAGTCATTGTTAACCTGGGCCCTGACCGACTCAGTATAGAAGTCTCATTTGTCATAATCTGCATGTTTGATTTGGCAAAGGTTTTACACCAGATGCCCTTCCTAACATATCCCTCCCCATTTACCCGGGCTTGGGACCAGCATCAGGAGTGCACTGGTTTGTGCCCCCCACCCCTCCCGGTGGCTGGGTTCCACGACAGGAACAAGGAACCAATTTTAGGGGACAGGAACTTGATAAGGGCCAACCCTGTATCTGGCCTTCTCCCCTGTCATGTCTCCATTATGGAGGTAGGAACAGTCACTCTCCAGAGGATTTGTTCATGACTCAATCATCTGACAGTCCATGTCTTTACCGTTTTGCAGTGCTCCCAAAGCTCACACTGCATAGCCACATATGCTGAATACTCATTCAGACCCTCCACAATCATGGCAACATTATATTATAAATACAGTGATTCATGGGACATAAAGTGTAAATATTCACTTGAGGTCAGAATTATGAGCCCCCTATTAAAATTTCATTTTTAAAAAAAGTATTTCCCAAATGTTAAACGGTGCAAAGAATTTTTAACCCAGCTTTTCCTAACATCGTAGCTTAATTTTGGGTGATTTTACCTTGCACACAGAAGACAAAATTATTTCACAAAAACCCAAAACTACCAGGGTCAAAATTATGAGCCCCCCTCACACAAATAATTGGGTGTCCTTTTTGCTGGATAACAGCCTGTCGTCATTTATTGTAGTTATTATACCCCATGCAACGAAGTTGCATAGGGTGTAATGTTTTTGACCTGTCTGTTCGTTTGTTTGATAACATGTTGTCTCCACTCTAGCATCTACATTTCTGATTGGATTGACTTCAGATTTATACAGAAGCTTTAACTCATCAATACCTGCGACTCATTTTGATTTTCAGACTCATCTAATGAGGGTTCCATGTATTTTGGGGACAGGTCCTTTCATGCTGTATATCCATCTCCTGCTTTGTGAGCATCAGCAATTCTTTTTTCAAATCTAAAAAGATTTCTTTTGTTTTTGACATGATGCTTTCTCAAGTGACAGTTCAAAGCCTTGCTGAAGTTTTTATACTCGGTGTATATTGGAAGATAACCCTCAGTTTTAACTTGCTTTTACAAGTTTTGAGCATTACAAACTTAAAGCACATCATTACACAGCAGTGGTTTGTGCTATGGCTCAATAAAAAGGTCCATTTTCCAGGAGGCTCGGAATTTTGACCCTGGAAGTTTTTGGGTTTTTTTGTGAAATAATTTGGGCAAAGTAAAATAATTTATGCTTTCTAAAAACAACTAGGATGTTTGGAAAAGCGGTGTTTAAAAACATTTTTAAAAATGAAATTTTCATAGGTGGGCTCATAATTCTGTCTTGGGTTGTATATATAATTTAAAAAAACTGAAGTACATTGTTTAATTAATCATGATGTTGATTTGAAGTCACATCGCTGAGCTCTAGTGTTCATCTGGTATGCTAGACCGTAGCAGCTAGGGGACCTGGGTTTGACTTCCAGGGAAGTCTTATTCATTGACTCACCAACTGAAGTACATGTTTCACCTGTGCACTTTAAAACCTAACATGAAGCACACCTTAGGTTTTAAATACTGTTGGTAAACATAACAAAACCTTGAAGTCTACAGCTGTCTGGACCCCAAAGATCGTCACTTGCAGCTGTATTTCTGTTGATTATTGTGGTTATGGGTATTTGGAAAGTGCTCGCTGCACAGCCGTGCAATGGTTAGTACTGTTGCCTCACAGCTTGAAGGTTCCAAGTTCGAATCCCCAGGCTGGCAAGGGTTGGGAACCTTTCTGTGTGGAGTTTGCATGTTCTTTCTGTGCTGTGTGAGTTTCCTCCAGGGGCTCCAGTTTCCTCCCACAATCCAAAGACATGCATGGTAGGTTAATTGGTGACTCTAAATTGTCCCTAGGTATCTGATTGGCCCTTAGAATAGAGAGTTAGTGTAGCTATTACTGAAGATCTTTAAGTGGTCTTTGTTACTAGAAAACGCGCTATATACTTACAGGTCCTTAGCCCTCATCCATTAAAAGAGAATAGGCACATTAAAGCAAATGATGTACAGTCCTGAGAAAAATTAGGACACCCCATTAAATACTCAGTTCTTTATTAAGAAATGTTCACATATTGATGTCTAATCTTGTTTTTACTTATCTCTGGAAAAGGTGATTTGCAGGTAAATAACAAAAAATTAACCTTGTTTTTTTTTCCACAATATCTTTATTGAACCTTTTTTTTTTAAACAAACATGACACAAACAATCAAACACTAACACTAAAGTACTACAAAAAAAAATGCACTAAAAACACCAACAACCACCAACAAAATCAAGTCTTCAACAATGCTCCTCTGTTTAGTCTAGGCAATCCATTACATAAGTATACATATTATATTCACCAGTTTGGAATTTACAAGGTCCACACACATCATTCACCTTCTTCTTCAAAAGTTATGTTTAAATTTTTTACATAATCAATAAAAGGTCTCCATATATTCTCAAACACAATTTCCTTTGATTTCAGTATGTATGTTATTCTTTCTAATGGAAGGTTTGTTAACGTCTGTCTTAACCACTGAGTCACATCTGGTCTATGAGTCTTTTTCCACAGTAGTGCAATACATTTTTTGGCATTAAGCAAACTGAGGTCTATGAATGTTCTTTCACTTTTATTAAAGTTATGTTTTTCTGGGTACAGACCCAACAAAAACAGTTGAGGATTCAATATGATTTGTTTTGAAATTATTTTTTCAATTGTTACCCTCACCTCTTCCCAAAACATTCTAATTATTCTACATTCCAATACACAATGAAATAGGGTTCCTTTACTTTCCATGCATTTTGTGCACATATCTGGTATGTTTTTGTTATATCTATTTAACTCCACCTGTGTAACATACATCCGCATTAACCATTTAAAATGTATCAATTTAAGTCGTACATTTATTGATTTGGTTTGAGCTTCTGTACAAGCCAATTCCCATTGTTCCTCTGAAATTTCAGTTTGCAGATCTTCTTTCCAGTAGTTTAATCTTTTCAGTGAGTTTTCACTTGAGGATAGTGTCAATGAATTATAAAACTCTGAAATAATACCCTTTCTTTTACTATCTTTCATCAACATTTTTTCCAAGGATGAGTAAATAGGTCGAGTGAGAGCTTTATTTTGATTTGATCGAATAAAGTTCCTAAGTTGAAGATATTTAAAAAAAATGTGTTCTATTAAGATTAAATTTGATCCTCAGCTCTTCAAAAGACATTATGTTATCTGCACATGACAGATATAAATCTTGAATCTTTTGAATCTCTTTTAAATTCCATACTTTAAATACAGCATCCGCTGTCCCTGGTTTAAAATATTGATTACCGACTTCCGGTCTGGACGCCATGGCGACTGCAGCTTAACACTGAAGCTCTCAGACCCAATCCAAGATAACACCTTGAAAATCAAACTTAACGGATTTTTGGAGGAGTGAAAATCAAAAGACAAAATCATCATGTCTAAAGGAAAACAGAAGAAACTGAAATTCACCAGGCCAGGACACGTATCGGCCGGAGAATCTGAACTGGAAGATCTCCGTTCAGAAGACGAGGAACTGGTGGTAGCTAACAAAAAGGTTAGCCTGAAATCACTATTTGAAGAGCTACGACGATTTCGCCGAGAGGTTACGGCCGAATTTTGGGAATTCAGAGAAGAATTGAAAAGGACAAACAGCAGAGTGGACCAGGCCGAGAACCGAATCTTGGAAACAGAGGAACGAATAAAAGTGCTCGAAGATTCTGTGCTGGACCTACGCAAAAGACAAGCATCTATAGAGGCTAAGCTAGCCAACCAAGAAGGAAGAGAGAGAAGAGACAATATAAGAATTCATGGTCTGATAGAAGGAGCCGAAAACGGTTTTAACTCAATGGCAGAATGCGTGGAATCTTTACTAAGAGAGAAATTGGATATTCCACAAACCACCGACTTAAACATAGAAAAGGCACATCGTTCATTAGCCGCTAGGCCGGCGGCGGAAGCGCCCCCACGTTCGGTGTTGGTAAGATTTTCCAATTTCAAAATAAAACAAGAGGTGGTAAGACTGGCTTGGCAGAAAAAAGGATTTATGCACCAGGAGAGAAAAGTCTTCGTGGAACACGATTACGCCCCGGAGGTCCTTAAAAAGCGCAGGGAATACAATGACGCGAAAAAGGTGCTAAGAGAGAAGAAACTGCGCTTTCAGATGCCATTTCCTGCGAAGTTAAGGGTCTTCTACGGTGAAGAAACATGTCTCTATAATTCGGCGGAAGAAGCAACAGCTGACATGGCGAGAAGAGGGCTCCCGGTAACGGTATTTAAACCCGCAGCAGACCCGAGTGAGAAGATCAAAGCGCAAACATGGACAACACAAAGACCTTCAAAATCCACGGGCCGACTTCCAGTCTGGACGCCATGGCGACTGCAGCTTAACACTGAAGCTCTCAGACCCAATCCAGGATAACACCTTGAAAATCAAACTTAACGGATTTTTGGAGGAGTGAAAATCAAAAGACAAAATCATCATGTCTAAAGGAAAACAGAAGAAACTGAAATTCTCCAGGCCAGGACACGTATCGGCCGGAGAATCTGAACTGGAAGATCTCCGTTCAGAAGACGAGGAACTGGTGATAGCTAACAAAAGGGTTAGCCTGAAATCACTATTTGAGGAGCTACGACGATTTCGCCGAGAAGTTACGGCCGAATTTCGGGAATTCAGAGAAGAATTGAAAAGGACAAACAGCAGAGTGGACCAGGCCGAGAACCGAATCTTGGAAACAGAGGATCGAATAAAAGTGCTCGAAGATTCTGTGCTAGACCTACGCAAAAGACAAGCAGCTATAGAGGCTAAGCTAACCGACCAAGAAGGAAAACAAAGAAGAGACAACATAAGAATTCATGGTCTGATAGAAGGAACCGAAAATGGTTTTAACTCAATGGCAGAATGCGTGGAATCCTTACTAAGAGAGAAATTGGATATTCCACAAACCACCGACTTGAAGATAGAAAAGGCACATCGTTCATTAGCCGCTAGGCCGGCGGCGGAAGCGCCCCCACGTTCGGTGTTGGTAAGATTTTCCAATTTCAAAATAAAACAAGAGGTTGTGAGACTGGCCTGGCAGAAAAAAGGATTTATGCACCAGGAGAGAAAAGTCTACGTGGAACACGATTACGCCCCGGAGGTCCTTAAAAAGCGCAGGGAATACAATGACGCGAAAAAGGTGTTAAGAGAGAAGAAATTGCGCTTTCAGACACCATTTCCTGCGAAGTTTAAGGGTCTTCTACGGCGATGAAACGTGTCTCTATAATTCGGCGGAAGAAGCAACAGCTGACATGGCGAAAAGAGGGCTCCCGGTAACGGTATTTAAACCCGCAGCAGACCCGAGTGAGAAGATCAAAGCGCAAACATGGACAACACAAAGACCCTCAAAATCCACGGACCAGCAGCGGGAAACCCAGCACCAGAGCGTCGCGGATAAACTATCCGTTTTCAGGTTGGAATAGCAACCTTTTTTTTTTTTTTTTCTTTTCTCTTGAATCAATCCGCACATCCAACCCCCCTCATACAAGGTAACAAACATTAAAGGAGATGCATATTCAGCATGTGGTAAAACATTTCATGGAACAATCATATTATTTGAAACAAATAAGTCTTTGTAATAAAAAAACAAAAAACAAAAAACTTGTTAAAATAGAAATGTGACAATAATCCACATGTTCTCCTCATACTAACAAATACTGTTTTTGCGTGAATGTTTGATGTGATGGGGGTGGGAGGGTGCACACAATTTCACAGGGTTTAGGCATAAAAGGAAAAAAAAAAAATCATTACAAGTTTGGATTGGGTTCTGAAACTCACGTTAAAAGCATGGGACTACTTTCAGTGGTAAGAGAGGGCCCTCAACACGTAACAGAGTTTGAGGAATTTCCCTCAGGGCCTTCACTCCATCAAGGCTCTTACAGGGTCTTTAAAAAGACCTCAGCTCAGGAAGTTCTTATGACAGCTTTTTGTTTTAAAGTTTTTTACACTATGTTCTTAATGTTTTTCTTGTTTTTAATGTTCTTTCAGTTTCTGAGTAGCACAAAAGAGGGCCACCACACAGTTATACTAAACAAAACAACACAATGGAGAAACAGGGTGTAACCAAAATAATTTCATATAATGTAAAAGGAATCCTGAATCCAGTTAAAAGATCCAAGATTCTAGGCAAAATGAAAAAAGACAAAGCAGGAATAATATTTTTACAAGAAACCCACCTAACAGATGTGGAACACAATAAACTCAGTAGACAAGGGTTTAAAATGATCTCTTCATCTTCATATAAATCAGGGAGGAGGAGGGGAGTAGCGACATTGATATCAACCAAAATTACATTTGAAAAAAAATCAGAACACAAAGATAAAGAAGGGAGATACAGTTTGGTAACTGGGCGGCTAGAGGGAGAAGATATCACCCTGCTGAATGTGTATGCTCCCCCAGGGGCTAACTGGACATTTTATAAAAATGTATTCGACCTAATGATAACTAAAGCTCAAGGTTTAGTGATATGTGGTGGGGACTTCAATCTTAGACTGAATCCATACTGGGATGCTTCTGGTAATTCCCCACATCAAAATAACACCCAAAACAGGAAGACTCGGATGCTACTAAAAGAATTGGGAATCTGTGACGTGTGGAGGGAACTCAACCCCAGTGTAAAAGACTATACATTTTACTCAACTCCACATTCATCTTACTCAAGGATTGACTATTTTTTTATGTTTAATAGAGACATTGGAAGAGTAAAAACATGTAAAATAGGACTGATGGATCTCTCCGACCACAGTCCGATCTACATGGACTTAAATATCCAAAAATACACAAATAATACATTTTCTTGGAGGTTAAATTCAAATGTCCTGAAAGGACCATTGAAAGATGAATTGGAATCAGATATTCTCAGATATTTGGAAGATAACGATAATGGAGAAGTATCCCCTTTAATACTGTGGGATGCATGCAAAGCTGTAATAAGAGGAAAGATTATTGCAAAACTGGCAACCCAAAAGAAACTAAGACAAGAAAAACTATCCACATTAGAGTCAGAACTTAGGAACCTAGAAAAAGAACACAAAGGCAACACTCATTCTACTGACTCGCTCAAGATTAAGGAAATTAAAAACCAAATAAATGAGATCTACACAATAGAAATCCAGAAGAAACTTACATTTCTGAAACAAAAATACTATGAAGCAGGCAGTAAATCGGCAAAATTGCTAGCCTATAAATTGAGGAAACATCAAACAGAAAGAGCAATCTACAAAATCAGAGACCCAGTATCAAAGGAAATAAAATTCAGAATTCAGGATATTCTTAAAAACTTCGAGAATTACTATAAGAACTTATACTCCCACAAAAAACATAAAAACGCATCCGAGGCATTCCTAAACACATTAAACCTTCCCCAACTTACGGAGTCACAAAATAAAACACTACTGTCAGAAATACATCCTAAAGAATTGGAAAAAGCAATTATGAAACTTAAAGCTAACAAATCCCCAGGAGCTGATGGCTATACAGCAGAGTGGTACAAAACCTTTAAACAGCAACTATCTCCTCTCCTCCTGAAAACATTTAATTATGTCCTCCACACAGGGGAAATCCCCCCCCTCCTGGAGAGAAGGGGTCATTGCAGTTATACCTAAACCTGAAAAGGATAAACTAGAGTGCTCCAACTACAGACCAATCAGTGTACTAAATCAGGACTATAAGCTTTTTACCATTATCCTTGCCAAAAGGTTAGGAAATATACTGACAGACCTAATTCATTTAGACCAAACAGGTTTTATAAGACAAAGACAGACACAAGACAACATTCGACGCACTTTACACATAATTCATCATATAAAAAAATATAATTAATATTAATATTAATATTGGCAAGCAAAAAAGCTCTAACTAAAAAATGGATGTTGAAGGACTGTCCTACACCTGAAGATTGGACTAACGTGATCCAAGACATTTACTCGATGGAAAAGTTGACATTCGCACTGAGACAGGACATGGATGGGTTCATGAACTTTTGGCAACCCTGGACCACATATGTGTCTTCCATTAGATCTAATCTTTGACAAATACCATTTCAATAATGGTTCCCCTCTTTGTTCCAATGCTACTCAGATGCTCTTTTATCTTTATTTACTTACTTTTTCTTTTTGTTTGTTTTTTTCTGGTTTGTTTGGTTTTTTTATTTGTTTTTTGTTTTTTTTTCTCTTTAATTTCACTTTTTCTTTCACTTTAAAAAAAAAAAAGGGGGTGTTGTAAGAATTAATCTTCCAATGTTGTCAGATATCAGAAAATAAGGGAACATGTGATGAAAATGTAAACAATGCATTGCTGTAACGACCTGTATACCCTTTACAAAAACTTAAATAAAAAAAAAAAAAAAATCCACGGGCCAGCAGCGGGAAACCCAGCGCCAGAGCGTCGCGGATAAACTGTCCGTTTTCAGGTTGGAATAGCGACCTTTTTTTTTTTTTTTTTTTTAATTAATCTGCACATCCAACCCCCCTCATACAAGGTAACAAACATTAAAGGAGATGCGTATTCAGCATGTGGTAAAACATTTCATGGAACAGTCATAATATTTGAAACAAATAAGTCTTTTTAATTAAAAAAAAAACTTGTTAAAATAGAAATGTGACAATAATCCACATGTTCTCCTCACACTAACAAATACTGTTTTTGCGTGAATGTTTGATGTGATGGGGGTGGGAGGGTGCACACAATTTCACAGAGTATTGGCATAAAAGGAAAAAAAAAAAAGTTCGGATTGGGTTCTGAAACTCACGTTAAAAGCATGGGACAACTTACAGGGGTAAGAGAGGGCCCTCAACACGTAACAGAGTTTGAGGAATTCCCCTTAGAGCCTTCACTCTATCAAGGCTCTTCCAGGGTCTTTAAAAAGACCTCAGCTCAGGAAGTTCTTTTGACAGTTTTTTGTTTTAAAGTTTTATACACTATGTTCTTAATGTTTTTCTTGTTCTTAATGTTCTTTCAGTTTCTGAGTAGCACAAAAGAGGGCCACCACACAGTTATACTAAACAAAACAACACAATGGAGAAACAGGGTGTAACCAAAATAATTTCATATAATGTAAAAGGAATCCTGAATCCAGTTAAAAGATCCAAGATTCTAGGCAAAATGAAAAAAAGACAAAGCAGGAATAATATTTTTACAAGAAACCCACCTAACAGACGTGGAGCACAATAAACTCAGTAGACAAGGGTTTAAAATGATCTCTTCATCTTCATATAAATCAGGGAGGAGGAGGGGAGTAGCGACATTGATATCAACCAAAATTACATTTGAAAAAAAATCAGAACACAAAGATAAAGAAGGGAGATACAGTTTGGTAACTGGGCGGCTAGAGGGAGAAGATATCACCCTGCTGAATGTGTATGCTCCCCCAGGGGCTAACTGGAAATTTTATAAAAATGTATTCGACCTAATGATAACTAAAGCTCAAGGTTTAGTGATATGTGGTGGGGACTTCAATCTTAGACTGAATCCATACTGGGATGCTTCTGGTAATTCTCCACATCAAAATAACACCCAAAGCAGGAAGACTCGGATGCTACTAAAAGAAATGGGAATCTGTGATGTGTGGAGGGAACTCAACCCCAGTGTAAAAGATTATACATTTTACTCAACTCCACATTCATCTTACTCAAGGATTGACTATTTTTTTATGTTTAATAGAGACATTGGAAGAGTAGAAACATGTAAAATAGGACTGATGGATCTCTCTGACCACAGTCCGATCTACATGGACTTAAATATCCAAAAATACACAAATAATACATTTTCTTGGAGGTTAAATTCAAATGTCCTGGAAGGACCATTGAAAGATGAATTGGAATCAGATATTCTCAGATATTTGGAAGAAAACGATAATGGAGAAGTATCCCCTTTAATACTGTGGGATGCAAGCAAAGCTGTAATAAGAGGAAAGATTATTGCAAAACTGGCAACCCAAAAGAAACTAAGACAAGAAAAACTATCCACATTAGAGTCAGAACTTAGGAACCTAGAAAAAGAACACAAAGGCAACACTCATTCTACTGACTCGCTCAAGATTAAGGAAATTAAAAACCAAATAAATGAGATCTACACAATAGAAATCCAGAAGAAACTTACATTTTTGAAACAAAAATACTATGAAGCAGGCAGTAAATCGGCAAAATTGCTAGCCTATAAATTGAGGAAACATCAAACAGAAAGAGCAATCTACAAAATCAGAGACCCAGTATCAAAGGAAATAAAATTCAGAATTCAGGATATTCTTAAAAGCTTCGAGAATTACTATAAGAACTTATACTCCCACAAAAAACATAAAAACGCATCTGAGGCATTCCTAAACACATTAAACCTTCCCCAACTTACGGAGCTGCTGTCAGAAATACAACCTAAAGAATTGGAAAAAGCAATTATGAAACTTAAAGCTAACAAATCCCCAGGAGCTGATGGCTATACAGCAGAGTGGTACAAAACCTTTAAACAGCAACTATCTCCTCTCCTCCTGAAAACATTTAATTATGTCCTCCACACAGGGGAAATCCCCCCTCCTGGAGAGAAGGGGTCATTGCAGTTATACCTAAACCTGAAAAGGATAAACTAGAGTGCTCCAACTACAGACCAATCAGTGTACTAAATCAGGACTATAAGCTTTTTACCATTATCCTTGCCAAAAGGTTAGAAAATATACTGACAGACCTAATTCATTTAGACCAAACAGGTTTTATAAGACAAAGACAGACACAAGACAACATTCGAAGCACTTTAATTCAATTCAATTCAATTCAATTCAACTTTATTTATATAGCGCCATTTCACAACAACAGTCATCTCATAGCACTATCAACTGTAGGGAGGACCCCCACAGTTGCAGAAAGACCCCAGCAATCAGGCGATCCCCTGTGAGCAAGCACTTGGCGACGGTGGAGAGGAAAAACTCCCTTTTAACAGGAAGAAACCTCCAGCAGAACCAGGCTCAGGGAGGGGCAGTCATCTGCTGCGACTGGCTGGGGGGTGAGGGGACAGAGAAGAAGAAAAGAACAGACATGTAGAGAGCAAACAGCACGATGGGGACTCAATCTATGGGAGAGAACAAACAAATGTTAATGACCAGCAAAAAAAAAATATTTCATAGAGAGTGAGGAAAGGAGTGAGGCACAGTGCATTACTGGAGGTCCCCCGGCTGACTAAACCTATTAGCAGCATAACTAAGGGAGGGTTCAGAAACACATGATCCCTCCCTAATTGTAGGCTATATCAAAAAGGTAGGTTTTAGCCCTATTCTTAAAAACAGAGATCGTGTCTGACTCCCGAATCCAGATTGGCAGCTGATTCCACAGGAGAGGAGCTTGATAACTGAAGGCTCTGCCTCCCATTGTACTTTTGGAGATTCTAGGTATTACAAGTAAACCTGCATTTTGGGAGCGTAGTGCTCTGTTAGGATGATACGGTAGTATCAGATCTTTTAAATACACATTATTCATCATATAAAAAAATATAACTTAAATGCAGTCATATTGGGACTAGATGCTGAAAAAGCATTCGATTCGGTTGACTGGTCTTTTCTATATAGAACCTTATCCAGTTTCAATTTTCATAACAACTTCATTAGAACTATACAGGCATTATATAAAAAACCAACAGCTAAAATAAGGATTAACGGTAATTTATCATCATCTTTTGAACTGGAAAAAGGATGTCGTCAGGGCTGCCCCCTGTCTCCACTGCTCTTTGCAATCTTCATAGAACCTCTGAGCCAATGGATAAGACAAAATCAAAAAATTCAAGGTATTACACTTGGTCAGAAGGAACATAAAATAGCACTCTTTGCTGATGACATTTTAATATACCTAGGGCAGCCGGACACTTCTTTACCAGAACTAACCTCAGTTTTTTCAGAGTATGGAGATTTATCGGGGTACAAATTAAACATGCATAAAACCCAAATTTTAACATTCAACTATGACCCAAATCATTATTCACTAAGCAAACTCAAAACTAACTGGGAGTCGGAATCTATGAAATATCTGGGGGTCAATATCCCGAAACAACTCAACAAAATTATATCACTAAACTATGATCCACTGGTGACAAAAATAAAATCTGACCTAGCAAGATGGAATATGATACCATTCTTAGGTACTGCACAAAGAATTGAAGCAGTCAAAATGAATATACTTCCACGTCTTCTATACCTTTTCCAAACAATACCGGTAGAACCTCCCAAAAAAACATGGCAGGAGCTGGACAGAAGGATCTCAAGATTCATATGGCAGGGCAAGAGACCTAGAATCAGATATAGAACCTTACAGCTAAACAAAGACAAAGGTGGGCTCACGCTGCCAAATATCAGGGACTACTTTAAAGCTGCACAAATTAAAACTTTAGTAGAGATATGTAACCCAGTCTACACTGCACAATGGAAGGAGATCGAATGCCAAATAACAAGTGACATCCCCCTACAGGCGATAATAGGGAACAATGCCTTACCTAAGCTTTTGAATAACACTAACCCGTGGATAGAGACCCCGCTAAAAATTTGGTTTAAGATAGTCCGAGAGAATCAAACTAAAGAGCCCTATCGACTTCTGCAATGGATTGCCTATGATCAAGACTTTACTCCTAATAAAACAGACACCAGATTTAAAAAATGGAAGGAGAAAGGGCTGATAAAATATTACGATTTTTTTAAAGGGCAAATTTTAAGAAGTTTTGAAGATTTGAAAAAACAAGGCCTAATAAATCAAGACCTTTACAGGTTCTTTCAGCTTAGACACCACATAAACAATATACTTAAAAAGGAGGATTTGGAAAGGGCCCAGTCAGGTGTTCTGAAGGTCTTCTTAATGGCATATAAAGGGATCCCAGGGATCAGATACATTTCTAAAATATACCAAGGTCTTCAAGACTTAAAAGGAGACAACACATCATATATAAAAGAGAGATGGGAAAAAGAGGGGAATTTCACTTTACAACTGGAAATATGGGAAAAGCTAAATAAACAGCAATGGAAAAGTACCTCATCCCTGCAGTGGAGAGAATTTGGATGGAAAAACTTGGTAAGATTTTTCAGAACACCTGCACAAAACAAATTTACCCATAAGGGGTTGAACTGTTGGCGCCTGTGTGGTGATAAGACTGCAAATCATTTTCATGTGTTTTGGTCATGCCCAGTTATCCACCAATATTGGACCAATGTACAGACAATATTGGGGAAAATATTCAAAATAACAGTTCCCTTTTCTTTTGTAACTTTGTATTTGGGTTTACTACCGGACTCACTGGAAAGACGAGGAGAAAAATACTGATTCAATGTTTTAATATTGGCAAGTAAAAAAGCTCTAACTAAAAAATGGATGTTGAAGGACTGTCCTACACCTGAAGATTGGATTAACGTGATTCAAGACATTTACTCGATGGAAAAGTTGACATTCGCACTGAGACAGGACATGGATGGGTTCATGAACTTTTGGCAACCCTGGATCGCATATGTGTCTTCCACTAGATCTAATCTTTGACAAACACCATTTCAATAATGGTTCCGCTCTTTGTTCCAACACTACTCAGATGCTCTTTTACCTTTATTTACTTACTTTTTCTTTTTGTTTGTTTTTTGCTGGTTTGTTTGTTTTTGTTTTTTTTCTCTTTAATTTCACTTTTTCTTTCACTTTAAAAAAAAAAAAGGGGGGGTGTTGTAAGAATTATTCTTCCAATGTTGTCAGATATCAGAAAATAAGGGAACATGTGATGAAAATGTAAACAATGCATTGCTGTAACGACCTGTATACCCTTTACAAAAACTTAAATAAAAAAAAAAAAAATATTGATTACCCCATATTGGGCTAAATTGTGACAATAAGTGTGGTTCTTTTAAATAGTTTTTAGCTTCACACCATATTTTGATCATATGCTTTACAAATGGATTTTTAACTTGTTTTTGTAATTTTTTTGCCGAATCTGAGTATATGAATATGGGAAGAGGTAAAGGTAAATTGTATGATTCCATTTCAGTCCAGTGAGGGAGATCATTTGATGAAAAATAATATGTCATAGACCTCAGTTGTGCCGACCAATAATACAACATAAAGTTTGGACATTTCAGACCTCCACGATCAAATGGTAAATATAATAAAGACAGACGTAATCTAGCCCTCCTGTTGTTCCATATGAATTCCACTAACTTTTTTTTAATTCTTGAGAATAAATCTAAAGGTGGTGGTAAGGGAATGTATTGAAATAAATAAAGTATTTTAGGTAAGATATTACTTTTAAGTATATTGATTCTCCCGATCATCGACATTGGTAGTGACATCCATCTCTGAAGTAACTCATTAATGTCTGTCATTAAGGCTTCATAGTTGACACTGGCGACTGATTCTAGCTTAGGCACAGTTTGGATTCCTAAATATTTAAACTGATTTACAACATTGAATTGATTTACCTCAGGAGCTGGGTGATTTCTCTGGGTCTCATTTAGCATTAATATTGAAGATTTAGTTTTATTTTATATCCTGATATTTCCCCAAAATTCTTTATTAAATTCAACAAGGTCGGAATTGATTTTTTAAGATTCGACATAAACAAAATTATGTCATCGGCATACAGGGAGATTTTATGTTCTGTTGGTCCAACTTTAATTCCATATATTTGTGAATGTAAACGTATCGCCATCGCTAAAGGTTCAATTGCCATAGTAAACAGTAAAGGTGAAAGTGGACAGCCTTGTCGACATCCTCTATTGATTTTTATTGATTTTGAAATATTGCTGTTTGTTAGGATTTCTGCTGTAGCATTATTGTATATTATCTGAACCCATTTTATGAAATTATTTCCAAGTCCAAACCTTTGTAAGACTTCAAAAAGAAAGGGCCATTCGACTCTATCAAAGGCCTTTTCGGCGTCCAATGATAGGAGAGCTGTATCCGGTGCTTCTTTATTAGAATAAATAATATTAAATAGTCTTCTTACATTATGGAAGCCTTGTCTTCCCTTTATAAAGCCATTCTGATCTCGATTAATAATATTTGGTAAAATTTCTTGTATTCGTCTTGCTAAAATTTTACAGATTATCTTAAGGTCGGCATTTAATAGGCTTATTGGTCTCATATTTTCACATTTATGAGAGGGTTTACCTGGTTTTGGCAACAGTATAATTAAGGCATTATTCATGTATGATGGTAAATTACTATTTTGAAATGCTTCTAAAACCATTTCCAAAAAAGGTTTTATTAATTTATTCTTAAATTTTTTATAAAGGTCAACTGGAAGACCATCTGGTCCTGCACTTTTTCCTGATTTCATATCATCAATGGCTAGCCCAACTTCTTCTTGACTAATTTTAGACTCCAGTATCTCCCTATTTTCATTTGGAATACACGGTATAAATAGTTCATTCAAAAACCCATGTAGTTTTGTTAAGTCAGATTCATTTTTGGTATCATATAATTTTTCATAGTAATCTCTAAAGGCTCTATTAATTTCTAATGGATCTATAATTACCTGTCCATTACTTATAATACTGGTAATTGGTGTTTTAAATTCTAATTGTTTAATCTGCCATGCCAATAATTTTCCTGATTTTTCACCTTGTTCATAAAAAGATTGTTTCAATCTTAGAAGACTCGAGGCAGCTCTATTCGCTGATTTTTTTGTCATATTCAGCTCTCAAAATCAGTAATTCGTTCTCCAACCTTGGATCACTTCCTGCATACACTTTTTCTTGGAGAATTTTTAGTTTATGTTCCAATTGGACTCTCTCCTCTCGAGTCTTCTTAGATTTTGAACCTGTATAACTAATAATATGTCCCCTAATAAAAGCTTTGAAAGCCTCCCACTTTACACATGCTGATGTTTGTGTAGTATTGATATCAAAGAACTCATCTATCTGTTTTTCTATGTACTTAACAAATTCCTCATCCTGAAGCCATTTATGCTGAAATTGCCATCTACCTGGTTCCTTTGTCAATTTCTTATCTACATATATTAGACAGCAGGGTGCATGATCAGGGATCACGATGTTATAATAAAAGCAGTTTTGAATCTTGGACCTTAATTCTGTGGAGATCAAAAAATAATCAATACGTGAGAATGTCTTGTAGGTATTGGAATAACAAGAGTAGGCTTTAACTTGTGGTTTCATTTCTCTCCATATATCTAGCAATCTCAATTCTTTCATAAAATGATTAATGGTCATCCTACATCCATTGTGCGTACAGTCCAGTCCTGTTGATCTATCTATACAGGGATTCAATGTACAATTAAAATCCCCTGCTATTATATGTTGCCCTGTAAGTGATGATAAGATAAGAAATAAATTAGCAAAGAACTTTTGATCATCTATATTGGGACCATATAAGTTCACCAAATTTATATTTTCTAATAGCAAAGATCCTTGAATGATTAAATATCTTCCAAATTTGTCTCCAATTACATTTTTCACTTGAAATGGGACTGATTTATGTATGAGAATCATAACTCCCCTGGCTCGGGATGAAAATGATGAGTTGAAAACACTTCCTTGCCATCTACTCCTAATTCTTTTTACATCCTCCTCTATTAGATGAGTTTCTTGTAAAAACACAATTTTTGAACCCATGTCTTTTATTTTATTCATAACTTGTTTAAGTTTTTTTAAATTTTGTAGACCTCTACAATTCCATGAAGTTAAATTAAGATTAACGCTTTGGTTTATGATCAATAGGGAGTTTGGGATTACCTTGCAGTGTAAACATGCTCATACAGAGAAGCAAAAACATGAGTGGTTGAACATTCATCCTACAAACTACACACAAACAAATTCCCCCTTCCCACATTTGTGGTGATCCCCCCAAAATCAAAAGAAAAATTCTGTCTCCCGATATAGCCATCGACCGCTCCACACCCACGAGGATCAGCCAAAGCCACTCCCTCTTCATCCTCCCAATCACCCTAACTCTACTGCTTTTAATGACGTAACATTAACTCTCTTCTGTAGTTTTCCAACTTAACTCCAAAATTTTTAGCAACTTTGTACATCATAGTTTTTTTTTTGTTTTTTTAATATATAATACAATCTATATTTTGTAAACTTGCTATTTGCTTCAAATCAGTCAGATGCCTGTGCAAATGCTTAAATATTCTACCTTATATTTTGTTCATGTTTAGCTCCCACCAATCTCTTCTTGGATCTTCTTGATGAACTCCTGCGCCTCCTCTGGGGTCTTGAAGATGTGCGTTCTGCCCCCATACGTGGTCAACAGTCTCGCAGGATGAATTACACCATGACGAATCCCAAGGTTGCACAGCTCTTTACGTACAGGATCAAACTGCTTCCTCAATTGTTGGATTCCTGTGGCCAAATCTGGGTAGAACCGCACCTGCTGGTCCTGGTGTTTAATCTCTCCTTTGGCTCGCGCAGCGTTGGAGATCTTCATCCTGTCTCTGTTGCTGAGGAACTTCATAATAAGCGTCCTCGGTGGTCCCTTATCTCTCGGTGGGCCGATACGGTGTGCACTTTCTAGGACGACTGATGATTGCAGCTCCGCGCTGCCCAGCGCCTCCGGAATCCACTTTTCCAAAAAGGAACATGGGTCCCGACCTTCGGTTCCCTCCGGTAGACCCACCAGCCTCAAGTTGTTCCGTCTCGACCGGGATTCCAAATCCAGGACATTATCTTCCAGACATTTATTTTTTTTTTTCCAAAGTGCGCACCTTTAATTGAAGGCCGGTGACGTCATCCTCAGCACTGGATACTCGAAGCTCCACCTGCGCCATTCGTTCTACACAGTCACCCAATTCTTTTCTCATTCCTTCCAACGCTGCCATAATCCCATCAAATTTAGCGGAAAAGTCTGCTCTCATTGAACTAATGGCAGCTAGCACTGCACCTGTGCCGTTGCCCGCAGTTACCGCACCGCTGCTAGCTTCCTCTGCCATATATGGAGCTTTATCTGCTGCGTCACAGACGTGAAAGTCCGTTAATTTGGACTGTTTCGGCGGCTCGCTTTTTCCTCTACCTGATTTTCCAGCCTTAGGCTTCACCGACATATTCTCGCCCAAACGCTGGGATAGGTTCTGTCCCAAATGAGAGAGTTATTTGCCGATTTTTTTTTTCTCCAGGAGCAGAGCAGAGTGATACGTGTCCTTCTCACGTGGCAGCCATAACCGGAGTCCCCAATTAACCTTGTTTTACTCATTAAACAAAAGATATCAACAAAAATGCATGTTGAGGAAAAAGTTAGGACACCCTACCGCCTAATAGCTAGTGTTACCCACTTTGGCTGAAATAACTTCAGTCAGATGCTTCTTGTAGCCACCTACCAGTCTCTGACATCAGTCTGAGGAAAGTTTGCCCCACTCCTCAACGCAGAATTCTCTCAGCTGTGAGATGTTTGAGGGGTTTCTTGCATGTACAGCCTGTTTCAAGTCACCTCACAGCATGTCAATGGGATTAAGATCTGGGCTTTGACTTGGTCATTCCAGGACTCTCCATTTCTTAATTTTTAGCCAGTCCTTGGTGGATTTACTGGTACGTTTTGGGTCATTGTCATGTTGCAGGGTCCAGTTCTGCTTCAGCTTTCATTTTTTTTTACAAATGGTCTCACGTGGTCCTCAAGCACCCTCTGATGCATTGATGATGTCACTCACTGCAAAACCATCACTGTTCGTGCTTACCAAAAGCCATGGATGACAGCAGAGGTCCACAGGCTGCTGAGGGCTCAGGATACAGCCTTTAGGGCCGGCGACACTGCAGGACTAACAACAGCTAGGGCCAACCTGTCCCACGGCATCAAGGAGGCAAAACAGCAGCACAGCAAAAAAAATATCCGGACACTTCAGCAACACCAGAGATGCACATTTTTTCTGGCGTGGCATACAGACCCTCACCAACTACAGACCTCCACCTCAGACCTGTGCCAGTGACATCACACTGCTTAACAACTGAAATGACTTCTTTCACCACATTGAAACACAAAACAGCACATCAGCACAGAAGACCACTCCTTGCCCAGACAAGCAGGCTTTAAGTCTGGATCCGGCTAGTGTGAAGAGGACCCTCTCCAGGATCAACCCACGCAAGGCAGCTGGACCAGACAACAGAACAGGTTGCGTTCTGAAGAACTGTGTGGAGGAGCCTAAGAATGTCCTGGCCGACATCTTCCTAAGTCAAGCTGTTGTCCCCACGTTTCAAAACTGCCACCATAATACCAGTCCCAAAGAAGCCCGTCCCATCCAGCAACAATGATTATTGGCCCGAAGCACTGACCTCCATCATAGTGAAGTGCTTCAAGTGGCCGGTCATGCAGAACATCAAGTTCATCCTCCCTCCCTCCCGTGACCCATCTCAGTTTGCATACAGGAAAAACAGATCCCCAGAAGACACCATCTCTGCTGCTCTCCATCCAGTCCTCACCCACCTGGATTCAAAGAACTCCTACGTGCAAATGCTGTTCTTGGACTTCAGTTCAGCATTCAACACAATCATCCCCCAGCACCTAATACAAAACTCAGACATTGGGGACTCAAAGCCTCTCTCTGTAACTGGGTGTTGGACTTTCTCACAGGGAGGCCACAGAACATGCGGGTTGGCAGCAACACTTCCAAGACCATCACACTGAGCACAGGGGCCCCACAAGGGTGCTTGCTCAGCCCACTGCTCTTCACTCTGCTGATCCATGACTGTGTACCAGCCTACAGTACTAACCACATTATCAAGTTTGCAGACAACACGATGGTGGTGGGTCTCATCACCAACAATGAGGAGGCCAACTACAGAAATGAGGTGAGCCAACTGGTCCACTGGTGTAAAGAAAATAATTGCTTCCTGAATGTGGGAAAAACCAAGGAGATTGTGGTTGACTTCAGCAGGGGACACACAGCATCCCCCTGTGATCATCGATGGAGCAGCTGTGAAGAGGGTGAGCAGCACCAAATTCTTGGGGGTGCACATCTCTGAGGACCTCTGCTGGTCCAACAACACCACATCACTGGCCAAGAAGGCTCAAACTCGCCTCCATTTCCTCCACAAACTGAAGCGAACACGAGTCCCACCCCCCATCATGTGCTCATTCTACCGGGGCACCATTGAGAGCATCCTCACCAGCTGCATCACTCGGTGGTATGGAAGCTGCACTGCCTCCTGCTGGAAGACACTACAGCGCACAGTGAAAGCTGCCAGCAAGATCATCGGTGCCCCTCTGCCCCCCCCCCTTCCTTGGACATCTACCTCACCCGCAGAGCCATTAACATTATAGGCAACACCTCTCACCCCTCACACTCCCTCTTCAGCCCCCTGCCCATGGGGAAAAGGTACTGGAGCCTCTGGGCCCACTCCACAAGACTGCTAAACAGCTTTGTTCATCAGGCTATCAGGACCCTGAACTCTGTCCACTTCCATCCCCCCACCCCTGGACGGTAACGCATTGACCCGCACAATAACTACCTCAGCTGTTGGCACAGAAAGACTGACATACCAACAGTAATACATCTGCTGTTGCATGTCTCTGCACCTTAATTGCAACCATTTGCACAAATGCCATACCTGCTGCTGTCTGTTTTTGCAATATTGATCATGTGAAGTCCAATCTGTCACTGTCTGTGCCTACACTACTGCATCGAACTTGCAGCTACGAGTATTACTACTCTACTTTTTCTGTATATAGGATTGCTGGGTTTTATCATTTCTTTATTTGCACTATGGGATGTCTGAGTTTTACCTTTTACCGTTATTTGCACTACGGGTAGCATTATTGTACATAGACAGCTGTTGTTGTTTTCCAGCCTTATTCCCTTTTTTACATTGTGCACACCACTGAAGAGAGAGAAATGGCATTTCAATTCTCCTGCATGTCCTGTACATATAGTAGTACTGATAAATAAAATCTTTCAAATACACGGTAGAATTCATGGTGGATTCTGTGATGGTGAGCTGGCCAGGTCCTGTTGTAGCAAAGCATCCCCAAACCATGACACGTCCACCTCCATGCTTCACAGATGGTATGAGGTTCTTTTCCTGTAATGCTGTATTTGGTCTACGCCAAACATGTCCTCTGTTCTGGTGTCCAAATAGTTCAATTTTAGACCCATCTGTCCAAAGAACATTATTCCAGATGTCCTGGCGCCTCATGTATAAACAGTGCCCATGCACAAAAACACGGCATGTGCTGATTTTCACACACACAGTGGGATGTATCAAAACAAACGTGACGTGAGAATCTGCGGGCCGAGCTGCAAAGTTTTCACCTGCCGTGAGAAGTTGCAGCTGTCTGCAAAATTGTTTTTTTCTATCAGATGGGTCTGTTAAACTACAAAACAGTTGAACTCACAGAATGTTAAAATAACGTTTCCACTTCAGTTAAAATGCTTTGTCTATGAATTAGTCTGTGAAAAACATGACTATTATTACGTGATTTATCTCCATAACCCGGCTCATTGAGCGCAGTGAAACCTCGATGATTTGACCTGCCTCACTCATGGAACAGCGCCATTGTTAACTGGATCCTGCTCCTATAAATGTGTCTTTTTGACCCGAAGAAAAAAGGAGCGATCCTCTGAGTTAACATTGAATCAAAGGAGGACCACGGGGAGTTCCGGGCTGCAATTTACCCAGATTTCCAGGGACCCTTAATGGATTCCCCCTCTGACACTTTGGCCTTCTCAGACCTCAGGAAGTGGGTCAGGGGAAACTGTTATAACACCTGTTGTCTTCCAGTCATTTTGACCCAAAGACAACAGGAGGATCCCCAGCATAATTTGTGTTGTACCTTGGAGGTTATAATTTAGAAATAAAAGGCCTTTATATTGTGCAGCTCCATGTGTTCCTCCTGGCTGTCATGCGTAATATGGATTCTGACAGATTGGGTTTGTAACTTGTATAAATTCAGCTGTAAGATTGGAGTGGTATTCAGTAGTCTTTATTTGTTTATTTTACTCAGTAACATCATGTCTGTCTGCGGATTACCGAGGGCTTTCTTTCACAGCATTTTTTTTTTCGTGTGTCAACTCCCCCTCCCCCCCCAGTCACACTGTCATATACATACGTGGACAAAATTGTTGGTACCCCTCTGTTAATGAAAGAAAAACCCACAATGGTCACAGAAATAACTTGAATCTGACAAAAGTGGTAATAAATAAAAATTCTATGAAAATTAACCAATGAAAATCAGACAATGCTTTTGAATTGTGGTTCAACAGAATTATTAAAAAAAAAAACAAACTCATGAAACAGCCCTGGACAAAAATGATGGTACCCTTAACTTAATATTTTGTTGCACAACCTTTTGAGGCAATCACTGCAATCAAACAATTTCTGTAACTGTCAATGAGACTTCTGCACCTCTCAGCAGGTATGTTGGACCACTCCTCATGAGCAGACTGCTCCAGTTGTCTCAGGTTTGAAGGGTGCCTTCTCCAGACGGCATGTTTCAGCTCCTTCCACAGATGTTCAATAGGATTTAGATCAGGGCTCATAGAAGGCCACTTTAGAATAGTCCAATGTTTCACTCTTAGCCATTCTTGGGTGTTTTTAGCTGCATGTTTTGGGTCATTATCCTGTTGCAAGACCCATGACCTGCGACTGAGACCAAGCTGTCTGACACTGGGCAGCACATTTCTCTCTAGAATACCTTGATAGTCTTGAGATTTCATTGTACCCTGCACAGATTCAAGACACCCTGTGCCAGATGCAGCAAAGCAGCCCCAGAACATAACAGAACCTCCTCCATGTTTCACAGTAGGGACAGTGTTCTTTTCTTGATATGCTTCATTTTTGCGTCTGTGAACATAGAGCTGATGTGCCTTGCCAAAAAGTTGCAGTTTTGTCTCGTCTGTCCATAGGACATTCTTCCAGAAGCTTTTTGGCTTGTCAACATGCAGTCTGGCTTTTTTATGATTTGTTTTCAACAGTGGTGTCGTCCTTGGTCGTCTCCCATGAAGTCCACTTTGACTCAAACAACGATTGATGGTGCAATCTCACACTGATGTACCTTGACCTTGAAGTTCACCATGAATGTGTTTAGAGGTTGTTCTGGGCTCTTTTGTTACCATTCGTATTATCCGTTTCCTCCTGCGGCCACGTCCAGGGAGGTTGGCTACAGTCCCGTGGATTTTAAATTTCTGAACAATATGTGCAACTGTAGTCACAGGAACATCAAGCTGCTTGGAGATGGTCTTATAGCCTTTACCTTTAACATGCTTGTCTGTAATTTTCTTTCTAATCTCCTGAGACAACTCTCTCCTTTGCTTCCTCTGGTCCATGTTTGGTGTGGTACACACCATGTCAACAAACAGCACAGTGACTACTTGTCACCCTTTAAATAGGCCGACTGACTGATTACAAGTTTGTAGACACCTGTGATGTTAATTAGAGGACACATCTTGGTTGAACATGTCCCTATGGACAGATTATTTTCAGTCTTTTCTAGGGGTACCATCATTTTTGTCCAGGCCTGTTTCATGAGTTTGTTTTTTAAAATAATTTTGTTGAACCACAATTCAAAAGCATTGTCTGATTTTCATTGGTTAATTTTCATAGAATTTTTATTTATTACTACTTTTGTCAGATTCAAGTTATTTCTGCGACCATTGTGGGTTTTTCTTTCATTAACAGAGGGGTACCAACAATTTTGTCCACAGCTGTAGTGATCTGTCTATAGACTTCAACTTTAATGCCATTTTATTTTATTTCAGTCTGAGCTGGCTGTATTAACTGAGGGGTAGGCACAAGTTGTTGCTTCAGCCTACACCACGTAATAGGTCAAATAAGTTCATTTTGTCTTCTTTCAATTATTTATCTTTTATAAGAACAAAAGATAAATAAAAAATTCAGCCTCCACCCTTTGTCTGAAATATGTTGTCTTTTTCTCTTTCCTTTTCTTTTTTGTCTTATGATCCAACAGAAATTTAAAAAAAAAACAAAAATGAATGAACTATCACTGTAACACAATCCACTCTGTAAACTTAGATTTATTGTTGATTCCGGAGGGTCAGAACAAATTTTTAAAAAAATTCTGACCTCCACCTTCATTATCAACACCTCAGCGTCACACTCCATTATTATTTTTTTTTTATGTTTCACTTTCCTGCAGGATTGATGATCACTGTTTGTTAGAAGAGTGACAGAAGGGGCATTTTTCTTCATTTACATAGTCATTAGTGGGAGGAACCGAGGTGGAGTAAAGAGATTGTGCGGTGACTTTTCACGTGAGGTGAGATGTACAAAGAAAGGGAGCGGAGCGTTCTCTGTGGCAAACTTAAGTCTGGCCTTCATGTTTCTCTTAGAGAGCAAAGGTTTCCTCCTTGCACGCCTCCGATGCAAGTTAAACTTGTGCAGTCTCTTTCTGATTGTAGAGGCATGCACTTACACATCAGCAGTAACAAGAGCCTGCTGTAGGTCCCATGATGACATTTTAGGATTTTTGGAGACTTCTTTTAGCATCTTGCTGTCTGCTCTCGGGATGAACTTGCTTGGACGGCCAGACCTGGGCATGTTGGCAGTTGTTTTGAATGTCCTTCACTTGTAGACTATTTTCCAGACAGTAGAGTGGCTGATTTCAAATTCTTTTGAGATCTTTTTAAATCCCTTACCAGACTCATAAGCTGCTACAGTCTTCTTTCTGAAGGCTTCAGACAGCTCTTTCAATCTCACCATGGTGTTCACTCTCACTTCAACAGTCAGGAGCACACCAAACTAAATGTCTGAGGTTTAAATAGGACAAGCCTCCTTCAAAATGCTGAGTAACAGTGTTCTAATCACGTACACCTGATGTGATACACCTGTGTGATTTTAGCCATTTTAAGTGGGAATAAATGTGGAGGTGTCCTAATTTATTCCTTCCCAGAAATTGCATGTTTTTAGAATTACATTTGACAGAAATTTTTCAAAAGTCTTTTCTTCAGTTTTAATTATTTAGTTATATTACTTGAATCTCCCAGTATTGTTAAAATTGATATTAAATATCTATAATGTAATGTACTTTATTTATATAGCCCTTTAAAACAACCCATAGGTGACCAAAGTGCTTTACAGAAAATTAAACAGCATTAAAAACACACAGCAGTAAAAACAAATAACATAAACAAAGAAATAAGAATAAATACCTAAAAACAAGAATAAAATAAAAACAAATTCCAAGACAAATATCACCACTACTGGGTATTAAAAGCCATCCTAAACAAATATGTTTTAAGTTCTGATTTAAAAAGGACCAGGTCAGAGAGAGTACGTAGGTTGGGGGGAGATTATTCCAGAGCCTGGGGGCGACAACAGAAAAGGCTCGGTCACCCCAGTGTTTATACCTTGACCTTGGCACATCCAACAAAAGCTGATTGGATGACCTCAAAGCCCTGCCTTGGTCACGGACAGTCAAAATCTCAGACAGATAAACCGGAGCAAGGCCATTAAGAGCTTTAAAAACAAAAAGCAAAAGTTTAAAATTAATTCTAAAATGGACTGGAAGCCAATGAAGTGAAAAAAGGATCGGCGTAATATGCTCTTGCCTAGTTGTGTTGGTCAAAAGACGGGCCGCTGCATTTTGCACAAGTTGAAGGCGGCCGAGAGAAAACTGAGAGATGCCAACATAAAGTGCATTGCAGTAATCAAGTCGAGAAGTGATTAAAGCATGGATGGCTATCTCAAGATCATGACAGCTCGGGAAAGGTTTGGCTTTGGATAACAGACACAATTGATAAAAGCTCATCTTGACTACATTGTCAATCTGTTTAACAAATTTTAAATGGCTGTCAAAAATCACCCCAAAATTTCTGAAAGCTGAACTGAGCCTTAAAGAGCGGGTACCAAAGCCAGCCGTTACAGTATCCCCAAACATAATACATTCTGTTTCTATAGGTCTAAATATGTTAAAACACATGCTTTCATAGGGTGTGCTAATTTTTTCACGACTGTATGCTTTACTAGAATAAGTACCAACTACATAGTAGCATCACAGCAATCATTTTTTCTGTAGGATTAATAAAGTATCTAAAAACAGTTTGGAAAACTGATGTTCTAAATGTGTAATGTCTTGTTTCAGAGGCCAGACAAGTTTGGCTGAGAGTCAGAAGAGCGAGCTTGCCCAGACTCCAGTTCTCATCTCTTGTGCCGACCAGTGAAACTCTGCTGCTGCTGTTGAGAGAAGCTACAAGATATCACTGGCAATGGAGTGTCACATTCCTGTGTGCTAACCCCACACTAAAGGGAGACTTGACCAGGAAACTTGGACAGACTCTACCTTCCCTCTTGTGTGAATTTGCTTCAGATTTATTGTGGTGGGCTTGAGAGACCCTCTCCTCCTCACTGCTTTATGCTAGCTCAGTGTTCCCCCCCACCGAAACCTTCCTCTGGTTTAAGGGAGGAAGCCTGTTGAAGTCCGCACCCACTCAGATGTTCTATTAGGGCCTGTGGAAGAGTCGAGCTGCCCCTCAGTGCATGGCTTCCTTTGTAGAGATGGTCGTCATGGGTTTCTTCTACACTGTTTTGTCAAATAGAAGGCATTTTAAGGTCAAAGCATTTTAGGTCGGAAAACCCAACACTGCATTTGTTTTAGGGACAAATGCAGCTTCTTGTCAAGCCTTTTACCTCACACATACGCCTGCTGAAGAGTTCCCTCCACGTCTGCGACAATACCTCTCTGTATTTGAAGATCCCTTTTCCTTTCCAGCTTCAACCCAAAATAACTTTTTAACCAGGGTAAATAATCATGACAGATAGACCATTACAAACTACTTGCTTAGTGTTTTTGGGTGCACTAATGTGGTGTACTCAAACTATGAAGAACTTGTGGTTGAGGTTTTGACATGTGTATGTATGTGTTAAGATGATGCTACTTTAAAGCAGTATGTGGTAGCTACAAATAATCATGTTAGACTGAATGTGACTAGTAGACCTGTGTGCACACCCTTGCATCTGAACTCAATTATAGCTAAAGATGTCTGTTCTACACACTTTTTGTTAGTATGTCAGGTTTATGAGTCAGTAGGTCTTTTAAACACTGGTTGAGTAAATATGATTCAGCTATAGCCTTAACCCCTACCCTCCTTACCGCCATAAAACTCTGGACCTGAGTTGCGCTCAAATGCCATCACAGTCCCAAAGTCAGTGAAAACATTCTAAATATTGAAATGCAGTTGTGTGTCAATACTTGATCTTATTGCAGTTTAAGTAGCAGTTAGAAATTCATTTGTGCAACTTATTTCACTGAATAAGTGTTATGTTTTTTTCTGCGTTTGTTAAAACTGCACTAATTTGTAGATGAAGTTTGAGTTGCTAATTAAAGGGTAAAAAGAAAGCCCAGTCTCCTCCAGATATTATGGTCTTAAACCATAGGCTGAGGTGTGTTCAGTGTCCTCAGGTCCTGGCCAAAGCCAGAGTCAAGCTCCAATAAGAGATCAGGAATTTATTCACCTCAGTTAATTGCTTTTACTGTAGTCTTATAAAATGAGAAAGTTTATTTGTCAAATCTTATCCTCTGGGTCCTTTCAGAGCTGACATAGATGAGGCATTAAATAACTTCCTGCTCTTTTCCGATTGGCCTTTTGAGATTTTATTGCCAAGTAATGGTCTACTCAGAGATCACGTGTAATCGCAGTCGGGATTTTTAGAAGTATTTATATTTGTACATGAAACGTTGTCCTTTAGTTTTCCTTTATGTAAATGTTTGGTCAGGATCATTCCATCCCACGCCAGTCATGGCCACATACAGACGTGGGTAAATCTGTTGGTACCCTTCCACAAAAACATACAGTAACTATCTCTGAAGTAACTTGAAACTGATGAAAGTTTAATGGCATCCCTTATTGGTTATATCATGTTTAACCCAAGTCAGACTTTGCTTTTGATTATTGATTCAGTTGAATATTTTATATAATTAAAGTAAAATGACATGAACCAAAAAGATGGCACTCTTAAATCTAACATTTTGCGAGATCGTTTTTTTTCAGCAATCACTGCCAAAAAGCGATCTCTGTCCTTCAAAATGAGACGTCTGTATTTGCCAACAGGTAGTTTGGCTCACTCTTCCTGTGCACACTGCTCAAGCTGCCTCAGGTTTGAAGGGCGGCGTCTCCACACTGCAGTTTTCAGAGCTTTCCATAGATGTTCAATTGGTTTAAGATCTGGCCATTTAAGACTAGTCCAGTGTATTTTCTCATCCATTGTTGAGTTCCTTCAGCAGTATGTTTTGGGTTATTATCCTGTTGGGAAGCTCAATGATCTGCAACTAAGGCTGAGCTTTCTGACATTGGGCAGTATGTTTGGCTTCAGGATGTCTTGGGAGTCTTGAGACTTCACTATATCCTGCACAGATTCAAGGTTCCCTGTGCCAGATGCAGCAAAGCAGCCCAAAAACAAAACCGATCCCCCTCTATGTTTCATAATAGGTATGGTGCTGTTTTCTTTTAAAGCTCCGTTTTTATGCCTTGGTGCAACAGAGGCATACAATAATCACTCACTGTGTCTGTGTGGGGTTGTGTGTGTATCTGTCTCTTACCAGGTTTTCAGCTTGCCCAGTCAAAATCAAGTGGAACTAAAGGGTTTTATTGTGAAAGAAGCAGACGAGACAGCGAGCTGGACAACACATGAACTTTATTCTTTTTCCAACATCAAGTACAGGAAATACTCTCTGGGTCTCTCTGCTCCTCCTTTTTATAACCTTTATTCTTGCAGCATGAGACCCAAGAAGTCCAAACACAATACTTTCAGCACAAAGACATGTGTGGCACATTAACATAATAACCACCTCTCTTCCTCTCTCGACTCCTGTATCTCCCTACTCCCCGGGGGGTGGATAGTCCTTTCCAATGCATCTGAGAGCCCCCGGAGCCACTTCCTCCTTCAGTCCTTTTGTTCCATCTTTCCACGGCTCCCGACTCTGGGTGGAGAACCCACACACAGTGCCACCACAGTATCATTATATCGTCATATTTTCTGGACTTTTAATTTGCCAGAATTTTGAGATAAGCCTTTGTTTTCAAAATTAACACAAATTTAACTCACTATTATACCCTCAATGGAGCTGCCAAAAAAAAAGGTAATAACTAGGCGGGGCCAGTAGAGGTCACACTGAGGCAGCTGCACCTTGGTGCTTTCATTAATTTTGTAAACATAGAGCTGATGTGATAACCAAAAAGCTCCAATTTTGTCTCATCAGTCAAAAGGACATTCACCCAGAAACTGTGTGTGTGTGTGGGGGGGGGGGGTGGCTTGTCAGCATGCATTTTGGTTGGCTTTGTTTTTCTGTTGTTAGTGGGAGTCCTCCAGGTCTTCTTCCGTTGGGCCCATTAGTGTTCAAAATGCAACCCATGGTGTGATCAGAAAGTGACGTACCTTGACCTTGGATTTCAGCTTGAGTGATTTTGGATGGTTTCGTAGGCTCTTTTTCTACAATATGCACTATTGTTCTGATCAGCCTGGGGTTGCATTTCTTCTTGCGTCTACATTCTGCGAGGTTGGCTACAGTCCCATGAACCTTATACTTTTTAAATAATATTTACAGCTGTGGTCACAGGAACATGAAGCTGCTTGGAGATGGTCCTATGGTGTATGATGTGCTGTGATGCGCTTCTTCCAGCACTTTTTTCTCCCCGTGTAGCATCTGTCACCTCCATCCTGGTCTTTGCTTTTCCTGTATGGTCACTTCATTACTGATGGAAGAAAATATTTTTCCACACCTACTTAACTCGAGATGACTTTAGCTGCAGCCTCTGAGGAGTCTGTCCTTCTATTGTTTAAATGTGCTGCACCATCAGAGCAACAGGAAGGAGAGCTCCACACCTCCTTATATGCTGGTTCATGGGTAGAGATTTATGCTAATTGCTGGCCATGGGAGTGAGCAGCCAGTTTATGAATGAATGGGATTCATGAACTTACACACAGATCTATGAACAAATCAGGGTTTTACTCGACGTTCATGGATCCAGAGTAAGTTTTTAGGGATTTAGTTTAAGGGATTCACTTGCAGATCTATTCCCAGATTTATGAACGTTTCATGAAAGAGGCCCAATGATACCAAACTACACAGTAGCATGTTTTGCCCCTTTAAATAGGCAGAATGGCTGATGAAAATGCCGATGTCTCATTGTCAAGTACAAAGATGGCTTGTTGGCAGCAAATGTTGCAGAAGATGGTGCCACAAAATGCTATAATTTTTTTCATCTTTTTTGTTCGTGCCATTTTAAGTAGTTTAATTGTATAAAACATTTAACTGAATCAATAAGTCTGATTTGTGTTAAGTGTAAACAATTAGATATCCATTAAACTTTCATCATTTTCACGTTATTTCAGAGATGGTGGTTCCTTGATTTTTGTGGAAGGATATCAACAACCTCATCCACGTGTTTTCAGTTCATGATCAGCTGTAAGAACACAGAAGGCTGTAGGATTGTTGTCTTCCCAAGAGCTGCTGCACACCACCTTATCTAGCAGCCTGTTGTTCCTCTCTGTAGACCAGTACTCAACTTATCACATTTTAGATTCAGTCCCATTTAATAACTTTTGTCTAGATTTAATTTTTTTATTTGATGGTTCTTCTTTTATTGTGATCTTTTAACTTTGTCCTTTGTAAACTTCAGTGGTTTTTGCTGAGGTTAAGTTTACTGATTTCGACTGTTGTCAAAAAGATGATGCTCATAGACAATGAACGTGACTGTATTTAGGTTGCAGACCGGCACTGATAACAGCTGAGTCTTCAGACAGTGAGCTGGTCTTCTCTGACTATGACTGCATCCGATTTTCCCTGGATATTTGTTAAGACTGCTTTCTGACACACACAAATCAGAATCCAATGGGTCTTGGAGAACTTATGTGGTATGAAATAGAGCATTTTTACTAAACATGGTATTGTTTTACTTATGTAGGTCCCTGTCTACAAATAGTGCTGTACAACAATCTGTAATTCTTCTCAGAATTTGTCCTAACACTTACTGCATGTTTTCCAGTTTAGCTAAACCAGACCACTTTATGCTTTAAAATAATAGTGATGTTAAATGAGAGATGTATTTTTTCAGATATGAGAGAAGGTTACATTAAGGATATCATCTGAGCAGTAAGCTGTATAGTTCTTCCACTGGTGGACATCATTGAAGTACTTTGTAAAGACAAGGAAATTGTCTTCCCTCAGAGATAGAGATATATTTGCTTATAAGAGGTGATGTTGGGGAAATTTGCCAAAGAAGGGAAAGGTACACTCAAATGGAAATCCTGTTTGTGGGGAGCTTGCACTGGATTTTCTAGGTTTTAAAATCTTCAGGTAACATTATCAGCACAACACATCCTGTGTATTCTGTCATTGGGATTTTCTTCTTGTTGGAACCCAGAGTTGGAAAGAGGTGCAACAAAACAACAAAAGGGCACCACCAAATGCCTCTTTTCATAAACAGTATTTGCACCTTATGACCCAAACCAAAATGACTATGGTCTTTAAATAAAATCTATAATTTTTACCCACTCTATTGAAATTATGCATTTTAATTATTTTAGATACCGTATACTATAAGTATCCACACAGAATCTAGTCAATAAAATAACCACACATCTACAAAACAGCCATATTTCTGTCATTTTCCCTTCCCTCAATTTTTCTATCTAGAAAGTGCTTCTATAGTGTTGAAATTCTTATATTACTTACCTAAATGACTATATCCTTTTGTGCTAGCACTGTCTTCTTGAATGTAATCATTTTGTACCTGTATTTTTCTAATTCAGTCTTGATTGTACTGTATGTATGCTATGATGGTATACTGTTCCTGAGATCCAGTTTCTTATAACCCACAGTTGACATGACAGGATAGCTGGTGCGTTCTAAACTCAGTGGAAATGTGTGACAGCTCCCAGTTCAAAGGACTGCATCATGTGAGCATCCATGAGACTGATAACAGAGATGTCCTTGCATTTTGAGTGATACAGTATCTTTTCCTGGTTTGCCATTTGTTTTTCTTTGCAGTATAATTGTGTATTGTTCAGGAAAACTTGGGTATACTCTGCAATAGCAACAACTGAATGCTTAAGTCCCAGCTTATTTATTATTTTTCCTTTTTATAGGTCTAGTTAAGACAAGAAGGAAAAAAAAACACACAACTAAATATGCATCTGTTTATACATGAACATGTATAACATTTCCCTTTACTGGAATGTAGATTATGGCTTCCTTTTTTGTTATGAAGAGGTTATATCAGATCTTTGAGTCCCTTTCCTCTGATAGGTTGTGCATTATGTGCTTATTCTAATTTCTTATTGGTAATCATTATGACAAATGTGTGTTTTTCAGTGCAGTTTTTGATTGTTAAAGCCCAGTTGTTAAATGCAGCCTTGCCTTACTGGAACCCCTGGTTAATGTGGGACCCACCCTTCCAAACCCCACCTCATCATGCACATCTGTCATAACACTGTTTGCTGATGCAACTGTTTTTCCTTTCACACTTTTTGCTGATGCAACTATTACTTCTGGAACACCTATTAAAATAACCTCTATTACACACGTCTGGGGAGATTTGTGTAACAGTTCTTTCATTGAGCATTCATACTGTATAGCAGACTCGAGTGATTTACAGTGAAGAAAAAGGGAAATGGTGAAGAAAAACTAATCATGGCCTTGATTAGATAAATGACACATCAACATATGACCAAAATTAGTATATACAGTATGTGGTGGTGGTCTGTCAGTGTTAGGATGACATGTCCCTGGGCAGCTATCTATGGATTCAGGAATGGCTTTGCAGATCAAGCTTGGACTTGCAGAGTCAGGAGCAGATGGGGCATTGGAATTCCGTTGTCACTACAGGGATGGATGCTGCTCTGTGGCTACATTCTCTGGCAGTCTGTGCCTGGCTTTGACGCTCTTTGTGAGGGCATGCCACTGCTGTCTATTCTGAGCTGTGTGCACAAGTTCAGTAGGTTTGACCCCACACCACTTCAGACTCTGTCTTTCAGAGTGTCCATAAAGCGTTTCCAGGAACAGAAGCTGTTCCTGTGCACTTGTGCAAGTTTTCCAAAGAGAAGCTGCTTGGAGATGCGGTCATCCTTCATCCTGATGACGTGGCCAGACCAACGGAGTCTTGTCTTCAGCAGTGTGGCCTCGATAGAGATGCTGTTTGCTCTCTCTCGGACTTCCACGCTGGTGACCCTGTCCTGCCACTTGATGCCCAGGATGGAGCACAGGGCACACTGGTGGAACTTCTCCAACTGCTTGACGTAACACTGGTAGATGGTCCAGGCTTCACAGCCATACAGCAGCAATGTGAAGATGACGGCATTGTACACTTTAAGCTTTGTAGTAAGGGTCACATTGTGGTGGTTGGGGACCCTATTTCGGAGTTGTCCCATTGCTTGAGTGGGTTTGCTTACTCTTGCTGCAATCTCACTGTCAAGAGAGCAGTCACTGGAGATGACACTTCCCAGATATTTGAAGCTGTCGACTGTTGTCAGCTCAGTGTTGTCAATGATGATGGTGGGCTTTGGGGCAATGGAGTTTGGTGTTGACTGAACGAGCACTTCAGTTTTCCCCAGGCTGATGGTCAGGATGAACTATTTGGAAGCTTCAAAAAACTTATTCAACATGACCTGCAGGTCATCTGGTTTGTGGGCCATGAGGGCATGCGTGAGCAACAGTAGCAGGCCAGCCCTGACCAGAGGGCCTCTCTGTTGATGGTATTGAAGGCCTTGGTCAGGTCGATGAATACAGAGTAAAGGTCAAGGTTCTGCTCCAGGCACTTATCTTGGACCTGCCTCAGTGTAAAAATTATATCGACTGTGCTGCGACCAGGAAGGAACCCGCATTGTGCTGTAGGCAGGTTGGCTTCTGACAGTGTGACGAGTCTGTTCAAGATGATGCGGGCCAAGATCTGTCCTGCTATGGACAGAAGGGAGATGCCCCTGTAATTTCTGCAGTCAGTTTTACTGCGCTTGTTCTTGTACAGAGCCATGATCAATACATAGCGGAAGTCTTCTGGCATCTTCTCTCGTGGAAGGCTTCGATGGCACCTGGTCCTGCCACTTTGTATATTTCAGCAGGAATGCCATCTTTTCCTGATGCTCTGTCAGAGTTCATCTGCTTTATGGCCTTCGCCAACTCGGGCACAGTGGGTGGTTGGTCC
This sequence comes from Pholidichthys leucotaenia, assembly GCA_020510985.1. Classification (NCBI taxonomy): domain Eukaryota; kingdom Metazoa; phylum Chordata; class Actinopteri; order Cichliformes; family Pholidichthyidae; genus Pholidichthys; species Pholidichthys leucotaenia. The sequence continues at coordinate 207,346,736 of CM035839.1, forward strand.
AGTTCTTCCATGACGGGCTGCTGTATGATCTGGTCTATTGCGGAGGGGCAGACTGTGGAGCAGAGGCGGATTTACCATTAGGCAAAGGTAGGTGGTTGCTTTAGGCCCCGACCTGCTGGGGGGCCCGATCTACTAGAAGCCCCATATATTTTTTAAAAATGTTTAGCATATTTAACATGATGTCCGGCAAAATATAGAAAAACGGGCATTTATAAAAACGCCAAATCAAATCACGAAGCTAACGTCCTCCCCCCTTCTCCTCAGACTGTTGAACTGTTCCATGTTATCTCAGTACCGTATAATATAAGAGTTGTGACGCTCTGGTAGACTTGTATAGAAACTGTGAAAGGCAGAAGTCACTTGGGTCACAGAGTGGTGAATAGTTCCAAACAATGGAATTTTCCCCATAGACCATTCATTTCACGGAGTGTCTGCTTAATAATCCTGGGTAAGTTAATGAATGGCCATTGTTTTGTTCATTTTACCACATAAGTTAACAGGTAGATTCTGTAGTCTGTGATCTTCTTTTATTTCACCAGCTTTTTTTTCCTTGTTTATATGCAGTAAAAACTCATAAACTTGAAATTGTTATTAGCCTGTGCTAGCTCAACGAGCTAGCTGGGTCAGCCCTTATTTCAAAAATCTGTTGTACAGTTATCGGGTGAAGGCACAGTTTCTGAGAGACATTAGAGATGGGTAGGAGCATTACATGATTGTGACATTATTTTGTTCATAGCAATTGCAGTAGCATTAGCAGCATAACTGCAGGAGGGATCAGGTCAAGTGGACCCCTGACCAAGTAAGTGCCCTAAGTGTACCCCAGGATCTAATTTGTGTATGTACAAGTACATTTTCAATCCAGTGATTTATGAAGTCATTCATAATTTCCCAAAGCCTCATTCAAAACATTATAATCATCAAGAAGTGTAAAAGAATATATACAGTATATACGTATATATATATAAAAAGATCCAGAGAAGGTTTTGGCTCCGTTTCTGCTTTCAAAAGGCTTCTCTTCTCCACTGCTGCTGCTCGTCATGGCTGGCTGCCCCCAGATGAAAATCCACAGAATAGGTATGTGGGACTATAATGCTCTGAATGAAGCTTTAGAAAATTATGAATCAGTTGGTAAATCACTGGATTGAAAATGTACAGATTGGATCCTGGGGTCCACTTGGGGTGCTCACCTGGTCAGGGGTCCACTTGATCTGTATCCGTTGTAGACAGTACCGCTGCTGCTAGCCCATATCACTCTATATATTTAAGAAACTAGAGCAAACCCGTGCATGCCCGTAGAAACCAAGTATAAGCAAGTATTTCTGCATGGCCGTAGAAAGCAGGTGTAAGCCAGCATTTCTGCATGCCCGTAGAAAGCTACTGTTACCATGGCAACAGTAACCATGGTGATGTCTGCCTTTGATCTTTGATGTCATCATCCGTTCAGTGATGCCTGCCTTTGATCTTTGATGATACAGTGGGGAAAAAAGTATTTAGTCAGCCACCAATTGTGGAAGTTCTCCCACTTAAGAGATGAGACAGGTCTCCAATTTTCATCATAGGTATACCTCAACTATGAGAGACAAACTCAGAAAAACAAATCCAGAAAATCACATTGAAGGATTTTTAATTAATTAATTGGTAAATTCCTTGATAAAATAAGTATTTGGTCAATAACAAAAGTTCATCTCAATACTTTGTTATATACCCTTTGTTGGCAATGACGGAGGTCAAACGTTTTCTGTAAGTCTTCACAAGGTTTTCACACACTGTTGCTGGTATTTTAGCCCATTCCTCCATGCAGATCTCCTCTAGAGCAGTGATGTTTTGGGGCTGTTGCTGGGCAACACAGACTTTCAACTCCCTCCAAAGATTTTCTATGGGGTTGAGATCTGGAGACTGGCTAGGCCACTCCAGCACCTTGAAATGCTTCTTATGAAGCCACTCCTTCATTGCCCAGGCAGTGTGTTTGGGATCATTGTCATGCTGAAAGACCCAGCCACATTTCATCTTCAATCCCCTTGCTGATGGAAGGAGGTTTTCACTCAAAATCTCACGATACATGGCCCCATTCATTCTTTCCTTTACACGGATCAGTCGTCCTGGTCCCTTTGCAGAAAAACAGCCCCAAAGTATGATGTTTCCACCCCCATGCTTCACAGTAGGTATGGTGTTCTTTCTCCTCCAAACACGACAAGTTGAGTTTTTACCAAAAAGTTCTATTTTGGTTTCATCTGACCATATGACATTCTCCCAATCCTCTTCTGGATCATCCAAATGCTCTCTAGCAAACTTCAGACGGGCCTGGACATGTACTGGCTTAAGCAGGGGGACACGTCTGGCACTGCAGGATTTGAGTCCCTGGCGGCGTAGTGTGTTACTGATGGTAGCCTTTGTTACTTTGGTCCCAGCTCTCTGCAGGTCATTCACTAGGTCCCCCAGTGTGGTTCTGGGATTTTTGCTCACCGTTCTCGTGATCATTTTGACCCCATGGGGTGAGATCTTGCGTGGAGCCTCAGATCGAGGGAGATTATCAGTGGTCTTGTATGTCTTCCATTTTCTAATAATTGCTCCCACAGTTGATTTCTTCACACCAAGCTGCTTACCTATTGCAGATTCAGTCTTCCCAGCCTGATGCAGGTCTACAATTGTTTCTGGTGTCCTTTGACAGCTCTTTGGTCTTGGCCATAGTGGAGTTTGGAGTCTGACTGTTTGAGGTTGTGGACAGGTGTCTTTTATACTGATAATGAGTTCAAACAGGTGCCATTAATACAGGTAATGAGTGGAGGACAGAGGAGCCTCTTAAAGAAGTTGTTACAGGTCTGTGAGAGCCAGAAATCTTGCTTGTTTGTAGGTGACCAAATACTTATTTTACCAAGGAAATTACCAATTAATTCATTAAAAATCCTTCAATGTGATTTTCTGGATTTTTTTTTTTCTCATTTTGTCTCTCATAGTTGAGGTATACCTGTGATGAAAATTGGAGACCTCTCTCATCTTTTAAGTGGGAGAACTTGCACAATTGGTGGCTGACTAAATACTTTTTTGCCCCACTGTATGTGTGTCTGGCAACAGTAACCATGGTGAAAGCTGCGTTTGTTCTTTGCTGTAGAAAGCAGGTGTAAGCAAGGGTGTAAGCAAGCACGTCTGCACTCGTTCAGTGATGCCTGCCCTTGATCTTTGATGGTGCCATAGTGAGTGCTATGGTCTTTGATGATGTCATAGAGAGTCCTATGATCGTGAGTGACTACTGCCTTTGATCGTTGATGATGTCATAGTGAGTCCTATGATCTGTTATGATGGCACAGCGAGTCCTATGATCGTGAGTGATGGCTGCCTTTGATATTTGATGTCCTATGATCGTGAGTAAACTTGAGTAATGCCTCCATTTGATCTCTGATGATGTCATAGCAAGTCCTATGATCGTGAGTGATGCCTTCCATTGATCACATAGTCAAAGACACCTGAGTATTTGTCTGTATGATGTCATATAGACATATCTCTATGATGGCATCACGAGTCCTATGATGTCTTGAGATCAGAGGAACATCATAGGTCATAGCTAGTCCTATGATCGTGAGTGCTGCCTGCCATTGATCACATAGTCAAAGACACATGACTATGACATAGTCATATGTCTATATGACGTCATCTAGACATATCTATATGGCAGCATTGGTCTATATGACATCATAGACATCAAGGCAGGCATCATAGAACATTACATCATAGGTAGCCAGTCCTATTGTCTATATGACACCATTGCGAGTCATATGTAGCCTGAGATCATAGGATCATCATAGGACATCAGGCAGACATCATAGGCCGTCCTATGATCATGACAGACACGGACGGCCTATGATGTCTGCCTGATGTCCTATGATGATCCTATGATCTCATGCTACATAGGACTTGCAATGCCATCATATTGGTGATACCGGCATATAGACAATAGGACTGGCTACCTATGATGTAGTGTCCTATGATGGCTGCCTTGATGTCTTGATGATGTCATATAGACCAATGCCGTCATATACGTAGATATGATGTCTAGATGACGTCATATAGACATATAGACAGGCGTCTTTGGACTATGTGATCAATAGCAGGCAGCACTCACGATCATAGGATCGTGAGTGATCTCAGGCATCATAGGACTCGCGATGCCGTCATAAAGATATGTCTATATGACAACATATAGACAGGTGACGTCATATAGACAGGTGTTTTTGACTAGGTGATCAACAGCAGGCATCACTCACGATGCTCCTATGATCTCAGACATCATAGGACTTGCGAAGCCATCATACAGATATTATGTCTACATGACATCATAGAGACATAGAGCCAAGTGTCTGACTATGTGATAAACGGCAGGCATCGCTCACGATCAGAGGACTTGCTATGACCTATGATGTTCCGATGATCTATAGACAGGTGACATCATATAGACAGGTGTCTTTGACTAGGTGATCAACGGCAGGCATCACTCACGATGCTCCTATGATCTCAGACATCATAGGACTTGCGATGCAATCATATAGATATGATGTCTACATGACGTCATAGAGACATAAAGCCAAGTGTCTTTGACTATGTGATCAACGGCAGTCATCACTCACAATAATAGCACTTGTTATGACCTATGATGATCCTATGATCTCAGGCATTCAGAGGACACGAATTCAACTAGGAGGAATGGAGGTGGGAAGTGAGGAACAGGAAGTTTGGAGCACGATGGAGTCTAAAAGAAAGAAAAGTAGACGTCAAGAAACTCCATCAAGACCGTTATCAAGTGCTGAGGAATCAGAGAATGAACGAATGAACAGGAGTGGAAAGTAATCATTAAACTTACTCAGGAAGGGGCATTGTTTCGTGAGTGGAACCCAATTAAGCTCACAAATGCAATTAATGACTTGGAGAAATTCTAAATGCAAGGGTTATTCATAGTGGTTCGTTGCTGTGTGCCAGATGCTCTGGTGAACATGAATAATGCAAGTGTGAAAGAGGAGCCAAATTAAAGTGCTGTAACTGCCGTGGTGAACATAACTCTGCAATATCGAGGTTGTGAAGCCAGCAAAAGAGCAGCAGAAATTAGGCAGATAAGTCTCCCAGGGACTAACATATGCAGAAGCTGCGAAAAAGGTGCAGCTAAAAAAGTGGGCGTGGACTCAAACAGGGAAAGCGTGCAGACTTGCAGTGCATGCAGTAGAATTAAGAAAGATACTCTGGTTTTGAAGGAAAATAATTTTATCTTATTTGTGGTAGATGTGATAAACTGCACTGCACAGACTTCCAAGAAAACAGAAAAAATCAAAATCATTGTGAAAGCAGCAGAAAAATATCTTGGCATTAAGGGGCTACAGTGGGAAGCAGTTGAAGACTTGTTAAATGGGGGATCTTTAAGTTCAAAGACATCAAGCGCTGGTGGATCAACTGCCAATCAAGTCTAAAAAAAGAATAAGTGAGATGAGATGCAGATACAGACTACAGCTAGAAGAATAAAGAGATGAGATGCAGATACAGACTACAGCTAGAAGAAGAATAAAAAGATGAGATGCAGATACGAGATTAAAGAAGAAGAAGAACGTCACAAAGCTATGAGGGAAACGTCAAAGCTATGAAGGAAACATAAAGCTCTGAGGAAAACGTCACTCAAAGCTATAAAGAAAATGTCACAAAGCTATGAGGAAAACGTCAAAGCTATGAGGACAAAGCTATGAGGAAAACGTCACAAAGCAACAGACATGGACAAAATTGTTGGTACCCCTCTGTTTTTTTTTTTTCCCACAATATTTTTTATTGAACCTTTTTTTTTTTTTTTTTTACAAACGTAACACAAACAATCAAACACTAACACTAAAGTAATTTAAAAACACCGACAACCACTAAGAAGAACAGGTCTTCAACAATGCTCCTCTGTTTAGTCTAGGCAATCCATTACATAAGTATACATATTATTGGAATTTACAAGGTCCACACACATCATTCACCTTCTTCTTCAAAAGTTATGTTTAAATTCTTTACATAATCAATGAAAGGTCTCCATATATTCTCAAACACAATTTTCTTTGATTTCAGTATGTATGTTATTCTTTCTAGTGGAAGGTTTGTTAACATCTGTCTTAACCACTGAGTCACATCTGGTCTATGAGTCTTTTTCCATGATAGTGCAATACATTTTTTGGCGTTAAGCAAACTGAGGTCTATGAATGCTCTTTCACTTTTATTAAAGTTGTGCTTTTTTGGATGCAGACCCAACAAAAACAATTTAGGATTCAATATGATTTGTTTTGAAATTATTTTTTCAATTGTTACCCTCACCTCTTCCCAAAACATTCTAATTTTTCTACATTCCCATAAACAATGAAATAAGGTTCCTTTACTTTCCATACATTTTGTGCACGTATCTGGTATGTTTTTGTTATATCTATTTAACTCCACCGGTGTAACATACATCCGCATTAACCATTTAAAATGTATCAATTTAAGACGTACATTTATTGATTTGGTTTGAGCTTCTGTACAAGCCAATTCCCATTGTTCCTCTGAAATTTCAGTTTGCAGGTCTTCTTTCCAATAATTCAATCTTTTCTGTGAGTTTTCACTTGAGGATAGTGTCAATGAGTTATAAAACTCTGAAATAATACCCTTTCTCTTACTATCTTTCGTCAAAATTTTTTCCAAGGATGAATAAGTAGGTCGGGTGAGAGCATTATTTTGATTTGATCGAATAAAGTTCCTAAGCTGAAGATATTTAAAAAAAAATGTGTTCTATTAAGATTAAATTTGATCCTCAGTTCTTCAAAAGACATTATGTTATCTGAACATGACAGATATAAGTCTTGAATCTTTTGAATCCCTTTTAAATTCCATGCTTTAAATACAGCATCCGCTCTCCCTGGTTTAAAATATTGATTACCCCATATTGGGCTAAATTGTGACAATAAGTGTGGTTCTTTTAAATATTTTTTGGTTTCACACCATATTTTGATCATATGCTTTACAAATGGATTTTTAACTTGTTTCTGTAATTTTTTTGCCGAGTCTGAGTATATGAATATGGGAAGAGGTAAAGGTAAATTGTATGATTCCATTTCAGTCCAGTGAGGGAGATCATTTGATGAAAACTAATATGTCATAGACCTCAGTTGTGCTGACCAGTAATACAACATAAAGTTTGGACATTTCAGACCTCCACTATCAAATGGGAAATAGTAAGGACAGACGTAATCTAGCCTTCCTATCGTTCCATATAAATTCCACTAACTTTTTTTTAATTCAGAATAGATCTGAAGGTGGAGGTAAAGGAATGTATTGAAATAAATAAGTATTTTGGGTAAGATATTACTTTTAAGTATATTGATTCTCCCGATCATCGACATTGGTAGTGACATCCATCTCTGAAGTAACTCATTAATGTCTGTCATTAAGGCTTCATAGTTGGCACTGGCGACTAATTCTAGCTTAGGCACAATTTGAATTCCTAAATATTTAAACTGATTTACAACATTGAATTGATTTACCTCAGGAGCTGGGTGATTTCTCTGGGTCTCATTTAGCATTAATATTGAAGATTTAGTTTTATTTATTTTATATCCTGATATTTCCCCAAAATTCTTTATTAAATTCAACAAGGTCGGAATTGATTTTTTAAGATTCGACATAAACAAAATTATGTCATCGGCATACAGGGAGATTTTATGTTCTGATGGTCCTACTTTAATTCCATATAATTGTGGATGTAAACGTACTGCCATCGCTAAAGGTTCAATTGCCATAGTAAACAGAAAAGGTGAAAGTGGACAGCCTTATCGGCATCCTCTATTGATATTTATTGATTTTGAAATATTGCTGTTTGTTAGGATTTCTGCTGTAGCATTATTATATATTATCTGTACCCATTTTATGAAATTATTTCCAAGTCCAAACCTTTGTAAGACTTCAAAAAGGAAGGGCCATTCGACCCTATCAAAGGCCTTTTCGGCGTCCAATGATAGAAGAGCTGTATCCGGTGCTTCTTGGTACCCCTCTGTTAATGAAAGAAAAACCCACAATGGTCACAGAAATAACTTGAATCTGACAAAAGTGATAATAAATAAAAATTCTATGAAAATTAACCAATGAAAATCAGACGATGCTTTTGAATTGTGGTTCAACAGAATTATTTTAAAAAACAAACTCATGAAACAGGTCTGGACAAAAATGATGGTACCCCTAGAAAAGATTGAAAATAATCTGACCATAGGGACATGTTCAACCAAGATGTGTCCTCTAGGGATGGGCATTCGGTGAAATTTTCTTCACCAATCGTCGGTAGAATTAATGATTAATAATCGGTTAATCATTAACATTTTTAGGTACGTAACAAGGCAGGTAGACTACATTAGCCGCACAACTCAAATCCACCTCTCTCTCTCAAATCCCTCTCTCTCTGTTCGCTGTTCTCGGGTTGGCTCGGCTCGGGAATCTCGCAAGCTGATTGGCCGAGACGTTTCACCCCGCAAGCTGATTGGCCGAGACGTTTTACCCAGCTTCTGTCCCTGCCGAGCGGCCACCCAACAAACGAAGACCGCATTCATTGCTCTATCGCTCGTGTTACTTAGTCTAGCCGCGCGGAACTTTTTGCTGTTCTCTTGTGCCATTTTGTGCGAAATAGTCTTCCCGTCGAGCCACTACGCCGCCTCCTGCAGCTTCACTCGATGATCCTGCGCCTCTAGCACCTGAGGAGCAGTAAAGCTCTCATTAACCTGTGCAGTAGATCATTTTCATCTTGAGTTACGTATCTTGTTATAAGAATAAAAGAGTTCTAAAAACATATTTATGTACACTTTATTTACATCTACGTATGTATGTACACTTACACACACGTGTGTGTCTTCTACCGAATCTTCATGACCTTCTCAATAAAGTTTCTGAAAAAAAAAAAAAAAGAATCTTCACCGACCGCCATTACTCAGCGCGCAACCACTGTTGGCGGTTTCTTCGCGTAATAAGGGTGTTCCATGGACCCTGTCGATGAGGTATATTTGTATGCTGCATTGCAGTGATTGCAGTACACCTGGTCATTTTTTAAATTGAAATGGTCCCACGCAACACTTCGCCGTAACGCTTCATGATTTGGCGATTGCCCTACGGAAGCGCGCATGTATCAACTGAGGCACGCCAGGGTACGGCGATGGTGTAATGTTGTCCCCTGGTGCCCAAATTTTGCCATTGCATTGTTTGAGGACGGCCGTGCACTAGGCTCAATAACCTCGGATTGTTTTAAAAAAAAAAAACTGTTTGTCGACGAAAATGAACTTCCTCTGTGAAATTCTTAATGATCAATTATCGGTTAATCGGTAAATTATGCCCATCCCTAGTGTCCTCTAATTAACATCACAGGTGTCTACAAACTTCTAATCAGTCAGTCGGCCTATTTAAAGGTTAACAAGTAGTCACTGTGCTGTTTGGTGACATGGTGTGTACCACACTAAACATGGACCATAGGAAGCAAAGGAGAGAGTTGTCTCAGGAGATTAGAAAGAAAATTATAGACAGGCATGCTAAAGGTAAAGGCTATAAGACCATCTCCAAGCAGCTTGATGTTCCTGTGACTACAGTTGCACATATTATTCAGAAATTTAAGATCCATGGGACTGTAGCCAACCTCCCTGGACGTGGCCGCAGGAGGAGACGGATAATACGAATGGTAACAAAAGAGCCCAGAACGACCTCTAAACACATTCATGGTGAACTCCAAGCAAGGTACATCAGTGTCAGATCGCACCATCCGTCATTGTTTGAGCCAAAGTGGACTTCATGGGAGACGACCAAGGAGGACACCACTGTTGAAAACAAATGATAAAAAAGCCAGAGTGGAATATGCCAAGCTGTATGTTGACAAGCCACAAAGCTTCTGGGAGAATGTCCAATGGACAGATGAGACAAAACTGGAACTTTTTGGCAAGGCACATCAGCTCTATGTTCACAGACACAAAAATGAAGCATACCAAGAAAAGAACACTGTCCCTACTGTAAAACATGGAGGAGGTTCTGTTATGTTCTGGGGCTGCTTTGCTGCATCTGGCACAGGGTGTCTTGAATCGGTGCAGGGTACAATGAAATCTCAAGACTATCAAGGTATTCTAGAGAGGAATGTGCTGCCCAGTGTCAGACAGCTTGGTCTCAGTCGCAGGTCATGGGTCTTGCAACAGGATAATGACCCAAAACACGCAGCTAAAAACACCCAAGAATGGCTAAGAGCGAAACATTGGACTATTCTAAAGTGGCCTTCTATGAGCCCTGATCTAAATCCTATTGAACATCTCTGGAAGGAGCTGAAACATGCCATCTGGAGAAGGCACCCTTCAAACCTGAGACAACTGGAGCAGTCTGCTCATGAGGAGTGGTCCAACATACCTGCTGAGAGGTGCAGAAGTCTCATTGACAGTTACAGAAATCGTTTGATTGCAGTGATTGCCTCAAAAGGTTGTGCAACAAAATATTAAGTTAAGGGTACCATCATTTTTGTCCAGGGCTGTTTCATGAGTTGTTTTTTTTTTAAAAATAATTCTGTTGAACCACAATTCAAAAGCATTGTCTGATTTTCAATGGTAAATTTTCATATAATTTTTATTTATTACCACTTTTGTCAGATTCAAGTTATTTCTGTGACCATTGTGGGTTTTTCTTTCATTAACAGAGGGGTACCAACAATTTTGTCCACGTCTGTATGAGGACAAAGCTATGAGGAAAACGTCACAAAGCTATGAGGACAAAGCTATGAAGAAAATGTCATAAAGCTATGAGGAAAACGTCACAAAGCTATGAGGAAAACGTCACAAAGCTATGAGGAAAACATCACAGGCCACAGTCCAAGGACGGATATTTTTATTCACACAAGGAGTGGTTCAGAACTCCTTATACAAAGTAGCGTCAACACGGAGAGGCCGCACCTCGGACACAGTCCAAGGACGGATAATTTTTTCACACACATGGAGTTGTTCAGAACTCCTTATACAAAAATATAGTGATGATAATCAAGTCAGTGGCGGTAATGTACCTGTAAGCTGGTTGCCAACCGCCAATCAAATCTAAAAAAAGAAGAAGAAACAGAAGAGTTGTTCAGAGCTCCTTGTGAGAGCTCCTTATGCAAAGAGTGATGATATAGAGTGAAGTACGTGGTGGTAATACACCTAGAAGCTAGTTGCCAACCACCAATCAAATCTAAAAGAAGAAGAGGAGGACGGCCTATGATGTCTGCATGATGTCCTATGATGATCCTATGATGTCAGGCATCATAGGACTCGCGATGCCGTCATATAGATGTCTATGACTACATTATGCCTTATGATGTTCCTATGATGCCAAGGATCATAGGACCGCCAGCCATCACAATAATCTTATCTATAAATTCAGGTAACATTCATAGGACATCATAGGACAGCCTATGATGTTCATATGACGTTCCTATGATGTCTCTATCATAGGACGTCATGCCTGCCTTCATGTTTTTATGATATCATATACAGTGATAGCTGCCTTGCTGTCTACATGAAGTCATATAGACCATGACGTCCTATGCCTGCCTTGATGTCTTTATGATGACCACCAGGATTCCTGATGCTGTCATATACACAATAGCACTGGCTACCTAGCCAGTACATCATAGGTCCTATGATGTACGCATGATGTCCTAGGATGCCTGCCTTGAAAATGGTGATCATGCTACTGCGAAACTTTGATGTAGACCATCAGGACTCGCGATGTCGTCATATAGACAATAGGACGATGCCGTCATATACACAATAGGACTGGCTACCAATGATGGAGGCATGCTGTCCTATGATGTCCTAGGACCCGCCAGGGTCCACCTCCACCCCTCCAGCTGGCACCCTCCTCACAGCCCCCCGCACATGACAATCCCCGGGAGACCCCCACCTGCTGAATTTCCACCACTCCCCCGTTGGCCCCACAGCCTCGACACACAGCGCCATGCTCACCACCGCAACCACAGCACTCCAACCCGGCACCTCCTTCACACCTGCCACACCCATGCCCACCAGAGCATCCGGCACATCGCCGTCCACCCCCGCACATCGCCGCCACATGACCAAACCCCTGACACCTGAATCACTCTATATCTTTGTATAAGGAGTTCTTATAAGGACTTCTGAACCCATCCCTCAACTAGTGTTCTGAATGAAGAAGAGCAGGACCCACCAGATGGACAGCAATACAGTGAGGAGAACTGCTGCACATCACAAAAGATGTCGTGAAGTTGAAGCACCTCAGGTTCGAGCAGTACGCCGCAGCCATGACTGTGAACAACACAGCCGTCTGAGACAGTAGGACACCTTTCAGCACCGGGCATGCAGAAATACTTCCTTCGACTTGGTTTCTACGGGCATGGACGGGTATGCATGGGTATGTACTAGCTGCTTAAATGACACTCCCACTGTGCCAATGGCTACCCTTCACAGAGGAGGAGATGATGAGGGAACTATACACCATGAGTCTGACCAGTTTGTTCTTGAAGATGACCCATCATTATGGCCTAAGCACATGACAGATAAAGAGCATTGCTATTAGTTCAGGGAGGGCCTGTTTAATATTTTTTGTATTTATCCTAATTTTTTGTGTGATATATTCTCCCTAGTGTCTACATAGTACAGAGGAAGGAGCACAATGGATGCCTCTGCAAAATGGACCAGTAGCAGACCGTGAACAGGACCCTGCTGGCAAATATGGGTATGTGTAAACAAACAACAGATCTTCCATGTGAATTGTTGTTTTTTTTAAATATTACACAAGAGTCTACATTTAATGCATTTATTAAGATTTGAGATTAGTAATCCACTTCAATATAAAAACAGGATGTCACTAGATAATTAAGTTACTTGAGCTGCAAATATGCAAACTGTTAACTCCCCCCCTCCACCACAAACATCATTGCAGTTGGTTTGGATAATTTTTTTCAAAAACCAGTGCAATTATTCTTTTATTTTTTCCATGTAAATTTTCATCTTTATTCTTCTGAATGGCATTTTCCACAAGATTTTATGACTTTCTCAGTAATCTGCAGTTTTTTCTTGTAACTTTGGCCTTTTTTCCTCATATACTGTCTAAACTTCTTTGTTTTTCTACAGATGTAATTCCTGATACCTGAATGGTATCATCATTTGAAGACTTCTGAGGACGATAAGTTTCAGGTAGGATGTTAGTAAGGCCTGATTGAATGAAAGAATGAATGTGAATTTAACACAGTACAGAGTGTCATAATGTTGGACCCAGGGAACACGCACACACAGGCTCAAGTTCAATACAATAATCTTTATTGAATACCAGCAGGTGCGTGGATGTGTGTGTGCGATATGTTAATGTGTTGTGGGTGAACGAGCTGCAGCCGGGGGTGACACAGAGCGCCGTACAGCCTGGCAACCCTCGAGACAGAGCCAAACACAAATGTTAGACTTCAGCCGTGTTATAATGACTGGAGAATTAACAGGCTTACTTGTTGATGTTCTACAGGCGATGTTGGCTTGGCCTCGACCTCCTGCCAGAGAGACAGCGTCTGGCGAGCGCACCTGGTGATGCGCTGTGGAGTGCAGCGTGGAGAGAAGGGCGATTCTGCCGCCGCGAGGGAGAGAACCGCCGCCTTAGGGATCCACCTGTGCACAGCGGAGAGCCTGGGAAAAGGTAAGTGGACGATGTTGAGCTTACATGCCAACGGAGAGTCCAGCAGAGATGTGCGGAGCTGAGAGGAATCAGTCGTGCACAGGACGATGAGCGCTGCATAGCAGACGGCTCCGTGCCGAAGCTCCAGACAGGACGGGCTATATAGCCCGGGGCTGATTATTCCCAGGTGCGCGCAGAGCTGAGGTGGATGACGGCCCAGAATGAATTGTAACAGTACTCCACCCCCACCCCCGAGCAGCGCTTCCTGGTGCTGGCTTACCTGGGTGCACCCGGTGAAAGTCCTCGATGAGACGTTTGTCCAACACGAACGACTGGCGCACCCAGGATCTCCACTCGGGGCCATACCCCTCCCAATCCACCAAGTACTGCAAGCCACGGCCCCGGCGGCGGACGTCCAGGATGGAATTCACCGTCCAAGCCGGGTCACCGTCGATCAACATGGGTGGAGGCGGGGTTCAAGGAGGAGGGCAGAGCGGGTTGGAGATCACGGATTTGACCTGGGAGACGTGAAACGTGGGACAAACACGGAGGGAAGGAGGGAGAGCCAGACGCACAGCCACCGGATTCACCACCTTGACAATAGGGAAGGGCCCGATAAAGCGTTTGGCCAGCTTCCTCTTTTCAGCCTTCAGGTTGATATGCTGAGTGGACAGCCATACCTGCTGATCCACCTGATACTGCGGAGCTGGTTTCCTGTGCTGGTTCGCTGCCCTGGTGTTGCGCTCCGCAGTGCGTAAAAGGGCCTGGCACGTAGCAGCCCACAGCCGACGACAGCGCCTCAGGTGAGCATGGACTGAGGGTACAGCCACCTCCCCCTCATCTTCGGGGAACAGTGGGGGGTCATAGCCCAGCGAGGCCCTGAAAGGAGACATGTCGGTGGCGGCAGAGACAGTTAGGTTGTGCGCATACTCAATCCAAGGCAGATGGCCGCTTCATGATGATGGACTGGAGGCGATGATGCAGCGCAGAGCGGCCTCCAGTTCCTGATTAGCTCGCTCGCACTGCCCTTTACTCTGGGGGTGATGACCAGAGGACAGGCTTACCGTAGCCCCCAAAGTGTTGCAAAAGCACCTCCACACACTGGACATGAACTGCAGACCCCGGTCAGAGACAATGTCCGCGGGGATTCCATGCAGACGCACAACGTTCTGCACCAGAAGGTCCGCCGTCTCCCGCGCTGTTGGAAGCCCACATAGGGGGATGAGGTGAGCAGTCTTGGAGAAGCGGTCAACGACGGTCAGCACAGTGTCGAAGGAGTTGGATACCGGGAGACTGGTCACAAAATCCAGAGCCACATGAGACCAAGGCCTCCCCGGGACAGGCAAGAGATGGAGAAGGCCCGCCGGCGGAGATGTTGATGTCTTCCCGGTGGCACACTGGGGGCAGGCCCGAACGTAGCCGGTGACGTCATGACGGAGCCCTGGCCACCAGAAGGATCTCTGGAGCAGGTCAACTAACCAGGAAATCCCAGGGTGGCAGGCGAATTTGGAGGTGTGGGCCCAGTGGATCACGTCACCCCGAACGGCTGATGGTACAAACAGTCTCCCGGTGGGACCCCCGCCTGGGTCCGGTTCGGCTTCCTGAGCCCTCAGGACCTTATCCCTGATCGCTCAGGAGAGGGCGCCCACGACACACGAGGCCGGGAGGATGGTGTGCTCCTGCTTCTCGGTGGTCTCCGAGGTGAACTGCCTGGACAGGGCATCTGGCTTCGCATTCTTTGACCCCGGGCGATAGGTGATGGTGAACCGGAAGCGCCCAAAGAACAGGGACCAACGCGCCTGGCGAGCGTTCAGGCGCTTAGCCGTCCTCAGGTACTCCAGGTTTTTATGGTCTGTCCAAACCACAAAGGGTAGCACGGCCCCCTCCAGCCAGTGCCGCCACTCCTCCAGCGCGAGCTTAACCGCCAGGAGTTCTCTGTCGCCGACGTCGTAGTTCCTCTCGGCGGGTGACAAACGCCGAGAGAAAAAGGCACAAGGGCGGATAACCCCGTCCACCGGGGAGCGCTGAGAAAGGACTGCCCCCACCCCTGAGTCTGAGGCATCCACCTCGACCAAGCACTGCAGCGCGGGGTCCACCTGCGTCAAGACCTGGGAGGAAGAGAATTCCGTCTTCAGGATCGAAAAAGCCGACGCAGCCTCCTCCGTCCACTGGAACACCACCTTGGGGGAGGTGAGGCGGGTCAGGGGGGCGGCCATCGAGCTGTACTTGGGCACAAACCGCCGGTAGAAGTTGGCAAACCCCAAAAATTGTTGCAACTGTTTCCTTGACGATGGGGGGGGGGGGCAATCCACCACCGCCCTCACCTTCTCCGGATCTGGAATGACCTGGTTGTGTGAGATAATAAAGCCCAGGAACGAGGTCTTCTCAGTGTAGAACTCACACTTCTCAGCTTTCACAAAGAGCTTGTTCTCAAGTAGCCGTTGTAGGACCTGCCTCACGTGAACCTGATGCTCCTCCCGGGATTTGGAGAAGATCAGGCTGTCATCCAGGTAGACGAACACGAAGAACCCCAGGAACTCCCGGAGGACGTCGTTGATAAGCCACTGGAAGACGGCCGGAGCATTGGTAAGCCCAAACGGCATGACGAGATACTCAAAGTGGCCGCTGGGGGTCCGGAATCCTGTCTTCCACTCGTCGCCCTCCCAGATCCGCACGAGATGGTAAGCGCTGCAGAGGTCCAATTTCATGAACCAGGAGGCCCCCTGGAGGGAGTCAAAGGCAGAGTCCATCAGAGGTAACGTATACTTGTCTTTGATGGTAATATCACTCAAGGCCTGGAAGTTGATGCAAGGACGAAGCAGGCCGTCTTTCTTCCCCACGAAGAAGAAGCCCGCCCCCAGTGGAGATGACGATGGCCGAATGATGCCCTAGCTGAGTGACTCCTTGATGTAAGTTTCCATAGCTTCCCGCTCCGGAGCAGATAAGCTGTACAAGTGGCTCGACGGCAAGGGGGCGCCCGGGCGGAGGTTAATGGCGCAGTCGTATGGGCGGTGGGGGGAAGAGACAGCGCCTGGGCCTTGCTGAACACCACTCCCAGGTCGTGGAACTCAACAGGCACCCTGGACAAGTCGGGGGGTGGAAGGGCGGGGGAGGAGAGGGGGACCGCTGGAGAACAGGCCGCTGATTGGAGACACGCACTCAGGCAGAACGAGCTCCAGGCGAGAATGCTGCCAGTCTGCCAGTCAAAGGTGGGATTATGTAAACGCAGCCAGGGGTAACCCAGGATGACCGGGGCAGCCGAGGTGGAGAGAACAAAGAGCTGGAGGTCCTCACAATGGTTCCCAGAAATGATGGCTGAAACCGGGGCAGTACGGTGCGTCACCCTTCCTAGGGGAGCCTTCGACAGGGTGATGAGATTGAGGGGCGTTGGCAGAGCTTGGCAGGGTAGCCTCAATCGGGTTGCCAGTTCCTCAGAAATAAAGCTCTGTTCAGCCCCCGAGTCCACCAGTGCGTGAGTGAGGAGCTCCGTGTGGTTGTAACAAAACCTAATAGGCAGGAGACATTTAGATAGGTGATTAGACCGGGATGAGTCCACGAGGCCCCCTATAGTGACTCGCGGACCCCCCCTTTTGGCCGAACCGGGCAGGACTCAATATCGTGCTGGTCATCCCCGCAATACATGCAGAGTCCTAAGTCCCTACGGTGCTGTCTCTCTGCCTGTGAGATCTTAGTTCATCCTACTACCATGGCCTCGGGCTCATCTGGGCCCTCCAGCGCCGGCAAACCCAACGAGGGTGATTGGGAGGAGCGGCGAAGTGATTTGCCCGGACGGCTGGAGGACCTCCGTTCGGCTGCTCGCTCCCTCAACCTATTATCTAAACTAATGGCCAGAGAAATGAGCTTGGTGAGCCGCTCAGGTTTATCTAGGCAGGCCAGCTCATCCCGCAAACTAGGGCTCAGGCTACGGGTGAAGATGCTGCAGAGCGCAGCATCCTCCCACCCTTCTTCCGCCGCCACCACCCGGAAGTCGACAGCGTAATCGGCCACAGACCGACTACTCTGGCAAAGATTAAGTAAACGGGTGGTTAGCACACTATCACGATCCGAATGGTCAAACACTTCGTGGAAATCTTGGACGAACTGGGCGTAAGTAAGGTTAGCGTAGCTGGGCTTCGCCATTATGGCGTAAGCCCATGCTAACGCTCGCCCCTCCAAGAGATTAGCCACGTAACCAATTCGGCTATGATCGGAAGGGAAGTCCCCAGGAACGTGCTCAAACACCGTCTCACACTGGAGGATGAAACCCCGCACCTCCCCAAGCTTCCCACTGAAGCGCGTGGGCATGGGGATTGGTGTGAGATGCGTGAACGCGCCCGGGCTAGCCTGGCTAGGTGGTGAGCTAACGGGAGCTGGCCTGCTGCTCTGGGCTGGAGGGAATGTCCGCTGTCCTTCCAGGCGATCCAACCGGCTGTTTATCTGACCTAGCTGGTTCAAAACTAGAATCAGAATCAGAATCAGAATCAGGTTTATTGCCATTGTTCATGTAGTACACAAACTAGGAATTTGTCTCGGTACAATGCTGCAACATTAAACATGATAAGATAAGAGAAATAAACTATACATGTAATAAAGTGTAGGATAAGATTAAGTGATACTGGTCAACAGTTAAAATATATATTAGCCAGCAGCAGATACTGTGGAGAACTATATAGTGCAGTCGGTAATGCAGGAAGAAAACAGTGATGATTGACATGAGTCTGGTTGAGCTGCTGTACATGGTGCACGAGAGTCACTTAGTGTTCAGCAGTCTAATGGCAGAGGGGAAGAAGCTGTTCATGTGACGGGAGGTTTTAGTCTGGATGGACCGAAGTCTTCTACCAGAGGGGAGGGGGGCAAACAGTACGTGACCAGGGTGTGAGGGATCGGCTATGATCCGGCCAGCACGCCTCCGGGTCCTGGAGATGTACAGATCCTGGAGAGATGGGAGCTTGCAGCCAATCACCTTCTCAGCAGTGCGCACGACGCGCTGCAGCCTTAGTCTGTCCCTGGCAGTGGCTCCTGCGTACCACACGGTTATGGAGGTGGTGAGGATGGACTCGATGATGGCTGTGTAGAACTGCACTAACATCTTGGTGGGTAGCTTGAGCTTCCTCAGCTGCCGCAGGAAGAACATCCTCTGCTGGGCTTTTTTGATGAGTGAGCTGATGGTCAGCTCCCATTTGAGGTCCCTGGTGATGGTAGTGCCTAGGAAGCGGAAGGAATCAGCAGTGGTGATGGGAGAGGAGAGCCTGAGAGGGTGAGGGGGGGCAGAGGAGTAGTGACTTTCCTGAAGTCTACAATCATCTCCACTGTCTTCAGAGCGTTCAGCTGCAGGTTGTTATTGCTGCACCAGGACGCCAGCTGGGCCACCTCTCTCCTGTAGGCGGACTCGTCGCCGTTGGAGATGAGCCCGATGAGGGTGGTGTCGTCCGCAAACTTGATCAACTTGACAGACTGGTGGCTGGAGGTGCAGGAGTTGGTGTAAAGGGAGAAGAGTAGGGGGGAAAGTACACAGCCCTGGGGTGATCCGGTGCTGATGCTAGTATAGTCTGAGACAGTCTTTCCCAGCCGCACATGCTGCCTCCGGTCCGTCAGGAAGTCGATGATCCACCTGCAGAGGGAGTCAGGCACGTTGAGCAGGGACAGCTTGTCCCGGAGCAGAGCGGGGCGGATGGTGTTGAATGCGGAGCTGAAGTCCACAAACAGGATCCTGGCGTAGGTTCCCGGGGAGTCCAGGTGCTGCAGGATGGAGTGGAGGGCCAGGTTGACTGCATCGTCTACAGACCTGTTGGCTCGGTAGGCAAACTGCAGCGGGTCCAGGAGAGGGGTGGTGATGGACTTGAGGTGGGACAGGACCAGGCGCTCAAAGGACTTCATGACTACAGAGGTGAGCGCTACAGGTCTGTAGTCATTAAGTCCAGTGATCCGTGGCTTCTTGGGGACAGGGATGATGGTGGAGGATTTGAGGCAGGATGGCACGTGGCATAACTTAAGGGAGGTGTTAAAAATGTCTGTGAATACAGGAGCCAGCTGTTTCGCACAGAGTCTCAGGGTGGAGGGAGACACGCCGTCTGGGCCGGGGGCCTTGCGCGGGTTCAGTCTGGAGAACTGTTTGAGCACATCCTGCTCACTGATGATAAGGGGAGGGGGGGAGGAGGGGGGGGTGCCTTAAATGAAATAGGGAATGTGGAGGCTGTGGAGCTGGAGGGAGGGGGGGAGTTGGACACAGATGACGAGGTGTCAAAACGGGCATAGTGTTGGGACAGTCTCTGACAAAGGGCTTTGTCATCCTGACCTTTAGGAGCCTTAGGTCGATAGTTGGTGATTTGCCTCAGTCCTCTCCACACGGAAGCCGAATCATTAGCAGTGAACTGCTGCTGGAGTCTCTCTGAGTACACAGATTTAGCCCTCTTCAGCTCTCTGTTAAACCGGTATTTAACCTCCCTGTAGCAGTCCCTGTCTCCACTTTTCAGCGCTGCTTCCTTCTCCTTCCTGATCTGTCTGAGCTTAGCTGTGAACCAGGGTTTGTCATTAGAGTAACTCACCCTGGTGCGTGATGGAAGAATGTTCTCTTCACAAAAGTGGATATATGAGTTCACAGTGTCCGTGTACTCATCCAGATCATGCGTGGCTCCTTTAAGCATGCCCCAGTCAGATATTTCCATGCACGTTTCCAGCTTCTCCTCAGCATCACTGGTCCGTATCTTCGTAGTGCTCACAACAGGTTTAGTGAGCTTCAATCTCTGTCTGTATGTGGGAATGAGGTGAACCATCACGTGATCAGATAATCCCAGCGCAGCTCGAGGGACAGCGCGATATGCGTCTTTCACTGTGGTGTAACAGTGATCCAGTGTGTTTAATCCTCTGGTGGGGCATTTAATAAACTGTTTGTAGCGGGGGAGATCGTGGCTCAGATTGCACTAATTAAAGTCACCAGCCACAATAATCAGCGAGTCTGGAAAACTCCGCTCTGTGTGTTGAATGTGATCCGCGAGCACGCGCTGAGCTTCGCGCGTGTCCGCGTCGGGAGGGGCGTACACAGCGATCATTATGAAAGAAGCAAACTCCCGCGGGGAATAGAAGGGCTTGCAATTGATAACAAGAAATTCCAAGGCAGGAGAACAGTGTTTGGAAATTACCGTTACATCAGAGCACCAGATGCAGTTGATGTAGAAGCAGACTCCGCCTCCTGTGGTCTTGCCGGAAAGCTCTGTGTCACGATCAGCACGGAAGAGCTGGAAGCCGTCAAGGCGCAGCGCGCTGTCCGGTATATTTTCCCGGAGCCAGGTCTCAGTAAAGCAGAGGACAGCTGAGGAGGCGAGGTCCTTAAAACGCATCAGCAGTCTCAGTTCATCCACCTTGTTAGAGAGAGAGTTGGTATTGGACAGAAATATGCCAGGCAGCGCCGTTCGCGAGCCTCTCCTGCGAAGTCGCACGAGAGCGCCCGCTCGTCTTCCTCTCTTCCGCCGTCTCACTTTCCGAGCCAAACAATAAACCAGATCGGCGGCAGGGGCTAGAAAAACTGGGAGGAGGTCCGTGGGGGTGAAAGTCCTGATATTTAAAAGTTCTTCACGGGTATAAGTGCAAGCAGACACACAATTGACAAACAAAAACAAACAAAGAGCGCAGCGAAGCACCATGTCGACCGCTGTGGGCGCCATCTTGGACATCTATACTACTACCTACTAACTATATACTAACTACCTACTGCTGGTAAGCCAACTGATCGACTCGAGCCTCCAAGATGTTAAAGCGGTGTGCGAGCCCACTGTTCGCTGGGTCATTCTGACGGAGCCGTACTGTCATAATATTGGACCCAGGGAACACGCACACACAGGCTCAAGTTCAATACAATAATCTTTATTGAATACCAGCAGGTGCGTGGATGCGTGTGTGCGATATGTTAATGTGTTGTGGGTGAACGAGCTGCAGCCAGGGGTGACGCAGAGCACCGTACAGCCTGGCAACCCTCGAGACAGAGCCAAACACAAATGTTAGACTTCAGCCGTGTTATAATGACCGTTGAATTAACAGGCTTACTTGTTGATGTTCTACAGGCGATGTTGGCTTGGCCTCGGCTTCCTGCCAGGGAGACAGCGTCTGGCGAGCGCACCCGGTGAAGTGCTGTGGAGTGTGGCGTGGAGAGAAGGGCGATTCCGT
Source organism: Pholidichthys leucotaenia (assembly GCA_020510985.1). Lineage (NCBI taxonomy): Eukaryota > Metazoa > Chordata > Actinopteri > Cichliformes > Pholidichthyidae > Pholidichthys > Pholidichthys leucotaenia. The sequence continues at coordinate 207,368,555 of CM035839.1, forward strand.
TACCGCGAGGGAGAGAACCGCCGCCTTAGGGATCCACCTGTGCACAGGCGAGAGCCTGGGAAAAGGTAAGTGGACGATGTTGAGCTTACGTGCCAACAGAGAGTCCAGCAGAGATGCGCAGAGCTAAGAGGAATCAGTCGTGCGCAGGACGATGAGCGTTGCATAGCAGACGGCTCCGTGCCGAAGCTCCAGACAGGACGGGCTATATAGCCCGGGGCTGATTATTTCCAGGTGTGCGCACAGCTGAGGCGGATGACGGCCCAGAGTGAGTTGTAACACCGAGTACTGAAGCAGAGTACTGAAGTGCTTGGCCCACCGGTTTCTCAGGCCCTCCTGGTCCTTGATCAGCACTGATCCATCTGCTTACAGCAAGGGTGTGGGTCCATACTTGGACGGGCTGTAAACGTCTTCAAGGCGCTGAAGTTGTAGTTCAAGTTTCTTGAAGTTATGAGAGTCGACATATATTTGCACTTCCTCTGCTTTCTTGTCCCACCACTTGTCTTTCATCTCGCACAGTTTTTTCTGGGCCATGCCTTTCAGGTGTTTGAACCTGTCAGCCTTGGAGGTGAAACTGGGGTCATTCTGCCATGCCATGTAGACACTGTTCTTCTCCTGCAGAAGTTGGGTGATCTATTGGTCATTTTTGTTGAACCAGTACTGGTGGAAGCACTTCTTTGGGCCAAGGGTGGCTTTTGCGGTGTCCGTCATGATGGTCTTGAACTGATTCCACTTTTCAGTGCCGTCCTCAGTGAATGGGGCTTCTGCCTTCAGCTTCTCGTCAAGCATTTCCAGGAATGTCTGGTGGTAAAAGGCGTGGTGCAGTCTAGCTGTGTTGAATGCAGCTCTGATGACTTTTGAACGCTTCCGCTGAGTTGGTGCTATATGTAGTGTAAGGACTGCTCGCAGTAACCTGTGGTCAGTCCAACACTCAGCACTTCGGATGGTGCATGTGGTACGAGCATCACAGAGGTCATTCTGCCTGACTATGATGTAGTCTATCAGATGCCACTGCTTAGATCTTGGATGCGTCCAGGTGGTTTTGAACTTGTCCTTTTGATGGAAGAAGGAAGAAGGTAATGCATAGCCTGCATTCAGCACATTTGCGCATTAGCAGCAGTCCATTGCTATTCTGCTTCCCAACTCCATGTGGGCCGAGAATGCCCTTCCAGTTATTGCGGTCTTTCCCACCTCTGGCATTAAAGCCGCCCAAGATAAGCAACTTATCGCTGGCTGGTGTGGAGGTAATGAGCTGGTCAGGTTCCTCGTAGAACTGTTCTTTAGCTTTGTCAGTGCTGGTGAGTGTGGGAGCATAGGCACTGATGATGGTGACATGGCGGGATCTATTCAGTGGGAAGCGTAGCTTCATGAGATGCTCATTTATCCTGACAGGTAGGCTAGGGATGGATTTCATCAGACCGGCTCTTATGGCAAGCCTTACTCCATGTATTCGATCATCAGTCTCTGCCTTTCCTTGCCAAAAGAAGGTGTAACCTCCTCCTGCTTCCTTCAGCATCTTCTCACCTGACAGTCTGGTTTTGCACAACGCAGCGATGTCGATCCAGTACCTTGCAAGCTCTTTAGCAACAAAGGCCGTCCTTCACTCAGGCCTTGCAGTGTTGTCTCTGTCCGTGAGAGTATGAGCAATCCATACTCCTACTAGGAGTCGTTTTCCTTTTTGGCGTTTTGTAGGTTTTGTAGGTTGACCACTTGAGGGATGCTCCATCAGCCGCGGTTAGCTAGCCCAGATGTCAAGGGGCAAGCAATATTTGGGGTACCTTTTCTAACCCTTTCCCTCATGTGAGGGTGGGCAGTGCTATCCTGAACAGGCTGCCCAGTCGCCCTAGGTGCTGCCGAATGTCTCAGTTGCCCCCAGGGTCAAAGATGAGCAACCACTGGTCCAAGGGCTGCCTATGTGCACGTTCATGACTATGACTGCCAGTGATCATCTTCACCTGTTGCTTTGCCAGTTGCCCATCGCTGTAGGTCTTAGGAAGATAGGCTGTGCAGTAAACCTGTGCGGGAAGGTTTTTACAGTGATAAAGCTGATGCGCGGGGGCAGTCTCGCTCTCTCAGCCTTGGAAATCATGGTCCAGTGGTACAGAAAGTTGTCACGACTGGAGACTTCCTCGGCTGCAGCGGATGGCCATGATGTCTTATGTGCTCTTATTTTTGCATATTTGTCACACTCAAATGTTTCAGATCATCAAACACATTTTACTATTAGACAAAGATGACCTGAGTCAATACAAAATGCAGTTTTTTAAATGATTTCATTTATTAAGAGAAAAAAGCTACCCAAACCTACCTGGCCCTACCTGGGGGGGACTGAGAAGTCCATGGGCTGACTAAGAGGAAGTTATGCTACAGCAACAAAACCAGTCATGCATTAAATTCAACCTTTTCTGATACTAACTGCATTGTTTCTTTTCAGATACACTGACATTGGAGACTATGTTGAAAAATAAACCACATTTAGTCAAATTTGACCACTGCATCATGGTCAGCCTATGACCTTTTCAACCCCCCGTATATGAAAAAGTAATTGCGCCCTAAACCTAAGAACTGTTTGTTGGTGGCAACAGCTGCAATCAAGCATTTGAGATAACTGGCAATGAATCTTTTACATCACTGTTGAGGAATTCTGGTCCACTCTTTGTAGAATTGTTTTAATTCAGCCACACTGGAGGGCTTAAGCTTCAGGTCATGAACTGATGGCTTCTTCAGGATTTTTTGGTAGCAGAATTCATGGTTCCATCAATTACAGCAAGTTGTTCAGGTCCTGAAACAGCAAAGCAGCCCCAGACCATCAAACTACCACCATCATGTTTGACTGTTGGTATGATGTTCTTTTTATGAAATGCTGTTTTAGTTTTACACCAGATGTAATGGGATGCACCCCGTCCAAAAAGTTAAACTTTTATCTTGTCAGGCCACAGACTATTTTCAAAAAAGTCATGGGGATCATCTAGGTGTTTTGAGGCAAATTTGATATGAGTCTTTGTATTGTTTTTGCTCAGCAGTGGTTTTTGCCTTGGAACTTCTTTCTTATTGTTGAATTATGGACCAGTGTCCAAACTGTAGCAAGTGAGGCCTGCAGTTCTTTAGATTTTTTTACCAGCTCATTCCGGCAAAGCCGAAAGTAGCTAATGTGATGATGTGGCATCCACCTGTCCTTCCGTCCATCCACATTTCAGGGAAATCGCTGCTACTCCTAGGCATTTGCTCTAGTGCTCACCAAACACACAATGATCGTCAGGTGGGTCTGCATCCAAGTTGTGCTAAAGGTCAAAGGTCAGGAGATCTAGGCATTTATGATTTAAGAAAAATTGCTACCCCTTGTAAAGTTGCCTGGATGCTCACCAAATTTGCTCACAATAATGCTCAGGCAGGTCTGCATCCAGGTTGAGGTCAAGGTCATTATCAAAGGTCAGAAGGTCTGGGCATTTATCATTTCACAAAAAATGTTACTCCTCCTAGGCCTCTGCCCTTAACCTCAAGCACATCCTAGATGGGTCTGCATCTAGATTGTGCTTTAGATCAAGATCACGGATCTGAGCACTCATGGGGTGATTTAGTCAGGCCATCATTGACAGTCTGGTTTACTTTAACATTGTGAGACAGGGCCTTGATGGAGTTATTGGCGCTCTGATCACCTCCAAAATGCAATGTGTTCATCTGTAGTTTAAAGGCCATCTGGTGAAAATTTCATCAAAATCCATCCAGTAGTTTTTGCATAGTCCTGCTAACAATCAACACACACACGAACTGCCCCAATTGCATTTACTCTTTTTTTTTCCACAATATCTTTATTGAACCTTTTTTTTTTTTTTAACAAACATGATACAAACAATCAAACACTAACGCTAAAGTACTACAAAAAAAAAAAAAATGCACTAAAAACACCAACAACCACCAACAAAATCAAGTCTTCAACAATGCTCCTCTGTTTAGTCTAGACAATCCAATACATTAGTATACATATTATGTTCACCAGTTTGGAATTTACAAGGTCCACACACATCATTCACCTTCTTCTTCAAGAGTTATGTTTAAATTTTTTACATAATCAATAAAAGGTCTCCATATATTCTCAAACACAATTTCCTTTGATTTCAGTATATATGTTATTCTTTCTAATGGAAGGTTTGTTAACATCTGTCTTAACCATTGAGTCACATCTGGTCTATGAGTCTTTTTCCATAATAGTGCAATACATTTTTTGGCATTAAGCAAACTGAGGTCTATGAATGTTCTTTCACTTTTATTAAAATTATGCTTTTCTGGGTACAGACCCAACAAAAACAGTTTAGGATTCAGTATGATTTGTTTTGAGATTATTTTTTCAATTGTTACCCTCACCTCTTCCCAAAACATTCTTATTAATCTACATTCCCATAAACAATGAAATAGGGTTCCTTTACTTTCCATGCATTTTGTGCATGTATCTGGTATATTTTTGTTATATCTATTTAACTCCTCCGGTGTAACATACATCCGCATTAACCATTTGAAATGTATCAATTTAAGGCGTGCATTTATTGATTTGGTTTGAGCTTCTGTACAAGCCAATTCCCATTGTTCCTCCGAAATTTCAATTTGCAGATCTTCTTTCCAGTAGTTTAATCTTTTCAGTGAATTTTCACTTGAAGATAGTGTCAATGAGTTATAAAACTCTGAAATAATACCCTTTCTTTTACTATCTTTCATCATCATTTTTTCCAAGGATGAATAAATAGGTCGAGTGAGAGCTTTATTTTGATTTGATCGAATAAAGTTTCTAAGTTGAAGATATTTAAAAAAATGTGTTCTATTGAGATTAAATTTGATCCTCAGCTCTTCAAAAGACATTATGTTGTCTGCACATGGCAAATATAAATCCTGAATCTTTTGTATCCCTTTTAAATTCCATACTTTAAATACAGCGTCCGCTCTCCCTGGTTTAAAATATTGATTACCCCATATTGGACTAAATTGTGACAATAACTGTGGTTCTTTTAAATAGTTTTTAGCTTCACACCATATTTTGATCATATGCTTTACAAATGGATTTTTAACTTGTTTTTGTAATTTTTTTGCCGAATCTGAGTATATGAATATGGGAAGAGGTAAAGGTAAATTGTATGATTCCATTTCAGTCCAGTGAGGGAGATCATTTGATGAAAAATAATATGTCATAGACCTCAGTTGTGCCGACCAATAATACAACATAAAATTTGGACATTTCAGACCTCCACGATCAAATGGTAAATATAATAAAGACAGACGTAATCTAGCCCTCCTGTTGTTCCATATAAATTCCACTAACTTTTTTTTTATTCTTGAGAATAGATCTAAAGGTGGTGATAAGGGAATGTATTGAAATAAATAAAGTATTTTAGGTAAAATATTACTTTTAAGTATATTGATTCTCCCGATCATCGACATTGGTAGTGACATCCATCTCTGAGTTAACTCATTGATATCTGACATTAAGGCTTCATAGTTGACGCTGGCGACTGATTCTAGCTTAGGCATAATTTGGATTCCTAAATATTTAAACTGATTTACAACATTGAATTGATTTGCCTCAGGGGCTGGGTAATTTCTCTGGGTCTCATTTAGCATTAATATTGAAGATTTAGTTTTATTTATTTTATATCCTGATATTTCCCCAAAATTCTTTATTAAATTCAACAAGGTTGGAATTGATTTTTTTAGATTCGACATAAACAAAATTATATCATCGGCGTACAGGGAGATTTTATGTTCTGTTGGTCCAACTTTAATTCCATATATTTGTGAATGTAAACGTATCGCTATCGCTAAAGGTTCAATTGCCATAGTAAACAGTAAAGGTGAAAGTGGACAGCCTTGTCGACATCCTCTATTGATTTTTATTGGTTTTGAAATATTGTTATTTGTTAGGATTTCTGCTGTAGCATTATTGTATATTATTTGAACCCATTTTATGAAATTATTTCCAAGTACAAACCTTTGTAGGACTTCAAAAAGAAAGGGCCATTCAACTCTATCAAAGGCCTTTTCGGCGTCCAGTGATAGGAGAGCTGTATCCGGTGCTTCTTTATTAAAATAAATAATATTAAATAGTCTTCTTACATTATGGAAGCCTTGTCTACCCTTTATAAAGCCATTCTGATCTCGATTAATAATATTTGGTAAAATTTCTTGTATTCGTCTTGCTAAAATTTTACAGATTATCTTAAGGTCGGCGTTTAATAGGCTTATTGGTCTCATATTTTCACATTTATTAGAGGGCTTACCTGGTTTTGGCAGCAGTATAATTAAGGCATTATTTATGTATGATGGTAAATTATTATTTTGAAATGCTTCTAAAACCATTTCCAAAAAAGGTTTTATTAATTTATTCTTAAATTTTTTATAAAGGTCAACTGGAAGACCATCTGGTCCTGCACTTTTTCCTGATTTCATATTATCAATGGCTAGCCCAACTTCTTCTTGACTAATTTTAGACTCCAATATCTCCCTGTTTTCATTTGGTATACACGGTATAGATAGTTCGTTCAAAAACCCATTTAGTTTTGTTAAATCAGGTTCATTTTTGGTATCATATAATTTTTCATAGTAATCTCTAAAGGCTCTATTAATTTCTAAAGGATCTATAACTACCTGTCCGTTACTTATAATACTGGTAATTGGTGTTTTAATTTCCAATGCATCTGCCATGCTAATAATTTTCCTGATTTTTCACCTTGTTCATAAAAAGATTGTTTCAATCTTAGAAGACTCGAGGCAGCTCTATTCGCTGATTTTTTGTCGTATTCAGCTCTCAAAATCAGTAATTCATTCTCCAACCTTGGGTCACTTCCTGCATACACTTTTTCCTGAAGACTTTTTATTTTATGTTCCAATTTAGCTCTCTCCTCTCGAGTCTTCTTAGATTTTGATCCTGTATAACTAATAATATGTCCCCTAATAAAAGCTTTGAAAGCCTCCCACTTTACACATGCTGATGTTTGTGTAGTATTGATGTCAAAGAACTCGTCTATCTGTTTTTCTATATACTTGACAAATTCCTCATCCTGAAGCCATTTATGCTGAAATTGCCATCTACCTGATTCCTTTGTCAATTTTTTATCTACATATATTAGACAACAGGGTACATGATCAGAGATCACGATGTTATCATAAAAGCAGTTTTGAATCTTGGACCTTAATTCTGTGGAAATCAAAAAATAATCAATACGTGAGAATGTCTTGTAGGTACTGGAATAACAAGAATAGGCTTTAACTTGTGGTTTCATTTCTCTCCATATATCTAACAATCTCAATTCTTTCATAAAATGATTAATAGTCATCCTACATCCAATGTGCGTACAATCCAGTCCTGTTGATCTATCCACACCTGGATTCAATGTACAATTAAAATCCCCTGCTATTATATGTTGCCCTGTAAGTGATGATAAGATGAGAAATAAATTAGCAAAGAACTTCTGATCATCTATATTGGGACCATATAAGTTCACAAGATTTATATTTTCTAATAGCAAAGAACCTTGAATGATTACATATCTTCCAAATTTGTCTCCAATTACATTTTTCACTTGAAAAGGAACTGATTTATGTATGAGAGTCATAACTCCCCTGGCTCGGGATGAAAATGAAGAGGTGAATACACTTCCCTGCCATCTACTCCTAATTCTTTTAACATCCTCCTCTATCAGATGAGTTTCTTGTAAAAACACAATTCTTGAACCCATGTCCTTTATTTTATTCATAACTTGTTTAAGTTTTTTTAAATTTTGTAGACCTCTGCAATTCCATGAAGTTAAATTAAGATTAACACTTTGGTCCATGATCAATAGAGAGTTTGGGATTACCTTGCAGTGTAAACATGCTCATACAGAGAAGCAAAAACATGAGTGGTTGAACATTCATCCTACAAACTACACACAAACAAATTTCCCCTTCCCACACTTGTGGCAAACCCCCCAAAATCAAAAGAAAAATTCTGTCTCCCGATATAGCCATCGACCGTTCCACACCCACGGGGAACAGCCTAAGCCACTCCTTCTTCATCCTCCCAATCACCCTAACTCTACTGCTTTTAATGACGTAACATTAACTCTCCTCTGTAGTTTTCCAACTTAACTCCAAAATTTTTAACAACTTTGTACATCATAGTTTTTTTTTTTTTGTTTGTTTTGTTTTTGTTTTGTTTTTTTAATATATAATACAATCTATATTTTGTAAACTTACTATTTACTTCAAGTCAGTCAGATGCCTGTGCAAATGCTTAATTATTCTACCTTATATTTTGCTCATGCTTAGCTCCCACCAGTCTCTTCTTCTTCTTTGATCTTCTTGATGAACTCCTGCGCCTCCTCTGGGGTCTTGAAGATGTGGGTTCTGCCCTCATACGTGGTCAGCAGTCTCGCAGGATAGATTACACCATGACGAATCCCAAGGTTGCGCAGCTCCTTACGTACGGGATCAAACTGCTTCCTCAATTGCTGGATTCCTGTACCCAAATCTGGGTAGAACCGCACCTGCTGGTCCTGGTGTTTAATCTCTCCTTTTTTAGCTCGTGCAGCGTTGAAGATCTTCATCCTGTCTCTGTTGCTAAGAAACTTCATAATTAAGGTCCTCGGCGGTCCCTTATCTCTCCGTGGGCCAATACGATGTGCTTTTTCCAGAACCACTGCTGATTGCAACTCCTCGCTGCCCAGCACCTCCGGAATCCACTTTTCCAGAAAGGAACATACGTCCCAACCTTCTGATTCCTCTGGAAGACCCACCAGCCTCAAATTATTCTGTCTCGACCGAGATTCCAAATCCAAAATATTATCTTCCAGAGATTTTTTTTTTTTTTCCAAAGTGCGCACCTTTAATTGAAGACGGGTGACGTCATCTTCAGCACTAGCGAGACGGAGCTCCATCTGCGCCGTTCGTTCTACACAGTCACCCAATTCCTTTCTTATTCCTTCCAACGCTGTCATAATCCCATCAAATCTAGAGGAAAAGTCCGCTCTCATTGAACTCATGGCAGCCATCAGCGCATCTGCGCCATTCCCCGCAGATATCGCAGCGTTGCCAGCCTCCTCCGCCATATATGGAGTTTTGTTTACTGCGTCACAGACCTGAAAGTCCGTTAATTTGGACTGTTTCGGCGGCTCGCTTTTTCCTTTTCCTGGTTTTCCAGCCTTAGGCTTCGCCGACATATCTTCGCCCAAATGCTGGGATACGTTCTGTCCCAAATGAGAGAGTTATTTGCCGATTTTTTTTTTTCCAGGAGCAGAGCAGAGCGAGACACGTCCGTCCTACGTGGCAGCCATAACCGGAAGTCTGCATTTACTCTTTGGTGGAGGTAATAACTCAGACCAATATATACTATAAAAGTAGGGTGAGGAGCTCAGTCATCCGGGAGAGGCTCAGAGTACAACCACTGCTCCTCCACATCGAAAGGAGCCAGTTGAGATGGTATGGGCATCTGATCAGGATGCCTCCTAGATGCCTTCCACTTGAGGTGTTTCGGGCACGTCCCACAAGGAGGAGACCCTGGGGCAGACCCAGGAAATGCTAGAGAGACTACCTCTCCCGGCTGGCCTGGGAATGTTTTGGCATCCTCTCAGAAGAGCTGGAGCAGGTGACTGGGGAGAGGGAAGACTGGGCTTCTCTGCTTGAACTGCTGCCTCCGTGACCTGGACTTCCGGAAAAGCGGTAAAAGACGGCTGGATGGATGACTATACTATAAAAGGAAACTCCAAAGATCAGAAGAACAACTAAAACTGAGAGTAAGGACAAATCAGACCTACAGTAAATAACTACTGCAGCATCCGTGTCTAGGTAAATTATTTTGTCTGTAAAATAGTGCAAGAAATACGTTATGTTAGACATGGTTTGTACAGAAGGTGCTGCTACAGCTGGAAGAGCTATGTATTTTTGAGTATCTGATGCAAAATGAAATAAGCAAATACAAAGGTTTATAGGTTTCATGCTTTACGTGGGAGACTAAATCAGGACAAAAACTTAGTGATGGCTCCCAGGCTCACATTAAACCTCCTCACTACAGGGAACCTATAATAAGTTGTCCACATAAGTTAGATTTGGGTTACATAAATTCACAATGACTAACTATATTATTATAAAAAAAAATAGTACAAGTACTATACCAAATATTGGTTGGGGCTCAACAGCAGTACAGAGCATTTCCCCTTATGTTTTGGTGGTGTGGCTCTACACAGGTGCGCCATCTTTTGTTGTCAGCTGAGACCTGAAGAGGCGAGTAGCAAGATACAACCAGAAATTATATTCCACACTCCCAACTGTCCAAGTGGTTTTCTTTGTAAAAACAAGTCTTTTTAAACTGCTGTCATAATATAAATTAAGTTATAATCATGGTTATCTGCACAGCATTCCACTATAGGAAAGGTCCACATTTCGGGGGGTGGCAAACAGTTTGGTGGTGTCTTTCACTAGCTGCTTATTCTGTATATGAGGGAGGGCTGAAAAGTTCATAGTGGTCAAATTTGACCAAATGTTGTTTATTTTTCAACCACAGGGATCCAAGCACTGCAACACTGATAGAAGAAGTGTGTGGACTGAGGGGGAGACTATGTTGAAAAATAAACCATGTTTGGACAAATTTGAACACTATGAACTTTTCAGCCCCCCCCCCTTGAAATGTGACTCAGTAATGCAAATATTTTAGGGTAAGGATGACTCTAAGCAACATTTCTTTATAGATGACCAGAAAAATTGACATGGAGCCACAAAAATATCTAAACCTGAAAACTAAGGTAAAACGGCAGCATTACCAGTACAAACTGGCCTGACACCATCAATATTAGGTTTTTTCTTCATAAAATTACAACTTTTTTCAAAATTTGTGAGATTTTTGGAATAAATTTTCTGTTAATTTTGCCATATTTTTCTTTAAATTTGTTACCTATACCTTATAAAACAAATCTACCTACGGGTACAAATAAAGTAACCTGAACCTGAACCTGAACCTTTTATTGCAGCCTCTATTCACATAAATTTGTGATATTTTTTCTCATAAAAAAGTAATGTTTTCAATAAGTTTGAGGGTTTTTTCTTTTAATTCAGAAATGTTGTCAATTTTTTTCTCTCAAATTACAAAAGGTGTTTTCCTCATAAGACTGCAATTTTTTTTCTCTAAATTTGTCATGTTTCTGGCATATATTTTTGGTTTTATATTAGATTTGTTCTATTCTACCTTGTAAATTTGATACACTTTTTGGGTAAATAAGAGATATGATAAACCTTTATTAGTCCCACAATGGGGAAATTACAGGATTGCAGCAGCAAAGGGATAGCAATAATAAATATTATTATTACAGTTTGCACAATTTGTAACACTTTTCACAAGTAACTTTTCCATTAAATGTGTGGTTTGGTTCCCCCTAGAAATTTTGTGGCTATTTCTAATAGATTTGTTGTGACAATTTTTTCATAAAATTGGACCCATCCATCCATCCATCCATCTTCTACCGCTTTTCCGGAGGTCCAGGTCGCGGAGGCAGCAGTTCAAGCAGAGAAGCCCAGACTTCCCTCTCCCCAGCCACCTGCTCCAGCTCTTCAGAGGGGATACCAAGGCGTTCCCAGACCAGCTGGGAGACATAGTCTCTCCACCGAGTCCTGGGTCTGCCCCGGGGTCTCCTCCCAGTGGGACGTGCCTGAAACACCTCAAGTGGGAGGCGTCCAGGAGGCATCCTAATCAGATGCCCATACCACCTCAACTGACTCCTTTCAATGTGGAGGAGCAGCGGTTCTACTCTGAGCCTCTCCCGGATGACTGAGCTCCTCACCCTATCTCTGAGGGTGAGTCCAGCAATCCTACGGAGAAAGCTCATTTCAGCCGCTTGTATCCGCGATCTCGTTCTTTCGGTCATTACCCAAAGCTCGTGACCATAGGTGAGAGTAGGAACGTAGATTGACTGGTAAATCAACAGCTTTGCCTTAGAACTAAGCTCCCTCTTCACCACAACAGACCGGTACAACGTCTGCATCACTGCAGATGCTGCTCCAATCCGTCTGTCGATCTCTCGCTCCATTTTCCCCTCACTCGTGAACAAGACCCCAAGATACTTAAACTCCTCCACTTGGGGCAGGAGCCTGTCCCCAACCCGGAGAGGACAATCCACCTTTTTCCGGCTGAGGACCATGGACTCGGACTTGGAGGTGCTGATTCTCATCCCAGCCGCTTCACACTCAGCGGCAAACCGTCCCAGCAAGAGCTGTAGGTCATTGCTGGATGAAGCCAACAGGACAACATCATCTGCAAACAACAGAGATGAGATCCTGTGGTCACCAAGCATGACACCCTCCATTCCCTGGCTGCACCTAGAAATCCTGTCCATAAAAATTATGAACAGGATCGGTGACAAAGGGCAGCCCTGGCGGAGTCCATCTCTCACTGGGAATGACTCCGACCGAGTGTTGGCAATACAAACCAAACTCTCACAACGGTCGTACAGAGACCGAATAGCTCGTAACAACAAGCCCGATACCCCATACTCCCGAAGCACCCCCCACAAAAATCCACGAGGGACGCGGTCAAATGCCTTCTCCAAGTCCACAAAACACATGTAAACTGGTTGGGCAAACTCCCACGAACCCTCAAGAATTCTCGAGAGGGTAAAGAGCTGGTCCGATGTGCCACGGCCAGGACGAAAACCACATTGCTCCTCCTGAATCCGAGGTTCGACCAACGGCCGGACTCTCCTCTCCAGTACTTTGGCATAGACCTTCCCAGGGAGGTATAGTGAGGGTGTGCTGGGAGCGTCTGGCTGAGGCCCCTGTCCGGGAGGTCTTCAACTCCCACCTCCGGAAGAACTTCAACCACATTCCGAGGGAGTCTGGAGACATGGAGTCTGAATGGGCCATGTTCTCCACCTCTGTTGTTGAAGCAGCGGCCCAGAGCTGCGGCCGCAAGGTGGTCGGTGCATCTCGTGGTGGCAACCCCCGAACCAAGTGGTGGACACCAGTGGTGAGGGGGGCCATTAAGCTGAAGAAGGAGTCCTATCAAGCTTGGTTGGCTTGTGGGACTCCCGAAGCAGCTGAGGTGTACCGGCAGGCCAAGCGGAGTGCAGCTCGGGTGGTTGCTGAAGCAAAAACCCGGGTATGGGAGGAGTTCGGTGAGGCCATGGAACAAGACTTTCGGTCGGCTTCAAAGAGATTCTGGCAAACTGTTCGGCGGCTCAGGAGGGGAAAGCAGCTCCCCGTCCACACTGTGTATGGTGCGGATGGGACACTGTTGACTTCAACTGGGGATATCGTCGGGCGGTGGAAGGAATACTTCGAGGATCTCCTCAATCCCACTGATACGCCTTCCACAGAGGAAGCAGGGTTTGAGGATGAGGGGGATGACTCGCCTATCACAGGGGCTGAGGTCGCCAAGGTGGTTAAAAATCTCCTTGGTGGCCGGGCCCCGGGGGTGGACGAGATTCGCCCTGAGTACCTCAAGGCCCTGGATGTTGTTGGGTTGTCATGGTTGACACGCCTCTGCAACATTGCGTGGAGGTCGGGGGCAGTGCCTTTGGCATGGCAAACCGGGGTGGTGGTTCCTCTCTTCAAAAAAGGGGACCGGAGGGTGTGCTCCAACTTTAGAGGGATCACACTCCTCAGCCTCCCTGGGAAGGTCTAAAATTGGACCCCTTTTTTTTAAAATTGGTGAGAATTTTTGGCATACATTTTTAGCTTTTCTGATAAATTTGTTGTTTTTCAAGTAAATTTGTATTTCTCCCCAGAAATCTGTGCCGTCTTTTCACTGAAAGTTTTGAATTTTTTTGTCAAGGCCTTAAGGAGCTACTGGTTATGGGCAAAGAGCCACATGTGATTTCAAAGGCTGTAGCTTCATCATACCACAGTCCGCACCTCTCATTGCTCTGGTGTCCAATACATCCCTTATGTCTCTAGCTTGCAGACCCCAGTTATAGAAGCTACAGCACATTTTTCTCCTTTACAGTGCAATCAAATTAAATAAATTAATTTAAGTAGCAGATGTAAGACTACATTCCACAGTAACATATGCTGCAAAACTTTGTAAATAACGTAACTACATCAATGAGGGAGAAAAGGAGGAACACATATTAATAAGCCACGTAAAAATGAACAGAATAGAATAGGCTTTATTGTCATTTTACAGTTGTACAGTACAACGAAATTGTGGCTGCTCCACCAGGCTACTGCACAATTAAGTATGAGAGAAGAATTAGATAAAACACGGCTACAGAACACATGATTAAACACACAACTGAAATAAAAAATAGCCCAAGATTATGGAAATATACACAGGTATGGTAGTGGCTTCACGGATGGAACTATGTACAGAAGAGTGCAGAGTGCAGAACACACAAACACACGAGTGACTAAAATAGCCCAGAAGATTATGGAAAAATATACACTGGTAGGGTAGCGGTTTCACGGATGGGTCAATATACTGTACATGCAAGTGTGGCGTGCAAAGATGGGTATGTTATTATGATAATTGAAAAGGTCCTCAGTTCTGTGCATGTGAGCATTCGGAGGGAAGGGGGTGGGGCCTCTGACTGTTTGCAGTCCGGATGGCCCAGGGGAAGAAACTGTTTATCAGTCTGGAGGTGTGGGACCTGATCGATCTGAACTGTTGTCCAGAGGGAAGCAGGTCAAACAGGTGGTGGGTGGGATGTGAGGGGTCTCTTGTGATGTTCTTGATCTTTCTGAGAGAGGAGGATCTGGAGATGTCCTCCAGGGAGGGCAGAGGGCCGTCAATGATTTTTTTGGGCAGTGCTGATGACCGTCTGCACAGCCTTCCTGTTCTCAGTCATGGAGCTGGCGTACCACACACCCAGGCAGAAGGTGAGGATGCTCTCCACTGAGCAGCGATAGAAGGCCAGCAGCAGCTTTTGGTTCAGGTTGTGCTTCCTCAGGACATGGAGGAAGTGCAGCTGCTGCTGGGCTTTCTTCACTAGGGTCTTGGCGTTGACAGTCCAGGAGAGGTTGGAGGAGATGTGGGTGCCCAGGAACCTGAAGGTGGGGATGGTTTCTGTTATGTCCACAAACCTGGTATTGAGGAGACTGACGAAGAGGTTGCACTGAACACTGCTTTATTATATATTAAGAGCACACTACACACAACACCATGGCGGAGTCATCCAGGGCCACCAGAGACGGTCCTAATGGCAGACGCCCTGTATATAGGACGGTGTGATGACGCAACCAGAAGGCGGTGTCATCACACTGCACTTGAGCATAAAACCCCACATAACATCCCCCCACTCCCTGTACAAGGTCCAAAACCACTCACTCAGATCGAACCCACCCTAATTTTGAACCCCAAACACTAACTAACGTAAAACTAAGGCCTAACACACTCCCACCAAAACAAACCTAAAATAGGACCGGTGGGTGGACTACCACATGGGCCGCATGGCACAGAGGGTTATTCTGCCACTGGAATTAACTAAAAGTCTTTATCCACACTAAAAATTTGGCATGCTCCTAAACTAAACACAGAACATTAAATGGAATGATAAACATAAGAAGCTGTCACAGCACAGTCACTTGGGTAGAAAAGGTGGAACCGGCATGGGGGAAAACAATTCAGTCAGAGGGCTTTGAGACGGCCTCATGGTGGCCTCCTCCCTGGAGCCCTGAAGCGGGCCTATGGCGCCCCCCCCCCGAATTTTGAAACGGGCTTGTGGTGGCCTCCTCCCAGGAGCTCTCGTACCCCAAGGCCAGTCTTCATGACGCCAGGGCCTGGGTCCCACACTGCGGCAGCCGACTTGCGCGGGGCCCCGCCATTTGGAGTCGCCACCCAGATGCACCGCAGTTTGTTCACGTATCACATTGAATCGTCCGTCAAACAAACGCTGTTCCCAGCTTCGCCACAATCCCCAGCGGAGCCTGCTGTTTCACCGGCTGCGGTCCAATCAGTTGCCATCCCGGCCTCCCACCAGCACAAACCCAAACCCAGTCCATAAACTTGTAACAGCGCTTTACCTGGTTTGATGTGCCGCTGTGCGCTCGCCAGCTCTGTGCCCTCCTTCGGTCTGGTGCCTTCGTTACACTGTGGCAGTTCAGCAGTCACCGTTGTCGCAGCGGACCCCTCACTCACTGCTGGCTGAAACTCGACCTGAGCACTGGAGGTGTCTGGTGCCTTCCTGGTGTCGCTTGCCGGAATGGACCCTCCACCCGTCAACTCGGTCGCTCCCACTGCAGCCAGCTGAGCACGGGCACTGAAGCCATCCAGTTCCTCCACTGAGCCGTCTGAAACACTCTGCTGTGCCACGCCATGCGCTGTGTCCGAGTTTGTCTGCTGTCGCTGTGCGTTGTTGCCCCTGCATGCTCGGGCCTCCCCTCCAGGCAGCTCTCCCCCTGAGAGTGTGGAGCGCATACTCTGGTGTCCGTGCTGTCCATAAAAACGGCAGGTTTTCCCGCAGCGCCCTCACTCTCTCTGCCACCGTCTGTTCATCCAGCCCATCTTCTAGTATGGCCCGTATCTCCGAATCTGCTGTGAACCACTTCAACTGCGGTATTATCATTCGGTCCTCCACGTGCCCAAACTCGCACACGCCAGCCAGACGGTGAAGAACGTCCACGTACCGTATAAATGACTCCTCCTTCCGCTGTCTGCGCTGGTAGAATATGGGCCTCCGGGCCATTACATACTCTGGGACATCGACGTGTTTGGCTAGCAGACCAACTGACACGTTGTAGTCATCGTGGGGTGAAGCGCAGCGGTTAGCTAGCAGCCCGGCTGCCTCTGCACGCAGGACTGGTGGTCTTATCGTGCCGTACAAACGAACGCCCTCCATGCCCAGATAGCAATGCAGTAGAGCTGACTTCCGTACCTCTTCCATCTCGTCAAGGCCAAACGCCGACAAGTAGGCAGTGAGAGCGCCAAACCAGCGTGCCCATGGGACTGGCGGTTCACCAGGCTTCTCTAGAAACAGTTGTGGTGGCTCCATGCACGCCTCCATGCATTAATCCTCAGTCACCAAATGTTATGTCCACAAACCTGGTATTGATGAGATGGACAAAGAGGCTGCACTGGACACTGCTTTATTATATATTAAGAGCACACTACAAACAACACCGTGGCGGAGTGGTCCAGGGCCACCAGAGACAGCCCTAATGGCGAGCGCCCTGTATATAGGGCAGTGTGATGATGCAACCGGAAGGTGGCATCATCACACCGCACTTCAGCATAAAACCCCACATAACAGTTTCCATGCAGCCGCCATATATGAGGAGGGGGTGTGGTCCTGTCTGTTCTTTCTGAAGTCCAATATGAGTTCTTTGGTTTGTTGGACATTCAGTTTCAGTGGCCATTCAGTTTCAGTATTGTATGACACAGTATATGACCTTTGGAAATATAATAGAAATAGATTTGGGGAGACATGATTTAAGAATACGTTATCTAATAAATAAACTTTGAGGCCAGTTCAGCACTGTTACATCTCAATAACAGAGAGTTGAGAAGGAGCTGGTCTGAACATTCTTACTTTTTTGAACCAAGTTCACAGATATTTATATCCCCAGCCATAGCCCGTCTGACATCACTCTGACCCCGTCCCGGCCAGGCTATGGCAAGCCCCAAGGCCCAAGGCCCAATTCCCTTATGTCAACCCCCCCCTCCCCCGGAAAGTCAAGAACACAAATGAAACACCCAAATAAGTAAGATAACTATAAACACACACACATGAACACAGAACATAACAATGCAGTCCACAAGTCCCTTCTCTAGACAGCAGAGCTGTCCTTAACCATACTGGTCACAAAATTGTCCAAGTATCTGGGTCTCCGATGCTCTCTAGCTGGGCGTCCCCCGTGAGGGCACACTGCCTCTGGCACTGTCGGTTCTGGCTGAGGGTCGGCATCTGTTCGGACCCTCCAGTCCCAACTGTCACTGAAACTGTCCATGGTGGGGTCACTCACCACCTCCGGTGGGGACCTCCATAGCCTACTCACATGCCATTGGGACCAGTCATCCAGTTCAAAAGTATCTGGTCCTCTCCGTCTCACGATCGTCCGCTGCCCAGCCCACAGCGGCTGAAGCTTGTGGGTGCAGACGGGGTGCTTGATCCAGACCCGATCCACCACCTCAAGGCCGTGTCCTCTCACTCGATGTTTTCCGTCAAACAGTTCCTTCATTTTCCATTGGCACTCCGTGACCCCGCTGCCTCAGCGTCCACGAGTCCTCACCCCACTCCATCTGTGCCAGCCCCAGTCGTCTCACCGGCAGTGGCAACTCACGACCCAGCAACAGGGCAGCAGGGGAGTGTCCTGTTGTGGCATGGACCGAAGCTCTGTAATGGAGCAGGGTGTTGTTCAGGGCATCAGCGAACATAAACCCATCCGCTAAGTGGGCCCGTAGTCCATTCTTAAGAGTCCTGTTAAGTCTCTCAACCTCCCCCCACCACCCCCATTAGCCTGCCGGTGGTACACCGCTGTCTTGATGTGTTCGACCCCTCTGACTGTCAGGAACTCCTCAAAAGCCCCAGAAATGAATTGTGGGCCATTGTCAGTGGTGATGGAGCTCAGGGTCCCCCATCTGGCAAACAACGACGCCAGGAACCCCGTGATCACCTCAGTCATCACTGAGCCAGTCAGGAGTACCTCCGGCCATTTAGAGAACAGGTCATACTGCATGCCACCACAAGGAACCTGCTACCGGGGGGGCTGTATGTAGTTCTCCGCAGATGTCCAATTCAAGATGTGTTCCCAGGGTCCAGCAGGGATTGTGACCAGTCGTAGGGGAGGGGGTGGTGGTCCTCCGGTCTTCCCGCTCTCCAGGCATGGCACACAGTTTTTCACCATCGTCTCTATGTCCTTGTCTATTCCCGGCCACCAAACTGAGTCCCTGCTGCGCTGTTTAACCTTGACCACCCCTAGGTGCCCCTCATGTAGCATTTCCAATACCTGTCCTCTCAGAGCTGCTGGGATGATGGGACACTGCCCTCTAGCCATGCACACATCGTTCCAGCAGCTGAGCTCGTCCCTAAACCGATGAAACGGGCCCAGTTCACCAAGCACTCCTGTTGGCCAGCCCTCTCTGATCGCCGAGCACAGTCTCCTCATCACCTGGTCACTCTCCGAAACCTCCCTGAGTTCCTGAGGTGACACGATTTCTCGGAGTGCCCCATGCAGAGCGTGGACCAATTCCATCTCATCTGAGTCCACTGCCCCTACGTCCGGCACAAGAGCGCACGTTGGGGCCCTAGACAGAAGGTCCACCACAACATTGTCTTTGCCCAGTGTGTACCTTGTCTCAAAATTGTAAGCCCTCGGTCTCTCAGACCATCTGTGGATCCTCAGTGGCCTGTGTCTCGAGCAGAGTCGTGAGCGCTCGGTGATCTGTTCTCAACATGATGTGACGCCCGTAGAGGTAGATATGCCACCTCTCACAGGCCCAGACATAGGCCAGCACCTCCCTTTCGCCCACGGCATACTTCTTTTCTGCCTCCGACAGAGACCTTGACCCAAAAACCACTGGACGCTCCATACCATCCTGCACCTGTGAAATCACTGCCCCCAGGGTGGAACCGGATGCGTCACAAGTCACTATAGTGGAGCAGTTCAGGTCAAAATGGGCCAAAACCGGTGGGCAGGTGAGCTGCCCCTTCAACTTTTCCACTGCCGCCGAACAGGCCGGAGTCCAGTTCCAAGGTGCATCCTGCTTCAGCAGCACCCGGAGCGGCTCGATCGTCTCTGAGTACCTGGGAATAAACTGTCCATAAAAGTTAACCATCCCCAGGAACGAAGAAATTTCAGCTGGCGAGGAGGGGTCCGTGAGGTGAAGCACCGCCTCCATGTTCAAAACCAGTGGTGTCAGTCCATCTCCAGACAGCCGGAACCCCACAAAGTCCACTGTGTCCGCTGCAAAGACACACTTTTCGCCGTTCAACGTGACCCCATGTTCCTGCAGCATTTCCAAGACCCTTTGCAACCTCTCGTCGTGTTCCTCTCTCGACGCCCCGTGCACCACAATGTCATCTAGGTACACAACTACCCCCTTTAGGCCGGACAGCATGGTCGCCATGACCTTCTGGAAGCAGCTTGGCGCCGAGCTCAGCCCAAAAGGCATCCTGGTGTAGCGGAACACCCCCATGTGGGTCACAAAGGCCGTCAGATTCCTGCTGTCCGGGTGTAGCGGCACCTACAGGTAGCCTTGATGCAGATCCAGTTTCGAGAAGATCTTCACCCCGCTGAACGCCGCCGTGAGTTCCTCCATAGTTGGCAGCGGATACTTATCCGGGATGACTGCCTTGTTCGCAGCTCTAAGGTCGATGCACGGTCTGATGCCCCCTCCCTTCTTTCTGGCCACCACCAGATTAGAGATCCACAGTGATGCGTCAGCCCTTTCGATGACCCCTGACTCCAGTAGTTTGGTCAGTTCTGCTGATGCCTCATCCCTCAGTGCCACTGGAAGGTGCCTCAAAGGTTGTATTTTTGGCGTGACGGTCTCGTTGACAAGAGGCCAATGATAAAACGCTACAATGTGGCCCAGGCCCTCAAACAACGCCGGCCAGCGGAGGTGCCAGTCCGAGCTCACGGATAGTACCCTTGAACCCCCCGGGTCCATTATGGAGAAACCCAGTTGCCCCAGCAGGTCAACTCCCAACAGATTGGTTCCCTGGTGCGCCACCTGGAAGGTAAAGCTGGGGACCCTTTTTGACCCGCACGTTACTTCAAAGTCTGATGTTCCCGCCATTTCAATCGCTACATATCTGTAGCCGAATAGTCTCACCGCACCGTCATTAATTTGTTTTGCGGGGAACAGCCTCCGCAGTGTAGGCAGACTCAGGGTGGATTTCCCGGCCCCCGAATCCACCATGAGCGGCACGTCAACTCCATCCAGCTGAAGCACATACCACTTAAACGGGCCTTTCCCCATGCGTGCAATGTGTACTGGGCCCCCAGGTTGTCTCACCCGTAATGCCGCTCCCTTTTTTGTTCGCTTCTTCTTCTTTTTCTATTTCCACTATGTCGTACTGTTAGTGTGCAAACTTCTGAACTCGGCAGGAAATTGCTCTTAGTTGGCCCCTCGCTAACCTTAGCCGTTAGCTCCAACTGGGCCACTGACTCTTCTCTTTTTACTAGGTCCAGCACTTCCTCCCACGACAGTGGCTCTTTAGCTACTTTTAGCTCGGTTGCTAGCCGTGTGCAACTGGTGCCGTAAGCTGGCTTGTCCCTCACTACTCCGTAAGCTCCTGCTCCGAAACTGTACTTCTGTGCTAAGGAGCTCTAGTAGAAACAAACATAGCGACTCACCCTTCTGTTGCTGTCGCTCAAAGAATTCACACTGACTGTTCGTGACCGTGGAGGTGTCACCAAACGTGCCGTCCATGGCCTTCAGCCCTTCCTCCAGCGAGCCGTCCTGGCACAGCCCGAAAAAGATTTGCTGTCCCTCGATGCTGAGACACTGAATCATTACACTCCTCCGTCTCTCCTCGCTGGCCGATCCTAGGCCCACCGCTGTCATATATATACATCAAAGCCCTGCTTCCATTGAGCCCATGAAATCACTGGCAAGCCTGGGCACTCTAGAAACACTGGCATCTGTCCTACGCACGTTGCCAGTGTTCTCCTCATCGCCAATTGTTATACCTCAGTAACGGAGAGTCGAGAAGGAGCTGGTCTGAACAGTCTCACTTTATTGAACCAAGTTCACAGATATTTATATCCCCAGCCATAGCCCACCTGACATCACTCTGACCCCACCCCGGCCAGGCTATGGCAAGCCCCAAGGCCCTTATGTCACAAGCACGTCATACAAAGTTATACTAAGTTGTCAAAAATGGCAAAGAATGGTGTTGATCCTTATCATTATCTTAGAAAGATAAAAATGCAATTTAAAATTGTTGACCTTTTACAAGTGCTCAGGGGTGCTTGTAAAATGCCCCTCTCAAAAACTACTTTTAAGAGGATTTTATTTTTGTATCTACACTCCACACCAGTAGGTGGCGGTACTGCACCTGGATTAAGAAAAAAATATGCGCACGATGCTTGAAAAGGTCTATGGTCTTTACACGTTTACAGTCTTCAGACTTAACATCTTTACAGACTAACTTAGTACCGTATATGTTTTCACCCAAAAGTTACATCCTCAGCATTTTAGTTAAAAAAAAAAAAATCACTACATGGTCACCTGACAGTGTCACATGACATCGTTCCTGTCAAAGCTAAAGCTAACAGAATGGCAGCGTTCTTACAGTGGAGGAAGTTTGTATTCTTTGATAAAGACGCAGTGAGGGATCCTGTGGATAATGGAAAAAGCTTGGGCCTTCCCAAAGGAATACTGGCCTGTGACTCTGGCCGTGGCCACATCGTTCTCGGAGATATCCTTTAACCGTCTCGCTAGCATGCTGCGCTAATGTTAGGCGAGCATACAAGTAGCTAATACTGGAGCAAAGTTATTAACAGGTAGTGGATATAAGCAGCTGAAAATATTGAAGCAGTGGTTTAAAAACTAACGGGAGATCAAACAGAAATGCTTATCTTTCGGCTTCAAACGCTCTTTTGTGTTCCAGCTGTCAGTTATTTAGAATTGTAGGAAGCCTAGGTTTTCGGTATTAAAGGCAAGTCTAGACTGACATTGTAGTTTTGACCAAGTGTGTGAGTATGTATTAAATATACAGACAAATTTGTTGGTAGCCTTCCGTCAAAGAAAATCCCACGGTGGTTTCTGAAATAACTTGAAACTGACAAAAGCAATATAGATATTTATTATATATATATTGATTTATTCAAGATTCAAAGATTTTTGTCAGTACTACTGTATGTACAGGACATACATGAGAATTGAAATGCCGTTTCTGTTTCTCTTAGTGGTGTGTGCAGTATATAAGACAAGAAGGAATAAGGATGAAAAACAACAACAGCAACAGTAATGCTACCCATAGTCCAAATAAAGATAAATGATAAAACCCAGCAATCCTATCCACCTTATTCCTGGGGTTGCCGCTGTAGGAACGATTATGGGCGGAATTTCCGCTTTTGGCTGAAGTAGTGTTAAATCAGTCAGCAAGAGTGGAGTAGTGGAGCATTTGAAATAGCGTTTTTAAAAGTTTTTCAAATTTATTTTAATGTATAGTCCACATATGTGTTTTGCACTCAAGTGGCAGCTAATTTCAGCACTTGTAGTTTTTGTATTTTTTGAATGTTTTGGCATAGTTCTGGTACTTGTTGCCGGTGTTCGTGGTTGTGCCAGAGACTGTATAAATGGAAACTTCTCACCGGCAGTGTGTAGCTCATGCACTGAAAACTAACAAGGACTGTTCATGTGATCGGTGGTACAGACGCAAGAGCACCAGCTATATTTTCACTTGCATGAATGTCACAGATCTGACGTTTATGCGTCATATATGTCACCAGATGCGAGGCTGCATGAAGTAAAATAATAAATAAAAAATAGTAACAGTTTGCTTCCTAAGGTTTAATGATTTAAGAAAGATATCAAATATTTGTTTTGTTTTTTGCATTCGTTGCACTGCCTTGGAACGATATGGGCTTGATATTAGCAGCTTCAGCATGCATTAATTTTTAAATTATCAAAAAATAGAGATCAATAAAATTTTGAACAACTGTCAGAAAAGGTCTGTACGTGTTAAGTTAAATAACAAGCATTCATGGCATGACAGTAGTGATGTTAAAACCGAGGCCTTAGTAGAGTCATTTTTGGGGGTTTCGTGACCAACCTCCCAGGACCTTTTTTTCTCACTGGATTTAGCATTCTAGACCCATTTTAATGAAAATAAGCTCCCATGTACCTCCCAAAAATTACGGGAAACCTTTTTTTTTGCCCAAAATTCAAAATGGCCACCAAAATGCATACCACCACCTATATCTCAGTAACTAATTCAGCTAGGAGGTTGATTTTGGTGTCTAGACATAGGTTTTTGGGGTCAAGCATTCCATTAATGCTATTAGTTTACTTGTGAAACAAACCCATCACGATGAAATCCAATATGGCCGCCAGTATGGCCACCGATTAACATTTTTTTTGTTTCTTGACTACTAAGGCACCTAGAAAGCTGATGTTGGTGTCAAAACAGAGGTTTAAGGGGTCATACTATCTGTTTATTCCAATAAAAGTGTGTTTAAATGATTACATAATCGAGAAATCCAAGATAGCGGCCGGCTGTCATTTTCATATGCAATGGACTTTTTCATATCTGTCACCAAATGAGCTAAAAAAAAGTCAAGTGAGGCTCCTGTGAACCATCCATTGTGTTCATTAGTGCCCTCATTGTCTATCAAGCTCAAAATGGCCCCCAGCCGCCATCTTGGAATACACTTTACGCAGGCACATTTTCTCTAGACCTTATGTTAATGCCACGCAAACGTCCAACTCAAATTACATGTAGTCCACTATCAATCAC
Organism: Pholidichthys leucotaenia; assembly: GCA_020510985.1. NCBI lineage: Eukaryota > Metazoa > Chordata > Actinopteri > Cichliformes > Pholidichthyidae > Pholidichthys > Pholidichthys leucotaenia. The sequence continues at coordinate 207,392,902 of CM035839.1, forward strand.
CACATCACATCATGTCGCTACCAATCTCCTTGAGAGATGTTGACAGGAACTGAGGTGTCATAAGCGTCCGATCCTCCTGATTCTCCGATGGTTCATCAAATGTCTCTGGCTGAACAAACATGACATTAGTGCGATGCGCCTGGCCAGCACCAGTCAATGTATCACGCTTAAAGTCATCATTGTCAACTACAGCGATTGCAGGCTTCCCAAAGGCAAGTTCGGAGGGACAATTCGGGGAGGACTTGAGATCACTGAACACCCAGAAGTCTCGCAACATGAGGACGTCATTGTAGCTGATGCCTAGGCCATCTTTGTGCAGCAGGTCTACGATCTCTCTACTTTTGGTCATTCCATGTAGCAAGACAGAGAGATTCACCTCAAAGGAAGTGCGCCTTCCTGTGATGTAGCTCGTGAGGATCGACCCAATGGTCCGGACAGATGGGTTGTCATCAACTTCTGATTTACTTCGGTGTTTTAGCCATGTTATTAGCTTTAGGAGTAGCCCATTTAGGTCCTCCTTTTTCTCCAACTCTAATACATATGGAGGCCAGGGAACAGTATCAGTCGCTTCAACTTGCTCTTTGAGTCGTACTGCCACGTTCTTCACCAACTGATCCTCGCTTATGCCTAAGGAAGATAGTGCTGCTTCTACATAGGTAGCTGCAGCTTTCTTGTCATATACCAGTTCACTCTCATTTAACCGACTACGTCTATGGAAGCCAATGTCCTCCTCAAATTCCTTTATAAGAATTCCCTTCACATAATTCGACTTTACTTTTGCGTCATGTCCATGATTTAAGATAATTCGTTGATAGTCCTCCAGTAGACTCTGCAATGTCCGAAATTCATGTTCATCAAAGATCACCTTACGAACATGATTGAAGAAGATGGCTTGTGCTTCTCGCAGATTTACATCCTGCAGGTGTTGAGTGACTTCTTCTGTAAGAGGCTGGGAATCGGGAATGTAGTGTTTCCAGCAGCCGCGATGGTAACGGATTTCCCACCCGAAAGCTGTTTCACAGCCTGGAATGGATGCAATCAGCGTGTTGAGCCTCGACCTCAGGACCGGATCATTCAGGTGTACAGTGTGTAACTTGAATTTTCTCCAGGCGTCCTTTGTTGATATTAGGAGCAATTGTTTCCAGTCCCGGTGACTGCTTTTCTGTGGTCCCTTATTGCACCACACGCATAGGTTCTTGTCATGCACAATACCAATGCTGGACCGGAGCCTCTTCGGTGAAAAGAGAGAAGCAGATGGAGATGGATCCCCCTGAACTGATTGATTGTCTCTTTCAAGATCTACTTCTAATTTATGCTTAGTTTCTCGGCTTGAGATAGACAACGCTTGTTAGATAACGTGGTGTAACATGTCTGGTGCATATAATGCCCCTTTGGCCCAATCAGTATTCCCACATTGAAACCGATCAAGTCCTTTCCATCGTAGAGTTTTTTCACGAATTGAATTCCATTTTTGGTCCTTGGTATTATCCAAAGAGTCACTTTTGGTACATGGTTGACCACAACGTAGAATGCATTCGTATTCACCGGAAGACGTTGATGGTAATTCATCGTTGTCACTTGCAGTATCCATTTTATCCCTCACTTTATATGAATAAGTGTCTGAAAACAAAAACAAATTTGTCATTATCAGAACAGAAGAGAGAAAAAGGAGGGATGACAAGACCTAGAGTCAAAGGCCCTTGTACTGTCTACTGTCATTACAGTAGCATTAAGCAAGCAGCATGGTCAATATGCTAACATTACCTGACTATACAGTATGGAACAAGATTCAGAATTCTAACCTCTCCAGATAAGTTTAAAGCTAAATTTATACATACCTGGCAACCTTGGTTAAATTGGAAAGATTAGGACTACATATTATGGCAGCACAGACGTTACAAAATCACTGCATCCTCTCTCTTGCTATGCAAAAAGGAATCAATGAATCAAGCATAGGATTCCGGGAATCCTAAGGGGATTACCCAAGTGTTCCTCAGTGAAATCACTGAATCAATGCAGGAGCTTTCTAATAATTATTAAAAATGAATGTAAGGATACCTCATTTGACATTTTTAGCTCATTTGGTGACGGATATGAAAAAGTCCATTGCATGTGAAAATGACAGCCGGCCGCCATCTTGGATTTCTCGATTATGTAATCATTTAAACACACTTTTATTGGAATAAACAGATAGTATGACCCCTTAAACCTCTGTTTTGACACCAACATCAGCTTTCTAGGTGCCTTAGTAGTCAAGAAACAAAAAAAATGTTAATCGGTGGCCATATTGGCGGCCATATTGGATTTCATCGTGATGGGTTTGTTTCACAAGTAAACAATAGCATTAATGGAATGCTTGACCCCAAAAACCTGTCTAGACACCAAAATCAACCTCCTAGCTGAATTAGTTACTGAGATATACTGTAGGTGGTGGTATGCATTTTGGTGGCCATTTTGAATTTTGGGCAAAAAAAAGGTTTCCCGTAATTTTTGGGAGGTACATGGGAGCTTATTTTCATTAAAATGGGTCTAGAATGCTAAATCCAGTGAGAAAAAAAGGTCCTGGGAGGTTGGTCACGAAACCCCCAAAAATGACTCTACTACCTCATGAAACAACGAGCAACTTTGAAACAATGGCTTCATGAGCGACACAGTGTTATGAAACATCTAATAAAGACTGCCATCTGGTGACTGACTGTTAGAACTGCGTCAGAGTTGAAAAACCTGAAAAAAATCTCAATACTTTTTTTTTTTTTAAGCATTTGGCCATCCAAGGTCTATTCAAAATTGGATGGCAGGAACAAACAATACAAAGCAAGCAAAAAAAAAAAAAAAGGTAATTCCCACTCAAAATTTCCCACGAGCCCTCAAGTCACGTGATGTGACACACATAACGAGGCCTTGCTTGCTACGGTCACGTGACTGGGCATTTTGACACAGTGCACGACACTTCCACGTTACATTGCTTGAGTCATTGTCGAGTGGGCGGTGTTGAGCATAACATCACAACATGACAGCAGCATGAGCATTTTAATTTTGGAGTACAACAAATGGCTGCTGCTGTCTGTATTAACCATGACAGCCAAGCATGGTGCTGTGGTTCTTTGTGGCTCTAACTAGATTCTGCGTCTGCTCTAAGGTAAATTTGATTATATCCAACATCTTTTAACAAAATGCATCTGACTTTATTGTGGTGGAGACTTTAATATATCTCAGAGCTTTTATTTGTTTACAGCATTAGCATCTTAGCAGTGGAGGTAACTAACTGAGCTACTGGCTACAAGGCCACTTTTTAAGGTCATCTTCCCATCCCTCGATAGTCATGGGAAGTGGTATGATTATATGACTGTTTCTGAGGTGCAAAAGGCCGTGTTCCCGCATTTTTGATGCCAAAGTCATTGTTTTTTAACAAGGAAAAGTGTCCTGTTTCAGTGACAACCACACTTTCTAAACTAGTACCAGAAGTTGCACCCATAATTCATACAAGGCATCATGGGGGCTAGGAATAAGGTGGATATATAGAAAAAGTGGAGCCTTAATACCCGTAATAGCAAGTTCAGTGCGGTAGCGTAAGTGCAGACAGTGACAGATTGGACTGCACATGATCAATATTGCAATAACAGACAGCAGCAGGTATGGCATTTGTACAGATGGTTGCAGTAAGGTGCAGAGACATACAGCAGCAGATGTATTACTGTTGATGTGCCAAGTCTTTCTGTGTTGGTGAGTGTGTTATAGTCCGGGGAGGGGGGGGGGGGCAGAGTTCAGGGTCCTGATGGCCTGGTGAACAAAGCTGCTTAGCAGTCTTGTGAAGTGGGCCCGGAGGCTCTGGTATCTTTTCCCTGAGACAGAGGACTGAAGAGGGAGTGTGAGGGGTGGGAAGTGTCGCCTGCAATGTTGATGGCTCTGAGGGTCAGGCAAGTGTGGTAGATGTCTGATAGGGAGGGCAGAGGGGCACTGATGATCTTGCTGGCTGCTTTCACTGTGTGTTGTAGTGTCTTCCGGCAGGAGGCGGTGCAACTTCTGTACCGCACCATGATACAGCTGGTGAGGATGCTCTCAATGGTACCCCGGTAGAATGAGCACATGATGGGGGGTGGGTCTCATGCTCTCCTCAGTTTGTGAAGGAAACAGATGTGAGTTTGAGCCTTCTTGACTAGTGATGTGTTGTTGGACCAGGAGAGGTCCTCAGAGATGTGCACCCCCAGGAACTTTGTGCTGCTCACCCTTTCCACAGCTGCTCCATCGATGATCAGAGGGGAATGCTGTGTGTGTCCTCTCCTGGAGTTGACTACAATCTCCTTGGTTTTTCCCATGTTCAGGAAGAGACTATTGTCTTTACACCACTGGACCAGTTGGCTCACCTCATTTCTGTAGTTGGCCTCATCATTGTTTGTGATGAGGCGCACCACCGTTGTGTCGTCTGCAAACTTGATGATGGGGTTGGTGTTGTAGACTGGTACGCAGTCATGTGTCAGCAGGGTGAAGAGCAGCAGGCTTAGTACGCACCCCTGTAGGGCCCCTGTGTTCAGTGTGATGGTCTTGGAGGTGTTGCTGCCGAGTCTGACCTGCACGTTCTGTGGCCTCCCTGTGAGAAAGTCCAGCACCCAGTTACAGAGAGAGGTTTTGAGTCCCAAGTGTCTTGAATTTTTGTATTAGGTGCTGGGGGGTGATTGTGTTGAATGCTGAACTGAAGTCCAAGAACAGCATTCGCACTTAGGAGTTCTTTGAGTCCAGGTGGATGAGGGCTGTATGGAGAGCAGCAGCGTTGGCATCTTCTGTATGGTTTGATCTGTATGCAAACTGAGATGGGTCGTGGGAGGGAGGGAGGGTGGACTTGATGTTCTGCGTGACCAGCTACTGAAGCACTTCATTATGTTGGAGGTCTATGCTATGGGCCGATAATCATAGCTGGATGGGACGGGTTTCTTCGGGACTGGTATTATGGTAGCAGTTTTGAAACATGTGGGGACAACAGCTTGACTCAGGGAGATATTGAAGATGTCAGTCAGGACATTCTTGAGCTCCTCCACACAGTCTTTCAGACATAACCTGGTATGTTGTCTGGTCCAGCTGCCTTGTGTGGGTTGATCCTGGAGAGGGTCCTCTTCACGCTAGCCAGATCTAGACTTATAGCCTGCTCGTCTGGGGGAGGAGTGGTCTTCTGTGTTGATGTGCTGTTTTGTGCTTCAAAACGGCCAAAGAAGTCATTTAGGTTGTTCAGCAGTGTGATGTCACTCACACAGGTCTGAGGTGGAGGTTTGTAATTGGCGAGTGTCTGTATGCCACATTAGAGAGAACGTGCATCTCTGGTGTTGCTGAAGTGTCCGGATATTTTCTTGCTGTACTGTCATTTTGCTTCCTTGATGCCACGGGACAGGTTGGCCCTAGCTGTTGTTAGTCCTGCAGTGTCACCGGCCCTGAAGGCTGCGTCCCGAGCCCTCATGAGCCTGTGGACCTCTGCTGTCATCCATGGCTTTTGGTTGGCGTGAACAGTGACGGTTTTGCAGTGAGTGACATCATCAATGCATTTAGCTATGCACGCTACAACAACCTCAGTGTACTCCTCTGTGTTCGTGTGTCCATTGTGAGTGGCTGCATGCTTGAAAGTGTCCCAGTCTGTAGTGCTAAAGCAGTCTTTCAGATCATCCGAGCCCCCCTCTGGCCACCCACTTACCTGCTTTTTTGTTGGTCTGATGACTCTGAGTGTGATGACTCTGGGTCTGTATGCAGGCCTTAACAAGATGGTGATGTGATCAGAGAGACCCAGGTGGGGAAGGGGGAGGCTCTGTATGTGCTCTTCTGAGTTGTGTACACTCGGCCAGCAAGTTGTCTCCTCTTGTTGGAAAGTCCACGTGTTGGTGTAGTTTTGGTAGGAGGGCCTTTAACCTCTTGCACTCCGTTGTACTGCGGACGGGCAAGTCTCTGCGTCCTAGAGCGCACGAGGGCGTGCGCTCTAGGACGCATGATGGAGATGGTGATGTAGGTGGTGATGGCGTCCAAGCACGCACTGAAAATAAAAGCTGCAGACACAGCCGCGAACAGATTAGTTCATCTGATTGACCTCTCATTCGACTAATAAGAGCCTTGAATTGGGTTTCTGAAACCTTGAAGAACCAATGACTGAAAACCTAGCAAGAAGGACCCGCCTACCAACGCTGTGAATGCAGTGAGCCAATTGAAGCAGAGAAGTTTGCGAGCTGTTTTTTTTAAGGCTGGGTGAAGACTGACTGCTGCAGCGGATCAAAAAAGGACCCGCAGGAAGAACCCCACAGACCCAGCAGCACGGAGACCATCCACAAATGCAACCTGTGTGACAGGGAGTGCCATTCGCGCATCGGCATGTTCGGCCACAGGCGGTGCTTATTTTGTTTTTGTTCCAGCAGAGAACACGTTATGATTTCTTCCATGGTCATAGATTGACGGAGGCTGACGACGAAGGCTGAGTGACACACACGCCTTTGCCAGTCTTTTTTTAATTACTACTGTTATTTGTTTTGAAAAATCGTTTGCCAAAAACCGCAAGTATGGAAGCACAAAACCGCAATAATGGAATTATGTTTTGATCGGGTCGCGAGACCAGAACCACGAGCGGACCAGCGTCGCGTTTGTCTGACAATGGGGAAGAGAAGTTCGCCAGGACACTGCTGTGAAGAGGTAAGGTGTTATAAGCTAAATTATCCTTTATTCCTGAAAATTGTAATCCAAAATGACTTTTGACCGATCGGTAAATTACAACTGTGCGGCGCACGAAGTCTGAAGTTCGTGCGCCGCGGTACACGGTTCGTTTGTTGTGTCCAGACCGTGAACGCCACCCCCCCCCCCCCCCCGCTATTCTTCTGTAACGAGGGGGGGGGGGCCGCGGTGACTGAGCTGCTGTCCCACATCCCACATGAGGCTAATCCGTCATGTAGCGATGGCCGATGTCCATCCTCTGTAGCGAGGGGGGGGAACAACCCCCCCCCCCCCACACACACACACACACAGACACAGCCCTGAGTGTGACCTTTCATTAGAGCCCAAAATGAAGCTTCTACATTGAAGCATTCAAAAGTTACAGACGTTTTTCCAAACTGTGCCATTTGGCACAATTTGGCACAGTTCCAAAATGCCTGGGAACAGCCTGAGGAAAAAGCTGTGTAATATATTCATTTTTTGTGGCATTGTTACAAAATTTGGACTTCAGCTGGATTACACTTGGTTCTACATTTCTGTTGCATTTTCCAGCCCGGATCTGAAGCTGTGTGTTATTTGCAAGCATTTGTATCCAAAAAAACACCCAGGCCAAATTTATTTTCTTCAAGTTCACTATGTTTAGATGACTGTAACTCAGTGGCCGGAGCACTTAGAGAGATTATGACTGTTTTGCCAAAAAATTCAAAGTGTTTTCTTTTAAATGAGACCAACCCCATGAAGATGCTGCAAAGGGTTGAAGAACAGCTTTGGATTTAATTTGGGCACATTATTTTTTGGCGTTTTTAGGGAAATTGACCGGAGTGCAAGGGGTTAAATCTACATGGTTGACGCCTCCTGCTGTGATGAGGAATCTGTCTGGATGTGCTGTTTGTGTCTCACTGATGGCCTGGTAGAGTTTATTTAGTGCTTTACTCTTCTCGCCGATGGCGGGGGGGCGGGACATACATGGCAACTAGCAGGATAGATGTAATTTCCCTTGGTAAGTAGAAGGGTTGGTACTTGATGATCATAAATTCCACCAACGAAGAACAGTGTTTGTGCACAACAGTCGCATCTCGGCACCAAGTGTCACTGATGTAAACACACACCCCTCCTCTGCGAGTCTTCCCTCCTGCCATGAACACCCGATCAGAATGATAGCATGTTAGCCCCGCTAACTGAATAGCAGAGTCCAGGATATTGTCATTTAGCCACGTTTTGGAAAAGATGGTAGTGTAACCACTAAGTAAACTAGTTAAGGTAAGATAAGCCTTTATTAGTCCCACAATGGGGAAATTCCAGGATTGCAGCAGCAAAGTGATGGCAGCACTCAGAGCAATTGTAAGTAACATAATAAGAACTGGTTAGCCAAAACAGTAAATAAATATACATATGTACACAGTTATATTCACAGTGCAGGAGCATTGCAGCTAGATGGTATCAAGAGCATTCCAGTTAGTTAAATTACCTGGCAGACCGCTTCGGTGGAAGAAGCAGTTTGTCTTCTGTTTGTTTTTGTTGTTTGTCTTTTTGTGTGTTCCTCTCCCTTTTCTTTCCCCCTCCACACACTTCCCTTTCCCCATTCCCCATCCTGTTGGGTCCTCCATGCGTAAAATAATTTAAATAAAGTATAGGAGGAGTTTACAACAATATACAGTACATAGTTAGGTACTGTATAAAGCTCCTTTTGGCAAAGCAAATCTGTTTTGGCACAATAAGGGTAACAGATATCTGTTCTGCTTATCTAGCTGCCTGACAGGACAAAGGGAGAAAAAAAAATTACCTGGCAGAATATAAATATGGACCCAGACAGTATATTTCACATTTGAATCAACAGTGTTGTTGCCACCCTCAATAATAATTGTAATTGTCTTAGTTGTGTATTGGAGGGGACAATCTCTGTTGTGCAAAGTTGTGACGTTTAATACGACCTCTACGAGCAGCACCGGGCTAGATTATAAAGTCTGACAGCCGTAGGTAGGAAGGACCTGCGGAACCTCTCCCTCGAGCACTTAGGATGGTACAGTCTACCGCTAAATGAGCTCCTCAGTGCATTCATTGTGTCCCACATAGGATGGGACCCAGACTCCAGCAGAGATGACAGCTTAGCCACCATCCTCCTTTCGTCTATCTCCCCCAGTGGGTCAAAGCGGCACCCCAGAACAGAGCTGGCTGTTTTGATCAGCCTGTTCAGTCTCTTCCTGTCAGCTGCCGTGATGCCGCTGCCCCAGCAGACCACTCCAAATAATAAAGTAAACTAATGCAACCGACCTGGACAAAAATGACAATACCCTTGGTTGCACAAATTTTTGATGCAATCAGGAGATTACTGTAACTCTCAATGAGACTTCTGCACCTGTCCACAGGTATTGTGGCGCACTCCTCGTGAGGAAACTGCTCCAGCTCTTTCAGATTTGAAGGGTGCCTTCTCCAGACGGCATGTTTCAGCTCCTTCTATAGACGTTCAATGGGATTTAGATCAGGGCTCAGAGAAGGCCACGTCACAATAGTCCAGTGTTTTGTTTTTAGCCATTCTTGGGTGTTTTTAACTGTGTGTTTTGGGTCATTATCCTGTTGGAGGACCTGCGACTGAGATGAAGCTGAGACAGTGGCACATTTCGCTCCAGGGTGCCTTGATAGTCTTGAGATTTCATTATATCTTGTACGATTTCAAGACACCTTGTGTCATATGCAGCAAAGTAGCCCAAAACATAACCAAACCTCCTCCATAGGGCTGTGCGATATGACCAAAATTTCATATCACGATATCCATCCATCCATCTTTTACCACTTTCCTTTTTGGATCACAGGGGGCTGGAGCCTATCCCATCATCTTTGGGCCAGAGGCAGGGTACACCCTGGACAGATCACCAGTCTATCGCAGGGCCAACACAGAGGGAGACAGACAGCCAATCACCCTCACATTCATGCCTAAGGACAATTTAGAATCCCCAGTTGATGCCAATTAACCTAACTAAGCTCAACCCAGCTCAACTCAACCATGAGAACTATAACTGGAACAATCCGCTCAACACCACTCCCCTGGCTCTCTGTACTGTCAAACATAGCCCCTCCACACATCCGGCGAGCAGCATTAACTCAAAGGATGCTCCAATTTTCCTCACTTACCAATCCATGCAGATATCTACACCCCACCCACTGCCCGACTTTCATCCAGACGGCCGATTTGGAAAAACCCTCCCCCAGCTGACTTTACCATCCAGACAGCTTGGCAAGAGGAATGGGAGACCAAGGAGGTCCCAAACAAACAGCTGGTGATAAACCCCAACCAACAGGTCCCGGGCACCAACCTCCCAAGGAGACAGTGGTCTACACTCAATCGCTTCAGGACTGGACATGGCCCCTGCTTGGCCAGCCTTCACAGATGGGGCAGTAGCCCTAGCCCACTGTGCGCATGTGGAGAGGAGCAAACAATGGAACACATCATAGAGGCTTGCCCGCTCCAAAGACTGGAAGGAGGATTACACACCCTCCATACAGCAAACCAGGAGGCAACTGCTTGGCTTAAGGACTTTGCATTCGCTAAATAAATAAAAACCTAACTAACCTAACCTGCATGTCTTTGGCCTGTGGGAGGAAACCGAAGTACCTGGAATAAACTCACACAGACATGGGGAGAACATGCAGACTGAAGTGTCACCGATGGTCAGGGGGTGGGATCGAACCAGTGATGGTCAGGGGTGGAATTGATCCTGTGACCTTCTTGTTGTGCTGACACAGTGCTCACCACTGTGCTGCCCATGTCATGATATAAGTAGTCTTATTTGACGATAACGATATGTATCACGATATACATTTTCTGTAAATTCTATTGTAACCAATAAAAGGACCATCTCTTTTTCTTCATTTTAAATAACATAGTAAAAAAATTCAATTGTACAAATTCATCAGTCATTAATTTTATGCACTTTTCCCCTCTTAATTTTGCAGTGTTATAATGTTTTTTTAATGTGCATTTGAGATGACTTCAACTTTATTCATTATCGCTACTTGACTAAAAATTATTAGAACTCAAGTTACACTAAGAGTCAGTTTGTTCCTCTTACATGTTTTAATTACCTCTGCCAGGCCGCAGGCCGCAGGAGGTTATGTTTTTGCCAGCATTTGTCTGTCTGTCTGTTGGTTAGCAAGATAACTCAAAAAGTTTTGGACGGATTTCCATGAAACTTTCAGGCGTTGTTGGAAATGGTACAAGGAAGAACTGATATTAAATTTTGGGGATGATCCGCATCACCGTCTGGATACAGGAATTTTTTAAAGGATTCTTTAACATTGTGAGATACGGCCATTTTCAACATGTGTGCAGGCGCATTGGAGGGCGCTGGTCGTCGTGTCTGACGAACACGAACTTCTCGTTCTTCAAAGTTTTAGGCACAAAAGCACGCGGAAAACAGTGGTGGGCAGGGCCCGGCAGTGTGCCTGTGTTTGTGCTACGCTGCAAAAGCTGAGACGGGCAGCTGTCCGGCGCGGGATTATTTGGCAGAAATTCCCCAGGCAGCCATAGCGGCTGCGCAAAAACGAGCTCTCTGCCGGGGAAGCTTCCAAATCCTCTTTTGCCGCGGAGCGCAACCCCAATATAAAACCCACGGCAACCTGTCTACCCAATTTGCATCTGTCGGTGAAGCCCTGAGTGCTGCTTTCAGTGATCTATGAAAACGCTCGCATAACCCATTGGCCTGTGGGTTGTACGCGGTTGTGCGATGAATTGCAACGCCCGCAGCCTGGGAGTTTGCAGATGGAGGAGATGGACACAACAGCAACACTTGAGTTTATTACCTCTGCCAAGGAGGTAATGCTTTTACTACTGAACCACTAATCCTATCATTGTGAATCCAATTGCTAGTCATATGTTTTCATGGTCAAGGAATCTGAAAACGTACACACAAACACTGTATGGGGGGAACTGTGGCGCTTGGCGGAGGTCTGCGCTCTCCGAGTGCTTTTCTAGTTTATTTATTGTTTATTTAGTGTGTATACGGCCACTGTTATGCATTTTTGCAGCTTTAGTAATATTTTTTCAGACAAAATTAAGAAACAGGACAGTAATTTAAACCAAAGAAATGATGGTCTGATACACTATAATGTTTCCTATTAGCCACAAGTTAGCATCATCATTTAGCAGTTGTTTTATAATTAGAGAGAGATTGTGTTAATGTTACTTACCTCCAATTAAAACAAGGTTATAGGACTATCCTGGGAAAAAGTCCCACATCTTTGGCAAATAGAAGTAGCAGCTATATGACCAAAACATTACCTTGCAGTTAGCTGCTGTGCTAAACGGAACCCACTATTCTACACACCTGGTGCACTTTGGGGGAGATGCGGGGTGGTGACAAGTAGAAACGGGATATCTGTCTTTTAAATCCCGATATAAACAATACAGTTTTATATGAAACGGTAGATGTTTTTTTATCGCGTCACTGATATATATCATCATATCGCACAGCCCTGCTCCTCCATGTTTCACAATAGCTATGGTGTTCTTTTCTATATGCTTAATTTTTGTTCCTTCTGTTAACATAGAGCTGATATGACTGGCTGAAAAGCTCCAGCTTTGCCTCATCACTCCAAAGGACAACCTCCCAGAAACTTTGAAGCTTGTTGGCATGCATTTTGGCTGGCTTTTTTAATATTTTTTCTGTCAGTAGTGGAGCCCTGCTGGTCTTTTTCCATGGAGTCCATTGTTTTTCAAAATGCGACTCATTGTGGGATCACTAAGTGATGTTTCTTGACCTTGGAGTTCAGCTTGAATTATTTTGGATGGTTTTTAGGTGCTTTTTCTACAGTTGAATACACAAAATGCAAACCCCATCCTGTTACTTTTTGTAAAAGAAATGAAAATGCCTCACTGTCTCTTGAAAAAACATGTAGTACAGCTGGATTTTAATCGCCATTCTGAAATGACTCCGCCACCACATAACCATAGCAACTGTAAACAAATCTGCAGTCAGTGCTGACTTTCACAGTTTGTGAACAGACACTTTTCAGTCTCCATTCGTCACTTATGAAATGTTTGTCGTCAAAGTGTGAATCCGAACCAATTTCATATGACAGAGTTAAGGCTGCCTTTTTTAGAACAAGATCCTCCCTTTTCTTCGTGCATGCTGCCATTTTTCTTGTGTGTTTGTGTCAGGGAGAGACGGGGATGGGGGAGGTGCTTAGCGCTGAGTTTGTGTCTGAGAGAGACGGAGGTGGGGGAGGTGCTTTGTACTGGAGGCTGCTGCAAAAACAGAGAAAAATGAAAATAAAATATACCATATTTTGGGGGGAGGGCATCGATTCATTCAGTTTTCATTAAAAACATCTTCCAAACAAAGTATTTGAATACTGATTTAAATACTGACTTATTGTGCATTTTACTGTACATCAACTATATGTAAGGCATATACTGTAACTGTATATTCTACATTTATAACCAATCCACAGCAACAAGAGGAATCATCCAACTCACAGTAGGTATCGTAAGACATTCATGTATATTCATAATAAAGTTAGATTTAAACATATACACTACTCACAAAAAGTTAGGGATATTTGGCTTTCGGGTGAAATTTAAGTTCACGCTACAGTGATATTATATCATTAAAGTAGGGCATTTAAGTAGAAGCATGCAATGGTGATTTCCTCATCTCAAAACAATTCATTGAAACAAAAGCCAACAACAGTGGTGGGTATACCACAACAAAAAATGTCAGTGTCTTAGTAACTTGTCATGTGCTTTTACGCATCAGTTACAGCTTGACAACAACGTCTCATGCTGTTCACAAGTCAGCTTATAGTCTGCTGAGGCATGGCATTTCACTGTTCTTGAAGGGTGGTGTTCAGGTCATTGAAGTTGTGGGGTGCAGGGTTACGAGCTTCTGCACGGCGACTCAGCTGAACCCATAGGTTTTCTATGGGATTCAGGTCTGGAGAAAGTGCAGGCCACTCCATTTGAGGTATCTCAGCCTCCAGCAACCATTCTCTAATGATGCAACCTCAATGAGCTGGAGCATTGTCGTCCATGAAGATGAAATTAGACCTATGTTGTTCATGCAGGGGCACAATGACTGGATTAATGATGTTATACAGGCAGTATTGGCTTGTCACTGTACCATTCACAAGGTGTAGGGCAGTTCTTTATTGACTAGACACACCTGCCCAGACTGTAACACCACCACCACCAAAGGCTTGTCTGGTGACAAGAGTGGCTGATGCATAGCGGGCATCATTTCTGCTCAACGTGAATCGACTTTTATCAGAACAGCACTGAGGCCCACTGGTCCATTGTCCAGCGTAAATGCTCCCTGGTGCATGCAAGATGATGATGCCTGTGCCTGGTGTTGTGGTCAGGTACCCTTGGAGGTCGTCTAGAATGCAGACCACACTGATGTAAACTGTTTCGAATGGTCTGAGGTGACACTTGGGTGCCTCTCACCTCCCTTAAATGTGCCTGCAGTTGAGTGGCATTCATCATCCTGTTCCACAGGGCACTGTTCACAATGAGGCAGTCATCAGCGTGGGATGTGGTCAAAGGCTGTCCACTTCTATGCCTTTCTGTGACTCTTCCAGTCTCTCTGTATCTCTGTTGCAACCCGCTGATGACGTTTTGTGAGCTCCTGCCCCAAGTGGAGTTCAATTTTACAAATGTACAAGAAAGAAGTAGCAAATTTCAGAAAATAAATTAATTTCATTAATGTGAAACAGTAGTCAAAATGAAAGGACATACATTGAATAAAACACCTTTTTAAGTTGCACTGACACACGACATACAATAGTAACATTGACTGGTAGATGTTAAAGATGATTTTTTTTAAATGTAGAACATATAAATTAATCTTGAATTTTGAAGTAGGGATATTATATTGTCGCCTACAGCCTATGCTAAGATAATACAGACATTCAAGCAAATGCGCAGTAAAATTTGTTTTATATTGGCTGCAGCACAGAAAAAAATACCTAAAAAGAACACGGGACCCCATCCCAAGATCTGACCGTGGTGGAAGAATTTACTTTGAATAATAATGTCAGTCTCCTGTTAATGGAGGAGAGTGAGGTGTCTCCTCAAACCCCAGAGGAGGTGGATGTCATTTTCCAATGGATTTAACTGGCTGGAGAGCAGTGCTGATAGACCCACTGAGCTCTTACCTGGATCTTAACCTGCCCTGCACCAAGTTAGCTTCACAGCATAAGTTATCATGGTGATTTATCCCAGTAAGAAGTCAGTCAGCTTTGTAGTACAGAAAACCCAGGCTTAACTCCGAAATTAACCTGCTAAGCCTAAATCCTGCTTCGTAGTACGGGCCGCTGGTCTGGTACAGTGACTAGAATTTACAGCCAAGAGCTATAAAATCCCTGGTGGTGCTGATTGACACTGTAAATTTTGAAAAGAAAAAAGGTCTTTTCCACATACTTCAGGCATAAGCAGTCGAGAAATGACACTTTCTACACAGAAAAAAGCTAAAAAAAAAAAAAAAAAAAATTATATCGTGTAAAAGATTAAGTAGCATTTCGCCTGTTTCATAAAACTTGGATTGATTTGCCACTGGTGATATGATAAACATTTCCTGCTTCCTGCATTTTTTTTTATAACCACTAAATTGAATCACCCTTAACCTCTAATGTTACATAGAGAAGGCATGATCTGGCTTTTGACACGCTCCCTGCAGTTGACATCTTTTCAGGCATACAAGTTGCGAGTAACACACCTCTACCAGCTGAAGCAGCATAGCATCCTTGTATCAGTTGGACAGGATGAACAAGGAATAAACCCTCTAGTAAGTATGACATTTCCCACAAGAGCCTTATGCCTTATTTCCACTGCAGGAACTAGGGACCAAATATGCAGCAACTCCACCTGTGGTGTGTGTATCCACTGAAAGAACCACCCCATCTGTCTATAAATTCACAAAATCTCTGTCTGTGTTTGTGTGTGTGTGTCTATTCCAAGCATATCTCTTGAACCATTTGGCAGACTGGCCTCAGATTTTAAACGTGGCTTCCTGAGGTTACGGGGGTGTGCATCCTTGAATGTGGAGTCGCTCGGTCAAAATATATAATTTTTATCAAACGTTTAGCCACTGTTCTGTCTCATGTCCAGGCTTCTAGAAGTGTGGGTGAGGTTTGGTTTCGGATTGACTCCTGATTGGATAATACATGCATAACGGCATCAGTAACTCTGTGTGCAAAACAAGGAAGCGAAATGCGAGAAATTTGACTAGAAAAAGATAATACTTAAGATTTAATGCTTAAAAAATTATACCATAAAGTTGCTGTGATTGCATAGGTGTAATGGATAATTCGGCATGGAGAACATATGGAGTCACTCAGTCAAAATACGTAATTTTTATCGGATTGACTCTACCACAGCGCTCCGTGTGCAAAACAAGGAAGCAAAACGGGACAAATTTGACAAGAAAAAGATAATACTTAAGATTTAATGCTTAAAAAAATTATACCATAAAGTTGCTGTGATTGCATAGGTCTAATGGATAATTTGGCATGAAGAACACAAGGTGCCGCTGGGGAAAAGGGTAGGGGGAGCAGCAGCTGAATCACTGGCACCACAGCTAAGCTCTATGTGCAAAACAAGGAAGTGAAACACAACAAATTTAATCAATAAAAAAAACAAACAGCTAACAACAGAGTTGCAGTGCTCACATTGTTATTTGCAAGTCATTTTCAATAAAGTGGAAAAAAAGATAATGTATGGCGTGAGCTTTTTCCCTGAGGCTGATTTATCATGGAAAACAGCTGAGCTCTGTGGTTCCAGTGATCAGCTGATTGAATCCACCTTTTTTTAAGGTAAAAAAAACAGAAACATGGGGGGAAGACCCTACAACCTTTGCTCCATGAATGTGGGACGTATCAACCATACGCTGGATAAATTTTCAGCATGGGGCACATAATTTTTCCAGTTTACAAAACTTTTCACCGGGTCTGATGTGTGTGTGAAAAAAAAATGCATTTTGGCTAAGGTTTAGAGGGTCAATAATGCGATCGTTTAGGTGGAATAATAATAATAATAGTAAATAATGTTCTTGCATCAATAAAAAACGCTTACAACAGAGTGACGGCATTCAGTCTTTGCCAGTCACACCGTCAAGGTTCAGATCATAATTTGGCCTCAGTATTGCCCCAGCGCCACAACATAAGCACCGCCTCAATCTTAGCATTAAAGTTTTAAAAAACCTTTTAATAGCAAAATATTGCTAAAATATAAAATGATGCACTACAATGGGTCTCATATATTTGTAAATGTGTCCTGTTATAGTACTGCATGAGTTTATTGATGATACACAGAACAAATTCAATATTATGCTGAGCTCCATCACTGAACAGTGATATAAACTAAAATAATTATAATGACTGAACAACTCCCATTCCCCAAAGTGCAAGATAATATTATTATTTGCAAGATACACTATTATGAATATAAGTGATAAAAGATCAGACAAATAAGTGATCTGACAAACAAATAAACAAGGGAACTGAAACACTCGCTAATATTGGATGTCCCATTCATTTTCAGTGTTTAGGTATTCTGTAATTAATATTCACACAAATAAATCTTAGTGCCATTTAGTCCTTTTTATATTTGTCAAAGTCTTAACATGTGACTACCTACATATAGCCAACACCTCTTTGTATTCCACTTTCAAACACAGCCTACATTTGGGCCTGGAAAGCCTGATTGGGATACCTGTTTCAGACAGGAATACTTGCGTTCTATGGGCATGCACTAGTTGTATAAAATTTCAGGAACTAGTAGGGGGCAAAATAAGTCCTTGCTTCGAGGTAGGTAGTTCAGTGTGGCCCCTGAAAAGTGGCTTGATGTGGTTGTGACTGACTCTGTACTGATTCAGTGTAACTCATTGTCACAACTAGGGCTGAGCGCAGTGTTTCCCCTACCATTATATAAGGTGGGCACCTCTCCCCCTTGAAGGCCAAGTTAATTAAACAGTATTACATGAGAGGGAGTGCAGTATCAGTGAATATAGTAACTGCGGCGATTCATTGTTCGCATTGGGCTGAAGATGCAGCGGGGAAAATAAGTATTGAACACATCGTTTTTCTCAATCATATTTCTGATGGAGCCATTGACCTGAGATTTTTATCAGACATCAGTAACAACTCAATCCATACATCACTCTTATCTATAAAAGCAAGAAATCTCTGTGTGTCTGTCGGTGTGTTTGTCTGTCACATTTATAGGACATCATAGGATCTCTGCCTGCTCATCATAGGACGTCCTATGAATTCAGGCATCGTAGGACTCGCGATGCCGTCATAAAGATATGGTGTCTATATGACGGCACATAGACAAATATGTCTTTATGATGTCATATAGCCCATCACTCATGATGCCTAGACTAATGTGTCTTTATGGTGTCATATGGCTCAAAATTGGCAAGGTGAATAAGTCACAGGGCCAGTCTTTACAGCACATTCGTGTTTTCTGCACAACAGATTTCTGCAGCCATGGCCAATTCTACGTTGCCGCGAGCAGAGTTGCCAGATCAAGCAGTCTTCATATTGTTGCTCAAGATGAAGAAACTAAGCAAAAGCGTTGCTTTCTCAGCAGTGTCATTTTTAAAGAGGTGCTGAGACAGTAAAAATGTGTAACCTTGAAGAATGCCAGTCTACACTACAAATGTGTAAAATGCCAAGCAAAGTGCTGATTTTCTCCGGGTGCTCTGGTTTCTTAGTTTCTACAGGCATGCACGGGCCTTCCTGAACAGGGTTGAAAGCCACTTTTTGCTCAGATCTATTTTCACGATCCTGCCCAGGAACTGGAATTACGACGCACCTATCCTCAACCAGTGGTCTGAACGAAGAAGAAGACCCACCAGATGGAGAGCAATAGAATGAGGAAAACTGCTGCATGTCAGAAAAGATGCTGCGAACATGAAACACCTCAGGTTTCAGCAGTACGCTGCAGGAATGACTGTGAACAACACAGCCGTCTGAGACGGGAGGAGACCCTTCAGCAACGGGCATGCAGAAATACTTGCTTATACTTGGTTTCTACGGGCATGGACGGGTATTCAAATCCATTCATTTGTTAAAGCAGACGGACAGTGACATATTTTTATTGAACCAATCAACTGATTGTATGAAACTATTCTATTCTGTCTATTCCCGCGATTTAATATGTGTCACCAGCTTCCATAAATGACCTTATTTGCTCATAGCCCAGCCTTCACTTAGTGAGGCTGCAGTACCGCCATCTCTCGATAGGTGCGGGCATTAGTGACGTCACCACAGCAATACAAAGAAAATGGCAGAACGAGAGCACAGTGATTCGGACAGCGATTATTTTCTCGAGTTTGACGACCTCAATATAAATGATAACATTGAAAATGAAGAATCGGATGATGAAGTAGTTTTGGGTGGTGCTGAGGGGGTATTCAGCCTTATTTGTGGGAAAGAAGTGAGGGTTATGTTGCCTGCCTGTGCGGTGAGCCTCATCAGAGAAACATTCCCATCTGATCACTACAAGGGATTTTGCCTACCAAGATTAGATTTGTGAACAATGATATTTAAATAAAGTTTTGTAAAATCATATATTGAGTTTACTAATGTTCATGTCAATGTTATAATTCTCATAGTTCAGCATTCATCAAAGTCGCATGTCATATACATTTGAATAATTTGAACACACTAAATTCTTCTCAATTTGAAAAGAAATATTACATAACCTTTGTATGAATGTTTGAAAACACAGCAGAAATATACAAAGAAATACAAAAATCAATGGAGTATCACTACAGATTAAGAAAATAACTAGTTTCCAGATATAGCAATTATTATATTCCAATAAATAACATTTCACAGTTATAATGGGCACCATTTTATGGTAGAAAATTGGGGTTCCATTTTTAAAAGCATATTTCTCTTACAATCTTAGGCTTATATTTGTTTTTCTTAGCAAATATGTTGCTTCCCTAAAAATTGAAAGCTGAACTGTCATTGGTAATTTCTTCTACTTTTACATGTTTGATTTTGAAAATCATCCATTGCTTGGAATTCATTTAAAATGTTTAGTAAACATTTGCTGTGAATATTAAAAATACAAAACTTACCCTGTTTACTTCTCGTTTTCTGACAGCTGATCGCATCGGTAGATCACCCTTGCTTTTCACGCCACTGTCACTGACACTTGTCTCAGAGTCAGACTTGGGAATCGAGGGATATATAGTTGGAATAGCCGTTTTCTTTATCACCAATCTTTTTGCAAATTTCATTTCAAATTGCATCTTATTCTCGAAATTGCTGTAAACGAAATGTCTACTGCACATGTAGGGCGCTAACGAGGTGCAGGTGTGCGCGCAGCTGAGGCAGATGCCTGAGAGCGGCGAGCCGTGACACCTGCAAAATATATGTGGACAAGAAAGACTGACAAACCTGGGTACTATTTCACTGGAGTCTGCTTTAATACAGAAGCTGAAGCAATAGGGAACACTGTATGTCTCTGTAATTGAGAACTTTGCTTCTAAAAAACACAGGAGGATGGACTTCCAATATAAGTAACCGGTGAGTTAAACTGCCTTTCTTCAGCATGTTTTTTCCCCCCCTAACCGTTCTTATGAACATGAAAATATTTGGTAATTCCGAGAAATATCCATAATCGCCGATTTTAAGACGTAAACAAGTGTTGCATGAAGCAAAACACAGCACTGGCCGCCGACCGTGTGCGTGTGTTTGCCGGTGGTGACGTCACACAGTCAGTGGCCATCTTAGCCACTGATCGCTTGGCTGGGTCAGACAGCTCTCCACAACAGCGTACTTCAAGAGTGCATTGTCACCTTATGCGTCATTTGTTGACACCAAAACATGTGCGGTTCGACTTAGCTCGTCTCAGACAACAATTTGAGATATGAATTAGCG
This sequence comes from Pholidichthys leucotaenia, assembly GCA_020510985.1. NCBI lineage: Eukaryota > Metazoa > Chordata > Actinopteri > Cichliformes > Pholidichthyidae > Pholidichthys > Pholidichthys leucotaenia. The sequence goes on from CM035839.1 coordinate 207,413,467, forward strand.
ATTTTGAATTTTCGTCTGTCCGTCTGCTTTAAAGCCAGAGGTAGAATCAAGCCTCACTTCTTATAATGACAATAACAGAAGATAAATCAAGTCCCTGCAGTAAGCCAAGCAAGTCAAAGTTGTTAGTAGGGTCAAGCAAATCAAAAGATTCTGATATTCTCTGGGTTTTTATTGTTGCTAGACAGTGGCATTTTCAAAAAATGTTGAGTTTAGGACAGAAGACAAGAAAAGAAGCAGTCACACTATAAATTTAAGAAATCTGTGTCACAATCATAGGACATCATAGGATGGCCTATGATGTCTGGCAGATGTCCTATGATGATCCTATGACCTCAGGCTACATAGGACTCGCGATGACATCATATAGGCGATGCCGTCATATAGACAATAGGACTGGCTACCTATGATGTGGTGTCCTATGATGCCTAGCTTGATGTCTTTATGATGTCATATAGACCATCACAGGCGATGCCGTCATATAGACAGTAGGACTGGCTACTTATGATGTAGTGTCTGATGATGCCTGCCTCGTTGTCTTTATGATGTCATATAGACCATCACTCACGATGCATGCCTACCTATGATGTAGTGTCCTATGATGCCTGGCTTGATGTCTTTATGATGTCATATAGACCATCACAGGTGATGCCGTCATATAGACAATAGGACTGGCTACCTATGATGTAGTGTCTGATAATGCCTGCCTGGATGTCTTTATGATGTCACATAGACCATCACTCAGGATGCATGCCTACCTATGATGTAGTGTCCTATGATGCCTGCCACAGGAGGAGACCCTTCACCAGCATAGGGTACGACAGACAAGGGATGGACACACAGACAGGAAACGTGGGCCAGTGCGCCATGCACGTGCTGACTCACTTGAAGTCCCAAATGCCCGCAAAGCGAGCAACGCTGCACGCCAGGCAAGGCACAGACAAACTGAGACCCAAGAGATGTGGAATAGTCGGCTGGCCGCCAAACGCCGATGCTGCACGCCGGGCAAGGCACAGAGAAGCTGAGACTGAATAGGACACACTACTTTAAACCACACCCATTCCAAGCAGTAAATCTGGAAATCTCGCTCAGTAAGGCTGAAGGCATTCTATAAATTCAAGAAATCTCTTAGTGTGTCAGTCTGTCACCCGATTAAGAACAGAACACCCTACTTTAAACCACACCCATTCAAAGCAGTACCCATGAAGAATGGTAGTCTACTCTACAAATGTGTAAAATGCCAAGCAAAGCACTGATTTTCTCTGGGTGCTCCGATTTCTGGGTTTCAACGGGCATGGATGGGTCTTCCTGATCAGGGTCGAAAGCCACTTTTTGCTCAGATCTATTTGCATGATCCTGTCCATGAACTGGAATTACAACACACCTATCCCTCAACCAGTGGTCTGAACGAGAAGAAGAAGAACAAGAAGACCCACCACATGGAGAGCAATAGAGTGAGGAGAACTGCTGCATGTCAAAAAAGATGCCGTGAAGATGAAACACATCAGGTCCGAGCAGTACGCCGCAGGCATGACTGTGAACAACACAGCCGTCTCAGACAGGAAGAGACCCTTCAGCAACAGCCATGCAGAAATACTTGCTTATACTTGCTTTCTACAGGTGTGCACGGATATGTACTAGTACAAAGAAATCAAGGCAACTGTGTTCACAAAACGAGTAAGTATTGAGCATGGTTGGTGAAATTCATTTAATATTTAGTAGAAAAGCCATTGTTGGTTAAGCTTCTGGACACCTCCTCTATGGAGAAACTAGGTGCAGGCATTGCTCAGGAGTGATTTTAGCCCATTGTTCCATACAAACTGTCTTCAAATCTTGAAGGTTCTGGGAGTGTCTTCTATGAACTCTGATCTTCAGTTCGTTCCATAGATTTTCAATTGGATTCAGGTCAGGTGACTGACTGGGCCATTCTAGCAGCTTTATTTTTCTTGTCTTGAGCCAGTTGGGAGTTTCCTTGGCTGTGTATTTGGGATCATTGTCTTGCTGAAATGGCCACCCTCGTTTCATCTTCAGTATCTTGGGAGATGGCAACAAATTCTGATCAAGGATATCTCTGTACATTTGTCCATTCATCTTTCCTTCAATTATATGAAGTGTGCCTGTACCATGTGCTGAAAAACACCCCCACACCATGATGCTCCCACCTCCAAACTTCATTGTTGGTATGGTGTTTTGGGGCTGATGTGCAGTGCCATTTCTCCTCCAAACATGCTTTGTGTTGTGATATCCGAAAAGTTCAATTTTAGTCTCATCTGACCAGACTATATTCTCCCAGTATTTTACTGGCTTGCCCAAATGTTGTGCAGCAAACTTTAAACCATCTTCAACATGCTTTTTCTTCAACAATGGAGTCTTTTGGGGAGCTCCTGGTCATGACTGGTTTACGGTATAATGTTCTTTCCACTTCCGAATGATGGCTCCAACAGTGGTCACTGGAACATTCAGCAGTTTACAAATGCGCCTGTAACCAATGCCATCATTATGTTTTGCAACAACAAAGTTGGGAAGTTCTAGAGCAGGGATGGGCAACTATAGCCATGTTTACATGGACACAAGTAACCAGATTAAAAGCCTGATTGGAATAAAAATGCTTCATGTAAACATGTCAATCTGAATATTCTGACCCGATCACACTCATTCATTCATTCATTCATCTTCTTCCGCTTAGTCCTTTTCGGGTCACAGGGGGGCTGGAGCCTATCCCAGCATCTTTGGGCGAGAGGCAGGGTACACCCTGGACAGATCGCCAGTCCATCGCAGGGCCAACACAGAGAGACAGACAACCATTCACTCTCACAGTCATACCTAAGGACAATTTAGAATCCCCGGTCACACTCATTCGGATCAAAATTTCCTTCCGATTGAGACGGGTGGGTTATGCCAATTGTTAATCTAGTTGGTGTGCATATAAACACTTATTCCGAAGTTTGGGTAGAAAATATGTTTACTGCACATGTCTGTACGTCAGCCACACATCACCGTGACGTATTTCCGCCTTTACAGCAGCTAGCAGAAGACATGATGGGAGTAAAACAAAACTGGTCTGTGTCATCCTCCTGTCTCCCTCTGTTCATCTTATGCAGAAGTATGTATTGCTGGGCTTGTAGCTTCATTACGGAGACCAGGAGAAACAAAAGTATAGTCTGAATAACACAATACAGGTCTTTTCAAAAAGAGAAAGACACAAAGCGGGGTTTGTTTACATCGGAAGTTGCTTCTTCTTCTACTATTTCCAGAATGTCGGATAATTGTGCACATGTCAAAGTGATTTAGTCCGTTCAAACATGTGATACATGGAAACACGCGTCCTAATCGGATCAACTTTTTCAGGATCCATGTAAATGGTAAAGTTCTGATCTGAATTATAATCATTGAAGAAATTTTGCACATGAAACCGTGACTTGTGTGCCATGGAGGGCCATTCCACTGCAGGTTTTCTGTTCCACCCAGCCTCTTCAGCAGTTGCTTTCTCGAATTAGCAGTCCTTGAAGGTCATCAGTGCAAACACCTGCTGAAGAGACAGAGTGGAACCGAAAATCTGTTGTGGAATAGCCCTCACTGCCCATTCCTGGTCTAGAGAGGTCTCTTTGCTTCTACCCATCATGAGTTCTTTGTGGTGTGACAATCTGATATTCACAGAGCTTTTTAAAGGCCATCAGTCAGGACTTAACCAGCTGAAATTAATTTGCACTGATGGGGGATGGGATAGTTTCCTAAATTCTGATGGATTTCAGCTGGTTTCTTGGCTTTCTATGCCTTTTTGCACTTCTTTTTCTTCAAGTGTTCAATATTTATTCCCTGTCATTCCACTTTATTAAATATAACTTGTTTTGTGAACGCAGTTGCCGTGATTTCTTTATATGTATGGATTACTTGAGTTGTTACTGATATCTGGTGAAAATCTCAGGTCACTGGCTCCATCAGAAATGTGTTTAATGGGAAAAATGTTGACATGCTCAATACTTATTTTCCCTGATGTAGATGTGCACACTCCCTTCAGCAGACAGAGAGCGCGTGTCAGAAAATAATGTCGTATCAACCACCTGCAAAGCAGACAAAAGTATCTACTGTATGTATTAAAGACAAAAATAGAAAGGAGAAACATATCCTTTCTATTTTTGTCTTTAATAAGAACAAAAGGTAAATAATTAAAAGAAGACAAAATGAACCTACTTGAGCTAAAAATATCTGTGCTTTTTTAATATTCCAAAAGAGGTAAAGATGGCAACACTCACTCTCCTTGGTGCCTGCACTCCCAACACCAGCCGCTACCGATTAGTTGAAGGTCACTGGAATTTTTATGAGTCTTTTGACCGGAGTAGTGGCCTGGCCCTCGAGGTAGAGCATCTACCCCATAACCGGGAGGCCAGGGTTCAAATCCCGGCCGGGTCATGCCAAAGACCATGTAAAGGTAGAACTTCCTGCTGTCCAGCTTGGTGCTGTTGCTGTGCTGTGACTGTAGTCTCAGGCTGGATTCACACAGTTGCCCTTGTCTGCTTTAGCACACTGCATCATGGTCAAAACTGTCAAATGACTACATCTCAGACAAATCCTTGGTGGACCAAATGGTCCTACCGACACAACAGACATGATGGGTGAGAGAACCAGTTCCAGGAATGGTCTTTTTAACAAAATTCCTGTGGCCTAAGTCCCCCCCCCCCCCCATAGTTCCTGCCATGGAAACAGCTCTAATACACACAACTTTTGTTTGAGGGATTTTGCTAAGCTCGGTGGATACTTGTTTTTTTAGGTTAAGGTCTGGAATCTAGACAAACGGGACAGTGGAAATCCTCTTTGCACTAGAATTTTTCCTGCAATTCATGGCAACAAACCAACAGAAGTGTCGTGCCTTGGTGTACATGAGAACCTCAACTTTATGGCCATTGGTAAGACACAAAGATGCTCTCTGCCCATTCACTCAGCAATCCTTGATTGGCATTCATAGTTCAGAACTGATATTGTTTGTTGACAGGTTTCACAGATGGCAGTGTGGTTTTGACCAAAGGTGACATCACCAGAGATCGTCACAGTAAAACTCTGACGCTGCATGAAGGAACAAGCCCTATCACTGGCCTTGCCTTCCGCCAAGTGGCAAAAGTTACGCATTTGTTTGTTGCCACACTGGAGAAAGTTCATGTAAGTTTGATATAAGCTCTGGGTATTGGTCATTATGTGCACTATAGTGGAAAAGTGATAAAATTCTGTCCACTTTATTTTTGTCTTTTCTTGCTCAGTGTTACACACTGTCTGTCAAAGAGTATCCGAGAGTAGAGCTGGATACACATGGTTGTGCACTGCGCTGCACCTCCCTGACAGATCCCTCACAAGATTCCCAGTTCATTGTGGCTGGTGATGAATGTGTGTACCTGTACCAGCCTGATGAAAGAGGACCCTGTTTTGCCTTTGAGGGACACAAGCTGTTGGCCCACTGGCACCGTGGATATCTGTTCTTACTCATCAGGGACTCAAAATCACCCAACAAGTAAGAGCAGGACTGACAAATTTAGGGAGTATGGTGTGTCTAGGAATAGACTAGGCTAAATGAAAGCTGTCAAAGTTAAACCCATTAGACTGCTGATATTGTATATTTTTAACCCAGGACAGGTTTTGGTAGCGGTGAGAGCTCTCCATCAGACAAACAGTTTCTGACCATTTATGACTTGGACAATAAATTCATAGCTTATAGTGCCTCCTTTGAAGATGTCATTGATGTGGTGGCAGAGTGGGGATCCTTTTACATTCTGACCAGCGATGGAAAAATGTTTGTTCTCCAAGAAAAAGACACACAGACCAAATTGGAGGTAAGTGTATTCAGCCAGTAATTAATGAAATGCCTTGTCACATAACAGTGGACACTGCATAGTTTTTTTTGTTTGTTTTTTAAGATGCTGTTTAAGAAGAACTTGTTTGTGATGGCCATAAACCTGGCAAAGAGCCAGCATCTGGACAGTGATGGGCTATCGGAGATCTTCAGACAGTATGGTGACCATCTCTACCTTAAGGGAGACCATGATGGTGCCATCCAGCAGTATATCCGGTAACTACACCACTGATCACATTCCAAGACTTTGTTGGAACATATTGCAGCGAAAAAAATTTAAGTTTACCAGTTTGAACATTAAATATCTTGTCTTTGTAGTGTATTCAATTGAATATACAGTGAATATAAAAAGTCTACACACCCCTGTTCAAATGCCAGGTTTTTGTGATGTAAAAAAGTGAGACCAAGATAAATAATTTCAAAACCTTTTCCACCATTAATGTGACCTATAACTTGTACAACCCAATTGAAAAACAAACAGAAATCGTTTAAGGGGAAAAATAAAAAACTTACAATAACCTGTTTGCATAAATATGCACACCCTGTTATAACTAGGGATGTGGCTGTGTTCAGAATTAACCAATCACATTCAAACTCATGTTAATGGGAGTCGCACACACCTGCCACCATTTAACGTGCCTCTGATTAACCCCAAATAAACTTCAGCTGTTCTAGTAGGCTTTTCCTGCCATTTTTGTAGTCACATCTTACAGCACAAGCCATGATACACTGAGAGCTTCCAAAGCATCAGAGGGATCTCTTGTTCAAAGGTATCAGTCAGGAGAAAGGTACAAAAGAATTTCCAAGGCATTAAATGTACCATGGAACACAGTGAAGACGGTCATCATCAAGTGGAGAAAATATGGCACAACGGTGACATTACCAAGAACTGGACGTCCCTTCAAAATTGATGAAAAGACGAGAAGAAAACTGGTCAGGGAGGCTGCCAAGAGGCCAACGGCAACATTGAAGGAGCTGCAGGAATTTCTGGCAAGTACTGGCTGTTTAGTACATGTGACAACAATTTCCCATCTAGAATGGCAAGACAGAAGCCTTATCTTATGAAGAAAAACATCCAAGCCCGGCTACATTTTGCAAAAACACATTTGAAATCTCCGAAACGCATGTGGGAAAATGTGTTATGGTTTGATGAAACCAAGGTTGAACTTTTTGACCATAATTCCAAAAGGCATATTTGGCGCAAACACAACACTGCTCATCACAAAAAGAACACCATACCTAGAGTGAAGCATGGTGGTGGCAGCATCATGCTTTGGGGCTGTTTTTCTTCAGCTGGATCTGGGGCCTTAGTGAAGGTGGAGGGAATTATGAACAGTTCCAAATACCAGTCAGTGTTGGCACAAAACCATCAGGCTTCTGCTAGAAAGCTGAAGATGAAGAGGAACTTCATCTGTCAGCATGACAGTGACCTAAAGCACACATCTAAATCAACAAAAGAATGGCTTCACAAGAAGAAGATTAAGGTTTTGGAATGGCCCAACCAGAGTCCAGACCTGAATCCGATCGAACGTCTGTGGAGTGATCTGAAGAGGGCTGTGCACAGGAGATGCCCTCGCAATCTGACAGATTTGGAGTTTTTTGCAAAGAAGAGTGGGCAAATATTGCCACATCAAGATGTGTCATGTTGACAGACTCCTACCCAATAAAACTGAGTACTGTAATAAAAGCCAAAGGTGTTGCAACCAAGTATTAGTTTAAGGGTGTTCATATTTATGCAACCAGGTTATTGTAAGTTTTTTTATTTTTCCCCTTAAAAAGATTTCAGTTTGTTTTTCAGTTGGGTTGTACAGGTTATAGGTCACATTAATGGGGGGAAAAGTTTTGAAATGATTTATCTTGGTCTCGTTTTTTTACATCACAAAAACTGGGCATTTGAACAGGGAGGGGTGTGTAGATTTGGGTTTTTTTTTTTTTATATCCACTGTAGGTTGTAAAGGATTTTTAAATCATTGTATTTTGTTTGTACACAATGCCCCAACTTCACCGGAATTGGGTTTATTGGACTTTTTACTGGTGTCATCCTTCTCTCCTTCTTCTGCTCTCACCTCTCCTGGACCCTCTGCCTGAACACTTCCCTCTCCTTGGCTCCTCTCTGCTGTCTCATCTTGCCCTCTCTGAGCTCTGTCTAATTCAGGTTCTCTCTCTGTCTATGGTGGTATATAAACAGGTTAGAAAATATTGTGCCATGTAAATTAAAAGTAGACAACCAAGACTTCCGGTTATGGCTGCCACGTAGGACGGATGTGTCTCACTCTGCTCTGCTCCTGGAGGAAAAAAATCGGCAAATAACTCTCTCATTTGGGACAGAACGTATCCCAGCGTCTGGGCGAGGATATGTCGGCGAATTCCTAAGGCTGGAAAACCAGGTAAAGGAAAAAGCGAGCCGCCGAAACAGTCCAAATTAACGGACTTTCAGGTCTGTGACGCAGCAAATAAAACTCCATATATGGCGGAGGAGGCTGGCAACGGTGCGATGTCTGCGGGGAGAGGCGCAGATGCGCTGATGGCTGCCATGAGTTCAATGAGAGCGGACTTTTCCTCTAGATTTGATGGGATTATGACAGCGTTGGAAGGAATAAGAAAGGAATTGGGTGACTGTGTAGAACGAACGGCGCAGATGGAGCTCCGTCTCGCTAGTGCTGAAGATGACGTCACCCGTCTTCAATTAAAGGTGCGCACTTTGGAAAAAAAAATAAATCTCTGGAAAATAATATTTTGGATTTGGAATCTCGGTCGAGACAGAATAACTTGAGGCTGGTGGGTCTTCCAGAGGAATCAGAAGGTCGGGACGTATGTTCCTTTCTGGAAAAGTGGATTCCGGAGGTGCTGGGCAGCGAGGAGTTGCAATCAGCAGTGGTTCTGGAAAGTGCACATCGTATTGGCCCACGGAGAGATAAGGGACCGCCGAGGACCTTAATTATGAAGTTTCTTAGCAACAGAGACAGGATGAAGATCTTCAACGCTGCACGAGCTAAAGGAGAGATTAAACACCAGGACCAGCAGGTGCGGTTCTACCCAGATTTGGCCACAGGAATCCAACAATTGAGGAAGCAGTTTGATCCCATACGTAAGGAGCTGCGCAACCTTGGGATTCGTCATGGTGTAATCTATCCTGCGAGACTGCTGACCACGTATGAGGGCAGAACCCACATCTTCAAGACCCCAGAGGAGGCGCAGGAGTTCATCAAGAAGATCAAAGAAGAAGAAGAGACTGGTGGGAGCTAAGCATGAACAAAATATAAGGTAGAATAATTAAGCATTTGCACAGGCATCTGACTGACTTGAAGTAAATAGTAAGTTTACAAAATATAGATTGTATTATATATTAAAAAAAAACAAAAACAAAACAAACAAAAAAAAACTATGATGTACAAAGTTGTTAAAAATTTTGGAGTTAAGTTGGAAAACTACAGAGGAGAGTTAATGTTACGTCATTAAAAGCAGTAGAGTTAGGGTGATTAGGAGGATGAAGAAGGAGTGGCTTAGGCTGTTCCCCGTGGATGTGGAACGGTCGATGGCTATATCGGGAGACGGAATTTTTCTTTTGATTTTGGGGGGTTTCCCACAAGTGTGGGAAGGGGAAATTTGTTTGTGTGTAGTTTGTAGGATGAATGTTCAACCACTCATGTTTTTGCTTCTCTGTATGAGCATGTTTACACTGCAAGGTAATCCCAAACTCTCTATTGATCATAAACCAAAGTGTTAATCTTAATTTAACTTCATGGAATTGCAGAGGTCTACAAAATTTAAAAAAACTTAAACAAGTTATGAATAAAATAAAAGACATGGGTTCAAAAATTGTGTTTTTACAAGAAACTCATTTAATAGAGGAGGATATAAAAAGAATTAGGAGTAGATGGCAAGGAAGTGTCTTCACCTCATCATTCTCATCCCGGGCCAGGGGAGTTATGACTCTCATACATAAATCAGTTCCTTTTCAAGTGAAAAATGTAATTGGAGACAAATTTGGAAGATATGTAATCATTCAAGGTTCTTTGCTATTAGAAAATATAAATCTTGTGAACTTATATGGTCCCAATATAGATGATCAGAAGTTCTTTGCTAATTTATTTCTTATCTTATCATCACTTACAGGGCAACATATAATAGCAGGGGATTTTAATTGTACATTGAATCCAGGTATAGATAGATCAACAGGACTGGATTGCACGCACATTGGATGTAGGATGACTATTAATCATTTTATGAAAGAATTGAGATTGTTAGATATATGGAGAGAAATGAAACCACAAGTTAAAGCCTATTCTTGTTATTCCAGTACCTACAAGACATTCTCACGTATTGATTATTTTTTGATTTCCACAGAATTAAGGTCCAAGATTCAAAACTGCTTTTATGATAACATCGTGATCTCTGATCATGCACCCTGTTGTCTAATATATGTAGATAAAAAATTGACAAAGGAATCAGGTAGATGGCAATTTCAGCATAAATGGCTTCAGGATGAGGAATTTGTCAAGTATATAGAAAAACAGATAGACGAGTTCTTTGACATCAATACTACACAAACATCAGCATGTGTAAAGTGGGAGGCTTTCAAAGCTTTTATTAGGGGACATATTATTAGTTATACAGGATCAAAATCTAAGAAGACTCGAGAGGAGAGAGCTAAATTGGAACATAAAATAAAAAGTCTTCAGGAAAAAGTGTATGCAGGAAGTGACCCAAGGTTGGAGAATGAATTACTGATTTTGAGAGCTGAATACGACAAAAAATCAGCGAATAGAGCTGCCTCGAGTCTTCTAAGATTGAAACAATCTTTTTATGAACAAGGTGAAAAATCAGGAAAATTATTAGCATGGCAGATTAAACAATTAGAAATTAAAACACCAATTACCAGTATTATAAGTAACGGACAGGTAGTTATAGATCCTTTAGAAATTAACAGAACCTTTAGAGATTACTATGAAAAATTATATGATACCAAAAATGAATCTGATTTAACAAAACTACATGGGTTTTTGAATGAACTATTTATACCGTGTATTCCAAATGAAAACAGGGAGATATTGGAGTCTAAAATTAGTCAAGAAGAAGTTGGGCTAGCCATTGATAATATGAAATCAGGAAAAAGTGCAGGACCAGATGGTCTTCCAGTTGACCTTTATAAAAAATTTAAGAATAAATTAATAAAACCTTTTTTGGAAATGGTTTTAGAAGCATTTCAAAATAATAATTTACCATCATACATAAATAATGCCTTAATTATACTGCTGCCAAAACCAGGTAAGCCCTCTAATAAATGTGAAAATATGAGACCAATAAGCCTATTAAACGCCGACCTTAAGATAATCTGTAAAATTTTAGCAAGACGAATACAAGAAATTTTACCAAATATTATTAATCGAGATCAGAATGGCTTTATAAAGGGTAGACAAGGCTTCCATAATGTAAGAAGACTATTTAATATTATTTATTTTAATAAAGAAGCATCGGATACAGCTCTCCTATCACTGGACGCCGAAAAGGCCTTTGATAGAGTTGAATGGCCCTTTCTTTTTGAAGTCCTACAAAGGTTTGGACTTGGAAATAATTTCATAAAATGGGTTCAAATAATATACAATAATGCTACAGCAGAAATCCTAACAAATAACAATATTTCAAAACCAATAAAAATCAATAGAGGATGTCGACAAGGCTGTCCACTTTCACCTTTACTGTTTACTATGGCAATTGAACCTTTAGCGATAGCGATACGTTTACATTCACAAATATATGGAATTAAAGTTGGACCAACAGAACATAAAATCTCTCTGTACGCCGATGACATAATTTTGTTTATGTCGAATCTAAAAAAATCAATTCCAACCTTGTTGAATTTAATAAAGAATTTTGGGGAAATATCAGGATATAAAATAAATAAAACTAAATCTTCAATATTAATGCTAAATGAGACCCAGAGAAATTACCCAGCCCCTGAGGTAAATCAATTCAATGTTGTAAATCAGTTTAAATATTTAGGAATCCAAATTGTGCCTAAGCTAGAATCAGTCGCCAGTGTCAACTATGAAGCCTTAATGTCAGATATCAATGAGTTACTTCAGAGATGGATGTCACTACCAATGTCGATGATCGGGAGAATCAATATACTTAAAAGTAATATTTTACCTAAAATACTTTATTTATTTCAATACATTCCCTTATCACCACCTTTAGATCTATTCTCAAGAATAAAAAAAAAGTTAGTGGAATTTATATGGAACAACAGGAGGGCTAGATTACGTCTGTCTTTATTATATTTACCATTTGATCGTGGAGGTCTGAAATGTCCAAATTTTATGTTGTATTATTGGTCGGCACAACTGAGGTCTATGACATATTATTTTTCATCAAATGATGTCCCTCACTGGACTGAAATGGAATCATACAATTTACCTTTACCTCTTCCCATATTCATATACTCAGATTTGGCAAAAAAATTACAAAAACAAGTTAAAAATCCATTTGTAAAGCATATGATCAAAATATGGTGTGAAGCTAAAAACTATTTAAAAGAACCACAGTTATTGTCACAATTTAGTCCAATATGGGGTAATCAATATTTTAAACCAGGGAGAGCGGACGCTGTATTTAAAGTATGGAATTTAAAAGGGATACAAAAGATTCAGGATTTATATTTGCCATGTGCAGATAACATAATGTCTTTTGAAGAGCTGAGGATCAAATTTAATCTCAATAGAACACATTTTTTTAAATATCTTCAACTTAGAAACTTTATTCGATCAAATCAAAATAAAGCTCTCACTCGACCTATTTACTCATCCTTGGAAAAAATGTTGATGAAAGATAGTAAAAGAAAGGGTATTATTTCAGAGTTTTATAACTCATTGACACTATCTTCAAGTGAAAATTCACTGAAAAGATTAAACTACTGGAAAGAAGATCTGCAAACTGAAATTTCAGAGGAACAATGGGAATTGGCTTGTACAGAAGCTCAAACCAAATCAATAAATGTACGCCTTAAATTGATACATTTCAAATGGTTAATGCGGATGTATGTTACACCGGAGGAGTTAAATAGATATAACAAAAATATACCAGATACATGCACAAAATGCATGGAAAGTAAAGGAACCCTATTTCATTGTTTATGGGAATGTAGATTAATAAGAATGTTTTGGGAAGAGGTGAGGGTAACAATTGAAAAAATAATCTCAAAACAAATCATATTGAATCCTAAACTGTTTTTGTTGGGTCTGTACCCAGAAAAGCATAATTTTAATAAAAGTGAAAGAACATTCATAGACCTCAGTTTGCTTAATGCCAAAAAATGTATTGCACTATTATGGAAAAAGACTCATAGACCAGATGTGACTCAGTGGTTAAGACAGATGTTAACAAACCTTCCATTAGAAAGAATAACATATATACTGAAATCAAAGGAAATTGTGTTTGAGAATATATGGAGACCTTTTATTGATTATGTAAAAAATTTAAACATAACTCTTGAAGAAGAAGGTGAATGATGTGTGTGGACCTTGTAAATTCCAAACTGGTGAACATAATATGTATACTTATGTATTGGATTGTCTAGACTAAACAGAGGAGCATTGTTGAAGACTTGATTTTGTTGGTGGTTGTTGGTGTTTTTAGTGCATTTTTTTTTTGTAGTACTTTAGTGTTAGTGTTTGATTGTTTGTATCATGTTTGTTAAAAAAAAAGGTTCAATAAAGATATTGTGGAAAAAAAAAAAAAAGTAGACAACCAAAAATTTCTAGTTGAGGGTACAAAGAGCACCCACTTAAAAACTTGAGTAATGACTTCAATCTTGAAGGTTTGAGGTTTTTGTCTGAAATTTATAACAATTTTCTTACAGTTTTCTACTTTTCTCTGTAAATTTATCTAAATTTGAAACTATTTTCCTCAAATTTGTAATTTCCTCTTGTAAAATTGACTTTTCTTGTACATTTGAGACTTTATTATAAATTTGTGGATTATTTTATGGCTAATTTTTGTCTGTTTTTCAAAATGAAATTACTGTGTTTTTTTAATAAATCTGAAACAGACGTGGTAATTTTTTTTAACTTTTTCCTTATAACAATTTACATTTTTAGACAATAATTTTGCAGAGTCAGAGCAGAACAATAATTTAACTCTGATTTCAAAGAAAAAAATTAATAAAATTGCATTTAATGAAATCAATTAACTTAAATGACCAAAGATGCAGTTATTTCTGTTATAATATTAATTATAATAATAGTAATAATAATAATAATAATAATAGTTAATAAATAAATATAATAATAGTTTTTTTTTCTTTTTAGAAATCTCCTCACCACCCAGACAGCAGGAAAAACCTCCCTTATTTTGAAATCCAAATGTTGGCACGTTTAGTTTGTCTGAAGGCTGCTGACAGATTAAAGTCATTCACTTCGTGAATTTCAGTTATCTTAACTTGCCAGGTACATAATAATGAGCATAAATTAGTTAATTAATATTAACTAAGGTAAAGGTAGAAACATCTTTTTATTCTTGTCTGAAATAAGAAAAACAAAAAACTACATGTGTTAGCTAAGTGACTCTTCCATTATTGTTCCCGTTACTGGCGGGTTAAAACATGATAAATGCCTTCACAGCTTACATACCTCTTGTGACTTTTTTTTCCACGTTTAAAGTAGTTGAATAAGCTCGTGTTTCTCTTGGACAGCGACGCTTGTAGTGAGACTGACTTGTAGCTTGTAGCTTGCTGACTCGAATACGCGGGCGGGGCGCTTTTGAACTCTGCACGGATGACGGTCACGCGTGTTGTTCGTGTGCGTGCTTGCGGACTGTCATTGCTTCATATATTTTTCTTAAATTTATATTTCCTTATAGAATGGCGGGAAAATTTTCAAGCATGAAATATTACCAGAGGAAACCCTGACATAGTTATGCCAACACCAAAGAAGCATACATTTCATCCCGCTTCACTTTAGGAAAATCGGATCAGTCTTGTTCACTTCTTGCCTGTGTACAAACCCTTAGTACACAGACAACCTCCTGTTGCGCGCACAGTGAAGCGATGGTCCGAGGAGACCGAGGATGTTGTCAAGGACTGTTTTGAATCCACTTTGTCGGAGCAGCTCTGTGATCCACATGGGGAGGACATGGCCAGCCTCACACACACCATCACGGACTACATAAACTTCTGTGTGGAGAGCACCGTACCCACCAAGACTATATGGTGTTTCTCCAACAACCCGGGATCAACCCTGACATAAAGCCTCTGCTAAGAGTAGAAGAAGATCTTCAGGTTGGAGAACAAGGAGGAGCTGGAGTCTGTGCAGAGGAAGCTGAGGAGGAAAATCAGAGAAGGGAAGGACAACTACAGGAAGAAGATGGAGGACAAGCTGCAGCAGAGCGACATCAGTGGTGTCCAGAGGGGCCTTAAAACCAACTCTGGACACCATGATGCCTCCTCCCAGGAAATGTGGGGGAGGGAGTGTGTGAATGATCTGAACTTGCTCTTCAACAGGTTTGATCAGCCTCTGTCGCCCCCCCCCCACACACACACCTGCCCTGCAACCACTGCTGCTTCCACCTTCATCTACTCCCCCTGTCCACTACTTTTTACCCTATTTTATCCTATTAATTACAGTGTTATTGCTATGAGTGCTACTATCCCTTTGCTGCTGCAGTAACATCATACCACTGTATAAACTATAGGTATGTTATTCTCAGCTTATATATACCTATTAGAACATCATACCGCTGTATTAAACTGCTGTTTTTCTGTCAGCTTAAATGTGCTCGCCACAACATCATAACATATGTAGCTATGCTATTCTGTCAAAGTAAGCTAAAATGTCACAACACTGGACCAGGACCAGCCAGTTACGAGTGCAAGCGATGATCTGTCTTGTAATTTTGTTGTCCTGTCGTTTATCTTTTCTGCTGCACCCTCGACCCTTCAATGCTCCATCAAATGTCACCCACTGCCACATTCTTTGTCATATTGTACCATTCTTTCTTAAATTTCTTTTCTTACTGACAGTACTGATTCTCATATTTAATCCATCCTAAAACATGCATTTTTCCATCATTTAGTACCCACTATTGGGAAACTTAGTAAAGCAGTTGTGTGTTTTGTTTTGTTTTTTTTTGTTTTTTGCATTCAGAAGTTCTTTAATTTTTCTTTCTAGTCAGTTATTTTTATTTTTTATAATCCTTTATTCGTCCCACAATGGGGAAATTACAGGGCATCCACCTGGATGGATGAGGCAGCCACAGTGTGGCGCCAATCCCTTCACCATTCACACTCACATTCACACCTAGGGCCACTTTAGATTTTCCAATTAACCTAACTTGCATGTTTTTGTTTTTGACCTGTGGGAGGAAACGAGTACCCAGCATAAACCCACACAGACACGGGGAGAACATGCAAACGCCACATAGAAGGGTCACTGATGATCAGGGGGTGGAATTGAACCCACGATGGTCAGAGGTGGCTTACCGTGCTGCCACAGTGCTAACCACTGCTCCGCCGAGCTGCCCCCTAGTTGTTATAGTTATGTATTAATATAGTCACATTTTTAAAAACTGTTTAGAAGAGGAGCTTTTCTGTGTTATGCTACATACAGAGCAGCCCAGAGCGAATGCCCTCTGCACTGCCAAAGACCGACACTGGCAGGAGCCATGTCCATTATCCACAGGGGTGCATCGGTATCCAATGCATACACTGACCCCACAAAAATCCAGAGCTCAACAAATCCTCCATGTAGTGATCCTGAAAGTAGCACCGGTGGGCCGCCTTCCTCTGACACTGGAAGAGACCGTGGCAGAATGATATCACCTGCCAGACCATCATCTGGATGTGACCCAGCTGTGTTGAAAATGCCAGCCCCATCCTTCACACCTGTCTGTTGTTCATGGAGACTCAGCTGAAAATGACAAGTTTTCCTACAACAGTCGTAAGAGGAAAACCGCATTACTTTTCTGCAAATTGGCATCATGACTTTAAATGACTTTTGTAATGTATGTGGGACCCCCTTGAAAACGAGATGTTACATCTCAAGGGGCCTATCCTAATAAATAAATTTCTAGTAAATGGATTGAGTATAGCAGAGCAATGGAAATTGTTGTATTTTTTTGTAAGTGCTAAATACATTTTCCAAGCTCACAGTTAGAAAATTTGTGCGAGATAGATTTAAGTATTGGAAGCATCTCAGACAGGCTTGTTTTAAATATGCAAACAACAAACTTCGTATACTTGCTTTCAGCGAGTTGGTAGCATTCAGAGAGAACCATGCTGCGAAATGCATAGATAGGGATGTCAGGTAAGGTGTATTGTCACTTCCTGTTTCCAGGGATTTGCAGATGAAATGACTCCAAGCACTTCTATGATGGATTAAAAAGGCCTCTATGGACCATAGCCCTCCAGTTTTTCCTCTGCTGAGTACTGATGGGACAACATTTGTCACAGATGGAGCTAAAATCTTAATGCGCTGGGCAGAGCATTTCTGAGGATGGTTCATTAAAGATTTCCCCTAACCCACTTCCAGTTATTGTAGGTGGCTGAAATTGCACATGTATAATAATACATATTTCTATAGGTCACATGATAATCTGCAGCTCTGAACTCCTAAAAGTTTTCTTTTTCAGGTGCTAATTTGAAGTAAGGTGTGATAACGGGGCCAGATGAATGCAAAGTGGTTATCAAGTTCTTGCACTTGAGAGGCTGCACATCACGGGAAATGTTCGATGAGATGAAAGAGACTTATGGGGGGGATGACCCATCATATAATGTAGTCAAGCCCTGGCATCAGAAGTCCAAGTATGATCGGACATCGGTGGAAATGGCACCCATTCCCAGGCGACTGCAGTGCACCATTGATGAAGATGACTTCCAGCAAGTGGAGGCCACCATTTTGGAGGATCACCACGTAACCGAGCCCAAGATGTCAAGATCAGTGTGAGGTCTGTGGGGGAAAAATCATCCATGACTATTTGCACATGTGGAAGTTGTCTGCATGATGGATTCCCCGGTTGCTCACACTTTCCAGAAACAGTAATGAGTCATGCGCTCCCAGGCTCTTTTGGCCAGGTGCCAAGAAAGGCAGGAGGATGTCTTTAGTAGACTTATCACACAGGACGAAACATGGGTCCATCACTATGATCCAGAGACTAAAGCCCAGTTGAAGCAATGGAAGCATTATGACTCACCACCTCTGAAGAAGGCACATGTCCAACCCTCAGCAGGCAAGGTCATGCTTATGGTCTTTTGCGACCCTCATGGAGTCTTGGGAAGATTTCAGGGCAAAAGGTACCACAATTACTGGGAATTACTATGCTTCACTGCTGCAGAAATTGCAGAAGGCCATCAAAGCTGAGCTGTGTGGCATGCTGACCAAAGGTGTCTGTCTTCTGCAAGACAATGCCCTGGTTTACAACTCAGGTGTTGCCCAGACGGAAGCATGGTCCTGTGGCTAATTAAGTCCTTCCTCACCCCCCTTACTCTCACACCAGACTTAATAGTATTGGAAACTGTGGTCACAGGAACAAAACTGATTTGTGTTAAATATGATATGAATAAAAGCAGACATTAAACTTTCATCAGTTTCAGGTTATTTAAGAAATAGTTTTTGGGATTTTTTTTTGTGGAAGGGTACCATCAAATTTGTCCACATAAACATAAATACAGTACAGATCCATGGATTGGGTCGATATGGGGTCAATATTTTTTCTCACCCAAGAATATTAATATCGTCAACCTTTAAATTAGAGAATGACCCACTGTATGCTGAGCCACAGCTGCCCCCGAACTTGTATCTGTATCTTTGTTTTTACCTTAATCTTAGTTTTAAATTATTTTAACATCTTTGCATTCTGGTTTTATGTACATTTTAAGCCTCTCCCACCTTTTCTGTCACAAGTCTGTTGTAAATTCTTTGTTCAGTCAGTTAATTTTGTCTGTCACACTTGACCTTTAAAGCAGTAAGTTGCATGGCTTGTAGTCACTGGATTGATGGTCAGTTTACCCATCAATAAAAACTGCCTTTTATAAAAGAACATTGATGCCTTTACCCACAGCACCATTGGGAAACTAGAGCCATCATATGTCATCAGGAAATTCCTGGACGCACAGAGGATTCACAACCTGACAGCTTATCTACAAGCACTGCACAGGCAGGACCTGGCTAATGCAGATCACACCACTCTGCTGCTGAACTGCTACACCAAGTTAAAGGACAGCTCCAAGCTTGAAGAGTTCATCAAGGTGACTGACTGACTGACTGATAGTGTGCTCTGGGGTTTAAGGTTTTAGGTCATAAGCACAAATGAAAAATTGTAGCAAGAGATGATCTAAATGCTCTTTTACAGTGGTCTGCTAAGTGGCATGGATCAAACGACAAACTGTTATATTTCTTAATATTATATCACTGTTGTATCTCAATAGAGCAGTGTAAGTGAAGTCCACTTTGACGTGGAGATTGCTATCAAGGTTCTCCGACAGGCTGGCTACCACAGTCACGCCGTCTTCCTGGCTGAGAAACACGATCACCATGAGTGGTACTTGAAAATCCAGCTTGAGGACCTCAAGGTATTTCTTTTGATGTTTACTGTTTTCTGCTTTAAAATAATAATGATGATGATAATCATGGTGATAATAATAATAAAAATGGTTGTGTAATTGACCACTCACAGGGCTTCGTACATCTCGCCACATTTATTCTGTTCATCAAAGCTCCATCATCTATAACCAGTTTAAAATCAGCAGTTAAAGTGATCTTGCATCGCCATCATATTGTGGTGAAGTGATTGTTTGCCATAATAATCCTAGAAGCTGTGTTGTCAGGGCATTTTGCCTCTAGCAGGGTCACCCAAGGCAAACTGGTTCCTAAGTGAGGGCCCAGACGAAGAGGAGTTCATGAAGACTGTAATGATGATGATAACATCTAGGACTCAATCATCTTCTCCCTGAAAAGGTGTACCGGAGCCCCATATAGAGCCAGACCCAGGGGAGGAGTTGTTTCTGAGCATCTGTTGGGTGATCTTTTACACGTGGGGTCTGGCTGGGCCCAAGCCATTTGAGCTACTGTGGGCTAACCACCTCCAGTGGCAGCCATTTGAGGTCCATTGTTATTTGCTATGTGGCCAAAGCCTTTGTGATGTAATCACCGGCTGTTCAGTCTTTTTTTGGGTACATGAACATCACTTCTCTGATGGAGAGGAGCCTGAGCTTGTGCCAGAGTTTGAGAGATACTGACTTGATATAGTCGGGCTCCCCAAAGTTCGGTTGAGGCCTCCCCTCAACCGAACTTTGGATTCTTGAACCAGTAACCCTAAGAGGGAGTGAATCACTGGACTGCTCAACTGTATACAGTGGGGAAAATAAGTATTGAAGATGTCAACATTTTTCTCATTAAACATATTTCTGATGGAGCCTTTGACCTGAGATTTTCACCAGATATCAGTAACAACCCAAGTTATCCATACATACAAAGAAATCAAGGCAACTGTGTTCATAAAATAAGTTAAATTTAATAAAGTGGAATGACACAAGTAATAAGTATTGAACACACGAAGTAAAAGAGGTGCAAAAAGGCATAGACATGCCAAGGAACCAGCTGAAATCCATCAGAATTTAGGAAGCCATCCCATCCCCCATCAGTGCAAATTAATTTCAGCTGGTTAAGTCCTGACTGGTAGCCTTTAAAAAGGTCTGTGAATATCAGATTTTCACACCAGAAAGAACTCATGATGGGTAGAAGCAAAGAGCTCTCTCTAGACCAGGGGTCACCAACTAAAACTGCAAGAGGTCCGATTAGTCGGTCCTCCTCCCCAGCTGAGGTCCAAATTAGGTGGGGGAATCTTTAGGCGCCTCATTGATTCGATTGTGATTCAGAACTCTGATTTGATCGGGCTAGTTGATAGAGCATCCACCCCCAACAAGGAGGTTGGGGTTTGTAGTCCCAGCCGGGTCATACCAAAGACCATACCAAAAAAATGGTACTTCCTGCCTTCTAGCTTGGTGCTCAGCATAATAGAATGGGGGAACGAGAAGTTGTTTGTGGCGGCGCCTTGCATGGCAGCGACCCCTCCGATTCTAGATGTGATTAACATTGTAGATAGGAGAAACGTAATTTCGTTCTACTGTACATGATTGACTGTATGGACTGAGTAACAACAGAGTTGGCTTCCTCTTTTTCTTCTAGAACGATTCTCGATGCATCTTCATGCATTTTTTTGTATTCAGGAGTTTTCCCTCCCACCGTGTGACAACCTGGTACTTTTAAAGCAAAGTATTTGTAATGACCCATGAATTTACTTTCAATGTCTTTTAATTAAACAAATGGAAAAAAAATGTATCATGTCACATGGACAAATTTATCTAAATGTGGTTTTAAGAGAAGTCATCCTTTCATGGACATTCTTTCAGAAGACCACAGCTGTCTCCAGACAGGCAACTATCATTTAACTTGCTTTCACACATTATTTTATTAAGCTCATGTTTCAGATGCTTTTAGTTCTGCATTAATTTTTTAACAAAAGAAATCAGATGAATTATTTGCTCAATTAAAAAAAGTAATATAAAATGTAATACAGGAGAACACTAAATGTGTTTGACTCCAAATAAATAGTTATAAAATAGTACAGTCTACAACTAAAGTTATAAAAATGTAAAGTTTTACAGGTGACACAAACTACATAGCATTGCATTTAAAAAAGATAAATATATAGCAAATACAATTTTACAAAAAGTCCACCTCTGTACTATATTTTCAGTGTTAAAAAAAACAGTTTTAAACTGTAAGCCTAAAAAAAGACAAAAAATAATAATTCCATATTACAGAATTCGTCAGGTTTTTTTTTTTTTTTTTTTAATTTCAACAGTAAACTCTGTTCCAGCATGGATGGAGCTATACGTTTAGGATTACAGGAAGACGGGAGGTGGAACCTTTCTTGTTCAGCAACACAGAGAGCTTTTACAGAGTTTTTACGTGACATCAGAGGCTACGAAAAGGACCTCCATAACCAGCACAGGCCTAATGGGATCGCGGTCCCAGGTGAAGCGACTTCACCCCTGCATCTGAGCATGGAATACTCTCAGCAGAATTGGAGGCAGAATCATCACGGTAGATATATTAAATTTCACAATAGCACTTCATTTCGTGGATACAGACAGGGATCGAAGCATCTCTATCCAAGTGGATATCCTGGCCTGTGTGGGTGGCACCTGCAGCAACCTGTGATTTTGCTGAGTCTCTGCAGGGAGCGAGTGTCGGTAGGACAGCAGAGAGTGGAGAGCACCCGAGGGCTCACACCATAAACTGTTCGGGCGGCCATCAATACATCATTTCATTTCCGCTTTTTTCTTTCACCAAAACAAAAGTCTCCCTTTTCCCCAAATTGTATAAAAAGGGTTTGGGGTCCGGATGGAGAACTCTTGGGGTCCGGATCTGGGCCGGAGTCTGCCAGTTGGTGGCCCCTGCTCTAGGCCTTTGGAACTTTATTGTTGCATAACATAATGATGCCATTGGTGACAGGTGCATTTCTAAACTGCTGAATGTTTCAGTGAGCACTGTTGGAGCCATCATTCAGAAGTGGAAAGAACATCATTTTACCATAAATCAGCCATGATCAGCAGCTCCTTGCAAGATTTCTGACAGAGGAGTCAAAAACAATTATCAGAAAAGTTATCCAAGAGCCAAAGACCACTCATGGAGAGCTCCAGAAAGACCTGGAGTTAGCAGATACCGCTGTTTCAAAGAAAACAGTAAGTAATGCACTCAGGCGACATGGGCTCTATGCCCGCTCACCTTGCAAGACTCCATTGCTGAAGAAAAAGCATGTTTTTGCTCATTTGAAGTTTGTTGTATAACATTTGGGCAAGCCAGTAAAATATTGGGAGAATATAGTCTGGTCAGATGAGACCAAAATTGAACTTTTTGGATGCCACCACACACAGCATGTTTGGAGGAGAAATGGCACTGCACATCAGCCCCAAAACACCATACCAACAGTGAAGTTTGGAGGTGGGAGCATCATGGTGTGGGGGTGTTTTTCAGCACATGGTACAGGCACACTTCATATAATTGAAGAAAAGGTGAATGGACAAATGTACAGAGACATCCTTGATAAGAATCTGTTGCCATCTGCCAAGATGCTGAAGATGAAACAAGGGTGGCCATTTCAGCAAGACAATGATCCCAAACACACACCCAAGGAAACTCTCAACTGGCTCCAGAGAAGGAAAATAAAGCTGCTAGAATGGCCCAGTCACCTGACCTGAATCCAATTGAAAATCTATGGAACGAACTGAAGATTAGAGTTCAGAGAAGACACCCACGGAACCTTCAAAATTTGAAGACGGTTTGTGTGGAAGAATGGGCCAAAATCACTCCTAAGCAATGCCTGTGCCTAGTTTCTCCAAACAGGAGGCATCTGGAAGCTGTCATTACCAACAAAGGCTTTTCTACTCAATATTAAATGAATTTCACAAAGTGTGTTCAGTACTTATTCCCTGTGTCATTCCACTTTATTAAATAGAACTTGGTTTGTGAACACATTTGCCTTGATTTCTTTGTATGTATGGATTACTTGGGTTATTACTGATGTCTGGTGAAAATCGGAGGTGAATGGGTTATATATACAGTGGGGCAAAAAAGTATTTAGTCAGCCACCAATTGTGCAAGTTCTCCCACTTAAAAGATGAGAGAGGTCTCCAATTTTCATCATAGGTATACCTCAACTATGAGATACAAAATGAGAAAAAAAATCCAGAAAATCACATTGTCTGATTTTTAAAGAATTTATTTGCAAATTATGGTGGAAAATAAGTATTTGGTCAATAACAAAAGTTCATCTCAATACTTTGATATATACCCTTTGTTGGCAATGACAGAGGTCAAACGTTTTCTGTAAGTCTTCGCAAGGTTTTCACACACTGTGGCTGGTATTTTGGCCCATTCCTCCATGCAGATCTCCTCTAGAGCAGTGATGTTTTGAGGCTGTTGCTGGGCAACACGGACTTTCAACTCCCTCCAAAGATTTTCTATGGGGTTGAGATCTGGAGACTGGCTAGGCCACTCCATGACCTGGAAATGCTTCTTACGAAGCCACTCCTTCGTTGCCTGGGCAGTGTGTTTGGGATCATTGTCATGCTGAAAGACCCAGCCATGTTTCATCGTCAGTGCCCTTGCTGATGGAAGGAGGTTTTCACTCAAAATTTCACAATACATGGCCCCATTCATTCTTTCCTTTACACGGATCAGTCATCCTGGTCCCTTTGCAGAAAAACAGCCCCAAAGCATGATGTTTCCACCCCCGTGCTTCACAGTAGGTATGGTGTTCTTTGGATGCAACTCAGCATTCTTTCTCCTCCAAACACGACAAGTTGAGTTTTTACCAAAAAGTTCTATTTTGGTTTCATCTGACCATATGACATTCTCCCAATCCTCTTCTGGATCATCCAAATGCTCTCTAGCAAACTTCAAACGGGCCTGGACATGTACTGGCTTAAGCAGGGGGACACGTCTGGCACTGCAGGATTTGAGTCCCTGGCGGCGTAGTGTGTTACTGATGGTAGCCTTTGTTACTTTGGTCCCAGCTCTCTGCAGGTCATTCACTAGGTCCCCCCGTGTGGTTCTGGGATTTTTGCTCACCGTTCTCATGATCATTTTGACCCCACAGGGTGAGATCTTGCATGGAGCGCCAAATCAAGGGAGATTATCAGTGGTCTTGTATGTCTTCCATTTTCTAATAATTGCTCCCACAGTTGATTTCTTCACACCAAGCTGCTTACCTATTGCAGATTCAGTCTTCCCAGCCTGGTGCAGGTCTACAATTTTGTTTCTGGTGTCCTTTGACAGCTCTTTGGTCTTGGCCATAGTGGAGTTTGGAGTCTGACCGTTTGAGGTTGTGGACAGGTGTCTTTTATACTGATAACGAGTTCAAACAGGTGCCATTAATACAGGTAACGAGTGGAGGACAGAGGAGCCTCTTAAAGAAGAAGTTGCAGGTCTGTGAGAGCCAGAAATCTTGCTTGTTTGTAGGCGACCAAATACTTATTTTCCACCATAATTTGCAAATAAATTCTTTAAAAATCAGACAATGTGATTTTCTGGATTTTTTTTTTTCTCATTTTGTCTCTCATAGTTGAGGTATACCTGTGATGAAAATTGGAGACCTCTCTCATCTTTTAAGTGGGAGAACTTGCACAATTGGTGGCTGACTAAATACTTTTTTGCCCCACTGTATACAGTGCATCTGGAAAGTATTCACAGCACTTCAGTTTTTCCACATTTCGTTATGTTAGAGCCTTATTCCAAAAGGGATTAAATTCATTTTTTTCCTCAAAATTCTACACATAATACCCCATAATGAAAATGTGAAAAAAGTTTTTTTTGAGATTTTTGCAAATTTATTAAAAATAAAAAAACTAAGAAATCACATGCACATATCACATTATCACATTCACAGCCTTTGCTCAGTACTTTGTTGATGCACCTTTGGGAGCAATTACAGCCTCAAGTCTTTTTGAATATGATGCCACAAGCTTGGCACACCTATCTTTGGGCAGTTTTGCCCATTCCTCTTTGCGCTGTGAATACTTTCCGGATGCACTGTACACACACACACACACACACACACACCTCTCAAAAAAGTTAGGGTTATTCGGCTTTTGGGTAAAGTTTCAGGCTGCACCTAAAATGTGCTATAACCTTTCCAGGTGAACTTAATTTGACCTTGTCTAACCTTTTGAATGCACATGTCCAACTGTTCAGTGTTTCAGTACTTTTTGCATAACTTGCTGTTCTCTAACAAGGTACTTAACGATAAAATTCACAACAGGTGTCTAATCCATGAATCGACCAATAAATTTCTGGTTCAGTTAGAATTGGTATTTAAACAGTCCTCTTCATCATTCTGTTCACATTTTGACATCATGAGACCAAGATGACACCTACCAATTGATCAACAGTACCTCACCATTGCGAAGCTTCAAACAGGATGTTCTCAAAGGGAAGTAGCCACTGAGCTTAGAGTGGCACAGAGTGTCATCAGCAGGTTGCAACAGAGATGTAGAGAGACTGGAAGAGTCACAGAGAGGCACAGAAGTGGACGTCCTTTGCCCACGTCCCACGCTGATGACTGCTTCATTGTGAACAGTGCCATGTGGAACCGGATGATGAATACCACTCAACTCCAGGCACATTTAAAGAAGGTGAGGCATCCAAGTGTCATGTCAGACCATTCAAAACTGTTAGCACCACCATGGTCTGTGTGCTAGATGACCTGCAAGGGTACCTGACCACAACACCAGGCACAGGCGTCATCGTTTTCCATGGGCCAGGGAGCATTTATGCTGGACAAGGGACCAGTGGGCCTCAGTGCTGTTCTCTGATGGAAGTTGATTTATGTTGAACAGAAATGATCAGTACGCCAAGGTCTCCGCCTTTGACCGCCACCTAATCCACATAGCACCGGACCCCCATGATCCCTCCTGCAGGTGGTGAGCCCACTGGAGGGCGGACCCATGTAACTCCTTCGGGCTGAGCCCGGCCGGGTCCCATGGGTGGAAACCCGGCCACCAGACGCTAGCCTTCGAGCCCCTCCCCCAGGCCTGGCTCCAGGGTGGGGCCCCGGTAACCCCATACCGGGCGGGGTACACTGAATCCTTGATATACAATTTATCATGAGAGTCTGTTGAATCGTTCTTAGTCTGGCCCTTCACCCAGGACCAGGACCCCTCTGAAGAGCTGGAGCAGGTGGCTGGGGAGAGGGAAGTCTGGGCTTCTCTGCTTGAACTGCTGCCTCCGCGACCCGGACCTCCGGAAAAGCGGTAGAAGATGGATGGATGGATAGAAATGATGGTGGCCAACAATGTCGGAGACGTCAAGGACAGTGCTGTGCATCGGCCACTGTTGTCACCAGATGAGCCTTTGGTGGTGGTGGTGTTACAGCCTAGGCAGGTGTGTCTAGTCAATACAGAACTGCCCTACACCTTGTGAATGGTGCAGTGACAAGCCGATACTACCTGAATAATATCATCAATCCAGTCATTGTGCCCCTGCATGAACAACACAGGTCTAATTTCATCTTCATGGACGACAGTGCTCCAGCTCATTGAGGTCACATCAATGGGGAACGGCTGCTGGAGGCTTTGGTACCTCAAATGGAGTGGCCTGCACTTTCTCCAGACCTGATTCCCATAGAAAACCTGTGGGATCAGCTGAGTCGCCGTGTAGAGGCTCGCAACCCTGCACCCTATAACCTCAATGCCCCGAGGGCCGCCCTTCAAGAAGAGGGGAATGCCATGCCTCAGCAGACAATAAGTCGACTTGTGAACAGCATGAGACGTCGATGTCAAGTTGTAATTGATGCTCAAGTACACATGACAAGTTATTGAGACATTGACATTTTTGTTGTGGTATACCCACCACTGTTGTTGGCTTTTGTTTCAATAAATTGAGATGAGAAAATCATTTCATGCTTCTACGTAAATGCCCTACTTTCATGATATTATATCACTGTAGTGTGAACTTTTTACATTTTCCATAAATTTCCATCAAAAGCCAATTATCCCTAACTTTTTGTGAGTAGTGTATATTTTCAGTCCCTTTTTTTAGGCTTATAGTTTGAAACTTTTTTTAATACTGAAAATATAGTATACAGGCAGACTTTTTGAGTTTTTGGGGTTTTTTTTAGATATTAATCTTTTTTTAAATGTAATGTACAGTGGGGCAAAAAAGTATTTAGTCAGCCACCAATTGTGCAAGTTCTCCCACTTAAAAGATGAGAGAGGTCTCCAATTTTCATCATAGGTATACCTCAACTATGAGAGACAAAATGAGAAAAAAAAAAATCCAGACAATCACTGTCAGGAAGTGACTGCGAGGCAAGGCCAGATTTCAGTTTTCAATTAGTCAATTTTTATTTTCACTAACTCACAAGTAAATAGTTCCAAAAACATCCGACACGATTCTCAGCAACAATCCACAATCGATGATCACTATCAATCATCACACCTGTTTTATACTAACTGGAGATAATTAGGGCTAATTAGCCCCTACCATAACCCCAGGTAAAACAATAAACATTTTTCATTCTTTGCACATACCCACTAAGCTCTAAAAATACATAAATACTTTCCCGACTATATACAATATAAATATAAATAACATAATAAATAACAATATAAATAATTCAATAAATAATTCAAACCCTTATTTACAAAGCTAAACCACCCCTCTAACTTACCATACATGCTTCCTTCCTGCTGGTGTCCTATATAAGGCCCTCAACCCCTAACAGAGTCTTTTGCCCGGACACCCACAGGAAGCATGTTGGCAAAGGTATGTGAAATAAATTATTATCAATTATTTTACCAAATACTTAACCAAACAATTATCTCCCAAGGGCATTCAAATTAAACAAAAGACAGATCCCAAAATAATGTGTGCAACTTTACAAACAATCATAATAACATTTACCATATTATAAATACAACACAATCACACATACAATAAGTCATACAGTGGTGACACTCCGTCACATTTCCTCCCCCCTTTCCCGAGAGTACAGTACTCTGAGTCATGTACTCTTGAAAGGCTATCTGCTACAAGGTTGGTTTTCCCTGCCACATACCGAACAGTAAAATTATATGGCTGAAGGGACACATACCACCCTGTGAGACGACTGTTTACTTCCTTCATCCTGTCCAGCCACTGTAGGGCCTGATGATCTGTCTCCAACACAAAATGACGCCCCAATAAATAGTACTTCAGAGACTGTATTGCCCATTTCATGGCAAGACATTCTTTTTCTACCGTAGAGTATCTTGTCTCCCGGTCCAACAACTTACGGCTCAAGAACAGTACTGGGTGTCTCTCTCCCCTCTCCTCCTGGAGAAGTACTGCTCCAATGCCAACTCCTGAAGCATCTGTCTGTAAAATGAATGGACGAGCAAAGTCTGGACTGTAGAGAACCTTCTCCCCAGAAATAGCCCTCTTCAGATCCTCAAACGCTCTGTCACACTCCTCTGCCCATTTTACCTTATTTGGTGCCGAAGCCTTAGTGAGGTCAGTCAAAACTGCGGCTCTTTCAGCAAAGTGGGGGATGAACTTGCTGTACCATCCTACCATTCCCATAAATGATCGTACCTTCTTCTTAGTGGTGGGTACAGGATAGGTCCGGATAGCATCCACTTTACCTACTCGTGGTCTAATAACCCCCTGACCAACCACATGTCCCAGGTACTCCACCTGCTGCTGTCCGAACGCACATTTGCGTGGATTGATTGTCAGTCCTGCCCTCTTAATTAACTGAAGGACCTGCCTGAGGTGTATCAAATGTTCTTCCCAGGTCTGACTATAGATGACCACGTCATCCAGATAGGCAGCCGCAAAGTTTGATACTCTCCTTAACACTTGGTCCATCAGCCGCTGAAAAGTTGCAGGTGCCCCCTGAAGGCCAAATGGCATGACCCTAAACTGGAAACTGCCATAAGGTGTTTTAAAGGCTGTAAGTTCCTTTGTTTCCGGTGCCAATGCCACCTGCAAATACCCCTTGCATAGGTCCAGAGTAGAAATAAACCTAGCCCTGCCCACTTTCTCTAACAGTTCGTCAATCCGGGGCATGGGGTATGACTCAAACTTAGATACTGAATTAAGGTATCTGAAGTCAATACAGAATCTTAATGAGCCATCCTTTTTGGGTACCAGCACAATCGGGCTACACCACTCACTGACTGACTCCTCGATCACTCCCAGCTGCAACATCAAGTCAATTTCTTGCTTCATTTTTGGGACCAATCGCTCCGGGATCCTATAAGATTTTCTACGTGGAACAGCTTCCTCTTTCAAATGAACCTTATGACGCACCAACGTGGTGAAACCAGGTCTCTCCTGAAACAATTCTGGATCTAAAAGTGCCTCCAACTCTCTCTGCTGATCCACCTGCAAATGAGACACTTGAAATAAATAAGGCTCTGACACATTGAACATTACTTAGAGAATCAAAATTGGGAGCAGCTCATGTCAACATGTGAAGTAGATGATTGTTGTAACTTTATAACTGCAACAATCACAAAGTCTATAGAAAAATTTTCAAAGCAAATTAAAAGTAGACAACAGAAGATTAGCCTACCATGGTTAAATAATGAAATAAGAAAACTTATGAAGAGGCGAGACTATGCACTGAAAACATCACTAACCTCCAAACTACAAAATGATCACCTTGTGTACAAAAGTTTAAGAAATAAAGTGGTACATGAGCTGCGAAAATCAAAAATATCTTATTACAATAAACTGATAGATCATGCAAAGGGTAACAACAGTTCCCTATGGAGGCATTTAAATAACTTAACTAATAAAAAAAACGATCAGAAGGGGGTAAAGGAACTTAGAATCAATGGCAAGACCGTCAGTGACAAGGCTACTTTGGCAAATGAATTTAATTCACACTTTGTGGGCTCTGTGGAAGACTTAACAAAAATTTTTGTGCTGCCAAATGTGCTCAACAACACAAATTCCATACTTCCAACAGATACTTTTCACATCGATGAGGTAAATGAGAAGTTAATTGCTGGTATTGTTAAAACACTGTCAAACTCAAAAACTAATGATATCTACAATATGAGCACCTCCTTTCTCAAAATGCACAGCAAAATATTAATCAAACCACTGACTCATCTCATTAATCTCTCCATTAGGTCTAGTACATTTCCATCTGGCTGGAAAAAAGCTGTCGTCATACCAGTTCATAAATCAGGCAGTAAAGACGATATATGCAATTACCGCCCAATCTCTATTTTACCAGTCCTATCTAAGGTTCTTGAAAAAGTTGTAGCTACACAGCTGATAGACTACTTACAAGACAGTCAACTTCTTCATCCACATCAATTTGGTTTTAGACCAGGATACTCAACAGAAACAGCAAATTGTTGCCTTATTGAAAACGTCAAACAGTCCTTGGACAGGGGTAATGTGGTAGGAGCTGTTTTTCTAGATCTCAAAAAGGCTTTCGATACTGTAAACCACAGTTTGCTTTTATCCAAAATAGTATCTTTTAACTTCTCCCCAAATACATTAGAATGGTTTGCATCTTATCTCCAGAATAGAGAACAGTGTGTAAAAGTTCACCAGGATAAATCCTCATTTTTAAACAACCGCATGGGTATCCCACAAGGGTCCATTCTTGGTCCTTTACTTTTCAGCATTTTTATTAATGACTTGCCGTTACACTGCTCAGCTGCAACATGCCAACTTTATGCAGATGATGCAGTTATTTACACAGCTGCCAAGACTCCAGCACAGGCTGCAGATGTACTGTCTACAAGTATGGTTGATGTCCAAGAGTGGCTCCTCAAGAACCATCTATTGCTGAACCTTCAGAAAACAGTCTCAATGTGCTTTTCAATCAAAAAATGTAACCTGCAACATTTTAAAGTTAATATACATGATCATGACATCAGTTTAGCTACAGAATTCAAATACCTTGGCATTGTACTAGATCCACAACTCAAATTTAATCTTCATATAAAGAAAATTTCAAAAACAGTAAAAAAAAATCTGAACTGCTTTAAATTAATTAGATATTACATACCTTACGAAGCAGCGGCACTGTATATGCATTCTATGGTTTTTTCTCATATATCATACTGTTTGACAGTCTGGGCTCAAGCAGCCCCTTCCACAATAAGACATATAGGTTCATTATATAATCAAACCCTAAAAATCTTGGACAAAAAGCCCATTAGGTGGCATCACTGTAATGTTTTAAAAAAATACAACCTATTGAGTTTTGAGAGCTTCATTGACCTCTGTCTTCTGAAATTAACGTTCAAATGTTTCCATAAATCAGCACCCGAGCCACTTGCTGGTTTCGTCCAAAGACAGGACAGCAGCAGAGCCACCAGGAGTTCTGTTAACAATAACTGTAAAATATTCCACCGCAGAACCACATTTGGACAAACAGCTTTCTCTATAAAGGGCAGTCACATCTGGAACACAATGCCAAATGAAATTAAAATAATAACGGACTTTAAAACATTCACTAAAAATGTTAAAAACTGGCTGAAAAATAAACAAGAATGTACTCATGTATGAATTATTTGTCTGCAAAGTGAGAGTGAATGAAGGGAAGGAATAAATGTGTTTGTTTATAGTGAGTGACGGAGGGAGGAAGGCCTGAAATAGGCAAATGTGAGTTATGTTATATGTGTTAAATGTGAGTCAGGCTGTTATATTTGTGTATTTATAATATTTATAATATTTATGTTAAATGTGAGTCAGGCTGTTATATTTGTGTATTTATAATATTTATAATATTTATAATTGTGTATTTATATTTTTTCTGCATTGATGTATGTGGTTATTGTGTATATTTTTTATCTTGATTCTTTTTTCTAAAGCCCATCCAGGGACAAGAGTTGCAAATTAGCTAATAGCTATACACTCTATGTGCAACACATCAGATTGATTGTCTTTGATTAATTGTCTATGTTTATTGCACTGTCCCTGTCAAATAAACTAATCTACTACTACTACTACATCTGTGGGAAAGGACTGTTCTCTCTCCTCATCCACTTCCGTCGCACAAATCAAGAGCTGATGTGTCTCCTGAAGAACAGGTTGCTGCTGCTGATGACCAGGCTGCTGAAACTCTTTCAACAAGTTAATGTGGAAGGTCTGATATTTTACCTTCCTGTCAGGCATATATAGTTCATATGTTACTGAACTTAGTTTCTTAGAAATTTCATATGGCCCCTGCCGTCGAGCCAACAACTTACTGTCACACGAGGGCAGCAATAACAAAACCTGTTGTCCTGGGTGAAAAACCCTTTTTCTGGCCTTCTTGTCATGCCAAGTTTTTTTGTTTGGCCTGCGCCGTCCTCATGTACTCCTGAGCCAAAGCAGACATTCGATCCAGTTTCTCTCTTATCTTAATGACATAAGAGACCACATTGTCCTGATCACTCGGTGGACTCTCCCAGTGCTCCTTTAATAAGTCCAATGGGCCCCTCACCTGACGACCATACAGTAGTTCAAAAGGTGAGAACCCTGTTGAAGCCTGGGGCACCTCCCGATAGGCAAACAATAAATATGGTACCCATTGATCCCAATCCAAGCCCGTTTCAGAAACAAATTTCCGCAGCATGTTTTTTAAAGTCTGGTTAAATCGTTCCACTAGTCCATCAGTCTGAGGGTGATATGGGGTGGTCTTAATACCCTTAATACCCAACAGCTTATATACCTGCTGCAACAGTTTTGACAAGAAATTTGTTCCACAGTCTGTTAGAACTTCTCTGGGTATGTCTACCCTTGAAAACAACTGGATAAGGCAGTTGGCAACCTGCCTAGCCTTGATAGATTTCAGGGGAAAGGCTTCTGGGTACCGAGTAGCATAGTCACAAATTAACAGAATGTATTTATTACCAGAGGAGCTTCTCTCTAGGGGGCCAACTACATCCATCCCTATTCTATCAAAAGGTGTTCCAATGATTGGTAATGGTTGCAGTTGGGCACGGGCTACTCCCTTAGGTGATATAATCTGACATATTGAACATGTTGTGCAGAAGTCCTTTATCTGGGTATACATTCCCGGCCACACAAACCTTCTAGCAATTCTCTGCAAAGTTTTATGAAATGCTAGATGACCTGCCCAAGGGATAACATGTCCCAGTTCCATAATTTTTGGTGTGAGGTCCTGTGGCAAAGCTATGGTCATAACTTCACCTTATTGCTGGTACAAAATGCCCTTTTTAATGACATATATGGCCTCAGCCAAACAATCCATTCTACCCTGTTTCACACCCTCAATCTCCGAGACTTTATCAAACCATGGTTCAAGTGTTGGGTCAGCTTTCTGTAATTCAGCTATGTCAGGAGGGATGTCAAACTCTACTGACTGACTTAGTTGTGGTGTTTCTTCACCCAAGTTCTTTGCTGACACTAACACCTTATCTCTTCTCCTCTGAGCCTTGGATTTAGGTTGCTTAATAGGGCCTGCCTCTATCTCAGAATCATAAAATGGTAGCTCCTGAAGAACATTGGCAGCCCTCTGTGCCCTGGTTGTCACCATATTACAATTTTTCACCACAGGTGTGTTTACTCTCTGCTCAACAGCGCCACCTGCCTGTCTCTCCTCCGTTTGTTCTTCTCTAACCTGTTGTATGATGTCCAACAAAGTTGGAACATCATTGCCAAGAATAACTGAGTAAGGCAAATCAGGCACAAGAGCTACAGGAAGGAGATAAGTTTGACCCCCTACTGTTAAATAAACCTCAGCGGTCGGGTACAGTTTCTTATCCCCATGGACACAACTGATATTTATTTCCGACTCATTCCACAAATCCCTAGGGACCAAACTGGGTTGCACAACTGTTTGAAAACAACCTGAATCTAACAGGGCCTCTTCACACTGACCATTAAGCAACACCTTCGTTTTATACACTCCACTGTGCACTGGGGCTGAAAAAGTGGGTGTAGGAACTGAACATAATAGTGACGGTTTCTCATTCTTTGTGGCAGGACATGAATACTGGGTGTGACCGATTTTATTACACTGATAGCAGCGTATATCTTTATTTGCAACAAAACGTGACTTTTTGCTATTATCATATCTGCTATTTGTGATCCTGGGCCTGGAATACCACCTATTTCGAGCTGGACCACCCCTTTCACCCTCATTAAACTCACTCCGTGTGGTGAAAGATCTGTCACGGCCAAGAGTAGGTCTCCTGCTCCCAGACCTGGCTGACAGAAAAACCTCCGCCAAATGCGCAGCGTCCTCTGCAGTCTTCGGGTCCCGCTCTTGTATCCAGATTCCCAGTTCCGGGTTCACCATCCGTAAAAACTGCTCCAAAATCAATAGTTCAGAAATGTCTTTTACTGTTAAAGTCTCTGGTTTCACCCATTTACAAAACAGGTCTTTCAGACATACATATAATTCACGAGGGGTTTCGTCCTGATAAACGTCCAGGGACCGAAACCTCCTCCTATATGTGTCGGATGTGATTTCATATTTATTTAAAATAGCTTCTTTCAATTTCTCATAATTGTCCGTGTCTGTAATGTCCATCAGAACATATGCGCTCCGCGCTTTACCTGTAAGCAGAGGAGCTAGATGAATAGCCCACTCTTCTTCACGCCAGCGGCAGACTGTAGGGATCCTCTCGAACGTCGCCAGGTAGTGCTCGATGTCATCCTCGGGAGAGAGAGGATTCAGCCTGGGCTCGTGGTGCGTTCGTGGCCTCCTTGGCTGCACCTGCAGCGGCAAATCATCCTCCCGCGGGCCGACCCGACTGGCCGTCACCCTGGGGTCCTCCCCTG
This sequence comes from Pholidichthys leucotaenia, assembly GCA_020510985.1. Taxonomy (NCBI): domain Eukaryota; kingdom Metazoa; phylum Chordata; class Actinopteri; order Cichliformes; family Pholidichthyidae; genus Pholidichthys; species Pholidichthys leucotaenia. The sequence continues at coordinate 207,448,600 of CM035839.1, forward strand.
AAGCGCCGTTGTCACCACTACACTCAGCCCGGCTCCCATACTCCTCTCTCAGCTCCACAACCTGCGACTCCATCCGACGAATGTGATTCTCCACAGTCTGCCACTTTTGCTCCTGAAGAGCGGCCTCCTCCTCCATCTGGCGATCTCTGAGAGTCAGCGAATGCACCGATCACGTTGAAGGATTTTTAATGAATTAATTGGTAAATTCCTCGGTAAAATAAGTATTTGGTCACCTACAAACAAGCAAGATTTGTGGCTCTCACAGACCTGTAACAACTTCTTTAAGAGGCTCCTCTGTCCTCCACTCGTTACCTGTATTAATGGCACCTGTTTGAACTCGTTATCAGTATAAAAGACACCTGTCCACGACCTCAAACAGTCAGACTCCAAACTCCACTATGGCCAAGACCAAAGAGCTGTCAAAGGACACCAGAAACAAAATTGTAGACCTGCACCAGGCTGGGAAGACTGAATCTACAATAGGTAAGCAGCTTGGTGTGAAGAAATCATCTGTGGGAGCAATTATTAGAAAATGGAAGACATACAAGACCACTGATAATCTTCTTCGATCTGGGGCTCCACGCAAGATCTCACCCCATGGGGTCAAAATGATCACGAGAACGGTGAGCAAAAATCCCAGAACCACATGGGGGGACCTAGTGAATGACCTGCAGAGAGCTGGGACCAAAGTAACAAAGGCTGCATCAGTAACACACTACGCTGCCAGGGACTCAAATCCTGCAGTGCCAGATGTGTCCCTCTGCTTAAGCCAGTACATGTCCAGGCCCGTCTGAAGTTTGCTAGAGAGCATTTGGACGATCCAGAAGAGGATTGGGAGAATGTCATATGGTCAGATGAAACCAAAATAGAACTTTTTGGTAAAAACTCAACTTGTCGTGTTTGGAGGAGAAAGAACACCATACCTACTGTGAAGCATGGGGGTGGAAACATCATACTTTTGGGGCTGTTTTTCTGCAAAGGGACCAGGACGACTGATCCGTGTAAAGGAAAGAATGAATGGGGCCATGTATCGTGAGATTTTGAGTGAAAACCTCCTTCCATCAGCAAGGGCATTGAAGATGAAACGTGGCTGGATCTTTCAGCATGACAATGATCCCAAACACACCATCCGGGCAACGAAAGAGTGGCTTCGTAAGAAGCATTTCAAGGTTCTGGAGTGGCCACATCTCAACCCCATAGAAAATCTCTGGAGGGAGTTGAAAGTCTGTGTTGCCCAGCGACAGCCCCAAAACATCACTGCTCTAGAGGAGATCTGCATGGAGGAATGGGCCAAAATACCAGCAACAGTGTGTGAAAACCTTGTGAAGACTTACAGAAAACGTTTGACCTCTGTATTTGCCAGCGAAGGGTATATAACAAAGTATTGAGATGAACTTTTGTTATTGACCAAATACTTATTTTACCGAGGAATTTACCAATTAATTCATTAAAAATCCTTCAATGTGATTTTCTGGATTTTTTTCTCATTTTGTCTCTAATAGTTGAGGTATACCTATGATGAAAATTGGAGACCTCTCTCATCTTTTAAGTGGGAGAACTTGCACAATTGGTGGCTGACTAAATACTTTTTTGCCCCACTGTATGTAATTTAGTTTGTGTTCTCCTGTGAAACTTTCCATTTACTGGATTTAAGTTGTAGATTTTAGAATTTTAGCACTATTCATTTGGAGTCAAAAACACATTTAGTGTTCCCCTGTATTATTATGATTAAATTATTACATGTTTGAAATTGAGCAAAGAATTTATTTGATTTTTGTGTTTACAAAATAATACAGAACTAAAAGCAGCTAAAACATCTGCTTAATAAAATAATGTGTAAAAGCAAATGATTTTGGCCTGCTGGAGACAGCTGTGGTCTTCGTAAAGAATGTCCATGAAAGGATGACAGTTCTTAAAAGCACATTTTCAGATAAATTTGTCCATGTGACTTGTCACATTTCTCTTCCAGTTCTTTTATTAAAAGATGTTTGAAGTAAATTCATAGGTCACTGCAAACACTTTGCTTTAAAAATACCAAGCGGTCACACAGTGAGAGGAAAAAAATCCTGAAAAAGCAAAACAAAAAATGCATTGAGAATTGTTTTACAATCAAATCGGAGACCCTGAATCATAATTGTATTGTGAGACGCCTAAAGAGCCCCAGCCCTAATTCGGACCTCAGCTGGGGAGGAGGACTGACTTATCGGACCTCTTGCACTTTTAGTTGGTGACCGCTGTCATAGGCAATTGCCTTGATGCTCACCAAACTGCCTCACAGTAATCAGCAGGTGGACCTGCATCCAGGTTGTGCTCAAGGTCAAAGATCAGGAGATCTGAGCACTTACAGTGGGGCAAAAAAGTATGTGGTCAGCCACCAATTGTGCAAGTTCTCCCACTTAAAAGATGAGAGAGGTCTCCAATTTTCATCATAGGTATACCTCAACTATGAGAGACAAAATGAGAAAAAAAAATCCAGAAAATCACATTGTCTGATTTTTAAAGAATTTATTTGCAAATTATGGTGGAAAATAAGTATTTGGTCACCTACAAACAAGCAAGATTTCTGGCTCGCACAGACCTGTAACTTCTTCTTTAAGAGGCCCCTCTGTCCTCCACTCGTTAACTGTATTAATGGCACCTGTTTGAACTCGTTATCAGTATAAAAGACACCTGTCCACAACCTCAAACGGTCAGACTCCAAACTCCGCTATGGCCAAGACCAAAGAGCTGTCAAAGGACACCAGAAACAAAATTGTAGACCTGCACCAGGCTGGGAAGACTGAATCTGCAATTGGTAAGCAGCTTGGTGTGAAGAAATCAACTGTGGGAGCAATTATTAGAAAATGGAAGACATACAAGACCACTGATAATCTTCTTCGATCTGGGGCTCCACGCAAGATCTCACCCTGTGGTGTCAAAATGATCACGAGAACGGTGAGCAAAAATCCCAGAACCACACGGGGGGACCTAGTGAATGACCTGCAGAGAGCTGGGACCAAAGTAACAAAGGCTACCATCAGTAACACACTACGCCGCCAGGGACTCAAATCCTGCAGTGCCAGACGTGTCCCCCTGCTTAAGCCAGTACATGTCCAGGCCCGTCTGAAGTTTGCTAGAGAGCATTTGGATGATCCAGAAGAGGATTGGGAGAATATGGTCAGATGAAACCAAAATAGAATTTTTTGGTAAAAACTCAACTTGTCGTGTTTGGAGGAGAAAGAATACTGAGTTGCATCCAAAGAACACCATACCTACTGTGAAGCATGGGGGTGGAAACATCATGCTTTGGGGCTGTTTTTCTGCAAAGGGACCAGGACAACTGATCTGTGTAAAGGAAAGAATGAATGGGGCCATGTATCGTGAGATTTTGAGTGAAAACCACCTTCCATCAGCAAGGGCATTGAAGATGAAACGTGGCTGGGTCTTTCAGCATGACAATGATCCCAAACACACCACCCGGGCAATGAAGGAGTGGCTTCGTAAGAGGCATTTCAAGGTGCTGGAGTGGCCTAGCCAGTCTCCAGATCTCAACCCCATAGAAAATCTTTGGAGGGAGTTGAAAGTCCGTGTTGCCCAGCGACAGCCCCAAAACATCACTGCTCTAGAGGAGATCTGCATGGAGGAATGGGCCAAAATACCAGCAACAGTGTGTGAAAACCTTGTGAAGACTTACAGAAAACGTTTGACCTCTGTCATTGCCAACAAAGGGTGTATAACAAAGTATTGAGATGAATGTTTGTTATTGAACAAATACTTATTTTCCACCATAATTTGCAAATAAATTCTTTAAAAATCAGACAATGTGATTTTCTGGATTTTTTTTTTCTCATTTTGTCTCTCATAGTTGAGGTATACCTATGATGAAAATTGGAGACCTCTCTCATCTTTTAAGTGGGAGAACTTGCACAATTGGTGGCTGACTAAATACTTTTTTGCCCCACTGTATGTGATTGCAGAAAAATCAATTCTCCTCCTACGCAATTGTCCTAACTCTCAGCAAGCTCACTCACAATGATCCTCAGGTTTTTCTGAATCCAGATTGAGCTCAAGGTAAAGGTCATTCTCAAAGTAGGAGATCTGGACATTTATGATTTTATGAAATTGTGACTCCTCCTAGCCCATTGACCATGGCCTTTAAGCACATCCTAGCTAGGTCTGCATCTAGGCAGTGTTTAAGGTCAAGGTCAGCGATTAGGAGATTTGAGTACTGTTGGGGTGACTTTGTCAGGCTGGAATGAGCTACTCCATCATTGACCATATGGTTTAGGTCAGCTCATCCTCTGTTTATTATTTACAGTGGCATGTTCTTGTTTTCCTCCAACAACCAGAACTATCAGGAAGGGCTATGCTACATTGGCCGACTGCCTTTTCAAGAAGCTGAAAGCAACATGAAGCGTTATGGTAAGACACTGATGCATCATGTTCCTGAAGGGACTACCATGCTGCTTAAAGGCTTATGCACCAACTACCAACCGAGTGGAGACGCAGCTGAAAAAGACATCCTGGACAGGAGTCGGGGCAATAAGGTCTGCCCACATTGCTGCACATTGGTCAAATGTTTCATGCTTTTATGATGAATTTTTTGTACTTTTGTACTTCCTTTTTGGGGGGTTTAGGCCAACTCTGAGGAATTCATCCCGATTTTTGCCAATAACCCCCGAGAGCTGAAAGCCTTCCTGGAGCATATGATCGAGGTGGACTCCCATTCTCCTCAGGGAGTGTATGATACACTGCTGGAGCTCCGGCTGCAAGACTGGGCACATGAACAGGACCCTGAGGTGAATGCACAGAAAACAAATTTGGCATGAATTTTACCATCTTAATTCTCAGGGAGATTTCAAAGAACTGTATAAAGTAACCCCCTTTTTTGTTTGTTTGTTTTGGTCTTCTATTTTTCAGAGAAAAATGGTTCTCCAAGGAGAAGCAGTGTCACTGCTGAGGAGTGACAATACTGTGTTTGATAAGGCTCTGGTCCTCTGCCAGATGCACAGCTTCAAAGAAGGGATCCTCTACCTTTACGAGAAGGGCAAATTGTGAGTGAGAGAGACAAAGTGGGCCTTGAATATTCATTTCCTTAATCGTTTTTGGGTTGTTGGGGGAGGCTGCAGCCTATTCCAGCATGTTTGGGCAAGAGGCGAGGTACGCCCTGGACAGATCACCAGTCCATCACAGGGCCAATACAGAGAGACAGACAACCATTCACTCTCACATTCATACCTAAGGACAATTTAGAACCCCCAGTTGATGTCAATTAACCTAACCTGCATGTCTTTGTACTGTGGGAGGAAACCAGAGTACCCAGTGAAAACCCAGGCAGACGTGGGGAGAACATGCAAACTCCACACAGAAAAGTCACTGTTAGCCGGGGTGGGTTCGAACCCATGACCTTCTTGCTGTGAGGCGATGTGCTAACCACGGTTTTACATGGAGCATAAGCTCCACAGAGGGGCCTCTGCTCATATATTAGATAATTTGTCATTACCTGGCCAGCACAAAGATTGTGGGATATATGGGAGAACAATAAAGGTTTATTTCAAAAAGAAACCTTGGGAATTATGCTAAAAACCCTATCTCTCACCTGTGTTTATATATGCTTTTGCCTGCATGTATAAATGCTGTCGGGCATTATTGAAATACCATCTGCCAGAGAAAAGGAAGTGAATTATGGTCTGATTAGCTTTCCATACAAAAGTCAGTTTTACTTGAATGAGCAGAGTTACACTTTGTGAGCAGATCAGCCATGGAGACAAACGATAGGAGTTGTGCAGATGGAAGAATTTTGCGCGTGTGCATGTCAGGTGCTTGTGTAAATGTGGAGAACTGATTTCTCTTCCACAGAGGACCTTGTGTAGAGTTTTGCTGAAAGTCCTCTTTTGCACAAGTGGGAGCTGAATCCTTTTCTTGTGAACATATGAATGAAAAAGAATGCCACACATCCTGGTAAACAAATTTTAATTTTGAAAACATCTATATTACTAACGATGTGGGCTCAGTGAGCTGGGTACAGAAAGTGGTGATTTACAAGGATGTAATGCACCAGAAAACACATAGAACTGCTGATAAAAGCTCCAGACAAGGTCAAAACAGTCTTTTTGCCACCGATGGACAGGAATGCTTATAAGGGTAAATGGGAAATTGCACTTCTATGACAGGGTAAGTCACTGATGTGTAAAACTGCATTTTAAAAATACCAACCATTTAAGTTCTATGAGCAAGCAGAATAAATATTTTAACTATGAGAGTCAGGGCCCTGAGAGTCAAAGACACTTCTGTAAGGCAAGAAAAAAAATCAAGTGAACAAAATACACAGTACTGTGTTTTTAGAGCTTCATTAGCATTTGACTGCCATAATACATTTTAGCTCATTCCGGCAAAGCCAAAAGGAGTTAATGCTATGATGTGTCGTATAGTCACTCGGATGAAAAATCTGTCTTTCAGTTCCGTTCCAGTAAAACCGGTCTAAATGATCTTCACACAGTAATGTTGTAAAAAATATATTGAAGAACAATTCACATAGTTCAACTCGAAAAATATGCACAAAAACGAAATCTAACTCGAGAAAAAATTTAACAATTACAATTTTTTCAACGCGAAGATGATCACCACGTGATCCGTCTGGACCAATCACTGATCAGCTTTCCTCTCCAAGCAACGAGTAAACATGGCGTCCCCTGCTGCGGAAACCAGCAAGGCAGATAGTGACGGGCAAATAAAATGCTTTTTCCACCTCGATTCCGTGAAAAATGAGAAAGCTGCTCCCATGACAGCAGTGAGGTGGATTAAGGTTGTTGAATGTTGTAACTGTGAATGTCTGCAGGGCTCTTATTGGACTGCATGTGTTCTCCGGTTGTGACAGCACCAGTGCATTTTATGGGAAGGGGAAAAAGAAGCCACTTGACATTGCACTTCAGAATATTCACTACTTGAAAGCATTTGAGGAACTTGGAGCTGACTATATTCCAAATTCAGAACTGATCTCCATCCTTACGGAATTTGTCTGCAACTTGTACGGGCATAAATGTAAAGATGTCAATGAAGCCAGGTACCTGTCCTTCTGTGCAACATCTTCAGAAAAGTGCCTACCTCCTTGTAAAGATGCCTTGATCCAGCACGTTAGACGTTATGCTTACCAAGCGGCTACTGGTAGAAGAGCTACTGTAGCCATCACTGAACCGCCATCACCTCATGATCATGGGTGGACAGTTCAAGAGAGTAACATCACAGTGAAGTGGATGACGCAGCCCCCAGCCCCCAAAAGCTTGATGGAGGTGGTTGCCTGTGGCTGCAAGACGAGCAGCTGTGCTCAAGGAAGATGCGTTTGCAAAAGAAATAACCTGAACTGTACAGACTTATGCAAGTGCACAAACTTGTGCACTTGCATAAGTGACTTAGTGACTTATTGACTCTCGTGCACTATGTACAGCAGCTCAGCCAGACTCATGTCAATCATCACTGTTTTCTTCCTGCATTACCAACTGCACTATATAGTTCTCCACAGTATCTGCTGCTCGCTAATATATTTTAACTGCTGACCAGTATCACTTACTCTTATTCTACACTTTATTGCATGTATAGTTTATTTCTTTTATCTTATCATGTTTAATGATGCAGCATTGCACCGAGACAAATTCCTAGTTTGTGTACTACATGAACAATGGCAATAAACCTGATTCTGATTCTGAAACTGTACCAACAAAGATGATGACGACAACAATGATGACAATAGTAGTGATGATATTGACATAGGGTTTGATTTGGATACAGATTTACCTGCATAATTTGCCCACCATCTTCCCAACCAAAAATCCTTGATTCATTTAATGTGTGCAGATGATATGAACATGTACAGGTTCTTTTTTTTTTAAATGGCTTACAGTAAATAACAAACAACCAAACTGCAGGATTAAATGTGCCTGTTTCAATGCAACAGTCTTGTATTTAATGTGTTCATTTCCACAAATTTCCCAGCCACATGTATGTGTGCACTATTACGATACTAATTTTGTTATAATGCTTGATTTATTTAATGAAAATCAACCAGTTTCTATTTTTATAGGTTTCTGCAAGATACACATGGAAAAAGTTTCAACCTGAACAAAACAGTGGGCACTAGTTTTTGTCTTCATGACATCTTTCTTAGTTTTAAGGGCTGCATTGTCTGACACTTCAATCTCTCCTTTTCAGTTTGCAACTGTAATTGTAGTGCCTGGAAGGTCCTAAATTCGGACCAAATTATATTTTACATATTGTGTATTTTCCTTGTACATGTACATACATTTGCATTTTTATTCCACGGGCCAAAATGACATGGCTAGAATTTTTTTTTTTTTTCAACTAGCTTATCATGAATTGTTCAATGGAGGTAGTTTGTTTTTAGTTGATCTCTAATGAACTACATGAATCATTGCAAGCACATGTACATGTAATTTGAAATCATTTTGGGAGATCACTTTGCTGTAGGGAGACAACATGGAGACAGTTATTGATTTAATAGTGTCTGCCCCTTAAATACAAAAAGCATGGAAAGCTCGATGGTGATGATGAAGATAAACAGTGAGGAAATATTTAAAAATGAACATTCATATTATTTATTCGGTTGCTTTGGTGTCTGGGTAAAAAATAAAAATCAAGAAATTTTAATGCTATTACATGTAACATGTTGATATTGAAGGGGAAAGGAATGTTTTCATAAACCAAGTCAACTGGAAAGCACGAATTCAGCGATAGCTACCGGTCCCTATATTCCTTTAGGGAGCGGCAACCAGTCTAGTTGAGTCCTTAGGACACGGAGCCAGTCTATCTATGCTAATGCCACACACAGAGTTGACTCGGGGCGGCGATTCGTATGCGGCAGACCGACCCAATGCGCATCAATGCCACCAAGAGGGCGGAATCGAGGTGGAAAAAGCATTTTATTTGCCCGTCACTATCTGCCTTGCTGGTTTCCGCAGCAGGGGACGCCATGTTTACTCGTTGCTTGGAGAGGAAAGCTGATCAGTGATTGGTCCAGACGGATCACGTGGCGATCATCTTTGCGTTGAAAAAATTGTAAATGTTAAATTTTTTCTCGAGTTAAGATTTCGTTTTTGTGCATATTTTTCGAGTTGAACTATGTGAATTGTTCTTCAATATATTTTTTACAACATTACTGTGTGAAGATCATTTAGACCGATTTCACTGGAACGGGAATTTATTTCTGGGTATATTTCTCGCGTTCAACTGAACGACTAGTAGGTCCATCTGCCCGTCCACATTCCAGAGTCGCTACTCTGCCTTGGCAGTTGCTCCAATGCTCACCAAACTCTCACACAATGATTCTCAGGTGGGTCTGCATCCAGGTTGTGCTCAAGGTCAGGGTCAAAGTTTAGGAGAGCTGAGCACTCTTGGAGTGATTTCATCAGGCCAGAATGAGCTGCTCCAGCTGATGGTCTGGTTTTCCTTCTTATGCTTAGGAAACTTCATTTGCCGAATTTGACCTTGCCACTTATAAAATGAGCAGTGTGTATCTGAGCGTTCTGAACCATCTGACCAGGGTCCTCATGTGTAAAGGATTGTGCAACTTTCGTACTGAAAGATGGTGTACTCACAAAATTTGAAAAGTAAGTGCGCACAGAAATTTTCAGATGTATAAACCTGTGCACATGCCCAAGTCTCCACTCCTTTATACATCCCTCCTCACTGTGAAAGTCGGCACATGTGCACAATCTCTTTACTCCGCCTTGGTTCCTCCCACTAATGACTATGTACATGAAGAAAAACGTCGCTTTTGTCACTCTTCTGTCAAACCGTGATCGTCAATCCTGCTGGGAAGCACAACATAAAAAAATAATAACGGAGTGTGACGCTGAGGTGTTGATAACTGCGGTGGAGGTCAGAAAATTTTTTTTAAATTTTGTTTTGACCCTCCGGAATCAACAATAAACCTGTTTACCAAGTGGACCGTGTTGCAATGACAGTTCATTCATTCTTTATTTTTTTTCATTTCTACCAAATCATAACCATCACATGGTCCACCCCTTGACGTGGTGTGATGGCTTGCATACCTCTATGACCCAGAGAGCTATGTCAGCGGGAACATATGCTCATGGTAGGGTCACCCATGCTGGACAGGTCGAATGGTAGAGGTCAGACAAATGTAGATCACCTCACCTAGAGGATAATTAGGTTGGTGTAGGGCTGACAACCCTCCCTGTAAAAAAACACTTTGTTACAGAAGCATTGATGACAACAAACCAAAACATTAATCAGGGAGAGGAAGGATCTCCACCCCGGAGACTCATGGTGCAGCGCAGTGAAAGTCGAAAGGAAGCTGCAAGGCTGATTCCCCTTCTGACTCTCAGGACAAAAACAAGAATCGCTACATGGAATGTCAGGACAAGAGCAGTTAAAGCAAGAGCACAAGATGAGTATACAGTAGTGGACAAGGAAGTGAAGAAAAGCATCAGGAAAGACAAGAAAGATTATATCGACAACCTGGCCAGTCAAGCAGAAGAAGCATCAGGACAGGGGAACCTGAAGGACCTGTACTTGGTGACCAAGAAGCTGTCAGGCAAGTTCCAGGAGTCAGACAAGCCAGTGAAAGACAAAAACGGAAACCCACTAATAACAACTGGAGAATAGCTGAAGCGATGGGCAGAGCACTTCACAGAGCTGCTGAACCGCCCAACCCTCAAAACACCACTAGACATCCCACCAGCAGAGACAACACTACCAGTCAACTGCGACAAGCCCTCAAAAGCAAAAGAGATCAAGAAGGCCATCATGACCTTGAGGAACAGGAAAGCTGCAGGACCAGACAAGATACCAGCAGAAGCCATTGAAACAGCCATCAACATGCTACACAGCCTCTTCAGCAAGATTTGGGAGAAGGAGGAGGTACCAGACCAGTGGAAGGAAGGGATTGTCATCAAGCTGCCAAAGAAGGCTATAGAGGGATCATGCTCCTGTCAGTGCCAAGCAAGGTTTTTGACTGAGTTCTGCTGGAGAGGTTGAAGGAAGCAGTCGACCCCAAGCTCTGAGATCAACAGGCAGGCTTCTGCAAGAACAGATCTTGTGCTGACCAGATCGCCAGCCTACGCATCGTGGAGCAATTGCTGGAGTGGAACTCACCCCTCTATATCAACTTCATAGACTACGAGAAGACCTTCGACAGTGTGGACCGCGAGACATTGTGGAAGTTGCTGAGGCATTATGGAGTTCCCGAGAAGATCATCTCCCTCATCCAGTGCATCTACCAGGACATGAGCTGCAGGATTGCACACGCTGGCCAGCTGTCAGAGAGCTTGGAGGTGAAGACCGGAGTCCACCAGGGGTTCTTGACATCACCATTCCTCTTCGTCATCGATTACATCATGAAGATCACGACAACGGGCAGGAAAAATGGGATGCAGTGGACACTTTAGATGCAGCTGGATGACCTCGACTTTGCTGACGACTTGGTGCTCCTGTCACATAACCACAGCCAAATGCAGGACAAGACTACTCGCCTGGAGACTACATCAGCTGGGACAGGACTCCAGATCAGTAAGAAAAAGACTGAACTGATGAAGATTAACAGTACTGCCAACATACCAGTCATAGGGCTGCACGGTGGCGCAGTGGTTTAGCACTGTGGCAGCACAGTTTTACCCTCGGCCGGGGGACCGCGGGGATCATGAGATCGTGGGTTCGATCCCAGCCCCCGACCAACAGTGAGCTGTGTGGAGTTTGCATGTTCTCCCCGTGTTGCGCGGATTTACTCCGGGATTTCTCCGGTTTCCTCCCGCACACCAAAAACATGTAGGTTTAGGGCGCTCACGCACGCAGCGACCAGCAGCCGGTGGCTTGTCACCAGACTGCAAACCAAGTCTACCTACGGGTATAAATAAGTAACAAAAAAAAACAAAAAAAATAGTTAAAGGAGAGCCCATCAGAGAGGTGGAGTCCTTTGTCGACCTGGGAAATGTAGTGGATCGACAGGGGCACAGACCAAGATGTCACAACCAGGATCGGCAAGGCAAGAGCAGCTTTTGTCATACTGAAGAATATCAAGGCATCAAAAGAGATCTGCATGAGAACAAAACTTTGCATCTTCAACTCTAACGTCAAGTCTGTTCTACTCTACGGATGTGAGACCTGGAGGATGACAAAGATGATGCAGCAGAAGAGCCAGACTTTCTTTAACAAATGCCTGAGGCACATCTTTAACATCAGGTGGCTGGAGAAGATCAGGAATGAAGACCTGTGGGAGCAAGGACAGAAACCAGTGGTAGAACAGATTCTGCAGAAGAAGTGGGACTGCATTGGACATACCCTCAGGAAACCTGCATCCAGCGTCACATGCCAAGTCCTGACCTGGAACCCGCAGGAGAAGAGAAAGAGAGGCCGGCCTCGAAACAGCTGGAGACGAGACACTGAGGTGGAGCTGAAACAGCAGGGAAACAGCTGGAGGGGAGTAGAGAGAGCAGCCCAGAACGGAGTGCGATGGTGAGGGGTCATCGATGGCCTATGCTTCATGGTGAGCTATGGGCTTAAGTAAGTATCGGATCATAACAAGACAAAAAAGAAAAGGAAAGAGAAAAAGACCATGTATTTTGGACAGAAAGGTTGTAGGCTGAAGCAACAACTTGTGCCTACCCCTCAGTTAATGCAGCTGGCTCAGACTGAAATAAAATAAAATGGTCTAGCATTAATAAGTTAACGTCTATAGACAGATCACTACTCAATGACAGTGTGACGGTGGGGGGGGGTGCTGACACATGGAATAAAATGCTGTTAACGAAAGCCCGGGGTAATCTGCATAGAGAGAGATGTGATGTTGCTAAGTAAAATAAAGTAAATAAACACCCCTGAATACCACTCTAATCTTACAGCTGAATTTATACTAATTACAAACCAAATCTGTGTCAGAATCCAAATTATGCATGACAGCCAGGGAGAAGCCTTTTATTTCCAGATTGTAATCTCCAAACAGATATTTTAAACTATGGAAACATCTCTTCACTCTGACACAGCTGTAAATGTCACCACTGCAGCTACAGGGGTTCACCTGCAGGGATCCGCAATCCAGCTGCCTCGGCATGTATTGTGATGGAGCCGGGGTTTGATTAGAGTGCATTTTGCTGAAGAGAATTCCTCCCAGGAGAGATGGATTGTGCGCATTGCCTTGTGAGTCAACTGTATAGTCTCTGGTAAATTTTATTATCGCTATGTCACATTTACAGAAATGGGATCCACTTTACAGTGGCACTGGTTTTGAACCATGAATGAAGCAGGTTCTATCTGAGGGAAATTAGTTATTCATCGGGGTTTCACTGCACTCAATAAGCCGAGTTGTACAGATAAATCATATAATAATAATAACAAATCATTTTAACTGAAGTAGACACGTTATATTAACAGTCTGTGAGTTTCAGCTTTTTTGTACCCACCTGATAGAGTCAAACAGAATTTTGCTGGGACCCCGCAGCTTCTCACAAGTGAAAACTTTGTGGCTCGGCCCGCAGATTCTCATGTCACGTTTGTTTTTATACATCCCACTGTGTGTGTGAAAATCAGTGTACGCCGCGTTTTTGTACGTGTGCACCATTTATACATGAGGCCCCAGTTGATCATTTTCAGGAACACTGGCGTGGCATCATGTGAAATCCTGTTTAGCCTTAGAGATGGGAACTTCTCTTTATTTCCACTGACTGTGTGTGCAGGTACCAGCAGATTATGCACTACCACATGCAGAATGAGGAGTATGGAAAAGTGGTGGAGGCCTGCAAGCGTTTTGGGGAGAAAGAGTGTTGCCTCTGGGAGCAAGCGCTGGGATACTTTGCCAGGAAGGAAGAGGACTGTAAGGCCTATATCAGTGAGGTCCTACATCACATTGAACAAAACAATCTGATGCCTCCATTACTGGGTGAGCAGCTGGACGTATTTTGTATTTTATGCTTGTTTTGACAGTGGTAAACATTTAAGAGGACTGGGGAATTGCAATCCTTGGTCATCTGAAGGGTTGTTATTACACTTACACAATGTAATTGTTATTACAATTACACTTTTTTCTAGTGGTGCAGACATTGGCCCACAACTCAACAGCCACTCTGTCGGTCATCAAAGACTACCTCATCAGCAAACTGCAGAGAGAGAGCCAGCAAATAGAGGATGATGACTGCAAAATAAAGCAATACCGTGAGGAAACGGCTAAACTCTGTTTAGAGATCCAGGAGCTCAGGACATGGTGAGTCACCTGAAGGATCATGGAATTATCTAGATTGTTTTTCTCTGTACACAACCACCATGGATTTAAAGTAGTTATGATGTGATCAAATTGTATATACTGTATATACTACACTTGCAAGAAAAAGTATGTGAACCCTTTGCTGATCTGATCTACATCTAAGTCCCAAGTATAGACAAACACAATATTTCATATTTTTATTAGACACATCCATTAAACATTCACAGTGCTGGTGGAAAAAGTAAGTGACTTAAAGACTTAAGCAAAAGCCAGGAGTTAGTAAACCTGGATTCCAAGCAATGAAACAATATTGGAACAAGTTGTAGAGCTGCGTTGACGTATAAAAAATACACTCAAACTTTGAGTTTTGCTATTCACAAGAAGCATCTGCTGATGTGATTTATGCCTAGCAAAAAAAAGTTCTCCAAAGACCTACAATCAAGAATTGCTGATTTGCATAAAACTGAAAGGGTTACAAAGTAATCTCGAAGTGATTAGGTAATCACCAGTTCACGGTTAGACAAATTGTCTACAGATGGAGACGAATTAGTATTGTGACTAGATAGATATAGATAGATGTACTATAGTGATCCCAAACTGGAAAATTACAGTGTAACAGCAGCATGACAGTAGAGAACCAAACAGAAACACACACATGACATAGGGATTACCTCTCCCTACAAGTGAATGCACAGCCAAGTTGACTCCAAAGGCCAAACACAGAATCTACAATGAGGTAAAAAAGAACCTGGCAGTAACAGCTAAAGGCTTGAAGGAATCATTGGAACTGGCTAACATCTCTTTTCATGAGTCTACTGGCTACATATCATTGAACAGACATGGTGTCCATAGCAGGACATCTCAGGGGAACATCACTGCATGCCCGAAGTGTGTGGCACTCCACAATCCTACTGAGAAAATGTTTTGTAGACTCATGAAACTAAGGTTGAAGTATTTTTCAATCCCTTGGTTGACCATTTGTGCAACTGACCACAAATTTTAACCATGGGTTTATGTCATCACTGTCTGGCACAAACCTTGTATCTCCAAATTGTTGTTTTTATTTTGGTTTTTTCATAAACCCATCCTGTTGGTTACCCTTTATGTCTCTGGGTGTTTTTTTTTTTTTTTTACTAATATCAAACAAATTAAAACATTAGAAGACCCATGTGAATAAATCCTGTAACTGCTAAATTAATGAGAAAATATAGCTATTCTTATTTCCTGAAAAGTGTCTGTTTTGGATATTTGAGGTTTGTGCTTTGATCTGACAAAAAATTCAAAATGTTGTTCAGAGAAAATTATGTGATTAATTAGTTGAAATATGCTGATGCACAGCAGCAGTTTTAGATGAAAATAACCAACCCAAAATCTTGCAGAATGTGAAAAATTCATGATTAGAAAAAATTTAGTACATGTACAGGTACATAATCTTTTGTCAGCTCTTGCCACTGGGTCTTAAAAATTTTTTTTGGGGGGGGCAAACTCTGTATTTTATACAAAATAACAATTATAGGTTATTGATATCAGCCATGAGACACCAGATATTGCTATCAGTAAAAAAAATTAAATTATGTGCATCCTTAATGTAAATGGTTAATGACAATACATAATGGCAATATTCAGTTACTTCTCCGACTTCTGGATGTATGAAATATCTGTATTTTCTAACCAGTTTATTTCTGTGTTAACCCTTTTGAAGTCAAACTATACTACTTTTTAAACATTCTGTATCTGAAGTGTTGTTTTTTGACTTAACTATCACCGCTGATGTCTTGCTCTTGATGAGGTCTGCAAAAGTCACACATTACCCAGTATGCCTGAAACTGATGAATCCAATATTTCCACGCAGTGCCAAGATATTCCAGAAGACAAAGTGCAACATGTGCAATAGTCCCTTGGAGCTGCCGTCTGTTCACTTCCTGTGCAGCCATTCCTTCCACCAACACTGCTTTGAAAGCTACGCTGACAGTGAGGCTGAGTGCCCAACTTGCACTCCTGAGAACCGCAAGGTCATGGACATGCTACGAGCTCAGGACCAGAAACGAGACATCCATGACCACTTCAACAGACAGGTAAAGATACCACAGGCCTGGATTAGGGGGCATCTGGGTGTTTGGTGGTTTAACCTGGGCATTCATGGCTTTTAAGGGTGGGCTCTACATCACACTTACACTGCATAGCTAACCTGCCGGCTGCGATCAAATTAGAAATCAATATATATATAAAAAGGATTCTAGTTAACCAGTCAGCTCTTTCCTAAATTAAAAATCATATTGTCCTTGTTGTGTGGGTAGTATCAGGCTCACTCTGTTTGTGAAAACCCTTTAACATTCCAGCCAATTTCCCTAAAAATGCCTCAAGATTAGCATACGCAAAGTAAATCAAATTCTTTCTTCACTGAGTGGCAGTAGAAAATATGAAACGTCCAACCAGTGGAACACTGGAATTTCAAGAGGTTAAATAAGCATCAAACAGAAATATACAGCATGGTATTTCCTTTGTGGAAATTTTTTTATTTCTATTACCTTTTTTGTTTATACATGTAACTATTCCCTGTAACAATATAATCCCTAAACACTAAAGCCTTAGATATCATATTTAGAATTTAGTTTGAAATGTGTGTATGTTTGTTCTGTTCTCTCAAAGTGCTCATCAGTGTGAGGAGGGGCAAGCTAAAAGTATGAGATTAGAAAACTCTTAAAGTTAGATCTCATCCATCCATCGCGTGTCTGGGTCACGGGGGAAGCAGTCTATGCAGAGGAGCCCAGACTTTCATCTTTTGGGCCACCTTGTCAAGCTCTTCATGGAGGATACCAGGGTGTTTCCAGGCCAGCTGGTAGACATAGTCTCTCTAGCATGTACTTGGGGCCTCCATCCAGTGGAGTGTGCGTGAAACACCTCACCTCATTGTGGTCAGATGCCCAAGCCACTTCAGCTGACTCCTTTCGATGTGGGCTTAGCAGCAACAATACCCTGAGCCTCTCCCAGGTGACTGAGCTCCTCACCCTATCTCTAAGGGTGAGCCTAGCCGCCCTATGGCAAACGCTCCTTTCAGCCACTTGTATTCATGATGTTATTCTTTCAATCATTACCATAGGTGAGGGTATTCTGTAATGCACTATTAATTCATATAAAAGGGTCCCTATTGAGTGTGTACATGGACATACTTTTAAATCAGCCAACATTTCTATTTCTGTCTGTTGCAGCTTCAAAGTGAATAAAATCTGTCGGCATAATGACAGATGTCTTCTGATTCATTTCCACTCTCTGTCGCTGTGATGTGGTGACAGTGACACATACTTTATCATGCCTTTACCTGTGTTTCCTATTCAAATGTTTGCCAGGCTGAGGTGAGATGGGCAATGACCCATATCGCTTGCAGAGTCATTTAGCCCACGTCGAGTAGTGTGGGTAAATTATTCAAACACAGGGAGCAAGGATCCTACTGGGTTTTCCTGGATTGCCGGGGTACTCTAAGGGGGGTACTCTAAAGGGGCTTTGTAGAGGTAGCATTTTCTGTCACAGATGTGGTTAGCACTGTTGTCTCACAGCTGGAAGGTTCCAGATTTAAATCCCCAGGCTTTCAGGGTGGGAATCCTTTCTACTGTATGAGGAGTTTACATGTTATTTCTGGGGCTCTGGTCCCAGCTTCCGACCAACAGTGATCTGTGTGGAGTTTGCATGTTCTCCCCTTGTCTGCGTGGGTTTACTCCGGGATTTCTCCGGTTTCCTCCCACATGCCAAAAACATGCAGGTTCGGTTAATTGGCATCAAAACTGGGGATTCTAAATTGTCCTTAGGTATGACTGTGAGAGTGAATGGTTGTCTGTCTCTCTGTGTTGGCCCTGCGATGGACTGGTGATCTGTCCAGGGTGTACCCTGCCTCTCGCCCTAAGATGCTGGGATAGGCTCCAGCCCCACCACGACCCGAAAAGGACTAAGCAGAAGAAGATGGATGGATGGTTTCCTCCCACAATCCACAGACATGCATGTTAGGTTAACTGGTGATTGTAAATTGGTCCTGTGTATTTGTTGATCCCATACAAGAATGGGAGGTTAGTGAAGCTACTGGTTGAAGACTGAGTGGTCACTGAGATTAGAAAAATTGATATATAGTTAAATACAAATTGATATCCTTTATTGCAGGTGATGTTAAAGTTTGCATTTTTCATCAAAAATATGGCTTGTGATTGTTTGCATTTGGTCTGTCTTTTTAATGTGACTGCATTTGTTCACATATGTTCAGGATTTCAGCATGTAGCAGCCCTTGGCAAAAATAGTCAGCGTGGAGCTGGACTGGTGTCAAATCCTTTATTTCATGTAGGACACCGTGAAACTATAAAAACAAAATACATTACAAAAGGTATAAAAGTACACATCTTAATAAATGATTCATTTCGCTCAAACATCAAGTTACTACTCACATATTGAATTTTCCATAATTTCATCTTGGCTTTACCATTTTAAAACACATTTTAATTCCAACTTCACAATGACTTAATATTTAACAATACAAAATCAAAACATGATATTTGTTACAAAAACAACATACCTCGCTTTGCCTAGCGAGGGTGCAAATTTCTCATCAAAGTCATGACAAGACATGACCCCAAACCAGCATGATGGCTTCTCCCCATGGCAGTTCCGGCATGGAAGTTGGCTTTTACCAAACGATGGTGTAGCATGTGCTTTTATACAGGTTTCAGGGCATACATGGTCATGTGACCTGACAAACATGGTCATGTGACCGTTTAAGCCCGCTTCATGCTACACCTCTGCTGTCCACGTACGTGTAACCGACAACCTCGTGTGACGACATTTACGTCATCGTCTCCCCTCCGCTAGTGTCCGCAGTGCTCGACCGCGGATGACCCTGTGCAGCCCAAATTTTGTGACCATGCCGCCTGCCCACGACCTGAATGCGTTGAAAAGCGCATGCGCAAGACTGAACATCCCATTCACGAGGTGGCGATATCGACACAGCATACCAAGACAAAGAGACGAAGAAGACAACGAGGAGGCGGAAAACAAGAATAAAAACATGCATGAATCATACATACTGTACATACTTTCTTTTACAGCGGCAGCAGCATTTTCATGGAAAAGGAGTGAAAACCAGGAAGTCAAACAGCAGAAATGGATGCTATATTTGAAGAGAAATTGTTGTTGATGTGCGTTGCTCTTGCGTTTCTTCGTTGGTGAAAATCCTGGCGCGTCAGCACATTGGCGCTACCTATCGGGCGGGAGTGAGTGAAACTACAAATGATGGTTGTGCGCATGCGTGAACCGCTTGGCCTGGGTAGATGAAAAAAGTGAGCATGAACAGTGTCACGTGCGTGCCGGGCTCGTCTAAAGCATACGCAGACTAGAGGGGAAATGTATGTAGCATGAAGCAGGCTTTATACAGATTCCAGGGCACACATGGTAATGTGACCAGTTATACAGGTTCCAGGGCACAAAAAACCCTGGAACATGCATACTCCAATGTGACAACAAATTAAACTGTGATGGCCATTTACACTCCCACCAATCATGTTAAAATTAAAGTATTAATTACCTCCGCCAGGCCGAAAAGGCCAGGAGGAGGTTATGTTTTTGCCGGGGTTTGTCTGTGTGTTTGTTTGTCTGTCTGTCTGTCTGTTTGTCTGTTGGTTAGCAAGATAACTCAAAAAATCTTGGACGGATTTCCATGAAACTTTCAGGCATTGTTGGAAATGGTACAAGGAAGAACTGATTAAATTTTGGGGGTGATCCGGTTCACCGTCTGGATACAGGAATTTTTTAAAGCATTTTTCATTCAACACTGTGACGTACAGCCATTTTCAACATGTGCGCAGGCGCAATGGAGGGCGCTGGTCGTCGTGTCTGCAACACAAACTCTGCGTTCTTCAACGTTTTAGGCACAAAAGCACGCGGAAAACACTGCTGGCCTGGGCCCGCCAGCGTGCCTGTGTTTGCGCGCAACTGCAAAACCTCACACGAGCAGCTGTCCGCCGTCGGATTCTTTGGCAGAAATTCCCCGGCCAGCCATAGGAGCTGCGCATTTGGCAGAAATTCACCGGCCAGCCATAGGCGCTGCGCAAAAACGAGCTCTCTGCCGGCGAAGCTTCTAAATTCTCGTTTGCCGCGGAGCGCAACCCCCAAAAAAATAATATTGTAGCGAACTCAATATGAGCACCCTACTTGGCTTGCCAAGTGGGTTGACCCTATTGGCGACACAGGTAGAGTGCGGGACTCCGGAGCGGGAGGCGTGAGTTCGAACCTCCCGGTGGGACGTCGCCATGTCGAGCAGCACGTTACAATATAATATAAAACCCACGGCAACCTGTCTACCCAATTTGCATCCGTCAGTGGAGGAGATGGACACAACAGCAACACTTTAGTTTATTACCTCCGCCAAGGAGGCAATGCTTTTACTACTGAACCACTAATCCTATCACTATCAGATTGATTGTCATTGATTAATTGTGTGTTTATTGCACTGTCCCTGTCAAATAAACAAATAATCATTGTGAATCCAATTGCTAGTCATATGTTTACATGCTCAAGGAATCTGAAAACGTACACACAAACACTGTATGGGGGGAATTGTGGCGCTTGGCGGAGGTCTGCGCTCTCCGAGTGCTTTTCTAGTTATACATGATTTCTATATACAGTTGGCCACAAATTCAACAACGTCATCATGATAACCAATTAAACATGTATGATCTGAGTGGTTACTCTTTCAAACATGCTATAAGTTAATCACTTTCAAGTAAGAGCACAAGTTTTTGAATGGGCCTTTCAATAATTGATGGTTTTAAAGAAAAGTCCCCTTGAATTACAGACCTGTGCTCTTCAACCTCTACACTCTTTGACACGGCGAACCAACCCATCAGGTCCTTCTGTGGTTTCAACAACTCGTTCCAAATGCCACTCATTTCTTGGAAGAGTATCCTCCTTGATGATAACAGCATCATTCACCTTTAGATTGTGCCGAGGAACATGCCATTTTTGTCGTAAAGAGAGATTCAAAAAATATTCCCTTTTCCATCTACTCCAGAATTGTTCTGTTAAGAACTGGACTCTACGCCATATTTTTTCTGTATATAAATCTGCCTTTACAAACTTTCCAGGAGGAGGCAGAGCAACCTTGGGCTTCATTAAGATAAGATGGTTTAGACTGATAGGCTCAAGTGACTTTGGGTCACTGATTCCGTCAACACTCAGAAGGCGACAGTTCACAATAGCCATTGCCTTGTACAACAACGTTCTAAGCGATGCAACATCCAGTCTTCCAGGACATTGAGCAACAGTGGCACTAAGAACACTTTGAATGGTGCGTATCTGCCGCTCCCACACACCACTTGCATGGCTAGCAGCAGGAGCATTGAACACAAACTCACACTGCTTTTCTGCCAAAAAGGCCTTAAGTGCTTCATTGTCACATTGTTTAATAGCCTCTTTGAACTCATTATTGCCACCAACAAAGTTTGGACCTCTATCACAACGAAGATGAGACACTGCTCCTCGCAGACTTATGAAAGACCTTAAGGCATTTAAAAAGGAATGTGTGGACAAGTCATCCAGTATTTCAATATGGACTGCTCGAGAGGACAAACATGATGATTAACCCGTATCTCTTGATCTCCCTTTGACCATTCTTGACCACAAAAGGGCTAAAACAATCCATTCCACAGAATGTGAATGGAGCTGAGACTTCACAACGTTCTTCAGGAAGGTCCGACATTTGTTGCTCTTCAACTGGTCTTCTTTGTTTACGACACTACACACATTTATAGATGGACTTTGCAACTGTTTTACTCCCACCAATTATCCAAAACCCGTTAGCTCTGAGCTCCATCAAAGTTTGGTTTCGCCCTTGGTGGCAGACTTGATTGTGAAAGTGGGACAAAATCAGTTTGGTAATGTTGCTGTCCTTTGGAAGAATAACAGGGTGTCTCTGCGAATCTGTAAATCTCCTACCAACACACAGAAGTCCTTCCTCCAAAACTGGGTTAAGACTGAAAAGAGAACTTGATTTTGGAAGATGGGTGCCCTGGAATTTCCTTTGAAGGAGTTTTTGCTCATTAGGAAAGGCTTGCTGTTGCACCAACTTGAAAACTTCATCAGCAGCTCTACTACGTTCTGCTACAGTCACAGTATTGTCATGTTTAACCTTTGACCCAAGTCTTTTTATTCTTGCAACCACTTTAAGAAGTGTGGTCCAGGAAGAAAACCTCTCCAGACAACTCAAAATGTCTGCTTGGTTGCTGACCTGAGTTACAGAAACATGAACAGATTTGACCTCAGGGTCACCAACAAGCAGTTCAGTGGAGGGATTAGGTGTTGGACACACCTCTTGTTCCCAGAGAAACTTAGGCCCTGATAACCACCCTGATGAGGGAATATCTGCAGCACGAAGACCTCTAGAGGCAAAGTCAGCAGGATTTTGTGTTGTACTCACATAGTACCAGTCATTAGGATCTGTTTTCTTGCTGATCAGCTGAACTCTGTTCGCTACAAATACATGAAATCTTCGTGCTTCATTGTTTATATACACCAGCACAACCCGAGAGTCAGTCCAGAAGTATTCTTTATCAATTTTCATCTGAAGTTCTTCCTTTAGCATGACACTAATTCTGGCTGAAGTTACTGCAGCTGAGAGCTCTAACCTCGGGATGGTCATTAGGTTTGTAGGTGCGGCCCTTGCTTTAGCCATAACCAGACTACAATAAACTTCATTCCTATTATTTTTGTATCTCAGATAGGAGCATGAGCCATATCCTACACTGCTAGCATCTGTAAAATGATGCAATTCCACTCTTACAATATTTCCAAACTGTTGAGGATGATAACATTGAGGAATGGTGATCTCTTTTAATGCTTGCAGGCCATTTATCCACTCCTCCCACCGTGACCTCAAGTACCCAGGGATTGGATCATCCCATCTAAT
Organism: Pholidichthys leucotaenia; assembly: GCA_020510985.1. Taxonomy (NCBI): domain Eukaryota; kingdom Metazoa; phylum Chordata; class Actinopteri; order Cichliformes; family Pholidichthyidae; genus Pholidichthys; species Pholidichthys leucotaenia. The sequence continues at coordinate 207,471,744 of CM035839.1, forward strand.
GCCTTTGCAGCACAACTCCTGGAGAATTTTCTTTCCACCCAGAGTATACAGAGCCAAAAACCCCAGTGGATCATACAGGGAGGCTACAACAGACGGAAGACCATGACGAGTTGGAAAATGGTCCTTGGCATTGATGTTGAAGCTAAAGGAATCACTTGCCATTGACCAATGAATGCCAAGTACATGCCCCTCAGATATTTTTTTAGTAGTAGTAGATTAGTTTATTTGACAGGGACAGTGCAATAAACATAGACAATTAATCAAAGACAATCAATCTGATGTGTTACACATAGAGTGTATAGCTATTAGCTAATTTGCAACTCTTGTCCCTGGATGGGCTTTAGAAAAAAGAATCAGAATATTACCTCTGGACTCAATTTAAAAGGGTCTGTTGTTTCTACTCTTTCAGAAGGAGGAACACAGGAAAGAATCTCTTTGCGGTTCGAGTTGAATTTGTACAGTCTTAAACCTGCACATTTACAAAGCTGCTGAGCCTCAACAATTAACTCTTTGGCCTCTTGAACAGTTGGAACACTGGTTAACCCATCGTCAACGTAGAAGTCATTCTCGATAAAAGCACATGCTGCCGGATAGACAGTCTTGTACTGCTGAACCAGATATTTCAGACCAAAGTTTGCACATCCAGGAGAGAAGGCAGCCCCAAACAGATGTACTGTCATTCTGTATTCTTATGGCTCATTGTCCACATTACCATCCCTCCACCAAAGGAACTTCAGGAAATTACGAGCTGCTGGAGAAACATGGAATTAATGGAACATTTTTTCAATGTCACAGATCACTGCAACTTCTTCCCTTTTAAAGCAACATAAAACTCCCACTGACGAGTTAATTAAATCAGGACCTGTCAGCAAGGTGTCATTCAAAGAAATGCCATTAAACTTCACTGAACAATCAAAAACAACTCTCAACTTGTTTGGCTTCTTTGGATGATACACCCCATGATGAGGAATGTACCAAACAGTTTCCCCCTTGGAAGATACAGGGGCAGGCTCTGCATCACTTTTCCTGATTGTTTCTTCCATTAAGACTGTGTACTGCTCATGATATTGCTTATTGCCCATTAACTTTCTTTTCAAGTGTTGTAGCCGCACTACAGCTAGTTTGTCATTTGGCAGTGATGGTAGGCTGTTGACTTTGAAGGGGAGAGGCATCTGATAATGTCCATCTTCCTCTTGCTTAATGTTGTCACTCAGAATCTGTATAAAGTGAAAATCATCCTGAGACACAAACTTGTTTTCACAGCTCCTTTCATTAAAGTCTGACTTCAAATCCCTTAACGCATCTGGAACAGCAGGCACTGGCAACTCTTTGACTGTAACATGATGCACAAACCCATGGTTTCCCCGCCTATCCAGATGAGGGTTGGAAGACCCAGTAATACTCCAGCCAAGTGCAGTTCGTTGGCCAAAGGTTCATAGTCACCACCCCTAACAGCCTCTAGAGGCACTAGCGCTGAAGGGCAGTCATAACCAATGAGAAGGCCCACCTCACAGTCTTGCAGTGGTGATAACTTGTTGGGCAAGTGTTTAAGCTGAGGCCATTGGAGTGCAGTAGCTTTTGTTGGAATGTGGGACTTGTCAACTGGGATGAAGTCATGAGTGTAAGCCTGTTGAAGTTGTATACAAATTTCAGTCCGAAGACCTTGAACTTGAAGACCAATTACCGTTTTACTGGTTATTATTGTATTAACAGATGTCATTGTGCTTAAACAAAGCTGTACTGGCTGAGCATTTACATCCAACTCTGAAACCAAATCTTCTAGAATGAAGGTGGAGTCGCTCTGTGTGTCGAGAAGAGCATAAGTATTTCTGTCTGAGGCTCTGTTGTCGAAGACACAAAGACTGGAACAATGCTAGATGTAGCAGAAGCATACTGAGTCAAGGCATGAGACCTCACCTTACGGACTTCATTTTGCACATGGTCTCCTGTGGCAGCAGAGTCAGTTGTCATTCCTACAGGTTCTGTGCTATCTTTATGCAGGCAGGTGGGATGACGTTGACCACAGGTGTTACAGGTATGTCGCCTTTTACAATCTTTGGCCACATGCCCTTTCTTCAGGTATCCAAAGCACAGCTGATGTTCATATACAAAAGCTCTTTCTCATCCATAGTTTTTACAGCAAAAGTTGGACTTTGCAACTCCATGGGTAACATTCTTACAGACCAAGCAAGGTGGCCTTGACTTTGGGCTTTCCTGTGTCACCAAATTAGAGCCTTTTAATTGTGTGCTTGTATTCAGTATTTTAGCCCTCTTTGGTATTCTCTCATCTGTCATTTTCATATTAATCATTAAAGGAGGGGCAATGGGATTACAAGCAATTCTGGCTTCTTTTTTTATAAACTCAGTAGAACTTTTAAAGCTTGGATAATTACCTGATGAATCTAGTTCTTCAACAACAAGCCGACTCCATCTGCGCACCATCCACTCAGGGAACGTCTTAATAATTTTATGATTTTCTTCACGGTCATTTAGAATTGATAACCTTTTAACATGGGGCATGGCTTCAGCACAACCTCTGAGAAAATCAGCCAACTCTCGAAGCGCTTTAGCGTCATTAGCAGTTATTTTTGGCCATTTCATCAGTCTCTCTGTAAAGGCTCTTTGAACAACAAACTGACTTCCATATCTGTCTTCTAGAACAGCCCAAGCACCATGGTATGCATCCTCTGAGTTCCGATAGAGAAAACCTTCCACAGCCTTATGTGCTTCTCCTGAAAGATAACTCTTTAAATAGAGCATCTTCTCACTTACTGGGAGGGACTTCTGGTCAATCAGGGCCTTAAAGGATGTTTTCCAGTCAATGAACTTCAAAGGATCCCCTGTAAAGGTTGTGGGTTCTGGAACAGGTAAACGGCTTAAGTGAAATGCATTTGTTATTACTTGAGCCAAACTGGCTTCTTGAAGAAGGTTGTGATCTTCCTGCATTAACCTCTGAGGTACTGCATATTGAGGTTGAAATGGTGTAGCTTGTGGATTTAGCAAAGGCTGATAACACAACATAACAAAAATAATTTTTTTGTAAGTTGTCTGTGTTTTTTCAACTGATTTAAGACAGTTTTGCGCCGCTGAATCCAAAAATGACATCCGTTTCTCTCGATCAGGTCAGGTTTTTATGCCAAGTTGTAAGCAGTTGTACAGTTGTACTGTAAATTGAATAGTAGACATTGATAAAGGTAAGTACATGTAAATTGAATGTTACATCATCGTTCAAAATTCAGAGAATTTCAAGAAATAAAGAATTTTGCATCATATAAAGCAACAATACCTGTACATGTAAACAAAAACGTAAAAAACATGTGGCCATAGTTCAAAAAGTTGACCTGATTGAGCAAAACCAATGTGATTTTTGGATTCAGCACATCAAAATTGTCCTAAATGAATGATGAATGAATCTTTATTTTGGATAGATTAAAAGTAAAGATTAAAAGAAAAGAACAGAATAATATAACAAAGGGGGAAAAATCTAACAAGGTCAAATTAAACAATAACTCATCTGATTATACAGTTGAACATAAGTTATCCGAAATGGGTGATGGCCGAAGCCGCAGCTTATATTGCCCACCCATATTCCATCCAAGAATTCAAAAGAAAAGCAAAACAGGAGCGATTACAGTTCAGAACAAAACTAAGGCAAAACGTGACAAAAAAACCCCCAGAAAAAACAACAACTAAGCAACAGCACAACACAGACTGAATATGATAATTCTTATGTGATTTTACATGTCATCTTGTATATATGTTTGGAGTATTCCTTCCTTTAGTTTTTGTTTAAATTGTCCCAAGTGTTGTACATGATTTTAATTCAGGTCCAAAAGCATTCCACAATCTGACTCCTTGCACTGAGACACTGTTACTTGGTGGTAGTTCTCACTGAAGGTTTATGAAATATACATGTTCCTCTGAAATGATATTGTTTCTCCCTTATTTGGAACAACTTTTGGATGTTTGCGGGCAGTGACAGATTCTTCACTTTAAACATTATTACTGCAGTTTTAAAGTCAACCAGATCTTTCAACTTGAGAGCTTTTAATTTAAGAAAAAGTGGGTTTGTTGGTTCTCTGTAAGCAGCTTTGTTTATTATTCTAATAGCTCTCTTCTGAAGCATAAATATTAGATATATGTTTGTTTTATATGTATTTCCCCATACTTCAATACAATATGTCATGTATGGGAGTATTAATGAATGATACAAAGTATATAGGGCTGTTTTGAAGCCACCGCCTGGAAGCAGCTCTGCGATCCACATGGTGAGGACATCGATGGCCTCATTCACACCTTCACGGGCTACCTCAGCTTCTGTGCGGACAAATCCGTTCCCACCAAGACCATACGGTGTTGCTCAAACAACAAACCCTGGATCAACCCTGAGATTAAAACACTTCTGAGAGAGAAGAAAAAGATCTTTAGGTCGGGGAACAGGGAGATGCTGAAGTCCATACAGAGGGAGCTGAGGAGAAAGATCAGAGAAGGCAAGGACAGCTTCAGGAGGAAGATGGAGGACAAGCTGCAACAGAGCGACATCAGCGGGGTCTGGAGAAACCTCAAAACCATCTCTGGGCTCCAGAATACCTCCCCCCAGGCCACGGGGGGCAGGGAGTGGGCGAACAATCTGAATTTGTTTTTCAATAGGTTTGACCAACCGCCCTCCCCCCTGACTGCACAACAACCACTGCTGCCTGTAAAGACATCAAGTCCTGCTGCCCACTCCCCACTCCACCAACACCCCCCCACTCCCAACACACAGCCCCCCATCCTGACCCTGACCAGGACCCAGGTGAGGACGGAGCTGAGGAAGATCAAGGCGAGGAAGGCGTCGGGACCGGACGGCATCAGCGCAAAGCTCCTCAAGTCCTGTGCAGACCAGCTGTGTGGGATTGTGACGTACATCTTCAACCTGAGCCTGAAGCTGGGGAGGGTACCACAACTGTGGAAAACATCTTGTGTGGTACCTGTACCAAAAACTTCCCACCCCAAAGACCTGAACAGCTACAGACCGGTGGCCTTGACGTCCCACTTGATGAAGACCCTGGAGAGACTGCTCCTTGCTCACCTCCGCCCCCTGGTGGAACCAGCGATGGATCCACTCCAGTTCGCCTACCAGCATGGCATTGGGGTGGAGGATGCGGTGATCTTCCTCCTTCACCGTTCTCTGTCCCACCTGGAGAAGCCCGGGAATGTGGTGAGGATCATGTTCTTTGACTTCTCCAGTGCTTTCAACACCATCCAACCGATGATCCTGAAGGACAAGCTGCTGCGCGCAGGGGTGGACCAGCACCTGTCATCATGGATCCTGGACTACCTCACGAACCGGCCTCAGTTTGTGAGAACCCGGGACTGTGTGTCCGACATGATCATCAGTAGCACGGGGGCCCCCCAGGGAACGGTGTTGGCTCCCTTCCTGTTCACTCTTTATACTGCGGACTTCTCACACAACACAACACACTGCCATCTACAGAAGTTCTCTGATGACTCTGCGATCGTTGGCCTCATCTCCAATGGAGATGAAGCTGAGTACAGAGGGCTTATCCAGGACTTCGTGGACTGGTGCCATCGGAACTGCCTCCAGATCAACGCGAGGAAAACTAAGGAGCTGGTGGTGGACTGCCGCAGGCAAGGTCAACCCCTCACAGCACCAGTAAATATACAGGGAACAGACATTGAGATGGTGACATCCTACAAGTACCTGGGTGTTCATCTGAACAATAAACTACACTGGTCACACAATACTGATGCACTCTACAAGAAGGGACAGTGCAGGCTGTTCCTACTGAGGAGACTCAGGTCTTTTGGTGTACAAGGGGCGCTGCTGAAGACATTCTATGACATGGTGGTGGCATCAGCCATCACTTTTGGAGTGGTCTGCTGGGGCAGTGGCATTACTGCAGCCGATAGGAAGAGACTGAACAAACTGATCAAGAAAGCTAGCTCTGTCCTGGGGCAGCGCCTTGATCCGGTGGAGGAGATTGGAGAGAGAAGGACGGTGGCTAAACTGTCATCTCTGCTGGAGTCCGAGTTCCACCCTATGCAGGACATACTGAATGCACTGAGGAGCTCATTTAGCAGCAGACTACATCATCCCAGGTGCACAACCGAGAGGTTTCGCAGGTCCTTCCTACCAACGGCTGTCAGACTGTACAACCTAAGCAGGGCTGCTTGCAGAGATAGCAAAAAGACGTAACAACCTAATAGTTTTTTGAATGCAAAAGATGCAATAGACTTACACAATGGTCCCCTCCGGCATACAACTAGGAAAATACCGTTCGCTACGGAGGGTGAGAATATGTATGGGCACATAATCATACCATGTAGGATAACTAAGTAGACGGTTGTGCTGTTTCATCCCATCTAGCAACAATGCTCTGCACTGTGTGTGTTTATACATTTACATATTTATTCCATCTAGCTACAATGCTCCGCACTGGGTGTGTTTATGTTTATGTTTATATATCTATATATTCATTCTATCTAGCTACAATGCTCCGCACTGTGTGTTTATATATCTACATATTATTCCATCTAGCTACATTGCTCCGCACTGTGTTTATATACTTACATATTTTTTCCACCTAGCTGCAATGCTCCGTACTGTGTGTTGATATACTCATATATTTATCCCATCCAGCTACAATGCTCTACACTGTGTGTCTGTGTGTGTGTGTATATATATACAGTATATATATATATATATATTTATAGTAATATGTACATATGTATATTAGCTGCTCTTGCTTGCTTGCTTGCTTTTTTTTTTTTTTTTCTTGCCTTCTGATTGTTGCTCTGAGTGTTGCTATCCCTGTGCTGTTGCAATCCTGGAATTTCCCCGTTGTGGGACTAATAAAGGCTTATCTTATCTTATCTTATCTTATAGTGTGGATTGATTCAGCAAATATTTCACTCTGTGTAGTATTGCGATTGATTTGGATATTTTACCTATAACATAATTAATATGTGACTTCCAACACAGTTTATTATCAATTACTACTCCAAGAAATTTAATTTTGGATACCCTTTCAATCTCTACACCATTTACACTGAGTTTAGATACTGAGTTGTTGTGATGATTGTTAAAAATTATAAATTTTGTCTTACTTAAATTGAGCGTTAATTTGTTTGAATCAAACTACAGTTTAAGCTTTCCTAATTCCTTTCCGAGTGTATCCAAAAGTTGTTCTAAATTGCTTCTACTGCATAATAAATTAGTGTCATCTGCAAACAATATTAAATCCATTTTTTCCAAAACTTTACATATGTCATTTATATACATATTGAATAACAATGGCCCCAAAACTGAACCCTGTGGGACTCCACAAGTAACTGAAGGTTACTTGCGGAGGTTACTCAGCTAAAAAAACTTTGACAATAAATTTGGTGTTGACCAGTGTAATCAATGTCAAGAGTACCTGTGCTTGTTTCATCTACACAACTTTTAGACATACACATGTGGACAAAATTGTTAGTACCCCTCTGTTAATGAAAGAAAAACCCACAATGGTCACAGAAATAACTTGAATCTGACAAAAGTGGTAATAAATAAAAATTCCATGAAAATTAACCAATGAAAATCAGACAATGCTTTTGAATTGTGGTTCAACAGATTTACTTTAAAAAACAAACTCATGAAACAGGCCTTGACAAAAATGATGGTACCCCTAGAAAAGATTGAAAATAATGTGACCATAGGGACATGTTCAACCAAGATGTGTCCTCTAATTAACATCACAGGTGTCTACAAACTTGTAATCAGTCAGTCGGCCTATTTAAAGCGTGACAAGTAGTCACTGTGCTGTTTGGTGACATGGTGTGTGCCACACTAAACATGGACCAGAGGAATCAAAGGAGAGAGTTGTCTCAGGAGATTAGAAAGAAAATTATTGACAAGCATGTTAAAGGTAAAGGCTATAAGACCATCTCCAAGCAGCTTGATGTTCCTGTGACTACAGTTGCACCTATTATTCAGAAATTTAAGATCCACGGGACTGTAGCCAGCCTCCCTGGACGTGGCCGCAGGAGGAAACTTAATGAAAAATGGAAGAGACGGATAATACAAATGGTAACAAAAGAGCCCAGAACAACCTCTAAACACATTCATGGTGAACTCCAAGGTCAAGGTACATCAGTGTCAGATTGCACCATCCGTCGTCGTTTGAGCCAAAGTGGACTTCATGGGAGACAACCAAGGAGGACACCACTGTTGAAAACAAATCATAAAAAAGCCAGACTGGAATTTGCCAAACTGCATGTTGACAAGCCACAAAGCTTCTGGGAGAATGTCCTATGGACAGACGAGACAAAACTGGAACTTTTTGGCAAGGCACATCAGCTCTATGTTCACAGACGCAAAAATGAAGCATACCAAGAAAAGAACACTGTCCCTACTGTGAAACATGGAGGAGGTTCTGTTATGTTCTGGGGCTGCTTTGCTGCATCTGGCACAGGGTGTCTTGAATTGGTGCAGGGTACAATGAAATCTCAAGACTATCAAGGTATTCTAGAGAGAAATGTGCTGCCCAGTGTCAGACAGCTTGGTCTCAGTCGCAGGTCATGGGTCTTGCAACAGGATAATGACCCAAAACACACAGCTAAAAACACTCAAGAATGGCTAAGAGCGAAACATTGGACTACTCTAAAGTGGCCTTCTATGAGCCCCGATCTAAATCCTATTGAACATCTGTGGAAGGAGCTGAAACACACCGTCTGGAGAAGGCACCTTTCAAACCTGAGACAACTGGAGCAGTTTGCTCATGAGGAGTGGGCCAAAATACCTGCTGAGAGGTGCAGAAGTCTCATTTGTGGCGTAACCCCCACAACAGAGTGGGACAGACACAGCAATGTGTGTATTAATGTCTACAGGCAGCCCCGCTTCTTCTGGCTTTTTCCGGCTCAGTACTGTGATGTTAATGTGCCATTCATGCATTGTGTTCATGCTTCCTGCCCTTACTGTGTCTATACACTGATAACAATATGTAGATGTGCCTTGTAACCTCTTTTGTCCTGCAGTTCCGGAGCAGAGGCGACTCCCAGCTAGCAATCTCCTTATTGTTATGTGTGTCTCTCAAATGCAAATGCCCATACCTACTGCTGTGAATGCCTTTCATGTATTGTCTGTAGTTGGGTATATAAGCTGCATTACTCTGTAACTCATTCTCTCACTCTGACGACTGCTCATTCTTCTACTTCACCTGCTTGCGGACTAGGGGCACAGGGCTCGCTCCTGCGTGCGCTCACAGCGCAGGGGCGAGTTTCGCCCTGCCTTATTTTTCATGCCGCCACACTGGTGACCCGACGCTGAAAAAAACACGCTGCCGGCGAACGCAGCACCCGGCGGTGATGCTCCGACGACAAGCGAACACAGCAGCTCCCTTCTGCTTCAGGGAACTCTCCGGACATCACCCACGACCGGGAAAACCGCAGCAAACTTCATGGTGGGATCTGCACTCCTAGATCGGCACATCCACGCTGGACCGGCCGCTCTCACAGCTTCTGACACACAATTCTGTGTCTCCACACGAGAGCGCACGCACCTCGTCCTCTTTCCACGACGGCGACCTCCATGGCTGACGGAGAATGCAGCGCGTGGACCTGAACGCACCATGGCCGAGCGAGTGACAAAGATCGTCTCCTCCCTCTCATCGCTCCAACGCATTTGCACGAGCTCGAGGGACAAAGATCGTCTACTTCCTTTCACCGCTCCAACACATACAACAGGGATGATTAAGCTCCCTGACCCTGACTCTTCCTCTCCAGCAGGCCCACCCACGCACAGAACCCTGGCACACGTACCGGGGAGTTACGAGGACGGCGCACCACGCACGGGACACATACGGCTCCACTGACCGCCATCCTCCTTCGCCGCTGCACACGGGCCCTTCAGGCTTGCTCGTACACCTGAGGCACACACGCAGCTTGCTCACTGGATTTTCTTATGGTCTTAGCCATAAGGTCCCCGAAGGCTTTAAGGTTGTGCCCGCACCTAAAGTCAACACGCCAAGTCCCTTTGCTTTTGTTTTTTTTTTCTTACAGCCACCCCTGTTTTTCTTCATGGCCGCTGTTAATCCTCGCCGCTTCTTTTTTTCTTCACGGCCGCTATTAATCCTTGCAGGACTTAATCGCGAGAGGAGTCAGTGACTAATTTTTCTTCTTGTGGATCTCCGCACGTTCAACGGGACAGCCCCTCAACATCGCGGACCCACAAGCAATTTTTGCGCGGCTCAGACGATTTCACCGTCCCCGGCCGGCATTTACTACCCCCCACCCCCCTCCACCTCCGCCTGCACAGAGCTTTCCCTGCTCGCTGCCAAAGCTGGACTATCGAGGCCTCGACCGCCTGCCGGGCCCTCTGGGGGGGAGCGTGTGGCGTAACCCCCACAACAGACTGGGACAGGCACAGCAATGTGTGTATTAATGTCTACAGGCAGCCCCGCTTCTTCTGGCTTTTTCCGGCTCAGTACTGTGATGTTAATGTGCCATTCATGCATTGTGTTCATGCTTCCTGCCCTTACTGTGTCTATACACCGATAACAATATGTAGATGTGCCTTGTAACCTCTTTTGTCCTGCAGTTCCGGAGTAGAGGCGAATCCCGGCTAGCAATCTCCTTATTGTTATGTGTGTCTCTCAAATGCAAATGCCCATACCTACTGCTGTGAATGCCTTTCATGTATTGTCTGTAGTTGGGTATATAAGCTGCATTATATAGCTGCAACACACTGCCATCTACAGAAGTTCTCTGATGACTCTGCGATCGTTGGCCTCATCTCCAATGGAGATGAAGCTGAGTACAGAGGGCTTATCCAGGACTTCGTGGACTGGTGCCATCGGAACTGCCTCCAGATCAACGCGAGGAAAACTAAGGAGCTGGTGGTGGACTGCCGCAGGCATGGGCAGCCCCTCACAGCACCAGTAAATATACAGGGAACAGACATCGAGATGGTGACATCCTATAAGTACCTGGGTGTTCATCTGAACAATAAACTAGACTGGTCACACAATACTGACGCACTCTACAAGAAGGGACAGCGCAGGCTGTTCCTGCTGAGGAGACTCAGGTCTTTTGGTGTACAGGGGGCGCTGCTGAAGTCATTCTATGACACGGTGATGGCATCAGCCATCACTTTTGGAGTGGTCTGCTGGGGCAGTGGCATTACTGCAGCCGATAGGAAGAGACTGAACAAACTGATTAAGAAAGCTAGCTCTGTCCTGGGGCAGCGCCTTGATCCGATGGAGGAGATAGGAGAGAGAAGGACGGTGGCTAAACTGTCATCTCTGCTGGAGTCCGAGTTCCACCCTATGCAGGACATACTGGATGCACTGAGGAGCTCATTTAGCAGCAGACTACATCATCCCAGGTGCACAACCGAGAGGTTTCGTAGGTCCTTCCTACCAACGGCTGTCAGACTGTACAACCTAAGCAGGGCTGCTCGCAGAGATAGCAAAAAGACGTAACAAACTAATAGTTTTTTGAATGCAAAAGATGCAATAGACTTACACAATGGTCCCCTCCGGCATACAACTAGGAACATACCGGTCGCTATGGAGGGTGAGAATATGTATGGGCACATAATCATACCATGTAGGATAACTAAGTAGACGGTTATGCTGTTTCATCCCATCTAGCAACAATGCTCTGCACTGTGTGTGTTTATATATTTACATATTTATTCCATCTAGCTACAATGCTCCGCACTGTGTTTTTATATATCTACATATTATTCCATCTAGCTACATTGCTCCGCACTGTGTGTGTTTATATACTTGCATATTTATTCCACCTAGCTGCAATGCTCCGTACTGTGGGTGTTTATATATTTACATATTTATTCCATCTAGCTACAATGCTCTGCACTGTGTGTTCATATATTCATATATTTATTCCATCCAGCTACAATGCTCTGCACTGTGTGTCTGTGTGTATATACTGTATATATTTTATAGTAATATGTACATATGTATATTAGCTGCTCTTGCTTGCTTGTTTTTTTCTTGCCTTCTGATTGTTGCTCTGAGTGTTGCTATCCCTGTGCTGTTGCAATCCTGGAATTTCCCCGTTGTGGGACTAATAAAGGCTTATCTTATCTTATCTTATCTTATTAATCTGTAACTCATTCTCTCACTCTGATGACTGCTCATCTGCACACTTTGCTGGAGAGCCTCCGGGCTCGCCCATGGGGCGAGCTCTGTGATGGCGGTATGATAATAAACCTATTTAAAACCCTCAGTTGGCTGCCTTATTTTTCATGCCGCCACATCATTGACAGTTACAGAAATCGGTTGATTGCAGTGATTGCCTCAAAAGGTTGTGCAACAAAATATTAAGGGTACCATCATTTTTGTCCAGGCCTGTTTCATGAGTTTGTTTTTTAAAATAATTCGTTGAACCACAATTCAAAAGCATTGTCTGATTTTCATTGGTTAATTTTCATAGAATTTTTATTTATTACCACTTTTGTCAGATTCAAGTTATTTCTGTGACCATTGTGGGTTTTCTTTCGTTAACAGAGGGGTACCAACAATTTTGTCCACGGCTGTATCAAATCTATTATATGCCCTTACACAAGCCTCTGCAACCTTCACTTCACAGTTTGCTTGCAGTTGTTGTAGCTTTAATTTTTCCTTCCCCAGCTTTAATTTCATTTCAGTTTCATTTTGTTTAATTTCTCCCAGCATTTGTGTTTCGTAAATTTACATTCACTCTCCAGCTTGTCCACCTTGGCTTGATGTTCTTGTAGCATTTAGCTGGCCTTTGCTTGCTCAACCTTTGCTGCAAGGTCTGCTTCTGCATCAGCTCGTTTACTGGAGGACCTGGAGATGGTGCTTTCTTGATCATCAGATCCCTTAAGAGACTGTGAGACAACTGTCTCTATGTTAGTTCTTCCAAAAACAGACCCATATTCCTGCTTATTAAGTTGCGTCCTCACTCTCCTTCTCAAGGCGCGGTCATTGAATGTTTTCTCAATGTTCTCCATTCGTTTGTTAACAAGGTTACAGATCTCAGATGGCAAAGTACTGCATGCATCCATTTTGTTAACAATGTCTGGAGAACTTGCATGGTTACATCTGATTAATTCACAATGTTGACACATTTTATCATGTTTAACCTTAATGTCTCTGGATTTCCTCAAGATCCTCAGGTGAACAATAAGTCTTTAATTTAGCTCTTATTTCTTTTGCTGTCAATTTTCAAGTTTCATATGCTTTGTTGAATGTTTTTTCCCTTTTCTTTGCTTCCCGCTTTTGCAGCTCTTGGCCCTCTTCTGTTAAAATTCTCTCCCGAAAACTGGACCTCACTTGCTGAGTTTCCAAGGGATTTTTCATTTCTTCAGTGGATTCTAACATGTTGCCCCTTTTATGACTGTTAGTAACAATAAACCTTTGAAGTGTTTTGTTTAAACTTAAATTTGTTTTAAACCCCCACTCAGATCAGGCATTTACGCCTTTGACACATCAAAGTTGACAAACAGCCTCACAGTGTAAAAGCAACACAAATCCACCATCAAAAGGATTCCATCCATCCATCCATCTTCTACCGCTTTTCCGGAGGTCCGGGTCACAGAGGCAGCAGTTCAAGCAGAGAAGCCCAGACTTCCCTCTCCCCCGCCACCTGCTCCAGCTCTTCAGAGAGGATACCAAGGCGTTCCCAGACCAGCTGGGAGACATAGTCTCTCCACCGAGTCCAGGGTCTGCCCCGGGGTCTCCTCTCAGAGGGACGTGCCTGAAACACCTCAAGTGGGAGGTGTCCAGGAGGCATCCTAATCAGATGCCCATACCACCTCAACTGACTCCTTTCAACGTGGAGGAGCAGCGGTTCTACTCTGAGCCTCTCCCAGATGACTGAGCTCCTCACCCTATCTCTGAGGGTGAGTCCAGCAATCCTACGGAGAAAGCTCATTTCAGCCGCTTGTATCCGCGATCTCATTCTTTCGGTCATTACGTGACCATAGGTGAGAGTAGGAATGTAGACTGACTGGTAAATCGACAGCTTTGCCTTAGAACTAAGCTCTCTCTTCACCACAACAGACCGGTACAACGTCCGCATCACTGCAGATGCTGCTCCAATCCGTCTGTCAATCTCTCGCTCCATTTTCCCCTCACTCGTGAACAAGACCCCAAGATACTCAAAAGGATTCACCCATTAGATACCCTTTTTTTAAACAGAGGACTGATTCATAAAAATTCATTGACCTTAGCTGCACCTTTAATATTTGATCAGGAATTCAAACATTTAATAATTAATCAACAAACAATTGAATTAAAACATTTAAGCAGACACACATCACACAATCAAAGGAATGGATTAGGCTCCGACTGCATTTAACCTTTGAATGTCCATTGTCTCTTATTGGAGAAATTAGAGTTCATTGCCTGTGACTGACTTGACCCGTCCTCATCAAGGCCTCTCACTGCAGCTGTAGCATGCTGAAGCCACTGATTGCTGAAGTTTCTGGAACAAAGATGGCTCCATTGCAGTGTCGAGTTTCACTGTAGCAGCCCTCAGCAAAAATAGTCAGCGTGGAGCTTGACTGGTGTCAAATCCTTTATTTCATGTAGGACACCATGAAACTATAAAAACACAACAAAATACATTACAAAAGGTATAAAAGTACACAGCTTAATAAATTATTCAATTCACTCAAACATCAAGTTACCATTCACATATTGAATTTTCCATAATTTCATCTTGGCTTTACTATTTTAAAACACATTTTAATTCCAACTTCACAATGACTTAATATTTCCATCTATCCATCCATCTTCTTCCGCTTAATCCTTTTCGGGTCGCGGCGGGGCTGGAGCCTATCCCAGCATCTTTTGGGCGAGAGGCAGGGTACACCCTGGACAGATCGCCAGTCCATCGCAGGGCCAACACAGAAAGACAGACAACCATTCACTCTCACATTCATACCTAAGGGCAATTTAGAATCCCCAGTTTGATGCCAATTAACCTAACTTGCATGTTTTTTGGAATGTGGGAGGAAACCGGAGAAATCCCGGAGTAAACCCACGCAGACACGGGGAGAACATGCAAACTCCACACAGATCACTGTTGGTCAGGGGCTGGGATCGAACCCAGGATCCCCCGGCCAAGGGTGAGTTGCTGTGCTGCCGCAGTGCTAACCACTCCTCCACCGCGCTGCCCGACTTAATATTTAACAATACAAAATCAAAACATGATATTTGTTACAAAAACAACATACCTCGCTTCGCCTACCAAGGGTACAAATTTCTCATCAAAGACATGACAGACAGGACCCCAAACCAGCATGATGGCTTCTCCCCTTGGCAGTTCTGGTCTGGAAGTCGGCTTTTACCAAACAGTGGTGTAGCATGTACAGGGCAGGTTCCAGGGCACACATGGTCATGTGACCTGGCAAACATGGTCATGTGACCGGTTATACAGATTCCAGGGAACAAAAACCCTGGAATATGCATATGTGACAACAAATCAAACTGTGATGGCCATTTGCAGAGCGTGTAGTGGTCTGATTCTAGTCTTATAATCTGGTTTCTTCATCTTCTGGGAGAGAAGTATCTATAGACTTGTGTAGTTTTTACAGTGTAGCGGACCTGTTAATGCAATTTTTGTGTCTCTTTTTTCAGTTGCGCAGTTCCAAGGATGGTTTCTCAGTCGTGGCCGACTACTTTGGTCGGGGAGTGTTCAACAAGCTGACATTGGTCACCGACCCACCGGGCAGCAAGTCTGTGGGAAGTCTAGAAGTGAACCTGCAGCGAGACCTTCTCATGCACACCAAGAGAACCAGCTAAAATCCTCTTTAGTGTCTGACACGTGCTTGTCAAACACGATGTGAGAGCAGGCTCTTGGCTGCATGCTTTGCTGCATTGAAGGTCACTTTATTTATCAGCAAGCACAGCTGCCTAATGTAATTACTGTGATTTGTTTTTCCAATGAGTCATGACTTTAATGGCATTGTCTAAGTGTAGATGCATTTAAAGCTAATACTGTACTGTGTGGAGTTGCATGTTGGAGGATCTGAGCATGTCATTGTTGCACAAGAGTCTGAATAATAGCTTAACCATCAGTCGTCAATGAAATTATGCCTGACTGTTTAATGGAAGGATTAAAGTTGGGAATAAAATCACTGTATATGTGTGTTTTTCCCTTATGTAAATTCCGAGCAAAGCAAAATGTTAAACAAATCATAATCTTTTGTCATGATAATAAATGGTGTTTGCTGAACAGTTCAATAAGGCTTCTTGTTAACAGAAAGCATTTTTTTTTCTGCTGGAAGCATCTATGTTTCATTTATTTCCTATGCTATACAATGTTTAAAGCACTCAGTGTCCTTGGAGAAAAAACATTCTTGTTGGTCAGCTTTTTGTGTTGCTGCACCCAGAGAGCTGAAAATCAAAAATAGTTCCAACTTTTGATATGCTGAGATGCCAAACTATTGCGAGGATACAGGCTGCACACCTTTTTTTCCATAGTGTTCAAGTGCCAGCAGGGGAGTGGAGGCAGATACTGTTCATGGATATGCAGCCTAATAGTGATATCTATTGCTAATACCCCACAGACAGCAACACTGCTGTGTCACATTGCGTAAGTAACTTACTGTTGGAGCACTGAGTCCTGTTAGGTGAAGGAGCAGTGATGTGTGATGCTGCAGACCAGGGGTACTGGCTAGATACAGACTGGATTATTGGTACCCTTACAGCTCATTGAAACGGTGCTTCATTTCTGCTGAAAAGTGATTCAGTTAAAGCAATTAACGGGCAGTTGCAGGGGTTTAGTAATGTGACGTCACTATTTGTTCACGCAACGACCCCTGCATCAAGTATGCACACGCCTGAAGCCCTTTATATAGTGCAGAGATTGTTGAGCAATTGTTCCAATTTTTTTGATCTTTGGGATCGTTTGGGGGATCTTTGTCAGTTTTTGATTGAGTCAAAACTTTGAGAACATGGCAACTGCAGAGATCATTGATAGATCAAAAATTGGGCAGATCTCTCAGTAGTCTTTCAATGATCTCCACCTCTGTGTAAAGGGGGTATAGAACATGTTGAGGTTTTTTTTGAGAGAGTGAATAGTTGTCTTTTTTTTTTTTTACATGTAAGCTTTAACATAAACCTGCAGCTGCAGAAAGCAAGCACATTCCACTCCCAAGTTAAGAAGAGTATGAAAACTTGAAAAATTTGATAATCTTTTTTGCATTTAATTGCAATTACTCATGAATTGCCCACAACAAATACATAAACAGTGGGGTAAAAAAAAGTATTTAGTCAGCCACCAATTGTGCAAGTTCTCCCACTTAAAAGATGAGAGAGGTCTCCAATTTTCATCGTAGGTATGCCTCAACTATGAGAGACAAAATAAGAAAAAAAAAATCCAGAAAATCACATTGAAGGATTTTTAAGATAAGATAAGATAAGATAAGATAAGCCTTTATTAGTCCCACAAAGGGGAAATTCCAGGATTGCAACAGCACAGGGATAGCAACACTCAGAGCAACAATCAGAAGGCAAGAAAAAACAAGCAAGCAAGAGCAGCTAATATACATATGTACATATTACTATAAAATATATATATACACACACACACAGACACACAGACACACAGTGCAGAGCATTGTAGCTGGATGGAATAAATATGTAAATATATAAACACCCACAGTATGGAGCATTGCAGCTAGGTGGAATAAATATGCAAGTATATAAACACACACAGTGCGGAGCAATGTAGCTAGATGGAATAATATGTAGATATATAAAAACACAGTGCGGAGCATTGTAGCTAGATGGAATAAATATATAGATATATAAATATAAACACACCCAGTGCAGAGCATTGTAGCTAGATGGAATATGTAAATATATAAACACACACAGTGCAGAGCATTGTTGCTAGGTGGGATGAAACAGCATAACCGTCTATTTAGTTATCCTACATGGTATGATTATGTGCCCATACATATTCTCACCCTCCATAGCGACCGGTATGTTCCTAGTTGTATGCCGGAGAGGACCATTGTGTAAGTCTATTGCATCTTTTGCATTCAAAAAAAAAACCTATTAGTTTGTTACGTCTTTTTGCTATCTCTGCGAGCAGCCCTGCTTAGGTTGTACAGTCTGACAGCCGTTGGTAGGAAGGACCTACGAAACCTCTCGGTTGTGCACCTGGGATGATGTAGTCTGCTGCTAAATGAGCTCCTCAGTGCATCCAGTATGTCCTGCATAGGGTGGAACTCGGACTCCAGCAGAGATGACAGTTTAGCCACCGTCCTTCTCTCTCCTATCTCCTCCATCGGATCAAGGCGTTGCCCCAGGACAGAGCTAGCTTTCTTAATCAGTTTGTTCAGTCTCTTCCTATCGGCTGCAGTAATGCCACTGCCCCAGCAGACCACTCCAAAAGTGATGGCTGATGCCACCACCGTGTCATAGAATGACTTCAGCAGCGCCCCTTGTACACCAAAAGACCTGAGTCTCCTCAGCAGGAACAGCCTGCGCTGTCCCTTCTTGTAGAGTGCGTCAGTATTGTGTGACCAGTCTAGTTTATTGTTCAGATGAATACCCAGGTACTTGTAGGATGTCACCATCTCGATGTCTGTTCCCTGTATATTTACTGGTGCTGTGAGGGGCTGCCCATGCCTGCGGCAGTCCACCACCAGCTCCTTAGTTTTCCTCGCGTTGATCTGGAGGCAGTTCCGATGGCACCAGTCCACAAAGTCCTGGATAAGCCCTCTGTACTCAGCTTCATCTCCGCTGGAGATGAGACCAACGATCGCAGAGTCATCTTAATGAATTAATTGGTAAATTCCTCGGTAAAATAAGTATTTGGTCAATAACAAAAGTTCATCTCAATACTTTGTTATATACCCTTTGTTGGCAATGACAGAGGTCAAACGTTTTCTGTAAGTCTTCACAAGGTTTTCACACACTGTTGCTGGTATTTTGGCCCATTCCTCCATGCAGATCTCCTCTAGAGCAGTGATGTTTTGGGGCTGTCGCTGGGCAACACGGACTTTCAACTCCCTCCAAAGATTTTCTATGGGGTTGAGATCTGGAGATTGGCTAGGCCACTCCAGGACCTTGAAATGCTTCTTACGAAGCCACTCCTTCGTTGCCCGGGCGGTGTGTTTGGGATCATTGTCATGCTGAAAGACCCAGCCACGTTTCATCTTCAATGCCTTTGCTGGTGGAAGGAGGTTTTCACTCAAAATCTCACGATACATGGCCCCATTCATTCTTTCCTTTACACGGATCAGTCGTCCTGGTCCCTTTGCAGAAAAACAGCCCCAAAGTATGTTGTTTCCACCCCCATGCTTCACAGTAGGTATGGTGTTCTTTCTCCTCCAAACACGACAAATTGAGTTTTTACCAAAAAGTTCTATTTTGGTTTCATCTGACCATATGACATTCTCCCAATACTCTTCTGGATCATCCAAATGCTCTCTAGCAAACTTCAGACGGGCCTGGACATGTACTGGCTTAAGCAGGGGGACACGTCTGGCACTGCAGGATTTGAGTCCCTGGCGGCGTAGTGTGTTTCTGATGTAGCCTTTGTTACTTTGGTCCCAGCTCTCTGCAGGTCATTCACTAGGTCCCCCCATGTGGTTCTGGGATTTTTGCTCACCGTTCTGGTGATAATTTTGACCCCACGGGGTGAGATCTTGCGTGGAGCCCCAGATCAAGGGAGATTATCAGTGGTCTTGTATGTCTTCCATTTTCTAATAATTGCTCCCACAGTTGATTTCTTCACACCAAGCTGCTTACCTATTGCAGATTCAGTCTTCCCAGCCTGGTGCAGGTCTACAATTTTGTTTCTGGTGTCCTTTGACAGCTCTTTGGTCTTGGCCATAGTGGAGTTTGGAGTTTGACTGTTTGAGGTTGTGGACAGATCTCTTTTATACTGATAACAAGTTCAAACATGTGCCATTAATACAGGTAATGAGTGGAGGACAGAGGAGCCTCTTAAAGAAGTTACATGTCTGTGAGAGCCAGAAATCTTGCTTGTTTGTAGGTGACCAAATACTTATTTTACTGAGGAATTTACCAATTAATTCATTAAAAATCCTTCAATGTGATTTTCTGGATTTTTTTTTCTCGTTTTGTCTCTCATAGTTGAGGTATACCTATGATGAAAACTGGAGACCTCTCTCATCTTTTAAGTGGGAGAACTTGCACAATTGGTGGCTGACTAAATACTTTTTTGCCCCACTGTGTGTGTGTGTGTATATACTGTATATATATATATATATATATATATATATATATATATAGAGAGAGAGAGAGAGAGAGAGAGAGAGAGAGAGAGATCTGACTGCACATTGACTTGTACATTTACTGATAACTAGTTGCTTTGGTTTGGGTTTATGCATATCAAATTGCTCGCCAAGTACTTCCTGAAAAGTTAAAAAAAACCATGTGACAAACATTTTGAATTTATGATGATGTGGGTGCTTGGGCTGAAGTGTGATGCTGCCAATTAGTCCATGGTGAAAGTATGTGCTCTCTGAGAACTTTCTAGTTTGTTATGGCCAAGTACATTTTGGGACGCATGCTTGATCATATGTCATTAACAGTTGTTACATCGTTATAAATACGGTTCTCAAACTCAAGACAGCGGGCTATGTGGTTTCCTAGAAAGGACGCCTTTGACGTCCACCCACCGTCTGGACGTGGACCAATTGGAAGGAGCCAAACATCTTCCTTAGCGTCACTCACCTCACGTGGACCAATCATGGGCGGGTGCGTGGAACGGAGAGGAGGGCTTTGACATGGACGGTTGGTGGTGGTGGTTCCGTTAAGATGACTGTAATATTACCGAAAGTACAGAGATGATCCTTTCATAATAAGACGAGGCTTAAACACTGTCCTTTGATACGCGTGAGCAAAGCTTGATTAAATTAAGGCTTGCTGTAATAACTAACGGGGTGGCTAACAACTGAATAATATTTACTAATATTCGACATTTCTTGTGGATTATTCCCAAACTCAAAGTAAAAAAAAAACAAATAAAAAAACCCTACTTTATCTTGCGCTGAAATAAACATGAATAATCTTTTTCATACGTGTTTTCATTATAAATGTAGTCTTAAAATTCCTGAATTCGGTAGTCCTTTGTTTTATGGTTTTGCTGTTAAAACACGAACCGGAAACGGCGTGTGTTGCTTCCTTTTAACTTTCCAGTCCGTTTCCTCCCGGTAGCGGCTTCAGTGGATCCAATGAGGTGACGCCGCGTTCCGTGGCCGAACGCGGGTAGCAAGCCGGTGATAAGGAGAGCTACAACTAACCGCTGTGGCAACAAGCGCAAGCTACCTCCGAACCTACGCAGGAGAGTCCGGTGTGTCGGCACCCCGTTAGCCCCCTCAAGGCCGATTTGAAAGGTGAGTGCTGCCGTGACGGCTCCGTGTGCGTCCTCGTGCTGGATGATGGTTGGCAGCAGGAAGCTAACGTAGAAGGGCTACCAACTTCTGCCAGAGCAGGTAGGAGCAGCTCAGCTTCAGTGGTGAGGAGGTCTGCAGAGGTCCAGCTGTGCTTTAACTGGGAGATTGTTGCTGTAGTCGCTAAAGTAGCTGCTACATGATTCTCAACTTCTTCTGTTAAGTGTATTCAACTGCAGCACATCTCAGTGAAGAGCTTCTTCTAAATTATGACATTACGAATTGTTAAAGTTGATGTAAGGAAGTGTTGGTGTCCATTTTGGACTCTTGCGTCACTGCCTCGCAGGGGGCTAGAGGTTCCTGTGAAGGCGGTGTGATTTTTAGAAGAAACAACTGTTTATCCTGCTGGGTTTTTTTTTTTTTAACCATTTGAAGCTCTGCTGCAGTACAGCTGCAGGCGCTCAGTCTCTGCTCCACTCTGTGATCGTGGAAGGTAAAACTTGAAGCAAAAATGCCGCCTGTGTTAAAACTGTGATGCCTTGTGGGAAGGATCAGGTGCATCGGATGCTCCGCTCGGCAGAGGGTGTGGGGCGTCCTGAAGGAGAACAGACTCCTGCCTGAAGTCGGGGGCCTGTTTTGGCTCTCAGAGCATGTTGAGAAGCAAAAACTAGCACACCTCTATTTTATAGAAGTCTTAATTACCTTGATAATGAAATGAACAATGTTCCTCATAGTGTGCATTTTCCAGAGATTCATCTCACATTCTGGGAGTGTTGTAGTCAAGACCACACCGAGACCACAGCACAGAAAGACCCAAGATTTTTTTTTTTTGGGGGGGGGGGGTCAAGACCACTGTGTATCAATTGTAGTCTTGGTCTTGGGAGACTTTGGTCTCGGTCTCTTCTTGACTACAGCAGTTCATTCTGGTATCCTCAAGAATATATGGCTGTATTTTTAAAGACCAAAAACCATGTCAGTGTGTTGCAGCTTGTCAGAAGAGTCTGAAACGGTCCGTTTTCAGCCTGCTCTGACCCTAGCCCTGAGCCCCGAATATGATTGGGTAACGGGTTTCAGAGTGGGCCAATCACAAGGAATGAAGCAGTCTGATTGGCCAACACAGTGCACACATATGCACAGACAACCAAACTGTAATTTTTTTTTTATTTTTTTATTTTTTTTTACCAGTTTCCGGTAAAAATGTTACAACGGCGGGTAAGCCTGTGTAATATGACCAAAATTTCATATCACAACATAAGTAATCTTATTTGACGATAGTGATATACTGTATATCACAATATACATTTCTATAAATTCTATAGTTTATATATGATAACCAATAAAAAAGACCATCTCTTTTTCTATATTTTAAATTACATACTGGAAAAAAAATCGTACAAATTCATCTTGCAGTGCTATAAAATTGTTTTTAATGTACGTTTGAGATGACTTCAACTTTGTTCTTTATTACTACAGGACTAATTAAAAATGATTTAGAAATCAAGTTACATTAAGAGCCAGTTTTCCTCACACACGTTTTAATTAATTTAGTTAGTGTGTATGCGGCTGTTGTCACACACTTTTGCAGCTTTAGTAATTTTTTTTTTTTTTTCAGACAAAATTAAGAAACTCAGCAGCGATTTAAACCAGAACGACAGGCTGATACACTATAATGTTTCCTATTAGCAACAAGTTTGCGTCATCATTTAGCATTTACTGTCTTATAATTAGTGAGAGAAATGGTGTTAATGTGACCTACCTCCAATTAAAATGAGGTTAGAGGACTATCCTCTCTGACACAGCACGGTGTGCAAAAGTCTAATATCCCTGGCTGCCACAGAAGTAGCGGCAAAACATTAGCTTGCAGTTCACTGCTGTGGCGCACCTGCTGCACTGTGGGGGAGATTCAGGGCGGTGACAAGTAGAAACGGGTATGTCTCTTAAATCCCGATACAAACGATAGTTCTATATGAAACGGTAGACATTTTTTATCCTGCCACCAATGTATATCGTCATATCGCACAGCCCTAACAGCAGAATTTCAGAGATGTGAAAAGATTTGAAACCAGTCTCCAGAAGGGGAAGGTTTTGCCGTTTTGGTTTTTTTTTTCCTTTTTTTTAGGAAAACAGCTAAGCAGCATATACATATGTCAGTCACACCCTTTTCATGCTCCTATGATGCTGACCTCACTGTTGCAAAACACGTGAGCTGCACCTCATTGGCTGACGTTCCCCCAGAAGATGGTCTGTTCAAGTCTGGTCATTTCTATCCAAGATGGCGGAGTGGTAAATTTTCACCTGTATCTTCAAAACTAAATGGCCAAGCATGTTTCTGAAAACGATCAAAGTCGGAAATAAATGTAGTTGCTGAATATGTGTTTACTTTTCACCAACAGCCGCTGTTTTAAAAGTGCAGCACGAGCTCCCTGAAGTGATCGACGGTTGACAGGAAGTCGTACGCGGTGCTGTAAAAATGTCACACTGCCACCTACTAGCCCGGCATAGTTACATCAGCAGTTTGCACACTTTGGTGGATCTGTGTGCATGCACAGTTGTTTCTATGATGTTCACGTGTGCGTGCAGATCTTTTTTTTTTTTTTTTTTTTCCAGTTTCACTGAAAATATGTTCCTGTGCACGACCCCTAAAAGAACTGAATGCATGCATTGTTTATTTGTGACGCCATAAAATCCAGGAAATGCATTCAGCTTAAGTTTATCCAGGTAAAATATTGTGTATTTCTTTGTACCGTGAGCGTTTTGTTTTATTCCCATGCATGTGACCAGTGCACACATTTTATAAATCAAAACCCATGAAACAGAATTCTGCAGTTAATAGGAGCTTTAAACATTTTGTGAACCAATAAGGGGATAGCTGCCTTTTATAGAATCTTAGTTACCTGGATAATTAGCAATACTCAAAATAAAGAGGCGATCATAATTTAATCTTCAGGGTTATGGTTGCAAGCTAGGGCTGCACAGTTAATCACATTGCTATCACAATGTCCATCTCTGCAGTTAATAATCGCACAAAATGCTGCAGTTTTAATTAAAATAACGTGTTATTTTGTAAACAGTGCTGTACAAACTTGATTTTTTTTAAATGCAACTTAATATTTGATTTGAGAAGAACATTTAAAAATGATCAATTTTCCTCTGCATTTTTCTTGATTGCAAGGCAAGTAGACTCAAGAAGCAACAACAACAAAAAAATAAGATGTAAATAATCAAAATTGTAGTGCAAATCACAACATTTGGGGCCATAATTGCAATTGCACATTTTTGTTAAATTTTGCAGCCCTACGAAAAACTAACAATTTTTTTTTTTATCTTTGCAGCTCATCATGGGGGGCAGGAAGCTGCTGTTTGCTGCTCTTTTCTGCCTTTTCTTGGCAACATTTCCTTCTCAAATAGGTAATCTAATCTTTCATTGTCAGCACTAGCATAGCGCACACTCTTTGTTTGGCTACCTCATTGATGTTTCTCGCGGCTGTGTACTGGTCGGTGTTTGGGGTGTACCCGCCTGTGTTACACACCTGTCTTTGTGTCTGCAGCGACTGTCGCTGTCATGTCAGTTGACCTGGGCAGTGAGTGGATGAAAATGGCAATTGTGAAACCGGGTGTTCCGATGGAGATTGTTCTGAACAAGTGAGTATAAGCGTCTGTCTTCATCTCTTGACAGTTAAGTGGACACAAAGTTATACTGCTTATTTTTATGAAGCACGTTAAATAGATGGACAAACATGCATTTTTTTCTCCCATCTTTTCTTTTAGGGAGTCGAGGAGGAAAACACCCACAGTTGTATGCCTTAAGGAGAATGAGCGACTCTTTGGAGACAATGCATTGGCAGTGGTATGACTTCTTAAGTGACAAATGTGTTTAAATAATCAGACCTCAACAGTTCACTGTTGGAGCATTCAGATGAGCTCAGATAGACTATTCATTGTTTGCCATTAATGGTCACATCTTGTGTTACATTTTAGTCTGTGAAGAACCCCAAAACTGTTTATAGACGCCTCCAAAGCCTCCTGGGTAAAAAGTACAACAACCTCTGGGTGGCGCTTAACCAGAGACATTTCCCTGAGCACCAGTTGCGGGAAGACCCAGTGAGAGGCACAGTCTACTTTCAGCACTCGGAGTGAGTCTCTTCCTTTGTCCGCTTCTCAGCTTTGTTCTGTTTAAAGGAGATCTACTGAACTTTTTTTTTTTTTAAATTTAATGAAATCCATCACTGCTGTGTGGAAAATGTGTTTGCTAATGTAAAGAAGAAGCGGTAACCTATCGACCTACGCCAACAGAGTCAACGTGGGTAGGGCAGTGGCCTGAGTCTGCATATCTGACTTTATTATGACAGTTAAAACCACCAAATTTTAACACAAGCTAGAATGGGGTCTGGGACACCTGAATGACCAGTGATGTTAGTTTTTCACTTGACCTTGAAGATCAGTAAGGTCTGAAAATGGGTCATGGTGTCCAACAGAACTGAAGCAGAAAGTCAACCAGGAATTTTCCTGCTATATGACATTCCAGCTGGGATAGGGTTGTTAGGTGTGGGTCTGCATTTCTGTTTAGTGCAGTTCTAATTTCCTTTGCTGCCTCTGTCACTCTCTATTGTTATTTTTTATTCAGAGGGCTTTGGACCAGTTTTTCTGCAAAAGTGACATACCATGTAGGCTCCTGATAGTCACTTGGCTCTCTATGCCCCAGTACAGGACTGACACAGACGTTGCCCTTTTCCTTTGAGAGCCAAACATGAGCATCTCCATCCCCTCCCCCCAAAAAGCCACAAAAGCATTAAAAACAGAAGGAAATTCTGCTGTATCACACTGCTGGGATGTGAAAATGTGGTCTTTTATTCTGCTTCAGCCACTTACGTTTTCAGCTGACAGCGGGGTCGTTTGGACATGCTACCCTACAAAGTGTTTTAAGTTCAATACAAATGTCAGATGTAACAGCTACACTACCTGTTGTGACTAACATTAGCAGCATGGCGGTACAGTGGTTAGCACTGCTGCTCCCCAGGCTAGAAGGTTCCTGGTTCAAATCTCCCAGGGTGGCAGGTGTAGGAACCTTTGTGTGGCGTTTGCGTGTTCTTCCTGTGCTTGTGGGTTTACTCCTGGTGGTCTGATTTCATCAAACAAACCAAAGGCATGCATGTTGGATTAACTGGTGAATCTAAATTAGCCTTAGCTCTCTCCAATAAGACTGTAGGATAGGGGTTAGAGGTTACTAGTTATGTGCTTTTAGTGGTCTCTGAGATTAGAAAAACCATGCATATTCTTATGAGAACTTGTTCAGTTTGTTCAAATAAATTTTCTACATTTTGTTTTTTTTTCTGTTATTTTTTTAATCCAGTTGTCTAATGTGTGTTCCTAAGGGGATGACTATATCTCATCCACTGGATAACAGATACACTACAAGAGGGGGGGGGGGGGATGAAAAGTTCATTGTGGTCAAATTTGACCAAATGCGGTTTCTTTCAACCGCAGGGATCCAATCACTGCAACACTGATGGAAGAAGTGTGTGGACCTAAGGGGAGACCATGTTGAAAAATAAACCACATTTGGTCAAATTTGACCACTGTAATCTTTTCAGCCTTTGAATTTTCAGCCCCCCTCCCCCCCTCGTAGTATAGGGTTAGCTGTTTTTGGTTTGTACTGATATGCCACATTTTGTCTTTCCAAAAGAGCACAAGTCCTCCTTAACCTGAATTTTATTTTAATTATGTTGCCAAGATTAGAAACATCTTGTGTCAGTGCTGCTGAGCAGCTAGTTCATACATTTATTACTTCCATATTGGATTATTTATTTAGATTGTCTACAATTTCTGAAGTATTTACACTTGAGCAACATAAAGCAATGTAGACCAGTTGATCAGCATCTAATACTTTCCCAGGCAGACCCATCTTAAGTTTCACTGGCAAGAAAGCGTTTATCACATTTTGTCCTCTTGTTACGTTTGTTACCAGAGAAACTCAGTACACGCCTGAAGAGCTCCTTGGGATGGTGCTCAATTATTCTCGTGGACTGGCTCAGGACTTCGCAGGTTCCGTCACAGTATATGATACTTTCATATAATTCTAGCTCATGACTTCATTGTTCCGTGCTAATAATCCCTCCCATCCACAGAACAACCAATCAAAGATGTGGTGATCACCGTCCCAGCCTTCTTCAACCAGGCGGAGCGCAGAGCTGTGCTGCAGGCTGCACAGATGGCGGGTCTGAAGGTCCTTCAGCTTATCAACGACAACACTGCCGTGGCCTTGAACTATGGAGTCTTCAGGAGGAAAGACATTGACAACACAGCCAAGGTGAACATTCAGCATCACTCCTAGTCACATATTGTTCACATATGAGTTTATATGCTTTTTATAATCAAAAATGTTTACTCTGCCATAGTTTGAAGTATTTTAAGATAAACTGTTACAAGAGGGTTGATTTAAAGACAAGGAGATGAGGCAAATAGAGTGGGAAAGTTCAACTACTGGCTTCTTGAACCAAACCATGGACTGTGTCAACCTAAAATACTCATTCTGCTGACTTCCTATTTCATGTTTATATGTTTTATGGTGCATTTAAACCAAATGCAAAGCAATATTTGGTTCATTCCTGCCAAGCCGGAAGCAGCTGATGTGATGAGGCATCTGTTCGTTCACATTTCACAGAAATCGCTACCCCTCCTAGGCATTTGCCCCGATGCTTACCCAACACACTCACAATGATCCTGAAGTGGGTCTGTGTCCAGGTTGTGGTCAAAGTCAGGAGATCTGAGCACTCTCTGATTTCCTGGTGATTTGGTCAGTCCTGGAATGAGCTAGTCCATAACTGATCATCTGGTTTTTGTGCAGTTACATGCAAATCTGCTTTCACAATTTGGAGTTTGTTCAATTGTGTAAAAATGGTTGTAATAGCCAGTCAGTGTTGAGATTCTGCCATCACTGAAAGTGAGTATCAGTAATTTGAAGATGAGGTTTGTATCCCCCCATGAAATCTGCCACTGATCTGGTAATGAGAGCAGCTCATCAAACTGGACACTGGTCATCCTCAGTTAGCGCTGAAAACAACTGTCATCAAGACACATCTGCTGGAGGAGCTGGTGAAATTCTCCCATGTGCCCCGCAAGTTAATGTTGTGAAGTGAAATATGGGATTTCTACAACAGTTGTACAAGGCAGCAACAGATGTTGTCTTGTATCTGTTGTGCAGTTGAAACTCCTTCAGTAAGATATTGGGATCTTCAAAGAAGGTGGAGGCATGGAATATTGCGCTCGCTTCAGAGTGTTCTTTTTATATTATAAGCAAATGAAGTAAAAATGAATTTTTCATTTAAATATAGTGTGAACTGTACATGGTGATGATGGTCAAACATGCAATACACATTGGTGGGTTAGTGAATGAATTGGACTAATCACATTCAGTGACCGCTAAAATCCAAGCAAGAAGAATGTGGCATCATTGAACAACTTAGAATCTTTACACATTTTTTTTTTTAATTCATGTTGATGGGATCAAATGTTTAAAAGTTATTAAACATTTTAGGGAAATAATTAGTTCGCTGGTCTGGTTCTTTCTTTTTCAGAATGTGATGTTTTATGATATGGGCTCAGGCAGCACTACAGCCACCATCGTCACCTATCAGACTGTCAAAACCAAAGATTCTGGCACCCAGCCTCAGCTCCAGATCCGAGGTGTAGGGTGAGTGTCTGATTATTAATTTGTTCTTGCAGAAAGGGCAGCTTCTCACTGTCAGGCACACCAGCGGCACCAAAAACACAACATCCTATCATTTACAGGACTACTCAAAAATTGATGAGTGAATATTGAATACATTTTTCATAGGATTAGTTTGTAGCACTTGAGTGTTAGATAATGGTGGCAACCTGGATAGGGCTGTGCTGAATTAGTTTTAGGTCTTTGGGAGTGATTCACAGAGAACATCCGCCAGTCTTATTTCTTTTTCAGTGGAATGTGTATTATCAGCATCAGTGTTTTTGTTTTGTTTTGTTTTTTTTTAAGAAATGTGGCTTTTCTTATGAATTTGGAACTTCTTTGTAAATTTACAACTTTTCAATAAATTGCAGCTCTTAGACAATTTTTCTCAAATTTTTATTGTTATAAATATACATTTTTTTTCTTGTAAATTACATATTTTTTTCCTCTTAATTTTGCAGCTTTCCTTGTAAATTTAGGCCTTTTTTCTCAAAAGTTTTCTATTTTTAATCGCATAAATTTAAATTTTTTATATTGGCACATTTATTAATGTAAATGTGACTTTTTGACCAAGTTATTACCTTTTTTTCCCCCTTCTAAATTTGTGAGAATTTTTTTTTTTTTTTAGCTTATCTGGGTGTCTGACCCAGAGACAAGCTTGTGATTGGCATGTATTTGTTGTTGGCATTATGGAAAATGTTAGGTCCAGGTCAAAGTTTTTTTTGTAGATTCAGATGAGGCAGGGTATGCTTTGCTGCCATCTTTTCTTCAGTATTGTGTTGGTGTGATGTTTCTACTCTCCTGTCAAGTGACAGGAACCTGGTCTGTTATGCTCACAGTAGCTACGGTATATAAAGAGGTAGCGCATCAACTTTTGGTACAGCGATAACCAAATTTGTCACCACGTAGCTTTCTTCTCATATAATTTCTAATGAATCACAGAGGCAAATCGATACTTTAACTCTGCAAGGACGATTGTCGCAAATTCACCTGAAATTGCTTCCAGTGTGAATGAACCCGGGTTGGTGTATGTATTCCACTATTGCTGGTTGATGCCTATTCATTACATACCCACAAGTAACAGTTACTCCTCATGTGACTTTTTTGTGACTGTGATGATGGAATAGCAATCATTGTTCATAAAGATGTTGTTATTGAATTTCAAAGCCCTGTTTCAGTAATGGCGGGTTCAATAAAATGATCTGCATACCTGAGACTAGATAATTTGTTTAATTACTATCATGCCCAATTATGCCTAACATCACTATTTTGCATCATAGCTAAATATATATCTATTGTGTGTGCTGTATTCAAATTAACCATCCATCTTCTACCGCTTTTCCGGAGGTCCGGGTCGCGGAGGCAGCAGTTCAAGCAGAGAAGCCCAGACTTCCCTCTCCCCAGCCACCTGCTCCAGCTCTTCAGAGAGGATACCAAGGCGTTCCCAGACCAGCTGGGAGACATAGTCTCTCCACCGAGTGCTGGGTCTGCCCCGGGGTCTCCTCCCGGTGGGACGTGCCTGAAACGCCTCAAGTGGGAGGCGTCCAGGAGGCATCCTAATCAGATGCCCATACCACCACAACTGACTCCTTTCAATGTGGAGGAGCAGCGGTTCTACTCTGAGCCTCTCCCGGATGACTGAGCTCCTCACCCTATCTCTGAGGGTGAGTCCAGCAATCCTACGGAGAAAGCTCATTTCAGCCGCTTGTATCCGTGATCTCGTTCTTTCGGTCATGAGCTTTGGGTAGTGACCGAAAACCATGTCGCGAGAAATGGTTAAAGCTCGTGACCATAGGTCACAAGCTTTAACCATTTCTATTAACCTTAACCGTTTCTTTAACCATTAACCATTTCTATTTAATTTGGTGTCTATTTGACAGCAAAAAACCACATTTTTTAATATAATTGTAAATATATTTAGGCCTTAAATGGTTAATAATAATCAATAGTAATGCCTCTTTGTATCCTAACAGTCAGACTTGGTGTTGGAAATCTATTTGCAATAATCTCTCCTCACAGCACAGGCTCAATAATCTGACTGATTTATCTTGTATCTCTCTGGCCGCACTCAGTTTATTCAATTAAAAACATTTAAATCCCACTCATCTCTCCTCTCTTCTGACATTCCCCAAGCCTCTGTCTTGGGCCCCTTTTATTTACCATTTACAGTACCTCCTCCGTCTTGGCCATATATTGCACAGGTGTAACATTCAATTCCACTGCTATGCAGATGACACCCAGCTCTACCTGTCCACCAAACCCACTTCTACACTCCCACCCACCTTCCTCTCTGATTGTCTACAGAAAATCAGATCCTGGTTTTCCATCAACTTCCTAAAACTTATCAGTGACAAAACTGAATTTCTTATTCAATCGTTTAATCCTTTTCAGGTTGCCGGGGGCTCCAGACATCAATAATGCCACCCGTTGAGCTTATTTCCACTTGCGTAACATCTCCCATCTCGATCCATCCATCCATCCCTCTCACCCAACAGTGCTGCTTTTCTGATTGACAACCTGGTCACATCCCGTCTTGATTACTGTAACTCCCATCTGTTTGGTCTACCAAACAAGTCCAACCATAAACTGCAACTGGTTATGTTGTTTCTGTTTTTCCTGACAGTTTTGTAGGGTGACCTTGAGTGTCCTAAATGGCTCAAATAAATAGTTTATTATTATTTAATAGGGCGGCGCGGTGGAAGAGTGGTTAGCACTGCGGCAGCACAGCAACTCACCCTTGGCCGGGAGATCCTGGGTTCGATCCCAGCCCCAGACCAACAGTGATCTGTGTGGAGTTTGCATGTTCTTCCTGTGTCTGCGTGGGTTTACTCCGGGATTTCTCCGGTTTCCTCCCACATGCCAAAAACATGCAAGTTAGGTTAATTGGCATCCAACTGGGGATTCTAGATTAGTCCTTAGGTATGACTGTGAGAGTGAATGGTTGTCTGTCTCTCTGTGTTGGCCCTGCGATGGACTGGCGCTCTGTCCAGGGTGTACCCTGCCTCTCGCCCAAAGATGCTGGGATAGGCTCCAGTCCCCTCCCCCCCCCCCCCCCCCCCCCCCCCCGCAACCCGAAAAGGATTAAGCGGAAGAAGTTTTTCTCCTCTCGGCGCCACACCAGTCGGCTGCCTTTTGCAACAGCGGCTCGATTCCGAGTTTTTTTTTCCCTTCCTCTCTCTTTTGATCACTTTTTTTTTTCACCCCACTTATATCACGGACACACAGATCGTCCTAAATGTCTCCTGAGCCGGTGGACGGAGCCACTGTCTATAGCAGGATACGATACAGCAGAGAACAGCTGCTAGCATTCAACCGCCACCCGGTCCCATTGGAAAAACTCGACATACCGAGTGAACTGAGGCGAAAACGCCGCGGCTGCCGGGCTGGAGTAAGGCGGAGGACAAAAAATATAAGGTACAGACCCTCCCTTCCATCTGTTGTCATGGGAAATGTACGGTCGATACTGGGAAAGTTAGATGAGCTAGCGGCTATCTCCCGTTATGATAGCACATACCGGGAGTGCTCTCTCCTTTTGTTTACTGAGACGTGGCTAACTGAACTAGCAGCAGATGCTAACATTGAGCTGGAGGGTTTTCACATGATACGAGCTGACCGAACACCAGACAGTGGCAAGGCTAGGGGCGGTGGAGTGATCATGTATGTTAACAACAACTGGTGCAGACCGGGACATATCACTGTTAAACAACGACACTGCAGCAAAGACATTGAGTTGCTAGCTGTTAGCATGAGGCCTACATATCTCCCGAGAGAACACTCACACGTGATCTGCATTGTTGTTTATGCAAATCCGACGGCGAACGCTGGGACAGCACGTGACGTCATCCATTCAGTAACCAGCAGGCTGCAGACAGAACACCCAGATGCTCTTCTCCTCATCTCAGGCGATTTCAACCATGTTTCACTGTCTCCCATTCTACCCACGTTCACCCAGTATGTCACATGCCACACTAGAGACAATAAAACACTGGATTTATTCTACGCAAACACTAAGGAGGCGTACACCTCATCACAACTACCCCCACTCGGGAGATCGGATCACAACTTGGTTCATCTCCGGCCGGTGTACAAACCCCTAGTGCACAGACAACCTCCGGCCATGCACACTGTGGAGTTATGGTCTGAGGAGACAATGGACACCCTAAAGGGCTGTTTTGAAGCCACCGCCTGGAAGCAGCTCTGCGATCCACATGGTGAGGACATCGATGGCCTCATTCACACCTTCACGGGCTACCTCAGCTTCTGTGTGGACAAATCCGTTCCCACCAAGACCATACGGCGTCACTCAAACAACAAACCCTGGATCAACCCTGAGATAAAAACACTTCTGAGAGAGAAGAAGAGGATCTTCAGGTCGGGGAACAGGGAGATGCTGAAGTCCGTACAGAGGGAGCTGAGGAGAAAGATCAGAGAAGGCAAGGACAGCTTCAGGAAGAAGATGGAGGACAAGCTGCAACAGAGCGACATCAGCGGGGTCTGGAGAAACCTCAAAACCATCTCGGGGCTCCAGAATACCTCCCCCCAGGCCACAGGGGGCAGGGAGTGGGCGAACAACCTGAATCTGTTTTTCAATAGATTTGACCAACCGCCCTCCCCCCTGACTGCACAACAACCACTGCTGCCTCTAAAGAAATCAAGTCCTGCTGCCCACTCCCCACTCTACCAACACCCCCCCACTCCCAACACACAGCCCCCCATCCTGACCCTGACCAGGACCCAGGTGAGGACGGAGCTGAGGAAGATCAAGGCGAGGAAGGCGCCGGGACCGGACGGCATCAGCGCAAAGCTCATCAAGTCCTGTGCAGACCAGCTGTGTGGGATTGTGACGTATATCTTCAACATGAGCCTGAAACTGGGGAGGGTACCACAGCTGTGGAAAACATCTTGTGTGGTACCTGTACCAAAAACTTCCCACCCCAAAGACCTGAACAGCTACAGACCGGTGGCCTTGACGTCCCACTTGATGAAGACCCTGGAGAGACTGCTCCTTGCTCACCTCCGCCCCCTGGTGGAACCAGCGATGGATCCACTCCAGTTCGCCTACCAGCATGGCATTGGGGTGGAGGATGCGGTGATCTTCCTCCTTCACCGTTCTCTGTCCCACCTGGAGAAGCCCGGGAATATGGTGAGGATCATGTTCTTTGACTTCTCCAGTGCTTTCAACACCATCCAACCGATGATCCTGAAGGACAAGCTGCTGCGCGCAGGGGTGGACCAGCACCTGTCATCATGGATCCTGGACTACCTCACGAACCGGCCTCAGTTTGTGAGAACCTGGGACTGTGTGTCCGACACGATCATCAGTAGCACGGGGGCCCCCCAGGGAACGGTGCTGGCTCCCTTCCTGTTCACTCTTTATACTGCGGACTTCTCACACAACACAACACACTGCCATCTACAGAAGTTCTCTGATGACTCTGCGATCGTTGGCCTCATCTCCAATGGAGATGAAGCTGAGTACAGAGGGCTTATCCAGGACTTCGTGGACTGGTGCCATCGGAACTGCCTCCAGATCAACGCGAGGAAAACTAAGGAGCTGGTGGTGGACTGCCGCAGGCATGGGCAGCCCCTCACAGTACCAGTAAATATACAGGGAACAGACATCGAGATGGTGACATCCTATAAGTACCTGGGTATTCATCTGAACAATAAACTAGACTGGTCACACAATACTGATGCACTCTACAAGAAGGGACAGCGCAGGCTGTTCCTGCTGAGGAGACTCAGGTCTTTTGGTGTACAAGGGGCGCTGCTGAAGTCATTCTATGACACGGTGGTGGCATCAGCCATCACTTTTGGAGTGGTCTGCTGGGGCAGTGGCATTACTGCAGCCGATAGGAAGAGACTGAACAAACTGATTAAGAAAGCTAGCTCTGTCCTGGGGCAGCGCCTTGATCCGATGGAGGAGATAGGAGAGAGAAGGACGGTGGCTAAACTGTCATCTCTGCTGGAGTCCGAGTTCCACCCTATGCAGGACATACTGAATGCACTGAGGAGCTCATTTAGCAGCAGACTACATCATCCCAGGTGCACAACCGAGAGGTTTCGTAGGTCCTTCCTACCAACGGCTGTCAGACTGTACAACCTAAGCAGGGCTGCTCGCAGAGATAGCAAAAAGACGTAACAAACTAATAGTTTTTTGAATGCAAAAGATGCAATAGACTTACACAATGGTCCTCTCCGGCATACAACTAGGAACATACCGGTCGCTATGGAGGGTGAGAATATGTATGGGCACATAATCATACCATGTAGGATAACTAAGTAGACGGTTATGCTGTTTCATTCCATCTAGCAACAATGCTCTGCACTGTGTGTGTTTATATATTTGCATATTTATT
This sequence comes from Pholidichthys leucotaenia, assembly GCA_020510985.1. Taxonomy (NCBI): domain Eukaryota; kingdom Metazoa; phylum Chordata; class Actinopteri; order Cichliformes; family Pholidichthyidae; genus Pholidichthys; species Pholidichthys leucotaenia. The sequence continues at coordinate 207,507,160 of CM035839.1, forward strand.
CCATCTAGCTACAATGCTCCGTACTGTGGGTGTTTATATATTTATATATCTACATATTATTCCATCTAGCTACATTGCTCCGCACTGTGTGTGTTTATATACTTGCATATTTATTCCACCTAGCTGCAATGCTCCGTACTGTGGGTGTTTATATATTTACATATTTATTCCATCTAGCTACAATGCTCTGCACTGTGTGTTCATATATTCATATATTTATTCCATCCAGCTACAATGCTCTGCACTGTGTGTCTGTGTGTGTGTGTATATATATATATTTTATAGTAATACGTACATATGTTTATTAGCTGCTCTTGCTTGCTTGTTTTTTTTTCTTGCCTTCTGATTGTTGCTCTGAGTGTTGCTATCCCTGTGCTGTTGCAATCCTGGAATTTCCCCGTTGTGGGACTAATAAAGGCTTATCTTATCTTATCTTATCTTAAGATGAATGAATGAATGATTTTAATAATCAGACATGACGGCGTGAGTTAGTTGTGATTTACTCCTCAGAGTTCTCCTGCTGTTGCTCTAGGTTTGATCGTGGGCTGGGGGGCTTTGAGATGGACCTGCGGCTCCGGGACCATCTTGCCAAACTATTCAATGAACAGAAGAAGAGTAAGAAGGACGTAAGGGAGAACCACCGGGCCATGGCCAAGCTCCTCAAAGAAGCTCAGAGGCTTAAGACTGTGCTGAGTGCAAATGTGGACTTCATGGCACAGGTAAGTCTGGAGACATGAACTTGTAAATTCTCATTTTCATTTTGCTGCGTTTGTATCCAGTATTTTGGAAAACTCTTTTGAGAGCGACATGAATAGAATGACAAACCACATATTAATGCTCAATTATGTCTGGTATAGAACAGCTTGTGAAACTCTCCTCATTCAGTCTACAGTGCATCCAGAAAGTATTCACAGCACTTCACTTTTTCCATATTTTGTTATGCTACAGCCTTATTCCAAAATGGATTAATTAATTTTTTCTCAAAATTCTTCACACAATACCTCATAATGACAGCTTGAAAAAAGTTTGAGATTTTTGCAGATTTATTAAAAATAAAAAGCTAAGAAATCACATGTACATAAGTATTCACAGCCTTTGCTCAATACTCTGTTGATGCACCTTTGGCAGCAATTACAGCCTCAAGTCATTTTGAAAATGATGCCAAAAGCTTGGCACACCCACCTTTGGGCAGTTTCGTCCATTCCTCTTTGCAGCACCTCTCAAGCTCCATCAGGTTGGATGGGAAGCGTCGGTGCACAGCCATTTTCAGATCTCTCTAGAGATATTCAATTGGATTCAAGTCTGGGCTCTGGCTGGGCCACTCAAGGACATTCACAGAGTTGTCCTGAAGCCACTCCTTTGATATCTTGGCTGTGTACTTAGGGCCATTGTCCTGCTGAAAGATGAACCATCGCCCCAGTCTGAGGTCAGGAGCGCTGTGGAGCAGGTTTTCATCCAGGATGTCTCTGTACATTGCTGCATTCATCTTTCCCTCTATCCTGACTAGTCTCCCAGCTCCTGCCTCTGAAAAACATCCCCACAGCATGATGCTGCCACCACCATTCTTCACTGTAGGGATGGTATTGGCCTGGTTATGAGCGGTGCCTGGTTTCCTCCAAACATGACGCCTGGCATTCACGCCAAAGAGTTCAATCTTTGTCTCATCAGACAAGAGAATTTTGTTTGCATGGTCTGAGAGTCTTTCAGGTGCCTTTTGACAAACTCCAGGCGGGCTGCCATGTGCCTTTTACTAAGGAGTGGCTTCCGTCTGGCTATTCTACCATACAGGCCTGATTGGTGGATTGCTGCAGAGATGATTGTGCTTCTGCAAGGTTCTTCTCTCTCCACAGAGGAACACTGGAGCTCTGATAGTGTGACCATCGGGTTCTTGGTCACCTCCCTGACTAAGGCTCTTCTCCCCCGATCGCTCAGTTTAGATGGCTGGCCAGCTCTAGGAAGAGTCCTGGTGGTTCCCAACTTCTTCCATTTATGGAAGATGGAGGCTTCTGTGCTCATTTGGACCTTCAAAGCCGCAGAAATTTTTCTGTACCCTTCCCCAGATTTGTGCCTCTAGACAATCCTGTCTCATAGGTCTACAGACAATTCCTTTAACTTTATGCTTGTTTGTGCTCTGACATCCACTGTCAACTGTGGGACCTTATATAGACAGGTGTGTGCCTTTCCAAATCATGTCCAATCAAATGAATTTACCACAGGTGGACTCCAATGAAGCTGTAGAAACATCTCAAGGATGATCAGTGGAAACAGGATGCACCTGTGCTCAATTTTGAGCTTCATGGCAAAGGCTGTGAATGCTTATGTACATGTGATTTCTTAGTTTTTTATTTTTAATAACTTTGCAAATATCTCAAAAAAACTTTTTTCACATTGTCTTTATGGGGTATTGTGTGTAGAATTTTGAAGGGAAAAAAAATTAATTTAATCCCTTTAGGAATAAGGCTGTAACATAACAAAATGTGGAAAAAGTGAAGCGCTGTGAATACTTTTTGGATGCACTGTAACTACATCAATGGCTTTGATCTGCTTTACTCCACAAGCTGACACAGTATATGAAAGAACCAGTATGAGTGAACCAGTTAAAGTACTGTATTTTAAATATGCAAACTGCAACATAATAAAAGCATATTGGGGGGGGGGGCAATTTGAAAAAGTTTCAAGATTTTTCTCTCCATTCGACAAATAAATTATACCATAGATACCGTGTTTATATACATTTTCTTCCTCCACTCTCGCAAAAGGGAGTGCACTCCCTGGTGCATGTACTTGAGGACAGTCTCCCTAATTTATTAAAAAAAAAAAACAAAAAAAAAAAACCCATGAGCTGGGCACGTCGAGGCTCATGCTTCTTCCCATGGCAAGCCTTGACACTTTCCATAGACAACTGAATTTCACTGACCAAGGAGATTATATTTAAAAAGCTCCTTGGTCTGACTGGGTTTGTTATAGTTTTGGCGTATTTGCACTCACTAGCCATGTTTACATGGACACAAGTAACCGGATTAAAAGCCTGATCAGAATAAAAATGCTTCATGTAAACACGCCAATCTGAATGCTCTGACCCGATCACACTCATTCGGATCAAAATTTCCTTCCGATTGAGACGGGTGTGTTGTGTAGTTATTTATGATATTAACATTTTGTACTTTTATTTGTGAGGCACGGTGTGGTGGCTCTCGCTTCCGGCCTCGCCACCACATGTGCCTATAAAAGGGCAGCAGGCAGGAGGGGCGGTCTCTTTGCCACCCTCTCTGGCTGACGGTTGTATGTGTGGTGTGTTTTACCTGTGCCTCTTTAATAAACGTGTGTTCAGTTCGACACCTGGCCTCGTCTTTGGCTCCATATTCAGACATAACATTTGGCGACGAGATTAAAAGTTGATTAAAATGAGATGTGGAAGTGTGTGGGTCTGAAATTCAGCCGTTTTTGGAGCGCCCTGGTGAGCCATCGGTTCCCTGGTTGAGGTGGTGCACCACTTTCTGGACACACATGGTGGCACTGAACCGTGGGAAGCTGGAGAAATTGAGGGCACGTGAGTTGTTGTTGCACAATTTTGCAGTGGAGGAATAGCGTGTTCTGAGCACACTGGGTGACTGTGATAGTTTTGTTGAAGTGGTTGAGCTAATGGCGTGCTATTTTCGCGCCCTGGAAAACGTCATGGTTCGCAGGATTCAGTTTCAACAGCGCCGCCAATGGGTGGGCAAGTCTATTCAGCGGTTCGTGGCAGACTTGGGGCTGTTGGTCAGCCGTTGCCACCTCGGCCGATTGGAAGAGGAGATGATTTGCGATCAGTTGGCAGCGTATATCAACGGCGCTGCTATTAGGTCGAAGCTGCTTACGTTTTTGAGTGAACTGACACTGCCCACAACCATCGACCATTGTCAGCAGTTGTGCTGGAAGCTGTGGATAAACTGTCACGGGAGCTGAGTGAGAGCTTGTCACACCAACATGTGGGATCACAGTTGATTGCGCATGCAGTGGATCAGGTCAGCATGAAAAGCATGGAGGACGATGCTAACGCTGGGAATGTGAGGTCCGCCCCGGGAAAGCCCAAAGGTGAGGGTTGTGGGTCCACGAAGCACCGTTTTGAGGCCAGAGGTTATTCGGCAAGAACGGAGCGCTGCAGCAAGTGTGGTCACTTGCTTCATGTCACCAGGGTATGCCACAGATCCAAGCAAGGAAGTCTGTGGCACAAAGAGGACTCTTGTGCACCCACGGTTGTCCATGCTGTGTCCCCAAGTACCAATGGACACACGTATTGTATGGTGGAGTGGGACGGGGTGGAAGTGCTTTTATGGATTGACATGGGAGCGGTGGGCTCCATGCTGGATTGGACAGCTGTGAGATGTTTTTCCCGTCACGTCAGGATTGAGAGTGACCCGGCGCCGCTTTGTAGTTGTGGAGGAGGACGGCTGGCCACAGTGGGAACGTGGGAACTGACAACTCGGTGCAAATCGGCTGAGATGTGGGACCATCCGATTCTGGGAGTAGTAGACGGCGCAGTGTGGGATGAGGAACTGCTTGGCACCCTGGAGAGTGAGCAAGACCAATATTGCTCAAGGTCATCACAGGAGAGTCCCTGTGCCAGAGCTCAAGTCACCCTGGATGAGGGTACTGGGCGGCACATGCTTATCTCCAGCTGTCAGACGGCTCGTGGAGGCACCCGAATGAGCTGCAGCGTGCCTGGGAGGAGACTGTGGGACGTTGGCCTGGATGAGCAGAGCATCCGATGGTGAGGAAGAGGAGGCGCAACCAGCTGTGGCCCGGGAGGCAGACCGCCTCCAGGGGTCGACTGAGGAAAGGACAGTCCAAGGGGGCCCACGGGGTTGTTTTCTCCAGCCGTGTGTACATAAGTTGATTATGTGTGTGTATAGGTTGTATGTCGTTTGTATATATTTCTGGGGATTATTTTATGTATTTTGTTTTAGTTTGGGAGACACGGCAGTAATTTTGGCTATAAATGGACTCTCTTTTAGCACAGGCGGCAGAATAATCTGCTTTGCCGTGTGGGGTGGGACGGTAGTCTACCTGTTCCCCCTAGTTTTAGTTGTTTGGGTGTGAGTGTGTTAGGCCTCATATGATACAGTATCTTCTTCATTTTAGTGCATGATTTGGGTCCTAAATTGGGGTGGGTCTGAATTGTGTATGTGTGTTTTGGACTTTTGTGAAGGGGGTGATGTTGTGTAGTTATTTATGATGTTAATATTCTGTGCTTTTAAGATAAGATAAGATAAGCCTTTATTAGTCCCACAACGGGGAAATTCCAGGATTGCAACAGCACAGGGATAGCAACACTCAGAGCAACAATCAGAAGGCAAGAAAAAAAAGCAAGAGCAGCTAATATACATATGTACATATTACTATAAATATATATATATATACACACACAGTGCAGAGCATTGTAGCTGGATGGAATAAATATGTAGATATATTAACACCCACAGTACAGAGCATTGCAGCTAGGTGGAATAAATATGTAAATATATAAACACACACAGTGCGGAGCAATGTAGCTAGATGGAATAAATATATAGATATACTGTATAAATATAAACACACCCAGTGCGGAGCATTGTAGCTAGATGGAATAAATATGTAAATGTATAAACACACACAGTGCGGAGCATTGTAGCTAGATGGAATAAATATGTAAATGTATAAACACACACAGTGCAGAGCATTGTTGCTAGATGGGATGAAACAGCACAACCGTCTACTTAGTTATCCTACATGGTATGATTATGTGCTCATACATATTCTTACCCTCCATAGCGACCGGTATTTTCCTAGTTGTATGCCGGAGGGGACCATTGTGTAAGTCTATTGCATCTTTTGCATTCAAAAAACTATTAGGTTGTTATGTCTTTTTTGCTATCTCTGCGAGCAGCCCTGCTTAGGTTGTATAGTCTGACAGCCGTTGGTAGGAAGGACCTGCGAAACCTCTCGGTTGTGCACCTGGGATGATGTAGTCTGCTGAGCTCCTCAGTGCATTCAGTATGTCCTGCATAGGGTGGAACTCGGACTCCAGCAGAGATTTTATTTGTGAGGCACAGTGTGGTGGCTCTGGTTTCCGGCCTCACCACCACATCTACCTATAAAAGGGCAGCAGGCAGGAAGGGCAGTCTCTTTGCCACCCTCTCTGCCTGACGGTTGTATATGTGGTGTGTTGTGCTGCCTCTTTAATAAACGTGTGTTCAGTTCGACACCTGGCCTCATCCTTGGCTCCACATTTAGACATAACAGGGTGGGTTATGCCAATTGTTAATCTGATTGGTGCACATATAAACACTTATTCCGAAGTTTGGGTCAAATATGTTTACTGCGTATGTCTGTACGTCAGTCACATGTCGACGTGACATATTTCCGCCTTTACAGCAGCTCGCGGGAGTAAAACAAAACTGGTCTGTATCGTCCTGCTGTCTCCCTCTGTTTGTCATATGCAGAAGTACAGTGGTGTGAAAAAGTGTTTGCCCCTTCCCTATTTCTCTTTTTTTTTTTGTATGTTTGTCACACTTAAATGTTTCAGATCATCAAACAAATTTAAATATTAGACAAAGATGACACAAGTAAACACAAAATGCAGTTTTTAAACGAAGGTGTTTATTATTAGAGGTAAAAAAAAAATCCAAACCTACATGGCCTTTTGTGAAAAAGTGATTGCCCCCTAAACCTAATAACTGGTTGGGCCACCCTTAGCAGCAACAACTGCAATCAAGCGTTTGCGATAGTTGGCAATGAGTCTTTTACAGTGCTGTGGAGGAATTTTGACCCACTCATCTGTGCAGAATTGTTGTAATTCAGCCACATTGGAGGGTTTCGAGCATGGAACTGCCTTTTTAAGGTCATGCCACAGCATCTCAATCGGATTCAGGTCAGGACTTTGACTAGGCCACTCCAAAGTCTTCATTTTGTTTTTCTTCAGGCATTCAGAGGTGGACTTGCTAGTGTGTTTAGGCTCATTGTCCTGCTGCAGAACCCAAGTGCGTTTCAGCTTGAGGTCACGAACAGATGGCCAGACATTCTCCTTAAGGATTTTTTGGTAGACAGCAGAATTCATGGTTCCATTTACCACAGCAAGTCTTCCAGGTCCTGAAGCAGCAAAACAGTCCCAGATCATCACACTACCACCACCATATTTTACTGTTGGTATTAGGGATGGGCATAATTAACCGATTAACCGATAATTGATCATTAAGAATTTCACCGAGGAAGTTCATTTTCGTCGACAAACCAATTTTTTTTTTAAACAATCCGAATGTAGGTTATTAGGCCTAGTGCACCGCCGTCCTCAAACAATGCAATGCATTTAACTGTGCCACTGGCAAAATTTGGGCACCAGGGGGCAACATTACACCATCGCTGTACCCTGGCGTGCCTCAGTTGATACATGCGAGCTTCCGTAGGTCAATCGCCAAATCATGAAGAGGTCGCGGCGAAGTGTTGCGTGGGACCATTTTAATTTAAAAAATGACCAGGTGTACTGCAATCACTGCAATGCAGCATACAGCGGCAGGACTGACGGTGACCAGAATTCGGTCACGTCTGACGCCAGAGCATGTGAATATGCTCATCTTTTTAAACAAAAATGGGTAGCCGTCTCTGTAATAATACTGGCGTCGTGATGCTATCCTGATAATTGGATATACAAAGGCCTTGTTGCCTTGTTACAGGCTTTTCGAGATTATTTTTATTTAGGGTAAAAAAACGGCTGTTCCGTTATGTTGTCATTGTCACTGACATGAGTTCACGTTTTACTGCCAAACACTGAACAAGCGCATTTTTTTTTTTTTAACAAAAAGCAGGCCTATAATTCTGACGCCGTGATATAATGGGATAGCCTACGTAAAGGCAAATTGTTGTGTAGCTAGCTTTCTTATTTTGATATCCTTGTTTTTAAATAAAGGAAAAGAAAAAAGTAAAAAGAAATATGTTCCGTTATGTGTCCTGTATGTGTCTCCCGTTATTGTCTGGCTCGCAACTTGAAGCCTCCCTCGTTTGCGCAATGCGCATGTGTTCACGTTTTACTGCAAACTTGTCTTGTTAATAAATTCATCCTCGAAGAAAAACACTCTGTATTTTTTTTATTATTATTCTCAATACATAAGAGTACAGTGATCCCTCACTTATCGCGTCACCCATAAATAATACGTAGTTCATTCTCTCAATCTCTCTCTCATATGATACGTGTGTGTGTGTGTGTAAGTGTACATACATACGTAGATGTAAATAAAGTGTACATAAATATGTTTTTAGAACTCTTTTATTCTTATAACAAGATACGTAACTCAAGATGAAGATGATTTACTGCACAGGTTAATGAGAGCTTTACTGCTCCTCAGGTGCTAGAGGTGCAGGATCGTCGAGGGAAGCTGCAGGAGGCGGCGTAGTGGCACGACGGGAAGACTATTTCGCACAAAATGGCACAAGAGAACAGCAAAAAGTTCCACGTGGCGAGACTAAGCAACACGAGCGATAAAGAGCAATGAATGCGGTCTTCCTTTACTGGGTGGGCGCTCGGCAGGGAGAGAAGCTGGGTAAAACGTCTCGGCCAATGAGCTTGCGGGGTGAAATGTCTTGGCCAATCAGCTTGCGAGATTCCCGAGCCGAGCCAACACGAGAACGGAGAGAAAGGTGAAGCGCGAAGTAGCGAGGGATCACTGTATAGGCATCATAGGCCTAAATGTGATTTTTTTTTTAATATAAAAATGTTAATGATTAACCGATTATTAATCATTAATTCTCCCGACGATCAACGAAGAAAATTTCACCGAATGCCCATCCCTAGTTGGTATGATGTTCCTTTTCTGAAATGCTGTTACTTTTACACCGGATGTAATGGGACACACACCTTCCAAAAAGTTCTACTTTTGTCTCATCAGTTCACAGAATATTTTCCCAAAAGTCTTGGATCATCAAGATGTTTTCTGGCAAAACTGAGACGAGCCTTTATTCTCTTTTTGCTCCGCAGTGGTTTTCATCTTGGATCTCTGTCATGCAGGCCATTTTTGCCCAGTCTCTTTCTTACGATGGAGTCATGAACACTGACCTTAACTGAAGCAAGTGAGGCCTGTAGTTCTTTGAATGTTGTTGTGGGATCTTTTGTGACCTCCAAGACGTCACAAAAGACCTCCCAAGAGTCGTCTTGGAGTCATTGCTGCGCTCTTGTTGTAATTCTGGTCGGCCGGCCACTCCTGGGAAGGTTCACCACTGTTCCATGCTTTCGCCATTTGTGGATGATGGCTGTCACTTTGGTTCGCTGGAGTCCCAAAACTTTAGAAATGGCTTTATAACCTTTTCCAGACTGATAGATCTCAATTACATTGTTTCTCATTTGTTCCTGAATTTCTTCGGATCACAGCATGATGTATTAGCTTTTGAGGATCTTTTGGTCTACTTCACTTTGTCAGGTAGGGCCTATTTAAGTGATTTCTTGATTGAGAACAGGTGTGGCAGTAATCAAGCCTGGGTGTGGCTAGAGAAATTGAACTCGGCTTTCCGAAGATGTGATAAACCACAGTTAATTTAGCTTTTAACAGGGGTGGGCAGTCATTTTTTCACACAGGGCCATTTAGGTTTGGAATTTTTTTTTACCCTTAATAATAAACACCTTCATTTAAAAACTGCATTTTGTGTATAAACCACATTCCAAATTATTATGCAAATGATATTTGTCTTTGATTTTCCTAAATAGTCGATGCAAATGAGTCAGTATAATTTTCACGTTATCAATAGTTAAAGCATAATTCAAATTTTATTGAACAAACCTCCCAATGATAACTACTTTTTTGCAAAATAAAAAAAAGCTCAAAATGCACTGTTCCAAATTATTATGCACAACAGAGTTTCAAAACATTTTACTGGTTGTAAAGAACTGAAAATGGTCATTTGTTGAATTTGCAACATTAGGTCATAGTTACTGAAATCAAAAGCTGTTTCAATCAAAAACATCTTAACAGGCCAAGTTACATGCTAACATAGGACCCCTTCTTTGATATAACATTCGTGATTTTTGCATCCATTGAACTTGTAAGTTTTTGGAAAGTTTCTGCTTGAATTTCTTGGCAAGATGTCAGAACAACCTCAAACAGCTGCTGTTTTGATGTGAACTGCCTCCCACCCTCATAGGTCTTTTGCTTGAGGATACTTCAGAGGTTCTCAATAGGGTTGAGGTCAGGGGATGATGAAGGCCACACCATAAGCTTCTCTCCTTTTATGCCCATAGCAGCCAATGACACAGAGGTATTCTTTGCAGCATGAGATGGTACATTGTCATGCATGAAGATAATTTTGCTACGGAAGACACAGTTCTTCTTTTTGTACCATGGAAGAAAGTGGTCAGTCAGAAACTCTATATACTTTGTCGAGGTCATTTTCACACCTTCAGGGACCCTAAAGGGGCCTACCCGCTCTCTCCCCATGATTCCAGCCAAAAACATGACTCCGGCACCTCTTTGCTGATGTCACAGACTTGTTGGGACATGGTAGCCATCCACCGGTCATCCATTACTCTATCCATCTGGACCATCCAGGGTTGCACGGCTATCATCAATAAACAAGACTGTTTGAAAATTAGTCTTTGTGTATTTCTGGGCCCACTGCCACATTTCTACTTGTGAGCATTGGTTAGGAGTGGCTGTATAGTAGGTTTATGCATAACTGCAAGCCTCTAGAGGATCCTACACCTTGAGGTTCATGGGACTTCAGAGGCACCAACAGCTTCAAATACCTGTTTGCTGCTTTGTAATGGCATTTTAGCAGCTGCTGTCTTAATCTGATGAATTTGTCTGGCAGAAACCTTCCTCATTATGCCTTTATCTGTACGAACCCCTCTGTGCTCTGAATCAGCCACAAATTTCTTCACAGTACGATGATCACTCTTAAGTTTCTGTGAAATCTCTGTTTTCATACTTTGCCAAAGCATTGCACTATTTGATGCTTTTCGGCAGCAGAGAGATCCTTTTTCTTTCCCATTGTACTTGAAACCTGTGGCTTGCTTAATAATGTGGAACATCCTTCTTAAGTAGTTTTCCTTTAATTGGGCTCACCTAGCAAACTAATTATGACAGGTGTCTGAGACTGATATCAGTGATCCAAAGAACCCTGAGACACAATACCATCCATTAGTTTAATTGAAAAACAAAAAAATGAATATTTATGACACTAAAATCCTATTTGCATAATAATTTGGAACACGGTGTACTTGTGTTATCTTTGTCTCATATTTAAATTTGTTTGATCTGAAACATGTAAGTGTGACAAACACAGAAAAATGGGAAATCAGGAAGGGGGCAAACACTTTTTCACACCACTGTATGTACTGCTGGACTTGTAGCTTCATTATGGAGACCAGCAGAAGCAAAAGTACAGTTTGAATAACACAATGCAGGTCCATTTCAAAAAGAGAGACACGAAGCAGGGTTTGTCTACATCGGAAGTTGCTTCTTCTTCTACTATTTCTGGAGTGTCGGATAATTCTGCGCATGTCAAAATGATTTAGTCAGTTCTAACGTGTGACACATGTAAACGCACGTCCTAATCAGATCAACTTTTTCAGGATCCATGTAAACAGTATAGTTCTGATCTGAATTGTAATCAGATTGAAGAAATTTTGCACATGTAACCATGGCTACTGTCTCTAACTGCTCAGTCGGCCTGGCAGAGGGAGGGAACGCGCCGCTCCTCATGAGACCGGAGGGCTGCACGGAGACCTCGGAGCTCGGCGAGGTTCTCTGCTGCACTGCAGAACAGACACACCAACTCGCATCACGGTTCATTTGTTTGCAGCGAATTGCAAACATGATTTATGACAAGAACTTTTAAAAAAAAATTACACAGTGAGGATATAAAGTGGAAACTGTTGGGGTGAACAATGGAAGGTGGGCTTGGTTGACCAGGAACTTGGGCTGTAATGGCTGTAATGGAGCTCTCTTCTCATCTGAAGGAGAAATTTCAAGTGTTTTTTCTAAACTAATCATAGTACAAACTATTCCCCGATGTATAAAATGGTAGACTTGAAAGAGGGTAGATTTTTTTTTTTTTTTTTTTCACGACTGTATAGGTATGATATTTACGCACTGTATGTTGAGGATTGGAATCTGTATGTATATTGGTATCTTAAGTATTTTTTTGTTTAAAAAAAAAAAAATCAGATCCACCTTGTTCGCCTACAATTGAATGCATTTACAGTGTTTTTTTTCTCTTCTCTTCTTTCCTTCAGGTGGAAGGTTTGATGGATGACATTGACTTTAAAGCTAAGGTGACCAGGAATGAGTTTGAAGAGTTGTGCGCTGATCTGTTTGAGAGGGTTCCTCGCCCAGTGCAGGACGCCCTCACTGCTGCAGAGATGAAGACGGTCAGTATTTCACTGTGTATATGAAATACACTGTAGTCTGTATGTTTCTAAAGTAAAGCAAGTTATCTGATTCTTTTACCAATTCACATGAATTGAACAAATCCCCGTGATTTCTGCACAACCTTGCAACTTTGTCCAGTCACCACAACTTTCTCACAATTTTTGGCCAATCTTTGTCATTTTACATAAATTTCACCAATTAAATTTGTCCTTGGGGAGCATGCCATCAGTCTAACCAATCAAATGCATCCCCCCCATGGCACTCTCGTATCCTTACTTCCTTGTTTACATGGAGATGCAGATGCATGATAATGATGTCTCTTATTATTACTCCTTGTTGTCACCCCGCTGGGTGGGTGAGCGGCAGCAGCGTCAACACCTACCTTGTGAACATAACTAGAGAAAGAAATGACATGGGCTTTTCAAATCGATACCATAGTTGTATCTATGAAAAATCTTGCATGAGTTTGAATTTGGGTGATCTCTGACCTTCAGGTCAAGGTCAGAAGTAATTTTTTTTTCCATAAATATGATAACTACAGAAAGAAATGATGCAGCCTTTAAATAAATATCATCTTATCTAAGACAGATCTTGGAGGTTCTTTGCACCCTGACCTCTGACTGTGGGTTTGGGGTCAAAAGGCCAAAGGTCAATGTTAACATTCCTTTGGCACTATTATTATAAAACGAGTAAAGCTAGGGTCAACAAACTTGGTACACATGTTCACCCTGAGACCCTGATCTCTGACTATGGGTTTGGGGTCCAACGGTCAAGGTTAGCATTTCCTTTGATCTATTACTATAAAACAAGTAAAGGTGGGGTTACCAAACTTTGTACACGGGTTCACCTTTTGATCCTGACTATCACTATGCTTTTGGAATCGCAAGGTCAAAATGCTATATAAAATCTAACCTTTTCCCCTGTACATTTGAGACTTCCTTCTCAAAAAAATTGACTTTTTTTTTTTTTTTTTTTTTTTAATAAATTGAAGACATTTTTCTTGTAAATTTGTGACTTTTCTCAATTGTAGACCTCCACAAGTCTGGTTCATCCTTGGGTACAATTTCCAGGTGCCTGAAGGTGCCACATTTATCTGTTCAAACAATTATACACAAGTATAAATACCATGGGAAGGTCAAGCCATCGTAACGCTCAGGAAGGAGACTGGCTTGGTGTCCCAGAGATGAATGTGTTTTTGTGCGAAATGTGTGTATCAACCTCAGAACAAAATCAAAAGACCTTGTAAAGATGCTAGGTGAAGCTGGTAAAACTGTCATTATCCACATTGAAACAAGTGCTGTACTGACATGGAATGAAAGGCCACTCGGCAAGGAAGAAGCCATTACTCCAAAAGCAGCTCAGAAAAGCCAGGTTACAGTTTGCAAATGCACACAAGGGCAAAAACCTTAATTTTTAGAGACGTGTCCTGTGGTGCGATGAACCTAAAATTGAACTGTTTGTCTATGATGACCATCGTTAAATCATGACCATCATAGCAGTCTGGTGTGGGCAACAATGACTGTTTCATTTAGGTCTGGTCAGATTCCTCCACGCAGCTCTGTCCTTTGCCTTCCGCTGCCAGGAACTCCTGTCTATATCCAACTACTTCAGGTGTCTTTTTACAGTGTCTTTAAATCTGAGCCTGGGTCTACCCTGATTGCGTTCGCCCTCGCATAACTGTGAGTAGAGTAACTGCCGAGGGAGACGCTGGTGATCCATTCTCTCAACATGTCTGAGCCACCTAAGGTTCATCAGTACTGACATGTCCTCCATTGATGGTAGACCAACTCGTTTCAGCACTTCTATGTTGGTCATCTTGTCTTTCCATGAGATGTTCATTATGGCTCGAAGGTGTCTCATCATGTATGTGTGGAGTTTCTTTACCTGCACCCTGTAGACAGTCCAAGTTTCAGCACCTTACAATCGAGTAGCCAGTACTGTCACTCTGTACACTTTGCATTTCACACGGATAGACACATGTCGGTTGTTCCACAGTCTCTCCCTCAAGTTTCCAAACACAGCACTCACTCTTCCCATTCTGAGAGAGAGTTCATCCTCCAGCCTAGCATTCTCTGAAACCGTACTCCCGAGATACTTGAAAGTCTTACACTTCACTACTGGTTCTGTACCACTGCCAATCTCTTCTAGTAGTGATGTTGATAACTGGAACTTTGGTGGTTGATAAAGGCACTCTGTCTTCTTGATGTTGATTTTGAGGCTGAATTGGCTAGCTGCTCTTTCAAATTTCTCCATTAAAGATTGCATATCTTCTGCACTGTGTGCAACTAGAGCACTGTCGTCAGCAAAAAGCATTTCTCTTACTACCTTTTTCGATGTCTTACTCTTGGCTTTAAACTGTGCCACATTGAACAAGTCTGCTTCTTTCCTTGTTTGAATGTATACTCCTTCTGAAGTGTCTTTGAAGGCCACCTCAAGCATGGCTGCCAGATATAGTGAGAAGAGTGTAGGCACTAGCATACACCCTTGTTTCACCCCGTTGCTTACTGAAGTCTTTAGACACTGAACCATTCATTGCCACGTTTGCTTGCATACCTGTATGGAGTGCCTCTATCAAGTTGACAAACTTCTCTGTACAGCCATATTTCTTGAGTACCTGCCAAAGTCCTTGTCGCGATACAGTATTGAAGGCTTTACCGAAGTCAATGAAGACTACATAAAGGGGCATGTTCTGTTCGATACACTTTTCTTGAACCTGTTTCAAGCAGAAAATCATGTCCATTGTGCTTCTTCCACTTCTAAAGCCGCACTGGGTTTCCGGTAGTACATTCTGCGAGATGTGTTCACTGAGTCTGTTCAGTAGTACACGTGAGAGAATCTTACCAACAGTGGCTAGCAGTGATATACCTCGGTAATTTCCACAATCTTTCCTGTCACCTTTCTTGAACAAAGGCACAATACTTGCATCCTTCCAGTCTTGAAGTACTTTTTGGGCATCCCATATCTCTTGGATGAGCTTGTGCAGGCAGTTGGTCAGCTGAACACCACCAAATTTCCATACTTTTGCTGGAATTCCATCCCTTCCTGGAGCTTTACCATCCTGTGTTGTCCTGATAGCTGCCATTAGTTCATCAAGATTTTGGTGGTTCATCCAGACTTGATACAACTGGTCACTGCACTAGAGCTTCTTTAGCCCCCTCAGCGAGATCTCCAGGGTTGTTTAGTAGTTGGTCAAAGTGGTCTGCAAATCTGTCCAGGATCTTGTCTCCTGCAAAACCATTTCACAATCCATAGCCTTTAGTTTGATTAATCCTCCTGGTTTAGGGCCGTAGATTTCTTTCAAACCTGTGAAGAATGTTTTCATGTCCTTCTGTCTGCTGCAGTTTGAAGTTTCTCCGCTTTTTCATCCCACCAGTTGGGCTTCATCTCTCTGGTGTACTTCTGTAGCTTACTCTGAGCCTTTGAGTATTTCTTCTTCTTTGACCTTGTTACACTGTAGATTTTCCTGCCTAGCTGTATTCCTCACTTCTAGTAGTTTCTTCATATGTTCATTATGCTCATCAAACCAATCTTGATGTTTCCTCTCAGGGTGGCCTAAAACATCACTCACAGTCTGATACACCATATCCTTCAGTGTTCCCCATTTCCCTTCTATGTCATTCTCTAAGTTGTTGCTGCCCCAGTCTTTCAAGTTTTCATCCATTTCCTGTGTAAGTTCTTCCCGTTTCTTTTGGCCTTTCAGTACTCTAGTGTTTAGCTTTTGTGGTGGCTTCGCACCCGTCCTGCAGTGCTGTTTTCGTCGGCAAATTCTTAATCTAGAGCTCAGCATAACATGATCGGTACCACAGTCTGCACCTCTCATTGCTCTGGTGTCCAATACATCCCATATATCTCTCTGCCTTACTATGATGTAGTCTTAACAAGTGCCAGTGCTTGGATCTTGGGTGCATCCATGTCTTCTTGTGTGTGGCCTTGTGCTTAAATAGGGTGTTTGTTATCACAACGTTGTACTCTGAACATAGTGCAAGTAGAAGTTCTCCATTAGCATTGCACTTGCCTACTCCGTGACTGCCTAGCATTCCTTTCCATTTCTCAGTGTCCGAACCAACTCTACCATTAAAATCTCCGAGTATCAGCCTGTCATCAGTCAGTACATGCCTGATAGTCTCATACAGTCGTGGACAAAATTGTTGGTGCCCCTCTGTTAATGAGAAAAAAAAAGCCACAATGGTCACAGAAATAACTTGAATCTGACAAAAGTGGTGATAAATAAAAATTCTATGAAAATTTACCAATGAATGAATTGTGGTTCAACAGAATTATTTTAAAAAACAAACTCATGAAACAGGCCTGGACAAAAATGATGGTATCCTTAACTTAATATTTTGTTGCACAACCTTTTGAGGCAATCACTGCAATCAAATGATTTCTGTAACTGTCAATGAGACTTCTGCACCTCTCAGCAGGTATTTTGGCCCACTCCTCATGAGCAAACTGCTCCAGTTGTCTCAGGTTTGAAGGGTGCCCTCTCCAGATGGCATGTTTCAGCTCCTTCCACAGATGTTTAATAGGATTTAGATCAGGGCTCATAGAAGGCCACTGTAGACTAGTCCAGGGGTGGGCAATCATGTGCCATGGAGGGCCATTCCACTGCAGTTTTTCTGTTCCACCTAGTCTCTTTAGCAGGTGTTTCCAATGATTAGCAACCCTTGAAGCTGATCAGAGCAAACACCTGCTGAAAGAGACTGAGTGGAACAGAAAACCTGCAGTGGAATAGCCCTCACTGCCCACCCCTGGACTAGTCCAATGTTTCGCTCTTAGCCATTCTTGGGAGTTTTTAGCTGTGTGTTTTGGGTCATTATCCTGTTGCAAGACCCATGACCTGCGACTGACACCAAGCTGTCTGACACTGAGTAGCACATTTCTCTCTAGAATACCTTGATAGTCTTGAGATTTCATTGTACCCTGCACAGATTCAAGACACCCTGTGCCAGATGCAGCAAAGCAGCTCCAGAACATAACAGAACCTCCTCCATGTTTCACAGTAGGGACAGTGTTCTTTTCTTGGTATGCTTCATTTTTGCGTCTGTGAACATAGAGCTGATGTGCCTATGTCATTATCCACATTATCCAGTTTTGTCTTGTCTGTCCATAGGACATTCTCCCAGAAGCTTTGTGGCTTGTCAACATGCAGTTTGGCAAATTCCAGTCTGGCTTTTTTATGATTTGTTTTCAACAGTGGTGTCCTCCTTGGTCGTCTCCCATGAAGTCCACTTTGGCTCAAACAACGACTGATGGTGCGATCTGACACTGATGTACAGTACCTTGACCTTGGAGTTCACCATGAATGTGTTCAGAGGTTGTTCTGGGCTCTTTTGTTACCATTCGTATTATCCGTCTCTTTCATTTTTCATCAAGTTTCCTCCTGCGGCCACGTCCAGGGAGGTTGGCTACAGTCCCGTGGATCTTAAATTTCTGAATAATATGTGCAACTGTAGTCACAGGAACATCAAGCTGCTTGGAGATGGTCTTATAGCCTTTACCTTTAACATGCTTGTCTATAATTTTTCTTTCTAATCTCCAGAGACAACACTCTCCTTTGCTTCCTCTGGTCCATGTTTAGTGTGGTACTGTGGAGAAGTGTGGGAAGGACGAGGCTGAGTTTATTTCTCAAGTCCAGTTTTATTAACATTCACATTCTCCAACATCCAAAAACAGAAAGAGAAAGGAATCCCCCAACATCTGTCCCTTTTATACCCCAGGACATCAAAGCACACAGTCACATTGTCTTTTTTTTTTTTTTTTTTTTTTTTTTTTTTATTTAAGTTTTTGTAAAGGGTATACAGGTCGTTACAGCAATGCATTGTTTACATTTTCATCACATGTTCCCTTATTTTCTGATATCTGACAACATTGGAAGATTAATTCTTACAACACCCCTTTTTTTTTTTTAAAGTGAAAGAAAAAGTGAAATTAAAGAGAAAAAAAAAAACAAAAAACAAAAAAACCCAAACAAACCAGCAAAAAACAAACAAAAAGAAAAAGTAAGTAAATAAAGGTAAAAGAGCATCTGAGTAGCGTTGGAACAAAGAGCGGAACCATTATTGAAATGGTATTTGTCAAAGATTAGATCTAATGGAAGACACATATGCGATCCAGGGTTGCCAAAAGTTCATGAACCCATCCATGTCCTGTCTCAGTGCGAATGTCAACTTTTCCATCGAGTAAATGTCTTGGATCACGTTAATCCAATCTTCAGGTGTAGGACAATCCTTCAACATCCATTTTTTAGTTAGAGCTTTTTTGCTTGCCAATATTAAAACATTGAATAAGTATTTTTCTCCTCGTCTTTCCAGTGAGTCCGGTAGTAAACCCAAATACAAAGTTACAAAAGAAAAGGGAACTGTTATTTTGAATATTTTCCCCAATATTGTCTGTACATTGGTCCAATATTGGTGGATAACTGGGCATGACCAAAACACATGAAAATGATTTGCAGTCTTTTCACCACACAAGCGCCAACAGTTCAATCCCTTATGGGTAAATTTGTTTTGTGCAGGTGTTCTGAAAAATCTTACCAAGTTTTTCCATCCAAATTCTCTCCACTGCAGGGATGAGGTACTTTTCCATTGCTGTTTATTTAGCTTTTCCCATATTTCCAGTTGTAAAGTGAAATTCCCCTCTTTTTCCCATCTCTCTTTTATATAAGATGTGTTGTCTCCTTTTAAGTCTTGAAGACCTTGGTATATTTTAGAAATGTATCTGATCCCTGGGATCCCTTTATATGCCATTAAGAAGACCTTCAGAACACCTGACTGGGCCCTTTCCAAATCCTCCTTTTTAAGTATATTGTTTATGTGGTGTCTAAGCTGGAAGAACCTGTAAAGGTCTTGATTTATTAGGCCTTGTTTTTTCAAATCTTCTTAAGATTTGCCCTTTAAAAAAATCGTAATATTTTATCAGCCCTTTCTCCTTCCACTTTTTAAATCTGGTGTCTGTTTTATTAGGAGTAAAGTCTTGATCATAGGCAATCCATTGCAGAAATCGATAGGGCTCTTTAGTTTGATTCTCTCTGACTATCTTAAACCAAATTTTTAGCGGGGTCTCTATCCACGGGTTAGTGTTATTCAAAAGCTTAGGTAAGGCATTGTTCCCTATTATCGCCTGTAGGGGGATGTCACTTGTTATTTGGCATTCGATCTCCTTCCATTGTGCAGTGTAGACTGGGTTACATATCTCTACTAAAGTTTTAATTTGTGCGGCTTTAAAGTAGTCCCTGATATTTGGCAGCGCGAGCCCACCTTTGTCTTTGTTTAGCTGTAGGGTTCTATATCTGATTCTAGGTCTCTTGCCCTGCCATATGAATCTTGAGATCCTTCTGTCCAGCTCCTGCCATGTTTTTTTGGGAGGTTCTACCGGTATTGTTTGGAAAAGGTATAGAAAACGTGGAAGTATATTCATTTTGACTGCTTCAATTCTTTGTGCAGTACCCAAGAATGGTATCATATTCCATCTTGCTAGGTCAGATTTTATTTTTGTCACCAGTGGATCATAGTTTAGTGATATAATTTTGTTGAGTTGTTTCGGGATATTGACCCCCAGATATTTCATAGATTCCGACTCCCAGTTAGTTTTGAGTTTGCTTAGTGAATAATGATTTGGGTCATAGTTGAATGTTAAAATTTGGGTTTTATGCATGTTTAATTTGTACCCCAATAAATCTCCATACTCTGAAAAAACTGAGGTTAGTTCTGGTAAAGAAGTGTCCGGCTGCCCTAGGTATATTAAAATGTCATCAGCAAAGAGTGCTATTTTATGTTCCTTCTGACCAAGTGTAATACCTTGAATTTTTTGATTTTGTCTTATCCATTGGCTCAGAGGTTCTATGAAGATTGCAAAGAGCAGTGGAGACAGGGGGCAGCCCTGACGACATCCTCTTTCCAGTTCAAAAGATGATGATAAATTACCGTTAATCCTTATTTTAGCTGTTGGTTTTTTATATAATGCCTGTATAGTTCTAATGAAGTTGTTACGAAAATTGAAACTGGATAAGATTCTATATAGAAAAGACCAGTCAACCGAATCGAATGCTTTTTCAGCATCTAATCCCAATATGACAGCATTTAAGTTATATTTTTTTATATGATGAATTATGTGTAAAGTGCGTCGAATGTTGTCTTGTGTCTGTCTTTGTCTTATAAAACCTGTTTGGTCTAAATGAATTAGGTCTGTCAGTATATTTTCTAACCTTTTGGCAAGGATAATGGTAAAAAGCTTATAGTCCTGATTTAGTACACTGATTGGTCTGTAGTTGGAGCACTCTAGTTTATCCTTTTCAGGTTTAGGTATAACTGCAATGACCCCTTCTCTCCAGGAGGGGGGGGATTTCCCCTGTGTGGAGGACATAATTAAATGTTTTCAGGAGGAGAGGAGATAGTTGCTGTTTAAAGGTTTTGTACCACTCTGCTGTATAGCCATCAGCTCCTGGGGATTTGTTAGCTTTAAGTTTCATAATTGCTTTTTCCAATTCTTTAGGATGTATTTCTGACAGTAGTGTTTTATTTTGTGACTCCGTAAGTTGGGGAAGGTTTAATGTGTTTAGGAATGCCTCGGATGCGTTTTTATGTTTTTTATGGGAGTATAAGTTCTTATAGTAATTCTCGAAGCTTTTAAGAATATCCTGAATTCTGAATTTTATTTCCTTTGATACTGGGTCTCTGATTTTGTAGATTGCTCTTTCTGTTTGATGTTTCCTCAATTTATAGGCTAGCAATTTTGCCGATTTACTGCCTGCTTCATAGTATTTTTGTTTCAAAAATGTAAGTTTCTTCTGGATTTCTATTGTGTAGATCTCATTTATTTGGTTTTTAATTTCCTTAATCTTGAGCGAGTCAGTAGAATGAGTGTTGCCTTTGTGTTCTTTTTCTAGGTTCCTAAGTTCTGACTCTAATGTGGATAGTTTTTCTTGTCTTAGTTTCTTTTGGGTTGCCAGTTTTGCAATAATCTTTCCTCTTATTACAGCTTTGCATGCATCCCACAGTATTAAAGGGGATACTTCTCCATTATCGTTTTCTTCCAAATATCTGAGAATATCTGATTCCAATTCATCTTTCAATGGTCCTTTCAGGACATTTGAATTTAACCTCCAAGAAAATGTATTATTTGTGTATTTTTGGATATTTAAGTCCATGTAGATCGGACTGTGGTCAGAGAGATCCATCAGTCCTATTTTACATGTTTTTACTCTTCCAATGTCTCTATTAAACATAAAAAAATAGTCAATCCTTGAGTAAGATGAATGTGGAGTTGAGTAAAATGTATAGTCTTTTACACTGGGGTTGAGTTCCCTCCACACGTCACAGATTCCCATTTCTTTTAGTAGCATCCGAGTCTTCCTGTTTTGGGTGTTATTTTGATGTGGAGAATTACCAGAAGCATCCCAGTATGGATTCAGTCTAAGATTGAAGTCCCCACCACATATCACTAAACCTTGAGCTTTAGTTATCATTAGGTCGAATACATTTTTATAAAATTTCCAGTTAGCCCCTGGGGGAGCATACACATTCAGCAGGGTGATATCTTCTCCCTCTAGCCGCCCAGTTACCAAACTGTATCTCCCTTCTTTATCTTTGTGTTCTGATTTTTTTTCAAATGTAATTTTGGTTGATATCAATGTCGCTACTCCCCTCCTCCTCCCTGACTTATATGAAGATGAAGAGATCATTTTAAACCCTTGTCTACTGAGTTTATTGTGTTCCACGTCTGTTAGGTGGGTTTCTTGTAAAAATATTATTCCTGCTTTGTCTTTTTTCATTTTGCCTAGAATCTTGGATCTTTTAACTGGATTCAGGATTCCTTTTACATTATATGAAATTATTTTGGTTACACCCTGTTTCTCCATTGTGTTGTTTTGTTTAGTATAACTGTGTGGTGGCCCTCTTTTGTGCTACTCAGAAACTGAAAGAACATTAAAAACAAGAAAAACATTAAGAACATAGTGTATAAAACTTTAAAACAAAAAGCTGTCAGAAGAACTTCCTGAGCTGAGGTCTTTTTAAAGACCCTGGAAGAGCCTTGATGGAGTGAAGGCCCTGAGGGAAATTCCTTCCTTATGTTACGTGTTGAGGGCCCTCTCTTACCCCTGTAAGTTGTCCCATGCTTTTAACATGAGTTTCAGAACCCAATCCAAACTTGTAATGATTTTTTTTTTCCTTTTATGCCTAAACCCTGTGAAATTGTGTGCACCCTCCCACCCCCATCACATCAAACATTCACGCAAAAACAGTATTTGTTAGTATGAGGAGAACATGTGGATTATTGTCACATTTCTATTTTAACAATTTTTTTTTTTTTTTTTTTTTTTTTTTTTTTTTTATTACAAAGACTTATTTGTTTCAAATATTATGACTGTTCCATGAAATGTTTTACCACATGCTGAATACGCATCTCCTTTAATGTTTGTTACCTTGTATGAGGGGGGTTGGATGTGCGGATTGATTCAAGAGAAAAGGAAAAAAAAAAAAAAAAAAAAGGTCGCTATTCCAACCTGAAAACGGACAGTTTATCCGCAACGCTCTGGCGCTGGGTTTCCCGCTGCTGGCCCGTGGATTTTGAAGGTCTTTGTGTTGTCCATGTTTGCGCTTTGATCTTCTCACTCGGGTCTGCTGCGGGTTTAAATACCGTTACCGGGAGCCCTCTTCTCGCCATGTCAGCTGTTGCTTCTTCCGCCGAATTATAGAGACATGTTTCTTCGCCGTAGAAGACCCTTAACTTCGCAGGAAATGGAGTCTGAAAGTGCAATTTCTTCTCTCTTAACACCTTTTTCGCGTCATTGTATTCCCTGCGCTTTTTAAGGACCTCCGGGGCGTAATCGTGTTCCACGAAGACTTTTCTCTCCTGGTGCATAAATCCTTTTTTCTGCCAGGCCAGTCTTACAACCTCTTGTTTTATTTTGAAATTGGAAAATCTTACCAACACCGAACGTGGGGGCGCTTCCGCCGCCGGCCTAGCGGCTAATGAACGATGTGCCTTCTCTATCTTCAAGTCGGTGGTTTGTGGAATATCCAATTTCTCTCTTAGTAAGGATTCCACGCATTCTGCCATTGAGTTAAAACAGTTTTCGGCTCCTTCTATCAGACCATGAATTCTTATGTTGTCTCTTCTTTGTCTTCCTTCTTGGTTGGCTAGCTTAGCTTCTATAGATGCTTGTCTTTTGCGTAGGTCCAGCACAGAATCTTCGAGCACTTTTATTCGTTCCTCTGTTTCCAAGATTCGGTTCTCGGCCTGGTCCACTCTGCTGTTTGTCCTTTTCAATTCTTCTCTGAATTCCCGAAATTCGGCCGTAACTTCTCGGCGAAATCATCGTAGCTCTTCAAATAGTGATTTCAGGCTAACCCTTTTGTTAGCTATCACCAGTTCCTCGTCTTCTGAACGGAGATCTTCCAGTTCAGATTCTCCGGCCGATACGTGTCCTGGCCTGGAGAATTTCAGTTTCTTCTGTTTTCCTTTAGACATGATGATTTTGTCTTTTGATTTTCACTCCTCCAAAAATCCGTTAAGTTTGATTTTCAAGGTGTTATCTTGGATTGGGTCTGAGAGCTTCAGTGTTAAGCTGCAGTCGCCATGGCGTCCAGACCGGAAGTCGTCACATTGTCTTTTAAGCCCAAATCACAATGCATCTCCCTCCAGGTCTTCTCGTCTCCACCTGAAGTCCTGGTGGTCAGGAAATCCTTCAAGGCCATCTCTTTGCATACAAAAGGCCAGACTTCACATCCTCCTGTTACCCCTAGGAGGTTCAGACCTTTTGTTTCTCTGAGACGTGAAGCAAAGAATAAGCACAGAGTAATACACATGTGAAGCATATGAAACCCACATACACTACCGTTCAAAAGTTTGGGGTCACCCAGACAATTATTTTGTGTTTTCCATGAAAACTTATTTACCACCATGAGTTGTAAAATGAATAGAAAATATAGTCAAGACATTGACAAGGTTAGAAATAATGATTTGTATTTGAAATAATAATTTTTTCCAGATACTCAACCTGCTCAAAGGAAGGTCAGTTTTATGGCTTCTCTAACCAGCTAAACTGTTTTCAGCTGTGCTAACATGATTGCATAAGGGTTTTCTAATCATCCATTAGCCTTCTGACGCAATGAGCAAACACATTGTACCATTAGAACACTGGAGTGATAGTTGCTGGAAATGGGCCTCTATAGACCTATGTAGATATTGCACCAAAAACCAGACATCTGCAGCTAGAATAGTCACTTACCACATTAGCAATGTATATTAGATATTAGAGTGTATTTCTGATTAGTTTAAAGTTATCTTCATTGAAAAAAACAGTGCTTTTCTTTCAAAAATAAGGAAATTTCTAAGTGACCCCAAACTTTTGAACGGTAGTGTATGTGCACCACATAACCCCCCCCCCCCCCCCCCCCAAACGTCTAAGATGGAACAACATAACCACAGATTGCCTGTCATGATAAAATCACTACATATCAGTCCACATGCCGCTTGGGCCTCAGCCTTCTCCCGTATTTGCTGTAAGCAGGCTGTACCACTTACGTGGCGTCTTCCTGCTGTGGAGCTGCTGCCTGGGGATGAGAACTGTTAGTCAACCTCTGTGGGTGTTCTGGGGAATGCTCTCTAGGGGGTCTGCCGCGCTGAGGAGCCTTAGCCAACTGCACAACTTCGTCAGCTACCACAAAAGCGGGTTTGAGCCTGTTAATGCCAATCATTTCTTTTCTGCCCCCCAAATCTAGCAAAAAATGCTTATCCCCTGTTTCCAGCACTCTATATGGTCCGTCATAAGGTGGGCGTAAAGGCAGACCATGGGCATCGTGTCTGACAAAAACAAACTCCGCATTTTTTAAAGCCTTAGGCACAAAAACACGCGGAAAACTGTGGTGAACGGGGCCAGGTAGCGTGCTTGGGCCCGTGCTATTCTGTAACCGCTGAGCCGGGGACCACTCTGGCGCTGGATTATCTGGGAGAAATTCCCCGGGCAGCCGAAGTGGCTGTGTGAAAACTAGCTCAGCTGGGAAGGCTTCTAAATCCTCTTTAGGTGCAGAACGCAACCCCAATAAAACCCATGGTAGCTTGTCCACCCAATTTGCATCCGTAAGCGACACTCTGAGAGCCGCCTTCAGTGACCTGTGAAAACGTTCGCATAACCCGTTAGCCTGCGGGTTGTACGCGGTCGTGCGGTGGATCGTTGCCCCCAGGCTGCGGGCCATCGCTGACCAAAGTTCGGAAACAAATTGAGGGCCTCTGTCGGACGTAATGTCTGACGGGACTCCAAAACGCGCTACCCATGCCGTTAAAAATGCGCGCGCAACCTCCTCGGCTGTGGTTGACGACAGCGGAACCACTTCCGGCCAGCACGTGGTGCGGTCAACCATTGTCAGAAGATGTGTGCACCCTTGTGAGGGCGGGAGGGGGCCTACAAGGTCCACGTGGACATGATCAAACCTTTTAGCTGGGATGTGAAACGGCTCCAAGGGAACTCTCGTGTGTCTATGGACCTTGGCCCGCTGACAGGCCATGCAGGCTGCCGCCCACTCCCTAACTTGTTTGCGCAGGCTCAGCCATACAAATTTCTCTCCTACCATTTTGACCAACGCACGCACTCCCGGATGTGCCAGAGAATGGATCGAGTCAAAAACGCGGCGGCGCCACGCGGCTGGAACCACCGGATGCGGCCGCCCAGTGGAGACATCGCAGATTAGGGGGGGCATGCCGTCTTGCAGCACCCTGTTCTCCAGCCTTAGCCCTGTTGGTCCAGACTGGAGCGCGCGCACATCCGCGTTGCTAACGTGCTCCGTGGCCATGGCTGCATAATCTATCCCCACGCGGACCGGGGCCGCGCGCACTTCCGCGTCGCTAACCTGCTCCGCGGCCATGGCTGCAGAATCTACCTCCCCGCGCGCTGGAGGCGCCACGGCACGCGAGAGGCAGTCCGCCACTACATTAAGTTTACCCGCCACATGCTGGATATCGGTAGTAAACTCCGATATCACGGCCAGCTGTCTCTGCTGCCGGCCCGACCAAGGTTCTGAAATCTTGGCCATTGCGAAAGTCAGCGGCTTGTGGTCAACGAACGCAGTGAAACGGCGTCCTTCCAGCCAGAACTGGAAGTGGCGAATGGCCAAGTGGAGAGCTAACAACTCTCTGTCGAATGCGCTGTATTTTCGTTCGCTGTCGCGCAGGGTCTTACTGAAAAAAGCGAGCGGTTGCCAGGCTCTGGCTACAAACTGTTCCACGACCGCCCCTATGGCCACATCTGACGCGTCAGTAGTGAGCGCCATGCGGGCCGCTGGGACTGGATGTGCCAACAACGCAGCGTTTGCCAGGGCTGTTTTGATTTCAGAGAATGCGCGCTCTCGCTCCGGAGACCGTTCGACTTTATTTGTGGGCTTTTGTTTTTTTAGTGCAGCATACAATGGTTGCATGAGCTGCGCTGCGCGGGGGAGGAAACGGTTATATAAATTCACCATTCCCAAAAACAACTGTAACGCTTTGACCGTTTGTGGTTGGGGAAAATTTGTTACCGCGCGCACTTTGTCAGGCAGAGGGACCGCTCCTTCTGGGGAGACGCGATGCCCCAAAAAATCAATCTGCGTCACCCTGAACTGACACTTCGCTGGGTTAATTATTAACCCGTGCTCTGCCAACCTCCGGAAAACTGCCGTGAGGTGGTTTTTGTGTTCGTCTTCGGACGCGCTGGCTACCAATATGTCATCCAGGTAGACGAACACGAAAGGGAGATCGCACAAAACCGCGTCCATCATGCGTTGGAACGTCTGCACCGCGCCTTTAACCCTCATCCTACCAACATATTTTACATACAAATAGTACCAACTGGGGTCCATTTGGACCCCACACAAAATTTAACTGTTAATTAGATTATTAAGCAATACCAAAGTATTTTTTTCACTTAAAATGTTTTATTTGGTTAAAACAAAGAGTTGTGCTTGAAACATGATCCAAAAATCCCGGAATGGGGCTAGTTTGCCGGTTGCCTGCCTTTCAGCATGAGTAGCCCGGTTGTAATGTGTTTTTCAACCAGTGTGCCCTGGTGCGTTCAGGTTTTTTAGGTTTTTTAGATTTTTGTGGGAAATTATCCCACAAAAACCTGAACGCACCAGGGCACACTGGTTGAAAAAATGGTGGTGAACCTAGTTCGCGACATGGTGGCACTAAAGATAGGTCTTCCTTCTTTCTCTGACCAAAGTCTACCTCGTTGAGCCATTATTCACTGAAATATAACACAAAATTCATACATTTAATATCATTAACATCATATTTTTCCCTGGGGTCCGGTCGGACCCCAATGAAAAATCTGAACTGACAGTACAGAAGAAAACTGTATTTTAAATCAGATTTATTTTTTGTGATTCACAGATGATGACAAAGTCAGAAAGCATGATAGCTGTGATCGATAATATGTCCGTGTTGTGCATAAGAACATATGTGTGGGGTCCGATCGGACCCCACTCGGTAGGATCAGGGTTAAACCCAAACGGCATGCGCAAAAACTCAAAGCCCGAAAGGAGTTATTACCGCTGTTTTGGGTATGTCCTCAGCGCGCACTGGGACCTGGTGGTAACCGCGTACCAAGTCTATTTTAGAAAAAACGCGCGTCCCCGCCAAATGAACTGAAAAATCTTGAATGTGCGGGATCGGGTAGCGGTCGTGCGCTGTAGCGTTGTTCAACCTGCTGAAATCACCGCAAGGTCGCCACGAGCCATCAGCTTTCGGGACCATGTGAAGCGGTGAAGCCCATGGGCTCTTCGAACTCCTGATGATGCCCAACCTTTCCAGGTTGGCGAACTCCTCACGCGCTATGGTCAGTTTAGTTGAATCCAAGCGCCGAGCTTTTGCAAAAACGGGCGGACCGGTGGTAGTAATAAAATGCTCCACCCCGTGTTTAGCCACGGTCGCCGAAAATGTTGGAACCGTGAGTGCTGGGAACCGAGTGAGGAGTGTGTGGAACTTACCACCTGCAGCTGTGACGTTGGCTTGTGCTGTTGGCGGGGCCACTCGAGCTGTACAGGGAATAGAATGAAAAGAGAGTGCATTAACCAGGCGTCTGTTAGCAAGATCGACCAACAACCCATGTGAGCACAAAAAATCAGCCCCTAACATGTTGAAATTGACTGCCGCTATGACGAAAGTCCACTCAAATGTACGGCCATGTAAAGACAGAAGCAGAGTCCTCTCACCGAAGGTCTTAATCGCCGAGCCGTTCGCTGCTGACACCCGGGGACCACTGGAAGGCGGCAGCCGGTCAGCGTAGGAAGGTGTGATGAAACTCAGCTGGGAGCCCGTGTCCAGAAGGAAATGCCTCCCCGAGTGCGCATCCCTCAAGAAGAGCAGCTTGTTCTCCTCTCCGAGGGCCGCAGCTGCTACCGACCCCTGGTCTTGGCGTTTCCCGAGCGCTTGAAATGGCACGGTGGAATGCACTTGCATGCCCTCTCTGCGAAGTGGCGATGCTAGAAGCAAAGGACATCGTCTGCTCCGTGTTTCCTGGCCCCTGCCGCCGCCGTCGTCGGTGAGTCTGGTGCTGCAGCCTCTGGCCCCCTGCCCTCTCCGGACGTTGCGCCTGGCTCCGCTGCCGCCGCCGTAGCTGCGCGCCGTTTATTGGCGTCGACGAGTTGTTGCACCTCCTGGCCCAGCTCGTAGTCTCGTCGGGACAACAGCGGTGAACTGGCCAGGGTCACTCTCACCACTGGCGGTAGGGTCCTGAGGAAAAGGTGGGTGAAGATGAAGCTATCATCTTCGGAGTCTCTCAAACTCAACATCTTCCCCATCAGGTCTGCAGGTCTGTCGCTCTCAAATTCAGTCAGCGCCAGGAGCCTCTCTGCTCGCTCCTCCACCGAGGGGGTGAAGTAACGGATGAGTGCAGCCTTCAACGTGTTGTACTTGTCGCTGTCCGGCGGGTGGTTGATCAGGCTCTCCACTCGCTGGGCTGTGTGGTTGTCCAGCTTTGCAACCACATGGTAGAACTTTGTGGTGTCTACCGAAATCCTCCGGAGGTGGAACTGTGCCTCGACTGTGTTAAACCAGGAGCGCGGATTGTTCGGCCAGAAGTCCGGTAGCTCAACTGTGGCTGCATTCGTTTGGCTGGCTCCTGACGAGTCTGGCTCGGGAGATTTGTCTCCGCTCATGATACGTCGTAGGGTCACCAGTGTGGAGAAGTGTGGGAAGGACGAGGCTGAGTTTATTTCTCAAGTCCAGTTTTATTAACATTCACATTCTCCAACATCCAAAAACAGAAAGAGAAAGGAATCCCCCAACATCTGTCCCTTTTATACCCCAGGACATCAAAGCACACAGTCGCATTGTCTTTTAATCCCAAATCACATTGCATCTCCCTCCAGGTCTTCTCGTCTCCACCTGAAGTCCTGGTGGTCAGGAAATCCTTCAAGGCCATCTCTTTGCATACAAAAGGCCAGACTTCACATCCTCCTGTTACCCCTAGGAGGTTCAGACCTTTTGTTCCTCTGAGACGTGAAGCAAACAATAAGCACAGAGTAATACACATGTGAAGCATATGAAACCCACATGTACACACCATGTCACCAAACAGCACAGTGACTATTTGTCA
The DNA here is from genome assembly GCA_020510985.1 of Pholidichthys leucotaenia. Taxonomy (NCBI): domain Eukaryota; kingdom Metazoa; phylum Chordata; class Actinopteri; order Cichliformes; family Pholidichthyidae; genus Pholidichthys; species Pholidichthys leucotaenia. Next base: position 207,537,103 of record CM035839.1, read on the forward strand.
CCCTTTAAATAGGCCGACTGACTGATTACAAGTTTGTAGACATCTGTGATGTTAATTAGAGGACACATCTTGGTTGAACATGTCCCAATGTCACAATTTGATTTTCATGGTATTTTCATGGATGGGATCTGGGAGCTTCAGCGTTAAGCTGCTACCACCATGGTGTCCAGACCGGAAGTCCCCTTTAATTTCTGAATAATATGTGCAACTGTAGTCACAGGAACACCAAGCTGCTTGGAGATGGTCTTATAGCCTTTACCTTTAACATGCTTGTCTATAATTTTCTTTCTAATCTCCTGAGACAACTCTCTTCTTTGCTTCCTCTGGTCCATGTTTAGTGTGGTACACACCATGTCACCAAACAGCACAGTGACTACTTGTCACCCTTTAAATAGGCCGACTGACTGATTACAAGTTTGTAGACACCTGTGATGTTAATTAGAGGACACATCTTGGTTGAACATGTGCCTATGGTCACATTATTTTCAATCTTTTCTAGGGGTACCATCATTTTTGTCAAGGCCTGTTTCATGAGTTTGTTTTTTAAAGTAATTCTGTTGAACCACAATTCAAAAGCATTGTCTGATTTTCATTGGTTAATTTTCATTGAATTTTTATTTATTACCACTTTTGTCAGATTCAAGTTATTTCTGTGACCATTGTGGGTTTTTCTTTCATTAACAGAGGGGTACTAACAATTTTGTCCACGTATGTAAATCACTGTAGAACTCTTCCTTCGCCTCCTCTGTGTTGGTCATTGTTAGGGCATACATGCTGATGAGTGTGGCATACATCTTCTGCTGTAGTGGGAGTCTCATAGTCATTATCCAGTCATTGATTGGCACCGGTTCCTCATCAAGCATTGCTGCCATCTCCTTTCTAACTGCAAAGCCCACTCCTGCTTCTCTCCTTTCTTGAGTTGATTTCCCACTCCAAAAGAAGATGTACCCATGGTCTTCCAAGCTGCCATATCCAGGCAATCTTGTTTCACTATGTGCAGCTATGTCTAAATTGTACCTGTTCATTTCCAAGGCCACAAGTGCGGTGGTCCACCACAGACCTGTGGCAGATATTGTTTTTAGTTCTGCCAGGGTGCCCCGTTTCACCTTCCACACCCTCAGAAGGGCGGGGATGCCGGTTGAGTCGCTGACGGCCCGACCCATGAGACGGGTAGTACCGGTTTTCATGGTTAGCCATTAGCAAGCAAGCCAGTGCCTGACCTTGTTGTGAGTTTTTGTTACACTTGGAGGAAAAAGGGGGAAACTTGCAAACCTGAGAACACCATCCCAACTGAAGTACTGGGGTGGCAGCATCATGTTGGGGGTGTTTTGCTGCAAAAGGGACTGGTGCGCTTCACAAACTAGATGGCATCATGAGGAAAGAACATTATGTGGAAATATTGAAGCAACATCTCAAGACATCAGCTAAGAAGTTAAAGCTTGGGTACAAATGGGTCTTCCAAATGGACAATGACCCTAAGCGTACCACCAAATTAGTTACAAAATAGCTTTAGGATGGCAAAGTCAATGATTCAGAGTGGCCATCACAAAGCCCTGATCTCAATCCCATAGAAAATTTGTGGGCAGAGCTGAAAAGACGTGTGTGAGCAAGGAGGCCTACCAACTTGACTCATTTACACCAGTTCTGTCAGGAGGAATGGACCAAAATTCAGCAAACTATTGTGAGAAGCTTGTGGAAGGATACCCAAGTCATACAGTTTAAAGGCAATGCTACCAAATGCTAAGAAAATGTATGTAAACTTATGATTTTAAAGAAAGTAATAAAAAAGATCTCCAAAAAATTATTTAGCAAATGTAAATAATTTTGTTAATCTCTTGCGCTCCATTGTACCGCGGACGGGCAAGTCTGTGCGTCCTAGAGCGCACGAGGGCGCACAAGAGCGCCGTCGTGCGCTCTCGGACGCATGATGGAGATCCTGATGGTGGTGATGTAGGTGGTGTATGGCGTCCAAGCGCGCACTGAAAATAAAAGCTGCAGACACAGCCGCGAACAGATTAGTTCATCTGATAGACCTCTCATTCGACTAATAAGGGCTTTGAATTGGGTTTCTGAAACCTTGAAGAACCAATGACTGAAAACTTAGCCAGAAGGACCCGCCTCCCAACGCTGTGAATGCAGTGAGCCAATTGAAGCAGAGAAGTTAGCGAGCTGTTTTTTTTTTTTTTTTTAAGGCTGGGTGAAGACTGGCTGCTGCAGCGGATCAAAAAAGGACGCAGGAAGAACCCCACAGACCCAGCAGCACGGAGCCCACCCACAAATGCAACCTGTGTGACAGGGAGTGCCATTCGCGCACCGGCATGTTCGGCCACAGGCGGTGCTTATTTTGTTTTTGTTCCAGCAGAGTAGACGTTATGATTTCTTCCATGGTCATAGACCGACGGAGGCTGACGACGAAGCTTCGCCAGTCTTTTTTAAATTACTACTGTTATTTGTTTTGAAAAATCGTTCGCCAAAAACCGCAATCATGGAAGCACAAAACCGCAATAATGGAATTATGTTTTGATCGGGTTGCGAGACCAGAACCACGAGCGGACCAGCGTCGCGTTCGTCTGACAGTGAGGAATCGAAGTTCGCCAGGACAATGTGGCTGTGAAGAGGTAAGGTGTTATAAGCCAAATTATTTTTTTATCCCTGAAAATTGTAATCAAAAATGACTTTTGACCGATCGGTAAATTACAACTGTGCGGCGCACGCCTCCAGACCGTGAACGCCCCCCCCCCCCCCCCCCACCGCCGCTACTATTCTGTAGCGGGGGGGGGGGGGAGCCGCGGTGACTGCGCTGCTGTGGAAACATGCCACATCCGAGTGTAATCCGTCATGTAGCGATGGCCGATCTCCGTCCTCTGTAGCGAGGGAAGGGGGGGGACAACCCCCCCCCCCCCCCCCACACACACACACAGTAGCAAGGGGGGGGGAGGAAGCCGCGGTGACTGCGCTGCTGTGGAAACATGCCACATCCGAGTGTAATCCGTCATGTAGCGAGGGCCGATCTCCGTCCTCTGTAGCGGGGGGGGGGGGGGGGGGGAACAACCACACACACACACACACACACACACAGCCCTGAATGTGACCTTTCATTAGAGCCCAAAATGAAGCTTCTACATTGAATCATTCAAAAGGTACAGACGTTTTTCCAAACTGTGCCATTTGGCACAATTTGGCACAGTTCCAAAACGCCTGGGAACTACCTGAGAACAAAGCTGTGTAATATATTCATTTTTTGTGGTATTGTTACAAAATTTGGACCTCAGCTGGATAACACTTGGTTCTACATTTCTGTTGCATTTTCCAGCCCGGATCTGAAGCTGTGTGTTATTTGCAAGCATTTGTATCCAAAAAAACACCCAGGCCATATTTATTTTCTTCAAGTTCACTATGTTTAGATGACTGTAACTCAGTGGCCGGAGCACTTAGAGAGATTATGACTGTTTTGCCAAAAAATTCAAAGTGTTTTCTTTTAAATGAGACCAACCCCATGAAGATGCTGCAAAGGGTTGAAGAACAGCTTTTGATTTACTTTGGGCACATTATTTTTTGGCGTTTTTAGGAAAATTGACCGGAGTGCAAGGGGTTAATCCTAACTGACCTAAAACAGGAAGATATTAGTCTGATTTAATGTCAGACAATGGGGGGGGGGGGGGAAGGTTGCATGCCTTTTATACAGTGTATGTAAACGTCTGATTTCAACTGTATTTTATTTGGGGGGTTAATTGTTTGTCTCAGGTAAGATGACAGCAACCCCTCTATGGATCACCACTTTGTCGTGGTGGAGGGGTTTGAGTGCTCGAATGATCCCAGGAAGTTTCTGCTCAATTTACAAATCACTCTTCAATAGAACATTTTTGACAATCTTGTGCTTTTCTTGTGGTGGTATATTCGGTAGCATCGCAGTTAACTATGGAAAAAGGCAACTGCTTTAAAATTTGTGTTTCCTCCCACAACTTTCAGTGCCAAAAACAATGCAAATTTTATCAACTTTTTCAAAAAGCTGCTGCAAATTCAGACTTAAGGTCACAACAATCACAAAAACAGCCCGCAAAATCCTGGAGTGACTGAGTGGTGCAAATTAATGTTGTTAATATCTTAAAATGGAGATGACACAAACAGCAATTTTTTAGTTCATTCTGATGAAGCCAAAAGGAGCTTATGTGATGACGTGGTGTCTATCGTCTGTCCATCCACATTTCATAGGAATCGCTACTTCTCCTAGACATTTGCTCTGATGCTCACCAAACTCACTCAGAATAATCTTCTGATGGGTCTGCATCCAGGTTGATGTCAAGGTCATTTTCAGAGGCCAGAGGATCTGGACATTTGATTTCACAAAAAATGCTACTCCTCCTAGGCCCTTGACCTATCTAGACTGCACTTAAGGTCAAGGCCAACGGTCAGGAGATCCGAGCCCTCCTGGTGTGATTTTTGTCACACTGGAATGAGCTACTCTGTCGTTAACTGTCTGTTTTGTTGTTGGTTTTTTGTTTGTTTGTTTTCCCCCAGCATAAATTAGCACACATGTAGCATGAACCAGCCACACAGCTTTTTGGGGGGCCAGCTTCATTCAGGTCTGCACCAACGCAGTCTATGGATGCAGCTTAATAACTGTCAAAAATACCGTCATTTCACTTCACTTTACTGATTTCTTGTAGCTGCCGTACAGCCTCCTGCTGTACAGTACATGTTTGTTCTGCACTGAGTTTGATGTTTCTGCTGACAGGATGAGATTGAACAGGTGATCTTAGTTGGTGGCGCCACACGTGTCCCCAAGGTTCAGGAAGTGCTGCTCAAAGCTGTGGGGAAGTAAGTGTGAACCACAAATGATATTTGACAAATTTGGTTTACAAAAGTGTAAAATAAAGAACTACACAGTTACAAAGCGGCTATGGATTCTTTGATTCACATGTTTTTACTGCAGAGTTTCCTGTCTGACTTGTGTTGTACCTGTTTATCTTTCAGAGAGGAGCTGGGGAAGAACATCAATGCTGATGAGGCAGCAGCTATGGGTGCTGTGTATCAGGCTGCTGCTCTCAGCAAAGCTTTTAAAGTGAAACCATTCTTGGTCAGAGACGCAGCTGTCTTCCCCATTCAGGTCAGGATTTAAATAACTTTACATATCTTTTCATAGTACAAGAACTACATTCAATCCTTTCTTTTTTTTTTTTTCTTTGTGTTTAGTCCATGAGTGATAATGTGCCTAAAATGAAGTTTATTAGTCAACTTGAACTGTATTCCACAGTGAAATGTTACTCATATAAAAAGTTCTGATCAGGTGAGATTTCATTCTTTAGGTGGATTTCACCCGGGAGATGGAGGAGGATGGTGTCAAAACCCTGAAACACAACAGACGCATCTTGTTTGACAGGATGGCACCTTACCCTCAGCGCAAGGTCATCACATTCAACCGCTACACTGACGACTTCTCCTTTAACATCAACTATGGCGACGTCAGCTTCCTGAGTCAGGAGGAGCTCAGGTTAAAGCTGTTCACACACAGATTGATTCAGCAGTTATTGGGACATGTCTGAACACATCTATGTTATTAGCCACTATAACTTGGACTTTGATGGCATTGATTTAAAATATGTTTGGTCATGGGATGTAAAGGCATTGCTGTATTCTTTCATAGTTTGATCGTATGCGATTGTTAACTGTGTTCTTGGGTGTGTGTTGCAGTGTTTTTGGCTCTCTGAACCTGACCACAGTGAAGCTGTCTGGAGTGGGCAGCAGCTTTCAGAAACATGCAGATGCTGAGTCAAAGGGAATCAAAGCTCACTTCAACATGGATGAAAGTGGAGTTCTCCTGCTGGACAGGGTCAGTTCCTCTGCGCTCCATAGTTTCAGCTACGTCAGAACGCGCCTCAGTTTAAAAAGCATTGTTCCACTGTCCACTGAGGCCAAACAGCAACTGTTATCTGTTGAACAAATGCCTAGAAGTGACTTTAGGCCCTTTTCCACTTGTACCCACTCAGCCGTACTCGCCTTGACTCTACTCGCTTTGTAGGGTTTGCCATTAGTACCTGGTACCAGGTACTTTTTTTGGGATCTACTTCAGTGAGGTTCCAACCGTGCTGAGTCGAGCTGAAAATGTGACGTCACAAGATTGCAGGCCACTGACTGGACAGGGTGTAATGTCAGTGGATGAGAGTGACGTCTTCACAAGAGTCAAAACCGCCATTTGTAAATTCGGCCGTGAGTTTTTATTATTTCTATGATAATCAACAAAATAAATGGCTACACACAAATCAACACCGTCACAAAACACTCACATCTTCCCCATGAGCAGCCATCAGCTCGGAAATCTCCAGGAATTTCATTTCGGACCGCTCCGCTGGCGCCGGGACTGAAAAGTTCATAGGCTGAAAAGTCCATATAGTGGTCAAATTTGACCAAATGTGATTATTTTTCTAGTCTCCCCGTCGGTGCGCACAGTTCATCCATTGCAGTTGCAGGGCTTGAAAAATAAACTACATTTGGTCAAACTTGACAGCTATGAACTTTTCAGCCCCTTCGGCCCTGCTGCGGCAGAGTGACCTGAAATGATAAAGTACAGCAGTGTGAAAAAGTGTTTGCCTCCCGGATTTCTCATTTTTCGTATGTTTGTCACGCTTAAATGTTTCAGATCATCAACCAAATTTAAATATTAGACAAACACAAAAGTAAACACAAGTAAACACAAAATCCAGTTTTTAAATGAAGGTGTTTATTATTAAGGGTAAAAAAAAAATCCAAACCTACATGGCCCTGTGTTTATATATAAAAAAAAAAAAAAAAAAACAGGTTTGCCCCCTTCCTGTTAAAACATAAATTAGCTGTGGTTTATCACATCTTTGGAAAGCTGAGTTCAATTTCTCTAGCCATGCACAGGCCTGATTACTGCCACACCTGTTCTCAATCAAGAAATCTCTTAAATAGGACCTGCCTGACAAAGTGAAGTAGACCAAAAGATCCTCAAAAGCTAGACATCATGCTGCAATCCAAAGAAATTCAGGAACAAATGAGAAACAAAGTAATTGAGATCTATCAGTCTGGAAAAGGTTATGAAACCATTTCTAAAACTTTGGGACTCCAGCAAACCACAGTGAAAGCCATTATCCACAAATGGCGAAAACATGGAACAGTGGTGAACCTTCCCAGGAGTGGCCGGCGGACCAAAATTACTCCCAAGAGTGCAACGATGACTCATCCAAGAGGTCACAAAAGACCCCACAACAACATCCAAAGAACTGCAGGCCTCACTTGCCTCAGTTAAGGTCAGTGTTCATGACTCCACCATAAGAAAGAGACTGGGCAAAAATGTCCTGCATGACAGAGTTCCAAGACGAAAACCACTGCTGAGCAAAAAGAACATAAAGGCTCGTCTCAGTTTTGCCAGAAAACATCTTGATGAACCCCAAGACTTTTGGGAAAATACTCTGTGGAAGGTGTGTGTCCCATTACGTCCGGCGTAATAGTAACACAGCATTTCAGAAAAGGAACATCATACCAACAGTAAAATATGGTGGTGGTAGTGTGATGGTCTGGGGCTGTTTTGCTGCTTCAGGACCTGGAATACTTGCTGTGGTAAATGGAACCATGAATTCTGCTGTCTACCAAAAAATCCTGAAGGAGAATATCTGGCCATCTGTTCATGACCTCAAGCTGAAGCATACTTGGGTTATGCAGCAGGACAATTACAACAATTTTACAAAGATGAGTGCTGCCAAAATTCCTCCATAGTGCTGTAAAAGACTCATGGCCAGTTATTGCAAACACTTGATTGCAGTTGTTGCTAAGGGTGGCCCCAACCAGTTTATTAGGTTTAGGGGGCAATCACTTTTTCACACAGGGCCATGTAGGTTTGGATTTTTTTTTTTGCCCTTAATAATAAATACCTTCATTTAAAATCTGCATTTTGTGTTTACTTGTGTTATCTTTGTCTAATATTTAAATTTGTTTGATCTGAAACATTTAAGCTTGACATACAAAAAAATGAGAAATCAGGAAGGGGGCAAACACTTTTTCACACCACTGTATACCAGGAGGTCTCTGAGCTGATGGCTACTCACAGGGAAGATGGTGAGTGTTTTGTGATTTTAAGCATCTTTTACATTATTTATCAGTGAAAAAGTCAGCATGTCAACAACATAATGGGATAACGGGCTGCCTTCCTGGAATGAATGAATGAACGAATGAATCTTTATTTCGGATAGATTAAAAGTAAAGATTAAAAAAAAGAAACAAAACAATATAACAAAGGGGGGGAAAAAAGTCCAACAAGGTCAAATCAAACAATAACTCCTCTGATTATACAGTTCAACATAAGTTAGCCGAAATGGGTAATGGCTGAAGCCATAGCTTATATTGCCCACCCATATTCCATCCAAGAATTCAAAAGAAAAAGAAAACAAAAGCGATTACAATTCAGAACAAAGCTAAGACAAAACGTGACAAAAAATAATGAACCCACCCACTTGAGGTGGTACTCAGTTGTAATGGAAAACCAATCACGCCATGTTGAGTCGAGGTGAGTCGGCCTGAGTAGGTGCTAGTGGAAAAGGGGCGTTTGTGTCTGGATAATTGGATTACGTCTTCTTTAATGGAGTGTCTGCAGATCCTTAGTCTTAAAAAACTTTAAATTATTAAGGCCTTAATTATTACCCACGTCGACAGTCGAGGTGTGGGTAGAGCGGTCACCCTATGTTTATTGCACTGTCCCTGTCAAATAAACTAATCTACTACTACCTAAGGCTGCATATCTGTCTGTGTATCTGTGCTCTAACTCAAGAGGAAATGATGCTAAGGTGACCAAACTTGGCACACAGGTTGACTATGGGAGTACCACGTTTGGCTATGCTTTTGGGATTAAATGGTCAAGGTCACAGGGTCATAAAAAGTCAAAATCAGTTTGGGCGTTGTGAACGGTTTGGCAACTTTTTACAAACCCTGACGAAACCCCAAAATCGCAATGTTTACCAGCATTCGCCACTCTGTGAGATATGGGTTTAATAGTGGTGAGGCTTAATGAAATCAAAGCCTTATTTAACTCCAATATCATGTGTTGAGTTTGTAGGTTAATAAAGTTGAAAATTAAACCTCAAAAGTATTTATGCTTTTTAATCTCCCAGCAAACCTGCACAACTTCTTTGCCTGTCCATGCAGATAGTTTTTTTTAATCATTAGTTGCTTGAGTTAATAATCTTGATATTTGTAGCAGATAATTAGGATAATATTTCATTGTTATAATGCTCACCCACAGGTGGAGTCTGTCTTTGAAACCATTGTGGATGAGAAAGAAGAAGAATCAACTTTAACAAGTAGGTATCACCCATCAAGTTGCCAGTGTGACTCACAGTTCTACGGGAGCTTAAAATTTTTAAATATCTTCAGTAAAAGTTCACATATAAAAGGCCTAAAACACTTGCAACTGCAAACAACATAAAATTTCCTGCAAATGTACGAGTAACTATTACATGAGGAACAATCTTTTGGGCCCAGCGATTCTTACGATGACTTGTACTTCATTGCGTATGATATGAACCCATATTTCATGTTTTTCTGGTTAACTTTAATTTGTTGACCTTCATCCATTCCTGCATTTCAGGCCTGCATCACATTTCAAAAACACTGAGACAGAGGCAGTTTATGGAAAGAAATTGAAACCATATAATTATTTAAATGGATGACATCAACAGGTGATTGGATTTGCTAATAACAAAAATGTACAGATCTCTTGTTTTTCCACACGAGCACAAGAAAATTGTTGAAATGTTTCAAAACGGTGTTCCTCAAAGATGTGTCCTGCTACTCCTGCAACTACAGTGTGTAGAAGTGTCTCAGCAGGGACCAAGAGAAATAGGAGGCACCTAAGCAAAATTTCAAGTGTTTTTGCAAAATGTCAAAATACTGATGCACATGGATATCAGGTTTTTTCTTTTTAACAAATTTACAAAAAAATCCTAAAATTGTGTTTTTACTTTGTCATTATGGGGTACGGAGTGTAGATTAATGAAAACCAAAAAACAATTGTAGCATCGGGCTGCAACATAAAAAAACAGGAAAAATGGAGAGGGGGATGAATACTTTGGAAAGACTGAACTTACTTGTCATAGGAGTTGTACATCCTGAGTTACTTTACTTCACCAATTAATTCACTGCTCTGTCTTTCAGAACTGGGGAACACAATTTCCACCTTGTTTGGAGGAGGCTCATCAGAACCTGCACCAAATGTAACGGAGCCCCTCCAGGTAATCACACATGGGCCCGCAGGAACAAACTCTGCCACTAGAAGACCTGATAAACTCACTTCTTTAGCTCATAATAAGGTTTAAAACATTTCCAATGTGTTTGCCATGGCAATAAACTGTGAGTTCTTATTGTCGAAGTATCTGAAGGAAGTCAACATGATGTTGGCAGTATTTTCCTTATTTTGGAGTGACAAGTAAGGTTTGTGGTGTGAGACAGGGTAAAAGAGCAAGACTCACTTCCAAAGAGTGAGAGTTGGCAACACTGGCTTTGCAACAGATGACCCCCCCACACACACACACTTTTCATGGCGCACACATGCACATCTTTGATGTGTGGTGTCAAGAAAACAAAACAGAAAAACAGGTCTTTTCCTACAGATTTTGGGGCAAAAACAGGGTATACTTTTATGTTAGTCTATTGGCCCTAAATTCCAAAATGAAAGAAAAAAATTTTGGTAACGGGTTGGACTGATGAAAGACTAAAGGTGTAACACAGAATTGATTCACAATTTATATTATATACTTTAAATGACAGTCAGACCAGACAGGGTCATTTTTGACCTCAGAAGAATAAAAGGGTGATTATATGCTGCCTTTAAAAAAATTCAAATGATTCAAAAACCGCATCCTCACTAAACTTTGAAATCTTCAGTCTGTGCAATATAAAACAAAGACAATAAACATTGTATGAAACGGCAGCTTTTTGGCAATCACTCAGTAATGACACAAATTCCATTTAGAACACAGGTGTCAAACTCATTCCATGGAGGGCCAAGACCCTGCAGTTTTTACCTCCACCCAGTGTCTTCAACAGGTGATTTCTCTGAATTTCGTCCTACTGATTGCTGATCAGTGAAAACACCTGCTGAAGAGACTGGGTGGAAGTAAAACCTGCAGGGTCTTGGCCCTCCATGGAATGAGTTTGACACCCCTGATTTAGAATAACTTCTGTTGTTTAATTGACCTTTTACAGGATGAGGAGGAAGTGCCACCAGAGCCTTTAAAAGATGGCAAAGGAGAGGGCAGCGAGGATGAGGGCCAGAACGATGAGGTGGCCAAGGAGAAGCAGCATGATTCAGAGAAAGATGAAGAGAAACCCCAGGAGAAGACAGAGGAGGGTGACAACAAGACTGAATCCAAGGTGAGATTTGTCACAAACATCTTAAACGTCTTTGGTTCTGAGACCTGGTATTGAAAGCAGCCATGTCTGTTTAAGGAGGGTGGAGAGAAGTCTTCAAATACTGAGTCAGATAAGGATGCAGACAAGAAGACAAAACCCCAGAAAAAAAGCAAAATCTCTGAGGACATCACAGCTGAACTCATCATCAACGACATCCTCAACCCCAGTGCCACTGACCTTGCTTCCTCTAAAAAGAAGTAAAACTCAGTTCTCATGTCTGTTCAGCTCTTTTCTTATTTGATCCACTGTTTTATCAACAACAAGTCTGTTTCTTTAAGGCTTCAGGATTTGACAGACCGAGATCTGGCCAAACAGGAGCGGGAAAAAGCACTGAATAACCTGGAAGCGTTCATCTTTGAGACACAGGTAAACAACTGATATATAGGGAATATACACAGTCATTAATTCAGAATGATGAATCATTTTTTCTTTTGCTTCACATTAGTGGCATTCTAATAATTAATAACAGTAACTCTTGGTCATTTTTTCATTAATCAGGACACACGACCACAAACGGACACGGAATGATGGTGGGATCTGATTGCAGACACAGATTAGTAGACAGAATATTTAGACTGAAGATTTTAAACCACAAACCGCTCTTCTCTGACAGACAGTAGCCCATCACACCTCCCCCCATGCGCCATATCCACATGCTCCCTTTTCGTTCATTTCCCTAAAAGAGGGTTTGGCAACCCGCAGCTCTGGAGCCACATGGGCTCTTCAGCCCCATTGCTGTGGCTCTCTGCAGTTACATCTCAAAAAAACTGAAATGATGGTCATTTTAATTATTTTTCAAATTATTGTGCATGTGTTTCAACTGAAGCACATGCTTTTATAAATACAGTGGTGTGAAAAAGTGTTTGCCTCCTTACTGATTTCTCATTTTTTTGTACGTTTCACACTTAAATGTTTCAGATCATCAAACAGATTTAAATATCAGACAAAAATAACACAAGTAAACACAAAATGCAGTTTTTAAATGAAGGTATTTATTATCAAAGGTAGAAAAAAAAAAATCCAAACCTACATAGCCCTATGTGGGAAAAGTGACCCCCCACCCCCCCACCCCCGTGAAAACATAAATTAACTGTGGTTTATCACATCTTTGGAAAGCGGAGTTCAATTTCTCTAGCCACACCAAGGCCTGATTACTGCCACACCTGTTCTCAATCAAGAAATCACTTAAATAGGACCTGCCCGACTCAGTGAAGTAGACCAAAAGATCCTCAAAAGCTAGCCATCATGCTGCAATCCAAAGAAATTCAGGAACAAATGAAAAACAAAGTAATTGAGATCTATCAGTCTGGAAAAGGTTATAAAGCCATTTCTAAAGTTTTGGGACTCCAGTGAACCACAGTGAGAGCCATTATCCACAAATGGCGAAAACATAGGACAGTGGTGAACCTTCCCAGGAGTGGCTGGCTGACCAAAATTATCCCAAGAGTGTAGTGACGACTCATCCAAGAGGTCACAAAAGACCCCACAACAACATCCAAAGAACTGCAGGCCTCACTTGCCTCAGTTAAGGTCAGTGTTCATGACTCCACCATAAGAAAGAGACTAGGCAAAAATGGCATGCATGGTAGAGTTCCAAGACGAAAACCACTGCTGAGCAAAAAGAACATAAAGGCTCGTCTCAGTTTTGCCAGAAAACATCTTGATGATCCCAAGACTTTTGGGAAAATACTCTGTGGACTGATGAGACAAAAGTAGGACTTTTTGGAAGGTGTGTGTCCCATTACACCCGGCGTAAAAGTAACACAGCATTTCAGAAAAGGAACATCATACCAACAGTAAAATATGGTGGTGGTAGTATGATGATCTGGCGCTGTTTTGCTGCTTCAGGACCTGGAATACTTGCTGTGGTAAATGGAACCATGAATTCTGCTGTCTACCAAAGAAATCCTGAAGGAGAATTTCTGGCCATCTGTTCATGACCTCAAGCTGAAGCGCAGTTGTGTTATGCAGCAGGACAATGATCCAAAACACACCAGCAAGTCCACCTCTGAATGGCTTAAGAAAAACAAAATGAAGACCTTGGAGTGGCCTACTCAAAGTCCTGACCTGAATCCGATTGAGATGCTGTGGCATGACCTTAAAAAGCAGTTCATGCTCGAAAACCCTCCAATGTGACTGAATTACAGCAATTCTGCAAAGATGAGTGGGCCAAAATTCCTCCACAGTGCTGTAAAAGACTCATTGCCAGTTATTGCAAACGCTTGATTGCAGTTGTTGCTGCCAAGGGTGGCCCAACCAGTTATTAGGTTTAGGGGCAATCACTTTTTCACACAGGGCCGTGTAGGTTTGGATTTTTGTTTCCCTTAATAATAAACACCTTCATTTAAGAACTACATTTTGTGTTTACTTGTGTTATCTTCGTCAATATTTAAATTTGTTTGATGATCTGAAACATTTAAGTGTGACATAGAAAAAAATAAATCAGGAAAAGGCAAACACTTTTCACACCACTGTATATACACGTGCATCTCAATAAATTGTCAATTGAATGAATGTCAATGAAAAGTTGATTTATTTCAGTAATTCAAAAAATGAAACTTATATAGATTCATTACACACAGTGATATATTTCAATTGTTTTAATTTTGATGGTTATGGCTTATACCTCATGAAAACCCCAAATTCAGTTAGAATATTAGATTACATTTAATTATTTTTTAATGGATTTTTAATAGAAATGTTGGCCGACTGAAAAGTATGTCCATGCTCAATACTTGGTCGGGGCTTCTTTTGCATGAATTACTGCATCAATATGGCTTAGCATGAAGGTGATCATCCTGTGTTACTGCTGAGGTGTTATGGAAGCCCATGTTGCTTTGATAGTGGTCTTCAGCTCATCTGCTTTGTTGGGTCTGGTGTCTTTCATCTTCCTCTTGACATTACTCCAGAGATTATTTATGGGGTTTAGGTCAGAGTTTGCTGGCCAGTCATGCACAGTGATACATACCATGGTTACTAAACCAGGTTTTGGGACTTTTGGCAGTGTGGCGGGTGCCAAGTCCTGCTGGAAAATGAAACCAGCATCTCCATAAAGCTCGTCAGCAGACGGAAGCATGAAATACTCTAAAAATGTCCTGACTGCCCTGACTTTGGACTTGATAAAACACAGTGGACCAACACCAGCAGATGACCTCTTTTCAGATGAAAGAAAATTTTGTATTTCATTTGGAAATCAAGGTCCTTGAGTCTGGAGCAGGAGTGGAGAGGCACTTGAGGTCCAGTGTGAAGCTTCCACAGTCAACAGGTATGTTTATATACATACCTGTTGAGGATTTGTGGATCACTGACTTGTGGCAATGGCGAACTTGCTTTTTGGCTGCATTGGGAGTCCTTTATGGAGCCATGATTATGTCATCACCACATGAAGATTACAAGTACTCATCAGGTTCTTAAATTCAACCTGAGCTTGTCCATTTTTTCTTCCATTCGTTTCCACTGCAAAACGGTTGAGCTGACACAGATAGCTGTTGGTAGCTAACAAGGATTTAGCTTTGTAGCATTCCCTGCTAGTTTAAGTGCACGTCATTCACTTTTTCTTGGCATCTTCAGATGATGTAAAGAGTCAGTCATCGCATACCATGTGGACCGACACAGCATTTCTTTGTGATTCAAGCCATTTTAATTTTTCCACCATATTCTGCTGCTTTCAAACGGTAATAACTCCACAGCTTTTGGGGTACGGAGTCATGTGTCCACGCACGTTAAAGGGGCAGGACTTATCCAAAGACATGCATGTTAGGTTAACTGGCTGTTCTAAATTGTCCCTAGATGTCTGTTTCCTATAGGCCCTTAGAATAGAGGGTTAGTATTAGTGAAAGCGCTTTGAGTGGTCTTTGTGACTAGAAAAGCGCTATATAAGTGCAGGTTAGTTAGTTAGTTAGTTAAAACACACACACACACACACACACACACACCAGGGAGAGGGTAAGAACCCCCTCAAAAAAACCCAAACATGAGCAAGATCATATCCATTTATTTCATTTAATCACCCAGCCCTACCTTGTATGTCATGTTGTATAAAAGCAATATGACATACAACACAATTTAACTGACAGCAATTTGTTGCAAAAACTTATGACTTTTGTTTAACCAGTTATTTTGTTACATCAAGAAATAGTCCCTCCCGAATGTACTGCTGATTTAATATGCTTATTGTCATTTCCCTCACATGTACAATGAAACTGGATAATGTGTAGAAGTCATTGTTTACAGTGCATCTGGAAAGTATTCAGTGCTTCGTTTTTTCCACATTTTGTTGTTACAGCCTTATTCCAAAAGAGATTAAATTAATTTTTTCCACAAACTTCTACACACAACACCCCATAAAAACAATGTGAAATTTTTTTTTTTTTTTTTAAGATTTTTGAAAATTTGTTAAAAATGGAAAAACTAAGAAATCACATGTACATAAGTATTCACAGCCTTTGCCAAGAAGCTCAAAATTGAGCTCAGGTGCATCCTGTTTCCACTGATTATCCTTGAGATGTTTCTGCAGTTTAACTGGAGTCCACCTGTGGTAAATTCAGTTGATTGGACATGATTTGGAAAGGCACACACCTGTCTATATAAGGTCCCACAGATGACGGTGCATATCAGAGCACAAACCAAGCATGAAGTCAAAGGAATTGTCTGTAGACCTATGAGACAGGATTGTCTCGAGGCACAAATCTGAGGAAGGCTACAGGAAAAATTTCTGCTGCTTTGAAGGTCCCAGTGAGCACAGTGGCCTCCATCATCCGTAAATAGAAGAAGTTCAGAACCACCAGGACTCTTCCTAGAGCTGGCCAGCCGTCTAAACTGAGCGATCGGGGGAGAAGGGCCTTATTCAGGGTGACCAAGAACCTGATGGTCACTCTGTCAGAGCTCCAGCATTTCTCTGTGGAGAGAGGAGAACCTTCCAGAAAGACAACCATCTCTGCAGCAATCCACCAATCAGCCCTGTATGGTAGAGTCGCCAGATGGAAGCCACTCCTCAGTAAAAGACACATGGCAGCCCGCCTGGAGTTTGCAAAAAGGCACCTGAAGGACTCTAGACCATGAGAAACAAAATTCTCTTGTCTGATGAGACAAAGATTGAACTTTTTGGCATGAATACCAGGCGTTACGTTTGGAGGAAACCAGGCACCACTCATAACCATGCCAGTGGTAGTGGCAGCATCATGCTGTGGGGATGTTTTTTAGTGGCAGGAACTGGGAGACTAGTCAGGATAGAGGGAAAGATGAATGCAGCAACGTACAGAGACATCCTGGATGAAAACCTGCTCCACAGCGCTGTTGACCTCAGACTGGGGCGACAGTTCATCTTTCAGCAGGACAACGACCCTAAGCGCACAGCCAAGATATCAAAGGAGTGGCTTCAGGACAACTCTGTGAATGTCCTTGAGAGGCCCAGCCAGAGCCCAGACTTGAATCCAATTGAACATCTCTGGAAAGATGTGAAAATGGCTGTGCACCAACGCTTCCCATCCAACCTGATGGAGCTTGAGAGGTGCTGCAAAGAGGAATGGGTGAAACTGCCCAAAGATAGGTGTGCCAAGCTTGTGGCATCATATTCAAAATGACTTGAGGCTGTAATTGCTGCCCAAGGTACATCAACAAAGTATTGCACAAAGGCTGTGAATACTTATGTACTGTACATGCAGGGATGAGAATTTTCCACGGATCCGTGGAATTCCGCGGATTTGATCATGTCTTGGGTCATTCTCGTGAATCGTCTAAATTCGAGGAGAAAATTTTAGGGGGGGCGGTGAGGTATGTTATGACCGGCGAGTCTTATTTTCGATCGGCTGCTAAAATCCGGGCAGCGCGGTGGCGGAGTGGTTAGCACTGCGGCAGCACAGCAACTCACTGGGGAATCCTGGGTTCGATCCCAGCCCCCGACCAACAGTGATCTGTGTGGAGTTTGCATGTTCTCCCTGTGTCTGCGTGGGTTTACTCCGGGATTTCTCCAGTTTCCTCCCACATGCCAAAAAACATGCAAGTTAGGTTAATTGGCATCAAACTGGGGATTCTTAGGTATGACTGTGAGAGTGAATGGTTGTCTGTCTCTCTGTGATGGACTGGCGATCTGTCCAGGGTGTGCTCTGCCTCTCGCCCAAAGATGCTGGGATAGGCTCCAGCACCCCCCCCCCCCCCCCGCGACCCGAAAAGGATTAAGCGGAAGAAGATGGATGGATGGATGGATGGATGGATGGATGGATGAATGAATGAATGCTAAAATCCACCGCGCAGAACGCGCTACCCAGCGAGATCAGTAATGTAACAAGGCCACTGATTGGCTGATACTTATTGAAGCAACAATCGGCGATTTTGTTAGATTTCCTTTGTCATATCCAACACGTGGAGCGAAATGTAAATGGCGGACAGTTTAAAATAATCAACCGAGTTTTCCCGATTTCATGAAAATGGTGAACCTAAAACTCACGAAAGACAACGAAGCAAGAATTTTAGAAATTGACAAAGGGATAAGGAACAAGTTTCGTTGGGAATGGCTCGAAAAAAAACTGTGTCAATGACTGTAAAGATTGGTAAAAATACTGAAGTTGTGGTTGAAAAAATCGCTGATTTCATAGCGAAATGCGAAGTACCAGGGAAAGCCCAGTGTGTTTATTGCAACGATTTCTTGAGAACTCAATCTTCAACAGGATTCTGTGGCAAGCAAGGCAGCCATGAAAAAGAACAGAGAAGCTGCAGCTAAGCAGGAACTGCTTGCCCACAGAAAATCAGAAAAGAGGAAGGCTACAGAACTGCTCCAGGCTTTGGTAGCCAAGAAGAAGAAATTGCACAATTAGATGTGAAGAATACATTGACTTGTACATAAGTTTATAGAGTAGTAGCACAAGCATGTAAATATGGAAGTGACATTTTCTATTTCTCAATCAAGTGTGACACTGACTCAAAACAGTATTGAACATGATTACACATGTGATACAGCAGCAGATTAAAAAGGTAAACTATAAATGCATTTGTACTTACTTCTAACTTTAAATATAAGACCACATTTGAGCATTCTAAAACACCAGATTTCGTTAGCTTCTGGGGGGCGTTGCCCCCTAGACTCCCTACCAAGGCTCCGCCTTGGATTCGGCTTGGGGGCCTGCGTCCCCCAAGACCCCCGGCTTAGTTTCCTCTTTTTTTCGCAAATCCCATTCTCATCCCTGTACATGTGATTTCTTAGTTTTAAATTTTTAATAAAATTGCAAACATCTCAAAACATTTTCATGTTGTCATTTTGGGGTGTTGTGTGTAGAATTCTGAGGAATAAATGAATTTAATCCATTTTGGAATAAGGCTGTAACATAACAAAATGTGGAAAAAGTGAAGCGTTGTGAATACTTTACGGATGCACTGTATATACATACCACTCCTGCTAAGCTGGTTTTGTGGGTCAAGTGACTCATGTCACCTTTCCTGCTGCGAGTTAACTTAATAGCTGTGCTGATGGAGTTGTTTATGAAGCCATGATTAAAGGTATTACGAGTCGCTGATTGAAGTTCTAAATCCAACCTCAACTTGTCCATTTTGTTGTCAGTACGTCCATGGATGGTAGTTGGAGGATAACAGTGATTTTGCTTTAGCCCATTTCCACGTTGGTAGTTTCTGTGCTCTTCTTGGCTTCTTCAGATGGAATAAAGAGTCTGTCACCACATGGGTGTTGCAATTGACTAATTGAGTAATGGATAATAAGTAAGTTGGATAATAAATCTGACTTCAGCTTGTCTGTTTTTTTGTAAACACACGAGAGTTGGAAACATGGAGCAGACACACCGGCTTTATTTCACCCGGATGTTTCCAAGGTGCCAGGTGCCAGCACATTCGGATCACGGAGGTCTGGATATTGAGGACTTTCCCTTTTCAAACATCTCCTCACTGTGGAAATTAAGCTACACAACACAGCATCATATTTCTGGTATATTGTAAGAGGCACCGACACTTAATCTGATTTAAAGATTTTTAGAACATCATTAAAGCAAGTGATGTATATCCGTGGAAACATCCAGGTGTGCTTATCAGGATTATAGTCACTCCTGGAATGCCTGCCGTCCAATCAAATTGCTCGATCGTAACTTAATTTTGTGACACTGATTTTGAAAAACGGATATGTATAAAAATGGATTCATCAGACTCTCCTTCTCTTCCTCTAAAAACTGTGTGTTCTTTCTCAAGGACAAGCTGTACCAGGAAGATTACCAGCAGGTGGTGACAGATGAGGAGAAGGAGCAGATTTCTGACAAGCTGAAGGAGGCGTCTGAGTGGATGGAGGAGGACGGGTATGCGGCCACTACCAAGCAGCTCAGAGAAAAGCTGTCTCAGCTAAAGGCCGTTTGCAAGGACATGTTTTTTAAAGTGGAGGAGCGACACAAGTGGCCAGAGAGGCTGGCTGCCCTGGACAGCCTGCTCAACACCTCCAGCTTCTTCTTGAGGTGAGGAATTCTAAAGGAAAATTCAGTACAAGAATGGTGAACCACTGTTTTCTAGACTGACAGTTACTTTCTTTTCAAAGGAGTGCCAAACTGATCCCAGAGGATGACCAGATCTTCACTGAGGTTGAACTAAACATGCTAGAAAGGGTCATCAATGAAACTACGGTGGGTAAAAGAGTTTTTCTTGCCATACTTATGTCTGTGTGAGAATTTCACTGTTATACAACATGCCACGTCATACCCCTGCCTGCTACAAAACCACACCACAAGTCATATTCTCGATTTAATGTATTGCACACTACAATGGTGTAAAAAAGTGTTTGCCCCCTTCCTGATTTCTCATTTTTGTATGTTTGTCACACTTTAATGTTTCAGATCATCAAACTAATTTAAATATTAGATAAAGATAACACAAGTAAACACAAAATGAAGTTTTTAAATGAAGGTGTTTATTACTAAGGGGGGAAAAAATCCAAACCTACATGGCCCTGTGTGGAAAAAGTGATTGCCCTCTAAACCTAATAACAGGTTGGGCCACCCTTAGCAACAACTGCAATCAAGCATTTGCGATAATTGGCAATGAGTCTTATACAGCGCTGTGGAGGAATTTTGGCCCACTCATCTTTGCAGAATTGTTGTAATTCAGCCACATTAGAGTGTTTTTGAGCATGACCCGCCTTTTTGAGGTCATGCCACAGCATCTCAATCGGATTCAGGTCAGGACTTTGACTAGGCCACTCCAAAGTCTTCATTTTGTTTTTCTTCACCCGTTCAGACGTGGACTTGCTAGTGTGTTTAGGCTCATTGTCCTGCTGCAGAACCCAAGTGCGTTTCAGCTTGAGGTCACAAACAGATGGCTGGACATTCTCCTTCAGGATTTTTTGGTAGACAGCAGAATTCATGGTTCCATTTACCACAGCAAGTCTTCCAGGTCCTGAAGCAGCAAAACAACCCCAGACCATCACACTACCACCACCATAATTTACTGTTGGTATGATGTTCCTTTTCTGAAATGCTGTTACTTTTGCTTCAGATGTAATGGGACACACACATTCCAAAAAGTTCAACTTTTTTCTTGTCAGTCCACAGAGCATTTTCCCTAAGGTCTTGGGGATCATTAAGATGTTTTCTGGCAAAACTGAGATGAGCCTTTGTGTTCTTTTTGCTCAGCAGTGGTTTTTGTCTTGGAACTCTCCTGCAGTTGTGAGGGTTTCCCCTACAGTTGAAAGTGCTATGAGATGACTGTTGTTGTGAAATGGCGCTATATAAATAAAGTTGAATTGAATTGAACTCTACCATGCAGGTCATTTTGGCAGAGTCTCTCGCTTATGGTGGAGTCATAAACACTGACCTTAACTGAGGCAAGTGAGGCCTGCAGTTCTCTGGATGTTGTTGTGGAGTCTTTTGTGACCTCTTGGATGAGTTGTCGCTGCATTCTTGGGATGATTTTGGTCAGCCGGCCACTCCTGGGAAGGTTCACCACTGTTCCATGTTTTTGCCATTTGTGGATAATGGTTCACTGGAGTTCCAAAACTTTAGAAATGGCTTTATAACCTTTTCCAGACTGATAGATCTCAATTACTTTTTCTCATTTGTTCCTGAATTTGTTTGGGTCGCAGCATGAGGATCTTTTGGTCCACTTCACTTTGTCAGGCAGGTCTTATTTAAGTGATTTCTTGATTGAGAACGGGTGTGGCAGTAATAAGGCCTGGGTGTGGCTAGAGAAATTGAACTCAGTTTTGCAAAGATATGATAAACCACAGTTAATTTATGGTTTAACGGGGGGCAATCACTTTTTCACACAGGGCCATGTAGGTTTGGATTTTTTTTTACCCTTAATAACAAGCACCTTAATTTTAAAAACTGCATTTTGTGTTTACTTGTGTTATCTTTGTCTAATATTTAAATTTGTTTGACGATCTGAAACATTTAAGTGTGACAAACATACAAAGAAATGAGAAATCAGGAATGGGGCAAACACTTTTTCACACCACTGTATCATTTTGTCAGTTAACCCCGATGGTGTTAGGCTGTACTGTCAGTTTTCACACAGGATGTTCCTTGAAATAATTAGGGTTTCATGTGTGCAATGGTTTCTGTCTCCCTCAGACGTGGAAGAATGAGACACTAGCAGAGCAGGAGAAACGCTCTCTGAAGGAGCGTCCCATCCTTCTCTCCAAAGACATTGAATCTAAATTGGTTCTGCTGGATCGGGAGGTCAACTACTTGCTCAACAAGGCCAAGTTTGCTAAGCCCAAGGCTAAAGGTAGAGCTAAGAACAGCACAAGCACCGATAAAAGCAGCAAGGCCAATGACACGGCTGAGGAAAAAGTTGACCCTCCCACAGAGGAGAGCATGGACGTAAAAAGTGGTGAGCTGAAGATGTGACTTTTAGAGGAAAAAAGATTTAGAATTGAATTTAAGTCATGAGATATATATATTTTACTGTACTCAGATACACAAAATCCAGATGAGGTGCTGCCGGGTGACGAGCCACCCACTGAGAGTACTGCACATGAGGACTCAGACAGCCAGTCACAGGCCACGCAAGAAACGACAACCCCAGGTTGGCCTGCTGCTCACATTTCTGATTCAGATGGAGAACTTTAACAGTTTGACTGTTTCATTGGAACACTGAGTGTAAGTTTAGAAATCTGTAAACAGAAAAATGCTGACACAGAAGATGGACAAATTATCTGGATGAGGGCTCTCCATTGAGGGCTTTTATTATTTATTCATTTTTTTTTTACCTTTAAAAGTTAAACTAAAATTTATTGACCAGAGAAAATATCAGTCTATACCGTGACTGCCTTAAGATGACCTAAATGGGCACAAATAGCCTGATTTTTGCTTCAAACTGGGCCATACCTCATAGCCCTCAGGTCAACCAGTTATCAGCCTTGCTGATATTTTGCATTGCATGATTATTTAAAATTAAGGGTTTTTTTTATCTAGGGTTTGATATACAATTATAAAATATGCTACAGTTGTCCGTGGATGAGTACCTGCTCAAAACTGCAATGAGTATGAGCAGTTTCTGCTGACTCATTTCCCATGGACTAGGAGGAAACAACCTCAGCACAGTTATTAGTCTTTCTCCACATATATACCACTAAGGGTCACACACTTCTCCCATCACTTTATGCAGCTGTGGAGACCTCACCTGTAGAAATCAGCAGGTTGTGTCAGAAGTCACAGTTTGACCTCAGAAATCAGCATTTCATTGTCTTGGAAGTGCTTGCCCCTCAAAAATTACTTCATGGTTGGAAAGAGGTGGAAGTCAGATGGTGCAGTGTCAGGAGAGTAAGGGGAGGTGAGGAAAGATTTCATAAGTGCAGAACTGTGCTTCTGTCTGGGCAGCATGCAAATTGTGAACTGGAGACGTTGTCTTGCAGAAGGCAGACACTTGGTCAGAATGCCACACCTCTTGGTTTTGATGTTCTGCAATTTCTGCATCAGTGAAGTGTAGTAAGTCCTGGTAATTGTGGTACCCCTTGCCAGGAAATCTATCATGAATATTCTATCCTGGTCCCAAAATGCTGTGAGCATGACCTTGCCCGCCAAGGGCTGGACATGTGTCTTCTTAAGTGGCGAGTTATAATGCTTCCATTGCTTCGACTGGGCATTAGTCTCTGATCATAGAGGTGGACTCATGTTTCATCCTGCATGATTACTGTCAAAGAAGTCCTCCTGGCTTTCTTGGAACATGGCCAAAAGATGCTGGGAGCATGTGACTCGTTCCTGCTTCTGGAAAGGTGTGAATCCATCGTGCAGACAACTTCTGCATAGTTTATTTATTTATTTAGCGAATGCAAAGTCCTCAAGCCAAGCAGTTGCCTCCTGGCTTGCTGTATGGAGAGTGTGTAATCCTCCTTCCAGTCTTTGGAGCGGGCAAGCCTCTATGATGTGTTCCATTGTTTGCTCCTCTCCACATGCCTACAGTGGGCTAGGGCTACTGCCTCATCTGTGAAGGCTGGCCAAGCAGGGGCCATGTCCAGTCCTGAAGCGATTGAGTGTAGACCACTGTCTCCTTGGGAGGTTGGTGCCCGGGACCTGTTGGTTGGGGTTTGTCACCAGGTGTTTGTTTGGGACCTCCTTGGTCTCCCATTCCTCTTGCCAAGCTGTCTGGATGGTGAAGTCAGCTGAGGGAGGGTTTTTCCAAATCGGCTGTCTGGATGGAAGTTGGGCAGTGGGTGGGGTGTAGATATCTGCATAGATTGGTAAGTGAGGAGAATCTTTGGCTTTTTGAAGCATCCTTTGAGTTAGTGCTGCTCGCCGGATGTGTGGGGGGGCTATGTTTGACAGTACAGGGAGCCAGGGGAGTGGTGTTGAGCGGATTGTCCCAGTTATGGTTCTCATGGTTGTGTTGAGCTGGGTGTCTACGTGGTGTGTGTAGGATGACCTGGACCAGACAGGGGCACAATATTCTGCTACAGAGTATGAAAGGGCCAGTGCTGAGGTGCGCAGGGTGGAGGCTGCCGCCCCCCATTTTGCATCAGCGAGCTTGCAGAGCAGGTCGTTTCGTACCTTCACCTTAGCAGCCGTCCCCTTTAAATGTTCCTTGAAGGATAGGGTCCTGTCAAGGGTCACTTCAAGGTAGGGTGGATTTGAGGCATGCTTAAGCTTAAGTCCGCTCAGGTGGATGTTTAGTTCTCTGGCAGCTTTTACATTGTGAAGATGGAATACACTGGAAACGGTTTTTGTTGGGCTTGGTTTTAGGTGCCAGGTTTTGCAGAACTGGTCCAGTTTGGCAAGATCTTCCGTGAGCACCCGTTCCAGTGGCTCAAAGTCTGGTGCTTGGACTGCCAAACAGATGTCGTCTGCATAGATGAATTTGCGGGATTTTGTAGTGGGCAGGTCGTTTATGTAGAGGTTGAACAGGGTTGGAGCTAGAACTGAGCCTTGTGGGAGTCCGTTTTTCTGCGTTCTCCATGCGCTTGTGTTCTGACCGAGGTGGACTTTGAACCTTCGGCTGGTCAGCAGGGTTTTTATAATTGCTGATGCCCAGGCAGGGATCGCCTTTGTAAGTTTCAGGAGGAGGCCTTTGTGCCAGACCGTATCATAGGCGGCTGTAAGATCGAGAAACACAGCCCCTGTCTTCAGTCTGCTCTCGAAACCATTTTCGATGAAGGTGGTTAGGGCCAGTACTTGCTCTCCTGTGCTGCGGTCCTTGCGGAAACCTGCTTGATCCACACTTAGAATTTCCTCTATTCCTGGGGAAATATGTTGCAGTATCAGGCGCTCCATGATTTTATAAGGAACGCTGAGTAGGGAGATTGGGCGGTAGCTTGCTGGTAGTTTGTGGTCTTTGCCAGGTTTTGGTATAGCAATGACCTTTGCTGTCCGTCATTTCTATGGGATCGAGTTTGTTTGTATGATCCTTGTGTAGAGTTGTGTCAACCAGGTTAGGGCTCGGGGGCCAGGATTTTTCATGAATTCTGGGAAGATGTTGTCATGCTGTGTTACGCACAGTGCACCATTGATGTCTTAATCAGTGGTGCACTGTGGTTGCCTGGGAATGGATGCCGTTTCCATCATTTTGGCAATGCCAGTGCTTGGTTATATCATATGTGGGGGCATCTTCTCCACATGTGTCTTTCATCTCCTCAAATATCTCTCATGGTGTGCAGCCTCTCAAGTACAGGAACCTGATGTCCGCTCTGCATTCAACTGGCTCCATTATTATACCTTACTCCACCTTAGCACCTGTATAATAGAAACTGGTTTAGAGCTGCAAATTACCATGTGACCTACAGAGATATAAATTATTATACGTGTGCAATTTCAGCCTCCTACAATAACTGGAAGTCAGATGCTCACAAGTCATTTTTTACAAGTCCAAGTCTTAAGTCACTTTATGGTTATAATCTCTAAGGAATTTAAAATATCTGTGTACCATATTATCCTTTATACGTATATTAGCATTTAGTAATAGAACTAATCAGCAGGTAGATAACATTACTTTAAACAGACTGAAATTCAATAAAAAATTCAATAAAAACACTGAAAGTTTCCATTATAGATTTAACATTTGCATTTTTCTCAGTTGAGTTTTTTTTCTTGAAAAACAGTTGTATTTGTAGTTCCAGTTATCTGTGTTGTTTTAACAGTGAAAATCACCTGATGTTTATTCTTTAAGGGAATTCAGTGTTTTGGATGTTTTTTGACAAAAACATTAAAAACTGTTCACGAGTTCAAGTCAGGTCTCAAGTCCCCATCTCTGCTGGAAGTGGGTCATGGGAGATCTTTAATGAGCAGTCCTCATATTTTACAGATTACTCCTATTTACATCAGTTTTTCTTCACAGCTTATGATGTATCACAGTAGTGTGATTGTTGGCGCTGTGTCCTCAGTGACTCAGTCTGTTAACAGGTTACACCATAGCAACAGTTGTGTGTGCGCTAAGGCTGTGCGATATGGCCAGAATTTCATATCCTGATATAAGCAATCTTGTATCCCAATAATGATATTCATTTCCTGTAAACTCTATAGTTTATATCTAATAAACACATACGAAGGATCATCTCTTTATTAACATTTTAAACTGTATATTGAAAAAAAATCAATTGTACAGTCACTAATTTTCTCCTTTTATTTAATGATGTAATAAAGTTCATTTAACATTCCTCTAAGTTTTCCTCCTCCTATCCTAATGGTTGGAAAACATTAACTATAACGAGCTTGTTCACATGCTTGTTTAACTAATACATTAAATCCTATGTAGCCTACTATGATTTATTTGTAAAAATACATTTACAGTATATACATTCAGAAATTCACTGATGGTTAGATGAAAATGGTTGAAATGGCCACTGTTATCCTTTTCCATCTTCACAAGTCGTTATTATAGCGCATTCCACGGACAAAATCCTGTTTTACCTTTTGACTCGGTGTTTAGTTTTACCAGCTGATGATTCTGTAGTGCTTCTAATTTGTAAATGCGCTCCATAATCTTTCACATACACGCTTCTAGCGGAGGTCGCCATGTTGGAACATGCTGGGACCAGGCTGTCCGGGGCACGTCCTGTATGGACCGCGCATGCACAGATTGCAAACCATCACCAGAATGTCGTAATGACACTGCCATCAGCAGTGTATTTTGCGACACCTCGGTATAAAGGATAGAGTTTTATATGAAGCAGTAGACATTTTTATCTCATCATCCGAGATATATATATATATATATATATATCATCATACTGCACAGCCCTACTGTGTGCATGTGTGTGAGTGTGAGTGTGCCTTATTAAAGTGGTAAATGTGTTGTTAGGTTAACTTGTTCTGTACTTATATCCAGACTGCAGAGAGACGGCAGGCACTACAGAGCTGCATTCTTTGTAAATGATGTAAAGCATAAAACAAGTTATGTTCTCTCTCCACATTTCCAGGACCAACGGAGGAGGACCAACCTGCGAACCACATAGGGGATGAATTATAACAGCTGGAACTAAGGGTGGGGAATCACTGTATTTATTGACAATGTGTGTATGTTCGAGCTCCTCTTCAAGTTGTTGGAGTTTTTGCCCCATTTGAACTGCTGGCCGGAGATGGTTTACCTGCCTTTTGTCTCCCAGTCCAGTCAACTCAGTCTCTTTATGGATTGTGAAAGAGTTGAAGGCTCAAAGAAGCAGATTAATAAAGCCGCCGACTGCATCTGTGGTGTGAAACATGCAGGTAAAACTTGACGCTGAGGGAGCTGTGAGGTGTGTTTGGTCCCTTTCATCTCACTCCCCATATGACTGAACAGTATTGAGTGCTGTTCCACTCTGTTTTCTTGTCTTATTCCTTTCCTCATCCTGCTGTGCCGCAACTCTAAATGCTCAGTGGGTGAACCTGACTTCTTTTAAGAATTCTCTGAGTAGACTGTGGTAACTACAGCAACAATTTATTGGCCAGTCAAAACATGTCATCTCATAAACTGAGCAAATAAAAAGCTCCGTGTTTTCTCCAGTCAGTCATCTAGTCAAAACATTGATCTCCATCTTTGTCATTCGTGAATTATGAGCAGTACTTCCATATTACTTCTGAGCATCCTATTTAGCAGATACAGTGACAAATTGTTCACATTTCTCAGTTTGAATCTTGTTTACTTACTTTTGTTCATATGTACCACCAGCAGTCCCGGACTTTAGCAAGGACTTACCAGAGCAGTACCCCAGGGCCAAATGTGGTTAGGTTTTTACCCCTCAGCCTCTAAAAGGCTGATGGGGTATTGTTATCACCCCATCAGGCAGATCACCTACCTTGTGAAAGAAATGGAGGCCTTTCCAATTGATACTATACTTGTATCTAATTTGGGTGACCTTGACCTCAAGGCCAGAGGTCAGATTTTCCATAACTCTTGAAAACATGATGGCTGAGAAGGAAATGAGCGATTCTTTTGTTGCTGGTACCATAGTTGTATCTGTGACTAATCTTGGATGAGTTTTAATTTGGGTGATCTTGAACTCAGTCAAGGTCAGAGGTCAGTTTTTCCCAAAATGTTGGAAATATGATGTCTTTGAAAAATCAGGAGTGACTGAATTTTGCAGAGGTCAACTCTCAAAAAAACTTGTAAATGTGATAATTTGTGAATGAAATGATGTAGGCTTTTCATATTGATGCCACTGCTATGTGTCTATGAAAAATCTGGGGCAACTTTCATTTCGGGTGACTTTGCACAAGAATTCAGCCAACCAGTGCTCTTAATGCCAGCAGGCTGAGGGGTGCCACTGGCAGCCACCAGTATTTTCCACTCTGCATAAATTCTTTTTTTCTTTAGCTTGTCATCCTCAGTTGTAAATGTCTTTGCAGCCTCTGACCATTCTCCCATCACTGCTCTACTCCCCAGTTAAGGAGTGGTGAAAGAGCCACTGAACTGTTGTGTAAGTAGGCGGACTGCAGCCACATTCACGGGTCTTCAGTGTGGTGCCAGTATGGCATATTGTCCAATACCAGTACAAGAAAGTAATAAAGCCTGATATCCAACCGATGCCCGGAACGGTCCCTCCTTAATTTTACCTGCTCATTTATTAGATTTATTCCGTTTTTGCCATGAAATGCCTGTAAATGCTGACATGGCGCTACACAAGAACGCTCACTCACCTGCTCATTTTACAACTGTGTGGGAGTAGTCCTTTGCCTTAGTAACTCCTAAGGAACAACCTTGATATGTGTAGATTGAGGTTGATGTGTGTACTACTCGTGTAGTTAATTTCCACTGTGTTTAATTTGAGGGGGGCCCAAAATTGAATTCTAAACCATGTGCCCCCCCCCAACACACACAGCCTTGCCCCCACCACCTTCCCGGCACTTATTTACAGAGGTGAGTAGTAACTAGTTATTTTTTATTCCAGTACATGTACTCATGTCACTTTTTTGAAAAACTGTACTCTAGAGAGTAGTTTAATTGCAGGATACTTCTTGCTTTTACTTCAGTACATTTGTTAACATTATTGCTTCTTGAGTAACTTGATTTCACCAATTTAACCTGAATGAGAGCTGCAAATTTTTTTCAAATCTGGTTTGATATCGTTTATCTGTAATGGTTCAAGATATATTTGATTTATGGGGGAGCTGAAAAGTTCATAGTGGTCAAATTTGACCAAATCTGGTTTATTTTTCAGCATGGTCTCCCCTTTGGTCCACACACTTCTTCCATCGGTGTTGCAGCGATTGGATCCCTGCAGTTGAAAAATAAACCACATTTGGTCAGATTTGACCACTGAACTTTTCAGCCCCCCCTCGTGTTATTAGTGAGAGTAAAGTCACTATTTGTGGGGAATTGGAAATGTATGATTGGAAGAGAGGTCAGCAATTTATCAAAAAAATTTACAATAAAATTTACAAATGTATGATAATGTAAATTTGTTTGAAAAAGGTAATTTGCTGATTTTATTTTTTAATTCATAAGAGGAAAAAAAAACAGAAGAAAAGTCACAATCTTTTGAGGGGAAAAAGGTGGAAAATATATTTACAAGAAAAATGTCAAGTTTATGATTAAAAAGAAAAAGGAATACTTGGAGAATCTCCTCAATCCCTTGGACACGTCTTCCATAGTGGAAGCAGAGCCTGAGGACAAGGGGGATAACTCGCCCATCACAGGGACCGAGGTCGCCAACATGGTTAAACTCTTCGGTGGCAGGTTCCCAGTCGTGAATGAATTTCGCCCCGAGTACCTCAAGGTTCTGGATGTTGTGGTGCTGTCCTGGTTGATATGCTTCTGCAACATCTAAAATTTATTGATACAGCAAAATATTGCAATGCTTTGTGGTGGCAATAATGTATCATTTCAGAGACACCAGCATTGTGATGCTTCATTTAAAATTATTAATGTTGCAAATACAAACTAGCCAAAATCCAGTTGACTTTTCCATCCACTAGATGGTGCTAAAGTCTCACCGTCTGGTTGGGTCAGCACAGCAAAGAGTGACTCCTAAGATCTTACTGGGAGTAGAACAAGACAAAGGTTGGGGTGATAAATGACAATACAGGTACATCTCAAAAAATTAGAATATCATGAAAAAGTTCAACATTTTCTGTCACTCATTTCAGAAAGTGAAACCCATGTATTATATAGATTCATTACACAGAGAGTGATATATTTCAAGTGTTTGTTTATTTTAATTTTGATGATTATGGCTTACAGCCCATGAAAACCCCAAATTCAGTTTCTCAAAAAATTAGAATATTACATAAAATTAATTTTAAAAAATAGTTTTTTATTACAAATGTGGACCGACTGAAAAGTATGTCCATGTACACACTCAATACTTGGTCGAGGCTCCTTTTGGATTAATTACTGTATCAATGTGGCGTGGCATGGAGGTGATCAGCCTGTGGCACTGCTGAGGTGTTATGAAGGTCCAGGTTGCTTTGATAGTGACCTTCAGCTCGTCTGCATTGTTGGGTCTGGTGTCTCTCATCTTCCTCTTGACAAGGAAGGCTGACATTGAACAACAACAAAATACCTCCATCATGGAACGAAGCCATTATTTCAGTCATTTTAAAGCCAGGGAAAGATAGAGAACAATGCGGAAACTATAGGCCAATCTCTTTATTAAATGTGGATTATAAAATATATACAACAATTATATGTAAACGAATAAAGACATTCTTGACGGAATTGATAGAAGATGATCAAACTGGTTTCATAGAGGGACGCCAAACACATGACAATATCAGGAGAACAATACATATAATTAATCAAATACATAAAGAAAAGAAAAGCGCAGTAATAATGAGTTTAGACGCAGAAAAAGCATTTGACAGGGTTAACTGGAAATTCCTATATAGTGTGCTGGAACGCTTTGGATTTAACGAAAAATCAGTACAATGCATAAGGACACTGTATCAAGAACCTGTGGCAAGAATCAAGATAAACGGTAGCTTAACAGACAAAGTAAATATACAAAGATCAACTAGGCAGGGATGCTGCTTATCGCCCACCTTGTTTGCTCTGTTCATAGAGCCACTGGCTCAAGCGATACGACAAAATAAGAAATTAAAAGGTGTAACAATAAAGGGGGCGGAACACAAGATTGGGCTATTTGCAGACGATATTATAGTTTACCTTGAACAACCAGATGAATCAATAATGGAAATGATGAACTTGATAGAAAATTTTGGAAAATTATCAGGATACAAGATAAACATAACAAAAACACAAATACTGACATTCCACTATAACCCTCTAAACCAGATAACTGATAAGATCAAACTAAACTGGAAACAAAAAGAAATAAAATACCTTGGAGTGAACATACCTAAAGATCTAAGCAAAATATATAAAGCAAACTATGATAGGTTGGAACAAGAAATAAAAAAAGATATTGATAGATGGTCAATCTTAAATATGGATCTGAATTCAAAAACTGAGACAGTCAAAATCAGCATACAACCTAGATTACTTTACCTCTTCCAGGCTCTACCAACAGAGATTCCAGATGCCCAATTCTCAAAGTGGGACAGGATGATATCGAGATTTGTTTGGGGAGGTAAAAAACCAAGAGTGAAATATAAAACTCTACAGTTACCAAAAGAGAAAGGAGGCATGGGCCTACCGAGTCTAAAGGAATATTACTACTCAGCACAAATAAGATATATCATATGTTGGTGCGACGAGGGATATGAGGCAAAATGGAAAGAAATGGAAAAGGAAATTGAGGGACTCCCAGTACAAAGCATAATAGGAGATAAAGATGCATATAAGCAAATCAAACAAATAGACCCAATCACTAAATTTACTTTAGAACTGTGGTATAAAATAGTACAAAAGTATAATATAAAGGAAGACATAAAACTATTGAAATGGGTAGCATTTGACAGTCAGTTTGAACCGGCAAAACAAGATAGGGGATACAAAAATCTGGTGAACAAGGGAATCACAGCATGGGGCAATATCGGAAAAAAAGATCTCGGGAGCTTTGTAAACGTCAGGAGAAAATTTAAACTAGAAAGATCGGAATTCTTCAGATATCTGCAGATGAGAGACTATTATATGAAGAAGATTGGGCATAACCTCCAAACAGATGTGAGCGAGATTATACAATTCATTTTAAGCTCATATACAGGAAATAAAACAAGAATTATTTCAAAGCTATATCAGAAACTTATGGCAAACAATCATTCAAGTAACTATATAAAGGAGAAATGGGAGAAAGAGCTCAATTTAAACATAACAGAAGAAAGCTGGCAGGAAATATGGAAAACACAACACACGTCAACAAATTCAAGAACATGGAGGGAATTTGGATGGAAAAACCTGATTCGCTTTTTCATTACACCACAGATTCAAGGAAAGTATACAAATACCCAATCTATATGCTGGAGGGGATGTGGGGCTCAAAATGCAGACCACTCGCATATGTTTTGGAAATGCTGCAAAATCTCATCATTCTGGAAATCTATACATGTGACAATACAGAGGATATTAGGATATAATATACCAATGAACTGTAACCTGAGGTACCTATGTGATCTTAAAAAAGACAATGTTATACAGGCTGAGGACAGATATCTAGTTAAAATCTTGTTGATTGCATGTAAAAAATCAATCACAAAAAAATGGCGATCAGAAGTTCTTCCTGACCAAGAGCAATGGACTGACATTATTGAGGACATACGTATGATGGAAAAACTAACATATCGACAAAGAATGCAAGAAGGACTATGGGGAAAAAAAATGGCGGAAATGGACACACTACAAAGTGCAACAACGAGACAGATATTGAAAGAATAACCAAAGACGCTGGAAAAACCAGAAGAATTAAGAGATGGAAACTAAAAACTTGATGCTCCAACATTTGTCCCCCCCCCCCTTTTTTTTTTTTTTTCTCCTTTTTCTTTTTTACTCTAGCCCCTTTGTTTTTTTTTTTTAAATGTAGACTGTGATCTGAATGCAATATATATAATGAAAAATGAATAAAAATCTTAAGTTACAAAAAAAAAAAAAAACAGGTTTTGATACTTTTGGCAGTGTGTGTGGGGGGGGGGGGGCAAGTCCTGCTGGAAAATTGAATCAGCTTCTCCATAAAGCTTGTCAGCAGAGGGAAGCATTAAGTGCTCAAAAATTTCCTGGTAGATGACTGTGCTGACTTTGGTCTTAATAAAACACAGTGGACCAACACCAGCAGATGACATGGTTCCTCAAATCATCACTGACTGTGGAAACGTCACACTAAACCTCAAGCAACTTAGATTCTGTGCCTCTCCACTCTTTCTCCAGACTCTGGGACTTTGATTTCCAAATGAAATGCAAAATTTACTTTTATCTGAACAGAGGTCATCTGCTGGTG
This sequence comes from Pholidichthys leucotaenia, assembly GCA_020510985.1. Lineage (NCBI taxonomy): Eukaryota > Metazoa > Chordata > Actinopteri > Cichliformes > Pholidichthyidae > Pholidichthys > Pholidichthys leucotaenia. The sequence goes on from CM035839.1 coordinate 207,570,743, forward strand.
TTGGTCCACTGTTTTATCAAGACCAAAGTCAGTGCAGTCATCTACCAGGAAATTTTAGAGCACTTCATGCTTCCCTCTGCTGACGAGCTTTATGGAGAAGCTGATTTAATTTTCCAGCAGGACTTGGCATCTGCCCACACACTGCCAAAAGTATCAAAACCATGGCATCATGGCATTAGTGACCATGGCATCACTGTGCTTGATTGGCCAGTAAACTCTCCTGACCTAAACCCCATAGAGAATCTGTGGAGGATTGTCAAGAGGAAGATGAGACGACAGATCCAACAATGCAGATGAGCCGAAGGTCACTATCAAAGCGACCTGGACCTTCATAACACCTCAGCAGTGCCACAGGCTGGTCACCTCCATGCACGCCACATTCCAAAAGGAGCCCCGGGGCGACCAAGCATTGGGTGTGTATATGGACATACTTTTCAGTTGGTCCACATTTGTATTAAAAAACTATTTTTTTTTTTTTAATTAATTTTATGTAATATTCTAATTTTTTGAGAAACTGAATTAGGGGTTTTCATGGGCTGTAAGCCATAATCATTAAAATTAAAATAAACACTTGAAATATATCACTCTCTGTGTAATGAATCTATATAATATATGGGTTTCACTTTCTGAAACTGAGTGACAAAAAATGTTGAACTTTTTCATGCTATTCTAATTTTTTGTGATGTACCTGTATATGATATCAGAATATTCTGTGTATTGCAATATTGTGATAAAATCACATCGCGGCCCAAGTATCATAATATTGTCTCGTGTGACCTCTGGTGATTCCCACCTCTACTAAAACTTATTGCAAGAGTAAAGTTGCTACTACTTAAATAACTGTTGAGTAAAAGTAATTAAGTACCAACTTAAGTAACTAATTGGTAACTGCTCATCCTTTATGCTTGAGTTATTAATATCATAAGGCAACACTACTTTTACTTGAGTAGAGTTTCTGGATACTGCACCCACCTCTGCTTATGTGTTCCTTCACTGACCAGCTGAATAGGATGAGCGCATTCTGGTGACGGACTGCTCAGGTACTCCTCTGTGTGCAGACTGAAAGAGGGAAAAACTGAGCCTCTAAACGGGATAATTTAACATTTCAAGTGTCTCCATATTTTCCTCTCATCATTCTGATCTTAGTGGATTGTAAATAAAAAATTTTTTTTTTCCTACTAATGCCAAAACATTTGGGAAGTGCTTTACTGTATCCCTCCCCCTTTGTTTTTCAGATCTCTTTATAAGCTGCTAACATCCACGTGTGTGTGCTGTCAGTGTTCCTACTATGGTGTTTGCTCCACTTTTTCAATGGCTGCAGTAGTGATGGGGCTCCTAGGTCTGCTGTTTAGCTGTGTTTGCAGTACTTATTTTTAATGGGTTGGGTTTGACTGGGGGAAAAAAAACTGTCAGGATTGGGAGATGAAAACAATGTATTTCCAAGAATGTTAAATACTTTTTTTTTTTTTTTTTTTTTTAAATCTGTAGTGATGTAAAGTGGTTCTGTGATAGTTGGTGGTTGAAGACGATCTGCTTCAGGTGGCGTCTCCAACCTCTTCTGTGTAAAGAGCTATTTGGAACATTTTGTCCAAGAAACTCTTCTTGGCTCGATGGCATATGTTTCAGCCTTGATGGTCAAAGTGCAAAATGTTGTGGGTTTTTTTTGTTTTTTTTTGTGGTTTCTAACCTTATAACATACAGCTATCACTCACACATATACATTAAGATTTTAAGCTTTGTCCACAAGCAAATGCACTACCTTTATGTAGTTAAGCTCTTGTAGAAAGAGGATTGCATATCCTCGGTTTTATGATCTCACAAAACATTCCCATCTTCAGTTCTCTAAGGCTGCATTTACACCTGCTTTAATAATGCTAAACAGATAGCACTGAATACAGGTTTGGATAGAATGCATAGAAAAGGCACTGAGGAGTGATCGGCTCTTCCAAACCACCTCTGAAGTTGGTCGGGGATTGTTGACCAAATTTAAAGACGCACTCTGGTGGATATAAATCCCCTATAAAAACAAATCTAGGTTGTGTAAAATGGTATCTTATGCCCTTTTTTCTACAAACAAACCTTTCATTGTCTTAGTTTCATGTCAAAATCTTTTCACTTTTCCTCCTTCAAATGCCAGGATCTGTTCATAGGCCCAGCCCACATCCTACAAAGCTAATGGTGGCTACCGCTACATTAAACACAATAAATCCTGTGATGGAAAAAGTCACCGGTGGTCCAGGATAATGACTGAAACTGCATCGGTCCTCAAAGCAGTTTAATGCTAAAACCCATCTTAATTTGGGGCAGATTTTCAAAGCAGGTGTCCAAAAATTCAATTTCAGTTCAGCTTTATTTATATAGTACCATTTCACAACAACAGTCATCTCATAGCACTTTCAACTGTAGGGGGAAACCCCCACAATTACAGAAAGGCCCCAGCAATCAGGCAATCCTCTGTGAGCAACACTAGGTGATGGTGGAGAGGAAAAACTCCCTTTTAGCAGGAAGAAACCTCCAGCAGAACCAGGCTCAGGGAGGGGCAGTCATCTGCTGTGACTGGGTGGGGGGTGAGGGGATAGAGAAGAAGAAAGGAACAGACATGTAGAGAGCAAACAGCACGACTGGGACTCAATCTATGGGAGAGAACAAACAGATGTTAATGACCAGCAAAAATATTTCATTGAGAGTGAAGAAAGGAGTGAAGCCCAGTGCATTGTTGGAGGTCCCCCGGCTGTCAAAACCTAAAATGCTAACTAGCCCTGGAGGCTAACTTCAGTTTGTCCAGAGACAGTTCTTAGACCTGATTGGCTCAACACTACGGATCCGTTACAGTTGCATCACTAAAAAAAAAAAAAAAAAAGCCCCATCTAAACTCAGTTTTTTCAAGGGGTGGGATTTAACTGAAATTTCACAGCAAAAAAAAAATCCCAGACATGATACCTTTGAGTGATTTCACTCTTGAATTTTGTCACTGAGTGGCCCTGCAACGGCACTGTGCACCTTTCCAGTTCCTGGGGTGAACACTGAGAAGATTACAACTGGAAGATTTGACAGCCCGAGTCCCAATAGCATGACTTTAGCCACCAACTAACAAAGTAACATGTGCCCATACTGGCTTGGCTGCCTTTGACATAAAATGTACTAACTGTAGTCTTTTCAGTGTTCTGCAGGAACAGGAAATGTACATAAACTTCTAATCCACAGCGTACTCCAACTGTATTCCTTTCTCACTACATTCTTATGGAATATCGTTAAGCCCATACCTACTCATCACCTCTGTTCCTGTCATCCACATGCCCATTAAAGTCCAATTGAAAACACTTTATTTATCCTTGAAGGGCAATTAGAAGGCACAGAAAGCGCCAGACATTAGCCCCTTTTCCACTAGTACCTACTCAGTTCTACTCGCCTCGACTCAGGTTGTAGGGTTTTTCATTAGTACCTGGTGCCAGGTACTTTTCTGGGACCTACTTCAGTGAGGTTCCAACTGTGCTGAGTGGAGCTGAAAATGTGACGTCAACAGATTGCAGGCCACAGATTGGCCAGGGCATAACATCGGTAGATGAGAGCAACGTCTTGACAAGATTCAAAACTGCCATTTGTAAATTCAGCCGTGAGTTTTTATTATTTCTATGATAATAAACGAAATAAATACGCCGTCACAGGCCCGTGGCTCTGAGAGAGATCCGTCGCTACCAGAAATCCACGGAGCTGCTCATCCGTAAGCTGCCCGTCCAGCGCCTGGTGAGGGAGATCGCTCAGGACTTCAAGACCGTCCTGCGTTTCCTGAGCTTCGCCGTCATGGCTCTGCAGGAGACCAGCAAGGCCCACCTGGTGGTCTCTTCTTTGCTAAGGGGGTCACCATCATGCCCAAAGACTTCCAGCCGGCCCGCCGCATCCGCGGAGAGAGAGCTTAGACTTTCTGCTGCACATTCACCAACCAACCATAATGCTCTGCACTGTGTCTATATATATATATATATATATATATATATACATTTATAGTAATATGGACATATGTTTACTAGATGTTGTTTTTTCTTGCCTTCTGATTGTTGCTCTGAGTGTTGCTATCCCTGTGCTGTTGCAATCCTGGAATTTCCCCATTGTGGGACTAATAAAGGCTTATCTTATCTTAAATGGCTACAAACAACTCAACACGGTCACAAAACACTCACCGTCTTCCCCATGAGCAGCCATCACCTCAGAAACCTGGCATTTCATTTCGGAATGCTCTGCCGGCACCACAGCTGAAAAGTTTATGTAGTTGTCAAATTTGATCAAATGTGGTTATTTTTCAACAGTCTCCCTGTTGATGCGCACAGTTCCATCGGTGTTGCAGCGCTTGGATCCCTGCGCTTGAAAAATAAACTGTTTGGTCAAATGTGACAACTATGAACTGTTACTGTTTTTTGTATATGTAAAACGTTAAATTAGAAAATTTTGTGGCATAAATTTTGATTTTTATTTTTAATAATAAATGCAATTTTCAATCAGGATGTGTAGCCGCCGCCTGACTCTCATATGGCAGATGATGTGCCTGTGGATGGAAATAAGTGTGTGCGGGTCCCTCTGTGGGATTGGTCAATAGCAGACAGGCCGCCCCGTGATTGGCTAGGTGCTTCAACCTTCGGTCAGCCAATCACAGAAGGGTCCGTGCTTTATATATTCGGCACGAAAACACGTTACGTAAAGCTCTGTATCCGCTGTGCGTCTTTTGTCTTGTTTGTTATCAGCTACCGCACGTCTTACGGTAATGTCTGGCAGAGGAAAAACCGGAGGCAAAGCCCGAGCGAAGGCCAAGTCCCGCTCTTCCCGAGCCGGGCTCCAGTTCCCCGTGGGTCGTGTCCACAGGCTGCTGCGCAAAGGCAACTACGCGGAGCGGGTGGGCGCTGGGGCGCCCGTCTATCTGGCCGCCGTGCTGGAGTATCTGACTGCTGAAATCCTGGAGCTGGCAGGAAACGCGGCCAGGGACAACAAGAAGACCCGGATCATCCCACGGCACCTCCAGCTGGCCGTGCGCAACGATGAGGAGCTAAATAAGCTGCTGGGCGGAGTGACCATCGCCCAAGGAGGAGTGCTGCCCAACATCCAGGCCGTCCTGCTCCCCAAGAAAACCGAGAAACCGGCCAAGAGCAAGTGAAAGGCTCCCAACAGGCCCGGACTAAGCCGGAGCTAAAGGTTCTCCTCAAGGCCTTTTTTTTCATATTGATGTTTTTGGTTTTTTAACGGGCAGTGTTTGGTGATGCTGATTCGACATCACATTAAAATCCTACATTCGCTTCTCATTGGGACTTAATCCTAGACTCCAGCCGCTGCATTCTGGGAAATGGAGGAAGAAAATCCGCTTTGATGTGGACCAATTCTGATGTGAGGGCTGTTTTAGTTTCACAGTGCTGCTACAAAACTGTGCTAAATTGTTGTATTGTGTCATGTTTCAATAAAAGAATCGCTCATTGTATTTTTGTTATTGTCATCCGGGGATTCTGAGTCTTTGGAACCGGGGGGGGGGGGGGGGGGCACAGAGATGGTATACAGGCTCTACTGCTGCTCATGTGGTGCATCAAGAGGTTTGCTCCATCACTTAATTAACTTCAAGGGCACAGAGGTGATGCATGTTTTGCTACAGACGAAATAATGAGCTTAGGTTTCTGTCAAAATCTGGACTGTAATCAGAGGTGGGTAGAAGCAAAAAAAAATCATATTCCAAATTGTCACTTCAAGTGCAAGCAGTCTCCAAGAAAGTAAGGCCTACTAACGTGGTTGAGATGTGAGTAGCTTTTGAACAATAAAGTGAGGGGGGAAAATACAGAAGATTCACATGAACCCTGTAATCCATATCATAAACTATAGACGGTAATAAATGAATTGTTTCTTGTGACAGAACAATTTCAGAATACAAAGGTAAAGGGGTAAAAGAAAGTGTCCTGCAATAAAACTACTCTGCACAAAATAATTCTGTAATTGGAGTATACAGTATGTAACGATAAAACGGAACTACTTCACTGCCACCTCTGCAACCTTAGATGGAGGACAATTCAAAGATATTTATGCATATGAGTGTATGCTAGATTGTCAGAAGATCAGAATGAAGGCACATGATATTGAACTCACCTTACAACATGTTGCCTAAGTTTTTATAATGAACATTTTTGTTCTAAAACTTCAGCTATGGTCTTTTTTCATAGCAATTTTAAGGTCCCATATTGTGCATTCGCCAGAGATTAATTTTAACCTTTTTCTTCAAGGACATGTAGCCTATGTGTAATTTTAAAAACCATAAACCATTTCTATGTTGTTTTACAGGTAATAATTTTTTTAAAAGTTTGGGTTTCAAACTGCTGGTTAATAATTTGATTGGGTGATCTTTTTTTTTTTCAGTCGGCCAATCACAATTATAAGGAAGCAGTCAGTGTGTTTCCTTTGTGTTTCAAGGTCTTGTTGGTTTGTCTCATTAGAACTCCAGGAAGCATAATCCAATAATTTCTTTAAGAAATTAATTAAAAGAAGGAAGTGTATTTCTTTGAAGTAATAATTTTAACACCAGCACTCACCGGTGCTTGACTTGTGAAAAGTGAGTGAAATGGCATGTGCTCCTTCATCAGCAGAGGGGCCTGCACCAGCCTGCACTCACTTTTTATTTAACGCAGTTCCCAAACTTGACCAGGGTCTGTGTCACTTTAACCTGAAACAACAGCAAAAGAACAAGAAAAATAATGAAAATTTAGTAGACAAAGGTCACAAACTGATGAGGAAAAAAGTCACATGTGTAAAACAAAAATCGCTTACAATGAAAACAGGCAATGTATTGAAACATTAAGTACATTTGTGGGGGATAAAATACATTTTGAGAAGAAGTTATAAAATTACAAAAGAAAAGTAGTACATTTCAATAAAAAGAATATCTAATAATAACACAACATGGGCAGGGAGAATATTGACAAAATTTGCAAAGTGGGGGAAAAATGAATTTATAGCACAAAAGTCACAAATACCAGGAAAAAAAGTTAATTCATGAACCTCAAATTTTCAGTCTCAAGTTCGTGAAAAGGTCTAATTACACGACAAAAACAAAAGAAAATGACAAAGTATCCATTTTATGAAAACATTCTAAAATCATTAATAAAAATTTAGAAGAAAAAAAAATCAAATTTACCAATAATAACATTTTACAGAAAAAAATTCACAAATTTATGATTAAAAAGTTGCCAATCTGCTGTAGTGCAAATTAATAACAATCTGTTGCATTGGAAAATTATGAGAAGCAAGGAAAAGTCATACTGTATAAAAGAGGGAAAAAATTTAGTAGTATAAAGTGACGCATAAGAAAAAAGTCACAGATTTTAGAAAGAAAATAATTTTGCAAGGAAAAATTGTAAATTAACAGAGAAAACGATGTTATACTGTGGTGGCACTGAGTGGGGGGGTTCTCCACCCAGAGTCAGAAGCCATGGTTAAGCTGGCCAGCGCACGCGAGGAGTTCACCAGCTTAGTGCAACTGGGCATTCTTAAGCCCCATTTCCACCAGTATCACCTGGGCTTTACTTTTTTTTACTTGTTTCGGTTTTTCGCCATTTCCACCCAAGTCCTCACGGTTTAACCGTTACGATTTTCGTGCCTGTTCAGAGGCAGGGTACAGGCGAGCGAAAAGCGAGGTGTGAAATGACGTCAATCGACTGCTAAACGCTGATTGGTCAGGGCGTAACGTCACCAAACGCGTCCGTTTGTTTTCTGTTGAAGCTACACGTCCGCCATTTGTAATTTCAGCGAGTAACCGCGGTGACTGGATTCAAAATTGTGTTCTCATATAACGATGTCCACGCGCAAGTTTATTCCATGAACAAACGATGAGGTGCGGACTTTTCTGTCCCTCGTAGCCGATGACTACATCCAGAGCGAGTTGGTGGGGCAACTTGCAATGAAAAAATATACCAGGAAGTGTCCGGCCTGCTATTTTGGCAGAGAATTTGGACTCGACACGGCCACGCAGTTGGAAAACGGTGACGGTGAGTGTTGTTTTGTTATTGTCCGTCTTCTTGCCTTTCGGTCAAAAGCGCACTTTATTTAAGCAATAAAGAAAGTTGTTTGATTGTGGGCAATTGTGGTGATGGCTAGCCCGCTAATAGCTAGCTACCGCTGTACCTTGCTGCTACCTGGCATCAAGCTGCTGAATCGCGCTTTTATTTCAGTATTCACGTGAACAAAACGCTGACGTAAGCTTATTGTATTCTGGTTAAAAAGTTTTGTGTTTGCGGTACATGTTGCACTTTGTTTGTGAGCGTTATTGTGTGTTTTTTTCCTTCTATACACAGTTTTCAAATCCCTTGGGTCCGCCTCACTGGACTGCCCCGGCATCTCCCAGTCAAGTGCTGGTAAGGCACAACAAACTGAAAATTACCACCCGGTTGTTTTTATATGTGATTGTTTGCTATAGACGCATAATAAGGAATTTAAAATGTCTTTCTACGTTTATAAAAATACTAGATTCAGGGGTGTTCATAGCCACAGTGGCCCAGTGTTATAGGTGTGTTGGTGGTGGAAATACTGTTGTATTTTCACAAAAAAAAAGGAGCACATGTACAGACTTCAAATCAAAATGCTTGATTGAAATTCTTCAAGTCAGCTAACACTATTAACCCATTCTGATTTATGAGGCCACAGTACAAAGAAATTCTTTTAAAAATAACCCATTAAATCAAAATACTTTTTACAATTAATCCTTTTTGAAATGAAGGGGGGGCCTAACCACATCACCACAGAAGCTGCTTATAGTCCACTCTACTGAGGGGCAACAACATGACAGTTGAGCTTAAATACAGCAACGAAGCATCCCACCACAGGCTTTCAACAGTTTAATTCCATAATATTTTTTCTGACATGTTTTGATCCGGTGTTATCTAAATACAATGACTTCTGTCTTTCATATAGGCAAGCTGAAGAGGTCCATCAACATTGCAGACCTTGCATCACTGATGGCCCAGAATCATGCTGAGGAGATGCGGATCCATGAAAGGATGCTCGAACAGCGCGAAAGACACCTGCAGTTAGCCGCATTAAGAAGGGATGAGCTGACAGAGACGGCTTCCTTCCACGGAGCCTTCCTAAACCATTTTGGCAGTCTGGTCGAAGTACTGAAAGCTCCCCATTTGTTAACATGTTTTGGGAATATTTGTAATGTAATAAAATGTTAGTCTTTTGGATAAAAGTGTGGTTTGTATATTATAACACTGGATGATAAAGGCGAATAATTACATACACATTCCATTGCCTCATATGACCCTAATCCTGCTGTTCAGCCATAAAGGTGTCAAGATTTTTAATGGTAATGTAATTGTTATTGTTAAATTTAATAAATATTACCACTGCTGTATCCATTGCTCTACATTGGGTACAGTTTTTAAGTAAAATTGTAAGCAGTTGCACAGGTGTAATTTACATTCAGCAGTAGACACTGATAAAGGTGAAAGTCGAATTGGGTAAAAGGTAAGTACATGTGAATTGAATGTTATATCGGCATTCCAAATTCTGAGAATTCCAATAAATTATAAGCAGTCTAGTATAATATAAAGCGAAAATACCCATACATGTAAACCCAAATATAACATTTTCGATGTTGTAAACGTTGACATGTATATGATAAACCTATGCTATTGTGATTCAATAGATCCATAGTGATCTTTGGTTTGAAAAAGAAAATTATAATTTGGTGTTGGGCAGTGTGACAATGTCAGTGTATTTAGTAGGATTAAAAAAAGTTTCATCATAAAATTTCTAGGTTCATTGGCAATTCCATCAAACCAAAAGTGAGTTGTCTAGCTGCAGCATATTTTTTTTTTTGGAGTCATTTCTACGTTGTTTTAGTGTGTAATTAGCCACCACTGAACAGATAACCCTTATAAATAACAATAGATTGGAAAAATGATACACAATGGGCCTAGATTTGGATTGGCTTTTTTTATAATATCAATTATTTGGTAAGTTAAAGTTAACTGGAAGTATAACAAGTTTCCACATATAATTCCAAGGTCAATTGGCAATTCCATCAAATCAAAAGTGACTTGTCTAGCTGCAGCATTTTCTTTGCAGTCATTTTCTACGTTGTTTTAGTGTGTAATTAGCCACCACTGAACAGATAACCCTTATAAATAACAATAGGTTGTACAATGATACTCAAATGATACACAATACAAAAAATGGGCCTAGATTTGGATTGGCTTTTTTATAATATTTTTAATTATTTTGTAAGTTAAAGTTAACTGGAAGTATAACAAGTTTCCACATATAATTCCAAGGTCAATTGGCAATTCCATCAAACCAAAAGTGCGTTGTATAGCTGCTGCTTTTTTTGGGAAGTCAGTTTATCATCAGTGTATCATTATTACACAATATACAAAATGGGTCTAGATTTGGATTGGCTTTTTTTTATAATACTATAAATTATTTGGTAAGTTAAAGGGGTTTAGGATTAAGCTTCTGCATAATTTTTAAATTACCCCGGTGTTTCAGCATTTAATTAACCGTCTGTTAACATTTAACCGTTTTGAACAACAGAGGCGACGTAGTTTAAAAGTGCACAACATTTTATTTAAAAAAGACGTTTGACATATGTATGCACATGAACACTGAACAAATGAAATGATCTCTGAATGATCTCTGCTTCATATGCAGCTGCTTCAGATTCCTCCTGGGCAACCGCTATTTTCCTCTCCTGCTCCAACGTGTGTTGTCTCAATCCACGTCGTCTTCTCCTGTAAAATTCTCTTGTCTCGTTAAAGACATTCATTGTGTTAAAAACCGTGGAAATCCTCCGCTCGTAATCCGCTATTTTTTTCTGTGTTGTTGAGGAGTCAGTCTCGTCCTTTATACGTCAGCAGTGTAGCGCCACCTCGATCCCGCCCACCCCAGCAATACTCGGCTTTCCGCGGTTGTGATGGAGGCGCAGCCGCGGGAGAAACAAGTAAAAAAGAAAAGAAAAGAGTAGCGCAGAACTATATAGTGGAAATGTGGCTTTAGGCGCTCCAACAGCCCGTGGGTGTCTCCGCTACACATTGTGCCCAAGGCTGATGGGTTGTGGCAACAGTGTGGCGATTTCCGGCGCTTGAACAACGCCACAGAACACGATCGGTATCCCATCCTGCACATCCAGGATTTTTCTGTGCATCTACCTGGGACGTGTGCTTTTTCAAAAGTGGACCTGGTCCGCGGTTACCACTAGGTCCCGGTGCGTGCGGAGTATGTTCCCAAAACAGCGGTAATGACTCCTTTTGGCCTTTTTGAGTTTTTATGTATGCCGTCCGGGTTAAAAGGGTGCTGCGCAAACTTTCCAAAGAATGATGAATGCAATGCTCCGTGACCTGCCTTTCGTTTTTGTCTACTTAGATGACATTCTGGTGGCTAGCACGTCTGAGGAGGAGCACCTCGCCCATCTCAAACTAATTTTCCAGAGGTTGGAAGTGCACGGGCTTATTGTTAACCCGGCAAAGTGCCAGTTTGGTGTGCTAGTGATTGATTTTTTGGGTCACCGCATTTCACTGGAGGGCGCTTTGGCGGATTTTCCACGTCCACAGACTGTGAAAGCCCTGCAGGAATTTTTGGGCATGATCAGCTTTTACAACCATTTTCTCCCCTGAACAGTCCAGCTGCTGCAGTCGTTGTACGCCGTGCTCAAGAAAAAGAAGCCCGCGGAAAACATCAACTGGACCCTCGAGTGAGTCCGGGCTTTCTCAGATGTCAAAACAGTGCTCACTAACGCCGCCTTGCTAGCCCACCCTGCCCCATCAACGCAGATACAGTAGCACTCACCACAGATATGTCTGACGTTGCCATAGGGGCAGTGGTGGAGCAGTATGTCTCTGGTTCATGGCAGCTGCTTGCATTTTTCAGCCGTACTTTGCGCAACAACGAACGCAAATGAAGTGCCTCTGACAGAGACCTGTTGGCCCTCCACCTGGTGACACGCCACTTCCAGTTAAGCTTTAATGTCATGACCAACGGCCTGTCACATGTGTTAGTCTCCCCAGTCTACGTGGGAAATTGATTTCCCTGCCATGGCCACGGAGCAAACCAGGGATGCGGACATTTGCGCGCTCCAGTCCGCACCTACTGGGTTAAAACTGGAAAGCAGGGTGGTGCAAGAAGCGTGCCCCCACTTGCTCTGTGACGTCTCCACCGGTCGCCTATGCCCGGTGGTTCTGAGCTCTTGGCGCCGCCGCATTTTTGAGTCTGTCTCTTCAGCTTTCATCTTCCACAATACCACCATTTCCATATTTACCTGATGTTGTGCCCTCACAGATGCAGCCAGTGTCCCAAAGCTTTTGTTAGTCATGTCTGTTATGATGCCTCAGTAAAAACAAAGGCATACGGTAATCAGTCAATGTATGTGTGTGTGTGTGTGGGGGGGGGGGGGGGGTTGTATCTATCTGTTACAGCTTTTCAGCTTGCCCAGTTAAAAGTAAGTGCAACTAAAGGCTTGTATCATTGTATGGCCATATTTTCTCAACTTTTAATTTGCCAGAATTTCAAGATAATCTTCTTCGTCGATCGCTAGATGGTCACACCAGCTGCCCTGACGAATGCTGCCGTCCTGCAGAGGTCCCCGAGGTCCCCGTGCAGCTTTTGGTTCAGCGATGTGGGGTCAGGCCACGTAGCTCGTCTGAGTGCAGCGTGGTCTGGGCAGTCTTGGAGGAGGTGTTCACTGGTCATTTGGGCGGTACCACATGGGCATCTGTCCGATTGTCCAACTTTAAGTTTCTGGTGCATGTGAGCATGCATTCTGTTATGTCCAGTTCGGAGTCTGAACAGAACAACTTGGTCAGCCCTGCTCAGACTGTAGTAGTTGTCATCCTTGCAGAAGTTTGGGTGTTGCTGCTGCCACTTCTTGTGAGACAGGGCCTTAATAATGGTTTTCTCCTCACTGTAAGAGACCTGCCTGTCTTCCTGGTCTTGCTGCCCACCCTCCTTAGCAAGTCTGTCAGTCGTCTCATTTCCATAGATTCCACAGTGGGCAGGAATCCACTGGAGTGATATGTTCACCTGTGTTGCTAGTTGAGACAGAGTGAGGGCGAGTTCATTCAGTTCTTTGCGTCGGGGGTCCTGAAGTGCATCCAAGATAGAGAGGGCATCAGTGAAGATGACGACCCGCTTGTGTGCCTTGTCTTGATGTTCCCTGACGTGGGCCGCTGCTGTTCTCAGGGCCTCTGCCTCAGCCCTGAAATTGATGGAGTACTTTCCAGTCGCAATGGGAATGTGGGTCTCCTCGTCAGCGTACCTGATGTACACGCCGATTTGTTTTCAAAATGAACACAAATTTAACTCACTCTTGCTGTGTAATGGATCCGGGGAAAAAGGTATTGTAAGTACTATGCCAGGCCAGTAGAGGCGGCAGTGCAACTTTTTTACAGCACACGGTGACTTCCTGTCAAAGTCGATCTGTCTGTGAACCGTTATAAAATAGCGGCTGTTACTGAAAAAAAAAAACCCCACGTATTCAACTACACCATTTATTCATCACATCAATTGTTTTCACACTTGTTTTGCTGTTTAGTTTTGCAGAGGAAGGATGAGGTATTTTCTTCCTGGAGTTTTCAGTTCACTGATTAAAAACTACAAGTCCCAACGTTCCTCACCTCAAAAACATGGCGGACCACAGTGGAGACCTGAACGAAACAAAAAAACATTTAAAAGTAAGAGCTGTGCTTAAATTATGCATTTACAATGTATCATATCGCCATATTTTTTTGACTGTTAATTTGCCGCAATTTCCAGATAAGGCTTTATTTTCAAAATAAACAAGTTTAACTCACCTTTACCATCAATGCAGGTGCGAAAAAAGGTATTGTAATAACTATGGTTGCCCACTAGAAGTGGCAATGTGACTTTTTTTACAGCCCCCTATGCTACCATGCCACAGACACCGACACACCTTGGTGCTTTCATTCAACTCTGTTTTGTTTTGTTTTTTGTAATTAATTTTTTTCCTTCAGAGGGGCAGCTTATACAAAAACCACAAATGCATTGTTGCCCAAGCCCTTACCCATGCATGTCCTTATGTACATTGTGTTCCTAAAACTACCTCTACCAACCATTCCAAAGCCGGGGAAATGTTCCATTCTGCAGAACAGTATGGAGAGATCACACTAATAAACATTCCAGACTTTAGGGCTCAAACCTCGGTCAGTACAGAACAGACACTACAGTGTGAGCGCACCCTGACCCATGGCAACAACATTCTTACAGCATGGAACCTTTACAAAAAGCTTAAGGTAAAACTTGAATTCTCAGGTTTTAGATCTTTACTGACCTGTCTGTCTACAGGGGAGCTCTGAGTATCATGGTAAATCCTCTAAAAGTAATGTTGTCTGAACATATTCTGCAATTTTAAAAGGTATCTGATGCTATAAATGTCCAGATGCAATTAATTTCAAGCCAGTAACACTTGACTACACAAACTGAAATCCAAGTAAGATGAAATACCCTGCCTCTCGCCCAAAGATGCTGGGATAGGCTCCAGCTCCCCCGCGACCCGAAAAGGATTAAGTGGAAGAAGATGAAGATGAAATATCTTAAATCTAGGTTATATATGTTTTTTTATCTGACAAGATATTCCTTCTTGTCGGGCAGTTTTCTCTAAGAAAATTTTACTTGCTTTGAGATATTTTTTACTTATAAGCCAGATTTTCTTGCACTCTTGGCAGATTTTACCGAAAAGAAGTAAAAAAATTATTTGCCAAAAAAGCAACATTAAATTGTTTATAACTGAGTCAAAACTAACAAGTAAAATTCTTACAGAAAACTGCACAGCAAAAACTCTTTTCAGACAACAACAAAAAACATATACTCTTGATTTATTTGAAAAGTCCAACCGGGGACAGGAGTTGAAAACTGGCTTAGTGCTTTATACTCTTTGTGCAGAGCATTAGATGTTCTACATGACTACTATGTTGCGCGGCATTGTCCCTGATAAATAAATGAATGAATAAATAAATAAATTTGTTTTCTAAAATGAGATTTTTGCAGTGTGTACTCACACCGATCAGGCATAACATTCTGACCACCTGCCTAATATTGTGTTGGTCCTCCTTTTTGCTGCCAAAACAGCCCTGACCCATCAAAGCATGCACTCCACTACACCCCTGAAGCTGTGCTGTTGTACCTTGCCAGATACCACAAATACTATTGTTAGCGGCAGATCCTTCAAGTGCTGTCAGCTGGGAGGTGGGGCCTCCTTGGATTTGTTTGTCCGTCCAGCACATCCCACAGATGCCTGATTGGACTGAGATCTGGGGAATTTGGAGGCCAAGTCAACACTTCAAACTCGTTGTTGTGCTCCTGAAACCATTCCTGAACCAGTGGTGGCCTAATGGTTAGGGATGTGGACTGGTGACTGGAGGGTCACTGGTTGGCAGGATCAGATCTGGGTGCGACAGATAACATAGCAGTGTTTGCCCCACCCACATTAACCCCATCGTGGTGCCCTTGAGCAAGGCCCTTAACGGAAACGGCTCCAGTGGCCACAGGTCAGTCTGTGGTTGTCCTGGGCAGTGTTGCATCTAAAATGCTTTCACCCCCAGTTCTTGTATACAAAGGCCAAATAACCAGACTGAGAGATGAAATATACTTTTGTGGAGAGTGTGAATAAGGAGGCAGATTTATGAACAGACGACTTTTATTACACTGTCTCATCAGTCATACACAGAAAATGCATGTCACCATCAAGCATGGTTTCTCCTTTTATCCCAACCGCTCATCTCACATTTGCATGACATTTCACATCACCTTGCATGACATTTAACATCACAATACATCCAACCTTTAACCCCCCAGCTCCTTCTTCCTGCTATCTCCCCATGATCTCCCTAGCTATTGTTCTCCTCTGTTTACCCTCTGCATCCTGTCTGAGATGATTAACCCAGTCTCTACACCCCACCCCACCCCCCAGAATCTTAGACAGAGTTTCAGTCCTCACGTCTTTTTGGCTTCAATCTCCTCCCATATCTGCTGTAACAGGGGTTTACTGCCTCCGCGGCGCTGCTGTGCCGGCGGGGGGCTGCTGGGAGTGTGTTTGACTGCAGGTGGGCTATGGCGAGGGGGGGGGACTCCGATTTGCCTGTGTGGCTGTCCTGGTGAATCGTTTGCCTGGGGAGTTCTCAGTGGGGGTCTTCCATGCCAAGGGGCCCGAGCCAGCAGCACTTGCTCGTCCACCACTACAAAGGGGGCTTAAGTCTGTCTATGCATATTTTCTCCTGACGACCCCCCAAGTCTAACAAAAAATGCTTGTCCCCTGTTTCCAGCACTCTGAACGGGCCATCGTAGGGTGGGCGTAGGGTGGTGGGCATCGTGCCTAACGAACACGAACTCTGCGTTCTTCAAAGTTTTTGGCACGAAAGTGCGTGGAAAACAGTGGTAGGCTGGGCCCGGCAGCGTGCCTGTGTCTGCACTATGCTGCAAACGCTGAGACGGGCTGTTGTCAGGCGTGGGATTGTCTGGCAAAAATTCCCCGGGCAGCCGCAGTGGCTGAGAAAAAACCAGCTCTGCCGGGGAAGCCTCCAAATACTCTTTTGGTGTGGAACGCAACCTCAATAAAACCAACGGCAACCGGTCTACCCAATTTGCATCCGTCAGCGAAGCCCTGAGTGCTGCTTTTAGTGACCTGTGGAAACGCTCGCATAACCCGTTGGCCTGTGGGTTGTACACGGTTGTGCGATGAATTGCAACACCCAGGCTGCGGGCCATCGCGGACCAGAGGTCGGAAACAAACTGAGGGCCCCTATTGGACGTGATGTCCGACGGGATTTTGAAACGCGCCACCCATGTTGTCAAAAAAGCGCGCGCTATGTCTGCGGACGTGGTTGCCGCCAGCGGGACTGCTTCTGGCCAGCATGTGGTGCGGTCCACCACTGTCAGAAGGTGCGTGCACCCTTGCAATGGTGGGAGAGGGCCCACGAGGTCCACGTGAACATGGTCGAATCTTTTAGCCGGTATACTAAACGGCTCCAAAGGAGCCTTCGTGTGTCTGTGCACTTTGGCTCGTTGGCACGCTACACAGGCTGCAGCCCACTCTTTTACTTGTTTGCGCAGACCTGGCCACACGAACTTCGCTTCCACCATTTTGACTGAGGCGCGCACTCCTGGGTGCGCCAAAGCGTGAACTGACTCAAACATGTGGCGGCGCCACGCAACCGGGACCACCAGGCGCGGGCGTCCCGTGGAGATGCTGCAGATTAGGGGGGGCTTGCCGTCTTGCAGTACTCTGCTCTCCAGCCTTAACCCTGTTGGTCCAGACTGGAGCTTGCGCACGTCCGAATCGCCAATCTGCTCTGTGGCCATGGCTGCATAATCTATTCCCATGCAGACCGGGGCCACTACTGCACGCGAGAGGCAGTCCGCTACCACATTCAGTTTACCCGACACATGCTGAATATCGGTCGTAAACTCCAAGATCGCGGCCAGCTGTCCCTGCTGCCGGCCCGACCATGGTTCCGAAACCTTAGCCATCACGAACGTCAGCAGCTTGTGGTCCACGAACGCAGTGAAGCTGCGCCCCTCCAGCCAGAACTGGAAGTGACGTATGGCCAGGTGGAGAGCCAGCAACTCTCTGTCGAACGCGTTGTATTTACGCTCACTGTCGCGCAAAGCCCTGCTGAAAAAAGCGAGTGGCTGCCAAGAACCGGCGACACGTTGCTCCACGACAGCCCCTATGGCCACGTCCGAGGCGATGGTAGTGAGCGCTATCCGGGCCGCCGGGTCTGGGTGCACCAACAGTGCGGCGTTTGCCAGGGCTGTTTTAACTTCCGAGAACGACTGCTCTCGCTTCGGAGTCCATTCGACTCCATCCGCGGGTTTCCGTCTCTTGAGCGCGGCGTACAATGGCTGCATGAGTTGAGCTGCGCGGGGGAGGAACCGGTTATAAAAGTTAACCATCCCCAAAAGTTCTTGCAGCGCACTGACCGTCTGAGGCCAGGGAAAGTTCGCCATGGCGTGCACTTTGTTGGGCAAGGGTATCGCTTCCTCTGGTGAATGAATGAATGAATGAATTTATTTATTTCGGATAGGATAGTACATTACAGGTTAAAAGAAACTGTATAA
This sequence comes from Pholidichthys leucotaenia, assembly GCA_020510985.1. Taxonomy (NCBI): domain Eukaryota; kingdom Metazoa; phylum Chordata; class Actinopteri; order Cichliformes; family Pholidichthyidae; genus Pholidichthys; species Pholidichthys leucotaenia. The sequence continues at coordinate 207,588,827 of CM035839.1, forward strand.
TATAAAACAAGGTCAAATTAGACAAAGACTCCTTCTACTATACAATTCCACGTGAGTTATCCGAAATGGGTGATGGCTGAAGCCGCAGTTTATATTGCCCTTATATGTGAGACGCGGTGCCCCAAAAAATCAATCCCTGTCGCGCCGAACTGGCATTTCGCTGGGTTGATTATTAACCCGTGCTCCTCCAACCTCTGGAAAACTGTCCTGAGGTGGGTTATGTGTTTGTCTTCGGATGCACTGGCTACCAGGATATCATCCAGATAGATGAACACAAACGGGAGATCGCGCAGCACTGCATCCATCATGCGCTGGAACATCTGTGCCGCTCCTTTTAATCCGAATGGCATGCGCAGAAACTCGAACAAGCTGAACGGAGTTATTACCGCTGTTTTGGGTACGTCCTCCGCGCGCACTAGGACCTGGTGGTAACCGCGGACCAGGCGTATTTTAGAAAAAATGCGTGCTCCGGCGAGGTGAACGGAAAAATCCTGAATGTGGGGAATTGGGTAGCGGTCGTGTGCTGTGGTGTTATTCAATCTGCGGAAATCACCACACGGTCGCCATGACCCCTCAGCCTTAGGGACCATGTGTAGCGGGGATGCCCATGGGCTGTTTGAGCGCCTGATGATACCCAACCTTTCCAGGTTGGCAAATTCCTCGCGCACTATGGCCAGTTTAGCTGCGTCCAAGCGCTGAGGTCTTGTGAAAACGGGCGGCCCGGCGGTGGTTATAAAGTGCTCCACCCCATGTTTAGCGATGGCCGCTGAAAACGTCGGGACCGTGAGTGCTGGGAACTGAGTGAGCAGTGTGTGGAACTTACCGCCTGGAGCTGTGATGGCCCGGCCCCTCAAGCTGTACAGGGGAGACAGTCAAAGGACAGTGCATTAACCAGGCGTCTGTTAGCAACATCAACTAGTAAACCATGCGCACACAGAAAATCAGCTCCCAGGATTGGGAAACTCAGTGCTGCTATGACAAAAGTCCACTTGTACGAGCGGCCGTGTAGAGATAAAGTCAGTGTTCTCTCACCAAAGGTCTTAATTTCCGAGCCATTTACCGTCACCAGCCCGGGGCCGCTAGGTCCCGCCAGCCAGTCGGCGTAGGATGGCAGGATGATGCTCTTCTGGGCTCCGGTGTCTACGAGGAAACGTCTCCCTGAGCGCGAGTCTGACACGTAGAGCAGCTTGTTCTCTTTGCCAGCGGTCGCAGCTGCTACCGACTGCCGGCCTTGGCATTTCCTGAGCGCTTGAATTGGCACGGTAGCGCACATCTGTGTGCGTTCTTTCTGAAGCGGCGGTGGTAAAAGCAGAGCGTGTCTCTCTGGCGCTCCCTGGCCCCCGCTGCTGCTACTGTCGGTGGCTCCTCGCCTCCGCTGGTCGTCTCGCTTGGTTCCGACGCCGCCGCGTTGACTGTGAAGGCTCTGGTGGTGAGGATGATCCGATCTGCCTCCTGGGCTAGCGCATGGTAGTCACGCACGGCCAGCAACAGCGAATTGGCAAAAACCGCTCTCACCTCTGTTGGGAGGTTCTGGAGGAAAAGGTGGGCAAACAGAAAATGCTCGTCGTCCGTGCCCATTAACGCCAGCATCTTCTCCATCAGATTGACGGCCAAACCATGTCCTAACTCAGAACGCCTCAGGAGCCTCTCTGCTCTCTTACAGTCCGAGAGCGTGTAGCGCCGAGTCAGCGCAGCCTTGAGAGCCTCGTATCTGTTGTGGGCTGGGGGCTGATCGAGCAGGCTCGCTACTTGCTGGGCTGTGCGAGCGTCCAGCGCTGCATCCACAAAGTAATACTTGGTGTCGTCTGTCGTTATTCCCCGGAGGGCGAACTGAGCCTCGGTGTGGTGGAACCAAGAGCGCGGGTTGTGCTGCTAAAAGTCCGATAGTTTGACTGAAACAGCGCACGTGTTGCTGGGGGTTCCCGTCCGGGCTGTCTGTGGGATTCTTGCCACGTCGCTGGGGCTTCCCGTCCGGGCCGACTCCGGGGTTCTTGCCTCGTGTTCCATAATTCGTCCAGGGTCACCAGTGTGGAGAGTGTGAATAAGGAGGCAGGTTTATGAACAGACGACTTTTATTACAGTCTCTCATCAGTCATACACAGAAAAAGCATGTCACCATCAAGCATGGTTTCTCCTTTTATCCCAACCGCTCATCTCACATTTGCATGACATTTCACATCACCTTGCATGACATTTAACATCACAATACATCCAGCCTTTAACCCCCCACCTCCTTCTTCCTGCTATCTCCCCATGATCTCCCTAGCTATTGTTCTCCTCTGTTTACCCTCTGCATCCTGTCTGAGATGATTAACCCAGTCTCTACACTTTCACTTATTTTACTGAAATTGAGATATGGTACAGGCATTGCTGGAACACCTCTTAGGTACATGTCCCGAGAAAGTGCTCCCGAATTCTGGATCTTACAGTTTTTATAAGACCTGACTGCACCCTAAGCTCACTCACTCTCTCACACAAAGAGGAGGGGTTTGTCCCTCATTGAATCTATACTCTTTCATCTATGTGTTGGGAACAGCTGCGGGCTGACCCATTCTATTTGATTTCAGCAAATGTCATGAAGTGTGTGCGTGAATGTGTGACCTCAAAGGTGTAAGGTATGGCATGCAAAGCAGGCAGTAAAAGAAGTGTGAGAAGCAATAAAGGAAACAAGCAATAAAAGAAGTGTGATAACATTTGCACAGAAACTGACATTCCAAGAAAAACAGATGCAGTTGGAGATTTTAACCAACAGCAGCTTTGTGCTAATGTGAACAGGGCATCCTTGGAACAAGAGGTTGCCTCTCGGTGGACTTTCCCTGCATAAAAAAGGGTAAATAAGCAAAAATTGCTTTGTGGCACAGCAAGCGAGTATGGAGAAGTGTGGTACCAATTTTCTATAGCAAGGGTGATGCTCAGAGCTGTATTAACTACAGAGGCATAAAGTTTATCAGCCACACTATGAAGATGTGGGAAAGAGTTGTTGAAGCCAGGTGGATGGATGAAGGAAAGACGGTAACTGGGGAAGTTCAGAGGATTAGCAAAGCAGAAATGAGGGCAGCTTTGAAGAGGATGAGGAATGGAAAGGCAGTTGGTCCAGATGACATACCTGTGGAGGTATGGAGATGTTTAGGAGAGATGGCAGTGTACTTTTTAACCAAATTGTTTAACACAATATTGGAGAGTGAGAGGATGCCTGAGGAGTGGAGAAGAAGTGTTTTGGTACCACTTTTCAAGAACAAGGGTAATGCTCAGAGCTGTAGTAACTACAGAGGCATAAAGTTGATCAGCCACACTATGAAGATATGGGAAAGAGTTGTTGAAGCCAGGTTAAGAGGAGAGGTAACAGTCAGTGAGCAGCAGTATGGTTTCATGCCAAGAAAGAGTAGTACAGATGCAATGTTTGCTTAAAGAGTGTTGATGTAAAAGTATAGAGAAGGTCAGGAGTTGCACTGTGTATGGATCTAGAGAAAGCATATGATAGGGTGCCAAGAGAGGAAGTCAGGAGTGACAGGGAAGTACTGCAGGGAAAATGAATATTGAACACGTCAACATTTTTCTCATTAAATATACAGTGGGGTAAAAAAGTATTTAGTCAGCCACCAATTGTGCAAGTTCTCCTAATTAAAAGATGAGAGAGGTCTCCAATTTTCATCACAGGTATACCTCAACTATGTGTGGGAATGTGAGAATGACAAGACAGGTTTCTCTCAAGTCAGCTTTATTCACATCACCATCATCTCAGAGAAGTAAGAGAGCCACACAGGGAACTCTCGCCCTTAAATACCAGGATTCTTACAGTTCACAAGTCACATGTATCACAGACCACGTTGCATTATAATTGACAGTAACAATGCATCCCCTCTCTCTGATATCCTCCACTGTCTACAGTGCATCCCCTCTCTAATCCTTTAATTACACCCCCACAGTCTCAAGCCTTGCATACCAAAGCTAACATCCTTGCAGCTTCCTGTAATCTCCAAGGAAGCAGCTCTGCCTTTGTTCTGGTCTAAAATGTGAGTCACAAAGCAGGTCACATATGTGTGTCCACCACACAAGCCCCCCCAACATTTTAGAACAAACAAGAGAATAACAACATGCATGCCGTGATAGTATCAATACACATCAGTCCACATGCTGTCTAGGCTTCAGTCTCCTGCCGTATCTGCTGTAGCTGGGATTCCACGTCTCTGCGGGGCTGTCACGCTGGGGGTTTTCCGTCTGGAGGTGAAAACCTTTTGTCCGTCCCTGCGGGAGTTCTGGGGAAACATTACTCTGTAAAGCCCCCCGCGGGGGTCTACCTCGCTGCAGAGCCCTTGCCAACAGCACTTGCTCATCTGCCACCACAAAAGCGGGTTTGAGTCTGTTTATGCCAATTTTCTCTTTCCTACCCCCCAAATCTAGCAAAAACTGCTTGTCTCCTGTTTCTAGCACTCTGAACGGTCCGTCATAAGGCGGTCGCAGCGGGGTTCGATGCGCATCATGTCTGACAAAAACAAACTCTGCATTCTTCAAAGTTTTAGGCACAAAAACGCGCGGAAAACTGTGGTGCGCGGGGCCAGGCAGCGAGCTTGATTCTATGTTACTCCGCAACAGCTGAGACGGGGAGGCGTCTGGCGCAGGGTTATCTGGGAGAAACTCCCCAGGCAGCCGGAGTGGCTGTGCAAACACGAGCTCCGCTGGGGAGGCTTCTAAGTCCTCTTTAGGCGCAGAACGCAACCCCAATAACACCCACGGTAACTTGTCTACCCAATTTGCATCCGTCAGTGATGCTCTGAGAGCTGCTTTCAATGACCTATGAAAACGTTCGCATAACCCATTAGCCTGCGGATTGTACGTGGTTGTGCGGTGAATTGTGACACCCAGGCTGCGGGCCATTGTCGACCAAAGCTCGGACATGAATTGAGGGCCTCTGTCGGACGTAATGTCCGACGGAACGCCGAAGCGCGCCACCCAAGCTGTTAAAAACGCGTGCGCCACCTCCTCGGCCGTGGTTGATGCCAGCGGTACAACTTCCGGCCAGCGCGTGGTGCGGTCCACCATTGTCACAAGGTGTGTGCACCCTTGTGACGGCGGGAGGGGGCCCACGAGGTCCACATGAACATGATCGAACCTCTTGGCCGGAATGTGAAACGGCTCCAAAGGAGCCTTCGTGTGCCTGTGTACTTTGGCTCGTTGACACGCCGTGCAGGCTGCTGCCCACTCTTTAACTTGCTTGCGAAGGCTCGCCCACACAAATTTCTCTCCTACCATTTTGACCGACGCGCACACTCCCGGGTGCGCCAAAGAATGAATCGAGTCAAAAACGTGGCGGCGCCACGCGGCCGGTACTACTGGACGCGGCCGTCCAGTGGAGACATCGCAGATTAGGGGGGGAATACCGTCTTGCAGCACCCTGCTCTCCAGCCTTAACCCTGTTGGTCCGGACTGGAGCACGCGCACATCCGCGTCACTAACCTGCTCCGCGGCCATGGCCACGTAATCTACTCCTACGCTGACTGGGGCCGCCACGGCGTGCGAGAGGCAATCTGCCACTACATTCAGTTTGCCCGCCACATGCTGAATATCAGTGGTAAACTCTGATATCGCGGCCAGCTGTCTCTGCTGCCAGCCTGACCATGGTTCGGAAACCTTGGCCATCGCGAATGTTAGTGGTTTGTGGTCAACGAACGCAGTGAAAGAACGTCCTTCTAACCAGAACCGAAAGTGGCGGATGGCCAAATGGAGAGCCAGCAGCTCCCTGTTGAACGCGCTGTATTTACGTTCGCTATCGCGCAAGGTCCTGCTGAAAAAAGCGAGGGGCTGCCAAACCCCGGCTACATGTTGCTCCACGACCGCCCCTATGGCCACATCTGACGCGTCAGTGGTGAGCGCTATGCGGGCCATTGGGTCTGGGTGTGCCAGCAACGCAGCCGTTGCCAAGGCTGCTTTCACCTCCGAGAACGCTTGGTCCCGCTCCGGGGACCACTCGACCTTATCCGCGGGTTTCCTTTTTTTGAGCGCGGCATACAGCGGCTGCATGAGTTGCGCCGCGCGGGGGAGAAAATGGTTATAAAAATTCACCATTCCCAAAAACTCCTGTAACGCCCTGACCGTCTGCGGCCGGGGAAAATCTGCCACCGCGCGCACTTTGTCAGGAAGTGGAACTGCTCCTTCGGGGGAGACGCGGTGTCCTAAAAAAATCGATCTGCGCCACCCCGAACTGACACTTCGCTGGGTTGATTATTAACCCGTGATCTCCCAACCTTCGGAAAACTGTGGCCAGGTGTTTTTCGTGTTTGTCTTCGGACGCGCTGGCTACCAAAATATCGTCCAAGTAGATGAACACGAAAGGGAGATCGCGAAGCACCGCGCCCATCATGCGTTGGAGCGTCTGAGCAGCCCCTTTAAGTCCGAATGGCATGCGTAAAAACTCGAATGGACCAAACGGAGTTATTACCGCTGTTTTGGGTATGTCCTCAGCGCGCACTGGGACTTGGTGGTAACCGCGGACCAAGTCTATTTTAGAAAAAACACACGCCCCTGCCAAATGAACGGAAAAATCTTGGATATGTGAGATTGGGTAGCGGTCGTGCGCCATAGCGTTGTTTAACCTGCGGAAATCCCCGCAAGGTCGCCATGATCCATCAGCTTTCGGGACCATGTGTAGCGGGGAAGCCCACGGATTGTTTGAACGTCTGATAATGCCCAACCTCTCCAGGTTGGCGAACTCCTCGCGCGCTATGGCCAGTTTAACTGCGTCCAAGCGCTGAACTTTTGCAAAAACAGGTGGTCCGGTAGTGGTAATAAAATGCTCCACCCCGTGTTTAGCGACTGTTGCCGAAAATGTGGGGACCGTGAGTGCTGGGAACTGAGTGAGCAGTGTGTGGAACTTACTGCTTGCAGCTGTGACATTGGCTTGTGCTGTTGGCGGGGCCACTCGCGCTGTACAGGGGATAGAATCAAAAGAAAATGCATTAACCAGGCGCCTGTTAGCGAGATCATCCAACAAACCATGTGAGCACAAAAAATCAGCCCCCAACATATTGAAATTCACTGCTGCTACAACAAAAGTCCACTCAAATGTATGGCCGTATAGAGACAGAAGCAGGGTCTTCTCACCAAAGGTCTTAATCTCCGAGCCGTTCGCTGCTGCCACCCCGGGACCTCTGGAACCTGCCAACCTGTCCACATAGGAAGGTGTGATGAAACCCAACTGGGAGCCTGTGTCCACGAGGAAATGTCTCCCCGAGCATGCGTCCAACAAGTAAAGCAGCTTGTTCTCCTCCCCGAGGGCCGCGGCTGCTACCGACCCCCAGTCTTGGCGTTTCCCGAACGTCTGAACTGGCACGGTGGTACACATTTGCGTGCCCTCTCTGCGAAGCGGCGATGATAGAAACAAAGGACGTCTGATCTGCGTTCCCTGGCCCCTGCCGCCACCGTCGTTGGTGGGTCTGGTACCGCTGCCTCTGGCCCCCTGTCGTCTCCGGCCGTCGCGCTGAGTCCCGCTGCAGCGGCCGTGGCCGTGCGCCGCTTGGTGGCGTTGACAATTCGCTGCGCCTCCCGGCCCAGCACGCGGTGGTCCTGTTGGGCCAACAGTGGCAAACTGGCCAGGGTCGCTCTCGCCGCTGATGGTAGAGTCCTGAGGAAAAGGTGGGTGAAAATGAAGTGATCGTTGTCAGAGTTTTTCAGCCTCAACAACTTCTCCATCAGGTTCGCGGGCATGTCATTTTCAAACTCCATCAGCGCCAGGAGCCTCTCTGCTTGCTCCTCCACCGAGGGGGTGAAGTGCTGGATGAGTGCAGCCTTCAATGTGCCGTATTTGTCGCTGTCCGGCGGCTGGTCGATCAGGCTCTCTACATGCTGGGCCGTGTTGTTGTCCAGTTTTGCGACTACGTGGTAGAATTTTGTGGCGTCTACCGATATCCCCCGGAGGTTGAACTGTGCCTCAATCGCATTGAACCAGGAGCGCGGATTGTTCTGCCAGAAGTCCGGTAGCTGGACTGTAGAGGCATTCGCTTGGCTGGGGGCTCCTGGCGAGGCTGGCCCGGGGGAAGTCTCCTCTGGCTGCATGCTCGTCTTGGGTCACCAGTGTGGGAATGTGAGAATGACGAGACAGGTTTCTCTCAAGTCAGCTTTATTCACATTGTCTGATTTTTAAAGAATTTATTTGCAGATTATGGTGGAAAATAAGTATTTGATCAATAACAAAAGTTCATCTCAATACTTTGTTATATACCCTTTGTGGGCAATGACAGACGTCAAACGTTTTCTGTAAGTCTTCACAAGGTTTTCACACACTGTTGCTGGTATTTTGGCCCATTCCTCAATGCAGATCTCCTCTAGAGCAGTGATGTTTTGGGGCTGTCGCTGGGCAACACAGACTTTCAACTCCCTCCAAAGATTGTCTATGGGGTTGAGATCTGGAGACTGGCTAGGCCACTCAAGGACCTTGAAATGCTTCTTACGAAGCCACTCCTTCGTTGTCCGGGGGGTGTATTTGGGATCATTGTCATGTTGAAAGACCTAGCCACGTTTCATCTTCAATGTGCTTGCTGATGGAAGGAGGTTTTCACTCAAAATCTCACGATACATGGCCCCATTCATTCTTTCCTTTACACAGATCAGTCGTCCTGGTCCCTTTGCAGAAAAACAGCCCCAAAGCATGATGTTTCCACCCCCATGCTTCACAGTAGGTATGGTGTTCTTTGGATGCAACTCAGCATTCTTTCTCCTCCAATCACGACAAGTTGAGTTTTTACCAAAAAGTTCTATTTTGGTTTCATCTGACCATATGACATTCTCCCAATCCTCTTCTGAATCATCCAAATGCTCTCTAGTGTAGGGAGCGTGAAATGAAGAAGCGATGTGATTTTATAAATCAAGTTTTATTATCAGCTTCCAGTCCCTAACATGTCTCATCTCGATGCAGAAGCAGAATGAAGAGACTGAGCGCAGTCAGACCTTCATACTTATACCCACACTCAACAAAAGACATTGCATATCAAAGCTGACATCCCGCATTAGCGTAATCCCTCTCCATTGTCCTCTCTCTCCTCCACCTGACCCTGGGGGGTCAGGAAGTTCGATCAGGTCTCCACCGCTGCGACTCTGTCTGCTCCTTGAGCTTCGACGGTGGTCGAGACCTCTTGTCCTGCTCTGAGACGTGAGGTCATTCCACATATGCAATCTCTAAACATTCCACTTATGTCTATACATATGTAGGTATGGCTATATGAATAATATAAGCCACATCTAGCAAACTTCAGACGGGCCTGGACATGTACTGGCTTGAGCAGGGGGACACGTCTGGCACTGCAGGATTTGAGTCCCTGGCGGCGTAGTGTGTTACTGATGGTAGCCTTTGTTACTTTGGTCCCAGCTCTCTGCAGGTCATTCACTAGGTCCCCCCGTGTGTTTCTGGGATTTTTGCTCACCGTTCTCGTGATCATTTTGACCCCACGGGGTGAGATCTTGCGTGGAGCCCCAGATCGAGGGAGATTATCAGTGGCCTTGTATGTCTTCCATTTTCTAATAATTGCTCCCACAGTTGATTTCTTCACACCAAGCTGCTTACCTATTGCAGATTGAGTCTTCCCAGCCTGGTGCAGGTGTACAATTTTGTTTCTGGTGTCCTTTGACAGCTCTTTGGTCTTGGCCATAGTGGAGTTTGGAGTCTGACTGTTTGAGGTTGTGGACAGGTGTCTTTTATTTTTTTTCCACAATATCTTTATTGAACCTTTTTTTTTTTTTAAACAAACATGATACAAACAATCAAGCACTAACACTAAAGTACTACAAAAAAAAAAAAGCACTAAAAAACACCAACAACCACCAACAAAATCAAATCTTCAACAATGCTCCTCTGTTTAGTCTAGACAATCCAACACATAAGTATACATATTATGTTCACCAGTTTGGAATTTACAAGGTCCACACATATCATTCACCTTCTTCTTCAAGAGTTATGTTTAAATTTTTTACATAATCAATAAAAGGTCTCCATATATTCTCAAACACAATTTCCTTTGATTTCAGTATATATGTTATTCTTTCTAATGGAAGGTTTGTTAACATCTGTCTTAACCACTGAGTCACATCTGGTCTATGAGTCTTTTTCCATAATAGTGCAATACATTTTTTGGCATTAAGCAAACTGAGGTCTATGAATGTTCTTTCACTTTTATTAAAATTATGCTTTTCTGGGTACAGACCCAACAAAAACAGTTTAGGATTCAATATGATTTGTTTTGAGATTATTTTTTCAATTGTTACCCTCACCTCTTCCCAAAACATTCTTATTAATCTACATTCCCATACACAATGAAATAGAGTTCCTTTACTTTCCATACATTTTGTGCACGTATCTGGTATATTTTTGTTATATCTATTTAACTCCTCCGGTGTAACATACATCCGCATTAACCATTTGAAATGTATCAATTTAAGGCGTACATTTATTGATTTGGTTTGAGCTTCTGTACAAGCCAATTCCCATTGTTCCTCTGAAATTTCAGTTTGCAGATCTTCTTTCCAGTAGTTTAATCTTTTCAGTGAATTTTCACTTGAAAATAGTGTCAATGAGTTATAAAATTCTGAAATAATACCCTTTCTTTTACTATCTTTCATCAACATTTTTTCCAAGGATGAATAGATAGGTCGAGTGAGAGCTTTATTTTGATTTGATCGAATAAAGTTTCTAAGTTGAAGATATGTAAAAAAATGTGTTCTATTGAGATTACATTTGATCCTCAACTCTTCAAAAGACATTATGTTTTCTGCACATGGCAAATATAAATCCTGAATCTTTTGTATCCCTTTTAAATTCCATACTTTAAATACAGCGTCCGCTCTCCCTGGTTTAAAATATTGATTACCCCATATTGGACTAAATTGTGACAATAACTGTGGTTCTTTTAAATAGTTTTTAGCTTCACACCATATTTTGATCATATGCTTTACAAATGGATTTTTAACTTGTTTTTGTAATTTTTTTGCCGAATCTGAGTATATGAATATGGGAAGAGGTAAAGGTAAATTGTATGATTCCATTTCAGTCCAGTGAGGGAGATCATTTGATGAAAAATAATATGTCATAGACCTCAGTTGTGCTGACCAGTAATACAACATAAAATTTGGACATTTCAGACCTCCACGATCAAATGGTAAATATAATAAAGACAGACGTAATCTAGCCCTCCTGTTGTTCCATATAAATTCCACTAACTTTTTTTTAATTCTTGAGAATAAATCTAAAGGTGGTGGTAAGGGAATGTATTGAAATAAATAAAGTATTTTAGGTAAGATATTACTTTTAAGTATATTAATTCTCCCGATCATCGACATTGGTAGTGACATCCATCTCTGAAGTAACTCATCAATATCTGTCATTAAGGCTTCATAATTGACACTGGCGACTGATTCTAGCTTAGGCACAATTTGGATTCCTAAATATTTGAACTGATTTACAACATTGAATTGATTTACCTCAGGGGCTGGGTAATTTCTCTGGGTCTCATTTAGCATTAATATTGAAGATTTAGTTTTATTTATTTTATATCCTGATATTTCCCCGAAATTCTTTATTAAATTCAACAAGGTCGGAATTGATTTTTTAAGATTCGACATAAACAAAATTATGTCATCGGCATACAGGGAGATTTTATGTTCTGTTGGTCCAACTTTAATTCCATATATTTGTGACTGTAGACGTATCGCCATCGCTAAAGGTTCAATTGCCATAGTAAACAGTAAAGGTGAAAGTGGACAGCCTTGTCGACATCCTCTATTGATTTTTATTGATTTTGAAATATTGTTATTTGTTAGAATTTCTGCAGTAGCATTATTATATATTATCTGAACCCATTTTATGAAATTATTTCCAAGTCCAAACCTTTGTAAGACTTCAAAAAGAAAGGGCCATTCAACTCTATCAAAGGCTTTTTCGGCATCCAGTGATAAGAGAGCTGTATCCGGTGCTTCTTTATTAGAATAAATAATATTAAATAGTCTTCTTACATTATGGAAGCCTTGTCTTCCCTTTATAAAGCCATTCTGATCTCGATTAATAATATTTGGTAAAATTTCTTGTATTCGTCTTGCTAAAATTTTACAAATTATCTTAAGGTCGGCATTTAATAGGCTTATTGGTCTCATATTTTCACATTTATTAGAGGGCTTACCTGGTTTTGGCAACAGTATAATTAAGGCATTATTCATATATGATGGTAAATTACTATTTTGAAATGCTTCTAAAACCATTTCCAAAAAAGGTTTTGTTAATTTATTCTTAAATTTTTTATAAAGGTCAACTGGAAGACCATCTGGTCCTGCACTTTTTCCTGATTTCATATTATCAATGGCTAGTCCAACTTCTTCTTGACTAATTTTAGACTCCAGTATCTCCCTATTTTCATTTGGAATACACGGTATAAATAGTTCATTCAAAAACCCATGTAGTTTTGTTAAGTCAGATTCATTTTTGGTATCATATAATTTTTCATAGTAATCTCTAAAGGCTCTATTAATTTCTGAAGGATCTATAACTACCTGTCCTTTACTTATAATACTGGTAATTGGTGTTTTAGATTCTAATTGTTTAATCTGCCATGCCAATAACTTTCCTGATTTTTCACCTTGTTCATAAAAAGATTGTTTCAATCTTAGAAGACTCGAGGCAGCTCTATTCGCTGATTTTTTGTCATATTCAGCTCTCAAAATCAGTAATTCGTTCTCCAACCTTGGATCTCTTCCTGCATATACTCTTTCTTGAAGAATTTTTATTTTATGTTCCAATTGGACTCTCTCCTCTCGAGTCTTCTTAGATTTTGAACCTGTATAACTAATAATATGTCCCCTAATAAAAGCTTTGAAAGCCTCCCACTTTACACATGCTGATGTTTGTGTAGTATTGATATCAAAGAACTCATCTATCTGTTTTTCTATATACTTAACAAGTTCCTCATCCTTAAGCCATTTATGCTGAAATTGCCATCTACCTGGTTCCTTTGTCAATTTCTTATCTACATACATTAGACAGCAGGGTGCATGATCAGAGATCACGATGTTATCATAAAAACAGTTTTGAATCTTGGACCTTAATTCTGTGGAGATCAAAAAATAATCTATACGTGAGAATGTCTTGTAGGTATTGGAATAACAAGAGTATGCTTTAACTTGTGGTTTCATTTCTCTCCATATATCTATCAATTTCAATTCTTTCATAAAATGATTAATGGTCATCCTACATCCATTGTGCGTACAGTCCAGTCCTGTTGATCTATCTATACTGGGATTCAATGTACAATTAAAATCCCCTGCTATTATATGTTGCCCTGTAAGTGATGATAAGATAAGAAATAAATTGGCAAAGAACTTTTGATCATCTATATTGGGACCATATAAGTTCACCAAATTTATGTTTTCTAATAGCAAAGATCCTTGAATGATTACATATCTTCCAAATTTGTCTCCAATTACATTTTTCACTTGAAATGGGACTGATTTATGTATGAGAGTCATAACTCCCCTGGCTCGGGATGAAAATGATGAGGTGAAAACATTTCCTTGCCATCTACTCCTAATTCTTTTTACATCTTGCTCTATTAGATGAGTTTCTTGTAAAAACACAATTTTTGAACCCATGTCTTTTATTTTATTCATAACTTGTTTAAGTTTTTTTAAATTTTGTAGACCTCTGCAATTCCATGAAGTTAAATTAAGATTAACGCTTTGATTTATAATCAATAGGGAGTTTGGGATTACCTTGCAGTGTAAACATGCTCAAACAGAAAAGCAAAAAAATGAGTGGTTGAACATTCATCCTACAAACTACACACAAACAAATTCCCCCTTCCCACATTTGTGGCAATCCCCCCAAAAGCAAAAGAAAAATTCCGTCTCCCGATATAGCCATCGACCGTTCCACACCCACGAGGAACAGCCAAAGCCACTCTTTCTTCATCCTCCCAATCACCCTAACTCTACTGCTTTTAATAACGTAACATTAACTCTCTTCTGTAATTTTCCAATTTAACTCCAAATTTTTTTTTAGCAATTTTGTACTTTTTTTTTTTTTAATATGTAATACATTCTATATTTTGTAATCTTGTTATATGCTTCTAATCAGTTAAATGCTCAAATATTCTACCCTATATTCTGTTCATGCTTAGCTCCCACCAGTCTCTTCCTGGATCTTCTTGATGAGCTCCTGCACCTCCTCGGGGGTCTTGAAGATGCGTGTTCTGCCCTCATATGTGACCAGAAGTCTTGCAGGGTAAATCACTCCATGACGAATCTCAAGGTTGCGCAGTTCTTTGCGGATGGGGTCAAACTGCTTCCTTAATTGTTGGATTCCTGAGGCCAGATCTGGGTAGAACCGCACCTGCTGATCTTGGTATTTAATTTCTCCTTTGGCCCGCACCGCGTTGGAGATCGTCATCCTGTCTCTGTAGCTGAGAAACTTCATAATTAGCGTCCTCGGTGCTGCCTTGTTACCTCTCGGTGGGCCAATTCGGTGGGAGCTTTCCAAGACGACTGATGATTTTAGCTCCGCGTTGTTCAGCGCCTCCGGGATCCACCCCTCCAAAAAGGAGCATGAATCACGACCTTCGGCTCCCTCCGGTAAACCCACCAGCCTCAGGTTGTTCCTTCTGGACCGAGATTCCAAGTCCAGAACACTATTTTCCAGATCTTTATTTTTTTTTTCCAAAGTGCGCACCTTTATTTGAAGTCCGCTGATTTCATCCTCCGCACTTGAAACACGAAGCTCCGCCTGCGTCACTCGCTCCACGCAGTCACCCAACTCCTTTCTCATTGCATCCAACGCTGCCATAATCCCATCAAGTTTAGCGGAAAAGTCTGCTCTCATTGAGCTAATGGCAGCCAGCACTGCACCTGTGCCGCCATCGTCAGCAGCAGCAGTTACCGCACCACCGCTAGTTTCATCCGCCATATCCGCAGCTTTTTCTACTGCGCCACAAACTTTAAAGTCCGTTAATTTGGACTGATTCGGCGATTCAGTTTTTCCCCCTCCTGATTTCCCAGCCTTAGTCTTCACCGGCATATCCTCACCCAAACGCTGGGAAAAGTTCTGTTCCAAATGAGAGTTATTTGCCGAATTTTTATTTCCAGGGGCAGAGCAGAGTGATACGTGTCCTTCTAGGCGGCCGCCATAACCGGAAGTTCCGGACAGGTGTCTTTTATACTGATAACGAGTTCAAACAGGTGCCATTAATACAGGTAACGAGTGGAGGACAGAGGAGCCTCTTAAAGAAGAAGCTACAGGTCTGTGAGAGCCAGAAATCTTGCTTGTTTGTAGGTGACCAAATACTTATTTTCCACCATAATTTGCAAATAAATTCTTTAAAAATCAGACAATGTGATTTTCTGGATTTTTTTTTCTCATTTTGTCTCTCATAGTTGAGGTATACCTATGATGAAAACTGGAGACCTCTCTCATCTTTTAAGTGGGAGAACTTGCACAATTGGTGGCTGACTAAATACTTTTTTGCCCCACTGTATTTCTGATGGAGCCATTGACCTGAAAGTTTCACCAGATATCAATAACAACCCAAGCAATCCATACATAAAAAGAAATCAAGGCAACTGTATTCACAAAACAAGTTATATTTAATAAAGTGGAATGACACAGAGAATAAGTATTGAACACACTTGGTGAAATTCATTTAATATTTAGTAGAAAAGCCTTTGCTGGTAATAACAGCTTCCAGACACTGACCCAGAGATGGGATTTTTTTTTTTTTTTTTTGTTACTTATTTGTACCCGTAGCTAGACTTGGTTTGCAGTCTGGTGACAAGCCACCGGCTGCTGGTCGCTGCGTGCGCGAGCGCCCTAAACCTACATGTTTTTGATATGCGGGAGGAAACCGGAGAAATCCCGGAGTAAACCCGCGCAACACGGGGAGAACATGCAAACTCCACACAGCTCACTGTTGGTCAGGGGCTAGGATCGAACCCACGACCTCATGATCCCCGCGATCCCCCGGCCGAGGGTAAAACTGTGCTGCCACAGTGCTAAACCACTGCGCCACCGTGCAGCCTGGGATGCACGGTGGCGCAGTGGCGCAGCCATCCCATCCTGCATCCCATCCTGGGATGCAGGATGGGATGGCTTCCTAAATTCTGATGGATTTCAGCTGGTTTCTTGGTTTTCTATGCCTTTTTGCATCTTTTTCTTCATGTGTTCAATACTTATTCCCTGTGTCATTCCACGTTATTAAATATAATTTGTTTTGCGAAAACAGTTGCCTTGATTTCTTTGTATGTATGGATTACTTGAGTTATTACTGATATCTGGTGAAAATCTCAGGTCAATGGCTCCATCAGAAATATACTTAATGAGAAAAATGTTGACGTTGCGGAGAGTGTGAATAATGAGGCAGGTTTATGAACAGACGACGTTTATTACACTCTCTCATCAGTCATACACAGAAAAGCATGATACAACCAAGCACTGTTTCTCCTTTTATCCCAACCGCTCAGCTCACATCTGCATGATATTTCACATCACATTGCATGACATTTAACATCACAATACATTCACCCTTAAACCCCCCGGCTCCTTCTTCCTTCTTCCTGCCAACTCCCCATGATCTCCCTGATTATTGTCCTCCTCTGTTTACCCTCTGCATCCTGACTGAGACGCTGTCTGAGATGACTCACCCAAGTCTCTACACGCACCCCCCCCCCCAAGACAGAGTTTCAGTCCTCATGCCTTTTGAGCTTCAGTCTCCTCCCATATCTGCTGTAACGGGGGTTTCTGTGCCGGCGGGGAGCTGCCGGGAATGTGTCTGACTGTGGGTGGGCCATGGCGAGGGGGGGGGAAACTCCGCTTTGCCCGTGTGGCTGTCCTGGTGAATCGTTTGCCTGGGGAGTTCTCAGTGGGGGTCTTCCACGCCGAGGGGCCCAAGCCAGCAGCACTTGCTCGTCCGCCACTACAAAGGTGGGCTTAAGTCTGTCTATGCATATTTTCTCAAGACAACCCCCCAAGTCTAACAAAAAATGCTTGTCCCCTGTTTCCAGCACTCTGAACGGGCCATCATAGGGTGGGCGCAATGGAGGGTGGTGGGCATCGTGCCTGACGAACACAAACTCCGTTCTTCAAAGTTTTTGGCACGAAAGCGCGTGGAAAACAGTGGTGGGCCGGGCCGGGCAGCGTGCCTGTGTCTGCACTATGCTGCAAACGCTGAGACGGGCAGTTGTCCGGCGCGGGATTATCTGGCAAAATTCCCCGGGCAGCCGCAGTGGCTGAGAAAAAAGCAGCTCTGCGGGGAAGCCTCCAAATCCTCTTTTGGTGCGGAACGCAACCCCAATAAAACCGACGGCAACCGGTCTACCCAATTTGCATCCGTCAGCGAAGCCCTGAGTGCTGCTTTCAGTGACCTGTGAAAACGCTCGCATAACCCGTTGGCCTGTGGGTTGTACGCGGTTGTGCGATGAATTGTAACACCCAGGCTGCGGGCCATCGCGGACCAGAGGTCGGAAACAAACTGAGGGCCCCTATCGAACGTGATGTCCGACGGGATTCCAAAACGTGCCACCCATGTTGTCAAAAAAGCGCGCGCCACATCCGCGGACGTGGTTGCCGCCATCGGGACTGCTTCTGGCCAGCGTGTGGTGTGGTCCACCACTGTCAGAAGGTGCGTGCACCCCTGCAATGGCAGGAGGGGGCCCACGAGGTCCACGTGAACATGGTCGAATCTTTTAGCCGGTATACTAAACGGCTCCAAAGGAGCCTTCGTGTGTCTGTGCACTTTGGCTCATTGGCACGCTACACAGGCTGCAGCCCACTCTTTCACTTGTTTGCGCAGGCCTGGCCACACGAACTTCGCTTCCACCATTTTGACTGACGCGCGCACTCCTGGGTGCACCAGAGCGTGAACTGACTCAAACACGCGGCGGCACCACGCGACCAGGACCACCGGGCGCGGGCGTCCCGTGGAGACGTCGCAGATTGGGGGGTGCTTGCCGTCTTGCAGTACTCTGCTCTCCAGCCTTAACCCTGTTGGTCCAGACTGGAGCGCGCGCACGTCCTTATCGCCAATCTGCTCTGTGGCCATGGCTGTATAATCTATCCCTACGCAGACCGGGGCCACTACCGTGCGCGAGAGGCAGTCCGCCACCACGTTCAGTTTACCTGACACATGCTGAATATCGGTCGTAAACTCCGAGATCGCGGCCAGCTATCTCTGCTGCCGGCCCGACCATGGTTCCGAAACCTTGGCCATCGCGAACGTCAGCGGCTTGTGGTCCACGAACGTGGTGAAGCTGCACCCTTCAAGCCAGAACTGGAAGTGGCCTATGGCCAGGTGGAGAGCCAGCAACTCCCTGTCGAATGCGCTGTATTTACGCTCACTGTCGCGCAAAGCCCTGCTGAAAAAAGCGAGCGGCTGCCAAGAACCAGCGACACGTTGCTCCACGACGGCCTCTATGGCCACGTCCGAGGCGTCGGTAGTGAGTGCTATCCGGGCCACTGGGTCTGGGTGCACCAACAGTGCGGTGTTTGCCAGGGCTGCTTTAACCTCAGAGAATGCCTGCTCTCGCTCCAGAGTCCATTCGACTCCATCCGTGGGTTTCTGTCTCTTGAGCTTGGCGTACAATGGCTGCATGATATGAGCTGCGCGGGGGAAGAACTGGTTATAAAAGTTAACCATCCCCAAAAATTCTTGCAGCGCCCTGACCGTCTGAGGCCAGGGAAAGTTTGCCACGGCACGCACTTTGTCGGGCAAGGGTATCGCTCCCTCCGGTGAGACGCGGTGCCCCAAAAAATCAATCCCCATCACACCGAACTGGCACTTTGCCGGGTTGATAATTAACCCATGCTCCTCCAACCTCTGGAAAACTGTCCTGAGGTGGGTTACGTGTTCATCTTCGGACACGCTGGCTACCAGGATGTCATCCAGATAGACGAACACAAACGGGAGATCGCGCAGCACTGCATCCATCATGCGCTGGAACGTCTGTGCCGCTCCTTTTAATCCGAATGGCATGCACAGAAACTCAAACAAGCCGAACGGAGTTATTACCGCTGTTTTGGGTACGTCCTCCGCGCGCACTGGGACCTGGTGGTAACCGCGGACCAGGTCTATTTTAGAAAAAATGCGTGCTCCGGAGAGGTGAACGGAAAAATCCTGAATGTGGGGAATCGGGTAGCGGTCGTGTGCTGTGGTGTTATTCAATCTGTGGAAATCAACGCACGGTCACCACGACCTCTCAGCCTTAGGGACCATGTGTAGCGGGGATGCCCATGGGCTGTTCGAATGCCTGATGATGCCCAACCTTTCCAGGTTGGCAAACTCCTCACACGCTATGGCCAGTTTAGCTGCGTCCAAGCGCCGAGGTCATGTGAAAACGGGTGGCCCGGTGGTGATTATAAAGTGCTCCACCCCGTGTTTAGCGATGGCCGCCGAAAACGTTGGGACCGTGAGTGCTGAGAACTGAGTAAGCAGTGTGTGGAACTTACCGCCTGGAGCTGTGATGTTGGCTTGTGTTACTGGCCCAGCCCCTTGAGCTGTACAGGGGAGAGAGTCAAAGGACAGTGCATTAACCAAGCGTCTGTTAGCCACATCAACTAGTAAACCATGTGCACATAGAAAATCAGCTCCCAGGATTGGGAAACTCAGTGCTGCTATGACAAAAGTCCACTGGTACGTACGGCCGTGTAGAGATAAAGTCAGTGTTCTCTCACCAAAGGTCTTAATGTCCGAGCCATTTACTGCTACCAGCCCGGGACCACTAGGTCCCGCCAGCCGGTCGGCGTAGGACGGCAGGATGATGCTCTTCTGGGCTCCGGTGTCTACGAGGAAACGCCTCCCTGAGCGCGAGTCCGTCACGTAGAGCAGCTTGTTCTCTTCGCTGGTGGTCACAGCTGCTACCGACTGCCGGCCTTGGCGTTTCCCGAGCGCTTGAATTGGCACGGTGGCGCACATCTGCATGCGTTCTCTCTGAAGTGGCGGTGGTAGAAGCAGAGCGTGTCTCTCTGGCGCTCCCTGGCCCCCGCTGCTGCTACCGTCGGTGGCTTCTCACCTCTGCTGGTCATCTCGCTGGGTTCCGACACCGCCGCATTGACTGTTAGGACTCTGGTGGTGAGGATGATTCGATCAAACTCCTGGGCTAGCGCACGGTAGTCACACGCGGCCAGCAACAGCGAATTGGCAAGAACCGCTCTCGCCTCTGTTGGGAGGTTCCAGAGGAAAAGGTGGGCAAACAGAAAATGCCCGTCGTCCGTGCCCATTAACACCAACATCTTCTCCATCAGATCGACAGCCGAACCATCGCCTAACTCAGAATGCCTCAGGAGCCTCTCTGCTCTCTCACAGTCCGAGACCGTGTAGCGCTGGGTCAGCGCAGCCTTGAGAGCCTCGTATCTGTTGTGGGCTGGGGACTGATCGAGCAGGCTCGCTACCTGCTGAGCTGTGTGAGCGTCCAACGCTGCAACCACAAAGTAATACTTGGTGTCGTCTGCCGTTATTCCCCGGAGGGCGAACTGAGCCTCGGTGTGGTGGAACCAAGAGCGCGGGTTGTGCTGCCAAAAGTCCGGTAGTTTGACTGAAACAGCGCACGTGTTGCTGGGGGTTCCCGTCCGGGCCGTCTGTGGGATGCTTGCCGCGTCAATGGGGCTTCCCGTCCGGGCCGACTCCGGGGTTCTTGCCTCGTGTTCCATAATTCGTCCGGGGTCACCAGTGTGGAGAGTGTGAATAATGAGGCAGGTTTACGAACAGACGACGTTTATTACACTCTCTCATCAGTCATACACAGAAAAGCATGATACAACCAAGCACGGTTTCTCCTTTTATCCCAACCGCTCAGCTCACATCTGCATGACATTTCACATCACAGTACAGACTCAGGTCTTTTGGTGTACAAGGGGCGCTGCTGAAGTCATTCTATGACACGGTGGTGGCATCAGCCATCACTTTTGGAGTGGTCTGCTGGGGCAGTGGCATTACTGCAGCCGATAGGAAGAGACTGAACAAACTGATTAAGAAAGCTAGCTCTGTCCTGGGGCAGCGCCTTGATCCGATGGAGGAGATAGGAGAGAGAAGGACGGTGGCTAAACTGTCATCTCTGCTGGAGTCCGAGTTCCACCCTATGCAGGACATACTGAATGCACTGAGGAGCTCATTTAGCAGCAGACTACATCATCCCAGGTGCACAACCGAGAGGTTTCGTAGGTCCTTCCTACCAACGGCTGTCAGACTGTACAACCTAAGCAGGGCTGCTCGCAGAGATAGCAAAAAGACGTAACAAACTAATAGTTTTTTGAATGCAAAAGATGCAATAGACTTACACAATGGTCCCCTCCGGCATACAACTAGGAACATACCGGTCGCTATGGAGGGTGAGAATATGTAT
This sequence comes from Pholidichthys leucotaenia, assembly GCA_020510985.1. Classification (NCBI taxonomy): domain Eukaryota; kingdom Metazoa; phylum Chordata; class Actinopteri; order Cichliformes; family Pholidichthyidae; genus Pholidichthys; species Pholidichthys leucotaenia. The sequence continues at coordinate 207,610,178 of CM035839.1, forward strand.
GGGCACATAATCATACCATGTAGGATAACTAAGTAGACGGTTATGCTGTTTCATTCCATCTAGCAACAATGCTCTGCACTGTGTGTGTTTATATATTTACATATTTATTCCATCTAGCTACAATGCTCAGCACTGGGTGTGTTTATATATTTATATATCTACATATTATTCCATCTAGCTACATTGCTCCGCACTGTGTGTGTTTATATACTTGCATATTTATTCCACCTAGCTGCAATGCTCCGTACTGTGGGTGTTTATATATTTACATATTTATTCCATCTAGCTACAATGCTCTGCACTGTGTGTTCATATATTCATATATTTATTCCATCCAGCTACAATGCTCTGCACTGTGTGTCTGTGTGTGTGTGTGTATATATATATATTTTATAGTAATATGTACATATGTATATTAGCTGCTCTTGCTTGTTTTTTTCTTGCCTTCTGATTGTTGCTCTGAGTGTTGCTATCCCTGTGCTGTTGCAATCCTGGAATTTCCCCGTTGTGGGACTAATAAAGGCTTATCTTATCTTATTCACCCTTAAACCCCCTGGCTCCTTCTTCCTGCCAACTCCCCATGATCTCCCTGACTATTGTTCTCCTCTGTTTACCCTCTGCATCCTGACTGAGACGCCACTGTCTGAGATGACTCACCCAAGTCTCTACAACATGTTCAATACTTATTTCCCCGCTGTATATGACAGTTGTGCAGGACATGCAGAAGGACAGTGAGATGGTGGTGAGGTGTGCTGTATGAGTGACAGGTGGATTCAAGGTGGGAGCAGGATTCCATCAGGGATCAACTCTGAGCCCCTTCTTGTTTGCCATGGTGATGAACAGGCTGACAGACAAGGTCAAGCAGGAGTCTTCGTGGACTATGATGTTTGCAGGTGACATTGTGATCTGTAGTGAGAGTAGGGAGCAGGTGGGAGCGAACCTGGAGAGGTGGAGGAATGCACTGGAGAGAAGAAGGATGAGTCAGTAGAGGCAAGACAGAATACCTACAGTGGATATAAAAAGTCTCCACACCCCTGTTCAAATGCCAGTTTTTTGAGCTGTGAAAAAAATGAGACCAAGATAAATCATTTCAAAACTTTTTCCACCATTAAATGTAGCCTATAACCTGTACAACCCAATTGAAAAACAAACTGAAATCTTTTAAGGGGAAAAATAAAAACAACAAAAACTTAGAATAACCTGCTTGCATAAATATGCACACCCTGCTATAACTGGGGATGTGGCTATGTTCAAAATTAACCATTCACATTCAAACTCATGTTAAATGAGAGTCAGCACACACCTGCCACCATTTAACATGGCTCTGATTAACCCCAAATAAAGTTCAGCTGTTCTAGTAGGCTTTTCCTGACATTTTTGTAGTTAGATCTTACAGCACAAGCAATGGTCCGCAGAGAGCTTCCAAAGCATCAGAGGGATCTCATTGTTCAAAGGTATCAGTCAGGAGAAAGGTACAAAAGAATTTCCAAGGCATTAAATATACCATGGAACACAGTGAAGACGGTCATCATCAAGTGGAGAAAATATGGCACAACGATGACATTACCAAGAACTGGACGTCCCTCCAAAATTGATGAAAAGACGAGAAGAAAACTGGTCAGGGAGGCTGCCAAGAGGCCAACAGCAACATTGAAGGAGCTGCAGGAATTTCTGGCAAGTACTGGCTGTTTAGTACATGTGACAACAATCTCCCGTCTAGGGTGGAAAGACGGAAGCCTTATCTTATGAAGAAAAACATACAAGCCAGGCTACATTTTGCAATAACACATTTGAAATCCCCTGAATGCATGTGGGAAAATGTGTTTTGGTCCGATGAAACCAAGGTTGAACTTTTTGACCATAATTTCAAAAGGTATATTTGGTGCCAACACAACACTGCTCATCACCAAAAGAACACCCTATCTACAGTGAAGCATGGTGGTGTCAGCATCATGCTTTGAGGCTGTTTTTCTTCAGCTGGAAATGAAGCCTTGGTCAAGGTGGAGGGAATTATGAACAGTTCCAAATACCAGTCATTGTTGGCACAAAACCTTCAGGCTTCTGCTAGAAAGCTGAAGATGAAGAGGAACTTCATCTTTCAGCACGACAATGACCCAAAGCACACATCCAAATCAACAAAAGAATGGCTTCACCAGAAGATGATTATGGTTTTGGAATGGTCCAGCCAAAACCATGTAATGAAAGCCAAAGGTGCTGCAACAAAGTATTAGTTTAAGGGTGTGCATATTTATGTAAACAGGTTATTGTAAGTTTTTTATTTTTCCCCTTAAAAGATCTGTTTGTTTTTCAATTAGGTTGTACAAGTTATAGGTCACATTAATGGTGGGAAAAGTTTTGAAATGATTTATCTTGGTCTCATTTTTTACTTCACAAAAACCTGGCATTTGAACAAGAGTGTCTACACTTTTTACAGTATATCCACTGTGTGTCAGAGGGAGGCAGGTGTAATGATGAAGATGCAACTAGTAGAGGTAGTGAAGGCAGATGAATTTAAATAGCTCAGGTCAACCATCCAGAACAACAGAAAATGCACAAGAGGTGAAGAAGCAAGTGCAGCCAGGGTGGAGACATGTATCAGGGTGATTTGTGACAGAATACTTAAGTGAAAAGGAATATTTACAAGACTGTAGTGAGACCTGCTATGATGTATGGAGATGGATGAGAAAAGGAAGCAGAGATGGAGGTGGCACATTTGAAGATGCTAAGATTCTCATTGAGAAGAACAGGATTAGAAATGAGTATATCAGAGGGACAGCTCAGGTTGAGCAGTTTTGAGACAAAGCTGAGATGGTTTGGACATGTGCAGAGGGATAGTGGATACAGTATATGCACTGTATATTGGACAAAGGATTTTGAAGGTGGAGCTGCCAGAAGATTGATTGCTGTAGTGAAGGACATGGAGAGGGTTGGTCTTACAGAGGAAGATGATCTGCTGTGGTGACTCCTAAAGGGAGTAGCTGAAAGACAGTGCATGTGGACTAGGCCCAAGTGACGGGATTTCCAATCATGTGGCATGGAGGGCCATGACCCTACAAGTTTAACCTTCAGTAGGTACTTTCACTGAATTTCTTCCCACTGGTTAGTGAAAACACTGGATGAAAGAGAAACCCCGAAGCATACACGTGCAGAGGGGGGAGCTTTAGGGGCAAGCCCCTGCCCCTTTGCCAAAGTGCCCTTTTGATAGGCCATTTAAATTTTCAACATTAGACAGTCAGTGCCATGGAGGGTCAATCTGGCTTTTTGCCCCCATAGTAAGTTACTGCCCCACCCCCCCGACTAAGTCTTTGGCATCAAACTTCATTTTCTGAGTGGAGGTGAATTCAGCATTATGTGCTGGTGGTTACCCCTCCCTTCCCCTCACAGTGGGTAGATCACTTATAATTTATTCTGTTGCTGTTTAACAGTAATTTAGCATCATTCTTGTGAGACATTATTTGTTGTCTATCATATGACTGTTTTGTTTGTGCTGTTTTAGCTGCATCTTTTTATATTGTTGTACAGCACTGTCAACTGTCATTTTTAAAGTGCTATATAAAAGTTGGATTATCTAAATGTAAGAGCTGAAATTTGTAATTATTCCTGCTTGGACTGAAAAAGTTCAGACTACTCAGACTTTGTAGCGGGACTGAACAGCTGATATTCCTTCAGAGGCAGAATGTTTTCACCAAAGCAAGAAAGTTTCAAGACTGCTGTCTAAAAACATCTTGAAAATTGCACAATTAACTTTTCATTTGACAAGAGTGGTCACAATCTAGTTTTATTTCTTGAGTTCATTAAGTGTTTACGTGACCATCTTTTGATCATTACCTTTAGAGTGAGGAGTTTCCTGGTGTTTTTTGCAGAGTGGAGCTCCAACCACTAGGAAAAAAGTTACAATTTCATTCCAACAAGTGGACAAAGGTTTAGAAATCCATGTTTAAAATGGGCATCACTGTTCTTTTAAGGTGGATGAGTTAAGATCATGACTGGAGAAGTTTGTCTGCTGCTTAGGGTTGACAACTGCAAATTTAAGAGCTTTTCTTGCAATTTTTGCCTTTTCCTAAAAAAAAAAAAAAAAAAAATTAAAAAAAAAATTAATGTGCAATCTTTTCCAGCTTTCTTCCTAATAACTTCCTGACAAATTTAACATTTTTTGTACAGTTTTTCTTGTGATATTCAAATTTGATTCCATTTTTGCTTTTGCTCTCCTGTGCCTGTATTTTGCCTATAGTACAGTACATAATCAAATTAAACTCATTACAAATCCGAGGAAATCAAACTTTTTGATCACGACTAATGTTGGAATGCTAGAATTGTTACATTACAATTTTGAAAATTAAAACTGACAATTCAATAAAACAAACTTCTGCAGACCTGTGCAGGAGTCTAAGCTGCCCATGTGCTAAAATTACAAATGCAGAAAATTCAGGTGACATATGCAAAGTAAAAGTTTCATAGATAAACCCCAGAAAATTAACACTGAAAACAAATTTAAGATTTGAGTAACATACTAAAGAGAACCCAGTAAAATTTACTACAAACATTTTACCTGGAAAAAAAAAAAAAAAAATACTAGAATACATTTGCAAAATTCACTTTAGGTAGTAAACTTAACACCAGTAAAATATTAGATTTGCGTGTAAACACTCAGTTGTCCAACACTTCTTGATTGTACACCTTAAATTATGTCCAGTAAGTTACCTTTCAGGGGAAAAAACCCATACATTAAAATACTTCATCTGAATGTCTGAGACACAATAAAGAGCAGCTGAACGTTACAAGTTTTATTGTCCAGGCAGCAGCAACTTGGTGTACAAAACATTATGCAATACATGTGATTGCACAGTCATGCCAATTACAAGTTTGTTCCCTCACTTGTGAGAAATGACAAATTTGAAAAGTGATCCCTGAACCCAATTTGATCAATTTCTCTCTCTAGCACGTTTTAACATGTGCTATAAGAGGGTTCCTTCTTTCAAAACATCTCAAGAGGTAGTTGCTGGAGTTACGGAATGTTTAATCAACTTCCTCAATGGTTGGTCCAGAGGATCCACCACCAGGAGCAGCGCCGCCGGCACCTGGGAAGCCACCGGGCATGCCCTCTGGCATACCACCAGGCATGCCTCCTGCGCTCTGATATAATTTGGTGATGATTGGGTTGCAGACCTTCTCCAGTTCCTTCTGTTGATGTTCATATTCATCCTTCTCCGCAGTCTAAAGGGAGAAGAAAAAAGTTAATGTCTGCATCCTTCGTGGAAAAGTCACATTATTTTAATCAAGAGAACATTTACCTGGTTTTTGTCAAGCCAGCTGATGACCTCATTGCATTTATCCAGGATCTTCTGCTTGTCATCATCACTGATCTTGCCAGCAAGCTTCTCGTCCTCCACAGTAGACTTCATGTTGAAAGCATATGACTCAAGACCGTTCTTGGCAGCCACTTTCTCACGCTGCACATCGTCCTCCGCTTTGTACTTCTCTGCTTCCTGAACCATGCGCTCGATATCTTCCTTGCTAAGACGACCTAGAGGCAAAGAGTATGTCAGAACAGAAATTCTCCTTCCATTTGATTTCAGTCAGAAGTTAGCCCAATCCTCACCCTTGTCATTAGTTATGGTGATCTTGTTCTCCTTGCCAGTGCTCTTATCAACAGCTGAGACATTCATAATGCCATTAGCATCAATATCAAAGGTCACCTCAATCTGAGGAACACCACGAGGAGCCGGAGGAATGCCAGTTAGCTCAAACTTGCCCAGCAGGTTGTTGTCCTTCGTCATTGCACGCTCACCCTCATAAACCTGTTGAAAGATTCAAGGTTAAGTTTTGATTCCTGTAGTTTTGCTAACTTTCAGTTTTGCTCAGATATCCAAGTAAGCTCTGGGTGATCTTCAATCATTTGAGCTCAGGTGGAAAATACAAACTGCAGGAATAGAGGATATGCACATGATGTCACAAGAGAACTCATGACAGTTTGATAGCATTAGTTTGCATGCAGTAAAAAAGCACTCAATCATAGCAGTACAGAGTGCCGTATTGCATTGTGGAGAGTCAAGTTTATTACCACTGCCAAGGGAGGACGGAGGTGATGTTTTTAGTGGCATTTATCTGTAGCAACATAACTCAAAGTTATGAATGGATTTTGATGAATTATTGTGGTGCTCGGGGCTGGAAAAGAGTTCAACTTGTCCGACTACTGTACAGCTGCGTTCAATGTCAGAACCTTTCTAAGCAGCCAATCAGAATTAACGAAGGGCGGGCCAGAAGACACCAACACAGGAACATAAGAACGGGAGGTTGACGGTGGAGGAGGCTTAACTTTGCGGCATCAAACAACCCGGTACTCTAATCTGACACTAGAAGGATATCATGATCAAAATTTGAAAGCAAATACTTGGGAGGAACATGTCCGCATCCGTCAGCGTGCCAAATGAGCACTTATATTTGTGACTAGAAAAGCGCTATATAAGTGCAGGTTAGTTAGTTAGTTATATTTCACTCACTCATTTCTTACAAGTTTGTTGCAGTAGATAATATGGTTAAGTCAATCCCTTTCACAGCATGTGGGACACCATGTGGTGTATGGGACGGTGCCCATCTCCATTTTTTGGATCCACACAGCTACTGCAAATACTGTGTGTGGGGTCAGTCCTCTGGTAGCTCTATGCATCAACTTTCCTTTCCCCATTCCATTATGCTGAGCACCAAGCTAGAAGGTGGAAAGTACCATTTTTATATGGTAGTTTGTATGACCCGGCCGGGATTTGAACCCATGACCTCCCAGTTGTGGGGTAGATGCTCTACCAACTAGGCCACCACTCCGGTACATAACACGAATACTATGTGAATTTGTAGTTGATAACTGCCAGAAGGGGTATGATGCCACACTGTTGTGCAATATTGCTTAATAATTATGAACCTTGTCAGTAAACTAATTGAGACTAGTGGAAACCCATAAACAGACCTGAAAGATTTGATACACCGTGATGTTGATTTAAGGTAGAATTGCCCAGCCTCAGTGTATGGTCAATTACGACAGTCAAGAGTGTCAGCAACAACACTCCAAAACTACTAGATGGATTTGGATGAACTCTTCAGAGGTGGCTCTTGGCCCAAAGATGAACTCCTTAGATTTTGGAGGTGATCAGTGAGTGCGTAACTCCGCCAAGGCCCTATCTCACAATGTACAGATGGATGGCGATATGGACAGACAAAGGGACGGAAGAGAGGATGGGGAGAGCCTTGGCGGAGATATGCGCTCTCCCAAGTGCCAAAAATTAGATAAGGCTCAGAACCAGTTCAGATTTGCTCCTTGTTCTTTAACCACACATCACTACAGGCAAACAAATTGTGTAGCATTAACAGCTCAAGTTTAAATTAAAAAAAAAAACCAAACAAACACTGTACTGCTGTGACCAAATATTGCATTTTACATTTTGATGAAAACCAACTATAGCAGACACTCATTTTTTGTCACCCAGTACTGTGCAACCATGGTAACTGGCAAGAGTTCAGTTCCAGTGTACACCCTCTATGAAAGTCATCACAAGACCAGTACTAGAAAAGCACTCAAGAGTACATGCCTCTGCCAAGGGTCCTTCCCACCCTCCCTTTGTCCATCCATCCATCTCTACTTCCCTACTTCTAGCCTTCTGTACATTGCAAGATTGGTGGAGGTATGTGCTCATGGAGCACCTTCAAAATCTAATTGTTCCATTTGTAGTCCAAGGAGCACCTCTGGTGAAAATTTCAAAATCTGTCCAGTAGTTTTTGTGCTACCCTGGTGCATAAATACAAACAAGGGCCTTGGTGGAGGTATGCACTCTCAGATCATCACCAAAATCCAATGGGTTCATCCTTAAGCCAAGAGCCACCTTTAGTGCATAATCCTGCCAACAGAAATGCACCAGCAAAAACATAACCCCCTTGTTAGAGGTAAAAATAATGCTGTCCTCACCTGGATGAGCACACCAGGCTGATTGTCTGAGTAGGTGGTGAAGGTTTGGGTCTGCTTAGTAGGAATGGTTGTGTTACGCTTGATCAGGACAGTCATAACACCACCAGCCGTCTCGATACCCAGAGAGAGAGGAGTGACGTCCAGAAGCAGCAGGTCCTGCACATTCTCTGACTTGTCTCCAGACAAGATGGCAGCCTGGACAGCTGTTAAGACAATTACATCCTGAGAATTGTTTTTAAAGCCAAATGTCAAAGCATAAATTGACATCTAAATTAAGACCCTTACCAGCTCCATAGGCCACCGCTTCATCTGGATTGATGCTCTTGTTCAGCTCCTTTCCATTGAAGAAATCTTGAAGCAGCTTCTGGATCTTGGGGATACGAGTGGAGCCTCCCACCAGCACTATGTCATGAATCTGGCCTTTGTCCATCTTGGCATCACGGAGTGATTTCTCCACAGGGTCCAAGGTGCCACGGAAGAGATCTGCATTGAGCTCCTCAAAGCGAGCCCTAGTGATGGAAGTGTAGAAATCAACTCCCTCGTACAGAGAGTCAATTTCAATGCTGGCCTGGGTGCTGGAAGACAGCGTGCGCTTTGCCCTCTCGCAAGCAGTGCGGAGACGGCGGACAGCCCTCTTGTTGTCACTGATGTCCTTCTTGTACTTGCGCTTGAACTCTGCAATGAAGTGGTTGACCATGCGGTTATCAAAGTCCTCCCCACCAAGGTGAGTGTCTCCAGCAGTGGACTTGACCTCAAAGATGCCATCCTCAATGGTCAGGATGGATACATCAAAGGTGCCACCACCAAGATCGAAGATGAGAACATTCCTCTCTGACCCAACCTATGAAACACCGGATGTTATAGCAGGCAAACATTTGTAGACCGTTATTATACATCTTGATTAGGGATGGGCCAATCCAACATTCAGTATCAGTTTGATCCAGCAAAAACTTACTGGATCATATCAGGAAGCAAACAAAAAAAGATTAGTTCAACACAAAAAATGGACACCTTTTAAAACTGCTGATTCTGTAAATATCCCTCAGTCACACAGCAGTGGGTGTGTGAAGAGTGCATACATTTCTAGTCATCGTTCTAAATTTTAAATCCGTTACATTAATGCTGCCATTTGGTGGCATTAGAATCAACACTATGACCTTTTGCAGACAGAAAAAAAAAAAGTACAGCTTAACATCCTTTATTTTATTAAAATAAAGAGAATGAATTTTTAAAATGACAAAATGTGCATTTTGTCATTTTTACAAGGTTCTAAAAAAAAAAAAAAAAATCAATAGTCTGTCATTTTCATTAGTTCACTCTGTAATCTGTCAAAATGACAGCTTTCAGGTTTCTGTCACTACTAAAAAAAAAAGAAAAAAAAAGTCATTGAAGGATAATTCAGTTAACCTCTAGGTCGCATTAACTGAAAATTGTCCTTCATTGACATTTTCCCCCCAGCAGTGATAAAAATTCTGAAAGCCATTAAGACAAATTAAACTGAGGATGAACTAATTAAAGTCAATAATAGTTGGACAAATTTTTACACCCCTCTCAAAATGAGAAGTCTAGCACAACCTCATACACACCTAGCCCTTAAAAGTGCAGTTTGCAACTCTACCATTTCCAACCTTAAAAACTTGCAAATACACCACAGAAAGGAGTACACTGATTTTGTTCAGGCTACAAGCGCCGTATTGGTTTGTATTGGTACACATCCAAATTTACAGTCAGTTTTAGACTGAGGACTAAAAAAAAAAAAAGCAGCATTGTTCTAGCCCTGTTTCTGAGGTAAACTCACCTTCTTGTCCAAGCCATACGCAATAGCAGCTGCAGTGGGCTCATTAATGATTCTCAACACATTCAGACCAGAGATGGTACCAGCATCTTTGGTAGCCTGACGCTGAGAGTCATTGAAGTATGCAGGTACAGTAATAACAGCGTTTGACACAGACTAGAGAGAGAAAAACTTAATTAGAATACAGCAGTATTGTCAAGTTTTATTCAACTTTTGACCGGGTGAACCTACCTTTCCAAGATAAGCTTCAGCTATCTCCTTCATTTTTGTCAGCACCATAGAAGAAATCTCCTCTGGGTAAAAGGATTTGGTTTCACCCTTGTATTCAACCTGAACCTTTGGACGGCTGCTGTCATTGATAACAGTAAAAGGCCAGTGCTTCATATCTGACTGAACAACTTGGTCGTCAAACCTGCGGCCAATGAGTCGCTTGGCATCTGAAAAATAGGGTTCATTTTTAAACTCCGTATTGTCAGTCATCAGTAAAATACTTTGGGACAGCATAATTTTGTCTGTGTTAAATATATCATTCAGGTGAAATAATATTTAAACATGAAAGGTATCAACATGCAGCTTGTATTCACGAGAACACACAAGTTATATTGAAACGGCACTTTACCAAAAACTGTGTTGGTGGGGTTCATGGCAACTTGATTCTTGGCTGCATCTCCAATCAGCCTCTCCGTGTCTGTGAAGGCCACATAGCTGGGTGTGGTCCTGTTGCCCTGGTCATTGGCAATGATTTCAACTTTGCCATGTTGGAACACTCCCACACAGGAGTAGGTGGTCCCCAGATCAATACCAACTGCTTGTCCCTTAGACATGTTTCCTGAAATTGAAAAAAAACAAAAACAAACAAAACAAAAATGCATCAGCCAATACATTAACTCCTACATATGTCACACACAATAGAGTGTGTCTGTTGGTATGCAAGCTGTACCCCTATAAAGTCTCTACAGTTACGGAAGAGTTGACCAACCCAAAAAAACATTTTCAGATCAACTCACATTCGCTGTGGTCTACCTCTGAACAGAAGGTCAGTGGTTTGCATCCTGCTCTCACGGCCATGAATGTGTGTGTGTGCATGAATGGGTAGATAGCCAAATCTGAAAAGCACTTTGGTCATCCAGAGATGACAGAGAAGCACTATAATAAGTGAATGCCATTTTACTTGACATGATGGAATTTATAATCCTAAATTGTAATTAAGAGGTTAGCCTTTAGGGTTTTGGAAACGGCAAGTTTAAAAAGGTAACAGCTTTTTAAACTATTTTAGAACACTGCAAAATTATGAGGGAAAATGGTACATGTAAAAAGAGGTCTTTTTATATGATTAAACCGTAGAATTTACAGAAAGTACATTGTGATATACAGTATATCGTTATTGTGCTATATGACGACCTTATCGTGACATGAATTTTTTGCCAAATTGCACAGCCCTACTTATCAGTTTATGTTATAGAACAGTAGCCAAAAGCCTGTTAACAGATTGCTCGTTCATATAACCAGTCATTGCTGTAATATTCATGCAGCCATCTGACTGTATCGATATTTATACCCAAACCGATTTAATCCATTTTTAAAAGAGTTTACTGAAGGCACAGTAACAATATGCTCAGGTAGTCAATTCTGGGATTAATTGCCCTTATAGCCAGAAAATTGTGTGGAACTTTGTGCTATATAATTTCAACAAACCTCTTACAGTAACCTCCCAATTGGTTTTGTTTCTCCAATTTTATGTACTTGGCATCAGATTTCCATACCTGGAGCTGCTGCCACATAAGATATGGCATTAATAGAACAAATTTGTATATTTTTGTTAATGGGGTACAGCACGCAGAGTCAGTGACCCCAACTGGATTCCAGCTGCATCTGTAGCAAGCATGACAGGCATGGTTCCATACCTTTAGCCGCTGTCATCATGCTACAACATGCAGCCAAGACTAGAACCTCAGTATCAGTGTAAAATTAAAAAACAGCTGTGTACATCTTTCAACTGCAAATTTGATAAATTTATACCTAAAAGTCAGAAGTGAAATTATGTGTAAAAACAAGTGAAAAACCAGCCCAGACATATTTAAGAGATGAACTGCGGTGTCACATGATTATGACAGCCTATCAGATGTTAGAGCCGGAAAGTGGCTCAGCAGCATCGGGGCGGCACAAGTTTTACTTCTGAAATGTTACCATTCATCCACATTCTATGGTGATACCAAGCAGCATAAAATTTGAAAACAAAATAAGCACTATTTAAGTTTGTAAAATAATAGTGCAAAAATAAAAAAAAACTGCATTGTGGAAAAAAATTACACATATGCTGCTTGGTATTACCATAGAATTTGGATGAATGGTGAAACATTTCAGAAATAAAATACTTGAATCCAGTTGAGAATGTTCAAAGTAAGAAACTGAACTAATTTGACATTCATTTTAAGTCAATTATTTTATTATAATTGAAAAACATTTTTGTTTACTTTGCTTATTGTTCCATTTATTTTCTAAGCATTTCTTTCAAGTGTTTATGTTCATGAGTTTTATTCATATTGCCCTTGCAATTAAGTAGTTAATGAAACTGCAATCATGTGATTTTGGGCAAAAAGTATCTTTTTCGAAGAAAAAGCCCCAAAATTAATGGTATCGTATCAAAGATAAAGCGCTGGTATCGCCCATTCCTAGCATAGCGCGAGTCCTGGCCACGTGGTTGCAGTGGGTGCAGTGAAATACCGGAACCAGAAGTTTGTGGGGGAGGGGTATCCAACTGTTTAAGCTTTATAAATTAAACTTCTTTGATCAATGTAATCGCTAATTATATCCACATTAAGTTAAAAAAAAAAAAAAATTAAAGTTGGCGCACGCAGCTTTTGTTATGAAAAACCGGAAGTGAGCTCCATCCGGGAAGCTTAACGACCGTTTCAGAGAACATTCTGGAACGTCTCAGAATCCTCCCCCTCCCCTAAGCTAAACAATGCACCATTTTAACTACACAAAACCGGCTGCGAGAAGTATGAAGTAATCTTGTTATAATTAAGTAACAAAAAAATACAGTCAGCCATTTTCAGTGAGATAAAATTAGGAAATTATTTTCATTATGGAATTCAGTATCATTTACGTTAGCGCATCAATGAAACAACCAAACCTAGAAACAGATACAAGGGCACAGCGAAATGAGACATGTAACTCAGAACCACTTATTTATTAAGTTCCCTGTTGACAAATGAAAACGTTGCTTACCAAGCTGTTTAGTCGAGGGTGACTCTGTCAGGATGGAATGGACGAACGCAACACAGATCTCACCTTACCGGCTTGAGAAGGGAAAGAAGGAAGGGCGTCAGTCAATGGGTTTTATATAACCGGCAAATTAGCCAATCAGCAGCAAGCTTATGAATCGTTTCTCAGCAGCTGACCAATGAAGCTTAGGTAACAATCCGTCGTACTTCCTGTTTTATCAGCAGTATTTCGTAATGACTGAATTACCGCATGGCTCAAGATGGAAGCTTTGAAGGAGGACACAAGAAGGAAACGTCCTCTAGATTCTAGAAACTTCACACGCACGTGATGTCAAATGGAGTTAAAGAATGAGCTTACGGGCTCACTAGAAAGAATAAAGGATACCCTGATGAACACAAAAGAAAAAAACTGCAGATACTAGTTATGATGAATATCCTCTACAAAACTGTGCACTGTACTTCGTTTCCTGTTATATTTTCTTGAATTGCCATTTTTACTGTTGCCTGTAAAGTACACGTTTGTTTCATTCATTAATTTGTAAGTAAAAATCAAATATGGCTCATGGAATTTTTTAAATTTATGTATGTATGTTGTGTTCAGACTGATTCTTACAGATGTGTTTTCCCATATTAATTTCTGAAGTGGAAGGGTGGCAAGAAAGGAATAGTACATAAAAAGACATTTTGGGTTGACTAAAATGATCCCTGGTGCTCTCTATTTAATACATAAAACGATAAACTATGCTAAAACTGATCATTCTTGTTATTCATTTGACACTCCTTCTCAATGTCAAATCATAAACCAGTGTTCCTGTAAATATGTGATAAATAGATTACATGAGTGTGTCTGACACATGCTGAAATTATTCAAAAGGTCATTCAAAGAGACATTTACAAGCTTAATAAAATTTGATAAACAAAGGCTGTTAATTTATTATGACTCTGCTTTTCATTAAAAAAAAAGGTATCACTTTCTTGTATTTTGGGTTTTTTTAAGCTCCAGTTGGCCCTGACTCCAGGATAAGCGGTAGAAGGTGGATGGATGGCTGTTTATCTTATTTGTTCCTTAACTTTTTGATACTGTGGCTTTCTTAAGTGTGCTCTTCAAAGTGATTAAATAAGCATGACATTTATGGGATTTAGGGAGCTCAATGGATTGAAGTCTATACAGGTGCCATGGAAATTATTCAACCTCCATTGAATTTTATGTTTATTTGCAAAATTTAAAAAGTTTCAGGTGTTCCCAACAAATTACACAGAACTAGGGATGGGCGGTTTCCTCCCACATGCCAAAAACATGCAAGTTAGATAAATTGGAATCAAACTAGGGATTCTAAATTGTCCTTAGGCATGACTGTGAGAGTGAATGGTTGTCCGTCTCTCTGTGTTGGCCCTGCAATGGACTGGCGATCTGTCCAGGGTGTACCCTACCTCTCGCCCAAAGATGCAGGAATAGGCTCCAGCCCCCCGCAACCCGAAAAGGATTAAGCGGAAGAAGATGGATGGATGGATGGATGGGTAAGGATGGGCGATATCAGCATTTTTCCTTTTGATATGATACCTTTAATTTATGGGACTTTTTCTTCTATACCGATACTTTTTGCCCCAAAAAGGAAAATCACATGATTGCAGTTTCATTAACAACTTTATTGCAAGGGCAATATGAAACATGAATAAAACTCATGAACATAAATATTTGAAAGAAATGCTTATAAAATCTATAAATTTAAGAAATCTGTCACGATCATTGGACATCATAGGATGGCCTATGATGTCTGCCTGATGTCCTATGATGATCCTATGATCTCAGGCATCATAGGACAAGCAATGCCGGCATAAAGATATGATGTCTATATGACGTCATATAGGCATACAGACAGGTGATGTCATATAGACATATAGACAGGTATCTTGGACTATGTGATCAACGGCAGGCATCACCCACGCTGAGTTTGTGTGTGTCTGTCTGTGTATCACGATCATAGGACATCATAGGACGGCCTTGTCTGCATGATGTCCTATGATGACCCTATGATCCAGGCTACACAGGACTCACGATGCCGTCATATAGACAAATGTGTCTTTATTATGTCATAGAGACCATCACTCACGATGCCTAGGCTAATGTGTCTTTATGATGGCATATAGACCATCACCCACCAAAGAATAGATATTCATCACCCTATTACGAATAGGACACATCACTTTAAACCACACCCATTTGAAGCAGTAAATCTGGAAATCTTAATCAGTTATGCTGCATTGAAATTTCTGATGCATGTCATGATCGTAGCATATCATAGGACGCCCTATGATGTCTACATGATGTCTTATGATGATCCTATGATATCAGGTAACATAGGACTCGCGATGCCATCATACAGACAAATGTGTCTTTTTAATGAATGTGTCTTTTTAATGTCATATAGACCATCACTCACGATGCCTAGACTGTGTCTTTATGATGTCATATGGCTGAGGTGGAGTTGTTCAGAACTCCTTATACAAAGATATAGAGTGATGATAATCAAGTCAGTGGCGGTAATGCACCTGTAAGCTGGTTGTCAACCGCCAATCAAATCTAAAGAAGAAGAAGTGTTTCATCTTCACGGCATCTTTTCTGACGTGCAGCAGTTCTCCTCACTGTATTGCTCTCCACCTGGTGGGTCTTCTTCTTCTTCTTCTTTTAGATTTGATTGGCGGTTAGCAACCAGCTTACAGGTGCATTACTGCCATGTACTTATATCTGTATCAGGAGTTCTTATAAGGAGTTCTGAACAACTCCCAATGTGTGAAAAAATTATCCGTCCTTGGATTTCTTGTTCTTCTTCATTGAGATGACTGGTTGAGGGATGCCGTCATATAGGCAATAGGACCGGCTGCCTATGATGTAGTGTCCTATGATGCCTGCCTTGACGTCTCTATGATGTCATATAGACCATCATTCACGATGCCTGCCTTGATGTATTTTATGACTGGCTACCTATGAAGCAGTGTCCAATGATGCCGGCCTTGATGTCTTTATGATGTCATATAGACCAACCGCATGCTACATAAATGGAGAGCAATAGAGTGAGGAGAACTGCTGACATAGGGAGTTGTTCAGAACTCTTTATAAGAACTCCTGATACAAAGATATACAGTGACGATACAGAGTGAAGTATGTGACTGTAATGCACCCGTAACCTGGTAGCCAACTGCCAATCAAATCTAAAAGAAGAAGAAGAAGAGGTGCAGCATGAATCCAGCTTGAAAGAAGAATATAGAGTGATGATTTAGAGTGAAGTGCATGGCAGTAATGCACCTGTAAGCTGGTTGCCAATTGCTAATCAAATCTAAAAGAAGAAGAAGAAGAGGAGAACTGCTGCATGTCAGGAAAGATTCCGTGAAGATGACACAGCTGAGGTTCGAGCAGTACCTCCCAGGCATGACTGTGTTGCATGTGAGAAAAGATGCCGTGAAGATGAAACACCTGAGGTTCAAGCACACCATACGATAAGACAGACAAGGGATGCACAGACAGACAGGAAACGTGTGGTAGTGCACCATGCACGTGCTGAGTCACTTGAAGCCTGAATTGCCTGCAAAGCGAGCAATGCTGCACGCCAGGCAAGGCACAGACAAGCTGAGACCAATGAGATGCAGAATAGTCGGCTGGCCACCAACGCTGCACGCCAGGCAAGGCACAGAGAAGCTGAGACCAAATAGGACACACTACTTTAAACCACACCCATTCAAAGCAGTAAATCTGAAAATCTCACTCAATAAGGCAGAAGGCATTCTATAAATTCAAGAAATCTCTGTCAGTGTGTCAGTCTGTTACCCCATTAAGAATAGGACACACTAAACCACACCCATTCGAAGCAGTACCCATGAAGAATGACAGTACACTACAACTGTGTAAAATGCCAAGCAAAGCGCTGATTTTCTCCAGGTGCTCCGGTTTCTGTGTTTCGACGGGCATGCACAGGTCTTCCTGAACAGGGTCGAAAGCCACTTTTTGCTCAGATCTATTTTCATGATCCTGTCCATGAACACCTATCCCTCAACCAGTGGTCTGAATGAAGTAGAAGAAGACCCACCAGATGCAGCATAATAGAGTGAGGGGAACTGCTGCACATCAGAAAAGATGCTGTGAAGATGAAGCACCTCAGGTTCGAGCAGTACGCTGCAGACATGACTGTGAACAACACAGCTGTCTGAGACAGGAGGAGACCCTTCAGCAACGGGCATGCAGAAATACTTGCTTATACTTGGTTTCTACGGGCATGGATGGGTATGCACGGGTGTAAACAATCCAGAGTTTAAAGTGACCGTCTCAAAAAGACTCTCCAACAATACATCTGTGTTTACAGCAGAGATGGTGGCAATAATTATTGGTTTGCAGTGGGTGGAGGAGGTCAGACTGGACCGGGTGGTGGTGTGCACAGATTCACTTGCAGCTCTAAAAACCATACAGACACTAAAATCTACAAGGGAAGACTTGGTGGTTGAGCAACAGTATATCACAGTTTACTTAGGGTACACAGGGGTGGTGGAGAAGTTCAGTTTTGTTGGGTTTCTGCAAACGAAGGGTTGAAAGGGAATGCCTGTGCAGACAAATTAGCAAAAAGCGCACTTGGGAAAGAAATAACTACACCATTGTCTCTTGGAAAAGGTGAAGGGAAAGCAGTAATCAAGAAAAAAGGAATTGAGCTATGGCAAAAAAGATGGGATGAAGATCATAAAGGTAGATCGTATTACAAAATACAAAAATCTATTGCAATAAAGAATTATAAAACAACAAACAGGAGGGAAGACATCATTATGGCAAGACTTAGACTGGATCATACAGGTTTAAACCACACTTTATTCATCACGGGGAAAAGCGAAAGTGACAAATATAGAGAATGTGGAGTAAAAGAAAATGTCGAGCACAACTTATTACACTCTCACAAGTATGGAAATGAAAGAGAGAGAATGAAAAATGAAGTTTGAGAGGCTGGTGGGGAATGAGATTTAACTGGCATTCTGGGAACAGATGGAGATGGAGAGGCACTAAGAATCACGAGAAGGGCTCTTTTCTCTTTTTTAAATAACACAGGACTAAATCATAGAATTTAGGGGTCGGGCTCAGATGACATAATGTTACACACTCTTGTACAGTAGGTGGTGGTATGCACCTTTCAGTTGTTTGCTATCTGCCAGTAACCAAGAGAAGAAGAAGAATAAGAATTGGCAAGATGAGTAAGTCACAGGGTCAGTCTTTACAGCACATTGGTGTTTTCTGCACAACAAATTTCTTCAGCAATGGCCAATTCTACGTTGCCATGAGCACAGTTGGCAGATCAAGCAGTCTTCGTATTCTTGCTCAAGATGAAGAAACTAAGCAAAAGCGTTGCTTTCTAAGCAATGTTGTTTTTAAAGAGGTGCTGACATGGTAAAAATGTATAACCTTGAAGAATGCCAGTCTACACTCATCATCACCATCATCATCATAGCAGTCTGTCATGGGCGATAATGACTGTTTAATTTAGGTCTGATCACACTACAAATGTGTAAAATGCCAAGCAAAGCGCTGATTTTCGCCAGGTGCTCTGGTTTCTTGGTTTCGACGGGCGTGCACGGGCCTTCCTGAACAGGGTCGAAAGCCACTTTTTGCTCAGATCTATTTTCATGATCCTGTCCATGAACTGGAATTACGATGCACCTATCCCTCAACCAGTGGTCTGAACAAAGAAGAAGAAGAAGACCCACCAGATGGAGAGCAATAGAATGAGGAGAAATGCTGTATGTCAGAAAAGATGCCGTGAAGATGAAACACCTCAGGTTCAAGCAGCACGCCGCAGGCATGACTGTGAACAACACAGCCGTCTGAGACAGGAGGAGACCCTTCTGCAACAGGCATGCAGAAATGCTTGCTTATACTTGGTTTCTACGGGCATGGATGGGTATGCACGGGTATGTACTAGTGATCATAAAATAGAACAATGAGTAAAGTAAATAAAAATAAAATGAGTTTTTTTTTCAATTATAATAAAATAATTATGACTTAAAATGAATGAAAAAATAGTTCAGTTTCTTAAGTTGGTGAAGATTCTCAGTCATCCAGGCGGGTAAGTATGCTGTATGAAAGCTCAGTCAAGTCAACTGGATTCAAGTACTTTTCTCTGAAATGTTTCACCATTCATCCAAATTCCATGGTAACACCAAGCAGCATATATATGTATTTTTCCACAATTAATTAATTTTTACACTATTATTTTACAAACTTAAATAGTGTTTATTTTATTTTTCAAAATTATGCTGCTTGGTATCACAATAGAATTTGGATGAATAGTGTAATATTTCAGAAGTAAAAAAATACATGAATCTAGTTGACTCGACTGAGCTTTCATACAGTATTCAATTTCTTAAATTGAAAGATCAACATATTGCTCAAGAACCTGCATTAAACCATCATCACCATCACTAGCATCATCATCATCATCATCCTCAACATCATATTCAAAAAAATAAAATGCTAAATGATAATTTCACTCATTTTGATTAAAATGAAAGAATTCAGATGTTGACCTTATTCTAACTTCTCATCAACCCTGGTGTGAACTATGAACAACTCCTCCTGTCATTAAGCAAGGACCAGCTGCTATGTGGCACCACTTTACTACAGATGGAGCACATGGCATTTCCTTTGCTCATGGTGGAAAAGTAGTGCCACACTATACTTCTTTTTCACTCATGGCCAGTGGCGGACTCAGATATGGGCCAAGTGGGCAAGCGCCCGGAGCACCATTCTTTTGAGGGTGCCATAAGAATCAAAAGAATAAAAATAATAATAAAATTTTCATAATTATGTGTGCTGAGTGTGTATTTGTGGCAAATGGGCACCTTCTACAGGCGGGATGCTGGCGCTGTTTGGCTGCGGCTGGCAAACTCCACAGATCAAACTCCAGTATGGCCCATTCAGAGCACAGCAAAGGAAGAAAAAAATACCCCATTAAAAGTAGTTTTTTTTCTTAAATTATGCAGTGGTTGAACTTTAAAACATTGAGCCCTAAAATGGCAACACTTGGTTATCACAACTTATGTTATGTAACATAATTTTTCTCCAATGTGTTGTAGTCGTCAGTGCATCTCGTGTCGGCAACCCCTGAACCAAGTAGTGGACACTCGCAGACTTGAGCACTACTGATGGTGGCAGCCTAAACCTACAAGGGCTCAGGGTTTGAGGGTTTAGAGAGGAGACTGAGATTTGGCCATATACAGACGTGGGCAAAATTGTTGGTACCCTTCTGTTAATGAAAGAAAAACCCACAATGGTCACAGAAATAACTTGAATCTGACAAAAGTGGTAATAAATAAAAATTCTATGAAAATTAACCAATGAAAATCAGACATTGCTTTTGAATTGTGGTTCAACAGAATTATTTTAAAAAACAAACTCATGAAACAGGCCTGGACAAAAATGATGGTACCCCTAGAAAAGACTGAAAATAATGTGACCATAGGGACATGTTCAACCAAGATGTGTCCTCTAATTAACATCACAGGTGTCGACAAACTTGTAATCAGTCAGTCGGCCTATTTAAAGGGTGACAAGTAGTCACTGTGCTGTTTGTTGACATGGTGTGTACCACACTAAACATGGACCATAGGAAGCAAAGGAGAGAGTTGTCTCAGGAGATTAGAAAGAAAATTATAGACAAACATGTTAAAGGGAAAGGCTATGAGACCATTTCCAAGCAGCTTGATGCTCCTGTGACTACAGCTGCACATATTATTCATAAATTTAAGATCCATGGGATTGTAGTCAACCTCCCTGGACGTGGCCGCAGGAGGAGACGGATAATACGAATGGTAACAAAAGAGCCCAGAATAACCTCTAAACACATTCATGGTGAACTTCAAGGTCAAGGTACATCAGTGTCAGATCGCACCATCCGTCGTTGTTTGAGCCAAAGTGGACTTCATGGGAGATGACCAAGGACGACACCACTGTTGAAAACAAATCATAAAAAAGCCAGACTGGAATTTGCCAAACTGCATGTTGACAAGCCACAAAGCTTCTGGGAGAATGTCCTATGGACAGACGAGACAAAGCTGGAACTTTTTGGCAAGGCACATCAGCTCTATGTTCACAGACGCAAAAATGAAGCATACCAAGAAAAGAACACTGTCCCTACTGTGAAACATGGAGGAGATTCTGTAATGTTCTGGGGCTACTTTGCTGCATCTGGCACAGGGTGTCTTGAATCTGTGCAGGGTACAATGAAATCTCAAGACTATCAAGGTATTCTAGAGAAAAATGTGCTGCCCAGTGTCAGACAGCTTGGTCTCAGTCGCAGGTCATGGGTCTTGCAACAGGATAATGACCCAAAACACACAGCTAAAAAACCCCAAGAATGACTAAGAGCGAAACATTGGACTATTCTAAAGTGGCCTTCTATGAGCCCTGATCTACAGTTAGGCCCAGAAATATTTGGACAGTGACACAATCTTCATGATTTGAGCTCTGCATGCCGCCACATTGGATTTGAAATGAAACAACTACAACGGAATTGAAGTGCAGACTTTAAGGTTTAATTCAAGGGGTTGAACAAAAATATATGATTAAACATGTAGGAATTGTAGCTATTTTTATACAAACGCTCCTCATTTCAGGGGCTCAAAAGTAATTGGACAAATAAACATAACCCTAAGTAAAATGTTACTTTTCAATATTTTGTTGAGAATCCTTTGCAGGCAATGACTGCCTGAAGTCTGGAACCCATGGACATCACCAAACGCTGGGTTTCCTCCTTTGTGATGCTTTGCCAGGCCTTTACTGCAGCTGTCTTCGGTTGTTGCTTGTTTGTGGGTCTTTCTGCCTTAAATTTTGTCTTGAGCAAGTCGAATGCATGCTCGATTGGGTTGAGATCTGGTGATTGACTCAGCCATTGCAGAATATTCCACTTCTTTGATTTAAAAAACTCCTGGGTTGCTTTTGCAGTATGTTTTGGATCATTGCCCATCTGTACTGTGAAGCGCCGTCCAATCAACTTTGCTGCATTTGGCTGAATCTGAGCAGAAAGTATATCCCTATACACTTCAGAATTCATCCGGCTGCTTCTGTCTTTTGTCACATCATCAATAAACACAAGTGACCCAGTGCCATTGGAAGCCATGCATGCCCATGCCATCACACTGCCTCCACCATGTTTTACAGAAGATGTGGTGTGCTTTGGATCTTGAGCTGTTCCAATTCTTCTCCAAACTTTCTTCTTCCCATCATTCTGGTACAGGTTGATCTTAGTCTCATCTGTCCAAAGAATGCTGTTCCAGAACTGGGCTGGCTTCTTCAGGTGTTTTTTGGCAAAGTCAATTCTGGCCTTTCTATTTTTGATGCTGATTAATGGTTTGCACTTTGTGGTGAATCCTTTGTATTTACTCTCATGAAGTCTTCTCTTTATGGTAGACTTAGATACTGATACATCTATTTCCTGGAGAGTGTTCTTCACTTGAGTGGATGTTGTGAAGGGGTTGTTCTTCACCATGGAAAGGATTCTGCGATCATCCACCACTGTTGTCTTCCGTGGACGTCCAGGCCTTTTTGAGTTCCCGAGCTCACCAGTGCACTCTTTTTTTTCTCAGAATGTACCAAACTGTTGATTTGGCCACTCCTAACATTTCTGCTATCTCTCTGATGGATTTCTTCTTTTTTTTTCAGCCTCAGGATGGTCTGTTTCACCTCCATCGAGAGCTCCTTTGACCGCATGTTGTGTGTTCACAGCAACAGCTTTCAAATGCAAACGCCACACCTGGAATCAACTCCAGACCTTTTAACTGTTTAATTGGTGACAGGTTAATGAGGGAAGAGCCCATGCAGCCTTGTTATTTTTTTTTGCAGCCTTCTGAGTCAATTGTCCAATTACTTTTGGTCCCCTGAAAAAGAGGTGGCTATGAATTAAAGAGCTGTAATTCTTAAACCCTTGCTCCAATTTGGATGTGAATACTCTCAAATTACAGCTGAGAGTCTGCACTTTTTTTTTTTTTTTTTTGTTACTTATTTGTACCCGTAGGTAGACTTGGTTTGCAGTCTGGTGACAAGCCACCGGCTGCTGGTCGCTGCGTGCGCGAGCGCCCTAAACCTACATGTTTTTTTTGGTGTGCGGGAGGAAACCGGAGAAATCCCGGAGTAAACCCGCGCAACACGGGGAGAACATGCAAACTCCACACAGCTCACTGTTGGTCGGGGGCTGGGATCGAACCCACGATCTCATGATCCCCGCAATCCCCCGGCCGAGGGTAAAACTGTGCTGCCACAGTGCTAAACCACTGCGCCACCGTGCAGCCCATACTTTAAGCCCATATTGATTATATTGTGGAGTGTGTAAATAATGAGGCGGATTTGGTTCAGGCCGTTTGTTACACGACTCACACAAGGAGCATAGACATACATACATAGCATACAAGTAGGAACTCTTCCCTTAAATAACATGACATCCTTCTAGACTCTTCTCACACACAAAAGATAATCTCCTTCTAGACTCTTCTCACACACAAAAGATAATCCCCCGTCCGACTGCAGTCAGTCCATTCATCCTTGACACCTCCCTGTTATCTTACTAGGGCATCTAGAAACTTCTCACACACAAAAGGTTAACTTCGCGTCCTTTGTTCCTGTCTAAGGTGGTAAACCATTATGCTCTCCCCAGGTTGCCCCCCCCCAGCAACTTAGATAGGACAAAAGAGTAACAGTCCACATGCTGTGATAGAACCATTAACATCAGTCCACATGCTGTAGAACAATCAACATCAGTCCGCATGCTGCTTGGGCTTCAGTCTTCTGCCGTATCTGCTGTAGCCAGGATTCACCGCCTCCGTGGCGCTGCCATGCTGGGGGGCTGATGTCTGGGGGTGAAAACTTTTTGACTGTCTGTGTGGGTGCTCTGGAGAATCTTTTCTCTGGGAAGCGCCTCGTGGGGGTCTTCCACGCCGAGGGGCCCTTGCCAACAGCACTTGCTCGTCAGCCACAACGAAAGCAGGTTTAAGTCTGTCTATGCCAATTTTTTCCCTTCTACCCCCCAAGTCTAGCAAAAAATGCTTATCCCCTGTTTCCAGCACTCTAAACGGTCCATCATAAGGTGGGCGCAGTGGGGGGCGGTGGGCGTCGTGCCTGACAAACACAAACTCTGCGTTTTTCAAAGCTTTAGGCACAAAAATGCGCGGAAAACTGTGGTGGGCAGGGCCCGGCAGCGTGCTTGAGTCTATGCAACGCTGCAGCATCTGAGACGGGGAGCTGTCCGGTGCAGGATTATCTGGCAGAAACTCCCCAGGCAGCCGGAGTGGTTGTGCAAAAACGAGTTCTGCCGGGGAAGCTTCCAGATCCTCTTTAGGTGCAAAACGTAACCCCAATAAAACCCATGGTAGCCTGTCTACCCAATTTGCATCCGTCAGTAAAGCCCTCAGAGCCGCTTTTAACGACCTATGAAAACGTTCGCATAACCCATTAGCCTGTGGGTTGTACGCGGTTGTGCGGTGAATTGAGACACCTAGGCTGCGGGCCATGGTTGACCAGAGTTCAGAAACAAATTGAGAGCCTCGGTCGGACGTAATGTCTGATGGAACTCCAAAACGCGCCACCCATGCTGTTAAAAACACGCGCGCCACCTCCTCGGCCGTGGTTGCCGCCAGCGGAACCGCTTCTGGCCAGTGCGTGGTGCGGTCCACCATTGTCAGGAGATGCGTGTACCCCTGTAATGGCGGAAGGGGGCCTACGAGGTCCACGTGGACATGGTCGAACCTTTTAGCCGGGATGCGAAATGGCTCCAAAGGAGCCTTCGTGTGTCTGTGAACCTTGGCTCATTGGCACGCCACGCAGGCTGCCGCCCACACTTTCACTTGTTTGCGAAGGCCCGGCCACACATATTTCTCTCCCACCATTTTGACCGAGGCGCGCACCCCTGGGTGTGCCAAAGAGTGAACCGACTCAAACACGCGGCGGCGCCACGCGGCCGGAACCACAGGCCGTGGGCGACCCGTGGAGACGTTGCAGATTAAGGGGGGAATGCCGTTAAGCAGCGTCCTCTTCTCCAGCCTTAACCCTGTTGGCCCAGACTGCAGCGTGCACACGTCCGCGTCACTAGCCTGCTCCGCGACCATGGCTGCGTAATCCAACCCTACACAGACCGGGGCAACAACGACGCGCGAGAGGCAGTCTGCCACTACATTCAGTTTGCCCGACACATGCTGAATATCGGTAGTAAACTTTGAGATCGCGGCCAGCTGCCTCTGCTGCCGGCCCGACCAAGGTTCTGAAACTTTGGCCATCGCGAATGTTAGTGGCTTATGGTCAACGAACGCAGTAAAATTGCGCCCTTCCAGCCAGAACTGGAAATGGCGAATGGCGAGGTGGAGAGCCAGCAACTCTCTGTCGAACGTGCTGTATTTAGGTTCATTGTCGCGCAAGGTTCTGCTGAAAAAGGCAAGCGGCTGCCAAGCCCCGGCAACGCGCTGCTCCACGACAGCCCCTATGGCCACATCTGAGGCGTCAGTGGTGAGGGCTATGCGGGCCGTTGGGTCTGGATGTGCCAACAATGCGGCGTTTGCCAGGGCTGCTTTAACTTCCGAGAACGCCTGCTCTCGTTCCGGGGTCCATTCGACCCTATTTGCGGGTTTCTGTTTTTTGAGCGCAGCGTACAATGGCTGCATGAGCTGCGCTGCGCGGGGAAGGAAACGGTTATAAAAGTTCACCATTCCCAAAAATTCTTGTAGCGCCCTGACCGTTTGCAGTCGGGGAAAATCTGTCACTGCGCGCACTTTGTCAGGCAGCGGAACCGCTCCCTCGGGAGAGACGCGGTGCCCTAAAAAATCAATCCCCGTCACCCCGAACTGAGATTTCACTGGGTTGATTATTAAACCATGCTCTTCCAACCTTCAGAAAACCGTCGTGAGGTGGGTTTCGTGTTCCTCTTCGGACGCGCTGGCTACCAAGATATCGTCCAGGTAGACGAACACGAAAGGGAGATCGCGCAGCACTGCATCCATCATGCGTTGGAACGTCTGCGCTGCCCCTTTAAGCCCAAACGGCATGCGCAAGAACTCAAATAAACCAAACGGAGTTATTACCGCTGTTTTGGGTATGTCCTCAGGGCGCACTGGGACTTGGTGGTAACCACGGACCAAATCTATCTTAGAAAAAATGCGCGCTCCTGTGACGTGAGCGGAAAAATCCTGAATGTGGGGAATTGGGTAGCGGTCATGCGCTGTAGTGTTGTTTAACCTGCGGAAATTGCCACAAGGTCACCACGAACCTTCAGCTTTAGGGACCATGTGTAGCAGGGAAGCCCACGGGCTGTTTGAGCGCCTGATGATGCCTAACCTCTCTAGGTTAGCGAACTCCTCACGCGCTATGGCCAGTTTAGCTGCGTCCAAGTGCCGAGGTCTTGCAAAAACGGGCGCCCCGGTGGTGGTGATAAAATGCTCCACCCCATGTTTAGCGATAGCTGCTGAAAACGTCGGGACTGTGAGTGCTGGGAACTGAGCGAGCACTGTGTGGAACTTACTGCATGCTGCTGTGACGTTGGCTTGTGCTGTTGGCCGGGTCACTTGAGCTATACAGGGGAGAGAGTCAAAAGTGCATTAACCAGGTGCCTGTTAACGATATCTACCAACAACCCATGTGCACATAGAAAATCAGCCCCCAGTATATGGTAATCCAATGCTGCTACAACAAAAGTCCATTCAAATGTACGACCGTGTAGAGACAAGAGTAGAGTCCTCTCACCAAAGGTCTATATATCTGAGCCGTTTGCTGCTGCCATCTCAGGGCCGCTGGTTCCTGCCAGTCAGTCAGTGTAGGTCGGCCGGATGAAACTCCTCTGTGCGCCGGTGTCCACGAGGAAATGCTTCCCCGAGCGTGCGTCTGTCAAATAGAGCAGCTTGCTCTCCTCCCCGAGGGTCGCGGCTGCTACCGACCCCCGGTCTTGGCGTTTCCCGAGCGCTTGAACTGGCACGGTGGTATACATTTGCATGCCCTCTCTGCAAAGCGGCGGTGGTAGAAGCAAAGCGTGTCACCTCCACGTTCCTTGGCCCCCGCTGCTGCTGCCGTCAGTGGTTCTGCTGCTGCCGTCGGCGGCTCCTCGCCTCCCCGTGTTGACGTGCCGGGCTCCGTCGCTGCCGCAATGGTCACAAAAGCCTTGGTGGCGACGATGATCCGGTCTGCCTCTCGGGCTAGCGCACGATAGTCCCGTTTGGCCAGCAACGATGAATTGGCCAGGGCCGCTCTCACCGCTGTCGGAAGGTTCCTGAGGAAAATGTGGGTGAAGATGAAGTGGTCGTCGTCCATGCCCTTTAACCTCAGCATCTTCTCCATCATGTCCACGGCCGAACCGTCTCCCAACTCGGTCCGCGTCAAAAGCCTCTCTGCTCTCTCACCATCCGAGAGCGTGTAGTGCTGGATGAGGGCAGCCTTCAGTGCGTCATATTTGCCGTCGGCTGGTGGCTGGTCGAGCAGGCTCTCGATGTGCTGAGCCGTGCTGGCATCGAGCGCTGCGACCACATAGTAGAATTTCGTATCATCAGCCGATATCCCTCGGAGGGCGAACTGCACCTCGGTTAGGTGGAACCAGGAGCGCGGGTTGTGCTGCCAAAAATCAGGTAGTTTGATCGCTACAGCGCACGCGAAGCTGGGGGTTCCAGTCGAGGTTGGCTCTGGGGATCTTTCGTTGTATTCCATGATTCGTCTTGGGTCACCAGTGTGGAGCGTGTAAATAATGAGGCGGATTTGGTTCAGGCGGTTTATTACACGACTCACACAAGGAGCATAGACAGAATGGCATACAAGTAGGAACTCTTCCCTTAAATAACATGACATCTTTCTAGACTCTTCTCACACACAAAAGATAATCCCCCGTCCGACTGCAGTCAGTCCATTCATCCTTGACACCTCCCTGTTATCTTCCTAGGGCATCTAGAAACTTCTCACACACAAAAGGTTAACTTTGCGTCCTTTGTTCCTGTCTAAGGTGGTAAACCATTATGCACTCCCCAGGTTGCCACACCATAATAGTATCCTGAATATGTTTTCGTAAACAGCTAAAATAACAAAACTTGTCTCACTGTCCAAATATTTTTGGGCCTAATTGTAAATCCTATTGAACATCTGTGGAAGGAGCTGAAACATGCCGTCTGGAGAAGGCACCCTTCAAACCTGAGACAACTGGAGCAGTTTGCTCATGAGGAGTGGGCCAAAATACCTGCTGAGAGGTGCAGAAGTCTCATTGACAGTTACAGAAATTGTTTGATTTCAGTGATTGCCTCAAAAGGTTGTGTAACAAAATATTAAGTTAAGGGTACTGTGGCACACATATTTAAGATGCTTAGACTACATATGTATAGCACATTGATTGAGATGCTTAGACTGCATATGTATATTGTAATACCTCACGTCTTAGAAGGAGCAATAAGTCTGGACCTCCTGGGGATAACAGTAGGAGGTGGAGGTGCCTTTAGAAATGACTCTGAAAGGACTTCCTGACCTCCAGGGGTCAGGTGGAGGAAGAAGAGACCTGGGAGAGATGTATTGTCTGTGGGGGGGTTGAATGACAATGTGATTCTGTACTTTGATGTCCCGGGTATAAAAGTGGGGGATTGGAGAAGTTGGTCCTCTTTTCTGTTTGAGAGGACGTTGGAGATGTGAGATGATTAATAAACCTGAATTGAGAAATAAATTCAGCCTCTTCATTTCACGTTCTCCACATTGGTGACCTTAAGACGTACAATGACCAGAGACAATTCCCCCGAACCAGACTCGCCAGGGACCAGCCGAGCAAGCGCGGTCTCAGTCAAGCTACCAGAATTCTGGCAGGACAACCCAGACTCGTGGTTCCTCCTGGCCGAAGCCCAGTTCGCGCTCGGGGGAATAACAGCAGATGACACAAAATTCTACCACGTCATCGCCAAGCTCGACAGCCGCACAGCTCGACATGTGCGGAGCCTGGTGCAGCACCCGCCCGCTGGCGACAAATACAGCGGGTTGAAAGCTGCCCTCATCCAGCGTTTCATGCCCTCAGCCCAGGAGAGAGCTAGGAGGCTCCTGACTCTGCACGACTTGGGAGGAAGCACGCCTGTCTACCTGATGGAAGACATGCTGAAGCTGAGAGGCTCAGACAACGACGATTTCCTCTTCACGCACATCCTCCTGAGAACCCTACCATTGCAGACGAGGGCGACCCTGGCGGGCACTCACTTTGTGACCCAGCGGGACTTCTGCGCGCTGGCCCAGGAGGCGCAGTGGATCCTCAACGCCAGCGAAGAGGACACGGCCACCGCAGCAGCGGCAGACCTCAGCGCGGCGACCAGGAGCAGCGGTGGGCCAGAGGCGACGGAGGCGGTCCCACCAACAACGGCGGCAGCAAAGCCCCGACACCGCGGAGGAGACGACCTCTGTTTTTACCATCGTCGTTTCGCAGAGAGGGCACGCAAGTGTGTACCGCCGTGCCAGTTCAAGGGCTCGGGAAACGCCAGGACCGGGAGTCGCTAGCAGCTGCGGCCCTCGGCGAATGGAACAAGCTGCTCTACCTGACGGATGCGCGCTCTGGGAGACACTTCCTCGTGGACATGGGCTCCCAAGTGAGTTTCATCACCCCAACCTACGCTGACCGGCTGGCAGGCCCCGGGGGTGACAGAGCAACAGCGGCGAACGGCTCGAGCATTAAGACCTTCGGTGAAAGGACTCTCCTTCTGTCCCTGCACGGCCGCACATATGAGTGGACTTTTATTATAGCGGCGGTGAGTTTCAACATGTTAGGTGCTGATTTTCTGTGCTCACATGGGTTGTTAGTTGATCTCCCCAATAGACGCCTGGTTAATGCACTCTCCTTTTACTCTATCCCTTGTGCAGCTCGAGTGTCCCCGCCACCAGCACAGACCAACGTCGCCACAGCAGGCAGTAAGTTTCACATACTCCTCACTCAGTTTCCAGCACTCACAGTTCCCACTTTTTCGGCAACAGTTGCGAAACACGGGGTGGAGCACTTTATCACTACAGCTGGCCCCCCCGTCTTTGCGAAAGCTCGGCGCTTGGATGCAGCTAAACTGTCCATAGCACGCGAGGAGTTCGCCAACTTGGAAAGGTTGGGCATCATCCGGCGTTCGAATAGCCCATGGGCTTCCCCACTGCACATGGTCCCTAAAGCTGACGGCTCGTGGAGACCTTGTGGTGATTTCCG
Organism: Pholidichthys leucotaenia; assembly: GCA_020510985.1. Lineage (NCBI taxonomy): Eukaryota > Metazoa > Chordata > Actinopteri > Cichliformes > Pholidichthyidae > Pholidichthys > Pholidichthys leucotaenia. Next base: position 207,640,346 of record CM035839.1, read on the forward strand.
CAGGTTAAACAACGCCACAGTGCATGACCGCTACCCAATCCCACATATTCAGGATTTTTCGGTACATCTGGCGGGGGTGCGCATTTTTTCTAAAATAGACTTGGTCCGCGGTTATCATCAAGTCCCAGTGCGCGCTGAGGACATTCCCAAAACAGCGGTGATAACCCCGTTTGGACTTTTTGAGTTTTTACGCATGCCGTTTGGGCTCAAAGGCGCCGCGCAAACCTTCCAGTGCATGATGGATGCGGTGTTACCCGATCTCCCTTTTGTGTTCGTCTACCTGGACGACATTTTGGTAGCCAGCGCGTCCGAAGAAGAACATGAAAAACACCTCACGGCAGTTTTCCGGAGGTTGGGAGAGCACGGGTTAATAATCAACCCAGCTAAGTGCCAGTTCGGGGTGGCGCAGATCGATTTTTTGGGGCACCGCGTCTCCCTAGAAGGGGCAGTTACGCTACCGGACAAAGTGCGTGCAGTGGCAGATTTTCCCCAGCCACAAACGGTCAAAGCACTACAGAAGTTTTTAGGAATGGTGAATTTTTATAACCGTTTCCTCCCCCACGCAGTGCAACTCATGCAACCATTACATGCCGCGCTTAAAAAACAAAAGCCCTCCAATGCAATCGAGTGGTCCCCGGAGCGGAAGCGCGCATTTGCGGAGGTAAAAAAAGCCCTTGCAGACGCTGCGTTGTTGGCTCATCCAGACCCAACGGCACGCATAGCGCTCACCACTGATGTGTCAGATTTGGCCATAGGGGCGGTAGTGGAGCAGCACGTTGCCGGGGTTTGGCAGCCGCTGGCCTTTTTCAGCAGGTCCTTGCGTGAGGCCGAGCGAAAATACAGCGCGTTTGACAGGGAGCTGTTAGCGCTCCACTTAGCCACTCGCCACTTCCAATTCTGGCTAGAAGGTCGGCGTTTCACCGCGTTTGTCGACCACAAACCGCTCACTTTTGCGATGGCCAAAATTTCGGAACCACGGTCGGGCCGGCAGCAGAGGCAGCTGGCCGCAATTTCGGAGTTTATCACTGATGTTCAACACGTAGCGGGTAAACTCAATGTGGTGGCAGACTGCCTCTCTCGTGCAGAGGTAGATTATACTACCGCGGCCGCGGAGCAAAATAACAGCGCGGAAGCGCACGCGGCCCCAGTTCACGTGGGGATAGATTATGCAGCTATGGCAGCGGATCAGGGTAGCGATGCGGACGTGTGCGCGCTCCAGTCGGGACCAACAAGGTTAAGGCTGGAGAACAGGAGGCTGCAAAATGGTATGCCCCCCCAATCTGCGATGTCTCTACTGGACGACCGTGTCCAGTAGTGCCGGCCGCATGGCGCCGCCGCGTTTTTGACTCGATTCACTCCCTGGTGCACCCAGGGGTGCGCGCATCGGTAAAAATGGTAGCAGAAAAGTTTGTTTGGCCGAGCCTGCGCAAGCACGTTAAAGAGTGGGCAAGAGCCTGTATGGCTTGCCAACAGGCCAAAATACACAAGCACACAAAAGCCCCCTTAGAGCTGTTTCACATCCCGGCCAAGAGGTTTGATCATGTGCATGTCGACCTCATAGGCCCCCTACCGTCATTGCAAGGGTACACACATCTTTTGACAATGGTGGACCGAACCACATGTTGGCCGGAAGTGGTCCCACTGGCATCAACCACAGCTGCAGAGGTGGCCTGCGCGTTTTTAACGGCTTGGATAGCGTGTTTCAGGGTCCCGTCGGATATTGCGTCTGACAGGGGACCTCAATTTGTGTCCGAGCTTTGGTCAGCGATGGCCCACAGCTTAGGTGTGACAATTCACTGCACTACCGCTTACCACCCCCAGGCTAATGGTTTATGCAAGCGTTTTCATAGATCATTGAAAGCAGCCCTCAGAGCGTCGCTTACGGATGCAAATTGGGTAAACAGACTACCATGGGTTTTATTAGGGTTGCGTTCTGCACCTAAAGAGGACTTAAAAGCCTCCCCAGCTGAGTTGGTCTTCGTGCAACCACTCCGGCTGCCAGGAGAGTTTCTTCCAGATAATCCGGCGCCAGGGCGTCCCCCTGCTCAGCAGTCACTGAACGACACGGGAGCGGACATGCTTCCGGGCCCCGTTCATCACACTTTTCCGCGTGTTTTTGTGCCCAAATCTTTAAAAAATGCCGAGTTTGTTTTTGTCAGGCACGAGGCTCAACGCCCAGTCCTGCGACCACCTTACGATGGCCCATAGAGAGTGCTGGAAACAGGTGATAAGCATTTTTTGCTAGATTTGGGGGACAGGAGGGAAACAATTAGTATAGACAGACTGAAACCTGCTTTTGTTATGGCCGATGAAACTGCGCGAGTGGCGAGGGCTCCTCGACGCGGCAGACCCCCCAGGGAGCATGCCCCTGAGCCCCCGCAGGGATCAACTAACAGTTCTCATCCTCAAATAGCTGATTCACTGCAAGATGGCGCCGCAGGGGCGGTGAAGCCCGCTTACAGCAAGTTTGGAAGGCGGTTGAAGCCCAGACAGCATATGGACTGATGTTGTGGTTTTATCATGTTATGTGGACTATGTTGTATTGTTTCATCTTCTTCTTTGGGGGGGGTTATGTGGCACACATATTTGAGATGCTTAGACTACATATGTATAGCACATTGACTGAGATGCTTAGACTGCATATGTATATTGTAATACCTCACGTCTTAGAAGGAACATTAAGTCCGGACCTCCTGGGGATAACAGTAGGAGGTGGAGGTGCCTTTAGAAATGACTCTGAAAGGACTTCCTGACCTCCAGGGGTCAGGTGGAGGAAGAAGAGACCTGGGAGAGATGTATTGTCTGTGGGGGGGTTGAATGACAATGTGATTCTGTACTTTGATGTCCCGGGTATAAAAGTGGGGGATTGGAGAAGTTGGTCCTCTTTTCTGTTTGAGAGGACGTTGGAGATGTGAGATGATTAATAAACCTGAATTGAGAAATAAATTCAGCCTCTTCATTTCACGTTCTCCACAGGTACCATCATTTTTTGTCCAGGCCTGTTTCCTGAGTTTGTTTTTTAAAATAATTCTGTTGAACCACAATTCAAAAGCATTGTCTGATTTTCATTGGTTAATTTTCATAGAATTTTTATTTATTACCACTTTTGTCAGATTGAAGTTATTTCTCTGACCATTGTGGGTTTTTCTTTCATTAACAGAGGGGTACCAACAATTTTGTCCATGTCTGTACTCATCCTCTTGAAAGCTGCCCTCACTTCCGCCTTGCTAATCATCTGAATTTCCTCGTTCACTATCTTTCCTTCATCCATCCTCCTCTCGCTCTCATTTTCTTCATTCATCAGTTCATCAGAGCACTCCTTCCATCCTCTCAATACACTTTTATCACTTGTTAGTATATCTCTGTCCTTAATCAACCTAACTTGCTGCACATCCTTGCCAGCTTGACCTCTGTCTAGCTAATGAATACAAGTCCTTTTCTCCTTCCTTAGTGTCCATCCTCTGATACTACTCATTATATGCCTTTAGCCTTTCCTTTGTCCTCTCTCCTCTCTTTGCCATGCACCTCAATTCCAAATACTCCTGTCTACTTTCTTCATCTCCCTATCCCACTTTTTTTTTGCCAACCTCTTCCTTTGAATACTTTCCTGTACGTCCTCATTCCACCATCAAGTCCAAATTACAGTGTAGATGCCTTTAGCATAATCCAAGTATCATCATTTCTGAATTGTTTTATTTCTTGTGGCCATGTCAGGCACTGTACACTGTGTTGTTGGAGCCAAAGTATGGCTTTTAGAACCTTATTTGTTAAAAACACATGCAGTAGAAATATACAGATAACTGAAAAAAGTTTAGCATCTGCTCTAATATCTATGAATAAACAAATCAGGTGAACCAAATATCCACCTGAGTTGAGGCTTATTTATGCTCCACTGCCCTGCAGGTCTGCTTGAGCATGAGGCGTTATGCCAAGAGACTGCTTGTTGAGTGTTGCCAGATATATGATAATTATCGTATTTAAACAATAGTTTTAGGGCCTATATGATATACAAGAGAAGGAGAAGAGAAGGAGAAGCCCGGGAATGTGGTGAGGATCATGTTCTTTGACTTCTCCAGTGCTTTCAACACCATCCAACCGATGATCCTGAAGGACAAGTTGCTGCGCGCAGGGGTGGACCAGCACCTGTCATCATGGATCCTGGACTACCTCACGAACCGGCCTCAGTTTGTGAGAACCCGGGACTGTGTGTCCGACACGATCATCAGTAGCACGGGGGCCCCCCAGGGAACGGTGTTGGCTCCCTTCCTGTTCACTCTTTATACTGCGGACTTCTCACACAACACAACACACTGCCATCTACAGAAGTTCTCTGATGACTCTGCGATCGTTGGCCTCATCTCCAATGGAGATGAAGCTGAGTACAGAGGGCTTATCCAGGACTTTGTGGACTGGTGCTATCGGAACTGCCTCCAGATCAACGCGAGGAAAACTAAGGAGCTGGTGGTGGACTGCCGCAGGCAAGGACAACCCCTCACAGCACCAGTAAATATACAGGGAACAGACATTGAGATGGTGACATCCTACAAGTACCTGGGTGTTCATCTGAACAATAAACTAGACTGGTCACACAATACTGATGCACTCTACAAGAAGGGACAGCGCAGGCTGTTCCTACTGAGGAAACTCAGGTCTTTTGGTGTACAAGGGGCGCTGCTGAAGACATTCTATGACACGGTGGTGGCATCAGCCATCACTTTTGGAGTGGTCTGCTGGGGCAGTGGCATTACTGCAGCCGATAGGAAGAGACTGAACAAACTGATCAAGAAAGCTAGCTCCGTCCTGGGGCAGCGCCTTGATCCGGTGGAGGAGATAGGAGAGAGAAGGACAGTGGCTAAACTGTCATCTCTGCTGGAGTCCGAGTTCCACCCTATGCAGGACATACTGAATGCACTGAGGAGCTCATTTAGCAGCAGACTACATCATCCCAGGTGCACAACCGAGAGGTTTCGCAGGTCCTTCCTACCAACGGCTGTCAGACTGTACAACCTAAGCAGGGCTGCTCGCAGAGATAGCAAAAAGACGTAACAACCTAATAGTTTTTTGAATGCAAAAGATGCAGTAGACTTACACAATGGTCCCCTCCGGCATACAACTAGGAAAATACCGGTAGCTACGGAGGGTGAGAATATGTATGGGCACATAATCATACCATGTAGGATAACTAAGTAGACGGTTGTGCTGTTTCATCCCATCTAGCAACAATGCTCTGCACTGTGTGTGTTTATACATTTACATATTTATTCCATCTAGCTACAATGCTCCGCACTGGGTGTGTTTATGTTTATGTTTATATTTATATATCTATATATTCATTCCATCTAGCTACAATGCTCTGCACTGTGTGTTTATATATCTACATATTATTCTATCTAGCTACATTGTGACATAACGTTCGGCTCAGGAGACGCACACACACAGGCTCAGAGTAGTTCAAACTGTTTATTAACAACAGGGGTGTATGGGTGTGTGTCTGCGGAATGTTAATGTGTTGGTGGCGGCGTCTGCTTCGGGCACAGAGGCAGGAGACCGTACAGCCGGGCAACCCTATGGGAGAAGCACAAGGAGAAGGGTGACGGGCACACACCAACACAGGAGATATAAAGACGAGAGAGAGGCTTACTTGGATGGAATAGATGACTGGCACAACAAGGGACGAGACCCGGAAGACAGCCACCTGGAGAGCTCGGTGCAGCAGCGAGGAACAGGCGATGGAGAGGCGTTGTCCGCCGCCGGGAAATCCACCTGTGCACAGGGGAGCAGACTGGAGAGAAAAGGAGGTAAGGTCTTCTTACCAAAATGTTGGCTGAAGTAGAGGATTCACTCACAGGGATGAGTATCGAAGTCTGACGGCTTCAGGCCGAAGCTCAGGGCGAGGTGGCTTATATTCCTCGCCGCTGATGATTAACAGGTGTGCAAGCAGGTGGCGCCGCTGATGAGCGGCGCGGCGTGACAGTACTCCCCCCTCTAGCAGCGCCTCCTGGCGATGGCTTCTCTGGGTGCGCTCGGTGGAAGTCAGTGATGAGCGATGGGTCCAACACGAACGACGGGGGCACCCACTGTCGATGCTCGGGCCCATAGCCCTCCCAGTCCACCAAGTACTGCAACCCACGACCCCGGCGCCGGGAGTCTAGGATGGAGGAGACAGACCAGGCCGGATGGCCACCAATCATCCGGGGCGCGGGTTGCGCAGCAGGAGGAGGGCAAAGGGGGTCGGTGACTGCCAGCTTCACCTTTGACACGTGGAAGGTGGGATGGATGCGGAGGGAGGGGGGAATAGCCACGCGCACAGCCACCGGGTTGACGATCCGGGTGATGGGGTAGGGACCCATGAATCGCTGTGCCAGCTTCCTCCTCTCGCCTTTTAGAGTAACGTCCTGGGTAGACACGTAGACATGTTGCCCAACTCTGTACGCCGGGGCAGGTCTTCTATGCCGGTCCGCCACAGTCCCGTTGCGCTCCGCTGTGCGTAAAAGCACATTGCGCGCGGCAGTCCAGATGGAGCGGAACTGCCTGAGACGTGCCCTAACTGAGGGGACAGTTACCTCACTCTCCTGCACCGGGAACAGCGGGGGGTCGTAACCCAGGGACGCCTTGAAGGGAGACATCCCTGTAGTAGAAGAGCGAGCGGTATTGTGGGCATACTCAACCCAGGCAAGATGGTTACTCCAGGACGTGGGTTTGGATGAGGTCACACAGCGGAGCGCAGCCTCCAGCTCCTGGTTGGTCGGTTCACACTGCCAGTTGGATTGGGGGTGATGGCCGGAGGAGAGGCTCACCTTGGCTCCGATGGCGTTACAAAACAACCTCCAAACCTCAGATGAAAATTGGGGGCCCCGGTCCGAGACCACGTCCACCGGAATCCCGTGCAGCCTGACCACGTGTTGGACAAGGAGATCCGCCGTCTCCAGGGCAGTAGGGAGACCTCGCAGGGGGACGAAGTGCACAGCCTTGGAGAAACGGTCCACGATGGTCAGGATGGTGTCATAGGAGTTGGAGACGGGGAGTCCGGTGACGAAATCCAACGCGATGTGCGACCAGGGCCTGCCAGGGACGGGCAGAGGCTGGAGCAGACCCGCTGGAGGGGCATTTCCTGACTTGCTGATGGCACAGATTGGGCAAGCCCGGGCGTAGCGGGCTGCGTCCCTCCGCAGGCCTGGCCACCAAAAGGACCGTTGGAGGAGGTCTATCATCCGGGAGGTGCCAGGGTGACAGGTGAGCTTGGAGGTGTGCAGCCAATGGATGACCTCTCCTCGGACCGCGGATGGCACGAACAGTCTCCCTTCTGGTCCGCCGCCAGGGTCAGGTTCCACTTCCTGCGCCTTCCGGATCTTGCTCTCAATGTCCCACGAGATAGCTCCCACGACGCACGACCTGGGCAGGATGGTGTGGGGTGTCTCCTCCGACTCCACGGGGGTGAACTGCCTAGAGAGGGCGTCAGGTAGGCCGTTCTTAGAGCCAGGCCTGAAGGTGATGGAGAACTGGAACCTGGCGAAAAACAAGGACCAACGCGCCTGGCGGGCGTTCAGGCGCTTGGCAGATCGTAGGTATTCCAAGTTTTTGTGGTCCGTGAGGACCACGAACGGCAGGTTCGCCCCCTCTAGCCAGTGACGCCACTCCTGCAGGGCGAGTTTAATGGCCAAGAGCTCTCTGTCCCCCACATCGTAGTTCCTCTCCGCCAGGGACAAGCGCCGGGAGAAGAAGGCACAGGGCCGTTTGGCGCCATCGTCCGGCGACCGCTGGCATAGTACTGCCCCCACTCCCGTGTCCGAGGCGTCTACCTCCACGATGCACTGCAGCGCGGGATCGACCTGGCGAAGGACCCAGGAGGAGGAGAACTCCGCCTTCAGCGCCTGGAAGGCAGCAGCGACCTCTTCGGTCCACCGGAACGGGACCTTCGGGGACGTGAGGCGGGTCAGTGGTCCGACGATGGAGCTGAAGTTGGGGACAAAGCGGCGGTAGAAATTGGCGAAACCAACGAACTGTTGCACCTGCTTCCGGGATGCAGGTGTAGGCCATTCCACCACCGCCTTCACCTTCTCTGGGTCTGGGAGCACCTTGTCGTGGGCGATGATGAACCCCAGGAAGGACGTAGTCCTGGCGTAAAATTCACATTTTTCTGCCTTCACGTACAGACGATTCTCCAGCAGTCTTTGGAGGACCCGCCTCACGTGGACCTGGTACTCGTCCCTGGACTTGGAGAAGATGAGAATATCGTCCAGGTAGACGAACACGAAAAGGCCGATGAAGTCCCGGAGGACGTCGTTGATGAGGCGCTGAAAGACGGCAGGAGCGTTGGTCAACCCGAACGGCATTACCAGGTATTCAAAGTGGCCGTTCGGGGTACGGAAGGCTGTCTTCCACTCATCTCCCTCCCGGATCCGGACGAGGTGGTAAGCGCTGCGTAGATCCAGCTTGGTGAACCAGGTCGCCCCCTGGAGGGAGTGGAAGGCAGTGTCCATGAGGGGCAGGGTGTAACGGTCCTTCTCAGTGATATCGTTAAGGGCCCGGTAGTCAACGCAAAGGCGGAGGGACCCATCCTTTTTTCCCACGAAGAAGAACCCTGCCCCCACGGGTGACGATGATGGGCGGATTATCCCAGCACTCAATGATTCCTTCAGGTAGGCGTTCATTGTCTCCTTCTCCGGCGCTGACAGGCTATAGAGCCGACCAGAAGGTAAGGGAGCCCCCTGGCGGAGGTTGATGGCACAGTCATAGGGCCGATGAGGGGGGAGAGACATAGCTTTCGTCTTACTGAACACTATACCCAGGTCGTGAAATTCCGGAGGCACCAGAGACAGATCCGGGGGTGCAGCGTCCGTCGCAGGGGGAGGAGCGGACGGAGAGCAGGCAGCGGACTGAAGGCAGGTGCCCATGCAGAAAGTGCTCCATGCCGATACCCCAGCTGACCTCCAATCCAGGACAGGGTTGTGAAGGCGTAGCCAGGGATACCCCAGGATGACGGGCGACACAGAGTTGGGTAGGACATAAAAGGTCATCTCCTCCCGGTGGTTTCCCGAGATGATGACCGGGACGGGGATGGTCTGGTGTGATACCCTCCCAAGGGAGGCACGGGAGAGGTTGACAAGGGAGATGGGATTCTTCAGTGCCTGACAGCGGATGCCCAAACGGGTTGCCAGGCTCTGTGAAATGAAGCTGCCTTCTGCGCCCGAATCCACCAGTGCGTGGGTGAGAAGCCCAGTGGGGTTGTGGCAGAAACGGATGGGTAGCTTCAATTGGGTGAGTGGATTTAACCGGTTGACGTCCGCGAGGCCCCCTACAGTGACTCGCGGACCCCGCCGACTGGCTTTCCGTGGACAAAGCTTCACCGTGTGTTGGTCATCTCCGCAATACATGCAGAGATCCCACTCACGGCGGCGTTGTCTCTCCGCAGGGGAAAGCTTTGTCCAGCCCGTCACCATCGGCTCCGACTCCTCGGGGCACGATGGTGGCAGCGCCGCCAGGGGGCGAGCTTGGAACAGGCGCGGCGAAGCTTCGCGAGGGCGAGAAGAAGACGACTTCTGCCCCGAGGAGCGCTCGCGCAGCCTGTTATCCAAACTGATCGCTAGAGATGTTAGCTCCGCTAGCGTCTCAGGGATATCCCGCCCAGCTAGTTCATCCCTCAGATCATCATTGAGACTGTGGAGGAAAAGGCCGCAGAGGGAGTGTTCCTCCCAGCCTAACTCCTCCGCCGCTACCCGGAAGTCGACCGCGTAGTCCGCTGCCAACCGGCTTCCCTGCTGGAGGGCGAGAAGCCGATCGACCTGGACCGTCTCGGTAAGAGCATGGTCAAAGACCTCCAGGAAGCGTCTCACGGACTGGTCATACGTGAGGGTGGCATAACTGGGCCTCGCCATTACGGCGTAGGCCCATGTTAATGCTCGCCCCTCCAGGAGATTCCCGATATAACCAATTCGGCTATGATCTGAGGGAAAGTCCCCGGGCACCCGGTGGAAAACGGACTCACACTGCATAATAAACCCCCGCGCTCCGCCGAGCTTACCGCTAAAGCGGGCGGGGGTCGGAATGGGCGTGAGCCGAACCGGTGCACCCGGAGCCTGCTGGACGGCCACTGGAGCAGCAGGAGCTGCGCCACCCTGACGAGCCGGGGGGAACGGCTGTTGGGGGTCCAAGCGGTCCAACCGGTTAGTTAAAGTAATCAACTGATTAAAAATCACCTGTTGCTGATAGACAATCTGATCCACTCGAGCCTCGAGAGTGGAAAACCGGTGTGCGAGCCCGCCGTCTGCCGAGCCGCTCTGCTGAAGCCGTACTGACATAACGTTCGGCTCAGGAGACGCACACACACAGGCTCAGAGTAGTTCAAACTGTTTATTAACAACAGGGGTGTATGGGTGTGTGTCTGCGGAATGTTAATGTGTTGGTGGCGGCGTCTGCTTCGGGCACAGAGGCAGGAGACCGTACAGCCGGGCAACCCTATGGGAGAAGCACAAGGAGAAGGGTGACGGGCACACACCAACACAGGAGATATAAAGACGAGAGAGAGGCTTACTTGGATGGAATAGATGACTGGCACAACAAGGGACGAGACCCGGAAGACAGCCACCTGGAGAGCTCGGTGCAGCAGCGAGGAACAGGCGATGGAGAGGCGTTGTCCGCCGCTGGGAAATCCACCTGTGCACAGGGGAGCAGACTGGAGAGAAAAGGAGGTAAGGTCTTCTTACCAAAATGTTGGCTGAAGTAGAGGATTCACTCACAGGGATGAGTATCGAAGTCTGACGGCTTCAGGCCGAAGCTCAGGGCGAGGCGGCTTATATTCCTCGCCGCTGATGATTAACAGGTGTGCGAGCAGGTGGCGCCGCTGATGAGCGGCGCGGCGTGACACATTGCTCCGCACTGTGTGTTTATATATTTACATATTTTTTCCACCTAGCTGCAATGCTCCCTACTGTGTGTTTATATATCTACATATTATTCCATCTAGCTACATTGCTCCGCACTGTGTTTATATATTTACATATTTATTCCATCTAGCTGCAATGCTCTGTACTGTGTGTTTATATACTCATATATTTATCCCATCCAGCTACAATGCTCTACACTGTGTGTCTGTGTGTATATATATATATTTATAGTAATATGTACATATGTATATTAGCTGCTCTTGCTTGCTTGCGTTTTTTTTTTTTTTTCTTGCCTTCTGATTGTTGCTCTGAGTGTTGCTATCCCTGTGCTGTTGCAATCCTGGAATTTCCCCGTTGTGGGACTAATAAAGGCTTATCTTATCTTATCTTATATACGATCAATAGTTTTAAAAAAGGTTAAATATACATTAGTCTTGGCACTTCTGTGCACCCCCCAAAAAAACGTCATTTTGATTTATGTGAACACCTACCACACATCATCAGAAACTGATGCCTGCTCAGAGCTGATTAGCTCACACCCGACCGGCTTCTCCTCACCGCCAAATGTGGCAATCATACCAGCAACGCTTAGCTCGTGTTTGTTTGCGCAGCTGCACTGGCACCACAACAAATTTTTAAAAATCAGTGAATATGAGTTTAAGAACAGAGTCCAGCAGCACAGACACAAGTAAGAAAGCAAAGCAACTCCACCAGGCACAACAGCTTTATCGCCCTGCCTGGGAGATAGACACAGAGAGAGAGAGAGAGAGAGAGAGAGAGAGAGAGAGAGAGAGAGAGAGAGAGAGAGAGAGAGAGAGAGAGAGACTTGACTTTTAAAATACCACCTATTCAAAGAGCCAGTTCTGTGACAGTCAATTACAGTCAATTAACTGTCATATACAAGTCTGTTCAAACAATATCCCAAAAATGTGTAAAACAGGCAGAGGAACGACCGCCATTCACTCCTCCTGTCGGGCGCGCTTGACCGGCGTTCCCCCTGCTGCTTTGCGCAGGGCTGTCAGGTGTTTCTTGAGGCGATAATGCTTCCTTTCATCCAGGAGGTCAAGACCAACCTGCCTTCTTAGCACATCCACAGACTTAATGAATTTATCAGTGTCACTGAAGTAGTCGGTGACCCTAATAGCTTTGTTATAGGTTTCATCCAGAAATGCATTTATTTCTTCCAGTGAATACAAACTCGTGTTTGTACTGCATTTTGCCTCAATAGACTCAGCATTAGACACAGTGTCATTCTCAGATTCCATTTCCTCGTCAGCACAACTCAGCTGACTGCTTGGTTCTCCCGGGCCAGTGGATTCATCATGGGCCACATTTTCCTGGACGCCACCCTCAGCAGCTGACTGTCGCTGTTCCATCCCCCGCTGTGTAATGGTAGTAGCCTCCGGAAGCACAGCCGCTGATGTCACACAGCGAGATTCTGACGCACCATCAGGTCGGTGCTCCGTCCCCTCCTCCGAAGCGGCAACAGCTGGCGGAGGCACAGCCGCTGACGTCACACAGCGAGATGATTGTGACGCACCATCAGGTCGGTGCTCCGTCCCCTCCTCCGAAGCGGTAGCAGCTGCCGGCGGCACAGCTGTTGACGTCACACAGCGAGATGATTGTGACGCACCATCAGTGACCTTTTTGGCGCCATCGCCATCCATGCTCCCGACCGCAAGCTGGGCTGCGGGCGGCGCAGCCAGGCCGTCCACAGACACAGTGGCAGGCTCCGGAGCTGGGGTAGCGGGAGCGGAGGCCGCGCCGCTGTCCGCAGCTGCGGCGTGAGCGGAGGGCTCGCCGCCAGCACCATCCGCGGCCCCATCAGGGCCCTCCGCCCGCTGCCTGTGCGGACAAGCGAACCGTTTATGGCCCATGTCTCCACATTCAAAACACTTCATCTGTCCCGAGCTCGCATACACCATGTAAGATCCGTCCCTGTGCTTGACCCTGAAGGAGACTTCCAGAGTCTGAGTGGGCGAGTCGAGAAACATGAACACCTGTCGCCTGAGCGATTTCACATGTTTGAACTTGGCGGCCTTGCATCCCAAAGGCAGAGTCGTAAACGGGCCCGCAAACTTCCCAAATCTGTGGAGCTCTGTCGCCAGCTGCTCGTCAGTGATGAAAGGTGGAACACCTGAGACGGTGATTCTCGTTGATGGGACAGATGGGACACCTGTACATACGTTTCCCCGATAACCACACCGCTTACAATCAGGGTGTGAACATCGTCTTCAGCCGCCAGAAACACAACCACAGCTCTATTAATTCGGGAAGCAAAGCAGACCGCGTCAGGGCCCACCTGCTCGGAGAGAGAGCGAGAGAGAGAGAGAGAGAGAGAGAGTTTGAGTTTTAAAAAATGCCTTTATTGCACAATTCAAAAATGTAAGAGCACCAATATCATTCCACCAAGTGTCTCACATTTCAAAAGTGCAAACATAACTCATCCCCCTCTCCCACAGAACACAAAATATTCCCTACAGTCCATCTATTGGTGAATGCCTCCAAATTGTCCACCATTTTATAGTAAGAGTACACCTTGTAGTCCGTGCAAAGAAGAGCCACAGGCCTCCAGTTTTTAAGCAAGGCCAAGTCCCCTTCCTTCGGCAGCAGAAATAGCACTGCACGCCGGCAGCCAGTTCCGTAACAGTCAATTAGAACGTCATAAAAGTCCGATCCAATAATATCCCAAAAGTGCTTAAAAAAGTCAGAAGAAAGACCGTCAAGTCCAGGTGCACGTCCCAGAGACATTTGATTAACTGCTACAGTTAACTCATCCAAAGTCAGTTCACAGTCCAGAACAGCCCTGTCCTCTGGGCTGAGCCTGGAAAGACCTTCAAAGAGTTGGTGTTGAGAGTCTATGCAACATGGTTCTGCACCAAACAAGGCCCCGTAAGAATCCTGGCTCCTCGAGAGAGAGACAGAGAGAGAGCGAGAGAGAGAGAGAGAGAGAGAGAGAGAGAGTTTGAGTTTTAAAAAATGTTAAAAAATGCCTTTATTGCACAATTCAAAAAAAGTAAGAGCACCAATATCATTCCACCAAGTGTCTCACATTGGAAAAGTGCAAACATAAGTCATCCCCCCCCACACAACACAAAGTATTCCCTGCAGTCCACCTATTCCACATTGCCAGTGGCAGTAGTCCGAGTCTTCCTTGTAGTCCGTGCAAAGACGAGCCACAGGCCTCCAGTTCTTAAGCAAGGCCAAGTCCCCTTCCTCCGGCAGCAGAGATAGCACTGCGCGCCCGCAGCCAGTTCCGTTGTACGACCCAGAGACATTTTCCTCATCTCAGATGGATTGTAGTCCTTAGACCATGCAGGATTTTTAAGCAAGTCACCTTTGCAGCAGGCTCGTCCAGATTGTAGAAAGAAAACGTTGGGGCATCCATGCCCTGCAGGCGAGCAAACCGTGACCTTGTAGTCCGTGCAAAGAAGAGCCACAGGCCTCCCGTTTTCAAGCCAGGCCAAGTCCCCGTCCTCGAGCAGCAAAGATAGTGCCGCTCGCACGCAGGAGACCGGTAAAGATCCAGTTCTGTGACAGTCAATTAGAAATGTCATAAAAGTCTGATCGAACAATATCCCAAAAATGCATAAAACAGGCAGTGGAACGACCGCCATTTATTCCTCCTGTCGGGCGCGCTTGACCCCTGTTCCCCCTGCTGCTTTACGCAGGGCCGTCAGGTGTTTTTTGAGGCGAAAACGTTTCCTTTCATCCAGGAGGTCAAGACCAACCTGCCTTCTTAGCACATTAACAGACTTGATGAATTTATCAGTGTCACTGAAGTAGTCAGTGACTTTAATGGCCTTGTTATAGGTTTCATCCAGAAAAGCATTTATTTCTTCCAGTGAATACAAACTCATGTTTGTACTGCATTTTGCCTCAATAGACTCAGTAATAGCCACAGTGTTGGGACCAGATTCCATTTCCTCGTCAGCACAACTCAACTGACTGTTTGGTTCATCTGGCCCAGTGGATTCATCATGGGCCACATTTTCCTGGACGCCACCCACAGCAGCTGACTGTCGCTGTTCCGTCCCCTGCTCTGAAAGGGTAGCAGCCTCCAGAAGCACAGCCGCTGATGTCACACAGCGAGATGATTCTGACGCACCATCAGTGACATTTTGGGCGTCATCACCAGCGACGCTCCCAGCCATAAGCTGGGCTGCGGGCGCCACAGCCGGGCTGTCCACAGACACAGCGGCAGGCTCTGGAGCAGGACCGGCGGAAGGCCCCGCAACGTTGTCCGTAGTAGCGGCGGGAGCGGAGGCTGCACCACCGGCCTCAGCTGTGGCGGAAGGCCCCGCCACGCCGTCCGCAGCAGCGGCGTGAGCGGAGGGCGCGCCGCCGGCACCAGCCGCGGCTCCATCAGAACCCCCCGCCTGCTGCCTGTGCGGACAAGCGAACCGTTTATGGCCCACGTCTCCACATTCAAAACACTTCATCTGTCCTGAGCTCGCATACACCATATAGGAGCCGTCCCCGTGTTTGACCCGGAAGGACACTTCCAGAGTCGCAGTTGGCGAGTCCAAAAACATGAACACCTGTCGCCTGAGTGATTTCACATGTTTTAACTTGGTCTCCTTGCATCCCAAAGTCAGAGTTCTAAACGGGCCCGCAAACTTCCCAAATCTGCGGAGCTCTGTCGCCAACTGCTCGTCAGTGATGAAAGGTGGAACACCTGAGACGGTGATACGCGTTGATGGGACAGATAAGGGGGACACCTGTACATACGTATCCCCAATAACAACACCGCTTGCAATCGGGGTGTGGACATCCTCTTCAGCAGCCAGAAACACAACTACAGCTCTATTCATTCGGGACGCAAAGCAGATCGCATCATGGCCCACCTGCTCGGCCACAGCCAGAAGCACCTCCTCCACAGTAACACTGCTGTCCGGAGGAACGATCCTCACCCCCTGGTGGATAGACGGAGGTGGAATTTCCAAGGTTGCCATCCTCCACCCAAAAAAACAAAAACTGAAAATGCGGCCAGTAGTAGAAAATCAAAAAAAAGTCCAAACAAACCACGGAGTTCCCTATTTCCGCCCTCCTCCTTCGGCCGCCGGAAACAGAGCGAGAGAGAGAGAGAGATTCAGGTTCAGGTTCAGGTTACTTTATTTGTACCTGTAGGTAGATTTGTTTTGCAGTCAGGTGACATCCATATTTACAAACCACAATTACATTCAACATCAACACAAACACAGGCACACATGTAGCTGACTATAAACATGATAAAAGTACTCAAGGCTCCACCAATCAGGACATAGGACAAAGAGATAAGAGGAAAAAAAAAACAAAAAAACCCAAAGAGATAAGAGAGAAGGGTCATATTAAAAAGTTAAAGACTAGTCAAAGAGGTTAAAAACTCAAAAGTCTAAAACCCAATAAAAGATTTAGAACCCAAATAAAAAACCTACAAAAATAAGTAAATATAAAATAAAATTAATAAATAGGTAACTACTTTAACTGCAGCAGGAACAAAGCTGCTTTTGTAGCGCTGGGTTTTACTTTTTGGGACAGCAAACCTCCGTCTGGGGGGAAGAAGCTACAAGTGGCAGTGCAAAGGGAGGGAGTCATCATTTAAAATGGAGGTAGCAATCCTCTGCACCTGTCTGGTGTACAGGGATGTCAGGCTCAGCTGTGACTCACCAAGCAAACAACTGGTCCATCTAACAACCTGATCCAAGGATTTCCTCTGTTTCAGTTTTATCTGACCAAACCATGACACTAAAGAAAAGGATAAAACAGATTCAATAAAAACCCGACAAAACATTGTCATTATGGTTCGGTCAATTTGGAAGCGTGCAAGTTTCCTTAAACAATGCAAATGTTGCTGATATGGCGCATGTTTAGGGCGCATATATTGTATCCATATTTCCCACATATACCTAGCAGGCATGACGGTGCATATTTTGGAGGCTTCACGTCTTAATGGACAAAGAAGACCTGACCCTGCAGAGACCTACGGGAGGTGTGAAGTTGGTCTGGCAGGAGATGGGAAGTTGGAGAGAATGTCCCAGCAGGAGCCCCGGAGGCTAGAAGGATAAGAGACAATGGGGACGCCAAGGAGTCTCGGGGGCTGTATGTTTGCTAAAGGACTGTAGGCTGGGGGTGTGTGACTTGGGGAGAGTATAAGAACTGTGAAGGACGATTGTTCTCTCTCTTTTCGAGATTCTGTGATTGATAGAGGATGTAACCCTTCAATAAACCTATCCTGAGAAATAAACTCAGTCTCGTCTGTGAAAGGCATCCTCTACACTGGTGACCTACGACAAATTATGGCCGGTGGCGACGTTCTTCCCACACCGGACTCTTCAAGAGCCAACCGGGTTAACGCAGCTACCACACTACAGCTGCCCGATTTCTGGCAACATAACCCGCGCTCCTGGTTTACCACTGTGGAGGCGCAGTTCCACCTTCGTGGAATTTCAGCGGACGCAACGAGGTTCTACCATGTCGTCGCGAAGCTGGACAGCCTCACAGTGCAGCGGGTGGAGAGCCTGACCAACCACCCACCCCAGGACGACAAGTATGGTGCACTGAAAGCCGCCCTCATTCGTGCCTTCACCCCCTCGCAGGGAGAGCGAGCAGAGAAGCTTCTGGCGCTAACAGAAGGCGAAGCAGACAGGCCGGCAGATCTGATGGCGAGGATGATGAACCTGAGAGGCGAAGACGACGACAATTTTATCTTCGCCCACCTCTTCCTCAGAACACTACCGCCAGCAGTGAGAGTCACCCTGGCCAGCTCACAGCTGCTCAACAACCGTGACTACCACGGGCTGGGCCAGGAAGCACAGCGGCTCGTCGACGCCCATAGACGACACGCAGCCATGACGGCGGCAACGGAGCTGAACGCATCCCCGCGAGACGAGGGGAGACCAGAGGCCGCAGCACCGGACTCACTGACGTCAGCAGCGGCAGAGACCAGGAGAAGCGGAGTGGACGGCACCCTCTGCTTTTACCATCGACGTTTCGCCAAGAGGGCGTGCAGATGCATCCCACCGTGCCGATACAAGCGCCAGGGAAATGCCAAGACCGAGAGTCGGTAGCAGCTGCTGCTCTCGGCGCGAAGAACAAGCTGCTTTTCGTGACGGACGCGAATTCAGAGAAGGATTTCCTGGTGGACACAGGCTCCCAGCTGAGTTTTGTCAAGCCTTCCTACGCGGACCTGCTGGCGCCTTCCAGCGGACCCCTGGTGCTAGCGGCAAACGGCTCGACGATCAAAACCTATGGGGAGAAGACGCTCCTCCTATCCTTCCACGGTCGCACCTTCGAGTGGACTTTCGTCGTAGCTGCAGTTAGCAATAACATGCTAGATGCTGATTTTTTGTGCTCAAATGGTTTATTAGTTGATCTTACTAATAGACGTATGGTAAATGCACTGTCTTTCCACTCTATCTCCTGTACAGCTCGGGTGGCCCCGCCTTCTGCACATCCCAATGTCACAGCTGCGGGTGGTAAGTTTCATGCACTACTCAATCAGTTCCCAGCACTCACGGTCCCAACATTTTCAGCGTCAGTAGCCAAACACGGGGTCGAGCACTTCATAACTACCTCTGGCCCCCCTGTTTTTGCAAAAGCTCGGCATTTGGACCCAGCTAAACTGGCCATCGCGCGTGAGGAATTCGCCAACTTGGAAAAACTGGGCATCATTAGGCGCTCTAACAACCCTTGGTCTTCACCGCTGCACATGGTTCCTAAGGCCGACGGCTCGTGGCGGCCTTGCGGTGATTTCCGCAGGTTAAATAATGCTTCAGCACACGACCGCTACCCGATTCCGCACATCCAGGATTTTTCGGCACATTTGGCGGGGGCGCGCATCTTTTCCAAAATAGATTTGGTGCGCGGTTATCACCAAATCCCAGTCCGCGCTCAAGACATACCCAAAACGGCAGTAATAACCCCCTTTGGGCTTTTCGAATTTTTGTGCATGCCTTTTGGCCTCAAGGGCGCCGCACAGACGTTCCAACGTATGATGGATGCGGTGTTGCGCGGCCTCCCTTTCGTGTTCGTCTATTTAGATGATATTTTAATAGCCAGTACATCCGAAGACGAACACGAACGCCACCTCACATCGGTTTTTCAGAGGCTGACAGAGCATGGGTTAATAATTAACCCAGCGAAATGCCAGTTCGGGGTAGCGCAAATCGATTTTTTGGGCCACCGCGTTTCTCCAGAAGGAGCGGTCCCGCTGCCCGATAAAGTACGCGCGATAACGGAGTTTCCCCAACCGCAGACAGTTAAAGCATTGCAAGAATTTTTGGGGATGGTCAGTTTTTATAGCCGTTTCCTCCCCAGCGCGGCACAGCTCATGCACCCACTGTACGCGGCACTAAAGAAGCAAAAACCTGCAAATAAGGTCGAGTGGTCCCCGGAACGGGAGCGCGCTTTCTCCCAGGTCAAGTCGGCCCTGGCGAACGCTGTGTTATTGGCACATCCGGTGCCAACAGCTCACATGGCGCTAACCACGGACGCTTCTGACGTAGCAGTTGGGGCAGTTGTCGAGCAACTGGTAGCAGGGAGCTGGCAACCACTTGCATTTTTCAGCAAAACATTGCGCGATAAAGAGCGGAAATACAGCGCGTTCGATAGGGAACTTTTAGCCCTGCATTTGGCCATCCGCCACTTCCAGTTCTGGCTGGAAGGGCGCCGTTTCACCGCGTTTGTAGACCACAAACCATTAACATTTGCAATGGCCAAGATTTCAGAGCCTTGGTCGGGCCGACAGCAGAGACAGCTGGCCGTGATTTCGGAGTTTATCACCGACATTCAACACATGGCTGGTAAACACAATGTAGTGGCAGATTGTCTCTCGCGCGCAGTTGCAACGCCAGGCCCCCAGGGGGCAGACACGGTGGCCGTGGACGCGGGCCAGGCTTGCGGCGCGGAAGCGCTCGCAGCCCCGGTCTGCGTGGGCTTAGATTATGCAGCCATGGCCGCCGAGCAGGTTAGCGATGCGGATGTGCGCGCGCTCCAGTCTGGGCCAACAGGGCTAAGGCTGGAGCACAGGATGCAGCAGATAGGTGTGCCCCCTCTAATCTGCGATGTCTCCACGGGGCGGGGGCGCCCCGTGGTCCCAGCTGCGTGGCACCGCCGCGTTTTTGATTTAATCCATTCGCTGGCACATCCGGGGGTTCGCGCATCGATCAAAATGGTGGGAGAAAAATTCGTTTGGCCGGGGCTGCGTAAACAGGTCAAAGAATGGGCCGCAGCCTGCGCAGCGTGTCAAAGAGCAAAGATACACAAGTACACGCGGGCCCCCTTAGAACCTTTTCACATCCCGGCCAAACGCTTCGACCACGTGCATATCGACTTGGTGGGGCCCCTCCCACTGTCGCAGGGGTTCACACACCTTCTAACCATGGTGGACCGCACCACGCGTTGGCCAGAAGCGGTCCCCCTGGTGTCAACTACAGCAGCAGACGTTGCGCGTGCGTTTTTAACGGTTTGGGTCACGCGTTTTGGAGTCCCGTCAGACATAACGTCTGACAGGGGTCCCCAATTTGTTTCCGAGCTCTGGTCATCCATGGCACTCAGTCTGGGGGTGAAAATTCACCACACTACCGCTTATAACTCCCAGGCCAACAGTTTGTGCGAACGCTTTCACCGGTCATTGAAAGCAGCCCTCAGAGCGGCTCTCACGGACACAAATTGGGTTGATAAACTTCCATGGGTTTTATTAGGGTTGCGTTCAGCACCTAAGGAAGATTTGCAAGCCTCTCCGGCTGAGCTAGTTTTTGCCCAACCCCTCCAGTTACCGGGCGAATTCCTTCCAGAGAACCCCGCACCAAATCGCCCACCCGCTCAGCTGCTGCAGAGCGACACGGGATCAAACACCCTCCCCGGCCCAGTTCATCACAGTTTCCCACGTGTTTTTGTGCCTAAGACCTTAAAGAACGCAGAATTTGTCTTTGTCAGACACGACGCTCAGAGGCCAGGTTTAAGACCGCCTTATGATGGACCGTTCAGAGTGTTGGAAACTGGGGAAAAACATTTTTTTCTCGATTTGGGTGACAGGAGGGAATTAGTCTGCATTAACAGATTCAAACCCGCTTTTGTTTTGGCTGATGAACAAGTGCAGTTAGCCAGGGCCCCCCGTCGCGGCAGGCCGCCGGGGAGACACTGTTCTAAGCCTTCACAAGGATGTACTAACGACACTAATCCACAGATGCAAGAAACGGCTACAGTCAGATCGAAACCTGCTTACAGCAGATATGGCAGGAGGTTGAAGCCCAAGCAGTCGGAAGTGTGATATGTTGTGCCATTTTCTGTTCTGTGTGATATGAGATGATTCTATGCATATTGGGGTGTACTTTGTCCTTATTTAGACGTTTGGGGGGGGGGGGTTATATGGCACATGTTTAGGGCGCATATATTGTATCCATATTTCCCACATACAGTATACCTAGCAGGCATGACGGTGCATATTTTGGAGGCTTCACGTCTTAATGGACAAAGAAGACCTGACCCTGCAGAGACCTACGGGAGGTGTGAAGTTGGTCTGGCAGGAGATGGGAAGCTGGAGAGAATGTCCCAGAAGGAGCCCCGGAGGCTAGAAGGATAAGACACAATGGGGACGCCAAGGAGTCTCGGGGGCTGTATGTTTGCTAAAGGACTGTAGGTTGGGGGTGTGTGACTTGGGGAGAGTATAAGAACTGTGAAGGACGATTGTTCTCTCTCTTTTTGAGATTCTGTGATTGATAGAGGATGTAACCCTTCAATAAACCTATCCTGAGAAATAAACTCAGTCTCGTCTGTGAAAGGCATCCTCTACACTGACCCTTTTTGCACACCCTTTCACAGTTCTCTGCAAAGTTTAAATTACTATCAATAATCGTCCCAAGATATTTGTAGGATTGTACAAATCCAGTTGTCTGGCCTTTTAGTATAGTGACTTCGTGCCTGGGAGTTTTCCTCCTAAAGTCAATAATCATATCTTTAGTTTTTGTTGTATTTAGCTGCAGGTAGGAATCCTCACACCAGTGAACAAAATCATCAACTACTGGGCCGTGGCCACTCTCCCCATCCTGGAGGAGACTGACAACAACTGAATCATCAGCATACTTTATTATGTGTCTGTTGTCATGTCTGCTCCGACACATGTTTGTGTACAGGATGAAGAGTAGTGGTGACAACACACACCCCTGCGGAGAGTCAGTAGAAGAACACTTTTGGTCAGACAATGTACCATTGACCCTTACTCTCTGTGTCCTGTTGGTTAAAAAATCCAGAATCCAACCCACCAGATTATTACTCAAATCAAATTGTTGCAGGAGCCTTTCAACTGAAATATGAGGTTGGATTGTATTAAAGGCGGAAGAAAAGTCCACAAATAAAAGCCTGGCGTGAGTCCCATTAAAATCCAGATGTTCAAAAAGCATGTTAAACAGAGTGACAGTGGCATCCTCTACTCCTCTGTGAGGCCTATAGGCAAATTGCAAAGGATTCAATGCATGCTCAGTCTGCTTTAGGACCTCAAATCTGGCCAGTTTTTCAAAAATTTTCATTAAAATTGAAGTCAAAGCAACTGGTCTAAAATCATTTACCGT
The DNA here is from genome assembly GCA_020510985.1 of Pholidichthys leucotaenia. Lineage (NCBI taxonomy): Eukaryota > Metazoa > Chordata > Actinopteri > Cichliformes > Pholidichthyidae > Pholidichthys > Pholidichthys leucotaenia. Next base: position 207,662,778 of record CM035839.1, read on the forward strand.
TTTAGAACAGCTGGATTTTGGAATGGGGACAACCACAGCATCTTTCCAGATCTTAGGCACATGCTGTGTCTGTAAGGACTTATTGAAAATGTAGTGAAATACAGGACTCAGTTCATGTGCACAGGACTTTACCAAGCGCCCACATATATTATCAGGGCCCTGACTTTTGTTCACTTTTACAGCATAGAACGCCCTTTTAACATCCTGCACCTCAATATTAAAGTGCTGAATGTCTTTGAGTTTCTGTTTCAAACCTTGGGTTTCTGTGCTAAAATCAAAGGAATCAAAATGACCATAAAACAATTAAGAGCATTAGCCAGCTCTGTGTCTGAATTAAAACCATCTAAAAACACACAATTACTGCGCTCTGTGCTCTGAAGGCCTGCAATAGTTTTCATACTGGCCCAGGCTGAACCAAGTTTCTTTGTTGCCATCTTGCTTTCCAACTCTGATTTATAATTCTGTTTTGCTCTTAAAATTTCGGCCTTCAGCTCTTTTGCGGCAACCTGCAGCTCAGAAACAACCCCCTGTTTAAAGGCAAGTGCTTTCCTCTGTAAGCAGGATTTAACTGATTTTGTAACCCACGGCTTGTCGTTGGGATATATTTTGACACGTTTACGTGGAACGATCATGTCTCTACAGAAAGCCATGTATGAGCATGTCACGTCCACTAAAGAGTCCAAATCATCGCCGCAGGACAGTGTGAACACCTCCCAGTCCGTACAGTTAAAGCATTCCTGGAGGCAGTGCACTGAATCCTCTGTCCACACATTTATGTCTCTGGTCTTCGCCTTGTCTCTTCTGAGAGCAGTTTTATATGTGGGCAGCAAATGTACACTGTTGTGATCTGAGGATCCTAAAGGAGGAAGGGGAATAGATTTATAGGCCCTCTCAATGGATCCATAGCACAGGTCCATTGCCTTTTTTCGCCTGGTTGGGCAGGAGACATACTGATAAAAGTTTTTAAGTGTCTTCTTTAAAGAAACATGGTTAAAATCCCCAAGGATAAAATTTGGAGCCTCTGGGGAAATCGACTGCAACCGCTGTACCACATCAAAGACGGTGCTGGAGGCGGAGTCAGCATCCGCTCTCGGGTGAATGTACACAGTCGTTATGAAAAGTTGGGGGAACTCACGGGGCAGATAAAAGGGGCGTAGCGATACGGACAGAAGCTCCACATCTGGTGTACAGATGCGCTCTCTGACCGTGATAGATGTACAGTACTGTTTATTAACATATAAACATATGCTGCCCCCCTGACGTTTCCCCGTCACCTCTTCCAATCTGAGCAAAGTGGGGCTCCAAAACTGTCAATCCACAGGTCCGCATCCCGGTCATGCACCGTAAGCCACGTCTCCGTGTAAGCCATGACACAGCAGTTCTTGAAATCCTTCTGATATCGTACATTCCCTTGAATTTCATCCACTTTATTTCTCAGGGATTGTACGTTCCCCATAATAATGGAAGGAAGAGGAATGCAAGTTTTCGAGAAAACTTTTCAAGTTTTTACGCATGCCGTTCCAATTAAAAGGCGTGGCGCAGACTTTCCAGAGGATGATGGACGCAGTGCTTCGCGACATGTCCTTTGTTTTTGTCTACTTAACACATTCTGGTAGCCAGGGCGAGGTCCGCGGAGGAGCACATCACCCATCTCAGGACAGTTTTCTAGAGGTTGGAAGCGCACTGGTTGATAGTTAACCTGGTGAAGTGCCAGTTCGGTGTGCTTGTGATTGACTTTTTGGGCTACTACATTTCAGTGGCGGGCGTGATCCCGTTACCGGACAAAGTGTGTGCTGTGTCAGACTTTCCGTGCCTGCAGTCCGTGAGGGCACTACAGGAGTTTTTGGGAATGGTTAATTTTTACAACTACTTCCTTCCCCTGGCAGCCCAACTGATGCAGCCATTGTACGCTGCGCATAAAACAAAGAAACCCACGGAAGCCATCGACTGGACTCCTGAGCGGGTCCAGGCTCTTACTAATGCCAAAACAGCGCTGGCAGATGCTGCGTTGTTAGCCCACCTGGACCTGTCTGCACAGATAGCGCTCACTACAGACACGTGTGATGTTGCCATAGGGGCAATCGTGGAGCAGTGCATCTCAGGTTCGTGGCAGCCGCTCGCATTTTTCAGCCGCACTTTGCGCGACAACAAACGCAAGTACAGTGCGTTCAACGGAGAATTGCTGGCTCTCCACGTGGTGACGTGCCATTTCCAGTTCTGGCTGGAGGGGCGTGAGTTCACCACGTTCGTGGACCATAAGCCATTGACATACGCAATGGCCAAGGTCTTGGAACCATAGTCGGCCCGGCAGCAACGACAGTTGGTCGCAATTTTGGAGTTTACTACTGACATTCAACATGTTGCCGGTAAACTCAAAGTCGTAGCTGATTGCCTGTCACGCGCATTAATCGCCCTGGTCTACATGGGAATTGATTTCCCTGCCATGGCCACGGAACAAGCCGGGGACGTGGACATTTGTGCGCTCCAGTCTGCGCCAACTGGACTAAGGCTGGACAACAGGGTGGTGCAGGAAGGGTGCCCTCCCTTGCTCTGCGACATGTTCTGAGATGAAATAATACTTCTGCCGCCCCCGATGCTGCAGCGCTCTGCACGTGCTTGCTTCATGCTCCACCTCTGCTGTCCGCATACCTGTAACCGGAAACCTTGTGTGACAAAATTTACGTCATCATCTCCACTCTGCTAGTGTCCGGAGTGCTCGACCGCGGACGACCGCGTGCAGCTGAATGCGTTGAAAAGCGCATGCGTAAGAAGGCTTCTCCAGGAGAGATGTCAGATTTTAAGCACGCTTGCTGAAATAGAGGAGGAGATGCTGCTAAGAGGACGCAGTCCAAGGATGGATAATTTTTTTTCACACATAAGGAGTTATTTAGAACTCCTTATACAAAGATATAGCGTGATGATAATCACGTCAGTGGCGGTAATGCACCTGTAAGCTGGTTGCCAACCGCCAATCAAATCTAAAGCCTGCATCATGCTACACCTCTGCTGTCCGTAAACACGTAACCAGAAACCTCGTGTGACGACATTTACATCATCGTCTCTTCTCCGCAAGTGTCCGCAATGCTCGACCGCGGATGACCGCGTGCAGCCCAAATTTTGTTACCGCGCCGCCTGCCGACGACCTGAAAGCGTTGAAAAGCACATGCGCAAGGCTGGACATCCCATTCACAAGGTGGCGATATTGACACAGAATACATCAGCAGACGAAGAAGACAACGAGGAGGCAGAAAACGAGAATAAAAACATACATGAATCATGCATACATACTTTCTTTCACAGCGGCAGCAGCATCTTCGTGGAAGAGAAGTGAAAACCGGGAAGTCAAACAGCAGAAATGGATTCTATATTTGAAGAGAAACTTCGTGAAGAAGTCCGCCGTTTCTTCGTTGGTGAAAATCCTGCCGCGTCAGTCTTGGCGCTACCTATTGGACGGGAGTAAAACTACAAATAATGGTTGTGCGCATGCGTCAACCGCTTGGCCTGGGTAGATGAAAAAAAGTGAGCGCCGCGTGCGTGCGAGGCTCGTCCAAAGCGTACGCGGACCAAGGCGGACTAGAGGGGAAATGCAGCATGAAGTGCGCAGTGAGTCTTCAGCTGACATCTGATAGGTTGCCATAATCATGTGACACGGCCGACCATCTCTGAAATGTGCTTGGGCTGGTTTTTCCACACATAAATTTAAAGCCTAAAACTCTCAGAAGTGAAAACAAATTGCACGTTTTGCACATAGTGGTATCGCGATATTTAAAAAGAATAAACTCCAAAGTATCGACCTGCTGCATCGAAGTATCGATACTTATGTATCGATACACCCATCTCTACTGAGCACTTGCAGCTCAAATTTTGTGACCACATTGCCTGCGCATGCAGACTATGCATGCACAAGACCAACCTCACATTCAAGAGGGTAACGCTGCTGACACAAAATCCAAAGACGAAGAGGAGGAAGAAGACAAATTAGAAAGAAATGTGACAATGTGGCAGATGAAATAAGGGAACCCAGTGTGGAGGCACGGAATAAGTGCAGGCAGGACACGGCGAACTGAAGTTTAAAAGGGTGTTTTATTCATCCTCCATCATGAGACTCGTCCCAGCACTGTGTAAGCGTGCTGGAGCGAGCCCTGTGTCTCTAGTAGCAGCAAGTCATCAGAGAGGTCAAAGAGAGAGAGAGAGCAAGCGATATACAGTTGGCTTATATACCCAGCTAGACAATGCATGCATGGCACATTAGCATCACAGTAACAGGAATGCATGGGACATTTACATGAGAGTCACACATATCAATAGCAGGATTACTGGCGCCGGAATTAGACAAAGAGAGGCTGCCTATTGATATCAGTACATACATCTCACTGTTCTGCTAATTGCTCCAGCTGAGCGCTCTGCTTGACCTGAAAGCTGTGGGGGTCACCCCCCCCCCCCCCCCCAGAGGGCTCAGCAAGGGGCTGAGGAGTCGATCGTCCGGCTTTGGAAGTGAGCTGCGGGAAAAGTTCTGTGCCGGAGGAGGGGGAGGGAGGAGGGTGGGGGTAGCAAGTGCTGGCCCGGGACGGCAAGGTTGTCTGGGCTGCGCAAAAATTGCATGTGGATCCACGATGATGAGGGGCTGTCCCGTTGAACGTGGCAGAGGTCCACAGCGGCTGTGAGAAGAAAAATTTGTCTCTGACTCCTCTCGCGGTTCAGTACTGCAAGGACGTGTAGCAGCCATGAAGAAAAAACAGGAGCTGAAGCTGTGTGAGGGACTTGGCGTGTTGGCTTTAGGTGCGCGCGCAGCCCTAAAGCCCTCGGGGACAGCTGACAGCTGAATTCCCATTGTGCGCCATGGCTGAGACCCATACAAAATCCTGTGTGCGAGCTGCGTGTGTGCTTCAGGTGTGTGAGCAGCCCTGAAGGTTCCGAGGATGGTGGTCAGCCGTGCTTCTCGGGCGTGTGCAGCGGCGGAGGACGATGGTGGTCTGTGGAGCCGGTATTGTCCCGTGCGTGGTGCGCTGTCCTCATAACCCCCCGGTGTGCGTGCGGGGGTTCGGTGCATGGCAGGTCCGCTGTCGCAAGGCGGGTCAGGGTCAGGGAGCTTGATGGAGATCAGCGTCGTCGGCGCCGATGGTCCTCGCTGTCTTGGCTGTTGCTGTCGTTCGCTCGTGCTGGGTCATGGTGCGCTCTGGTCCACGCGCTGCGTTCTCCGTTCGGCCCTGGAGGTCGCTGTCGTGGAGAGAGGACGAGGTGCGTGCGCGCTCGTGTGGATGCGGAGGAGCGGTGAGAGGGAGTAGACGCTCTTTGTCCCTCGGCCGGTCCCAGCATGGATGTCCCAATCTCGGCGAGGGTCGCACCATGACGCTTTCTGCAGCTCTCCCGGTCGTGGATGATCTCCGGGGGAGTTCGCCTGGTGTTGGTTTTGCGTCGAAGTCTCCCGTGTGGCAGAAGGGAGGGCAGTCCATTTGCGTCAGGCTGCTGCGTTCGTTCGTCGTCAGCGTGTTCTTGTATTCGGGGTCACCAGTGTGGCGGATGAAATAAGGGAACCCCGTGTGGAGGCACGGAATAAGTGCAGGCAGGACACGGCGAACTGAAGTTTAAAAGGGTGTTTTATTCATCCTCCATCACGAGGCTCGTCCCAGCACTGTGTAAGCGCGCTGGAGCAAGCCCTGTGTCTCTAGTAGCAGCAAGTCATCAGAGTGGTCAAAGAGAGAGAGAGCAAGTGATATACAGTTGGCTTATATACCCAGCTAGACAATGCATGCATGGCACATTAGCATCACAGTAACAGGAATGCATGGGACATTTACATGAGAGTCACACATATCAATAGCAGGATTACTGGCGCCGGAATTAGACAAAGAGAGGCTGCCTATTGATATCAGTCCATACATCTCACTGTTCTGCTAATTGCTCCAGCTGAGTGCTCTGCTTGACCCGAAAGCTGTGGGGGTCACCCACAACAAAACAAAACTAGAGAAAGAAAAAGAAAAGACAATTAGCAGTAAAAGTAGTAAGTGCAGTCACTATTGCTGTTCCTAAAATGCAAGTGGCTCTTGTTTTTCAGAATCAGAATCAGAATCAGAATCAGCTTTATTGCCAAGTATATTTACAAGTAAACACACAAGGAATTTGACTTGACATTGGGCGCGCACGTTAGGCGCATCCAATGACACGGCAGCCATAAAGGCGCCTGTCTGCAGTGGGGGTAAAGGGGGGAAGGGGGGGGAAACACAACAGGCAGAGAGAAAAAACATAGTTATCAGAATCACGCTCGTTCTTTTCTTATACAGCTGGTGAACACACTGGCGTGTCAGCGTGTTTGTGGTACCAGTGGAACAGAATTCAGAATCAGAATCAGAATCAGAATCAGGTTTATTGCCATTGTTCATGTAGTACACAAACTAGGAATTTGTCTCGGTACAATGCTGCAACATTAAACATGATAAGATAAGAGAAATAAACTATACATGTAATAAAGTGTAGGATAAGATTAAGTGATACTGGTCAACAGTTAAAATATATATTAGCCAGCAGCAGATACTGTGGAGAACTATATAGTGCAGTCGGTAATGCAGGAAGAAAACAGTGATGATTGACATGAGTCTGGTTGAGCTGCTGTACATGGTGCACGAGAGTCAATAAGTCACTTAGTGTTCAGCAGTCTAATGGCAGAGGGGAAGAAGCTGTTCATGTGACGGGAGGTTTTAGTCTGGATGGACCGAAGTCTTCTACCAGAGGGGAGGGGGGCAAACAGTACGTGACCAGGGTGTGAGGGATCGGCTATGATCCGGCCAGCACGCCTCCAGGTCCTGGAGATGTACAGATCCTGGAGAGATGGGAGCTTGCAGCCGATCACCTTCTCAGCAGTGCGCACGACGCGCTGCAGCCTTAGTCTGTCCCTGGCAGTGGCTCCTGCGTACCACACGGTTATGGAGGTGGTGAGGATGGACTCGATGATGGCTGTGTAGAACTGCACTAACATCTTGGTGGGTAGCTTGAGCTTCCTCAGCTGCCGCAGGAAGAACATCCTCTGCTGGGCTTTTTTGATGAGTGAGCTGATGGTCGGCTCCCATTTGAGGTCCCTGGTGATGGTAGTGCCTAGGAAGCGGAAAGAATCAGCAGTGGTGATGGGAGAGCCTGAGAGGGTGAGGGGGGGCAGAGGAGTAGTGACTTTCCTGAAGTCTACAATCATCTCCACTGTCTTCAGAGCGTTCAGCTGCAGGTTGTTATTGCTGCACCAGGACGCCAGCTGGGCCACCTCTCTCCTGTAGGCGGACTCGTCGCCATTGGAGATGAGCCCGATGAGGGTGGTGTCGTCCGCAAACTTGATCAACTTGACAGACTGGTGGCTGGAGGTGCAGGAGTTGGTGTAAAGGGAGAAGAGTAGGGGGGAAAGTACACAGCCCTGGGGTGATCCGGTGCTGATGCTAGTATAGTCTGAGACAGTCTTTCCCAGCCGCACATGCTGCCTCCAGTCCGTCAGGAAGTCGATGATCCACCTGCAGAGGGAGTCAGGCACGTTGAGCAGGGACAGCTTGTCCCGGAGCAGAGCGGGGTGGATGGTGTTGAATGCGGAGCTGAAGTCCACAAACAGGATCCTGGCGTAGGTTCCCGGGGAGTCCAGGTGCTGCAGGATGGAGTGGAGGGCCAGGTTGACTGCATCGTCTACAGACCTGTTGGCTCGGTAGGCAAACTGCAGCGGGTCCAGGAGAGGGGTGGTGATGGACTTGAGGTGGGACAGGACCAGGCGCTCAAAGGACTTCATGACTACAGAGGTGAGCGCTACAGGTCTGTAGTCATTAAGTCCAGTGATCCGTGGCTTCTTGGGGACAGGGATGATGGTGGAGGATTTGAGGCAGGACGGCACGTGGCATAACTTAAGGGAGGTGTTAAAAATGTCTGTGAATACAGGAGCCAGCTGTTTCGCACAGAGTCTCAGGGTGGAGGGAGACACGCCGTCTGGGCCGGGGGCCTTGCGCGGGTTCAGTCTGGAGAACTGTTTGAGCACATCCTGCTCACTGATGATAAGGGGAGGGGGGGGGGAGGGGGGGGTGCCTTAAATGAAGTAGCGAATGTGGAGGCTGTGGAGCTGGAGGGAGGGGGGGAGTTGGACACAGATGACGAGGTGTCAAAACGGGCATAGTGTTGGGACAGTCTTTGACAAAGGGCTTTGTCATCCTGACCTTTAGGAGCCTGAGGTCGATAGTTGGTGATTTGCCTCAGTCCTCTCCACACGGAAGCCGAATCATTAGCAGTGAACTGCTGCTGGAGTCTCTCTGAGTATAGAGATTTAGCCCTCTTCAGCTCTCTGTTAAACCGGTATTTAACCTCCCTGTAGCAGTCCCTGTCTCCACTTTTCAGCGCTGCTTCCTTCTCCTTCCTGATCTGTCTGAGCTTAGCTGTGAACCAGGGTTTGTCATTAGAGTAACTCACCCTGGTGCGTGATGGAAGAATGATCTCTTCACAAAAGTGGATATATGAGTTCACAGTGTCCGTGTACTCATCCAGATCATGCGTGGCTCCTTTAAGCATGCCCCAGTCAGATATTTCCATGCACGTTTCCAGCTTCTCCTCAGCTTCACTGGTCCGTTTCTTCATAGTGCTCACAACAGGTTTAGTGAGCTTCAATCTCTGTCTGTATGTGGGAATGAGGTGAACCATCACGTGATCAGATAATCCCAGCGCAGCTCGAGGGACAGCGCGATATGCGTCTTTCACTGTGGTGTAACAGTGATCCAGTGTGTTTAATCCTCTGGTGGGGCATTTAATAAACTGTTTGTAGCGGGGGAGATCGTGGCTCAGATTGCACTGATTAAAGTCGCCAGCCACAATAATCAGCGAGTCTGGAAAACTCCGCTCTGTGTGTTGAATGTGATCCGCGAGCACGCGCTGAGCTTCGCGCGTGTCCGCGTCGGGAGGGGCGTACACAGCGATCATTATAAAAGAAGCAAACTCCCGCGGGGAATAGAAGGGCTTGCAATTGATAACAAGAAATTCCAAGGCAGGAGAACAGTGTTTGGAAATTACCGTTACATCAGAGCACCAGCTGCAGTTGATGTAGAAGCAGACACCGCCTCCTGTGGTCTTGCCGGAAAGCTCTGTGTCACGATCAGCACGGAAGAGCTGAAAGCCGTCGAGGCGCAGCGCGCTGTCCGGTATATTTTCCTGGAGCCAGGTCTCAGTAAAGCAGAGGACAGCTGAGGAGGCGAGGTCCTTAAAACGCATCAGCAGTCTCAGTTCATCTACCTTGTTAGAGAGAGAGTTGGTATTGGACAGAAATATGCCAGGCAGCGCCGTTCGCGAGCCTCTCCTGCGAAGTCGTACGAGAGCGCCCGCTCATCTTCCTCTCTTCCGCCGTCTCACTTTCCGAGCCAAACAATAAACCAGATCGGCGGCAGGGGCTAGAAAAACTGGGAGGAGGTCCGTGGGGGTCAAAGTCCTGATATTTAGAAGTTCTTCACGGGTATAAGTGCAAGCAGACACACAATTGACAAACAAAAACAAACAAAGAGCGCAGCGAAGCACCATGTCGACCGCTGTGGGCGCCATCTTGGATGGCGCCCACATCTTGGATGGCGCCCACAGATACCAATTCTTGGCAGTTACAGGACAGTTACCATAGCAACACGGGCTGAGTGGCAATTACATATGACAGCTTTATTTTGTATGCAGCAAAACATAAAAATCACACAAAATATTTAGTCACAGCAGTGCACAGAGTACTTATTTTTTTAACTTTAGATGTTAATACCACACCAATTTACTTGACTGTAGAGATGTGTGGGTAAAGACCACAGTGCATAGTGAAGAACTGATTCAGAGCCTTTAATTGTTTCATCCATCTTCTTCCGCTTAATCCTTTTTGGGTCGCGGGGGGGGGGGGGGGGGCTGGAGCCTATCCCAGCATCTTTGGGCGAGAGGCAGGGTACATCCTGGACAGATCGCCAGTCCATCACAGGGCCAACACAGAGAGATAGACAACCGATGACTGTCACATTCATGCTTAAGGACAATTTAGAATCCTCAGTTTGAGGCCAATTAACCTAACTTGCATGTTTTTGGCAAGTGGGAGGAAACCGGAGAAATCCCAGAGTAAACCCACGCAAACATGGGGAGAACATGCAAAGTCCACACAGATCACTGTTGGTCGGGGGCTGGGATCGAACCCAGGAGCCCCTGGCCAAGGGTGAGTTGCTTTTATTTAATTAATTTTTTGCCACATACAAGATGGCATGATAAGATTTGCTTTCCACAATACAAGCAGGCACGCTGTGATTGAATACTGTGTGTATTTTTTGTGTTTAATGCATACCCCTAACCCCATACCTCAAAAGTAACCTGAACCTGAATACCCCTTAATGCTGCCAATCATTTTTGCCATTCAGTGTTTTTTAACTACCATGAATTCTGTTTGGTGACATCATACGCATACCCTCTATAGGGCTGGGGTGAAACTGCACATGATGGTTATGTGCATGCGTCAAACGCTCGGCCTAGTAGACGCAAAAAATGAAGTATATGATTATATACAGCCGCATGCAGACCGGCCTTGTCCAAAGTGTAGGCGCATCATAGACGCGCAGAGTAGGTGGAGAATAAATCCACTTTAGTCACGATGAAACATAACAATAGAAACAGAGACACACTGAGGATTAATGCAACCATTGGAAAGAAAGCCAACTTTATTGTCACAGTTTATACACAGTAAAGCATGCACATTTGAACAAAATTACTTCTTCTATCTATGATGTTAAACACATCTAGAACTGGAGTAGCTGCTGCCATGAGCATGTCCTTGAATTGCAGGATGTAAGTGCAGCATGGGAAGAACATGCAAACTGAGATAGGCACACAGATGGACCCGACCTGGATTCAAACCTGAGTTCAGTCTAACAGCCTCTTGGTGTGAAGCAGCAATGCTAACCAGTGATTAACTGTGCTGCCACTTTTCCTTGTTCTACTGAACAGTAGAACCTGCTGACCTTGCTCCATTTAGAAAATTCTGGGACAATTAACATTTCCAAACCTACAAGAAGAGTCAGAGGTACCAATGAACATCCAAGGCCAGCCTGTTTGTTGGACCAAGCTTCATTTGATGTCGATTTAGAACAAGGACAGACTTTGGCTCAGTGAGGGCAAAAACATTGGAAAAATGTCTATATCTCAGCTGCGTGTGTTACATTCAGATGGTATAAAGTGTATAGTTGCTAACAAACACACTAAAAGTGGATTTAATATGCAGTATATCTAAGTTCAAAGTGTCATCTAGCAAAATACAAGCAAAATATAACTATATATATATAAATATATATATATAAATATAACTATATAGCAAAATATAACTGATACATATTCTGTAATGAAAATGCATTAATAAAAATGCAACATACAGTATATAAAATATATACAGTACATACAATACAGTACTATAAACAGTGTATTATTGCACTGTTTCTGTGTAAACAAAGACAATCAAAGAACAATATTAGGAACATGAATGAGAAATGAGACAAAAAAATGAGAGATTTAACTGCTGCAGGATTGTTGGTCTCTCACAGATGCTGGGTTTACTGCTTTGAAATGGGCTCGAAATTTGGCATCAGCAGCATGAATCAGAGGACCCACCCAATGGAAAAAACCAGGCTGCTACTTTGGTTGTTGAACATATTCATCAGCTGATTACTACAGTTATCGTGCACATCTAATGGTTATAAGTTAATGCAACAAGAGCACTCTGAGGTGAGGACAATATCCTCCGCCTGTTTTCTTTGAAGATCCCAATATGTCAGAGTTTTCAGCTTTTCCATATAATTATTGAGGTAGAACCAAATTATGATAGGTCTATCATCCATGAATATACAACAAAAATAGTTGTATACAATGGTGTAGGTCTGGAACCCAAGCTGAACCTGTGCAGCAAATCTGGTGGCCCTACCTTTACTCTTTGTATAGTAATGGGGCAAAGGGAATGCCAACATTGACCTTTGACCTTTTGACCCCAAGCCGTAGTCACAGTTCAGGGTCATGGGGTGAACCTGTGTACCAAATTTGGTGACTAGCTTTATTTGTTCCATAATAACAGTGCAAACAGAATGCTAACCTTGACATTTTATCCCAAACTCATAGTCGAGTCAGGGTGTAAGCCATCCAAAATTAGTCTTAGATAGAACGTATGGCATCAATTTAAAATGTCTAGATTATTTTTTTCAGTAGTTATCACATTTACAAGATTTAGGAAAAAACTGACCTCTGACCTTGGCCTCAATGTCTATAACGCCTACAAAAATCATCCCATCAGAGCCAAATTGCAATATGCACATCATTAGTGTATATCAAACCCTGGTACCAGGTTTCAAAAGGATCAGAGCAAAACTGTAGGAGTTGTTGATTTCACAAAACTGGGACAGATGGATGGACTGCCCCATGACAAAATCCCTTTGACCGGCGGGGGATTTTTTTTTTTTTTTTTTTGTTACTTATTTGTACCCGTAGGTAGACTTGGTTTTGCAGTCTGGTGACAAGCCACCGGCTGCTGGTCGCTGCGTGCGCGAGCGCCCGAAACCTACATGCTTTTGGTGTGCGGGAGGAAACCGGAGAAATCCCGGAGTAAACCCACGCAACACGGGGAGAACATGTAAACTCCACACAGCTCACTGTTGGTCGGGGGCTGGGATCGAACCCACGATCTCATGATCCCCGCGGTCCCCCGGCCGAGGGTAAAACTGTGCTGCCACAGTGCTAAATGGGGGGGGATGAACATCATGATGTGATGATGTGAAAACAGAGCAAAGTCAGCAGCGTTTTCATCACTCTGTGGCATCCAGTTATTGAAACAGATGGACAGCAATGGGTGGTACTGTCCAACTATTTTACATTATGTAAGAACATTAATGGATGGATGGATGGATGGTAGTCTTACATAAACGAGCCATATTATACAGGTGCAGTGAAAAACAGTCATTGTGCAAACATGCTGATATTCCTGAAATGAAGTATTTTCCAAGCTGTTAGAGCGAGGTCTCCTTCACATTACATTTGGTTGAAGTTTGGGTCACGCTTTGAGAGTCAGAATTCTGCTTCTTATTTGTGCTCTCTGTTGGGGGCATTGCAGCTGCATTTACCGTCAAAGTAGGTTCTTCAATAACATACTGTGCGAAAGTGGTGTTGAAAAGCCCTGAGAATGAGAGAGAGAGAGAGAGAGAATCAATGATTCATTCACCATCAATGATTCACTGCAAAATTCGGTTGCTATTGAGTCACCAGGTGTGTCACCACAGACTGTTTACTCCGTGACAGATATTATTACAGAGAGTAGAACTTTTCCTCCCCCGTGCTTGACATGATGTGCGTCTGTCTTTGACAGCCCACATGGTGATAATATACAAGTACAGCCTTTGAACTAATGGTGGAATAAAATACCTACAATCAGAGTAGAGAGGGGGCCCATTGAAAGCTCTAACTGTTGAATTCCAAATTAGGTTTTTATGTGAGGAGGGGCCCTACTTCCTGTATGGCAGGAATGAGTGAGCGTAGCAACAGGTGACCTTTATCCTGTGATGGACATGTGACCAGGGCTGTCAGCAGTGAAATAAAACACTCCCTACTCTGAGTTTCACAGACCTGGTTCAACTTCCTTAAATTTATTTATTTATTTAAAAGGAACAGTGCACATTAATGAACATCAGTTAAAAAAGAAACAGACATAAATGTGCCAAAGTTAGCAGAAGCTAATTTACATTGACCACTTTATAGCATTTTTCATTCTAAGAAGCTGCTTTAACTCTTCCGGGTTTGCTATGGAATGTCATAAACATGGTAAACCCAGCCTTGACACCCACCTGTTGCTCTATTATTGGCCAGCCTAGCTATCCGTCATGTAGATGGGGGAGGAGCTAAAGGCATTAGCTTCAGAGCTAACAATGCTACTAGGGAGTTAGCTTATTAAAGCATGGTTTATGTTATTTTCTTTAAATTTTAGTAACCCTAATAAACACCCCCCCTTTTTTTTTTCAAAAGCATCAATGCAAATATGTCGAAATTAGCACACTTGCTAAATTACATCTGTAGTCCTAAGGCAGGTACCTTAAAACATAAAACAAACACCACATAAAACACACTACAGGACATCAGATAAATAGCTCACTAGGTCATCAGACTAAAAATCAACAAAACTATCTATGACAGTTACAGTATAGGATAATGTAAAAGGTCCCTGGGAACAGGCAACAGTGGAGATGACAAAGTATTATGGGAACATGAGTGGTTTGTTTTCAACCAACCTTGTCTCCACCTGGTTCACTAATCAACTGTTGATAATATATCTCATGTCATTCTGACTTATTTTATTATATTTTCACCATGATGCTACATTGAACTGTTAGCATTAGCTTGGCTAGGCGGTCAGAGTTGGTCAGTCTAACTGCCTTAGAGCTCGCATCAGCAGGGAGAGGTTGATTGAAAAGCCACCTGCCATTAGCTTAACTGTCAATCTGGCCAGATTTGATTGCTGTTTCTATAAATTCTATTCACCACCGGAATCCTTGTTCAGCTACCAACACATGATCATACTTCGTGCTCAGATGTTATTTTAGCTTAGTTAAAGTTTTATTTTCTCTAGCTGACATCCAAGACGGCTAGCTGAAGCTAGCAGTGTAGCCACTCATTTGCAGATGTTTCTGCACTTATTGTACTCCAGGGACTGGTAATATCCTATTGACCACTGAAAGCATACACCCCTATCCACCAGTAATGTAATATTTTATTAATTCTTTAAGACAAATTTATGTCAGTTGACTCAGACTTGCTATCTGGAGCTAGCCAGCTATGAATAGCAATAGTGAGTTGTTTTTTTTTTAAATTTAACCTTTATTTATACAGGGGAGGTCCATTGAGAGGCAAATTGTCTTTTTCAAGGATTTAAGAGAGAGGTTGGAGTTAAATGTAGCTTTCATGCTTTTAAGAGACATGCACGGAAACATTCTGGGTAAGGCTGCAAAAGATGATTCACAGTGATGCTGCAGTTTGACCGAAATATGTCACAAACATTTCATTAAGACCTGTGGGAGCTGTCAACATGTGGGAAAAGTGCAGTGAATGACCCCTTTAAACCTGAAGTTATATTCAATAATAATCATGTTAAATGTTGCCCTATTACACAAAAAAGTTGTAAATAACCACTGTTTTTATTTTAAAAGCATGTCTGGAGAGCAGAAGTGACAGTCAGGGCTAATGTGCATACAGACAAAAAAAAACCTTACAAATTTTGGATGCCCCCCCCCCAATATTTTAATTTAAAGGTGATAGAGACAAGATTCTGACCCCCTGGCCAGCAGTTGTCACACTCTTGCATTAACTGCTCCGTAGAGACACTGTGACATCAGCCCAGTCATGCTATTGGCTGTGACAGGCTGTAACATCTTTGCCTGTAACACCTTTGCCATCTGGTGTCCACTTACTCACTTACTTACATGATTACAGTAAATACAACAAAAAACTGTTTGAGTGTCCTGCAATCACAATGCTGCAGGTGCTGTCAACCACTGTAATTACCTAAGGTGCCTCCATTTGCCATGAAAATGTTAGCCATATCCTATCTACTGTATCATATATCTATATTACAGGCCACTGGAGTCTTCTTCACCCAGCTGCTTAGAGGTAAATATTTTTATTATTTCAGTCCGTAATTTTTTTCCCATTAATATACAGTATATATTTTTTTCAAGAATATAAAGGCTTTAATTCTCCGTCTTTCTGAACATATTGTTGATGTATTATTTTTTTTTTTAAATCTTTGTTTTCTTGAAATGACTTGACCGGTTCAACTTTAACTACATTTTCAAAAATTTTCTAGTCAAAGATTAGCCTGAAAAGAAGAAAAATAGCGGAGTCATCTTTGTACCTCTGCGCCTCTGTCCTTGGGAGTTCTTATCTTCTTGGCTTGATTTAGATTTACTGCTTTCCTCTGATGGGTCAGAGTCTTCATTCTCTGTAACAATAAAAACTGTCATATACAGAGACAGATTTTTCGTTTTAAAGTGATGCTTAGTTTTAACGCACAAATGCAGAGTATTGGCTTTAGAGTAGTTTAAAAGAACACGCTAAAACTGAAGAAAAGAGGAGGCTAAGACATCTTTACCTTTCTTCCAGGCTATGTGAGCTCTCCTCAGCTTGATGGCAAAAAAAATCACCACCACCAGCAGGCCGCAGATCAGGCACGTTATCAGTATGACCAGCAGAGAGGAGTTCCCCTCAGACCCTGTTTGCTTCTTTGAGCCAAAGTTCTCTGGAGATGGACGACATTGAAAACTCGGGTCAATTTTCAACTCCATGAAACATTTTAGCTGCTGCAGAAGTGATGTTTGACACCACCGTGTAGACAGAGGGTGACCGTACCTGTTCCGTTTCTCTCTGAGCTGTTGTTGAAGGTGACGTCCCCAGAAGGCGTCCAGCCTAAAGCCACAGAAAGAGTTCAGTCAAGCCAGATCAGCTGTTCTCAACTCAATAGTAGTTGTCCAAATTGCCACTAGATGGCAGGCATCTTTAAAGAACAGTTTTGCGTGCACGTCAACGTGACAGTGTAGCGACGTTTACCTGCCGTGCTTGTTGTGTTGCTGAAGGTGTCGTTGCTCATCGTGGTTGAGTCTGATGAAGCAGAGGTGACGTCCACTGTTATTTCAGACACAGATGATTGAAAAAAAATGTCAGACACAGTGTTAAAATGGAATTTCAGTTCCATCAGTAACCATTTAAAACTAGAATATGCAATATTTTCTACTTTCAAATATTCCAGAACGCACTGTACGCATGCGCACAGCAGAAATACGCTGGAATGAATGAAAGCCCATCATTTCAGCATACCACCAGAGACTTTATACAGCTGACCGAAGGTAAGCAATCATGTAATATTAGAACTATATAGAGTTGCATATGTTAGTTCTATTGTTGCAGTACATCTGTTATATATAACTGCAGTTAGGGTGCATTAAATAAAAAAAATGGTGTACTGGAGAAAATACATGAAATACAGATTATTTTTGTGTAACTATAATTTTATTGACATCTGTTTTTTTTGTGTGTGAATGTATGATTGATAGTCTTGTTTAGTTCTATCACTGTATTAAACTATAGGTATGTCATTCTGTCAGAGTAAATTAACCTAACAGAACATCATACCACTGTAATAAAGTAGTATTCTTTTCTGTTAGTTTAAATATACCTACAGGAACATCATAACATACATAGGTATGCTATTCTGACAAAGTATGATAAATGTCAGAACACCAGGATGACAAAGTGATAAATACCACTCTACAGTCAAAAATACTGTGTTGTAGCTTAATTATGTTAATTTCTAAAGTAGGGCAGAACATTAGATTCATTACTGCCATCTGGTGTTGCCAGTAATCACCTGCAATTTCTACATAGTCCACCTTTAATGTTAAATCGATATGTTGTGTTTTTTTTTTTTTTTTTTTAAAAAAAACACCTTTTCTATCCTGGCGGTCCAGGAACAGGTCACAAGTGCAAGTCATCTTTAAAAGGTTGTCTAAGGCCCAGTCCACACGTACACAGCTATTTAAAAAAAAAAAAAATTAAAACAGGCTTTTCCTCCTCTGTTTATCAAAAAAAAAAAAAAAATTTTAAAAAATGCGGCTTTACAACACAGCTTAAAAAAATCCCTGTCCACATGAAAATGGGTAATCAATCATAATCAAAGTGCCTTAAAGAGCATGCCAAACTAAAAGATAACCTCAGTCCTAAAGCCACGTTGAGGAGGCAGAAAGAGCCAGAAGAGCAGATGGCAATTCACAATTTGACACCCCCCCTCATGGATCGTCACCTTATCGTGGTGGGGGGGTTTGCGTGCCCCAGTGATTCCAGGAGCTATGTTGTCCGGGGCAATTTGCCTCTGATAGGGTCTCCCAAGACAAACTGGTCCTGGGTGAAGGGCCAGACGAAGAACGATCCAACAGACTCTCATGATAAATTGTATATCAAGGATTCAGTGTACCCCGCCCGGTATGGGGTTACCGGGGCCCCACCCTGGAGCCAGGCCTGGGGGAGGGGCTCGAAGGCTAGCGTCTGGTGGCCGGGTTTCCACCCATGGGACCCGGCCGGGCTCAGCCCGAAGGAGTTACATGGGTCCGCCCTCCAGTAGGTTCACCACCTGCAGGAGGGATCATGGAAGTCCGGTGCTATGTGGATTAGGTGGCAGTCAAAGGCGGAGACCTTGGCGGACTGATCCCAAGCTTTCTAAACTGGCTTTTGGTACGTGGAATGTCACCTCTCTGGTGGGGAAGGAGCCTGAGCTGGTGTACGAGATTGAGCGATACCGGCTAGATATAGTCGGCCTCACCTCAACACACAGCTCCGGTTCCGGAACCAGTCTCCTGGAGAGGGGCTGGAGCTTGGCCTTTTCTGGAGTTGCCCCGGGCGAGAGGCGACGAGCAGGGGTAGGTATTCTTGTATCGCCCCACCTTGCTGCCTCTATATTGGAGTTTTCCCCGGTGGACGAAAGGGTTGCTTCCCTGCGCCTTCGGGTTGGGAAACGGGTCCTGACCATCATTTGTGCCTATGCACCAAATGATGTTTCAGAGTACCCACCCTTTTTGGAGTCTGTGACTGGGGTGCTGGAGGGTGCTCCTCCTGGAGACTCCATTGTCCTACTGGGGGACTTCAATGCGCACGTGGGCAACGACAGTGAAACCTGGAGGGGGGTGATTGGGAGGAACGGCCTGCCCGATCTGAACCCGAGTGGTGTTCAGTTATTGGACTTCTGTGCTAACCACAGTCTGTCTATAACGAACACCATGTTCAAGCATAAGGGTGTCCATATGTGCACCTGGCACCAGGACACCCTAGGCCGCAGGTCGATGATCGATTTTGTTATCGTATCATCAGACCTGCGACCGTATGTCTTGGACACCCGAGTAAAGAGAGGTGCAGAGCTGTCAACTGATCACCACCTGGTGGTGAGTTGGATCCGATGGCAGGGGAGGAAGCCATTCAGACCTGGTAGACCCAAACGTATAGTGAGGGTGTGCTGGGAGCGTCTGGCTGAGGCCCCTGTCCGGGAGGTCTTCAACTCCCACCTCCGGAAGAACTTCAACCACATTCCGAGGGAGTCTGGAGACATGGAGTCTGAATGGGCCATGTTCTCCACCTCTGTTGTTGAAGCGGCAGCCCAGAGCTGCGGCCGCAAGGTGGTCGGTGCATCTCGTGGTGGCAACCCCCGAACCAAGTGGTGGACACCAGTGGTGAGGGGGGCCATTAAGCTGAAGAAGGAGTCCTATCAAGCTTGGTTGGCTTGTGGGACTCCCGAAGCAGCTGAGGTGTACCGGCAGGCCAAGCGGAGTGCAGCTCGGGTGGTTGCTGAAGCAAAAACCCGGGTATGGGAGGAGTTCGGTGAGGCCATGGAACAAGACTTTCGGTCGGCTTCAAAGAGATTCTGGCAAACTGTTCGGCGGCTCAGGAGGGGAAAGCAGCTCCCCGTCCACACTGTGTATGGTGCGGATGGGACACTGTTGACTTCAACTGGGGATATCGTCGGGCGGTGGAAGGAATACTTCGAGGATCTCCTCAATCCCACTGATACGCCTTCCACAGAGGAAGCAGGGTTTGGGGACGAGGGGGATGACTCGCCTATCACAGGGGCTGAGGTCGCCAAGGTGGTTAAAAATCTCCTTGGTGGCCGGGCCCCGGGGGTGGACGAGATTCGCCCCGAGTACCTCAAGGCCCTGGATGTTGTTGGGTTGTCATGGTTGACACGCCTCTGCAACATTGCGTGGAGGTCGGGGGCAGTGCCTTTGGCATGGCAAACCGGGGTGGTGGTTCCTCTCTTCAAAAAAGGGGACCGGAGGGTGTGCTCCAACTTTAGAGGGATCACACTCCTCAGCCTCCCTGGGAAGGTCTATGCCAAGGTACTGGAGAGGAGAGTCCGGCCGTTGGTCGAACCTCGGATTCAGGAGGAGCAATGTGGTTTTCGTCCTGGCCGTGGCACATCGGACCAGCTCTTTACCCTCTCGAGAATTCTTGAGGGTTCGTGGGAGTTTGCCCAACCAGTTTACATGTGTTTTGTGGACTTGGAGAAGGCATTTGACCGCGTCCCTCGTGGATTTTTGTGGGGGGTGCTTCGGGAGTATGGGGTATCGGGCTTGTTGTTACGAGCTATTCGGTCTCTGTACGACCGTTGTGAGAGTTTAGTTCGCATTGCCAACACTCGGTCGGAGTCATTCCCAGTGAGAGTTGGACTCCGCCAGGGCTGCCCTTTGTCACCGGTCCTGTTCATAATTTTTATGGACAGGATTTCTAGGCGCAGCCAGGGAATGGAGGGTGTCATGCTTGGTGACCACAGGATCTCATCTCTGTTGTTTGCAGATGATGTTGTCCTGTTGGCTTCATCCAGCAATGACCTACAGCTCTTGCTGGGACGGTTTGCCGCTGAGTGTGAAGCGGCTGGGATGAGAATCAGCACCTCCAAGTCCGAGTCCATGGTCCTCAGCCGGAAAAAGGTGGATTGTCCTCTCCGGGTTGGGGACAGGCTCCTGCCCCAAGTGGAGGAGTTTAAGTATCTAGGGGTCTTGTTCACGAGTGAGGGGAAAATGGAGCGAGAGATCGACAGACGGATTGGAGCAGCATCTGCAGTGATGCGGACGTTGTACCGGTCTGTTGTGGTGAAGAGGGAGCTTAGTTCTAAGGCAAAGCTGTCGATTTACCAGTCAATCTACGTTCCTACTCTCACCTATGGTCACGAGCTTTGGGTAATGACCGAAAGAACGAGATCGCGGATACAAGCGGCTGAAATGAGCTTTCTCCGTAGGATTGCTGGACTCACCCTCAGAGTTAGGGTGAGGAGCTCAGTCATCCGGGAGAGGCTCAGAGTAGAACCGCTGCTCCTCCACATTGAAAGGAGTCAGTTGAGGTGGTATGGGCATCTGATTAGGATGCCTCCTGGACGCCTCCCACTTGAGGTGTTTCAGGCACGTCCCACTGGGAGGAGACCCCGGGGCAGACCCAGGACTCGGTGGAGAGACTATGTCTCCCAGCTAGTCTGGGAACGCCTTGGTATCCCCTCTGAAGAGCTGGAGCAGGTGGCTGGGGAGAGGGAAGTCTGGGCTTCTCTGCTTGAACTGCTGCCTCCGCGACCCGGACCTCCGGAAAAGCGGTAGAAGATGGATGGATGGATGAATTTGACACCGCAAGTGCTGTCATGTGTTAAATTCAGAGTATGAGTCATTGCAATCTGGTAGGAGATATAAGGTACCTCTGTGTAAATATAACAGACATAAATATTTATTTGTTCCTCAGTCATTCAAATTGATTAATGAAATTGGTGTGTGTGTGTGTGTGTGTGTTAAACATTGGTATGATTTTGAAACATGAATTGTAACGGTGTAATATTGTGGATGTGTTGCATATATTTGTTGATGTGCTGTATGCACTTGTTAAGCAGCTGGCCCTTGCTTTGAAACAAATTTCTTCCTTGGGAGACAAATAAAGGAAACTTGAACTTAACCTTAATCTTAAAAGCCAGTCCACTCACTTTGTAAAAATACCCGTGTATGTGCAGACAAGGCCTGAGAACCCATCCTATGTTATGAATTTGATGGGAACAGCATAGGTTAATTTCTGTTGCACTGAATTTGGAAGAGTTGCAGTTGAGAATTATTTATGTACTTGTCTATCTATTAGGGATGAAATCACCTAATAGATAGTGCCTGTGAGATGAAATCACCACAGGCACTATGATACAATACTGTCATGATACTTGGGTGACGATATGATGTTATCACAATCTTGCAACACATGCATATTGTGATTTTCCATCCTGAACTCTGTCTTGTTCAACTCCTGGCTAGATCTCATGAGTCACTCCTTTGTTGCGCTGACCTAACCATACATTGAGCACTTAGCACCATCTAGTGGACGGAAAAGTCAGTTGTTTTTTTTATTACTCTGGAACCCCAAAAACGGAATTTGTATTTGCAATATTTATTACATTTATTTACATTTTTGGATACTGGTTTCTGAAATGATACAGTATTGTAAACACAGTATCGCAATACTACATTGTATCATTTTTTTTTTGCTACTCCTGCTGTCTGTCTGTCTGTCTGTCTGTCTGTGTGTTTAGCTATAAAAAATGGAGGTAAGATGTCAACAAGCTTTGAAGATAATCATCACTGTGATGTTATCAACACTAAACCTCACTCTTCCATGCTTCAAGTTTATCAGTACAACATAACAGAATTTCATACTGCACTCACAGACTTCAACCACAGGAAACAGAGCAAGTGGTAACACAACCACAGTCATAGCTCAGTCAGAAATCTCTCAGGCTCACGGTGCATTACAATAAACCTTGTGTGTATACATCTATGTAATAAATAAGGGATGCTGTGTGTGCGTGCGAGTGTTTGGAGGAAATGTTGTGGGTGCTGTGACTGCCTTTGAACTTACTGGTGGAATAGGTGGGAGGCCCACTTGTGGAGGAGACTGCTGATGTGTCACGTGCAGTCCAACTGGTTGAGGCCTGCGGCATCTGTGTTGACATCCGTGTAATGTGTGATGGGGCCATGGTTGTGATGCGTTGGTTCTTTGCTGTGAGAGAAATGGGTTATGTTAGTCTGTGAGCTGATAAAGCAATCAATCTATGGAAAATCATGCTGACCGGTGAGCGATGTGGAAATCAGACGTTTTTGAAAATTAGAATACAGAAAACCAGTTTAGTTTAGGTTTTTAAAGAGGAAAAAAGACATTGCGGTCTTTCTGCTTCTTTAAGCCTATAATCAGTGACACAGAGATGAAATAAAGTGCACTCACACTTTCGTCCAGCTTTGATGAAGTTCAGCAGCGGTTGTGACTGCAGTGCTGGGTGGCGAACAAGACACATCACAGTGACTTTTCTCTGCTGTGGGAGAAGATCTATCATTGCCACGGAGACATATGATTTATCCCTCTGTTCAATGTAAGCATGACCTGTGGATTAGAAAAGGAAATGGAAGATAAAATTTATGACACAAATTTAAATGACCTATGCTGTGAAACAAGCCAGATCAATTTATATATACTATATGAATGAATTTGAAACCAAAGAGCTTTTAATTCTGTGAACTTCTTGTTGAAACAAATTGGACTGATTTATACCAAATACATACCTGCCTTTACTTTATTTGTTAGATTGCATAATTGGTATTCTTTTTTCTTTTTTTTACAATTAATTTATGTTTGACTGACAAATGTACTTCACACTAATTTTATTAACATGTCCAGAGGCTGCATGCTGGCAGGCAAATGCTCTGAATCACTACAGCAATGACAATGTGGAGAATTTGCAATGACAGTGGTAGGCCGGCGCAGAACTTCTTAAAGGGGCCCCACCCCCACCACTCACTCTGGCAAGTACTAGCGCCTGTCTTTTGTAAACAAACAAGTGAGAGCGGCTGTATCGAAATGAAGTGAAGTTATCTGTCTGGCAGTGACAAAAGAAAGAAGAAAAAAGAGGAAGAGGAGAAAAGAAAGACAGCACTAAGTAGTGCAAATAATACAGTAGTTAATTTAGCTCAGAGCAGCTTAGTGTGTCCTGCCTCTGCTGGTCCTGATGTGACAGTGTTGAGTACCTCTTAGCTTAACTGTCAAGCTAAGAATGCTAAGTTATAGAATTTCTATGCAAGAAATTTGGATAATGTTCTGCTAAGATCCATTGACGGTAGTTGTTTTATGCTGTGTGCAAGTAGTGTGTCACACTATTTTTGAATTTAATGTTTAGATTCCTATTTTGAAAAGACGATAATGTACACTTGTGAAATAAAAAAAGTTTACATTTCACATTTTGTGTCAGATTATTTATTATATAAGGGTGATGAACACTGGTTGGTGGGGCCCTGTGAATTTTTGCCTAGGGCTCCAAGAGATTCTAGAATCACTTCTCAGCATATCCAGTGTGAAAAGTCATAATTGGAAAAAAAAAAAAAAATATATATATATATAATGGCATTAAAATACAATTAAAATGTTTTTAAAAAGTCTGTTTTTGAGTGAATGACAGGTAAAATATCCTGTGAGCTATCTTGACTTTTCATCTTATTCACTCTTCTATTTTTTTGTCACAACCTCCAGCCTTCTCTTAACTTACCACCATGAAATTCAGGCTCTTGACCGATTTTCCAGGAGATATGTGGAGCAAAGTGGTTCCCCTCTGCAGTGCATTTTACAATTGTCTTTCCTTCATACTTTGCTGCTGACATTATGGGGTAGCCTTTAAAAGACACAACAACAGAGCATATGTTATTGCAAGCGTTGTGAACGTATGAGTGATGGATATAATGGTCATAGTGAGTCATGGTGAGATTAAAGGGGTCACTGACTGTACTTTTCCCACATTTCCAAAGCCCCCACAGGTCTTAAGGAAACGTTTGTCTGGAAATGAACAAGGATTCCAGTGGGCGTAAAAACAGCTGATAGAAAATAATGATCAAAACCGGCCTCACTGACATGAACACCAACTGCCAAGCCAAGCTAGTGCTAACAGATCGATGTAGCAGCATGGTGAAAATATAACAAAATAAGCCAGAATGATGTGAGATACTGTATATTATTGACTGTGGGTTAGTAAACAATGTGGAAACGGATATAGGCTATGTCAAGGTGATTTCAATAACACTGTTAGCAACATGAGGGACAGCTAGGCTGGCCAATAAAAGAGCAGTGGGTGGTAGGTAGGATGGTGCTGGGCTGGGTTTACTAGTTTATGACATCCCATGGTTAAATCCAGAAGAGTTAGAACAGCTATTCGGACACAGAAACAATACAAAGTCAGTGTTGCAAACTCTCACTCTTTTGGAGTTTTTGCCCTCTTTCTCTCTCTCACACACCAAAAAACTTATTTTTTTTAATGAAGTAATTAATTATTGTCAATACTCTGTTGAGTTTCTTCAGATTTTTTCACAATAAGAGCTCTCAAGGCAACATAAAATAGAATGAATATGTTCTAAAACTTATTCTGAGGTAAAGAAGTGAATGACTGGAAAAAAAAATAGTTTATTTGAGCCTGCACGCTCACTCCGCCCCTACCTCTCAGTCGCTCCTATGCACATTTCCCTCTAAATCTCACTCCAAGCTTTTCTGAAAAGTTGGCAAATTTGCATAAAAACTGTGTTTTTTTTAAGGGACGTGAGCGTTTTGGTGGTTTTTTTTCGATAATCATGTGACCAACAGACGCATTTCAGAAAGTTAAAGCCTACAAAAACAGTTTTTCAGTCAATGACCCTTCTAAAGTTACATAATCAGTATCAGAATTTGAAAGCAAGGCTAGCTATGTACTCACCTAAAACGGTCACCTCCACCGTCTTCTCTGTTGTGTATTCCCCATAGTGAGTGCACGTGTAATTGCCTCCATCTTTAAAGGTGACATTGGAAATACTGATGGAGAATTCTGACCTGGACAGTCTGTTGATTGCGTAACGCTCATCTTTTAAAGCTGGAGATGAATTAGAAGAATATTTTATTACTCACAGTTGATGTGAAATTTTGTACAAGAGTCACAAGGCCAGACTTTCTTTTACCTTGATTGCGATTGAAGAACATTATATATCCTTCAGGGTTTTTCCAGTCTACATGGGTCTTGTGAGCATTTGAAATGGGGCATCTTAAGCTGAGGGTTTGACCTTTCAGCACAGTCACACGCTGCCACAGTGCAAGTGAAACTGCAACCAAATAAAAGGAAGTTTGATTTCACTGAAAAAGTCACATTATAAGGAAATCTACTTCAGGATTCTCAAAATGCTAAAGAACGCTGCCACTCAGACACAAACATTTACGGCCCGATTCTCTCAGAGGTTAAAACATTCTCACAGTTTGACTCATGTCTTCCATCTGCCTTCACTTACATGTGTATGGAGGAGGTGTGACAGGAACAAGTTACCCTACGCTTCTCTGTATAGCAATAGCATAAAGAAAGCAGCAGCCCCCCATCCCCCCATATGTCTAATGGGTTTCAGTTGTAACAGAAAACAACGTGTGTGGTCAGTGCCTTTCCTGTTGAAAGAGAAAGTATGGTGGGTGAGAGAGAAAATAGACTTGTTGTAGGTTGTTCACAAGGGTTTTAGGTGCTTTTTCTTTCCTGTGGGGTGAAGCTGATGAGGGGTTTGGAAAATATGTTTTAAGGGGCACGTTGACACCATCAGCCAGGGCGCTGACAGGGGGACAGTGTTCTCATATGACCTTTACTTTGTAGCAAAGGTTATTGTATGTGGGCTACTTTATAAAATATGCAGCCTCTGTATTGCAGGTCTGTAAATCAGGGGAAAGAGTAGGTCTTTCACTTAATACAAAGTGCTTCAATCCCAGGTTCTATTTATCTCAATGTGGAAGTGTACTAGACCAGACGCTTCAGCTCAGATTCAACTCATTAATGCGTGATAAAGGGATGTAATCCATCCATCCATCCATCCATCCATCTACTTATCTGGGGGTTTGGGTCAGGAGGTAGGAGTTGAAGCAGAGAAGCCCAGACTTCCATCTCCCCAGCCACCTACTTCAGCTCTTCAGAGAGAACACCAAGGCGTTCCCAGGCCAGCTGGGAGACATATAGTCTCTCCAACATGTCCTGGGTCTGCCCCAGGGTCTCCTCCAAGTGGGACTTGCCCAAATCCCCTCACATGGGAGGTGTCCAGGAGGCATCCTGATCAGATGCCTGAACCACTTTATCTTGCTCCTTTCGATGTGGAGGAGCAGTGTCTCTACTCTGAGCGTCTCCTTTATAACTAAGCTCCTCACCTTATCTCCAATGGTGAGTCCAGCCACCCCACAGAGGAAGCTTAATTCACTTACTCAGTGACCTCATTCTTTTGTTTATTACACATAGTTCATGACCATAGGTGAGGGTAGAAACCTAGATTGGCTGGTAAATCAACAGCTTTCCTTTAGAGCTCAGCTCCCTCTTCACCACGACAGACCAGTACAACATCCACCTTACTGCAGATGCTGCTCTGATCTATCTGTAAACCTCCCACTGGATTTTCCCCTCACTCGTCAATAAGACCCTGAGATACTTGAACTTCTCCACTTGGGTTAGAAGAGGGATAAGTGATTCAAATAAATATGGTTTGTGAACAAGAATGTGGTTATTTTTTTTATTGTGTAAATAGTCTAGGGTTCCCTTGTATATAAGATCACCTAAGCTCATAAGTGGTATACCGTATATCACTGTGGATGAAACCATGTGGTGGCAAACTTCTGAAAATACTGAATATGTAACAATATAAATGAAAAAAAAAAGGTGCTCTCTGTGCTAAAACATAGCATACAAACAAAACCATGAAGAAAGACAAAAACTGAAGAAAAATTTGATCTTTGGGCTTTTTCTTAGGTTTCAGGCAATCATTTTGATCTGAAAATCTAGCAGCAAGAATATCTGGGTAACTGCTTTATCATTATTATAGTATATATTATAATTAGGGCTGGGATAATTAAGGTGTCAACTTTTTCAATTAATGTGGGCCAGTTAATGCGTTAAAAATTGACATTGTCAGGTCTCTTCCTGAGGTGGTGTCGGGAGTGGTGACTGGTTTCCCTCAGCAGCTGGGTAAGCTTAAAACAAAATTAGATCTTGTTTTTCATTATTGAAATTAGCAAACTTTACACAACACTAAACTGATCCTCCAGTACTAAGGGCAATCTCGTTCTGTAGCCCCCCCCCCCCCCCCCCCACCACACACACACCTAGCATTGACTGAGGCTGCTTTCTCAAAAGTATGAAAACAGGCAGTTTATCAGTGAGAGTGGCACTGATAAACCATTAAGGCACTCTGGAAATCAATTAAGAATTGCTCTGTTAATTTGTACTTTTATGGGTTGGCATAGGCCATATGTGCAATTGCCTAGGGTTTCACCTGCTGAAGGGTGCTCTGTTGCAAGCCCTTAAATTTTTTTTAATGTTTTTTTACATAAATAAAATAAAATTAACAGTAGTAATCAGAGGCGCTGCTTGCTGGCAGGAAAGACAGGCAAATGCTTGGGACCCTAGGCCAGAAGGGGGTTGCCGAGGGCTTTGAATCACTACAGCAGTGACCATGTGGAGAGTTTGCAATGACAGTAGCAGAACTCCCTAAAGGGGCTCCACCTCCACTTTTCACTCTTGCAAGTACCAGTGTGTATCTTATGTAAACAAACAAGTGAGAGTGGCTGTATCAAAATGTTTTGTTGTATCAGAATTAAATTGTAGATTACACAGGAGTGGCAGTAGGACCAGTCCAGGACACAGTCCAAGGACGGATAATTTTTCACACATAAAGAGTTGTTCAGAACTCCTTATAAGAAACAAACTGCCAATCAAATCTAAAAGAAGAAGAAGAAGAAGAAGAAGTTTTGTTGAGAAATGAACTCTCTATAGAGGTGAAAAAGAATATTACAAATGTGTCCCATTTATGTGAAATTGATAGTATTGGCTATCAGCTATCTTATTATTTTGTAATGATATATTTATATTGATATTGGTATTGATACCAGCCCACATTTCACCATGGGTGCATCCTTGATTGTTTCATACTACTATAATTGAGAAGAGTGCAGTACATCCTACGCTAGAATATGGGACAAAAGGCCCTTCATTCTAGTGAATGAAGGGTCTGAAACACAAGATAATTTAATGATAATCAAAATAACATTTAAATAGTGCCGCAGTCCTATTCAAAACTGCTTCATTAGCATCCTACTACAGCAACATTCTCAGTTATTCTTAACTCAGGCATTTAATAGTTCTTTTCCATACAGAACAAATAAAAAAAAAGAAGCAAAGAAACAGATACAATACAAAAGATAAAAGTTAACTAACACCAGTTCAGCTTAACACTTCCAAGTCCCAAGAATCTTATCTATCACACAGTGGCTGGGTATCAGGAGCAATTTGGGGTGCCCAAGGAAGTTTCAGCGTACAGATCAGAAGAATGAGATTAAACCATTACCTCAAAGTAGTAATGGACCTACTCTTCTGAACCTCAATCACCCATAAAGCTCGTCCGTATTTCAACAGTGATGGGGTGCTAAGGTCTTTACAGTACCATTAGAATCTAAACCTTTAAAAGCATGATCCTAAACAACACAATGTTATGCTGAAAACAGCTTATTTGTCAGAAACCTCAGTGCTTGTAATTAAGAATTAATTCAACAAATATACCATGGCATTGTAAAATATCGCACACTGGAGCTCTGGTATGATGTCTCTCCCACCAGCTTAACTGGCTGTTTCTAATAGTCACATCAACCCATTCATCCCATTTCGGCAGTTTTTGGAAGATTTAAATTGTAAGACTCACCATGGATCAGTTGTACGAAGACACTCAGCTGCAGTTTTACTTCCATTTCTGTCACAAGCAGTGAAACTTCAGCTCTGATCAATTTCCTCTTCACTCAGTCTATTTGTACGTGACACTAAGGGACCTTCCATGACATCATGGCTCTATGTGTTTTCCCCTAACATTTTTGATTTGAGGGATTGTCATGTGATACCTACAGTGAAATTACAAGGTTAATAGTTCAGGATTTCTGTGGTACATGATACTAAAATATACCTACTGGGTTTTCCAAGTAGATTGACTGTGTTGGTGGTGACTCTCCAAGAGCTTGACCCTGGGTTGTGAGTTTATATTCTCAGTTGTCCCCAGTGTAAGCGGTTAATCACACATACTGTATGTTCTCAGTGTTAAGAGTTTTTTTTTTTTTTTTATCATATTACAGGATGGCTATAGGTGGTTGTTGTGGGGTGTTTTCATTTTCTGCTACAGTGGTGTGCAAAAGTGTTTGCCCCCTTCCTGATTTCTTATTTTTTTTTGTATGTTTGTCACACTTAAATGTTTCAGATCATCAAACAAATTTAAATATTAGACAAAGATTACACAAGTAAACAGAAAATGCAGTTTTTAAATGAAGGTGTTTATTATTAAGGGCAAAAAAAATCCAAACCTACATGGCCCTGTGTGAAAAAGTGATTGCCCCCCGTTAAAACATAAATTAACTTCTTCTTCTTTTAGATTTGATTGGCGGTTGGCAACCAGCTTACAGGTGCATTACCGCCACGTACTTCACTCTGTATCATCACTCTATCTGGTCAGGAGCTGTAGTCCTTCTATCATCATTGCTGTGTCCAATCGAACCTCAACTCTATCTTCAGACATCCCTCTTCTTCGTCTTCTTCTTCCTTTAGATTTGATTGGCAGTTGGCAACCATCCTACAGGTGCATCTTCTTCTTCTTTTTCTTCTTTTTTTTCTTCTTCTTCTTCTCTCGGTTGCTGGCAGATAGCGAACAACTGAAAGGTGCATACTGCCACCTACTGTACAAGAGTGTGTAACATTATGTCATTTGAGCCCGACCCCTAAATTCTATCTACAGGTGCATCATCACCACCACACACTCTATATATGTCTGTCTGTGTGTCTGCTTTTCTTCATAGTAGGAGGTCAGCATCGGATGGCCGCACCTCGGACACGGTCCAAGGACGCATAATTTTTTCACACATAAGTTGTTGTTCAGAACTCCTTATACAAAGATATAGAGTGATGATAATCAAGTCAGTGGCAGTAATGCACCTGCAAGCTGGTTGCCAACCACTAATCAAATCTAAAGAAGAAGAAGAACTTTGTGACGTTTTCCTCATAGCTTTGTGACGTTTTCCTCATAGCTTTGTGATGTTTTCCTCATAGCTTTGTGACGTTTTCCTCAGAGCTTTGTGACATTTTCCTCATAGCTCTGTTCAGGTTCAGGTTCAGGTTACTTTATTTGTACCCGTAGGTAGATTTGTTTTGCAGTTGGTGACATCCATATTTACAAGCCACTAATTACATTCAACATAGACACAAACACAGGCACACATCTTACAAAATAGGTAAATATAAAATATGTACAATATAATTTTTATAGCTTGTTCAACTCTTTGACAGCAGCAGGGACAAAGCTGTTTTTGTAGCGCTGGGTTCTACTTTTTGGGACAGCAAACCTCCGTCTGGAGGGAAGAAGCTGAAAGTTGCAGTGCAAAGGGTGGGAGTCATCATTTAAAATCGAGTCGGCCATCCTCTGTACTTGTCTGGTGTACAGGGATGTCAGGCTCAGCTGTGACTCACCAAGCAAACGACTGGACCATCTGAC
The DNA here is from genome assembly GCA_020510985.1 of Pholidichthys leucotaenia. NCBI lineage: Eukaryota > Metazoa > Chordata > Actinopteri > Cichliformes > Pholidichthyidae > Pholidichthys > Pholidichthys leucotaenia. The sequence goes on from CM035839.1 coordinate 207,693,908, forward strand.
TACCTGATCCAAGGATTTCCTCTGTTTCAGTTTTATCTGACCAAACCATGACATTAAAGAAAAGGATAAAACAGATTCAATAAAAGCCCGATAGAACATAGTCATTATGGTTCGGTCAATTTGGAAGCGTGCAAGTTTCCTCAAACAATGCAAATTTTGCTGACCCTTTTTGCACACCCTTTCACAGTTCACCTCAAAGTTCAATCCACTATCAATAATTGTCCCAAGATATTTGTACGATTGTACACATTCGGTGGTCTGGCCTTTTAGTATGGTGACTTTGTGCCTGGGAGTTTTCCTCCTAAAGTCAATAATCATATCTTTCGTTTTTGTTGTATTCAGCTGCAGGTAGGAATCCTCACACCAGTGAACAAAGTCATCAACTACTGGGCCGTGGCCACTCTCACCATCCTGGAGGAGACTGACAATGACTGAGTCATCAGCATACTTTATAATGTGTCTGTTGTCATGTCTGCTCCGACACATGTTTGTGTACAGGATGAAGAGTAGTGGTGACAACACACACCCCTGAGGAGAGCCAGTAGAAGAGCACTTTAGGTCAGACAATGTGCCATTGACCCTTACTCTCTGCGTCCTGTTGGTTAAGAAATCCAGAATCCAACCCACCAGATTATTGCTTAAATCAAATTGTTGCAGGAGCCTTTCAACTAAAATATGAGGTTGGATTGTATTAAAGGCAGAAGAAAAGTCCACAAATAAAAGCCTGGCGTGTGTCCCATTAAAATCCAGATGTTTAAAAAGCATGTCAAACAGAGTGACAGTGGCATCCTCCACTCCTCTGTGAGGCCTATAGGCAAACTGCAGAGGAGTTCATAGCTCTGTGATGTTCTTTTTCTTCTTTAATCCCGTATCTGTCTCATCTCATTCTTCTTCTAGCTGTAGTCCGTATCTGTGTCTCATCTCATTCTTCTTCTTCTTTTAGACTTGATTGGCGGTTGATCCACCAGCCCATAATGTCTTTGAACTTAAAGATCCCCCGCTTAAACAAGTCCTCAACTGCTTCCCACTGTAGCCCCTTAATGCCAAGATAGTTTTCTGCAGCTTTCACAATGATTTTGATTTTTTCTGTTTTCTTGGGAGTCTGTGCAGTGCAGTTTATCACATCTACCACAAATAAGACAAAGTTATTTTCCTTCAAAACCAGAGTATCTTCCTTAATTCTACTGCATGCACTGCAAGTCTGCACACTTTCGCTGTTCGAGTCCACTCCCACTTTATTAGCTGTCACCTTTTTCTCAGCTTCTGCATATGTTAATCCCTGGAAGACTTTTATCTGCTGAATTTCTGCTGCTCTTTTACTGGCTTCACAACCTCGATATGCAGAGCTATGTTCATCACTGCAGTTACAGCACTTTAATTTGGCTCCTCTTTCACACTTTCCATGTTCATGTTCACCGGAGCATCTGGCACATCATTGTCTACCTTTGCATATCGCTGCTACATGACCAAACCTTTGACATTTGAAACATCTGAGTGGAGGAGGAACATAAAGTCTGACTTCATAGCTCATGTAGCCAATATACACCTTACTTGGCAGTCTTGTTTCATCAAATTTTAACATTACTGACAGACTATCACATTTTTTGCCATTTCTATTAGCTTTCAATCTCCGTACCTCTGTCACTTTTACTCCAGTTAAGTTCCTCATTATTTCAACAGTTCAGACAGCCATTGAAATGCCCAATATCACTCCTCTCATTGCCTTATTTCCTTCCAATACTGAACACTGCACATTTTCCCCTCCATCTTATTGACTCTAATTGCTTTTCCTTGTTGAGCACTATCTTTACATGCAACCAGCAATGAACCACTTCTTCTTCTTCTTCTTCTTTCAGATTTGATTGGTGGTTGGCAACCAGCGTACAGGTGCATTACCGCCACTGACTTGATTATCATCACTCTATATCTTTATATAAGGAGTTCTTATAAGGAGTTCTGAACAACTCCTTATGTGTAAAAAAATTATCCGTCCTTGGACTGTGCCCCTTCCTGAGTAAGTTTAATGATTACTTTACACTCCTGTTCATTCCGGGATCATTCATCCTCTGATTCCTCAGCACTTGATAATGGTCCTGATTGAGTTTCTTGATGGCGACCTTTGCTTCTTTTAGACTCCACCATGCTCCAAACTTCCTCTTGCCCGCTTCTCACCTCCATTCCTCCTAGTTGAATTATATCCACTTCTTCTAGATTTTCAGGAGCTGTCCTCTTCCACATCCGCCTTGTCTCCTCCAGTTCTTATAAGGAGTTAACTCCATCAATTAACTGTGGTTTATCACATCTTTGGAAAGTTGAGTTCAATTTCTCTAGCCACACCCAGGCCTGATTACTCAAGAAATCACTTAAATAGGACCTGCCTGACAAAGTGAAGTAGACCAAAAGATCCTCAAAAGCTAGACATCATGCTGCGACCCAAAGAAATTTAGGAACAAATGAGAAACAAAGTAATTGAGATCTATCAGTCTGGAAAAGGTTATAAAGCCATTTCTAAAGCATTGGGACTCCAGCAAACCACAGTGAGAGCCATTATCCACAAATGGTGAAAACATGGAACTTTGGTGAACGTTCCCAGGAGTGGCTGGCTGACCAAAATTACCCCAAGAGTGCAACGATGACTCATCAAAGAGGTCACAAAAGACCCCACAACAACATCCAAAGAACTGCAGGCCTCACTTGCCTCAGTTAAGGTCAGTGTTCATGACTCCACCATAAGAAAGAGACTGGGCAAAAATGGCCTGCATGGCAGAGTTCTATGACAAAAACCACTGCTGAGCAAAAAGAACATAAAGGCTCGTCTCAGTTTTGCCAGAAAACATCTTGATGATCCCCAAGACTTTTGGAAAAATACTCTGTGGACTGATGAGACAAAAACTGAACTTTTTGGAAGGTATGTGTCCCATTACATCTGGCATAAAAGTAACACAGCATTTCAGAAAAGGAACATCATACCAACAGTAAAATATAGTGGTGGTAGTGTGATGTTTTGGGGCTGTTTTGCTGCTTCAGGACCTGGAATACTTGCTGTGGTAAATGTAACCATGGATTCTGGTGTCTACCAAAAAATCCTAAAGGAGACTGTCTGGCCATCTGTTTGTGACCTCAAGCTGAAGTGCACTTGTGTTCTGCAGCAGGACGATGATCCAAAACACACCAGCAAGTCCACCTCTGAATGGCTTAAGAAAAATAAAATAAAGACTTTGGAGTGGCCTAGTCAAGGTCCTGACCTGAATCTGATTGAGAAGCTGTGGCATGACCTTAACAAGGCAGCTCATGCTTGAAAACCCCCCAATGTGGCTGAATTACAACAATTCTGCAAAGATGAGTGGGCCAAAATTCCCCCACAGCACTGTAAAAGACTCATTGTGAATTATCGCAAATGCTTGATTGCAGTTGTTGCTGCTAAGGGTGGCCCAACCAGTTATTTGGTTTAGGGGGCAATCACTTTTTCACACAGGGCCGTGTAGGTTCAGATTTTTTTTCCCTTAATAATAAACAACTTCATTTAAAAACTGCTTTTTGTGTTTACCTGTGTTATCTTTGTCTAAAATTTAAATTTGTTTGATGATCTGAAACATGTAAGTGTGACAAACATACAAAAAAATGAGAAATCAGGAAGGGGACAAACACTTTTTCCACACCACTGTATTTTTGCTACTACTAGTCAACATTTGAGTCAGTGGTGGAGCTTTGTCAGTCAGTGTACTTACAGCAATTTATACTGTAAGTACACAACAATTAGCCTTCTTCAACTTCAGGATGTAAGTGGGTGTAATTTTTAAGACCACACTTTCTTACTGAGGCAACTTGCTTTCAACAGGTCTGTGGCTTCCTGGGGAGAGGGGGAACTTAACATAACATCACATTTCTGCAGTGGAAAGTCTTCTCAAAGCAAAATACTGTAGGTGTTGGGTAGATACCAACAAAAAAAGCTATAAACCTTAAAAAGTGAAAACTAGTAGGTAATTTTAAACCCTTTCATGCATGCACTGTGATGGCCTCAGTCAGGATTTTTTTTCCCTAAGTGTTTTAGGTCCTCTATTTTTTTTAATTTAAGTTTTTGTAAAGGGTATACATGTCATTACAGCACTGCATTGTTTACATTTTCATCACGTTCCCTTTTTTTTGTTTTTTGACAACATTTGACAAAATGAAAATAGCAAAAGTAATACCTCTATACAAAACAGGAGACAGTCATCGCTTCACAAATTACAGGCCAGTCTCTTTACTCTCACAATTCTCCAAAATACTTGAAAAAATCTTCACTAAGAGACTGGATGATTTCACTGAAAAACACAACCTCCTTACAGATAGCCAGTATGGTTTTAGAGCAGATAAATCTACATCTTTGGCACTGATCGAACTTATAGAAGAAATTACTAGTTGTATAGATAAAAAAAAAGGTTGCTGTAGGAGTATTTATAGATTTAAAGAAAGCTTTTGACACCATTGACCACAGAATACTACTAAGGAAACTGGAAAGGTATGGGATAAGAGGGGTAGGACTGAGTTGGGTGAAAAGTTATTTAAGTAACAGACAACAATTTGTACAAATTGGTGAGCACAAATCACCCTTCATGGACATCACTTGTGGTGTGCCCCAGGGGTCAGTTTTGGGACCCAAACTCTTTATTTTGTATATAAATGACATATGCCAAGTATCAAAAATTCTGAAATTTATTTTGTTTGCGGATGACACAAATATCCTTTGCACTGGTGAGAATTTGCAGCAGGTTTTAGAGGTGGTCACAACTGAAATGGAAAAGTTAACGCAGCGGTTCAACAAAAATAAATTATCTCTAAATCTAAAAAAAACAAAGATTATGTTGTTTGGAAATTATAAAATAAATCATGAAATAATGATAACGATAGATCAGGGGTCACCAACGCGGTGCCCGCGGGCACCATGTCGCCCGCAGGGACCACATGTGTCGCCCGCAGGCCTGTTCTAAAAATAGCACAACTCGCAAGTGAGCTGCAGATGTAATTTTTTCTGCCGCTATTTTTTATTTTATATTTTTTATATTTTTTAAAATCACACTTGCATTTATATAGATTTTAAAATGACAATGTCTTAAAAATAAAAAAAATGAAAATATGTTTATTATACGTAAAGTTAAGGTGAACTCTGACCTAGTTCAAAGGTCAGTATTGTGCGCATGACAAAACCTTCGCGCTTGTGGAGCGTAAGCTTAGCTAGCGGGCAGTTGAGATGGTGAGCGCAGTGCGGTTTCCAAGCCCAAAAACATGGCAAAAAAAAGACAGAAAATTTATCATTTTCAAAGTGAGCGGGAGGAAGAGTTCTTTTTTACTACCGTGAAAGGAAGCTGCGTGTATTTCATTTGCGGGGCGATGGCGAAGCGCCACTTCACTACCCACTCTTTTTTTTTTTTTTTTTTTGGACTTATCTTGTACCCGTAGGTAGATTTGTTCTGCAGTCCGGTAACAAGCCACCAGCCGCTGTGTGCGCAAGCGCCCCTTAACTCCCTAACCTGCATGTTTTTGCATGAAAAACGAGAACATGCACCACCAGAACATGCAAACTCCACACAGATCACTGTTGGCTGGGGATCGAACTCACGATCCCCGCGATCCCCCGGCCAAGGGTAAACTGCTGCCGCGGTGCTAACCACTGCGCCACCGTGCATATAAGCACTCTCAGTGCTTGTTTAGTTTCTTCTCATGAAAGGACAGTGCTGGTTGCTCAAGCATGATTCTTGGCAAGAACTGTATGGATATAATTCCAGTGAAGAAGAACACACAAAAGTGTGTTTATTAAATGTAACAGATTTTGAGCAGAATTGCAGCAGATTTGTTCAGTTAAAAATGTGATAAGATTTATTTAATATGAAAGTTGATTTTTCTTAAATGTTGCATAACTTTTTCAAACATGGTTCAACATAGTTCATGAATTAAAAGGGTTTAGTTTTTTATGGTTAAAAGGGACTGGTGAAAACTGGACATTTTTTTATGAAATGTAGAAGGGATCATCTGAACAATTGCTGAGATTAATAAAAATAAAGTGTTGAATATTGATCTTGTCTGTTACCCACTCTAAGTTATTGATAATTATTTATTTATGTGTATATATATATATATATATATATATATATATATATATACTGTATATATATATATATATATACTGTATATACTGTATATATATATATATATACATACACACACACACACACACACACAATTTGTTATTTTAGAGGAGTGTGTCAAGCTGGTGCCCTTCACATGACTCGATACCCATGAAGTAGCTCTTGGTTTCAAAAAGGTTGGTGACCCCTGCGATAGATGATACCAGAATAGAAACAGTACAGGAAAATAAGTTTCTGGGGGTGACGCTAGACAATAAAATCTGCTGGAAACCTCACATCAGTCACATCCGGGCCAAGTTAGCAAAATGTATAGGCATACTGGGGAAGACAAGACACATCTTGGACTATAAATCATTGGTCTTATTGTACAATTCACTGTTTTTACCTTATCTTAACTACTGTGTAGAAGTCTGGGGAAACACCTACAAGACCAACCTACAGTCAATATGCACATTACAAAAAAGAGCTATAAGGATAATAAACAATGTAGGATATAGAGACCATACCATTTCGTTGTTTTTAAAGTCACATGTCATAAAGTTCATCGATTTAGTTAAATTTAAGACAGCACAAGTAATGTACAGGGCAATTAATAATCAACTCCCAACTAATATACAAAAAATATTTAAAAAAAGAGACAATGATCATAATTTGAGAGGAGACTTAAACTTTACAAAACCCAAGATACGAACAACCAAGAAAAGTATGTGCATATCTGTCTGTGGGGTGGATTTGTGGAACAGTCTGGAGCCGGAACTGAAACTATGTACAAACAGAAATCAATTCAAAAAGAGGTATAAACACCATTTGCTGAAAGGATATATGTTAGAAGGGTACTATTTATATGTACGATTCATTATGTTCACTCTGGGACATTATGGGACACTATGGAATGGTGGGTGGGACAGCACTGTGTATATCTGTGTTGTTTGAGGCTGGTTTTGATGTATGGACATCAGTGTATGTTAGGATGGATGGGTGTTAATGTTGATTTGTAAAAAATACAGTAATTTGTTTACTTGGGGTCTTAAAGGTGGTAATTTGTATAAACTTCACATGGGTGTATTTATGGAAAAGAGGAGTTGGAATTAATAAGTGTTCACTTCTTCCTTCTCCCTTTCGAACAGTGTATACTGTTACTTTATTGCATTTGTCATTGTTTGTTTTTGTTATACTTTTTTTGTTCGAAATAAAGTATCTATCTATCTATCTATCTATCTATCTATCTATCTATCTATCTATCTATCTACATTGGAAAAATAATTATTACAACACCCTTTTTTTAAGTGAAAGAAAAAGAGAAATTAAAGAAAGAACAAAAAAACAAAACAAGAAAAAAAAACAAACAAAAGAGAGAGAAAAAAAATGAAAGCATATCTGAGTAGCAACAAAGAGAGGTGCCATTATTGAAATGGTATTTGTCAAAGATTAGATCTAATGGAAGACACATGCGTTCCAGGGTTGCCAAAAGTTCAAGAACCCATCCATGTCCTGTCTCAGTGCGAATGTCAACTTTTCCATTGAATAAATGTCTTGAATCACGTTAATCCAATCTTCAGGTGTAGGACAATCCTTCAACATCCATTTTTTTGTTAGAGCTTTTTTACTTGCCAATATTAAAACAGTGAATAAGTATTTTTCTCCTTGTCTTTCCAGTGATTCCGGTAGTAAACCCAAATACAAAGTTACAAAAGAAAAGGGAACTGTTATTTTGAATATTTTCCCCAATATTGTCTGTACATTGGTCCAATATTGGTGGATAACTGGGCATGACCAAAACACATGAAAATGATTTGCAGTCTCTTCACCACACAAGCGCCAACAATTCAACCCCTTACGAGTAAATTTGTTTTGTGCAGGTGTTCTGAAAAATCTTACCAAATTTTTCCATCCAAATTCTCTCCACTTCAGGGATGAGGTACTTTTCCATTGCTGTTTATTTAGCTTTTCCCATATTTCCAGTTGTAAAGTGAAATTCCCCTCTTTTTCCCATCTCTCTTTTATATATGATGTGTTGTCTCCCTTTAAGTCTTGAAGACCTTGGTATATTTTAGAAATGTATCTGATCCCTGGGATCCCTTTATATGCCATTAAGAAGACCTTCAGAACACCTGACTGGGCCCTTTCCAAATCCTCCTTTTAAATTATTTTGTTTATGTGGTGTCTAAGCTGAAAGAACCTGTAAAGGTCTTGATTTATTAGACCTTGTTTTTTCAAATTTTCAAAACTTCTTAAAATTTGCCCTTTAAAAAAATCGTAATATTTTATCAGTCTGTTCTCTTTCCACTTTTTAAATCTAGTGTCTGTTTTATTAGGAGTAAAGTCTTGGTCATAGGCAATCCATTGCAGTAATCGATAGAGTTCTTTAGTTTGATTCTCTCTGACTATCTTAAACCAAATTTTTAGTTTTATCAGTCCGTTCTCTTTCCACTTTTTAAATCTAGTGTCTGTTTTATTAGGAGTAAAGTCTTGGTCATAGGCAATCCATTGCAGTAATCGATAGAGTTCTTTAGTTTGATTCTCTCTGACTATCTTAAACCAAATTTTTAGCGGGGTCTCTATCCACGGGTTAGTGTTATTCAAAAGTTTAGGTAAGGCATTGTTCCCTATTATCGCCTGTAGGGGGATGTCACTTGTTATTTGGCATTCCATCTCCTTCCATTGTGCAGTGTAGACTGGGTTACATATCTCTACTAAAGTTTTAATTTGTGCGGCTTTAAAATAGTCCCTGCTATTTGGCAGCGCGAGCCCACCTTTGTCTTTGTTTAGCAGTAGGGTTCTATATCTGATTCTAGGTCTCTTGCCCTGCCATATGAATCTTGAGATCCTTCTGTTCAGTTCTTGCCATGTTTTTTTGGGAGGTTCTACCGGTATTGTTTGGAAAAGGTATAGAAGACGTGAAAGTGTATTAATTTTGACTGCTTCAATTCTCTGTGCAGTACCCAAGAATGGTGTCATATTCCATCTTGCTAGATCAGATTTTATTTTTGCCATCAGTGGATTATAGTTTAGTGTTATAATTTTGTTGAGTTGTTTCGGGATATTGACCCCCAGATATTTCATAGATTCCATCTCCCAGTTAGTTTTGAGTTTGCTTAGTAAATATTGATTTGGGTCATAGTTGAATGTTAAAACTTGGGTTTTATGCATGTTTAATTTGTACCCCGATAAATCTCCATACTCTGAAAAAACTGAGATTAGTTCTGGAAAAGAGGTGTCTGGCTGCCCCAGGTATATTAAAATGTCATCAGCAAAGAGTGCTATTTTATGTTCCTTCTGACCAAGTGTAATACCTTGAATTTTTTGATTCTGTCTTATCCATTGGCTCAGAGGTTCTATGAAGATTGCAAAGAGCAGTGGAGACAAGGGGCAGCCCTGACGACACCCTCTTTCCAGTTCAAAAGATGATGATAATTTACCGGTAATCCTTATTTTAGCTGTTGGTTTTTTATATAATGTCTGAATAGTTCTAATGAAGTTGTTATGAAAATTGAAACTGGATAAGATTCTATATAGGAAAGACCAGTCAACCGAATCAAATGCTTTTTCAGCATCTAATCCCAATATGGCTGCATTTAAGTTATATTTTTTTATATGATGAATTATGTGTAAAGTGCGTCTAATGTTGTCTTGTGTCTGTCTTTGTCTTATAAAACCTGTTTGGTCTAAATGAATTAAGTCTGTCAGTATATTTTCTAACCTTTTGGCAAGGATAGTGGTAAAAAGCTTATAGTGTAGAAGAGCTTGAAATGATGAGGCAATTTGATATATAAACCAAAGTTTATTTATCAGCTCTCCTAACAAGTCTCATTCAGTGCAGAGGTGGTAGAAGGAAAAGAGACCGAATATCTCCGGCTCACTGACTTTATACTTGCACATAACAAAAGACATGCATAACAAAGGCTGACATCCCTCATTATCTTAATCCCCCCATTGTCTTGGTATTTCCTCTCCTCGCCCAGGGGGTGAGGGTAGCTCCTCCGGTCTCCACTGCAGTGTCTGGGAACGTCTTTGTTCTTCACTTGGCGGTTGAGAGCCTTTGTCCTTTCAGAGGTGTGAAGTTGCTTTACATATGTAATTACCAAACATTTCCACATGCTTCAACATATGTAGGTTATGGAATATATGATTAATATAGACCACAATAGTCCTGATTTAACACACTGATTGGTCTGTAGTTGGAGCAGTCTAGTTTATCCTTTTCAGGCTTAGGTATGACTGCAATGACCCCTTCTCTCCAGGAGGGGGGATCTCCCCTGTGTGGAGGACATAGTTAAATGTTTTCAGGAGGAGAGGAGATAGTTGCTGTTTAAAGGTTTTGTACCACTCTACTGTAAAGCCATCTGCTCCTGGGGATTTGTTAGCTTTAAGTTTCATAATTGCTTTTTCTAATTCTTTAGGTTGTATTTCTGACAATAGTGTTTTAGTTTGTGACTCAGTAAGTTGGGGAAGGTTTAATGTATTTAGGAAGGCTTCGGATGTGTTTTTATGTTTTTTGAGGGAGTACAAGTTCTTGTAGTAGTTCTCGAAGCTTTTAAGAATTTCCTGAATTCTAAATTTTATTTCCTTTGATACTGGGTCTCTGATTTTGTAGATTTGTTGTTTCCTCAATTTATAGGCTAGTAATTTTGCCGATTTGCTACCTGTTTCATAGTATTTTTGTTTCAGAAATGTAAGTTTCTTCTGGATTTCTATTGTGTAGATCTCATTTATTTGTTTTTTAATTTCCTTAATTTTGAGCGAGTCATTAGAATGAGTGTTGTCTTTGTGCTCTTTTTCTAGTTTCTTAAGTTCTGACTCTAATGTGATTAGTTTTTCTTGTCTCAGTTTCTTTTGGATTGCCAGTTTTACGATAATCTTTGTAAATAACCCTATGTACATTTCTTCATTTGCTTATATTTTATTTTGGAGCTTATTACTTTTATGTACTATCAGTTATGGTTAGCTTCCTGTTTGATATTCGGTGCTTTTATTTTGAAGGAACTTCCGGTTATAACCGTTAGCGTGAGCAAACTAACGGCGGCAAAAGACGGGGAAGAAAAGGTTGTGACAAAAAATAAAACGTATTTGTTATTAGCAGCCCCCTTGATAGAGGCACAAGGTATGTTTAATATGTAAATATGACAATTTGAATTTTTGTGTTAACATGTATGTATATTTTGTAGAATTTATTGCCAAGAGTTAAGGTTATTTTCAGCTAACAGTTGTAAGAGTATGGAATTTAGCTTATACAATGTTTTTCTGTGTGGTTCCCAGCTCTTACGGTGAATTTGAGGGTTTACTGCCATTAAACCTAAAAAATCATCAGTAAAGTGTCATCCTTCATTCGGGGGGGGGGTATGCTACAGTAAGAGCTTACCTCCGGGAGAGATGAAGGCCTGTCGCCTGGTCGAGGCCAAGAGGAGACGCTTCACCCAACGTGCTACAACGAGCTGCCCGCGATTTCAAGGAACGGCACGGAAACGGCGCGAAGCAGCGAGCTGCAGCAACGGTCTAAGGATACGGTGACAAGCAATTGCTCTCAAAATGGAAGATAATAAATCAGTACAGATAAATGAAAAGGAACAACGAGAGGAAACAGTTAATGAAACGTTACCAAGGCGATCAGAAAGGCCTAGTGTGCCTACAGAGAAAATGCTGTTATATCAGAAGGATGAACAGACTAAAAGAGAGAAAAGGCTGTTAACTATCTATGAACATTGGAAAGGTCAGGTCAGAATTTACAGAGCAGACCTCAAAAGTGATGTCAGATTCACAGTTAGCAGAAATGGCTGATGATATTGAAAGAACAGTAAATGACATGACAAAAGCATACAGTGAACTAAGAGAGCATAATGCACCATCCCATGTCATAAGGCGTAAAATGGACTCCTGTGAATCTGTGACAAAAGACATTATGAAAATCATTTCAGAGCGTTTGGCAGCCATAGATGAATATGATGCAGATAGAGAAAAGCAGCGCCTCCATCAACTCTTAACTTATGAACATGCTAAGTCCATTTTTGGCACTTCATCACAGTCTAGTTATCACTCTGAAGCAAGCATCGCTGCCAAAAGAATTAATGCAGCTGCAGAATTAGCTGCTAAGGAAGCTCAGTATAAAGTCACACAAGAGGAAATCAAACAAAGGGAAAAATTAAGAGAAATGGAAGAGAAACACAGGAGAGAATTGGATGCACAAAAGTTTGAACTAGAGCGCTTACAAGCAGAAAAGGAAAGGCAAGCTGCACGTGCAAAATTAGAGATTTATGACAAGGAATTGAAAGTTGATACGGACAGTCAATGTATGTTACAGAACAATGGGACTTCTCCTGTCAACCAAAGCTTTGCACAACCAGCCCCATTGCTCTCCACAGGTTCATACCACCCGCTCATGCAACAATATGCATCCTTTCCTGTCAACTATTCTGTGCAACAACCACACTCTCAAGTTGTTTCTCCATCGCCTCCCACAGACATTTCCCAGCTGGCTAAAGCTATCCAAGACAGCATAGCTGTAAACAGAATCCCAGTGCCAGTGCCTATCGTGTTCAGCGGAGATCCCATCACCTATATCGAATGGAAGGCTTCCTTCAGCTCACTGATAGACTGCAAAGGTATATCTCCTGCTGATAAACTGCACTTGTTAAAAAGGTATATTACTGGCCCAGCACTTAAATGCCTTGAGGGCACATTTTATCGTAGCGACGAAGAGGCATACAAAGATGCCTGGAAAAGGCTTGACCAACGTTATGGTCAGCCTTTTGTTGTTCAAAAGGCATTCAGAGACAAACTGTCGAAGTGGCCTAAAATCCACTCAAAGGATGCAGAAGGTTTACGGACATTTTCTGATTTTCTCACAACCTGTCTCCAAGCAACACCACATGTAAAGGGCTTAGAGATACTGAGTGACTGTGAGGAAAACCAAAAGTTATTGCAAAAGGTTCCAGAATGGCTCGCAACACGTTGGAATCGTCAGGTCACAGTTGCTCTCATGGAAGGTAAAGATTTCCCCTCTTTCAAGGATTTTGCAGAGTTTGTAGCACTCGAGGCGGAAATTGCATGTAATCCTGTGACTTCTTCCTATGCACTCCATTCATGCAGTTCATCTCTGGAAAAAGGACATGCAAAAGAGATTAAACCAAACAGATTTGCAGCCCAAGTCTTTACAACACAAGCTACGGCACATGCAGATAAAGCAAAGTTAAATGACACAAAGTTAAAGGTACCCTGCATGTTCTGCAAAGATGAAAGGCATCAGTTGTCAAAGTGCCCAAGCTTCTCAGAAAAGTCACTAGACGACAAACGGACATTTGTAAAGGACAATAAACTGTGCTACGGGTGCTTAAAGGTGGGCCACAATGCCAAAGACTGTCGTCATCGCCACACATGTGACACTTGCAAAAGACGACACCCCACTTGTTTGCACAATGAGAATCACAAGGCAAATGAAAGACCTCAGAGCTCCACAAACATTACACCAACCACAGAAAATGATACTATGGCAGTCACAGCTCTGAACGTCACAAAGGTGGGTCAATCAGGTAGTACCTCCATGATTGTTCCTGTGTGGGTTTCCACTACCCAGAGACCTTCTAAAGAGCAGTTAGTGTATGCTTTATTAGACACACAAAGTGACAATACATTTGTTAGTGAAGAGGTAACTAACCAGTTACAAGCAGACTCTCATCCAGTTAATCTAAAACTAACCACAATGCTGGGAGTTCACATGACAGTCAAAAGTCAGAGAGTACCAGGGTTACGTGTGAGAGGTTACAACTCAGATGTTTGTATTGACCTTCCGCCCTCTTACACAAAGGACTATATTCCGTTTAATTATGACAACATACCCACGAACGAAACTGCAAAGCAATGGCCCCATCTGTCAGAGATTGTTGATAAGATACCTCCTCTTCTGAGCTGTGATGTTGGACTACTCATTGGATTTAACTGTTCCAGAACTCTAGCTCCAAAACAGGTTCTACTTGGAAAGGACAATGAGCCATTTGCAATCCAGACAGAGCTAGGGTGGAGCATTGTCGGTGGCTCCACATCAGAGTCAAATGAAACTGAAACAAGTCTGTGCCACAGAGTCATGGTAAAAGAACTACCTCCTGTAACACCTATGGATGTTATCAAAGTTCTTGAGTCTGATTTTAAGGATGCAAAAGCAAGCGACAAAATAGTCTCACAAGAAGATCTCATTTTTCTAGACAAACTCAAGGAAGGAATAAAGAAAAATGCACAAGGATACTGTGAGATGCCTCTTCCATTCAAACAAAGGCCACACTTATCAGACAACAAAAGGCTTGCAGAAATTAGACTCGAACACTTAAAACGAAAGTTCAACAAGGATGAGAAATACAAAAGGGACTATGTTGCATACATGAATGACATAATTGAAAGAGGAGACATCGAAGAAGTACATAACGAAGGAATACAAGGTGAACAATGGTACATCCCGCACCACGGGATTTACCATCCCAAAAAGCCCACAAAACTGCGTGTCGTATTCGACTGTTCAGCTAAACACAACGGAACAAGTCTCAATGATCATCTCCTCCAAGGGCCTGACTTAATAAACAATTTGACTGGCATTCTCTTGAGGTTTAGGCAGCATTCCATTGCTTTAATGTGCGATATATAAAAAATGTTCCATCAGTTTCATGTCGATGAAGGGGACAGGGACTATCTGCGTTTCCTCTGGTGGAAAAACGGTGATACAAGCACACAACCTCAAACCTACAGAATGAAGGTACACCTTTTCGGTGCGGCATCGTCTCCAGGCTGTGCGAATTACGGACTGAAATATTTGGCCAAAGAGCACTGTGTCTTGTACCCAGCAGGTTCACAGTTCATGGAGAAAGACTTTTATGTCGATGATGGAGTTACAAGCACAAACACAGTGGAAGGAGCAATACAGTTGGCACAAGAGGCCAGAGAAATCTGCAGCAAAGGTAACCTCCGTCTTCACAAGTTCATTTCTAATGATCTCACTGTTTTGCGAAGTATCCCTCCATCTGAATGTGCTGTAAACACAAACACAAGGGACTTAACATTCAAAGACATGCCACAAGAAAGAGCACTAGGCATCCAATGGAACATTGAAAAGGACTGTTTCAAGTTTGACAACACACTAAAAGTACAGCCAGCCACACGCAGAGGCATTCTGTCCACTGTGGCGTCAATATATGACCCGCTTGGATTCTTAGCGCCATATGTACTGAACGGAAAGAGAATCTTGCAAGAAATGTGCCAACACGGTATCGGATGGGACGACCCCCTACTGAACACACTCAAGCCAAGGTGGGAGAGTTGGCAAAGTGACTTTGTAAATCTAGAAAAATTAAACATACCTCATTGTTATCTACCTGCTAGTTTTGGTGAGCCTAAAGAAATAGAGTTGCACCACTTTTCAGATGCGAGCTCAAGTGGATATGGACAATGTAGCTATCTGAGAGCTAAAAACGCTAAAGATGAGATTCACTGCTCTCTGGTAATAGCAAAAGCACGAGTTTCTCCTACTAAACTCACCACGATCCCCAGACTTGAACTCACAGCAGCTGTAGTTTCGGTCTCAGTCAGTAACATGTTACGGGAAGAACTGTGTTATGATGTGAAAGAATATTTCTGGACTGACTCAAAGGTGGTACTGGGCTACATAAATAATGATGCACGTCGTTTCCACACTTTTGTAGCTAACAAGGTCCAAAAGATTAGACAAAGTACAAGCCCTCAGCAATGGTTTTACGTGCCATCAGAAGTGAACCCAGCCGACAGTGCTTCAAGGGGTCTAACTGTCAATGAGTTAGTTAAGTCTAGCTGGTTCACTGGCCCCACCTTTTTGTGGAAAAATGAACTGCCCACACCACAAACTGTTGAGCCGGATCTATCCATAGGAGATCCAGAAGTCAGAAAAGTACAGACAATGTTAACTAAAGTCACAAACACTGCGAGTCTTGCTGAACGTCTAAGTAAGTTCTCGTCATGGTCCAGAGCAATCAAAGCTGTAGCACATCTTATAAGAAGGGCTAAACATATCAAGTCAAATGCACCAGCTACAGTGAGTGAACAGGAAAATGCTGAACTTGTGATCATTTGTGATGTGCAGCATCAAGCATACGAACAGGAAATAAAACTGTTGAACAAAGGAAAACAGCTCCCACGTCACAACAAACTGTTTAAACTGGACATTTTCATGGACACAGATGGTCTCCTCAAGGTGGGAGGGAGACTTCGACATTCACCAACAAGTGACACCTTCAAACATCCAATCGTGATCCCAAAGGATCACTGTGCAGCTAAGCTCATAATATCTCACTGTCATAACAAGGTAAAACACCAAGGAAAGGGATTTACCATAAATGAAATCAGATCTAGTGGCTACTGGATTCCAGGAATGAGTAAAACAGTTGCTTCATACATCGGTCAGTGTGTGACCTGCCGCAGACTCCGCAAAGCTCCAGAGGGTCAGAGGATGAGTGACCTACCTCCACAGCGCTTAGAGCCCTCTCCTCCCTTCACACACTGCGGCATGGACTGTTTTGGTCCGTTTGTGACAACAGAAGGAAGGAAACAACACAAATGGCATGGACTCTTATTTACTTGCTTTTGCTCTCGTGCCATCCACATCGAGCTATTAGAGGACTTGTCTACTGATGCATTCATTAACGCATTAAGGTGTTTCATTTCAATCAGAGGTGCAGTCAGACGAATCCAATGTGACCAGGGAACAAACTTTGTTGGCGCTCAAAATGAGTTTAAAGCAGCCTTAAATGAACTAGACATTCAGAAGCTAAGTACTTACTTATCCGAAAGACAATGTGACTTTGTGATGAATGCACCCCACTCCAGTCATGCAGGGGGAGTGTGGGAGCGTCAGATAAAGACTGTCAGAAGTGTACTGAATACCACTCTGTCACTTGCTCATGGTAGACTCAATGATGCTTCATTAAGGACTCTATTCTATGAAGCCATAACTATAGTCAACAGCAGACCCCTAACTATAGATAACTTGAACAACCCTGACAGCTTAGAACCACTTACACCCAATCACCTGCTCCACATGAAATCCAACGCACCGTTGCCCCCACCTGGCACGTTTCCAAAGGAGGACCTATATGGCAAAAAGAGATGGCGCCGTGTGCAGTTCCTTGCAGAGCAGTTCTGGAGCCGCTGGAGACGGGAATATGTTCACAACATCATTTCAAGGCAAAAATGGCATTCACCAAAAAGGAATCTAAAAGTAGGTGATGTTGTGTTAGACATGGATGAACTAGCGCCCAGAGGTGAATGGAGACTTGCAAGAGTTTTAGAGATTGTTAGTGGAAAAGATGGACTTGTGCGAAGAGCAAAGATTTCGCTTGGAGAAAAGAGACTAAATAACAAAGGTCAACGCTCTAGTAAGCTATCAGTTGTAGAGCGTCCAGTACAAAAACTGGTCTTGTTGTTAGAAAGTTCTTAAGGCGACCTCTTTATATGGGTTCTTTTGCTTGAGAAAATTATTTGTTGATGTTCTTATGGAACCCAAATACTCATAATTTTGGTGGGAGTGTAAATAACCCTATGTACATTTCTTCATTTGCTTATATTTTATTTTGGAGCTTATTACTTTTATGTACTATCAGTTACGGTTAGCTTCCTGTTTGATATTCGGTGCTTTTATTTTGAAGGAACTTCCGGTTATAACCGTTAGCGTGAGCAAACTAATGGCGGCAAAAGACGGGGAAGAAAAGGTTGTGACAAAAAATAAAACGTATTTGTTATTAGCAGCCCCCTTGATAGAGGCACAAGGTATGTTTAATATGTAAATATGACAATTTGAATTTTTGTGTTAACATGTATGTATATTTTGTAGAATTTATTGCCAAGAGTTAAGGTTATTTTCAGCTAACAGTTGTAAGAGTATGGACTTTAGCTTATACAATGTTTTTCTGTGTGGTTCCCAGCTCTTATGGTGAATTTGAGGGTTTACTGCCATTAAACCTAAAAAATCATCAGTAAAGTGTCATCCTTCATTCGGGGGGGTATGCTACACCCTTATTACAGCTTTGCATGCGTCCCACAGTATTAAAGGGGATACTTCTCCATTATTATTTTCTTCCAAATATCTGAGAATATCTGATTCCAATTCATCTTTCAGTGGTCCTTTCAGCACACTTGAATTTAACCTCCAAGAAAATGTATTATTTGTGTATTTTTGAATACTTAAGTCCATATAGATCGGACTGTGGTCAGAGAGAGCCATCAGTCCTATTTTACATGTTTTTACTCTTCCAATGTCTCTATTAAACATAAAAAAAATAGTCAGTCCTTGAGTATGATGAATGTGGTGCTGAGTAAAATGTATAATCTTTTACACTGGGGTTGAATTTCCTCCACACGTCACAGATTCCCATTTCTTTTAGTACCGTAGCATCCGAGTTTTTCTACTTTGAGTGTTATTTTGATGTGGAGAATTACCTGATGCATCCCAGTATGGATTCAGTCTTAGATTGAAGTCTCCACCACATATCACTAAACCTTGGGCTTTTGTTATCATTAGGTCAAATACATTTTTATAAAATTTCCAGTTAGCCCCTGGAGGTGCATATACATTCAGCAGGGTGATATCTTCTCCCTCTAGCCGACCAAGTACCATGCTGAATCTCCCTTCTTTATCTTTGTGTTCTGATTTTTTTTCAAATATAATTTTGGTTGAGATCAATGTCGCTACCCCCCCTCCTCCTCCCTGACTTATATGAAGATGAAGAGATCATTTTAAACCCTTGTCTATTAAGTTTAGTGTGTTCCACGTCTGTTAGGTGGGTTTCC
Organism: Pholidichthys leucotaenia; assembly: GCA_020510985.1. NCBI lineage: Eukaryota > Metazoa > Chordata > Actinopteri > Cichliformes > Pholidichthyidae > Pholidichthys > Pholidichthys leucotaenia. The sequence continues at coordinate 207,712,825 of CM035839.1, forward strand.
TGTAAAAATATTATTCCTGCTTTGTCTTTTTTCATTTTGCCTAGAATCTTGGATCTTTTAACTGGATTCAGGATCCCTTTTACATTATATGAGATTATTTTGGTTACACCCTGTTTCTCCATTATGTTGTCTTATTTAGTATAACAGTGTGGTGGCCCTCTTTTATGTTATTCAGAAACTGAAAGAACATTAATGTGGAGAGCGTGAAATGAAGAGGCTGAATTTATTTCTCAATTCAGGTTTATTAACAGTCACGTGTCTCCAACATCTTCTCAAACAGAAAGAGAACTAACTTCCCACATCTCCCCTTTTTATACCTGGGACATCAGAGTACAGAATCACATTGTCATTCACTCCCCAGAGACAATACATCACCCCCCCAGGTCCTCTCTTCTCCACCTAAACCCTGGTGGTCAGGAAGTCTTCTCAGAGCCATTTCTAAAGACACATTTCACACCCTCCTGTCATCCCCAGGAGGTCCAGACTTATTGTTCCTTCTAAGACGTGAGGTAACAGTGATATACATATGCAGCCTAAGCATCTCAAAAGTAATATACATATGCAGCTTAAAGTAGAACTGAACTGAACGGCATTGAACGGCACTGGGTGATAGTACATACAATTATAAAGATAATTTATCATTGGAACCCCCTCCACAAATTCCGGAATCTTGGAGAAAATCGCGATTTTGAATTTCCCGCCCTGAAAAATAAAACAAATCCGCCGAAGTGCAGCCGGAGTTCCGCGTGACGTCACGAGTGTGACCCAGTCCTCATGTTTACCATTGCGAGCACGTCGACACTGGTTGTTTTTGGTGCATTTTGTCGTGATAGTCGACTACAAAACACTTCCAACACCTGGGAAGATCTGTTCAGTGGCCAAGGAAAGCTGTCATGGCGACGAAAGAAAAGAAAGGGGGAGGAAAAGCGACCGGGAAGCGATGCGTTTCTAGATATACAGTGATCCCTCACTTATCGCGTTTAATGGGGACCAGAACCGACCGCGAAAAGTGAAAAACCGCGAAGTAGCGTCACCCCCCCCCCCCAAGGGCGTCACAAGCACTATTTTGCACAAAAAGGCACAAGAGAACAGCGAAAAGTGCCACTAAGCAACACGAGCGATAAAGAACAATGAATGCGGTCTTCCTTCGCTGGGTAAAACGTCTCGGCCAATCAGCTTGCGAGGTAAAACGTCTCGGCCAATCAGCTTGCGAGATTCCCGAGCGGTGAAGAGGTGGGCAGAGAGGAGTGGAGCGGTGGTCAGAGAGGTAGATTTTGAGTTGTGCGGGCTCTCCGTGTTGATACCTGATGTTCTAATGAGAAGGCAGGGAGACTACATTAGAACATCAGGTATCAACACGGAGAGCCCGCTCTCCCCGGCTCCCCAGCCCGCTCGGGAATCTCGCAAGCTGATTGGCCGAGACGTTTTACCCAGCTTCGCTCCCTGCCTAGCGCCTATACCCAGCGAAGGAAGACCGCATTCATTGTTCTTTATAGCTCATGTTGCTTAGTGGCACTTTTCGCTGTTGTCTTGTGCCTTTTTGTGCAAAATAGTGCTTGTGACGCCCTGGGGGGGGAGGTGATGCTACTTCGTGGTTTTTCACTTTTCGCGGTCGGTTCTGGTCCCCATTAAACGCGATAAGTGAGGGATCACTGTAATAAGTTGGAAAAATGCTGATGTTTTTTTTTCCCTTTCTTTTTTATTGTTAATTTTCCTTATCCTGACACCCCAAACATGCCAAAGTAAAGACTCACCATTCTGTATTCAATAAGCGACTCTCCTCCCCATCACTGCTGCGGTCTGAGTCGGTGCCGGAATCCCCCGAAAATTCTGGCTCTAATCTGTACGGTTCGATGCCTCCCTCGCTCTCTTCCTGTTCACTTGACACTCCTGCATCCTCCTCTGTCTTGTCACCGATCCTGAATGCCTCTTCACTCTGAAAACTCTGGTGTTCTTGACTGCTGGAACTGCTATCATCTGCCATTGTTGTTTTGATAAGGGTCACACTCGTGACATCACGCAGCGTCGTCTGCACTACTTCCGGTTTGTTTGGCACTGCCAGCCAGAGGCAAAAGTTTATCGGCTTATAGCTTGGCCATCGCACGGCCTAAAAATTTCTTTTATGTGTTGAAAAATACAATAGGTAATAAGGAATTAATCTGCTATTCTACTTTTTTGGCAAAAAGGTGAGTTCAGTTCTACTTTAAGCATCTCAAATATGTGTGCCACAATTAAGAACATAAAAAACATTAAGAACATAGTATATAAAACTTTAAAACAAAAAACTGACAAAAGATCTTCCTGAGCTGAGGTCTTTTTAGTGACCTTAGAAGAGCCTTGATGGTGTGTTGGCTCTGAGGGAAATTCCTCAAACTCTGTTACATGTTGAGGGCCCTATCTTACTCCTGTAAGTTGTCCCATGTTTTTAACGTGAATTTCAGATCCCAATCCGAACTTGTAATGATTTTATTTTATTTTTTTATGCCTATACCCTATGAAATTGTGTGCAACCTCCCACCACCATCACAGCAAGCAGTCACGTTAATACAGTATTTGTTAGTGTGGAGAGATCATGTGGTTCATTGTCACATTTCTATTTTAACAAGATTTTTTCTTTTTTTTAAAGACTTATTTGTTTCTAATATTATGTCTGTTCCATGAAATGTTTTACCACTTGATACTTGCTGATTCTGCATCTCCTTTAATGTTTGTTACCTTGTAGGAGGAGGGTTGGATGCGCAGACTGACTAAAAATATCGTTATTCCCTCCTGAAAACGCTCAGTTTTTCCTTATAGCTCTGGCGCTGGGTTTCCCGCTGCTGGCCCGTGGATTTTGATGGTCTCTGTGTGGACCACATTTGAGCCTTGATTCTTTCGATCGGGTCTGCTGCGGGTTTATACACTGTTACCGGGAGCCCTCTTCTCGCCATATCTGTGGTTGCTTCTTCTGCCGAGTTGTAGAGACACGTCTCATCTCCGTAAAACACCCTCAGCTTCACCGGAAATGGAGTTTGAAAGCGCAGTTTCTTCTCTCGTAGTACCTTTTTAGCGTTGTTGTATTCCCGACGCTTTTTAAGGACCTCCGGGGTGTAGTTGTGCTCCACAAAAACTTTTCTCTCTTGGTGCATAAATCCTTTTTTCTGCCAAGCCAGTCTCAAAACCTTTTCTTTTATTCTGGAATTGGAGAACTTCACCACCACCAATCTTGGAGGCGCTTCCGCCGACAGCCTTGGGGCTAATGTACGGTGCGCCCTTTCTATCTTCAAGTCGGTGGATTGGGGAATTTCCAACTTCTCTCTCAGTATGGATTCCACGCATGCAGCCATTGTGGTGAAACCATCCTCGACTCCTTCTTTCAGACCATGAATTCTTATGTTGTCTCTTCTTAGTCTTCCTTCTTGGTCGGTTAGCTTAGCCTCCAGTCTTGACTGTCGTTTAAGTAAATCCAGCACGGTTTCTTCCAGCCCTTTTATTCTTTCCTCTGCTTCCATGATTCGGTCCTCAGCCTGGTCCACTCTGCTGTTTGTCCTTTTTATTTCGTCTTTAATTTCACGAAATTCGGCCCAACACTCTCGGCGAAATTGTCTTAATTCTTGAAGTACCATTTTTAAGCTAACCTTGTTGCTAGCTTCATTCAGTTCCTCTGCTTCTGAATGGATGTCCTCCGGGTCAGATTCTCCGGCCGATGCGTGTCTTGGCCTGGTAAATGTCGATCTCTTCTGTTTTCCTTTAGGCATAATGACTTTGTCTTTTGTTTTTCACTCTTCCAAAAATCCGTTAAATCTGATTTTCAAGGTATTTTCATGGATCGGGTCTGGGAGCTTCAGTGTTAAGCTGCTCTCACCATGGTGTCCAGCATTGAAAATAATTTTTTAAAACATTTTTTTCATGGAGTTTCTCACATGTCCACTGACGTGGACAGCATGCATTTGAGTTTTCAAAGAAGCAATATACATTCATCCATTCATTACTTATCCGGGGTCTGGATTGTGAGGGCATCAGTCTAAGAAGAGAAGCTTAGACTCCCACCTGATCCATACAGAAAAGAATAGAATAGAATAGAATACACTTTATTGTCATTGTACAGTTGTACAGTACAATGAAATTGTGGGTGCTCCACCAGGCTACTGCACAATAAAGAGTGAAGGATTACATAAAACATGGTTACAGAACACATGATTAAACACACGACTGAAAAAAAATAGCCCACGATTCTGGAAATATACACAGGTATGGTAGTGGGTTCGTGGATGGAACTACAGTTAGGCCCAAAAATATTTGAACAGTGACACAAGTTTTGATATTTTAGCTGTTTAACAAAACATATTCAGGATACAATTATATAATCAATATGGGCTTAAAGTGCAGACTCTCAGCTGTAATTTGAGAGTATTCACATCCAAATTGGAGCAAGGGTTTAGGAATTACAGCTCTTTAATACGTAGCCGCCTCTTTTTCAAGGGACCAAAAGTAATTGGACAATTGACTCAGAAGGCTGCAAAAAAAAATAACAAGGCTGCATGGGCTCTTCCCTCGTTAACCTGTCATCAATTAAGCAGTTAAAAGGTCTGGAGTTGATTCCAGGTGTGGCGTTTGCATTTGGAAGCTGTTGCTGTGAACACACAACATTCGGTCAAAGGAGCTCTCAATGGAGGTGAAACAGACCATCCTGAGGCTGAAAAAAAGAAGAAATCCATCAGCGAGATAGCAGAAATGTTAGGAGAGGCCAAATCAACAGTTTGGTACATTCTGAGAAAAAAAGAGTGGACTGGTGAGCTTGGGAACTCAAAAAGGCCTGGACGTCCACGGAAGACAACAGTGGTGGATGATCACAGAATCCTTTCCATGGTGAAGAACAACCCCTTCACAACATCCACTCCAGTGAAGAACACTCTCCAGGAAGTAGGTGTATCAGTATCTAAGTCTACCATAAAGAGAAGACTTCATGAGAGTAAATGCAAAGGATTCACCACGAGGTGCAAACCATGAATTAGCCTCAAAAATAGAAAGGCCAGAATTGACTTTGCCAAAAAACACCTGAAGAAGCCAGCCCAGCTCTGGAACAGCATTCTTTGGACAGATGAGACTAAGATCAACCTGTACCAGAATGATGGGAAGAAGAAAGTTTGGAGAAGAATTGGAACAGCTCATGATCCAAAGCACTATATCTTCTATAAAACATGGTGGAGGCAATGTGATGGCATGGGCATGCATGGCTTCCAATGCCACTGGGTCACTTGTGTTTATTGATGATGTGACAAAAGACAGAAGCAGCCGGATGAATTCTGAAGTGTATAGGGATATACTTTCTGCTCAGATTCAGCCAAATGCAGCAAAGTTGACTGGACGGCGCTTCATCAATGATCCAAAACATACTGTAAAAGCAACCCAGGAGTTTTTTAAAGCAACGAAGTGGAATAGTCTTTAATGGCAGAGTCAATCACCAGATCTCAACCCAATCGAGCATGCATTTCACTTGCTCAAGACAAAACTTAAGGCAGAAAGACCCACAAACAAGCAACAACTGAAGACAGCTGCAGTAAAGGCCTGGCAAAGTATCACAAAGGAGGAAACCCAGCATTTGGTGATGTCCATGGGTTCCAGACTTCAGGCAGTCATTGCCTGCAAAGGATTCTCAACAAAATATTGAAAAGTAACATTTTACTTAGGGTAATGTTTATTTGTCCAATTACTTCTGAGCCCCTGAAATGAGGAGCGTTTGTATAAAAATAGCTACAATTCCTACATGTTTAATCATATACTTTTGTTCAACCCCTTGAATTAAACCTTAAAGTCTGTGCTTCAATTCCGTTGTAGTTGTTTCATTTCAAATCCAATGTGGTGGCATGCAGAGCCCAAATCATGAAGATTGTGTCACTGTCCAAATATTTCTGGGCCTAACTGTATGTACATAAGAGTGCAGAACACACAATTGAGTAAAATGGTCCAAGGATTATGGAAAATATACATAGTAGTGGTTTCACGGATGGGTCAATATACATAAAAGTGCAAAATGCAAAGGCAGGTGTGTTACTGTGATAATTAAAAAGGTCCTCAGTTCTTAGCACACAACTCTGGGGTGAGCCAGTGCTGACAGACAGTGTGGAGGAGTGATGGGGGCCGAGTCTGACTGTTTGTGGGCGGTTGGTGAGAAAGTTTTTTATCCAGGAGCAGGTAGATAGATAGATATGGGCTATAGATGGGCTGCACGGTGGCGCAGTGGTTTAGCACTGTGGCAGCACAGTTTACCCTTGGCCGGGGGATCGCGGGGATCGTGAGATCGTGGGTTCAATCCCAGCCCCCGACCAACAGTGAGCTGTGTGGAGTTTGCATGTTCTCCCCGTGTTGCGCGGGTTTACTCTGGGATTTCTCCGGTTTCCTCCCGCATACCAAAAACATGTAGGTTTAGGGCGCTCGCGCATGCAGCGACCGGCAGCCAGTGGCTTGTCACCAGACTGCAAACCAAATCTACCTACGGGTACAAATAAGTAACAAAAAAAAAAAAAAAGAAAAAAAAAAAAAAGATAGATAGATAGATAGATAGATACTTTATTTCGAACAAAAAAGTACAACAAAAACAAAACAAATGACAAATGCAATAAAGTAACAGTATACAGTGTTCGAAAGGGAGAAGGAAGAAGTGAACACTTATTAATTCCATCTCCTCTTTTCCATAAATGCACCCATGTGAATTATATACAAATTACCACCTTTAAGACCCCAAGTAAACAATTTACTGTATTTTTTACATATCAACATTAACACCCATCCATCCTAACATACATTGATGTCCATACATCAAAACCAGCCTCAAACAACACAGATCATCTGGAGGAGTTGCAGTTTATTGATCAGGATGTCCGGGATGATGGTGTTGAAAGCTGAGCTATAGCCCACAAAGAGCATCCTCTTGTAGCTCCTTGGGTTTTCCAGGTAGCTTAGCGCTCTGTGGAGTGTGGTGGCGATGGCGTCTTTTGTAGACCGGTTCTTCCTGTAGGCGAACTGGTGGGGGTCGAAGATGGGGGGAAGACAGTCCTTGATATGCTGGGACACCAGTCACATGAAACACTTCATGACTACAGATGTGAGTGCGATGGGTCTGCAGTCTTGCAGGCTGTCAATTACAGACTTTTTGAGGATGGGGATGATGGTGGTGGTGGTGGGGGGGCACTGTGTACCTGCACCGAGTAGGCAGGAGTGGGCAGTGGCGTATGTCAGAGAGAGGTTGAATACACAACTTGGTGAGGATCCCTTCCAGCTGGTCTGCACATGCTTTGACCACCGCTCCTGGGATGCTGTCAGGACCAGCAGCTCTGTGAGGGTTCACTGCTCTCAGTTGCCTCCTCACCTCATGCACCTGTAGAGAGAGAGGGGAAAGGGGGAGGGGGGATGAGTTGGGGGGGTGAGCTCAAACCGGGCAAAGAAGCTGTTAAGCTCCTCTACCAGAGTGAGGCTGCTGTCCAATTTTGGGGGGGACTGGCCCTTGTAGTTGATGAGGGCCTGGATGCCTCTCCACATCTGTCTGGGGTTGTTGTCCGTGAGGAAGCCCGCTACTTTCCTCCTGTAGATGCTCTTAGCATGTTTTATGCCTTTTCTCAGGACAGACTTGGTGTAGGAGTCCAGGTTATGCTGTTCAAAGATGTTCCAATCTGTGCAGCTAAAGCAGTCCTGTAGCTGGAGGAGAGCATTTTCAGGCCAGGTTTTAATTATTTGTTTGGTTGGAGGGGAACTCTTCCTCAGGGGGGTGTAAGCAGGCATTAGAAGCAGGGAGAGATGGTCTGATTGTCCAAGGTGAGGGAGGGGGGTGGCTCTGTACACACATGATCCCAGTGATCCCTAATACAGATAGTGGGCCCACTGGAGGGCAGACCCATGTAGCTCATTTGGGCTGAGCCTGGCTGGGTCCCATGGACAGAAGTGGCTTGCTGTCAAGCTTGGCTCCAGGGCAGTGCTCCAGTAACTCCATACTGGTGGGGTATACTGGAGGATCACTGTTGTAACTTTTTCATAGAGATGCACTAGACTGCTCTTTTTTCTGGCTCTTCACCCAAGACCAGTTTGCTACCAGGGGCAAGCTGCCCCAGACAACATAGTTTCTGGGATCAATAGGGCACACAACATTTTGTAGCAAACCTGGAAAAGTTATACTGGCTCCTCAGAGACAGAACTGATATAAAGGCTGGGTGTTTTTTTTTTTTTTAAATCAAGAATCAAAAATCAAGTTTTTCTGTTGTTAACATGTCTGGAACATGTTTTTTTTTGTGACTTACAAGACATCAAGATCAAAATCTCACCACAATCCCAAGTCTGTGTTTTTCTGTTGTGAATTTCCAGTTTGGTAATGCCCCCCTGAAAAGGGTGAGTTTGGATAGACCGTTTGTAGCTATGTAAGTATTCCTGCTTGGCCTGTTTGGTTATAATATTAACCAATCAGATGGATACTCTTGGCTACTGCAGAGGAAGGGGAAGGAGCCGAGGAGCAGCAGGATTGAGGCAGAGCGGATTGGGGTAACAGCAGAGAGAAAGCGGAGAAAGGCAGAGAGGTGGTGGTGGCGGTGGGGGCACCCGATTTGAATGTGGCTGTGCGAGATCACAGTGGCTGTGCGAAATCGAGCTGGAGAGTAGGAGGGACCTAATTTGAATGTGGCTGCTCTCAGCTTCGCTGGCGGACGGGGCACCGCACTGTGAGCTGAGAGCAGCCACATTCAAATACCACCCCTCCCCCCCAGTCGCCGGCAGACGGGGGAGTGGTTGTTAGTAAGAAGTAAACACATATTCGGCACCTTCACATTTATCTCTTGCCTCGACTGTTTTCAGAAAAATGTTTTGCTTTTTACTTTTGAAGATACAGGCAAAACTTTAACATCCGGAAGCATCGTGAATGGACTAGCAGCCGACCCACCAGGCATCGTGGCGACCAATCATGTGCAAGTTCTGCAGGTCGGGGGGCACGGCGACCAATCATGTGCAAGCCTTGCAGGCCACTAATTTGAATATTCATAGATCCACACATACTTAAATAGGTGAAAGATTTAGAAGCTCTTTCCAAGCAATTCTAAGGCAATGAAAGCTTTTTGTGGGTAAAAAGCCACAATATACTATTTTGGGCATTACATATTTGTTTTTGAGGTGGTTTTAGAGCCGCCGGAGTGCGTCTTTAAGAGAAATGAGTGTTTTGATATTTTTTCAATAATCTCATGACTAATTTCAGAAGGTTAAAACCTGCAAACACACTATTTTGGAGTGAATGGACTTCTTGCACAATGTAGTGTGACGTACTGCCACTTTCCAATTACTCCGGTGGTTCACTTCTGGTTCCAATATATCAGAGTTGCCAACTTTTCAGAAAAGCTTGGAGTGAGATTTAGATGGAATTGTGACTGGGGTGTAGGGGTAGAGTGAGCGTGCAGGTACACAGTTCACATAAACAGTTATTTTTTTTTCAACAAATAAACTTCTTTACCTCAAAATAAGTTTTAGAACATTTTTCAGTCTACTTTATGCTACCTTGAGAGCTACTATAACTTATAGTGGGAACAATCTGAAGAATGTCAACACGATCCATCCATCTTCTTCTGCTTAATCCTTTTCTTTAGGGTAAGGGTTAGGGTTAGGGTTAGGGTTTGGGTTAGGGTTAGGGGGGTTGGAGCCTATCCCAGCATCTTTGGGGCGAGAGGCAGAATACACCCTTGACAGATTGCCAGTCCATTGCAGGGCCAACACAGAGAGACAGACAACCATTCACTCTCACAGTCATACCTAAGGACAATTTAGAATCCCCAGTTTGATGCCAATTAACCTAACTTGCATGTTTTTGGCATGTGGGAGGAAACTGGAGAAATCCCGGAGTAAACCCACGCAGACACGGGGAGAACATGCAAACTCCATACAGATCACTGTTGGTTGGGGGCTGGGATCGAACCCAGGAGCCCCCGGCCAAGGGTGAGTTGCTGTGCTGCCGCAGTGCTAACCACTCCGTCACCGCTCTGCCCATGGCAACACAATATTGGCAGTAATTTCCTCATTTTGGAGTTAGAAATAACATTTGTGGTGTGAGAGAGAGACAGTGCAAAAGAGTGAGACTCACTCCAAAAGAGTAAGAGTTCACAATACTGATTTGCCCACTACTTCGTGCTTTATCGTTGTCACAGGACTGAGCACGGGTTCTACTGGGCTCAGTCTCTCAATTTATTTATGTATCTTTCCTGTGTTTTTTCCAAGGGTTGTGGTGTCTTTTTGTGTTCTGTGTCCTGATAATTTATCGTGCTATTTATTATTTATGTGTCAGTATTGTTATATTGTCTAGTCATATTTTTTTGAGACTATTTTGCCTTTCTCTGTGACAGGGCCATTTATTCTTCTATTCCCAGACTCACCCATCTTCCCCTCACAGCCTGTTTCCCCAGTTCACCTCAGCTGTGAGTGATTTTGGTGTTAGGTCTGCCCGCTCCTGGCCACACCTGTTGCTCATCATTCTCCATTCACCTCCTGTTATTTAAGCCGTGCACTCTCACTGTGTTGTGCGGCTAAATTATATTGTCTTGCATTGTCTTCGATTATCTCCTCCCTGCACGTGTCAGCCTCTGAAGTTTTTTTCCTTCTCTAGAGCGCGTCTAGCTCTGAGGCAACAGTGTAAGTTATTCTTGTTTGCTTTTTTGTATTGTGGGCACTTTTTGACATTTACATTGCTTTCGTTAATAAATGTCTTCAACACACCCTGTGCTTGGATCTGTCCTTCCACTCCAAAGGAGTGTGTCATGGGTGGCCCTCACGAGCCACCATAAGACGCCACAAGTCACCGATGAGTTTGCAATGGTGTTTATTAAGGGTAAAGGATAACACAAAGTAACAAAGTAATGAGCCACGGTGGGCTAAGGCACACAACACTAGGCAAGGAAAACATAAGGCTAACACAAAGCTCACTTACGATCCAGACCGTGGACGAGGGATGCTCGTTAACGATAAGAAGACGCGGAATGATAAGGGATATTCGACGAGACTGCCGCATTGGGCTGCATTCAGCGTCCGCTTAAATGCCAGCCACTGATGAGCCGCGAATGCAGCACAGCTGTTCGGTTTTGACAGCAGGAAGTTCCTCCGAGCGCTGTCATAATAAGAGCTTGGGGAGCCAGAAGGTAACTCTGCTGTCAAACCTGGTGGAGAAGATGTATAGCCTGAGCGCGGACGAGATCGGCGCTCGGACCATGACAGTACCTCCCCCGCGAAGGCGGGCTCTGAATGCCCAGGGACACCCAAGCCCCCCCCCCCCCCCCCCCTCCCAGGGTGGGCGGATGGGGGAACGGGCCAGGAGGGAGAGGCCCAGCCATAAACCAAAAGACATAATGAGAACAGAGCACCGGGATGACCAGAAAAAAAAGACAAAACTCCCAAATACATGAATCACACAGGGCACGAAAACAGAAAATACAATGTTCCCAAACGCAAAACCACGATTAAGGCAGACACAAATGAAACAATTACAGGGCATGATAACAGAAAACACAATATTCCCAAATGCAAAAATCAAAGATTAAGGCGGGCTACGAACAAAACAATTACAGGGCAAGATAACAGAAAATACCACATTCCCCAAAGGTACAAAAACACACAGGACAACCAAGACAGAAGAAAAAAAAAACACATTAACACAGGCAACACATAGAACAAGATTATCACCCTGCATGACCTTCAACCCAGACAGTACAGGGAAATGGTGACAGGCAGGGACCAAAAACCCATGGGGACAGTTCCAGTGGTCTCCCTGCGTCCCAAGGCCAACAGGGGAATAAGTGGATCAGAACGTGCTCGGGCGGCCTTCCCCAGTCCCAGGCTCGGAGAATCCAAATCTCTGGCGGCCGAACCAGGTTGCCCCGCAGCAAACACAGAATGTCGGGTGGCCGACCCAAGGCGCCGAACCGACGAAACAGTTTCTCAGGTGGCCAACCCGAGTCCCTCAGCCACCAGAACCATGGAAAAACAGCCCGCGGCGGCCTCCCTGGCGGGGAAAAAACGTGGGAGAGCCGGGCCGAGCGTAGAAGGCTCCCAACGGCCCCTGGCGATGATGAGCAGGGGCGGTGACTTGGATAAGGGGAGAGAAGAAGATGACGAGCCCGTCCAGTGTCAGGTAGCAGGGGATCTGCAGCAACCTCACCGACCTTGAACCCTACTGGTGCTGCACCCGCGATGGACCCCGATTGGGTCACGGCTGCACCCGCGATGGACCCCGAATGGGTCTCGGCTGCACCCGCGTCGGACCCTGACTGGGTCGGCGCAGCTCCAGTACCAACCTCCAACCCCGAACCCAGAACCTCCAGCACAGTGATCGGAACCAGCTCCGCACTGGTGACCCTGGGAGAAGGCTCAGGAGAAAGAAAAGAACCGGGATCAGGATCACTGGTAGCGACAGAGCCCAGCGAGACGAGTTCGGGCGCAGTGGATGGCTGCTCCTGGCTCGTCTTTCCGAGAGACAGGCAAAAGTGCTTCAGAATAGAGAGGAGAAAAACAAGGTAGAGCACTTGCCTGTACTCGGGTTCTGCCGCTGTCCAGGACTCCGACGATCCGGGCTCAGACTGAAGGAGATCGTCTTCTGGCTCCCACTCAGCTACGTCGTGCTCCACAGCTGGCATGATTATTTCCACAGCCTGAGGACCCTCCGGCACTGAAGTCTATGCCGACAACCCGCACGGCGTGGTGGCAGGGGACCCTCGACCCGCTGGATCGGACCGCTCATCTGTGGAGACCCGGGGACGCTTTGTCATCGGTGCAGGCTCCATGCTGCAGTCTGCTCTCCTCCTCTGCCCATGACGTGGCTGCGGAGCTGGAACCAAGCTCTCCAGAGCCGCAGGCTGCCTCTTCATCCAGTGACGTTGGCCTGGCGTCGAGGACCGCTCAGCGGAGGGAGACACAGAGGCAGCAGGTTTAATAATCAGGGCTACAGCAGGTGGTGGGAGTTCGGGGGACTGCGAACCCCGAACTCCGCCCCCAGGAGTCAGACAAGACAAATCACAACTTTGGTGAGAAGAAGGAACTTGCACTTGCCTGTCTCCCGGAGGGAGGATGGTGCCTGCTGTAGGGGACGTTGCTCCTCCCTTTCCCCGCCGGATGGTGACTGAAGGCTTCCTGGAAGGACGAGGAGGAGCCGCTCGCGACGGACCATGAACGGGCTTCACCAGGGCAGGACTCAGAACTTTCTCTGCAGCTGGAGGTGACGTCACAGAGGAGGAGACGACAGCCGAGACAATCCGGGCATGACGAGCTGACGGGACAGCGGGAACAGGTGGCCCGGGGGGTGAGGCTGCGGGGATTCCTTCCTGACGTGACGCCGAAGGAGCAGCTGGCTGGGAGGCAGAGTTCCTCCGACGACCCGGAACAGGATCCGGACGGGGTTCTTGCTGAGGCTTATCTAGGCCGGGGCGCTGACGTCTTTGACGACCCCTAGGTGGCGCGAACTCCTGGGGTGGATCGAGGACAGGAACAGGATCCCAAAGCGGGGAGCGGGGATGCCTTCTCCTCTGCTTCTCGCCGTAGTCCTCCTCTACCATACGGAGAATCTCACGCTGTGCAGCGATGTCGGCCCTCCTAACGTCGACTTCAGGATGGTCGGCATAGCGAGGGAGATGATTGAGGACATCCTCAGCAAGGTCCAGGAACCAGCGTACGTCGCTGTGATAGTCGAGGAGGGAGGCAGCGATGAGCGTTTCGTCCAGGTACTCCAAAGCCTCCGCCAGCCCGTAGTCCCGACTCTGAGCATGGCCCCTCTGCGACAGCATTCTATCAGCACGCAGTACCCAGACAGGAAAGAGCAAATGTCCACTTTATGCAAACTCACGGGGAACGGCGTCTCGGTTTGGCGCCTCCGTTTAGGCACCCTGGCGGCAGTCTACTGTCATGGGTGGCCCTCACGAGCCACCATAAGACGCCACAAGTCACCGATGATTTTGCAATGATGTTTATTAAGGGTAAAGGATAACACAAAGCAACAAAGTAATGAGCCACGGTGGGCTAAGGCACACAATACTAGGCAAGGAAAACATAAGGCTAACACAAAGCTCACTTACGATCCAGACCATGGACGAGGGATGCTCGTTAATGATAAGAAGACGTGGAATGATAAGGGATATTCGACGAGACTGCCGCATTGGGCTGCATTCAGCGTCCGCTTAAATGCCAGCCACTGATGAGCCGCGAATGCAGCACAGCTGTTTGGTTTTGACAGCAGGAAGCTCCTCCGAGCGCTGTCACAATAAGAACTCAGGGAGCCAGAAGGTAACTCTGCTGTCAAACCTGGTGGAGAAGATGTATGGCCCGAGCGCGGACGAGATTGGTGCTCGGACCATGACAGAGTGTATATGACAGAATTTAGCCGCCAGGTAAAAAGATTCAGCGGATGTGTTTGTGCCCTTTTTTTGTCTTTTTCACTCACCTGATCATCATCATGTCCTCGGCGCGCCGGCCTCGTAAGATCATTGGAGGATTGGCAGCGAGGGCCCTGACGGTAGAGGAGGAGTGGGCAGCGGAGTTCATCTGAGATTTTGTAGACGAAGCTCTTGATGCCCGAGGACGCAAAAAGGTATGGGAATGTATGTGCGCAGCGGTGGGAATCCTGGAGGTGCACCCCGGCCTGTGGAGATGTCCCAAATACTCTGAGCTGTTTTCCTTGGTGTCTGCGCTCCAGCAATCATTCCTAGACCTGAAGATAGGAGCATTTTCAGCGGAGCCGAAGTAGGTGCTCTCCATGGCTGAAGCCCGTCCTCTCTTCTGTTTCACCACCACCAGCTCCAGTGGGCGCGCTGCCAGGTTCTAGATGGCGGCATCATCCCGTACCAGACCGTCGGAGGAATAACTCTGCCTCCCTGACAGCCTCTTCTGCAACACCGAAGCAGGAGTTTCCCTCAGCAATGCAGCCCTCCCTCCTCTCTTCTCCGGCTGCCTCTTCAGCTTTCCTGGGTCTGTAGCTGCTGTTCCTCCCTCTCCTTAGGTGTCTTCTCCCACTGCCAAGAGGTCCAATATTTGTTCCCTGGCTGCGTCGGTCCTCCTGACTACAGGGGCAGCTCCTCTACAGTCCTCAGAAGGGCGCACTTTAACCATAGCCATGGAGAGGGACGACACTCCACCCGCTGCAGCAGGCAACATCCTACACCCTGTAAGCAGGCAAGTGTCATTTTTCCCCGCTTTAATATATGATAATATTTCTTGCCTGATTCCTGGTAAGGAGGCTTGGGGTATGCAGTCCCCTGAGCTCCTCCCACCTGCTGCAACCATAAGTTGCTCACCAACTCTCTCTGTGTCTCCTCCATTTCTCCATAAGCGTCCGCCAGCCCCCGAACTGAGCCACCGGATGAAGGAGGAGCCTTTGGTCCTGGAGGAGCCAATACGGAGCTGTTCCCCAGCTATCACACCGGAGGAGCCACCAGTGTGGGTCCTGATGCTGAGAGAAACCGAGACTGCAATGACCAGCATGCCAGATGCGGAGACCACTGCAGCCGAGTGGGAGCCCTAGCTGGACCTCCTGAGGGCCGAGCCCAAAGAATCATCGCTGCCTGGATTGTGGGAGTCCTGGATGGCGGTGGAGCTCGAGCTCAGGCAAGTGCTCTCCTTTGTTTTTCTATTGTCTGTTTTGGAGCAATTTTGCCTGGCTCTTGGTGAAGACAGCCAGGTTCAGCCGCCCGCTGCACCTGAGCTCGCCTCGTCGGGCTCCACCGCTACTGGCGACCCTGACTTCTCTTCTCTTTGTGCTGTGTCTGCGCTCTCCCTCAGGGTTGCTGGAGAGGATCCTTCACCATCTGATGACTCTGAAGAGCCAGGTTTGCCACTGGAGGTCGCTCTGGGTCTGGCTTCTTCTGTCGTTGCGGGCATCCCGGCCCAGGCCGGGTCCTCCATGGGTGTAGCTCATCCCCTGCCGGATGCCGTTGTCTGGGTTCCCCTGCCACTGTCCAGGTCTCCATGGGTGCTGCATCCCATCTGGGTACCATCGTGGGTCCCCAGCTTAGAGCCGACATGGGTGCTGCGTTCCGGTATGGTCCGCCATGGGCGCTACCCCCGAACCCGGGGTCCACCGAGGGTGCAGCATTGGCCCCGCCCGGGTCCACCGAGGGTGCAGTGCTGGCCCATCCGGGGTCCACCGTGGGTGCTGCAGTGCTCCAATCCGGAGCCACCAAGGGTGCTGCAGTGCTCCAGCCGGGAGCCACCGAGGGCACTGCAGTGCCCCAGCCTGGAGCCACCAAGGGTGCTGCTGTGCTCCGGCCAAGAGCCACCACGGGTGCTACTCAACCTCAACCCAATTCCACCGAAGGCATCGTCATCCCCTCTCCTTCCCTGCCAGACGCCGTCGTGCCCCCCTCTCCTTCCCTGCCAGTCGCCATCGGGGTCCCTCTTCTTCCTCTGCCTGACGATGTCATGAGTCCCTCTCCTCCACTCTCCTCTCCAGTAGTGGGTCTACTTGTGGGGGAGCTGCCTCCTGGGCTGTCTGTCCTTGGCTGGTGGCTGAAAAACTCAGGCTGGCCGCCCGATAGACTGTGCCGTTGGGTTGGGTGGCCAATTTTCCCTGGCAGGCACCTGACTCATTCTACCTGGCTGTCTGGCTGGTCTGGGACTTTGGCAGGCTGCCAGACTGGGTGCACCATGCCATCCACTGGGCCTGGGACTCTGGGTGGCCTCTCGAGCCTCCTAGCTCCTGGACTTGGGTTGTGTAACGCTGTGTTTTTTCTGGTGTGGGTCCTGAGCGGACTTTTGTTTCATGCCCTCCTGGCCTGTTCCCCCACCGCCCACCCTGGATGGGTTGTTGTTTTGCTCTGCTGGGGGGGACAGTTTTTTTTCCTTTTTTTTTTGGTGTTATGATGAGGTGTCTGGGTTCCACCCCTTAAAGGGGGGGGGGCTTTGTCACAGGACTGAGCACTTGTTCTACTGGACTCAGTCTCTCAATTTATTTATGTATCTTTCCTGTGTTTTTTCAAAACGTCTGTCTGTTGGTTAGCAAGATAACTCAAAAAGTTTTGGACGGATTTCGATGAAACTTTCAGGCATTGTTGGAAATGGTACAAGAAAGAACTGATTAAATTTTGAGGATGATCCGGATCACTGTCTGCATCCAGGAATTTTTTAAAGGATTCTTTAACATTGTGAGATAGGGCCATTTTCAACACAGACGATGCGGAGAATCACCGTGCTGCAGCGAGAGAAGAAATGCAGCGACTCAGGCAAGGCCTATCCCCAGATGCTATTGAAGCTCGTCAAGCTTAGTTTTATTTATTTATTTTTATTTATTTTTTTTCTTATTACCTCCGCCAGGAGGTTATTTATTTATTTTTTTTAAAAGAAGATCTGCTCGATATTGCCAGTCATGCCTCGTTTGTTTCTAAAAGTGTGAAACACAGAAGGCAACAGAGTGCAGAGTGCATGACAAAGAAAAAAAGGCAGGGAGATAACACAGAGGATGCGAAGAATCACCGTGCTATTGTTAGTCATATGTTTTCATGGTCAAGGAATCTCAAAACGTACACACAAACACTGTATGGGGGGAACTGTGGCCACCATTACGGAAAATGCCATTTTTGTCAATAACTACTGAACCGCTAATCCTATCATTGTCAATCCAATTGCTAGTCATATGTTTTCATGGTCAAGGAATCTGAAAATGTACACACAAACACTGTATGGGCGGAACTGTGCCGCTTGGCGGAGGTCTGCGCTCTCCGAGTGCTTTTCTAGTTATTTATGTGTCAATATTGTTATGTTGTCTAGTCATGTTTTTTGAGACTATTTTGCCTTTCTCTGTGACAGGGCCATTTATTCTTCTATTCCCAGACTCACCCATCTTCCCCTCACAGCCTGTTTCCCCAGTTCACCTCAGCTGTGAGTGATTTTGGTATTAGGTTTGCCCGTTCCTGGCCACACCTGTTGCTCATCATTCTCCATTCACCTCCTGTTATTTAAGCCGTGCACTCTTACTGTGTTGTGTGGCTAAATTATATTGTCTTGCATTGTCTTCGATTATCTCCTCCCTGCACGTGTCAGCCTCTGAAGTTTTTTCCTTCTCTAGAGTGCGTCTAGCTCTGAGGCAACAGTGTAAGTTATTCTTGTTTGCTTTTTTGTATTGTGGGCACTTTTTGACATTTACATTGCTTTTGTTAATAAATGTCTTCAACACAGCCTGTGCTTGGATCTGTCCTTCCGCTCCGAAGGAGCATATATGACAATCGTCAATAAATCAATTTTATCACTTTCACTTATCATTATACATATTGGAAACAGTGTAGTGGTTTTTTTTTCTTTATAAAGTTCGTGTTTCACATTTTGATTGTTATTGTAATCATACTGTGCTGTTTCATTGTTAGCCATTTTAGCTTAGTATAGCACAGCTATGTATTTCTTACATTCCAGTTTGTTATGACCCGAGCGCCGGTTCTGATCGCGCTCGGGTTAAAGTTATGTCTCGCTGCCGGCCTTGACAGCTGCGGGCTGTATTCTGGCCTCACCGGGCTCTTATTGTGAAGGTGCTCGGTGGGGTTTCCGCCTGTCAGCGGTCGGCCAGCTGAGTGTCATTACCGTCGTTAGTGTTTCGCCATATAAGCCCAGCACTGGCGACGGTAAGACGCAGCAGTGTCAGTCGTTATACGTCTGAGCTACGGATGACTTGGACTATCATCTACCTTGTCTGCTTGTTGTTGACCGTCACTTCTCCGGCACCAGTAAGTGAGCTATTAGCCTTACCCCTTCCGGTGAAAGTAGACCTTTGTGTGTCTTTGCTTCAGCAGCCTGTGTAGCTAATTATTTAAACAACCTTTGCCTGTGTATGACCATCTCCTCTTAAGGACCCGTAAGAGAGCTGTCTAGCCTTACGCCTCCGGAAGTGTATGGACTTATGTGTCATTGCCCCTGCATCTTGTGTTGTTAACTTTTCACCGTAATAAAACTTACTGTAAACTCACTGGTGACTGTGTGCGTCTTATGCTGGCTCGTGAGGGCCAGCGCATGACAGTACACTGCTGCCAAAACAGCGTTACGGTGACGCCAACCCGAGACGCTATTCACCAGTGGGTTTGAGTTTTTTTTTGACATTTGCTTTTTCCTGTCTGGGTACTGTGTATGTGAAGAATGCCGTCGCGGAGGAACCGTGTGTGGAGTCCGAGCCACGAGCTGACTGATGTGCTGGAAGTGGTGGATGAGCTGCTCATCTCCGCTTCTCTGCTAGATTATGGCCACGGCATACATTGGTACCTGGACGCCGCCGAGGATATACTTTGTCATCTCTCTCCCCGCTACGCTGACCACCCGGAAGTCGACGCGAGGAGGGAGGACATCGCTGCGCAACGCGAGATCTACCTGATGATGGAGGAGGAACGCGGCATGAAGCAGGAGAAGAGGCACCCCTGCTCTTTGCTCATGGATCCCGATCCTTTCCTCGATCCGTTCCGGGAGTTCGCACCGTCTGGGGGCCGGCGAAGGCGTCGGCGCCGCGGCCGGGCGCATCCTCGGCAAGCTCCTGCTCCGGATCCAGTTCCGGGCCGCCGGGATGACCCCCTCAACCAGCCGGCTGCTGTGAGTGAGCTGAGTCCAGTGCCGGTGGGCTCCGTCCATGGATCCGTTTCTACCACCCAGCGAGCGAGGGAAGGAGCGATGTCCGCTACAGCTGATACCATCCTCCCCCCGGGAGACAGGCAAGTTCAAGTTCACTTACCTATCGATCATAGTGATCTGTCTTGTCTGACTCCTGGGGGCGAAGCTCGGGGTTCGCAGCTCCCTGAGTTTCCTTCCCCAGCTGTAGCCACTTATATTAAACCTGCTGCCTCTGTGTCTCCTCCTGCTGAGCGGTCCTCGGCGTCAGTCCCACGCCATCGAACGAGGGGGAGGCCTGCAGCTCTGGGAAATATCCCGGCCCTGCAGCCTAGCATTGGACAGAGAAGAACGGACTGCAGTGAGGAGCCAGAGCCGACGAGAGAGCATCCCCAGGGTTCCTCAGGGATGCAGCCCGAGTCAGCAGGTCCAGGGTCCTCTGCCCCCACGCCATACGGGTTATTGGCGTGGACGCCTGCGCGTGAGGATCCAGCTGCAGAGACCATCAGGCCGGCTGTAGAACCCGACGCAGCCGAGTGGGAGCCCGACGACGAGCTTCTCCTTGAACCTGGATCGGTGAAGTCCTGGACGGCTCCAGAGCCTGAGTGCAAGCAAGTGCTCTTTCTTGTTTTCCTGTATGGTGTGTTAGAGCATTTTTGCCTGCCTCATGGGGAGGCGAGTGAGGGGCAGCCGTCCGCTGCACCCGAGCTCGTCTCGCTGGGCTCTGGCGCTGCTGGTGGAACTGATCCCGGTCCTCTCTTGTTTTCTGAGCACCTCCACAGCGTTACCGGTCCAGAGCCAGTCAAGGTCACGGGACTGGGGGTTCCAGGTTCGGAGATGGAGGTCGTCGCCGGAGCAGTCCTGACCCAGTCGGGGTCCGACGTGTGGGCTGAGATGACTCAGTCGGGGTCCGACGCGTGGGCCGAGGAGACCCAGTTGAGGTCCGACGCGTGGGCTGAGGTGACCCAGTCGGGGTCCAACGTGGGTGCAGCGGTGACCCAATCGGGGCCCGTCCTGACCCAGTCGGGGTCCGACGCTTGGGCTGAGGTGACCCAGTCGGGGTCCAACGTGGGTGCAGCGGTGACCCAATCGGGGCCCGTCCTGACCCAGTCGGGGTCTGACGCATGGGCTGAGGTGACCCAGTCGGGGTCCAACGTGGGTGCAGCGATTACCCAATCGGGGTCCGACAAGGTTCAGTCGGGGTCCGACTCAGGTGTGGTTATGACCCAATCGGGGTCCGACAAGGTCCAGTGGGGGTCCAGCGCAGGTGCGGCTGTGACCCAATCAGGATTCGAGGGGGTTCAAGTTTTTGGTTGTCCCCCTCTCAGGAGCCACCAGCTGGGGGCCGTGAGAGGTTCTTGTTTGACGGTCTGGCGCTCCCCTGTTTTGTCGTGTTCAGGTGAGCGGCTGCATGCAATCCCTCCACGGTCCTGGTGGCTGTGGGATGCGGGTCGGCCACCTGAGGAACTGCCTGGAGCGTTCGGCGTCTTGGGTTGGCCACCCAATAAACTGTGTGTGTTACGGGGTGACCTGGTTCGGCCACCAGAGGACTTGTTTCTGGGGGCATGGGACTGGGGCAGGCCACCTGATTATCATGTACTGTGGGACTATCTGTGGGCCCATACGGGGCCTGGTCATGTGAAGTACGTCTTGAGACTTTTGTTGTTTCTCAAAGTCATAGTCTTAGTCAGGTCTGAGCAATTTTTAGATTGCCTCTTGTTTTCTTGTAAGCCAAAGTCATAGTCTTAGTCAGGTCTGAGCAATTTTTTAGATTGCCTCTTGTTTTCTTGTAAGCCAAAGTCATAGTCGTAGTCAAGTCTGTGCAATTTTTGATTGCCTCTTGTTTTGTTTTTTTTGTTTTTTTTTTTCTTCTTTGTAAGCCACAGTCTTAGTCACAGTCTAGTTCTGAGCAATTTTTGATTGCCTCTTGTTCTTGTTCTTTTGGAAAACCATAGTCATTGTCATAGCCAAAGCTAAGCAATTTTAGATTGCTCCCTGTGTGTTGGTGTGGTTTTTTTTTGTTTTGTTCGTGTTTTGAAAGCCATAAGTCAGGTAAAGCAATCTATATTGCCTTTTGTGTTTTGTATTCATAGTTTGGTCAAGTCTTGTCTTTGTTTTGTTCTCCCCTCCTTTCTTGAGGGGCTATTGTATGAGGATTTTGTTCTTTGTTTCCAGGTATTTTCATGTATTTTTTTTTTTTTGGTTTCGTATGTTTTTTTTTTTTTTTTTTGGTCTGGTCATGGTCTTGTTCAGGGGTTGGTTTCTCTCCCTCCGCACCTGTCCTCCCACCTCCCACCCTGGGGGGGCGGGGGGGGGCAGGGTGGTTCCTTGGGGCGTTCAGAGTCCGCCCGTGGAGGGAGGGTACTGTTATGACCCGAGCGCCGGTTCTGATCGTGCTCGGGTTAAAGTTATGTCTCGCTGCCGGCCTTGACAGCTGCGGGCTGTATTCTGGCCTCACCGGGCTCTTATTGTGAAGGTGCTCGGTGGGGTTTCCGCCTGTCAACGGTCGGCCAGCTGAGTGTCATTACCGTCGTTAGTGTTTCGCCATATAAGCCCAGCACTGGCGACGGTAAGACGCAGCAGTGTCAGTCGTTATACGTCTGAGCTACGGATGACTTGGACTATCATCTACCTTGTCTGCTTGTTGTTGACCGTCACTTCTCCGGCACCAGTAAGTGAGCTATTAGCCTTACCCCTTCCGGTGAAAGTAGACCTTTGTGTGTCTTTGCTTCAGCAGCCTGTGTAGCTAATTACTTAAACAACCTTTGCCTGTGTATGACCGTCTCCTCTTAAGACCCCTAAGACAGCTGTCTAGCCTTACGCCTCCGGAAGTGTATGGACTTATATGTCATTGCCCCTGCATCTTGTGTTGTTAACTTTTCACCGTAATAAAACTTACTGTAAACTCACTGGTGACTGTGTGCGTCTTATGCTGGCTCGTGAGGGCCAGCGCATGACACAGTTTCCAAATAGGGCTGTCTACACATCCGGGTACTTATATTTGAACACGCTCACTGTAAGAGCATGGCAGTAAGAAAAAATGGCAGTTTCCTATTGAAACAAGACGGCATATCAATATTATGATGAGCTTTCACCGCAAGATCAGATCAGATATGATCAAAAACTTTAAATCTGTGATCTCAAAAAGTGTCCCTACCAACTTCAAAGGAGAAACAATCAAGACTGACCGAAGCCACCGCGCCCTTGGCTGCCGCCCCCCTCCTGGACAGCGGCCTTGAGCCGTTATCATAAAAGTCCACAATTTCCAGGATAAAGTCCGTATTGTGCAAGCGGCGAGGAAGGCCCAAGGTTTGTCATACAAGGGCTCAAAAATCATGATATTTGAGGATTTCTCTACTGCAGCAGTTAAGAAACGTCAGTATTTCTACTCGGTCAAGCAGCAGCTGAAGGAGAAAGGGATTGCTTTAGCGATGCTATACCCGGCTGTCCTCAGGATCCACCACAATGGCCAGGAGAAGTTCTTCAAATGCCCCGGTGATGCTTCCACTTTTCTTAAAAATATCTAATAACCGAAACTTAACCGCTGCTGTTTTCACATATTATATCCTGCTGGTATTCGAGGAGCTATGAATCTGTTTAATTGCACACTTAGATCTTATAAGGGTTGTGTACTCTGCTGAACTCAAAGTTTTTCCCTACTTTTTTAATTTTCTTCAGCACCAACCATACTTCTTATTGCCTGCAGTCTAATGGTTATTATTTTCATCAAATTTTGATGATGGTGGTGACAGTAATAATAATAATGTGTATGTGTGTATATACATATACACACGTGGACAAAATTGTTGGTACCCCTCTGTTAATGAAAGAAAAACCCACAATGGTCACAGAAATAACTTGAATCTGACAAAAGTGGTAATAAATAAAAATTCTATGAAAATTAACCAATGAAAATCAGACAATGCTTTTGAATTGTGGTTCAACAGAATTATTTTAAAAAACAAACTCATGAAACAGGCCTGGACAAAAATGATGGTGTAGAAGAGCTGGAAATAATGAGGCGGTTTTGTATCACAAAAGCAGAGTCTTTAATGAACAACTCTTCTATCTTGTCTCAACATGGTGCAGAGCTTGGCAGAAGGCAAAGAGGAAGAATTCTGCCCAGCTCGCTGGTTAAATACAGGCACACATCCAAGACATGCAAAACACAAGCTGAAATCCCCCGTTATCTAAATCCCCATTAGTCCTGTTAACTCCTCCCTCCGTCTTGGGAGGTGATGGGAAAACCTCTCCTCGCCTAAGGGGGTGAAGGTGTCAAGTCTGTTGCCATGGCGTCCTGTGACGTCATTGGTCTTCACACGGCGGTGAGATTCCTTTGTCCTTTCAGAGGTGTGAAATTCCTTTGCATATGTTGCCCCACACATTTCCACATGCTCTAACGTATGCAGGTATGGAATATATGAGTAATATATACCACAGGCCCCCCAAACAACTAGGAAAGGACACAGAAAGATTCACAGTCTAGGGTAATTACTAAGACATACTACGTGTTACAGCTGTTGTCACAGAAGAAACTTCCAAGCAGCCACGCTCCTAAGAGAGTTCAGTGAAAATATAACAGCATAGTATAATCATAAGTCAGTCCTAAACTGTTGCGGCACAATTAGCGAAAAATTGCAGAGTGGTGTAATCAGTCCTTGTGCAGTCTGGGTTTCAATCTTCTCCCAAAGCTGCTGTAGGCTGGTTTAGGCGTCCTGCTGGGACCTTGTTGTGAGGAATCTGCAGTGTGGGAAGGAGAGAGATTATCTGTTCCCTGCCTGGGGGCTGAGACTTTTTCCTTGGGGGGTCTACCTCGCCGAGGTGCTCGCGCCAACTGTGCAGGTTCGTCTCTCAACAGGAAGGCAGGTTTGAGTCTGTCAATGCTGACCGTTTCATTTCTATCCCCATAATCAAGCACAAAGTGTTTGTCACCATTTTCCAGCAGTCTGAACGGGCCATCGTATACTGGGCGTAACGTTGGTTTAAGGGCTTCATGCTTAACAAAAACAAACTCGGCGTTTTTTAAAGTTTGAGGAACAAAAACTCGCGGAAAGGAGTGATGAGCTGGACCGTGTAGAGAGTCCGGTCCGTTACTGCCTAAAAACCTTGGGACTGGGAGGTGCCCTGGTTCCGGGTTTTCTGGTAAAAATTCACCTGGTAGTCTGATAGGCTGAGCAAAGACTAATTCTGCAGGGGAAGCGTCTAAATCCTCTTTAGGTGCCGCACGCAACCCCAATAAAACCCAGGGAAGTTTATTTACCCAATTTGTGTCCGTTAATGAGGCTCTGAGGGCGGCCTTTAAGGACCTGTGAAAACGCTCGCATAACCCATTAGCCTGAGGGTGATAAGCGGTGGTACGGTGAATTGTTGCCCCTAAACTGTTGGACATGGCTGACCAGAGCTCTGAGACAAATTGAGGCCCCCTATCTGACGTGATGTCTGATGGGACGCCGAAACGTGCCACCCAATTTGTTAGAAAAACGCGAGCGACTTCCTCCGCTGTAGTTGCCGCTAGAGGGACTGCCTCTGGCCAGCGCGTGGTGCGGTCTATCATTGTTATCAGGTGTGTGAAACCCTGGGAGGAAGGTAGTGGCCCCACGAGGTCGACATGAATGTGGTCGAACCTTCTAGCAGGGATGGGAAAAGGCTCCAGAGGGGCTTTTGTGTGTTTGTGTACTTTGGCGCGCTGACAAGGAATGCAAGTTTTTGCCCATTCTTTTACGTTTTTGCGCAGGCCTGGCCACACAAACTTTTCGGCAACCATTTTGACCGAGGCGCGCACACCTGGGTGCGCGAGGGAGTGAATTGCGTCAAAAATACGGCGGCGCCAAGCAGCCGGTACTAACGGGCGAGGTCGGCCGGTTGAAACATCGCATATTAGGGGGGGCACGCCGTCGCGCAACCCTTTTTCCTCCAGCCTTAACCCTGTTGGTCCAGACAGGAGCGCGTGCATGTCCGCATCACTACCTTGTTCTTCCGCCATGGCTGCATAATCTATCCCTTCATGGATAGGTGCTGCATATGTGTTTGCGTTAGAGAAAAGCTCAGCTGCTGAAGCAGTGTAATCTGTCTCCTCGTGCTCTGGCGGTGCCACAGCGCGAGAGAGACAGTCCGCTACTACGTTAAGTTTGCCCGCTACATGTCGAATGTCTGTGGTGAACTCTGAAATCGCAGCTAGCTGTCTTTGTTGTCTGCCCGACCAAGGTTCTGAAATTTTAGCCATAGCAAAAGTGAGCGGTTTATGGTCCACAAAAGCCGTGAAACTCCGCCCTTCTAACCAAAACTGGAAGTGGCGGATGGATAAATGGAGCGCCAGCAGCTCCCTGTCAAAAGTGCTGTACTTGCGTTCCGTCGGGTTTAACGATTTGCTAAAAAATGCTAAAGGTTGCCAGACCCCCTTGACAAGTTGTTCTACAACTGCCCCTATGGCCAAGTCTGAAGCATCTGTGGTTAGAGCAATGCGGGCCGAGGGATCTGGATGGACTAACATTGTGGCGTTAGCTAGGGCGTTTTTAACTTCCGCAAAAGCGCGTTCGCGTTCCGGGGTCCATTCGACCGCGTTGGAAGCTCTCTTTTTTTTGAGCGCGTCATACAGGGGCTGCATGAGCTGAGCTGCATGAGGGAGGAAACGGTTGTAAAAATTAACCATCCCCAAAAATTCCTGTAGCGATTTGACCGTTTGGGGCCGTGGAAAACCTTCTATCGCATGAATTTTGTCTGGAAGCGGAACTGCCCCTTTCGGGGAGACTCTGTGTCCCAAAAAATCAATTTGCGATACGCCGAATTTGCATTTGGCTGGATTAATTATTAATCCGTGCTCTTCTAGCCTCTGAAAAACGGCAGTGAGATGCTGCTCGTGCTCTTCCTCCGATGAGCTGGCTACCAGCATGTCGTCGAGGTAGACGAAAACAAAGGGGAGGTCGCGTAAGACTGCGTCCATCATACGCTGAAAAGTCTGAGCAGCACCTTTGAGGCCGAAAGGCATTCGCAGGAATTCAAAAAGGCCGAAAGGGGTTATAACCGCTGTTTTAGGAATGTCTTCAGCTCGGACTGGAACTTGGTGATAACCGCGGACTAAGTCTATTTTTGAAAAAATGCGCGCACCCGCTAAATGTAGTGAAAAGTCCTGTATGTGAGGAATGGGGTAGCGGTCATGCGCTGTAGCGTTGTTTAATCTGCGGTAATCTCCGCACGGTCTCCAAGAACCGTCGGATTTCGGAACCATGTGAAGTGGTGAAGCCCAAGGGCTCTTTGAACGTCGGACAATGCCTAATTTTTCAAGAGCTGCAAATTCGTCCCTTGCTATGTTGAGCTTGGCCGCGTCTAAGCGGCGAGCTTTGGCAAAAACGGGAGGTCCCGTTGTTGGAATGAAGTGTTTAACCCCGTGTTTGGCTACAGTGGCTGAGAATTTGGGGGTTGTGAGTGCTGGAAATTGGGTGAGGAGTTGCTCAAACTTACCTCCTGCCGTAGTGACGTTGGCCTGCACAAGTGGTGGAGAGACTCGAGCTGAGCAAGGAATAGAAGCAAAAGACAGTGCATTAACCAGGCGCCTATTTGCTAGATCAACTAATAACCCGTGTGCACACAGAAAATCTGCGCCTAACAAGTTAAAACTCACCGCCGCTACAACAAATGTCCATCTGTAGCTGCGGCCGTGAATGAGGAGATGCAGGCTCTTTTCCCCGAACGTGTCGATATCCGAGCCGTTGGCTGCCACTGCTCCATTGCCCCGGGTGCCCATGGCTCGATCTGCGTGGGAGGGCATGACGAAACTCAGCTGGGCTCCTGTGTCGATGAGGAACTGCTTGCCTGTGTGTCCATCCGTCACGTATAACAGCTTATTTTTCTCGCCGAGAACCGCTGCCGTTAACGGCCCTCGGCTTTGGCGTTTCCCGACATCGTAAACTTGCAGGGGGGGAACACATTTCCGGGCTTTCTCGGCGAAGCGGTGATGATAATAACAGACGTCATTCTGTTTGTTGCGCTTGGGCTGCGCTGTTGTCACCGTGGGTTGAGCCTGCTCCGTGGTTTGTGACTCTCCAAGGTTCGGGGCGTCAGTTTTGAGGTCTGCGGATGCCGCTGTGGGTGTCCAATCTCTGCAGGCGTTGACGAGTCGATAAGCCTCGTTGGCCAGCGTGCGGAAGTCCTGATGATTGTTGCACTTCATACTGGCGAGTGTCCCTCTCATGTGTGGTGGTAGCGTGCTGAGGAAAATAAATTGAAAGAGGAAATTATCATTGTCCTTCTCCTTGAGCTGCAGTAAATCCTCCATGAGGGTCTTTGGATTGCCCCCTCTTTGGCCGTAGACTGCCAGGATTTTTTCGGCTCTTTCTTCCGCCGACGGGACGTAATTCGCCACGATGGTCGCCTTGAGTGTCTCATACTTTTCGCCGAGAGGGGGCACTCCAAAGACCCTCATGGAGGATTTGCTGCAGCTCAAGGAGAAGGACAATGATAATTTCCTCTTTCAATTTATTTTCCTCAGCACGCTACCACCACACATGAGAGGGACACTCGCCAGGGACACTGCTATATTCTCCTCTCGGCGCCACACCAGTAGGCTGCCTTTTGCAACAGCGGCTCGATTCCGAGTTTTTTTTCCCTTCCTCTCTCTTTTGATCACTTTTTTTTCACCCCACTTATATCACGGACACACAGATCGTCCCAAATGTCTCCTGAGCCGGTGGACGGAGCCACTGTTTATAGCAGGATACGATACAACAGGGAAGAGCTGCTAGCATTTAACCGCCACCCGGTTCCACTGGAAAAACTCGACATACCGAGAGAATTGAGGCGAAAGCGTCGCGGCTGCTGGGCTGGAGTAAGGCGGAGGACAAAAAATATAAGGTACAGACCCTCCCTTCCATCTGTTGTCATGGGAAATGTACGGTCGATACTGGGAAAGTTAGATGAGCTAGCGGCTATCTCCCGTTATGATAGCACTTACCGGGAGTGCTCTCTCCTTTTGTTTACTGAGACGTGGCTAACTGAACTAGCAGCAGATGCTAACATTGAGCTGGAGGGTTTTCACATGATACGAGCTGACCGAACACCAGAGAGTGGCAAAACTAGGGGCGGTGGAGTGATAATGTATGTTAACAACAACTGGTGCAGACCGGGACATATCACTGTTAAACAACGACACTGCAGCAAAGACATTGAGTTGCTAGCTGTTAGCATGAGGCCTACATATCTCCCGAGAGAACACTCACACGTGATCTGCATTGTTGTTTATGCAAATCCGACGGCGAACGCTGGGACAGCGCGTGACGTCATCCATTCAGTAACCAGCAGGCTGCAGACAGAACACCCAGATGCTCTTCTCCTCACCTCAGGCGATTTCAACCACGTTTCACTGTCTCCCATTCTGCCCACTTTCACCCAGTATGTCACATGCCACACTAGAGACAATAAAACACTGGATTTGTTCTACGCAAACACTAAGGAGGCGTACACCTCATCACAACTCCCCCCACTTGGGAGATCGGATCACAACTTGGTTCATCTCCGACCGGTGTACAAACCCCTAGTGCACAGACAACCTCCGGCCATGCACACTGTGGAGTTATGGTCTGAGGAGACAATGGACACTCTAAAGGACTGTTTTGAAGCCACTGCCTGGAAGCAACTCTGCGATCCACATGGTGAGGACATCGATGGCCTCATTCACACCTTCACGGGCTACCTCAGCTTCTGTGTGGACAAATCCGTTCCCACCAAGACCATACGGCGTCACTCAAACAACAAACCCTGGATCAACCCTGAGATAAAAACACTTCTGAGAGAGAAGAAGAGGATCTTCAGGTCGGGGAACAGGGAGATGCTGAAGTCCGTACAGAGGGAGCTGAGGAGAAAGATCAGAGAAGGCAAGGACAGCTTCAGGAAGAAGATGGAGGACAAGCTGCAACAGAGCGACATCAGCGGGGTCTGGAGAAACCTCAAAACCATCTCGGGGCTCCAGAATACCTCCCCCCAGGCCACGGGGGGCAGGGAGTGGGCGAACAACCTGAATCTGTTTTTCAATAGATTTGACCAACCGCCCTCCCCCCTGTCTGCACAACAACCACTGCTGCCTCTAAGAAATCAAGTCCTGCTGCCCACTCCCCACTCCACCGACACCCCCCCCACTCCCAACACACAGCCCCCCATCCTGACCCTGACCAAGACCCAGGTGAGGACGGAGCTGAGGAAGATCAAGGCGAGGAAGGCGTCGGGACCGGACGGCATCAGCGCAAAGCTCCTCAAGTCCTGTGCAGACCAGCTGTGTGGGATTGTGACATATATCTTCAACATGAGCCTGAAACTGGGGAGGGTACCACAGCTGTGGAAAACATCTTGTGTGGTACCTGTACCAAAAACTTCCCACCCCAAAGACCTGAACAGCTACAGACCGGTGGCCTTGACGTCCCACTTGATGAAGACCCTGGAGAGACTGCTCCTTGCTCATCTCCGCCCCCTGGTGGAACCAGCGATGGATCCACTCCAGTTCGCCTACCAGCATAGCATTGGGGTGGAGGATGCGGTGATCTTCCTCCTTCACCGTTCTCTGTCCCACCTGGAGAAGCCCGGGAATATGGTGAGGATCATGTTCTTTGACTTCTCCAGTGCTTTCAACACCATCCAACCGATGATCCTGAAGGACAAGCTGCTGCGCGCAGGGGTGGACCAGCACCTGTCATCATGGATCCTGGACTACCTCACGAACCGGCCTCAGTTTGTGAGAACCCGGGACTGTGTTTCCGACACGATCATCAGTAGCACGGGGGCCCCCCAGGGAACGGTGCTGGCTCCCTTCCTGTTCACTCTTTATACTGCGGACTTCTCACACAACACAACACATTGCCATCTACAGAAGTTCTCTGATGACTCTGCGATCGTTGGTCTCATCTCCAACGGAGATGAAGCTGAGTACAGAGGGCTTATCCAGGACTTTGTGGACTGGTGCCATCGGAACTGCCTCCAGATCAACGCGAGGAAAACTAAGGAGCTGGTGGTGGACTGCCGCAGGCATGGGCAGCCCCTCACAGCACCAGTAAATATACAGGGAACAGACATCGAGATGGTGACATCCTATAAGTACCTGGGTATTCATCTGAACAATAAACTAGACTGGTCACACAATACTGACGCACTCTACAAGAAGGGACAGCGCAGGTTGTTCCTGCTGAGGAGACTCAGGTCTTTTGGTGTACAAGGGGCGCTGCTGAAGTCATTCTATGACACGGTGGTGGCATCAGCCATCACTTTTGGAGTGGTCTGCTGGGGCAGTGGCATTACTGCAGCCGATAGGAAGAGACTGAACAAACTGATTAAGAAAGCTAGCTCTGTCCTGGGGCAGCGCCTTGATCCGATGGAGGAGATAGGAGAGAGAAGGACGGTGGCTAAACTGTCATCTCTGCTGGAGTCCGAGTTCCACCCTATGCAGGACATACTGGATGCACTGAGGAGCTCATTTAGCAGCAGACTACATCATCCCAGGTGCACAACCGAGAGGTTTCGTAGGTCCTTCCTACCAACGGCTGTCAGACTGTACAACCTAAGCAGGGCTGCTCGCAGAGATAGCAAAAAGACGTAACAAACTAATAGTTTTTTTGAATGCAAAAGATGCAATAGACTTACACAATGGTCCTCTCCGGCATACAACTAGGAACATACCGGTCGCTATGGAGGGTGAGAATATGTATGGGCACATAATCATACCATGTAGGATAACTAAATAGACGGTTATGCTGTTTCATCCCACCTAGCAACAATGCTCTGCACTGTGTGTGTTTATATATTTACATATTTATTCCATCTAGCTACAATGCTCTGCACTGGGTGTGTTTATATTTATATATCTATATATTTATTCCATCTAGCTACAATGCTCCGCACTGTGTTTTTATATATCTACATATTATTCCATCTAGCTACATTGCTCCGCACTGTGTGTGTTTATATACTTGCATATTTATTCCACCTAGCTGCAATGCTCCGTACTGTGGGTGTTTATATATTTACATATTTATTCCATCTAGCTACAATGCTCTGCACTGTGTTCATATATTCATATATTTATTCCATCCAGCTACAATGCTCTGCACTGTGTGTCTGTGTGTGTGTGTGTGTATATATATTTTATAGTAATATGTACATACGTATGTATATTAGCTGCTCTTGCTTGCTTGTTTTTTTTTCTTGCCTTCTGATTGTTGCTCTGAGTGTTGCTATCCCTGTGCTGTTGCAATCCTGGAATTTCCCCGTTGTGGGACTAATAAAGGCTTATCTTATCTTATCTTATCTTATCTTATCTTATCTTATCTTATACTTGTCCCGGGCTGGTGGTCGCTGGATCAAGCTTCGCACACACCTCGAAGTGGCGGAGTCGAGTTTGGAGACGATATGGTAGAACTTAGTATCGTCTGCCGTGATGCCCGCCAGTATGAACTGGGCTTCGGCTTGGAGAAACCAAGAGGCCGGGTCTTCTCGCCAGAAATCTGGCAGTTTAACAGCGACGGCGTTTGTGCACATCATCACTGTTGTGCCCGCCGGGTGAGAGTGCCTTGCCTCGGCTCTCACGGCGGTGCTGGAGCTTGGTTGAGCTCTCTCGGTACCCTCTGCCGGGGGGAACAGCTGTCTGCTTGTTCCCTCGTCTGCGTTGTCGCTGGCGTAAGTCAGATTCGCCGCAGATGAGTCGCTTGAAGAACGCCTCAGGTCCATACTCGCGTCAAGGTCACCAGTGTAGAAGAGCTGGAAATAACGAGGCGGTTTTGTATCACAAAAGCAGAGTCTTTAATGAACAACTCTTCTATCTTGTCTCATCATGGTGCAGAGCTTGGCAGAAGGCAAAGAGGAAGAATTCTGCCCAGCTCGCTGGTTAAATACAGGCACACATCCAAGACATGCAAAACACAAGCTGAAATCCCCCGTTATCTAAATCCCCATTAGTCCTGTTAACTCCTCCCTCCGTCTTGGGAGGTGATGGGAAAACCTCTCCTCGCCTAAGGGGGTGAAGGTGTCAAGTCTGTTGCCATGGCGTCCTGTGACGTCATTGGTCTTCACACGGTGGTGAGATTCCTTTGTCCTTTCAGAGGTGTGAAATTCCTTTGCATATGTTGCCCCACACATTTCCACATGCTCTAACGTATGCAGGTATGGAATATATGAGTAATCCCTCTGTTAATGAAAGAAAAACCCACAATGGTCACAGAAATAACTTGAATCTGACAAAAGTGGTAATAAATAAAAATTCTATGAAAATTAACCAATGAAAATCAGACAATGCTTTTGAATTGTGGTTCAACAGAATTATTTTAAAAAACAAACTCATGAAACAGGCCTGGACAAAAATGATGGTACCCTTAACTTAATATTTTGTTGCACAACCTTTTGAGGCAATCGCTGCAATCAAACAATTTCTGTAACTGTCAATGAGACTTCTGCACCTCTCAGCAGGTATTTTGGCCCACTCCTCATGAGCAAACTGCTCCAGTTGTCTCAGGTTTGAAGGGTGCCTTCTCCAGACGACATGTTTCAGCTCCTTCCACAGATGTTCAATAGGATTTAGATCAGGGATCATAGAAGGTCACTTTAGAATAGTCCAATGTTTTGCTCTTAGCCATTCTTGGGTGTTTTTAGCTGTGTGTTTTGGGTCATTATCCTGTTGCAAGACCCATAACCTGCGACTGAGACCAAAGCTGTCTGACACTTGGCAGCACATTTCTCTCTAGAATACCTTGATAGTCTTGAGATTTCATTGTACCCTGCACAGATTCAAGACACCCTGTGCCAGATGCAGCAAAGCAGCCCCAGAACATAACAGAACCTCCTCCATGTTTCACAGTAGGGACAGTGTTCTTTTCTTGGTATGCTTCATTTTTGCGTCTGTGAACATAGAGCTGATGTGCCTTGCCAAAAAGTTCCAGTTTTGTCTCGTCTGTCCATAGGACATTCTCCCAGAAGCTTTGTGGCTTGTCAACATGCAGTTTGGCAAATTCCAGTCTAGCTTTTTTATGATTTGTTTTCAACAGTGGTGTCCTCCTTGGTCGTCTCCCATGTAGTCCACTTTGGCTCAAACAATGACGGATGGTGCGATCTGACACTGATGTACCTTGACCTTGGAGTTCACCATGAATGCGTTTAGAGATTGTTCTGGGCTCTTTTGTTACCATTCGTATTATCCGTCTCCTCCCGCGGCCACTTCCAGGGAGGTTGGCTACAGTCCCGTGGATCTTAAATTTCTTTTTTTTTTTTTTTTTTTAAAATTTAAGTTTTTGTAAAGGGTATACATGTCATTACAGCATTGCATTGTTTACATTTTCATCACATGTTCCCCTTTTTTTGACAACATTGGAAAAAAAATTATTACAACACCCTTTTTTTAAGTGAAAGAAAAGAAAAATTAAAAAAACAAAAGAACAAAAGAGCAGAAAAATAAAAGAGCATCTGAGTAGCATTGGAACAAAGAGAGGTGCCATTATTGAAATGGTGTTTGTGCAAGATTAGATCTGATGGAAGACACATATGCGTTCCAGGGTTGACAAAAGTTCAAGAACCCATCCATGTCCTGTCTCAGTGCAAATGTCAACTTTTCCATCAAATAAATGTCCTGAATCACGTTAATCCAATCTTCAGGTGCAGGACAGTCTTTCAACATCCATTTTTTTTGTTAGAGCTTTTTTACTTGCCAATATTAAAACAGAGAATAAGTATTTTTCTCTTCGTCTTTCCAGTGATTCTGGTAGTAAACCCAAATACAAAGTTACAAAAAAAAAGGGAACTGTTACTTTGAATATTTTCCCCAATATTGTCTGTACATTAGTCCAATATTGGTGGATAACTGGGCATGACCACAACACATGAAAATGATTTGCAGTCTTTTCACCACACAAGCGCCAACAATTCAACCCTTTACGAGTAAATTTATTTTGTGCAGGTGTTCTGAAAAATCTTACTGAATTTTTCCATCCAAATTCTCTCCACAGCAGGGATGAGGTACTTTTCCATTGTTGTTTATTTAGCTTTTCCCATATTTCTAGTTGTAAAGTGAAATTCCCCTTTTTGACATAATGTCTGGCCCAGGAGACACGCACACAGACTCAGGATAGATTTAACAGCTTTATTCAACAAACAGGTGTGTCTGAATGGATGTGTGCGGTATGTGTATGTGTTGAGGGTGAACGCCGATGCACAGGAAGCAGAGCAGCGTGCCGTACAGCTGGACAACCCTATGGAGAGAGAGCAGAGAACAAGGGGTAAAGGGCACCACACCTGGACAGGGATAATGAGTGTGTGACGCTTACTTGTGGATACGGGTGGCTGGCGTTGGCAAGGGAGAAGCCCGGAAGACAGCGTCCTGCAGAGTCTGCGCTGATGGTGGGAATGGGTTGCCGATGACGGGGAAATCCGCCGCCGAGGAATCCACCTGTGCACAGGGGTGAAGAATTTGGAAAAAGGTAAGGGATGCTTACGCGTAGTTGAAGTCTTGCTGGTGATCAGAGGTTGATACACGAGCTACAAAGTGCCGATGCGAACAGACAGCTCCAGACCGCAGCACTGGGCCGAGTGGGCTAAATAGCCCGCTGCTGACGAGGTGCAGGTGTGCGCGCAGCTGACGCCGCTGATGAGCGGCGAGTCGTGACAGTGCTCCCCCCCCAGCAGCGCCTCCTGACGCTGGTTTGTCCGGGTGCGCCCGGTGGAACTCCATGATGAGACTCCTGTCCAACACCAAAGAAGAGCGCACCCAGGACCTCCACTCAGGACCGAATCCCTCCCAGTCCACCAAGTACTGCAGCCCGCGACCTTGGCGCCGGGAGTCCATGATGGAGACGACTCTCCAGGCTGGGTGGCCGTCGATCATCATAGGCGCGGGCAGCGCAGCGGGCTGGGCACAGAGAGGATCGGTGACATAGGGCTTAATTCTGGACACGTGGAAGGTGGGACAAATGCGGAGGAAGGAGGGGAGGGCCAGATGCACAGCCACCGGGTTAACAATTTTAGAAATGATGTAGGGGCCAATGAAGCGTGGAGCCAACTTCCTTTTCTCAGCCTTAAGGTGGATATCCTGAGCGGCCAACCAGACCCGTTGACCCACCTGGTAGGCAGGAGCCGGTCTCCTGTGGCGATTCGCTGTGGTGCTGTTGCGCGCTGCCGTGCATAAGAGCGCGTCGTGTGTCTTGGTCCACAGAGCCCGGCACTGTCTCAGGTGCGCCTGGATGGAAGGGACCGCCAGCTCCGGCCTCCTGCTCCGGGAACAACGGTGGATCATAGCCCAAGGACGCCTTGAAGGGGGACATCCCTGTGGCGGAAGAACGAGCTGTGTTGTAGGCGTACTCTACCCAAGCCAGGTGCGTGCTCCAGGAAGACGGGTTGGAGGAGGTGATGCAGGGTAGGGCAGCTTCCAGCTCCTGGTTGGCCTGTTCGCACTGCCTGTTGGATTGCGGGTGGTAACCAGAGGAGAGGCTAACTGTGGCCCCCAGGGCGTTGCAGAAGCACTTCCACACCTCGGAGACAAACTGGGGCCCCCGATCTGAGACGACGTCCACCGGTATCCCGTGCAGCCTGACCACGTGCTGAACCAGAAGGTCCGCTGTCTACCGCGCCGCTGGAAGACCCCGAAGTGGCACGAAGTGGGCGGCCTTGGAGAATCGATCCACGATGGTCAAGACGGCATCATAGGTGTTAGAGGTCGGGAGACCGGTGACGAAGTCGAGGGCTATGTGGGACCAGGGCCTGCCAGGGGTCGGCAGGGGCTGGAGCAGACCCGCGGGAGGAGAATTTCCGGACTTGGTGGTGGCACACACAGGGCACGCCCGGACGTAGTTGGTGGCGTCCTTCTGCAGACCTGGCCACCAAAAGGAACGCTGGAGGAGATCCACTAGCCGGGAGACACCAGGGTGACAGGCGAGTTTGGAGGTGTGAACCCAATGGATGACCTCCCCCCGGACAGAAGATGGGACGAACAGCCTTCCCTCCGGTCCGCCGCCAGGGTCCGGTTCGGTCTCCTGCGCCCTCTGGATCTTGTCCCTGATGGTCCAGGAAATCGTCCCTACCACACACGAGCTGGGCAGGATGGTATGACCCGGCTCCTCTGACGTCTCAGGAGCAAACTACCTGGAAAGGGTATCGGGTAGGCCGTTCTTAGACCCAGGGCGATAAGTAACGGTGAAGCGGAACCGTGCAAAGAACAAGGACCAGCGCGCCTGGCGGGCATTCAGACGTCTAGCAGATCGCAGATACTCCAAGTTCTTATGGTCCGTCAGCACCACGAATGGTAATGCAGCCCCCTCCAGCCAGTGGTGCCACTCCTGCAGGGCGAGCTTGATGACAAGGAGCTCCTTGTCCCCGACGTCGTAATTCCGCTCGGCCGGATACAAACGCCGTGAAAAGAAGGCGCAGGGTCGCTTGACCCCATCAGTGGGTGATTGCTGGGATAGCACCGCCCCCACTCCCGTATCAGACGCGTCGACTTCGACCAGGCACTGCAGTGCGGGATCGACCTGGGTCAGGACTCGGGAGGAGGAGAACTCTGTCTTCAACGCCTGGAACGCCGCAGCGACCTCTTCAGTCCAGCGGAAGGTGTTCTTGGGGGAAGTGAGACGGGTCAGCGGGGCAACGATGGCACCGAAGTTAGGCACAAAGCGGCGGTAGAAATTGGCAAACCCAATAAACTGCTGGACCTGCTTCCTGGAGGTCGGCGTGGGCCATTCAACCACCGCTTTAACCTTCACGGGGTCAGGTAGGACTTGGTTGTATGAGATAACAAACCCTAAGAAGGAGGTGGTCTTGGCGTAAAACTCACACTTCTCAGCTTTGACATACAGCCTGTTCTCCAGCAGCCACTGCAAGACCCGCCTCACATGCACCTGGTGTTCCTCCCGTGACCTGGAGAAGATGAGGATGTCATCCAGGTAAACGAACACGAAGAGGCCGAGGAAATCACGCAGGACATCATCGATTAGGCGTTGAAAAACAGCAGGGGCGTTGGTCAGTCCAAAGGGCATCACCAGGTACTCGAAGTGCCCACTAGGCGTTCTAAAGGCTGTCTTCCACTCATCCCCCTCCCTGATCCGGACGAGATGGTATGCACTGCGAAGATCCAATTTGGTGAACCAGGTCACCCCCTGCAGGGAGTGGAAGGCAGTGTCCATCAGTGGCAGGGTATACCGGTCCTTCTCCGTGATGTCATTCAAGGCCCGGAAGTCGATACATGGGCAGAGTGACCCATCCTTCTTCGACACGAAGAAGAACCCTGCGCCGAGCGGAGACGAGGAGGGGCAGATGATTCCTGCATTGAGTGATTCCTTGATGTAACTATCCATCACTTCCCGCTCCGGCGCTGACAAGCTGTAGAGGCGGCCGGAAGGCAGGGACGCCCCCGGGCGGAGGTTGATGGCGCAGTCGTAGGGCCGGTGAGGAGGAAGAGACATCGCCCTGGACTTGCTGAATACGAGGCCCAGGTCATGGAACTCCGAGGGCACCAGAGTGAGATCCGGAGGCGCGGCGTCCTTAGCCGGGGGAGGAGAAGACGGGGCGCAGGCTGCGGATTGTAAGCAGGTGCCCATGCAGAACGAACTCCAGGAGGCGACTCTTCCCGTCTGCCAATCCAGCACGGGGTTGTGCAGACGCAACCAGGGGTACCCAAGGATGACGGGCGTCACAGAGGAAAGGACGTATAGGGTGAGATCCTCTCAGTGGTTACCAGACATAATGACAGGGACTGGTTGCGTGCGATGAGTCACTTGTCCAAGGGGCGTACGGGAAAGGGTGATCAGGCTGAGAGGAGCGGCCAGAGGGTGGCAGGGAATGCCCAGTTGGGTTGCCAGGCTCTTTGAAATGAAGCTCTGATCTGCTCCTGAGTCCACCAGTGCGTGTGTGAGATGCCCCGTGGCATTGTGACAGAATCGGATGGGCAAAGATAAACTTGTGAGGGGATTTGACCAGTTAGAGCCCGCGAGGCCCCCTACAGTGACTCGCGGACCTCCCCGTTTGGCTTCTCCGGACAATGCTCCACGGTGTATTGATCACCTCCGCAATACATGCAGAGGCCCAACTTCCGGCGGCGCTGTTTCTCCGCTAGGGGGAGCTTTGACCGACCAACCACCATCACCTCCGATTCCTCGGAAGACTCCGGTGGAGGTAACGCCAGGGGGTGGTCTTGAGGCGTGTGGACGGAGCCTCCACGCGAGCGGCTGCTAAACCTCCGCTCGGTGGACCGTTCACGCAGCCTGTTGTCTAAACTAATGGTTGTGGAGATCAGCTCCGCAAGCGTCTCCGGAAGATCCCGACCGGCCAGCTCATCCCTCAGACCTGAGCTGAGGCTGCGGAGGAAGATGCCACAGAGTGCGGCCTCATCCCAGCCAACCTCCTCCGCTGCGACCCGGAAGTCGATAGCATAATCCGCCGCTGACCGGCCTCCCTGTTGGAGACCAAGGAGCCGGTCAGTGAGGACGCTATCACACCGGGAATGATCAAAGACCTCGAGAAAGCTCCGCACGAACTGGCTATAGGAGAGGTTCGCGTAACTGGGCTTCGCCATAACGGCGTAAGCCCAAGTTAGCGCTCGCCCCTCCAGAAGATTACCGATGTAGCCAATTCAGCTGTGGTCCGAGGGAAAATCTCCGGGAACGCGCAGAAACACCGACTCACACTGCATAATGAACCCCCGCGCTCCGCCGAGCTTTCCGCTAAAGCGAGCGGGGGTTGGGATTGGTGTGAGTCGAGTGGGCGTCCCCGTGGCAGACTGGCAGGGCACCGGAGCGGCAGGAGCCAACCCCCCCTGGTGTGCCGAGGGGAACGCCTGCTGGGGGTCCAGGCGGTCTAACCGGTGAGTAATATTAACCAATTGGTTCAAAATCATCTGCTGTTGGTGGGCTATTAAATCTACCCGAGCCTCGAGGGTGGAAAGACGGCGTGTGAGCCCGCTGTCTGCTGAGCCGCCCTGCTGGAGCCGTACTGACATAATGTCTGGCCCAGGAGACACGCACACAGACTCAGGATAGATTTAACAGCTTTATTCAACGAGCAGGTGTGTCTGAATGGATGTGTGCGGTATGTGTATGTATTGAGGGTGAACGTCGATGCGCAGGAAGCAGAGCAGCGCGCCGTACAGCCGGACAACCCTATGGAGAGAGAGCAGAGGACAAGGGGTAAAGGGCACCACACCTGGACAGGGATAATGAGTTGTGTGACGCTTACTTGTGGATACAGGTGGCTGGCGTTGGCAAGGGAGAAGCCCGGAAGACAGCGTCCTACAGAGTCTGCGCTGATGGTGGGAATGGGTTGGCGATGACGGGGAAATCCGCCGCAGAGGAATCCACCTGTGCACAGGGGTGAAGAACTTGGAAAAAGGTAAGGGATGCTTACGCGTAGTTGAAGTCTTGCTGGTGATCAGAGGTTGATACACGAGCTACAAAGTGCCGATGCGAACAGACGGCTCCAGACCGCAGCACTGGGCCGAGTGGGCTAAATAGCCCGCTGCTGACGAGGCGCAGGTGTGCGCGCAGCTGACGCCGCTGATGAGCGGCGAGTCGTGACACTTTTTCCCATCTCTCTTTTATATATGTGTTTTAGAAATGTATCTGATCCCTGGGATCCCCTTATATGCCATTAAGAAAACCTTCAGAACACCTGACTGGGCCCTTTCCAAATCCTCTTTTTTAAGTATTTTGTTTATGTGGTGTCTAAGCTGAAAGAATATGTAAAGGTCTTGATTTACTAGACCTTGTTTTTTCAAATCTTCAAAACTTCTTAAAGTTTGCCCTTTAAAAAAAATCGTAATATTTTATCAGTCCGTTCTCTTTCCACTTTTTAAATCTAGTGTCTGTTTTATTAGGAGTAAAATCCTGATCATAGGAAATCCATTGCAATAATTGATAGGGTTCTTTAGTTTGATTCTCTCTATCTTTTTTTTTTTTTTTTCACTTCCGGCGCCACACGAGTCGGCTGCCTTTTTGCAACAGCGGCTCAATTCTGAGTTTTTCTTCCCCTAACTTTCTGATCCGGCGACAACTTTCTGATCCGGCGACACCTTACACATCACGGACACACAGATCGCCCCAAATGTCTCCCGAGCTGGTGGACGGAGCCACTGTTTATAGCAGGAGACGGTACAACAGGGACCAGCTGTTAGCACTTAACCGCCACTCGGTGCTAACAAAAAAACTCGACATACGGGGAGAGATAAGATGAAAATGACGTCGGTGTCATGCTGGTGTAAGACGGCGGGCAAGGAATATAAGGTACAGACCCACCCTCCCATCCGTTGTTATGGGGAATGTACGATCGATACTAGGAAAGACAGACGAGCTAGCGGCTATCTCCCGCTACTGTAGCATATACTGGGAGTGCTGCCTTATGCTATTCACTGAGATGTGGCTATCAGAACTAGCAGCAGATGCTAACATTGAACTGGAGGGTTTCCACGCAATACGGGCAGACCGAACACCAGACAGTGGGAAGGCAAGGGGCGGTGGAGTGATAATGTATGTTAATAACAACTGGTGCAGACCGGGACATATCACGGTTAAACAACAACACTGCAACAAGGACATGGAGTTGCTAGCTGTTAGCATGCAGCCTACCTATCTCCCGAGGGAATACTCACACGTGATCTGCATTGTTATTTATGCAAAT
Source organism: Pholidichthys leucotaenia (assembly GCA_020510985.1). Taxonomy (NCBI): domain Eukaryota; kingdom Metazoa; phylum Chordata; class Actinopteri; order Cichliformes; family Pholidichthyidae; genus Pholidichthys; species Pholidichthys leucotaenia. The sequence goes on from CM035839.1 coordinate 207,753,991, forward strand.
CCGACAGCGAACGCTGGGACAGCGCGTGACGTCATCCACTCAGTAACTGGCAGGCTGCAGACAGAACACCCAGATGCTCTTCTCCTCATCTCAGGCAACTTCAACCATGTTTCACTGTCTCCCATTCTACCCACGTTCACCCAGTATGTCACATGCCACACTAGAGACAATAAAACACTGGACTTATTCTACGCAAACACCAAGGAGGCGTACACCTCATCACCACTCCCCCCACTCGGGAGATCGGATCACAACTTGGTTCATCTCCGGCCGGTGTACAAACCCCTAGTGCACAGACAACCTCCGGTCATGCGCACAGTGAAGTTATGGTCTGAGGAGGCAATGGACGCTCTAAAGGACTGTTTTGAAACCACTGCCTGGGAGCAGCTCTGCGAGCCACATGGTGAGGACATCGATGGCCTCACTCACACCATCACGGACTACATCAGCTTCTGTGTGGACAACACCGTACCCACCAAGACCATACCGTGTTGCTTGAACAACAAACCCTGGATCAACCCTGAGATAAAAACACTTCTGAGAGAGAAGAAGAGGATCTTCAGGTCGGGGAACAGGGAGATGCTGAAGCCCGTACAGAGGGAGCTGAGGAGGAAGATCAGAGAAGGCAAGGACAGCTTCAGGAAGAAGATGGAGGACAAGCTGCAACAGAGCGACATCGGTGGGGTCTGGAGAAACCTTAAAACCATCTCTGGGCTCTAGAATACCTCCCCCCAGGCCACGGGGGGCAGGGAGTGGGCGAACAATCTGAACCTGTTTTTTAATAGGTTTGACCAACCGCCCTCCCCCCCGACTGCACAACAACCACTGCTGCCTCTGAAGACATCGAGTCCTGCTGCCCACACCCCACTCCACCATCAGCCCCCCACTCCCAACACACAGCCCCCCAACATGACCCTCACTAAGACCCAGGTGAGGACGGAGCTGAGGAAGATCAAGGCGAGGAAGGCATCGGGACCGGACGGCATCAGCGCAAAGCTCCTCAAGTCCTGCGCAGACCAGCTGTGTGGGATTGTGGAGCACATCTTCAACCTGAGCCTGAAGCTGTGGAGGGTACCACAATTGTGGAAAACATCTTGTGTGGTACCTGTACCAAAGACTTCCCACCCCAAAGATCTGAACAGCTACAGACCAGTGGCCCTGACGTCCCACATGATGAAGACCCTGGAGAGACTGCTCCTTGCTCACCTCCGCCCCCTGGTGGGACCAGCGATGGATCCACTCCAGTTCGCCTACCAGCATGGCATTGGGGTGGAGGATGCGGTGATCTTCCTCCTTCACCGTTCTCTGTCCCACCTGGAGAAACCCGGGAATGCGGTGAGGATCATGTTCTTTGACTTCTCCAGTGCTTTCAACACCATCCAACCGATGATCCTGAAGGACAAGCTGCTGTGCGCAGGTGTGGACCAGCACCTGTCATCATGGATCCTGGACTACCTCACTAACCGGCCACAGTTTGTGAGAACCCGGGACTGTGTGTCCGACACGATCATCGGTAGCACAGGGGCCCCCCAGGGAACGGTTTTGGCTCCCTTCCTGTTCACCCTTTATACTGCGGACTTCTCACACAACACACTGCCATCTACAGAAGTTCTCTGACGACTCTGCGATCGTTGGCCTCATCTCCAACGGAGATGAAGCTGAGTACAGAGGACTTATCCAGGACTTCGTGGACTGGTGCCATCGGAACTGCCTCCAGATCAACGCGAGGAAAACTAAGGAGCTGGTGGTGGACTGCCACAGGCAAGGACAACCCCTCACAGCACCAGTAAATATACAGGGAACAGACATCGAGATGGTGACATCCTACAAGTACCTGGGTGTTCATCTGAACAATAAACTAGACTGGTCACACAATACCGACGCACTCTACAAGAAGGGACAGCGCAGGCTGTTCCTACTGAGGAGACTCAGGTCTTTTGGTGTACAAGGGGCGCTGGTGAAGACATTCTACGACACGGTGGTGGCATCAGCCATCACTTTTGGAGTGGTCTGCTGGGGCAGTGGCGTTACAGCAGCCGATAGGAAGAGACTGAACAAACTGATCAAGAAAGCTAGCTCTGTCCTGGGGCAACGCCTTGACCCAGTGGAGGAGATGGGAGAGAGAAGGATGGTGGCTAAACTGTCATCTCTGCTGGAGTCCGAGTCTCACCCTATGCAGGACATACTGAATGCACTGAGGAGCTCATTTAGCAGCAGACTACATCATCCTAGGTGCACAACCGAGAGGTTTCGCAGGTCCTTCCTACCTACGGCTGTCAGACTGTATAACCTAAGCAGGGTTGCTCACAGAGATAGCAAAAAAAAAACAAAAACGTGACAACCTAATAGTAGTGAATGCAAAAGACACAATAGACTTACACAATGGTCCCCTCCAGTATACAACTAGGAAAATACCCGTCGCTACGGAGGGTGACAATATGTATGGGTACATAATCATACCATGTAGGATAACTAGGTAGACGGTTATGCTGTTCATTCCATCCAGCTACAATGCTCCGCACTGTGTGTATTTATATATTTATATATTTATTCCATCTAGCTACAATGCTCCGCACTGTGTGTTTATATATTTATATGTACATATGTATACTCGCTGCTCTTGTTTTTTTCTTGTCTTCTGATTGTTGCTCTGAGTGTTGCTGTCCCTGTGCTGTTGCAATCCTGGAATTTCCCCATTGGGGGACTAATAAAGGCTTATCTTATCTTAAACCAAATTTTTAGCGGGGTCTCTATCCACGGGTTAGTGTTATTCAAAAGTTTAGGTAAGGCATTATTCCCTATTATTGCCTGTAGGGGAATGTCACTTGTTATTTGGCATTCTATTTCCTTCCATTATGCAGTGTAGACTGGGTTACATACCTCTTCTAAAATTTTAATTTGTGCGGCTTTAAAATAGTCCCTGATATTTGGCAGCGCGAGCCCACCTTTGTCTTTGTTTAGCTGTAGGGTTCTATATCTGATTCTTGGTCTCTTGCCCTGCCATATGAATCTTGAGATCCTTCTGTCCAGTTCTTGCCATGTTTTTTGGGAGGTTCTACCAGTATTGTTTGGAAAAGGTATAGAAGACGTGGAAGTATATTCATTGTGACTGCTTCAATTCTTTGTGCAGTACCCAAGAATGGTATCATATTCCATCTTGCTAGATCAGATTTTATTTTTGTCATCAGTGGATCATAGTTTAGTGTTTTAATTTTGCTGAGTTGTTTCGGGATATTGACCCCCAGATATTTCATAGATTCCATCTCCCAGTTAGTTTTCAATTTGCTTAGTAAATATTGATTTGGGTGATAGTTGAATGTTAAACTTCGGGTTTTATGCATGTTTAATTCGTACCCCGATAACTCTCCATACTCTGAAAAAACTGAGATTAGTTCTGGAAAAGAGGTGTCCGGCTGCCCCAGGTGTATTAAAATGTCATCAGCAAAGAGTGCTATTTTATGTTCCTTCTGACCAAGTGTAATACCTTGAATTTTTTGATTCTGTCTTATCCATTGGCTCAGAGGTTCTATGAAGATTGCAAAGAGCAGTGGAGACAAGGGGCAGCCCTGACGACATCCTCTTTCCAGTTCAAAAGATGATGATAATTTACCGTTAATCCTTATTTTAGCTGTTGGTTTTTTATATAATGCCTGGATAGTTCTCATGAAATTGTTATGAAAATTGAAACTGGATAAGATTCTATATAGGAAAGACCAGTCAACCGAGTCAAATGCTTTTTCAGCATCTAATCCCAGCATGGCTGCATTTAAATTATATTTTTTATATGATGAATTATGTGTAAAGTGTGTCTAATGTTATCTTGTGTCTGTCTTTGTCTTATAAAACCTGTTTGGTCTAAATGAATTAAGTCTGTCAGTATATTTTCTAACCTTTTGGCAAGGATAGCGGTAAAAAGTTTATCGTCCTGATTTAACACACTGATTGGTCTGTAGTTGGAGCAGTCTAGTTTATCCTTTTCAGGTTTAGGTATGACTGCAATGACCCCTTCTCTCCAGGAGGGGGGGATTTCCCCTGTGTGGAGGACATAGTTAAATGTTTTCAGGAGGAGAGGAGATAGTTGCTGTTTAAAGGTTTTGTACCACTCTGCTGTATAACCATCTGCTTCTGGGGGTTTGTTAGCTTTAAGTTTCATAATTGCTTTTTCTAATTCTTTAGGTTGTATTTCTGCCAATAGTTTTTTATTTTGTGACTCAGTAAGTTGGGGAAGACCCAATGTATTTAGGAAGGCTTCGGATGTGTTTTTGTGTTTTTTGAGGGAGTACAAGTTGTTGTAGTAATTCTCGAAACTTTCAAGAATTTCCTGAATTCTAAATTTTATTTCCTTTGATACTGGGTCTCTGATTTTGTAGATTGCTCTCTCCGTTTGTTGTTTCCTCAATTTATAGGCTAGTAATTTTGCCGATTTGCTATCTGTTTCATAATATTTTTGTTTCAGAAATGTAAGTTTCTTCTGGATTTCTGTTGTGTAGATCTCGTTTATTTGTTTTTTTATTTCCTTAATTTTGTGCGAGTCATTAGAATGAGTGTTGTCTTTGTGCTCTTTTTCTAGTTTCTTAAGTTCTGACTCTAATGTGATTAATTTTTCTTGTCTCAATTTCTTTTGGAGTGCCAGTTTTGCGATAATCTTTCCCCTTATTACAGCTTTGCATGCGTCTCCATTATCATTTTCTTCCAAATATCTGAGAATATCTGATTCCAATTCATCTTTCAGTGGTCCTTTCAGCACATTTGAATTTAACCGCCAAGAAAATGTATTATTTGTGTATTTTTGGATATTTAAGTCCATATAGATCGGACTGTGGTCAGAGAGATCCATCAGTCCTATTTTACATGTTTTTACTCTTCCAATGTCTCTATTAAACATAAAAAAATAGTCAGTCCTTGAATATGATGAATGTGGTGCTGAGTAAAATGTATAATCTTTTACACTGGGGTTGAATTCCCTCCACATGTCTCAGATTCCCAATTCATTTAGTAGCATCCTAGTTTTTCTACTTTGAGTGTTATTTTGATGTGGAGAATTACCTGATGCATCCCAGTATGGATTCAGTCTTAGATTGAAGTCTCCACCACATATCACTAAACCTTGGGCTTTAGTTATCATTAGGTCAAATACATTTTTATAAAATTTCCAGTTAGCCCCTGGAGGTGCATATACAGTACATTCAGCAGGGTGATATCTTCTCCCTCTAGCCGACCAAAAACCATGCTAAATCTCCCTTCTTTATCTTTGTGTTCTGAATTTTTTTCAAATATAATTTTGGTTGAGATCAATGTCACTACCTCCCTCCTCCTCCCTGACTTATATGAAGATGAAGAGATCAGTTTAAACCCTTGTCTATTAAGTTTAGTGTGCTCCAAGTCTGTTAGGTGGGTTTCCTGTTAAAAATATTATTCCTGCTTTGTCTTTTTTCATTTTGCCTAGAATCTTGGATCTTTTAACTGGATTCAGGATCACTTTTACATTATATGAGATTATTTTGGTTGCACCCTGTTTTTCCATTGTATTGTCTTATTTAGTATAACAGTATAGTGGCCCTCTTTTATGCTACTCAAAAACTGAAAGAACATTAAGAACATAAAAAACATTAAGAACATAGTATATTAAACTTTAAAACAAAAAACTGTCAAAAGATCTTCCTGAACTGAGGTCTTTTTAGTGACTTTAGAAGAGCCTTGATGGTGTGTTGGCTCTGTGGGAAATTCCTCAAACTTTGTTACATGTTGAGGGCCCTCTCTTACCCCTGTAAGTTGTCCCATGTTTTTAACATGATTTTCAGATCCCAATCCGAACTTGTAATGATTTTTTTTTTAATGCCTATATCCTATGAAATTGTGCGCTACCTCCCACCACCATCACAGCAAACAATCACGGTAATACAGTATTTGTTAGTGTGGAGAGTTCATGTGGTTCATTGTCACATTTCTATTTTAACAAGTTTTTTTTTTAAAGACTTATTTGTTTCTAATACTATGACTGTTCCATGAAATGTTTTACCACTTCATATTTGCTGATTCTGCATCTCCTTTAATGTCTGTTACCTTGTAGGAGGAGGGTTGGATGCGCAGATTGACTAAAAATATTATTATTCCCTCCTGAAAGCATCCAGTTTTTCCTTATAGCCCTGGCGCTGGGTTTCCCGCTGCTGGCCCGTGGATTTTGAGGGTCTCTGTGTGCACCATGTTTGAGCCTTGATTCTTTCAATCGGGTCTGCTGCGGGTCTATACACCGTTACTGGGAGCCCTCTTCTCGCCATATCCCTGGTTTCTTCTTCCGCCGAGTTGTAGAGACACGTCTCTTCCCTGTAAAAAACCCTCAGCTTCGCCGGAAATGGAGTTTGAAAGCGCAGTTTCTTCTCTCTTAGTACCTTTTTAGCGTCACTGTATTCCCAACGCTTTTTAAGGACCTCCGGGGCATAGTCATGCTCCACAAAAACTTTTCTTTCTTGGTGCATAAATTCTTTTTTCTGCCAAGCCAGTCTCAAAACCTCTTCTTTTGTTCTGAAGTTGGAAAACTTCACCACCACTGATCACGGGGGGGCTTCCGCCGACGGCCTTGGGGCTAATGAACGGTGCACCCTTTCTATTTTCAAATCGGTGGATTGGGGAATTTCCAACTTCTCTCTAAGTATGGTTTCCACGCATGCAGCCATTGTGGTGAAACCATCCCCGACTCCTTCTTTCAGACCATGAATTCTTATGTTGTCCCTTCTTAGTCTTCCTTCCAGGTCGGTTAGCTTAGCCTCCAGTCTCGTCTGTTGTTTGAGTAATTCCAGCGTGGTTTCTTCCAGCCCTTTTATTCTTTCCTCTGCTTCCATGATTCGGGCCTCAGCCTGGTTCACTCTGTTGTTTGTCCTTTTTATTTCGTCTTTAAGTTCACGAAATTCGGCCCAACACTCTCGGCAAAATTCTCTTAATTCTTGAAGTATCGTTTTTAAGCTAGCCGTGTTACTAGCCTCATTTTGCTCCTCTATTTTCGAGTGGTTGTTGTCTTCGAGATCAGATTCTCCAGCCGATGCGCGTCTTGGCCTGGTGAATGTCGATCTCTTCTGTTTTCCTTTAGGCATAATGACTTTGTCTTTTGATTTTCACTCTTCCATAAGTCAGTTAAATTTGATTTTCATGGTATTTTCATGGATGGGATCTGGGAGCTTCAGCGTTAAGCTGCTACCACCATGGTGTCCAGACCGGAAGTCCCCTTTAATTTCTGAATAATATGTGCAACTGTAGTCACAGGAACACCAAGCTGCTTGGAGATGGTCTTATAGCCTTTACCTTTAACATGCTTATCTATAATTTTCTTTCTAATCTCCTGAGACAACTCTCTTCTTTGCTTCCTCTGGTCCATGTTTAGTGTGGTACACACCATGTCACCAAACAGCACAGTGACTACTTGTCACCCTTTAAATAGGCCGACTGACTGATTACAAGTTTGTAGACACCTGTGATGTTAATTAGAGGACACATCTTGGTTGAACATGTGCCTATGGTCACATTATTTTCAATCTTTTCTAGGGGCACCATCATTTTTGTCCAGGCCTGTTTCATGAGTTTGTTTTTTAAAAGAATTCTGTTGAACCACAATTCAAAAGCATTGTCTGATTTTCATTGGTTAATTTTCATAGAATTTTATTTATTACCACTTTTGTCAGATTCAAGTTATTTCTGTGACCATTGTGGGTTTTTCTTTCATTAACAGAGGGGTACCAACAATTTTGTCCATGGCTGTACGTGTATACGCGTATGTATGCAGGTGATATATGTATGTGTGTGCATATGTACACATATACTTTTTTCTTCCTTTTTTTTGCTTCGGGTTTCGCAACTGTATGTCTTCAGACTGTTCTTAGATTCCTTTGTCTTGTTGGTATACCTCTCTGCTTTATCCAGTAATTTGAATCTTAAAAGGAAAATGGTCTATGTAATTTAATAGGAATTATTATTTGTGCTGACAGTCAGTGGGTGATCTGTACCTCTGTTTAGTTATAGATCTCAGAGGAGTGTAAATAAATAGCAAGGAGTGCACAGGCCCAACATCTTCCACAGATAAGTTAGCTTGCACCCCCTATGGGTGGAATAGGGCTTAGTCTGACACTCAATTATTTTTGTCATCTGTGTTCATTAAGATGTGTTTATAGTTCAAAAAAGTTGCAAATCATGTTCTCCCCCCCTCCTTTTTTTTTGGAAGCACCAGATTCTGTCCAAATATGCACACTTACTCAGTCAGGATTACTATTATAATGATCTATGCCTAACAACAAACCCACACTGAGGATATGCAGCTGGAATGTGAGAGGGATTCATAGCCCCATTAAGAGGAAAAAATTTTAAGCTTCTTGAAAAAGGAACAGATTCATATTGCTTTATTACAAGAAACCCATTTATCACCCAAAGAACATGCTAAGTTGAAGGGAGATTGGGTAGGACAGGTTTATAGCTCTTCCTTTACTAGTAAAAGTAGAGGGGTTGCAATTTTAATTAATAAACGCCTGTCCCTATTTAACGTCGAGACCATTTCAGATCAGTCGGGAAGATATATCATGCTGAAGGGATGCCTCCAGGGTCAACCAGTTTCTTTCTTGAATATTTATTTTCCTCCAGTACAATCTAATGATTTTCTTTTTCATGTATTCTCTAAATTTGCAGATTGGATTGGTGACAATACAGTGATTGCTGGTGATTTTAATTGTTATTTTTCATTAGCAATAGATCGACGACCTTCTACATGCAATTCAATGTCTAAAAGAGCCAAGGCAATCTCTGATACCTGTAATGAACTCGGTCTGGTTGATGTCTGGCGTGTTTTACACCCTCATGATAAAGAGTTTACATTTTACTCAACAGTGCATAAGTCTTGCAGCAGAATTGACTTTTTTCTAACTCCCCGAAAGTTGGTAAGCAATGTGGAATGTTGCAGTATTGGAGATATAGTCATATCGGATCATGCCCCAATTTTTATGGAATTATCCAATTTAGATTTTGGAGCACAGAGAGGACCGTGGAGATATAACCATTTTCTGAATCACGACCCTAAATCTGAAAATTTTTTAACAGAACAAATAGGATATTTTTTTAAAGAAACCCCCCCCCCCCCCCCCCCCCCCCGATGTGTCACCCAGCCTTTTATGGGACACAGCTAAGGCCTACATTTGTGGTCAAATTATTTCTTACACAGCTCACCTTAACAAAACTAACAGGATGGAGCAGAGTAAACTTGAGCTCGAACTTCAAAATCTTAAGAATGAGTATAATGTCTCTCCATCTGAAGAGCTTAAATGTGACATTCAGACTGTGAAGACTGCTGTAAATACACTGATGATGAAAAAAGCAGAAAAATTTCTGTTCTTTGCCAGACAAAGGATGCATGAATTTATGAATAAACTGAATAGATATTTGGCTAACCTCTTAAAGAACAGGACATACTCCCAGAACATTCCATGTATCAGAGATCATTTAGGCACTCCAAACTATATTTAATAATAATAATAAACTATAAACTATAGCAGCAAGGACATCAATAACGTTTTTCAGAAGTTTTATAAATGGCTGTACACCTTGTGGAGAATGTGGAAATGACGAGGCTGAGTTTATCTCATGAGTCAGGTTTATTCACATTCTCCAACATCATCAAAAACAGAAAGAGAAAGAAACCCCCAGACATTCGTCCCTTTATACCCCAGGACATCAAAGCACACAGTCACATTGTATTTAATCCCAAGTCACAATGCGTCTTCTTCCAGGTCTTCTCACCTCCACCTAAAGTCACTGGTGGCCAGGAAATCCCCCAAGGCCATCTCTTTGCATACAAAAGGCCACATTTCACATCCTCCTGTTATCCCCTAGGAGGTTCAGTCCTTTTGTTCATCTGAGACGTGAAGCATACAGTAAGCATACAGTAATATACGTGTGAACCATATGAAACCCACATATGTGTCCCACAACCTCTCAGTTTAACTCACAATCAGAACAAAAGTTGTCAGACTTCTTGACAAAGTTAGAACTGCCTAAAATTTCATCTCAGCAGATTGAAGACCTAAGTAAACCACTAACTGTAAGTGAAATTAAGAATTGTATTCAACTATTACCTAATAATAAAACCCCAGGCCCCGATGGCTTTAGTGCAGAATTCTACAAGAAATTTGGCCCCCTCCTAATTGACCCAATGATTGAAATGTTGAACTCCTCATTTATCAATGAGGTTCTGCCTCCATCTTTTATGGACCCAAATATTTCCTTGGTACCCAAAAAAGGCAAACTGCCAGAAGAGTGCTCCTCATACAGACCCATATCTGTTTTAAATACTGACATGTAATTACTAGCAAAAGCTCTGGCCCTACGACTAGAACAAGTCCTTCCTTCTATTATCAATATTGATCAGACGGGTTTCATACGGGGTAGATATTCCTCACACAATGGAAGAAGGCTGCTTAATATAACTCAACATTCTTCCTTATATAGCTCTGAGGCCTTAGTGATTTCTTTACATGCTGAGAAAGCATTTGACCATCTGGAATGGCCTTTTCTCTTTTCTACACTTCACCGATTTGGTCTAGGGAGCAACTTCATCAAATGGATTCAGATTCTTTATACTTCCCCTCCTTCAGCTGTAATCTCCAATGGGTTTAGGTCAGGCTTTTTTAGGATTGAATGGGGCACAAGGCAGGGCTGTCCCCTCAGCCTTGCAGACAATGTCTTAATTTATCTGGATGCCCCAAGAGAATCCATTCCAATTTTGACAAGATAATTGGTAATTACGGGTCCTTTTCTGGATATAAGATGAATTTCTCCAAGAGTATGGTCATGCCCCTCGATAATCTGATTGCTTTAGACCCAAATATATCACATCCTTTCCACTGGTCCCCTGCTGGTTTTTCTTATTTGTGTATAAGGATATCCCCGTGTTTGAAAGACCTTTCCAAATTAAACTATTCCCCAGTCTTCAGAATTATGCAGGATAACCTTGAACGGTGGTATGGCTTGCCCCTATCCTTTCTAGGGTGTATTCACTTGATTAAAATGAATATTCTTTGCAGACTTTTATGTCTTTTTCAGATGCTTCCAATGACCCTATCGAGGAAGATTCTGACACAGCTTAATAGTTTTATACTATCGTTTATCTGGTGCAAAAAAAAGACCTAGGCTGAGATATAGCTTCCTTTGCTTACCCATTAAACGAGGTAGGCTGGCAGAACCATGTTTTACTTCTTATTATCTGACTGCACAAAGTCGATTCATTGCAGAATGGTGTTTAAATGATGCTAACTCCACCTGGCTTAGTTGCAAATCAGCCTCCTTGGGTCAAGTACGTTTGTGGAACTTACTCTTTGTCTCCCCTAGTGAAACATCAGCTTTAACCCAAAACAACATAATACTGAAAAATATGTTGTACACTACCGTTCAAAAGTTTGGGGTCACTTAGAAATTTCCTTATTTTTGAAAGAAAAGCACTTTTTTTCAATGAAGATAACTTTAAACTAATCAGAAATACACTCTATACATTGTTAATGTGGTAAATGACTATTCTAGCTGCAAATGTCTTGTTTTTGGTGCAATATCTACATAGGTGTATAGAGGCCCATTTCCAGCAACTATCACTCCAGTGTTCTAATGGTACAATGTGTTTGCTCATTGCATCAGAAGGCTAATGGATGATTAGAAAACCCTTGTGCAATCATATTAGGTCTGCAATGCTGTAATTGCTGCAAATGGAGGATTCTTTGACGAAAGCAAAGTTTGAAGGAAAAAATTATTCTTTCAAATACAAATCATTATTTCTAACCTTGTCAATGTCTTGACTATATTTTCTATTCATTTTACAACTCATGGTGGTAAATAAGTGTGACTTTTCATGGAAAACACAAAATAATTGTCTGGGTGACCCCAACCTTTTGAACGGTAGTGTATATATGGGGTCAGATTAAAAAATTGGAAGGTCATGCTAATTCTCTTTCTTTATTAACCCCCTTACATGGAAACCCTGACTTTTCTCCTGGACTTTGTGGTGAATTTACTGGCTGGAAACACAAGGATATAAGGGTAATTTGTGACCTGATGGATGGGGGTTCAGTTCTTACCTAACAAGTTAAAGAGAAGTTCGATATTTCAGATGATTTTTTTAAGTTTATCCAGGCCCTTAATTTTATACTGCATAAACTTAAGGAGTTTAATGGCAGATCAACCATCTCTCCCATGGAATCAGTGCTGTCTGATAATAGCTGAAATTTATTACTAAAAAAATTTACAGGGTATTTTTGTTATGACCCGAGCGCCGGTTCTGATCACGCTTGGGCTAAAGTTATGTTTTGCTGCCGGCCTTGACAGCTGCGGGCTGTATTCTGGCCTCACCGGGCTCTTATTGTGAAAGTGCTCGGTGGGGCTTCCGCCTGTCAACGGCCGGTCAGCTGATTGTCATTACCGTCGTTAGTGCTTCGCGCTTTTAAGCCCGGCACTGGCGATGGTAGGACGCAGGATTATCAGTCGACTTTGGTCTACGTTACGTCTGAGTGGCTTCATCCTGCCAAGCCCTGGGTCTGCGCTTCGTCATTCCTGTGAGTGCCGCAGACCTTCATGTCAGGTCATGTATCATAGCTTTGTCATAGTTAGCTCGTAGCGGCTGGGTTAGCCCTACGAGCCCAAGTCTCGTCATGTGTGTGTTTTGCCCTTATGGGTTCATAGTTGTTCATCATAGTCATGTCACAGTTAGCTCGTAGCGGCTGGGTTAGCCCTACGAGCCCAAGTCTCGTCATGTGTGTGTTTTGCCCTAAGGGGTTCATAGTTGTGTTTTGTCACGTCAAGAAATAAATTAACATCTTGCCAAACTCCCTGGTGAACTCTGTGGCGTCTCTTGGTGATCCGCGAGGATCACCACATGACAGTATACTCCTGCCAGGTTGTCCAAACGGGGGTGCCGCATTGAGACGCCGTTTCACCGGGAGTTTGTGCCTTTTTTGGACTGTTGTTTCTTCTCGCTCGGGTGTCAACATCTGGGAGAATGCCGTCATCCAGGGGCCGCAGGAGGCGCCTGGACCAGGAGGTAGCGAGCGCGCTGGAATACACCGATGGGGTGCTCCTTGCCGCTACATTTGACGACACCTCCAGTTATATGCGTTGGCATCTGGGCATTGCTGAGGAATATCTGGTCAGCCTTCCCCTCGACTACGACGATCATCCGGAGGTGATATCGAGGTGGGAGGAACTCGCCGCTCAGCGCGAGGTTCTTCGTGGGCTGGAAGAGGAAGAGAGCGGGAAGCAGAGGAGGAGGCATCCTCGCTCCCTGCGTTGGTGTCCCGTTCCCGTCCCGGAGCAGGTCCAGGAGTTCGCGCCGTCTGGGGGCCGACGAGGACATCGGCGTAACGGCGCGGGCAACCCTCAGCGGAATCCCCGGCTGGACTCGCTGCCGGCGTATCCCGTCAGCGAATCTTCGAGAGCGGCCCCACCTCGTTTTCCTAGGGGGTCCTCTGTCGCCATCCAGCGGGGAGAAGGAGGAACGACGTCCCCCACAGCAGGAACCATCTCTGCCCCTGGAGGAAGGCAAGTGATCGTTTGTTTGTCACATCTTAAGAATGATCTGCCTTGTCTGACTCCTGGGGGCGGAGTTCGGGGTTTGCAGCCCCCCGAGCTCCCTCCACCTGCTGTGGATAAAATTATTAAACCTACTGCCTCTGTGTTCTCCCCCATTGAGCGGTCTGCGACGCCAGGCCAGCGTCGCCGGACGAAGAGGGCCCCTGCAGTGCTGGATAGCCTGCACCCAGCCCTGCAGTCAGTCTTGGACGGAGGAGAGGAGCGGACTGCGGCCCGGAGCCTGAGCCGACGAGGAAGCGTCCCCGGGTCTCCTCGCCGGAGCGGTCCGAGTCAGTGGGTCAAGGGTTCCCTGCCTCCACGCCATACGGGTTGTCGGCGTGGACAACAGCGTGGGAGGAACCTGAGGCTGCAGATATCATCGTGCCAGCTGCGGAGCCCGATGCAGCTGAGTCCAAGTCAGCTGACGAGAGTCGCCCTGAACCCGGATCGTCGGAGTCCTGGGTGGCAACGGAACCCGAGTGCAGGCAAGTGCTCCCTCTTATGTCTCTGTCCTCTTTTGTTGAGCATTTTTGCCTGCCTCTCGGGGAGACGAGTGAGGAGCAGCCGTCTGCTGCGCCCGAGCTCGTCTCGCTGGGTTCCGTTGCTACCGGTGATACTGATCCCGGTTTTCCTGTCCCCGAGCTTTCTTTTAGTGTCGCCGGCGGGGAACGGGTCGGAGTCACCGAGGTGGAGGTCCCAGGTTCGGGGATGGAGTTCGTCAGCGGAGCTGCACCCGAGGCCCAATCGGGTCCCACTGCAGGGGCGGGTTCGGCCCAATCGGGTTCCGACGTGGGTTCGTCGGAGGCCCAATCGGGGTACACCGCGGGTGCGGCTCTGGCCCAATTGGGGCCCAACGTGGGTGTAGCTGGGACCCAATCTGGGTTCAGCGGTGATGCAGCGCGGAGCGGATTCTTGGCTCGCCCTGCTCATCGACCCCCTCGGAATCATCGCCCCTTTTCATCATTGCCGGGGGCCATAGGGGTCCCTGTTCACTCGCCCCGGTTCTCCAGAGTTTTGTTCTCGTCTGGGAGGCCACTGCGGGTTGTTGATGCCCTGGACTGGTGGCTGAGGGACATGGGTCGGCCACTGGAGGGACTGTTTCGCCGGTTCGGCGCCTCGGTTCGGCTACCCGACCTGTTATGTGTGCCATGGGGCTACCTAGTTCGACCACCGGAGAAGCGGACGTGCGGGACTTTGGACTCTGGTGAGCCGCCTGGTCCGCCTCCGTTGACCATCGGACGACATAAACTGTCGGGGGGTGGTAGTGGTCCCTGGGTGTGTCTCTGTATTTGTGCTTTCTTTTTGTCCTGGTTATGTTGTATTTAGTGCTCATGCCTTTGTTTTGAAAGCCATAGTCTAGTCATAGTAATGTTATGTTAAGCATTTTTAGATTGCTTCAAGTGTGTTTGCAGTAGCCCTGCTGTTTTTGTTTCATAGTCTGGTATGAGCGGGTAATGCTCTGTTTTTTGTTTTTTCATGTTAGGTCAGGTATGAGCAGGTAATGTTCTTGTATTTAGTTTGTCTGAACCTGTAGTTCTGGGTTTTGTTTTCCTTTGTGCATTTTTTCTTGTTGTCTTGTCATTGTCATTGTATGGTTTTTGTTTTGTTCATGGGTTGGTTTCTCTCCCTCCGCACCTGTCCCCCAACCTCCCACCCTGGGGGGGGGGGGCAGGGTGGTTCCTTGGGGCGTTCGGAGTCCGCCCGTGGAGGGAGGGTACTGTTATGACCCGAGCGCCGGTTCTGATCGCGCTTGGGCTAAAGTTATGTCTTGCTGCCGGCCTTGACAGCTGCGGGCTGTATTCTGGCCTCACCGGGCTCTTATTGTGAAAGTGCTCGGTGGGGCTTCCGCCTGTCAACGGCCGGTCAGCTGATTGTCATTACCGTCGTTAGTGCTTCGCGTTTTTAAGCCCGGCACTGGCGACGGTAGGACGCAGGATTATCAGTCGACTTTGGTCTACGTTACGTCTGAGTGGCTTCATCCTGCCAAGCCCTGGGTCTGCGCTTCGTCATTCCTGTGAGTGCCGCGGACCTTCAAGTCAGGTCATGTATCATAGCTTTGTCATAGTTAGCTCGTAGCGGCTGGGTTAGCCCTACGAGCCCAAGTCTCGTCATGTGTGTGTTTTGCCCTTATGGGTTCATAGTTGTTCATCATAGTCATGTCACAGTTAGCTCGTAGCGGCTGGGTTAGCCCTACGAGCCCAAGTCTTGTCATGTGTGTGTTTTGCCCTAAGGGGTTCATAGTTGTGTTTTGTCACGTCAGGAAATAAATTAACATCTTGCCAAACTCCCTGGTGAACTCTGTGGCGTCTCTTGGTGATCCGCGAGGATCACCACATGACAATTTTGTTATTTTAAAGAGGACAATTCTAATAAAATCAAAGACAAATGGGAATCTGACTTGGGCTCCTCTATAACTTCTGACACCTGGGATACTCTATGTGGCCAACCATTCAAATTTTTAGTTACAAATTCCGCCTGGAAGAGACAGCTTAAAATACTGCACAGACTGTACATTACTCCTGAAGTCAGACATAGGGTCAATCCAGGCCTTTCAGATCTCTGCACTAAATGTCAGTCAACAGTGGGTTCTTTTTTCCATTGTATGTGGAGCTTCCCCTCTATCCATCAGTTCTGGGGTACGATTATTCAGCAGCTTAACAGGATTTTTAATTGTACTCTACAGATTGGGGCACGAACCTGTTTGTTGGGACTAACTGATGAACTACCAAATAATTTTTTAAGCATGAAGCTTTTGCATATTCTTCTGTACAATGCACCTAAATGAATTCTCACATTGTGGATTTCTGACAAAGCTCCCACTTTGCATCAGTGGTTGAACAGTGTGATTAGTACTGTCCCTTTCAAGGCTTTCTCTACAGCTCTAATGGACAAACCCTTTCTTTTTTATCACACTTGGGACCCTTTTCTCAAATACCTAGGGGCTGCAAAAGCCCAGAAAATGTGATCTGGATTACTGGAGCTGGCTTGGAGGGAGGCTCCAACTCCATAAACTCATTACCTCTGACTGTGGTAAAATGTGTCACTAAATAGTTTCTTCAGTGATGGAATCTGTTTCCCTACTATCTATAATATATATACACACGTGTGTGTGTATGTGCATGTATGTAACCCCCCCATTATTTTATTTTATTTTACACTTGTGTTATGTTTTTTGTTTTGTTTTTTTCCTTTGCTTTGCCAAAAAGTTCAGTAAAAACATGTTGGAAAAAAAAGTGTCCCTACTGTCTACCAACCAGTATGTGGAAGAATAATCCAACAGAGTGGCCAGAAACAATATGTATTGATATTTCTAACAACAAATAGATGTGCCAGCTTGGTTGTGCATTGGCAGAACACTCTAATAATAGAAAATAAATTGTACCTGTTAGATATGGTCCCATTTTAACTGGACAGCACGGACATGGGGAAGCAGGCACGGGTGACGTCATCACGCCGTGCCTATATCAGGAGACAGTTGGCGGGAGCCGGTGTCTTTGGTGTTCTACCTTTGACACAACAACCTATGTCGGAATTGATTCCGCCAGTGTTACATAGTGTCCGTAGAATTGACCAAGTGCATTCTGGGTAGGGTAGGAACCGTTAGTTCGCTGAGATCACGTCAACGTAGGAGACATCGTTACAAAGCAGCTGTGTTTTAAACTGTAATAGTCGTTCTCACAACCGCCGTGGAGAAAAGGTAAACCACGGAATAGGCTTTTATCGTTTTCCAGCCTGGAAGAAGAACAGCACAGCGCACGTTTCGGTTGTAACTTAAGCCTGTTTTCCACTAGCCCAGCACACCTCGGTACGGCTCGATTCACTTCAGTACGGCTCGGAATGCTTCTGTCTCCATTAGCACGGTGTTGTGCTTGTGCTGTGTGTTTTTTTTTAGGAGGTTTTAGAAGCGGGGCAGCAGCAGATTCTTAGCGAGGCGGGGCCACACTCCCGTGACGTTACGCACCCGACTGAGTCCTTATTTACACGAGACAAAAAAGGATCCAAGGATTATTGCCTTGCTCGCTCTGTGGATTTATCTCACAATTAATTTTATCTCATAATTAAGCTGCAACAACACAAGTCACTTTTGTTTTGAATGAACTGCCAAATGACCTAGAAATAATGAGCTGAAACTTGTTTTTATTCGTATTAAATAATGAGACGGTGGCACACTGGCCTACACCATATTATTATTTTTTACATCCTAGGGCATTTTGGATGTACTGAATTAAAAAAATTCATGTTTTTCACCTTCAGGTCAACGTTTGGAACAACAGTATTATTATTTTCCGTTTAGATGATGGTACACTCCTTCTAAAGTATTGTAATTCTCTGAATTTGGAATGCTGATAGAACATTCAATTTACATATACTTACTTTTTTACATACTTTGACTTGTAAGCTTGATCAGTCTGTCCTGATGCATTTTAAAGTCCAACTGTGCAACTTCTTATAAGTTAACATAAAAAATGTACCCAAAGTTTAGAACTGGATCATGTGGGGCTAATTTTTTATGATATTTCAATAAAAAAACCAGAAAGCTTACAAAAACATTTGTTTTTTGGTCTAGTTAAAAATTACATTACCTTTACAATGGTTGACCCTGACAGGAAGATCAGTATCATTTTGATCAGACTAGGCAATGGAATTTCTATGTAATTATACTGTTTTATAATTCAGTGTTATAACAGACAAACCACACTTTCCAAAACAATTCCATTTTATTATATACAAAATATTAAAAAAAAAACAAAACTTTGCAACACAACATGAAGGTTAATCGACATTTTATACACGCCGACCACTGAGTGTCTACACCAGCTTCCCAAACTGGGTCACGACTCGGATGAATGAAGGCGTCTCTGCCAGCTGTGGGTCAGGAAGGCTCGGTTGAATAATCCGGACGGGCTGTCGCGGCGGACGCGTGGGATGATTCTACAAGGAAAATGCACACAATAAAATACAGCACAATAGTTTTTAACAAGAATACATAAGCTTATTTCAGCGTATTGTTCACATGAATAATTAAAATAAAAGCTTTAGTCCGCAGTGTGCTGCAATAAAGCAGCGATCCATCCACAAATGAACAGCTTTTTTATTGCATAAATAAACTGAGCGTCTTACCGAATATATTTGCGAAAAAACGCACAATAAAAAAAAATTAAAACTCACCGTTAAAGGACTCCGATGTCGAGACCTCCCGGTATATTTTTTCATTCCGGGCGGCTCCGTCTAACTCGCGCTACGTTCGTCTGACAATGCAGTCAGCAGACACTGCAGCTCCTTATTGATGCATGGAACACCCTTATTACACGAAGCCATTTTTGATAGAGAATAAATGAAAATAGCACAGCAATACACTGAAAAGGAACCGCCAACAGTGGTTGCGTGCTGAGTAAAGGCGGTCGTGAAGATTCTTTTTTTTTTTTTCTTCAAAAACTTTATTGAGAAGGTCGTGAAGATTTGGTAGATGAGGAAGAGGAGAGGGGCGGTTACAACCTGACCAATCAGCGGCGACCAGTCTGTTAACGTCACAACACGGCACAGCTCAGCACTGCTGTACCCTGCCCTTCAGCGGGGCTGAGAATTGCGGCTGTTAAACCGTGTTGGGACTTGTGGAAAAGCGTACAAAGCATGCTGAGCCGTCCCGTGTCGCGCTAAAGCGTGCTAGTGGAAAAGGCCCTTAAGAGGCCACGCCTGGCCTGGATTACAGCAGTTAGAAGACCCAACATAACTTTCAAACACGCACCTGTATCGATGGTGGTGTGCTCAAAGCATTTTCATAAAGGTACGTTATGATTTATTGTGTATGTCTGGTGTTAAAACTTTCTTGTGTTGTGGTTAAGACTTGCCTGGTCATAACTTTTAGCCAACGTCAGCAGTGCTAAGCTAAACAGAGCTAAGCTAAAGAAAGACTCCGATATCCGAGTAGCTAGAAAAAGTTACCACTCACACACCTGTGTGAGCAAGTTTAATTTGTTCTACACCAAAGTATTTTCTTACCGTTTCCTTTGCTTTAACAGCAGACTAGCTTATGAAATGCTAGACTGTGATCCTGACTGGGCACCTTCTCTAAACCTTGGGCATGCAGAGCTTCCAGCTGCCACTCCTGACAGGTTTAACCGCTTATGCAGACGGACAAGATTATGACAAAAAGATTCAGCAGGGCAGGCAAGTGACCCCCCAGCACAGACCCCCAACATCACTGGCCCTGTGACTGAGATGGATAATGTAGCTCCTTCAGGTAGTCTTTTTTAACCTATGTTTTTCTTTCTAAAATGTGTCTTGGGATTCCTTTTGATTACAAAATATACTAGAAAAGCACTCGGAGAGCACAGACCTCCGCCAAGCGGCACAGTTCCCCCCATACAGTGTTTGTGTGTACGTTTTCAGATTCCTTGACCATGAAAAGATATGACTAGCAATTGGATTCACAATGATTATTTGTTTCTTTGACAGGGACAGTGCAATAAACATAGACAATTAATCAATGACAATCAATGTGATAGTGATAGGATTAGTGGTTCAGTAGTGTGAAACGGGACTATAAGGGACGGCGGGTTAATAAGGGACACTTTTCTGGGAAATGTTTTAAATGTAATTCTGCTTTTTTTAATTTGAGCAGGACGCTGAGTTGTGTTGTTATTGTCAAATATCCATGAATCCTTAATCAAATCTATGCGGAAGCAAAATTAAAAAAGCAGAATTACATTTAGAAAAGTGTCCCTTATTACCCCGCCGTCCCTTATAGCCCCGTTTTACGGTATTAAAAGCATTGCCTCCTTGGCGGAGGTAATAAACTGAAGTGTTGGTGTGTCCATCTCCTCCACTGACGGATGCAGATTGGTTAGACAGGTTGCCGTGGGTTTTATGTTATATTGGAGTTGCGCTCCGCGGCAAAACAGAAATTAGAATCTTCCCAGGCAGAGAGGTCGTTTTTACGCAGCGCCTATGGCTGGGCGGGGAATTTGTGGCAAATAATCGGGCGGCGGACAGGTGGCCGTGTCAGGTTTTGCAGCGTGGCTTAAAGACAGGCACGCTGGCGGGCCCAGGCCACCAGTGTTTTTCGCGCGCTTCTGTGCCTAAAACGTAGAAGAACGTGGAGTTTGTGTTGGTCAGACACGACGACCAGTGCAATGTGCGCAGCGCCTATGGCTGGCACAGGCACGCTGCCGGGCCCAGGCCACCAGTGTTTTCCGCGCGCTTTTGTGGCTAAAACGTTGAAGAAGGCGGAGTTTGTGTTGGTCAGACACGACGACCAGCGCCCTCCATTGCACCTGCGCACATGTTGAAAATGGCCGTATGTCACAGTGTGGAAAAATGCTTTAAAAAATTCCTGTATGCAGACGGTGATGCAGATCATCCCCAAAATTTAATCAGTTCTTCCTTGTACCATTTCCAACAACGCCTGAAAATTTCATGGAAATCCGTCCAAAAGTTTTTGAGTTATCTTGCTAACCAACAGACAGACAGACAGACAGACAAACAGACAGACAAACAAACCCCGGCAAAAACATTACCTCCTCCTGGCCTTTCGGCCTGGCGGAAGTAATTAACTACAGTTGTTTATTGATTACAAAATATATTAACTACAGTTGTTTATTGTCCTGATCAGCAACAGATAACATCACACCTCTGGCTGAGATGGAGGAGACGACATCTGATGAAGCAGCACAGATCTGTCAGGCTGATGATGCTCCAGTGGAAAATGTGCAAGAACTACAGAACTGCAACATGTGTCACCTTAGGCTTAAAAATTTTTTACTATTGCAAGAGGAGAACAGTATAATAGGAGAACAGGAGAAAAGTGTGTTGTGTTGACTTCTCACACAACACAACACACTGCCATCTACAGAAGTTCTCTGATGACTCTGCGATCGTTGGCCTCATCTCCAATGGAGATGAAGCTGAGTACAGAGGGCTTATCCAGGACTTCGTGGACTGGTGCCATCGGAACTGCCTCCAGGTCAACGCGAGGAAAACTAAGGAGCTGGTGGTGGACTGCCACAGGCAAGGACAACCCCTCACAGCACCAGTAAATATACAGGGAACAGACATCGAGATGGTGACATCCTACAAGTACCTGGGTGTTCATCTGAACAATAAACTAGACTGGTCACACAATACTGACGCACTCTACAAGAAGGGACAGCGCAGGCTGTTCCTACTGAGGAGACTCAGGTCTTTTGGTGTACAAGGGGCGCTGCTGAAGACATTCTATGACACGGTGGTGGCATCAGCCATCACTTTTGGAGTGGTCTGCTGGGGCAGTGGCATTACTGCAGCCGATAGGAAGAGACCGAACAAACTGATCAAGAAAGCTAGCTCTGTCCTGGGGCAGCGCCTTGACCCGGTGGAGGAGATAGGAGAGAGAAGGATGGTGGCTAAACTGTCATCTCTGCTGGAGTCCGAGTTCCACCCTATGCAGGACATACTGAACGCACTGAGGAGCTCATTTAGCAGCAGACTACATCATCCCAGGTGCACAACCGAGAGGTTTCGCAGGTCCTTCCTACCAACGGCTGTCAGACTGTACAATCTAAGCAGGGCTGCTCGCAGAGATAGCAAAAAGACGTAACAACCTAATAGTTTTGAATGCAAAAGATGCAATAGACTTACACAATGGCCCCCTCCGGCATACAACTAGGAAAATACCGGTCGCTATGGAGGGTGAGAATATGTATGGGCACATACAGTAATCATACCATGTAGGATAACTAAGTAGACGGTTGTGCCGTTTCATCCCGTTTAGCAACAATGCTCTGCACTGTGTGTGTTTATATATTTATATATTTATTTCATCTAGCTACAATGCTCCGCACTGGGTGTGTTTATATTTATATATCTATATATTTATTCCATCTAGCTACAATGCTCCACACTGTGTGTTTATATATCTACATATTATTCCATCTAGCTACAATGCTCCGCACTGTGTGTGTTTATATATTTACATATTTATTCCACCTAGCTGCAATGCTCCGTACTGTGGGTGTTTATGTATCTACATACAGTATTTATTCCACCTAGCTACAATGCTCCGCACTGTGTGTTTATATACTCATATATTTATTCCATCCAGCTACAATGCTCTGCACTGTGTCTGTATATATATATACTGTATATAGTATATATATATATATATATATTTATAGTAATATGTACATATGTATATTAGCTGCTCTTGCTTTTTTTTCTTGCCTTCTGATTGTTGCTCTGAGTGTTGCTATCCCTGTGCTGTTGCAATCCTGGAATTTCCCCATTGTGGGACTAATAAAGGCTTATCTTATCTTATCTTATCTTATCTTATCTTATCTTATCTTATCTTAAAGGGAGAGCTCTCCAGAAAGACCCTGGATGAGAATTTCCTCAAAGATAATGACTCAAAGGTGAAATACTACACTGGGCTTCCATCTTTCAGTTTAATGGCTCTGCTGATGCAATTTTTTTCCCAGCCTACCAAAGACAGAAAAATTTCCCAATTTCAAATTCTCCTTTTAACTATGATGCGTTTGCGGATTAATTTGCCTCTTGAACATATTGCACACCTTTTTGACATAAGCAGACAAACCGCATCCATCCTGTTCTGCGACACCATAAATGTGCTCCATGCACACCTCAGCCCTTTGGTGTACTGGCCAAAGAGACCTTGTTTGCAGGCTAGCATGCCACATCAGTACGTTGAAATGTTTGGCAATAAGGTCACAGTTATTATTGACTGCTTTGAACTTTTTTTTTTTCCACAATATCTTTATTGAACCTTTTCTTTTTTTTTTTTTTTAACAAACATGATACAAACAATCAAACACTAACACTAAAGTACTACAAAAAAAAATGCACTAAAAACACCAACAACCACCAACAAAATCAAGTCTTCAACAATGCTCCTCTGTTTAGTCTAGACAATCCAATACATAAGTATACATATTATGTTCACCAGTTTGGAATTTACAAGGTCCACACACATCATTCACCTTCTTCTTCAAGAGTTATGTTTAAATTTTTTACATAATCAATAAAAGGTCTCCATATATTCTCAAACACAATTTCCTTTGATTTTAGTATATATGTTATTCTTTCTAATGGAAGGTTTGTTAACATCTGTCTTAACCACTGAGTCACATCTGGTCTATGAGTCTTTTTCCATAATAGTGCAATACATTTTTTGGCATTAAGCAAACTGAGGTCTATGAATGTTCTTTCACTTTTATTAAAATTATGCTTTTCTGGGTACAGACCCAACAAAAACAGTTTAGGATTCAATATGATTTGTTTTGAGATTATTTTTTCAATTGTTACCCTCACCTCTTCCCAAAACATTCTTATTAATCTACATTCCCATAAACAATGAAATAGGGTTCCTTTACTTTCCATGCATTTTGTGCATGTATCTGGTATATTTTTGTTATATCTATTTAACTCCTCCGGTGTAACATACATCCGCATTAACCATTTGAAATGTATCAATTTAAGGCGTGCATTTATTGATTTGGTTTGAGCTTCTGTACAAGCCAATTCCCATTGTTCCTCTGAAATTTCAATTTGCAGATCTTCTTTCCAGTAGTTTAATCTTTTCAGTGAATTTTCACTTGAAGATAGTGTCAATGAGTTATAAAACTCTGAAATAATACCCTTTCTTTTACTATCTTTCATCATCATTTTTTCCAAGGATGAATAAATAGGTCGAGTGAGAGCTTTATTTTGATTTGATCGAATAAAGTTTCTAAGTTGAAGATATTTAAAAAAATGTGTTCTATTGAGATTAAATTTGATCCTCAGCTCTTCAAAAGACATTATGTTGTCTGCACCTGGCAAATATAAATCCTGAATCTTTTGTATCCCTTTTAAATTCCATACTTTAAATACAGCGTCCGCTCTCCCTGGTTTAAAATATTGATTACCCCATATTGGACTAAATTGTGACAATAACTGTGGTTCTTTTAAATAGTTTTTAGCTTCACACCATATTTTGATCATATGCTTTACAAATGGATTTTTAACTTGTTTTTGTAATTTTTTTGCCGAATCTGAGTATATGAATATGGGAAGAGGTAAAGGTAAATTGTATGATTCCATTTCAGTCCAGTGAGGGAGATCATTTGATGAAAAATAATATGTCATAGACCTCAGTTGTGCCGACCAATAATACAACATAAAATTTGGACATTTCAGACCTCCACGATCAAATGGTAAATATAATAAAGACAAACGTAATCTAGCCCTCCTGTTGTTCCATATAAATTCCACTAACTTTTTTTTTATTCTTGAGAATAGATCTAAAGGTGGTGATAAGGGAATGTATTGAAATAAATAAAGTATTTTAGGTAAAATATTACTTTTAAGTATATTGATTCTCCCGATCATCGACATTGGTAGTGACATCCATCTCTGAGTTAACTCACTGATATCTGACATTAAGGCTTCATAGTTGACACTGGCGACTGATTCTAGCTTAGGCATAATTTGGATTCCTAAATATTTAAACTGATTTACAACATTGAATTGATTTACCTCAGGGGCTGGGTAATTTCTCTGGGTCTCATTTAGCATTAATATTGAAGATTTAGTTTTATTTATTTTATATCCTGATATTTCCCCAAAATTCTTTATTAAATTCAACAAGGTTGGAATTGATTTTTTTAGATTCGACATAAACAAAATTATGTCATCGGCGTACAGGGAGATTTTATGTTCTGTTGGTCCAACTTTAATTCCATATATTTGTGAATGTAAACGTATCGCTATCGCTAAAGGTTCAATTGCCATAGTAAACAGTAAAGGTGAAAGTGGACAGCCTTGTCGACATCCTCTATTTATTTTTATTGGTTTTGAAATATTGTTATTTGTTAGGATTTCTGCTGTAGCATTATTGTATATTATTTGAACCCATTTTATGAAATTATTTCCAAGTCCAAACCTTTGTAGTACTTCAAAAAGAAAGGGCCATTCAACTCTATCAAAGGCCTTTTCGGCGTCCAATGATAGGAGAGCTGTATCCGGTGCTTCTTTATTAAAATAAATAATATTAAATAGTCTTCTTACATTATGGAAGCCTTGTCTACCCTTTATAAAGCCATTCTGATCTCGATTAATAATATTTGGTAAAATTTCTTGTATTCGTCTTGCTAAAATTTTACAGATTATCTTAAGGTCGGCGTTTAATAGGCTTATTGGTCTCATATTTTCACATTTATTAGAGGGCTTACCTGGTTTTGGCAGCAGTATAATTAAGGCATTATTTATGTATGATGGTAAATTATTATTTTGAAATGCTTCTAAAACCATTTCCAAAAAAGGTTTTATTAATTTATTCTTAAATTTTTTATAAAGGTCAACTGGAAGACCATCTGGTCCTGCACTTTTTCCTGATTTCATATTATCAATGGCTAGCCCAACTTCTTCTTGACTAATTTTAGACTCCAATATCTCCCTGTTTTCATTTGGAATACACGGTATAGATAGTTCGTTCAAAAACCCATTTAGTTTTGTTAATTCAGGTTCATTTTTGGTATCATATAATTTTTCATAGTAATCTCTAAAGGCTCTATTAATTTCTAAAGGATCTATAACTACCTGTCCATTACTTATAATACTGGTAATTGGTGTTTTAATTTCCAATTGTTTAATCTGCCATGCTAATAATTTTCCTGATTTTTCACCTTGTTCATAAAAAGATTGTTTCAATCTTAGAAGACTCGAGGCAGCTCTATTCGCTGATTTTTTGTCGTATTCAGCTCTCAAAATCAGTAATTCATTCTCCAACCTTGGGTCACTTCCTGCATACACTTTTTCCTGAAGATTTTTTATTTTATGTTCCAATTTAGCTCTCTCCTCTCGAGTCTTCTTAGATTTTGATCCTGTATAACTAATAATATGTCCCCTAATAAAAGCTTTGAAAGCCTCCCACTTTACACATGCTGATGTTTGTGTAGTATTGATGTCAAAGAACTCGTCTATCTGTTTTTCTATATACTTGACAAATTCCTCATCCTGAAGCCATTTATGCTGAAATTGCCATCTACCTGATTCCTTTATCAATTTTTTATCTACATATATTAGACAACAGGGTGCATGGTCAGAGATCACGATGTTATCATAAAAGCAGTTTTGAATCTTGGACCTTAATTCTGTGGAAATCAAAAAATAATCAATACGTGAGAATGTCTTGTAGGTACTGGAATAACAAGAATAGGCTTTAACTTGTGGTTTCATTTCTCTCCATATATCTAACAATCTCAATTCTTTCATAAAATGATTAATAGTCATCCTACATCCAATGTGCGTACAATCCAGTCCTGTTGATCTATCCACACCTGGATTCAATGTACAATTAAAATCCCCTGCTATTATATGTTGCCCTGTAAGTGATGATAAGATGAGAAATAAATTAGCAAAGAACTTCTGGTCATCTATATTGGGACCATATAAGTTCACAAGATTTATATTTTCTAATAGCAAAGAACCTTGAATGATTACATATCTTCCAAATTTGTCTCCAATTACATTTTTCACTTGAAAAGGAACTGATTTATGTATGAGAGTCATAACTCCCCTGGCTCGGGATGAAAATGAAGAGGTGAATACACTTCCCTGCCATCTACTCCTAATTCTTTTAACATCCTCCTCTATCAGATGAGTTTCTTGTAAAAACACAATTCTTGAACCCATGTCCTTTATTTTATTCATAACTTGTTTAAGTTTTTTTAAATTTTGTAGACCTCTGCAATTCCATGAAGTTAAATTAAGATTAACACTTTGGTCCATGATCAATAGAGAGTTTGGGATTACCTTGCAGTGTAAACATGCTCATACAGAGAAGCAAAAACATGAGTGGTTGAACATTCATCCTACAAACTACACACAAACAAATTCCCCCTTCCCACACTTGTGGCAAACCCCCCAAAATCAAAAGAAAAATTCTGTCTCCCGATATAGCCATCGACTGTTCCACATCCACGGGGAACAGCCTAAGCCACTCCTTCTTCATCCTCCCAATCACCCTAACTCTACTGCTTTTAATGACGTAACATTAACTCTCCTCTGTAGTTTTCCAACTTAACTCCAAAATTTTTACCAACTTTGTACATCCTAGTTTTTTTTTTTGTTTGTTTTGTTTTTGTTTTGTTTTTTTTTAATATATAATACAATCTATATTTTGTAAACTTACTATTTACTTCAAGTCAGTCAGATGCCTGTGCAAATGCTTAGTTATTCTACCTTATATTTTGTTCATGCTTAGCTCCCACCAGTCTCTTCTTCTTCTTTGATCTTCTTGATGAACTCCTGCGCCTCCTCTGGGGTCTTGAAGATGTGGGTTCTGCCCTCATACGTGGTCAGCAGTCTCGCAGGATAGATTACACCATGACGAATCCCAAGGTTGCGCAGCTCCTTACGTACGGGATCAAACTGCTTCCTCAATTGCTGGATTCCTGTGGCCAAATCTGGGTAGAACCGCACCTGCTGGTCCTGGTGTTTAATCTCTCCTTTAGCACGTGCAGCGTTGAAGATCTTCATCCTGTCTCTGTTGCTTAGAAACTTCATAATTAAGGTCCTCGGCGGTCCCTTATCTCTCCGTGGGCCAATACGATGTGCTTTTTCCAGAACCACTGCTGATTGCAACTCCTCGCTGCCCAGCACCTCCGGAATCCACTTTTCCAGAAAGGAACATACGTCCCGACCTTCTGATTCCTCTGGAAGACCCACCAGCCTCAAGTTATTCTGTCTCGACCGAGATTCCAAATCCAAAATATTATCTTCCAGAGATTTATTTTTTTTTTCCAAAGTGCGCACCTTTAATTGAAGACGGGTGACGTCATCTTCAGCACTAGCGAGACGGAGCTCCATCTGCGCCGTTCGTTCTACACAGTCACCCAATTCCTTTCTTATTCCTTCCAGCGCTGTCATAATCCCATCAAATCTAGAGGAAAAGTCCGCTCTCATTGAACTCATGGCAGCCATCAGCGCATCTGCGCCATTCCCCGCAGAAATCGCACCGCCGCCAGCTTCCTCCGCCATATATGGAGCCTTGTTTGCTGCGTCACAGACCTGAAAGTCCGTTAATTTGGACTGTTTCGGCGGCTCGCTTTTTCCTTTTCCTGGTTTTCCAGCCTTAGGCTTCGCCGACATATCCTCGCCCAAATGCTGGGATACGTTCTGTCCCAAATGAGAGAGTTATTTGCCGATTTTTTTTTCCAGGAGCAGAGCAGAGCGAGACACGTCCGTCCTACGTGGCAGCCATAACCGGAAGCGCTTTGAACTTTTTAGTTTTAGAATGTAGGCCATGACATGTTTTTGGTGTGGTTTAGCCATTTTGACATCATGTCTTTAACTGTGTCAATAATATTGAAGCAGTTAAAGCAGCACCTCTTCAATTTTTCTTATTGCTCAAACATTTTGCTTTCTTTCCTCTTTTTATATATGTAAGTCACACTGAGTTGTCCTTGTGTATGAAATGTGCTATATAAATACACTTGCTTGCTTTGTAACAATTTTTGGAATAAAGTACACGATGGCTTACAAACTCCAGCTCTTTAGTTCAAAGATGCAAAACTGTAACCATAACCATGACACAATACAAGAATATAAACTGACATGCATGATCGACATGTATCGTTGTTCACACAGTGTTATAGCGCATAACTGTCCCATGTTACAGCACTACTCTAATGTGCACATTGCAAAACCACGGCTGCTGTGGGATTGGCGCTTCAGAGTCCCGCACATCCTAAATGGAACCACTGAATTTCACAGTTTTGGTTATCACAGGCAACCATGTCATCCAGCTCTTCTGGCTGCCTGCAAGTCCACCACACTTCTGCTGTGTTATGTGCCTGTCTTCTGGGATTGTGTGTGGGACCTGGCTGTAATGCAGTTAGACGTCGTCTTTTGGGCTTCTGGGTGGGTTTATCAGCTGCAGCTTTCCTCTTGTGTTGTGGGGTCAGAGTCAGTAAAGTGACGGGCAACAAGCTCAGGTAGGAAAACTTTATAAAAAAAGTTCAGGGCCACAGGTAAAAATGTTTGCTCCCACAGGTCAGAATCTGGTGTGACGCGTACAACAACACAACTTTTTGTGGTCCACACAACAAAGTCACAGAAATGTGAGCCTGTCACAAAAATTTGCGTTTGTACCTGCTTGTAGTACTTGTGACTGTGCTTGAGTTCTAGTCTCCCATCAGAGTTCCAGGTAAAAATCCTTGTCTGCACAGGCCTGCAGGATGTTGTTGTAGTGCTTATATGGGATTTTATTTCCACACAGCCTTTTTCACAACAGGTGCAGGACACAAGTGCATCAGGGGTTGCACCAACTTCAGGAAAGGAGGGGTTGATTATAAAATATTATAAGCACACTTTCACATGTATATTGGGTGCATAATTCAATTTATGGCATGCACTTATTTTATTTAGTAAATAAATACTTGTAATCAAGACAAGAAATTAAAAAAAAAACACCTTTGTGAGCACAACTGTCTTCAAGTCTACCTTGTACATCTACAAGTCATGCACCCATCCGTCTGTGAACTGCAGTTTTTCTTGCTTCAAAGACCTAAAGTTACTAAAAACTTCATGTGTGTATGGACTTATGCTTATAAATGAAGGCATTGTGGACACATATGTTGGTTACATATGCTCCACAAATATATTGCTGTGTGTTTGTTGTGTGCTGCACGTCTCGGGGGAACAAAGGGACTGAGCCTCCTAGAAGTAACGGGAGGGTGTGAGATTTGGCCTTTTGTTTCAAGGAGATGATCTTGAGAGATTACCTGACCACCGGAGACTAAGAGGCGGATGGTGTTGAGATCGGGGGGGTTACATTGTGACTGGGATTAAGTACCATGTGACTGTATGTTTGATTAAACACCATGTGACTGTAGTTTTGATGTCCGAGGTATAAAAGGACAGATGTGAGAAGATTCATCCTCTTTTTCCTGCTTTGAAATTGTTGGAGTATGTGATTGTGAATAAAGCTGAACCTGAGGAATAAACTCAGTCTCATCCTTCAACACATTCTCCACACTGGTGACCTTACGACGAAGCATGAGCAGAGATAATTCTCCCGAGCGGGGCTTGTCAGAAGCCAGCTTGACGAATGCCGCCGCGTTCCAGCTGCCGGAATTCTGGCAGAATAGTCCGCGCTCCTGGTTTAGCACGGTCAAGGCGCAGTTCAACCTCCGGAGAATCTCGAGAGACGACACAAAATTCTACCATGTGGTGGTGAAGCTGGACAGCCACACAGTCCAGAGGGTGGAGAACATGGTCAACCACCCGCCGGACAGCGACAAATACAGCGCATTGAAGGCTGCGCTTATCAGCCACTTCACCCCTTCGGTGCAACAGCGAGCAGAGGGGCTCCTAGCCTTGACGGAGTTTGAGAACGACAGACCCGCAGACCTGATGGTGAAAATGCTGAGGCTGAGAGACTCCGAAGATGACAGCTTTATCTTCGCCCACCTTTTCCTCAGGACCCTGCCACCAGCGGTGAGAGTGACCCTGGCAGGCTCACCTCTGTTGGCCCGGCGAGACTACCACGGGCTGAGCCAGGAGGCGCAACGACTTGTCGACGCCCACAAACGGAGCGCGGCTTCGGCCGCGGCAGCAGAGCTAGGCGCAACGTCCGGAGACTGCATGGGGCCAGAGGCTGCAGCACCAGACTCACCGACGGCAGCAGCAACAAGGGCCAGGCGACACGGAGCGGACGACGTCCTCTGCTTCTACCATCGCCGCTTTGCAGACAGGGCGTGCAAGTGCATTCCACCGTGCCATTTCAAGCGCTCGGGAAACGCCAAGACCGGGGGTCGGTAGCAGCTGCGGCCCTCGGGGAGGAGAACAAGCTGCTCTACCTGATGGATGCACGTTCGGGGAGGCATTTCCTCGTGGACACAGGCTCCCATCTGAGCTTCATCACGCCTTCCTACGCGGACCGGCTGGCACCTTCCAGGGGTCCCCGGGTGTCAGCAGCGAACGGCTCAGCGATTAAGACCTTCGGTGAGAGGACTCTGCTTCTGTCTTTGCAGGGCCGTGCATTTGAGTGGACTTTTGTTGTAGCGGCAGTCAATTTCAACATGTTAGGGGCTGATTTTTTGTGCTCACATGGTTTATTGGTTGATCTTGCTAACAGGCGTCTGGTTAATGCACTCTCCTTTCACTCTATTCCCTGCACAGCTCGAGTGGCCCTGCCAACTGCACAAGCCAACGTCACAGCTGCGGGTGGTAAGTTCCACGCACTCCTCACTCAATTCCCAGCACTCACGGTCTCAACGTTTTCGGCGACAGTGGCTAAACACGGGGTGGAACATTTTATCACTACCACCGGCCCGCCCGTTTTTGCAAAAGCTCGGCGCCTGGACTCAGCTAAACTGACCATAGCGCGCGAGGAGTTCGCCAACCTGGAAAAACTGGGCATCATCAGGCATTCGAAGAGCCCCTGGGCTTCACCACTGCACATGGTCACAAAGGCTGATGGCTCGTGGCAACCTTGCGGTGATTTCCGCAGGTTGAACAATGCCACAGCACACGACCGCTACCCGATTCCGCATATCCAGGATTTTTCAGTTCATTTGGCGGGGGCCCGCATTTTTTCTAAAATAGACTTAGTACGCGGTTACCACCAGGTTCCAGTGCATGCTGAAGACGTACCCAAAACAGCGGTAATAACTCCTTTCGGGCTTTTTGAGTTTTTGCGCATGCCGTTTGGGCTCAAGGGAGCAGCACAGACGTTCCAATGCATGATGGACGCGGTCCTACGCGATCTCCCTTTCGTGTTCGTCTACTTGGACGACATTTTGGTAGCCAGCGCGTCCGAAGACGAACACGAAAGCCACCTCACAGCAGTTTTCCGGAGGTTGGCAGAGCACGGGTTAATAATTAACCCAGTGAAGTGTCAGTTCGGGGTGGCGCAGATTGATTTTTTGGGGCATCGCGTTTCGCCAGAAGGGGCAGTCCCTCTGCCTGATAAGATGCGCGCAGTAACAAATTTTCCCCAACCACAAACGGTCAAAGCGTTACAGGAGTTTTTGGGAATGGTTAATTTTTAGAACCGTTTCCTCCCCCGCGCAGCACAGCTCCTGCAACCATTGTACACTGCACTAAAAAAACAAAAACCCACGAATAAAATTGAATGGTCTCCTGAGCGGGAGCGCGCATTCTCTCAAGTCAAATCAGCCCTGGCAAACGCTGCGTTGTTGGCACACCCAGTCCCAACGGCCCGCATGGCGCTCACTACTGACGCGTCAGATGTAGCCATAGGGGCGGTCGTTGAACAGTACGTTGCTGGGGCCTGGCAACCGCTCGCGTTTTTCAGCAAAACCTTGCGCGATAGCGAGCGAAAATACAACGCGTTCGACAGGGAGTTGTTGGCTCTACACTTGGCCATCCGCCACTTCCAGTTCTGGCTGGAAGGACGCTGTTTCACCGCATTCGTGGACCACAAACCGCTCACTTTCGCGATGGCCAAGATTTCGGAACCTTGGTCGGGCCGGCAGCAGAGACAGCTGGCCGCGATATCGGAGTTTACCACCGATATCCAGCCTGTGGCAGGTAAATATAATGTAGTGGCAGACTGCCTCTCATGTGCTGTGGCGGTTCCAGGCCCCGTGGGGGCAGACTCTGCAGCCATGGCCGCAGACCAAGGTAGCGACGCGGAAGCGTGCGCGGCCCCGGTCCGTGTAGGGATAGATTATGGAGCCATGGCTGCGGAGCAGGTTAGCGATGCGGACGTGTGCGCGCTCCAGTCTGGACCAACAGGGTTAAGGCTGGAGGACAGGGTGCTGCAAGATGGTATGCCCCCCCTAATCTGCGATGTCTCCACTGGACGACCGCGTCCGGTGGTACCAGCCGCGTGGCGCTGCCGCGTTTTTGACTCGATCCATTCTCTGGCGCACCCGGGGGTGCGCGCGTCGGTCAAAATGGTAGGAGAGAAATTTGTATGGCCGGGCTTGCGCAAACAGGTCAAGGAATGGGTGACAGCCTGCGTTGCTTGTCAGCGAGCCAAAATACACAAACACAGTAGAGCTCCCCTGGAGCCTTTTCACATCCCGGCTAAGCGCTTTGATCATGTGCATGTCGACCTCGTAGGCCCCCTTCTGCCGTCACAGGGGTTCACACACCTTTTGACAATGGTGGACCGCACCACACGTTGGCCGGAAGTGGTCCCACTGGCATCAACCACAGCCGAGGAGGTGGCGCGCGCGTTTTTAACAGCATGGGTAGCGCGCTTTGGAGTTCCGTCGGGCATGACGTCCGACAGAGGTCCCCAATTTGTGTCCGAGCTCTGGTCAGCGATGGCCCGCAGCCTGGGGGTAACGATCCACCGCACTACCACGTACAACCCCCAGGCTAATGGTTTATGTGAACGTTTCCATAGGTCATTGAAAGAAGCCCTCAGAGCGTTGCTTACGGATGCAAATTGGGTAGACAGGCTACCATGGGTTTTATTGGGGTTGCGTTCTGCACCTAAGGAGGATTTTCAAGCCTCCCCAGCTGAGTTAGTGTTTGCACAGCCACCCCGGCTGCCCGGGGAGTTTCTCCCGGATAATCCTGCGCCAGATTGCCCTCTGCAACCTCAGCAGTTGCAGAGCGACACTGGATCAAACACTCTTCCTGGCCCAGTTCATCACAGCTTCCCATGCGTTTTTGTGCCGAAAGCTTTAAAAAATGCGGAGTTTGTTTTTGTCAGACATGATGCACATCGCCCAAACTTACGACCGCCGTACGATGGACCATTTAGAGTGCTGGAAACAGGAGAGAAGCATTTTTTGCTAGATTTGGGGGGCAGAGAGGAAGTAATTGGTATAAACAGACTCAAACCCGCTTTTGTTATGGCTGATGAAGCGGTGCAGTTGGCGAGGGCCCCCCGTCGCGGCAGACCCCCGAGAGGGCATTCTCCAGAATACCCACAGAGATTGACTAACAGTTCTAATCCACAGACAGCAGCCCCACAGCAGGAGGACACTGCAGAGGCAGTAAAGCCGGCTTACAGCAAATACGGCAGAAGACTAAGGCCTAAGCGGCATGTGGATTGATATGTAGTGATTTTTATTATGACGTGCATCTTTAGTTATGATTGTTCCATCTTAGACGTTTGGGGGGGGGGGGTCATGTGGACACATATGTTGGTTACATATGCTCCACAAATATATTGCTGTGTGTTTATTGTGTGCTGCACGTCTCGGGGGAACAAAGGGACTGAGCCTCCTAGAAGTAACGGGAGGGTGTGAGATTTGGCCTTTTGTTTCAAGGAGATGATCTTGAGAGATTACCTGACCACCGGAGACTAAGAGGCGGATGGTCTTGAGATCGGGGGGTTACATTGTGACTGGGATTGACATAATGCACGGCTCAGGAGACACACACGCAGGCTCAGAATAGGTTTAACAGTTTATTTAACAGCAAGTGAGTGTGTGGATGCGTGTCTGTGGCATGTGGATGTACTGATGGCGGACGTCAGCGTCAGGCACGGAGGCAGGAAACCGTACAGCCAGACAACCCTGGGGAGAGAGCACAGGGAGAAGGTGACGGGCACCAAACCAGTACAACAGGTAACAAGGGATTTGTTGGCTTACTTGGCAGGGCAGATGGCAGGCGTGCACAAGGGCGAGCCCAGAAGACAGCAACCTGACGATGCGCCTGACAGCAGCAACGAGATGGTGATGCAGAGGCAGAGTCCGCCGCCGGGGAAGATCCACCTGTGCACAGGGGAGAAACTGGAACACAAGAGGAGGTATGCTTATGCAGGTAATCTTGCTGGTAGGCGAGGGGGTTCCTCTGAAGCAAGTAGCCGAAGGGAACAGACGGCTTCAGGCCGAGGCCCGGGGCAGAGTGGCTTATATGCCACGCTGCTGACGAGGTGCAGGTGTGCACTCAGCTGGCGCCGCTAATGAGCGGCGAGTTGTAACAGGGATTAAGCACCATGTGACTGTATGTTTGATTAAACACCATGTGACTGTAGTTTTGATGTCCGAGGTATAAAAGGACAGATGTGAGAAGATTCATCCTCTTTTTCCTGCTTTGAAATTGTTGGAGTATGTGATTGTGAATAAAGCTGAACCTGAGGAATAAACTCAGTCTCATCCTTCAACACATTCTCCACAGCATGGTCGAAGTTTGGCAGAATGTTTACATCCGAACTCCATGTGATATGTTGGTAGGGATCTAGTCCATTAACCCCTTCAAGCTTCGCCAAATAGCGTGCCTTTGCAGTCCCATTGAATTTGGCGGAGTATGGTCCCTTTAAATTTTCCTTCACGGTCCATTTTGTGATTTTTTTCCCCGTTCATTCACAAGAAATGCCGAGGCGCTGTGTGATTGCAGTCCGTTTACGATCGCTGTTCCTACCCCGCCCAGAATGCATTGCGCGTTTGTCATGTGGGCTGGCGAGGTTAATAATGAATGAATGAATGAATTTTTGTTTCGGATAGATTAAAAGTACAGGTTAAATGAAACTGAATAATATAACAAAGGGGGAAAGAAAATCCACCAAGGTCAAATTAGACAATAACTCCTCTGATTATACAGTTCAACATAAGTTATCCGAAATGGGTGATGGCTGAAGCCGCAGCTTATAGTGTAAGCTTCTAGTTATAGTGATATTGTGGCGACGCTAGCACACCGCGGATGGAGATTATCTGTCACCCAGAAGCAGACAGAGGGGCTGAACAATGGACTGGGGAGGATAGCACCCCACAGAGGTAATTACACCAGACTGACGCCTTTGCCTCCTGCTGCTTTAAACTACAGCACAGGGAAGTGAATGTATGGTAGGAAGGTAACATGTGTTATGTTAATCATACCACACGGTGCTTTGGTATTTAACAAGTGTTATTATAATCTTGCCACTCATGGCCTTTGTCAGACCTAATGAATACGCACCAGATTCAGTTCCTAGGCACGAGTCAATAAAGCTATATAAGAGGGCGCAGAGGAACTGAGGCACACCTTTCCAGACTAGGCTCTTCACGGCTCCAGTGTCCACGCTGGGGTCACAGGCTGTACATATGATAGAGGGTTCAATAAAGAATTTGTGTCGACCTACACTCGTGCCTCGCCTCCACATCCTTCCCCTTTTACCCTCTACAGTATAGCACATATACCATCTTGTGTGTTTGTAATAAAGTTTGTGTTTGGTTCGACTCCTGCCTCCGCTGTCCTATTTCTCAGATATAACAAATGGTGACAAGGAGAAAAATTGGCCTTCTGAAGGAAAACTCAATGCTTTTCTTGAAGAGAGACGCGTATTGGACACCTCGGCCGGAGAGTTTGAAAGATAAGCGAGCCGGGTGGGGCCAGTGCCGACAGCTAGCGGGTGCCGGCCCGCGCTCCCCACAATCATCTCCGCTGGTGCAGACAGTTGTCCTGGTTGCTGAGCACGTCGACCTCACTTCTGACAGGGACGACATCAACATTGTGGGCGCCAAGAACTGGTCAGGTCTGCAGTGTGTAGTGTAGCATGACGGCATCAATGTATCAGTGATGATGACCACCACTGCCTCAAGGTCCCTGGTAAACGAGGCCAAGGTTAGAAGGCTTACTCCTGGTGACCTGAAGCAGTGGAACTGCCAGATGAAGGATGCTCCATGACCAGCAGAAACATCACCTTTGCAGTGCAATGCGGTGACAGATCCCAGCGTTCCGGTTCCAGGTGACATGCCAGGGCGATAACGTTATGGGGTGGGATTTATTCTGTGAACTGGGCTTCTCCTTCACAGAACCCAAGCCGACCAATGACGACCCAAGTTGGCTGCACTCAGACGTGGGCACAGCTGTTCCCTGCCTCGCACCACATGCTGAACAGAGACCAGCAGAACTGGAGCAACAGCAGGAGCCACAGACCGCAACCATGCAGATACTGGAGCCACCACAGGAACCCCAGACTGCAGCCACGCGAGACCCGCAGTCGGTCCCCATGCAGCACGAGTGTTCACAGACCGCACCCATGCAGGAACTGGAGCAGCCTCAAGAGCCCCAGTCCAGAGTCACGCAGGACCCAGAGCCAGTCCCCGCACAGCACGAGCGTCCTCAAACTGCAGCCTCATCACAGGAGGGAGAGTATGATTTCGCAGACGTGGGTACAGCTGGAGAACACAGCAGAGAGAGAGAACGCAGCATGGATAGAGAGTGCAGTGCAGAGAGAGACCGCAGCGGGGAAAGAGAGTACAAACCGGACTCGCCTCCGATCCTCGCCCAGCATGAGCTTCAAGCAGCCACCGTGGAGCCGCAGGATGGGGAGTTCGTGGAGAAAAGGGACCCTGGTGACCAAAGACAGTCCAGCGCACGTCCCATCACCAACGATATCGACACATCACAGTGACCTCAACCAGCATCAGGTGAGGGAGAGAAAAAGCCAAACTCATCCAGCATCCTTGCTGAGTATCAGCCTCAGGGAGCCGTCGTAGCACAGCAGGATGGAGAGTTCGTGGCCCGGCAGGACCCAGCAGAGCAACGCCAACCGAGGGCACATCTTACCAATGCTGAACATTGGTGGCCACTGGGGCATGCCGCCACAGCAGCAACCAACATCAGAGACGAGAGAGCAGCAGCACCAAGTGCAGCCGAACCGATCACTGGGCACACTGCTTGATTGGGTTCGGGTCTGACAATCCGACTGCCAGACAGTCCTGTCATCGCAGATGAGAATCGCTGCATGAAAAAGGCCAGCTGCCGTCCAGATGGCCGATGGTTCAAGATGGCACGTCAGCCATCTACAGAAGGCAAGAGCAGCTGCTTCAGATCAAGGCGCAGCGCTGGAGCCGGTCCAGCTGGCATGGGACCCGGGCTGGGACGTTGCTGACGAGCAAGCCGTGGCTTCGGCAAGATGGCGCCCGGGATCACTGCGGCCAGGGCCTCCAGGGGCACACCCACCATGGGCTCAATTGAGGCCACCGAAGTTGACCTGTAAGCAGTGACTGTTTTTGACATGTTTAACAGAGCATGACTGGTTCAGTAGAATAATCCACACAGTCGTGCAGGGTTAACCGGCAATCTACCTGGTGGCCCAGATTATGTTTGAGAATGTGCAGGATACTCGGTAGTCCAGCCGTAAGCCCTATTCTAGGTTATTTTGTGTGAATGTGATAGGCCAATTTAGTACATAGTTTTCATTATTTTAGTGCGTGATTCGGGTCCCAAATTTGGGGGGGATTTCAATTGTGTGTATGGTTTTGAACTTTTCTAAAGGGTGGAGGAAATGTGAAATACGTATTTGGAACATTTATTGTGAAGTGCAGTGTGATGATGTGCATTTCCCATCACGTCATTGCACTGCCCATATATAAGGCAGGGGCGCCAGCTTACGGCCTCTTTTGCCAGATGCCTATGCCAGGTGCATACTGTGTCACTGCTGTACACAGTTCCTAAATAAAGCTGTGTTCACCAACCATTATTGTGCCTCATCCTTCACCCAGGTATTTTCATACATAACAGCTACATGAGCCAGTTGCGCAACATTTCGACATTTTCTTTGTTTAAATTTAGCTAACATTGCCATAAAAATGCATTGAAATCGTTGTTTGTTGATACCTCACTGTGCCGTTAGTGCGCTTTCATGAGATTGGGACGTAAGCATAGACAGCCCTATACCATTGCATGGGCTCTAATGGTCCTGAGAAACTCATCAAAACATATGTCTGACTCCCATTTGTTATCTAACTTATTTTAACATTACTTTGTGTAAGCAGCATCCTTTGGTTATTGCTGTTAGCATTAAATAGAGCTTAGTTAGCTTCCAGTTGCTAGTGTGTTAATTCTTTTAAGTAAAATCAGAGTCTTTACCATACCATGAGTGACTTTATTTCCCCACATTCATTTGAACCCATGCAATGAGTGAATCAGTTTAATAAGAGGATGAATAACACACTAACAACTGGGAGCTAATTAGGCTAATAACAATAGTAATGGTAACAGCAATAAACAAGGGATGCTGCATAAACAAAGTAATATTAAAATGAGTCAGGTAACAACTAGGAGTCAGATAGATGTTTGGATGAGTTTCACAGGTCCATTACAGCCCATGCAGTGGTATTTGGAATGTAAGAGGCATAAACATAGGATAGCTGTGTTATGCTAAACTAACTTGGCTAACAATGAAACAGCACAGTATGATTACACAAAGGATCAAAATGTGAAACACAAACTTTATAGCTAAAAAACAACCTGTCACTGCACTTCAATATGTACAATAATAGTTAAAGTGATAAAATTAATAATAATAATGGTTTGCATTTATATAGCGCCTTTCAAGAAACCCAAAGTGCTTTACAATGAAAATCCATCATTCATTCACTCCACAGACAGACAATGGTAGCAGTAAGCGACTACTGTAGCCACATCTGCCCTGTGGCTGCCAATCGGCCTCTCCGACCACTACCGAACAAAACTGATTTATTGACAAGAAAGCACTAAGTAGTGGGCATATACAGTATAATGGAACTAGAAGTGAACTCCTGGGTAGATTGGAAAGCAGTCACTCTGTGCAAGAGCAAGAGGTCCATAGTAGGGAAGCCCTAAAAAGTCATGCATTCACAATATTTATTTTCATTGTTTTCCCAATATCTGAAGTTATTTATCTCATTATCTTGAGACAACAACTGTTGTTTTCCTGAGATTTAGAGATAGCTTTTGTCGAGATCTCAAGAGAACAAATATAATTTTCCCAAGATAATTTTCTCTAGATTTCAAGAAAACAAATTAACTGCAGCAGACTTCAGACTTTCTTCACACCTGTCTCCTTGTGCCATATTGACTGATGGATGCACTAATTTAGGTAAGACTTTTTTTTGTTTTTAAACTTTATTATATTTACACAATAAAACTTCCATGCAGCCAACATAATCAGTTTGAATCAATGCCTAATGTTGCTTTGATCAATGGTTAGCTTTCAAGATACAGACAGAGCTGTGTTTAGTTGTAGTTAATTTGGCATTTTCAGAAAACTTTCAGCAGACAGCTATCCCTCCCTTTGGTCACCTCCAACACACTTTGCTCTGAACAACAGTTAAAAACTGTTCTATTGACAACATGGCTGAACATTCTGATGGTCTTATTCATAAAGATGGCATAAGGATTCTTCATTCTGATAGTAGTGACACTTTCACTGACATAAATATTTGCTTTTGACACATAGACCAAACATTTGAACAAATTACACACTTTTGCAGGTCACCTACTCTGTTTTGCAGTTTGTACACTTTGTTTTGAGAAATGCTAGTGTTGTGCAAACTTCAGTTCTGTTCTGAGAAATGCACTAAAGCGACTGAGAACACTTAGCTTAAGAATATGAATCTTGCCATTATGTGAAATGCTCTTTATTAGGATACATTAAAGAATAATTTTAAAACTCTCATTATGGCCATAAGCAATATGGACCACATAAAGCTGTAAATACAAAAAGGTGAAAATGTTGCTGCAGTATCCATCAAAGGTGGGTAAAGTTCCACAAGTATACCGGTTGATTTCTTTCAATATAACTGTTTTACTGTATTTGTACTTTCAGGAAATAAAAAAAAGACTTCAGAAATGTTCTGTCTGTGTTTACTGAATGAGATCAGTGGACACGTCCACATGTTGAGGGTGACTTTATTGAACAGAGCTATAATAACAACAAGCTAACTTATAGCTGAAACTAACCGAGGGGTGGTACAGGGCGGCTAACTGTTGGAAAGCAGAGTGCTAAAAGAGGCCGACTCCTGCCATTAATCCTCCTTTATAGTCCCGGCATGATGATGTCATCCCATACATGCTGTTGTGTCGAGAAATGAGTCGCCGACAGCAGATGTGAGCCAAACTTATACCTTATTCATTCACACTCAAGTATATACAGTGGTGTGAAAAAGTGTTTGCCCCCTTCCTAATTTCTCATTTTTTTGATGTTTGTCACACTTAAAAGTTTCGGATCATCAAACAAATTTAAATAGACAAAGATAACACATGTAAACACAAAATGCAGTTTTTAAATGAAGGTGTTTATTATTAAGGGCAAAAAAAAAAATAAAAAATTCCAAACCTACATGGCCCTGTGTGAAAAAGTGATTGCCCCAGCTGTTAAAACATAAATTAACTGTGGCTTATCACATCTTTGGAAAGCTGAGTTCAATTTCTGTAGCCACACCCGGGCCTGATTACTACCACACCTGTTCGCAATCAAGAAATCACTTACAGTCATGTGAAGAAATTAGGACACCCTGTATAAACCTGTGTGTGTGTATTTTTTAAACATATTTGGACATATGGATATTTAATATCAATGTTAAAAATACTGGGATATCCATGCAATACAACTAAACAATTAAAAATGAATTAAAGACTTTTTTCAAATTGTCTGTAAAATGTACTTCTAAACAAATAGTGAGGAATAAATTAGGACACCCCCCATCTTTTTAGGGCACCCCACATTCATTCCCACTTACAAGAGCTAACATAAATTAAAAAATGCAAATAAAAACAAAAGCAAGATCAGACAGATACGTGAACATTTCTTAATAAAAAAATGAATATTTAAAGGGGTGTCCAAATTTTGTCACATGACTGTAAATAGGACCTGCATGACAAAGTGAAGTAGACTAAAAAAATCCTCAAAAGCTAGACATCATGCTGCAATCAAAAGAAATTCAGGAAAGCTAACAAAAAGGTTAGCCTGAAATCGCTATATGATGAATTACGACGATTTCGGGCCGAATTTCACGAATTCAGAGAGGAACTAATAAGGACGAACAGCAGAATGGACCAGGCCGAAAACCGAATCTTGGAAGTTGAAGAAAGAGTAAAAGTGCTTGAAGATTCTATGCTGGATTTACACAGAAAACAGTCAAGGCTGGAGGCTAAGCTAGCCGACCAAGAAGGAAGACAGAGACGAGATAACATCAGAATTCACGGTCTGAAAGAAGGAGCTGAAGATGGTTTCAACACAGTGGCGGAATGCGTGGAATCCTTATTGAGAGAGAAGTTGGATATTCCACAAACCACCGATTTGAAAATAGAAAAGGCCTATCGTACATTAGCCGCAAAGCCAGTGGCAGAAGCACACCCGCGTTCAGTGTTGGTAAGATTCTCCGATTTCAAAATAAAACAAGAGGTTGTAAGACGGGCTTGGCAGAAAAAAGGATTTATGCATCAAGAAAGAAAAGTCTTCGTGGAGCACGATTACGCCCCTGAGGTTCTTAAAAAGCGACGGGAATATAACGACGCCAAAAAGGTTCTACGGGAAAAGAATCTACGCTTTCAGATGCCATTTCCGGCGAAGTTAAGGGTCTTTTACGGTGAAGAGTCATGTCTCTACAATTCAGCGGAAGAAGCAACAACTGACATGGCGAGAAGAGGACTCCCGGTAACGGTGTTTAAACCCGCAGCGAATCTGAGCGAGAAAATCAGAGCTCAAACGTGGTCCACTCAAAGACCTTCTAAATCCACGGGCCAGCAGCGGGAAACCCAGCCCCAGAGCTACAAAGATAAGCTTTCCAGTTCCAGGAAGGAATAGCGACCTTTTTGTTTTTTTCTCTCTTTTCAGTCATTCTGCACTTCCATCCCCCCTCCTACAAGGTAACAAACATTAAAGGAGATGCAGAATCAGCATGTGGTAAAACCTTTCATGGAGCAGTTATAGCATTAGAAACAAATGTCTTCTTAATTTAAAGGAAAAAAAAAAATGACCCACATGTTCTCCCCACACTAACAAATACTGTATTAGAGTGAAGGTTTGCTGTGATGGGGGTGGGAGGGTGCACACAATCTCATAGGGTATAGGCATAAAAAAAAAAAAAAAAAAAAAAAAAAATCATTACAAATTCGGATTGGGATCTGAAATTCACGTTAAAAACATGGGACAACTTACAGGGGTAAGAGAGGGCCCTCAACACGTAACAGAGTTTGAGGAATTTCCCTCAGAGCCTACACTCCATCAAGGCTCTTACAGGGTCTTTAAAGAGACCCCAGCTCAGGAAGTTTTTTTGACAGTTTTTTGTTTTAAAGTCTCATACACTATGTTCTTAATGTTTTTTATGTTCTTAATGTTCTTTCAGTTTCTGAGTAGCAAAAAAGAGGTCCACCACACTGTTATACTAAATAAGAAAATACAATGGAGAAACAGGGTGTAACCAAAATAGCCTCATATAATGTAAAAGGGATCCTGAATCCAGTTAAAAGATCCAAGATTCTACGCAAAATGAAAAAAGACAAAGCAGAAATAATATTTTTACAAGAAACCCACCTAACAGACGTGGAACACACTAAACTCAATAGACAAGGGTTTAAAATGATCTCTTCATCTTCATATAAGTCAGGGAGGAGGAGGGGAGTAGCGACATTGATATAAACCAAAATTACATTTGAAAAAAAATCAGAACACAAAGATAAAGAAGGGAGGTACAGTTTGGTAATTGGGCGGCTAGAGGGAGAAGATATCACCCTGCTGAATGTATATGCACCACCAGGGGCTAAATGGAAATTTTATAAAAATGTATTCGACCTAATGATAACTAAAGCCCAAGGTTTAGTGATATGTGGTGGAGACTTCAATCTAAGACTGAATCCATACTGGGAGGCAACAGGTAATTCTTCACATCAAAATAACACTCAAAATAGGAAAACTCGGATGCTACTAAAAGAAATGGGAATCTGTGACGTATGGAGGGAATTCAGCCCCAATGTAAAAGATTATACTTTTTATTCAACGCCACATTCATCTTACTCAAGGATTGATTACTTTTTTATGTTTAACAGAGACATTGGAAGAGTAAAAACATGTAAAATAGGACTGATGGATCTCT
Source organism: Pholidichthys leucotaenia (assembly GCA_020510985.1). Lineage (NCBI taxonomy): Eukaryota > Metazoa > Chordata > Actinopteri > Cichliformes > Pholidichthyidae > Pholidichthys > Pholidichthys leucotaenia. The sequence continues at coordinate 207,798,318 of CM035839.1, forward strand.
CTGACCACAGTCCGATCTATATGGACTTAAACATCCAAAAATACACAAATAATACATTTTCCTGGAGGTTGAATTCAAATGTCCTGAAAGGACCACTGAAAGATGAATTGGAATCAGATATTTTCAACTATTTGGAAGAAAACGATAATGGAGAAGTATCCCCTTTAATACTGTGGGATGCGTGCAAAGCTGTAATAAGGGGAAAAATTATTGCAAAACTGGCAACCCAAAAGAAACTGAGACAAGAAAAACTAATCACACTAGAGTCAGAACTCAAGAACCTAGAAAAAGAACACAAAGACAACACTCATTCTAATGGCTCGCTCAAGATTAAAGAAATTAAAAATCAAATAAATGATATCTACACAATAGAAATCCAGAAGAAACTTACATTTCTGAAACAAAAACACTATGAAGCAGGCAGTAAATCGGCAAAATTACTAGCCTATAAATTGAGGAAACAACAAACAGAAAGAGCAATCTACAAAATCAGAGACCCAGTATCAAAGGAAATAAAATTCAGAATTCAGGATATTCTTAAAAGCTTCGAGAATTACTACAAGAACTTATACTCCCACAAAAAACATAAAAATGCATCCGAGACATTCCTAAACACATTACACCTTCCCCAACTTACGGAATCACAAAATAAAACACTACTGTCAGAAATACAACCTAAAGAATTGGAAAAATATGGGTGGGCAATATAAGCTGCGGCTTCAGCCATCACCCATTTCGGATAACTCACGTGGAATTGTATAGTAGAAGGAGTCTTTGTCTAATTTGACCTTGTTGTTATATTATACAGTTTCTTTTAACCTGTAATGTACTATCCGAAATAAATTCATTCATTCATTCATTCATTCATTCATTCATTCAAAAAGCAATTATGAAACTTAAAGCTAACAAATCCCCAGGAGCAGATAGATGGCTATACAGCAGAATGGTACAAAACCTTTAAACAGCAACTATCTCCTCTCCTCTTGAAAACATTTAACTACTATGTCCTCCACACAGGGGAAATCCCCCCCCTCCTGGAGAGAAGGGGTCATTGCAGTTATACCTAAACCTGAAAAGGATAAACTAGAATGCTCCAACTACAGACCAATCAGTGTATTAAATCAGGACTATAAGCTTTTTACCATTATCTTTGTCAAAAGGTTAGAAAACATACTGACAGACTTAATTCACTTAGACCAAACAGGTTTTATAAGACAAAGACAGACACAAGACAACATTCGACACACTTTACACATAATTCATCATATAAAAAAATATAACTTAAATGCAGTCATATTGGGATTAGATGCTGAAAAAGCATTTGATTCGGTTGACTGGTCTTTCCTATATAGAATCTTATCCAGTTTCAATTTTCATAACAACTTCATTAGAACTATACAGGCATTATATAAAAAACCAACAGCTAAAATAAGGATTAACGGTAATTTATCATCATCTTTTGAGCTGGAAAGAGGATGTCGTCAAGGCTGCCCCCTGTCTCCACTGCTCTTTGCAATCTTCATAGAACCTCTGAGCCAATGGATAAGACAAAATCAAAAAATTCAAGGTATTACACTTGGTCAGAAGGAACATAAAATAGCACTCTTTGCTGATGACATTTTAATATACCTAGGGCAACCAGACACTTCTTTACCAGAACTAATCTCAGTTTTTTCAGACTATGGAGATTTATCGGGGTACAAATTAAACATGCATAAAACCCAAGTTTTAACATTCAACTATGACCCAAATCATTATTCACTAAGTGAACTCAAAACTAACTGGGAGCTGGAATCTATGAAATATCTGGGGATCAATATCCCGAAACAACTCAACAAAATTATAACACTAAACTATGATCCACTGGTGACAAAAATAAAATCTGACCTAGCAAGATGGAATATGATACCATTCTTAGGTACTGCACAAAGAATTGAAGCAGTCAAAATGAATATACTCCCACGTCTTCTATACCTTTTCCAAACAATACCGGTAGAACCCCCCAAAAAAACATGGCAGGAGCTAGACAGAAGGATCTCAAGATTCATATGGCAGGGCAAGAGACCTAGAATCAGATATAGAACCCTACAGCTAAACAAAGACAAAGGTGGGCTCGCGCTGCCAAATATCAGGGACTATTTTATAGCTGCACAAATTAAAACTTTAGTAGAGATATGTAACCCAGTCTACACTGCACAATGGAAGGAGATGGAATGCCAAATAACAAGTGACATCCCCCTACAGGCGATAATAGGGAACAATGCCTTACCTAAACTCTTGAATAACACTAACCCGTGGATAGAGACCCCGCTAAAAATTTGGTTTAAGATAGTCAGAGAGAATCAAGCTAAAGAGCCCTATCGACTTCTGCAATGGATTGCCTATGATCAAGACTTTACCCCCAATAAAACAGACACTAGATTTAAAGAGTGGAAAGAGAAAGGGCTGATAAAATATTACGATTTCTTTAAGGGGCAAACTTTAAGAAGTTTTGAAGATTTGGAAAAACAAGGTCTAATAAATCAAGATCTTTACAGGTTCTTTCAGCTTAGACACCACAAACAATATACTTAAAAAGGAGGATTTGGAAAGGGCCCAGTCAGGTGTTCTGAAGGTCTTCTTAATGGCATATAAAGGGATCCCAGGGATCAGATACATTTCTAAAATATACCAAGGTCTTCAAGACTTAAAAGGAGACAACACATCATATATAAAAGAGAGATGGGAAAAAGAGGGGAATTTCACTTTACAATTGGAAATATGGGAAAAGCTAAATAGACAGCAATGGAAAAGTACCTCATCCCTGCAGTGGAGAGAATTTGGATGGAAAAATTTGGTAAGATTTTTCAGAACACCTGCACGAAACAAATTTACCCATAAGGGGTTGAACTGTTGGCGCTTGTGTGGTGAAAAGACTGCAAATCATTTTCATGTGTTTTGGTCATGCCCAGTTACCCACCAATATTGGACCAATGTACAGACAATATTGGGGAAAATATTCAAAATAACAGTTCCCTTTTCTTTTGTAACTTTGTATTTGGGTTTACTACCGGACTCACTGGAAAGACGAGGAGATAAATACTTATTCAATGTTTTAATATTGGCAAGTAAAAAAGCACTAACTAAAAAATGGATGCTGAAGGACTGTCCTACACCTGAAGATTGGATTAACGTGATTCAAGACATTTACTCGATGGAAAAGTTGACATTCGCAATGAGACAGGACATGGATGGGTTCATGAACTTTTGGCAACCCTGGATCGCATATGTGTCTTCCATTAGATCTAATCTTTGACAAATACCATTTCAATGATGGTCCCACTCTTTGTTCCAAGGCTACTCAGATGCTCTTTTACTTTTAATTACTTAATTTTCTGTTTGTTTGTTTTTTACTGTTCTGTTTGTTTGTTTATTCGTTTTTTTTTTGTTTTTTTGTTTGTTTTTTTTAATTTAATTCTCTTTAATTTCACTTTTTCTTTCACTTTAAAAAAAGGGGGTGTTGTAATAACTATTCTACCAATGTTGTCAAATAGCAAAATATAAGGGAACGTACGATGAAAATGTTAACAATGCAATGCTGTAATGACCTGTATACCCTTTACAAAAACTTAAATAAAAAAAAAAAAAAAAGAAATTCAGGAACAAATGAGAAACAAAGTAACTGAGATCTATCAGTCTGGAAAAGGTTATAAAGCCATTTTTAAAGCTTTGGGACTCCAGCAAACCACAGTGACAGCCATTATCCACAAATGGTGAAAACATGGAACAGTGGTGAACCTTCCCTGGAGTGGCCGGCCGACCAAAATTACACCAAGAGCGCAGTGATGACTCATCCAAGAGGTCACAAAAGACCCCACAGCAACATCCAAAGAACTGCAGGCCTCACTTGCCTCAGTTACGTGTTCATGACTCCACCATAAGAAAGAGACTGGGCAAAAATAGCCTGCATGGCAGAGTTCCAAGACGAAAACCACTGCTGAGCAAAAAGAGCATAAAGGCTAATTTCAGTTTTGCCAGAAAACATCGGTGACACTCTACTCTATTAGTACGCAAACCCAAAGTGAGAGCAAGTGCACACAGCTGTGTGGCGACAGGTGCGTGGCTGATTGAACTGTGTGTGCGTGTGTGTGTGTGTGTGCGCGCGCGTGTGTGCATGTGGTGATTTCAAACAGCTGGTGAGTGTCTGGTACGAGGAGGAAGCGTGACTGTAGGACTGGCAGAGAGCAAAGCTCAATCTGCCAGCTGGAATTAATAAGACGTAATCAAAACTTACAGCCACAAGTCATGGACGGGGTGAACAACCCCGAACATGACAGTTATGTGTTGATGTGTTACGGTTACTCATTCTGCTATTACAGGTTCTATGTGATACAAAATTTTATTTAGACTTACCTGCTTACATACAGTTATTCTCATCCGTTATGCATTTATGGAATGTTTAGTTTACTTTTGACAGTGCCATGAGGAGATTTATTTTTCATTACCTTTTGAAATGAGGACATTTCACTTAAAGAGAGGGACGAATGTAAGATGAGATTTATTTTTACAGGACTTTAATTTATACAAACTTTAAATGATTTAATTTTATTTTCATTCTTGGCCATTATTACATTTTTAACTAATTTTAAATAATTTCATGTGTTTTGGATGGGAATTATTTTATGTTTAAATTGTGGAGGTATACAGTTACACAGGTAGTAGGAATTGTTTGATAGAGTGATAATCTCCTTGTTCGCAGAGAAGCTGGATCAGGTTTATGTGTGTGATGGAGTGAATAAAGGAGCAAAACGTGAAGTCAGTCGTCCCCATGCTGCTTGCAACCCACGACCCTTGTTTCGTTACATAACACTCAAGACACTGCAAGAAGAGAGTGTTACAATAGTAATAAATCTGGGAGATGCCTTTCTAAGGAAAGCACCAAGGTGCTGATGCCTAGGTGCTGGAGCCTTGGTGGAGGTATGTGTTCCTGGATCATCACCAAAATGTTATGGGTTCCTCTCTAGCCCAAGAACCACCTCTGGTAAAAATTTCATCCAAATCTAGCCAGTAATTTTGGAGTACATGCATGCGCAGTGGAAAATAATCTGCAGTTCATATGCCCGTACTGTTGACGGCAGCCAAGAGCCACCAAACTTATTTGAACAGCTACAATCCAAACACAGAAGAAGAACACGGTGGCAGACGTTTTAAATGGCGGAAGCGATGAACGTATGTGAATACAATGACAATCAAGGTGAACAGGAGCTTTTGCTGTTTCGTGGCAGAGGAAGAAAACAGACGGACAAAAAGACAGATATTTGTTCACCCAGTATTGGCAGATTGCTGAGTATTAGTGGTGTGCGATACTGCAAGAGTTGGTATTGATCCAATATCAAGTAAATACAGGGCCAGTATCGCAGATACCAATATGATACCGATACTTTTTAATCATTAAAGGAAACCAGTACTGGTCATTATAACAACATTAATCATACTTTAGGTATTACTTATAAACCAAAAGTGTGTTTATTCAGTAAAAATAACCCCCTAGAGTCAGTATATTGAATAATTTTATCCCATGAAAACCGCTCGGCCAAAACCAATGGGGAGCAGCCATCGCTGGCCAGAAGTGACGTACACTCGTTGATTCCGGCTTTACCGTGGATGAGGAAACGTATTAACCACGGATGAGTAAGCATGTTCAGCAGATGCTCAGTGGGTCGAGAGCCGAGTTGAAAACAGCGTAAAATCTGCACGGATATATACTGCACAAACCGTCCTTGGAAATGGCCTTCATTGACGGCATGATCTGCAGGTACCTCCAGGGACCAGCAGCTGAAGGGGACCTGACGAACAGGCAAGTTCCCAGCCAAGTAACTTCAGAACACGTTGAATAAATCTTGATATACTAGAATTGTATTTCATTAAATTATATGCGGGTAGATTTGCTTGTACATGGTTGTAAAAAATTACATAAAATTCTGATGTTAAAACTTTGTTGACTGCTATACTGCAGCCCGCTCAATCGCACAAACCAACGACTGTGTGTCACTACCAGTGCTGAAACAGTCAATGGAGGAGACAACATGTCCCTGACCATGACTGACTGACAGAGCAGTGACTTGAAACTCATGCGTATTTGAGAAGGAATCATGACCAAAATTACTGGATGGAACCACTAGTATTATATTTGATCCTTTGAAATAGCTATTGATTAAAATTCACTACAGGTACCCTTTAAGGTGGATGGCATCATCAAATTACTAAACCTGAATGAATTTTCATGACCTTTTATGATTTTTCCTTTGGATAATTAATTAGTTAAAACCCACGACAGAATCTAGGCAAACTTTAGTGGTAAATACATACAGTATTACTTTCACAGTTAACACAAAAGGGTAATTATATTCAATCAGATTAGAGCCATATTACATTCAATATATTTGTTTCAATTCCAGAAATTTAAATAAAATGTTTCAATGGGATAAATGCATTATACCAAGGTCTTAGCATAATTTATACTTTTTGAGTTGGATAAAATAACAAATGACCAGTTGCACTTTGAAAATTAATATTAACTAATGCTGAAGATGACAAAATACCCTCATATTCTCTGCCATACTGAAAGGCCTCTGCCAATGATCTCTGCCTCTGGTCGGGGTCTGGGTCTGTCGGGGCCAGGAGGTGGGATGTTTCTCTCCGTTTCTGTAGCTCGGCCTTTAGGGATGGGTGATGCTAGCATTTTTCCTTTCGATAGATATCATTAGTTTATGGGACTTTTTTTCGATACTGATACTTTTTGCCCCTTAAAGGAAAATCACATGATTGCAGTTTCATTAACAACTTTATTGCAAGGGCAATATGAAATATGAATAAAACTCATGAACATAAATACAGTACATGAAAGAAATGCTTATAAAATGATAATAAAATAGAACATCCATCCATCCATCCATCTTCTACCGCTTTTCCGGAGGTCCGGGCCGCGGAGGCAGCAGTTCAAGCAGAGAAGCCCAGACTTCCCTCTCCCCAGCCACCTGCTCCAGCTCTTCAGAGGGGATACCAAGGCGTTCCCAGACCAGCTGGGAGATATAGTCTCTCTACCGAGTCCTGGGTCTGCCCCGGGGTCTCCTCCCAGTGGGACGTACCTGAAACACCTCAAGTGGGAGGCGTCCAGGAGGCATCCTAATCAGATGCCCATACCACCTCAACTGACTCCTTTCAATGTGGAGGAGCAGCGGTTCTACTCTGAGCCTCTCCCGGATGACTGAGCTCCTCACCTTATCTCTGAGGGTGAGTCCAGCAATCCTACGGAGAAAGCTCATTTCAGCCGCTTGTAGCCGCGATCTCGTTCTTTCGGTCATTACCCAAAGCTCGTGACCATAGGTGAGAGTAGGAACGTAGATTGACTGGTAAATCGACAGCTTTGCCTTAGAACTAAGCTCCCTCTTCACCACAACAGACCGGTACAACGTCCGCATCACTGCAGATGCTGCTCCAATCCGTCTGTCAATCTCTCGCTCCATTTTCCCCTCACTCGTGAACAAGACCCCAAGATACTTAAACTCCTCCACTTGGGGCAGGAGCCTGTCCCCAATCCGGAGAGGACAATCCACCTTTTTCCTGCTGAGGACCATGGACTCGGACTTGGAGGTGCTGATTCTCATCCCAGCCGCTTCACACTCAGCGGCAAACCGTCCCAGCAAGAGCTGTAGGTCATTGCTGGATGAAGCCAACAGGACAACATCATCTGCAAACAACAGAGATGAGATCCTGTGGTCACCAAGCATGACACCCTCCATTGCCTGGCTGCGGCTAGAAATCCTGTCCATAAAAATTATTCTAATATGTCTATACATATGTAGGTATGGAATATATGATTAATATAAGTCACAGCCCCCCCCCCCCAAACGACTAAGAAAAGGACAATCAAATTAAGTTTACAGTTTAAGATAATCTCTATGACATATTATACTGTTAACCTCTTGACAGGGAAAACGAGGAAAAATCTTTCCAGCAGTCATGCTCCTGTAGAGAATTCAGTGGTAACAACAACAGTATAGAGATCCAAGATGGCGCCCACAGCGGTCGACATGGTGCTTCGCTGCGCTCTTTGTTTGTTTTTGTTTGTCAATTGTGTGTCTGCTTGCACTTATACCCGTGAAGAACTTCTAAATATCAGGACTTTCACCCCCACGGACCTCCTCCCAGTTTTTCTAGCCCCTGCCGCCGATCTGGTTTATTGTTTGGCTCGGAAAGTGAGACGGCGGAAGAGAGGAAGACGAGCGGGCGCTCTCGTACGACTTCGCGGGAGAGGCTCGCGAACGGCGCTGCCTGGCATATTTCTGTCCAATACCAACTCTCTCTCTAACAAGGTAGATGAACTGAGACTGCTGATGCGTTTTAAGGACCTCGCCTCCTCAGCTGTCCTCTGCTTTACTGAGACCTGGCTCCGGGAAAATATACCGGAGAGCGCGCTGCGCCTCGACGGCTTTCAGCTCTTCCGTGCTGATCGTGACACAGAGCTTTCCGGCAAGACCACAGGAGGCGGTGTCTGCTTCTACATCAACTGCAGCTGGTGCTCTGATGTAACGGTAATTTCCAAACACTGTTCTCCTGCCTTGGAATTTCTTGTTATCAATTGCAAGCCCTTCTATTCCCCGCGGGAGTTTGCTTCTTTCATAATGATCGCTGTGTACGCCCCTCCCGACGCGGACACGCGCGAAGCTCAGCGCGTGCTCGCGGATCACATTCAACACACAGAGCGGAGTTTTCCAGACTCGCTGATTATTGTGGCTGGCGACTTTAATCAGTGCAATCTGAGCCACGATCTCCCCCGCTACAAACAGTTTATTAAATGCCCCACCAGAGGATTAAACACACTGGATCACTGTTACACCACAGTGAAAGACGCATATCGCGCTGTCCCTCGAGCTGCGCTGGGATTATCTGATCACGTGATGGTTCACCTCATTCCCACATACAGACAGAGATTGAAGCTCACTAAACCTGTTGTGAGCACTACGAAGATACGGACCAGTGATGCTGAGGAGAAGCTGGAAACGTGCATGGAAATATCTGACTGGGGCATGCTTAAAGGAGCCACGCATGATCTGGATGAGTACACGGACACTGTGAACTCATATATCCACTTTTGTGAAGAGAACATTCTTCCATCACGCACCAGGGGGAGTTACTCTAATGACAAACCCTGGTTCACAGCTAAGCTCAGACAGATCAGGAAGGAGAAGGAAGCAGCGCTGAAAAGTGGAGACAGGGACTGCTACAGGGAGGTTAAATACCGGTTTAACAGAGAGCTGAAGAGGGCTAAATCTCTATACTCAGAGAGACTCCAGCAGCAGTTCACTGCTAATGATTCGCTTCCGTGTGGAGAGGACTGAGGCAAATCACCAACTATCGACCTAAGGCTCCTAAAGGTCAGGATGACAAAGCCCTTTGTCAAAGACTGTCCCAACACTATGCCCGTTTTGACACCTCGTCATCTGTGTCCAACTCCCCCCCTCCCTCCAGCTCCACAGCCTCCACATTCCCTACTTCATTTAAGGCACCCCCCCCTCCTCCCCCCCTTCCCTTATCATCAGTGAGCAGGATGTGCTCAAACAGTTCTCCAGACTGAACCCGCGCAAGGCCCCCGGCCCAGACGGCGTGTCTCCCTCCACCCTGAGACTCTGTGCGAAACAGCTGGCTCCTGTATTCACAGACATTTTTAACACCTCCCTTAAGTTATGCCACGTGCCGTCCTGCCTCAAATCCTCCACCATCATCCCTGTCCCCAAGAAGCCACGGATCACTGGACTTAATGACTACAGACCTGTAGCGCTCACCTCTGTAGTCATGAAGTCCTTTGAACGCCTGGTCCTGTCCCACCTCAAGTCCATCACCACCCCTCTCCTGGACCCGCTGCAGTTTGCCTACCGAGCCAACAGGTCTGTAGACGATGCAGTCAACCTGGCCCTCCACTCCATCCTGCAGCACCTGGACTCCCCGGGAACCTACGCCAGGATCCTGTTTGTGGACTTCAGCTCCGCATTCAACACCATCCGCCCCGCTCTGCTCCGGGACAAGCTGTCCCTGCTCAACGTGCCTGACTCCCTCTGCAGGTGGATCATCGACTTCCTGACGGACCGGAGGCAGCATGTGCGGCTGGGAAAGACTGTCTCAGACTATACTAGCATCAGCACCGGATCACCCCAGGGCTGTGTACTTTCCCCCCTACTCTTCTCCCTTTACACCAACTCCTGCACCTCCAGCCACCAGTCTGTCAAGTTGATCAAGTTTGCGGACGACACCACCCTCATCGGGCTCATCTCCAACGGCGACGAGTCCGCCTACAGGAGAGAGGTGGCCCAGCTGGCGTCCTGGTGCAGCAATAACAACCTGCAGCTGAACGCTCTGAAGACAGTGGAGATGATTGTAGACTTCAGGAAAGTCACTACTCCTCTGCCCCCCCTCACCCTCTCAGGCTCTCCCATCACCACTGCTGATTCCTTCCGCTTCCTAGGCACTACCATCACCAGGGACCTCAAATGGGAGCTGACCATCAGCTCACTCATCAAAAAAGCCCAGCAGAGGATGTTCTTCCTGCGGCAGCTGAGGAAGCTCAAGCTACCCACCAAGATGTTAGTGCAGTTCTACACAGCCATCATCGAGTCCATCCTCACCACCTCCATAACCGTGTGGTACGCAGGAGCCACTGCCAGGGACAGACTAAGGCTGCAGCGCGTCGTGCGCACTGCTGAGAAGGTGATCGGCTGCAAGCTCCCATCTCTCCAGGATCTGTACATCTCCAGGACCCGGAGGCATGCTGGCCGGATCATAGCCGATCCCTCACACCCTGGTCATGTACTGTTTGCCCCCCTCCCCTCTGGTAAAAGACTTCGGTCCATCCAGACTAAAAACTCCCGTCACATGAACAGCTTCTTCCCCTCTGCCATTAGACTGCTGAACACTAAGTGACTTATTGACTCTCGTGCACCATGTACAGCAGCTCAACCAGACTCATGTCAATCATCACTGTTTTCTTCCTGCATTACCGACTGCACTATATAGTTCTCCACAGTATCTGCTGCTGGCTAATATATATTTTAACTGTTGACCAGTATCACTTAATCTTATCCTACACTTTATTACATGTATAGTTTATTTCTCTTATCTTATCATGTTTAATATTGCAGCACTGTACCGAGACAAATTCCTAGTTTGTGTACTACATGAACAATGGCAATAAACCTGATTCTGATTCTGATTCTGAACCAGCAATCCGTGAGCACACAGAAAATCAGCACCTAAGATGGGGACTGAACATGCAACTATCACAAAGTCCCACTGGTAATTGCGTCCGTGTAAACATACAGTCACCGTCCCTTCTCCAAACGTCCTGATGTGGGATCCATTGGCAGCCGTAAGAGCTGGGTCGCTGCCTTCTGCCAACCAGTCCACGCTGACTGGCAAAATGAGGCTCTTCTGGGAGCCGGAGTCCACCAGAAAATGTCTCCCAGAACGTGTGTCCATGATGAAAAGCAGCTCCTCCCTGTCGCCAGTGGTCACAGCTGCTATCGACCGCTGGCTGTCTCGTTTCCTGGCTTGAAGTGGCATGGTGGCAGACAACGTTGCGCTTCCTTGCCAAAATGGTGGCAATAAAAATGCAGCGTCCCGGTCCCGTGTCTCCAGGTGGCCGTCCTTGCCACCACCATCGGCTCCTTGACCTCGCTGGATTCCTTTGGAGATCCCGGTGTCACTGCCTGCACGCCGAGAGCCCTGTTTGCCAGGATGATTTGGTCTGCCTCTTGTGCCACCGCATGTTAGTTCCTGGTCACCAGCAGTGGTGAGTTAGCGAGGATCGCCCGTGCTGTAGCTGGTAGGTTCCTGAGGAAGAGGTGGATGAACAAGAAGGGTCCGTCATCCCTACCCAATAGCGCGAGCATGCTCTCCATAAGGTCCACAACCGATCTGTCTGTGTGAGGAGTTTTTCTGCCCTCTCCACGTCCGAAAGGGTATAACTTTGCAGCAGCATCTGCTTGAAAGCGTTGTATTTACCCTGGGTTGCTGGGTCCTGGAGCAGGCTCATGACTCATTGCATGGCACGCGCGTCCAGCACAGCTACCACATGATAGTATCTGGTGTCTTCTGTAGAGATTCCGTGGAGGGTGAACTGGGCTTCCACATGCAAAAACCAAGCAGCCGGGTTGTGAAGCCAAATGTCCAAGAGCCTGACTGTGATGCCGCATGCAGCGGTGTGTGGCTCCCACAGGAGTGTTTCCGTGAAGTGCTCGGCTCGTTCTCCATTTCACGTCTTAAGGTCACCAATGTGGAGGAAGGAATCAGACGAGACCACGAACTGACGACACAGAGTTTATTTCCCCTCCAACAAGTAAAACGTACTGAATCTGAGTGCCAGAGCGATCTCTCATATACACTTTATTCCTGCCTCTCTGGCACCCCGCGTAAGCACTGTCCTAGGTACCGTGTGGCGCCCGGAACAATGTAAGGCAACTCAAGCCCCCCCCCCCCCCCCCCGTGGTCAAGAGTGGTAAAAAATTTTGTCAATAAAATAGTTCAGATTTCCAAGGCCATAACTTAAAAGTTACAAGAGATAATGGCTTACTGTCAATTAGAAAGATGTAGAATATGATACAAAGTTTCAGCTAGGAATAAATTTATGCATCTAATTTGCATAATGTCATGGCAGCTATATAAATTACATAACTCAGTCAAAAGTGGACTTTGGACACATTTACATAAAGAATGGTCTGTTTTTTTTACGCTGATTTGTCTACAGGGGTATGTTTTTTAGCTAATCTTCAAAGTATTTGAACCAGAAAATCAATAAAATGTCAAAAAAACATATTTCTCTCTTACCTGTTGCCGGGAGGGGGGCTCGCCCGCCCACGTGACCGGTCTGTTTTCGTCCATCGTTGTCGATGTTTCTGTGTTTGCTCAGCCATGTACACCATGTACCACATCTACAAACTCTGTTTACCCCATGTGAATTTCGTTTGTATTACGTGGCTATTTTTTCTGTTTGGTGCATTTTTCCTGTGGGAATCCATGCTGCCCGTGGTTGCCGCCATCTTGGTACTGGGAGCTCAGTTTTTTGTTACATCGACCTCGATGTAACACGTTTACTTAGTAATTTACACCTGTGTACCACATCTACAAACTCTTATGATTATCCCACGTGAATTTCGTTTGTATTACATGGCTATTTTTCCCGTTTCATGCAGTTTCCGTCATCATTGCTGCAGCGATGACCGATTGTGAAGGCATACACATGGCTGTGTGAGCTCAAAGCAGAAAAAGGAAGAATAATAATGAGGATTTCTCCTTCTTCGCTATATTCCATGTCAGCCATGATTCCTTCGGCGCGTGTCTGCCACCTTCTAAACTGTCAGATCAATAGAGATTAGTACAAATTCTCAGTATAGCCGGGGGACGTCAATAAGTTGACACATGCAGTTGCTGCGCTGTGCCACTGGGGGCGCGTGACCCGTCCATTTAATCTGGGCAATTAAAGGGTTAACATACACGCTGTGAAACATGCATACACATCCACATTAACATACATCACAGAGCAGGTCTTAATATAATACATTTGCACCCCTGTGTCCTCAGGTGTGAACCTGGCACAGCGGGGCTGGAAGGCACATCTTTCTTTGGCTTATTACGCCCTAGCGCTCTGGCACCCTTAGCTGGCCTTCTTGCCTTTTCTCCATTACCATTTCTGACTATCTTCTCCCCCACCAACCCCCTGTTCTGGGTGGACTGCCATGACCTATTGTGTCCCCCACAACACAATGATACAAACCTTTAGTTCCACTTAATTTTGACTGGGCGAGCTGAAACAAAGAGGCAGACAGACAGACAGACAGACAGATACACAGAGCCACAAACAGACACACTAACTAACTAACTACCGTATGCCTCTCAGTTTCATCGAGGCATAATCAACTTAAACTGAATAAAGAAAAACAACTATCCACTCTATTAAGGATGAAAGTATCACCCATGATCCTGAAGAAATAAATACTTCCTTTAGAAAGTTTTATGAAAACCTCTGTTCATCTCATATTAATATGTCTGACTTAGAGATAAATTAATTTCTGGACAATATTAATTTACCATGATTAAATAATAAACAGATTGCAGGTCTGGACTCACCTCTTCTAATGTCCAAACTCCAGGAGGCACTTAAGCACATCCCAAATAATAAAGTTCTGGTATCAGATGGTTTTCCAGTAGAATTCTATAAAGAATTTTGGCCTGTGGTGGTGCCTACTTTCTTTAAAATTGTGACCCAAATTAAAGAAGATCATGCAATCCCTCCAAGTATGAACTCAGCTAGCATTATCCTGCTCCTTAAACCCAAAAAAGAACCTACGCTTCCATTCAGCTACTGTCCCATCTCCCTTATGAATGTTGATCTAAAAATAATTTGCAAAGTTCTCGCTAGAAGACTGGAAAAGATAACTGTTTATTATACACCCAGATCAAACAGGTTTCATTAAGGGTAGTAATATGGCTAATAATGTAAAGTAATGGCTAATAATAGTAAGTAAGTAGCTAGTAATGGCTAATAAAAGTAATGGCTAATAATACATGCAGGCTATATAATTTAATAGACTACTGTAATATTAATAGCTTAGAAACCACAATTTTATCTCTGGATGCAGAGAAAACCTTTGACCGTGTTAACTGGAAATTTCTTTTTAAAGTGTTACATAAGTTCAGGTTTGGTTCACCTTTTATAAACTGAATTAAGACACAATATAGCTGTCCAACTGCATCTGTCGAAACAAATGATCAAACATCTTGAAGCTTTAATATTCAGAGAGGCCCTAAGCAGGGCTGTCCACTCTCTCCCTCACTTTTTACCATCTTTATCGAACCATTAGCAGCAGCCATATGACAAAAATGTTGATATTAAAGGTATCCAAACTGGAGAAAAAGAACACAAGATGAGTCCTTATGCTGATGATGTATTAATTTTCCTTGAGAACTCACAAAGATCTCTTCTTCAGACAGTGGCACTCATTGATAAATTTTCATCACTGTCAGACTACTCTATTAACTGGGGTAAATCAACAGTCTTACCTATAAACTGTAATTTTTCACAGTCTTACCTATAAACTGTAATTTTTCAAATATATCCACTATTCCAATACAATCAGGTAATATTAAATATTTAGGAATAAGTATTTCCCCCAGGCTTTCAGAGTTACTGCAACTAAATTACACTCCCCTTCTAAAAACAATAGAAGACGACCTTACGCGTTGGAGGACATTACCTATATCACTAATGTGAAGAGTTGCAACCGTTTAAATGGTGGTCCTTCCTAAAAATCAGCTATTTATTTTCAATGATTCCTACCCAACCATCTATGGCCTGGTTTAAGTCTCTAGACTCAAATATAAGCAAATTTTTATGGAAGGATAAACCATCATGGATTAGTTTAAAAACTCTAAAAACTCTCAAAAAGAAAAAGAGTGCAGAGGTTTAAATTTACCAGATTTTCGTAATTACTTCTTAGCCAATAGACTGCAGTTTATTTCTAACTGGACAAAATCAACCCCGCTTGGAAATCCATGGTTAGATGCTGAACAAGCTCTCCGTGGGCTGCTAAATATCTCTGATTTACCTTTCATGAGCCCCTGTATCAAGCGCCATGACTGTTTTAAAAGCATTAACATTAGCTCCTCTCTGACAGCTTGGTGGAAATTTTTAAAAATAATGGGGTCTGCACTTGTCCCTTGTAAACTCATGCCCATCTGGAATAATCCCGATATCCTACAAGAAAAGAGGATGTTAAACTTTCCACTATGGTGTGAGAAAGGAATAAAAAACTTAGAACATGTTATTCGAGGTGGAAACTTTATCCAATTCCAGGAACTGGTGTCACAGTATGACATCAATGATAAAAAATTTCTTGAATACCAACAGCTTAAATCCATAATAAAAGCATGATTCAGTTTCAGCCAGACAGATTTAGAGGTACAGTACCAGTTAAGGTGACAGAGTTTCTAAATCTTTGTTCCCCTAAATTGATATTGAAAATACATGGACTATTATCAAAACTGGATGAGTCAGTATCTCTCCCAAAATTAAAATGGGAGACCAGCCTATCAGTCAATAAAGATGAAAGCTTCTGGACACAAATATATTTACACACTTTTAAAATGACTAAAAACTCTAATTTACAACTCATACAGTACAAAGTTCTACATAGAACTCATTACACAGGACAAAGGATGTTCAAAATGGGCCTGAGTCACACAAATATCTGGTCCCATTGCACAAGCAACGTCCTGGATAGTTATTTGCATGCTATGTGGTGTTGTGCACCGGTCCAAAAGTTCTGGCAGAAGATATGTGGAGACCTACTGGCATGGCTTGGGTGTTGTATCTCAACTTTCTCCCACACTTTGCATATTGGGTGATTTAAGTGAAATAAATATAGAGGTAAAAGTGTCACACATGGTTCTCACTACTTTTTGCATCGCCAAGAAAACTATCCTCATGAATTGGAAATCAAGAAATAATTTATGTACAACCCACAATAAGAACCTCCTATTAGATTATATTAGTCTGGAGAGAATGTCTGCCTCCTCTAAAAACAATTGGTTGAATTCAATTCTCTCTGGTCCCCGCTTATTGATTCTATAACTTGAGGGGTGGCGGGTGGTGGCTCACTCTCCTTGATGCCTCTGGTGGCTGGCTGTGTCCTGACCATGCGGGGTTTTCTGTGACCCACTGGAGCCTGTGTCCTGGGCACCTGTCCTGGGATGGCTGTGCATCTGGCTGGGGGGTGGGCCATGGCCCCAGGCTGGCTGACCTTGTCTCCTGGGTGGGGCTGGATCTGGCCTTGGGCCCCTGATGCTGGGGGGCCATCTCCCCCTCTGGACTGGGGTCCGGTGCGCGCCGGTGGCATGGGCCCACTGTGTGGGGATGCACCCTCCCTGGGGTCCTGCTGGCACTCTGGGGGCTGGTGCCTATGTCCCGGGGTGAGGGTGGGGGTGGGGGGGTTGCGGGAGGTCGCCCCATCCTCCAGAGCCTGCGTGTGTGCGTGTGTGTGTGTGTGCACGTGGGTGTGTGTGAGTGTGTGTATGCAAGTGTATGTGCAGGTGTGCGCGAGTGTGGTTGTGTGTGGGTTTGCATGTATATGTGTGGTATGTACGGGTGTGGATATGTGTGTGTGCATGTATGTGTGAACGTGTGGGTATGTGTGTTGTGTGTAAATATGCGAGGGTGTGTGTACACGTGAGGGTGGGCGTGTGTGTGTGTGTGGGAAGTACCGGCAGGTGGATGCACAGTTGTGGAGGGTGTGTATTTGAGGGGAAGACCTCGTTGGGTGCGGGGGTGGGGCGGGTCATTTGGTGGCCGGGGGGATAGCGGTTCGGTTTCCGCTCTCCCTGGCTGCCCTGCCGTTGGGTTCCGGGGTGGGATGCTTTGCCCACACTGCCCCCAGTGTTCGTGACACTGGGTATGGGTGTGTGGGTGTGTTCGGTGGTGGTCGGGAGGGCCATTGGCATGGGTTGGCGGCCGCGTTTCTGTCAGTTTGCCCCGGGGCGGATGTGGCTGCCGGGGTAGCCTACCGCTAGCGATGTCTGGCTGGGATGAATGGTGGGTGGGCTCGCGGGGGGTGCTTTGGGATGTCGTTTGACATGTGGATCATTGTATAATTATTATATATGTTTGTATACATGCATACAGGGTATGTACAAGATGTGTGAGAGTGAGTGTGGCTGCCCCATCGTGCCTGTGGTGCTGGAGAGCACTGGGGTACAACATTGGTGGGTTCTGGGCTGCATGGCCTAGCGCCCATCGTCTTGGGATGGGATCTGGGGGCGGTGGGTGGCTTCCAGAGCCAGTTTGGGAGCTGGCTTCTGAGGGGGGGACGGGCTCTCTCTGGGACTGCCCTCTCCCAATCTTACCCCCCCCCCCCCCCCCCACACACACACCAAATCTGGGTGGATCATACATCTTACCGGATAAACTTAGGGTTTTGGGGTAGGGTGTGCCGTATGGTGTTGGAGAAGAGGATCCCTCTGTCTACTATTCTACCGTGGGATCACCCTCACCCCAATTTTGCACTGTAGACACTGAGGGCTTGTGGGGATGGGAGCTCTGCTGCCCATAACAGTGGGTAGTGATGCCCTATCACACTATCCCCCCAATTTTAACTGCACTTTGGTAGTTCACACGCTTGCACCCAGTGGCACCACACAATAACACTCACCCAACATGATTCACGTATGGGGGGGGGGGGGGTCTTCCTCCATCCTTGCTGCCCTCCTTCTGCTGGGGGCCTGGGGCCTGGCTGGTGACCTGGGGCCCATCATGCTGTCGTCATCCCAAGGTGCTACTGGGAGTGAATAGGAGCGAGCAAGGGCGTATGCAAGAGAGAGAATGAGTGAGCAAGTGAGAGCAAATGAGTAAGTGAGAGTGAGGGAGTGATGAGTAGTCATAGTCATGTGTTGAATTTGTGTGGTGCTTTGCATGTCGGGTGGCATCTCTCGGCACTTGCGGTAGGCCCATTGGTCGTTCGTTCGGGCGGTCATTGGTGGTGGTGGGCTGCTTCTGTGGCTGTGGCTGCCCTGGGGTGGGTTAGCGGGGATGTGACTGCTGGTCCATGCCGGTGGCCTCCCTGGTCACTGCCAGGCATTAGTGCACTTTCGTGCCCACTGCATCTGCACCGTGGCCGCCCCAGGTGTTAAGGGTGAATAAGTGTGAGTCTGTAAGAGAAAGTACGAGTAAATGTGAGTGAGTCAGAGTGTGAATGAGAGTGTATATATGTGTGAGCGTGAGTGGAAGGAAGCATGTGTGAGTACCAGTGACTGTGAGGGAGAGTGCAAATGGGAGCGAGACAGAACAAGTACGGGAGTGGGTGAGAGTGAATGAGTCTGAGTGTGGGAGTGCAAGTGTAAGATTGTGTGAAGGAAAGGGTGAGTGAGAAGGTGAATGAGAATGAGCGAGCGAGTGCGTGTGAGTATGAATGAGTGTGTGTGAGAGCATGAGGGTGTGAGTGCGTGAGAGTGAGTGTATGTGCTTATGGGGAGTGCTGGACTGAGGGGATGGCGCCTCCTGGTACCTCCGGGCCGTGTGGGCTCCCCACGTCTTTCCGCCGCCTTCCCTGGGGGCCTGGGAGCTCCTGGGGCGTGGGTTGGGGGTGCTGGTATGGGCGTGGGCCAGCTGTGTGTGTGTGTGTGTGTGTGTGTGTGTGTGTGTGTGTGTGTGTCCGGGGGACACATGCCGGGGGTGCGGGCCAGTTTCTGGCCTGGGGGGTGGTTGGCCGTTCTTGCATCAGGGGCCTGGGGGCCAGCATTGGCCCCACCGGGGGGGGCCGGGCGGGCTGGTCCGCGTGCGAGGGCGCACCACGCTAGCCTCCCTCGGCCACCCCTCCTGGGGTGCTTGGATGGTTTTCCTTGGGCTTGCTGGCTTCGGGGCATTTGTGCTCTGTGGGAGTTGGTGGCGCTGTACAGTACATAGATATGTGCTGTATAAAGCTCCTTTTGGCAAAGTAAATCTGTTTGGCACATTAAGGGAAGCATATTTCTGTTCTGCTTACCTAGCTGCTTGACAGGACAAGGGGGAAAAAAAATATAGCACATAGCCAAAGCTTGCTAGCCTTAGCCAGGACCATAGCCGACACGTACATTTTGAAAGACAAACCAATGTGGCCACGGAATGAGGGGCTCACCTGGTGTGGCTAGGAACGGCGGCAGGGGTGCTAGACACGCTTCCATCTTCAGGAAAATAGTTAATTCTCCTCCAGAAGACCAGTTTTCCTCGTCGCCAGTGTTGTGTCTATGTTTACTGAATGAGACCAGAGGACACGTGCACGTGTTGTGGGTTACTTTACTGAACAGAGCTATAATAACAACAAGCTAACTTATAGCTTATAGCTTGTACCCCGTACCACCCCTAACTGAGGGGTGGTACGGGGCAGTTGACTGTTGGAAGGCAGAGCGCCAAAAGAGGCCGACTCCCGCCATTAGTCCTTCTTTATAGTCCCGGCATGATGACGTCGTCCCGTGCATGCGTCCCTGTGCCCGTGGTGTCTGTGGTACCATTTCCCATACACCACAAGAAATATATTGAGATATGGCCTTTACTTGACATTTTAGGTGTGATTGGAACATGGCACATCTCTAACAGCATTTCCTTCTCATGGCTCAGCAGGATCAAACTCTGAGTGACTGCAATAAAATCTGCCAGGAAAAAGCTTTTCAGTTTTATCTCTGCCATTGACTCCCCATGTAACTTCATATAACTTTCCAAGTATGCCAAAGATTAGTGTTTATTTAGCTTGAAGAACAAGATTGTGGTTAAACTTAACTTGTTTTGTGTATTTTTTTTTCCTGTCTTTTTTTTAATTAACCAAAGTCAGTACTGGTCATTGTGCACTGTACCTAATCAGCTTTTATTCAACACAGAAACAGGGTAAGGTATCTATTGAAGGGGCATTTTTTTGTTGTTGTTGTCTAGTACAAAGTGGGCTGCCTTGGTATCATTTCATTTCCATGCTGGAGAACACAGGCAGGTGCTTTGCATACAGTTAGAGCGCAGCTCCGGACACCAACAACACACAGTACAGTCAACAGTCTCCTACTGGTACTTTGGGAAAGGCTACCAGCACAATTAAACTTGAATCTCTACACTTAAATGATTTGTAGTCAAAGAACTAATTCATCTTCTCTCAAGAAAATTTTATATAAATAGTACCCTCCAACTGATAGGTTTTGATTTGTGGTGTCATCTAAAAAAAAAGATTTCAGTGTTTGAAATCACACTAATTTTCTTCTGTTTATGATAGTGGATAGTATTAAAATGTGGGACTGTCACCAAATAAATGTCTACATGTAGCAGTAAAGCAGTGCTAATGTGTGTTTGTACTACTGGACAGTTTGCAGCATGTGATTCTCTGGATGTTCTTGTTGTGACCTCTATTGCTATTTGCATGATGGGGTTTAGTCTTTGGTTGCGTTTGTATTTGACATGCACAGTCCAGTAAAATGAGATGCTTGCAGTTAATTTTCCTCTTAACTCTGAACTGACTGTTCCAAACATTAGACAACTATTTCTTTTTTTTTTTTACAATATATTGCTGTATGGAAACTAGTCATAACTGGGAACATGATAGAGAATTGACTGTTTGACAAAAATATACAATAACAAATATGAAAACTTGAAGATTTGTACTGTTAAGCAACATAATTTCAAACCTAAAGTGTGGTATACATTAGGATTTCAAATGCACAAGAGAGGCATGTTGCACAGACTTTGCTGGGAGGATTTGAACCTGGGTCTCCAGCATACCAGACAATAATCTTAACACCTACACCACATGATTACTTTGGTCACACACACTGACTTTCTCACACACTAACAAAACCAAGACAAAGGATGATAGACATTTCGTAAGATTATTTTTGGGAACATGAACAGATTTGCATGACATTTGGTGTGTTTCTGAAGAATGTTGTTGTGATTGTGAGCATAAAGTTTCATCAAGTTTGGATGACTACATCAGAAGATAAAACAGAAAATATGAAACAGGCCAGTGAAAGAGAAACTTTGACTGGCCTATGAAATCAAAAGGGATTGAAATTTTTTGTATAATTTTAACTTTTCATTATCACCATCTGTTGATGATCTCTGCTTAATTTCAAGCAGTTTGGATGAATGGCCTTGAAGGAGTTCATTTAGAGTTCACTTACAGTTTTTCCTCAATTGCTTTGGTGCATTTCTCAGACCAAAATTGAAGTTTGCACAATGCTAAGTGCAGTGTGCAAACTACAAAACTTAAACTGACCTGCAAATGTGTGTAATTTGCTCAAAATGTTAAGTCTGTGTCAAAAGCAAATATTTTTGTCAATGAAACTCTCTACCACCTGGTGAGGGAGATCGCTCAGGACTTCAAGACCGACCTGCGCTTCCAGAGCTCCGCCATCATGGCTCTGCAGGAGGCCAGCGAGGCCTACCTGGTGGGTCTCTTCGAGGACACCAACCTGTGCGCCATCCACGCCAAGAGGGTCACCATCATGCCCAAAGACATCCAGCTGGCCTGCCGCATCCGCGGAGAGAGAGCTTAGACTTTCTGCTGCACATCCACCAACCACAATGCTCCGCACTGTCTCTCTCTCTCTCTCTCTCTCTCTCTCTATATATATATATACGTATATATATATATATATATATATATATATATATATATATATATACAGTTAGGCTCAGAAATATTTGGACAGTGACACAGTCTTCATGATTTGGGCTCTGCATGCCACCACATTGGATTTGAAATGAAACAACTACAACGGAATTGAAGTGCAGACTTTAAGGTTTAATTCAAGGGGTTGAACAAAAATATATGATTAAACATGTAGGAACTGTAGCTATTTTTATACAAACGCTCCTCATTTCAGGGGCTCAAAAGTAATTGGACAAATAAACATTATCCTAAGTAAAATGTTACTTTTCAATATTTTGTTGAGAATCTTTTGCAGGCAATGACTGCCTGAAGTCAGGAACCCATGGACATCACCAAACGCTGGGTTTCCTCCTTTGTGATGCTTTGCCAGACCTTTACTGCAGCTGTCTTCAGTTGTTGCTTGTTTGTGGGTCTTTCTGCCTTAAGTTTTGTCTTGAGAAAGTGAAATGCATGCTCGATTGGGTTGAGATCTAGTGATTGACTCGGCCATTGCAGAATATTCCACTTCGTTGCTTTAAAAAACTCCTGGGTTGCTTTTGCAGTATGTTTTGGATCATTGGTGAAGCGCCGTCCAATCAACTTCGCTGCATTTGGCTGAATCTGAGCAGAAAGTATATCCCTGTACACTTCAGAACTCATCCGGCTGCTTCTGTCTTTTGTCACATCATCAATAAACACAAGTGACCCAGTGCCATTGGAAGCCATGCATGCCCATGCCATCACACTGCCTCCACCATGTTTTACAGAAGATGTAGTGCTTTGGATCATGAGCTGTTCCCAGTTCTTCTCCAAACTTTCTTCTTCCCATCATTCTGGTACAGGTTGATCTTAGTCTCATCTGTCCAAAGAATGCTGTTCCAGAACTGGGCTGGCTTCTTCAGGTGTTTTTTGGCAAAGTCAATTCTGGCCTTTCTATTTTTGAGGCTGATTCATGGTTTGCACCTTGTGGTGAATCCTTTGTATTTACTCTCATGAAGTCTTCTCTTTATGGTAGACTTAGATACTGATACACCTACTTCCTGGAGAGTGTTCTTCACTTGAGTGGATGCGTGAAGGGTTGTTCTTCACCATGGAAAGGATTCTGTGATCATCCACCACTGTTGTCTTCCGTGGACATCCGGGCCTTTTTGAGTTCCCAAGCTCACCAGTGCACTCTTTTTTTCTCAGAATGTACCAAACTGTTGATCTGGCCACTCCTAACATTTCTGCTCTCTCTCTGATGGATTTCTTCTTTTTTTTCAGCCTCAGGATGGTCTGTTTCACCTCCATTGAGAGCTCCTTTGACCGCATGTTGTGTGTTCACAGCAACAGCTTCCAAATGCAAACACCACACCTGGAATCAACTCCAGACCTTTTAACTGCTTAATTGATGACAGGTTAACGAGGGAAGAGCCCATACAGCCTTGTTATTTTTTTTTTGCAGCCTTCTGAGTCAATTGTCCAATTACTTTTGGTCCCTTGAAAAAGAGGCGGCTACGTATTAAAGCGCTGTAATTCCTAAACCCTTGCTCCAATTTGGATGTGAATACTGTCAAATTACAGTTGAGAGTCTGCACTTTAAGCCCATATTGATTATATAATTGTATCCTGAATATGTTTTCGTAAACAGCTAAAATAACCAAACTTGTGTCACTGTCCAAATATTTTTGGGCCTAACTGTATATATATATATATATATACAGTATATATATATATATATATATATATATATATATATATATATATATATATATATATATATATATATATATATATACACACAGTATATAGTAATATGTACATATGTATACTAGCTGCTCTTGTTTTTTCTTGCCTTCTGATTGTTGCTCTGAGTGTTGCTATCCCTGTGCTGTTGCAATCCTGGAATTTCCCCATTGTGGGACTAATAAAGGCTTATCTTATCTTATCTTATCTTATCTTATCTTATCTTATCTTATCTACCATCAGAATGAAGAGTCCTTATGCTATCTTTATAAACAAGACCATCAAAATACTCAGCCATGTTGTCAATAGAACAGTTTACACTGTAAGTGTTTTCTATTATACAATATTTAGTTTTGACCAAGCAATTTGATTGGACAATAGAGATTCCAGGAGTTACTATATTTGATGATAATTGCACTCCAAGTTTAGAGGATATGAATTACTCCACTCAGTATTACCGGATGGAAAATGAAGAAATATCTTACTGTCGCTTTAAAATTATCATATTTTGACCCAAACTATTGTACGTACTCAGATAACTTGAAAAATCACAGGCTAGGACACTGCATTTAAAAACAAAGGTATTCTATATGTATGGAACGGCAGTATCCTAAGGAATAAAGGCAGAGGCTCGGCCATTTGAATGAAACAACTGCTATTTGCATTAATCCAAAAGGGTTCAATGCTTTTTGCATTGTCACACTTAAACACACCCACCCACACAGTGAACTGCATCTGCACAACCACTGTTTCTGTCCTTAAATTCAGGGTCTAACTCCCAGGCAGGGTGATAAAGCTGCTGTATCCGGTGGAGTTGCTTTGTTTTCTTACTGGTGTCTGTGCTGCTGGACTCTTTTCTTTTAGTACTTTTTTCTTCTGAGTCCAAACTCATGTTCACTGATTTTTAAAAATTTGTTGTGGTGTCAGTGCAGCTGCGCAAACAAACGTGAGCTAACCGCTGCTGATGTGATTGGCACATTTGGTGGTGAGGAGCCAGCCAGGTATGAGCTGATCAGCTATGAGCAGGCAACAGTTTCTGGTAATGTGTGGGTGTTCACATAAATCAAAATGACGATATGAATGATATGACAAATGATATTTGGCTTTTTTTTAAAAAAACTATTAATCGTATATCGTATAGACCCTAAAACTATCATATAAATACGATAATTATCGTATATCTGGCAACACTGACTCCACTTCAAAAGGGTTCATGTAACCGTTAATTACTAACAGTAATTTACTATCAACTCTCTGACAACTGCAGTACTGTATACCTTAATTTCCACAGTGACGTGCTTTTTTTTTTGTAACTTTGATTTTTATTCATTTTTCATCATACATATTACATTCAGATCATAGTCTATATTTAAAAAAAGGAGCTAGAGAAAGAAAGAAAAAAAAAGAAAAAAGGGGGGGGGAAGGGGGGGGGAAATGTTGGAGCATCAAGTTTTAAGTTTCCATCTCTTAATTCTTCTGGTTTTTCCAGTGTCTTTGGTTATTCTTTCAATTTCTGTCTCGTTGTTGTACTTTGTAGTGTGTCCATTTCCGCCATTTTTTTTCATATAGTCCTTCTTGCATTCTTTGTCGATATGTTAGTTTTTCCATCAAATGTATATCCTCAACAATGTCAGTCCATTGCTCTTGGTCAGGAAGAGCTTCTGATCGCCATTTTCTCGTGATTGTTTTTTTACATGCAATCAGCAAGATTTTAACTAGATATCTGTCCTCAGCCTGTATTACATTGTCTCTTTTAAGATCACATAAATACATCAAGTTACAGCTCATTGGTATATTATATCCTAATATCCTCTGTATTGTCACATGTATAGATTTCCAGAATGATGAGATTTTGCAGCATTTCCAAAACATATGTGAGTGGTCTGCATTTTGAGCCCCACAGCCCCTCCAGCATAAAGATTGGGTATTTGTATATTTTTGTTATGACCTGAGCGCCGGTTCTGATCGTGCTCGGGTTAAAGTTATGTCTCGCTGCCGGCCTTGACAGCTGTGGGCTGTATTCTGGCCTCACCGGGCTCTTATTGTGAAGGTGCTCGGTGGGGTTTCCGCCTGTCAACGGTCGGCCAGCTGAGTGTCATTACCGTCGTTAGTGTTTCGCCATATAAGCCCAGCACTGGCGACGGTATGACGCAGCAGTGTCAGTCGTTATACGTCTGAGCTACGGATGACTTGGACTATCATCTACCTTGTCTGCTTGTTGTTGACCGTCACTTCTCCGGCACCAGTAAGTGAGCTGTTAGCCTTACCCCTTCCGGTGAAAGTAGACCTTGTGTGTCTTTGCTTCAGCAGCCTGTGTAGCTAATTACTTAAACAACCTTTGCCTGTGTATGACCGTCTCCTCTTAAGGACCCGTAAGAGAGCTGTCTAGCCTTACGCCTCCGGAAGTGTATGGACTTATGTGTCATTGCCCCTGCATCTTGTGTTGTTTGCTTTTCACCGTAATAAAACTCACTGTAAACTCACTGGTGACTGTGTGCGTCTTATGCTGGCTCGTGAGGGCCAGCGCATGACAGTTTTCTTTGAATCTGTGGTGTAATGAAATAACGAATCAGGTTTTTCCATACAAATTCCCTCCATGTCCTTGAACTTGTTGATGTGTGTTGTGTTTTCCATATTTCTTGCCAGCTTTCTTCTGTTATGTATAAATTTAGCTCTTTCTCCCATTTCTCCTTTATATAGTTACTTGAATGTTTGTTTGCCATAAGTTTCTGATATAGCTTTGAAATAATTCTTATTTTATTTCCTGTATATGAGTTTAAAATGAATTGTATAATCTCACTCACATCTGTGTGGAGGTTATGTCTAATCTTCCTCATATAATAATCTCTCATCTGCAGATATCTGAAGAATTCCGATTTTTCTAGTTTAAATTTTCTTCTGATGTTTACAAAACTCCCGAAATCTTTTTTTCCGATATTGCCCCATGCTGTGATTCCCTTGTTCACCAGATTTTTGTATCCCCTACCTTGCTTTGCCGGTTCAAACTGACTGTCAAATGCTACCCATTTCAATAGTTTTATGTCCTCCTTTATGTTATACTTTTGTACTATTTTATACCACAGTTCCAAAGTAAATTTAGTGATTGGGTCTATTTGTTTCATTTGCTTATATGCATCCTTATCTCCTGTTATGCTTTGTACTGGGAGTCCCTCAATTTCCCTTTCTATTTCTTTCCATTTTGCCTCATATCCTCCGTCGCACCAACATATGATATATCTTATTTGTGCTGAGTAGTAATATTCCTTTAGACTCGGCAGACCCATGCCTCCTTTCTCTTTTGGTAATTGGAGAGTTTTATATTTCACTCTTGGCTTTTTACCTCCCCAAACAAATCTCAATATCATCCTGTCCCACTTTGAGAACTGGGCATCAGGAATCTCTGTTGGTAGAGCCTGGAAGAGGTAAAGCAGTCTAGGTTGTATGCTGATTTTGACTGTCTTAATTTTTGAATTCAGATCCATATTTAAGATTGACCATCTATCAATATCCTTTTTTATTTCTTGATCCAACCTATCATAGTTTGCTTTATAGATTTTGCTTAGATCTTTAGATATGCCCACTCCAAGGTATTTTATTTCTTTTTGTTTCCAGTTTAGTTTGATCTTATCAGTTATCTGGTTTAAAGGGTTATAGTGGAATGCCAGTATTTGTGTTTTTGTTATGTTTATCTTGTATCCTGATAATTTTCCAACATTTTCTATCAAGTTCATCATTTCCATTATTGATTCATCTGGTTGTTCAAGGTAAACTATAATATCATCTGCAAATAGCCCAATCTTGTGTTCCGCTCCCTTTATTGTTACACCTTTTAATTTCTTATTTTGTCTCATCGCTTGAGCCAGTGGCTCTATGAACAGAGCAAACAAGGTGGGCGATAAGCAGCATCCCTGCCTAGTTGATCTTTGTATATTTACTTTGTCTGTTAAGCTACCGTTTATCTTGATTCTTGCCACAGGTTTTTGAAACAGTGTCTTTATGCATTGTACTGATTTTTCGTTAAATCCAAAGCGTTCCAGCACATTATATAGGAACTTCCAATTAACCCTATCAAATGCTTTTTCTGCGTCTAAACTCATTATTACTGCGCTTTTCTTTTCTTTATGTATTTGATTAATTATGTGTACAGTTCTCCTGATATTGTCATGTGTTTGGCATCGCTCTATGAAACCAGTTTGAGCATCCTCTATCAATTCCGTCAAGAATGTCTTTATTCGTTTACATATAATTGTTGTATATATTTTATAATCCACATTTAATAAAGAAATTGGCCTATAGTTTCCGCATTGTTCCCTATCTTTCCCTGGCTTTAAAATAACTGAAATAATGGCTTCGTTCCATGATGGAGGTATTTTGTTGTTGTTTAATGTCCAATTAAATGACTTTAGGAGCTGTGGCATGAGTTCTTCTATAAACAGTTTATAAAACTCAGATGGGTATCCATTACTACCTGGTGATTTACCATTTTTAAGTGACTTAATCACATCTTTAATCTCTTGTGTTGTTATTTCTGCTGTCAGCTTTTCATTTTGTTGGTTTCCTATTGATGGCAAGTCCAATGTGCCTAGAAATTTTTTAATATCCTTAACATTTGTCTCTTCAGGTTGCGAGTATAGTTCTTGATAGAAATTATGGAATATTTCTTCGTTGTTTTCTGGGTTAACTGTGGTTTTATTTGTGATGGGGTCCTTAATCTTATATACATTATTCACTGTTTGTTGCTTTCTTAACCGTTTTGCCAGCAGTTTTGTGGCCTTTGGTCCCGTTTCATAATATTTTTGTTTTAAATATCTATTTTTCCTTTCAATTTCATCTATTTGTATTTCTTTTATCTTTATTTTTTCTTCCTTAATTTCTTGATATATTTTTGGGTCGTTTGTGCTTTGATGTTTACGTTCTAATTCCCTCAGTCTCTCACATCTTTGTTCATACATTTCCAGTTTAGACTTATTTGCTTTTCCTGATTCAGCAATTAATTTACCTCTTAACACGGCTTTTAGTGCACCCCATAGTATTGTTGGGTCCACTTCTTCATTATCATTCTCTTCGATATACTCGTTTATGTTTACTTTTATTCTTTCTTTCATTTTCTCATCATTTAACAGTTCTACATTAAGTTTCCATGTTGTTTGTCGTTTTCTATTGTTTAAATATATTTCCATGTATATAGGATTATGGTCTGGTATTTCTGCCCCTCCAATCCGACAGTTTCTCACCCTGTGTCTGTCACCTTCATTCATAAGGAAGTAATCTATTCTAGAGTGTACTTTATGGACTGCTGAATAATGTGTATAGTCTTTTTCGAGTGGGTGCAGGTCCCTCCATATGTCTACCATACCCATTTCTGCCAGTGAGGTTCTTATGAACTTTGTTACATGTTTTTTTGTCTTCTTATCACTTGTTGTGTCAACTTCATGATCCATGACAGCATTTAAGTCTCCTCCACAAATTGGGACTCCTTCACTGTGTGTTGCTATGAGATCAAACAGATGTTGAAAAAAACCCTTGTGTGGGGAGACTTGAATAACGAAACCGAATTGTCTTCCATTTCAGTTTATTTCAGAAATCATTCCACTGTCTGCTCTTATTCTTGAGCAGCGAACAAAGAGAGTGAACACACCAAAGTTCTCTCATTTAAACATTCTCACATCAAACCATTTCCCTCGCGGGGGAAATCACACATCTATATCAAAGTCTCTTTATTCACATTCATTAGCCTTTTATTTACATAACTCCCCCTTCTCTCCTCTCGAGCCTCAGTGGTCAGGAAGTCTTCTGTCCCCTGTCCTCCGCAGGGGGTCCAGGCTCTGTGGCTCCGCACCGCAGGGGGCTGGCTCTCCTTCATCGTGAGGTTAAATCACATATGCAGTGTCCAACATATACATGTCTCACAACACAGCCATATAACCCCCCCCAAACGATGAAGAACAGACTAATTCCCAAAATTTAATAGCACCTTACTCACTACTGAATAATCAACACCAACATTCAGTCTGTGTGCCGCTTAGGCTTCAGCCGTCTGCCGAATCTGCTGTGCGTTGGCCCCGCCTTGCCTGCGGTGCTGTTCTGCTTCGGGTCTGTTGACTGAGGAAGAGAGTGGTTAATTGCCCTCTGCGGGGGCCTGCCTCGTCGAGGCGCCACCGCGACCGGTACAGAAACGTCCTTCATGACAAAAGCAGGTTTCAGTCTGTCAATGCTGACTGTCTCTTTTCTGTCTCCAAAATCTAGCACAAATTGCTTATCACCTGCCTCCAGCACTCGAAATGGCCCTTCGTAAGGTGGTTTGAGCGTTGCTTTAAGGGCTTCGCGCCTGACAAAAACGAAATCGGCATTTTTCAAAGCCTTGGGGACGAAAACTCGTGGAAAAGCGTGATGAACCGGACCCGGGAGCGTGTCTGCCCCCGTGCCGACTAACGGTCCCAGAGCAGAGAGAGGTGGGGGCTCTGGGTGCTCTGGTAAAAACTCGCCCGGCAGCCTCAGAGTTTGTGCGAATACCAGCTCCGCTGGGGAGGCGTCTAAGTCCTCTTTAGGCGCAGAACGCAACCCTAATAAAACCCATGGAAGTTTATTTACCCAATCTGCATCCGTGAGCGACGCTCTGAGTGCTGCCTTCAAAGACCTATGAAAACGCTCGCATAAACCATTAGCCTGAGGGTGGTAAGCCGTAGTGCGGTGAATTTTGGCTCCTAAGCCGTTGGCCATCGCTGACCACAGCTCAGAGATGAATTGCGGTCCTCTATCGGACGTAATGTCCGACGGAACCCCGAAGCGCGCCACCCAAGCCGTTAAAAAAACGCGAGCCACCTCCGCGGCCGTGGTCGTCGCAAGTGGGACCACTTCCGGCCAACGTGTGGTGCGGTCCACCATTGTCAAAAGATACGTGAACCCCTGTGATGCCGGTAGGGGGCCCACAAGGTCGACGTGCACATGGTCGAACCTTCTGGCCGGAATGCGGAACGGTTCTAACGGGGCTCTTGTGTGCCTGTGAATTTTGGCCCGTTGACAGGAAATGCAGGTTTTTGCCCATTCCTTCACGTGCTTGCGCAGGCACGGCCAAACAAACTTTTCCGCCACTAGTTTCACCGACGCGCGCACCCCCGGGTGCGCCAGTGAGTGGGCCGAGTCAAAAACACGGCGGCGCCACGTGGCCGGAACCACCGGACGCGGGCGCCCCGTCGACATGTCGCAGATCAGGGGGGGCATCCCGGTTTGTAAACACTTGCTCTCCAGCCTCAACCCTGTTGGTCCAGACTGGAGCGAGCGCACGTCTGCGTCCGCCCCCTGGTCCGCTGCCATGGCTGCGTAATCTATACCCACGTGCACCGGGGCTGCGCGCGCCACCGTGCCGCTCTCCTGCGGCGCGGTCACGGTGGCCCGTTCTGCCTCTGCGCGTGTTGGGGTCGTGAACGCGCGTGAGAGACAATCCGCTACTACATTGAATTTGCCCGCGACGTGCCTAATGTCAGTGGTAAATTCCGAGATTGCGGCCAGCTGCCTCTGCTGCCTGCCGGACCACGGATCTGAAATTTTGGCCATGGCGTATGTGAGCGGCTTGTGGTCCACATAAGCGGTGAAGCACCGTCCTTCCAGCCAGAACTGGAAATGACGAATAGCCAAATGCAGCGCCAACAGTTCTCTGTCAAACGCGCTGTATTTTCGTTCAGCCGCGCTTAAAGATTTGCTAAAGAAAGCCAAAGGCTGCCAAACTCCGGCTACCTGTTGCTCAATAACGGCCCCTATGGCTAAATCTGAAGCGTCTGTCGTCAGCGCGATACGTGCTGCAGGGTCTGGGTGGGCCAGGAGCGCAGCGTCAGCCAAGGCTTTTTTAACCTCTGTGAACGCGCGCTCCCGCTCCGGGGACCATTCGACCGCCTGGGTCGGCTTTTGTTTTTTGAGCGCGGCATATAACGGTTGCATGATTTGAGCTGCGTGGGGCAGGAACCGGTTATAAAAATTCACCATCCCCAAGAATTCCTGTAGTGATTTGACCGTTTGTGGACGGGGAAAATCCGCTACCGCGCGTACTTTCTCTGGTAACGGAACCGCTCCCTCCGGGGAGACGCGGTGACCCAAAAAATCAATCCGCTCAACGCCGAACTGGCACTTGGCTGGGTTAACTATTAAGCCGTGCTCTCCCAGCCTCCTAAAAACTGCTGTGAGGTGCGTTTCGTGTTCGTCCTCTGAAGTACTCGCGACCAAAATGTCGTCGAGGTACACAAACACGAAAGGGAGATCGCGTAACACGGCATCCATCATCCGCTGAAATGTTTGCGCCGCCCCTTTGAGACCAAACGGCATGCGTAAAAATTCGAAAAGTCCGAACGGGGTTATTACCGCTGTTTTAGGAATGTCCTCCGGTTGGACCGGGACTTGGTGATAGCCGCGAACTAGATCAATCTTTGAAAAAATGCGCGCCCCCGCCAGGTGCACCGAAAAATCCTGAATGTGCGGGATGGGATAACGATCGTGTGCCGTAGCGTTGTTTAGCCTGCGGTAATCCCCGCACGGTCTCCAGGAGCCATCGGCTTTCGGTACCATGTGCAGCGGCGAAGCCCACGGGCTCTTCGACCTACGAACGATGCCCAGCCTCTCCAGGCTGGCGAACTCCTCGCGCGCAATGGCGAGCTTAACTGCATCCAAGCGCCGAGCTTTTGCAAACACGGGAGGACCAGAAGTGGGGATAAAGTGTTTCACCCCGTGCTTCGCGACCGTCGCTGAAAAAGTGGGCACAGTGAGCGCTGGAAATTGGGTGAGGAGTGTGTGAAACTTACCACCTGCTGTAGCGACGTGGGTCTGTACTGGTGGCGGGGACACTCGAGCTGAACAGGGGAGAGAGTAAAAAGAGAGTGCATTTACCAGCCGTCTATTAGCAAGATCAACTAACAGATTGTGTGAACACAAAAAATCCGCGCCCAACATGTTGAAACTCACCGCCGCTATTACAAAAGTCCATTCATATGTGCGGCCATGTAAGCATAAAGGCAAGGTCCTTCTCCCGTAGGTGTTGATGTTCGAGCCATTTGCCGCTGTAGCTCCGTCACCGTGGGGTCCAGCCACCCGGTCCGCGTATGTTGGGGTGATGAAGCTCACTTGTGCTCCGGTGTCAATGAGGAACACTCGTCCGGAGCGCACATCCGTGATGTAGAGCAGCTTGTTGCGTTCTCCGAGGGTCGAAGCTGCTAGCGACCCCCGGTCTTGCCGTTTCCCGAACTCCTGAAGATGCAGGGCGGCACACACCTGCGTGCCTTCTCTGCGAACCTCCGATGGTAAAAGCAGAGATCTTCTCCTCCGCTGTGTCGTGCCCGCGCCTCTGTCGCCGGGCTATTGGCTCCCCCTCGTCGCGGTCGTGTTGCCGCCGTCGTCGGCCAGTCTGGTTCTGCCGCCTCTGGCTCCCCGCTGTCTCGGGTCGCTGCTGTGGTTGCTTGCCCGCCGCAGGCGTCCAGGATCCCATCTGCCTCCTGGGCCAGCTCCCGGAA
Source organism: Pholidichthys leucotaenia (assembly GCA_020510985.1). Classification (NCBI taxonomy): domain Eukaryota; kingdom Metazoa; phylum Chordata; class Actinopteri; order Cichliformes; family Pholidichthyidae; genus Pholidichthys; species Pholidichthys leucotaenia. Next base: position 207,831,721 of record CM035839.1, read on the forward strand.
CTCCTCCAGGGTGTGACACTTTTTGCCGGCCAGCGTGCTTCTCGCATGCGCCGGGAGGTTGGAGAGGAAGATGAACTGAAAAATGAAATCATCGTTGTCCAAACCTCTCAGCTGTATCATCTCCTCCATCAGGGCGCTCGGCCTGTGTCCACCTTGGTCTAGCAAAGACAGGATCCTCCTCGCCCTCACTTCAGCCGAGGGGGTGAAAAACTTGATGAGGGTGGATTTCAGCTTGCCGTACCTGTCGGTCGCGGGTGGCTGCTCCACCAAGCTTTGCACGCACCGAGCTGTGCTGTTGTCCAGTTTAGCGATGACATGGTGGAACTTAGTGTCATCCACCGTTACTCCTGCGAGCGCGAACTGCGACTCTGCTTGCAGAAACCACGACCGTGGGTTATCCTGCCAGAAATCAGGCAGCTTAACGGCCACTGCGCTCGCCAGCTCTGAGCGCTGTGAGTCCGGGACCCTGAGAATTTCTTCGTTCATTCTCAACGTCGTCAGTCACCAATGTGGGGAGACTTGAATAACGAAACCGAATTGTCTTCCATTTCAGTTTATTTCAGAAATCATTCCACTGTCTGCTCTTATTCTTGAGCAGCGAACAAAGAGAGTGAACACACCAAAGTTCTCTCATTTAAACATTCTCACATCAAACCATTTCCCTCGCGGGGGAAATCACACATCTATATCAAAGTCTCTTTATTCACATTCATTAGCCTTTTATTTACATAACTCCCCCTTCTCTCCTCTCGAGCCTCAGTGGTCAGGAAGTCTTCTGTCCCCTGTCCTCCGCAGGGGGTCCAGGCTCTGTGGCTCCGCACCGCAGGGGGCTGGCTCTCCTTCATCGTGAGGTTAAATCACATATGCAGTGTCCAACATATACATGTCTCACAACACAGCCATACCTTGTCACTTTCTGGTGGGGCATAGATGTTCACTAATGTGATCTGCAAACCATCTATTCTTCCCTTTATTATTACATACCTGCCTTCTTTATCCTGGATTTCTTGTTCACATTCAAATTGTATTTTATTTGAAATTAGTATCATAACCCCCCTTTTAGTTCCTCCCTTAAATGAACTGTAGTAGGAGTTCTTATAGCCAAATCTCTTTAGTTTCTCATGTTCTGTCTTGCTCAAATGTGTCTCTTGCATAAATATAATTTCAGCTTTTTCCTTCTTGAATTTTCTTATTATTCTTTCCCTTTTAACAGGTGAGTTCAGACCATTCACGTTTAATGTCATTATCTTAAGATTTTTACCCATATTCATGTTTTTCCATTTTTTTAACTTGTGCTCCTAACCCCTTTAACAACAAAACTAACACATATTTGTACAAAAACACATTAACGAACTTTGACCTCCGTACTTTGGGCCTTTCTTTTGCCCACTGGTCCCTGCTGGTGGGTGGAGGGAATGTCTTCACAGAGTGAAGGGCCCTCCCTAGACCTATATTTACTATCCAAGTAATAGTCATTAATCTAGAAATGCCCAACAAAAATAACTTAAACCTCTCCTAGCCGTTTGTTTCTCTTTTACCTCGTCTTCTTGGCCTTCATTTCTTCTGTGTCCTTCTTAATCTTTGTTATAATCTAGGCTTTCCATTGAAAGCCTTGCAGTTTTTCCTGGGCCCGGTGCGCCACGTCCGTCTCCCGCCTTCTGCCGCTCACTCGCCTCCACTCCGGCTGTCGTGATGCGTTCAGTGCCGCCGCTGCTCCAGCCGCTTCCTCCAGTACGCTCACCACAAAGCCTCGCTCCGTCATGTCCCGCGCTGCCTCTCTGGCTGTGTTGTAGGTTTTTACGCCGTCCTCCCAATGAATTCTCATCTTTGTTAGCGGCGTTTGGAATCTAATTTTTTTCTCTTTCAGTATTTTTTTAATGTTGGCATATTTCTTTCGCTGCTGTACAATTTCTGTCGGGTAGTCATGGTCAAAGAATATCTGTTTGTCGCAGATTCGTATCTTTTTTTTCCATGCTTGTGTCAGGATTCTTTCCTTTACATCATATTTTTTTTTTTTTTTTTTTTCTCCTCTCGGCGCCACACCAGTCGGCTGCCTTTTGCAACAGCGGCTTGATTCCGAGTTTTTTTTCCCTTCCTCTCTCTTTTGATCACTTTTTTTTTTCACCCCACTTATATCACGGACACACAGATCATCCCAAATGTCTCCTGAGCCGGTGGACGGAGCCACTGTTTATAGCAGGATACGATATAACAGGGAAGAGCTGCTAGCATTTAACCGCCACCCGGTCCCACTGGAAAAACTCGACATACCGAGAGAACTGAGGCGAAAACGCCGCGGCTGCCGGGCTGGAGTAAGGCGGAGGACAAAAAATATAAGGTACAGACCCTCCCTTCCATCTGTTGTCATGGGAAATGTACGGTCGATACTGGGAAAGTTAGATGAGCTAGCGGCTATCTCCCGTTATGATAGCACTTACCGGGAGTGCTCTCTCCTTTTGTTTACTGAGACGTGGCTAACTGAACTAGCAGCAGATGCTAACATTGAGCTGGAGGGTTTTCACACGATACGAGCTGACCGAACACCAGAGAGTGGCAAAACTAGGGGCGGTGGAGTGATCATGTATGTTAACAACAACTGGTGCAGACCGGGACATATCACTGTTAAACAACGACACTGCAGCAAAGACATTGAGTTGCTAGCTGTTAGCATGAGGCCTACATATCTCCCGAGAGAACACTCACACGTGATCTGCATTGTTGTTTATGCAAATCCGACGGCGAACGCTGGGACAGCGCGTGACGTCATCCATTCAGTAACCAGCAGGCTGCAGACAGAACACCCAGATGCTCTTCTCCTCATCTCAGGCGATTTCAACCACGTTTCACTGTCTCCCATTCTGCCCACTTTCACCCAGTATGTCACATGCCACACTAGAGACAATAAAACACTGGATTTGTTCTACGCAAACACTAAGGAGGCGTACACCTCATCACAACTCCCCCCACTTGGGAGATCGGATCACAACTTGGTTCATCTCCGACCGGTGTACAAACCCCTAGTGCACAGACAACCTCCGGCCATGCACACTGTGGAGTTATGGTCTGAGGAGACAATGGACACTCTAAAGGACTGTTTTGAAGCCACTGCCTGGAAGCAGCTCTGCGATCCACATGGTGAGGACATCGATGGCCTCATTCACACCTTCACGGGCTACCTCAGCTTCTGTGTGGACAAATCCGTTCCCACCAAGACCATACGGCGTCACTCAAACAACAAACCCTGGATCAACCCTGAGATAAAAACACTTCTGAGAGAGAAGAAGAGGATCTTCAGGTCGGGGAACAGGGAGATGCTGAAGTCCGTACAGAGGGAGCTGAGGAGAAAGATCAGAGAAGGCAAGGACAGCTTCAGGAAGAAGATGGAGGACAAGCTGCAACAGAGCGACATCAGCGGGGTCTGGAGAAACCTCAAAACCATCTCGGGGCTCCAGAATACCTCCCCCCAGGCCACGGGGGGCAGGGAGTGGGCGAACAACCTGAATCTGTTTTTCAATAGATTTGACCAACCGCCCTCCCCCCTGTCTGCACAACAACCACTGCTGCCTCTAAGAAATCAAGTCCTGCTACCCACTCCCCACTCCACCGACACCCCCCCCACTCCCAACACACAGCCCCCCATCCTGACCCTGACCAAGACCCAGGTGAGGACGGAGCTGAGGAAGATCAAGGCGAGGAAGGCGTCGGGACCGGACGGCATCAGCGCAAAGCTCCTCAAGTCCTGTGCAGACCAGCTGTGTGGGATTGTGACGTATATCTTCAACATGAGCCTGAAACTGGGGAGGGTACCACAGCTGTGGAAAACATCTTGTGTGGTACCTGTACCAAAAACTTCCCACCCCAAAGACCTGAACAGCTTCAGACCGGTGGCCTTGACGTCCCACTTGATGAAGACCCTGGAGAGACTGCTCCTTGCTCATCTCCGCCCCCTGGTGGAACCAGCGATGGATCCACTCCAGTTCGCCTACCAGCATGGCATTGGGGTGGAGGATGCGGTGATCTTCCTCCTTCACCGTTCTCTGTCCCACCTGGAGAAGCCCGGGAATATGGTGAGGATCATGTTCTTTGACTTCTCCAGTGCTTTCAACACCATCCAACCGATGATCCTGAAGGACAAGCTGCTGCGCGCAGGGGTGGACCAGCACCTGTCATCATGGATCCTGGACTACCTCACGAACCGGCCTCAGTTTGTGAGAACCCGGGACTGTGTTTCCGACACGATCATCAGTAGCACGGGGGCCCCCCAGGGAACGGTGCTGGCTCCCTTCTTGTTCACTCTTTATACTGCGGACTTCTCACACAACACAACACATTGCCATCTACAGAAGTTCTCTGATGACTCTGCGATCGTTGGTCTCATCTCCAGCGGAGATGAAGCTGAGTACAGAGGGCTTATCCAGGACTTTGTGGACTGGTGCCATCGGAACTGCCTCCAGATCAACGCGAGGAAAACTAAGGAGCTGGTGGTGGACTGCCGCAGGCATGGGCAGCCCCTCACAGCACCAGTAAATATACAGGGAACAGACATCGAGATGGTGACATCCTACAAGTACCTGGGTATTCATCTGAACAATAAACTAGACTGGTCACACAATACTGACGCACTCTACAAGAAGGGACAGCGCAGGCTGTTCCTGCTGAGGAGACTCAGGTCTTTTGGTGTACAAGGGGCGCTGCTGAAGTCATTCTATGACACGGTGGTGGCATCAGCCATCACTTTTGGAGTGGTCTGCTGGGGCAGTGGCATTACTGCAGCCGATAGGAAGAGACTGAACAAACTGATTAAGAAAGCTAGCTCTGTCCTGGGGCAACGCCTTGATCCGATGGAGGAGATAGGAGAGAGAAGGACGGTGGCTAAACTGTCATCTCTGCTGGAGTCCGAGTTCCACCCTATGCAGGACATACTGGATGCACTGAGGAGCTCATTTAGCAGCAGACTACATCATCCCAGGTGCACAACCGAGAGGTTTCGTAGGTCCTTCCTACCAACGGCTGTCAGACTGTACAACCTAAGCAGGGCTGCTCGCAGAGATAGCAAAAAGACGTAACAAACTAATAGTTTTTTTTTTTTTTTTTTTTTGAATGCAAAAGATGCAATAGACTTACACAATGGTCCTCTCCGGCATACAACTAGGAACATACCGGTCGCTATGGAGGGTGAGAATATGTATGGGCACATAATCATACCATGTAGGATAACTAAATAGACGGTTATGCTGTTTCATCCCACCTAGCAACAATGCTCTGCACTGTGTGTGTTTATATATTTACATATTTATTCCATCTAGCTACAATGCTCTGCACTGGGTGTGTTTATATTTATATATCTATATATTTATTCCATCTAGCTACAATGCTCCGCACTGTGTTTTTATATATCTACATATTATTCCATCTAGCTACATTGCTCCGCACTGTGTGTGTTTATATACTTGCATATTTATTCCACCTAGCTGCAATGCTCCATACTGTGGGTGTTTATATATTTACATATTTATTCCATCTAGCTACAATGCTCTGCACTGTGTGTTCATATATTCATATATTTATTCCATCCAGCTACAATGCTCTGCACTGTGTGTCTGTGTGTATATATATATTTTATAGTAATATGTACATATGTATATTAGCTGCTCTTGCTTGCTTGTTTTTTCTTGCCTTCTGATTGTTGCTCTGAGTGTTGCTATCCCTGTGCTGTTGCAATCCTGGAATTTCCCCGTTGTGGGACTAATAAAGGCTTATCTTATCTTATCTTATCTTATCTTATATTTCAGAAAGTTTACCACAACTGACCTGGGTGTAGAGTTTGGATTCAGGTTCTGTGCCGAGGCTCTGTGCGCTCGTTGGATCTGCAGGTCTGCTTCATTGGGCAACTCAAGCTCTTTTTTTAAGAAATGATCCATGAATTTCATCATCGAGTTGCCTTCAATGCCCTCCGGGATCCCGAAGATGCGTATATTGCTCCACCTGGACCTGCTCTCCAGGTCGGTTATTTCTTCCTGCATCTTATGTGTTTGCGCCGTCAGGGTCTGCAGCCGCTCGCTTGCCTCGGTCTTCCAGTCTTCCAACTCCGATATTCGAGCCTGTGCTTCTGTCATACACGCCCGTTGAGTGCGCAGCTTCTCGATGTTTTCTGCTAGCTTGCGCTCCATTTCTCTTTGGAGACCCATAATTTCCTCCTTCATCTCTTTTTTCAGCTCTTCCTTAAGAGCCGTTAAATCCTGTTGGAGTTGTCGCTTAAAGTCTTTTAATTCTTTTTTTAATTCTTTACCTAAATTGGCGATGCCAGTGTTCATAACATTGAGTTTGGCGTCCTCCATTTTCTCTGCTGTAGTTGCCTCGTTTCCCTGGGCCTCGTGTACAGCGATTTCTCCTGCGTTGTTGAAGAGGGATTCCTCAGTTTTACCCTGCTTTTGTCCATGTGCCCGGCTTCTTCGTGTTTTCATCCCTTGGTTTATTGGTCCATTTATGTCGAGTTGGCCATTTACCAATGATTTTTAATCCGACTAGGGAGAGCTCTCTGTTTAAGCGTTATGTCTCTCCGCCATCTTCCCGGAAGTCCCAAACAGAAAATTTTAAAATGTGTGGGGGCCACTTCTGAACTATTTTCACAGTCTTCAATGGAAACAAGAGCTTTGTACTTATTTCTTTGGGTCTGTTTACCATTCTTAATTCCTACTGTGTACATCTGTGTCTCCTGTCTTTTGGCTATTAATTTTGACTTCCAGCTGATTTGCGATTTGTTATTTGTTGTCATGCTCCAGGGATGATGATCAATCACATAGTCAGGAATCCGGCTGTTATTGGTTAGGGGGCATCGGGATTATAGTGGGGTTTTTCTGTTTTGATTTGTTTTTGAATTTTGTAATAAATGTCAAAATTCAATAAAAATATTTTGGACAAAAAAAAAAAGAAACAGTGAGGCATAAATTAGAACATCCCCACCTTTATTCCCACTTAAAATGGCTAAAATAAAAAAAATACACTGATCATCAATAATTAACTGAATATTTAATAGGGTGTCCAAACTGTATCACCTGACTGTATGTGAATGCCAGACCTTTGTTAAACATGATAAACTTGGTGCATTTTAAAAAGAAGTTTATATCCTGTAGTTCAACACACCTGAGGATCAGAAAGGCTGAAGATGCAATGAGCAAAGATGGATGATTTAATATTTCATAGCTCTGACCCAATCACATCTAACATCACTGTTGTTAACAACAAAAACAAAGTTTTGACTCTTCAAATGTTCATTTATTTATTTTCCAGTAAAATACTTCAAACATACAGACACACCATAAATTTACACTCTGGTGTTTCTATCAGGTTCAGGTTCAGGTTACTTTATTTGTACCCGTAGGTAGATTTGTTTTGCAGTCTGGTGACATCCATATTTACAAGCCACTAATTACATTTAACATAGACACAAACACAGGCACACATGAAGCTGACTATAAACATGATAAAAATACTCAACGCTCCATCAAACAGGGTATAAAAAGACAAAGAGATGAGGGATGAGGGAGAAACCAGGGGTAAGGAGGGAGGTTTCTATGCCTCCCAGCTGGCCTGGAAACACCTTGGTATTCTCTTTGAAGAGCTGGAGCAGGTGGCAGGGGAGAGGGAAGTCTGGGCTTCTCTGCTTGAGCTGCTGCCTCCACTACCCGAACTTTCTGAAAAGCGGTAGAAGATGGATGGATGGTTGTTTTCTTCTCGCTTCACTTCTGACTCCAGCATGTCGTGCACAGCAGCCAGAAGAGTTTCAGCCCACTTTCTCTTTCATGGTAAAAAAACACAGGGAGGCTGGAGACAAACATTAACAGACAACAATTCTAATGCAGTTCTGAGACTCGCCAACATGTATCTTTTACCTGGTCTAAGGTGGCAGAGGGTGCTGGCAGCAGCAGATGTAAGGCAGATGGCTGTCTCTGAATAAAGACACATTTCTGGATCAGAACCATATTATAAAAAAGATGGCAAAACTGGCAAGACAGATCAGCTAGGCCAGAGGTCTGAAACCTGTGGCTCTTTTGCTCATACTCAGTGGACAGAAAAACTGTCACATGTATGACAAAATCAGTTCACTGATATACAAGAAAAAGATGCAAATCAAAGAGGGAAAAACTCTGCAATATGAGAGAAAAATACTGTAAGTATAATTATACAGCAGTGTTGTTTATTTACAGTGGTGTGAAAAAGTGTTTGCCCCATTCCTGATTTCTCATTTTTTTTGTATGTTTTTCACACTTAAATGTTTCAGATCATTCATTCATTCATCTTCTTCCGCTTAATCCTTTTCGGGTCGCGAGGGGGCTGGAGCCTATCCCAGCGTCTTTGGGCGAGAGGCAGGGTACACCCTGGACAGATCGCCAGTCCATTGCAGGGCCGATAGAGAGACAGACAACCATTCACTCTCACAGTCATACCTAAGGACAATTTAGAATCCCCAGTTTGATGCCAATTAATCTAACTTGCATGTTTCAGATCATCAAACGATTTTAAATATTAGACAAAGATAACACAAGTAAACACAAAATGTGGTTTTTAAATGAAGGTTGTGGGGACATGGTGTTGGACTTCTCCACTCAGGGAACAATGGACTGAAAGAGGAGGTGTCACTGGGCGGTATCAGATGGGACAGTAAGGACTATGCACCCCCTGGGGGTTAGAAGTAAATGCCGGAGCCGCTGGGAGAAGAAGTGTGTAAGAGCGGCGCCGGCGTTATGTCATGTTAATGTGCCACACAAGCTTTGTTCTAAACATAATGTATTATAGTCGGAAGTTCTGGGTCTTGATGCATGGAAATAAAGATATACAGTAAAAGAGGGATGTACAGAGACCTGGGTTTCTCTTTTGCTGTAAGTTATGTTAGAGGAAGAGTAAAGTTCCTATGTCGTCCAGCTCACTGCCTTGCCTGCCTTCTTTCTCCACATTGGTGAACCTACGACATGCCATGGAAAGAGAGCCGAGCACCGCCCTGGAAACTGCCTGGAGGGAGAGCACCAGTGCCGCGTGCGTGGTCTCAGTCGAGCTCCCAGCCTTCTGACTTCACAACCCAACCATGTGGTTCTTGCACATAGAAGCCCAGTTCGCACTCCGTGGGATAACAATGGATGATACCAGGTATTACTATGTGGTCGTTGTGCTGGAGCCGCCGGCCCAAGGAAAATATGAAGCGTTCAAGAGGATGCTTCTCCAGCGCTATACCCTTTCTGACAGTGAGAGGGCAGAGAGACTCCTAACGCTTTCGGAGTTAGGGGACAGATCAGCAGTGGAGCTCATGGAGAGCATGTTGGCGCTGAGAGGGAAGGATGACGAATCCTTCCTGTTCACCCACTTGTTCCTCAGGAACCTACCGGCTACAGCAAGGGCAATCCTGGCCAACTTGCCGTGGCTGGTTGCCAAGGACTACCGCGCCCTGGCACAGGAAGCGGACTGTATCATTTTGGCGACCAGAACTCTCAGCGTGCAGACAGTGGCACCGGCGTCCATGAGAGACATCAGTGAGGTCGAGGAACCATTCATGGTAGCTGGGACGGACACCAGAGGATGAAGGAATGGGGCGATCTGTTTTTATCATTGCAGTTTTGGCTTGAATGCCTGACGATGCCTGTCGCCATGCCAATTCAAGAAGCCGGGAAGATGGCACGATCGGAATTCAGTGGCAGCTGCAACTGATGGCGACAGGAACAGTCTGCTTTGTGTCATGGACACACATTTGGGGAGACGGTTTTTGGTGGACTCCAGCTCCCAGAAGAGCCTCATCCTGCTGGTCAATGCAGACAGGTTGGCAGGACACAGCGGTCCCGAGCTCACGGCCGCCAACGGATCCACCATCAGGACATTTGGCGAGCAAACACTGACGATATGCTTACACAGACAAAACTTTCAGTGGGACTTTGTGATAGCTGCATGTTCCGTTCCTATTTTAGGCGCAGATATTTTTATGTGCTTATGGGTTGTTAGTTGATGTTGCTAATAAGTGATTAGTGGCTCTCTTTCACCTCACTGCCCTGTACAGCTCGGGGAGCTGGGTCGACAACACTGGCTAACGTTACAGCTCCAAGGGGTAAGTACCAACAATTACTTGCACAGTTCCCAGCACTCACAGTCCTGACCTTTTCGGCTATGGTGACAAAACACGGGGTCGAGCACTTTATAACGACAAAAGGTCCGCCGGTGTTCGCGCGACCTTGGCGTTTGGACACAGCTAAACTGGCCAGCGCGCGAGAGGAGTTTGCCAACTTAGAGCAGTTGGGCATCGTCAGGCGCTCCAACAGCCCATGGGCATCCCCGCTACACATGGTGCCTAAAGCCGATGGGTAGTGGCGACCATGCGGCGATTTCCAGCGCTTGAATAATGCCATGGAACATGATCGTTATCCCATTCCGCACATCCAGGATTTTTCCGTGCATCTTGCCGGGGCGCATGTTTTTTCAAAAGTGGATCTGGTCCACGGATACTATCAGGTCCCGGTGCGTGCGTAAGATGTTCCATAAGATAAGATAAGATAAGATAAGATAAGCCTTTATTAGTCCCACAACGGGGAAATTCCAGGATTGCAACAGCACAGGGATAGCAACACTCAGAGCAACAATCAGAAGGCAAGAAAAAAAACAAGCAAGCAAGAGCAGCTAATATACATATGTACATATTACTATAAAATATATACAGTATATACACACACACACACAGACACACAGTGCAGAGCATTGTAGCTGGATGGAATAAATATATGAATATATGAACACACAGTGCAGAGCATTGTAGCTAGATGGAATAAATATGTAAATATATAAACACCCACAGTACGGAGCATTGCAGCTAGGTGGAATAAATATGCAAGTATATAAACACACACAGTGCGGAGCAATGTAGCTAGATGGAATAATATGTAGATATATAAAAACACAGTGCGGAGCATTGTAGCTAGATGGAATAAATATATAGATATATAAATATAAACACACCCAGTGCTGAGCATTGTAGCTAGATGGAATAAATATGTAAATATATAAACACACACAGTGCAGAGCATTGTTGCTAGGTGGGATGAAACAGCATAACCGTCTATTTAGTTATCCTACATGGTATGATTATGTGCCCATACATATTCTCACCCTCCATAGCGACCGGTATGTTCCTAGTTGTATGCCGGAGAGGACCATTGTGTAAGTCTATTGCATCTTTTGCATTCAAAAAAACTATTAGTTTGTTACGTCTTTTTGCTATCTCTGCGAGCAGCCCTGCTTAGGTTGTACAGTCTGACAGCCGTTGGTAGGAAGGACCTACGAAACCTCTCGGTTGTGCACCTGGGATGATGTAGTCTGCTGCTAAATGAGCTCCTCAGTGCATCCAGTATGTCCTGCATAGGGTGGAACTCGGACTCCAGCAGAGATGACAGTTTAGCCACCGTCCTTCTCTCTCCTATCTCCTCCATCGGATCAAGGCGCTGCCCCAGGACAGAGCTAGCTTTCTTAATCAGTTTGTTCAGTCTCTTCCTATCGGCTGCAGTAATGCCACTGCCCCAGCAGACCACTCCAAAAGTGATGGCTGATGCCACCACCGTGTCATAGAATGACTTCAGCAGCGCCCCTTGTACACCAAAAGACCTGAGTCTCCTCAGCAGGAACAGCCTGCGCTGTCCCTTCTTGTAGAGTGCGTCAGTATTGTGTGACCAGTCTAGTTTATTGTTCAGATGAATACCCAGGTACTTATAGGATGTCACCATCTCGATGTCTGTTCCCTGTATATTTACTGGTGCTGTGAGGGGCTGCCCATGCCTGCGGCAGTCCACCACCAGCTCCTTAGTTTTCCTCGCGTTGATCTGGAGGCAGTTCCGATGGCACCAGTCCACAAAGTCCTGGATAAGCCCTCTGTACTCAGCTTCATCTCCGTTGGAGATGAGACCAACGATCGCAGAGTCATCAGAGAACTTCTGTAGATGGCAATGTGTTGTGTTGTGTGAGAAGTCCGCAGTATAAAGAGTGAACAGGAAGGGAGCCAGCACCGTTCCCTGGGGGGCCCCCGTGCTACTGATGATCGTGTCGGAAACACAGTCCCGGGTTCTCACAAACTGAGGCCAGTTCGTGAGGTAGTCCAGGATCCATGATGACAGGTGCTGGTCCACCCCTGCACGCAGCAGCTTGTCCTTCAGGATCATCGGTTGGATGGTGTTGAAAGCACTGGAGAAGTCAAAGAACATGATCCTCACCATATTCCCGGGCTTCTCCAGGTGGGACAGAGAACGGTGAAGGAGGAAGATCACCGCATCCTCCACCCCAATGCCATGCTGGTAGGCGAACTGGAGTGGATCCATCGCTGGTTCCACCAGGGGGCGGAGATGAGCAAGGAGCAGTCTCTCCAGGGTCTTCATCAAGTGGGACGTCAAGGCCACCGGTCTGTAGCTGTTCAGGTCTTTGGGGTGGGAAGTTTTTGGTACAGGTACCACACAAGATGTTTTCCACAGCTGTGGTACCCTCCCCAGTTTCAGGCTCATGTTGAAGATATACGTCACAATCCCACACAGCTGGTCTGCACAGGACTTGAGGAGCTTTGCGCTGATGCCGTCCGGTCCCGACGCCTTCCTCGCCTTGATCTTCCTCAGCTCCGTCCTCACCTGGGTCTTGGTCAGGGTCAGGATGGGGGGCTGTGTGTTGGGAGTGGGGGGGGGGTGTCGGTGGAGTGGGGAGTGGGCAGCAGGACTTGATTTCTTAGAGGCAGCAGTGGTTGTTGTGCCGACAGGGGGGAGGGCGGTTGGTCAAATCTATTGAAAAACAGATTCAGGTTGTTCGCCCACTCCCTGCCCCCCGTGGCCTGGGGGGAGGTATTCTGGAGCCCCGAGATGGTTTTGAGGTTTCTCCAGACCCCGCTGATGTCGCTCTGTTGCAGCTTGTCCTCCATCTTCTTCCTGAAGCTGTCCTTGCCTTCTCTGATCTTTCTCCTCAGCTCCCTCTGTACGGACTTCAGCATCTCCCTGTTCCCCGACCTGAAGATCCTCTTCTTCTCTCTCAGAAGTGTTTTTATCTCAGGGTTGATCCAGGGTTTGTTGTTTGAGTGACGCCGTATGGTCTTGGTGGGAACGGATTTGTCCACACAGAAGCTGAGGTAGCCCGTGAAGGTGTGAATGAGGCCATCGATGTCCTCACCATGTGGATCGCAGAGCTGCTTCCAGGCAGTGGCTTCAAAACAGTCCTTTAGAGTGTCCATTGTCTCCTCAGACCATAACTCCACAGTGTGCATGGCCGGAGGTTGTCTGTGCACTAGGGGTTTGTACACCGGTCGGAGATGAACCAAGTTGTGATCCGATCTCCCAAGTGGGGGGAGTTGTGATGAGGTGTACGCCTCCTTAGTGTTTGCGTAGAACAAATCCAGTGTTTTATTGTCTCTAGTGTGGCATGTGACATACTGGGTGAAAGTGGGCAGAATGGGAGACAGTGAAACGTGGTTGAAATCGCCTGAGATGAGGAGAAGAGCATCTGGGTGTTCTGTCTGCAGCCTGCTGGTTACTGAATGGATGACGTCACGCGCTGTCCCAGCGTTCGCCGTCGGATTTGCATAAACAACAATGCAGATCACGTGTGAGTGTTCTCTCGGGAGATATGTAGGCCTCATGCTAACAGCTAGCAACTCAATGTCTTTGCTGCAGTGTCGTTGTTTAACAGTGATATGTCCCGGTCTGCACCAGTTGTTGTTAACATACATGATCACTCCACCGCCCCTAGTTTTGCCACTCTCTGGTGTTCGGTCAGCTCGTATCGTGTGAAAACCCTCCAGCTCAATGTTAGCATCTGCTGCTAGTTCAGTTAGCCACGTCTCAGTAAACAAAAGGAGAGAGCACTCCCGGTAAGTGCTATCATAACGGGAGATAGCCGCTAGCTCATCTAACTTTCCCAGTATCGACCGTACATTTCCCGTGACAACAGATGGAAGAGAGGGTCTGTACCTTATATTTTTTGTCCTCCGCCTTACTCCAGCCCGGCAGCCGCGACGCTTTCGCCTCAATTCTCTCGGTATGTCGAGTTTTTCCAGTGGGACCGGGTGGCGGTTAAATGCTAGCAGCTCTTCCCTGTTGTATCGTATCCTGCTATAAACAGTGGCTCCGTCCACCGGCTCAGGAGACATTTGGGACGATCTGTGTGTCCGTGATATAAGTGGGGTGAAAAAAAAAGTGATCAAAAGAGAGAGGAAGGGAAAAAAAACTCGGAATCGAGCCGCTGTTGCAAAAGGCAGCCTACTGGTGTGGCGCCGAGAGGAGGAACATAAACAGCGGTAATAACTCTTTTCGGCCTTTTTGAGTTTTTACGCATGCCATTTGGATTAAAAGGCGCGACGCAGACTTTCTTGAGGATGATGGATGCAGTGCTTCGCGACTTGTCCTTCATCTTTGTCTACTTAGATGACATTTTGGTAGCCAGCGCGTCCGAGGAGGAGCACATCGCCCATCTCAAGACAGTTTTCCAGAGGTTGGAAGTGCACGGGCTGATAGTTAACCCCGCAAAGTGCCAGTGATTGATTTTTTGGGCCACCGCATTTCGGCGGAGGGCGCGATCCCTGCGCGGTGTCAGATTTTCTGCATCTGCAGACCGTGAGAGCACTACAGGAGTTTTTTGGAATGGTTAATTTTTATAACCGTTTCCTTCCCCGAGCAGCCCAGCTGATGCAGCCGTTGTATGCCGCGCTTAAAAAAAAAGAAGCTTGCGGAAACCATTGACTGGACTCCCGAGTGAGACCAGGCTTTTGCAAACACCAAAACAGCACTGGCGGATGCTACGATGCTAGCCCTCCCAGAGCTGTCTGCACGGATAGCGCTCACTACAGATGCATCTGATGTTGCCATAGGGGCAGTGGTGGAGCAGTGTGTCTCAGGTTCGTGGCAGCCGCTAGCATTTTTTAGCCGAACCTTGTGTGACAACGAATGCAAATACAGCACATTCAATACAGAATTGCTGGCTCTCCACCTGGCGATGGCGCCATTTCCAGTTTTGGCTGGAGGGGCGCGAGTTCATCGCATTCGTAGACCATAAGCTGCTGACGTACATGATGGCCAAGGTCTCGGAACCGTGGTTGGGCCGGCAACAATGGCATTTGGCCGCAATTTCGGAGTTTACTACCGACATTCAACACGTTGCCGGTAAGCTCAACTTCGTGGCCAATTGCCTGTCGCGAGCAATTTCCCTGCCATGGTCACGGAACAAGCCGGGGATGCGGACATTTGTGCGCTCCAGTCTGCGCCAACTGGGTTAAGGCTGGAGAACAGGGTGGTGCAAGAAGGGTGCCCTCCCTTGCTCTGCGATGTCTCCACTGGCTGCCCGTGCCCGGTGGTTCTGAGCTCTTGGCGCCATCGCATTTTTAGTGGGGGTGAAATTCATCTGGCCGTGCTTGCGTGAAGACGTGAAAGAGTGGGCTGCAGCTTGCGTCGCGGGCCAAAGTGCACAAGCACACCAGAGCCCCACTTGAGCTGTTCCAAATCCTGGCTAGGAGGTTTGACCACGTCCATGTGGATTTGGTGGGACCCCTTCTGCCATCGCAGGGTTTCATGCACCTTTTGACAGTTGTGGACTGCACCACGCGCTGGCCTGAAGTGGTCCCACTGGCTTCTACCACATCCGCGGAAGTGGCGCGCGCGTTTTTTGTTGGCCTGGGTTGCACGTTTCGGATCTCCATCAGACGTCACGTCCAACAGGGGTCCACAATTCGTTTCAGAACTCTGGTCCGTGATGGCCCAGAGCCTGGGGGTCAAAATTCACCGCACTACCATGTACAACTCCCAGGCTAATGGGTTATGCAAGCATTTTTATTGGTCGCTTAAAGCAGTGCTCAGAGCTTCGCTCACGGACACAAATTGGGTCGACCACCTGCTCTGGGTTCTTTTAGGGTTGTGCTCCACACCTAAGGAGGATTTGGCAGCCTCCCCTGCAGAACTCGTTTTTTCTCAGCCACTGCGGATCCCCGGAGAGTTTTTACTGGAAAACCCCGTGCCCGAGACTGATCCGCCCGTGCAATTTTCACATAGTACGGAGGCTGTGAGTGTAGTGGGCTCGGCTCACCATTGTTCTCCCTGTACATTCATCCCAAAAAGCTTGTAGAACGCCAGTTTTGTTTTTGTCAGGCACGATGCGCACCGGACCCCGCTGTGCCCACCGTACGATGGACCGTTCAGGGTGTTGGAACCTGGGGTGAAGCACTTTGTGTTAGACTTGGGGGGACGTAGGGAAACTGTCTGCATCGACAGGCTGAAGCCCGCTTTTGTGTTGGCAGAGGAGCAGGTGGTGTTGGCCCAAGCTCCCAGGTGCGGACGCCCACCATTGGTGGCTTCGCAAGTCGACCTGCGCTTGCGAAGTTGATGTGTTTTCTCCCGCTTCCTTTTTCCCTCCACAGACTGACGTGCCCTCCTGTACACCTCGCCAGCAGGGTGGTTCGACTGGATTCCCCCCCCCCCCCCCCCCCCGCTACAACTGCTAAGGGTGCCAGCTCAAGCCCGAAGGACGTGGGGGGTTAGTGCCCCCTCTGGGTGTTCGGGGGGGGGGGGAGCTGAGTGGGGGGCATGGTGTTGGACTTCTCCACCCAGGGAACAATGGACCGAAAAAGGAGGTGTCACAGTGGGTGGGACAGTAAGGACTATGCGCCTCCCGGGGAGAGGAGTACATGCCGGAGCTGCTGGGAGAAGAAGTGTGTGAGAGCAGCGCCGGTGTTATGTCATGTTAATGTGCCACACAGGCTTTGTTCTAAACATAATGTATTATGGTCGGAAGTTCCGGGTCTTAATGCATGGAAATAAAGGTATAAAAGAGGAATGCACAGAGACCCGTGTTTCGCTTTTGCTGTAAGTTATGTTGGAGGAAGAATAAAGTTTCTGTGTCATCCAGCTCATTGCCTGGCCTGATTTCTTTCTGCACAAGCTGTTTATTATTAAGGGTAAAAAAAAAATTACAAACCTACATGGCCCTGTGTGAAAAAGTGACACCCCCCCCCCCCCCGTTAAAGCATAAATGAACTGTGGTTTATCACATCTTTGGAAAGCTGAGTTCAATTTCTCGAGCCACACCCAGGCCTGATTACTGCCACACCTGTTCTCAATCAAGAAATCACTTAAATAGGACCTGCCTGACAAAGTGAAGTAGACCAAAAGATCCTCAAAAGCTAGAAATCATGCTGTGATCCAAAGAAATTCAGGAACAAATGAGAAACAAAGTAATCAAGATCTATCAGTCTGGAAAAGGTTATAAAGCCATTTCTAAAGCTTTGGGACTCCAGCGAACCACAGTGAGAGCCATTATCCACAAGTGGCAAAAACATGGAAAAGTGGTAAACCTTCCCAGGAGTGGCCGGCCGACTAAAATTTTCCCAAAGGTACAACAACGACTCATCGAAGAGGTCACAAAAGACCCCACAACAACATCCAAAGAACTGCAGGCCTCACTTGCCTCAGTTAAGGTCAGTGTTCATGACTCCACCATAAGAAAGAGACTGGGCAAAAATGGCCTGCATGGCAGAGTTCCAAGACCAAAACCACTGCTGAGCAAAAAGAACATAAAGGCTCATCTCAGTTTTGCCAGAAAACATCTTGATGATCCCCAAGACTTTTGGGAAAATACCCTGTGGACTAACGAGACAAAAGTTGAACTTTTTGGAAGGTGTGTGTCCCATTACATCCGGCATAAAAGTAACACAGTGTAGGGAGCTTGAAATGAAGAAGCGATGTGATTTTATAAATCAAGATTTATTATCAGCTTCATCTCCCTAACATGTCTCATCTCGATGCAGAAGCAGAATGAGAGGTCGAGCGCAGTCAGACCTTCATACTTATACCCACACTCAACAAAAGACATTGCATATCAAAGCTGACATCCCGCATTAACGTAATCCCCCTCCATTGTCCTCCATCTCCTCCACCTGACCCTGGGTGGTCAGGAAGTTCGATCCGGTCTCCACCGCTGTGACTCAGTCTGTTCTTTGATCCTCGCCGGTGGTTGAGACCTCTTGTCCTGTTCTGAGGCGTGAGGTCATTCCACATATGTAATCACTAAACATTCTAATATGTCTATACATATGTAGGTATGGAATATATGATTAATATAAGCCACACACAGCATTTCAGAAAAGGAACATCATACCAACAGAAAAATACAGTGGTGGTAGTGTGATGGTCTGGGGATGTTTTGCTGTTTCAGGACCTGGAAAACTTGCTGTGGTAAATGGAACCATGCATTTTGCTACCAAAAAATCCTGAAGGAGAATGTCTGGCCATCTGTTCATGACTTCAAGCTGAAGCACACAGGTTATGCAACAGGACAATGATTCAAAACACACCAGCAAGTCCACCTCTGAATGGCTTAAGAAAAACAAAATGAAGACTTTGGAGTGGCCTAGTCAAAGTCCTGACCTGAATCCGATTGAGATGCTGTGGCATGACCGTAAAAAGGCAGTTCATGCTCGAAAACCCTCCAATGTGGCTGAATTACAACAATCCTGCAAAGATGAGTGGGCCAAAATTCCTCCACAGCGCTGTAAAAGACTCATTGCCAGTTATCGCAAATGCTTGATTGCAGTTGTTGCTGCTAAGGGTGGCCCAACCAGTTATTAGGTTTAGGGGACAATCACTTTTTCACACAGGGCCGTGTAGGTTTGGATTTTTTTCCCCTTTAATAATAAACACCTTCATTTAAAAACTGCATTTTGTGTTTACTTGTGTTATCTTTGTCTAATATTTAAATTTGTTTGATGATCTGAAACATTTAAGTGTGACAAACATACAAAAAAATGAGAAATCAGGAAGGGGGCAAACATTTTTTCACACCACTGTATAAGATTATAATTTTGAATTTATTAGAAAAACATTCAAAATTACAAAGAAAAATAGACAAATTTATGTGTTGTACATTTTAGAAAGTGCAAAATTATTAGGCAAAAAGATGTGCATTTACAAGAAGCCCTCATCATCATCATAGCAGTCTGTCGGGGGTGACAATGACTGTTTCATTTAGGTCTGATCAGATTCCTCCACGCAGCTAGATTAATGAAAAAGGGTTTCAAATAAAAAATGCCTTAAATTTAGAGAAAGAGCACTGTAAATTTATGTGGAAAAATGTTGCAAATTCATAGTAAAAAAGACCTGAAGATTAAAGAGGACAAGGATGCAAACGTGACAAACTTAATGCACATTACAAGACGAAAAAAACCTGCATATTAGAGAGAAAAACATTGGAAACTTCTGTGAAATAAGGTGTACATTTGTAACAAAGCAATTTTCAGAGGATAAAAGGTAGCAAACAAATTAAGAAGAAAAAGTTGCAAATTTAAGAGAAAAATATTGCAGAGTTACATGACAAAAAGTGCCAGTGTTTAGAAAAGGAGTTGTAAATTGATTTTATATTTGGAAGAGACAAATTAGAAGTTAAGAGGGTGAAAAAAGCCTCAAATTTATGAGATAAATTGCATATTTTTTGCACATACTGTATTTACCAACCTTCAGCTCCTCAGAGGACGGCTCATTCCAGACTCCGGTATCCTGTGGCTGTGGGGCCTGTGTCAATGCAAGATTGCGTCCAAAGTTTTGGAACATTTCCTGGTCTCCTGGTTCTGATTGTTGGGGTCCTTGTTACAGTCCTGTTTGAGTTTTGAGCAGTGTTGCGCAATAAGCCACAACTACGTCTGAAACACGAACAGTACATGCTACAATACTGTCTGAAATATTCAATTGTTATAAACAGCTCAGCGACAAGAGTAAATATTTACCCATGCAATACACGTACAATCGGCACATGTTTAATAAGTTAGACCTTCGTCTGTAGCGCTGCTCTTTCTTCCTCCAATGAACAAAGAAGGGCCACTGGTTCCGGCTCCAGCTCACACGAGGGCGTCCTTTCCACAGAACTTTGTGTCACTTCCGGTCCCCAAATCTGGAAATCCGGTGCACAGTTCCGGTGCACAGGTCCTGTACACAGGTCTGGCACACAGATGACTCAGCGGCCATATTGCCGCTGCATCCAGATGGATCTCCATTTCTTGTATTACCTACTATATCTGCTGCCAGTTGAAGGTTCATAGGATTCACCTCTGAACTGTTCTAGAGAACTGGAAGGTCATTGGTGACCTAATTCTTAACAAATTTCCACTCATAAGTGAAAGAGTCACCTAAAAACAACCAATTTAATGCATATTTGCAAAAAAAAATTAATAGAAATCTATAAAATCTGCTTGGTGTAGTGATAACTAGTTCAACACTTTCACATGTAATAGCTCAAACAATGTTTATTTATTTGAAAGGGACATCACATACTAATGTAATGTAAGTATGTCAGATTTAGCAGTACTGCTAATTTGCATCAATGAACCAATGCCTAAATGTTTTGGGGTGAAGCACTATTCAACAGAAAATCAGTTTAATGTATTTTGACTGATATGACAATAGCAAATGATAATGTAAAAAAAATAGCAATTGTACAGAAGCAGCTGCATATTGTATAAAAGCATTTGCTGTTTGCTCAAAATTATGAGAAATTTCTTAAATGATGAGAAGAAGTGACTAGGTGATGTCAAGGTTGAACTAATAGTTTTGAAAATTTCAGTTCTGTCTTGTGAAATCCACCAAAGTGACTGAGAAAATGTAAACATTTATGAAAATATGCCACAGAAAACTTCATTTTTAGAGCATAAGAGCAGTGGAGAAAAGTTATGGAAAATTCCTCAGACTAGAATGCTGAAAGAATTTTGAGTCTAATTCTCAACATATATATAAAAGAAAATATAAAACTGATTATTACAGTGTTCCCTATGGATGCAGTGCCTTGGTTTGGGGTCTTTGTTTCGTGGGAAAAAATTCTGACCAGACTGTAAGATGCCATGATTCTATACATTACTATTTTTGCTCCCCTTGCACTTTTAGTGGAGAAAAATAATAATAGAGAGAATAAAAACAAGACCAACAGGTTTCCTGCAGCACAGCTGCATGGAACCCTAATAATCAGAGCTGTGCTGATTGGTACCCTAAATGAACAGAACAAACAGAAGTGTTAACATGACTGACCAAAGATGTCAACCCATTTAATATGCCCAGTGTTTTTGTAGATTCTCACTGCCACATATTTCCCATCAGATTTTTGACATGGTCTTGGCATCAGAGGTGCAGTCCATGTAGTTTGAACATAAAGGACCTGTTAATAAGACTTTCAGTGGGGATTAATCCAACTACACCACTGACTGACCATGTGCACCAGCAGCATTTTGCATGGTATCAGACAGTGATCGAACTGTCGAGCACCAGTATCGGCGTTCCGTGCTTAACCGGTGTTAGCAAAAACAAAAATTTTTCTCAAGCCAAATAGGATTTATTTATACACCATCACAGTTACAATATGCAAGATGTGTGATAATTGATAATAATAATAATAATAAGATGGATAATTTGTTTGATTCACCTGGTTTCAACAATATGGTGGCACATGCAGACACATTGCGGCTACTCTCTGCCCCGATAGAACGGTGTTTTCATGTTTTTCGTCTTGTGAGCCATAGTGTTTTTGTTCGTCTTTGTCGTGTCTACACACATACAGCCATGAGTTTCTCCTCAGCATTGGTAGAACCATGTACATGGAGTTAGACTCTGCACACACTGAAGAGCTACGTGATTGCAGACTGCTCTGTACACCCACCCATACATCTTGCCTGCAGTGGAGGCACCATAAGCGGCGGGACAGAAAGCAGAAAAGGAGAAAGCACGGAGACACCCAAACTAGGCTAGTGGCTAACCCACACAAGCCAGCTATCCCCACCATCTTACCGGCCAATGTACGTTCTTTAGACAACAAGCTGGACCACATCCATTTACTATGCTCAGCTTCAAGGACTGTGGGAGAGTGCTGTGTTTTTGTGTTTGTGGAAACATAGCTCAACAACAACATCCCAGACTCTGGCATCCACCTAG
This sequence comes from Pholidichthys leucotaenia, assembly GCA_020510985.1. Classification (NCBI taxonomy): domain Eukaryota; kingdom Metazoa; phylum Chordata; class Actinopteri; order Cichliformes; family Pholidichthyidae; genus Pholidichthys; species Pholidichthys leucotaenia. Next base: position 207,853,668 of record CM035839.1, read on the forward strand.
ACCAGCTAACATGCTACCGAGCAGACAGAGTTGTCGTCGAGGGAGGTAAGACTCGCAGCAGCAGGCTCTATATTTACATCAGTGACGCCTGGTGACATGACGCTGTTGTTGTCTGTAAACCCTGCTCACCATTGTTGGACGTTATGGTTATCAAGTGTCGGCTGTTCTATCTCCTGAGGGAATTTATGGCTATACTGCTAGCTGCCGTTTATTTCCCTCCCAGCCCCAACAACAACAGGAGTGAGGCACATCGGTGAGCAGCAGACAGCCCACCCTGATGCTTTTCTCATGTTGGCTGGTCATTTCAACCACATAGACCCAAAGACTGTGCTTCCTGAAATACACCAACACATCAACTTTCCTACACAGGGAAACAACACACTGGACCATGTTTTCACCAACCAGAGAGGAGTGTATAAGGCCCTCCCCCTCCCCCACCTTGATGCCTCTCACCACATCACTGTTAATTCCAGCATACAGACCGCTGGTTAAAGTCACGAAACCAGTTCGGAAACAGGTATGTGTGTGGCCGGAAGGGTCCTTAAGCCTGCTTCATGCTGCATTTCCCCTCTAGTCAGCCTTGGTCCGCGTACGCTTTGGATGAGTCCGGCACGCACGCGGCACTGTACATGCTCACTTTTTTCATCTACCCAGGCCAAGTGGTTGATGCATGCGCACAACTATCATTTGTAGTTTCACTCCTGCCCAATAGGTAGCGCCAAGGCACTGACGTGCCAGGATTTTCACAAACGAAGAAACGGTAGACTTCTTCACAAAGTTTCTCTTCAAATATAGAGTCCATTTCTGCTGTTTGACTTCCTGGTTTTCACTCCTTTCCCATGAAGATGCTGCTACTGCTGTGAAAAAAAGTATGTATGTATGATTCATGTATGTTTTTATTCTTGTTTTCCTCCTCCTCGTTGTCCTCTTCATCTACTGATCTATATTGTGTTGATTTCGGCACCTCGTGAATGGGACGTTCAGTCTTGTGCATGCGCTTTTCAATGCGTTCAGGTCGTGGGCAGGCGGCGCGGTCGCCCGTGGTCAAGCACTCTGGACATTAGCGGAGTGGAGACGATGACGTAAATTTTGTCACAGGAGATTTCCGGTTACACGTACGCAGACAGCAGAGGTGTAGCATGAAGCAGGCTTTAGAGGCACTTCAAGACTGCTTCACCACCACTGACTGGAACATATTCAAGCAGGCTGCCACCTACAACAACACCACAGATCTGCAGGAGTACACAGAGACTGTTACTGCCTACATCACAAAGTGCATTGATGATGTCATGAACACCAAGACCATCACTGTTCGGGCCAATTAGAAACCATGGCTCACAGGGGAGGTCTACAAGCTCCTGAAAGCTCGGAACGCTGCCTTCAGAGCTAGGGATGAAGTGGGCCTGAGGACAGCTAGGGCCAACCTGTCCCGAGGCATCAGAGAGGCCAAGAGGCAGTATTCCAGGAGGATAGTCCAACGTTTCAGCGACAGCATAGACACTCGGACTCTGTGGCGGGGGATACAGACCATCACGAACTACAAGCCCACATCACAGACTTGCAACAGCTCCACCTCTCTGCTGAATGAGCTGAATGACTTCTTTGCTCATTTTGAGGCACTCAACAGTACCCCTGCACAGAAGTCACCACCTCCTCCTGGCAACCAGGTGATTACACTGTCCCCAGACAGCGTGAGGAGATCCCTTGGCAGGATCAATGCATGCAAAGCTCCAGGTCCTGACAACATACCTGGGCATATACTGAGAGCCTGTACAGATGAACTCACAAGTGTCTTTATGGACATCTTCAACACTTCACTGAGACAGGCTGTTGTCCTCACGTGCTTCAAAGCCACCACCATCATTCCAGTCCCCAAGAAGTCGTCTCCCTCCTGCTACAACTACTACCATCCGGTTGCACTAACTCCCATCATCACAAAGTGCTTCGGGTGGGTGGTCATGCAGCACATCAGGTTTGCCCTGACCCCCTCCCTGGACCTGTTCCAGTTCGCATACCGGTTCAGTCACTTGACCGATGATGCCATCTCTACTGCCCTCCACTCAGCCCTCACACACCTGGACACAAAGGACTCCTACTTCAGAATGCTGCTCATAGACTTTAGTTCAGCATTCAACACAATCATCTCCCAACAGCTCATTCACAAACTGGACCAGCTGGGGATCAACACTTCACTGTGTAACTGGCTGTTGGACTTCCTGACGGGGAGACCGCAGGCAGTATGGATTGGCAGTAACACATCCAGCACTATCACTCTGAACACAGGAGCACCCCAAGGATGTGTGCTGAGCCCCGTCCTCTTCACTCTGCTGACCCATGACTGTACACCAACACACAGCAACAACCTCTTCATCAAGTTTGCGGACGACACAACTGTGGTGGGTCTCATCAACAGCAGAGATAAGACAAACTACAGAAGCGTGGTGAGCCACCTGGCCATGTGGTGTGGAGACACCAATCTCTTTCTGAATGTGGAGAAGATGAAGGAGATTGTTGTAGACTTCAGAAGAGTGCACACCCAGCATGCTCCCCTGATGATCAATGGTGCTGCTGTGGAGAGGGTGAGCAGCACCAAGTTCCTGGGTGTGCACATTACAGAGGACCTCTCCTGGACCACCAACACTATACTGTATCACTGGCCAAGAAAGCTCAGCAGCGTCTCTATTTCCTCGGCAAACTGAGAAGAGCCAAAGCCCCGGCCCCTCATCATGTGTACCTTCTACAAAGGCACCATCGAGAGCACCCTGACGAGCTGCATCACTGTGTGGTATGGCGCCTACACCGCGTCCTGCCACAAGACCCTCCAGTGCATAGTTAAAACAGCTGAGAAAATCATCAATGCCTCTCTCCCCTTTCCAGCACTTGCCTCACCCACAAAGCCCTATGCATTGCAGATGATCCCACCCATCTATCACACAGCTTCTTCAGTCTGCTGCCATCAGGGAGGAGACTGCAGAGTCTCCGGGCCAGGACCAGCAAACTCTAGGACAGCTTCATTCACCAGGCTGTCAGGAAGTTCAACTATCTCCCTGTTCTTCCCCCTCTCCCCCTTCTCTACCCCCCCCCCCCCCAGACGAATCCTAGACTCTGACTCCTCCCCCCACTTCAGCAACTGAACTCTGCCATCCCCAGGTACTGTTCACTCCCACGCACGGACGGACGGACGGACGGACGGACGCACGCACACACACACACACACACACAGAGATTTCAGGAGCTTCAAAAACTGATCTCTGTCATCCAAGAACTGCTCACTCCAACACACACACACACTGGGCTGCACCAGTCACTTTATGCAGCAATGGACTGCTGTCTTTGCACTACATGCCACTTTAACCCTCTATGTCCCCTGATATGTGCCTTAAGTTACTACATGCTGTCTTAATTTTTATCGTATTTAGTTATTTTGCACACCCTTAATATTTGTAGTTAGTTTCTAGTGGGTGGATTGGTTTTCTTTGCACTGTTTGATGTTTAATGTTTGGTGTTAGATATTATACTTCATATTCATATTTCTTAGTGTTTAGCTTGCTGCACCGTGGGTCTCAGAGTAATGTAATTTCAATTCTCTGTATGTGCTGTACATATGGCAGAATTGACAATAAAGTTGACTTTGATATCATTTAAATAAACTTTTACATTGAGATTGATGCATTCCCTTCTTGAATGGCTAAGTACCACACGCTTTGTAAAACATTAAACATGTAAAAGTGAGTGCTCTTAGCGTCGTTTGATCAGTACAGATATGATGTAAAAGACATGCTATGGACTTGGCACAATTCAGTTGAATATCAATTTTGGTGTGATGTTTTGGACAGTAGTAATAGCCATCATCACTGCCAAATGAGTAGACAAAGTTATAGCCCCCATTCCTCCAGCACATAAAGATTTGTGGAATCAGTGCCTTTAGACACTTAAGCTGTTCTGGTAGCATGTGGTGGCTCAACATGCTACAATGACAGTTTACATAGTTCTTTTCTTTTGTTACTATCAGTCTCCAGTCTGCATAAACTCATTCATGCAACCATTCTTCAGTAATCTTTTCTGTTTAGTGCTGCGGGGCTGTTACATATTCCAGCATGCTCTGGTTTAGCTGCTGGAAGCAGCACAAAAGGATAGAAGGTGCCATCATATATGCAGTTTTGTAAACAATACAGTCAACGGATAGCAAGTGCTTGACATCTTTTCAGAGTGCGTGAATGGCCTTTGTATGTATTCTAAGGAATGCTCTAATCCCACCAAACATTTACAGCAGAAAGGCCTAAAAAAGACACAAAAGACTGATTTACCTAGCAGTTAAGGCTGTGGCTCCACTGTTCTTGCTCCTGTTACTCAGACCGTGCCCTTTGCCTGTGAGTAGGGCTTGGTCCAGGGCCAAAATTTGCATGCCAAGGGCCACTTGAATGTGGCCCGGGATTCTTACTACCTGACATGCAAAACCAGTGGAAGACCAGTTAAAATAGCCTACACGCACAGTCAGCACAGGTGCATTCCTGTTAAAACAGTGAGCCTTCCACCTCCCCCCACCTCATTCCCTCTTCAGAGACCTTCGTCACTCTTCTCAGAGTGTTATGGAAATCACTGCTGTGATTTTACTGGCGCATTGTACCTGCTGATTGTCTTAGAGGTAATGCTTTCATTGTAGAGTCAAAGTCAGAGTCAGTTACAAACTAAATTTAAAAGTGGAGAGGTCTGAGGAAAAGACAAGCGCACTGCAGAAGAAAAAAAAAATTAGTAAAAAAACCCCCTAAATATGCCAAGGTCTTTTCTTGTAAAAAAGAAACGTAGTGCATGTGGAGCGTGGCAGTGGAAAGATCCAGAACAGTATGGCGGGAAGAAGGAAAGTACACAAGGTATGCATTACAAGTGTCTTTTTGCCCAACAGCAATTTTCTATCCAAGCTGAGTTGACTAATGTACTGTAATACCTCTGAAAATGTAATGCAAATCTGGTTGTTCTATATTGTTATTTCATCATTTTTAGACAGTGAAAAGCCTGAGGAGCAGCTCTCCACCGGGTGTGACACCGAGCAGAGTGTCCCTGTGTCTCAGCAAGAAGTCCCTTCAGTATGTGGAGAGGCACCAAGAATATTAGTGCCGGTACCTCTGGCTAGGTCAGGAGGACCCAGAGCTGAAAGACCAGGTTGGGCCAATTTGATGCTGCAGGACTCTTTCTACCACCCCAGTACACTAGCACTGGCCAGCAGGGCAAAGGTAATGTCAGACTTTTCTTGTCATTTAGTCTTCCACCTTTATAGGCTCAAACTAGTGACAGTACGAACAACATGGGTTGCTAGTTGTGTGTTTATGTTTTGGCAGCAAGAGTATAGGTATAGTTATGGAAGATCTCACAGACAGTACCACTGACTACTGGTTTTGGAAGAGAACTGACATTAAGAAGGGAGAGGACCTCAATAGATAATTAGATGACTAGTTGTGTCTGGGCAGTTAAAAGCAAAAGATCTGAGGAAGGTAGGAACAATGCCCATCAGAGATACTGTAAAGACACATTATCCTAAAATGATAGGCCATGCATGTAGGAGAACACTTGACCTACCAACAGGGTTCTCTTTCCAGTGCCACTAAACAACATTATACAGACCCTTGGATCATAATTGAGACGGACAAAGTCTGACTTCAGCAGGATGATAGCGCAAAGATTCAGTCCGCCTCCACTATGACAAGTGAATGAAGAACTAAACTTTACTGTATAATACAGCAAATTAAAGTAAAAATGGCAACAAAGAGAGATTTAAGGGAGCAGCAATAATCTGAAATTGGTCAGATGATGTCAGATAAAGATAATGACCAGATGCTAGATTTACTCCATAGATAGACAGATAGACAAACAGACAGACAGATTATTCAGCAAGACTCAACAGAGACTTTTAGTGAGCCACTATGCTTGACACTGACCATGACTGGTAGAAGTGCAGAAAAAGCAATCTGTGTAACAGAAACAGTTTTTTAAAAATTCCATTTATTATGACTCACTAAAGTAATGACTTGATGAAGAAAATGAGGTGTAAGCATAATAGAATAACCAATACTGTTGAGGTGATACCATTATTTGTTACATGTTCATTATCTATCTGCCTTATTCCTAGGCCCCATGATGCGTTGCGTGAATTATGGTAGCAACTTCCCGTACTAGTTTAGAACGTATGGTTGTCACTGAAACGGGACACTTTTCTTTTTTGAAAAACAATGACTTCGGCATCAGAAAAGCAGGAACATGGCCTTTTGCGCCTCAAAAACAGTAGTGTAATCATACCACTTCCCACGAATATCTAGGGATAGGAAGATGACCTTAAAAAGTGGCCAGGCAGACTGTAGCTCCATTTGTTAGCGCCGTTGCTAATATGCTAAGGCTGTAAACCAATAAGGCTGCGTGTCCACCAAACGCGTTTTTTCTGCTCTGGGCAGCTAGTTTCCATTCATTCTCTATGTAGTTTAGCGTTTACAGCGCTGAGCGCCCTTGGCGCTGAAGCGCTCTCAGCAGTGGCCGTTTTTTGTTGCAGCGCTCAGGGCCCTCAGAGTTAAAAAAAAGTTCAACTTTTCAGAGACTGCAGCTGAGCTCGTCAGTGTCAGACCTAAGCAGCCCATCAGAACTGCTGCATGGGTGGGACATAGGACACCGGTATTGTGTACTCAGACTCCTGCTTTCCGTGTCATCATATTTCACATCCAGAGCTGCTAAAACACGTTTTCTGTCCATTGTTATTTAGAGACTGCTATTAAAACATCAGTAGAAAGTCCGACCACAGGAAAGTGGAAGTGCTAAGCTGAGAGTGACAAGCTGTTGCAGGGATACAGGGCGCAGACTTTTTTTCCCCTCAGAGTGCAGTGTACAAACACTGAAAAAAAAATGCTCAGGGCAGTTGGGCAACAAAAAAGCGCATTTGGTGGACACGCAGCCTAAATGTCTCCACTGGAATAAAGTTGGCTGCATTTTGTTAAAATATGTTGGACATAATTAAATTTACCTCAGAGCAGACATAGAGTCTAGTCCGAACCACAAAGAACCACAACACCATGCTTGGGCATTTTAAATTTGGGGTAAAACGTCAGATCTGTGACATTCATACAAGTGAAACCATACCTGGTGCTGTTGTGTCTGTACCACCGATCACACGAACAATCCTTTAGTTTTCAGTGCATCATCTACTCATTGCTGTTGAAGCCACAGATTTAGCTGTGCTTAACTGTGAGGAGCCTCACACCACGAACAGCAGCAAGTACCAGAACTACGCAAAAGCATTCAAAAATACAAAAACTACAAGTACTAAAGTTAGCTGCCACTTGAGTGCAAAACACGTATGTGGATTATACATTAAAATGAATTTGAAAAACTTTTAAAAATGCTATTTTAAATGCATATAATAACTCCTTAAGAAGGTTGTTAGATATACCACGAAGGGTCGAGTGCAAGCAAGATGTTTGTGTCCTTGAACATTCCGTCTTTTGGCGAGTTGATACGAAAGAATGTTTACAGTTTTATGAGAAGGTTGCTGGCATGTAACAATCATCTTATATCAGCAATAGTCAACTCGTCACTCACACTTCACTCCAGCATTTGGAAGTGGTGGCGTTCTATTTTATACTGAGTCCAATATTGTATGTTATTGTTGTTACAAGAGCGCCGAGTGTCTGCTGATCTGTATATACTTTTATTTATTTATTTATTTATTTTCTACTCGTTTTAGTTCTGCATTTAATATGAACCCTGAGTTTGAAATAAACATTTGAATTTGAATTTGAATTTGAAATGTCCCTTCTACTCCACTCTTAATGACTGATTTAACACTGCATCAACCGAAACCGGAAGCTCTGCCCATAATCGTTCCGACAGCGGCACCCCCAGGAATAAGGGGGATATTTTAGTATTTTTGTTCCTGGATGGACTCAGTGGGTGAGAGAGAGAGAGAGAGAGAGAGAGAGAGAGAGAGAGAGAGAGAGAGAGAGAGAGAGAGAGAGATCAAACAGTGGCACATTGCTAAAGTAGCTTTAGCTTAGCTGTTAGAGCTAAAGCTAGTTCTCTTGTTTGGTTTACTTGGTGTGACAGATCTTTCGTTGTATCTCTGCCTCATTTAGTGGCATCTTTGAGCACTTCACAAAGTGCTCAAAGTGCTCAGTGTTTCAAGGATTATTGTTTGTTCTTTCCTGACTGTCCAGTCAGCTTCTCTTCTGCCCCCTGTGGAGTAGGTAGCTAATGGGAGCTAGCTTGACGTATACAACTGTAGGGGTGGGCAATATAGAGCCTCACGCCCCCTGTACTTCCATATGGGGCCTTAACTCGAAAAAATTCTCCATTGAAATGAATGGCAAGAGCGAAATTTTTGATCCTGATCAAATTTTGCCATGAGTTACACATATGATGTTTGTCCATTTAAAGGATAATTTTCCATGTAATTAAAGTTGTTGGCTGTTGTATAATAACCGAGTAATATGACTAGTATGGGAGTTGTTGTCCACTAGTCATTTAAACAAAAACTAAATATTACTCGGTTATTATACAACAGCCGACAATTTTAATTACGTGGAAAATTATCTTTTAAATTGACAAACATCATATGTGTAACTCGTGGCAAAATTCGATCGGGATCAAAAGATAATTTTGCTCTTGCCATTCATTTCAATGGAGAATTTTTTTGATTTAAGGTCTCATACGCGGAAGTAGAGGGAGCGTGACTTAGGCTCTATACGGCCAAAAATGATATCACAATATATCTATGAGCTGTTGTGATAACAACATTCTTGGCAATATCACTATTTTTTTGTTTTTAATTTATAAAGGACAGGTTCACAGGCAAGTGTTAAACTTCAACATATTCAATGAAGACAAAAAATATTTTTTTTCCAGTTTAAAGATAGTAGCTCTGACTGAGTTTCAAACATTTTTAATATATCTGTCCCACTGCCATCTGTTTTACTGTCCCACTCCCAGTAATAGCAGTGCCACAGCATGTCCTGAAGTTATGATACCATTCCAGCAATCTAGTTCAGTGGGTTGATGTGTTCTGTTAGCTGGATTAGGTCTAACAGGTAATTTTGGAGGCTTACACAGGTCCATCAAAATGATTTTGGAAAGGTAGTTTTCAAATTTCACATAATAGTGATGCTTTAACCAGTAGTTTTAGTGCCTAAACCTAACCATTACCCCACCTCTGTAGATGTAATGCCTAAATGTGTATTGAATGCCTAAAGCAGTGTTTTTCAACCGGGGTTCTAATTTCACTTCTTAATTGGTCTGAAAAATTGTAAATAATTTAACAATGGGAATTATTTTGTTAAACAATTTTTTGGACCAATTAATAAGTGACAATTTCCCCTCAGACCCTTGAATGTTCCAGGGAACCCCAGTTCAAAAGCATTGACCTAAAGTAATGGCTGAATGAAAATGAAAGTAAACACAATGGGAAAAAAGAGAAAAACCCCAACAGGACTTATACCTATGTGGCCTCATAGGGTCCACTGTTTTGGCCTTTCCCCACCCCAACATAAGTACACTACCAGTCGAAAGTTTGGACATGCCTACACATTCGTTTGAATGTGCAAGTGTACTGTATATCCTTACATATACTTTAAAGCTTTTGAAATCAACTAAAATCATCATCTGAAAGTTCAGCTGGCTGGGGTGTTTGACTGTATGGGCCTACTTACAGTGTAGTATTTGTTCCACACTGACCGAGGTTTGACTGCCAAAGCCTGGAATGGTTGTTAAGTGTGATCGCTCCCTACGCTTCTGCAGAATGGAACATTTCCCTAGCTTTGGAACATTTGGTAGAGGTAGTCTCAGGAACGGAACAAATGGGAATGTTGTTGGATAAGGTGAAGAAGTTACACTCCTACTGTCACGGATTCCTAAAGGGGTTATTCACTGCACTTTTCCCATGGTGACAGCTTCCATGGGTCTTAATAAAATGTTTGTGACATATTTTCATCAAATTTTCTTTAATTATTAAATCATGAATCACCTTTTGCAGCTTTTCTCAGAAAAGCTTGTTTTTGCATGTTTCTTTAAATCCCTAAAATGACTTAACTCCACCCTCCCCTCTTATTCCACCATTGCTAATCTTAACTGGCTAGCTATTAGCACAGATCAAGCCTGAGCCAACTAACTTAAATTTGTCTTCAAGAACGAATTAAATAAAACTCCACTGGTGGACAGGGGTGTAAGATTTCAGTGGTTGACAGAATATGACCAATTCCTGGAGTACAATACTCACAGAGACATTTGTGAATGAGTGACTAAACTGCTAGCTTCAGCTAGCTGCTGACCGTCTTGCCAAGCTAATGCTAATGCAAATATGTGGCATCAACCAGCAGCAAAAATATAGCAAAATAAGGCAGAAGGAGGCAAGATATAGTATTGACTGAGGATTAGTGAACCTTGTGGAAACAGGGAGGTCTATTAGAGTGACTGAAATCTAAAGAAAATAACAATATAAACTGCACTTGGTAAACATGGTATCCACCTTATTCCTGGAGGTGCCGCTGCAGGAACGATTATGGGCGGAGCTTCTGGTTTCGGCTGCAGTAGTGTTAAATCAGTCAGTAAGAGTGGAGTAGCAGAGGCATTTAAAATAGTGTTTTTAAAAGTTTTTCAAATTCATTTTAATGTATAGTCCACATACATGTTTTGCACTCTGTCATAACCTTGGACTCAGGAGACACACGCACACGGGCTCGGGAATATTTAATGCTTTTATTTACAGACAAGGGTGTATGAGTGTGTGAGTGGGAATGGAGATGTGGTGTGGGCGGACACCGTGCCAGGTGCGCGGAACAGCTCGCCGTTCGACCAGGTAACCCTGAGGGGAGAGCAGAGCAGGAGGTTAGATGTAGCCGACCACACCGTGGGAATAATCTGTTACATTTGCTCACGTGCAGGGGAATGCGTGGCTGGCGTTGGCTTGACAACTGTGTCCTGGAAGACAGCGCGGCTGTGCGCCCTTGACGCGTCGGAGCCATGCAGGCGGAGATGAGGCGAGGAGGAGGGAAAGCCGCCGCCTGGGAATCCACCTGTGCACAGGGGAAGGACTGAAGAGAAGGTAAGGGAATGATGAGTTGCTTACGTGTAGAGAGCGATGACGGTAGAGACCGGATCAGTCGCCGTGTAGAGGAGTAGATGCGAAGACGACTCCAGGCCGAAGCAGAGGGGAAGATATAGCTCACCGCCGATGAGGCGCAGGTGTGCGCGCAGCTGGTGATAATGATCGGCGAGAGCCACGTGTAACAGTACTCCCCCCCGAGCAGCGCCTCCTGGCGCTGGATTACCTGGGTGCGTCCGATGGAACTCCGTGATGAGACTGTCGTCCAGCATCCAGGACAGCGGCACCCAGGACCTGTGCTCCGGGCCATATCCCTCCCAGTCCACCAGGTACTGGAGACCGCGACCACGGCGGCGGGAGTCCAGGATGGCCGTGACACTCCAAGCAGGATCTCCATCAAGCAACCTGGGGGGAGGAGTGGTCTTGGGAGGAGGACAGAGAGGGTCAGTCAGCACAGGTTTAACACGAGACACATGGAAGGTAGGATGGACCTGGAGGGAGGGGGGGAGGGCCAAGCGCACAGCCACCAGGTTAACGATCTTGGTGATGGTATACGGCCCGATGAACCGTTGCGCCAGCTTCCTCTTCTCCGCCTTCAACTTGATGTCTTTGGTTGACAGCCAAACGCGCTGACCCACCTGGTACTCAGGAGCGGCCCTCCTGTGGCGATTGGCGAAGCGAGAGTTGCGCTCCACTGTGCGTAACAGAGCCTGGCGCGTACTAGTCCTAATGCGCCGGCAGTGCCTTACATGAGCCTGGACCGATGGAACCGCCACCTCCTTCTCCTCCTCCGGGAACAGCGGCAGATCGTACCCCAAGGATGCCCGGAACGGGGACATGCCGGTGGCCGAGGAAAGGGTGGAGTTGTGAGCGTACTCAACCCAGGGCAGGCAGGTGCTCCAGGAGGACGGATTGGACGAGGTGACGCAGCGCAGGGTTGCCTCCAGCTCCTGGTTCGTGCGCTCACACTGGCCGTTGGTCTGGGGATGGTGGCCAGAGGACATGCTTACCGTGGCCCCCAGCGCACTGCAGAAGGCGCCCCATACCTTGGAAACAAACTGGGGACCCCGATCCGAGACCACGTCCAACGGGATCCCATGCAGCCTCACCACATGCTGAGTCAGCAGCTCGGCCATTTCCCGTGCCGAGGGGAGCCCACGGAGAGGCACAAAGTGGGCCGCCTTGGAGAACCGGTCGACAATAGTCAAGATGGTGTCGTAGGAATTGGACTTAGGAAGGCCGGTAACAAAATCCAAGGCCACATGGGACCACGGTCTCCCAGGAACCGGTAACGGGTGGAGAAGACCCGCTGGAGGGGAGGTGGAGGTCTTACCCACGGCGCACTGAGGACAGGCACGGACGTAGTTGGAGACGTCACCTCTGAAACCCGGCCACCAGAAAGACCGCTGAATAAGCTCCACCAGCCGAGAAGTACCGGGATGGCAAGCGAACTTGGACGTGTGGGCCCAATGGATGACGTTGCCCCGAACCGACGATGGGACGAACAACCTCCCGACTGGGCCGCCGCCAGGATCAGGCTCCGCTTCTTGTGCCTTTCGGACTTTGGCCTTTATTCCCCATGCAACAGCTCCCACCACACACGAGGACGGGAGGATGGTATGCTCACGGTCCGCCGGTTCCTCGGGTTCGAACTGCCTGGAGAGCGCGTCTGGTTTGCCGTTCTTAGATCCAGGCCGGTAGGTGATGGTGAACCTGAAGCGACCAAAGAACAGCGACCAACGCGCCTGGCGGGCGTTCAGGCGCTTGGCCGTCCTCAGGTACTCCAGGTTTTTGTGGTCGGTCCAGACCACGAATGGCTGAGAAGCCCCCTCCAGCCAATGGCGCCACTCCTGAAGAGCCAGTTTCACCGCTAGGAGCTCCCGATCCCCGATGTCATAGTTCTGTTCAGTGGGGGAGAGACGACAAGAGAAGAAGGCGCAGGGGCGTACCTGCCCATCCACTGGCGAGCGCTGGGAAAGCACTGCTCCCACCCCTGTGTCAGATGCGTCCACCTCGACCATGCACTGGAGAGCGGGGTCCACCTGGGCGAGGACCCGGGAGGAAGCGAACTCCGTCTTCAGGGCCCTGAAGGCCGAGGCAGCCTCTTCGTTCCACCTGAACGGCACCTTGGAGGAGGTGAGGCGGGTCAGGGGGGCGGAGATGGCGCTGTACTTGGGTACGAAGCGGCGGTAGAAATTAGCAAAGCCTAGGAACTGTTGCACCTGCTTCCTAGAAGAGGGGGTAGGCCACTCCACCACCGCTTTAACCTTAGCTGGGTCGGGGAGGACCTGATTATGAGCAATTACAAACCCCAAAAAGGAAGTCTGGTTGGTGAAAAATTCACATTTCTCTGCCTTTACATACAACCTGTTCTCCAGGAGACGCTGAAGGACCCGCCTCACGTGGACCTCGTGTTCCTCCCTGGACCGGGAGAAGATCAGAATGTCGTCCAGGTACACAAACACGAAGACCCCCAGGAAATCCCGAAGAACGTCGTTAATTAGCCGTTGGAAGACGGCCGGAGCGTTGGTAAGCCCAAACGGCATAACCAGGTACTCGAAATGGCCGCTGGGCGTCCGGAACCCCGTCTTCCATTCGTCGCCCTCCCGGATCTGTACAAGATGGTAGGCGCTGCGCAGGTCGAGCTTGGTGAACCAGGTGGCCCCCTGGAGGGAGTCGAAGGCTGAGTCCATCAGGGGCAGCGTGTACTTGTCTCTGATGGTAATATCATTCAGCGTCCGGAAGTCGATACACGGGCGCAGGGACCCGTCCTTCTTCCCCACAAAGAAGAACCCAGCACCAACCGGGGACGAGGATGGTCGGATAATGCCTGCGCTGAGCGACTCCTTGATGTAGACATCCATAGCCTCACGCTCCAGGGCAGACAGGCTGTAGAGGCGACCAGATGGTAACGGTGTCCCCGGGCGGAGGTTTATGGCGCAGTCGTAGGGACGGTGGGGGGGGGGGGGAGAGACAGTGCTTTAGTTTTACTGAATACCTGTCCGAGATCATGGAACTCAGGTGGCACCAGGGATAAGTCCGGAGGCGGGGAGTCCGGCATCGGGTGCGGCACCGAGGGGGCACAGGCGGCAGACTGGAGACAGGAGCTCATACAGAACGTGCTCCAGGAGAGAACGCTGCCGGACTGCCAGTCTAGGACGGGGTTGTGGAACCGCAGCCAGGGGTAACCCAAGATGACAGGAGAAGACGAGGTGGGTAGCACGATCAGGCTGAGGTCCTCCCTGTGATTGCCGGAGATGATCACCGGGACCGGTTTAGTCTTATGGGTAGCAGTCACTAAGGGCGAGTGAGCAAGGGTAACTAATTTCAAGGGAGATGACAGGGCTTGGCAGGGGATGCCCAAGCGGGTTACCAGGCCTTGTGAAATAAAGTTTTGTTCCGCCCCTGAGTCCACCAGTGCGTGTGTGGCATGCGCAGTGGAGTTGTGGCAAAACCTAACCAGGAGGAAGCATTTGGTGAGGGTGCTTGAACGGGAGGCGTCTGCGAGACCCCCAAGAGAGGCTCGCGGAAGTTCCCTTTTTGGCCGAACCGGGCAATTCTCCACTGAGTGCTGATCCCCTCCGCAATACATGCAGAGAGACAGCTCTCGGCGGCGCTGACGTTCCGCAGGAGAAAGCCTGGCCCTACCCACCTGCATTGCCTCCGGGGCATCGGCGGACCCAGGAGCGGGAACCACCAGGGGGCGAGACTGAGGAGCCCGGGCGGAAACTTCGCCAGAGCAACCGGAAGTGCGGCACTCAGCGGCCCGTTCCCTCAGCCTGTTGTCAATACTAATGGCTAAGGATGTTAAATCAGCTAATTTGTCCGGCAGCTCCCGGGAGGCCAGCTTGTCCCGCAGGGAGGAGTTCAGACTGCGAGCGAAGAGGCCACAGAGCGCCGCTTCGCCCCAACCTACTTCCTCCGCTGCCACCCGGAAGTCGACAGCGTAGTTGGCGGCAGACCGGCTACCCTGACGAAGGTTTAACAACCGGGCGCCATAGGTGTTATCGTGAGCGGGATGGTCAAACACCTCCTTAAACTGTCGCACGAATTGGGCATAGGTCAGGCTCGCATAGCTGGGTCTTGCCATGACGGCATAGGCCCAAGCTAACGCTCGCCCTCCCAGAAGGTTAGCTACGTACCCAATTCGGCTGTGATCGGACGGAAAGTCTCCGGGGACACGCTCAAACACTGACTCACACTGCAGGAGGAACCCCCTCGCCTCACCGGGTCGCCCGGTGAAGCGCGCTGGGGTTGGGATTGGTGTGAGTTGGGTCGGCGGACCCACACTATCGAGACGTACCGAGGAGGAGATGGAAGCTGACCCGCCGGAAGGTGCCGGAGGAGCCAAGCGGCTCATTCGCTGGACAATTTGGGTAAGCTGATTGTCAATTGTCTGTTGCTGTTGAGCAATTAAATCAACCCGAGCCTGTAGGTTGGAAAAGCGGCGTGCCAGCCCGCTGTCCGCTGAGTCTCTTTGCTGGAGTTGTACTGTCATAACCTTGGACTCAGGAGACACACGCACACGGGCTCGAGAAGATTTAATGCTTTTATTTACAGACAAGGGTGTATGAGTGCGTGAGTGGGAATGGAGATGTGGTGTGGGCGGACACCGTGCCAGGTGCGCGGAACAGCTCGCCGTTCGACCAGGTAACCCTGAGCCGAGAGCAGAGCAGGAGGTTAGATGTAGCCGACCACACCGTGGGAATAACCTGTTACATTTGCTCACGTGCAGGGAAATGCGTGGCTGGCGTTGGCTTGACAGCTGTGTCCTGGAAGACAGCGCTGCTGTGCGCCCTTGACGCGTCGGAGCCATGCAGGCGGAGATGAGGCGAGGAGGAGGGAAAGCCGCCGCCTGGGAATCCACCTGTGCACAGGGGAAGGACTGAAGAGAAGGTAAGGGAATGATGAGTTGCTTACGTGTAGAGAGCGATGACGGTAGAGACCGGATCAGTCGCCGTGTAGAAGAGTAGATGCGAAGACGACTCCAGGCCGAAGCAGAGGGCAGAGGGGAAGATATAGCTCACCGCCGATGAGGCGCAGGTGTGCGCGCAGCTGGTGATAATGATCGGCGAGAGCCAGGTGTAACACACTCAAGCGGAAGCTAATTTCAACACTTGTAGTTTTTGTATTTTTTGAATGTTTTTGCGTAGTTCTGGCACTTGCTGCTGTTCGTGGTTGTGCCATAGACTGTATAAATGGAGGCTTCTCACCTACAATGCGTAGATCATGCACTGTGATCGGTGGTACAGACACAGGACAGACACAACACCACCAGGTATGTTTTCATTTATGTGTTATATTGTGGAGGAACAAATAAGTTCAGGTGAGACGCTACAAGCTGGAAGGTTTAAGAATTTTATTCCTCCAACATCATGAGACACTGTAGCGCTGTGCGCTGTGCTGTGTGTCCTGTGTGTGTGTGTGTGTTCTGTGTGTGCTGTGTGAGGCATGTAAAGTAAGCTTTTATACAGACAAGAGAGAATGCATGGCACATTTGCATATTGATGTACATATCAGTCAATACATATCAATCGTGTGATTAACTGATGCTGGACTTCCTCTCCTTACTCTGGGGCTGTATAACAATAGTCATTGTTCTGGTTGTCCCCCTAGGGGCTCTCTGTCCGTATGCAAATTGTTCTGCTTCCTGCCCTAGCTGAATGTGAAGGTTGAATGTCCATGTAGATTGTGGTGGGTCACCACAATATATGTCACCAGAATGAAGGCTGCATGAAGTAAAATAATAAATAAAAAAATAGTAACAATTTGCTTCCTAAGGCTTAACGATTTAAGAAAGATATCAAACATTTTTTTGGTTTTTTTTTTTTTTTGCATTCGTTGCACTGCCTTGGAATGATATGGACTTCAGCATGCATTAATTTTTAAATGATCCCAAAATATAGGCCAGTAAAATTCTGAACAATTGTCAGAAGATCTCTCTACGTGTTAAGTTAAACAACAAGCATTTATGGCATGACAGCAGCATGAGTATTTTAATTGCGGGGTAAAATGAACGGCTGCAGCTGTCTGTATATACCATGACAGCCAAGCACAGTGTTGTGGCGTCTGCCACACGGTGACAGACGACAGCCAAGCACGGTGTTGTGGCATACGTCTGCTCTAAGGTAAATTTGATTATGTCCAACGTATTTCAACAAAAGCAACTGACTTTATTGCGGTGGAGACACTGATATATCTCAGAGTTTTTATTTGTTTACAGCGTTAGCATCTTAGCAGCGATGCTAACAAACAGAGCTACTGCCTGCCAGACCACTTTTTAAGGTCATCTTCCCATCTCTCGATAGTCGTGGGAAGTGGTATAATTACCTCCGCCAGGAGGTAATGTTTTTGCCGGGGTTTGTCTGTTTGTTTGTCTGTCTGTTGGTTAGCAAGATAACTCAAAAAGTTTTGGACGGATTTTGATGAAACTTTCAGGCATTGTTGCAAATGGTACAAGGAAGAACTGATTAAATTTTGGGGATGATCCGGATCACTGTCCAGAAGAAAACCGCCATTACGGAAAATGCCATTTTCATCAATAACTACTCAACCACTAATCCTATCATTGTCAATCCAATTGCTAGTCATATGTTTTCATGGTCAAGGAATCTGAAAACGTACACACAAACACTGTATGGGGGGAACTGTGGCCGCCATTACGGAAAATGCCATTTTCGTGAATAACTACTGAACCACTAATCCTATCATTGTCAATCCAATTGCTAGTCATATGTTTTTGTGGTCAAGGAATCTGAAAACGAGCACACAAACACTGTATGGGCAGAACTGTGGCCGCCATTACGGAAAATGTCATTTTCGTGAATAACTACTGAACCACTAATCCTATCATTGTCAATCCAATTGCTAGTCATATGTTTTCATGGTCAAGGAATCTGAAAATGTACACACAAACACTGTATGGAGGGAACTGTGGCGCTTGGTGGAGGTCTGCGCTCTCCGAGTGCTTTTCTAGTTACCTCCGCCAGGCCGAAAAGGCCAGGAGGAGGTTATGTTTTTGCCAGGGTTTGTGTGTTTGTCTGTCTGTTTGTCTGTTGGTTAGCAAGATAACTCAAAAAGTCTTGGACGAATTTGCATGAAACTTTCAGGCGTTGTTGGAAATGGTACAAGGAAGAACTGATTAAATTTTGGGGGTGATCCGGTTCACCGTCTGGATACAGGAATTTTTTTAAAGCATTTTTCAACACTGTGACATAGGGCCATTTTCAACATGTGCGCAGGCGCAATGGAGGCCGCTGGGCGTCGTGTCTGACCAACACAAACTCCGCCTTCGTCAACGTTTTAGCCACAAAAGCATGCGGAAAACACTGCTGGCCTCGGACCCCCAGCGTGCCTGTGCCAGCCATAGGCGCTGCGCACATTGCGCTGGTCGTCGTGTCTGACCAACACAAACTCCGCGTTCTTCAACGTTTTAGGCACAAAAGCACGCGGAAAACACTGCTGCCCTGGGCCCGCCAGCGTGCCTGCTTTTGCGCCACGCTGCAAAACCTCACACGGACACCTGTCCGCCGCCCCATTATTTGCCACAAATTCCCCGCCCAGCGCGTAAAAACCACCTCTCTGCCGGGGAAGACTCTAAATTCTGTTTTGCCGCGGACCGCAACCCCAATATAATATAAAACCCACGGCAACCTGTCTAACCAATCTGCATCCGTCAGTGGAGGAGATGGACACACCAACACTTCAGTTTATTACCTCCGCCAAGGAGGCAATGCTTTTACAACCGTAAAACGGGGCTATAAGGGACGGCGGGGTAATATGGGACACTTTTCTAAATGTAATTCTGCTTTTTTAATTTTGCTTCCGCCTAGATTTGATGAAGGATTCATGGATATTTGACAATAACAACACAACTCAGCGTCCTGCTCAAAATAAAAAAAGCAGAATTACATTTAAAACATTTCCCACAAAAGTGTCCCTTATTAACCCGCCGTCCCTTATAGCCCCGTTTTACACTACTGAACCACTAATCCTATCACTATCACATTGATTGTCATTCATTAATTGTCTGTTTATTGCACTGTCCATGTCAAATAAACAAATAATCATTGTGAATCCAATTGCTAGTCATATCTTTTCATGCTCAGGGAATCTGAAAACGTACACACAAACACTCTATGGGGGGAACTGTGCCGCTTGCCGGAGGTCTGCGCTCTCCGAGTGCTTTTCTAGTTATATTACTGTTTTTGAGGTGCAAAAGGCCGTGTTCCCACATTTTTGACGCCGAAGTCATTGTTTTTTAACAAGGAAAAGTGTCCCGTTTCAGTGACAACCATACATTCTAAACTAGTACTGGAAGTTGCTACCATAATTCACGTGCAAGGCATCATGGGGCCTAGGAATAAGGTGGCTAAAGACTGTTCTGCGTTTTTTTTTTTTTTTAAGAGAAGTGAGTGCTTTTATGTTTTTTCAATAATCACATGTTCAACAGATGCATAAAACATATAAAAACACATTTTTTTTCAATCCATGACCCCTTTAAGGAACTGTAGGAACTGTGCTAAACAAAAACAATGTGAGTGTGGGCCGGTGCAGGCAGACGGAGGAGCAGAGGGCCATTTCATTTGGCACAGACCAAATCACCTGGCACCACTGTGTGTGTGCCCTATGAAAGCATCAAGGCTTTGATGCAGCAAACAACTTAATGAATCTGTCCTGTGATGCAGAACGACCCTGATCAAAATGTAACATTCTATACAGTTGGATGTAAATTTACCAGTCATCAGAAATTCTTTATTGTAGTTTGTTGTAAACTAGAAAAAAAAACTTGACAGTGGTTGTTGTAATCATACAGTATTGTCATATCTATTAAGCAGTTTTGTGAACATGTTTCTCTTCCAGCCCCATCCTCGCATCTCTCCTGTCTCTGGCGACTTTGTTTGCTCATTGTGCCACAAGGTCTTCCCCCTGCAGCGCATGCTGACTCGTCACCTTAAGTGCCACAGCCTGGTGAAGAGACATCCCTGTGGATTTTGTGGCAAAGGATTTAACGACACCTTTGACCTCAAGAGGCATATGAGAACACACACAGGTTTGTAATATTTTATTGCATCATAAGCTCTCTGTCAAAAAATAAAGTAACACACACTAATATTTTGCTAAACTACACACACACATATACTATAATAACTATATATTTAATATCAATGTTAAAAATACTGGGAGATTCGTGTAATACAACTAAACAATTAAAAATGAATTAAAGACTTTTTCAATTTTTCTGTAAAATGTAATTCTAAAGAAATAGTGAGGAATAAATTAAGACACTCCCCCCATCTTTTTTTAGGACACCTCCACATTAATTCCCACCTAAAATGGCTAAAATAAATAAAAAAAATGCAAATAAAAACAAAAGCAAGGTTATTAAGATAACCTTGTAAGATATGTGAACATTTCTTAATAAAGAACTGAATATTTAAAGAAGTGTCCAATTTTTTTCACATGACTGTATAATGGAACCGGAAATGGAGCCGCTCAGGGTCCGGAATGCGGAAGTACGCCACTTTGTGCAAGAGGTCTATTACTGACTATAAATATTAATTTTTGCCAGTGCCGATAAACAATTTTAAATGCTTTATCTGCCAATACTGATAGCGTGCTGCTATGTATCATGCATCCCTGGCTTAAAGCTCTGAGATAGGAAGCTGTGTTCATCTGATATGTTGTCAGTCGCGGCTGCAGTAGTTTTCACACAGCTGTCATTTATCTCCCTCTGGTGCAGGTATCCGTCCCTACAAGTGTGAGCTGTGTGAGAAGGCCTTCACACAGAGGTGTTCTCTAGAGTCTCATATGAGAAAGATTCACGGCGTACACCAGCAGTACGCCTACCGCCAGAGACGCTCCAAAATCTTCGTGTGTGAGGACTGTGGTTACACATCAAGCCGCGCTGACGAGTACTTCCTCCACGTGAGACAGTGTCACCCCGGCAGTCCTGCTCTACGCAGATACTACCGTCGCCAGGCCCATGAGAACAGCAGCTATGTGTCAGCAGACCACAAACTAAACCCCTATCTGCTGTACTCAGCCCCTACATATTACATATAACACTCTAATGCCCATTCTTAACTAATTTATTGCAGTTCAACAAACCATTTTGACACTGAGCATTCAGCTATGTGTGTAATGTGTATAACACCTGTATCTGTTCATGACTTGGATTAAAGAAAATTATCACATAAATCAATTTTTGTGTTTTTGTGTACATATTGGTACTGTGTTTACTGGCGTTTTGCCAAGTGGTTTAATTTGTTGGTTAAATTTAAGTTGCAATAGTCTACAGCAATTGGATTTTTTTTCTGAGGGCCAACTTACATCAGCCATGTCAAGCATTTTTTTTCCCTTTTTGCACCAGTCCTTTTAAAAAAAATGTCCATATGGTATGTTGTTGTTGCTATTGTCATTCATAGTAGTAATAGTAGTAGTAATTTAGTGGTATGCAAAAATTTGGACACCCCTTTACAAAAAAGCATATTTTGGTGATTTTTTTAATCTGTTTAATTATTTAAATGTGAAGGGTGTCAAGACTTTTGCATGTGCCACAATTTTGTATTGATTCAAATGTATTTTTTGGTCAACTTATGAACCCCCTCATGGATTGTCACCTTATCGTGGTGGTGGTGGTGGTGGTGGTGGGGGACGGGGTTGCATGCCCTAGTGATCCCAGGAGCTATGTTGTCCGGGGCAATTTGCCTCTGGTAGGGTCACCTAAGACAAACAGGTCCTGGGTGAAGGGCCAAACTAAGAACGATCCAACAGAATCTCATGATGAATGCTAGAACAAGGATTCAGTGTACCGCACCTGGTATGGGGTTACTGGGGCCCCACCCTGGAGCCAGGCCTGGGGCTCGATGGCTACTGTCTGGTGGCCGGGTTTCCGCCCATGGGACCCGGCCGGGCTCAGCCCGAAGGAGTTACATGGGTCCGCCCTCCAGTGGGCTCACAACCTGCAGGAGGGACCATGGGGGTCCGATGCTATGTGGATCAGGTGGCAGTGAAAGGGGGAGACCTTGGCGGTCTGATCCCATGCTTCCTAAACTGGCTTTTGGTGTCATGATCCACTCTGCATGCCTGCTGCCCTAATTATCTCCACAGCTGCACGCACACCTGTTCGTCTCACCTGGCGGCCTATTTAAGCAGCGCTGCCCTCTGGTCTGAACGGAGACATCTATGCTCCCGTGGTCTGGCAAGACCTTCTCACCTACGCTACACATTCTACACTGGAGTTACGCCTCCTTAGCCTCAACCTACTCCCCACCGACAAGTAAGCCATCATCCCTTGTGCTGTGCAGAAGTTATAATGTTGTTGCGCATAAGCTGTGAATGTCGGCAGCACGCTAAGCATTAGTTGGTTTAAATTGCTATTACTTAATTATATGTCCAAGTTGTTATGGATGTGCGATGCAAAGTGAAAATTTCAGCGTAACCCAGCGTTTTAGACCAATTTTTATACGTTTGGCGAACGCTTCCTAAATCGTCATGGTGTGACAGACAGCAACTCACTGTGGCTGCTCTTGTTTCAGGGTTCCATGGCTTTGGGTTTCACGTTCTGTGTGGGTTTGCACTGTAGTGGCAGCATGGCATGGTCACATGCCTTAGTTCCAGCATCTTGCTCGTGTTGCAGATGCCTTCGTTTTCTGTGGCAGTGTGGGGACAGTAGACTGTGTTGTCTTGTTGGCTTACTCCAAGTGTTTTAACTTGGCTGTTGTCCACTAGCACTGCTGTCTGGGTGGTGTTGGGAGGAGTGTGCCAGCCCACGAGTTCCCATAGTGGTTTTTTTTGTGTGTAGTGTTTGTTGCAGGTTGGGTGTGTTGTGTCAGGGTCTTTTGTTCTGGGTGGAATCTGGAGCGGCCTGACATTGGTGTTTCTCAGTTCTTCATTTGGGCTGGGTGTCATTCTCGGGCACTTCACTTTGTGGATCTCCTGAAACGAACTATGACTTCATCTGCCAATGTGTGCTTACTTTGCTCCACCTAGTGGACTGAAAACTCAGTTGGTCGTTGTGTTCTGACAAGGACCAGATGGCAGGCTCACATCACGCAGGTCTTAAAGTCACTGCATTGCCTCCCCGTGTCCTTCAGGCAGGGGCGTAAATCCCAGGGGGGACGCAGGGGTCATGTCCCCCCCTTCCATAAAGTTGTCCCCCCCCAAAATCACATTGTAAACACGAACATTTTTTATTTGAATAGCATAATAATGTTCGCTGAAGGCACAATACAAGTGGTGCGACTTAAAAACACATTGTTTGGCATTTATAACTACTGAAAGATTAGACCCCCCCCCCAGCTCCACACACACACACACACACTCACACACACACACACACCGTCACACCGACAGAGAGGCAGCGAGCAGTTAGGAGTAATTAAATGCATTGAAAGCTTAATGAGTGAACGGTTATTTATCAGTCCATGTTTTCAACAATCACATACAGAACATGAATAGTGATATTTCATCTCATTTGTCCAAAGTCTGCCGGCATGTTTTACGTAAACTCAGCATATAGCATGTTAAGCTAATTAGTAGTGATGTAATGTAACGATGCATCATGACACGGATACACTGTGTTATGAAGTTTAGACCAGACCATAAATCTGAATCTGAAGTCATGTGTTTTATACTGGATATTTAGTTCACAGTGTTTAGTTCTGGACTTGTAGCCTACACATTCATGCCAAATTTTTTTTTTTACTTAAGGAAAAATACATCTAGGCTAATTATGCACATTATCTGTAGTTAGGTGTTGCATCGCTCCTAAATCTGAAAATTACCTGTGTGCTTATGCTTGTCCAGTTATGGCAGAGAAAAGAAAAGTAACAGACATCCATCATTTTTCAGTGCACCGAAACAACAAGTAAGTAGAAAGATCCCAATAATATTAAGGCAGTTTTCTGAAAAATGTCCATATAAAGGAATGAGGAGTTTATGGAAATGTTTAATAATTGTTTCATTAGGGACAGCAAAGTCAGGGCAGGGAGCTGGGCACACAGAGACACAGTCAATCAACCAGAGATATAGAGTCTCAGGTAAGTCTGTTGAGCTCTTGTTTAGTGTGATGAAATAAGGAAAACTCTCTTATTTAGACTACTGAAAAAATTACAGTGCCTTGCAAAAGTATTGCCCCCTTTTGCGTTTTACCTATTTTGCTACATCACAGCCTGTAATTTATATGTATGTAATCTGGATTTTATATAGTAATTTGCAAAAAAACTAGTCTACATTTGTGAAATGAAATGAGAGAAATATGAAAATACAAAAAAATATTAAACATTAAAAACATACATTGGCATGTGCATATATACAGTGTTCACCCCTTTGCTATGAAGCCCCTAAATGTTCTGGTGCAAACAGTTACCTTCAGAAGTCACAAGGATAGTAAAATTAAGTCCACCTGTATCCAATCCAAGTGTCACATGATACTTTTGAATGTTTTGGCAAGGCACCGACCACCCAATACAACTTTTGGTATTGCTGGTTGATCATGTAAAAACCTGTAGACAAGTAGGATATGGACTAATCAGGAACAATGGCATATTTATCTAATATAATTATATAAGACATTTGAGAAAGTATCAGTCAACACAGCAAAAAATGGCATTTTTTTTAATGTCCCCCTCAAAAACTAAGCTCTCAAATTTTTCTGTTTATTGTCCCCCCCAACAATGACATGGGATTTTCACCCCTGCCTTCAGGATCAATTTTAAGCTTCTTTTACTGGTTTATAACTGTCTGCACGGTCTTGGGCCTTCTTAATTATCAGAACTACTTTTAACATATGAGCCCCCATGGCCCCTAAGGTCCTCTGGCACTGGTCTTTTAATTATTCCTACTGTCAGAACACGCACCCACGGTGAGGCAGCTTTTAGCTACTACGGCCCGCGTCTGTGGAACAGCCTGCCGGAGAACATCAGGGTTGCCGAGAGTGTTCATGTTTTTAAAAGCAGGCTCAAGACCTATTTTAACCTTGCTTTTGATCAGTTTCCTATTTTAATTTTCTTAATTTCTGATTTTAAACTTATTTTATGTTGATCTTGTCATAATTATTCACTTTGTTATTAAATACTATTACATTTTAAACTTTGAGTTTAATGGGGGTGTGTGTTTATGATTATCTTTTTATTAACAAATTATGTATCCTATTATTTTTATTATTTATCATTGATGGTTATTTATCTTATTATCCTGTACTAACTCCAGTGTTTCTTCATGGGGGGCCCTCCCACGGGGGGTTGCCTGGTTCTGGCTGCAGGGCGCTGGCCTGTGACTGCCCTGGCCCACCCAATGCCTGGTCTTGGGTGGTGGCAGAGGTGGTGCCCCTGTAGCTGCGGACTTGGCGTTTCCCTTGTGTTAATGGCCCACTAAGATGGTGCTTCTACACCTGGATCCTTGGTGCTCGGCCATGTCTCACATTGATGAGTGTGTGCCTGTGTCTGTGTGCTTGCACGAGGTTGGGTGGGTGAAGGGGTGGGGTGGGAAGGGGCGTAATTGTGTCTTTTAATTTGTAAAGCACTTTGTGCTACAATTTTTTTGTATGAAAAGTGCTATATAAATAAAGCTTTGATTAATTGATTGAATTGATACTCAAGAGTTTACAATATTTACAATAATATATATAATTAATAAAAGATCTGTATGTGTGTTTAGGGAATGATGCATCTTCACGAGTGCCAAGTATTGTGACATTACACCAAATCAATCTTTTACTCCACCCCTATTGTACATGGTACTCAAACTTCAGTTTAATTACATTCAGGTGATCATTTGGGTTTCAGTCTGAATTGGATATTAATATCAAATGTCCACCTAAGATAAAGTAGCGATGCTATATGAAAATGTTCTGTCAAATAAATAAATTTTACTTCATTTTATATATTCACCAGTGCTAGAGTTAATTAAAATCTTCCTGTTATGTTAATCTTTTTTGAACATTACTGTCCCCTCTACTGCAAGACATGACATTTTGTCAACAGTTTTATTGAAAGTTGTACAATAAATAAAAAACAATGAGCTGAGTTACACAGCCAAGTGCAAATGTTACTTAAAGTGTAACAACATAGTGCAGAGCCAGCTTTCACTATTATTCTTTTTTGATTATTACTTTTATGAACTGTCATTGGTTTCATGTTGAGGAGTATCAGCATGTTTGGGATAATTCAGACATTGTTGGTTAAAAGCAGAGATTGAGAATTTTTGATATACCACATTTTATGTTTAGATGGCACCAATGTACCAGCATGGTAGAACAGTGGATAACACTGTTGCCTCACAGCTAACTTTTTCCGTAGAATGGAGGTGAATTGATGAAGGAAATAAACGTAGGGCTGGGAATCATCAATAATTTCCAGACTCGATTAGATTCTGATTGTTGAGGTTCTGAATTGATTCGATCCAATTCAATATTGATTCAGTCAGGAAAATTAGCATTACAATAATTATTTTACTTGTATTGAAAAAAAAAAAAAACTTTGCCAAGAAATTGTACCAGGAATACTCTAACTTGGTTACTACAACAGGAACAGCAGCTGTGGAACTCAAAAAACAAACCAACAAACTCTTCCCAAATATAGATGCATGACACACTTTAAAAACTGGTTCACTTACGTGTTGCAGTAATCAATGTAGAAACGCAAAACAGCAGTCCATCTCTCCACTCCACAAATCCCACATGTACAAGGTCTGATCCCCACATCGCAGCTGATGTGGGTACTCTTTAACACACCCAACTGTGGTGGCTATCCACTGACTGTCACTGAGACTAGGGGCATGTCTCAGTTGAGAGCTGCATTTAGTTATGTCAGCACAGCACATCGCAGGGCGTCCCATTCTGTGAACTCCTTCAAATGCAGCCTTTCCAGTTCCAAAACTTAAAGCGCACCTGTGGTGGTCGTCTAAACGCATTCAACTTGAAAACATTAGGCAAAGTATTCGTTATTTGGTTAAATAATTATTGCCAGCCATATACCACCAGAGAAATATGCAAATACGACCGCAGGCATGGCCAGCCAATGAAAACTCTGCGCGCAGCCATGACACATGCGGATGTGATGTCATTACGTTGCTACTGAAAAGTCAATACTCCCGTCTGTATGAGCGACTAGGGTGCTTTTGTGAGTGTTTTTATTCTATTATGGCTGAATTGTCGGACTCTGAGGAAGAATTCGTCCAACATGGCTACAGGTTTGAGCCAGAAAGGTCTTCTGAGGGTGAAAGTGACGAAGTGGTCCACACACACAACGCAATTTCGTCTGAAAGGAAACGTCTGCCCTGTTCTGAGATTGCGCAATCACTTTTCCGCTACGATCTTCTGACAAGGTGAGCTGGGTTTGGGTACACAAAAGAAGTGTTTATCTTTGTTTTTTCGCTTATTATTGAGACATCCAAAGGCTTTACATTCCACCATGTTGCGATATCCATATCGCATTGTATGTTTTTGTTGTTACAAGAGCGCCGAGTGTCTGCTGCTCTGTAGAATCATCTGCCGTCTGGCGGCCGTTACGAGCTCAGATCAGACGAGACGACCCGCTGAATTTAAGCATTTATTTATTTATTTTCTACTCGTTTTAGTTCTGCATTTAATATGAACCCTGAGTTTGAAATAAACGTTTGAATTTGAATTTGAATATCCTGAAAGCCACTGCTCATCCGGGCACTCCAGGCTCAGCCAATATTGATCCAGACAGTATCCATGACACTACGTCACAGGAAGCGTCCTGGCAGGCCATGTAGCCGCTAGTATGGCTGCTCGCATGTTTTGCTGACATAGCTGAACCAGCACATCAGCAATGGATTTATATCACATTGCTTTGAACTTGAACTTGAACTTAAACTTGAAATAGAACGTGAGACAGTGGCTCAATATAATATCTTTTTTTTCACGACCACCACAGGTACGCTTTAAGGATGCATCTGTCTATTCTTCATGGTCCACCACACCCCAGCATTCAGTGCACAGAAACATGGCAGACTGTTGAAGTGAAGTTTTGATTGGATCAATCACAAATAAGAAGGCAGTCATGGTGCATTTGTTCTGCTAACTTAGAGGACTGAAGGCACAAAGACCCACAAAGGTGGGGGAGGGTTTAGATATAATTGGTAAGATGCAGCAGGTTTCTGCTTTCCTAGTAAAGCTAATGAAAGGACAGGCAGTGGCAACTGACAGGCCCATCGTCTCCTTCTGACTGGTGTCCTACCTCTGGCAAGCTATCTTGGCTTCAAGGAGTCTTGCAACCTCGTGGGCTTTTTGGCAAGAAGCATCTCTCTCAGAGATTTGTGCGATGGCCTGTGAGACAAACTCATTCACTTACATTAAGTTCTGCTGGTGAACATGTCCAGTATTGAATGCAGCAGAGCATGAGAGAAGACAAAAAAAAATTCTGGTGTCCAGGACCACGATATATCAGATGGTTTCAAGTTATTTTCTTACTATGGGCTTGGCATGTTGGTATGCTGGCTTGGTGGCTTCCACACATTTGCAGTTGCACTCAGTACAGTATCTTAAACCCATGAAGCTTATTGTTTATTTAACCAGAGTCACAATCAATGCGTGGCCACCATAGGTGGTGTTTCTTTAAGAGTATCCTTGTCAGCCCGGGGGATCAGTCCCTATACATATGAAGTATGTGCACTGCAGAGATTACCAACTAATCTGAAGTAGTATACTAGTAATCTAAAATGACTTCTCCAGCCCTTGTTAATGTCACTGAAAATCACACCCTGTGATTTTTACACAAACAAGATTAAGGCATTGTGTTCTAAATTTATTGTGTCCCCAATGTCACTTTCAGACTGGGAAATTAGAAAGGAAGGTAAGAATATGTCTTTGTCATTGTCTTCTAATTAGCTCTCTTTAGCTTAACCTGCCTTTTATCTGATATCTCTACCTGACCTACAAACCCTGACAACAGTAGTGCTTTCATCCTGTTTGTCCTTTTTTAGAACAGTGACTGCTGTTGAGTAGTTGGTCCTGTTTGAATTGTTGCAGCAGCTGTCATGTGCCACTCTAAGGAGCATTCAGAAGAGCTCAGTATAACAGTGTCTTTTCCAGGCTTGGAGTGCTCTTCCTTCTGCACACACCAGCAGATATGACTCACTCCTCACCTGTGGCAGGTGAACCTGGGGGGAGAAAAATTGTTTATTTTTATATTTTGAAATGGCTTTACTATTCAATAAACCTGGCATGTAGCCAAAGGAATTAGTATCTTTTTCAATAGAAAAAAGTTCTTATTCAGGTCTTCTTAGTTGTTGGTTAGATTTAGCTCAGAATTGAACTCGTCCAAGGTATTGATGAGTTCAAGCTTCTATATAAATTTGAAGTCAAGCTGATTAGAAATGTAGAAGCTATACAACAGAAAATGTCAAATAGACGAATGGATGAACAGTCGATTCAAAAACATTATACCCTTCGCAACTTCAATGCATGGGGTATAATAATTATTCAGATATGTTAACTATCTAGTGTCAAATGATGAAATGCCTCCTATTTGACCCTCTCACTAACTTTACCCTTTGTCTGAAAAAGTTCCAGGAGGGACACATACTTTATAATGGGGAAAATGGCAAATTTTAATTCCAGAGAATCATTACATTTCTCATAAAAGTATATTTTTGTGATGATGTTAGGGGTATTTGCAGGATTGTTTTGAACAGCAGTTTCTAAGAAGCCACTTTATAACAGCTTTACCTAAGTACTTGTGACCTTCATTTAAAAAAAAAAATTAGAACATATATTTATGTGACTAGGACTTTAGGAATATAGACTTTCAATAGTGTCACTCAAGTTCATTCTTTTCAGTTTAAGCTTTAATATTGTATTGTTGTTGTAGACTATTCTACTAGCAATAATTGTTAAATATACTTTAATGCTTATTTCACTGCAGAGACCTATGAACCAAAGATGCTTCATATTTTATCTGGTCAGACTCCTTTACATCAATTTGTTCATATGCATCCATTCCAGAATATCAAGCCTGCAACAGATTCCCCAAAAGCATACAGTATGGATCCACTAATGTTGCATTTTTCATTTCAAAATTCTCTTCACATACTCTATTGGGGACAGGTCAAGACTGTGGGCAGGCCAGGCCAGTATCCATTCAAAAATGGAACACAAAGTTTTCACCATTCAACCCAAGAAAATATAGCTTTATTGTGTGGATCATTTTTAAAACTCTTGAGAAATGGATTTAAGGATTAAATTTCATTTTCATAGATACTTTATTTGTAAAAAGGATAAACCGAAGACTTTTTAGTGCCCATGAGAATCCTTTTTTCTGCAGTTCCCAGAGGTGTTAATGAAATGTCAGTGACATGGTTGGTTTAAAAGTGTCAGGCATGGAATATTGCAACATCAATTCCCAGCCAGGTTGAGCAGCCTTTCTCAAAACTGTTTTCAGTGGATTTAGCTTTAAATGCTAAAGAGCCTGTTATGAAGGGTTTATTATGAAATACAGTGTGATGACGCCATCTTCCGGGTGCACCACCACACCTCCCTATAAATAGGGGTCGTCCACCATTTTGGGCTGTCTTGCCCGGACGCCCCACCGTGTGAAGCACACTGTAATGCAACCTGTGTATAAAAAAGTCCCGTTCTAGTGTAACCTCTCGTCTGCCTCCCTTAGTGCCAGGTTTACAGACGTAACATTTTGGCGACTAAGGATAAACCAATAGAGGCTTGCGCAACACCACTGTGGCCTTTCATGGAGCTTCCCAGAGAGCCACCCGTCCCATGGCCCCACTGGATGGAAGCTTTTGAAGTCTACCTCACAGCGTTGGACCGAGGGAAGCTGGATAAGGTGAGGACGAGGGCGTTACTTGTCCACAACCTTGGCATCGAGGGTCAGAGGATTCTGTGAACGCTCGGCACGGTGGACTCGTATGAGGACGTTGTGGAGCTAATGGATAACCACTTCCCCACTCCGGAAAGCATGATGGTACGGTGGACCCGGTTTCGCCAGAGACACCAGGGAGCTGGTGACCCCATTTAATAATTTGTCACTGACCTAAGACAGTTAGCCACTGTGTGCCGGTTTGGGCTGTTAGAGGACGAGATGGTACAGGACCAGTTAGCTGAGCATGTGCGTAGTGCAGTGATAAGGGCTAGGTTGCTAATGGCGCCAAATGGCTTAGCGCTAGCTGGGGCAGTTGAGCTAGCTTTGTAGCTAGAGGCTGTGGATAAGCTAACTTCGGAGCTAAATGGGCGCCAGTTTCAGAAGATACCAGAAGAGACGATGTCAGTGAATGCAGTGGGCTTGGAGGATGAAGGGAGCATGGTGGATGACTATGAGGCGTACGCAGTGAGCCGTAGGTCTGCTCCGAAGGACCCCGTCTGCAGTGGTTGTGGGTCCCCTATGCACCAGTATCATGCGCGAGCATGCCCGGCAAGGGCATGAGGGCGCATGAATCATTTTGCCAGAATGTTTCGGTCCCCAGCATCGTGGAGCCCGCCAAGTAGACCAGCCCGCCTGCCTACGATGACCATCCACTTGGTGAGTGCCAATGCCAGTGGGCTTTCTTACTGCATGGTGGATTTGGATGGTGTGACTTTACCGTTAATACTCGACACGGCGGCAGTGCGGTTGGTGCTAAATTGGGCCTTGGTAAAAACGTTTTTCCCGCACTACAGGATTAGAAAGAACCCAGTGCCGCTGTATGGCTATGGTGGTAATAGACTGTGTATTGTCGGGACTGTGGTGTTGACTGCCTGCTACAACACGAGGTGGTGCACGACTTCACGTTCCAGGTGGCATTGCATGGCAACAACATTATGGGGTGTGACTTGTTTTATATACTGGGGTTCGCTTTTAAGGACGGTGTTGGGTTTGAGTGGTCCAGATGTGGACAGTGGAGATTGCCAGACCCGGTGGATGTCGTGGTGTGGGATGAAGCACCCGCTGACGATGCCGGAACTGAAACACAGGTTGCTGACACCCAAGGAGGTGATTGCTCAGTGGAAGAACTGAACGACTCCAGTGCCCACGTTCGGCCAGCTATTTTGGGAGCGACCAAATCAGCAAGCGGAGGGTCCGGTCCGACGGGTGTCACCAGGAAGACATTGGACATTTTCAGTGCCAATGTCGAGCTTCGGACGATGACGGATGAGGGGTCCGCTGCAACGGCAGTGGTTGTGGAGCCGCCGCAGTGTCTTGATGACACGACATGGGTGGAGAATGCAGAGCTGCTGGGACTGCAGCAGTGCTCCAAACCGAGCAAGGAACCGCTCCGGGTCATGGACTGGGTTTGGGTCTGTGCTGAGGAGAGACCGGGGTGACGACTGGCTGGATTGCAGCTGGTGGGACATCGGACGCCGCTGAGGATTGTGGCAAAAGTAGGAGTGGTGTGTTTCCGGCTGGCAGATGGCTTGATCCGACACGCAAACCAGCTGCGGCGTGTCCAGGTGGGGGTTTTGACTGATGGGGCTGCACAGGAGTCGGCGAAGGTGGTGGGAGACCCAATCCCCTGTATTTCAATGATCGGCCCTGGTCCTGGGGGCCTGTCGCCTCCAGGGGCGTTTCCACCATGGGGCTGCTGAAGGGTCCCCCCAGCAGACCCTCCCTTGCCATGGGAAACTGTGAAAGAGAAACTATGTACACTTTAAGTAGGAACACGGCCGTTATTACAGGTAAAAGTGGCAGAATAAACCACTTGGCCATATGGGTCGGGTGGAAGTCTACCCACTGGCCCTAGTTCCTGAGTTTGTTGTTATTTAATATGCTTATTGGGTTTTTTTCCTACTAAATTTGGGTGGGTTTTAATTAGGCATGTTTTTCTGCTTTATACGGGGGGGGGGGGCGGAATGTGATGAAGGGTTTATTGTGAAATATGGTGTGATGACGCCACCTTTCGGGTGGCACACAGTAGCGGCACATTTACTGGATGCTGCAAATTCTTTTTCCCTTTAAACGGCACACCGTGAGTCCCGACTGCTGTAATGTCTAAAATGTAAAGTTAATACCGACATGACTGGAGCAGAATTAGGGATGGGCGCATCGATACTCAACTATCGATACTTTGGAGTCAATACTTTTTAAAATATTGCGATACCACTATGCTAATACAAAACATGCAATTTGTTTTCACTTCTGAGAGTTTTAGACATTAAATTTATGTGTGAAAAACCAGCTCAAGCATATTGGCCACCTACCAGACTCTGCGCACTGCGCAGCCAAGCACTTCCGTGCAGAGTGAGCACGGACTTGGGGGCGGCAGAAATGTTACACCATTCATCTAAATTCTGTGGTGATACCAAGCAGCATACAATTTGAAAAATAAACAAAGTAAGCACTGTTTAAGTTTGTTAAATAAATAAATAAGTAATAAAATAAAAAAAACGTACTGTGAAAAGATGACACGTATAGGAATGGTGAAACATTTCAGAAATAAAAAAATACTTGAATCCAGTTGAGAATCTTCATCAAATTAAAAAACTGAATTTAATTTTGCATTTATTTTAAATCTTTACTATTTTTATTATAATTGAAAAAAGCCATTTTATTTTTATTTACTTTGCTCATTGTTCTATTTTATTAGTATTTTATAAGCATTTCTTTCAACTGTTTATGTTCATGATGTCATGGGCAGCGAGAGCGCGCCCCTCCCGTCCTGCCTCACATTCACCAACTCATCACTGCACCTGAGACAGAAGACGCACCTGCCCCCGCTCATTAGCCAGCGTACTTAAGGAAGCTCTCTCTGTGCATTCAGCGCTGGCTCGTCTGGGTATACTGCCCATCCAAAGGACATGCAAGTATCTTGTAACAAGTTTTGACACGCCGTCTAATCTTCTTTTCTTCTCTTCCTCAGGTTGTTGCTACCGTGCGGGTGTGTCTTCAGGACTAACTAACTAACTAACTAACTAACTAACCTGCACTTATATAGCGATTTTCTAGTCACAAAGACCACTCAAAGCGCTTTCATTAATACTAACCCTCTATTCTAAGGGCCTATAGGAAACAGATATCTAGGGACAATTTAGAACAGCCAATTAACCTAACATGCATGTTTTTGGCATGTGGGAGGAAACCGGAGAAATCCCGGAGTAAACCCACGCAACACGGGGAGAACATGCAAACTCCACACAGATCACTGTTGGTCGGGGGCTGGGATCGAACCCACGATCCCCACAATCCCCCGGCCAAGGGTAAACTGTGCTGCCGCAGTGCTAACCACTGCGCCACCGTGCAGCCCCACGACTGCACGCACTCTCCACTATTCTTCGGCTTTCAACCTCCACCCGGTCAGGCACCATCAGCTCATTCCCCTCACCCTACTGGTTCATCTATTTCCCGCTAGGGTCCTGCCGGTTCTTCCTCGGAACCCAAATAAGTGGCAATTTCGCTCGCCCATTTCCCCTTACTGCATTCCTCCACTCACAGCTCTCGTCTTCTCTCCACAGGTGGATGCCTCTGGCGAGTGACTGTTCTGTAGCTGTGCGTTTATTTTTTGAAATTAATAAACTTTCAAACGTGCCCCTTCGTGTGGTTGATTTCCTGTGCTGTTGCATTGTGCACGTGGGCTGTCAGCTTATTAAGCTACGACACGAGTTTTATTCATATTTCATATTGCCCTTGCAATAAAGTTGTTAATGAAAATGCAATGGGCAGCACGGTGGCGGAGTGGTTAGCACTGCGGCAGCACAGCAACTCACCCTTGGCCGGGGGATCCTGGATTCGATCCCAGCCCCCGACCAACAGTGATCTGTGTGGAGTTTGCATGTTCTCCCCGTGTCTGCGTGGGTTTACTCCGGGATTTCTCCGGTTTTCTCCCACATACCACAAACATGCAAGTTAGGTTAAATGGAGACTCTAAAGTGGCCCCGTGTGTGAATGGTGAAAGGGTTAGGCGCCGCACCAGTGGCTGCCTCATCCACTCATGTGGATGTCCTGTAATTTCCCCACTGTGGAACTAATAAAGAAATCTAAATCATGTGATTTTGGGCAAAAAGTATTGGTCTCTGTATTGAAGAAAATGTCCCATAAATTAATGCTATCATATCAAAAGGAAAAATGCTGGCATTGCCCATCCCTAAGCGGAATAGCCAGAGGACCCACAGTTCAGGAGAGGGAAGTCTATGGTGGCTTTTCCTTCCTGTGTGGTACTGGTGCTGCTGGTACTAGCCTCACTGTGTATTAGGGCCCAAACCACTGACAACATCAGTGGGCGAGAACCCTATTGTAATCACGAGGATTATTTATTATTAACCTTATTTATACAGGTAATCCCACTGAGACACAGGGTCTCATTTTCAAGAGAGCTGTTTAATTGATCAGTTCTGTTAAAGCAGAGCTGATCACAGCGGTCATCTGGCCTGTAGAGGAATGAAGCTGGTCCCCTTTATTTTTGTGCATAATCATTTCTGAATGATTTTAACATTTTATCTTGCTGAGCTGCATCAAGGTGAAGAAGTTCGGTCCCCCTCAATCGTTCAGGGCTCACACACTGTGTCTGACGTTAGGTTTTCTTCTGCTGAAAATTTTCAGAGGAGCTCGGTGAACTATGCCGTTTACCAGCGTGCTTTAGGGTGCTTCAGGGTGATCTTAACTTAGATAAAACTTAGCCATAACTGATTCGACGTACACCAGTGTATCATATTATAATGCAAGGAATCTCTGTCTCTGTGTGTGTGCGTTCTGTGCATATCTCCCGAACTGTTCGTCGCACTGGCCTCAGATTTTATACGTGCTGTACTGAGGATACAAGGGTGTACATCCCCAAATTTCAGCCTTCTCGGATATGGGGAGGTTTAGGAGGGGAAATCTTTAATGAACGTCCATAGGGGCGCTATGGGTGTTCATAGCTATGACATCATAGATGCACAGATGCTACCATGGTTACTGTTGCCAGGCAGACACATCATCAAAGATCAAAGGCAGGCATCACTGAACGAGTGGTGACGTCAAGGATCAAAGGCAGGTTTCACCATGGTTACTGTTGCCATAGTAACCATGTCACAGATGAAAGGCAGGCATCACCATGGTTACTGTTGCCATGGTAACAGTAACTTTCTACGGGCATGTAGAAATGCTCGCTTACACTTGGTTTCTACGGGCATGCACGGGTATGCACTAGTAAGGATAATTTGTGGAAAGTGCAGCCTTCCAAATGTGGGATGAGTTAAAGCACGTCCTGACTGATAAGCGGACACAACTGGCAACACGAATCAAATTTCTAACATGTGTACGGTCACGTCTACTACTATACATAGTATACCAGCCTGGTAACTCAGAATGTGAACTTAAAATTGAGGTTGTATGGTATGGTTTTCTAAAAAAGATGGTTTGGGATTTTGGGGTTTCAA
The DNA here is from genome assembly GCA_020510985.1 of Pholidichthys leucotaenia. Taxonomy (NCBI): domain Eukaryota; kingdom Metazoa; phylum Chordata; class Actinopteri; order Cichliformes; family Pholidichthyidae; genus Pholidichthys; species Pholidichthys leucotaenia. The sequence goes on from CM035839.1 coordinate 207,890,048, forward strand.
AAGGAAGAATGCACCTAGCAGTAACGACAGACAGTCAAATGCGGACCCTCAAAATGCTGACTTGATAACTCTGAAACAGAAAAGCAAGTGCTGTTTGCCCGAAGAACACCTAAGGCAATGTTGAACAAGCTAGAAAGGCAACTGGACATAGATGTTCTCCAAATTAGGAGAACAGTGATGGACAAAAACAAAGTCATACAACTGCTAAATTCTATATTTATGCACGAGCGCTCCAAGACTACAAGTGTGCCAAGTGGGAAAAGATGAAGATGAACAGAACTGCATTAAATTTGGTGTGATTCTAAAGAATGTAGTTGTGAGTGTGACATTTCACTAAGTTTAGATCACTACATCAGAAAATAAATCAGAAAATACAGGTCAAACAAAAACTGTACAAATTCATTCGTCTGTAAAAGCAAAATGGCAAATTTTGATTATCATTATCTGTAGATGAGTCATGCTTAATTTCAAGCAATTTGTTTGAAGGACCTTTGAGAAGTTCATTTTACCTTCACTTGAACATTTTTGAAAATATGCTGCAGAAAACTTTAATTTTAGAGCATAAGAGTGGTAGGTTTCAGAGATTAGAAAGATGAAAGAATTTTGAGTTTAGGCCCAGATAAGATATTTACAGAAATATAAAATTGATTATTATGGTGCCATTTATGGGGGCAGTGCCATGACTTTGGCTTGAAGAAGAAGAAGAAGACTCATGAGTGAATGGTTAACTCTGTGTTTAGTGGGGTGAACAGGAGGAAGGCTCAAAAAAGTCCAAAGTCCAGGGCTGAAAGACACAAGGGTACGTTTTTTTTACTTCCCTTTTGAAGGGGAACAGAGCAGAGTTCCAGGGGCAGAGGAGAGCAAGCGGGAAATGTCTGGTAGACAGTTCTTAGGTTGCTGGAAACAAGGGTCAGGCGGCTGGCCCGTGAGCCACTGGAAGACCAGGGAATGACCCAGAAACAGGGAGATGCCCTACAGTCCACCAAGGAGTCGGAGATGTTGCAGAGGGCGATGGTCTGGGGTCCCCCAGCTGAGGCCATATACAAAATATTACAATTTAGCTGTTCCGCCAAAGCTGAATAAACTGCTTTTTTTAAAACCTGAAAGTTTGGTTGTAGCCAAACCTCCGGAACATATATTATTAAATAACTAAGCTATGTAAATTAATCCTGACATCTGTACAAGGCATTTAAAAGGTATTTTTTTTTAACTTTGTGAATCTAAAAATAGACTTAAAGTGTTACAGTCTGTTACTTGTCTTTAGCTGTCCACCCTCTGCCCAGTTAATACACAGCTTTGTAAATGAACACCCATAATGACTGTGACACACAGTGATGAACATGGTCCCGTATCAACTCTTTTGACATGTGTTGCAGCCATCAAATTCAACATGAACTAATCTCTTACAAAAAATTGTAAAATGTCTCGCTTTCAATATGTTTCATTTTCCACCTTCTATTGTGAATGAACTGTGGCTCATGCAGTGGCGAGTCATGTATTTTACCCCATAAGCCTTCACTGGACTAGCGGGGTGTGTCATTGTGTGCGTGTGTGTAAAGTTCACTTGCTAGCTTGCCTCCATGTGGCAAACTCGAAATGTGATTGGTTAAAGCAGCAGTCACATTACCATTTATTTGAAGCTACAGACACCTGCAGTCTTGATTGTGAAGGCTTCAAGGCAGATTACGTTGCCCCAGCAACACATGATGACTGAAGTATGATGTGACAGAAACTATATCATACACATACACTACTGGAGCAGTGCAACCACGAGAAAAGATGTGGAATGAAGAGGACAGACTATTGGGACTAATTTAATACATCCTCATGGAACAGGTGTAAGAATGTAGGGTGTAAATGTAGGCCAGTGATTCTGATAGTGTCTAGGCCAGCAGGGAAGGCCTTACTGGCCATGACGGCCCTCCACTGGCTTTATGAGGTTTGCAAATCATAGCAATCATTGGTTGACAAACTGGAGATCTGGAATGAACTGGGGATGCCAATGTTAGGCTGTCACAGACTCAGCCTTTTGGGGATTCTGTTTTTTTTTTTTTTTAAATCAAATCATGACAGTTACCTTAATTTGTTTGTTTGTTTGTTTGTTTGTTTATTACCTTATTACTAGCCTTAAATTGCCTCCATTTCAACATTTTTGGAAAGTTCTGCAGGCCTGCAAACGCAGTAACAGATGCATATTAACAAATAAAATGAAGTTGACCATCTTCTTCTTCCTCTTCTTTCGGCTGCTCCCTTTTGGGGTCGCCATAGCAGATCATCAAAATCAAGTTGACCATAAAAACATAAAATACCTCATGATTATTGCATCTGCAATTAAATAAATTTCAAAGTAAACGTCACATTATCACAGATCTCTTTTTGTAAATTTGCATTTTCTATTCCATCACAGCTGTTTTTGATTTTAGGTTATAACAACCCATACCCTGTGGAACAGTAGCAGGTGGCGGTGGAGAGGAATCACCAGTGGGTAATGGCAGGTTGGGGGTGACTTCTCCCTCTGTAAAATATGCAAACCACAGCAGTAAACAGATGACAACTTTGTAAAGTCACTGGGACCTGTTGAGAAACTGCTTTGCCAGCTGTAGACTTTTCTTGTTATACATACTGGAGAAGCTCTCGCCATTTGGTGTTTAGTACCAAGTCTATTATATTCACTTTATCAATAAATGCAAAGGTTATTAAGAGGAAAGAACATGCTTTTTTTTTAATCAGGCAGGAAGAAAATAAGAGCGTGAAAAAAAAAAAGATAGGCTTACATCTCCTGGTGCATCCACACAGTTGGCAGGCAGAGCAAGAGATGCAGGACAGCTACTCAGCTCTGTGATTCAGGGACAGAGGAGACATCAGGACACATGGTGTGTCGTGGCACCACAGGCATTTGACTTTGGAGTACACTGCTGGCCAGCCAGGATTTAAGTGATATGAATAGAGAAACAGAAGAAAACTGCAGCTGGTCGTTGTGATGAACAGCATGGTAGAGTGAGTGTGAGAAGAGAAAGAAGTGAAGCAAGACAATTGCTCACACACAAAGCAACATATTCATCATACCGTTTCCCTAATGATTTTGCAGCAAAATGTATTTTTTAATGAAGCAGCATTCCTGCATCTTTAAAAAAGCTCAAAACACTGCTGGTTTACAGAAACAGTCATGCATGTTTCTAAATACTGGGTCTATTCTTAGAGCCAGTATTCATTACAATGGTCTGACTAAGGCCTCCAGTATAAACAGATGCTGATGGGACTGCGCAGAGCTATGCTTATTCACAGTGCCTCACATTGTCGGGAAGTCATTCCGCCTCACATTTGTATTATTATTCGAAGCCTGTGGACTATGAAAGATTGTTTGGGTCTTGGGGATATCTGTGTGATTAGACATCATTCCTGCAATATGACTAGCAAGACCTAATTTAAAACCAAATCATGTTCATGAAACATTGCTGGAATGAGAAAGTAAATGATAGACTGTATGGATTTTAATTGTGGTGGGGATGATGCTGATGATGTAAAAAGCCAACAGGAGTGCTGTCCCTTGCCTGTCTCCTTAGGGGTTCGACAATTTTGCCTCTTCTCCTTTAGTTGCTCTAATTCCTTCTCCAGCTCACAACATCGCTTCTCTGCTTCCTGTAACCTTCTGGAGAATAAAGATAGAGTCAGTCAGTTTTATTATATCTTCTCATTTCTGGTCATTCTTTTTTTTTAGTGAGGCTGTGATGGTGATGGGATTTTACAGTGTATCTGGAAAGTATTCACAGCGCTTCACTTTTTCCACATTATGTTATGTTACAGCCTTATTCCAAAATGGATTAAATTCAATTTTTCAAAATTCTACACACAATACCCAATAATGACAACATGAAAAAAGTTTTTGTTGAGATTTTTGCAAATTTATTAAAAATAAAAAACTAAGAAATCAAATGTACATAAGTTTTCACAGCCTTTGCCATGAAGGTCAAAATTGAGCTCAGGTGCATCCTGTTTCCACTGATCATCCTTAAGATGTTTCTTCAGCTTAACTGGAGACCACCTGTGGTAAATTCAGTTGATTGGACATGGTTTGGAAAATGGTAAATGGCCTTCACCTATATGGCGCTTTTTTTCCCCTCTTCTCTGGATAACAAAAGCACTTTACGGATCCTGCTATCTACCCATTCACACACACATTCACACACTGATGATGGCGGAGCAGCCATGCAAGGTGCTGGACTGACTCATCAGGAGCAACTGGGGGTTCAGTATCTTGCTCAAGGACACTTCAACATACAGACTGCAAAGAGTCGAATCGAACCGCCAACCCTTCGATCAGTAGTTGGCCACATTACACCTGCGCCACAGACGCACCCACAGGCAAAGGGGCATGGCCCAAAGTTACACACCTATCTATATAAGGTCCCACAGTTGACAGTGCAGGTCAGAGCACAAACCAAGCATGAAGTCAAAGGAATTGTCTGTAGACCTCCAAGACAGGATTGTCTTGAGGCACAAATCTGGGGAAGGGTACAGAAAAATTTCTGCTGCTTTGAAGGTCCCCCATGAGTGGCCTCCTTCATCCGTAAATGGAAGAAGTTCGGAAGCACCAGGACTCTTCCTAGAGCTGGCTGGCCGTCTAAACTGAGCGATCGGAGGAGAAGGGCCTTAGTCAGGGAGGTGACCAAGAACCTGATGGTCACTCTGTCAGAGCTCCAGCATTCCTCTGTGGAGAGAGGAGAACCTTCCAGAAGGACAACCATCTCTGCAGCAATCCAAAAACCAGGGCTGTATTGTAGAGTGGCCGGATGGAAGTCACTCCTTAGTAAAAGGCACATGGCAGCCCGCCTGGAGTTTGCCAAAAGGGACCTGAAGGACTCTCAGACCACGAGAAACAAAATTCTCTGTCTGATGAGACAAAGATTGAACTCTTTGGCGTGAATGCCAGGTGTCATGTTTGGAGGAAACCAGGCACTGCTCATCATCAGGCCAATACCATCCCTACAGTGAAGCATGGTGGTGGCAGCATCATGCTGTGTGGATGTTTTTCAGCGGCAGGAACTGGGAGACTAGTTAGGATAGAGGGAAAGATGAATGCAGCAATGTACAGAGACCTCCTGGATGAAAACCTGCTCCAGAGCGCTCTTGACCTCAGACTGGGGCGACGGTTCATCTTTCAGCAGGACAATGACCCTAAGCACACAGCCAAGATATCAAAGGAGTGGCTTCAGGATGTCTATGTGAATGTCCTTGAGTGGCCCAGCCAGAGCTCAGACTTGAATCCAATTGAACATCTCTGGAGAGATGTGAAAATGGCTGTGCACCAATGCTTCCCATCCAACCTGATGGAGCTTGAGAGGTGCTGCAAAGAGGAATGGGTGAAACTGCCCAAAGATAGGTGTGCCAAGCTTGTGGCATCATGTTCAAAAAGACTTGAGGCTGTAATTGCTGCCAAAGGTGCATCAACAAAGCACTGAGCAAAGGCTGTGAATACTTATGTACATGTGATTTCTTTTTTATTTTTAATAAATTTCCAAAAAAGTCAAAAAACTTTTTTCATGTCATTATGGGGTGTTGTGTGTAGAATTCTGAGGAAAAATTTAATTTATTCCCTTTTGGAATAAGGCTGTAACATAACAAAATGTGGAAAAGTGAAGTGCTGTGAATACTTTCTGGATGCACTGTACCAAGAGGTTATCGGAAAGTGAAAACACACTAAAAATATAGTTCACTTCAGCTTGATCTGAATAGACCTGATGCTGCAGTTCAATTCATCCTGATCACTCAAAGTGCTTCTTAACCATCCTATTTCCAAACTTTGGGTTGGGGGGGTCTGCAACCTCCCAACCATCAGAGTGAGAGGCATGGCAGTTGATCACAGGGCTAAAATGGCAGAGACACATATAAAACTTTTTCTTCATCCTCATGTTAGTACAGCATAGCCACAGGGTCAATGTGTTATTGCATTTGGCAGAGAGATTTTATGCTGGATGTCCTTCCTGAAGCAATCCTCCCCATTTCCCCAGGATTGGGATGGGCACTAGGAGTACAGTGGCTTGTGCTCCCCCTGTGGCTGAGTAACCCAACTTTCCATCCCTCATTCTATGTTATGCTGAGCACTAAGCTAGAAGGTGGAAAGTACCATTTTTATATGGTCTTTGATTTGACGCGGCTGAGGTGTAAACCCACAACCCCTCCATCTATGGGGCAGATGCTCTGCCACTAGGCCACCGTTCTGGTCTCACAGTGGCTCTATTTGTGTGTAGCAGCACCACATAAATCCCCCCATTAAATATTCTGCGCACTAGAGCCCATATCTCACAGAGCAGCGAAGCTGAGGAACATTCACGAATGCTGGGTTTGTTGGGGTTTCGACGGGGTTTGTAAAAGGTTGCACAAGAACTCGCCAAAAGTTATGGTAGCAAACAGTCTTTCTTGTCATAGAAATAGTTTTGCCTTTTTTACTTGAAAAACTGTTTGCCAGAGTAAAAACTGTTGGCGAAGTGTTGTGCAACCTTCTACGATACTACCCTTAAACACATGGACATGAACACACTCATTCACTGACCTGGGGAGCTGAGGACTAATTCAGAGAGAGACAGACCTATTCACCAATTCTCACATTTATGGGCAACTTAGAATCACTAGATAACCTCACATGCATGTCTTTGGACTGTGGAAGGAAGTTAAAGAACATACAGAGAAAATGCAAACACCTCACAAGACCCCAGCCAACTGGTGCTTTGAGGCAGCAGTGATAAGCACTACAACACTGTTCTGATTCAAACAGTTGTTTTATCACTGTAATAATTTCATCCTATTCACACAGTTCTGTATCTTATTTGGTCTAATATTGCATTTTATGCTTTTTTGTGAAAGTTCAGGTCATAATTACAACTCCTAATTACACACCGCTGCGGATTACAACTCAACATTTCTGCCAATGGAGGTTTAATATGTAGCATTGACCTTGGGTTCCAATCTATAAAATCATTCTTTGCTAAAGAAAAATTGTTTCCACTCAAAAGTCTGGTCATGAACTGCTTCCTCACCCAAGGACCAGAGCTGTAACACTACCCATCGGCCATAAAGTGGAAGTTAATCCCTTCTCCAGGACTTAGTCATTCTCCCTTTTCTGCTCTTTGGCAAAGGAATGTTTCAATCAACAGGTTATGGTTGATATAATCCAGACTTGGGAGTCAAGATTCTCCAGTAAACAACCAGACAGTTTCACAGTGCCATCTGGTGGACGAATCAGGAATATTTAATTTTTTCTCTTTGCAGTGGAATTTATGCATTTTGGACAAATAAACTAATTCATATTCTTTCTCTCAAGACAGTATTCACTACTGAAGACATGGTTGAACTTTTGGGATGGACATTACGGTTTCAAATGCTTTTATTGATATGGTTTGATATGTGTTGCTTTATTTTCAGGAAGAAATTAATGTTCGCAAGCTTACTATCACAAATTAATTACAGTTACAATGTAGACATTGTATGTTCCCTTATTATTGAGTAGACTATCTTAGTCACTAAAGTTTAAGGAATTTATGCTTTATTCAGCAACATATGTGTCTTAAGGGGGGTTTCACTTCTCGTATCAAATGTCTCTCCCCCTCCTTTCTCTGCTCTTTGGGAGACCATTGCTGGACTTTAACTGACCAATAGGGTTCGAAGCTTCACTGCATCTCCTTTTTAGGTTGACTTTATGACTTCTGTCGAACAAAACTCCATGCAATTGGTTCAGCTCAGTTCCATGAAATTCAGTGAGATTCTGCCACACCCGAAAAAAAAACTTTCCTTTGTTTCAGTTTTGGGGTGGTGGTCAAGCTGTAAGGAGCAGGCGTCTCTGCTCTCCCATTTTTTTCTATCTTCCAAGTAAGGCCCAGAGCCTGTCATGCTCTGTGAAAATTTTTTCTTTTCTTTAAAGTTCACTTTTCCTTATTTTAATCATTTTCTTTAAATAACTGTGTAAGATTTTGTTTGATTGTTTTTTTTTTTTAGTTTAAACCAACTCATTCCAGCCACAATACATCGGAAGAAGTGGATCTGTGGTATGTGTTTGTCTCAATTTGACTCTCTGATGGGACATTGTACAATAAACAAATTCTTTTTCAGTGCATAAGAGGAGACCTCGCCCAGCTTGCTGAAGAACAGCCCAATTGCGATCTTAGGAGCATGGCATTGTGGGAGAATCTGTCTATCAGCTTCTCCATCAACAGAATCCACGGACATCCAGCTGAATCAAGGTTGGCACATGGGGGCCCTGCTGCCACCAGGGACGTGATCTGACTCTGTGACTGATGGTCTGTTGTTTAATTTAAACTTAATTCTTCTGAATATTCCTGGTATAAGTTCTTTAAACTTAATTTCATGCAAACCCCCATCAGAATTTCAAAATGCATTTTGTCCTTTCATTAATTTACGTTCTTTTCAGAATAACACCAATTTTCTATTTTTATAAATAGTTTACTCATCATTTTCTTCATAAAATTGCATCCACTTTTCTTAACCAATGCTATTTTATGGTTTTCCAATTTCCAGTACTGGCAAGTTAAACTATGCTTTATTTGGTTCCAAAAATGTTTGATTCACAGGTCACAATCAGTAACTCAATAACAGTCTATGATGCCCATGATACATGTTGAATTCTCTATTTTAACGTTATCCAAATGTGTTAACCTATTCTGACATTTCTTATTAAACTATTGAAAGACACACGGGAGTTACTGTTTGATTTCATGTCCATCTTCTTGATTATCAGCAGACAAGAACTCACAAGGTTTTTTTTTGAGACTGATTCATAATTGGTACAAATAAAGAACTGTTAATAAAATTGTCCATTATCTGGACTGGTGCCCTACGAGGATATGAGTTTAATGAAAATAAATCTTCATTCCTACTCACATTCATATTTACATTAATACTTGTACCAACAACAAAATACCTATAAAACCCATAAATCCACTACAAATATGTTATTATGTTGGAGAACAGTTAATGGTACTAGGTAAAACAGAGTGTTTACAGAGTTAGGTCATATATTAGACCAGTGTTTTTCACCCTTTTTTAAGCCACGGCACATATTTCACGTTGCAAAAATCCCGTGGCACACCACCAACCAAAAATATTATAGAATGACACACTGTAGCTTATTACAGCATATATAATGACAACTAAGTCTTGTTATTTATTTATGCTCAGTGTGAAACCTTTAGTTGTGTCTTTACAAAGTTTACCATCCACACTACATCATCCAACACAGGAGCAAGGTCTGCTGGTAAAGTCTTGGCAACAAGTGCCTCACGGTGCAAAAATTAGTGTGCAACAACAACATCTGGGTGTCTCTCTTTCACTCTGCTAATGAAGCTTTAGGGGCGCCTGACCATGGTGGCTGCTGTTATTATCAGGCTGTCCTAAAATGTCTCTAAAAAGTCTTCAGTTGATCCAAAATGCCATAGCTAGAGTTTTAACAGGTACTAGAAAGAGAGATCATATCGCTTCTGTTTTGGCCTTCCTTCATTGGCATCCCACAGAATCTAGAATTAAGTTTAAAATCCTTCTCCTCACTTACAAAGCTCTAAATGATCAGGTCCCTTGTTATTTAAAAGATTTGATGGTACTTTATCATCCTAACAGAGCACTCTGCTCTCAAAATGCAGAATTACTTGTAAAACCTTGAATCTCTAAAAGTGCAATGGGAGGCAGAGCTTTCAGTTATCAGGCTCCTCTTCTATGAAATCAGCTGCCAATCTGGATTCAGGAGACAGACCTGATCTCTGTTTTTAAGAATAGGTTTAAAGCTTTCCTTTTTGACAAAGCCTATAGTTAGGGTGGGATCAGGTGACCCTGAACCCTCCCTTACTTATACTGCTGATCGGTTTAGACAGCCGGGGGATTACCCACAATGCACAGGGCTTCATTTCTTTCTTCGTTTTCAATATAATATTTTTGCTGGTCATTAAGATCTGTTTCCTCGCTTCCATAGATTGAGTCCCCGTCGTGCTGTTTGCTCTCGACATGTCTGTTCCTTTCTTCTTCTTCTTCTTCTCTATCCTCTCACACCCCAGCCAGTCGCAACACATGACTGCCCCTGCCTGAGCCTGGTTCTGCTGGAGGTTTCATCTTGCTAAAAGGGAGTTTTTCTCCTCCACCGTCACCAAGTGCTGCTCACATAGGATTACTTGACTGTTGGCATCTTTCTGCAATTGTGGGGTATTTCCTTACGGTTTGAAAGTGCTATGAAAGGACTGTTGTAGTGAAATGGCGCTATATAAATAAAGTTGAATTGAATTGAATTATGTCTGTAGATTCATTAAGCACCAACACTGTATCCTTTCCAAAACAATGTTTGCAATATCTGCCGACATGTTATCGATATGTCTGGCAATTGTTATCTGAAAGAGGGACTTTAGCAACTTCTTTAATTGCATCAGGGGTGAACAGCTCATTCACAACAGCTTTGCAGCAGTGCTAATTTCATTGACTAAAATTTTATCAACTAAAGTTAGAAATTAAACTAAAATGACCATTTTTACATGTTTCTACTGACACCTAATTTTAGTCGAGATTTAATCTTATTTCGTCTTAATCATAGTCATAGTTTTATTTTAGTCTGTTCATTATTATGGAATGCCAGCCTTATCACCTATAAGACATTTCTCTGTCACCTACATCATGTTAATGTTAATGTTGAATTGTATTTGTTACATTTGTTTTGAATGTAGCTACTGCTAGGCCTCCTACTTTTTATCTCTTTTTTCAACCCAGCCGGTCGAGGCAGATGGCCGTCCTCTATGAGCTATGGTTCTGCTTGAGGTTTCTGCCCGTTAAAGGGAAGTTTTTCCTCACCTGTGTCGCTGCAGTGCTTGCTCTTAGGTGTCTCTGCTGGGTTCTATAAATTTGAGAGCATGGTCTAAACCCATTCTTTTTTTTGTAAAGTGCCTTGAGATAACCTGTGTTGTGATTTGGCGCTATATAAATAAAATTGAATTGAATTGAACTGAATTATCAGGGGTTTCAGTCTAGTTTTAGTGGACAAAAATTTAGTTGACTAATTAGTTTTAGTTGACAGAATTAACACAGCTCTGCAGGCAGGTAGTATTAATGTCTCTGCCACAGTGTGTGTGGCTTTTTTGATTTGGCTATGAGTTCAGCTCCTAAAAATAGAATAGAGAATAGAATAGAATAGGCTTTATTGTCATTGTACAATTATACAGTACAACGAAATTGTGGGTGCTCCACCAGGCTACTGTGCAATAAAGAGCAAAGGATTAGATAAAAATACGGTTATAGAACACACAATTAAACACACACACATGATTGAGTAAAATTAGCTTAAGCCAATCAGTAAGTAGCTAGTTTTGAGAGCTCTCTCAGATACCTGTTCGGTTTTTCTCCTTAAAATTATCTGTTTCTGTGTGTGCTCAATGAGATAAACAAATATAGTCCTTGTTCTTATAGTGACTGATGTTTCATTTGGAAATGATGTTTGAGCACGCTTGGAACCATGGCACTGGTGGATGTTCCCCATACACCAGCCATAAGTGAGTCAGTGCAGCCAGATCCCTGGTGAAAGTAAATCCACGTGAAAGATAACTTTCGCTGTACTGCCTTGAGGTCACCATCTTAGCTTTCTTTTGACCACCGTTTGGCCTTTCAGCTGGGTTAGAATTTTGTCCATTGCCCAATTCAATGTCTGAATCTTTCCTCTTCAAATATTTATCTATCACTCTTTTCCATCTTCTTTCGGTCATTATCCAAAGCTCGTGACCATAGGTGAGGGTAGGAACGCAGATTGACCGGTAAATCGACAGCTTTGCATTAGAGGTTAGCTCCCTCTTCACCACGACAGACCGGTACAACGTCGGTATCACAGCAGTTGCTGCTCCGATCCGTCTGTCAATCTCTTGCTCCATTCTCCCCTCACTCGTGATTGTGATTGAAATCGTGGATACAAGCAGCTGAAATGAGCTTTCTCTGTAGGATTGCTGGACTCACCCTAAGAGATAGGGTGAGGAGTTCAGTCATCAGAGAGACGCTCAGAGTAGAACTGCTGCTCCTCCACATCGAAAGGAGTCAGTTGAGGTGGTTTGGACATCTGATCAGGATGCCTCCTGGACGCCTCCCACTTGAAGTGTTTTGGGCACGTCCCACTGGTAGGAGACCCCGGGACAGGCCCAGGACTCACTGGAGAGACTATGTTTCCCAGTTGGTCTGGGAATTCTTTGCAAAAACGGGCGCTGTTTTGGGCACATCCCACTGGTAGGATACCCTGGGGCAGATGTATTATGTTTATACTGGCGTGGTGGCCTAGTTGGTAGAGCATCCACCCTACAACCGGGAGGCTGGGGTTTAAATCCCGGCTGGGTCATACCAAAGACCAGGTAAAAATGGTACTTTCCGCCATCTAGCTTGGTGCTCAGCATAATAGAATGGGGGAAGGTGGGCAGAGAGGAGTGGCGACCCCTGTCCTGTATAAGCTATAGAAAGGAACCCTTGTTCCCGAGGAGACTCGCTCAAAAAAAAAAAAAAAGTTTGTATATGGAGCCAAAGACGAGGCCAAGTGTCGAACCAAACATACATTTATTAAAGGAGGGCACAGATGCAACCCACACAGCCGCCAGGCAGAGGATGGCCAAAAGAGACCGCCCCTCCTGCCTGCAGACCTTTTATAGTCACGGGTGGTGGGGTGACCGGAAGACGGAGCCACCACCCCGTGCCTCATATTATATTATAAATAACTACACTCCCCCCCCCCCCCCCGACTCCCTTCACAGAAGTCCAAAACACACACACACACACTTCAGACCTACCCCAATTTAGACCCGAATCACACACTAAGATGACAAACAACATAACACAAGTGGCCTAACACAGTCATACTAAAACAACTAAACTAGGGGATGAGTGGATTGCCGTCCCACCCCACACGGCAAAGTGGATTATTCTGCCGCTTGTACAAAAACAAAAGTCCATCTACAAATTAAAATGATCTCCGTGTTCCTAAATTAAAATAAAATACACAAAATAATCCCCTACAACTAGATACATAAACAACAAATCATTCTGAACACAAGCATTACAGTTAACTTATAATACACACATAATAAAACATTCCAAACACATGCACAATAATCAACCTATATACATACGGCTGGTGAAAACAAGTCCTTGAGCCCCCTGGACCACCCTGTCATCAGTCCACCCCTGGAGGCAGCCAGCCTCCCGGGCCGCAGCAGGTCGCCTCAGCACTGGTGCAACTGTTCTTCATCACCACCGGCTTCTCCGCTCGTCCAGGCCCATGTCCCTCAGTCCCCTCCCGGGCACGCTGCAGCTCATTTGGGTGCCCCCACGAACCGTCTGTCAGCTGGAGATAAGCGTCCTCTTGTCTGGTCACGACATGTAACCGTCCCTGGTGCTCCTCCAACTGCCGACCGGCCCGTACCTGCCGTGGTCGCCCCTACTCCCAAATCCAGTCCGTGACTCCCAGAGGGGTTTTGCTCGGCTCGCAGGGTCTCTGCGTGGCATGTTGCCTCGCCGTGCCTTCCGGTCTGGTCCCTTTTGAATCCTCTGCAGCCATCGCCGTCGTGGCTCCCCGTTCACTGGGCCACCTCAGCCGCACTCCGGGAACAAATAGAACCAGCTCCTCAGCGTCGCTCTCCATCGCAGGCGTCCCACCGTGCCACCCAGTAACCTCATCCCGGGCGACCTGGGCTCCGGCACAGGGACTCTCCTGTGATGGCCCTGAACGATACTGGTCCTGATCACTTTCTGGGGTGCCAGGCAGTTCTTCATCCCACATTGCATCGTCTTCCACTCTCGGAGTCGGTTGGTCCCACAGTCCACAGCCCGACCACTCCTCTCTAGCGCCGCATTTAATGGCGAAGCCCAAACCATAAAAAAGGTTGCAGCCCATTATGTTGTTGCCCTGGGCCGTAACGGTGAACTCCAGGTCAGACACCTCCACCAGTTTGTACCGGGCTGTCAGTCTCAGCATTCCCACCGTGGCCAGCCGTCCTCCTCCATATCCACAAAGCAGTGCTGGGTCACCTCCAATCCTGTAGTGCGGGAAAAATCGTCCTACAGTAGTCCAATTCAGCAGGGAACCCATTGCTCCCGTGTCGATCAGCAATGGCCCCTCTACACCATCCAACTCCACCGCGCAGAACGTGCAACAACTGGTGCTCGGGGACACAGTGTGGACAACCGTTGGGGCGGGAGGGTCCAATTTATACTGCGGACTTCCTTGCTCAAACATGCGGCATACCCTCGCAAAATGATGCAGGCGACCACACTTGCCACAGCGCCTCGCTCTTGCCGGACAGTCTCTAGCCTTGAAGTGGTACTTCACGGACTTGCAGCCCATATGCATGTGCTTTCCCGGGGCAGACCTCAAATCCACAGCGCTGGCATCTCCCACATCTTCTTCCACGCTCCCATCACTGTCCGGGTCTGCTACTTGTGTGGTAACGGGGAACTCCAGCTGTTGGCAGCACTCTCGAAACCCGTTCCTCCGGACGGTGACGTCATGCAGGACGCGAAAATTGCATGCCATCAGCTCGGCCACATCCTTAAAGCTGTCTGAGCCGCCAAGTGTGCTCAGTGTCCGCTGGCCTCCAGTTCCCAAATTGCACACCAACAACATGCTTACCCTCAGCCTGTCCATTCTCCCCGGGTTTAGCGCCACCATGTAAGCCAGGAAGGCAGCGCACCGCCTTGGCCAGGGAACAGGTGGCCCGCCTGGGAACTCCAGAAACAGCCGAACCCTAGACCCACCAACTTCCATACCTTCTTAATCCATTTTTTATCCTTGTCGCCAAAATGTTATGTCTGTGTATGAAGCCAAGGATGAGGCCAAGTGTCGAACCAAACATACATTTATTAAAGGAGGGCACAGGTGCAACCCACACAGCCGTCAGGCAGGGGATGACCAAAAGAGACCGCCCCTCCTGCCTGCAGTCCTTTTATAGTCGCAGGTGGTGGCGTGACCGGAAGGCGGAGCCACCACCCCGTGTCTCACATTATATTATAAATAACTACACTACAAGATCCAGGACACACTGGAGAGACTACGTCTCCCAGGTGGTCTGGGAATGTCTTGGTATCCTCTCTGAAGAGGTGGAGCAGGTGGCTGGGGAGTGGGAAGTCTGGACCTTTCTGCTTGAGCTGCTGCCTCCTCGACCTGGACCTCCAGAAAAGTGGTAGAAAATGGATAGATGGATGTTTTCCATCTTGTCACCACAACCTTTCATAGGTATCACTTAACAAGTTCATTAACCTAATCCTAAATAAGAACCTCCACAAAAAACGTGAGGAAGAAGGAGAAGAAGAAGAAAGTCATCATTACATTCATACTGCCGCCCAATAACATGGAAGAGCCACTACAGTACATTGTAGGCACAGAAGCACAACTGCAAATTATTTGTAACAACTAAACAATATTTTTTGACCAATTCAATGAAATTAGACGATTTCCCACAGTACACCTGACGATCTCTCATCAATGACCATCAGTGGTCAAAAAAGAAAAGAAAAAAAAAAAGAATAAATTTTATATAAAACATGTTGCAAATACTGAGAAAATAAAGATGTTTCTTTGCGTTGCGTCATCTGCATTGCATTTTTGCTCCTGCTTGTACCAACTACTAAAAAACTGAAGAAGCCTTGAGAGGTTGGCTGAAAGAAAAACAGAATATGTACGGTATGTAAGGTGTGGTGCTCTGCTGAGCGCACCTTTCACCTGATCAAAACAATACTCACAAAGCAAACTTAAGGCTTGCTTTACCAAGAAATACTAAAATATAAATCCTATACAGTATTATAAGAGAAAATGATTAAAAAAAGAACATAAATCTCTTATAGGTGGGTCGGTAGCAGAGGTGACTTTGTCAGCTGATACCTGTGCAAGTCTTCATTAAGCTCTGATATTTGTTCCGTCTCCCCCTCCTCCTCTGTGGTGGTGTGGATGCATGCAGTTTGACCTTCATCTACAGTCAGTGGGAGCTCCAGCAATGCAGGCAGGTTGTCTGGTAGCGTGTCTGCAAGCTGCCACAGCTGCCTCTGACAGATTACAACAGAGTAGAAAACCACAGAAAGGGTCAAATGGCCATTCACAGCTTTTTAAAAATAAACAATAAAATAACTTGCTTTATTGACATTTTTCATAGCAGCCACATTTTAATTTATGTCACTGAGATCATTTGATCAGTAACCAAAAACTAGCAATAATGCAAAAAGTGTAAAGGGAAATGGCTAGAAAGGTGTTTAGTGTATAGTGTGATTGGAGTCCACCTGTGGTAAACTAAATTGATTGGGCATGATTTGGAAAGACGCACAAACTGAGCAAACAAGGGAGAAGGGCCTTAGTGAGAGAGGTGACCAAGAACCCCATGGTCACTCTGAGCTCAAGAAGGGTAAAAATCACTGCAGCCATCCACAGATCTGGGCTTTGTGGCAGAGACGGAAGCCTCTCTTCAGTGCCAAACACATGAAAGCCTGCTTCAGTCCTTCAGATGTGTTTATACAAACTCCAAGCAGACTTTCATGTGCTTTGCACTGAGGGGAGGCTTCCGTCTCTGCCATAAAGCCCAGAACTTAGGAGGGCTGCAATCCCATGAATGTTCCACTAATGAAACATCCATCCATCCATCTTTTACCACTTTTCCGGAGGTCCGGGTCACGGAGGCAGCAGTTCAAGCAGAGATGCCCAGACTTCCCTCTCCCCAGTCACCTGCTCCAGCTCCTCAGAGGGGACACCAAGGCGTTCCCAGACCAAATGGGAGACGTAGTCTCTCCAGCGAGTCCTGGGTCTGCCCCGGGGTCTCCTACCAGTGAGACATGCCCAAAACACCTCAAGTGGGAGGCGTCCAGAAGGCATCCTGATCAGATGCCCAAACCACCTCAACTGGCTCCTTTCAATGTGGAGCAGCAGTGGTTCTTCTCTGAGCCTCTCCTGGATGACAGAGCTCCTCACCCTATCTCTTAGGGTGAGTCCAGCAATCCTACGAAGAAAGCTCATTTCAGCCGCTTGTATCCACAAGCTCACTCTTTCGGTCATTATTCAAAGCTCGTGACCATAGGTGAGGGTAGGAACATAGATTGACTGGTAAATCAACAGCTTTGCCTTAGAGCTTAGCTCCCTCTTCACCACAATGAACCGGTACAACATCCGCATCACTGCAGATGCTGCAATCCGTCTGTTAATCTCTCGTTCCATTCTCCCCTCACTCATGAATAAGACCCCGAGATACTTAAACTCCTGCAGGAGCTTGTCCCCAACCCAGAGAGGACAATCCACCTTTTTCCAGCTGAGGACCATGGACTCAGACTTGGAGGTGCTGATTCTCATCCCAGCCGCTTCACACTCAGTGGCAAACCGTCCTAGGAAGACCTGTAGGTCATTGCTGGATGAAGCCAACAGGACAACATCATTTGCAAACAACAGAGATGAGATCCTGTGGTCACCAAGCGTGACACCCTCTGTTCCCTGGTTGCGCCTAGAAATCCCTAATGAAACATGCAGTTTTTAAAACTGCACATGCAACATATCACCAGATGTTTAGGATTTTAATAAATAAGGCACTTAGAGTAGTAAGTGTCTCACCAGTTCCTCTCGTGCATACATATTGTCACAATCCGTGATTCTTGTGTGGTCAATCTGCATCATGATGTCTTGACTGCGGTCAACGGCACCTGTCTGACTATAAGAGTAGAAATAAACAGTGTGAAGAAAGAATTTACATGAAGAATCATCTAAACTGTTAAACCACAGGATGAACCAATGGCGTCTTAATGTTTACCTGGTTGCCGTGTAAGAGTATCCAACAAAAGCTAAGTGTACTCCAATAGGAGCTCTGTCCATTACATCAGTCAATGTCTCCTGCAGAAAACAGCAGATTTCACAGTTTTTACACAAGTAACAACCAGCTTAGTTGCTTCCCACATGAAGCTTGGATACAGATCACAAAAACGTGGCACTTGAAAGTCTATTTTTTCCATGGCTTGTAGTTTGTGTTCTTTTGTTATTAAAGATAAGCTTTACATGGGATTTGCAAAGTGCCACGTTGCTCTTCTTTACTCACAGTGGATCATTTGCCTCAGTCTCACCAACTCTCTCCCTATCCTCCTTCACTACAGCCATGAATCTTCTCTGTGGTCTTCCTCTTTTCCTCCTGCCTGGCAGCTTCATCTTCAAGATTCTTTGTCCAATATATCCACTATCCCTCCTCTGAACATGTCCAAACCATCTCAGCTTTGCCTCTCTTACTTCGTCTCCAAACCAGAAAAACTTGAGCTGTCCCTCTGATATACTCATTTCTAATCCATTCCTTCATAGTCACTCCCAGTGAGAATCTTAGCATCTTCAACTCTGCCACCTCCAGCTCTGTCTCCTGTCTTGTTGTCACTGCCACTATCGCCAAACCATACATCATATAGCAGGTCTCACTACTGTCTTGTAAATCTTCCCTTTCACTCTAGCTGCTATCCTTCTGTCAGAAATCACCCCTGACACTCGTCTCCACCCATGACTACCCTGCCTGCAATCTCTTCTTCACCTCTCTTGGATCTGTACGGTGCTTTGGTCATCAAGTGATGAGTAAAAAGCACTACATAAGTAAATGCCATTTACCATTTACTGTCCATTGTTTTGGATGGTTAACCCCAGGTATTTTAACTCATCTACCTTCACTACCTGTACTCCTTGCATCTTCACGGTTACTCCTGCCTGCCTCTCATTCACACACATGTATTCTGTCTTGCTTCTACTGACTTTCATTCCTGTTCTCTCTAGTGCATACCTCCACCTCTCCAGGATCTCTTCCACCTGCTCCCTACTTTCACTACAGATCACAATGTCGTTTGCAAACATCACAGTCCATGGACAATCCTGTCTGACCTCATTTGTCAACCTGTCCATTACCATGGCAACCAAGAAGGGGCTGATCAGAGCCAATCCCTGATGTAACCCCAGCCCCACCATGAGTCCATCTCCACTCCTACAGCACATCTCACTACCGTCTCACTGTCCTCATACATGTTGTGCACCACCCTCACATACTTCTCTGCCACTCCTGACTTCCTCAGACAGTACCACACTTCCTATCTTGGCATCTTATCATATGCTTTCTCTAGATCAACAAAAACACAGTGCAACTCCGGAACTTCTCTATACTTCCCCATCAACACTATAAAGCAAACACTGCATCTGTAGTACTCTTTCTTGGTATGAAACCGTACTGCTGCTCCCTGATTGTCAACTCTCTTCTTAACCTGGTTTAAACAACTCTTTCCCATATTGTCATAGTATGGCTGATCAGCTTTATGCCTCTGTAGTTACTACAGCTCTAAGCACCACCTTTGTTCTTGAAAATTGGTAACACAACACTTCTTCCCCACTCCTTCCTCCACTCTCCCAAGATTGTATGAAACAATCTGGTTAAAAAGTCCACTGCCATCTATCCTAAACATCTCCATACCTCCACAGGTATGTCATCTGGACCAACTGCCTTTCCACTCTTCATCCTCTTCAAAGCTCCCCTCACTTCTGTCGTGCTAATCCTCTGCACTTCTTGATTCACTATCTTTCCCCCATTTCCTCCATCTATCTTCCTCTCTCTCTCTCATTTCTTCATTCATCTGCTTCTCAAAGTAGTCCTTCCATCTTCTCAACACACTCTCACTTGTTAGAACATTACCATCTCTGTCCTTAATCAACCTAACCTGCTGCACATCCTTTCCAACTCAATCTCTCTGTCTAGCCCAGGGGTGTCAAAGTTCCGGCCCGCCAGAGAGTCCAGACCGGCCTGCGTGATGAATTTGCAAAGTGAGAAAATTAAGTAATAGAATACACAGAGCAGCAATTTTTCAGCAAAGTAACTGCTATTCCCAATTTGTTCATTTGGGTCACACAAGAGTAGCAGACGCAAAAGTGATCCCCGATTGGATGGATGCCGGATGAAATGTCATGGTATTTATTGTATTTAATAATTGTTCTTTAAAAATACATTTAACTCCGTGTCTCGCAGCATGGTAGGCGCAAGGGCATGTTCACCACCGGTTCATTGGGGTTCCGGGGGGGGGGGGTTACGCAGAGGTTATACAACAGTTCGCTGTCATTTACCAGATGTTTTTATTGTCACAAAATTTTTTGAATATGTTCAAAACAAGAGAAGCTGCCAGCTGATGACAACCAGCTGTCGGGGTGTTGTGCCAAAAAGTGATGAGTTGCCAGAAACTGATCGGCTTGCTGCGGGAGCGTGCCTTGCTTGGCTAAAACAGTTTCTTTTTGGATTCTGAAGCCGACAGCTGCTTTTGAGCAAAGTGAATGTAATTTTTTGTCCATGCAATTAGCAAAGGTATGTCTGTGTGAGGGATTAGGCATAATTTTAGACCCATGAGTTTTGTGTGACAGTAATCAGATTTGACAGTTTATTGTGTAGCAACTTTTAATAGGTTAAGAAAAGTGTGCTGAAATTAACAAAATCCCTGTATAACGATGTAAAAGTCAATAAAGCTTTTCTTTTCCATGAATACTAGTATTTGTGCATTATTTACCTCCTATAATTATACAGAGGATATAAAAAATCTACACACCCCTGTGCCAGGTTTTTGTGATGCAAAAAAATGAGACCAAGATAAATCATTTCAAAACTTTTCCCCCATTAATGTGACCAATAACCTGTACAACCCAACTGAAAAACAAACTGAAATCTTTTAAGGGGGGGGGGAAACTTACAATAACCTGGTTGGATAAATATGCACACCCTGTTATAACTGGGGATGTGGCTGTGTTCAGAATTAACCATTCACATTCAAACTCATGTTAAATGAGAGTCAGCACACACCTGCCACCATTTAAAGTGTCTCTGATTAACCCCAAATAAAGTTCAGCTGTTCGAGAAGGCTTTTCCTGACATTTTTGCAGTCACATCTTACAGCACAAGCCATTGTCTGCAGAGTGCTTCCAAAGCATCAGAGGGATTTAATTGTTCAAAGGTTTGTCAGGAGAAGGGTACAAATGAATTTCTAAGGCATTAAATACACCATGGAACACAATGAGGGCACTCATTATCAAGTGGAGAAAATATAGCACAACAGTGACGTTATGAAGAACTGGACATCCCTCCAAAATTGATGAAAAGACGAGAAGAAAACTGGTCAGGGAGGCTGCCAAGAGGCCGACAGCAACATTGAAGGAGCTGCAGGAATTTCTGGCAAGTACTGGCTGTTTAGTACATGTGACAACAATCTCCCTTCTTCTTCATGTGTCTGGGCTATGGGGTAGGGTGGCAAGATGGAAGCCTTATCTTACGAAGAAAAACATCCAAGCCCGGCTACATTTTGCAAAAACACATTTGAAATCTCCCAAACACATGTGGGAAAATGTGTTATGGTCCAATGAAACCAGGGTTGAACTTTCTGAACTAATTCCAAAAGGTATATTTGGCGCAAACACAACACTGCTCATCACCAAAAGAACACCATACCTACAGTGAAGCATAGTGGTGGCAGCATTGTACATTGGGGCTGTTTTTCTTCAGCTGGAACTGGGGCCTTAGTCAAGGTGGAGAGAATTATGAACAGTTCCAAATACCAGTCAGTGTTGGTACAAAACCTTCAGGCTTCTGCTAGAAAGCTGAAGATGAAGAGGAACTTCATCTTTCAGCACAACAATGACCCAAAGCACACATCCAAATCAACAAAAGAATGGCTTACCTGAAGAAGATTAAAGTTTTGGAATGGCTCAGCCAGAGTCCAGACCTGAATCCGAGTGAACATCTGTGGGGTGATCTGAAGAGGGCTGTGCACAGGAGATGTCCTCACAATCTGACAGATTTGGAGCATTTTTGCAAAAAATTCCCAGACCAGCTGGGAGACATAGTCTCTCCAGTGAGTCCTGGGCCTGTCATGGGGTCTCCTACCAGTGGGACGTGCCCAAAACACCTCAAGTGGGAGGCATCCTGATCAGATGCCCAAACCACCTCATCTGGCTCCTTTCAAAGTGGAGGAGCAGGGGTTCTACTCTGAGCCTCTCCCCGATGACTGAGCTCCTCACCCTATCTCTACGGGTGAGTCCAGCAATCTTATGGAGAAAGCTCATTTCAGCCGCTTGTATCTGCAATCTCATTCTTTCGGTCATTACCCAAAGCTCATGACCATAGGTGAGGGTAGGAACGTAGATTGACTGGTAAACTGACAGCTTTGCCTTCGAGCTCAGCTCCCTCTTCACCATGATAGACCAGTACATTGTCTGCATCACTACAGATGCTGCTCCAATCCATCTGTCAATCTCTCGTTCCATTCTTCCCTCACTCGTGAATAAGACCCCCAGATACTTAAACTCCTCCACTTGGGGCAGGAGCTTGTCCCCAACCTGGAGAGGACAATTCACCTTTTTCCGACTGAGGATCATGGTGTCAGACTTGGAGATGCTGATTCTCATCCCAGTCACTTCACACTCAGCAGCAAACCGTCCCAGTAAGAACTGTAGGTCATTGCTGGATGAAGCCAAAATGACATCATCTGCAAACAGCAGAGATGAGATCCTGTGGTCACCAAGCATGACACTCTCTGTTCCCTGGCTGCATCTAGAAATCCTGTCCATAAAAATTATGAACAGGATCGGTGACAAAGGGCAGCCCTGGTGGAATCCAACTCTCACTGGGAATGAGTCCGACCGAGTGTTGGCAATATGAACCAAACTCTCACAACAGTTGTATAGAGACCGGATAGCTCGTAACAACAAGCCCGATACCCCATACTCCCGAAACACCCCCCACAAAAAACCATGAGGGACGCCATTGAATGCCTTCTCCAAGTCCACAAAACACACGTAAACTGGTTGGGCAAACTCCTATGAACCCTGAAGGATTCTCGAGTGGGTAAAGAGCTGGTCTGATGTGCCACGGCCAGACCGAAAGCCACACTGCTCCTCCTGAATCCGAGGTTTGACCAACGGCCGGACTCTCCTCACCAGTACCTTGGCATAGACCTTCCCATGGAGGCTGAGGAGTGTGATACCTCTAAAGTTGGAACCCACCCTCGGGTCCCCCTTTTTAAAAAGACAGCCCTACAACATCCAGGGCCTTGAGGTACTCAGGGCGAATCTTGTCCACCCCTGGGGCCCGGCCACCAAAGAGTTTTTTAACCACTTCAGTGACCTCATTTCCTGTGATGGGCGAGTCTTCCCCCTTGTCCACAAGCCCTGCTTCCTCTGTGGAAGGCGTGTTAGTGGGATTGAGGAGATCCTCAAAGTATTCCTCCCACTGCCCGACGATAGCCCCAGTCAAAGTCAGCAATGCCCCATCCACACCATACATAGTGTGGACAGGGAGCTGCTTCCCCCTCCTGAGTCACCGGACAGTTTGCCAGAATTTCTTTGAGGCTGACTGAAAGTCTTGTTCCATGGCCTCACCGAACTCCCACACCCGAGTTTTTGCTTCAGCAACCACCTGAGCTGCACTCCGCTTGGTATGGCAGTACACCTCAGCTGCTTCGGGAGTCCCACAAGCCAACCAAGCTTGATAGGACTCCTTCTTCAGCTTGATGACCCCCTCACCACTGGTGTCCACCACTTGGTTTGGGGGTTGCCACCACGAGATGCACCAACAACATTGCGGCCACAGGTCTGGGCAACCACTTAAACAATGGAGGTGGAGACCATGGCCCATTCAGACTTCATGGCTCAAGACTCCCTTTGAATGTAGTTGAAGATCTATCGGAGGTGGGAGTTGAAGAACTCCCGGAGTATAGCTATTAATAACCACATACATCAATGCAGGGGCCTTAGCTAGACATTCCCAGCACACCCTCACTATACATTTGGGTCTACTAGGTCTCAGTGGCATCCTCCCCTGCCATCGGGTCCAGCTCACCATCACGTGGTGATCAGTTGACATCTCTGCATCTCTCTTTACCCGAGTGTCCAAGACATACGGTCGCAGGTCTGATGACACGATAACAAAATCGATCTATGACCTAGGGTGTCCTGGTGCCAGGTGCACATATGGACACTCTTATGCTTGAACATGGTGTTCATTATGGACAAACTGTGGTTAGCACAGAAGTCCAATAACTGAAAACCATTTGGGTTCAGATTGGGCAAGCTGTTCCCCCCAATCACCCCCTTCCAGGTTTCACTGTCGTTGCCCACGTGCGCACTGAAGTCCCCCAGTAGGCCAATGGAGTCTCCAAGAGGAGCACTCTCCACCACCCCAGTCAGAGACTCCAAAAAGGATGGGTACTCTGAACCATCATTTGGTGCATAGGGACAAATGATGGTCAGGACCCACTTCCCAACCTGAAGGCACAGGGAAATAACCCTTTCATCCACAGGGGAAGGTGGGGGGATACAAGAATACCCACCCCTACTCGCCGCTTCTTGCCTGGGGCAACTCCAGAGTAGCCCAAGCTCCAGCCCCTCTCCAGCAGACTGGTTCCAAAACCAGAGCTGTGTGTTGAGGTGAGGCCGACTATGTCTAGACAAGTACCTCTCAACCTGGTGCACCAGCTCAGACAACTTCCCCACTAGACAGGTGACATTCTATGTCCCAGAAGCCAGTTTCAGAAGCTTGGGATCAGACCACCAAGGTCTCTGCCTTTGATCGCCACCTAATCCACATAGCACCAGACCCCCGTGGCCCCTCCTGCAGGTGGTGAGCCCACTGGAGGGCGGACCCATGTAACTCCTTTGGGCTGAGCCCGGCTGGGTCCCATGGGCAGAAACCCGGCCACCAGGTGCTAGCCATTGAGCCCCTCCTACAGGCCTGACTCCAGGGTGGGGCCCCTGTAACCCCATACTGGGTGGGGTACACTGAATCCTTGCTCTTACATTCATCATGGGAGTCTGTTGGATCATTCTTAGTCCGGCCCTTCACCCAGGACCAGTTTATCTTGGGTGACCCTACCAGAGGCAAATTTCCCCAGACAACATCACTTAATCTTGCACCAATTAAGTGCAATTAGACAATTTCCCATGGCACACCTGACTATTTCTCACAGCACACTGGTTGAAAATCACTGAGCTAAATCATGCCTATCACTGCATGAACTATTGTTTAGTGCTTTGAGATTACCTTTTGTTGTGATTATGTGGTATATCCTGTAAATAAAGTTGAATTAAAGCTGAATTGAATTGCTTATTTGTGTTTGAATAAAGTCTTAAATCACTAACATGAATTAATACCTTAACTAATGGAAATAACACCAGTAAATCAATTAATCAATTGTTAATTAATAGTTAATTCATGCTTATTACTGCATAAATTAATGTTTATTAATCTTTACCTTCTGAACACTCTTCACATACTCTTCCTTCAAGATTACACCTACTTCATTTCTCTTCCTATCTACACCATGGTAGAATGGTTTGAACCCACCTCCAATGCTCTTAGCCTTGCTTCCTTTCCATCTATTACTGGTACACATAGTATATCTACCTTTCCATCATATCAGGCAGCTCTCTCCCTTTACCAGCCATAGTCCCTACATTTAAAATCTCTTCTCTCACCTCTACATTCCTTTCTTTTTCTCTCCCTTTGAACACGGCTCCTCAATCTTCGACCAACAGTAGCCCAGTTTCCACCAGCACCCCGTTGGTTAACAGCACCGGTGGTGGTTGGTGTTAATCTGCGTCTCAACCATTCCAGTATGGAAATGTCATTCATGATGATCCACATATGTGACCCGTGCTGGCAAAATGAGTCGGAATGTGCACCGCATCATTACGAGCTGCAGGCAGGAGAAGTCATAAATCATGACTCTTTCTTTGTTTGCTAGCGGCAAGCCCCAGAAAAAACCCAAGAGTGCCTGGTATCGTTGGAAAGCTTAGAAAACGTATTTTCTAAATACATGTGTTTTTGCAGAAGACATAACTCCCGACCGATCGAACGCGAGTTTTAAACCTCGCCAAAATATAAACAAATCATCTTTTTCTGGTGTCCGTTCTTGCACACTTCCTACAAATTAAATATCATTTTGAAGGTCTTTCAATACAGAATATGGAAAAAACATTACCTCAGTTTTGATAATTTCCTCAACGTGACTCATTTTGCCAGCATGGGTCACATATTTGATTTGGCATAGATTTTATACCAGATGCCCTACCTGACACAACACTCCCCATTTACCCAGGCTTGGGACCGGCACTAGGGGTTCACTGGCTTGTGCCCCCCACCCCATGGTTGGGTTGCCATGTTACTCAACGTTTGTAAAATAATACATTTGATCTTGCACAAAACATATAGTGGAGAAAATCCTTTCAATTCATACCATTTCACTGAGGCCATCATCTATGATGTCAAAGTTGGATGTGTCAGCAGGATTAGTGACTTCAGGCAGGAAGGGAGCAGGGAGTTTATGCAGGGAAGACCAGTCTAATCCACAATAAAATGGATGACTCCTGAAGTCACTGAAACCTTTCCTCCCCAGACGAACTTCTCTCTCACATATCAGTCCAGTTATTAAGGAGCGGGCTGTCTCTGAAATCCCTGGGCCAGATGGAGGAAACTCAAAATACTCCTGAGGATTATAAAATGTAAATACAAGAAAAGAGAATCTTAACTTTGCATATTTTGAGTACTCAGATTTCACATGTTTAAAGCTTTAAGCTCTGACATCCTCAAGGACATACCTGTATATATAGTTTTGAAGACCAAAAAGGCTTGTTAGTACATTACCGTCTTTGTCCTTAATCAACCTAACCAGCTGCAAATCCTTGTCTCGACCTCTCTGTGCAACCAACAGATAAAAGTTCTTTTCTCCATCCTTACCGTCCAGATTTTTCGCCAACTCACTATATGCATTTTCTACATCTCTCTTTGCCTAGATTCCATCTACTCCTGTCAGTTTTGTTCATCTCCTTGACTATTCTACTTTTCTTTGCCAGTTTCTATCTTTGAATACCTTGATGAAGATTTTCAGCCATCCAGGCAGCTAAATTCAATCAGTTCAACTAGATTATAGGATTTTTTTTACTTCTGAAACACTGCACCATTCATCCAAATAGCTTCATCTGTCAGGAATGAATGTACAGAAGAATGCAAACAGACATATACTACCAGTTATTGGTAGTAGTTGATACACACTGACAACATTTAACACCAACCCTTCAATTTCTAGTTTCAAACTCATGATTCAGTATGACTCCCTCTTTACCTCCTGAACAGTCTTCACATAATCTTCCTTCAAGATTACCCCTACTCCATTTCTCTTCCTATCTACACCATGGTAGAAGGGTTTGAATCCATCTCCAGTGGCCCTCATTTATCAAATATGAGTAAGATAAAAAAACTGGTCTTATAATCATCTCGATGCAAAGATTGGTATTTATCAATCTGATCGTGGTTGTAAAGTACACTCAAACAGGCCTAAGCCTGTGTATGCAAAATTTTCAAGTTGCTCACTGTGCAGTTTCAGGTGATCTGTCTGCCTTGTGTTGTATTAAAATGAGTGTTTTAACAACTTATTTTAAAGACTAAAGAGGCTGTCTGTATTAATTATAAAACTTTCCATATGCATTTACAGTTAAAACAGAAATTTACATACACTGTATAAAAAGCCACATACCCCTTTTTTCCTCACTGTTTGATATTACATCAGAGTAAAAGTTTCCTGTCTTAGGTCAGTTAGGATTACCAAAATTATTTCTACTTGCTGAATAATTATTACCTCTGCCAAGGAGGTAATGTTTTCATCCATGTTGGTTTGTTTGTCTGTCAGCGGGATTACGCAAAAACTACTTGACGAATTTGGATGAAATTTTCACTAAAGGTGGCCCTTGGCCTCATGGTGAACCCGTTACATTTTAGTGATGATCCCAGAGTGCATACCTCCACCAAGGAACAACAGCCTTGGTGGAGGTATGCGCTGTCTGAGTGCCCTCTAGTTTCCTTAATCTTTTGAGAATTTTTTATTACTTTCTTCAAAGTTAGAATATCAGGAAGAGAACTGTAGACCTCTACAAGTCTGATTCATCCTTGGGTTCAACTTTCAGATGCCTGAAGGTGCTACGTTTATCTGTTCAAACAATTATATGCAAGTATAAACACCACAGGAATGTCCAGCCATCACACCGCTTTGGAAGGAGACAGATTCTTTGTTCGAGATGAATGTGTTTTGGTGCGAAATGTGTGCATCAACCCCAGAACAAAAGCGAAAGACCTTGTGAAGATGCTAGCTGAAGCTGGTAAAAGAGTGTCATTATCTACAGTGAAAAGAGTCCTGTATTGACATGGGCTGAAAGGCCACTTAGTGAGGAAGAAGCCATTACTCCAGAAGCAACATAAAAAAGGCAGATTACAGTTTGCAAATGCACACTAGGACAAAGACCTTAATTTTTGGAGACATGTCCTGTGGTCTGATGAAACTAAAATTGAACTGTTTGGCTATAATGATCATGACAACACCATCCCAAAAGTGAAGTACAGGGAGAGCAGCATCATGTTGTGGTGGTGGTGCACTTCACAAAATAGATGACATTATGAGGAAAGAACATTATGAGGAAATATTGAAGCAGCATCTCAAGGCAGCCAGGAAGTTAAAGCTTGGGTGCAAATGAGTCATCCAAATGGACAATGACCTGAAGCATACCACCAAATTAGCTACAAAGTGGCTTAAAGACAAAAAAGTCAATGTTTTGGAGTGACCATCACAAAGCCCTGATCTCAGTCCCATAGAACATTTGTGGGCAGAGCCGAAAAGACGTGTGGGAGCAAGGCAGCTTACAAACCTGAATGAGTTACACCAGTTCTGTCAAGAGGAATAGGCCAAAATTCCATCAAACTACTGTGAGAAGCTTGTAGAAGGATACCCAAAATGTTTGACCCAAATCATGCAGTTTAAAGGCAATGCTACGAAATACTAATGAAATGTATGTAAACTTCTGACTTTGTAGACAGTAATAAAAAATTCTTTAAAAAAATTGTTTGACAAATATAAAAATTATTTAGCAAATAGAAATAATCTTGGCAATCCAAACTAACTTAAAACAGGAAAAGTTTAGTCTGATTTAATGTCAAACAGTGAGGAAAAGGTTACTATATATACTGGATTTAAGCAGAAAATCTAAAATATAATTGGTCAGATGTAACCTAAATTAAACATAAAGCTGTGATTGGGCTCAGAGCTTTTCAAGATTGTAATTTTTCTTTTTCCTCTATTAGAGCACCAGAGTGAAGGACGGCACTTCCGGTGTGAGTTCTGTTCTAAATTAATTCTACAGTATAAGATAAACTGCGGTAAATTATCCTAAAAAGATATTTATTTGACTAAGTCTGGTGTTATGTACTAATTAATAACTAGTATCAGTCACAGATTATCTGGCTAACTCCATACCCACAACACAGCAGGCTCCAGATAGATAGATAGATAGATAGATAGATAGATAGATAGATAATGTACATACCAGAGAAAGTGTCTGATTTTCACTTCTGCTGTTGTGAATAAAAGCACCACGGCGCTGATGCATCAGTGCAGACAGACACACACACTCACCCACTGACACACTACTGTATGCCTCGTTTCACTGGGGCATAATAATACTGCACTGGATAAGTACATGCCAGCTGTGGCCAGCTGTGCGCACAGCTTTCCTGAGTGCCAGAGACAACTTCTAAAGTATGAAGTTGTGTCTATTTATGTATTAAATTTTTTTGTTTGACAAGTATGTTTTAAAATGACCAGGCAAACTTTATTCCCACATCCCACTGATGCCTTTAATATAACTGGTGAGCTGCAGCTGCGGCCACGTGCTCCTCTGTTTGGGGCAAAGTCCAACAGCCCCCCCCCCCCCCAAATATAAAGAATTGTGACTATATAGAAAATATAGCCGAGGCTACACAACTTATATCACGGCTGTAAACATTTCAATTATAACCCTCAACTCCAGTTCACACCAAGTTGTTGTGCATCACTGATCATGTTTCAGCCATGGTTCTTTTGCCTTTAATGACACTTTTGAGGTTGCCACACAACACTACTTTATTAAATTTGTACACCTGAATGTGCACCAATTTCCATGTACTTTTGATAAATGAGGGGCAGTTTATCTACCTTCCTTCTCTTCATCATATCAGCTAACTCTCTCCCTATCCCAGTCACACTCCCTACATTTAAAGTCTCTACATTCACCTCCACGTCCTTTCCTTCTCTCTTGCTTCCTCCAAAATTACCTTCCCTTCTAAAAACTCTGGTTTTTCTAGTTGTGCATACAAAATTTATAAATTGCCTTAAAAAACATTTAAGAGTTGCCACACTTTTTTTGAAAGATGGATAAATATGTCAAAAAAAGTTAATTTTAGGATTAAAAACCTGTATTTATATAGCCAGTTTTCAAGTATCAAAGACGACTCAAAGTACTTAGCTAGTAACCATACCAACCCCCCATTCCAAGGGCCCATCAGAGACAGATACTCAGGGACAATTCAGAATCAGCAATTAAACTAACATTAAACTCACACAGCACAGAGAGGACAGCCAAACTCAACACAGAAATACTCCAATCCCTGAGACACTGGGGATTTGAACCAGCAACCTTGTGGGTGTGAGACAACAGAGCTAAGCACAGTACTGTATCTTGCTTTTACAGATGTATGCATTTAACTTCATGTACCTGAAAATGGATGATCTTGGCATATGTTTCAGAGATGGTCTCTGCATAGAAGGGTGTGGTCCCCAGTAGCATCTCATAGGCACAGATACCCAGTGCCCACCAGTCACATTCTGAGCCATAACTACCGCCTTCCTCTACTGCTCTTAAAATCTCTGGAGACAAATAGTCTGGGGTTCCGACTGCTACAGATGAGTGAACCTGTAATAAAATAGATCAGTTGACTAAAAAACAAACAAACAAACAAACTGCAGCTTTGGTTTTAAATTATGTTGATAAACAATACAAAACTTTGAATTCTACAGTTGCTTGGAACCCAACAATCACCCTGTGCAGCTATCTTGTTTGCGTCAAAGAATGTTTCTGGTTAACATTTAAAACAAGGTATATTTTTTCTTGTGTCTTTCCAAATACATTAACAGGGTGATGAGTTCTGGACACATTTCCATTTCTCCTGTGTGCACTTCTTTGCTGAAATAACAAGAGCAACTTCTGCAAGCCACACTTTACATATTCATTAAGGCAAATATGGAAAATGCACAATGCACTCTTTTTTGCTCATTTATAGTATGCAATTCACATTGTGTGACCTTCGTAATCAGTTTGCTCCATTTTTTGCACGTTTGGAACTTTCCCTTTAGCAAATAATTCCTTGGAATTCAGTCACTAATAAAACGCAGAATAAGGGAACATCGAGTTGCTATCATCATGCAATAGTCCATTTAATTTTTTCCCCAAACATGACCAGATGTTAGTGCCCAAACTTTACCAAATAGAGAAGTTCAGTATAACAATGCAGTAGGACCTTTAAAAGTTTAATGACTCATTTGAAATACCTACAGTCATGTGACAGGTTCTCCCTAAACAGTGAACAAGTGCTGCAGCCTGAAAGTTGTGTTTTCAAGTTCTCTTTTAGCAGTGAGTTTCTGTTAATAAAATTCTTTCCTTTACGATGCAGTAGTACCTTGTTTAGCCCAGAAAAATCTAAATATTTGATGATACTAAAGTTGTAAATTTACATGAAATCATTCACAAGTATAATGCACTCAGCCAAAATGCAAACCCACTGCTTTTGCAGCCCTATATATTTAAAACCTTGACCTTTGACCTTCTGACCCCAAACCCACAATTCTAGGTCAGGGTCTCAGGGTGAACCTGTGTTTCCAAGTTTGGTGACCATACCTGTCTTTGGTGAAGAGATATAGTTTATATGGCATTCTGAAATTGACCTTTGACCGTCTGGCGTCAATAATATAGCCATAGGTGCTAGTCCCAAGGTCAACCTATGTACCAAGTGTGGTGGCTGTAGCTTCTTTCACCACCACAAATGGCACTGGCTGCTCTGCTCACATCAACTCATCAGTGTGGGTAAATAAAAAAAAAAAAAAAACAGCATTCCCTGATAGTGCAATTTTATAAATTTGCACAATGAAAAAAGACAATATGTGATAAAAAAAAATTGTTTTATACTATGTCTAACTTTTTGTTTTTTTTAAACAGCTACTATATTTTTGCTTATTTTTTCTCATTTTCGTTAGTTTGTTTTTGTTGTACTTGTATTAGAAAAGTATTCATTCTTACCATTCCGTCCTCTGGGAGCCTCAAACATGAACCAAAGTCCCCAAGTCTTATATGCCCATCTGCAGTCAGCAGGATGTTGTCAGGCTTGATGTCTCTGTGTAAGAAAGTCGCCAAAGTAGGTCATATTCACCTACATACTGAACGTGTATAGGTAGGTGATGTAAAAAAATTAGATCACAATAAATCATTTGTGTCTTAAAGCTTCTAAAATTCAACTTAGATGAAAAACAAACAAGTCACTTCAGATTATTAGTTTAAGGGTGGGTAAACTTATGCAACCACTTATTTGAAGTTTTTTTTTAAATTTTTTATGTTTGTTTTTTAATTTCACTCAACAAAATGTTTTGTCATTAATTCTAAATCTACTGACAACCCCTCCCTACTTTGGGAGACATCTAAGGTGTATATTAGGGGTTTAATCAGAGCTTATTCATCTGCTAAAAAAGGAAAACATTTACAACAGCAAATAAAACTTGAAAAAGAGCTAGCTGAGATTAAAAGAGCACTTTTCAGATCCCTTACTGCTACAGAGAAAATGTGCTGTGCCTGCTGCTTTGGACTCCATTTTGACCCATCAGGCTAAAAGTGCCATCCTTTTTACAAAGCAAAGGGTTTATGAACATTGTGATAAGCCTAACAAATATCTGTCTCGCTTAATTAAAGTTAACTTGGATCCTCATATAATATCTTCCATTTTAGATGCAAATTTAGATCATCATTTTGATAGTAAAAATTATTAATGATACCTTTAGGGAGTTCTATACAGGTTTATATAAATCAGACCATTCACTCAGAGCCTTAGAAAATATGAAATCCTTTTTGAGAGACATAACCCTTCCTATGATTTCTGATCTCAAAAAGCTGAGCAAGATGCTCCTATTTCAAAAAGTGAGGTTCTATCAGCAATCAAAAGACTGTAGTCGGGTAAACCCCCAGGACCAGACGATTTGAGTTGTGAATTTTATAAAGAGTTTCATCATAGTCATAGACCCCTTTCTGGAACGTTCTTTTATTTCCGGCAGCCTTCCCTACTCATTAAGAGAAGCTGATATTTCTTTAATTTTGAAAAAGGGAAAATGCTCTGAAGATTGTTCAGCATACAGAATCATTGCGCTTTTAAATGAAAATGTCAAATTATTATCTATAGTATTGCCATTACAATTAGAAAAAGTTTTGCCCACTATTCTCAGGGAAGACCAGACGGGTTTTATTCAAGGTAGGAATTCTAGTTATAATGTTAGGAGGCTTTTAAATATTATTTACCTTTGTCACACACAAGAAATTGATAGTATAATTATCTCATTAGATGCAGAGAAGGCCTTGCCTGTTTTTAACATAATTTTAACTTGGGCAAAAATTTTACTACATGGGTCAAAATTTTATACAATGAACCTTTCGCATCAGTCACTACTAATGTTTATAGATCAAATGGCGTACTACTTACATAATTGCTCAACATGTCAAGGTTACCCTCATAGTCCAGTCTTGTTTGCCCTTGTAGTGGAACCTCTGGGTGAGGCCATTAGGCAGGACTGTCATGATCAGGCGAGCGTGCCTCCCCCCTCTCTTCCTGTCTCTATTTTTCTGGTTCCGGAGCTCATCAAGCGCATCTGTGTGATTACACACTTGCTACCTCTTGATTCACCAGCGTATTTAAGGGCCAGTGTGTGAAGGGTTCTCCGCTGGATCGTTGGGTTTGATGCCACCTCCAGCTGTGTTTGCTCACTCGCCTGAATCATCTACCTTCAGGACAACGGCTTCTCCACCCAGGTCCTCCAATCACTCCTCCTCCTTCCCTGCTGTCATTAATTCACTGTCTCCTCTCCCACGCTGTGGTCACAGCCAGGCTGTCTGCCAGTATCGCAGCATGTAATTCCAGCGTGCAACTATTTTCCTGGATATACTTTGGCTTCTTGGTTGCAGGTTTCATTAATTGTAGTGTGTGTATATATTCATTAAGTTAGCGTGTTTTGTATAGGGATTGGGCTTTCATTAAAGTGGTATAACTTTTCATCTATGTCTGTGTGTTCTTCTGAAGCAGTTGCCTTGCACTTAAGCCTCCTCAAAATCTCAAACCATGACAGAACGATCCAGCCAGGATCAAGGCTTAGTGGGCACTAACTCAGAACAGTCAGTGCTCTCGTGTTTGGAAGCCACGGAGCACCAGGTCATGCTTTTGTCTGAGCAGCTCCGAACTATCACCCAACAAGTGACCACTGCATCAAAGCATTTGTGTCGGCTTCCTGGTGCAGCTGCTCCCCATCCCGCACCTGCTGTCCCAGTAGTCCCTGTTTTCCGCAGGACCATCTCCGTCTCCACATCTGCCCCCTATGGGGGGGAGGTGGGGGGATGTAAGGGGTTCCTGTTACACTGCCGGATGTATTTTCAGCAGGTGGAGGGGGAATACAGGGATGATTCGGCCAAAATACAGTTCCTGACCCTGTTACTCCATGACCGGGCACTCAAGTGGGCTCAGTCCATCTTGAGTGGTCGGGAAGGGGCCCGATATACTTTTGAACGTTTCGTTCAGGAATTCACCCAGGCATTTGATCACACAGAGAGCGAGGGTAACATCACTTGCCAGTTGCTGGGGCTTCAGCAGGGGAGTCGGTCAGTTGCCGACTACTCTGTCGAGTTCCGGGTCGCTGCGGCAGACTCCGAGTGGACTGACGCTGTGCTACGTAGCGTCTTCTTCTGGAGTTTGAATACCAACTTCCGTGATGAACTGGCTATTTGGGTGATCCCCTCCTCTTTGGATGAACTGATCGCCCAGGCAGTGGCCCTTGACAACCGGTTCTGGGAGTGCGTTAGAGAGCAGAGGACTGCTGCTTCCTTGCCTGCCCCACGGCTGGTTCCCCCGCCCCATCACATGGCATTCACGGTGCCACCACCGGAGCCGATGGTCCTGGCTAGGACTCATCTGACTCTGGAGGAGGCGGGGGCATGCATGTACTGCGGGACAACTGATCATGCCATCTCCAAATGCTCGGCCAAAAAGAACCGGCCTGTCAGCAACCGTGGGGGGTCTGGCGGGAGGTTCTTCTCGAAATTCCCCCAGCTGTTTTACACTCCCAGCTCTTATCCAGTTACCGGAAGCTGAGAGTAAAACCTCCGCTCTGGTGGATTCCAGAGTGGAGCAAAACATCATTCATCAGGAATTGATTCAAAAATTTCAGATTCCCACCAGGAACCCCCCGACACCCATAAATGTCTCCGCCTTATCTGGTTGTAGTCTTGCGATGGTGACCCGACAAACTGAGCCCATTTCGGTCATTTTGTCCAGTAACCACTGCAAGGCAATCCAGTTTTTTGTGCTGCCACAATTTTCCGCCTCCATGATTTTGGGGTACAGTATCTGTGGCTTCACAAGCATAATCCCATAATCAACTGGGCCCAGGGTTCAATTTCTTCCTGAGTTTCATTCTGTTTGTTGTTGTGTCTCTGCTGCTTGTTCACCCTCTCTTCCTCTGTCCTCCCCTTCGGCTGAGCTGGCGGATCTCAGTCTCGTGTCAAAGGTCTACCATGACTTAGGGGAGGTCTTTAGCAAGTCGAGGGCCCTTTCTTTGCCACCTCATTGGTCCTATGACTGCGCAATCGACCTCCTTCCGGGTGCGTGGGTGCCATTCAGCTGGCTCTACAGTTTATCTGGGCCGGAGAGGGAAGCGATGGAGAGCTACATTAAAGACTCCCTTAGCGCCGGCCTTATCCGCCCGTTGTCTGCTCCTATTGGCGCGGGGTTCATTTTTGTAGGTAAAAAGGACGGCACCTTGCGGCCATGCATTGATTATCACAAGCTTAATTTTTTCACCGTTAAGGATAAATACCTGTTGCCGCTCATTAATTCGGCCTTTGAACTCCTCCAACAGGCATAGGTATACACTAAGTTCAATCTCCGGAACGCATATCATTTGGTATGTATCCGCGAGGGGGATGAATGGAAGACAGTGTTTAAAATTCATATCTGGTCATGCCCTTTGGCCTGACCAACGGCCCCGCCATCTTCCAGCATTTAATCAATGATGCCCTCTGGGACATTGTGAACAATTTTGTTTTTGTTTACTTAGATGACATATTATTTTTTTCTCGCATGCTGGAGGAACATGTGGTCCATGTCCGGACTGTCCTGCAGCGGCTGCTCGAGAACCAGCTTTTTGTGAAAGCTGAGAAGTGTGAGTTTACTACCTGCTCCACTTCTTTCCTGGGGTTTACCGTTGGCAGGGGCATGTTAAAGGCCGACCTGGAAAAGATTCAGGCGGTAGTAGATTGGCCTACCCCCAAACCAGGAAGGAGCCCCAACGCTTGTTGGGTTTTGCCAATTTCTACCGCCGGTTCATTCAGGACTAAAGCAAAATTGCTCTGCCCCTGACCCAGCTTACCTCTATCAAGAGCCCATTCAAATGGTCCGAGGCCGCTGAGCGGGCTTTTGCTTCACTTAAAGAGAAATTTACCATTGCGCCTATCTTGGCACAGGTAGACCCCCAAGCTCAGTTCGTGGTTGAGGTGGATGTGTCTGATTTGGGGGTGGGCCATTCTGGCTTCGATCAGAAGCTCCACCCGTGCGTGTTTTTCTCTCGGCGGCTGTCCCCAGCTAAGAGAAATTACGACGTAGGAGACCACGAACTGCAGGCCATTAAATTGGCGCTGGAGGAGTGGAGACACTGGTTGGAGGGAGCCAATAAGCCAGTGATGGTCTGGACTGATCACAAAAATTTAGAATATCTCAGATCAGCCAGATGCTTGAATGCCCGACAGGCTCAGTGGGTCATTTTTTCTTAGATTTAACCTCTCCATCACATATCGCCCAGGGTCTCGCAACATCACCATCCCGCCAGTTTTCCTCCGACTCCTCTCCTATTCTCTCTCCTACAGCCACTACTGCCCTCCCGGACACAATCCTGCCCTCCTCCTGTATTTTGGGGACCCTTTCTTGGGATATCGAGCAGAGGGTCTGGCAGGCCCAGTCAGTGGAACCTGGCCCCAAGGGAGGCCCATCCAACAAGCTGTATGTGCCCTCCTCCCTTCACGGTGACGTCATCCAGTGGGGGCACACAAGTTTTTTTTGCCTGTCATCCTGGCATCACTCACACTATTGAACTAATTCAGTGTGTGTTTTGGTGGCGTTTCCTTAGGTCGGACGTTAAGGACTATGTGAAGGCCTGCCACACTTGTATCGCCAACAAGTCAGACTCTTCTCCTCCAGCCGGTGTCCTCCACCCACTCCCCATCCCTTCCTGCCCCTAGTCCCATATCACTATTGACTTCGTCTCGGGCCTCCCTCAAACTCAAGGCAACACCGTCATTCTCACTATCACCGATTGCTTCTCCAAGGCTGTTCATCTGGTTCCCCTTCCTGGTCTCCCTTCTGCTGCCGAGATGGCCAACCTCCTGTCTATCCACGTCATCCAACTACATGGCTTTCCCATAGACATTGTCTCTGATCAAGGGCCATAGTATACCTCACGGGTGTGGAAAGCATTCTGTTGGTCCTTGGGTACCTCTGTCAGCCTCACTTCCGGTTATCACCCCCAGAGCAATGGTCAGGCCGAGCATGCAAACCAGTCCTTGGAGGCCACTCTGAAGTGTGTAGCATCCTGCAGCCCATCTGCCTGGAGTTCCCACCTGACCTGGGTGGAATATGCACTCAACTCTGCCGTCTCCTCCACTATGGGGCTAACTCTTTTCGAGGCCGCCATGGGGTACACACCACCACTGCTACCCATGATGGAGAGGGAGATTGTGGTACCTTCTGTGGAGGCCCACGCACGTCACTATTGCTGCCTCTGGAGATCCACTCGGGGAGCTCTTCAATGATCGTCTAAGTGGAACTGCCTGTATGCCAACCGTAGGCGTATGGCGGCGCCAAAATACTCTGTGGATCAGAGGGTCTAGTTATTCATGGAGAAGGTGCCGGTGAAGACGGACTCATGTAAGCTGTCCCCACGCTTTCTGGGCCCATTCCTGATCTCCTGTATCATCATTGACGTCACCGTCCGGTTGAAGTTGCCTCCATCTCTCTGTATCCATCTTACCTTCCACGTTTTTCAAATCAAGCCTCTCTCTGTCAGCCCCCTGCCTCCTCCTCCAGAAACCCCTCCACCTCCCTGGGTCATCGATGGACATACCACCTACACTGTTCAGCGGATTCTGGACGTACACCGTCGAGGCCGGGGTCTGCAGTACTTGGTGCACTGGAAGGGGTATGGTCCGGAGGAGAACACTTGGATTCCACGATCCTATTTCCATGACAATGGTATTTTACGGGCGTTCCACCTCACCCATCCACAGAAGCCCGGGGGTCCGCCAGGAGGTATCCCTTGGAGGTGGGGGACTGTTATGATCAGGTGAGCGTGCCTCCCCCTCTCTTCCTGTCTCTATTTTCCCAGCTCTGGAGCTCATCAAGCGCACATGCGTGACTACACACCTGCTACCTCCTGATTCACCAACGTATTTAAGGGCCAGCGTGTGAACAGCTCTCCGCTGGATCGTTGGGTTTGATGCCGCCTCCAGCAGTGTGTCTCCGGGGCTGTGTTTGCTCACTCGCCTGAATCATCTACCTCCAGGACAACAGCTTCTCCACCCAGGTCCTTCAGTCACTCCTCCTCCTTCCCTGCTGTCATTAATTCACCGTCTCCTCTCCCACGCCGTGGTCACTGCCGGGCTCTCTGCCAGTATTGCCGCATGTGACTCCAGCGTGCAACTATTTTCTTGGATATAGTTTGGCTTCTTGTTTGCAGGTTTCATTAATTGTGGTGTGTGTATATATTCATTAAGTCAGCGTGTTTTGTATAGGGATTGGGTTTTCATGAAAGTGGTGTAACTTTTCATCTGTATCTGTGTGTTCTTCTAAAGTGGTTGCCTTGCACTTAAGCCTCCTCAAAATCTCAAATCATGACAAGGACCCAATAATAATGGGTATAAATGTAGTTGGAGATAAACACAAAATTTCTCTGTATGTAGATGACATTTTGCTTTTTGTGTCAGAACTTGGGATCTCTGTCCCTGGCTTTGTTGATATTAATTTATTTGGGACCTTTTCTGGTTACAAAATAATTTTTAAAAAGTCCTTAGCTATGCCAATGGGCAACCCAAGAGAGAGAACTAACTCCCTAGTTTTTTTTTTTTTTTTTTTTCCCATTTCAATGGTCCATGTCAGGTTTTGCCTATCTGGGCATACAGATTATAACCATGTTTCATGATTTGCTTGAAGTCAACTTTAATTCTCTTCTGGATACTATAAAGAATAATTTGCAAAGATTGTCTCCTCTTCTCCTCTCATTATTTGGCAAAATGTCCGTTTCCACATCCTCACGGGTGTGGAAAGCATTCTGTTGGTCCTTGGGTACCTCTGTCAGCCTCACTTCCGGTTATCACCCCCAGAGCAATGGTCAGGCCGAGCATGCAAACCAGTCCTTGGAGGCCACCCTGAAGTGTGTAGCATCCTGCAGCCCATCTACCTGGAGTTCCCACCTGACATGGGTGGAATATGCACTCAACTCTGCCGTCTCCTCCACTATGGGGCTAACTCTTTTCGAGGCCGCCATGGGGTACACACCACCACTGCTACCCATGATGGAGAGGGAGATTGTGGTACCTTCTGTGGAGGCCCACGCACGTCACTATTGCTGCCTCTGGAGATCCACTCGGGGAGCTCTTCAGTGATCGTCTAAGTGGAACTGCCTGTATGCCAACCGTAGGCGTATGGCGGCGCCAAGATACTCTGTGGATCAGAGGGTCTAGTTATCCATGGAGAAGGTGCCGGTGAAGACGGACTCATGTAAGCTGTCCCCACGCTTTCTGGGCCCATTCCTGATCTCCTGTATCATCATTGATGTCACCGTCCGGTTGAAGTTGCCTCCATCTCTCTGTATCCATCCTACCTTCCACGTTTTTCAAATCAAGCCTCTCTCTGTCAGCCCCCTGTCTCCTCCTCCAGAAACCCCTCCACCTCCCTGGGTCATTGATGGACATACCACCTGCTAATGATTCGGCTTCCGTGTGGAGAGGACTGAGGCAGATCACCAACTATCGGCCTCAGGCTCCTAAAGGTCAGGATGACAAAGCCCTTTGTCAGAGACTGTCCCAACACTATGCCCGTTTTGACACCTCGTCATCTGTGTCCAACTCCCCCCCTCCCTCCAGCTCCACAGCCTCCACATTCCCTACTTCATTTAAGGCACCCCCCCCCCCCACCTCCCCCCCTCCCCTTATCATCAGTGAGCAGGATGTGCTCAAACAGTTCTCCAGACTGAACCCGCGCAAGGCCCCCGGCCCAGACGGCGTGTCTCCCTCCACCCTGAGACTCTGTGCGAAACAGCTGGCTCCTGTATTCACAGACATTTTTAACACCTCCCTTAAGTTATGCCACGTGCCATCCTGCCTCAAATCCTCCACCATCATCCCTGTCCCCAAGAAGCCACGGATCACTGGACTTAATGACTACAGACCTGTAGCGCTCACCTCTGTAGTCATGAAGTCCTTTGAGCGCCTGGTCCTGTCCCACCTCAAGTCCATCACCACCCCTCTCCTGGACCCGCTGCAGTTTGCCTACCGAGCCAACAGGTCTGTAGACGATGCAGTCAACCTGGCCCTCCACTCCATCCTGCAGCACCTGGACTCCCCGGGAACCTACGCCAGGATCCTGTTTGTGGACTTCAGCTCCGCATTCAACACCACCCGCCCCGCTCTGCTCCGGGACAAGCTGTCCCTGCTCAACGTGCCTGACTCCCTCTGCAGGTGGATCATCGACTTCCTGACGGACCGGAGGCAGCATGTGCGGCTGGGAAAGACTGTCTCAGACTATACTAGCATCAGCACCGGATCACCCCAGGGCTGTGTACTTTCCCCCCTACTCTTCTCCCTTTACACCAACTCCTGCACCTCCAGCCACCAGTCTGTCAAGTTGATCAAGTTTGCGGACGACACCACCCTCATCGGGCTCATCTCCAACGGCGACGAGTCCGCCTACAGGAGAGAGGTGGCCCAGCTGGCGTCCTGGTGCAGCAATAACAACCTGCAGCTGAACGCTCTGAAGACAGTGGAGATGATTGTAGACTTCAGGAAAGTCACTACTCCTCTGCCCCCCCTCACCCTCTCAGGCTCTCCCATCACCACTGCTGATTCCTTCCGCTTCCTAGGCACTACCATCACCAGGGACCTCAAATGGGAGCTGACCATCAGCTCACTCATCAAAAAAGCCCAGCAGAGGATGTTCTTCCTGCGGCAGCTGAGGAAGCTCAAGCTACCCACCAAGATGTTAGTGCAGTTCTACACAGCCATCATCGAGTCCATCCTCACCACCTCCATAACCGTGTGGTACGCAGGAGCCACTGCCAGGGACAGACTAAGGCTGCAGCGCGTCGTGCGCACTGCTGAGAAGGTGATCGGCTGCAAGCTCCCATCTCTCCAGGATCTGTACATCTCCAGGACCCGGAGGCGTGCTGGCCGGATCATAGCCGATCCCTCACACCCTGGTCACGTACTGTTTGCCCCCCTCCCCTCTGGTAGAAGACTTCGGTCCATCCAGACTAAAACCTCCCGTCACATGAACAGCTTCTTCCCCTCTGCCATTAGACTGCTGAACACTAAGTGACTCTCGTGCACCATGTACAGCAGCTCAACCAGACTCATGTCAATCATCACTGTTTTCTTCCTGCATTACCGACTGCACTATATAGTTCTCTACAGTATCTGCTGCTGGCTAATATATATTTTAACTGTTGACCAGTATCACTTAATCTTATCCTACACTTTATTACATGTATAGTTTATTTCTCTTATCTTATCATGTTTAATGTTGCAGCATTGTACCGAGACAAATTCCTAGTTTGTGTACTACATGAACAATGGCAATAAACCTGATTCTGATTCTGATTCTGATTCTGATTCTGACCTACACTGTTCAGCGGATTCTGGACGTACACCGTCGAGGCCGGGGTCTGCAGTACTTGGTGCACTGGAAGGGGTATGGTCCGGAGGAGAACACTTGGATTCCACAATCCTATTTCCATGACAATGGTATTTTACGGGCGTTCCACCTCACCCATCCACAGAAGCCAGGGAGTCCGCCAGGAGGTGTCTCTTGGGGGTGGGGGACTGTTATGATCAGGTGAGCGTGCCTCCCCCTCTCTTCCTGTCTCTATTTTCCCAGCTCTGGAGCTCATCAAGCGCACATGCGTGACTACACACCTGCTACCTCCTGATTCACCAACGTATTTAAGGGCCAGCGTGTGAAGAGCTCTCCGCTGGATCGTTGGGTTTGATGCCGCCTCCAGCAGTGTGTCTCCGGGGCTGTGTTTGCTCACTCGCCTGAATCATCTACCTCCAGGACAACAGCTTCTCCACCCAGGTCCTTCAATCACTCCTCCTCCTTCCCTGCTGTCATTAATTCACCGTCTCCTCTCCCACGCCGTGGTCACTGCCGGGCTCTCTGCCAGTATTGCCGCATGTGACTCCAGCGTGCAACTATTTTCTTGGATATAGTTTGGCTTCTTGGTTGCAGGTTTCATTAATTGTGGTGTGTGTATATATTCATTAAGTTAGCGTGTTTTGTATAGGGATTGGGTTTTCATGAAAGTGGTGTAACTTTTCTTCTGTATCTGTGTGTTCTTCTAAAGTGGTTGCCTTGCACTTAAGCCTCCTCAAAATCTCAAATCATGACAAGGACCCAATAATAATGGGTATAAATGTAGTTGGAGATAAACACAAAATTTCTCTGTATGTAGATGACATTTTGCTTTTTGTGTCAGAACTTGGGATCTCTGTCCCTGGCTTTGTTGATATTAATTTATTTGGGACCTTTTCTGGTTACAAAATAATTTTTAAAAAGTCCTTAGCTATGCCAATGGGCAATTCAAGAGAGAGAACTAACTCCCTAGTTTTTTTTTTTTTTTTTCCCATTTCAATGGTCCATGTCAGATTTTGCCTATCTGGGCATACAGATTATAACCATGTTTCATGATTTGCTTGAAGTCAACTTTAATTCTCTTCTGGATACTATAAAGAATAATTTGCAAAGATTGTCTCCTCCTCTCATTATTTGGCAAAATGTCCGTTATTATAATGAACATTTTGCCAAGGATTTTGTACCTCTTGCAGATGATTCCTTAGCTTCTATCAAACAAGGTACAGAAGCTGCATAACGATTGGCTGAACTATTTCTTCAGGAACAAAAGAAAGCCTAGATTAAAACTTTCAAAGCTACAGCTTTCCAGCTCAAAAGGAGGTTTAGATGTCCCCAACATTAGATGGTACCAATTAGCATCACAGCTTTGGTTTAAAGCAGAATAAGTTAAAGGAAATTCAACATCTGCTTGGTTAGCTTAGAAAGGTCACGGATTTCTGGATCCCTATTGGGCTTTTTGTCTAAAACACTGAAAGTAGCCAGGAGATACTATAATAACAATTCTGTCATTTGCAATACTCTGAAAGCATGGTTTATGATTTGAAAATTTCAGGGGAGATGTAATGTGGGTTTACTCCGGGATTTCTTCGGTTTCCTCCCACATGCCAAAAACATGCCATCCATCCATCCATCCATCCATCCATCTTCTACCGCTTTTCCGGAGGTCCGGGTCGCGGAGGCAGCAGTTCAAGCAGAGAAGTCCAGACTTCCCTCTCCCCAGCCACCTGCTCCAGCTCTTCAGAGAGGATACCAAGGCGTTCCCAGACCAGC
Source organism: Pholidichthys leucotaenia (assembly GCA_020510985.1). Lineage (NCBI taxonomy): Eukaryota > Metazoa > Chordata > Actinopteri > Cichliformes > Pholidichthyidae > Pholidichthys > Pholidichthys leucotaenia. The sequence goes on from CM035839.1 coordinate 207,933,892, forward strand.
TGGGAGGCATAGTCTCTCCACCGAGTCCTGGGTCTGCCCCGGGGTCTCCTCCCAGAGGGACGTGCCTGAAACATCTCAAGTGGGAGGCTTCCAGGAGGCATCCTAATCAGATGCCCATACCACCTCAACTGACTCCTTTCAATGTGGAGGAGCAGCGGTTCTACTCTGAGCCTCTCCCGGATGACTGAGCTCCTCACCCTATCTCTGAGGGTGAGTCCAGCAATCCTATAGAGAAAGCTCATTTCAGCCGCTTGTGTCCGCGATCTTGTTCTTTCGGTCATTACCCAAAGCTCGTGACCATAGGTGAGAGTAGGAACGTAGATTGACTTGTAAATCGACAGCTTTGCCTTAGAACTAAGCTCCCTCTTCACCACAACAGACCAGTACAACGTCCGCATCACTGCAGATGCTGCTCCGATCCGTCTGTCAATCTCTCGCTCCATTTTCCCCTCACTCGTGAACAAGACCCCAAGATACTTAAAGTCCTCCACTTGGGGCAGGAGCCTGTCCCCAACCCAGAGAGGACAATCCACCTTTTTCCGGCTGAGGACCATGGACTCGGACTTGGAGGTGCTGATTCTCATCCCAGCCGCTTCACACTCAGCGGCAAACCGTCCCAGCAAGAGCTGTAGGTCATTGCTGGATGAAGCCAGCAGGACAACATCATCTGCAAAAAACAGAGATGAGATCCTGTGGTCACCAAGCATGACACCCTCCGTTCCCTGGCTGCGCCTAGAAATCCTGTCCATAAAAATTATGAACAGGATCGGTGACAAAGGGCAGCCCTGGCAGAGTCCAACTCTCACTGGGAATGACTCCGACCGAGTGTTGGCAATACGAACCAAACTCTCACAACGGTCGTACAGAGACCGAATAGCTTGTAACAACAAGCCCGATACCCCATACTCCCGAAGCACCCCCCACAAAAAACCATGAGGGACGCGGTCAAATGCCTTCTCCAAGTCCACAAAACACATGTAAACTGGTGGGCAAACTCCCATGAACCCTCAAGAATGCTCGAGAGGGTAAAGAGCTGGTCCAATGTGCCACGGCCAGGACGAAAACCACATTGCTCCTCCTGAATCCGAGGTTCGACCAACGGCCGGACTCTCCTCTCCAGTACCTTGGCATAGACCTTCCCAGGGAGGCTGAGGAGTGTGATCCCTCTAAAGTTGGAGCACACCCTCCGGTCCCATTTTTTGAAGAGAGGAACCACCACCCCGGTTTGCCATGCCAAAGGCACTGCCCCCGACCTCCACGCAATGTTGCAGAGGCATGTCAACCATGACAGCCCAACAACATCCAGGGCCTTGAGGTACTCAGGGCGAATCTTGTCCACCCCCGGGGCCCGGCCACCAAGGAGACTTTTAACCACCTTGGCGACCTCAGCCCCTGTGATAGGCGAGTCATCCCCCCATCCCCAAACCCTGCTTCCTCTGTGGAAGGCGTATCAGTGGGATTGAGGAGATCCTCGAAGTATTCCTTCCGCCACCCGACGATATCCCCAGTCGAAGTCAACAGTGTCCCATCCGCACCATACACAGTGAGGACAGGGAGCTGCTTTCCCCTCCTGAGGCGCCGGACAGTTTGCCAGAATCTCTTTGAGGCCGACCGAAAGTCTTATTCCATGGCCTCACCGAACTCCTCCCATACCCGGGTTTTTGCTTCAGCAACCACCCGAGCTGCACTCCGCTTGGCCTGCCGGTACACCTCAGCTGCTTCGGGAGTCCCACAAGCCAACCAAGCTTGATAGGACTCCTTCTTCAGCTTAATGGCCCCCCTCACCACTGGTGTCCACCACTTGGTTCGGGGGTTGCCACCACGAGATGCACCGACCACCTTGAGGCCGCAGCTCTGGGCTGCCGCTTCAACAACAGAGGTGGAGAACATGGCCCATTCAGACTCCATGTCTCCAGACTCCCTCGGAATGTGGTTGAAGTTCTTCCGGAGGTGGGAGTTGAAGACCTCCCGGACAGGGGCCTCAGCCAGACATTCCCAGCACACCCTCACTATACGTTTGGGTCTACCAGGTCTGAATGGTTTCCTCCCCTGCCATCGGATCCAACTCACCACCAGGTGGTGATCAGTTGACAGCTCTGCACCTCTTTTTACCCGGGTGTTCAAGACATACGGTCGCAGGTCTGATGACACGATAACAAAATCGATCATCGACCTGCGACCTAGGGTGTCCTGGTGCCAAGTGCACATATGGACACCCTTATGCTTGAACATGGTGTTCGTTATGGACAGACTGTGGTTAGCACAGAAGTCCAATAACTGAACACAACTCGGGTTCAGATCGGGCAGGCCATTCCTCCCAATCACCCCCCTCCAGGTTTCACTGTCGTTGCCCACGTGTGCATTGAAGTCCCCCAGTAGGACAATGGAGTCTCCAAGAGGAGCACTCTCCAGCACCCCAGTCACAGACTCCAAAAAGGGTGGGTACTCTGAAACATCATTTGGTGCATAGGCACAAATGATGGTCAGGACCCGTTTCCCAACCCGATGGCACAGGGAAGCAACCCTTTCGTCCACCAGGGAAAACTCCAATATAGAGGCAGCAAAGTGGGGGGATACAAGAATACCCACCCCTGCTCGTCACCTCTCGCCCGGGGCAACTCCAGAAAAGGCCAAGCTCCAGCCCCTCTCCAGGAGACTGGTTCCAGAACCGGAGCTGTGTGTTGAGGTGAGGCCGACTATATCTAGCCGGTATCTCTCAACCTCGTACATCAGCTCAGGCTCCTTCCCCACCAGAGAGGTGACATTCCACGTACCAAAAGCCAGTTTAGAAAGCTTGGGATCAGTCCGCCAAGGTCTCTGCCTTTGACCGCCACCTAATCCACATAGCACCGGACCCCCATGATCCCTCCTGCAGATGGTGAGCCCACTGGAGGGCGGACCCATGTAACTCCTTCGGGCTGAGCCCGGCCGGGTCCCATGGGTGGAAACCCAACCACCAGACGCTAGCCTTCGAGCCCCTCCCCCAGGCCTGGCTCCAGGGTGGGGCCCCGGTAACCCCATACCGGGCGGGGTACACTGAATCCTTGATCTAGAATTTATCATGAGAGTCTGTTGGATCGTTCTTAGTCTGGCCCTTCACCCAGGACCAGTTTGTCTTGGGTGACCCTATCAGAGGCAAATTGCCCCAGACAACATAGCTCCTGGGATCACTGGGGCACACAAACTCCCCCACCACGATAAGGTGACGATCCATGAGGGGAGCCAAAAAACATGCAAGTTAGGTTAATTGGCATCAAACTGGGGATTCTAAATTGTCCTTAGGTATGACTGTGAGAGTGAATGGTTGTCTGTCTCTCTGTGTTGGCCCTGTGATGGGCTGGCGATCTGTCCAGGGTGTACCCTGCCACTCGCCCAAAGATGCTGGGATAGGCTCCAGCCCCCCCCCTCCCCCCGGCGACCCAAAAAGGATTAAGCGGATAAAGATGAATGAATGTAATGTAATCCATTCACTGATTCCAATTCAAGATAGCCCAGATTTTATACCAGGTATGACAGACAGTGGCTACAGTGTTTGGACATCCCAGGGGATAAGGACAGTGGGTGGTTTATTTGAAAAGGAATCACTATTATCATCTGAGCAATTATGCAATAAATATAATCTTCCCAGACAACATTTTTTTTAAGATATCTTCAAATATTAGGATTTTATATCAAAAAATAATAATTCTTCAACCAATGTTGTGGCTTCACCATTTGAATAGTTGCTTCTTTTAGGTCCTGCTTAAAAAAAATAAATAAATCAATACCCTCCTTTTTTTATAATGCCTTAAGTCCAGTAGAAACATCAAATATGTATGAAGTGGGACAGATGTGGCAGGTGAACTTGGGGTTAATTTTACTGAAGAACAATGGGGCGCAATATGGGAGAATACAAAGAGGATATCAGTGTGGAATCGTGCCAGGTTGTTGCAATTTAAAATTTTACATCGTCTTTGAATTTCCAAAATGAATTTGTAATTTTCACCTTTATGTTTAAAATGTAAACATAAATTCACTTTGTCTGGTCCTCTCCTAAAATACAAGCATACTGGATAGATGTTTTGCAAGACATGAAGAAAATATTTGGTGTGATTTGGCGTATGAACCCACTGTATTTGTCACTGGGACATCCAAGCCAAGATGTGAACACTGGTGTTAGATTTTGTCGAATTTATGATATTCTTATATATGCTGCAAGGATAAACATCTTCATCCCATGGATAAGTGATGTAGCATCATCTGGCTTTGGCTAAATCTATAAAATTATCCTCCATGTTAAAGACATTGTTTCACCCAGGAAAGTCTGATCTCAGCACTATTTCTTCACCCCAGGACCACAACTGGGACAACATTCCTTTGCCAGGAAAAGCCATAAGGAATCCTTTCAATGGATTAAGTTACATCATAAATAACAAACTTTTTTCCTCACAAGGCAGTTTTATTGGTTAACAACTCTGTTGACATATCACAGACCCTTTTGAACTGTCTTTCATAAGATTCTAGGAATTATCCACAGTTCAACATTGCCACCGTCTGAAAACTCTGGGACATGTTGGAGTTAACCAGCTGAACTTTATTCCCTGAAATTAATTACTGCTTATTTACAAAACCCTCAAATTTCTGATTATTCTCTTTTTCAGGATACCATGGAAAAGCAAGTGAGACTCTGACATCATTCTGTGTTGGACAATCATTTGGGTTTGAAAGATTTCATTAATCTTGATTTTAAGTGTGCATGACTGTTCTAATGCTTAAATATCTTATTTTAATGTATATTAAATATTAGAAGGACCAGTATAGAGTGCATGAATACCTGACTTACTGTAATTTAGTTTAGCTTATATATGTATATGCATAAAATAGAATTTTGAAATTCTTTTAAGACGTGTTTCTCATGTGGAAAAGTACCAAAGTCATCTGACTTGCTCAAACCAATCCCCAGTCAGCTTCTGTGGGACAAAACTTCTTTCATTCTATTGTTTGGTGACAAACAAAGGACTGGTTGCTCATTGGACTAAAGTTCATAAAACCCGCCCACGACGGGAGGTAATTGGCTTATTTTCATGTTAATCAGAAAATCCCTGCGAAAGTTGTCCGAGTTATAAGAGGGGAGATGCCCTCATTCAGTTCAGTGTTACAGAGAAGATGGTTGTCTTGTGTAAAGTCTGTGTCCTGCTTTTAATGTTTTTCTTTAAAATGTCTGGGAATTAATTCTTTCTTTCTTGAGCTCAAAATCCCTCTCAAACGAAATCAGACTTCGTGTTCACAGGCGTTTCTCTAACTTTATCCTGTTAAACTTTCTGTAAACGCACCGTGTGTTTTAAAGAGACAGACTAACTAATTGCTCATTTCCTCACTCTAGAAGTTATCTTCACCTCCACGACGTCAGAAGGACCTGGACTTTGTGGTTTGAATTTAGTTCATTTTAATCTGGTCTCTGATCCTGTAATTGTGATTAGACTCGGGACTGTTCAATTTAATTGGACCCGAGAGGTGAACCGCTGGACTGAAGAAGACCCCCCTTGTGTTGTCCTCCTGGCATACCCCTTTTACGCGGCTGAAGACGAAGAAAGGAAGCCCTAAGAAGAAGCCTCACGTCGCCTGATCTCAGCTCCAGCTGTTTGTCGCGGTCAGATCTCAGCTTGGACGACTGGACTTTGATAGCTGCCTGGACAAGAGCTCCCCACTGGCGAGTGCTGAAGCCTCATCACCGCAGTTAAGTCTCATCCTGTGACTGAACTTTGCCCGAATATCTGCTGGCAAGATATTCTGGTTCTGGTACCATCTGCCAGTAAAGCTTCAGAAGGAGCCTCAACAACAGAACATCAACCCCGGATTCACGTGAGCCCTCTTTGTTCTATCTGCTGATTAATGGTTTTCAACGTGATGTCTGCAGACTTAGAAGTATGCCACAATTTGTTTCATCTTTAAATTCAGTTTGAAATCTGATCAGAGCTACAGAATTAAAGAGAATTAATATTTTGCCTTTTCAATAAAATTCCATTTTTACTTTCTTAGAATAATTCAGAATTTGTCATATAAATAGTTATAATTTTCTGTATAAATTTGTGTCCAATTTATTCATATTTTCATCACAGTGAATTCAGTTACATTTCCACCATGGTTCTACAAACGTGATGACATTCTGTTACTCACTTACAAGTTTAATGTGATTGCTTAATGTCGATCATTTCACCTGCTTACAAATTATTGGAATGTAATGTCATTTAATCAGAGTTTCATTTAATAAATCTGTAAATTAGAGAGAAGTAGTTGAGTATTTATTCCTTATTCTGTGCCATGTTCTAAGTCCCCAGTATCAAACTCATGAATAATTTGAGACTGATTAATTGATTAATGAAGGGTATGAAGTTTAATTATTAATTGTTCACCCAAAAGTGAACTGGTGCCCTAACGAGTAAGTTACTCTCTATTTACTAGTGATATACGTATATTGTTTTTCTGGTATGTGTGTGTGTGAACTTGGAGGCAAAATCCCATTCCCACATACACTTCCAAGTCTAAATTAAATAATCTTCATACCTGATCATAATTATAAATGATAAAACGCTACAGTGATAAACCTCTTACTAAAGCAAGCTGGCATAAGATACATGATTATGGACTGTTTTGCTTTGGAATATCTGACTTTCCTGCATCATTCTTCAGAGAGACAATTCGTGGAAATATGAACCCCGTAGCTTTAGTTTTCAAACTCTGCTGTAGCTTCAATAATAATCATAAGATAAGATAAGATAAGATAAGATAAGCCTTTATTAGTCCCACAATGGGGAAATTCCAGGATTGCAACAGCACAGGGACAGCAACATTCAGAGCAATAATTTAGAAGGTAAGAAAGTAAGAGCAGTGAATATACACATGTACACATAAGTATGTAAGTATACGTATATACACAATGCAGAGCATTGTAGCTAGATGGAATAAATGGCATAAGTCTATTTAGTTACCCCACATAGTATGAATATGTACCCATACATATTGTCACCCTCCGTAGCGACTGATATTGTCCTAGTTGTATCCTTGCCTGAATATGGACCACTGACGTATGATGCCTCTTTGTAAGTTAAATTTTTGTCTCCATAATTCTCTGTGATTAACACATTTATGATACTGCTTCTTCTGCTGAATGTGTAAATCAATAGTATGCTGAGCTCTGTCTATTTTTTCTTTCTTTCTTTTCTCTCTTGTTTGCTCAGAAAACGGTAAAACTCAACTAAACAAAGGAAAAAAATTAAGATCTCAAGTGGGGATGATGTTTGCTGTGTCTTCATATTTTTGTGCACTTCAATTCACGTCACTCAGAAAAATTCATCTTTGGATTTTGTGTTAACATTATAATTCTGGTTTCTTTATAAACTATATGTGACTGCTGTGTAAAACAAACATGCACTTAAAAATGGAGAACAGTCTACCTGTGTACATAACCCAGTCTGTGGACAGAGTCAATGGCCATGACCATCTCTGCGAGGTAGAACTGAGCCATGTCCTCAGGGAGCCGATCCTCAAATTTACTGAGCAGAGTCAGGAGATCTCCACCAACATAATAATCCATTACCAGGTACTGAGGGTGTCACATTTGGCAGTTGGGTCAATGATAAATACAAGCATAACATATCTGCTAACTAATTTACATAGCTGATCTTGCCATATACAGTATGAGCATACCAGATAGTTGTCATCCTGAAAGGCATAATGCAACTCTGTGATCCAACGTCTGTCTCCTCTCAGCAACACCTCCCTCTCCTCCTGGTAACATGCTGTCTGTGGAAAACACGAAGCAAACTCAAAACCAGTGTCATGTCATGAGCCATAGTATATACATAAATTTCACCTAGCACTCACTCAGCTACCTCTACAAGGTAAAGAAATTTACTGTATATTTTTAATGGATGTATTCACTAAAGACATATATTACAACTATTGGGTGGTATTAGGTTAAGTATATTGAGATTGTCTATACTTGGGACTCAGATGTACAGAAGATCTGATAGCATTTTCTTACCAATTCATGCAGAAAATCAGGAAATTCCGAAGGATTCACATACATTTTTGCCACTTATATATATACAGTATATATATATGTGTGTGTGTGTGTGTGTGTGTGTGTGTGTGTGTGTGCTGTGACAAAGTATTTGCCCTCTTCCTGATTTCTTATATTTTTGCATATTTGTCACACTTAAATGTTTCAGATCATCAAATACATTTTAATATTACACAAAGATGACCCAAGTAAACACAAAATGTAGTTTTTAAATGATGATTTCATTTATTAAGGGATAGAAGCTACCTAAACCTACCTGACCCTATGTGAAAAAGTAATTGCACCCCTTGTTACATCCCCTCATGGATCGTCACCTTATCGTGGTGGGGGGGTTTGCGTGCCCCAGTGATCCCAGGAGCTATGTTGTCCGGGGCAATTTGCCTCTGATAGGGTCTCCCAAGACAAACTGGTCCTGGGTGAAGGGCCAGACTAAGAACGATCCAACAGACTCTCATGATAAATTGTATATCAAGGATTCAGTGTACCCCGCCCGGTATGGGGTTACCGGGGCCCCACCCTGGAGCCAGGCCTGGGGGAGGGGCTCGAAGGCTAGCGTCTGGTGGCCAGGTTTCCACCCATGGGACCCGGCCGGGCTCAGCCCGAAGGAGTTACATGGGTCCGCCCTCCAGTAGGTTCACCACCTGCAGGAGGGATCATGGAAGTCCGGTGCTATGTGGATTAGGTGGCAGTCAAAGGCGGAGACCTTGGCGGACTGATCCCAAGCTTTCTAAACTGGCTTTAGGTACGTGGAATGTCACCTCTCTGGTGGGGAAGGAGCCTGAGCTGGTGTACGAGATTGAGCGATACCGGCTAGATATAGTCGGCCTCACCTCAACACACAGCTCCGGTTCCGGAACCAGTCTCCTGGAGAGGGGCTGGAGCTTGGCCTTTTCTGGAGTTGCCCCGGGCGAGAGGCGACGAGCAGGGGTAGGTATTCTTGTATCGCCCCACCTTGCTGCCTCTATATTGGAGTTTTCCCCGGTGGACGAAAGGGTTGCTTCCCTGCGCCTTCGGGTTGGGAAACGGGTCCTGACCATCATTTGTGCCTATGCACCAAATGATGTTTCAGAGTACCCACCCTTTTTGGAGTCTGTGACTGGGGTGCTGGAGGGTGCTCCTCCTGGAGACTCCATTGTCCTACTGGGGGACTTCAATGCGCACGTGGGCAACGACAGTGAAACCTGGAGGGGGGTGATTGGGAGGAACGGCCTGCCCGATCTGAACCCGAGTGGTGTTCAGTTATTGGACTTCTGTGCTAACCACAGTCTGTCCATAATGAACACCATGTTCAAGCATAAGGGTGTCCATATGTGCACCTGGCACCAGGACACCCTAGGCCGCAGGTCGATGATCGATTTTGTTATCATATCATCAGACCTGCGACCGTATGTCTTGGACACCCGAGTAAAGAGAGGTGCAGAGCTGTCAACTGATCACCACCTGGTGGTGAGTTGGATCCGATGGCAGGGGAGGAAGCCATTCAGACCTGGTAGACCCAAACGTATAGTGAGGGTGTGCTGGGAGCGTCTGGCTGAGGCCCCTGTCCGGGAGGTCTTCAACTCCCACCTCCGGAAGAACTTCAACCACATTCCGAGGGAGTCTGGAGACATGGAGTCTGAATGGGCCATGTTCTCCACCTCTGTTGTTGAAGCGGCGGCCCAGAGCTGCGGCCGCAAGGTGGTCGGTGCATCTCGTGGTGGCAACCCCCGAACCAAGTGGTGGACACCAGTGGTGAGGGGGGCCATTAAGCTGAAGAAGGAGTCCTATCAAGCTTGGTTGGCTTGTGGGACTCCCAAAGCAGCTGAGGTGTACCGGCAGGCCAAGCGGAGTGCAGCTCGGGTGGTTGCTGAAGCAAAAACCCGGGTATGGGAGGAGTTCGGTGAGGCCATGGAACAAGACTTTCGGTCGGCTTCAAAGAGATTCTGGCAAACTGTTCGGCGGCTCAGGAGGGGAAAGCAGCTCCCCGTCCTCACTGTGTATGGTGCGGATGGGACACTGTTGACTTCAACTGGGGATATCGTCGGGCGGTGGAAGGAATACTTCGAGGATCTCCTCAATCCCACTGATATGCCTTCCACAGAGGAAGCAGGGTTTGGGGACAAGGGGGATGACTCGCCTATCACAGGGGCTGAGGTCGCCAAGGTGGTTAAAAATCTCCTTGGTGGCCGGGCCCCGGGGGTGGACGAGATTCGCCCCGAGTAACTCAAGGCCCTGGATGTTGTTGGGTTGTCATGGTTGACACGCCTCTGCAACATTGCGTGGAGGTCGGGGGCAGTGCCTTTGGCATGGCAAACCGGGGTGGTGGTTCCTCTCTTCAAAAAAGGGGACCGGAGGGTGTGCTCCAACTTTAGAGGGATCACACTCCTCAGCCTCCCTGGGAAGGTCTATGCCAAGGTACTGGAGAGGAGAGTCCGGCCGTTGGTTGAACCTCGGATTCAGGAGGAGCAATGTGGTTTTCGTCCTGGCCGTGGCACATCGGACCAGCTCTTTACCCTCTCGAGAATTCTTGAGGGTTCGTGGGAGTTTGCCCAACCAGTTTACATGTGTTTTGTGGACTTGGAGAAGGCATTTGACCGCGTCCCTCGTGGATTTTTGTGGGGGGTGCTTCGGGAGTATGGGGTATCGGGCTTGTTGTTACGAGCTATTCGGTCTCTGTACGACCGTTGTGAGAGTTTAGTTCGTATTGCCAACACTCGGTCGGAGTCATTCCCAGTGAGAGTTGGACTCCGCCAGGGCTGCCCTTTGTCACCGGTCCTGTTCATAATTTTTATGGACAGGATTTCTAGGCGCAGCCAGGGAATGGAGGGTGTCATGCTTGGTGACCACAGGATCTCATCTCTGTTGTTTGCAGATGATGTTGTCCTGTTGGCTTCATCCAGCAATGACCTACAGCTCTTGCTGGGACGGTTTGCCGCTGAGTGTGAAGCGGCTGGGATGAGAATCAGCACCTCCAAGTCCGAGTCCATGGTCCTCAGCCGGAAAAAGGTGGATTGTCCTCTCCGGGTTGGGGACAGGCTCCTGCCCCAAGTGGAGGAGTTTAAGTATCTTGGGGTCTTGTTCACGAGTGAGGGGAAAATGGAGCGAGAGATCGACAGACGGATTGGAGCAGCATCTGCAGTGATGCGGACGTTGTACCGGTCTGTTGTGGTGAAGAGGGAGCTTAGTTCTAAGGCAAAGCTGTCGATTTACCAGTCAATCTACGTTCCTACTCTCACCTATGGTCACGAGCTTTGGGTAATGACCGAAAGAACGAGATCGCGGATACAAGCGGCTGAAATGAGCTTTCTCCGTAGGATTGCTGGACTCACCCTCAGAGATAGGGTGAGGAGCTCAGTCATCCGGGAGAGGCTCAGAGTAGAACCGCTGCTCCTCCACATTGAAAGGAGTCAGTTGAGGTGGTATGGGCATCTGATTAGGATGCCTCCTGGACGTCTCCCACTTGAGGTGTTTCAGGCACGTCCCACTGGGAGGAGACCCCGGGGCAGACCCAGGACTCGGTGGAGAGACTATGTCTCCCAGCTAGTCTGGGAACGCCTTGGTATCCCCTCTGAAGAGCTGGAGCAGGTGGCTGGGGAGAGGGAAGTCTGGGCTTCTCTGCTTGAACTGCTGCCTCCGCGACCCGGACCTCCGGAAAAGCGGTAGAAGATGGATGGATGGATGGATGTTACATCGTGAATTAACTGTGATTAACCACATTTTTTGGAAAGCTGAGTTCAGTTTCACTAGGCACACTAAGGCCTGATTACTGCCAGACCTGTTAAATCAAGAAATTGCTGTCTGACAAAATGAAGAAGGCTAAAAGTTCTCATAAATCATAAATTTCTCATGAATAGATCTTGGGTGGCAGTGGCTCAGGAGGTAGAGCAGGTTGTCCAATAACCGGATGGTTGGCGATTCGAATCCCACTCTCCCCAGATATCCTGCCGTTGTGTCCCTGGGCAAGACACTTTACCCACCTTGCCTCCAGTGTCTGTAACACTGTGTATAAGGGGCGCTGCTGAAGTCATTCTATGACACGGTGGTGGCATCAGCCATCACTTTTGGAGTGGTCTGCTGGGGCAGTGGCATTACTGCAGCCGATAGGAAGAGACTGAACAAACTGATTAAGAAAGCTAGCTCTGTCCTGGGGCAGCGCCTTGATCCGATGGAGGAGATAGGAGAGAGAAGGACGGTGGCTAAACTGTCATCTCTGCTGGAGTCCAAGTTCCACCCTATGCAGGACATACTGGATGCACTGAGGAGCTCATTTAGCAGCAGACTACATCATCCCAGGTGCACAACCGAGAGGTTTCGTAGGTCCTTCCTACCAACGGCTGTCAGACTGTACAACCTAAGCAGGGCTGCTCGCAGAGATAGCAAAAAGACGTAACAAACTAATAGTTTTTTTGAATGCAAAAGATGCAATAGACTTACACAATGGTCCTCTCCGGCATACAACTAGGAACATACCGGTCGCTATGGAGGGTGAGAATATGTATGGGCACATAATCATACCATGTAGGATAACTAAATAGACGGTTATGCTGTTTCATCCCACCTAGCAACAATGCTCTGCACTGTGTGTGTTTATATATTTACATATTTATTCCATCTAGCTACAATGCTCAGCACTGGGTGTGTTTATATTTATATATCTATATATTTATTCCATCTAGCTACAATGCTCCGCACTGCGTTTTTATATATCTACATATTATTCCATCTAGCTACATTGCTCCGCACTGTGTGTGTTTATATACTTGCATATTTATTCCACCTAGCTGCAATGCTCCGTACTGTGGGTGTTTATATATTTACATATTTATTCCATCTAGCTACAATGCTCTGCACTGTGTGTTCATATATTCATATATTTATTCCATCCAGCTACAATGCTCTGCACTGTGTGTCTGTGTGTGTGTGTGTATATATATATTTTATAGTAATATGTACATATGTATATTAGCTGCTCTTGCTTGCTTGTTTTTTTTCTTGCCTTCTGATTGTTGCTCTGAGTGTTGCTATCCCTGTGCTGTTGCAATCCTGGAATTTCCCCGTTGTGGGACTAATAAAGGCTTATCTTATCTTATCTTATCTTATCTTATAAATGTTCAGTTGAGGCCGTTGGTGCGGATTGGCAGCCACATTTCTGTCAGCCTGCCCCAGGCTATGGCAGTAGCTTACCACTACCATTGTCTGTCTGGAGTGAATGAATAATGTATCTATTTGTAAACGTGTCTATGATAAAGCGCTATATAAATCTGACACATTATTATAAAGCAACACATCATGCTGCAATGTAAAGAAATTCAAGAACAGATGAGAAATAAAGTCACTGACATCTATAAGTCTGTAATGTGTTACAAAGCCATTTCTAAGGTGTTGGGAGCCCAGTAAACCACAGTGAGAGCCATTATCCACAAATGGAGAAAACATGGAACAGTGGTGACCCTTCCCAGGAGTGTCCGGCTTACTAAAATTACTCCAAGAGCACATTGACGATTCATCCAAAGTCATAAAAAAAAAACAGACAATCCCACTGGTCCATGATTCAACAATAAGAAAAAGACTGGACTAAAATGGCATCCATGAGAGAGTTCCAAGGTCAAAGCCACTGCTGACCAAAACAACACAAAGGCTCATTTCACATTTGCCAAAAAACATCTGTCAACTGTGGATCGACGAGACAAAAGTTGAACGTTTTAGAAGGCGTGCTTCCCGTTACATTTGGTGTAAGACTAACACAGCATTTCATAAAAGAAACATTATACCAACAGTCAAACATGGTGGTGGTAGTGTCATGGTCTGGGGCTGCTTTGCTGCTTCAGGACCTGGATGATTTGCTGAAATTGATGGAACCATGAATTCTGCTCTCTATCAGAAAATCTTGAAGGAGAATATCTGACTATCAGTTTGTGAACTCAAGCTCAAGCCCTCCAATGTGGCTGAATTAAAACAATTCTGCAAAGAAGAGTGGGCCAAAATTCCTCAACAGCAGTGTAAAAGACTCATTACCAGTTATTCAGTTTAGCTGACAATTACTTTTTCCCATAGTTCCAGATTGGTTTGGATAGCTTTATTTCCCTTAATAAATGAAATTATCATTTAAAAACTGCATTTTGTATTTACTCAGGTTATCTTTGTCTAATATTAAAATTTGTTTGATGATCTGAAACATTTAAGTCTGACAAATATGCAAACATATAAGAAATTGGGAATGAGACAAATAATTTTTGACAGCACTGTTGATAGTGTCTTTTCAGCAAAGCCAGAGCAGCTTTGATGAAGCTACTGTGGCTATGGAACTGCAAGTTGCACACCCCTTCCCAAGTCCATGCTGTGATTAACATCTCATTACATAATCAGAACTCTGACAACATCCTCCACATACCTCTCCTCGTCTCAGCAGGTCCCATTTATTCATAATCTTCAGGGCATATACCTGTTGTGTGCCTCGCATCCTTGCCACAGCAACCTGACGATGACAAAACAGAAAATCTGCAACCAAGTATGCAAGCAGGTAATGTATAGGCAATCAGTGTATCTATCCATCATCTATCCATCATAGGACAGTATTGTTCCTAGTAACCCCAAGCCGAGACAAATAGGAAGGGTTGCATTAGGAAGGGCATCCAAAGTAAAATATTTGCCAGATAAAATATGTATGTCATCACAAATGAGACTTCCGTACCAGACTGGCTGAGGCTCGGGTTAACCATGACTGTCACCAATGCTGTTGACCAGCAGGGTGCCATTGGAAATTGAGCTACTGTTGGTTAAAAACAGAGAACGAGGAAATTGGGGAGGGGTGTGTGGAGGCAGAGAAAGCGAGAAGGAAAGGGAGGTCTGTGGATGTGAGAGTTAGAACTTTAAACGCAGGGACTATGACTGGTAAAGGGATAGACGTAGCTGATATGATGGAGAGAAGGAAGGTAGATGTAGGTAGTAAGGTAGAAGGTAGACATACTATGTGTACAAGATGGAAGGGAAGAAAGGCTAGGAGGTTTGGAGGTGGATTTAAACTGTTCTGCCAGTGTTCTGCCATGGAAATAACATCAGTAAATTAATCAATTAATTAATTAATTTACTGATGTTATTTCTGTTAGTTAAGGTATTAATTAACGTTAATCAGTGATTTAAGACTTTATTCAAACATAAATAAAAAAATTCAATTCAGCTTCAATTCAACTTTATTTACAGTATATACCACCTAATCACAACAAAAGGTCATCTCAAAACACTAAGCAATAGTTCATGCAACGATAAGAAAAAGAAGAACAGGCCAACTTTGTCATTCAATTCATACAGCCAATCATGTACAGTAGAACAAAATTACGTTTCTCCTACCTACAATGTTAATCACATCTAGAACTAGAAAAATCGTCCAAAACTTTTTGAGTTATCTTGCTAACCAACAGGTAATCAGAGGGGCCACTGCCATGCAAGGCACCGCCACAACCTTTCCTTCCCCCATTCTATTATGCTGAGCACTAAGCTAGAGAGTACCATTTTTATTTGGTCTTTTGGTATGACATGGCCGGAGCTTGAACTCCCGACCTCCCGGCTGTAGAGCAGATGCTCTATCACTAGGCCACCACTCCTCTAGGCCACAGCATGATTTAGCTCAATGATTTTCAACCAGTTTGTGGTGAAAGATCATCAGGTGTGCCATGGGAAATTGTCTAATTTCACTTAATTGGTCCATCAAAAATTATTTCCTTGTTGCATATAAAGCTAATTTCAAACTACAATACGCAAGCTGAAATCACGGGTTCCATTAATATACTGTAAATTAACACCTATGCAACTCTGGATGACTTTTTCAAACTACCAGCAGACCAGGATCTGATCAGATAGCAGTGCATTTCTCCAATGTGTCAAGTTTCTTTTCCTCTCATTTCTGATGTCACATGATCGTGCCAGCCAGCCTGGAAGCTGCTGATTCTGTGGTCACCAGCCAATGATCTATATTATATTATAATTGAAAATCACCAGCATTTTTAGAAGTCTTTTAATTTTGTCACCCTGTGTCACTTTCAGCACAGATCAATGATTTATTGGAATATACTGATATATATATAAGTAGTTCAATACTTGCTGCTCATTGTTCTCTGTTTTAATGGGCAGGGTTGTAAAAGGCACAGACATTTTACATAATTACTGTCATTTTATCATATTGGCACTGAATAGCTTTCATATTCACATATTTATTTAAAAAAACAATTCCATTTAATTAATACGGGATGAGCATATACGTACAGTTGCAATCAAAATCATTCAACCCCCACTGCAAATTAGGTTTAATGGCAAAATGCACAAACTAGAAGCAGTTTACAATAAACAAATAAAATAAAAACAATTTAAATAGCTCAACACAACTAATATTACAAGTGGTTTTTCCAAATTCAACACAAAATGCCACTTTTAATGACTACTGCCATCTTAAAATTATTTAACCCCTTCATGACAAGCATATTTAGTACTTAGTAGAACACTCTTTTGCTGTTATGACGTGCTGCAAACAGGATGCATAGTCAGACAGCAGCTGGCAGCGTTCTGAGGAATCTTAGCCCATTCCTCATAGGCAAAGGACTCCAGTTCACTAATATTCTTGGGTTTACATGCTGCAACTGCTTTTTTCAAAACCCACCAGAGATTTTCAATGGGGTTCAAGTCAGGTGATTGTGATGGCCGCTCTAGTATCTTCCAGGAGTTCTTCTGAAACCAAGCCTTGGTGGACTCTGAGGTATGCTTGGAATCATTGTCCTGTTGGAAGGTCCAATGATGTCCGAGCTTCAGTTTCCTCACAGACGGCATGACATTTTCTCCCAGGATTTCCTGATATTTGGCTGAATCCATCTTGCCTGCCACGCGCTGCAGGTTTCCAGTGTGACATGAAGCAAAGCAGCCCCAAAGCATCACTGAGCCACCACCATACTTCACTGTAGGCAGGGTGTACTTTTCAGTGTATGTTTCATTCTTCCTTCTCCAGACACACCGCTGATCCATAGGCCTGAAAAGTTACAGTTTTGTTTCACTGCTCCACAGAACAAAATCTTGAAACCTCTTTGGCTTATTTATATTATTTTGAGCAAATTGGAGCCGACTTCTCTTGTGCTTTTGGGTCAGGACTGGTGTACATCTTGGAGTTCGGGCATGGAGCCCTTCAGCATTTCGTATGCACCTTACTGTGGAAACTGAAACCTCAGTGCCTGCTGCCACCAAGTCTTGCTGTAGGTCTTTTGCAGCCATTCGAGGGTTTTTAAAGGGTACCTGCAGTGAATTTTAATCAGTAACTATTTCAAAGGATCAAATATGGTACTAGTGATTCTGTTTGGTAATTTTGGTCATGATTCCTTCTCAATTATGGTACGCGCAAGTTTCAAGTCACTGCTCTGTCAGTCAGTCATGGTCAGGGACATCTTGCCTCCTCTGTGGGCTGTTTCAGCACCGGTCCTGATGCACAGTCATTGCTTTGTGCGATTAACTGGGCTACAGTATAGCAGTCAACAAAGTTTTAACATCAGAATTGTATGTAATTTTTTTACAACCATGTACAAGCAAATCTACCCGCATATAATTTAATGGAAAAAAAAATTCTGGTATATCAAGATTTATTTAACGTGTTCTGAAGTTACTCGACTGGGAACTTGCCTGTTTGTCAGATCCCCTTCAGCTGCTGGTCCCCGGAGGCACCTGCGGATCATGCCGTCAATGAAGGCCATTTCCAAGGACGGTTTGCACAGTATATATTCGTGTAGATTTTGCACTGTTTTCAACTCGGACCTTGATCCACTGAGCATCTGCTGAACACGTTTACTCATCCACGGTAAAGCCAGAATCAACGAGTGTATGTCACTTCCCGCCGGCGATGGCTACTCCCCATTGGTTATGACCAAGCGGTTTTCATGGGATAAAATTATTCAGTATACTGACTCTAGGGGGTTATTTTTACTCAATAAATGCATTTTTGGTTTATATATAATATCTAAAGCACGATTAATGTTGTTATAATGACCATTACTGGTTTTCTTTAAGAACCTGCCTCCTCAGGACTCTGGTGGCAGCCGTTGATAGCTTTCTTTTTCTGCCACGTCTAGGTAGTGTAGCCACTGTTTCTTTAACTTTCAACTTACAAACTATACTTCCAACTGTATCTCTAGTCCCTTTGCTATCTTTTTGTATTTGTTTTCCCTATCTCTGCAAGGCAGTGATCTCTTCTGTGAATTTTTTTGACAATTTTCTTGACTTTTTTTTTTTGAATTTTTGTATACTTTATTAATCCCAGAGAGAAATTCAGGGTATCCACTTGGATGGATGAGGCAGCCAAGGTGCAGCGCCAATCCCTTCACCATTTATGCACACATTCACACCTAGGGCCACTTTAAAGTCTCCAATTAACCTAACTTGCATGTTTTTGGCCTGTGGGAGGAAACCAGAGTACCTGGAGTAAACCCACGCAGACACGGGGAGAACATGCAAACTCCACACAGAAGCAGGGTTCCCGCTGGTAACATGTCTGCATGGCAGTCCACTGCACCAAAAACTCTGCCACCACACTAAGAAAATAAAACAAAGGAAGGAATAAGTTCCGCAAGTGGGCACGCGAACAACGCGTGTGACAGTTACCCACGCGTTGGAGTTGCATGCCACTTGTGTGACTGTTACAGTTGGCATGCAGACCTATTTAGAGTCGCTGTCCATGAGGCAAACCTGACTCCACGTCAGAGTAAAACACAAGCTTATTTAAGTACTTTAAATGAGGAAAAAAGCAGAGGAGGTATGTAAGAAGTGGAGGCATTTATCATGGTTTTAACCCACTGGTAATGGGAGCAATAATGAAGAGTCGCTTAGCAAACAGGTGTGGCTCAGCTTCATATGCAGGATAACTGAGGGAAAAGCAAGGGTGACTGAATTGCTGAGGCTTTACTTCACCAACCACTGCAATATTAACTAATTTATGCTCATTATTATGTACCTGGCAAGTTAAAATTACCTTAATTCACAATGTCAGTGACTTAAATCTGTCAACATCCTCCAGCCTTCAGACTAACCCTGCCAACATTTGGATTTCAAAATAAGGGAGGTTTTTCCTGCTGTCTGGGTGGTGAGGAGAGTTCTAAAAAAACTGTAAAAATATGGAAATATTATAACAGAAATAATAGCATTTGTCATGAACCGAGGCGGGTTGTCCTTCGGGCTCGGTTCTGACCTTTCTCTGTGTGTCAGGTTAATCTATGTATCTGTGTATTGTTTTATCTTTTGAGTTTTCTTGTAGTTTCTATGTTTCCTAGTTTTATTTACGTAGCTGTTAACACTGTGTTCTGGCCAGCAGCTGTGAGGCAGCCTTCTTTGGCCTGCACGTGTGTGGGCGCTGCCTAACAGCCTGCCGATCCGACCACGCCCCCTCTCGCTTAACAATTAGCTGGTTCCACTCCTGGTAATTACCTTTCCTGCTCCTCGCCCAGGTGCACCCAATCTCCCTACCATCAGTGTCTGTATTTAAGTTACTCATCTGCTGTCTAGGGTTGCTGGAGTATTGTATCTGTCTCGGCCATGTTCTTCCGTAGTCTGCCCTCGCCACTTTACACTGTGGTCTGCCTGTTACACGTTCCGTCATGTTACCTGTAAGTGTATCCTGTTGCCATTTTTTGTATGCCTGCACTTTTGGGAACTGTGGATCTTTACTTTAAATGTTTCTGTGGTGTAACCTGCGTGTAAATCTGGCTCTCTTCTTCTCTGTGCGCTGCGTAAAAGCGCACAGGGAATTCATGACAGCATTTTTGGTCATTTTAGTTAAATTATTTCATTAACTACAGTTTTATTAATAATTATATTTCTTAGAAATCAGAGTTAATTTATTGTTCTGTTCTGGCTCTGCAAAATTATGGTCAAAAGTTTAAATTGTATGAGAAACAAAAGTCAAAATGTTACCTCAATCTATTTCAAATTTCTATCCCCCCCCAACAAAAAAACAACAACAGTAATTTAATTTAAAAAAGAACAAAATTAGCCATAAAACAACCCACAAATGTATAATAAAGTATCAAATGTACAAGAAAAGTCATAATTTTACAAGAGGAAATTACAAATTTGAGGAAAATGGTTTCAAATTTAGATAAATTTGCAGAGAAAAGTAGAAAACTGTGATGATCTGGTGAGTGTGCTCCCCCCCCCCCTCCTGTGTATTGTTCCTCTGTCTATCTCCCGGCTCCACAGCTCATCAGCGCACCTGCGTAAGTGGGCGCACCAGCTGTTTCCTCATTGCCAGCGTATAAAAGAACCAGTCTGTGAATGCTCCTTCGCTTGGGTATTGCTGCCTATGTTTAGGTCAAGTGCTTTAAACGTCTAACCTAACTTGTGGTTAATCCTCCTTCCCTTTTTTTCTTCCTCAGGTTGCTGCCATCGCAGCGGTGTGTCCCTGGGATCTGCGCACGCTCACCTGCCCTCCCAGCATCCTGCCTGAGGCTTCTCTACTCCACCTGGTCAGTCCTCTGCTCCGCTCTTTCCCACCTCCATTCCCTGCACTTGCTCCTCCCGCTGGCTCAATCCCTGCCAGCTACTTCATTACTCCATGCTGGGTAATTACTGCCGGGTTCTCTGCTTGTTATTGTAAGACTCTCTCTCTTCTCGCAGTCTATTTATCCCTTTTCTATTATTGAACTCTAACCAGCTCTTTGTCTCTCTCCCTATAGGCTGTGTGTGATCTCCAGCATGCGTCACTTTCTGTTTACTTAGTGTTATTAAATAAACTACATTTAACGTTCACCCCAGTGTCTGTGTGCTTCTGGTGATTGCTGCTTTGCATTTGAGACTGAGGCTAAGCTAATTATGACAGAACGGTCCAGCCAGGATCGAGGCTCAACAGGCGCTTCATCAGGGGAGCATTCAGCTCTCTTCCGGTTGGATGCCATGGAGTGTCAGGTTGCCGTTCTCACTGATTAGCTGCAAACCATTACTCAACAACTGGCTACTGTTACAGATCACCTTTGCCATTTGTCTCGTTCGGCTCTTTCCCATCCTCCTGCTGCCCCAGCAGTCTCAACCACCCACCGGACCATCACTGTCCCGTCACCCGCCCTGTACGCGGGGTGGGGAAAGGGAAGGAATGTAAGGGGTTCCTGCTCCACTGCCGGCTCTATCTTTGGCTGGTGGGAGGGGAGTACCTGGACGACACATCCAAAATTCATTTCATGACCCTGCTGCTCTGGGACCGGGCACTTAGTTGGGCTCAGTCCATTTTGAGCGGCCCGGTCTTCAATATACAATTGAGCGGTTCGTTCAGGAATTTTCCCGAGCTTTCGATCATACAGAGAGTGAGGGGAATATAATGAGTCAACTCACGCTGCTTCAGCAGGGGAATCGGTCGGTTGCAGATTTCTCGTTCGAATTCTGGGTCGTCATGGCAGACTCTGGGTGGAATGACGTTGCTCTACGCAGTGCCTTCCTCCGGAGTCTCAATACCAACCTCCGCGATGACCTGGCAATCCGCGCCAGCCCCTCCTCTCTGGATGAGTTGATTGAGCATGAGCAGGCCATCAGTCTGGATAACCGTTACGTGCAAAGGAGCAGAAGGCCTCTGCCTCTCCGTCCACTTTGCGATCGTTCCCTCCGGCCGTGCGCTCCGCCAAGTCAGCTTCCTCCCCCGAGCCAATGGTCCTGGGTCGGGCCTGCTTGACTCCGGAGGAGTACCAGCTCCATTGCACTGCAGCTCCATTGAACACATGCTGTCAAATTTCCCCACTAAAACAAAAGATTCGACCCGTCAATAGCCGTGGGGGGTCTGGTGGGCGGATCTCCAACTAATCCCCCTGGTAATTTTTCTCTGCCAGCCCTCATACAGTTACCAGGGGCTGAGATGAAGGTCTCGGCATTAATTGATTCAGGGACCGAACAAAATTTCATCTCTCAGGGGCTCGTTCAGGATTTAGGGATTCCCAGGAAAAACTTACCGGCTCCATTAATTGTCTAGTCTCTTTCCGGCTGTAGGTTAGCCTCTGTTTCCCTTCAGACTGAGCAGGTGTCAGTTCTTCTGTCTGGGAACCATCTTTTTTCATTCTACCCAGCTCATCCTCTCCCATGGTATTAGACTATCCCTGGCTCCAAAAGCACTACCCATCATCAGTTGGGAGCAAAATTCTATCTCTTCATGGAGTCCTTTCTGCCTTTCTTCGTGCTTCTGTTCAGCCTCCTACTCACCTAAGCTCCCCTTTTCCTCTCCTCCGGCCGAGCCGCCGGACCTCAGCCTCATGCCCGAGGTCTATTAATACCTTGGGGAGTTCCTTAGCAAGTCGAGGGCCCTCTCGTTACCACCTCACCGGCCCTACGACTGTGCTATAGATCTCCTCTTGGGCGCGCGGCTGCGATCCAGCCGGCTCTACAGTTTGTCTGGGGTGGAGAGGGAGGCGATGGAGAGCTACTGTATATTAAAGACTCTCTGAACAATGGCCTTATTCGCCCCTCCTTGGTTCCTCTCGGTGCAGGGTTCTTTTTCGTTGCGGCCCTGCATCGAATAACGAGAATTAAATGCTGTTACAATTAGGGATAAATATCCACTGCCCCTGATCAACTCGGCATTTGAGCTCCTTCAGCGCGCACGGGTTTTCACTAAACTCGATCTCCACAACGCTTACCATCTGGTTCGCATTCGGGAGGGAGACGAATGGAAGACGACGTTCAAGATGCACTTAGGCCAATTTGAATACTTTGTGATGCCCTTTGGGCTGACCAACGCCCCCGCCATCTTCCAACGCATGATTAACGACGTTCTCCGCGACATGGTTAATCAATTTGTTTTCATCTATTTGGATGATATATTTGGATGATATATCCATCCATCTATGGATGGATAGGTGGATGGATGGATGATATATTGATTTTTTCACGCATGCTGGAGGAACACACAGTCCATGTCCGGGCTGTGTTACAACGGCTACTGGAGAATCAGCTCTATGTGAAGGCTGAAAAGTGTGAGTTTTCCTCTTGCCCCACCTCCTTCCTGGGCTTCACTGTAGCTGAAGGTGAACTGAGGGCCGACCTGGCTAAGGTGAAGGCGGTATTAGATTGGCCAACTCCCCGGTCCAGGAAACATCTTCAGCATTTCCTGGGCTTTGCAAATTTTTACCGCCGATTCATTTGGGATTACAGTAAAGAAGCTCAGCCTTTAACCCAGCTGACCTCAACCAAAATCCCATTCAAATGGTCTGAGGCAGTGAAGCAGGCCTTCTGTTTTCTGACACGTCCATCTTTGCGCAGGTTGACCCTCAGTTACAGTTTGTGGTTGAGGTGGATGCTTCTGATTCGGGGGTGGGTGCTGTTCTCTCGCAGTGTTCTGCCTCTGATCAAAAGCTGCATTCATGTGCGTATTTCTCACGGCGGTTGACTCTGGCTGAGAGGAGTTATGACGTAGGGGACCGAGAGCTGTTGGCCATAAAATTGGTGTTAGAGGAATGGAGAGGCACTGGCTTGAGGGAGCCGTTCATCCCATCATTGTTTGGACAGATCACAAAAATTTAGAATATTTAAGATCAGCCCAGAGACTAAATTCCAGGCAGGCCCATTGAGCCTTGTTTTTTCCTCAGGTTTAATCTTTCCATGGTTTAATCTTTGGTTCCAAGGTTGTCATAGCCAGAAGCGGCACTGGGGTTAAGCTCCCAGTGCTCATAAAATGCTCCTTATGGCGTGCATCTCGAAAAGCCTCTGACAACCAAGTCCAACTCCTAGCCTGCCCGTGTGGTTTAGTCTGTAAGCCCGGGGGAACTGCTTTTACTAATAGGAGAAGGGGTGAGGGCGGATCTCTGGCGCCTTAAAACCAGATGCTTCGGGTAGATGGTGGCTCGTCAACCTGGGAAGGTAGCCCATCTAGGGGAAGGTAAACCCTGATTTTAAACCTCCGCTGCCTTGCGGCACACCCGGTCACGGGAAAGGCTTCGGGAGTCAACCCTGAGGAAAAATCCGGAGTCGGAGTCCCTAAGGCAGTTCTCTGTTGTGCTCAACATCGTTCTGGCAGCTCCTGCGATGGCGCTGGTGCCAAACTGTAGCAGTCCTGCTGTTCCTTTGGATTCATTAGTGACGTGGAGAGGGGGGACATGCTGCATGGGCAACATCTTGTCCTCCATATCTTCCTGCCCAGGCTTGAATCCTACCAACGCCCAACGCTGGAAGGTAGAACACCGGATCACTGGAGAGGACACTCCAGCTTCGCCTTTGGCGTAGACAAAACACAGGGAATGACAGTTACCAGTTATAAGCCACTGCTCAATTGGCGTAGAGCGCGGCGCCAGGGGTTGTTCCCGACGGTGGGAGGGATCATTGGATCTCACTGGACAGCTACCGCCCGCCTCAAGCAGGGCAGCCCCCAGCCAATAAGGTGTTGTCCTACCACAGCTTGCTTTCCTCATTGGGTGCATGGGGATGAGGAGAAGTCCGAACGGCAGGCTGAGAACCTTTGCACCAGGCAAGACAAAAAAACGAAAGAGACCAACTCTAAAACTGGGAACTTGGAACGTCCGCACTATGATGACAGGACTTGCTGCTAACCTCAAGGACATCAACGACACCAGGAAGACTGCCATCATCAATAATGAGCTGAAGAGACTAGAAGTGGATATCGCCACTCTCCAGGAAACATGGTTGGCTCACGCAGGCACACTGAGAGAGAAGGACTACACGTTCTACTGGCAGGGAAAGGGCAGTGACGAACACAGGGAACACGGAGTGGGCTTCGCAGTGAAGAACACCTTGCTGAAGATGGTGGAACCGGGCAGGAATGGCTCTGCTCGACTCCTCACCCTCCGCCTCAACACCACTCAAGGCCCAGTCACCCTTGTCAGTGTGTATGCCCCAACACTGAAAGCCCCACCAGAGGCAAAAGATGAGTTCTACGAGAATCTCGCAACAACTGTCAGGATCATCCCCAACTCTGAACAACTCATTCTCCTTGAAGACTTCAATGCCAGAGTGGGTGCTGACCACGACTCCTGGCCCTCCTGTCTTGGACCATTTGGCGTGGGAAAAATGAACGACAACGGACAGCGGCTGCTCGAGTTCTGCACATATCACGATCTGTGCATCACAAACTCGTTCTTCAAGACCAAGCCCCAACACAAGGTTTCCTGGCGACATCCGCGCTCAAAGCACTGGCACCAGCTGGACTTGATCCTGACCAGGCGCACCTCACTGAAGAACGTGCTAATCACCCGTTTGTTCCAAAGTGCAGATTGCGACACAGACCATTCATTGGTGTGTTGCAAGGTCAAGCTGCAGCTGAAGAAATTCCATCGTGCTAGACAGCCTGGAAAGGCACGGATTGACACCAGCAAGATGGCCTAACCAGAACTTGTTGAGCAGTTTGCCTCCACCTTTGAGAAGGAACTTGGTGTACCACAAGAAGGAGAATCTGCAAAGCAGAAGTGGGAAGAGCTGCGAAACACCATCCACCGCACAGCCTTGGCTACCTTTGGGAGGAAGACCTCGAAGTCACAGGACTGGTTTGATGCCAAGTTGACCGAGATGACCCCCGTTATTGAAGCCAAGCGCTCAGCACTTGCTGAGTACAAGAAGTACCCAAACGAGAAGAATCTCCAGATTCTCAGGGCTGTGAGAAGCAAAGTTCAGCAGACTGCTCGGCGCTGTGCCAACGAGTACTGGACTCAGCTCAGCCAAGACATTCAAACCGCTGCCATAACAGGGAACATCCGTGGTATGTACGATGGCATCAAGAAAGCACTTGGTCCGGCTCAGAGCAAGACGGCCCCCCTCAAATCCTCCACTGGGGAGATGATCACAGAAAAGAACAAGCAGATGGAGAGATGGGTGGAACACTACTCCGACCTCTACTCCAGACAGAACACCGTGACACCGTCAGCCCTTGATGTCATCGACTGCCTGCCATCCATGGACGAACTTGACGCCGAGCCAACTATCGACAAACTCAGCAAGGCCATTGATAGCTTGGCCGCTGGCAAGGCACCCGGCAACGACAGCATACCCCCCGACCTGATCAAGCACTGCAAGACTGCCCTACTGCTGCCATTGCATGACGTCCTCTGCCAGTGCTGGAAGGAAGGTGCCGTACCTCAGGACATGAGGGACGCCAAGATCATCACCCTCTACAAAAACAAAGGGGAGAGAAGTGACTGCAACAACTACAGGGGCATCTCCCTCCTCAGCGTTGTTGGCAAAGTCTACGCACGAGTTGTTCTCGTTCGTCTACAGAAGCTTGCCGAACGTGTCTACCCCGAGTCTCAGTGTGGCTTCCCCGCTGAGCGATCGACGGTAGACATGATATTCTCCATCCGCCAACTCCAGGAGAAATGCAGAGAACAGAACATGCCCCTGTACGTCGCCTTCATCGACCTCACCAAAGCGTTCGATCTGGTCAGCAGAGAGGGCCTTTTCAAGATCCTGCCAAAGATAGGATGCCCACCAAAGTTGCAAAGCCTCATCGAATCGTTTCACACCAACATGCAGGGGATAGTGCAGCACGACGGCAATGTCTCAGAGCCATTCAACATACGCAGCGGAGTGAAACAGGGCTGTGTACTTGCGCCAACCCTCTTTGGATTTTCTTTGCTATGCTCCTGAGGCATGCCTTCAGCACAGCAACAGAGGGAATCTACCTGCACACAAGATCTGACAGCAGGCTTTTCAACCTCTTCTGCCTGAAAGCCAGAACCAAAGTACGCGAGGCTCTAATCAGAGACATGCTGTTCGCAGACGACACTGCAGTCGCAACCCACACACAGCAGGAGCTTCAGACCCTGATGGACCGCTTCTCCCAGGCATGCAAGGACTTCGGGCTTACCATCAGCCTGAAGAAGACTAACGTCTTGGCGCAAGGCACGGAAGCACCACCAACCATCACTATCAACAACTACGAGCTGGAGGTCGTGAATCAGTTCACGTACCTGGGGTCCACGATCAGCAACAATCTCTCCCTTGATACAGAGATTGACAAGAGGATTGGAAAATTAGCCTTCACACTCGCTCGCCTCACCACACGAGTGTGGGAGAATCCCAAACTCTCTGTCAAGACGAAGATGGCAGTGTACAACGCCTGTGTCATCAGCACACTGCTCTATGGGAGTGAGACGTGGACAACATACGCCCGGCAGGAAAAGAGACTGAACTCCTTCCACTTGTGCTGCATTTGCCACATCCTGGACATATCCTGGCAGGACAAAGTGCCCAACACAGAAGTTCTGTCCCGCACTGGTCTTCCCTCCATGTTCACTCTACTCAGGCAGCGCAGGCTCCGCTGGCTAGGCCACGTTCACTGTATGGAGGATGGTAGAATCCCCAAAGACGTCCTCTATGGAGAACTGGCGACTGGCAGGAGAGACGTTGGCCGCCCACAGCTGCACTTTAGAGACGTCTGCAAGAGAGACATGAAGGCCCTGGAGATCAACACAGAGCGCTGGGAGGACCTTGCAACGGACCGCTCCAAATGGCGAGGCATCCTGACCAGACAGCTCAAGGCGGGTGAAGAGAGACTGACTGCTGCAGCAGATGAAAATAGGACCCACAGGAAGAACCGCCACAGACCCAGCAGCACGGAGACCACCCACAAGTGCGACCTGTGTGACAGGGACTGCCATTCGCGCATCGGCCTGTTCAGCCACAGGTGGTGCTGTTCCAGCAGAGTAGACGTTTAGGATTCTCTTCCATGGTCATCATAGACCGACGGAGGCCGACCTTGACCGACCTTGAATCTTTCCATCACTTACCAGCCTGGGTAAGTGATAACAATAAGCCTGATGCTCTCTCTCGCCAAGTTCACCTCCGATCTGTCACCTTCCTCTCTCCCTCCTCCTTCCTTCTCTTCTCCCGAACCTATTTTGCCTCATTCTTGCATTGTAGGTGCCCTCTCTTGGGAGATTGAGCAGAGGGTCCAGCAGGCATAGGCTTCAGAGCCCATTCCTGAGGGAGGCCCAACTGACTGCCTGTTTGTTCCCTCTGCCCTTCGGAGTGACATCATCTGGTGGGGGCACACCAGTTTATTTGCTTTCCATTCAGGAATTTCTTGTACCATCGAATTGTTGCAGTGAGTTTTTTGGTGGCCTACTCTGTGGGCAGATGTGTGGGACTATGTGAAAGCATGCCAGGCTTGTGTGCACCGGCGCCCAAATACACCATTGGCCAGATGGTGTGGTTGTCGGCAGATCAGGGTCCTTTGAAGACCGAATCGAGGAAACTGTCACCTCGTTTCCTGGGTCCATTTCCCATCTCAAGGATTATTAATGATGTGACAGTTCGTCTCAAGTTATCTCCGGCATTTCACATCCATCCAACATTCCACATCTACTGGATAAAACCCCTCTCTGCCAGCCCCCTCTGTCCTCCCCCGAAGCCGCCTCCTCCTCCCCAGATCCTCGACAGCCAGACCACCTACACCGTGCAGAGGATTCTGGATGTTCGTCGTTGGGGCTGGGAATTACAGTACCTGGTTCATTGGAAAGGTTATGGACAGGAGAAGTTGGCATCCCTTGGTGGGGGGGCGGGGGGGCACTGTGATGATCTGGTGAGCGTGCTCCCCCTCCCTTCCTGTGTATTGTTCCTCTATCTGTCTCCAGGCTCCACAGCTCATCAGCGCACCTGCGTGAGTGGATGCACCTGCTGTTTCCTCGTTGCCAGCTTATAAAAGAACCAGTCTTTGAATGCTCCTTCACTGGACCTTTGGGTATTGCTGCCTACGTTAATCCCTGCCAACTCCTTCATTGCTCCACGCTGGGTAATTACTGCTGGGTCCTCTGCTCATTATTATAAGACTCTTCTTTGCTCACGGTCTATTTATCCCTTTTCTATTACTGAACTCTAACCAGCTCTTTGTCTCTCTCCCTATAGGCTGTGTGTGATCTCCAGCGTGCATCACTTATTATTAAATAAACTACGTTTAACATTCACCCCAGTGTCTGTGTGCTTCTCCTGGTGATTGCTGCTTTGCATTTGAGCCTCAGGCTAAGCTAATTTTGTCAGAAAACTATAAGAAAACTGTTATAAATTTTGGAGAAAACCTCAAACCTTCAAGACTGAAGTCATTACTCAAGTTTTTATATAAATGGATGCTTTTTGTACCCTTACTCAATGCAACTAGACATTTTTGGGTGTCTGCTTTTAATTATTAATTTCATAACATAACCCTGCTTTTACATGAGTAGAATTTCTGGCTACTATACTCACCTCTGATCATATAGTATGTGTGAGTTAATTACTATTATGAATGTTTTTAAGATAAGATAAGATAAGATAAGATAAGCCTTTATTAGTCCCACAATGGGGAAATTCCAGGATTGCAACAGCACAGGGATAGCAACACTCAGAGCAACAATCAGAAGGCAAGAAAAAAAACAAGCAAGCAAGAGCAGCTAATATACATATGTACGTATTACTATAAAATATATATATATACACACACACACACAGACACACAGTGCAGAGCATTGTAGCTGGATGGAATAAATATATGAATATATGAACACACAGTGCAGAGCATTGTAGCTAGATGGAATAAATATGTAAATATATAAACACCCACAGTACGGAGCATTGCAGCTAGGTGGAATAAATATGCAAGTATATAAACACACACAGTGCGGAGCAATGTAGCTAGATGGAATAATATGTAGATATATAAATATATAAACACACCCAGTGCTGAGCATTGTAGCTAGATGGAATAAATATGTAAATATATAAACACACACAGTGCAGAGCATTGTTGCTAGATGGAATGAAACAGCATAACCGTCTACTTAGTTATCCTACATGGTATGATTATGTGCCCATACATATTCTCACCCTCCATAGCGACCGGTATGTTCCTAGTTGTATGCCGGAGGGGACCATTGTGTAAGTCTATTGCATCTTTTGCATTCAAAAAACTATTAGTTTGTTACGTCTTTTTGCTATCTCTGCGAGCAGCCCTGCTTAGGTTGTACAGTCTGACAGCCGTTGGTAGGAAGGACCTACGAAACCTCTCGGTTGTGCACCTGGGATGATGTAGTCTGCTGCTAAATGAGCTCCTCAGTGCATTCAGTATGTCCTGCATAGGGTGGAACTCGGACTCCAGCAGAGATGACAGTTTAGCCACCGTCCTTCTCTCTCCTATCTCCTCCATCGGATCAAGGCGCTGCCCCAGGACAGAACTAGCTTTCTTAATCAGTTTGTTCAGTCTCTTCCTATCGGCTGCAGTAATGCCACTGCCCCAGCAGACCACTCCAAAAGTGATGGCTGATGCCACCACCGTGTCATAGAATGACTTCAGCAGCGCCCCTTGTACACCAAAAGACCTGAGTCTCCTCAGCAGGAACAGCCTGCGCTGTCCCTTCTTGTAGAGTGCATCAGTATTGTGTGACCAGTCTAGTTTATTGTTCAGATGAATACCCAGGTACTTATAGGATGTCACCATCTCGATGTCTGTTCCCTGTATATTTACTGGTACTGTGAGGGGCTGCCCATGCCTGCGGCAGTCCACCACCAGCTCCTTAGTTTTCCTCGCGTTGATCTGGAGGCAGTTCCGATGGCACCAGTCCACGAAGTCCTGGATAAGCCCTCTGTACTCAGCTTCATCTCCATTGGAGATGAGGCCAACGATCGCAGAGTCATCAGAGAACTTCTGTAGATGGCAGTGTGTTGTGTTGTGTGAGAAGTCCGCAGTATAAAGAGTGAACAGGAAGGGAGCCAGCACCGTTCCCTGGGGGGCCCCCGTGCTACTGATGATCGTGTCGGACACACAGTCCCGGGTTCTCACAAACTGAGGGCCGGTTCGTGAGGTAGTCCAGGATCCATGATGACAGGTGCTGGTCCACCCCTGCGCGCAGCAGCTTGTCCTTCAGGATCATCGGTTGGATGGTGTTGAAAGCACTGGAGAAGTCAAAGAACATGATCCTCACCATATTCCCGGGCTTCTCCAGGTGGGACAGAGAACGGTGAAGGAGGAAGATCACCGCATCCTCCACCCCAATGCCATGCTGGTAGGCGAACTGGAGTGGATCCATCGCTGGTTCCACCAGGGGGTGGAGGTGAGCAAGGAGCAGTCTCTCCAGGGTCTTCATCAAGTGGGACGTCAAGGCCACCGGTCTGTAGCTGTTCAGGTCTTTGGGGTGGGAAGTTTTTGGTACAGGTACCACACAAGATGTTTTCCACAGCTGTGGTACCCTCCCCAGTTTCAGGCTCATGTTGAAGATATACGTCACAATCCCACACAGCTGGTCTGCACAGGACTTGAGGAGCTTTGCGCTGATGCCGTCCGGTCCCGGCGCCTTCCTCGCCTTGATCTTCCTCAGCTCCGTCCTCACCTGGGTCCTGGTCAGGGTCAGGATGGGGGGCTGTGTGTTGGGAGTGGGGGGGTGTTGGTGGAGTGGGGAGTGGGCAGCAGGACTTGATTTCTTTAGAGGCAGCAGTGGTTGTTGTGCAGTCAGGGGGGAGGGCGGTTGGTCAAATCTATTGAAAAACAGATTCAGGTTGTTCGCCCACTCCCTGCCCCCTGTGGCCTGGGGGGAGGTATTCTGGAGCCCCGAGATGGTTTTGAGGTTTCTCCAGACCCCGCTGATGTCGCTCTGTTGCAGCTTGTCCTCCATCTTCTTCCTGAAGCTGTCCTTGCCTTCTCTGATCTTTCTCCTCAGCTCCCTCTGTACGGACTTCAGCATCTCCCTGTTCCCTGACCTGAAGATCAGGTCAGATCAAGAGATTTACTCCTCTTTCCTACTCTTTCTCAATAGAAAAAAGAAATACTATAATAAAAATACAAAAAATATACATATTTGTGTCATTTATGTAAATCATGATAAAAAAAATTACGCAGGACAAAACATGACACTTGGTATTTTTTAACCTGTTTCTATACCACTACAGACAGAGAAAGAACCTGAATAAGACAGAGTTTAGAGAGGGAAAGATGAGACAGAAGACACGAGCCAAGGAGAGGAAAGTGTTCAGGCAGAGGGTGCAAGAGAGGAAGGAGAGAAGGATAACACCAGTAAAAAGTACAAACACAGGACGTCTGGGTGGGATCCCCACTGGCCCAGTATTCCAAGATTCAAGCGTTGGTTGTACAATACTTCAGATGGCAACTTCCATATGCAAAGTTACTGTGCAAAATTAAAAAAAAGAAATAAATAGTAGTGTAGAGACAAATAAGCAGGCGAGGCAGTGAGCTGGATCAGAGTGGACTTTATTCTCTCTAACCACAAGTCAACAAGAATAACCCAGGTTGCTGGGCATCTCTCTTTTATATCTTACATCCTTGCCTAGCAACCTGGGGGTTCACACCTCAATACACACAATCACAATACACGTCCTCACCAAGCCTGTCGGCGCATTAACATACTGTCCAGGGGAGAAGCCACAGTCTACCCGGTGCATCCGCCTAACAGTGCTTTAGCGTTTCCACCTCCGTTGTCCCATCTTGACCCCCCGTCGACTTCTCTCCTCCTGTGCCATTCAGTCTGAGTGGAGAATGTAACATCTAGGTCCCCCACACTGCCCCCCCCCCCGAATGGGCTTTAACCCTCATGTCCTATGGGCTTCAGCCAATGTCTGTAGCGGCTGTAATGGGCGGTCACTGGCTCCGAGGTGCTGCTGTGCTGGTGGGACGCTCCTGGAGGCGCGTCCATCTGTGGGGGAACATTGGGGGGGGGGACCACATCTTCACCATGCCATTGTGACTGAGCTGACAAGTCATTTACGTGGGGAGCTCTCAGTGGGGGCCGTCCGTGCCAAGGAGCTCGGGCCAACACCACCTGGTCGTCTGCTAATACAAATGCAGGCTTAAGCCTGCCTATGCAGACTGTTTCTCTGCGTCCCCCCAAATCTAACACAAAACGTTTATCACTAGGTTCCAACACTCTGAATGGGCCATTGTAGGGCGGGCGCAACGGGGTCCGGTGGGCATCTTGCCTGACAAACACGAACAACGCATCCTTCAAGGTCCTTGGGATGAAAGTGCGGGGAAAACAGTGGTGGGCTGGGCCGGGTACCGTCCCTGCCTCTGTATTACGTAGTGAAGGCGGGGATGGATCGGTGTTCGGCGTGGGGTTGTCAGGCAAAAATTCTCCAGGGAACCGCAGCGGCTGGGAAAAAACAAGTTCTGTTGGGGAGGCAGCCAAATCCTCCTTCGGTGCAGAACGCAACCCTAACAGAACCCACGGCAACCGGTTCATCCAATTTCATCCGTAAGCGAAGCCCTGAGCGCTGCTTTAAGTGACCTAAGGAAACGCTCGCATAACCCGTTGGCCTGGGGGTAGTACACGGTTGTGCGATGAATGGTGAAGCCCAGGCTCTGGGCCATCGTGGACCAGAAGTTGGAAATGAACTGTGGGCCCTGGTCAGATGTGATAGCCGAAGGGGCGCCGAAGCGTGCCACCCATGTCACCAAAAAAGCACGTGCAACTTCTGTAGTCGTGGTAGAAGCTAGCGGCAACGCTTCAGGCCAGCGAGTGGTGCGGTCCACCACTGTCAGGAGGTGTGTAAACCCCTGTGATGGCAGGAGGGGGCACACGAGGTCCACGTGAACGTGGTCGAACCTCTTAGCCGGGATGTGGAACGGCTCAAGGGGGGCCTTTGTGTACCTGTGCACCTTGGCTCATTGGCACGCTATGCAAGCTGCAGCCCACTCTTTCACCTGCTTTCGCAGGTGCGGCCAGACAAACTTTGCTCCCCCCAT
Organism: Pholidichthys leucotaenia; assembly: GCA_020510985.1. Taxonomy (NCBI): domain Eukaryota; kingdom Metazoa; phylum Chordata; class Actinopteri; order Cichliformes; family Pholidichthyidae; genus Pholidichthys; species Pholidichthys leucotaenia. The sequence continues at coordinate 207,967,596 of CM035839.1, forward strand.
TTTGACTGACTCGCGCACTCCTGGGTGTGCCAGGGAGTGAACCGACCCGAAAACACGGTGGCGCCAAGCACATGGGACCACTGGGCGCGGGTGGCCTGTGGAAATGTCACAGAGTGGGGGGGGGGCCGTCTTGCAGTACTCTGCTCTCCAGCCTTAACCCTGTTGGTCCAGACTGGAGCGCGCAAACGTCTGCGTTGTCGACCTGCTCGGCGGCGATGGCCGTGTAATCTATCCCTACGTAGACTGGGGCCACTAATGCGCGCGAGAGGCAGTCTGCCACCACGTTGGGTTTACCGGCCACATGCTGAATGTCGGTCGTAAACTCTGAGATAGTGGCCAGCTGTCTCTGCTGCCGGGCTGACCATGGTTCCGAAACCTTGGCCATAGCATACGTTCGCGGCTTGTGGTCCACAAACGCAGTGAAGCTGCGCCCTTCCAGCCAGAACTGGAAGTGGCGTATGGCCAGGTGGAGAGCCAGTAACTCGCTGTCGATTGCGCTGTATTTACGCTCATTGTTGCACAAAGACCTGCTAAAAAAGGCGAGTGGCTGCCAAGAACCAGCGACGCGCTGCTCCACGACAGCCCCTATGGCCATGTCCGATGCGTCGGTAGTGAGTGCTGTCTGAGCCTCCGGGTCCGGGTGCGCCAGTAGTGCGGCGTTCGCTAGGGCTGTTTTGGCATTGGAAAACGCCTGCTCCCGCTCAGGAGTCCAGTCGATGTTGTCCGCCGGTTTCCATTTCTTAAGCGCAGCTTACAACACCTGCATGAGCTGGGCTGCGCGGGGGGGGGGGGGGGGGACAGTTGTAAAAGTTAACTATCCCCAAACACTCCTGCAGTGCCCTGACCATCTGAGGCCGGGGAAAATCTGCCACTGAGCGCACTTTTTCTGATAAGGGTATCGCGCCCTCCGGTGAGATGCGGTGCCCCAAGAAGTCGATTCCTGTAACCCCGAACTGGCACTTTGCCGGGTTAATTATTAACCCGTGCTCTTCCAACCTCTGGAAAACCATCCTGAGGTGGGCTACGGGTTCGTCCTCGGACGCGCTGGCCACCAGGATGTCGTCCAGGTAGACGAACACAAACGGCAGATCGCGCAGCACCACATCCATCATGTGTTGGAAGGTCTGCGCCACGCCTTTTAACCCAAAAGGCATGCGTAGGAACTCAAAAAGACCGAACGGGGTTATTACTGCCGTTTTGGGTAAGTCTTCTGCGCGCACTGGGACCTGGTGGTACCCGTGGACCAGGTCCACCTTGGAAAAAATGCGTGCCCCGGTGAGATGAATGGAAAAATCCTGAATATGGGGGATTGGGTAGCGATCGTGCACAGTGGCATTGTCTAATCTGCGGAAATCTCCGCATGGTCGCCACAGTCCCTCGGCTTTAGGCACCATGTATAGCGGGGATGCCCATGGGCTGTTTGAGCGCCTGATGATGCCCAACCTTTCCAAGTTGGCAAACTCCTCGTGCACACTGGCCAGTTTAGCTGCGTCCAGGTGCCAAGGTCATGTGAAAACGGGCGGCCCCGTGGTGATAATGAAGTGCTCTAACCCGTGCTAAGTGATGGCCGCCGAAAACGTCGGAACTGTGAGTGCTGGGAACTGGGTAAGTAGTGTGTGGAAGTTACCCCCTGGAGCTGTGATGTTGGCCAGTGTTGTGGACCCGACTCCTCAAGCTGTATAGGGCAGATAATCAAAAGACATAGTGTTAGTCAGGCATCTGTTGGCCACATCGACTAATAGTCCGTGTGCACACAAAAAATCTGCACCTAAGATGAAGGACCATTGGTAGGTACGGTCGTGCAAGGATATGGTCAGTGTCCTTTCACCAAAAGTCTTAATGTCTGAGCCGTTTGCGGCTGCCAGCTCGGGGCCGCTACTTCCAACCAGCCGATCTGTGTAGGACGGCAGGATGAGGCTCTTTTGGGAGCCGGAGTCCATGAGGAACTGTCTCCCTGAGCGTGAATCCGTCACATAGAGCAGCTTGGTTGTGTCACTGGCGGTCACAGCTACTACCAACTGCCAGTCCTGGCATCTCCCGAGCGCTTGAACTGGCACGGTGGCACACATTGGCATGCGTCTTCTCCAAAGCGGCGGTGGTAGAAGCAGAGTGTGCCCCTCCGGTGCTTCTTGGCCTCCGCGGCGGCCACCATCGATGGTTCCTCGCCCTCACTGGCCATCTCACTGGGTTCCGACATCGCTGCATTCACAGCGAAGGTTCTGGTCGCCAGGATAATCCGATCTGCCTCTTGTGCTAGCACCCAGTAGTTCTGCGTGGCCAGCAGTGGCGAATTGGTGAGGACCGCTCTGGCCGCTGTTGGGAGGTTCCGGAGGAAAAGCTGGGCAAAGAGGAACTGCTCGCCATCTGTGCCCATCAACGCCAACATTTTCTCCATTAATTCGACCGCCGACCCGTCTTCCAACTCGGAGTGTGTCAGGAGCCTTTCCACTCTCTCGCAGTCCGAGAGTGTGTAGCGCTGGGTCAGCGTGGTCTTGAGAGCGTCATATTTGCCGTGGGCTGGGGGCCATTGGAGCAGGTTCACCACCTGCTGTGTTGTGCGTGCGTCCAACGCAGCAACCACGTAGTAGTACTTGGTGTCATCCGCCGTCACTTCCCAGAGTGCGAACTGGGCCTCAGTGTGGAGGAACCAAGCCTTCAGGTCATGCAGCCAAAAATCTGGGAGCTTGACCGAAACGGCGCACGTGGTGCTGGCGCTTCCAGTCCGGGCCGTCTCCGGGGTGTTTGCCTCGAGTTCCATTCTACGTCAAAGGTCACCAGTGTAGAGAGAAATGAGCAGGCAAGGTAGTGAGCTGGATCAGAGTGGACTTTATTCTCTCTAACCACAAGTCAACAAGAATAATCCAGGTGGCTGGGCATCTCTCTTTCATATCTTACATCCTTGCCTAGCGACCTGGAGGTTCACACCACAATACACATGATCACACTACAAGTCCTCACCAAGCCTGTCGGCGCATTAACATACTGTCCAGTGGAGAAGCCACAGTCTGCCTGGCGCATCCGCCTAACAGTGCTCTAGCGTCTCCACCTCTGCTGTCTCGTCTCGACTCCCCGTCGGCTTCTCTCCTCCTGTGCCATTCAGTCTGAGTGGAGAATGTAACGTCTAGGTCCCCCACAGTATAAAATTAACATATTCTGGTTACAATTGTGTCACGTGTTTTCTCCTTCCCCCCGGAAAAATATGTTGCCACTGTACCAAGTTCTTTAAGCCAGAGGAAACGCTGCAAAAGGATCTCTGATGGTCAGGGGTGGAATCAAACCCATGACCGTCTTACTGTGCTGACACAGTGCTAACCACTGCTCCACCAAGCTGCCCACTTAGCCATATTCCTAACATGCAATCAAACATCTACATCAGCTAGTACAATCCATGTATCTACACGGGCCATCTTCTATTCATCTTAGTGGTGGTCTGCGATGTATATAAAGTTATCTAGGGAGTTTTTCATTCCCTGGGTAATTCTTTTTCTATTATGCTCTGTATGTTTCTGTCGTTTTGGTCATCTACTGTGCCATGCTGCTGTTACACTGTAATTTCCCATTTTGGGATCAATAAAGTACATCCATCCATCTATTCATCTAAACATCACTGTCAACAGTCCAGGTATTTGAGGTGTTTTATCTCAAGCACACTTGATGCAACTAATTAAGCCCTTGATTGGTTGCTTCAGGTATGCTTGTGATCACACCTAATTTGCAAGTGTGTCTTCTTATGAGGAATTCTATCAATTAATTCATGTCTATTCACATGTTTACACTGAGTTAAAATGTAATTGCGCCGTGTGAAAAATTTGCCCATTTGCGTTTGGTCTGAATGCAACTTAAGGGCAAGCTGAGATAGTCAAAATTCTGTGGGAGGGCCCCGAGGGTGAATGAGATTTGTCTCAAGTACCTAAAGTCTCTGAAAATATTGAGTCTGTTCTGGTTGACATTCCTCTACAACATTGTGTGAAGGTTGGGCAAAATACCACTGGTATGGCAAACTGTGATGGAGGTTCTCCTCTTCAAGAAAGGGTATCAGAGGGTGTGATCCAAATTTAGCTTGGTCACTCAGAGGAGAGTTGAGCTGTTAGTCAAACCTTGGATTCAGGTTGACCAATGTGGTTTGCAAGCATATGGGTACAAGGGCCAGTACTACAGACGGAAATTAGTGGAACACTATAATCTGGTACAGAGCATCTTTATCCTGTGTTTAATGTTTTTTCTGTACACGGTCCCTGACAAATAAACTAATTAACTATAGGCTATTTGGTTCTTATACCATGATTATACGAGAGTCAAGTTTGAGTTTGGGCCAAACTGCCAACCAGTAATGTTCTCGGTCAAAGTTGGACTTTGTCAAGACTGCCCTGTGCTCCAGATTCTAATCAGAACTTTTGACAGAATTTCTAGATGTAGAAATCAAGATAAAGTTTAAATAGCAAATTATTACAATAGAGTACAGTGTGTCATAAATGGTGTACATATAGTTATGGTAAATGGCATTCACATATACAGTGCTTTTTCTCATCTCTAGATGACCAAGGCACTTTACAGATCTTGCTATCCACCCATTCACAGTGGCAGAGCTGCCATGCACCAGCCTGACTCACCAGGCACAACTGGGAGTTCAGTGTCTTGCTCAAGAACACTTAGACATGCAGACTGCAGACAGAGTGGGAATCGAACCCCTGATGCTCCGATCAGTAGTCAGCCACACTACACCTGCGCCACGGTAAATACTTATGATTCTACATTATATTGGCCTACAGTACAAAAAGTGGCTTGCACCTACAAGAAGATAAGACAGAAACCTTAGAAACCTCATGTAGTGGTGAAGGAAAAAGATGCATTTCTCCCCTACATGACCTGCCCATATAAGGAGCTCCTCATGCAGCTGTTTTTAGTTCTCTCTTACTGGTAAAGAGGCCATGTATTTTGTTTTGTATTATCTGGCACAGTACTTAATAAATATACAATTGCAAGGAATTCTACTGCCTTATTATTTATCAAGATGTTTTGGTGTGCCTTTTCTGAAGACTTTTTGATCATACAGTGGTGTGAAAAAGTGTTTGCCCCATCCTGATTTCTCATTTTTTTGTATGTCACACTTAAATGTTTCAGATCATCAAATAAATTTAAATATTAGACAAAGATAACAGAAGTAAACACAAATTGCAGTTTTTAAATGTGTTTATTATTAAGGGAAAAAAAAACTCCAACCCTACATGGCCCTGTGTGGAAGTGATTGCCCCTAAACCTAATAACTGGTTGGGCCACCCTTAGCAGCAAGAACTGCAATCAAGCGCTTGGCAATGAGTCTTTTACAGCGCTGTGGAGGAATTTTGGCCCACTCATCTTTGCAGAATTGCTGTAATTCAGCCACATTGGAGGGTTTTCGAGCATGAACCGCCTTTTTAAGGTCATGCCACAGCATCTCAATTGGATTCAGGACAAGACTTTGACTAGGCCACTCCAAAGTCTTCATTTTGTTTTTCTTAAGCCATTCAGAGGTGGACTTGCTGGTGTGTTTATGGATCATTGTCCTGCTGCAGAACCCAAGTGCACTTCAGCTTGAGGTCACAAACGGCCAGACATTCTCTTTAAGGATTTTTTGGTAGACAACACAATTCATGGTTCCATTTACCACAGCAAGTCTTCCAGGTCCTGAAGCAACAAAACAGCCCCAGACCATCACACTACCACCACCATATTTTACTGTTGGTATAATGTTCCTTTTCTGAAATGCTGTGTTACTTTCATGATTTAATGGGACATACACCTTAAGATAAGATAAGATAAGATAAGCCTTTATTAGTCCCACAACGGGGAAATTCCAGGATTGCAACAGCACAGGGATAGCAACACTCAGAGCAACAATCAGAAGGCAAGAAAAAACAAGCAAGCAAGAGCAGCTAATATACATATGTACATATTACTATAAAATATATATATACACACACACACACACAGACACACAGTGCAGAGCATTGTAGCTGGATGGAATACCTTCCATTCCAAAAAGTTCAACTTTTGTCTTGTCAGTCTACAGAGTATTTTCCCAAAAGTCCTGGGGATCATCACGATGCTTTCTGGCAAAATTGAGATGAGCCTTTATGTTCTTTTTGTTCAGCAGTGGTTTTCGTCTTGGAACTCTGCCATGCAGGCCATTTTTGCCCAGTCTCTTTCTTATGGTGGAGTCACAAACATTGACCTTAACTGAGACAAGTGAGGCCTACAGTTCTTTGGATGTTTTTGTGGGGTCTTTTGCGACCTCTTGGGATAAGTCGTCGCTGCACTCTTGAGTTAATTTTGGTTGGCTGCCACTCCTGGAAAGATGTTTTTGCCATTTGTGGATAATGGCTCTTGCTGTGGTTTGCTGGAGTCCCAAAGCTTTTGAAATGGCTTTATAACCTTTTCCAGACTGATAGATCTCAGTTACTTTGTTTCTCATTTGTTCCTGAATTTCGTTTGATCGCAGCATGATTTCTATCTTTAGAGGATCTTTTGGTCTACTTCACTTTGTCAGGCAGGTCCTATTTAAGTGATTTCTTGATTGAGAACAGGTGTGGCAGTAATAAGGCCTGGGTATGGCTAGAGAAATTGAACTCAGCTTTCCAAAGATGTGATAAACCACAGTTAATTTATGTTTTAACAGGAAGGGTGCAATCACTTTTTCACACAGGGCCATATAGGTTTGGATGTTTTTTTTTTACCCTTAATAATAAACATCTTCATTTAAAAACTGCATTTTGAGTTTACTTGTTTTATCTTTGTCCAATATTTAAATTTGTTTGATGATCTGAAACATGTAAGTGTGACAAACATACAAAAAAATGAGAAATCAGAAAGGGGCAAACATTTTTTCACACCACTGTATGTCGTGAGTGAATATTATTGATCTGGCCCAACTTCTCTGCCACAACAGTAGCCATGGTGTAGAGGGTGTTACTATTGATGTCATTATCGGAACAGTTTGTATCTTAAAGCGAAGGGGCTGGTGTGAGATTGCAACGTCAAATCCTAATCCATGTTCCCCAGACAGAAAAATGGTAGATTAATCCCTCTGGATTAGGGACAAGATCACTTCTCAAGTGGAAATATTGAAGTAAGTAAAGACAGTGGAGACAGAGAGAGTGACAGATTGTTTTGTTTGGGTCTGCTGTGGTGAAAGAGAGCTAAGCTTAAAAGGGAAACTGTTGAATTACAGGTTGACCTGCATTCCAATGAAAGAATGAGATCGAGATAGATACTTAGATAGATAGATAGATAGATAGATAGATAGATAGATAGATAGATAGATAGATAGATCTTTCTCAGTTGGGATAATGAGCTCACCCTTAATTATTCAAGAACAGCTCAGAAGAGAATGCTTCTTCTTCCCTGCTGAAAGAAGCCAGGTGAGGTGGTTCTGAAAGGGGCTTCCTTAAGACCCTTTCAGAGTACCCTGGCAATCCAGGCAAACCCAGTATGATCTGGGCTCCCTCTGTTGTCCCGTGCTACTTGACGTGGGCTAAATGACACTGCAATCGATGCGGGGCATTGCCCATCTCACCTCAGCGGACATTTGAATACAAAATGCAGATAAACCCGTGATAAGATAAGATAAGATAAGATAAGATAAGCCTTTATTAGTCCCACAACGGGGAAATTCCAGGATTGCAACAGCACAGGGATAGCAACACTCAGAGCAACAATCAGAAGGCAAGAAAAAAAACAAGCAAGCAAGAGCAGCTAATAAACATATGTACGTATTACTATAAAATATATATATATACACACACACACAGACACACAGTGCAGAGCATTGTAGCTGGATGGAATAAATATATGAATATATGAACACACAGTGCAGAGCATTGTAGCTAGATGGAATAAATATGTAAATATATAAACACCCACAGTACGGAGCATTGCAGCTAGGTGGAATAAATATGCAAGTATATAAACACACACAGTGCGGAGCAATGTAGCTAGATGGAATAATATGTAGATATATAAATATATAAACACACCCAGTGCTGAGCATTGTAGCTAGATGGAATAAATATGCAAATATATAAACACACACAGTGCAGAGCATTGTTGCTAGATGGAATGAAACAGCATAACCGTCTACTTAGTTATCCTACATGGTATGATTATGTGCCCATACATATTCTCACCCTCCATAGCGACCGGTATGTTCCTAGTTGTATGCCGGAGGGGACCATTGTGTAAGTCTATTGCATCTTTTGCATTCAAAAAACTATTAGTTTGTTACGTCTTTTTGCTATCTCTGCGAGCAGCCCTGCTTAGGTTGTACAGTCTGACAGCCGTTGGTAGGAAGGACCTACGAAACCTCTCGGTTATGCACCTGGGATGATGTAGTCTGCTGCTAAATGAGCTCCTCAGTGCATTCAGTATGTCCTGCATAGGGTGGAACTCGGACTCCAGCAGAGATGACAGTTTAGCCACCGTCCTTCTCTCTCCTATCTCCTCCATCGGATCAAGGCGCTGCCCCAGGACAGAGCTAGCTTTCTTAATCAGTTTGTTCAGTCTCTTCCTATCGGCTGCAGTAATGCCACTGCCCCAGCAGACCACTCCAAAAGTGATGGCTGATGCCACCACCGTGTCATAGAATGACTTCAGCAGCGCCCCTTGTACACCAAAAGACCTGAGTCTCCTCAGCAGGAACAGCCTGCGCTGTCCCTTCTTGTAGAGTGCATCAGTATTGTGTGACCAGTCTAGTTTATTGTTCAGATGAATACCCAGGTACTTATAGGATGTCACCATCTCGATGTCTGTTCCCTGTATATTTACTGGTACTGTGAGGGGCTGCCCATGCCTGCGGCAGTCCACCACCAGCTCCTTAGTTTTCCTCGCGTTGATCTGGAGGCAGTTCCGATGGCACCAGTCCACGAAGTCCTGGATAAGCCCTCTGTACTCAGCTTCATCTCCATTGGAGATGAGGCCAACGATCGCAGAGTCATCAGAGAACTTCTGTAGATGGCAGTGTGTTGTGTTGTGTGAGAAGTCCGCAGTATAAAGAGTGAACAGGAAGGGAGCCAGCACCGTTCCCTGGGGGGCCCCCGTGCTACTGATGATCGTGTCGGACACACAGTCCCGGGTTCTCACAAACTGAGGCCGGTTCGTGAGGTAGTCCAGGATCCATGATGACAGGTGCTGGTCCACCCCTGCGCGCAGCAGCTTGTCCTTCAGGATCATCGGTTGGATGGTGTTGAAAGCACTGGAGAAGTCAAAGAACATGATCCTCACCATATTCCCGGGCTTCTCCAGGTGGGACAGAGAACGGTGAAGGAGGAAGATCACCGCATCCTCCACCCCAATGCCATGCTGGTAGGCGAACTGGAGTGGATCCATCGCTGGTTCCACCAGGGGGCGGAGGTGAGCAAGGAGCAGTCTCTCCAGGGTCTTCATCAAGTGGGACGTCAAGGCCACCGGTCTGTAGCTGTTCAGGTCTTTGGGGTGGGAAGTTTTTGGTACAGGTACCACACAAGATGTTTTCCACAGCTGTGGTACCCTCCCCAGTTTCAGGCTCATGTTGAAGATATACGTCACAATCCCACACAGCTGGTCTGCACAGGACTTGAGGAGCTTTGCGCTGATGCCGTCCGGTCCCGGCGCCTTCCTCGCCTTGATCTTCCTCAGCTCCGTCCTCACCTGGGTCCTGGTCAGGGTCAGGATGGGGGGCTGTGTGTTGGGAGTGGGGGGGTGTTGGTGGAGTGGGGAGTGGGCAGCAGGACTTGATTTCTTTAGAGGCAGCAGTGGTTGTTGTGCAGTCAGGGGGGAGGGCGGTTGGTCAAATCTATTGAAAAACAGATTCAGGTTGTTCGCCCACTCCCTGCCCCCTGTGGCCTGGGGGGAGGTATTCTGGAGCCCCGAGATGGTTTTGAGGTTTCTCCAGACCCCGCTGATGTCGCTCTGTTGCAGCTTGTCCTCCATCTTCTTCCTGAAGCTGTCCTTGCCTTCTCTGATCTTTCTCCTCAGCTCCCTCTGTACGGACTTCAGCATCTCCCTGTTCCCTGACCTGAAGATCCTCTTCTTCTCTCTCAGAAGTGTTTTTATCTCAGGGTTGATCCAGGGTTTGTTGTTTGAGTGACGCCGTATGGTCTTGGTGGGAACGGATTTGTCCACACAGAAGCTGAGGTAGCCCGTGAAGGTGTGAATGAGGCCATCGATGTCCTCACCATGTGGATCGCAGAGCTGCTTCCAGGCGGTGGCTTCAAAACAGCCCTTTAGGGTGTCCATTGTCTCCTCAGACCATAACTCCACAGTGTGCATGGCCGGAGGTTGTCTGTGCACTAGGGGTTTGTACACCGGCCGGAGATGAACCAAGTTGTGATCCGATCTCCCGAGTGGGGGGAGTTGTGATGAGGTGTACGCCTCCTTAGTGTTTGCGTAGAATAAATCCAGTGTTTTATTGTCTCTAGTGTGGCATGTGACATACTGGGTGAACGTGGGTAGAATGGGAGACAGTGAAACATGGTTGAAATCGCCTGAGATGAGGAGAAGAGCATCTGGGTGTTCTGTCTGCAGCCTGCTGGTTACTGAATGGATGACGTCACGTGCTGTCCCAGCGTTCGCCGTCGGATTTGCATAAACAACAATGCAGATCACGTGTGAGTGTTCTCTCGGGAGATATGTAGGCCTCATGCTAACAGCTAGCAACTCAATGTCTTTGCTGCAGTGTCGTTGTTTAACAGTGATATGTCCCGGTCTGCACCAGTTGTTGTTAACATACATTATCACTCCACCGCCCCTAGCCTTGCCACTGTCTGGTGTTCGGTCAGCTCGTATCATGTGAAAACCCTCCAGCTCAATGTTAGCATCTGCTGCTAGTTCAGTTAGCCACGTCTCAGTAAACAAAAGGAGAGAGCACTCCCGGTATGTGCTATCATAACGGGAGATAGCCGCTAGCTCATCTAACTTTCCCAGTATCGACCGTACATTTCCCATGACAACAGATGGAAGGGAGGGTCTGTACCTTATATTTTTTGTCCTCCGCCTTACTCCAGCCCGGCAGCCGCGGCGTTTTCGCCTCAGTTCTCTCGGTATGTCGAGTTTTTCCAATGGGACCGGGTGGCGGTTGAATGCTAGCAGCTGTTCTCTGCTGTATCGTATCCTGCTATAGACAGTGGCTCCGTCCACCGGCTCAGGAGACATTTAGGACGATCTGTGTGTCCGTGATATAAGTGGGGTGAAAAAAAAAAGACGGATCAAAAGAGAGAGGAAGGGAAAAAGACTCGGAATCGAGCCGCTGTTGCAAAAGGCAGCCGACTCGTGTGGCGCCGAGAGAAAAAAAAAAAAAAAAAAAAAAAAAAAAAGTAGGTGTCAACGTCACCAAGTCACAGCACAGCAACAGAGAGTGGAAATGAATCAGAAGGCTGCCTGTCATTATTCTGACAGATTATATTAATTTTGAAGCTGCAGCAGACAACTGTGCGCACCACAATTACACAACTATCACAGCGGCTGAGAGTGAGAGGTTAACAGCATTTTTTCACTCACTCCCATGGAGCCACCAGCAGCTCTGACCTTACCCAGCTGCTGTGGAGCCAATACCAGCCTGTCCTGGTTTGGCAAGGGGCTCTGTGGTCGTTCGTGCACCCTGCATTAACTTAACCCCCTGCTCCTCTTTTTTCCATGACAGCCCCCCCGAAATAAAATGCATCCTGTTTTTGTGGTGCTGGAGATGAAAAGCAACACACAAGCACATGTCCTCACCAAATAAGAGTGTAAGCACGCACACACACTCAAAGTGTCTTTTCTTGTAAATATGAAAGCTATTAAGTGCTGATATGGAAAAAAATAATGACGGTAATTATATTAAATGTTGGGTGCATTTTCCAACCTCCTCTGTTATAATGGAAGACAAAGAGCAACAACCATTGAACTATATAATTTGGTCGTATATTCCTATATCCGCCACTGATCTGCGCTGAGTTTGACATGGGGCGACAAAATTAAAAGACTTGTAAAAATACAGGTGACTCTTAACTAATCAGTAGCGCCAGTCACCAGCTTCCAGGCTCATGTCTCGTTCGTGTGACATCAGCGACGTGAAGACACGAAATTTGATACAAATGCACTGTTATTTGTATCAAGTGCATTTGTAGACACATGCAAATGCACTGTTATCCGTCGGTGATCAGACCCACATCTCCTTCAAGTTTGAAAAAGACATGGACGGTTGTTGAGCTGTTAATTTATTTTAATGGGACCCACGCCTATGGCGGATCAACTGCAGAGTGAAAGCGGCTTCAGTGGAGTATTTTTGGACATGTCTCTCCAGGACGAGGCCCTTGGGGAGACCCAAGACACATTAAACAGATTATGTCTCTTGGCTACCCTGTACCCATGTAGAGATGAAGGTAGTAGCTGGAAAAAGGGATATCTGGGCATCTCTGCTTAGACTGCTGTCCCCATGGCTCACAGCACTAGACAGGTGGTAGAGGATGGACGGATAGATAGAAACAAAATGAAAACTCCCATTTGCTCACCTCACTGAATGTTCCTCTACCAATCACCTTCAGGATGTGAAAGTCTTCTCTTTTGATGCGGATCTTCCTCACCTGTCTCACTAGAGGCTCAGCTGTGATTGGAAGAAAGAATAATTAGTGTGCTGTAGCAGAGATAAACAACTATGTCCCATGGAGGGCCAAGACCCTGCAGGTTTTCTTTTCAGCCAGTTACTAAAGCAGGTGTTTTCACTGATCAGCAATCAGCAGAAGAGCACTTCAGTGAAGCTGTCCATGGAAGAGACTGGCTGGATCGAAAACCTGCAGCATCTTGGCCCTCCATGGCACATCCCTGTGCTACAGCATTTCTCTTAAACTGAAAGAACCAATTAAATTGCTTTGTTTTCATTTTCTTCAAGACTTCAGGCAAAAAAGTTCATATACAGCTAACTTTACATTGCTTTTTGTTTGTACATGTAGTTTTAGTTGCATTATGTGATGTAAGTAATAATTAAGGCATGAGTTGAATTGTTTATTGTGGATGCAGTGAATGATGCATTTAATAAATGGCTTTTTCTAAAGGTAAATAAACCATTCACTGTTTTATTATACAGTCAAACTTATCAATTCAGTCACCTCATCTTGTAAGGTGGATTCCGAACTCAAAAACTATATTCATTGAACACACACACACACACACACACACACACACACACACACACACACACACACACACACACACACACACACACACACACATATACACACACATATATATGTGTGTGTATATATATATATATATATATATATATATATATATATACGTATATACTGTATATATACAGTATATTACCATGGTGGGAGGAGAAATATGTGAGAAGAACTGAAGATACTGGGACGCAAGCCAGGAAGCACAGGAACTCAAGATAATGCAATAATATCAAGATGGCAACTGGCACAGACTGTGGCAATAAGACAGGTTTTTATAACAAGGAGGGTAAAACAGTTGGCAGCAAAAAATACAAATGAGAAGGTCTATTACAGCCCATGCAGTGGTATTTGGAATGGCACAGACATAAACAAGATGATAGCAGCGCTATGCTAAATAGCGTTCACTTATAGAGTGCTTTTTCTCATCTCTAGGTGACCAAAGCACTTTACAGATCCTGCTATTCACCCATTCACACACTGATGGCAGCAGAGTTGCCATGCACAGATGCTGGCCTGACCCACCAGGAGCAACTGTGGGTTCAGTGTCTTGCTCAAGGACACTTCGGCATGCAGACTGCAGACAGAGCGGGAATCAAACCCCTGACCCTCTGATCAGTGGTGGCCACACTACACCTGGGCCACAGACGCCCCCAGCTAACTGGATGAACTATTAAATGGTTCAGCACGGTTACAAAAATGATCAAAATGTGAAGCACAAACTTAAAGAAAAAGCAGTCTGCCCACACACTATTTACAATATGTACAATGATAAGTGAAAGTGATAATATTTATTTAATGACGAAAAAGCACCAGGGAATGTGAAAATATATTGGAAGCAGAACCAGAGTTACGGGAGGACCAGAATGCGGAGGTACATCACTCTACACTGTGCAAGAGGTCCATAAACAAGATTCTGACCCCTGGCCAGTAGGTGCCTGCTGACTCACCATAATCTTGTACCCGTTGCCAGGTAGAGTTAAGCAGCGCTTCCTGGAGACAAACATCAACACACTGCAGACTACTAAAATCACATTTCTTTGGTGATTATGAGTCAAACAACATGCCAAGGGAGGACTTTCTTGTGGCAGAGATTGTGTTACGTTTAACATAATCCTCCCTGATGTGCATCTTCATTAAACATTTTTTAAATTAATTATGTAAGTGTAACTAACAGTAATACTAATATAGCACAGCAGCAATTGAACCCGATATTTCTCCAGTTCTGATGATGCAATTATGACATTTTAGTTCAGACTGTAAGGACTTTGACTGCTGTTAGTTGTGTCGTTTGTGTAGATATGCTGAATCGCACTTTTATGGTCTGTTTATGTTCATCCATTTTAGCTATGCATGCTTTAATAAAACAAGCTGTTGCTATGAGACTCCAACAATCATTATGCCTTGGTGAAACAGAGGCATACAGTAATCGGTTAGTGCATCTGTTTGTGGCTGAGTGTATCTGACCGTCTGTCTGTCTGTCCGCCTCTCTGTTTCAGCTTGCCCAGTCAAAATTAAGTGGAACTAAAGGCTTGTATCATTGTATCACCATATTTTCTCGACTTTTAATTTGCCAGAATTTCAAAATAACACTTTGTTTTTGAAATAAACACAAATTTAACTCATCATTTCTGTCAATGCCACAGCAAAAAAAGGTATTGTAATAACTATTCCAGGCCAGTAGAGGTCAGAGTGCCACTTTTTTACAGCCACCCATGCTACCGTGCCACAGGTATCGAGGCACAGCACCTTGGTGCTTTCATTTATGCCAGTTCCAGTTCATTTTTGGATGTAAATGTGTTAAGGTTTATTGTGTTTTAAATATATAAACAAATGTTGTAAAATGATGGATGCCTGACTTCATTTGTGCCCTTTCAGTTTTGCCCTTCTTCCGGCTTTCAGAGAGAGCGGTCGCATTTTTTCTCCCTCCTCCTCCTCTCCTGCCTTCCCGACCTAAATCCCAGCTTGCTGCGTCTGAGTGAGTGTCTGTGCCGTTCTCCTTCTCGCTGATCTCAACCCAAACGGAAAAATGGATCTTATAAGCTGGGCTTTAAATGCAATTGACACCACCTTTTCAAACAGAAAATCGGGCCCGGGGGAGCCCAAATGTCCCGCAGGTACTTCAGCTGCGGGTTATGTGAGAGACTCATGGGATAGTTGGAGACTCATGTGTCTGTGTGATCTTGCCATCGAAGATGTGGAAGATTTATATCTATTCGGCTTCATGGTCACAGGATTCCTACTGATTGGCCTGGGGGTCTTCCTTGTGTATCGTAAATTTAAAAAACTGGAAGGAGCTAATCAAAAAGCGGACCCGGCGAAGCTTCTCTATCAATTTGACCAGCTTGGAAGAACGCTGATGGCGGCGAATGCTGAACTGAATCGGAAGGTTGGTTACATCTCGGAGTCGCTGAGTGTTCTTCAAGGAATGAATTTAAAGCCAGTGAATGTTAGTTTGAATTGTGAAGCACAGAATCGCATGAGAGAAGAAAATTCTACACTCTAAGTGTCTGTGCAGATTCGGCCTTGATCGGCGCCCCTGGACAATTCACTCCTCCAGAGTGGAGATAAGCGGATGTGAGAGCTGGCTCTGCTTAACCCAAACACTACTGCTGCTGTGCAATAATCAGAACTCTCCAAGGACAGCGTTGTCATGAGACTAACATGGAGTTTTTACCATCTGGCATGAAGAAGAGATTAACTCTGGGACATGACTATCTGTGTTTATAAACATGAATATAACATCCATCGTTGCCTAGGAGACTACTTTTGTTGTACTCCAGTTACTGATACACCCACACTGCACACACACTGATATCACAAACTGATACACACACACTGTCTCTCTCTGCTGTCTTTGTTTTTGTGAGGTTTGATTGTCTGCTCTGTGCCATAGAGAGGTTTTTTCTATGTAATCATAATTCTGCTTACACAATTATAAGCCGTATTTTGATAACAAAATTTTTTTCTCTCCGCCCATTGTGTCATTCCTTCCCTTCCCTCTTATCCCCCCTTATCCCCCACTGTTTTGATGAGGCGCCTTGTCATGGCTGCCGTGTCATTGTGATGCGCTTACATTGCGCGCCAATGTCAAGTCAAATTCCTCGTGTGTTTCTAACATGCTTGGCAATAAAGCTTTTCTGATTCTGATTCTGATTCTTTTCTGTAGCGGATGAAATCCATTGTTGTGCCTCGGTGCAACGGAGGCATACAGTAATCAATCAATGCATCTGTGTGTGGTTGTGTGTGTGTATCTCTCTGTTACCAGCTTTTCAGCTTGTCCAGTGAAAATTAAGCGGAACCAAAGGCTTGTATCACTGTATCACCATATTTTCTCGACTTTTAATTTGCCAGAATTTCCAAATAAGGCTTTGTTTTTGAAATAAAAACAAATTTAACTCACCATTTCTGTCAATGCAGCCATGAAAAAAGGTGTTGCAATAACTATCATAGGCCAGTAGAGGTCGGCGTGCCACTTTTTTTTACAGCCCCCCATGCTACCATGCCACAGGCACCGAGGCACAGCACCTTGGTGCTTTCATTCAGTCAGTGTCACAAATTCACTTAGTAATGGTTTACTTTGCCTCTATGCAAAACTAAAGTATTTTCAACTTTTGTATAACCTAGTGATAAATAAGAACATGAAATATACTTTACAGATCAGATATATACATAATAGTGTAATCAATAATACTTAGTGAAGTTGGAAATAATTTATGGTGAAGTACTGTAATACTGTTTTTTTCAAATTAATACCAAAGCCACTGGAGTGGTGGCCTAGAGGCACAGCATCCACCCCACAACTGGGAGGTCAGGGTTCAAGTCCCGGCCAGGTCATGCCAAAGACCATATAAAAATGGAACTTCCTGCCATTCAGTTTGGTGCTCAGCAAAAATGGAACGGAGGAGGGAAATGTGGGTGGCAGTGGCTCAGCAGGTAGACCGGGTTGTCTAATAACCAGAGGTTATTAGATGATGAGGTTGTTAGATTAGTTTGGCAGTTCGAATCCCGCTCTCCCCAGACATCCTGCCGTTGTGTCACTGGGCAAGACACTTTATCCACCTTCCCTCCAGTGTCCATGACACTGGGGTATAAATGTTCGGTAGTGGTCGGAGAGGCTGTTGGCATGGATTGGCAGCCACATTTCCGTCATTCTGCCCCAGGGCAGCTGTGGCTACAGTAGTAGCTTACCACTACCATTGTCTGTCTGTGGAGTGAATATATCCATTGTAAAGTGTCTATGAAAAGCACTACATAAATCTGATGAAATATTATTAAATATTTTGTAAAAATAGCACTGCATTTCCAAAAATCATTACATAACAATTCAGATCTATATCAATGAGCTAAGTCATAGTAATCAAAATTTCAAACTAAAAATCTTCAAATGGCTAAATTTATATGGGATTGTTGTACAGTATGAAAGTTTTAGTTTTTAGATTTGAGTTATGTACAAAAAATAAAATCTCCACAATATTCAAGGTTCTGAAGGTGCTCTAGTGGAATGTAAAAGAAAATCAACCTCAAACCAAGTGAGTCAACACATAACAAACAGGAATTTATTTTTGGAAAAATATTTATTAAAAAAATAAACAGTCCAGATTCAGGGCCCATGGGACAGATCTGGGAGAGCAATAGAGAAAAATAAATAATAAGGATTAGGGCACACTCTGGAAATCCTCTGTTGCCCCCTTAGTCAGTGCTAACCTTTCTTACTATCGGCAGGTATAAATTCTTGATGTAAAAAAAAGGACAGTCTAAAAAATTGTCATAACAGAGTAACAGCAAAAGCATTAAAATATGACAATATATAAAACTTGACAGTCTTAGGACTACAGCAGTGCTACAATGAGTTTGCTTGGTCTACATAATGTGAATTACAATATACTGTAGGTAAAGGAAAGAGCGGGTACATAAATGGAATTACATTTTACCTGTGTGCTATGAAAGAAGGGAGGAGGAAGGAGACCTCAGCAGAGACCAAGACACATTAGAGAGACTATGTCTCCAAGCTGGTCTGGGAACACCTTGGTGTCCACTATGAAAAGCTGGAGGAGGTGGCTGGGGAGAGGGAAGTCTGGGCTTCTCTGATTAGACTGCTGCCTCCGCAACCCGGAACTCCAGAAAAGTAGTAGAAGATGGAGTGTGTGCTGTGTTGTATATTTATTCCTTCTGCAAGACTTGACCTGATTAAAGAAGAGGACAACATTTTTTCTTATTACACATTCTTGGAACACCAAATGCACAGCCAGGTTGTGGATTAAATAAAAATGAAAAGTGTAAGACATTTTAGCTTCCAAATTTTGGCTATTGTCTTGAGAACTTATTCAAAAAAAGAAAGAAACAAAAATATCTGTTGCATGTACTGTTGGGAAAATAATCCATAAATGGCTGGTTTGACATACCAGGCTACCCATTAAATATTCAAAATAAAAGCAATAGTTTTCTCAATATTTCAAAAACAGTTTAAAAAAATCCCCTCCTAAACAAACACATTTTAAAATCTTTTTATAGGATGAAACTTACATTCTCTTTCTAGTCAACCCCTTATCACTGAGGATGATGTCTACCTAAGGGGGATACAGAAAGAAAGAAACAAAGAAAAGAAAAGAAAAGAAAAAGAAAAATATTTAATGTGTCAGAGGTGGTGTGAGTTCTTAGATGACTAATGAGACCAATTTGAGCCCTGCACTGTCTTCCACAGATGTGACAGGTAGCTGTTGTTTGATGGGCAGCCGCTTATCCAGGGTGTTGTGCTCTCTCCTTCCTCCTCCGTCGCTTCTCAGCCTCCTTCTTGAGACGAGTCTCCTCAAAGAGAGCTGCAGCATGATGCACAGCAAGGCGCCATGCTGATCTGTCCTCGGCCAGTGCTTCCCAGTCTGCTGGATTAATGCCACCTTTCTGGAGGTATGCTTTTAGTGTGTCTTTGTAGCACTTTCTCTGGTCACCTTGGGTTCGTTTGCCGTGACACAGCTGGGAAAAGAGTACCTGCTTTGGTATATGGGTGTCATCCACGCGCACACAGTGACCAGCCCAACAAGGGTGGTGTTTCATGATCTGTGCTTCAATACTGGTGGACTGGGCTACAGACAACACATCAACATTTGTGAGATAGTCATCCCATCTAATGTGCAGTATCCTCCATAGGCAGCGTTGATGGAAGCTCTCAAAGCTTTTCAGATGGCAACGGTAAGTTACCCATGTCTCACACCCATAGAGGAGTGTGGGCACAACCACAGCATTATACACAACACCTTGGTCTCATTCCGCAAGACTCGATTTGTAAACACTCGGTGAAGCAGTCTTCCAAAGGATGCACTGCACACTGTGTCCTGTGCTGGATCTCAACATCAAGGTTCGCTTACTGACAGAGATGGCTACCGATCATGTACAAGGCTCAAGATCACAGAGACAAAGATAGAAAAAAGGGTTGGAGCCACTACGCAGCCCTGCTTAACCCTCTGAATGTGTATGTTGCCAAACTGCGACATACCCCCTAGTGGTCAAGAGTGGTAAATATTTTTTGTCAATAAAATAGTTCAGATTTCCAAGGCTATAACTTGAAAGTGGTAAGAGATAATGGCTTACTGTCAAATAGAAAGATGTAAAATATGAACCAAAGTTTCAGATAGGAATACATTTACGCATCTAATTTGCATAATGTTGAGGCACCTCTTTAAATTCCATAACTCAGTGAAAACTGGACATTGGACGTATTTACACAAAAAATGGTTCAGTCTTTTGACACCGTTTTTTGTACAGTGTTACCTCTTATCTTCAAAGTATATGAACAAGAAATCAGTACATTTAAAAAAAAAACAAAAACAGAAATTTCTCACTTACTTTTGACAAAGTCAGAGTGAGAAGGCAGGCGCAGTGCCGTGCTCTGCCACTAGGGGCACGCAAATTCTCACACTCAAAGGGTTAACACAGTACGGATAGCAAATGAATCTGACTCCGAGCCTTTGTAGAGGACAGTGGCAGTCATCCCATCATGAAGCAATCTCAGTACTCTGATGAACTCTGATGGACAGCCAAACCTTGAGAGTACCTTCCATAGGGCTTCACGATTGACAGAGTCAAAGGCCTTGGATAGGTCAATGAATGCTATGAACAAATTATGATGTTGCTCTCTGCATTTCTGCTGGATTTGTCGTGCTGCAAAAATCATGTCAATTGTGCCATGAGATGGTCTAATGCCACATTGAGACTCTGGGAGTACATCTTCAGCAACAGGAAGGAGGCGATTGAGAAGGATGTGGGCAAGGATCTTCCCAGCAATTGAAAGAAGGGAGATACCACGGTAGTTCCCACATACAGACTTATCCCCTTTCTTAAAGATGGTCACAATATTAGCATTTCTGAGCTCAGCAGGCAGGTCCTCGTGTACCCAGACCTTAAGAAAGCTGGTAAAGCTTCTGCACAATCAGTGATCCACCTGCTTTAAAGATCTCAGTGGGGATGCCATTTGGTCGAGGTGCCTTGTTGTTTTTGATCTGACTGATTGCAAGACAGACCTCTTCAGGTGTTGGCAGGTCAGCAAGTGGTTCTCTGACAGGGTGCTGAGGGATGGACTCAATGGTAGCATCTGATACCTCTGATTCACTGTTCAGGAGTGTCTCAAAATGCTCCTTCCATTTTTGCTTGATAGTGACATCGTACCTGAAGAGAGTGGAACCATCATGTGATCTCAGAGGTGTAGGACCACACAAGCTAGGCCTATAGATGGCTTTTGTTGCTTGAAAGAAGCCTCTCATGTTGTGCTTGTCAGCAAGGTGTTGGGTCTCTTGGGCCTTTGCCTGCCACCATGAGTTCTTGAGGTGGAGTAATTTCCTTTGCACCTCAGCTTTAAGCCTGCGATAAGCTGTTAGCTTAGGCTGGCTGGATGGATGGTTTTTCCATGCATGGTAGACCTTTCTCTTCTGGCTGAGGAATGCTTGGATTTCCAAATCATTCTCATCAAACCAGTCCTGGCGTTGGCAGGTGGAATAGCCAGTTGATTCAGCACAGGCCTTATAAATGGCGGTCTTGAGTCCTTGCCAGTACTCCTTGATGTTGTTATGGCCATCTGGAAGATCAGAGAGGTTTTCGGCAAGGTGGTATTGCAAGTCAATGCAGCTGGCTGGGTTTTGAAGAGCACTGATATTTAGCTTCTTACGGACTGCCTTTTTTCTTGTGATGCATTCTGGAGAGTCTGAGAGACATGGATGATCTGACTAGACAATGGTCTGTCCAGCAGTCGTCAGCACCTCTCATAGCTCTGGTGATGAGGACGTCAGACATGTCACGGGCTCTGACGATGACATAGTCAAGCAGATGCCAATGCTTGGAATGATGGTGTTTCCATGTGGTCTTGTATTTGTTAGCTTGCCTGAAGATGGTATTGGTGATGATAAGATCATGCTCTGCACACTTGCTGAATAGGAGGACACCGTTAGAGTTAACTTTTCCTACCTCGTTTCTTCTGATGGTACCACCCCAGACTTCATAGTCACGTCCAACCCTTGCATTGGAGTCACCCAAGGGAATCAGCTTATCCTGTTTGGGTGTGGCAGTGAGGACGGTATCCAGGTCCCAGTAGAAACGCTCCTTGTGTTCGTCTTCATTAACAAGTGTAGGAGCATATGCACTGATGATGGTGGCATACTGAATAGCTCTGAGCTGGACACAAAGGGTCATGAGACGTTCATTGATGCTGGTGGGTAGCTCTGACAGTTGGTTGACAAGTTTGTTTTTGATGGCAAAGCCAACACCATGTGTTCTTCTCTCTCCTGATGGCTGATGGCTTTCCCTTCCAAAAGAAGGTATAGCCACCTCCTACCTCCTTCAGCTGGCCTTCATCTGCCCGACGCGTCTCACTGAGAGCAGTGATGTCTATGTCATATCTGGAGAGTTCTCTTGAGATGATAGCGGTTCTTCTCTCAGGATGATCACTGATTGGATTGTCCAGTAGAGTGCGGACATTCCATGCAGCAAAGTTGAGTGTCTTGTTCTTAGAATTCTGACCGCATGTAGAGTGACCCCACTGGACGCGGTTATCCAGTTAGGAGAGTTGTGAGACAGCCTATATTTAGGGCACTTTTTCTAGCCCCTTCCCCGGTTTGGGGCAAGCAGAGGGGATCCTAAAAACGGCTGCTTGGTCACGGCCACTGCTGCTGAGTAACACTCCTGTCTCAAGCCAAGTGCTAGACGACCATCACACGACCGCTGCCCATGTGTAGACTTGTAACTAGGGGCTCCTAGAGTTCACTGCTCCTGCCCCCGTCGCCATGCATCCATCGCCACGGGACTTGGGTGACTTAATCTGGGTTCCCCGAAAGGTAGAGGCCTGCGTGTGACGCTTATAATGTGAGGAGGCCGGTGTGCCGATGGCAACCACACGAACTTGACAGGTTGGGGTCTGAATCCAGTGGCAGGAAGTAGCCAAGACAACTGGAGGTGCCCATCCTGCTGCAGCCCTCATCCGCCATTACAGGGTGACGAGCAGCCTGTTCTGCTGTTGGGGTCTTCAGTTTGGACCGTGCTTAGTCTGGACCCTCAACTCCGACCTGTTCGCCTAGCGTGGCCCTACCAGGAGTACAAAACTCCAGGCATCATAGCTCGGAGAATCACCGGGACACACAAGCCTCTCCACCACGACAAGGTGACGGTCCTCTCCACTGGACCGTCACCTTGTAGTTTTCTTAATATTTCAAAAACAGTTTAAAAAATCCCCTCCTAAACAAAACATTTTAAAATCTTTCTATAGGACGAAACTTACATTGGTGTGCTGTCGACTGTCTTCCTCACTGGACGGTCGCTCTGATGGTTGTGGTCCAGTGCTGCCAATAGAGTCCGGACCTCATAGACAGGTGTGGTAAAGAGCCTTTTGCTGGCATCATCAGAATGTGTTTTTTAAATGTTGATCTGCGAGAATGCAGTCATATTAATAATTGTCCTTTTTGTTACTTTTTACATTTAAACGAATTCCACCATACTCACCTAAAGGTCAGATATTGATGTTCTGTCCTGAACCACCACTGGTCCATCACAATATCAGTGATGACTTCAAAAGTTGCTGACCCTCTCTCCAGTCACTGTTTAGTGAAGCTGTTCCCTGCTGCATTATGCTGGCACCCATCTGTGCTTATTCACCTTATGATAGAGGAGGTCCTTACAGAGGGTGAAAAAATGTTAATTTAATAATGTTAATGTAATAATGGTTTATTACTTGGATAACCAAAAGCACTACATAAATTTCTACATACATAATTACAGCAACTTCAACTAGTGAAGAAATCAGGTGACCACTGCTGTGCAGTAACTTAAACTGTTTTTTTTTAAATAAATGTCCATATGGTGTTCAATAAATAAATATTATCTTAAACTGTAATAATAAAACAACTGTAACATTTATTTTTTCCCACTGCACACTAAATTATAAAAATGAAATGCACATCAAAGCTTATCATTTTTTAAAAACTTTATGGAAAACATGACCTGTATCACAATTAGTATGTGGTGTCAGAGATTCAGATGTTGAACCTATCACGAACCTGTCATGTTGTGGTGTGGTAAGGAGCAGTTAGTGGGGTCTATTCTACACCATACACTGGCTGACTTTATCACACACTCATAATAATAATATGAACATGTCAGAAAGCAAATTTAATTGGTTACATGAAGATTAGACTGCCCCCCACCCCATGCAACCATAACCACCAGATTAACAGTAAATGATGAACGGAGCTAGTTAGCATCACAATTAGCACTAATCAGCTTACCTGTTCAGAATAAAAGTGGCGACCTCCACATGACTTTCTTCAGCTGACATCAGCTATCACAAGCAGAACTGATGTTTATCCTGCTCCTTTGGTTGTGGTATTGTACTTGAGAAGGATAGAGAAACTGAACTCTGCCTTCAGACATTTATCTGAATAATTCAGTACCTGGCAACCCAGCAACCTAAAAAGGAGTAGCTGGAACGTCACATCAACCTAGCAATACTATTGGCTGTGACATCCTGACTGGTACTGTGTTTACCTTCATCCAGCTGCTCAGAGGTAAATATTTACATTATTTTCGACCCATAAAAATAAATGTAATAAAAAAAATCACCAATATAATCCTTTTTTTGAAGATTATAAAGACTTTAATTCTGCATGTTTCTAAATACTTTGTTGATGTATTATTTAAAAAAAAAATATTTTCATGAAATGACTTATTCTGATCACAGTTGACACGAAACAGTTTAAAGTTAAGTAGTAACATTAACAGTTAAGCCCACTTACTTGAATAGCTATCACTGCCAGAAAACAGCAGCAGACAAATTTTCGGGTCACTGCAGCAATGGCAGTGCCACAAGATGGTGCTACACACAAATCTGTGGTTGGACTGGTCTATATGTCCGGAAAACAAAATTTTGGAAGACAGGTGCTCTACTGGAGCACTGCTCAACAACAGCAAATTTTTGCCTAGTCCAAAAACTACAGTATATTTAAAAACACCCAGACGTAACAGAACACCAATTAAGAAATATTTGCCTCATGTCCAACAAATCCGAAAATCAGCATCATCACTGACCTCCTCACACAACACAATGACACCTGCTGTGGTTAAATTTGGAATGACCGAGCACTGAAGACATATGATAGCCCCCAGTCCACTAGAGGACAACACAATGAGAACACACAGTCTTTGTCACACATGCATAGATGATACTATTAATAGATGGTGGGGAGGATCAATGTGTAATTAAGAATTGACAGCATCTTCAAATAATTTTATGTCCTTGTGTGTGTGTGTGTGTGTGTGTGTGTGTGTGTGTGTGTGTGTGTGAGTGCCCATGACAAACACATTTGCAGCCACGAACAGCTAATGGCATGAATACAAGAAGTGAATGTTTCCTTTATGTGGTTGTGTTATCCTCATGTGTACCTCGATATGCAGTTATAGCTGTTTGAATCATTGTGGTTGATGTGACAAAAAAAAAAAAAATCCCTGTGGTGGGGTTCTAAGAGGTTGCAAAAAAAGTCAGCAGATGTGTGTTTGCTTTTATGACCTTGCAGTGGTCCTTGCCTCCAAACAAACCATGAGTGATCTCACCACACAGGCTGTAGAGCTAAAAAATCAGCCCTAAAATGTTTCTTATAATAACATTGCACCCTATATTCATTTTAACTGGTAAATATTGATGCTTCTGCTTGGAATGGCATGCACGGTGCAGAGCAGATGTAGTGGAGGCAGACTGTAATGTAATGTATGCCTTGATATGTTGTGGGGGTTTATTCGTATAATATTCATGGCTTCTATAACTGTAGCATCGTGGTGATGGTATTGAGAGGTGGCTAAAGTCAGGTGGAAAATCCATGGGTCAAATGCATGGCCTGCCATAGGATTTTATTATTCATTCTTATGCACACAAAGCATTTTGCTTAAGGATTTCAATTGTATCTCTGAACATCGCCTATATTGTTTAAAAAAAAATGTGTACATATAGTGTAAATGTTGACTACTGCATGAGTAAAAATGTCACTTGAATTCCATCTTAGAACCTAGAGCTTCCCAGTCCATTTATAGGCAAAGCACTGCAGACTGCCTACATAAAGGAACGAGATCATTCAACAGTAAACAGTTCCAGTATTTAATTGTGACAACCTTTTAAACAAGTCTTGACTTGGAATCAGCTACAGTGACTTACTTTTATGGTGGCTACATGGTAGACTCAAATTGTTTTAATGTAGGAGTCAGCCATTTTGCATTGGGTGCTATGGGTAAAAAAAAAAGACCCATAACTCTTGGAGATTCCTCTTTTTCACTTCACATTTATGTGTCCTTATCAATGGCTGCAAATGTTGGAGTTATGAGGGCAAGTAAAAACAGACCCACCCTCACTGGCATGGTACAAGGTGAACTTTAAATTTACTTTATTGAACTGGGGGAAGTAAAACAAAAGTGCCACACGAGGGTCGGGGGTGGGGGGGGACAACAAACAAAAGCACTGAAAATACATAAAGAAAACTAATATGAGCGCTGTTATGTCGTAACTCGTAGACAGTGACGAGACCAGAAGTGGAGCAGAACACTGCTTTATTAGTAAGCTGGACTCTGTACACCTAACCGCACATGCAGCCGCCTGGCAGAGAAAAGGCGGAAGAAACCGCCCCCCTACCAGCAGCCCCTCTTATACTACCGGAGATGGCGGAACCAGAAACCGGGGCCGCCATCCCATACCACACAAATAAGAGTACCAATAATAACAGTACATGAACGTTGAGCAAATACATAATATTTCCCCCCCTGCAGAAAATCAACCCACCCCAATTTGGAACCCAAATCATCCGCTAAAGATAAACAAACTAAAGTTACCAAAAGGGGCCTATGACTGTCATGAATCGCCCCTAGGGGCAGAGAGAAAGACCCACGCGCAGGACTGTGAGTTTGTGGTAATTTATTATTAACATAAAGTGCATAGCACAATGTCATATATGAATATGATGTATTATTGTGTGATGAGAGTGGTAGCTCCACCCTTCCGGTTCCGCCGCCACCCTGGGTATAAAAGACCAATGCGGAAGAGGCACGGTCTCTTTTGACCTTCGCCTCTGCCTGTACGAACTCCGCCATTGCCTGGTCCCAAGCCTAGGATGCGAAAGGAGGAGGGTTGTGCGTTGGGTTAGCAGCCCACCATGTAAAAAACGCTTGCTGACTTCCGGTCTGGACGCCATGGCGACTGCAGCTTAACACTGAAGCTCTCAGACCCAATCCAAGAAAATACCTTGAAAATCAAACTTAACGGATTTTTGGAGGAGTGAAAATCAAAAGACAAAATCATCATGTCTAAAGGAAAACAGAAGAAACTGAAATTTTTCAGGCCAGGACACGTATCGGCCGGAGAATCTGAACTGGAAGATTTCCGTTCAGAAGACGAGGAACTGGTTGTGGCTAACAAGAAGATTAGCTTGAAAACGCTATTTGAAGAACTACGACGATTTCGCCGAGAGGTTTCGGCCGAATTTCGTGAATTCAAAGACGAATTAAAAAGGACAAACAGCAGAGTGGACCAGGCCGAGAACCGAATCTTGGAAGCAGAGGAACGAATAAAAGTGCTCGAAGATTCTGTGCTGGACCTATGCAAAAGACAAGCATCTATAGAGGCTAAGCTAACCGACCAAGAAGGAAGACAGAGAAGAGACAATATAAGAATACATGGTCTGATAGAAGGAGCCGAAGATGGTTTTAACTCAATGGCAGAATGCGTGGAATCTTTACTAAGAGAGAAATTGGATATTCCACAAACCACCGACTTGAAGATAGAAAAGGCACATCGTTCATTAGCCGCTAAGCCAGCGGCGGAAGCGCCCCCATGTTCGGTGTTGGTAAGATTTTCCAATTTCAAAATAAAACAAGAGGTTGTAAGACTGGCTTGGCAGAAAAAAGGATTTATGCACCAGGAGAGAAAAGTCTTCGTGGAACACGATTACGCCCCGGAGGTCCTTAAAAAGCGCAGGGAATACAATGACGCCAAAAAGGTACTACGTGAGAAGAAACTGCGCTTTCAGACGCCATTTCCTGCGAAGTTAAGGGTCTTCTATGGTGAAGAAACATGTCTCTATAATTTGGCGGAAGAAGCAACAGCTGACATGGCGAGAAGAGGGCTCCCGGTAACGGTATTTAAACCCGCAGCAGACCAGAGTGATAAGATCAAAGCTCAAACATGGACAACACAGAGACCTTCAAAATCCACGGGCCAGCAGCGGGAAACCCAGCGCCAGAGCGTCGCGGATAAACTGGCCGTTTTCAGGTTGGAATAGTGACCATTTTTTTTTTTTGAGTCAATCTGCACATCCAACCCCCCTCATACAAGGTAACAAACATTAAAGGAGATGCATACTCAGCATGTGGTAAAACATTTCATGGAACAGTCATAATATTTGAAACAAATAAGTCTTTTTAATAAAAAAAAAAAAAAAACTTGTTAAAATAGAAATGTGACAATAATCCACGTTCTCCTCACACTAACAAATACTGTTTTTGCGTGAATGTTTGCTGTGATGGGGGTGGGAGGGTGCACACAATTTCACAGGGTATAGGCATAAAGGGAAAAAAAAATCATTACAAGTTCGGATTGGGTTCTGAAACTCACGTTAAAAGCATGGGTCAACTTATAGGGGTAAGAGAGGGCCCTCAACACGTAACAGAGTTTGAGGAATTTCCCTAAGAGCCTACACTCCATCAAGGCTCTTCCAGGGTCTTTAAAAAGACCTCAGCTCAGGAAGTTCTTTTGACAGTTTTTTGTTTTAAAGTTTTATACACTATGTTCTTAATGTTTTTCTTGTTCTTAATGTTCTTTCAGTTTCTGAGCAGCACAAAAGAGGGCCACCACACAGTTATACTAAACAAAACAACACAATGGAGAAACAGGGTGTAACCAAAATAATTTCATATAATGTAAAAGGAATCCTGAATGCAGTTAAAAGATCCAAGATTCTAGGCAAAATGAAAAAAGACAAAGCAGGAATAATATTTTTACAAGAAACCCACCTAACAGACGTGGAGCACACTAAACTCAGTAGACAAGGGTTTAAAATGATCTCTTCATCTTCATATAAGTCAGGGAGGAGGAGAGGAGTAGCGACATTGATATCTACCAAAATTACATTTGAAAAAAAATCAGAACACAAAGATAAAGAAGGGAGATACAGTTTGGTAACTGGGCGGCTAGAGGGAGAAGATATCACCCTGCTGAATGTATATGCACCCCCAGGGGCTAACTGGAAATTTTATAAAAGTGTATTTGACCTAATGATAACTAAAGCTCAAGGTTTAGTGATATGTGGTGGGGACTTCAATCTAAGACTGAATCCATACTGGGATGCTTCTGGTAATTCTCCACATCAAAATAACACCCAAAGCAGGAAGACTCGGATGCTACTAAAAGAAATGGGAATCTGTGATGTGTGGAGGGAACTCAACCCCAGTGTAAAAGACTATACATTTTACTCAACGCCACATTCATCTTACTCAAGGATTGACTATTTTTTTATGTTTAATAGAGACATTGGAAGAGTAGAAACATGTAAAATAGGACTGATGGATCTCTCTGATCACAGTCCGATCTATATGGACTTAAATATCCAAAAATACACAAATAATACATTTTCTTGGAGGTTGAATTCAAATGTCCTGAAAGGACCACTGAAAGATGAATTGGAATCAGATATTCTCAGAT
This sequence comes from Pholidichthys leucotaenia, assembly GCA_020510985.1. NCBI lineage: Eukaryota > Metazoa > Chordata > Actinopteri > Cichliformes > Pholidichthyidae > Pholidichthys > Pholidichthys leucotaenia. The sequence goes on from CM035839.1 coordinate 207,996,972, forward strand.
ATTTGGAAGAAAACGATAATGGAGAAGTATCCCCTTTAATGCTGTGGGATGCATGCAAAGCTGTAATAAGGGGAAAGATTATTGCAAAACTGGCAACCCAAAAGAAACTAAGACAAGAAGAACTATCCACATTAGAGTCAGAACTTAAGAACCTAGAAGAAGAACACAAAGGCAACACTCATTCTATTGACTTGCTCAAGATTAAGGAAATTAAAAACCAAATAAATGAGATCTACACAATAGAAATCCAGAAGAAACTTACATTTTTGAAACAAAAATACTATGAAGCAGGCAGTAAATCAGCAAAATTGCTAGCCTATAAATTGAGGAAACAACAAACAGAAAGAGCAGTCTACAAAATCAGAGACCCAGTATCAAAGGAAACAAAATTTAGAATTCAGGATATTCTTAAAAGCTTCGAGAATTACTATAAGAACTTATACTCCCACAAAAAACATAAAAACGCATCCGAGGCATTCCTAAACACATTAAACCTTCCCCAACTTACGGAGTCACAAAATAAAACACTACTGTCAGAAATACAACCTAAAGAATTGGAAAAAGCCATTATGAAACTTAAAGCTAACAAATCCCCAGGAGCAGATGGCTATACAGCAGAGTGGTACAAAACCTTTAAACAGCAACTATCTCCTCTCCTCCTGAAAACATTTAACTATGTCCTCCACACAGGGGAAATCCCCCCCTCCTGGAGAGAAGGGGTCATTGCAGTTATACCTAAACCTGAAAAGGATAAACTAGAGTGCTCCAACTACAGACCAATCAGTGTATTAAATCAGGACTATAAGCTTTTTACCATTATCCTTGCCAAAAGGTTAGAAAATATACTGACAGACCTAATTCATTTAGACCAAACAGGTTTTATAAGACAAAGACAGACACAAGACAACATTAGACGCACTTTACACATAATTCATCATATAAAAAAATATAACTTAAATGCAGTCATATTGGGATTAGATGCTGAAAAAGCATTCGATTCGGTTGACTGGTCTTTTCTATATAGAATCTTATCCAGTTTCAATTTTCATAACAACTTCGTTAGAGCTATAGAGGCATTACATAAAAAACCAACAGCTAAAATAAGGATTAACGGTAATTTATCATCATCTTTTGAGCTGGAAAGAAGATGTCGTCAGGGCTGCCCCCTGTCTCCACTGCTCTTTGCAATCTTCATAGAACCTCTCAGCCAATGGATAAGACAAAATCAAAAAATTCAAGGTATTACACTTGGTCAGAAGGAACATAAAATAGCACTCTTTGCTGATGACATTTTAATATACCAAGGGCAGCCGGACACTTCTTTACCAGAACTAATCTCAGTTTTTTCAGAGTATGGAGATTTATCGGGGTACAAATTAAACATGCATAAAACCCAAGTTTTAACATTCAACTATGACCCAAATCATTATTCACTAAGCAAACTCAAAACTAACTGGGGGACGGAATCTATGAAATATCTGGGGGTCAATATCCCGAAACAACTCAACAAAATTATATCACTAAACTATGATCCACTGGTGACAAAAATAAAATCTGACCTAGCAAGATGGAATATGATACCATTCTTGGGTACTGCACAAAGAATTGAAGCAGTCAAAATGAATATACTTCCACGTCTTCTATACCTTTTCCAAACAATACCAGTAGAACCTCCCAAAAAAACATGGCAGGAGCTGGACAGAAGAATCTCAAGATTCATATGGCAGGGCAAGAGACCTAGAATCAGATATAGAACCTTACAGCTAAACAAAGACAAAGGTGGGCTTGCGCTGCCAAATATCAGGGACTACTTTAAAGCCGCACAAATTAAAACTTTAGTAGAGATATGTAGCCCAGTCTACACTGCACAATGGAAGGAGATCGAATGCCAAATAACAAGTGACATCCCCCTGCAGGCGATAATAGGGAACAATGCCTTACCTAAACTTTTGAATAACACTAACCCGTGGATAGAGACCCCGCTAAAAATTTGGTTTAAGATAGTCAGAGAGAATCAAACTAAAGAGCCCTATCGACTTCTGCAATGGATTGCCTATGATCAAGACTTTACTCCTAATAAAACAGACACCAGATTTAAAAAGTGGAAAGAGAAAGGGCTGATAAAATATTATGATTTTTTTAAAGGGCAAATTTTAAGAAGTTTTGAAGATTTGAAAAAACAAGGTCTAATAAATCAAGACCTTTACAGGTTCTTCCAGCTTAGACACCACATAAACAATATACTTAAAAAGGAGGATTTGGAAAGGGCCCAGTCAGGTGTTCTGAAGGTCTTCTTAATGGCATATAAAGGGATCCCAGGGATCAGATACATTTCTAAAATATACCAAGGTCTTCAAGACTTAAAAGGAGACAACACATCATATATAAAAGAGAGATGGGAAAAAGAGGGGAATTTCACTTTACAACTGGAAATATGGGAAAAGCTAAGTAAACAGCAATGGAAAAGTACCTCATCCCTGCAGTGGAGAGAATTTGGATGGAAAAACTTGGTAAGATTTTTCAGAACACCTGCACAAAACAAATTTACCCATAAGGGGTTGAACTGTTGGCGCTTGTGTGGTGAAAAGACTGCGAATCATTTTCAGGTGTTTTGGTCATGCCCAGTTATCCACCAATATTGGACCAATGTACAGACAATATTGGGGAAAATATTTAAAATAACAGTTCCCTTTTCTTTTGTAACTTTGTATTTGGGCCTACTACCGGACTCACTGGAAAGACGAGGAGAAAAATACTTATTCAATGTTTTAATATTGGCAAGTAAAAAAGCTCTAACTAAAAAATGGATGTTGAAGGACTGTCCTACACCTGAAGATTGGATTAACGTGATTCAAGACATTTACTCGATGGAAAAGTTGACATTCGCACTGAGACAGGACATGGATGGGTTCTTGAACTTTTGGCAACCCTGGATCGCATATGTGTCTTCCATTAGATCTAATCTTTGACAAATACCATTTCAATAATGGTTCCGCTCTTTGTTCCAACGCTACTCAGATGCTCTTTTACCTTTATTTACTTATTTTTCTTTTTGTTTGTTTTTTGCTGTTTTGTTTGATTGTTTGTTTGTTTTTATTTTATTTTCTTTAATTTCACTTTTTCTTTCACTTTAAAAAAAAAAAGGGGTGTTGTAATAATTATTCTTCCAGCGTTGTCAGATATCAGAAAATAAGGGAACATGTGATGAAAATGTAAACAATGCATTGCTGTAACGACCTGTATACCCTTTACAAAAACTTAAATTAAAAAAAAAAAAGGCTTGCTACAGAAACGCCAACAAGATCAACAAAAAGTCATCAAACCTTGGACGACGAGCTTAGGACTGAGGCAGAAATGTCTTATATGAAGAGCAGGGATGAAAGCTGAAAGGAAGTTTCTGTTCCGATGGAGTCCTTGGCGAAACCCAAACAACGAGTGAGAGTGGGAGCATGGAATGTTCGAAAGATGTACGAAACTGTAAAAACAGCACAGGTCGTGAACGAGATGAAGATACAACATCAACATTCTTGGAATCAGTGAAATGAGATGGACAGACTCGGGAACCATGACCCTGAACACAGGAGAGACAGTGTACTACTCGGGAAGAACAGACGGCCAACACCAGGAAGGAGTGGGCATCATTTTAGACAAGAATGCCAAGAGAGCTTCGTGGGCTGGGAGCCGGTCAATGCTCGGATCATTAGAGCGAGGTTTTTCTCAAAGTACCTGAAGACCACCATCATCCAGTGCTATGCACCAACAGAACCATCATCAGATGAAGAGAAGGACCTTTTCTATACAAACCTCCAAGAGCAAATAGACAAGACACCACGGCATGATATCCTCATTGTGATGGGGGACTTTAATGCCCAGGTTGGTGCAGGAAATGTGGGATACGAATCATGCATGGGAACCCAAGGAACAGGTGTGAGAAACGACAACGGTCAGAGATTTGTGGACATGTGCCTGGAGAATGGGCTAGTGATAGGAGGCACCATATTCTCACACAAGACAATTCACAAACTGACGTGGGTGTCACCGGATGGGAGAACCAGGAACCAAATGGACCACATAGCCATCAACCAGAAGTGGAGAGGATCTGCGACTGATGTCAGAGCACTAAGAGGGGCTGACACCGGCAGTGATCACCACCTTGTTCTGTGCAAGCTAAAGCTAAAGCTGAAGCTGAAGAGGACCAACAAGACTAGTGAACAGCTCTTTGACTCAAGCAGACTGAAGGATCCTATAGTGAAGACTCAGTTTGTACTCGAGCTGTCCAACAGATTCCAGGTCCTGGAAGACACACCAGCAGACGACATCAACACCTTAAGCAACACTGTCCAGAAGTTGTTCCTCGACACAAGCAAAGAGGTGCTGGGCCACAGGAAAAGAGAGAGGAAAGAATGGATCTCTGAAAACACCTGGCAACTCATCGAGGAGAGAAGGGCAACAAAACAGCGCATGCTAGGGGGAAGCATGGAAGAGAGGAAAGCAGCTGCTGAAGCATACAGACAGAAGAACAACGAAGTTAAGAAGAGTATCCGCAAAGACAAGATAGAGTACGGGGACAGCCTGGCTCAGGAGGCACAGTCAGCAGCAGAAAGGGGAGACACAAGAACGGTCTACAAAATCACCAAAACCCTCACAGGAGGTTTCACCAGCAAGTTAACGGTGGTTAAGGACAAAGACGGGAAAGTTCTCATGAAGGAAGAGGACCAACTTAGTAGATGGGCGGAGCACTTCAGAAAGACTCTGAATAGACCAGACCCTGAGGAAGAAGCAGTGATAGAAGACACAGGCTTTCACATAGAAATGAAGTGGGGGCGTATCACCCAACAGGAGATAGAAGAGGCCATTAAGCAGACAAAAGGAAACAGGGCACCTGGTGAAGACAGGATTACTGCAGACATGCTAAAAGCAGATCCAAAGGCAAGTACAAAAGCTCTGACAGAACTTTTCAACAAAGTGTTGGAAGAAGAAAAAGTCCCTGTTACTTGGAAGAAAGGCATCATAGTCAAGCTGCCAAAGAAAGGCGACCTGTCAGCATGCGGGAACTGGAGAGGCATCAACCTTCTGTCTGTGCCTGGGAAAATCTTCTGCAGAGTTCTGTTGATGCGGGTGAGGCAAGCCATAGAGATGGTCCTGAGGGAGGAACAGGCAGGATTCAGAAGCGGTAGGGGCTGCATAGACCAAAGACCATAGACCATAGTCCTGCGTACCATAGTCGAACAATCACTGGAATGGAACTCCTCACTGTACATAAACTACATTGACTTTGAAAAGGCCTTTGACAGTATCCACCACCCATACCTCTGGAAGATTCTGACAGCTTATGGATTTCCAACAAAAGTAGTCAACATCCTGAAGGACATGTATGCTGACAATCAGTGCTGCGTACGCCACAATGGCCAGGAGAGCGAGTGGTTCCATGTGAAGACCGGGGTCAGACAAGGCTGTGTGATCTCACCGATCCTCTTCCTGGTTGTCATTGACTGGGTGATGAGGACAGCCACAGGAGACCGATCTAAGGGACTTGTCTGGGGACTAACAGCCAGACTGGAAGACTGCGACTTTGCAGACGACATCGCTCTGTTATCACATACACAGAGAGACAACCAGGAAAAGGCAGACAGAGTTGACCAGACAGCAAGAACTATTGGGCTCAAGATTCACCCCAACAAAACAAAAGTGATGAAAGTGAAAAACAAGAGCACACAGAAAACAAAGGTACAGGGCGAAGATCTTGAGGAAGTACAGGACTTCAAATACCTGGGAAGCTACATCTCAGCTGACAGCAACATCGAGAGAGAGATCTCCACAAGAATCGGTCTTGCGGCACAGGCTTTCAACAGACTGCGAAATGTATGGAAATCGTCAGTCCTGCAGAACAGTACCAAATTGAAGATCTACAAATCAAATGTTTGCTCAGTCCTCCTATATGCCTCAGAGACTTGGAGAACAAACAAGAAAATTGAAAGCCGCCTCAGAGGTTTCGAAGGATGGTGTCTACGTCGAATCCTCAGAATCCACTGGGAGCAGCGCGTCACCAACAAGGAAGTCAGCAGACGCACAGGCATCAACAACATTGTGGACGAGGTGAAGCAGAGACGCTGGAGGTGGCTGGGCCACGTTCTGCGCATGAACAAAGCCAGGCATCCACACGCAGCACTCAGATGGGCACCGTCGGGGAAGAGGAGGAGAGGCAGACCCCAGGGCACCTGGAGGAGGACAGTGGAAGAGGAAATGAAAGCGGAGGGCAAGACCTGGAATGAAGTCAGCTGGCTCGCCCAGGACTGAGATGGCTGGAGGAGACTTGTTGGCGCCTTATGCCCCAGCTGGGGCGAAGAGGATTAAGTAAGTAAATAAGTCTGCCTGTACGGGAGGGCCTTGTGTCTGTGAATTTGCACAATAAAGTTGAGTTCTATTGCACCTCCAGCCTCGTCATTGGGTTACAGATTATGGACATAACATTTGGCGACGAGGATAAAAGTATGGATATGTGGGAATGTGGAAAGGATGAGACAGATTTCTCTCATGGCAGCTTTATTCACATTCGCCAACATCTCAAAGAAGAAAGAGGAAATTACAGGGAACTCTCGTCCTTAAATACCAGGACTCTCACAGTTCACAAGTCTCATTGCATCACAGGTCACATTGCATTATAATCACCAGTAACAATGCATCTCCTCTTTAATCCTCTAATATCACCCCCACAGTCTCAAGCCCTGCATACCAAAGCTAACATCCTCGCAGCTTCCTGTTATCTCCAAGGAAGCTCTGTCTTTGTTCTGATCTAAAATGTGAGGCCTTACATCAGTCACAAAGTAGGTCACATATGTGTGGCCACCCCCCCCCCCCCAAACATTTTAGAACAAACAAGAGAATAACAGCATGCATGCCGTGATAGAATCAATACACATCAGTCCGCATGCTGTCTAGGCTTCAGTCTCCTGCCGTATCTGCTGTAGCCGGGATTCAACGTCTCCGCGGCGCTGTCACGCTGGGGGTTTGCCGTCTGGGGGTGGAAACCTTTTGTCAGTCCCTGCGGGTGTTCTGGGCAAACATTACTCTGTGAAGCCCCCCGTGGGGGTCTACCTCGCCGCGGGGCCCTTGCCAACAGCACTTGCTCATCCGCCACCACAAAAGCAGGTTTGAGTCTGTTTATGCCAACTTTTTCTTTCCTACCCCCCAAATCTAGCAAAAACTGCTTGTCCCCTGTTTCCAGCACTCTGAACGGTCTGTCATAAGGTGGTCGCAGTGGGGGTCGATGCGCATCGTGTCTGACAAAAACAAACTCTGCGTTCTTCAAAGCTTTAGGCACAAAAACGCACGGAAAACTGTGATGCACGGGGCCGGGCAGCGTGCTTGATTCTATGTTACTCTGCAACAACTGAGACGGGGAGTTGTCTGGCACAGGGTTATCTGGGAGAAACTCCCCAGGCAGCCGAAGTGGTTGCGCAAACACGAGCTCCGCTGGGGAGGCTTCTAAGTCCTCTTTATGCGCAGAACGCAACCCCAATAAAATCCACGGTAACTTGTCTACCCAATTTGCATCCGTCAGTGACGCTCTGAGAGCCGCTTTCAATGACCTATGAAAACGTTCGCATAACCCGTTAGCCTACGGATTGTACGCGGTTGTGCGGTGAATTGTGACACCCAGGCTGCGGGCCATTGTCGACCAAAGTTCGGACACAAATTGAGGGCCTCTGTCGGACGTAATGTCCGACGGAACTCCGAAACGCGCCACCCAAGCTGTTAAAAACGCGCGTGCTACCTCCTCGGCCGTGGTTGATGCCAGCGGAACCACTTCAGGCCAGCGCGTGGTGCGGTCCACCATTGTCAGAAGGTGTGTGCACCCCTGTGACGGCGGGAGGGGTCCCACGAGGTCCACATGAACGTGATCGAACCTCTTGGCCGGAATGTGAAACGGCTCCAAGGGAGCCCTCGTGTGCCTGTGTACTTTGGCTCGTTGACACGCCGTGCAGGCTGCTGCCCACTCTTTAACTTGTTTGCGAAGACTCGGCCACACAAATTTCTCTCCTACCATTTTGACCGACGCGCGCACTCCCGGGTACGCCAAAGAATGAATCGAGTCAAAAACGCGGTGGCGCCACGCAGCCGGTACTACTGGACGCGGCCGTCCAGTGGAGACATTGCAGATTAGAGGGGGCATACCGTCTTGCAGCACCCTGTTCTCCAGCCTTAACCCTGTTGGTCCAGACTGGAGCGCGCGCACATCCGCGTCACTAACCTGCTCCGCGGCCATGGCTGCGTAATCTATTCCTACGCTGACTGGAGCCGCCACGGCACGCGAGAGGCAATCTGCCACTACATTCAGTTTGCCCGCCACATGCCGAATATCAGTGGTAAACTCTGAGATCGTGGCCAGCTGTCTCTGTTGCCAGCCTGACCACGGTTCGGAAACCTTGGCCATCGCGAATGTTAGCGGCTTGTGGTCAACGAACACGGTGAAACGGCGTCCTTCCAGCCAGAACTGAAAGTGGCAGATGGCCAAATGGAGAGCCAGCAGCTCCCTGTCAAATGCGCTGTATTTACGTTCACTATCGCGCAAGGTCCTGCTGAAAAAGGCGAGCGGCTGCCAAACCCCGGCTACATGCTGCTCCCCGACCGCCCGTATGGCCACATCTGACGCGTCAGTGGTGAGCGCTATGCGGGCCGTTGGGTCTGGGTGTGCCAACAACGCAGCCTTTGCCAAGGCTGCTTTTACCTCCGAGAACGCTTGCTCCCGCTCCAGGGACCACTCGACCTTATTCGCGGGTTTCTGTTTTTTGAGCGCAGCATACAGCGGTTGCATGAGTTGCGCCGCGCGGGGGAGAAAACGGTTATAAAAATTCACCATTCCCAAAAACTCCTGGAACGCCCTGACTGTCTGCTGCCGGGGAAAATCTGCTACCGTGCACACTTTGTCAGGAAGCGGAACTGCTCCTTCGGGGGAGACGCAGTGTCCTAAAAAATCAATCTGCGCCACCCCGAACTGACACTTCGCTGGGTTGATTATTAACCCGTGATCTCCCAACCTCCGGAAAACTGTGGCTAGGTGGTTTTCGTGTTCGTCTTCGGACGCGTTGGCTACCAAAATATCGTTCAAGTAGATGAACACGAAAGGGAGATCGCACAGCACCGCGTCCATCATGTGTTGGAACGTCTGTGCAGCCCCTTTAAGTCCGAATGGCATGTGTAAAAACTCGAATAGGCCAAATGGAGTTATTATCGCTGTTTTGGGTATGTCCTCAGCGCGCACTGGGACTTGGTGGTAACCGCGGACCAAATCTATCTTAGAAAAAACACGAGACCCTGCCAAATGAACGGAAAAATCTTGGATATGCGGGATTGGGTAGCGGTCGTGCGCTGTAGCGTTGTTTAACCTGCGGAAATCCCCGCAAGGTCGCCATGAGCCGTCAGCCTTCAGGACCCTTGTGTAGCGGGGAAGCCCAAGGGCTATTTGAACGCCTGATTTTGCCCAACCTCTCCAGGTTGGCGAACTCCTCGCGCACTATGGCCAGTTTAGTTGTGTCCAAGCGCCGAGCTTTTGCAAAAACGGGCGGTCTGGTAGTGGTAATAAAATGTTCCACCCCGTGTTTAGCGACGGTTGCCGAAAATGTGGGGACCGTGAGCGCTGGGAACTGAGTGAGCAGTGTGTGGAACTTACCGCTTGCAGCTGTGACGTTGGCTTGTGCTGTTGGCGGGGCCACTCGCGCTGTACAGGGAATAGAATCAAAAGAAAATGCATTAACCAGGCGCCTGTTAGTGAGATCAACCAACAAACCATGTGAGCACAAAAAATCAGCCTCCAACATATTGAAATTCACTGCTGCTATAACAAAAGTCCACTCAAATGTACGGCCGTATAGAGACAGAAGCAGAGTCCTCTCACCAAAGGTCTTAATCTCCGAGCCGTTCGCTGCTGCCACCCCGGGACCTCTGGAACCTGCTAGCCTGTCCGCGTAGGAAGGTGTGATGAAACTCAACTGGGAGCCTGTGTCCACGAGGAAATGTCTCCCCGAGCGTGCATCCAACAAGTAGAGCAGCTTGTTCTCCTCCCCGAGGGCCGTGGCTGCTACCGACCCCCGCTCGTTTCCCGAACGCTCGAACTGGCACGGTGGTACACATTTGCGTGCCCTCTCTGCGAAGCGGCGATGGTAGAAACAAAGGACGTCTCCTCCGCGTTCCCTGGCTCCCGCCGCCGCCGTCGTCGGTGGGTCTGTTACTGCTGCCCCTGACCCCCTGCCATCTCCGGTCGTCGCACCGAGTTCCGCTGCTGCGGCCGTGGCCGCGTGCTGTCTGCTGGCGTTGACAATTCGCTGTGCCTCCCGGGCCAGCGTGCGGTAGTCCCGCTGGGCCAACAACGGCGAACTGGTCAGGGTCGCTCTTGTTGCTGACGGTAGGGTCTTGAGGAAGAGGTGGGTGAAGATGAAGTGGTCATCGTCTGAGCCCTTCAACCTCAACATCTTCTCCATCAGATTAACGGGCGTGTCATCTCCCAACTCAGTCAGTGCCAGGAGTCTCTCTGCTCGCTCCTCAAGGCAGGGCGTGAAGGGCTGGATGAGTGCAGCCTTCAACGCGCCGTATTTGTCGCTGTCTGGCGGCTGCTCGATAAGGCTCTCCACATGCTGAGCCGTGTGGTTGTCCAGTTTTGCGACCACATGGTAGAATTTTGTGTCGTCTACCGATATCCCCCGGAGGTTGAACTGTGCCTCAACCGCGTGGAACCAGGAGCGTGGATTGTCCTGCCAAAAGTCCGGTAGCTGGACCGTAGTGGCATTCGCTTGGCTGGGGGCTCCTGACGAGGCTGGCCCCGGGGAATTCTCCTCATGCTGCATGCTACGTCTTGGGTCACCAGTGTGGGAATGTGGAAAGGATGAGACAGATTTCTCTCATGGCAGCTTTATTCACATTCGCCAACATCTCAAAGAAGAAAGAGGACATTACAGGGAACTCTCATCCTTAAATACCAGGACTCTCACAGTTCACAAGTCTCATTGCATCACAGGTCACATTGCATTATAATCGCCAGTAACAATGCATCTCTTTAATCCTCTAATATCACCCCCACAGTCTCAAGCCCTACATACCAAAGCTAACATCCTCGCAGCTTCCTGTTATCTCCAAGGAAGCTCTGTCTTTGTTCTGATCTAAAATGTGAGGCCTTACATCAGTCACAAAGTAGGTCACATATGTGTGGCCACAGATAAAGGTATTTCGGGCATTCAGCCATTCTTGGAGCTTCCTGGTAAGCCGCCGGTGCTGTGGGAGAGGTGGTTTGCCACATTTGAGAATTATCTGGTGGCATTGAACCTCGGTGAGTTGGAGAAGTTGCGTGCGCAAGCAATACTGGTCCAGAATCTTGGCATGGAGAGGCAGCACATTCTTAGCACATTGGGAGTGAGCGACAGTTTTGAGGACGTGGTTGGGCTAATGGCATGCTACTTTCGCGCCCTGGAAAACATCATAGTCCGGAGGATCCAGTTCCGACAGTGCCACCGGTGTGCTGGAGAGTCGGTGCAGCAGTATGTTGCTGACCTGTGCCAATTGGTTGGGGTTGCTAGTTTGGGACCTTAGAGGAATAAATGGTCCACGATCAGGTGGTGGAGCACACGTTGTGTGCAGCAGCGCAGTCAAGACTCCTTACCCATTCCGGTGAGCTGACGTTGGCCAAAACGGTGGAGATAGTCCAGCAGTTCGAAGCAGCAAATAAACTGTCACGGGATCTTGGTGAGAGAACAGCGTTGGGAAACCTGACTCACAATCAGCGGCACAGGCTGTTGACTCGGATAGCGATGACAGCATGGAAGACAAAGAAGAATACACTTCCGCTATAAAAATTAGGTCTGCCCCGGGGTCGCCAAGGTGTTTTGGCTGTGGGTCTACCAAGCACCGGTACAAGGCGAGAGAGTGTCCGGCAAAAGGCAAATGCTGTGGCAAGCATGGGCTCCTAAATCATTTTGCCAGGGCTTGTAACAGGTTTGAGCGAGGGGAGCGACGACGTGTAGTGGATTCCCCCGCCACAACTCCTAGGGTTATTCACACCATATCCCCAAGCACAGAAGGCCGTACATATTTGACAGTTACGCTGGACGGCGAGGACGTGCCATTGTTTGTGGACACGGGCATGGTGAGGTCCGTGTTGAACTGGTCTACTGTGAAGAGTTATTTTCCCTACCATCATGTGAGAGGTCTGTCGACACCATTTTGTGTGTATGGCAGTAATAGGCTGTCCATTGTGGGTTCGCTGGAGCTGACGGCGAGATACAAGACAGCGGTGATGTCCAATATACAGTTTGTGGTGACCGTGAGTGGGTTGAATGTGATGGGCTGCGACCTGTTTTATGGACTGGGCTTCTCAATCACCAACAGCTGCGGAGAGGAATGGTCAGGCTGTGGTTTGTGAGACCGGCCGGTTCCACGAGTGGTCGACGATGCGGTTTGGGACAACACATGGCCTAGTATTCTGAGAGATAGACAGGACAATTTCCACCTAGGGCCATCAGGGCAGCGTTCCGGTGCGAGGGCCCACGCTACCCCAGGTGAAGGAACTGGACAGCATGGTGGAACACCCGTAATGGCGGGTGAGACTGTGAAGACGACACCCTCTGCTTCCGGAGTTTGGCCTGGAGATACTGAGAAGCATGGGGCTGTTACGGCTACACCAGCATTCAAAATGAAAGAGAGCGGGGCAGGACTGGCTAGCACCGGGAAGAGATGTGTCACACAGGAACACTGTAGGCTGACTTGGGCTTCGCGGAGGGTCGCCGATGTGGCGATGCCTGGTGAGGAGGCCCGTTGGAGACATCGTGGACATGGGAAGTTGAGGCGAGTTTCTTTAAGAGTCGGTGATGTGGTTCAACCTACAGAGGAGGCTCGGCTGAGAGGTGCCCATGGAAAGAGGAAGTGACATGAGGACCAGGGGTGGCTGAAGGTGGTGGCCGTTCGGGAGGACGGATACCTTTGGTTGTCATATGACTCATGGAGACACCCCAATGAGCTGCGGTGTTATCAAGGAGAAGGAGGTGTCGGGGCCCCGATGTGGCTCATCTCCAGGGACAAAGAGACGAAAGAGCTCTGGGTGGGACCTGCCAGACGAGTCCCCTGGGGGGTGGCTCTCCATTGAGACTGTACGGTAGCAAGGGACGATGGGTAGGGTGAAATGTGAATTGCCTGGGCTACGTAGTTGACATGTTTTTCATAATGGACTGCTATAACAGGTGCCCAAGTGAAAAAAAAAATACCCATGTATTGTGTGTCACCATAGTTAGGGGTGTGTATTACTGTGGGGTTTGCCCAGGTTGGGGTGGTATAGTTGGGGATGTTATGGCAGTGTATGAAGGTGCATGTTGACTGATTGTGTGTTTGTTACATTGAACGGTTCTTCTTTCTTCTCATGTATTTCTTTCTTCTTCTGTATTTTCTTTCTTTCTTCTCATGTAAGTTCATGGGATTATTTTGTATTATAACAGGAACATGGCAAATTTTATTTCATTGACTTTTAGTATCAACGACGGCAGAATACAGTGAGGCAAAAAAGTATTTAGTCAGCCACCAATTGTGCAAGTTCTCCCACTTAAAAGATGAGAGAGGTCTCCAATTTTCATCATAGATATACCTCAACTATGAAAGACAAAATGAGAAAAAGAAAATCCAGAAAATCACACTGAAGGATTTTTAATGAATTAATTGGTAAATTCCTCGGTAGAATAAGTATTTGGTCAATAACAAAAGTTCATCTCAATACTATATTATATACCCTTTGTTGGCAATGACAGAGGGCAAACGTTTTCTGTAAGTCTTCACAAGGTTTTCACACACTGTTGCTGGTATTTTGGACCATTCCTCCATGCAGATAGAGCAGTGATGTTTTGGGGCTGTCGCTGGGCAACACGGACTTTCAACTCCCTCCAAAGATTTTCTATGGGGTTGAGATCTGGAGACTGGCTAGGCCACTCCAGGACCTTGAAATGCTTCTTATGAAGCCACTCCTTCATTGCCCAGGCGGTGTGTTTGGGATCATTGTCATGCTGAAAGACCCAGCCACGTTTCATCTTCAATGCCCTTGCTGATGGAAGGAGGTTTTCACTCAAAATCTCACGATACATGGCCCCATTCATTCTTTCCTTTTCACGGATCAGTCGTCCTGGTCCTTTTGCAGAAAAACAGCTCCAAAGCATGATGTTTCCACCCTCATGCTTCACAGTAGGAATGATGTTCTTTCTCCTCCAAACACGACAAGTTGAGTTTTTACCAAAAAGTTCTATTTTGGTTTCATCTGACCATATGACATTCTCCCAATCCTCTTCTGGATCATCCAAATGCTCTCTAGCAAACTTCAGATGGGCCTGGACGTGTACTGGCTTAAGCAGGGGGACACGTCTGGCACTGCAGGATTTGAGTCCCTGGCGGCGTAATGTGTTACTGATGGTAGCCTTTGTTACTTTGGTCCCAGCTCTCTGCAGGTCATTCATTAGGTCCCCCCGTGTGGTTCTGGGATTTTTGCTCAGCGTTCTCGTGATCATTTTGACCCTACAGGGTGAGATCTTGCGTGGAGCCCCAGATCGAGGGAGATTATCAGTGGTCTTGTATGTCTTCCATTTTCTAATAATTGCTCCCACAGTTGATTTCTTCACACCAAGCTGCTTACCTATTGCAGATTCAGTCTTCCCAGCCTGGTGCAGGTCTCCAATTTTGTTTCTGGTGTCCTTTGACAGCTCTTTGGTCTTGGCCATAGTGGAGTTTGGAGTCTGACTGTTTGAGGTTGTGGACAGGTGTCTTTTATACTGATAACGAGTTCAAACAGGTGCCATTAATACAGGTAACGAGTGGAGGACAGAGGAGCCTCTTAAAGAAGAAGTTACATGTCTGTGAGAGCCAGAAATCTTGCTTGTTTGTAGGTGACCAAATACTTATCTTACCGAGGAATTTACCAATTAATTCATTAAAAATCCTTCAGTGTGATTTTCTGGATTTTTTTTTTCTCATTTTGTCTCTTATAGTTGAGGTATACCTATGATGAAAATTGGAGACCTCTCTCATCTTTTAAGTGGGAGAACTTGCACAATTGGTGGCTGAGTAAATACTTTTTTTCCCCACTGTAATTCGTCTGGCCGTATGGAGGTGGGACGGTGGTCCACATGGCCCCCTCTAGTTTTGGTTGTTTGTGTGTGTGGATAGGCCTATTTTATTTGTTGTCATTAGGGCATGACTCGGATTTTAAATTTCGGGAGGGCCTAATTAGTGTGCATGTGTTTTGGACTTTTCTAAAGGGGGGGATGTCATATATGAATATAACGTGTTATTGTGTGATGAGGGTGGTGGCTCCACCTTTCCGGTTCCGCCGCCACCCTGGGTATAAAAGACCAATGCGGAAGAGGCATGGTCTCTGTTGACCTTCGCCTCTGCCTGTACAGGAGGGCCTTATGTCTGTGAATCACCAATAAAGTTGAGTTCTGTTTGCACCTCCGGCCTCGTCATTCGGTTGCAGATTATGGACATAACACAAAAGCCAGAGAGATATAAACCCGAAGACAAGGAGAAAACGCAGAGCATTAAACTTACTTCAGAGAGTTCTGACATTCGTCAAGACCGCCGTGAGGAATACAAAAGGCAGTCTTAAATAAGGAATCAAACAATAGAACACAGGTGTGGGTACCAGAGTGGGCAGGAGAAAACAATGATTAACAATCTGGATCAGCTGGAAGCAATGAGAGAGGAGCAACTGGACTTGACAGCTGACAGGGCGATGCCTACACTGAGCACAAAACCGGAAACGCCACTTGACAGCTGTCAACCCCGAGAAAGAGCACAACAGTAAGAATATAAAGAATAAAACCTCACCAAATGCAGTCTGATAATTACAAATTAATGCAAAATATGAGCGTAACAAAATAAAAACATAAACAGGAAAACAGAAAACAGTATGAGAACACCAAAACCCTAAAAGCACAAAATACAACAAATATATAAATGTAGGGAAAAAAACCATGAGACCGAGCATGGCAGAAACCTCCAGCGCTCGGCTCATGACAGAGCTCCCCTCTCAAGGGGTGGATACCAGACACCCCAGGGTAACATCAAAAGAAAAAGAAAGACACCCCCCCCCCCCAATAGGAGCACAACAAAACCCACCCAGGGTGGGTGGTGGGGGGGGGGGGGAACAGGCTAGGAGGGAACAAAACAAAACCCTGCTCAGGGCCCACACCAGGGGAAAAACCCAGCTCCCCTAAGCCCCCTGGACTGAGGAGCTGGACAGTTCAGGCTGGCGACCAGAGTTCCAGGCCCGCCAGATGACATGATGGAACGAGTCGGGTGGCCTCACAGAGAACATGGGCCACCCAACTCTGCGGCACAGTCTGTCGGGTAGCCTGCCAGAGTTTTTCAACCACCTGAACAGAAGAGGTGGTCCAGGAGGCGGCTGCCCGACGGGATGGGCTAGTGGCGGGCTGGATAGTGGAGTCAGGGAAACCATGACAATGTCAGGGTGAGAAGAGGGAACCACGACGATCTTGGGCAGAGGAAAGGGAAACACGATGGCCTTGGGCAGAGGAGAGGGAACCACGATGGCCTCAGGCAGAGGAGGGGGAACCACAATGGAGTCTGGCAGAGGAGGAGGAACCACAATGGCGTCAGGCAGAAGAGGGGAACCACAACAGCATCAGGCAGAGGAGGGGGAATCGCGACGCCCTTGGGCTGGCCTGTACCACCCTCGGTGGTCGCGGACTGGGACATAGTAGCACCCGCAGCGGCTCTGGGCTGCAGCAAAGCAGCACCCATGGTGGCTCCGGGCTGGAGCAAAGCAGCACTCATGGTGGCTCCGGGCTGGAGCAAAGCTGCATCTACGGTGGGCCCAGACTGTGCCAGGGCTGCACTCATGGTGGCCCCCGGACTGGAGTGTAGCATCCATGGAGGGCCCACACTGGAGCGCAGCACCCAAGTTGGTTTCAGGCTGGGGAGCAGCACCCACGACGGTCCCCAACTGGGACATAGCACCCACAGAGACCCAGACGGAGGAGGAGCTGCACCCATGGAGGTCCTGGGCTGGGATGGAGCACCCGCGATGACCTCAGCCAATGAGGAAGCAGCACCCTCAGATGTCCCGGTCTGGGATGGAGCACCCGCGAAGACCTCATCTGGTGGGGGAGCAGCACCCACGGAGGTCCCGGGCTGGGATGGAGCGGCCACGACGACCTCAGCAGGAGGAGCTGGACCCATGGCGATCTCAGGCTGCAAGGCCAGACCCATGGAGACTTCTGGCAGAGCTGGACAATCCTAGGTGACCCTAGGGGAAAACTCAGACAAGAGGGGCAGAGAAACAGGATCAGGGTCACTGGCAGCAGTGGAGCCTGGTGAGGTCAGCTCAGGTGCAGCTGATAGCTGCACTTGGCTCTTCCCACCAAGAGCATGACAAGACCTCTCAAAAACTGAAACAATGAAAACAAAGGACAGCACTTGCCTGAGCTCGAGCGCCACCACCATCCAGGACTCCATTGATCCAGTCGATGATTCCTCAGGCCCGGCCCTCTGGAGGTCCAACTCCGGCTCTGCTGCAGCGGCCCCTGCAGCAGGCATGATCGTGGATGCAGTCCTGGGACCCCCCAGTGAGGTGATCCATGCCAGTGGCTTGTCCGGCGTGGATTAAGGAGGTCAATTTCCTGCCAGCGCTGGATTCTGCTCAGCTGAGGTCCGGGAATGCTCCTTCACCGGTGCAGGCGTTAACTCAGTCTCAGTGCTGTCCCTCCATCCAGAGCGTGGCTGCGGGGCTGGAACCAGGTCCTCCAGGACCGCAGGCTCCTCCAACGTCCGGCGGCACAATCCTGGGGCCGGTGGACACTCAGGGAGAGTAGGAGGAGATGCGGACAGGGCAGGTGAGAAATTGATGGCTGCAGCATGCAGTGAGGGCTCAGGGGACTACAAACACTGAGCCTCACCACCGGGAATCAGGCAAGCCACATTATCATAAAATGTTAAAAAATGAAAAGACACTTGCCTGTTTTCCACGAGTATGATGTTTCCTGCTGCAAATAGTCTGAAGTCACCCTTTTCCATGGCTACGGTGGACATGGGCCCCTCAGTGGATCGTGGAGGAGCTGCCCCTGCCGACACGGAGACTGGCGGCACTGGGAAGGACACAGCGGGCCTCTCAGCAGCAAGGAGAATCATCGAAGGGAAGCAGGGAACAGCAGCTGCGGAGAGAGAGGAAGCTGACGATATAACCGGAGAAGAAAAGCAAAGAGAGCACACTGCTGCAGGAGTCTTCTGCCTTGGCGAAGGAGAAACTGCTGCCTGAGAGGTGTAGGCGTTCTTCCTGCGAGATTTCCCTGGATGGTGGCGTTCTGGAGCAGGTGGAGCGGGAGCAGGAACAGATGCAAGAGGCTGATGAGGCACCAATACTACAGAGGCCTGGGAGCGCCTCCCCTTCGGCGTGGGCCCAGGTCTCTTTGAGGAATTCCTTACCATCCCACTGTTCTCTCGTTGCAGCGCCGCCACCAGAGAAATCCTCTCCACCCCCTCAGCATGCTCCCGAAGCTGAGGGCACCAGCGAGCAGCTGCCTCCGCAAGCCCCAGGTACCATAACGCATCCCTTGGGGTAGGGCCGATGTGCGCTGCGGAGATTAGCTCATCCATCTCCATGAGGGCCTTGCAGCAGTCCCACCCCAGGCTCATCGGGTAACTGCACCCACCTGCTGAGTCCAAAATGCTTTGCTCCAGAAGAACAGGTGAGTGAAAAAAACAAAAACAGCCCAAAATCCACAAACTCACAGCAGCTGGGTCTCTTACTGGCAGCGGTCTTCTGTCATGAATCACCCCTCGGGACAGAGATAAAAACCCACGCACTGGACTGTGAGTTTGTGGTAATTTATTGCAAACATAAAGTGCATAACATAACACAAAAGCCAGAGAGAGATAAACTCGAAGACAAGGAGAAAACGCAGCGCGTTAAACTTACTTTAGAGAGTTCTGACATTCGTCAAGACCGCTGCGAGGAATACAAAAGGCAGCAGTCTTAAATAAGACACCAAACAATAGAACACAAGTGTGGGTACTAGAGCGGGCAGGAGAAAACAATGATTAACAATCTGGATCAGCTGGAAGCAATGAGAGAGGAGCAACTGGACTTGACAGCTGACAGGGCGACGCCCACACTGAGCACAAAACCGGAAACACCACTTGACAGCTCTCAACCCTGACAAAGAACACCACAGTAAGAATATAAAGAATAAAACATCACCAAATACAGACTGATAAATAATTACAAATTAATACAAAATATGAGCGTAACAAAACTAAAACATAAACAGGAAAACAGAAAACAGTATGAGAATACCAAAACCCCAAAAGCACAAAATACAACAAATATATACAGTAAATGTAGAGAAAAAGCCATGAGACTGAGCATGGCGGAAACCTCCAGGCAAACCTCCTGGCATCGGGGACCTCTCGTGGTGACCCTCAGCACGACGCAGCCTGTTAACTCTCCGGAGTGCCCAGCAACGGTTCATCCCATACTGCATCGTCCTGGACCCTAGGAACCCGTCAGTCCCACAGTCTGCCACCTGACCACCCTTCCCCCTCACCGCTCCTCATGGAGAATCCAAGGCCATAAAATAAGTTGCAGCCCATAATGTTAGAGCCATAGGCCATCACGATGAACTCCATGGTGGCCATCATCGCCAACATGTACCGAGTCATAAATGGGATGGTGCCCACCGTGGCCAACTGCCCTCCTCCATAGCCACAGAGCGGCGCTGAGAAACTTCCAATCCTGTAGTGGGGAAAACGATGTCTGACTGCAGCCCAATTCAGCACAGAGCTCTCTGCTCCTGTGTCGACCAACATCGGTACCGGAACTCAATCCAAAATTACCATGCAGCACGTGCGCCCATCGGAACTCGGGGACACCGTGTGTACCACGGTTGGAGTAGGAGAAGTCGAAGTCGGCTCTCTTGTCCTGCTGACTGGCACATCCTTGCAAAATGGTGGAGACAGACGCAATTTCCACAGCGTTTCCCTCTTGCCGCACACTCTCTGGCCTTGTGGCGGTGCTTCGTGTACCCACAACCCATACACCTGGGTTCCTCTGGGCAGACCTCATCCGTACAGTGTTGGCCACTTCCACATCATCCACAACGCTCTCATTGCTGTCTGGGTCCACTACCTGTGCGGCCATGGGGGATCTTGAACCTCCCAGTGAAAGCCACTCACTTAGCTCCCGAGTTAGCTTATCTGCCACTTCCAGCTGTAGCGCCAACTTGACAGCCCTAGTCAGCGTCAACTCCCCCGGGAATGTGAGCAGCTTGGAGTGGACTGCAGCACAGTTGGTGTGTTCCACCAACTGGTCACGTACCATTTCTTCTTCCAATGGCCCGAACCAGCACTTCACGGCCAACTGCCTTAAGTCCGACACGAACTGCTGGATTGGTTCGCCTACCTGTTGGTGGCAGTCTGAACTTAATCCGTCTAGCTATGACGTTGTCCAGTGCTCTGAAATGGCAGGCCATTAACTCGACCACTTCTTCGTATGTGTCCGCATCTCCAAGCGTGCCCAAAATTCTTTGTCCCTCCATTCCCAGGTTGTGTACTAATAGTGCACGAGCTTGCAGATTCTCCATTCTTCCTAGGTCCAGCGCTACCATGTATGTCTGGAAAGCCTCCTACCAACGAGGCCACGGGAGAGGCGGCTCCCCCGGGAGCTCCAGGAATGGACGAATTGGTGTTCAACATGCCTCCATGAGTTTACCTCTCATCGCCAAATGTTATGTCGTAACTCGTAGACAATGACAAGGCCAGGAGTGGAGCTGAACACTGTTTTATTATTAAGCTGGACTCTGTACACCTGATCGCACATGCAGCTGCTTGGCAAAGGAAAGGCAGAAGAGACCACCCCTCTACCAACAGACCCTCTTATACCACCGGAGATGGTGGAACCGGAAACCGTGGCCGCCATCCCGTACCGCACAAATAAGATTGCCAATAATAACAGTACATGAACGTTGAACAAATATATAATAAGGGCTAAAGAACAAAACAAGGAAAACAAAGTATAAATCAGAGTCTCAGGTAGGCACCCAGCATGGAATGTTAGAATGATAATGCAGCACAGAGCACCAAGACTGGGGAGACTACGGGCTTTTTCACACCTGAAAGTCCGCAACAAGGTTTTTGTTACATTGTCTGCATTTGGTCCTGTCAGGTTTGGCTTCACGCTGCTTCTTTTCCAAGTGAACAAAACATTTTTATATGACGGAACTACATCTTGTCACAGTGTTGCCAATTCTCTCTTTTGGCGTCTCACTCTTTTGCCCTCTCTCTCTCACACAATGCAAACCTTATTTCTCATTCCAAAATGATGAAATCACAGCCAATATCATGTTGACTTCAAATTTTTCCCACAATAAGAGCTTTCAATGCAGCATAAAGCAGACTGAACATGCTCTAAAACATATTCTGAGGTAAAGAAGTGTATGTGTTGAAAATAACTGTTTATGTGAATTCTGCGCCCGCACACTCACTCCATCGCTACCTGCCCAGGTTCCTTCATGCACAATCCCCTCTAAATCTCACTCCAAGCTTTTATGAAAAGTTGACAACTCTGGTTGTCATGATGGCATTTGTGTTGTTAGCACAGACTGGTAGTGAGCAAACATGCTACTCACCCTCCAAGGTGTTTTCTGCAGCTTTGGACACATCAGTAACCATGCTTTAAGTATAAACAGGGGAAGACTCCATCATATTAGTCATGAACTAGTTTAGCGAGGCTAGAATATTGTCCATCCATCCATCCATCTTCTTCCGCTTAATACTGTATAGGGTCGCGGGGGGCTGGAGCCTATCCCAGCATCTTTGGGCGAGAGGCAGGGTACACCCTGGACAGATCGCCAGTCCATCGCAGGGACAACACAGAGAGACAGACAACCATTCACTCTCACAGTCATGAGCTAGAACATTGTCTTCATTAAAATAGATGTTTGTCCTTTGCATCAACTTTGCACCTCACCAGACAACTTAATAAGCAGTGTGCAAAATTGTGTTTTCTTTTGTCCTCATGAAATACGGCCATGGGTCACAGGTTTACTCTAGAATATTAAAATATTTCACAAAGAAATACATACCACTTTTATTCCATTAAGCTCCTAAAGATAATAGTTACTCTCATAACATTACAAACCGCCAAGCCCTACTTTCACTTCTCAAAGTTAGTAAAAGAAACTATCCCTGACTGCCCCTTCATGTAGTGATGGGCCCACTCAAAACACATTTACCCAATCAGATTATGGGCTCAATAATATTAATGAGCAGCCTGAAAATTGACAGTTTCACACAGAACATTACAGAAAGCTGTTTTGAGGAGTTATAACACAATGTGGAAATTATTTTTTATCTTTACAACTACATATGATTTTGACTTCTATTTTTAAGTTAAATGAATCTTTAAATGAACCTTTAAGATGCCCTGTGTAGTTGTAGCTCCAAGACTCCCTGTACATATAGATGGCAGGGGAGAGGGGGAAGTCTGAAGACAGTGTGCTCACTTTGTTGTAACAGTCATAAACAGTGCTTTATATTGGTTTACATTCATAAACAAAATGAATAAAAACTGGCTGGCCAATAATCCATATTTTTTTTTACCTCTGCCAAGGAGTTTATGTAATCGGAGTGGTTTGTCTGTCTGTTTGTTCGTCTGTTTGTCAGTCTGTCTGACTGTTAGCAGGATTACACAAAAACTACATGGTGGATTTTGATTAAATTTTCACCAGATGTAGCCCTTGGGCCAAGGATGAACCCATGAAATTTTGGTCATGATCTAAGAGTGCATACCTCCACCAAGGGCTTTGTTTGTATTTGTGCAGAAGGATTACACAAAAACTATTGGATGGATTTGGATGAAATTTTCACCAGAGGTGTAATGTTCTGCCCTCAGGGCAGATGAGGATTTAGGGGCAGCACCCATGAGTGCAGGCAGAATTATGGTGCAAAACAATAATTTATTAACAAAAAACAACTGAAAACTAAACATGCAACACCAGTAGGAACCGGCAGGGAGCACAGACGATGAGACCAGACAGAGCACAAGCACGAACTAACATAAACAGGGTAACTGTGGTAGACTGCAAGTCTAAATTAAAACATTACTGGCACAGGCCTCTAGGGGGAACTACCTGTATTGTTCAGCACTACTACTAAGGGGACACATTAGAATAAGAGTGTAAAAACCCCGCGCAGAATGCATGTTCAGTCATTGTCGTGTGTGTTGCAGAATAAATGGCCAGAGTTAGCCAAAGAAATAACTCAAGTGTGATCATTGCTACACGGTAGGATATCACACAATTGGCGACGAGGATTTAAAAATTAGCGGCGAGAAACAGAGAACATTGCAAGTGTGGCGAACTCAAGTGACTCCAGTAGTTCGAGTGCAAGTTCAGAGGAGGAAAACGAGGTTTCCCCACCACGACGAGCAATGGTGGCTGTAATCGGAACGGTAACCCCTTTTGATAACTCGACTCAGTCATGGGAAGAATATAGTGAAATGTTGGACTTTTTCTTCGAAGCTAATGATATTGAGGAGCCAGACAAACGGAAGGCTGTACTGTTGAGTGGAGTTGGTGCAACTACTTACAGCTTGTTGAGAAATTTAGTAAGCCCTGCATTACCGAAAGATAAAACGTACGACCAGCTTACTGCTGAGCTTCAGAAGCACTTCAGCCCCAAACCGAGTGAAATCGTGCAACGATTCAAATTTAATTCACGCATAAGGAGGAACACTGAGTCCATAGCAGAGTATGTGGCAGAATTGAGGAAATTAGCACTGCACTGTGATTACAAAGACTCATTGGAAGAAATGTTAAGAGACAGACTTGTGTGTGGAGTGAATGATGACCGAATGCAACGGCGACTTTTATCTGAAACAAGACTCACTTTTGCGAAGGCTTTGGAATTATGCCAAGCGATGGAAACAGCATCTAAAGATGTGAGAGAAATGCAAGGGAAGCTAGCAGAGGACACAGCAACGCATGCTCGTGTGCCTAAGACCCAAGTAGGTGTCCACAAAGTGTCGACTGACAAAACTCAGCGCAAATTCCCCAGTTGTTATCACTGCAAAGGCCAGCACAATGCCGCCGAGTGAAAATTTGCCACTGAGCTGTGTCATAATTGTGGCAAGCGAGGGCACATTAAGAAAGCATGTAGAACAAAGGTGGGCAATGCACAGGTGCAGAAGGCAACAGTAAAAGGGCAAAAGAATGAAAACAAGGGCCCAGGAAAGGAACAGCGAGCGAATCAACTTAGAGGGGAGGGAGAAAGTGATACAGAAGACATGGGTTTTCACACAATTTACAACATGTCAGATGAGCTGACCAAGGTAGCGCCCATCACGCGTACCATGAATGTTAATGGAATGAAAGTAACATTTGAAGTTGATACAGGCTGTGGAGTAACCATATTAAGTAAACAGCAATATACACAACTGTGGAAGAAAACAGACACAGCAGAATTAAATCCCTGTTCATTAAAATTAAAAACATACACAGGAGAGAAGCTAGACGTGCTAGGCATGGCACAAGTGAAGGTGCAACACAAAAACAAAGAAAAGGACTTACCTGTAGTAGTAGTTGGGAGCGAAGGACCAAATCTACGAGGGCGAAGTTGGCTACAAGAACTGGCCATGATTGATCAGTTGGTGAATAAGGTGGAATCTCAGCCCAAATTGCAGCTGGAGGAGATCCTCGAAAGACACGCTGAGGTGTTCAAAGAAGGCTTAGGACAGCTAAAAGGTGTCACTGCAAAGATTAATGTGGACAAGGAGGCCCCACCACGATTCTGCAAACCCCGACCGGTACCCTATGCAGTCAAGCCACTGGTCGAAAGCGAGCTACAGAGGCTGCTGGATGACAAGATCATTGAGCCAGTGCAGGTTGCAGAATGGGCGGCGCCCATAGTCCCAGTGAGAAAGCCGGATGGCTCCATTAGAATATGTGGAGATTACAAACTCACTGTCAATCGAGCATCACGGGTGGATCAGTATCCAATTCCTAAAGTGGAGGACCTCTTCGCACAGCTGAATGGCGGCCGACACTTCATGAAATTAGACATGAGTCACGCTTACCAACAGGTAGTCCTGGAAGAAGAATCAAGAAAGTATGTAACCATCAATACACACAAAGGCTTATATACCTACACACACTTACCATTTGGAGTAGCTTCCAGTCCTGCTATATTCCAGAGAACTATGGAGGGCATCCTAGGTGGAATTCCGAATGTTGCCATTTATTTGGATGACATCCTTTGTACAGGACCAAATGAACAAGAACATCTGAAAACGCTGGAGGAAGTGCTTCAACGGTTGGAGAAAAGCGGTCTGAGGTTGAAAAGAAGCAAGTGTGAGTTCATGGGAAAAGAGGTGGTGTTCCTAGGCCACAAGATCAACGCCAGTGGTCTACACCCTCTGACAGACAAAGTGGAAGCCATTGCGGAGGCGCCTGAGCCACAAAATGTTACTGAGTTAAAAGCCTACCTGGGCTTGTTGAACTATTACCATAGGTTCCTCCCAAAGCTCTCCACGCTGCTGGCACCACTACATACCTTACTTAAGAAGGAAGAAAAATGGTCATGGGGGGTCAAGCAGCAGAAGGCGTTTGAAGAGTCCAAAGCGCTACTTCAGTCCTGTAGTGTGTTAGTGCACTATGATTCAAACAAACCACTCATCCTGGCGTGTGACGCATCACCCTACGGTGTGGGAGCTGTACTCTCTCATCGTATGGAGGATGGCTCAGAGAGACCCATAGGGTTCATCTCAAGAACTCTTAGTGCAGCTGAGAAAAACTACTCCCAGCTAGACAAGGAGGGCCTTGCAGTAGTATTTGGTGTAAAAAAGTTCCACAAATACCTGTACGGTAGACAGTTCGCTATAGTGACTGACCACAAGCCACTAATTTCACTGTTCAGTGAAATGAGAGCCATACCCCAGATGACATCTCAGAGAATTCAGAGATGGGCCGTTACATTAGCAGCGTATGAGTACACCATCGTTTACAAAGCCGGACGGGACCATACGAATGCTGACGCGATGAGTAGGCTACCCTTGGATGGAGGAAGAGACAGCACGCCTGAGGAGGAGGAGAGAGTGCTATTGTTTGAAGATATCGGCGTGCCCCTGATGAACGCACAACAAATAAAGAAGTGGACAGACAAAGACCCTGTTCTAGCAAGAGTGCGAGAATACATCTTGCGAGGATGGCCGAAGATGAACAGTCCTCAGTTCATTCCCTATGCCCGACGACAGGATGAGCTCAGCACCCAGGAAGGTTGTATCCTGTGGGGAGGACGCGTGGTTGTTCCACCACCTGGTCGGAATGCCTTACTGCAACAACTACACCAAGCACACCCTGGCATCACTCGCATGAAAGCGTTGGCAAGGAGCTACATGTGGTGGCCCAACATGGATGCAGAGGTGGAGGCGCTTGTGAAGTCATGTGCGGCATGCCAGGAGAACAGGAACAGTCCTCCAGCAGCCCCACTACATCCCTGGGAAGTTCCAGATAAACCATGGAGAAGAATTCACATTGACTACGCAGGTCCATGGATGGGAAGAATGTTCCTGATCATAGTTGACGCATACTCAAAGTGGATCGATGCATATTCTGTGAGTAGCTCTACTTCTACTGTTACCATTGAATGTCTTAGAAAGAGTTTCAGCCAACATGGCATGCCTGAAATCATAGTATCAGATAACGGTACATGTTTTACGAGTGAACAGTTCCAAGAGTTTTCTGAAAAGAATGGCATACGTCACATCACGACTGCGCCATACCATCCTTCTTCTAATGGCTTAGCCGAGAGGGCCGTGCAGACGTTCAAGTCACTCATGAAAAAGATGACAGGAGACTCTATTGAAACCCGAATGTCACGAGCTCTGTTCAGCTATCGAATAACACCCCAATCTACAACTGGCAAGTCACCAGCTGAGCTGTTGTGTGGAAGGAAGTTGAGGTCAACATTTGACTTAATACATCCAGACTTCAGAAACAAAGTGCATGATAAACAAGAGAGACAAAAAGGTTATCATGACATGCATGCTAGAGAGAGAATACTGAGAGAAGGAGACGTGGTCTACACCCGCAACTTTGGCTCAGGACCAGCCTGGGTACCAGGAGAAATAACAGAAAAGACAGGCCCTGTGTCATTCAAGGTGACATTAGGCCATGGACAAGTGGTGAGGCGACACATCGACCAAGTTCGTGGTAGGAGCTCCATTCCCCTGCCGATGGCACCAGAGGTGTTGTCTGACACCCATTCTGAAGAGAGCATCAACGAACCACCACTTCAGGTGATACCTGAGGTACCCGTCTCTGCAGATTCTACGGGCAGCACTGCAGCAGCCAAAACAGTGGAGCAGCCTGAGTCTTCACCTGCAGTTGGCTCACCAGCCGTGAGAAGATCTCAGCGAGCTAGGAAAGCTCCAGACTACTTGAAGGACTATACTTAGTCAGTAGTGAGTTCCCCAGCCACAGGACAAGAATGCGTCCTGGAACCTCACTGGGATGCGGTAGTCAAACCAATTCCCCAGTTAGACTGTTATGTGTGTTATACATGTGAAAAAAAAAAGAGAAAGAAATTATGTGTATGGCACATGTGTTTAAGAAGTTAAAAAGTAACTGTGATAGTTTAGGGTTAAATGGGAGTTCCAGGATGTCTAGTATAATTGACTAGTGTAATTAAGAGTAGTTTAATCTAGAGGGGAGGGATGTGGTAGACTGCAAGTCTAAATTAAAACATTACTGGCACAGGCCTCTAGGGGGAACTACCTGTATTGTTCAGCACTACTACTAAGGGGACACATTAGAATAAGAGTGTAAAAACCCCGCGCAGAATGCATGTTCAGTCATTGTCGTGTGTGTTGCAGAATAACTGGCCAGAGTTAGCCAAAGAAATAACTCAAGTGTGATCATTGCTACACGGTAGGATATCACAGTAACGAATAATTACAAATATGAGACAGCTGAAGTGACAATCAAGGGCAGAACAAGAGCACACATGAGGGAGTGGCTATGGATACAGAAACATAAGGGACTGGAGACAATAGGTAGACAATTATACAACAGGACCATAATAAAGACACTAAAGACAAACGGTGACACAGCAAACCCGGGGAGACACAGGAGACAATAACTATACTAAATAATAACAATCACAAAGGAATGACTTGAACAAGAGGTGTGGACACGGTCCCAGACCATGCCCAGAACTCGACAAGAGGTGGTTCTTGGGCTAGAGAGGAACCCATTACATTTTGATGATGATTCGAGAATGCATACCTCCGCCAAGGCTCTTATCTTCTCACAGAGTGTTAGCAACAATACTCTAAAACTAATGGACAGACTTTGATGCTATTTTCACCAGAAGTGGCTCTCGGCCTACACACAAACCCATTACATTTTGGAGGTGATCCATGAGGGATGGAAGGAGCCTTGGCGAAGGTATGCACTCTCTAAGTGCTTTTCTCGCTTTTTATTTTTCAGTGAAACTGTGATTCCTTTTGTTTTAATTTTTATGACATTATTATGAAAACAGAATGCTTCAGAGCAAATTTTCTTGAGATTCTGTACAATTTCAAGAAAATTTCATCAAAATTGCCCCATAGCTAATCTACACACACATAAACAGAGTTAAAAACAATGATCTCCTTAGCGGAGGTTAGGGGTGGGGAAAGAAAACATTGCATCGTAATATTACTTTGTAGTATCACAATACTTTGTGGTGATGATACTGTATTGATTCAGAGACACCAATATCATGATACTTTAAAGTGCTGATGACACGTTTTTGACTTCCTCTAATTTTTCAACATAATACAATATACATAATACAGTATTACATAAACGTAATACAATATGATGGTCTGTGCAGTTCTAAGTCATACAGGCTTTTTTTCCCGTGAATATCCGACGTTTTCATGAGCGCCATGTCTCTCATTGCGTCAGTGGCTGGAAACCCCCCCCCCCTTCCCGGCCATCTTGTAACGTCATCGACGGAACACAGCGCTTGGCAGCCCTTTGCACACACAGGATGGAAGCGGTTGAAAACATCGACGATGGTTCCAGCACATGTAATCTGGAATTGGTTTGTGTTGTCCAATATTCAGACGATTATAGTTCCAAAGAATGGGATGACAATGAAGAATCTGGGGGCATCAAACCGTATAGGTTTGAGCCGTGCCAAGCGGGCAGTGTGCCTAGCGAGTCAGACTCAGTGACAGTCAGCTGTTCATGTTTTGTGTGCATCATCTGTGGTGTTGTCAGCCAGCCAATATTGCCAACACTATCACGACGTGTTAGCCACTCCACACAGCCGTGGTTCTGTTTCGCCCCTTGTAGCGATGCCGGATCTGGGGCGCAACCGTGGTTAACACATCTCCTCTCCATGTTCGCTGGGCGATGTTGGCCCCGAATGCCTACTCTTTGTGTTTCTGTGTATTTTTGTAAGTCTTCACCTTTTGGGACCAGTCTTTATGTTCAATACATGTGCTGTGGTGAATCCTGTATGTAAATCCTCGTTATTTACGTGTAAATCCTCCCTCTCAGTGCGCTCTTACGCAGGGCACGGAGATCCCGCTCCATGAAATAACGAGGATTTACGAGCAGGGTTCACCACAGCACATTTAATATAGAACAACAGACAATTCCCAAAAAGGTGAAGACGTACAAAAAACACAAACACACTTACTGATGGCGTTCGGGGCCAGCATCTCCCAGAGAACGAATGAGAGGAGACGTGTTAGCCACAGGTGCGCCCCAGAGCCGACATCGCTTCAAGGACGCACGAGAACCACGACGAACATGGAGTGACTAACGTCGTGAGAGTGCTGAAGATATTGGCAGACTAAAAGCACAGATGACAATACTATGGACCAGCAGTGTGTGTACTTCGTGGCCGTTTGCCAGTAACGCACTGCTGGTGATGGTGTGATGAGAAGCACCTGGGCGAGGACAGGGAAACATGATCAGCGGAAGGGGAATCAGCTGGTGATAATGATAGAGGGGACGTGGCCGGACCAGTGAGATGTCAGCATGAGTTCACAGAAAGTAGGTCAAAGTTGCGTGTAAATCCATTAATCCTTCCCCTCCTCGTGCGCTCCTCCTGCCTAAAAGTGCACGAGAAGTGCACAAGGAGGCTTATGACAGTTTGAGCTTAAGCGTGTGATGTGGTCTTTCATGGTCTGCTGTTTATCTAAGCCTGCGGCACAACACGAAGGCATAGCCGTAAAATTAAAACAAGAAACCAGAGAAACTGTGAGCTACAAAGCTGCTGTTATTCTAGTTAACAACACCAGAGTCCGTTCTGTCAATTACGCCATTGGGGTGCCGCCCTTAATTCGGTGGGCAGCACCACAGTCCAGTCAGTGGCTGCGGTTTTTTGATGATAACTAGTTTATGCAGGCGCAGTTGTAAATATTATATTGATCATTGACAATGACTTTTGTGTTTACACAACATGCTAAAAAATGTCAAAAACATGTCATCAGCACTTTAAGGCCAAGGTAAAGTTTATTATCCCCAAATGGGGCAATTTGCTCTACAGGAGCAACAGTTTAAAAACAAATAAAACACATCCAAGATCCACATACTGCAAAGACAGGGGTTACATGTGAGTTACATATTGCTATTCAGGAGACCAATTGCAGCAGGGACAAATGAATTTTTAAATCAGTTTGTTCTGCATTTGGGCAAAGCATATCTTCTACCTGAGGGCAGCGTAGTCAGCACATAAAGGGTGACTGCTGTCAGCCAAAATAGGCTGAGATTTCCTCATGGCTCTACCACTGCATAAGGGACCAAGTCTGTAAATTTGTGCCAGCAATTTTGCTGCACATTCTCACAATGTGTTCCAACCTCTTCCAGTTCTTCAACGTTAGTAAGTCAAATCAGCTAATAAAAGAAAAGGTTAAAACAGACTCAGTAAAACAATGAATAAACAAAGAATAAAGTATTTTTTAAAAAAAGTGTTAACATTTAAAACTCCTAAGTTTACAATAAAAATAAATTGCACTGTTGGGCCTTTGCACAAATAGCATTGACATTGTAATCAAAATAAAATTTGTTGTCAATTAATGTTCCCAGATATTTATACTGCTTCACTGCTTCAACAGACTATGGATACTAATGGGGTGAATAGATGAAGGGTTTCTTCAAAAGTCAGTAATAATTTCTTTAGTTTTGGACACATTAATGTCCAAGAAAGAAAGTTTGCACCACTTAATAAGATTGTCCACCACTGGGCCAGGGACTGGACCTTCATCATTAAGCAAGGACACTATAACAGAATCAATCAGCCAACAAACTATAAAAACTGGCGAGTTGATCTGCTAAAATATGAGATGGATACAATTAAAAGCAGAGAAAAAGTCAATAAAAAGCAGTTGTACAAAGGATTTCCCAACATCCAAATGGTGGAATAGGGTGCCTACAGCCACACCTCTGCCTGCCCTATAAGCAAATTGGAGGGGGTTCAACTTTCCCTCAATTTCACACAAAATATCATTCTTGACTATTTTTTCTAAGACCTTCAAAGCAACAGAAGTTAAGGCTACAGGCTGAAAGTCATTAAGAGATTTGGGGGTTCAAATTTTGGGCACAGGTACAGTAACAGAGTCTTTCCAAACACGGGGGACTCTATGAAGCTGAAGAGATTCTGTGAAAAATAGAAGAAAAAATTTCAGCCAAAGACTCTGCACAGTTCTTTAGAAGTTATTATTGTCTGGGCCAGGGCTTTTTCTTTCTTTCACTCACTTGATGAGTTTAAAAACATAGAATTTTTCAATGTTTTTTTTCACTCTATTGTGGAGGAGCATTTCTGTACATGGACTGTTCTTCAGTAAAATCATAAATATTACAAATTATATTAAAAATTATTAATAAATTTTGCATAAAAAAACTTAACTATTTAGGTACCAGAGTAATAAAAAGCAACTGACTTTTTCAATCCGCTAGATGGTGCTAAATGCTTACTGTCTGGTTAGGTCAGCACAGCAAAGGAGTGACTCCACAGATCTAGCTGGCAATTGACCAAGACAAAGATCAGGATAGGAAATCACATATGATGTTGCAATACTTGGCATATCATAAGATCCTGATAATATCGCATCACATCCAAAGTAGAGCAATAATATATCATGGCCCACGTAGCTGTGACAATGCCGTGATTCTTCTGGCGATTCCCACCCCTTGTGGAGGTTAATAAAGCTAAACTGAACCAAATAAATAAAATCAATCTATGAACTTAAAAAAAAAAAAGTCAAAATTAAGCCCCAAAATACAATGATGATAAAAATATAAAAAAAACTAGAAAAGCACTCGGAGAGCGCTGACCTCCGCCAAGCGCCACAGTTCCCCCCCAGTTCTCCTTGACCATGAAAACATATGACTAGCAATTGGATTCACAATGATAGGATTAGTGGTTCAGTAGTTATTGATGAAAATCACATTTTCCGTAATGGGGTTTTTGCCACAGTTCCCCCCATACAGTGTTTGTGTGTACATTTTCAGATTCCTTGACCATGAAAACATATGACAAGCAATTGGATTGACAATGATAGGATTACATCACATATTGTCAGAAGTAGGGTATCCTACAGATGATTAGATTTTGGTGGTGATCTGGATCACCGTCTGGATCCAGGAATTTTTTAAAGGATTCTTTTTTTTTTTTTTACCTCTGCCAAGGAGGTTATGTGCTCATCGGCGTTGGTTTGTCTGTCTGTTTGTCTGTTTGTTTGTTTGTTAGCAAGATAACTCAAAAAGTTATGGACGGATTTTCATGAAATTTTCATGTCAGACATGGCGTATCCTACAGATGATTAGATTTTGGTGGTGATCCGGATCACCATCCACAAGAAAACCGCCATTACGGAAAATGTGATTTTCGTGAATAACTACTGAACCACTAATCCTATCATTGTCAATCAATTGCTAGTCATATGTTTTCATGGTCAAGGAATCTGAAAACGTACACACAGACACTGTATGGGGGGAACTGTGGCGCTTGGCGGAGGTCTGCGCTCTCCGAGTGCTTTTCTAGTTAATGCTAAAACACACTCTCGTCCTTTGACAGATCTACATCTTGCACCCTACAGGTGAACATGCTTGAGCCATTCATGATCCTGAGCTGGATTAACAGTTAAAAACTGATGGAAAAACTCTGAATATCAGTTTTAAGAGATTTAATTTTTCAAACCTTTTACAATGGATCGCTGGAGGACAGTGAAAGCACTCCCAATGAGCTACACAAACCACTGACTTTATTAGAGCTTTTTTTTTGTCAATCCGACCTTGACTAAAAAGTAACACTGTTAATAATTAATATATCAGGTGAACTCAAGAGCCATGACAGAAATACAGATGGTTGCTTAGTGGCATATGGTGATGTATTGTGAGTTCTAGTTAATGGATCAATTAGTTATGGACTAGGAAACAAAGTTGATCACTGCCGTCTGTAATGTAATGTGTTTCAGAATGGTGAAATCTGAAGACATGATCATGAGGAAACTGTGAGAAAACTGGCTTCAAAGAATCAGTCAAGAGAGATTACAAGTACTTCATACATAAACTTACCCCACTGCAAAAAACCAGAGATGTACTTTTCCGTCACAAAGGGTGAGGAGTAGAACTCCTGATAGACACCAACTAGTAAGTCCAAGAGGGTCTGGAGCCCAACAGGTCCTGTAATCTGTGGGCCCTCGGCCAAGGCTGGGGTTATGAGGCCGGGGCCTTTTGACATGATATCAAGAGGGTGAAGGCTGTCTGGTTGTGATCGTTTCCTGACTGATCTCTGGGCTCACGTTTATAGTAAGAGCACACCCACCTAGAAGCCTTTCTCTTCTGGGCAGCACACCAGTCTCTTTTTGGATCACCACCTCCCACCCCTCCTGGTCCGGTTTTCCTTTTAAACTTCTCCACTCCGGCACAGAACAGGGATGCATATGTTTGAAGAAAGCATTCTCTGTGATCACTTCAGGTTTCCTAGTCTTTTTCCTCATCTAAAATTTGCTACCATCTACTTTTATATCGTTGTGTCTGCCTCTCTTCTTTTCTCTTCTTTCCATGTGGCCATGCACATGTCAAGCCCTCATTTTCTCCAGCACTGACTCCAGACCTTTTTTGGTTATCGGTTGATTGGTTCTCTCTCTCTCGCGCTCTCTGCCTCTCTCTCTCAGTGTTCCTACTTCAGCAGACAAACATAAGAGAGAAGCACGGACTTAAAAAGAAGTCCTGTCTTCCTCTTCCATAACTATTTCCCCTACTAGACCTTTATTACTTTAATTCCTTCTTCTTCCCTTTCTGACAGAGCAAACAGGAACTACTGACCTGAACTGGTGCCAGTGTTTGTTGCTACACTGTCATGTTGAGAAATCCCAATCTCTTGTTTTGTCAACCCTTCAAGATCACTTTGTGTTCCCTTTTTTGTCTAACGCTCCCCTTTCCCCTGTCAGTCCCTCAGTCCCCTCCTGACATTTTTTCCTTTGTCCTTGACAATCTCTCATGGATGAAACAAAGAGTTTCTGATCATGTGTTTAATCTGTGTCCTCAGCTGCAGTGTCTGTAGTTCTCATTCGGTACTGGCTTTCACCCCACCCCCACCCCAACTTTTCTGTGTTGACACTGGGCGTGAACGGCCTCTTTCCACTCTGCTCACTTTATAAATACACCACAGCTGCCACATGACACTGCATTCAGTGTTTAATCTCCTAATTTCTGAGCTGAATAAATGCATTCTGCTGGAGTGCCACTGTTTTTAATCTCATTAATCACCGATTGAAACTTACAAGGGCTGCTCATTAAAGATTTCCCCTGACCCACTTCCAGTTATTTTAGGAGGATAAAATTGCGCATGCATAATGCATATCACATGGTAATTTGCACTCTCAGGCGCAAAGGTGGAGTAAGGCTGGATTTATGCTCCTTTTCCATGTTCTGTGTTTGTGTTGCAGACACGCCCGATGCGCACTCGAGGCGGCAGCCATCCCACAGACAGCCCGGATTGGAACCTCCAGCCACGCGTGTGCGGTTTCAGTCAAGATACCGGATTTCTGGCAGCACAACCCGCGCTCTTGGTTCCACCTCACCGAGGCCCAGTTCGCCCTCCAGGGAGTAACGGCAGATGACACCAGATTCTACCATGTGGTCGCAACGCTCGACGCCCGCACAGCTCAACGCCCGCACAGCTCAACAGGTAGCGAGCCTGCTCAATCAGCCACCAGCCAGCAACAGATACGAGGCGCTCAAGGCTGCGCTCATCCACCGCTACACGCTCTCAGACTGTGAGAGAGCGGAGAGACTCCTGACGCGGACCGAGCTAGGAGATGGTTCGGCCGTAGACCTGATGGAGAAGATGCTGGCGTTAATGGGCACGGACGACGAGCACTTTCTGTTTGCCCACCTCTTCCTCCGGAACCTTCCGACAGTAGCGAGAGCGGTTCTGGCCAATTCACTGCGGCTGGCCGCGTGAGACTACCGTGTGCTAGCCCAGGAGGCAGACCGGATCATCACCACCACCAGGGTGATCACAGTCAACGTGGCAGCAGCGGAGCCCAGCAAGACGACCAGAGGAGGCAAGGAGCCACCGACGGTAGCAGCAGCGGGGACCAAGGAGCGCCAGAGAGACACGCTCTGTTCCTACCACCGCAGCTTCGGAGAGAATGCACGCAGATGTGCGCCACCGTGCCAATTCCAGCGCTCGGGAAAACGCCAAGGCCAGGGGTCGGTAGCAGCAGCGACCCTCGGTGAAGAGAACAAGCTGCTCTACCTAACGGACGCACGCTCGGGGAGGCGTTTCCTCGTGGACACCGGAGCCCAGAAGAGCTTCATCCGGCCGACCTATGCTGAGCGGCTGGCAGGATCTAGCGGCCCCGGGATGTTGGCAGCAAACGGCTCGGATATTAAGACCTTTGGTGAGAGGACTCTGCTCTTATCTCTACACGGCCGTACATATGAGTGGACTTTTGTCATAGCAGCACTGAATTACCATATACTGGGGGCTGATTTTCTGTGTGCACATGGTTTATTGGTTGATGTTGCTAACAGGTGCCTGGTTAATGCACTGTCCTTTGATTCTCTCCCCTGCATAGCTCGAGTGACCCAGCCAACAGCACAAGCTAACGTCACAGCTACAGGCGGTAAGTTCCACACACTGCTCATTCAGTTCCCAGCACTCACGGTCCTGACGTTTTCCGCAGCCATCGCTAAACACGGGGTGGAGCACTTTATCACCACCACCGGGCCGCCCGTTTTTGCAAGACCTCGGCACTTGGACGCAGCTAAACTGGCCATAGCGCGCAAGGAGTTTGCCAACCTGGAAAGGTTGGGCATCATCAGGCGCTCGAACAGCCCATGGGTTTCCCTGCTACACATGGTCCCTAAGGCTGAGGGATCATGGCAACCGTGCGGTGATTTCCGCAGGTTGAACAACGCCACGGCGCACGACTGCTACCCAATTCCCCACATACAGGATTTTTCCATTCACCTCGCCGGGGCACGCATTTTTTCCAAAATAGACCTGGTCCGCGGTTACCACCAAGTCCCAGTGCGCGCTGAGGACGTACCCAAAACAGCGGTAATAACTCCGTTCGGTCTATTCGAGTTCCTGCGCATGCCATTCGGGTTAAAAGGAGCGGCACAGACATTCCAGCGCATGATGGATGCAGTGCTGCGCAATCTCCCGTTCGTGTTCGTCTACCTGGACGATATCCTGGTAGCCAGCGCGTCCGAAGACGAACACGAAACCCACCTCACAACGGTTTTCCGGAGGTTGGAGGAGCATGGGTTAATAATCAACCTGGCGAAATGCCCGTTCGGCGTAACGGAGATTGATTTTTTGGGGCACCGCATCTCTCCAGAAGGAGCGATCCCGCTGCCCGACAAAGTGCGCGCCGTGGCGTATTTTCCCCGGCCTCAAACGGTCAGGGCGTTGCAAGAATTTTTGGGAATGGTGAACTTTTATAACCGTTTCCTTCCCCGCGCGCCGCAGCTCATGCAACCATTGTACGCCGCGCTCAAAAAACAGAAACCCGCGGATAGGGTCGAATGGACCCCGGAGCAAGAGCGGGCGTTCTTGGAAGTTAAAGCAGCCCTGGCAAACGCCGCACTGCTGGCACATCCAGACCCGACGGCCCGCATAGCGCTCACCACCGACGCTTCAGACGTGGCCATAGGGGCTGTCGTGGAGCAGCGCGTCGCCGGGGCTTGGCAACCGCTCGCCTTTTTCAGCAGAACTTTGCGCGACAGTGAACGTAAATACAGCTCGTTCGACAGAGAGTTGCTGGCTCTCCACCTGGCCATTCGCCACTTCCAGTTCTGGCTGGTAGACAGAGACAATGAACACACATGGGAGAACAGTGGGAGCGGGGGTTGAATGAAGCGAGGTGTAGATGTCCTGTTGTTATTAGGAAGTTTCTGGAATCTTGTGAAGTGTAACTTGATGTAGAGAGAAGGATGTTGAATGTGACTAGTCAGTCTGTTCTTTGCTCGTGATGTGACGAGTCATTCTGTTCAGTGCTCTTGAGATGTGAGTGTGCAATAAATCATTTGAAATGAATCTGCCTGTGATTTTACACACTCCACACTGGTGACCCAAGACGTATTATGGAACACGAGGCAAGATCCCCGGAGCCGGCCCGGTCAGGAAGCTCCAGCGAGGCGGCAGCCATTCCACAGACAGCCCGGACTGGAACCTCCAGCCACGCGTGTGCGGTTGCAGTCAAGCTACCGGTTTTCTGGCAGCACAACCCGCGCTCTTGGTTCCACCTCACCGAGGCCCAGTTCGCCCTCCGGGGAGTAACGGCAGATGACACCAGATTCTACCATGTGGTCGCAGCGCTCGACGCCCCCACAGCTCAACAGGTAGCGAGCCTGCTCGATCAGCCACCAGCCAGCAACAGATACGAAGAGCTCAAGGCTGCGCTCATCCAGCGCTACACGCTCTCGGACTGTGAGAGAGCAGAGAGGCTCCTGATGCGGACCGAGCTAGGAGATGGTTCGGCCGTAGACGTGATGGAGAAGATGCTGGCGTTAAGGGGCACGGATGACAAGCACTTAATGTTTGCCCACCTCTTCCTCCGGAACTTTCCGACAGTAGCGAGA
The DNA here is from genome assembly GCA_020510985.1 of Pholidichthys leucotaenia. Lineage (NCBI taxonomy): Eukaryota > Metazoa > Chordata > Actinopteri > Cichliformes > Pholidichthyidae > Pholidichthys > Pholidichthys leucotaenia. Next base: position 208,035,104 of record CM035839.1, read on the forward strand.
GCGGTTCTGGCCAATTCGCCGCGGCTGGCTGTGCGAGACTACCGGGCGCTAGCCCAGGAGGCAGACCGGATCATCGTCACCACCAAGGCAATCACAGTCAACGCGGCAGCGACGGAGCCCAGCGAGACGACCAGAGGAGGCGAGGAGCCACCGACGGTAGCAGCAGCGGGGGCCAAGGAGCGCCAGAGGGACACGCTCTGTTCCTACCACCGCCACTTCGGAGAGAACGCACGCAGATGTGCGCCACTGTGCCAATTCCAGCGCTCAGGAAAAAACCAAGTCCGGGGGTCGGTAGCAGCAGCGACCCTCGGTGAAGAGAACAAGCTGCTCTACCTAACGGACGCACGCTCGGGGAGGCGTTTCCTCGTGGACACCGGAGCCCAGAAGAGCTTCATCCGGCCGACCTACGCTGAGCGGCTGGCAGGATCTAGCGGCCCCGGGATGTTGGCAGCAAACGGCTCGGATATTAAGACCTTTGGTGAGAGGACTCTGCTCTTATCTCTACACGGCCGTACATATGAGTGGACTTTTGTCATAGCAGCACTGAATTACCATATACTGGGGGCTGATTTTCTGTGTGCACATGGTTTATTGGTTGATGTTGCTAACAGGTGCCTGGTTAATGCACTGTCCTTTGATTCTCTCCCCTGCATAGCTCGAGTGACCCAGCCAACAGCACAAGCCAACGTCACAGCTACAGGTGGTAAGTTCCACACACTGCTCACTCAGTTCCCAGCACTCACGGTCCCGACGTTTTCCGCGGCCATCACTAAACACGGGGTGGAGCACTTTATCACCACCACCGGGCCGCCCGTTTTTGCAAGACCTCGGCGCTTGGACGCAGCTAAACTGGCCATAGCGTGCGAGGAGTTCGCCAACCTGGAAAGGTTGGGCATCATCAGGCGCTCGAACAGCCCATGGGCATCCCTGCTACACATGGTCCCTAAGGCTGAGGGATCGTGGCGACCGTGCGGTGATTTCCGCAGGTTGAACAACGCCACGGCGCACGACCGCTACCCGATTCCCCACATACAGGATTTTTCCGTTCACCTCGCCAGGGCACGCATTTTTTCCAAAATAGACCTGGTCCGCGGTTACCACCAAGTCCCAGTGCGCGCTGAGGATGTACCCAAAACAGCGGTAATAACTCCGTTCGGTCTATTCGAGTTCCTGTGCATGCCATTCGGGTTAAAAGGAGCGGCACAGACGTTCCAGCGCATGATGGATGCAGTGCTGCGTGATCTCCCGTTCGTGTTCGTCTACCTGGACGATATCCTGGTAGCCAGCGCGTCCGAAGACGAACACGAAACCCACCTCACGACGGTTTTCCGGAGGTTGGAGGAGCACGGGTTAATAATCAACCTGGCGAAATGCCAGTTCGGCGTAACGGAGATTGATTTTTTGGGGCACCACGTCTCCCCAGAAGGAGCGATCCCGCTGCCCGACAAAGTGCGCGCCATGGCGGATTTTCCCTGGCCTCAGACTGTCAGGGCGCTGCAGGAATTTTTGGGAATGGTGAACTTTTATAACCGTTTCCTTCCCCGCACGGCGCAGCTCATGCAACCATTGTACGCCGTGCTCAAGAAACAGAAACCCGCGGATAGGGTCAAATGGACCCCGGAGCGAGAGCGGGCGTTCTCGGAAGTTAAAGCAGCTCTGGCAAACGCCGCACTGCTAGCACATCCAGACCCGACGACCCGCATAGCGCTCACCACCGAGGCTTCAGACGTGGCCATAGGGGCTGTCGTGGAGCAGCGCGTCGCCGGGGCTTGGCAGCCGCTCGCCTTTTTCAGCAGAACTTTGTGCGACAGCGAACGTAAATACAACGTGTTCGACAGAGAGTTGCTGGCTCTCCACCTGGCCATTCGCCACTTCCAGTTCTGGCTGGAAGGGCGTAGCTTCACCGCGTTCGTAGACCACAAGCCGCTAACATTCGCGATGGCCAAGGTTTCAGAACCGTGGTCGGGCCAGCAGCAGAGACAGCTGGCCATGATCTCAGAGTTTACTACCGATATTCAGCATGTGTCGGGTAAACTGAATGTAGTGGCGGACTGCCTCTCGCGTGCCGTGGTGGCCCCAGTCTGCGTGGGCATAGATTACGCAGCCATGGCCGCGGACCAGATTAGCGATGCAGACGTGAGCGCGCTCCAGTCTGGACCAACAGGGTTAAGGCTGGAGAGCAGGGTGCTGCAAGACGGCATGCCCCCCCTAATCTGCGATGTCTCCACGGGTTGCCCGCGTCCCGTGGTCCCGGCCGTGTGGCACCGCCGCGTGTTTGAGTCGGTTCACAATCTGGCGCACCCAGGAGTGCGTGCGTCCGTCAAAATGGTGGGAGAGAAGTTTGTGTGGCTGAGCCTACGTGAACAAGTTAAAGAGTGGGCTGCAGCCTGCGTGGCGTGCCAACGAGCCAAGGTACACAGACACACGAAGGCTCCCTTGGAGCCGTTTCGTATTCCGGCTAAGAGGTTCGACCATGTTCATGTGGACCTTGTGGGCCCCCTCCCGCCATCACAGGGGTGCACGCACCTCCTGACAATGGTGGACCGCACTACGCGCTTTTTTAACAGCATGGGTGGCACGTTTTGGAGTCCCGTCGGACATTACGTCAGGGGCCCTCAATTTGTTTCCGAACTCTGGTCCACGATGGCCCGCAGCCTGGGTGTTACAATTTACCGCACAACCGCGTACAACCCACAGGCCAATGGGTTATGCGAGTGTTTTCATAGATCACTATAAACAGCACTCAGGGCTTCATTGACGGATGCAAATTGGGTAGACAAGTTACCGTGGGTTTTATTGGGGTTGGGCTCCGTGCCGAAAGAAGATCTGGAAGCTTCCCCGGCAGAGCTCGTTTTTGCGCAGCCACTACGGCTGCCCGGGGAATTTCTGCCAGATAATCCCGTGCCCGGCAGCTCCCCTTCTCAGCTTTTGCAGCGTAGCGCAAACACAGGCACGCTGCCGGGACCTGCCCACCACAGCTTTCCGCGTGTTTTTGTGCCTAAAACTTTGAAGAACGCAGAGTTCGTGTTTGTCAGACACGACGCCCACCGCCCTCCATTACGCCCACCCTATGATGGACCGTTCAGAGTGCTGGAAACAGGGGATAAGCATTTTTTGCTAGACTTGGGGGGTAGGAGGAAAAAAATTGGCATAGACAGACTCAAACCCACTTTCGTTGTGGCGGACGAGCAAGTGCTGTTGGCTAGGGCCCCTCGGCGTGGAAGACCCCCACGGAGAGCTCCCCAGGGAAACGTTTCATCAGAGCAGCCACACGGGCAAAGTGACCCCCCCCCCCCACGGCTCACCCGCAGTCAGACACACTTCCAGCAGCTTCCCACCGGCACAGCAGCACCACGGAGGTGGTAAAACCCAGTTGCAGCAGATATGGGAGGAGGCTGAAGCCGAAACAGCGTGTGGACTGATGTGCTATTGTTCTATCTAAGTTGCTGGGGTGGGGGCAGTGTGGGCCTCAGGCCTCAGGGTATTTCACACCTTAGACAGAGACAATGAACACACATGGGAGAACAGTGGGAGTGGGGGTTGAATGAAGCGAGGTGTAGATGTCCTGTTGTTATTAGGAAGTTTCTGGAATCTTGTGAAGTGTAACTTTATGTTGAATGTGACTAGTCAGTCTGTTCTTTGCTCGTGATGTGACGAGTCATTCTGTTCAGTGCTCGTGAGGATGTCCTGTTGTTATTAGGAAGTTTCTGGAATCTTGTGAAGTGTAACTTGATGTAGAGAGAAGGATGTTGAATGTGACTAGTCAGTTTGTGACTAGTCATCTTTATTCGATGACTTTGTTCTAGTCATCTTTGTTCATGATGTGACGAGTCATTCTGTTCAGTGCTCGTGAGATGTGAGTGTGCAATAAATCATTTGAAATGAATCTGCCTGTGATTTTACACACTCCACAATAAGCTTCTTTTTTGCATCTGCCAAGCAGACACTACAGTTTTACTCCAGCTTGATAGCAGATGTGCTAGTTTGTTCACCGGCTATACAAAAGACAAAGTCTCTCTTTAAAAAGAAGAATCAGTTTTGTGGGTTCGCTAATCGCTATTATTTTGCTTCTCCTCTGGTCATGCTGCTGCTGCTACTACAACAGCTGCATAGATATAATTATATCTCTATGACTACTGTGTCTTCCTGTTCGTCTACTTCCTCTTCCTCTTTTTTATATCGTTTTAGTGGTGCCCCCATTTGGATGGGAGCTGGACTCTTGAGCATGCGTAGTAAGCGTGCATGTGTACTGCGGTCACAAAATTTGGGCTGCAGGTGACTAGCTGCGGAGGGTCCCTGCCACTGGAGATGCTGCCTAAATTTACATCACTGAAGCCTCGCAGTCGAGGAACTGTAATGGTCTGCTCTGGCTGCCTATTCCCTTCAGCTGCACGCACACCTGCTCCTCATCACGGCCAGGGCTATATTAACCACGCTGCCCTGGGATCAGTGCGAAGTCGTCTGTCTACACTCCATGAGACCTTCTCTTGCCTTCATCGTTGTTCCTAAGTCTCCAGCCTCAGCCAATATTCGTCATTGTTTCCAGCCTCCTGCCTCCGGTGTCTGGAAGAATTTCCCTCCAGCTTAAGTAAGCCTCGCTCATTCCTCTATCTGTGATTGCCTCTAACGGTCCCTGCTTCTGTTTGTCCCTAGGGTTGCCAGGTCAAACGGTGCTCTGCTCTCCCCCAGCTGCTACAGACTGCGCACCCACACACACTCATTGTTGTTAATAAACTTAATTGTATCTATTCTTGAGTCAGAGTGTGTTCACCGGGTCTATTCACCATGTCAGGAACATTGAAAGGGAGCATAAATCCATCTTAAGGTGTGATAATGGACCCAGTTGAATACAGAGCGGTCATCAGGTTCCTGTGCTTGAAAGGCCACACATCACAAGAGACGTTTAAAAAGATGAGAGACTTACGGGAAGGATGTCCGATCATATGACATAGTCAGATACTGGCATCGACAGTTCAAGTGTGGGCAGACATAGGTGGAAACAGCACTTAATCCCAGGCAACCACAGTACGCTATTGATGAAGAAACCATCTGGCAAGTAGAGGCCACCATTTTGGAGGATCCTTGCGTAACTGTTCACCAACTAGTCTAAGATGTAAAGATCAGTGTGAGGTCTGTGCAGAAAATCATCTATGACCATTTGCACATGCGGAAGTTGTCTACGCGATGGATTCCCTGGTTCCTCACACCTTTCCAGAAGCAGAAACAAGTCACATGCCCACAGGGTCTTTTGGCCACGTGACAAGAACATCTGCAGAACTTCTTTGGCAGACTGATCACGCAGGACAAAATATGGGTCCATCACTGTGATCCAAAGACTAAAGCCCTGTCAAAACAATGGAAGCATTATGACTCATCAACTCCAAAGAAGGCACATGTCTGTATCTTTGTGGGCAAAGTCATGCTCATGGTCTTTTGGAACCAGTATAGAGTACTGATGATGGATTCCCTGGCAAAGGGAAACATAATTACTGACTTACTATGTTTCACTGCTGCAGAAATTGTGGAAGGCCATTAAAAACTGAGAGGTGTGGCATGCCGACCAAAGGTGTCCGTCTCTTTCAAGGCAATGTCCTGGTTCACAACTCACATGTTGTCCAGGCGGAAGCTCAGAAATCCTTCCTCACCCTCCTTACCCCCCCCCCCCCAACCTTGCACCATTTGACTTCCACCTCTTTCCAACCATGAAGTCATTTTTGAAGGGACAGCATTTCCAAGATGATGAAAACTGATTTCTGAGGTTAAGTTGTGGTTTCTGACCCAACCTGCAGACCTCTACAGGTGAGGTCTTCACAGCTGCATAAAGCAATGGGAGATGTGTGTGACCCTTGGAGGTACCTATGTAGACAAAGAATAATAATGGGTCGAGTTTGTTCTTCCTTCCCATGGGAAATGAGTAAGGGGAAATTTTTGATGAGCAGCCCTCAAAGAAGATGCATATTTGCACATGGGCTTATCACATGACAGCAATAACAACAAATTAAAGAGCTGAAGATGAAAGAAAATCACTTTTAAACACATTATTGACAAAACAGAAAATTGAAAAAAAATTATTAACAAAGCATTTGTGTGGGATGGACTGCTCAAGGATTTCTGGATTATCCAATAGGGAATGGACACGTGATGTCAACCAATGAAAAAACCACAAGGAGTTGTGGGAAAAATTGTCATGATGTGAGCAACAAATGCGATTAAGCTCAAATTTTTGAGAGGGTTGTTTCAGGGTGTTATTATTATTCATCTGAATACCACGCAACATTAGAATGGGGAAGTCTTTCTGCATTATCAAATGCAGAAACTACTCTCATGATCAGCGCAGGAAAAAGATTCATAATGGCGTTTGCTTTTTAACTTCCAGACTTGGAAGAAAAGTGGAGAGAATCGGGTCTCCGAGCTAACAAAGAGGCGTCGGATGGAATGGATTGCAGCAGTCAGAAGGAAAGACATCAGCTTCAACAATATTCCTGCACACATGGTCGTATGTTCACAGCATCTTCTCAAAGGTAAGTTGTGATTTAAACACAGATTACTTACATAAGATTACTGTATGCACCTGGAGATGCTGCAGCTGTAACAGAGGCACAGGCGCATTTAGTTGTTGCTAACTTTTGACAAGTCAGCTGCACATCTACATATCTAATCAAAGTTCATTGTTTTTTGTACAGGCAAACCAGCCTATGAAATGTTGGGTTGCCATTACGATTGGGTGCCATCATTACATCTCGTTCATGATGTGAAAAAAGACACAATGAGCGGTTCAACCGGAGAACAAAGTGACAGCTAGCTTCCAAAGACAGCGTACCACAACCAGCAGTGCAGAGTTCAGAGATGATTGAAACTGCAGCACCAGTTGTTGCCGAGCAGAGCTCACAGGTACATAAACCAATTCTTCAAATTCTTCTGTGCTTACCAAGATGTAAAATCTTTCATTTGAAAATATTTCATTAATCATATACAGTGGATATAAAAAGTCTACATGGCCCTCTTCAAATGCCAGGATTTTGTGATATAATAAAGGAGACGAAGATAAATCATTTCAAAACTTTTTCCACCATTAATGTGACTTATAACTGTCAGATACGACCTCCGGCAGATGAGGGAGAAACTGGACTCACAGCACAGGCAGAACTCCAGTGTAACATAGTTTATTAAAAGGAGAAAATAAATGCAGCTCGGTGGCTGTCAAGCACAAAAAGTCAAGGACTTACAATGAACATATGACGATGATGATGAACCGGAGGGAATGCTCTGCAATGATGCCATGGGGAGAAATGAAAACAGTGGGTATATACTGTATAGGGACACAGAAATTAACTAACACAGGACAGCTGGGTAACTAATTAGGGTCAAATGAAAACACACATGAGTGGCTGGAGGAATGGGACGATGAAGGGAAAGACTAGAAAACAATGACTGAAATAAGAAATTAAGGATACACAAACTACTAATGATAACAAAATTGTGCCAATAGTTTAAAAAATAACAGAAAGCATGGACAGAATGTCCAGATCATAACAGCGCCCCCCCACACACACCTTAAGGGTGGATTCAAGACACCCAGAGACAAAACAAAGAACACCCCAATCGGGTGGGAAGAGGGGAACAGAGGCACAGCGGGGCAAAGACAAGAACACAAACAACAGAAAAATGTTCATCAGCTGGTTGGCCAAAGTCCCAAGACCACCACCAGGCAGAATATGGCACGTCTGGTGGCCTACCAAAGTCCATGGATCACCAGACGGAGAAACATGGTGTGTCGGATGGCTTACCAAAATCCAAAGGCCACCAGATGAATGAACACGGCACATCAGGCAGCCTGCCACAGTCTATAAGCCACCTGATTGAAGAACATGGTACTGTAGGGGCATAAAGATCAGGAGCCTTTTGCACAGATAACAACAACACAGAGGCTTTAAACTCAGGAGATAATGACATGAAAACTTTACCCTCTGAAACTTTGACCTCTGGAGAAGACAACAAAGAACCCTTAAACTCAGGGGAAGACAACATGGAAATCTTGCATTCAGGAGATGATGACATAGAACCTTTACACTCAGAAGATGACAACATGGAACCCTTAAACTCGGGAGGTGTCAACAAGGAACTTTTAATCTCTGGAAATAACATGGAACCTATAACCTCAGGAGGTAATGATATGGACACTTTGAACTCGGGAGATAATGGAAATATGGAAACTTTACATTCCGGAGATAGCAACATAGGAACTATAAACTCAGAAGGTGATAACATAGGAACTGTAAAGTCAAGAGGTGACCAAATGGGCACTTTAAACTCAAGCTAATGACAATACAGGAACTTGAATCTCAGGAGAAAATTACAACATGAGATTTACTTGTGCTAGAGATAACATAGGTGTATAGATGCCCCGATGGGATCACCACTTTATCGTGGTGGGGCACTTTGAGCGTCTCCATGACCCCTAGAGCTATGTCAGCCGGAGTTTCGTACTCCTGGCAGGGTCACCCAAGCCGAACAGGTCGAAGGGTAGAGGCCAGACTAAGAGTGATCCCGAAGACGAAGATGAAGACCTCAACGGTAGAGCAGGCAGAAGCTGGTAGTAACGATGAATACCACAATGGCTGTAATAGTGGACGAAGGCTAAGGGAGCACACCCTGACAAAAAGCAAGCTGGTGGTGGCACGCTTTGAGGCGGTTTCCCAAAAATCTGGATTCCGGCAGTCTCCTGCAGTTGTGAGAAGATGCCGGTCGTCTAGGGTCTCCCTTGCCACTGGAACCATCTTCTCTACAATCAAGGTAGTGGCATCGGGAAAAGCGCACCCCCCATGCCACTCTAAAAACCATCACTGCGCAGGTATCTCCTTTACCTGAGTCTCCGACCTCTAAAGTCTGGCGGCGATGGAGCATCCAGTAACGGGGGCAGGTTTGAATGAGCTGGAAGCTCCTAGCTGGAACTCTGCACGTCAGTGGCACAGGACAACGGTCGTTAGCAGTTGGGATTGAGTGGCAGCTGCTTCCGGCAGACTCCTGTGCATCTGAGCAGCCCTATTTAGGGACCACACTGCTCACCCCAACTGGGGAAAGGCCTAGAAAAGGTGGCCTAAACATTGCCCACTCACCACAGCACCCGGATAGGAAACCGCACCTGTCGAGACATTCTACTATGTGGTCGAAAAATAAAAACAATACCATTTAGAATTGCAGCATGGAACATAAGGACACTCCTGGATGCCAGTCCGGACAGACCACAGCGCAGAACAGCACTCGCTGCCAGCGAGCTGAAGCGTTACAATGTGGATGTGGCAGCACTCAGTGAGACACGACTCCTCGAGGAAGGCTCACTCAATGAAGTAGGAGAGGGTTATACATTCTTTTGGAAAGGATAACCCATTGGCGGTCAACTCCTTCATGGAGTTGGTTTTGCAACCAAGAACAGCCTCCTGCACAAGCTCACAGAATCACCAGTGGGTGTCAGTGAAAGGCTCATGACTCTTCGCATCCCCCTTGCAAAATGCAGGTATGCCACTTTGGTAAGTGTCTATGCACCAACTCTGTCATCGAACGCTGAAGAGAAGGACTGCTTCTACCAGGCACTCGATGACATCCTCAGTCACATCCCAAAGGGTGACAAAATCATGCTGCTTGGTGATTTCAATGCAGGAGTCAGAAAGAACTTGCAAAACTGGAATGGTGTGATCGGTGCCCATGGCATTGGAAAAGTCAACCCCAATGGCATGAGACTTCTTAGTCTCTGTGTGGAACATGATCTTATCATCACTAACACAATCTTCCAGCAAAAGAACAAATATAAGGCCTCCTGGATGCATCCCAGGTCCAAACATTGGCACCTGATCGACTATGTGATCGTGAGGAGAGCTGACCTCAAGGACGTGCTCATCACAAGAGCTATGCGAGGGGCAGACTGCTGGACCGACCACCACATGATTCTGTCAAAGGTCAGAACGCATGTTCGGCCCCTAGCTTGCCACGGTGGCCCAAAGAGGAAAACACTCCACTGTGCCAGACTCTCCAGCAACGACATCTATGACAACTTCCGTCGCTCCCTAGCTGAGAGGCTGGCAGGTATTGAACAACTGATCATCTCAGAGTCTGGGATGGATGAGAAGTGTACCGCTCTATCTACCATTCTCTTTGACACTGCAGCCCAAGCCATCGGTTTCAAAACCAAGAAACATCAGGACTGGTTTGACCAGAATGCTGGAGAGATCTCCACCCTCCTGGACAGAATGCACAGGGCACACAGAGCCACCTTGAACAACCCACAATCCCAATTCCATAAGAAGCAATGGCAAGCCCTTCGTTCTGAGGTCCAAACAACTCTCAGGAAACTGCAAGATGAGTGGTGGATCTCAAAGGCCAACGAAATCCAGACTCATGCTGATAGAAATGATATGCACAGTTTCTATGATGCAGTCAAAACCATCTACGGCCCCAGAAACTGCTCCATGGCACCTGTGAGATCTGTTGATGGTTCTTCTTTAATCAAGGATCAGGCCATGATAGTGGAGCGGTGGGCTGAGCATTTTAACACCGTGCTTAACCAGCCCACCTCAGTGGACCCAACTGTCCTTGCAGAGCTCCCTGAACATCCTACCTTGCCAGATCTCGACCTCCCCCCAACCTTCAAAGAAATCCTGCATGCAGTAAAAACCCTGAAAAACAATAAATCCCCTGGACCTGACAGCATCCCAGCTGAACTTCTCAAGGAAGGAGGCTACCTCTGTACTCGGACACTGTATCTCTATATCTCAGAGGTGTGGAGATGTGAGTGTGTCCCACAACAGTGGAAAGACGGCAACATTGTGACCATCTACAAGAACAAAGGAGACAAAGCCGTCCGCTCCAATAGTAGGGGTATCTCTCTGTTGGCCACTGCTGGAAAGGTCCTTGCCAAGGTCATGCTCCGCAGACTCATCTCTGCAATATCAGAGCGGGTCACCCCAGAGTCACAGTGTGGTTTTCGGAAGGACAGGGGGACAGTTGACATGATCTTTGTGACACGTCAGCTCCAAGAGAAATGTCGGGAGCAGCATAAGGACCTGTTCATTGCCTTTGTCGACCTGTCAAAGGCATCTGACACAGTGAACAGGGTACTACTGTGGCAAGTCCTGAAGAGATTTGGGTGTCCACCCAAGTTTCTCACCATCCTTGCGCAGTTCCATTCTGGGATGGCGGCCCGAGTGGTAGTGGGAAGGCACAGCTCAGAACCTTTTGAAGTGCAAACCGGAGTGAGGCAAGGCTGTGTGCTGGCCCCAGTTCTCTCCAACATCTTCCTTGTCTGTGTAACAACTCTGCTACGTAGGAGGGTGGAGAAACAAGCTGGAGTTACCATTGACTTCAGGCTTGATGGTAACCTGTTCAACTGCAGGAGGCTACAGGCAACTTCCAAGCTGACATCAGAGACCATCATTGAGCTACAATACACTGATGACTGTGCCCTGGTTGCTCATACACCAGACGCTCTACAAAACATCCTCTCGGCAGCTGTAACTGCATACACCAGAATGGGACTGACAATCAACACCCAGAAGACAGAGGTACTCTGTCAGTCCAGTACCGACCCCCCACAAAACCCAATAACCCTCACAGCAACAGGGCAACAGCTGCTCACAGTGCCCACATTCAAATACCTGGGGAGCATAATGTCTGACACCTGCACAATGGATGACGAGATCCAGAACCGCCTCAAGCAAGCATCAGCATCTTTTGGTCGTCTAAGGAGAAGGGTTCTTCAGAACAGCAACCTCAAACTCTACACCAAAGTGCTGGTCTACAGAGCTGTATGTATCACCACCTTACTATATGGATGTGAGGCATGGACTATTTATGGCCACCATCTGAGAAGCTTGGAGACCTTCTATGTAAGATGTCTCCAGAAGATCCTTGGCATCACTTGGAAGGACAGAGTGCCGCACACAGAAGTGCTGGAGAGAGCTGGCAGCTGCAGTGTGGAGTCCATCATGGCCCAGCATCAACTCAGGTGGTTGGGGCATGTCATCCGGATGCCCAGCCACAGACTCCCACGCAGAATCCTGTATGGTCAGTTACACCGTGGCCAACGCAGCGCTGGTGGGCAGAAGAAGCGCTTCAAAGACCAAATGAAGTCCATCCTGAAGAGATGTCAGATCAACCCCTCTTCACTGGAGGAACTCGCTTCCTGCCGAGACATTTGGCGCTTCCACTCCTCACAGGGAGTGGATTATATGGAGGAACAGCGCACACAACCCCGGACAGCAAAGCATGCAAAGAGGCATGCTCGCCAAGTCCCCCCTGCTCCCCCCAGCACCTCATTCACATGCCCGGTCTGTAACCGAATCTGCAGATCCAGGATCGGACTGTTCAAACACCAGCAGACTCACAAATAAAGAAGATGGTCATCATCGAATCGATGGACTACCAGAGAGAGAGAAGTCTTAAACTCAGGCGATAACATATGTACCACTTGCTCAAAAGAAAATAACATGGGAGTCATAAACTCAGGAGATGACATTGGGGCTCTTTGCTCTGAAGACCACAAAGGAGCCTTTCGATCTGGAGACCATAAAGGAACCGTTTGCTCTGAAAATAACCATGTAGGAGCTGTTTGCTCTGAAAATAACCACGTAGGAGCTGTCTGCTCTGAAAATAACCACCTAGGAGCTGGTCGTTCTGAAAACAACATAGGAGCCTTTTGCTCTGAACACAAAAACATAGGAGCCCTTTTGCTCTGAAGATAACAATATGGGATCGTTTTGCCATGAAAATGACAACATAGGATCTTTTTGCTCCGAAAATAACAACATAGGAGCCTTTTGCTGTGAAGACAACAATATGAGAGCTCTTTGTTTTGAAGATAACAACATGGGAGTCTTACACTCCGAAGATGAAGATAATAACACAGGACTTTCTGCTCCAAAGATGAAGATAACAACACGGAAGCTTTTCGCTTTTTGATTGTACTTGAGGGGCCTTCAGTGCAGGGGCCTGCAGCAGCTGAGGAGCGGCGATCCCAGGCGGCAAAGGTGGAATGACTGCTCTGACGGCCATGGTGGAGCAGACTGATCATATGGCCAGGTTGGAGCGGATTGCTCTGATGGCCATTGTGGAGTGGACTGCTCTATGCCTTGGGCAATGGGTGGAGGTCTCCTGACCTCTTGGACAACTGGTGAGGGTCTCCTGACCTCTTGGACAATGGGTGGAGGTCTCCTGACCTCTTGGGCAACGGGTGGAGGTCTCCTTACCTCTTGGACAAAGGGTAGAGGTCTCCTGACCTTTTGGACAATGGATGGAGGTCTCCAGACCTCTTGGACAATAGGTGGAGGTTTTCTGACCTCTTGGACAACAGGTGGAGGTCTCCTGACCTCTTGGACAATAGGTGGAGGTCTCCTGACCTTATGGACAATGGGTGGAGGTCTCCTGACCTCTTGGACAATGGGTGGAGGTCTCCTGACCCCTTGGACATTAAGTGGAGGTCTCCTGACCCCTTGGACAATAGGTGGAGGTCTTCTGACCTCTTGGACAATGGGTGGAGGTCTCTTGGCCTCTTGGACAAAGGGTGGAGCAGACGGCTCGGCCCTCTGGACGACGGGGGGAGCAGACTGCTCTGATAACGGTGATGATGGAGTGGTATGCTTTGATGGTGGAGATGATGGAGCAGCATGCTCTGATGACAGCGATGATGGGGCGTGGTCCTCCTGCGGCTCCGTCCTTGACATGGCCACCTTGGACGATAAAGGGAAGCAAGAGGTCAGTGATGCGACACCATGCTCATAAGCAGCAGAGACTGGTGGGGAGTGTGCTTGGGTCCCCCCACCAGAAGCAAGGCAAGTCTTTTTAAAAATAATGGTAGAACATAAATGAAAAGGTACTTGCCTTAACTCCTGCTTTCCTGCTGCCAGGGTGACAACCTCAAGAAGTGCCGAGATGGCCAGTGGAGCTGGTACTGGAGCTAGGAAGCGCTGAGGGGCAGGTATTGGAGCCAGGAGGTGCCATGGAGCAGGTACTGGAGCTGAGGAACGATGAGGAGCCGGCACTGGAGCTGGGATGTGCATCACAGAGACCGCTGAAGGTAAAGCGTCCTCCTCCATCCCTGCCACAGCCACCTCGAACAGGAAGGAACAAACACAGGATGGTTCGCCACGGTTGTCAGTGGCACAGACCGGTGGAGAGGACCCAGAAGCAGATGGGAACTGCACGTGAGGCACCGCCCCACGCCCAGGAACAAGACAAGTCTTTTCAAAAACAGATGTTGAAAATAAGGGGGAAAGCACTTGCCTTAACTCCTGGTTCACTGCTGCTGGGTTGTCAGTCTCAGGTAAAGCTGCTGGTGGTGTGATGACCTTGGAAGACTTGGAAGAGGATCTGGTGTCATGGCCTCTGGAGATGTTGGCGGAATAGCGGAGAAGGCAGTCTGAAATAAAGCTGTGGGCGAGGGCACCAGCACAGCAAATGTGGGAGCCGGCACTGCAATTGCCATAGAAACCGGCATAGGAGGACCCTTTGGGGCTGGAAAACTCCATGGGGCTGGAGCAGAGTCAGAAGAGTGGTAAGGAGGAGAAAAAGCTGGAACTGAGGGCATTTGGAGCTCCACTGGAGGAGCAGCAGTGGAACACCGGGAGGAGCATCATCTTCCAGAGCCTCCTTTCCAACCCGGATTGCCGCACGCCCTGCAGATCCCATTGTACTCCACAGGGAGGGAGAGAATGGCAACAGACGGAGGATCGGGGAAAACGGGCTGCAAGGCTGGTGAGGCTGGTATTGGAGCTGAAGGGAGAAGAGGAGGGGATGGTGTCGGAGTAAGGGAATGCTGGTTCGATGGCACAGGCTCTGGGCTTTTCACCAGTTCGTGAAGCGAATTCAGCAAGTGATAGAAAAATTCCATATTATTTATACTATTATTGATATTAATAATATATTATTATATTTGAGAAGTATCATACCTTTCATATACCATGTTTAACGTTTATATGTGCATTCCACAGAGGATAAGTTTATATATGCTTGGCCTGTTTCTGTGAGCAATTTCAGCGAGTTCAGACTGAGGAACAGTACATGCGTAAGGAATGATCTAAGCCATTTATTATAATCTCTTTGACATAACCTGTTTTGGGTCACAGGAATGCACAGGAACTCCTCAGGCTGTACAGATCAGTGGTAGATGGACATTCTGTTAGTCTTATGGATCTCATGTCTTCATGACCCATGTCTCCAGAGTGTCTGACGTCCGCCTGGATAAGCTCATTTATCAGGACAGTCCCGTTCTGTCCCTTCCCTTATCCTCATCCTCCCTCTCCTTTCTCCTACCTATATATATCATCAGACTTAGAAGAATGGATCCTTTAGAGATTCTAGGTGTGTCTGAATGTCATGCCTTGTAACCTCTCCCCCAAGGTGGCCAATGGGGTGACTATTTATATTTTTGTAATAAATGTACATAAATTCGACTTTCCGCCTGATTATTTGACTTTGAATAATTTAAGATCAAAATTATTCTAACAGCAAGTCATTCAACAAAGTGAACAGTCCAGTCAGATCAGGGTAGTCCCACAGACTGGGGGTGATCCATAACCACTCCGGCCGTCACACCTAGGAACATCATGGACTGCTCCTGAGTGTGGCATGACCGGGCTTCAGAAATGTACTCCTCGATCAGCTGAGCTGCCCCACACTCAATCTTGTTCAGCCCAAACATACTGTAGTCCATGCCTGCTAAGTCCTCATCTGGTGGCATCATTCTGTCACATACAACTCCGGCAGATGAATGAGAAACTGGACTGACAGTGTGGGCAGAATTCCAGTGTAATATAGTTTATTAAAAGGAGAAAATAAATGCAGCTCGGTGGCTGTCAAACACAAAAAGTCAAGGACTTACAATGAACATATGATGATGATGATGAACCAGAGGGAATGCTCTGCAATGATGCCACAGGGAGAAATGAAAACAGTGGGTATATATTGGGACACAGAAATTAACTAACACAGGACAGCTGGGTAACTAATTAGGGTCAAATGAAAACACACATGAGTGGCTGGAGGAATGGGACGATGAAGGGAAAGACTAGAAAACAATTTTTTTTTTTTTGTTACTTATTTGTACCCGTAGGTAGATTTGGTTTGCAGTCTGGTGACAAGCCACCGGCTGCTGGTTGCTGCGTGCGTGAGCGCCCTAAACCTACATGTTTTTAGTATGCGGGAGGAAACCGGAGAAATCCCGGAGTAAACCCACGCAACACGGGGAGAACATGCAAACTCCACACAGCTCACTGTTGGTCGGGGGCTGGGATCGAACCCACGATCTCATGATCCCTGCGATCCCCCGGCTGAGGGTAAACTGTGCTGCCGCAGTGCTAAACCACTGCGCCACCGTGCAGCCCCAAACAATGACTGAAATAAGAAACTAGGGATACACAAACTACTAATGATAACAAAATTGTGCCAATAGTTTAAAAAAATAATAGAAAGCATGGACAGAATGTCCAGATCATAACAATAACCTGTACAACCCAACTGAAAAACAAACTGAAATCTTTTAAAGGGAAAAATTAAAAAAAAAAAATTACCTGGTTGCATAAATATGCACACTCTAAAACTAATGCTTTGTTGCAGCACCTCTGGGTTTTATTACAGCACTCAATCTTTTTGGGTAGGAGTCTTATCAGCATAGCACATCTCAATGTGGCAATATTTGCCCACTCTTCTTTGCAAAAATGCTCCAAATCTGTCAGATTGCGAGGGCATCTCCTGTGTACAGCCCTCTTCAGATCAACCCACAGATATTCGATTGGATTCAGGTCTGGACTCTGGCTGGGCCATTCCAAAACATTAATCTTCTTCTGGTGAAGCCATTCTTTTGGTGATTTGGATGTGTCCTTTGGGTCATTGTTGTGCTGAAATATGAAGTTCCTCTTCATCTTAAGCTTTCTAGCAGAAGCCTGATGGTTTTGTACCAACACTGACTGGTATTTGGAACTGTTCATAATTCCCTCCACCTTGACTAAGGCCCCAGTTCCAGCTGAAGAAAAACGGCCCCAAAGTATGATGCTGCCACCACCGTGCTTCACTGTAGGTATGGTGTTCTTTTGGTGATAAGTAGTGTTGTGTTTGCGCCAAAAATACCTTTTGGAATTATAGCCGAAAAGTTCAACCTTGGTTTCATCGGTCCATAACACATTTTCCCACATGCATTTGGGAGATTTCAAGTGTTTTTGCAAAATGTAGCTGAGTTGGATGATTTTCTTCATAAGATATGGCTTCCATCTTGCCACCCTACTCCATAGCCCAAACACATGAAGAAGATAGGAGATTGTTGTCACATGTACTAAACAGCCAGTACTTGCCAGAAATTCCTGCAGCTCCTTCAATGTTGCTGTTGGCCTCTTGGCAGCCTCCCTGACCAGTTTTCTTCTTGTCTTTTCATCAGTTTTGGAGGGACGTCCAGTTCTTGGTAATGTCACTGTTGTGCCATATTTTCTCCGCTTGATGATGACTGTCTTCATTGTGTTCCATGGTATATTTAATGCCTTGGAAATTCTTTTGTACCCTTGTCCTGACTGATACCTTTGAACAATGAGATGCCTCTGATGCTTTGGAAGCTCTCTGCAGACCATGGCTTGTGCTGTAAGATGTGACTACAAAAATGTCAGGAAAAGCCTACTAGAACAGCTGAACTTTATTTGTGGTTAATCAGAGGCCCTTTAAATGGTGTCAGGTGTGTGCTGATTCCCATTTAAAATGAGTTTGAATGTGATTGGTTAATTCTGAACACAGCCACATCCCCAGTTATAACAGAGTGTGCATATTTATGCAACCAGTTTATTGTAGGTTTTTTATTTTTTATTTTTCCCCTTAAAAGATTTCAGTTTGTTTTTGAACTGGATTGTACAGATAATACATCACATTAATGCTGGAAAAAGTTTTGACATGATTTATCTTAGTCTCATTTTTCACATCACAAAAACTTGGCATTTGAACAGGGGTGTGTAGACTTTTTATATCCACTGTATATTCACACTTTGTAAATTCATCTTGCGGTCTGGTAGGCTGGTTTGGACCCTCTAACAGGCCGGTTTGGCCATGCAGGTCATGTGTTTGACACCCCTGACTTAGGGCAACAAAGTGCTTTTAAACTCAGTTTAAACTTTTTCAACCAACTGTAAACTGCAACAGAACACTTGGCATCACTTTGTTTAAAACAGAGTGACACATAATATAATCAATTAGATTTTAAGCCCTAACTCTTTCATTAGGTAACAGTGAATTCAAAAACTCAATCTGCCTTGAAAATTTGCATTTTGACCAGCTGAAATAAGTTAGTATTAGGAAGCACCAGCTTCCTCTCAGAATACCTGTAAAACTATGTTTCCCTTTCTTTTAAAACTTTTATGAATAATTAAATGCAAATCATTTACGGACTTATTTTAAAGCATAAAAAACATTGTAATATACTTGCAAAGGATTTGAATTGTGTCAGTTCCTGCTGCTTCTGCATGTGTAAATGTAGGGGTAGGAATCGCGAGGGACATCGTGATTCAGTTTGGATCATGATTTTTGGGTCACGATTTGATCCTGTCACTATTCAACGATAATCACAACATTGCGATAATTGAGTATCGCAATCTCATATAGTTCAAATTTTTTCATCTTTTTCAACCCAAATCATGTCCGAAAGTAAAACTGTTGACATCTGTTTGATATAAAGGATTCTTGGGGCTTCATTATCCACTGAGACACATCTTTGCACACAGGGAGGGTGGTGGGTGATGTTGACTCCTACTCCAGGTACATTTAGCTGACTCTGTGGACTCTTTTAAAAGCAGCTGAAAACTTTTTTGATTAATGAGGATTTCTGTTCAGTTTCAACTGCTTTTTAATGGTAAATATGATATTTTTAAATTATTTTGATCTTGTGTTTGAACTTGTTTTTGTTTTTTTTTTAAAATTATTTTTACATATCAGCTTCCTTTTAATCCATTTTATTGTACGGCACTATGTGACTATATAGTATGTCTCTGAAAAGCGCTTCATTTATATAAACTTTACTTACTTGGTGCTTGGAGAAAAAGCTCCATGCTGGTGTCTCTTTAGCTTAGCCGTTGCTAATGCTGCTCCGAGACGTGTGTGGCCCACCGTATTCTGAGTGTTTTTTCTTTTTTTTGTGCAGTGCTTCTTGCGGGTTGTGTGTCATGTCACAGTCTTTCCTTCCATCTTTATTATAAAATCCAAAAAAGGCCGGACATTTGAGCTAACTGCTTCCTAACTTTCAAAGCTGGCTGCAAATCATCGAGACAAGCTATGACTTCACTTGACTGGGTGTTTGCTTTGCGCCATCTAGTGGACTGAAAACACTATTGATTAACTGATTTGTACCTCATTACCCTGTTTAATAAACCACAAGCTATACTCGCAAGTAGGCTTGTGTAATTTTTTCGGTTTGCTGCATGATTATGCAGCAGACGTGACAGTATTCCTCCGCCAGTCAGAGCCTAGCGGTGTAGTGTGTGTGTGCATTTTCACCCTCGTTTTTGTGTGTTTTTCCCTTACCTGCTTGAGATGGCGATCCTCTGAGCCTGGGTTGGGAGTGCTGTCGGGCCCTTATGAACATCGACGGGCTAATCTCCTCGGCTAATGTTTATTCCACCCCCGAAGATGTCCTTTGGTGTGTGGCACTGGCAGAGAGGGAGGTTCGGCAGTGTCCTCAGCTCTCAGACTGCCCCGAGAGAGCTGAAAGGATAGCCCAGTTAGTGGCTTTACAGTGGGAGTACGGTGGAGAAGGAAGGAGCTCCCCGAAGACGGCCACACTTGTGCTGGGAAAGGGACGTACTCAAGGCTCCACCGTCCCGGTGGTTCACCAGAGCCTCATGCCTGTACCCGCTCCTATCCCGCTGGATTCAGCCCCAGCATGACCAGCGTCTGGTCAACGGCAGTGTCAGCGTCGTCCTGCCCGGGGTCCCTGAACGGATCATTCGGCCACCCTGGCAGCCATTTCCCCGGCACTGACTCTGGCCAATCCCACAGCGGAGCCTTCCACGGAGCCTCCTCCCACTGCTAGGGGACGCTCGTTTTCCTCACCGGCGACTTCTGTACCTGTGGCTGCAGGGGTGACTCTCCCACAGCCCTCAGAGAGAGAGGGATCGATCCGGGACATGGAGGGGGATGAGAAAACTACTCCTGCAGTGGATAACATCGCCTACCAGGGTAACAGGCAAGGGCAATCTATTGCTATTTAGACTAATCATACTATGCCTTGCTTGAATCCTGGTAGAGAGGCTCAGGGTGTGCAGTCCCCTGAGTTCTCTTCACCCGTTGCAGAATGTAAATGTTCTTCTGCTCTCTCCTTGTCTCCCCCTCCTGTTCATGGGAGCTTATTGGCCGCAGCGAGGATGTCGGAGACCTGGGAGGAGTTCGGACTGGCGTTGTTGGCAAAGATGGATCGCCTGATGGAACAGGAGAGATCTGCAGTCGCCTATCCATCTACTTTTACCTCCTCCAAGGTGGAGAGAACAGAATCCTCTTCTAATCCATTCCCTCCAGAGCCAGCGTTGGAGGCTTCTCAGCAGCCTGAGGAGGAGCCCTGGACCACCACTTCATCTGAGAGGTGCATCACCTCACCAGCTGCAGCCGAGGACTTTATAAACCAGGAAGACAAGCAAGTAAACTCCCTTTTTTCACTTAACACTGATAAAGATTCTTGCCTGATTCCTGGAGGAGAGTCTCAGGGGGAGCAGTCCCCAGAGATCTCTCCGCCTGCTGCAGCTGTGAACCACTCACCAGCCCTCTCTATGCTCTCTCCTGCCTCTCCTGAGGCTATACTGGCTTCAGAGCTGATCCGCCAGGACCAGGGGGAGCCAGAGGTCCGTGAGGAGTTGTTCCAAACCTCCATGGAGCATCAAATCCCAGCTGCCACGCCGGAGGAATCGCCAGCATGGGTAATGACTGTTGGGACGTCGAAGACTGCATGGACCATCATGCCTGCTGTGGAGGCTGCCGCAGCAGAGCCAGCACCTGAACAGAACCTCCAGGAGGACGAGCCCGCAACATCGCCCGGATCGTTGGAGTCCTGGACAGCGGTGGAGCCTGAGCTAAGGCTAGTGCTCTCTTTTGTCTTTCTTCTATCTACTTTAGAGCATTTTTGCCTAGCTTTAGGTGAGGAGTGCCAGTTGCAGCCACACGCTGCACCTGAGCCCTCCCTGCTGGGCTCCTCCATTGCCGACAACCCTGACCCCTCCTCTTCTGTGTTTGAATCCTCTTTCAGGGTCGCTGGGAGTCTGGATACATCACCAGATGAGTCCGAGTAGTCAGGCTCGCTTGTGGAGGTCACCGGTGCTGCCACCATCTACTCGGAGGGGGTCTTCGTGGGTACTCTGCCCTACTCCAGGGCACCAATGATAGATCGCCTCCTAGCGCGGACGCTTATATGGGTCAGCTGGCCTGTAGTAAAGGCTGCATTGGGTTCAACAGTGACCAAGCAGGGTCCCACCGCGGGTGCAGCAGGGGCCCAGCCGGGCTCCAACGTGGGTGCAATGAGGTTCCGGACAGGAGCCACCGTTGGTGAGTCCCCGGCCCAGGCTGGGTCCGCCACTGAAGAATCCAAGCCCCAACTCCAAGCTAGAACCTCTGAGGATACCCTGTCATGTTGCCTTAGTTGGGTTTCTGCTCATCTCCCTCCGCCACCAGCTACTGCAGGGGGCCTCCTTCCCCTGTTGGGCCATTCGCCTCCTGATCCGCCGGTGGATAGGCCATAGCCTCAGTTGCCTCTCCGGTACAGGTGGCTTAACGATAGGGTCCAGCCGCCCAAAGGACTGGGGTTTCTAGCCGGGTGGTTCATTTGCCCTGGCAGGCTGTCTGACGCTATTCTACGGGCAGGTTTTCTTTTGGGGTTTGATGATACAGTGGGTGTCTGGAATCCGCCCCTTGAAGGGGGGGCTGTCATGAGTGGGGCTATTGTTCGGCCCTGCCCATGACTCGTGGCTGTAGTTTCCTGTGTTATTGTTGTGTTCAGCTGGCAGGTTGTTTGAGCCCCGTGCCAGGGCTCCTTGCCAGTCTACAGCTGCACGCCTTCTCTCTCTGAGTCGGACACTCACCAGCTGTCTGCCATCATCCCTGAGGGTTCACTCATGCACACACACACTCACGCACACTCATTTCTTCTCACTCAAGCACGCACACACATTGCCATTCCTATTTACATGTGCACTCACTCATTAGTCATCAGCTGCCACCGCACCTGCATCCACTTGCCACCCAGTAGTCTATGAGGGTATTTAATGGGTGGCAGTGTGATTGCTCAGTGTGGCGGCATCAGTCTACTGGGTCCCAGTGTTTTTGCCGGTCCATGTTGGCGATTTGCAGCATTTGATGTTCAGGATCTTTCTCTCATCGGGGTGTTCCTTGGACTGCTTAAGGTGTTGTTTCCAGAGCTCAGCTGTGCTCTGACATTTGGTAGTAAGTTGTCCTTATTTTTGGGTTACGTTTTCTCTTTCCTCAATGGCGGATCTCACCTTGAGGCGTGACGTAACCCTGCACTGCCTGTGGAGTTAATTCCCCTGTTGATCTGTTGTTTACCTGCTCAGACTGTTTTCATGGGCACTGGTTTAACAATTCTCTGACTATTTTTCAAGGACATTTGTACCTCATTACCCTGTTTAATAAATCACAAGCTACACACGCAAGTAGGCTTGTGTAATTTCTTCGGTTTGCTGCATGATTATGCAGCAGACGTGACAAATACTGACATTTGAGCAGTTGAAACTTTTTGTTATACTTTGCATGCTTACTTGTTCTGTTCTCAAAATCAACCTATTGTGTTTGTATTTTGGTCCTCTCAACAAAAAAAGACATCACAAGGCAACTTAAAGTGATGGGCTCAGTCTCTAAACAATAATTGTAATACAATAATTACCAACTAGGCCACTGGAGTGGTAAATGGTACTTTCCGCCTTCTAGCTTGGTGTTCAGCATAATAGAATGGGGAAAGGAAAGTTAATGCACAGATTAACTAATAACCCAAAAGTATATGTGTGCACATTTAAAAAAAAAAAAAAAAAAAAAAAGATCGATCTGTGCGTTTATGCACAGATGCATTGTCACCAGTGCCAAGTATTGCAATCCATCACTGAATCGATCTTTTTTCCCACCCCCAGTAAAATGTAACATTTGAATCATTGAAGACATTGTGCACCAATCTCATTTATTATCAACCATTTGTTACCACTCATTTTAATTGGTTTACTGGTACATTAGGGGTTTTAAAAGCCAGATAGGTTCAGATAATTGAGTTGCAGTAATACAAATGAAGTAAGATGGCTACCTAGAAACTTGATTTTGTCCCCCCTCTATATGGTGAATACCCAGTCTCCATATTAATAAATGCCAGAAAGTACTTTGTGCCCCCCTGGTTAATTATACTATAAGTGGACCAATACTGCTAGTTTATTAGACCTGCTTATACTTATAGACCCACCCACTGACTCTCAGTATGCTTGTAGCACTAGCACTAACCAGAGAACTGCAGTACAAAGCAAGGTAACTGGCTTATCTGGGTAAGTCCAGGGGTAACTTGATGAGGTACTGTGTAGCTTCCAGATAAACCCTTAACAGGAATTCTGGGTAGGGTTTCCCTAGGATGTGTTACCATTTTAATATAGTGATAAGCAGAGCTATTGTAGGCAACACAGACCCATTCTGGTGGAAGTGACCTTCACATGGTCAACGGTTGATGTACTATCAAAAGAGATTTGGAAACATTATTTTATTATTATTAACTTTTATTATTTTGCTTTATGCTCTTGAAAAAGACACTACTGAAGGAGAAGAAAAGGATCTTCAGGACTGGAAACAAGGAGGAGCTGAAGTCTGTACAGAGGGAGCAAAGGAGGAAGATCAGAGAGGGGAAGGACACCTACAGGAAGAAGATAAAGGACAAGCTGCAGCAGAGTGACGTCAGTGGTGTCTGGAGAAGCCTCAAAACCATCTCTAGGCACCAGAACACCTCCTCCCTGGCCACAGGGGGTAGGGAGTGGGTGAACAACCTGAATCTGTTCTTTAAAAGATTTGACCAACCGCCCTCTTTTCCACTCGCCCACCAACCACCTCCATCTTCATCTAGTCCCACTGTCCATTGCACTCCCTCCACCCCTTCTCGTACATCCTCCGCTGTTTTTCTTCTCACAGACCTCCCCCCCCAGCACACAAGCCCTCTGCCCCAGCCTGACTCTCTAAGACCCAGGTGAGAGCTGAGCTGAAGAAGATCAAGGCGAGGAACACTGCAGGTCAGGACGGCATCAGCTCAAGGCTCCTCAAGTCCTGCATAGACCAGCTGTGTGGGATCGTGGAGCACATCTTCAGCCTGAGCCTGAAGCTGGGGAGGGTACCACAGCTGTGGAAAACATCCTGTGTGGTACCCGTACCGAAGACTCCACACCCCAAGGACCTGAACAGCTACAGACTAGTGGCCCTCACATCAAGACCCTGGAAAGGCTACTCCTCACCCACCTCTGCCCCCTGGTGGGATCAGCAATGGATCCACTTCAGTTTGCCTACCAGCATGGCATCAGGGTGGAGGATGCAGTGATCTTCCTCCTACATTGTTCCCTGTTCCACCTGGAGAAGCCTGGGAGCACTGTGAGGATCATGTTCTTTGATTTCTCCAGTGCTTTCAACACCATACAACCAGTGATCCTGAGGGACAAGCTGCTTTGTGCAGGGTTGGACCAGCACCTGTCATCGTGGATCCTGGACTACCTTACAGACCGACCACAGTTTATGAGAACCCAGGACTGTGTGTCTGACACCATCATCTGCAGTACGGCCCCCCTTCCCCCTAGGGAGCAGTTCTGGCTCCCTTCCTGTTCACCCTCTACACTGCTGACTTTTCACACAATGCACCATACTGCCATCTACAGAAGTTCTCTGATGACTCTGCGATAGTTGGCCTCATCTCTGTTGGGGATGATGCGGAGTACAGAGGACTTATCCAGGACTTTTGTGGACTGGTGCCTGCGAAACTGCCTTCAGATTAATGCGAGGAAAACCAAGGAACTGGTGGTGGACTGCCACAGGCAAGGACAACCCCCCACTGCACCAGTAAATATCCAGGGAACAGACATTGAGACGGTGACATCTTACAAGTACCTGGGTGTTCACCTGACCAATAAACTGG
This sequence comes from Pholidichthys leucotaenia, assembly GCA_020510985.1. Classification (NCBI taxonomy): domain Eukaryota; kingdom Metazoa; phylum Chordata; class Actinopteri; order Cichliformes; family Pholidichthyidae; genus Pholidichthys; species Pholidichthys leucotaenia. The sequence goes on from CM035839.1 coordinate 208,060,257, forward strand.
ATTGGTCACACAACACCAACAAGCTCTACAAGAAGGGGCAGCGCAGGCTGTACCTCCTGAGGAGACTCCTGAGGAGACTCAGGTCTTTTGGAGTGCAAGGGGCACTCCTAAAGACCTTCTTACGATTTGGTGGTGGCATCAGCCATCACATTTGGAGTGGTCTGCTGGGGCAGCGGCATCACTGCAGCTGACAAGAAGAGACTGAGCAGGCTGATCAAAAAAGCTAGCTCTGTTCTGGGGCGTCGTCTCGACCCAGTGGAGAAGATAGGAGAGAGGACGATGGTGGCTAAGCTGTCTTCTCTGCTGGAGTCTGAGTTCCACCCCATGTGGGACATGCTGAGTACACTGCGGAGCTCTTTTAGCGGTAGGCTGTGCCATCCTACATAAATGCTTGAGGGAGAAGTTCCGCAGGTCCTTCCTACCTACAGCTGTCAGACTTTATAACCTAACCGGTGCTGCTCATAGAGGTCGTGCTAAATGTGCTAAACATAACTCTGTACTATAGAGATTGTCCCCTCCAGTACATAACTAAGACAATTACAATTATTATTGAGGGTGGCAACAACACTGTTGATTCAAATGCGAAATACACTCTCTGGATACATATTTATATTCTGCCGGCTAATTTAACAAACTGTAATGCTGTCAATACCATCTAGCTGCAGTGCTCCTGCACTGTGTATATAACTGTGTACATATGTGTCATGAACTTGGGTTTGGTGTTCCAAACCCAGTTCTATGACGCTGTGGCTAAGTTGTCCCTTTGTGTGGTGTATTTTCCATCAGGCGCTGTCTGGGAGCCTCTGGGGTCCTTCACCCCCTGACAGCTCAGCCACGCCTCCTCCTCTTGTCAGTGGGATCGGCTGTTCTTCATTATCTCTGTGCCACGCACACATATATTCACTTACAGTCTCCTGCACACATACACACACATCCTCACTCACATGCTCAGACATTCAGTCATGCACACCGGGTTTCACTTAGTCCAGCCCATGCATTCATTCACTCCAGCACACCGGCGATCTCTCTTGTCATTAGTGGCAGTACTCTTAAGGCCAGGGTCTGCGGGGAGAGATTGCCAGATCGTTGTTGATTGAACTCCACTACCTGCATTGTATTTTCAACCTGACTATGTAGTCTTCTGCTTACACTACCTTACATTAGTTTGTTACCTGATGTAGCGGCTGTCCCTGTTTCACCTGCGTTCACTGGACAGCACAGACTGCCTCGATCCGCTCCAGCCCGTAAGTTTGTCTTTGCCTTTCTCCTTGTGCCATTCAGCTGTCCTGCGGCACTAGGCATTCTCTCCCCTGGGCTGTCGAGCATCTTAGAGGCATCCCTGTTCTCCTGGTGTCCTCCATGACTGTTAATGCATCTTTCTGTCGTTCATCGTAACTGTTTGCTGGATTGTATCTTTATTTTTGTTCAATAAATTGCACGCATTATACTCTGCAGGTGGGTTTCGATTCCTCCCTCTCTGTGCTGCGTAATGGCACATGAGGGATCATATGTATATTAATTTACTGCTTTGGCTAACCAGTTCTTATCTTATTGTCTTTTTAACTATTGCTCTGAGTACTGCTATCCCTTTGCTGCTGCAATCCTGGAATTTCCCCATTGTGGGACTAATAAAGGCTTATCTTGTTTTATCTTTAGCGGATTGTTTATAGTTGACATGAATCCATGTGCAAAGCTTCTATTCGATTTACTGTAGGTTATTAATTACTATAAGTAAGAGGAATTAGAGTGGGAGGGTGCCCTTGCTTACACATTGGAGCAGCAGCAATTCAAAATGTCTGTGTACATCCCTGATTAAGCCTGAAATCTGTGGGAATGAGAATTTAAGTGCATTGGAGTGGCCAGAGGCAGGAGTACATTTTGTTTGTGCTAACAAAAAGGTTGGTGCTTTTTGACAACATTTTAATGAATGCTGAAATGCATAAATTTCACTCTGTGAGCAGTTTACACACAAATCCATTCTGCTCATGTTTCATGAATGAGGGTGAGACCTGCTGTGCGTGTGTCCACGGTTTCCCTGTTTTCATTCACTGTTTTTAGATGGTTTTAATTCAGACACAGAGCTGGCCAATGATCTTAATTGTTTTTATGGTCGTTTTGGTTCCTCTGATTTTAGCACAGAAACCCAAGATTTGAAACAGAAACTCAGAATCAGAATCAGAATCAGAATAAACTTTATTGCCAAGCATGTAAAAAACACACGAGGAACTTGACTTGACATTGGTGCGCATGCGCGCGACACAACGACACGGCAGCCATAATAGGCGCCTCATCAAACAGAGATAGATAAGAAAGGGAGGGGAAGGGAGGGAACGACACAAGGGGGGAGGAGAAAAAAAAACTTCGTTATCAAAATACAGCTTATTTTTAAGCAGATTATGATTACAATGAAAAAAAAAATCTCTCAATAGCACAGAGCAACAACTCAGAATTCACAAGACACAAGAGAGCAGTGTACAGTATATCTTTAATCAGTTCATGAATCAATGTGTGTGCGGTGTTGAGCAGTGTTGATGATAATAAGAGAGACCCAAGGACCCTTGGCAGAAGATGTTTTGTCTGTCTGGCGCCCAGTCTTATCTGGCGCTGCAGCTGGCTGTCCAAGGCCTTGTGCTCATGATTTTGAAAAAACTCAAAGACAATCAGCACTTTAATACTGAGGTGCAGGATATTAAAAGGGAGTTCTGTGCTGTAAAAGTGAACAAAAGTCAGGGCCCTGATAATATATGTGGGCGATTGGTAAAGTCCTGTGCACATGAACTGAGTCCTGTATTTCATTACATTTTCAATAAGTCCTTACAGACACAACATGTGCCTAAGATCTGGAAAGAAGCCGTGGTTGTTCCTGTTCCAAAATCCAGCTGTCCCAAAACGGTAAACGACTTTAGACCAGTTGCTTTGACTTCAATTTTAATGAAAATTTTTGAAAAACGGGTCAGATTTGAGGTCCTAAAGCAGACTGAACATGCATTGGATCCTTTGCAGTTTGCATATAGGCCTCACAAAGGAGTGGAGGACGCCACTGTCACTCTGTTTAACATGCTCTTAAAACATCTGGATTTTAATGGGACACACGCCAGGCTTTTATTTGTGGACTTTTCCTCCGCCTTTAATACAATCCATCCTCATATTTTAGTTGAAAGGCTCCTGCAACAATTTGATTTGAGCAATAATTTGGTGGGTTGGATGGGTTGGGTTTCTTAACCAACAGGACACAGAGAGTAAGGGTCAATGGTACATTGTCTGACCAAAAGTGTTCTTCTACTGGCTCTCCGCAGGGTTGTGTTGTCACCACTACTCTTCATTCTGTACACAAACATGTGTCGGAGCAGACATGACAACAGACACATTATAAAGTATGCTGATGAGTCAGTTATTGTCAGTCTCCTCCAGGATGGTGAGAGTGGTCACGGCCCAGTAGTTGATGATTTTGTTCACTGGTGTGAGGATTCCTACCTGCAGCTGAATACGACAAAAACCAAAGATATGATTATTGACTTTAGGAGGAAAACTCGCAGGCACAAAGTCACCGTACTAAAAGGCCAGACTGTTACGACCCAAGCGCTGGTCCTGTCCACGCTCGGGCCACGCATAGCTCACTGCCGGCCTTGACAGCTGTGGGTTGTATTCTGGCCTCACCGGGCTCTTATTGTGAAGGCGCTCGGTGGGGCTTCCGCCTGTCAAGGCCGGTCAGCTGTCTGTCATTACTGCTCGTTAGCGTTCGCCCTTATAAGGCAGGCGCTGACGGCAGTCCAATTGCGGGAGCATAAGTCAACAATCGTCAGACATTCATCGTTCTGGTCTGGTCAGGTTCGTGTATATTCTCGTGCTTTGCTTACTCATGTCATGTCATGTTTTAGATCGTAAGTGGCTGGAGTTAGCCTTACGGTCCCATGCTCTGTTTAGTGTATCTTCGTCAGTCTATCATAGTCTTGTGTTACGTCTTGTGTCTTGTTAATAAATCACAATCACTGCAAAACTCATTGGTGACTTGTGGCGTCTTATACTGGCTCATGAGGGCCAGACATGACAGTATGCTCCCGCCCGGATGTCTAAATGGAGACGCCACACCGAGACGCCTTTCACCATGAGTTTTTGCAGTAATTGGACAATTGTTCTTCCCTGTCTGGGTGTCAACTGCTAGGGAAAATGCCCTCATTCAAGAGCTGCGGTCGGCGTCTGAACCGCGAGCTGGCAGACGCTCTGGAGTATGTAGACGGAGCGCTCCTCGCTGCAACTTTTGACGACAACCCCGATGACATGCGGTGGCATCTGGACGTTGCTGAGGATCTCCTGGACAACCTTCCTCTCCTCTACGACGATCACCCAGAGGTGGTGACGAGGAGAGATGAACTCGCTACGCAGTGCGAGATATTCCGTGGGCTGGAGGAGGAAAGAAGCAGGAAGCAGAGGAGGAGGCATCCTCGCTCCCCGCGTTGGAGTCCCGTTCCTGTCCCGGAACCGGTCCAGGAGTTCACGCCGTCTGGGGGCCGACGACGACGTCGGCGCAACGGCCCAAGTATTCCTCAGCAGAATCCCCGGCTGGACCCGCTGCCGGCGAAGCCCGTCAGCGAACCTCTAAGAGCGGCTCCACCTCGTCCATCCAGGGGGCCCTCTGTCGCCATCTAGCGGGGAGAAGGAGGAACAACGTCCCCTGCAGCAGGAACCATCCCTTCCCTGGGAGAAAGGCAAGTGCATGATAATTTGTTACATCTTGATTATAATCTGCCTTGTCTGACTCCTGGGGGCGGAGTTCAGGGTTCGCAGCCCCCCGAGCTCCTTCCACCTGCTGTAGCGAAAATGACTAAACCTGCTGCCTCTGTGTCCCCCACGGTTGAGCGGTCCGTGACGCCAGGCCAACGTCGTCAGACGAAGAGGGGGCCTGTAGTGCTGGAAAGCCTGGATCCGGCCCTGCAGCCACGTCGTGGACAGAGGAGAAGAGCGGACTGTGGCCCGGAGCCAGAGCCGACGAAGAAGCATCCCCGGGTCTCCTCGCTGGAGCGGTCCGAGCCAGTGGGTCAAGGGTCCCCTGCACCCATGCCATACGGGTCATCGGTGTGGACAGCAGCGCAGGAGGAACCTCAGGCTGCAGATGACATCCTGCCGGCTGCGGAGCCCGACGCAGCTGAGTTCGAGCCTACTGACGAGAGTCGCCGCCCTGAACCTGGATCGTCGGAGTCCTGGGTGGCAACAGAACCCGAGTGCAGGCAAGTGCTCCCTCTGGTGTCTCTGTCCCCTGTGTTGGAGCCTTTTTGCCTGCCTCTCGGGGAGGCGAGTGAGGAGCAGCCGCCTGCTGCGCCCGAGCTCGTCTCGCTGGGTTCTGTTGCTACCGGTGATTCTGATCCCGGTTTTCTTGTTTCTGAGCCTTGTTGCAGTGTCGCCGGCATGGAACGGGTCAGAGTCACTGGGTTGGAGGTCCCAGGTTCGGGGGTGGAGATCGTCAGTGGAGCTGTACCGACCCAGTCGGGGTCCGTCGTGGAGGCTGCTGTGGCCCAATCGGGGTCTGACGTGGGTGCATCAGAGGCCCAATTGGGGTCTACCGCGGGTGCGGTTCTGACCCAATCGGGGTCCAACGTGGGTGTACCGGAGGCCCAAATGGGGTCCGCCGCAGGTGCGGTTCTGGCCCAATCGGGGTCCAACGTGGGTGCGTCAGAGGCTCGATCGGGGTCCACCGCGGGTGCGGTTCCGGCCCAATCGGGGCCCGACGTGGGTGCAGCTGGGACCCAATCGGGGTCCAGCGGAGGTGCAGCGCCAGCGTGGTCCGCGGATGGGGGAGAAGCTGCAGACCTTTCACCGCCGAACGGATTACAGGCTCATCCTGGTCATCTGTCCCCTCTGAGTCACCGCCCCTGTGCATCATCGTCGGGGGCTGTGGGGGCTCCTGTTCGCTCGCCCCGGCTCTCCCGAGTTTTGTCCTCGTCAGGGAGGCCGCCGCGGGCTGTTTTTCCCCGGGACTGGTGGCTGAGGGACACGGGTCGGCCGCCTGAGGAACTGTTTCGCCGGTTCGGCGCCTCGGGTCGGCCACCCGACGTGTTATGTGTTTCGTTGGACGACCTGGTTCAGCCACCAGAGGAGCGGACGTGCTGGGCGTTGGACTGTGGTGAGCCGCCTGGTCATGTTCCGCCTCCCATGACCACCCGCCGGCCGTTGGACTCGGGGAGACCACCGGAACTGTTCCTATGGCACCGGGTCTCCACCGGTTGGCATAAACTGTCGGGGGGGGGGGGGGGCGGGTAGTGGTTGCTTTCTGGTGTTGTCCTGACCCAGTTATTGTGCGGTTTTGTTTTTCTTGATATTCTGTATTCCTTCATGTCTTGCAGTTGCTCTATTTTGTTTTGCGCATAGTTAAGTATGAGTCAATTTTGTGTTTTCCTGTACTTGGTTATTTGAAGTGTCACTTGAACGTTCACACAGGTGAGAAATAACCAATAAAATAACCAATAAGAAGCCGTGGACGATGAGGAACCAAATATGAAAAATGAATAATACAGGAAAAAGATGCTGGAAAGGTACTGACCAGGATAAAACGGTCCCCTCAGCTCGTTTCTGCACTAGGCGGGCTGTTGAGAGCGATGGTGCAGCTTCGTCTTCGAGTGTTACAAACACTCAACCGGGATCCCCATCAGACCAGCACAGATCTGGTCCTGGGCCCCAACAAGATCAAAAAAGGACTAAACGGTATACAAGAAAAGAAGAAACTGTAAAATGGTCCCTTGATGAGAAGAAAGTTATTCTGTCCTGCTACGCCTATTCAAGGTATGAGAAGTGGGGCAGAAGGAAAAAGCATGTATTTGAGGAGAAGATCAGAGAATCCGAGCTACCACCAGAAAAGAAAGCAGCCACCACCACCTCCAAATTAACATCTATAGTCTCTCAGGTCTCAAAATACTTACAACAAGAAGAAATAGAAAAGATCAAATATGAAGCTCAAGCCCAAGCAATAAAAGATTATCAAGATGCCAACCTATTTGAACAACAAGAATACAAACAAAGTCAGTGGAGCATGGAGGAAAGATGGGTTTTAATATGGGCAACCGAGTACGCCAAGATGAAACACAGCAACCAGCGGGAACGATGCAATGAGTGGCAGCGAATCTTTTTCCATCACTGCCCGGATAAAGCTGGCGTACCCCGAGCCAAACTCACAACCCAGAGACACAACTTCCTCACCCAAAGGTACTTCACAGAGCAACAATTGGAGTACATGCACACTGAAATAGGAAAAATGGCACAGAATAACATCTGCCCAGTTGAGTGTCCACTACCATTACCACTAACTGAAAAACCTCTGGAACAACCTTGTCAAACACACCCTACAGAGGTGCCACCAGGCCACCCAGGCGAATCCCCTGCAACTTCTGGCTCAGAATCAGAACATCCTGATGAAGCAACAAGGGGGAGTGTAGACCAGGATCCAATAAGGAAACAGATCAACCCCCAAATAGAAATGAGCCAACATCAACTAGAAATGGAAGAGGAACTTGCCAACAAAATAGAAGAAACAAAAAAAATGACAATGAAAGAACGTCCTAAATTAATTAAGCTTAAAGAGAATAAAGAATTCAAATTACTACTGCAAAAGGTCAACAGAGGCCTATGTGACCTTGTACCTCAGGGGGTCAGTTTGACAGAGCTTAACTGCATAAACTTTGGTGCAGCGTGGTATGTGCAGAGTAAGCTAGCTCCACAGCATAAAGAAAAAACTGAACGTCAAACCAAAACAAAAATCTCTACACCCATTTGGAAAAATAAACTTCAAGGAAAAATTAATCAATTTAGGGCAGAAATTTCTCAAATGACTTACTACATACAGAACCAAAACTGCAATACTAAATTACTGAGAGTAATCAACAGAATCCAAAAAAAATACAACATTAGGAAAGAGCAAATAATAGGAAAAATAGCAGAGCACCAGGCGCAAGTCAAGGCCCTAGCAGCTCAAATCAGAAACAGGCAACGGAGAGAGAACGCAAAACTGATAAATAAATTATTTGCACAGAACCCAAAGCAAGTCTACAGGAGGTTGATAGATGAAACTATTGAAGTAGAGGTACCTCCTGAGAAAACCCAACTGGAAACATTCTGGAGAAATCTGTTTGAGGACCCAGTTCAACATAAAAATAATAATTGGATTCAAACCATTGCTGAGAAAAATAAAGGAAAACAACAGATGCGCTCATTAAAAATCACAGAAGAAACAGCTCAAGAAAAAATCAGGAAATACCTTAACTTCAAATCCCCTGGAATAGATAAAATACCAAACTTCTGGCTCAAAAAAATAACAGCACTACACAAACACTACGCAGAGGCATTTAACCGACTTGTTGGGGGAGAGGAAGAAGCACCAGAGTGGCTCACATATGGAAACACCATACTCCTGCCCAAGAGTCTTGAAACCCAACAAGTCAATAAATACAGACCCATCTGTTGCCTCCCGACCACATACAAATGGCTGACAGGAATCATTACTGAGGCCATTTATGAACATCTGGACTCAGAAAACTACTTGCAGCCACAGCAAAAAGGCTGCATAAGAAATAAGCTGGGAGCCAAAGAACAACTACTCATTAATAAAACCATCCTGGAAGACTGCAAGAGGCGTGAGAGAAACTTAAGCATGGCGTGGATCGACTACAAAAAGGCATTCGACAGCATCCCCCACTCCTGGATAATACGCTGTCTGGAGCTGTATAACATCAGCCCAGAGATTAAAACTTTTCTGGAGGTCCAGATGGCTAAGTGGAAAACTACAATTACACTTAACCACAAAGAAGGACAAATAACAATTCCAGACATCAGGATCCAGCGAGGAATATTTCAGGGGGACAGCCTTTCGCCACTGCTCTTCTGTCTTTGTGTCGACCCCTTAAGCAAAATCTTATCAGACCTTGACATCGGGTATGACTTAAGCAAAGGCAGAACAAAAAAAGGGAGCAAGAGAGTGAATCATCTACTCTACATGGACGACCTCAAGCTCTATGCAGAATCTGAACAGAAACTGAATCAACTTGTCAGTACCGTTCACATGTTTTCAAAAGACATCTCCATGGAATTTGGACTTGACAAGTGTGCAAAATGTACAATAAAAAAAGGAAAGAAAACGGCATCAGAAAATATCCAAATAGAAGACAATAAGCATATCAAAGACCTGGCAGGGGAATCGGCATATAAATATCTGGGCATAGAAGAAAACGCAACTATTGAACACAGAAAAATGAGGGAAATGGTCAAAAAAGAATACCAACATTGCCTAAAGAAAATCTGTAAATCAAATTTAACACCTAAAAATAAGATCACTGCAATAAACCAGTTGGCAGTACCAGTTGCCACATATGGATTTGGGGTGATAGACTGGCCACAAGGGGAACTGGATAAGTTGGATGTTCGGACCAGGAAGACCCTAACCCTTCATAAGGTAACATACAGAAACCAATGCCTAGATAGGATATATATGCCACGTAAAGAGGGAGGGCTGGGCCTAATTGAAATGAACCAGGCCTACAGGGCAACAATAATAAGCATTGGTCAATACCTAAAAAGCGCTAATGATGAGACGATGGAAAAGGTCACCCAACATCACGAAACCCTCAGTATTAACACATCTATAACTAAACAAGCCGAGACCTTTGCAGCAGATTTATTAGATAACATGAAAGCCAGTCAGCAAAACCCAGCAACAAAAATAGCTAGAAAGACGAGAGAAAAATACAGCAAAAGGACACAGGAGGAAAGAAAAGAAAGATGGAAACAACATAAGCGAGCAGGACGTTTCCAGGAGGAACTCAATAGGGATTATATTGATAGGGAAGAGACATTGCGCTGGATCAGGAATGGAGATCTGGGGTACGACGAGGAGAGACTAGTGGTTGGAGCACAAGACCAGGGACTTCTAACCAATGGTTTTAAAAAAATGGCAGGATTGTCACAGAGTGACAAATGTCGATTCTGTCATGTAGCGGTGGAGAGTGTAAGCCACCTGCTCTCTGGCTGCCAGGTCCTCATGGCCGATGGACACTACACTGCTCGCCACAATAAGATCTGCCGTTATATACACTGGAAAATATGCAAAGAATTCAAAATAGAAGTAAAAGGACCAGTATGGGAGCACGATCCAGAGCCAGTTAGCTCCAACGGAGATATTACCATCTTTTATGACAAGGAAATCCCAACTGGAAGACACATTGAAGGAGGAGCAATAAAACCGGACATAGTTATCTTGAACAAAAAGGGCAAAACTGCCCAATTAATCGATGTAACTATACCAAACGACTACGGCCTCAACAGAGCAGAAAGAGAAAAAATAACAAAATATCAAGACCTCAAAAACGACCTAAGGAGCACCTGGAATCTGCAGGATGCAGATATTATACCTGTGGTGGTGGGAGCAACTGGGATGGTTAAGAAGAACTTGAAAAAATATCTACAAGCAATACCCGGCTGCCCTAGCATCTGTGAAATACAGATCTCAGCAATCAGAGGAACAGTCTCTATCTTAAAGAGAGCCCTTGGATACAAAGCTTTTTAATTTAAAGTGTAATCATAGACCCCTGGCTGGGGCCCATTGCACTTGTAAGGAAATGAGATGCAAATAAATAAAACAGTGAGAAACCATTTTCTTGTGAAACATGTGGGCAAGGATTTAATTTTGTCTTTCTGTCCTGTGCTGTTGCCGTAGTTAGTTGAACATTTAATTTAATCTGAGTGTTCGGTTCTGTATTTAGTTTTTCTGACCCAGTAATTCTGTTTTTTTTGTTTCTCCTGTCATGGCGGCCTCTGGGCCGTCATTGGCATCATTAACTCCAGCTGCGCACAGATCCACAGGTGTAAATCAGCAGCTGTTAAAAGCCAGCGTTGCTGACAGCCCGGCACGGAGTCGTCTGACCTCCTCGTCTGAGAAAGAACCAGAACTCCGTTCTCTGGCCTTGTCAAGGTATTCTCTTGTCTCGTCAGAATCTGTCTCGTCAAGTATTGTCTTGTCAAGAACTGCCTCATCTCAAGTTGTCTCGTCAGAAGCTGTCTCGTCAGGAACTGTCTCGTCAGGAACTGCCTCGTCAGAATCTGTCTCGTCAAGTATTGTCTTGTCAAGAACTGCCTTGTCTCAAGTTGTCTCGTCAGAAGCTGTCTCGTCAGGAACTGTCTCGTCAGGAACTGCCTCGTCAGAATCTTCTCTGTCCTCGTCTAGAACGTCTCTCGCCTCGTCAAGGACTTCAGTTCAAAGTCAAGCACGTAAGAGGGCTGTTTGCTACTCTACTCCTAACCTCTACCCCTGTGCACAGGTGGACTCCCTTGGTGGCGGACCTGCGTCCCCAGCTGACGGGGTTACGCCAACTCGCACACGTAGCGGTTCGCTACCACCACGACTACCGGTACGTCTGGCTCCACAAATTCCTGAATTGTTACTGTATCAGTTACAGGAGTACTGGCCACCGTTACCGGTGGAGTTTGTGTCATCGTCATCTGTTGTGTCATCGTCACCACGCTCTGTGGAATCACTCACCTCGTCATCGTCTGGATTGTCATGGTCACCACGCTCTGTGGAATCACTCACCTCGTCATCGTCTGGATTGTCATGGTCACCACGCTCTGTGGAATCACTCGCCTTGTCATCGTCTGGATTATCATCGTCACCACTTTCTGTGGAATCACTCGTCTTGTCATCAGCTGGTTTGTCATCGCCCCGGTCTGTGGTGTCACAGCCGGAGTCACTGGAAGACCTGTCCTCGTCTCAGTCACAGGTGGAAGCCCCAGCTCGTTCCCGGACGCCTTCACCTCCACGTTGCACGGCCGCTGGTTCTCAGCAGGACGTAACCTGTGCTTCTCCCAAGTAAGCCTCACTACTGATAGCTTGTCATTAGCGTGGGACAAAAGTAATTGTCTGTGCTTATATGTTCCAGGGTTGCCGGGTCTCCGTCCAGAGTGCTCAGTTCCAGTGACCAGGATACTATCCACGTGCTCACACTTGCACTACACACCCTTTCACTTTAATAAAGATTATTGTTCACTAATTTGCCCGTGTCAGTGTCTGTCTCCTGGGTCCCGAAACATGACAGTACGACTCCGTCACGTTGACCCAGCGGACAGCTCACTGTCGCGCTTAATTAACACTCTTAGCGCCCGGGCAGATTTGCTAGCCCACCAGCAGACAGTAATCTTGAATCAATTAACTCAAATTAATGGTCGGCTGGATTGTTTGGAGGGACACCAAACGTTTCCCCCGACCGCAAATACCTCAACCCCTGCAGGCTTAGCGTCAGGACTAGCTAACACCTCCTCGTCCTCTCGCCTCACTCCTATTCCAACACCTGCCCGGTTCAGCGGAAAACTCGGGGAAGCTCGAGGATTCATTTTACAGTGTGAATCAGTTTTTCTGCGTGTGCCGGGGGATTTTTCTCTCGACTCTAGCTGGATAGGCTATGTCATAAATTTGCTGGCAGGTAGAGCCTTGGACTGGGCATATTCGATCATGGCTAGACCTAGCTATTCTTTGCTTACCTACCAGGAGTTTGTGTCTGAATTTCTGTCTGTATTTGATCACACGGATAGGGGAGAGGTGTTGACAGAACGTTTTTTAAGCCTACAGCAGGGAAAGAGATCAGCTGCAGATTACGCCATTGACTTCCGGGTTTTGGCCGCAGAGATTGGGTGGGGGGAGCCATCTCTTTGTGGCATTTTTCTACGCAGCCTTAGCGACGAGCTAAAGGATGAGTTAGCGGCACGAGATAAACCAGATAACTTGCAAGATTTAATTGCTTTAGCAGTTAGTATCGATAGTAGGTTAAGGGAACGGGCGGCTGGTCGGCGAGTTACTTCCCGTTCGGTTAAACCCCGCCCTCGTGTCCCTGTCTCTCTTCCTCTCGCTTTACCCGCGTCAGAGAAGGCCCCGGATCAGGAAGCCATGATTGTTGGTCATTCTAAGGTGTCTGCAGCTGAGAAACAGCGCCGTAGGGATCAAGGCCTGTGTTTCTATTGTGGGAAGGAGTCACATGGGGTTTCCGAATGTCCTAGTAAGATTAAAAGGGGAGGCCCGTGGATCGCAGTAGGGGGATTCACGGGCAAGAACACAGAGGAACCCCTTACTTGTTGTCATTTACCCCTCAGACTCATTCATACTCACACAGAACACTCTACACTAGCGTTAGTTGATTCTGGAGCTGAGCAAAATTTCATTTCTAGAGACCTGGCAACCCGGATGGGCCTTAGTTGTCAGACTTTAGAACCCCCTGTCAGATTGATTACCCTGTCGAAGGCGTCGTTGACTACCATTAACCTTCAGACAGCGCCTGTGTCTATAATTGTCTCAGGAAATCACAGGGAGGAGATTCAGTTCCTAGTGCTGCCCGTTTCCTCTTTGCCCGTTATTCTGGGATATCCCTGGCTGCGCCTACATAACCCCACTATTGACTGGCAAGCTGGGTGAATAACGGCATGGAGTACGTTTTGCCTTAGTGCCTGTCTCCAATCTGCGGCGTGCGCCCCATCTGTGAAAGTGCCTCTGCCCGATTCATCTCCACCGGATTTATCTAAGGTACCTGAGGTTTATCACGATTTGGGGCAAGTGTTCAGCAAATCTCGGGCGTTGTCTTTACCCCCCCCATCGCCCGTATGACTGTGCCATTAATCTGAAGGCTGGGGCCCCTCTACCTGCTAGCCGCCTTTACAGCCTATCAGCCCCGGAGCGCGAGGCCATGGACACTTACATTAAGGAATCTTTGGCCTCTGGTATTATTCGCCCGTCGTCGTCGGCCGTGGGGGCAGGATTTTTTTTTGTTGGAAAGAAGGACGGTTCACTACGCCCCTGTATTGACTTCCGGGGGTTGAATGAAATAACGGTCAAGGATAAATATACACTGCCCTTGATGAACACTGCGTTTGACTCCCTCCAGGGGGCATCATGGTTTACTAAACTGGACCTCAGGAATGCTTACCATCTAGTGCGCATTAGAGAAGGTGATGAGTGGAAAAGGGCTTTCCGGACCCCCAGCGGTCATTTTGAGTACCTGGTAATGCCGTTTGGGTTAACTAACGCCCCAGCCGTTTTCCAGTGTTTAATTAACGATGTACTACGGGATTTCTTGAACTCATTTGTTTTCGTTTATCTCGATGATATCCTCATCTTCTCCCGCACACTAGAGGAACATCGGGTGCATGTCCGCAGAGTATTACAGCGCCTCCTGGAGAACCAGCTGTTCGTCAAGGCCGAGAAATGCGAATTTCATACTGATCAGACTTCTTTCCTTGGATTTATTATTGCTCGGAACCAGGTGCTTCCTGACCCTGCCAAGGTCAAGGCAGTGGTGAAATGGCCTGCACCCACCTCCAGAAAGCAGCTTCAAGGGTTCCTGGGGTTTGCTAATTTTTATAGGAGGTTCGTGCCTAACTTTGGCAATATTGCCCGTCCTTTGACTGCTCTCACCTCCCCTAAGATTCCATTTTGCTGGAGTAAGGAGGCAGCCGATGCATTTGAGAAGCTCAAGAGGGAGTTCGCCTCGGCCCGAGTCCTTACCCAGGTGGACCCGAAGCTTCAATGTTTGGTGGAGGTGGACGCGTCTGATGCGGGAGTTGGAGCAGTACTCTCCCAACGATCTCCCATGGATGGTAAGATTCGCCCTTGTGCTTTTTTCTCTCATCGTCTCTCCCCTGCAGAGAGGAACTACAGCATCGGGGACAGGGAGTTACTGGCTGTGAAATTGGCCTTGGAGGAATGGAGACATTGGCTGGAGGGGGCTGCTCAGCCGTTCGTGGTTTGGACTGATCACCGTAACCTGGAGTACCTCAGGACGGCTAAGCGCCTGAATGCACGCCAGGCTCGCTGGTCCCTCTTCTTCGGCCGGTTTAATTTTACCATCACGTACCGGCCGGGAAGCAAGAACGGTAAGCCGGACGCTCTCTCCCGGCAGTTTGACCCCCCATCCTCCGAGGATCAGGAGACCCCTATCCTGCCGCCTTCCTGCGTCGTGGGTGCCCTGTCCTGGGGAATCTGCAAGACGGTTCGCTAGGCCCAGAAGACTGAGCCGGACCCTGGGGGGGGGGGGGCCCGGGCCGCGTGTTTGTTCCACGCGCTGTCCGAGGCAAGGTGATTGAGTGGGGTCACGCTTCCAAGTTGGCTTGTCATCCTGGAGTGGGTCAGACTGTGGATCTTCTTCAAAGGACCTTCTGGTGGCCAGGGTTGCGGAAGGACGTTGTTGGCTACATCCGGGCCTGCGCTCAGTGCGCCACCAGGAAGACGACGTCATCTCCCCCGGCAGGCTTACTACATCCGTTACCTGTTCCTTCACGCCCTTGGTCTCATGTAGCAATGGACTTTGTGACTGGGTTACCCACTTCAGATGACTACACCACAGTATTAACCATTGTTGACCGGTTCTCGAAGGCGGCCCATTTTGTGCCACTTCGGGGTCTGCCTTCGGCCCAGGAGACTGCGGACCTCCTGGTGCAACACGTGGTACGTCTTCATGGCATCCCTGTGGATATTGTGTCCGATCGAGGACCCCAGTTTGTATCTCAAGTTTGGAAGGCTTTCTGCACGGCACTAGGAGCCACTGCCAGCCTCTCTTCTGGCTATCACCCCCAAAGTAATGGTCAGTGTGAGAGGGCTAATCAGGAGCTGGAAGCCGCCCTCCGTTGTGTCATCTCCTCCTGCTCATCTTCCTGGAGCAAGTTCCTGCCCTGGATTGAGTACGCTCACAACGCTACGATCTCCACGGCCACGGGCGTCTCCCCGTTTAAAGCCTCTTGTGGGTTTGATCCTCCGTTGTTTCCTGAGGAGGAGAAGGAGGTAGCGGTTCCTTCTGTCCAGGCACATATTAAACGCTGCCGGCGAGTGTGGCTCCTCGCTCGCAAAGCTTTGTTGAAAACTACTGAACGTAATATCCAGGTGGCCAACCGGCATAGGAGACCCGCCCCGGAGTATAAGGTGGGTCAGAAGGTTTGGTTATCTACCCGGAATATTGGTGTGCCGGCTGAAAAGCGTAAGCTGACTAAACGCTTTATTGGTCCCTACACCATTAATCGCATTGTTAACCCTGTGTCTGTGCGCTTGTCTCTCCCCTCTTCGATGCGTATCTGCCCCACCTTTCATGTCTCCCAGGTCAAGCCGTACGTCTCTGACCCCCTGTGCCCTGCTCCCGCGGCACCCCCACCCCCAAGGATGATCGATGGCCATCCGGCCTGGGGGGTGACTGCCATCTTGGATGTTCGTAGGCGGGGTCGTGGCCTTCAGTATTTGGTGGACTGGGAGGGCTTTGGACCGGAGGATCGGTCTTGGATTCGCCCAGCGTTGATCTTGGATAAGCAGCTGATTCGCGACTTCCACCGGGCAAATCCAGGTAGGATTGGGCAGGTGCCTGGAGGCACTGCTAGAGGGGGGAGTACTGTCATGGCGGCCTCTGGGCCGTCATTGGCATCATTAACTCCAGCTGCGCACAGATCCACAGGTGTAAATCAGCAGCTGTTAAAAGCCAGCGTTGCTGACAGCCCGGCACGGAGTCGTCTGACCTCCTCGTCTGAGAAAGAACCAGAACTCCGTTCTCTGGCCTTGTCAAGGTATTCTCTTGTCTCGTCAGAATCTGTCTCGTCAAGTATTGTCTTGTCAAGAACTGCCTCGTCTCAAGTTGTCTCGTCAGAAGCTGTCTCGTCAGGAACTGTCTCGTCAGGAACTGCCTCGTCAGAATCTGTCTCGTCAAGTATTGTCTTGTCAAGAACTGCCTCATCTCAAGTTGTCTCGTCAGAAGCTGTCTCGTCAGGAACTGTCTCGTCAGGAACTGCCTCGTCAGAATCTTCTCTGGCCTCGTCTAGAACGTCTCTCGCCTCGTCAAGGACTTCAGTTCAAAGTCAAGCACGTAAGAGGGCTGTTTGCTACTCTACTCCTAACCTCTACCCCTGTGCACAGGTGGACTCCCTTGGTGGCGGACCTGCGTCCCCAGCTGACGGGGTTACGCCAACTCGCACACGTAGCGGTTCGCTACCACCACGACTACCGGTACGTCTGGCTCCACAAATTCCTGAATTGTTACTGTATCAGTTACAGGAGTACTGGCCACCGTTACCGGTGGAGTTTGTGTCATCGTCATCTGTTGTGTCATCGTCACCACGCTCTGTGGAATCACTCACCTCGTCATCGTCTGGATTGTCATGGTCACCACGCTCTGTGGAATCACTCACCTCGTCATCGTCTGGATTGTCATGGTCACCACGCTCTGTGGAATCACTCGCCTTGTCATCGTCTGGATTATCATCGTCACCACGTTCTGTGGAATCACTCGTCTTGTCATCAGCTGGTTTGTCATCGCCCCGGTCTGTGGTGTCACAGCCGGAGTCACTGGAAGACCTGTCCTCGTCTCAGTCACAGGTGGAAGCCCCAGGTCGTTCCCGGACGCCTTCACCTCCACATTGCACGGCCGCTGGTTCTCAGCAGGACGTAACCTGTGCTTCTCCCAAGTAAGCCTCACTACTGATAGCTTGTCATTAGCATGGGACAAAAGTAATTGTCTGTGCTTATATGTTCCAGGGTTGCCGGGTCTCCGTCCAGAGTGCTCAGTTCCAGTGACCAGGATACTATCCACGCGCTCACACTTGCACTACACACCCTTTCACTTTAATAAAGATTATTGTTCACTAATTTGCCCATGTCAGTGTCTGTCTCCTGGGTCCCGAAACATGACATCTCCATGATATCCTGTGCAATTTTCTGTAATCATTAGTTAAGTGTTTAATTTAATCTGTGGATTTGGTATTTCTTGTCATTGAGTATTTGGGTTTTCTTGTCATTGTCCTGTGTTTAGTTTTTTCTGGTTATTGCATTGATTCTGGGTTTGGTCTCTCTCCCTCCGGACCTACCCCCAGCCGCCCACCCTGGATGGGGTGGGGGGGGGCAGGGTGGTCCATGGGCATTCTGGAAGCCTGCCTTTGGGGGAGGGTACTGTTACGACCCGAGCGCTGGTCCTGTCCATGCTCGGGCCATGCATAGCTCACTGCCGGCCTTGACAGCTGTGGGTTGTATTCTGGCCTCACCGGGCTCTTATTGTGAAGGTGCTCGGTGGGGCTTCTGCCTGTCAAGGCCGGTCAGCTGTCTGTCATTACTGCTCGTTAGCGTTCGCCCTTATAAGGCAGGGGCTGACAGCAGTCCAATTGCGGGAGCATAAGTCAACAACCGTCAGACATTCATCGTTCTGGTCCGGTCAGGTTCGTGTATATTCTCGTGCTTTGCTTGCTCATGTCATGTCATGTTTTAGATCGTAAGTGGCTGGAGTTAGCCTTACGGTCCCATGCTCTGTTTAGTGTATCTTCTTCAGTCTATCATAGTCTTGTGTTACGTCTTGTGTCTTGTTAATAAATCACCATCACTGCAAAACTCACTGGTGACTTGTGGCGTCTTATACTGGCTCATGAGGGCCAGACATGACACAGACCACTGAATGTGTACAATCCTACAAATATCTTGGGACGATTATTGATAGTAATTTAAACTTTGAAGAGAACTGTGAAAGGGTGTGCAAAAAGGGTCAGCAACATCTGCATTGTTTGAGGAAACTTGCATGCTTCCAAATTGACCGAACCATTATGACAATGTTTTATCGGGCTTTTATTGAATCTGTTTTATCCTTTTCTTTAGTGTCATGGTTTGGTCAGGTAAAACTAAAACAGAGGAAATCCTTGGATCAGGTAGTTAGATGGTCCAGTCGTTTGCTTGGTGAGCCACAGCTGAGCCTGACATCCTTGTACACCAGACAGGTACAGAGGATTGCTACCTCCATTTTAAATGATGACTCCCACCCTTTGCACTGCCACTTTCAGCTTCTTCCCTCAAGACGGAGGTTTGCCATCCCAAAAAGTAAAACCCAGCGCTACAAAAACAGCTTTGTTCCTGCTGCTGTCAAAGAGTTGAACAAGTTGTAACAATATATTGCACATAATTTAGTTACCTATTTATTAACTCCATTTTATATTTACTTATTTTTGTAGGATTTTATTTGGGTTCTAAATCTTTTACTGGGTTTTAGACCTTTGAGTTTTTAACCTCTTTGACTAGTCTTTAACTTTTTAATATGACCCTTCTCTCTTATCTCTGGTTTTTCTCTCATCTCTTTGTCTTTATATCCTGATTGATGGAGCCTTGAGTATTTTTATGATGTTCATAGTCAGCTTCATGTGTGCATGTGTTTGTGTTTATGCTGAATGTAATTGTGGTTTGTAAATATGGATGTCACCAGACTGCAAAACAAATCTACCTACGGGTACAAATAAAGTAACCTGAACCTGAACCTGTTTATGTAAAACACTTTGTAACTCATCCATATTTGTTGAAATATGTTTTGTTATGGCCCCGCTCCTCTTTGAAGTGGGTCCTCTTTCTGTGTTTTCTCTTGTGCTGTAGGTGGAGTTGTGAAGGACCGCCTCTGGCTGGGAGGTGCCTATAAAAGCTACCTCTGTGTGCCTCTCAGTAGTGTTCTGCTCCCATGGAGGCCGGTTGCCTCTCTGCTCTGCTGTGTGGGCTTCTGCTGCTGCTGGAGGCCGGTTGCCTTCCTGTTGTACTGCTCTGCCTACTGCCTGGTTTTGGTTGTCTGTCACCTTGTCGGGGCTGTGCTGGCAGCCCAGTTTGTATTGTCTGTAGTTGTTGGGCTCCCTGGTTTTTGGGTTGGCCGTTGGGCATGGTTGCAGCCCCTGACAGAGGCATGTGCATGTGGATGGGGTAGTGACTGTCTGTTATGTTTACTTGTTCACGCATCCCATGCACATACACACACCACTGATTTACAGGCACTCTCTTTTATTTAATTTTAATAAATAAATTATTTAAATTGGCACCTCTGTGTAGTCTGCCTTTTATGTTCAAACCATCTCCTTCTTTGTCAGAGACTGGAGCCGGGCTTGTGACATATGGGACCATGTTTGGGGTAATGGTTTGTAACATAATGGCCGCTCGCCCCATTTTGAACTTGGGACCTCTTCCATTCTGAGCCTGGGACCGTCTGTTGATTTTTGCCTGTGTGTAACATAATGGGGGCTCATCCTATTTTGAGCCAGGGAATGTTTGTTTCTATTTTGGCCCATATGTAACATTATGGGGCGCTTGTTTGTTTGTTCATTCGACTGAACCCAGTAAGTTCATTTGAGCCTTGTAATTAATTTGTGGTGTGGTAAATGATTGCTCGTTTGCTTGTTGGAATCCATCTGTTTGAGTTCTGTTTGTCTGTTTAGCCGTGTTAAAACCATTTGTAATAGGACAAATGGGGGGCTTTGTCTGCTTATATTTGGTCTGTTTGAGACTGTGGCCCATTTGAGAGAGAATGGAGGCTCATTCGTTTGTTTGGTTATCTTGTTGAATCCAGTTTGGTTGAGTTTTTGGACCCTTATGATAGAAGGGTGTCATGGGCTGGGCTGGACTTGGCAGCCCAGTTCCATGGCAGGGTGGCTGTTTTGTGTTCAAGTATATTTTGATTCCCTATTTGCCTCCAGACACCTCTTTGGGAGCCCTTGAGGGTCTTGGCTCCCTGACAGCTCACAGCCATGCCTTCCTCTCCTGCCAGCACCCGCCAACTGAGTGTCATTATTGTTTGTGTCTGTCACACACACACACATACACAATCATTCACACCTGCACTCTATCAACTCTTAGCACACACCCATTCATTCTTATACACATACACGCACACACTCATGCACACCTGCTCTCACTCAACCCACACCCATTCAGTTCTACTCTCACACACACACACCCAGGCACACTGGCAATCACTTTAGTCATTATGTTTGATATTATTTAAGCTCTGTTTGCACTCTTGTGATTGTCGGTACATTGTATTGTCAACCTCTCACCAGAGCACTGTTTGGCTCTGGTGATCTCATCCATGTAAGTACCTACACTTGTCCGTTGTTCTCAGTGTTAGGTTTTTCTCTATGTTTCCCTATGCTACCTTGGTGCAGCCTGTCGAGCCTTGAGTTGCTTGGCTCCAGGATGCACTTTTGTTTCAGGTGCGTTCTGGGCTGTATTTATTCTCCACCCTTGCTCACCATTTAGGCATGGGAGCATTTAGGTTCATTCTGGTACTATTGTCCATACCATTTCACCTGGGGACAATAACTCTGGATTTATTGTTTGGGACATTTTGTATTAATAAACACCACATCCTCCTGCATTTGTGTTTTTCTCGTCTCTGCTGCCTCTAAAATGGCAACGAATCATGACAAAGGGAGGCTTGTTTGTCTAACTGGGTTTATTTGTTTGAGCTGTATACCCACATGTAAAAGGACAAAGTGGGGGGCTCGTTTGGTTGTTTGTCTGAGTCCATTTGTGAGAGAAATGGGAGCTCATTTGTTTGTGTGACGGATTCAGGTTTTTTTTTTTTGTTTTTGTTACTGGGTTGAAGCAGGTAAGTGTTTTCCATTCAATCAGTCTGATATCACTGGTAATTTCTCCGGATAGGCTTAACGGTGAGTTCCAATGGGGGTCACTGTCTGCTCTGGTTTAGTGTGGTGGTGAAAGCGGCACTGGGGTCACATCCACAGGAGTTCCTGGCGAGTTGTCACGTAGCGATTGCTTTCCAGCCTAGTGGTTTAGTGATTAAAGAACCTTCTGCAAGTTACTGCCCGAAGACTAGAGTCCAGAGTGTTGATAAAATTGTTGATAAAATTCTATGACACACTTGTTTTTCTTATAGAGTTGCTATTCTCAACACTTTATTATGTTGTACAAACTGTTTCTGCTTGCTGCATGCTACACTGCAGTCTTTAAATTACACCCAGTGACTCAACAGCCAACTCAGAATCGGTTTTGTGCTCAGGTGAACTGACACATAGAGGAAAAATGCTGATACATGAGAGGGGAGCCCTCCCTCCTGCGCGAGGGAGTGGCAGAGTTTCATAAAAGCTTTAGGGTGTTGGCCTCTGCCCTCAGGTTATTTCACACCTTAGACCAGGGGTGTCAAACTCATTCCATGGAGGGCCAAGACCCTGCAGGCTTTACTTCCACCCAGTCTCTTCAGCAGGTGTTTTCACTGATCAGCAATCAGTAGGATGAAATTCAGAGAAATCACCTGTTGAAGACACTGGGTGGAGGTAAAACCTGCAGGGTCTTGGCCCTCCATGGAATGAGTTTGACACCTGTGCCTTAGACAGAGACAATGAATACACATGGGAGAACAGTGGGAGTGGGGGTTGAATGAAGCGAGGTGTTGATCTCCTGCTATTATTAGGAAGTGCCTTGAATCTTGTGAAGTGTAACTTGATGCAGAGAGAGAAGGATGTTTAATGTGACTAGTCAGTCTGTTCTGTGCTCGTGATGTGACGAGTCATTCTGTTCAGTGCTCGTGAGATGTGAGTGTGCAATAAATCATTTGAAATGAATCTGCCTGTGATTTTACACACTCCACACTGGTGACCCAAGACGTATTATGGAACACGAGGCAAGATCCCCGGAGCCGGCCCGGTCAGGAAGCTACAGCGAGGCGGCAGCCATCCCACAGACAGCCCGGACTGGAACCTACAGCCACGCGTGTGCGGTTGCAGTCAAGCTACCGGATTTCTGGCAGCACAACCCGCGCTCTTGGTTCCACCTCACCGAGGCCCAGTTCGCCCTCCGGGGAGTAACGGCAGATGACACCAGATTCTACCATGTGGTCGCAGCGCTCAACGTCCGCACAGCTCAACAGGTAGCAAGCCTGCTCGATCAGCCACCAGCCAGCAACAGATACGAGGCGCTCAAGGCTGCGCTCATCCAGCGTTACACGCTCTCGGACTGTGAGAGAGCGGAGAGGCTCCTGACGCGGACTGAGCTAGGAGATGATTCTGCCGTAGACCTGATGGAGAAGATGCTGGCGTTAATGGGCACGGACGACGAGCACTTTCTGTTTGCCCACCTCTTCCTCCGGAACCTTCCGACAGTAGCGAGAGCGGTTCTGGCCAATTCGCCGCGGCTGGCCGCGCGAGACTACCGTGCGCTAGCCCAGGAGGCAGACCGGATCATCATCACCACCAAGGCAATCACAGTCAACGCGGCAGCGACAGAGCCCAGCGAGACGACCATAGGAGGTGAGGAGCCACCGACAGTAGCAGCAGCGGGGGCCAAGGAGCGCCAGAGGGACACGCTCTGTTCCTACCACCGCCACTTCAGAGAGAACACACGCAGATGTGCGCCACTGTGCCAATTCCAGCGCTCGGGAAAACGCCAAGGCCGGGGGTCGGTAGCAGCAGCGACCCTCGGTGAAGAGAACAAGCTGCTCTACCTAACGGATGCACGCTCGGGGAGGCGTTTCCTCGTGGACACCGGAGCCCAGAAGAGTTTCATCTGGCCGACCTACGCTGACCGGCTGGCAGGATCTAGCGGCCCCGGGATGTTGGCAGCAAACGGCTCGGATATTAAGACCTTTGGTGAGAGGACTCTGCTCTTATTGCTACACGGCCGTACATATGAGTGGACTTTTGTCATAGCAGCACTGAATTACCATATACTGGGGGCTGATTTTCTGTGTGCACATGGTTTACTGGTTGATGTTGCTAACAGGCGCCTGGTTAATGTACTGTCTTTTGACTCTCTCCCCTATATAGCTCGAGTGACCCGGCCAACAGCACAAGGGCTGCACGGTGGCGCAGTGGTTTAGCACTGTGGCAGCACAGTTTTACCCTCGGCCGGGGGACCGCGGGGATCATGAGATCGTGGGTTCGATCCCAGCCCCCGACCAACAGTGAGCTGTGTGGAGTTTGCATGTTCTCTCCGTGTTGCGCGGGTTTACTCCGGGATTTCTCCGGTTTCCTCCCGCACACCAAAAACATGTAGGTTTAGGGCGCTCGCGCACGCAGCGACCAGCGGCCGGTGGCTTGTCACCAGACTGCAAACCAAGTCTACCTACGGGTACAAATAAGTAACAAAAAAAAAAAAAAAAGCCAACATCACAGCTACAGGCGGTAAGTTCCACACACTGCTCACTCAGTTCCCAGCACTCACGGTCCCGACGTTTTCCGCGGCCATCGCTAAACACGGGGTGGAGCACTTTATCACCACCACCGGGCCGCCCGTTTTTGCAAGACCTCGGCACTTGGACGCAGCTAAACTGGCCATAGCGCGCAAGGAGTTCGCCAACCTGGAAAGGTTGGGCATCTTCAGGCGCTCGAACAGCCCATGGGCATCCCCGCTACACATGGTCCCTAAGGCTGAGGGATTGTGGCGACCGTGCGGTGATTTCCGCAGGTTGAACAACGCCACGGCGCACGACCGCTACCCGATTCCCCACATACAGGATTTTTCCGCTCACCTCACCGGGGCACGCATTTTTTCCAAAATAGACCTGGTCCGCGGTTACCACCAAGTCCCAGTGCGCGCTGAGGACGTACCCAAAACAGCGGTAATAACTCCGTTCGGTCTATTCGAGTTCCTGCGCATGCCATTCGGGTTAAAAGGAGCGGCACAGACGTTCCAGCACATAATAAGATAAGATAAGATAAGCCTTTATTAGTCCCACAATGGGGAAATTCCAGGATTGCAACAGCACAGGGATAGCAACACTCAGAGCAACAATCAGAAGGCAAGAAAAAACAAGAACAGCTAGTATTCATGTGTACATATTACTATAAATATATATATATATATATATATATAGACACACAGTGCGGAGCATTGTGGTTGGTGAATGTGCAGCAGAAAGTCTAAGCTCTCTCTCCGTGGATGCGGCGGGCTAGCTGGGTGTCTTTGTGCATGATGGTGACCCTCTTGGCGTGGATGGCGCACAGGTTGGTGTCCACGAAGAGACCCACCAGGTAGGCCTCGCTGGCCTCCTGCAGAGCCGTGACGGCGGAGCTCTGGAAGCACAGGTCAGTCTTGAAGTCCTGAGCGATCTCCCTCACCAGGCACTGGAAGGGCAGCTTACGGATGAGCAGCTCCGTGGATTTCTGGTAGCGACGGATCTCTCTCAGAGCCACGGTACCGGGCCTGTAACGGTGAGGCTTCTTCACTCCGCCGGTGGCCGGAGCGCTTTTTTCGAGCAGCCTTGGTGGCTAGCTGCTTCCTGGGGGGCTTTTTCCTCCAGTAGATTTACGGGCGGCCTGCTTGGTTCTTGCCATCGCTCTTTATTATTCTGTCTTATATTTCTTGCACGCCGCCTAAACTCCAGCCCGGCACCCGCGTCGTTTTCGCCACAGTTCCTCGGCATGTCGAGCTTCCCCGTTAGCACTGGGTGGCGGTTGGAGCTAGCTAGCCAGCTAGCTAGCTCTTCCCTGCTGTATCGTCCCCCGCTGCAAACAGTGGCTCCGTCCGCCGACTCGGGAGACCCTTGGGGCGATCTGTGTGTCCGTGATATATATATAGAGTGAAAGGTGTAGAAAGAAGAAGGAAGATAAGAAAAAGGCAGTTGCAAAAGGCAGCCAACTCGTGTGGCGCTGCCGGTCCGGCGGAACCGGAACCGGAAAAAAAAAAAAGATGGATGCAGTGCTGCGTGATCTCCCGTTCGTGTTCATCTACCTGGACGATATCCTGGTAGCCAGCGCGTCTGAAGACGAGCACGAAACCCACCTCACGACGGTTTTCCGGAGGTTGGAGGAGCACGGGTTAATAATCAACCCGGCGAAATGCCAGTTCGCCGTAACGGAGATTGATTTTTTGGGGCACCGCGTCTCTCCAGAAGGAGTGATCCCGCTGCCCGACAAAGTACGCGCCGTGGTGGATTTTCCCCGGCCTCAGACGGTCAGGGTGCTGCAGGAATTTTTGGGAATGGTGAACTTTTATAACCGTTTTCTTCCCCGCGTGGCGCAGCTCATGCAACCATTGTACGCCACGCTCAAGAAACAGAAACCCGCGGATAGGGTCGAATGGACCCCGGAGCGAGAGCGGGCGTTCTCGGAAGTTAAAGCAGCTCTGGCAAATGCCGCACTGCAGGCACATCCAGACCCGACGGCCCGCATAGTGCTCACCACCGACGCTTCAGACGTGGCCATAGGGGCTGTCGTGGAGCAGCGCGTCGCCGGGGCTTGGCAGCCACTCGCCTTCTTCAGCAGAACTTTGCGTGACAGCGAATGTAAATACAGCGCGTTCGACAGAGAGTTGCTGGCTCTCCACCTGGCCATTCGCCACTTCCAGTTCTGGCTGGAAGGGCGCAGCTTCACCACGTTCGTAGACCACAAGCCGCTAACATTCGCGATAGCCAAGGTTTCAGAACCGTGGTCGGGCCGGCAGCAGAGACAGCTGGCCGCGATCTCAGAGTTTACTACCGATATTCAGCATGTGTCGGGTAAACTGAATGCAGTGGCGGACTGCCTCTCGCGCGCCGTGGTGGCCCCAGTCTGCGTGGGCATAGATTACGCAGCCATGGCCGCGGAGCAGATTAGTGATGCAGATGTGCGCGCGCTCCAGTCTGGACCAACAGGGTTAAGGCTGGAGAGCAGGGTGCTGCAAGACGGCATGCCCCCCCTAATCTGCGATGTCTCCACGGGTCGCCTGCGTCCCGTGGTCCCGGCCGCGTGGCGCCGCCGCATGTTTGAGTCGGTTCACACTCTGGCGCACCCAGGAGTGCACGTGTCCGTCAAAATGGTGGGAGCGAAGTTTGTGTGGCCGAGCCTACGCAAACAAGTTAAAGAGTGGGCTGCAGCCTGCGTGGCGTGCCAACGAGCCAAGGTACACAGACGCACGAAGGCTCCCTTGGAGCCGTTTCGTATTCCGGCTAAGAGGTTCAACCATGTTCACGTGGACCTCGTGGGCCCCCTCCCGCCATCACAGGGGTGCATGCACCTCCTGACAATGGTGGACCGCACTATGCGCTGGCCAGAAGCGGTTCCGCTGGCGGCAACCACGTCCACAGACGTGGCGCGCGCTTTTTTAACAGCATGGGTGGCACGTTTTGGAGTCCCGTCGGACATTACGTCCGACAGGGGCCCTCAGTTTGTTTCCGAACTCTGGTCCATGATGGCCCGCAGCCTGGGTGTTACAATTCACCGCACAACCGCATACAACTCACAGGCCAATGGGTTATGTGAGCGTTTTCATAGATCACTGAAAGCAGCACTCAGGGCGTCATTGACGGATGCAAATTGGGTAGACAAGTTACCGTGGGTTTTATTGGGGTTGGGCTCCACGCCGAAAGAGGATCTGGAAGCTTCCCCGGCAGAGCTCGTTTTTGCGCAGCCACTACGGCTGCCCGGGGAATTTCTGCCAGATAATCCCGCGCCCAGCAGCTCCCCTTCTCAGCTTTTGCAGCATAGCGCAAACACAGGCACGCTGCCAGGATCTGCCCACCACAGTTTTCCGCGTGTTTTTGTGCCTAAAACTTTGAAGAACGCAGAGTTCGTGTTTGTCAGACACGACGCCCACCGCCCTCCGTTGCGCCCACCCTATGATGGACCGTTCAGAGTGCTGGAAACAGGGGATAAGCATTTTTTGCTAGACTTGGGGGTAGGAGGGAAAAAATTGGCATAGACAGACTCAAACCCGCTTTCGTTGTGGCGGACGAGCAAGTGCTGTTGGCTAGGGCCCCTCGGCGTGGAAGACCCCCACTGAGAGCTCCCCAGGGAAACGATTCATCAGAGCAGCCACACGGGCAGAGTGAACCCCCCCCTCCCCTCTCCACGGCTCACCCACAGTCAGACACACTTTCAGCAGCCTCCCACTGGCACAGCAGCGCCACGGAGGTGGTAAAACCCAGTTGCAGCAGATATGGGAGGAGGCTGAAGCCAAAACAACGTGTGGACTGATGTGCTATTGTTCTATCTAAGTTGCTGGGGGGGGCAGTGTGGGCCTCTTCCCTCAGGTTATTTCACACCTTAGACAGAGACAATGAATACACATGGGAGAACAGTGGGAGTGGGGGTTGAATGAAGCGAGGTGTTGATCTCCTGCTGTTATTAGGAAGTGCCTTGAATCTTGTGAAGTGTAACTTGATGCAGAGAGAGAAGGATGTTTAATGTGACTAGTCAGTCTGTTCTGTGCTCGTGATGTGACGAGTCATTCTGTTCAGTGCTCATGAGATGTGAGTGTGCAATAAATCATTTGAAATGAATCTGCCTGTGATTTTACACACTCCACAAGGGCCCACTTTTTGGGCAGCACTCTCTTGTGATATGTTGTGAGAGCTGTGCTCCAGTGCTGCATCTGTACCATATCTCAGCGTTAGTAAAACAAGTGGAACTATACTTCACCTCTCTGTCTGGTCATTTAGCCTTCATATAAAAGAACTGGAGGTTAAGACAAAATAGCGCAACAATTTTGTGTTTCCACCCAGTTATGAGGCTAAATTTTAGTTTTGTAGATGGCGTGAGGATTTTTCTCTACAGTTTGGAGGCTGCAAAACCCTAGAAGGTAAGCAGAAACCTTCTTCGACAAACTTCTGCCTGTCCCTTTGGGGACAGACCTTTCTGTAGAGATTAAATACTCGCATAAGTGTGATTTTATTTGTGGACTGAACCTGAGATATGGTCCTGGATTTATGATATGTTGTTTTAATTAATGTTTACTGAGTTTGACATATAAGAGAAAGATAAGGAAATCTCCAAACGGTTTTAACCCCGTGGGATAAGTCATACACATTATCACTGTCCCTAAAAGTAGAGTTGGAGATAGCTTAGCCAAAAGGTTTTAACCCCTTGGAATTATTGCTTAATTCCTAAAAGTAGAGTTGGCACCCCTAGCATAATTAGCTCAGACCAAAAGGTTTTTACCCTTAGAGAACTGCAACGGGCACATCTCTAAAAGTAGAGTTGGTCTTAACGCAAAGAATTTACTGTGGAAAAATCCTGTTGTGTGTGAAATAAGCATTAGATAAATTACCATTAAACATAGATATATAATAAAATAACTAAACTAGTTATAGTAAAATATATAGAATATAGAAAAATATAGACAATCTATTATAGTAAAATACTGTATATAGAATCTAAAAATTCATAAAATGGTGGAGGAGGTGAACAAAAATAAAATGAAAGATGAGAAGCACAGCTCTGATTACCCTCTGGGTACTCTGGGATATGCAATGAAACAAATGGATGAAGTATTAAATGCTACAGTGTGCCGTGAAAAATTGGAAGAGGAGCGCAAACAATTTAAAATTTGGGTAAAATGGTTGCAAAGAGACGGAATATTTGGTCATTTAGTGGATCCCCTACCAAACAAAGCAGACAAAGTCGCGTATGTGGGGAGATTGTATAAGACAACAAGAACAGGCAAGAGAGGAAAAGAAAAAGGCAGGTCTCCTTCAAAAGGGTTAAAAAATGCGAGGCAAAAATAATTATACAAGACAGATTGGCATTAACACAACGTTATTTCAGTGAGTCGCCTTTTAAACAGGTACCGGCAACGGTCCAGGTGCTCCAGGAGGAGAGTGAAAAGACAGAGGACAGCAAGCCAAGTGGTAAGGATACAGACACACCCAAACACAACAAGGACAAAGAAATAGGGAAGGAAAGTGAACGCCAGGCTTGGATCGCTGGAGGGGGCAATGGTGGCCATAGGGGGAAGGACCTCTCAATTGACAAGCATTTTTTGAAGCTAAGTAGAACAAATGACATTGCAAATGACATAAAGCATAACAATTTAAATGACTCTGACTTTAAAAATGTAGTGTTCCTATGACTTCACACTGCAGGATACATCTGATGCCACTCATCACATAATGGTGTGACAATATCACATTTCAGAAATGTGACAGTAATAAGGAATGTGTTTTCCCAATGCTCAACCGTGGCTGAGCTGGGCCTTGGGACTACAGTCCACCCCATAATTTACCAAGGAATGTATAAAATGAGGCATTCCTTGTACAAAATTAAGCCAAATTCTAATTAGGAAAAATGTCCACCTTTCCATTGACTGAAGTAGTGTGACACAACCTTTTACAAGGATTCACTTACACAAATTCAACCTGTCTGTGTTCAACTGGACAAACTGATCTTACTTATCAATGCTAAATCATATCAAAACTGCACAGACAGCTATATTGCTTTTTCCTAAATGGAATTTGTAAATTAGTTCAAGAAGACGTCACAAAAGAAACCATGATTATTGAAACCTCATTTTGAAGGAGCTGTACTACTCACAAATTTTCATCTAAATTAATTGTGTGTAACACATAAAAGTGGTAACACGCTTCCTTCTAGTAAACAGACAGTACCCATCAAGCAAATACCCTGTAACTCTGCTGCATGTGCATCTCCATGTATCAAAAGGGGGGTACCAAAGAAATTAAATAGCAAAAATGATTAGCAATCCTCAGAAAAATAGATAATAGATAAAAATTATCAATAGATGATCAACAATGAAGAGAAAAATATAAATGAAACCGCATGGTAATGAAATCACAACATTCAATAGGAGAAGTTAAAAGTTACATCAATAAATTTCCAGATATTTAAGAAAATATCTGTAGATTATTGTAAAGGAAATATCATGTTTATAAGGAACAAGGTAAACTGATAAGGAAGAAAACCATGCAAATTTATGAGAAAAGTTCCAAATGTCTAAGGAAAGTCCAACTTGTGCTGAATTTATGTTTACTGTGGGACTTAACTTAGAATCTGCTACAAAGACAATACAGATTCTTACTCAATTAAGGGAACAATGGTTTAGGGAGCTCAAAGCAAAATAATTTGATCTGGGGGGGGGGGGGGGGGCAAGGACCAGGAGGGCATTTGGCGCTCCCATACGGGTAAGATCGCTGCTTCAGCAGCTTTGCTTCTTTTGCTATGCAAGGAAACTCACTCTGTAGGTCACAGATGACATAAGGACCTACATGATCAGATTTCTCAGTGCTGGTGGCACCCACACCTTGCTGACATTTGTAAATATTATTTAAATACTGGTTCCATTTGTACAGAATACAACCCGCGACCAACCATGAAGTTAGGGATGGGTGCTTTTCCTGCCCCTCCATATCCTTCGGTCGAAGTTGTGAATGATTTTGTTGATATGGGTCCAGTAGATATGGGTCCAGAACATAGAGTACAAGGGTACCGATACATGTTGGTCGCGTTGGACTCCTTTACCCGTTGGGTAGAAGCAAAACTATGTAAAGTTACTACATCTCAAGTGGTCATTGACTGGCTAGTTTATGACCTCATTCCCAGATTTGGTGTGCCAGCAGCGATTAGATCCAATAATGGCATCCACTTCACCTCTGAACAGTTATTCAAGGTGGAAAGTTACTTTGGCATTTGCAGGGCTCTCGGATGCTCCTACCATGCCGCTTCTCAAGGTTTAGTGGAGCGCGTGAATCAAACATTGAAAACTACATTGGCCAAGATATGTGCTGACTCTGGTTTGACCTGGGTCAAGGCACTTCCTTTGGCTCTCTTTTCGATCAGACAGAACCCTTCACACAGTGGCCTTATGCTACATGAGCTGCAGACCGGCAGAAAGATGCCCTGCCCTTTGACAGCCGATTTACAGTCAGGATCCACACCAGATTTGGACCAACAAGAACAAGAACTTTCTGATTATGTTGAACAGTTGCGTTTAGCTGTCCAGTTTCTTACACCCCTCCAACAGGATGATCTCCTTCAAGAATCCCAAGGACCTGATCCGCCTACCATCGCTCCTGGTGACTACATCTACAGGAAGAACTTCATGAGGATTTGGAGTGCCCCTTGCTTCGTTGGCCCATATAAGGTTCACGACTCAACATTGCATGCACTCCGTGTATATTTAGACAAAACTGAAACAAAACTGAGTAGGTACTGGCACACGTCCCACTGTATCAAGTGTCCAGTGCCTCCAGGAACTCAGACATTGGCAGAAGTCCGTGATTTATTACCTCCATAATGCTAAAATTCTAATCAGATGCAAAAAAGATGCAAAAAGACATATGATAACATAAACATACACTTCATAAAACTTTTGAAATTCAAAAGAACGTTTATAACTTACTAAAATAGTTATAAAATCCATAAGTTGCATATTTTTCATAAAATTATACGATTATCAAGTATAGCTTAAATCTCAGAAAAAATGAAAATCTGGTTGTCAGCCCTGTTGGGGTGTATAATAGCCCTGCCACTTTTACTTCAGCCCACTACCATGGTGTACAGAAACGAGCCGTGGGCCCCCAATCCAAACATGATGTGAGTCCCATGATATGCTTGCATTGCACGGAGGGAGTCACTTGTGTTAGTCAGGTGGATTTATATGATATAATATCTTGTATAGTGAAAGAGGCAGCATCATATGTTGGGAGCGAAAAATATATTTGCATAACTACTGCTATATGTGCTACAATGACAACTTATGGTTGTAACTGCGAATCATGGAGTGACTGTATAGCCAACAGCGGGCTCAAGGATTGGGGCTATGATCCCAAGCTACAATCTGCCCCTGATTTGAAATCTCGGTTAAGCATTACAAAGGGCCACAAGTTAAATAGAATAAACATTCCTTATGTATCTAATTGGAAGGTGAATGCTCTTATCATTACCCTGAAAGACCCCAAGTTAACCGACAACGGTACGTATGTATTAGGAGCATATGTCTCCGGATATCCTCAGGGGCTGTTTTCTATTGTCGTACAATCCAAAAGTGATATAGGGGCGGGTTCTGTCAATGGATCTTCACTGGCGGATACCGTTGAAGCTGATCCTAGAGTCCACCAAGTTAGTGTGGGAAATTTGTCTCATACAACCTTATTGATGATGGAGATGGGGTTTAGCCCCCGCAATGCTTGGGTGGAGTATGCCAGAGGGATTGCTGTAGACCTAAATCAGACTAACTGTATAGTTTGTATGCAAGCCAGGCCCCAATTGCAACTGGTAGCTACTGCTTTAGAATACTCTATTAACACCACTGGAACCCCTGGAAGAGATCCAAGTTGCATACTTAAAGTAGAACTGAACTGAACGGTACTGGGTGATAGTACATACAATTATAAAGATAATTTATCATTGGCACCCCCTCCACAAATCCCGGAATCTTGGAGAAAATTGCGATTTTGAATTTCCCGCCCTGAAAAATCAGACAAATCCACCGAAGTGCAGCCGGAGTTCTGCGTGACGTCACGAGTGTGACACAGTCCTCCATGTTTACCATTGCGAGCACGTCGACACTGGTTGTTTTTGGTGCATTTTGTCGTGATAGTCGACTACAAAACACTTCCAACACCTGGGAAGATCTGTTCAGTGGCCAAGGAAAGCTGTCATGGCGACGAAAGAAAAGAAAGGGGGAGGAAAAGCGACCGGGAAGCGATGCGTTTCTAGATATACAGTGATCCCTCACTTATCGCATTTAATGGGGACCAGAACCGACCGCGAAAAGTGAAAAACCGCGAAGTAGCGTCACCCCCCCCCAAGGGCGTCACAAGCACTATTTTGCACAAAAAGGCACAAGAGAACAGTGAAAAGTGCCACTAAGCAACACAAGCGATAAAGAACAATGAATGCAGTCTTCCTTCGCTGGGTAAAACGTCTCGGCCAATCAGCTTGCGAGGTAAAACGTCTCAGCCAATCAGCTTGCGAGATTCCCGAGCGGTGAAGAGGTGGGCGGAGAGGAGTGGAGCGGTGGTCAGAGAGGTAGATTTTCAGTTGTGTGGGCTCTCCGTGATGATACCTGATGTTCTAATGTAGAAGGCAGGGAGAAGGCAGGGAGAAGGCAGGGAGACTACATTAGAACATCAGGTATCATCACGGAGAGCCCACACAACTGAAAATCTACCTCTCTGACCACCGCTCCACTCCTCTCCGCCCACCTCTTCACCGCTCGGGAATCTCGCAAGCTGATTGGCTGAGACGTTTTACCTCGCAAGCTGATTGGCCGAGACGTTTTACCCAGCTTCGCTCCCTGCTGAGTGCCTATACCCAGCGAAGGAAGACCGCATTCATTGTTCTTTATCGCTCGTGTTGCTTAGTGGCACTTTTCGCTGTTCTCTTGTGCCTTTTTGTGCAAAATAGTGCTTGTGATGCCCTTGGGGGGGGGGGGTGACGCTACTTTGCGGTTTTTCACTTTTCGCGGTCGGTCCTGGTCCCCATTAAACGCGATAAGTGAGGGATCACTGTAATAAGTTGGAAAAATGCTGATGGCTTTTTTTCCCTTTCTTTTTTATTGTTAATTTTCCTTATCCTGACACCCCAAACATGCCAAAGTAAAGACTCACCATTCTGTATTCAATAAGCGACTCTCCTCCCCATCACTGCTGCGGTCTGAGTCGGTGCCGGAATCCCCCGAAAATTCTGGCTCTAATCTGTACGGTTCGATGCCTCCCTCGCTCTCTTCCTGTTCACTTGACACTCCTGCATCCTCCTCTATCTTGTCACCGATCCTGAATGCCTCTTCACTCTGAAAACTCCGGTGTTCTTGACTGCTGGAACTGCTATCATCTGCCATTGTTGTTTTGATAAGGGTCACACTCGTGACGTCACGCAGCGTCGTCTGCACTACTTCCGGTTTGTTTGGCACTGCCAGCCAGAGGCAAAAGTTTATCGGCTTATAGCTTGGCCATCGCACGGCCTAAAAATTTCTTTTATGTGTTGAAAAATACAATAGGTAATAAGGAATTAATCTGCTATTCTACTTTTTTGGCAAAAAGGTGAGTTCAGTTCTACTTTAATATAATGTCCTCCGATAACCCTAACAGTAATTGCTCAGGATGGGATAAAATATATCCTCTTATATCAAAGAATGTTATACCTCCCATCTTTACTCCTGGTAAAGTACAAAATGTCACTTGTTTTACCAACTATGATTCGTCTCCGAAAGCTCGTAAGGTGGGCATGTTGTCAACCTCTCGGAAACTATTGATATCACAGGAACATCTGAAGCAGGTACGCTACAAAAGGCTAGAGCAGATGTATGGTGGTACTGTGGTAAGCCTACTCTACTAAATTTACTGCCAAAATCTTGGGTAGGCACTTGTGCATTGGTATCACTTTTCACCCCAATCTTTCTATATATTAATGCAGAGGAGATACTCAAAACAGACTTCCATGAGACATTAGACAGGTTCTCCTTTAGAAGGAGTAGGCGGACATTAATAGGAGGACTAGGGAACAATCAGGACCATGTGTTCATTGATGCCCTAGGACAATTCAGGAACATACCGAATGAGTACAAACTGGTGAGGTGGCAGCGGGATTTGAATCCTTCCCTATTTTTAGTGTCATATTTCCCATCACGGTTAATAAGAGTGTAAACCGCATAAATGGAATTAATTACAATGTGCAGAGACTAGCAAATTACATGCGTGATGCCTTCAGTGCGGTGCATGAACAATTCAGAGCTACATCTTTGGTGGCATGGCAGAATAGAGTGGCAGTCGATTTTCTGTTAGGTGAACAGGGGTGTGTGTGCAGCATGTTTGGGGACTCCTGCTGCACTGTGATCCCTGACAATACCACCCCCGATGGGTCATTAACCAAAAGCCTAAACAAACTAAGAGCCTTATCGGACAAACTAAAAGCTCAATTTGGCATTGACAATCATGTAGGTAGTTGGTTTGATAATATATTTGGCAAATGGGGAAAAAATCATTCAAGGGGCACTTGTAAGCATAGTTGTTGCAGTATTGATCTTTGTCTTTTGAGGATGTTGCTGTATTCCACTGATAAAACGACTTGTAGAAAGAACTATCTCAGCAGCCTTTTGCAAGGATCCTCCACCATACCAAGGTGTCCAGGAAGCTGCCCACCTGCTCTCTGACTGCGAGGATAGCCAAGGGGAGGTGCCAAGGCTGACTCTGGATAAAGACG
Organism: Pholidichthys leucotaenia; assembly: GCA_020510985.1. NCBI lineage: Eukaryota > Metazoa > Chordata > Actinopteri > Cichliformes > Pholidichthyidae > Pholidichthys > Pholidichthys leucotaenia. The sequence goes on from CM035839.1 coordinate 208,095,906, forward strand.
AGGAAGACGAAGCAGAGATAGTTTAGAATCTACAACAGGGTCTACAATTTATACTTACATGGTGTTAGATTTGCTTTGCTGTGCTTCTGCTCCACAAGTTTCCATTTGCTTTAGATTGTTTATCTGCGCGGGCTAGGTATTAGAACGTAATGAGCTTTTAGTGATTTTACACACATAGCAATGTTAGCTGAATTAATCCACGATGTTTGCACTACACCTGATGTCCACCGGAGAAATGGCGACCTGATGGGGGCAGGTCCATGTGACTGCTGGAAGGGGATATCAGATACATATAGCACTTAGGCACACGATACACAGGATTAGATTAGGGTTATGAGATGGGTTTGAGCCCATCTCAACAGGGGGAGATGCAAAAACCACGGATAGGTATAAACTGCTCGTAGATGATGTAGTGAGGTGCCCCATAAGGACACCTCAACAGGGGGAATTGTTGATAAAATTCTATGACACACTTGTTTTTCTTATAGAGTTGCTATTCTCAACAGTTAATCATGTTGTACAAACTGTTTCTGCTTGCTGCATGCTACACTGCAGTCTTTAGATTACACTCAGTGACTCAACAGCCAGCTCAGTTAGAATCAGTTTTGCCCTCAGGCAAACTGACACATAGAGGAAAAATGCTGATACATGAGAGGGGAGCCCTCCCTCCTGCGCGAGGGAGTGGCGGAGTTTTATAAAAGCTTTAGGGCCCAGTTTTTGGGCAGCACTCTCTTGTGATATGTTGTGAGAGCTGTGCTCCAGCGCTGCATCTGTACCATATCTCAGTGTCAGTAAAGCAAGTGGAACTATACTTCACCTCTCTGTCTGGTCATTTAGCCTTTGTATAAAAGAACTGGAGGTTAAGACAAAATAGCGCAACAAGAGTAGTTAGTTAGTTTTGTAACCAGGGAGTCAGGAAGGAGAATTGCTGGTGTGCCAATTTGGGTGGGAATGCTTTCTCTGTGTTTGACCCAGTTTCATTTTTTTTTTCCTTTGGCGCAATCTGCTCACATGTGTGAGTGGAGGCATGTTTCTTTTTTTGTGAATGAGTGAGAGCAACTGTGTGATCCAGGTGAAGTCAGCACTCGTTTGTGTGCAGCGTCTGCTGAGAAGCACCCCTATTGGGGAGACATGGAGGTGAGTGTTTATTTGTAAATTTGGTTTGTGGTGTTTGATTTGGAGTGTGGGAGTTTATTGTTTGCAGGTTAGGCAGAGCACTGCATTTGTTTTAATTTGAATTACACATCGGTCTGGTTTTATTTGTACACGTTGGTGTGCATGCAGAATTGGTGAATTGGTTTTGTCAAATTCTGTTACACCAGAGTGTGATGTAATTATTTATTGTTCATATGTATTGTTTCATATTGGAGCTCTTATTTGTGTAGGACGAGGTGGTGGCTCCAACTTCCGGTTCTGCCAACCCCGTGTGTATAAGAGGGACTGCAGGTAGGGGGGCGATCTCTTCCATCTTTACCTCTGCCAGTGGCTGCATGTGCAGATAGGTGCACAGAGCCCTATATTTTATAAACAAGTATTCAGCTCCACTTCTGGCATTCTCCTTGTCTCCAACCTCAGACATAACACAGAGGTGTTAGTCACTCCAATTAATCATGCTAACTCTGAAAATCTGTGTGTTGAATCTCCTCCGGTACAGTCTATGCATGTTTAGAGTGTGTCAGAGACACACAATCAGCTAAATTGGTGAATTCTTCTTCTTCTTGGTGGTTGGCAACCAGCTTACAGGTGCATTATCGCCACCTACTGGGTTGGAGTGTGGACAAGAGAATGGCAGGAAAAAAACAAAACAAAAAGACCCTCCTAAATTATTTTAATTAACCCAGTTGCACTTAAATATCTAAACAGAACTACATATATTTCTTTGACTGTTGTTCCTAACATGTTTTTCAAAACAAAAACCCAGGGAACACACGCACGCAGGCTCAAGTGCAATTCAATTATCTTTATTGATCCACCAGCGGGTGTGTGGGTGCGTGTATGCAGTATGTGAATGTATTGCGGGTGGACGAGCTGCAGCCAGGGGCGAGACAATGCGCCGTACAGCCTGGCAACTCTAGGAACAGAGCCAAACACAGATGTTAGTTTCAGCCTGTCACGGTGAATAGTATAACTGACTGGGCTTACTTGCAGGTGTTCATATGCTGGTGCCGGCTTGGGCTTTGGGCCTCCTACCAGGGAGACAGCGTCTGTGGAGCGCACTCGGCAATGAGCTGTGATGCGTAGCAGGGTGAAAGGAGCGATTCCGCCGCCGCGGGAAAGGGAATCCGCCGCCAAAGGGATCCACCTGTGCACAGGGGAGAGCCTGGGAGAAAAGGTAATTTTGAGATGAGCTTACGTGAAAACAGAGAGTCCTGAAGACGATGTGCAGGACTGAGAAGAAACAGGTGTGCGCAGGACGAAGGTCGTAGCAAGACAGACGGCTCCGTGCCGAAGCTCCAGGCAGAGCGGGCTATATAGCCCGAGATTGATTACCCACAGGTGTGCGCGCAGCTGAGGCAGATGACGGCCCAGAGTGGGTTGTAACCCCTCTAACACCTACTTACTTTAGGTGTAGCACCCCTTTGGTAGTGTTGTGTTATGGCAGTGTAGTTACCTTAACTTCACTACCTGGACAAAAGGGATAATTGGGCCAGATCAGACCAATTACAGGTTCGTAGGAGCCTGGAGGGCGTAACAACAGAAAACTCACACACACGGTGTATGGAACTTGCAACTATACAGTATATACTTCTTTTTACAAATGTGTATTATTTACAGATCCATCCATCCATCCATCCATCTTCTACCGCTTTTCCGGAGGTCCGGGTCGCGGAGGCAGCAGTTCAAGCAGAGAAGCCCAGACTTCCCTCTCCCCAGCCACCTGCTCCAGCTCTTCAGAGGGGATACCAAGGCGTTCCCAGACTAGCTGGGAGACATAGTCTCTCCACCGAGTCCTGGGTCTGCCCCGGGGTCTCCTCCCAGTGGGACGTGCCTGAAACACCTCAAGTGGGAGGCGTCCACATTGCCACGTCCACATGCGTCTGTATTTACAGATATGTACATTTAATCAAAAAAAAACCCCACACACTTGTCACAACAATAGATAAAAAAAATAAAAATAAAATAGAATACCCAAAATATACTCCAAATATATTTATAATATATACAGTCCTTCTAGTATCTGTCCCAGGTGACCAATTTGATCACCTTTACCAGTCAGTCGGGTTCAGGCTTCAGCTCGCCATCCAGATCCGAAGAATCCACGCTTGTAATCCAGTCCAAACAAAAAACCTGACCTACAGAATAGGTCAGAACACAGAAAATAAGCTATGCTCTATAGCTTGCCACATAAGTTTCAAATATTTCTAAATTACACAACAATAATATTTTTTAAACACCTTTAAACCATAGATGTAACATTCATTCTTAAGTAACTGAAATGAACCTTTTTCTAACCATTACAGCTCTAAAAAATAACCTCCTCCTGTGTAAAACCTAGCCAGAATTAGCATCGGAGGGTTAGCATGTTAAGCTAGCACAACAATTTATCACAAATCCGCACTTTAAAACACATATAAACCACAGGTTCAACATTCACTATTAAGTAGCAATCAATGGCCAGGGAATTGGGACCTTTGCTAACCATTACAGCTTTGAAAAATGCCTTTTTCTGATGAAAAAAACTAGCCGAAATTAGCATCGGCGGTTAGCATTTCAAGCTAGCGATTAGCATTTCCCATACACACTAAATGGCACTTACCAAGCTAAGTGACACGTGCGTCATGGGGTTCCCGCGCTCAACGGCATTAACAGCCTTTGGATCCCAATCTTAAAATTTAACAAATGGGGCATTAGAATTTGCTAATACAGCAATGTCTCATTGCAGGTGTTTGTTCAGGCTTACCAATCTCAAGTTTTATCCGAGACAAAGACTGCTATTAGCACGTTAGCATCGCCATATCATCAAGGACCGTCTCTCTCTCTTGGTCGGAGTCTTTCTGCGTCTGGCGTGACTGAGCCAAAAAATGCAAGTCATACCCAGACCCGGAGAGAGAGCGCTTAACCATTGGCTGGCGCTGACCCCATCGGCTGTTGCTGCCAAACAAACGACGCAGCCATTGGTTGCTCAAAATACCAAATAAAAATGTTTGGAACTTTATCAAAACTCCCCAGAAAATGTTCCCTACTGTTTTATGAATATATATTTATTTAAATATTCATCTTTAAATTATTTACTCCCATTGTGAAATGGGTGTTTTTCTTTTTTAAAAGCGGTATCAATATTCATATTTTTATTCAGGTTTTTAACACTGGGTTACAGGGTCATGACAGTACTCCCCCCCGAGCAGCGCCTCCTGGCGCTGGCCTACCTGGGTGCGCCTGGTGGAAGTCCTTAATGAGACGTTTGTCCAGCATAAACGACGGACGCACCCAGGACCTCCACTCGGGGCCATACCCCTCCCAGTCCACCAGGTACTGCAGGCCGCGACCCCGGCAGCGGACGTCCAAGATGGAGTTGACCCTCCATGCCGCGTCGCCGTCGATCAACACTGGTGGGGGTGGAGCCCTAGGAGGGGGGCAGAGCAGGTTAGAGACCACGGGTTTGACCTGGGAAATGTGGAACGTGGGACAAACACGGAGAGAAGGGGGGAGAGCCAGACGCACAGCCACAGGATTAACCACTTTCACAATCGGGAAGGGCCCAATAAAACGCTGGGCCACCTTCCTCTTCTTAGCCTTCAGGTTAAGCCCCCTCCAACCAGTGCCGTCATTCCTCCAGCGCAAGCTTCACCGCCAGGAGTTCTCTATCGCCAACGTCATAATTCCTCTCCGCGGGTGACAGTCGCCGGGAGAAGAAAGCGCAGGGGCGGATCACCCCGTCCCTGCGTCCCTGGAGAGAGCTGAGATAAAACTGCCCCCACCCCCGAGTCGGAGACATCCACCTCAACCAGGCACTGCAGAGCGGGATCCACCTGCATCAGGACCCGGGAGGATGAGAATTACGTCTTCAGGGCTGTAAAGGCCGATGCAGCCTCCTCTGTCCACCGGAACACCACCTTGGGAGAGGTGAGACGAGTCAGGGGAAGAGCGATCGAGCTATACTTAGGCACGAATCGCCGGTAGAAATTGGCAAACCCCAAGAATTGTTGCAGCTGTTTCCTTGATGACGGGGGGGGGGGGACCACCACTGCCCTCACCTTCTCCGGATCTGGGATGACCTGATTGTGTGAGATGATGAAGCCCAGGAAGGAGGACTTCTCGGTATAGAACTCACACTTCTCTGCCTTCACGAAAAGTTAGTTCTCCAGAAGCCGTTGCAGAACCCGCCTCACATGGACCTGATGCTCCTCCCGGGACTGGGAGAAGATCAGGATGTCATCCAGGTAGACGAAGACAAAGGACCCGAGGAAATCCCGGAGGACGTCATTGATGAGACGTTGGAAGACGGCCGGAGCGTTGGTGAGACCAAACGTCATGATGAGGTACTCAAAGTGGCCGCTGGGGGTCCGGAATCCCGTCTTCCACTCGTCGCCCTCCCGGATCCGCACGAGGTGGTAAGCGCTGCGGAGATCCAGCTTCGTGAACCAGGAGGCCCCCTGGAGGGAGTTGAAGGCAGAGTCCTTGAGAGGTAGTGTGTACTTGTCCTTAATAGTGATATCGTTCAAGGCCCGGAAGTCGATGCAAGGGCGGAGGGAACCATCCTTCTTCCCGACAAAGAAGAAGCCTGCCCCCACTGGTGACGACGACGGCCGGATGATGCCCGAGCTGAGCGATTCCTTAATATACGCCTCCATAGCCTCTCGCTCCGGAGCCGATAAGCTGTAAAGACGGCTCGATGGCAGGGGGGCACCTGGGCGGAGGTTAATGGCACAGTCGTACGGGCGGTGGGGGGGGGGAGGGACAGCACCTGGGACTTGCTAAACACTGCTCCAAGGTCATGGAACTCTGGAGGCACCCTGGACAAGTTGGGAGGAGGGGGGGCGGGGGAGGAGAGGGGGACCGATGGAGAACAAGCTGCAGACTGGAGACACGCACTCAGGCAGAAAGGACTTCAGGCGAGGACACTCCCGGTTCACCAGTCAAAGGTGGGATTATGATGGCGCAGCCAGGGGTAGCCCAGGATGACGGGGGCAGCCGAAGTGGAAAGCACGAACAGCTGGAGGTCCTCTCGATGGTTACCAGAGATGATGGCAGAGACCGGGGCAGTTTGGTGCGTCACTTTCTTCAAGGGGGCTTTCGACAGAGTGACGAGGTTAAGGGGAGTCGGCAGAGCTTGGCAGGGGAGCCCCAATTGGGTTGCCAGTTTCTCAGAAATAAAGCTCTGCTCAGCCCCCGAGTCCACCAGTGCGTGCGTGAGGATCTCTGTGCGCTTGTGACAGAACCTAATCGGCAGGAGACATTTAGATAGGGGATTTGGCTGAGATGAGTCCGCGAGTCCCCCTACAGTGACTCGCGGACCCCCCCCCCCCCTTTTGGCTGAACCGGGCAGGACACAATCTCGTGCTGGTCATCCCCACAGTACATGCGGAGACCAAGCTCCCTGCGGTGCTGTCTTTCTGCCTGCGGGAGTTTGGTCCGTCCCATTATCATAGCCTCAGGTTTGTCTGGGCCCTCTAGCGTGGGCAACGCCAAGGTTGAAGACTGAGAGGAGCGTTGCGACAGTCTGCTCGAGCGGCTGGAAGACCTCCGCTCGGCAGCTCGCTCTCTCAGCCTGTTGTCAAGACTGATGGTTAAAGAAATTAGCTCAGTGAGTCGCTCAGGTTTATCTAAGCGGGCCAGCTCGTCCTGTAGGCTAGGGCTGAGGCTACGGATGAAGATGTTGCAAAGCGAGGCATCCTACCACCCAACTTCCGCTGCTACCACCCGGAAGTCGACAGCGTAACCGACCACTGACCGACCACCCTGGCGAAGATTTAGCAGTCGGGTAGTTAGCACGCTATCACGATCCGAATAGTCAAAAACTTTGTGGAAATCGTGAACAAACTGGGCGTAGGTTAGGCTGGCGTAGCTGGGCTTCGCCATAATGGTGTAAGCCCATGCTAACGCTCGCCCTTCCAATAGATTTGCCACGTAACCGATTCGGCTGTGATCGGAGGGGAAGTCCCCGGGAACTCCCTGAAACACCGTCTCACACTGGAGAATGAAATCCCGAGCCTCCCCGAGCTTCCCACTGAAGCACGTGGGCGTGGGAACTGGCGTGAGACGAGTGAGCGAGCCCGGGCTAGCCTGGCTAGGTGGAGAGCTAACAGGAGCTGGCCTGCTGCTCTGAGCTGGAGGGAACGCCCGCTGTCCTTCCAGACGATCCAACCGGCTGTTTATCTGAACTAATTGGTTCAGTATGACCTGCTGCTTGTGAGTAATTTGATCCACTCGAGCCTCTAAGATGTTTAACTGGTGTGCGAGCCCACTGTTCGCTGGGTCACTCTGACGGAGCCGTACTGACATATTGTCGGACCCAGGGAACACACACACGCAGGCTCAAGTGCAATTCAGTTATCTTTATTGATCCAACAGCGGGTGTGTGGGTGCATGCATGCGGTATGTGAATGTATTGCGGGTGAACAAGCTGCAGCCAGGGGCGAGACAGAGCGCCGTACAGCCTGGCAACCCTAGGAACAGAGCCAAACACAGATGTTAGTTTCAGCCTGTCACAGTGAATAGTATAACTGACTGGGCTTACTTGCAGGTGTTCATATGCTGGCGCCGGCTTGGGCTTTGGGCCTCCTACCAGGGAGACAGCGTCTGTGGAGTGCACTCGGCGATGAGCTGTGATGCACGGCGTGGTGAAAGGAGCGATTCCACCGCCGCGGGAAAGGGAATCCGCTGCCAAAGGGATCCACCTGTGCACAGGGGAGAGCCTGGGAGAAAAGGTAAGTTTGAGATGAGCTTACGTGAAAACGGAGAGTCCTGAAGACGATGCGCAGGGCTGAGAGGAAACAGGTGTGCGCAGGACGAAGGTCATAGCAAGACAGACGGCTTCGTGCCGAAGCTCCAGGCAGAGCGGGCTATATAGCCCGAGATTGATTACCCACAGGTGTGCATGCAGCTGAGGCAGATGACGGCCCAGAGTGGGTCATGACAAAATTAGCCCTTTCCATTACTGCAATCAGATGTTTTCTTTGTTCCTGGTATCCCTGACATTCCAGCAAAATGTGCTGAACTGTTTCCGGAGAACCACAATGTGCACAGCTGCCAGTTGGGTGTTTACCTATTCTATGTAGCATTTGGTTTAAAGTAGTGTGTCCTATTCTTAATCCGGTGATGAGTATCTCTACTTTCCTGTTTCTGCCTACTCCCATTCCAGATTTTACCTGCTTTTGAATGTAATAAAGATGTCTTCCTGAGTCTACTGAGTCCCAATATTCTTGCCACTTTTCCTCTATTTACTTTTTAATTATTGATTTGCCTTCTGCCTTACTGAGTGAGATTTCCAGATTTATTGCTTCCAATTTTGCTGATTGTTTTGCTAATATATTCACATCCTCATTACCCTCTATTCCAACGTGGGCTGGAACCCAAAGAGTTTATTGTCTGACCTTTATTGTAGAGGCTGTAATTTAAGGAGTGGATTTCTACAGTTATGTAACCCTTGCCTTATGTTAATTAGGTAAGGGAAATAATTAAGTGTAGACCAGTTGCTAGGTTCATAAGGGTTACAATAGGGAATTAAAGTGAGTGTGGAATGAAATAGCTGGAAGCAAGAAATGAGCAATAATGGTTGTTATTTATAGGGATAAAGTGAGCAATATATACAGACAATTTACAACTGTACAAATATAACAATGGCCGGTATGAAATAAAACCCCAAAGATGTCCTACTGAGCTCAGTGTTTGTTTGTCCGTTTGGTTTAGTCGTTTGACCAGTCAAGATATCTTGTATCTACAGACTCAGGTTTCCTTTCCTCTTTTAAAGCGGCTACTTGGGTTGTTTCCACTTCAACGTTGGGCACTGGAGAGAGGAAGGATGCTCTTCAGTTGAAATCTTGGTTAGATCTCGGTTCAGTCTCGGGTCAGGCTCGCCATCTCCATTCGGAGAGAATCCAGGATCCAGAAGGTTCTTGGTCGGCAACCAAAAAAACCTAGCCTGCACAACAATAATGGTATTATTGTTTACAGCTAGAGTAATTCGTCTTCCAATCCCTTCTTATATAACACCATAGCTTAGTGTTTAAATTCTTCTCTCATATTACTATTATCACAATCCAGCAATATAGTAATATCTTACATTTCACATCTTACATCTTGCATGCATGTGTTCTTTTTCTCACAATCTCTCTGGTAGCACATGAAATACCCTTTTTTTCATGTAACCAATTAAATGAATTCCTCTGTTCATCTCTACATCATTTAACCATGAAATTATGATTAATCCTCTCTAACCTTGTCTCTGTAAATCATGAAATGAAATACAATTAATTTATCACATAACCAGGGAATATACTGTCCCATTACTTCCAATATTCCCTTTTAAAAATCAGTAAAAGCTGGTCTGAGCTACTGGGTTTAGCATAACCTATGCTTTTACATAGGGGACCAACACCATGTGCTTTTAGCATCAACCTACATATTTCATTTGACAGAAATAGTGCATAAGAACTAAAAGTACTTCAGCATACTGTTGGGAACTGAAATCACATTTAGGAAAACCATACAGACACAAAGACAGCCTTTTCCATTGCTTTTAAACAGGAAAAAAATCCACTCGCGATTAGCATTAGCATAATGCTAATGTTAGCATGTATCTGACTCACCAAGATGAGGTCTCAGTGTGAACACAGCAAAGGACACAGCCACAATGCCCCTCACGCTCGTGCTCCCGTCAACTTAGGATAATAAAGGTTGCAAATTAGCATTTGGAGAGTGTTTAGATCCATTTATAGCATTTTTCTGAATTAACTCACCAAGAAGAGGTATCAGTGTGAACCAGGCCACCCACAACCTCTCTCGTCTGCTCTCATATCGTGAAAGACCGATTTCCAGCAGAGCGCCTCAGCACTTTGCTTGGAAGGCGGGGCTAATATCGCTCTTAACGAATGGAAAGACCCAGATCACCCAACGTGACCATGAAACGGAAATTTAAAAGTTGGATGACGAGGATCGCACTTCCTCTTCCCCAAGATAGTCGGTTTTCAAAATAAAATCACACAATTGTATTAATACAATTGACATCTGAGAAAAAAAAGGGTCATTTTCTCAGCTGGGTTACACTCTACTGCGCTAAATATCATGCACGTCCCGTTGCATGTGCAACCAAGACTGTCCATCGTCAGTATTGGTTGAGTTCTAATGTGATCATTTTCAGTATTGTCTCCATCCGGTATCATTTATGGGCGGAACTACGACGGTATCTGGTCGTCTTCGAACCTCCAACTTTCGTTTGTCTTTTGGCTTTGTACTGAGTGTACTTTGTGAGTTTTGAGCTTTTGGTTCTGCAGTTAGTTTTACTAGTTGCGTTTGAATTTCTGCAACTTGTTTTGAGAGTTCTTGGAGTGAGTTTAGGGTGATATTGTCCTCATCTTCATCTGAACTGCATTGCACAGTTTGCACGTGGGAGGTCACTTTTTGTTTTGAACTGCTCAAATGTTGTCTCATCCTTAAGTTTTTGGCAGCAATTTGGTCTTCTTCAGTGCGTAGCAAGAGAAGCAAATCAGGAAAAGTTGGGGGACTTGTTCGTTTTTGTTTTAACTGGAGTGCAGTTAAAAAGGAATCATCCCAACAACCTCGACAAAACTGCGTGACAAGCAGCCTGTCAAAATCCTGGCTTGAAGCGCCACCACGCTTCACAGTGTGAGTCAAAGCTACGTGAAGACATTGTAGATATGACGAGGGTTTCTCACCAGTGTTTTGGAAGGTGTCAATAAACCTGGCATAAAGCTCTCCGCCATCTTGAACTGTACCATAAGTAGAATCTAACAGCTGAAGGTATTCTGATGGTGAGCTGTTGGGGTTCAAGTACTTGACTACATCAGCTGCTGGGGGTAAAAGAAACTCAATGATCTTTCGGGATTGCTGCAATTTGGACATAGCAGGATCAGTCAAGATTAATTCTACACTGGAGCGCCAAATGTCATAATCTAGCTCATAAGTTGGTCGGAGGGCTTTGCCAGAAAAAGCTCAGAGCTTTTGTGAAGACGGCTGCACGGAAAAATCTTCCCTTTTTACAATGTGCTCAACTACCACACGTTGCACTTCTGGGGGATTTAAATCATGTGCAGAAATGGTGGGCATACTTCGAGCTGGGGTGCTCGTAGTGTGATTTGACTGGTTAGTTGGTTGTGCACCTTGAATACTGGACTCAGCTGCAGAAGGCTGAGGTTGAGGTTCATCCAAGAAAGCTTCAGGTAAGTTATCAGGTAACTTAACTTGCTCTGATTGATCATTTTCAGATTCTTTGATTAACTCAGAAAGCTGTGATATCATGTCTTTCAGGACATCTGCAAAATCTCTGCCACTCATCTTCGCTAGGTTTTTTTTTTCACAATATTTTTTATTGAACCTTTTTTACAAACACAACACAGACAATCAAACACTAACACTAAAGTAATTTAAAAAAAAAATTGTACTAAAAAATACCAACAACCGCTAACAAACACAGGTCTTCAACAATGCTCCTCTGTTTAGTCTAGGCAATCCATTACATAAGTATACATATTATACATTCACCAGTTTGGAATTTACAAGGTCCACACACATCATTCACCTTCTTCTTCAAAAGTTATGTTTAAATTCTTTACATAATCAATGAAAGGTCTCCATATATTCTCAAACACAATTTCCTTTGATTTCAGTATGTATGTTATTCTTTCTAGTGGAAGGTTTGTTAACATCTGTCTTAACCACTGAGTCACATCTGGTCTATGAGTCTTTTTCCACAGTAGTGCAATACATTTTTTGGCATTAAGCAAACTGAGGTCTATGAATGCTCTTTCACTCTTATCAAAGCTATGCTTTTCTGGATACAGACCCAACAAAAACAATTTAGGATTCAATATGATTTGTTTTGAAATTATTTTTTCAATTGTTACCCTCACCTCTTCCCAAAACATTCTAATTTTCCTACATTCCCATAAACAATGAAATAGGGTTCCTTTACTTTCCATACATTTTGTGCACGTATCTGGTATGTTTTTGTTATATCTATTTAACTCCACCGGTGTAACATACATCCGCATTAACCATTTAAAATGTATCAATTTAAGACGTACATTTATTGATTTGGTTTGAGCTTCTGTACAAGCCAATTCCCATTGTTCCTCTGAAATTTCAGTTTGCAGGTCTTCTTTCCAATAATTCAATCTTTTCTGTGAGTTTTCACTTGAGAATAGTGTCAATGAGTTATAAAACTCTGAAATAATACCCTTTCTCTTACTATCTTTCGTCAAAATTTTTTCCAAGGATGAATAAGTAGGTCGGATGAGAACATTATTTTGATTTGATCGAATAAAGTTCCTAAGCTGAAGATATTTAAAAAAATGTGTTCTATTAAGATTAAATTTGATCCTCAGTTCTTCAAAAGACATGTTATCTGAACATGACAGATATAAATCTTGAATCTTTTGAATCCCTTTTAAATTCCGTACTTTAAATACAGCATCCGCTCTCCCTGGTTTAAAATATTGATTACCCCATATTGGGCTAAATTGTGACAGTAAGTGTGGTTCTTTTAAATATTTTGTGGTTTCACACCATATTTTGATCATATGCTTTACAAATGGATTTTTAACTTGTTTCTGTAATTTTTTTGCCGAGTCTGAGAATATGAATATGGGAAGAGGTAAAGGTAAATTGTATGATTCCATTTCAGTCCAGTGAGGGAGATCATTTGATGAAAAATAATATGTCATAGACCTCAGTTGTGCTGACCAGTAATACAACATAAAGTTTGGACATTTCAGACCTCCACGATCAAATGGTAAATATAGTAAGGACAGACGTAATCTAGCCTTCCTATTGTTCCATAAAAATTCCACTAACTTTTTTTTAATTCTTGAGAATAGATCTGAAGGTGGTGGTAAAGGAATGTATTGAAATAAATAAAGTATTTTGGGTAAAATATTACTTTTAAGTATATTGATTCTCCCGATCATCGACATTGGTAGTGACATCCATCTCTGAAGTAACTCATTAATGTCTGCCATTAAGGCTTCATAGTTGGTACTGGCGACTAATTCTAGCTTAGGCACAATTTGGATTCCTAAATATTTAAACTGATTTACAACGTTGAATTGATTTACCTCAGGAGCTGGGTGATTTCTCTGGGTCTCATTTAGCATTAATATTGAAGATTTAGTTTTATTTATTTTATATCCTGATATTTCCCCAAAATTCTTTATTAAATTCAACAAGGTTGGAATTGATTTTTTAAGATTTGACATGAACAAAATTATGTCATCGGCATACAGGGAGATTTTATGTTCTGTTGGTCCTACTTTAATTCCATATATTTGTGGATGTAAACGTACTGCCATCGCTAAAAGTTCAATTGCCATAGTAAACAGTAAAAGTGAAAGTGGGCAGCCTTGTCGACATCCTCTATTGATATTTATTGATTTTGAAATATTGCTGTTTGTTAGGATTTCTGCTATAGCATTATTGTATATTATCTGAACCCATTTTATGAAATTATTTCCAATTCCAAACCTTTGTAAAACTTCAAAAAGAAAGGGCCATTCGACCCTATCAAAGGCCTTTTCGGCGTCCAATGATAGGAGAGCTGTATCCGGTGTTTCTTTATTAGAATAGATAATATTAAATAGTCTTCTTACATTATGGAAGCCTTGTCTTCCCTTTATAAAGCCATTCTGATCTCGGTTAATAATATTTGGTAATATTTCTTGTAGTCGTCTTGCTAAAATTTTACAGATTATCTTAAGGTCAGCATTTAATAGGCTTATTGGTCTCATATTTTCACATTTATTAGAGGGTTTACCTGGTTTTGGCAACAGTATAATTAAGGCATTATTCATGTATGGTGGTAAATTACTATTTTGAAATGCTTCTAAAACCATTTCCAAAAATGGTTTTATTAATTTATTCTTAAATTTTTTATAGAGGTCAACTGGAAGACCATCTGGTCCTGCACTTTTTCCTGATTTCATATTATCAACGGCTAGCCCAACTTCTTCTTGACTAATTTTAGACTCCAGTATCTCTCTGTTTTCATTTGGAATACACGGTATAGATAATCCGTCCAAAAACCCATTTAGTTTTGTTAAGTCAGTTTCATTTTTTGTATTATATAATTTTTCATAATAATCTCTAAAGGCACTATTAATTTCTAAAGGATCTACAACTGGCTGTCCGTTACTTATAATACTGGTAATTGGTGTTTTAAATTCTAATTGTTTAATCTGCCATGCCAATAATTTTCCTGATTTTTCACCTTGTTCATAAAAAGATTGCTTCAATCTTAGAAGACTCGAGGCAGCTCTATTCGCTGATTTTTTTGTCATATTCAGCTCTCAGAATCAGTAATTGGTTCTCTAACTTTGGGTCACTTCCTGCATACACTTTTTCTTGAAGAATTTTTATTTTATGTTCCAATTGGACTCTCTCCTCTCGAGTCTTCTTAGATTTTGAACCTGTATAACTAATAATACGCCCCCTAATAAAAGCTTTGAAAGCCTCCCACTTTATACATGCTGATGTTTGTGTAGTATTGATATCAAAGAACTCATCTATCTGTTTTTCTATGTACTTAACAAATTCCTCATCCTGAAGCCATTTACGCTGAAATTGCCACCTAGCTGGTTCCTTTGTCAATTTCTTATCTACATATATTAGACAGCAGGGTGCATGATCAGAGATCACAATATTATCATAGAAGCAGTTTTGAATCTTGGACCGTAATTCTGTGGAGATCAAAAAATAGTCAATACGTGAGAATGTCTTGTCGATATTAGAATAACAAGAATAGGCTTTAACTTGTGGTTTCATTTCTCTCCATATATCTAGCAATCTCAATTCTTTCATAAAATGATTAATGATCATCCTGTATTCATTGTGCGTACAGTCTAGTCCTGTTGATCTATCTATACCGGGATTCAATGTACAATTAAAATCCCCTGCTATTATATGTTGCCCTGTAAGTGAAGATAAAATAAGGAATAAATTAGTAAAGGAATTTTGATCATCTATATTGGGACCGTATAAGTTCACCAAATTTATATTTTCTAATAACAAAGATCCTTGAATAATTAGATATCTTCCAAATTTGTCTCCAATTACATTTTTCACTTGAAATGGGACTGATTTATGTATGAGAGTCATAACTCCCCTGGCTCGGGATGAAAATGATGAGGTGAATACACTTCCTTGCCATCTTCTCCTAATTCTTTTTACATCCTCCTCTATTAGATGAGTTTCTTGTAAAAACACAATTTTTGAACCCATGTCTTTTATTTTATTCATAACTTGTTTAAGTTTTTTTAAATTTTGTAGACCTCTGCAATTCCATGAGGTTGAATTGAGATTAACGCTTTGGTCTATGATCAATAAGAAGTTTGAGGTTACCTCGCAATGTAAACATGCTCACACAGAGAAGCAAAAACATGAGTGGTTGAACATTCATCCTACAAACTACACACAAACAAATTCCCCCTTCCCACATTCGTGGTAATCCCCCCCAAAATCAAAAAAAATTTTTGTCTCCCGCTATAGCCATTGACTGCTCCACACCCGCGAGGATCAGTCAAAACCACTCTTTCTTTCTCCTCTCAATCACCCTAACTCTACTGCTTTTAATAACGTAACATTAACTCTCTTCTGCAGTTTTCTAACTTAACTCCTAAATTTTATAGCAACTTTGTACATCATAGGTTTTTTTTAAAAATATATAATACAATCTATATTTTGTAAACTTGCTATATGCTTCAGATCAGTCAGATGCCTGTGCAAATGCTTAAATAATCTACCTTATAATTTGTTCATGCTTAGCTCCCACCAGTCTCTTCTTGGATCTTCTTGATGAACTTCTGCGCCTCCTCAGGGGTCTTGAAGATGTGGGTTCTGCCCTTATATGTGACCAGCAGTCTTGCAGGATAAATCACTCCATGACGAATCCCAAGGTTGCACAGCTCTTTATGGGCGGGGTCGAACTGTTTTCTTAATTGTTGGATTCCTGTGGCCAAATCTGGGTAGAACCGCACCTGTTGATCCTGGTATTTAATTTCTCCTTTGGCTCGCGCCGCGTTGGAGATCGTCATCCTATCTCTGTAGCTGAGGAACTTCATAATCAGCGTCCTCGGTGATGCCTTGTTATCTCTCAGTGGGCCAATTCGGTGGGCACTTTCTAAGACGACTGATGTCTGCAGCTCCGCGTTGTTCAGCGCTTCTGGGATCCACTTTTCCAAAAAGGAACATGGATCCAGACCCTCCGTTCTCTCTGGGAGACCCACCAGCCTCAGGTTTTTCCGTCTCGACCGGGATTCTAAATCCAGAACATTATCTTCCAGACGTTTATTTTTTAATTCCAATGTGCGCACCTTTAATTGTAGGCCGGAGACGTCATCCTCAGCACTGGAAATTCGGAGCTCCACCAGCGAAACTCGTTCCATACAGTCGCTTAACTCCTTTTTCATTCCTTCTATCGCTGCAATAATCCTGTCAAGTTTAGAGGAAAAGTCTGCTCTCATTGAACTAATGGCAGCGAGCACCGCACCTGTGCTGTCGCCAGTAGTCACCGCTCCTCCGCTAGCTTCCTCCGCCTTATTTGGGGATTTTTCTGCTTCGTCACGGACATGAAAGTCCGTTAACTTGGACTGTTTCGGCGATTCAGTTTTTCCTCCACCTGATTTCCCAGCCTTAGGCTTTACTGGCATGTCCTCGCCCAAATGTTGGGATAGGTTTTGTTCCATTTGAGAGAGTTATTTGCCGATTTTTTTTTTTTTTAGGAGCAGAGTAGAGTGAAGCACGTCCTTCTACGCGGCGGCCATAACCGGAAGTCCTTCGCTAGGTTTTTAACATTAGTGAGATATGACTTGGTCTTATCGTTCCCTACACGGTGCGTGTAAACACTGGCAAGAGATTGTGTCATATAGCTGGCTCCACTATCAGATACATGAGTACATGGCAATGGGTCAAGAGTTTCAAAAGCAGTACCCGAATGATACTCAAAAATAGCACTCTGGGAAAACTCAGACTTACTATCTGCCACTTTTATGACTCTTGAAATAGATCCATACCGTTTCAAAAACTCAGTCACTTCATCAAGTTGCTCATCTCCAGCGATTTCACTCACTATCACTGCATTTGGAATTTTCACAGATTCATGTTCAACAATATCCATTTTGGGTACGTATAGGCTTGAAATAACGTAAGGAAAAGAAGAAAAAGGTACTGGCTGGCTCGCCACTTCTTATTGTAACCCTTGCCTTATGTTAATTAGGTAAGGGAAATAATTAAGTGTAGACCAGTTGCTAGGTTCGTAAGGGTTACAATAGGGAATTAAAGTGAGTGTGGAATGAAATAGCTGGAAGCAAGAAATGAGCAATAATGGTTGCTATTTATAGGGATAAAGTGAGCAATATATACAGACAATTTACAACTGTACAAATATAACAACGGCCGGTATGAAATAAAACCCCAAAGATGTCCTACTAAGCTCAGTGTTTGTTTGTCCGTTTGGTTTAGTCGTTTGACCAGTCAAGATATCTTGTATCTACAGACTCAGGTTTCCTTTCCTCTTTTAAAGCGGCTACTTGGGTTGTTTCCACTTCAACGTTGGGCACTGGAGAGAGGAAGGATGCTCTTCAGTTGAAATCTTGGTTAGATCTCGGTTCAGTCTCGGGTCAGGCTCGCCATCTCCATTCGGAGAGAATCCAGGATCCAGAAGGTTCTTGGTCGGCAACCAAAAAAACCTAGCCTGCACAACAATAATGGTATTATTGTTTACAGCTAGAGTAATTCGTCTTCCAATCCCTTTTTATATAACACCATAGCTTAGTGTTTAAATTCTTCTCTCATATTACTATTATCACAATCCAGCAATATAGTAATATCTTACATTTCACATCTTACATCTTGCATGCATGTGTTCTTTTTCTCACAATCTCTCTGGTAGCACATGAAATACCCTTTTTTTCATGTAACCAATTAAATGAATTCCTCTGTTCATCTCTACATCATTTAACCATGGAATTATGATTAATCCTCTCTAACCTTGTCTCTGTAAATCATGAAATGAAATACAATTAATTTATCACATAACCAGGGAATATACTGTCCCATTACTTTCAATATTCCCTTTTAAAAATCAGTAAAAGCTGGTCTGAGCTACTGGGTTTAGCATAACCTATGCTTTTACATAGGGGACCAACACCATGTGCTTTTAGCATCAACCTACACATTTCATTTGACAGAAATAGTGCATAAGAATTAAAAGTACTTCAGCATACTGTTGGGAACTGAAATCACATTTAGGAAAACCATACAGACACAACAGCCTTTTCCATTGCTTTTAAACAGGAAAAAATCCACCCGCGATTAGCATTAGCATAATGCTAACGTTAGCATGTATCTGACTCACCAAGATGAGGTCTCAGTGTGAACGCAGCAAAGGACACAGCCACAATGCCCCTCACGCTCGTGCTCCCATCAACTTAGGATAATAAAGGTTGCAAATTAGCGTTTGGAGAGTGTTTAGATCTATTTATAGCATTTTTCTGAATTAACTCACCAAGAAGAGGTATCAGTGTGAACCAGGCCGCCCACAACCTCTCTCGTCTGCTCTCATATCATGAAAGACCGATTTCCAGCAGAGCGCCTCAGCACTTTGCTGGGAAGGCGGGGCTAATATCGCTCTTAACGAATGGAAAGACCCAGATCACCCAACGTGACCATGAAACGGAAATTTAAAAGTTGGATGACGAGGATCGCACTTCCTCTTCCCCAAGATAGTCGGTTTTCAAAATAAAATCACACAATTGTATTAATACAATTGACATCTGAGAAAAAAAAGGGTCATTTTCTCAGCTGGGTTACAGTTAGGTCCTGGCTACACGACTGCAGTAAGTGAATACTCTTGAGAGCTGCCCAGCTGTCTGAAGCATTGACTGCATTATTTCTATAATTTATCTCCAACCACTGTAAAACTAGTATGATGGCAACTAGCTCAACTGTGTATACAGATAAGTGATTACTGGTTCTTTTTTTTAATAGCTATTTTATATTGAGGAACATATACCGCAGCTCCACTATGATCAGTTGTAGAATCCTTGGAATCATCAGTAAATGCTATCAGCCTGTTTCCGAAGTTCTGTCCTATAAATTTATGCACTATATAATCTGTTGCTGATTGTTTATATTGCCTCCTCAGTTGTATTTGAAAATCTACTAGCGGCATCTCAAACAGCCATGGAAGAATAACAGACAACAGGACCGTTGGACTAAATTCTATGTTTTTTTTTAATCCTGCCTGCTCAGCAATGGCATCACTTATCTATCCAAAACTACCTATGTTGGACTCATTGTGTTCTCAGCAGTCATTAAGAATAGCTTTTGCTGGATGTGACCTCTTATGTCCGTTCAAGTTGATCCAAAATGCCAGCATTAATTTGGTTCTTCTTAATCTTAAAGGCATTTTGCCCATCTCTACTTGGATCGCTGATACTGGAGAAGTTTTAAATGCACCACAACATAACTTAAGAGCCTTTGTCTGCTCTATATCCAGTTGGTTCAGGTGACAATCAGCAGTTGACATGAATGCAACACATCTATAGTCTAGTGTAGCTCTCATTAGACCTCGATGCACCCTCAACAGAGAGGCCCTAGAGGCCTCCCGTCCCGTCCTGACAGACATCTCAAAATATTATTTAATTTTTTACATTTTCCTTTATTTTTTTCAATATGCTGCTTCCAAGCTAGTTTTTCAAACAATGCACCTAAATACCAAACTACCTTTACTTGTTTCAACTTTTGGCCATAAAGTTTTTGTTAGGATAATTTTCAGCATAATTAATCCTAGTCAAAAAACCAGGCAGAATATTTAAATGTATATTTAAATATTTAAATGTATATTAATGTATATTTAATATTTAAATGTAGATTTATTTCCTCATGGCCGATGAGGGAGAAATACAGAGGTAGAGTACTAAGTCTGACCATCCATACATTGCTCAAAGTTTTTAAAGCTGTTGTTATCAATGGGAAAACTGAAATTTAATGTCCAGCAAGACGTACAGTCTTGTCTTTGAGGGTCCACGAAGTGCATAGTCCTTATCAAATGTCCATGAAGCACACAGTCGAAGCACACAGTCCTTATGTTTTTACTTACAGGAAACAGGGAGATAAATACACTCTTAGTCACACAGAACTGAACATGACAAATTGAAAACAGGTGTGTCTTAACGAATATCTGAACACCACACCACACTCACTCACAAACTAGATGTTCTTATTACAACGATGTAATAGATAGATAGATAGATAGATAGATAGATAGATAGATAGATAGATAGATAGATAGATACTTTATTTCGAACAAAAAAGTATAACAAAAACAAAACAAATGACAAATGCAATAAAGTAACAGTATACAGTGTTCGAAAGGGAGAAGGAAGACGTGAACACTTATTAATTCCAGCTCCTCTTTTCCATAAATACACCCATGTGAATTATATACAAATTACCACATTTAAGACCCCAAGTAAACAATTAACTGTATTTTGTACATATCAACATTAAGACCCATCCATCCTAACATACATTGATGTCCATACATCAAAACCAGCCTCAAACAACACAGATATACACAATGCAGTCCCACCCACCATTCCATAGTGTCCCATAGTGTCCCAGAATGAGCATAGTGAATCGTACATATAAATACTACCCTTCTAACATATATCCTTTCAGCAAATAATGTTTATACCTCTTTTTGAATTGATTTCTGTTTGTACATAGTTTCAGTTCCGGCTCCAGACTGTTCCACAAATCCACCCCACAGACAGATATGCACATACTTTTCTTGGTTGTTCGTATCTTGGGTTTTGTAAAGTTTAAGTCTCCTCTCAAATTATGATCATTCTCTCTTTTTTTTAAAATATTTTTTGTATATTAGTTGGGAGTTGATTATTAATTGCCCTGTACATTACTTGTGCTGTCTTAAATTTAACTAAATCGATGAACTTTATGACATGTGACTTTAAAAACAACAAATTGGTATGATCTCTATATCCTACATTATTTATTATCCTTATAGCTCTTTTTTGCAATGTGCATATTGACTGTAGGTTGGTCTTGTAGGTGTTTCCCCAGACTTCTACACAGTAGTTAAGATAAGGTAGAAACAGTGAACTGTACAGTAAGACCAATGATTTATAGTCCAAGATGTGTCTTGTCTTCCCCAGTATGCCTATACATTTTGCCAACTTGGCCCGGATGTGACTGATGTGAGGTTTCCAGCAGATTTTATTGTCTAGCGTCACCCCCAGAAACTTATTTTCCTGTACTGTTTCTATTCTGGTATCATCTATCGTTACCATTATTTCATGATTTATTTTATAATTTCCAAATAACATAATCTTTGTTTTTTTTAGATTTAGAGATAATTTATTTTTGTTGAACCACTGTGTTAACTTTTTCATTTCAGTTGTGACCACCTCTGAAACCTGCTGCAAATTCTAACCAGTGCAAAGGATATTTGTGTCATCCGCAAACAAAATAAATTTCAGAATTTTTGATACTTGGCATATGTCATTTATATACAAAATAAAGAGTTTGGGTCCCAAAACTGACCCCCGGGGCACACCACAAGTGATGTCCATGAAGGGTGATTTGTGCTCACCAATTTGTACAAATTGTTGTCTGTTACTTAAATAACTTTCCACCCAACTCAGTCCGACCCCTCTTATCCCATACCTTTCCAGTTTCCTTAGTAGTATTCTGTGGTCACTGGTGTCAAAAGCTTTCTTTAAATCTATAAATACTCCTACAGCAAACTTTTTTTTATCTATACAACTAGTAATTTCTTCTATAAGTTCGATCAGTGCCAAAGATGTAGATTTATCTGCTCTAAAACCATACTGACTGTCTGTAAGGAGGTTGTGTTTTTCAATGAAATCATCCAGTCTCTTAGTGAAGATTTTTTCAAGTATTTTGGAGAATTGTGAGAGTAAAGGGACTGGCCTGTAATTTGTGAAACAATGACTGTCTCCTGTTTTGTATAGAGGTATTACTTTTGCTATTTTCATTTTGTTTGGAAATTTACCAGTTTGAAATGACAGGTTACAGATGTGGGTGAGTGGCTTAACAATTCCTTCAATTCCTTTTTTCACTATTGTCATGTCAATTTCATTCCAGTCCATTGACTTTTTTGTTCTTAAATTTACTCACAGTCTCGATAATTTCCTTTTCAGTAACTGCACCCAAAAAGATTGTGTTTGGATTTCTATCTTCTATTTCATTTACAGAACCACTGTTGTTTGTTTCTGTTGTCACTATTGATTTTGCTAATTCAGGACCAACGTTTACAAAAAATTTATTGAAACCACTGACCACATCCTCCATATTATTTATCAAATTGCCATTTTCAATAAAATATTCTGGATAATTAGCATTCTTAGGTCGATTACTAATAATCCCACTGAGTACTTGCCATATTCCTCTTAAGTTATTTTTATTATCCTCTAATATTCTGTTGTAATATCCTTTCTTACAGGTCCTCATTATATTAGTAAGCTTATTTTTATATCTTTTATATTTGATCTCAACCTCCACCATTCTGCACTTAATGAATTGTTTATATAATGTATTCTTCTTTTTACATGCATTTATTAACCCCTTGGTGACCCAAGGAATATTTTTCTTTTGTTGTCTGTCACTGTATTGTTTTAATAGGACAGTTTTTATTGTACAATGATTGAAATATTTGTAAAAATTTATCATATGCTTTATTTATATCATTTTCATCATAAACTATCTTCCAATCTTGTATTAATAATTCCTTTGTCAGTAAATACATAGATTCTTCGGTTCTTATTCTTTTATATTTAATATTTTTGGTATACTTTTTCTTCCTATAATCACATTGATAGACAACAAAAATCGGCAGGTGGTCACTGATATCATTCAATAAAAGCTCACTCCTGACATTATTTTCCATAATGTTTGTGAATATGTTATGTATTAGTGTGGCACTGTGTGACGTGATTCTGCTAGGTCTGGTAATTGTTGGATGTAAGCCCATACTGTACATTGTGTTGATAAATTCTTCTGTCAAACTGTGTTGTTTTGAATTCATCAGATCTATATTGAAATCCCCACAGATGAACATAACTTTATGAGTTAGTTTTGCATACATTTTTTCCATCCAGTCCTTAAATAAGTCAACGTTTGATCCAGGTGTTCTATATACACAGCTCACTACTATATTTTTCACATTGTCCAGACAGATTTCTATTGTAATACATTCAAATAAATCATCCACTGTTACTGACAGATTTTCAACAACCTTGTATTTCAAGCTCTTGTCAACATAAATGCACGGTGCACGGTGGCGCAGTGGTTTAGCACTGTGGCAGCACAGTTTTACCCTCGGCCGGGGGACCGTGGGGATCATGAGATCGTGGGTTCGATCCCAGCCCCCGACCAACAGTGAGCTGTGTGGAGTTTGCATGTTCTCCCCGTGTTGCGCGGGTTTACTCCGGGATTTCTCCGGTTTCCTCCCGCACACCAAAAACATGTAGGTTTAGGGCGCTCGCGCACACAGCAACCAGCAGCCGGTGGCTTGCCACCAGACTGCAAACCAAGTCTACCTACGGGTACAAATAAGTAACAAAAAAAAAATAAATAAAAAAAAATAAATTGCAACTCCTCCTCCTTTTTTCACTTTTCTATTTATATAATTTAATTCATAGCCATCCATGGTAAAATCCACTCCTTTCTCTTCACTGAGCCATGTCTCTGATATTGCCACAATATTGAATGGCTCTTTAAACTGATGTAAATAATCTTTAATGTTATTAAAATTAGCATAGAGACTTATGCTGTTGAAGTGGATCATAGAAATATTGAAATCAGATGTGACCATTGTGTTAAACTGTTCATCCGTGTAGTAACTACAGTTATTATTGATGGAGCTAAATAAATTATTATCAGGGTCTATGTTATATTCTACGTCCTGTGGGTTGTGATCTGTATATTCAAAAACTTTCAGTTCCTGTTGTTCCTGTTTGTTTATCTTTTGTTTCATGTTGTTAAATGTCTTGTAGCAGATGAGTATATCCCTTCAGTGTCCTACAATTGTCTCTTGTTGCTGTCGACTCCAGTTCATAATATTCATTGATATTTGTCCAGTTCCATAATATTACGGATGTTAATGACCTTGGTTTCTTCAGGTGAGCCGTTTAATTTGATGTATATTTTACAGTTTGATGTCCAGGTGTTTTGAATCTTTTTCTGCTTTCTCAGGTATCTTACTTTTCTGGCGATTTCTGTGTTTTCTTTTGTAAGGTGCTCATTTATGTAAATGTTCGTTCCTTTCAGTTTCCTACCTTGTTTTAGCAGCGCAGTCTTGTGTTTTCTGTTGACAAACCTCATGATTACAGCTGGTTTTTCGTTGTTTTTCTTGGGCAGAGGGTGGAAGGCCTCAATGGTGTTACAGTCCAGCTGGATTCCTTTGGACTGCAGGAAGGCTGCCACTTGTTGCTCCGTGGATTCATCTTCCAGCGCGTCGAGCCTCCCTCCGCTGTCCGCGGCCACCGCTCGCGCGTACGATCGGGGTTTAATGTGGAGCCCCGTGATGATCACGTTGTTCACCCGAGTGTTCTGCTCCAGTACCAACACTCTGCTCTCCAGATACGCCAGCCTCTTGTCCTTCTTGGCGTTCTGGATCTGCATCGCTTTCACCTCCTCGACCAGGTCCAGAATGTTTTTTTGCTGCAACTTAACAGCAGAAATCTCTTCAGCCAAGAAGTCCAGCGATCTTTTGATGTCGTCCACCTCCTCAGTCTGCTGAGCTTTCTTGGGACCCATGATCCCGGCCGATGTTCGTTTTATTTTGTAATTGCTAACTTATGCATTCTTACACACAGAATGAAGCTGCCCAAAGGTCATATATAAAATGCACATATGAGAATATAAAAGACATGGAATAATACAAGAATAATATGGAATTTTTCTATCATATCCCCCCCCGATGCTTAATAAAGCATCACAATTAAAAGAAAAATAATCAAACAAAGTGATAGTAAAAGAAAGTAAATTGCATAATAATGAGTAAGGATAAAAGGATAGGTAAATGTAAGGATGTACATGTTGATATGTGTCTTTACAGACTAGCAGCGATTTTATGAGGTAGTTTAAACTTAAACAAAGCTATGATAAAATGTGTAGCAATAAAAGTGAATATGTGTAGCAATTAATGACATAATAACAATAAGTGTAAAGTGATAGAATTAGTAATGTGAAAATGATTTGGAAAAACACAAAATAGATTTAGACAATATTGCAAACTTCACACCCCTTAGGCTACTATCGCCCCTTTTACCATTCTCATCATCTGCAGCAACTGTATGAAGGCATATCACTAAGTTTACATGAACCAGCCTCATCATCATATTACAGACACAAGGACTCACACAGGAAAAGACCAAAATTATCACTATAAAAATCACTAACAAGTTCATGATGAGAGTTCTTCATGAAGAGAATCACTAACTTTATCAATTTTGTGCATCAGTGACATTGTTCTTGGCCGCAGCAGCCTGCAAAGCAATGAGGCTGTGTGTAACCGAAGTAATAATATGACCATTTGCATTATTTTCAGGGATAAAAGTACAACAATAACCTCCTGTAATAGGGCACACACCCCTACAGGTGGCAGTTAATTGACCAAGAGCCATTCTATTTTGTGTCATAAATTTTACAAATAATTGTAGCCTATAATTAAGTGTTTCAATCCATAAGGTGTTCTTGCCCACTCTCACTCAAGGAAACAGTGAATGAAGGACCCTCACTCCTGTGCTTTCCATCTGAAATTGCTCTGGTTCATCCGTGCCCCAAATGGTATCATGCAGTAAGAAAGCATCTCTCTTCACCCTGACCACCTGGCCTGCCGACATAATGAGGATATGGTCAGTCACCAAAACGGGGTACATAACCCTGCCCAATTCCTGGCCAGGTGTGGGTATGCCCAATGACCACCATCCCCCTGTATTGACGATGTAGATCTTCAGGAAAACACTTGCCCGCTTCATTGGTCAAGCAGGTAACAGTACAGGGGAGAGACGCACTGTAAGCCGTTGCACACTTAGAGAGTAGTAAGCTGCCCAGGAGAAGCTCCCTGATGAAATTAACCTTGCCTTCGCAGAGAAAGGAGCGTCATCACATCTCCGATCAGTGGAGTGGCAAGTGTTGCGACAGGTGTGATTCAAAATAATGTTTGCTGCATTATTTCTGTATATAGCCACTCTTAAGAAACAGACAGCCTGTGGTAGCTGCATTATTTTAACAGTAACAGATAATTTGTCCAGCTGATAGTGGCATTAAGGGACAAACATAACAATTCGAACAAATAGCTGATTTAGCTGTGTGATTAACATATCTCCACCGGACATTGTCAGCATAAACAAGATCATAATGACCTGGAGTTCTCGGCCAGTCATGGTGAGTGTGTAATAAATCCTGCTCTACAGTGTATAGGCAGTGGAACAACTAAAAATAACCAAAACAAAAGTGTTACTACGAGAATGATGAGGATGAAAAGGCAACAACACCAACCGCCTTCAGCTGCCAACCGTCTTTCCTTTGCATTTTTGCCCCTCCATGATAAACAAACAGTTGCTTTGCTCTATGTAAAGCCATTGCTGGACGCCAGGGAGTGCCGTCAGCTGACACTTGCATAGAGAAACAGTTAAACAGTCACTTGCTGAGGATTTTTTTTTTTTTTTTTAGTGAGTTCGTAATGTGCATTAAACAGTCTCTTGCTGAGGGTTCCAAGTGTGGTAAAATGTTAGATGCACCCAAAAGTCACATCCTTCGTCTTTCATAGCTGTTGGTGTCGCCAGGATAACCTTTGTGTTGTCCTTGCTATAACCGCTCCCAAAGTCTTCTTCTAGGTCAGAAACCCACGCTCCAACTGATGTTGACAAGTTTTTTGTTTATTTTGCCACAGCAAATCTTCGCCCTTAAACACTGTGAAAAACTAAAAATACAGACATAAAAAACATGAATACAAAATAAATTATAACACTTAACAAATGTTCATAAACAAAAATAATCACATACCGTGTGCGCCTTCTGCCTAGAATTTAGGAGTTGTTAATCATGTCACAAATTTCCCAAACAAAGTCCTCTTTCCGCATCTGATTCTGGACAGCCTCCAGCAGCCATGTGACTCTTCTAATCAGGCATGTGAACAGCGCATGCCTACCACCCATTTTTGCACCATATCAGGTCCGTGTCCGCCACTGTTTTCCTCACAAACACGGAAGACATTTAACAGTCCAGCTGCCTGCAGGAAAAGCACTCCGTCCTCTCTCCCGACGCTCGCTCACACAATAGCGCTGATAGGCGGGGCGAGACACCTGCACGAGCCCCCTTCATGAGCTCTCCGACTCACCCGCGAGCTTGGCAGCACGAGCGCGTATGCGCCGCGATATGGAGGGACTGAAGGCGGAGAAAAGGACACCGTTAACGTCCGAAACACTGGCGCACACACCCATAGACAAACATTATTTCAGAAAAAGAACCAAAAATACATAAACCTTTTCACTGTGACAGCTACACTGCCACCAAAATTACAAAGATTTACATTCACTCAACTTTTAACAAACAAAATTAAATCTTGTAATTTTCCTTGAAATAAATGTAAACCTTCATATCACATGTTGCTTTAATAGCATTGATATTATTCACTTTCTAGACTTAAGCGTTTCTTTGTCATTACTATATCATCTGACTTTAGTTTTATTATGTCCTCCCCTTGTAGTCTAGGACTCATTTTCAACTAGAACTATTAGTTTCTGAACAGGTCTCTCAAGAACTGAGACTTGCTTTAAGTGTTCACCTTTTTTCCCTAGATCTCTTGTTCCAACTTGAACTTTAACCTTTCGTACTAGACCTTAGTTGTGTTACAATGCCTTCTTTGGGAAGGATTACTGGATGTTTCAGCTCAAAGGATACAGACGACTTTCTTAACCTCCCTCCAACTCTAAGGGAGTTATCTACAAGGACAGGATCAAACTGATGTATTTTGTGAGTTTTTGGTAGTTTAGCTGACTTTTGACTGAACTATTTCAGCTCATCTTCAAATGCCTCTTTTTGTGCTGTCCGAATGAGTGTGAGAGAGGCAACTCTTCTCTCCTCTACACTAATTGAACCTGACCTGTCTTCTTTTGCCGGTCTTTTAATCCTTGCTACAACATTGATGGCTGTATTCCAGTCAGAAAATCTTGAAAATCGTTCAAGAAAGTTGTCTCTTTCAACAGCATCTGTCTTCAAAACCTTTATTTCAGGGTCACCTACGAGAAGCTCTGGTGAATGTTGAACTGTGACAATTTCACGTTCCCATAAAAACTCAGGGCCAGTGAGCAAGTTTGAGTCAATCAGCTCTGCCACCTTTTTTTTTTTTTTTTTTTTTTGTTACTTATTTGTACTCGTAGGTACACTTGGTTTGCAGTCTGGTGACAAGCCACCAGCTGCTGGTCGCTGCGTGCGCGAGCGCCCTAAACCTACATGTTTTTGGTATGCGGGAGGAAACCGGAGAAATCCCGGAGTAAACCCACGCAACACGGGGAGAACATGCAAACTCCACACAGCTCACTGTTGGCCGGGGGCTGGGATCGAACCCACGATCTCATGATCCCCGCGATCCCCCGGCCGAGGGTAAAACTGTGCTGCCACAGTGCTAAACCACTGCGCCACCGTGCAACCTTGAGACCTCTAGAAGCATGGTTTGCTGGATTTTGATTGGTTTCAACGTAGAACCATTGCTTTGGATCTGTAGTGTTTCTTATTTTCTGGACGCGATTGGCAACAAACACGTGGAAGCGCCGGGCTTCATTCTTGATGTACCCAAGCACTACTTGAGAGTCTGTCCAGAAAAACTCTTCGTCGATCTTCAGCTCGAGCTCTGCTCTGAGAAAGTTACTCACACCAGCTGAAACTGCTGCAGCAGTCAGCTCAAGACGTGGGATGGTGACTATGCTTGTGGGTGCCACTCGGGCTTTACCCATGACAAGAGCACAATGAACTTGCACATCAGAAACAATCCTGATGTAGGAACACTGTCCATAACCACTGCTGCTACCATCTGAAAAGTGATGCAACTCAATTTTTTGGATTGTGCCGAGGTATTCAGGAATGAGGCATCTCGGTATTTTAATGTTTTGAAGATTTTCCAAATCCTGGAGCCATATTTCCCACTTGGCCTGGATTTGAGGGGAAACAGGTTCATCCCATCCAACACCCCGCCTGCACATGCCTTGCAGCAGTTGTTTGCCAGTCAAGATGTAAGGAGAGAGAAATCCTAGTGGGTCATACACACTCGCAACTGTTGCTAGAATTCCTCTTCTTGTGGCTGGTTTTTCTTTGAGGATAACACTGAATGAGAACACATCAGCTTCCACATTCCACCTTATCCCTAGTACACTCTGCATTGGAACCTCAGTGTAATTCAGATTTACATCTTTCTTCTCACTTGCATGTTCTGTTTCTGGTATCACCTCCAGGACCTCTTTGTACTTGGGATTTTTTCCTTCTCTTGGATTTGTGTCCAAGAAATCTCGTTCCAGGACTTTGATCACAGAGGAAGGTGTGATGGATGGAAACTCCTTTACAGAGACACGATTGCAGATTCCTATTACCTCCATTAGACCAGTCCATGGTTTGATGGAACCCACGATAGTCCAGCCTAAGTCTGTTTTGACTGCATATGGATCATAATCATTTCCTGGTATGACCTTCCTTGGTTTTAATGCTCTTGCACAGTCATAGCCAATCTGGAGCCCTGCGGGACAGTCTAACAGATCTGGCATCTCTTCTGCAATGCTTAGAAGGTGAGTCCACTCTTTCGCTGTCTCATGAGTTGGGATACTGTTTTCCTCAAGTGGAATGTATTCCCTTGTATAAGTAGGTGGCAAGACAACATACTCTTGTGAATGGTAACCTCTTACTTTGAGCCCATCTACTCTTTGGCAATGGACAGTTGAACCCCGGTCAGTCATTGTTGTCAACCTTAACTTAACAGGTTCTGTTTTTGCATCAATTTTCTCACAGATATCTTGATCAATGAATGTATTGCTGCTTTGAGTGTCCAGAAGTGCATACACCAAGGTCTCTGGACTGTTTTCTGCTGCACAAGAGAGCCATACTGGAACAATCATTGAAGTGCGATCACTGTTGCCCACCTTTACACTACATGCAACTGTGGAAGTGCTTTCCTCTTGTGGTGGCATTTCTGGCTTTTCTCCTTGAGGATGTTCCTCGTGAAGTGGAGAGGGGTGGCTTCGCCTGCAAATATTACAAGTGACCTTCTGTCGACAGTTTTTAAGATAAGATAAGATAAGATAAGCCTTTATTAGTCCCACAACGGGGAAATTCCAGGATTGCAACAGCACAGGGATAGCAACACTCAGAGCAACAATCAGAAGGCAAGAAAAAAACAAGCAAGCAAGAGCAGCTAATATACATATGTACGTATTACTATAAAATATATATATATACACACACACAGACACACAGTGCAGAGCATTGTAGCTGGTTGGAATAAATATATGAATATATGAACACACAGTGCAGAGCATTGTAGCTAGATGGAATAAATATGTAAATATATAAACACCCACAGTACGGAGCATTGCAGCTAGGTGGAATAAATATGCAAGTATATAAACACACACAGTGCGGAGCAATGTAGCTAGATGGAATAATATGTAGATATATAAATATATAAACACACCCAGTGCTGAGCATTGTAGCTAGATGGAATAAATATGTAAATATATAAACACACACAGTGCAGAGCATTGTTGCTAGATGGAATGAAACAGCATAACCGTCTACTTAGTTATCCTACATGGTATGATTATGTGCCCATACATATTCTCACCCTCCATAGCGACCGGTATGTTCCTAGTTGTATGCCGGAGGGGACCATTGTGTAAGTCTATTGCATCTTTTGCATTCAAAAAACTATTAGTTTGTTACGTCTTTTTGCTATCTCTGCGAGCAGCCCTGCTTAGGTTGTACAGTCTGACAGCCGTTGGTAGGAAGGACCTACGAAACCTCTCGGTTGTGCACCTGGGATGATGTAGTCTGCTGCTAAATGAGCTCCTCAGTGCATTCAGTATGTCCTGCATAGGGTGGAACTCGGACTCCAGCAGAGATGACAGTTTAGCCACCGTCCTTCTCTCTCCTATCTCCTCCATCGGATCAAGGCGTTGCCCCAGGACAGAGCTAGCTTTCTTAATCAGTTTGTTCAGTCTCTTCCTATCGGCTGCAGTAATGCCACTGCCCCAGCAGACCACTCCAAAAGTGATGGCTGATGCCACCACCGTGTCATAGAATGACTTCAGCAGCGCCCCTTGTACACCAAAAGACCTGAGTCTCCTCAGCAGGAACAGCCTGCGCTGTCCCTTCTTGTAGAGTGCATCAGTATTGTGTGACCAGTCTAGTTTATTGTTCAGATGAATACCCAGGTACTTATAGGATGTCACCATCTCGATGTCTGTTCCCTGTATATTTACTGGTACTGTGAGGGGCTGCCCATGCCTGCGGCAGTCCACCACCAGCTCCTTAGTTTTCCTCGCGTTGATCTGGAGGCAGTTCCGATGGCACCAGTCCACGAAGTCCTGGATAAGCCCTCTGTACTCAGCTTCATCTCCATTGGAGATGAGGCCAACGATTGCAGAGTCATCAGAGAACTTCTGTAGATGGCAGTGTGTTGTGTTGTGTGAGAAGTCCGCAGTATAAAGAGTGAACAGGAAGGGAGCCAGCACCGTTCCCTGGGGGGCCCCCGTGCTACTGATGATCGTGTCGGACACACAGTCCCGGGTTCTCACAAACTGAGGCCGGTTCGTGAGGTAGTCCAGGATCCATGATGACAGGTGCTGGTCCATCCCTGCGCGCAGCAGCTTGTCCTTCAGGATCATCGGTTGGATGGTGTTGAAAGCACTGGAGAAGTCAAAGAACATGATCCTCACCATATTCCCGGGCTTCTCCAGGTGGGACAGAGAGCGGTGAAGGAGGAAGATCACCGCATCCTCCACCCCAATGCCATGCTGGTAGGCGAACTGGAGTGGATCCATCGCTGGTTCCACCAGGGGGCGGAGGTGAGCAAGGAGCAGTCTCTCCAGGGTCTTCATCAAGTGGGACGTCAAGGCCACCGGTCTGTAGCTGTTCAGGTCTTTGGGGTGGGAAGTTTTTGGTACAGGTACCACACAAGATGTTTTCCACAGCTGTGGTACCCTCCCCAGTTTCAGGCTCATGTTGAAGATATACGTCACAATCCCACACAGCTGGTCTGCACAGGACTTGAGGAGCTTTGCGCTGATGCCGTCCGGTCCCGGCGCCTTCCTCGCCTTGATCTTCCTCAGCTCCGTCCTCACCTGGGTCCTGGTCAGGGTCAGGATGGGGGGCTGTGTGTTGGGAGTGGGGGGGTGTTGGTGGAGTGGGGAGTGGGCAGCAGGACTTGATTTCTTTAGAGGCAGCAGTGGTTGTTGTGCAGTCAGGGGGGAGGGCGGTTGGTCAAATCTATTGAAAAACAGATTCAGGTTGTTCGCCCACTCCCTGCCCCCTGTGGCCTGGGGGGAGGTATTCTGGAGCCCCGAGATGGTTTTGAGGTTTCTCCAGACCCCGCTGATGTCGCTCTGTTGCAGCTTGTCCTCCATCTTCTTCCTGAAGCTGTCCTTGCCTTCTCTGATCTTTCTCCTCAGCTCCCTCTGTACGGACTTCAGCATCTCCCTGTTCCCTGACCTGAAGATCCTCTTCTTCTCTCTCAGAAGTGTTTTTATCTCAGGGTTGATCCAGGGTTTGTTGTTTGAGTGACGCCGTATGGTCTTGGTGGGAACGGATTTGTCCACACAGAAGCTGAGGTAGCCCGTGAAGGTGTGAATGAGGCCATCGATGTCCTCACCATGTGGATCGCAGAGCTGCTTCCAGGCGGTGGCTTCAAAACAGCCCTTTAGGGTGTCCATTGTCTCCTCAGACCATAACTCCACAGTGTGCATGGCCGGAGGTTGTCTGTGCACTAGGGGTTTGTACACCGGCCGGAGATGAACCAAGTTGTGATCCGATCTCCCGAGTGGGGGGAGTTGTGATGAGGTGTACGCCTCCTTAGTGTTTGCGTAGAATAAATCCAGTGTTTTATTGTCTCTAATGTGGCATGTGACATACTGGGTGAACGTGGGTAGAATGGGAGACAGTGAAACATGGTTGAAATCGCCTGAGATGAGGAGAAGAGCATCTGGGTGTTCTGTCTGCAGCCTGCTGGTTACTGAATGGATGACGTCACGTGCTGTCCCAGCGTTCGCCGTCGGATTTGCATAAACAACAATGCAGATCACGTGTGAGTGTTCTCTCGGGAGATATGTAGGCCTCATGCTAACAGCTAGCAACTCAATGTCTTTGCTGCAGTGTCGTTGTTTAACAGTGATATGTCCCGGTCTGCACCAGTTGTTGTTAACATACATTATCACTCCACCGCCCCTAGCCTTGCCACTGTCTGGTGTTCGGTCAGCTCGTATCATGTGAAAACCCTCCAGCTCAATGTTAGCATCTGCTGCTAGTTCAGTTAGCCACGTCTCAGTAAACAAAAGGAGAGAGCACTCCCGGTATGTGCTATCATAACGGGAGATAGCCGCTAGCTCATCTAACTTTCCCAGTATCGACCGTACATTTCCCATGACAACAGATGGAAGGGAGGGTCTGTACCTTATATTTTTTGTCCTCCGCCTTACTCCAGCCCGGCAGCCGCGGCGTTTTCGCCTCAGTTCTCTCGGTATGTCGAGTTTTTCCAATGGGACCGGGTGGCGGTTGAATGCTAGCAGCTGTTCTCTGCTGTATCGTATCCTGCTATAAACAGTGGCTCCGTCCACCGGCTCAGGAGACATTTAGGACGATCTGTGTGTCCGTGATATAAGTGGGGTGAAAAAAAAAGACGGATCAAAAGAGAGAGGAAGGGAAAAAGACTCGGAATCGAGCCGCTGTTGCAAAAGGCAGCCTACTCGTGTGGCGCCGAGAGAAACTCTAAGGCAAGCAAAACACATGTTATTATCAATGACAAATTTTTTCCTGTCTTTGAGAGGCATTGCTGCAAACTTGTCACACTTATAGATAAAGTGATCTTGCTGACAGCAAATACACTTAATCTGCTTCTTATTCTGAGATACTAAAGAGCTGGGCTTGGAACCTCTGCCACTTTGGGATGTGGCCTTTGAGGTTTGTTTTGGATAATTGGGTACATTTTTTGAAGCTACCAGGACACTGGCCTTGACACGTTTTTGTTCCTTCTCTAGTTTTTCACTTGTATGCTTTAGCGCATAAAGGGAAGAAATAGGATTGCATGCTATGCGCGCTTCTTCTGCCACAAAGTGTGCAAACTCTTCGAAACCTGGATATGCCTTCCCTTCATCCAGTGTTTTAGTGACATGTCTGTTCCAGCGAGTTGTTGCCCAGTCTGGAAGTTTCAGCAGTAATTTCTGATTTTCCTCACAATCATCCAAAACTCCAAGTCCTTGCACATGGGGCATGGCATTTTTACAAGAGATGAGGAAATCACTGAACTCTCTTAGTTTAAGGGAGTCTTTTGGTCCAATCTTCGGCCAGGAACTCAGTTTTCCCCTGAAAGCTCTTTGGACTACAAAGGGGTGGCCATAGCGCTTGTTTAAGGCATCCCAAGCCTGTGTGTACGCTTCTTCATCACTACGATAAAAGGTTCCTTCTAACACTGAAAGCGCCTCACCACTTATGTATTTTTTCAAATAGAACAGCTTGTGCGCTGGATCTGTACAGCTTGTTTCTATCAAAGCCTTGAAGCAAGTGCTCCACTCTGTGAATTTAAGTGGGTCTCCTGTAAACACAAAAGGCTCTGGTGCCGGAAGTCTTGTCATAGCAAGGGATTCCTTGAGCGCTTGGACTAGTGAGACTTCGCTCTCTCTGGGCTCAGATATCCTGCAAGAGTTGTGTGGGACCGATGCACTGTGGGGAACATTGATGTGTTTACTCTCAGAGTAAGGAGGGGCCGATACATTTTGTGGAACTTGAGTGCATGGAGGGCTACTATGCTGCATTGGAAGCTGACTTGGAGGCAAAGTACTTTTTACTTCAACATCCCTTATTTCAGCATTAAACCTTGATTCCTCTTCAGCATACACATTGTATTCAGCCTCTATGACTTCAAGATCCCTTTGATCTTCCAGCCATTTTAGTTTTTCTTGCTGAGCCAAAATCTCCTTTCTCTGGGCAGATATTTCCATCTCCCTGTTTATTTCAGCCCGTTTTGATGCCAAACTTGCAGCTGCATCTGCTTTTTTCACCGATACATGACTTCCCTGCTGACTATGACTTGACTGACTGCTTTGACGAGTTCTAGACACAGTTGATCCATAAACTGACCTTGCATCTTCTCTTTGGAGTAACTGAAATAGATATTCCTTCACAGCTACTGCATCAAATTCCTTAGTATCAACATCTGCATACCGTCTTTGCAGGAGTAGGATTATTTCAGTTGTAACTGAAGTGCAGCTATCAATCTTCCTTCTCATGTCTTGAGATGGTAAAGTAAGTGCACGTACACTCTCATACCTTTGCTTTAGTTCTGACTCACACTTTTCTATTGAATGGATCATTTCACCCAACTCAGTTTTAGAGCACTCTTCCTTAAGTTTAGATCTTGTTAGTTGAATCTCTGCTTTAAAGTTAAGATACGTCGACATAAGCTTTCTTTCTCTCTCTGTTATTTCTGTGGTGTAATCTAAGTATTACACATGTGGAGCCACTAGGGGGCGACACAGACCGGATGTTGTCAGGAGTACAGCATGATAGATATTAATATGGCGGAGTTCGTGTGTTAATGTGTTGCAGCCAGTCAATAAAGGAGGCTCCGTGTTCACCCAAAGCAGTAGTCTTTATTTATAAAAGAACCCAACACAACATGGTGTCAGAAGTTGGTGCGCTTTGAGGTGAGAAAAGTCAGCTTTGCAACCGGCTAGCGGCTATGCCAGACGAAGTTCAAAGAGCTGCAGCTGCGCCAATTGATCCAGTAATGGCGGCGGCTACTCCAGCGGCAACCTTCACCATTAAACCACCGGAGCCCTTCGACTTTGCAAGACCCCAAGAGTGGGAAAAGTGGATAAGACGTTTTGAGCGTTTTAGACTGGCAAGTAACCTGAATAACTCATCTGAGGCAAACCAAGTAAATACGCTGGTTTATTGCATGGGAGATGAGGCTGACGATGTGCTAAGAGGGCTCGAGCTAACGAGTGTGCAGCGCCAGCAGTACGATGCCGTTAAAACAGCCTTTGATAGACATTTCGTTCCCAGAAAGAACGTGATTTATGAACGAGCAAAATTCAACAAGCGAGTGCAACAGCCGGCAGAATCAGTAGACTCATTCATAACAGCACTCTATGCGCTGGCAGAAAACTGTGAGAACGGTGCACCTCATGATGACCTCTTGAGAGACAGGCTTGTAGTGGGTCTGAAAGATTCGTCGCTGTCAGAAAGAATGCAGCTTGACAAAGATCTTACCCTAGCTAAAGCTATAACAATGGCAAGACAATCTGAAGAAATAAAACGACAACAAACTGACCTAAGAGGTGAAACTAGCGTTAACAGAACAGCCGTGGATGCGCTACACATCAGAAAAGCCAAGCCAAACAAGTTCATAATCAAGGAACAAAAACAGATTAAGTCCTCAAGGCCTCAGCAGACAAAACAAGACAATAAAGTTTGTTCCAAGTGTGGCAAAGCACCAGCACATGCAGCAGTACAGTGCCCAGCTAAAAACGCGGAATGCCATAACTGTAAAAAACGTGGACACTATATTAGAGTCTGTAGGTCCAACCCAACTGTGAATGAGGTCACTGACAATGCAGACGGACTTTTTCTGGGTGAAGTGGATCAAGGGGAGGATCCGTGGCTGGCAGACATAAACGTGAGAGGAAATAAAGTGACTTTTAAGTTAGATTCCGGAGCGGACGTCACAGCGGTTTCTGACCAAACATTTGAAATCTTCAAGAAGAAAAATGAACAGTTGGAAAAGGCACAAAAACCACTCTACGGACCGGGTGGAACTGCACTAACCGTGTTGGGGTCTATGACAGAGACTATTACATACGGTAACAAGAGCGCTACTGAGAAAATCTATATTGTCAAAAATCTGCGCATGGCACTACTGAGTAGAACAGCTTCCGTGAGACTGAAACTAATTGCCAGAGTTGACACTATAGACCAAGAGACAGTGAGAAAAGCGTACCCCAAGTTATGCGATGGACTTGGGCTTGTTCAAAAGCCATACACGATTAAACTGAAACCTGATGCTAAGCCCTTTTCGCTCAAGGTGCCAAGGCGTGTGCCACTGCCGCTCATGGGTAAAGTGAAAGAAGAGCTCGAGAGGATGGAAAAGTTGTGAGTCATCAGTCGCGTGGAGCAGCCAACAGATTGGTGCTGTGGCATGGTTGTAGCTCCCAAAAAGGACAAAGAAAAGGTGCGTATCTGTGTGGACATGACACCTTTAAACGAGTCAGTGTGTCGCGAAAGATACATCCTCCCGTCTGTGGACCAAACGCTAGGCATGCTCACAGGTGCTCAGTATTTTTCAAAGCTTGATGCAAATATGGGATTTTGGCAAATACCACTGTCTAAAGAGTCGGCCTTTCTCACCACATTCATTACGCCATTTGGCAGATACCACTTCAACCGTTTGCCATTTGGTATTTCCAGTGCTCCTGAACATTTCCAAAGCATGATGGTAACAGAGGTTACAGCGGGTCTCGACAGAGTCGTCTGTCACATGGACGATATCCTGGTCTGGGGATCCACCAAGGAGCAGCACGACGCAAGACTGCACGCTGTCTTGAAGCGCGCGGAGAAAGCCGGCGTTACGCTGAATATGTCAAAATGTGAGTTTGGCAAAAGAGAGGTTAAATTTCTTGGGTTTATTGTTTCAGCAGAAGGAATGAGGCCAGATCCAGACAAAACCCAAGCTGTTCAGGACATGAAAGAGCCAAGCAACGTGAGTGAGCTCAGGAGCTTTCTCGGAATGGTGAACCAGCTGGGGAAGTTCATTCCGAACCTTTCTGAAAAGGACAAACCATTGAGAGACTTGCTTTCAACAA
Source organism: Pholidichthys leucotaenia (assembly GCA_020510985.1). Classification (NCBI taxonomy): domain Eukaryota; kingdom Metazoa; phylum Chordata; class Actinopteri; order Cichliformes; family Pholidichthyidae; genus Pholidichthys; species Pholidichthys leucotaenia. The sequence continues at coordinate 208,134,179 of CM035839.1, forward strand.
AGAACATGTGGTACTGGGGGCATGAACAACAAAATGCGTTTTGTAATCTCAAACAAGAACTGTCCTCTGCTCCTGTATTGCAGCTCTATGACCCAAACAAACCACAGAAAATATCTGCAGATGCCTCTTCATACGGATTGGGGGCAGTCATGCTACAGAAAGAGAGAGACGTGTGGTCACCAGTTGCTTACGCTTCCCGATCATTGACACCTACAGAGCAGCGCTACGCCCAGCTGGAAAAAGAAGCGCTGGCTCTCACGTGGGCCTGCGAAAGATTCAATGACTTTATCCTGGGTCTGCACTTTGAACTAGAAACTGATCATAAGCCACTAGTGAGCCTACTGGGAGGACAAGCTTTGGATGCGCTTCCACCGCGTATACAGAGATTTCGTATGCGCCTAATGAGGTACTCATACACTATAAAGCACATCCCTGGCAAAAGTCTCACCACTGCCGACACGCTCTCACGCTTACCGCTTACAAACAGTGTTACTCACACAGACACAGATCTTATGGAGGACACTAACATTTATGTTGACTCTGTGCTAGAGGGACTCCCTACAAGCAGCAAATATCTTGCAGATCTCCAAGAGCAACTGCAGTCCGACAGCGTCTGTTCACAAGTCATGAAATACTGCACAGAAGGCTGGCCGGATCGTAACCAGCTACAGGGAGCGGTGAAGCACTACTAGTCTGAGAGAGCCGTTTTGAGTGTGCATAACGGACTACTACTGAGAGGCACAAGGTTAGTTATCCCTGCTAACATGAGAAATGCAGTTTTGGACAAGATACATGAGGGCCACCAGGGGGTGGTTAAATGTAGAGAGCGCGCCCGTCAGGCTGTATGGTGGCCAGGTTTAAGCAACCAGATCAGTGAAGTTGTACTCAAATGTAGACAGTGCATACAGGAAAGAGTTAATGTGAGAGAGCCTTTAATGCCCACAGATTTACCAGAAAGGCCATGGCAGAAGTTGGGAGCTGATTTGTTCACGCTACAAGACAAAAACTACCTGTTATTAGTGGACTACTTCTCTAGGTATATAGAGATTGCCCAGCTCAGCCCAACTCGCTCTGCCAATGTCATTGTGCATTTAAAGTCTATGTTTGCACGTCACGGAATACCAGAGATACTGATCACGGATAACGGCCCGCAGTTTGCAAGTCAGGAAATGGAAGACTTTGCAAAGGAGTACTGTTTTGAGCACGTGACCAGTAGTCCCAGGTACCCCCAAAGTAACGGTGAGGCAGAAAGAGCTGTCAGAACAGTCAAAAACCTAATTAAGAAAGCCAGTGATCCATACCGAGCACTGTTAGCCTACAGAACCACAGCGTTGGCAAATGGCTACAGCCCAGCGCAGCTTCTCATGGGGCGTAGACTTCGTACCACCCTGCCAATGCTTCCAGAGGCCTTGCAGCCATGCGTGCCGAATCTGCAACAAATTCGTCACGTGGAAAAGGAGAGACGGATGAGACAAACAGAATGTTTTAACAAAAGACACAGAACGAGAGATTTGGATAAACTGTTACCCAGAAACTCTGTTTGGATTACAGATGCAAAAGCACAGGGCACAGTGACATCTGTCCACAAAACTCCACGGTCCTATGTCATCAGTGGACCACAAGGGACAATCAGGAGGAATCGCACTCATCTTGTGCCTATGTCGATACCAAAGACTGAGATGGAACCACAACGGACCCAGTCAAATGGAAAAGACACTCCTACAGAAACTGTTTCTGAGCCCAATGCACAGGGAACACCAGGTGTTGTTAGAACCAGGTCTGGTAGAGAAGTGATAAAACCAAAGAGACTGGATCTGTAGAGTTGCATGTTATAGATTTGTAAAAGGGGTCAATTGGCTTCAGTAAGGGGGATGTGGTGTAATCTAAGTATTACACATGTGGAGCCAGTAGGGGGCGACACAGACCGGATGTTGTCAGGAGTACAGCATGATAGATACTGGGAAAGTTAGATGAGCTAGCGGCTATCTCCCGTTATGATAGCACTTACCGGGAGTGCTCTCTCCTTTTGTTTACTGAGACGTGGCTAACTGAACTAGCAGCAGATGCTAACATTGAGCTGGAGGGTTTTCACACGATACGAGCTGACCGAACACCAGAGAGTGGCAAAACTAGGGGCGGTGGAGTGATCATGTATGTTAACAACAACTGGTGCAGACCGGGACATATCACTGTTAAACAACGACACTGCAGCAAAGACATTGAGTTGCTAGCTGTTAGCATGAGGCCTACATATCTCCCGAGAGAACACTCACACGTGATCTGCATTGTTGTTTATGCAAATCCGACGGCGAATGCTGGGACAGCGCGTGACATCATCCATTCAGTAACCAGCAGGCTGCAGACAGAACACCCAGATGCTCTTCTCCTCATCTCAGGCGATTTCAACCACGTTTCACTGTCTCCCATTCTGCCCACTTTCACCCAGTATGTCACATGCCACACTAGAGACAATAAAACACTGGATTTGTTCTACGCAAACACTAAGGAGGCGTACACCTCATCACAACTCCCCCCACTTGGGAGATCGGATCACAATTTGGTTCATCTCCGACCGGTGTACAAACCCCTAGTGCACAGACAACCTCCGGCCATGCACACTGTGGAGTTATGGTCTGAGGAGACAATGGACACTCTAAAGGACTGTTTTGAAGCCACTGCCTGGAAGCAGCTCTGCGATCCACATGGTGAGGACATCGATGGCCTCATTCACACCTTCACGGGCTACCTCAGCTTCTGTGTGGACAAATCCGTTCCCACCAAGACCATACGGCGTCACTCAAACAACAAACCCTGGATCAACCCTGAGATAAAAACACTTCTGAGAGAGAAGAAGAGGATCTTCAGGTCGGGGAACAGGGAGATGCTGAAGTCCGTACAGAGGGAGCTGAGGAGAAAGATCAGAGAAGGCAAGGACAGCTTCAGGAAGAAGATGGAGGACAAGCTGCAACAGAGCGACATCAGCGGGGTCTGGAGAAACCTCAAAACCATCTCGGGGCTCCAGAATACCTCCCCCCAGGCCACGGGGGGCAGGGAGTGGGCGAACAACCTGAATCTGTTTTTCAATAGATTTGACCAACCGCCCTCCCCCCTGTCTGCACAACAACCACTGCTGCCTCTAAGAAATCAAGTCCTGCTACCCACTCCCCACTCCACCGACACCCCCCCCACTCCCAACACACAGCCCCCCATCCTGACCCTGACCAAGACCCAGGTGAGGACGGAGCTGAGGAAGATCAAGGCGAGGAAGGCGTCGGGACCGGACGGCATCAGCGCAAAGCTCCTCAAGTCCTGTGCAGACCAGCTGTGTGGGATTGTGACGTATATCTTCAACATGAGCCTGAAACTGGGGAGGGTACCACAGCTGTGGAAAACATCTTGTGTGGTACCTGTACCAAAAACTTCCCACCCCAAGGACCTGAACAGCTTCAGACCGGTGGCCTTGACATCCCACTTGATGAAGACCCTGGAGAGACTGCTCCTTGCTCATCTCCGCCCCCTGGTGGAACCAGCGATGGATCCACTCCAGTTCGCCTACCAGCATGGCATTGGGGTGGAGGATGCGGTGATCTTCCTCCTTCACCGTTCTCTGTCCCACCTGGAGAAGCCCGGGAATATGGTGAGGATCATGTTCTTTGACTTCTCCAGTGCTTTCAACACCATCCAACCGATGATCCTGAAGGACAAGCTGCTGCGCGCAGGGGTGGACCAGCACCTGTCATCATGGATCCTGGACTACCTCACGAACCGGCCTCAGTTTGTGAGAACCCGGGACTGTGTTTCCGACACGATCATCAGTAGCACGGGGGCCCCCCAGGGAACGGTGCTGGCTCCCTTCTTGTTCACTCTTTATACTGCGGACTTCTCACACAACACAACACATTGCCATCTACAGAAGTTCTCTGATGACTCTGCGATCGTTGGTCTCATCTCCAGCGGAGATGAAGCTGAGTACAGAGGGCTTATCCAGGACTTTGTGGACTGGTGCCATCGGAACTGCCTCCAGATCAACGCGAGGAAAACTAAGGAGCTGGTGGTGGACTGCCGCAGGCATGGGCAGCCCCTCACAGCACCAGTAAATATACAGGGAACAGACATCGAGATGGTGACATCCTACAAGTACCTGGGTATTCATCTGAACAATAAACTAGACTGGTCACACAATACTGACGCACTCTACAAGAAGGGACAGCGCAGGCTGTTCCTGCTGAGGAGACTCAGGTCTTTTGGTGTACAAGGGGCGCTGCTGAAGTCATTCTATGACACGGTGGTGGCATCAGCCATCACTTTTGGAGTGGTCTGCTGGGGCAGTGGCATTACTGCAGCCGATAGGAAGAGACTGAACAAACTGATTAAGAAAGCTAGCTCTGTCCTGGGGCAACGCCTTGATCCGATGGAGGAGATAGGAGAGAGAAGGACGGTGGCTAAACTGTCATCTCTGCTGGAGTCCGAGTTCCACCCTATGCAGGACATACTGGATGCACTGAGGAGCTCATTTAGCAGCAGACTACATCATCCCAGGTGCACAACCGAGAGGTTTCGTAGGTCCTTCCTACCAACGGCTGTCAGACTGTACAACCTAAGCAGGGCTGCTCGCAGAGATAGCAAAAAGACGTAACAAACTAATATTTTTTTTTTTTTTTTTGAATGCAAAAGATGCAATAGACTTTCACAATGGTCCTCTCCGGCATACAACTAGGAACATACCGGTCGCTATGGAGGGTGAGAATATGTATGGGCACATAATCATACCATGTAGGATAACTAAATAGACGGTTATGCTGTTTCATCCCACCTAGCAACAATGCTCTGCACTGTGTGTGTTTATATATTTACATATTTATTCCATCTAGCTACAATGCTCTGCACTGGGTGTGTTTATATTTATATATCTATATATTTATTCCATCTAGCTACAATGCTCCGCACTGTGTTTTTATATATCTACATATTATTCCATCTAGCTACATTGCTCCGCACTGTGTGTGTTTATATACTTGCATATTTATTCCACCTTGCTGCAATGCTCCATACAGTGGGTGTTTATATATTTACATATTTATTCCATCTAGCTACAATGCTCTGCACTGTGTGTTCATATATTCATATATTTATTCCATCCAGCTACAATGCTCTGCACTGTGTGTCTGTGTGTGTGTGTGTGTATATATATATTTTATAGTAATATGTACATATGTATATTAGCTGCTCTTGCTTGCTTGTTTTTTCTTGCCTTCTGATTGTTGCTCTGAGTGTTGCTATCCCTGTGCTGTTGCAATCCTGGAATTTCCCCGTTGTGGGACTAATAAAGGCTTATCTTATCTTATCTTATCTTCGATATTAATATGGCGGAGTTCGTGTGTTAATGTGTTGCAGCCAGTCAATAAAGGAGGCTCCGTGTTCACCCAAAGCAGCAGTCTTTATTTATAAAAGAACCCAACACAACAATTTCCTTTCTTTTAAACTCAACAATTTTTTCTGTAGGGCGTCTCTCCCTTTCTGATCGTCTCACTTGCGTTTCGACTTGAGATGATGATGATAACCCTATCTTGTGTGTTTCAAGATCTCCAATTATTTCTCCTATTCGTGTCTCAATTTCTCGTCTTTTTAAGTCGACAGATTCAGTTTTTAATTTCTCTTCCAACTTTACTTTCTCATCTTCTAGAGCTGCAAGTATTTCCTCTAATGTACCAAACTCACTTCTGCTCTGCTCCATTTTCAAAAAATGATTTGAACTAACACTTTTGGAATTTTACAGTGAATGGAAAGTTAGAAAACTGCTGGGAGAACATACAATAGGAAACAATTCAATTCAATTCAATTCAACTTTATTTATATAGCGCCATTTCACAACAACAGTCATCTCATAGCACTATCAACTGTAGGGGGGAACCCCCACAGTTGCAGAAAGACCCCAGCAATCAGGCGATCCCCTGTGAGCAAGCACTTGGCGACGGTGGAGAGGAAAAACTCCCTTTTAACAGGAAGAAACCTCCAGCAGAACCAGGCTCAGGGAGGGGCAGTCATCTGCTGCGACTGGCTGGGGGGTGAGGGGATAGAGAAGAAGAAAAGAACAGACATGTAGAGAGCAAACAGCACGATGGGGACTCAATCTATGGGAGAGAACAAACAGATGTTAATGACCAGCAAAAAAAAATATTTCATAGAGAGTGAGGAAAGGAGTGAGGCCCAGTGCATTACTGGAGGTCCCCCGGCTGACTAAACCTATTAGCAGCATAACTAAGGGAGGGTTCAGAAACACATGATCCCTCCCTAATTGTAGGCTATATCAAAAAGGTAGGTTTTAGCCCTATTCTTAAAAACAGAGATCGAGTCTGACTGCCGAATCCAGATTGGCAGCTGATTCCACAGGAGAGGAGCTTGATAACTGAAGGCTCTGCCTCCCATTGTACTTTTGGAGATTCTAGGTATTACAAGTAATCCTGCATTTTGGGAGCATAGTGCTCTGTTAGGATAATACGGTAGTATCAGATCTTTGAAATAAAAAGGAGCCTGATTGTTTAGAGCTTTGTAAGTAAGATGAAGGATTTTAAACTTAATTCTAAACTCTATGGGAAGCCAATGAAGGGAGGCCAGAACCGGAGAGATATGATTTCTCTTTCTAGTACCTGTTAAAACTCTTGCTGCAGCATTTTGGATCAGCTGAAGACTTTTTAAAGATGTTTTAGGACAGCCTGATAATAAAGAATTACAATAATCTAATCTCGAGCTAACAAAAGCGTGGATCAGTTTCTCAGCATCACTCTGAGACAAGATGCTCCTAATCTTGGCAATATTACGCAAATGATAGAAGGCAGTCTTAGAAACAAATTTAATATGTGAATTGAAGGACAAATCCTGATCAAAAATAACTCCAAGGTTCCTCACAGAGCTATTAAGAGAAAGAGTAACCACATCCAAACTGAAAGTTTGATTTGGAAAGGAATTTCTAAGGTTTTTTGGACCAACAAGAATGACTTCAGTCTTATCTGAATTTAATAGCAGGAAATTACAAGTCATCCAAGCTTTGATTTCCTTAAGACAGGCTTCTAACTTGGCTAATTGATTACTATCATCTGGCTTCACTGACAGGTATAATTGTGTGTCATCTGCATAACAATGAAAATGTATACAGTGCTTTCTAATAATGTTGCCTAACGGAAGCATATATAAACTAAAAAGAGTAGGGCCTAGCACAGATCCCTGTGGAACTCCATGACTAAGCTTTGAGTTGAAAGAAAACTAATTATTTACATGAACAAACTGGAACCTATCAGATAAATAAGATCTAAACCATTGCAACGAAGTTCCATTAAGTCCAACATAGTGTTCTAATCTATCAAGTAGAATATTATGATCGATAGTATCAAAAGCTGCACTAGGGTCTAAAAGGACAAGTACAGAAACTAGTCCATTATCAGATGCAATGAGGAGGTCGTTAGTGACCTTCGCTAAGGCTGTTTCAGTACTATGATGGATTCTAAACCCAGATTGAAACTCTTCAAGTAAACCATTTCCCTGCAGGTGGTCAAATAATTGCGTAGCAACAACTCTTTCTAAGATTTTTGAAATGAAAGGGAGATTAGAGATTGGTCTATAGTTAGCTAAAGCTCCTGGATCTAGCGTTGGCTTTTTGAGTAAGGGTTTAATTACAGCCGTTTTAAAAGCCTGCGGTACATGGCCTAAAGTTAATGAAGAATTGATTATATGAAGAATAAAGCTACCAATAAGTGGGAAGACTTCTTTAAATAACCTGGTAGGAATAGGGTCTAAAAGACAAGTTGAAGGTTTGGATGAGGAAACTATTTTGTCTAACTCACAAAGGTCAATTGGAGTAAACTCATCAAGACAGACATCAATAGAAGGAGTTGTAGTAGTTATAGTATTTAAGTTAACTGTGGGAAGAATCTGATTGATTTTATCTCTGATGGATGAAATTTTATTATTGAAAAAGTTCATAAAGTCCTGACTAGTAAGCTCTAAGGGAATGCTAGGATTGACAGAGTCCTGACTCTTTGTTAACCTGGCTACAGTACTGAAAAGAAACCTGGGATTATTCTTGTTCTCTTCTATTAATGCAGAGTAATAACTCGTTCTAGCTTTTCTAAGAGATTTTTTATAAATTAAAAGATGATTTCTCCAAGCTAAATAGATTTCATCTAAATTAGTAGAGCGCCATTTTCTTTCTAATTGACGAGTCTTCTGTTTTAAGGTACGAGTTGACAAGTGACACTCTTCAGTTATTTACAACACTTCAAGAATAGCTTTTACTTCTGTTTCTTTTCTCAATTTAACTTAGGAATTAAAAAGTTCCAAACTGAAAATATACCATCTAACCTGGTACCTTAAAGGTGTTGTGACCTTTTGCAAACTGCATTGTCCATAAATGTTGCTCTGGTACCTCTTCTGTCCGGCTGAATGTCCAGCGGATGTGGGAAGAAGCATGCACGTCTTTTATTTGCTCAGCAAACAAAGCTCCGGAAAAGCGGTATTAGATGGATGGATGGATGGACAAAGTCCTTGAAGCATGGCCCTGCAGGAATCTTGCTGCTTGCTCCTGGATTAGGCACGTTTTTCACTATAACCGCTTCCAAAGTCTTCTTCTAGGTCAGAAAACCACGCTCCAACTGATGTTGACAAGTTTTTTGTTTATTTTGCCACAGCAAATCTTTGCCCTTAAACACCGTGAAAAACTAAAAATACAGACATAAAAAACATGAATACAAAATAAATTATAACACTTAACAAATGTGCACGGTGGCGCAGTGGTTAGCACTGCGGCAGCACAGTTTACCCTTGGCCGGGGGATTGTGGGGATCGTGGGATCGTGGGTTCGATCCCAGCCCCCTACCAACAGTGATCTGTGTGGAGTTTGCATGTTCTCCCCGTGTTCCGTGGGTTTACTCCGGGATTTCTCCGGTTTCCTCCCACATGCCAAAAACATGCATGTTAGGTTAATTGGCTGTTCTAAATTGTCCCTAGATATCTGTTTCTTATAGGCCCTTAGAATAGAGGGTTAGTATTAATGAAAGCGCTTTGAGTGGTCTTTGTGACTAGAAAAGCGCTATATAAGTGCAGGTTAGTTAGTTAGTTAGTTAGTTCATAAACAAAAATAATCACATACCGTGTGTGCCTTCTGCCTAGAATTTAGGAGTTGTTAATCATGTCACAAATTTCCCAAACAAAGTCCTCTTTCCGCATCTGATTCTGGACAGCCTCCAGCAGCCATGTGACTCTTCTAATCAGGCATGTGAACAGCGCATGCCTACCACCCATTTTTGCACCATATCAGGTCCGTGTCTGCCGCTGTTTGCCTCACAAACACGGAGGACATTTAACAGTCTGGCTGCCTGCAGGAAAAACACTCCGTCCTCTCTCCCGACGCTCGCTCACACAATAGCACTGATAGGCGGGGCGAGACACCTGCACGAGCCCCCTTCACGAGCTCTCCGACTCACCCGCGAGCTTGGCAGCACAAGTGCATATGCGCCGCGATATGGAGGGACTGTAGGCGGAGAAAAGGACACTGCTAATGTCCGAAACACTGGTGCACACACCCATAAACAAACATTATTTCAGAAAAAGAACCAAAAATACATAAACCTTTTCACTGTGACAGCTACACTTGCCAAGAAGTATTTGGTCCAGTTTTTTTTGATGACCAGATCCCCTGGTTTTGACATAATGTCTGGCCCAGGAAACACGCACGCAGGCTCAGGATAGATTTAACAGCTTTGTTCAACAAGCAGGTGTGTCTGAATGGATGTGTGAGGTATGTGTATGTGATGGGGGTGAACGCCGATGCGCAGGAAGCAGAGCAGTGCGCCGTACAGCCGGACAACCCTATAGAGAGAGCAAAGGACAAGGGTAAAGGGCACCACACCTGGACAGGGATAATGAGTAGTGTGTTGCTTACTTGTGGGTGCAGGTGGCTGGCATTGGCCAAGGGAGAAGCACGGAAGACAGCGTCCTGCAGAGCCTGCGACGATGGTGAGGATTGGGTGGCGATGACGGGGGAATCCGCCGCCCGGGAATCCACCTGTGCACAGGGGTGAAGACTTGGAGAAAGGTAAGGTATGCTTACGTAGGATTGAAGTCTCGCTGGTAATCAGGGGTTGATACACGAGCGAAGAAGTGCTGATGCGAACAAACGGCTCCAGACCGCTGCACTGGGCTGAGTGGGCTAAATAGCCTGCTGCTGACGAGGCGCAGGTGTGCGCGCAGCTGAGGCAGCTGATGAGCGGCGAGTCGTGACAGTACTCCCCCCCCTAGCAGCGCCTCCTGGCGCTGGTTTGTCCGGGTGCGCCCGGTGGAACTCCGAGATGAGACTCCTGTCCAACACCAAAGAAGAGCGCACCCAGGACCTCCACTCAGGGCCGAATCCCTCCCAGTCCACCAAGTACTGCAGCCCGCGACCTCGGCGCCGGGAGTCCATGATGGAGGCGACTCTCCAGGCCGGGTGGCCGTCGATCATCATAGGCGCGGGCGGCGCTGCGGGCGGGGGACAGAGGGGATCGGAGACAAAGGGCTTAATCTTGGACACGTGGAAGGTGGGACAAATGCGGAGGGAGGGGGGGAGGGCCAGACGCACAGCCACTGGGTTAACAATTTTAGAAATGGTGAAGGGGCCAATGAAGCGTGGGGCCAACTTCCTCTTTTCAGCCTTAAGATGGATGTCTTGAGAGGCCAACCAGACCTGTTGACCCACCTGGTAGGCAGGGGCCGGTCTCCTGTGGCGATTTGCCGTGGTGCTGTTGCGCGTCGCCGTGCGTAAAAGCGCGTCGCGCGCCTTGGTCCACAGCCCCGACACCGTCTCAGGTGCGCTTGGATGGAAGGAACCACCAGCTCAGCCTCCTGCTCCGGGAACAAAGGTGGATCATAACCCAAGGACGCCTTGAAGGGGGACATCCCTGTGGCGGAAGACCGAGCCGTGCTGTGGGCGTACTCTACCCAGGCCAGGTGCGTGCTCCAGGAAGACGGGTTGGAGGAAGTGACGCAGCGTAGGGCAGCTTCCAGCTCCTGGTTGGCCCGTTCGCACTGCCCGTTGGATTGCGGGTGTTGACCGGAGGAGAGGCTAACTGTGGCCCCCAAGGTGTTGCAGAAACACTTCCATACCTCTGAGACAAACTGGGGCCCCCGATCTGAGATGATGTCCACCGGTATCCCGTGCAGCCTGACCACGTGTTGAACCAGAAGGTCCGCTGTCTCCCGTGCTGTTGGAAGACCCCGAAGTGGCACGAAGTGGGCGGCTTTGGAGAATCGATCCACGATGATCAAGACAGCATCATAGGTGTTAGAGGTCGGGAGACCGGTGACGAAGTCGAGGGCTATGTGAGACTAGGGCCTGCCAGGGATCGGCAGGGGCTGGAGCAGACCCGCGGGGGGAGAATTTCCTGACTTGCCGATGGCACACACAGGACACACCCGGACGTAGTTGGTGGCGTCCTTCTGCAGACATGGCCACCAGAAGGAACGCTGGAGGAGATCCACTAGCCGGGATACGCCAGGGTGACAGGCGAGTTTGGAGGTGTGGACCCAATGGATGACCTCCCCCCGGACAGAAGATGGAACGAACAGCCTTCCCTCCGGTCCGCCGCCAGGGTCCGGTTCGGTCTCCTGCGCCCTCCGGATCTTGTCCCTGATGGTCCAGGAAATTGCCCCTACCACGCACGAGCTGGGCAGGATGGTATGACCCGGCTTCTCTGACGTCTCAGGGGCAAACTGCCTGGAGAGGGCATCGGGCAGGCCGTTCTTGGAGCCAGGGCGATAGGTGATGGTGAAGCGGAACCGGGCAAAGAACAAGGACCAGCGCGCCTGGCGGGCATTCAGACGTCTGGCAGATCGAAGGTACTCCAGGTTCTTGTGGTCCGTCAGCACCACGAATGGTAACGCAGCCCCCTCCAGCCAGTGGTGCCACTCCTGCAGGGCGAGCTCGATGGCGAGAAGCTCCCTGTCCCCGACGTCGTAGTTCCGCTCGGCCGGAGACAGACGCCGTGAGAAGAAGGCGCAGGGTCGCTTGACCCCATCGGTGGGTGATCACTGGGATAGCACCGCCCCCACTCCCGTATCAGACGCGTCGACTTCCACCAAACACTTCAGTGCGGGATCGACCTGGGTCAGGACTTGGGAGGAGGAGAACTCCGTCTTCAACGCCTGGAACGCCGCAGCAACCTCTTCGGTCCAGCGGAAGGGGTTCTTGGGGGAAGTGAGACGGGTCAGCGGGGCAACGATGGCACCGAAATTAGGCACAAAACAGCGGTAGAAATTGGCAAACCCAATAAATTGCTGGACCTGCTTCCTGGAGGTCGGCGTGGGCCATTCAACCACTGCTTTAACCTTAGCGGGATCAGGTAGGACCTGATTGTGTGAGATTACAAATCCTAAGAAGGAGGTGGTCTTGGCGTAAAACTCACACTTCTCGGCTTTGACGTACAGCCTGTTCTCCAGCAGCCGCTGCAAGACCCGCCTCACATGACTCGGTGTTCCTCCCGTGACCTGGAGAAGATGAGGATGTCATCCAGGTATACGAACACGAAGAGGCCGAGGAAATCACGCAGGACGTCATTGATCAGGCGTTGAAATACAGCAGGGGCGTTGGTCAGTCCAAAGGGCATCACCAGGTACTCGAAGTGCCCACTAGGCGTTCTAAAGGCTGTCTTCCACTCATCCCCCTCCCTGATCCGGACGAGGTGGTATGCACTGCGGAGATCCAATTTAGTGAACCAGGTCACCCCCTGAAGGGAGTGGAAGGCAGTGTCCATTAGTGGCAGGGTGTAACGGTCCTTCTCCATGATGTCATTCAAGGCCCGAAAATCGATACATGGGCGGAGAGACCCATCCTTCTTTGACACGAAGAAGAACCCTGCGCCGAGCGGAGACGAGGAGGGACGGATGATTCCCGCATTGAGTGACTCCTTGATATAGCTATCCATAGCTTCTTGCTCCGGCGCTGACAAGCTGTAGAGGCGTCCGGAAGGCAGGGGCGCCCCTGGGCGGAGGTTGATGGTGCAGTCGTAGGGCCGGTGAGGAGGAAGAGACATCGCCCTGGACTTGCTGAATACGACACCCAGGTCATGGAACTCCGAGGGCACCAGAGAGAGATCCGGAGGCGTGGCGTCCTTAGCCGGGGGAGGAGGAGACGGGGCGCAGGCTGCGGATTGTAAACAGGTACCCATGCAGAAGGAACTCCAGGCGGCAACTCTTCCTGTCTGCCAATCCAGCACGGGGTTGTGCAGACACAACCAGGGGTACCCAAGGATGACAGGCGACACAGAGGAGGACAGGACGTACAGGGTGAGGTCCTCTCGGTGGTTACCAGAGATTATGACAGGGTGACAGAGTGATGATGCAACTGAGTTAATAAAAATTACACTGATACTTCAAAAAATTGAATAAAATGCTGTTTATCTGCCCTCAGGCATCCCAAAAAATAAAAGTAAAACCCCAAATTTCCTTCTACCCTGCTAGCAGGCAATTTAACCCAAAATAAGTAAAAAATCTGGCAATTGAAAATGTTGACTTTAAAAATAGGAGAATATCTGCCAATAGCCCAAAACCCATAAAAAGAAACTGTAAAAAACTTCCTAAAAATAAAGGCAAGCTTTGCAAAAATACCCATATATATATATATATATATATATATACAGTATATATATATAAAATTTTCTCCCTTCTCACTCACTCAGACCAACCATTCAGCAGTGATCTCAGACACAAGGGCCCACCACAATACTTCACACATACACATGCAGCTCTCTTTCACTCCCTGATTCACTCAAGGTCACAGCTAGGCACCCGCGCACACATGCAAGAGACAGCCTTGAAATTACTTAAAAGAAGCTTGAAAGGGCAGATTTGGCAACCTCACACTGTAACATAGATAGATAGATAGATAGATAGATAGATAGATAGATAGATAGATAGATAGATAGATAGATAGTTTATTTCGAACAAAAAAAGTATAACAAAAACAAACAAATGACAAATGCAATAAAGTAACAGTATACACTGTTCGAAAGGGAGAAGGAAGAAGTGAACACTTATTAATTCCATCTCCTCTTTTCCATAAATACATCCATGTGAATTATATACAAATTACCACCTTTAAGACCCCAAGTAAACAATTTACTGTATTTTTTACAAATCAACATTAACACCCATCCATCCTAACATACATTGATGTCCATACATCAAAACCAGCCTCAAACAACACAGATATACACAGTGCAGTCCCACCCACCATTCCATAGTGTCCCATAATGTCTCAGAGTGAACATAATGAATCGTACATATAAATACTACCCTTCTAACATATATCCTTTCAGCAAATAGTGTTTATACCTCTTTTTGAATTGATTTCTGTTTGTACATAGTTTCAGTTCCGGCTCCAGACTGTTCCACAAATCCACCCCACAGACAGATATGCACATACTTTTCTTGGTTGTTCGTATCTTGGGTTTTGTAAAGTTTAAGTCTCCTCTCAAATTATGATCATTGTCTCTTTTTTAAATATTTTTTGTATATTAGTTGGGAGTTGATTATTAATTGCCCTGTACATTACTTGTGCTGTCTTAAATTTAACTAAATCGATGAACTTTATGACATGTGACTTTGAAAACAACGAATTGGTATGGTCTCTATATCCTACATTGTTTATTATCCTTATAGCTCTTTTTTGTAATGTGCATATTGACTGTAGGTTGGTCTTGTAGGTGTTTCCCCAGACTTCTACACAATAGTTAAGATAAGGTAAAACAGTGAATTGTACAATAAGACCAATGATTTATAGTCCAAGATGTGTCTTGTCTTCCCCAGTATGCCTATACATTTTGCTAACTTGGCCCGGATAAGACTGATGTGAGGTTTCCAGCAGATTTTATTGTCTAGCGTCACCCCCAGAAACTTATTTTCCTATACTGTTTCTATTCTGGTATCATCTATCGTTACCATTATTTCACGATTTATTTTATAATTTCCAAACAACATAATCTTTGTTTTTTTTAGATTTAGAGATAATTTATTTTTGTTGAACCACTGCGTTAACTTTTTCATTTCAGTTGTGACCATCTCTAAAACCTGCTGCAAATTCTCACCAGTGCAAAGGATATTTGTGTCATCCGCAAACAAAATAAATTTCAGAATTTTTGATACTTGGCATATGTCATTTATATACAAAATAAAGAGTTTGGGTCCCAAAACTGACCCCTGGGGCACACCACAAGTGATGTCCATGAAGGGTGATTTGTGCTCACCAATTTGTACAAATTGTTGTCTGTTACTTAAATAACTTTCCACCCAACTCAGTCCGACCCCTCTTATCCCATACCTTTCCAGTTTCCTTAGTAGTATTCTGTGGTCAGTGGTGTCAAAAGCTTTCTTTAAATCTATAAATACTCCTACAGCAACCTTTTTTTTAATCTATACAACTAGTAATTTCTTCTATAAGTTCGATCAGTGCCAAAGATGTAGATTTATCTGCTCTAAAACCATACTGGCTATCTGTAAGGAGGTTGTGTTTTTCAATGAAATCATCCAGTCTCTTAGTGAAGATTTTTTCAAGTATTTTGGAGAATTGTGAGAGTAAAGAGACTGGCCTGTAATTTGTGAAGCGATGACTGTCTCCTGTTTTGTATAGAGGTATTACTTTTGCTATTTTCATTTTGTCTGGAAATGTACCAGTTTGAAATGACAGGTTACAGATGTGGGTGAGTGGCTTAACAATTCCTTCAATTACTTTTTTCACTATTGTCATGTCAATTTCATTCCAGTCCGTTGATTTTTTGTTCTTAAATTTACTCACAGTCTCGATAATTGCCTTTTCAGTAACTGCACCCAAAAAGATTGTGTTTGAATTTCTATCTTCTATTTCATTCACAGAACCACTGTTGTTTGTTTCTGGTGTCACTATTGATTTTGCTATTTCAGGACCAACGTTTACAAAAAAATTTATTGAAACCACTGACCACATCTTCCATATTATTTATCAAATTGCCAAAATATTCTGGATAATTAGCATTCTTAGGTCGATTACTAATAATCCCATTGAGTACTTGCCATATTCCTCTTATGTTACTTTTGTTATCCTCTAATATTCTGTTGTAATATTCTTTCTTACAGGTCCTCATTATATTAGTAAGCTGTGGAAATGTGAAAGGACGAGGCAGAGTTTATCTCACGAGTCAGGTTTATTCACATTCTCCAACATCAACAATACAGAAAGAGGAAGAAACCAGACCTTCATCCCTTTTTTATACCCCAGGAGCTTCAAAGCTCCAGTCACAATGCATTTAATCCACAGTAACCATGCATCCCTTTCAGATCTTATCACCCCCACCCCAAAGTCACTGGCAGCCAGGAAATCCCCCACGGCCATCTCTTTGCATACCATAGACCACATTTCACATCCTCCTGTTATCTCCGAGGAGGCTCAGTCCTTTGTTCATCTGAGACGTGGAGCATACAGTAAGCATACAGTGATATACATATGAAGCATAAGGTGATATACATTTGTGCATATGAAACCCACACGTGTCCCACATGACCCCCCCCCCCCACACGTCTAAGATGTAACAACGGAATAACAGTCAGCCTGTCATGATAAAATCATTACACATCAGCCCACGTGTTGCTTGGGCCTCAGTCTCCTCCCGTATCTGCTGTAAGCCGGCTTCAACACTTCCGTGGCGCCATCCTGCTGGGGGGCTGCTGTCTGAGGGTGAGAATTGTTAGTCAATCCCTGTGGGTGTTCTGGGGGACGTTCTCTAGGGGGTCTGCCGCGCCGAGGAGCCCTAGCCAACAGCACATCGTCGTCCGCCACCACAAAGGCGGGTTTGAGCCTGTTAATGCCAATCTTCTCCTTCCTGTCCCCCAAATCTAGCAAAAAATGCTTATCCCCTGTTTCCAGCACTCTAAATGGCCCATCATAAGGTGGTCGTAATGGCGGGCGATGGGCATCATGTCTGACAAAAACAAACTCCGCGTTTTTTAAAGCCTTAGGTATAAAAACGCACGGAAAACTGTGGTGAACAGGGCCAGGCAGCGCGCCCGATTCTGTGCCACGCTGCAACTGCTGAGTCGGGGAACATTCTGGCGCAGGATTATCTGGGAGAAACTCCCCGGGCAGCCGAAGTGGCTGCGCAAAAACTAGCTCTGCCGGGGAGGCTTCTAAATCCTCTTTAGGTGCAGAACGCAACCCCAATAAAACCCATGGTAGCCTGTCCACCCAATTTGCATCCGTAAGCGACGCTCTGAGAGCCGCTTTCAATGACCTGTGAAAAAGTTTGCATAACCCGTTAGCCTGCGGATTGTACGCGGTTGTGCGGTGGATCGTTACCCCCAGGCTGCGGGCCATTGCTGACCAAAGTTCTGAAACAAATTGAGGGCCTCTGTCGGACGTAACGTCCAACGGGACTCCAAAACGCGCTACCCATGCTGTTAAAAATGCGCGCGCCACCTCCTCGGCTGTGGTTGACTCAAGTGGGACCACTTCCGGCCAGCGCGTGGTGCGGTCTACCATTGTCAGAAGGTGTGTGCACCCCTGTGACGGCGGAAGGGGGCCTACGAGGTCCACGTGAACATGATCGAACCTCTTAGCCGGGATGTGAAACGGCTCCAAAGGAGCTCTCGTGGGCCTGTGTACCTTGGCTCGTTGACAGGCCATGCAGGCTGCTGCCCACTCCCTAACTTGTTTGCGTAGGCTCGGCCATACAAATTTCTCTCCCACCATTTTGACCGACGCGCGCACTCCCGGGTGCGCCAGATAATGAATCGAGTCAAAAACGCGGCGGCGCCACGCGGCGGGTACCACCGGACGCGGTCGCCCAGTGGAGACATCACAGATTAGGGGGAGCATACTGTCTTGCAGCACCCTGTTCTCCAGTCTTAACCCTGTTGGTCCAGACTGGAGCGCCCGCACGTCCGCGTTGCTAACCTGATCCGCGGCCATGGCTGCATAATCTACCCCCACGCAGACTGGAGCCGCCACGGCGCACGAGAGGCAGTCTGCCACTACATTAAGTTTAGCCACCACATGCTGGATATCGGTAGTAAACTCTGAGATCGCAGCCAGCTGTCTCTGCTGCCGGCCCGACCACGGTTCTGAAACCTTGGCCATTGCGAAAGTCTGCGGCTTGTGATCAACGAACGCGGTGAAACGGCGTCCCTCCAGCCAGAACTGGAAGTGGCAAATGGCCATGTGGAGAGCTAACAACTCCCTGTCGAATGTGCTGTATTTTCGTTCACTATCGCGCAAAGTCCTGCTGAAAAAGGCGAGCGGTTGCCAAGCCCCGGCTACATGCTGCTCCACGACCGCCCCTATGACCACATCTGACGCGTCAGTAGTGAGCGCTATGCGGGCCGTTGGGTCTGGATGTGCTAACAACGCGGCGTTTGCCAGGGCTGTTTTGACTTCCGAGAATGCTCACTCTCGCTCCGGAGACCATTCAATTTTATTTGTGGGTTTTTTTTTTTTAGTGCGGCATATAATGGTTGCATGAGCTGCGCTGCACGGGGGAGGAAACGGTTATAAAAATTCACCATTCCCCAAAACTCCTGTAACGCTTTGACCGTTTGTGGCTGGGGAAAATTTGCTACCGCGCGGACTTTGTCAGGCAGAGGAACCGCTCCTTCTGGAGAGACGCGATGCCCCCAAAAAATCAATCTGCGTCACCCCGAACTGACACTTCGCTGGGTTGATTATTAACCCGTGCTCTCCCAACCTCCGGAAAACTGCCGTGAGGTGGTTTTCGTGTTCGTCTTCTGACACGCTGGCTACCAAAATATCGTCCAGGTAGACGAACACGAAGGGGAGATCGCGCAACACCGCGTCCATCATGCGTTGGAACGTCTGCGCCGTGCCTTTAAGCCCAAACGGCATGTGCAAAAACTCGAATAGACCGAATGGAGTTATTACCGCTGTTTTGGGTATGTCCTCAGCGCGTACTGGGACCTGGTGGTAACCGCGTAGCAAGTCTATTTTAGAAAAAATGCGCGCCCCCGCCAAATAAACTGAAAAATCTTGGATATGCGGGATTGGGTAGCGGTCATGCGCTGTAGCGTTGTTCAACCTGCGGAAATCTCCGCAAGGTCGCCATGAGCCATCAGCTTTCGGGACCATGTGAAGCGGTGAAGCCCATGGGCTTTTCGAATGCCTGATGATGCCCAACTTTTCCAGGTTGGCGAACTCCTCACGCGCTATGGTCAGTTTAGCTGAATCCAAGCGCCGGGCTTTTGCAAAAATGGGCGGTCCGGTGGTAGTAATAAAATGTTCCACCCTGTGTTTAGCCATGGACGCCGAAAATGTTGGGACCGTGAGTGTCGGGAACTGAGTGAGCAGTGTGTGGAACTTACCACTTGCAGCTGTGACGTTGGCTTGTGCTGTTGGCGGGGCCACTTGAGCTGTACAGGGAATAGAATAAAAAGAGAGTGCATTAACCAGGCGCCTGTTAGCAAGATCAACCAACAAACCATGTGAGCACAGAAAATCAGCCCCTAACATATTGAAATTCACTGCAGCTATGATGAAAGTCCACTCAAATGTGCGGCCGTGTAGGGACAGAAGCAGAGCCCTCTCACCAAAGGTCTTAATCCCCGAGCCGTTCGCTGCTGACACCCCGGGACCACTGGAAAGCGCCAGCCGATCAGCGGAGGAAGGTGTGATGAAACTCAACTGGGAGCCTGTGTCCACGAGGAAATGCCTCCCCGAGCGCGCATCCTTCAAGTAGAGCAGCTTGTTCTCTTCCCCGAGGGCCGCAGCTGCTACCGACCCAGCTGCTACCGACCCCCGGTCTTGGCGTTTCCCAAGCGCTTGAAATTGCACGGTGGTATACATTTGCGTGCCTTCTCTGCAAAGCGGCGATGGTAGAAACAGAGGGTGTCTCCTCCGCGATCCTTGGCCCCCGCCGCCGCTGTCATTGGTGGGTCTGCTACCGCCGTCTCTGGCCCCTCGCCATCTCCGGCTGTCGCGCCGCGCTCCGTCGCTGCTGTGGTGGCCGCGCGCTGTTTGCTGGCGTTGAGAATCCGGTGCGCCTCCTCGGCCAGCGCGCGGAAGTCCCGCCGGGCCAACAACGGCGAACTGGCCAGGGTCGCTCTCGTGGCCGACGGTAGGGTTCTCAGCAAAATGTGGGTGAAGAGGAAGTCGTCGCCGTCTGAGCCCCTCAACCTCAGCATGTCCTCCATCAGGTCAACGGGCGTGCCATCTCCCAAGTCGTTCAGAGCCAGGAGTCTCTCCGCTCTCTCCTGGACTGAGAGAGTGAAGTGCTGGATGAGCGCAGCCTTCAACGCGCCGTATTTGTCGTCGGCCGGTGGCTTCACCAAAAGGCTCTGCACATGCCGAGCCGTGCGGTTGTCGAGCTTGGCAATTACATGGTAGAATTTCGTCTCATCTACTGTTATCCCCTGGAGGGCGAACTGTGCTTCGACCAAGAGGAACCAGGAGCACGGGTTGTCTCGCCAAAAGTCCGGTAGCTGGACGGTAGCGGCATACGCCTGGCTGGGAGCTCCTGACCCGGCTGGTTCGGGGGAATTTCTTTCACTCATCGTCTTAGGGTCACCAGTGTGGAAATGTGAAAGGACGAGGCAGAGTTTATCTCACGAGTCAGGTTTATTCACATTCTCCAACATCAACAATACAGAAAGAGGAAGAAACCAGACCTTCATCCCTTTTTTATACCCCAGGAGCTTCAAAGCTCCAGTCACAATGCATTTAATCCACAGTAACCATGCATCCCTTTCAGATCTTATCACCCCCACCCCAAAGTCACTGGCAGCCAGGAAATCCCCCACGGCCAACTCTTTGCATACCATAGACCACATTTCACATCCTCCTGTTATCTCCGAGGAGGCTCAGTCATTTGTTCATCTGAGACGTGGAGCATACAGTAAGCATACAGTGATATACATATGAAGCATAAGGTGATATACATTTGTGCATATGAAACCCACATATGTGTCCCACAAAGCTTATTTTTATATCTTTTATATTTGATCTCAGCTTCCACCGTTCTGCATTTAATGAACATGGATTTAACATTTAACATGATTTAACATGAACTCTCTTGTTCTTCTCTTTACCGCTGTGAGAACACAATTCGCTTTTTCCCCATTATGACGTGCAAACTCCCAATTCACCACTTTATACATAATTTTTAGCATTACCCCGTGAGCTAATAATCACATAACAATCCCTTTACACTTCACAAAACCAGAAAAACAATGGACAAACACGACTTCAAACCTTTGTGGCACTTCTACTTCCGCCTCCACGGAAACTTTTTCTTGCCAGGACAAACCGTATAACACAGAACAATCAGACTGCAGTAATTTTTAAACCAGCACTATTATTTAAAGGTTAACCCTCCTTATACCGGTTCACTTAAATCAGCGCTCACTGCGATGTTATTAGAGATTCTTGCACCGATTCCATCAACGTTCACTACGATCTCATTGAAGCCTCTTACGTCAGTGGTTCTGTGTGTTAACAACACCACTGAGCTCCCACCTCATTGAACCTGAACTGGTCCAGACCAAACCGAACTAAACCTACGGCTACGGTGAGCAGAAACGTACACCAGACTTTGCGGTGTCAAACGCTCAGCTTTTTTCCTTTCCTGAGCCACATCGCCCAACCGGACTGCTTTGGACCACCCCTTGTTCGGGCTGCGGCAAACACAAACGCTCAGACTTTGCGCTCAGTTTCACAACACAAACATACACGTATCATTTAACCCACTGGGACTCAAACCCAATGTCCATAAGCTTAACAACACATAAATAATACTCACATTTAAATTCTGCCTGTAGAGTTCTAGACCCGTCACCCAGTCCGTTTCAGCGCCTCATTCCGAATGCCTTCACTGCAGTAACACTGAGCGTGTTGGGTTCAGCCTGGGAAGGTCATTTGTCAGCTGTGCACTTGCTGAAATCTGTCCCACTTTGAAAAGGAGAAAGACATTCCCTCCTTTCCAAGATGTACAGTAATTCAGCCTTTCAGTCACCATTCATTCCATTGTTATCCCTAGCTCTGAGGTAAGAGCTTGTAGCATCATTGTCTCCTCAAACCAAGACAGAAGCTCACTTCTCTCCATTTTACAGGAATTTCACTTTATTCCTTATACAGGAATACCACTTTTCTGCATTTACAGGGATATCACTGGCTTTCATGTCGACTCATCCAGGCCTCTTCCAGGCCTGACAAAAGATGTTTGCTTTCCCAGGACCCCAATGTAAACAGTTGCCTCTTGCAGAGATTGTAAGGATCAGAATTTGCTTTTAAAGGATCAAAGGAACATAAACTCGGGAGACCAGACCTCCAACATGAACACTGCATTTGGATAATGTACCCTTACAGGAAACAATGCTCTTAAAAATGGGTCATAAACCGCTTAATCCGACGGGTTTATAGTCCCCGATGCTGTCCAGGTTTCCTCTCCAGATACCATGGACCTAAAGGAAATCATCTACAGCTCAACAGTACCTCCTAGCGGATACCTACGGAATGTGTTTTCAGTATGTAGGATGACTTTTAATTTGTTCTAAACATTAAGTTTCTTTCAGCTTATCCTCTGGATCCTAAGGACACTGAAAATCATCCCTCTTTTATCACCAACCATGGTTTGCTGCATGGTTTGCTGCATTTTGATCTAAATGTGAATGCATGTATTATAATTATGTATAAGAAATGTTATATTCATGAGTGTTATTCAAACAAATGTAATATTGGAGTAATGGTATAAATGCATGATCATCAAATATTAACCAAGTCATTTAATCTAGTTAGATTTTATATTGAGCACCTAATGTCATAAGAACTGACTGAGTGTTGATTTTTCTCTGCAATTTCATGGGTTGGTGTCTTCGTTTGAATGGCTGCTCTCAAACAAAGAAATGTTCTCACATTGGATGTCAGCCATTTCAAACTGCTTTTGAAAAAGTCGATTGGTCAGTCTTGCGATTGACATCATCATTTTACGACCCGGCGAGGTAACTTTAAAAGACAGAAGTTAGATTTGAGTTTTAGATTAATAATAGAAGAAGTAAAGTAACAATGTAACAAGAACAGCAAGATAGAGAATGGTGAGAGAATTAAGAATTAGAAACACAGAAAGAAGAAAGAAAGAGATTTTGAGAAAGATTAGGAACTAAATTAAGATTAAAGAAGCAGAATAGTAATCTAGATCTCAGAAGAAGATTTTATTCCACCGTTTCAAGGTCCTGTGAAGTTTTATCCTATCTAAACTGTTCGTTGTGAAGTTTGTCAAGTCTTTCGTTATTTTCTGGTTACTGAGGAGAAACCACTTTTTCTTTAGAATACGTTCTTTTAGAGAATCAAATTCTCAAACTTTTTCCTTCACCTCAGAAGGCATTCTTATCCTAGTAAATGTTTTTCTCATTTTTTTTATGACTTTTCACGCCGTTAAAGTGGACCTTTAATTTTCCTAATTTAAAGTGAACAGAGACTGAGAAGTTTCTCCTTCAGTTTTTTTGGTCTATCCCGCTACAAGAAACCTCAAATTTGGATTCTTTTCCAAGGACTTTTCATGCCACTCGGGGATGATCACTCTGCTGCCCCCGTCCTGAACGAGCCCCCGGCTGGGTCAACACTCCTGACTGCTGTGAGGGAGCATTGCAGCAGCCGCTTCCTTCCGATGTCCCGATCCTGAACTCAGCCGGCATCGACCCGCTGAACACGTGGACCTTCAGCTGTCTTGTGAGTGAGGCTCATTTTACTATCTGCTGGGTTAAAACGTGATGTCCTAACAATTAAATTACAATTGAATATGGCCCGTATTTCAGGGCTCAATTAGTCTCTCAGCCACAGGATAAAGCTATAAACTGAAGGAAAACTCTTAGTCATTTTTAAGTAACTGCCCTTAAATTTTTGTAGATTAATTCAGAAGTCATTTTTAGATAATTAGCTTATGAATTTTCCCCATAAAATTGTGTTGTTTTGTTAAAACATTTCAGCCTCATTTACCGTTGAAACATAAGTCTGGTTCCTCCTTGGTTCTACAGAGGTGTAACGCTGGATTTTATGTTCAGGAATCCAATATCAGTTGATGTGATATATTATGCTGTCATCATTTAAATCTGTTTATTCATCATTTGAACGCCATGCCATGTAACCTGAATGAGTTTAATAAAAGGGTGAATGAGAGAAGTTGAAGCATTTTTCTTTCGCATATACATGTTTTCTAATCACGGCAGGACAAGAACTCACTGAAACTTTGAGACTGATTCATTAAGTAATTGAAGGTACAAAATTAATTAAAATTAGAGTTAATATTATTGTCCGTTAGGACTGGTGCCCCCTTTTACGAGTGCTTTTATTTAATTTAGCGGGTGTAGAAGTGACGGTTTAACTCTGCCCCCTTTCACACCCACTATTAAATAAAATAAATAATTCCTGTACCTTATGACAAATATTTTATTTAGGCAATTCATTCTACAAGCTATAGGCTTATAATTATTGGGATCTGATTAATCTTTCCCTGGCTTTAAGACTGGTACTATAACTGATTGTTTTCATGCTCTTGGAATCGTCCCAGTTTCCCAAACGTTATTAAATGACTTTAATATGGTTTGAAGTGCACTCTCCTCTATGTGCGACAACAACATCCTATAGCATATGCCATCCTTCCCTGGTGAAGACTGCTTCGTTTTCAGAATAGCCCTTTTCAATTCCGATAGACTGAATGGCAAATCTATTGTGTCCCTTGAAGTATTCTTCCTTATGTTTATATGAGGGTGTTGAGATAAAGTGCTTTCCCAGCTTTGTCTAACTGTGATTGGTAGGTTTTCTGAACTATGAATCGTCACTAAGGTTTTTGCCAAAAGTTCTGCTTTGTCTATATTAGTGATAGCCATTTCCCCATTACTCTCCTACACTGGTATTTTGTATTCTCTTCTAATGCCACTTATTTTCTTAATCATTCCCAAAATTTCCGATAGCTGTGTTTCTCTTCCTATAGTACTACAATACAGTCTCTAAAATAAACACTTAGCTGTTTTGTTTTCCTGACGATTGCCTGACAATGTTTGTACTCAATCTCTGCTTCCAACGTATGATGCTTTTTCACCTGCCTGAAAGCCCTATTTCTATTTTTAATAGCTTTATTACAATTATCATCCCACCAAAGAAGATTCTTTCGTTGTCTATAGCCTGTACTTTTCGGTATTGTTTGATTTGCTGGCTCTGTTATAATCGCACTAATACTTTTACTAAATTTCTCCCCATCAATAATGTCCAAACTATGTAGCTGCTCACATCTAGTCTTACACAGATATTTAAATTTATCCCAATCTGCCTTATCTAATTTCCATCTTGTGCCAGACTGTATCCCTTCTTCCCCACTTCTAGACCAATTTTAACTCTTATTGGGTAATGATCCATACCATTAGCTGACCAACTTAACCCTTAGATGCATGACCAACCAAATCCAACACTCTTCCATGAGTGTGGTCAAAATAACCCCAACTAGAATGTGTGTGTTTTATGCTGTAAACTTAAGAAATTTCTTTCATTTTGGTTAAAGATGATTATTTTTATTATATTTTGGGTGATTATTATTATTATTATTATTATTATTATTATTATTATTATTATTATTATTATTATTTTAAATTATATTTTGGTCAACAAAAGAAGGGGACAGCTTGGGGTCATTTTTGACCCCACAAATGGAAAAGTGTGGTACTGATACAAAAAAATGCAATTAAAAAAATATAACAATTAGATACAAATCCAAATGGCCTCATGTCAAAGACAACCTATTTGAGGAATACATGGAAGATTAAATGATAAAAAATTAAAATTACAAAGATATTGCAAAAAAGCCAACCGCTCGGGCATTTTTAACCCCTGCATCTAACAATACTTACACTACCGCTCAAAAGTTTGGGGTCACTCAGACAATTATTTTGTGTTTTCCATGAAAAGTCACACTTACTTACCACCATGAGTTGTAAAATGAATAGAAAATATAGTCAAGACATTGACAAGGTTAGAAATAATGATTTGTATTTGAAATAATAATTTTTTCCTTCAAACTTTGCTTGAAGGAAAGTGCTTTTCTTTCAAAAATAAGGAAATTTCTAAGTGACCCCAAACTTTTGAACGGTAGTGTACATTGTCCTCACTGTATACACTGTATTGTCCTCATCTGCTTACCCTCTCTGTTTACCCTCGGCATCCAGTCTGAGATGCTAATTGCATCGTCTACAGTGTTACTGATAACTGTGGTGAGATTCAAAAGGGGACAGCTGGGGAAAAGCTTCTGGTCATTTTTGACCCCACATATGGAAAAGTGTGGTACTGATACAAAAAATGCAATTACTTAAAAAATATAACAATTTTTGAAGATTAAATGATAAAAAATTAAAATTATAAAGATATTGCAAAAAAAAAAAAACAACCGCTGGGGTAATTGTTACCCCTCTTATGCATCTAAGGTTAATACCTCCCAAGATGTGATACCTGCAATAGCATTTGAAACCAAAGTTAGGTCTAACACACTTTTTGTGTCTAGATTACTGCTGAATCTAGCACCTTTCCCATCATTCATGCATACTTACCCCGTCCTCTAAAAATTCCTCAATTACTGTGCCATTTATATACTCTGCCTGGTGATGTTAACCAGCACTCAGCCTGAATCATGCTTTGAGCTCAGCCTCAAGTGATTATTTCTGCTTTATCGTGTTTTTGATCTTTGCCTGTTAATTGGATTTATCTGCCTGCCTGCTTCTGTTCTCTGTGCCCTGATCCCTGCTTGCCATTGGATTCCGGAATTAGACTTACAGACTGGATTTGGATTTCCTTGGATTGTGCACTTTCCCTTTCACCAAAGTAAGTCAACTTTGTTATGTATTAGAAAGAGGGAGTCGGAGTCTCATCCATGCAGCGAACAACAACCCTTTATTACAGAATACACAAGTATATAAGCAATAGGCCGTGCCCGCCTGACGTCATGCCAGGGGTGGGTACGGCAGCACACACACACTACCACACTTACTACATCACAATTCCCCTCCACCTTACAAAATGCAAACCACACACACAATCAAGACCCTCCCCAATTTAGTAGCCAAATCAGGCACTAAGGAACAAAGAATCATGAACTGTAATAAAATATCCTATCATATTCACACAAAACAACTAAAATTGGACCAAGTCTCTTAAAACACATAAAAAAAAATCCCATAACACACCACATACTGTACATACTCTCATGCATACCAGCAATATACTATACTGTATGTACATATTTACACTTTAATGTTTAAGTTATACCAATGTCCGTTGGCAGCTAAGGGTAAAACCGGCCCGGGGCCCAGGACAGCCCCAAACCATCCACTCCCTTGGCTGCCGAAGATAAGCCAGGCTTGGAGGCCCCGGGCAGCCCCACGACGTGCATGCCCCTGGCCGCCATTGGCCCCCAGGATCAAAAACAATCTCTCCCGCGAGAGTGTCCCTCTTCATCATCGCCTGCTCCTTTTCCCAGGACCTGCAGTGCTGCTGTCCGGCACACCGTCCCTCTAGGCTCGTCGGTCCGCCCCCAACCACCTTCAGCACCTCCATCATGGCTCCAGCTACTCCAGCCCCCTGTGGCTAAAATCCAGGGAAACCCAAAGCCTGCTCATCAGCGCCACTCGCCGACCCAGGCACCTCGCCGCTGCTCTCAGCACCCTCGTCCCAGGTGCTCCGCTGCGCTGTCTCCATGCCCAGCCATAGCTGCTCTCTCCCGGGGCTCACAGCATTGCTTTCGCTGGTGTCAATTCCCAACCCAGGCACCTTGCTGCTGCTCCCAGCACCTTCGTTCCAGGCGCTCTGCTGTGCTGTCTCCATGCCCGGTCGTAGCTGCTCTCTCCGGGGGCTCTCAGCTTTGCTCTGATCAGCGTCACTCTCTGACCCATGCGCCTCGTCGCTGCTCCCAGCACCCTCGTTCCAGGCGCTCTGCTGTGCTGTCTTCATGCCCGGTCGTAGCTGCTGTCTCCCCGGACTCTCAGCTTCACTCTGGTCAGCGTCACTCTCCGACCCATGCGCCTCGTCGCTGCTCTCAGCATCCTCGTCCCAGGTGCTCTGCTACGTCAACTCCATGTCCAGCTGCAGTTGCTCTCCCTCGGGGCTCTCAGCGTCACTCTCGTTGGCTCCACTCTCCGACCCAGGCGCTACGTTGCTGCTCTCAGCACTCTCATCCCAGGCACTCTGCTGCATCATCTCTGCGCCTGACTATCACTGCTCTTCCCCGGGGCTCTCAGCCTCCATGGTCCCGCTTACTCACTGCCTAGCCTCCAGCTGCGGGGATGACTTCTGCTGCTCTCCCTCTTCGCTGTTGTTGCACACCGTGCCGTCCAACACATCGGCACTCCGGTCCTCCACCTTCCTGTGCTTTGCAGCTGGCCCGCCGTCTTCAGTGACCGGGGACTCTCCCTCTTGCAGTTCTGGTCCCACCACAAAGTCTAGCTGGCAGCTTGAAGCTCTCATTTGGCGCACAGTTAGCTTTGCGGCTAACCTGCCCATAGGCATTGAATGGGACATTAGCTTCTCCAAGCTAACTAGCCTAGCCACTCTTGGCGCCAATACTCCCGCCACCCACAGCTTCGTAGTCCTCGTCTGAGAAGAATTTGGCCAGCCACTCGACAGCCTCCTCATACAACTCTGTCTCACTCAACATACCGAGAATTCTTCGGCCCTCTGCGTCAAGATGGTAAGCCAAAAGCACTCATCGTCGTCTCCCATCGAGTCTGCTTAGGCCTAGTGCCCCGATGTAACCCTCAAACATAGCCCTCCACTTCGGCCACAGGATCACCGGCTCTCCCGTGTACTCCAGAAACAGCACTAGGGGTTGAGGTAGCCCATACGCTGCTGTAATTATTCTCGTCGCCAAAATGTTATGTATTAGAAAGAGGGAGTCGGAGTCTCATCCATACAGCGAACAACAACACTTTATTACAGAACACGCAAGTATATATACAATGGGCAGTGCCCACCTGATGTCATGCCAGGGGCGGGTACGGCAGCACTCACACACTACCACACTCACTACACCACAGACTTACCACTGTTATCTCCTCAACTCTTCACTTTCACTCCCCAGCATTCAGGCCTGGCCAGCCTGTCACCAACTATCCCCTGGAAACTCCCGAGAAGCACCGCAGCACCTCTCCCCCTGGCAACCTGCTTCCCCAGCGAGGAGGTTCTCCACCAGCTCCCAGCCATTCTCCTCTGCAGAAGAGTAAGCACAAAGAAATCAACTTAAAACCTCATCATACTGTCTACCAATTACAGTATCTCACAAAAGTGAGTACACCCCTCACATTTTTGTAAATATTTCATTATATCTTTTCATGGGACAACATTAAAGATATGACACTCTGATACAATGTAAAGTAGTCAGTGTACAGCTTGTATAACAGTGTAAATTTTTGCTGTCCCCTCAAAATAACTCAATACACAGCCATTAATGTGTAAACCGATGGCAACAAAAGTGAGTACAACCCTAGTGAAAATGTCCAAAATATGCCCAATTAGCCATTTTCCCTCCCCGGTGTCATGCGACTCGTTAGTGTTACAAAGTCTCAGAAGTGAATGGGGAGCAGGTGTGTTAAATTTGGTGTTATCGCTCTCACACTCTCTCATACTGGTCACTGGAAGTTCAACATGGCACCTCATGGCAAAGAACTCTCTGAGGATCTGAAAAAAAGAATTGTTGCTCTACATAACGATGGCCTAGGCTATAAGAAGATCGCCAACACCCTGAAACTGAGCTGCAGCACGGTGGCCAAGACCATACAGCGGTTTAACAGGACAGGTTCCACTCAGAACAGGCCTCGCCATGGTTGACCAAAGAAGTTGAGTGCATGTGCTCAGTGTCATATCCAGAGGTTGTCTTTTGAAAATAGATGCGAGTGCTGCTAGCACTGCTGCAGAGGTTGAAGGGGTGGGGGTTCAGCCTGTCAGTGCTCAGACCATACACCACACACTGCATCAAATTGGTCTGCATGGCTGTCATCCCAGAAGGAAGCCCCTTTTAAAGATGATGCACAAGAAAGCCCGCAAACAGTTTGCTCAAGACAAGCAGACTAAGGGCATGGATTACTGGAACTATGTCCTGTGGTCTGATGAGACCAAGATAAAC
The DNA here is from genome assembly GCA_020510985.1 of Pholidichthys leucotaenia. NCBI lineage: Eukaryota > Metazoa > Chordata > Actinopteri > Cichliformes > Pholidichthyidae > Pholidichthys > Pholidichthys leucotaenia. The sequence goes on from CM035839.1 coordinate 208,164,328, forward strand.
TTATTTGATTCACATGGTGTCAAACGTGTGTGACGGAAAACAGGTAGGAGTACAGAGACAAGATGTGTCTTGCCTACAGTCAAGCATGGTGGTCTGAGTGTCAGGGTTTGGGGCTGCATGAGTGCTGCCAGCGCTGGGGAGCTACAGTTTGTTGAAGGAACCATGAATGCCAACATGTACTGTGACATACTGAAGCAGAGCATGATTGGAAACTGGGCTGCAGGGCAGTATTCCAACATGATAACCACCCCAAACACACCTCCAAGACGACCACTGCCTTGCTAAAGAAACTGAGGGTAAAAGGTGATGGACTGGCCAAGCATGTCTCCAGACCTAAACCCCATTGAGTATCTGTGGGGCATCCTCAAACAGAAGGTGGAGGAGCACAAGGTCTCGAACGCCATGATGTTGTCATGGAGGAGTGGAAGAGGATTCCAGTGGCAATCTGTGAAGCTCTAGTGAACTCCATGCCCAAGAGAGTCAAGGCAATGCTGGAAAATAATGGTGGCCACACAAAATATTGTCACTTTGGGCACAATTTGGACATTTTCACTAGGGGTGTACTCACTTTTGTTGCCAGCGGTTTAGACATTCTCGTGAACATGACATGTTGAGTTATTTTGAGGGGACAGCAAATTTACACTGTTATACAAGCTGTACACTGACTACTTTACGTTGTATCAAAGTGTCATATCTTCAGTGTTGTCCCATGAAAAGTGTTGTCCTCCCTGTCTCCACCTCATCCATAGTTTTAGGTTACCCATAGCTTAGACTCCATAACCCAACCATCGACTGGGAGAAGGGGGCTATTAGTTCCTGGAGCCCCTTTTGCATGTCTGCCTGTCTCCAGTCAGCCGCCTGTTCCCCACACATCCCCTTTTCACCTCCTATTGCTGAAATCCCTGATTTATCCAATGTGCCCTCTATCTACCATGACCTGGCACCCATCTTCAGTAAGACCAAAGCACTGTCCCTCCCTCCCTATCGACCCTATGACTTTGTTATTGAGCTCCGACAGGGGGCGTGATTGTCCTCCAGCTGGTTGTACAGCTTGTCAGCTCCTGAAAGAGAAGCCAGGGATAAATATATTAAAGAGTCCCTTAGTGCCAGCATCATTCGCCCCTCATCATCTGCGGTGGGAGTAGGGATTTTTTGTGGGAAAAAAAGATGGCACCCTTTGCCCATGCATTGATTATCGTGAACTCAATAACATTACTATTCTCTTCTACTCATCAATTTGGTCTTTGATCTGCTCCAGGGTTCCATCATTTACACCAAGCTTGACCTCAGAATTGTCCAAATCCGTGAAGGCAATGAGTGGAAAATGGGATTCCATACCCCCACTGGCCATTTTGAATATCTGGTCATGCCCTTCGGCCTCACCAACACCCCAACAGTTTTCCAGCACCTTATCAATGGTGTCCTGCAGGATTTTTTGGACTCTTTTGTTTTTGTTTATCTGGATAATATCCTGATCTTCTCATGCACCCTGGCCGAGCACAAGGTTCACGTGCGTAGGGTGCTTCAATGCCTGCTTGAAAACCAACTTTTTGTGAAAGCAGAGAAATGTGAATTCCACACCACCTCCATGACATTTCTGGAGTTTGTAATTTCGGAAGGTCAGATCAAAACTGACCCAAAGAAATTTTAAGCAGTCAATGATTGGCCCACACCCTCTTCCCAAAAGCAGCTTCAGCAGTTCCTAGGCTTTGCCAATTTCTATCGCAGCTTTATCCAAAACTATAGCACCATAGTCTCCCCGCTAACCCAGTTAAAATCCACCAAAGTCCCCTTTGTCTGGTCCAGTGAAGCTGAGTCTGCCTTCTCCCTCCTGAAAACACATTTTACCAAGGCACCCATCCTGACACAACCTGGCCCCCAAAGGCAATTTATCATCGAAGTGGATGCCTCTGACATCGGGGTGGGGGCAGTCCTTTCTCAACGCTTAGTCACTGACCACAAGGTCCACCCATGTGTGTACTTTTCTCGATGCCTGACCCCTCCCGAGAGGAACTACGCCATCGGTGATCGAGAACTGCTGGCCATGAAGTTGCCGTTGGAGGAGCGGTGACACTGGCTGGAGGGGTCAGTTCACCTGTTCCTGGTCTGGACTGACCACAAAAAATTTGGAATATATTAAAGACGGCTCAACTCTCCCCAAGCCAAGTGGTCACTGTTCTTTGACCAATTTAACTTCTCCCTAACCTATAGACCCGGATCAAAGAACACCAAACCCAATGCCCTCTCCAGACAACTCATCCCTGATGCTGCTGATCCCATGGTGGGCACCATCATCCCAGGCTCCACTATCATGGGAGCCCTCACATGGGAAATTGAAAAGAAGGTGAGGGAGGCCCAAACCACCGACCCAGGTCATGGGGGAGGTCCTCTGGGCCAGATGTTGGTTCCTGCCACCGTTAAAAGTGAGATCATTCACTGGGTGCATGCCTCTAAGTTTTCCTGTCACCCGAGGGTAGCCAGGACTTTCACCATCCTTCGCTGCACCTTTTGGTGGCCCACCATGGATCGAGATGTGCGCAAATATATCAAGGCATGTCCTCAGTGCTCAGCCGGTAAGTCCCTCACCACCCCTCCCGCCGGCCTGCTCCATCCTCTCCCCACCCCTGGCTGTCCCTGGTCCCACATTGCTCTAGATTTTGTCACCGGTCTGTGCCGTCTCAGGGTCATACAATTATCCTTACAGTGGTGGACAGGTTCTTGAAGGCGGCCCACTTTATCCCCCTTCGCAAGCTTCCATCTGCCTTGGAGACAGCCAACCTCCTCATGACCCATGTCATCAGACTATATGGCATCCTGTGCAACATCGTATTGGACCGTGGCCCCCAGTTTGCGTCGCAGGTCTGGCACTCATTCTGTAAGTCCATCGGGACCATGGCCAGTTTGTCGTCAGGATGCCACCCTCAGTCCAACAGGCAGTGTGAGAAGGCCAGCCAGGAGTTGGAGGCATTCCTGTGGTGTGTCACGACCTCGGACCCTTCTTAATGGTGTTCCCTCCTGCCCTGGGTGGAATATGTCCACAATACTGCCACATCTGCAGCCACTGTGGTGTCCCCCTTCGAGGCATCTTTGGGGCACAATCCTCCTCTCCTGCCCATCTCGGATGGAAGAGATCGCTGTCCCCAGCGTCGCTGAGCACATGGAAAAGAAAGAGCTTGGATCCCCAGGTTCTTCATTATGGACGACTTCCTAATCACCACCTTCCATCAGCAGCACCCGGACAATTCCAGAGTAACGCCAGGAGGGGATCATTAAGGGGGAGTACTGTCATGATTCTCTGCCTTCCTGTCTCCCTTTGATTAGGCTCAATGCCCTGCAGCCTTGTTCCTCACCTTCTGCCAGTCAGAGGCCCTTTAAATAGGGTGCTCTCCCTTCACTCTGCCTGGTGACATTAACCTGCACTCAGCCTGAATCATGCTCTGAGCTCAGCCTTGTGTGATTATTTCTGCTTTGTCGTGTTTTTGATCTTTTCCTGTTCTAGACCCTGAGACTGCCTGTTAATTGGATTTATCTGCCTGCCTGCTTCTGTTCTGTTGTGCCCTGACCCCTGCTTGCCACTGGATTCTGGAATTAGCCTTACGGACTGGATTTGGATTTCCTTGGATTGTGCACTTCCCCTTTCACCAAAGTAAGTCGACTTACCATCGTTTTCTCCTCAACTCTTTACTGTCATTCCCCAGCACTCAGGCCTGGCCAGCCTGTCACTAACTACCCCCTGAAAACTCCCTAGCAGCACCACAGCACCTCTCCCCCTGGCAACCTTATTCCCTAGCAAGGAGGTTCTTCACCAGCTCCCAGCCGTTCTCCTCTGCAGAAGAGTAAGCACAAAGAAATCAACTTAAAACCTCATCATACTGTCTACCAATTATACTTATCTGTCCCTCCGCTCTCTCCTCATAGGGTTGCCAGATCCTTGGATTCATCTACATAACACTTGGTCTTGCACATTAAAGTAATAAATATTATTGTTCATTTCTGTTATCGTTTCCACCCATGTCTGCTTTTGGGTCTTATTCCACACACCCTAACAGATACCCAATCTCTATTACAATTTCTCTCAAGCTTAAAGGTTCCTTTTTACTCCTAAGAGAGATGTGAAGCTATCATGAGATTAATTTTAAATATTTTTTTCTGTCAGAAGTTGAACCTGACAAATGTAATGTAGAACATTATACAACTGTATTTCAAATAATTATAAAACATTAGAAAATATAAATATTTTTTCTTATTCTGCTCACCGATAACTGAGTGAAGTACTTGCTCAAAGCACTGCAGCTGTGTCCACTTGTGAACCAGAGATTTATTAAACAAAATAATATTAATATATATTAAACAGAGGTCAAGACCAAATACCCTTTGGGTATTTGGATACTTATTAATATACATTAGAGGGGGAATAACCCATAATAATGGAAACAGAATAAGGGAAAAGCAAACCATATATACATGCTAGAAAACCACACAATTATTAGATCTATTCCACCCTCAAAACACATTTCTAACCATTACCCAAAATTTTACAGACTGGTCACCAAAAATTCATGTTAGGTAGAAATAAAAAGTAGAATAAATAGAATGTTAACCTGAAAACGAGGTAAAGAATAGGGATCTAAATAATATTCTTGTCTTCTTGCGAGAGTAGGTGCAATGCAAATAATCACCATCTGATGCAATTCCCATATAAATATATAGCTGATTCTCCCCAAATCTTTTCTAGGTTATAGATAGACCGAATCCACGTCAGGGCAGAAGTTCCAAAATTCTCTAATGAAGGTAGAAGTTGTTTTCGGCTGCCAGGTTCCTGAAAATCAGGTAAATAAGTCTGCTTTTTTTAAAAAAGAATTAACAAAAAGTACAAACAGTAACGGAAAAAACAGAAATATAAAAGCCAGTATCAGATTTTTATTATGATCAAAATAATAATATCAGCACATGTCAACCATGAAGCCAAAAAGCATCTTAGTTGAGTCTGGAAGAAGCTATTGTCCTCAGTTTTTCAATCCACAGGGCTTCATGATGCGTCCTCTGACCCTCTGTCCACATGGGCGAGTCTCTAGGCCAAAGATGGTAAGATATTAGACTAGAAGAATCTGAGAGTGTTACACCAAAAGGGTGCCACGTCTGTCCACCCCACTACTGTAAAAATGTTAGAATCTAGCTAAAAGGGCTTTCCTAGTCTAGCCCACATAAAGCAGGCCACAAAAGGTGACCAGAAAGCACATGACTGGTCTCAAGTATAAAATGATTGTAAAATGGTGTACTAGCACCCCCATGTGGGTTAAATAGGAATCAGTGCTTCTAAAGGTAAAGAATGTACCACACTGGTTAATTCCCCCACCCTTGGATTTCAGCTCTGGCTAGTGTGTCTTTAAAAATCCTGTCCTTAAAGCAAGTTTAGCGCAAGTGGTTTATTTTTCAACAGTCTCCCCTTCAGTCCACACACTTCTTCCATCGGTGTTGCAGCACTTGGATCCCTGCGATTGAAAAATAAAGCACACTGGGTTAAATTTGACCACTATGAACTTTTCAGCACCCCCTCGTAGTATGAAAATGGGTGATAGCAAGTAAAATTGTGGAGCTTAAGAATTTTATTGCATTATATATTTATAAAAATGGTGTCAAAAAAGTAATTTTGGTTCACATATGTATTTGCTTCTATAGTGTTGTGATCCGAGTGCTGAACTCATCTGCGCTCAGGTTACTCAGTATTTTCCCTTTTTTCTCCCAGATTATTTTGGTTTGATTATTATTGTTCTCCCAGAGCTTTTATTATGACAGCGTCGCGGCTGAACTTCCGGCTGTCAAAGCCGAGCTGGTGCTGTCACAGCTGATCTTGATTTCGGTAATTACGCTCCCCCTTTCCTGTTTGGTTCTGTTTCTTTTGTTATCAGTATTTAAGGAAGTAGCTGAGGCTCACTCCTCGCTGCCACCTACATCTGTGTACCAGGACTGGAGTCCCTATCCCCGGCTCCAGTCTTCCCTCCGAGCATGATTCGTCTTGGCTTTATCTCTCGTGAGTGTTATTCAGTAGTGGCAGGTTCTGTCCTCGCTATGCTCAGGTATTGATGTTTGAGTTCTTTATTTTCTGTCCTAGTTTAATGTATGTGTTTTGCCCCACGTGGCTCTTTACTTTGTTCCTGTGTGCTTTCTTTAATAAAACAAGCAAACTCTCTGTTTGCTTCTTGCGCATCATTAATGCCCTGAAAGGGGCATACATGACATATAGAGTTCAATAGTGGTGTTTTTTACATAAATAAGGTATGAAAATGTGCAGAAAAGCAAGGCAAACATGACTAAACATGTACTATGCACTACTTACCATCCATTGGATGATGTGAGGCTATGTTTCTTATTTGTTATCGAATTTTTTTGTCTGTGTGTATTATGAGGGTCTTTTTTATTTTGATTTATTTAACATTTTATTTATAGGGGACAGCCTCTCTTTTTTTTAAGCATGTCCTATTCACACTTGCACAGCTACCCATTCACACCTGGAAGCTGCCTGGTACAACCAGTCTGACCTGTGGCCACTGAGCAGCTCCACTGGAGCAGTTGGGGTTGAGGGCCTTGCTCAAGGGCACCACAGTTGGTGTTAAGAAGTGTGGGGCAAACACTGCTATATCTGTTCCACCCAGATCTGATCCGGTCACCCTCTGGTTACCAGTCCACATCCCTAACCATGAGGCCACTACTGCCCCACTTGTTTTACTCTTGTTTACTGAGAGTTGCCTTTTACCATTGTATGGCTAGTTTCACATCAGTCAAGCTGACATCTTTTTGTGACAGTCAAAGACACTTTAAGATGAGATAAACCTTTATTAGTCCCACAAATGGAAAATTGCAGTGTTGCAGCAGCAAAGGGAGAGCAACACTGAGCAATAATAAATAAGATAATAAATAAGATTAAAAATGGGTAGAAAAACAGTATATGTACACAGTGCAAGATCATTGCAGTTAAATGGCATTTACAGCATTACAGTTAACTTAAATTACCCCACAATATACAGTATACAGTAGTGTGAAAAAGTGTTTGCCCCCTTCCTGATTTCTCATTTTTTTGTGTTTGTCACACTTAAATGTTTCAGATCATCAAACAAATTTAAATATTAGACAAACATAACACAAGTAAACAGAAAATGCACTTTTTAAATAAAGGTGTTTATTATTAAGGGGAAAAAAAATCCAAACCTACATGGCCCTGTGTGAAAAGTGACTTCTCAGTGTATTTGGTGTGTCCCACATGGGGTGGGACTTGGACTACAGAAGCAATGACAGCTTAGCCACCATCTTCCTCTCTCCTATCTCCTCAGCTGGATCGACGCGGCGCCCCAGAACAGAGGCTTTTTGATCAGCCACCACAGAGTCGTGGAAAATCTTCAGGAATGCTCCCTGCACTCCAGAAGACTCGAGTCTCCTCAAAAGCAACACCCTGCTCTGCCCCTTCTTGTAGAGCACGTTGGAGTTGTGTGACCAGTCCAGTTTATTGATTATACTGTGTTCACAAATTTAGTTAATTGACCTTATAATATAGTTTATAAAAAAGTTTTTTGTTTAGTGAACTAAATGGTACTTTGAGTTAGGAAAACTTAATAATATGCATTTCACTGCATGCTAAAAATTAAGTAGGTTCAAAATGAAACAGCCAAAGAAATGGAGTAAAACCAAAGTAAAAAAATGTCAACATACTAAACGTATCAGACCTAATTAAGTAGCATTTAATGGATAAATCCATCCATCCATCTTCTAATGCTTAATCTTTTTCGGGTCATGGGGGGCTGGAGCCTATCCCAGCATCTTTGTGTGAGAGGAAGGGTACACCTGGACAGATCGCCAGTCCATCGTAGGGCCAACACAGAGAGACAGACAACCATTCACTCTCACAGTCATACCTAAGGACAATTTAGAATCTTCAGTTGATGCCAGTTAACCTAACCTACATGTTTTTGGCCTGTGGGAGGAAACCGGAGTACACGGATCGAACCCACACAGGGGGAGAACATGCAAACTCCACACAGAAGGGTCGCCAGTGGTCAGGGGGTGGGATCGAACCCATCCATCCATTCATCATCTACCGCTTTTCTGGAGGTCCGGGTCAAGCAGACAAGCCCAGACTTCCCTCTCCCTGGTCACCTGCTCTAGCTCTTCAGAGAGGATACCAAGACGTTCCCAGGCCATCTGGGAGACACAGTCTCTCCAGCATGTCCTGGGTCTGCCCCGGGGTCTCCTCCCAGTGGGACGAGCCCAAAACACCTCAAGTGAGAGGCATCCAGGAGGTATCCTTATCAAATGCCCAAACCACCTCATCTGGCTCCATTAAATGTGGAGGAGCAGCAGTTCTACTCTGAGCCTCTCCCGGATGACTGAGCTCATTTCAGCTCATGAGAGAAAGCTCATTTCAGCCACTTGTGTCTGCAATCTCATTCTTTCTGTCATTACCCAAAGTTCATGACCATAGGTGAGGGTAGGAACGTAGACTAACCGGTAAATTGACAGCTTTGCTTTAGAGCTCAGCTCCCTCTTTACCGCAACAGACCAATACAACGTCTGCATCACTGCAGATGCTGCTCCAATCCATCAGTCTTGTTCTCCATTCACCCCTCCCCCCAAGGGTCACACACATTCTCCCCTCATAAGACCCTGAGATACTTAAACTCCTCCACTTGGGGCAGGAGTTTGTCGCCAACCCAGAGGGGACAATCCACCGCTTTTCGGCTAAGGACCATGGACTCGGACTTGGAGGTGCTGATTCTCATCCCAGTCGCTTCACACTCAGTAACAAACTGTCCCAGTAAGACCTGCAAACAGCAGAGATGAGATCCTGTGGTCCCTAAACATGACACCTTCCGTTCCTTGGCTCTGCCTAGAAATTCTGTCCATAAAAATTATGAACAGGATTGGTGACAAAGGGCAGCCCTGATGGAGTCCAACTCTCACCGGAAACGAGTTCAACTGAGTCCTGGCAATACAAACCAAACCCTTCAAGTGGCCATATAGAGACTGCATAGCTCGTAGCAAAAAGCCTGATACCCCATACTCTGAAGCACCCCACAAGAGGCCACGGGGGATGCGGTCGAATACTTTCTCCAAGTCCACAAAACACATGTAGACTGGTTGGGCATACTCCCACAAACCCTTGAGGAATGTCACGATGGTAGAGAGCTGGTTTGATGTGTCACGGCCAGGACAAAAACCACATTGCTCCTCCTCAGGTTATTCAGTGCTGCTAAATATAACAGATTCATGATACATTTTTTCACTGTGCATATTAAAATATTTTAACATTACAATTACAGGCAATTTTTTACCTCAACTTATAAAATACTGTTTAGCAAAACACTTTCACAGTACTGCGTACATAATCTTAAAAGGCAAACTTTTTCCATTTTCAACATCACCTCCATCATTCAACTACTGTGTCGTTTGGCATCACTGATAGCAGAAGATCGGTAACAACTGCAGAGAATTTTAGTCCACATTTCTAATTCTGACAGGTCAGTTTCCAAATTGGCACTGTAAAATTTTACATATCGTAACATCTTACCTTAGCCTAAAGTACAACTTAGCAGAATACTATAGTAGTGTCTGTGTGTACTGGCACATCTCAACTTCAACAATTCTCAAGCCAGAACTTCTGAACTCAACTGTTTAACTGCAGCTTATCAATGTAATAATTTACATACCAGGAATTACGTCACATCATCTCTTCGCCTATTTCGCGGGGTTGCCAGGTTCTTTTTGTTCAAGTCCAAACCTGTTACAAATAAAGTCAGTGTTTGCGCCTGTGTCTATCAAGTAGTCATGACACTGCAGTGTATTTGTACAACAGCCCCTATTTTTTATGCTAAGAGGATACCAAGTGAGAATACAAGATGCAGTCAGTAAGGTATTTCTGTACGGAAAAGTGAACTAACTCTCACTTTAAACAGGTGCCGCTGCTCCCAATGGTTTCTCAGTAACTTTGAGTTCTTTACAGATTAGTAGAAGTCAGTGACAGTCATGGAGGCAATGCCAAGTTGACATTTTCCTTGCTAAAACAACCCTGGAATAAACTGAATTATTCCCCATTTGATGACTGTCATTACTGGCATCCCAGACTTATTTGGTTTTCATGTAAGAGTTTTGCACTGCTTTGCTTCTTTCAGGAGTAGACACTGTTATAATTGCAATATTTCAACAACTAGTTAACATAATACCATACATTATAATATTTCATGTCTTTATTGGACACTTCCATTAAACATTCACAGTGCTAGTGGAAAAATTAAGTGCTATGCCAGTGACTTTAATGGTACCCGGTCAAGTCCCCCCATAACTAACTTGGCCCAGCCAGTTTAAGTTCAATGTTTATTTGAAAGGGACAATACATACTAATGAACATTAATACAAATGTAAGTATGCCAGATTTAGCAACACTGCTAATTTGCATCTGTAGTCTCCCAGTGGGTCACAAAAACACACAAACAAACAATCATACACGAGAAGAACAACTGCAATAAAACTGTACAAAGTGCAAGAGTTAAGGTGTTACAAAACAAAACATTCAAATGTCACACGAGTGAAGTACTGTGTATGCGTACACGCACATGCACCCAAGCACCTCGCAGTAACAAGAGACAGCTATAAACAAGAGGCGGGGCATATGTGTGTGACACACGGGCGCATATGTATATATGCGTATGCCGCAGAGCAACCACTAGTTATGGGTACAGTTTTGGTTGTTTAAAAACCTATTTTTACAATGCGTCTTAAAAGTGTCTGGTGTGGTACATTCTCTGATTGCGGATGGTATGTTATTCCAGATCTTGGTGCCCCTCATTGATAGCACAGATTGAGCAAATGTGGTGCATCTGTGGAGGACCTCACAGTCTTCTCTAGTGATCTGGCGGTTGTTCCAGAGACAGTTCTTAGTTTAACATATTCTCCCCGGGGGGGGGGGGGGGGTGCATAGCCATTTAATATTTTATAAATTGAACAGGCAAATTTGAAAATTTGACAGTTTTATAATTTTCAAAAGACAGAAGATTGTATTTTTTGTAAATGTTACAGCAATGATATGTGAGATCTTAATTGTCAAGGATTTTTATGGCTTTTTTGTATAAAGATTCAATAGGTTTGGTTATGGATACATCAGTGAGTGGCCAGTTGGTAAAACAGTAGTCGATGTTTGAGAAGATCATTGCATGCAGAAACATTTTGGCCGCATTAACTGTCAGTGATGGTCTAATTTGTTTAAAATTTCTTTGATTGAATTTGATTATGTTTGAGATTTTTTTGATGTGCTTTTTTAAAGGTTAGTGAGGAGTCTAAAATCATGCCGAGGTACTTAAATTCCTTGACTAATTGCAGCTTCTCCCCTTTTAAGAAGATGTTCGAGTTTGTAATATTCAGTGTTGGGCAAGTTACTAAAAAATAGTAACTAGTTACAGTTATTAGTTACTTCTTTTCAAAAGTAACTGAGTTACTTTTGAGTTACTGTATGATTAAAGTAACTAGCTACTTGGAAAAGTAGCTTTCACGTTACTTTTAAATGCATATTTAAATTATCTTGCACACACAGCAAGATCAAGGGTCCCTGGTTCTCATCTGAAAAAAAAAGAAAAGAAAACTGATGAGAAAAAAAGTCTCATCTTACAGAGAAAAATGTCTCAGATTTACACAAACTATTGTAATCAGTTGAAATTCAGAAATTTACTAGAAATAAAGCTGTGAATTCACAGAGAAAATTTTGGACCCCCTGCCCACGAGCTATATGTTTGACACCCCTGGACCAGCCCATTAAAAATGCATATTTAGATGGTTGCATATCACAACAGCATGTAAATGAATGATCCATCCATCCATCTTCTTCCGCTTAGTCCTTTTCGGGTTGCGGGGTGGGGGGGGGAAGCTGGAGCCTATCCCAGCATCTTTGGGCGAGAGGCAGGGTACACCCTGGACAGATCGCCAGTCCATCACAGGGCCAACACAGAGAGACAGACAACCATTCATTCTCACAGTTATACCTAAGGACAATTTAGAATCCCCAGTTTGATGCCAATTAACCTAACTTGCATGTTTTTTTGGCATGTGGGAGGAAACCAGAGAAATCCCAGAGTAAACCCAAGAAGACACAGGGAGAACATGCAAACTCCACACAGATCACTGTTGGTCGGATGCTGGGATCGAACCAGGATTCCCCGGCCAAGGGTGAGTTGCTGTGCTGCCGCAGTGCTAACCACTCCGCCACCGTGCTGCCCGTAAACAGAAATCACAGATAAATGAAAGTTCACAGCTTAGAAGAAGCTGTTCTTTACTGCAACAAATCACAGTCACTTTTTCTGTGTGAATAAGAAAACTTTAAATGCATTTAATGCATACATTAAATGCAAGCTTCTTGCTCAAAATATACTCATGTTTAACCACAGAGGTAGGAGCTGGTAGGGACTACTCACCGCTCGGACAACAGGTGATCAGGCAGGCCCACCAATAGCCAATGAAACTGTGTATTCATCCCCAGTTGGCAGCTGATGAGGAGGGTGTGTAGCAACTGTAAGTTGTATGATCGTCTATTTACGCTAAAAATATCTATCCATATTAATAAAAGAAGTAACACAAGTAACGCATCTGATCAAATTTCAGTAGCATTACTATAATACGCATTATATAATATAACGCATTACTGAATTTTTAAACAGTAATTTCGTTACACAGCACGTTACTGCAAAAGTAGTGGCATTACAGTAACGCATTACTTTGTAACTGTAACGCGTTACTCCCAACACTGCTAATATTTGATTGTTGTTCATGTAAACAGTTTTTTTAGTGTTTAGTAGGAGACATGAGTTATTTGTCATAAATCGCCCCTTTTAAGGGCTGTTGAAGGACACCAAACGCTCACTGTGATTTGCACATTTATTAACGTAAAGACAGACAAATAGCAACACTACACACACAAATAGTGGATAATGTGGGCGCTGGAGGAGAGCGCGGCTCAATGTCGACAGGTAGGCTGAAGCCTGGGGACGCCGGGCAAAAAAGGGGAAATGACTGACCTGGACGGAGCTCTCCCGTTCTCTTCAAAACAGCAACCCAAAACACTCAGCGTCAGTAACAACCAAGGACATCCAGTAGTATGGAAAGACATGACACTGGGAAAAGGTTGTCGTGCCCTTAAATACTGTTTACTTGATAAGAGGCAGGTGTGGATACATGAGTGGCAAAAGTAATACAATCAATGACAGCTGCGCAGCCCGCGAACCAGTTTGACAGCCGGGAGCTGCGCAGCGCTGTCAAAATAAAGCACTAACCAGAAACCATAATGACACAAGAACAACACAACCCCAAAATGTAAATAATAACACTACACATACAGAATGACAATCATTAAACAGGAACCAAATATAGTAAACAGGAAAAACAATGAAACAAACAGACCGAAAAAGACTAAAGCTGGAGACTGGGCATGGCACTCACCCGTGCCCCAGATCATGACATTATTCAGCCAGTCATGGATTTGGGTCATCACTGCTGTTAGGATACAAATGGCTTCTTGGGTGTTTTTTGCAGGTGTGAATATTACCTTGTCATCTGCATACATTTGTATATGAATTTTTCTGCAAGCATTTGGTAGATCATTTATGTATAGGGAGAATAATATTGGTCCAAGTATGGAGCCTTATGGGATACCCATTTGACATTTCAAATGTGGTGATTTGACACTGTTAACCATTACACATTGCTGTCTGTCAGTTAGATAGGATTTCATCCATTTGATAGCATGTTCTGAAAAGTTAAATTGAGTAAGTTTGGTTAAAAGGATGATGTGGTCAAGCGCCTTCTTCAGATCTAAAAACACAGCACCTACACAATTGCTCTTGTCTAAGAAAGATTTAGTTTTCTCTGTTAAGTGGTGGGCACATAACCCAAACTGTGCATGATGCAGGGGGGTGTTTCCATAATTCAGATGTTCACATAATAGTGTGGCCACCCATTTTTCAATTATTTTGGAGATGACATGTAAGATGCTGATTGGTCTGTAGTTGTTTATATCAATTTTACTCCCTGTTTTGAAAACTGGTTACAGCCACCCCATAACCAGCTTGCTCCATGGCCAGCTCGCCCCAAAACAAACTCGCCCCGGTCGGGTGTCTGACAAACAACACTGGTGTATCCAACACAGAACATGCTGGGAGTGTCATGTGCGGGGTTGTTTTCAACCCTGTCCATGATCTGTGGCTGTAGGTTTTTGATTGTGCTTATTATTTTCAGCTGGCAGATTATTTGAGCCTGGCACTCTGCCAGTCCTACGGCCATGCCTCCTCCTCTCGCCGACTGTGTCCCATCACCACATGCACCCGTGCACGCACGCATGCACACACACACACACACACACACACACACACACACTTTCATCAGTCATGCACTTGCTTGCCACACTGCTGTGTCCACTTGCCTTCATTAGTGATTTGTGTACTTATGTGAGGCAGTGTGATCAGTCAGTGTGGCAGCTTAGTCAACGTCAAATGTTCAGGTACAACTCAGGGTTGGTTTTCCCTCTTGGACTACATTTGGTGTGAGTATTCCTGGAGCCCAGCTGCGCCCGGAACTGCATAATGTGAGTCTTCCCTTTTTTTTCTGTTCTCGCTTCTTTTTCTCCCCCAGCGGCCAGCTACCCTGGGGCGTGGCGTGAACTTCCTCCTCAAAGCCAAACAGAGTTTGTAAAGCCTATTGTACTATGTTTTCGAATGGAACACTTTATATTTTGTCTTCCTGTCAATAAAACACACATAAAAATGCACCAACATGACGGTAAGCTGCCACCAGTAACAAGCCCAGCGGTGAAGCTCGTGTGTTGTTTTTCACCTTTTTCTGTGTATTTTTTTTTTCCACTCACCTGAACTGGAGCTCGCCATGTCTGTTCTGTGAGGTGGAGCAGCGGGCGGTGTGCTATCTGGAGGACGTGTTGTTGTAGATGCTGGACTCCTGTTCCCCCGTGACTGTCCAGGGAGGTCGGGATCAAGCGGCACGGCTGATGAAGGCTTTTCCCTGCCTGTGGAGTCATTCAGAAGTGACAGACGTGCTCCGCTCCATATTCTCCCTTCCCAGCATGAGGGGGAAACCGGAGGAAGCAACCATAGCTCCAGTCCAATCATGGCATCCCACAGTTAATCGTCGGAGGAAGCCTTCTTCCTCTTTGACAGCCAAAATTTTGTCGTTGAGCCTGACTATTCCCACAG
The DNA here is from genome assembly GCA_020510985.1 of Pholidichthys leucotaenia. Classification (NCBI taxonomy): domain Eukaryota; kingdom Metazoa; phylum Chordata; class Actinopteri; order Cichliformes; family Pholidichthyidae; genus Pholidichthys; species Pholidichthys leucotaenia. Next base: position 208,179,561 of record CM035839.1, read on the forward strand.
CAGGGCCTCTTTCTTACTTCTCCTCATCAGCTGTTCTGCCAGCTCAATTTCCCTCTGCCGCTGCTGTAATTTCAGCTGCCTAAACGATTCCTCCCGCTGTCAAGAGGTCCTCCAGGTCTCCTCCGGCTATGCCTACCTCCATCTCTATGGAAACTGCTCCTCCGCAATCCCCAGGGGGGCCCATGCTCACCAGAGCCACAGAGAGGGATGCCAACTTTACCGCTGCCGCAGAAAACATCAGAGACCGGGAGAGCAGGCAAGTGTCATTTTATTCTCCTTCTATTTTTGATAATATGCCTTGTCTGACTCCTGGTAGGGGGGGCTCAGGAAACGCAGTCCTCTGAGTTGTCGCCGCCTGCTGCAGCAATTAACTGCTCACGACCTCTCTCCATGTCTCCTCCACCTCTTTCTGAGTGTCCACTGGTCCCAGACCGGAGTCGCTGGATGAAGGAGGAGCCTGAGACCCTGTAGGATCCTCCTCCAGTGCCGATGGTGAGCCAGACCCCAGCCGTCACGTCAGAAGAGCCTCCTTTGTGGGTTACTCTGACTGGGGCTGAATGGACTGCATTGACCATCATGCCTGCTGTGGAGGCCACCACAGCAGAGTCAGTGCCTGAGCTGCACCTCCAGGAGGCCGAGCCCGTGGAAACATCGCCCGGATCGTCAGAGTACTGGACGGCAGTGGAGCTCGAGCTAAGGTAAGTGCTCTCCTTTGTTTTTCTCTTTCCAATTATTGAGCATTTTTGCCTAGCTCTTGGTGAGGAGAGCCAGGTGCAGCCGACCGTTGCATCTGAGCTCGTCTCGCCGGGCTCCACCGCTGCCAGCGACCCTGATCCTTCTTCCTCTCTATCCGAGTCCTTTTCTAGGGTCGCCGGAGAGGGATCCGTGTCACCGGATGAGCCCGAGGATCCAGGTTCACCACTGGAGGTCATTGGGGCTGCTGCCATCCCCGCTGAGGTGGTCATCATGGGCGCACGGCTCCAGTTCAGGGTGCCCGTGGTTGATTGCCTCCTGGCTCAGGTGGTCATGAGGGTCGGCTGGCCCACAGTGAAGGCGATGTTGGGTGCAACCATGGCCTGGTCGGGGTCCACGTGGGTGCAGCAGGGGTCCAGTTGGACTTCATCGTGGGTGCAACCATGGCTCAGTCAGGGTCCACCATGGGTGCAACGAAGGCCCAGTCGGGGCTCACCACGAGAGCAATGAGGTCCCAGGAAGGGGCCACCGCTGGTGCTATGTTGTTCCAGGCCGGGACCACTGCGGGTGCAGCCATGGCCCAGCCTGGGTCCATCATGGGTGCAACCGAGTTCCAGTCCCTTGCCAGGACCAGCAAGGGTGCTGCCAGCCCATTTGCGGACACCGGGGTCTCCTCATCTCTTCTGGAGGCCTGCTGGGGGTTCCTCCTTCTCTGGTCCGGCCGCCCACCCTTGATTCTCCCGGTGGGTAGGCCGCCACCTCGTCTGTCCCGTCGGCCCTGGTGGCTTAATTGTGGTAGGCCACCCAAAGGACTGGATCTCTGGGTCCTTTGCCGGCCAAAGTCCCAGGGCCAGCAAGTGACTCTCAGGACAGTGTCAGGTGGCCCACTTTCTCTGGTAGGCCACCTGACACTGTCCTGTCAGTCACTTGCTGGCCCTGGGACTTTGGCCGGCCCCCTGAACTCAAGACTGTTTGTGGGCTCTGGGACTTTGGCTGGCCCCCAGAACTTAGGGACTCTTGGGTTTTGGGGAGGGGTTATTGTAATTTTGGGGTTGGGAAGTATTGTGCTCTTTGTGTTGTGTTGTGGTATTTTTTTCTCCTTGGTTAATCCCTCCTGACCTGTTTCGCCCCCACCTCCTACCCTGTTTAGTTGTGTTGGCCTTCTGGGTGGGGAGGGGTGGGGGGCAGGTTTTCTCTTGGGTTATGTTTTCTGTTTTGACGGTACAGTGGGTGTCTGGTCTCCACCCCTTGGGGGGGGGGGCTCTGTCATGTGCAGGGTTATTTTCAACACCGTCCATGATCTGTGGCTGTAGGTCTTTGATTGTGCTTATTACTGTATTTTCAGCTGGCAGATTATTTGAGCCTGGCACTCTGCCAGTCCGACGGCCATGCCTCCTCCTCTCGCCAGACATTCACCGGCTGTGTCCCATCACCACATGCGCAGATACGCATGCACACGGACACACACACTTGCACGCACACACACACACACACACACACACACACACACACACACACACACACACACACACACACACACACACACACACTTTCATCAGTCATGCACTTGCTTGCCACACTGCTGTGTCCACTTGCCTTCATTAGTGATTTGTGTATTTATGTGAGGCAGTGTGATCAGTCAGTGTTTCAGTTTAGTCAACGTCAGATGTTCAGTTACAACTCAGGGTTGGTTTTCCCTCTTGGACTACATTTGGTGTGGGTATTCCTGGAGCCCAACTGCGCATGGAACTGCATAATGTGAGTCTTCCCTTTTTTTTTCTGTTCTTGCTTCTTTTTCTCCCCCAGCTGCCAGCTACCCTGGGGCGTGGTGTGAACTTCCTCCTCAAAGCCAAACAGAGTTTGTAAAGCCTGTTGTACTACGTTTTTGAATGGAGCACTTTATATTTTGTCTTCCTGTCAATAAAACACACACTTCACCTGCGTTTGGGCTCATTTCGATTCATTTGTTCGCCGCGTAAAAATGCACCAACATGACAGGGAGAAGCAGTGGCCCAACATGACACGCTCAAAGGCGTGCTAACTGATGGTGATAATTTTTTTTTTTTTTTCAATAAAGTGAAAAAAAAAAGATAATGCATGGAGGGTGCTTTTGCTGGGAGGTGCAGTCAACAGCAAAGTGTTATTTTTTGTGGAAGACAGCTGAGCTCTGGCTTCAAGGATCAGCTGATTTGATCCACCTCATCCGGTGTTCGCCGGTCACATGTTTTAATTTCAAAGAAATTAAAAGTTTGGTGAAAATAGATGGGTTGAAAATATATATATTTTAATTAAAACTGTAACACTGAAACAAACCTCCCCTCCCTTGCAGAAAAAAAAAGAATTACTGTCAGATATTTGGAGATTTCAACAAACAACAGAAAATGAGGCTACTGAGTTAGGCTCGTTCGCTGTGCAGCACCACAGGCCGTCACTTGATGGGGCGAGTTTGGGGTGAGTTGGGGTGAGATTGTGGTGAGGGGAGTTGGTTGTGGAGCAAGTTGGTTATGGGGCAGCTGTAACTGGCTGGGGCGTGTTGGTTATGAGGGGGGGATTTGATGGTAAACCACTTTTATAACAAAAGCCCAAGGCTGGCAAACCTGGAGTCCAAGCAATAAAACAAGATCTGAGTGAGGTGCAGAGAGACTTTGATTTATAAAAAAAAACACTTTTTGAGTTTGCTCTTCACAAGAAACCTCAATAGGCTCACGAAAGACCTACAGCGGGGAAAATCAATATTGAACACGTCAACATTTTTTGCATTAAACACATTTCTGATGGAGCCATTGACCTGAGATTTTCACCAGATATCAACCCAAGTAATCCATACATACAAAAAAATCAAAGCAACTTTGTTCACAAAACAAGTTATATTTAATAAAGTGCAATGACACAGGGAATAAGTATTGAACACATGAAGAAAAAGAGGTGCAAAAGGCATAGAAAGCCAAGAAACCAGTTGAAACGCATCAGAATTTAGGAAGCCTTCCCATCCCCCATCAGTGCAAATTAATTTCAGCTGACCTTTGCAACCTTATTTTGACAAAACACAATGATGACATTGGTTACAGGTGCATTCTAAACTGCTGAATGTTCCAGTAAGCACCATTAAAGCCATCATTCAGAAATGAAAAAAACAACAACATAATTTTACTATAAACTGGCCACGACCAGGAGCTCCTGGCAAGATTTCTGACAGAGGGGTCAAAAGAATAATCAGAAGAGTTATCCAAGAGCCAAAGACTGCTCGTGGAGAGCTCCAGAAAGACCTGGAGTTAGTAGGTACTGCTGTTTCAAAGAAAACAATTAAGGCACTCAACTCACCTCGCAAGATTTCATTGCTGAAGGAAAAGCATGTTGAAGCTTGTTTAAAGTTTGCTGCACAACATTTGAGCGAGCCAGTAAAATACTGGGAAAATAGGCTATGGTCACACTGCAGGTCTTGATGCTCAATTCCGATTTTTTGCAGAGATCCGATTTTTTTGTGTGGACATTCACATTATTATTTAAATGCAACCCCCATCAGACTCCAGTGTGAACGATCTACAGCTATGAAGTGACCCGCATGCGCAGAAGAAAATGTAACGTTAGACACAGCGTTGTGTTTGGGGGACAGAACTTCTTCACCCTGTTGCAGCGCAGCAAAGTAAAATGTTAAAATCATAAATATGAGACCAGCTCCCTTCCTCTACACACCAGATGACCGCTGTGATCAGCTCTGCTTTAACAGAAATGATCGACTAAACAGCTCTCTTTAAAATGAGACCCCGTGTCTCAATGAGGATTACCTACTGTATATAAATAAGGTTAATAATAAACTACACAGCTCATACCAGCGGCGTAATACCAGTCCTGCTGCAGGAAGGAGGAGCTGCCAGAGACTCCCCTCTCCTGTGTGTCCTGCTATCTGGTCATTCTGCTCCACAGTCATGTCCATGTTAACTTTACATTTTAGATATTACCGCAGCCAGGACTCACAGTGTGGCATTTACAGGGAAAAAGGAATTTGCAGTGTCCAGTAAATGTGCCGTTAGTGCACTTACTTGTATGGCAGTTTCAACCCCGACCCCCCTCCCCCCCCAAAATTTTGAAGTTATTGTTCAGTTGGAGCTGACAAAATTACGATCCAGTGAGAAAGGGAAGAAGAACTTTGATTAAAACGAGAGCACAAATCAGCTGTGTCTGCCATGCTTGCTGCATCCTCCACAGCAGAATTGTAGCGTCTGTCTCACTTCAGTGAGGAAAAAGTCGGATGAAATGCGACATGACAGTTCAGACTGAGGTCGCTTTGGAATATATCAGATACGTATCCGAATTAGTACCACATATGAATGTGGCCTGGGGCTGGTGTGAAAAAAATTGGATATGTGCTGTTCAGAGAGTCATTAAAAAATCAGATATGGGTCACATTTGTGCAAAAAAATTGGAATTGAGCATTAAAACCCGCAGTGTGACTGTAGCCATATAGTCTGGTCAGATGAGACCAAAACTGAACTTTTTGGATGCCACAAAACACAGCATGTTTGGAGGAGAAATGGCACTGCACATCAGCCCAAAAGCACCATACCAACAGTGAAGTTTGGCGGTGGGAGCATCATGGTGTGGGGGTGTTTCTCAGCACATGGCACAGGCAGAATTCATATAATTGAAGGAAAGATGAATGGGCAAATGTACAGAGACATCCTTGATAAGAACCTGTTGCCATCTGCCAAGATGCTGAAGATGAAACGAGGGTGGACATTTCAGCAAGACAATAATCCCAAACACACAAACAAGGAAACTCTCATCTGGCTCCAGAGAAGGAAAATAAAGCTGATAGAATGGCCCAGTTAAGGCCTTTTCCACAAGTACCCACTCAGCCCTACTCACTTCGCCTCAGCTTTACTCAACTCAGTTCGCTTTTGTTTCCATTACAGCTGAGTACCGCCTGGGGTGGGTGGGATTGCTTTACAAGGCAGCGCCACACTCCCGTGACGTAAAACATGCAACACAAGCAAACACAACATGCCAGCTTATGAGGCGACTGCTTGGCCTCTGGCTTTTTGTCAGAGTAAAGGCAAAAAAGGACAGCCAGAGAAGGGTACAGGCAGCGAGACAAAACACTCTGGAAAAGTACTGGAGCATTTAGGAAGCCATAGAGCCGAAGACGTGAGGATACAAACTAGATCACATATGAAGGTAAGCTAATGATTGCTAATGCTAGCTTGCGTTAAGTCTGCTGTACTACATTGTAATGTCTGCAAGTTATCGCTGTTAGGTACTAAAATATGTATGTTGTGTGTGTTTCAGTTGGCTCTCTTGTGGCAAAATTACCACTTCAAACCATGGGTCTGGGCGTTCAACATAGCCTCTCACTGATGTCACCCCAGTTTCACAAACGCTCAGTGGTTGCAGAACTTAAGTATGTCTGTAGAAACATTTAGCTTCCTGTGCAACAAACTGCTCTGATCTGTGTGAAAATCATAGACAGACTGTTGAGACATCATGGCATGTACCTGCTCCAGCAACACTGAGTCTGTGGTGGTGTCATGGCAAAAAGTGACCAGCTGCCAAAACTTGATCGCCAGGTGCCATATTGTAGTTATGGGGTTATATTAGCCATAAAATATATATTTCAACAGGTAAACAGTACTGAGTTAGGTATAATAAGATATATTTAACAATTATGATGCATTTTAAGCCAAAACAAACTTGATCTAGGATTAAAAACAATTAAAATGATACAGTCACAAGGTTACATGGAAAACACTTGGATTTACTGGATAGATACATGTGGATACTGTAGAAATATATATTCTCTGCATCAACAATGTACTATACATGTATTCATTTAGTATTGCACTGGGAATTTTTACAATAAACCTTTGTACTTTTTGCAGATCTGTCTCAACTTTTGTTTTATGTGTGAAGGTTACCACCAAGTGACAAAAATTAAATACTAAAAGATTGGATGAGAAATCACTTTTGGTTTGGTGTAGCTCTGTCAACAGAATTATGAACCACAAAGCAGTTTGAGTTAAAATGTTAAATCCCATTAAACCCTAACCCACAGGTGTCCAATCATGTGCCATGGAGGGCCAAGACCCTGCAGGTTCTCTCTTCTACCCAGTCTCTTCAGCAGGTGTTTTCACTGATCAGCAGTCAGTAGAAGAAATTCAGTGGAATCTGCTGTTGAAGACACAGGTTGGAGGTAAAGCCTTCAGGGTCTTGGCCCTCCATGGCACATTATTGGACACCACTGCCCTAACCCATTATTAGAAAATACAGATGCTAATATGGCCCAAAATTCCTCCATATACTGGTACTATCACTAAAGTGTGCAGGGTCTTCTGCACTGGCACATCCAGCAATACAGTCTTCAGTAAATAAAATAATTGTTTTTAGTTACTTTTTCGCAAAAATGAGCCATTATTTTCAACATCACTGATAAATGTTAGGTTAATTGGCTGTTCTAAATTGTCCCTAGATATCTGTTTCCTATAGGCCCTTAGAATAGAGGGTTAGTATTAATGAAAGCGCTTTGAGTGGTCTTTGTGACTAGAAAAGCGCTATATAAGTGCAGGTTAGTTAGTTAGTTAGTAGTTACTGTTGACTCATTTCCCACTGCTGTCTTAACAGACACAATAGAAACTCATGATGCAAACACAAACTTTTTCTTTTCTTTTCTTTCTTTTTTTTTTTTTTACTTTTTCTTAACCCCTTAGCAATACTGCTAATTTTCCAGAGTGGAAAAGTAGAATTTTGGTTAAGAAAAATCTTTCATGATTTACCATTACACACAGACAACATGCAAACATAGCACAGCTGGATTACCAAAATGTGTCTCAATATTTTTTTTAACTACAATGTCATGATTCACTGCATCACAAGATTTTGTTGGTCTAAAACTGCTCCCACAACCTACAATCTGACCTTGATCTATAGACTTTTATAGGATGTGTAAGTAATTAGACTCCATAATATACTCCAATAAAATTGTCTAGCAACGCTTTTTTTCTAAAACTTTGGAGAAAGTTGGTAATGTATTACAGACACATAACCTGGTTTACAGCTGAATTTGGTCAGAAGAGAGGATGTGTATGTAATTATTGACTCTTTTCCCACCAGTGTCATAACAGACAAAACACAGTCATGATGCAAACACAGTCACTGGTTTATTACAAGTATCAGCACAATTACAGACTGTTTTGTTTCGTATGTACACAAGTTATAAAAACACTGGGGGTGGGGTGACAGGGTCACACATGCCTACCACTCATGGCGTTCACAAGCTTGCCCAGTTTAGCTTGACTGAAGGCAGCAGTTTGTGTCATCTCCTCCCTTCGGAAGGCGACTTCTTGCTCCCTTGCTTCATGTGCGTCATCGGCAAGCCGGTTGATGGCTTGCATGTGCTGGGCAAGTGCTTCGTGGTGCTGTTCAAGCAGCCGTTCATGTTGCTGCACCTCGTCACTGTTAGAAAAATACCCGATTCTTTGATTAAAAGATCCAAGAACAAGCTGGCGATTTCTTCAATTTAAAGGATGGTACATTTATTTAGAAGTCACATGTAAAGCAAGCAGCGCTGGGTGCAGCATAACGCAGCTCCCTCTGGAGCATCGCCATACTGACCAAGACTTCCGGGTGCACATTACATTTCTCTTCTTGGGTTGGCCAATTGGACCAATTCCCTGTACAGTAGGATGGGCTTGTATGCGACTGTCTGATTGGCTAATCTACCTATGGCAGGAACAGGCCATCCACTGAACATGCCACTTCGTTCTAGAATGTGCTATCAACAGTGTGCGTGGGTGTTGAGTCTGGGTGTGTATCTAATGTGAAAGACCTGACTTAAAAGAGAGAGAGAGAGCTCTATAGCTTTGTCTCATTCCTGTTTTATCAGTTTACCATAACATAATTATTCATAAGCATGCAAACAGAATTTGTATGGAATATGTGTAGAGCATAATGGGAGAATACCTACAGAATTATTATTTTGGCACTAACTTTACATTAACCCTTTCACTCCCCCCTTTGACATGATTTTATCATGTCAACCACGTATGGTGTGAGAGACTCTAGCAATTAACAGATAGTGAATAAGGCAGGTCCCTGCATTGTGTGTCAACCCAAGAGTCTTGCACCATTGGTTCTGCTACCCTTGCCTCCCCCCTTGTGGACACCTTAGTGCGGTGCAGTGATGTCTAAGAGGTGAACTGTCACCAGGTCCTGTACCCCCATCGAGGTCTCCTCCTGATCATAGTTCTTTGTCCAGTGGAGTGGACCGTGTGGGGGTCATAGGGTCGAATAGGGTCAGTCCACAAAGCCCACGAAACCTTTGTCCGCCGGTTGACCCTTGCCAGGGCGCACATCATTCGGCTACATTCATCACATGGTTGCGGCAGAGGTTTGACCTTCCTCTGTGTCTGCTTCCCGTATCTGCAGCTGTGGAGCACAGTTCCATCTTGTTGACACAGAAGCGAAACAACTGTGTGTCCCCGCTCTCAGAGGCACACCTCATCCCATGAGGTCTACAGGACAGTCTGGTGGGTGCAGCAGAGGGTATGTAACATCCAGTCCAGCCAGTGAACAGTTCAGTGATGCTGTCCCAGGGATGCCACCCCCCTGTCGCTGGACAGAGGTGGACATGCTGGTGTTGGTAAGGCTCGAGCTCCTGGCTCCACCCTGGATGCTGGAGGTGCGGTGGATGCGCTCGGGTACCAGTCCATTCTTCTTCTGGGGACTGAAGTCATACAGTCACTCGCCCTACGACCTTTTCTATGTCGCAGGCACACGTCGTGATGGTCTGGTGCTCTCTGGCATGCATCTTCCCTGTACCCTACACCTTTAATCAAGTGCCGATACAAAGGGCTCAGCCGGGGCAGGACCAATAATGGTCTGAGGGGTTGCCATCACAATGCATGGAGCCTGTACAGTTTTATCCTTATTCACTACATCTGTAGTTATCAATGTGTTGTTGTAAGTTATCTCCCAGTAGCCTTGAGTGTGTGATTGTTGACTATATGAAATCTGGAAGTGGTGGTTGTGTTGTGATGAGTGTGTTGGGTGATGGGACCTATATGTTCAGCAGTGGGTAGGTAGTAGACAACATCGTTCAACGTTAGGAGACATCCTTATCCATGCATTGTTGTATTCAGGCTTTCAGAGCTTCTAACCTTCACCCTTATTCAGACTACCTAACCATAATTAGCATGATGGGAATAGATAACGCAAGAGCCCTATAAGTCTCACACCCGTACCTATGTGTGGTGGGCTATGTATGATTTATGTATTATCATTAGCACACTGTGTTTACAAATAATCTGTGATGGCAGAATGGTCTTCCTTGTCATCATCCTCCATCTTGGGGTCCTCAGCTTTCCCTCTCGACCCAGCAATTGGTCTAAGACTTGCTGATGACTCCCACTGTGGAAAATTGCATTTGTAAATGCCCTTCTGGGCTTCTGAATATATGGCCTATAGTGTCGTACTCTGCTCCTTTTATTAGATCTACATCAAGTTATGTTTTTACCATAACCAATTTGGAATTTGCTTCAAATTTTCCTCATCCCCTCATTTGTTAATGTTAAGATTGGTCATATAGGAGATTTCTGGGCATCAATGTGTGCCGCCTTTTGTGCTGTAGTTACCCAGTTAAGAGACAATGCTTATGGTTTTATTTTGGGAGAATATTCTGTGTTAAGGTCAGGTACTGGTTTTCCATGGATGGCTCTATTCTGCACTAGAGATGACAAAATGTCCAACATTTTCCAATCCATGTGTTTGGGTCTGACCAGCGGGATGTGTGGAACCCCCCATAGGTTGAAATGTCCCTTATCCTCTTCAATTAGGACAATGGATGCTTCCATACATTTCTTTGTTTATCAGTCCAATTTTATGACCAATCTGGAGGATGGATTTGCAAATAATGGATGTTCATAATTTGGATCAGATCTGTTCAATCACCTATAGTACATGGGATACAATGCTACTTTTACAGATGTTGATAGGTGTTCTACTGGTAGCTTGCCATTTGCAGAATTTGATCTTTACTTTTCTGACCTTGAAAAGTCCTGTTTATTACCCGGAGTTCTTACTTTACATGCAATAATTTAATTTTTGCTAATTTTCTGCATACGTGTAGAAGTGAGTCCACTTATCTGTTCTAGTCTTTAAGTATGCAGTCCAGTTTTCAGTGGTGGATGTGGGCGCCTCTCTCCTGCCAGCAGCGGCCATTTTGGGGTGTGCTCCCTCCTCGTCCTCCTTGCTGTCCTCCCCCCTTGTCCTCTGGCCTCCTTTTATAAGAGAAACAGATTCATGGGGAGCCTCAGGATCCCCTTGTGTCAGCCATTCCATGAATAAGTGCGTGTTTTTCCTTCAAATTTTATTTTCCCTTCTTATTTACATTTCCAACCTTGAGTCAAGAAAAGAACTGCTTCAAAGCCTTCATTTAATTTTGCTAATTAATATAAGATGGGATAATAAGATTAACTCTATATATAGGCAAGGAGCGTGTGGAGAGGGTTGAGGCTTTTAAGTTTTTGGGTGTTAATATTTCTCACAACCTTACCTGGGCAGTTAACACCATAGCTACGATAAAAAAGGCTCCACAACGTCTACACTTTCTGAGGCTCCTCAAGAAGAATGGCCTGAATGCACAGTTGCTGGTTTTATTTTTAGAGCATTCTCTCATATGGCATCACGGTTTGGTATGAGGGCTGTTCGGCCGTAGGCCGCAAAGCCTTCCAGAGAGTGACTGAAACTGCGCAAAAATCACTGGCTGGTCTCTCCCTTCTCTGGAAGAGATTTCCAGGTCTTGGTACCTCAACAGAGCTACTGCCATCATTAAAGACTGTGCTTATCCAGGCCATGACTTCTTTCACTTGCTCCCCTCGGGAAAGCGGTACAGATCCCATAAAACCCGGACTACCAGGTTTAATCATAGTTTTTTCCCAGCAGCAGTACGTATTTTGAACGGATCTATGTAACACGCACAGACTGCTGATATTTTTGTTATTTTAGGTTATTTTGTAGCAACAACCCTGTGTGCATAAGCTGGTCTTTTGTATTTATCGCTCAGTATGTTTTTCATTATTGCTACGTACATATTGTATTCAACTTTTAGGTAATTTTTGTTTCAAGCATTATTTATTGTTGTAATTGTAAGAATGTTAAATGCATGAGTGAACTGTGAGTGTGATAGTTTGTTTATAGTTTGTTTTTAGGGAGCAGCATCTCAATTTCGTTGCATTGTTCATTAACAATGGAATGACAATAAAGGCACTTTGACTTTGAACTCTCCACCATGCTAAGAGATATTATTTGTACTACTGTAATTGAATGCTGCGCGGACCTTTGTGTTGCACTGGCATACACCTCCATGCTGCCACCAATTCCTTCCACTCAGTGTTTTTATCTTCCAAGAGTTCTGTTTGGTTGACATCCTATCTATACCCTCTGTTGGGGAGGAACATAACTGGGGTGTTAGATTGACTTTAAATAACCGAGTATATAGTAAAGCTATAATCTTTGCTGTGAGTGTTTGCTCATTAATGTTAATATTCACAACTAAAAGAAATGCACTGAAAGAATGGACACCTAATGCCTCATTGCTGCTTTAAGTACTTGGAAACATTTAAGACAGCTGCCTGCGTTTGTGCCTTCTTCCTGACACTCTTAAGCAAAATTTAATTTATTTATTGTTGGTTTTCTGTTTGTTTAGTTTTTAAAGCTACATCTTCAAATCTTACGCGGATCTTTATTTTTCTTTGGTTACACATACTCTGCTTTCATTTCTTTTTTCCATTTTCTACACTTGCTGAATCCACCATTCTTCTTCCCCTACGCACTTTTTCCATCAGAAACACTCACTCGACTTCCGGTCTGGACGCCATGGCGACTGCAGCTTAACACTGAAGCTCTCAGACCCAATCCAGGATAACACCTTGAAAATCAAACTTAACGGATTTTTGGAGGAGTGAAAATCAAAAGACAAAATCATCATGTCTAAAGGAAAACAGAAGAAACTGAAATTGTCCAGGCCAGGACACGTATCGGCCGGAGAATCTGAACTGGAAGATCTCCGTTCAGAAGACGAGGAACTGGTGATAGCTAACAAAAGGGTTAGCCTGAAATCACTATTTGAGGAGCTACGACGATTTCGCCGAGATGTTACGGCCGAATTTCGGGAATTCAGAGAAGAATTGAAAAGGACAAACAGCAGAGTGGACCAGGCCGAGAACCGAATCTTGGAAACAGAGGATCGAATAAAAGTGCTCGAAGATTCTGTGCTAGACCTACGCAAAAGACAAGCAGCTATAGAGGCTAAGCTAACCGACCAAGAAGGAAAACAAAGAAGAGACAACATAAGAATTCATGGTCTGATAGAAGGAACCGAAAATGGTTTTAACTCAATGGCAGAATGCGTGGAATCCTTACTAAGAGAGAAATTGGATATTCCACAAACCACCGACTTGAAGATAGAAAAGGCACATCGTTCATTAGCCGCTAGGCCGGCGGCGGAAGCGCCCCCACGTTCGGTGTTGGTAAGATTTTCCAATTTCAAAATAAAACAAGAGGTTGTAAGACTGGCCTGGCAGAAAAAAGGATTTATGCACCAGGAGAGAAAAGTCTACGTGGAACACGATTACGCCCCGGAGGTCCTTAAAAAGCGCAGGGAATACAATGACGCGAAAAAGGTGTTAAGAGAGAAGAAATTGCGCTTTCAGACACCATTTCCTGCGAAGTTAAGGGTCTTCTACGGCGATGAAACGTGTCTCTATAATTCGGCGGAAGAAGCAACAGCTGACATGGCGAAAAGAGGGCTCCCGGTAACGGTATTTAAACCCGCAGCAGACCCGAGTGATAAGATCAAAGCGCAAACATGGACAACACAAAGACCCTCAAAATCCATGGACCAGCAGCGGGAAACCCAGCACCAGAGCGTCGCGGATAAACTATCCGTTTTCAGGTTGGAATAGCGACCTTTTTTTTTTTTTTTTTTCTTTTCTCTTGAATCAATCCGCACATCCAACCCCCCTCATACAAGGTAACAAACATTAAAGGAGATGCATATTCAGCATGTGGTAAAACATTTCATGGAACAATCATATTATTTGAAACAAATAAGTCTTTGTAATAAAAAAAAAAAAAAAAAACTTGTTAAAATAGAAATGTGACAATAATCCACATGTTCTCCTCATACTAACAAATACTGTTTTTGCGTGAATGTTTGATGTGATGGGAGTGGGAGGGTGCACACAATTTCACAGGGTTTAGGCATAAAAGGAAAAAAAAAATCATTACAAGTTTGGATTGGGTTCTGAAACTCACGTTAAAAGCATGGGACTACTTTCAGTGGTAAGAGAGGGCCCTCAACACGTAACAGAGTTTGAGGAATTTCCCTCAGAGCCTTCACTCCATCAAGGCTCTTACAGGGTCTTTAAAAAGACCTCAGCTCAGGCAGTTCTTATGACAGCTTTTTGTTTTAAAGTTTTTTACACTATGTTCTTAATGTTTTTCTTGTTTTTAATGTTCTTTCAGTTTCTGAGTAGCACAAAAGAGGGCCACCACACAGTTATACTAAACAAAACAACACAATGGAGAAACAGGGTGTAACCAAAATAATTTCATATAATGTAAAAGGAATCCTGAATCCAGTTAAAAGATCCAAGATTCTAGGCAAAATGAAAAAAGACAAAGCAGGAATAATACTTTTACAAGAAACCCACCTAACAGACGTGGAACACAATAAACTCAGTAGACAAGGGTTTAAAATGATCTCTTCATCTTCATATAAATCAGGGAGGAGGAGGGGAGTAGCGACATTGATATCAACCAAAATTACATTTGAAAAAAAATCAGAACACAAAGATAAAGAAGGGAGATACAGTTTGGTAACTGGGCGGCTAGAGGGAGAAGATATCACCCTGCTGAATGTGTATGCTCCCCCAGGGGCTAACTGGAAATTTTATAAAAATGTATTCGACCTAATGATAACTAAAGCTCAAGGTTTAGTGATATGTGGTGGGGACTTCAATCTTAGACTGAATCCATACTGGGATGCTTCTGGTAATTCCCCACATCAAAATAACACCCAAAACAGGAGGACTCGGATGCTACTAAAAGAATTGGGAATCTGTGACGTGTGGAGGGAACTCAACCCCAGTGTAAAAGACTATACATTTTACTCAACTCCACATTCATCTTACTCAAGGATTGACTATTTTTTTATGTTTAATAGAGACATTGGAAGAGTAAAAACATGTAAAATAGGACTGATGGATCTCTCCGACCACAGTCCGATCTACATGGACTTAAATATCCAAAAATACACAAATAATACATTTTCTTGGAGGTTAAATTCAAATGTCCTGAAAGGACCATTGAAAGATGAATTGGAATCAGATATTCTCAGATATTTGGAAGATAACGATAATGGAGAAGTATCCCCTTTAATACTGTGGGATGCATGTAAAGCTGTAATAAGAGGAAAGATTATTGCAAAACTGGCAACCCAAAAGAAACTAAGACAAGAAAAACTATCCACATTAGAGTCAGAACTTAAGAAAAAGAACACAAAGGCAACACTCATTCTACTGACTCGCTCAAGATTAAGGAAATTAAAAACCAAATAAATGAGATCTACACAATAGAAATCCAGAAGAAACTTACATTTCTGAAACAAAAATACTATGAAGCAGGCAGTAAATCGGCAAAATTGCTAGCCTATAAATTGAGGAAACATCAAACAGAAAGAGCAATCTACAAAATCAGAGACCCAGTATCAAAGGAAATAAAATTCAGAATTCAGGATATTCTTAAAAACTTCGAGAATTACTATAAGAACTTATACTCCCACAAAAAACATAAAAACGCATCCGAGGCATTCCTAAACACATTAAACCTTCCCCAACTTACGGAGTCACAAAATAAAACACTACTGTCAGAAATACATCCTAAAGAATTGGAAAAAGCAATTATGAAACTTAAAGCTAACAAATCCCCAGGAGCTGATGGCTATACAGCAGAGTGGTACAAAACCTTTAAACAGCAACTATCTCCTCTCCTCCTGAAAACATTTAATTATGTCCTCCACACAGGGGAAATCCCCCCCTCCTGGAGAGAAGGGGTCATTGCAGTTATACCTAAACCTGAAAAGGATAAACTAGAGTGCTCCAACTACAGACCAATCAGTGTACTAAATCAGGACTATAAGCTTTTTACCATTATCCTTGCCAAAAGGTTAGAAAATATACTGACAGACCTAATTCATTTAGACCAAACAGGTTTTATAAGACAAAGACAGACACAAGACAACATTCGACGCACTTTACACATAATTCATCATATAAAAAAATATAACTTAAATGCAGTCATATTGGGATTAGATGCTGAAAAAGCATTCGATTCGGTTGACTGGTCTTTTCTATATAGAATCTTATCCAGTTTCAATTTTCATAACAACTTCATTAGAACTATACAGGCATTATATAAAAAACCAACAGCTAAAATAAGGATTAACGGTAATTTATCATCATCTTTTGAACTGGAAAGAGGATGTCGTCAGGGCTGCCCCCTGTCTCCACTGCTCTTTGCAATCTTCATAGAACCTCTGAGCCAATGGATAAGACAAAACCAAAAAATTCAAGGTATTACACTTGGTCAGAAGGAACATAAAATAGCACTCTTTGCTGATGACATTTTAATATACCTAGGGCAGCCGGACACTTCTTTACCAGAACTAACCTCAGTTTTTTCAGAGTATGGAGATTTATCGGGGTACAAATTAAATATGCATAAAACCCAAGTTTTAACATTCAACTATGACCCAAATCATTATTCACTAAGCAAACTCAAAACTAACTGGGAGTCGGAATCTATGAAATATCTGGGGGTCAATATCCCGAAACAACTCAACAAAATTATATCACTAAACTATGATCCACTGGTGACAAAAATAAAATCTGACCTAGCAAGATGGAATATGATACCATTCTTGGGTACTGCACAAAGAATTGAAGCAGTCAAAATGAATATACTTCCACGTCTTCTATACCTTTTCCAAACAATACCGGTAGAACCTCCCAAAAAAACATGGCAGGAGCTGGACAGAAGGATCTCAAGATTCATATGGCAGAGCAAGAGACCTAGAATCAGATATAGAACCCTACAGCTAAACAAAGACAAAGGTGGGCTCGCGCTGCCAAATATCAGGGACTACTTTAAAGCCGCACAAATTAAAACTTTAGTAGAGATATGTAACCCAGTCTACACTGCACAATGGAAGGAGATCGAATGCCAAATAACAAGTGACATCCCCCTACAGGCGATAATAGGGAACAATGTCTTACCTAAGCTTTTGAATAACACTAACCCGTGGATAGAGACCCCACTAAAAATTTGGTTTAAGATAGTCAGAGAGAATCAAACTAAAGAGCCCTATCGACTTCTGCAATGGATCGCCTATGATCAGGACTTTACTCCTAATAAAACAGACACCAGATTTAAAAAGTGGAAGGAGAAAGGGCTGA
This sequence comes from Pholidichthys leucotaenia, assembly GCA_020510985.1. Classification (NCBI taxonomy): domain Eukaryota; kingdom Metazoa; phylum Chordata; class Actinopteri; order Cichliformes; family Pholidichthyidae; genus Pholidichthys; species Pholidichthys leucotaenia. The sequence continues at coordinate 208,196,759 of CM035839.1, forward strand.
TAAAATATTACGATTTTTTTAAAGGGCAAATCTTAAGAAGTTTTGAAGATTTGAAAAAACAAGGCCTAATAAATCAAGACCTTTACAGGTTCTTCCAGCTTAGACACCACATAAACAATATACTTAAAAAGGAGGTTTTGGAAAGGGCCCAGTCAGGTGTTCTGAAGGTCTTCTTAATGGCATATAAAGGGATCCCAGGGATCAGATACATTTCTAAAATATACCAAGGTCTTCAAGACTTAAAAGGAGACAACACATCTTATATAAAAGAGAGATGGGAAAAAGAGGGGAATTTCACTTTACAACTGGAAATATGGGAAAAGCTAAATAAACAGCAATGGAAAAGTACCTCATCCCTGCAGTGGAGAGAATTTGGATGGAAAAACTTGGCAAGATTTTTCAGAACACCTGCACAAAACAAATTTACCCATAAGGGATTGAACTGTTGGCGCTTGTGTGGTGAAAAGACTGCAAATCATTTTCATGTGTTTTGGTCATGCCCAGTTATCCACCAATATTGGACCAAGGTACAGACAATATTGGGGAAAATATTCAAAATTACAGTTCCCTTTTCTTTTGTAACTTTGTATTTGGGTTTACTACCGGACTCACTGGAAAGACGAGGAGAAAAATACTTATTCAATGTTTTAATATTGGCAAGCAAAAAAGCTCTAACTAAAAAATGGATGTTGAAGGACTGTCCTACACCTGAAGATTGGACTAACGTGATCCAAGACATTTACTCGATGGAAAAGTTGACATTCGCACTGAGACAGGACATGGATGGGTTCATGAACTTTTGGCAACCCTGGACCGCATATGTGTCTTCCATTAGATCTAATCTTTGACAAATACCATTTCAATAATGGTTCCGCTCTTTGTTCCAACTCAGATGCTCTTTTATCTTTATTTACTTACTTTTTCTTTTTGTTTGTTTTTTACTGGTTTGTTTGTTTTTTTTTGTTATTTGTTTTTTGTTTTTTTTTCTCTTTAATTTCACTTTTTCTTTCACTTTAAAAAAAAAAAAAAGGGGTGTTGTAAGAATTAATCTTCCAATGTTGTCAGATATCAGAAAATAAGGGAACATGTGATGAAAATGTAAACACTGCATTGCTGTAACGACCTGTATACCCTTTACAAAAACTTAAATAAAAAAAAAAAAAAGAAACACTCACTCATTCTTTTCCATCCACTATCCATCTGTGTACAAGACTTCACCTTTCCCTGGACTAGCTGATGAAGCTGCACATCTCACATCTATAAACTCTTTCAGGATTAAAACTTCCTTTTGTTCATCTGGTCCCCGTTCTCTTCAGCCTTCATCAACATTCTGTTACCACCTGCTTGTCTTATTCATGATTCACTGTCCCGTCGTTCATACTACTGACTACTGTCCACAGCTAATGCTCCATGCAAGATCCTGCACATAAAAGTGATCGGTTTCATTCTGAAAAGTCAGCTTTATAATAAACCAACATGGCTCATTTCAAAATTCTGTCTCATGGCAAAACTTATCATCTCTTGATCTCTCCCCTGGCATTTGATGCTTTTCCATTACTGACCTTTCAAATTTGTTTTGGAATTAAATAATGCCTCTGGGTCTGAACATCTGCCTTTCAAGGAATGTATTAAAATAAGACATCTGCTGATTACTATGAAAACTTAAGTATAACAGAGTCATCTGTATCTTGGTGTGGTGGAGGCTTCTGTCTTTTTCTCCTGAACAGATAACTTCAGACGAGGTAACACTATGCCTACAAAACTATAACAATTTTAGATACAAAAATGTAAAACTTTCATTAGCCCCCCCAAAACAATTCTAAATAATATTTAAATCAAGACTTAGCAACCATGTGACACATGGACCACACGGGTGTGAACCGCTGGTTTGTTTGTCAAGCTACACTGGTTGTCTTGTGTGTGTCAGAGCTGCAGATCTATGTGCACAGGACATTAAGGCCTTGTTTATGCTCCACCTCCGCTCTGTGTGTGCGTCTATGATGCTTGTACCCCTTGGATAAGGCTGGTGTGCACACAGCTATATGTATGTATATGCTTCATTCTTGAGTCTATTCGGCCGAGTGTTTGCTGTTTTTACCCCAAATTATCTTCTTGTTTCTCTAGTCTACTCTAGTCGTGTTCGTTTTAATTCATCTTCTTCTATAGTGCTTTTTACTCATCTCTGGATGATCAAAAACCATAACCCTTGTTACGCTGCCATCCCCCATCTCCATACAAAGTGTAAGGAAATCTGTAATGCTCCACACTGTGTATTTATATTTATGTGTACATATGTATATTCACTGCTCTTATTTTCTCTTATTTTCTATCTTATCCTACACTTTATTACATGTATAGTTTATTTCTCTTATCTTATCATGTTTAATGTTGCAGCATTGTACCGAGACAAATTCCTAGTTTGTGTACTACATGAACAATGGCAATAAACCTGATTCTGATTCTGATTCTGATTCATATCTTCTAAATTACTGCTCTGAGTGTTACTGTCCCTGTGCCATTGCAATCCTAAAATTTCCCCATTGTGGGACTAATAAAGGCTTATCTTATCTTAATGTGACTTTCATGTGAGCTTACAGCTTTTCTCTAAATTGTCATTTTTCCCCTAACAAATTTTGGATTTTTTCTTTGTAAATTTGCAAGTTTTTTCAGAAATTTGTGGCTCTTTCCAAAATATTTTTGCAAATTTGCACCTTTTCCTCAAATGTGCAATTTTTTCTGAAACTTGCAGCTTTACCCTTATACCTTTTTGCATAAATTTTCAACCTTTGTCTTAAGTTGTGATTGTAAATGAGCATTTTTATTATATTTTGCACCTCCATCTTACAAATTTGTACTTGATTTACCTTCACATGTTCATACCTTATGTCGAGTTAAAAATGCCTACTGCAGATCTCTTACTTTAACAATGTGATTAGATTTCAACAGATTTGTAAAGCATAAGTGCTACTTTTCTCTAGCTTTTCTTGAACTCTTGGCTGCACTGCTCTCACATGTTTGGTTAATTGGTTGTTCCAAATTGTCCCCATACATCCCTCTCCCATAGGCCCCCAGAATAGAGGGCTAGCACTAGTGGTGGTCTTTGAGACTAGAAAATGTGCTAATAAGTTTTAGTTCATATCCATAAAGTTTTGGGAAATGTGTGAAAAATACGGAGCCCTAAACCTGCCTCATTTCTCTTGGTCAGCAGGTGGCTAGTTTTCTTGTAGCAAAAGTTCACACTGCCTGATATTCTGTGGAAAAATGACCTTTCCAGCGTCAAGATTTTGGTCTTAGTTGCTAGCCTTTGTTTTATTAGATGTTTCTTAGATGGAGCATGGGTGGGCAATATAAGCTGCGGCTTCAGTCATCACGCTTTTCGGATAACCCATGTTGAACTGTGCAATCAGAGGAGTTATTGTTTAATTTGACCCTGTTGGATTTTTCCTTGATATATTGTTCTATTCCTTTCTTTTAATCTTTTTCCAAAAAATAAAAATTCATTCATATTTATGCACTCTTTCTGTAGCTACTCAATAGTTTGCATACATGGTAGCATTTTAGATGAGAAAGCACACCGACCTCTCAGCTATAAGGCTGAGAACATTGTGATCAATTATCTTAGTTTTGCTGTTAGATTCACTCCCTGCTTGTTAAAAAGGATACCAACTCAAATGCCTAACTTCAGACTTCAAGACAATAAACCTTAATGAATTAGTAACTTTTCTATCTGTTCCTGTCTCACTCTCCCCCCTTGAAACAGAACGGCTTAATCTCAAAGCTGTTCTTTTTCAACATCCTGTAGGGAAGGATACCCATTGTGTTGCTAATTGGGGGACCCCCTGGGTGCCCTTGTGGGTGTTTGAGCTCAGTGGCCAAATTGCTAACATAGGAAGTATTAGTCCCATGGGGGCCTCTGACTCTATTCAAACTCTGACCTCCTGTGGCCCTGCAGCTGATACTGATAGGTCAACTTAGATGGGGCATGGGTATGGCTTTTTGAAGATTGGTCATGTATTGTGTCTGCTCAGTATGTGGTCTTGGCACATCTCTGATATGGAAAGCAACAATACTGTACTTACATGTGCTCAATTGTTCCTCTTTGACCCATTGTGTTGCTTTCCTTGACTGCTGAAGTGGGACAGCGAAGTGGAGGGAGGAGGGGATCACTGATGGTGTGAAGGAGGAGGAGGGTAGATGCCTCCATGGGACCCAAAGAGGGTCTCACAAGGCCACTGGGGGAGGGATGGTCCACAGCCAACACCATCTCAAATTAACAGGGAAACACAGGTTGTTAAACAGCGTGTTTTTGTCCTTTTCTGTTATATCATGTTTATTGATTATTTTGCATTTGTTCTCACCGTTGCAGCATAAGTCTCTTTTTCTTACATTTTTTCTTTCCTTCCTCCAATCGTTTCTCCATATTTTTGTCTTGCGTCCTGCACAAAACTTTAACATTTCATCAGTTTTAAATTTTCTTCAAAAAACAAATTTCCCTTTCCATTTTCTGCTCACTCTCACCTCCACAAGGTTCATCTCCACAACAAAAACTCCTATTTATTTTATCATTCATTTTAGTTTATTGTATTTATTCAATTATTTTTGTATTTATAATTTAATTCATTTATATTTTTACTTATCTGTACCAACCTGCAATTTTTCATTTTTCATTTAAATTCTCTCACCTTTATATAGTGTCTACCTAGGATTTCCTACAGTTTTGTTGAGGAATAAATCTCCTTATTCTCCAGTTTTATTGTAACCTCCCTCTGCCTAATTTAAAGTTGAGCCTTTTTCTCTCCCAGCTGAATGGCATGCTTTTTGCCTCACTACAAACAAACCTGCATTGGCAGGCATGGGAGGACTTATTTTGTTTACCATGCATGGACTTGAAGCTTCCCTTTCAGCCAGAGAGATAAGGTTCCAGATTTATTATTAAGATTTAAGTTTTTGTTGGCAGTAATTTTGTGAAATAGTGCATTTCCTATATTTGGCCACACGATGGAGGCACTGTGCCACAGCTTGAAGGTGATTCAAGATGGCGCCCTCATATGCGCAGTAAATGGGACATGCGCAAGATGGCCCCTGAGCCTATTGCCCACAAACCACAACCCCCTTTTTTTTTTTTTCCAAAGAAATGGAGCGCTGCCTCCTTAACCTCAGCTGTAAGCAAGACAGAATAGCCTTACTACTTTAATTTAGCGCTTCATTTTAATACTGTTACCTCAAATAATTCTCCTCTCAGTAACCTGTTTTACCAATCTCACCTCCACTCGGTGGTGGGGGCGCATTACTTTCCTTTGTTCTGACCATGCGGTCCGGAGCCCGCCATTAGTTAAATCATTATGGGAAAAGTTAAATCATTATGGGAAAATTTTAATAAATATTCCCAACTCCCGGTATTTCCCAAACCACACTTTTATCCCTTAGAGACAGTGAATTAAATCATACTATGGGATAGGTTTAGTAGATATTTCCAACCCCCTGGTATTTCTCAAATCACATTTTTATCCCCTAAAGACACAGAATTACAGACATTCGGGACCAGACTAACCCTAGTTCCCATATTTGAGGAGACGAAGACTGTTAATTCCGCTTCCCTAAGTCTCTTATTTCGGTACAGACTGTAACCAAAATTTGCGGGACCAGGCTAACCGTAGTTCCCATATTTGAGGAGACGAAGACGGTTAATTCCGCTTCCCTAAGTCTCTTATTTCGGCACAGACTGTAACCGAAATTTGCGGGACTAGGCTAACCCTAGTTCCCATATTTGAGGAGACGAAGACGGTTAATTCCACTTCCCTAAGTCTCTTATTCTGGCTCAGACTGCATCCAGAATACTTCACTTACGTGGTATCAGGTTCTAATCATGACTATTTTCATTTGAGAAGACTGGCACGGCCGTTGCCCCTAAGTCTTATTAAGTTCTGGGTACAGACTGCATCCCGGAACCTCACAAATCCATTTAATCTTTTGTTGAACAGAGAGTACTTTCGCTGAGGCCTCGGCAGGTCCCCACGCACAAGCGGCACCGTGATTAACTCTGATACACAGCGGACACTTTCCCTCGGGGTCTTCTTTCGGCTCCGAGAACAAGTGGTGTCTTGTGTCCAGCAAATTAAACGATTGTGGCTTCGCTCCACACAGCGGCATCAGGTCGAACACTTTCAATGGCTCCCCCCGGCATCAGGTTCCTAAAACCTGGCTCTTTTCATTTGAGGAGACATACCAGGGTGATTATTAGTCACTCTAGTTCCTAAGTCTCGTCATTTTGGTTCAGACTGACTCCAAAATGTTTTATTTGATGGACTATACGCCCGTAATGTACGTCCATGGCCGCGGCCGTTCTACCTCAGACTGAAAATAGAACACGTGCACTCTCAACTTTTCAAACTATTGTTTAGACTTTACATGTGACTCCCAACCAAATGATAAATTTCGAGATCGGATATACCCCTTAATCAGACGACTGTAAATTTAGAATGGCCAAACTGCAGAAATTTTGTACACAAAAGGATTTCTGCTCACCTTTTTTTTTTTTATTTAGGCGCCGCTACGGTTGTCTGAAAAGGGTCCCTCCGATGTGGTGTGTTCAGGCTTGTCTCGGAAAAATTCAATCCGGGTCACCGGCACCAATTTGTTAGAAAAATACCCAATTCTTTGATTGAAAGATCCAAGAACAAGCCGGAGATTTCTTCAATTTATAGGATGGTACATTTATTTAGAAGTCACATGTAAAGCAAGCGGCGCTGGGTGCAGCATAACGCAGCTCCCTCTGGAGCGTCGCCACACTAACCAAGACTTCTGGGTGCACATTACATTTCTCTTCTTGAGTTGGCCAATTGGACCAATCCCCTGTACAATAGGATGGGCTTGTATGCGACCGTCTGATTGGCTAATCTACCTATGGCAGGAACAGGCCATCCACTGAACATGCCACTTCGTTCTAGAATGTGCTATCAACAGTGTGCATGGGTGTTGAGTCTGGGTGTGTATCTAATGTGAAAGACCTGACTTAAAAGAGAAATAAGAGAGAGAGAGAGAGAGAGAGAGAGCTCTATAGCTTTGTCTCCTTCCTGTTTTATCAGTTTACCATAACATAATTATTCATAAGCATGCAAACAGAACTTGTATGGAATATGTGTAGAGCATAATGGGAGAATACCTACAGAATTATTATTTTGGCACTAACTTTACATTAACCCTTTCATCACCATGCATCTGGGCAAACACAGGGGAATCAGCAGAGTTGGCTACTAGCTAGCTAGTGCTCTTCACTAACACTCATAGCCAGGAGAGAACAGCATTGTTATTGCTCAAAAAAGTGAGCTTGCCAACAATAGGATAAATAAGCAAAAAGATGCACAATATCACAAAACACTCACCATACATGGTTTGCAACAATGACATGTTGATCCTAATCTCCCTGCCATTGCTGGCCGGCCGATGGCCGTAAATGGCATCCATTGAGCCACTTCTAGTCCTTTCTGTTCACCCCACTTCGACCGTTGTGATCCTTGATGGCACGGTAATCACTTTTCATTTTTTTTAGCTTCTCCCTACATTTGTCACGAATGGCTCTTGCGAACCATTAATAAGAGCCAAGGGCCAACCGGTGAGTTTGCGTAGTTTATAAATAAAGGCAAAGAACAAAGGAAAAGAGCCTCGTGGGGCAAAACACAAATAATACAAGAGGTAAACTTACGATTAGCGATGAGGGAAGAGAGGAGGGCTGGAGCCGGACCTAGGGACTGCAGCCTAATCCACAACGAGAGGATCGTGTGGATGGCGTGTGAGGTCACAGCCCTGAGCAAACAGGGCAGTTCCCTTTTATAGTGGTTGACAGCTCATCCGCTGATGAGCGATAATTGGCCTCCAGCTGTCCCGTGGTGCTTAGTTACTGACAGCCGGAAGCACCGCCGAGACACTGTCAAAGCAAAGGCCTGGCTGAGATGATGTATGGCCTGAGCGCGGACGACATCAGCGCGCAGACCATGACAGTACCTCCCCCTCGAGGCCGGGCTCAGAACGGCCAATAACGCCCAAGCCCCCCCCCCCCCAGGGTGGGTGGATGGGGCGCAGGCTAGGAGGGGGCGAGTCAGAGAAGGAGAAGGAAAAAAAAACATGGCGATGACAGGGAGCAAACGAAGCAACACAGAGTACAGTGGGGAAGACGAAAAAAAAAGACACAATACTCCATAATGTGCAGATGATACATAGTCAAGACCCAAAAAAAGAGAAGGATGCAGCAACAGAAGGAGGCCTATAACTAAAACACACAGGCTCCTAAGGCATAATGTGGCAGTTACAAAACATCCCTCAGACAGGAGAGGGGAAGAAAAAAAAGACACGCTAACAGTGATGAGACTACATAAAATTATAATATCATACCCGAATGTCCATAAAATCACAAAGGAACAAAGGCACAGGAATGACAGGCGAGATAACACAGTTCCGGGGGTCTCCCCACACCCAGCGTCCACACCGCCAACAGGGGTAACGGGAAGAGTTCAGGCTGTATACCCGAATCTCAGGCCAGGAAAAACCGTGCTTCAGGTGGCCGGACCAGGCCGCTGAATAGAGAGTCCAGTGGGTCGGGTGGCTGGCCCAGAGAGCCAAATGGGCGCGGCAGTCCTTCTGGCGGCTGACCCGCATCGCTCAGCCACCAGGACCGCAGGGGAGAGAGAGGCAACGGCTTCCCTGTAGAGGGGGATAACGAGGGCGAGCCGAGCTGAAAGTGAGGGGTCCATACGGCACCTGGTGGAGAAGGCTTGGGGGGAAGATGAGGACGATGATAAAGATGGGGGAGAAGATGAGCTGGTCCAGTGTCCGGTGGCAGGGGGTCTGCAGCTCCCTCACCGAACTTGGATCCTGCTGGTGCTGCACCCTCGTCAGACCCCGACTGGGTCATGGTTGCACCCGCGATGGACCCGATTGGGTCACGTTTGCACCCGCGTCGGACCGTCGGCGCAGATTATTGCAGATTATTTGAGCCTGGCACTCTGCCAGTCCTGTGGCCACTCCTCCTCCTCTTGTCAGACATTCACCGGCTGTAACTTATCAACACATGCATACATACGCACACTCACACACGCACACACACACACACACACACACACACACACACACACACACACACACATTTCCCATCAGGCATGCACTTGCTTGCCACACCGCTGTGTTCACTTGCTTTCATTAGTAATTTGTGTACTTATGGGAGGCAGTGTGATCAGTCAGTGTGGCAGCTTAGTCAACTTTGGACTTCTTGGCTCGTGAACTGTTGGCTGTTTCCCTTGGACTGAATTGTGTTGTTGCTCCAGAGCCTTTTCGCTGCGACACGTATGTATGTCCTCTTTATTATTGCCTTCCTCTCCGCTCCTGTTCAGTTTGGAGTGCGCTTGGCTTTTCTTCTCCGCCAACGAAGCTTGTAGCCAGTTGTCTCATCACCTATCTGTGACTGTTATTTGGACATTTTGTAAATTTTTCCTTCTGTTAATAAACACATTACATTACTGCACGTTGGGCTCATATCACTTCATATGTTTGCTGCACGATAACGCAGCGGACATGACAATCTTATCTTAGCTTATCTTAAATCTAAGGGTTCACTTACTTTTTCCACTAGCACTGTGAATGTTTAATGGATGCGTTCAGTAAAGACATGAACTAGTGCATTAAGCACATTGTGTTTATATACTTAGAACTTAGATGATGATCAGATTACATTTTATGATCAACTAGAAAAGCACTCAGAGAGCGCATACCTCCACCAATGCTACTTCTGTCCCTCATGGATCACCTCCAAAATGTAATGGGTTTGTTTTGGAGTATTCTTGTTAACACACCGTGAGAAGATAAGAGCCTTGGTGGAGGTATGCATTTTCAGATCATCACCAAAATGTTATGGGTTCATCTCTAGCCAAAAGACCACCTCTGGTGAAAATTTCATCCAAATCCATCCAGTAGTTTTTCTGTAATCCTGCTGCACAAACACAAACAAGGTCCTTGGTGGAGGTATGCACTCTCAGATCATCACCAAGCTTTAATGTGTTCATCTTTTGCCCAAGGGCTACCTCTGGTAAAAAATTTCATCCAAATCCGTTCAGTACTTTTTGTGTAATCCTGCTAACAGACAGATAAACCACCCCGATTACATAACCTCCTTGGCGGAGGTAATTAATGTAGAAAACCAGGCAATTCCAAGGGGTTCACATACTATTTCTTGTAACTGTGTATCACAACCAACAAAAAACATAAAACTCATAAAACAATTAATCTGTGTGTGGGGAGGTATCATTCAAAAGATTTCTGATTTCCAATTGTAATTCAGTATTGTTTTGATTCAATGCTGATAAACTATCATTACTGAGAACAAAATATGGAAAATGTTATATAAATCAGTTTTCGGACATTAGTCGTTACTGCTGTCTGATCACCATTTTACCTCCACCAAGGGTAATAGTGTTGGTTGGTTTGTCGGTTTGTTTGTTGATTTGTTGGTCTGTCTGTCTGTTAGCAATATAACTCTAAAAGTTATGAACAGATTTTGATGAAATTTTCAGGAAAGGTGTGTAATGGCACAGGGAACAGATGATCAGATTTTGGTGGTGATCTGGATCATGATCTGGTTCTAGGAACGTTTTAAAAATTATCTTATATATTAATATTGCACTTTTCATGTACTGCCTCTTTAAGATGTGTCCACTGAACTATGTGCGTGGTCACGCCATAGGGCCACACACCTCCGCACAGTCCTCGACACAAGACCGGACTGGTGTGGGTGTCCGCAACCAGAAAGCCAAAGATTGCAGAAAAAGTAAAACAGCTTGGAATGAAAACGAGTATGATCTTCATCCACATAGTATGTGATGGTTGACATTATTTCATCTGAAAACACCAAGAAAAAGCAAGCAAAGTGTGTAGCTTAAGATGGGATTTGGCGTGCATGCGGAGGTAACTCCAGCCGGCAGACAAGGATGTAGTTGCAGCCACATGACCCACACGGTATGTAAACACAGTAAACTTCAGCACTGGGAAATGTTTTATTTTGTTTGTGAATTCATAATAGGCCTTTTCTATTATGCTCATTTACTATGCATCGTAGTGATATGATACCACACTGTTGGTTATATTGCTTAATAAATTATAAACCAAACTGTAAGGGAGAAGAGAGGAGGGGAAAAAAAGAAAACTGACCTGAAAAGTTCATATGAACCTTGTCAGTAAACTGTCAGGGAGAAGAGAGGAGAAAAAAAAAAAGGAAAACCGACCTGAAAGATCCAATAAAGCATGATGCTGATTTAAGGTGGAATTTTCCAGCCCCAATGTATTGTCAATATAATTATGACAGCCTTGTTATTATTATTATTATTATGTAATCATAATGTAGTCATATTGTTTTTGCTGCCGTTTCTCTGTTAGTAGGATCATGCAAAAACTCCTACAGTCATGTGAAAAAGTTTGGACACCCAGTTCGGCCAGGATTCTGTTTGTGGACTTCAGCTCCGCATTCAACACCATCCGCCCCGATCTGCTCCAGGACAAGCTGTCCCTGCTCAACATGCCTGACTCCCTCTGCAGGTAGATCACCGACTTCCTGACGGACCGGAGACAGCATGTGTGGCTGGGGAAGTCTGTCTCAGACTCTGTTAGCATCAGCATTGGATCACCCCAGGGCTGTGTACTTTCCCCCCTACTCTTCTCCCTTTATACCAACTCCTGCACCTCCTCCCACCAGTCTGTTAAGCTGATTAAGTTTGCGGACGACACCACCCTCATCGGGCTCATCTCCAACGGCGATGAGTCCGCCTACAGGGAAGAGGTGGCCCAGCTGGTGTCCTGGTGCAGCCACAACAACCTGCAGCTGAATGCTCTGAAGACAGCGGAGATGATTGTGGACTTCAGGAAAGTCACAACCCCCCTGCCCCCCCTCACCATCACAAGCTCTCCCATCACCATTGCAGATTCCTTCCGCTTCTTGGGCACCACCATCACCCGAGACCTCAAATGGGAGCCAACCATCAGCTCCCTCATCAAAAAGGCCCAGCAGAGGATGTTCTTTCTGCGGCAGCTGAGGAAGCTCAAGCTACCCACCAAGATGTTAGTGCAGTTCTACACGGCCATCATCGAGTCCATCCTCACCTCCTCCATAACTGTGTGGTATGCAGGAGCCACTGCCAGGGACAGACTAAGGCTGCAGCGCGTCGTGCGCACTGCTGAGAAGGTGATAGGCTGCAAGCTCCCATCTCTCCAGGACCTGTACACCTCCAGGACCCGGAGGCGTGCTGGCCGGATCATAGCCGATCCTTCACATCCTGGTCACGTACTGTTTGCCCCCCTCCCCTCAGGTAGAAGACTTCGGTCCATTCGGACTAAAACCTCCCGGCACATAAACAGCTTTTTCCCCTCTGCCATCAGACTGCTGAACATTAAGTGACTTGTTGACTCTCGTGCACTATGTACAGCAGCTCAACCAGACTCACGTCATTCATCACTGTTTTTCTGTTGCATTATCGACTGCACTATGTGGTACTTCACATTATCTGCTACTTGCTAATTTTTTAAAACTGCCTTGACTAGTACTACTCATTATTACTATTATTATTATTATTATTATTATTATTACTTATTATTACTTATTTTTCTACACTTATTGCACGTTTTTAGTCCTTTAGTTTTTTAGTTTATCCCTTTTTCTCATCATGTTTTTAATGTTGCAGCATGGCACCGAGACAAATTCCTAGTTTGTGTACTACATGAACAATGGCAATAAATCTGATTCTGATTCTGATTCTGATTCTGACCCCTTTAAATATTCACTTCTTTATTAAGAAATGTTCACATATCTGTGGCTAACCTTGTTTTTGTTTTTATTTGCATTTTCTTTAAATTTATTTTAGCCATCGGAAGTGGGAATGAATGTGGGGTGTCTTAAAAAAGATGGGGGTGTCCTAATTTATTCCTCACTATTTGTTTAGAATTACATTTTACAGAAAATGTGAAAAAAGTCTTTAATTCATTTTTAATTGTTTCATTGTATTACGTGAATCTCCCAGTACTGTGAGGGAGCACTGTAAGGATCATGTTCTTTGATTTCTCCAGTGCTTTCAACACCATCCAACCGGAGATCCTGAAGGACAAACTACTGTGCGCAGGGGTGGACCAGCACCTGTCATTGTGTATCCCGGACTACCTCACAAACCGACCACAGTTTGTGAGAACCCAGGACTGTGCATCTGACACCATCATCTGCAGTACAGGGGTCCCCCAGTGAACTGTTCTGGCTCCGTTGTTGTTCACCCTCTATACTGCAGACTTTTCACACAACACACCACACTGCCATCTACAGAAGTTCTCTGACGACTCTGCGATCGTTGGCCTCATCTCTGATGGAGATGATGCGGAGTACAGAGGACTTATCCAGGACTTTGTGGACTGGTGTTAACGGAACTGCCTCCAGAGCAATGAGAGGAAAACTAAGGAACTGGTGGTGGACTGCCGCAGGCAAGGACAACCCCCCACAGCACCAGTAAACATACAGGGAACAGACATTGAGATGGTGACATCCTACAAGTACCTGGGTGTTCATCTGAACAATAAACTGGACTGGTCACATAACACCAACGAGCTGTACAAGAAGGGGCAGTGCAGGCTGTTCCTCATGAGGAGGCTCAGGTCTTTTGGATTGCAAGGGGCACTCCTGAAGACCTTCTACTATTCAGTGGTGGCATCAGCCATCACATTTGGAGTGGTCTGCTGGGGCAGCGGCATCACGGCAGCCAACAGGAAGAGAATGAACAGACTGGTCAAAAAAGCTAGCTTTGTTCTGGGGCGGCACCTCGACCCAGTAGTGGGAAAAGGAGAGAGGAGGATTGTAGCTAAACTGTCATCTCTGCTGGAGTCCGAGTCCCACCCCATGCAGGACATGCTGAACAAACTGAGGAGCTCATTTAGCAGTAGGCTGTGCCATCCTAGGTGCGCAACGGAGAGGTTCCACTGGTCCTTCCTACCTACAGCTGTCAGACTCTAAAAACTAACCAGGGCTGCCTGTAGAGGTCATATTGAATATACAAAACATAACACCCTTGCTCAATAAATGGTCCCCTCCATTATACAACTAGGACAATATCAATCATTACTGAGGGTGACAACACGGCTGATTTATATCGGAAATATACTGTTTGGGTACATATTCATATTCTGTGGGGTAACTTAACGGACCGTAATGCTGTCTATACCATCTAGCTGCAGTGCTCCCGCACTGTATATATATATCTGTGTGCATATGTATATTCATTTGTTCTCATTACCTTATCTCATTAATTATTGCTCTGAGTGCTGCTATCCCTGTGCTGCTGTAATCCTGGAATATCCCCATTGTGGGACTAATAAAGGCTTACAGTATCTTATCTTAAATGATAAGAGTTAACAGTTAGCTGCTGCTAAGCACCTCAAACGACAGCATATAAAAAGGAATACATTTATTGTCATTTCACCCACATGTAAACAAATTAAAGGTCTGATGACACGATTTTGATATTTTTTAGCATGTTGTCTAAACTCAAAAGTCATTGTCGATGATCAATATATTATTTACAACCGCGCCTGCATAAACTATTTATCATCAAAAAACCACAGCTGCTGAATGGACTGTGGTGCCGCCCACAGAATGAAGGGCGGCACCACCATGACGTAAGCGACAGAACGGATGCCGGTGTTGTTGAGTGGAATGACAGCAGCTTTGTAGCTCAGTTTCTCTGGTTTCTTGTTTAAATTTTACCGCTATGCCTTCGTGTTCTGTTGCAGGCTTAGATAAACAGCAGGCTGTGAAAGACCACATGACATGCTTCAGCTCCAGCTGTCATAAGCCTCCTCATGCGTTCCTCGTGCGCTTTTACACAGGAGAAGCACATGAGGAGGGGAAGGATTAATGGATTTACGCGCAGCTTTGACCTACTAAGTGATCGCATGCTGACGCTTGCCGGTCCGGCCATGTCCCCACTGTGGGGAGCGTGAAATAACGAAGCTGAATTGGTTCTTAATTCAGGTTTTATTCATGCACTTCATCCCCAGCCTTCTCTCAAGAACACAAGAGAGTGAGCTGCATCAGACCTTCACATTTATACATTTCACACAAAGGGAGAATCACATATCCCTGTCAAAACCCCCTATTGACATTAACTCCCCCTCCGGTCTCTCAGTCCTCCACCTGTCTCCTAGGAGGTCGGGAAGTCCTTTCAGTCCCTTATCGCCGTACCTCCGTCCTCTTGTTGTTAACCGCAGGTGGTCCAGACCTATTGTTCCATTCATAACGTGAAGTCAATCCACACATGCAATCTCCAGCATCCCCTTTATGCTTATGCATATGTGGGCCAAAATACATGGGCTACAACCCCCCCAAACGTCGAAGAATGGACAATATATTAAAATTCAGAGAACATGTTAATATCAACAGCGCAGTCTATACCACATGACCACATCAAAAATCAGTGATAACATCAATAGCATAGTCTATACCACATGATCACATCAAACATCAAACAGTCAGTCCGTACGCCGTCTGGGCTTCAACCGTCTTCCGAATCTGCTGTAGGCAGGTCTCGGCGTCCCTGCGGCGCCGTCCTGCAAAGAATCTGCTGACTGCGGAAGAGAGTGGTTATTTGATCCCTGCGGGGGCTCCGGGACGTGTTCCCTGGGAGGTCTGCCACGTCGAGGTGCCCTCGCTACCCGTACAGACTCGTCGTTCATCACAAAGGCAGGCTTTAGTCTGTCAATACTGACAATACTGTCTCTTTTCTGTCTCCCAAATCTAGCACAAAATGCTTATCACCTGTCTCCAGCACCCTATATGGCCCATCATATGGCGGTCGGAGGGTTGGTCTTAGAGCCTCGTGCCTGAAAAAAACGAACTCAGCATTTTTCAAAGCTTTGGGAACAAAAACGTGCGGAAAAGTGTGATGAACAGGGCCCGGGAGCATGTCCGCTCCTGTGCCGATCGGTGGTCCAAGAGCCGGGAGGCGTCCCGGTTCCGGATGCTCTGGTAGAAACTCACCGGGCAGCCTGAGAGGTTGTGCAAAAACTTACTCCGCTGGGGAGGCATTTAAATCCTCCTTAGGCGCAGAACGCAACCCTAATAAAACCCATGGTAGTTTGTTTACCCAATCTGCATCCGTAAGCGATGCTCTGAGGGCTGCCTTCAAAGACCTATGAAAACGTTCGCATAAACCATTAGCCTGAGGGTGATAAGCGGTAGTGCGGTGAATTTTCGCTCCTAAGCTGCTGGCCATCGTTGACCACAGCTCAGAGACAAATTGAGGCCCTCTGTCGGACGTAATATCCAACGGGACCCCGAAACGCGCTACCCAGGCCGTCAAAAAAAACGCGAGCCACCTCTGCGGCCGTGGTCGATGCCAGTGGGACCACTTCCGGCCAGCGTGTGGTTCGGTCCACCATTGTCAAAAGATGTGTGAACCCCTGCGACGACGGTAGGGGGCCCACGAGGTCGACGTGCACGTGATCGAATCTTTTGGCCGGAATGTGGAACGGTTCTAAAGGGGCTCTTGTGTGCTTATGAATTTTGGCCCGCTGACAAGCCATGCAGGTCCTTGCCCACTCTTTCACGTGCTTGCACAGGCTCGGCCAAACAAACTTCTCCGCTACCATTTTCACCGAAGCGCGCACCCCTGGGTGTGCCAGGGAGTGGACCGAGTCAAAAACGCGGCGGCGCCACGTGGCCGGAACTACCGGGCGTGGCCGCCCAGTTGACACATCACAGATTAGGGGGGGCATACCGGTTTGCAAACACCTGCTCTCCAGCCTTAACCCTGTTGGTCCAGACTGGAGCGCGCGCACGTCTG
The DNA here is from genome assembly GCA_020510985.1 of Pholidichthys leucotaenia. Lineage (NCBI taxonomy): Eukaryota > Metazoa > Chordata > Actinopteri > Cichliformes > Pholidichthyidae > Pholidichthys > Pholidichthys leucotaenia. The sequence goes on from CM035839.1 coordinate 208,213,612, forward strand.
CATCTCTGCCCTGCTCCGCTGTCATGGCTGCGTAATCTATCCCCACGTGAACTGGGGCCACGTGCGCTTCCGCACTGCTATTTTGCTTCGCGGCTGCCGTAGTATAATCTGCCCCTGCACGCGCCGGTGCTGTGGCCGCGCGAGAGAGGCAGTCTGCTACTATGTTGAGTTTACCCGCTATGTGCTGAATATCAGTGGTAAATTCCGAAATTGCGGCCAGCTGCCTCTGCTGCCGGCCCGACCACGGATCTGAAATTTTGGACATCGCGAAAGTGAGCGGCTTATGGTCAACAAAAGCGGTGAAACGCCGGTCTTCCAGCCAGAACTGGAAATGGCGGATGGCCAAATGGAGCGCTAACAGCTCCCTGTCAAACGTGCTGTATTTCCGCTCAGCTTCGCTCAAGGATTTGCTGAAGAATGCTAGCGGCTGCCAAACACCGGCAACGTGCTGCTCTATAACTGCCCCTATGGCCAAATCTGATGCGTCGGTAGTTAGCGCGATGCGGGCCGATGAGTCCGGATGAGCTAGAAGCGCGGCTTCAGCCAAGGCTTTTTTTTACCTCCGTGAACGCGCGCTCCCGCTCCGGGGACCACTCGATTGTATTGGAGGGTTTTTGCTTTGTGAGCGCGGCGTATAATGGCTGCATGAGCTGCGCTGCATGGGGTAGGAAACGGTTATAAAAATTTACCATTCCTAAAAATTCCTGCAATGATTTGACCGTTTGTGGTCGGGGAAAATCTGCTACTGCGCGCACCTTATCCGGCAGCGGAACTGCCCCTTCTGGGGAGACGCGGTGGCCCAAAAAATCGATCTGCGCAACGCCAAACTGGCACTTGGCTGGATTAATTATTAAGCCGTGCTCTCCCAACCTCTGAAAATCCGCAGTGAGGTGTTTTTCGTGTTCTTCCTCTGAAGTACTGGCGACCAAAATGTTGTCGAGGTAAACGAACACGAATGGAAGATCACGTAACACGGCATCCATCATGCATTGGAATGTTTGTGCGGCGCCTTTAAGGCCAAACGGCATGCGCAAAAACTCAAAAAGTCCAAAAGGGGTTATAACCGCTGTTTTAGGAATGTCCTCCGGCCAGACTGGAACCTGATGGTAGCCGCGAACCAGGTCTATTTTAGAAAAAATGCGCGCCCCCGCTAAATGCACCGAAAAATCATGTATGTGTGGGATGGGGTAGCGATCGTGTGCCGTGGCGTTGTTTAGCCTGCGGTAATCGCCGCAAGGTCTCCAGGAGCCGTTGGCTTTCGGGACCATATGCAGCGGCGAAGCCCATGGGCTTTTCGAATGGCGAATAATGCCCAGCCTCTCTAGGCTGGCAAACTCCTCGCGCGCCATGGAGAGTTTAGCAGCATCCAGGTGCCAAGCTTTCGCGAAGACGGGGGGGCCAGTTGTAGTGATAAAATGCTCCACCCCGTGTTTCGCAACTGTTGCCGAAAATGTGGGAACCGTGAGTGCTGGAAACTGGGTGAGGATTGTGTTAAACTTACCGCCTGCTGTGGCGACGTTGGTCTGCACTGGTGGCGGGGACACTCGAGCTGCACAGGGAATAGAATAAAAAGAGAATGCATTTACCAGCTGCCTATTGGCAAGATCGACTAACAAACCGTGTGAGCACAGAAAATCAGCACCTAACATGTTGAAACTCACAGCCGCTATGACAAAAGTCCATTCATAAGTGCGGCCATGCAAGGACAGAGACAAAGTCCTTTCCCCGTAGGTGATGATGCTCAAGCCGTTTGCCGCCGTTGCCCCGTTTCCACGGGGGCCAGCCACCCGGTCAGCATAGGTTGGGGTGATGAAACTCACTTGGGCTCCGGTGTCTATAAGGAACTGCTGCCCGGAGCTCGTATCTGTGATATAGAGCAGCTTATTTCTTTCACCAAGAGCCGAAGCTGCTAACGATTCTCGGTCCTACCGTTTCCCGACTTCTTGAAGTTGCACGGCGGCACACACCTGTGCGCCCTCTCTGCGAACCGCTGATGATAAAAACAGAGATCCTCTCCTCCGCTGCGTCGGGGCCACGCCTCTGCCGCTGGGCCATCACCTCCGCCGCGTCAGGGCCACGCCGCTGCCATTGTTGGTGGGCTTGGGTCGGCTGTCTCCGGCTCGTCGCTGCCTCGGGTCGCCGCCGTAGTCGTCTGCTCGCCGCAGGAGCTGAGGAGCCTCTGCGCCTCTTGGGCCAGCTCACGGAAATCCTGCTGGGTGTCACAACGCATGCTGGACAGCGTTCCTCTCATATGCGTCGGGAGGTTAGTCAGGAAGATGTACTTAAAGAGGAAATCATCGTTGTCTGACCCCCTCAGCTGCAGCATGTCTTCCATCAGGGCGACTGGCCTGTGTCCTCCTTGGTTGAGCATAGCCAGGAGCCTCCTAGCCCTCTCTTCTGTTGAGGGCGTGAAACATTTGGTGAGGGCAGCCTTCAATCTGTCGTATTTGTCTTCGGCGGGTGACTGCTGTACCAAGCTCTGCACGCATCGAGCTGTGCGGTTGTCAAGTCTAGCGATGACGTGGTAGAACTTAGTGTCATCCGCCTTTATGCCTGTGAGCGTGAACTGTGCCTCCGCCTGGAGGAACCACAAGTCTGGGTTGTCCTGCCAGAATTCCGGCAGTTTGACAGCGATGGCGCTCGCTAGGGCAGACTCCAATGAGTCCTGATCGTGGAGAGCATTTCCAGGCATTCTCACATGTCACTGGTCACCAGTGTGGGGAGCGTGAAATAATGAAGCTGAATTGGTTCTTAATTCAGGTTTTATTCATGCACTTCATCCCCAGCCTTCTTTCAAGAACACAAGAGAGTGAGCTGCATCAGACCTTCACATTTATACATTTCACACAAAGGGAGAATCACATATCCCTGTCAAAACCCCCTATTGACATTAACTCCCCCTCCGGTCTCTCAGTCCTCCACCTGTCTCCTAGGAGGTCGGGAAGTCCTTTCAGTCCCTTATCGCCGTACCTCCGGCCTCTTGTTGTTAACCGCAGGTGATCCAGACCTATTGTTCCATTCAGGACGTGAATTCAATCCACACATGCAATCTCCAGCATCCCCTTTATGCTTATGCATATGTGGGCCAAAATACATGGGCTACACCCACTATCATTATCACCAGCAGATTAAAAATCCCGCTGATCACCTTTCCTGGTTCTCGCCCAGGTGCTTCTCATCACACCATCACCAGCAGTGCGTGTACTTAGCAGCTGTTTGCCAGTCACGCACTGCTGGTCCATAGTATTGTCATCTGTGCTGTTAGTCTACCATTATTTTCAGCACTCTCACGACGTGTTAGTCACTTCATGTTCGCTGTGGTTCTCGTGCGTCCTTGAAGCAATGTCTAACACATCTCCTCTCATTCATTCTCTGGGCGATGCTGGCCCCCGAACGCCATCAGTAAGTGTGTTTGTGTTTTTTGTACGTCTTCACCTTTTTGGGAATTGTCTCTCTTTCTGTATTAAATGTGCTGTGGTGAACCCTGCACGTAAATTCTCATTATTTTGTCGTCCCTCTCCATGCCCTGTGTAAGAGCGCATAGAGGGTCATGATGAATGGATTTACGCGCAGGATTCACCAGATAATACATAATACATAAATACATAAAAGATAATGCATAATAAACCCGATGCCTGAGCAATAGAGAATACACTGCTATGATTTTATTGAAAAATTGGGTTTAAATAAATTATATTTATGAACAAATAATTTGTTGCAATATCTGTAACAAAAGCACTCTGTGTTCCCCTGCCGTGTGTTTGTCGCTGCTGCTGCGGTGGGCATGTGTGCCTCTCCACTGTCACTCTCTGAGTCTGACTCACTAGGCATGATGCCCGCTTGGTACGGCTCAAACATATAAGGTTTGATGCCCCCAGATTCTTCATTATCATCCCATTCTTCGGAACTATAATTGTCTGAAGATTGGACAACACAAACCAATTCCAGACTACAGGTGCTGAAACCATTGTCGATGTTTTCTACTGCTTCCATCCTGTGTGTACAATGGGCAGCCAAGTGCTGTGTTCTGTCGATGACGTTACAACATGGCCGGGGGGTTTTCCAAACACTGACGCAATTGGTGACTTGGCGCTGGATATTCGCGTGAAAAAAAGCCCTTTTGACTTAGAACTGCACAGACCAACCTATTTCGTCATATTGTATTATGTGTTGAAAAATTAGATGAAGTCAGAAACCTGTCATCAGACCTTTAAATATTGTTCAGTGCAAAAGTCAGTGTTTCTAATACATACTGGTCATCTGTTGTGTAGGATTTTGGGTCTCTGTGAGATCGTGTGGGCGACTAGTTGACATGCTAGCGATTTGGCTTTGGCACATTCGGCTCACTTTTCTTGGCAGTTTCAGATGAAATAAAGACTCCATCACCACAAAGGTACTGTGGTTTACTAACTGAGACAATAGATACAACTTGCCAGCTTGCCAATTTTTTTAAACAGATGTCAAATAACTTGTGGATGTTTACAATAGAAAGACTTATGGGTCACAGAGATGATTTCTTTTCGAACAGCCCCTCACTGTGAAAATTAAGGTATCCAACACAGTACTACAATTCTCTCTTATAAGAAGCCACTGATAAAGTTGACAGACTTGATAGTAAATAATGGTTAGTATTTTACAGTTCCTAGAACACCTCTGAAACGGAGTGATACTGCAAAACGATCAATGTTCGTGCTAACCAAAAGTCATGGATGACAGTAGAGGTCCACAGGCTCCTGAGGGCTGTGAACACAGCCTTCAGGGCCAGTGACACTGCAGGACTAACAACAGCTAGGGCCAACCTGTCCCATGGCATCAAAGAGGCAAAACGACAGTACAGCAAGAAAATATCCAGACACTTGAGTGACACCAGAGATGCACGTTCTCTCTGATGTGGCATACAGACCCTCACCAGACCTTGACAAATAAAATCTTTGAATACAGTGAAATCAGAGTGTGATTATCGGGAAATATTGTGACTCCTGTGATCCCCATTGTCCAATCAAATTGCTCAGTCAGAATTAACTGTTGTATAGTGCTTCATAATGGGCACATTAAAATATAGTACTCACATTTACAGTAAATTAGACATAAATATTAAGGATTATGAACAGATGATGTGGGTCGGTTCAGTCACAAAACTCTTCAAGCCTCTCCAACACTAGCTTGCTTCACTGCAAAAGGAATTTTGAATCAAGGCTCTTCCTCTGTGTTTGCAGCATTGCTCCTCCATTGGCCTTCCGTAGATTTGCAACTCCTTGTTCACACCATCTCCAGCCTGGAGTTTTTTTGTTTTCCTCATTCAGAACAGATACTGTACATTTCCTTTACTTCTGCTTATATACTACTCATAACCATATTTACATTCTTAAAGTCCAAAAACTGGGTATTACAAATTTCAGCTTAAAATAGCATATTTTTCATTTCTGTTGCTGTTTATCCATGTTGTAAGGAGATGTTTTGTGGATCTGCCACATCTTAGGAAACCCTGAGTCCTTGGCCAAACCCAAGACATGCTGGGCTGTCGGGTTTGGGCGTCACACTTTCCTGCTGAAATAAGTGGTTTCCAGGTCAAGGTCGATAAGTGGGCGGCCTCTGCTTAGACTTAGAAAATGGGGATTCTGGAAAAAAAAAAACTGGAAAATTCTAAAGGGCTTCACATTTTTGTTTTGAATTCATATACAGTACTGAAATGTTCAGTTAGTTAACTGGTTTGAGAGCTCACGCTTGCTCAGAAGTAACAGTTATTGACAAATGTAATAACTGTTTAAATCTCACGTGTCCTGTGTGAGATATAGAGGGATTTCTGACAAAGCTTCTCTTTGCCTCATAGCCTGGATTCATTATTTGTCAGCTTAAGTTTTTTATAAATGCATTTAGCACCAATTGGCAAACATAAACAAAACAGGTTATTAGTTTGATTGTCAGATAGCACTCTTCCAAATCCTAGTAAAATCTGGACAATCCTGTCAAATCCCTGCAATCCAACCAAATTCTAGGAGATAGCAAATTTGCTGTAATGTCCTGCATATATCCATGTATTTTTGAATGGGCTTTAATCAAACTTAGATTTGGATCCAAAGGGAGATGTCCCATATTTGGAGACTGGAAAGCAGTACGCCCAAGTGAGAGAAACACTTTGGCAAATGGGAAACCTCTATCTGTTTACATTTTGATGTTTGCCACATTACTTTCTTTGTGAGTGAAAATTAGAAATGCAAAGCGCCCTTCGGCTTATGAGAGGGGAGAGAATGAATTGAGCAGGGTGAGAGAAATCCAAACTATGACTGCGTGCACCCACACAGACTGATAATAAAACTTAAGAAGGCTTACTGCCTGACAAATTGTGACACTGGAGCAGGCAAAACACATCCTGTTGTTGAATGCGCACTGTGGCTTATGTACATTCTATCTTTGCCTAGTATGGAGGAAGAGAGTGTCATTGGAGGATGATAAGGTTTGATTGCACAGAGGAAGTCTAGTGCACATGTGGCAGCAGTTGAGCTATTTGAAGTTGCAGCTGAGTTGCGTATGAATTCCAACAAATGTGCAAATTTAATCTGCTTACAAGGTACAGGTTGTTGGTTTTTTAAAAACAAGATGCAGCAATTAGGTCAGTGTGTACAAATGTGAATGGCTGTGACCCTGTGGAAAGAGAGGGAGAGGGAGAGAGAGAGGAGAGAGAGAGGGAAAGAGGAGGGCAGTGTGGGAGGGTGGAAGTATTACGTCTGAGGACTTCTCATGAAACGTGTCAGACATTACTTATGAGAGGAAGCAGAGGGCCCCTCACAGCAAGTGAGCAACAAAGACGACTGGGAGGGGAAGAAGGGACTTCTCAGGTGGTTCTTTAATGCGAGTGGGCTGAGAAGAGTGGGACCTCTTTGTGGGCCAGCTGATGAGAGAAGATGAAGAGCCAAATCACCAATGCCATCTCTGACTTTTTCTTTGAGTACGAGACCCCGCGCCAGGTGCTGGTGAGGAACAGGAGGGTGGGAGTGGTGTGCAGGCTCATCCAGCTGGGGGTCCTGGCTTACATAATAGGGTAAGAGCCTTTGCCATTTTTTTTAGCTGTTTTAAGGGGAGTAGTAGAGTGCAGAGTTTACATTGACATGTCTGAGAATGATCTCTCAGTGACCTTCTCTTTTGCCTTGAGCAGCAAGGTGCAGTGAAAATGAAAGGAGAAAAAAATATTACTTCTGCAGGATGTCAATGTGCTGCAACTTGCCAGGTGATGTTGACTCAGCAAACAGGCAATGGGCTGTCATAAGTCCAATGACTGAATGAGGGATGGCAGAAAAATGGGCAAAGATAAGAGGGCAGTTACTACCTCTACGAGTTCAGTCAAATCAAGCATGCTTGTTAACTTACGTGTACTCACCCACTCACTGCCTCCACACGCTTGTTTTGACATGTTGGAGTCATTCTGTGGAATTCTCTCTGGAGAAAAGGACAAGTTTTTTTTTGTTTGGAGCTTCACCTCACTAGATTCAGGGCGCTTGGTTTTGTTTTGGTTTTTTTTCCACCCATTGGAAATTACTCACGGGCTGTTTGTTTATGCATTTGTATGAAAGTGACTTTTTCCTTCCTGCACCTCTGAGCTGCAAAACCTGAGGAGCCATGTGTGATGAATGCGCTGAGGCATATGCTCGCACAGATAACAATCAACTGCTGCCCAATTCACTGCCAAACATAGGGGAGATGCACTACCTTCTGCTGGTGATGTTGACATCGACCCAGAATAAAACAGTGGAAGATAAGCTTCAGATCATCTGTGGCAAGCAATTGGGGGAGGATGTATTTAAATTGATAGGAGATTGGACACTCATGGGTTTAAGGATTTAAACTTAATTCTCAAATAAAAAGTTTAGGATTGAACATTTAATCTCATTCTTGTTCTTCTTGACCTGACTCTGACCTTCTCTATACTTCTTCATCAACACTCTTAGAGCAGACATTGCATCTTTAGTACTCTTTCTTGGCATGAAACCATACTGCTGCTCACTAACTGTCACCTCCCTTCTTAACCTGGCTTCAACAACTCTTTCCCATATCTTCGTAGTGTGGTTAATTAATGTCATGCCTCTGTAGTTACTACAGCTCTGAGCATCACCCTTGTTCTTGAAAACTGGTACCACAACAGCTCTTCTCCACTCCTCAGGTATCCTCTCACTCTACAAAATTGTGTTAAACAATCCTGTTAAAAAGTCTGATTCACTCTCTTTCCTTCACCCACCATCCTCACTCTCCCCTTTTCTTGATTCATCAGTTCCTTAACGCACTGTCTTTACTTGTTAGTACATTACCATCTCTGTTCTTAATCAGCTTAACCTGCTGCACATCCTTTCTAGCTTGATCTCTCTGTCTAGCCAGTCAGTACAAGTCCTTTTCGCTTTCATTGTGTCCAGCTTCTCATACAACTCACTATACGCCTTTTCCTTTGCTACCTCTCTCTTTGCCATATACCTAGACTCCAAGTACTCCTGCCTACTTTCGTCATCTCCCTGACTCCCTTTTTCTTTGCCAACCTCTGCCTTTGAATATGTTGATGTACTTCCTCATTCCACCCCCTTCTTTCCTCTGTCCAGAGGATGCACAAAATACCTCTAGCCATTTTCCTCAATACTTTTTAGTTGTACTTGTCCAGTCCTCTGTAATTATTCCCTACCACCCAGAGCCTGTATCAACTCCTTCCTGAACTTTGTGCCACATTCATCCTTCTGTAATTTCCACAGTTTAATCCTTGTCTCAGTCTTCACTCTCTTCCTCTTCATGCTTTCCAAAGTCGTCCTATAGACTACCATCCAATGCTGCCTAGCTACATTCTCCCCATGACACCACCTTGCAGTCTCCTATCGTTTTTAAGATTTCTCCTTCTGCATAAGATGGAGGTGGCACAGAGGTGGCTGCATGCACATTCCTCCACTCTTGTTCCATATATTCCCTATGTTCCTCTCTCCTTTTGAAATACAGTGGGGAAAATAAGTATTGAACATGTCAACATTTTTCTCATTAAACATATTTCTCATGGAGCCATGGACCTGAGATTTTCATCAGATATCAGTAACAACCCAAGTAATCCATACATACAAAGAAATCAAGGCAACTGTGTTCACAAAACAAGTTTTAATTAATAAAGTGGAATGAGACAGGGAATAAGTATTGAACATGCTCGGTGAAATTCATTTAATATTTAGTAGAAAAGCCTTTGTTGGTAATAAAAGCTTCCAGATGCCTCCTGTATGGAGAAACTAGGTGCAGGCATTGCTCAGGAGTGATTTTAGCCCATTATCCCACAGAAACTGTCAAATCTTGAAGGTTCCGTGGGTGTCTTCTATGAACACTGATCTTCAGTTTGTTCCATAGATTTTCAATTGGATTCAAGTCAGGTGACTGACTGGGCAGTTTTATTTTCCTTCTCTGGAGCCAGTTGAGAGTTTCTTTGGCTATGTGTTTGGGATCATTGTCTTGTTGAAATGTTCACCTTCGTTTCATCTTCAGCATCTTGGCAACAAATTCTTATCAAGAATGTCTCTGTACATTTATCCATTCATCTTTCCTTCAATTATATGAAGTCTACCTGGACCATGTGCTGAAAAATGCCCCAACACCATGATGGGATGCACAGTGCCATTTCTCCTCCAAATATGCTGTGTGTTGAGGCATCCAAAAAGTTCAACTTTGGTCTCATCTGACCAGACTATATTCTCCTAATATTTTACCGGCTTGCCCAAATGTTGTGCAGCAAACTTTAAACGAGCTTCAACATGCTTTTTCTTCAGCAATGGAGTCTTGTGAGGTGGGCGGGCATAGAGCCCATGTCAGTTGAGAGCCTTACTTATTGTTTTCTTTGAAAGAGCAGTACCTGCTAACTCCAGGTCTTTCTGGAGCTCTTGGGTAACTCTTTTGATAATTGTTTTGACTCCACTGACAAAAATCTTGCAAGGAGCTCCTGGTTGTGGCCGGTTTACGGAAAAATGATGTTCTTTCCAATTCCGAATGATGGCTCAAACAGTGCTCACTGGAACATTCAGCAGTTTAGAAATGCACCTGTAACCAATGCCATCATTATATTTTGCAACAATAAGGTTGTGAAGGTTGAAAGAATGCTCTTTGCTTCTACCCATCATGAGTTCTTTGTGACGTAACAATCTGATATTCACAGACCTTTTAAAAGGCTATCATTCAGGACTAAACTAGCTGAAATTAATTTGCACTGATGGGGGATGGGATGGCTTCCTAAATTCAGATGGATTTCAGCTGATTTCTTGACTTTCTATGCCTTTTTACACCTCTTTTTCTTTTGTGTGTTCAATACTTATTCCCTGTGTCATTCCACTTTATTAAATATAAAATACACAACTGTGTTCACAAAGCACACAGCTTTGTGAACACAGTTGCCTTGATTTCTTTGTATGTATGGATTAATTGGGTTGTTACTGATATCTGGTGAAAATCTCAGGTCAATGGCCCCATGAGAAATATAATTAATGAGAAAAATGTTGACGTGTTCAATACTTATTTCCCTCGTGTGTGTGTGTGACCTTCTCGCCTTAAGACCATACCTACCCAGCACCTCATCATCACCTCTATTCCCTTCATGTACATATAGCCATTAAAGTCTGCTCCAATCACCAATCTCTTCCCCCTGGGAACTCTCGCTCCCACTTTATCCAACTTACTTCAGAATTTCTCTTTGTCTTCTACACCACATCCAACTTGTGGGATAAACACACTAAGGACAACATTACACCGTTCTAGCTTGTTTACCTCCTGAACACTCTTCATATTATCCTCCCGTCAAGACTACCCCTACTCTATTTCTCCATTGTAGAACAGTTTGAATCCACTGGCCTTGCTTTGCTACTATCTGGTTTCTTGTGCACACAGTACAGTACAGTATATCTACTTTCCTGCTTGCAATCAACCAACGCTCTTCCTTTACCAGTCATATGTAACCGGGTCATATTTATGGATCTTTGTTGATTTGATTTGCGTTTAAATATTTTGATTTGAACTTGACTCAACAGGAAGTGACTTCAGGGTGTGGGCGGGATATGCCAGGTAGAGGATTTTGAATATCTGGGTTTTTTTCGGTTGGGAAAACGGTTCAGGAGACCGGATTTGAAAAGCAAGCAAGACGAGGAATAATCTTCATAAAGAAACGTTGGAGACTCGGGTGTCCTGTGAAGATCAGTCAGTGATCACGCGCTGGTGTGGCGTCGTGTGTATGTTTATCACCACTACCGTTTGTACGGACTTATTTGGGGTCATTAGTTTACTGAGCATTTTATCAGATTGTATTTTTCTTTGTTAGTAATCCACCATTTTGTTTAAGATCCGCCTCCTGTGTGTTTGAGGCAGTACAAACTGTAACACAAACGTGAAAGTTATATACAAAGAGACAATTTGTACATTTCATTTTATTTTATTTACATTTAAAAAAATTATTGTAAATCTTTTCATTCTGAAGCGTGCTGCTCTTTATTTTCTATATATCAGATAAAACCCATAAACTACATTTGTTGTTCAGTGTGTATTATTTCCCGGCAACAAATTTTGGTACCAGGAGTGGGGTCAATTATCTGATAGTTTAGAGTGGGTTGGTGTACAGTAAACGGTAATGGTGATACGAAACAGACGAGAGCGGCTGGACGGTTGGAGCCTGACGGGGTGCAGACGGAGAGACCGGCCGGAGTGATCGTGGACCTTGGATCAGCGGAGAGGACTCGGGGCCAAGAGACTGCAATTCCCGGGGTTCCATCAGACTGGACAGTTCAACACAATATCCTCGACTACTTGTAAGAGAGACTTTTGATCATGGAAGAGGGCGCAGTGGGGGGCGTTGAAAACAGAGGCGTTGAGGACTCCTCTGCGAGCAGAAATGCTGAGGTATCACCTGAAAACAGAGACCTTTTAGAACAGGTTTCTGAACTGAAACGTAAACAAACTGAAGCCTTGACAGCCATCGCGGCTTTGAGTGAGGAACCACAGAGATCCTATGTTTATGTACCTAGAGAACGGCAAATCCCCCCTTTCAGTGGTGATTATGATAAGGATGGTCGTTCTGTTGAGGATTTTATTGAGGAGGTTGAGCGTGTAGTGCATTCCAGATACCAATCAAACAGTGACCGGTATGACTTCATAATGTCACTTCTAAAGGGTGCAGCTCTAGAGGAGATGCGATTTCGTAGTGGGAGGAAATCACTACCCGTTGCTGACCTGTTCAAGTACCTCAGAGAAGCCTTTAGAGATAAAAGATGCACCGCTCAGCTCTTACATGACCTATACAGTCGAAAACAAAAAGATGGTGAAGATATCCTTGGCTACTCACATGCCTTGTGTCAGATTTTGAGAACGATCTCAAAGCACAACGCAAATGCCTTAGCTAATGAGCAGAACGTTCTTAGGGATCAGTTCATTGAAGGCCTTAGTGATCCACTCCTTAAGCGAGAACTGAGGAAGTTTGCAAGACAGAAACCAGACTCCACTATGATACAGGTCCGAGAAGAAGCCTATTTGTGGTCAGTGGAGGATGCTAGCCATTCCAGATCTTCTAAAAGCTGAAGTAAAGGAGACAGTGGAGATAGCGAGACCCAGTGCAGTGCCATAACGGCTCAGGAGCAGCAAGTGGGAACTGTGGGTGATCTTTTCAAAGTAGTAGCAGAGCAAGGGAAGCAGATCAGTGAGCTGGCTGCTGCGGTTAAGACCCTAACTATGCAGAGAACAAATTCAAGTGAACAGACCAATACCCGCCGTCGAGCTCAGTTGAAATTTACAGATGATGGAAAACCCATCTGTCTTAAATGTCAAGGGGAGGGGCATATAGCCAAGAATTGCACCCAGAAGCAAAAGGCACAGCAAAGCGGTCAGAATCAGGGAAACTAGAGGCCCCGGTCGCCGTGAGTCAAGCAATTAGGGGGAACACTTCAGACTCAGTTAAAGCACAGATTACTCAGGATCAGTTACTGGCCCGTGCAGTAGGAACATGTCCCACGGTAGAGATTAACATACGTGGTGTGGTAACCCGTTGCTTACTAGAAACGGGCAGCCAGGTCAGCACCATAACTGAACAGTTTTTCCGTCAGCATTTGTGTGGGGAGGATGATGACATGGTGACTACAGCGGGGTGGTTAAGGTTGACTGCTGCTAATGGATTAGAAATCCCATATTTAGGATATCTTGAGTTAGAGATTGAGACCATGGGACTGAAAATACCTGATTGCGGTTTCCTCGTTGTGAAAGACCCACCGAATTCAGAAACTGCAGGGATTGTCGGCATGAATATCATTAGCTGCTGCCGTCAACTGGTGCATGCTGAGTTTGATACTGTCCTTGGGGGGAAACTCGATTCAGACTGGAGAAGTGCCTTTCAGCAGGTTCAGAAATGTACAGTCACTAGGCGGAGTGTGGCTAGGCTGGTAGGTAGGGATGGAGCCCACATCCCCTCAGCATCAGTAGTTACAGTCATGGCAAAAGGGTTTCCCAAGGTACAAGAGGGTAACGGCTTGAGATTACTAGAGCTGGGGAACATGACTTTGCCAAGTGGTCTGGTTGTCCTACCCACATTGGTTGAAGCTAGCAGTAATACTGTCCCAGTGCAAGTAGTGAATCTTTCATCGGAGGATGTGTGGCTAAACACGAGGACCCGGCTTGGGGTATTTTCCCCTGTGGAGTGCTTAAGTGACGAACCCCCAGTTAAAGTAAAGTTTAACCGTATTTCAGCAAGTATCGAACATGTCTCAGTTGATCAGCCTAGTGCCCTTGATGCCAGCACCTCGTCTGTCTTGGACAAATTAGACATTGGAGGGAGTAAAGAGCAACAGGATCAATTGAAAACTGTGCTGGCCAAGTATGTTAATGTTTTTGCTGTCGATGATGATGACTTGGGGTACACAGACAGAGTCAAACATGACATAAACCTAGTGGATGATGTACCTGTGAGCCTACCCTATCGGCGAATTCCACCCAACCAATACACAGAGGTTAAAGAGCACATATCCAAGCTGTTGAAAAAGGGGATAATCAAGGAGAGTTGTAGCTCTTACGCATCTCCTGTGGTGGTAGTGAGAAAAACTGATGGTAGTATACGGCTATGTGTGGATTTCCGTAAGCTTAACCAGAAGACACGAAAAGATGCTTTTCCACTGCCGCGAATTGATGAGAGTTTCGATGCTTTGCAGGGAGCAAAGTTTTTCTCAACAATTGACTTAGCAAGTGGGTACCACCAGGTGGCAGTAAAAGAGCATGACCAACATAAAACAGCCTTCACAACCCCTTTTGGTCTCTTTGAGTACTTGCGCATGCCCATGGGTGTCTGTAATGGTCCAGCAACATTTCAAAGATTGATGCAAACTGCGATGAATGATTTGATTTTCCAAATAATGCTGGTGTTTTTGGATGACATTTTGCTGTTTTCCAAGACATTCATGGAGCACCTAGAAAGAGCTGACATAGTCTTGAAACGACTACAAGATACCGGTCTTAAAGTCAAACTAGAGAAATGTCACTTTCTGCAGCAGAAGGTTAAGTTTTTAGGTCACCAGGTTTCAGCAGATGGAATTGAAACAGACCCAGGTAAAATAGAGGCAGTGAAGCAATGGCCAGTGCCTACCACACTGAAAGAGTTGCGCTTGTTCCTAGGCTTTTGCGGTTATTATAGACGATTTGTTGAGCACTTTTCCCAGATAGCTAGCCCGCTTCACGACCTGGTGAATCTCTGTTTGAATTCAGGGCCTCCTTCCAAGGTGAATCAATGGATGTGCAGTCTATGGACGCCGCAATGCCAAAGCTCGTTTGATATTCTGAAACAGAAACTCACTAGCGCCCCAGTACTAGGGTATGCGGATTTTACTCGTCCCTTTATTGTTGAGACAGATGCCAGTAATCAAGGGTTGGGAGCAATATTGTATCAAGAACAAGGGGGAAAGAAAAGAGTAATTTCATATGCAAGCCGTAGGCTCAGAAATGCAGAGAGGAATGACAGAAATTATAGCAGTATGAAATTAGAACTTCTAGCTCTGAAATGGGCAATATCAGAAAAATTCAGAGGCTACCTACTAGGTTCTAAATTCACGGTCCTTACTGATAACAATCCGTTGTGTCATCTCAACACTGCTAGATTAGGAGCACTAGAACAGCGATGGGTGGCTCAGTTAGCAGTGTTTGATTTTGATGTTCAGTATCGGCCTGGCCGGTCTAACCGGGCTGCTGATGCATTATCTAGGCACCCGTTTGCAGGGGAGCAGGAACCAATGTCGGACGACATGGGTTATGATGGGTGTGTGGCTATCTGCAATGTGATACAGAAAGGGACAACACTTGGCACTGAGCTAACCAGTGCTGGTCTTGAGAGTTGCAGGATTAGGCAAATGCGGGCGAACGAAAAGGGAGATGGTTCCGGTTCTGGAGCCCAGGGTAATACTCCTACCTTACCTGGCTACTCAAAAGAGGAATTAAGGGAATTTCAGGGGCAGGATCCAGTACTGGGAGTTTTTAGAAGGTTTTGGGACGGCAAAAGTAAACCTAACTTTCAGGAGAGGAAAGACCTTGAAAAACCAGTGCTCTCTTTATTGAAACATTGGCCACATATTAGGGAGAAGGAGGGACTGCTTTATCGGGTGATTGAGGATGTGAGGTATGGGGAACGTTTTCAACTACTAGTGCCAGGCTGTTTAAAGTCTCAGGTGTTAGAGAGTGTGCATGACTCGATGGGGCACCAAGGCATTGAGCGTACTCTGGAATTGCTACGACAAAGATGTTTTGGGGTAGGGATTCATGAGGATGTCAAACAGTGGATAAAGAAATGTGAACGCTGTGTGTTAACAAAAATGCCAAATCCCAAGATTCACCCCCCCATGAAATCATTTCTAGCTAGTAGGCCCTTAGAGGTAGTCACAGTTGATTTTACTCTTCTAGAACCCTCTAGCGATGGTAGAGAAAATGTTCTAGTGATCACCGATGTGTTTACAAAGTTTACGCAGGCTTTCCCAACACGTGATCAAAAAGCTGACACAACAGCCAAGGTTCTGCTGCGAGAGTGGTTTCTCAAGTATGGTGTCCCTGAGTGTTTGCATTCGGACCAGGGCCAGAATTTTGAAAGCGAGGTGATCTCAGAACTCTGCAAGTTGTATGGTGTAAAAAAAAGTCGTACAACCCCCCATCATCCTACTGGGAATGCCTAATGTGAACGTTTTAATAGGACGTTGCATGAACTCTTGCGCACCCTCCCGCCTGAGAAAAAACGCAGATGGCCAGAGTCTTTGCCAGTTAGTCTATGCGTACAATGTTACCCCGCATTCAACAACAGGCTACTCCCCTTACTACCTTCTGTTTGGTGTGGACCCACACCTTCCTGTTGATGCCCTTTTAGGACAGGAGTCCACTGCAGAGCCCAGTCACGACTGGCTGGCGATCCACCAAAGGCGTCTGAATGATGCTCATGCCAGGGCCAAAGAGTACTGTGAACAGAAAGCTGCTGAACGCATTTCAATGCATAACGAGAAGGTGTACTGTGCCCCTATTGAGCTAGGTCAGATTGTGTATGTCCGAAACCGGCCCCCAGGCAGAGACAAAATTCAAGATGCTTGGAAACCCATTCCCCACCGTGTGGTGCAGATTCAAGGAACTACATACACGGTAGAACCTGTAGAAGGAGGACCGACAAAAAGAGTTAACAGAGTTGACATCAGACCATGTGTGTCCCCACCCGTCTTCAGGTCACGACCGAGTAGCCAGTGTCTTAGAAAGTCCCCAGAGTCCCCGCCGGAGGACAGTCTAAATTCAGAGGACCCTACCGATGGTTTAGTTTTGGAAGAAGTGAGGGCTCTTAGTCCCATCCGTAACCCAGCTCACACTGATGGTCAGGTCAGGATCCCTAGCAGTGAGAATAGTGCGGAAGGTAGCATCAATGGTGAGTCGGAGCAGGATGATGAATTTCCTGAACCAGAATCTGAGGTAGACTCACAAGAAACACGGTCTGATACAGAAGATGAAGCCATGCCTGAACCTGTTCCCTTTCCCCGCAGGAGTCAAAGATCAACAGCAGGCCAGCACTCAAACCCGCACCATGAGCCAAAGTCAGTTTTGGATCCCAGTTCTTCAGCTATAATCGCTCAGATTTTTGCAAACTTAGGCACGGTCTTGTTTAGAGAAGCTGTGAGGGAAATCAAAAACTCATTTGTAGTCACCGAGGCCGTTGACTTATAAGCAGGGGAGAATGTAACCAGGTCATATTTATGGATCTTTGTTGATTTGATTTGCGTTTAAATATTTTGATTTGAACTTGACTCAACAGGAAGTGACTTCAGGGTGTGGGCGGGATATGCCAGGTAGAGGATTTTGAATATCTGGGTTTTTTTCGGTTGGGAAAACGGTTCAGGAGACCGGATTTGAAAAGCAAGCAAGACGAGGAATAATCTTCATAAAGAAACGTTGGAGACTCGGGTGTCCTGTGAAGATCAGTCAGTGATCACGCGCTGGTGTGGCGTCGTGTGTATGTTTATCACCACTACCGTTTGTACGGACTTATTTGGGGTCATTAGTTTACTGAGCATTTTATCAGATTGTATTTTTCTTTGTTAGTAATCCACCATTTTGTTTAAGATCCGCCTCCTGTGTGTTTGAGGCAGTACAAACTGTAACACAAACGTGAAAGTTATATACAAAGAGACAATTTGTACATTTCATTTTATTTTATTTACATTTAAAAAAATTATTGTAAATCTTTTCATTCTGAAGCGTGCTGCTCTTTATTTTCTATATATCAGATAAAACCCATAAACTACATTTGTTGTTCAGTGTGTATTATTTCCCGGCAACACATAGTCCCTACATTTAAAGTCCCTACTCTCACTTACTCTCTTATGATCACTTCTCACTCACTCACTCACTTCTCTCTCTTATGATCTTTGACCAGCAGTAGCTCAATTTCCATTGGCACCATGTCAGTTAACAGCACTGGTGGTGATTGTCACCCCGGGCCTCGACTGATTGAGTATGGAAGCCTCATTCATGATGATCTGCATGCTAGATGCCCTTCCTGATGCTTGGGACTGGCACTAGGAGTGCACTGGCTTGTGCCACCCCTCCTTTCCTCCGAGGGAAAATATCCCTTTAATGTGGCTTTGGTTTGTCCAGTAATGCTAAGATCCAAATCTCTTTTTTTTTTTTTTTTTTTTTTTGCGGGGGTTGGGGGGGTCAATTAGACCCACAACTTTGTGTGACTGCTTTCTTTCAAAAACCAGTCCTTCATCATTAATTTGGGGAACCATCACATTGAACTTATCTGTTCATGGAAAGTATTTTTTGTAGCAGTTTAAGCATTTCTCTTAATAAACTCCCTATTTTTGTCACTTTAAAGAGAGAAAAATACCAATCCACTGTTTACTTTCCCATGGAGGTTGATTGCAGTGAGCGAAGACTAATCTTAGCGCCACAGTATGGTGGGAGGAAAAGCCTTCAACACATCAGTAAGGCCCTTCTCCGTTCTCCTTCTGTTGCAGCAGATACAAATCTCACTTACACTGCTGCTACGTGAACATGTTTCCATTATTTCCAAGCTCATCGCTTTCTTTATTCCACTAATTTGCTCTATATTTTTTCCCTCTATTTCCCTTTGATGCAGCTCACATAATTTGATTGCTACACTGATAGAAATCGTGGCTTCTTTGCATATTATTTCACTCTGCAGTTTGAAGTGCTTCTAGTGCTAGACTTTTGGATTTTCCACAGAAAATTTAACCCTGGTGTCCTGTAGGATGCTGCCAGAGGGTAATTGTTTTTCACACCCTTTATACAATAAAATGGGTGTACGCATTTGAGAGTGTTTGTGTGTACATACAGTATCTGTTCAGTGCACACCAGCTGCTGTCTGTACCTCCTGGCTACTCACACAACGAGAAGGTACACACTGCAGAAATCAATAGGCGATGCACCCCAGGGGTGTAGTGCTGTTTTTGCCAGATGCGACTTTTGTGTGAGAAATGATTTGGGCTAAATTGTTCAGGTCACTGCAGTTTGTGCTTAGATTTTTAACATTCAGGGTATAGTCGTGTAGTGGTTAGCACTACTGCCTCACTAAGAAGGTCATGGGTTCAAATCCAGCATGGCCTGTCTGTGTGGCGTTTGCATGTTCTCCCCATGCTTGTGTGGGTTTATCCCAGGTGCTGCAGTTTCCTCCCACATTCCAAAAACATGCACGTTAGGTTAACTGGAGACTCTAAAGTGGCCCTAGGTGTGAATGTGTGTGTGAAGGGATTGGCACTGCACCATGGATGCCCTTGAATTTCCCTTTGGGATTAATGAAGTATACAAATAAAATAAACATGCTTTCAAAGCACAAGTTCTGCAATGAGTCTACCTGTGTTTGTGCTCCTATTTTTCCAAGTGCAAAATGAATTAAAGGAAAAGTTCAAGTTGACCTGTAATGTTGGTAGTTTTTTTTCCTAATCTTGGAAATGTATGACAATCTTTGACTGTGAGCTCAGCAGCAACATCCACCTTCTCATCTTTACTTTCTATTTGTCCTGGGAGACCAATGAGAAGAAAGCAGATTCACAAGTTTGGAAGTAAAATGTAGCTCGGTTAAGCTGCTGCTCAAGGACTAAGATGAACTATTCAGAAGCTCAAATTATGCAAAGCTACTGTATTCTAGTCCAAGAACAACAATATCTGGGAATATAAATGTGCCCATGTGAATGTTAAAATATTGTCAGTAATATTTCCTAATGTGTAAAGTAACAGCTGTTGGTAAGTTCTTTTTTAAACACTTAACAAATAAGAACAAGTTGGTGCATGAGGTTGAGTGATGGTGACTAGATATAGTCAGTCTCAACACTCAGTTCTGGTTCTGGAACCCAGTCTCCTAGAGAGTGGATGGAGCTTGGCCTTTTCTGGAGTTGTCCAGTGGGCAAGAGGCAATGAGCATGATGGCGACATCAGCGGTCGACATGGTGCTTCGCTGCGCTCTTTGTTTGTTTTTGTTTGTCAATTGTGTGTCTGCTTGCACTTATACCCGTGAAGAACTTTTAAATATCAGGACTTTCACCCCCACGGACCTCCTCCCAGTTTTTCTAGCCCCTGCCGCCGATCTGGTTTATTGTTTGGCTCGGAAAGTGAGACGGCGGAAGAGAGGAAGACGAGCGGGCGCTCTCGTGCGACTTCGCAGGAGAGGCTCGCGAACGGCGCTGCCTGGCATATTTCTGTCCAATACCAACTCTCTCTCTAACAAGGTGGATGAACTGAGACTGCTGATGCGTTTTAAGGACCTCGCCTCCTCAGCTGTCCTCTGCTTTACTGAGACCTGGCTCCGGGAAAATATACCGGACAGCGCGCTGCGCCTCGACGGCTTCCAGCTCTTCCGTGCTGATCGTGACACAGAGCTTTCCGGCAAGACCACAGGAGGCGGAGTCTGCTTCTACATCAACTGCATCTGGTGCTCTGATGTAACGGTAATTTCCAAACACTGTTCTCCTGCCTTGGAATTTCTTGTTATCAATTGCAAGCCCTTCTATTCCCCGCGGGAGTTTGCTTCTTTTATAATGATCGCTGTGTACGCCCCTCCCGACGCGGACACGCGCGAAGCTCAGCGCGTGCTCGCGGATCACATTCAACACACAGAGCGGAGTTTTCCAGACTCGCTGATTATTGTGGCTGGCGACTTTAATCAGTGCAATCTGAGCCACGATCTCCCCCGCTACAAACAGTTTATTAAATGCCCCACCAGAGGATTAAACACACTGGATCACTGTTACACCACAGTGAAAGACGCATATCGCGCTGTCCCTCGAGCTGCGCTGGGATTATCTGATCACGTGATGGTTCACCTCATTCCCACATACAGACAGAGATTGAAGCTCACTAAACCTGTTGTGAGCACAACGAAGATACGGACCAGTGATGCTGAGGAGAAGCTGGAAACATGCATGGAAATATCTGACTGGGGCATGTTTAAAGGAGCCACGCATGATCTGGATGAGTACACGGACACTGTGAACTCATATATCCACTTTTGTGAAGAGAACATTCTTCCATCACGCACCAGGGTGAGTTACTCTAATGACAAACCCTGGTTCACAGCTAAGCTCAGACAGATCAGGAAGGAGAAGGAAGCAGCGCTGAAAAGTGGAGACAGGGACTGCTACAGGGAGGTTAAATACCGGTTTAACAGAGAGCTGAAGAGGGCTAAATCTCTATACTCAGAGAGACTCCAGCAGCAGTTCACTGCTAATGATTCGGCTTCCGTGTGGAGAGGACTGAGGCAGATCACCAACTATCGGCCTCAGGCTCCTAAAGGTCAGGATGACAAAGCCCTTTGTCAGAGACTGTCCCAACACTATGCCCGTTTTGACACCTCGTCATCTGTGTCCAACTCCCCCCCTCCCTCCAGCTCCACAGCCTCCACATTCCCTACTTCATTTAAGGCACCCCCCCCTCCTCCCCCCCTCCCCTTATCATCAGTGAGCAGGATGTGCTCAAACAGTTCTCCAGACTGAACCCGCGCAAGGCCCCCGGCCCAGACGGCGTGTCTCCCTCCACCCTGAGACTCTGTGCGAAACAGCTGGCTCCTGTATTCACAGACATTTTTAACACCTCCCTTAAGTTATGCCACGTGCCATCCTGCCTCAAATCCTCCACCATCATCCCTGTCCCCAAGAAGCCACGGATCACTGGACTTAATGACTACAGACCTGTAGCGCTCACCTCTGTAGTCATGAAGTCCTTTGAGCGCCTGGTCCTGTCCCACCTCAAGTCCATCACCACCCCTCTCCTGGACCCGCTGCAGTTTGCCTACCGAGCCAACAGGTCTGTAGACGATGCAGTCAACCTGGCCCTCCACTCCATCCTGCAGCACCTGGACTCCCCGGGAACCTACGCCAGGATCCTGTTTGTGGACTTCAGCTCCGCATTCAACACCATCCGCCCCGCTCTGCTCCGGGACAAGCTGTCCCTGCTCAACGTGCCTGACTCCCTCTGCAGGTGGATCATCGACTTCCTGATGGACCGGAGGCAGCATGTGCGGCTGGGAAAGACTGTCTCAGACTATACTAGCATCAGCACCGGATCACCCCAGGGCTGTGTACTTTCCCCCCTACTCTTCTCCCTTTACACCAACTCCTGCACCTCCAGCCACCAGTCTGTCAAGTTGATCAAGTTTGCGGACGACACCACCCTCATCGGGCTCATCTCCAACGGCGACGAGTCCGCCTACAGGAGAGAGGTGGCCCAGCTGGCGTCCTGGTGCAGCAATAACAACCTGCAGCTGAACGCTCTGAAGACAGTGGAGATGATTGTAGACTTCAGGAAAGTCACTACTCCTCTGCCCCCCCTCACCCTCTCAGGCTCTCCCATCACCACTGCTGATTCCTTCCGCTTCCTAGGCACTACCATCACCAGGGACCTCAAATGGGAGCTGACCATCAGCTCACTCATCAAAAAAGCCCAGCAGAGGATGTTCTTCCTGCGGCAGCTGAGGAAGCTCAAGCTACCCACCAAGATGTTAGTGCAGTTCTACACAGCCATCATCGAGTCCATCCTCACCACCTCCATAACCGTGTGGTACGCAGGAGCCACTGCCAGGGACAGACTAAGGCTGCAGCGCGTCGTGCGCACTGCTGAGAAGGTGATCGGCTGCAAGCTCCCATCTCTCCAGGATCTGTACATCTCCAGGACCCGGAGGCGTGCTGGCCGGATCATAGCCGATCCCTCACACCCTGGTCACGTACTGTTTGCCCCCCTCCCCTCTGGTAGAAGACTTCGGTCCATCCAGACTAAAACCTCCCGTCACATGAACAGCTTCTTCCCCTCTGCCATTAGACTGCTGAACACTAAGTGACTCTCGTGCACCATGTACAGCAGCTCAACCAGACTCATGTCAATCATCACTGTTTTCTTCCTGCATTACCGACTGCACTATATAGTTCTCCACAGTATCTGCTGCTGGCTAATATATATTTTAACTGTTGACCAGTATCACTTAATCTTATCCTACACTTTATTACATGTATAGTTTATTTCTCTTATCTTATCATGTTTAATGTTGCAGCATTGTACCGAGACAAATTCCTAGTTTGTGTACTACATGAACAATGGCAATAAACCTGATTCTGATTCTGATGAGCAGGGGTGGGTATTGTTGTACCGGCCCCCCTGCAGTCAGACACATTCCCAGCAGCTCCCCACCGGCACAGCAGTGCCACGGAGGCGGTTATACCAGTTACAGCAGATACGGGAGGAGACGGAAGCCCAAACAGCATGTGGACTGATGTTCTATTGTTCTATCTAAGATGCTGGGGGGGGGAAGTGTAGCACCTTGGGGGAGTCAGATTATTTAGCATCTCAGACAAGAGACAGTAGATAAGCATGGGAGAACAATGCTCAGGAGGTTCCTGGCGAGATAGCAGGAAGGAGTCAAGGATGTAGGAGGTTGAATGCAGTGTGATGCAAATGTCATGTTGTCCATCCATCCATCCATCTTCTACCGCTTTTCCGGAGGTCCGGGTCGCGGAGGCAGCAGTTCAAGCAGAGAAGCCCAGACTTCCCTCTCTCCAGCCACCTGCTCCAGCTCTTCAGAGGGGATACCAAGGCGATCCCAGACCAGCTGGGAGACATAGTCTCTCCACCGAGTCCTGGGTCTGCCCCAGGGTCTCCTCCCAGTGGGACGTGCCTGAAACACCTCAAGTGGGAGGCGTCCAGGAGGCATCCTAATCAGATGCCCATACCACCTCAACTGACTCCTTTCAATGTGGAGGAGCAGCGGTTCTACTCTGAGCCTCTCCTGGATGACTGAGCTCCTCACCCTATCTCTGAGGGTGAGTCCAGCAATCCTACGGAGAAAACTCATTTCAGCCGCTTGTATCCGCGATCTTGTTCTTTCGGTCATTACCCAAAGCTCGTGACCATAGGTGAGAGTAGGAACGTAGATTGACTGGTAAATCGACAGCTTTGCCTTAGAACTAAGCTCCCTCTTCACCACAACAGACCGGTACAACGTCCGCATCACTGCAGATGCTGCTCCAATCCGTCTGTCGATCTCTCACTCCATTTTCCCCTCACTCGTGAACAAGACCCCAAGATACTTAAACTCCTCCACTTGGGGCAGGAGCCTGTCCCCAACCCGGAGAGGACAATCCACCTTTTTCCGGCTGAGGACCATGGACTCGGACTTGGAGGTGCTGATTCTCATCCCAGCCGCTTCACACTCAGCGGCAAACCGTCCCAGCAAGAGCTGTAGGTCATTGCTGGATGAGGCCAACAGGACAACATCATCTGCAAACAACAGAGATGAGATCCTGTGATCACCAAGCATGACACGCTCCATTCCCTGGCTGTGCCTAGAAATCCTGTCCATAAAAATTATGAACAGAATCGGTGACAAAGGGCAGCCCTGGCGGAGTCCAACTCTCACTGGGAATGAGTCCGACCGAGTGTTGGCAATACGAACCAAACTCTCACAACGGCCGTACAGAGACCGAATAGCTCGTAACAACAAGCCCGATACCCCATACTCCCGAAGCACCCCCCACAAAAATCCACGAGGGACGCGGTCAAATGCCTTCTCCAAGTCCACAAAACACATGTAAACTGGTTGGGCAAACTCCCACGAACCCTCGAGAATTCTCGAGAGGGTAAAGAGCTGGTCCGATGTGCCACGGCCAGGACGAAAACCACATTGCTCCTCCTGAATCCGAGGTTCGACCAATGGCCGGACTCTCCTTTCCAGTACCTTGGCATAGACCTTCCCAGGGAGGCTGAGGAGTGTGATCCCTCTAAAGTTGGAGCACACCCTCCGGTCCCCTTTTTTAAAGAGAGGAACCACCACCCCGGTTTACCATGCCAAAGGCACTGCCCCCGACCTCCACGCAATGTTGCAGAGGCGTGTCAACCATGACAACCCAACAACATCTAGGGCCTTGAGGTACTCAGGGTGAATCTCGTCCACCCCCGGGGCCCGGCCACCAAGGAGATTTTTAACCACCTTGGCGACCTCAGCCCCTGTGATAGGCGAGTCATCCCCCCGTCCCCAAACCCTGCTTCCACTGTGGAAGGCGTATCAGTGGGATTGAGGAGATCCTCGAAGTATTCCTTCCACCACCCGACGATGTCCCCAGTCGAAGTCAACAGTGTCCCATCCGCACCATACACAGTGTGGACGGGGATCTGCTTTCCCCTCCTGAGCCGCCGGACAGTTTGCCAGAATCTCTTTGAGGCCGACCGAAAGTCTTGTTCCATGGCCTCACCGAACTCCTCCCATACCCGGGTTTTTGCTTCAGCAACCACCCGAACTGCACTCCGCTTGGCCTGCCGGTACACCTCAGCTGCTTCGGGAGTCCCACAAGCCAACCAAGCTTGATAGGACTCCTTCTTCAGCTTAATGGACCCCTCACCACTGGTGTCCACCACTTGGTTCGGGGGTTGCCACCACGAGATGCACCGACCACCTTGCGGCCGCAGCTCTGGGCCGCCGCTTCAACAACAGAGGTGGAGAACATGGCCCATTCAGACTCCATGTCTCCAGACTTCCTCGGAATGTGGTTGAAGTTCTTCCGGAGGTGGGAGTTGAAGACCTCCCGGACAGGGGCCTCAGCCAGACGCTCCCAGCACACCCTCACTATACGTTTGGGTCTACCAGGTCTGAATGGCTTCCTCCCCTGCCATCGGATCCAACTCACCATCAGGTGGTGATCAGTTGACAGCTCTGCACCTCTCTTTACTCGGGTGTCCAAGACATACGGTCGCAGGTCTGATGATACGATAACAAAATCGATCATCGACCTGCGACCTAGGGTGTCCTGGTGCCAGGTGCACATATGGACACCCTTATGCTTGAACATGGTGTTCGTTATGGACAGACTGTGGTTAGCACAGAAGTCCAATAACTGAACACCACTCGGGTTCAGATCGGGCAGGCCGTTCCTCCCAATCACCCCCCCTCCAGGTTTCACTGTCGTTGCCCACGTGCGCATTGAAGTCCCCCAGTAGGACAATGGAGTCTCCAAGAGGAGCACCCTCCAGCACCCCAGTCACAGAATCCAAAAAGGGTGGGTACTCTGAAACATCATTTGGTGCATAGGCACAAATGATGGTCAGGACCCGTTTCCCAGCCCGAAGGCGCAGGGAAACAACCCTTTCGTCCACCGGGGAAAACTCCAATATAGAGGCAGCAAGGTGGGGCGATACAAGAATACCCACCCCTGCTCGTCGCCTCTCGCCGGGGGCAACTCCAGAAAAGGCCAAGCTCCAGCCCCTCTCCAGGAGACTGGTTCCGGAACCGGAGCTGTGTGTTGAAGTGAGGCCGACTATATCTAGCCGGTATCTCTCAACCTCGTACACCAGCTCAGGCTCCTTCCCCACCAGAGAGGTGACATTCCACGTACCAAAAGCCAGTTTAGAAAGCTTGGGATCAGTCTGCCAAGGTCTCTGCCTTTGACCGCCACCTGAGCCACATAGCACCGGACCACCATGATCCCTCCTGCAGGTGGTGAGCCCACTGGAGGGTGGACCCATGTAACTCCTTCGGGCTGAGCCCGGGCTGAGCCCGGCCGGGTCCCATGGGTGGAAACCCGGCCACCAGACGCTAGCCTTCGAGCCCCTCCCCCAGGCCTGGCTCCAGGGTGGGGCCCCGGTAACCCCATACCGGGCGGGGTACACTGAATCCTTGATATACAATTCATATACAATTCATGAGAGTCTGTTGGATCGTTCTTAGTCTGGCCCTTCACCCAGGACCAGTTTGTCTTGGGAGACCCTATCAGAGGCAAATTGCCCCGGACAACATAGCTCCCGGGATCACTGGGGCACGCAAACCCCCCCACCATGATAAGGTGACGATCCATGAGGGGGTGACGATCCATGAGGGGGTGACGATCCATGAGGGATGATCCATGTCATGTTGTGTGTGGAGAAATGCCATGAAACTTGTGAGGAGAGATTTGGGTAAAAAGAGAGTGCCTGCTGAAATGAGTCAGTCGGTTCTGTGCTTGAGAGATGTGAAGTGTGTAATAAACCGTCTGCCATGAGTCAGCCTCTTATTTGACACACTCCACACTGGGGCGCATGCGCACGCAGCGACTGGCAGCTGGTGAAAAAGTCCGTCATCTGTGTGTCTTGTTTTTATGCACTTTAATGTGTTTTTACGAAATTCTCTGTGTCGTTTCTGTCCTGGAATGTTTGTGGACTGTATGGCGAAGAGCTCCCTGGTTCCATCAATATGGACTTCCTCACCTTTTTTGCACTGCTGCTACTTTTCCTCCGGCTCTTTGTCTCTGAGGTAAACGCGATCGGCATCATGGCGGGCAGAATACATTATTCCAGGGACATGTTGCTGCATTTAAACATGGTTGATGCAGCGGCTGTGATTGAGCCTAAGCCGCAACTGCCGGACTTTATTTTGAGAGACGGACACAGTGGTGAAAAGAGAGACGGGAGAGATGGGAGAAGGAAACGCGGAAAGCATGGAGGCGTGAAATTGCGCCTGAGAAGACGTCAGTTTGGTAACATTCCTCTTCCTTCTATGATTTTTGGGAACGTACAATCTCTGAGGAACAAGGTGGATGAAATTCAAGGGAATGTACGCTACCAGAAGGACTTTAAGAACTGCTGTGTCATGGCTTTCACCGAGTCTTGGCTTAATGCGCATGACTGAGACACAGACCTGTGGATTGACGGCTTTGGAGCCCCACTGCGCTCGGATCAGCAGGAAGAGGTAACAGGGAAACGTCAGGGGGGCTGTGTATGTTTATATATTAATAAGCAGTACTGCACATCTGTCACGGTCAGAGAGCGTATCTGTACACCCGATGTGGAGCTGCTGTCTGTGTCACTACACCCCTTTTATTTGCCTCGCGAGTTCCCCCCAGCTTTTCATCACAACTGTGTAAATTCACCCGAGGGCAGACGCTGACTCTGCCTCCAGCACCGTCTTTGATGTGGTCCAGCGGCTGCAATCAATTTCTCCAGAGGTGCCAAACTTCATTCTTGGGGATTTTAACCATGTTTCTTTAAAGAAGACACTTAAAAACTTTTATCAGTATGTCTCCTGCCCAACCAGGCGAAAAAAGACATTGGACCTGTGCTATGGATCCATAGAGAGGGCCTATAAATCACTCTCCCTTCCTCCTGTAGGATCCTCAGATCACAACTTCGTACATTTGCTGCCCACATATAAAACTGCTCTCAGAAGAGGCAAGGTGGAGACGAGAGACATTGATGTGTGGACAGAGGATTCAGTGCACAGCCTCTAGGAATGCTTTAACTGTACAGACTGGGAGATGTTCACACTGGCCTGCGGGGATGATTTGGACTCTTTGGTGGACGTCACATGCTCATACATGGCTTTCTGTAAAAATAAGATCGTTCCACGTAAACGTGTCAAAATATATCCCAACAACAAGCCATGGGTTACAAAATCAGTTAAATCCTGCTTACAGAGGAAAGCACTTGCCTTTAAACGGGGGTCTGTTTCTGAGCTACAGGTTGCCACAAAAGAGCTGAAGTCCGAAATTTTAAGTGCAAAACAGAATTATAAATCAGAATTGGAAAGCAAGATGGCAACAAAGAAACTTGGTTCAGCCTGGGCCAGTATGAAAACTATTGCAGGCCTTCAGAGCACAGAGCGCAGTAATCGTGTGTTTTTAGATGGTTTTAACTCAGACACAGAGCTGGCTAATGCTCTTAATTGTTTTTATGGTCGTTTTGACTCCTTTGATTTTAGCACAGAAACCCAAGATTTGAAACAGAAACTCAAAGACAATCAGCACTTTAATATTGAGGTGCAGGATGTTAAAAGGGAGTTCTGCGCTGTAAAAGTGAACAAAAGTCAGGGCCCTGATAATATATGTGGGCGCTTGGTAAAGTCCTGTGCACATGAACTGAGTCCTATATTTCATTACATTTTCAATAAGTCGTTACAGACACAACATGTGCCTAAGATCTGGAAAGAAGCCGTGGTTGTTCCCGTTCCAAAATCCAGCTGTCCTAAAACGGTAAACGACTTTAGACCAGTTGCTTTGACTTCAATTTTAATGAAAATTTTTGAAAAACTGGTCAGATGTGAGGTCCTAAAGCAGACTGAGCATGCATTGGATCCTCTGCAATTTGCCTATAGGCCTCACAGAGGAGTGGAGGACGCCACTGTCACTCTGTTTAACATGCTTTTTAAACATCTGGATTTTAATGGGACACATGCCAGGCTTTTATTTGTGGACTTTTCCTCCGCCTTTAATGCAATCCAACCTCATATCTTAGTTGAAAGGCTCCTGCAACAATTTGATTTGAGCAATAATCTGGTGGGTTGGATTCTGGATTTCTTAACTAACAGGACGCAGAGAGTAAGGGTCAATGGTACATTGTCTGACCTAAAGTGCTCTTCTACTGGCTCTCTTCAGGGGTGTGTATTGTCACCACTACTCTTCATCCTGTACACAAACATGTGTCGGAGCAGACATGACAACAGACACATTATAAAGTATGCTGATGACTCAGTTATTGAGAGTGGTCACGGTCCAGTAGTTGATGATTTTGTTCACTGGTGTGAGGATTCCTACCTGCAGCTGAATACGACAAAAACTAAAGACATGATTATTGATTTTAGGAGGAAAACTCCCAGGCACAAAGTCACCGTACTAAAAGGCCAGACCACCGAATGTGTACAATCCTACAAATATCTTGGGACGATTATTGATAGTAATTTAAACTTTGAAGAGAACTGTGAAAGGGTGTGCAAAAAGGGTCAGCAACATTTGCATTGCTTGAGAAAACTTGCACGCTTCCAAATTGACCGAACCATAATGACAATGTTTTATCGGCTTTTATTGAATCTGTTTTATCCTTTTCTTTAGTGTCATGGTTTGGTCAGATAAAACTGAAACAGAGGAAATCCTTGGATCAGGTAGTTAGATGGTCCAGTCGTTTGCTTGGTGAGTCACAGCTGAGCCTGACATCGCTGTACACCAGACAAGTACAGAGGATGGCTACCTCCATTTTAAATGATGACTCCCACCCTTTGCACTGCAACTCTCAGCTTCTTCCCTCAAGACGGAGGTTTGCTGTCCCAAAAAGTAAAACCCAGCGCTACAAAAACAGCTTTGTTCCTGCTGCTGTCAAAGAGTTGAACAAGCTGTAACAATATATTGCACATAATTTAGGTACCTATTTATTAACTCCATTTTATATTTACTTATTTTTGTAGGATGTTACTTGGGTTCTAAATATTTTATTGGGTTTTAGACCTTTGAGTTTTTAACCTCTTTGACTAGTTTTTAACTTTTAACATGACCCTTCTCTCTTACCTCTGGTTTTTCTCCCATCTCTTTGTCTTTTTATACCCTGATTGATGGAGCCTGGAGTATTTTTATCATGTTTATAGTCAGCTTCATGTGTGCCTGTGTTTGTGTCTATGTTGAATGTAATTTGTGGCTTGTAAATATGGATGTCACCAGACTGCAAAACAAATCTACCTACGGGTACAAATAAAGTAACCTGAACCTGAACCCCCCCCCCCCCCCACACACACACACACACACACACTGCCTCTGTATTGGGGTTCTTTCCAGAGGAGCAAAGGGTTGTTTCCTTGTGCTTTTAGGTTGGGAAAGGAGTGGAAAAGGAGTCCTATCGAGCTTGGTTGGTTTTGTGGGACTCCTGAAGCAGCTAAGGTGTACCGGCAGGCCAAGCAGAATGCAGCTGATACAAAAACTCGGGTGTGGGTGAGGCCAAGAAATAAAGAAGAAATTGTGGCTAATTGTCTGGTGACTCAGGAGGGGAAAGCAGTCCCTTCCCTGTCTACACTATGTATGGTGCGGATGGGGTGCTGCTGACTTTGACTCTGGATATTTTTGGGTGGTGGAAGGAGTACTTTGAGAATCTCCTCAATTTTCACCGACACACCTTCCACAGAGGAAACAGAGACTTGAGGACAAAGTTTGTTTAGTTTAGTCCAGTGCTTCTCAATTATTTTTTGCAAAGCCCCCCCTAGGAAAGAGAAAATATTTCGCGCCCCCCCAACTCGCCGCAGTGACTATAAATAAGATCATTATCTATAAAAAATTGTATAAGTATACCTAAAATTGTATCCTTTTTAACATTAACAAAAGAAAAAAGCAATATAAATCAACTTTCAACAAATATTAACTTTTTTTGCCACACAGAAACCCTGTTATAGTCTAAAACAGAAAAAAAAAACTTAAAGTGCATCAAAGTGCCTGAAATAAAAAATATGTCAATCCTTATTTAAACTAGAAACATTTTTGACCAACTGAACAATTTGATGCTGAGAAAAATAATTCAATCAATAAATAACATTGTAACGTGCTGCTCGACATGGCAACGTCCCACCGGGAGAGTCTTACTCATGCCTCCCGCTTCGGAATCCCACACTCTACCTGTGTCGCCAATAGGGTCAACTCACTTGGCAAGCCAAGTAGGGTGCTCATATTGAGTTCGCTACAATATTAAATGTAAATTGATCTGGAACATTAACACAGGAGTACCAATATATTTAACATTTTAGTCTGAAGAAAAAGGTAGAAAAAGGCAGTATCAACTCCTCTGCAATTGTGTAGGGTTTTTGCACTGCGCAATTTGGTGCGCCACTTTAAATGATGCTGAAAGTGCTCGCTGGTTTACTGATGTAGCGTTCACAAAGTGGGATGATTGTTGGCCGTACTCCGCACGTTTTCGCTGAAAGAAATCAAGCGGCTTATCAACGTGTTGAGGATGTAATGTCTGTAGGTGACGTCTTAATTTATTTGGCTTCATGCTGTCCGCTGCCAACACTTTCAGACACAGTGAACACACCGGTCTCCTCGTCTCCCATCGTAGTCCCAGTGAAGCCAAGCGCTAGATAAGCTTCGTCATATTTCCTCGTCTTAGCATTTGGGAGACTTTCGTTTGTCTCTTTACCTCTGTCTCTCTCCACCTTTCTTTTCGTTACTGTTAAATATTTCTCCATGGTGTCTCTCGAGGGGTTTGCTGACAGCAATTTAAAAAGTTTTAAACTCCCGCACAGACTTTGACAATGAGAGCGCCACTGCACCACCTGCTGCCGTGGATGTGCAATTACACTTTACACGGCAAAAGCAAAGCCTGTTCCCTGGGGTCACACGCGCCCCCCCCGGCATCGCATCGCGCCCCCCACTATTTGAGAAGGACTGGTTTAGTCTAATGTTTATTTGAAAGGGACATCACATACTAATGAACATTAAATACAAATGTAAGTATGCCAGATTTAGCAATACAGTGATCCCTCGCTACTTCGCGCCTCACCTTTCGCACCCTCAGTGCATCGCGGATTTTTCAAAAATATTCATCAAAAATTCAAAATTGAGAAAAAAATGGGCGGGCGCTAGCAGAAGGCAGGGAGACTACATTAGAACATCAGGTATCAACACGGAGAGCCCGCACAACTCAAAATCCACCTCTCTGTTCGCTGTTCTCGTGTTGGCTCGGCTCGGGAATCTCACAAGCTGATTGGCCGAGACGTTTTACCCAGCTTCTCTCCCTGCCGAGCGCCCATACCCAGCAAAGGAAGACTGCATTCATTGTTCTTTATCACTCGTGTTGCTTAGTCTCGCCGCGTGGAACTTTTCGCTGTTCTCTTGTGCCTTTTTGTGCGAAATAGTCTTCCCGTCGAGCCACTACGCCGCCTCCTGCAGCTTCTCCAGCTCTATCGGAAGCTGCCCTCGATGATCCTGCGCCTCTAGCACCTGACGATGAGGCGTCACCTGAGGAGCAGTAAAGCTCTCATTAACCTGTGCAGTAAATCATCTTCATCTTGAGTTACGTATCTTGTTATAAGAATAAAAGAGTTCTAAAAACATATTTATGTACACTTTATTTACATCTACGTATGTATGTACACTTACACACACACACACACGTATCATATGAGAGAGAGAGTGAGAGAATGAACGTACATATTATTTATGGGTGACGTCATTAGGGGTGACACTACTTCGCGGTTTTTCACTTTTCGCGGTCGGTTCTGGAACCCATTAACCGCGATAAGTGAGGGATCACTGTACTGCTAATTTGCATCTGTAGTCTCCCGGCAGATCACAAAAACACACAAACAATCATACACAGCGAACAACTGCAATGAAACTGTACAAAGTGGATATGCTAAAGTGCAAGAGTTAAGGTGTTACACAACAAAACATTCAAATGTCACACGAGTGAAGTGCTATGTATGTGTACACACACATGCACCCAAGCACCTCACAGCAACAACAGACAGCAACAAACAAGACGCGGAACATATGTGTGTGATGCAGAGCAACCATTAGTTATGGGTACAGTTTTGGTTGTTTAAAAGCCAATTTTTACAATGTGTCTTAAAAGTGTTTAGTGTGGTATGTTCTCTGATTGCAGGTGATATATTATTCCAGATCTTGGTGCCCCTCACTGATAGCACAGACTGAGCAAATGTGGTGCATCTGTGGGGGACCTCACAGTCACCTCTAATGATTGCTCTGGTGGTTGTACTGGTGACAGTCCTCAATTTAACATATTATCCCGGGAAGGGGGGGTGCATAGCCATTTAATATTTTAATAATTGAACAGGCAAATTTGAGAGTTTCATAATTTTCAAAAGATACAAGATTGTATCTCTTGTAAATGTGACAACAATGATATGTGGGATGTTTCTAATCAAAGATTTTTATGGGTTTTTTGTATAAAGATTCAGTGGGTTTGATTATGCTTACACCAGTGAGTGACCACTTGGTAAAACAGTAATCAATGTGTGAGAAGATCATTGCATGCAGAAACATTTTGGTCGCACTGTCAGTGATGGTCTAATTTGTTTAAAATTTCTTTGAATTTGATTATGTTTGAGATTTTTTTGATGTGTTTTTTAAAGGTTAATGAGGAGTCTAAAATCACACCGAGGTACTTAAATTCCTCCACTAGTTGCAGCTTCTGCCCTTTTAAGAAAATGCTTGAGTTTGTAATATTTGATCGTTGTTTGGTAAACATCATGCAAACAGTTTTTTTTAGTGTTTAGTAGGAGACATCACCCAGTCATGGATTTAGGTCATCACTGTTGTAAGAATATAGGCGACTTCTTGAGTGTTTTTTGCAGGTGTGAATATTACCATGTCATCTGCAGACATTTGTATATGAATGTTTCTGCGTGCATTTGGTAAATCATTTATGTATAGGGAGAATAATACTGGTCCAAGTATGGAGCCTTGTGGGACACAAATGGCTAAATAGGATTTTATCCATTTGATAGCCCATCCATCCATCCATCTTCTTCCACTTAATTCTTTTTGGGTCGCGGGAGGGGGGGGGGCTGGAGCCTATCCCAGCATCTTTGGGCGAGAGGCAGGGTACACCCTGGACAGATCGCCAGTCCATCGCAGGGCCAACACAGAGAGACAAACAACCATTAACTCTCACAGTCATGCCTAAGGACAATTTAGAATCCCCAGTTTGGTGCCAATTAACCTAACTTGCATGTTTTTGGCATGTGGGAGGAAACCGGAGAAATCCCGGAGTAAACCCACACAGACACGGGAAGAACATGCAAACTCCACACAGATCACTGTTGGTCAGGAGCTGGGATCGAACCCAGGATCCCCCGGCCAAGGGTGAGTTGCCGTGCAGTGCTAACCACTCCGTCACCGCGCTGTCCCCATTTGATAGCATGTTCTGAAAAATTAAACTGATTAAGTTTGGTTAAAAGGATGCTGTGGTCAACAGTGTCAAGCACGTTCTTCAGATCTAAAAACACAGCGCCTACACAATTGCACTTATCTAAGAAAGACTTAGTTTTCTCTAAGAACAAGCTTATTGCAGACTCTGTTGAATGGTGGACACAGAACCCAAACTGTGTGTGATGCAGGGGTTGTGTTTCCATAATTCAGATGTTCACATAATAGTGTGGCCACCCATTTTTCAATTATTTTGGAGATGACAGGTAAGATGCTGATTGGTCTGCAGTTGTTTATATCAGTTTTACTCCCTGTTTTGTAAATTGGTCTGACAGCAGTTGGGACGACAGCATGTTTGCTGCATGAGAGATTCTTTATTTTCTTTTTAAAAAATTGGTGTTAAGATCATGTTCATCTGTTGCTTTTGAGCTATAATATTTGTGACTTTATTTTCAGTCATTTCTAATATATTGAAGACTGGTTGTGAGTGGTTAATAGGACTAGAATTATGATCAGGTGGATTAAATGAATGGGATATTTCTAGCACAGAGTTTAAAGTTGTTAAACTCTGTAGCAATGACCGTGGGATTATGTACCAATTTGTTATTAAGTTCCATGTCTCCATCATCTTTTTTTCTGTTTATTAGACAATTTGTTAATATTATTCCAATTTTTTTTTTTTTGCCATCTCCTTTTGCATTTTCAATGATGGCTATAAAAAATGTTTGCCTTAGCCTTCCTCAGAGTTTGTGATACTTTATTTCTAGCAGACAAATTTTTGTTGTTAAACCTGTTTTTAGAGCTATTTTAAGAAGGTGATCGCTGGTCTTCATTAATTGTAGACATTCAGAGTTGAGCAACGGTAAACTGATTCTTCTGTTATTTCCTTTTTTTTGAAAAATGCTGCAATAACCGCCGATTTTTGTTATAAAGAATTCATTGCTGTGATTTACAGTATGTCATTTGAGAATGTGATTTCCTTCCATTCAATTTCATTTATTGCCATTGTTATATTTTGTTGTTGGTTTTTTGATTATATAATTTACTGTGTTACCTGATGACTTCTTAAATGGATTTGAAAGCTGTTTCTGTCATGATTTGGTGTTATGAGAAAGCTTAAGGGCAGGGCAACCACTTCAGATGAACACTCAGACGCAGATGAAAAGTTAACACCACTTTAATGAAAACCCTATACAAACATGCTAACTTAAAGAATACCACAATTACACAAACACACCACAATTAATGAAACCCGCAACCAAGACGCCAAACTATATACAGGAAAACAGTTGCACGCTGGAGCCACATGCAGCCTAGGAGGAAAGATAGGAGAGGAATGATTAATGAGGAGTATGACACACTGGGAAATGATAACTGAGGGAATGGGTGTTACAATACTGGCAGACAGCCTGGCAGTGAACTCCAGTGTGGGAAAGGAGAATTGGAGCTAGAAACTGCAGGGAAGGAAGAGACGGGGCTGATGAACCTGGGTGGAGAATCCATTGTCTTGAAAAGGGGTGGTTCAGGCGAGCGTACACTCACAGCTCCAGAATCACATAGCTGGAGGCGGCAGCAAACCTAAGAGGGGGAGAGGACAAAAAGTAAGACAACTTGAAGAGATAATAAACTTTGCCAAACAACAAGAACAGTAGTTGTAAGGCGGCACAAACCCAACGATCCAGTAGAGAGCTCTTCACACTCTGGCTCTTAAATACGGAATCAGATCAGGAATCAGGAAGCAGCAGGTGTGTAATCACGCAGGTGCGCTGATGAGCTCCGGAGCGGGGAAAACACAAACAGGAAGGGGGGGCACACTCGCCTCATCATGACAGTTTCCGTGGAAGTTTTCTTGTTGCTAATATTATATTGTGGCCAGACAGTCCGGTTAAAAGGTTATAAGTCTGGGACATTCTTTCAGGTCTATTTGTAAAAAGTAAATCAAGTTTGGTTTTTGATTGGCTTGAGACTTTGGTTTATCTATTAACTGAGTTAGGTTATAGTGATCTGTAATGATTTTTAGTCTTTTTTGTCATCCCAGTTTATATTAAAATCACTCAATAAGATTTAATTCATTTTTAGGATTGCATTGATTAAGAAGCACTTTAAATTGGTCATAAAAATCTGCTTTAGAGGAGGGTTTGCGGTATAAACAAATAACAGAGAAGGTCATATTGGCTGACAACTTAACGTTAACTCCTACACATTCTAGACTCATATCTTTTAACCATTCAATCTGATTACATTTTAAGGTGTTTTTAACATACTAGTGCATGCCCGTGGAAAACAAGTATTCCTGTTTGAAACAGGCAGCCCAATCAGACTTTATAGGCCCAAATGTAGGCTGTGCTTGAAAGTGGAATACAGAGGTGTAGCCTTTATGGAGGCAATCACCAGTGTTGGGCAAGCTACTAAAAACTTATTGTGGAAAAAAAATCTGAAAAAAACAACACAAAATTGCCAGTAATGTCCTCATTTTTGAGTGAGAAATAGGGTTTGTGGAGCAAGAGAGAGGGAAAAAAGTGAGAATCACTCAAAAAGAGTGAGCTGGCAACACTGCATAACGCTGTCAACATTTCTTACCTTTGTAGAAG
The DNA here is from genome assembly GCA_020510985.1 of Pholidichthys leucotaenia. NCBI lineage: Eukaryota > Metazoa > Chordata > Actinopteri > Cichliformes > Pholidichthyidae > Pholidichthys > Pholidichthys leucotaenia. The sequence goes on from CM035839.1 coordinate 208,250,849, forward strand.
ATGAAAGCAGATGAGGTAGTGAGCTCGACGACACACAAACTTTATTCACCTTCCAACATCAAGTACAGAAAATACTCTTCCGGGGTCTCTGGGCGCCTCCTTTTTATACCCTTTATTTCTGCCCCATGAGACCCAGGGAGCCAAAGACAACACACTCAGTGCACAAAGAATGTGTGGCACATTCACATCATACAACACCAGCCCTGCTTCTCACACCCTCTCTTCGTCTAGCAAACTCCGGTGTCTCCTGAACTCCCCAGGGGGTGGATAGTTGTTTCTGTTACAACCCCCCCCCTTCCCGGCTTCCGACTCTGGGTGGAAAACCCCCCACACAGTGCCACCACACAGCCCCCCACCCCGAACTCTCAGAAAGGGAACTAATCCCCCCCCGTCCTTTGGGCTTGAGTTGGCGTCCTTAGCGGCTGTAGCGGGGGATTGCTGGTCTGGTCGAAGCGCCCTGCTGGCGAGGTGTGCAGGAGGGCACATTAGTCTGTGGAGCGAAAAAGGGTGGGGGAGAAACATGCTAGCTTTGCGAGTGCCAGTCTTTACCCAGGGAACACCAACTTGTGGAACCACTGACAGTGGGTGTCCGCGCCGGGGAGTTTGGGCCAACACCACCTGCTCGTTTGCCAACACAAAAGCAGGCTTTAGCCTGTCGATGTAGACAGTCTCCCTATGCCCCCCCCCCAAATCTAACACAAAATGCTTTGCCCCAGTTTCCAGCACCCTGAATGGTCCGCTGTACGGGGGGTGCAGTGGGGTCCTGTGTGCATCATGCCTGACAAAAACAAACCTGGCGCTCTGTAAGCTTTTCAGGACGAAGGTGCGGGGATAGCAATGGTGGGCCCGGCACATTAACAGCCTCTATACTGTACAAAAATTGTGCGGGCGGGTGGCTCCGGGGTAAAAATTCCCAGGGGAACCGCAGCGGCTGAGAAAAAAATGAGTTCTGCTGGGGAGGCTGCCAGATCCTCATTAGGCACGGAGCACAACCCTAAAAGAACCCAGGGCAGGTGGTCGATCCATTTTGCATTCGTAAGCAAAGCTCTGAGCACTGCCTTAAGCGACCTATGAAAACGTTTGCATAACCCATTAGCCTGTGGGTTGTACGCGGTAGTGCAATGGATTTTGACCCCCAGATTCTGGGCCATCGCGGACCAGAGTTTCGAAATGAACTGCAGACCCCTGTTGGAAGTGATGTCCAATGGGGGTCCGAACCATGCAACCCAAGCTGACAAAAAAGCGCGAGCCACTTCCGCGGATGTGGTGGAAGCCAGCGGGCTCACTTCAGGCCAATGCGTGGTGCGATCCACGATTGTCAAAAGGTGTGTGAAACCTTGTGACGGCGGGAGGGGTCCCACCAAATCCACATGGACGTGTTTGAACCTCCTGGGATTTGGAATGACTCGAGTGGAGCTCTGGTGTGCTTGTGCACTTTGGCCCGCTGGCACGCAACGCACGCTGCAGCCCACTCTTTCATGTCCTTGCACAATTACGGCCAAACAAACTTCGCCCCAACCAGTTTAACCGAGGTGCACACGCCAGGATATGAAAGGGAGTGGACTGACTCAAAAATGTGGCGCCGAACCACCAGGCATGGACAACCATTGGAGACATCGCTGAGCGGGGGGGGGGGGGCACTCCTCTTGCACTACCCTGCTCTCCAGTTTTAATCCAGTAGGCACAGACTGGAGCGCGCAAACATCCGCGTCCCCGGTTTGCTCCGCAGTCATGGCAGGGAAAAGGTATTCCTATGTAGACCGGGGAGACTAATGCGCGAGACAGGTAATCAGCCACGATGTTGAGCTTACCAGCAACGTGTTGAATGTTGGTCGTAAACTTTGAGATCGCGGCCAAATGCCTTTGCTGCCAGGCCAACCACGGTTCCAAGACCTTGGACATTGCGTACGTTAGCAATTTATGATCCACAAATGCGGTGAATTTGTGCTCTTCTAGCCAAAACTGGAAATGGTGCATCGTCAGGTGGAGGGCCAGCAATTCTCTTACAAACATATTGTATCTGCGTTCGTTGTCATGCAAAGTATGACTGAAAAATGCGAGCGGCTGCCACAAACCAGAGACATACTGCTCCACCACTGCCCCTATGGCAACATCAGACACGTCCATGGTGAACGCTATCCACGCTGACGGGACAGGGTGGGCTAGCTAGGTGGCGTTAGCGAGCTCTGTTTTGGTGTCTGCGAAAGCTTGGACTCGCTCGGGGGTCCAGTTGATGTTTTCCGCGGGCTTCTTTTTCTTGAGCGCAGCATACAACGGCTGCAGCAGTTGGGCTGCCCGGGGGAGGAAACGGTTATAAAAGTTGACCATGCCCAAACATTCCTGTAGGGCCTTCACAGTCTGCAGACGCGGAAAATCCGACAGGGCACGCACCTTATCAGGCAGCGGAATCACGCACTCCGGCGAAATGAGGTGACCCAAAAAAATTAATCACTGGCACACCGAACTGACACTTCGCTGGGTTAGCTATAAACCCATGCACTTCCAACCTCTGGAAAACCATTTTGAGATGGGCGAGGTGCTCCTCCTCAGATGCGCTAGCCACCAGAATGTCGTCTAAGTAGACAAAAATGAAAGGCAGATCACGGAGCACCGCGTTCATCATTCACCCTTTAACCCGAATGGCATGCGTAAAAACTCGAAAAGGCCAAAAGGAGTTATTACCGCTGTTTTGGGAACATCATCCGCGCGCACTGGGACCTGGTGGTAACCGTGGACCAGATCCAATTTCGAAAAAACATGCGTCCTGGCCAGGTGCACAGAAAAATCCTGGATGTGTGGGATGGGATACCGATTGTGTTCTGTGGCGTTGTTCAAGCGCCAGAAATTGCCGTATGGTCGCCATGACCCGTCGGCCTTAGGCACCATGTGTAGTGGGGATACCCACGGGCTGTTGGAGTGCCTGACAATGCCCAGCTGCTCTAAGTTGGCAAACTCCTCGCATGCTGACCAGTTTAGCTGTGTCCAGGCACCGAGGGCGCGCGGACACTGGCGGGCCTTTTGTGGTTATGAAATGTTCGACCCTGTGTTTGGTAACCGTAGCCGAAAAAGTCGGGACCACGAGTGCTGGAAACTGTGAAAGTAAATGCTGGTACTTACCCCCTGGAGCTATAACATTAGCCAGTGTTGTTGGCCCAGCTCCCCGAGCTGTGCAGGGCAGGGAGGTCAAAGAGACAGCGTCCACTAAACGTCTGTTGGCAACATCAACTAACAACCTATAAGCATGTAAAAGTCTGCGCCTAAAATGGGGGCAGAACATGCAGCTACTAGAAAGTCCCACTGGTAATTGTTGTCCGTGTAAGCATACCGTCAGCGTCCGTTTGCCAAATGTCCTGATGGTAGATCCGTTGGCGGCCATGAGCTCGGGACCGCTGCCTCCTGCCGACCTGTCTGCACCAACTGGCAGGATGAGGCTCTTCTGGGAGCCGGAGTCCACTAAGAAACGTCTCCCTGAACATATGTCCGTGATAAAAAGCAGCTTATTCCTGTTGCCAGCGGTCGCAGCTGCTACTGACTGCTGACTGTGCCGTTTCCCGGCTTTTGAATTGGCATGGCGGCAGGCAGCGTCGGGCATGCGAGCTGAAGCAGTGATGATAGAAACAAAGCACCCTGTTTCTGCGTCTCTTGGTGTCTGTAACAGCTACCACCAACAGCTCCTCGACCTCGCTGGAGTCCCTCATGGATGCTGGTGCTGCTGCATGCACGCTGAGAGTTCTGGTTGCTAAAATGATGTGGTCCCTCTGGGTAGTCTCCTGGGCGGTGCTCGGCTCGTTCTCCATCGCATGTCTTAGGGTCACCAATGTAGAAGGCAAAAGCAGACGAGGCAGCGAGCACAAACTTTATTCACCTTCCAACATCAAGTACAGAAAATACTCTCCCAGGGTCTCTGGACGCCTCCTTTTAATGTCCTTTATTTCTGCCTCATGAGACCCAGGGAGCCAAAGACAATACACTCAAGGCACAAAGAATGTGTGATGTGTGGCACATTCACATCATACAACAGCAGCCCTGCTTCTCACACCCTTTCTTCCTCTAGCGAACTCCTGTATCTCCTGAACTCCCGGGGGGGGGGGGGGCATTCCTTTCTGTTACATCTCGCACCCACCCCCACCCCCACTCCACCCCCTGGCTTCCAACTGTGGGTGGAGAACCCCACACACAGTGCCACCACACCTTCAGTATTATGGATTTAACCTGATGTGCAGTGATCCAAAGCAAATGTCCATTATCCACAGTCCAAATGTCTGCTGTGACAGAGACATGATCCAGTCTCTTAAATTCCTTTTGGAGATCAAATCCATTTTTGAATAATCTTTATCCAGGTAGCAAGTAAATTTGTTTTAACTTCAGTGGATCACAGTCTCAGCTATCTGATGGGAAATGACTGTTATCAGATCATTCTGTAACGATGTATCTGGCAATCAATCGGTTTAATTCTTGCTGGTCACAAACTGTCCAGAATGTATACCTGTGCTTGAAATCCAGCGTGGCTGTTCAGATAGCGTAAATCCACTAGTAACACAGTATTAGCATAGCATTAGCTTTGATGTTGTTGCTGTTCTCAGGCACTTCTGAAGATTGCAGTTGGTCTTACACGAACCACCAGTATGCTTTGTCCTTAACTGCGACAAAGAAAAAATAGTCTGTTTCCACAGAAACAAAGTAGCTTCATTTTTTCCCAGCAGGAGCAAGCTCCATTTGTGGCTGCAGCAGTGAAGAGGCTCTTTGACCGACTGCTCATTGACTGATGGCTGCGTCAGCTATGTAGGGTCAGTTTGTATTTATTTGCACTAAAAATATCTATCCATATTAATAAAACGAGCAACACGAGTAACTCATCTGATCAAATTTCAGTAACTATAACACATTACTTGTCATGTGCGGAGCTGGTGTTTCGGCTCCGCCCACAATTTGTGGCTGTAGCTTCTGATTCGTTGTTAATTGGTTCCAGATGGCAGGTTGAGCCCTGAGCCTTGGCCCTTGCCAGTCTACAGCCACACCTCTCTCTCTGCCAGACACTCACAGCTGTTAGTTATTTTCTTATTTGTTCCTGTCCACATACACACACATGCACGCACACACACACACACACTCTTACACAGACTCTCGCCACACACCTGTGCCCACTTGTCACTCATTAGCCCGTTTGGTATTTGTTGAGTGACAGTAGGAGCATTCAGTGTCGTGGCGAAAGTCTTCACTACACGGTCAGTCTGTTGTCACCGGCCTATGTTTTCCCTGGAGCTGTTGGCACCCTTTTCCCTACAGACTACTATGGTGTTGTTTCCCCAGAGCCCGCTGAGCTCCGATGCCCTCTGTAAGTCTCCCTTCTATTTTCATTTGTTGCCCAGTTCCACTCTGGGAGCGTTCCCAGTCAACTGAGCTCCGGCGTGCATTGTTTGTGTGCCAGGCTGAATCGTCCAGCTGAACATTTTCTTGTCTTTTGTGTGTTTTTGAGTTGTCCCGTTCTGTTAATAAATACGTTCACTTCACCTGCGTTTTGGGGCTTGAACTAATTCAACTGTTCGCTGTGAGATTACACAGTGGACATGAAATTACTGAATTTTTAAACATTAATTTTGTTACACAGCCAGTTGCTGCAAAAGTAGTGGCGTTACGGTAACGTGTTACTTTGTAGCGCATTACTCCCAATACTGGCAATCACATACAGTATGTTAGACTGACAAATGAAAGGGACTGAACTGAGATTTATTTGATTGTGTGAATATATATCCATCCATCCATCCTCTTCCGCTTAATCCTTTCTGGGTCACGGGGGGGCTGGAGCCTATCCCAGCATCTTTGGGCAAGAGGCAGGGTACACCCTGGGCAGATCACCAGTCCATCACAGGGCCAACACAGAGAGACAGACAACCATTCACTCTCACAGTCATACCTAAGGACAATTTAGAATCCCCAGTTTGATGCCAATTAACCTAACTTGCATGTTTTTGGCATGTGGGAGGAAACCGGAGAAATCCCGGAGTAAACCCACGCAGACACGGAGAGAACATGCAAACTTCACACAGATCACTGTTGGTTGGGGCTGGGATTGAACCCAGGATCCCCTGTCCAAGGATGAGTTGCTGTGCTGCCGCAGTGCTAACCACTCCGCCACTGCGCTGCCCGTGCATTTTATGAGTTATATTCATAATAGTGTATCTTGCACTTTGGGGAATGGGAGTTGTTCGGTCATCATTATAATTGTTTTAGTTTATATGTGTAGTTTATTGTCTATCGTTAATGAACTCATACAGTACTATGACAGGACATGTTTACAAATATTTGACACCTATTGTAGTGCATCCTTTTATATTTTAGCAATATTATAAGTAGAAAACACGGAACATTTTTTTTTTTGTATTTGTGTCTTGTATACTTTATTGATCCCCAGAGGGAAATTCAGGGTATCCACGGTACGGCGCCAATCCCTTCACCATTCACACACACACAGCAGAATGAGCTGTTTGGCTGCAACTGTTGCATCAGTGTTGCCCATTTGTCTGTAAATATTTAGATAAAAATGATTTATTTTGTTATTTTTGTATCTTGTTATCGTTTAGTCAAAGCATGCATACAGGTATGTGTCTGCATATAATATGCAATTGAGCTGGCCATTCCGCTCCACAATGAAGCAGCAGTCCGGACTGCCGTCTACCACTGAATGGGCAGGCTGGGCGTGCATCCCCGTGAATGAACATGGAGCGCCTGGTCGGACACCAGTGTTGGAGAAGCAGCTGCTGAACCAGCGGGTTGCAGCCCTTGGCAGGGAGCCAAGCCCCGCCTTCCTGGCTAACAGGAGTCTCAGCTGCTGCTTTACCCGTGTGCCAGTGATATCCTTTGCAGCACCACGAGTCCCTGCCAGTCCCCACGCACCTCGTGTTCTCCATGCCGAATTATCCATTAAACCTACGCAATCACAGCAACTTTCTGGTATAATTTTTTTTAAGCATTAACCCCTTGCACTCTGGTCAATTTCCCTAAAAATGCCAAAAAATAACGTACCAAAAGTAAATCAAAAGCTGTTCTTCAACCCTTTGCAGCATCTTCATGGGGTTGGTCTCAGTTAAAAGAAAACACTTTGAATTTTTTGGCAAAAAAGTCATAATCTCTCTAAGTGCTCCTGCCACTGAGTAACAGTCATCTAAACATACTGAACTTGAAGAAAATAAATTTCGCCTGGGTGTTTTTTTGGATACAAATGCTTGCACATAACACACAGCTTCAGATACTGGCTGGAAAATGCAACAGAAATGTAGAACCAAGTGTTATCCAGCTGAAGTCAAAATTTTGTAACAATACCACAAAAAATGAATATATTACACAGCCTTTTTCTTAGGTTGTTCCCAGGCGTTTTTGAACTGTGCCAAATTGTGCCAAATGGCACAGTTTGGAAAAATGTCTGTAACTTTTGAATGATTCAATATAGAAGCTTCATCTTGGGCTCTAATGAAAGGTGAAGGGCTGTGTGTGTGTGGGGGGGGTTGTTTATTCATTCATGAATGAATGAATGAACAAACAAGCCCCCACATACAAAGAAGCATGCCACGTAAAAAATGTGTGGCTTTTTTTTTTTTTACAAGAAAAAATAACCTACAGTGCACTAAAAATTATACTAGAATATCTGTAATGTAGAAGATAACAACTCCCACCCACCCACCCACCCCCCGCTACAGAGGACTGACATCGCCCATTGCTACATGACGGAAAGCGGTGACGGTGCGCCGCGGTCTATTACGCACAGTTGCACTAAAATATCTGCAATATATCTGCAATCCGCTACAGAAGAGTAGCGCGGTGGGGGGTGGGGGCGTTCACAACATGACGGGGGGCCGTTCGCAACATGACGGACCCGGACCAACGCACAGTTGTAATTTACCGATCGCTCAAAAGTCATTTGGATTACAATTTTCAGGGATAAAGAATAATTTAGCTTATAACACTTACCTGTCCACAACAGCAATGTCGCTGGCGAACATCTCTTCCTCATTGTCAGACGAACATGAAGCTGGTCCGCTTGTTACGGACTCATGGTTGGTCAAACCATAATTCCATTATTGCGGTTTTGCGCTTCCATGATTGTGGTTTTGGCAAACGATTTTTCAAAACAAATAAGAACAGTAGTCAGAAAAAAAGGCTGGCGAACGCCTGTGTGTCACCCAGCCTTACACAAAACAGCTTTCGAACTTCTGTGCTTCAATTGGCTGGCTGTATTCGCAGCCGTTGGTAGGCGGGTCCTTCTTGCTAGGTTTTCAGTCATTGGTTCTTCAAGGTTTCAGAAACCCAATTCAAGGCTATTATTAGTCGAATGAGAGGTCAATCACATCTAAACCAGTCAAAGCACTCCTTTGAGTGATGTCTTCCCAGACATCCTGCTGTTGTGTCCCTGGGCAAGACGGTTTACCCACCTTGCTTCCAGTGTTCATGACACTGGGCATGAATGTGTATAAATGTTCAGTACTGGTCGGAGAGGCCGTTGGCACAGATTGCCAGCCACGCTTCCATCTGTCATACTGACCGGACAAGCAACCTGAGTGCAAAGTGCAATCACCAAAAGAACACACAGAGAATGTTTGACCTTTTATTAAAATTTTCAAAACCGCACACTTGTGGAAAAAGTCAGTCACTCGCCAGAGAAGCAGCAACCCTGCGGAGGATAGAAGAGACTAATCTGAGAGGAATGGAGGTAAGATGGAAATCAAATTACACCACTTACGTGGGAGGTGAGGAGTGACCGGTACAGAACCCAGCGAAGGAGAGGAACCAGCAGGTAAGAACTGCCGGCTGGGAATGGACCGTGGAGTCTGACCGGGTGGAGAGAAAGAGCAGCGTAGAGGTGGAGCAACAGGCTGGCAAGTGCACCAAATCCCCGGAGATGTGCCGCTACGTTGGCAGCAACCTGGAAGAGATGGAAGAAAATGTGTGTAAGACAAGGTCATTCACAACGCAACCGCTTACTAAATGAGCTGTCTGCTAGAGCAGTATACCCAAACGAGCCAGCGTTGAATCACTGAAGAGCACTTCCTTTTAAACGCTGGCCCAGCAGGAAACAGGAAACAGCAGGTGCATCTGATGAGGAGACAGGTGAACAGGAAGGAGGGGGTAAGCACTCGCCAGCACATGACAGTGCCCCCCCCCCCAAGGAACGCCTCCTGGCGGTCCCCGAGGCTTCTCCGGGTGGGCTTGATGGTAAGCCCAGACCATACCTTTGTCATGGAATCCAGACCAAGGGACCCATGACCGATGCTCCGGGCCATAGCCCTCCCAGTCAACCAGGTACTGGAACCCCCGGCCCTGACGACGAACATCCAGGATCTCCTTGACGGTGTGAGTAACATGCCCATCAAAGACCCGGGGAGGAGGAGGTGGCTTCAGGGTAGAGCAGAGAGAGCTGGAGTAGAGAGGCTTGACCTTGGAGATGTGGAAGGTTGGGTGCGTGCGGAGCGCCCGTGGGAGCTGGAGCCGAACTGCAGAGTTGCCTATGTTGCTGGTGATGGGGAAGGGACCCATGAACCGGGGAGCAAGCTTCTGGGACTCAGCCTTGAGCGGGACCTGATCCATGGCCACCCTGACCTGCTGTCCAGTCTTGTAGTCCGGGGCCGGGACCCTGTTGCGGTCAGCGTAGTGGTGATTACACTCAGTGAAGCAAAGGAGAGCTGCTCTGGTGGATCTCCAGGATGGCAGCAGCGATGAAAATAGGCCCCCACGGACGGCACCGCAGCCTTTCTCTCTGTCATAAAAAGCGGGGGGGGGGGGGTTGTAGCCCACGAATGCTTCAAACGGTGATCGGCCCGTGGCTGAAAAGACCGTGGAATTTAGTGAGTACTCCACCCAGGTCAGATGGGAGCTCCAAGAAGCGGGATCATCGGCTGCCACACAACGAAGGGCAGCCTCCAGGGACTGGTTGGCACACTCAGCCTGCCCATTGCTCTGAGGATGATAGCTGAAGGTGAGGCTGACGGTGTTGCCGAGGCAGTGACAGAATGACTTCCATACTCGTGAGATAAACTGAGGACCCTGGTCAAACACAATGTCTATAGGAATCCCATGCAGCCTGATGATGTGGTAGGATAGTAATTCTGCAGTCTTGGATGCAGATGGAAGCTTGGGAAGGGGAACCAGATGTACGTCCTTAGAAAATCTGTCCGCAATGGTCAAAATCACAGTATTACCATGGGAAGGGGGAAGACCAGTGACAAAGTCCATGGCGATGTGCGACCAAGGCCGGATGGGGATGGGGAGGGGGTGAAGAAGGCCAGCGGGAGGGGTAGGGGAGGTTTTTCCTCAAACCCCAGGACATCATTTCATCATCCTTCACCCCTGAAAAATGCAATAACTTTCTATCATTTTTCCATTCCAAAATTGACAATATTCACAATCAGCTTGCCTCCTCCTCGGCCATCACCCCTGACTCTGAACCCACTTTTTCTCCACCCATAGATAAACAGCTCTCCCTTCGCTCACCCATAACCACTGATGAACTTTCTGAAATACTCTCCAGCATGAAATCATCCACATGCCCCCTGGACCCCATCCCCTCCCCCCTTATCAAAGCCTGTCTCACCCCTCTTGCCCCCCTTATCATCGACACCATCAACTCCTCCCTCACCACTGGTGCTGTCCCCCCATCACTCAAGATTGCTGCCATCACCCTGCTCCTTAAGAAACCTGGCCTGGACTCTGACGACCCCAACAATTTCAGACCCATCTCCAACCTCCCATTTCTGGCTAAAATATTGGAAAAAGCTGTCGCCACCCAACTCAAGAAACACATCCTCTCCAACAAACTCTATGAAACATTTCAATCTGGATTTCGTTCTCACCACAGCACTGAAACCGCCCTCCTCAAGGTCACCAATGACCTTCTGCTCGCCTCTGACTCTGGCTCCCTCACCATTCTTCTCTTCCTCGATCTCAGCGCAGCTTTCGATACCATCAGTCATTCCATCCTGCTCCGTCGTCTGCTTTCTATTGGCATCACTGACTCCGCCCTCTCCTGGTTTACCTCCTACCTGTCTGACAGATTCCAGTACATCTCCATCAACAATCACAAATCACGCACCACCCCCATATCACATGGTGTCCCTCAAGGCTCTGTGCTCGGTCCAACCCTTTTCACTGTCTACATGCTTCCACTTGGTCACATCATCCATCAACATGGTCTTCACTTTCACTGCTACGCCGACGACACCCAGCTGTACATCTCCTCTAAATCCATCACCCCTGCCATTCTTTCCACCATCACCAACTGCCTCACAGATATAAAAACCTGGATAGCTAACAACTTTCTCAAACTAAACAGCAATAAAACAGAAATCATCCTTTTTGGACCAAAATCTCTTTTACCTTCCTCCCAGAACTTTTCATTCCAAATCGATGGTCACTCAGTCACCCCCTCCCCCCGGCCAGAAACCTCGGCATTATCATGGACCCCACCCTCTCCTTCACATCTCACATCAACCATATCACCAAAACATCATTTTTTCATCTTCATAATATTGCACGCCTCCGTCCCACCCTCTCCCCTTCTGCTGCTGAAATACTCATCCATGCCTTCATCACCTCCAGACTTGATTACTGTAACAGCATTCTGTATGGACTTCCTTCCACCATCCTCCAAAAACTACAGTATGTCCAAAACTCAGCCACCCGCCTACTTACTCACTCCCGCTCCAGAGACCACATCACTCTTCTCCTCCGTCAACTCCACTGGCTCCCCATTCAACAGCGCATCAACTTCAAGATCCTCCTCATCACCTATAAAGCTCTTCATAACCTCGCCCCCTCATACCTAATTGACCTTCTGTCTCGTCATTCCCCCACTCGCTTCCTCCCCTCTGCTGACACTCACCTTCTCACCCCCATCATCAAGACAAAACTTCGCACCCTGGGTGATAGATCATTCGCCATCGCCGCACCAACCCTCTGGAATTCCTTGCCCCTTCACATCCGGTCTGCCAACACACTTGCGTCCTTCAAAAGTCAACTCAAAACCCATCTCTTCAAATCTACCTACGAAAACTGACTGCCTCTTCTACCTATGTGTACCTACCTTGCCTGTTTACCTGTTCACTGTATGTTTGTTCCTATGCTATTTTGTAAAACGTATTTGAGTATTTAGAAAAGCGCTATATAAGACTGATGTATTATTATTATTATTATTATTATTATTATTATTATTTATTGCGGGCACATGTTTGGCAAGTCTTCATGTACTCCTGCACGTCCCGCCGCAGCATGGGTCACCAAAACACTCGCCTAATGATGTCAACAGTACATACCACACTCGGGTGGCAGGGGAAACGTCCGGTGTGCCCCCACTGGATAACTTCGCTGCGGAGGGCGGCAGGGATGTAAAGGCAATTAGGGGGACATCCCGCTGGTTTGGGCTCTGAGGACTGGGCCTGGTGGACTCTACTCTCAATCTCCCAGGTAAGGGTTCCCTGGACGCACGAAGGTGGAAGAATGGGCTGGGAGCGGAAAGAGGGGTCAGCCAAGTCCTGACTGAACTGCCTGGAGAGAGCAACATGCTTCCCGTTACGGGAGCCGGGCCTATAGGTGACAGTGAAATTAAAACACTGAAAAAAATAGGGCCCAGCGAGCCTGTCTGGGATTAAGCTGGTGGGCCAACCGCAGATACTCCAAGTTCTTGTGGTTGGTCCACACAACTACAGGGTGAACGGCTCCCTCCAGCCAATGTCTCTATTCCTCAAATGCTAATTTAATCGCCAACAGCTCGTGATCCCCGACGTCATAATTCCTCTTGGCTGGGGTGAACTGCCGAGAGAAATACGCACATGGGCGGAGCTTCAAGTTCGGGGGAGAGTGCTGGGACAAAACAGCGCCCACCCCCGTTTCTGAAGCGTCCACCTCCAGGGTAAATTGGAGCTGGGGGTCGACTTGAGCAAAGATGGATTTGTCTGCGAACAGGCCCTTTAATTTGGCAAAGGCCTGCTCAGCTGCCTCAGTCCATAAAAATGGTACCTTAACAGAAGTCAGCTGTGCTAAAGGCTGTGCTACCCCACTATTGTTACGGATAAACCTGCGATAGAAATTCACAAACCCCAAGAAGCGTTGCAGCTCCTTGCGGGAGTAGGGTGTTGGCCAATCCAGCAAAGCCTTCACCTTGGCGGGGTCAGCCCTCAGCTCTCCCTCCGCTACAATAAAGCCAAGGAAAGAAGTGGAATTCGTGGAAAATTCACACTTCTCAGTCTTGACGTAAAGTTGGTTTTCTAAGAGCTGCTGTAACACGGCTCTAACATGGATTTCGTGCTCCTCTGGCGTGTGAGAAAAAAATCAGGATGTCATCCAAATAGACGAAAACAAAGCGATTTAGCAAATCACGGAGGACGTTGTTGATTAAACGCTGGAAAACAGTGGGGGCGTTAGTTAATCCAAAAGGCATAACTAAATACTCAAATTGCCCCAAGTGTGTTTTAAACGCTGTTTTCCACTCGTCCCCCTCGCGTATTCTGACTAGGTGGTAAGCATTGCATAAATCAAGCTTGGAGAATACACGTGAGCGCTGCAGGAGCTCGAAAGCAGAGTTCATCAAGGGCAAAGGGGCGCAGAGACCCGTCCTTCTTGCCAACAAAGAAAAACCCCGCCCCGAGGGGAGCTGAGGATGGCCAAATGAGGCCGGTGTTCAACAAATCCTTAATGCACCTCTCCATCGCCTCTCTCTCAGGTCCACAAATACTATAGAGCTTGCTGGACAGCAGCCTTGCACCCGGAAGAAGGTCGATGGCACAGTCATATGAGCGATGCGGACGAAGTGCTAACGCTTATGACTTGCTAAAGACCTCCCAGTGGTCGTGATAAGCCTCGGGCACGAGGCTGAGGTCCAGCGGCTCAACCTGAGGAGAGGAGACGGGGAGAGACGGTGAACACTCGGCTGAATTTAGATAAGTAGCCAAACAATTAGGGCTCAGGAGGTGATGGGATTTTGTGCCCAATTAAGAACTGGATTATGCCTCCGGCGCCACGGATAACCTAGTACCACTGCATGAGAGGCACGTGGAAACATGTAAAAAGTCAGCCTCTCCCGGTGGTTACTGGACAATAGGATGGATAACTGCGCCGTGCAATGAGTAACGGATGCCACCATCTGGCTAGAAAGGGTTCGCACGGGATGGGGAACCGGCAGTTTAACCGCCATCTCGTGCACCAGCTTAGAGGAGATGAAATTACTCTCTGCCCCTGAATCAATTAGGGCGGAGACCCTCCTCTCGACCCCCAGTAGCTGAACCAGGGCCGAAATAGAAAAATTACCGGGGGGATCAGATTGAGTCCCGTCCGCCAGGCCCCCCGCGACTATTGACGGGCTGTGTCTTTTGTAGGTGGCATGTGCCCAGCTTGTGCTTCAGCGAACCACAGTGGGCACACGCCCCGATCCACCGCCGCCGCTCAACCTCTGCCTGCGGAAGGCGTGCAGAGCTGAGCTCCATAGGTTTGAGGGGCAGCTTGAGGGGCAGCTCCGTATGGAGCAGCTGAGCTCCCTAGGCTTGAGGGGGGCATTGGACTCACCTAGGTCAGTAGGCGCTGGGAGTGTGTGTGTGGCGAATGGGCAAGAGGAGGCACCGCATTCCTGGGCACACTTGCGGTACCGGTTATCCAGCCCGACTCCCTGATCTATTAGGCCGTCCAAGGTGGCAGGAACGGCATGAACCGCCAGGTCGTCACGAAGCCAAGGGTTCAGTCCGTGGAGGAACGCACTGCGCAGTGCAACCTCGTTCCACCCCAAATCAGCTGCCTCGACCTGGAGCTCCACCGAGAAGTCGGCCACAGACCGACTGCCCTAGTGGAGCAACATCAGGCGACTCATGATATTCCCTTCACTCTCGGTACGGTCGAAAGTGCGGGAAAACTCGGACATAAATTAGTCAAACGGTAGTGGCGAATCTCTCTGGCTATCGATAACAGCCCACGCTCAACTAAGAGCATGGCCCCAAAGCAGAAGAGTAAACTGGTGGATTTTGGAGATGTCATCCGGGAACTCCCCCCACACACACACACCTGCTTGAAGTAAAGCCGAATGTGACACAAAAAATCTTTACACTTCCCCACTTCCCCCGCATATGGGGCAGGAGTGGAAATGGAAAGAGTTCGGCGGCTGATAGTAGAAAGAAGAAGCACAGGTGGAGGTGGAGTGGCCGAAGCAGCCGCATGGCCCAATTGATCAGAAATGACACTCAGCTGCTGTGTAATTGCCTGCAGCAGCTGAGTGTGTTCAGCCACCTGCCTCTCTGTAATGTTGAGGCGGTGGAGCGCGGAGTGCTCATTTGATGACGCACTTGCCAGGCTGTGACCCTGGCTGGCTCGTTCTGTCATATTGACCGGACAAGCAACCTGAGTGCAAGGTGCAATTACCTAAAGAACACACAGAGAACATTTGACCTTTTATTAGAATTTTCAAAACTGCACACTTGTGGAAAAAGTCAGTCACTCGCCAGAGAAGCAGCAACCCTGCGGAGGATAGAAGAGACTGATTAGAGAGGAATGGAGGTAAGATGGAAATCAAATTACACCACTTACGTGGGAGGTGAGGAGTGACTGGTACAGAACCCAGCGAAGGAGAGGAACCAGCAGGTAAGAACTGCCGGTTGGGAATGGATCGTGGAGTCTGACCGGGTGGAGAGGAAGAGCAGCATAGAGGTGGAGCAACAGGCTGGCGAGCACACCAAATTCCCGGAGACGCACCGCTACGTTGGCAGCAACCTGGAAGAGATGGAAGGAAACGTGTGTAAGACAAGGTCATTCACAACACAACCGCTTACTAAATGAGCTGTCTGCGGGAGCAGTAAAATGGTAAATGGCGTTCACTTATATAGCGCTTTTTCTCATCTCTGGATGACCAAAGCGCTTTACAGATTCTGCTATTCACCCATTCACACACTGATGGCGGCAGAGCTGCCATACACACACAATTACTTAATCACTTTTTCACACAGGGCCATATAGGTTTGGAATTTTTTTTACCCTTAATAATAAACACCTTCAGTTAAAAACTGCATTTTTTGTTTACTTGTGTTATCTTTGTCTAATATTTAAATTTGTTTGATGATCTGAAACATTGAAGTGTGACAAACATACACAAAAATGAGAAATCAGGAAGAGGGCAAACACTTTTCCACACCACTGTATAAGTTGGCCCAATGTCGGCAAGTTAACATTGGGAATACATCTTTTTGAGGTCATTTGCTGATTAGCTTGACGTTGAGCCAATGCCTTGCCAATGAGCAAATGACCTCAATAAGATGTTTTCCCGATGTAAAGTTACTCACGGTGGACCAGCGTATACAGTATGTGCTGTTGGGGTTAGGTTAAAACTAGCATACAAAACAAAAGTCCAAGAACTAAGACCATGCCTGCTTCAGGGTGTTCTCAATTAAATTCAACTTTATTTATATAGTACCAGGCCTTTTATGACACCATCATCACCACCGTTGAACACAAGCATGTACATATATAATAATGATAATAATAATAATAATAATAATAATAGTAATAATAAACAACCTTGGTTTGAATCCTTATAGTACTTTTGTAGAAAAATATCAACAACCCAAGGGTTTACACAAATAAAAGCAGTTAATTAATTATAAGCAGTATTTTAAACTCTGATGTGTTATTGACAGATGTTTAAGGGAATATAAAAAAATATATACATTTCTTATTTCTCCTTGGTACTGCTTAAGAATTAAACACCCTACACTGCTGTTTTGGTGTCCCACAAATGCTCCAACTCATGATTAAAATAACTGCAAGCAGATATTCAGACTGAACTTTGATATGAAATTCAGAAATTCATTATCTGTACTATCAGCAGGGAAACTTTCATTGTTCTGAGGTTATAATCTGTGGTTCTGCACTGCTGACAACTATGATAAAGTTTGAGATTTCCTTTTCATTTCACTTCCTAAACATTACACTGTGCCCTTTAATGATTCATTCTACAAAATCTTGACAACTGTCAATGTCTGCACATGCAGATTCAGTCTAGCAAATGTGTCCTTGTGGTAGTGAAAGGATGAGCAGAGCCACCATATTTCATGACCACACTTGTACAAGAGTCCCTGTAAGGTACACGGTTGGCTCTGTTGAATGTCACGTCAATGTCCTTCATCCTGTACGTTCCTGCCTGGTGTGGCTGGGTGGGGTGGGGATCTGAGTTACTGATAGGACTGACAGGATGCTCTGTGTCTCATACAGGTGGGTTTTCATCTATGAAAAAGGTTACCAGTCGACAGACACGGCGGTCAGCTCCGTCTTCACCAAAATGAAAGGTGTAGGCTACACCAACGTCAGCGGAAAAGAGAGGGTCTGGGATGTGGCTGACTACGTCTTCCCTTCACAGGTTGGTGACTGTCAGGCTGAAGCTTTTCACAATAAGAGGACACACAACCTCTCATTTGTTTGGCACTTTACAAGCATTAGCAGAAAGTTCAATTCAATTCATTTCAATTCAATTCAGTTCAACTTTATTTATATAGCGCCATTTCACAACAACAGTCATCTCATAGCACTATCAACTGTAGGGGGGAACCCCCACAGTTGCAGAAAGACCCCAGCAATCAGGCGATCCCCTGTGAGCAAGCACTTGACGACGGTGGAGAGGAAAAACTCCCTTTTAACAGGAAGAAACCTCCAGCAGAACCAGGCTCAGGGAGGGGCAGTCATCTGCTGCGACTGGCTGGGGGGTGAGGGATAGAGAAGAAGAAAAGAACAGATATGTAGAGAGCAAACAGCACGATGGGGACTCAATCTATGGGAGAGAACAAACAAATGTTAATGACCAGCAAAAAAAAAATATTTCATAGAGAGTGAGGAAAGGAGTGAGGCCCAGTGCATTACTGGAGGTCCCCCGGCTGACTAAACCTATTAGCAGCATAACTAAGGGAGGGTTCAGAAACACATGATCCCTCCCTAATTGTAGGCTATATCAAAAAGGTAGGTTTTAGCCCTATTCTTAAAAACAGAGATCGAGTCTGACTGCCGAATCCAGATTGGCAGCTGATTCCACAGGAGAGGAGCTTGATAACTGAAGGCTCTGCCTCCCATTGTACTTTTGGAGATTCTAGGTATTACAAGTAATCCTGCATTTTGGGAGCGTAGTGCTCTGTTAGGATAATACGGTAGTATCAGATCTTTTAAATAAAAAGGAGCCTGATTGTTTAGAGCTTTGTAAGTAAGAAGAAGGATTTTAAACTTAATTCTAAACTCTATGGGAAGCCAATGAAGGGAGGCCAGAACCGGAGAGATATGCTCTCTCTTTCTAGTACCTGTTAAAACTCTTGCTGCAGCATCTTGGATCAGCTGAAGACTTTTTAAAGATGTTTTAGGACAGCCTGATAATAAAGAATTACAATAATCTAATCTCGAGCTAACAAAAGCGTGGATCAGCTTCTCAGCATCACTGAGACAAGATGCTCCTAATCTTGGCAATATTACGCAAATGATAGAAGGCAGTCTTAGAAACAAATTTAATATGTGAATTGAAGGACAAATCCTGATCAAAAATAACTCCAAGGTTCCTCACAGAGCTATTAAGAGAAAGAGTAACTGCATCCAAACTGAAAGTTTGATTTGGAAAGGAATTTCTAAGGTTTTTTGGACCAACAAGAATGACTTCAGTCTTATCTGAATTTAATAGCAGGAAATTACAAGTCATCCAAGCTTTGATTTCCTTCAGACAGGCTTCTAACTTGGCTAATTGATTACTATCATCTGGCTTCATTGACAGGTATAATTGTGTGTCATCTGCATAACAATGAAAATGTATACAGTGCTTTCTAATAATGTTGCCTAATGGAAGCATATATAAACTAAAAAGAGTAGGGCCTAGCACAGATCCCTGTGGAACTCCATGACTAAGCTTTGAGTTGAAAGAAAACTCATTATTTACATGAACAAACTGGAACTTATCAGATAAATAAGATCTAAACCACTGCAACGAAGTTCCATTAAGTCCAACATAGTGTTCTAATCTATCAAGTAGAATATTGTGATCGATAGTATCAAAAGCTGCACTAAGGTCTAAAAGGACAAGTATAGAAACTAGTCCATTATCAGATGCAATGAGGAGGTCGTTAGTGACCTTCGCTAAGGCTGTTTCAGTACTATGATGGATTCTAAACCCAGATTGAAACTCTTCAAGTAAACCATTTCCCTGCAGGTGGTCAAATAATTGCGTAGCAACAACTCTTTCTAAGATTTTTGAAATGAAAGGGAGATTAGAGATTGGTCTATAGTTAGCTAAAGCTCCTGGATCTAGCGTTGGCTTTTTGAGTAAGGGTTTAATTACAGCCGTTTTAAAAGCCTGCGGTACATGGCCTAAAGTTAATGAAGAATTGATTATATGAAGAATAAAGCTACCAATAAGTGGGAAGACTTCTTTAAATAACCTGGTAGGAATAGGGTCTAAAAGACAAGTTGAAGGTTTGGATGAAGAAACTGTTTTGTCTAACTCACAAAGGTCGATTGGAGTAAATTCATCAAGACAGACATCAAAAGAAGGAGTTGTAGTAGTTACAGTATTTAAAGGCCAAATGTCACGTAATTTTTTTTTCTAAATGACAACGAATTTAGATAAAATACACATAGCTTAAACCAAATATTCATACCGGAGACCATATCACCCACCTGTATTTACATAATTGCACAAAATACACCAGGTGAAGGCCCCACCTTGCTTGCTGGCTTGTGACAGCCAGTCCAGACCACGCCCATGTTTTTGACATCACCAGTTGTACCCTGGCTGCCCTGCCTATCTACATTCACACTTATCAACATTGGACAATCATGACGGAAAGTGACAGCGATTGTGAACAAATTAGTTTAGTTTTGTCTTTTTTTTTTTTGTCTTTTTTTTGTCAGTGGTTCAGACAGTGACAGAGGCATAGAACCTTACAGGTTCGAGCCGTCCGAGATGGAATCAGATGCTTTGTCTGATGACAACAGTTCCAACGATGACCAGAGAGCAGAACCAGTGGAAAATGTCATTGAACTGGACATTAATCGCCTCCAGAATTGCGAAGCCGAAGGGGGTCTGTCCAGGGCGCCCCATAAATATTGATTTTTCGGAAGCCATTATTATTACAGTGGAGGAGAGCCGCTGCTGTCAAGAAATTGACCAGATCAATATGAAAATGGAGGCGCATACCTGTCAAGTGAGACGTTTTCGCCGTATTTTGGTGCCAAGCGCGGCTGTGGGGGACGGCGGAGTGGTG
Organism: Pholidichthys leucotaenia; assembly: GCA_020510985.1. Lineage (NCBI taxonomy): Eukaryota > Metazoa > Chordata > Actinopteri > Cichliformes > Pholidichthyidae > Pholidichthys > Pholidichthys leucotaenia. The sequence goes on from CM035839.1 coordinate 208,271,095, forward strand.
GGGGACACTTTTCTGGGAAATGTTTTAAATGTAGTTCGTGTTGTTATTGTCAAATATTTTAAGGAAAATATGGGGAAAATGCAATTTTAGCAAAAACGGGCGTATTGCCATTTCTGTACGCCCAAAAGAAAAATATACGGGAAAAAAAATTGAGTGTGTTGAGGAGCACGTCCTGTGTGTGATCCCCCACAGCTGGTGCTGGCAGATGGCTCAGCGGGAGCTATTATCACTACAATGAGAAGTGTGGACTCAATCAGTCTGATGGCCGCGGCGGGCAGATCGCTCAGCGGGAGCTATTCTCACTACAATGAGAAGTCATTAGGACAATGGTTTAACACTTTCAGCTGTGCAGCGGTTGCGGAACAGAGAGAGATCGCCTTACAAATACAGAATTCTGCTTTTTTTTTTTATTTTGCGCCGGACGCTGAGTTGTGTTGTTATTGTCAAATATCCATGAATCCTTAAAATATTTGACAATAACAACACGAGTTGCATTTGGGGCATTTCCCAGAGAGGTGTCCCTTGTTGCTCCGCCGTCCCTTATAGCCGCTTTTTACGGTGTTGAAGTACGGCGAAAACGTCTCACTTGACAGGTATGAAAACATTTCCCAGAGAAGTGTCCCTTATTACCCAGCTGTCCCTGATAGTCCCGTTTTAAGGTATGGGTGAAATATCCAATTTTTTCTTTCTTGTTGCTCACTTCAACCTTCCAGTCTCCATATAAACAATCGATTGAAATACCCCAAGCATCAAACTAGGGTACAATCTATTTCGTCACTTCCGCCTTCTTCCCCAGGCGATTCCAGGGGCCGTGTCAGGCCAAGCGCGGCAGTTTTAAATTAACGAATATTCCGTTGTTACTGAAGCATATGCACCAAGACCTGAACGGATCGGTTCCCTTTTATATCTAGTTTCAAGATATTTAAAGTACCCTGTTACGTGACATTTGGCCTTTAAGTTAACTGTGGGAAGAATCTGATTGATTTTATCTCTGATGGATGAAATTTTATTATTGAAAAAGTTCATAAAGTCCTGACTAGTAAGCTCTAAGGGAATGCTAGGATTGACAGAGTCCTGACTCTTTGTCAACCTGGCTACTGTACTGAAAAGAAACCTGGGATTATTCTTGTTCTCTTCTATTAATGCAGAGTAATAACTCGTTCCAGCTTTTCTAAGAGATTTTTTATAAATTAAAAGATGATTTCTCCAAGCTAAATAGATTTCATCTAAATTAGTAGAGCACCATTTTCTTTCTAATTGACGAGTCTTCTGTTTTAAGCTACGAGTTTCTGTGTTGAACCAAGGAGTTAGAAATCTCTGATTAGACTTTTTCTTTTTTAAGGGGGCCACCAAGTCTAGAGCCTGATGCAGAGAAGCTGAAACACTATCCACCATGTTATCAATTACAGAAGGAGCAAGCTGTCTGTAGCTTATTTCCGTTGTGTTGACACATGGCATAGAGGAAACAATCTGCATAAATTTGGAAACAGCATCATCTGAGAGGCATCTACTGTAATAATATTTTTCTTTAGGAGCCAAATAGTCAGAAATAGTAAAATCAAAGGTTAACAGACAATGGTCTGACAGTACAGGGCTATGAGGAGACACTACAAGATTTTCTATTTCTATGCCATATGTCAGAACAAGGTCCAATGTATGGTGGAGGTAATGAGTAGAATTTCCTACTTTCTGAGAAAACCCAATCAAGTCTAATATTGAATTAAAAGCCACATTAAGGCAGTCACTATCTACATCCACATGTATATTAAAGTCCCCTACTATAATTATTCTATCAGATTTCAGCACTAAATCAGCTAAGAAATCAGCAAATTCGGATAAAAATTCTGAGTAGGTAGATGGGGGACGATAAACTATGGCTAATAAAATTGGGTTTAACCTAAAATTGCTAAAGTGCCCAATACTGAGGACCAGGCCCTCAAAGGAATTATAACATGTTTTTTGCTTTACATTAACTAGTAATTTGGAATGGTAAATTGTTGCTACTCCTCCTCCACGACCAGAACTTCTGGGATTTTGACAGTTTAAATAACCAGAGGGAGTTGATTCATTTAAACCAACATAATCCTCTTGCCCTAACCAAGTCTCTGTAAGGGAAATTAAATCAATCTGATGATCAATTAACAGATCATGGACTAACAGAGACTTGGGAGTTAGAGACCTAATATTTAATAAACTGCGGCGGCATGAAATAAAGCGGCGTTGTTGGAGGTTTTAAGGAAGTTTTATTATCATACCGCCGTCACAAGCTCCGCTCCTGGCGCCGTGCATGCGCGCCGAGAGTGAGCCCACGGCTCTCAGAGAAGGAGAGGGGGACACAAAGTCTGTGTCCTGCAGCAGAGGTTGAAGTCAGATTGAGAGAGGATGAGAGCATGGTTACAATGCAGTATATATACACCCAACTACAACAATACATCAAAGCATTCACGGCAGTTGGTCTGATCAAAGAGATAACAGGACAGGCATGAGACATTTGCATGAAAGGCAACATTAGCATTACAGAAGTGAGCCAGACGAAAAGGGGCTGCCTGTAGACATTAATACACATTTCACTGTTCTGTTATTTGCTCTAGCCGAGCGCTGTGTTTGACCAGTCTGTTTGTGGAGATTTACACCAAAGCACATATACATATGTAAGATGCTCAGAAGAAGCACAGTAAGGACAAGATGCATGAACATTTTAACTTCACGGCTGTAAACGCAGCATGCAGCGGAAAAAACCCAGGAGTGCGAGCTGACTGTCTCTGTGTTCTGTCTGTGTGTTGTGGGGGTTTAATCAAACCGCTACAAAACCACATTTAATTTTTAAATTATGAGGAGGAACAGAGGCCAAATCATTCAATTTAGAGGCTTTATGTTTAATTGGAGTTTTACCAATATTTTGCTTTATCACTTTGGGATGCTTATACATTATATTTTTATTCACTTTGGAGGGAGCAGACAACGATTCTCTGATGGGGGAGACAGGGGCTAAGCTGAGGGGTGGCGGATGAAGAGGAGCTGCAGAGAGGCGTGTAAGACTGCGACTCTGCTTCCTGGTCCCAACTCTGAGTAGTCAGGGTTTTGGAAATTTGGATCAAAAAAGATGCCAGATTGTTAGATAAATGAGAAGCACCATCCAAAGTGGGATGAATGCTGTCTCGTCTCATAAGACCAGGTTTTCCCCAAAAAGAGCTCCAATTGTCAATGTAGCCCACGTCATTTTTAGGACACCACACAGACAGCCAGCGGTTCAAGGATGACGAGCGGCTAAACATGTCATCACTGGTCAGATTGGGGAGGGGCCCAGAGAATACTACAGTGGCAGACATTGTTTTTGCAAAGTCACACACCGATTCTACATTAAGTTTCGTGACTTCCGACTGCCGGAGACGGATGTCATGGATGAAAGTCTGGATGAAAGTCAGGTGCCAGTGACTTTTACATGCACACCAGTACTCTGATCTTAAAATGAATAAGCTCAAACAAAGACTAAGACAATGCCATGTAAGTAAACAGCAGCCTCTGGATGTCTTAGTGGGAATAAGGTAATGTTGTCATGAATGCCCCTTTGGGGCAGAGAGACAAACCTATGCGCTGAACTGTAGCTGTGACATTTATTAACCAAAAGAACAAAAATCCCAAAAATATTGCAGACAGTACAAAAATGCAAAGAAGGGTAAAATACAAGGAGGGCACTCCAGAGCTGAAATGCTCTAGAGGAGATGAGGAGAAAACACTTACAGTTGGATGAAGTGAGATCAGATCAATACAGCCACAATGGAACAGTGAATAGACAGAGCTTAAATAATAGACAAACAAATGAGCGGCAGGTGCGGTGCCGCTGAGCTGACAGGTGATTTGATTGCCTAACTGCTCACAGCTGGGGATGACAGGAGAGCAGACTGTGAGCAGCTAGAGGAGGTATCTGGAGAAGGGAGGGCACAAGTGTAAACAAACCCAAAATACAGACAGAAACCAACAAAATCAAACTAACAGATATACAAAACTAGAAATAAAGTGAGAGTCTGAGCTCAGTGAAAACGCACACTCAGACACATGACAAATGTTTGTAGTAAGCAATAGAAAGTCTAAGTCACGCCCCCTCCACTTCCACAAATGGGACCTTAAATCGGAAAAAAAATTCCATTAAAGTAAATGACAAGAGAGAAAATTATCTTTTGATCCCGATTGAATTTTGTCATTCACTTCAATGGAGATTTTTTCACTGTTGCCAACTCCTCAGTAAGGAAAGCAGCTATAGGTTGTCCTAAAAGTCGTCAAAAGTCGATAAATGATGTCATCGCCTAATTAGCATAATTGGTCATTTGCATGTAATTTTTTTTAATACTTTATTTTAATTATTTTACCCATGGAAGACCCGACAGGATGGGGAAGAGGGAAAGGAAGTGTGTGGAAGGGGAAAGAAAAGGGAGGGGAACAGACAAAACAAACAAACCAACCAACAACTAAAACAAACAAAAGACAAACTGCTTCTTCCACCAAAGATGTCTCAACACAAGTCTGGTTTCCGCACCTGTTAAAGGAGAGACACTTGTGTGTGTACGTCTGCGTGCATATATATGAGAGCACACGCAAAATAAATGTGTGCATGTGAGTGGTTTGTCAGGAAACATACAAAGCGGGGGGCCGGTCGCAGCAGCGCTCCCCCCAGGAACCCCGAACAGGCAAGGCAGTGCCACCAACCCCCACAGGGCACAAACGTCCAAGGTCAGTAAGCCCCAGGAAAGCCAGGCATCCGCCCCTGGAAAAATGATCGAGGGAGGTCAGGTCGCTTGGCGGCTGGCGTGGTGGGCCCACACCCCCGGACCCACCTGCCCCCTACCCCCAACGCCCACGCTCGGGCCCCAGGCACCACGAGGCCAGCGACCCCACCCCCTGGGCCGAAGACCGGCCCGCGCCCCCCGGCGCGAGCCCCCCACAGGCACCCCGACAGCGGGCCCGCCATAGCACCACCGCCACACACCCCAGGGACCCCCATGCCCAAAGAAGTCCCCCCGCCCAGGGGAGCCCACATTGCCAAGAGGCACTACCCCCCTTAATCCACACCTTCACACCCACATGCTCCCATGTGCACCCATATGCAGTAACTCACTCTTACTCACCTGGACCAACCCATTCTCTCTCACTCCTGTACCCATTCAAACTCGCCCCTCATTCACCCTTGCTTCATAAGGTGGCTGCGAAGCAGATGCAACGAGCCTGAACACGCACCAGCGCCCGGCAGCGGCGGGGGAGACTGCCGGCACAAGGCACAGAAGCAGACCCCCACCCCTGGCGCCTACCTGAGCGACTGATCAGCAGACCACCGCAGACACCCCGAGATGCCACCCGACATGCAAAGCGACGCACAAAACCGACCCACCAACACCACCTCCATTCATCACCCCCTCACTCTCACTTACGCTCATATTCAGTCCTGCTCTCACTCCCTTGGTTGTATCTATACATTCAGTAGCACCCAGGGATTTTATTTCACCAAATTAGCATAATTGGTCATTTGCATGTAATTGTAATGGACGCTGTAGTAGAGAAGAATAATGTCACGGGAGAGACAAAAAGTGAATAAAAAACACCCTAAATATATTTAGAACTACAAATTAGCTTTCTTCTGTTGATTCTTGGTTTGTTTGTTTTAATTTTGCCATTTAAATAAGCCATCACTAACTGACAGTAAAGAAAAGTTTGCATCCCACTCTGTAAAACAGAGCAGGTTTGGCGGGGTGTTTGCGCATGCGCAATTCATTTGCAATCTGAATCCAAGTGGTGTGGATCTCCTCTCTGACTGCAGCTAAGCTAACTGCTGCACAGTGTTGTGTTGCTAGATATACAATAGTTTTAGGGCCTTTAGAATATATGATCAAACCTTTTAAAAGGCCAAATACACAATAGTTTTATAGTTTTGGCATTTCCATGCGCCCCCCCCCCCCCAAAAAAAAAAAAAAAAAAGTTTTGATTTACGTGAATACCCACACATCACCAGAAACTGAAGCTTGCTCTTATCCGATCAGCTCATACCTTCTGGGCTGGCTTGCTTCTCCTCTCTGTCTGCCACTGCCAGTCAGTCACATCAGCAGCACTCAGCTCATATTTCTTTACTGTATGAGCACCGCAACAAAAATAAAAAGTGAACATGACTTTGGACTTGGAGGGAAAAAAAAGAAAAGAGTCCGGCAGCACTGACACAGACGCTGGTAAGAAAACAAAGCAATGCTGCTGGGACAGTCACAGCAGCTTTATCGCCCTGCCTTGGCATTATACCGTTCCGCGTACATTTAAGGGATGGCTTCAACCTGTTGCTGGGAAGGAGGCTAAAGCACTTTGCCACTGCTGCAGCATTCAATTGGTGTCAGACATTGCAGTTCTGAAAAAAAAAACCTAATTGTAACTGCAACACTGCTGCTGCACGAGGCTACTGTGAGACTGACTGAGACTGCCTGTGATTGCTTTGGGATGGGAAGGGGACAGGAGAACCTCACAGTACCACCCACTGCTTGTTGAGGATGATAACTGCAGAGCAATTGCGCACTTTCACGTCAGTGTCCAAAACACCAGAAAAGTCTTTGACAACACCAGAAAAAGTCATTAGATTTGTCGCTAATCGCTTTTGACAAAAAAAGTCGTCGAGGGGACTGAAAAGTCAGATTTAACGATAAAATCGCCAAGCTAGCAACACTGCATTTTTTTTTCCGATTTAAGGTCCCATATGTAGACAGGGGGCATAACTTAGGCTGTCTTCTGCTGGATTAAGACACATGGAGCATAAGCGTATCCCCCTAACCTGAAGCAAATGGTCAATTGTCCCCCCAGTGTCATCATAAACATTTAATGTTATTTACATAATTGAATAAAATACATTTGAACACCCATACTTAACATGAAGGCAAAATAATATAGTTGTTTTAATTTTAAAATATCAGGCCACTCCTCTGCTTCCTCACAGTGATTTGCTCCACAAAAGCCATGCTGCATTCATTGCACCTCAGAAATCAGCTATCACACATCCATCTCTACACTTATCTTCAGGTGGGTTCACACAACAACGTTTCCACCAACTTTTACTGACGTTTTGGCAAACGTCTGGCTCTGCTGGCAAAAGTTAATGATAGTTGGTGTTTGTTGGTAAACGCTGGCAAAAGTTGTGTTCTTCGAAAATTTTCAGCACGCTGAAAATTTGCTGACATTTGGAAATACACGCTGGTGAAAGTTGTGCTCAGTTTGTAAAAGTTCCTGAGCACTGGGCTAAGTTACGCAGAGTTTACCTAAGTTGGCCTAAGTTAAAGCTGGGTTCACACTAAAACGTTTGGACTGACTTTTACAGATGTTTTGAAAAATAAGAGAAATTAGTCCAAACGTCAGTGAAATTATGTTTGTGAGCAGCTTTTTTAAATCCAGCGCACACCAACTTTTACGAACTTTTACAAACTTTTGCTAGCATTTGCCAACGTTGAATTTATCACTGGCAAACTTTTGCCAACTTAGGCTAGTGTAAATGTAGTTGTTGCCAACTTAGGTTAACTTAAACAAATGAATACTGAATGCAGGTCAGCTGACATCAGCTTTAGGCGACACTCATAAAGACCAGTATTTGTGGAGGCTTCCTGCCATTCTGGACCTGCTTTTGGAGTGAACACATCTCCTTTGGGCCTATGTTTCAATATTTATTTTTGTCTTATATTGCTATGTAGTTACATCTGCATGCCCTTTTTTTCCCCTGTTCATTCATTCATTCAGTCATTCCTCAAAAAATAATACAATAAAGAGTAGTTTAGAGTAGTTTGTAATCGTGTTTAATGCTGTGGGATGATGGGAGTTGTTATCCGCTAGTCGTTTAAACAAAAACTAAATATTACTCTGTTATTATATGACAACTGACAACTTTAATTACGTGGAAATTTATCATTTAAATTGACAAACATCATATTTGTAACTCGTGGCAAAATTTGATTGGGATCAAAGATAATTTTGCTGTTGCCATTCATTTCAATGGAGAGTTTTTTCGATTTAAGGCCCCATAGAAAGTAGAGGCGGCGTGACTTAGGCTCTCTATAGCCTATCAGAGGAATTGTTTTGGCATGTGACTATGCAAGCACCAGTGAAAGGTAAGAATGAGCTCAGTTAAAATGTCCGGAAAAAGTTTGAAAATGGCACTCATAAAATTATTGAGGAAGAGAGCTTAGGGAAAATGAAATGCTCAAAAAATCTCAAAGGATTTTTTCTAAATTGGCATGAGTGGAAGAGGCTGCTAATTACTGCGGAAGAGACAGGTGGGTCATTAACCTGTGCAACTTTTTCAATTTGCTGCTGTTGTGCACTGAATCAGGAATACTTCACTTATGTAATTTTATTCCAAAGGCAGTGTCTGTCGCACTGTAAAAAGATAAATCTCAGTAAGATAAAATATCCTAAATCCTATGCTAAACTTTGTGCTTATTTTTATCTCACAAGATAATTTTGACAAGACAGTAATTTATTTTTGTTGTGCAGTTTTCTGTAAGGAGTCAGTTGAGGTGGTATGGGCATCTGATTAGGATGCCTCCTGGATGCCTCCCACTTGAGGTGTTTCAGGCACGTCCCACTGGGAGGAGACCCCGGGGCAGACCCAGGACTCGGTGGAGAGACTATGTCTCCCAGCTGGTCTGGGAACTCCTTGGTATCCTCTCTGAAGAGCTATAGCAGGTGGCTGGGGAGAGGGAAGTCTGGGCTTCTCTGCTTGAACTGCTGCCTCCGCGACCCGGACCTCCGGAAAAGCGGTAGAAGATGGATGGATGGATGGAGTTTTCTGTAAGGTTTTACTTGCTTTAAGCAATTTAATCTTACTTTGTTGGCAGATATTTTTTTTCTAATTTTAATTAGAATTATCTATTGCTGGAATTTTTTTTTGTTTTTGTTTATTTTAAGTAAAATTATCTGCCAACAGAGCAAGAAAATTTGACTTCTCAAATTGGGTAAGACAAGTAAAAACTATTGTAAAAAATATGTAAAAATGTAAAAGATGTAAAAAAATATTTGCACATAAACAGCACAGCAAGAATAAATTTCTTGTCAGACAAAAAAAACAAGCACAAACAACCTTAATTTATTTCATTTTACTTACATTTGACTTTTTGCAGTGTACTTGTGTTTTCTAGCTCAAAGTTGCATTATTTCTCAAAAACAAACAAAAATGAGGCCGTAGTGGCTCAGGAGGTAGAGCAGGTCGCCTAATAACTGGAGGGTTGGCGGTTCGAATTCTACTCCCCCCACCTTGCTGTTGTGTCCTTGGGCAAGACACTTTACCCACCTTTCCTCCAGTGTGTTCATGGTTCATGACACTGATGTATGAATGTGAATAAATGTTCAGTGGTGGTTGGAGGGGCCGTTGGCATGGACTGGCAGCCATGTTTCCATCAGTCTGCCCCAGGGCAGCTGTGGCCACAGAGGTAAATTACCACTATCATTGTCTGCGGAGTGAGTGAATAATGGACTCATTATAAAGTGTCTTTGGGTGCCATGAAAAGTTCTATATAAATGCAATCCATAATTAAAAAACATAGCTATTACACATTTTTAAAGTGAGATTCTGTATTCTGTAAAATCTAAAATTTCTAGGTATACAGTGTGGTATTTTTTTCCCCGTAGTATTAAACATGACATTGAATATAAGTATTTTTAAGGTATTATCAAAGTAAAAAAATCCCAGGATTATGACAACACTAATGTCCACAACATCGTGGCACCAAGTAACAGTTAAAACCCTCTGTCCCTTATTTTTCTGAGAAAGTTGGCAACCCTACTTAAAGGGGCGGACACATCTTAAAGGGGAAGCTCAATATTATTACCTCCCCCCCCCCCCCCAAAAAAAAAACAAAAAACAAAAAAAACAACAACTGTGGAACCAGATTGTGATCAGATTGGATCACCACCAAAATCTAATCATGTGTTCCCCATGCCATTACACACCTTTCCTGAAAATTTCTTCAAAAGCAACAATGCTCCGCACTGTGTGTGTTTATATATATTTATATATTTGCTCTATCTAGCAACAATGCTCCACACTGTGTGTGCTTATATATTTACATATTTATTCCATCTAGCTACAATACTCCGCACTGTGTGTTTATATACTCATATATTTATTCCATCCAGCTACAATGCTCCGCACTGTGTTTATATATTTATATATCTATCCCATCTAGCTACAATGCTCCGCACTGTGTGTCTATATATATATATATATATATATATATATATATATATATATATATATATATCAGTTCAGAACTTTTTGAGTAATGTTACTAACAGACAAACCAACCAACGCCGGTAAAAACATTACCTCTTCCTTTTGCGGACATAAATATCCCAACCAGAGGTTGCACTAGACTTTTTTGTTGTTTTTTGCTTGAAATATTCTGTCAAAATTTATTATTATCTGTCATTTTAATTGACTTAAAACAGATTACCCTCAGTCTAAGCTGTCAAATGTCAGACATCGTTCAGAATTTTCAGCCACTGCTGAAAAAAATCTGTCACTGATGTGCAATTTTCAGTTAACGGAACCTCTGATCCCAACAGAAACAACTTTGACATATACACAGCATTAACACGCAGTCTAACTAAGGAGAACATGCTTATTTTCATTTTCCATCAGCCCTTGCAGCTGCATTCACTCAGAAGGCTGCAATATTTTCAAGAGAATTAAAAGTAGCTGTCTTCATTTGTACCAGCTAAGCTCCTCATATGTTTAGTGAAGCACTTAGCGATGTCATGTAAAATAAAGATAATACTAAACTGCAGTGACGACAAAGCTTTATCTGGGTGATCAATATGAAAATTTTTTATTATTCTCTGCTGTTTCATAATTTTGACAGTGGCTATAATATATAGGCTGTTGTGTGTGTGTGTGTATGTTGTTATGTCTGTATAATGATGGTCGGAGTCAGCGTTATGCCATGCAACGAACTGACTCTTTATTGAAGAACACAGAACTATATACACTCTGGCCGTAGCCCGCCTGACGTCACACCCAGGGCGGGTACAGCAAGAGACACACTACACACTCACTTCACATCATTCCCCTCCCCCTTACAAAAGTGTAAAACACATACACACAATTGAAACCCACCCCAATTTAGGACCCAAATCATGCACTAAGAGAAATAGCAGGGAAGCAGTGAACTAGAATAGCCAAACACATTCACCCAAAACAACTAAACTCAGCGTTGTTTTTTTTTAATACTAAATACACAAAATAATCCCCAAATAACACACATCCTCTCATGCACACCAGAAGAGTATACAGTGGTGTGAAAAAGTGTTTGCCCCCTTCCTCATTTCTCATTTTTTTGTGCATTCGTCACACTTAAATGTTTCAGATCATCAAACTATTTTAAATATTAAACAAAGATAACACAAGTAAACACAAAATGCAGTTTTAAAAAAATGAAGGTGTTTTGACATGTTTGGTAAAACCCAGAAGCAGACTCAGACTCGGAATAAATACAATTATCTTTTATTTGCAGTGTGAGTGAATGTGAATGTGTGTGTGTGTGCTAAAGTGGGCAGCTGGGTGAGCAGAGCACGGTACGAAGTGGCAACTGGAATGGATGAAGGGCTGAGGCGCTGAAGATCTCCCAGAGGCTCTGAACCAGCTGCAGTCCGTTCCGTGTCCATGTTGTCACCGAGGAGCGAGGTGAGGATTAGCAGGTGAGTATACGGTACTATGCAATGTGCAGGAAGAAGCACAGGTCCTCCACCAGGAGGACGAGGTCCGCCGCCAGGAGGCTTCCACCTGTGCACAGGGGATGAAAGGTGAAGCGTTGAAGGGATGGAATCCCAAAGGCTTACTTGACGTTGGAGAGCTTTGGCCCTCAGAAGACCTGACGGAGCAGGATAGGCGAAGAAGAGGATTCTCCGGAGCAGGATGATGAAGTAGTCGAGGAGGTCCTTCCAGGCCAAAGGAGCGTTGGCGTCTCCGTGCAGACCACAGGGCAGCATAGCTTAAGAAGGCTGTCTAATGAGTTGAACAGGTGTGCGCGCAGCTGTGTTGGCAATTAGGGCAGCAGGCACGCAGAGTAGGTCAAAACAGTACTCCCTCCCACGGGACGCCTCTCTGCGGCCTATCCAACCTACCCGGATGCATCCGGTGGAAGTCCCTGATGAGCTGTGGATCCATCACAAAGGAGGGACGCACTCAGGATCTCCATTCTGAACTGTAACCCTCCCAGTCCACCAGGTACTGAAGGTCACGACCCCTGCGTCGGACGTCCAGGATGGAGTTGACCTTCCAAGCGGGGTCACCATCACCATTGGGGTCATCACCAGTGGAGGTGGTGACTTGGGAGGGGGGCACAGAGGGCTGGAAACAAATGGCTTAACCTGAGAGAAGTGGAAGGTAGGACAGATGCGGAGGGAGGAGGGGGAGAGCCAGGCGTACAGCGATAGGATTCACAATGTGGGTGATGGAGAAAGGACCAATAAAGCGCTGGGATAGTTTCCTGGACTCAGTCTTAAGATTAATGTTCTTTGTGGACAACCATACCTGCTGCCCGACCTGGTAGGACGGAGCCGGTGTCCTGCGGCGATTGGCAATGTCCGAGTTGCGGTCCGCCGTGCGCCGAAGCGTGGCCAGGGTAGCCTTCCACAGCCGGCGACAGCGCTTCATGTGGACCTGCACGGAGGGGACAGTGATGTCTCCCTCCTCCTCCGGGAACAGTGGGGGGTTGTACCCAAGGCAGGCCTCGAATGGAGAAAGACCTGTAGCAGAGGAGACCATAGTGTTATGTGCATATTTGACCCAAGGAAGGTGGGAGCTCCAGGATGCCGGGTTGGAGGCAGTAATGCACCGCAGTGCCGCCTCCAGCTCCTGGTTGGTGCGCTCACACTGACCATTACTCTGGGGGTGGTACCCCGAGGACAGACTTATCATGTCCCCGATAGCTTTGCAGAAGGCTCGCCACACCTGCGAGATGAACTGGGGCCCACGGTCCGACACGATGTCCATCAGGATGCTGTGGAGCTGAACCACATGTAGGGCGAGCAGGTCTGCTGTCTCCTTGGCCGTAGGGAGCCCCTGTAGGGGGATGAAGTGGGCCGCCTTGGAGAATCTGTCCACTATGGTGAGAATGACAGCGTTGCCTGCAGAGGGGGGAAGACCGGTCACAAAATCAAGGGCCACATAGGACCAGGGTCTGCTGGGGATGGTAAGGGGATGAAGCAGGCCCACTGGTGGAGAGGAGGATGTCTTGCAAGTGGCACACTGGGGGCAGGCTCGGATGTACTCCCCAATGTCCATCCGTAGCAACAGCCACCAGAAAGTTCTCTGGAGTAGGGCCACAGTACGTGCCATCCCAGGGTGGCACAGCAGTTTGGAAGAGTGTGCCCATTTAATGACCTCCCCCCGGACCGCAGAGGGCACATACATCCTTCCCGCCTGCCCCCCGCCTGGGTCAGCCTTGGTCTCCTCAGCTCTCTTGACCCTCTTCTTGATACCCCATGGGAGGGCACCCACGATACATGAAGGAGACACAACGGGAGATGGTGGCACCTCAGCAGCATCCGAGCAGAATTGCCTGAAGAAGGTGTCTGGTTTGATGTTCTTAGACCCCGGGCGGTAGGTGATGGTGAAGTTAAATCTGACGACAAACAGGGGCCAGCGGGCTTACCGAGAATTGAGTTGTTTGGCCATCCTGAGGTGCTCCAGATTTTTGTGGTCCGTCCAAACGACAAAAGGCTGGGAGGCCCCCTCCAGCCAGTGATGCCTCTCCTCCAGGGCCAACTTGACTGCCAGCAGCTCCTTGTCCCCGATGTCGTAATTTCTCTCTGCAGGGGATAGACGGCGGGAGAAGAATGCGCAGGGGCGGATCTTGTCGTCAGCAGGAGAACGTTGGGACAACACCGCTCCCACGCCGGAGTCAGAGGCGTCCACCTCCACCAGACATTGTAGTGCGGGATCCACCTGGGCCAAAATAGGAGGATAGGATAACAATGATTTTAACTGCAGAAAAGCCGCCTCCGCCTCCTCCGTCCACTGGAATGGCATCTTGGTGGAGGTGAGGCGAGTGAGGGGTAGGGCAATGGTGCTATAGTCTTTAAAGGCCAAATGTCACGTAATTTTTTTTTCTAAATAACAACAAATTTAGATAAAATACACATAGCTTAAACCAAATATTCATACCGGAGACCATATCACCCACCTGTATTTACATAATTGCACAAAATACACCAGGTGAAGGCCTCACCTTGCTTGCTGGCTTGTGACAGCCAGTCCAGACCACGCCCATGTTTTTGACATCACCAGTTGTACCCTGGCTGCCCTGCCTATCCACATTCACACTTATCAACATTGGACAATCATGACGGAAAGTGACAGCGATTGTGAACAAATTAGTTTAGTTTTGTCTTTTTTTTTTGTCTTTTTTTTTGTCAGTGGTTCAGACAGTGACAGAGGCATAGAACCTTACAGGTTCGAGCCGTCCGAGATGGAATCAGATGCTTTGTCTGATGACAACAGTTCCAGCGATGACCAGAGAGCAGAACCAGTGGAAAATGTCATTGAACTGGACATTAATCACCTCCAGAATTGCGAAGCCGAAGGGGGTCTGTCGAGGGCGCCCCATAAATATTGATTTTTCGGAAGCCATTATTATTACAGTGGAGGAGAGCTGCTGCTGTCAAGAAATTGACCAGATCAATATGAAAATGGAGGCGCATACCTGTCAAGTGAGACGTTTTCGCCGTATTTTGGTGCCAAGCGCGGCTGTGGGGGACGGCGGAGTGGTTTGGGACACTTTTCTGGGAAATGTTTTAAATGTAGTTCGTGTTGTTATTGTCAAATATTTTAAGGAAAATACGGGGAAAATGCAATTTTAGCAAAAACGGGCGTATTGCCATTTCTGTACGCCCAAAAGAAAAATATACTGGAAAAAAAATTGAGTGTTTTGCGGAGCACGTCCTGTGTGTGATCACCCACAGCTGGTGCTGGCAGATCGCTCAGCGTCAGCTATTCGCACTACCATGAGAAGTGTGGAGTCACTCATTAGTCTAATTGTCGGGGCGGGCTGATCGCTCAGCTTGAGCTATTCTCACTACAATGAGAAGTCATTAGGACAATGGTTTAACACGTTGAGCTGTGCAGCGGTTGCGGAACAGACAGAGATCGCCTGACAAATACAGAATTCTGCTTTTTTTTTTATTTTGCGCCGGACGCTGAGTTGTGTTGTTATTGTCAAATATCCATGAATCCTTAAAATATTTGACAATAACAACACGAGTTGCATTTGGGGCATTTCCCAGAGAGGTGTCCCTTGTTGCTCTGCCGTTCCTTATAGCCGCTTTTTACGGTGTTGAAGTACGGCGAAAACGTCTCACTTGACAGGTATGAAAACATTTCCCAGAGAAGTGTCCCTTATTACCCAGCTGTCCCTGATAGTCCCGTTTTAAGGTATGGGTGAAATATCCAATTTTTTCTTTCTTGTTGCTCACTTCAACCTTCCAGTCTCCATATAAACAATCAATTGAAATACCCCAAGCATCAAACTAGGGTACAATCGATTTCGTCACTTCCGCCTTCTTCCTCAGGCAATTCCAGGGGCCGTGTCAGGCCAAGCGCGGCAGTTTTAAATTAACGAATATTCCGTTGTTACTGAAGCATATGCACCAAGACCCGAACGGATTGGTTCCCTTTTATATCTAGTTTCAAGATATTTAAAGTACCCTGTTACGTGACATTTGGCCTTTAATGAAGCGGCGATAGAAATTGGCAAAGCCCAGAAACTGCTGCAGCTGCTTCCGGTAAGATGGAATAGGCCCCTCTACCACCGGCTTTACCTTGTCCGGGTCTGAAATGATCTGATTGTGGGAGATGACGAATCCCAGAAATGTGGTGTGTGAAGTGTGAAAATCACATTTTTCAGCCTTGACAAACAGTTTGTTCTCCAATAAACACTGAAGTACCCGCCTGACATGTACCCGATGCTCATCCAGGGACTGGGAAAAAATAAGGATGTCGTCCAGATAAACAAACACAAAAGAGTCCAAAAAATCTCTCAACACATCATTGATCAGCCGTTGAAATACAGCAAGAGCATTAGTCAAACCAAAGGGCATCACCAAATATTTGAAGTGGCCACTAGGAGTGCGGAACCCCGTCTTCCACTCATCCCCCTCCTTGATCCTCACCAGGTGATAGGCAGTTGCGGAGATCCAGTTAAGTGAACACTGAGGCCCCCTGGAGGGAATCAAAAGTGGTGTTTATGAGGGGGATAATATACTTGTTCTTGACTGTGATGTTATTCAGCTCCCTAAAGTCAGTACACGGCCTCAGTGAACCGTCCTTCCCTACAAAAAAAAAAAAAAAATCCATGCAGCCAGTCACAGAGGCCAAAAGAGAAGCACTGCTGGCTCACAAGCAGAACCCTTGCCCTGGCACATGCGACGCCCTTCAAGCAGCAAGGAGCAAGGCACAGCAGATTGCCCGCCGTTGCACCAGTGAGTACTGGCAGAACCTGTGCACCAACATCCAGGTAGCTGCCGATTGTGGATATGCCAAAGGAATGTATGAGGGCATCAAAACAGCTATCGGCCCCACAAGGATCAAAACAGCACCACTCAAAGCCAAGACAGGTGAAGCCATCACCGACAAGAGCAAGCAGCTTCAGCGTTGGGTCGAGCATTATCTTGAATTGTACTCGACCCAGAACATCGTGACAGACTTTGCCCTCGACGCCTTGCCTGGCCTGCCAGTCATGGAAGAGCCTGACAAAATGCCCACGCTGGAAGAGCTCAGCAAAGCCATAGACTACCTCACCTGTGGCAAGGCTCCAGGAAAAGACGGTATCTCCCCATAAGTTCTGAAACATGGGAAAACAGCCATCTTACAACCACTATATGATCTCCTCTGCCTTTGCTGGGAGCAAGGTCACATTCCCCAAGATATGAGAGATGCCAACATAGTCACGCTGTATAAGAACAAAGGCGACTGCAGTGACAACAATTACCAACAAAAGTGCAACAAAAGTGAGTGACAACAAAAGTGCAACAATTACCGTGGCATCTCTCTTCTGAGCATAGTTGGCAAAGTCTTCGCCCGGGTCATCCTGTTCCGCCTGCAAAGCCTCGCTTTGGGAGTCTATCCTAAGTCCTGGTGTGGCTTCAGAGCCAGAAGGTCCACAGTGGATATGATCTTCTCTCTCCGTCAGCTGCAGGAGAAGTGTCGAGAGCAGCAGCAGCCATTGTTCTTTGCGTTCGTGGACCTGACCAAAGCCTTTGACTTAGTTAGTCGAAGCAGCCTCTTCCAGATCCTGCGAAAGATTGGTTGTCCCCCAAAGCTCCTTGCAATCATCTCCTCCTTCCACTTGGACATGCATAGTACTGTTTGCTTTGATGGAGCCACCTCAGATGCCTTCCCAGTCAGCAGTGGAGTGAAGCAGGGTTGTGTTCTAGCACCGACTCTCTTTGGGATTTTTTCTCAATGCTCCTCCACTACGCCTTCGCTGACTGTCCTGAAGGTGTCTACGTCCACACGAGATCAGATGGAAAACTCCTCAACATCGCAAGACTTCATGCTAAAACCAAAGTCCACGACGTCCTCATGCGTGAGCTGCTGTTTGCAGACGATGCTGCTCTAGCATTGCACAGCGAGGAGGGCCTGCAGCACCTGGTCGACAAACTGTCCCATGCCTGCAAGGAGTTTGGGCTCATGATCAGCCTTAAGAAAACCAACATCATGGCGCAAGATGCTGTCTCCTTTCCTGTCATTACCATTGACAACACACAGCTGGAGGTTGTGGACACCTTCACCTACCTAGGGTCCACTGTTTCAAACACGCTCTCACTGGACACCGAGATCAGCTCCAGAATCGCCAAAGCAGCTGCTGTCATGGCCAAACTAAACAAGTGTGTGTGGAACAACAATCTGCTGAGTTTGAAGACCAAGTTACTCGTATACCAAGCTTGCGTCCTGTCCACTCTCCTGTATGGCAGCGAGTCCTGGACAGCCTATGCCAAGCAGGAGAAGCGGTTAAACGGGTTCCACCTCTGCTGTCTTCGGCGCCTTATGCACATCAAGTGGCAGGACAGAGTCCCCAACACCGAGGTCCTTGAGCGTGCTGACTTGCCAAGCATCCCTGCATTTCTCAGCCAGAGACGACTCCGGTGGCTCAACCACGTGCACCGCATGGAGCCTAACCGTCTGCCAAGAGAAATCCTTTACGGAGAATTGCGGGTGGGCGTCCGCCGTGTGGGCCGACCGCTGTTGCGTTTTAAAGATGTCTGCAAATGCAACATGCGGTGTGCGCAGATCAACACCAATAACTGGGAGGTTATTGCCAAAGATCGAGCCACCTGGCACCACAGAGTCAAAGAGGGTATTCTCAAGATGGAAGAGAACACAACAGTCCAGATGGCGACGAAGCATGCGGCGAGGAAAGAACGTGCAGCATCAGCGCGTGCACCATCAATCTTCATCTGCGCCAACTGCTCCAAAGACTGCCACTCAAGGACTGGGCTGTATAGTCATTCCATCCGCTGCGCCAACCGTTGACACGCTAACCATTGCCTCTTCGAGACGAGGATGCCATATAGTATATATATATATATATATATATATATATATATATATATATATATATATATATATATATATACTCTGTAGGGGACAACTGCACAATTGCAGAAAGAACCCAGCAATCAGGCGATCCCCTGTGAGCAAGCACTTGGAGATGGTGAGAGGAAAAACTCTCTTTTATACAGGAAGAAACCTCCAGCAGTGCCGGGCTCGGGGGTGGGGGGGTGGGGTGGAAGGGCAGTCATCTGCTGTGACTGGCTGGGGGGGGGTGAAGGGATAGAGAGCTGTTTAAACGTACTAGCAGCATAACAAAAGGAGGGTTCAGGGGCACCTGATCTCACCCTAACTATAGGCTATATCAAAAAGGAAGGTTTTAAACCTATTCTTAAAAACAGAGATTGAGTCTGACTCCCGAATCCAGATTGGCAGCTGGTTCCAAAGGAGAGGAGCTTGATAACTGAAGGCTCTGCCTCCCATTGTAGTTTTGGGGATTCTAGGTATTACAAGTAATCCTGCATTTTGGGAGCGTAGTGCTCTGCTGGGATGATAAGGTACTATCAGATCTTTTAAATAAAATGGAGCCTGATTATTTAGAGCTTTGTAAGTGAGAAGAAGGATTTTAAACTTAATTCTAAATTCTATGGGAAGCCGATGAAGGCCAGAACCAGAGAGATGTGATCTCTCTTTCTAGTACCTGTTAAAACTCTCGCTGCAGCATTTTGGATCAGCTGAAGACTTTTCAAAGAAGTCTTAGGACAGCCTGATAATAAAGAGTCACAATAATCTAATCTAGAGCTAACAAAAGAGTGGATTAGTTTCTCAGCATCATTCTGAGACAAGATGTTCCTAATCTTGGCAATATTATGCAATGACAGAAGGCAGACTTAGAAACAAGTTTAATATGTGAATTAAAGAACAGATCTTGATAAAAAAAAAAAATAACTCCCAAGGTTCCTCACAGAACTATTAACCACTTGCACTCCGGGCAATTTTCCTAAAAATGCCAAAAAATAATGTGCCCAAAGTAAATCGAAAGCTGTTATTCAACCCTTTGCAGCATCTTCATGGGGTTGGTCTCATTTAAAAGAAAACACTTTGAATTTTTTGGCAAAAAAAACATAATCTCTCTACGTGCTCCGGCCACTGAGTTACAGTCATCTAAACATACTGAACTTGAAGAAAAAAAAATTGGACACAGTGTTTTTTTGGATACAAATGCTTGTAAATAACACACAGCTGTCCGATCCGGCTGGAAAATGCAACAGAAATGTAGAACCAAGTGTTATCCAGCTGAGATCCAAATTTGGTAACAATACCACAAAAAATGAATATTTTACACAGCTTTGTTCTCAGGCTGTTCCCAGGCGTTTTGGAACTGTGCCAAATTGTGCCAAATGGCACAGTTTGGAAAAACGTCTGTAACTTTTGAATAATTCAATGTAGAATCTTCATTTTAGGCTCTAATGAAAGGACACACTCAGGGCTGTGTGTGTGTGTGTGTGTGTGTGTGGGCGGGGGGTCGTTCCCCCCCCCCCGCTACCAAGGACCAAATTCGGCCCTCTACATGATGGATTACACTCCTTGCATGCTTTCACAGCGCCCCCCCCCTCGCTACTGTGTGTGTGTGTGTGGGGGGGAACCGTGAACGGACCGTGAACGCCCCCCCCCCTCGCTACAGAAGAGGGCCATCGCTACATGATGGAATAGACTGATATGCTTCCTCCCGCGGACCGGGGGGCGTTCGGACCGTGCCCCCCCCCCGCTCCTCTTCTGCAGCGTGGGGGGGGGGAGGCCTTCACGGTCCGAACACGGCAAATGAACTGTTTATCGCGGCGCACGTACTTCGTGCGCAGTACGGTTGCAATTTACCGATCGGTCAAAAGTCATTTTTGGATTACAGTTTTCAGGGATAAATAATAATTTAGCTTATAACACCTTACCTCTTCAAAGCAGCAGAGTCGCGGCGAACAGCTCTTCCCCCATTGTCAGACGAACGCGACGCTACTCCGCTCGTGGATCCCGATCAACATAATTCCATTATTGCCGTTTTGGCGAATGATTTACGACTTTTGTCGTCGGCCTCCGTCTATTCTGCTGGAATGAGTGCAGGTCCCACTTGTGGGTGTTCTCCATGCTGCTGGGTGAGCCTGGGTCTGTAGTAGATTCGTACAGAGTCCTTCTGCAGCAGTAAATATTGCTTCACCCAGCCTGAATTTCTGTGCTTCAATTGGCTCCTGCGTTCACAGTAGGCGGGTCCTCCTTCCTAGATTTTCATTCATTGGCTCCTCAAGGTTTCAGAAACCCAATTCAAGGCTCTTATTAGTCGAATGAGAGGTCAATCAGATGAACTAATCTGTTCGCGGCTGTGTTTGCAGATTTTTTTTTTCAGTGGCGCTTGGAGGGCACACCACCTACACCATCACCATCAATATCCTTATCATGCGCCCTCGTGCATCATAGGACGCAGAGACTTGCCCGCCCGCGGAACAACGGAGCGCAAGTGGTTAAGAGAAAGAGTAACTACATCCAAGCTAAGAGTTTGATTTGGAAAGGTATTTCTAAGGTTTTATGGACCAACTAGAATGACTTCAGTCTTATCTGAATTTAATAGCAGTAAATTACAACTCATCCAAGCTTTTATTTCCTTAAGACAATCATCTAATTTTGCTAATTGAATACTGTCATCTGGCTTCATCGACAAGTATAATTGTGTGTCATCTGCATGACAATGAAAATGTATGCAGTGCTTTCTAATAATATTGCCTAGCGGAAGCATATATAAACCAAAAAGAATAGGGCCTAGCACAGATCCCTGTGGAACTCCGTGACTGAACTTTGAATTGGAAGAAAACTTATTAAATGACATGAACAAACTGGAATCTGATAAATAAGATTTAAACTACTGCAATGAAGTTCACAGTGTGTTTGGTTTGTGTGTAGACCTATAGCCACTTGTGGTGAAAATTGCATCAAAGTCTGTCCATCAGTTTTCGAGTATTGTTGCTAACACACTGTGAGAAGATAAGAGCCTTGGCTGAGGTATGCATTCTCAGATCATCACCAAAATATAATGGGTTCCTCTCTAGCCCAAGAACCGCCTCTGGTGAAAATTTCATCCAAATCCATCCAGTAGTTTTTGTGTAATCCTGCTGCACAAATACAAACAAAGCCCTTGGTGGAGGTATGCACTTTTGGGAATATTTATTAGGATTAAATTTCAGCATCATCAAGGTTAATGCCACTAAATGCTGCCCAGCCCCTAGGGTCTCCTGTTAGAAACACTTGCAGCTTCATCAAAATCACCTCACACATCATCTGATGGTCATACTTCATCACTTAGTTTGGCTAGAAAACATTTTTTTCATATTTTTGGGAAATATTTATTTGAAATAAAATTCAATACCTTCTCAGGTATTAAATGCAGCTTCATCAAAATCACCTCACACACCATCTATCATCTACTAGTCAGACTACATCAGTAGACCATTTATTGACACAGAAAAGCACTGATTTCTTACAGAATTGACTCCTGCACTGACAAATAAATCACAAGGATTAATTTTAGCCTGACTTTTAGCCTGCTCTGGACCAGGCTAGCTGTAGAGAATAAATCTCATTAGCAACTTCACTGGGCTTAATTTATCCTACTTTTATACAACCAAGTCAAGTATAGATTAAGCCAGAATTATTTAAAAATCCTGGCTTAATCCTTTATGTTGGTTTTATGCAATATGCATCTGAACTCAATGAGGTGATGTGATTAATCTGCTGCAGACAGAGCAGTCCTAACACTTTCAACCAATCAAATAGCTAATCAGCACCTTCCGGTTATGGCTGCCACGTAGGACGGACGTGTCTCACTCTGCTCTGCTCCTGGAAAAAAAAATCGGCAAATAACTCTCTCATTTGGGACAGAACGTATCCCAGCATTTGGGCGAAGATATGTCGGCGAAGCCTAAGGCTGGAAAACCAGGAAAAGGAAAAAGCGAGCCGCCGAAACAGTCCAAATTAACGGACTTTCAGGTCTGTGACGCAGTAAACAAAACTCCATATATGGCGGAGGAGGCTGGCAACGTTGCGATATCTGCGGGGGGAGGCGCAGATGCGCTGATGGCTGCCATGAGTTCGATGAGAGCGGACTTTTCCTCTAGATTTGATGGGATTATGACAGCGTTGGAAGGAATAAGAAAGGAATTGGGTGACTGTGTAGAACGAACGGCGCAGATGGAGCTCCGTCTCGCTAGTGCTGAAGATGACGTCACCCGTCTTCAATTAAAGGTGCGCACTTTGGAAAAAAAAAAAAAATCTCTGGAAGATAATATTTTGGATTTGGAATCTCGGTCGAGACAGAATAATTTGAGGCTGGTGGGTCTTCCAGAGGAATCAGAAGGTCGGGACGTATGTTCCTTTCTGGAAAAGTGGATTCCGGAGGTGCTGGGCAGCGAGGAGTTGCAATCAGCAGTGGTTCTGGAAAAAGCACATCGTATTGGCCCACGGAGAGATAAGGGACCGCCGAGGACCTTAATTATGAAGTTTCTTAGCAACAGAGACAGGATGAAGATCTTCAACGCTGCACGAGCTAAAAAAGGAGAGATTAAACACCAGGACCAGCAGGTGCGGTTCTACCCAGATTTGGCCACAGGAATCCAGCAATTGAGGAAGCAGTTTGATCCCATACGTAAGGAGCTGCGCAACCTTGGGATTCGTCATGGTGTAATCTATCCTGCGAGACTGCTGACCACGTATGAGGGCAGAACCCACATCTTCAAGACCCCAGAGGAGGCGCAGGAGTTCATCAAGAAGATCAAAGAAGAAGAAGAGACTGGTGGGAGCTAAGCATGAACAAAATATAAGGTAGAATAATTAAGCATTTGCACAGACATCTGACTGACTTGAAGTAAATAGTAAGTTTACAAAATATAGATTGTATTATATATTAAAAAAACAAAACAAAAACAAAACAAACAAACAAAAAAAAAACTATGATGTACAAAGTTGTTAAAAATTTTGGAGTTAAGTTGGAAAACTACAGAGGAGAGTTAATGTTACGTCATTAAAAGCAGTAGAGTTAGGGTGATTGGGAGGATGAAGAAGGAGTGGCTTAGGCTGTTCCCCGTGGGTGTGGAACGGTCGATGGCTATATCGGGAGACAGAATTTTTCTTTTGATTTTGGGGGGTTTGCCACAAGTGTGGGAAGGGGAAATTTGTTTGTGTGTAGTTTGTAGGATGAATGTTCAACCACTCATGTTTTTGCTTCTCTGTATGAGCATGTTTACACTGCAAGGTAATCCCAAACTCTCTATTGATCATGGACCAAAGTGTTAATCTTAATTTAACTTCATGGAATTGCAGAGGTCTACAAAATTTAAAAAAACTTAAACAAGTTATGAATAAAATAAAGGACATGGGTTCAAGAATTGTGTTTTTACAAGAAACTCATCTGATAGAGGAGGATGTTAAAAGAATTAGGAGTAGATGGCAGGGAAGTGTATTCACCTCTTCATTTTCATCCCGAGCCAGGGGAGTTATGACTCTCATACATAAATCAGTTCCTTTTCAAGTGAAAAATGTAATTGGAGACAAATTTGGAAGATATGTAATCATTCAAGGTTCTTTGCTATTAGAAAATATAAATCTTGTGAACTTATATGGTCCCAATATAGATGATCAGAAGTTCTTTGCTAATTTATTTCTCATCTTATCATCACTTACAGGGCAACATATAATAGCAGGGGATTTTAATTGTACATTGAATCCAGGTGTGGATAGATCAACAGGACTGGATTGTACGCACATTGGATGTAGGATGACTATTAATCATTTTATGAAAGAATTGAGATTGTTAGATATATGGAGAGAAATGAAACCACAAGTTAAAGCCTATTCTTGTTATTCCAGTACCTACAAGACATTCTCACGTATTGATTATTTTTTGATTTCCACAGAATTAAGGTCCAAGATTCAAAACTGCTTTTATGATAACATCGTGATCTCTGATCATGCACCCTGTTGTCTAATATATGTAGATAAAAAATTGACAAAGGAATCAGGTAGATGGCAATTTCAGCATAAATGGCTTCAGGATGAGGAATTTGTCAAGTATATAGAAAAACAGATAGACGAGTTCTTTGACATCAATACTACACAAACATCAGCATGTGTAAAGTGGGAGGCTTTCAAAGCTTTTATTAGGGGACATATTATTAGTTATACAGGATCAAAATCTAAGAAGACTCGAGAGGAGAGAGCTAAATTGGAACATAAAATAAAAAGTCTTCAGGAAAAAGTGTATGCAGGAAGTGACCCAAGGTTGGAGAATGAATTACTGATTTTGAGAGCTGAATATGACAAAAAATCAGCGAATAGAGCTGCCTCGAGTCTTCTAAGATTGAAACAATCTTTTTATGAACAAGGTGAAAAATCAGGAAAATTATTAGCATGGCAGATTAAACAATTGGAAATTAAAACACCAATTACCAGTATTATAAGTAATGGACAGGTAGTTATAGATCCTTTAGAAATTAATAGAGCCTTTAGAGATTACTATGAAAAATTATATGATACCAAAAATGAACCTGATTTAACAAAACTAAATGGGTTTTTGAACGAACTATCTATACCGTGTATACCAAATGAAAACAGGGAGATATTGGAGTCTAAAATTAGTCAAGAAGAAGTTGGGCTAGCCATTGATAATATGAAATCAGGAAAAAGTGCAGGACCAGATGGTCTTCCAGTTGACCTTTATAAAAAATTTAAGAATAAATTAATAAAACCTTTTTTGGAAATGGTTTTAGAAGCATTTCAAAATAATAATTTACCATCATACATAAATAATGCCTTAATTATACTGCTGCCAAAATCAGGTAAGCCCTCTAATAAATGTGAAAATATGAGACCAATAAGCCTATTAAACGCCGACCTTAAGATAATCTGTAAAATTTTAGCAAGACGAATACAAGAAATTTTACCAAATATTATTAATCGAGATCAGAATGGCTTTATAAAGGGTAGACAAGGCTTCCATAATGTAAGAAGACTATTTAATATTATTTATTTTAATAAAGAAGCACCGGATACAGCTCTCCTATCATTGGACGCCGAAAAGGCCTTTGATAGAGTTGAATGGCCCTTTCTTTTTGAAGTCCTACAAAGGTTTGGACTTGGAAATAATTTCATAAAATGGGTTCAAATAATATACAATAATGCTATAGCAGAAATCCTAACAAATAACAATATTTCAAAACCAATAAAAATCAATAGAGGATGTCGACAAGGCTGTCCACTTTCACCTTTACTGTTTACTATGGCAATTGAACTTTTAGCGATAGCGATACGTTTACATTCACAAATATATGGAATTAAAGTTGGACCAACAGAACATAAAATCTCCCTGTACGCCGATGATATAATTTTGTTTATGTCGAATCTAAAAAAATCAATTCCAACCTTGTTGAATTTAATAAAGAATTTTGGGGAAATATCAGGATATAAAATAAATAAAACTAAATCTTCAATATTAATGCTAAATGAGACCCAGAGAAATTACCCAGCCCCTGAGGCAAATCAATTCAATGTTGTAAATCAGTTTAAATATTTAGGAATCCAAATTATGCCTAAGCTAGAATCAGTCGCCAGCGTCAACTATGAAGCCTTAATGTCAGATATCAATGAGTTAACTCAGAGATGGATGTCACTACCAATGTCGATGATCGGGAGAATCAATATACTTAAAAGTAATATTTTACCTAAAATACTTTATTTATTTCAATACATTCCCTTATCACCACCTTTAGATCTATTCTCAAGAATAAAAAAAAAGTTAGTGGAATTTATATGGAACAACAGGAGGGCTAGATTACGTCTGTCTTTATTATATTTACCATTTGATCGTGGAGGTCTGAAATGTCCAAATTTTATGTTGTATTATTGGTCGGCACAACTGAGGTCTATGACATATTATTTTTCATCAAATGATCTCCCTCACTGGACTGAAATGGAATCATACAATTTACCTTTACCTCTTCCCATATTCATATACTCAGATTCGGCAAAAAAATTACAAAAACAAGTTAAAAATCCATTTGTAAAGCATATGATCAAAATATGGTGTGAAGCTAAAAACTATTTAAAAGAACCACAGTTATTGTCACAATTTAGTCCAATATGGGGTAATCAATATTTTAAACCAGGGAGAGCGGACGCTGTATTTAAAGTATGGAATTTAAAAGGGATACAAAAGATTCAGGATTTATATTTGCCATGTGCAGACAACATAATGTCTTTTGAAGAGCTGAGGATCAAATTTAATCTCAATAGAACACATTTTTTTAAATATCTTCAACTTAGAAACTTTATTCGATCAAATCAAAATAAAGCTCTCACTCGACCTATTTATTCATCCTTGGAAAAAATGATGATGAAAGATAGTAAAAGAAAGGGTATTATTTCAGAGTTTTATAACTCATTGACACTATCTTCAAGTGAAAATTCACTGAAAAGATTAAACTACTGGAAAGAAGATCTGCAAATTGAAATTTCGGAGGAACAATGGGAATTGGCTTGTACAGAAGCTCAAACCAAATCAATAAATGCACGCCTTAAATTGATACATTTCAAATGGTTAATGCGGATGTATGTTACACCGGAGGAGTTAAATAGATACAACAAAAATATACCAGATACATGCACAAAATGTATGGAAAGTAAAGGAACCCTATTTCATTGTTTATGGGAATGTAGATTAATAAGAATGTTTTGGGAAGAGGTGAGGGTAACAATTGAAAAAATAATCTCAAAACAAATCATACTGAATCCTAAACTGTTTTTGTTGGGTCTGTACCCAGAAAAGCATAATTTTAATAAAAGTGAAAGAACATTCATAGACCTCAGTTTGCTTAATGCCAAAAAATGTATTGCACTATTATGGAAAAAGACTCATAGACCAGATGTGACTCAGTGGTTAAGACAGATGTTAACAAACCTTCCATTAGAAAGAATAACATATATACTGAAATCAAAGGAAATTGTGTTTGAGAATATATGGAGACCTTTTATTGATTATGTAAAAAATTTAAACATAACTCTTGAAGAAGAAGGTGAATGATGTGTGTGGACCTTGTAAATTCCAAACT
This sequence comes from Pholidichthys leucotaenia, assembly GCA_020510985.1. Taxonomy (NCBI): domain Eukaryota; kingdom Metazoa; phylum Chordata; class Actinopteri; order Cichliformes; family Pholidichthyidae; genus Pholidichthys; species Pholidichthys leucotaenia. The sequence continues at coordinate 208,298,794 of CM035839.1, forward strand.
GGTGAACATAATATGTATACTTATGTATTGGATTGTCTAGACTAAACAGAGGAGCATTGTTGAAGACTTGATTTTGTTGGTGGTTGTTGGTGTTTTTAGTGCATTTTTTTTTTTTTTTTGTAGTACTTTAGCGTTAGTGTTTGATTGTTTGTATCATGTTTGTTAAAAAAAAAAAAAGGTTCAATAAAGATATTGTGGAAAAAAAAAATAGCTAATCAGCAGACATTTCCAATTAGTCCTCCCTGCAGTAGTGGATTTGGTCTCCAAAACGATTCTCATGTTGAAGATTACTCTAATACTGATATGTTTGAACTGAAAAATTTCCTCCAGTCCTCTTTCATTGTCATATCTAGACAAAGTTTCCAACCATGTCCACATTTTCTGTTGGTTTTGAACTGTTGCGCCTTTATTCTGTAATCATTAGTTTGTTGGGTTATCTTCAGGTTCTTAGTTCAGTTATGTTCTCTCCCTGATTTGGTTTATTTATAATTATTGTTTGCATTATTTGTCCTCTCTGTTCTCCAGTGTCCTCTGTCTGCACAGCTCCGCCCATCCTGTTTGTAGCTGTTCCCCTGTTATCGCTTAAGTAGTCCCAGCTGTCTCAGTGCAATTATCGCTCACCTACAGTAGTGTGATAAAGTGTTTGCCTCCTTCCTCATTTCTCATTTTTTTGTATGGTTGTCACAATTAAATGTTTCAGATCATCAAACAAATTTTAATATTAGACAAAGATAACACAAGTAAACACAAAATGCAGTTTTTAAATGAAGGTGTTTGTTATTAAGGGTATAAAAAATCCAAACCCACATGGCCCTGTGTAAAGAAAAAAAAAAAGATGCCCCACCCCATTAAAACATAGATTAACTGTGGTTTATCACATCTTTGGAAAGCTGAGTTCAATTTCTCTAGCCACACCCAGGCCTGATTACTGCCACAGCTGTTCTCAATCAAGAAATCACTTTAATAGGACCTGCCTGACACAGTGAAGTAGATCAAAAGATCCTCAAAAGCTAGACATCATGCTGCAATCCAAAGAAATTCAGGAACAAATGAGAAACAAGGTAAATGAGAGCTATCAGTCTGGAAAAGGTTATAAAGCCATTTCTAAAGCTTTGGGACTCCAGCAAACCACAGTGAGAGCCATCATCCACAAATGGGGAAAACATGGAACAGTGGTGAACCTTCCCAGGAGTGTCTGGCCGACCAAAATTACCCCAAGAGCGCAGCAACGACTCATCCAAGAAGTCACAAAAGACCCTACAACAACATCCAAAGTACTGCAGGCCTCACTTGCCTCAGTTAAGGTCAGTGTTCATGATTTTATCATAAGAAAGAGACTGGGCAAAAATGGCCTGAATGGCAGCGTTCCAAGACGAAAACCACAGCTGAGCAAAAAGAACATAAAGGCTCCTCAAAGTTTTGCCAAAAAAACATCTTGATGATCCCCAAGACTTTTGGGAAAATACTCTGTGGACTGACGAGACAAAAATTGAACATTTTGTAAGGTGTGTGTCCCATTACATCCGGGATAAAAGTAACACAGCATTTCAGAAAAGGAACATCATAACAACAGTAAAATATGGTGGTGGTAGTGTGATGATCTGGGGCTGTTTCGTGGCTTCAGGACCTGGAAGACTTGCTGTGGTATATGGAACCATGAATTCTGCTGTCTACCAAAAAATCCTGAAGGAGAATGTCCGCACTTTGGTTCTACAGCAGGACAATGATCCAAAAGACACCAGCCAGTCCAGCTCTGAATGGCTTAAAAAAAACAAGATTAAGACTTTGGAGTGGCCTACTCAAAGACCTGACTTGAATCCGATTGAGATGCTGTGGCTCGTGGTTCATGCTCAAAACCCTCTAATGTGGCTGATTTACAACAATTCGGCAAAGATGAGTGGGCTAAAATTTCTCCACAGCACTGTAAAAGACTCATTGCCAGTTATCACAAATGCTTGATTGCAGTTGTTGCTACTACGGGTGGTCCAACCAGTTATTAGGTTTAGGGGGCAATCACGTTCACACAGGGCCATATAGGTTTGGATTTTTTTTCCCAATAATAATAAACACCTTCATTTAAAAACTGCATTTTGTGTTTACTTGTGTTATCTTTGTTTAATATTTAAATTTGTTTGATGAGCTGAAATATTTAAGTGTGACAAACATACCAAAAAAAAAAAGAGAAACCAGGAAGTGGGCAAACACTTTTTCACACCACTGTATTCTGAAGTTCATTCAATATATTCTGAAGTTTATTCAATATATTCGGAAGTTTATTCAATATATTGTGGAGTGTGTAAATGACGAGGCAGATTTGTCTCAGGCAGTTTATTACACATCTCACACATGAGCATAGCAGCAAGAGGACATCTCAGACAGAACTCTTCCCTTAAATACTCAGGTCCTTCTACATATCAAAGGTCACATTGCATTCACATCAAAGGTCACATTGCATGCACTTCCTTAATCCCTTAACATCCCCCTCACAGTCTCTGGCACATAAAGGATCCTCCTAGCAGTCTCTGACACACAAAAGATCACACTTTCACAGCTTCCTGTTATCTCCAAGGAAACTCTGCCCTTTGTTCTTATCTAAGATGCTACACATTATGTTTTCCCCATGTGCGGCCACACCCCCCCCCCCCCGAGTATATTGGATCGAACAAAAGAATAAACAGAATCATTAAACATCAATCCACATGCTGCTTGGGCTTCAGTCTTCTCCCGTATCTGCTGTAACCAGGATTCACCGCCTCCGCGGCGCTGTCATGCTGGGGAGCTGCTGCTTGGGGGTGAAAACCTTTTGTCTGTCCCTGCGGGTGTTCTGGGGAAATTTTACTCTGGGAAGCTCCCCGTGGGGGTCTTCCACGCCGAGGGGCCCTCACCAACAGCACTTGCTCGTCCGCCACCACTAAAGTGGGTTTGAGTCTGTTAATGCCAACCTTTTCCCTCCTACCCCCCAAATCTAGCAAAAAATGCTTGTCCCCTGTTTCCAGCACTCTGAACGGCCCATCATAAGGTGGTCGCAGTGGGGGGCGATGTGCGTCATGTCTGACAAAAACAAACTCTGCGTTTTTCAAAGTCTTAGGCACAAAAACGCGCAGAAAACTGTGGTGAACAGGGCCCGGCAGCGTGCCTGTGTCAATGCTACGCTGCAACAGCTGAGACGGGGAGCTGCCCGGCGCAGGATTATCTGGGAGAAACTCCCCGGGCAGCCGAAGCGGCTGCGCAAAAACGGGTTCAGCCGGGGAAGCTTCCAAGTCCTCTTTAGGCGCAGAACGTAACCCCAATAAAACCCACGGTAGCTTGTCTACCCAATTTGCATCCGTCAGTGACGCCCTGAGAGCCACTTTCAATGACCTATGAAAACGTTCGCATAACCCATTAGCCTGTGGATTGTACGCGGTTGTGCGGTGAATTGTGACACCCAGGCTGCGGGCCATTGTTGACCAAAGTTCGGAAACAAATTGAGGGCCTCTGTCGGATGTAATGTCCGACGGGACTCCAAAACGCGCCACCCATGCTGTTAAAAACACGCGCGCCACCTCCTCGGCTGTGGTTGACGCCAGTGGAACCACCTCAGGCCAGCGCGTGGTGCGATCCACCATTGTCAGAAGGTGCGTGCATCCCTGTGATGGTGGGAGGGGGCCCACGAGGTCCACGTGAACATGGTTGAACCTCTTAGCTGGGATGTGAAACGGCTCCAAGGGAGCTCTCGTGTGTCTGTGTTCTTTGGCTCGTTGGCACGCCATGCAGGCTGCTGCCCACTCTTTCACTTGTTTGCGAAGGCTCGGCCACACAAATTTCTCTCCTACCATTTTGACCGACGCGCGCACTCCCGGGTGCGCTAAAGAATGAATCGAGTCAAAAACGCGGCGGCGCCATGCGGCCGATACCACGGGACGCAGTCGCCCCGTGGAGACATCGCAGATTAGGGGGGGGGGGGGGCATACCGTCTTGCAGCACCCTGTTCTCCAGCCTTAACCCTGTTGGTCCAGACTGGAGCGCGCGCACATCCGCGTCACTAACCTGCTCCGCGGCCATGGCTGTGTAATCTATCCCCACGCGGACCGGGGCCGCCACGGCGCGTGAGAGGCAGTCTGCCACTACATTCAGTTTACCCGACACATGCTGAATATCGGTAGTAAACTCTGAGATCGCGGCCAGCTGTCTCTGCTGCCGGCCCGACCACGGTTCTGAAACCTTGGCCATCACGAATGTTAGTGGCTTGTGGTCAACAAACGCAGTGAAACAGCGTCCTTCCAGCCAGAACTGGAAGTGGCGAATGGCCAAGTGGAGAGCCAGCAACTCCCTGTTGAACGCGCTGTATTTACGTTCACTATCGTGCAAAGTCCTGCTGAAAAACGCAAGCGGCTGCCAAGCCCCGGCTACACGCTGCTCCACGACCGCCCCTATGGCCACATCTGATGCGTCAGTAGTGAGCGCTATTCGGGCCGTTGGGTCTGGATGTGCCAACAACGCAGCGTTTGCCAGGGCTGCCTTGACTTCTGAGAACACTCGCTCTCGCTCCGGGGACCATTCAATCTTATTCGCGGGTTTCTGTTTTTTGAGCGCGGCGTACAGTGGTTGCATGAGCTGCGCTGCGCGGGGGAGGAAACGGTTATAAAAATTCACCATTCCCAAAAACTCCTGTAACGCCCTGACCGTTTGCGGTCGGGGAAAATCTACTACCGCGCGCACTTTGTCAGGCAGCGGAACCGCTCCTTCGGGAGAGACGCGGTGCCCCAAAAAATCAATCTGCGTCGCCCCGAACTGACACTTCGCTGGGTTGATTATTAAACCGTGCTCTCCCAATCTCTGGAAAACCACCGTGAGGTGGGTTTCGTCTTCGTCTTCGGACGCACTGGCTACCAAGATATCATCCAGGTAGACGAATACGAAAGGGAGGTCGCGCAGCATTGCATCCATCATGCGTTGGAACGTCTGTGCAGCCCCTTTAAGCCCGAATGGCATGCACAAAAACTCGAATAGGCCAAACGGAGTTATCACCGCTGTTTTGGGTATGTCCTCAGTGCGCACTGGGACTTGGTGGTAACCGTGGACCAAGTCTATTTTAGAAAAAACGCGCGCCCCTGCCAAGCGAACGGAAAAATCCTGGATGTGAGGAATTGGGTAGCGGTCATGAGCTGTGGCGTTGTTCAACCTGTGGAAATCCCCGCAAGGCCGCCACGAACCGTCAGCTTTAGGGACCATGTGTAGCGGGGAAGCCCATGGGCTGTTTGAACGCCTGATGATGCCCAACCTCTCCAGGTTGGCGAACTCCTCGCGTGCTATGGCCAGTTTAGCTGCGTCCAAGCGCCGAGGTTTTGCAAAAACGGGCGGCTCGGTGGTGGTAACAAAATGTTCCACCCCGTGTTTAGCGACGGCTGCTGAAAATGTCGGGACCGTGAGTGCTGGGAACTGAGTGAGCAGTGTGTGGAACTTACCGCTTGCAGCTGTGACGCTGGCTTGTGCTGTTGGCCGGGACGCTTCAGCTGTACAGGGAATAGAATCAAGGGACAGTGCATTAACCAGGCGCCTGTTAGCGACATCAACCAACAACCCATGTGAGCACAAAAAATCAGCCCCCAATATATTGAAATTCAATGCTGCTATGACAAAAGTCCACTCAAATGCACGGCCGTGTAGCGACAGAAGTAGAGTCCTCTCACAAAAGGTCTTAATCTCCGAGCCGTTCTCTGCTGCCATCTGGGGGCCGCTGGAACCTGCCAGCCGGTCGGCGTAGGACGGCATGATGAAACTCAACTGGGCGCCGGTGTCCAAGAGGAAATGCCTCCCCGAGCGTGCGTCCGTCAAGTAGAGCAGCTTGTTCTCCTCCCCGAGGGTCGCAGCTGCTACCGACCCCCGGTCTTGGCGTTTCCCAAGCGCTTGAATTGGCATGGTGGTATACATTTGCGTGCCTTCCCTGCAAAGCGGCGATGGTAGAAACAAAGGATGTCTCCTCCGCGTTCCTTGGCCCCCGCCGCCGCTGTCGTCGGTGGTTCTGCTACCGCCGTCAATGGCTTCTCGCCCCCTCCGGCCATCGCGCCGAGCTCCGTCGCTGCCACCGTGGTCGTGAGCTCTCTGCTGGCCATGATGATCCGGTGTGCTTCCCGGGCCAGCGCACGGTAGTCCCGCTTGGCTAGCAACGGCGAATTGGCCAGGGCTGCTCTCGTCGCTGACGGAAGATTCCGGAGGAAGAGGTGGGTAAAAATGAAGTGGTCGTCGTCCGAGCCCTTCAATCTCAGCATCCTCTCCATCAGGTCAATAGCCGTGCAATCTCCTAACCTGGTCCGCATCAGGAGTCTCTCTGCTCTCTCCTCAACCGAGAGTGTGTAGTGCTGGATAAGTGCAGCCTTCAACGCGTCGTATTTGTCGCTGGTTGGTGGCTGGTCCAGCAGGCTCTCCACATGCTGAGCCGTGTGGGTGTCGAGCTTTGCGACCACATGGTAGAACTTCGTGTCATCCACCGATATCCCCCGGAGGACGAAACGCGCCTCAACCAGGTGGAACCAGGAGCGCGGATTGTGCTGCCAAAAATCCAGTAGCTGGATTGCAACGGCATACGCTTGGCTGGGGGCTCCCAACAAGGCTGGCTCCTGGGAACTCTCTTCGTGTTGCATGCTTCGTCTTGGGTCACCAGTGTGGAGTGTGTAAATGACGAGGCAGATTTGTCTCAGGCAGTTTATTACACATCTCACACATGAGCGTAGTAGCAAGAGGACATTTCAGACAGAACTCTTCCTTTAAATACTCAGGTCCTTCTACATATCAAAGGTCACATTGCATTCACATCAAAGGTCACATTGCATGCACTTCCTTAATCCCTTAACATCCCCCTCGCAGTCTCTGGCACACAAAGGATCCTCCTAGCAGTCTCTGACACACAAAAGATCACACTTTCACAGCTTCCTGTTATCTCCAAGGAAACTCTGCCCTTTGTTCTTATCTAAGATGCTACACATTATGTTTTCCCCATGTGCGGCCACAATATTCCCATTTTCATTCAATATATTCTGAAGTTCATTCAATATATTCGGAAGTTCATTCAATATATTCCAAGTTTCATTCAATATATTCGGAAGTTCATTCAATGTTTTCCCAGTTTCATTCAATATATTCTGAAGTTCATTCAATATATTCCAAAGTTCATTCAGTATTTTCCCAGTTTCATTCAATATATTCGGAAGTTCATTCGATATATTCGGAAGTTCATTCAATATATTCCCAGTTTCATTCAATATATTTGGAAGTTCATTCAATATATTTGGAAGTTCATTCAATATATTCCAAGTTTCATTCAATATATTGGGAAGTTCATTCAATATATTCGGAAGTTCATTCAATATATTCCCAGTTTCATTCAATATATTTGGAAGTTCATTCAATATATTCCAAGCTTCATTCAATATATTGGGAAGTTCATTCAATATATTCCCAGTTTCATTCAATATATTCTGAAGTTCATTCAATATATTCCAAAGTTCATTCAATATATTCGGAAGTTCATTCAGTATATTCGGAAGTTTATTCAATATATTCCCAGTTTCATTCAATATATTCCAAGTTTCATTCAATATATTCGGAAGTTCATTCAATATTTTCCCAGTTTCATTCAATATATTCTGAAGTTCATTCAATATATTCGGAAGTTCATTCAGTATATTCAGAAGTTCATTCAATATATTCCCAGTTTCATTTAATATATTCAGAAGTTCATTCAATATATTCCAAGTTTCGTTCAGTATATTCGGAAGTTCATTCAATATATTCGGAAGTTCATTCAATATATTCCAAGTTTTTCTTTGTAATATACAGTATATATATATATATATATATATATATATATATATATATATATATATATATATATATATATATATATATTTGTTCCTGAACAGCTTGCTATATATACTGTATATATATATATATATGTACTGTATGTATCTCTCTCTCTCTCTCTCTCTCTCTCTCTATATATATATATATATATATATATATATATATATATATATATATATATATATATATGTGTGTGTGTGTGTGTGTGTGTGTGTGTATGGTGGACACAATACACATGGCACTCCACCCAGGACAAGGGTGTTGGAGGAGGAGAAGATAGTTAGAGATGTTAATGGGGAAAGCTGAGAGGAGCCAACCAAAGATGTGCCTTTCGCCCCCCGCCGCGCCAGGTTGACACCTGAGGACGCAGGGGAGCAGATGTATTGTAGCAAGACCTGCTCTGTGACGTGTGTGTCAATGTTATGTTAACGTGTGTACATGTCTTGAAGTCTGAATGTTAATGTGTCTACCCTGTGTGCCAGAGGCGGGAATTAAAGTGTATAAAGGAGTCCGCTCAGGCACTCAGGAGTTCAGAGTTTTTGTGTTTTATGTTGGAAGAGGAATAAAGTTTGTGTGTTGTCCAGCTCACTGCCTCATCTGCTTTCATCTTCCACATTGGTGACCCTAAGATATGCAATGGAGAACGAGCCGAGTACCGCCCTGGAGACAACCCAGAGGGAGAACACCAATCCGGCATGCGTTGTCACAGTCAAGCTCCCAGACTTCTGGCTTCACAATCCGACCACTTGGTTTCTACATGTAGAAGCCCAATTCGCACTCCGCGGGATCACAACAGACGACACCAAATATTATCATGTGGTCGCTGCACTGGATGTGCGCGCCACACAGCAAGTGACGAGCCTACTCCAGGAAACACCGGCCCAGGGGAAATATGACGCACTCAAGCAGATGCTGATTCAGCATTATAACCTGTCGGACAGTGAGAGACCAAGGAGACTCCTAACGCGCTCAGAGTTAGGTGACAGATCAGCTGTGGAGCTGATGGAAAGCATGTAGCATTGATGGGCAAGAACGATGAATCCTTCCTGTTTGACCACCTCTTCCTCAGGAACCTACCTGCTACAGCGAGGGCGATCCTGGCCAACTCCCCACTGCTGGTAACCAAGAACTGCCGTGCTTTGGTGCAGGAAGCGGACTGCATCATCCTAGCGGCCAGAACTCTCACCTTGCACGCAATGACACCGGCATCTGGGAAGGACTCCAGCGAGGTCAAGGAGCCATTGGTGGTGGCTGGGACGGACGGCAAGAGATGCAGGAATGGGAAGCTCTGTTTCTATCACCGCCGCTTTGGCTCAAATGCCCAACGTTGTCTGCCACCGTGCCAAATCAAGAAGCCAAGAAAATGGCACGGCCAGCAGTCAGTAGCAGCTGCGACTGCTGGCAACAGGAACAAGCTGCTGTTCCATCACAGACACATGTTTGGGGAGACGTTTCTTGGTGGACTCCGGCTCCCAGAAGAGCCTCATTCTGCCGGTCAGCTCAGACAGATCGGCAGGAGGCAGCAGTCCCGAGACCGCCAGTGGATCCAGCATCAGGACGTTTGGCGAACGGATGTTGACGGTGTGCTTACATGGACACAGTTACCAATGGGACTTTGTGTTGGTGGCATGTTCTGTCCCAATTTTAGGCGCAGATTTTTTATGTGCTTATGGGTTGTTAGTGGATGTTGCCAATAGACGTTTAGTGGATGCTGTCTCTTTTACCTCCTTGCCCTGCACAGCTCGGGGAGTTGGACCAACAACACAGGCTAGCGTTATAGCTCCAGGGGGTAAGTACCAGCACTTACTTTCATAGTTCCTAGCACTCACGGTTCCAACATTTTCTGCTACAGTAATCAAACACGGGGTCAAACATTTCATGACCACAAAAGGCCCACCGGTGTTCGCGCGACCTCGGTGCCTGGACGCGGTTAAACTAACCAGCGTGTGTGAGGAGTTTACCAGCTTAAAGCAGCTGGGCATTGTTAGGTGCTCCAACAGCCCGTGGGCATCCCCACTACACATGGTGCCTAAGGCTGATGGGTCGCGGCGACCGTGCGCCGATTTCTGGCGCTTGAACAACGCCGCGGAACACGATCGGTATCCCATCCCGCACATCCAGGATTTTTCCGTGCACCTGGCCGGGACGCGTGTTTTTTTGAAAGTGGATCTGGTCTGCAAGCACCACCAGGTCCCGGTGCACGCGAAGGACGTTCCCAAAACAGTGGTAATAACTCTTTTTGGCCTTTTCGAATTTTTACGCATGCCGTTTGGGTTAAAGGGCACGGCGCAAACCTTCCAAAGAATAATGGACGCGGTGCTCTGTGACCTGCCTTTTGTTTTTGTCTATTTAGACGACATTCTGGTGGCTAGCACTTCCGAGGAGGAGCACCTCACCCATCTTAAACTAGTTTTCTAGAGGTTGGACGTGAACCTGGCAAAGTGCCATTTCGGTGTGCCAGTGATTGATTTTTGGGTCACCGCATTTCGCCGGAGGGCGTGATTCCGCTGCCTGATAAGGTGTGTGCCGTGTCAGATTTTCCGTGTCCACAGACCGAGGGCCCTGCAGGAATTTTTGGGCATGGTCAACTTTTACAACTGTTTCCTCCCCCGAGAAGCCCAGCTGCTGCAGCCATTGTACGCCGCGCTCAAGAAAAAGAAGCCCATGGAAAACATCGACTGGACCCCCGAGCAAGTCCAGGCTTTCTCAAAACAGTGCTCGCTAATGACGCTTTGCTGGCCCACCCTGCCCCGTCAGCATGGCTAGCACTCACCACTGACACGTCTGACGTTGCCAGAGGGGCAGTGGTGGAGCAGTACATTTCCGGTGTGTGGCAGCCACTCGCATTTTGCAGCCGTACTTTGCGCAACAACTAACGCAAATACAGTACGTTTGACAGAGAGTTGTTGGCCCTCCACCTGGCGACACGCCATTTCCAGTTTTGGCTGGAAGGGTGCGAGTTCACTGTGTTCGTTGATCATAAGCCGCTAATGTACGCAATGTTCAAAGTTTCGGAACCGTTCACTACCAACATTCCACACGTAGCTGCTAAGCTTAATGTCGTGGCCGACTGCCTGTCACATGTGTTAGAGTCCCCAGTCTACATGGGAATAGATTTCCCTGCCATGGCCGCGGAGCAAACCGGGGACACGGACATTTGCGCCCTCCAGTCCGTGTCTACTGGGTTAAAATGGAAAGCAGGGTGGTGCAAGAAGGGTGCCCCCCTTGCTCTGAGACGTTTCCACCAGTCACCCACGCCCGGTGGTTACAAGCTCTTGGCGCCGCTGCATTTTTGAGTCAGTCCACTCCCTTTCACATCCCGGCGTGCACGTCTCGGTTAAACTGGTGGGGGCAAAGTTTGTCTGACCTCACTTATGCAGGGACGTGAAAGAGTGGGCTGCAGTGTGCGTTGCATGCCAGCGGGCCAAAGTGCACAAGCACACCAGAGCTCCCCTCGAGCTATTTCAAATTCCGGCCAGGAGGTTTGACTTTGTCCACGTGGATTTGGTGGGCCCCCTCCCGCTGTCGCAAGGGTGCACCTTTTGACAATTGTGGACCGGACCACGCGTTGGCCTGAAGTGGTCCCGCTGTCTTCCAACGTCCGTGGAAGTGGCTCGCAATTTTTTGCTGGCTTGGGTTGCACAGTTTGGATCCCCATCGAGCATCACTTCCGACAGGGGTCCACAATTCATTTCAGAACTCTGGTCCTTGATGGCCCAGAGCCTGGGGGTCAAAATCCACCGCACCACCACGTACAACCCCCAGGCTAACGGGTTATGTGAACACTTTCATAGGTCACTTAAAGCAGCACTCAGAGCCTCACTCATGGATGCAAATTGGGTCGACTGCCTGCCCTGGGTCCTACTGGTGTTGTGCTCTGCGCCTAAGGAGGATCTGGCAGCCTTCTTGGCAGCCACTACAGATCCCTGGGAAATTTTTACCGGAAAACCCAGCACCCGAGACCGACCCGGCCACTCAATTATTTTTCAGTACAGTGGCCACTAACATGCCAGGCCCGGCGCACCATTGTTTTCCCTACACCTTCATCCCAAAGAGCTTACAGAGCACCAAGTTTGCTTTTGCTAGGCATGTCGCACATAGTACCCCGCTGTGCCCGCTGTATGACGGACCGTTCAGAGTGCTGGAAACCAGGGCAAAGCATTTTGTGTTAGACTTGGGGGGGGGGGGGGCGTAAGGAAACCATCTGCATTGACAGGCTTAAGCACGCTTATGTGTTGGCAGACGAACAGGTGGTGTTGGCTCAAGCTTCCCAGCGCAGACGCCCATCTACAGCGGCTTTGCAAGTTGGTGTTCCCCCTGCAGAGAATTGTTGGCAGCAGACTAGGTCTTCCCCCCCCCTGACCCTTTCCCCCTCTGCAGGACTGTGCACCGGAGACCAAGTTTGTCTCCTGCCCTCCTCAACAGCAAGACACTTCGACCGGTCCATGTTATAGCCGTTACGGGCGCCAGCTCAAGGCCAAGGTGCCAGAGGGTTAGAGCCCCTTCTGGGTGTTCGGGTGGGGGGTGCTGTGTGGTGGACACAATACACATAGCACTCCACCCAGGACAAGAGAGTTGGTGGGGGAGAAGATAGTTAGAGATGCTAATGGGGAAAGCTGAGAGGAGCCAACAAAACAAAGATGTGCCTCTCATCCCCCGCTGCACCAGGTTGACACCTGAGGACGCAGGGGTGCGAATGTATTGTAGCAAGACCTGCTCTGTGACGTGTGTGTCAATGTTATGTTAATGTGTATACATGTCTTGCAGTCTGAATATTAATGTGTTTACCATTTGTGCCGGAGGCGGGAATTAAAGTGTATAAAGGAGTTCGCTCAGGCACTCATGAGTTCAGAGTTTCTGTGTTTTATATTGGAAGAGGAATAAAGTTTGTGTTGTTCAGTTCGCTGCCTCGTCTGCTTTCATCTTGCACTATATATATACAGTATATATATATATATATATATATATATATACTGTATATATACTACCGTTCAAAAGTTTGGGGTCACTTAGAAATTTCCTTATTTTTGAAAGAAAAGCACTTTTTTTCAATGAAGATAACTTTAAACTAATCAGAAATACACTCTATACATTGCTAATGTGGTAAATGACTATTCTAGCTGCAAATGTCTGGTTTTTGGTGCAATATCTAAATAGGTGTATAGAGGCCCATTTCCAGCAACTATCACTCCAGTGTTCTAATGGTACAATGTGTTTGCTCATTGCGTCAGAAGGCTAATGGATGATTAGAAAACCCTTGTGCAATCATGTTAGGTCTGCAATGCTGTAATTGCTGCAAATGGAGGATTCTTTGACGAAAGCAAAGTTTGAAGGAAAAAAATTATTATTTCAAATACAAATCATTATTTCTAACCTTGTCGATGTCTTGACTATATTTTCTATTCATTTTACAACTCATGGTGGTAAATAAGTGTGACTTTTCATGGAAAACACAAAATAATTGTCTGGGTGACCCCAAACTTTTGAACGGTAGTGTATACATATATACTATATATATGTATATATATATATATATATATATATATATATATATAGAGAGAGAGAGAGAGAGAGAGAGAGAGAGAGAGAGAGAGAGAGAGAGAGAGAGAGAGACAGTTTGAGTTTTAAAAAATGCCTTTATTGCACAATTCAAAAAATGTAAGAGCACAATATCATTCCACCAAGTGTCTCACATTGGAAAAGTGCAAATATAAGTCATCCCCCCCCACACAACACAAAGTATTCCCTGCAGTCCACCTATTCCACATTGCCAGTGGCAGTAGTCCGAGTCTTCCTTGTAGTCCGTGCAAAGACGAGCCACAGGCCTCCAGTTCTTAAGCAAGGCCAAGTCCCCGTCCTCCGGCAGCAGAGATAGCGCTGCGCGCCCGCAGCCAGTTCCATTGTACGTCCCAGAGACATTTTCCTCATCTCAGATGGATTGTAGTCCTTAGACCATGCAGGATTTTTAAGCAAGTCACCTTTGCAGCAGGCTCATCCAGATTGTAGAAAGAAAACGTTGGGGCATCCATGCCCTGCAGGCGAGTAAACCGTGACCTTGTAGTCCGTGCAAAGAAGAGCCACAGAGAGAGAGAGAGATTGATATTGTACACACTATTAGTGGTGTGCGCAATATTACAGACGTGGACAAAATTGTTGGTACCCCTCTGTTAATGAAAGAAAAATTCACAATAGTCACAGAAATAACTTGAATCTGACAAAAGTGGTAATAAATAAAAATTCTATGAAAATTAACCATTGAAAATCAGACAATGCTTTTGAATTGTGGTTCAACAGAATTATTTAAAAAAAAAAAAACCTCATGAAACAGGCCTGGACAAAAATGATGGTACCCTTAACTTAATATTTTGTTGCACAACCTTTTGAGGCAATCACTGCAATCAAACGATTTCTGTAACTGTCAATGAGACTTCTGTACCTCTCAGCAGGTATTTTGGCCCACCCCCATGAGCAAACTGCTCCAGTTGTCTCAGGTTTGAAGGGTGCCTTCTCCAGACGGTGTTTTTAGCTGTGTTTTGGGTCATTATCCTGTTGCAAGACCCATGACCTGCGACTGAGACCAAGCTGTCTGACACTGGGCAGCACATTTTTCTCTAGAATACCTTGATAGTCTTGAGATCTCATTGTACCCTGCACAGATTCAAGACACCCTGTACCAGATGCAGCAAAGCAGCCCCAGAACATAACAGAACCTCCTCCATGTTTCACAGTACGGACAGTGTTCTTTTCTTGGTATGCTTCATTTTTATGTCTGTGAACATAGCGCTGATGTGCCTTGCCAAAAACTTCCAGTTTTGTCTCGTCTGTCCATAAGACATTCTCCCAGAAGCTTTGTGGCTTGTCAACACACAGTTTGGCAAATTCCAGTCTGGCTTTTTTAGGATTTGTTTTCAACAGTGGTGTCCTCCTTGGTCATCTCCCATGAAATCCACTTTGGCTCAAACAACGACGGATGGTGCGATCTGACACTGATGTACCTTGACCTTGGAGTTCACCATGAATGTGTTTAGAGGTTGTTCTGGGCTCTTTTGTTACCATTCTTCATCAAGTTTCCTCCTGCGGCCACGTCCAGGGAGGTTGGCTACAGTCCCGTGGATCTTAAATATCTGAATAATATGTGCAACTGTAGTCACAGGAACATCAAGCTGCTTGAAGATGGTCTTATAGCCTTTACCTTTAACATGCTTGTCTATAATTTTCTTTCTAATCTCCTGAGACATCTCTCTCCTTTGCTTCCTCTGGTCCATGTTTAGTGTAGTACACACCATGACACCAAACAGCACAGTGACTACTTGTCACCCTTTAAATAGGCTGACTGACTGATTACAAGTTTGTAGACACCTGTGATGTTAATTAGAGGACACATCTTGGTTGAACATGTCCCTATGGTCACATTATTTTCAATCTTTTCTAGGGGTACCATCATTTTTGTCCAGGTCTGTTTCATGAGTTTGTTTTTTAAAATAATTCTGTTGAACCACAATTCAAAAGCATTGTCTGATTTTTATTGGTTAATTTTCATAGAATTTTTATTTATTACCACTTTTGTCAGATTGAAGTTATTTCTGTGACCATTGTGGGTTTTTCTTTCATTAACAGAGGGGTACCAACAATTTTGTCCACGTCTGTATAAGAAAAGAAGGAATACGGATGACAAACATCAGAATACGGATGCTATCTTCATTTGCACTGTGTACCCACAGTGCAAATGAAGATAGCAAACTTTAAATGAGCTTCAACATGCTTTTCTTCAGCAATGAAGTCTTGCAAGGTGAGCAGGCATAGAGCCCATGTCAGTTGAGTGCATTACTTATTGTTTTCTTTTAAACTGCAGTGCCTGCTAACTCCAGGTCTTTCTGGAGCTCTGTACGAATGGTCTTTGACTTTTGAATAACTCTTCTGATAATTCTTTTGACTCCTCTGTCAGAAAACTTGTGAGGAGCTCCTGGTTGTGGCCGGTTTATGGTAAAATGATGTTCTTTCCACTTCCAAATGATGGCTCCAATAGTGCTCACTGGAACATTCAGCACTGTAGAAATGCACCTGTAACCAGTGTCATCATTATGCTTTGCAACAATAAGGTTGCAAAGGTCTAGAGAGAGCTCTTTGCTTCTACCCATCATGAGTTCTTTGTGGTGTGACAATCAAATATTCACAGACCATTTAAAAGGTTATCAGTCAGGACTTAATTATTCATTCATCTTCTTCCGCTTAATCCTTTTTGGGTCGCCGGGGGGCGGGGGGGGGGGGGGCTGGAGCCTATCCCAGCATCTTTGGGCGAGAGGCAGGGTACACCCTGGACAGATCGCCAGTCCATCACAGGGCCAACACAGAGAGACAGACAACCATTCACTCTCACAGTCATACCTAAGGACAATTTAGAATCTCCAGTTTTTGATGCCAGTTAACTTAACTTGCATGTTTTTGGCATGTGGGAGGAAACCGGAGAAATCCTGGAGTAAACCCACGCAGACACGGGGAGAACATGCAGACTCCACACAGATCACTGTTGGTCGGGGGCTGGGATCGAACCCAGGATCCCCTGGCCAAGGGTGAGTTGCTGTGCTGCCGCAGTGCTAACCACTCCGCCACCGCACCGCCTGAACTTAATTAGCTGAAATTAATTTACACTGATGGGGGATGGATTTCAGCTGGTTTCTTGCCTTTCTATGCCTTTTTGCACGTCTTTTTCTTCATGTGTTCAATACTTATTCCTGTGTCATTCCAATTTATTAAATATAACTTGTTTTGTGAACACAGTTGGCTTGATTTCTTTGTATGTATGGATTACTTGGGTTGTTACTGATACCTGGTGCAAATCTCAGGTCAGTGACTCCATCAGAAATATGTTTAATGAGAAAGATGTTGACGTGTTCAATACTTATTTTCCCCACTGTATGTGTGTGGGTGTGTGTGTACCCCTCAATATTTAATCTTGACAAAATGTTCTGTTTATTGTTCCTCCAACACTGAAATGACATATCAGCCTTTGATGTGGAATATTCTGATCTTACTCGGGTTATTCAGACATGTTTACACCTCACTTGGACTAAACATTGATACCTGTGGTTTGTCAGCATTTTCCACACTTGCCATAGCTGTTAGTCTAGCTTGTTTCCCATTACATTGGGCTTGTATTTTTCAGAAACTCTCCTGTAAAAATAAGTAGTCTAGGGTCGTGGCTATGGGCTTGCTTTAAACCTAAGAAGGTTTATGGTGCGTTCACCAAATGCAAAAGCGCGAACTTTTCGCAGGTGCGATTACATGTAAACTCAATGCAAAGATGTGTGAATTCACATCCCAGTAAGTTGCAGAAGTACGGGCTTACCTTCATAAATTCTGCAACTACTTTATACCTGCTGTGGAAATCCCTAAAACACCATCATGTTTAGGTTTACAATGTTATCCAGTGGGGCACACAGCTGAGAAAATGTCACTGCATCCTTCAGAAATGGCATCTGGATGATGACTGTTTGTTTACACTGCTAGCCCTTGTTAGCACATCCATAGCAGGAGTGTGTGGGTGGATAAATTCCCATCACTTTGACTCAGCTCTAGAGCAGAACTATTCACAGTTAAACTGTCAGAATACTTTAAGCATTAGATGTAGTCTAGTCTGGCAAGTAAGATCACTTTAAAGTTGAAAGTTGGTGTGATTTTATGTCACACTGAAATCAGTTAGATCCTCAGAATTATGACCCATTCAAATTTATCTTTTGTTTGAACAGTTCACTTTTACAGCTCTGTCATCTTGAAAGTGACTTGTGCTTTACAAGTCATTGCGTGCAAGAGCTAAGCAAACAGCCATCCAAAGGACACTGGTCAAATACATTTCTTTGTTGACCTAAAATGTTGCACATCCTGTTATCTCTGGGAAAGAAAAGAAAGCACGATGAACAATGTCATGTTTGCTTTAAACTGTGGGTGTGGAGCTTTAATTAAGATCATGGTTAGTGTGCGGTTAGTGTCATCCATGAAGATGAAATGGAAATAATGTTCATAAAATACTTTGAACAAGAAGATTTCAAATACCAGCTTTATTCTGAAATCCTGCCCCTGGCAATTATTGTATTACATTATTGTTTAGGGACTGAGTCCATCACTTTATGTTGCATTGTGATGTCTTTTTTTGTTGAAAGAGGACCAAAATACAAACACAATAGGCTGATTTTGAGAACAGTAAAAGCGAGCATGCAAAGTATAACAAAAAGTTCCAACTGCTCAAATGTCAATATTATGATTATTTTTGACCAGTAATTTGTATTATAATTAATTTACAGCTACAGTTTTCTCAAAAATAGACTTTTTCTCTGCATTTTTCCTGAAAGTTTTGTGGATGTATTATTTTTCAGGAAATGTTACACGGCTCGTATCAATCAACTACGTCCACTGCTCTTGTTTTCTGTTGGCTACTCTGGTTTTCTAACTTTACTGTATGTGTGCACGACCCACAATTAGATTTGAATAGAACAAATGCTCTTCTGAGCCAGAAAAAAACAGATATTTGACAAATTGCATACCTTTTGCAAGTTACATAACAATTCCTGCATCATTTTTCATTGCTGTTTTGGCACAAATTCTTGAGTATAAAAAGTTGTGACTCATTTCATCTTCTCTTCCAAAACTTTAGGGTGACTCTTCATTTGTAGTGATGACTAACTACATCATCACTGAAGGCCAGCAGATGGGAACGTGTCCAGAGGTATGTGCAAAGGCCTTTTTTTTGTATACTTCCGTCTCTAGAGTTCTTACTTAACACACTGCCATAAATAGTCAAACAAAACAGAAACTGCATCATATTCTCAGGCTGTTTCAGTAATTAGGTTACTGTGTGGTCTTTCTGTGCTGTACAGTGGAAAAGCTCTTTTCAAAATTGCCTCAATTAAATAAATTCTATAATAAATAAATGGTAAACTGGAGATTATGACAAGAAATGCCAAACATTTGTCTCTGTCATTTCATTCTGTTCTTTAGTCCCACATTTATGAGCAGCATTAATAGCACTCATTGAAGGTTTTTGTTTATAACAGCTCAAAGGCAAGCACAACTGCAGCTCGGATGCCGACTGTGAAGGAGGGAGTTTCAAACGTACGGGACATGGTAAATCCTGACAGTGTGTGACCTCAGTAGCAGTAATCGCTCTTGCCAAAGTCTGATCGCTACAGATCTTCAGGAACTTCAAAATTATTGTTAATATACTTGATGATCGTCGTGGAGGATTTTTTTAAAAAGGGGGACTGATACAGGATAGAATATAAAACACACCAGATTTGGGCTCTAGGTTGCTGAAGTAAACAGTTTTAAGTTATGCATCAATTGCTCTTCAGGAGAAAATCAAACTTACTCATATCAACAACCCATGCCTTAGCAACCAAACATTTGGTGTGTGTTTGTAAAATGGTCTGTAGTTCACTCACATAAGCAAGTAAAAGCCTGCCTTAAGCAAGCAGACACAAGCGTGTGTATATAAGCAGAGACAGACGTTGCAATGACAAGATACATGTCAGCTGAATCTTAAACCACACAGAGATGCTAAGAACAAATAACCCTTCAGACGGAAACTTTTTTAGGCCTAAGCCAGAGAGTGTTTTTCTTTTTGTTAGCCAGAGAGTTCAAAGAAAAGTTGTGTAAAATTATTGTCCTCCTCTAGAATTAGATTCACAGCCTGTCGAGTCATCTGTGTCCTACATCAACTTTAATATCAACAAAGCTTTAGATCTGTCCGTTTCAGACCAATCAAATTCACCTTGAGGTGCCACTGTCAGTTTAAGGCAGCAGGCTGTCTCCACTCTTGTAGACAAGTAAACATGAGGATTCGCCCTATAGTCAAACAGACTGGTGGCTCCAACACAGGTCAGAGCCTCGATATGAGGGACCAAACGCCTGCTGGAGATCTGTGTGTGAACTCATCAGACACCCAAAGAGATAGCTGCAAATCTGATAATATGGGGACAATGTAATGCATTAGTGCAAGATAAAGGAAATGGTTATTTCTGCATTATGCTTTGCTTTGCTTTTATGTCAAGCCTGCTGCTGTTGATGCCAGTTCAAGATAAGAGACAGAAAATTTGCTTTAATGTTATGCTTTGCAGTCACCCCCCCCCCCACCCCCACAAACATGCTGTACCATTGCTTAAATCCCTGCACCATTGTTGTCTCTAATGGTGACCTCTAGTTTGGTTCCTTTTCAAGGACAAATGACTGGAGTCTGTGTGAACAAAACTAAGACCTGTGAGGTGTTAGCTTGGTGTCCGGTTGAAGATGATCACACCATTCCGGAGTATGTGGACGTTATGTGGATATTATTTGGATTACATAAGTGTCTGCGCTGTCATCCATGATGATTCATCCAACATTTGATTCTCTGTTCTTTTCTTTGCAGTCCTCCTCTCTTGATGTCTGCAGAGAACTACACACTGTTCATCAAAAATTCTGTAACTTTCCCCTTGTTTGGCATCACAAGGTGATGCATATGTACTTATTTGGGTAACATTAAATTTAGCACTGTAGTGTACGTGGATGGTTGGTAAATGGAAGGATGCAATGAAAACAACTTCAGTCTTGTTAATTTTATGGGATCTATTTTGCATTTTGACATTGAACTTTACCTGAACTAATTTTTGGATTTAGAAAGAAATGTTAAGGTGCAGGTTAAGGTCTACTCAGACTTATGCTTTATTCTCAACTCTTCTTTAGTTTCATGAGTAAAATTTCAAAAATAAAGAAGAATTGGCCAATAATCTATAGAATATGGACATACCTACTGAGACTTGAACTGTTCTCTAGTGCCTCCTCTTAAGCTTTGTCATGTGCAGTTTTTGGGCCCTGTTTTGACAATCATCCGCGGACTTTTTCCGCCAGACTTTCCGCTGTACGCCAGTGTTTTTGTTACTTTCTGTCAATGCATTGTCTAATGTTGACAACAGTGTCAACACTGTTGGTGTGATGCAACTGTTACGCGTTGCATCACACCATCACATTACCAGTAGAGAGTACACTCGCTATGCACTAGGAGGAGGAAGCTTATTTCAAAGAGGCGTGATGGCGCACAGTCTAATGTGCATTACTATTATAGTGCATGTCACGACAATCTGCTTTTGATCAGGAAAAAGGAGGTCTATCGCCAGAAGCGCATTGTTTAATGTTATTTCAGCGGCGTGTTTTGAAATTGTGCAACTCCAGAGCTCATGAGGAAACGACATCCACTGGGATAGGGAAAGTTGTAACAGTCATCATATAATCACCTGTCATTTTAATTGTATGATGATCATACACACACACTTTTTTTTAATTCCATCCACACTCTCATTTCAATTGCGGACTTACCATTGGAGTCTATAGATTAGGCGTTAATGTAGGATTTTTTTTAGGGGAAAGAATGAATGAACAGGGAGGATGTGTGCCTTCCAGTGTGATGTGCGGTGCACAAGGTGAGGCATGTCAGTCTGAAGATTTTTATTCCATCAACATTTTCGTTTTCATCACAGACTTATTAGGTATTAATGTGTTTATTTTTAGGGAAATAAATGAATGAACAAGGAGTGTGTGGCATTTTACTTTTAACTGTAACTCCCCAGAAAGACAGGAGATGCGTCCACCCATCTGCCTTAGCCGTGCACCCCAGATTTCCAGCCAGGCCGAGGCCACCCACACTGCACCTGTGGTCACACGGTTCTCCCTCAGCAAGTTCCACGACTGCAATCTGTGACCCCCTGACAGGGGCTACTGAGAGCAAGCTCGCTTTGTGGCAGGGGTAGCAGCAGACGGGAAGCTGTGCCAGATTTCCTTGTTTCCTCCCACCCGGGAGGAACTAGGACAGAGAGCCACAAACCTCAGCAGATCCCCGCATGAGACGGGGGAGACCCTCGGTCAGTGAAAGCAACAGTAGAAAGAACACTCCATCTCCTGACGGGCCTGGAGGGTCTTCCACACCATCGTTAATGAAAGTTTATGAAAGTTTGCACAGGCATCATCCTCTGTTACTGAAGCTTCAAACTCATTCATGTCTCTGTGTTGCATCCGTGCACCCCACATTAAATTATTCAGCTGATTTTTCAGCATTCTTCCCCATTTGTTCTTTCTAAAATAACTAACTGGGCATCAACTAAGATTGATGCCTTCCTTATTACCAAGCAGCATTACTATCGTGTGCATTTTGGCTCACATGCATGGGCTTTGGTCAGTGCAAAACCCATCTTAAACCACCATGATCACAGTTCACTTTAGATAATGCATCTCTGCGTTAAAGGCATGAGCAGGAGTGCTTTGGATTGGATTATCCAAAACACTTTTGAATAATTAGACCGGCTCTTTGTGTCGTGTGCCCAGTGGAAAGTTCATTTCTATGCTGCTCTGATAAGGAAATGAACTTGGAAATGCCTATAAATGCATTCTGCGTCAGTGACAACTGACTAACTGACTGTGTCGTTGTAATACGGCCCTTTATTTTTTGCTACCAGAAATGTCCATATTTAGAGGAGATGATGGATTGCTAAATGTTTGTAAGACAAACTGAATGTAGACATTGAAGTTTGCTACTTTGTGTTCAGTGTCTGGGATGAGTGGGAGGAAAGAGATACTGTAGATATATCTATTATGTCAGAGATTTTGATGTGCAAATAAGTAGAGCAGAAGCCGAGCTGAGAGTGACCAGCTGTGACACACCTGTCAAAAAAGAGAATTTATGGTCCCAAATTTAACTCAGATCTAAAAATCCAAATGAGGTTGTTACATACACATTTATTAATTTTTTAAACAAACCATTAAAAAATTTAATTTATTTGGGTTTAGCTGGGATTTTCAACTTTATGTATATATACAATAATATGCAATTATGTTTTTCAGGAGTAATCTGGTTGAGGGTATCGATGCTGATTACATCAGTACCTGCCTTTTTCACACAGAGGATGCTCCACTGTGCCCCATATTCAGATTGGGAGACATAGTCAAACTGTCAGGCTTCAGTTTTGAAACAATAGCCAAAGTGGTGAGTTTTCTGCATGATATTCCTGAATAAGCAGGTCCATTCTTACCTTTTAAATGTTTCTTTAGTTACAGTTTCTGCAAATAATACGTTTGCTTGTACCCTGCAGGGAGGAGCCATTGGTATAGTAGTTGACTGGACCTGTAATTTTGATGTAGATGTTAAACGCTGTAAACCAAAGTACAACTTTCACGGCCTGTACGGAAACCCAGCCGAGACGGATAAGGCAAGAGCATCAGTGGGCTACAACTTCAGGTGTGTTATCAGAGTTTTATAGGGTATTAAGTGCCTCACATTCTTAAGAGATATGCTTATTGGGTTTCTTATAGGGTCCCAAAGTAAACAGCACATAACCAGGCCACATTTTATTGTTTTAATCATGGAGAATTCTACTGTATAAACCACAATTCCAATGAAGTTGGGGCTGTGTAAAACAAATAAAAAATAGAATACAATGGTTTCCAAACCCTTTTCAACCTATATTCAATTGAATACATGACAAAGACAAGATATTTAATGTTCAAACTGATAAACTATTGGTTATTTATTTATTTATTTTTTCAAATATTCACTCATTTTGATGCCTGTAACACGTTCCAAAAAAGCTGTTACAGGAGCACGTTTACCACTGTGTTACATCACCTTTCCTTTATCAACACTCATTAAGCATTTAGGAACTGAGGACTCTAATTGTTGAAGCTTTGTAGGTGGAATTCTTTCCAATTCTTGCTTGATTTACAACTTCAGTTTCTCAACCATCTCCGTTTTTTCTGTTTCCAACATGGTGTGCTTCATCATGTGCTACACATTTTCAAATATGTTAACTGACAATGGTTTTCTGAAGTGCTCCTGAGAGCACGTGCTACGTAATGCCCTTGACAGAATGATGTTGGTCTTTGATATAGTGCTGCCTGAGGGATCGAAGGTCACGGGCATTCAGCGTTGGTTTTTGGCCTTGTTGCTTACGTGCAGAAATTTCTCCAGATTCTCTGAATCTTTTGATCCAGACGTCACATTTGGACTGCAGATGAGAAAATCCCTGAAGTCCTTACAACTGTACACTGAAAAACATTGTTCTTAAACTGATGGACTATTTGCCCATGCAGATGTTCAGAAAGTGGAAAGCCTCACCCCATCCTTGCTTTTATTTATTTACAGTGGTGTAAAAAAGTGTTTGCCCCCTTCCTGATTTCAAATTTTTTTGTATGTTTGTCACACCTAAATGTTTCAGATCATCAAACAAATTTAAATATTAGACAAAGATAATACAAGTAAACACAAAATGCAGTTTTTAAATGAAGGTGTTTATTATTTAGGGGAAAAAAAATCCAAACCTACATGACCCTGTCTGAAAAAGTGATTACCCTCTAAACCTAATAACTGGTTGGGCCACCCTTAGCAGCAACAACTGCAATAAAGCTTTTGCGATAACTGGCAATGAGTCTTTTACAGCGCTAGGGAGAATTTTGGCCCACTCATCTTTGCAGAATTGTTGTAATTCAGCCACATTGGAGGGTTTTTGAGCATGAACCACCTTTTTAAGGTCATGCCACAGCATTTCAAACGGATTCAGGTCAGGACTTTGACTAGGCCACTCCAAAGTCTTCATTTTGTTTTTCTTAAGCCATTCATAGGTGCTGGTGTGTTTTAGATCGTTGTCCTGCTGCAGAACCCAAGTGCGCTTCAGCTTGAGGTCACGAACAGATGGCCGGACATTTTCCTTCAGGATTTTTTGGTAGACAGCAGAATTCATATTCCATTTACCACAGCAAGTCTTCCAGGTCCTGAAGCAGCAAAACAGCCCTAGACCATCACACTACCACCACCATATTTTACTGTTGGTATGATGTTCCTTTTCTGAAATGCTGTGTTACTTTTACGCCGGATGTAATGGAACACACGCCTCCCAAAAAGTTCAACTTTTGTCTTGTCAGTCCACAGAGTATTTTCCCAAAAGTCTTGGGGATCATCAAGATGTTTCCTGGCAAAACTGAGATGAGTCTTTATGTTTGTTTTGCTCAGCAGTGGTTTTCGTCTCGGAACTCTGTCGTGCAGGCCATTTTTGCCCAGTCTCTTTCTTATGGTGGAGTCATGAAAACTGACCTTAACTGAAGCAAGTAAGGCCTGCAGTTCTTTGAATGTTGTTGTGGGGTCTTTTGTGACGTCTTGGATGAGTCGTCGCTGCGCTCTTGGGGTAATTTTGGTCGACTGGCCACTCCTGGGAAGGTTCACCACTGTTCCATGTTTTCACCATTTGTGGATAATGGCTTTCACTGTGGTTTGTTGGAGTCCCAAAGCTTTAGAAATGGCTTTATAACCTTTTCCAGACTGATAGATCTCAATTACTTTATTTGTTCCTGAATTTCCTTGGATTGCAGCATGATGTCTAGCTTTTGAGGATCTTTTGGTCCACTTCACTTTGTCAGGCAGGTCCTATTTAAATGATTTCTTGATTGAGAACAGGTGTGGGAGTAATCAGGCCTGGGCGTGGCTAGAGAAATTGAACTCAGCTTTCCAAAGATGTGATAAACCATAGTTAATTTATGTTTTAATCTCTTGCACTCCGGTGTACCGCGGGCGGACACGTCTCTGCGTCCTAGAGCGCACGAGGGCGCTGCGTCCTAGAGCGCACTGAAAAAAAAAAGCTGCATTTCCGTTCTTCCACTACAGACACAGCCGCGAACAGAAAGTCAAAGGAGTGCTTTGATTGGTTTAGATGTGATTGACCTCTCATTCGACTAATAAGAGCCTTGAATTGGGTTTCTGAAACCTTGAAGAACCAATGACTGAAAACCTAGCAAGAAGGACCCGCCTACCAACGGCTGCAAATACAGCCAGCCAATTGAAGCACAGAAGTTCGAAAGCTGTTTTGTGTGAGGCTGGGTGACACACAAGCGTTCACCAGTCTTTTTTTCTGAGTACTGTTCTTATTTGTTTTGAAAAATCGCTCGGCAAAACCGCAATCATGGAAGCGCAAAACCGCAATAATGGAATTATGGTTTGACCGGGTCGTGTGACCAGAACCACGAGTCCGTAACAAGCGGACCAGCGTCATGTTTGTCTGACAATGAGGAAGAGAAGTTCGCCAGCGACTTTGCTGTTGTGGACAGGTAAGTGTTATAAGCTAAATTATTCTTTATCCCTGAAAATTGTAATCCAAATGACTTTTGACCGATCGGTAAATTACAACTGTGCATTATCGCAGCGGTCCGGGTCCGTCATGTTGCGAACGCCCCCCCCCCCCCGATACTCTTCTGTAGCGGATTGCAGATATATTGCAGATATTTTAGTGCAACTGTGCGTAATAGACCGCGGCGCACTTTCACCGCTTTCCGTCATGTAGCGATGGGCGATGTCCGTCCTCTGTAGCGGGGGGTGGGGGGTGGGAGTTGTTATCTTCTACATTACAGTTATTCTAGTATAATTTTTAGTGCACTGTAGGTTATTTTTTCTTGTAAAAACAAAGCCACACATTTTTTACGTGGCATGCTTCTTCGTGTGTGGGGGCTTGTTTGTTCATTCATTCATTCATGAATGAATAAACAACCCCCCCCCACACACACACACACACAGCCCTTCACCTTTCATTAAAGCCCAAGATGAAGCTTCTATATTGAATCATTCAAAAGTTACAGACGTTTTTTCCAAACTGTGCCATTTGGCACAATTTGGCACAGTTCAAAAACGCCTGGGAACAACCTAAGAAAAAAGCTGTGTAATATATTCATTTTTTGTGGTATTGTTACAAAATTTTGACCTCAGCTGGATAACACTTGGTTCTACATTTCAGTTGCATTTTCCAGCCAGTATCTGAAGCTGTGTGTTATTTGCAAGCATTTGTATCCAAAAAAACACCCAGGCGAAATTTATTTTCTTCAAGTTCAGTATGTTTAGATGACTGTTACTCAGTGGCAGGAGCACTTAGAGAGATTATGACTGTTTTGCCAAAAAATTCAATGTGTTTTCTTTCAAATGAGACCAACCCCATGAAGATGCTGCAAAGGGTTGAAGAACAGCTTTTGATTTACGTTGGGTACGTTATTTTTTGGCGTTTTAAGGGAAATTGACCAGAGTGCAAGGGGATAATGGGGGGGGGGGGATCACTTTTTCACACAAGGCCATGTAGGTTTGGATTTTTTTTTTTACCCTTAATAATGAACACCTTTCTTTAAAAACTGCATTTTGTGTTTACTTGTGTTATCTTTGTCTCATATTTAAATTTGTTTGATGATCTGAAACATTTAAGTGTGACAAACATGCAAAAAAATGAGAAATCTGGAGGGGGGCAAACACTTTCACACCACTGTATTTAACCTTTATTCTACCAGGGATAAACCAATTGAGGTGAATATCTGTTTTACAGTGGTGTCCTGGCCAAGATGGCAGCACTTA
Organism: Pholidichthys leucotaenia; assembly: GCA_020510985.1. Classification (NCBI taxonomy): domain Eukaryota; kingdom Metazoa; phylum Chordata; class Actinopteri; order Cichliformes; family Pholidichthyidae; genus Pholidichthys; species Pholidichthys leucotaenia. The sequence continues at coordinate 208,326,029 of CM035839.1, forward strand.
TAAAAACAACCAATTACAAAACAACACAGAGGTTAAAAACTTATAAATTTTTATATTTATGTTTTTTAAATTTATATATATATATATATATATATATATATATATATATATATATATATATATATATATATATATATATATATATATATACAGTACACTACCGTTCAAAAGTTTGGGGTCACTTAGAAATTTCCTTATTTTTGAAAGAAAAGCACTTTTTTTCAATGAAGATAACTTTAAACTAATCAGAAATACACTATATACATTGCTAATGTGGTAAATGACTATTCTAGCTGCAAATGTCTGGTTTTTGGTGCAATATCTACATAGGTGTATAGAGGCCCATTTCCAGCAACTATCACTCCAGTGTTCTAATGGTACAATGTGTTTGCTCATTGCGTCAGAAGGCTAATGGATGATTAGAAAACCCTTGTGCAATCATGTTAGGTCTGCAATGCTGTAATTGCTGCAAATGGAGGATTCTTTGACAAAAGCAAAGTTTGAAGGAAAAAATTATTATTTCAAATACAAATCATTATTTCTAACCTTGTCAATGTCTTGACTATATTTTCTATTCATTTTACAACTCATGGTGGTAAATAAGTGTGACTTTTCATGGAAAACACAAAATAATTGTCTGGGTGACCCCAAACTTTTGAACGGTAGTATATATATATATATATATATATATATATATATATATATATATATATATATATATATATATAATTTAATAAATATATTTTATTTATAAATAACAATTTAAGTTTTACACAATGTCCCAACTTCACTGGAATTGGGGTTTTTATGTCCACAACATATAATTAATTTTTATGTTGTTTGTGCGTAAGGTACTGTAAATCCAAGGATCTGCTCCTGTACATGCATCACTGTGGTTGGAGATGTGCTTTGAGGTTTTTTTTTTTCATTTCCAGAGATAAATTTTAAATTTTGATATTCTGAATGACATACAGCAGTGACGGGCAGTCAGGGGAGGCAGGTGAGGCAGACAATCACAATAGATGGCTGCGTAGTACTGTTGCCTGTTATGCCCACAAACCTGGCAATGACGACAGATGAGGATGCTGTCGTTTAACTCAACTTTATTACAAGAGTAGTAGTACAAGCACATGCAATGATACACTCTCTGTAACCGGCTGCCAGCTCACTCTCACAACTCCAACCTAACAACCACACCATGAGATGGTGGACCGCCCTATATATCGTGACGTGGTGATGTCAGCCGCAGGTCGCGTACCACTCCTAATACCCACACATTCATACACTACATGTATCACAGAAACATGCCAAGAATATATGAACTTATTTCACATGGAATGCACATATAAACATTAAACATGGCATATGAAAGGTATGATACTTCTCAAACAAAATAATACGTTATTAATATCAATAATAATGTAGATAATATGGAATTTTTCTATCAGTTCTTATTCAGGTAAGTATGCAATTACTTGTTTTATATTTCAAAGAACCTTCTTTTTTATATACATAAATTGTAAAGAACACTCTTCTTTTATTACTTAACCTCTTGCACTCTGGGCAATTTTCCTAAAAATGCCAAAAAATAACGTGCCCAAAGTAAATCGAAAGCTGTTCTTCAACCCTTTGCAGCATCTTCATGGGGTTGGTCTCATTTAAAAGAAAACACTTTGAATTTTTTGGCAAAAAAAACATAATCTCTCTACGTGCTCCGGCCACTGAGTTACAGTCATCTAAACATACTGAACTTGAAGAAAAAAAATTTGGACACAGTGTTTTTTTGGATACAAATGCTTGTAAATAACACACAGCTGTCCGATCCGGCTGGAAAATGCAACAGAAATGTAGAACCAAGTGTTATCCAGCTGAGATCCAAATTTGGAAACAATACCACAAAAAATGAATATTTTACACAGCTTTGTTCTCAGGCTGTTCCCAGGCGTTTTGGAACTGTGCCAAATGGCACAGTTTGGAAAAACATCTGTAACTTTTGAATAATTCAATGTAGAAGCTTCATTTTAGGCTCAAAGGAAAGGTCACACTCAGGGCTGTGTCTGTGTGTGTGTGTGGGGGGGTCGTCCCCCCCCCCCCCCGCTACCAAGGACCGAGTTCAGCCCTCGCTACATGACGGATTACACTCGTTGCATGTTTCCACAGCAACGCTGTCACAGCGGCTCCCCCCCCCCCCGCTACTGTGTGTGTGTGTGGGGGGGTTGTCCCCCCCCCCCCTCCACTCGCTACAGAGGATGGACTTCGGCCATCGCTACACAACGGATTAGCCTTATGTGGTGATGTAGGACAGCAGTGCAATCACCGCGCCCCCCCCCCCCCTCGCTGCAGAAGAATAGCGGGGGTGGGGGGGGCGTTCACAGCCTGTACACTGCGAGCAACCCCTTGTACCGCGGCGCACGAACTTCAGACTTCGTGAACCGCACAGCTGTAATTTACTGATTGGTCAAAAGTCATTTTGGATTACAATTTTCAGGGATAGAGAATAATTTAGCTTATAACACCTTACCTCTTCACAGAGGAGTCTTGGCGAACTTCTCTACCTCATTGTCAGACGAACGCGACGCTGGTCCGCTCTGGTTCTGGTCTCGCGACTCGATCAAAACATAATTCCATTATTGCGGTTTTGTGCTTCCATGATTGCGGTTTTTGGCGAACGATTTTTCAAAACAAATAACAGTAGTAATTAAAAAAAGACTGGTGTGTGTCACTCAGCCTTCGTCGTCAGCCTCCGTCGGTCTATGACCATGGAAGAAAACATAACGTCTACTCTGCTGGAACCAATACAAAATAAGCACCGCCTGGGGCCGAACATGCCGATCCACGAATGGCACTCCCTGTCACACAGGTTGCATTTGTGGATGGTCTCCATGCTGCTGGGTCTGTGGGGCTCTTCCTGTGTCCTTTTTTGATCCGCTCCAGCAGTCAGTCTTCACCCAGCCTTAAAAAAAAAACAGCTCACAAACTTCTCTGCTTCAGTTGGCTCACTGCATTCAAAGCGTTGGGAGGCGGGTCCTCCTTCCTAGGTTTTCATTCATTGGCTCTTCAAGGTTTCAGAAACCCAATTCAAGGCTCTTATTAGTCGAATGAGAGGTCAATCAGATGAACTAATCTGTTCGCGGCTGTGTTTGCAGCTTTTTTTTTTCAGTGGCGCTTGGAGGCCACACCACCTACACCACCACCATCAATATCCTTATCATGCGTCGTGCGCCCTCGTGCGCCCTAAGACGCAGAGACTTGCCCGCCCGCGGAACAACGGAGTGCAAGAGGTTAAAGAACACATGTTTTATGAAGAACACTCTTGTTTGTTGTTTTTAAACATAGAACACCAAAACCAACCTAAGGGCTAGGGTCTACGGGTAGACCACTGTGAGACCCAACACGGCTGGTTGGGTTATTCTGCCACCATCTCAGCCGTGCTCCTACCTGAACAGTCTTTTTTTTTTTTCAAACAGTCTTCCACAAGGAAAGCAGTTCTGCCTGAGGGGCTTTGTAGCGGGCCCATGGAGGATGCATCCCTGGAGCTGTCGGACCCCCGGGACCGGGGCCAATCTTCATGACGCTGGGGCCCAGGTCCCACACTGCGGCAGCTGACTCCCGCAAAGCCTCGCTGTCTGGAGCAGCCACCTGGACACGCTGTAGTTGGTTTGAGCGCTGAGCCGAACCGTCTGTCAGCCGAAAGCACACTGATCCCAGTTTTGCCACGATCCTTAGCGGCGCCCGTTGTCTCAACTGTGGCCTAGTCAGTCGTCGTCCCGGTTTCTCGCCGGTGCGAACCTGAACCCAGTCCATAACTTGGAGCGGCGCCTTGCTCAGTTTCATGCGTTGTTGTGCTCTCGGTGGCTCTGCGTGTTTGTCCAGCTTGGGACGTCCGTCGTGCTGTGGCGGTTCCGTTGTCACCGTATTTGTTGCATACCTTTCACCCGTCAGCTTGGTCATAACCTCCATAGCTTGTTGAATGTGGGTACGGAAGCATTTCAGTTTCTCCTCTCTCCCGTCTGAAGTGCTCTGTTGTACTGCGTCGTGAGCTGTGTTTGTGCCCGGTTGTTGTTGCTGCACTTCGGGGCTCTCTGCGTGCTCGGTCTCCCTCTCTTGGGGCTCCGGCTCTGGCCGAGCGAGGGATGGAGGCGAGTCCAGCCGCTGCCCCCCTCCCGGGCGGCTCTCTTCCTGAGAATGCGGGGTGAATGGTGTGGTGTCGGCGTCATTTTGAAATACCTCGTCGGTGTCGTTCTTCATAGGCATGGGCTCCTTCTCCTTGTTGCCCATCTCACCATAGCTGGTTGGGATTTATACAGTCATGCGAAAAAATTAGGACACCCCATTAAATATTCAGTTCTTTATTAATAAATGTTCACATATCTATGACTAACCTTGTTTTTGTTTTTATTTGCATTTTTTAACATTTATTTTAGCCATTTTAAGTGGGAATGAATGTGGGGTTGTCCTAAAAAAGATGGGGGGTGTCCTAATTTATTCCCCACTATTAGTTTAGAATTACATTTTACAGAAAATTTGAAAAAAAAGTCTTTAATTCATTTTTAATTGTTTAGTTGTATTCCATGAATCTCCCAGTATTTTTAACATTGATATTAAATATCCATATGTTCAAATATGTTAAAAAACACAGGCTTTTACAGGGTGTCCTAATTTTTTCACATGACTATACAGAAAGCAGGACAGCCACAATTCAAACAACAGAAAATAACACTGCCACCAACATAATCACAGATAGCAAATCATACACGTCTTCCCTTATATCAGCGTCATATCAATGCTAGGCTAACAACATCCTCTGGTTATTTAGCCTCATCAGTAAAGTAAATGATTACCATGGTGTTGAGCAATATCCCTAAGAAGTAGCTTCACACTGAAATATAAACTTTGTTTTAAATTGCTAACGGGCCTCAGAGAACTGACTAAGTGGAGGTTCTCTGGTCAGGTGGAGCATGGGAAGGGGAGCGGTCTGGATCGGTATAACAGCCATAGCACAGTGATGGGTGCTAACTGAAAGCAGGGTTTTGTTTTAGTGACACAGGGAAACGTAACCTAAAGAGCTGTACTGGCTTCTGCCAGAGTGTATAAATGAGGATTTAATAATTTTACTGTCATCACATGATCCAAAACCTACAGACATACCATATTAGGGGCAGTGGTAGGGATGCTAGGGATGTGGACTGGTGAGTAAAAGGTCGCCGGTTCAACCCCTGGACAGGCAGGATCAGATGTGGGTGGGACAGATAACAAATCGGTGTCTGCCCCACCCTCCTTAACCCCACTGTGGTGCACTTGAGCAAGGCCCTTAACCCCAACTGCTCAGTTCAGAGCGGCTCAGTGGCCACGGTTCAGTCTGTGGTTGTACTGGGCAGCTTCCAGGTGTGAATGTGGACAGGGTGTCCTTGAAAAAGAGAGGCTGCTGCTCAATGGAACTCCCTTGTATAAATAAAGGTTTTAAAAAAAATGCTGAATAAGACCACTAAAGATTTTGTATTTAGTTATTAATCCGAACAGTGAGTGTGTGATGGTCACTGTGGAATTATATCACGGTGCTGATTGTTGTCTCTCTGTGAAGTCAACGAAATCAATAACAATTTGAATCAACTGAAAAAAATGCTTCAACAACATTACAGGACAGTGTTAAGACTGATTATTTAAATGCATTTAAGTAAATGTTCTCCCCGTGTCTGCGTGGGTTTACTCCGGGTACTCCGGTTTCCTCCCACAGGCCAAAGACATGCAAGTTAGGTGAACTGGCATCAGCTGGGGAGTCTAAATTGTCCTTAGGTATGAATGTGAGAGCGAATGGTTGTCTGTCTCTCTGTGTGTTGGCCCTGTGACGGACTGGTGATCTGTTCAGGGTGTACCCTGCCTCTCGCTCAAAGACGCTGGGATAGGCTCCAGCGCCCCCCTGCGACCCGAAAAGTATTAAGCAGTAGAAGATGGATGGATGGATGGAAAATGGCGTTGTTCAATTGCAGATATTATATGGAGATGTTCATCTTGTTTCTCTGTAGGTATGCAAAGCATTATATGGACGGAGAGATTAAAAAAAGAACACTTCTCAAAGTCTTTGGCATCAGGCTTGATATCATTGTCCAGTCGCTGGTAAGTAAGATTAAATTTTAGCCTATTTTTGTTTACTTGAGGAATAATCAAAGGATGTTTTACACCTCTGACAACATGTCTATCGCAGGCACGGAAATTTGACATCATCCCAACACTGACAGCAATAGGTTCCGGAGTGGGAATTTTTGGAGTGGTATGTCATAGCCTGACATTATAACTCTAAAAATTCCACATCATTTATATGAATTATCAAATGTTCTGATTTTCTCCTTCCAGGCAACGGTAGTATGTGATCTGGTGCTTCTGTATTTGCTACCAAAAAGAGAATTTTACAAGAATATGAAATTTAAATACACAGACACACATATGCAGCAGGTAAGTACGTCACTGAAATTAAGCTGATATCAGTTTTTGACACAAGATGGCAGCATAGCAGCTTTTAAATATACTGGCCACACAGCCGCGCACCGGGCAGTAGAGATGCATCCCCCTGGTAATCTTTTGGATGCATTTCAGCTTAATATTGCATCCTCACTAGCACACATCAGGTCATTACTGTTTATTCCCATAATATTTGGCACCTCTCTCCCACACAGTTTCACTCTCATCTGAAATAGACAAAACCCTTTTTTCTTTAACAGCAGGACAATGAGTCTCTGGGTTTGGACACAGGTGCCTATTACTCCCTTGAAGAAAATGCAAAACAAGCCCAAGGCACTGACAAGTCCAAAGTGAGCGCATAGACTGCACAGTTAATCTTTATGATTGATGGTTTCATGATGAAAACTTTGGTGACTTCTAAACACTTCTTACTGTGTGACTGACTTCTGTCTTCCAGGATCCTGAATCAGAGGCAGCCAGCACAGAAACTGAGGTATCAAAGGTATTTTTTTTTTTTTTAGTATTGAGCATTTTTAATAATACTAAGTATTTTTTATATAATTTTTTTAAATAATGTCTGTTACATTTTGTATAATGTTTGGTTTATGTGCCATTCTTGTTCAGAAGTGACCTGTGAGACAACAGGCCAGAGGTCGAGCCACTTCTGAAGGTATACTGCACTGGAACCCTGCCATGAGCTCCACAAGAAAACAGCCCCTCACACTCTATGGACTACTGAGAAGGAAAGGGCCCAGTCAGAAGGCAGTGCTCTGTGTGTCCTGCATTTCTTTCTGATCCGCAGAAACATTCTCCCACTCTTCAAGCCATCCTGAGTGATGGTGACTCACTGTTGTGCGGAGCCATGTTGCTTAGCCCAGCTGTGTGTACTCGTTTGGGTGTAACTGTTTGCTTGTTTTCATAATTTGGATTTGACACCCCTGTAACTTCTTAATCCTTCTCCATATTTGCGCAGATGAATGAAAAAAAAAAAACAAACCTTGTCAGTGCACAAGTCACCCATTACCTTGTTCAGCCAATGTCTTTGTCATCATAGAACATTTAACACTTAATGTGTGGCTGGATGTGCCACTGTGAGAGTGAGTCATTCCCTGTATGCACCCACCTGATTAAATATTAAAGTCAAATAAGATGTACTGTATTATGCCTTTTCTTTGTTAAATAGTAACAGTGAAGCTCAATGGCTCAGGATTCTTTTATTGTCCTTGACTAAGGTATGTCTGCATACAAAAAGCATGCAAAATAGCTTGTATATACAAAGGTACATATTTACATTGTAACAAATGCATTCCATATACAGATGTGCCATGCTTCTGTTTTCCTGGCTTGACACCAGTGAGTCAGTACAACATTCCTAAGACGACACAAGACAAGGATGAAGAAAAACACGGAGACAGCAGGCACCTTGGACACATACACACTGAGACAGGCACATAAGATATTCAGCAGTGATGCAAGAGTCCCCACGCTCCCACAGAACTGAAACTAATATGAAATTATTCTGGCCAATTCCTTCCTGTGCCACAGCTGCGGTAGCTGCACTGTCGCCTTTTCTTACGGTCTACATCACAGCAGTAATGACACAAACCTACAAAGAGTGTATGTATAGTCTGCAAGTGCCAGTGTTATTTGAGCCTTTGTACACAGGAAAATCACCTACAGGTAAAAGCTGCAATCATTGCAATGCAACACAAGACAATTGGGTGCCTTTGGAAAAGAGGAAAAGATATACACAGGTGACCACTAGATTACAGCACAGCAACTCACCCTTGGCCTGGGGATCCTGGGTTCGATCCCAGCCCCCGACCAGCAGTGATCTGTGTGGAGTCTGCATGTTCTCCCCGTGTCTGTGTGGGTTTACTCCGGGATTTCTCCGGTTTTCTCCCACATGCCAAAAACATGCAAGTTAGGTTAATTAGCATCAAACTGGGGATTCTAAATTGCCCTTAGGTGTGACTGTGAGAGTGAATGGTTGTCTGTCTCTCTGTGTTGGCCCTGCGATGGACTGGCAATCTGTCCAGGGTGTACCCTGCCTCTCGCCCAAAGATGCTGGGATAGGCTCCAGCCCCCCGCGACCCCAAAAGGATTAAGCGGAAGAAGATGAATGAATGAATGAGTGAATGAATATGCTGTATAGCCAACATACTGTACAAAGTATTGACAAGGCTTTACTGCAGTGCCTACCAGCCTTTTCATATATACAGTCATGAAAAAATTAGGACACCCCATTAAATATTCAGTTCTTTATTAATAAATGTTCACATATCTATGTCTAACCTTGTTTTTGTTTTTATTTGCATTCTTTAACATTTATTTTAGCCATTTTAAGTGGGAATGAATGTGGGGGGTGTCCTAATTTATTCCTAACTATTTGTTTAGAATTACATTTTACAGAAAATTTTAAAAAAAGTCTTTAATTCATTTTTATTTGTTTAGTTGTATTCCATGAATCTCCCAGTACTTTTTACATTGATATTAAATATCCATATGTTCAAATATGTAAAAAAAAAAAAACACACAGGCTTATACAGGGTGTCCTAATTTTCACATGACTGTACACACACACACACACACACACACCCTTTGAGTGTGTGTGTGTTTTTCCAGACCTGAATCCCATAGAAACCTATGGGATCAGCTGAGTCACCGTGTAGAGGCTCGTACCCCTGCACCCCACAACCTCAATGACCTGAGGGCTGCCCTTCAAGAAGAGTGGAATGCCATGCCTCAGCAGACAATAAGTCGACTTGTGAACAGCATGGGACGTCGTTGTCAAGCTGTAATTGATGCTTAAGGGCACATAAGTTATTGAGACACTGACATTTTTTGCTGTTGTATACCCACCACTGTTGTTGGCTTTTGTTTCAATAAATTGTTCGAGAAGAGGAAATCACCATTGCATGCTTCTACTTAAATGCTCTACTTTCATGATATAACTGTAGCATTGTGGCGCAGATATTGAGTTCATATCTCCCCACAAATGTATGACTGTATGTGTATTGGGGACTCCATGTCTGGTGGGACAAAAGAGGTCTGGACCTGCAGAGATCTACAGGAGATGACAAGTAGGTATGAGTTTTGGCCTTTGTCTCCGAGAGGACGTCCCAGGAAGGTTCCCGGACCATCGAGGGATAAGAGACAATAGTGAGACATGAGAGAGTGCATTGTGACTGAGACTATGTGCCATGTAATTATATGTTTGCTTAAGTAACATGTGACCGAGGGTTGTGGCTCCAGCAGAGTATAAGAATGTGGTATTTGATTGCTCAGTCTCTTTTCCTGCCTAGAGATTGATAGAGCATGTGTTCACTCAATAAAGTTGACTGTGAGAAATAAACTCAGCCTCATTCTTGAACGCATTCTCTACACTGGTGACCCTACGACTAAGTATGGACGAACTTCATACAGCAGACTCATCAGGAGCCAACCAGGCTAGCGCAGCTACCGCAGTCCAGCTGCCCGAATTCTGACAGCACAGCCCACGTGCCTGGTTCAACACGGTCGAGGCGCAGTTTCACCTCCGGAGAATTTCAGCAGATGCAACAAAATTCTACCATGTGGTAGCAAAGCTGGACAGCCTCACAGCACAGCGGGTGGAGAGCCTGACTAACCATCCACCAGAGGTCGACAAGTACGGCGCATTGAAAGCCACGCTCATCCGTGCTTTCACCCCCTCGCTGGAAGAGCGGGCAGAGAAGCTCCTGATGTTGACCGAAGGCGAGGCAGACAGGCCTGCTGACCTGATGGCGAGGATGCTGAGTCTGAGAGGCGAGGACAATGACGGCTTTATCTTCACCCATCTTTTCCTCAGGACACTACCGTCAGCGGTGAGAGTCACCCTGGCCAACTTGCAGCTGCTGACCAACCGAGATTACCACGAGCTGGGCCACAAGGCACAGCGACTCGTCGACGCCCATAGACGGCACACGGCCACGATGGCGGCAGCAGAGCTGAGCGCAACGCCCGGAGACGGCAGGGGGCCAGAGGCTACAACACCAGATGCACTGACGTCGGCAGCGGCGGAGACCAGGAGACGCGGGGCGCGCGACGCCCTCTGCTTTTATCATCGACGCTTCGCCGAGAGGGCACGCAAATGCATCCCCCCGTGCCAGTTCAAGCACTCGGGAAACGCCAGGCCAGAGAGTCGGTAGCAGCTGCTGCTCTCGGCGAGAAGAATAAGCTGCTCTACCTCACGGATGGGAAATCAGGGAGGCAGTTCCTGGTGGATACGGGCTCCCAGTTGAGTTTCATCACACCCCTCCACGCTGATCAGTTGGCGCCTTCCAGCGGACCCCAGGTGTTGGCGGCGAATGGTTCGACGATCAAGACCTTCGGGGAGAAGACCCTCCCCCTGTCTTTTCACGGTCGGACATTTGAGTGGACCTTCGTCGTGGCAGCAGTCAGTCATAACATGTTAGGTGCTGATTTTTTGTGCTCGAATGGTTTATTGGTTGATCTTGCTAATAGACGTCTGGTTAATGCACATGTCTTTTCACAGCATTTCCTGCACAGCCCGGGTGGTCCCGCCTATTGCACAGTCCAACCTCACAGCTGTGGGTGGTAAGTTTCAAACACTACTCACTCAGTTTCCAGCACTTACAGTCCCAATGTTTTCGGTGTCAGTGGCTAAACATGGGGTGGAGCACTTTATAACTACTACCGGTCCCCCCGTTTTTGCAAAAGCTTGGCGCTTGGACCCAGCTAAGCTCGCCATAGCGCGCGAGGAATTCGCCAACCTTGAAAAACTGGGCATCATTAGACGCTCTAACAGCCCCTGGGCATCACCACTACATATGTTCCCCAAGGCTGATGGCTCGTGGCGGTCTTGCGGTGATTTCCGCAGGTTGAATAACGCTTCAGCTCACGACCGCTACCCGATTCCGCACATCCAGGATTTTTCGGTACATTTAGCGGGGGCGTGTATTTTTTCCAAAATAGATTTGGTGCGCGGGTACCATCAAGTCCCAGTCCGCGCTCAGGACATACCCAAAACAGCGGTAATAACTCCTTTTGGGCTTTTCGAGTTTTTGCGTATGCCGTTTGGACTCAAGGGGGCTGCGCAGACGTTCCAGCGCATGATGGATGCAGTTCTTCGCGACCTCCCTTTCGTGTTCGTCTACTTGGATGATATTTTAGTAGCCAGCACGTCCAAAGACGAACATGAAAGCCACCTCACAGTGGTTTTTCTGAGGCTGGCAGAGCACGGGTTAATAATTAATCCAGCGAAGTGCCAGTTTGGGGTTGCGCAAATCGATTTTTTGGGGCATCGCGTTTCACCAGAAGGAGCGGTCCCTCTGCCCGATAAAGTACGTGCAATAACGGATTTTCCCAAACCTCAGACGGTCAAAGCATTGCAGGAATTTTTGGGAATGGTTAATTTTTATAACCGCTTCCTCCCAGGCGCAGCGCAGCTCATGCAACCATTGTACGCGGCACTTAAAAAGCAAAAACCCACGAATAAGATCGAGTGGTCCCCGGAGCGGGAGCGCGCATTCTCCCAGGTCAAATCAGCCCTGGCGAACGCCGTTTTGTCGGCACACCTGGTGCCAACGGCACGTATGGCGCTCACCACGGACGCTTCTGATTTAGCGGTGGGGGCGGTCATTGAACAGTTCGTGGCGGGGAGCTGGCAACCCCTCGCGTTTTTCAGCAAAACCTTGCGCGATAACAAGCGGAAGTACAGCGCGTTCGACAGGGAGCTTTTGGCCCGGCATTTGGCCACCTGCCATTTCCAGTTCTGGCTCGAGGGGCGCCGTTTTACCGTGTTTGTGGACCATAAGCCGTTAACGTTTGCGATGGCCAAGATTTCAGAGCCTTGGTCAGGCTGGCAACAAAGACAGCTGGCTGCGATATCAGAGTTCACCACCGATATTCAGCATGTCGCGGGCAAACATAATGTGGTGGCAGACTGTCTTTCGCGTGCAGTAGCAGCGCCAAGCCCCGTGGAGGCAGGCTCGGCAGCCGTGACCGCGGGCCAAATCTGTGGCGCAGAAGCACTCGCAGCCCCGGTCCACGTTGGTTTAGATCACGCAGCCATGGCCGCGGAGCAGGCTGACGACGCGGATGTGCGCGCGCTCCAGTCTGGACCAACAGGGTTAAGGCTGGAGCACAGGGTGCTGCAGGTAGGTATGCCGCCTCTAATCTGCAATGTCTCCACCGGGCGGCCTCGCCCCGTAGTTCCGGCTGCATGGCGCCGCCGCGTTTTCGACTCAATCCATTCTCTGGCGCACCCAGGGGTGCGCGCATCGATTAAAATGGTGGGAGAGAAATTTGTTTGGCCGGGGTTGCGTAAACAGGTCAAAGAATGGGCAGCAGCCTGCGTAGCGTGTCAACGAGCCAAAATACACAAACACACTAGGGCTCCCTTGGAACCTTTTCACATCCCGGCTAAACGTTTTGATCATGTGCATGTCGACTTGGTGGGCCCCCTTCCGTTGTCGCAGGGGTGCACACACCTTTTGACGATGGTAGATCGCACCACGCGTTGGCCGGAAGTGGTCCCTCTAGCGTCAACTACGGTGGCAGATGTTGCACGCGCATTTTTAATGGCTTGGGTCGCGCGTTTTGGAGTCCCCAATTCGTTTCTGAACTCTGGTCATCTATGGCCCACAGCCTGGGGGTGAAGATCCACCGCACTACCGCGTATAACCCTCAGGCTAACGGTTTGTGCGAATGCTTTCATAGGTCATTGAAAGCAGCCCTCAGACCGTCTCTCACGGATACAAATTGGGTGGATAAACTTCCGTGGGTTTTATTGGGGTTGCGTTCTGCACCTAAGGAGGATTTGCAAGCCTCCCCAGCTGAATTAGTTTTTGCTCAACCCCTCCATTTGCCGGGGGATTTCCTCCCTGACAACCCCGCACCAAATTGCCCCCCCACTCAGCTGTTGCAGAGCGGCACAGGATCAGACACCCTCCCTGGCCCAGTGCATCACAGTTTTCCACGCGTTTTTGGGCCAATAGCTTTAAAGAATGCGGAGTTTGTTTTTGTTAGACATGATGCTCAAAGACCAGGTTTGCGACCCCCTTACGACGGGCCTTTCAGAGTGTTGGAAACAAGAGAGAAACAATTTTTGCTTGATTTGGGAGACAGAAAAGAGTTGATTTGCATTAACAGACTCAAACCCGCCTTTGTTCTGGCTGATGAACACGTGCAGTTGGCCAGGGCCCCCCGCCGTGGCAGGCCGCCGAAAAGGCATTGTTCGTTGCCACCACAGAGATGTACTAACAAGACTGTTTCACAGATGCAGGGAGCCGCTGCAGAAGGAACAAAGCCGGCTTACAGCAGATTTGGCAGGAGGTTTAAACCCAAGCAATTGGGGGATTGATTTGTGTTATGTTGTGATGTTTCTGCCATACAGCTCTGATTAGATTTTGTCCCTGAATAGACGTTTGGGGGGGGGGGGGTTATGTGGCGCAGATATTGAGTTCATATCTCCCCACAAATGTATGACTGTATGTGTATTGGGGACTCCACGTTTGGTGGGACAAAAGAGGTCTGGACCTGCAGAGATCTACAGGAGATGACGAGTAGGTGTGAGTTTTGGCCTTTGTCTCGGAGAGGACATCCCAGGAAGATTCCCGGACCATCAAGGGATAAGAGACAATAGTGAGACATGAGAGAGTGCATTGTGACTGAGACTATGTGCCATGTAATTATATGTTTGCTTACGTAACATGTGACCGAGGGTTGTGGCTCCAGCAGAGTATAAGAATGTGGTATTTGATTGCTCAGTCTCTTTTCCTGCCTAGAGATTGATAGAGCATGTGTTCACTCAATAAAGTTGACTCTAAGAAATAAACTCAGCCTCATTCTTAAACGCATTCTCTACAGCATGAACTTTTTACATTTTCCATAAATTTCACCCGAAAGCCAAATATCCCTAACTTTTTGTGAGTAGTGTATATATATTATGTATATATTTCCAGTCCAGTCTGTTGCTGATCACAACACCCAGGTATTTGTAGTCCTCCACTACCCCCACATTGTCCCTCCAATCCGCAACGGCAATCTGCAATCCACTGTCATGTATCTGAGCTCATGTTTTTACTGAGCTCAGACCCTCACTTTTTTCCTAAGTATTGTATGTCTGATTAGTTTGATTTTGTTAGCTTCCTGTATATATTTTGGGGTTTGTTTACATTTGGGCCTTCCCTTTTCCCAGATACTCCCTCTAACTACTCACAGTCTGCTCCTCTCTCAGCTCAGCTGTAAGCCTTTGGTCTAATTAGTTTACCTGCTCACTCAGTGACTCACACCTGCAGCTCATTCACTTCTGTGTATTTAAGCACTGCCTACTCACTGTGTTATTGCGGCAATATTGGATCAACGACTGATCATTCTACTTCCCTCAGCCTCTGAGGTGTCTTTAACTTCTCCAGAGCGCTCCCTGCTCTGAGGCTCATTCTGTAAGTTATTCTTGTTTGCATTTTTGTATTGTTGGCATTATTTTGAACTTTCTGTTATTTCTGTTAATAAATGTCACCATATTTGTTAACAACTTATTTATATTTTACATTATTTTACATAATTTTACATTATTTGTTAATAAATGTGCACCTGCTGCAGCAGAAAACATCGCCCACCGGGATGACAGGCAAGTGCCACTAATTCCTCCCTCAATTTATGATTATATGTCTTGCCTGATTTCCAGTAGGGAGACTCAGGAAATGCAGTCCCCTGAGTTCTCCCCACCTGCTGCACTAAACTATTCCTCACCTGCCCTCTCCGTGTCTCTTCCATCTGTCCCTGAGTGTCCGCTGGTCCCAGAACTGAGCCGCCGGATGATGGAGGAGCCTGTGGCCCTGGAGGACCCAATTCCAGTGCCAGCACGGAGCCAACCCCCAGCTTCCACGCTGGAAGAGCCACCAGCGTGGGTTATGTTGCCTGGGGAGATGAGGACTGCAACCACCATCATGCCTCCACAGCAGAGTTCGAGACCGAGCTGGACCTCCAGAGGACCGAGCCCGAGTTGACATCATTGCATGGATCGATGGAGTCCTAGATGGCGGTGGAGCTTGAGCTCAGGCAAGTGCTCTCTTTTGTCTTCCTCTTATCTGTTTTAGAGCAATCTTGCCTGGCTCTTGGTGAGGAGAGCCAGGTGCAGCTGCCCGCTGCACCTGAGCTCGCCTCGCTGGGCTCCACCACTGCCGGTGACCCTGATCCCCCTTTTCTATGTGTGTCCGAGCTCTCCTCCAGGGTCACTGGGAATGATCCAGCACAGCCAGAAGTCTCCATGGGTCCAGGCTCACCGCCTGAGGTTGCTAGGGGTCCAGGCTCCCCCGGCGGAGGTTATCACGGGTGCTCCATCCCAGCCCAGGACCTCCATGGGTGCAGCTCCTCCTCTGCCTTAGGCTGTCATCTGGGTTCCTCCTCGGTCTGAGCCCCCGTGGGTGCTGTGTCCTGGTCAGGGATCCTCGTGGGTGCTGCACCCCAGCATTAATCCTACGTGGGTGCTACGTTCCAGCTTGGGTCCACCATGGGCGCTACGCCCCAGCCCGGGGTCCACCGAGGGTTCAGCATGGGCCCAACCCGGGGTCTACCAAGGGTGTTGCAGTGCTCCAGCCCGGAGCCACCGAGGGTGCTGCAGTGCTCCAGCCCGGAGCCACCGAGGGTGCTGCAGTGCTCCAGCCCAGAGCCACTGCGGGTGCTGCAATGCTCCAGCCCAGAGCCACTGCGGGTGCAGCTATGTCCCAGTCCGGAACCCCCATGGGTGCAACCATTCCTCAGCCCAAGACCATCGAGGGCGTCATGGTCCCCCTTCCTCCTCTGCCATACGCTGTCATGGTCCCCCTTCCTCAACCATCAGACACCGTTGTGGTCTCCCCCCTCCGGCCCTGCTTCGCATCATTGGGTCTCCCCATGGGGGAGCCACCTCCTGGGTCACCCCTCCGTTCGTGGTGGTTGAAGAACTCAGGCCAGCCGCCCGATAGACTGAGCCACTGGGTTGGGTGGCCTATGTTCTCCGGCAGGCCACCCGACTCATACCACCTGGCCATCCAGCTGGTCTGGGTCTTCAGTCGGCCACCCGAACTGTTTGGTTCTCTTGTCTAGAGGGGCCCAGTGGCCTGGTGTTGCACAGGTGCGGGTCATGAGCGGGTTTGTGTTTCTCTCCTAGCATGTTTCCCCCACCTCCCACCAGGGGTGGTTTTGTGATGTACCTCTTTCTCTCGGGGGGGGGGGGGGGTCTTTTGGGTGTTACCTGGGGGTGTCTGGATTCCACCCCTTAAAGGGGGGGGGGGGCTCCGTCATGTGTCTAAGCTCATGTTTTCACTGAGCTCAGACCCTCACTTTTTTCCTAAGTATTGTATGTCTGATTAGTTTGATTTTGTTAGTTTCCTGTATATATTTTGGGGTTTGTTTATATTTGGACCTCCCCTTTTCCCAGATACTCCCTCTAACTGCTCACAGTCTGCTCCTGCCTCAGTTCAGCTGTAAGCCGTTGGTCTAATTAGGTTACCTGCTCACTCAGTGACTCATACCTACAGCTCATTCACGTCTGTGTATTTAAGCACTGCCTATTCACTGTGCAATTGCGGCAATAAGATAAGCCTTTATTAGTCCCACAACGGGGAAATTCCAGGATTGCGGCAATATTGGATCAACTACTGATTATTCCACTTCGTCCAGCCTCTGAGGTGTCTTTAACTTCTCCAGAGCACTCCCTGCTCTGAGGCTTATTCTGTAAGTTATTCTTGTTTGCATTTTTGTATTGTTGGCACTATTTTTGAACTTTGTTATTTTTGTTAATAAATGTCACAAACTCAATTCAGCGCCTGGGTCTGCCTTCCTGCCCCATAGGGACGTTTATGACATCTACAACCACTTTTGTCCATGTTATGGAAAATTTAAAGGTGCAGTGTGTAGAATTTTGGATGATCTTTTAACAAAAATTTAAATAATCATCTATGAAAATGTTTTCAATAGTTACACGCACAAACACACTTTCAGCTGCTCCCCCTATAGGAGTCACCACAGTGGATCATGGGTCTGCATATGTGATTTGGCAAGGATGCCCTTCCTGATGCAACCCCCTCCCCATTTACCTGGTTTTGTTGCCCCACCCCCACTGCCGAGAAGCCAACTTTCATTTCCCCTATTCTAGCTATGTTGAGCACCAAGCTAGAAGGCGGAAAGTACTATTTTTACCTGGGTGGGGCTTGAATCGACCTCCCAGCTGTGGGAACAGAAGCTCTACACTAGGCCAACATAATGTATATGTATATATATATTATTATATATACATCAGTGGTCATGTTAACCCAGAAATCTCCTTCATTGATGGATCCTTTTTAGTAGTGACGGAAAATTTTTTAAGGCTGTGACGGATTATGATTTAACTCCTCCCTTTAATTCCTTGTAATTTTTGAGCTTTATCTGTCTGACTTGGATTCAGTTTTACCGAGAAAATCAACTATCTTTGCCCCTGCTAGTATCAATCCTGTTTTACCTTCCAAGCCAGGATATGTAAGCATGGAGGTTTGTCCACTACACCCAGAAATTCTGGAAACTGCTGTTGCTGTGTGCACTCAGCCTTCTACAGCTGCTCTGACCCAGCACAAACTGGGATGAATCTGGTAAGAATAAACAGATAAAACTTTTATCCAAAGAAAATTTCTTCTCCCCTCTGGGAATTGTTTTTCTCTGCGTGAATGAAATTAACCCCCTTCTTTGACATTTATGTTAATAGTTTTAGTATATAGATGCTGTCTACATCTCAAGGGATGGTCAAATTTGCATTTGTATACCACAAGCTTTTTGATCACATCTGTCGTGTAAATAGACTGGTTGGTTTGAGATCCACATCACTAACAAAGTCACTGCAATAACTGTCAACATCAAGTTACAGTGTATGGAACACATTCATAGTATAAAAATTAAACAGAATAGTAAATTTCTGAACATATTTACCTGTTTCTTTAATGCATGATCATTGCACCAACATGAATTTATCACTACAATACATAAAAGTGTGTAAAACTTTGAGACTTATATTAACTGAAACAGAAAATCAAAACCAAAGCATTTTAAACTTTAAGGGTACTGTGCTTCCCACCATACGCCAGTGCTTTTGCTAGTTTCTGTCAGCACATTGTTTTCTACACTTTGGATCATGCTGTCTAATTACCAGTAGAGAGTGCACTGGCTTTGCGCTGGGAGGTAAAGGCTCACTTCAAAGAGGTATGGTGGTGCACAAACTCATGTGCATCGGTAATATGGTGCATTTTATGACAATGCACTTTTGATCAGGAAAAAGGTTTACCGTTGTAGTCTATAAATTAAGTATTACTGAATCAATTTTTTTTAGGGGAATAAATGAATGAACAGGGAGCATGTGTGTGTTCTGGTGTGGATGTGGCACACAGGGGAGGTGGTGGGAAGATTTTTATTCCATCCATATGTTTATTTTCATCACAGACTTATTAGACAATGTGTTTATTTTTAAGGGAATGAATGATCAGCAGGGAGTGTGCCACATTTTACTTTTCACTAACTTCCAGGACAGACAAGCGGTGCGGCCTCTGATCATGTCTGGACAGACCCATGGTTCGGTGCCCTCTTGGAAATGCCCATCAACATGCCCCACCCCTCAGACAACTGATTATGGACTGCATCCTTGTAATATGGTCCCATATATGTTTCAGAATGATGTAGAAAAGGTCCGTTCTCCTGTGTAAAAGATAAATTGTGTAAGCTTCACAAAGTAGTCCTGGCTGTCGTTCCAGCAGCTGTGTGGTCAGCTCCTGAAGGATCATGATTAGAACTGGCCTCTGAAGAAATAAAACACAAAAAAGGCTTTGTAAATTACATGAAATTATACTGGTAAATATCATATAGAGGCTCTCCAGCTTTTAATTACATATATTTAAAAAATATATATAAAAACTGGAGATTTTTTTAATATAATGATATGATTCAGTAGCATTACTGTAGTTTTTTCTGACAGTGACTTGGTAAGTTCCAATAAGTAGACCACAGACTGGCTGTGTAAATATCGCTTTGTTTTTCAAGTCTGTTTTGTTAATATCAACCAGCTCTATACAGTATAAACATGTTTTCTATACAAACCTCCATCACTTATCAGCTTTTCCCTGGAATACATAAGCAGGTAACTAACTTTAGCTTTTACTTAGCTACCACAGTATAAAACAAACAGTAAACGTTTCCTTGATACAATATATAACAAAAATATAATTGTTTACATTCAAAAAGACAATACAATTTTATAACATTCACCGAGAGTGTAGTGATCGCTGGAAAGAAGGCCCCTGGATCCACTAACAGCTGAAGACATGTTTGCCGATTTATGTTTAGAAGAGTTTTGGCACCTGATGGCCACAGTCGTCCACAAACGTTCATGGGAGCAGAGGGGTGTGTGAAGGGCATTTTAGATTGTTGTAAGAACTGACCACTAGATGTCACTGAATCTCACACACTGCATTTTTAAGTAGGGAAACTGGCTTTTAGCTTTGAACCATCTGTCCCGACATATTTTTACAGCTTCACAAGCGATTGTTGTTCCACGACCTTGGTTACAACTGACCTCTATTAGGAGAGATCAAATTCTGACTGAAAAATGAAAATGGTTTGGAGAAAAATAACAGCTTATTTTACAAAAGGTAACCATTTCATTTTGCTTGAGATAAAAAAAGACCCATTCATCCAAAGCAAACTTCTGCAGAATCACAATGTGATGAAAAGCATGAATGAAGATTTTTTTGGGGAACGTGCTGGATTCAGGGCCTTTAAAATAATTTTATAGTTTTTTGGTTTTTTTTCATGTTCTAAAGTTTTTCATATCCTGCACTATTGGTTGATAATACATGTATGAGACGTAGCTGTCTTAATTTTACTAACGAGGTATTAGCATCTCAGTTACTTCCACATGAGAGATTTTCCTGTTTCTTATGAGGCAGAAGAAAATGTGAAGAAGAAAACTGGTGAAGCAGTGACTGGACTGTTGCACTGAGTTTCTCTATTCCAGAGCTAATAACTGTGACTTTTTCCTACCAGTTTTCTTTTTATTAGTCCCACAGGGGAATACAGGCATGAAATTAAAGTAAATGGGGCTGGTTGAAATTTAAGACCCTGAAGTCCTTTTTATGAATGAAAAAAAGCAAACAAAACTTCCTCTTGCACAAGTTGATTTAATTTTTCCGCAAGAGTGTTCACTGATGCTTAGTTGGGTCACTAATATTATTCATGCTTTGAAATCATGAGAATGCTGTTTACCGATATGTCCTGAATCTGACTTATAGCTATACCTGATGAACTTAAAATTTTTCAAATTTTAATCACATTATAAAGCATAAAGCCCATCTATTAAATATAAGGAACAGAGCTCAGACCAAGAGCAGAGAACAGAAACACAGGACAGTGAAATGACCCCAAATGTGAAAACAATCATACATCACTTCACTTGGAAAGCCAAATGTGTTCAAGCACAGCAAAGCCATCGCAATCGCCCACAGATGGCTGGCTTTTCTTCTCCTCCTGTCAGAGTAGTTTTCCAGACTGAATCTCTGAAGGCATCACAGGAACAACTTTGATATCCAATCTCAAAAGGTAATGATGGCATAGATGTGACTGAAGGTGAGTGTGACAAAAACGCAGCAGTCTCCTCAAGGCGTCACCATACAAAATTAACATGACTGATCACTGACCAGATTTGAAAGCCCTGCAATTCACTGAGGAGACAATGCAGTCATTTACTCAAGTCTCAGGATAATAAGGTGATGATGAGCCCTAATTATTCACCATGCATAATGGTGGAGTAATCTTTCTTTTCTTCACATTACAGTTTAAGGCCCACTGTCAAACACGTTCTCGTCTTTTTCCACAACATTAATTGACCCAGAGTTCCTCTCATTGGTTCACAGATGCCAGTCACAACAGTAAGACAAGATAATCTCCACAGGGAGAGAGGGACAGATTGAGGGAAAATGTGGGGTAGCAAAAGGCAGTCTGTGGAAATGTATGCGGATGAATGTGTGAGGGCACAGTGGTCCAAGCGAAGGGATGTAAAGACAGCAGAGTTTACGACAAAGGTCCGTTCACCGCTGTGTTTTTAAGACTCAAGAAGAAGTCTCGTCCTCATGCAAGTCCTCCAGATCTCCTTCCCTGGGTCCATCTCCCGTGCTGGTCTTTCTGGAAGGACAAAGGAGAGGACAAATGGGGAAAAAGTTCTCATGAGCCGTTAGGGTTGCAGTCTTAGCACTAGAAGCACTGAGAAGCCATTCTTTGATAAACGAATAGTGAGAAAGGACAGAATGTCTTATCGGTGTAACACAGCAGTGGAGACATGATAGGAGGAGCCATCACTCCTCATGATGGGGACAAAGCGACAGATCAGGGGCTCTAAGATAATGGTGATAACTGGAGCAGTGGCTGGAAGATGTGTGGGGACAGAGTGCTGTACTGCTTTGCATGTTACCTGAGTGAGGATTGACGCTTATAAGAGGGCCGGAAGGGCCACGAGTCCCTGCAGCAAAGTGGAAGAAAAGACGAGAAGTCACAGGTGATAGAGCAAAGGCAAGCTCGCTGGCGGTGGGGCTGAAGGGGACGTTATTAAGAAGTTAATCAACCAATATGATCACAATAAATTTTAATTGGCTTTTTGATAAATATATCCCCCTTATTCCTGGAGGTGCTGCTGCAGAAACA
Organism: Pholidichthys leucotaenia; assembly: GCA_020510985.1. Lineage (NCBI taxonomy): Eukaryota > Metazoa > Chordata > Actinopteri > Cichliformes > Pholidichthyidae > Pholidichthys > Pholidichthys leucotaenia. The sequence continues at coordinate 208,348,166 of CM035839.1, forward strand.
ATTAGGGGACAACTTCTGCTTCCAGGCGGAAGCAGTGTTTAAGCAGTCAGCAGTGGTGGAGTAACGGGTCATTTAAAACGAAATTTTTGAAAATTTTTTGACTTTGATTTAATGTACAGCTCACATACTGTAGGTGTTTTGCAGTCAAGTGGCAGTTAGTTTCCACGCCTCTTGGTTTTGTATTTTATAACGTCTGTGTAGTTCTGGGACTTGTGCTGTTCATGGTTGTTCTTAGAATCAAGAAAAGTTAAATTTGTGGCTTCAACCGCATCAGACCTACACCAAAAACTAAGAAGGATTGGGGGTACAGGACAGACACAAGATCACCAGATATATTATTACATGTATCAATGTCACAGATCTGACATTTATGTGTTTATATATACAGTACTCACAAAAAGTTAGGGATATTGGGCTTTCGGGTGAAATTTCAGGATGCACCTAAAATGTACTATAACCTTTACAGGTGAACTTAATTTGACCTTCTCTAAACTTTTGAATGCACACGTCCAACTGTTCAATGTTTCAGTACTTTTTGCAAAACTTGCTGGTCTCTAACAAGGTGCTTAACAGCAAAATTCACAACAAGTGTTTGATCCATGAATCGACCAATAAATTTTCTGGTTCAATTAGAATTGGTATTTAAACAGTCCTCTTCATCAACCTGTTCACATTTTGACATCATAAGACCAAGACGACACCTACCAATTGATGAACAGTACCTCACCATTGTGAGGCTTCAAACAGGATGTTCTCAGAGGGCAACAGCCAGTGAGCTTAGAGTGTCACAGAGTGTCATCAGCAGGTTGCAACAGAGATACAGAGAGACTGAAAGAGTCACAGAAAGGCATAGACGTGGACGTTTTTTGGCCACATCCCACGCTGATGACCGCTTCATTGTGAACAGTGTCCTACGGAACTGGATGATGAATACCACTCAACTCCAGGCACATTTAAGGGAGGTGAGAGGCACCCAAGTGTCACGTCAGGTCATTTGAAACCGTTTACATCAGCATGGTCTGCGTGCTAGATGACCTGCAAGGGTACCTGACCACACCACCAGGCATAGGCGTCATCGTCTTGCATGGGCCAGGGAGCATTTACGCTGGACAAGGGACCAGTGGGCCTCAGTGCTGTTCTCTGATGAAAGTTGATTCACAATGAGCAGAAATGATGCGGCCAAGGATGTTGGAGAAGTCAAGGAGAGCGCTATGCATCAGCCACTGTTGTCACCAGATGAGCCTTTGGTGGTGGTGGTGTTACAGTCTGGGCAGGTGTGTCTAGTCAACACAGAACTGCCCTACACCTTGTGAATGGTACAGTGACAAGCCGATGCTACCTGAATAACATCATCAATCCAGTCATTGTGCCCCTGCATGAACAACACAGGCCTAATTCCATCTTCATGGATGACAATGCACCAGCTCATCGAGGTCCTATCATTAGGACACGGCTGCTAGAGGCTGGGGTACCTCAAATGGAGTGGCCTGCACTTTCTCCAGACCTGAATCCCATAGAAAACCTATGGGATCAGCTGAGTCGCCGTGTAGAGGCTCGTAACTCTGCACCCCACAACCTCAATGACCTGAGGGCTGCCCTTCAAGAAGAGTGGAATGCCATGCCTCAGCAGACAATAAGTCGACTTGTGAACAGCATGAGATGCCGTTGTCAAGCTGTAACTGATGCTCAAGGACACACGACAAGTTTTTGAGACACTGACATTTTTGTTGTTGTATACCCACCAATGTTGTTGGCTTTTGTTTCAATAAATTGTTTGAGATGAGGAAATCACCATTGCATGCTTCTACTTAAATGCCCTACTTTCATGATATAACTGTAGCATGAACTTTTTACATTTTCCATAAATTTCACCCGAAAGCTAAATATCCCTAACTTTTTCTGAGTAGTGTATAAATGTAAATAATTAGGTCCATATACTGTATATTTGGACATTGACTCAAATTTTGTTATTTTTGCTGTTTACCAAAACATATTCAAGATACAGTTATATAATAAATGTGGCCTTAAAGTGCAGACTCTCAACTTTAAGTTGAGGGTATTCACATCAAAATTGGAGTTACTATTTAGGAACTGTAACCATCTTTATACAAAAACTCTGTATTTCAGGGACTTAAATGTAATTGGCCAACTGCCTCTAAAGCTACTTCATGGGTTATTCCCTCATTAATCCATCATCAGTCAAGCAGGTAAAATGTCTGGAGTTAATTCCAGGTGTGCCATCTACATTTGGAAGCTGTTGCTGTGAACCCACGACATGTGGTCAAAGGAGCTCTCAATGGAAGTGAAACAGACCATCTGTCATGTCCGCTGTGTAATCTCGCAGCGAACATATGAATTGATATGAGCCCAAAACGCAGGTGAAGTGAACGTATTTATTAACAGAATGGGATAACTCAAAAACACACAAAATACAGGGAAAATGATCAGTTGGGAAAACACAGTCAGGCATACAAGCGCTGAGAGTCCGAGCTCAGTTGGAAACAGGGGAAGCTCCATGCACTCCCAGGCAGAACCGGGCAGTGAAAGAAGGGCAGTTAATAATAAGGGAAGACTTACATAGGGCGTAGGAGCTCAGTGGGCTCTGGGGGTAAACAACACCGTAGTAGTCCAAGGGAAAAGAGAACCCAACAGCTTCAGGACATCAACGTAGGCAGGTGACCGTAGATGAGACTGTGCAGTGAAGACTGACGCCACAACACTGAATGCCCCCACTGTCACCCAATAAATACCAAGCAGGCTAATGGGTGACAAGTGGACGCAGGTGTGTGGCGGGAGTCTGTGTATGAGTGCGTGTGTGTGCAAGCACGTGTGTGTGTGCAAGCACGTGTGTGTGTGCAAAAACAAATGAGAAGCAACTGACAGCCGGTGAGTGTCTGGCAGAGGGAGGGGTGTGGCTGTAGACTGGCAAGGCCCAAGGCTCAGGGCTCAACCCACCAGCTGGAACCAATTAGCAAAAATCAGAAGCTACAGCCACAAATCATGGGCGGAGCTGAAACACCAGCTCCACACATGACAGAGCCACCCCCCACCCAAGGGGTGTTATCCAGACACTCACGTACCATCAAAAAAAGAACACAAAACACAGGAGAAAACCTGCCCACCCAGAAGGCCAACACAACTAACCAGGGCGGGAGGTGGGGGGAGCAGGTCAGGAGGGAATAAAACAAAGAACACCACAATACAAAGGAGCACAAAATCCCAACCCCAAAACTAAACTAACCCACCCCACCCCACCCCAAGAGTCCCATAGTTCAGGGGGCCGGCCAGAGTCCAAGACCCAGCGGGCAGCCCGTAGAACAGCATCAGGTGGTCTGCCAGGACACACGGGCCACCCGGCTAGTGAACCCAGTCTTTCGGGCAGCCTGCCCACATGATTACGCCACCAGGACTGGAAGGGCAAATGAGGCAGCGGCCTACCCGCCGGGAAACTATGAGGTGGGTGGCCGAACAGAGGAAGGGGAACCCCTGCGGTCACAGGTGGCGGAGAAAACAGGACCACGACGGTGCCCAGCAGAAGGAGGAGGAACACCCACAGGGCATCCAGAAGGGAAGGGAGGACCCTGGTGTCCCCAGACTGTCTGGCAGCATCCTCGGTGGTCACAACATGGGACTGAAACTCAGTTGTACCCGCAGTGGACCCAGGCTGGGCCATGGCTGCATCTGCGGTGGTCCCGGCCTGGGACAACGTTGCACCAGTGGTGGCCCCTTCCTGGGACCTCATTGCTCCTGCGGTGGGCCCCGACTGGTCCTGCGTTGCACCCACGATGGGCCCCGACCGACCCATGGTTGTACCCACGGTGGAGTCCCGCTGGACCCCTGCTGCACCCGCGGTGGGACCCGACTGGGTCACTGCTGACCCCAACACTGCATTAACCATGGGCCAGCTGACTCGTACGAGCACCCGAGCCAGAAGGCGATCAATTACGGGCACCCGCAGCTGGAGCAGAGCACCCACAATGACCTCCTTGGCAGGGGAGGCTGGACCCACAGTGACCTTCAGTGGCGAACCTGGATTCTCAGACCCGTCTGGCAATGTTAGACCTTCTCCGGTGACCCTGGAAGAGGACTTGGATAGGGAGAAAGAAGGGTCAGGGTCACTGGCAGCAGCGGAGCCCAGCGAGGCGAGCTCAGACGCAGCGGTTGGCTGCGCCAGGCTCTCCTCACCAAGAGCTAGGCAAAAATGCTCAATAATAGAAAGGAGGAAAACAAAAGAGAGCACTTGCCTTAGCTCAAGCTCCACCGCTGTCCAGGACTCCGACGATCTGGGCGATGTAGTCCCAGGCTCGGCCTGCTGGAGGTTCAGCTTAAGCGTAGACTCTGCTGCGGTGGCCTCCGCAGCAGGCATTATGGTTACTGCAGTCTCGATCTCCCCAGCTGCCACGATCCATGCTGGTGACTCCTCCGGCGTGGAGGCTGGGATCTGGTTCACCGTTGCTTTGGGAGGACAATCCTCCCGGACCTCTGGCTCCTTCTGGTCCTGACTGCTTGGCTCCGGTACCGGCTGGCAAACAAAGGAAGCAGAAGAAAGCAGGGAGAGGGCTGGTGAACAGTTCTTAACAGCAGCAGGTGGGGAGAGCTCAGGGGACTGCTTTCCCTGAGCCTCCCTACCGGGAATCAGGCAAGACATTTCATTATAAATAGGAGTCAAATGAAAAATAACTTGCCTGTTCTCCCGGATTAAGGTGTTGGCTGCTGCTGTCATTTGGGCGTTGTCACCCATCTGTCCGGGAAAGGTGGTGCTTGGCCCCTCCGTAGATAGTTTAGGAGCCGCCCCTCTCGCCACAGGAACGGGAGCCCCCGGTGAGGAAAGCAAGCGCCCCTCTACTGCTTGCAGATTTACCGAGGAAGGAGACCTCGCAGGCAATGTAGAGGAGGATTCTGCAGACAGGACTGCTAGGATTCAAGGATGAGAATCCACTGCGGGAATAACCAGGGTCGGTGTGGGGAGAGAAGCAGTTAGCGAGGCTGGTTTGATCTTCCAGGATTCCAGGGCTGGATGACGTTGACGCCATCGACCTGGCTGTGGCCATCTTGAAGCAGGAGATGGTGCGGAGGGAAAGATGGCTGCTGGCAGAGAAGAGTGTTTCTGTTGTGGCTTTGTGCGGAAAGCCCTTCTCCTCTGGTCAGGAAAAGCCTGTTCAAGAGCGCAGACAGTGGACAGCAGATTGGAGTATTGGGGGTAATTCCAGAGGCCACAGTGAGCACCCAGGATCCTTAACGCTCCGCTGAGGCAGCCCAATTGCTCTTCGGGGCCGAAGGCTTCATGCGCGTCCTCCAGCAGTTCCCAGATTAGCCAGACTGCCTGCTGCTCCTCTGGACTAGGATGTCATGCTCCCCATCCACTACAGCCAGTGTGGGAACGGCTTGACGAGGACTTCATGCTCTGAACGGGTATATGGGGAAAAACACACAAAAATGAAAAAATGACACGCCACTTCACCGCTTGGGCTCAATTTGGTTGTGGCGTACTGTCATGTCTGCTGCGTAATCTCACAGCGAACATATAAATTGATACAAGCCCAAAACGCAGGTGAAGTGAACATATTTATTAACAGAATGGGATAACTCAAAAACACACAAAATACAGGGAAAATGATCAGTTGGGAAAACACAGTCAGGCACACAAGCGCTGGGAGTCCAAGCTCAGTTAGAAACAGGGGAAGCCCCAAGCACTCCCAGGCGGAACCGGGCAGTGGAAAGAAAGGCAGTTAATATTAAGGGAAGACTTACATAGGGCGTCGGAGCTCAGTGGGCTCTGGGGGTAAACAACACCGTAGTAGTCCAAGAGAACCCAACAGCTTCAGGACATCAACGTAGGCAGGTGACCGTAGATGAAACTGTGCAGTGAAGACTGACGCCACGACACTGAATGCCCCCACTGTCACCCAATAAATACCAAGCAGGCTAATGGGTGACAAGTGGACGCAGGTGTGTGGCGGGAGTCTGTGTATGAGTGTGTGTGTGTGCAAGCATGTGTGTGTGTGTGTGTGTGTGTAGAAACAAATGAGAAACAACTGACAGCCGGTGAGTGTCTGGCAGAGGGAGGGGTGTGGCTATAGACTGGCGAGGCCCAAGGCTCAGGGCTCAACCTGCCAGCTGGAACCAATTAGCAAAAATCAGAAGCTACAACCACAAGTCATGGGTGGAGCTGAAACACCAGCTCCACACATGACACCATCCTCAGACTGAAAAGAGAAATTCATCAGAGAGATGACGTGTAACGGAGTAGCCCCGTCACCAATTGCGGGAGCACACACACACACACACACACCTGTGTAGGTACCATATACTGCACACACACCTTGGTCTGTCAGCAAATGCAGCAATAAATAAGCTGATATTTATATGGACCCACACATACCGAATTAAGGCAGTGAAGTCCGACATAGAACTGTCGGATGCCAACACACAGTGTACACACACGCAGAGCTGTGCAAAAAAACCACTTATCCAATTTTCTATAAGCACACAGAAAGGCCGAATCTCATTCTTGCAGATTTGTTGACTTTAGGCACGTTCACGTGAAGTGAAGGGCTGATCCAATCTGAAATTAGGAAGTGGCTGACTGCTCACTCGCTAACTTCATGAGCCCTTACGTTAAGTCAGCATACTATGCTGACTTAACGTAAGGGAATCACCCACAGTTCAGAGCACCATGCCGGGGTTTCTCAAGGAAAAGCTCCTGATTCGCCACCTGTTCATCACTGAGCACCCCTTCACCTCGGCTCCACCCCACAAAAAACAAAACAAAACAAAACAAAACACACAAACACAGAAGCATGGAAAGAACAACTCCAAACATCACTAAAAAGAAGATGTTTACATGTAAGTATAATGTAGCTCATTGTTCTGCAGTGTGTCTATAGTTGCATAATAAAACATTTTTTATTTACAAACAGGGAGCAATGAACAAACATTACAGTTTATTGAGCTTTGTACTGAACATGACTCCAAATTCACGAGCCACAGAAACGCATCTGCCCAAGATTTCAAGTAAGTATTCAGCTTGTATATTGATAGATTATTGATTATGATTATTTAGTAAGCCAGTGGATGATTATAACTAAGAGTTTAAGATACTGCATTTAACACATATTGTATAAATAAAGGATAAATGAATAAAAAACAAATATACTATAGTGTAGACATTATCAACTATTTTGTGTAATCGTCATAAAAAAGTAAAATTATTTTTTCATAATTACCTCTCTTTCACTCTGTAAGGCTGGTGCCTGCAAGATATTTAGATCAGGAAACTGATTCCTTCTGTTCCTAGGCCTTGAAGATAATATCATTCTTAAAATAAAAAGTCCGAATCCCACAATACTAAGCAGCATGTTTGTCACACCCCGTTGTCAAGGGTGACATGTCATAAAGTGTCCGATTCCTTTTATACCATTTCAAGCCCTCGCAGACTCACACACTCACACACTACTAATGGCTGCTGCCTACTGTAAGTCTACAAGGGCTCAGGGCTTGAGGGCTTAGGGAGGATATTGAGATTCGGCCAATGTGTCTCACTATTTGGATTTAGTGGAATATTGAGGGCGAACACTTGATATTTTTACTGGCATTCAAGGGAACGTGACATTTTTCTGTTGTCTGCTTACCTAGTGAAGGTTTCCCGAACTGTGTCTATCAAACAGTAGCGAAGCTGAATCAGCTGTTTAAATACGCTCCTGATGGCTATGCAGAGATGACATGATTATGTGGCCACAACATTTCAATGTAAAATAATATTTTCTGTGTGAGGTTATGTTTGTGCTTAATAATAGAGGGAATATTATTTTGTAAATTAATATGATGGATTATCTGTTATTTAGGGTTAGTAAGGAAATGATGAATCACTGTATTTCAGAGAATAAAGATTTCATTTGGATGATTATGTAATCATTTGAGCCTGGAGGGGAATGAGAGGGACTTGGGATAAGACCTTTTAACAAATACTGCTACACCTGTGCTCTCCCACCTTGCCACTGCATAGATAGCACAAGTTTTCCAGGTTTTCCAAGAAACCTTCATTTCCAAGAAGTACCTTCATTATTTGGAGCTAAACCTGGCAGGACCTCAGTCATCAAACTTATTATCTGTTTTAAAGATACACGTCCATTCCGACAAAAGCCATATCGTGTTCCTCAAAAGCTAGTGGGGAAGCTTCAAGAGGATATCATAACTATGCAGGAGATGGGTGTTACTGAGCCATCAAACTCAGAATGGTGTGGTCCAATGGTGACTGTCTACAAAAAGGATGGATCCTTGCAGATTTGCATCGATTTTCGGAAACTCAATTCAATCTCAGAGTTTGATGCATACCCCATGCCAAGGATCGATGACCTGCTGGAGAACACTGGGCCTGCCATGTACATTACAAGACCTGACTTGTGCAAAGGGTACTGGCAGGTACCTTTGGAACAGGCATGCAGACCCTATACAGCATTCCACACTCCTACTGGTCTCTTCCAGTTTACAACCATGCCCTTTGGCCTTCATGGAGCTCCGGCCACTTTTCAATGACTAATGGACAGGGTCCACCAGGAATGTGAAGACTACAGTGCATCCTATCTTGATGATGCAGTAGTTTTTAGTGACACCTGGGAGGAGCATCTCGAGCACCTGAGGGAAGTTTTGTGGAAAATCCACCAGGCTGGGCTTACTCTTAATATTGCAAAGTGTGAATGGGCCAAGCAAGAGACACGTTACCTTGGGTACCAGCTTGGACAAGGAGAGGTGCGGCCTCAGGTAGATAAGGTGGAAGCTATCCTCAACTGTCCTCGGCCTCGAACGAAGAACGAGGTCAGGTCTTTCCTTGGGTGAGCAGACTGGTATCAATGGTTTGTGCCCCAGTTTGCAACAATTGCAGTGCCACTGGTAGCACTGACAACTAAAGATCAGAAGAATCTTGTCATCTGGACCAGTGAGTGTGAGGAAGCTTTTAAAAGGCTAAAGTCCTGCTTGTGTTCTTCTCCGGTACTACGGAGTCCTGATTTCAGCAAGAAGTTCTTGGTCCAAGTTGATGCATCAGCGGTTGGATGTGGAGCAATCCTGGCACAGGATTGCTCCACATCCACTGAAACAAGGTATTTGATGGTGGAAAAAGAAAGCTTGGGATAAAGTGGGCTTTGGATAGCCTATGGTATTACCTGCTGGGGACTTTGACTTAGAAACTGACCATCGTGCCCTGACCTGGATAAACTCTATGAAGGATCACAACAGTCCTCTCACCCCATGGTACCTCTTCCTGCAACCCTTGAAGTTCAACATTCGACACAGATCAGGAAAAAACAACCTGGTGGCAGATTACCTGTCTAGGTTGCCATATATCGTCAACCTCAGGTACGAAGGGGATGGTGTGATGGAGCAGCCCCATCACTGATTGCGGGAGCACACACACCCGCGTAGGTACCATATACTGTGCACATACCTCGGTCTGTCAGTAACTGCAGCAATAAATAAGCTGATATTTATATGGACACACATTATACACACACATCCTAAATTAAGGCAGTAAAGGCTGACATGAACTGTTGGATACCAACACACAGCGTACACACACGCAGAGGTGTACACAAAAACCACTTATCCACATTTTCTATAAGCACACATAAAGTGTCTCACTACTTGGATTTAGTGGAATATTGAGGGTGCACACTTTACTATTTTTACTGGCAGTCAAGGGAACGTGACATTTTTCTGTTATCTGCCTATCTTGTGAAGGTTTTTCAGGCTTTGTCTATCAAACAGTAGCAAAGCCAAATCAGCTGTTTAAATACGCTCCTGATCGCTATGCGGAGATGACATCATGATCATGTGACCACAGCATTTCATTGTAAATAATATTTTCTGTATGAGGTTATGTTGCTGCTCAATAATATAGAGAATATTATTTTGTAAATTAATATGATAGATTATCTCTTATTTGGGGTTAGTAAGAAAATGATGAATCACTGTATTTCAGAGAATAACAACTTCATTTGGATGACTATGTAATCATTTGAGCCTGGTGGGAGGGGTTTATGATATATAAGCGGCCTCTTCGGAGCCAGAGAGGTTAGTGTATGGTTGGTTACAGAGGAGGTAACAACTGTTTGAAAGTTTTTAAATTTGTTTGTAAATAGAATTCCTCTTTATTGGCCACCTGTAAATGTAGTTACTGCACTTACCACAGTTTGTATTTGATGGGAGACAAGCACAATAAAATATCACCAACTCTATATATGTGACTATGCCTGGTATTTGGTTATTCTGAGGACTGAAGAAGAACCCATGTGACATGGCGGAAGTGAGTGGCCAAAACAACAGTTTGGTACATTCTGAGAAAAAAAAAAAGAGTGTACAGGATCTCAAAAAGGCCTGGATGTGCACAGAAGACAGCAGTGGTGGATGACTGCAGGGATCTTTCCATGGTGAAGAAAAACTCCTTCACAACATCCACCCAAGTGAAGAACACCCTCCAGGAAGTAGACATATCAGTATCTATTTATGAGGCTCATTAATGGTTTGCACTTTGTAGTGGACTGTCTGTATTTGCTCTCATTAATTTGTCTCTTTATGGTAGACTTAGATACTGATACACCTATGTCCTGGAGAGTATTCTTCATTTGGGTAGATGTTGTGAAGGGGTTTTTCTTTACCACACCACTGTTTTCTTTTGTGCATGTTCAGGCCTTTTTGTGCACTCTTTTTTTTCCTCAGAATGTACCAAATCATTGATTTGGCCACTTCTCAGTTTTGATTTAATCTTTTTTCAGCCTAAAGATGGTCTGTTTCACTTCCATTGAGAGCTCCTTTGACCACATATTGTGAGTTCACAGCAACAGCTTCCAAAGACCACACCTGGAATCAACACCAGACCTTTTACTTGGTTAATTGATGACAGATTAATGAGGGAATAGCCCATGCAGCCAATGACATAGCTTTTAAGTCAGTTGTCCAATTACTTTTGAGCCCCTGAAATGAGATTTTGTATAAAATGGTTGCAATTCCTAAACCATAATTACAGTTTGGATGTGGAATCTCCTCAAATTAAAGCTGAGAGTCTGCACTTTAAGCCCATATTGATTATATAACTGCATCCTGAATATATTTTGGTAAATAGTGAAAAAAACAAAACTTTTGCCATTGTCCAAATATCTATCTATCTATCTTTCATGACAAAAAAAGCTCTCACTATGGAAGACATTTTGTGTAACAGCCAATGAGGAGTGCCTTTAGATGCACAAGGGATAGCTTTTTATTTTCCAGGAGGGGGCAGTATGATTTCAAATTCCCTCTATGTCCTCTGAAAACACCTTCACCTCTAGATAATAACTCTCTTGGCAGCCTGGAGCATGACATGGGAAGTCTTGGCCTAGAAAGTGACAAAATCATCTAATAAACCTCCTCACCATGGGAGATTCATGTCTGCTCCACAACTAGCTCAGCAGTGCTTCCTCCTTATGACAAAGTCTGATCGACACCTTACACACAATAATGTCCTGGGGGTGACTGCACTAGACCTAGAGCTGTCCACAGATGCACTGGTTTACTGTGCATGAAATGATATGGTGAATGTTTTCCTCTGTGACATTTTTAATCCTCATAATAGAAAATCAAGGTTAGCCCAAGGCACAAGAGAATCTGTTTCATCCTGCTTTACCTCAACCAGTTTTGAGAACTAAAAGCAACACACAAGGGCACACATACAAGCCGTCAGCATATGATGAACAAATGAATTATGGTGCTATGGCAACACGAGGAAGCAGCAGCTGCTGCAAGAAAGGGAGCTATTTAACCTGATACAGCAGAAAAAAAGGAGACAGATACAGAATCACAATCTTTGGCAGATTCTTAAGCAGTACAGCAAGAAGATTTGGATTGTAGCTTTGTCTCTATAAGGTGAGATATGCATTTAGTTTATAGAATTGATGTCTGGAAGCTGGAGTATGTTCTTACATGAGCAAGTTGCCAGGTGCAGACATAGATCTCTCTTCACGCCTGCTCGGGCACTCAAAAGGGTTACTGAAGGAGCGCTTCCTGAGCATAGCTTTTACCAAGATCTGAAATGTACAAAACAAGAAGACGGTTACAACAGTATGTAAAAAGCTGCTTTTCATCTTTTGCAGGTGTAGTGTGCAATGAGTGGGCAGACTTCCAATTGATACTGATTTTTAGGATAAGTATGAAATTATTTCAGGGCATCATTTGGGGGGGAAAAGCCCTTTTAACAGACATTTCAGAATGTTACATTAAATGATGTAAAGAGAACCATACTCATGTACATCCTGAGGCCTTCTGTTTACATGCTGCAGAAGTTAAGGACAGTGATCTGTCATGGTTCAGGTTCAGATATGGATTTTGCACTGACTTGAGGACAAACAGTTCACTATGTTGGTTGCATCAGTTTTTCAAATTATTGTAATTACACCCATACAAATGATGCATTAAATTAATCCTCATACCCTGTTTTAAAGTAATTACACTGTTACCGTTAAGGCACAGAAGTGTCCTCTTCAAAAACACCATAAAATAGAAAATGTTATTTTTCTACTTTTTTCACAAAAATCTTTTAATCCACTTCAGTCCTGGCCACAAATTCCAAATATTTAATAAATTTAAGAATGTTAACCCTTTTCATGCCAGTGTCTGTGATGGCATCACAAATTTTTCTAAACAAACAAGCAAACAAAAACATAACACAAAAATTGTAATTTTTCATTATATTGGATAGCCCAGCCAAAACCAGGAAGCACAAAACCAGTGGGGGTAGTTTTAGTCAGGAAGGGCATCCTTCCTGATGCAACTAGAAAACAGGATTAGTGACAGCCCTGGGGGAATCAACAGGCTCTACAAAAAAGAAGACATTGATCTGACAAGAACAATCTTCAGATTCAAGACTCCTGCTGCCTTTGTTGTCCACTCTGAGAAAGCACTACAGCAGATCATTCTGGTTCACAGAGGCTGCACAGCTCTCCTAACTGGAAACCAGCCTAATAAAGACAAAAGTCCTGTACCAGCCCACTCTGAAAATAGTGTTGCCACTCCCCCACATCACCATTGATCAGACACAACTGAGCACAGTTAACCAGTTAAGATACTTGGGAGGCACCATCTCATCTGATGCCAAGTTCAACAAGGAAATTGACAGCAGGCTGACAAAAGTAAGGAATGCAATTGTGAGAATCTAAAACAAGAGTTTGAAACAAGAGGAATCTGAAGAAATGCACAAATTGATATATAGAGAACAGTTGTGCTGGCCACTCTTCTGTACAGTGCAGAGATATGGGCCATCACCTGTAGCTGCCTAAGACTCCTTGAGTGCTTCCATCAGGGTTGCCTCTTCTCTATCCTTAACCATCTGAAGTTTCGGCTGTCATAAAACATCTGCGTTACCTGCTGTCCCAGGTGCAGGTCGACGCCTGTTTCGTGATATGTCCCAACAGCACAGAAAACCCAGTTGTACCAAGCATTTCACATCACAAGATGTCAGACACATATAGCTTACTGCTTCTTCACTGGAGGACTGGAGGACTTCACCCAAACAAGCCACCTCAATCATCATTTCCAGAAATGCGAAGAAGAGAATGTAAACAAAGGCTCCATCGCAATATATATTTCCACACGGAGGAAGCGTTCGCTCCAAATTTTGCCAACTGTGATTCTAAAAAGAGATTATTTAGCTTCTGAAGGGAAATATTTACCTTTTGAGACAGCAGAAGATGGTCTGGAGTGTGTACACTTTCGTCTGCCATCAACGGAGCAGCACGTGATGACAAAGGACAATAGCGCCGGTTCGGTGGCATAATGTAACTGAAATTGAGGTGGAATAATTCATAATATACACTACCGTTCAAAAGTTTGGGGTCACCCAGACAATTATTTTGTGTTTTCCATGAAAAGTCACACTTATTTACCACCATGAGTTGTAAAATGAATAGAAAATATAGTCAAGACATTGACAAGGTTAGAAATAATGATTTGTATTTGAAATAATTTTTTCCTTCAAACTTTGTTTTCGTCAAAGAATCCTCCATTTGCAGCAATTACAGCATTGCAGACCTAACATGATTGCACAAGGGTTTTCTAATCATCCATTAGCCTTCTGATGCAGTGAGCAAACACATTGTACCATTAGAACACTGGAATGATAGTTGCTGGAAATGGGCCTCTATACACCTATGTAGATATTGCACCAAAAACCAGACATTTGCAGCTAGAATAGTCATTTACCACATTAGCAATGTATAGAGTGTATTTCTGATTAGTTTAAAGTTATCTTCATTGAAAAAAAGTGCTTTTCTTTCAAAAATAAGGAAATTTCTAAGTGACCCCAAACTTTTGAACAGTAGTGTACATGTGACAGTTTCTGGACGTGGGAGAGAAAGAGAAAATGACTGGCAGAAGATGAAATAAAGACCGTGGATGACGAAAATGGATGAATGAAGACACGACGAGCAATAGGTTTAACTGGTTTTTATCGATGTGTGTACATACTACTGATTTTCTGGTTCATATACTTTGAAGATAAGATAACAAAAAATAAAAACAAAAACAAAGACAAAAAAACCCAAAACCGACCTTTATGTAAAAATGTCCAAAGTCCACTTTTGACCGAAAGTTATGTAAATCGATACAGCTGCCATTGCATTATGCAAATTAGATGCATAAATTTACTCCTATCTCAAACTGTGGATCATATTCTACATCTTTCTAATTGACAGTAAGCCATTATCTCTTACCACTTTCAAGTTATAGCCTTTGGAATGTGATATCTAAACTGAATATTTTCTTCAAAAAAATCTTGATCACGGGGGGCGGGGGGAGGCTGACGGGCACGCCGGTGCAACTTCATCACCTACAACAAAGTCCTTGAACAAGATAGTAAGCAGTATCAAGACCAAGCTCTTAGGAACACAACTACCATGGACAGGGAACGTCTCTAGAATGGAGGATCACTGCCTTCCTACGATTGTGAGAAAGCACTACAGTTAATAACTTAATAAAAGCTGTCCTCCAGTCACCGTGACATAGGAGATCCAGAGTTATAAAGACCACCTGTGGAAGGCTCTTAGCACTTGCAATATTGGATGACCATCTGTCAAGATGTATCCCCTCTGGGGCAGAATTTCAAACAAAAAACAGGTGGCCCACGTGGCTTCCCAAAGTTCACAAGCCCACCGGACTGGAGAACAAGGCAGGTCAGGGGGCTGACCCAAATCCATGGGCCCCCAGACCGAAGTACAGGATGGATCGGGGGGCCTACCCAAGTCCATGGGCCTCCAAACCGGAATGCAGGGTGGATCCGGTGGCCTACCAATGTCCCTAGGCCACCGGATCGTAAAATGAGGTGGGTCAGGGGGCCTCCCAAAGTTCATGGGCCCCCACACCAGAGGACAAGGGGGGTCAGGGGTTGGCCAGGGTCCGCGGACCCCAGACCAACGAGCAGGGTGTGCTGGGCAGATGCTGAGGTGTGCCGACTTCAGGAAACGACGATGGTGAGTAATCAATTGTCAGGAACAGATGAAGGTGGAGGCGCACTGGCCTCAGGAACAACTGATGGAGGTGTGCTGGCATCTGGAACCGAAGATGGAGGCTCACTGACCTCAGGAACACATGGCGAAGATGTCCCAGCCCCAGGAGCAGATGGTGGAGTTGCACCGGCCTCAGAAACAAACAATGGAGGCTCACCGACCTCAGAAATAAATGGCAAGGGTGCAATGGCCTCAGGAACAGGTGACGGAAGCTCACTGGCCCCAGAAACACATGGCGAAGGTTCACTGGCTTCAGGAACGGATGGCGAAGGCTCACCGGCCTCAGGAACGGACAGCGAAGGCGCATCGGCCCCTAAAATGGACGGCAAAAGCGCACTGGCCTCTGGAACGGTGTCCATTCCACGCATGCTTGCCTGATCACTGTAATGATCAGGCGAGCATGCTCCCCCTCCCCTCCCCTCCTGTTCCTGTCTTCCCGGCTCCGGAGTATCTACTACACCTGTATGCCTGTATGATTTCACACCTGCTGCTTCTAATCACCCAGCATATTTAAGTGCCAGCGTGTGGAGAACTCATCGCGAGATAGTTAGGTTTGCCACCTGAAAAGTCTAAGCCTTTGTGTCTTGTTATCTCTCGGCTGACCTGTGTTTCACTCCCCTTGTCCTCCTGTCTCTTCAGGTTTGCTGCCACCTTTGCGGTGTGTACTCCGGGGCTGATCATGCTCGCCTGACCAAGAAGACGGCAGACGTCCACCCAGGTCACCGTCTTCCCCCCTGTCCCCCTGGTCCAAGCAGAAGTTCCCTGTCAGGCTCCTCTGCTCATTGAGTAAGAGTGCTTTCATAGTATTATTCTCCTCTTTGGGAGATTCTGTCCCTAACAACGTCTTTCTCCTCTTCTCCCATAGGCTATGTGTGCTCCAGCGGGTACCGGTTTTTGTATCTATTTAAGTGTGTGCTTTTGTGTTGTGCTTTTCCTCAGTTGTGCACTTTTATTTAGAGTTGTGTGTAGTTTTATTTTACAATTAACTGGTGAATTTTTACATCTGAGTTTGAGTGTTCATTCTGGAAGCTCTGCGTTTGAGCCTCTCTTGCCCTGAATCATGACAGACTGCCTCACCCACCATCACCAACTACATCAACTGTGTAGAGAACACCGTACCCACCAAGACCATATGGTGTTTCCCAAACAACAAACCCAAGATCAACCTTGAGATGAAATCACTGCTGAAGGAGAAGAAAAGGCTCTCCAGGACGGGAAACAAGGAGGAGCTGAAATCCATACAGAGGGAGCTAAGAAGGAAGATCAGAGAGGGGAAGGAAAGTTACAGGAAGAAGATTGAGGGCAAGCTGCAACAGAGTGACATCAGTGGTGTCTGGAGAAGCCTCAAAACCACATCTGGGCACCAGAATACATCCTCCCAGGCCACGGGGGGTAGGGAGTGAGTGAACAACCCAAACCTGTTTTTTTAACAGGTTTTACCAACCACCCTCTTCTCCGCCTGCCCACCAACCACTGCTGCCCCCACCTTCATCTAGTCCTGCTGTCCACGGCCCTCCCCCCACCCCACCTCGTACATCCCCCGCTGTTTTTTCCCCCCACAGAACAACCCCCCCCCCCAGCACAGCCCCCCTGCCCCAACCTGACCATCACGAAGACTCAGGTGAGGGCTGAGCTGAGGAAGATCAAGGTGAGGAAGGCTGCAGGTCCGGACGGCATCAGCTCGAGGCTCCTCAAGTCCTGCGCAGACCAGCTGTGTGGAATCATGGGGCACATCTTCAGTCTGAGCCTGAAGCTGGGAAGGGTTTCTTCAGCTGTGGAAAACATCCTGTGTGGTACCTGTACCGAAGACCCTGCACCCCAAGGACCTGAACAGCCACAGACTATTTTCCCTTACATCACAACTAATGAAGACCCTGGAGAGGCTGCTCCTCGCCCACTTCCGCCCCCTGGTGGGACCAGCGGTGGATCCACTTCAGTTTGTCTACCAGCATGGCATCGGGGTTTAGGATGCAGTGATCTTCCTCCTACATCGTTCCTTGTCCCACCTGGAGAAGCCTGGGAGCACCGTGAGGACCATGCTCTTTGATTTCTCCAGTGCTTTCAACACCATCCAACTAGTGATCCTGAAGGACAAGCTGCTGAGTGCAGGGGTGGACCAACACCTGTAATCGTGGATCCTGGACTACCTCACAACCGACCACAGTTTGTGAGAGCCCGAGACGGTGTGCCCGACACCATCATCTGCAGTACGGGGGGCCCCCAGGGAACAGTTTTGGCTCCTTTCCTGTTCACCCTCTACACTGCTGACTTTTCACACAACACACCACACTGGCATCTACAGAAGTTTTCTGATGACTCTGTGATCATCAGCCTCATCTCTGATGGGGATGATGCGGAATACAGAGGACTTTTGCAGGACTTTGTGGACTGGTGCCTACTGAACTGCCTCCAGATCAATGCGAGGAAAACTAAGAAACTAGTGGTGGACTGAAGCAGGCAAGGACAACCCCCCACAGTTCCAGTAAGCATCCAGGGAACAGACATTGAGATGGTGACATCCTACAAGTACCTGGGTGTTCACCTGAACAATAAACTGGACTGGTCATACAACACCAATGCGCTCTACAAGAAGGGGCAGCGCAGGCTGTTCCTCCTGAGGAGACTCAGGTCTTTTGGAGTGCAAGGGGCACTCCTGAAGACCTTCTATGATTCAGTGGTGGCATCAGCCATCACATTTGGAATGGTCTGCTGGGGCAGTGGCATCATGGCAGCCGACAGGAAGAGACTGAACAGGCTGATCAAAAAAGCTAGCTCTGTACTGGGGTGACGCCTCAACCCAGTGGAGGAGTTAGGTGAGAGAAGGATGGTGGCTAAGCTGTCATCTCTGCTGGAGTCTGAGTCTCACCCCATGCAGGACATGATGAACGCACTGAGGAGCTCATTTAGCGGTAGGATGCGT
Organism: Pholidichthys leucotaenia; assembly: GCA_020510985.1. Classification (NCBI taxonomy): domain Eukaryota; kingdom Metazoa; phylum Chordata; class Actinopteri; order Cichliformes; family Pholidichthyidae; genus Pholidichthys; species Pholidichthys leucotaenia. The sequence goes on from CM035839.1 coordinate 208,366,613, forward strand.
CATGCTGGGTGCACGACGGAGAGGTTCTGCAGGTCCTTCCTACCTACGGCTGTCAGACTTTTTAACCTAACCAGGGCTGCTTGTAGAAGTTGCATTAAATGTACTAAACGTACGAACTTTGCACAATAAAGATTGTCCCCTCCATTATACAACTAAGACAATATCAATCATTACTGACGGTGGCAACAACAATGTTGATTCAAATGCGAAATATACTCTCTGGGTACATATTCATATTCTGCAGGGTAACTTAACAAAACGTAATGCTGTTTATTCCATCTAGCTGCAATGCTCCTGCACTGTGTGTATATCTGTGTACATTTACTGCTTTGACTAACCAGTTCTTATTATCTTGTTGAGTATTGCTCTGAGTGTTGCTAGCCCTTTGCTGCTGTAATCCTGGAATTTCCCCATTGTGGGACTAATAAAGGCTTATCTTATCTTATCTTATCTTGACAGTTTCTGGGACAATTTATCATTCACCAAATTTTATTGTTACAGCCATACTGTACAAGGTAAACTTTACATGCAGTTAAATTCTATAACTACATAGTATATGTATGTTTTGTGCCATGGTGCTCTTCAGTTACTTTCACTTGTACATGTTTATATTATATGGTATCAATTCAAATTTTGTTGAAACTAGATTTTGTGTGGCATGGATGATTTATCTGATGCTGTAGATTTCGATGTAAGTGTAAAATCCTTTCATGGCTGACATGGGTGTTTTATCCCATCACACTTTTCTGTTCTAGTCATGATATGTCCATATTGTATATGTTTAAGCCTAACTTCATTATCAATATACAGTATGTGAATGTCTTATGATGACTATTGTGAATTGGATGATTCCTCTGCTGCTGTGGATTGGTAATAAATGTAGAATATATAGTTATATATGCCATACATATACTGTATGTCATGTTGACAGATTGATCTCAGTATTTCTATATTTGGACTTTTGGAGTATTTATTAGAGACTATTATCTTGACAATTATACTTACAGCGGGGAAAATAAGTCTAAACACATCACCATTTTTCTCAATAAATATATTTCTAAAAGTGGTATTGACAGGAAATTTTCACCAGATGTTGGTAACAACCCAACTAATCCATGCATACAAAGAAATATAAAAATAGATGTCACTAATTAAATTATGTGGAATAATGTGAAATGACACAGGAAAAAGCAGTGGCGGACCGTGTATTTTACAACTAGGCCTTCAGTGGTGATCTACCCGATTTAAGCACCATTCATACCAAACACCATAAAAATAGGCTATAGGGTCATCCACACAAAGCATGTTAAAGATAACTTTAACTATAAAATTATAGTTTTAAAAATCTTTACCTTTTCATTGTAGAGCTCCATTTCCCTGCGTACTCGTTCCTCTATTCTTGTTTCCCCAAAGGTTTAACAGTACCGTTGCTTGTACGTGTAAAGCTGGTGTCTCGCTGCTGCCTTGGTGAAGGCCCTGTCACACCTAGATAATTTAGGCAGCCAAAACATATGAAAAATTTGGAGAATATGCTGCCGTACGTCGAATCAGTTATGGCTAAGTTTTGTTAGAGCCTCGGAGCCTGTAATCCAAGGATACTGTTTGTTGTTAATATAGAAGTGACTGACAAATCCTTTCCTCGGCTGAGACGGGCAGATTTGCTTGACCCTGGCAACACAGATGGCTGAAATATGATTGGACAAAAAAACTCTAACATACATTACACTACTGGAAGAAGTGCAACCAAGAGAAAAGCTACAAAATGAAGAGAATAGACTATTGGGAATAATTTAATACATCCTCATGGAACAAATATAAGAATGTAGGTTGTAAATATAATTCTAGTGCATGCCTGTAGAAAGCAAGTATTCTTGTGTGAAAACAGGTAGCCCAATTAGGCTTTACATGCCCAAATGTAGGCTGTGTTTGAAAGTGGAAAACAAAGAGGTGTAGCCTATACTGTATGTAGGCGATCATACATGTTAGACTTTGACAAATATAAAGGGACTGAACACTAAGATTTATTTGATTGTGTGAATATTAATTACAGAATTAATGAAAATGAATGGGACATCCAATATTAGCGACTCTTTAAGAACCCTTGTTTACTTGTTTGTTGGACTTATTTGTGTGATCTTTTATGACTTATATTCATAAGTGTTGTATCTTGCACTTTGGGAAATGGGAGTTGTTCAGTCATCATTATAACTGTTTTAGTTTATATGTGTAATTTATAGTCTATTGTCAAGAAACTCCTGCAGTACTATAACAGGACACATTTACAAATATTTGAGACCCATTGTAATGCATCCTTTTATATTTTAACAATATTATAAGTACAAAACACTGAACATTATTATACACAGCAGAATGACCTGTTTGGTTGTAACTGTTGCATCAGTGTTCCCCATCTGTCAGTAAATAAAAAATGATTCACTTTGTTATTTGGGCAGTTGTTGTCACAGTCATCGTTTAGACAGAGCATGCATATGTGTCCACATATGATATGCAATTGATCTGGCCATTCCGCTCCACAATCATGGTGGTATTATTATTAAGTTTTAATTTTTAGATAGCCCTGTACCGGGAGGGAGGGAGGGAGGGAGGGAGGGATGGATGGGTGGGTGGATGGATGGATGGATGGATGGATAGATAGATAGATAGAGTGGTGTGAAAAAGTGTTTGCCCCCTTCCTGATTTCTCATTTTTTTTGCATGTTTGTCACACTTAAATGTTTCAGATCATCAAACAAATTTAAATATTAGACAAAGATAACACAAGTAAACACAAAATGCAGTTTTTAAATGAAGGTGTTTATTATTAAGGGAAAAAAAATCCAAACCTACATGGCCCTGTGTGAAAAAGTGATTGCCCCCTAAACCTAATAACTTCTTGGGCCACCCTTAGCAGCAACAACTGCAATCATGCATTTGCGATAAGTGGCAATGAGTCTTTTACAACACTGTGGAAGAATTTTGGCCCACTCATCTTTGCAGAATTGTTGTACTCAGCCACATTGGAGGGTTTTTGAGCATAAACCGCCTTTTAAGGTCATGCCACAGCATCTCAATTGGATTCAGGTCAGGACTTTGACTAGGCCACTCCAAAGTCTTCATTTTGTTTTTCTGGTGTGTTTTGGATCATTGTCCTGCTGCAGAACCCAAGTGTGCTTCAGCTTGAGGTCACAAACAGATGGTTGGACATTCTCCTTTAGGATTTTTTGGTAGACGGCAGAATTCATGGTTCCATTTACCACAGCAAGTCTTCCAGGTCTTGAAGCAGCAAAACAGCCCCAGACCATCACTCTACCACCACCATATTTTACTGTTGGTATGATGTTCCTTTTCTGAAATGCTGTTACTTTTATGCCAGATGTAATGGGACACACACCTTCCAGAAACTTCAACTTTTGTCTCGTCAGTCCACAGAGTATTTTCCCAAAAATCTTGGGGATCATCAAGATGTTTCCTGGCAAAACTGAGAAGAGCCTTTATGTTCCTCTTGCTCAGCGGTGGTTGTCGTCTTGGAACTCTGTCATGCAGGCCATTTTTGCCCAGTCTCTTTCTTATGGTGGAGTCATGAACACTGACCTTAACTGAGGCAAGTGTGGCCTGCAGTTCTTTGGATGTTGTTGTGGGGTCTTTTGTGACCTCTTGGATGAGTCGTCGCTGCGCTCTTAGGGTAATTTTGGTTGGCCGACCACTCCTGGGAAGGTTCACCCTGTTCCATGTTTTCGCCATTTGTGGATAATGGCTCTCACTGTGGTTTGTTGGAGTCCCAAAGCTTGAGAAATGGCTCTATAACCTTTTCCAGACTGACAGATCTCAATTACTTTCTCATTTGTTCCTGAATTTCTTTGGATCACAGCATGATGTCTAGTTTTTGAGGATCTTCTGGTCTACTTCACTTCATCAGGGAGGTCCTATTTAAGTGATTTCTTGATTGAGAACAGGTGTGGCAGTAATCAGCCCTGGGTGTGGCTAGAGAAATTTAACTCAGCTTTCCACAGATGTGATAAACCACAGTTAATTTATGTTTTAACGGGGGTGGGGGGAATCACTTTTTTTTTTTTTTTTACCCTTAATGATAAACACTGTGGTGACCCACCACACTCTGCAAGGACATTTCTCACACTCAGCAGGTCTGGAGGAAGCAGAGGACAATTTGCATACAGAAGACAGTTCACATACAGAGAGCCCCTGGGGGCAATCAGAACAATGGACTGTTGTGTATACATCCCCAGGATGAAGCAGAGGACATCCGGGCGCCAGTTGGTCATGCTAATCATGTGTATTGACTGATATGCTAATGTGCCATGCATTCTCTCTTCCTGTATCACTGTATAAAAGAGCTTGTGTGACATGTCTCAAGAGCACAGTAGTTCACAGAGCTACGATGTGTGTCTCATTTTGATGGAGGAAATAAAAACTTTGCAACCTTCCAGCTCGTCGCATATCACCTGATCTTATTCCTCCACAACACCTTCATTTAAAAACTCCATTTTGTGTTTACTTGTGTTATCTTTGTCTAATATTTAAATTTGTTTAATGATTTGAAACATTTAAGTGTGACAAACATACAAAAAAATGAGAAATCAGGAAGGGGGCAAACACTTTTTCACATCACTGCATTTGTAGTCCTCCATTACCTCTACATTCTCCCCCCTAATCTGCAATGGCTAGTCAGGAGCGCCATGTTGAAGCCACGGTGCCGCAGAGGACAGCGGTGGCACACGGGTGAAGCACAGGTGAAGTAGCAACCGAGACTCCCGTTAACTCCCGCTGGGCTTGGCTGCTGCCACCCCCCCACCCCCCCAGTGCACCGCGCACCTCATGTTCTCTACATATGGCAAATTATCCTTTAGAGCTACACAATCACAGCAACATTATAGTATGATTTTTTAAGTATTAAATCTTTAGTAGTCTCTTTTTCTGGTCAAATTTGTCACTTTTCCCTTCCTTGTTTTGTTTATGGAGCACTCTGGTGAGTGGTCGTGATGCAGCGTATTATCCAATCAGTATGGAGTCAATCCGAAACCCTGCCCACACTTCTAGAAGCCAGAGCATGAGAAAACTGAGTGGTGGCTAAACTTTTATTGATAAAAATTACATATTTTGACTGAGCAACTCCATACTCGGGGATGCACACCCTCGTAACCTCAGCAAAGCACTTTTGAGATCACTCTGATGAACGGTTTGAGAGATATGTGAGGAATGGACAGACAGGCACACAAAATTCCATATTATCCACATTACTGCTGTTATTAATAATGTATTATTATTATTATTATTATTATTATTATTATTATTAATATGTATCATGCCTTTCCTATTTCATATCTGATGTTTATATGTGCATTCCATGCAGGATAAGTTCATAGATTCCTTTATATTATTCTTCCATATTATATTTCATTTTATATGTCTGATATGATTTGTGATTCATGTATGGCCTTGAACAGTCCCAGTCTGCGTGTGAGTGTGCCTGAGTTAGCAATTTTAATCACCAGCTGTACTGATACATTTTTGGATGTCTAGTCTTGTGTGACCGAGAAGGTACTGGCTCCTTGTTTCCTGGGAGCAAAGATAAGAACTGTTATCCCCCGTCTTGCCAGATGTACTCAAGGACAGTTTCTCCATCTTCCCATGGATAACGCAGCTTTAAAGGCTAGAACAATGAATGGCTGATTCAGAGGTATGGATGGTCAGACTTGGGGCTGCCTCTGTATTTCTCCCTCATGAGGAATAAATGTACTTATATCTAAATTTTCTGCCTGATTTTTGACTCAGATTAATTATACTGAAAATTATTCTAACACAAACAGACAGAGATTTGTTGCATTTATAGACAGATGAAGTTAGGCAGTACCATACACTGAAAAACAAGCCCACACCATGATGTTCCAACCTCCAAACGTCACTGTTGGTATGGTGTTTTTGGGGTGATGTGCAGTGCAATTTCTCCTCCAATCTTAGTGTGTATTATGGCATCCAGTGAGTTTAATTTTGGTCTCATGTGACCAGACTATATTCATGGTCTGCAGTAAACTTTAAACAAGCTTCAACCTGCTTTTTCTTCTACAGTGGAGTCTTGGTTGGTGAGCATGCATACAGGACATGGCGGCTGAGTGCATTACTCATTGTTTTCTTTGAACCAATTGTACCGGGTCTTTCTGAAGCTCTCCACAAGTAGTCCTTAGCTTTTGGACAGCTCTTTGGATAATTCTTTTCACTCCTCTGTCAGAAAACCTGGGAAGAGCAGCTGATCGTGTCCGATTTATGGTGAAATGATGTTCTTTCCACTTCAGGATTATGGCCCCAGCAGTGCTCATTGGAACATTCAGAAGTTTAGAAAAGCTTCTGTAATCAGTGCCATCAATATGTTTTGCAACATGGCACACCAATTTGATGGGCAAAAAGTGCAAAAATTTTAAGCAATATCAAGTTATAGTTGTATTCTAGAGAAATTTATCTTTAATTCAAGAAAATCTGTACCTAAAATCAGTGCCAAAACACGTATCTAAAGGACTGAAAACATACAGTGCAAATGAGTTTATACAATGTTACTTGCTCATTTCACATAGTGGACATCCCAAGGCATCAGAACAAATAAATTTCTGTTGCCTTACTGTGGGGGGTGCACAGGGACCCTATCTGGCTGCTGGACTACAGCCATTTCATTGTTGAATTTCAGTTTCAGAAAGCTACGCCATTTACGCAGTTTAAAAACCTATTTTGATTTTGATGGAAATGTGTAATATAATTGAAAATTTTCAGCTATATCAAGTTATATTTTATTCTAGAGAAATTTTTCTTTAATTTAACGTATCATTTATTTGGGTTGGATTAAAACAATTTTAAAAACTGAAGAAACAAAAAGTTAGTTACTTCAACATATGTTCATTGCTGGACTGATTTTTTGTACGTAAAATGAGTGCAACAATCCATATCTGAAGGTGGTGTTAAAATGGACTGAAAAGCATAATGCAAATGAACCTATGCAGTGTTATCTGCTCATTTCACACACCTCTACCTCTCCAAGTTACAGTTGCTCCCTACCCTCACTACAGATCATATTGTCGTCTGCAAACATCATGGTCCACAGATACCTCTTTTCAACCAAAAAAGAGCCAGTGCTAGTTTGGTTCTGGTGCCTGAGCCAGTGCTTAACCAGTTCAACTGTCATGCCTCGTGAGAATCAGCTGGCTTTCGACCGACACAGAGCTAGTCAAGGCTACATCAGGGCTACGTCACTGCACAGTGTAAAGCATCTTTGCGCAACCCACAGACCAGCAAAAAAATGCGGATATACAGTGGATATAAAAAGTCTACACATCCCTGTTCAAATGCCAGGTGTTTGTGATGCAAATAAAATGAGACCAAGATAAATCATTTCAAAACGTTTTCCACCATTAATGTGACCTATAACCTGTACAACCCAACTGAAAAACAATTCCAAGGTTCCAAGGTTCCAAGGTTGTCATAGCCAGGAGCGGCACTGGGGTTAAGCTCCCAGTGCTCATAAAATGCTCCTTATGGCGTGCGTCTCGAAAAGCCTCTGACAACTAAGTCCAACTCCTAGCCTGCCCGTGTGGTTTAGTCTCTAAGCCCGGCGGAACTGCTTTTACTAATAGGAGAAGGGGCGAGGGCGGATCTCTGGCGCCTTAAAACCAGATGCTTCGGGTAGATGGTGGCTTGTCAACCTGGGAAGGTAGCCCATCTAGGGGAAGGTAAACCCTGATTTCAAACCTCCGTTGCCTTGCGGCATACCCGGTCACGGGAAAGGCTTCGGGAGTCAACCCTGAGGAAAAATCCGGAGTCGGAGCCCCTAAGGCAGTTCTATGTTGTGCTCAACATCGTTTTGGCAGCTCCTGCAACGGTGCTGGTGCCAAACTGTAGCAGCCCTGCTGTTCCTTTGGATTCATCAGTGACGTGGAGAGAGGGGACATGCTGCATGGGCAACATCTTGTCCTCCATATCTTCCTGCCCAGGCTTGAATCCTACCAATGCCCAACGCTGGAAGGTAGAACACCGGATCACTGGAGAGGACACTCCAGCTTCGCCTTTGGCGTAGACAAAACACGGGGAATGACAGTTACCGGTTATAAGCCACCGCTCAATTGGCGTAGAGTGCGGCACCAGGGGTTATTCCCGACGGTGGGAGGGATCATCGGATCTCACTGGACAGCTACCGCCCGCCTCAAGCTGGGCAGCCCCCAGCCAATAAGGTGTTGTCCCGCCACAGCTTGCTTTCCTCATTGGGTGCATGGGGATGAGGAGAAGTCCGAACAGCAGGCTGAGAACCTTCGCACCAGGCAAGACAATAAAACAAAAGAGACCAACTCTAAAACTGGGAACTTGGAACGTCCGCACTACGATGACAGGACTCGCTGCTAACCTCAAGGACATCAACGACACCAGGAAGACTGCCATCATCAATAATGAGCTGAAGAGACTGGGAGTGGATATCGCCACTCTCCAGGAAACACGGTTGGCTGACGCAGGCACACTGAGAGAGAAGGACTACATGTTCTACTGGCAGGGAAAGGGCAGTGACGAACACAGGGAACACGGAGTGGGCTTCGCAGTGAAGAACACCTTACTGAAGATGGTGGAACCGAGCAGCACTGGCTCTGCACGACTCCCCACCCTCCGCCTCAACACCACTCAAGGCCCAGTCACCCTCGTCAGTATGTATGCCCCAACACTGAAAGCCACACCAGAGGCAAAAGACAAGTTCTACGAGAATCTCGCAACAACTGTCAGGATCATCCCCAACTCTGAACAACTCATTCTCCTTGGAGACTTCAATGCCAGAGTGGGTGCTGACCACGACTCCTGGCCCTCCTGTCTTGGACCTTTTGGCGTGGGCAGAATGAATGACAACGGACAGCGGCTGCTCGAGTTCTGCACATATCACGATCTGTGCATCACAAACTCGTTCTTCAAGACCAAGCCCCAACACAAGGTTTCCTGGCAACATCCGCGCTCAAAGCACTGGCACCAGCTGGACTTGATCCTGACCAGGTGCACCTCACTGAAGAACGTGCTAATCACCCGTTCATTCCAGAGTGCAGATTGCGACACAGACCATTCATTGGTGTGTTGCAAGGTCAAGCTGCAGCTGAAGAAGTTCCATCGTGCTAGACAACCTGGAAAGGCACGGACTGACACCAGCAAGATAGCTCAACCAGAACTTGTTGAGCAGTTTGCCTCCACCTTTGAGAAGGAACTTGGTGTACCACAAGAAGGAGAATCTGCAAAGCAGAAGTGGGAAGAGCTACGAAACACCATCCACCGCACAGCCTTGGCTACCTTTGGGAGGAAGACCTCGAAGTCACAGGACTGGTCTGATGCCAAGTTGACCGAGATGACCCCTGTCATTGAAGCCAAGCACTCAGCACTTGCTGAGTACAAGAAGTACCCAAACGAGAAGAATCTCCAGATTCTCAGGGCTGCGAGAAGCAAAGTTCAGCAGACTGCTCGGCACTGTGCCAACGAGTACTGGACTCAGCTCAGCCAAGACATTCAAACCGCTGCCATAACAGGGAACATCCGTGGTATGTACGATGGCATCAAGAAAGGATGCCACTTGAGGAGCCGCACTTGGTCCGGCTCAGAGCAAGACGACCCCCCTCAAATCCTCCACTGGGGAGATGATCACAGAAAAGAACAAGCAGATGGAGAGATGGGTGGAACACTACTCCGACCTCTACTCCAGACAGAACACCGTGACACCGTCAGCCCTTGATGCCATCGACTGCCTGCCATCCATGGACGAACTTGACGCCGAGCCAACCAATGACGGCATGTGTCAACACAAAGGGTAAAGATACACTAACAGAAAAGAGATAGGTTCCTGTAGGGTGAGGACGCACAAGTTGAGGCTCCCAGTTTCGTTTCTGTTTAAAACGCAGTTAAACACAGTTTAGAGCTGGCGTTTTTGAGCTTTTTTTGTTACTACCGCTGGAAAATAAACCTGTTCGTGCCAAAAAAGGAGAAATTGCCAGAAGTAACTGGTGAAGCAATCAAGCCCCTCACCCTCAGGGAGAACAAAAGACAGAGAACCACGAGGGCCACAGCGGAGAGAGAGGACGGTGTGGGAATTTACAGCGGCAGCGCACGGGACCGAATGACGCCGGGAGAGTGACCAGCTGGCAGCGACGCCGTAGTGCTGGATGAGAGGCGATAAAACAGATAAGTAAAGGAACGTGCTCACTGTCTGTGTGTGTGGTGAATGTTTGTTAGCCACGGTGCGTTCACGGGAGGCTAAGTTGTGCTGCATTGTATGCTGTAGGTTTCCCCTGGACAACAGAAACCAAAGAGCCGCTCCTCTTCTCTCCACTTGTCACCTGCCTGCCACCTCTACTCGGCCATGGAGCATTCCCTCCTCGAGGCGTACAAGAGGGCCTTGGATGAGCCCGGACAGTTCGGTGCTTAACTTCCAGGCTAAGGAGGATGTTAGCGGGAGTTCCTGGCCGGACAGTCAGTGAATGCATCACGCTCGATTGAGGACGCTCAGGTTTTCCTCTTGTAGCGCAGGAAGTGACTCTGGTTGAAAGAATTGTATTGCTTCTTTCCCTTATGTGCTTTTTCAGGGTATTCATGCTATATATAATATTTATTGTGGGGTAGTCTCTTATCTTGGGCACTTTGGGAATGTATGGTTTCTATGAGAGTGTATGACTTCAAAAAAGATGGCTGCCACCGGAGTGAGGAGTGGTCTGATGGGACACTTTCTGCCTATATACTCATTCTTATTACTGTCTTTGTGTCTCTCTAACTGCAACAAGAAGGGTTTTCCGGCCAACTCAACTAAAGGTGAAGCTAAAAAGTTTTATTTATATGGATTTGGACATGGACTTTTCACCCTGTACGCTATCTGGTCTGCAAAAGCCCTGAGAAAAAGCTCCCAAAACAAGGCAAACATGACGGGTAAGCAAATATCACAATATGGCAGAGGCTATACAGTTAAAGTACTGTTAGTACTGCTACTTCTGGCAGGGGATATTCACCTTAACCCTGGACCTGCCACTATTAAACAGCAGACCACTGGGTTAGCACAAACATCTGAGCTGGCGAAATGGTTGTTTCTATCTACGGCCCTTCATAGCGAGTCGGGTGAGTCGAATTGCACTGAACAGACTCACATATCTGATCCTGCTGTAAACAGCTGCGCTACGTCCAAACTTTTGGAAACAGGAGCGGTTAAACAAATTGCAAATGAAGCGAGATCCGAAAACCGTGCTGTACAAAAGCAAAAACAACATCTATTTTTCCAAACTGTTAATCATGCACGAGTTCTTTGGGACGCAAAGGCTAAACCAAAGGGGATCCTCGGCGGACATCTAAACATACAAAGCATAATCCCCAAAAGAGATGAGATTTCGGTGTTGCTGTCTGACTCAAATCTGGACTATCTTTGTCTCTCAGAAAGCTGGCTACACAGTAACATTGACACCAATATGATCGATATTGTGGGCTATCAGTGTTTTAGAAAAGACAGGCAGCCAGGGAGGGGAGGGGGTGTTTTAATTTACATCAAAGAGAAATTTAAATGTCAATTGGTTGATTTGAATACTTCACTTGAATGTTTAGCTGTTAATGTATGCCTCTCACCGGTAATGAATTTCAACATCGCAGTATTGTACAACCCACCCTCACACAATTCTTCTTTTTATAATGAATTAAGTGATCTGGTTAAACAACTTGAGAGGAGCAGAGAAACCATATTTTATGGTGACTTCAATATCAACTGGTCTGATAATAAGGAAAAACAGAAACTGAAAAGCCTCATGACTAAATTTAATTACAAACAAATGATCAAAGGACCCACCAGGATAACCAAGCAATCGAGAACACTTATTGACATGGTATTCGCTAATAAACCAGAACGAATAACCAGAACCTATAATCTTGTAACTGGTCTCTCAGATCATAACATGGTTCTTGCTGTCAGAAAACTCACTAAAAAGCGACTACAGTATTTTGGAGGAGTCGATATTGACAAATCAAATTTTATTATTCCCAAATCAAAAAATGAGGAGTTTGAACATTACTTAGAGAATCAAAATTGGGAGCAGCTCATGTCTATATATGAAGTAGATGATTGTTGTAATTTTATAACTGCAACAATTACTAAGTCCATAGAAAAATTTACAAAGCAAATTAAAAGTAGACAACAGAAGATTAACCTACCATGGTTAAATAATGAAATAAGAAAACTTATGAAGAGGCGAGACTCTGCATTGAAAACATCATTAACCTCTAAACTGCAAAATGATCACCTTGTGTACAAAAGTTTAAGAAATAAAGTGGTACAAGAGCTGCGAAAATCAAAAGTATCTTATTACAATAAACTGATAGATCATGCAAAGGGTAACAACAGTTCCCTATGGAGGCATTTAAATAACTTAACTAATAAAAAAAATGTTCAGAAGGGGGTAAAGGAACTTAGAATCAATGGCAAGACCATCAGTGACAAGGCTACATCGGCAAATGAATTTAATTCATATTTTGTGTGCTCTGTGGAAGACTTAACAAAAAACTTTGTGCCGCCAAATGTGCTCAACAACACAAATTCAATACTTCCAACAGATTCTTTTCACATCGATGAGGTAAATGAGGAGTTAATTGCTGGTATTGTCAAAACACTGTCAAACTCAAAAACTAATGATATCTACAACATGAGCACCTCCTTTCTCAAAACGCACAGCAAAATATTAATCAAACCACTGACTCATCTCATTAATCTCTCCATTAGGTCTAGTACATTTCCTTCTGGCTGGAAAAAAGCTGTTGTCATACCAGTTCATAAATCAGGCAGTAAAGACGATATATGCAATTACCGCCCAATCTCTATTTTACCAGTCCTGTCTAAGGTTCTTGAAAAAGTTGTAGCTACACAACTGATAGACTACTTACAAGACAGTCAACTTCTTCATCCACATCAATTTGGTTTTAGACCAGGATACTCAACAGAAACAGCAAATTGTTGCCTTATTGAAAATGTCAAACAGTCCTTGGACAGGGGTAATGTGGTAGGAGCTGTTTTTCTAGATCTCAAAAAGGCTTTCGATACTGTAAACCACAGTTTGCTTTTATCCAAAATGGTATCTTTTAACTTCTCTCCAGACACATTAGACTGGTTTGCATCTTATCTCCAGAATAGAGAACAGTGTGTAAAAGTTCACCAGGATAAATCCTCACTTTTAAACAACCGTATGGGTATCCCACAAGGGTCCATTCTTGGTCCTTTACTTTTCAGCATTTTTATTAATGACTTGCCGCTACACTGCTCTGCTGCAACATGCCAACTTTATGCAGATGATGCAGTTATTTACACAGCTACCAAGACTCCAGCACAGGCTGCAGATGTGCTGTCTACAAGTATGGTTGATGTCCAAGAGTGGCTCCTCCAGAACCATCTATTGCTGAACCTTCAGAAAACAGTTTCAATGTGCTTTTCAATCAAAAAATATAACCTGCAATGTTTTAAAGTTAATATACATGATCATGACATCAGTTTAGTTACAGAATTCAAATACCTTGGCGTTGTACTAGATCCTCAACTCAAATTTAATCTTCATATAAAGAAAATTTCAAAAACAGTAAAAAAAAATCTGAACTGCTTTAAATTAATTAGATATTACATACCTTACGGACCTGCTGTACTGTATATGCATTCTATGGTTTTTTCTCATATATCATACTGTTTTGACAGTCTGGGCTCAAGCAGCCCCTTCCACAATAAGACATATAGGTTCATTATATAATCAAACCCTAAAAATCTTGGACAAAAAGCCCATTAGGTGGCATCACTGTAATATTTTAAAAAAATACAACCTATTGAGTTTTGAGAGTTTCATTGACCTCTGTTTACTGAAATTAACTTTCAAATGTTTCCATAAATCAGCACCTGAGCCACTTGCTGGTTTCATCCAAAGACAGGACAGCAGCAGAGCCACCAGGAGTTCTGTTAACAATAACTGTAAAATATTCCACCGCAGAACCACATTTGGACAAACAGCTTTCTCTATAAAGGGCAGTCACATCTGGAACACAATGCCAAATGAAATTAAAATAATAACGGACTTTAAAACATTCACTAAAAAGGTTAAAAACTGGCTGAAAAATAAACAAGAATGTACCCATGTATGAAATGATTGTCTGCAGGGTGAGAGTGAATGAAGGGAAGGAATGAATGTGTTTGTTTATAGTGAGTGACGAAGGGAGGGAGGCCTGAAATAGGCAAATGTGTGTCAGATTGTTATATTTGTGTATTTATAATATTTATAATATTTATAAATGTGTATTTATAATGTATTTATGTTTTTTGCATCGATGTATGTGGTTATTGTGTATTCCTTTTCTTTCCTTTTTTTTTTTTTTTTTTTTTCTTTTTACTTGTTTCTCCTTTCTAAAGCCCATCCAGGGACAAGAGTTGCAAATTAGCTAATAGCTATACACTCTGTGCAACACATCAGATTGATTGTCATTGATTAATTGTCTATGTTTATTGCACTGTCCCTGTCAAATAAACAAATCTATCTATCTACCATTGACGAACTCAGCAAGGCCATTGATAGCTTGGCTGCTGGCAAGGCATCCGTCAATGATGGCATACCCCCTGACCTGATCAAGCACTGCAAGACCGCCCTACTGCTGCCATTGCATGACGTCCTCTGCCAGTGTTGGAAGGAAGGTGCCGTACCACAGGACATGAGGGACGCCAAGATCATCACCCTCTACAAAAACAAAAGGGAGAGAAGCGACTGCAACAACTACAGGGGCATCTCCCTCCTCAGCGTTGCTGGCAAAGTCTACGCACGAGTTGTTCTCGTTCATCTACAGAAGCTTGCCGAATGTGTCTACCCCGAGTCTCAGTGTGGCTTCCGTGCTGAGCGATCGACGGTAGACATGATATTCTCCATCTGCCAACTCCAGGAGAAATGCAGAGAACAGAACATGCCCCTGTACGTCGCCTTCATCGACCTCACCAAAGTGTTCGATCTAGTCAGCAGAGAGGGCCTTTTCAAGATCCTGCTAAAGATAGGATGCCCACCAAAGTTGCAAAGCCTCATCGAATCGTTTCACAACAACATGCAGGGGATAGTGCAGCACGATGGCAACGTCTCAGAGCCATTCAACATACGCAGCGGAGTGAAACAGGGCTGTGTACTTGCGCCAACCCTCTTTGGGATTTTCTTTTCTATGCTCCTGAGGCATGCCTTCAGCACAGCAACAGAGGGAATCTACCTGCACACAAGATCTGATGGCAGGCTTTTCAACCTCGCCCGCCTGAAAGCCAGAACCAAAGTACGCGAGGCTCTAATCAGAGATATGCTGTTCGCAGACGACGCTGCAGTCGCAACCCACACACAGCAGGAGCTTCAGAATCAGAATCAGGTTTATTGCCATTGTTCATGTAGTACACAAACTAGGAATTTGTCTCGGTACAATGCTGCAACATTAAACATGATAAGATAAAAGAAATAAACTATACATGTAATAAAGTGTAGGATAAGATTAAGTGATACTGGTCAACAGTTAAAATATATTAGCCAGCAGCAGATACTGTGGAGAACTATATAGTGCAGTCGGTAATGCAGGAAGAAAACAGTGATGATTGACATGAGTCTGGTTGAGCTGCTGTACATAGTGCACGAGAGTCAATAAGTCACTTAGTGTTCAGCAGTCTGATGGCAGAGGGGAAGAAGCTGTTCATGTGACGGGAGGTTTTAGACCCTGATGGACCGCTTCTCCCAGGCATGCAAGGACTTCGGGCTTACCATCAGCCTGAAGAAGACTAACGTCTTGGCGCAAGGCACGGAAGCACCACCAACCATCACCATCGACGACTACGAGCTGGAGGTCGTGAATCAGTACCTGGGGTCCACGATCAGCAACAACCTCTCCCTTGATACAGAGATCAACAAGAGGATTGGAAAATCAGCCTTCACACTCGCTCGCCTCACCGCACGAGTGTGGGAGAATCCCAAACTCTCTGTGAAGACAAAGATGGCAGTGTATAACGCCTGCGTCATCAGCACACTGCTCTACGGGAGTGAGACGTGGACAACATGCGCCCGGCAGGAAAAGAGACTGAACTCCTTCCACTTGCGCTGCATTCGCCACATCCTGGACATATCCTGGCAGGACAAAGTGCCCAACACAGAAGTTCTGTCCCGCGCCGGCCTTCCCTCCATGTTCACTCTACTCAGGCAGCGCAGGCTCCGCTGGCTAGGCCACGTTCACCGTATGGAGGATGGCAGAATCCCCAAAGACGTCCTCTACGGAGAACTGGCAACTGGCAGGAGAGACGTTGGCCGCCCACAGCTGCGCTTTAGAGACGTCTGCAAGAGAGACATTAAGGCCCTGGAGATCAACACAGAGCGCTGGGAGGACCTTGCAACGGACCGCTCCAAATGGAGAGGCACCCTGACCAGACAGCTCAAGGCGGGTGAAGAGAGACTGACTGCTGCAGCAGATGAAAAAAGGACCTGCAGGAAGAACCGCCACAGACCCAGCAGCACGGAGACCACCCACAAGTGCGACCTGTGTGACAGGGACTGCCATTCGCGCATCAGCCTGTTCAGCTACAGGCAGTGCTGTTCCAGCAGAGTAGACGTTTAGGATTCTCTTCCATGGTCATCATAGACCGACGGAGGCCGACGAACCTGTACAACCCAATTGAAAAACAAACTGAAATTTTTTAAGGGGAAAAATAAAAAACAAAAACTTACAATAACCTGGTTGCATAAATATGCACACCCTCTTATAACCGGGGATGTGGTTGTGTTCAGAATTAACCAATCACATTCAAACTCATGTTACATGGGAGTCAGCACACACCTGCCGCCATTTAAAGTGCCTCTGACTAACCCCAAATAAAGTTCAGCTGTTCTGTAGGCTTTTCCTAACATTTTTGTAGTCTCATCTTACACCACAAGCCATGGTCTGCAGAGAGCTTGAAAAGCATCAGAGGGATCTCATTGTTCAAAGGCATCAGTCGGGAGAAGAGTACAATAGAATTTCCAAGGCATTAAATATACCATGAAACACAGTGAAGACAAGTCATCATCAAATGGAGAAAATATGGGACAACAGTGACATTACCAAGAACTAGATGTCCCTCCAGTGATTAAACATGGATATATTATAAATTCCAACAGTTCCAGAATGTTCATATCATTTTCAAAGTCAACAAAATATATTTTAATCATGATGGCTTTTATGTCTTATGTAAAACAAGACTTGACACTGTGTGATAGATGTTTTTTCTCCAAAAACGAGTGTTGTAAAAGTTACACTCCACAACCATACTATATATCCTTCTACATTTCTATCTTTAAGACAATACTGTTCCCTTCATCTACATGTCCATTAAAATCTGCTTCAATCTCCACTCTCCCCTCTAGGAACACTCTCTACCACTTCATCCAGCTTACTCCAGAATTCCTCTTTTCCTTCTTTCTGATATCCAACTTGTGGGCCATTAGGGGTGGCAGAAATATTAATTTTCTGATGCATCTCGATGTGGATGTGAACAATTCTGAATCAACACATAAATGTCAAGATTCCGATGATTAAATATTAACAGCATAATTAATTTGGCTGGACCTGCCGGACTCTTTATGGCGTGACAAAAAACAGTTGTGGCTGCCGATGATGACTAGAGAACCATTGAGTAAGCAATATCAAAACGTCCACACAACTCAGAAAGGGCAAAGTGAATTACAAAATCTATTGCCGCTTTTATTGCCAAGGATTTACGCCCGTATTTCATTGTGGAGAACCAGGACTTTCGCGCTATGATGCTGAGGTACAACATCATAATATTTTGTGCAAAGCTGTTGGAATGACTTTTCCCGGTCACCAACAAATGTAAAAAATATATACATGTAAGATAACAACTAAGCTGACCCGGAGAATGTTTTGGCTCCGTTTCTGCTTTCAAAAGACATTTCTTCTGAACCACTGCTGCTCGTCACCGCTGGCTGCCCCCAGATGAAAATCCACAGAATAGGTGAGTGGGACTATAATGTTCTGAATGAGGTTTTAGAACATTATGAATTAGTTTGTAAATCACTGGATTGAAAATGTACTTGTACAGATTGAATCCCGGGGGTCACTTGGGGTGCTCACTTGGCCAGGGGTCCACTAGACCTGCTCCCAACACAGCCATCCCCACTCTCTACAATGAGACCAAAGCCGAAGTCATGCAATCACTGAAGACAGCAGGTAGGATGGCTATCACGAGTGATGCGTGGACATCCATTGCCACCGAATCATTTATAACGGTAACTGCACATTTTTGTATAAAAGGTAAAAGTAATTTTGATACAACAAAATGTTCTAGGTTTTTGGACTGAATGACTCAGTTACTTATTGTACATAACAGGAGAACTTTCATTAGAAGTTTTAACATTTCTGTTAGAAACTGAGTGTTTTTGACTGAAGGATCAGTTACTTGTTGCACATAACAGAATGTTTGTTATAAGTCTTATTTGTTAAAATTCAGGATATTCTGAAGTCTATGTTGTTGCAGCAAATGTGCTGCTACAGTTGTACTTTTCATGTTAGTTTTCTGAAACATTAAAAGATACTGGAAGTAAATTCATGGGCCATTGCAAATGCTTTAAAAGTAAGAAGATGTCACACAGTGGGAGGAAAAAAAATCCTGAATAGAAAAAAAAGATGCACCAAGATGCATTGAGAATCATAATTGGCTCGAATCGAAGCCCCCTGAATCGTATTTGGCTCGAATCATTGAGTGTTTAAACATTCCCACCCCTATGGGCCATATGCACTAACAACATTCAACATCACACCATTGATTTCTAGCCTCAAACTCATGATCCTGTCTGACTCTCTCTTCACCTTCTGAACACCCTCTTCACATACTCCTCCAAGACTCAATTTCTCTTCCTATCTACACCATGGAAGAAGAGGTTGAATCCACCTCCAGTACTCCTAGCCTTGCTTCCCTTCCATCTAGTTTCTTGTACACAGTATATTTACCTTTCTTCTCTCCATCACATCAGCTAACTTGCTCCCTTTACCATAGTGCCTATATTTAAAGTCCCTACTCTCAACTCCACACTTCAGCTTTTTCCTTTCTCTGTCTGCCTCCAAACTCTCTCTCTCTGCCTTCTCCCACTATTCCTCCTCAATTTTAGGCCAACAGTAGCCCAGTTTCCACCGGCACCCTGTTGGTTAACAGCACTGGTTATCGGGACGTCAGCTAATTCGGTATGATGATGTTTGATTTGGCAAAGATTTTAGGCCAGATGCTCCTCCTGATGCAACCCTCCCCATTTACCCAGGCTTGGGACCTGCACTAAGAGGACGCTGGCTTGTGCTACCCCCAGTGGAGTGATTTAACCCCTTGCACTCCGGTCAATTTTCCTAAAAACGCCCAAAAAAATGTGCCCAAAGTAAATCGAAAGCTGTTCTTCAACCCTTTGCAGCATCTTCATGGGGTTGGTCTCATTTAAAAGAAAACACTTTGAATTTTTGGGCAAAAAAAACATGATCTCTCTAAGTGCTCCGGCCACTGAGTTACAGTCATCTAAACATAGTGAACTTGAAGAAAATAAATTTGGCCTGGGTGTTTTTTTGGATACAAATGCTTGCAAATAACACACAGCTTCAGATCCGGGCTGGAAAATGCAACAGAAATGTAGAACCAAGTGTTATCCAGCTGAGGTCCAAATTTTGTAACAATACCACAAAAAATGAATATTTTACACAGCTTTGTTCTCAGGCTGTTCCCAGGCGTTTTGGAACTGTGCCAAATTGTGCCAAATGGCACAGTTTGGAAAAACGTCTGTAACTTTTGAATAATTCAATGTAGAATCTTCATTTTGGGCTCTAATGAAAGGTCACACTCAGGGCTGTCTGTGTGTGTGTGTGGGGGGGGTTTGTCCCCCCCCGCCGCTCGCTACAGAGGATGGACTTCGGCCATCGCTACACAACGGATTAGCCTCATGTGGTGATGTGGGACAGCAGTGCAATCACCGCGGCTCTCCCCCCCCTCGCTGCAGAAGAATAGCGGGGGGGGGGGGCGTTCACAGTCTGTACGCGGCAAACAACCCCTTGTACAGCGGCGCACGAACTGCGCTGCGAAGCACAGTTCTAATTTACCGATCAGTCAAAAGTCATTTTGGATTACAATTTTCAGGGATAAAAAATAATTTGGCTTATAACACCTTACCCCTTCACAGCCACATTGTCCTGGCCAACTTCTCTTCCTCATTGTCAGACGAACCGACGCTGGTCGGCTCTGGTTCTGGTCTCGCGACCCGGTCAAAACATAATTCCATGATTGCGGTTTTGGCGAATGATTTACGACCTTCATCGTGGGCCTCCGTTGGTCTACGATGACCATATAAGAGAATCCTAAACACTCTGCTGGAATTAAAAAAAAAAAAAATAAACCACTGCCTGTGGCTGCTGAAGCAGTCTCTCCTCACCCAGCTTTAGACAAAACAGCTCAGCGAACTTCTGTGCTTCAATTGGCTCGCAGCCGTTGGGAGGCGGGTCCTTCTGGCTAGATTTTCATTCATTGGTTCTTCAAGGTTTCAGAAACCCAATTCAAAGCTCTTATTAGTCGAATGAGAGGTCAATCAGATGAACTAATCTGTTCGCGGCTGTGTCTGCAGCTTTTATTTTCAGTGCGCGCTTGGACGCCATACACCACCTACATCAAAATCTCCATGATGCGTCCTAGAGCGCACGAGAGCACCCTCGTGCGCTCTTGTGCGCTCTAGGACGCAGAGACTTGCCCGTCCGCGGTACAACGGAGCGCAAGAGGTTAAATGGTAACTGTACTAACTCTCAGTGTTATCAAGAAACACCATCTTAATTCTTAGTCAAGTGATAAGAAAACCATTTTGTTTTCCAATTAATACAGTATGAGAACATTCTTTAAGCTAGTAGGTGTATATTTTGCTTTTAAAGTTTAACTGTTTCAGAAGAAAGAAACAAATCTTTCCCTTCAGTTTTCCAAACAGAGATGATAAGGTCTCTTCTGTTTTTACAGACATTGCTAGGATGAATAACCCTGTTTTCTATATTATGGGGAGCAAGACGTCTTTGTATATTTTGTGGTTAACAGGGGATTGGGGTTGTTAAACAGCAGCCCCTCCAAGTGCTCCTCGATGTTTCAATTTGACACAAAAGAGCATGATGAAAACTTACCACTGTGGAGAGGCTGGGAACGTACTTCACCGAGTTCTGGATGTCCTCTTCTGTCACTTCCACGGCAGAGCAGTGCTCCTCCTCCAGAGGCAAAGGGTCATTACCTCCCTGGGTCACCCACTGGGCAATCTAAATGCAGACAGACAGTGGAGACAGAATGTTTAGTAACATAAAAATACAGCAGAATTGTAAACCAGGCTTAAGTAAATCAAGTGCCACAGGCAATGCAGAACCATCCAAGAGGGGTTTTTTTTTTGTGTGTGTGTGTGTTGTATGATCTATGTATTGTAAATTGAAAACTTAAAACACTTCAATCATGACATGGCTCTTGGAGAGCACAAGAAACACATGTGACTGACAACATTTAAAAGCTAAAAGAATGCCAGTTTACATTAAAATGTGAATATTTTCTACAAACTAAAGAGCCAGCAGTTTTATTGCTACATGTAACTCAGTTTGTTGAGGTGCACCATCTGTGTGACTTATAAGATAGTCAATGTCTAGGTGGCCGATGCTGTGATTGTGATTTGTTTCGAGACTATTGTGCAATAATCCAAAATGGTGACTCCCGTCGACCGAGCTTAAACAAACTTTTCCACAGGTAGTTTTTTTTTCTCTTTTTGTAATTAATTCAATAAAGGCCCTTTTCCACTTGGGTCAGTTTGGCACGGTTTGGTACGATTCGGCACCCTTTGTCCGCTTTTCCATTCGGCACCTGATGACCTAACAGTTCTGTTTTTTTGGAACTATGCCAGTTTTATGGGCCCCGATCAACAGCAGGTCCGAAGGGTACCAGCACTGTTACGTCAGCCCACTGCTGGCCACTGATTGGTCTGGGCGTAGCGTCATGAGAGTAGGCGTTACGCTGACTTTCCAGAATAGCTAGCTGGCCGCCATTTGCAATTTTTCGTCCGTGAGCCCGAGAACAAGTGATATTATAAACAACTAGAAAAGCACTCGGAGAGCGCAGACCTCCGCCAAGCGCCACAGTTTCCCCCCATACAGTGTTTGTGTGTACGTTTTCAGATTCCTTGACCATGAAAACATATGACTAGCAATTGGATTCACAATGATAGGATTAGTGGTTCAGTAGTTATTGACGAAAATGGCATTTTCCGTAATGGCGGTTTAGCGCCACAGTTCCCCCCATACAGTGTTTGTGTGTACGTTTTCAGATTCCTTGACCATGAAAACATATGACAAGCAATTGGATTGACAATGATGGGATTAGTGGTTTAGTAGTTATTCACGAAAATGGCATTTTGCATAATGGCGGTTTTCTTGTGGACGGTGATCCGGATCACCACCAAAATCTAATCATCTGTAGGATACCCCATTTCTGACAATCTGTGAAAATTTCATGAAAATCCGTCTATAACTTTTTGAGTTATCTTGCTAACAAACAAACAAACAGACAAACAAACAAACCAACGCCGATGATGACATAACCTTCAGATTCCTTGACCATGAAAACATATGACAAGCAATTGGATTGACAGTGATAGGATTAGTGGTTTAGTAGTTATTCACGAAAATGACATTTTGCGTAATGGCGGTTTTCTTGTGGACGGTGATCCGGATCACCACCAATATCTAATCATCTGTAGGATACCCCATTTCTGACAATCTGTGAAAATTTCATGAAAATCCGTCCATAACTTTTTGAGTTATCTTGCTAACAAACAAACAGACAAACAAACAAACAAACAAACAAACCAACACCGATGATCACATAACCTCCCCCTTTGGCGGAGGTAACAACGATAGAATGTCTTAACAGAAATCAGCACAAATGGGCTGCACGGTGGCGCAGTCGTTAGCACTGCGGCAGCACAGTTTTACCCTCGGCCGGGGGATCGCGGGGATCACGAGATCGTGGGTTCGATCCCTGCCCCCGGCCAACAGTGATCTGTGTGGAGTTTGCATGTTCTCCCCGTGTTTGCGTGGGTTTACTCCGGGATTTCTCCGGTTTCCTCCCACATGCCAAAAACATGCAGGTTAGGGAGTTACGGGGCGCTTGCGCATGCAGCGACCGGCAGTTGGTGGTTTGTCACCAGACTGCAAAACAAATCTACCTACGGGTACAAAATAAGTAATAAAAAAAAAAAAAATCAACACAGCGGTCCAGCAGAGTTTTCTGTGCATTTCGGCTGATGAGAGAATGCAGAGGGAAGCAGACTGAGCTTGCAGTGGGGAGCACAAGCAGACGCACTAGAAAATAGACGGAGACGCACCGGCAATTAGACCCAGCCACCCGAATTGAATTGAATGTACAGCTGCGACGCACCCAACTTCAGCAGTTGAAGCCGTGATATTGTGATATACATGACGGTGAGTGATGTGATATTCATGTTTTACGTTATTTTTTCCAGCAGTGGAAAGTTCACTTAGGACAGATGAAAACTTAATCGTGTTTAAACGGTGACCTAGCTCAATGTTATGTCCGTCATTGTATGTTTCTTTTTTGTGTTGACAGTATCTGATGAAATAAGCTAGTTGTAATCCTGGTTAAAAAGGTGTTTTGTTTTTTTACCTTCGCCAAGGAGGTTATGTTTTCATCGGCGTTGGTTTGTCTGTCTGTCTGTCTGTTTGTTAGCAAGATAACTCAAAAAGTTATGGACGGATTTTCATGAAATTTTCACAGATTGTCAGAAATGGGGTATCCTACAGATGATTAGATTTTGATGGTGATCCGGATCACCGTCCAGAAGAAAACCGCCATTACGGAAAATGCGATTTTCGTGAATAACTACTGAACCACTAATCCTATCATTGTGAATCCAATTGCTAGTCATATGTTTTCATGGTCAAGGAATCCGAAAACGTACACACAAACACTGTATGAGGGGAACTGTGGCGCTTGGCGGAGGTCTGCGCTCTCCGAGTGCTTTTCTAGTTTTCAATCTTTTCTAGGGGTACCATCATTTTTGTCCAGGCCTGTTTCATGAGTTTGTTTTTTAAAATAATTCTGTTGAACCAAAGTTCAAAAGCGTTGTCTGATTTTCATTGGTTAATTTTCATAAAATTTTTATTTATTACCACTTTTGTCAGATTCAAGTTATTTCTGTGACCACTGTGGGTTTTTTCTTTCATTAACAGAGGGGTACCAACAATTTTGTCCACGGCTGTATATACAAACCAACATGTAAAATCACATAAGGACTATCGTATTCAGTCTGTGTTGAGCTGTTGCTTAGTTTTTGTCATGTTTTGTCTTGGCTTTGTTCTGATTTGTAATCACTCTTATTTTATTTTTGAATTCTTAGCTGGAACATGGGTGGGCAATATAAGCTGCGGCTTCAGCCATCACCCATGTTGGATAAGTTATGTTGAATTGTATAAACTGAGGAGTTGCTGTTTAATTTGACCTTATTGGATTTTTTTCCCCCTTTGTTCTATTATTCTGTTCCTTTCTTTTAATCTAATCTATCCGAAATAAAGATTCATTCATTCATTCATTCATTTCTCAAATATGTTTTAAACTTGCTTTAATTATCCACCATCCATTTCTGTCTTCCATCTAGGCAAGGGGAAAACGATCCACCCAAACCAGACCTTGCCTCACTATTTAAAGAGATGCAGGCTGAAGATCTGCTGAACCGGGACCAGTACGAGGGGCCGATCCAGTTGCTTCTCATTGAGGCAGCGTGGCTGGCGTGTGTGACCCATTCCAGTTTCTTTTTTTTTTTTTCAGTTTGAATTTTGCACATTCTAAATAATCTGTTATTTGCTGCTGATTGGAATAAACAATTTAGTGATTCATGTGTTTGCATCATGATTTTCTATTTTGTCTGTTAAGACACCGGTGGGAAAAGAGTCAACAGTACGAACCATTTAACAGTGACTTTGAAAATAATGGCTCATTTTT
The DNA here is from genome assembly GCA_020510985.1 of Pholidichthys leucotaenia. Taxonomy (NCBI): domain Eukaryota; kingdom Metazoa; phylum Chordata; class Actinopteri; order Cichliformes; family Pholidichthyidae; genus Pholidichthys; species Pholidichthys leucotaenia. The sequence continues at coordinate 208,391,684 of CM035839.1, forward strand.
AAGAAAAGTAACCAAAACAATTATTTGCTGAAGACTGTAAAACAAAATAGAGACATCTGCAAAAGTACAAAGGTTCATTGTCAAAATTCTCAGGGCAATACTATATGAATACAAGTATAGTTCACTGTTGATGCAGAGAATATATATTTATACAGTATCTACATGTAGTCAGCAATACTCAATATGATATATTTCCAGTTAATCCACGTATTTGTCCATGTAACCTTGTGACTGCATTATTTTAATTACTTTTAATCCTAGATCCATTTGTTTTGGCTTAAAATGCATCATAACTGTTAAATATATCTTATGCCTAACTCAGTACTGTTTACCTGTTGAAATATATATTTAACGGCTCATATGGCACCTGATCCATGTTTTGCCACAACACCACTGGCTGGAGCAGGTAAATTCCATGACGTCTCAAAAGTCTCTCCATGATTTTGACACAGATCAGAATCTAAACTTTTCTACAGACATTATAGCCACTTTGCGTTCGTGAAGTTGGGGTCACATCACTGTGTTGAACGTTAATGCCGACCGTTTGAAGCGATATTTTTGCCACAAGAGAGCCATCTGAAACACACACACACAGAATACATATTTTAGTACCTAATATCGATAACTTGCCGACATTACAATGTTGTACGGCGGACTTAAAAGCAAAGTAGCATTAGCAATCATTAGCTTACCATCATATGTAATGTAGTTGGTATCCTCATGTCTTCTAAATGCTTCAGTACCTTTCCAGAGTGTGTCGTATTGCAGGTTTGCCTTCTGTTCTCCGTTTTTGCCTTTATTCTGGCAAAAACAGCCAGAGGACGCAGACACCTCGTATCCTGCCAACTTGTGTTTTGCGTAATGTCACGCTTGATTTACGCCAGTTACGCTTGTTTTACATAGCGGGAGGGAGAGGGTTGCGCCGCCTCCCTGTAACTATTTCCCACCCACTTCAAATGGGACCTAGTGCAGTGGAAAAACAAAGCGGGCCGAACTGTGCTGTCCTGTCCCGTACCAAACCGTGCCAAACTGACCCAAGTAGAAAAGCGCCTTAACTGACTGTCTGTATCTACCTTTCTTTTTTCGTACGGAACTGGAGGAACTAGACAACTATATCAACGAGTTTTATTACCGTTGCTATGTCACAGAGCAGGCGAGTGTGTGTCCTGTCCCTGCTTCTCAGTCTAAATGACCGAGACCCGCAGACTCGCCAAAAATAACGCCCGAGAAATCACGGGAGGGCACTGAGGTTAGTGACATCCTTTTCTCTATTGAGAATAAACTTACCAGCATGGATGGTAGACTGGCACTGGTTGAGCTGCTTCATAAGGAATTCCAGGGCTTGCGTGAGAGTCTGGAGTTCAGTCAAGCACAGCTCGTCTCTCTCGTAGAGGAAAATAATAGCCTAAAAAGTCAGTAAACACACTAACCACGCGGCTTGGCGTTGTAGAGAGAGAGAACCGAAAAATGAAGGAAACAGTTCTCAATTTGCAGTCACGCACCATGAGAGATAACCTTGTTTTTTCTGGAATCGCTGAAAAAAATAATGAAAATCCAGAACAGTTGGTCCGTGAATTTATGTCAACACAACTGAAACTATCTCCCAAAGTCACAAATTCAATTACCTTCCACCGAGTCCACCGAATTGGGCAAAAAAATTCCCAGAATAAACGTCCCAGACCTATTGTTGCCAAATTTGAGCATTTCAAGCAAAAAATTTTGGTACAGAGGCAGGGCAGACACCTTAAAAACACCAATTATGGTCTAAATGATCAATTTCCACAGGAAATCTTGGAAAAGAGAAGGAAGCTTTTTCCCATTAGGAAACAAAACATCCAAGAAGGTAAATGAGCTATTGTTTCTGTGGATAGACTGTATATAGATGTCAAGCTGTTTATGGATGAAACTAAAACGCCCTGGTTATTCTAGAGCCTATTTTGTTTCTTTTTTTTAGCTACAGGTGGAAAAAGAGTGCGATTATGCGCAGGTCTCTTATTCGACCTCAGTTTAATTTGTTAACATTTGTCAAAATGTTTTTTCTTTGTTGCTGAGGTTGTTGTTTGTTTGTCTGTTGTAGTTAATTTTGTTGAAGCTGTTAGGTTGTTGTTGTATGTTATCTGCATTTTTTCACCACTTACTAACCTTTATGTCTGTTTTCTCTCATACTTCTGGTTTATAGGAAATAACTTTAAGTACATGCACCCTACTTGCTTGCAATTGCAGGCAAATAGAACAGAGATATCATGCGTGCACACCCAATCATATGTGTGTAGGTGCATATTTTACACATAACATACAGTGGGGTAAAAAAGTATTTAGTCAGCCACCAATTGTGCAAGTTCTCCCACTTAAAAGATGAGAGAGGTCTCCAATTTTCATCATAGGTATACCTCAACTATGAGAGACAAAATAAGGAAAAAAAAATCCAGAAAATCACATTGAAGGATTTTTAATGAATTAATTGGTAAATTCCTCAGTAAAATAAGTATTTGGTCAATAACAAAAGTTCATCTCAATACTTTGTTATATACCCTTTGTTGGCAATGACAGAGATCAAACGTTTTCTGTAAGTTTTCACAAGGTTTTCACACACTGTTGCTGGTATTTTGGCCCATTCCTCCATGCAGATCTCCTCTAGAGCAGTGATGTTTTGGGGCTGTCGCTGGGCAACACAGACTTTCAACTCCCTTCAAAGATTTTCTATGGGGTTGAGATCTGGAGACTGGCTAGGCCACTCCAGGACCTTGAAATGCTTCTTACGAAGCCATTCCTTCATTGCCTGGGCGGTGTGTTTGGGATCATTGTCATGCTGAAAGACCCAGCCATGTTTCATCTTCAATGCCCTTGCTGGTGGAAGGAGGTTTTCACTCAAAATCTCATGATACATGGCCCCATTCATTCTTTCTTTTACACGGATCAGTCGTCTTGGTCCCTTTGCAGAAAAACAGCCCCAAAGTATGATGTTTCTACTCCCATGCTTCACAGTAGGTATGGTGTTCTTTCTCCTCCAAACACGACAAGTTGAGTTTTTACCAAAAAGTTCTATTTTGGTTTCATCTGACCATATGACATTCTCCCAGTCCTCTTCTGGATCATCCAAGTGCTCTCTAGCAAACTTCAGACGGACTTGGACATGTGCTGGCTTAAGCAGGGGGACATGTGTGGCACTGCAGGATTTGAGTCCCTGGCGGCGTAGTGTGTTTCTGATGTAGCCTTTATTACTTTGGTCCCAGCTCTCTGCAGGTCATTCACTAGGTCCCCCCATGTGGTTCTGGGATTTTTGCTCACCGTTCTCGTGATCATTTTGACCCCATGGGGTGATATCTTGCGTGGAGCCCCAGATCGAGGGAGATTATCAGTGGTCTTGTATGTCTTCCATTTTCTAGTAATTGCTCCCACAGTTGATTTCTTCACACCAAGCTGCTTACCTATTGCAGATTCAGTCTTCCCAGCCTGGTGCAGGTCTACAATTTTGTTTCTGGTGTCCTTTGACAGCTCTTTGGTCTTGGCCATAGTGGAGTTTGGAGTCTGACTGTTTGAGGTTGTGGACAGGTGTCTTTTATACTGATAACGAGTTCAAACAGGTGCCATTAATACAGGTAACGAGTGGAGGACAGAAGAGCCTCTTAAAGAAAAAGTTACAGGTCCGTGAGAGCCAGAAATCTTGCTTGTTTGTAGGTGACCAAATACTTATTTTACTGAAGAATTTACCAATTAATTCATTAAAAATCCTTCAATGTGATTTTTCTGGATTTTTTTTTCTCATTTTGTCTCTCATAGTTGAGGTATACCTATGATGAAAATTGGAGACCTCTCTCATCTTTTAAGTGGGAGAACTTGCATAATTGGTGGCTGACTAAATACTTTTTTGCTCCACTGTATATATATATATATACACACACATATGCATACATTACGGACATATAATCACATAGGTCCATTTAGTTAGCCTTTAGCACATAACCAGTTAGTGAAAACATGTCCACATTTAAGTTTGTCACGTGGGACATACATGGAATTAGTACCAGGGAGAAGAGACTAAAAGTTTTTAATCGACTGAAGGATCTACAGGCAGACTTTGTCTTATTGCAGGAAACGCATGTCTCTAAGTCGTCTGTAGATGCACTCACCTCCCTGGAATTTCCCCACTTGTACTCAGCTGGCTTTAATTCTAAACAAAGGGGATTAGCTATACTGGTAAACAGAAGAATACGCTTTGTTGTGAATAATGCCATAACAGATCTGGGAGGTAGATTTATAATACTAAAAATCTCAGTTCAAAATTTGGATCTATGTATTGCAAGCGTTTATGGCCCAAATGTTGACGACCCATCCTATTTTCACACTTTTTCACTTCTCTTTCTGAGCACTTGGACACTACACTCATAATAGGAGGAGACTTCAACCTGGTATTAAACCCTGCAATTGACAGGCTTGGTGCATAGGGGAATTACCGAAAATGGCAGGCTGCTGACACTCTCAAACAATACATGAATGATTTTGGTCTTTACGATGAATGGCGTTCTCTTCACCCAGCTCTTCAGGAATACACTTTTTTTCATCAGTTCATAGTTCACATTCATGTCTAGATTTCTTTTTAGCCAGTAACTCTATTGTGAGGGACATCATAAACACTGAAATATGTTCAAATCAAGCTATTAGCGATCACCATCCAGTATCTCTTACACTAGTAAATAGGAATGCTACAAGGGAAACTAGGAGCTGGAAATTTAATATATCATTACTAAAAGACAAAGACTTTAACTACTTTAATAAAGAGTGGGAATCATATCTGGAATATAATGATGTGCCAGGAATATCCCCATGTGCTCTTTGGGAAACAGCAAAAGCGGTCATGCGAGGTAAAATAATCTCTTACTGTTCACATACGAATAAAAAAGAAAAAGCACTGGTAATGGAGTTAGAACAGAAAATTAAATCACTGGAGACGACCTGTGCTGTTTCTCCACAGGAACAGACACTTAACGAGATGAGAAAATTAAAGCTGGAATTAAAAGAAATTACAGACAAAAGAGCACAGTTTTTAATACAAAGACTGCATCTTGAGAAGTTTGAACACAGTAATAAATCGGGGCGATATATTGCGAACCAGCTTAGATTGAATAAAGAAAAAACAACTATCCACTCTATTAAGGATATGAATGGAAATATTACCCATGAGCCTGAAGAAATAAATAATTCCTTCAGAAAGTTTTATGAAAACCTCTACTCATCTCAAATTAACCCATCTGACTCAGAGAAAAATAAATTTTTGGATGATATTAACTTACCACAATTAAATAATGAACAGATTGCAACTCTGGATGCACCTCTTCTGGTGTCTGAACTCCAGGAGGCACTTAATCACATCCCAAACAACAAAGCTCCTGGACCAGATGGTTTTCCAGTAGAATTTTATAAAGAATTTTGACCTGTGATGGTACCTACTTTCTTTAAAATGGTGAACCAAATTAAAGAAGATAATGTAATCCCTCCAAATATGAATTTGGCTAGTATTATCCTGCTCCTTAAACTTGGAAAAGAACCTACACTTCCATCCAGCTACCATCCCATCTCACTTATGAATGTTGATCTTAAAATAATTTGCAAAGCTCTCGCCAAAAGACTGGAAAGGATAATTCTGTTTTATTATACACCCAGATCAAACAGGTGTCATCAAGGGTAGGCATTCGGCTAATAATACACGCAGGCTATTTAATTTAATAGACTACTGCAAGATTAATAACTTAGAAACTACAATCTTATCCCTGGATGCAGAGAAAGCCTTTGACCGTGTTAACTGGAAATTTCTTTTTATGGTGTTAAACAAGTTCGGGTTAGGTTCATCTTTCATAAACTGGAATAAAGCACTATATAGCTGTCCAGCTGTGTCTGTCCGAACAAATGATCAGACTTCCCGAAGCTTTAATCTCCAGAGAGGTACTAGGCAGGGGTGTCCACTCTCTCCCTCACTTTTTACCATCTTTGTTGAACCATTAGCAGCAGCCGTATGACAAAATGTTGATACCATCCATAAATCCACTCTCCATTGTCCACTCTCTCCCTCACTTTTTACCATCTTTGTTGAACCATTAGCAGCAGCCATATGACAAAATGTTGATACCATCCATAAATCCATCTTCTACCACTTTTCCGGAGGTCCGGGTCGCGGAGGCAGCAGTTCAAGCAGAGAAGCCCAGACTTCCCTCTCCCCCGCCACCTGCTCCAGCTCTTCACAGAGGATACCAAGGCGTTCCCAGACCAGCTGGGAGACATAGTCTTTCCACCGAGTCCTGGGTCTGCCCCGGGGTCTCCTCCTAGTGGGACGTGCCCCAAACACCTCAAGTGGGAGGCGTCCAGGAGGCATCCTAATCAGATGCCCATACCACCTCAACTGACTCCTTTCAATGTGGAGGAGCAGCGGTTCTACTCTGAGCCTCTCCAGGATGACTGACCTCCTCACCCTATCTCTGAGGGTGAGTCCAGCAATCCTACGAAGAAAGCTCATTTCAGCCACTTGAATCCATGATCTTGTTCTTTCAGTCATTACCCAAAGCTCGTGACCATAGGTGAGAGTAGGAACGTAGATTGACTGGTAAATCAACAGCTTTGCCTTAGAACTCAGCTCCCTCTTCACCACAACAGACCGGTACAACGTCTGCATCACTGCAGATGCTGCTCCGATCGGTCTGTCAATCTCTCGCTCCATTTTCCCCTTACTCGTGAATAAGACCCCAAGATACTTAAATTCCTCCACTTGGGGCAGGAGCCTGTCCCCAACCCAAAGAGGACAATCCACCTTTTTCGGGCTGAGGACCATGGACTTGGACTTGGAGGTGCTGATTCTCATCCCAGCTGCTTCACACTCAGCGGCAAACCGCCTTGTGTTCTTTTTCTCCAAACTGGAGAAAAAACAGTTTGCCAGAATCTTTTCAAGGCTGACTGAAAGTCTTGTTCCATGGCCTTACCAAACTCCTCCCATACCCTAGTTTTTGCTTCAGCAACCACCCGAGCTTGGCCTGTCGGTACACCTCAGCAGCTTCAGGAGTCCCACAAGCCAACAAAGCTCAATAGGACTCCTCCTTCACCTTGATGGCCCCCCTCACCAATGGTGTCCGCCACATGGTTCGGGGGTTGCCACCACAAGATGCACAAACAACTTTGCGGCGACAGCTCTGGGCAGCTGCTTCAACAATGAAGGAGAACATGGCCCATTGAGACTCCATGTTTCTAGTCTCCTTCGGAATGTGGTCAGAGTTCTTCCAGAGGTGGGAGATGAAGACCTCTTGGACAGGGGCCTCAGCCAGATGTTCCCAGCACACTGTCACTATACGTTTAGGTCTACTGGATCTGAGTGGCATCCACCCCTGCCATCGGATCCAACTCACCACCAGGTGGTGATCAATTGACAGTTCTCCACCTCTCTTTACTCAAGTGTCCAAGACATATGGTTGCAAGTCTGATGACACGATAACAAAATCAATCATCGACCTGCAACCAAGAGTGTCCTGGTGCCAGGTGCACATATGGACATCCTTATGTTTGAACATGGTGTTCGTTATGGACAAACTGTTGGCCCAGAATTCCAATAACTGAACACCACTCGGGTTCGGAATGAGCAGATTGTTCCTCCCAATTACACCCCTCCAGGTGTCACTGTCATAGCCCATGCATTGAAGTCCCCCAGTAGGACAATGGAGTCTCCAAGAGGAGCACTCCCCAGCACCCCAGTCAAAGACTCCTAAAAGGGTGGGTACTCTGAACCATCATTTGATGCATAGGCACAAATGATGGTCAGGACCTGTTTCTCAACCCGAAGGTGTAGGAAACTACCCTTTCATCCATCGGTAAGAACTCCAATGTCGAGGCAGCAAGGCGGGGGGATACAAGAATACCCCCTTCTGCTCATTGCTTCTCCCCTGGGGCAACTCCAGAATAGGCCAAGCTCCAGCCCCTCTCCAGGAAACTGGTTTCAGAACTGGAGCTGTGTGTTGAAGTGAGCCCAAGTATATCTAGCTGGTATTTCTCAACCTCATGCACCAGCTCTGGCTCCTTCTCCGCCAGAGAGGTGACGTTCCATATCCCAAAAGCCAGTTTCGAAAGCCGGGGATCAGACCACCGAGGCCTTTGCCTTCGATCGCCACCTGTGTCATTCCACTTTATTAAATATAACTTAACAGCAAAGTTGCCTTGATTTCTTTGTATATATGGATTACTTGGGCTGTTACTGATACAGTATTTGGTGAAACTCTCAGGTCAATGGCTCCATCATAAATATGTTTAATGAGAAAAATGATGTGTTCAATGCTTATTTTCCCCACTGCCATTGTAAAAAAAAATAAATAAACAAATAAAAATCCCATTCCAAAGCTACATTTAAAAAAAATTAAGGAGTTTGTGTGCTGGTGATGTCCCAAGTTCTTCAGTTTTTGCTACAGATACACTGATATTAATACTAATATAAGGTACCAATGGAAACACAGCTTTTTTACTAGTGCTAATGATCACAAATTTGCATCGATACTCTCTATGGATACTATATGGATGCCTGGAAGTTGCAGACAGCTATGGTATATATTTCTGGAACAGTCCATTAACTGCTTTGACCAGTTTATGACTGGTGAATAATGAAGTTCAGGAGAAATATCAGCAGTGTTTTTATAGTAAAAGACAATAGCAGGGTGTATACAGAGTGGAAATAATATTTTATCAAGTGCTGTATCAACTCAAATTAAAGTACTGGTACCTGGACTGATACCAGTATCAGTGTATCATTAGTTTTTGGAAACTGACCCCCTCTAATTATTAACTGAAATCAATAGCAAATTAATGAGCAATGAATATCTTTACCTTGTATGGCCTATGAAAATACTAAAAAAATTTAAGGGATACAGTATATGCAAGAAGTCTGGGTTTGCATTATCATAATAAAAATGCAACAAAAATGTTAAGATTATAAGATTTTCCTCTTCAAATATTTTCCCCCTCCCAGTCAAAATATTCACACATTGTAAGAACTCCAATTTCTTAAAATGCTTCTGCTGACTCTCTTCATGTCTCATCTTCCACATTGTTCCATAAGCAGTAGAAATTTTCTTTGGAAGCACTTTGACCATATGACCACAGTGAATGTCAGTCTCGCTCAAAGGAAATAAATTGGCAAGTGTGGAGGAATAAACGTGTGATCAAGTCAGCTCAGACTTTTGCCGTCATTACACAAACCAAGTGCCCACACAAACAGGGTGAATGGAAGATGCAGGTCACACAGAATCTCAGTTAAAGCATTTCTCATGCAATGGTTGTGTAAAATGTAAACACAAAGTGAATGCTGTTATAATGAATAACCAAAGTGCTGTGTTTAATTGAAGCTTTTTTTTTTCTTTTTTTTTTTTACAGTGTTTGTGTATATTTGTGTATGACGCCCCACAGGCTCTTCTTCCATAAACACAAACAGTATCTGTGATGAGGAAATGAGTCTCTTGTTATATGAGTAGATTTTGTTGGAAAACAGGAGGTGGGGGGCCACTGAGACACTCTCCAAAATAATCATCAAAAACTCTCATCAAAAATTGCTTTTTAAAGTTTACCAAACACTAAAAAGTTATTACTCACCTACTAAACAAGACCAACACTTTTTACACCATCAGAACATTCTTTTACTGGTTGTTTTCAACCATGGTTAAACCCAGAGGGAAAAAGATTGAGACACATAATGCAGGCCCAGAAGCCTTGGCCTTTCCTGATCCAGATATACTGGATGTCGATGACAAAAGCGAGGGGGGGGGACCGTCGAATCAGACGGTGCTTGCAGCTATAACCACCTTAAGCTCAGATGTGAGCTCCATCAAGTCGGATGTTTGTGCCATCATGGACTCACATAAGCAGGGGTGCACATAACTTTTTTGGTTTTGGGGGAGAACCTCATGTTGTTGCTTGGTCCTCATTTTTTTTTTTTCCTGACCCACCACACAAAATAGAGGAATATGTGGATAACGTAACACACATTTTAATTTCAAACGAAAATGAATGAAAGCATTACAACAAAATGTCTGTTCTTTAAAGCTCCATAGTATGTAACTTTCTAATGAAATGACTGAAAACTAAATGCACAAATGTCTGATTTTCAAACAATGAAAATATGTTTTAGGCAACTGTCATCACTTGTTGCCACTTGAATCTGAATGACTGGTAACATTCTCCATATTTTCAACAGAGTCTCTTGTCTCCATGCAGATCATCTAATATTGTTAATGTTTCCTAATTTGACAAATGCCTTTCTCCTCACAGATTTTCTTTAGTTGCGCAATTTGTTTTGCACCCCCTATCTGTAAGTAAAAGCTTAGCAATTTGATGGCAGATTGATTAAATGACTCACAGTACAGGACCGGTGCAATCAGCTGACTTGGCGCAGTTCTCCAGGGTGTGGGCAGTGCACAGAATATGCACAAGGAAATCACGATGACCATCATCTGACGTAATTTAGGAACGACCCCGTTGTAAATTCCAACGTTGACAGCCACACTGTCAGTGCATACTTCGTCTTCCAGTCCGCTAAACCACAAGTATGGAATAGTTGCACAAGTCCGTCCACTATGTCCTGTGCTGGTCGATTAGCCCCCAGATTAATTAGTCCAAGGAAATCTGAGCTGAATTGTCCGTTGCTGGACACAGAAACAATGTACACAATTTCCTGCTCCATTTTTGTTATGTCTTCTGATCCCTCAAAGAGCACACCCCAAAATTCAGCTGCTTTCAGTTTTTCACTCAAATTTGAAGTTATTGCCTGTGTGATGCACTGCATGATCTGTCCTCCCCCTTCTGGAGAATGAAAAGCGGTCCCGACGTTAACTCCAAGCCTTTTGAGAAGCGGAATATTCTCCTCATATGAACGCATAGGACGTGCATGTTTCGCTTTGTGAAAGGCCAATAGAAAAATGTTTCTCAGTTCTTGATACTGTTCTTCATTCAGTTCGTCTTTTCAATCTGTCAAGCAGACCACTGGGCCTCTGGCCCTCACTGCGCCTGCGAGCAATATCAATCGCTTGCACTACTTTCCAGTGCGCTTTGCTATTTGCATGCTTATCAACAGCTGGATGATTCAAGTTTTTATCTGCCAGAGTAGGATTTTCACAGCATAGTTTGCACCACATCTTGGTGTGGGCATCATTTGTTGAAAGCCAGCTGATGTCCTGCAGCCACTTTTCTGAGAATGCACGCTTCATTTGCAGTTCAGGATAAGTCTGGTGTTTCTCTGAAGGTGGGGGAACACCAAAGTAATTGCTTAACGGAGCTTGCTTCTTGGACATTTTAATGTAAGGAGAAAATCCTAAAAGCAGTCGCTCATACTCTGCACTGCAGTCCAATGTTTAGAATTTATCTGTCCCTAGGCACACAAACGCACGTTACAACATTTGATCTGGATGCATTGCTTATTTTGATCACACATGTGCACCTGCACACCACTTATGTGCACTCCTGCGTATAAGTGAAATATGTGCCATGATTTCCTCCCTGAACCAAAGCATTCAGAAGTCTATTTCTGAACTGAAATACAATTTGGCAAAACGTGTCCAGCGGGGAGGTTGTGGGCCCCAGCTGGGTCAAAGGCAATAAAAATGGTGTTTTCTGCCTTTTAGCTTGGTGGTCAGCATAATAGAAAGAGGAAAGGAAAAAATCCTAGCCAAATGGGGAACACAAGCTAGTGTACTCCTAGTCCCTCTCCCACAAAATTGGGAGGGTTGAGACAGGAAGGGCATCCATGTACTGTAAAACTCTTGCAAAATCAAATGTATGGGCCGTGATCTGCTCCAGCGACCTCTGATAAGGGAGCAGCTGAAAGAAGAAGCAGTAGCAGCATGCGTCCACCCTGACAGTGCTGGAGAACTGCCTTACAAACCACTTGGACACCCTGTCCACACTTCAGGCACCTGTGGACAGATTCATAGGCGAGATCAAAAGTCTGGATGAAAAATGTGAAGACCTTGAGGCACAGTCGAATAATAGGACTAATACTAGAATCTAGGGAATACCAAAGAATAAAGAAGAGCCCAAAATGACAGATTACATCACTCAAGTCCTAACTGAAGTCTTGTCCTTAAAAGAGAAACTCTTGATTGACCTGGCACGTAGAATTAACTGTTAACGACCTACACCAGGAGAACCACGATGTCCTATCATCTTGAGGGTACATAATTACCATGTTTGTGACAATTTACTGCATAGGGCCATGGAAGAGAACAGCCTGGGATATCAGGGAATTAAAATCCACATATTTCTAGATTCCCATCCCTCCAGTTGTCAGAGGGCTGCATTCACCAAGGTCAGACAGCTGCTGAGAGGAAAGCCATATGTAAAGTATGCACTGGTGTACCCTGTGAAACTGATAATAACCAATGGAAATGAAACCAAATCCTTTACTGACCTGAAGGAGGCTAAAAATGATACTGACCAAATTGTGCCCCACCACCATAAGCCATGACTTTGAAAAGAGACAGGTTGAATAGGAAGGCAATGTTCACCCCAGCCTTGCAGAACAATTAACAGGGGCACTCCAGTTAAGTCTAAACAGAGTGGTCAGCTATTACCAGACCTATTTAGTTTCCAATCTAAATGCTTAACCAAACTCATGTAAAAGAAATGAAAGATGTGTTTACTGCTTACAGTTGTCTTACAGGTTCAACTCCAGTGAGTGGAAATCTGAATAATAGATATCATTAGTGATTATAAGCAATGTCAGTACACGATAGTTTAGATACAGATTGAAAAATTAGTGCTTTGACTCTGGTTAGTTGAAATGTGCGTGGGCTGAAAAGCCAAATAAAAAGAAGAAAAGTTTTTTTTTTATCATAAGTCCCTATCACCAGGTCAGAGGTTGCGCTAGACTTTCTTGTTATCTGTCATTTTGACAGACAGGCATGTAAAAATTCTGTCATAACCTATTATTATGTGTCATTTAAATTGATTTTAATTAGGTCACCCTCCTTGGGCTGCACGGTGGCGCAGTGGTTAGCACTGCGGCAGCACAGTTTACCCTTGGCTGGGGGATTGTGGGGATCGTGGGTTCGATCCCAGCCCCCGACCAACAGTGATCTGTGTGGAGTTTGCATGTTCTCCCCGTGTTGCGTGGGTTTACTCCGGGATTTCTCCGGTTTCCTCCCACATGCCAAAAACATGCATGTTAGGTTAATTGGCTGTTCTAAATTGTCCCTAGATATTTGTTTCCTATAGGCCCTTAGAATAGAGGGTTAGTATTAATGAAAGCGCTTTGAGTGGTCTTTGTGACTAGAAAAGCGCTATATAAGTGCAGGTTAGTTAGTTAGTAGTTAGTTAGTATAATCTGTCAAAATGATAGACAGCTTTCAGATTTTTCTGTCATTGCTGAAAAAATCTGTCATCCATCCATCCATCCATCTATCCATCCATCTTCTACTGCTTTTCCGGAGGTCCGGGTCACAGAGGCAGCAGCTCAAGCAGAGAAGCCCAGACTTCCCTTTCCCCAGCCACCTGCTCCAGCAATTCACAGAGGATACCAAGGCGCTCCCAGACCAGCTAAAAGACGTAGTCTCTCCAGCGAGTCTTGGGTCTGCCCCAGGGTCTCCTCCCAGTGGGTCGAACCCGAAACACCTCAAGTGGGAGGCGTCCAGGAGGCATCCTGATCAGATGCCCAAACCACCTCAACTAGCTCCTTTTGATGTGGAGGAGCAGCGGTTCTACTCTGAGCCTCTCCCGGATGACTGAGCTCCTCACCCTATCTCTAAGGGTGAGTCCAACAATCCTATGAAGAAAGCTCATTTCAGCTGCTTGTATCTGCAATCTCATTCTTTCGGTCATCACCCAAAGCTCACGACCATAGGTGAGGGTAAGAAAGTAGATTGACCGGTAAATTGACAGCTTTGCCTTAGAGCTTAGCTCCCTCTTCGCCACAACAGACTGGTACAATGTCCACATCACTGCAGATGCTGCTCTGATCCATCTGTCAATCTCTCGCTCCATTCTCCCCTCATTCGTGAATAAGACCATGAGATACTTAAACTCCTCCACTTGGGGCAGGAGCCTGTCCCCAACCCGGAGAGGACAATCCACCTTTTTCCGGCTGAGGACCACGGACTCGGACTTAGAGGTACTGATTCTCATCCCAGCCGCTTCACACTCAGCGGCAAACCGTCCCAGCAAGAGCTGTAGGTCATTGCTGGATGAAGCCAACAAGACAACATCATCTGCAAACAACAGAGATGAGATCCTGTGGTCACCAAGCATGACACCCTCCATTCCCTGGCTGCACCTAGAAATCCTGTCCATAAAAATTATAAACAGGATCGGTGACAAAGGGCAGCCCTGGCGGAGTCCAACTCTCACTGGGAATGAGTCTGACCGAGTGTTGGCAATACAAACCAAACTCTCACAACGGTCGTATAGAGACCGGATAGCTTGTAATAACAAGACCGATACCCCATACTCTCAAAGCACCCCCCACAAAAAAACACGAGGGATGCAGCTGAATGTCTTCTCCAAGTCCACAAAACACATGTAAACTGGTTGGGCAAACTCCCAATTGCTGCACGGTGGCGCAGTGGTTTAGCACTGTGGCAGCACAGTTTTACTCTCGGCCGGGGGATCGCGGGGATCATGAGATCGTGGGTTCGATCCCAGCCCCCGACCAACAGTGAGCTGTGTGGAGTTTGCATGTTCTCCCCGTGTTGCGCGGGTTTACTCCGGGATTTCTCCGGTTTCCTCCCGCACACCAAAAACATGTAGGTTTCGGGCGCTCGCGCACGCAGCGACCAGCAGCCGGTGGCTTGTCACCAGACTGCAAACCAAGTCTACCTACGGGTACAAATAACTAACAAAAAAAAAAAAAAAAAAAAAAAAAAAAAACTCCCACAAACCCTCGAGGATTCTCGAGAGGGTAAAGAGCTGGTCCGATGTGCCACGGACAGGATGAAAACCACATTGCTGCTCCTGAATCTGAGGTTCGACCAACAGCCGGACTCTCCTCTCCAGTACCTTGGCATAGACCTTCCCAGGGAAGCTAAAGAGTGTGATCCCTCTAAAGTTGGAGCACACCCTCCGGTCCCCCTTCTTGAAGAGAGGAACCACCAACCCAGTTTGCCATGCCAAAGGCACTGTCCCTGACCTCCACGCAATGTTTCAGAGGCGTGTCAACCATGACAGCCCAACAACATTGAGGGCCTTGAAGCACTCAGGGCGAATCTCGCCCACCCCCGGGTCCCAGCCACCAAAGAGTTTTTAACCACTTTGGCGAGTTGTTCCCCTCGTCCACAAACCCTGCTTCCTCTGTGGAAGGCGTGTCAGTGGGATTGAGGAGATCCTCGAAGTATTCCTTCCACTGCCCGACGATATCCCCAGTTGAAGTCAGCAGCACCCCACCATACACAGTGTGGATAGGGAGTTGCTTTCCCCTCCTGAGCCCCCAGCCAGTTTGCCAGAATCTCTTTGACGCCGACCAAAAATCTTGCTCCATGGCCTCACCGAGCTCCTCCCACACCTGAGTTTTTGCTTCAGCAAGCAAAAATCTGTCAATGAAAGACAATTTTAAGTTAACGCAACCTCTGCACCAGATGTAATATTCCTTCAGGAGAACCATCTGAAGAAGGACTATCACATCAAACTGCCAAGTAAATGGATAGGACATGTATACCATTCATCCTTCCATGCCAAAGCAATTATGATGAGGAAAGGCACTCCTTTCACTCATAAAAATGCAATATCTGATAAAAAGAGTCAATTTCTGATTGTGATCGGTGAAATGTACTCCATACCTCTATGCATCCAATATGGATAACCTGTCATTCTTTGAAAAAGTGTTGTCTCTTATTCCAGACATATTACAAACAAATCTTAATATTGGTGGAGACTTCAGTTGTGTGCTAGTTCCTTATCGTGATAGACATGTTTTATTCCACACAGGAACTCCTATTTTAACCCTTAGAACTTTATTTATTTTCATACACTCTACTAATAAATCAAAGGAAGAGTTGGGCATTCTGTCATTGGATGCAGACAAGGCATCTGACCAAGTGGAATGGCCTTACCTGCAGGGGCGGTTCTAGGATCAGAGCTTTGGGGGTGGTGAGCACCCAATGACCTCCACCACACACACACACACACACACACACTCCACAACTATGGGACAAGAGTTCAAAGTAGGTATAACAAACAAAATAGGCAAATAAAAGTAATTCTAAAGGAAGAATAGGTAATGCCAGAAATACACCATTCATGTCCCACTCCACCCAATCTAGCCTTTACTTGACCCAGCTATGTAAGTATTAAGAAAGCACAGCTCAATTGAAGTTGCATGGGCAAAGAAATTATCTTGTCAAATTATGAAAGTCTATCCAGTAGAGTAAATCTGATTATTTCCAACTACAATGTGTTTGTAAGGTCATTCAGCCACAGCTTTGTGGAGAAAACTTTGTCCTTTTTCTAGTGCATAAGAAGCAGTTTCTTTGCAGTAATGAGGCTATAGGACTGGAAGGATTGTTGTGCATTGGTGAGTTTTTTTAAATAGATATTCCTAAAACAATAATTAATAGAGAGGGTCCCCTTGCACCCTGCCTGCAGTAAATCAACCCCGACATTTTGTGAATGTCAGGGCGTGGGCCGGGTCTCATGCCCTCATCCTGATTTATTATTATATTATCTTGTCTTCAGGGCATGCACCTCTGCCCTCGCCCTCACTTTAAGTTTCATTTTGGAATTTTCTGTATTTCATTCTGTGTATTATCTTTATCCTGGTTTGCCATTATTATTATTCTGTTGTGTAAATTTATTTCTCCATGGGTCAGCTTCTTAGTTTATTATTATTATTATTGTTATTATTATTATTATTATTATCATCATCATCTTTATGTGCCACATTCTTGTCTCCCCTCTGACTGTTCATGTTTTTTGCATCCTCTGTCTATGATTATCTGTGTAGCCCGGCCCATCCTGTGTCTTTGATTAATCCCTGCTGTCTCCGTTTGTCACTGACTGTGCTCACCTGTTTGGTATAGTGTTTGATTACTCCTGTGCCCATTTATGTTAAGCCCCAATCTGTGTTTCCTCATGTGTGTTGTTAATCATGCCTGCGTGATGAACGTACTTCTGTTTTTTACCCATATCCTTTCCTGATCCTGCCTAGTTTTGTTAGTTTTTTATTACACCTCCTGAGCTGTCAGTCTGTTTGTTTTTGTGTTTTTGGAGCTGCGCCCCTCTGGCCAGCTCTTAATAAATCAATCGCCAAACTTTAAATACTGCATTTGGTTCAATTCATGGTGGCGCAGTGGTTAGCACTGCGGCAGCACAGTTTTACCCTCGGCCGGGGGATCGCGGGGATCATGAGATCGTGGGTTCGATCCCTGCCCCCGGCCAACAGTGATCTGTGTGGAGTTTGCATGTTCTCCCCGTGTCTGCGTGGGTTTACTCCGGGATTTCTCCGGTTTCCTCCCACATGCCAAAAACATGCAGGTTAGGGAGTTAAGGGGCGCTTGCGCACGCAGCGACCGGCAGCTGGTGGCTCGTCACCGGACTGCAGAACAAATCTACCTACGGGTACAAAATAAGTCCAAAAAAAATAAATAAATAAATAAATAAATTCACCACTCATCCATGACAGTGAAGGGTTAGGATGTCCACTATGTGGAAAGACCAGGTAAACATTGCATAAACTCATTTGCACTCAACTTTTTCAGTGCATTTTTAACAACCCCTTCAGATATGGATTTTGCATTGATTTTAGGTAGAAACAGTTCACTATGTGACATGATGTAATACTCAGACCCAACAGCAGACACGGAGGACAACGTTTAAGGTGAGTGAAACAGTTATCTTTATTGCCAATAATATTGCAATTGTGTAATAGTGATGAGGGTCTGGAAACCCTGCAGGGGAGAGAGAAGATGCAACGGTGAGTATATAGAACAGCGACAGGGAGATTAATATTGTTTGTATGCTTACAGGTTTCTTCTGGTAGAAGCAGTGGGGAATGGCAGCAGATCCAGTGATGACAGACATCAGGGAAGGAGTCCTTCAGCGCAGGTGAGTGGGCAAGGGAAAAGGCTGGCCTGGCCTGGGTGCTGGGGAAAGGGGGATGGTGATAATGATAATGAACGGTAGTAAGTCGACTTATTTAGAGAGGTGATAATGTGCACAGTTCAAGATTATCCAGATCCAATCCAATGGGGAGTTTCCAGAGTCCAGAGGCAGGCAGGGGTCAGAGCGGCGCAGGCTAGGACAGAGCAGGCAAACAACAGACAGGCACAGGGTCTAGAGACAGGCAAAGGTCAGATCACGGCAGAATGAATCACAAGGTAGAATCAGGATAACCACAAGGCAGGATACAGGCAGGTTGTAGATCAGACGTGAACAGGCAGACTAATGGGAGATTGTCCTATTTATAAAGTCCCACTGATTGGCGACAGGTGGTGCTTTCAGCTGCAGGGAAAGGAGTACAGTCAGGGGGAGAGAGGGAGGCAGGCAGGCAGGCAGATCAGACAAGAACCCTTACAGTACTGCCCTCTCAAGGGACGTCTACCAGTGTAACTCTGGGTTTGTCAGGATGTCGGCGATAGAAGTCCTAGATGAGAGAATCGTCCATGATGAAGGACTTGGGAATCCAGGATCTCTCCTTGAGCCCATACCCCCGCCAATCTACAAGAAAATGGATGCTGCACCCCCTGCAACGAGCATCCAGAATTCGGGTGACAGCATAAATCAGTCCTCCATCTACCATCTTCAGTGACGGTGGTGGTTTTGATGGTAGACACAGGGAACTGGAGAAGACCGGTTTAATGTGGGAAACATGTAATGTTGGATGAACTCGGAGAGAAGCAGGGTGGTCCAGTCTGACTGAGGCAGGGTTAATTATTTCAGCAACGGTGAATGGACCTACAAACCAGGGGACGAGCTTCCTGGACTCAGCCTTCAGGGGGAAGTTACAGGTGGAGAGCCAGACCTTCTGGCCGATCTGGTACTCAGGAGTGGGGAGCCTCTTCTGGTTCGTCCACCTGGAATTCTTCCCTGCAGTTCAGAGCAAGGCTGCTTTTGTCTCCCTCCAAAAGTGCCTGCATCAGGTGATGTGGGCTGCCACAAATGGGACTGCTACCTCCTCCTCAATGATGGGGAGGAGAGGCAGGCTGTATCTCAATCATGCCTCAAAGGGGGAGAAACTGGTGGCACCTGATATGGACGAGTTGGGGGAGTACTGCATCCATTGGAGGTGGGAGCTCCAGAAAGATGGATTGGACGCTGTGACGCACTGGAACATCGTCTCCATTTCCTGGTTGGTTCTCTCGCACTGGCCATTGGTCTGGGGTTGATAGCCAGAGGAGAGGCTGTCTGTGGCCCTAGGGATGCCGTGCAGCCTGACCACATGCACCAACAGGAGCTGTGCCGTCTGCAAGGCAGATGGGGGTCTCTTCAGGGGAATGAAGGGGGAGAACATGCAAACTCCACACAGATCACTGTTGGTCAGGGGCTGGGATCGAACCCAGGATCCCCCGGCCAAGGGTGAGTTGCTGTGCTGCCGCAGTGCTAACCACTCCGCCACCGCACTGCCCCGCAATTGCACTTTTCCCCCCATCAAAATGGACTAGTGTTCTGAAACTGATGTAAATTAGCAGCATTGCTAAATCTGGCATTCTTACATTTGTATTAGTGTTCATTAGTATGTAACGTCCCTTTCAAATAAACATTAAACTTAAACTGAAATTCACCAATCAAATGGCTATGGTCCAGCAGCCAGACAGGATCCCCATGCCCGTCCAACAGTAAAGTAACACTATTTTTTCCCCTGAAGCCTAGGGATGTCCACTATGTGAAATCAGCAGGTAGCATTGTATAAACTCATTTGCACTATACTTTTTCAGTCCATAATAACACTACCTTCAGATGTGCATTTTAGCACTGATTATAGGTTCTAAAACTTCACTATGTTGGTTCCTTCAGCTTTTCAAATTCTTTTCATCCAAACCAAATAAAGTGTACCATAAATTAAAAATAAATTTATCATCAAACCAAAATTTGTTATCATTACAGTTCTAACTTCATAGTGAACTTCATATGCTGATAACTTCTATGACTGCATAGTATTTGCGTGTTTTTTGCCACAGTACTCTCAGTTCTAGTCGCATGTATATGTTATTATATGGTATCAATTCAAATTTTGTTGAAAGGATATTCCTGCGGTGACTGATATATTGTACACTGTAGTGTGTAGTGACTGATATACAGTGGATATAAAAAGTCTACACACCCTTGTTCAAATGCCAGGTTTTTGTAATGTAAAGAAATGAGACCAAGATAAATCATTTCAAAACTTTTTTCCACCATTAATGTGACCCATAACCTATACAACCCAACTGAAAAACAAACTGAAATCTTTTAAGGGGAAAAAATAAAAAATAAAAAACTTACAATAACCTGGTTGCATAAATGTGCACACCCTGTTATAACTGGGGATGTGGCTGTGTTTAGAATTAACCAATCACATCCAAACTCATGTTAAATGGGAATCAGCACACACCTGCCACCATTTAAAGTGCCTCTGATTAACTCCAAATATTGTTGAAAGGTATCAGTCAGGAGAAGAGTACAAAAGAAATTCCAAGTCATTAAATATACCATGGAACACAGTGACGATAGTTATCATCAAGTGGAGAAAATATGGCATAACAGTGACATTACAAGAACTGGATGTCCCTCCAAAATTGATGAAAAGACGAGAAGAAAATTGGTCAGGGCGGCTGCAAAGAGGCCAACAGCAGCATTGAAGGAGCTGCAGGAATTTCTGGCAAGTACTGGATGTTTAGTACAAGTGACAATCACCTGTCTTCTTCATATGTCTGGGCTATGGGATAGGGTGGCAAGATGGAAGCCTTATCTTATGAAGAAAAACATCCAAGCCATTTGAAATCTCCCAAACGCATATGGAAAAATGTGTTAATGTGTGTGTGGCACAAACACAACACTTCTCGTCACCAAAAGAACACAATACCTACAGTGACACATGGTGGTGGCAGCATCAAGCTTTGGAGCTGTTTTTCTTCAGCTGGAACTGGGTCCTTCATCAAGGTGGAGGGAATTATAAACAGTTCCAAATACCAGTCAGTGTTGGTACAAAACCTTCGGGCTTCTGCTAGAAAGCTGAAGATGAAGAGGAACTTCATCTTTCAGCACAACAATGACCCAAAGCACACATCCAAATCGACAAAAGAATGTCTTCACCAGAAGATGATTAAGGTTTTGGAATGGCCCAGCCAGAGTCCAGATCTGAATCCGATCGAACATCTGTGGGGCGATCTGAAGCGGGCTGTGCACAGGAGAAGAAATTTTATAACACAGGAGAACACTAAATGTGTTTGTTGACTCCAAATAAATAGGTCTAAAATTCTAAAATCTACAATTAAAATCCTAAAAATGTTTTACAGGAGAACACAAACTAAATCGTATTGCATTTTAAAAAGAAAAAAAAAAGATTAATATCTAAAAAACTAAATTTCACAAAAAGTCCATGTCTATACAATATTTTCAGTGTCAAAAAAAAAAAACTGTTTCAAACTGTAAGACAAAAGAAAGGGACATAAAATATAATTCAATACTACAGAATTCCACCAACATTTAAAAAAAAAAATCTCAGCAGTAAACTCTGTTACAGCATGGACAGAGCTGTAAGCCCATGGTTACAGGGAGAGGGGAGGTGGAACTTTTCATGTTCAGTAACACACGGAGCTTTTACTGAGTTTTTACATGATATCGGAGGCTACGAAAAGGGCCTCCATAACCAGCCACCTCAACCATGCATCCCAGCACAGACTGCTCTCGGCAGAATAGAAGAAGTACCCCGGTAAATGCATTCAGTTTCACAACAGCACTTCATTTCATGGATACAGACCTTAAACGAAGTGGGTGTGTCCGGGGTTGATGTCTTGGCTGTCGGCTTTGTGTGTGTGTGTGTGTGTGTGTGTGTGTGTGTGTGTGTGTCCGCGCGCATGCGTTCGTATGTAGGGGTGTGTGTGTAGGAGTGTATGTGCATGTGTGAATAAGTTGGGTTTAGTTTAGTTTCTTTTTTGTGCATCCATAAAAAATTGAAACAAACTAAATAAAGTCATCTTACAAGAGTGAACATCAACCTTTCAGTCAAAGAAAAAGAAACATTTCAAAGCACAAAAAGAAAAGGGTGTAGACTGAAGCAAAGCTTATTTATGCCTACCCCTTTTGCTTAATATAGTGACAACCACATCACAACAGAAAATGAAAAAGAAGTCATCAAAATACAAATTTATGTAAATAAAGTGATTCTTTATAAATTAAGCAGATTTATATTTCTGTAGTAAACTGAGCTTTAACATATTCCTGAACATACAGTAACAAGTGTGGTACATGTTTTCAAAGCATCTGCATAACCATTCCATAGTTTCACCGCAACAACAGAGACTGCATTTTTTTTGCATTTGTTCTTATCTTTGGCTTTTCAGACATACAAAGTCCTCTCAAATGATACACACATACATCAATACTGACAAAAGGTGCCTAAATATTGTTTTGCATTTGCTTTGTTCCCAGTGCATCATTACCTTAAGCTCAGGGATGGTGATCCGGGTGTCTGGGTTCTTATCCAGCATCTGCAAGATCAGAGTCTGCAGCTCCTCACTGGTCTTTGGTCTGCACACAACACAAGATAATGACATGGGAAAAGTTTTTGTAGTCGGGTCGATTTGGAAACATTAGCACCAAGAATGAAAATGTTAGATGTCAAACCCTTTTTAATCTCATTAGTGGCATGCGCTTTCAGCTGATTGACAATGATATAAAATTCATTGGCATATTTTATTCTATACCACATTCTCATTAAAAAGCTTCTTATTTCTGTGTGCTTCTCTGGAACTAGTGTGTGATTAATAAAAAAAAAGTCCTTATCTGAACAAATTTCATGGAGTCCAAAAGTGCTGCAGAGATGACTGACAAGCCACTGATAAAAGTTCAGTAACGTTACAGAACAATTTAGCTATTAAAAAAAAACCCTAATAACTGGCAAAAGCTGAAAAGGGCACAAGAATTGATTAGGAATAAAAATAAATAAATAAAAAACATGCATGACCAAAAAAAAAAAGGTTAAAAATCCACTACAAAAAAGAAACATAACCACAAGATGGACACAAAACTAAACAGAAATGAACTATGTTTGAAAAAGTACACACAGTATGTCAAAATTTTGTCAGCCCACATATTCTCATTTCAATAGAAGTGATGCAAACACTGTCTCTGTAGGATAAGAAAATAACTACTATATTAAGAGCAAACATATATACACTCCTGGTTGCAATCTTATAACCGGGGGGAAAAAATAAACTATTTGCGTTTCACGCTGGTAGACTGTAACCAGGTTGTAAGTAGAGCTTCAAAAATGCAAAAAGAATAAACAGGAGCAAGAGACATTTTATTGATAACTGGATTTAAATTCAAACAGGCTGTTCATCAGCTGATCAAAAGTTAAAGACCATAGCCCCCCAAAAAACAAACAAAAAACCCAACCAAAAACAGAACTAAAAGTGTCAAAAGAGGCCTCAGTAGTGAGTATCCCCACCGTTCTAGTTGGTCACTTCAGTAATTCGTTTAGGCATGCCTGATGCAACGGTTTCCAGGAGGCGGTGGGAACGTTGCTTCATGTGGTGAAGATGGCTTCATGAAGGGCATCCACGGTCTAGAAGTGACATCTGTCTTTGTAAACTTCCCTTGCCATTAGTCCCCAAACAAACTCAAACAGCCCCTGTTTGAATTTAAATGCAGTTTTCAATAAATTGTCTCTTCTCTCTCTCTCTCTCTCTTTTTGTCTCTTGCTCCTGTTTCTTCTTTTTGCATTTTGCAGCTCGACTTACAACCTGGTTACCTTCTCCTAGCACGAAATGCAAGTACTTGTAATTTTTTCCCCGGCCTTAAGATTTTGATCAGGAGTTTATATATAGCATAGTTACTTCTATTTTATAAACTGAACTAACTAATTAAATAAACACACAATTGTAAAAATGTAAAAGTCTGGGCACCCACTCACACACAACTGACGAAACACATTAATTAAAAACACACCTAAATATGCCATTTGTCAAGGGGTGCCCAATTTCTGCCTATAACTGTAACTAATGATTAAATGGTTAAACTCTGTACCCATTTTAGGAGAACAGCCCACAGTAAGCGCTAACATTGCTTATGAAAATTAACATTTATGCAGGTCTGACGCTGAAAAACAGACACAACTAATGGTCAGAATAGGAATGGCAGCACACCTACAGTATAATTGGCCAAACAGTGTGGCCTGAGCACTCCTGCTAATCATCTCTGATGGGTAGAGTGCAGCCATGATTCTATTAGCTATTCTGTTAGGAAGAAAGAAACAATCCTGACCCACAGCCACATCACTGTGGTACATGGGACACATTTTGAACAGTATGACACCACAATCAGACATTCACTCCATCTGACACTCACAGCCACTCACAGGCACAAACGCTGTCCACTGTGTCCGCGCCCAATCAGTGTGTCCATCCTCAGTCTACCACCACCCATTACCTCCCTGGTTATCTATCTTTAGTTCTCTCTCCCTGTGCCTGAATTACTCACTGAACAGACCTCGTCTCTGTGCTTTTCTTCAACGTTTTATTCTAAAACTGAAAATCAGGAGGCACGGCAGTTTGTATGTACCCAGGCTGCTGATACCTCACTTCCTTCTTCATTGCCTGTTTTGATTAAATGCAGGTGACATTTACCACGCGCTGGTGCAGACTGCTGGCTGAGTGATTCAGATTTCTGCTGCCATAATTTGCAAGAAAAATAAAGTGCTGTTGTGACTGGGATGTAGATATCACGGCTAAAGGTGGGCCGGAATGGCAATGATGTGATTTTAGGAAAGAGAGGTGGACTCACATTTCTGGGAATTCCACAGGGTTGGTCCTTATTTTATTGTGCAACGCCAGTATGTATTCATCAATAAATGGGCACTGCAGATGGAACAGGAGAAAAGGAGTTAAATAATACAAAAGGTGGCACAAATACATTAGTCTAGGTCTGTGTCCAGCACAAATAACAAGAGCAATCAGTGTTCATTAAAATTAATCATCTCACTAGAAAGCTGCTGCATCAAATACAAAGTTAGCGTTCCTACTGAGGAGGCACAGGGTGCCATTAAACAAACAGCAGATCTGTGAAACGTGCACCTACTCCAGACATTTGTGTTTCCACTTGTGGCCTGGAGATCGAGTAAAGGCAAAGCTGGAAAATGTGCACACTAACCTTCCCGAAGACGAAACAGTAGAGGGTCACTCCCATGGCCCACACATCCAGCGCCTTTAAAGAAGCACCAACAGTGATGTTCAGCACAACAAGAATGAAAACCACCTACCGCAGTGATAATGAGTCAACACAGACAGCCTACAGGGACATTTTAAGGTCATTCTTTGGAGGTGTCCATCTTGAAGATGGATTTGTGTGATAGACCCGCTGCTGCTGCTCCACCCTCTGCAACTCTACTGGAAATCCATTTCTACTCCTTGACAGATACGGAATGATTAAATATGCCTACTGAACCTGTGCAATCTATCAAGCACACGATGCTCCACTGGAACAGACAGCTGAAGGTTCAAGTGCAAGTGACATACAAGAACAGGATATTACTGCTGATTTACACGCTCTTTGAGACACTACTGGGGCCAATCAAGCCTGAAAGAACGCAGGTTTAATCAGAGATATGAGCTGAATAAATTTCCCTAAAGCTCTGGGAAACTGCAGGTGGATGGAACAGGATGACTCTTGACACCCTGATGGTGATTTGTCTGCAATCAAATGTTTTATTCTGGACATTTGGGCATGTGAGGTTACCATTCAATCAAAGTCACCAGCCAGAGTTTTTGATTGAAGAAGAAATATCACCTGAACTGTAACTGTAATGATGGAGAAAAATGAGAAACGTAGTTGTTTCTGCACCAAAAAGAACTGTATTTGCAAAAATACATACCAAAGCATACAAATCCAAAACTTAAATTCACTGCAGTTTAAAAAGTACGTATGTTTTGTAAATAATAAAAGACGACCTTATCTGTATTCACTTTTATTATGTATTGTAGCTTCCCTGGAAGGGTAACGCATGTGAAAGATTTCCAAACTGTCACTGCTATATTCCATTTCTAATTCTGAAATTACCAGGTTTCCCCTGTTCAGGCAGCAGCCAAAACAAACAATAATTAGCAAGGCAGAAACACTACAAGGTTACAGTAAGGGTTCATACATCAAACCAAAACTAAACTTCCAAGTCACACTTAAATGGTGTTTATATTGACTGGATAAACTCACTTTCCCACTAAAGCTCTTGTGCTTATCTGACAGGGTCTCTGGCGCCATAAACGCAGGCGTGCCAGCCGTGCTGGACAGCAGAGCGTCATTGCCCTCAAACTGGTTGCTGACTCCGAAGTCTGCGATCTTCACATGGCCGTCGTCCCCCAATAACAAGTTAGAGGGTTTGATGTCACGGTGGACGATTTTCTGGTAGTGCACTGCGGATAAAAGCAAGGAAGTCCTCTGTCAGAATTTCATGCCAACAAACAGACAAAATCAATATTTTTATTTATTGGATCTGTTGCAGGAAATGGGGAAAAAAAAAAGTTGTGTGATAACCTCTACCATGAAGAGAGCTATAACGTACAATTAAAAAAAAAAATCTGAATAGTTCCACAGAACATATACTGTAACAACAAATAGGTTATAAAATACAGAAGATTTTGCACTCAGCAACATGAACGTTTTTTTTTTCCTTTCCCCTTAAATATGCATCTATTCCTGTCACAGATTTGTGGCCAGTTTTGTTGAGTTGTATTAGTTTTCTTGGCAAACATAATATTTTTCTTTTTCTTAAATTTTCAGCTATTTTCTATTTTTGTTTCTTGTCAAAATTTGTGACTTTTTAACAGATGTATTTTTCTTTTATTTTGAACTTATTTTAAAGAAGCAGCTTTGAAGTGAGAAACGGAAGTGTGATCAGTGCATGTCATTACCTGCAACACTTCTCAGTGTCTCAGATGTAATCCACAGAAAACGAAGGTTTGAGTAGAACACCCACTAATCACTAAATGTGGTAAGGTAAAAGGAGGTAAAACAACAGAGAACTACTTTGTGTTGTTTATTAGCAGGAAGTAATGGATTGATCATGCATTTTACCTCTAATTACTGTCAAAAATGAAATACGTATTATTAACACCATTTGTTTGAGGTTTGAACAAACTTGATGTAAGAAGAACAAATATGTTTGGCAAGTAAAAATCCTAACAAAAAATGTCAGGGTTTATGATCAATTTGATTTGTTTGTGCATTTGAAAGATTGCTAGTATAAATGAAAGTTGAATTAAAGCAGCATTACTTTTCACATTAAAATAGTGTTTCCCAACTGAACCTTTGACAAGGTCAGTTTAGTGGACATCTCAACGCTTCAGAATTTTAAAAGTGTTTCTTTTTTTTAATTAATTTTCTTTGCAACAGATATATTAACACAAAAAAACACAGACATGAAAGGTAAACGCTAGATACACAAGCCACAAATCATAAATAATTCAGAAAACACAACGATTGAACAATCCCCTATGAGCAAGCAAAAAAAGTGTTTCTTTACTGTGGGGGGTACATGGGGGACCCTATCTGCCTCCTGGACTATAGCCATTTGATTGGTGAAATTCAGTTTCTGAACACTACTCCAATTTAATGGGCAAAAAATGAATCATAATTGAAAAATTTAAGCTATGTCAAGGTATATTTTATTATTATTTATTTATAATTATTATCCTGGGGCTTGGTGGCTTTGGGTCATCTTGCTTGCTTGTGATTTCGGGGGGGGGGGGGTTGCTGCAGCCTTCCCTTCCCCAAAACAATTTAAATAAAGTGTTAAAGTTATTACACGAGGAGTTTATGAATGGTATTTATATACAGTGCATATCAAATATGGGCAAAGCTCCTTTTGGCAAAGTAAATCTGTTTGGCATAATAAGGGAAGCGGATATCTGTTCTGCTTAACTAGCTGCTAGACATGACAGGGGAAAAAGGTTATATTTTATTTATATTATATACATTTTGTATTCATGTATCATTTGTATGAGTTGGATTGAAATAATTTGAAAAAAACAAAAAAACAATAACAAAACTGAAGCAACCAACATAGTGAACTATTTGCACCTAAAATCACTACAAAAATCCATATTTGAAGGTGGTGTTAAAATAGAATAAACAAGTATAACAACAAGTATAGTGCAAATGAGTTTATGTATGTGGCTCCTAAACTAAATTAATTGTGGAAATTGTAACGTTATTTCACTAAAGCATGTCACAGATATGTTTTACAAAGCAAAAATACTTAGATGTGGCTCTGACTCACTTTCAAAACGTGTGTGTCATGAGGCTGAGCGCAGTGTTTCACTGGGCTCAGGCTCTTAATTTATTTCTGAATATTTTCTGTATTTTTCCAGCATTGTGTTGTTTTCCTGTGTATTGAGATATGATGTCTCCTTGGTGGTTTATCGTTCTGTTAGTTATTTATGTCTTTAGTATTAGTATTATTTTGTCAGTTCCTGTAGTTTAGGATTTATATTTTTGTTTCTATGTAACATGACTGCCTTACCTCCTCTTCCAGACACTCCCACCCTGTTATCGTCTCACTGCCTGTTCCCTAATCGTCTCAGCTGTGAGTTGTTGTTTAATTAGGTCACCTGCCCGCTCATGCAGCCCGCACCTGCCGCCCATTGTTTCATCCTATTCCCCAACTATTTAAAGATTGTCTGACTGTTCTCTCAGTGCGGCAGTCTTGCTTAACTCTCCTCCTCATCGCCACCAGAGCCCAGTTTCCCACTCTGGTGAGTTTATCTGGAATCATCTTAGTCTGTAAGTTTTTTTCTCAGTGTCTGTTCTTAGACTTTGTTTTTGTGCATTTCTTGCAACTTGTTTTTTTTTTGTGTGTGTGTGTGTGTGTGTGTGTGTGTGTGTGTGTGTGTGTGTGTGTGTGTGTAATAAATTCCATGAACTGCAGTTCAGCGCATGGGTCTCACTTCTCTGCCCTGAGAGGCGATTTATGACAGTGTGAGTGAGTGGGTGAGGTGCTTACAGTACTCTATGCCCAAGATGACGTCTCTGAAGTACAAGCGAGCCTGCTCTTCTGACAGAGGATTGTCTGTGGGTACTTCCATCACTGGACTACACACCCACACAGCAGCCACACGGTACACAGAGTGAAAAGAGAAAAACAGACATAAAAAGTGTTTGAAAACATCTAAAGGAGCTCCAGATTAAGAAGCCATCTCTGTTGTCATTCAGTCCATCATGTACAGTAGAACGAAATTACATTTCTCCTATCTACAGTGTTAATCACATGTAGAATCAGAGGGATCGCTGCCATAAACAACTTTTCCTTCCCCCATTCTATTATGCTGAGCACCAAGCTAGAAGGTGGGAAGTACCATTTTTTTATATGGTCTTTGGTGTGATCCGGCCGGGACTTGAACCCCCAACCTCCCAGTTGTGGGGTGGATGCTCTATCAACTAGGCCACATCACAATGAAACAATACTGATGCAAAACTGGAAATACTCCATGAGGAAGAGTTAAAAAAAAGAAAAAAAAAGATGTGCATCAGATTAGTAACAGGAGATCAGTTACTCTAAATTAAAGAATACTGTATTACTGTGTTGCTGTTATATGAACAATATCTATTCTCTCTCTCTCTCTCTCTCTCTGTAAATGGTCTGCCTCACAGGGACTCACACCCTTTGAGGCCTCCATGACCTACCCCCCCCCACCCCCGTTGCCCATGCCGGAGAGGGAGGTCGCTGTGCCGTCTGTGGGGGCTCACGCACGCCACTGCCGCCGGCTCTGGAGAGCCACCCGGGCCACCCTCTCCCGCTCTATGGAGCGTAACCACCAGTAAGCGGACCCCAGCTCCCAAGTATGTGGTCGGGCAGCGCGTTTGACTATCGGCGGACCAGATACCCTTGAAGACAGATTCCAAGAAATTATCACCTCACTTCTTGGGCCCATTTCTCATCGCCAAGATAGTCAATGACGCCACGGTCCGCCTACAGCTCCCATGGACTCTCCGTATCCACCCGACGTTTCATGTCTCACAAATTAAACACCTCTCCGCCAGTCCTCTCTGTCCCCCCCCAGGCCGCATCCTCCTTGGATCCTCGACGGCCAGACTACCTACACCGTCCAGAGAATTCTGGACGTTCACCGCCGGGGCCGAGGCCTCCAATATCTAGTCCATTGGAAGGGCTACAGCCCTGAAGAAAGGTCATGGATCCCTAAGTCCCACTTCCATGACAAGGGGATGGTCCGGGCCTTTCACCAAGCCCATCCTGATAAGCCCAGTGGACCGCCAGGGGGTGCCCCTTGAGGGGGAGGGGCACTGTCATGTTTAGGTGAGCACGCACCCCCTCCTTCCTGTTAAAGATTCCCCGACTCTGCAGGCAATCATTACACCTGCGTGAGTGGATGCACCTGCCGCTTCTGCCTCGCCAGCGCATAAAAGGACCATCAAGCAAAGGCCTCAGCGCTGGCTCGTTGGGTATACTGCCTGTGTAACTAGCAAGCAAATTTAAATTATATTCGGAAGATTTTTGCCTAATTCCTCTCCTCTCTCTTCTTCCCAGGTTGCTGCCATTGGTGTGGTGCATCTCCAGGGATCATTGTGCGCTCACCTGCTCCATCATCCTCACCCCGCCTCAGCTGCCTGTTTCCACCCGGTCAGACACCACCCAGCTCCTTCACTTTCCTACTCCCTGCCAGCTCCATCCTGCTGGTTCGTCTATTCCTGCTGGGTCTCTCTGTTGAGCTCTCTGCTCAGCACACATAAGTGGCAGATTTGTCTTCACCACTTCCCAACCTCCCACCTCTTATTAATCAGCTCTTGTCTCTCCCCACAGGCTGAGTCTTCCTCTGGCGAGTGATGTTTCTGTAACAGTGCTCCTTATTTTGAAATTAATAAATTGTTTAAATGTAGCTTCTCTGTGTCGTGTGAGTTTTCTCTGGTGTGTCACCCTGCACGTGAGCTGACCTTTCTATCCCTATGACACTGCCCAGAGGCAGGTCCTGCATATGTCAGCCGTCTACACTCCTCCTTGTCTAGTGCCGTCTTCTTCATTTCATGGTATTTCTTTCCTAGCCTGACATCATCCATCATCATCACTCGCTTTCTCCCTCTTGATTGTTTCCCCTTGACTCTTCCCTCCAACACTATTCGTAGTAACCCTTCTGATCTTATGTTGCGTCCAATCCACCGAGCTTTTCTTTTCCAGATGGTATCCAAAAAAGTTCTCTTTTCTCCCACTTTCCTCAGCACCTCATCATTTCCCACCCTGTCTGTCCAGCTGATCTTCTCCATTCTCCTCCACATCCATATCTCACAGCTCTCCAGTCTCTTGATGTCTGCTTTCTTCATAGTCCAGGTTGCTGAGCCATAGAGGAGCACACTCCACACCAGTGTCTTGATGAGACATTTCCTCAAGTCATGATTGAGGCCTTTAAAGAGTAACATTTGGCACTTTCACACACTCTTCAATTTCCTCCAGGGCTTCTTTCATCATTGCTTCTGCATAGATGTTAACCCTTTAACTGCCCTAGGTGCCATGTGGCGCCTGGGGCAACGCAAGACAACTCAACCACCCCCTCCCCCAGTGGTCAAGAGTGGTAAAAAAATTTTCTCAACAAAATAGTCAATTAGAAAGATGTAGAATATGATCCAAAGTTTCAGATAGGAATAAATTTACTCATCTAATTTGCATAATGTCACAGCAGCTATATAAATTACATAACTCAGTCAAAAGTGGACTTTGGACACATTTACATAAAGAATGGTCCGTTTTTGTTTTGTTTTTTTTACGCCAATTTGTCTACAGGGGTATGTTTTTATCTAATCTTCAAAGTATATGAACCAGAAAATCAATAAAATGTCAAAAAACATATTTCTCTTACCTGTTGCCGGGTGGGGGGGCTTGCCCACCCACGTGACTGGTCCGTTTTCTGATGTTTGCGTGTTTGCTCAGCCACTTACACCGTGTACCACATCTACAAACTCTTATGATTACCCCACATGAATTTTGTTTGTATTACATGGCTATTTTTTTCTGTTTGGTGCATTATTCCTGTGGGAATCCATGCCGCCCGTAGATGCCGCCATCTTGGTACTGGTAGCTCAGTTTTTCGTCCATCGTGGTCAATGCAAAACGTTTACTTAGTAATTTACACCCGTGTACCACATCTACAAACTCTTATCATTATCCCACATGAATTTCGTTTGTATTACTTGGCTATTTTTCCCATTTCATGCAGTTTCAGTCATCATCGCGGCAATGATAACCAAACATGGCGGCATCCACATTGGTGCTGTGAGCTCAAAGCAGAAAAAGGAAGAATAATAATGAGGATTTCTTCTTCTTTGCTATATTCCATGTCAGCCATGATTCCTTCGGCGCGTGTCTACCACCTTCTAAACTGTCAGATCAATAGAGATTAGTACAAATTCTCAGTATTGTGCTGTGCCACTGGGGGGTGCGCAACCCATCCATTTAATCTGGGCAGTTAAAGGGTTAAACAGCAACGGTGACAGCAATCACAATCTCTTCTGGCTTCCCCTCCTTGTTGTAAAGTTCCTCTATGTATTCCTTCCACTTGCAGTTGGCTTGCTCAGGGTCTGTCAGCAGTTAGTCTTGCTTGCTCATGATGTTCTTTGTTTTGTGCCCTGAGCTGTTCTTCCATGTCAGTTCCTTCACTTTTCAAAACAGTTGGTCCACCTTTCCTGTTTTCTCCAGGTATTCAATATCTTTGCATTGCTCTTCCCAGTACTTCTCTCTGGCCTTATCTGTTTCTCTCCTCAGTTCATTGTTCAGTTTCTTATACATTTTTCTTCCATCTGCTGTGTTTTCTTTCTTCCATTCTCTCCTTTTATCCATTTTTCTTATCATAACATCTGTGACCCAGGGTTTCTTTGCTGGTCTTCTCTGTTCATGTCCGATGTTTTCCTCTGCACTCTCAATTACTGCTTTCTTCAGGTGGCTCCACTGTGCATTGATGTCTGTCTGATGGTGCTCAATGTACACCAGTCGGGTTCTCACACCATCATTTAGTTTCTCCTTCATCCCTCCTCTCACTGCATCCAGCTTCCATCGGCAGCGGGGATTTGGCTTCTTCAAGCATTTCAGCATCAATTTGGTTTTCATGCCAATGAGGTGATGGTCTGAGTCAGCATCTGTACCAGGGAAGGCATGCGCATTCTTGATGCTGTTTCGGTAACATTGCTTCACCATGATGTAATCCAACTGCAACCTTCTCAAGTTTCCAGGTGCTAACCAGGTGTAGATTCTATGCTTATAATGCTTGTGCCATGTGTTGGTGATGCAAAGCTTATTCCTCTTGCAGAATTCTACCACCATTTGCCCTTGCTCAATTCTGTTTCCCAGGCCATACTTGCCAGTCACGTTGTCTTCGCTTTGATTTCCCACTACTGCGTTCAGGTCATCTATCACTATCACATAGTCATCCCCTCTTCTACATCGAACAAAGTCCTCCACTTGACCATAAATTGCTTCCACTTCTTTGTCTTCATAGTCTGTTGTTGGCATGTAGACCACAATCACCACAATACCAACCGGTGATCCACTCAGTCTCACTCTCATCAGTCTGTCATTTGCACACTCTACTTCAATCACACTCTTGCTTGTTGTTTGATCCATCAAAAGCGCCACTCCACGCTGAGTTTAATCTCCTCCAGAATGAATCCCTCTATACCTGTTGCTTCTGATGTCACCTTTCTCTTCACATCTGGTCTCTGTCAGTCCAAGAATGTTCAGCTGCATTCTGTCCATTTCTCTCTTGATGTTTTCTAGCTTTTTTGGCCTCAACATGCTACGAACGTTCCATGTCCCAATCTTGAGGACTTTGATGTTGCAAGGGTTTCACAAGTTGACGACCGGAAAGGCCTTGCTCCCTTCCCTGTCAGATGAGGTTTCCCGCCGATACGGGGACTCATTCACGTAGTTCTCTAGACTACTACTACGGCTTTCCATGATTATCTTGGGAAGATATTGGAGTGGTTTCCCGTTGCCTTCTCCAGGGAGTAGTGGTGATTAGTGGTCACTCCAACAGTCCATTAACTTCTAGGAAGTATCACTACCGGATGCAGTTTAACGTCATGCCCAGGATATTCAGGGCTACAAACACATGTCAGCTGATGCAAAGCATTTGCACCTACTTAAAGGGCTGATGACACAATTTTGACTTTTTTTTTAGGATGTTGTGTAAACCGAAAAGTCATTGTCGATGATCAATATAACATTTACAACCGCGCCTGCATAAACTAGTTATCATCAAAAAACAGCAGCCACTGACTGGACTGTGGTTCCGCCCACCGAATTAAGGGAGGCACCCCCATGACGTACGTGGGAGAACGGACTCCAGTGTTGTTGACTGGAATGACAGCAGCTTTGTAGCTCACAGTTTCTCTGGTTTCTTGTTTTAATTTTATGGCTGTGCCTTCGCGTTGTGTCGCAGGCTTAGATAAACATCAAATCGTGAAAGACCACATCACACGCTTCAGCTCCAACTGTTATTAAGTCTCCTCGTGCGCTTTTATGGAGGAGGAGCGCACAAGGAGGGGAAGGATTAATGGATTTACGTGCAGCTTTGACCTACTTTCTGTGATCCCATGCTGACATCTCGCCGGTCCGGGCATGCCCCCTCTATCATTATCACCAGGTGATTCAAACTCCTGCTGATCATGTTTCCCGGTCCTCGCCCAGGTGCTTCTAATCACACCATCACCAGCAGTGCGTGTACTTCGCGGCCGTTTGCCAGTCATGCACTAATGGTCCATAGTATTGTCATCTGTGCTGTTTGTCTGCCAGTATTTTCAGCACTCTCACGACACGCTAGTCACTCCATGTTCTCCGTGGCTCTCGTGCATCCTTGAAGTGATGTCGGCTCTGGGGCACACCTGTGGCTAACACGTCTCCTCTCATTCATTTGCAGGGCAATGTCTGCCCCCGAACGCCATCAGTAAGTGTGTCTGTGTTTCTTGTACATCTTCACCTTTCAGGGAATTGTCTGTCGTTCTGTATTAAATTTGCTGTGGTGAACCCTGCCCGCAAATTCTTGTTATTTCATCCTCCCTTGCCCTGCTCTGCTTAAGAGCGTACAGAGGGTCATGATGAATGGATTTAGGAGCAGAATTCACCACAGCACATGTATTGAACATAAGAATGATGACAACAGTTCCCAAAAGGTGACGACCCACAAATATAAACAGAAGCACCCACAGTTGGCGTTCGGGGCCGACATCGCCCAGCGAGCATGAAGAGGAGATGTGTTAACCATGGCTGCGCCCCAGGGCCGGCATCGCTTCAAGGGGCACAACAGAACCACGGCTGTGTGGAGCGGCCAACACGTTGTGATAGCGTTGGCAACATTGGCTGGCTGACAACACAGCAGATGATGCACACAAACCATGAACAGCTGACCATGAAAGAGAGAGGGCGCGTGTGTTCAGACTGGCGAGTCTTGGACAGTGCCCACCTGAAAGTGGCTCAAAACGCACATAAAACACATGTACAAAACAAAAACAACAAGAACTCAAAATATAATACATAATAAACCTGATGCCTGAGCCACAGAGAATACACTGCTATGATTTTATTGAAAAATCGGGTTTAAATAAATTATATTTATGAACAAATAATTTGTTGTAATATCTGTAACAAAAGAATAACACTGGTGTTCCCCTGCCATGTGTTTGTCGCTGCTGCTGCGGAGGGCATGTGTGCCTCTCCACCCGTCACTCTCTGAGTGTGACTGGCTTGGCACGATGCCCGCTTGGCACAGCTCAAACCTATACGGTCTGATGCCCTCAGATTCTTCATTGTCATCCCATTCTTCACAACTATAACCGTCTGAAGATTGGACAACACAAACCAATTCCAGACTACATGTGCTGGAACCATCGTCGATGTTTTCAACCGCTTCCATCCTGTGTGTACAATGGGTAGCCAAGCACTGTGTTCTCCCGATGACGTGACTACATGGCAGCGGGGTTTTCCAGCCACTGACGTAATTGGTGATGTGGCGCTCATGAAAACATTAGATATTCGCATGAAAAAAGCCTGTTTGACTTAGAACTGCACAGACCAATCTATTTTGTCATATTGTATTATGTGTTAAAAATTAGAGGAAGTCAAAAACGTGTCATCAGCACTTTACAAGCTTAGAACACTTCCAAAGGGCATTGGAAAATTATTTTTAAATGTATTTGCTTCATTCCAGCACACAGTTTAATAAGCAACAAGCATTGGTAGAACACCAGTCAGTAAGCTGGTGTGCAGCACACAAACTGTCAAAAAAGGAAATGACCAGACTTCTTAGTTATAGACATAACACCAAATTCTCATTTTGAGACATTAAAAACCATGAGATTTAGTTCTTTTTTTAAGTGAGTAATTATTTTCAGTATGAATGAAGCCTTTATTATCATGTCTATAGCATTACATTACTAAGTCCATTACATGCTTTACAAGAAGGGGCAAAGCAGGCGATTCCTTCTGAGGAGACTCAGGTCTTCAGGAGTGCCCTCCTGAAGACCTTCTATGACTCTGTACAGCCATCAGCCATCCTGTATGGAGTGGTCTGCTGGGGCAGCAGCATCACGGCAGCCGACAGGAAGAGACTGAACAGGCTGATCAAGAACACCAGCTCTGTTCTGGGGTGCTGCCTCAACCCCATAGAGGTTATAAGAGAGTGGAGGATTGTGGCTAAGCTGTCATCTTTGCTAGAGTCCCAGTCCCACCACTTGCACACACTGAGTGCACTGAGCAGCTCGTTTAGTGACAGGTTGCTCCATCCAAAGTGCATGAGGGAGAGGTTTCACAGGTCCTTCCTACTTGCTGCTGTCAGACTTTACAATCTGTGCTGCTCATAGAAAATACACATAACACTACTACTTTGCACAAATAAGGAATGTTCCTTTCTATACACTGTTGATACGATTATTATTGAAGGTTGCAACCACACTGTTTTCATTCAACTGTGTAATATACTGTAAATGTGTATTGCTGAACAATTTAACTGCTTACTAGTGTTGTAAATACTATTTTACTTTTAACTATAAAAACTATTTCACTTTTTATTAACTTCTTGCACTATAAACTGTTTTTGTCATATTTTATTATTTATTATTTCTCTAAGTGCTACTATCACTTTGCTGCTGCAATACTGTGAATTTCCCAGTTGTAGGACTAAAAAAAGATTATCTTACCTTAATTTTTCATAAGCTGTATATACAGACGTGGACAAAATTGTTGGTACCCCTCTGTTAATGAAAGAAAAACCCACAATGGTCACAGAAATAACTTGAATTTGACAAAAGTGGTAATAAATAAAAATTCTATGAAAATTAACCAATGAAAATCAGACAATGCTTTTGAATTGTGGTTCAACAGAATTATTTAAAAAAACAAACTCATGAAACAGGCCTGGACAAAAATGATGGTACCCTTAACTTAATATTTTGTTGTACAACCTTTTGAGGCAATCTCTGCAATCAAACCATTTCTGTAACTTGTCAGTGAGATTTCTGCACCTCTCAGCAGGTATTTTGGCCCACTCCTCATGAGCAAACTGCTCCAGTTGTCTCAGGTTTGAAGGGTGCCTTCTCCAGATGGCATGTTTCAGCTCCTTCCACAGATGTTCAATAGGATTTAGATCAGGGCTCATAGAAGGCCACTTTAGAATAGTCCAATGTTTCACTTTTAGCCATTCTTGGGTGTTTTTAGCTGTGTGTTTTGGGTCATTATCCTGTTGCAAGACCCATGACCTGCGACTGAGACCAAGCTGTCTGACACTGGGCAGCACATTTCTCTCTAGAATACCTTGATAGTCTTGAGATTTCATTGTACCCTGCACCGATTCAAGACACCCTGTGCCAGATGCAGCAAAGCAGCCCCAGAACATAACAGAACCTCCTCCATGTTTCACAGTAGGGACAGTGTTCTTTTCTTGGTGTGCTTCATTTTTGCGTCTGTGAACATAGACTTGATGTGTCTTGCCAAAAAGTTCCAGCGTTGTCTCGTCTGTCCATAGGACATTCTCCCAGAAGCTTTGTGGCTTGTCAACATGCAGTTTGGCAAATTCCAGTCTGGCTTTTTTATGCTTTGTTTTCAACAGTGGTGGCCTCCTTGGTCATCTCCCATGAAGTCCACTTTGGCTCAGACAACGACGGATGGTGTGATCTGACACTGATGTATCTTGACCTTGGAGTTCACCATGAATGTGTTTAGAGGTTGTTCTAGGCTCTTTTGTTACCATTCGTATTAGCCGTCTCCTCCTGCGGCCACGTCCAGGGAGGTTGGCTACAGTCCCGTGGATCTTAAATTTCTGAATAATATGTGCAACTGTAGTCACAGGAACATCAAGCTGCTTGGAGATGGTCTTATAGCCTTTACCTTTAACATGCTTGTCTATAATTTTCTTTCTAATCTCCTGAGACAACTCTCTCCTTTGCTTCCTATGGTCCATGTTTAGTGTGGTACACACCATGTCACCAAACAGCACAGTGACTACTTGTCACCCTTTAAATACATAGGCCAACTGACTGATTACAAGTTTGTAGACACCTGTGATGTTAATTAGAGGACACATCTTGGTTGAACATGTCCCTATGGTCACATTATTTTCAATCTTTTCTAGGAGTACCATCATTTTTGTCCAGGCCTGTTTCATGAGTTTGTTTTTTAAAATAATTCTGTTGAACCACAATTCAAAAGCACTGTCTGATTTTCATTGGTTAATTTTCATAGAATTTTTATTTATTACCACTTTTGTCAGATTCAAGTTATTTCTGTGACCACTGTGGGTTTTTCTTTCATTAACAGAGGGGTACCAACAATTTTGTCCACGTCTGTAAATAATGAGCCCAGTCTCAGCAAAAAAACGTTCAGTAGCACGTTTTGTCAGTCAGAGAAAATGTCCAGAGGCACGTAAAAAGGATTTTTGACGTGCAGTGGGTACGTGGTGTTTACAGCTTTAAGAAATGTGTGTAACGGCATTTTGTTTTTTCACTTTTATTGTGTGTGAGCATGGAGCAACTAACCTAACCTAACCCATACTTTAATGCCTATGATGAGTCAATACTAGAATTTAGTGGTTACTGCTGATAGTAATTACATTTTTTAAACAACCCATAAGCTATGACGATGAGAGCATTTGCCTTTTTTTTTTGTGAAGGTTCAGTTTGTAATTACAGCTTCTTGTTTGGCATGAAGTCGTTGTTGCTGAATACAACTCATCATTTCTGTCAACGGAGCTTTATTGTGACTGCTATAGTGATTATCAGCAATGAGAGGCGCGGACTGTGGCACTGATCATGTTATGCTGAGATCTAGATTAAGGATTTAGAGACGAAAACAGCACTGCAGGACGGGTGCGAAGCCACCACGGAAGCTAAACACTAGTGCACTGAAAGGCCAAAAGAAGCAGGAAGAACTTACAGGAAATGGATGAAAACTTGAAAGACTGGGACAAGAACAACTCAGAGAATGACATAGAAGAGAAATGAAAAACACTGAAGGATACGGTGTATCAGACTGCGAGTGATGTATTAGGCTACCCTGAGAGGAAACATCAAGATTGGTTTGATGAGCATGATGAACACCTGAAGAAACTACTAGAAGCAAGGAATACAGCTAGGCAGGAAAACCTACAGTGTAACACAAGATCAAAGAAGAGGAAATACTCAAAGGCTCAGAGTGAGCTACAGAAGTACACCAGAGAGATGAAGTCCAACTGGTGGGATGAAAAAGCGGAGAAACTTCAAACTGCAGCAGACAGGAAGGACATGAAAACATTCTTCACGAGTTTGAGAGAAATCTACGACCCTAAATCAAGAGGATTGATCCAACTAAAGGCTATGGATGGTGATACGGTTCTGCAGGAGAAAGACAAGATCCTGGACAGATTTGCAGACCACTTTGACCAACTACTAAACAACCCTGGAGATCTCACTGAAGAGGCTAAAGAAGCTCTAGTGCAGCGACCAGCTGTATCCAGTCTGGATGAACCACCAAATTTTGATGAACTAATGGCAGCTATCAGGACAACACAGGATGGTAAAGCTCCAGGAAGGGATGGAATTCCAGCAGAAGTGTGGAAATTTGGTGGTGTTCAGCTGACCAACTGCCTGCACAAGCTCATCCAAGAGATATGGGATGCCCAGAAAGTACCTCAAAACAGGAAGGATGCAAGTATTGTGCCTTTGTTCAAGAAAGGTGACAGGAAGGATTGTGGAAATTACCGAGGTATATCACTACTAGCCACTGTTGGTAAGACTCACGTGGACTACTTAACCTCTTGCACTCCGTTGTACCGCGGGTGGGCAAGTCTCTGCGTCCTACAGAGCACGAGAGCGCACGAGGGCGCTCTCGTGCGCGCTAGGACGCATGGTGTAGATAGTGATGTAGGTGGTGATGGTGATGTAGTGGCATCCAAGCGCGCACTGAAAATGAAAGCTGCAGACACAGCCGCGAACAGATTAGTTCATCTGATTGACCTCTCATTCGACTAATAAGAGCCTTGAATTGGGTTTCTGAAACCTTGAAGAACCAATGACTGAAAACCTAGCCAGAAGGACCCGCCTGCTGTGAATGCAGTGAGCCAATTGAAGCAGAGAGGTTCGCGAGCTGTTTTTTTTTAAGGCTGGGTGAAGACTGACTGCTGGAGCAGATCAAAAAAGTATTAGACGTTATGAGACGTTATGATTTCTTCCATGGTCATAGACCGACAGAGGCTGACGAAGAAGGCTGAGTGACACACACGCCTTCGCCAGTCTTTTTTAAATTACTACTGTTATTTGTTTTGAAAAATCGTTCGCCAAAAACCGCAATCATGGAAGCACAAAACCGCAATAATGGAATTATGTTTTGACCGGGTCGCGAGACCAGAACCAGAGCGGACCAGCGTCGCTTTCGTCTGACAATGAGGAAGAGAAGTTGGCCAGGACAATGTGGCTGTGAAGAGGTAAGCTGTTATAAGCCAAATTATTTTTTATCCCTGAAAATTGTAATCCAAAATGACTTTTGACCGATCGGTAAATTACAACTGTGCTTCGCGGCGCGGTTCGTGCGCTGTACAAGGGGTTGTTCGCCGCGTACAGACTGTGCACGCCCTCCCCCGCTATTCTTCTGCAGCGGGGGGGGGGGGAGCCGCAGTAATTGCGCTGCTGTCCCACATCACCACATGAGGCTAATCCGCTGTGTAGCGATGGCCAAAGTCCATCCTCTGTAGCGAGCGGGGGGGGGGAACCCCCCCACACACACACACAGACAGCCCTGAGTGTGACCTTTCATTAGAGCCCAAAATGAAGCTTCTATATTGAATCATTCAAAAGTTAGAGACGTTTTTCCAAACTGTGCCATTTGGCACAATTTGGCACAGTTCCAAAACGCCTGGAAACTACCTGAGGAAAAAGCTGTGTAATATATTCATTTTTTGTGGTATTGTTACAAAATTTGGACCTCAGCTGGATAACACTTGGTTCTACATTTCTGTTGCATATTCCAGCCCGGATCTGAAGCTGTGTGTTATTTGCAAGCATTTGTATCCAAAAAAACACCCAGGCCAAATTTATTTTCTTCAAGTTCACTATGTTTAGATGACTGTAACTCAGTGGCCGGAGCACTTAGAGAGATCATGTTTTTTTTGCCAAAAAATTCAAAGTGTTTTCTTTTAAATGAGACCAACCCCATGAAGATGCTGCAAAGGGTTGAAGAACAGCTTTCGATTTACTTTGGGCACATTATTTTTTGGCGTTTTTAGGAAAATTGACCGGAGTGCAAGGGGTTAACAGACTCAGTGAACACATCTCGCAGAATGTACTACCGGAAACCCAGTGCGGCTTTAGAAGTGGAAGAAGCACAATGGACATGATTTTCTGCTTGAAACAGGTTCAAGAAAAGTGTATCGAACAGAACATGCCGTTTTATGTAGTCTTCATACACTTCAGTAAAGCCTTCGATACTGTTTCGCGACAAGGACTTTGGCAGGTACTCAAGAAATATGGATGTACAGAGAAGTTTGTCAGCCTGATCGAGGCACTCCATACAGGTATGCAAGCAAACGTGGCAATGAGTGGTTCAGTATCTAAAGACTTTTCAGTAAGCAACAGGGTGAAACAAGGGTGTGTGCTGGCACCTACACTCTTCTCGCTATATCTGGCAGCCATACTTGAAGTGGCCTTCAAAGACACTTCAGAAGGAAAGAAGCAGACTTGTTCAATGTGGCACAGTTTAAAGCCAAGAGTAAGACATCGAAAAAGGCAGTAAGAGAAATGCTCTTTGCCGACGACAGTGCTCTAGTTGCACACAGCATGGAAGATATGCAATCTTTAGTGGAGAAATTTGCAAGAGCAGCTAGCCAATTCAGCCTCCAAATCAACATCAAGAAGACAGAGTGCCTTTATCAACCACCAAAGTCCCAATTATCAACATCACTACCAGAAGAGATCAGCATTGGTACACAGCCACTAGTCAAGTGCAAGACTTTCAAGTACCTAGGGAGTACTGTTTCAGAGAATGCTAGGCTGAAGGATGAACTATCTCTCAGAATGGGAAGAGCGAGCGCTGTGTTTGGAAACTTGAGGGAGAGACTGTGGAACAAACGACATGTGTCTATCCGTGTGAAATGCAAAGTGTACAGAGCGACAGTACTGGCTACTCTATTGTATGGTGCTGAAACTTGGACTGTCTACAGAGTGCAGGTGAAGAAACTCCACGCGTACATGATGAGACACCTTCAAGCCATAATGAACATCTCATGGAAAGACAAGATAACCAACAAAGAAGTGTTGAAATGAGCTGGTCTACCATCAATGGAGGACATGCTAATACAGATGAACCTGAGATGGCTCGGACATGTTGAGAGGATGGACCACCAGCATCTCCCTCGGCAGTTACTCTACTCACAGTTATGCGAGGGCAAATGCAATCAGGGTAGACCAAGGCTCAGATTTAAAGACACTGTAGAAAGAAACTTGGAGAAGTTGGTCATAGACAGGAGTTCCTGGCAACAGAAGGCTAAGGACAGAGCTGTGTGGAAGAATCTGATCAGACCTAAATGAAACAGTCATTGTCGCCCATGACAGACTGCTATGATGATGATGATGATGATGATAGTGATTATCATTATTTTGTGAGAATCGTTAATAGTGCCTGGTGAAACAAAATACAGTATACACAGTGCTGGGTGAACTTGATGACATGATACTTTTAATTGGGTATAATTTCTATTTACTGACTGCTCTACCCTCTTCTGCTTGTTCAGCATTTTATCACAATAAATAAATTATGTAGTTTAAGTGCTCAGTGGATGTGAATATACCATCTATTATAATGTACTTTATCTGAAAATATTTCTCTCGTAAATGACTGTTATGTTAAATCTCTGTCAATCCAATGATCAATTTCAAGGAAAGCCTTCTATCACAGTAGCCATGTGCCAATACTAGTGTTATGCAGAGGTATAAATGTGTCATTACTGTGGATAAACCATGGTAGAATGGTTTATACCAAAAGCAGCACTGGGAATAGAAACAGGAGCAGCAGCAGCAGTTTCAGCAGCACCACAGAGAGAGTTGTTATTTAAACAGTAGTAGCTTTATTAATAGCAGCTACATCAATCAGTGTCTTTCCCCCAGAGGCAAAAGAAAAAACACTATCTCCTACCAAGAAAGCGCTATCAAATCGAGCCCATCTTTTCATGAAAAGGATAATGTGAGTTCTTTGTCCACTATTGTGAATGATAACCCCCTTCCCCACCTCCACTCTCCCGAGATAAC
Source organism: Pholidichthys leucotaenia (assembly GCA_020510985.1). Classification (NCBI taxonomy): domain Eukaryota; kingdom Metazoa; phylum Chordata; class Actinopteri; order Cichliformes; family Pholidichthyidae; genus Pholidichthys; species Pholidichthys leucotaenia. The sequence continues at coordinate 208,435,574 of CM035839.1, forward strand.
AAATATTGGATCATTTCTACTCTTTTTTTAGAAGCAGTGTAGGAAGGAATTGGGCTCATGCATCAGGAGCGGAAACACTTAGAGGGCTGACTGCCATTGGTAATACCTGTGGAAAACTAAGCAAATTACGAATGCCTCTGAAGCCTGGGATGGAACAAAAGCCAGTAATGAAGGAGAGCACTGCAGAGTCCAAAGCAGGGATGGGGGGATGGAGAAATGAGAAGGTGGAGGTAGAGGAGCAGTGAAGGATGAGTTTTAAATTATTTATGAATTTAAAAAAAAAAAGACATGTTCTCTACTCACCCCTTATGCATCAGCTCAAACACTGTGAAAAAGAGGGAGGGACAGAGAAATGTCAGGATCAGATAGTTCAGTCATTCATTCTTTCAGCCAGCCAGCCAGGTTTGACCATTGCAGCAACCATGGCACCACAGAAGCCTCACATAAGTATGGAGCTTTGAATTAACTCAAAGACTTTCACACTAACACGTGTCCTATCTGTGACCTGGCAATGCAAGCGGGGGGGGGGGGGGGGGGCTCCTGCATGATGTGTCAGCCCTGAAGTGATGTGGGGGGAAGCACGAGATGGTCTATATTCTGAATAAATTACATGAACATGGGCTGACAAGAGAGGAGGACAGATATTTGGAGAAAGGAAGCATAGTGTGCATACCCATGTGGAGGTTGTCCTCTGACGGATCATCCAGCACCTGCAATATTAACATAATAACCATGAATGAGCAATATCCCGCCAAATATGCAGATATGTACAGGCTCTTGTGAAAAAGCATAAAAATATGTCTTGAATGTGAAAGCCGCATACCAGCATGCTTAAAATGACATTAATCTGGCAGGCTCTCAGTCAAATGCTGCACATCACCATGAAGCTTTGCTAATGTACTTTGCAAACAGAGGTTAAGCTAAGATTTTTTTGGTGTCCATCAAGATGATGCAGAGAGTTCTAAAAATTCAGTCATCACCCATTATAATCCGTCATGAAAAACACATACGTATATCTTTTAAATAGTCTTTATCATACTCAAAGATTCCTTATATAACCAGCAAAATAAACTAAATGTTTTACTTAAATAATTATTTTTGGCATATTTTTAAAAGAAAACGTGCCATTAATCACAACAGGAGCAGAGTGTTAGCACTGAATTCCAACTACCTCCAGCTATTTAAAGTGACACGCTACCAAAAGGTTGTTTTTTCTTGTGTGACTTTATGACTTACAAGACATATCAAGAGTGAAATCACTCAAATGTCTCATGTCTGTGTTTTTTGCTGTGAAATTTAATTTAAGTTCCTCCCCCTGGAAAAAGACAAGATCAGACTGTTTAGTTATATCACTATAACAGGTCAACCAATCAGGACTAAGCACTGGCTATGGCCTTGGGAGAAAATGGCAGAACTAAAGACTGAAGTTAGTCTCCAGTACCAGTTAGTATTTCTGGACAGCTTCTTTGAAAACTTGACTCAAATCAAAGATGGTTTTACCATTACTATCTCTGATGGGGATGACTCAGAGTACAGAGAACTGATCCAGAACTTTGTGGGCTTGTGCCTGTGGAACTGCCTCCAGTTCATTGCGGGGAAGACCAAAGAACTGGTGGTGGACTGCCACAGGTGAGGACAACCCCACACAGCACCGGTCAACATCCAGCAAACAGACATTGAGATGGTGGCACCTTACAAGTGCCTGGGTGTTCACCTGAACAATAAACTGGTCACACAACACCAACACGCTCTACAAGAAAGGGCAGTGCAGGCTGTTCCTCCTGAGGAGACTCAGGTCTTTTGGAGTGCAGGGAGCACTCCTGAAGACCTTCTACGACTCTGTGGTGGCATCAGCCATCCAATATGAAGTGGGCTGCCGAGGCAGCGGCATCACGGCAGCCGACAGGAAGAGACTGAACAGGCTGATCAAAAAAGCCAGCTCTGTTCTGGGGCGCCACCTCGACCCAGTGGAGGAGATAGGAGAGCGGAGGATGGTGGCTAAGCTGTCATTTCTGCTGGAGTCCAAGTCCCACCCCATGCAGGACATGCTGAATGCACTGAGGAGCTCATTTAGTGGCAGGCTGTGCCATTGTAGGTGCTTGAGGGAGAGGTTCCTCAGGTCCTTCCTACCTGCTGCTGTCAGACTTTATATGAGGTAGGGGCTGAAAAGTTCATAGTGGTCAAATTTGACCAAATGTGGTTTATTTTTCAACACAGTCTCCCCTTTGTTACACACACTTCTCCCATCGGTGTTGGAGTGCTTGGTTCCCTGCGGTTGATAAATAAACCACATTTAGTCAAATTTGACCACTATGAACTTTTCAGCCCCCTCTCATAATTTAATCCGTGCTCCTCATAGAGACTGTATATACTGTAACACCATTACTTTGCACAATAGGGATCGTTCCCTTCCAATACAATACACTACTAATACAATTACAACTAGAAAAGCACTCGGAGAGCGCAGACCTCCACCAAGCGCCACAGTTCCCCCCCATACAGTGTTTGTGTGTACATTTTCAGATTCCTTGACCATGAAAACATATGACTAGCAATTGGATTGACAATGATAGGATTAGATGGCGCCAAGATGGCGCCCACAGCGGCCGCCGTGGTGTATCGCTGCCCTTTAATTTTTATAATTTGTCTGTTTTTGTTCACTGATTGTGCATCTGCCGGTTCATACACCCGTGAAGAACTACTAAATATCAGGACTCTCACCCCCATGGACCTTCTTCCAGTTTTTTTAGCTCCTGCCGCTGATCTGATCCATTGTTTGGCCAAAAAAGCAAGACGGCGGAAAAGAGGGAAGAGAGGAGGGATTTTCGCTCGGCTACGAAAAAGAGGCTCGCGAACAGCCTTGCCTGGCATATTTCTATCCAATGCCAATTCTCTCCTGAACAAGGTAGAAGAATTAAGACTGCTGATGCGTTTCAAGGACCTCGCTTCCTCGTCTGTCATCTGCTTCTCTGAGACCTGGCTTAATGAGAACATTCCAGATAGCGCGATCAGCCTCGAGGGTTTCCAGCTGATTCGTGCTGACCGCGTCACAGAGCTGTCCGGTAAGTCTATCGGAGGAGGAGTGTGCTTCTATATTAACAACAGCTGGTGCTCTGATGTAACGGTGATTTCCAAACACTGTTCTCCCGCCCTGGAATTTCTTTTCATTAACTGCAAGCCATTTTATTCCCCGCGGGAGTTTGCCTCATTCATTCTCGTCGCTGTGTACGCCCCTCCTGACGCGGACACGCGCGAAGTTCAGCGCGTGCTCGCAGATCACATCCAACTTACGGAGCGGAACTTTCCAGACTCCCTGGTTATCGTGGTGGGCGATTTTAACCAGAGCAATCTGAGTCACGAGCTCCCCCGCTACAAACAGTGTATTAAATGTCCAACCAGAGGAAATAACACGCTAGATCACTGTTATACTTCAGTAAAGGACGCATATCGCGCTGTTCCCCGCGCTGCGCTGGGTCTATCTGATCACGTGATGGTTCACCTCATCCCCACATACAGACAGAGACTGAAACTCACTAAACCTGTTGTGACCACCACGAAGAAATTGACCAGTGAAGCTGGAGAGAAACTGAACACATGCATGGAAATAACTGACTGGGGCATGTTTAAAAGAGCCACACATGATCTTAATGAGTACACATACACTGTGAACTCATATATCAACTTCTGTGAAGAGCACATTCTCCCATCGCGCACCAGGATAAGATATTCTAATGACAAGCCTTGGTTCACAGCTAAGCTCAGACGGATCAGGAAGGAGAAGGAAGCAGCGTTGAAAAGTGGAGACAGGGACTGCTACAGGGAGGTCAAATATCGGTTTAACAGAGAGCTGAGGAGAGCTAAATCTGTGTATTCTGAGAGACTCCAGCAGCAGTTCACTGCTAATGACTCGGCTTCTGTGTGGAGAGGACTGAGGCAAATCACCAACTATCGGCCTCAGGCTTCTAAAGGTCAGGATGACAAAGCCCTTTGTCAAAGACTGTCCCAACACTATGCCCGTTTTGACACCTCGTCAGCTGTGTCCAACTCACCCACTCCACCCAGCTCCACTGCCTCCTCAGCCCCTAATTCATCAAGAGCGGTCCCCCCCTCCTCCTCCTCCTCCTCCCCCCCTCCCCTTGTCATCAGTGAGCAGGACGTGCACAGACAGTTCTCCAGACTGAACCCGCGCAAGGCCCCCGGGCCGGACGGTGCGTCTCCCTCCACCTTGAGACACTGTGCGAAAGAGCTGGCTCCTGTCTTCACAGACATTTTTAACACCTCCCTTAAGCAATGTCACGTGCCAACCTGCCTCAAATCCTTCACCATCATCCCTGTCCCCAAGAAGCCACGGATTACTGGACTTAACGACTACAGACCTGTAGCGCTCACCTCTGTAGTCATGAAGTCCTTTGAGCGCCTGGTCCTGTCTCACCTCAAGTCCATCACCACACCCCTCCTAGACCCGCTGCAGTTTGCCTACCGTGCTAACAGGTCTGTGGACGACGCAGTCAACCTGGCCCTCCACTCCATCCTGCAGCACCTGGACTCCCCGGGAACCTACGCCAGGATTCTGTTTGTGGACTTCAGCTCCGCATTCACCACCATCCGCCCCGATCTGCTCCAGGACAAGCTGTCCCTGCTCAACGTGCCTGACTCCCTCTGCAGGTGGATCACCGACTTCCTGACGGACCGGAGACAGCATGTGCGGCTGGGGGAGTCTGTCTCAGACTCTGTTAGCATCAGCATTGGATCACCCCAGGGCTGTGTACTTTCCCCCCTACTCTTCTCCCTTTATACCAACTCCTGCACCTCCTCCCACCAGTCTGTTAAGCTGATTAAGTTTGCGGACGACACCACCCTCATCGGGCTCATCTCCAACGGTGACGAGTCCGCCTACAGGGAAGAGGTGGCCCAGCTGGTGTCCTGGTGCAGCCACAACAACCTGCAGCTGAATGCTCTGAAGACAGCGGAGATGATTGTGGACTTCAGGAAAGTCACATCCCCCCTGCCCCTCCTCACCATCACAGGCTCTCCCATCACCTTTGCAGATTCCTTCCGCTTCTTGGGCACCACCATCACCCGAGACCTCAAATGGGAGCCAACCATCAGCTCCCTCATCAAAAAGGCCCAGCAGAGGATGTTCTTTCTGCGGCAGCTGAGGAAGCTCAAGCTACCCACCAAGATGTTAGTGCAGTTCTACACGGCCATCATCGAGTCCATCCTCACCTCCTCCATAACTGTGTGGTACACAGGAGCCACTGCCAGGGACAGACTAAGGCTGCAGCGCGTCGTGCGCACTGCTGAGAAGGTGATAGGCTGCAAGCTCCCATCTCTCCAGGACCTGTACATCTCCAGGACCCGGAGGCGTGCTGGCCGGATCATAGCCGATCCTTCACATCCTGGTCACGTGCTGTTTGCCCCCCTCCCCTCAGGTAGAAGGCTTCGGTCCATTCGGACTAAAACCTCCCGGCACATGAACAGCTTTTTCCCCTCTGCCATCAGACTGCTGAACACTAAGTGACTTTTGACTCTCGTGCACTATGTACAGCAGCTCAACCAGACTCATGTCAATCATCACTGTTTTTCTGTTGCATTATTGACTGCACTATGTGGTACTTCACATTATCTGCTACATGCTAATTTTTTAAAACTACCTTGACTAGTACTACTCATTATTACTAGTATTATTATTATTATTACTTATTATTACTTATTTTTCTACACTTATTGCACGTTTCTAGTCCTTTAGTTTTTTAGTTTATCCCTTTTTCTCATTATGTTTTTAATGTTGCAGCATGGCACCGAGACAAATTCCTAGTTTGTGTATCACATGAATAATGGCAATAAATCTGATTCTGATTCTGAATTCTGATTCTAGTGGTTCAGTAGTAAAAGCATTACCTCCTTGGCGGAGGTAATAAACTGAAGTGTTGGTGTTGTGTCCATCTCCTTCATGTGCAAAGTTCCAGGCTGCGAGCGTTTTCATAGATCACTGAAAGCAGCACTGAGGGCTTCACTGACAGATGCAAACTGGGTAGACAGGTTGCCGTGGGTTTTATTGGGTTTGCGCTCCGTGGAAAAAAAGAGGATTTGGAAGCTTCCCCGGCAGAGAGCTGGTTTTTGCGCAGCCCCTATGGCTGCCCGTGGAATTTCTGCCAAATAATCCCGCGCCGGACAGCTGCCCGTCTCAGCTTTTGCAGCGTAGCGCAAACACAGGCACGCTTGCGGGCCCTGCCCACCACAGTTTTCCGCGTACTTTTGTGCCTAAAACTTTGAAGAACGCGGAGTTTGTGTTCGTCAGACACGACGACCAGCGCCCTCTATTGCACCTGCACACATGTTGAAAATGGCCGTATCTCACAATGTTAAAGAATCCTTTAAAAAATTCCTGTATCCAGATGGTGATCCGGATCATCCCCAAAATTTAATCAGTTCTTCCTTGTACCATTTCCAACAAGGCCTGAAAGTTTCATTGAAATCCGTCCAAAACTTTTTGAGTTATCTTGCTAACCAACAGACAAACAAACAGACAAACAGACAGACGCTGGCAAAAACATGACCTCCTCCTGGCCTTCGGCCTGGCGGAGGTAATTACTATTGAAGGTGGCAAAAACACTGTTCATTCAACTGTGAAATATACTGTCTGGATTTATATATTGCTGGGAAGTTTAACGTAACACTGTAAATACCATTTAACTGCAATGCTCTTGCACTGTGTATAGATACTGTGTATATATGTATATTTACTGTTTTGCTATCAAATTTCTTATCTTATTTATTATTGCTCTGAGTCCTTTTGCTGCTGCAATCCTGTAATTTTCCCATTGTTGGGAACCAACACAGAGCAATATGATGAAAAATATGCACTTTTTATTCATTGGCTTGATTTTAAATGTGCGCTTGGCACACGACAAAGGCACAGCAAAAGTACATAAACACACCATAACAGTGCTGGGGTTGAGCAGAAGTTGAAGTAGTAATATTTTTCCTCTTGAATAACAAATAAATAGAATGAAAAAATAAAATTCTGTAAACAACCATTTTGGTCACATCTTACTGGTCATAACTGGCCTTGGCACATCACAAAATGCATTTAGCTGAATAAAAAAGGAACTGTCAAACACTTCACTGCACAAACCCCCCAAGAAAAGATTGATAACGTTAACAAACATTGCAGATTCACTATTGTAGTTTGTTTTGTTTTAGATCATCACATGTGTGCGTAGGAACCTCAGGGTACACGCTGGACAGATCGCCAGTCCATTGTAGGGCAGATATAATTTTATCAGTAATTTTAATTCCAATATGATAAAACATTGAGTAGCTTTTATTTTCCTTTGCATTTTTAGTTTTAATTGTGAAACTTTTAACTTTGCAGGAAATAATACCCCCCACCCCCACCCCAACGGTAGGTTTACATGTAAATCTGGCCCTCGGGAGGTGAAGCAAAAATTCTGTGGTCCTCACTACCACCAAAGTTGCCGATCCCTGATCTAAACAAATATATAAGAAATAAAGGCCAAATAGATGAATGAAAGAATAGATGCATTTCATAGGCCTAAACTTTTTAAAATACTGTATCTCATTAAGGAAAATACAGCACTCTAAATTTTATCCATATGCATAATGTGTTAAAATGAGTTCAAAAGCACAACAATATAGCATCACTAATTTATTTGGAATTTAATTACTGAGCTTGAAATCACATTTCTAGTTTTCCATTCCCATTTTATTTAATCACGAGACAGCATTACACAAATTAGGCAGACAGAGGGGTCCTCTTCACCAACACAGTATGGCACACCCCAAAACCCCAAGTGTATCCAATAAGATATATGTTCCACCCAGAATTGGGGGGTGGGGGGGAGGTAAGACTGGGAGGGATGCGGTCCAAAAGAGAACCCCCCTCCCTCCCCCAGAAGCCAACTCCCAAACTGCCTCTGGAGGCCACCCAGTGCCCCCAGATCCCAAACCAGGGTGAGGGCCATCAGGCCAAGCAGCCTAGGACCCGCCAGTGTCACACCCCGGTGCTCCCCAGCACTACAGGCATAATGGAGCAGCCACACTCAACAGGTACTCTCACACATCTTGTACACACAAACATACAAAATAATAATAATAATAATGATTAAGGGCCAGACCCATATGGTGCTCCACATGCCAAGCGACACTCCAGAGCGCCCACCGCGAGCTCACCAACCATCCGCCCCAGACAGACATCGACAGCAGCAGACTACACTGTAGCCACAGCCGCCCCAGGGCAAACCAAGGAAATGCAGCCTCCCACTCACGACAGCGGCCCTCGGCCTCTCCTGAGCACCCACACACACCCATACCCGGTGCCACGGACACCAGAGGCAAAGTGCCCCACCCTGTGACACAATTGCAGGATGACCGGGAAGAGCAGGTCCCGGACTGCCACCCCCCAGGCCACCAGATAGCCCGCCATACCCCCCGCCGCCCTACAAGATCTTTCCATCCACATACACACCCTCCACCCCTGCATGTCCACCCACAGGTACTTGCACCCACACCCCCACACACGCCCACCTTCGTGTGTACACACATATACTCACCATCACATATGTCCACCTACACTCACACGCAACCTTGCATGTTTACACACAACACACATACCCACACGTTCAGACATACGTGCACACACCCATATCCACACCCACACATATAAACGAGAACCCACAAACACCCATACTCATGCACACATGCAAATGTATACACACTCACACATGCACGTATACACACATACACACGCTCACACATATACACACGCACACTCACACCCGTAGGCTCCAGAACGGGGGGGGGGGGGGCGACCTCCCCGGGACGCAGGCACCAGCCCCCGGAGTACCGCCAGCATGCGGCCATGTGGGGATGTGCCAGGGCCAGCCCGCTCCACCAGCTCACACCCGACGCCAGCCCAGAGGGGGAGTCCCCCCCCCCGCTCTCCAGCACCAGGGGCCCAAGGTCAGACCCAGCCCCACCCAGGAGGCAATGCCTAAAACCTAAAAACACATCATTTTTTCAGTCAGTGACTGATAGTAAACATACTGGTGAATTTAAATGACTACATCACAGGACAAATATACACACAATTCATGTTGTGCCATTTTCTCACATCAAACATCAGTAGGTAACAATAATGGCCTTCCTTCATTACATGCATCATTCCGTTGTTTGCTCCTGAAAAAAGCAAATGAGTTTTTGATGTTGTTGCATGGACAACAAGCTGCTTAGGCATTTTAGTTAAAGCCACATATTAATGCAATGACTAAGACTCACTAAAATGGTATCTTCACTTTTGGGGAAATTGCATAAACTGAGCTTGGGTATTATTAAAATTGTGTCCTATCATAAAGAATGACTGGGTTAGTGAGAATGGAACCAGTTTGGCAGACTCTTTCCAACCATCTGTGACAAATGACCATATCACTTTCATCAGTTTTAATCTGTTCCACTCGGCGTGGGCTTTAATGGCTTAAAGCGAAGGAAAGCGTCAAACCATAATTAGATAGACAGGACTGTCCTCTCAAAGGAGTTAGATAGATACCCCTAATGAATGTGATCCCGACCAAAGCACAGCCCGATGAAATGGATGACGAGGCAGAGAGCGATGGGAGAAAAGTTTGTTTTTCATTACCCAAAGTGAAAGTGAGAGCAAGGAGAAAGGAGGGTAGAGATGAGATGTACTCAACTTTTACAAAAAGACAAAAGAAACGTACAACATTTCTACCAAGAAAGCCAGACTGTCTTTTTGACGACTGGCTGCTCAGGCTTAAACTTGATCAAGCCAGCATCTGGATAGAATAATTTTAAAAAAAAAGCAACAGATGATATCACAAAGGAGATACAGTTTGGGTCTTCATCAACAATCTCCTCCTCTGCATAGTTAAGATCTAGCCTCTTTCAAAACTTTCCAACTCAATAAAAAAAAAACCAATTAATACAGTGCCTCTACAAAAGAAACCACCTAAACATCATCAGCTTGATAGATGTGCTGGACAGGGAAAGCTATCTTATGCTGCACACCTGTTTCCTGCCAGCAGAGTATATCCACCTTTTAGATCAGCCATAAACACAAAGCTTGAGTCAAGGCACACAGCAAGAGCGATTATGTGAGGACAGAGTGGCAATCCAAACCAGCGATTGATTTTAGACCTTCTGTGAATGTTCATATTATCAGTACAATCAAGCAACACATTTTCATTTAGCTGCAAATATCCTGGAAAAAATGCCACAGGAAGTGCAAAAACATGACTCACTGAGATGTGAGTCTGCAAATATTTCACTGGCACTTCTACAGAAAGACTACACTATACTTACTTACTTACTTATCCTCTTCATCCCAGGTGGGACATAAGGCCGCAACAAGCAGTCCCTACTTTGCCCTGTCCTTTGACCAGTGACAGGGTTAGAGTCAACATTGCTTGTTGCAGTTTCTGTAATGGTATGCTGTTTTCTAGAATGGAGTAGTTGGCCCCATGCCAAACCTCCACTCTGGAGGGCCGGGTTTTCTCTCTGGGTTATCCTTCCCGTAGATACTTGCAGTTACCATGCTCATACGTACAGTGGGGTAAAAAAGCATTTAGTCAGCCACCAATTGTGCAAGTTCTCCCACTTAAAAGATGAGAGAGGTCTCCAATTTTCATCATAGGTATACCTCAACTATGAGAGACAAAATGAGAAAAAAAAAAATCCAGAAACTCACATTGTCTGATTTTTAAAGAATTTATTTGCAAATTATGGTGGAAAATAAGTATTTGGTCAATAACAAAAGTTCATCTCAATACTTTGTTATATACCCTTTGTTGGCAATGACAGAGGTCAAACGTTTTCTGTAACTCTTCACAAGGTTTTCACACACTGTTGCTGGTATTTTGCCCCATTCCTCCATGCAGATCTCCTCTAGAGCAGTGATGTTTTGGGGCTGTTGCTGGGCAACACAGATTTTCAACTCCCTCCAAAGATTTTCTATGGGGTTGAGAGCTGGAGACTGGCTAGGCCACTCCAGGACCTTGAAATGCTTCTTACAAAGCCACTCCTTCATTGCCCGGGCGGTGTGTTTGGGATCACTGTCATGCTGAAAGACCCAGCCACGTTTCATCTTCATTGCCCTTGCTGATGGAAGGAGGTTTTCACTTAAAATCTCACGATACATGGCCCCATTCATTCTTTCCTTTACACAGATCAGTCGTCCTGGTCCCTTTGCAGAAAAACAGCCCCAAAGCATGATGTTTCCACCCCCATGCTTCACAGTAGGTATGGTGTTCTTTGGATGCAACTCAGCATTCTTTCTCCTCCAAACACGACAAGTTGAGTTTTTACCAAAAAGTTCTATTTTGGTTTCATCTGACCATATGACATTCTCCCAATCCTCTTCTGGATCATCCAAATGCTCTCTAGCAAACTTCAGACGGGCCTGGATATGTACTGGCTTAAGCAGGGGGACACGTCTGGCACTGCAGGATTTGAGTCCCTGGTGGCGTAGTGTGTTACTGATGGTAGCCTTTGTTACTTTGGTCTCAGCTCTCTGCAGGTCATTCACTAGGTCCCCCCATGTGGTTCTGGGATTTTTGCTCACCGTTCTCATGATCATTTTGACCCCATGGGGTGAGATCTTGCGTGGAGCCCCTAGATCAAGGGAAATTATCAGTGGTCTTGTATGTCTTCCATTTTCTAATAATTTCTCCCACAGTTGATTTCTTCACACCAAGCTGCTTACCTATTGCAGATTCAGTTTTCCCAGCCTGGTGCAGGTCTACAATTTTGTTTCTGGTGTCCTTTGACAGCTCTTTGGTCTTGGCCACAGTGGAGTTTGGAGTCTGACTGTTTGAGCTTGTGGACAGGTGTCTTTTATACTGACAACGAGTTCAAACAGGTTCCATTAATACAGGTAATGAGTGGAGGACAGAGAAGCCTCTTAAAGAAGAAGTTACAGGTCTGTGAGAGCCAGAAATCTTGCTTGTTTGTAGGTGACCAAATACTTATTTTTCACCATAATTTGCAAATAAATTCTTTAAAAATCAGACAATGTGATTTTCTGGATTTTTTTTTTCTCATTTTGTCTCTCATAGTTGAGGTATACCTATGATGAAAATTGGAGACCTCTCTCATCTTTTAAGTGGGAGAACTTGCACAATTGGTGGCTGACTAAATACTTTTTTGCCCCACTGTAAGTGTCATCTACCCAGATTTTCTGTCAGGGTTAACTCCCTTAGCCTTTGCCTTTCCCAATACTATCACAAGGCAGTGATACTATTTAACCCATAGCTGGGGACTAGGTTTGCAGGCATCAGGGCATATCCACACACCGGCGGGCCATGCATGCCGTGTATTTAGGGGCCGAGTCTCCTCCAAGACCCTGTGGTTTAGCTTGGGGCTGCAAGGCACTCAATTACTGTCTGCTACCTCGGGGCGGACCCATATCTGGGTCACATACGTCTAACTGTGGAGAGGCTATACCTGGCAGGGAAGATTTACATATGCTACTTCCTTTTCACAGCAAAAGTGCTAGCCAGGGGTGGTACTGGAAGTGAGAGTGACAAGCAAAGACACAGACACACACACTGTACGCATCACACAGCCATTTTAGCAGACAAGACTACACTATAGCTGTGCTAATTACAGTGTAGCTACATGAATGGTGGAAGTTTAGCAGAACACTGTCTCATTTTCCCTCAGTAAACTTGGTTATTATATGACACATGGGTTGATTGCATTTATGGAAAACTATTAGAGAAATCCTCACCTCCACCAGCTTGACAATGTTTACATGGTCCAATTTCTTCAGGATGGCGATCTCTTGGTAGACCCTTTCTAGGGGTCCTAAGATTTTGGGCTGCTCTCCTCGGGTGGCCTTTGGTCCCCTTGGGGGTGGGCGACCTTCAAACCATCACCACACAAGCAAAAGGTTACTATGGGATTGTCAATGGTTGTGATTATATTTGTTTAAATCAAATGAAAACGTTCATAAGCAAACACATGCATCTAATAACAAGCATGATGCCCTAAGCTCACCATTCCCTTTTACTACACAGGCTGCAATTATTGCAAAGCTCATTTATCGTCAATAAAAGTCTGAATAATCACATATCCATATTCCTCTGAGGATGACAAATATAGTCAGGCAAACAACACTGAACTCAACATAAAGGCATAGTTTTTAATATATGATTATTCCTTAAAAATGGTAAACAATTGAGACAATAACACCATGACACAACTCAGTCACCTTTTTTCCGTATATTTTCAGAATGTTGAAACGTTATAAAGGGACAGAGGGTTTAGGTTTATTAAAAAAAAAGTTCAGCTACTGACAAATTGATGCTATCTAGTGGTGGTTGTCACTCTTGTTTTGTGTGAAGGCAGCAGAATATATGAAACATTACATCTTTGTGGTCTTTTTGAAGTTATAGTGATAGATTTCACTAGCAGTTGTCATGGGGTTTCATCAGCATCCAGGATGCCGTTTTAAATGTATGTTATTGCATTGCACAGAAAAATCAACGTAAGACATTCCAAAACAGAAATTGTTACAGTAATGGTTAGAAAATGGTTAGTAATGTAAAAAAACAAAAAACAAAAAAAAAAAACACTTCTCCGTTGGCTACATAATCCTGACAGATTAAACAGGGTGATTGTTTATTTCACAGGTGCACTCTGGGTTGAACTTTTTTGGGAGAGGCTTCATGAAACAGCTCTAAAACAGACAAAATGTTTTGGGGTTTTTTGCAATTGTAAAAGAAAAAGAATTATTTTCCCTATGGAAAAAAAACAAAACATTTGAAATTCTAAAAGCATACCAACCGTAATAGATCTACATGCAAAATACAGCATAATACTGATATATTTAATCCTTTTCATACAGCCCCTGTACCCCTAAAGAGTATCCATCCATCCATCCAACCATCCATCCAGGGGCAAGTTGCCGCTGACAACATAGCTCCCTCAACCACAATTAGGTGGCACGAAGGGCCTTGACAGCACCTTGACAAGTAAACTTAGATTAATGTAAACACAGAATACCTTAATCTAAATTAATTTGATATTCTCTGTTTTCTTGTTCAATTGTACATAAATAATAAGTGGACTTACGAGGAAAGCCACACTGCTTCATTAACTTCTTCTTGGACACCACCTTCATGGCCTAAAGAAATGACAAAGTCACTCAGATCAAACATTGCCATGTTCATAGTAAATACATTTAGAGCCTAAAAATGACTTGCATTGTGAGTTGAGTTAAATAATGCATTGAGCTCTACAAAAAAAACACAGACAGGCATGCACACATGTGAAATAATATAAGCGCTTAGTTTAGATACATATAATAGCATTTTATTTTATTGTGACGGTTCAGTTGCAATTACAGCTCCTTGTTCAGCATGGGGCCACCATTGCTGAATACAACTCAGCTTTATTGTGACAATGATAGAAATTATTAGTATTTTTATGAGAACCATTAATAGTCCCTGGTGAAACATACAGTATACACAGTGCTAAATGAACAAAGTGTTAGGGCAGTTACAACAACATACTATGAACAAAGCATGTACTGTGTGTGTGTGTGTGTGCGCATGTGCATGCGTGCGTGTCTGTGTGTGTGTGCACGCAGGCAGGCGTGTGTGTGTGCTTGAATGCATGTGAAGGGAATGGGTTTGCATACAGTATATACATACAGTGGTGTGAAAAAGTGTTTGCCCCCTTCCTGATTTTTCATTTTTTTTGTATGTTTTTCACACTTAAATGTTTCAGATCATCAAACAAATTTAAATTTTAGACAAAGATAACGCAAGCAAACACAAAATGCAGTTTTTAAATGAAGGTGTTTATTATTAAGGGGAAAAAAATCCAAAGCTGCATGACCCTGCGTGAAAAAGTGATTGCCTCCCTGTTAAAACATAAATGAACTGTAGTTTATCACATCTTTGGAAAGATGAGCTCAATTTCTCTAGCCATACCCAGGCCTGATTACTCCCACACCTGTTCTCAATCAAGAAATCCCTTAAATAGGACCTGCCTGACAAAGTGAAATGGACCAAAAGATCCTCAAAAGCTAGACATCATGCTGTGATCCAAAGAAATTCAGGAACAAATAAGAAACAAAGTAACTGAGATCTATCAGTCTGCAAAAGGTTATAAAGCCATTTCTAAAGCTTTGGGACTCCAGCGAATCACAGTGAGAGCCATTATCCACTAATGGGGAAAACATGGAATAGTGGTGAACCTTCGGAGGAGTGGCCGGCTGACCAAAATTACCCCAAGAGCGCAGCAACAACTCATCCAAGAGGTAACAAAAGACCCCACAACAACATCCAAAGAACTGCAGGCCTCACTTGCCTCCGTTAAGGTCAGTGTTCATGACTCCACCATAAGAAAGAGACTGGGCAAAAACGGCCTGCATGACAGAGTTCCAAGATGAAACCCACTGCTGAGCAAGAAGAACATAAAGGCTTGTCTCAGCTTTGCCAGAAAATATCTTGATGATCCCCAAGACTTTTGGGAATATACTCTGACGACTGACAAGACAAAAGTTGAACTTTTTGGAAGGTATGTGTCCCATTACATCCGGCATAAAAGTAACACAGCATTTCAGAAAAGGAACATCATACCAACAGTAAAATATGGTGGTGGTAGTGTGATGGTCTGGGGCTGTTTTGCTGCTTCAGGACCTGGAAGACTTGCTGTGGTAAATGGAACCATGAATTCTGCTGTCTACCAAAAAATCCTGAAGGAGAATGTCCGTCCATCTGATTGTGACCTCAAGCTGAAGCGCACTTGGGTTCTGCAGCAGGACAATGATCCAAAACACACCAGCAAGTCCACCTCTGAATGGCTTAAGAAAAACAAAATGAAGACTTTGGAGTGGCCTAGTCACAGTCCTGACCTGAATCTGATTGAGATGCTGTGGCATGACCTTAAAAAGGCAGTTCGTGCTCGAAAACCCTCCAGTGTGGCTGAATTACAACAATTCTGCAAAGATGAGTGGACCAAAATTCCTCCACAGCGCTGTAAAAGACTCATTGCCAGTTATCGCAAACGCTTGATTGCAGTTGTTGCTGCTAAGAGTGGCCCAACCAGTTATTAGGTTTAGGGGGCAATCATTTTTTCACACAGGGCCGTGTAGGTTTGGATCTTTTTCCCTTAATAATAAACACCTTCATTTAAAAACTGCATTTTGTGTTTACTTGTGTTATCTTTGCCTAATATTTAAATTTGTTTGATGATCTGAAACGTTTAAGTGAGACAAACATACATAAAAATGAGAAATCAGGAAAGGGGCAACACTTTTTCACACCACTGTACACAAACATATACAAAAGTATATTAGCATATACATACACCTATACAGAATATATATTAATTATCTATCTGCATACACAAACTATTATCTTCCCTTATTTTCCCTGCATCTATTAAGAAGTTATAACAACAGCATAGCAAACAATAAAAAGGGACCCTGCATAGGGGGTTGGGCGATAAGCCTATAGTGAAGAGAGGGGGGAACTCAGATAGTGAAGTTCCCCCCTGATAGTGAAGAGAGGGGGGAACTCAGAGAGAAACCAGCAACCCACACAACCCACAACTGAGGCCACCACCTAAGAATCCCCACCTCCCCACCGGAGGAGCCCAGCCCGGTGAAACCAGCCCCAGGCTCCACATGACCGACAACCCTGCAATGCACAGCCAAGACAGCCACCCCAACAGCAAGACAGCACCATACTATCACAACCCCCTAACTGACCCAGGCCTGGTAAGGCTGCCCCCAGTGGGGTGCACCCAGGGGAAGAGAGAGCTAGGGAACACCCCCCACCACCACCACCCCCCCACACACACACAGGGACTGGAGAGGAGATACCCACCAGAACACCAGCCAGCCAACCCACCAGAGGCACACCCCAGCACAGACCGGGCCCCAGCTAAGAGAAGGAGCACACGGAGGCCAGGGCCAGAACCCAAACCACCCAGGGAGGCAGGCCAGCCAGCCCAGGCCCACAGCATGCCAACCCCAACCATCCAACAGCCCCACCCTCCAACTACAGGGAGGGACCACCACACCCCACAAGAATGGACCAACCGATGCCAGACCAGCTAAGAGCAGGCTACGCGATACGACCCCCACGGCCCCACACATAATGTAATAGCATTTAAATAAAATCTCTCTGCTGATAAGAAATGATTCACCACAACACCCTGGAGATTTAACTGGGAACATTTTTTTTTACCTCCACCAAGGAGGTTATATTTTTGCTGGTATTTGTCTGTTTGCCTGTCAACAAGATTTCGCAAAAACTACTGTAGGATGTTGATGAAATTTTCACCAGAGGTAGCCCTTGGGCCAAGGATGAACCCATTAAATTTTGCTGATTATCTGAGAGTGCATACCTCCACCAAGGACCTTGCTTGGATTTGTGTAGCAGGATTACACAAAAACTACTGGATGGATTTGGATGAAATTTTCCCAAGAGTTGGTTCTTGAGCTCGAGATGAACCCATTACATTTTGGCGATGATCCAAGAACGCATACCTCCCCCAAGGCTCTTATCTTCTCGCAGTGTGTTAGCAAGAATCCTCCAAAACTACTGGATAGACTTTGATGCAGTTTTCACCAGAACTGGCTCGTGGCCTACACGTCCACCTCCATTACATTTTGGAGGTGATCCCTGAGGGATGGAAGGAGCCTTGGCAGATGTTTGCACTCTCTGAGTGCTTTTCTAGTTGCAGCTGTAGTGTTATGGGATGTTTCTTTCATCATACAGTATATCAAAGCATAAAATATGAAAGTGTTAGTCCCAGCATATCTGTTATCTGTACGATTCTCTTTTATAAAAGGTCAAGGGAGTATCTGAGGACATAAGTCTGTTGCCACTGAATTTTTTATGGTTTCCAGCAACAGCACTGTGCATCTGTGTGTGTGTGTGTGTGTTTCGATAAATGCCAAAGAAAGAAGGGCAACCATAAATAAGATTCTGTACATGTCAGACTTTTTCTGCTATACACACATTATTGATGCCATTTCACTGATTTGTAATATATATAGCCACTTCCACACACTAGGCTGTGCTGCTTATGAGCAGCTCTGTGGTCTCCATGACTATGACTGTGCAGAAATGTGGTTTGCCAAGAGGCAGAACCTCCCCAGAAGTCACAGCAGCGACCGATGAAGATGATGATGATAGAACTCCAATCAAGGACTTGCTTTTCCCGAGGTCAGTTCTGAATGTGTAGGTAGATTTAGATGCATCAATGTCAGTGGTGGGTAGAAAGTATCTGCTGGTACCAAACACAGACATCATGTCAATCTTATCCTAGCTTATCTTCATAAGTTGCCTACAAGTTTTCCTATTAATTAAAAACATTTATTAGTCACTTTTAAAGCACAAAATAGGCTAGCCCCCCTTACATTGTTGTATTTTTAATGCTCCACAAACAAAATGCTGTCTCAGTTTCTCTGGTAAGAGGCTCCTGGTCGTTCAGAGATCCAAGTAGCCACCTTATTCCTGGGGGTGCCGCTGTAGGAACGGTTAAGGACGGAACTTCTGGTTTCGGCTGACCCAGTGTAAAATCAGTTTGAGTGGAGTCACAGGGGCATTTAAAATAGCGTTTTTAAAAGTTTTTCAAATTCATTTTAATGTATAGTCCACATACATGTTTTCCACTCAAGTGGCAGCTAATTTCAGCACTTGCAGTTTTTGTATTTTTGAATGTTTAGTTGTGTGAGGTTCCTCAGAGATAAGCACAGCTCAATATGTGGCTTCAACAGCAATGAGTAGATCAAGCACTGAAAACTAAAGGATTGTTCGTGAGATCGGTGGGACAGACACCAAGACAAGATCCAGGTATGTTTTCACTTGTATGAATGTCACAGATCTGACGTTTTACCCCAAATTTAAAACTCCCAAGCATGGTGTTGAATGTGCGCCGTGCCTTTATGAGCTCTACAGGCACGAGAAGTCATAAATCATGACTTTCTTTCTTTCTTTGCTAGCGGCAAAGTCTCAGGAAATCCCAGAGTGTCTGATATCATTTTAAAGCTTAGAAATTGTACTTTCTAAAAATACCTATGTTTTTGCGGAAGACATAACCCCTGACCGATTGAATGCAAGTTTTCAATTTAGCTAGAATATTGTTTACATTGTTAGCATCTTAGCAGCGGCGCTAATTAACTGCTGCTGTGTACGAGGCCACTTTTTAAGATCATCTTTCCATCCCTCGATAGTCGTGGGAAGTGGTATGATTATGTTACTCTTTTGAGGTGTAAGAGGCTATGTTCCCGCATTTCTGATGCCAAAGTCATTGTTTTTTTTAACAAGGAAAAGTGTCCCATTTCAGTGACAACCATATGTTCTAAACTAGTACCAGAAGTTGCTACCATAATTCACGCAAGGCATCATGGGGCCTAGGAATAAGGTGGATAAGACTAAAGGTTACTGTGCATTTTTTGTTGGGGCACCCAAACCTCTTCAGCTTGCTTGAAGAAATTGTGCCGGATATTTCACTTTTTGAAACTCATTTTAATTACAAAATGGCTTTTGCGTGAATCTTTATTATTATTATTATTTTAATCTTTTATTTTCACTGTTCTCTTCCTGTGTATATGTGTACCGGTACCAGAGACTTTTGGTGGCAGTCCCTCTTTTTGTGTACACCATTTATGGGGACATTCTTAGTCTCTGAAAATCATTTTTCAGAAGGCTGCTTAGCTTGTACTCCACAGCAGGGACTCTTCAGAAATATTGATCCTCCTGTGACGCAGGTGTATGTGATTGTTGAAATCTGATCTCAGAATATTTAAAAAAGAGACTATTCTTCTGTTTCAAAGTGACTTTTTTTGTCTTATTTTAAATAGGAAATAAAAAAGAAAACCTTTGTAATATTTTGCCAATTTGGTTTTAGGTTTAGATTCCTTTATTAGTCCCACAATGGGGAAATTACATCCACTGGTGTGGCACCCAACCCTTTCACCATTCACACCTGGGACCACTTTAGAGTCTCCAATTAACCTAACTTGCATGTTTTTGGCATGTGGGAGGAAACTGGAGAAATCCCAGCGTAAATCCACGCAGACACGAGGAGAACATGCAAACTCCACACAGATCACTGTTGGTCAGGGGCTGGGATCAAACCCAGGATCCCCTGGTCAAGGATGAGTTGCTGTGCCATCGCATTGCCTTTTGACCATGAGGACCAGAACATGAGTGGCAATAAATCTTAAGGTCATCAGTTCAGAAAAAAAAGCTTCATATGTCAGGAGTGACCTCTGGCAGACAGGAATGACGGACTCCAAGGGCAGTCAGAACTTGGTGCAACAATGATTTATTTACAGGAAAAACCAAAAACAAAGGCAGCTCAGGGGCTGTAACTAAGGGTAAGCCATGGGAGGCCAAGCACACACACATGGAACTGTCATGACCTCCCCGTGCACCTTTACACAGCGCATGGAAGAAACAATTGAAACCCACACACTGGAGTAAGTTGTGCATATTTATTGCAGAGTGCCAAACAGTACAAAATAACAGATGAATGTCCAGGATGAGATTCAACAGTTAGACATTACAGGTGAGTAGTATGGGATGCATAAGGATGTCCTCCAGGATGCTCAGCAGTACAGTGGAAGAATAATGAGTACTGCAGGAAAGCTGAACCACACAGGGAACCCCAACGCTGCAGGAAAACTGGACAGCGGGGAAAGGCAATAAACTTACTGGCTGGAGCAGTCCGAGGCACTCCAAGTGTAAATCGAGGTGAGACAAAAACCAACCAGTTACAGATGACCACGCCACCCAGTGTGATGCGGTACCGCAGGAAGCAGGCAGGGCATCTAGACATGAGTGGTGACGTACAAACACTGCGTGGAACAGCCGCAGAGTAAGAATAGTATTGGACAACGATCCGGCAATCTCTTCCAGTCAAGACAGGGCTTAAGTAATGCAAACCTTAATGAGGAAAGAGATTGCCGGTGTGAGAAGTGAGAGTGAGAGTGGGCAGGACTGAGTGGAAACAGCTGTGTACAATAACAACTGAGAGCCTAAGGGTAAGGATGAATAGATGTGTGTGTGTGTATGCGTGCAGGAGCGTGCATGAGTGTGAGAATGAGAGGAAGCATGTATGTGTGTGCATGCATGCATGAACAGCGAACTAACAGCAATAATGACACACAGCTGATCAGACTGGCAGGAGAGGGAGGCGCGGCTGAGCTGTTCCTGTCATGAACATCAAGCCCAGTTCATGACAGGAACACAGAACATTTCACTGGGAAAATGAGAGCCAGAGGGAAAGACCTAATACGACGCCACAACAAATAGAGACAGAGACAGACATAAATAGGGTAACCACTAATTACACAAACACAGGACAGCTGGGAAACAATCAGGGCTAAGCAGTAACACAAGGGCTAAATAAATGGCTATAGGTACGGAGAACATGAGGAGCTGGGAACAATAGGTAGACAAGAACACACACAACACCCAGGACCAGACAGGAGATGGACAAAGGACAAAACCAAGGACTGGGGAAACACAAAGACAACAATAATGACAATAAGAACAAACGGTATGACACAACATGTCTAGAGACAGGGGGAAACACAGAAGACAGTAATAATAACAAGGAATCACAAAATCATAAAAGACCAGGGAAACAAAAGACAATGACAATAACCACAACAAGAAATAAACACAATGAGAACAAAATGAAACAAACCATGGGCACAGTCCCAGACCCTGCCTAGATCATGACATCATAGATGTATTTTGCACTTTTCAAAAATCAAAAACATCTCTTCAGTGGGGTGTGTACATACAGGATTTATACAAACAGCTTGAAAAGATCAGCAGTAGTTAGGGAAAAGATTCAGAGGCAAAAGCTCTGCTCCTGACTCAGAACAAATACCAGCAGTAATAGTGTGAAGGTTTGGACATCACATTTGCTTTTCGGTAATCTTCAGGACATGAGTTCAGCCACGTCCTTGTCTTTTGTTATTATGTTTCTCTGTGCTGTGTTTATCTTTTTTTATTCTTGTTCCCAGTGTGCTCTGCCTGTTCAGCCCCACCTGCCCATTGTTTCTCCTTTACCCTTGACTGTTTAACCACCTGTCATATCTTGATTATTCCCCTGTCTACAAGTGTGCGTCTCAGTCTGTCAGGTGTGGCGTCATGATTGTTTCTTCCTTATTCCCTGTCAGTCTGTCAGCCCAGTTTGTTTTCGTGTTCTCAGCACCCGTGCTGCTACTTCCTTTGTCTCAGTTCGGTTAATAAATCATCATTTTTGCACTGTACTCCTGCCTGCGTTTGAGCCTGTGTTACCCACCTTGACAAATAGTCCTTAGCTTTTCAAAGTCACCTCTTCATTTGTTCAAACTCAGTAGAATGAATACAGTATGAATTTGTTTTAGGCCCCCTGGCAAACGGTAGTTATCACAATCTACGATCCCAGGATCATCTCTCTGCCTCAGTCCCCAGAACTCACACTGAGTTTGGTAAGAGGGCATTTATGTACTCTGCTCCCTATGATTGGAATGGACTTCAAAACACATTCAAACTTCAGGCCCTCATTCACCTTCCTGATTTTAAAACTTGTGTCACAGACTTTTTAATGGCAGATATAGGAGTGTGCAAATGCTTTCCTGCATGATTTGTACATTTGACATTTTTTTTTAGCATATTTTGAGAAGTGGGTCACTGGTGTCAGAAGTGGGATTATTGAGAGATGGAAGCAAGGATCAAAGCAGAGATTCGGCTGTTTGAGCAGCTCATCGCCCAGATGGAGGCAGAAATGGACAACAGAGCAGACACGCCAGCCTCCGGAGCTGTTCGCCATGACGAATGGGGAAGTGGACCAGACGGAGCAAGCGTACCCTGCTTTCTGCCTTTTTCAAGGCAGAGCAGGACAGCGATTCCACTGCAACCGAGGGCGGTGATTGACAGGGAGGCGACCGTCCCACTGACTCGCCAGCCAGCCAAGCTGGGCGGAGGGTGGAGCTCTCTGCACGCTGTCTGATCTCCGGCCTGAGGAACATCACAGCTGGCCAGCACTACAGGGAGCACTCCGGAGGCAGTTCAGGAGAGCAACCCATGCTGATCATGCCTGGGAACAGCTGGCCAGCCACCAGCGAGACAACTGAGAAAGCCTGAGAGCCTATGCAGTGGATGTACAGCTGCTGACATAGCGTGGCTACCCAGATTTTGAGCCGAAGATGGTGGAGAAGCTCGCCCTACAGAAATTCATCTGAGGGCTCCACCTGGCCCAGCTCCAAAAACGTGTCCAGATTCATGCAGCGAGCAGCTGGGAGATGGCCGTGGCAGAAGTGGAGCGGGTGGGGCCGATGATAGATTATGCAGCTGATGTGTCATCACCGAGGCAGAGAGCTTTCCAGGCTGCGGCTGAGGCCACAGCTGATAGCTCACACACCTGCACACAATCACATCACACAACTAACACACATTCATCATGATCCGTGCATGGGGGAGTGGGGTTGGGGATCTTCCCCCACCCCTGTTGCCCTCCTTCTGCTAGGGGCCCGTGGCCCGTCATGTTGTCAAAATCCCAGGGTGCTGCCGAATGAATAGGTGTGAGCAAGGGAATGAGAGAGTGACTGAACAAGAGAGTAAGCGAGAGTGGGGGAGTGATGAGTAGAGATGGTGATGGTGGGTCGGTTTTATGTGGCACTTTGCATGTCGGGTGGCATCTCAGAGTGCTTGCGGTGGCCCGCTGATTGGTCGCTTGGGTGGGCATCGGCGGGGGTGGGGCTGGTAGCCTGCGCCGGCGGTCTCCCTGGCTGCTGCCGGGCGCCGGTGCACGTTCATGCTTGCTGCATCTGTACCACGGCCACCCTAAGTAATAAGGGTGAATTTGTGAGGGACAGCACGGGTGGACGTGAGTAGGTCGGAGATTCAGTGAGAGTGTGTGTATGGGTGAACGTGAGTGAGTGCGGGTGACTCTGAGGACGAGTGGGAGTGAGATTGAGTGGGTACAGGAGTGGGAGAGAGGGGGTGGGTCCGGGAGCACGAGTGTGGGATTGTGTGGGGGAGAGGGCGAGTGAGAGTGAATGAGTGCATGTGGGTGCAAGTGGGTGCGTATGAGAGCATGAGAGTGTGAGTGCGTGGGAATGGGTTGTGAGTGCTGGTTGGGAGGCAGTATATGAGGGGGTAGCGCCTCTTGGTTCCGTGGGCTCCCCTGAACGGGGGGGGGGGGGGGCTCTTGTGCCTTGCTGCCACCTTCTTTGAATGTGGGGATCCCTGGGGTGTGCGCTGGTGGTGCTGGGGTGGAGGCGAGCCTGCTGTGGGGGTGTCTGGGGGGGTTAGCACTGGGGGCGTGGGCTGGTCTCCAGCCCGGGGGATGGGGACGCTGGCCTCCTGGGGCCTGGGGGGTGGGGGTTGGCCAGTCCAGGGGCATGGGCCTACTGCGCCGGCCATTTGGGGGCCCTGGCCCCCCTCGGCTGTCCCTCCTGGGGTGGATGCCTGGCTGTCCTGGGGCTTGTTGGCCTCGGGACACCTGTGCTCTGTGGGGGTTGGTGGCGTTGTCCTGCTTGCTCGGGGTTTCCGGGGGGGTGGGGGGAGTTGCTGTGACCGGCCACCCTCTTTGTATGTTCCCTGGCAAACTACTCACATGCACACACTTATTTTGTGCACCCTCTCATACACATGCACACGTATGCACACACACGTCTCTCCTTTAACAGGTGCAGATACCAGACTCGTGTTGAGACCTCTTCAATCGAAGAAACAGTCTGTCTTCTGTTTGTTTCAGTTGTTAGTTTGTCTTCTTTGTTTGTTCCTCTCCCTTTTCTTTCCCCTTTCACATCCCTTCTTTCCCCATTCTCCCCCTGTCGGGTCCTTCATGGGTAAAACAATTTAAATAAAGTATTAACCATTTTATTGCCTGGCTGTCATAAAATATCTGTGTCACCTGCTGTCCCAGGCGTAGGTTGGTGCCTGTCATATGGTGTGTTCAAAAAGCACAGAAAAACCCAGTTGTACCAACCATTTCACATCACAAGATGGCAGACACGTATAGCTTACTGCTCTTCACTGAAGAACTGATTTCACTCAACTGAACTGCCTCAAAACATCACTTCCGGGACACTGAAGAAGCGAGTATAAACAATAGCGCAGCAAGGGCTCCATCGTAACATATATTTCCGCACGGAGGAAGCATTTGCTCCAAATTTTGTCAACTATGATTCTAAAAAGAGATTATTTAGCTTCTGAAGGGAAATATATATCTTCTGTGACAGCAGAAGATGGCCTGGAGCATGTACACTGTTCATCTGCTATTGACGAGTTGCACATGAAAGAGAGAATAATAGCGCTGGTTCGGCTGCGTTATGTAATCAAAATTGAGGTGGAGTAAATCAAAAGAAAAATGTGAGAGTTTCTGGATGTGGGAGAGAAAGCGAAAATGACTGGCAGAAGACGAAATAAAGATCCGGGGTGAGGAAATGGACGTATGAAGACCCATGATGTGGGATAAGTCCGATGGTTTTATCAGTTTGTTTACATTCTACTGATTTTCTGGTTCATATATTTTGAAGATAAGATAACAAAAAACAAAAAAACAAAGACAAAAAAACAAAACCATCCTTTGTGTAAATATGTCCAAAGTCCACTTTTGACCGAAAGTTCTGCAATCCAATATGGCTGCGGTTGCATTATGCAAATTAGATGCACAAATTTACTCCTATTTCAAACTTTGGATCATATTCTACATCTTTCTAATTGACAGTGAGCCATTATCTCTTACCACTTTCAAGTTACAGCCTTTGGAATTTGTGATAGCTACATTGAATATTTTCTTGAAAACAACCTTGACAACCAGAGGGTGGCGAGCTGAATGGCGCGACAGTGCGCCATAGATGGTTTATGGGTTAAAAGTTATTACAAGAGGAGTTATAAACAATATACTGCTATGTCTGCCCCTTGCAGGGCATAAATGAGGCACCAATTGCCAGTAGTGAGTTTACTTATTTATTAAATAATAAAGAACGAAAGAACATGCCACGAGGGGCAAAATACAAACAACTATAGTACACCCTCGAGGGGGAACAACGTGAAACATATAAACGCTGAAAAGAACCATGAAAGGTAACTTACAAATAGCAAGAGAGTCCACAATCCAAAAGTAGAAAGTAGACTGGAATCAGGGGTAGGGGATTCCAGCCTGAGTAGGGCGAGGTCGCAGCGAGGAATTACCCTTGCTGGCGACCTTAAATAGTACACGAAACACAAATAACAAACAGGTGTGGGGAGAAAGTAATTACTAAAGCACAATCAGCTGTGACAAGCCGGGCACAGACTGACAGGTGGAAGTCCTGCCGCGGCGCTGTCAAAATAAAAGCACAATCATAAAAAAAAAGATACCCGAGTGCAGTTCTGTACCATGCCGGTACAGAACCGCACTTGGGATTAAAGCTCCTTTTGGCAAAGTAAATCTGTTTGACACAATAAGGGAAGCGGATTTCTGTTCTGCTCACCTAACTGCCTGACAGGACAAGGGGGAGAAAAAAAGGTGTGGCGTCATTATCATTTCTTCCTTGTTCCCCATCAGTCTGTCAGCCCAATTTGTTTTTGTGTTCTCAGCCCCCGTGCTGCTACTTCCTTTGTCTCAGTTCTGTTAATAAATCATCATTTTTGCACTGTACTCCTGCCTGCGTTTGAGCATGTGTTACCCACCTTGACAAAAAGTCATTAGCTTTTCAAAGTCGCCATTTCATTTGTTTAAACTGAGTAGAATGAATAGAGTATGAATTTGTTTTAGGCCCCCTGGCGAACGGTAGTTATCACAATCTATAATCCTGTCATGTTTGCCCCTACGAGACAGAGAAACAACCCAGGAGCTGGACTGTGAGTTTGTGAGTTTTATTGAAGAAAAGCAAACATAAGTTCAAAAATGTAAAAAAATTACAACAAGGAGAAAACTTACGAGCAAGGCACACCAGAGCGAAATAGGGCTCTGGCAGAGACAAGGAGGATTGTTCCTTGGGGAGATAAGGGTGACAAAAAGCATGGAAAACAATCTCCCTAAAATAGGGATAAAACCAATTACAAGATGGATGACCGGTGTAAGTGCACATGAGCGGGGAAAGAGGGAATAATAATGGTGATTGGATTCAGCTGGTAATGATGAGAGGGGAGTAGTCAGACTGGCAGTCTGACAGGTAACACCCACACAAAGTGCTGACCTGGAAGTGTTGCCTGACAGCTGTCAGTCACAGAACCAATATGAGAAATAAACAAACTAAGACACAGACTAGAAAATAATTACAAATGAAACAAGACATGGCCAAAACAGACTGAAACATAGGCAAAGAAAATAGAAGGCAGAATAACTCAAATGGCATAACAAAATACAACAAATAATTATGTAATTACAGAGAAAAGCCACGAGACTGAGCTTGGGAGAACATCCAAGCACATGTTCCCAGGATTATCTCTCTACCTCAGTCCCCAGAACTCACACTGAGTTTGGTAAGAGGGCATTTATGTACTCTGCAACCTATGACTGCAATGGACTTCAAAAACATTCAAACTTCAGGCCCTCATTCACCTTCCTGATTTCAAAACTTATGTCACAGACTTTTTAGCGCCAGATACAGGAGTGTGCAAATGCTTTACTGCATGATTTGTACATTTGACATTTTTTTGGCATATTTTGAGAAATGGGTCACTGATGTCAGAAGTGGGATTATTGAGAGATGGAAGCAAGGATCAAGGCAGAGATTTGGCAGCTTGAGCGGCTCATCGCCCAGATGGAGGTGGAGATGGACAACAGAGCAAACATGCCAGCCTCCGGAGCTGCTCGCCGTGATGAATTGGGAAGCAGACCAGATGGAGCAAGCGTACCCCGCTTTCTGCCTTTTTCAAGGCAGGGTGGGCCAGCGATTCCATTCCGACCGAGGGCGGTGATCGACAGGGAGGCAACTGTCCCACCAACCCACCAGCCGGCCAAACTTCCCCGCTTTGGTGGCGAAACCCTTCTGGACGATTATCTGGTCCAGGTTGAACTGGCCGCTGCGCTGAATGGCTGGACACCGGAAGAGACAGTTGTCCAGGTCACGCTGGCCCTGGAGGGCAGAGCTCTCTGCATGCTGTCTGATGTCCGGCCTGAAGAACGTCACAGATGGCCAGAGCTACAGGGAGCACGCCGGATGCTGATCATGCCCAGGAAAAGCTGGCCAGCCGCTGGCGAGACAACCGAGAGGTTGGAGCCTATGCAACGGATGTATGGCTGCTGACACAGCGTGGCTACCCAGATTTTGAGCCGTAGGCAGTGGAGAAGCTTGCCCTACAGAACTTCATCCGAGGGCTCTGCCAGGCCCAGCTCCAGGAACACATCCGGATTCACGCAGCGAGCAGCTGGGAGACGTCCATGGCAGAAGCGGAGCGGGTGGGGCCAATGATAGATTACGCAGCTGACGTGTCATCACCAAGGCAGAGAGCTTTCCAGGCCACAGCTGAGAGTGAGGAGGAACTGGAATTGCACCAGACCACAGCTGCGCAGCCAGCGAGAATACAATGACAGCGGCATGCGGCGGGATACTTCCACTGCAGGGAACCAGGGCACATTGCGTATTACTGCCCTGCACCCACACCATGACAACCAGCCTCTTCACCAGCTTTAACCCTAGAGCGAGGTGGCACAGACGGGAACCTGCCACCTCCCACTGACATTTTCCCTGATGCACGGCTGGGCCGACTTGGACATACACCAGGGCTGTACCAGCAGTGCGACTCGGAACTCAAGGGTGGGAACCCACCAGACACTGCATCACCACAGCCACCCGTGAGCATGCTGGACTGGGAGGGCGACGAGTCCTTGTGGTGGGAGTGGCCGGTCAGGACACAAATCACCCATTCTGACTGGCTGACATTCAAGACCCCTGCATCATTGGACTAGACCTGCTCATAGCATTGGGCGCAAAGATCGACACCGCCAGCTCTTCTCTCCTGCTGGGGGCTTAGACCATCAGGCTCTGTTGCAAGAGCCAGAAGAGAAACCAGGAGGCCCACGCGACCGGAGAGCCGGTGCCGTCAGTGCAGGCCGAGGATCATGACCCAGCAGTCTCATGGGCTCTCCAGACTGCTACGGCCCAGGATAGTGCAGTGGTTCACAGTTCTTCTTCAGATCACCGGGCAGCTCTCCCCAGCGATGATGTCACAGAGGACCTCGGCACACAGCAGCTTCAGAGCAAGCAGAATGGAGATCCTGTCATCTCCCAGGAGGCTGGGTCTGTGCTGGACCCAGAAACCAAGGCCCTGCATTCCCAGTGGTCCAACCTCTGCTGTCATGAGGGTGCTGTCTATCAGGGGTGGCAGTCTCCAGCCGGGCAGCATCATGTTTGGCAGCTGCTGGTCCCCCGATGGCTCTGCCCCAAGGTGCTCCAGTTGGTCCATGAGTCGTGGAAGCAGGCCACTTCGGTGTGAAGAAGACTCTGCAGCATCTTCGGACCCCGTTCCACTGTCCGGGGTGTCGTCGGGACGTGAGGCTCCATGTCCACTGTTGTGACACCTGCACGGCTCAGAAAGGGCCGACTCAGCAAGCCCACACCCCTTGCAGCAGGATGAGGTGGATGACAAACCTGTCACGAGGCTGAGTGCGGTGTTTCACCGGGCTCATGCTCTCACTTTATTTCTGGTTATTTCTTATGTTTCCTCAGTCTTGTGTGATTATTTTATGGTGCACTGTTCCAAGATGTATGATGTGTTTTGAGATGCCAGTTATTTCTGTTTTTGTACTCCTGTTCTCAGTATTAATTTGTCAGTTCCTTTGTGCATCCTTGTTCATCTTGCTCTTAGTGTTTATATTATGTTTCTCTTTGACACAAGCTCCCCACCTTGTTCTCCAGACACTCCCACTGGGTAATCATCTTGTATTGGTAGCTCAGTCTTTCTCTGTTCTGTAATTAGGTCATCCTGCCCGCTCATATGTTCCACACCTGCTGTCATTTACCTTGATTATTGCCTGCCCCATTTATAATCTGACTTTGCCTTCACTCCTTGTTGGAGTCTCATCAAGAATCCAGGTCTGTTAGAACCCTGTCCCTGTTCTAATGCCAGTGACTCCTTATCACATCTATTTGTAAGCTTATTTTGTGCATTGTATGGACTTTGTGTTGTTATCTCTTATTATACCACAAACTCCAGTTCAGCGCTTGGGTCTTCGTTTCTGCCCCGAGGGGTAATTCATGACAAAACCAGGGTTGGATTATTTGTTTTGCTTGAGAGAACGTCTGTACACGGTAAACAAACTGGCACGGGAGACCCTGGTAGCGGTAGGGAGTCAACAGAAGCGAGCGTACGACTCCCGCTGCAAGGGGAGGGACTTTGCACTGGGAGATCAGGTCTGGGTTTTCTGCCCGGAGTGGAAAAAGGGACTGTTGTGGGCTATATTAATCATAGATCCCATAACCTACATATGGACGCGGACGCGCCTTCGCGGAAGTAAAAAGCGCCCTAGCTAATGCCACATTGTTGGTTCACCCCGATCCCTCGGCCCGCATTGCGCTAACCACAGACGCTTCAGACCTGGCCATAGGGGCAGTTGTAGAACAACACGTCGGCGGAATCTGGCAACCGTTGGCATTCTTCAGCAAATCGCTAAACCAAACTGAGCGTAAATACAGCACTTTTGACAGAGAGCTACTAGCGCTCCATTTATCCATCCGCCACTTCCAGTTCTGGTTAGAGGGGCGGCGTTTTACGGCTTTTGTAGACCACAAACCACTCACCTTTGCTATGGCTTAAATTTCCGAACCGTGGTCAGGCAGGCAACAAAGACAGCTAGCTGCGATTTCAGAGTTCACCACAGACATTCGACATGTGGCAGGCAAACTTAACGTGGTAGCAGACTGCCTTTCTCGCGCTGTGACATCGCCAGAGCGCGAGGAGACAGATTATACTACCTCAGCCGCGGAACTCCTCGCCAACGCGGACACATACGAAGCACCAATCCACGCAGGGATAGATTATGCAGCCATGGCAGAGGAACAAAGTAGTGACGCGGACGTGCGCGCACTCCTGTCTGGACCAACAGGGTTAAGGCTGGAGAAAAGGGGTCTACGCGACGGTGTGCCCCCCCTAATATGCGACATCTCAACCGGCCGACCTCGCCCGTAGTTCCAGCTGCATGGCGCCGCCGTATTTTCGACTCGATTCACTCCCTCGCGCACCCAGGTGTGCGCGCTTCAGTTAAAATGGTCGCCGAAAAGTTTGTGTGGCCTGGCCTGCGCAAAAACGTAAAAGAATGGGCAAAGACTTGCATTTCTTGTCAGCGCACCAAAGTACACAAACACACAAAAGCCCCTCTGGAGCCTTTTCGAAT
Source organism: Pholidichthys leucotaenia (assembly GCA_020510985.1). Lineage (NCBI taxonomy): Eukaryota > Metazoa > Chordata > Actinopteri > Cichliformes > Pholidichthyidae > Pholidichthys > Pholidichthys leucotaenia. The sequence continues at coordinate 208,466,906 of CM035839.1, forward strand.
CCCTGCTAGAAGGTTCGACCACGTTCATGTCGACCTCGTGGGACCACTACCTTCCTCCCAAGGTTTCACACACCTGTTAACAATGATAGACCGCACCACGCGCTGGCCAGAGGTAGTCCCTCTGGCGTCAACCACAGCGGAGGAAGTCCCTCGCGTTTTTTTGACAAACTGGGTGGCACGTTTCGGCGTCCCATCGGACATCACATCCGATAGGGGGCCTCAATTTGTCTCGGAGCTTTGGTCAGCCATGTCCAGCAGCTTAGGGGCAACAATTCACCGCACCACCGCTTATCACCCTCAGGCTAATGGGTTATGCGAGTGTTTTCACAGATCTTTAAAGGCCGCCCTCAGAGCCTCACTAACGGATACAAATTGGGTAAATAAACTTCCCTGGGTTTTATTGGGGTTGCGTGCTGCACCCAAAGAGGATCTAGACACCTCCCCAGCAGAATTAGTTTTTGCACAACCTCTCAGGCTCCCAGGTGAATTTTTACCAGAGAACCCAGAGCCAGGGCGTTTTCCAGCCCCGAGGTTTGTAGGCAGCAACGGACCGGACTCTCTCCCCGGGCCGGCACATCACTCTTTTCCACGGGTTTTTGTCCCCCAAGCTGTAAAAAACGCTGAATTCATTTTTGTTAGGCGTGAAGCTTTAAAACCAACCTTCCGCCCACCATACGATGGGCCATTCAGAGTGCTGGAACCTGGTGATAAACATTTTGTGCTTGATTTTGGGGATAGAAAAGAAACAGTCAGCATTGACAGACTTAAACCTGCCTTCTTGTTGAAGGCAAGACGAGCCTGCACGGTTGGCGAGAGCACCTCGGCGGGGTAGACCCCCCAAGAGAAAAGACTCAGCCCCCCTGCAGGGAACAAATAATCAATCTCCTTCCCAAGCTGCAGATTCCTTACAGGAAGGTCCCACCAGGACGCCCAAGCGGACCCACAGCAGATTCGGGAGAAGATTAAAACCCGGACGGCACAGAGACTGAAGCAAACTACTCAACAGTTGTTCACTAATTGTGCTGTAACAGTTTAGGACTGACTTGTGATATTACTATGCTGTTATGATTACCACTGAACTCTCTTAGGAGCATGGCTGCTGGAAAGTTTCTTCTGTGTCAAGAGGTGTAGCAGTTAGTATGTCATAATAATTATCTTAAACTGTGAATTTTTCTATTGTCCTTTTCTTAGTCGTTTGGGGGGGGGGGGCTGTGGGCTATATTAATCATATATCCCATAACCTACATATTTTGTTTAAGCATGTGAGAGTGTTTAGTGATTACATATGTAAAGCGACTTCACACCTCAGAACAGGACAAAGGGTCTCAACCGCCAGTGAAGATCAAAGAGCATCCCAGGCACTGCGGTGGAGACCGGATGGGTTGCCCTGACCCCCCAGGGCCAGGTGGAGGAGTACGAAGACAAAAGAGGGGATTAAGATAGTGAGGGATGTCAGGTTTTGATATGCATGTCTTTTGTTATGTGCGAGTATAAGTTCGTAGAGCCGAAGGTGTTCGCTCTCTTACTTCTTCTGCTGCTGCACCTAGATGAGACTTGTTAGAGGAGCTGATAATAAACTTTGGTTTATGAATCACATCGCCTCGTTATTTCAAGCTCCTCTACACTGTCACCAAAACCCATGAGCCACTGGTTGGGATCATGCGTGGTTCTACAGAGACTGTCGGATGTAGTGTACAGGATGAGGCTGCAGAAGAAGAACCGGGTGGTAGTGCTTCATTGCAACCACCTCATCCTGTACCAGCCAGCTACCCTGCGGGTGCCTGAGCCAGAGGCTCCATCCAGCCAAGGTATCCCAGTTGAAGCTCGAATAGACTGCAACAGGCTCGTGCGCGCTGGTTGCCGACAACAGCGGCTGCTCCGACACCTGGACGGAATCGTATTGAATTTTTGAGTTGGACTCATTATTCTGGGGACAGAAACCAGACCGGGGGGGGGGGGGGGACAGTGCAACGTTGGGGCTGTGAGAAGGGGCAGCGATTCTCCCGGCATGCTTTGTACAATGGAGGATTCAAAGACTGTTTTAATCCGTGTGTTCTAAGCGTTATTGTTGTGTCATTATAACTGTGTTATAAGACCAGTTGTGATAATAATGAGTCAGTGGAGAATAAACGCCTGTAGTGTTACAAATCCTCTCTCATTATTTGTGTGAACCCTTGTGACATTGGTCATCACACTGGTGAAACAGCCCCACTGCTCCAACCTGAACCTCACTAAAACTCAGATGAGAGCTGAGCTGAGCAAGATCAAGGTGAGGAAGGCTGCAGGTCCGGAGGGCATCAGCTTGAGGCTCCTCAAGTCCTGCACAGACCAGCTGTGTGGGATTGTGGAGCACATCTTCAGCCTGAGCCTGAAGCTGAGCAGGGTACCATCGCTGTGGAAAACATCCTGTGTGGTACCTGTACCAAAGACCCCCCACCCAAAGGACCTGAACAGCCACAGACCAATGGCCCTCACATCACACCTAATGTAGACCCTGGAGAGGCTGCCTCTTGTCCACCTCCACCCCCTGGTGGGACCAGCGATGGATCCACATCAGTTTGCCTACCAGCATGGCATCGGGGTGGAGGATGCAGTGATTTTCCTCGTACATTGTTCCCTGTCCCACCTGGAGAAGCCTGGGAGCACTGTGAGGATCATGTTCTTTGATTTCTCTAGTACTTTCAACACCATCCAACCAGTGATCCTGAAGGACAAGCTACTGTGTGCAGGAGTGGACCAGCACCTGTCATCATGGACCCTGGACTATCTCACAAACCAACCACAGTTTGTGAGAACCCAGGACTGTGTGTCTAACACCCTCATTTGCAGTACGGGGGCCCCCCAGGGAACAGTTCTGGCTCCCTTCATGTTCACCCTCTACACTGCTGACTTTTCACACAACACACCACACTGCCATCTACAGAAGTTCTCTGATGACTGCGATCGTCGGCCTCATCTCTGATGGGGATGATGCGGAGTACAGAGGACTTATCCAGGACTTAGTGGACTGGTGCCTATGAACTGCCTCCAGATAAATGCGAGGAAAACTAAGGAACTCGTGGTGGATTGCTGCACGCGAGGATAACCCCCCACAGTACCAGTAAACATCCAGGGAACAGACATTGAGATGGTGACATCTTACAAGTACCTGGGTGTTCACCTGAACAATAAACTGGACTGGTCACACAACACCAATGCGCTATACAAGAAGGGGCAGCACAGGCTGTTCCTCCTGAGGAGGAGGCGTCAGCCATCATATTTGGAGTGGTCTGCTGGGGCAGCAGCATCACGGCAGCCAACAGGAAGAGACTGAACAGACTGACCAAAAAAGCTAGCTCTGTTCTGGGGCGACGCCTTGACCCAGTGGAGGAGATAGGAGAGAGGAGGATGGTGGCTAAGCTGTCATCTCTGCTGAGTCCCACCCCATGAAGGACACGCTGAACACACTGAGGAGGTTATTTAGCAGTAGGCTGTGCCATCCTAGGTGCACGACGAAGAGTTTCCGCAAGTCCTTACTACCTACAGCTGTCAGACTTTATAACCTAACCAGGGCTGCTCGTCGAGGTCGTATTAAGACAACAACAGTAATGATGCCATGGCAGTGATACGACATAGTCCTTTAGGTGGCGGTAATGCACCTGTAAGCTGGTTGCCAACCGCCAGTCAAATCTAAAAGAAGAAGAAGAGGAGGCTGTATTAAATATACTAAACGTAACAATAGAAATCGTCCCCTCCAGTACACAACTAGGACAATAACAATCATTACTGACGGTGGCAACAACAGTGTGATTCAAATGCGGAATATACTGTGGGGGTACATATTCATATTCTGCAGGACAACTTAACAAACCATAATGCTGTTTAGTTCATCTAGCTGCAATGCCCCTGCACTGTGTATATATCTGTGTACATATGCACTGTATATTCATTTACTGCTTTGGCTAACCAGTTCTTATTAACTACTGCTCTGAGTGTTGCTATCCCTTTGCTGCTGTAATCCTGGAATCTCCCCATTGTGAGACTAATAAAGGCTTATCTTATCTTATCTTGTCTTATCTTATATTTTATGGTGTCTTACTGTGTGTTTTTATGTGTTTTATCAATGCTGTGTATTGTGTAATGTATTGTCATGTGTAACACCCTCATTTTTATGTTTTTAATGCCATCTTGGTCAGGCCATGATCATAAAAGAGATCATTATGATCTCAAGCACTTGCTTGATAAAATAAAGGTTAAAAAAAAACAATTGGATGCCTGCCAATCAAAGTGTGAACATCATACATAAGACAAATAATGCTGTAACGAAATATGTACAGTTAAAAAAAACAGTTATGTGCTCACGTCCTCCAGTTTGAACCAGATTTTTGTGGTAATGCAATAGTTCATAATATTGAACATAAATGTGTGTTACTCTTCACCTACACCTGTGTGTCTTTGTGATATTTGTGCATATGTGGGCCCACAATGCAGACTCTCTCCATGCTAAATCCAATCAGTTTTATGTGAAACCAATCCAGGCTGCCAGGAAATAGGATCACTCGTCCATGTCACCATTACTCAGCTCCTCTCTGTATTCCCACCGTTATTTCAGATGCATCTGTTTTTGAACCAGCCAGCAACAGGCAGCACTGTCTGAGCAGGTAACATTTTCCATCAGAGTCAACAATCAGTTGAGGGGCCTTTGGGACAAACTGAAACAAACAGCTGAAAAATAAGCATGTGCAGCATAGATGACAGCATCCTGTAGGTATGCACAAAACACAAGTGAGCCATGAGGCAGGCTGAGGAGGATGAAAGGTTTCTCATTCTTTTGCCATTTTTGGCTCCAGAGAGAGCTACTGTATTGTGACAAGGAGAAAGCCTGAGTCATGACCGTATTACACCCCCATACATACAAAACAGAGTATCTATATTAGTGGTGGGCAAATTATCACGCAATGGTGCAACACCACTGTTTATCGCAAACATTTTTTTAAAAATTGTGATTACTTGCAATTTATTGCAGCGGAATGAAAAAAACTAAACCTTCAAAATGCGGGTATGGTTTCTGTCAGACAGTCGATGGCATAACGCAAAACAGGCACATAAAGTCCAATTCACGGCACAAATTCCTAATTTTATTGAATTCTGCAGGCCCTATTGCAACATTCTGAAGTGGGCATTTGCGCCACGCTTTGCTCCTTGCGCAGGTGCTTTAGCTAGTTTCCGTCAGCACATTGTCTGGTTTTCTTCTCCCTCTCCACCTTATTAGGAAATGACTGTGAAAGTGCCAGTTAAAGTGGGAGAGGCCTGGTGTAAGGTCACAGCTCATTGGTATAATGGTGCATTCTCTGATTACCTTAAAGCAGGTCTGAAGTCAGCAGTGTCTTATCAACCACTATTTCCACAGCGCAGTCAGATGGCATGAACAAGCATGTATGCCTGTTACTACACCAGGGCTAGAATTTCTGTGTCACTTATTTTGATAGACTGATTGTATAAAAATCTATCACTGATTCTGTAAAAATCTGTCTTACCTGATCTTTCTTTTATTCATTCAATCATTGCCAATCTTTCCAGGGTGTGCCCTGCCTCTCCCCCAAAAATGCTGGGACAGGCTCCAGCCCCCCCCGCCCCCCCCAAATAACAGACCACTAAGAAGATGAATGAATAAACTGTAAACTTACAGACAGGTGCACACATTAAGCATTCATTTATTTATCCTCTCCTGAGGTCAGAGGTGTCCAATCATTGAACATTTTGGATGCCACAACACACAGCATGTTTGGAGGAGAAATGGCACTGCACATCCCATCATGGTGTGGGGGTGTTTTTCATGGTACAGGCAGACTTCATATACAGCGGTGTGACAAACTGTTTGCCCCCATCCTGATTTCTAATTTTTTTGTATGTTTGTCACACTTAAATGTTTCAGACCATCAAACAAATTTAAATGTTGAACAAAGATAACACAAGTAAACAGAAAATGCAGTTTTTAAATTTGTGTTTATTATTAAGGTTAAAAAAATCCAAACCTATATGGCCCTGTGTGAAAAACTGATTACCCCCCCCCCCTTAAAAAAAATTAACTGTGGTTTATCATCTTTGGAAAACTGAGTTCAATTTCTCAAACTACACCCAGGCCTGATTACTGCCACACCTGTTCTCAATCAAGAAATCACTTAAATAGGACCTGCCTGACAAAGTGAAGTGGACCAAAAGATCCTCAAAAGCTAGACATCATGCAGCGATCCAAAGAAATTCAGGAACAAATGAGAAACAAAGTAATTGAGATCTATCAGTCTGGAAAAGGTTATAAAGCCATTTCTAAAGCTTTGGGACTCCAGCATACCACAGTGAGAGCCATTATCCAAAAGTGGCAAAACATGGAACAGTGGTGAACCTTCCCAGGAGTGGTCGGCTGACCAAAATTACCCCAAGAGCGCAGTGACAACTCATCCAAGAGGTGACAAAAGACCCCACAACAACATCTAAAGAACTGCAGGTCTCACTTGCCTCAGTTAACCTCTTGCGCTCCGTTGTACCGCGGGCGGGCAAGTCTCTGCGTCCTAGGACGCACAAGGGCGCACTCGTGCGTCCTCGCGCGCTCTCAGACGCATGGTCCTGATGGTGGTGATGTAGTTGGTGTTGGCGTCCAAGCGCCACTGAAAAAAAAAGCTGCAGACACAGCCGCGAACAGATTAGTTCATCTGATTGACCTCTCATTCGACTAATAAGAGCCCTGAATTGGGTTTCTGAAACCTTGAAGAACCAATGAATGAAAACCTAGGAAGGAGGACCCGCCTCCCAACGCTTTGAATGCAGTGAGCCAATTGAAGCAGAGAAGTTCGCGAGATGTTTTTTTTTAAGGCTGGGTGAAGACTGGCTGCTGGAGCGGATCAAAAAAGGACGCAGGAAGAGCCCCACAGACCCAGCAGCATGGAGACCATCCACAAATGCAACCTGTGTGACAGGGAGTGCCATTCGTGGATCGGCATATTCGGCCACAGGCGGTGCTTATTTTGTATTGGTTCCAGCAGAGTAGACGTTATGATTTCTTCCATGGTCATCATAGACCGACGGAGGCTGACGACGAAGGCTGAGTGACACACACGCCTTCGCCAGTCTTTTTTTAAATTACTACTGTTATTTGTTTTAAAAAATCGTTCGCCAAAAACCGCAATCACGGAAGCACAAAACCGCAATAATGGAATTATGTTTTGATCGGGTCGCGAGACCAGAACCAGAGCGGACCAGCGTCGCGTTCGTCTGACAATGAGGAAGAGAAGTTGGCCAGGACACTGCTGTGAAGAGGTAAGGTGTTATAAGCCAAATTATTCTCTATCCCTGAAAATTGTAATCCAAAATGACTTTTGACCGATCGGTAAATTACAACTGTGCGGCGCACGAAGTCTGAAGTTCGTGCGCCGCAGAACAAGGGGTTGCTCGCCGCGTACAGGCTGTGAACGCCCCCCCGCTATTCTTCTGCAGCGAGGGGGGGGAGCCGCGGTGATTGCGCTGCTGTCCCACATCACCACATGAGGCTAATCCGTTGTGTAGCGATGGCCGAAGTCCATCCTCTGTAGCGAGCTGTCCCCCCCCACACACACACACAGACAGCCCTGAGTGTGACCTTTCATTAGAGCCTAAAATGAAGCTTCTATATTGAATCATTCAGAAATTACAGACGTTTTTTCCAAACTGTGCCATTTGGCACAATTTGGTACAGTTCCAAAACGCCTGGGAACAGCCTGAGAACAAAGCTGTGTAATATATTCAATTTTTGTGGTATTGTTACAAAATTTGGACCTCAGCTGGATAACACTTGGTTCTACATTTCTGTTGCATTTTCCAGCCCGGATCTGAAGCTGTGCATTATTTGCAAGCATTTGTATCCAAAAAAACACCCAGGCCAAATTTATTTTCTTCAAGTTCACTATGTTTAGATGACTGTAACTCAGTGGCCGGAGCACTTAGAGAGATCATGTTCATCATCATCAAATTCAAAGTGCTTTCTTTTAAATGAGACCAACCCCATGAAAATGCTGCAAAGGGTTGAAGAACAGCTTTCGATTTACTTTGGGCACATTTTTTTGGCGTTTTTAGGAAAATTGACCAGAGTGCAAGGGGTTAAGGTCAGCGTTCATGATTCCATGATGACCCCCCAAGACTTTTGGGAAAATACTCTGTGGACTGACAAGACAAAAGTTGAACTTTTTGGAAGGTGTGTGAACATCATACCAACAGTAAAACATGGTGGCGGTAGTGTGATGGTCTGGGGCTGTTTTGCTGCTTCAGGACCTGGAAGACTTGCTGTGGTAACTGGAACCATGAATTCTGCGGTCTACCAAAAAATCCTGAAGGAGAATGTCTGGCCATCTATTCGCAACCTCAAGCTGAAGCACACTTGGGTTCTGCAGCAGGACAATGATCCAAAACACACTAGCAAGCCCACCTCTGAATGGCTTAAGAAAAACAAAATGAAGACTTTAGAGTGACCAAGTCAAAATCCTGACCTGAATCCAATTGAGATGCTGTGCACGAAACCCTCCAATGTGGCTGAATTACAACAATTCTGCAAAGATGAGTGGGCCAAAATTCCTCCACAGCGCTGTAAAAGACTCACTGCCATTTATCACAAATGCTTGATTGCAGTTGTTGCTGCTTAGGGTGGCCCAACCAGTTATTAAGTTTAGGGGGCAATCACTTTTTCCACACAGGGTCATGTAGGTTTGGATTTTTTTCCCCCTTAATAATAAAAACCTTCATTTAATTCAATTCAACTTTATTTATATAGCACCATTTCACAACAACAGTCATCTCATAGCACTTTCACCCGAGAAAGGCTACCGGTCCAGATGGAGTGCCAGGAAAGGTGCTCAGAGCATGTGCAGATCAGCTATGCTCTGTTTTGACTGACATTTTTAACTTGTCTCTCAAGGCAGCCGTTGTTCCACAGTGTTTAAAATCTGCAGTCATTATTCCTGTACCTAAAAAACATACTATTAGCAGTCTGAATGACGATCGACCAGTAGCATTAACACCCATTGTTATGAAGTGCTTTGAGAACATGGTATTGAAACATCTTTTGCCTAGTCTCCCCCCAGACTTTGATCGGTACCAGTTTGCCCACAGGCGGGGCAGATGCACTGAAGATGCTATGGCTATAGCTCTCCACTCGGCATTCAGCCATTTAGAAGACAAGGGGAGATATGTAAGAATGTTGTTTGTTGACTATAGCTCGACATTTAATACAATTATTCCCAACATTCTCATCACCAAATTGCTTCAGCTTGGTCTGCCTACTCACACTTGCAGCTGGATTAAGGACTTCCTAACAAACAGAACACAGACTGTTAGACTCGGACCCCATTCCTCCTCTACAGTCATGCTTAACACAGGCTCGCCACAGGGCTGTGTGTAGAGCCCCACTTTGTATTCATTGTACACATATGACTGCATACCTGTTCATCCCACAAACATTATAGTGAAGTTTGCAGATGACACAACAGTAGTGGGGCTCATATCAGGAGGAGATGAGTCCGCATACAGAGATGAGGTCCAGAAACTGGTGAGATGGTGCTCAGATAATAATCTGCTGTTGAATACAAAAAACCCCAAAAGAACTCATTATTGATTTTAGGAAGCATAGCAGTGAACCGCCTCCTCTATATATAGGCAAGGAGCGTGTGGAGAGGGTGGAGGCTTTTAAGTTTTTGGGTGTTCATATTTCTCACAACCTTACCTGGGCAGTTAACACCATAGCTACGATAAAAAAGGCTCAACAACGTCTACACTTCCTGAGGCTCCTCAAGAAGAATGGCCTGAATGCACAGTTGCTGGTTTTATTTTATCGCTCTGCTATTGAGAGCATTTTGTCATATGGCATCACGGTTTGGCATGAGGGCTGTTCAGCTGCAGACCGCAAAGCCTTCCAGAGAGTGATCAAGACTGCGCAAAAAATCACTGGCTGTTCTCTCCCTTCTCTGGAAGAGATTTCCAGGTCTCGGTACCTCAACAGAGCTACTGCCATCATTAAAGACTGTGCTCATCCAGGCCATGACTTCTTTCACTTGCTCCCCTCGGGAAGGCGGTACAGATCCCATAAAACCCGGACTACCAGGTTTAATCATAGTTTTTTCCCAGCAGCAGTACGTATTTTGAACGGATTTATGTAACACGCACAGACTGCAGATATTTTTTGTTATTTTAGGTTATTTTGTAGCAACAACCCTGTGTGCATAAGCTGGTCTTTTGTATTTATCGCTCAGTATGTTTTTCATTATTGCTATGTACATATTGTATTCAACTTTTAGGCCATTTTGTTTCAAGCATTATTTATTGTTGTAATTATAAGAATGTTAAATGCATGAGTGATCTGTGACTGTGATAGTTTGTTTATGCAGTGGTACCTCTACTTACGAACGTCTCTACATACGGAATTTTCAGGTTACGACACGCCTCAACGGGAAAATATTGCCTCTTGTTACGAAAGAAATTTCAGGATACAAAAGGCAAAAAAGTACGCGCTCCTCGCAGCTCCCGTAGTTTACCGAACGTAAACATACTTGTAGCTGCTCTGCCACTGGCTATCGCCTAGCATCTTCCTGGTATCCCATTGGCCACAAAGTGTTCGGGAAGTACGGGCAGTTTTACGTGTGTGTACAGTACAGTATTAACTTTTATTCACTATGGGCCCCAAGAAAGTGATGGAGATAAGTGGAAAAGGAGAAAAGAAGAAGAAGAGAGTTTTTTTGTCCATACAAACAAAGCAAGAGATAATAGAAAGGTATGAAAAAGGGATGCGTTTGGTTGATCTCGCCAAAGAATATGGCCGTAATACATCTACGATTGGCACGGTATTAAAACAAAAGGAAGCCGAAGGATTGTTAAAAGCCGACAAAAGTAAACGTCCTTGGATCGGTTCTTCACAAAACGTCAGGCAAAAACTACTGATGAGAGAGAACATGAACCAAAGAAGGCAAAAGGTGACGACGACGACGATAGCAGTTAAACGGTAAATGAACATAATTTTTATTATTCTTTACTTTATTCTTTGTTTTTTTAAATTATGTACAACTCTCATTTTATGTTTATTGTGCAGTAATCTAATTGTAACATGTATTTGTTACATGTTTTGATGCATTTTTATGATTTATAAAAAATTTATGTCCGAATTTTGGGGGGCTTGGAACGGATTAGGGCATTTACATGTAAAACGCATCTCTACTTACGGAATTTTCACGTTACGAAAATACTTCCGGAACGAATTAATTTCGTAAGTAGAGGTACCACTGTAGTTTGTTTTTAGGGAGCAGCATCTCAATTTCGTTGCATTGTTCATTAACAATGGAATGACAATAAAGGCACTTTTTGACTTTCAACTGTAGGGGGGAGCCCCACAATTGCAGAAAGACCCTAGCAATCAGGCGATCCCTTGTGAACAAGTGCTTGGTGATGGTGGAGAGGAAAAACTCCCTTTTAACAGGAAGAAATCTCCAGCAGAACCAGGCTCAGGGAGAGGCAGTCATCTGCTGCGACTGGCTGGGGGGTGAGAAGATGAAAAGAACAGACATGTAGAGAGCAAACAGCCCGATGGGGACTCAATCTATGGGAGAGAACAAACAGATGTTAATGACCGGCAAAAAAAAATATTTCATTGAGAGTGAAGAAAGGAGTGAAGCCCTGTGCAATTATTGGAGGTCCCCGGGCTGTCTAAACCTATTAGCAGCATAACTAAGGGAGGGTTCAGAGACACATGATCCCTCCCTAATTGTAGGCTATATCAAATAGGAAGGTTTTAACCCTATTCTTAAAAACAGAGATCGAGTCTGACTCCCGAATCCAGATTGGCAGTTGGTTCCACAAGAAAGGAGCTTGATAACTGAAGGCTCTGCCCCCCAGTGTACTTTTGGAGATTCTAGGTATTACAAGTAATCTGGCATTTTTGGAGCGTAGTGCTCTGTTAGGATAATAGGGTAATATCAGATCTTTTAAAAAAAAGGGGGGGCCTGATTGTTCAGAGCTTTGAAAGTGAGAAGAAGGATTTTAAACTCAATTCTAAACTCTATGGGAAGCCAATGAAGGGAGGCCAGAACCGGAGAGATATGATCTCTCTTTCCAGTACCTGTTAAAACTCTTGCTGCAGCATTTTGGATCAACTAAAGACTTTTTAGAGATGTTTTAGGACAACCTGATAATAAAGAGTTAAAATAGTCTAATTTAGAGCTAACAAAAGCGTGGATCAGTTTCTCAGCAGCACTCTGAGACAAGATGCTCCTAATCTTGGCAATATTGCGCAAATGATAGAAGACAGTCTTAGAAACGAATTTAATATGTGAATTGAAAAACAGATCTTGATCAAAAATTACTCCAAGGTTCCTCACAGAGCTATTAAGAGAAAGAGTAACTGCATCCAAACAAAAAGTTTGATTTGTAAAGGTATTTCTAAGGTTTTTTGAACCAACGAGAATGACTTCAGTCTTATCTGAATTTAATAGCAGGAAATTACAAGTCATCCAAGTTTTGATTTCCTTAAGACAGGCTTCTAACTTGGCTAATTGATTACTATCATCTGGCTTCACTGACAAGTATAATTGTGTGTCATCTGCATAACAATGAAAATGTGTACAGTGCTTTCTAATAATGTTGCCTAACGGAAGCATATATAAACTAAAAAGAGTAGGGCCTAGCACAAATCCCTGTGGAACTCCATGACTGACCTTTGAGTTGAAAGAAAACTCATTATTGACATGAACAAACTGGAACCTATCAGATAAATAAGACCTAAACCACTGCAACAAAGTTCCATTAAGTCCACCATAGTGTTCTAATCTATCAAGTAAAATATTATAATCGATAGTATCAAAAGCTGCACTAAGGTCTAAAAGGACAAGTACAGAAACAAGTCCATTACCAGATGCAATCAGGAGGTCATTAGTGACCTTCACTAAGGCTGTTTCAGTACAATGATGGATTCTAAACCTAGATTGAAACTCTTCAAATAAACCATTTCCCTACAAGTGGTCAAATAATTGCGTAGGTTCAGGTTCAGGTTACTTTATTTGTACCCGTAGGTAGATTTGTTTTGCAGTCAGGTGACATCCATATTTACAAACCACAATTACATTCAACATAAACACAAACACAGGCACACATGAAGCTGACTATAAACATGATAAAAGTGCTCAAGGCTCCATCAATCAGGATATAAGACAAAGAGATGAGAGAAAAACCAGAGATACGAGAGAAGGGTCATATTAAAAAGTTAAAGGTTAGTCAAAGAGGTTAAAAACTCAAAAGTCTAAAACCCAATAAAAGATTTAGAACCCAAATAAAAAAAACTACAAAAATAAGTAAATATAAAATGAAATTAATAAATAGGTAACTAAATTATGTGCAATATATTGTTACAGCTTGTTCAACTCTTTGACAGCAGCAGGAACAAAGCTGCTTTTGTAGCGCTGGGTTTTACTTTTTGGAACAGCAAACCTCCGTCTTGAGGGAAGAAGCTGAAGGTGGGAGTCATCATTTAAAATGGAGGTAGCAATCCTCTGTACCTGTCTGGTATACAGGGATGTCAGACTCAGCTGTGACTCACCAAGCAAACAACTGGACCATCTAACTACCTGATCCAAGGATTTCCTCTGTTTCAGTTTTATCTGACCAAACCATGACAATAAAGAAAAGGATAAAACAGATTCAATAAAAGCCCGATAAAACATTGTCATTATGGTTCATAATGGTAGAAACAACTCTAAGATTTTTGAAATGAAAGGGAGATTAGAGATTGGTCTATAGTTAAAACTAAAACTCCTGGATCCAGCATTGGCTTTGTGAGTAAGGGTTTAATTACAGCAGTTTTAAAAGCCTGCGGTACATGGCCTAAATGTCATGTTCGGGGTCGTTTACTCTGTCCATGACCTATGGCTGTAGGGTCTGATTATTGCTTATTAATTTCAGCTGTCAGATTGAGCCTTGCTCTCTGGCAGTGATCATTACGCCTGCTGTGGAGGCCGCCACAGCAGAGTCAGCACCCGAGCAGAACCTCTTGGAGGCCGAATCTGCGGAGACATCGCCTGGATCGCCAAGGTCCTGGACGGCGGTAGAGCTTGAGCTAAGGCAAGTGCTCTCTTTTGTCTTTCTCTTTTCTATAATTGAGCATTTTTGCCTAGCTTTAGGTGAGGAGAGCCAGCTGCAGCCAAATGCTGCACCTGAGCTCATCTCGCCGGGCCCTGCTGCTGCCGGCGACTCTGACCCTTCCTCTTCTCTTTCTGAGTCCGTTTCCAGAGTCGCTGGAGAGAGTCTTCCATCGCTGAACGAGTCTGTGGACCCAGGTTCACAACCAGAGGTCACCGAGGCTCCGGTTGAGGTGGTTGTCGGAGACACCCAGTACCGGTCCAGGGTGCCCGTGATCAATTGCCTCCTCGCGTGGGTGCTCTCACAGGTTGGCTGGCCCATGGCCAAGATGGCGTTGCGGTCAGCAGCGACCCAGCTGGGTCCCACCGTGGGTGCAGCAGGGGTCCAAGTTGGGCGCCACCGCGGGTGCAACCATGGCTCAGTTGGGGTCCACCGAGGGTGCAGCCGAGCTCCAGTCCCAAGCCGGGACCATCGAGGGTGCAGCCGAGCTCCAGTTCCAAGCCGGGACCATCGAGGGTGCAGCCGGCCAGCTTGGGGACACCGAGGCCCCTTCTTCTGCCAGGCTCCGCCGTGATCGGCCTGGCCCTGCCTCCAGGAACCACAGGGAGTCCCCTTCTTCAGTCTGGCCACCCACCTTTCAGTCTTCCGGTGGGTAGGCCACCACCACGTTTTTCCCTCCTAGCCTGGTGGCTCAACTATGTGGGCCGGCCGCCCGAAGGACTAGGTTCCTGGGTCATGTGGCCCTTTTTCTCTGGCAGGCTGCCTGATACCATTCTGCAGGCTGCCTGCTGGCCCTGGGACTTTGGTTGGCCCCCTGAACTTATGGCCACCCGCTGGGCCTTGGACTCTGGTCGGCCCCCTGAACCGTGGGACTCTTGGGGGTGGGGTGGGTTAGCTGGGTTAGCTCAGTTTTGGGGTTGGGAAAAGTGTGTTGTAGTATTGTATTGTAGTGTTTACCTTTTCTTGTTTTATCCCTCCTAACCTGTTTTTCCCCCCACCTCCCACCCTGGTTTGTTGTATTGGCCTTTTTTTTGGGGGGGGGGCAGGTTGTATTTTCTGTTTTTGATGGTACGGTGGGTGTCTGGTATCCACCCCTTGGGGGGGCACTGTCATGTTTGGGGTCGTTTACCCCGTCCATAACCTGTGGCTTTAGGGTTTGATTATTGCTTATTAATTTCAGCTGTCAGATTGAGCCTTGCTCTCTGACAGTCCTACAGCCACGTCTCCTCCACGCAGTTTTTAAAACTGCCTTGACTAGTACTACTCATTATTACTAGTATTATTATTATTATTACTTATTATTACTTATTTTTCTACACTTATTGCACGTTTCTAGTCCTTTAGTTTTTTAGTTTATCCCTTTTTCTCATTATGTTTTTAATGTTGCAGCATGGCACCGAGACAAATTCCTAGTTTGTGTATCACATGAACAATGGCGATAAAGCTGATTCTGATTCTGATTCTGATTCCTCCTCTTACCAGACATTCACCGGAGGTATCTCATCACCACATGCACACACTTGCACACACTCACACACGCTTACACACTTTTATCCAATGATCACACACCTGCTTGCCACACAGCTGTGTCCACTTGCCTTCATCAGTATATTGAGTACTTATCGGGGGCAGTGTGCTCAGCCAGTGTGGCAGCTTAAAGTCAACCTTGGACATGCTGGCTCTCGTCTGCTGGTTTTTCCTGGACTAAATTGTGTTGTTCTCTCAGAGCCTTTCCGTTCCAACACAATTGTAAGTCTTCCTTTTGTGCCTTTTTTCTCCGCTCCTGTCTGCTTGGAGTGTGTTAGGCATTCCCTCTGAGCCAACGAAGTTTGTAGCTGGTTGTCTCACCCATTCTCACTGTGACTGTTATTTGGACATTTTCCTGTATACTCTTTCACTGTAAATAAACACATCACTTACACTGCATTTTGGACTCACTGCCAATTCATATGACACTAAAGTTAATGAAGAATTGATTATTCGAAGAATAAAGCTACCAATAAATGGGAAGACTTCTTTAAATAACCTGGTAGGAATAGGGTCTAAAAGACAAGTTGAAGGCTTGGATGAGGAAATTATTTTGTCTAACTCTAAAAGGTCAATTGGAGTAAACTCATCCAAACAGATGTCAGTTGAAGGAGTTGTAGTAGTTACTGTATTTAAGTTAATGGTGGGAAGAATCTGACTGATTTTATCTCTGATAGATGAAATTTTATTTTTGAAAAAGTTCATAAAGTCCTGACTAGTAAGCTCTAAGGGAATGCTAGGATTGACAGAGTCCTGACTTTTTGTCAGCCTGGCTACAGTGCTGAAAAGAAACCTGAGATTATTCTTGTTCTCTTCTATTAATGCAGAATAATAACTCCTTCTAGCTTTTCTAAGATATTTTTTATAAATTAAAAGATGATTTCTCCAAGCTAAATAGATTTCATCTAAATTAGTGGAGTGCCATTTTCTTTCTAATTCATGAGTCTTCTGTTTTAAACTATGAGTTTCTGTGTTGAACCAAGGAGTTAGAAATCTCTGATTAGACTTTTTCTTTTTTAAAGGGGCCACCATGTCTAGAGTCTGATGCAGAGAAGCAGTAACACTATCTACCATGCAATCAATTACAGAAGGAACAAGCTGTCTATAGCTTATTTCTGTTGTGTTGACACATGGCATAGAGGAAACAATGTGCATAAATTTGGTAACAACATCATCTGAGAGGCATCTACTGTAGTAATATTTTTCCTTAGGAGCCAAATAGAAATAGTAAAATCAAAGGTTAACAGACAATGGTCTGACAGTACAAGGTTGTGAGGAGACACTACCAGATTTTCTATTTCTATGCCATACTGTATGTCAGAACAAGGTCCAATGTATGGTGGAGATAATAGGTAGAATTTCCGACTTTCTGAGAAAACCCCAAGTCTAATACTGAATTAAATGCCAAATTAAGGCAATCACTATCTACATCTACATGTATATTAAAGTCCCCTACTATAATTATTCTATCTGATTTCGGCACTAAATCAGCTAAGAATTCGGCAAATTCGGATAAAAACTCTGAGTAGGTTGATGGAGGACGATAAACTATGGCAAATAAAATTGGGTTTAGCCTAAAATTGCTAAAATGCCCAATACTGAGGACCAGGCCCTCAAAGGAATTATAACATGTTTTTTTGCTTTACATTAACTAGTAATTTGGAATGGTACTCCTCCTCAATGACCAGAACTTCTGGGAGTTGATTCATTTAAACCAACATAATCCTCTTGCCCTAACCAAGTCTCTGTAAGGGGTATTAAATCAATCTGATGATCAATTAACAGATCATGGACTAGCAGAGACTTGGGAATTAGAGACCTAATATTTAACAAACCGCATTTCATTTTTAAATTATGAGGAGGAACAGAGGCCAAATCATTCAATTTAGAGGCTTCATGTTTAATTTGAGTTTTACCAACTTTTTGTTTAATCACTTTGGGATGCTTATACATTATATTTTTATTTACTTTGGAGGGAGCAGACAATGATTCTATGATGGGGAAGACAGGGGCTAAGTTGAGGGGTGGCGGATGAAGAGGAGTTGCAGGGAGGCGTGTAAGACTGCAACTCTGCTTTCTGGTCCCAACTCTTGAGTTGTCAAGGTTTTGGAAATTTGGATAAAAATGATGCCAGATTGTTAGATAAATGAGACGCACCATCCAAAGTGGGATGGACGCCGTCTCGTCTAATAAGACCAGGTTTTCCCCAGAATGAGCTCCAATTGTCTATGTAGCCCACATCGTTTGCAGGACACCACACAGACAGACAGCGGTTGAAGGATGACAAGCGGCTAAACATGTCATCACTGGTCAGATTGTGGAGGGGCTCAGAGAGTACTACAGAGGCAGACATTGTTTTGGCAAAGTAACACACCGATTCCACATTAAGTTTTGAGACTTCCGACTGCCGGAATCGGACGTCGTTAATGCTGACGTGGATAACAGTTGTGGAGTATTTACAGTTACTTTTAGCCAGCACTTTTAAATTTGCCTCGATGTCGCCTGCTCTGACCCTAGGAATGCATTTGACTATGGCCGCTGGAGTCTCTAGGTTCACGTTTCTGATTACAGAGTCACCAATGATCAGAATTTTTTCCTCAGCGGGTGTGTCGCTGAGCAGGGAAAAGTGATTAGAAACATGAACAGGTTGGCGGTGTACCAGGGGCTTTTGGCTAACCTTCCTTCTCACCGTCACCCACCCAGTCTCCTCGCTGCCGAGGAGGACCGGAGGACCGCTAGCAGGCCGCCCTATACTAGGGAGCTCCGCTGCAGCTAAGGGACGTCCATCATGATTAACTGGCGCAGACGTGTTTCAATGCAGTGGAGCCAGGATTCCAAATCAGACAACCTCATCTCAAGCGCCTCAAAAAGACAACATTTATTACATTTACCGTTATCACTAAAAGAGGCAGAGGTGTAGCTAAACATCTGACAGAGAGAGCACACCAGAGGAGAAGGGGATGGAGAGCTAGTAGCCATAGCTAGTGGCTAACCCAAAGCTAACAAAAACACAGATGAAAGGTGAACAGAAGGCTAAAGCGGGTGATTAGATGACACTGGTTGCGCACACAGGTGCAAGAGGCTTGATAAACAGAAGTGAGAGCTAATGGTAGATGGGAAAAATGTCACAAACCGAGCCTGTGTTTGCTGTTGGCTCAGTTCTGACTGTTCTGGGTGGCTCGGGCATTGGGTTTATTATGTGTTGTTATCTTTTGATTTCTCATTGTTTTCATGTCTGTGTACTGTTTCTTTTCCATGCCTGTAGCCGCCGCTCTGGCCGGCAGGTGTTGGGCAGCCGTTTGACCCATTTCCTGGTGAGCGCTGTCAAACAGCCCCCCCCCCCCGACAGTCAGCTGTTCGCCCCAGTAATTATCTTTCCCGCACCTTGCCCAGGTGTTTCCAATCTGTCACGCCAGTGGTGTTTGTACTTAGGCAGCGTTTTGCCAGTCAAATACCGCTGGACCATTGTACGTGTTCACACGATTGTTCTCCGCCATGTGACAGTCACGTTTATGAAGGATTGTTTGTGTGTGTGCTCGCTGGCAGACTTGGATGACTCGGACTGTTCCTGCACGGTGAGTAAGAGCTGTCTGCGTCTCTGTTTGCAGTTGTGCTGCTATGCTTGTCTGTAGCGTTTCCCCTTTCCAGCAAGTTTCTTCTCCTGTGCCAGTCGAGCGTCCTGGAGGATTCCAAGTTTCACCCAAGCTGTCTATGTTATTGTGGTCTGTCTATTTGTGTATCAATAAATGTGTGTTTGGTGTAACCCTGCGCCTAAGTCCATCCTTCCTTCTCCTCCTCCTCCGTGCGCTTTTCCACAGTGCACGGGAAGTTCATGACATTAAAAACTGCATTTTACGTTTACTTGTGTTATTTTTTTTTTTTTTTTTGTTACTTATTTGTACCCGTAGGTAGACTTGGTTTGCAGACTGGTGACAAGCCACCGGCTGCTGGTCGCTGCGTGCGCGAGCGCCCTAAACCTACATGTTTTGTCATCTTTTGACCCATTTCCTGGTGAGCGCTGCCAAACAGCCCCCCCCCCCCGACAGTCAGCTGTTCGCCCCAGTAATTATCTTTCCCGCACCTTGCCTAGGTGTTTTCAATCGGTCACGCCAGTGGTGTTTGTACTTAGGCAGCGTTTTGCCAGTCAAATACCGCTGGACCATTGTACGTGTTCACACGATTGTTCTCCGCCATGTGACAGTCACGTTTATGAAGGATTGTTTGTGTGTGTAAATGCAGTTTTTAATGTCATGAACTTCCCGTGCACTGTGGAAAAGCGCACGGAGGAGGAGGAGAAGGAAGGATGGACTTAGGCGCAGGGTTACACCAAACACACATTTATTGATACACAAATAGACAGACCACAATAACATAGACAGCTTGGGTGAAACTTGGAATCCTCCAGGACGCTCAGCTGGCACAGGAGAAAAAACTTGCTGGAAAGGGGAAACGCTACAGACAAGCGTAGCAGCACAACTGCAAACAGAGACGCAGACCTACATCTTTGTCTAATATTTAAATTTATTCAATGTTCTGAAACATTTAAGTGTGACTAACATACAAAAAAAATGAAAAATCAGGAAGGGGCAAACACTTTTCCACACCACTGTAATTGAAGGAAAGATGAATGGACAAATGTACAGAGACATCCTTGATAAGAACCTGTTGCCATCTGCCAAGATGCTGAAGATGAAACGAGGGTGGACATTTCAGCAAGACAATGATCCCAAGCACACAGCCAAGGAAACTCTCAACTGTCTCCAGAGACGGTAAATAAGGTAAGATAAACCTTTATCAGTCCCACAATGGGGAAATTCCAGGATTGCAGGAGCAAATGGATAGCAGCACTCAGACCAATACTAAATAAGATAAAAAAGATAAGAACTGGTTAACCAAAGCAGTAAATAAATATACATATGTACAGTTATATACACAGTGCAGGAGCATTGCAGCTAGATGGTACCAACAGCATTACAGTTAGTTAAATTATCTGGCAGAATATAAATATGGACCCAGACAGGATATTTCACATTTGAATCAGCAGTGTCGTTGCCACCCTAAATAATAATTGTAATTCTCTGAGTTCTGTACTGGAGGGACCAATCTCTATTGTGCAAAGCTGTAACATTTAGAACATTTAACACGACCTCTACGAGCAGCACCGGTTAGATTATAAAGTCTGACAGCCATAGGTAGGAAGGACTTGCGGAACCTCTCCCTCGAGCACTTAGGATGGCACAGCCTACCGCTAAATAAGCTCCTCAGTGTATTCAGCGTGTCCCGCATGGGGTGGGACTCGGACTCCAGCAGAGATGACAGTTTAGCCACCATTCTCCTCTCTCCAATCTCCTCCACTGTGTCAGGGCATCGCTCCAGAACAGAGCTGGCTTTTTTTATCAGCCTTTTCAGTCTCTTCCTGTCGGCTGCCGTGATGCTACTGCCCCAGCAGACCACTCCAAATGTGATGGCTGATGCCACCACCAAATCGTAGAAGGTTTTCAGAAGTGCCCCTTGCACTCCAAAAGACCCGAGTCTCCTCAGAAGGTACAACCTGCGCTGCCCCTTCTTGTACAGTGATCTGGAGGTAATTCCACAGACACCAGTCCACAAAGTCCTGGATAAGTTCTCTGTACTCCACATCATCCCCATCAGAGATGAGGTCGACGATCGCAGAGTCGTCAGAGAACTTCTGTAGATGGCAGTGTGGTGTATAGTGTGAAAAATCAGCAGTATAGAGGGTGAACAGGAAGGGAGCCAGAACTCTTCCCTGGGGGACCCCCGTACTGCAGATGATGGTGTCAGACACACAGTCTTGGGTTCTCTCTCTCTCTCTCTCTCTCTCTCTCTCTCTCTCTCTCTCTCACTCACTCACAGTCTTGGGTTAGGTAGTCCAGGATCCACAATGACAGGTGCTGCTCCACCCCTGCACACAGTAGCTTGTCCCTCAGGATCACTGGTTGGATGGTGTTGAAAGTATCGGAGAAATCAATGACCATGATCCTCACAGTGCTCCCAGGCTTCTCCAGGCAGGACAGGGAATGATATACGAGGAAGATCACTGCATCCTCCACCCCGATGCCATGCTCATAGGCAAACTGAAGTGGGTCCAACGCTGGTCCCACCAGGGGGTGGAGGTGGGTGAGCAGCAGCCTCTCCAGGGTCTGTGTTTCAGGCACGTCCCACTGGGAGGAGACCCCGGGGCAGACCCAGGACTCGGTGGAGAGACTATGTCTCCCAGCTGGTCTGGGAACGCTTTGGTATCCCCTCTGAAGAGCTGGAGCAGGTGGCTGGGGAGAGGGAAGTCTGGGCTTCTCTGCTTGAACTGCTGCCTCCGCGACCCGGACCTCCGGAAAAGCGGTAGAAGATGGATGGCTGGATGGATGGTGAGGGTCACTAGTCTGTAGCTGTTCAGATCCTTGGGGTGTGGAGTCTTCGGTACAGATACCACACAGGATGTTTTCCACAGCTGTGGTACCCTCCCCAGCTTCAGGCTGAGAATGAAGATGTGCTCCACGATCCCACACAGTTAGTCTGTACAGGACTTGAGGAGCCTCGAGCTGATGCCGTCCGGACCTGCAGTGTTCCTCACTTTGATCTTCTTCAGCTGAGCTCTCACCTGAGTCTTAGTGAGAGTCAGGCTGGGGCAGGGGGGCTGTGTGCTGGAAGGGGGGGTGTTGGGTCTGTGAGGGGAAAAACAGCAGGGGATGTAAGTTGGGGTGGAGACAGGGCAGCGGACAGCGGGACTAGATGAAGGTAGAGGCAGCAGTGGTTGGTGGGCAGGTGGAGAAGACAGCGGTTGGTCAAACCTGTTAAAGAGCAGGTTCAGGTTGTTCACCCACTCCCCCCCCCCCCCCCCCGCGGCCTGGGAGGAGGTATTCTAGTGCCCAGAGATGGTTTTGAGGCCTCTTCAGACACCGCTGATGTCACTCTGCTGCAGCTTGTCCTCCATCTTCTTCCTGTAGCTGTTCTTTCCCTCTCTGATCTTCCTCCTTAGCTCCCTTTGTATGGACTACAGCTCCTCCTTGTTACCCGACCTGAAGGTACTTTTCTTCTCCTTCAGCAGTGTCTTTAACTCAGGGATAATCCAGGGTTTGTTGTTTGAGAAACAAAGGGGTTTGTACACCAGCAGAAGGTGAACCAAGTTGTGGTCTGATCTTCTGAGGGATGGGGGGGAGGGGGGCTGAGGTGTAAGCCTCCTTGGTGTTTGCATAAAATAAGTCCAGTGTTTTATTGTCTCTGGTGTGGCACATGACATACCGGGTGAAAGTGGGCAGAATGGAGGACAAGGAAGCATGGTTTGAATCACCACAGATGAGCTGGAGAGCAGTGGGGTGTTGAGTCTGTAATCTGCTGGTGACTGTGTGGATGACGTCACATGCTGCCTCAGTGCTCGCAGAGAGGGGTACATAAATAACAATCACAATGATGTGTGAGAACTCTCTGGGGATGTATGCCAGTCGCATGCTAACGGATAGCAGCTCAGTGTCTTTGCTACAGTGTTGTTCTTTAATCGTGATGTGCCCAGGATTATACCATCTGTTGTTCACAAACATCATCAGCCTCCTGCCTCTGTTCTTCCTACAATCTGGTGTCCGGTCCACCTGTATTAAGTGGAAACCCTCCAGTCCGATGTTAGCATCTGTTGTTAGCTCTGTTAACCACGTCTCAGTGAATAGCATGATGCTAACCTCTCTGAAGATGCTCTCATACCGGGACATAGCTGCTAGTTCGTCTGTCTTATTAAGCAGCAATCTCACATTTCCCATGATAATGGATGGTAGAACAGGCTTGTACCTTGTCTTCCTCACGCATGGTTTTGGTCCAGCTTGACAACCCCTTCATTTTTGCCTGATTTCTCGAGGGCTATCAGACTCTCAGTTAGCACTGTGGAGCAGCACAATGCTAACAATTGACTCCTACTGTAAACAGTGGCTCCTCCACTCACCAGGTCAGTAGTCACTGCCAATATGAGTAGAAAGATGGCTAATGTCAACGCCAGTGCAGCGATATTAGTGTCCTTGGTGTCCATGATGGATATGGGGTAACAAGATCAGAAAAGCTGTAGCAAAGAAAAAACAGAAACTCAGAACTGAGCCACTGCTGCAAAAAGGCTGTCAAGTCGTGTGGCCCCAGAAGAAGAAAATAAAGCTGCTAGAATGGCCCTATCAACCTGACCTGAATCCAGTGAAAATCTATGGAAGGAACTGAAGATCAGAGTTCATAGAAGACACCCACGGAACCTTGAAAATTTGAAGACAGTTTGTGTGGAAGAATGGGCTAAAATCACTCCTGAGCAATTCATGTACCTAGTTTCTCCATACAGGAGGCATCTGGAAGCTGTTATTACCAACAAAGGCTTTTCTACTAAATATTAAATGAATTTTCCCAAGCAATGCTTATTCCCTGTGTCATTCTACTTTACTAAATAGAATTTGTTTTGTAAACACAGTTGCCTTGGTTTCTTTGTATGTATGGATTACTTGGGTTGTTACTAATATCTGGTGAAAATCTCAGGTCAGTGGCTGTTGAATGTTAACAAGTTCAATACTTATTTTCCCCACTGTATATACCCCGATCTGATCCCTCATCACATCATTAATAATCCAGCCAGGGCATTGGCAAGGCCAAGATTGGGAGATTGTTGAGATCGTGGAGTGTTCCTTGAGCTCTCCTTGACCACTCAACAATCTCATTGATCTCCCAAAGATCTCTCTGCGGTCTTTCAATGAATGCAATACTTTTTCAGCCTAAAGGCAGAGATGGC
The DNA here is from genome assembly GCA_020510985.1 of Pholidichthys leucotaenia. Lineage (NCBI taxonomy): Eukaryota > Metazoa > Chordata > Actinopteri > Cichliformes > Pholidichthyidae > Pholidichthys > Pholidichthys leucotaenia. The sequence continues at coordinate 208,491,315 of CM035839.1, forward strand.
TGAGAGATTAGTGAGGGACTGCTGAGTGTTTGATGAAAGACCAACAGAGTTTATTGAAAGAGTGCTGAGAGATCACTGGGAGAACGATGACATCATTGAGCGCTCAATGAGAGATCCCTGAAATATCATTGAGAGATCACTTAGCTTTGGAGACCGATGAAAGATTGTTTTGGACTCAGTCAAAACAATCTCTCAATTGTGGAGATTGTGGAGATCACTGGAAGATCATTGAGAGAAATTGGTGATCGTGGAGAAATCACTGAAAGACTGTTCAGATATCTGGCAATTTTTTTCATCCCTAAATGATGCCCCCCTCCACACACACACATTTAAAGCTGTTCCCAACCTTCTTGAAATGTTTCCTCTCTAGAGCCAAGACCTAGAGGCTCCCTGTTGCCCAAGAAATGCTCATCAGTCTCCATGGTCACCCAAGGAACTCTCAATGATCCCTCAGTGATCTCTTCTGGTCTCTCAGTCGTTTCTCAAGGATCTTCCAAAGATCTCTATAGACTTCTATGAAAAACAGCTTTTTTGAGGCTTTAGAGGATCATTGAGCAATCAGGCCAATTTTTAATCTCTCATTGGTCTCCCAATGATCACCATGCTGTGTAAAGGGGGCTTTAGCTGCATGGCGATAAATGCAAACTTGTGTGATGACCACAGCAAACTGTGGTCATCAGGGAAATCACCACGAGATTGTTGGACAAACCAAGCAGCACTGTAATAAAAGCACATTACATTGGCTTGACTGTCCTGAGTACGGGGCTGGTGAAGGAATGGATAGAGCGCACTGACATGGAGGAGGCCGCAATGAAGGAGCAGAAGCTCCAGACGAAGCAGGACTGTGAGTGAGGTGACTAAGATGTCTGCTTACTTTTAAGACTTGTTGGTGTCATGAATTAATGTTTAGGGAGATAAACTAGGTGACATTCTACAGCAGAGATGGGCAACTTTGGTGGTAGTGATGGCCACCAATTTTTTTCCTCACTTCCCAAGGGCCAGATTTACATGGTGTGTGTGTGTGTGTGTGTGTGTGTGTGTGTGTGTGTGTGTGTGTGTGTGTGTGTGTGTGTGTGTGTGTGGTGGAGGTGGTACCATCTTCTTCAAAGTCAAAAGTTTCACAATTAAAACTGAAAATGCAAATGAAAATAAAAGCTACTCAGTGTTTTATCATATTACAATTAAAATTACTGATAAAATTATATCATGACCTAATTGTTAAAACTCTCTTCATCAAAATGATAAGCAAAGAGAAATTCCGGACAATAATTAACAAAAAAGCCAAGAAGGAAAGGAAATACAGCATGACGAGGCTTAGCTTGCTCTTGGATTCGTTGTGGGTGTGGAGGGGCAGAGAAATAGCTGTGTGTAGGTGGGCTTGGTAATCATCTGCCTCCCCAAAATTGGGAGGAAAAAGTTTAAGAGCCACTTTAGAACTTATAGAACTTGATGGTACAATCCCTTAATGTAACAGCATTGTTTCTTGCCTGGTGTCTTGAGTGGGAGAGGGGTAAATTGCTTCATTGGGGTCATCAGGTGGGCACCCTCCATCCTCAGTGTTTTGTTGATTTATTGTCTCAACACCTCCAGATGGTTCAACAGCAACAACCTGGCATCCCAGGTGTGCCCCCCTCTTCTATTACCCCTCTGGTCATCTTGCAGCCCAATTGCAGTCTTTCCTGTTGATCCACAACCAATTGCTGCTTCTCTCGGCAGCCTCAGATAGTGAGGTTTGCCGGTAGGCCTGTCCTCACACTCCCATTCTCTTCAGCAGTCTAGATGTAGTCATGGCAACAAACCCTCTACACCCAACCTTTACCGGGAACACCTTGGTACGCCAATTATGTTGTTCTGCCTGGGCTGCTAAGTCAGCGTATTTTAGGCTTTTCCATTTGTACGCCTCTCCCACTGCAGCTTCCCAAGGTACCGTAAGTTCCAGGATGTATAGTAACTTCTGCAACGATGACCACAAGATGAGGCCTGGTCTGAGATTAGTTGTCATTATCTCTGTTGGAAAGACCAGTTTATGATCAAGGTCAACCTGCATCTTCCAGTCAAGGACCAGGTCAAGGAGGGTTGGGTTCACTCTTGCTGATGAGTTCATCACACGTTCGCTTGCTCTTACAAAAGGAATGTTGCTTGGTAGTCCAATCACTGAGGGAGAAGGGCATTGGTGGCAGTTCTCCTTCCTTCTAAAATGATTGCCAGTTGTCGCAAGACCTGGTTGTGCCTCCAAGTGTAGCGGACTTGGGACAGGCTGGTTTTGCAGGCAGTCAGGATGTGCTTCAGAGTTGCTGAACTTTGGCATAGAGCACATATAGTATCTTCTCCCACCCACTGCTGTAGATATAAATGAACAACAACAACAAAAAAAATCAGCAGATTAAAACGACCACAATCTCTGGACTTTTATTACTGACATGGGATTGAAACAGTGTTAGTGCATCAGTCGTGCGCTTTAGAATGAAGCCTCCAAGCTTTGAATCTTTTTTCTGCACAATTAGAAGGAAAGCCTCAGAGCTTCATGAGGCTTCACCTGCTCATCACTACTGAGGAGCTATAGCATGTATTCTTGTTTAAAAGCAGTCTACTTTGTACATTTACTGCTGTTTACAGCCTATTGAGGTCTCAGCATGCAACACATACCTTACAACATGTACTCTGGTGCACACTGTTCTCTCTATATCTATGTGGCTCCCTCACTCTTGCTCTCTCACTTGACCACTTGCACAGAGCCGGACTTGGGTTTTGATTAGAGCTCCCTCTGCTGGCGGACACTATAATTGCATTTAAGGACACAGTTCCAAATATGGTCAAACGTGATATAAATAAATTGATTTTTGGAAATGGACTGGCAGGTCGCAGTGAATGAGTGTGAGGGCTACCAGTTGTCCGTCTCTGTTCTACAGCATCCAGACACGAACTTCACTCATCTCGTGCCACACTCCCTGTGTCCTAAATCTGACGGGACTGTTCTGTCGTGTTTTAACCCAGGAGCGAGCACAACACCAAACAGTGAAGACATGAAGCAAATGAAAATTTCAACTGTTTTTATTAACCAAGAGTCAGTGAGTGCTTCTAACAGGGCACCTAAGGAGTGGGAGAAGAAAAAGGTAAGTGGAAGTCATTCATTGCGTTTCTTATAGACTGGGCCTTATAAGGCACAACCAGAGTGTAGGCTAGTGAGGGTCTGAAGAAGCAAGTGTTGTAGCAGGATTGGTTGGTGGCAGATCCTCTCCAGTGACTGTGGGATTGGTTACTGACATTGATACAATTTGTCTGTGGCTTACTTGAGGATATGGAGCCCAGGTGGGTTTGGGGGTCCTTTTCTGTTGCACAGTTTCCAGAGAGTGTCCAGAGTACAGGAGAGAGTCTGTGATTGAGATTATTAGCTGGTTGAATGTGCAAGGGCTTACGTTGTAGAGGGTAAAAGGGAAGGATGTGGAGGCGAGGCACAAGTGTAGGTCGACACAGATTCTTTATTGTCCCTCTAACATATGTACAGCCTATGGACCTCAGTGTAGCCCGCTGTCTAGTTACTCCTCGGGGGGTTACCCCCTTTAGTCCATTGTTCAGCCCCTTTTCACTCTTTTGGGTGTGAGAGGATGTCCACCCGCTGTGTCTAGTGTCCACCACAATGTGATCTTTTCCTTTCTTCCAGAGGACGGATGGTTCTGGGGACTAGACCAGACCAGATTAGAGGTTAGTAATGGCAGGTGTGCGGGCAGCAGTCAGGAAGACACATAACAGATGGGTAGGTTTAGTAGCTTCACCATAACGGTCCTGCACTGGGCTCTTCACCACTCCTATTTAAGCACCAGCAGGTAATCAGTGCAGGTGGAGGCAATTACCCAGTTGACCGTGACTGGAAGCTCCTTGGCTGCAATGAGAGGTTATGCAACAAATACCAGAATGTATCACCCGATGGCCTGCTCACCTGACACTACAACAGTACACTATTGATATCTTGATAGTTTAAATTATGTATTGTTTTTACTGTGTACATTTTTTTATTAACTTATTCACTTTCTTTCTTCTGTACTCTTTCCCATCTTAAAGTCTTGTCTTTTATCTTATCACCAATATCCAATACTATTTCATGTCAAAATAGTTGCTGTAAATAAGGCCTGTTGCACTGAAAACACGTCAATGACACAGATTTGCGGTTGAATGGGAGATGAAGTTGCACATTGCCATATCAATAGTGATTAAAGATTCATTTCATTATTCCACTCAGGAATCTTGAGAATTGTTATCTCCAGTTACAATGTTGTACTCATTGTATTAGTGATATTGTAATGCCTGTGTCCTTCCATAAACATTCTGTTCTTTACCACTGTAATCTGCACCGCTGCATTTAGAAGCTCCCACTTTGACATTGAGTTGTGTTTAGCGCTGAGCATCTTCTGGCTCCAGTTCAAAAGCACTTAAATCCATCTATAGGAGGCAGCTTAAGTCAACATGACTCATCCAAACACTTTCTTTGTTACTGTACAGGGCAGCTCAGTTATGTAAGAATCATTAAACAGCTTACATTTAGAGGGGCCGAGGTTGACGAGCCTTTTGCGGAAACACCTGCCTTGATGAAAACTACTAAAATGACTAAGTCAGTGCATTGGCTTATAGGCAGACTGATAGTCTCATGAGCTGACCTTAGAGAAGCAATGCAACAAAATGAAAAAATACCTTAGTGAGCAAGCTCACATACCCCACACATCTACATATCAGGGGCCCCTATTGAGAGCTGTGATCAACATAAAAAAAATTTTTGATTCTGGTGACTGTTATTCTTGTGCTTTTAGACCTACCTGCTGCATTTGACACAGTGGACCACAAAATTTTAATTTCTCATCTGGAGCAGTGGGTGGGCATCACAAGAATAGTGTTGGAGTGGTTCAAGTCCTACCTGGCAACTCAGACCTTCTATGTTAGCCTTGGTGACTGTATTCTCTGCTCCTCTCTCCTGGGGGTCCCCAGGGCTCAGTCTTAGGCCCACTGCTTTTTTCTCTATTTACTACCACTTGGCTGCATACTGAGGAAGTATGGTATTTCATTCCACTGCTATGCAAATGAATTAAAATTAAAAAGAATTCCTCACATTCTGTTGAGACACTGCTTAAGTGTCTCAATGATATCAAGGCCTGGATAGCCTTAAATTTCCTGAGTTTTAATGACAATAAGACTGAAGTGATGGTTTTTGGTGACACCTCTGGATCCCTCCTTGTAGACCTTGGCTCCTTAACACAATATGTTAAGCCAACAATTACAAACTTGGAGGTTAAAGTGGACCCTGATTTTTAAATCCCCTTATTTTCAACATCAGTTTCAGAAAAGACCTGCCTTGCTTCTGGTGGTGGTGGGGGGTGGAATCCCAGTGCAGATTCCACCTGCCTCTGGATCCTCCCCACCAGTCTCTGCTGTTGATGACTGTGGTGTCACCTCACTGACCTCCTGTTCTTCTCCCTCGTCTGAGGTGTCCATGTTGAGGGTGAAGCCGCAGAAGGACCGCACCCCATCTCAGCCGTCTGCAATTCAGGAGGCTCACCCTCAGCCACCTGCACTCCTGGAGGCTTGCCCTCAGCCGTCTCATCCTGAGGTCAGTGCGTCCCAGCCATTTCATCCTGAGGTCAGCGCATCCCAGCCATTTCATCCTGAGGTCAGCGGGCCACAGCCATCTCATCCTGAGGTCAGTGTGTCCCAGCCGTCTTATCCTGAGGTCAGTGTACCCTGGCCGTCGGCTCCTGAGGTCGCTGTGCTCCAGCTGTCAGTTACAGAGGTCGTGCACCTCAGTCATCTGCTGTCGAGGCCAGCGCACCTCTGTCATCCGCTCCTGAGGCTGAAGCACCTCAGTTATCATTTCTACAGGACGGCGCGCCCCCGTTGTCTGTTCCAAAGGATGATTCGCCTCCACCGTTTGTTCCAGAAGCCAGTGTGCCTCCGTCATTTGTTCCAGAGGTCAGTGCGCTTCCACCATTTGTTCCAGAGGCTGGTGCACCTTCGTTGTTTGTTCCAGAGGCCGGTGCGCCCCTGCTGTCAGCCGCTGAGGCTGGTGCGCCTCCATTGTCTGCCGCTGAGGCCAGTGTGCCTCCATCATCTACCACTGAAGCTGGTGCACCTTCATCATCTGCTGCTGAGGCTGGTGTGGCTCCGCTATCAGCCAGTGAGGCCGGTACACCTCCATCGTCTGCTGCTGAAGCTGGTGCGTCTCTGCCGTCAGCCACTGAAGCCGGCGCACCTCCATCGTCTGCTGCTGAGGACGGTGCGCCTCCGTTGCCTGCTGTAGAGACTGGTGCGCCACTGTCATCAGTTCATGAGTCCAGCATGCCCCTATCAGCTGTTTCTGAGGTCAGTGCGCTGTAGTCGCCTGTTTTGGTGCTGAAGCCTCCTTTGTCTGTATTTGCCAAGTCCTGTGCTCCGGTCTGGGGGCCCACAGAATTGGGTAGGTCCCCTGACCCACCTTGTTTCATGATCTGGTGGCCTAAGGACATTGGGAGGCCACCCGATTCATTTGGTATTCCGAACTGGTGGCCCATGGGCTTGAGTAGGAGCCCTGACCCACCTTATTCTCCAGTCTGGTGGTCCATGGACTTGGATAGACCACCGACCCACCTTGGTTTGTTTTGTGGGGTCGTGGACTTTGTTTGGCCCCACAAATCATGTTTTGTTTTGGACTCTGTGGGAAGGTAAGAGTGTGTTTTGGCCCACCTGGCCTTGGGTCCCCACCCTGGGACGGTAGTTTTTTTGTTGTTATTGGGTCATCTGGTATCCTTAAATGGGGGCTACTATCATGATCAGGACAGGGGTTCAGCCCCTGTCCTCGTTTTCTGTTATGTTAAACCTTAGTTTATGGGGGACCCATGCTGTGGTATTCATCTCAGACTGGAAGGAAGGGAGATGCAGTAAATTCCTCTGACGGAAGAGCATGGGGATTAAGGGGCTGGGGGACAAAATGAATTGTGATGCAAGACCTCAGGCAGCAGAGACGTGTGAGTGTTGTAATATAAAAGAGAGTCCCTGTGACATGAGGTCAATGTTTTCTGATTCTGAGAGACGTGAGAGAGTGAATAAAGTTCATCGGCTCTGAATGCTTGGCCTGGTTATTCCTCTCTCCACAAGTTATCATTATTGTTATCATAGGCTCACTCTTAGTTTTATCCTTTGTATTATTATTATTGTCACTATTCCTGTCCTGCTCATCATCCTGTGTTTACTTTGATTTTGATAGTGTCCTTTATTTCCGTTCTAGCGCAGCTCATCCTTGTTTTCCTAATTATAGTTCACGGCTGTTTTCTATCTGATGATTAGCCTGTATTCCTATTTATTGCCACTGTTTGTTGCTTCTCATTGTTGCATCCTTGTCAATTCCTGTCATTACCTGTTGTTGTTCTCAGTCATCGTTCCTCAGTCATTTGTGTTCTCCATGCCACTGTTCCGGCAATGTCTTCTTGTACGTTTTATTTGCCATACAGCTTACAGTGCATCTGGAAAGTATTCACAGCCCTTCACTTTTTCCACATTTTGTTATGTTACAGCCTCATTCCAAAATGGATTAAATTAATTTTTTCCTCAAATTTCTACACACAACACCCTATAATGACAATGTGAAAAAAGTTTGTTTGACAATATTGCAAATTTATTAAAAATAAAAAAACTAAGAAATCACATGTACATAAGTATTCACAGCCTTTGCCATGAAGCCCAAAATTGAGCTCAGGCGCATCCTTATTCCACTGATCATCCTTGAGATGTTTCTACAGCTTAATTGGAGTCCACCTGTGGCAAATTCAGTTGATTGGACATGATTTGGAAAGGAACACATCTGTCTATATACAGGTACATCTCAAAAAATTAGAATAGCATGAAAAGTTCAATTTTTTTTTGTCACTCATTTCAGAAAGTGAAACCCATACATTATATAGATTCATTACACAGCAAGTGATATATTTCAAGTGTTTATTTATTTTAATTTTGATGATTATGGCTTACAGCCCAACCCCAAATTCAGTTTCTCAAAAAATTAGAATATTACATAAAATTAACTAGAAAAGCACTCGGAGAGCGCAGACCTCCGCCAAGCGGCACAGTTCCCCCCATACAGTGTTTGTGTGTACGTTTTCAGATTCCTTGACCATGAAAACACATGACAAGCAATTGGATTGACAATGATAGGATTAGTGGTTCAGTAGTTATTCACGAAAATGGCATTTTGCGTAATGGCGGTTTTCTTGTGGACGGTGATCCGGATCACCACCAAAATCTAATCATCTGTAGGATACCCGAATTCTGACAATCTGTGAAAATTTCATGAAAATCCATCCATAACTTTTTGTGTTATCTTGCTAACAAACAAACAGACAGACAGAGAGACAGACAGACAGACAAACCAACGCCGATGAAAACATAACCTCCTTGGCGGAGGTAATTAAAAAAATAGTTTTTTAATACAAATGTGGACCAACTGAAAAGTATGTCTATGTACACACTCAATGTTTGGTCAAGGCTCCTTTTGGATTAATTACTGTATCAATGTGGCGTGGCATGGAGGTGATCAGCCTGTGGCACTGCTGAGGTGTTATGAAGGTCAAGGTTGCTTTGATAGTGATCTTCAGCTCGTCTACATTGTTGGTTCTGGTGTCTCATCTTCCTCTTGACAATACTCCATGGATTCTCTATGGGGTTTAGGTCAGGAGAGTTTGCTGGATAATCAAACACAGTGATGCCATGGTAATTAAACCAGGTTTTGATACTTTTGGCAGTGTGGGCAGGTGCCAAGTCGTGCTGGAAAATGAAATCAGCTTCTCTATAAAGCTTGTCAGCACAGGGAAGCATGAAGTGCTCTTAAATTTCCTGGTAGACGACTGCACTGACTTTGGTCTTGATAAAACACAGTGGACCAACACCAGCAGATGACATGGTTCGTCAAATCATCACTGACTGTGGAAACTTCACACTAAACCACAAGCAACGTAGATTCTGTGCCTCTCCACTCTTTCTCCAGACTCTGGGACATTGATTTCCAAATGAAATGCAAAATTTACTTTTATCTGAACAGAGGTCATCTGCTGGTATTGGATAATCATGGATTATCATGGATGACTATCATGGATAATCATCAAAATTAAAATAAATAAACACTTGAAATATATCACTCTCTGTGTAATGAATCTATATAATATATGGGTTTCACTTTCTGAAATGAGTAACAAAAAATATTGAACTTTTCATTCATTCATCTTCATTCATTCATCTTCTTCCACGTAATCCTTTTCGGGTCGCAGGGGGGCTGGAGCCTATCCCAGCATCTTTGGGCGAGAGGCAGGGTACACCCTGGACAGATCGCCAGTCCACTGCAGGGCCAACACAGGGAGACAGACAACCATTCACTCTCACAGTCATACCGAAGGACAATTTAGAATCCCCAGTTTTTGATGCCAATTAACCTAACTTGCATGTTTTTGGCATGTGGGAGGAAATCGGAGAAATCCCGGAGTAAACCCACGCAGACATGGGGAGAACATGCAAACTCCACACAGATCACTGTTGGTCAGGGGCTGGGATCAAACCAGGGATCCCATGGCCAAGGGTGAGTTGCTATGCTGCCGCAGTGCTAACCACTGTGCCACCGCGCTGCCCTATTGAACTTTTCATCACATTCTAATTTTTTGAGATGTACCTGTAAGGTCCCACAGTTGACAGTGTATGTCAGAGCACAAACCAAGCATGAAGTCAAAGGAATTGTCTGTAGACCTCTGAAACAGGATTGTCTCGAGGCACAAATCTGGGGAAGGGTACAGAAAAATTTCTGCTGCTTTGAATGTCCAAATGACCACAGTGGCCTCCATCATCTGTAAATGGAAGAAGTTCGGAACCACCAGGACTCTTCCTAGAGCTGGCCAGCCATCTAAACTGAGCGATTGGGGAAGAAGGGCCTTAGTCAGGGAGGTGAGCAAGAACCCAATGGTCACTCTGTCAGAGCTCCAGCGTTCCTCTGTGGAGAGAGGAGAACCTTCCAGAACGACAGCCATCTCTGCCTGCAGCAATTCACCAATCAGGCCTATATGGTAGAGTGGCCAGACAGAAGCCACTCCTTTGTAAAAGGCACATGGCAGCCCATCTGGAGTTTGCCAAAAGGCACCTGAAGGACTCTCAGACCATGAGAAACAAAATTCTCTGGTCTGATGAGACAAAGATTGAACTCTTTGACATGAATGCCAGGCGTCATGTTTGGAGGAAACCAGGTACCATTCATCACCAGGCCAATAACATCCCTACAGTGAAGCATGGTGGTGGCAGCATCATGCTGTGGGGATGTTTTTCAGTGGCAGGAACTGGGAGACTAGTCAGGATAGAGGGAAAGATGAATGCAGCAATGAACGGAGACATCCTGGATGAAAACCTGTTCCAGAGTGCTCTTGACCGCAGACTGGGGTGACGGTTCATCTTTCAGCAGGACAACAACCCTAAGCACACAGCCAAGATATCGAAGAAGTGGCTTCTGGACATCTCTGTGAATGTCCTTGAGAGGCCCAGCCAGAGCCCAGCCAGAGCCCAGACTTGAATCCAATTGAAAATCACTGGAGAAATCTGAAAATGTAAGTAAGTAAGTAAGTAAGCTTTATTTATATAGCACTTTTCACAGACATATAAAGTCACAAAGTGCTTTACAGTGCAACAACAATCAAAACAATTAAAATACAACTAAAATACAAATTAAAATGCAACAAAATACAATTGAAATACAATAATACAGTTAAGATACAGTTAAAATACGAATTAAAGTAGAACTAAGAAACAAAAAATACACTCTATGCAGTCAGGTGGTAACAGCCTTCAGTCAATCTTGGAATTAAAATGCCTGTTTAAACAGGAATGTTTTCAGGTGGTTTTTAAAACTCACGACATTGTCCATGGCTCGAAGGTGCAGAGGGAGGTCATTCCACAAGCGTGGTGCTACTGCTTTAAAAGACCTGTCACCTCTGGTAGCAAAGTGGGTGCGGGGAACCATGAGCAAGTGCTGTCCTGAGGATCTCAGGCTGCGGGTCGAGCTGTAGGGCTGAATCAGAGCAGCCATATATGCGGGGGCCTGACCGTGAATTGCTCGGAAAGTGAGCACCAGGATCTTAAAGTGGACACGATACACAACAGGGAGCCAATGGAGTGATCTAAGGACAGGTGTAATGTGGTCTCTCCTGTTTGCATGTGTCAGAAGCCTCGCAGCAGAGTTTTGAACAAACTGCAGATGAGCCAGTTCCTTTTTGTTCAAACAAGTAAAAAGGCTGTTACAGTAGTCCAAACGTGAGGAGACAAATGCGTGAATGATCATCTCCAGCTCTTTGTGTGAAACCATGGTCCTGAGCTTGGAGATATTTCGCAGTTGGAAGTGACAGTTTTTTATCAGTTGTTTGGTGTAATGTTCCAATGACATGGCCTTATCAAAGATGACACCCAAGTTTCTCAGCTTTGTTTTAACTGTATTGCCCAAGTCACCAAGGTATTGTTTTATGCCTGATATGTCGCTGTCTGGGGCAATGATCAAAGTCTCCGTTTTGCCAAAGTTTAGCTGGAGGCTGTTGTCATTAAGCCACTGCCTTATGTGGGACAGGCAGTTTGTTAAGGAGCTGAGTATGTGGAGCTCAGACTTGTTGAACGAGCAGTATATCTGGATGTCGTCTGCAAAGAGATGATAGGAGATGTTATTATACTGGTGTATGATGCGGCCAAGGGGGAGAATGTACAGTAGGAACAGTAGTGGCCCCAGGACAGAACCTTGGGGCACACCATACTGCAAATCGGCTGAGTTGGACCGGATGTTATTAGAAGATACACTGAAGCTTCTACCAGTCAAGTAGGAGGAGAACCACTTCAGAACAGGACCTGTCATCCCCGCCAGGTCCCTCAGTCTGTTTGTCATAATGGTGTGGTCCACCGTGTCAAAGGCCGAGGAAAGATCCACCAGGACCAGGACCGTAGATTTCCCAATATCAGCCGACATCATGATATCACTAGCCACTCTTACTAAAGCAGTTTCAGTCGAGTGGCGTTGTCTGAACCCAGACTGAAACATGTCATAGATTAAATTTGTCTCCAGAAAGGCAGTGAGCTGTTTGGACACCACTTTCTCAAGAAGTTTGGCTGGGAAAGGAAGCTTTGATATGGGCCTATAGTTTTTGAGATCGGTGGGGTCCAAGTTAGTTTTCTTCAGTTTTGGCTCAATTATGGCATGTTTGAAAGAGCTGGGGAACTGACCAGTTGAGAGTGACAAGTTAAAAATTTTGGTGACCCATGGTCCAATTGTATCAAACACATTCACAACAAGCTTCGGGGGGAGGATGTCTACTGAATTTGAGGAGGGTCTCGTTTTAGCTAAAAGTGCTGAGACATCCTCCATTGACACCATGTTGAAGGAGGACCATGTTTGAGGGGGAGGGTCAATTCTGGTCATAGAGCCAGAAGATGGTGGGATATTGTTTTTTATATCCCTAATCTTGTCTACAAAGAAATTCAGGAAGCTGTTGCTATCAGCTTTACAGAGCACTGGGGCGGTGGGGGCAGCGGGGGACACAAGAGAATGTATTGTGTCAAAGAGCACTTTGGGGTTATTAGTGGCTATAAGATGTTGAAAGTAGCTGGATCTTGCCTTCTTAATGATATTATTTAAGGAGTTTATCAAATCCTTGAGGTGTAGCCTATGAACCTCAAGCTGAGTAGATTTCCAAAGGCGCTCGGTTTGACGACATGTTCTCCTAAAGTTTAAAATATTTTCGTTGATCCAGGGGCAGGGCCACTTCCGAGAGGCATTGCATTTCAGGGGTGCTACCTTGTCTAAAATAGAACTGCAGTGCGTGGCAAAACCTTGCATAAAGCCATCAACATCAGAACATTCATTAAAAAGACAAGGGTCAAACAGAGTACAAAATTCCTGAGCAGAGGATTCTGCAATAATTCTCCTCTTGGCCCTTATGGATGCAGGCTTTGGCTCAAGAGGTACACATAAGTCAAAAAACACAGCACAGTGGTCACTTAGGTGGGCATCCTCAACACACACATTAGAGGGATGCAATCCCAATGAAAAAACCAGGTCCAGTGTATGTCCCTTTCTGTGGGTGGGGCCAGAGACATGCTGTATTAAATTAAAACTGTCAGTCACAGATAAAAACTCAGCTGCTGGGCTAGAAGAGGCATCATGAACGTGCAAGTTAAAATCGCCAAGAATTAAAACCTTCTCCAGTTTTATTATTGATGCTAAAAATTCACTAAAATCATTTAAGAAGGGCCCAACAGGGCCGGGGGGACGATAGATTAAAAAAAGTAAAACACACTGGAGGAACCCACTTTAAGTGTTAGTAACTCAAATGAAGGATAACTGTCAGACTTCATCATTCTGCATACATACTTGTCTTGGTACACGGCAGCAAGGCCCCCACCACGGCGATGGGGGCGGGGCTGACCCACAGCAGAGCATCCAGGAGGGCACAGTTCATTTAGATGGATGAACTCCTCATTCTTCTGCCATGTCTCTGTGACAAACAGTACATTCAAGTCTCTGTGAGTAGCTCACTCAAGGAGAAGGACTTATTAGTGATGGAGCGTGCATTTATTAATCCAAAACGACTCGGCGATGGTGACGTCACACTGTTCCCGTCCGCCGCGTGCAACGGGATTGGCCTCAGCCACCTCTCCTGGTCACGTGACGTCCACCTGGGCCGGCAGGTCAGATTCCGGTTCGTCCATGTAGGCACGGAAGTCCAGGAGGGTCTCGGGGTCCAGGCGGTCTGTCCATGTCTCCTCCGGCGTTGGGTTAGGTCCGGTCCACACGGTGAGGGAAACGGCGATGCACGACTGTCTCCCCACTCGTCTTGATAAAGGGGGACCGGCATCAGCCACCTATGTCGGTCCTGGCGAGGATCGCCTGCAGACCACGTAACCCACTTTGCTTTGGCTTGGATGCCAGCTTTGCGGCCACTTCTCCTCTTCTTCCGATTACCTGGAGGACGCAGTAGCAGCAGGTGTTCCCAGGAGGTAAGTGCACAAACAAACGGTGGAGGGAAGGTTTGTCTGTAGCTGTCCCAGTCATTGCAACTGCTTTCCATTGACGTTTTGATATTGAGCAAAGAGCCGCGATCATATGTCAAAACAGCACAGACGCAAACACTAGATGTGAAGGCAGATATAATTGCATAAATTGCTAAAATTAAGACAAAAGATTGGAGAAATAGTAGATGAGCAGCAGCGGCCCCCGTACACAACCCCCGTGCACAGCCCCGTACACAAGCGCCATCTTGAAGCTCACAGCAGCAGTGGAGATGCTACCTGAAGCTCACAGCAGCAGTGGAGATGTTAGCTGAAGCTCACAGCAGCAGGGAGATGTTAGCTGAAACTCACAGCAGCAGAGGAGATGTTAGCTGAAGCTCACAGCAGCAGTGGAGGTGTTAGCTGAAGCTCACAGCAGCAGTGGAGGTGTTAGCTGAAGCTCACAGCAGTAGTGGAGATGTTAGCTGAAGCTCACAGCAGCAGTGGAGGTGTTGGCTGTGCACCGATGCTTCCCATCCAAACTGATGGAGCTTAAGAGGTGCTGCAAAGAGGAATAGGCGAAACTGCCCCGAGATAGGTGTGCCAACCTTGTGGCAACATATTCAAAAAGACTTGAGGCTGCAATTGCTGCCAAAGGTGCATCAACAAAGTATTGAGCAAAGGCTGTGAATATTTATGTACATGTGATTTCTTAGTTTTTTATTTTTAATAAATTTTCAAAAATCTCAAAAAAAAAAAAAATTCACATTGTCATTATGGGGTGTTTTGTGTAGAATTTTGAGGGAAAAAATGAATTTATTCCATTTTGGAATAAGGCTGTAACATAAAATGTGGAAAAAGTGAAGTGATGTGAATACATTCTGGATGCACTGTAATTCTCTGCTTTCAGCCAATGAGATGTTTTTTCTTTATAATAAAGTATATCTAAATGTTGCCCTGCTGTTGAGTCCATTTATATGCCCCGGAGGGTCCATTATGACATTGTGGAGAGTGTGAGAAATGATGTGGCCAGTTTACGAACAGACGAAGCTTTATTAACCCTTAGATTCATAAGTGGGGTCACTATGACCACTGCGGTTGTTTTTTTGCAATATCTTTGTAATTTTATTTTTTTATCATTTAATCTTCCATGTATTCCTCAAATAGGTTGTCTTTGACATGAGGCCATTTGGATTTGTATCTAATTGTTATATTTTTTAAGTAATTGCATTTTTTGTATCAGTACCACACTTTTCCATATGTGGGGTCAAAAATGACCCCAAGCATTTTCTATGGAATTTCAAAGGTTAACCCTAGGAACCTTTGATTTTTATCAACTGTGATTGTCAGATATACATTTACTGTCAATCCACACATCTAATGTCAACAGTCTCACGACTAGTGATGGCGAGATGAAGCTTCATGAAGCAAATCTCTTTCTTGCTGGTTCAATCGCAAAAAAAAAAAAAAAAAAAAAAAAAGGAAGAAGCTGGAATAGATTGCAAATAAAGTCCCAAGTCCACAAAATGTGAGGGACATTGCGCTTCGCTGTCCCCTTCGAATGTCACCATGTTCATCAGCAACACAAGCCTTGAGACGTGCTTCACAAAAATCTTCCCGGGTTACTCGACACACGCTTCGAAGACTTGGCACGGAAGGACACATCTACTCACCACCCTGAAGGTTATTTTTACACAGCAACATACATGTAAATATTATCATTTTTATACCTCATAATATATGTGCTTATTTTCAATGTCCATGAATTTTGTGTGATAGTGTTATGTTATCATCATCAAATTACTACTTTGTAGTTACTAAGCTAACACTAGTTAGCTGTGTCTGTCACGTTTATAGGACATCATAAGACGGCCTATCAACTCAGGCATCATAGGACTCGCGATGCCGTCATAAAGATATGATGTCTATATGACGGCACATAGACAAATGTGTCTTTATGATGTCATATAGGCCATCACTCATGATGCCTAGACGAATGTGTCTTTATGATGTCATATGGCTCAAAATTGGCAAGGTGAATAAGTCACAGGGCCAGTCTTTACAGCACGTTCGTGTTTTCTGCACAACAGATTTCTGCAGCCATGGCCGATTCTACGTTTCCGCGAGCAGACATGCCAGATCAAGCAGTCTTCGTATTGTTGCTCAAGATGAAGAAACTAAGCAAAAGCATTTTCTCTGGGTGTTCAAGTTTCTCGGTTTCTATGGGCATGCACGGGCCTTCCTGAACAGGGTCGAAAGCCACTTTTTGCTCAGATCTATTTTCATGCCGTCATAAAGATATGTCTAGAGACGTCACAGGGACAGTCTTTTACAGCGCGTTCGTGTATTTGACGGCACATAGATGATGTCATATAGACCATCACTCACAATGCCTAGACTAATGTGTCTTTATGATGTCATATGGCTCAAAATTGGCAAGGTGAATTCACAGGGCCAGTCTTTATAGCGCGTTCGTGTTTTCTGCACAACAGATTTCTGCAGCCATGGCCGATTCTACGTTGCCACGAGCAGAGATACCAGATCAAGCAGTCTTCGTATTGTTGCTCAAGATGAAGAAACTAAGCAAAAGCATTTTCTCCAGGTGCTCAAGTTTCTCGGTTTCTATGGGCATGCATGGGCCTTTTTGCTCATATCTATTGTCATGATCCTGCCCATGAACCGGAATTACGACACACCTATACAGTGTTGACCGGAGTAGTGGCTCAGTTGGTAGAGCATCCGCCCCACACCCGGGAGGCAGGGGTTCAAATCCCGGCCGGGTCATACCAAAGACCATATAAAAATGGTGCTTTCTGCCTTCTAGCGTGGTGCTCCGCATAATGGAATGGGGAAAGTAAAGTTACACACAGAGCTACCAGAGGACTGACCCCCCGCTGTAACTTTCACTACTTACAGTAGCTGTGTGGCCTAGGGTCAGAGAAACGGAGATAGGCGCCGCCCATATACACCTTCAGGTGTGAAGGGATTAACTAACTAACTAACTATACAGTGTTGTATTTTTGGATGTTTTGGATGTTTACCTTTTTACAATACATTAATAATCACCCAAAATATAGTAAAAATAATCATCTTTAAACAAAATGAAAGAAATTTCTTAAGTGTACAGCTAATTGGGGTCATTTTTGACCCCACTCATGGAAGAGTGTAGGAATTGGTTGGTCATGCATCTAAGGGTTAACACTTTCACATCTGCATGACATTTCACATCACACTGCATGATATCCAACTCCACAATACATTTCCCTTCAACCCCCAGCTCCCTCTTC
The DNA here is from genome assembly GCA_020510985.1 of Pholidichthys leucotaenia. Classification (NCBI taxonomy): domain Eukaryota; kingdom Metazoa; phylum Chordata; class Actinopteri; order Cichliformes; family Pholidichthyidae; genus Pholidichthys; species Pholidichthys leucotaenia. The sequence continues at coordinate 208,508,612 of CM035839.1, forward strand.
CTGCCAACTCCCCATGACGTCCCTGACTATTATTCTCTTATGTTTACCACTGCATCCTGACTGAGACGCTGTCTGCTGACTTCACTACAATATACATTCAAAGTCAAAGTCAAAGTGCCTTTATTGTCATTCCATTGTTAATAAACAGTGCAACAAAATTGAGATGCTGCTCCCTAAAAACAAACTATCACACTCACAGTTCACTCATGCATTTAACATTCTTATAATTACAATAATAAATAATGCTTGAAACAATATTACCTAAAAGTTGAATACAATATGTACGTAGCAATAATGAAAACATACTGAGCGATAAATATAAAAGACCAGCTTATACACACAGGGTTATTGCCACAAAATAACCTAAAATAACAAAATAATATCAGCAGTCTGTGCGTGTTACATAAATCCGTTCAAAATACGTACTGCTGCTGGGAAAAATCTATGATTAAACCTGGTAGTCCGGGTTTTATGGGATCTGTACCGCTTTCCCAAGGGGAGCAAATGAAAGAAATCATGGCCTGGATAAGCACAGTCTTTAATGATGGCAGTAGCTCTGTTGAGGTACCGAGACCTGGAAATCTCTTCCAGAGAAGGGAGAGAACAGCCAGTGATTTTTTGCGCAGTCTCGATCACTCTCTGGAAGGCTTTGCGGTCTGCAGCTGAACAGCCCTCATACCAAACCATGATGCCATATGACAAAATGCTCTCAATAGCAGAGCGATAAAACAAAACCAGCAACTATGCATTCAGGCCATTCTTCTTGAGGAGCCTCAGAAAGTGTAGACGTTGTTGAGCCTTTTTTATCGTAGCTATGGTGTTAACTGCCCAGGTAAGGTTGTGAGAAATATGAACACCCAAAAACTTAAAAGCCTCCACCCTCTCCACACGCTCCTTGCCTATATATAGAGGAGGCGGCTCACTGCTATGCTTCCTAAATTCAATAATGAGTTCTTTTGTTTTTTTTGTATTCAACAGCAGATTATTATCTGAGCACCATCTCACCAGTTTCTGGACCTCATCTCTGTATGCGGACTCATCTCCTCCTGATATGAGCCCCACTACTGTTGTGTCATCTGCAAACTTCACTATAATGTTTGTGGGATGAATACGTATGCAGTCATATGTGTACAATGAATACAAAGTGGGGCTCAACACACAGCCTTGTGGCGAGCCTGTATTAAGCATGACTGTAGAGGAGGAATGGGGTCCGAGTCTAACAGTCTGTGTTCTGTTTGTTAGGAAGTCCTTAATCCAGCTGCAAGTGTGAGTAGGCAGACCAAGCTGAAGCAATTTGGTGATGGGAATGTTGGGAATAATTGTATTAAATGCCGAGCTATAGTCAACAAACAACATTCTTACATATCTCCCCTTGTCTTCTAAATGGCTGAATGCTGAGTGGAGAGCTATAGCAATAGCATCTTCAGTGGATCTGCCCCGCCTGTAGGCAAACTGGTACTGATCAAAGTCTGGGGGAAGACTAGGCAAAAGATGTTTCAATACCATGTTCTCAAAGCACTTCATAACAATGGGTGTTAATGCTACTGGTCGATAGTCATTCAGACTGCTAATAGTATGTTTTTTAGGTACAGGAATAATGACTGCAGATTTTAAACACTGTGGAACAACGGCTGCCTTGAGAGACAAGTTAAAAATGTCAGTCAAAACAGAGCATAGCTGATCTGCACATGCTCTGAGCACCTTTCCTGGCACTCCATCGGGACCAGTAGCCTTTCTCGGGTCAACTGCTCTCAGTGTCTGTCTCACCTCATGATCCTGCAGGATAAGCACATCACAGCTGGCATTCAATAACATCTGTGGGTCCGGGCGAGGTGTATTTGCCTCAAACCGTGCGAAAAAGCAGTTCGGTTCTTCTGCCAGTGAGGTGCTGATGTCACTGGAAATGATGCTGCTGCCCTTACAGTTTGTGATATGGTTAAAGCCTTGCCATACTCGTCTCGAATCATTATCAGAAAAATGGTCCTCGACTTTCTTCTTAAGATAAGATAAGATAAGCCTTTATTAGTCCCACAACGGGGAAATTCCAGGATTGCAACAGCACAGGGATAGCAACACTCAGAGCAACAATCAGAAGGCAAGAAAAAAAAAAAAACAAGCAAGCAAGAGCAGCTAATATACATATGTACATATTACTATAAAATATATATATATACACACACACACACACACACACAGACACACAGTGCAGAGCATTGTAGCTGGATGGAATAAATATATGAATATATGAACACACAGTGCAGAGCATTGTAGCTAGATGGAATAAATATGTAAATATATAAACACCCACAGTACGGAGCATTGCAGCTAGGTGGAATAAATATGCAAGTATATAAACACACACAGTGCAGAGCAATGTAGCTAGATGGAATAAATATATAGATATATAAATATAAACACACCCAGTGCTGAGCATTGTAGCTAGATGGAATGAATATATAGATATATAAATATAAACACACCCAGTGCAGAGCATTGTAGCTAGATGGAATAAATATGTAAATATATAAACACACACAGTGCAGAGCATTGTTGCTAGGTGGGATGAAACAGCATAACCGTCTATTTAGTTATCCTACATGGTATGATTATGTGCCCATACATATTCTCACCCTCCATAGCGACCGGTATGTTCCTAGTTGTATGCCGGAGAGGACCATTGTGTAAGTCTATTGCATCTTTTGCATTCAAAAAAAACTATTAGTTTGTTACGTCTTTTTGCTATCTCTGCGAGCAGCCCTGCTTAGGTTGTACAGTCTGACAGCCGTTGGTAGGAAGGACCTACGAAACCTCTCGGTTGTGCACCTGGGATGATGTAGTCTGCTGCTAAATGAGCTCCTCAGTGCATCCAGTATGTCCTGCATAGGGTGGAACTCGGACTCCAGCAGAGATGACAGTTTAGCCACCGTCCTTCTCTCTCCTATCTCCTCCATCGGATCAAGGCGTTGCCCCAGGACAGAGCTAGCTTTCTTAATCAGTTTGTTCAGTCTCTTCCTATCGGCTGCAGTGATGCCACTGCCCCAGCAGACCACTCCAAAAGTGATGGCTGATGCCACCACCGTGTCATAGAATGACTTCAGCAGCGCCCCTTGTACACCAAAAGACCTGAGTCTCCTCAGCAGGAACAGCCTGCGCTGTCCCTTCTTGTAGAGTGCGTCAGTATTGTGTGACCAGTCTAGTTTATTGTTCAGATGAATACCCAGGTACTTGTAGGATGTCACCATCTCGATGTCTGTTCCCTGTATATTTACTGGTGCTGTGAGGGGCTGTCCATGCCTGCGGCAGTCCACCACCAGCTCCTTAGTTTTCCTCGCGTTGATCTGGAGGCAGTTCCGATGGCACCAGTCCACAAAGTCCTGGATAAGCCCTCTGTACTCAGCTTCATCTCCGCTGGAGATGAGACCAACGATCGCAGAGTCATCAGAGAACTTCTGTAGATGGCAATGTGTTGTGTTGTGTGAGAAGTCCGCAGTATAAAGAGTGAACAGGAAGGGAGCCAGCACCGTTCCCTGGGGGGCCCCCGTGCTACTGATGATCGTGTCGGAAACACAGTCCCGGGTTCTCACAAACTGAGGCCGGTTCGTGAGGTAGTCCAGGATCCATGATGACAGGTGCTGGTCCACCCCTGCGCGCAGCAGCTTGTCCTTCAGGATCATCGGTTGGATGGTGTTGAAAGCACTGGAGAAGTCAAAGAACATGATCCTCACCATATTCCCGGGCTTCTCCAGGTGGGACAGAGAACGGTGAAGGAGGAAGATCACCGCATCCTCCACCCCAATGCCATGCTGGTAGGCGAACTGGAGTGGATCCATCGCTGGTTCCACCAGGGGGCGGAGATGAGCAAGGAGCAGTCTCTCCAGGGTCTTCATCAAGTGGGACGTCAAGGCCACCGGTCTGAAGCTGTTCAGGTCTTTGGGGTGGGAAGTTTTTGGTACAGGTACCACACAAGATGTTTTCCACAGCTGTGGTACCCTCCCCAGTTTCAGGCTCATGTTGAAGATATACGTCACAATCCCACACAGCTGGTCTGCACAGGACTTGAGGAGCTTTGCGCTGATGCCGTCCGGTCCCGACGCCTTCCTCGCCTTGATCTTCCTCAGCTCTGTCCTCACCTGGGTCTTGGTCAGGGTCAGGATGGGGGGCTGTGTGTTGGGAGTGGGGGGGGTGTCGGTGGAGTGGGGAGTGGGTAGCAGGACTTGATTTCTTAGAGGCAGCAGTGGTTGTTGTGCAGACAGGGGGGAGGGCGGTTGGTCAAATCTATTGAAAAACAGATTCAGGTTGTTCGCCCACTCCCTGCCCCCCGTGGCCTGGGGGGAGGTATTCTGGAGCCCCGAGATGGTTTTGAGGTTTCTCCAGACCCCGCTGATGTCGCTCTGTTGCAGCTTGTCCTCCATCTTCTTCCTGAAGCTGTCCTTGCCTTCTCTGATCTTTCTCCTCAGCTCCCTCTGTACGGACTTCAGCATCTCCCTGTTCCTCGACCTGAAGATCCTCTTCTTCTCTCTCAGAAGTGTTTTTATCTCAGGGTTGATCCAGGGTTTGTTGTTTGAGTGACGCCGTATGGTCTTGGTGGGAACGGATTTGTCCACACAGAAGCTGAGGTAGTCCGTGAAGGAGTGAATGAGGCCATCGATGTCCTCACCATGTGGATCGCAGAGCTGCTTCCAGGCAGTGGCTTCAAAACAGTCCTTTAGAGTGTCCATTGTCTCCTCAGACCATAACTCCACAGTGTGCATGGCCGGAGGTTGTCTGTGCACTAGGGGTTTGTACACCGGTCGGAGATGAACCAAGTTGTGATCCGATCTCCCAAGTGGGGGGAGTTGTGATGAGGTGTACGCCTCCTTAGTGTTTGCGTAGAACAAATCCAGTGTTTTATTGTCTCTAGTGTGGCATGTGACATACTGGGTGAAAGTGGGCAGAATGGGAGACAGTGAAACGTGGTTGAAATCGCCTGAGATGAGGAGAAGAGCATCTGGGTGTTCTGTCTGCAGCCTGCTGGTTACTGAATGGATGACGTCACGCGCTGTCCCAGCGTTCGCCGTCGGATTTGCATAAACAACAATGCAGATCACGTGTGAGTGTTCTCTCGGGAGATATGTAGGCCTCATGCTAACAGCTAGCAACTCAATGTCTTTGCTGCAGTGTCGTTGTTTAACAGTGATATGTCCCGGTCTACACCAGTTGTTGTTAACATACATTATCACTCCACCGCCCCTAGTTTTGCCACTCTCTGGTGTTCGGTCAGCTCGTATCATGTGAAAACCCTCCAGCTCAATGTTAGCATCTGCTGCTAGTTCAGTTAGCCACGTCTCAGTAAACAAAAGGAGAGAGCACTCCCGGTAAGTGCTATCATAACGGGAGATAGCCGCTAGCTCATCTAACTTTCCCAGTATCGACCGTACATTTCCCATGACAACAGATGGAAGGGAGGGTCTGTACCTTATATTTTTTGTCCTCCGCCTTACTCCAGCCCGGCAGCCGCGGCGTTTTCGCCTCAGTTCTCTCGGTATGTCGAGTTTTTCCAGTGGGACCGGGTGGCGGTTAAATGCTAGCAGCTCTTCCCTGTTGTATCGTATCCTGCTATAAACAGTGGCTCCGTCCACCGGCTCAGGAGACATTTGGGACGATCTGTGTGTCCGTGATATAAGTGGGGTGAAAAAAAAAAAAAAAAAGTGATCAAAAGAGAGAGGAAGGGAAAAAAAACTCGGAATCGAGCCGCTGCTGCAAAAGGCAGCCGACTGGTGTGGCGCCGAGAGTGTAGGTCTGTTCTTATAGGTCTGTTTAGCCTCCTTAATGCCTTTCTTCAGATTAGCCCGGGCGGTGCTATACAGATCTGTATCCCCTGACCTGAAGGCTGTATCACGAGCTCTGAGGAGTGCCTGGACTTCTTTTGTCATCCAAAACTTGTGGTTAGGAAAAACTCTGATGCGTTTTTCCAAAGTCACCTGATTGATACAGTAGGTGATGTAGTGTAATACAGTCTGTGTGTACATTTCCAGATCCTCATTCTTGAATAAATCCCATAGAGTGTTTGAAAAACAGTCCTGCAGCTGAGAAAGAGCTCCCTCAGGCCATGTTGTGATGTTCTTTATAGTAGGTCTAGCAGTTGTCCTGAGGGGGGTGTATGCTGGGATGAGGAGCAATGATAGATGGACATAGCAATGATAGATGGAAAAAAGATGGTGATATTGCCATATCACCAATATGCATTGCCATATCACACCCCCCCCCCCCCCCCAGACAGAGTTTCAGTTGGCACGTCTTTTGGGCTTCAGTCTCCTCCCATATCTGCTGTAACGGAGGTCTCTGTGCCGGCGGGGGGCTGCTGGATGTGTGTCTGACTGCAGGTGGGCCAAGGCGAGGGGGGGGACTTCACTCTGCCCGTGTGGCTGTCCTGGTGAATCGTTTGCCTGGGGAGTTCTCAGTGGGGGTCTTCCACGCCGAGGGGCCCAGGCCAGCAGCACTTGCTCGTCCGCCACTAGAAAGGCGGACTTAAGTCTGTCTATGCATATTTTCTCCCGACGCCCCCCCAAGTCTAGCAAAAAATGCTTGTCCCCTGTTTCCAACACTCTGAACGGGCCATCATAGGGTGGGCGCAATGGTGGGCGGTGGGCATCATGTCTGACGAACACAAACTCCGCGTTCTTCAACGTTTTTGGCACAAAAGCGCGTGGAAAACAGTGGTGGGCCGGGCCCGGCAGCATGCCTGTGTCTGCACTACGCAGCAAATGCTGAGACGGGCAGCTGTCCGGTGGGGGATTATCTGGCAAGAATTCCCCGGGCAGCCGCAGTGGCTGGGAAAAAACCAGCTCAGCCAGGGAAGCCTCCAAATCCCCTTTTGGTGCGGAACGCAACCCCAATAAAACCCACGGCAACCGGTCAACCCAATTTGTATCCGTCAACAAAGCCCTGAGTGCTGCCTTCAGTGACCTGTGAAAACGCTCGCATAACCCATTTGCCTGTGGGTTGTACACAGTTGTGCGATGAATTGCAACACCCAGGCTGTGGGCCATCGCGGACCAAAGTTCGGAAACAAACTGAGGGCCCCTATCGAACGTGATGTCCGACGGGATTCCAAAACGCGCCACCCATGTTGTCAAAAAAGCGCGCGCCACGTCCGCGGACGTGGTTGCCGCCAGCGGGACTGCTTCTGGCCAGCAGGTGGTGCGGTCCACCACTGTCAGAAGGTGTGTGCACCCCTGCAACGGCGGGAGGGGGCCCATGAGGTCCACGTGAACATGGTCGAATCTTTTAGCCGGTATCCTAAACGGCTCCAAAGGAGCCTTGGTGTGTCTGTGCACTTTGGCCGCCCACTCTTTCACTTGTTTGCGCAGGCCTGACCACACGAATTTCGCTCCCACCATTTTGACTGACGCACGCACTCCTGGGTGCGCCAAAGCGTGAACTGACTCAAACACGCGGCGACCTTGCGACCGGGACCACCAGGCGCCCCGTGGAGACGTCGCAGATTGGGGGGGGGGGGCTGCCGTCTTGCAGTACCCTGCTCTCCAGCCTTAACCCTGTTGGTCCAGACTGGAGCGCGTGCACGTCCATATCGCTAATCTGCTCTGCGGCCATGGCTGTATAATCTATCCCTACGCAGACCGGGGCCACTACCGCACGTGAGAGGCAGTCCGCCACCACATTCAGTTTACCCGACACATGCTGAATATTGGTCGTAAACTCCGAGATCGCGGCCAGCTGTCTCTGCTGCCGGCCCGACCATGGTTCCGAAACCTTGGCCATCGTGAACGTCAGCGGTTTGTGGTCCACGAACGCAGTGAAGCTGCGCCCTTCCAGCCAGAACTGGAGGTGGCGTATGGCCAGGTGGAGAGCCAGCAACTCTCTGTCGAACGCGCTATATTTACGCTCACTGTTGCGCAAAGCCCTGCTTAAAAAGGTGAGCGGCTGCCAAGAACCGGCAACACATTGCTCCACGACGGCCCCTATGGCTACGTCCGAGGTGTCGGTAGTGAGCGCTATCTGGGCCGCCGGGTCTGGGTGCGCCAACAGTGCGGCGTTTGCCAGAGCTACTTTCACCTCAGAGAATGCCTGCTCTCGCTCCGGAGTCCAATCAACTCCATCCGCAGGTTTCCGTCTCCTGAGTGCGGCGTACAGTGGCTGCATGAGCTGAGCTGCGCGGGGGAGGAAACGGTTATAAAAATTAACCATCCCCAAAAATTCCTGCAGCGCCCTGACCGTCTGAGGCGAGGGAAAGTTCACCACGGCGTGCACTTTGTTGGGCAAGGGTATCGCTCCCTCCGGTGAGACGCAGTGCCCCAAAAAATCAATCCCTGTCACACCGAATTGGCACTTCGCCGGGTTGATTATTAACCCGTGCTCCTCCAACCTCTGGAAAACTGTCCTGAGGTGGGTTACGTGTTCGTCTACGGACGCACTGGCTACCAGGATATCATCCAGGTAGAAGAACACAAATGGGAGATCGCGCAGCACCACGTCCATCATGTGCTGGAACGTCTGTGCCACTCCTTTTAATCCGAAAGGCATGCGCAGAAACTCGAACAAGCCAAACGGAGATATTACCGCTGTTTTGGGTATGTCCTCCGCGCGCACTGGGACCTGGTGGTAACCGCGGACCAGGTCTATTTTAGAAAAAATGCGTGCTCCGGCGAGGTGAACAGAAAAATCCTGAATGTGGGGAATCGGGTAGCGGTCGTGTGCTGTGGCGTTATTCAACCTACGGAAATCGCCGCACGGTCGCCACGACCCCTCAGCCTTAGGGACCATGTGTAGCGGGGATGCCCATGGGCTGTTCGATCGCCTGATGATGCCCAACCTTTCCAGGCTGGCAAACTCCTCGCGCGCTATGGCCAGTTTAGCTGTGTCCAAGCGCCGAGGTCGTGCGAACACAGGTGGCCCGGCGGTGGTGATAAAGTGCTCCACCCCGTGTTTAGCGATGGCCGCTGAAAACGTAGGGACCGTGAGTGCTGGGAACTGAGTGAGCAGTGTGTGGAACTTACCGCCTGGCGCTGTGACGTTGGCTTGTGTTACTGGCCAGGCCCCTCGAGCTGTACAGGGGAGAGAGTCAAAGGACAGTGCATTAACCAGGCGCCTGTTAGCAACATCAACTAATAAACCATGCGCACACAGAAAATCAGCTCCCAGGATTGGGAAACTCAGTGCTGCTATGACAAAAGTCCACTTGTATGTACGGCCGTGTAGAGATAAAGCCAGTGTTCTCTCACCAAAGGTCTTGATGTCCGAGCCGTTTACTGCTACCAGCCCGGGGCCGCTAGGTCCTGCCAGCCGGTCGGCGTAGGTTGGCAGGATGATGCTCTTCTTTGCTCCGGTGTCTACAAGGAAATGCCTCCCTGAGCGCGAGTCCGTCACGTAGACCAGCTTGTTCTCTTCGCCAGCGGTCGCAGCTGCTACCAACTGCCGACCTTGGCGTTTCCCGAGCGCTTGAATTGGCACAGTGGGGCACATCTGCGTGCGTTCCCTCCAAAACGGCAGTGGTAGAAGCAGAACGTGTCTCTCTGGTGCTCCTTAGCCACCGCTGCCGCTACCGTTGGTGGCTCCTCACCTCCTCTGGTCATCTCGCTGGGCTCTGACGCCGCTGCGTTCACCGTGAGCGCTTTGGTGGTGAAGATGATCCGGTCTGCTTCCTGGGCTAGCGCACGGTAGTCACACGCGGCCAGCAATGGCGAATTGGCCAGGACCGCTCTCGCCTCTGTTGGAAGGTTCCGGAGGAAAAGGTGGGCAAACAGAAAATGCCCATCGCCCGTGCCCATTAATGCCAACATCTTCTCCATCAGATCGATGGCCGAACCATCTCCTAACTCGGAATGCCTCAGGAGCCTCTCTGCTCTCTCACAGTCCGAGAGCGTGTAGCGCCGAATCAGCGCAGCATTGAGAGCCACGTATCTGTTGTGGGCTGGGGGCTGGTCGAGCAGGCTCGCTACCTGCTGAGCTGTGCGAGCATCCAGCGCTGCAACCACATGGAAAAACTTGGTGTCGTCTGCCGTTATTCCCCGGAGGGCGAACTGGGCCTCGGTGTGGTGGAACCAAGAGCGCAGGTTGTGCTGCCAAAAGTCCAGTAGCTTGACAGCAACAGCGCATGCATTGCTGGGGGTTCCCATCCAGGCCGTCTGTGGGATGCTTGCTGCGTTGCTGGGGCTTCCCGTCCGGGCCGACTCTGGGGTTCTTGCCTCGTGTTCCATAATACGTCTAGGGTCACCAGTGTGGATAGTGTGGGAAATGAGGAGGCCAGTTTACAAACAGACGAAGCTTTATTAACACTCTCACATCATCCATACACAGAAAAGCAATGGATCAGCCAAACCAGGTTTCTCCTTATAACTTCACAGATCATCTCACATCTGCATGACATTTCACATCACACTGCATGATATCCAACTCCACAATACATTTCCCTTCAACCCCCAGATCCCTCTTCCTGCCAACTCCCCATGACGTCCCTGCCTATTATTCTCTTATGTTTACCACTGCATCCTGACTGAGACGCTGTCTGCTGACTCCACTACAATATACATTGCCATATCACCAATATGCATTGCCATAACATCATGATTACTTTTTTTACTTGTGCATTTATGTATACATTTTATGATTTTAGTCATTGAGCTGTTGTGTTTTTATGTATTCATTATGTTTCCTACTGTTCAGCACCTGGTTCAGTTTAGTTGTTTTTAAGGTGCTTATAAATAAAGTTGGATTGGAATGGAGAAAAACAAGTCCTCCTCCCCAAAAGTAGAACCCCTCATTGGTGTCAAAGCATATACTGTATATACAGTGGGGCGAAAAAGTATTTAGTCAGCCACCAATTGTGCAAGTTCTCCCACTTAAAAGATGAGAGAGGTCTCCAATTTTCATCATAGGTATACCTCAACTATGAGAGACAAAATGAGAAAAAAAAAATCCAGAAAATCACACTGAAGGATTTTTAATGGATTAACTTGTAAATTCCTCGGTAAAATAAGTATTTGGTCACCTACAAACAAGCAAGATTTCTGGCTCTCACAGACCTGTAACTTCTTTAAGAGGCTCCTCTGTCCTCCACTCGTTACCTGTATTAATGGCACCTATTTGAACTCATTATCAGTATAAAAGACACCTGTCCACAACCTCAAACAGTCAGACTCCAAACTCCACTATGGCCAAGACCAAAGAGCTGTCAAAGCACACCAGAAACAAAATTGTAGACCTGCATCAGGCTGGGAAGACTGAATCTGCAATAGGTAAGCAGCTTGGTGTGAAGAAATCAACTGTGGGAGCAATTATTAGAAAATGGAAGACATACAAGACCACTGATAATCTCCCTCGATCTGGGGCTCCACGCAAGATCTCACCCCGTGAGGTCAAAATGATCACGAGAACGGTGAGCAAAAATCCCAGAACCACACGGGGGGACCTAGTGAATGACCTGCAGAGAGCTGGAACCAAAGTAACAAAGGCTACCATCAGTAACACACTATGCCACCAGGGACTCAAATCCTGCAGTGTCAGACGTGTCCCCCTGCTTAAGCCAGTACATGTCCAGGCCCGTCTGAAGTTTGCTAGAGAGCATTTGGATGATCCAGAAGAGGATTGGGAGAATGTCATATGGTCAGATGAAACCAAAATAGAACTTTTTGGTAAAAACTCAACTTGTCGTGTTTGGAGGAGGAAGAACACCATACCTACTGTGAAGCATGGGGGTGAAAACATTATACTCTGGGGCTGTTTATCTGCAAAGGGACCAGGACGACTGATCCATGTAAAGGAAAGAATGAATGGGGCCATGTATCGTGAGATTTTGAGTGAAAACCTCCTTCCATCAGCAAGGGCATTGAAGATGAAACGTGGCTGGGTCTTTCAGCATGACAATGATTCCAAACACACCGCCCGGGCAACGAAGGAGTGGCTTCGTAAGAAGCATTTCAAGGTCCTGGAGTGGCCTAGCCAGTCTCCAGATCTCAACCCCATAGAAAATCTTTGGAGGGAGTTGAAAGTCCGTGTTGCCCAGCGACAGCCCCAAAACATCACTGCTCTAGAGGAGATCTGCATGGAGGAATGGGCCAAAATACCAGCAACAGTGTGTGAAAACCTTGTGAAGACTTACAGAAAACGTTTGACCTCTGTCATTGCCATCAAAGGGTATATAACAAAGTATTGAGATAAACTTTTGTTATTGACCAAATACTTATTTTACCGAGGAATTTACCAATTAATTCATTAAAAATCCTTCAATGTGATTTTCTGGATTTTTTTTTTCTTATTTTGTCTCTCATAGTTGAGGTATACCTATGATGAAAATTGGAGGCCTCTCTCATCGTTTAAGTGGGAGAACTTGCACAATTGGTGGCTGACTAAATACTTTTTCCCCCACTGTAAATAGGAAGTCAGTCTGATCAGAAATATAGACGCTAGAGTGGCGACAACATAAAAGGACCCCTCCCCAAATTACATGGATGTTCTCATTAGGTGTGTCTGAAAAATTGAATGAGTCCAAGGTATTGATGAGTTAAAGCTTCTGCGTAAAGTTGATCCAATCAGAAATGTAGCAAAGCTAGAGTGGCGACAACATGTTCTCAAACAAACGGACGAGTGAATGAATGGACAAATGGGAGAATGGATGGACAGGTCAAAAACATACCCCTACAACAAAGTCATTGAGTATAATAAAAGTGTAAGAAAAAGTCCTTGAATGCACTTTAAATGACAGCAGAGGCCCTTTTCACTTCCAAGTGTCTTCAAAAGCAACAGACGAAAATTATGGTTGATGAAACTTACAGGAAGGGAGGGGAAAATAGAAATCAGCAGTGCTGGTTCACTGTTCAAGAGTCTTGATGACAGTGCAGAAGAGGATATGCATTTCAAAGGTTAATCAGAAAAAAGCTGCTGATGTATGAAATCAACTTACATAATGTTTCTCATCATCTTCATTGTAGGCAAGTTTCACCACACCATAGGAACCCTAAAATGCAAAACAAGAACAAAAAGCATTGTTTTTTTAAAAAGAGGAACAGGTTGAAATCAGCATTCTGCAATCACTTCATGGTGTACAGAGACTCATGTTGAAACAAAGCAGCTCGTGAGCACAAATTGTAAGAGATTGTGATTTAGATTCCTAAAGCCACACTCTGTGAGCAGACGGCAACACCATACTGAGAGAACGTTTTCAGTGCAGTCCCGTTTCCATTCAAAAACAACATTTTTATTCTGTGGCAGCACAAAATAAGTCCTCCCACACACACACACACACACGCACGCGCGCACCCCCCTTCCCCCCAGAATGTGTGTTTACCATCAAGCGTGTTGTGTGCAAAAACTGACCAAATGTTTTAAGTCACATGGACAGTAATGGTTGGACAGCCAAAAGATGACACTTGACTCACTGTTATTTTAAGTTTTTGTAAAAAAAAAGAAAAAAAAAAGAAGAAAACTTCTTCTTCTTCTTTGGCTGCTCCCTTTAGAGGTCTCCACAGTGGATCATCTGTCTCCATCTCACCCTATCCCTTGCATCTTCCTCTGTAACATCAACCCTCTCCATGTCTTCCTTCACTGCATCCATGGATTTTCTCTGTGGTCTTCCTCTTCTCCTGCCTGGCAGCTCCATCTTCAACATCCTTTGTCCAATATATCCACTATTGCTCCTCTGCACATGTCCAAACTATCTCAACCTTGCCTCTCTTACTTTGTCTCCAAACCGCTCAACCTGAGCTGTCCCTCTGATATACTCCTTTCTAATCTTGTCCCTCCTAGTCACTCCCAATGAAAATCTTAGCATTTTCAACTCTGCCACCTTCCGCTCCACCTCCTGCCTTTTTGTCAGCACCACCGTCTCCAAACCATACATCATTGCAGGTCTGACTACCGTCTTGTAAATCTCCCCTTTCCCTCATGCTGCTACTCTTCTGTCACAAATCACCCTTGACACTCGTCTCCACCCACTTCACCCTACCTGCACTCTTTTTCATGTCTTTTGTGCATTTTCCATTGCTTTAGATGTCATATCCGGCTCTAGGGAGCCGGGCAATCAGAGCCAGGGACAAGCCAGTGAGTCGTGATATTTTATTCAGGGTAAAGGGGAAGGGATGAGGAGAGCACAGATACTCATGCAGACGTACACTCACAGGTTGCACAGCGCAGAGGTAAGCAGCTCGTACCGGACGTGGGGGTAACAAGACGTACATACTCACAGCGGGATACAAACACAGGAATGCTGCAAAAGGAGTATAAGCTGACACCAGACGAAGGGGCTTCAGCTTAGCAATGTGTTTATGTCGCAGCCCCGAGTCATCGAGGCTGCTCCTATTTATCCTCATTGGCAGCGCCCCAGCTGATGAAGACTAATTGGCCCCAGCCGTCCATAATGCTGCCAGCTGGGGGCCAGCTGAGACACTGCTCAATGGGAAGCAGGGATGAGGGAAAACATGGGCTGAGTGCCGAGATGGCATCTCAACCCATGGTGACATTAGATTGCTGACCCCAGGTAAACTCATTTACTTTCACTACCTCTACTCATTTCATCTTTACCATTACACCTGCCTCCCTCTCATTCACACTCATGTATTCTGTCTTGCATTGACTAACTTTCATTCCTCTTCTCTCCAAAGCATGCCTCCACCTCTTAAGGTTCTCTTCCACCTGCTCCCTACTCTCACTACAGATCACAATGTTGTCTGCAAACATCATGGTCCATGGACACTCCTGCCTGACCTCGTCTGTCAGCTTGTCTATCACCATGGCAAACAAGAAGGGGCTCAGAGCCAATCACTGATGTAACCCCACCCCCACCTTGAACCCATCTGTCACTCCTACAGTGTACTTCACCACTATCTCATTGTCCTTATACATGCCCTGCACCACCCTCACATGCTTCTCTACCACTCCTGACTTTCTCATACAATACCACACTTCCTCTCTCGGCACCCTATCATATGCTTTCTCTAGATCCACAAAGCCACAGTGCAACTCCGTCTGACCTCCTCTATACTTCTCCATCAGCACTCTTAAAACAAACATTGCATCTGTACTACTCTTTCTTGGCATGAAACCATACTGCTGCTCACTGATTGTCACCTCTCCTCTTAACATGGCTTCAACAACTCTTTCCCATATCTTCATAGTGTATCTTGACCAACTTTATGCCTCTGTAGTTACTACAGCTCTGAGTATCACCTTTTTTCTTGAAAATTGGTATCAAAACACTTCTACACTCCTCAGGCATCCTGTCACTCTCCAAGATTGTATTAAACAATCTGGTTAAAAAGTCCACAGCCATCTCTCCTAAACATCTCCATACCTCCACTGGTATGTCATCTGGCCCAACCACCTTTTCATTCTTCATCCTCTTCAAAGCTGCCCTCACTTCTGCCTTGCTAATCCTTGGGACTTCCTTGTTTACCATCTTTCCTTCATCCATCCTCCCCTCTCTCGTTTTCTTTATTCTTCAGCTCTTCAAAGAACTCCTTCCACCTTCTCAGCACACGCTCGTCATTTGTTAGTACATTACCATTTCTGTCCTTAATTAACCTAACCTGCTGCACATCTTTTACAGCTCGATCTCTCTGTCTAGCTAATTGATACAAGTCCTTTTCTCATTCCTTAGTGTTTAGCCTCTCATACAACTAACTGTATGCCTTTTCCTTTGCTTTTGCCACCTCTCTCTTTGCCATGTGCCTAGATTCCAAATACTCCTGTCTACTTTCTTCATCTCCCTTGCCAACCTCTTCCTTTGAATACTTTCCTGTAGTTCCTCATTCCACCACCAAGTCTCCTTGTCTTCCTTCCTCTGTCGACTGGATACACCACATACCTTTCTACCAGTTTCTCTCAATACTTTTACTGCACTTTCCCAGTCATCTGGTAATGGTCAGGGGACCATGCTCACACTAAGTTTATTTCTGTTATTCTCTGTGTTTTCCCTACCTCAGCTCAGTTTGTTTATTGTGTTTATGCTCGCGGTCAGGTTCCTTAATATGTTCCTTTGTATTTGCCATTTATTTCTGTCTGCTATGATTATCTTCTTAGTTCTGTCTTGTCATTCTCCTTACCTTAGTCTTAGTTTAGTTCTTCATAGTCGTGTTTTTTTCGTATTATGTTTATCATGGTCATGATTATGTTTGGTTTATTTTTGTCTGTCTGTTATCAGGATTTGAATCAGGCCATGTCCTCGCTTTAAGTTCATGTTTAGACTTTCTTTATTAATGTTATCATGTTTTGTGGTTTTGTTTGGTCTTGGTGATGATTATTATTTTCGTGGTTATGTCGTCATGTTTATTCCTGTCAGGGTCTGCATTTGGGCTTTTGTTCTGACAACGCCTTTTGTTTATTTCCAGTTTTGTGTTGTGAGTTTTTGCTTTGTTACTTATTCACGGCTGCTTTTGATTTCTTGATTATTGATTGTCCACGGGTGTTGTTAATTTGCTACACTATATACACACGCTGCACACTGTCTTCAGTGCGGCGACCTACTGCCTTCATGTCAGGTTTTGCCAAGTTTATGTCATGTTTAGCCACGTTCATGCCATGTTTAGTTTTTGTTTTCGCCTGGAATAGATCACTGCAAACCACAGCTCCAGCGTTTGGTTCCAGTTTTTCTGTTGGTGCGCCATGAAGGGGCGCATTCCATGACAGGCTAGTAACTTAAGAAAATCACTTGCCACAGTGGTCAGTGAGCAAAAAAGTTAACGTCAAATGCTGGTTATAATGTAATCTCGCTGTGCAAAAAATTTGTCCGTTCACGTTTGGTCTGAACGCACCATTAAAGTGACTGCTGAAAATAATTTTTTTCCTTGTTAATATGTCTGCAACATGTTTTTATGACTTACAAGACATATCAAGAGTGAAATCAGTTATAAGTGTCATTTCTGTGTTTTTCTGCTTTGAAAGTTCAGTTCCTCTCCTCCTTCAAATGCAAGTTTGGACAGACCGTTCAAACGATGTCACTAGAATGGGGAACCAATCAGGACTAAGTGCTCTATAATGTGTATACAAAAGCTACTATAGGCTGTCAATACAGCAGTAAGACAGGAACTTTCAAAAACTTTCATAAGATATGACTTAAGAATGTAAATTGATATCCCGGGACTCATTGGGAATGATTTTGGCCTTTGTCTCCATTACATAAGGTCAGTCTTCAATATTTGGTATTAATTTCCACAGACTTACTTACTCACCTTTCCAATCTCACTCTTCAGCTTGTACTGATTTAATTGGATACAGTCCTGAAAGAAGAGAGACGAGCAATCAGTATAACACGACCAGCAGCATAGTTAATGGTTTATACCATTTAAAAGCTAAGATGAAAGGCAATCCTTGTTACAGGAACAAGCTGTGTGTGTGTGTGTGTGTGTGTGTGTGTGTGTGTGTGTGTGTGTGTGTGTGTGTGTGTGTGTGCGCGCGCGCGCACTTACTTTTTTAAATTTTGAGATGTAGGGAACAATTCAGTCTAGTTTCTCTGTATTGTCTATAAATCCATTAGGGTGATCGCTTAAATGACTGTTTGACTGATGTACAGTTCCATAGCAACCACTGCTACAGGAAAGGCGACCATGGCAGGACAGAGAGGAGGGAGAGCGGGAGGAGGCAAGAGGGTGAAGGTTTGATGATGGGGCAGAACGACGTGGTGAGGCAGCGCACTGACAAGCAAAGACAATGAGCAGAATGTGAGTGGGAACACAAGGGTGGAAAAAGGAGAAGAAGCCGTGCAGGAAGTGGATTGAATGTGGTTCTTTTATTACAGCTGGGGATGGTTGAGGTTGATGAGCCACAGTAGTGCCTGGGGTGTGATACTAAAACGTGTTTACAGAATGAGAGGTGGTGAGAGAGCACCCATGTGACAGCGTGACAGCACCGAAAGTACACCACCAACTCATGGTGTAGGACAGGACGCCATCAGGCAAGGTATTTTAGAATAATAGTGGGTTGCATAACATTCTGGTTATGTAGCTCGAACTGGATCTTAGTGTTGGTGCTACAGGAGATGTGAGGATGGAGCACTGGAGGGCTATGCACTGTTGGTATGAAGCGCCGTGTGTGGAGATTATGATAAAAGAGGAAAGAATAAGAGATGGAGGCTTTTGGAAGGTAATCTGAACATGAAGGATGGCTTTGATTGGCTGAGAAGAGATAAAAAGAGTAAGGAAAATAGGGCAGTGGGGGATAAAGAGGAAATGAGGAGAATTCAGAGAAAAGGACAGTAGGAGGGATTGTCTGAGAGGACTTCCTCTGATTTCACAGTTTGGCAGCACATGCTCAGTGGATGTGACACTGCAGTTAATACTCTGTCAGGGCTGATGGATAAAGAAGGTCATGCAAAAAGACTTAAATACATCTGTCACACATGCACACAGGGCAAGCAGAAATCAAGCTTAAATGCAGCACTCACTGTTCTGCAATAAATCTTTGGGGGGGGGGGGGGGATTTTTCACTCCTGCTGTCATGTTAGGCTGTTGCGCTGCATTAACGGGCTGCCCCAGTTATCATCTGCTTTACTTTGGATCTCAGCTTGCCCTTCTTTCTATGTGATTTTTATTGAAGCTTCAACAGCTGATCAACATCAGTCTTTGTACCTTTCAGAATCAGTGACCATGGATTGGTAATAAATACCAACTGCAACAGCCTTTAAAAGTATGTAATAAAAAGGTGAGCTGGCAGATTTTAAAGTGTGCAAGTGTCATTTTTAGCTCATTCTGACAAAGCTGAAAGGAGCTAATGCTATGGCGCGGCGGCCGTCTTCCATCTGTCCATCCGTCTGTTCTTCAGTCCACATTTCACGGGAATCGCTGCTCCTCCTCGGCATTTGCCCCGATGATCACCAATCTCACAATGATCCTCAGGTGGGTCTGCATCCAGGTTGTGTGGCCTTATGTATACAATACATTCAAAGATTTTATTTGTCAATACTTCAATACGTACAGTGGATATAAAAAAGTCCACACACCCCTGTTCAAATGCAAGGTTTTTGTCATGTTAAAAAAAAAATGAAATCAAGATAAATCATTTCAAAACTTTTTCCACCATTAATGTGACCTAAAACCTGTACAACCCAACTGAAAAACAAACTGAAATCTTTTAAGGGGAAAAATAAAAAACTTACAACCACCTGGTTGCATAAATATGCACACCCTTACACCAATACTTTGTTGCAACACCTTTGGCTTTTATTACAGCACTCAGTCTTTTTGGGTAGGAGTCCATCAGCGTGGCACATATTGATGTGGCAATATTTGCCCACTCTTCTTTGCAAAAACACTCAAAATTTGTCAGATTGCGAGGTCATCTCCTGTGCACAGTCCCCTTCAGATCACCCCACAGATGTCTGATCAATCAGATTCAGGTGTGGACTCTGGCTGCGCCATTCCAAAACCTTAATGTTCTTCTGGTGAAGCCATTCTTTTGTTGATTTGGATGTGTGCTTTGGGTCACTGCCATGCTGAAAGATGAAGTTCCTCTTCATCTTAAGCTTTCTAGCAGAAGCCTGAAGGTTTTGTGCCAACATTGACTGGTATTTGAAACTGTTCATAATTCCCTCCACCTTGACTTAGGCCCCAGTTCCAGCTGACGAAAAACAGTCCAAAAGCATGATGCTGCCACCACCATGCTTCACTGTAGGTATGGTGTTCTTTTGGTGGTGAGCAGTGTTGTGTTTGCGCCAAATATACCTTTTGGAATTATGGCCAAAAAGTTCAACCTTGGTTTCATCGGACCATAACAAATTTTGCCACATGCGTTTGGGAGAGTCCAAATGTGTTTTTGCAAAATGTAGCCGGGCTTGGATGTTTTTCTTCGTAAGATAAGGCTTCCGTCTTGCCACCCTACCCCATAGCCCAGACATACGAAGAAGACAGGAGATTGCCGTCACATGTACTAAACAGCCAGTCCTTACCAGATTTTCCTGCAGTTCCTTCAATGTTGCTGTTGGCCTCTTGGCAGCCTCCCTGGCCAGTTTTCTTCTTGTCTTTTCATCAATTTTGGAGGGACGTCCAGTTCTTGCTAACATCACTGTTAATCCATGGTATATTTAATGCCTTGGAAATTTTTTTGTACCTTTCTCCTGACTGATACCTTTGAACAATGAGATCCCTCTGATGCTTTGGAAGCTCTCTGCTGACCATGGCTTGTGCTGTAAGATGTGACTACAAAAATGTCAGGAAGTCTACTAGAACAGCTGAACTTAATTTGGGGTTTATCAGAGCCACTTTAAAGGTGTGTGCTGGCAGGTGTGTGCTGATTTCCATTTAACATGAGTTTGAATGTGACTGGTTAATTCTGAACACAGCCACATCCCCAGTTATAACAGGGTGTGCATATTTATGCAGACAGGTTATTCTAAGTTTTTTTATTTTTCCCCTTAAAAGATTTTGGTTTGTTTTTCAGTTGGGTTGTACAGGTTATAGGCCACATTAAAGGTGGAAAAAAGTTTTGAAATGATTTATCTTGGTCTCATTTTTTTATATCACAAAAACCTGGCATTTGAACAAGGGTGTGTAGACTTTTTATATCCACTGTACTGTCAGGTTTCACCAGGCAAAGACCCAAATGCAACACAGATGGAGACACAGTTTGTGAACACTTATCTTTATTACAAATAATTAATAATAGAGAGGTAGTGCAGCAGGGAATCTGGCAATGCTGCGGGGAGAAGCAGAGACAAGGGATTAATATGCGGATTATTAGTTAATGGCCGTTTATATTGGTTCTTGCTTACAGCCTCATCAATGGGGACGGTGTGGAAATTCCTCCAAACTGGGAGACTGGTTGGCAGGGGTGAGGCATCCAAGATGCACTTGGAGAAGAACTGCTTGGAGAAGAGAGGAGTAGGCTGGCCAGGCCTGGGAGAAGGGGACAAAGGAGTCAGGACAGTGAACACAATGTTGGTAAGTCGACTTATGTGGTTGAGGGGAGAAGTGAGGGAAGAAATGAACAATCCAACGGTCCAAATCCAAGTGTCCAAATCCAAACCAAGGGTCATAGCATGGCAGAAAGGCATGGCAAACAAAGTCCAAAACATCAGGCAGGCAGCAGGGTCTAAAGGGAGCAGAAGGTCAAAACACAGCAGGCAGAGTAAGTGTAGCAAACAGGCAAAAGCGTGATCAGGCTGAAAGTCGACGCGACCAGGCAGAGTTATGGGAGAATCTCTCTTATAAAGGGTAACCCAAATTGGCAGCAGGTGTGATTGGGACTGCAGGGGAGTGCCAATTAAGGAGAGAGGGAGAAATGCTCAGACCAGACAGAACCCTTACATGTACAGGACATACAGGAAAATTGAAATGCCATTTCTCTCTCTCTTAGTGGTGTGCGTAATATATAAGAAATGAAGGAACAAGGATGAAAAACAACAAAAGTAGTCTATGTACAGTAATGCTACCTGTAGTGCAAATCAAGATAAAAGATAAAACCCAGCAATTCCGTAGTGCAAATAAAGATAAACGATAAAACCCAGCAATCCTATATACAGAAAAATTGGAGCCGTAATACCCGTAATTGCAAGTTCAATGCGGTAGTGTAGGTGCAGACAATGACAGATGGGACTGATCAATATTGCAATTACAGACAGCAGCAGGTATGGCATTTGTGAAAATGGTTGCAGTAAGGTGCAGAGACATACATGTTGATGTGGCAAGTCTCTCTGTGCAAACAGCTGAGGTAGTTATTGTGTATGAGTGTGTTACGGTCCAGGGGGGGGAAGGGGGGGTGGGCAGAGTTCAGGGTCCTGATGGCCTGATGAACAACGCTCTTTAGCAGTCTTGTGGAGTGGGCCCGGAGGTTCCGGTACCTTTTTCCTGACGGCAAAGGGCTGAAGAGGGAGTGTGAGGGGTGGGAGGTGTCGCCTGCAATGTTGATGGCTCTGCGGGTGAGGCGGTTGTGGTAAATGTCTGAAAGGTGGGCAGAGGGGCACCAATGATCTTGCTGGCCTCTTTCACTGTGCGTTGTAGTGTGTTCCGGCAGGAGGTGGTACAGCTTCTGTACCACACCATGATGCAGCTGGTGAAGATGGTCTCAATGGTGCCCTGGTAGAATGAGCACATGATGGAGGGTGGGACTCATGCTCTTCTCAGTTTGTGGAGAAAATAGAGGCGAGTTTGAGCCTTCTTGGCCAGTGATGTGGTGTTGGTGGACCAGGAGTGGTCCTCAGAGATGTGCATCCCCAGGAACTTGGTGCTGCTCACCCTCTCCACAGGTGCTCCGTCGATGATCAGAGGGGGATGCTGTGTGTGTCCTCTCCTGAAGTTGACCACAATCTCCTTAGTTTTTCCCATGTTCAGGAAGAGGTTATTGTCTTTACACCACTGGACCAGTTGGCTCACCTCATTTCTGTAGTTGGCCTTATCATTGTTTGTGATGAGGCCCACCACCGTTGTGTCATCTGCAAACTTGATGATGTGGTTGGTGCTGTAGGCTGGTATGCAGTCATGGGTCAGCAGGGTGAAGAGCAGCAGGCTGAGCACGCACCCTTGTGGGGCCCCTGTGCTCAGTGTGATGGTCTTGGAGGTGTTGCTACCAACCCACACATTCTGTGGCCTCCCTGTGAGAAAGTCCAGCACTCAGTTACAGAGGAAGCTTTTGGGTCCCAGGTATCTGAGTTTTTGTATTAGCTGCTGGGGGATGATTTTATTGAATGCTGAACTGAAGTCCAAGAACAGCATTAGCACGTAGGAGTTCTCTGAGTCCAGGTGGGTGAGGGCTAGATGGAGAGCAGCAGCGATGGCATCTTCTGTGGATCTGTTTGACCTGTTTGCAAACTGAGATGGGTCGTGGGAGGGAGGGAGGATGAACTTGATGTTCTGTATGACCAGCCACTCGAAGCACTTCATTATGATAGAGGTCAGTGCTACAGGCCGGTAATCATTGTAGCTGAATGGGACAGGCTTCTTTTGGACTGGTATTATGGTAGCAGTTTTGAAACACATGGGGACAACAGCTTGACCAAGGAGTTGTTGAAGATGTCGGCCAGGACATTCTTGAGCTCCTCCGCACAGTCCTTCAGAACGCGACCTGGTATGTTGTTTGGTCCAGCTGCCTTGTGTGGGTTGATTCTGGAGAGGGTCCCCTTCATGCTAGATGGATCCAGACTTATAGCCTGCTCATCTGGGGGAGGAGTGGTCTTCTGTGCTGATGTGCTGTTTGTGCTTCAAAGCGGCCAAAGGAGTCGTTTAAGTTGTTAAGCAGTGTGATGCCACTCGCACAGGTCTGAGGTGGAGGTTTGTAGTTGATGAGGGTCTGTATGCCACACCAGAGAGAATGTGCATCTCTGGTGTTGCTGAAATAGCTGGATATTTTCTTGCTGTACTGTTGTTTTGCCTCCTTGATACCACGGGAATGGTTGGCCCTAGCTGTTGTTAGTCCTGCAGTGTCATTGGCCCTGAAGGCTGCGTCCCAAGCCCTCAGGAGTCTGTGGACCTCTGCTGTCATCCATGGCGTCTGGCTAGCACGAACAGTGACGGTTTTGCAGTGAGTGACATCATCAATACATTTAGCCATATACGCTACAACAACCTCAGTGTACTTCTCTATGTTTCTGTGACCATTGTGAGTGGCTGCATGCTTGAAAGTGTCCAGTCTGTAGTGCTGAAGCAGTCTTTCAGAGCATCTGAGGCCCCTTCTGGCCACACACATACCTGCTTTTTTGTTGGTCTGATGGCTTTCACTCTGGGTCTGTATACAGGCCTTAGCAAGATGGTGATGTGATCAGAGAGACCCAGGTGGGGGAGGGGGAGGCTCTGTATGCTTTCTTATGAGTTATGTACACCAGGTCCGGCAAGGTGTCTCTTATTGGAAAGTCCACATGTTGGTGTGGTTTTGGTAGGAAGGCCTTTAAATCTGCATGGTTGAAGTCTCCTGCTGTGATGAGGAATCCGTCTGGATGTGCTGTTTGTGTCTCACTGATGGCCTGATAGAGTTCATTTAGTGCCTCTCTTCTCTTGCCAATGGCAGTGGGTGGGACATGCACAGCGACTAGCAGGATTGATGTAATTTCCCTCGGTAAGTAGAAGGATCGGCACTTGATGATCATAAATTCCACCAACACAGAACAGTGTTTGTGCACAACAGTCACATCTTGACACCAAGTGTTACTGATGTAAACACACACCCCTCCTCTGCAGGTCTTCCCTCCTGCCAGGAACACCCGATCAGCACGATAGCATGTTAGCCCCGCTAACTAAATAGCAGAGTCCGGGAGTCCTACTCTGTATAATTTCTATCAACCAGACAGGGTTTATTAAAGGTAGATATGTGTTTTGTAACATCAGATGACTGCTAAACATTATTTATAACACTACCACATGCAAAATTTCAGAAGTGGTTATATCAATGGACACTGAGAAGGCTTTTGACTGTGTTGAATGGGGGCATCTGTTTTAGGAGTTGAAAAAAATTTTGACTTCTCCAAAAAAGTGACCTGGTTTCTCTATTTTGCATCCAAAACGTCAGTCAGAACAAATGACAAACTCTGAATACTTCGTTCTTTAATGATCAACCAGGCAAGGCTGCCCACCTAGCCCTATCCTCTGCACCTGCCATAGAGCCTTTAGCAAGAGCATTAAGATATGATTCTAAAAACTGTGGCATAGTCAGAAATAATAGGGAGTAGGGGTGTGTCATATCATATCATTCATGATAACACCGGTATAAATTTTAATACTGGTGTAAACATGAATACTGTGATATTCTTGTGCTGCGCACAAGAAGGGGATGAGCAGACTCTACTTCCTGAGGAAGCTGAGATCCTCCAACGTGTGTAGCAGGATGCTGGAGCTTTTCTACCAGACCGTTGTCGCCAGCGCCATCTTCTTTGCTGCAGCACGGTGGTGTAGTGGTTAGCACTGTTGCCTTACAGCTAGAAGGTTCCTGGTTCGAATCCCCAGGCTGGCAGGGGTTGGAACCTTTCTGTATGGAGTTTGCATGTTCTCCCTGTGCTGCGTGGGTTTACTCCGGGGGCTCCAGTTTCCTCCCACAATCCAAAGACATGCATGTTAGGTTATTTGGTTATTCTAAATTGTCCCTAGATATCCGTTTCCTATAGGCCCTTAGAATAGAGGGTTAGTACTAGTGAAAGCGCTTTGAGTGGTCTTTGTGACTAGAAAAGCGCTATATAAGTGCAGGTTAGTTAGTTAGTTAGCTGTCTGTTGAGGTAGCAGTATCAGGGCCAGAGACACCAACAGACTTGACAAGATTATCAAGAGGGCTGGCTCTGTAATTGGTCTCAGACTGGAGACCTTTGAGACAGTGGTGGAGAGGAGAACACTAAATAAACTGCAATCCATCATGGACAATCCTGATCACCCCCTCCACCACATACTGGACAGACAGCGAAGCACTTTCTCAAGTAGACTACTACAGCTTCGCTGTTGAATGGCCAGGTACAGGAAATCTTTCCTGCCGCATGCCATTTCAATGTACAATAACTCACTCTAATGTTGTATTATGGTCATAACAATGCTGCCACACTGCACCTTACAGTCTAACTCTGCTCCTGATAGTCCTTCATTGTGCAATGGGATGATTCATGCGTTTATATGGGTCATCATATATTAAGCTATGATGTATATAGGTTTTATAGTCGTGTTAGTTTTAATTTTCATGGGTAATCCCTTTGTCTGTCATGCGTGTGTTTCTGTCGTTTGGTTCTCTACTGTCATCCTGCTGTTACACTAATTTCCCAGTTTGGGATCAATAAAGTATATCTGTCTATCTGTCTATCTATATTTGGGGTCTACTGCATGATGACATCATATCATTACACTGTGTCCACCCAGATTGCGAAAGGTCTTACTTCAGCATCCTAAATCATCATGGGGCATGGCATTGCAGCTAATCTAATAGCATTATAGTATTGGATGAGCCCTACTACTCTACCAAGAGTAGTTACTCTTGGAAAGCACAGAATGCAAGCCAACTTCATCATCAGCTATTTTACATTCACCCCTTTTTTTCAGGGTTACATTAATGTTATTGTCAAATCCTCTTTGAAAATCTGGAAACGGTTCAAGAAACAATTGAAGTTACAGTCCCTACCCATATCAATTCCACTCCAAGCTAATCATTTATTCCCACCACTGACCACGGACAATATGGTCTGACCTGGGTCTCAGGACATTAAAAGACTTGCATGTTGATGGAACCTTTATGTCTTTTTGTGAGCTTGTCAAAAAATTTTCAATCCTCCCAAACCAATTCTTCCATTATCTAGCCTATCTAGTATGTGTGTGTGTGTGTGTGTGTGTGAGACTGTTGCAGGCAATGTAGGCCTGCTCAGGCTGTGGAGGAAGTGACATTCACCCAGCAAATGGTGAATATACCATCAAAATAATTTTGGAAACTTTATTTTGAGGTGAAAATCTTCCATAATGTTGCTTTAACTGAAAATGTTATTCACTAAACAGTGCAGTCAGTGACACTGTTCACTGGGCACTGTTCACAATGGAGCGGTCATCAGCGTGGGATGTGGCCAAAGACATCCACTTCTATGCCTTTCTGTAACACTTCCAGTATCTCTGTATCTCTGA
This sequence comes from Pholidichthys leucotaenia, assembly GCA_020510985.1. Classification (NCBI taxonomy): domain Eukaryota; kingdom Metazoa; phylum Chordata; class Actinopteri; order Cichliformes; family Pholidichthyidae; genus Pholidichthys; species Pholidichthys leucotaenia. The sequence goes on from CM035839.1 coordinate 208,535,104, forward strand.
TGCAACCTGCTGATGACACTCTTAAGCTCAGTGGCCACTTCCCTCTGAGAACATCCTGTTTGAAGCCTTGCAATGGCAAGGTTAAGTTAATCCCTTCCACAGCATGTGGGACACCATGAGGTGTATGGGGCTGCGCCTCTCTCTGTTTCACTGACCCTAGGCCACACAGCTACTGTAAGTAGTGAAAGCTACAGTGGGTGGGGGGGGAGTCAGTCCTCTGGTAGCGCTGTGTGTTAATAGCGAGGTACTGTTGATCAATTTTTAGGTGTCGTCTTGGTCTCATGATGTCAAAATGTGAACAGCATGATGAAGAGAACTATTTAAATACTAATTCTATGTGAATAGGAAAATTTATTGGTCGATTCATGGATCAAACACCTGTTGTAAATTTTGCCATTAAGAACCTTGTTAGACAACAACAAGTTATGCAAAAAGTACCGAAACATTGAACAGTTGGACATGTGCATTCAAAAGGTTAGAGATGGTCAAATTAAGTTCACCTGTAAAGGTTATAGTGCATTTAGGTGCATCCTGAAATTTCACCCGAAAGCCAAATATCCCTAACTTTTTGTGGGTAAGGTATGTGTATACTATGTGAATAAAAAGAGAGTAAAACACAGGAGTGAAATAATATAAACTATCCAGTTTCCTCAATTAGGTTTAAGTCGGAACTTCATACTATACAAGGACCTTTGATGACGCAAGTGGGGGAAAATGGATGCAGGTTTAGATCATTTTTATTCACGTCTTTCTGACAAGGACAAACACAACTTTCCTGAAGACAAAAATATATTCATTTTATAGTGTATATTCCTCGCTGGTCTCACAAAAATGTCAGTCATACTGGATATTTGCACAAGTTGGTGAAGTTCCTATTGTTGCTGTGTTACATGATACTGTAAATCCAGTGAGAGCAAAATACTAGAAACAGAAGTCCTTATCACAGTTCAGTGAGAGAGCTGAGAGAGGAACTCGGTGACAAGCGTCAGAGTCTGGGGCAGCAGGCTGATAAATTCAGAGGGGTTCCCTATCCAGGCATGTCATCAATATTGAATGTTCACTCTGAGTGGGAAAAAAGCAAGAGGAAAGGAATTCATCAGTCACATAGACACATATTTTGCTATGTTGGAACAAGTTAATACACATTTTAATATCATGACCAATAACAGGCCACGGGCTAAAATCTGTAGGTTGTCACATACTGTAGTTTCAACATTCAGGGGGCAGATTTTTTTTTTTTTCATAAAGCAAATAGCTATCTGAAAAAAATAATTCTTAAATTTCCCCATGTTTCCATAATAAAGCACTTTAAATTTCAGCTCTAGTTTTGTACTTTTGCCTTCAGAATTGTCATCCTGCAATCAATGAGAGATTCCTTGCAGGTGACTTTGCTGTGCAGAGACAAAGATGAGAATTCTCTCAAACTGTATGTGACATGGCAATGGAACAAACTTGCAGCAGAAGCTGGGGAGATGACAGGTTTCGCTTCTTAGTACCCATCATGGTGCTGCTATCATGAAAGAGTGCAAATGGATGACTGGAAAGGATGAGCAAAACCCGTCCTGGAAAGACTTGAAACTACAATGCTGAAACTATCCAGTCAACGGTGAATCCATCTGAATTCAAGGGTGAAGACTTAAGCAACATTTCATCTGACTGTGTAGCTCCACAGAAGAACAACAAGTAACTGAGGCATGTACAATAGGGAAGAAAAATGCCAGTGCCTTTGTAAAAGAAAGGCTAAAAGGCTGGTAGGAGACAGCAAAAATCTTTGATCTAATCAAAACAAACAAACTTAACATTTTTGCAACATCAGACAAAAGTGGAAGGTCAAAAAAAAGTGGAAAATGAGGCATCGAGGGCCAGTAGCAATATGTTCAGCTGTCTTTTAATCACTGGGAAAAACAGAAACACTGACCTTAAGCAGCTTTTATCTTACATCAATCTTACTTTCTCTTGGCACCAGTGATGGAATACTGAAAAACACCAAAGTCCAAGTTAATGCATGAACTGGAGAAAGGTGTAGATGCCGTAGCACAGACTGAAGCCAACTGTGACCTGATTATTGATGGGATGGCCTTCACTCAGCAGTGTCAGAAGGTGCCTGGTGCATGGAGTCTTAGCCTCCAAACTGTTGGGTGATTTGCTTAAAAAAGCTTCTTATTACAACTGTACTCAAGTGAGTTTCATCTGTGATTGTTACCCTGAACATTCCATAACAAATATGAATGGAATCACCATGCAAAAAGTGGAAGTCAGCATGTTCACATTACAAGATCAAGAGCAGAAGACCCCAAAACAATTCAAAAGATACCTTGTAAATAGTAAACACAACGATTGTCTAATGGAATTCCTTTTTCATTGTTGGTCAAAGTGTGATCCTTCACTGTTGGAGTGAAGGACAGTGGTTGTCATGATCCTGGGCATGAGCGGGTGCCATGCCCAGTCTTCAGTTTAAGTTTAGTCTTTTTCTGTCTGTTTGTTTCTTTGTTTATCCTGTCTAGTTATTGTGTCTTTTTGTACTTGTAGTATTGTTTACACTTTGGGGTTGTGTTGTTGTTGTATCATTATGGTTTCCAGTTTGTGTTTTATTTTGACAGCGCTGTGCAGCTTCCGGCTGTCAAACTGGTTCGTGGGCTGCACAACTGTGATTGATTCTGTTTCTTTCTCCACTCATGTATCCACACCTGTTACTCATTATGGAATGGTATTTAAGGGCATGACAACCTTTTCCTGTTGTCATGCCCTACTGAGACGTCGTCAGATGAACATTGTTAATTTGAGTGCTTTGTCGGCCCTTGCCGTTGAGGTGATTGCGTGAGCTCCGACCAGATAATTTGTCCTCTCCCTAAACTCCTGCAGCCGTGAGCACCGCTGCTCTTCGGGTGTGCTCCAGCTGCATTTGTCTCTGTTTCCCCGGCGTCTCCGAGTGCCTCAGCCATCATTCCCCCAGGCTGTTCTGCTCCCCCTGGTCACGAGCTCCGCTCTCCTCCGGCATGAGTGTTTCCCCTTTAATTTATTAGTGTTGTGTTGCTTGTCATGTGCGGCTTTACGTTAATAAATGTTATAAACTCACAAAGTTTGGTGTTTTGTACTGCCCGTGAAACGGGCGATTCATGACAGTGGTGGTCTCCCATGGGAAAGAATGCCACTCTTTCACTAATGATGACAGTGTCCACGCAGTCAAGGAAGTACCAGAACTATTTTCTGATCATGACGAAGCAGATACCAGGTTTGTTTTCCATGCAGACAAGGCAGTGGAGGTTTTAAGCATAGTAGTCATTGTGACTCCAGGTACAGATATAATTATACCGTCATTGGCCAAATCCCATGATTTTCATGATTTTGTCTTGCTTTTCATGACAGGAACAGGCAATAAGAAGAGAATCAGAAATATCAGTGATCTTGGAAGGAAATTTGGGAAGGATTTGTGTCATCCCATACTTGGTTTGCTTGTCTTCACTGGATGTGAAAAGTATACAGTAAGTGCTTTCAAAGGAAAAGGAGGGACTAGGGAACTGGTGAGTCTGAAGCATTTTGTGCAGAATTTAAGGCACTTGGACTTTCCTGGCAAGTTCCAAATGATATTCCAGCAGCTATGGAAAAGTTTATTTGTACTTGTTATGGACAGGAAGAGATTGCAGATGTCAACACTGCACGGTGTAACCTTATTCGGCAAACAAGCTCTGATGACACTCTGCCTCCAAACTGGGACTGCCTAAAGCAACATATGGCCAGGGCAATCTATCAAAGCACACTGTACCACAGATGTCTTGAGCATTTTATCAGTCCTTCTACCCCAGAGGGTCATGGATGGAAAATACAAGATGGAGAACTAGTGGGTAAATGGATGACAGATTCTCCTGCACCAGAAGAAGTCCTGAAATCCGTACTTTGCAAATGCAAAAACATGGGTGCAAAGGTGCTTGTTCATGTGCTAAAGCTGCTGTGCTTCCATGCACAGACTTGTGTCAGTGTAACCAGGCCATGTGTGAAAATCAGGCATCCGATCAGGATGAGATTGATGTTGCATGAATATGATGAAGATAAAAGGTACATTGGATATGCATTTGTAATTAAAAAAATGAGGAATAATAAAAGATTTCTGCCCTCCCCACATCAAATACTCCTAAAATCCAAATTCCTTGCTTCAGTTAAAGATGTGTTTTGCAAAGTATACTGCTTTTTCCTTAGATGGGTTTTTCTGAATTATATTTTACCATGTTTTAGTCAAAAATGATACATTTTCACTAAATTTCTTTGTTACGTATGGTTCCAATTTCATGCTGGTACACTGATTTTGCTTATTTAATATACTTGCCTGGGCTACCTTCAGAAATTTTTAAAACCTTTATTTATACAGGGAAAGGTCCATTGAGAGGCAACCTCTCTTTTTCAAGGACACTCTGTTCACAATCACACAGTTACACATTCACACCTGGAAGCTGCCCAGTACCACAGACTGACCTGTGGCCACTGAGCAGCTCCAAAATATTTGTCAGGGCTACCTTCAGCATTTTAAGTAAAATAATATGGACTAGGGCTGTGCGATATGGCAAAAAAAATTGCATCACGATATAAGTCATATCATGATAACAATATATATCAGTATCAGTAGTATACATTTTCTGTAAATTCTACAGTTTAGATAATCATATAAAAAGGAACATCTCTTTTTTTTACATGTACCACTTTCCCTTTATAATTTTACAGTGTTATAAAATAGTTTTGTAATCTACATTTGAGACTTGATTCTCATAAATTTCAACTTTTTCTTCTAAATTATACATGAATAAAAAGTAAACATCAATAAGCTAAACAGTTTCTGAGCCAGAGGAGAATAGCAAAAAAACAAACAAAAAAAAACACAACATAAATAAATGTCTGAAAATGAGAAAATTACCCATCGCTGCCAGCTACAGAAATAAATTAGCTGCTTGTTTAAATCATTCATTCATTCATCTTCTTCCGCTTAATCCTTTTTGGGTCGCGGGGGGGCTGGAGCCTATCCCAGCATCTTTGGGTGAGAGGCAGGGTACACCCTGGACAGATCGCCGGTCCATCGCAGGGCCAACACAGAGAGACAGACAACCATTCACTCTCACAGTCATACCTAAGGACAATTTAGAATCCCCAGTTTTGATGCCAATTAACCTAACTTGCATGTTTTTGGCATGTGGGAGGAAACCGGAGAAATCCCGGAGTAAACCCACGCAGACACGGGGAGACCATGCTAAATCAATGAAAATTTAAGTGTAAACCTGCAGCCTAAAGCCTGCCATTCTGGCCTGATTTAACCTATTTGCTTCTTAGTAAAAATATTTGAGATCGGTCATGATCTGAAAATCAAAGACATGAAAAGTAATGTAATAACATACTGTACATGTGATGATAATGAATAAAGTTAAAGTCACTACTTGACTAATTAAAATGATTAGAAATCAAATAAATTACATGAAGAGCCAACTTGTTCCTCCGACCCATTTTAATGTATTTATTATTTATTTTGCATGCATGTCCCACCATCATGCACTTCTGCAGCTTTAATAAAAAAACATTTCAGACAAAATTAAGAAACTCAGCAGTAATTTAATAAAAAAGCAAACAAAAACAAAAAAAAAACCAGTGGTCTGCTACATGTTTCCAGTTAGCAGAGCTTAGCATCATCATTTAGCATTTTATAATTAGACATGGTGTTAACGTTATTTACCTCCTATTAAAACAAGGTTAGCGAACTATCCTCTCTGACGCAACATGATGAAAAACGGTCCCACATCCCTGGCAAACAGGAGTAGCAGCTATCTGAACCGGTAGCTTGGAGTTAGCATTAGCATCCACCGGACTGAAGCCTAGCCACCCACCACACCTGTTCCGCTGTGTGCAGTCATGCACTGTGGGGAAGAGACGAGGCGCTGACAAGTAGCGGTGAGATAGGAGCTTCACTGAATAAACGGGAGTATGTGCATTTTAAATACGATATAAACGGTGGCGTACTCTATGAAACAACAGACGTTTTTATATCGTCATCCAATATATATCGTCATATCGCACAGCCCTAATATGGACCTATGTAAAAGAATTTATGTAAAATGATCAATCATTTTTGGGGGGATTTTTTTAAACAAAGATACTCCAAAATATCTTGAATGCGCAACCTATATTGCGGGGAAATTGTACAGAATGTTAAACAAATATGTCTTCCTTGCAAATATGCAAGAAATAAGTTGCCCTTAGAATGCTGCAATGAATTTAATATATAAGCACATTAATCAATTCTTCCCATGGCTTACGAGTATGGTTGGAAAAAAAAAGTCCATTCTGCTATGATTAGTTTATGTGACCAGGTCAGCATTAAAAGGATTACAATTCTTCACTTTTGAGTTTGCCTTAAAACTGCTGACAGTTCATTAGCTTAAGTTAGCACAAAAGACATGGGAAACTGCTAGCTTAGTTTTATCAAACGTAAGAAAATGTTTGTAACCTTTGTCACCAATTAATGTATTATATCTTTTATGCTTATTCCACATATCAAAAAACAAACAGTGTATTATTAGTGTGTGTGTGTGTGTGTGTGTGTGTGTGTGTGTGTGTGCGCACAGAAATGCTGCTTCAAAATGACAGAGCATGAATGCATCAGTACACAAAAATAGTATTATAAGAAAATTTTCGACATATTGTGTTACCCTACAAGAAAGTGAATACTTTATAGGTCCTTTCATCATTTATTCTGTTGTAATTCATGTGATACTTGACTTGTGTTTTTCCATCCATCCATCTTCTACTGCTTTTCTAGGGATCTGGATCATGGGGGCATCAGTCCGGGCAGAGCAGCCCAGACTTCTGCCTGGTTCACATAGCACCATGATCCCCATGAGCCCTCCTGCAGGTGGTGGGCCCACTGGAGGGTGGACCATGTGGCTCCTTCAGGTACACTAGGTTTTTGATGTAACATTTTTCATGGAGATCCACTGGTCCTTCACCCAGGACCAGTTTGCCTTGGGAGACCCTATTAGGGGCAAGTTGCCACCGACAACATAGCTCCTGGGATCATTCGGGCACTCAAACCCCTCCACCACGATAAGGTGGTGATCCACAGAGGGGTACTTGTTTTTTCATGGTTGAAAAATCAAGTTAAGTTTAGCTTGTAAGAAGCCACAACCTTGTCTGAGGCTACTGAACAGAGAAGAAACATCAGTCGTGTCAAGGCCATGAAAGCTTGAATGAATCAGCTGCTCTGTTTTTTGTTCAAGCATTTGCCAGAGGGCAATATAAATTCTGTATACACACTGACTGATTCAATCAATCCCGTCTTCCTGAATATAGGGAATTCAAGCAGTCAGGCAGATAGTTTCAGAGGTTTCTTTGCAAAGTACAGTGAAAAAAAGACTATGAGATGCAACAGAAAAGTGACACTGTCTGACTACGGCAAGGGGAATGTCTCTACCAAGCCTAGAAAAACTGAAAGTTCAGCTTGTAGAATACCCCAGAAAATCAGCAGCAGCCATCAGAGCAGTTTTATACAATTTAAAGCAGCATGTGTACACTGAAAAACAAGCAACAGAAGATGAAGCCATCTCTATTGTTTATCAGTCCATGCAGCCAATCATGTACAGTAGAACAAAATTACGTTTCTCCTGTCTACAATGTTAATCACATGTAGAATCAGAGGGGCTGCTGCCATGCAAGGCGCCACCACAAACAACTTCTCCTTGCCCCATTCTATTACGCTGAGCCCCAAGCTAGAAGGCGGGAAGTACCATTTTTATATGGTCTTTGGTATGACCCAGCCGGGACTTGAACCCCCAACCTCCTGGTTGTGGGGTGGATGCTCTATCAACTAGACCACTAGGTTGTCCGCATGATTATTAGAAGGTAAAGATCAACTGGGGATATACTCAACCATTCTGCATGACAAAGCTTGACTGCAGTTCTGAAATAGCTAAGATTACTTTTGTTAAAGCCAGAACACAGTGCTGTCATGTGTAATTATGGGGCATGTGTGTTATAAAGGCAGACAATGGTATACTAACACATAGGCAGCAAGTCTGCCGTTTGTGACACCTGCACTTGTGATCAGGACAGAGCAGCTTCACAAATACCAACTAAACAACACCTAAATCAGACATTTTCAATTTTCTTTGCTTTTATGCTGCTCTAAAAAATAATTTAAAAAAAACCCTCAATGCTTATTGTCTGAACAAATCATTTTGAAAAAGGTATCATTCTCACCTGAGAGTCTGATATGGACACATGTTTAGACTCCACTGTGGGCCTGCGAACGACACGTGGGGAAACGTGAGTGTGGCCTCCTCCAGAGCCCGAGGACCGGTATGTGCCCCTCTCCTGCAGTGACAGCTTCCTCCCTGCCAGGTGCGGCCGCGGCGGATGAGCCCTCTTCTCCTGACCCTCTCCCTGCCGGGCCCCCCCATTCCTGGCTACAATGGCAGGCTGGCTGCCCGAGTCTTTTGCTGTCAGGGAGGCCATCCTGTCAGTGAGACTGCCGGTCTGTGTGGACAAGTTTGGGTCCAGTCTCTCACAGCCAGGGTCGCTGCTCATAGCCATGGTGGCCAAGGAGGAGGGAGCGGTGCAGGAGCAGGTGGCTGGGGGAGTACTGGGCAATGCCGTCCAGCATCAATGTAGCTGAGCCAGCCTGTGATGATGACAGAGGGGAAGAGATGGTCAGCTCAGGGAGGATTCATGGAACAACAATTCCTGCACTAACTGACAGTGAATCTCCTCAGTTTATTTTGAAGGTTCATTTGCTGATTATATTTTATATTTTCTCACTTTCTTGCATAAACTGTAGAGGGGCCGATGAAAAGTCTCAAAAACTGTATTCGATTCTTGCAGTATCCTGTTTTAAATGAGCATTCTTATTACCATTCATTAAAAAAAATGAGCACAGGAAATTCTCAAACAAAAAATGTTTGAAGTGTCAGCAATGATGAAAGAGCACTTCTCCTTTGCCAAAATAATCTCATATCAATACAATGTTGCTGATTAAACCTGGGTTGACCTAATATGGCATCACACCTGTATTGAACAGCTCTTTAAAATACAAACGTCTGATTTTTTTTTTTTTAGTCTTGGTAAAAGAAAGACATGATTTTCAGTGCAGACACCATAATTTGAAGCTCTATAAAACCCACCTTCAACTGACACTCCAAACAGAGGCCAGTGCACTATGATTACAGATCTGCATCACTGATTTAATCAGGATCATAGGGTCATAGACAGCAACACTTTGATATTTCCCCATCAGAATGGATTTTTTTTCCCTTTTTTCCTGTTTTTCTTTTTTTTTTCCTTCAGAATGGATTTTAAATGAAGAAGAAGCCATCTCTGTTGTCATTCAGTCCATACAGCCAATCATGTACAGTAGAACAAAGTTATGTTTCTCCTATCTACAATGTTAATCACATGTAGAATCATCGGGGTCGCTGCCATGCAAGGCACCACCACAAACAACTTCTCCTTCCCCCATTCTATTATGCTGAGCACCAAGCTAGAAGGCAGGAAGTACCACTTTTATATGGTCTTTGGCATGACCTGGCCGGGACTGGAGCCCCCAACCTCCCGGTTGTGGGGCGAATTCTCTATCAACTAGGTGGTGAAGCCTCAAAATGTGTCAGATTTTCAATCCATTTTAAGGTAACTGAAGGTTTAAGAGTTACAGCCACTCTTACATGTCTCCATCTTTACAGACTCACTTCACATTATAAAATGGTTTCTCATTTAATGTGCTTTACCAACTGGTTGCTCCTTGTTTATTGGTCTTAGTGCCTTCAGTTTCATTTTTAGTGCTTGAAAAGCATGCTTTAGTAGGTTGAGGTCAAGTAGTGAGGTCAAGACTATGCCATTTCTTTGTATTAAGAAGTACTTAATACAAAGTATTAAGTACTTTGTATTACCAAATACAGACCACAGAAGAGACCACCCACCTGGTGGTCTCTTCTTCGCTAAGGGGGTCACCATCATGCCCAAAGACTTCCAGCTGGCCCGCTGCATCCGCGGAGAGAGAGCTTAGACTTTCTGCTGCACATTCACCAGCCATAATGCTCTGCACTGTGTGTCTATATATATACATTTATAGTAATATGGACATATGTTTGCTAGATGTTGTTTTTTCTTGCCTTCTGATTGTTGCTCTGAGTGTTGCTGTCCCTGTGCTGTTGCAATCCTGGAATTTCCCCATTGTGGGACTAATAAAGGCTTATCTTATCTTACTTTGGCTGCTTTTTATGTGTTTAGTGTCATTATGTGCTGAGAAGTGCCATTTTGATCAATGTTGGACTGAATATGAGTGGACAACACAGCTCCTCACACTCTGGAATTCGATCTGCCTAAGCTTTAAATAGCTTATTTGGGATGACCCATTCACACTCCAAAACAATGTAAAAAAAAAAAAAAAAAGACTACTGTATACTGCTAGTCATGCTGTTGATAACTCATATTGTAATTCATTCATGCTGTTGATAATGTGTGATGTGTGTATGTGAATAAACTAAACTAAACCTGCCAACTCAGTCAACAGTAATCTCATCAGCAGTGGCCATAAGGCCCGCTCGAGTGTGTTATGCAAGACTCTGCACACCACTGGGTGTAAGATGTCTCGCCTGCAAGAACCGTGACCCAGTGGGGCCTGAGGAAGCCCCTCAAGAGTTCACCCAACACCCCAACAGATCAGTGCAATAACCTACACTCCATGATGCTCTCTGATAGGAGATACAGAAGCCACACATCATAGAAGCAGCAGCAGTTGAATGCCTGAGTTACACTCATTATGTTGGTGTGGCACATGCAATGACCAACAAAGACCCAACAACTTACAGTATACAGTGAGGCCCTTGAACTGTTGCTGTATTCTCCTAGATAAAAGCTGTTGTTCTAGAATAGCAATAGCAGAAGAAGTCAAAAATTATTCTCAAACGACTTTGGTTTTCAAACATGTAGAAATGTCCTTCTGACCTAATTCAAACCTGATATTTCTTTTCCTCAGTGATTCCAGTTGTTTTATATCTATTCTATAGTAAACAAAGCACTCATACTTTGGCACCATGCTTTATAAAAGATGAATGCAGTGTATCAGTCCACACAGATAAAGATGTCACACACTGCTCGAAATTAAAATATTTACAGAAAACAGGGAAAGGCGCACAAACTCATGGCAGAAATTTGAAGCCATACCTTTTGAGATAGGATATATCTAACAAATTCAAATTTTAAACACATATTGTGGTAATTTCTGTAAATAGACTGTCCATTTGATGGTACCTAAAACTTAACTTACCTAAAGCTTTTTTTTTTTACCTAATTACACCATGTTATAAAATATTGACAGAAAGTTGCTCAGTCACGTTTAAGTGGGTATAAACTGAAGGACTGCACACCTGAATGTCCTTAAACAAGTGGGTTTCCTTCCGTTCAAACTGTTGGTAGAGGTTTAGTGTGTCATAATTCTTAAAAACATTATGCTGTCTAAACCTTCTGGCCTGAAACAACAACTGCAAACAGAGTACAAGGAGGGTTAAACAGCTGCTCATCTTACACAATTTAACATCCTGTGGCTGTTTATAAGAAATATTGATCTAAAACCCTGGAGAAATCTGGGAGGTATAAATTAATAAAGTAGTCAAAAGAGAAAATGTCATCTGTGTTGGTATGTGGGTGGCCTGGTACTCAGTTTAGTTACAACAGGCGCACTCATAAATTTCAATAAATGTCCTCATGATGAAATCCAACCCTTTTAGTGCAAAGCTAATTAAACTTTAAGCTCTTGGTCCCTGCAAAGACAAAATACAATGCAAGTACATAATGTTTGCAGCATACTGTATATCGAGACATTTAGAGGATTTGTTTATTAGGCTTTCGTCTTTCATTTATAATGAAAGTCTAGACATTGGCAGATTGCCAGAGACAGGGAATATCAAATCTTTCTTTAACATATCTGATTCAGAGATGCAAAGCAGGTGTAGCCCAGGCATTCAAGGAAAAGGGTACTCAGCTGACTAATCCTCAAAATGTATTTCTCACTGAAACAGAAGGAGCTGAGTTTTTTAAAATCCAGATGAGCCACCTGTGTCTGCATCATGGCCACAAAAAGACACAGAATGGAGAGAGCTAAACGCAAAGTCACTCCTGAGGTGCTCAGTAAATGGGTCATGTTTTGCTATTCCTGAAGTGTGTCAGGAAGGTAGAGGTAGTAAACTGGCTAATGCTGTGTTTCAACTCCACTACTGTCACATTCTGGAAGCATCCCCTCCCAGCTATAACTTTTCATTTTCTAATAGCTGGGGGTAAAAGGGAGGGGGTGTGGCAGCTATTTTTTCATCATCGTTGCATTTTTGAGGCACTATCATTGATTCTTATCCCTCATTTGAACACCACTCCTTTGTTTTTAGCAGTCCTCCTATATTTTGTATGTGTGTTTACAGGCCTCCCAAATACGGCTCATCTTTTATTTCTGATTTTTCATAGATTCTCTCCATTATTCACAGCAAATACAATCAGATTATTGTTTTAGGTGATTTTAACTTACGCATTCATAATGAATCAGACTCTTTTGTAGCTGGTTCTTTAAAATGTTCTTAACTGTATGAATTTCACCCAACATATCTCACAACCCCCCCATCTTAAAGGTCACTCTCTGGACCTAGTCGTCACCTCAGGCCTGTCAACACACATCACCTCTATTTTAGATTTAGCCATCTCTATTTTTTACTATCAATTGTTTTTAACAGAATGATGATTTTATCTCAGAACGCACCGTGAAGAGGCGCCATCTCACTGCTGAGGTGGCTGCTAAATTTATTGATTTTTTTTTAAGTGACATTCCTGCTGACTTTTTACCCTCGTCTTACGATTTTATTGTGAATGGTTTTAACACAAAATTGGAAACAGCACTTCACACAGTAGCTCCTTTTAAAACAAAAAAGCTTTCCACTAATCCAACCCCACCCTGGAGAACTGAAGAAATTAAATAACTAAAACAGAAATGTCGAGCTGCTGAAAGAAAATGGAGAAAAAACAAATTAGAAATTAACCTCCAAATTTAAAAAAAATTAACTTACCACCTACAATAAAGCAATAAAAGAAGCAAGACGGGCACATTTTTCCAGACTCATCAACAATTATCACAATAAACCAAAACCTCTTTTCAATAATTGATCAGTTAATAAACCTGGTTTTTAACATGTCTAGCAGGATGTCTACAAACTCCAGATGTGAGGAATCTGCGGCTCACTTCAGCAGTAAAATAGAAACTATAAGGTCTGCTATTAATCTATTACAACCAACTGCTTTTAATATAGCTGAACCTTTGTTTTTATGTGGGGAAACACTGGACAGTTTTGACCCGGTTGATGCTAAGGTGGTGGAGAAAGTTATCTCTCAGTTAAAACCAGCAACCTGTCTTTTAGATCCAATTCCTACATCAATTTTTAAACCCATTTGTAGCTTTTTTGTTGATGATGTCAACATTTCAAATTATTCTCTTCAGACAGGAGTTTTTCCTCGTGCTTTTAAGACGGCCTGTTCTTAAAAGAAATAATTTGGACACTGCAGTACTGAACAATTACAGACCAGTGTCCAACCTGCCATTTTAAAGTAAAATTTTAGAGAAAGTAGTTTTTATCCAGTTAAATGATTTTATGAAAACTCGTGATTTATATGAAACATTTCAGTCTGGTTTTCGGTCAAATCACAGTACTGAGACAGCCCTGATCAAAATTTTAAATAATCTTAGAATTAACATGGACAAGAGCATGCTCTCGGTCCTGGTCTTACTGGATTTAAGCACAGCATTTGACACAGTAGACCATGATATTCTTTTAAACAGACTGTGTAATATGATCGGCCTCTCATGCACTGTTTTTAGCTCGTTTAAATCCTACCTCACCGGCAGAAAATTTTATGTCACCCTGGGTGAAGACTCTTCATCAAAGAGATACAACATGGATTATGGTGTTCCTCAAGGTTCGATTTTAGGTCCCATTCTTTTTAATTTGTACATGTTGCCACTAGGCAATGTCATCAGGAGACACAGAATTAGTTTCCACAGTTATATTGATGATACCCAGCTTTACATTTTCATCTCTCCTGATGACCCAGCACCAGTTGATGTCCTTATTAACTGCATTTTAGACATTAAGTCCTGGATGGCAAAGAATTTCCTACAGCTGAACCAGGACAAAACTGAAGTTTTAGTTATCGGTCCTGAAGCTCAGAGAGAGAAACTTTAACCAAGATTACAAACATTGTCTCTTATTCCATCAAAACAAGTTAAGAACCTGGCCATTATTTTTGACTCTGAGCTTAGTTTTATTCCACATGTTAATAATATTTTAAAAATTGGATTTTATCATCTAAAAAATATATAGCCAGAGTCCGTCCGTTTCTCTGTCAAGAAAACACAGAGACACTAATGCATGCTTTTATTTCCAGTCGTACTGATTATTGCAATGCTCTCCTTTCTGGTCTTCCTAAAAAGACGATCAGTAACTTACAACTATTACAGAATTCAGCAGCCCGTGTGCTGATGAAGACCTGAAAAAGGGAGCATATTACACCAGTTTTAGAATCGCTGCATTGGTCATTCTTATTGATCTGCTTTTACCATATCATCCCTCGCGGACCCCGAGGTCCTCTGGTACTGGCCTTTTAATGATACCTAAAGTTAAGACAAAAACCCATGGTGAGGCATCGTTCGAGTTTTTCCCACGTCTGTGGAATGGCCTGCCAGAGGACCTCAGGGCTGCAGAGAGCTTTGATGTTTTTAAAAGGAGGCTCAAGACCCACCTTTTTAGTTTAGCTTTTAACTAATCTCATCATTCATGCTTATATACTTATTTGGCTATTTATTTATTTATTTACTTACATATCTTTAGGTTTTTGTAGAATATTTCAATTCAGTTTTTCATTACAATGGGTGCATTTATTATTCCTTTAACCATTTTATTCTCTATTTCATTTATTTTTATTCATGATCTTACTCTGCTTCTTATTGTATTCTATTGTATTTTATCTTGTGGTTTTTTTTTTAGCCCTAGTGTTTCCTCATTGGGGGGACTCTCGGCACTGGGAGCTGTAATTGGCACTGGCGGTGGGGATGCTGCTGTGGTGGTGGCCCTGGCTTGGTGGGATGGGGGAGTTCAGTCACAGCCTGTTGGTTGTGGTGTGGACTCCTCTGTCTGCCTGGGCCGGGGTGGCTCCAGTGGCAGTGTCTCTGCAGCTGTGAGCTGAGACCGGCTCCTGGTGCTGACGGTCCCCCTATGATGGCGTGTCCTCACTGGTCCTCAGTCCTGTTTTAACTATGCCTATTATTACTTGTATGTGTGTGTGTGGGGGGGGGGGTGGAGCAGGGTGGGAGGAGGTGGGCTCTGGGGTGGGTTGGGGGTCAGGTGGATGGATGCCTTGGACAAGAGTGGGAATGGGGGGACAGGTGGGGCTTGGGAGGGCTCTCTTTGTCTTTTTATTGTTTTGTTTGTGTTTTATCTGGAATTGGTTTTAACTGTAAAGCACTTTGAGCTGCACTTTGTATGAAAGGTGCTATATAAATAAGTAAGTTTAAAGTTTTAAAGTTTAAAATTTGTGTTCTGAAATATCAATATCAATTTTATTTTTATTTTATTTTATATCAATTTTAATACTAAAAAAAGTCCAAATGTAGAAATATTGTGATAAATCTGTCAACATAACATGCAGTATATGTAGGGCATATACAGCGGTGTAAAAAAGTGTTTACCCCCTTTCTGATTTCTCATTTTTTTGTATGTTTGTCACACTTAAATGTTTCAGATCATCAAACAAATTTAAATATTAGACAAACATAACACAAGTAAACACAAAATGCAGCTTTTAAATGAAGGTGTTTATTATTAAGGAAAAAAAAAATCCAAACCTACATGGCCCTGTGTGAAAAAGTCATTGCCCCCCCCCCCCGTTAAAACATAAATTAACTGTGGTTTATCACATCTTTGGAAAGCTGAGCTCAATTTCTCTAGCCACATTTAGGCCTGATTACTGCCACACCTGTTCTCAATCAAGAAATCACTTTAATAGGACCTGCTTGACAAAGTGAAGTAGACCAAAAGATCCTCAAAAGCTAGACATCATGCTGCAAGCCAGAGAAATTCAGGAACAAATGAGAAACAAAATAATTGAGATCTATCAGTCTGGAAAAGGTTATAAAGCCATTTCTAAAGCTGTGGGACTCCAGCAAACCACAGTGAGAGCCATTATCCACAGATGGGGAAAACACAGAACAGTGGTGAACCTTCCCAGGAGTGGCCGGCCGACCAAAATTACCCTAAGAGCACAGTGACGACTCATCCACGAGGTCACAAAAGACCTCACAACAACATACAAAGAACTGCAGGCCTCACTTGCCTCAGTTAAGGTCAGTGTTCATGACTCCACCATAAGAAAGAGACTGGGCAAAAATGGCCTGCATGGTAGAGTTCCGAGACGAAAACCATTGCTGAGAAAAAGAACATAAAAGCTCGTCTCAGTTCTGCCAGAAAACATCTTGATGATCCCCAAGACTTTTAGGAAAATACTCTGTGGACTGATGAGACAAAAGTTGAATTTTTTGGAAGGTGTGTGTCCCATTACATCTGACGTGAAAGTAACACAGCATTTCAGAAAAGGAACATCATACCAACAGTAAAATATGGTGGTGGTAGTGTGATGGTCTGGAGCTGTTTTGCTGCTTCAGGACCTGGAAGACTTGCTGTGGTAAAGGGAACCATGAATTCTGCTGTCTACCAAAAAATCCTGAAGGAGAATGTCCGGCCATCTGATCGTGACCTCAAGCTGAAGCACACTTGGGTTCTGCAGCAGGACAATGATCCAAAACACACCAGCAAGTCCACCTCTGAATGACATAAGAAAAACAAAATGAAGACTTTGGAGTGGCCAAGTCAAAGTCCTGACCTGAATCCAATTGGGATGCTCGAAAACCCTCCAATGTGGCTGAAATACAACAATACTGCAAAGATGAGTGGGCCAAAATTCCTCCACGGCGATGTAGAAGACTCATTGCCAGTTATTGCAAACACTTGATTGCAGTTGTTGCTGCTAAGGGTGACCCAATCAGGTATTAGGTTGAGGGGGCAATCACTTTTTTCACACAGGGCCATGTAGGTTTGGATTTTTTCTGCATTTTGTGTTTATTTGTGTTATCTTTGTCTAATATTTATATTTGTTTGAAGATCTGAACCATTTAAGTGTGACAAAAAAAAAGCAATCAGGAAGGGGGAAAACATTTCTTCACACCACTGTATATCCAACATTGAACATCCATGACCTTTGGATCCCTCAGGCTTTTTTCATGGACTTGAGGTCCTCAGAAAAAAAGAGAAAAAGGACCATTCCAGTTATTATCAGTGTTAAGTTCAAAAGCCAGCATCTGTGATGGTATGGGGATGTGTTAGTGCCCATGGCATGGGTAACTTGCACATCTGTGAGGGTACCATTAAAGTGCCGATGACACGTTTTTGACTTCATCTAATTTTTCAACACATAATACAATTTGACAAAATAGGTTGGTCTGTGCAGTTCTAAGTCAAACAGGTTTTTTTTCACGTGAATATCCGACGTTTTCATTAGCGCCACGTCACCAATTGCGTCAGTGGCTGGAAACCCCCCAGGCTATGTTGTAATGTCATTGACAGAACACAGCACTTGGGTGCCCATTGTACACACAGGATGGAAGCGGTAGAAAACATTGACGATGGTTCCAGCACATGTAGTCTGGAATTGGTTTGTGTTGTTCAACCTTCAGACGACTATAGTTCCGAAGAATGGGATGACAATGAAGAATCTGGGGGCATCAAACCATATAGGTTTGAGCCGTGCCAAGTAGGCATTGTGCCTAGTGAGTCAGACTCAGTAACAGTCAGCTGTTCCTGTTTTGTGTGTATCATCTGCGGTGTTGTCAGCCAGCCAATATTGCCAACACTATCACGACGTGTTAGCCACTCCACACAGCCATGGTTCTGTTCCGCCCTTGTAGCAATGTCGGCTCTGGGGCGCAACCGTGGTTAACACGTTTCCTCTCCATGTTCGCTGGGCAATGTTGACCCCGAACGCCTACTGTTTGTGTTTCTGTGTATTTTTGTAAGTCTTCACCTTTTGGGACCTGTCTTTATATTCAATACATGTGTTGTGGTGAATCCTGCGTGTAAATCCATTTATCATAACCCCCCATGCGCTCTTACGCATGACACGGAGAGGGAGGATGAAATAACGAAGATTTACGTGCAGTGTTCACCACAGCACATTTAATACAGAACGACAGACAATTCCCAAAAAGGTGAAGACATACAAAAAACACAAACACACTTACTGATGGCATTTGGGGGCCGGCATCGCCCAGAGAACGAATGAGAGGAGACGTGTTAGCCACAGGTGCGCCCCAGAGCCAACATCGCTTCAAGAACGCATGAGAACTACGGCGAACATGGAGTGACTAACGCATCGTGAGAGTGCTGAAAATACTGGCAGACTAACAGCACAGATGACAATACTATGGACCAGCAGTGCGTTACCAGCAAACGGCCGCGAAGTACATGCACTGCTGGTGATGGTGTGATGAGAAGCACCTGGGCGAGGACTGGGAAACATGATCAGCGGGAGTTTGAATCAGCTGGTGATCATGAGAGAGGGGATGTGGCTGGACCAGTGAGAATCAGCATGCGATCACAGAAAGTAGGTCAAAGCTGCGCGTAAATCCATTAATCCTTCCCCTCCTCGTGCCCTCCTCCTGCGTAAAAGCGCACGAGGAGCACACAAGGAGGCTTATGACAGTTGGAGCTGAAGCGTGTGATGTGGTCTTTCATAGCCTGCTGTTTATCTAAGCCTGCAACACAACGTGAAGGCATAGCCGTAAAATTAAAACAAGAAACCAGAGAAACTGTGAGCTACAAAGCTGCTGTCATTCCAGTCAACAACACCGGAGTCCGTTCTGTCGCCGACGTCCTGGGGGTGCCGCCCTTAATTCAGTGGGCGGCACCACAGTCCAATCAGCGGCTGCAGTTTTTTGATGATAACTAGTTTATGCAGGCGCAGTTGTAAATATTATATTGATCATCGACAATGACTTTTGGGTTTACACAACATCCTAAAAAATGTCAAAATCATGTCATCAGCCATTTAATGCTGAATGGTACATACAGGTTTTGGAGCAACATATGCTGCCATCCAAGCAACGTCTTTTTCAGGGATACCCCTGCTTATTTCAGCAAGACAACGCCAAGTCACATTCTACACAGGTTACAACAGCATGGCTTTGTAGTAAAGGTACTAGACTGGTCTGCCTACAGTCCAGACCTGTCACCCAATGAAAATGTGTGGCGCATTATTAAGTGCAATATATGAGAACGGAGATCCCGGACTGTTGAACAAGTGAAGTCATATATCAAGCAAGAAGGATAAAGAATTCCGCCTACAGCAGCTTTAACAATTAGTGTCCTCAGTTCCTAAATGCTTAGTGAGTGTTGTTAGTGAGCAGGAGGCAACTGCTTGGCTTAAGGACTTTGCATTCGCTAAATAAATAAATAGTGAGTGTTGTTAAAAGGAAAGGTGATGTAGCACAGTGGTAAACATGCTCCTATCCCAGCTTTTCAGAACATGTTGCAGGAATAAAATTTTAATGGGTGAGTACTTGCAATAATTGATAAAGTCTGCCATTCTGAACATTAAATATCTTGTCTTTGTATTGTGTATTCAACTGAATATATGTTTCAAAAGATTTTTAAATCATTATATTTTGTTTTTATTTATGTTTGACACAACATCCTAACTTCATTGGGTTTGTAACATATACAGTGGAACATAAAGGCGTGGTGATGAGATAAAACATCCATATCAGGCATTGCAGGATTTTATTAACATCTATGGTGCTGTGAAAAAGTATTTGCCCCTTCCTGATTTCTTACATTTTTGCATATTTGTCATACTTAAATGTTTCAGATCAAACAAATTTTAATATTAGACAAAGATAACCCGAGTGAATAAAAATGCAGTTTTTAAATGATGATTTCACTTATGATTTGCCTCAGTTTGGACACTCTTCCCTGACTCATCAATAAGAAAGAGACTGGGAAAAAATGGCATCCAAGGTAAAAGCCACTGCTGACCACAAAGAACACAAAGGCTAGTCTCATATTTGCCAAAGAGCATCTTGATGATTCCCAAGAATTTTGAGAAAATATTCAGTGTGTCAGGACGAGGGTTTGAATCACGCCCTCGCTTTCAGTTTGGTATTTTGGGATCTTCAGTATTTATTATTATTATTATTATTATTATGAGTATTATCAAGTTCCTGTTTTATGTATCCATGTCTTGTCCTCAGTTCCTGATTTCATAGCATTATTATTTTCATCATCATTGTTTTCCTCAGTTCTGGCTTGGGTTTTTACTTTGGCAATGTTTGTGTTTATTTTCACCTTAGCCAGAGCTGTGTTGATTTCTTGATTATCCACATCTGTTTCCGTTTGACTAATCAAGCCAGACTTATTTAATGATCGCCATCCATCACCTGGTGCGGCAACCTTGAGTTATTTCGGCGTCTCACACAGGCTTCTGTCTGTCTTGCCTAAGAATTCCTGTCAGCCTGTTTGCCAAGCCAAGTTTTTTTTTTTTTTTTTTGTTCATCTCACATGCTGCTTTACTTTTTTGTTCTGTTTGGCACATTAAATTATGGTTTATCAAATTTGCCTGGCGTTTGGGTCTCCATCTTCTTCGCCCCAGAAGGGCTCTTATGACAGAAAGTTGCCACCAGTCCAGGACTGAGTGGGTGAAAAAAGGAAGAGAAAAAAAGTGGAATCAGGATGCGCTGGAGGTGGTGGCTATGATTGAGGACATGGCTGCCGGCACTCGGAGCAGCTCTTCCAGTGAGCATGAGATGCTTTGCTGGGGTGGAGTCGCCAACTTGCTCGCAGCCAGACCAAGCGTGTGCTCTCACCCCCGAGTATGGAACCTCTCCACAGAATGTACAGCCATCAATTTGTGACCTCAAGCTCAAGCCCTCCAATGTGACAGAATTAAAACAATGCTGCCAAGAAGAGTGGGCCAAACAACCTCAACAGCGATGGAAAACACTCATTGCCAGTTATCCAAAATGCTTGATTGTAGTTGTTGCCACTAAGGTGTCATAACCAGTTATTAAGTTTAAGGATTTTGCATAGGGCCAGGTAGGGTTGGATAGCTTTTTTCCTTTAATAACTGAAATCATCCTTTAAAACCTGCAGTTTATATTTACTTGGGTTATCTTTTTCTAATAATTAAATTCACTTGATGATCTCAAACATTTAAGTGTGAAAAATATGCAAAAATATCAGAAATCAGGAAGGGGCAAACACTTTCATAGCACTGTACAGCTAAATCTACAGCATCAGATAAATCATCCATGTCACAAAAATATCATTTCAACAAAATTTGAATTGATACCATATAATATAAATAGATGCATGTGAAAAGAACTGAAGAGTACCATGGCATAAAACATACAAATACAGTCATAGAATTTATGAGCATGTAAAGTTCACCATAATCATATCAAATTTTGTTGGCTGATAAATTGTCCCAGAAATTGTCATTATAAGATATTATTGAAATAACACATTTTTATTCCACTGATATAAGGATAATAATCTAAGTCAGGGATGGGCAACTGACGGCCCGCGGGCCACATGCAGCCTCCACACCCATTCACTGTGCCCCCCCAGTCCATTTCCAAAAATTAATTATTTCTTTATATTATGTTTGACCATATTTGGAACTGCATTCTTAAATGCAATTATAGTGTCCGCCAGCAGAGGGAGCTCTAACTGAAACCTAGTTGCAGCTCTGTGCAAGTGGTCGAGTGAGAGAATGAGAGTGAGGGAGCAGTGTACACTGTACAAGGTAGGCTGCTTTTAAACAACAATAAATGCTACATTTCCTCAGTAGCGATGGGCATATGAAATCTCAATGAAGCTCTGAGGCTTTCCTTCTAATTGTGCCAAAAAAGATTTAAATCATCGAGGCTTCAATCTAACAAAGAATAGTGATATCTGGTGGCAAACTGAAGCCATTACAACCTCTCAAGAGTGCGACTGAAGTACTGACACTGTTTCAATCCCATGTCAGCAATAAAAGTTCAGAGAAACTGTGTGGTTGTTTTAATCAGCTGATGTTTTTGTTTATTTATACCAGTGGTTCTTAAACTTTTTTTTAATTCTCCATTTTTGGGGAGGCAGGTGATTACCAAGCCCACTTACTCAGTACCAACGGTACCTACACATGTCTTTCTCTGCCTCCTCCACATCCACAATGAATCTAAGCGCAAGGTTAACCTCATCATATTTCCTTTTCTTCTTGGCTTTTTTGTTAATTACTGTCAGGAATTTCTCTTTGCCCATCATGTTGATTGGGAGTGTTTAAAAAATTAGGTCATGATGGAACTTCCGGGAAGATGGCGGAGAGACATAACACTTAAACAAAGAGCTCTCCCTAGCCGGATTAAAAATCATCGGTAAATGGCCAACTCGACATAAACGAATCAATAAACTAAGGGATGAAAACACGAAGGAACCGGGCACAAGGACAAAAACAGGGTAAAATTGAAGAATTCCTCTTCAACAACGCAGGAAAAACCGCTGTACGCAAAGCCCAAAAAAACGAGATGTCTACAGCAGAGAAAATGGAGGACACCAGACTCGACAACATGAACGCTGGCATCGCCAGTTTGGGTGAAGAGTTAAGAGAATTCAAGCGACAGCTACAACAGGATTTAGCGGCTCTTAAGGAGGAACTGAAAAAAGAAATTAAGGAGGAAATCATGGACCTCCGAAGAGAAATGGAGCGTAAATTAACGGAAAACATGGAGGACCTGCGCTCCCAGCGGGCGTGTATGACAGAAGCGCAGACCCGAATTTCGGAACTAGAAGATTGGAAAAGCGAGGCAAACGAGCAACTACAGACCCTGACGACGCAAACGCAGAGGATGCAGGAGAAAATAAACGACTTGGAGAGCAGAAGCAATATGCGCATCTTTGGAATTCCGGAGGGCATTGAAGGCAACTCGATGACAAAATTCATGGATCAGTTCTTAAAAAAAGAACTGGAAATACCCGGAGAAACGGATCTGCAGATTCAACGGGCGCACAGAACACCGGCACAGAACCCGAAAACAAACTCTCCACCCAGGTCAGTTGTGGTAAACTTTGTGAAATATGACATAAAGGAAAGAATCCTGACGCAAGCATGGAAAAAAAAGATACGAATCGGCGACAAACAGGTATTTTTTGACCATGACTACCCGACAGAAATCGTGCAGCAGCGGAAGAAATATGCCAACATTAAAAAAACGCTGAAAGAGAAAAAAATTAGATTCCAAACGCCGCTAACGAAAATGAGGATTCATTGGGAGGAAGGCACAAGAACCTACAACACGGCCGAAGAGGCAGCGCGGGATATGATGGAGCGGGGCCTTGAGGTGAGCGTGCCGAAGGAGACGGCTGGAGCAGCGGCGGCCCTGAACGCACCACGACAGACGGAGTGGAGACGAGTGAACGGCGGAAGAAGGGGGAGAGACGTAGAGAGCGGGCCCAGGACAAGCTACAAGGCTTTCAACTGAAAGCCTAGATCATAACAAAGATTAAGAAAGGCACAGAAGAAATGAAGGCCAAGAAGTCAAGGTAAAAGAGAAACAGACGGCTAGGAGAGGTTTAAGTGATATTTGTTGGACATTTCTAGACTTATGACTATTACTTTGATAGTAATTAGAAGTCTAGGGAGGGCCCTTCACTCTGTGAAGACAAACCCCCCACCCACCAACAGGGACCAGTGGGCAGAAGAAAGGCCCAAAGTACGGAGGTCGAGTTTTTTTAATGTGTTTTTATATAAATATGTGTTATTTTTGTTGTTAAAGGGGCTAGGAGCACAAGTTAAAAAAATGGAAAAACATGAATATGGGTAAAAATCTTAAGATAATGACACTAAACGTGAATGGTCTGAACTCACCTGTTAAAAGGGAAAGAATAATAAGAAAATTCAAGAAGGAAAAAGCTGAAATTATATTTATGCAAGAGACACATTTGAGCAAGGCAGAACATGTGAAACTAAAGAGATTTGGCTATAAGAACTCCTACTACAGTTCATTTAAGGGAGGAGCAAAAAGGGGGGTTATGATACTAATCTCAAACAAAATACAATTTGAAAGTGAACAGGAAATCCAGGATAAAGAAGGCAGGTATGTAATAATAAAGGGAAGAATAGATGGTATGCAGATTACATTAGTGAACATCTATGCCCCACCAGAAAGTGACAAGGGTTTTTTTCAAAATCTGTTTGATCTCATAGCAACACACAGTGAAGGAGTCCTAATTTGTGGAGGAGACTTAAATGCTGTCATGGATCATGAAGTTGACACAACAAGTGTTAAGAAGACAAAAAAACATGTAACAAAGTTCATAAGAACCTCACTGGCAGAAATGGGTATGGTAGACATATGGAGGGACCTACACCCACTCGAAAAAGACTATACACATTATTCAGCAGCCCATAAAGTACACTCTAGAATAGATTACTTCCTTATGAATGAAGGTGACAGACACAGGGTGAGAAATTGTTGGATTGGAGGGGCAGAAATATCAGATCATAATCCTATATACATGGAAATATACAGTATTTAAACAATAGAAAACGACAAACAACATGGAAACTTAACATAGGACTGTTGAATGATGAGAAAATGAAAGAAAGAATAAAAATAAACATAAACGAATATATCCAAGAGAATGACAATGAAGAAGTGGACCCAACAATACTATGGGACGCACTAAAAGCCGTGTTAAGGGGTAAATTAATTGTTGAAACAGGAAAAGCAAATAAGACTAAACTGGAAGCGTATGAACAAAGATGTGAGAGACTGAGAGAATTAGAACGTAAACATCAAAGCACAAATGATCCAAAAATATATCAAGAAATTAAAGAAGAAAAAACAAAGATAAAAGAAACACAAATGGATGAAATTGAAAGGAAAAATAGATATCTAAAGCAAAAATATTATGAAACGGGGCCAAAAGCCACAAAACTGCTGGCAAAACGGTTAAGAAAACAACAAACAATGAACAATGTATACAAGATTAAAGACCCCACCACAAATAAAACCACAGTTAACCCAGAAAACATCGAAGAAATTTTCCATAATTTCTACCAAGAACTATACTCGCAACCTGAAGAAACAAATACTAAAGATATCAAAAAATTTCTAGACACATTGGACTTGCCATCAATAGGAAATCAACAAAATGAAAAACTAACAGCAGAAATAACAACACAAGAGATCAGAGATGTGATTAAGTCACTTAAAAACGGTAAATCACCAGGTAGTGATGGATACCCATCTGAGTTTTATAAACTGTTTATAGAAGAACTCACGCCACAACTCCTAAAGTCATTTAATTGGACGCTGAACAACAAGAAAATATCTCCATCATGGAACGAAGCAATCATTTCAGTTATTTTAAAACCAGGGAAAGATAAAGAACAATGCGGAAACTATAGACCAATCTCTTTATTAAATGTAGATTATAAAATATACACAACAATTATATGTAAACGAATAAAGACATTCTTGACGGAATTGATAGAAGATGATCAAACTGGATTCATAGAGGGACGCCAAACACATGACAATATCAGGAGAACAATACATATAATTAACCAAATACATAAAGAAAAGAAAAGCGCAGTAATAATGAGTTTAGACGCAGAAAAAGCATTTGACAGGGTTAACTGGAAATTCCTATATAGTGTACTGGAGCGCTTTGGATTTAACGAAAAATCAGTACAATGCATAAGGACGCTATATCAAGAACCTGTGGCAAGAATCAAGATAAACGGTAGCTTAACAGACAAAGTAAATATACAAAGATCAACTAGGCAGGGATGCTGCTTATCGCCCACCTTGTTTGCTCTGTTCATAGAACCATTGGCTCAAGCGATACGACAAAATAAGAAATTAAAAGGTGTAACAATAAAGGGGGCGGAACACAAGATTGGGCTATTTGCAGACGATATTATAGTTTACCTTGAACAACCAGATAAATCAATAATGGAAATGATGAACTTGATAGAAAATTTTGGAAAATTATCAGGATACAAGATAAACATAACAAAAACACAAATACTGACATTCCACTATAACCCTCTAAACCAGATAACTGATAAGATCAAACTAAACTGGAACCAAAAAGAAATAAAATACCTTGGAGTGAACATACCTAAAGACCTAAGCAAAATATATAAAGCAAACTATGATAGGTTGGAACAAGAAATAAAAAAAGATATTGATAGATGGTCAATCTTAAATATGGATCTGAATTCAAAAATTGAGACAGTCAAAATCAGCATACAACCTAGATTACTTTACCTCTTCCAGGCTCTACCAACAGAGATTCCAGATGCCCAATTCTCAAAGTGGGACAGGATGATATCGAGATTTGTTTGGGGAGGTAAAAAACCAAGAGTGAAATATAAAACCCTCCAATTACCAAAAGAGAAAGGAGGCATGGGCCTACCGAGTCTAAAGGAATATTACTACTCAGCACAAATAAGATATATCATATGTTGGTGCGACGAGGGATATGAGGCAAAATGGAAAAGGAAATTGAGGGACTCCCAGTACAAAGCATAATAGGGGATAAAGATGCATATAAGCAAATCAAACAAATGGACCCAATCACTAAATTTACTTTAGAACTGTGGTATAAAATAGTACAAAAATATAATATAAGGGAAGACATAAAACTATTGAAATGGGTAGCATTTGACAGTCAGTTTGAACCGGCAAAACAAGATAGGGGATACAAAAATCTGGTGAACAAGGGAATCACAGCATGGGGCAATATCGGAAAAAAAGATCTCGGGAGCTTTGTAAATATCAGGAGAAAATTTAAATTAGAAAGATCGGAATTTTTCAGATATCTGCAGATGAGAGATTACTATATGAAGAAGATTAGGCATAACCTCCAAACAGATGTGAACGAGATTATACAACTTATTTTAAGCTCATATGCAGGAAATAAAATAAGAATTATTTCAAAACTATATCAGAAACTTATGACAAACAATCATACAAGTAACTATATAAAGGAGAAATGGGAGAAAGAGCTCAATTTAAACATAACAGAAGAAAGCTGGCAGGAAATATGGAAAACACAACACACATCAACAAATTCAAGGGCATGGAGGGAATTTGGATGGAAAAACCTGATTCGCTTTTTCATTACACCACAGATTCAAGGAAAATATACAAATACCCAATCTTTATGCTGGAGGGGATGTGGGGCTCAAAATGCAGACCACTCACATATGTTTTGGAAATGCTACAAAATATCATCATTTTGGAAATCTATGCATGTGACAATGCCCACAACAGGGACGTCGGGATTTAAGTCCCGTCCGGGTCATGCCAAAGACCATATAAAAATGGAACCTCCTGCCATTCAGCTTGGTGCCCAGCAAAAATGAAATGGAGGAGGGAAATGTGGGCGGCAGTGGCTCAGGAGGTAGAGTGGGTCATCCATTAACCAGAGGGTTAACGGGTCGAATCCCGCTCTCCCCAGCCATCCTGCTGTTGTGTCCCTGGGCAAGACACTTTACCCACCTTGCCTCCAGTGTCCATGACACTGGGTATTAATGTGTATAAATGTTCGGTAGTGATCGGAGAGGCCGTCGGCACGAATTGGCAGCCACGTTTCCATCAATATGCCCCAGGGCAGCTGTGGCTACAGTAGTAGCTTACCACTATCAATGTCTGTTTGGAGTGAATGAATAATGGACTCACTGTAAGCACTTCAAGATGTCACTTGACATGTAAAGCGCCACATGAATCTAATCCATTACAATTATTATTATTACCATCACCAAGGGAGGAGGTAATGCTTTTGGTGGTATTGGTTGGTTTGTCTGTTGGTTTGCCTGTCTATTAACATTACTCTAAAAGCTATGAACAGATTTTGATGAAATTTTCAGAAAAGGTGTGTAATGGCACGAGGAACAGATGATTAGATTTTGGTGGTGAATCTGCTCATGATCTGGATGCAGGAATTTTTTGAATATTATTTTATATATATTAATATGGTGCTTTTCATGTACTGCCCCTTTAAGATGTGTCCTCTGAGTTATGTGCGTGGCTACGCCATAGGGCCACACACCTCGGCAACCCAGAAGCCAAACACTGCAGAAAAAGTATTAGGGGGAGTGATGTTTATTGCACTAAGAGGCTGTACAACAAATTAATAAATGCTATACCAGATTCTTTAAAATCAATGGTTAGAGAAGATTTGCGTGATTCAAGCACTTCCGCTGGACTCAGGCAGCTCCACATAGAAAATATACAGTTTTGTGATAAAACAAGTTTCCAACAAATTTATAAGAAATTGTTTAACAAAAGGCAATATATTGTGAAAGATTTTGAATTGGATCAAATAATTAAAATTTGGAAAAAATATCTGTCTTATCCAATTTTCCCAAAAATGAAAGAAGTACATTTTAAAATTATAAATGAGGTTAACTTAACTAATGATTTTATTAGATCTAAATTTAAAGAACACGTAAATGGTTGTACATTTTGTAATAATGAGAGAAGAATTAGGCCATATTTTTTTTTTTTTTACTGTAATCCCGTCTGTGAATTCTGGAATGGTATATGGTGTCATAAATCACCCTTTAAGGGCTACAGAGGACACCAAATGCCATCTGTGCGTTTGCTACATTTAATAACATAAACACGAACACAGTACGAAAACACTACACTTACATATAGGAAAAGATGAGGTGCGCTGAGGAAAACGGGGCTCACGTCTCCGGGGGAAGAAAAACAGCCTGGATGGAACACAGGCTGAGACATGCGGGAACACCGGGGGAAAAAAGAGATAAAACCAGCTAGAGTCACACCCGAAGGGAAACGGGGCTCACGGCTGAGGGAAACTTGGAAAAGAGACTATAACTGGACGGAGCACACCCGGTCACGTCTGTGAGGAAAATACTTGCACTCAGAGCTTGGCTGGTGCTCTGAGGGAGCAAACAGTAGGACACGGCAACGGGAAAACGTTGCCGTGTCCTTAAGTAGGTGAGTGGAAATGAACCATGAATGACAGGTGTGGATCACAAGAATGAGGAATTGATTAACACAATCTGTGACAGGTGTACAGCCCGCAAAACAAAGTTTGACAGCAGGACGTACACAAACACTGTCAAAATAAAAGCCCAGACCAGAAAAAATAAATAATGATACAGAGTAAAATGACACAACCCCAAAATAAAACAAGATGATACACAAATATATAGACCAGGTTATAATGGCAACACTAAGAATACAAAACAACTCATAACTAATCACAGATAAATAACCACCCAGAGACAACATACAGAAGTGCATGAAACTCCCAAACTAATAAATACAAAATAAACAGATAAAGAAATACAAAACTAACTAACTAACTAACTAACTAACTAACCTGCACTTATATAGCGCTTTTCTAGTCTCAAAGACCACTCAAAGCGCTTTCACTAGTACTAACCCTCTATTCTAAGGGCCTATAGGAAACAGATATCTAGGGACAATTTAGAACAGCCAATTAACCTAACATGCATGTCTTTGGATTGTGGGAGGAAACCGGAGCCCCCGGAGTAAACCCACGCAGCACAGGGAGAACATGCAAACTCCACACAGAAAGGTTCCAACCCCTGCCAGCCTGGGGATTCGAACCAGGAACCTTCTAGCTGTAAGGCAACAGTGCTAACCACTGCACCACCGTGCTGTGGTTAGCACTGTTATAACATAAAACAACTTGGAGGCTGAGCACGGCACCCCCCTCCCCCTGCCATGCTCAGGCTCATGACATGGGGGGCTGGCTGCAGTCCAGGGGGATTCAAATTCAAATTATTTGTTAAATCTTTAAAACTAGTGAATAATGACTCTGCCTCTAAACTGTTATCATTGGAGAAATTTAACTTATCTTAATTTTATTTTATTTCTACCCTATGTACATTGAACCATTTGCTCAATTTGTTTTATATTACTCTGACTTCATTTATTTGACTTATATGCCTATGTTTGTTTGTAAATATGTTCTTTTTGTTCAATAAAGTTCTGGAAAAAAGTATTAGGGGGCATGTCCACCAAACTCCAAACCAAACTTTTTTCTGCCGTGGGCAACTATTTTTTACTCATTCCCTATGTAGTCCAGCGTTTATAGCGCTGAGCGCCCTCGACCCTTGAAATGCTTTGAGTGGTGGCCACTTTTTGTTGCGGCACTCGGCTGAAAAAAGCTTAACTTTTCAGACTACTGTACAGCTGCAGTTGTCAATGTCAGACCTTTCTAAGCAGCCAATCAGAATAAAGGAAGGGCGGGACACAGGACGCCGGTACAGGAAGACAAGAATGGTAGGTGACGGTGGAGAAGCTGAACTTTGCTGCATCAAACAACCAGGTACTCTTTGATCTGACATTAAAAGGATATGATCAAAATTTGAAAGCAAATGCTTGGAGGAACCTGTCTGCATCTGTCAGCGTGCCAGGTGAGCGCTTGTGCCTTTGTCATGGTCATGTTTCTTACAAGTTTGTTGCGGTAGCGAATACGGATACTATGTGAATTTGTAGTTGATAACTGCAAAAGAATGGTATGATACTGCACTGTTGTGTAATATTGCTTAATAATTATGAACCTTGTCAGTAAACTGTAAGGGAGAAGAAAGGAGGGGATATATATACACTACTGTTCAAAAGTTTGGGGTCACTTAGAAATTTCCTTATTTTTGAAAGAAAAGCACTTTTTTTCAATGAAGATAAC
Source organism: Pholidichthys leucotaenia (assembly GCA_020510985.1). NCBI lineage: Eukaryota > Metazoa > Chordata > Actinopteri > Cichliformes > Pholidichthyidae > Pholidichthys > Pholidichthys leucotaenia. The sequence continues at coordinate 208,565,949 of CM035839.1, forward strand.
TTTAAACTAATCAGAAATACACTCTATACATTGCTAATGTGGTAAATGACTATTCTAGCTGCAAATGTCTGTTTTTTGGTGCAATATCTAGATAGGTGTATAGAGGCCCATTTCCAGCAACTATCACTCCAGTGTTCTAATGGTACAATGTGTTTGCTCATTGCGTCAGAAGGATAATGGATGATTAGAAAACCCTTGTGTAATCATGTTAGGTCTGCAATGCTGTAATTGCTGCAAATGGAGGATTCTTTGACGAAAGCAAAGTTTGAAGGAAAAAATTATTATTTCAAATACAAATAATTATTTCTAACCTTGTCAATGTCTTGACTATATTTTCTATTCATTTTACAACTCATGGTGGTAAATAAGTGTGACTTTTCATGGAAAACACAAAATAATTGTCTGGGTGACCCCAAACTTTTGAACGGTAGTGTATATATATCATCGCCTTTCACCCGAAACGGGTATATCCACAGTTCCTTCCTTACTCCACTCCGCTCTGCGTCGAGCCCGTCTTTTCTCGTAAGCTATCACTCTCTTTGTATTATGCGCCCAGCAAACTTTCCTCGTGAGGTTCTTCCATTCCACTCTATCATGTACTACCAATTGCCATTGATCTAAAACATCGGCACACTTCAATGCATTTTTGCATGTGTCCTTAAAACGGAGTATGGGTCGACCTACTTTGCGAGAACCATGAGCCAGCTCACAATACAGGAGTTTCTTCAGCGGCCTATCATCATTCATTCGACAGACATGACCTAACCAGCGCAGGCGACTCATTACAAGCTTGATCTCGATGTCTTCGACGTGTGCCCGCCGCAGCACCTCCTCAGTGCTGATGAAATCGTCCGACTTGATGTTGAGTATCAGGCGAAGGTGACGCTGTTGGATTATGCAAAGCTGCCTGACTTCATGCTGGTAAAGGGTCCAGGTTTCGCTGCCATACAACAGGAGGGGCATAAGGCACTGATTGTAAACTGCGACTTTGGTAGAGACTGTGAGGTCATGCGAATCAAACACCCTCTTGCGCAGACGGCCAAAAGCACACGATGCTGCTTGGATGCGAGATGCAAGTTCCTCCTTCATAGAGCAGTCACTGCTGACATAACTGCCAAGATACTTGAAGCGAGTAATGTTGGTCAATTTGATGTCGTCAATAAAGAACTCAGCTGTATTGCCAATACACATGGTCTGTTTTTTAACTGTGTTGATGCAGACACCCATTCTCTTAGCGAGGTCATTGTAGAAGGATAACGTCTGCAGGCCCTCTGGTGTATCACTGAAGATCGCAATATGAACATGAAGCTCAGCATACTGAGCTTCTCTAAAATATTCTGTGAGGAGACTGGATTTCGCTTTTAATCTGCGGAGGTCAAAAAGATCGCCATCGTAACGCAGTCTGATCTGTACGCTGCAGGTGTGCTTGATTTCTTTGAAATTGAGCCAAAGTAGGACTGCTGCGTACATGCCAAAGAGTGTTGGAGCTAGTTTACACCCCTGCTTGACCCCGCTGTTGTATTCAAGGGATTGGGTGAGTTCACCATTGATAGCAAGTCGGGCGTGCACGTCCGTGTATAGTCTCTTGATGATTCTTATAAACTTTGGAGGACAGCCAAGTTTGCCAAGGATGATGAAGAGGAGCTCGCGATTGACCATGTCAAACGTCTTCACAAAATTCACGAAGGCTATGTACAAACATCTGCGCTGCTCTCTTGTTTTTTTCCATCAGCTGGCGAAGGGTGAAAATCCCATCTATTGTACTTCTACCATTTCGATACCCTGACTGTGACTGGGGGTAGATATATTCTGCTAACAGGTGAAGCCTCTGCAAGATAATGCCTGCGAAGACTTTACCGACAGCACTGAGCAGTGAGATTCCTCTGTAATTGCCACAGAGGCTTCTGTCACCTTTTTTGAACAGAATTGCAATGATGGCGTCTATCCAGTCGGTTGGGATAATCTCTGTAGTCCAGCAGATGTTAAATAGGACAAGTAGGAAAGCTCTTAAGCGACGTCCTCCATGCACAAGTACTTCAGGTAGAATACCATCTGGACCTGGGCTCTTTCCTAATCGGGTGTTTCTAAGGGCTTGGTCAAGTTCTTGGTCTTCAATTGGAAGGCTCATTGATTTGATAACTGGAAGCTGGTCTATGTCATCAACGATGCTCAAGTCAACATCCGTTGGTTGGTTTAATAAGTCACTGAAGTGTTCAACCCATCTGTCCTTTATCTTGTCAGGATCAGTCAGGAACTCACCATCTTTGGACTTCACAGGATGGGTGCTTCTGGATCTAGGGCCATAGACGGCAATGAGGGTAGCATAAAACTCTCTGTGGTTCTTCTCCTGAGAGTGCTACTCTGCCTCCTCAGCTCTGCGCCGAAACCAGTCATTCTTTAGCTCTCTGATCTGCCTTCTTAGAACATGCCTGTCCAAGTTCTTGTCTTGAAGCAGCTTTTGAATTTCTTGGTCCTGATCATCAAACCAGTCATTCTGCACTCGTTTCTTTTTGCCGAAGACATGTGTGGCAGCATTCTGGAGAATAAGTCTGAGTTCATCAAAGTCCGCCTTACAGGTAGAAAACTTTTCATCTAGGAAGAGCTCCAGTAATGCTTTTTTTGTCATCATCCAAATGTGTGTCTAGCTTCTTGGGAGGCCTTGTACCACTCTTCTTGTTTTTAATAAAGAACAGGAACTTAGATACCAGGAGCTTATGATCGGTGAAGCAGTTTGCTGCTTGATTGACTCGTGTCACTGTAACATATGGTTTTGCGGCCTTATTGGATAGTACATGGTCGATTTGGTGCCAGTGCTTTGAACGTAGGTGTTGCCATGTGTTCTTTAAGGTGTTTTTCTGTTGAAACATAGTACCCATGACACTGAGCTGGAATCTGGTGCAGAATTATAAGAGCATAAGCCCGTTGAAGTTCATTTTACCAACGCCATGTTTTCCAATTACATTCGGCCACGATTTCCAGTCCTTGCCCACTCGCGCATTAAAGTCGCCCAGGATGATGATGATGTCCATCTCGGCGGCAGATGTGCAGCTGCTAAGCTTTTCATAGAACTGCTCTTTTTCTTCCTGAGATCTTTGCATGGTCGGCCCATATACACTAATGAGAGTTAGATTGTTTCCTCCCTTTATCTGTATGCGCATTGACATGAGCCTGTCGCTGATTGGTGTAGGGGTGATACCTTGAGCAGCTAGCCTGTTGGAAATAGCAAAGCCAACGCCAGCTGTTCTCTCTTCTCCTCCACTCCAGAAGATTGTGTGACTCCTCTCAACTACGTTTCCGGTGCCAGGTCGCCGAACTTCACTTAGGGCACAGATGCCAATGGACGCTTAGGGCTGTTGCTCTTTCAGGTCTGATTGAAGACTCACCGTCGTTGGTTGTACGGACATTCCAAGCACAGAGATTGAGGCATTGTTTGCATGAGTTCGAAAGGTCGATGGTGTTGTTCGTCGGTTACCCCGGACGCGGTAGCAGTATACGGACTTCGTCCACTTATCGCCACTGCCGTATCGAGTGGCGCATCGGTTCCCCCGTATGCGGTAGCCATATCTTCTCTCCTTAACTGTACTTCCATTGAAAACTGTGGGGCTGCACCTATGATGATGACGACACTGCTTGGCGCATAGGCAGTGTCCCTTGGCGAGGTGCTCTGTTGGTCAACAACACAGCAAAGCTGAGATGGTCGCAGAGAAGCTCGTTGCATTTTGCCGTAACTGAAGCCGAGTAGACAGTCAGAGACGTCTGCCGCAACTAAAGCCGAGTTGACATTCAGAACCGCCAATAAGAGAAGAAAGGAGGGGAAAAAAGCGAAAACCAACCTGAAAGTTTCAATAAACCATGATGTTGATTTAAGGTGGAATTGCGCCCCCCCCCCAAAAAAAAGTGCAGTTTGATGAGCTTTTTCTGTCTACCCAGACCTGCTCTGTTCTCCCCAACCTGCACAGCCTGCACATTATTGGTCGCTGCGACTCCTGGTGCCTGGGCTGTTGTAGTCTGTTCACGACGCATCCGGACATTAAACTTTTACCTATATCTTCAAAAGTATAAAGCGAAGCATTTTTCTGAAAACGATCAAGGCGAGAAATAAAAGTGTAGTTGCCAAGTATGTGTTTACTTTTTACTAACAACTGTTATTTTAAAAGTTCAGCACAAGCTTCAGGAAGCGATCAGCTCCACACGCTTGCTCCTCAATTGCATATTATGGACCTGAGCGGGGATTCAGGAGGAGGAGGAGGAATGGGTACCTCCAAGTGACGGCTCAAGATCGTTGACGTCACACTACCAGAGTGCATAAGGGGCATACTACATAGACAATGAATGGGAAGCATGAAAATGCATGCCTAACTGGACCTGTACCATTAGTGTAGGCCTGCAGTTAAACAGACTGCAGTTGGTGCAGTACCTGATATTGACTCCATCTTCACATTTTGCTTCTTTTGGCTGTCAAGTATGATGTGTGGCTCTATTCTTTGCCAGCAAGTCCTGAATGTCCAGATTGTTCTTGTCAAGTCAGTGCCTTCTTTATTGTTCAGAACCAAAGAATTATCTCAGTCAATGATCCAGTTCATAATTTTTATGGACAGGATTTCTAGGCACAGACAAGGAACGGAGGGCGTGATGTTCGGTGGTCACAGGATCTCGTCTTTGCTGTTAGTATATGATGTGGTCCTGTTGGCTTTATCGAACAACGACCTACAGGTCTTTCTGGAGTGGTTTGTTACTGACTGTGAAGTGACCTGGATGAGAATCAGGTTCAGGTTACTTTATTTGTACCCGTAGGTAGATTTGTTTTGCAGTCAGGTGACATCCATATTTACAAACCACAGTTACATTCAACATGAACACAAACACAGGCACACATGTAGATGACTATAAACATGATAAAAGTGCCCAAGGCTCCACCAACCAGGACATAGGACAAAGAGATAAGAGAAAAAACAAAGAGATAAGAGAGAAAGGTCATATTAAAAAGTCAAAGATTAGTCAAAGAGGTTAAAAACTCAAAAGTCTAAAACCCAATAAAAGATTTAGAACCCAAATAAAAAACCTACAAAAATAAGTAAATATAAAATAAAATTAATAAATGGGTAACTAAATTATGTGCAATATATTGTTACATCTTGTTCAATTCTTTAACAGCAGCAGGAACAAAGCTGCTTTTGTAGCGCTGGGTTTTACTTTTTGGGACAGCAAACCTCTGTCTGGAGGGAAGAAGCTGAAAGTGGCAGTGCAAAGGGTGGGAGTCATCATTTAAAATGGAGGTAGCAATCCTCTGTACCTGTCTGGTGTACAGGGATGTCAGGCTCAGCTGTGACTCACTAAGCAAACGACTGGACCATCTAACTACCTGATGCAAGGATTTCCTCTGTTTCAGTTTTATCTGACCAAACCATGACACTAAAGAAAAGGATAAAACAGATTCAATAAAAGCCCGATAAAACATTGTCATTATGGTTCGGTCAATTTGGAAGCGTGCAAGTTTCCTTAAACAATGCAAATGTTGCTGACCCTTTTTGCACACCCTTTCACAATTCTCTTCAAAGTTTAAATTACTATCAATAATCGTCCCAAGATATTTGTAGGATTGTACACATTCAGTGGTCTGGCCTTTTAGTACAGTGACTTCGTGCCTGGGAGTTTTCCTCCTAAAGTCAATAATCATATCTTTAGTTTTTGTCGTATTCAGCTGCAGGTAGGAATCCTCACACCAGTGAACAAAATCCATCAACTACTGGGCCGTGGCCACTCTCACCATCCTGGAGGAGACTGACAACAACTGAAACATCAGGATACTTTATAATGTGTCTGTTGTCAGGTCTGCTCCGACACATGTTTGTGTACAGGATGAAGAGTAGTGGTGACAACACACACCCCTGTGGAGAGCCAGTAGAAGCACCCTTTTGGTCAGACAATGTACCATTGACCCTTACTCTCTGTGTCCTGTTGGTTAAAAAATCCAGAATCCAGCCCACCACATTATTACTCAAATCAAATTGTTGCAGGAGCCTTTCAACTAAAATATGAGGTTGGATTGTATTAAAGGCGGAAGAAAAGTCCACAAATAAAAGCCTGGCATGTGTCCCATTAAAATCCAGATGATTAAAAAGCATGTTAAACAGAGTGACAGTGGCATCCTCCACTCCTCTGTGAGGCCTGTAGGCAAACTGCAAAGGATCCAATGCTTGCTCAGTCTGCTTTAGGACCTCAAATCTGACCAGTTTTTCAAAAATTTTCATTAAAATTGAAGTCAAAGCAACTGGTCTAAAATCATTTACCGTTTTAGGACAGCTGGATTTTGGAACGGGGACAACTACAGCATCATTCCAGATCTTAGGCACATGATGTGTCTGTAAGGACTTATTGAAAATGTAGTGAAATACAGGACTCAGCTCACGTGCACAGGACTTTACCAAGTGCCCACATATATTATCAGGGCCCTGACTTTTGTTCACTTTTACAGCACAGAACGCCCTTTTAACATCCTGTACCTCAATATTAAAGTGCTGATTGTCTGAGTTTCTGTTTCAAACCTTGGATTTCTGTGCTAAAATCAAAGGAGTCAAAACGACCATAAAAACAATTAAGAGCATTAGCCAGCTCTGTGTCTGAACTGACTTCTCCAGTGCTTTCAACACCATACAACCGATGATCCTGAAGGACAAGCTGCTGTGCGCAGGGGTGGACCAGCACCTGTCATCATGGATCCTGGACTACCTCACTAACCGGCCACAGTTTGTAAGAACCCGGGACTGTGTGTCCGACACGATCATCGGTAGCACGGGGCCCCCCCAGGGAACGGTTTTGGCTCCTTTCCTGTTCACCCTTTATACTGCAGACTTCTCACACAACACAACACAATGCCATCTACAGAAGTTCTCTGACGACTGCGATCGTTGGCCTCATTTCCAACGGAGATGAAGCTGAGTACAGAGGACTTATCCAGGACTTCATGGACTGATGCCATCGGAACTGCCTCCAGATCAACACGAGGAAAACTAAGGAGCTGGTGGTGGACTGCCGCAGGCAAGGACAACCCCTCACAGCACCAGTAAACATACAGGGAACAGACATCGAGATGGTGACATCCTACAAGTACTTGGGTGTTCATCTGAACAATAAACTAGACTGGTCACACAATACCGACGCACTCTGCAAGAAGGGACAACGCAGGCTGTTCCTACTGAGGAGACTCAGGTCTTTTGGTGTACAAGGGGCACTGCTGAAGACATTCTACGACACGGTGGTGGCATCAGCCATCACTTTTGGAGTGGTCTGCTGGGGCAGTGGCATTACAGCATCCGATAGGAAGAGACTGAACAAACCGATCAAGAAAGCTAGCTCTGTCCTGAGGCAGCGCCTTGACCCAGTGGAGGAGATAGGAGAGAGAAGGATGGTGGCTAAACTGTCATCTCAGCTGGAATCCCGAGTCCCACCCTATGCAGGACATACTGAACGCACTGAGGAGCTCATTTAGCAGCAGACTACATCATCCTAGGTGCGCAACTGAGAGGTTTCGCAGGTCCTTCCTACCTACGGCTGTCAGACTGTATAACCTAAGCAAGGCTGCTCGCAGAGATAGCAAAAAAAACGTGACGACCTAATAGTATTGAATGCAAAAGACGCAATAGACTTACACAATGGTCCCCTCCAGTATACAACTAGGACAATATTGGTTGCTACGGAGGGTGACAATATGTATTGGTACATATTCATACTATGTAGGATAACTAAGTAGACGGTTTTGCTGTTTATTCCATCCATCTACAATGCTCCGCACTGTGTGTATATATATTTATATATTTATTCCATCTAGCTACAATGCTCCGCACTGTGTGTTTATATATTTATATTAGATTAGATTAGATTCAACTTTATTGTCATTACACATGTATGAATACAAGGTAACGAAACACAGTTTAGCATCCAATCAGAAGTGCAAAGGACAGCAGTGCAGTATATTATATATTTATATATTTATATGTACATATGTATATTCGCTACTCTTGTTTCTCTTGTCTCCTTGATTGTTGCTCTGAGTGTTGCTATCCCTGTGCTGTTGCAATCCTGGAATTTCCCCATTGTGGGACTAATAAAGGCTTATCTTATCTTATCTTAAATCCATCTAAAAACACACGATTACTGCGCTCTGTGCTCTGAAGGCCTGCAATAGTTTTCATACTGGCCCAGGCTGAACCAAGTTTCTTTGTTGCCATCTTGCTTTCCAACTCTGATTTATAATTCTGTTTTGCTCTTAAAATTTCGGCCTTCAGCTCTTTTGTGGCAACCTGCAGCTCAGAAACAACCCCGTTTAAAGGCAAGTGCTTTCCTCTGTAAGCAGGATTTAACTGATTTTGTAACCCATGGCTTGTTGTTGGGATATATTTTGACACGTTTACGTGGAACGATCATGTCTCTACAGAAAGCCATGTATGAGCATGTCAGGTCCACTAAAGAGTCCAAATCTTCTCCGCAGGAATCAGCACCCCCAAGCCTGAGTCAATGCTCCTCAGCCAGAAAAGTGAACACTCCGGGTTGTGGATGAGCTCCTGCCCCATGTGGAGGATGCTGAAGTATCTCAGGGTCTTATTCACAAGAGAGGGGACAATGGAATGTGAGATTGACATTGGAGCAGCATCTACAGTGATGCAGACGTTGTGTTGGTCTCTTGTGGTGAAGAGGGAGCTGAGCTTAAAGCAAAGCTATCAATTTACTGGTCAATCTATGTTCCTACCCTCACCTATGGTAACAAATTTTGGGTAGTGACTGAAACAATGAGACCACAGATACAAGCAGTTGAAACAAGCTTTCTTCATAGGGTGACTGGGCTCACCCTAAGAGACAGGGTAAGGAGCTCAATTACTGGTGTTATTCCACCGTGCTCCCATGTTTTTGTAATCCAATGAAAACCCCACAGAAAAAAACAAATCTTAAATATTTTGACTCCTACAACAGTCCCTTTGCTTTTGTGGTGATTCACAGAGACTGTAGATTTATAATGTTTACAATAATTTCATAAATAATGACGGCATCATTCAAGCTGGTCTTTTAAAACATGCCTCAGTGAGACCAAGTAGGATTTTTGAAAATGAAGGAATTGCAGAGGACAAAAAGCACTTTCATATTTATGCAAACAATGGTGGAATTTTGGGGAGCTTTCTCTTCATCAACAATGTATAGATATGAAGGAGATATCAGTAACATTTTGATTTTTCCTTTTTTTGCTCTTCTTTGCCATCAGGATTGCAAGTGATTACAGAGTACTATGTCCATTCACAGAAGGCTAATGAGAAAATGACTGTCTACACAATCATGATTCTTCATCTGACTTACTTCTAATCATATTCCATGGCTGACAAATAGGTTTAAATTAAAGACATTCTGAAGTAGGCTTTTGGAATCTTGTTGGCTTCATCTGCACATCCATCCAGGACTTCATTTTCTAATGAAACACTTAACAAAACCAAAGGGAGATTGAAATCATGATTATACAGTGTCTGCGCCATGGGTGGGCATTCATGGGCTGTGCCTCCCTCTCCCCAAATGAGTTATTGTGACCCCCCAAAGCCCCAGTCTAAGTCAAACTTAGGTGCCTTATTAATTAATTTATGATAGAAAGCCACATTTCTGAACATAAGTGAATGCAGTCAGATTACATTATCTCACTCTTAGGAGCAGGAGGGGCCAGGCCCAAATGTTTCACAAGAGACAAAGAAACCACAAGAATAACTCAGTTTCACCATTTAATAAATCCACAAAAGCAATGATTCTTGGTTGATTCTGGTTCAGCTGGTAGGGGTTTCCAATCAGCTGGCGACTGATCAGAACTCCTTGCTGAGAGTCTTTAGTGAAGGCGGCCAGAATCCATTTAAGAAACAGGCTAAGACCCATGAAATGTGGAGGTGAACGTTCTTACATGTGAGAGGTTAAATGAGCGTTTCTTTTTAAAGAAAAACCTCAAAAACAAAACTTAGTCTGCTAAGGTCTTTTAGAAAAGCTCGGCAGTCTATGGAAAAGAAACTGGAATTAGTACAAAATGTTTGCACAAAGCCCAGAAAAATACTTAAATGGGCCGTTTGTGTGGATATTGGAGTCTCTATTCCCTGAGGGAATGAAGACAGGTCATTTACAATGCGGGTTGAAACATCCAAGTCAGTTCTGTCTTATTTGAGTGAAGCATTGCCCCTCATTCCGGGGGCGGCGCTGTGGATGTGTGTGTGGTGGAGGGGGGGGGGGGGGGGGACAGTTTCTTGGCACATCGATGCGAGATCTGCTGTCTCATGGAAAGCAGAGTCAAAAAACCTGGGAACAAAGCACAGTTTTCACAGTTCAAAAGAAGCTTTGTTTATCAGAGCGAGGGAGGTTGGGTGTTAGAGGAGGATAGATGACACAAATGTTCCACAGGTTTCCCTTTGTGAATCTTGGCTGTAAAGTTTATCAGTGCTTTGGAGGCTCGGTCCGATACATCACTGATTGCCTGTCACGCACAATCACGCACTTGATGTGTCAGACACATCAAGAATTTGCACAGTTTTACCTGCATATTTCAAATGACTGCCATCCTGCCATCCATTGATCCACTCTTCTACCGCTTATCTTGGGCTCCAGTTCGTGGGGGCAGAGGTCCAAGGAGAGAAGCCCAGACTGTCGCCCAGTTCACAAATCACCATGATCTCCATGATCCCTCCTGCAGGTGATGAGTCCACTGGAGGGTGTATCCATGTGGCGCCTTTGAATACACTGGGTCCTTGTAACTTTTTCCATAGGAATCCACTGGACCGCTCTTAATCAGGCCCTTCACCCAGGACCAGTTTGTCTTGGGAGACCCTACCCAGACAGCATAGCTCCTGGGATCAACAGGGCACACAAACCCCTTTAACATGATAATGTGGCAATCTGCGGAGGCTGACTGTTATTCAGACGGTAAATTGCAAGTGCATGGGGAAAAAAAATCTTTTAAATGGCTGCACAGGGGAGAACTGCATTATCTGACTCCCCACTCAGTCAAGAAAAAAAAGAACTGTCATATTTTGTTATTTTCTGTCACAACATGCGATTATGTGTTCTCGCCAACATAGCACCATTTAGCCCAATGAGCAATATCCTGGCAGAACTGGAGAGGTGGAGGAGACACTTCTGTCTGGTTATTAAGTTTAGTGGCACTGCAACTTTTGAGGGACACTAACTAACTAACTAACTAACTAACCTGCACTTATATAGCGCTTTTCTAGTCACAAAGACCACTCAAAGCGCTTTCATTAATACTAACCCTCTATTCTAAGGGCTTATAGGAAACAGATATCTAGGGACAATTTAGAACAGCCAATTAACCTAGCATGCATGTTTTTGGCATGTGGGAGGAAACCGGAGAAATCCCGGAGTAAACCCACGCAACACGGGGAGAACATGCAAACTCCACACAGATCACTGTTGGTCGGGGGCTGGGATCGAACCCACGATCCCATGATCCCCACAATCCCCCGGCCAAGGGTAAACTGTGCTGCCGCAGTGCTAACCACTGCGCCACCGTGCAGCCCACTGCGCCACCGTGACACTGCAATCATCCATTAGATTACATAAGCCAGCCCCATTTATGTAAGCAGTAAGGAGACACATGCACACCATGAACCAAAAACAACTTAATGCAAACAAGAACTGAACTACTGCCAACTCCCCAAAATAAACATGAATAATAATATTCCAGTGAGTTTTTGCACTTTTATGTACAAAATTGTTGACAGTCTAAGAGACAGTCAACAGTCTACCCATTTAGATTTAAATTTAAAAAAAAACCCTCAACCTTCTTCTTTGTACCAACTTTGTTAAGACGGAGAACAGCTGAGGGGCTACAGCCATTTTAAACATCTGCTTTACTAGCTGTAGATTGACCCAACAGTGAGCTTACAGCTGAGCTCTTTTAGGGATATAAGATAAGATAAGCCTTTATTAGTCCCACAATGGGGAAATTCCAGGATTGCAAAAGCACAGGGATAGCAACACTCAGAGCAACAATCAAGAAGACAAGGAAAAAAACAAGAGCAGCGAATATACATACGCTACCGTTCAAAAGTTTGGGGTCACTTAGAAATGTCCTTATTTTTGAAAGAAAAGCACTTTTTTTCAATGAAGATAACTTTAAACTAATCAGAAATACACTCTATACATTGCTAATGTGGTAAATGACTATTCTAGCTGCAAATGTCTGGTTTTTGGTGCAATATCTAGATAGGTGTATAGAGGCCCATTTCCAGCAACTATCACTCCAGTGTTCTAATGGTACAATGTGTACCATTGCCCATTGCGTCAGAAGGCTAATGGATGATTAGAAAACCCTTGTGCAATCATGTTAGGTCTGCAATGCTGTAATTGCTGCAAATGGAGGATTCTTTGACGAAAGCAAAGTTTGAAGGAAAAAATTATTATTTCAAATACAAATCATTATTTCTAACCTTGTCAATGTCTTGACTATATTTTCTATTCATTGTACAACTCATGGTGGTAAATAAGTGAGACTTTTCATGGAAAACACAAAATAATTGTCTGGGTGACCCCAAACTTTTGAACGGTAGTGTATGTACATATAAATATATAAACACACAGTGTGGATCATTGTAGCTAGATGGAATAAACAGCATAACCGTCTGCTTAGTTATCCTACATATACAGTATATATACCAAGGCAAACTACTACCATTAATTTGAGGAGGGGACTGAATAGTTCATAGTGGTCAAATTTGACCAAATGTGGTTTGAGTAGGTTCATTCTGTCTTCTTTTTCAGCTATAGTTTTTTTTTTTTTTAAGTTTTTCTTATTTCAGATGAAAAGGAGATGTTTCAACTTTACCTTGACATGTTTCGATTGGCGTCTGTAGTCTTCCTCAGAAGCATCAGCTGATCACTGTGACGTGTCGTATATCAGCTGTTTTTCCTAGGTGTGGCCAGCCCAGCTGAACCGTCAGATCCACTGGGCTGGCCATGCCCTCTGCTGTCCAATGGTCTCTGGAAAGTGTAGTCCCAGGTGTGAGAAAGCATAAATGCCCCTTCATCCCATTTCATGCCGTCTTTGCCCTGCTTCCTGATTTCTATAGCCTCCTTGATCCAACATTTGTGTCTGTTGCTCTCCGATCCAATGATTTTTGCGTTGTCCCAGTCCATGATATGATTATTTCTTTTGCAGTGATCTGATATTGCTGATTTTATTGTCACCTGTTCTGCCTTTTCTTTTTGTGAACTTGTGAGTCATCCTTGTGTTTTCTTCTCACATTCCTTCTGGTGCTCTTTTTGTCTTATGGTGAATGATCTTCCCATTTCCTAGGTGCTGCTGCAATCCTGAATTTTCCCCATTGTGGGACTAATAAAGGCTTATCTTACCTTATGTTTATACAGAACCAATTCAAAGGATCATGAAAAAACACAAAATAAACACAGTGGTAAAACCACACAAAAAAATTAACACAGTTATTAGTACACCCCAAGGACAAAATAGAACAAGGCAAAAAGTGCAACGTAATTTATGAAATATGCAGACCATGCAACAAGACTTACATCGGAGAAACGGGAAGATCATTCACCACAAGGAAAAAAGAACACCAGAAGGAATGTGAGAAGGAAACACAAGGACAACTCACAAGATTGCAAAGAGAAAAGGCAGGACAAGTGACACTAAAATCATCAATATCAAATCACTGCTAAAGAAATAATATCATGGACTGGGACAACACAAAAATCATTGGATTGGAGAGTAACAGACACAGACGTTGGATCAAGGAGGCCACAGAAATCAGGAAGCGGGGCAAAGACATTTCACACCTGGGACTACATTCTCCAGAGACCATCGGATGGCGGGGGGGCGCCTAGGAAAAACAGCTGATATACGACACATCAGTGCGGTGGCGCAGCGGTTAGCACTGTGGCAGCACAGCAACTCACCTTTGGCCGGGGGATCCTGGGTTCAATCCCAGCCCCTGACCAACAGTGATCTGTGTGGAGTTTGCATGTTCTCCCCGTATCTGCATGGGTTTACTCCGGGATTTCTCCGGTTTCCTCCCACAGGCCAAAAAAAAAAAAATAAAATAAAAAAAAAAAAAATGCAAGTTAGGTTAACTGGGGACTCTAAAGTGGCCCTAGGTGTGAATATGTGTGTGAATGGTGAAGGGATAGCGCCGTACCGTGGCTGCTTCATCCATCCAGGTGGATGCCCTGAATTTCCCCTCTGGGGATCAATAAAGTACACAAAACCAAACCAAATCAAATCAAATCTAAAGTTAAACCATCTCCTTTTCATCCTTGTCTGAAATAAGAAAAACAAAAACCTATAATTGACCAAATGTGGTTTATTTTTCAACTGCAGGGATCCAAGTGCTGCAACACCGATGGAAGAAGTGTGTGGACCGAAGGGGAGACTATGTTGAAAAATAAATCACATTTGGTCAAATTTGACCACTATGAACTTTTCAGCCTATGAACTTTTCAGCCCTTCCCCCATACACCGGGGTTTGAACCTCCCCACTCTCGGAAATTACTCACAGCATAAAAAGTCCTTACAATGATGCTTTTTCCTCTTTATCTCTAATTATGGATGATCACAGGCTACTAACTGTTCTCAAAGGGACTCAATCATCGGTACTGACATTAATTGGCTGATAACATCTAACTTTATCTAAAAGGTGCAACTGTTCTATTGTTATCTTTCATTTCTAATACAGCAATGCTACAATATTCAACCAATTCATTCAAAAGTGCCTACTGCCAGAATTGTTGAAACTGATTATTTCTTCCTGCCACAATGAAATCAAAGTTGAAGCTCAGCAGCAGATGAATAGAGCACAGTTCATTATAGCATTTGTCAAGCCTCAATCCACTGCTGTCTTTAAACAGACTTGACTGTTCATGTGGGCGATTTTGTGCCAGATGAACAGAGAGAAAATTTAAAGACACAAAAGATAATATTGGAATAAACAAAACAAATGAACTCTAAAAATCTTAAATCCTTGGTTGAAGCACTGAAGTAGTCAAGCTCCACCATGGGTGATGTGGGTGGCTGGTTTTGTAGAAAAGTATTTAATTTAAGGGATTATATGTCTGGATAAATTCATTTGAAGTTAAACCATATTTGGAGTGAAATGCTAAAATATTAAATCAATGAAGTAATGCTGCATGCCTGTAAGAGTCAGTAAAATGTTGAAAAGACATATAAAGGTTAACTTTAGGCATTTGTTCACTTAACCCTTTAACTGCCCAGATTAAATGGACGGGTCATGCGCCCCCAGTGGCACAGCGCAACAAATGCACGTGTCAACTTACTGACGTCCTCCAGCTATACTGAGAATTTGTACTAATCTCTATTGATCTGACAGTTTAGAAGGTGGCAGACACGCACCGAAGGAATCATGGCTGACATGGAATATAGCAAAGAAGGAGAAATCCTCCTTATTTTTTTTTCCTTTTTCCGCTTTGAGCTCACATACCAATGTGTATACCTTCACGATCGATCACCACGACAGCATCATTGCTGCCGAAAAACTGCGTGAAATGGGAAAAATAGCCACGTAATACAAACGAAATTCAAGTGGGATAATCATAAGAGTTTGTAGATGTGGTAGAGGGTGTAAATTACTAAGTAAACGTGTTACATCGAGGTCGATGTAACAAAAAACTGAGCTCCCGTACCAAGATGGCGGCACCGACGGGCGGCATGGATTCCCACAGGAAAAATGCGCCAAACAGAACAAATAGCCACGTAATACAAACGAAATTCACGTGGGGTAAGCATAAGAGTTTGTAGACGTGGTACATGGTGTAAATGGCTGAGCAAACACAGAAACATCGGCTATGATGGACAAAAACGGACCGGTCACGTGGGCGGGCGAGCCCCCCCTCCCGGTAACAGGTAAGAGAGAAATATGTTTTTTTGACATTTTATTGATTTTTCTGGTTCATATACTTTGAAGATTTGATAAAAACATATCCCTGTAGACAAATCGGTGTTAAAAAAAACAAAAAAAAAAAAACTGGACCATTCTTTATGTAAATGTGTCCAAAGTCCACTTTTGACTGAGTTATGTAATTTATATAGCTGCTGTGACATTATGCAAATTAGATGCATAAATTTATTCCTATCTGAAACTTTGGATCATCTTCTACATCTTTCTAATTGACAGTAAGCCATTATCTCTTGTAACTTTTAAGTTATAGCCTTGGAAATCTGAACTATTTTACTGACAATTTTTTTTTACCACTCTTGACCACTAGAGGGGGCCTTGAGTTGCCTTGCATTTCCCCAGGCGCCACATGGCAGCTAGGGCAGTTAAAGGGTTTAACACAAAACTTTTCACCTTTATTATTTTTTTTTAATTTAACCTTTAGTTATATAGGGTAGTTCCATTGAGAGGCAACCTGTCTTTTTCAAGGACGCCCTGTTCACACTCACAGTTACACATTCACACCTGGAAGCTGCCCAGTACAACCACAGACTGACCTGTGGCCACTGAGTAGCTCCACTGGAGCAGTTGGAGTTAAGGGCCTTGCTCAAGGTGGCACTGCACAACCACAGTCAAACCCCCAGCCAGCCCCGCATGGGCAGGGCCACCCCCAGCTTGACACACTCAGAAACAGTGACCCAGAGGATACCCCACTACCCACTGCAATGGGCACAGCCACCCCACACCAAACATGGCAGAGCACCCATCAACCACCAGCAAACATGAGGGGAAAGTGAATAAACACCACACAGCAGAAAAGGGAGGAAGGAGCTGGGGAGGGATAGCGAAAGGGGCCAGCAGATGTTCAAGGTCACGCCCGCCCAGAGGGCTCAGACGCCAACCCTGACCCAACCCCACATACATACAAACAATACATACATACGTTTAAAAAATATTACATATCGATATTTCATCACAACTGTAAGCTGACTCACTTTCCAGAGACCCTGGTTGAAAGCAATTACAGAAGTGCTGGCATTTTAAAATGGAAGACTGAGTTGGTATTCATTTCACATTCCACAAGCCTTTTCAGGATGCTGAAAACTCTTGATTTCAAATATGAATGTCCATACTGTTTTGCTTTTGCTGGTCTGGTATACCTGTAGCTCTAAAAGTACTGACATGAAGAAAGTGTTGCTGAATAGTGTTTTCTCGTGTTCATGTAAAGACAAAGAAATAGATGCAAATCTTAAAAGCTGATCAGCAGACTTTTTAATTTAGACAGTCTATTTTCATTTGCTGGAGAAAGCTGGTGTTGGAAACATTATTTCAAGTAAATAATAATCAGGCCTGCTCCCATTTCAGTGGTGGTTTGGTCAGAGGCTGTCTCCTTTGTATAGAGGTGTCTGTTGGCCTCAACTAGTCTATTTGCAGGAAAACCCATGATTTGTAGTATTTCACCATCCCCACAAAATGACTGTTTTTACTGTGGGTCTGTAACAAGATTTTTATCTCCGCACTGCAGCAAGTACAATGTAGGATGGGAACATGCAGTTTTTTTTTCTTCTGTTAGAATGATTCATATGACCATGGCAACATTAAAACATATTCTCATGAAATTGACCGGCGCTAAAATAAACCAGAGGAAGACCGCTATGCATCTGATAAATATGGCTTTTTTCTTATCTGAACTAGAATTTGCCTCTGTGGCAAAGCACACATTTCAGTGGAAGTTGATTTTTCTGTTTCCCCTTTTGTTTTTATTCCACATAACTTATTTATGTGATTTATGTTCTGATTTTAAAATGTATAACTCTTTAGCCCACCAACCAAAAAATACTGGTGGCTGTCAATATTACCCCTCAGCCTACTGGCATTATGAGCACTGGCTGGTTGAAATTTTGCACAAAGTGGGACAAAATCCAAATTGTCCCAGATTTGTCATAGCCGCAACTATGGGATCAATAGGACAAGCCTACGTCATTTCATTTGCAAGCTATTACATTTAAAAAAAAAATTGAGAGTTGATATCTGACCTCTGATCTTAAGGTTAAGGTCAGAAGTCACCTAAATTTTTCATAGATACAGCCATGGTATCAATTTTAAAAGCCTACGTTATTACCTCCACCAAGGAGGTCATGTTTTTGTTGGCGTTTGTTACCAGGATTACACAAAAACTACTGGACAGATTTGGATGAAATTTGCACCACAGGTGGTCCTTGTGCCACAGACGAACCTATTACATTTTGGAGATGACCCATGAGCGCATACCTCCACTAAGACCCTATCTCACAATATACGGAGAGACGGCAGCACAACAGTAGACAGATAGACAGACAAAGGAAGGGAGAGACAGAGCCTTGGCGGAAGTATGCACACAGAGTTCTTTTCTAGTTTCTTTCTGTAGTTACGGCATTCACAAGGCCGGTGTTGATACCGCCGCCACCACCACTGCTGCCCATCCCCTCGATGGGGTGTTGACAATACCCCTTCAGCCTAATGAGCTGCTGCACATTCAGATATCTCATGGCTACATTACTGTATAGAAACATTTAATTAAAGACACACTTCGGTGGCTCTAAAATCACCTCAAAAACGAATGTGTATTGCTTGAAACAGTATACAGTATTGTGGCTTTTTATACACAAAAACACTTTCATTGCCCTAGAATTGTTTTGATTTAAGATTACTCAAAAAACATTTCATTTACTTAAAATTTATTAGGTAATCAGTTTCCACACAAGTTTTGAGTTCTGTGAACTAATTTGGTTGATGTTTATACAATGTGATTATTGGGTTTTCTCCCCCTGCCAAATCCTAGTCCTCGGAGAATCACACCTTTTCCCCCTCCTCTTTCATTGTTGGGTAACCACAGTAACAAAGCCGACCTCCGTGCAGTTACTCACTGATTCGCTGAGAGATTCCAAGCTCCTCCCTTCCAGCGTGAGGAGAAGGAAGTTTTAACCTCAGACACACAGAAGATCACTCTTTTCTGTGTCCGGCTCTCCGTGTCTACACTCTTCTGCAACTCTTTTCTCTTTGTCTGTGTCTCTTCTTTTAAGTTTTCTGCCCAAGTGATTGCCTTGCATTTTCTAGTTACTGTTTTGCAGATTTTTGTAGCTCACATTTTTTTGTAGAGTTCATTTTTGTTAGACCTAGGGATTAAAGCCTGAGTAGCTTTTGTTTTGTTTTTCTTAATTTAGAACTTATCTAGTTTAGCAGCCAAGCAGTGGGAGACTGCGCATACCAGCTTTGTATCCAGACCAGCTGCCCTTATCCAGCATATTGGCAGGTCAAGACGCAGGACCAGGTCTCCCCACTCTCCCTGAAGCAAGCCAACCAGTGCACCAAGCTGGGCCCAAGTGACGTAGGAGCTAGCCCATACAGATTTTGCGGACCAAAATCCCCAACAAGGCTCCGAGGAGGACCTCCTTCCCTCAGTCTGAAACAATCCTTGCCAGGGCTTCATATCCACAGGTGGCACTCACCTTTTAAACCTCATCTGTTGTGGCAGTCACGCTGGTTTAAATTTGTTCCATCAGAAAAGCAGCTGCAAGCCCATCAGTCAAACCCCGATGGTGCTTGGTCTCCGATACAGTCCTGATTCTGCGCATCCCCTTTCTCTGCCTCTCTTCCTGTACATCCACTACAATCTAAATTCTACACTCTAAATTTTTGTAACTACTTTTTCATTAGAACTGCATAAATTTTCTTTATCCTCAGAGAGTGACTGCACAGATCTAATCTTTAAGTACCAGAACTTAACCGGGATAATAATGTGGTGGCCTTAGGTGTATGGTATTTTCCTATTTCATACAATCAAGCAGGGGTGTAGCTGGGACGGGGGGACGCTGAGGGGACTGCAGCCCCCCCCCCCAAAAAAAAACAAGAAAAAGGGAGAAAAAAGAAAAGAAAAAATGTAAATAAAGAGCAGGTTTTGAGTAGTTTGTATTGAAAATGTTAAGAAATCTACAGTTGACAGGGGCCTGAAGCTAAAGCTTCACTCCAGGCGAACGCCCCGGGCGTTCAGAATAGTGGTGGTGGTTGGCGTTCAGCCCCCCCCCCCCCTTCACAAATTCCTGGCTACGCCACTGATCAAGTAACCCCAATTATTGCCATATTTTATTCTGTTGATCTTAAATGCTTCATGCTTGTGCCAGGTCCTTGAGCTTTAATAAAGAGGCATTTACTAAAGCTAGAAGGTGTGATTTCTTCTTGTCCATTATTTTAACAACTCAGTATCAAGAATTCTGCCTCCAAATTATGAGACTGATTAAATATTGCCAATGAAATTATTAACTAAGGCTTAACTTACTAATTGTCAAATTCTTAAGCTTAAGTCTTTGCCCACAAGATTTTCCACCTCTATAAAATGTGGATGGTTCCCAACTAGTGTCACAAACTAGGTATTACAAGTATTATTAATAAGCTTTAAACTTAGTTTAATAATTGTTAATAATAATTATATTTACAGATTGTAGGACTCTTCAAAAATAAAAAGCGAACATTTTTCTGAAAACGGTCAAGGTGAAAGATAAATGTGTAGTTGCCAAATATGTTTACTTTTTAGTAACAACCAGTCCTCCATCCGCCGATGACTGAGCAGGGCGGGGCGGGACCCGATTTGAATGTAGCTGCTTTCAGCTCACAGCAGGCGCCCCATCCGCCGAAGAAGTGAACTGAGAGCAGCTCAATTTGAATGTGGATCTCGCCAATCCACATTCAAATCATGCCCCCCCCCACCTCTCTGCCTCTCTCCACTCTCTTTTTCTCTGCTGCTACCCCAACCCACTCTAACTCAATCCTGCTGCTCCTCGGCTCCTCCCTCTTCCCCCAAGGTAGCCAAGAGTATCCGTCTGATTGGTTAATGTTATAACCAACCAGGCTAAGCAAGAATGCTTATGTAGCTAGCAACTGTCTGTCCAAACTCACCGATTTCAGGGGGGCATTACCAAACTGGAAATTCACAAAAACACAGACTTGGGACTGCGGTGAGATTTTGCACTTGATAGGTCTTTTAAGTCACAAACAACATCTTACAGACATGTTAAACTCTTTAGCTGTTCCAGTCACCGTATGGCGACTGTGACGGTTAAAGGGTTAAAATCCTTTAACTGTCCACATTTCATGGATGGGTTGCACGCCCCCAGTGGCACAGCGCAGCAACTGCACCCGTCAACTCATTGACGTCCCCCAGCTATACTGAGAATTTGTACCGATCTGTACTGATCTGACAGTTCAAAAGGTGGCAGACACACTTTGGAAGAATCATGACTGACATGGAATACAGCTAAGAAGAAGAAATCCTCATTATTATTCTTCCTTTTCCCGCTTTGAGCTCACAACACCAATGTGGCCACCACCATGATCGGTCATGGCGGTGGTGATCCTGACAGAAACTGCATTTTACAGGAAAAATAGCCACGTAATACAAATGAAATTCACATGGGATAATTATAAGAGTTTGTAGATGCGGTACAGAGTGTAAATGACCAACCAAACGCAAAACAATGACCACGATGGACGAAAACTGAGCTCACAACACCAAGATGGCCGTGCCCGTCATCGTCATGGAGCCTCAGACAAATTGCATCGTACTGGAAAAATAGCTGCGTAATACAAACAAAATTCATGTGGGATAATCATAAGAGTTTGTAGATGTGATTGAGAGTGTAAATGACCGACCAAACGCAGAAGAACAACCATGATGGGCGAAAACGGACCAGTCACATGAGCGAGCGAGCCCCCCCCCCCAAACAGGTAAAAACTTGATTTTTGCCGGAGTGTCACTTTAAATAAACTAATATATTAAACCAGTGAGGGCCTTGAGATTCTCAGCAAAATATGAAGTGTTTCAATGTCTTCTTTCAATTCAATTTCAATGGAAAGAAGCTTCAGCAGAGGCAATTATAGTGAGAAGAGCAAGTGGGCTGTAGAGGGTGAATAGATGAATCCATTTGGCTTCCATTAGTAAACCACTTTCACTCTTAACCTGCCTTCAATTTGTCTCCACCTTCACTGGGTTCTGTGCAGACAGCAAACACAGACATTCAAGGCCAGGATCAAAATGAATCCTGCATTCAACAGCAAGAGAGGCAGAGAGAGTGTGGCGTAAACCTAATGCACCCAAAGAATAGCTCATTTTCGGTTTTTCTTTAACATGTACTGTAAAAACCGAACAGTTCACAGGACTCAAAACGTGGAAACCGATTACCTCATAAATTTTAAGTAAATGAAATGATTTTTTTGAGTAAACTGTACTTAAAAATACATTTTCAGCATTTTGCTTTAAATTTTTTAATTTCAGATTACTTAAAAAAAATAATTGCATTTGCTTAAAATTTATTAGGCAATTGGTTTCTACATAAGTTTTGAGTTCTGTGAACTAATTTGGTTTTACAGTGTGTAATGGTTTCACATACTCTTTCTTCCTCACCTCATTTGGAGTCCTTGACATTGTGGAAAGGGCAGGAACTGAACAGGGAAAAGGGCTAAGAGCTTCTTGGTTTCTCTAATAGAAGTCTGACCTGGTAGACATGTTTTGATTTAGGTTTTCTAGAAAATATAGTCCATCAGCCTAAATGTAATGTACAGGAAAATGCTGAGAATAGTGTGTATGACTGTGTGTTGGCAGCATGTATTTGGTTCTCCAGGCTTCAAAACTAAGCAGCAGTCAATTTTCAGTGCACAAGAAAATATTTAATTAAGTTGATGTGCACCACCTTATCTAATATGTCCAGGATCAAATACAATGAAATTTACCATTTTCTCATTACAAATGTGTGGATGGTTGACAGTCGGTGCTGTAATGACTAAACCACAGCAGTTCTTTTGCATGTGTGAGTACAGTATATTGATTAGTGGAAAATTTGGAATATTGAGATTTCCTGTGATGTTCCGCTTTGTAGGCATGTTTTCATATGGTGGTATTGACAAACTGAACTTGTCATGTGGAACAGAGTCCATATTGACAGAAGACATGTCTCGGCCAAATGCTTACAACGTTAGTCCAGAAAAAAATCAGCTGCAGTCAGCATCAGGCCTGGGCACTGTGATAACTAGGATGAAGCTCTTCAGGATTCATAAATCTAAGGCAGGTAGGTGAATGCATTGGTTAATTGATAGTCTTATTTGTTTTTCCAGGGCACTGTGTTTTTTAAGGAAGTATGGTACCTTTTTCTCTTTCCAGGTTTCCAAGATCCGGTGAGAGTCCAGGTGAGACAGAGAGTTTATAACAGAGATTGACTAGGTAATGTGATTTGTTACTCAGGGCTTACGTGGAGAACACCCAGATGTGAGTAATAGAGGCTGGAGTCCAGAGCATGGAGCAGAGGAGGTCTTTTTTTTTTTATCCTCAACTTTTAATTTGTCCCGTTTCTTTCTTTACCAATCTTCATGTCTCCGGCACACAGTTGTCTTCAGTAGTTTTGTATCCTTTTATAATCTATGATTTCATGTAAGGAATGAAGCCAGGCAAGGCAAAAAGTCTGTCCACTGCTCTTCTCTGCTAGCAACAGGTGCGGCAGGCTAACTTCTACCGCACTGCTACTTGTATTATACTTTATATTCATATTTCTTACTTAGTGTTTACCTTGTTACACCGTGGGTCTCAGAGTAACGTAATTTCAATTCTGTGTACACTACCGTTCAAAAGTTTGGGGTCACCCAGACAATTATTTTGTGCTTTCCATGAAAAGTCACACTTATTTACCACCATGAGTTGTAAAATGAATAGAAAATATAGTCAAGACATTGACAAGGTTAGAAATAATGATTTGTATTTGAAATAATATTTTTTTCCTTCAAACTTTGCTTTTGTCAAAGAATCCTCCATTTGCAGCAATTACAGCATTGCAGACCTAACATGATTGCACAAGGGTTTTCTAATCATCCATTAGCCTTCTAATGCAATGAGCAAACACATTGTGCCATTAGAACACTGGAGTGATGGTTGCTGGAAATGGGCCTCCATACACCTATCTAGATATTGCACCAAAAACCAGACATTTGCAGCTATAATAGTCATTTACCACATTAGCAATGTATAGAGTGTATTTCTGATTAGTTTAAAGTTATCTTCATTGAAAAAAAGTGCTTTTCTTTCAAAAATAAGGACATTTCTAAGTGACCCCAAACTTTTGAACGGTAGTGTATGTGCTGTACATATGGCAGAACTGACAAAGTTGACTTTGGCTTGACTTGTCCTCCTGTCTCCATGGTGCTGCCCACATCCAATCCGACTGTTCTACTGGTTTAAAGAAATTCAATAAAGTTGCCTGTCTTTTTGGCGATTCATTTTCTTTCCTCCTTAATCCTTCATGCTGAAAGCTAATTCAAACCGCATGCTGTGTCTGAGCTGAACTGCCCAGTGCTGCCCACTCCTACCTCTTGCTAATATCCAGTTCAAAATGCAGATAAAATAGGTGAGGGATTTTATTGTGCAACAAATAAATACGGGATAATAACACAGAAAACATCAATTAACAGACAAAAACTTATGGGCATGTTTACCTAGTGAAACAAGAGGTGGGGGATCCCACTGAAGAGGTTCTGGTCCCAGTGTGGGTGGTGCTGGATATTGATCTAGCTCAAAATAAACCCTAGAACCTCTCATTAGATATGCTGAAAATTGAATGGTTCCCAGGTATTGATGAGTTAAAGCTTCTGTATACATTTGAAGTCAATCCTGGCAGAAATGTAAATGCTAGAGCGGTGAGATGTCAAACGAATGAATGGAAGGATCAAAAACATTTACGTGGGGTAAAATAATAATAATACCTATCAAATTAGTTTACAACTAGTTTACAATGTAAATTACAACATTCAGCGGAGAGGAAAATTATCTAGATGTAATAATCAGCTGATCTAATGATTATTGGAGCAGTTGATCAACTAATATTAAATAAACAGATGCACTTATTGATCCCAAACAGGTTCCCAGTTTGGGATCAATAAAAGTTACCACAGAAAAGATCAATAAAGTTACCTGTGGTAACGTACCGTCACTTCCTGTGTTGCTGGCTGTCTGTGTGGTTAGCTCTCCTCACTCTCCTGAGAATTATTGCCTTTAATTGCATTTTAAATCACTTTTTTCCATCTGCCGTCACCTCTCACTTCTGTTTAACAAGCCTCTTGCACCTGTGTGCGCACTCAGTGTCATCTAATCACCCTCTTTAGCCTTCTGTTCACCTTTCATCGGTATTTGTGTTAGCTTCAGGTTAGCCACTAGCTATGGCTACTAGCTGTCCCTCTCCTTCTCCTCTGGTGTGCTCTCTGTGTCAGATGTTTAGCTACACCTCTGCCTCTTTTAGTGATAATGGTAAATGTAAAAAATGTCTTTTTGAGGCGCTCGAGGCGAGGTTGTGTGATTTGGAATCCCGGCTCCGCTACATTGAAACACTGTCGGCTCCAGTTAATAATGACAGACTCCCCTTAGCTCAGGCCACCCTAGCACAGGGCAGCCTGTTAGCTGTCCTCCGGCTTCTACCTCTCCTGAGCAGCCAGGAGAGAATGGGTGGTGTTATGTTGTTATTAGGATGTATTATTGTGTAACATGGGTGGTGGCTCCACCTTTCCGGTTCCGCCGCCACCCAGGGTATAAGAGGGCTGTAAGAAAAAGGGGCAGTCTCTTGACCTCCTCTCAGCCTGATGGCAGTGCCTTATATTATACGAGTGAGTCTGCATAAAAGTCGTGTTCAGTTCAACACCCAGTCTCGTCCTTGGTTCTCACTTTACCGACATAACAGTTGGCGATGAGGGTAAAAGTATGGACGTGGGGGTTTCTACTATTCAGCCATTTTTGGAGCTTCCTGGTGAGCTGCCAGTTCCTTGGGCGAGGTGGTTTGCGGCATTCCAAAATTACTTGGTAGCAATGAACCTTGGTAGTCTGGAGAAGTTGTGGGCACAGACACTGTTGGTTCACAACTTGGGAATGGAAGGACAGCGTATCCTTAGTAACTTGGGCGACAGTGATAGCTTTGATGAAGTGGTCGAGCTAATGGCGTGACATTTTCGCGCCCCGGAAAACGTCATCATCAGGAGAATTCAGTTTCGGCAGCACCACCAGTGGATCAGCAAGTCAATGCAGCAGTATGTAGCAGGCCAACGTCAACTGGCCAAAGACTGTCAGTTTGAAGCGTTAGAGGAAGAGATGGTCCGCGACCAGTTGGCAGAACATACCCTTTGCTCGGCAGCAAGGTCAAAGCTCTTAACACACTCGGGCGAGTTGATGTTACCCATGGCCATCGAGTTAGCTCAGCAGTGTGAGGCGGCAGACAAGCTATCACGGGAGCTCAGTGAGTGAGCGTCACACTGCCATTTTGAACCACAGTCGATGGCGCAAGCAGTGGACCTGGACAGTAACAATGGTGCAGAGGATGAAGAATGCGCTAATGCTGTAAAGATGAGGTCCGCCCCGGGATCGCCCAGGTGTTTGGGTTGTGGGCCCACTGAACACCGTTATAAGGCTAGAGAGTGTCCAGCAAGAGGAAGACGCTGCGGCATGTGCAGATTCTTGCATCATTTCACCAGGACATATTACAGGTTCGAGCAAGGGGATCCTAGACACATGAAGGGTCTCCCCGCTTCAACTCCCACGGTTGTCCGCAGTGTATCCCCAAGTGTCAACGATCATTCTTACCATATGGAACTGGACGGAGTAAGAGTGCCGTTGCTGATTGACATGGGAATGGTGAGATCCGTGTTAAATTGGGCAACCGTGAGGAGTTCCTTCTCACAGTATCGGGTGGGAGAAGAGTGGTCGGGCTGTGGTTTGTGGGGCCGGACGATTCCGCGACCGATGGACGGAGTTGTGTGGGATGAACCCCTGCCTAGTAATCTGGACAATGAGCAGGGCCAATTCCACCCAAGGCCATTGCAGAAGGGTCCTGGTGCCAGCACCCAAGTAACTCTAGCTGAGGGAACTGGGTGGCACGGTTGGATGCCTGTGACGGCGGGTGGCGCCGAGTGGAGGGCCCATTCTAGTCCTGGATTTCGGTTGGAAGGAACCAGAGAGCAGGGGGTCACAAAGGCAACGCCAGCAGCGAAAATGAAAGAGAGCGGGGCAGGACCGGCTGGCATGGTGAAATGACGTGCCAAACAGAGACACTGGAAGCGGAGTACGGCCCCTCTGGGGGTTGCGGATGTGGCCCGACCCAGAGAGGTGGCCCGGTCGAGAGGTGTTCGGGACAACCGCTGATGAGAAGATGACCAGGGGTGGCTGCAGGTGGTGGCTGTTGAGGAGGATGCCTACCTCCAACTATCTGAGGGCTCGTGGAGGCATCCCTGTGAGATGCGGCATGCCAAAGAAGAGAAGGTGGTGTTTGGACTTTGACGTGGGTCATCCCTGGGAGCGATGAAAAGAAGAGGCACCGGAAGGTAACCGTCTGATGGTTTTCTGGGGGGGAAGGGGGGTTCCTCTACTGGGGCAGACTGATGGTTGGGAGATGTATATAATGCATGGTGATGGAAATGGGGGATAACCAAATTGTGTATTAGTTCTGTTAATGGGATTGTTTTATGTTTTATACTGTTTATTTTAGCAACACGGCAGTTCTCTGTTTAATGGACTGTGCTTTTAGTATAGACGGCAGAATAATCCGTCCTGCTGTGCGGGGATGGAACGGTAGTCCACCTGTTCCCCCCTAGTTTCAGTTGGTTTTGAGTGAGTGTGATAGATTGTTTAGGTATTTCTGATTAGTTTTAGTGCATGATTCAGGTTCCAAATCGGGGAGGGTTTCGATTGTATGCGTGTGTTGGACCATTTTTTTTGAAGGGGGGGAAAGTGTTATGTTGTTATTAGGACGTATTATTGTGTGACACAGGTGGTGGCTCCACCTTTCTGGTTCCGCCGCTACTCGGGGTATAAGAGGGCTGTAAGGAAGAGGGGCGGTCTCTTGACCTCCTCTAAGCCTGACAGCAGCGCCTTGCATTATACGAGTGAGTCTACAATAAAGTCGTGTTCAGTTCAACACCCAGTCTCATCCTTGGTTCTCGCTTTACCGACATAACAGGTGGGTGACGGCGAGAAGGAAGCATAGTCACAAGCCCCTGGTTCACCACCAACCTGTTCATGTTTCTAATTGTTTTTCCCCGCTCAGCGACACACCCGCTGAGGAAAAAATTCTGATCATTGGTGACTCTATAATCAGAAATGTGAACCTAGAGACTCCAGCGGCCATAGTCAAATGCATTCCCGGGGCCAGAGCAGGTGACATCGAGTCAAATTTGAAAATGCTGGCTAAAAGTAACTATAAGTACTCCACAACTGTTATCCACGCTGGCATTAACAACATCCGACTCTGGCAGTCGGAAGTCTCAAAACTTAGTGTGGAATCGGTGTGTAACTTTGCCAAAACAATGTGACCAGTGATGACATGTTTAGCCGCTTGTCATCCTTCAACCGCTGTCTGTCTGTGTGGTATCCTGCAAAAAATGTGGGCTACATACACAATTGGAACTCATTTTGGGGAAAACCTGGTCTTATTAGATAAGACGGCGTCCATCCCACTTTGGATGGTGTGTCTCTTATCTAACAATCTGGCATCATTTTTATCCAAATTTCCAAAACCTTGACAACTCACAGTTGGGACCAGGAAGCAGAGTCGCAGTCTTACACGCCTCTCTGCAGCTCCTCTTCATCCGCCACCCCTCAACTTAGCCCCTGTCTCCCCCATCAGAGAATCACTGTTTGCCCCCTCCAAAGTAAATAAAAATATAATGTATAAGCATCCAAAAGTGATTAAACAAAAAGTTGGTAAAACTCAAATTAAACATGAAGCCTCTAAATTTAATGACTTGGCCTCTCTTCCTCCTCATAATTTAAAAATTAAATGTGGTTTGTTAAATATTAGGTCTCTAACTCCCAAGTCACTGCTAGTCCATGATCTGTTAATTGATCATCAGATTGATTTAATATCCTTTACAGAGACTTGGTTAGGGCAAGAGGATTACGTTGATTTAAATGAATCAACTCCCTCTGGTTATATAAACTGTCAAAATCCCAGAAGTTCTGGTCATTGAGGAGGAGGAGCAACAATTTACCATTCCAAATTACTAGTTAATGTAAAGCAAAAAACATGTTATAATTCCTTTGAGGGCCTGGTCCTCAGTATTGGGCATGTTAGTAATTTTAGGTTAAACCCAATTTTATTTGCCATAGTTTATTGTCCTCCATCAGCCTACTCAGAGTTTTTATCTGATTTTGCCGAATTCTTAGCGGATTTAGTGCCAAATCAGATAGAATAATTATAGTAGGGGGTTGTAATATACATGTAGATGTAGATAGTGATTGTCTTAACATGGCATTTAATTCAATATTAGACTCGACAGGGTTTTCTCAGAAAGTAGGAAATTCTACCCATTATCTCCACCACATGCTGGACCTTGTTCTGACATATGACATAGAAATAGAAAATCTGGTAGTGTCTCCTCATAACCCTGTACTGTCAGACCATTATCTGTTAACTTTTGATTTTACTATTTCTGACTATTTGGTTCCTAAAGAAAAATATTACAACAATAGATGCCTCTCAGATGATGCTGTTATCAAATTTAAGCAGATTGTTTCCTCAATGCCATGTGTCAACACAACGGAGACAAGCTATGGAGAGCTTGCTCCTTCTGTTATTGATAGCATGTAGATAGTGTTACAGCTTCTCTGCATCAGACTGTAGACATGGTGGCCCCTTTAAAAACGAAAAAGTCTAATCAGAGATTTCTAACTCCTTGGTTCAACACAGAAACTCGTGGCCCGTCAGTTAAAAAGAAAATGGTGCTCCACTAAATTAGATGAAATCTATTTAGCTTGGAGAAATCATCTTCTAATTTATAATATCTAATCTAATATACTATCTAAATCTCTAAGGAAAGCTAGAACAAGTTATTATTCCGCATTAATAGAAGAGAACAAGAATAATTCCAGGTTTGTTTTCAGCATTGTAGCCAGGCCGACAAAGTCAGGATGCTGACAAACCTAGTATTCCCTTAAAGCTTACTAGTCAGGACTTTATGAACTTTTTCAATAATAAAATTCCATCTATCAGAGATAAAATCAGTCAGATTCTTCCCACCATTAAATACAGTGACTACTACAACTCCTTCAACTGATATCTGTTTGGATGAGTTTACTCCAATTGA
This sequence comes from Pholidichthys leucotaenia, assembly GCA_020510985.1. NCBI lineage: Eukaryota > Metazoa > Chordata > Actinopteri > Cichliformes > Pholidichthyidae > Pholidichthys > Pholidichthys leucotaenia. Next base: position 208,596,017 of record CM035839.1, read on the forward strand.
CCTTTTAGAGTTACACACATGGACAAAATTGTTGGTACCCCTCTGTTAATGAAAGAAAAACCCACAATGGTCACAGAAATAACTTGAATCTGACAAAAGTGGTAATAAATAAAAATTCTATGAAAATTAACCAGTGAAAATCAGACAATGCTTTTGAATTGTGGTTCAACAGAATTATTTAAAAAAAAACTCATGAAACAGGCCTGGACAAAAATGATGGTACCCTTAACTTAACGCATATTTTGAGGCAATCACTGCAATCAAACCATTTCTGTAACTGTCAATGAGACTTCTGCACCTCTCAGCAGGTATTTTGGCCCACTCCTCATGAGCAAACTGCTCCAGTTGTCTCAGGTTTAAAGGGTGCCTTCTCCAGACGGGATGTTTCAGCTCCTTCCACAGATGTTCAATAGGATGTAGATCAGGGCTCATAGAAGGCCATTTTAGAATAGTCCAATGTTTCGCTCTTAGCCATTCTTGGGTGTTTTTAGCTGTGTGTTTTGGGTCATTATCCTGTTGCAAGACCCATGAACTGCGACTGAGACCAAGCTGTCTGACACTGGGCAGCACATGTCTCTCTAGAATACCTTGATAGTCTTGAGATTTCATTGTACCCTGCACAGATTCAAGACACCTTGTGCCAGATGCAGCAAAGCAGCCCCACAACATAACAGAACCTCCTCCATGTTTCACAGTAGGGACAGTGTTCTTTTCTTGGTATGCTTCATTTTTGCGTTTGTGAACATAGAGCTGATGTGCCTTGCCAAAAAGTTCCAGTTTTGTCTCGTCTGTCCATAAGACATTCTCCCAGAAGTTTTGTGGTTTGTCAACATGCAGTTTGGCAAATTCCAGTCTGGCTTTTTTATGATTTGTTTTCAACAGTGGTGTCCTCCTTGGTCATCTCCCATGAAGTCCACTTTGGCTCAAACAACGACGGATGGTGGAATCGGACACTGATGTACCTTGACCTTGGAGTTCACCATCAATGTGTTTAGAGGTTGTTCTGGGCCCTTTTGTTACCATTCGTATTATTCATCTCCTCCTGCGGCCACATCCAGGGAGGTTGGCTACAGTCCCGTGGATCTTAAATTTCTGAATAATGAATAATGTGTGCAACTGTAGTCACAGGAACATCAAGCTGCTTGGAGATGGTCTTATAGCCTTTACCTTTAACATGCTTGTCTATAATTTTCTTTCTAATCTCCTGAGACTACTCTCTCCTTTGCTTCCTCTGGTCTATGTTTAGTGTGGTACACACCATGTCACCAAACAGCACAGTGACTACTTGTCACCCTTTAAATAGGCCGACTGACTGATTATAAGTTTGTAGACACCTATGATGTTAATTAGAAGACACATCTTGGTTGAACATGTCCTTATGGTCACATTATTTTCAATCTTTTCTAGGGGTACCATCATTTTTGTCCAGGCCTGTTTCATGAGTTTGTTTTTTAAAGTAATTCTGTTGAACCACAATTCAAAAGCATTGTCTGATTTTCATTGGTTAATTTTCATAGAATTTTTATTTATTACCACTTTTGTCAGATTCAAGTTATTTCTGTGACCACTGTGGGTTTTTCTTTCATTAACAGAGGGGTACCAACAATTTTGTCCACGGCTGTAGATAAAATAATTTCATCATCCAAGCCTTCAACTTGCCTTTTAGACCTTATTCCTACCAGGTTATTTAAAAAAAGTCTTCCCATTTATTGGGGTGTCTGGGGAGGGGTAGTACCTCTGTAGGGGGTGCTTGCCAAGTCCTTTTTAGGACAGCTCATTCTACATTGGTTCCCACCTGGCACCCAACCCTCACCTGTGGCTCCTCAAAGCTGTAGCATGCGCAGCAGCCACACCCCGGTAAACCGCTTTGGCAGGTGGACTGAACCAGGTGAGGGTAGCCAGTCAGGCCTCAAACCCTCCAGTGAGTTAAACAGGGTATGTCTACCCAAGTATGTGCAGACTGTAGTCGGCAGATTGAGTGGATGAGGTCATCTTTTGTCCCAACGGTCATGAAGGCAGCGACAGCAGGCGTTGTGGAACGCAAGGGCACGGCAAGGCACTATAGATGTCGTGGTTATCCACTGCAGCTGAGGAAGTCCCTGGTTGTGACAGCTCTTTTCGTACCACCAGATCCTGGCTTTTGAGGCCGAGAGAGTGGGATTTCCCCTGTGGATAGACTTTCCCACTTTTAAAAAAAACTTTCCCGCACAGGTTTTCCTCGTGTGTGTTAGTCCTCACAACCCTACAACAGTCCTGCGGCGATGGGGAACAAGTGAAGCAACAGGTGGAGGTGACCACTGGCAGTTGTAGCTTGAACCCTGCACGCAGGCGGCTTGGTGGCAATAGTCGCTCTCCTTCTGACCCCGGGACAACAGTGGAGTTTGGCATTCCCCCAGGCGACTGAGCAGCCTCTTTAGGACAGCACTGCTCACCCTCACATGAGGGAGGGGACTATAAAATGTGTCCAAAACAAATGCTTGTCCCTTCCAATTGGCCAACATACCGCGGCTGGCAGTTCTACCCCCCAAGCGGTTGAAACCAAAGAAGAAAGAAACTAATTCTTGGTGCGTGGAATGTACGCACGCTCATGGACAGAGAGGCCTCCTCGAGGCCTGGGAGAAGAACAGCCCTCATTGCAAGGGAACTAGCCCGCTACCGCATTGACATCACAGCCCTCAGCGAGACCAGACTAGCTGAAAGAGGATCTGTGGCCAAACTAAAAGGTGGCTACACCTTCTTCTGGAAAGGCAAGGCCAAAGATGAAGAGAGGATCCATGGAGTAGCACTGGCCATCAAGACAGCGGTTCTCAAGCAACTTCCTGACCTACCAATGTCAGTTAATGAACGGCTGATGAAACTCTGTTTCCCCCTTAACCGTAACCGGCATGTTACCCTCATCAGCGCGTATGCCCCAACTCTCACCAGCAGCGATGAAGTGAAGGAAGCCTTTTATGAGGAGCTCAGTACCCTCGTGAAGGACACCCAATGACAAACTCATTCTGCTAGGCAATTTCAACGCCAGAGTCGGAACAGACTGCTGTAACTGGAAAGGCGTGCTGGGACCACACGACACTGGAAAATTGAACTCCAACGGCTTGATGCTCTTGAGCTTTTGTGCTGAAAACCACCTCGCTATCACAAACACACTGTTCTGGCAAGCAGACAAATATAAGACAACATGGATGCACCCAAGATCCAAGCAGTGGCATTTGAGAGACTTTGCCATTTGCCGTCAAAGAGACATCTGTGACGTCAGGATCACCAGGGCCATGCACGGAGCAGAGTGTTGGACAGACCACCGTCTAGTCAGATCCATCCTATCCCTGCATACTGCCCCAACACACCGCAAGATGCCAAAAATCATCAGGCCAGCATTCAACGTCGCCAAACTTGAACAATCTCAGCAACATAGTGAATTTGCAGAAGATCTGGACGGCCGACTGATTGCCCATGGACTCCTGACTGGCTGCCCAACACAAAGGTGGGAACAGTTTAGAGCACTGGTGACGGAGTCAGCAAATACCACCATCGGCCCCAGGAAATGAGTGCACCAGGACTGGTTTGACGAGAACAACAAGAACATCAAGACACTCCTGGATGACAAGCAGAAGGCCTTTGTTGAGTGGCAGAATGACCCCACTTCCATTTCCAAGTGTGATCGCTTCAAGCACCTCCAGAGACAGGCACAAGCAGCGTTGTGAAAGATACAGAATGAATGGTGGGAGAAGAAGGCAGATGAGGTGCAGAGGTATGCCGATATGCAGGATTCCAAGATGTTCTTCAGCATCATCAAGGAAGTATATGGACTTGCCAAGCCATGTACTATCCCACTCCTGTCGGCAGACGGTTCAACTTTGCTGAAGGAGAAGAGCAGCATCAATGCGCGATGGAAAGAGCACTTCAGCTACCTGCTCAACAGGCCCTCCACTGTAGACCCTCATGCCCTCGATCTGATCCCACAAAAACCCACCGTCCACTGCCTCGACCCCCCCACCCACCCACCCACAATGGACGAAGTCTTGAAGGCGATTAGGCAGACCAATTCAGGCAAAGCACCTGGGATGGATGGAATCCCGGTGGAAATATTCAAATCAGCCGGTCCTGTGGCCCTTGAGATCTTCCATTCCCTCCTCAGCAGCATCTGGGATGAAGAACAACTGCCCAAAGACTTCAGAGATGCCACTGTTGTCTCCCTGTTCAAGAATAGGTGTAGCAAGTTGGACTGCGGCAATTACTGAGGTATCTCCCTTCTATCTATTACCAGAAAAATACTGGCCTGGGTCCTCCTCAACCGACTGATTAACAACATCTCTGAAGGGAAACTGCCAGAAACACAGTGCGGATTCCGCTCAAACCACAGCACCGTGGACATGATCTTCTCTGTCTGCCAAGTGCAGGAGAAATGTCTAGAACAAAACATGGACTTATATGCGGTCTTTATTGACCTGACTAAGGCCTTTGACATGGTGAACAGGGAGGCCCTCTGGATCATCCTATCCAAGCTTGGGTGCCCAGACAAGTTTGTAAACCTCATACGCCAGTTTCACGACAACATGACTGGGCAGGTTTCTCTCAGGTGGAGAGGTATCGGAGCCATTCAATATCAGCAATGGCGTCAAGCAGGGGTGTGTTCTGGCCCCGGTCCTCTTCAACCTCTTTTTCTCTTGCGTCCTCAACCATGCCTTCAGGGACTTGGACCTTGGGGTATATCTGCGATACAGACTTGATGGCTCACTGTTCGACCTCCGCTGACTGAAGGCTAAGACCAAGGTCGCAGAAGAGATTGTCCTGGAAGCACTTTTCGTTGATGACTGTGCCCTCATGGCCCACACAGAGTTTGATCTCCAGATCATCGTGAATAAGTTTGCAGAAGCCTCCCGCCTTTTTGGTGTTACCATCAGCCTCGGAAAGACAGAGGTACTGTTCCAACCAGCACCCACCTCCACCATCCTAACCCCCTCTATCTCCATCGAGGGTACCCAACTGAAGACGGTAGATGACTTTAAATACCTTGGCAGCACCATCAGCAACGATGGCAGCCTGGATAAGGAGATCAATGCCAGAATCTGCAAGGCCAGTCAAGCTCTCGGTCGTCTCTGAGCTTGCGTCCTAAAGCAGCACAGCATCCAGCTGTCCACGAAGCTCTGTATGGTCCCACACCCCTGGCAAACAAAAGTAGCAGCTATCTGAACAGGTAGTTTGGAGTTAGCATTAGCATCCACCGGACTGAATCCTAGCCACCTACGACACACTTGTTCCGCTGCTCGCACTGCAGAGAAGAGACGGGGCACTGATAAGTAGTGGTGAGGAGCTTTACTGAATAAATGGGAGTATGTGCATTTTAAATAACCATATAAACAACAGAGTATTCTATGAAACGATAGATGTTTTTATATCGTCATCCGATATATATTGTCCTATCGCACAGCCCTAATCCCTACTGAAGTTAGTTTGATTACAATGCCCTTTCATTAGACACCCAGCCATTACTGCCATTCGTCCTTTAATCAGCTGTGCTTGGTTTTTAATGAAGTTAATAGTGGAGATAAAAAAAAGTACATATCCATTGAAGCAGAGGTGGACTGGCACCTGCAGAAGTGTCTTGTTTGAGGGAAATGGCAGACAGGTAGGCCAGCATATATTCAGTATGATAACAATGATGAAATAATGGTTTTAAATAACTCCACTCCCTTCACTTTTATTTAGACCCCGTTCTTAACATGGGGAAATAACTACTGTAATAAATTAATTTAATATGTCAAAAGGGCCAAAACCCACTCATGCCACACAGCATAAAAATGAGAAAAAGACAGAAGTGTTGTGTTGAATGAGTATTTGTGGTTATATTATACTGTTGTGGCAGCTTAGTATAGGGTTAAAGTTCTCTAATGTAATAAATAAGTTGCATTAACTTTAGTTATATTACCTTCATCTTATATTCTTAAGGAAACTGTCATGATTCCTCGTACGCCATTACGCGGCGCATTTGAAAAACCCGAATGCGAGAGTAGAACGTGCCATTTATTAACGTAGACTCCAACAAAATAACCAGTCCAGCAAGACCACACAATAGAGTAGCTTGAAATGATGAATATAGGCCACCAGACGTACAGGGAAGCTGCCCGGATGTTCAACAGCCGGGGAGGGGTGCCTAGTGCCGCCGTCACGATGAGCACAAAGAGAAAGACAAAACATACACTTATGGCTGGAACAATCCAAGGCTGTCCATGTAGTCTGGGAGATGAAGAGGTGAGGCAGGGTCAGCCGCTAACATCCAGGGATTAACCGTCTGTAAATGTCGGGCTGAATATGCGAAGGTAGTAGTACAACATCCACGGAGGAACACGCTGCCACGAATGAGGGTGAATGCTCCGACAATCTCTTCCCACAACCGCAGCGTATTTGTAATCATAATGCTAATGAGGGAAGAGATTGACCGTGTGAGGAAGTGTGGGCTGAACATAATTGAACCCTGGTGTGTATGACTGCGTGTATGAGCGTGTGAATGGGAATGAATGGAGTGTATGTGTGTGTAAACACCCGTACTGAAGCACAGCTGATGGCACTTGACAGGAGGAGGGGGTGTGCCCAAGCTGTCAGGGAGCGAAGACCGAAAGCTCCCTGAAGCATCTGGTGGAAAATACGGCAAAATAACCATAAGTCAGAACTGGGTTTGAAACCATCAAACTCAGGTTCATGACAGAAATGTTTTCAGAACTATTCAGATGTTTTAAGAAAAATCTGTATAATAAAACTGAGCGATCGGGGGAGAAGGGTCTTAGTCAGGGAGGTGAGCAAGAACCCAATGGTCACTCTGTCAGAGCTCCAGTGTTCCTCTGTGGAGAGAGGAGAACCTTTCAGAAGGACAACCATCTCTGCAGCAATCCATCAATCAGGCCTGTATAGTAGAGTGGCCAGATGGAAGCCACTCCTTAGTAAAAGGCACAAGGCAGCCCACCTGGAGTTTGTCAAAAGACACCTGAAGGACTCTCAGACCATGAGAAATAAAATTCTTTGGTCTGATGAGACAAAGATTGAACTCTATGGTGTGAATGCCAAGCGTCATGAGGAAACCAGGCACCGCTCACAACCATGCCAATGGTGGTGGCAGCATCATGCTGTGGGGATGTTTTTCAGCGGCAGGAACTGGGAGACTACTCAGGATGGGGGAAAGATGAATGCAGCAATGTACAGAGACATCCAGGATGAAAACCTGCTCCAGAGTGCTCTTGACCTCAGACTGGGATGATGGTTCATCTTTCAGCAGGACAAGGATCCCAAGCACACAGCCAAGATATTGAAGGAGTGGCTTCAGGACAACTCTGTGAATGCCCTTGAGTGGCCCAGCCAGAGCCCAGAATTGAATCCAATTGACCATCTCTGGAGAGATCTGAAAATGGCTGTGCACCGACGCTTCCCATCCAACCTTGAGAGGTGCTGCAAAGACAAATGGGCGAAACTGCCCAAAGATAGGTGTGCCAAGCTTGTGGCATCATATTGAAAAAGACCTGAGGCTGTAATTGCTGCTCTCATTTCCAATAATGCTAAACCTTTCCGGTCCTCAATGTGTTGCAGTGCAGTTTGTCCTACCACACATCAATCACTGCAGTTCCAGGTTTCAGTTCCAACAGGCTGGGACTCGCCATCCATTAAATGGAATTCTTCAAGTCTTCAGTGGATCTCTGGACTCTCCAGTCAGTGTCCTGGGGTCTGCAGTAACTAGGATTCTCCAACATGGATTCAGTCTAAAAAAAAAAACCTGGCCTTTGAGCAAGGTCATAATAGAATTACACTTACGCTATTAACTGGTTATAAATATTACTGGTTACAGCAGTGATCCCCAACCTCCGGTTCCTGGAACGTTAAGGTTTTCCGTGGGAAATGTTGCAATCTCCCTTCTTAATTAGTCCAAAAAATTGCAAATAATTTGGCATTGTTGTGCATGGGTTCCTACAGAACACATACACAACAATGGCAAATCATTTGCAATTTTTGGACTAAATAAAAAGTGAAAAACTTGAAATGTTCCAGGACCAGAGGTTGGGGACCACTGGGTTACAGCATCAAACTAAGTGCAATAATTTTTCACAAGTCTCAGTTGTACAACTTTTATAAAATTATAACACTCATCTTTTCTCTGAACACATCTGGAAACCAAGTAATTAGTTTCTGAACTCATGCAAATAGTTTTCACCCATTTAGTGCATGAAAAGCATCTACGTACATGCAGTTTCAACATTCACTCATTGCTAGCAAGAAACATAACAATATAACAGGATTTTAAATACTTCACAAATAAACAAAACACACTCACTTTTCTCTCAAACTAAAGACAGGTATCACTTTCAATTCAATTCAATTCAATTCAACTTTATTTATATAGCGCCATTTCACAACAACAGTCATCTCATAGCACTATCAACTGTAGGGAGGACCCCCACAGTTGCAGAAAGACCCCAGCAATCAGGCGATCCCCTGTGAGCAAGCACTTGGCGACGGTGGAGAGGAAAAACTCCCTTTTAACAGGAAGAAACCTCCAGCAGAACCAGGCTCAGGGAGGGGCAGTCATCTGCTGCGACTGGCTGGGGGGTGAGGGGACAGAGAAGAAGAAAAGAACAGACATGTAGAGAGCAAACAGCACGATGGGGACTCAATCTATGGGAGAGAACAAACAAATGTTAATGACCAGCAAAAAAAAAATATTTCATAGAGAGTGAGGAAAGGAGTGAGGCCCAGTGCATTACTGGAGGTCCCCCGGCTTTCAGACACCCAAAGTGCTTTTTTATTTATGAGTGCACATTGATTTACATTGTATTAATTAGCTGAATGCTACACAGTGTAACACATGCTGTTAGCAACAGCACGGCTACATCAATGGGTTTCACTGCATCAACTAGCAAAGCGGCACGCAGCGTAACATGGGCAATTAGCATTAGCACCGCTATAATTCGGTAAAATGATGTGCAAAAGTCAATTCTCACATTTTAAGGTCAACACACCAGTGCAAAGCATTAAGAGAAAACTGGCTTCAGACTTCAGCACTCTGGCAGAAAAGACAACCTTCTACAGTTTTCCCCACGCTTTTAATCAGCTCCGCTACTATGCTTCTCAGCACAGACCATGTTTGACAATCAACCACAAACAACTATCAGGAAATTGTCAGAGCTGGAAGAAATGATCTAGTTGGCACACAAAACTAACAAAATAAAATTTAAAAAAATCTTTTCTCAATTTCAATTTATGGTCATCAACCCATATTTTATTTTAAATTAGTTTTATTGATTTATTCTATTTAAATATTTATTTGTATCCATCAACCTATTAGTCATCACAGTTCACTTATTTATGCATTTATGCATTTATTCATCACTCCAATCATTAATCAATTTATTTATTAGCCATGAATTTACTGTAGGTTACATAGTAGCTACACAAACCTGTTATGTCTGAATAAATACCTTGAGGAATGATGAGGCCAGGTGAACGGTCAAACTCAACTTTATTGGAAGTTGGACACACAACAGCCACCAGGCAGGAGCATCGGTCAAGAGGCCGTGTAATGGATGCCCCCTGCCATTTATAGGGTGGTGCAGTGGCGGAACAGAAAGTGGCCGCCATTATACCGCACTTCACAATAAGGGCCTTAATGACAACATCACCCCCCACCCCCTGCAGAAAAGTCCAAAAATCACACACTCAATTAAGACCCTCCCCAATTTAGGACCCGAAACACACTAACAAAACGAAAACTGAAATCACTAAATGGCTTAACACATTCACACAGCAGAACCTAAAATAGGGAGGATGGGTGGACCGTCCTGCCCACATGGAAAGGTGGATTATTCTGCCACCTGCTGGTCTAAACCCAAAGTCTATTAATAACTTCAAAGTATTGTCGTGTTCCTAAACTAGAAAAACACCCAGAACACTAACATTTTTTTGCAAGCACAAACATATGAACATGAGAAGTAGTTGATTTTTTTTTTTTTAAATTTACACTACTGTCCTTCCAGCAGAAAAGGGTAGAACCAGCTTGTGGGGGGCCCAGGGCAGCCCCTCACCAGACCCGCCCCTGGAAGCAGCACATCCTCAGGATCGCAGCTGACCTCAAGGACGAAAATGCCTCTTCTCATCACGACCAACTGTCTCTCTTGTCCAGCGCCGCCACCAGAAGCCTTCGCCTGGACACGCCGCAGCTCGTTGGCGTGCCTCCTCGAGCCGTCCAATAGCTGGAAGTAAGCTGCGAACAGCTTAGCCACAATGTGCATGTGTCGCTGACGTTCTGCTGGCTGTCATTTGGCCTGTATTCACCGTGGACGCTCCTCTCCTCGAGCCCAGAGCAAGTCCATAACTCTCAGAGGACCTCTGCCTGAAATGGTGCTGTTTGGCAAGCGGTCTCGCTGTGCCTGTCGGTCTGGCCCCGACCTTTCTAAAGCCATTGCAGCGGTCACCATCGTAGCTGCAGATCCTCCAGCCCTCTGCAGCCAAGCTCCAGAGGAATCTGGGGCTAGCACATTGGCGTCACTCGCCGATGCAGGCGCCTCACCGCCATGCTCGGTACCCTCTCCTACCATTCCCCGAGCGCCGGCACTGAGACCCTCCTGCATCGAACCTGAGTGACGTTGGTCCTGCTTGACTGCCATGGTGTCCGGTAGATCTTCGTCCCACACAGCGTTGCCCTTCACCACCGGAACTGGGGGGTTCCACTGGCCACAACCAGACCATTCTTCCCCAGCGCCGTCTTTGATGGAAAAGCCCAGTCTGTAAAACAGGTCACAGCCCATGATATTGTCGCCTCGGGCCATCACGTGGAACGTGAAATCAGCCATCATTGCCGACTTGTACCAAATCGTTAACTCCAACATTCCAACTGTGCACAGCCTGCCACCTCCATAACCGTAAAGTGGTGCTGGGTTGCCTCTAATCCTGTAGTGGGGGAAAAATTTCCTCACCACAGCCCAATTTAGCAACAATCCTTTCGCCCACCCCTGTGTCGAGCAGCAGCGGCACCGCCACGCCATCCAGCGTCACCTTGCAGAACGTGTACCTGTTGGTACTCGGGGGCACCGTGTGGATAGCTGTCGGGGGTAGGTGGAGTGATTTCCTCCGTGGGCTCTCTGGCTTGGACAAACGGCACACTCTGGCATAATGGTTCAAGCGTCCACACTTGCCACAACACTTCCTTCTAGCCGGGCTGTCCCTATCCTTATTGGTGCTTCATGGACCCACAATCCATGCACAGGGGTTTTCCTGGGACAGACCTTCGGCTGGTAGCATTGGCTTCTATCATGTTATCATCCATGCTATCCTCACTATCCGGGTCCACTACTAATGCTGCAGCAGAAGGCTCCGGCTGCCGTTGTGACTGGTGCCAATTTAGCTCCGAAGCTAGCTTGTCCGTGGTCTCCATTTGGAGAGCTAACTCGACAGCCCTGGCTAACAATAAGTCACATGGCACCGTGAGTAGCTTAGCTCATAAAGCAGTACTGTTCGTGTGCTCCACCAGCTGGTCACGTACCATTTCCTCCTCCAATGGCCCAAAATGACACTCGCTAGCCAGCTGCCTCAGGTTGGCGGCAAACTGGCGGACAGACTCACCCACCCGCTGGTGTCGCTGCTGGTGTCGCTGCTGGAATCTAATTCTCCGAACAGTTACACTATCCGGGGTGTCAAAATGGTTTGCCAGCAACTCGATGACATCCTCAAACGAGTCTGAAGCCCCGAGTGTGTGTAGGGCCCATTGGACCTCAACCTCTAAATTATGCACCAGGAGTGCACGTGCTCTTAGCTTATCTAGCTCACCCAGGTCGAGCGTGATGATGTAGTTCTGAAAGGCTGCGAACCATCTTGGCCAAGGCACAGGCAGCTCGCCTAGGAGCTCCAGGAAGAGGCGAAGCAGTGCAATACACGCCTCTATAGTTTGTCCTCGTCGCCAAAATGTTATATCTGAATAAATACCTTGGGGAAAGATGAGGCCAAGTGAACGGTCGAACTCAGCTTTATTGGAAGTTGGATACACAACAGCCACCAGACAGGGACATTGATCAAGAGGCCGTGTAATGGATGCCCACTGCTATTTATAGGCCGGTGCATTGGCAGAACAGGAAGTGGTCGCCACTACACCACACTTCACAATAAGGGCATTAATCACATCATCACAGAACCCTCTGTTCTAAGGGCCTATCAGAGATAGATAACTAGGGACAATAAAGGTTACGGTCACACTGCAGGTCTTAATGCTTAATTCTGATTTCTTGCCGAGAGCCGATTTTTTTGTGTGGGCTTTCACTTTATAATTCCAAACATCAGACTCCAATGTGAACGGTCTACAGCTATGAAGTGACCCGCATGCACAGAAGAAAACGTAACGTCAGACACAATGTTGTGTTTACGGAAGTAAATATGAGCCCCGAACGATTGAGGGGGACAGAACTTCTTCACCTTAATGCAGCCCAGCAAAATAAAATGTTAAAATCATTCAGAAATGATTATGCACAAAATAAATATGAGACCAGCTTCATTCCTCTACACGCCAGATGACCGCTGTGATCAGCTCTGCTTTCACAGAACTGATCGACTAAACGGCTCTCTTGAAAATGAGACCCTGTGTCTCAATAGGATTATCTGTATTGTTACGGCCCTGACAGTTTGTTTGTGTTTTTTTCTGTGTTCTGTTTGGTGTTTTTCTGCTGCAGTGAGTCATCTTCTCCATAGACGATCTTCGCCACCACAGCATGCCACAGTTGAGCGAAAGTCGCTGGGGATTGGTTGAAACTGGCACCAATGCCAGTTTAAAACCTCCAGCTGGACCGGGTGATAGTTGGCAACCTGACAGCAGCAGCGTCTCATTTCAGTCTCCAAAATAGTGTGCTTTGCTTAGTTTGATTAATTCATTGTTAGTTACTTTGTGACCTTTTTCCTAAAGGACCTGTAAATACTCATGCACCTGTATATATCCTTGTATATATTCACAGAGCAGAAGGGGTGAGCTGCCTATTTCTTTGTGTCTGTTTTTATTAGTGTCGGAAGTCAGGTGTAGGATTGTCTTTTTGTTGCTTTTGTTTCACATAGCGACTAGGTAGCACTAATCTGGATAAAGACAGGTGGGGTTTTGTTTGTCATTTTGTCCTTGGTTCACCCTGGAGACACGCTCACTGGTTTGTAAATAATTCACGTGAAAATAAAGCACACTGAATTTGTTATTAATCTCTGGTTTTGGTTTTTGGGGACCGGGATGGGGCTTTTCCCCATTCTGTTTATGGTGCGCTCCTTTTCCCCTAGACAGTGGCGTAACAGTATAGATAAGGTTAATAATAGATAAACAGTGCAGCTAGTACCAGTGGCGTAACACCGGTCCCACACATGAAGGAGAAGCCACCACAGACTTCCCCCTCCTGGACTGTGTGTCCTCGTATCCCCATATCTGGTCGTTCCGCTCCACAGTCATGCCAGTATTAACTTTACATTTTAGATATTACAGCAGCCAGGACTCACGGTGTGCTGTTCACAGGGAAAAAGGAATTTGCAGCGTCCAGTAAATGTGCTATTACTGTGCGACTGTAATGCTTGTCTGACAGCTTCAGCCCCAAACCCCCTACCCCAAAATTTTGAAGTTGTTGTGCAGTCAGAGCTGACAAAATTACAATCCAGTGGTAAAGAGAAGAAGAAGATTGATTAAAAAGAGCACAAATCAGCTGTCTGCATTCTCCACCGCAGAATTGTCACATCTGTCTCACTTCAGTGAGGAAAAAGTCAGATGAAATGTGACATGACCGTTCAGCCTGAGGTCGCTTTGGAAAATATCAGATACGCTACGCATCCAAATTAGGACCCCATATGAAAGTGGAGATCTGGTGTGAAAAAAGTTGGATGTGTGCTGTTCAGACTGTCATTAAAAAAAAAAATAAATAAATAAATAAAAAATCAGATATGGGTCGTGTGCAAAAAAGTCGGAATTGAGCATTAAGACCTGCCGTGTGACCGTAGCCTTAGTCACCAATTAACCTAACGTGCATGTCTTTGGATTGTTGCTTTGGATTTGGATTACAACCGTGCTGCTTGAATGATAGTATGATAGTATTATGATAATAGTGACTAAACACATGACATCTACTGAACATTTGAAACACAACAGTGTCACAGTTGTCCATCTGTAGAGATCCTCTTGTGTTGAAGCTTTTGATATAAACATTTTCTTTTAATTATCATTCATTTGTGATAACTTGGTTGTCAGAATAAGGATTTTGTACTTCACAGCTTACATTTAGAGTGCTCTCCAGAAGGAAATAGCATTTATGTTGTTATATGACAAGGCAAACTTTACTAATTAAATTCTTTTCGGCACTGAGAATCTTTTTAAAACACACTTTTATCACAGTGTTTGACAGAACATGGACCTGATCACAGGATAAATACAGGATCACACACACCTGATGAGTGTGTGTGATCCTGTATTTATTAAACAGCCACAGTCTAATGCCTCTCAGTTACAGATAAGAGCTTTTATTGAGGCTTTCCCTTCTGCAGCTCAACTCTGCTTCTGACTCGATCAGGTATTCCTCCTGTTTCCGTCTTCTGTCACATTTAATCTTGATCAAATAAATAGGTCACATCCACCACTGAGCGCTAAAACACAGTCGTAGGAAGGATGGTGAGATCAGCAGGATTGTCACCTGGAAGCTCCTGATGGATGACAGGCTAAAGAGCAGCACAGATTTGCATTAGCTGCACACACACCTGCTCTTAAACATACCCATGGACACATTAAAAAAAAAATAAAGGTTAAAGTAGACACATTCACACACAGCTATCCTCCAGACAGGAACACAGACAGACAAGGGACAACTAAGGAGGTGACAGGATTCATCTACTCTAACTGCATGACATTTTAAAAAAAGCTATAACTTGTTATTTTAAAGACTGAGTGGCTTGTTTCTTGTAAAACACCCAAAAGGAAAGTGACAGCCCTTTTCCCAAGATGGCTTCTTAGTTGGTTTAGGGAAACAAAACATTAGGTTACCAATAATTATCACATGGGGAACAACTCCAAAAAAAAAAAAAAAAACCATTTAGCTAAATGAAGGACTTACTCCATCCATCCATCCATCCATCCTCTACAGCTTATCCGGGGTCCGGGTCACAAAGACAGTCAAAGCAAAGAAGCTCAGACTGCTGCCCAGTTCACACAACACCATGATCCCCATGATCCCTCTTGCAGATGATGAGCTCACTAGAGGCTGGACCCATGTGGTTCATTTGGGCTGAGCCCTGCCAGGTACTATAGGTCAAGACCTGGGGCCTCATGTATAAAAGGTACGCACGCACAAAAATATGGCGTATGCTGATTTACACGCATGCAGTAGGTTCTATAAAAACAAATGTGACATGAGAATCTACGAGCCGAGCCTCAAAATTTTCACCTGCCACGCAAAGTTGTGGGCACGCCGTAAAATTCTGACTATCAGGTGGGTCTTTTAAACCACAAAACAACTGAAACTGTGTTAAAATAAAATGTGTTAAAGTAACATTTCTGCTTCAGTTAAAATGACCTGTCTATGAATCAGTTGTTGAAAAAAAACATGATTATTATGTGATTATCTCCATAACTCAGCTTATTGAGCGTAGTGAAACCCGATGAATAATAACCAATTTCCCTCAGATAACCTGCCTCACTCATGGACCACAGCCAGCACCACTGTAAACTTGATCCTATTTCTGTAAATGTGACAGATAATAAAATTTGCCAGAGACTATACAGTTGATTCACGAGGCAGCGCGCACAGATCCATCTCTTGTGGAAGGAATTCTGGTCAACAAAATACACTTTGAAATTAATCAATTCCTGGCTCCAGAACAATACGTGCCATGAGGCAGAGGACATGCAGATTGCTGCGGGTGAACCCCAGTAGTGTACATTGGCGTACACGCAGCTGTGTCAGAGTGAGATGTTTCCATGGTCTAAAATATCTCTGGAGATTATAGTTTGGAAATAAAAGAATTTTATATTGTGCAGCTCCGTGTGTTCCGTCTGGTTATCGTGCGTAATTTGAATTCTGCTGACAGATTTGGTTTGTAACTAGTCTAAATTCAGCTGTAAGATTGGAGTAGTATTCAATGGTGTTTATTTACTTTATTGACTTAGTTTACTTATAACATCACATCTGTCTGTCCCTCGTGTACGGATTGCCAAGGGCTTTCTTTCACAGCATTTTTTGTCAGCACCGGCTCCCCCCAGTCACCCCAGCAACAATCTGTCTAAGAGCAGTGATCCGCCTACAGACTTGAACTTTAATGCCAGGCATTTTATTTTATTTGTTACTTTTTTCAGTCTGACCCGGCTGCATTAACTGTCATTATAACATGGTCCACTCGGTAAACTTACGTTTATTGTTGATTCCGGAGGGTCAGAACAAAACATCTCAGTATCACACCTTTTTTTTTTTATGCTGAGCTTTCTCGCAGGGTTGACGATCGTTGTTTGACAGAAGAGTGACAGAAGGGGTGTTTTTAGTTATTTACATAGTCATTAGAAGAACTGAGATGGAGTAAAGAGATTATGCACATGCACTGGATTTCACAGTGAAGTGGGATGTATAAAGAAAAGGTGTGGAGAATCTAGCATGCAAACAATTTTATATATCTAAAAATTTCTATATGCACATACTTTTCAGATTTTGTGAGTACGCCATCTTTCAGTATGAAAGCTGTGCAATCCTTTATACTTAAGGCCCCAGGTCACCAGGTGTTATCCCATCAAGCACCTGCTCGGGCCAAGCTTCAGGGCAGGACCCTGGTAATCCCATACCAGGAGGGGTATCCTTGTAACTTATTCATAAGAATCTACTGGACCACTCTTAGTGTGGCCCTTCACTCAGGACCAATTGTCATGATCTGAGCGCAGGGGGATTCCACCGTGCTCTGTCTCTTTGCCTTTTGTTTTTTCTGATTTGTATAATGTTGTATTTTTGAGTTCTATGCCTGTTATCTCTAGTTTGTTTTCACATATTCTGTATTGTTTCTTTGTATGATTTATTTTCTTGTTTACATTCACTGTAGTTTTGTTATTTACATATTTGAGTTAATTTGTCTTTATTTGTTCCCACATTATATTTGCCAGTTGTCTTCTTTCTTTTTCTCTCCAGGGGTTGCAGTTGTCAGGGGCACTTCCGGGTTTTTTCCTGGCTGTGGGCGGTGCCCCTGTCAAGCCGTCAGCCCCGTCTCCTCTCCTCATGACTCACAGCTGATTGTCATTTTCTCCCCAGCCCACTCATGTGATTCACACCGGTTACTATTTGTGTTTAATAGTTTCTGGCCCTATTTAAGGGCGATAATTCTTTTTTTGATTGCTGGAGTCTTAAGATTCTCTTCCTCACCAGAACCCTTCCCCTGTGCTGGTGTACCTTCTAAGTTTGCTTTGCCTTCAGTTTGGACTTTGTGCTGTGCACTGTTTTGGATTTTTGTGTTTTCATTAAATATCACAAACTAGCAGTTCAGCGCGTGGGTCTTGCTCTCTGCCCCAGAAGGCAATTCATGACACCAATTTGTCGTGTGAGACCCTACCAGGGGCTTGTAGCCCCTGACAGAACTCCTGAGATCATTAGGGCACACAGACCCCTCCACCATGATAAGCTGGCGATCCACTGAGGGGAAGGACTTACTCAGTAATCCCATTACACTACTTTAAAGGCCATATATGTCATGATCACACTTTTAATTATGTTTTGAACTCATTGCACTGTTATCATTAATATTCTGTGGTTTTGATTTCTATCTTTGGTTCTTATTCCTTTCCCATGTGCAATCATTTAGCTCCTAATTTGTTCCTCAGCTGTCTTGCGTTCATTGATTATCAGTTCCCTATATACAATAGTGTGAAAAAGTGTTTACCCCCTTCCTGATTTCTCATACAAAAAATGAGAGGAGATTTCTCATTTTTTGTATATTTGTCACACTTCAATGTTTGAGATCATCAAACAAATTTAAATATTAGACAAAGATATTGCTCTATCAACTAGGCCACCACTCCGGTGCTAGAATGGCATTGCCTTTTAACAGCATTCTGTCACTGCTCCTCCAGCAGAGCCTACAATGTCCCCAGCTTCATCATGAGAGGAATTCCCGGCTGTCACCCCGCTGATTGCCACATGGTGAGCTCTCCTTGCTATCCTCCAGCTCCCGTCCCAAACTTAAAATGGACCCTTTCCGGACTGGTAAGAAGCTCTTCTTCTCTATCTGACTCCGTGCCAATGAAAGAGCGTCCCCGGGTTTTCACAGCCACTGCTCCTCACCTCTCACCAGTCCCAAAGCCACTCTGCGGGCTGGAGAAATGCTCACTTCATGTGCTGGAGTCTGCAAAGACGACGCAGCATCCCCTCTCTTTGCCTTTCTCAGGTCCCGGAGTCCTCTCCACACCGTTCTCCAGCTCCAGTCCCCTCTCCACACAGTTCTAAAGCTCCAGCCCCAGCTCTATGACCTGTGCCAGTTCTTCGCCACTTCACAGCTGCTCCCCACCAGGCGAGCTCCACAGCCACTCAGAGTGATTCACCAGTTTCCTCAGCAGCAGCAGAGCAGCATACATGGCAAGTACTTTTATTTCATTTTTTAACATCGATTAGTGAAAGGTCTTGCCTTGTTCTCGGTGAGGGGGCTCAGTGACAGCCACCTACCGCTGCGGAGCCCTCACCACCTGTCTGTGTTGTCACCTCTGCTGCTGCCTCCACTTGCCTACCCTCATCCGTTTGTCTCCTTCCCGCTCCACCAAGCTCCATCTCCGGCAGCTGCGACTACACCACTCCACACACTGCTGCTTCTCAACGCTTCAGAGGGTTCCAGCAGCAGCCCCTCCTCTCCTGTGTCCTCCGTCTGCTGCTGCTTCTCGCCCCGCACTGTCAGCGCCGGCCGTTCAGCTGCAGACCGCCTCATCCACTGTCCCATCAGCATCTCCAGAGGTCATTATGCCTGCTCTGCCAGCGTCTCCAGAGGCCATCATACCTGCTCCACCAGCGATGCCTGAGGTCACCGTCTGTCCAGCTTCAGCACCACCGGGGTCCCCACCAGCAGTAGAACAGGCACTAAGGCAAGTCCTCTGTTTTCTGAACATCATTATTAGAGAGGTCTTGTCTTGCTCCTCGAGGGGAGACCCAGCTGCAGCTCCCATCTGCTTCTGGGCTCTCCCTGCTGAGCTTTGCTGCTGGTAGTTATGTGGACCCGACTCCAACCTGTGTCTCTTCCTCCCCATTCAAGGTGGCTACATCGAGGATGGTATTCCACACTCCAGCTCCTGCTCTCCCTGAGGTTCACGGTTCAGCTCCTACTCTTGCACACTTGAGCTCCTGCTCTCCCCGAGGTGCACGCTCCCCAGCCATTGCTCCCTGTGGTCAATGTTCCCCAGCTGTTGCGCCCTGTGGTCAACACTCCCCAGCCATCGCTCTCTGTGGTTAACACTTCCTAGCCATCGCTCTCTGTGGTCAATGCTCCCCAGCGGTCATCTCCTGAGTGCAATGCTCCCCAGCTGCCATCTCCCGAGCTCCAGATTCGTCTCCTGAGCATCATGCTCGCCAGCCGTCGCTTCCTGTGGTCCATGCTCGCCAACCATCACTTCCTGTAATCCAGGCTTACTAGCCATCACTTCTTGAAAGTGTCTGCTCCCTGGCTGGGTGGATGCAGATTTTGGTCGCCCCCTTGCTAAACTCTGCTCCTCCATCTGGGGGCCTATGGACTCTGGTCAGCCCCCCCCGACGCATTGTGCTCTCTGGTCTGGGGGCCCATGGACTCTGGGTGGCCCCTGACGCACCATGCTCTCCAGTCTGGGGGCTCATGGACTCTGTGGGGCCCCCTGACAAGCCATGCTTTTCCGGGTGGTGGTCCCTGCCCTCTGGCCGACCACCTGAAAAACTGTTTTTCATTTCATTTTCGTTGTGCCGATTCCCTCCCTCCAGTCCTGTGTCCCCCTTCACCCACCCGGTTTGGGGATCCCTTGTTTTTGTTCTGAGGGCATCTGGAATCCATCACTGGGGGAGGGGTACTGTCATGATCTGGACATGACCTACAACCATGTCCACGCTTTTAGCTATGTTTTGAACTCACTGCACTGTTATTCTGTTATCATTAATATTCTGTGGAACAATCAACATGTGTCTATCATGTGTGAAATGCAAAGTGTACAGAGTGACAGTACTGGCTACTCTATTGTACGGTGCTGAAACTTGGACTGTCTACAGAGTGCAGGTGAAGAAACTCCACGCGTACATGATGAGACACCTTCGAGCCATAATGAACATCTCATGGAAAGACAAGATAACCAACACAGAAGTGTTGAAAAGAGCTGGTCTACCATCAATGGAGGACATGCTAATACAGATGAACCTGAGATGGCTCGGACATGTTGAGAGGATGGACCACCAGCGTCTCCCTCGGCAGTTACTCTACTCACAGCTATGCAAGGGCAAACGCAATCAGGGTAGACCAAGGCTCAGATTTAAAGACACTGTAAAAAGAAACTTGAAGAAGTTGGACATAGACAGGAGTTCCTGGCAGCGGAAGGCTAAGGACAGAGCTGTGTGGAGGAATCTGATCAGACCTAAATGAAACAGTCACTGTCGCCCACAACAGACTGCTATGATGATGACGATGGTGGTTTCTAGCTGTGGTTCTTATTTTGAGAGGCACCCTGTTTGTTTTTCCGTACCTATAGTTTCTTCCCCGTGTGTAATCTTTTAGCTCTTAATTTGTTCCCCAGCTGTCTTGCGTTCATTTTTAGGTTGTCCTTGTGAGTACGACACCTTGGTTTCCACGGCCCCCACACTGTATTTACTGTGTTTAATAAACCATGTTGTGACTGGAGATACCTGCACTTTGAGTCCATTAATTCCTGCTGGCCAGGGGCTGAACCTGACAACTAAGGTTGCATTAATGTATCTAATCTTACACTGTATCTTGACGTCTTAACATTTTTTTCAAACCTTTTTACAAGTGCATAATGACAAAAATCAGTATTCAGATGGGACGGTATAGACTCTGTCACCTCAAAATTTTCTGAGGCAAACACATACACCTCCTGATACACACTGTTATGAGTTCAGCTGAGATTTTTGTGTGCTTAAATGGAGGAAACAGCCACTCCATTGATAATGATAGTATAAATAAAGATTCCACAGTGAGAAATTATACATAAACTAGACATAACAGTCCTTAGAGGCTTGTATACGTGAGGGTAACCCAAGACAATAAGGAGAACAACAACATGTACTTCAGTATATCTGGAAAAGCTAGGATAAGGTGGTAAAACTTTCCTTAAGTGCCTCTATCATGTCCAAGGTAGAGTGCAGGAAGTTGGCAAAATGTAACAACTGACAAGCAAAACAGCCAAAGACTCTATTATTATTATGGCTGATGATACAAGTAAAAACCCGGAAAGTTCAAGTCGTCAACAAAACCACCTGAATAAAATATAGCTGTGCACAGGGACTATAATCTTATAATTGCAGTTGTTCCAGTTGCAAACTTTTCTCTGTGTGTTTACCTGTCATAACAGTGTGAGACATAATGAGCTGTACCTGCCAACCTCTTAAACACATCCTGGTGTCGCCAATCAATAAAATGTGATGGGCTAGACACCGAGTACAAGGTCCATGGGCACTGATCCATCTGGTTGAACAGACACGCACAGTGGGACAATCACAAACTCATCCACAGCAATATTAAGCCCAAGATTACATAGCATATAAGAGTGCAAAACTAAGCTAATTAGTAGGAGTGGGGGGAAAAAAAGATTGATTCAGTGATGGATAGTGATACTTGACACTGGTGACAGTGCATTGATCCATAAATGCAGAAATCAATCTTTAATTTTAAAAAAAAATGCAAACACATATACTTTTGGGTTATCAGTTAATCAATGGCGTTTTTAGTCCACTAGATGGCACAAAGCAAACACCCAGTCAAGTGAAGTCATAGCTCGTCTCGGTAATTTGCAGCCAGCTCTGAAAGTTAGGAAGCAGTTAGCTCAAAGTTTGCTTAAATGTTGGGCCTTTTTTGGATTTCATAAAAAGGATGGAAAGAAAGACCTTGACATGACACAACCTGCAAGAGCTGCACGGAAAAAAACCACTCGGAATACGGTGGGCCACACACATATCAGAGCATTAGCAACGGCTAAGCTAAAGAGACACCAGCATGGAGCGTTTTCTCTGAGCGTCAAGTAAAGTTTATTTATGAAGCGTTTTTCAGAGACATATAGTCAGAGTGCTGCACAATAAAATGGAATAAAAGGAAGTTGATAGATAAAAATCATTTTAAAAAATAGAAAAGTTAAAACACGAGATTAAAATAATTTTAAAATATCAGACTTGTGGTCTATATTAATCATATATCCCATAACCTACATATGTTTAAGCATGTGAGAGTGTTTAGTGATTACATATGTAAAGCGACTTCACACCTCAGAACAGGACAAAGGGTCTCAACCGCCAGTGAAGATCAAAGAGCATCCGAGGCACTGCGGTGGAGACCGGATGGGTTGCCCTGACCCCCCAGGGCCAGATGGAGGAGTACGGAGACAAAAGAGGGGATTAAGATAGTGAGGGATGTCAGCTTTTGATATGCATGTCTTTTGTTATGTGCGAGTATAAGTTCGTAGAGCCGAAGGTGTTCGCTCTCTTACTTCTTCTGCTGCTGCACCTAGATGAGACTTGTTAGAGGAGCTGATAATAAACTTTGGTTTATGAATCACATCGCCTCGTTATTTCAAGCTCCTCTACACTGGTAACCCTGACGCGAGAATGGCCCAGAGGCGTTCCCCCGCGATCGACTCATCTGTGGCGACCCAGGCAGACGCCGGGGCCCATGCAGACAGGGGAACAGATGGACGACGTTCCCCCACGGCAGAAGTGATAGAGAGGGCTCAACCGAGCACCAGCACCGCGGAGAGAGCCGAAGCAAGGCACTCTCACCCTGCGGACACATCAGTGACGGTCCACACAAATACCGTCACCGTCAAGCTGCCGGACTTCTGGCAGGAAGACCCCGCCTCGTGGTTTCAGCAAGCTGAAGCCCAGTTTGCACTTGCGGGAATCACGGCTGACGATACAAAGTTCTATCACATTGTCGCCAAACTCGACGCCGCCACTTCGAGATGTGCGCGGAGCATAATCCAGCGGCCACCGGCCCAGGACAAATTTAAAGAACTGAAAGCGACCATCGTGGCAAATTACGTCCCCTCAGCCGAGGAGAGAGCCGAGAGGATCCTGGCGGTCTACGGCCACAGAGGAGGCAGACCCAAGGCCCTCATGGAGGACTTACTGCAACTTAAAGAAGAGGACAATGACAACTTCCTCTTCCATTTCATATTCCTCAGTACGCTGCCGCCACACATGAGAGGGACACTTGCCAACATGCGATGCAGCACCCAGCAAGACTTCCGCACGCTGGCTCACGAAGCTCAACGGCTCGTCAACGCCTGCAAGGAGCAGACACCCACAGCAGCATTCGCAGACCTCAACGCTGATGTCCGGAGCCACGAGGAGCCACAAATCACCAAGCCGAATCAGCCCGCGGTGACAGCGACACGGCCAGGACGCAACAGACGGAGCGACGTTTATTACCACCACCGCTTCGCCGAGAAGGCTTACAAATGCGTTCCCCCCTGCAAATTCACGATTTTGGGAAAACGCCGAAGCCGAGAGCCGTTAACAGCGGCGGTTCTCGGCGAAAAAAGCAAGCTTTTATATGTGACGGACGGACACACCGGCAAGCAGTTCCTTATCGACACGGGAGCTCAAATAAGTTTTGTCATGCCCTCCCAAGCAGACCGGGCCATGGGCCCCCGGGGCAATGGAGCGGTGGCAGCCAACGGCTCCATCATCAACACTTTTGGCGAAAAGAGCCTGCCCCTCTCCATCCACGGCCACAACTACAGATGGACATTTGTTGTAGCGGCGGTGAGTTTTAACTTGTTGGGCGCAGATTTTTTGTGTGCACATGGGTTATTAGTTGATCTAGCGAACAGACGCTTGGTTAATGCACTGTCCTTTGCTTCTATTCCCTGCTCAGCTCGACTTTCTCCACCACCCGTGCAGGCTAGCGTCACCACAGCAGGAGGTAAGTTTGATCAACTCCTCACCCAATTTCCAGCACTCACAATTCCCAAATTCTCAGCCACAGTGGCTAAACACGGGGTCGAACACTTCATTCCCACAACGGGCCCACCCGTATTCGCCAAAGCTCGGCGCTTAGACACGACCAAGCTCGCCATAGCTCGAGACGAGTTTACCACCCTTGAAAAATTAGGCATTATCAGACGCTCGAAAAGCCCCTGGGCGTCACCACTTCACATGGTCCCGAAATCCGACGGCTCTTGGAGGCCGTGCGGCGATTACCGCAGATTAAACAATGCGACAGCGCATGACCGCTACCCAATTACTCACATTCAAGACTTTTCACTACATCTGGCGGGTGTGCGCATTTTTTCAAAAATAGACCTGGTCCGCGGTTATCATCAAGTCCCAGTTAAAGCAGAGGACATTCCTAAAACAGCTGAAATAACCCCCTTCGGTCTTTTTGAATTTTTGCGGATGCCTTTCGACCTCTAAGGTGCTGCTCAAACCTTTCAGCGGATGATGGACGCAGTATTACGCAACCTCCCTTTCGTGTTCGTCTACCTCGACGATATGCTGGTAGCCAGCTTGTCTGAGGAAGAACACGAGTAGCATCTCACTATGGTTTTTCAGAGACTAGAAGAGCACGGGTTAATAATCAATCCAGCCAAATGCAAATTCGGCATGTCACAAATTGATTTTTTAGGACACAGAGTTTCTCTGAAGGGGGCAGTCCCACTGCCAGACAAAGTTCATGCAGTAAAAAGTTTCCCACGGCCACAAACGGTCAAATCGCTGCAAGAATTTTGGGGAATTTTACAACCATTTCCTCCCCCACACAGCTCAGCTCATGCAGCCCCTATATGACGCGCTCAGAAAACAAAAACCTTCCAACGCAGTCGAATGGACCCCGGAGCGCGAACACGCCTTCGCGGAAGTAAAAAGTGCCCTAGCTAATGCCACATTGTTGGTTCACCCCGATCCCTCGGCCCGCATTGCGCTAACCACAGACGCTTCAGACCTGGCCATAGGGGCAGTTGTAGAACAACACGTCAGCGGAACCTGGCAACCTTTGGCATTCTTCAGCAAATCGCTAAACCAAACTGAGCGTAAATACAGCACTTTTGACAGAGAGCTGCTAGCGCTTCATTTATCCACCCGCCACTTCCAGTTCTGGTTGGAAGGGCGGTGTTTCATGGCTTTTGTAGACCACAAACCGCTCACCTTTGCAATGGCTAAAATTTCCGAACCGTGGTCAGGCAGGCAACAAAGACAGCTGGCTGCGATTTCAGAGTTCACCACAGACATTCGACATGTGGCAGGCAAACTTAACATGGTAGCAGACTGCCTGTCTCGCGCTGTGACATCGCCAGAGCGCGAGGAGACAGATTATACTACCTCAGCCGCTGAACTCTTCGCCAACGCGGACACATACGCAGCACCAATCCACGCAGGGATAGATTATGCAGCCATGGCAGAGGAGCAAAGTAGTGACATGGACATGCACGCACTCCTGTCTGGACCAACAGGGTTAAGGCTGGAGGAAAGGGTTTTACACGACGGTGTGCCCCCCCTAATATGTGACATCTCAACCGGCCGACCTCGCCCGTTAGTCCCAGCTGCATGGCGCCGCCGTATTTTCGACTCGATTCACTCCCTCACGCACCCAGGTGTGCACGCTTCGGTTAAAATGGTCGCCGAAAAGTTTGTGTGGCCTGGCCTGCGCAAAAACGTAAAAGAATGGGCAAAGACTTGCATTTCTTGTCAGCGCGCCAAAGTATACAAACACACAAAAGCCCCTCTGGAGCCTTTTCGAATCCCTGCTAGAAGGTTCGACAACGTTCATGTCGACCTCGTGGGGCCACTACCTTCCTCCCAAGGTTTCACACACCTGTTAACAATAATGGACCGCATCACGCACTGGCCAGAGGCAGTCCCTCTGGCGTCAACCACAGCGGAGGAAGTCGCTCGCGTTTTTTTGACAAACTGGGTGGCACGTTTCGGCGTCCCATCGGACATCACGTCCGATAGGGGGCCTCAATTTGTCTCAGAGCTTTGGTCAGCCATGGCCAGCAGCTTAGGGGCGACAATTCACCGCACCACCGCTTATCACCCTCAGGCTAATGGGTTATGCGAGCGTTTTCACAGATCTTTAAAGGCCGCCCTCAGAGCCTCACTAACGGATACAAATTGGGTAAATAAACTTCCCTGGGTTTTATTGGGGTTGCGTGCTGCGCCTAAAGAGGATCTAAACGCCTCCCCAGCAGAATTAGTTTTTGCACAACCTCTCAGGCTCCCAGGTGAATTTTTACCAGAGAACCCAGAGCCAGGGCATCTTCCTGGGCATCTTCCTGCCCCGAGGTTTTTAGGCAGCAACGGACCGGACTCTCTCCCCGGACCGGCACATCACTCTTTTCCACGGGTTTTTGTCCCCCAAGCTTTAAAAGATGCTGAATTCATTTTTGTTAGGCATGAAGCTTTAAAACCAACTTTCCGCCCACCATACGATGGGCCATTCAGAGTGCTGGAACCTGGTGATAAACATTTTGTGCTTGATTTTGGGGATAGAAAAGAAACAGTCAGCACTGACAGACTTAAACCTGCCTTCTTGTTGAGAGACGAGCCTGCACGGTTGGCGAGAGCACCTCGGTGGGGTAGACCCCCCAAGAGAAAAGACTCAGCCCCCCTGCAGGGAACAATTAACCACTCTCCTCCCCAAGCTGCAGATTCCTTACAGGAAGGTCCCACCAGGACGCCCAAGCGGACCCACAGCAGATTCGGGAGAAGATTAAAAACCAGACGGCACAGAGACTGATGCAAACTACTCAACAGTTGTTCACTAATTGTGCTGTAACAGTTTAGGACTGACTTGTGATATTACTATGCTGTTATGATTACCACTGAACTCTCTTAGGAGCATGGCTGCTGGAAAGTTTCTTCTGTGTCAAGAGGTGTAGCAGTTAGTATGTCATAATAATTATCTTAAACTGTGAATTTTTCTATTGTCCTTTTCTTAGTCGTTTGGGGGGGGGGGGCTGTGGTCTATATTAATCATATATCCCATAACCTACATATGTTTAAGCATGTGAGAGTGTTTAATGATTACATATGTAAAGCGACTTCACACCTCAGAACAGGACAAAGGGTCTCAACCGCCAGTGAAGATCAAAGAGCATCCGAGGCACTGCGGTGGAGACCGGATGGGTTGCCCTGACCCCCCAGGGCCAGGTGGAGGAGTACGGAGACAAAAGAGGGGATTAAGGTAGTGAGGGATGTCAGCTTTTGATATGCATGTCTTTTGTTATGTGCGAGTATAAGTTCGTAGAGCCAAAGGTGTTCGCTCTCTTACTTCTTCTGCTGCTGCACCTAGATGAGACTTGTTAGAGAAGCTGATAATAAACTTTGGTTTATGAATCCCATCGCCTCGTTATTTCAAGCTCCTCTACAAGACTTACCATTAAAAAGCAGTTCAAACTCAATGGAAATCCTCGTTTACCAAAAAAAAATTTCAGCTGCTTTTTAAAAGAGTCCACAGAGTCAGCTAAACGTATCTGGAGTGGGAGTCTATTTCAAACAACACCGTCCACCACCCTCCCTGTGTGCAAAGACGTGTCTCCGTGGAAAATGAAGCCCTGAGAATACTTTACAATATGAAAGAGATGTCAATAGTTTTCCTTTGGGACATGATTTGAGGTTGAATAAGGTGGAAAAAAATTTGAAATATATGGGATTGTGATAGTCGATTATCATGATATTGTGATAGGATCGAATCATGACCCAAGAACCGCGATCCAAATTGAATCGCGAGATCCCTCACGATTCCCACCCCTACTAATTACTTTAGCTGTACTCACAGTGATGATGAGCGTGCAGCTTCCAGCATTGCTGACCTGTCTGGAATTCTAAAAATGTCATGCAACATACGGAACAGCCCACAGCAGATGAAGACCAATCAGCAGGACTGTATTGTTGAAGATTTACTGTATTTTCAGGTGGGTGAGGTTCCCCTCTAGCTGATTATATCTAGAAGAAGCTGGCTCTGGCATGAGATCAAAGGGGAGAATAAAAGTTACCATAGAAGAGAAATCTGTCTTATTGACTCAACAGTCCAAAGCTCTCAGTATCAGGGTACTGGAAACCTGTGATGATGTGAGCCAGCAGAGGACTATTGTGTTGCTGCAGAAAATGAGAAGCTATCCATCTTTTCCCCTAGGAGTGATACTCTAAATCCCTCAGAGAGTCACAATATCCCAGTGATCTCCATCCCTACTCAGCACCATTATAAACCTGTGGTCAGATGCCCAGACTCTAGTGCTGGCTGTAGCTAACATCCTAACAGACTAATTCTGTATTCAAGGAACTGGGAGCCGCAGCCAGAAAACAAGCCTTGTTATTCATTACAGACTTCAATTCATTCAGAAGGAACACATGCATTTTTGTACAGTCTCAAGAAGGAAAGAGTAATATTACAGCCAGCCTTGCATAATATCCTGTTAGTCTGCTGTGTGTTGCAGATATGTCACAGAAGACACAAAATGCACAGGTTCCCAAGAAGATGTGGTGAGATGGTGTGCAGTAAAACTTAACACAGGACCATGGCTTGTCCCTCCTGGAGTGATCTGGTCTTGTTTGAAGTTGCTCTAGATGTTGCAACTCTTATTTTCACCCACAGATAAAATGTTTACAATAATAAGATATGTGAGCATCAAAATGATTTGGCTCTTCGGTCTACACTACAGCATACATTTACTATTTTGTATTTTGTATACTTTATTAATCCCCAGAGGGGAATTACATGGCATCCACCTGGATGGATGAGGCAGCCAGGGTGCGGCGCCAATCCCTTCACCATTCACACACACATTCACACCTAGGGCCACTTTAGAGTCTCCAATTAACCTAACTTGCAACCTACAGGATCATTTTAGGCAAAAGAAAAAACAGACCACAGTGTAGATCACAGACTGCATTTCACTTATTGGCCACAGATGTCATACAAAAGTTTTTAAAGTGAGATTTTTCTTTCTTGTTAACATGTTTGTAACATGTTTTTTTATGACTTCCAAGACATATCAAGTGCAAAATCACTCAAATATGTCATGTTTTTTTGCTTTAAAGTTTCAGTTAAGCCCCACCTCCTGAAAAAATGTGAGTTTGGACAGGGCATTTTTGGTGATGTAACTGTAATGGGCCTGTAGAGTTGAGCCAATCAGGACTCTCTGGCCTAAAGGCAGTTAGCCTCCAGGCCCTATTAGCATTTTGGCACACTGTTTTGAAAACTTGACCCAAATTAAGAAGGGTTTTACCATTAAACTGTCATAGTTTGGGCTTGAGCATAGGTTCAAGCCCACACTTTATGTTCATTTATTGTTTCTCTGTGCTCATGCATGATTATTTATTTGCATTTTTTTGCCCTCTGTATTCTCTTGAATCCCCTGTCTTTGTCTTCTGTGTCATCCCTTGTCTGGTCCTGGGTCTGTGTGCATATCTGTTTACCGATTGTTCCAGCTTCTCATGTTTCCCATATCTGTAGCCACTACCCTTTCTGTTTTACTCCTGCATTTTGCTCTATATGTTTCAATGTCACGTTTCATGTGCATTCCCTGTTGGTGTCTGTGTGTACAGCCCCGCCCATCCTGTGTTCCTCAATTGCAGTCACTTCCCTGCTGCCCTTGAGTGTGCCCACCTGTTCTGTGTTGTGTTGATTATTCTCCTGTCTATATATTCTGTGCGCTGGCTGTGTTTAGTGTGGCGTCATTAACATTGTGTGCCTTCTCCCTGTTGGAACCCCTGTATCCCCAGAGTTTTCTGTAAATTTTTGTAGTGATGGTGACACTGAGGCCTTATGAAACAATGAACAACTTTAAGACAATTGCTTTATGATCGGTACAGTGTTATGAAACATTTACTAAAGAGTGCCATCTGCTGACTGAGTGTCAAAACTGCATCTGAGTGGAAGACCTGAAAAAATCTCAATACTTTTGAGCATTTGACCATCTGAGGTCTATTCAAAATTGGATGGCAGGAACAGACAATACAAAGCAAACAAACAAAAAAAAAACCTAATTCCAATAGAACCCTCTCAAATTTCCCGCAAGCCCTTAACTCTTTCATGTTCCGCTTTCATAAGACATCAGTGTCACCTGCTGTCCCTGGCACAGTTCTGCGCCTGTCACGTGATGTGTCCCGAAAGCACAGAAAACCCAGTTCTAACAAGCAATTCACATCACAAGATGTCAGACACGTATAGCTCACTGCTCTTCACTGGAGGACTGGAGGACTTCACCCAACGAACCGTCACAAACATCATTTCCGGTAACGTGAAGAAGAGAACATAAACAAAGGGTCAATCTCAACATATATTTCCACATGGAGGAAGCATTTGCTCCAAATTTTGCCAACTATGATTCTAAAAAGAGATTATTTAGCTTCTGAAGGGAAATATTTACCTTTTGTGACAGGAGAAGATGATCTGGGGCGTGTACACTTTCGTCTGCCATCAACGGAGCTGCACATGACGACAGAGAACAACAGCGATAGTTCGGTAGCATAATGTAACCGAAATTGAGGTGGAATAATTCATAATATACATGTGACAGTTTCTGGATGTGGGAAAGAAAGCAAAAATGACTGGCAGAAGACAAACTCAGGACCATGGATGATGAAAATGGACGAATGAAGACACAATGAGTGGTAGGTCTGACCGGTTTTTATCAAGTTGTGTACATTCTACTGATTTTCTGGTTCATATACTTTGAAGATGAGATTAAAAAAAAAAAATGAAGGCAAAAAAACGAAACCATCCTTTGTATAAATATGTCCAAAGTCCACTTTTGACCGAAAGTTATGTAATTCGATACAGCTGCCGTCACATTATGCACATTAGATGCATAAATTTACTCCCATCTCAAACTTTGGATCATATTCTACATCTTTCTAATTGACAGTAAGCCATTATCTCTTACCACTTTCAAGTTACAGTCTTTGGAATGTCTGATATCCAAACTGAATATTGTCTTCAAAAAAAAAAAAAAAAAAAAAACCTGGCCACCGGGGGGCGGGGGGGACGCTGACGGGCACACCGTTGCATTACAGAATTTTAAGAGGTTAAGTCACGTGATGTGACCGACATAACAAGGCCTCGCTTGCTATGGTCACGTGACTGTGGGCATGCTGAAACAGCGCTCGATGCACTGCTCATGACACTTCCACTTTATATTGCTCAAATCAGTGCTGAGAGGGTGGTGTGGAGCGTAACATCACTAAGTTTTTGCAATTTGTGTTTGAGTTATTTCTCCAGCCCACGTGCTGTTATTTGTTTGTTCTTTTGTTTTTGGTTAATAAATCATTATTGCTCTGAAGTCCTGCCTGCTGCTGAAAGTCCATTTTTTCTTGTTTGCCTGCCGGAGGGAGTCATAACATAAACTGCTCTTAAGGACCGATGCAGTTTCAATTCAATTCAATTCAACTTTATTTATATAGCGCCATTTCACAACAACAGTCATCTCATAGCACTATCAACTGTAGGGGGGAACCCCCACAGTTGCAGAAAGACCCCAGCAATAAGGCGATCCCCTGTGAGCAAGCACTTGGCGACGGTGGAGAGGAAAAACTCCCTTTTAACAGGAAGAAACCTCCAGCAGAACCAGGCTCAGGGAGGGGCAGTCATCTGCTGCGACTGGCTGGGGGGTGAGGGGATAGAGAAGAAGAAAAGAACAGACATGTAGAGAGCAAACAGCACGATGGGGACTCAATCATGAGTTTCATGGGTTTCAGTCATTATCCTGGGCCACCGTACATACAACTGGTCCTGTCCTTCAACCAGTAAGTCTTTTTACCACAGGTTTTATTCTGTTTAATGTAACGTTAGCCACAATAAGCCTTGTGGGATGGGGTGGACAGATCCTGGAGTTTGAAAGAGGAGGAAAAGTAAAAAGATTCTGATAGAAACTGTAAGGCAATGAAATTTTTTGTAGAAAAAAGGGAATAAGATACCATCCATCCATCTTCTTCCGCTTAATCCTTTTCGGGTCACGGGGGGGCTGGAGCCTATCCCAGCATCTTTGGGCGAGAGGCAGGGTACACCCTGAACAGATTGCCAGTCCATCGCAGGGCCAACACAGAGAGACAGACAACCATTCACTCTCACAGTCATACCCAAGGACAATTTAGAATCCCCAATTGATGCCAGTTAACCTAACTTGCATGTTTTTTGGCATGTGGGAGGAAAACAGAGAAATCCTGGAGTAAACCCACGCAGACACGCCATTTCAGACAATGCAGATTTGCTTTTATAGGGGATTTATATCCACCAGTGTGTCTTTAAAAAAAAACGCAATGCACATTCCTGTTATTTGCAACAAAGAACAAAAGGCAGACATATTAATGTAATGTTCAGTTTTTCTGCTGCTGAAACAGTGAAACAGAGCAGAGCTGAACAGTCTGACACGAGCACAATCCTAGAAGTCATCAGCTCACTTCACAACTCAATCTCTGTTAAATGTATCGATTTTGGAAGTTTTTAGCAAAGTAAGTATTTAAAAGGCACAGCTAGAGTCCCTGTATTATTCAAATTTGAACACATATCCACTTGATGCTGTGCTGTGTGTACCATTTTCCCCTTATATCTGGACAAGACACTGCTATCCATAGTCCAGCTGGTTACGCCACCACAGGTATAGCTGTCAGTGCCAACAATCCAAGTTAAGTTTACTGTTGCATTCCAAATAAGAGTATAGGTAGGAATAATAGTATAGGGTGGAAAAAACTGAAAATTTTAATAAGAGTATAGGGCGTAATAATAGTATAGGCTGGAAATTTGTTAAAATTTCAATAAAAGTATAGGTGCGCAATAATAGTATAGGGACGCACAATACATAAAAAGTTAAATAATGTTCATAATTATGCCTGAGATATTGAAATATCTACAAAATTAAAAGAAACCACCTTCTGAATTGGTTTTATTTCTTTTGAAAATATTGTATGAACAATTTATCAGAGGAACATTAATAGCAATTTAAAATTTACCAAATTTAATGGTGAAGTTTAAACATTTGAAAAAAAAATACAACAAATGTACCAGTATATTCATAATATTGCAAATCAGCTTACTAATACTTGCTACCTGCCAAAAATATGAGGATTTAGTTTACAAATATATACATATATTTACTTTATAATTAAACAATATAGCATATAATGATTTTATTGTTGATTAATAGGGTAGTAGGGTTCACATACAGACATATTATTAAACTTCTTTGTTTCCTTATTGTACTTCTAGTTCAGATACATGTATGTTACCAGTAAATGTTACCAGTGAATGTATCAGTAATCAGAATCAGCTTTATTGGCCAAGTATGCACAACACATATAAGGAATTTGACTTTGACTTAATGGTAGATGAAGATACATCTTTGCACTAATGCAGTATGCAGTACAACGCGCGTGGCCCCGGGCACATGGCATGACGACATGTAGACTGTTTTGTAAACAGCCGGCACGTGTATCCCGAACACAGCCGAACACAACCGAGATAATACGGAAATAAAGGAAGTGCCTCCGACAGCTTTTTCAGCCAATTACGAGGAGTGATTTAGTGGCTGCGGGCCTGCTGCTTAGTACACACACACTTGAAAAAATATATACATACAAGTGCCACACTTCAATCGGTAAAGCTTTGAATAAATCTCGAAAAAATGTCCTTCATGTCAAAGCTGGCGCGGACCCCGAAAATACACACGCTTTGTGCAACGCAACCCTCTGGTTTGGACAGCCTCGCTGGTGTCCTGATGGCAACGAACGCAGCACCTGGCGGTGAGTCTCCGACGACAAGCGAACGCAGCAGCCTGACTGATCTGCCCTCCCTTCCACTTCAGGGAGACTTACGACACAGAGTTTCCAGGCGAAACTCTCCTGAGGTCCACGTAAAACCGTATAGGGTGACATAGGGCATATCCCAATAAGCGTATAGACCCAAATAAGACCGTATAGGGCTGCATTTTTGGGCGAAATAAATACCCGTACATGTACGGGTATTTGGAATGCAACAGTAGTTAGGTATATTTTATTAATCCCAGAGGGAAATTCAAGGGCATCCACCTGGATGAGACAGTCATGGTGCAGTGCTAATCCCTTCACTTTAGTGTCTAATTAGCCTAACTTGCATGTTTTTGGAATGTGGGAGGAAACCGGAGCACGTAAGCATGGGGAGAACATACAGTACAAACTCTACACAGACAGGCCCTGCTGGCTGGTGGATTTGAACCCTTGATGTTCTTATTGTGAGACAGTAGTACTAATCACTACAGCACCATGCTGCCCCAAAGTTATCGCACCCCCCCCCAACAATAAAATTTAAGGTTATCACTTAAGACTGCGTGTCCACCAAACACATTTTGTGTCGCCCGACCACCCTGAACGTCTTTTTTCGAGCGCTTGTGTGCTGCACTCTGGAAAAAAAAAAAAAAGTCTGTGCCCTATATCCCAGCAACAGCTTGTCAACTCACAGCTCAGCACTTCCGCTTTACCCATGGTCAGACTTTCTACTGATTTTTAATAGCAGTCTCTAAATAACAATGGACAGGAAACATATTCTAACATTGGTAGCAGCTCTGGATGCAAAATATGATTACACGGAAAACAGGAGTCTGAGTACAGACTGTACTGGCGTCCTATGTCCCGCCCTTCCTTATTCTGATTGGCTGCTTAGAAAGGTCTGACATTGACGAGCTCAGCTGTAGTCTAAAAAGTTGAAATTTTTTCAACTCTGAATGCTGCGACAAAAAGTGGCCACCGCCGAGAGCGTTTCAGAACCAAGGGCTCTCAGCGCTGTAGACGCTGAACTACATAGAGAATGAATAGAAAATAGTCGCCCACAGCAAAAAAAAAAAAAAAAACATTTGATGGACACACAGCCTTACTTCTTTCCAGGTAACTGTGTTAACTGTTTTTTTCATTTTCTTTTTGCAGAAATGTTCTGTTTCCCGTCATAAGGCATAAAGGGTGTTATTACCTTAGCTTGTAGGAGCGATGGGCATTGTTATGATGGGAGACAGGTGTCATAGTGAATATATGTTCTCTCACAGCACACAGATGGTTCACTCAGTGAGTCTAACCAGTGTATCCTGACTGTGTGAAGATGAATGGTTTTACAATGGCAGCATGAAATAGCCTTGGATTGTGGATGATGATCTAACCAATACTATTATCCACACAATTATGCTCGCCACGTTATGGAGAATAACAGACATTTTGTTCTGTGATTTGGTTTTGAAATTTGCTCTAGTCGTCATAGCTACTCTCTCTCTGCCAATGGAACCAAGCTTTGTCTTGTGCTGCTTTTTAGAGAATCATCACCCTAAATGATATTTTCTGAAGCTG
This sequence comes from Pholidichthys leucotaenia, assembly GCA_020510985.1. NCBI lineage: Eukaryota > Metazoa > Chordata > Actinopteri > Cichliformes > Pholidichthyidae > Pholidichthys > Pholidichthys leucotaenia. Next base: position 208,631,491 of record CM035839.1, read on the forward strand.
ATCTGTCTCCCGGCATTTCAAGCATCAACCAATGTGCTATAGCTCTTATCTCACTGGAACATGTGTCTAAATGTGCATTTATTTTGGTTTAAAAAAAGACAAAGAGACCTGAAAAAAGCTCCCAGAAACAAAATGAGATGTGAGATAGTGTTCTTTGTGTGAGGAAAGGTCACAGGCAGAGGAGTAGGGAGGCATCGCCATGAGCAAGCTGCTGGTATCACACGGGGAGCAAATGTTTGGCACAGCAGCTCTTTGATGACTCATTTAAATAATGTTTTCTTCCCAAAAGATAGGAGGACATTTAGATTACTTACAGCTCATTTGATGAGAATGACACTGGAAATGTTGGAAGTTTTGTATGACACTGGAAAATAACACTTTGAGACAAAAGCTGGCAAATTTGGCAAATCAAAGTCAGGTCAAAGTCAAAACTCTTTGACGCTTAATAACCTGTGGGAATTACCACTTTTGAGTGTTAATCCAAATATCTGATCAGCCAATCACAAGGCAACAACTCATGCACTAAGTCACTTTGCATTTAGGAATGTAGACATGGTCAAGATGAGCTGCTGAAGTTCAAAGTCCACAGGGAAAGAAAAGTGATTTAAGTCACTCTGAGGCATGGTCGTTGGTGCCTGATGGGCTGGTCTGAGTATTTCAGAAAGTTCTGATCTACTGGGATCAGCACAACCATGCGTAGAGTTTACAGAGAACAGTCTGAAAAAGAGAAAATATCCAGTGAGCAGCAGCAAATGCCTTGTTGATGCCAGAAGTAAGATGAGAATAGCCAGCCCAGTTTGAGCTGATAGAAAGGCAACAGCAACTGAAATAACCGCTCATTACAACTGAGGTATAAAGAAGAGCATCTCTGAAGGCTCAACAAATTGACCCTTGAAGCGGATGAACTGCAGGAGCCAAAGACCTCAACTGCTGTCACTCCTGTCAGCAAAGAACAGCAAGCTGAGGTAAAACAATTCACACAGGCTCACAAAATTGGTCAACATATGATTGGGGGAAAAAATTGCCTGGTCTGAGTCTCAATTTTTGCTCCAACAGTTTGATGGTCAGAGCAGAGTTTTGTGTAAACAGCATGAAAGGATGGATCCATGCATGGAGCACCATGGATGTGCAGCCTAGAAATCTGCAGCCACGGTGTGATGCTAGCTTATCAATAAGGACCAACATCTCTGAGGAATGTGTCCAGCACCATGTTGAATCTATGCTGTGAAGAATTAGGGAGGTTCTGAAGGCAAGAGGGGTCCAACCCAGTAATAGCAAGGTGTACCTATTCAAGTAGTCTGTGAGTGTATTTGGTCTAGCTATCTGCAGAACAGCTGAGTGGGTCACAGTGGTTCCCTTCTGGAGGCATGCAGAGGAATAGGTGAAGCTTCTTATTTAGCCCACCGGCGTATTTATTTATGAACACAGCACACATGGAATAGAATACTGACATGTCTAAACAGCAGCGCTGTAAACACTGGACTGACAGCGGGCTACAACCACACATGCTCAGTACCGGCAGAATGCTCAAACTGTACGTGGTGACATCACATCCTCTGATGCACCGTCATCATGACAACGATAATACCACATTAAGTAAGGCTGTAAAATGAATAGATCTCAACACTATCAAATGCAGAAGATTCATTTTCGCCACTTTTTAAGAACCTTTTTCTGAAGCTAATTTGTGACTAATGTTGGAAGATTCGTCTCCATCTCCCTCCCTGCAGCACCAAGGTCAGTTTATTCTTAGGAAGAACAGCCCTTTGAGCTCTTAGGCGGTTTTTCTCCCTTCATCAGAAATGTTAGCAGCAGCATTGAAGAGTCTGTTATTCTTCCCCTCAGTATGCTACAAAGAGAAATTCTGATGCAGCAGCCTGGAGAGGGAAGCAAAGGTAGATCGATTCTCCAGAATTCAAAAGCGTTTGAAGGATAGTTTGCTCACAAAAAATGTGTTTATTTTTCAAAAGGAATGTATCCACCAAGGCCAGGGTCACATTCTGCCTCTCACTTGTCCAAGTTTTTATCTAAAATAGACTAAGAGAAACTTTCAAGCTGTTCCATCATCCATGCTGAGTCACATTTAAACAGAGCTAAACAGGAAGAGCACATGTCATATAGAGAAGCTGGGTTATTGTCAGCAAACATCACATAGCAGAGGTCTAAAGGTCCCATTCACCAAAACATGGCGTTTGTGGGTTTGAACCTTTTAAACTGCTTTTGTGGGTGATTGCCCTAATATATATTAAATCAATTCATTAATTCTGTGTGACCAGCGCATGACCCCTGAATGCCCCACCACCACCACCACCACAGCTGCAGCATGTTTCCTTCCTCAGAGTCAGGTTAGCATGTCAGTACCTTAAGCCTCAGCATTTTTTGTTGCCGTTGTGAAAGTACATACAGTAGGTCAGGGGTGTCCAATCATGTGCCATGGAGGGCCAAGACCCTGCAGGTTTTCTCTTCTACCCAGTGTCTTCAGCAGGTGTTTTGACTGATCAGCAATCAGTGGGAAGAAATTCAGTGGAATCTGCTTTTAAAGACACTGGTTGGAGGTCAGGTTTGCAGGGTCTTGGCCCTCCATGGCACATGACTGGACACCCCTGCAGTAGGTGATTTGTTATTTATTAACAAGGGGGATGGTGGCCGTGGGGGATATTCACAAATTTAGCATATGGTACAACTACAAAGGCATAAACATAATTTCAGTACAAATTTGCAAGAATAAAGGTGGGTTTTTTTTCCTTTACTTTTTTTCCCCCTCATACAGTAAATGTCCAATTTTCTCACCAATTAGTGAGTTTTTTCTTGATAACTAACATTTTTTTGGAAAGTTATAACTTTTTCTGATAAATTGGCAACTTTTTCCTGACACATTTAATACTTTTGTATTAAATCTTCCTCTTTACCCTGTAAATTTGTCATGTTTTGTGATAAAAATGTTACCTTTTCCCCACACAAAATTACAACAATATACTCAAAGTTGCAATTTTTTCCTTTTCCCTGGTCCTGTCCTCTCACTGATATATTAAGTTGTCCTGAATAAACTATCCTGCAGTCTTCATAGGGATGGAGGGTAACAGGTTAACAGAGGGGAGGATTTGGGCTCATTTTACTAACAATGGACTCTTTAAATTTTTTGCAAAGATTTATTTATTTGAATGGAGGCTTAATATTTTACTTATTGAAAGAAAATCCCTTTTTTCAGATTTTATCTATTTATTTTGAACACATTTATTTTTCAATGGAAGCTGCCCATTTTTTGTCATTGACTTTTATATAATTAATGAAGACCGTGGTCTCTGCATAGGTTTGATCTTTTTAAAGAAATCTATGAGGTATTAAACATCTCCCTGAGTGTGTAAGTATCAAAATCTGTAGGGCGCGTTTGTGATCCCACTGAGGAGGCAAATTACACATGCACAGACACACCTATACTTGCGAGGACCCCGATTCTAAGCTCCATACAGACACAACTACACACACAGTTTGCAGCTCTCTTCAAAGCAGAAGAAACCAATGACCACTATGCTGACCAACACGCTATTCAAGACAACACTACACCAGCCTGCTCAAGTCTCACTCAGCATGACGAAATCTGACCAAGAAAAGTTGACGACACATCCTAACCCCAGCACCAACGAAAATATTTTCACAATCATATGAAGGGTTAAAAACAAAACAGCATACAGGAGAGAACTATATTTTTACTCACTGGTTACCACGGCTCTATCTACTATGCACAAGCGAGGTGGAGGAGAGTGTAGTGCAGGGTGGAGTGGGTGGAGACGAGTGTCGGGGATGACTTGTGACAGGATAGCAGCTAGAGTGAAAGGGAGGATTTACAAGAGGTTTTGAGGCCTGCTATGATGTATGGTTTGGAGATGGTGGCACTGGCAAAAAGACAGGAGATGGAGCTGGCAGAATTGAAGATGCTAAGAATTTCATTGGGAGTGCTCCCTTTAGGGGTCACAGCCAAAAGAGGAAGAAGAAGAAGAATATCCAGTTAATATTCCTCTAATGTTTCTCCCTCTCTCATCCTAATGTCAGGGTGGAAAACATTAAATATCATAATGAGGTTTACTTTGACTACATACCAACATTTCACTACTTGACTAATTACACAGGGTCACAAAAATAATTGTTTTTGTAAGTTGTCCGTGTTTTTTCAACTGATTTAAGACAATTTTGTACCGCTGAATCTGAAAATGACATCCGTTTCTCTCGATCAGGTCAGGTTTTTATGCTAAGTTGATTTTTAAAAAATCTGATCTGACTAAATCGATTACATTTTTGTGACATTATCAGTTGATTTTTGTTAATATTTCTCATCCGAAATAGATTTTTAAGAGAAAAAAATAATTTTCTAACACAATTTATTGATTAAATGTTACAAACTTCGATTACTGTAAACTGAATAGTCATCATCATCATAGCAGTCTGTTGGGGGCGACAATGACCGTTTCATTTAGGTCTGATCAGATTCCTCCATGCAGCTCTGTCCTTTGCCTTCCACTGCCAGGAACTCCTGACCTTGTTAACCTGGGTGACGTCCGAGCCGGTAAGAGTTGCTTTCTGACTGACCATTTCATGAAACTGCTTGCAAAGTATTTGAGTACCGCTAGCTTTTGCTGGACTAGCGGCACATTCTTGGCAGACAGAGGTATTATCAGTGGCAAGGACAGGCCAAGACAAACTGACTCCAGTATCTGTTACAGTGACTGACCAGATGATAGGTTTGTTTATCTCTGCTCTTTGTGTAGTGCATGTCACGATGCACCGACTGGCAAAAGCCCACCACAGACCTTGCGACAGATGTGCTTATCTGCCAGGATATCCAGTCTCACCCCGTGTAACTGGGAGTGGTCCACCACAGACCTGTGACAGACATTTTTTTTTAGTTCTGCCAGGATGCCCAGATTTTTTATATAGATATATGATTTTTACAAACTGCCACTGTGAGTGATTCTGGCAGCTATTTTGAAGCTGAGACAGAAATTGAATAGTAGAGACTGATAAAGGTAAGTACATGTAAATTGAATGTTACGTCATCATTGGTCAAAATTCAGAGCTTCAACCTCCATTTATTCGAACCTCTAGAATGCTCATTGGCAGGGATGTCTCTCCTCAGAGTCCAACAGTAATCAGCCATCATGACAATTTATGACATCATGTCATAAATTGGTGCATGCAAACTCTTCAGAGTTCGAGAAATTTCAAGAAATAAAGAATTTTGCATCATATAAAGCGAAAATACCCATACATGTAAACAAAAATGTAAAAAAACCAACACGTGGCTATAGTTCAAAAAGTTGACCTGATTGAGCAAAACCAATGTGATTTTTGGATTCAACACATCAAAATTGTCCTAAATCAGCTAAAAAAAAACAACAAAAAAATTAGACAATAAATTTGGTGTTGACCAGTGTTATTAAAATTGTTAGAAATCAAGTAAGCTGCATTAAAAGGAACTCCAATTATATTGGCATGTTAGCTCTATATGCTTTATTTTTATGTTAGTAACATAACTATAATATAATTTTTTTGAAAATAATTCCCAGTTTTATATATTTTTAAAAAACTTTATTACGATGTAAATCGCCATTATTGTTTACGTCGCAATGCATTCTGGGTAGTGACGTAGAAGGGTTGCAGCTGTTTTTTCTGTCTTATACAAGCCAAGAAGCGAAGCTAAGAACTACTGCCATTTGTCAGTGAAAATGCCACATTGCGCGGCTTTTGGATGTAATTTCCAATCAAAGGGAAATAAAGAGAGCGGGGTGAGCCTTCATAGCTTTCCTAAAGAGGGAAAGTGGAGGAAAAAGTGGGGCGGCAGCGGCTCAGCAGGTAGAGCAGGTCGTCTAATAACCTGATGGTTGGCGGTTCGCATCACGCTATCCCCAGATATCCTGCCATTGTGTCCCTGGGCAAGACACTTCACCCGCATTGCCTCCAGTGCCCATAACACTGGGTATGAATGTGTAAAAATGTTTAAATGCTTGGTGGTGGCCGGAGAGGCCGTTGGCGTGGATTGGCAGCCACATTTCCGTCACTCTGAGTGTCTGTGATCACGCGCTATAGCGCATGCCTGATAAAGCTGACATTGTGGAGAGTGTGAAAAGATGAGGCTGAGTTTATTTCTCAAATCAGATTTATTCACTTCTCTCCAACATCCTCCAAACAGAAAAAGAGACACATCCTCCCACATCTGTCCTTTTTTTTTTACCCAGGACATCAAAGTACAGAGTCACATTGTCTTTAAATCCCAAGACAATACATCATCCTCCAGGTCTTCTCCCCTCCACCTAAAACCACTGGTGGTCAGGAAATCCCTCAAGGCCATCTCTGAAGATCACATTTCGCACCCTCCTGTTATCCCCAGGAGACCCAGACCTATTATTCATTCTGAGACGTGAAGCAAGAGTAATATACATATGCAGCCTAAGCAACTCACATATGTGTGCCACATGACCCCCCCCCCCAAACGTCTAAGATGAAACAATACAACACAGTCTGCATATCATGATAAAAATCACAAGCATCGGTCCACGTGCTGTTTGGGCTTCAATCATCTTCCGAACTTGCTGTAAGCGGGCTTTACCACTCCCGCGGCGCCATCCTGCTGTGGAGCTGCTATCTGAGGATGAGAACTGTTAGTCAATCCCTGTGGGAGCTCTGGGGAACGCTCCCTAGGAGGTCTGCCGCATCGAGGAGCCCTCGCCAACTGCACAGCTTCGTCAGCCATCACAAAAGCGGGTTTGAGTCTGTCTATGCCAATCATTTCCCTTCTGCCCCCCAAATCTAGCAAAAAGTGCTTATCACCTGTTTCCAGCACTCTAAATGGGCCATCATAAGGCGGTCGCAAGGTTGGGCGATGAGCATCGTGTCTGACACAAACAAACTCCGCATTTTTTAAAGCCTTAGGTACAAAAACGCGCGGAAAACTGATGAACGGGGCCAGGAAGCGTGCTCGCTCCCGTGTCGCTCAGTAACCGCTGAGCAGGGGGGCACTCTGGTGCAGGATTATCTGGGAGAAACTCCCCGGGTAGCCGGAGTGGCTGCGCAAAAACCAATTCAGCTGGGGAGGCTTTTAAGTCCTCTTTAGGTGCAGAACACAACCCCAATAAAACCCATGGTAGCCTGTTTACCCAATTTGCATCCGTAAGCGACGCTCTGAGGGCTACTTTCAATGACCTATGGAAACGTTCGCATAAATCATTAGCCTGGGGGTTGTACGCGGTAGTTCGTTACCCCCAAGCTGCGTGCCATCGCTGACCAAAGCTCGGAAACAAATTGAGGACCTCTGTCGGACGTAATATCCGACGGAACTCCAAAACGCACTACCCAAGCCGTTAAAAACGCGCGCACCACCTCCTCAGCTGTGGTTGATGCCAGTGGGACCACTTCAGGCCAACGCGTGGTGCGGTCCACCATTGTCAAAAGATGTGTGCACCCCTGTGATGGCGGGAGGGGGCCTACGAGGTCGACATGCACATGATCGAACCTCTTAGCCGGGATGTGAAATGGCTCCAAGGGGGCTTTAGTGTGTTTGTGTATTTTGGCTCGCTGGCAAGCCATGCAGGCTGCTGCCCACTCCTTAACGTGCTTGCGCAGGCTCGGCCATACAAATTTCTGTCCTACCATTTTGACCGACGCGCACACCCCCGGGTGTGCCAGAGAATGAATCGAGTCAAAAATGCGGCGGCGCCACATGGCCGGCACCACGGGACGTGGTCGTCCCGTGGAGACATTGCTAGATTAAGGGGGGCATACCACCTTGCAGCACCCTGCTCTCCAGCCTTAACCCTGTTGGTCCAGACTGGAGCGTGCACACGTCCGCGTCGCTAACCTGATCTGCGGCCATGGCTGCATAATCTATCCCCACGCGGACTGGGGCCGCGCGCACCTCCGCGCCGCTAGCCTGCTCCGCGGCCATGGCTGCATAATCTACCCCTACGCGGACTGGAGTAGTTACGGTGCGTGAGAGACAATCTGCCACTACATTTAGTTTACCCGCTACGTGTTGAATATCGGTAGTAAACTCGGAGATTGCAGCCAGCTACCTCTGCTGCCGGCCTGACCACGGCTCTGAAACCTTGGCCATCGCGAAAGTCAGCGGCTTGTGGTCGACGAACGCAGTGAAACGGCATCCTTCCAGCCAGAACTGGAAGTGGCGAATGGCCAAGTGGAGTGCTAACAACTCCCCGTCGAACGCGCTGTATTTTCGCTCGGTATCGCGCAAAGTCCTGCTGAAAAAAGCGAGCGGCTGCCAAGCCCCGGCAACCCGCTGCTCCACAACCGCCCCTATGGCCACATCTGACGCGTCGGTAGTAAGCGCTATGCGGGCCGTTGGGTCTGGGTGTGCTAACAACGCAGCGCTTGCCAAGGCGGTTTTAACCTCCGAGAATGCGCGCTCCCGCTCCAGAGACCATTCGATTTTATTTGCGGGTTTTTGTTTTTTAAGCGCGGCATACAGTGGTTGCATAAGCTGCGCTGCACGGGGGAGGAAACTGTTATAAAAATTCACCATTCCCAAAAACTCCTGTAATGCTTTGACCGTTTGTGGCTGGGGAAAATTTGTTACTGCGCGCACTTTGTCCGGCAGCGGAACTGCTCTTTCTGGAGAGACGCGGTGCCCCAAAAAAATCAATCTGCGTCACCCCGAACTGACACTTCGCTGTGTTGATTATTAACCCGTGCTCTCCCAACCTCCGGAAAACTGCCGTGAGGTGTTTTTCGTGTTCCTCTTCGGACGCGCTGGCTACCAAAATGTTGTCCAGGTAGACGAACACAAAGGGGAGATCACGCAACACCGCGTCCATCATGCGTTGGAACGTCTGCGCAGCGCCTTTAAGCCCAAACGGCATGCGCAAAAACTCGAAAAGGCCAAACAGAGTTATTACCGCTGTTTTGGGTATGTCCTCAGCGCGTACTGGGACTTGATGGTACCCACGGACCAAGTCTATTTTAGAAAAAATGCGCGCCCTCGCCAGATGAACGGAAAAATCTTGGATATGCGGGATTGGGTAGCGGTCGTGCGCTGTAGCATTGTTCAACCTGTGGAAATCACTGCAAGGTCGCCACGAGCCGTCAGCTTTAGGGACCATGTGAAATGGGGAAGCCCATGGACTGTTCGAACGCCGGATGATGCCCAACTTTTCAAGGTTGGCAAACTCCTCGCGCGCTATGGTCAGTTTAGCTGCATCCAAGCGCCGAGCTTTTGCAAAAACGGGGGGACCAGCGGTAGTAATATTCCACTCCGTGTTTAGCGATGGCTGCTGAAAATGTGGGAACCGTGAGTGCTGGAAACTGAGTGAGGAGTGTGTGGAACTTACCGCTTGCCGTAGCAACGTTGGCTTGTGCTGTGGACGGGGTCACTCGGGCTGCACGGGGAATAGAGTAAAAAGAGAGTGCATTAACCAAGCGTCTATTGGGAAGATCAACCAACAACCCATGTGAGCACAGAAAATCAGCCCCTAACATGTTGAAGCTCACCGCAGCTATAATAAAAGTCCACTCAAATGTACGGCCTTGCAAGGACAGAAGCAGAGTCTTCTCACCGAAGGTCTTAATGCTCGAGCCGTTCGCTGCCGATGCTCCGTGACTCCCGGGGCCTGCCAGCCGGTCAGCATAGGTTGGCATGATGAAACTCACTTGGGAGCCTGTGTCTACGAGGAATTGCCTCCCCGAACGCGCATCCGTCAAGTAGAGCGGCTTGTTCTGTTCACCGAGGGCCTCGGCCGCTACCGACCCTCGGCTCTGGCATTTCCCGAGCTCTTGAACTGACATGGTGGTATACACTTGCGTGCCCTCTCTGCAAAGCGGCGATGGTAGAAACAGAGGTCATCTCCTCCGCGATGTTTGGTCTTCACCGCCGCCGTTGCCGGTGGGTCTGCTGCCGCCGCCTCTGGCCCCCTGCCATCTCCGGCCCTCACATCGAGTCCTGTCGCTGCTGCGGTGGCCGCGCGCTGTCTGCTGGCGTTGAGAATCCGCTGTGCCTCCTGGGCCAGCGCGCGGAAGTCCCGCTGGGCCAACAACGGTGAACCGGCCAGGGTCGCTCTCGTGGCCAACGGTAGGGTTCTCAGGAAAATGTGGGTGAAGAGAAGGTCGTCGCCATCTGAGCCCCTCAGCCTCAGCATGTCTTCCATCAGGTCGACAGGTGTGCTGTCTCCCAAGTCGTTCAGGGCCAGGAGTCTCTCCGCTCTTTCCTGGACTGAGGGAGTGAAACGCTGGATGAGCGCAGCCTTCAACCCGCCGTATTCGTCTTCGGCCAGTGGGCGCTGCACCAGGCTCTGCACATGTCGAGCTGTGCGGTTGTCGAGCTTGGCGATAACGTGGTAGAATTTCGTGTCATCTGCCATTATTCCCCGGAGAGCGAACTGAGCTTCGGCCAAGAGGAACCAGGAGTCCGGGTTGTCCTGCCAGAAATCTGGTAGTTTGACTGAGACTGCGTTCGCCTGGCTGGTTCCTGGCGAGTCCGGCTCGGGGGAATTTCTTTCGCCCATGATACGTCTTAAGGTCACCAGTGTGGAGAGCGTGAAAAGATGAGGCTGAGTTTATTTCTCAAATCAGATTTATTCACTTGTCTCCAACATCCTCCAAACAGAAAAAGAGACACATCCTCCCACATCTGTCCTTTTTATACCCCAGACATCAAAGTACAGAGTCACATTGTCTTTAAATCCCAAGACACAATACATCATCCTCCAGGTCTTCTCCCTTCCACCTAAAACCACTGGTGGTCAGGAAATCCCTCAAGGCCATCTCTAAAGATCACATTTCGCACCCTCCTGTTATCCCCAGGAGACCCAGACCTATTGTTCATTCTGAGACGTGAAGCAAGAGTGATATACATATGCAGCCTAAGCAACTCACATATGAGTGCCACAACATATGTATTAATTACGCTGTGATAATAGCACAATATCGCTCAAAGCGCGCGCATGAGACACTCAAAGTGGAGAGACACTCGCGGAGCGGAGAGACACTCGCGCGCACGCTATATCGCTCATTTGAGCGAAATAGAGCTTTATCATAGTGTGATAAATATATATATATCAGCTTTATCAAGCGTGTGCTTGATAAAAATTCGAACCGTGATTCGCTTGAGCGTGCGCAAAGCGCTCTCTGATCCTGATTTTTGATCACACGCATTGCCTGTTTGCTGACTAGAGACACAGGGCTCGCTCCAGTGAGCTTCGTGCTGGAGGATGAAATAAACACCCTTTTAAACTTCAGTTCCCCGCGTCCTGCCTGCAATTATTCCGTGCCTCCACACTGGGTTCCCTTATTTCATCTGCCACACTGGTGCGCAAAGCGCACGCTCGTCCGCTTTGAGCGATATTGTGCTATTATCACAGCGTGATTAATACATATGTCAGCTTTATCAGGCATGCGCTATAGCGCGTGATCACAGACACTCAGAGTGACGGAAATGTGGCTGCCAATCCACGCCAACGGCCTCTCCGGCCACCACCGAGCATTTAAACATTTTTACACATTCATACCCAGTATTATGGGCACTGGAGGCAATGCGGGTGAAGTGTCTTGCCCAGGGACACAACGGCAGGATATCTGGGGAGAGCGTGATGCGAACCGCCAACCATCGGGTTATGAGACGACCTGCTCTACCTGCTGAGCCGCTGCCGCCCCACTTTTTCCTCCACTTTCCCTCTTTAGGAAAGCTATGGAGGCTTACCCCGCTCTCTTTATTTCCCTTTGATTGGAAATTACATCCAAAAGCCGCGCAATGTGGCATTTTCACTGACAAATGGCAGTAGTTGGTAGCTTCGCTTCTTGGCTTGTATAAGACAGAAAAAACGGCTGCAACCCTTCTACGTCACTACCCAGAATGCATTGCGACGTAAACAATAATGGCGATTTACATCGTAATAAAGTTTTTTAAAATATATAAAACTGGGAATTATTTTCAAAAAAAATTATATTATAGTTATGTTACTAACATAAAAATAAAGCATATAGAGCTAACATGCCAATATAATCGGAGTTCCTTTTAAGAGGCAATTTGCTCCTTCAACACATTTTAATTTATTTATTTTGTGTGTCATTATCACACACTTTTGCAGCATTAATATAATTTTTTTTCCAGACAAAACTAAGAAATGAGCTTCTGATACACTAATAATGTTACCAACATCTTAGCATTGTTATTTAGCATTTGCTGTTTTCCAATGATAAGAGTGAGATGGTGTTAACGCTACTTACCTCCAATTAAAACGAGGTTAGAGGACTATCCTCTCTAAGGCAATATGGTGGAAAACAGTCCCACATCCCTGGCAAACACAGGTAGTGGTGACTTGACCAAACCATTAGTTTTCTTTAGCTGCTGTGCTAACCACAGGAGTGAAGCATGGCGATCCACGCACTTGTGTGAGTGAGGAATTTTGCTGAAGAACCAGGGAGGAGTAGGTATGTGTATTTTGTGACATCCCAATATAAACTAGAAAAGCACTCGGAAAGCGCAGACCTCCGCCAAGCGCCACAGTTCCCCCCATACAGTGTTTGTGTGTACGTTTTCAGATTCCTTGACCATGAAAACATATGACTAGCAATTGGATTCACAATGATTATTTGTTTCTTTGACAGGGACAGTGCAATAAACATAGACAATTAATCAATGTCTATGTTTATTGCACTGTCCCTGTCAGTGTCCCTGTCACTGTCCCTGTCACTGTCCCAATTAATCAATGCCCCCTCATGGATCGTCACCTTATCGTGGTGGGGGGGTTTGCGTGCCCCAGTGATCCCAGGAGCTATGTTGTCCGGGGCAATTTGCCTCTGATAGGGTCTCCCAAGACAAACTGGTCCTGGGTGAAGGGCCAGACGAAGAACGATCCAACAGACTCTCATGATAAATTGTATATCAAGGATTCAGTGTACCCCGCCCGGTATGGGGTTACCGGGGCCCCACCCTGGAGCCAGGCCTGGGGGAGGGGCTCGAAGGCTAGCGTCTGGTGGCCGGGTTTCCACCCATGGGACCCGGCCGGGCTCAGCCCGAAGGAGTTACATGAGTCCGCCCTCCAGTAGGTTCACCACCTGCAGGAGGGATCATGGAAGTCCGGTGCTATGTGGATTAGGTGGCAGTCAAAGGCGGAGACCTTGGCGGACTGATCCCAAGCTTTCTAAACTGGCTTTTGGTACGTGGAATGTCACCTCTCTGGTGGGGAAGGAGCCTGAGCTGGTGTACGAGATTGAGCGATACCGGCTAGATATAGTTGGCCTCACCTCAACACACAGCTCCGGTTCCGGAACCAGTCTCCTGGAGAGGGGCTGGAGCTTGGCCTTTTCTGGAGTTGCCCCGGGCGAGAGGCGACGAGCAGGGGTAGGTATTCTTGTATCGCCCCACCTTGCTGCCTCTATATTGGAGTTTTCCCCGGTGGACGAAAGGGTTGCTTCCCTGCGCCTTCGGGTTGGGAAACGGGTCCTGACCATCATTTGTGCCTATGCACCAAATGATGTTTCAGAGTACCCACCCTTTTTGGAGTCTGTGACTGGGGTGCTGGAGGGTGCTCCTCCTGGAGACTCCATTGTCCTACTGGGGGACTTCAATGCGCACGTGGGCAACGACAGTGAAACCTGGAGGGGGGTGATTGGGAGGAACGGCCTGCCCGATCTGAACCCGAGTGGTGTTCAGTTATTGGACTTCTGTGCTAACCACAGTCTGTCTATAACGAACACCATGTTCAAGCATAAGGGTGTCCATATGTGCACCTGGCACCAGGACACCCTAGGCCGCAGGTCGATGATCGATTTTGTTATCGTATCATCAGACCTGCGACCGTATGTCTTGGACACCCGAGTAAAGAGAGGTGCAGAGCTGTCAACTGATCACCACCTGGTGGTGAGTTGGATCCGATGGCAGGGGAGGAAGCCATTCAGACCTGGTAGACCCAAACGTATAGTGAGGGTGTGCTGGGAGCGTCTGGCTGAGGCCCCTGTCCGGGAGGTCTTCAACTCCCACCTCCGGAAGAACTTCAACCACATTCCGAGGGAGTCTGGAGACATGGAGTCTGAATGGGCCATGTTCTCCACCTCTGTTGTTGAAGCGGCAGCCCAGAGCTGCGGCCGCAAGGTGGTCGGTGCATCTCGTGGTGGCAACCCCCGAACCAAGTGGTGGACACCAGTGGTGAGGGGGGCCATTAAGCTGAAGAAGGAGTCCTATCAAGCTTGGTTGGCTTGTGGGACTCCCGAAGCAGCTGAGGTGTACCGGCAGGCCAAGCGGAGTGCAGCTCGGGTGGTTGCTGAAGCAAAAACCCGGGTATGGGAGGAGTTCGGTGAGGCCATGGAACAAGACTTTCGGTCGGCTTCAAAGAGATTCTGGCAAACTGTTCGGCGGCTCAGGAGGGGAAAGCAGCTCCCCGTCCACACTGTGTATGGTGCGGATGGGACACTGTTGACTTCAACTGGGGATATCGTCGGGCGGTGGAAGGAATACTTCGAGGATCTCCTCAATCCCACTGATACGCCTTCCACAGAGGAAGCAGGGTTTGGGGACGAGGGGGATGACTCGCCTATCACAGGGGCTGAGGTCGCCAAGGTGGTTAAAAATCTCCTTGGTGGCCGGGCCCCGGGGGTGGACGAGATTCGCCCCGAGTACCTCAAGGCCCTGGATGTTGTTGGGTTGTCATGGTTGACACGCCTCTGCAACATTGCGTGGAGGTCGGGGGCAGTGCCTTTGGCATGGCAAACCGGGGTGGTGGTTCCTCTCTTCAAAAAAGGGGACCGGAGGGTGTGCTCCAACTTTAGAGGGATCACACTCCTCAGCCTCCCTGGGAAGGTCTATGCCAAGGTATTGGAGAGGAGAGTCCGGCCGTTGGTCGAACCTCGGATTCAGGAGGAGCAATGTGGTTTTCGTCCTGGCCGTGGCACATCGGACCAGCTCTTTACCCTCTCGAGAATTCTTGAGGGTTCGTGGGAGTTTGCCCAACCAGTTTACATGTGTTTTGTGGACTTGGAGAAGGCATTTGACCGCGTCCCTCGTGGATTTTTGTGGGGGGTGCTTCGGGAGTATGGGGTATCGGGCTTGTTGTTACGAGCTATTCGGTCTCTGTACGACCGTTGTGAGAGTTTAGTTCGCATTGCCAACACTCGGTCGGAGTCATTCCCAGTGAGAGTTGGACTCCGCCAGGGCTGCCCTTTGTCACCGGTCCTGTTCATAATTTTTATGGACAGGATTTCTAGGCGCAGCCAGGGAATGGAGGGTGTCATGCTTGGTGACCACAGGATCTCATCTCTGTTGTTTGCAGATGATGTTGTCCTGTTGGCTTCATCCAGCAATGACCTACAGCTCTTGCTGGGACGGTTTGCCGCTGAGTGTGAAGCGGCTGGGATGAGAATCAGCACCTCCAAGTCCGAGTCCATGGTCCTCAGCCGGAAAAAGGTGGATTGTCCTCTCCGGGTTGGGGACAGGCTCCTGCCCCAAGTGGAGGAGTTTAAGTATCTTGGGGTCTTGTTCACGAGTGAGGGGAAAATGGAGCGAGAGATCGACAGACGGATTGGAGCAGCATCTGCAGTGATGCGGACGTTGTACCGGTCTGTTGTGGTGAAGAGGGAGCTTAGTTCTAAGGCAAAGCTGTCGATTTACCAGTCAATCTACGTTCCTACTCTCACCTATGGTCACGAGCTTTGGGTAATGACCGAAAGAACGAGATCGCGGATACAAGCGGCTGAAATGAGCTTTCTCCGTAGGATTGCTGGACTCACCCTCAGAGATAGGGTGAGGAGCTCAGTCATCCGGGAGAGGCTCAGAGCAGAACCGCTGCTCCTCCACATTGAAAGGAGTCAGTTGAGGTGGTATGGGCATCTGATTAGGATGCCTCCTGGACGCCTCCCACTTGAGGTGTTTCAGGCACGTCCCACTGGGAGGAGACCCCGGGGCAGACCCAGGACTCGGTGGAGAGACTATGTCTCCCAGCTAGTCTGGGAACGCCTTGGTATCCCCTCTGAAGAGCTGGAGCAGGTGGCTGGGGAGAGGGAAGTCTGGGCTTCTCTGCTTGAACTGCTGCCTCCGCGACCCGGACCTCCGGAAAAGCGGTAGAAGATGGATGGATGGATGGATGGAATTAATCAATGACAATCAATCTGATAGTGATAGGATTAGTGGTTCAGTAGTAAAAGCATTGCCTCCTTGGCGGAGGTAATAAATTGAAGTGTTGCTGTTGTGTCCATCTCCTCCACTGACGGATGCTGATTGGGTAGACAGGTTGCCGTGGTTTTTATATTATATTATTGGGGTTGCGCTCCGCGGCAAAACAGAATTTAGAAGCTTCCCCAGCAGAGAGCTCGTTTTTGCGCAGCGCGTATGGCTGGCCGGTGAATTTCTGCCAAATGCGCAGCGCCTATGGCTGGGCGGGGAATTTCTGCCAAATAATCTGGCGGCGGACAGCTGCCCGTGTCAGGTTTTGCAGCGTCGCGCAAACACAGGCACGCTGGCGGGCCCAGGCCACCAGTGTTTTCCGCGTGCTTTTGTGCCTAAAACGTTGAAGAACGCGGAGTTTGTGTTGGTCAGACACGACGACCAGCGCCCTCCATTGCGCCTGCGCACATGTTGAAAATGGCTGTATGTCACAGTGTTAAAAAATGCTTTAAAAAATTCCTGTATCCAGACGGTGATGCGGATCATCCCGAAAATTTAATCAGTTCTTCCTTGTACCATTTCCAACAACGCCTGAAAGTTTCATGGAAATCCGTCCAAAAGTTTTTGAGTTATCTTGCTAACCAACAGACAAACAGACAGACAGACAGACAAACAAACCCCGGCAAAAACATAACCTCCTCCTGGCCTTTTCGGCCTGGCGGAGGTAACAACAGAGTTTTATATGAAACGATAAATGTTTTTATTTCATCATCCGATGTATATCGTCATATAACACAGCCCTACTTTGAATCCATGCTTACTAAATAAATTAGCAACATGTTTCTAGTGCGTCTCTCACATACCTTACAGGTTATTCCACCTGACAAATGGCAAACTACTGGAATACGTGAGGCACTATCACGACCACGTTACTACCATGTTTCATTTAGGCTCATACACCATTTAAGACTCATTTAAAAAGAAAATCTTTTTGTAGCTTGTCAGTGTATGTGTTCACTATAGTACTCTAACTGAGCTAAATGATGAAAAGCAATCAAAGTTTTTTAAGAATTCGTCTCAGGAGGACTATAAACCAAATTTTATTCAGTTCCCAGTTTATCAGCTATTCCACTCTACACCATAACTGTCAATGTCCTAGTGATTCATTAAGCTTCAGTCTCTGTGCTGCATGAATGCCACGCAAAAATTAACGCTAATCCATACATTTCACACAGCACCACAAAATTTCATCACTAGAGCCATCCTGTTACACGGTTCTTAATTTGTAAAGTCTGAGGTCCCAGAACACAGACGGGCTGATGGTCCTGCAGCTCAGTGGGGTGGTAATGGAACAGGAGTGGCCACCCACCACACAAAAATTAAAGGATGACACAAAAATGGCTAAACCACAGTAACAGTTATGCAGATGCATTAGAGTATTATGGTCACTAAAAATCAGCAGCAGGAGAAGCATAAACAGCTGTTAACAGGTTGCAGGTTTCATTAATTCTGTCCTTTTCCTTCAGCCAGAGCTGTGCAGTAGGGGAAATTGGGAAAGAGCAAAAACAAATAGGCCAAATGATTCCGCCATCCGGTTTCAGCATTGCTGATCACCCCCACACACTACAAGCACACCCACAAGTTTGTGGGGGTTCCTGTAACTGTAGGCCTACACTAAAATAAGGAAGCGGCATGCGCACACACACTAACACTAACACACATACACACGCAAGCGTTTGTAGCATTAGTTAGGCAGCCTCAAAATAATAATCAACACAGCAGGAGAAAAACAGTAAAATTCAGTCTTATTCTAATGTTTCCATATCAGTGTTTCCATAAATTATCCACATGTCCTACTCTGCTTTTTGTTTAATCATCTCTGTGTCTCCAGCATACAGTCTATGGTCTTCGGTAGCTTTTATAATTCATAACTTGTGAGCCAGAAGCCTGACAATAGTCTGTCCTCCGCTACTCTCTGCTAGCAACAGGTCTATAGGCAAACATCACTTCTGCCACACTACTACTTGTCCTGTCTCCACAGGGTTGTCCACATCCTTAAGGTTTGCCCCTCTCAGAATGTGACTGTCCAGCAGTTTAAAGAAATTCAATTAAGTTGCCTGAATTCTGGCTGGAAGGCCACAGCTGAGGAGGATTCTGGTGAAGAGCTTACCAGGAATGGACAGAAGGGTGATGCCTCTGTGATTGCTGCAGATGAGTTTGTCGTCCTTTCGCTTCCAGAAGGGGAGGATGATGCCCTTGGTCCAGTCACTGGGGAGCTGCTCTGTCACCCAAACATTATTGATGATGTGGGTGAACCACTGGATTGTGCAGTCTCCGCCCATCTTCAGCATTTCGGCAGTTATAGCACAAATTCCAGGGGGCTTTCCTGTTGTTTAAGCCTTTCCAGCCATCAGAGGTGGCCATCGCCCTCAGCAGGCAGGCTTCATGCCCAGCCGCTTGACCTCAGACCACATCTCTGCTGTTCGCCTGTTAATAGAGAAGGCCTATGAATTTCACAAGGACCACCATCTCTATATAGCCTTTAGAGATCTTAAGGCTGCCTTTGACACCGTAGACAACGCTTTTCTTTGGAGTATCCTGCAGACCCTTGGAGCCCCATCCCAAGATCGTAACCCTGTTCAAGCGGCTCTACAGCAGCTTGGAGAGCTAAGTCCATGTGAACAGAAAGGAGTTCAGCTGGTTTCCCATCAACAGCGGGATCCGACAAGGTTGTGTGGCCGCTCCTGATCTGTTCAATTGTGTCATAGACTATCTGATGACCAAGGTCTGCAAGCAGGTTCCTGGCATGCAGTTTGGCAACTACCATCTGGCTGACCTTGAATATGCTGATGATGCCATCCTGTTCAGCCCATCCTACAGTCAGCTTAGAGATACTTTGGTTGTCTACCACGAAGAGGCAGCAAAGCTGGGCCTTCAGGTGAGCTGGACAAAGACAATGTCATGAATTGCAGCCCCTTAAGGGACAAAGAGACAAAAACCCAAACGCAGGATAGTGCTGTGTATTTATGAAACAAAAAGTCTTAACATAGCTCCAACAAGCGAACAGGACAAGTAAACACGGAGTCCCCAGGACGCCCTCCAGCACATAGGTGAGTAGTACACAGAAATTAGTAATCAAGACACTTACAGGCGAAACTGCTAAGCGGGGGGAAAAATGAGATAAGCCAAAGGCGCTCTCAGGAGAAACTGACAAGCGGGGGAAACAGTACTCACAGTGTATGACAGGGCAGTCCGTGGAGGGTGACAATCCAATAATCCGGCAACACCTTAGTGAGGGAACAGAGCTTAAATACAAGTGAGAAAATAACCGAAGTGAAAAGAGGTGTGTGCATGGGCTGGCTGAACCGAGAGACTGGAAGCAATCAGTGAGTGGAATCAGTTGTCAAACTTTGACAGGAGAGGGAGGCGTGGCCGCCAACAGCCAGGAAGCAACAAAGCCAAACCCCTGACTACTGCCGGTCACAAAATAAACACAAACTAAACCAAATGTGGGCTACTCAAGAGATGATAAAATAACCAGAAATAAAAACAGACAAATAAAGGCACCAAAATAACAACAGAACACGGAAACACCGGCTAAATAATGACAAGACCATATGGAACTCAAAAGGTATCAGAAAATACAGAAAACATGAAAACAGGAGACAGCCATGAAGCCGAGCCCGGGAGAATCCCCTGCTCGGTTCATGACAGACAAAGCTAATGCATGTCAGCGACAGACCAGACCCACCCCCGTTACAGCTCGGGAATGATGCTGTCAAGTTTGTTGATTCCTTTGTGTATCTGGGCTCCACAGCGACCAGCAATGGGGACATGAAACCAGAGATCAACTGCAGATGTGGCCTCACTGCATCAGCCCTGCAGACACTATGGAAACCTCTCTGGTGCCATCGTTCAATCTCCTAAAAGACGAAGCTCTGCATATACAATGCGTCAATCCTCCCCATCCTAATCTATGGGTCCAGAACTGGGCTGGCTACTCTGGATGTTTTTTGGCAAAGTCTGATCTGGTCTTTTTATTTTTGAGGCTGATTATTGGTTTGTACCTTGTGGTGAACTGTCTGTATTTATGCTCATGAAGTCCTCTCTTTATGGCAGACATAGATCCCAATACACCTACTTCCTGGAGAGTGTTCTTCACTTGGGTGGATGTTGTCAAAGGTTTTTCCTCACCATGGAATGGATCCTGCGATCACCACATTGTTGTCTTCCTTTGACGTCCAGGCCTTGTTGAGTTCCCGAGCTCACCAGTGCACTCTTTTTCCCCCTCAGAATTTACCAGTTGATTTTGGCCACTCCTAACATTTCCACCATCTGTATGATGGATTTCTTTTTTTTTTTTTTTTTTTTTTAAGTCCATTTCACTGCCATTGGGAGCTTATTTGACAGCATGTTGTAGGTTCACAGCAACCGCTTCCAAATGTAAATGTCACACCTGGAATCAATTCCAGACCTTTTATCTGCTTGGCTGATGGATTAATGAGGGAATAGCCCATGCAGCCCATGAAATGGCTTTTAAGTCAATTATCCAATTACTTTTGAGCCCATGAAATAGATTTTGTTACAATTCTTAAACCGTAACACCAATTTGGATGTGAATACCCTCAAATTAAAGCTGAAAGTCTGCACTTTAAATCCATATTGATTATGTAACTGTA
Organism: Pholidichthys leucotaenia; assembly: GCA_020510985.1. Taxonomy (NCBI): domain Eukaryota; kingdom Metazoa; phylum Chordata; class Actinopteri; order Cichliformes; family Pholidichthyidae; genus Pholidichthys; species Pholidichthys leucotaenia. The sequence continues at coordinate 208,652,266 of CM035839.1, forward strand.
TTTTAAATATGCTTTGGTAAACAGCTAAAATAGCAAAACTTGTGTCAATGTCCAAATATACTGTATATGGACCTAACTGTACATGTGAAACTCAAGGCCCATGGACAACATCTGTCCCATGACCTGAGCATCCAATGTCTGCTATAACTGACTCTCTGGCATACAGCATGCACACCATGGATTCTACAAATCCCACAACACACCGCTACAGCCAGTGCCAATTAAGTTAGTTTGTTCTCCTCCCTTTTCTAATGGCACAGTTATTAGTTGATGTGTATCTGTTACATATGGGAATTGTACTTTGGGGCTTGCCGTAGCTCAGTCGGGGTTGGGGGGGTGAGTGACGTCAGGTGGGCTACGGCTGGGATATATATTGAGATGTGAAGTTCAATAAAGTGTGTTCAGTGTCCAACAGAGCAAGCTCTCCGTTCTCCATTATTCAGACGTTACATATGGTGACGAGGTAAAATGAGCGCGTGCATCAGGGAGCCACCTCCATTCCTTCAGTGCCACGGTACACCGGCGATGCTGTAGGCTCGCTGGAGCAGCATGTTCGAGGTGTATTTGACGGCGACTGGACTCTGTAGTATCAGCGAGGCGAGACAGAGGAGTCTGTTAGTGCATTACCTTGGCACGCAAGGGCAGCATATCTTCTTCGGGCTATGTGACGATGCCTTGCTGGAAGACGGGTTGACAGTAATGAACAGCATCTTCGGTGTCCACTCCAACATCACCAAAAGGAGGTATGAATTTTTTGACCGTTATCAGCGAGCGGGTGAGTCCATGCAGTCGTTTGTCATGGAGCTACACAGCTTAGTGAGGGAGTGCGCCTTTGGGCCTATTGCAGATGAGCTAGTAAGGGATAAGCTAGCTAACAGCACCAACAATACGTGGCTGAAAACCATGCTAAGAATAACCCAGGAAACCCTATCACTGGAAGGTGTGTTGGATTTAATTAAACAAAGGGAATCCACAACCTGGGCAGCGCGGTGGCGGAGTGGTTAGCATTGCGGCAGCACAGCAACTCACCCTTGGCCGAGGGATCCTGAGTTCGATCCCAGCCCCTAACCAACAGTGATCTGTGTGGAGTTTGCAGGTTCTCCCCGTGTCTGCGTGGGTTTACTCTGAGATTTCTCCGGTTTCCTCCCACATGCCAAAAACATGCAAGTTAGGTTAATTGGCATCAAACTGGGGATTCAAAACTGTCCTTAGGTATGACTGTGAGAGTGAATGGTTGTCAGTCTCTCTGTGTTGACCCTGCGATGGACTGGCAATCTGTCCAGGGTGTACCCTGCCTCTCGTCCAAAAATGCTGGGATAGGCTCCAGCCCCCCTGCGACCCGAAAAGGATTAAGCGGAAGAAGATGGATGGATGGATGAATCCACGATCCTGCAGAAGCTAATAACAGCAGCTAGCGAGAAGTCGAGAACAGCGGTTAGCATGCTAACTACACCTCGAAGATGGGCTAAGAAGAAGAAAAGGCAGACAAAGGCACCTAACAGGGCCCACACTGTATCTCCTGGCTTAGTGATGGCGGAGCCCAGCGGCACCGGACAGGTGTGTGTAGCACACATGGGAAAGGGGCCGCTAAAGTGGTAAGTTCTTCAGCTCGACGGGGCTGACGTGCCCCTTATGCCCCCTACAAAGGCTATCAGCGCGGGGGCAGTGAAGATGTTCGGGTATGGACATGCAGAGATTGAGATGGTGGGCACAGCAGAATTCTCGGTGACTTGTGGGTCAAAGAAGGTGTCCAGATTCACCTTTCAGGTGGCGTGCCAGGGGGCGGACCTATTGAGAATCGACCTGCTGGGGGAGCTGGGTTTCTCCATACAGGACCCGGAGAGCTCAACCATGCTAACAGTGTACCCCAATTGGTACATCTGCTGGCCTGCATTGTTTAGGGGCCTGGGTGACAAAGATGCTTTTCACCATTGCCCGCTCATCGACAAGAGTGTGACACCGAAGATTCAGCCACTGCGGCGACTCTCCCTCGCGCTGCGGGATGAGTCTCAGCGGAGCTGTCCAAGCTGCTGGAGTCCAGCATCATTGAGAAAGTGGATGCATCTCCGTGGATATCCAACCTGGTGGTGGCCGAGAAAGGGGGGGGGGGCGCATCAGACCATGCATAGACCCCCGGATGGTGAACAAGGCGGTCATTCCGGACAGGTACCCTCTCCTGACCGTGGAGGAGCTCACGGCAACGTTCAGTGGGTCTCAAGTTTTTACAAAGTTGGACCTCTGCCAAGGCAACCTGCAGATGCCATCTCGACCCGGACAGCAGGAACCTGATGGCGTTTGTGACCCACAAGGGGGTTTTCAGGTATTCCCGGATGCCGTTCGGTCTGAGCTCTGCATCCAGTTGTTTCCAAAAAGTGATGTCAACAATGCTGGCCGGTCTCAAGGGTGTGGTGGCATACTTAGACGACATCGTGGTGCATGGCGCATCACAGGAACAACACGACGAGAGGCTGGAGATGGTCCTGACGACACTTCAAAGACATGGGGTTACCCTGAATGGTGAGAAGTGTATCTTCGCAGCGGACACCGTAGAGTTTGTGGGGTTCCAGCTGACCGGGAGAGGGCTCCAACCGCTACATTCAAACGTGGAGATGGTTCTGCGCATCCCGGATCCCTCCACACCAGCTCAGATCTCATCATTTCTGGGCATGGTCAACTTCTATGAACGGTTCATTTCCCACTATTCGGAGACGACTGAGCCCCTCCGGGCTCTGTTGAAACAGGATGCGCCGTGGGAGGGGACCCCAGCCTGCTCGGTGGCGGTCGCCAAACTAAAGCAGCAACTCACCACTCCACTGGTACTGGACCATTTTGACCCCAATCAGGAGACCATCGTGACCTGCGACACATCCAGTTCAGCGCTGGGGGTGGTCATGTCTCAGGTGCAGGATGGCATGGAGCGCCCAGTGGCATTCACATCAAGGTCCCTCTCGGCGACGGAACAGAAGTATGCCGTGGGTGAGAGGGAGGCGCTGGCCTGTGTCTGGGCATGTGAGAGGTGGCGCATTTACCTCTACGGGCGCCACTTCACCTATGGACAGACCACCGGGCACTCACAATGTTACTGGAGATGTCGAGGTTGGGGCACAGACCGCTGAGGATCCATAGGTGGTCTGAAAGGTTGAGAACTTATAATTTCACCACCAAGTTCACCCCAGGCAAAGACAACATTGTGGCGGACCTCTTGTCTCACGTCACAGTTAATTCCTCCCTACCGGATGACGGTGACGATGACCCGGCTGAGGCAGATCTAATCCACATGCTACACGGAACCCTCCAGAAGATGGGATCTCCTTAGGAACTCAAGGATCTGGTACTGGCGGAACTACACTCAGCGATTAGAGAGGGCTGGCCAGCAAGGGCACAGGGCGAGTTACCACCTTACCACCGGTTCAAGGATGAACTGAGCTGCTGGAATGAAGTGTGCGTGGCCAGAGGGCATTGTGCCCTGATCCCATCATCCCTGAGGGCACGTGTCCTGACGATGCTGCACGAAGGTCATCTAGGGGTGGTCAAGGTGAAGCAACGCAGTAGGGACTCTGTCTGGTGGCCGGGTATTGATAAGAACATCGAGGCCATGGGAAACACTGCGTGCCATGTCTGGAGAGCGGCAAGACAGGTGGACCACCTCCACCACCACTGTGGCCGGTGCTGTATCAAGAAGGACCTTGGAGACATGTTGAGTTGGATATCTGTGGCAAACTGCATGCGCTGCCTTCAAATAGCCAGTTCCTGCTCATGGCGTATGATGTGTTCTCAAAGTGGCCAGAGGTACTTCCAACCAACTCTGTCACGACGGCAGTAGTCACAGGGTTCCTGATGTCCCTGTTTGCTAAGTGGGGGACCCCAAGCACGGTTACGATGGACAACGGCCCGCAGTTTATCTCTGGGGCGTTTGAGGAGTTTCTGGGCAGCAGAAGCGTGGAACATGTGAAGACAGCATTCTACCACCCTCAGGCCAACGGAGGCATTGAGCGGTTCAATAAGACATTGAAGAATGGACTAAGAGCCCATTTGGCAGATGGTTTCACATTCTCGGACACCCTGCAAAACACGTTACTGCACTATAGAGTGTCTGCCCATGCTACGACGGGCTGTTCCCTGGTGGCTCTCATGCTGGGGCGTGAGTTATCCTTGCCAGTGAGCTGGCTGAGACCGCCAACGACAGGTTCTCAAGAAGGCATGGATGCAGTGCAGAGCTGGGTCACCAGACAGCAACACAAAATGAAACGGCGATTTGACAGGAAGCACAGGGCACGGGACCATGGACTGAGGGAAACAGACAGGGTATGGATCAAACACCCTGTCCACACCCACAAGCTAGAGCCACTGTGGATGGGGCCACAGCAGATCACAAGGTGACAAGGCTTGGGCATGTTTGAGCTTGAGGACGGGTCTCGGTGGCACGCCAGTAGACTGAGAATGTTGCCACCAGAGCAGAGGACTGAAGCTGCAGCTAGACGTTTCAGTGAGAGCTGGGACTGGGGGCCCTGACGGATGAGGGCCCACAGATTAGGCTGATGGTGCCAGGTGCAGGGTCCCCTCCTAGGGGACACCCAGCTAGAATTCATCGGAGGCCTAGGTTACCTGGAGGACTTTGTTACAAGGACTGTTGTGTTTGATGCCGTTTGGGACTTGTGGCAGAATAATCTGCTCCCACTAGGCGGGGCGTTCTGGCAGTATACCCAGATGCCCATAGAGTTTATAGGTTTATAGTTACACATATGCAAAAAAAAAAAAAAAAAAAAGTTTGTAATGTTGATGTGTTGAGTTTGGCGTTTATTGGGTCGTTGAAATGGGGTGGGGTCTGGAACTTTGTGTGTGTGTGTGTGTGGGGGGGTTACATATGGAAATTGTACTTCGGGGCTTGCCGTAGCTCAGTCGGGGTTGGGGGGTGAGTGACGTCAGGCGGGCTACGGCTGGGATATATATTGAGATGTGAATTTCAATAAAGTGTGTTAAGTGTCCAACAGAGCAAGCTCTCCGTCCTCCATTATTCAGACATTACAGTAACTGATACTGTCTTAACTTGAAGCTCGCCTGTTTGGACAAAGCCCAAATGAAAAGTGGATTTAAAAAACTGAGGATTTAAAGACAGGTGGGTGGTTGAATATTTTTTAACATCTAGGGTAAAACCACAATATCTTATTTTTGCACTTTTCCCCATAATCATAAAAACTAAAGTGTAATTACCTTTGTGTTTGAAATATATACACATCCATCATATTGATCACACTGAAGTAGAAGGTAATGAAAAACAAGCTTATGCTCCTTGAGAAAATGATTTTCTGTGTGCTTTTCAATCTATAAAATATTTTCACTGTGAAAAAACATAAGTGAGAGTATTGATAGAGAAGGAAATACAAAAAAAGATGCTGACGTGTCATTTTTTAAAGCGAGCTCTTATTTTTCTGTTTTTCCATCTATGCTTGTTTACATTTTATAGATGTGTTTTGGCAGTTCTTGTGATTTTTCTGTCTAAAACTTGGCTAGTTTCACTTTATTGTTCAAAAAAAAAAAAAAAAAAAAAAATCTGACCAGTTTTTAGTTTGACACCCCTGGAAAAAATGATCCAAGCAATAAATCCAAGCGACCCATGAATCACTACAATGTTGATGTAAACAAAGTAAATACAATCTGTTAATGCATATTTCCACAGTACTGTATGCAAAACGCATGGCTGTCACGTGGGTTGGGTGGGCAACCTCAGTGTGTGGGGGGTTTTACTTGGAATCACAGCAATATGCATTTACTACTTTTATGTATGCATTTCTTAAGTATAAATCACCACCTTTAAGCTAGAGGTTGCACTAGACGTGCTTTATCTTGATCAACAGGGTTGTAAAAATTCAGTCATGACCTATTATAATCCATCATAACTAAGGCTGTCATGGTGGAGGAATTTTCCAAGCAGTGATGGTGGGTAACAGAGCGCAGGTTTCCCCACAGGGTCATGGCTGACAAGGTGAGCTGCCGTTTCTCTTAAAATAAGCCCCAATCATTTCTATAAAGCAGTATATTAAGGTTGATTTTAGCATGGTACAGCTTGGAGTGATAACCCCTGATCAGCTCATGAACCTGGCTTCAAGCCAGGTGAAGATGGGCTGTTCTATTGAAAAATGTGAAGCAAACAGAATCTTCCAACTATCAGCTCTGTGTCAGACTAAAGGCAAGGCTGCTGAGACGGACAGGGAAAAATCACACGGTTTCCACTTACTGTACTTGCAAAAACTTTCTGCCAACTTATTTTAGGTGATAATTTATTTAATATTAAATACAGGCACATAAATATAAAACAAGACGGTGAAAAACTAAAGAAGTGAACACTGCAGTTATTATAATACCTGATACAAACTGAAATATTATTCATTTTAATATTTTTTCCTCACAAAAAATAATTTTTCTAACAAGAAAAATAATGAAAAATAATGAAAAAAAATGATCGCAAGGTGCAGGACTCCATTCCCAGAGAGAACGAAGCAGGCTAGTTTAGGATAAAAGTTGTATTTGTTACAGATCTGGCATTAACCAGATTCATTCTGATGGGTGCTCCTGAGTAACAAGGTGGAGCTGGCACCAGTGGCTGCACTTTCCGGAGCGTCGCCTATGGTGGACAGGGGAGCAAGGAGTTGGATCAACTGACCCAAGCCGACAGCAGCCAGGAGTGAGCAGGGGTGAGCTCCGCAAAGGAAAGAGGCGGAGAAATAGATCTGTGTTGTGCTAAGAGGGACACCAGGCTGGAGCTGGGTAGAGGTAAACTGGTATTTTGTCTTTCGAGGTCAAAATGCATGAGTAAGTCAGCAGGGAGATGAAGCTCCAGATCACAATCTGTCAAAATGATAAATGGCCTTGAAAAATTTCTGTCACTGCTTAAAAAAAAAAAAAAAAAAAAAAAAAAAACAGTCAATAGCGAATTCTCAGTTAACACAAACTCTGATTTAAGCACATTGTCATTCCCTCCAGAAAGAATCTAAATGTGTCCAAGAATGGAATAGGTGGCCAACCGGAGAGGATAATAAGGCGTCTACACAAAACCTCTAAGGACTCCTTGTGACAAGTCGCCACAGAGGGAAAACGTCAAGGTTTGTAGAGGCGTTTTGGACATGGACAGGCCTCCCCAGAGGATGGACAGAAACTCAACCATCATCCAGTTATTTCAGTTAGGTCACAAGAAATATGGAAATAGCAGCAGTGCTCTGGGAGCTGGGAGCAGAAAAACATTCGGAGCAAGCAGGACATCAATTGAAATTATAAAATTATAAATGAGATTCAGGAACTACCTTTATATTACCTCAGACTGCTGTTGGGTACTTCATGCTGACAAGCCATCAGTCTGGCCTTGGTGTGTGAACATTATTTTAGTAGCGACAGATTCACACCAGCTGTGAAAAAGTATGGTTTGAATTTAAATGAGTATGAAGTCCACATTTGAAGAGAAATATTTCAAGTTAATTTTTGAGTAATCTTGGAATAAAGACATTATTCAATATCTGATCAGCCCAGTCTCACCAAAAAAACGTCAAACTGCATGTTTTGTCACTCAGAGAAAACGTACATAGAAAGCATTTTTCACATGCAGTGGATACAGCTTTGAGAAACGTGTCTGAACGTCAGTCACTTTCTGTTCCTCTCACCATCATTGTGTTTCACCATCTAATCCTAACCCAAGATTTTTCTCCTAACCCTAACCTCACAGGAGGTGACGGCTAAATCTAACCTTTCATTAGTGGACTGAAAAACAAAAAGGAAAAAAGCAAACTAAAACGTCAGTCATAGATGAGCACGGTGTCATGATGCCAAGCACGGGGGGGCGCACCGTGCTCATGCTTTCTGTTGTCAGGTTATTTTCTGCATTTCTTCCTCATATCAGCGTTATTATTGATTAGTGTTTGGTTTTGTCTGCATTATGTTCTGAGTTGCCATTTGTCTCTGTTTATGAGTTGCCCTGTATTCTTAGTTTTGTCATTATAGTCTGATTCTTTTAGTTTGTGTGCTCATGGTTATCTGGTTTTGTATTTTATATTTCTGCCTGTGTTCGTTTAAGAGCCTCCCTCGTCCTCACCTTAGTTTCATTTTGTTTTACATTTAGTAGTCTTGTCATTTACTGTTATCTGGTCTTTGTTTCATGAGTTACTAGTGCATTGCCCATAGAACACAAGTATTCCTGTCTGAAACAGGTATCCCAATCAGGCTTTACAGGCCCAAATGTAGGCTGTGTTTGAAAGTGGAATACAAAGAGGTATAGGCTATATGTAGGCAATCACATCTTAGACTTTGACAAATATAAAAGGGAGTAAATGGCACTAACATTTATTTGATTGTTTGAATATTAATTACAGAATACCTAATTATTGAAAATGAATGGAACATCCAATATTGGCGACTGTTTCTGATCCCTTGTTTGTTTGTCAGAGCACTTATTTGTGTGATCTTTTATCACTTATTCAAGAAAATAGTGTATCTGGCACTTTAGAGAATGGGAGTTGTTCAGTCATCATTATAACTATTTTAGTTTATATCACTGGTCAGTGGTGGAGTTCAATGTAATATTGAATTTCTTCTTTGTATCGTCAATAAACTCATGCAGTACTATAACAGGACACGTTTACAAATATTTGAGACCCATTGGCTGCTCCTTACCCATGTGCCTTTGAAGGACTGCGATCCACCGGTTCAGTGGCTGCTCCCCCCTCCTCCCCGGCGCACCTGGTGTTCTTCATGCTGAATTATCTATTAGACCTAAGCAATCATAGCAACTTTATGGTGTAATTCTTTAAGCATTAAACCTTAAGTCTATCTTTTCTCACTATTTGCACTACGGGTAGCATTACTGTACATGGACTGATGTTGTTTTTCCAGCCTTATTCCTTTTCTTTTTTTATATTGCGCACACCACTGAAGAGAGAGAGAAACACCATTTAAATTGTCCTGCATGTATATCAGCTGTTCTGATAGAGATGCCGTCAGAACACCGATGGATCCAATCAGCTGATCGTTCAAACTACAGAGCTCAGCTGTTTTACATGATAAAGCAGCCTCAGGGCAAAAGCACACTCCATGCATTTTTTTTTCACTTTATTGAAAATAACTTTTTTTAATCGCCATCAGTCAGCATGGCTTTGAGCCAGCGTCTGGCTGCTGCTTCTCCCGGCATGTTGTGTTGATTTGTCAGACCCGGTCCCCGCGGACACTCTGCCCAGTCTGCTCTCGCACCTCATTCTCCACATATGGCGAATTATCCTTTAGACCTACGTAATCACAGCAACTCTACGGTATAATTTTTTTAAGCTTAAATCTTCAGAATTATCTTTTTCTATCTTTCTAACTTTCATTTCCTTGTTTTGTCCCGGGAACACTGTGGTGACTGACAGGTCGTGATGCTGTGTGTTATCCAATCAGCATGGTCGTGAAGCCACATACAGTACTGTCCAATAAGCATGGCCGTGATGTTGCGTAGTCTCCAATCAGCACGGAGTCAATCTGAAACCCTGCCTACACTTATTGAAGACAGCACATGAAGAGACACAAAGCGGTGGCTGAAACTTTTGATAAAAAAATTAAAACACACATTTTGACCAAGCGACTCCAAATTGGGGGATGCACACCCTCGTAACCTCAGTAAACCACGTTTAAAATCTGAGGCCACAGATAGAGATTTCGTGAATTTATAGATTATTGGTTGCTTTGTGTATCTTCTGTTTTTGGGTTTCCTTTTCCGGTATGTGCTTTTGTGTTGACAGTGTGATTTGCTTACTTCCGGTATTTCAAGTTCTGTTTGCAGGCTGTCACACCTGTCGCTAGTTGTTTCCGATTATCCTCGCTCATGTGGCCCACACCTGTTAATCATTTGTTATTTTCCATATGCCTATTCAAGGACAGCTGCAACATTTCTCGTTGCAGCGTCCTACTGAATCCTTCCATATTATTTACTGTGTGTCCTGACGGGTGTGCTTCATCTTGGCTCTTCTTCCCTCCAGATGCGAGACCCGTCTTCCCTGGCGTTTCCGTATGCCATCACCTCCCTGTACCTGCTCCAGTTTATGTTGTGTGTAAGTTTTGTGTCTTTATGTTATTTTTGTGTGTTTTGTTATTAAATGTTTTTGGACTCACAGTTCAGTGTTTGGGTCTTTCCATGCCCTGAAGGGCGACTTATGATGCACGGGACTCAAACTCGTGTGTTGTTGGTGTCATTGCTTGAAAGTCCACTTAAATAGCCATCCACCACCCCATCCACCCACTGGATAAGTGTCGGGAAGCCAAATAGGACTGGTCGAGGACTCGGCTTGTAAACACATGTCGAGGCCTGTTATTTTTTTTGGTTTAATATGCAAATGTATGATTTTAGAGGGCTGGAGAATACTGATTAGTTTTTACTGAGATCGAGTTAATCTGATCGTCTTTGTTTCCAAATTCCCCACCATCCATCTCATCCATGCTGGTGTCTGTCATTCACCGGTTAATGAGAATGAGACAGAATGCCAGTGGGGTGAAGTACTGGCGAGCACTTAGAAGACGTTAACTGAGAGATCTGATTCAGCAGTAAATGTATTCATGTATTCACTCTTTACAAGCACCTGATAAACAGAGCTGAAGCTTTCATTTTCTTTCTTTAAGCAAGGCTGACATTTAAAATCTCATTTAAACAATGATTCAAAGGATCAAAGATTACAGGACACAGGTCCATGTTTCCTTACCTTTACTCACCACAGACATGGTGACTGTTTACAACTCAGGTCAACCTGAAGAATGATGAAGGATTCACCAGCATCACCACTTACTGACTGATGGGTACTGCCACTTACATCAGGGTGGCTGAAATAAGAACCATTTCTACAACTTTAAGAAGGAAAGACTACATTCTTGGGCAGCACGGTGGCGCAGTGGTTAGCACAGTGTCAGCACAGCAAGAAGGTCATGGGATCGATTCCACCCTTGACCATCGTGGGTTCGATCCCACCCCCAGACCATCGGTGACCCTTCTGTGTGGAGTTTGCATGTTCTCCCCGTGCCTGCGTGGGTTTACTCCGGGCACTCCGGTTTCCTCCCACATGGCAAAAACATGCAAGTTAGGTTAATTGGCATCAAACTGGGGATTCTAAATTGTCCTTAGGTGTGACTGAGAGTGAATGGTTGTCTGTCTCTCTGTGTTGGCCCTGCGATGGACTGGCGATCTGTCCAGGGTGTATCCTGCCTCTCGCCCAAAAGATGCTGGGATAGGCTCCAGCCCCCCCACGACCCGAAAGGATTAAGCGGTAGAAGATGGATGGATGGATGGATGGAAGACTACATTCTCACTTCTCATTCATGATGGCATCAGAGTTTTAAAGATTCTTTAAGGATGATCAAGCCCTTGTGACTGTGAGCTGGTAGTTATAACTGTGGTTTGGACAGGCAGTACGTGGCATTAGGCAGCAACTTGATTTCCATCACATTATATGCATGATGTGATTTTTTTTTCTGCTTGTCTAATTGTACAAAAGTAACATTTTCCCTGTGCAAAAGTTCTGTGACTACAACAAGAAAATAATTTAAAAATAGCCATGTGACAAAGATGCAACTCCCACCACCCACAAGTCTGTCTGTAGAGTTCAGACACGCAAGATGGTCATGTTTATGTCGATAAACTCCCTGTCAGTCTTCAACTCTCAGACAGCCAGAAAATCTGTTCTAACCCCTGAATCATCATGAGTTTGTGGAACAGATTTATTTTACACTCAAAAATAAAGACAACGTTTGGACAGACAGAGACACATTTAACAGAGAAACAAGTGATTAATCAAGAAGCTGATGCCTCGATAAACAGATAATGAAGATATTAATAATTCACTTCCTATTGACTAAGCTAAAATAACCCTTTAATATCATGGCAACATTATCAGCTTTATATTGCCCAGAAAGCTACATTCAGATCAGGGTTGGGTATAAGACAAGAGGTAAACTGATCACTGTGTGTCATATATTATATACTGTATATACACACACATACACACACACAGTATATATGATTAAATGCAGTATGACAAGGTGGTCTCCTACTGGAGGGAGGCCGCAGAGCAGACCCAGGGCACACTGGAGAGACAATGTCTCGCAGCTGGTCTGGGAAGGCCTTGGTGTCCTCTCCGAAGAACTGCAAGAAGTGGCTGGGGAGAGAGAACTCTGGGCTTCTCTGGTTAGACTGCTACCTCCTGGCCACTTGCGCTCCCTTGGAATGGGGGGGTTGGCCCCCCGTAGGGCACCTGCACTTTGCTACCGCCTTCCTTGGGCATGCCTTGTTGTCCCAGGGCTTGTTGGCCTCGGGACATTTGTGCTCTTTGGGGGTTGGTGGCACTGTCATGCTTGCTCAGAGTTTCCGGGGAAGGGGGGGGGGGGGGAAGGGGTGCTGTGACCTGCCACCCTTTTTGTATGTTTCCTAGAAAACCACTTACACGCACCACTTACTTTACGTGTGCTCTCATACACACGCACACACATGCACACACACATACACTACCGTTCAAAAGTTTGGGGTCACCCAGACAATTATTTTGTGTTTTCCATGAAAAGTCACACTTATTTTACCACCATGAGTTGTAAAATTAATAGAAAATATAGTCAAGACATTTACAAGGCTAGAAATAATGATTTGTATTTGAAATAATTTTTTCCTTCAAACTTTGCTTTCATCAAAGAATCCTCCATTTGCAGCAATTACAGCATTGCAGACCTAACATGGTTGCACAAGGGTTTTCTAATCATCCATTAGCCTTCTGACGCAATGAGCAAACACATTGTACCATTAGAACACTGGAGTGATAGTTGCTGGAAATGGGCCTCTATACACCTATCTAGATATTGCACCAAGAACCAGACATTTGCAGCTAGAATAGTCATTTACCACATTAGCAATGTATAGAGTGTATTTCTGAATAGTTTAAAGTTATCTTCATTGAAAAAAGTGTTTTTCTTTCAAAAATAAGGAAATTTCTAAGTGACCCCAAACTTTTGAACGGTAGTGTATGTCTCTCTGCCCTTTAACAGGTGCAGATACAGACTCATGATGAGACCTTTTCAGTAGAAGAAACAGTTTGTCTTCTGTTTGGGGATGGCAATGGCTCAGGAGGTAGAGCAGGTTGTCCAATAACCACATGGTTGGCGGTTCAAATCCCGCTCTCCCCAGATATCCTGCCGTTGTGTCCCTGGGCAAGACACTTAACCCCAATTGCTCCTGGTGGGTCTGCCTAACCTGATGCTGCCTAACCTGATGGGTTAGGCAGCATGCCACCATCAGTGTGTGTGAATGGGTGGATAGCAGGATCTGTAAAGCGCTTTGGTCATCAAGAGATGAGAATAAAAGCGCTATATAAGTGAATGCCATTTACCATTTTGTTTCAGTTGTGTTAGTCTGTTTGTTTTCTCTATTTGTTCCTCTCTTTTCTTTCGCCCTCCCCACCCCTCCTTTCCCAGTTCCCCCCCATCAGGTCCTTCATGGATAAAATGATTTAAATAAAGTATTAAAAGTTATTACAAGAGGAATCTATAAATAATATACAGTACATATATACAGTATATGTACTGTATAAAGCTCCTTTTGGCAAAGTAAATCTGTTTGGCACAATAATGTAAGCAGATTTCTGTTCTGCTTACCTATCTGCTTGATGGGGGGGGGGGGGGCTGCTACCTCCAGGACCCAGATCCCTGGAAAAGCAGTGATGGATGGATGGACTACAGGTTTGTTCTATAAATGAGGGTATATATCTAATGCAATTAACCTCCCAAAAAGTGTAACAAGTGGAAAGTGATGGAATGTATGCAAATTAGGAGTAGGAATCATGAGGGAACTCCGGATTCAATTCGGGTCACATTTCGATCCATTCACGATTCAACGATAATCATGATAATCATGATGGGCTGCACGGTGGCGCAGTGGTTTAGCACTGTGGCAGCACAGTTTTACCCTCGGCCGGGGGACCGCGGGGATCATGAGATCGTGGGTTCGATCCCAGCCCCCGACCAACAGTGAGCTGTGTGGAGTTTGCATGTTCTCCCCGTGTTGCGCGGGTTTACTCCGGGATTTCTCCGGTTTCCTCCCGCATACCAAAAACATGTAGGTTTAGGGCGCTCGCGCACGCAGCGACCAACAGCCGGTGGCTTGTCACCAGACTGCAAACCAAGTCTACCTACGGGTACAAATAAGTAACAAAAAAAAAAAAAAATGATATCGCGGTCACGATACCATATATTTCAATTTTTTTTTTTTTCATCTTATTCAACCTTAAATTATGTCCAGTAGTAAAACTGTTGACATCTCTTTCATATAATAAAGTAGTCAGTCCATATGGGCAGCAACCGGACAATTTCACAGTAAATTATTTTTAAATTAAATGGTAAATGGCGTTCACTTATATAGTGCTTTTTTACTCATCTCTGGATGACCAAAGCGCTTTACAGATTCTGCTATTCACACACTGATGGTGGTAGATGCAAAAACAAATGCTCTTAAAATAAATGTTCCACTGATAATAAAATATACTCTTGTGGAGAGCGTGAAAAGATGAGGCTGAGTTTATTTCTCATATCAGATTTATTCACTTGTCTCCAACATCCTCCAAACAGAAAAAGAGACGCATCCTCCCACATCTGTCCTTTTTATACCCCAGACATCAAAGTACAGAGTCACATTGTCTTTAAATCCCAAGACACAATACATCATCCTCCAGGTCTTCTCCCCTCCACCTAAAACCACTGGTGGTCAGGAAATCCCTCAAGGTCATCTCTAAAGGTCACATTTCGCACCCTCCTGTTATCCCCAGGAGGCCCAGACCTATTGTTCATTCTGAGACGTGAAGCAAGAGTGATATACATATGCAGCCTAAGCAACTCACATATGTGTGCCACATGACCCCCCCCCCCCCAAATGTCTAAGATGAAACAATACAACACAGTCTGCATATCATGATAAAATCACAAACATCAGTCCACGTGCTGTTTGGGCTTCAGTCGCCTTCCAAACTTGCTGTAAGTAGTCAATCCCTGTGGGAGCTCTGGGAAACGCTCCCTAGGAGGTCTACCACGTCGAGGAGCCCTCGCCAACTGCACAGCTTCGTCAGCCATCACAAAAGCGGGTTTGAGTCTGTCTATGCCAATCATTTCCCTTCTGCCCCCCAAATCTAGCAAAAAGTGCTTATCACCTGTTTCCAGCACTCTAAATGGGCCATCATAAGGCGGCCGCAAGGTTGGGCGATGAGCATTGTGTCTGACACAAACAAACTCCACATTTTTTAAAGCCTTAGGTACAAAAACGCATAGAAAACTGTGATGAACGGGGCCAGGAAGCGTGCTCGCTCCCGTGTCGCTCAGTAACCGCTGAGCAGGGGGGCACTCTGGTGCAGGATTATCCAGGAGAGACTCCCCGGGCGGCCGGAGTGGCTGCGCAAACACCAATTCAGCTGGGGAGGCTTTTAAATCCCCTTTAGGTGCAGAACGCAACCCCAATAAAACCCATGGTAGCCTGTTTACCCAATTTGCATCTGTAAGTGACGCTCTGAGGGCTGCTTTCAATGACCTATGGAAACGTTCGCATAAACCATTAGCCTGGGGGTGGTACGCGGTAGTGCGGTGGATCGTTACCCCCAGGCTGCGGGCCATCGCTGACCAAAGCTCGGAAACAAATTGAGGACCTCTGTCGGACGTAATATTCGACGGAACTCCAAAACGCGCTACCCAAGCCGTTAAAAACGCGCGCGCCACCTCCTCATCTGTGGTTGATGCCAGTGGGACCACTTCAGGCCAACGCGTGGTGCGGTCCACCATTGTCAAAAGATGAGTGCACCCCTGTGACGGCGGGAGGGAGCCTACGAGGTCGACATGCACATGATCGAACCTCTTAGCTGGGATGTGAAACGGCTCCAAGGGGGCTTTAGTGTGTTTGTGTATTTTGGCTCGCTGGCAAGCCATGCAGGCTCTTGCCCACTCCTTAACGTGCTTGCGCAGGCTCGGCCATACAAATTTCTCTCCTACCATTTTGACCGACGCGCGCACCCCCGGGTGTGCCAGAGAATGAATCGAGTCAAAAACGCGGCGGCGCCACGTGGCCGGCACCACGGGATGTGGTCGTCCCGTGGAGACATCACAGATTAAGGGGGGCGTACCACTTTGCAGCACCCTGTTCTCCAGCCTTAACCCTGTTGGTCCAGACTGGAGCGCGCACACGTCCGCGTCGCTAACCTGGTCCGCGGCCATGGCTGCATAATCTATCCCCACGCGGACCGGGGCCGCGCGCACCTCCGCGCCGTTAGCCTGCTCCGCGGCCATGGCTGCATAATCTACCCCTACGCGGACTGGAGTAGTTATGGCATGCGAGAGACAGTCTGCCACTACGTTTAGTTTACCCGCTACATGTTGAATATCGGTAGTAAACTCGGAGATTGCAGCCAGCTGCCTCTGCTGCCGGCCTGACCACGGCTCTGAAACCTTGGCCATCGCGAAAGTCAGCGGCTTGTGGTCGACGAACGCAGTGAGACGGCGTCCTTCCAGCCAGAACTGGAAGTGGCGAAAGGCCAAGTGAAGCGCTAACAACTCCCTGTCGAACGCGCTGTATTTTCGCTCGGTATCGCGCAAAGCCCTGCTGAAAAAAGCGAGCGGCTGCCAAGCCCCGGCAACCCGCTGCTCCACAACCGCCCCTATGGCCACATCTGACGCGTCAGTAGTAAGCGCTATGCGGGCCGTTGGGTCTGGGTGTGCTAACAACGCAGCGTTTGCCAAGGCTGTTTTGACTTCCGAGAACGCGCGCTCCCGCTCCGGAGACCATTCAATTTTATTTGTGGGTTTTTGTTTTTTAAGCGCGGCACACAGTGGTTGCATGAGCTGCGCTGTGCGGGGGAGGAAACGGTTATAAAAATTCACCATTCCCAAAAACTCCTGTAATGCTTTGACCGTTTGTGGCTGGGGAAAATTTGTTACTGCGCACACTTTGTCCGGCAGCGGAACTGCTCCTTCTGGAGAGACGCGGTGCCCCAAAAAAAATCAATCTGCGTCACCCCGAACTGACACTTCGCTGGGTTGATTATTAACCCGTGCTCTCCCAACCTCCGGAAAACTGCCGTGAGGTGTTTTTCATGTTCCTCTTCGGACGCGCTGGCTACCAAAATTTCGTCCCGGTAGACAAACATGAAGGGGAGATCGCGCAACACCGCGTCCATCATGCGTTGGAACGTCTGCGCAGCGCCTTTAAGCCCAAACAGCATGCGCAAAAACTCGAAAAGGCCAAACGGAGTTATTACCACTGTTTTGGGCATGTCCTCAGCGCGTACTGGGACTTGATGGTACCCGCGGACCAAGTCTATTTTAGAAAAAATGCGCGCCCCCGCCAGATGAACAGAAAAATCTTGGATATGCGGGATTGGGTAGTGGTCGTGCGCTGTAGCATTGTTCAACCTGTGGAAATCACCGCAAGGTCGCCACGAGCCATCAGCCTTAGGGACCATGTGAAGCGGGGAAGCCCATGGGCTGTTCGAACGCCGAATGATGCCCAACTCTTCAAGGTTGGCGAACTCCTCGCGCACTATGGTCAGTTTAGCCGCATCCAAGCGCCGAGCTTTTGCAAAAACGGGGGGACCGGCGGTAGTAATAAAATGTTCCACTCCGTGTTTAGCGACGGCTGCTGAAAATGTGGGAACCGTGAGTGCTGGAAACTGAGTGAGGAGTGTGTGGAACTTACCGCTTGCCATAGCAACGTTGGCTTGTGCTGTGGGCGGGGTCACTCGGGCTGCACAGGGAATAGAGTAAAAAGAGAGTGCATTAACCAAGCGTCTATTGGGAAGATCAACCAACAACCCATGTGAGCACAGAAAATCAGCCCCTAACATGTTGAAGCTCATCGCAGGTATAATAAAAGTCCACTCAAATGTACGACCTTGCAGGAACAGAAGCAAAGTCTTCTCACCGAAGGTCTTCATGCTCGAGCCGTTCGCTGCCGATGCTCCGTGACTCCCGGGGCCTGCCAGCCGGTCAGCGTAGGCTGGCGTGATGAAACTCACTGTGTGTCCACGAGGAATTGTCCACAAGGAATTGCCTCCTCGAACGCGCATCCGTCAAGTAGAGCAGCTTGTTCTGTTCACCGAGGGCCGCGGCTGCTACCGACCCCCGGCTCTGGCGTTTCCCGAGCTCTTGAACTGACACGGTGGTATACACTTGCGTGCCCTCTCTGCAAAGCGGCGATGGTAGAAACAGAGGTCATCTCCTCCGCGATGTTTGGCCTTCACCGCCGCCGTTGCTGGTGGGTCTGCTGCCACCGCCTCTGGCCCCCTGCCATCGCGTCGAATCCTGTCGCTGCTGCGGTGGCCGCGCGCTGTCTGCTGGCATTGAGAATCCGCTGTTCCTCCTGGGCCAGCGCGCGGAAGTCCCGCTGGGCCAACAACGGTGAACCGGCCAGGGTCGCTCTCGTGGCCGATGATAGGGTTCTCAGGAAAATGTGGGTGAAGAGAAGGTCGTCGCCATCTGAGCCCCTCAGCCTCAGCATGTCTTCCATCAGGTCGACGGGTGTGCTGTCTCCCAAGTCGTTCAGGGCCAGGAGTCTCTCCGCTCTTTCCTGGACTGAGGGAGTGAAACGCTGGATGAGCGCTGCCTTCAGCCCGCCGTATTTGTCTTCGGCCAGTGGGCGCTGCACCAGGCTCCGCACATGACGAGCCGTGCGGTTATCGAGCTTGGCGATAACGTGGTAGAATTTCATGTCATCTGCCGTTATTCCCCGGAGAGCGAACTGCGCTTCGGCCAGGAGTAACCAAGAGTCCGGGTTGTCCTGCCAGAAATCTGGTAGTTTGACTGAGACTGCGTTCGCCTGGCTGGTTCCTGGCGAGTCCGGCTCGGGGGAATTTCTTTCGCCCATGATACGTCTTAAGGTCACCTGTATGGAGAGCATGAAAAGATGAGGCTGAGTTTATTTCTCATATCAGATTTATTCACTTGTCTCCAACATCCTCCAAACAGAAAAAGAGACACATCCTCCCACATCTATCCTTTTTATACCCCAGACATCAAAGTACAGAGTCACATTGTCTTTAAATCCCAAGACACAATACATCATCCTCCAGGTCTTCTCCCCTCCACCTAAAACCACTGGTGGTCAGGAAATCCCTCAAGGTCATCTCTAAAGGTCACATTTCACACCCTCCTGTTATCCCCAGAAGGCCCAGACCTATTGTTCATTCTTACACGTGAAGCAAGAGTGATATACATATGCAGCCTAAGCAACTCACATATGTGTGCCACACTCTCAAAATAAATGTATTTTTTAACCTTTATTTATACAGGGTAGGTCCATTGAGAGGAAACCTCTCTTTTTCAAGGATGCCCTGTTCACGCTCAGTTACACATTAACACCAGGAAGCTGCCCAGTACAACCACAGACTGACCTGTGGCCACTGAGCAGCTCCACTGGAGCAGTTGGGGTTAAGGGCCTTGCTCAGGGGCACCACGGTGGGGCAGACACTGCCATGTTATCTGTCCCACCCAGATCTAATCCTGCCAGTCCAGGGATCAAACCTGCAACCCTCCGCTCACCAGTCCACATCCCTAACCATTAGGCCACCACTGCACACAAATAATAATCAGTGAAGTAATGGTGAGATGAAATCACATACGTGGGCTCTAGTGTTTTAATATGTGACAAAAACCCTCCTTTCAAACCGAATGTGTCATAATCCAAAAAAACTCCAGACATTTCATTTAAACTTTGATGCTGCAATTCTCTTTTTTTTCCTCCTCCTAGTGCTGCTGCTTACTCTGCAATCTTAAATTGTACCAGGGCTGGGCTGCTGGTAAACCTCACGAGACAACTTTGTAGCGATGACTTTGTGGCATCTAGTGGACTGAAAACGATTAACTGAAACCTAAATGTACAGCAGTGTGAGTGAGCTTTTTTTTTTAATTAAAAGATCGATCCATGCGTTTATGAATCGATGCACTGTCATGAGTGCCAAGTATCGAAATTCATCACTGAATTGACCTTTTTTCCCCACCCTTAATGCAAATCACTGTTAACATTAGGTTTTTTTGCTTTTCTTATTTCAGACAAGGATGAAAAGACGTTTTTACCTTTATGTGTTTTGACTGGCATCTGCAGTCTTCCTCAGAAGTATCAGCTGATCACTGTGAAGTGTCATTTATCAGCTGTTTTTCCTAGGCATGGCCAGCCCAGCAGAACTGTCAGATCCACTGGGCTGGCCCCGCCCCCTGCCATCCGATGGTCTCTGGAGAATGTAGTCCCAGGTGTGGGAAAGCATAAATGCCCCCTCATCCTGATTCATGATGTCTTTGCCCCACTTCCTGATTTCTATAGCCTCCTTGATCCAGCATTTGTGTCTGTTACTCTCCGATCCCATGATTTTTGCATTGCCCCAGTCCATGATATGATTATTTCTTTTGCAGTGATCTGATATTGCTGATCTTAGTGTCGCTTGTTCGTCCTTTTCTTTTTGTGATCTTGTGAGTCGTCCTTGTGTTTCCTTCTCACATTCCTTCTGGTGTTCTTTTTTCCTTGTGGTGAATGATCGTCCTGTTTTTCCAATGTCAGTCTTATTGCATGATCTGCCTGACATTTCATTATATTACCATTGTATTTATTTTTTTGTTTTTTCATGATCCTACAGAACCAATTCAAAGGATCATGAAAAAACACAAAATAAATACAGGGGTAAGATAATGAAATATCATCCATCCATCCATCTTCTACCGCTTTTCCGGAGGTCCGGGTCGCAGAGGCAGCAGTTCAAGCAGAGAAGCCCAGACTTCCCTCTCCCCAGCCACCTGCTCCAGCTCTTCAGAGAGGATACCAAGACATTCCCAGACAAGCTGGGAGACATAGTCTCTCCACCGAGTCCTGGGTCTGCCTCGGGGTCTCCTCCCAGTGGGACATGGCCGAAACACCTCAAGTGGGAGGCGTCCAGGAGACACCCTAAGCAGATGCCCATACCGCCTCAACTGACTCCTTTCAATGTGGAGGAGCAGCGGTTCTATTCTGAGCCTCTCCCGGATGACTGAGCTCCTCAACCTTTCTCTGAGGGTGAGTCCAGCAATCCTACGGAGAAAGCTCATTTCAGCCGCTTGTATCCGCGATCTCGTTCTTTCGGTCATTACCCAAAGCTCATGACCATAGGTGAGAGTAAAAACTTCAATTCAACTTTATTTATATAGCGCCATTTCACAACAACAGTCATCTCATAGCGCTATCAACTGTAGGGGGGGAACCCCCACAGTTGCAGAAAGACCCCAGCAATCAGGCGATCCCCTGTGAGCAAGCACTTGGCGACGGTGGAGAGGAAAAACTCCCTTTTAACAGGAAGAAACCTCCAGCAGAACCAGGCTCAGGGAGGGGCAGTCATCTGCTGCGACTGGCTGGGGGGTGAGGGGATAGAGAAGAAGAAAAGAACAGACATGTAGAGAGCAAACAGCACGATGGGGACTCAATCTATGGGAGAGAACAAACAGATGTTAATGACCAGCAAAAAAAAAAAAAATATTTCATAGAGAGTGAGAAAAGGAGTGAGGCCCAGTGCATTACTGGAGGTCCCCCGGCTGACTAAACCTATTAGCAGCATAACTAAGGGAGGGTTCAGAAACACATGATCCCTCCCTAATTGTAGGCTATATCAAAAAGGTAGGTTTTAGCCCTATTCTTAAAAACAGAGATCGAGTCTGACTCCCGAATCCAGATTGGCAGCTGATTCCACAGGAGAGGAGCTTGATAACTGAAGGCTCTGCCTCCCATTGTACTTTTGGAGATTCTAGGTATTACAAGTAATCCTGCATTTTGGGAGCGTAGTGCTCTGTTAGGATAATACGGTAGTATCAGATCTTTTAAATAAAAAGGAGCCTGATTGTTTAGAGCTTTGTAAGTAAGAAGAAGG
The DNA here is from genome assembly GCA_020510985.1 of Pholidichthys leucotaenia. NCBI lineage: Eukaryota > Metazoa > Chordata > Actinopteri > Cichliformes > Pholidichthyidae > Pholidichthys > Pholidichthys leucotaenia. The sequence continues at coordinate 208,674,165 of CM035839.1, forward strand.
ATTTTAAACTTAATTCTAAACTCTATGGGAAGCCAATGAAGGGAGGCCAGAACCGGAGAGATATGATCTCTCTTTCTAGTACCTGTTAAAACTCTTGCTGCAGCATTTTGGATCAGCTGAAGACTTTTTAAAGATGTTTTAGGACAGCCTGATAATAAAGAATTACAATAATCTAATCTCGAGCTAACAAAAACGTGGATCAGTTTCTCAGCATCACTCTGAGACAAGATGCTCCTAATCTTGGCAATATTACGCAAATGATAGAAGGCAGTCTTAGAAACAAATTTAATATGTGAATTGAAGGACAAATCCTGATCAAAAATAACTCCAAGGTTCCTCACAGAGCTATTAAGAGAAAGAGTAACCGCATCCAAACTGAAAGTTTGATTTGGAAAGGAATTTCTAAGGTTTTTTGGACCAACAAGAATGACTTCAGTCTTATCTGAATTTAATAGCAGGAAATTACAAGTCATCCAAGCTTTGATTTCCTTAAGACAGGCTTCTAACTTGGCTAATTGATTACCATCATCTGGCTTCATTGACAGGTATAATTGTGTGTCATCTGCATAACAATGAAAATGTATACAGTGCTTTCTAATAATGTTACCTAACGGAAGCATATATAAACTAAAAAGAGTAGGGCCTAGCACAGATCCCTGTGGAACTCCATGACTAAGCTTTGAGTTGAAAGAAAACTCATTATTTACATGAACAAACTGGAACCTATCAGATAAATAAGATCTAAACCATTGCAACGAAGTTCCATTAAGTCCAACATAGTGTTCTAATCTATCAAGTAGAATATTATGATCGATAGTATCAAAAGCTGCACTAAGGTCTAAAAGGACAAGTACAGAAACTAGTCCATTATCAGATGCAATGAGGAGGTCGTTAGTGACCTTCGCTAAGGCTGTTTCAGTACTATGATGGATTCTAAACCCAGATTGAAACTCTTCAAGTAAACCATTTCCCTGCAGGTGGTCAAATAATTGCGTAGCAACAACTCTTTCTAAGATTTTTGAAATGAAAGGGAGATTAGAGATTGGTCTATAGTTAGCTAAAGCTCCTGGATCTAGCGTTGGCTTTTTGAGTAAGGGTTTAATTACAGCCGTTTTAAAAGCCTGCGGTACATGGCCTAAAGTTAATGAAGAATTGATTATATGAAGAATAAAGCTACCAATAAGTGGGAAGACTTCTTTAAATAACCTGGTAGGAATGGGGTCTAAAAGACAAGTTGAAGGTTTGGATGAGGAAACTATTTTGTCTAACTCACAAAGGTCGATTGGAGTAAACTCATCAAGACAGAGATCAATAGAAGGAGCTGTAGTAGTTACGGTATTTAAGTTAACTGTGGGAAGAATCTGATTGATTTTATCTCTGATGGATGAAATTTTATTATTGAACAAGTTCATAAAGTCCTGACTAGTAAGCTCTAAGGGAATGCTAGGATTGACAGAGTCCTGACTCTTTGTCAACCTGGCTACAGTACTGAAAAGAAACCTGGGATTATTCTTGTTCTCTTCTATTAATGCAGAGTAATAACTCGTTCTAGCTTTTCTAAGAGATTTTTTATAAATTAAAAGATGATTTCTCCAAGCTAAATAGATTTCATCTAAATTAGTGGAGCGCCATTTTCTTTCTAATTGACGAGTCTTCTGTTTTAAGGTACGAGTTTCTGTGTTGAACCAAGGAGTTAGAAATCTCTGATTAGACTTTTTCTTTTTTAAGGGGGCCACCAAGTCTAGAGTCTGATGCAGAGAAGCTGAAACACTATCCACCATGTTATCAATTACAGAAGGAGCAAGCTGTCTATAGCTTATTTCTGTTGTGTTGACACATGGCATAGAGGAAACAATCTGCATAAATTTGGAAACAGCATCATCTGAGAGGCATCTACTGTAATAATATTTTTCTTTAGGAGCCAAATAGTCAGAAATAGTAAAATCAAAGGTTAACAGACAATGGTCTGACAGTACAGGGTTATGAGGAGACACTACAAGATTTTCTATTTCTATGCCATATGTCAAAACAAGGTCCAATGTATGGTGGAGGTTCTGGCCTCCCTTCATTGGCTTCCCATAGAGTTTAGAATTAAGTTTAAAATCCTTCTTCTTACTTACAAAGCTCTAAACAATCAGGCTCCTTTTTATTTAAAAGATCTGATACTACCGTATTATCCTAACAGAGCACTACGCTCCCAAAATGCAGGATTACTTGTAATACCTAGAATCTCCAAAAGTACAATGGGAGGCACAGCCTTCAGCTATCAAGCTCCTCTCCTGTGGAATCAGCTGCCAATCTGGATTCGGGAGTCAGACTCGATCTCTGTTTTTAAGAATAGGGCTAAAACCTACCTTTTTGATATAGCCTACAATTAGGGAGGGATCATGTGTTTCTGAACCCTCCCTTAGTTATGCTGCTAATAGGTTTAGTCAGCCGGGGGACCTCCAGTAATGCACTGGGCCTCACTCCTTTCCTCACTCTCTATGAAATATTTTTTTTTTTTTGCTGGTCATTAACATCTGTTTGTTCTCTCCCATAGATTGAGTCCCCATCGTGCTGTTTGCTCTCTACATGTCTGTTCTTTTCTTCTTCTCTATCCCCTCACCCCACCAGCCAGTCGCAGCAGATGACTGCCCCTCCCTGAGCCTGGTTCTGCTGGAGGTTTCTTCCTGTTAAAAGGGAGTTTTTCCTCTCCACCGTCGCCAAGTGCTTGCTCACAGGGGTTCGCCTGATTGCTGGGGTCTTTCTGCAACTGTGGGGGTTCCCCCCTACAGTTGATAGTGCTATGAGATGACTGTTGTTGTGAAATGGAGCTATATAAATAAAGTTGAATTGAATTGAATTGGAGGTAATGAGTAGAATTTCCTACTTTCTGAGAAAACCCAATCGAGTCCAATATTGAATTGAATGCCACATTAAGGCAGTCACTATCTACATCCACATGTATATTAAAGTCCCCTACTATAATTATTCTATCAGATTTCAGCACTAAATCAGCTAAGAAATCAGCAAATTCGGATAAAAATTCTGAGTAGGTTGATGGGGGACGATAAACTATGGCAAATAAAATTGGGTTTAACCTAAAATTGCTAAAGTGCCCAATACTGAGGACCAGGCCCTCAAAGGAATTATAACATGTTTTTTGCTTTACATTAACTAGTAATTTGGAATGGTAAATTGTTGCTACTCCTCCTCCATGACCAGAACTTCTGGGATTTTGACAGTTTAAATAACCAGAGGGAGTTGATTCATTTAAACCAACATAATCCTCTTGCCTTAACCAAGTCTCTGTAAGGGAAATTAAATCAATCTGATGATCAATTAACAAATCATGGACTAACAGAGACTTGGGAGTTAGAGACCTAATATTTAATAAACCACATTTAATTTTTAAATTATGAGGAGGAACAGAGGCCAAATCATTCAATGTAGAGGCTTTATGTTTAATTTGAGTTTTACCAATATTTTGCTTTATCACTTTGGGATGCTTATACATTATATTTTTATTCACTTTGGAGGGAGCAGACAATGATTCTCTGATGGGGAAGACAGGGGCTAAGCTGAGGGGTGGTGGATGAAGAGGAGCTGCAGAGAGGCATGTAAGACTGCGACTCTGCTTCCTGGTCCCAACTCTGAGTAGTCATGGTTTTGGAAATTTGGATAAAAAAGATGCCAGATTGTTAGATAAATGAGAAGCACCATCCAAAGTGGGATGAATGCTGTCTCGTCTCATAAGACCAGGTTTTCCCCAAAAAGAGCTCCAATTGTCAATGTAGCCCACGTCATTTTTAGGACACCACACAGACAGCCAGCGGTTCAAGGATGACGAGCGACTAAACATGTCATCACTGGTCAGATTGGGGAGGGGCCCAGAGAATACTACAGTGGCAGACATCGTTTTGGCAAAGTCACACACCGATTCTATATTAAGTTTCGTGACTTCCGACTGCCGGAGACGGATGTCATTAATGCCGGCGTGAATAACAATTGTGGAATATTTAGAGTTACTTTTAGCCAGCATTTTCAAATTTGACTCGATGTCGCCTGCTCTGGCCCCAGGAATGCATTTGACTATGGCCGCTGGAGTCTCTAGGTTCACGTTTCTGACTACAGAGTCGCCAATGATCAGAGTTTTTTCCTCAGCGGGTGTGTCGCTGAGCGGGGAAAAACGATTAGAAACGTGAACAGGTTGGTGGTGTACCGGGGCTTTGCGACTAGGCTTCCTTCTCACCGTCACCCACCCAGTCTCCTCGCTGCTGAGGAGAGCCGAGGGACCGCTGACAGTGGGACCTAAGCTAGCTAGCTCCGCTGCAGCTAATGGGCGTCCGTCAAGATTAACTGGCGCAGACGGTGTTTCAATGCAGCGGAGCCGGGATTCCAAATCAGACAACCTCGCCTCGAGTGCCTCAAAAAGACAACATTTATTACATTTACCGTTATCGCTAAAAGAGGCAGAGGTGTAGCTAAACATCTGACAGAGAGAGCACACCAGAGGAGGAGAGGAAGGAGAGCTAGTAGCCATAGCTAATGGCTGGAGAGCAAACCACAAAGCAAACCACACAGGCAGACAGCAAAACAGGAAGTGACGATACGTTACCACAAGGAAGTGACGATCCGACAACCAAACGTAGGTTGACTGGTAAATCGACAGTTTTGCCTTAGAGCTCAGCTCCCTCTTCACCACAACAGACCGGTACATCACTGCAGATGCTGCTCTGATTCGTCTGTCAATCTCTCGCTCCATTCTCCCCTCACTCGTGAACAAGACCCCAAGATACTTAAACTCCTCCACTTGGGGCAGGAGCCTGTCCCCAACCCAGAGAGGACAATCCACCTTTTTCCGGCTGAGGACCATGGACTCGGACTTGGAGGTGCTGATTCTCATCCCAGCCACTTCACACTCAGTGGCAAACCGTCCCAGCAAGAACTGTAGGTCATTGCTGGATGAAGCCAACAGAACAACATCATCTGCAAACAACAGAGATGAGATCCTGTGGTCACCAAGCATGACACCCTCCGTTCCCTGGCTGCGCCTAGAAATCCTGTCCATAAAAATTATGAACAGGATCGGTGACAAAGGGCAGCCCTGGCGAAGTCCAACTCTCACTGGGAATGAGTCCGACCAAGTGTTGGCAATACGAACCAAACTCTCACAACGGTCGTACAGAGACCGAATAGTTTGAAACAACAAGCCTGATACCCCATACTCCCGAAGCACCCCCCACAAAAAAACCATGAGGGACGCGGTTGAATGTCTTCTCCAAGTCCACAAAACACAAGTAAACTGGTTGGGCAAACTCCCACAAACCCTCGAGAATTCTCGAGAGGGTAAAGAGCTGGTCTGATGTGCCACGGCCAGGACGAAAACCGCATTGCTCCTCCTGAATCTGAGGTTCGACCAGCGGCCGGACTCTCCTCTCCAGTACCTTGGCATAGACCTTTCCAGGGAGGCTGAGGAGTGTCATCCCTCTAAAGTTGGAGCACACCCTTTGGTCCCCTTTTTTGAAGAGAGGAACCACCACCCCGGTTTGCCATGCCAAAGGCACTGCCCCCAACCTCCACGCAATGTTGCAGAGGCGTGTCAACCATGACAGCCCTACAACATCCAGGGCCTTGAGGTACTCAGGGCGAATCTCGTCCACCCCCGGGGCCCGGCCACCAAGGAGATTTTTAACCACCTTGGCGACCTCAGCCCCTGTGATAAGGCATTCCCCTGGGAACGCCTGGCTGAGGCCCCTGTCCAGGAGGTCTTCAACTTCCACCTCCAGAAGAACTTTGACCACATTACGAGGGAGTCTGGAGACATAGAGTCTGAATGGGCCACGTTCTCCACCTCTATTGTTGAAGCGGCGGCCCGGAGCTGCGGCCGCAAGGTGGTCGGTGCATCTCGTGGTGGCAACCCCCAAACCAAGTGGTGGACATCAGTGGTGAGGGGGGCCATTAAGCTGAAGGAGGAGTCCTATCAGGCTTGGTTGGCTTGTGGGACTCCCGAAGCAGCTGAGGTGTACCGGCAGGCCAAGCGGAGTGCAGCTCGGGTGGTTGCTGAAGCAAAAACCCAGGTATGGGAGGAGTTCGGTGAGGCCATGGAACAAGACTTTCGGTCGGCCTCAAAGAGATTCTGGCAAACTGTCTGGCGGCTCAGGAGGGAAAAGCAGCTCCCTGTCCACACTGTGTATGGTGCGGATGGGGCACTGCTGACTTCGACTGGGGATGTCGTCGGACAGTGGAAGGAATACTTTGAGGATCTCCTCAATCCCACTGACGAAATATTATGCAGATCAATAATATATGAAATATCATGCAGATCACGTAACAACAAAGAAATATTTGCGTGCACACAACACCTCACAAAAGCAACCACGTGTGCACATGGATCCACCGATGGTGTGAAACTGCTTTTGGAACTAAAGGATGATGAGTAGAAGTTTTACTAGGGTCTTTGGATTATTACTATAAATGCCAGATTCCATCTGCAATAAATATTTATATTCATTTTCTTTAATCTGAAAGAATGAGGGAGTAATAAATAAATAAACAGCGCATTTAGATGGCGTTTGCTGTGATTAGGTGCTATACAAATAAAGTTGAATTAAAAAATAACCCATACAATAGCAGGTAATAAAAAAAAATCTGACTTACGACTTACCCTCCTCATGGATCGTCACCTTATCGTGGTGGGGGGGTTTGCGTGCCCCAGTGATCCCAGGAGCTATGTTGTCCGGGGGCAATTTGCCTCTGATAGGGTCTCCCAAGACAAACTGGTCCTGGGTGAAGGGCCAGACTAAGAACGATCCAACAGACTCTCATGATAAATTGTATATCAAGGATTCAGTGTACCCCGCCCAGTATGGGGTTACCGGGGCCCCACCCTGGAGCCAGGCCTGGGGGAGGGGCTCGAAGGCTAGCGTCTGGTGGCCGGGTTTCCACCCATGGGACCCGGCCGGGCTCAGCCCGAAGGAGTTACATGGGTCCGCCCTCCAGTGGGTTCACCACCTGCAGGAGGGATCATGGGGGTCCGGTGCTATGTGGATTAGGTGGCGGTCAAAGGCGGAGACCTTGGCGGACTGATCCCAAGCTTTCTAAACTGGCTTTTGGTACGTGGAATGTCACCTCTCTGGTGGGGAAGGAGCCTGAGCTGGTGTACGAGGTTGAGCGATACCGGCTAGATATAGTCGGCCTCACCTCAACACACAGCTCCGGTTCCGGAACCAGTCTCCTGGAGAGGGGCTGGAGCTTGGCCTTTTCTGGAGTTGCCCCGGGCGAGAGGCGACGAGCAGGGGTGGGTATTCTTGTATCGCCTCACCTTGCTGCCTCTATATTGGAGTTTTCCCCGGTGGACGAAAGGGTTGCTTCCCTACGCCTTCGGGTTGGGAAACGGGTCCTGACCATCATTTGTGCCTATGCACCAAATGATGTTTCAGAGTACCCACCCTTTTTGGAGTCTGTGACTGGGGTGCTGGAGGGTACTCCTCCTGGAGACTCCATTGTCCTACTGGGGGACTTCAACGCGCATGTGGGCAACAACAGTGAAACCTGGAGAGGGGTGATTGGGAGGAACGGCCTGCCCGATCTGAACCCGAGTGGTGTTCAGTTATTGGACTTATGTGCTAACCACAGTCTGTCCATAACGAACACCATGTTCAAGCATAAGGGTGTCCATATGTGCACCTGGCACCAGGACACCCTAGGTCGCAGGTCGATGATCGATTTTGTTATCGTATCATCAGACCTGCGACCGTATGTCTTGGACACCCGAGTAAAGAGAGGTGCAGAGCTGTCAACTGATCACCACCTGGTGGTGAGCTGGATCCGATGGCAGGGGAGGAAGCCATTCAGACCTGGTAGACCCAAACGTATAGTGAGGGTGTGCTGGGAGCGTCTGGCTGAGGCCCCTGTCCGGGAAGTCTTCAACTCCCACCTCCGGAAGAACTTCAACCACATTCCAAGGGAGTCTGGAGACATGGAGTCTGAATGGGCCATGTTCTCCACCTCTGTTGTTGAAGCGGCGGCCCAGAGCTGCGGCCGCAAGGTGGTCGGTGCATCTCGTGGTGGCAACCCCCGAACCAAGTGGTGGACACCAGTGGTGAGGGGGGCCATTAAGCTGAAGAAGGAGTCCTATCAAGCTTGGTTGGCTTGTGGGACTCCCGAAGCAGCTGAGGTGTACCGGCAGGCCAAGCGGAGTGCAGCTCGGGTGGTTGCTGAAGCAAAAACGCGGGTATGGGAGGAGTTCGGTGAGGCCATGGAACAAGACTTTCGGTCGGCTTCAAAGAGATTCTGGAAAACTGTTCGGCAGCTCAGGAGGGGAAAGCAGCTCCCCGTCCACACTGTGTATGGTGCGGATGGGACACTGTTGACTTCAACTGGGGATATCGTCGGGCGGTGGAAGGAATACTTCGAGGATCTCCTCAATCCCACTAATACGCCTTCCACAGAGGAAGCAGGGTTTGGGGACGAGGGGGATGACTTGCTTATCACAGGGGCTGAGGTCGCCAAGGTGGTTAAAAATCTCCTTGGTGGCCGGGCCCCGGGGGTGGACGAGATTCGCCCTGAGTACCTCAAGGCCCTGGATGTTGTTGGGTTGTCATGGTTGACACGCCTCTGCAACATTGCGTGGAGGTCGGGGGCAGTGCCTTTGGCATGGCAAACCGGGGTGGTGGTTCCTCTCTTCAAAAAAGGGGACCGGAGGGTGTGCTCCAACTTTAGAGGGATCACACTCCTCAGCCTCCCTGGGAAGGTCTATGCCAAGGTACTGGAGAGGAGAGTCCGGCCGTTGGTCGAACCTCGGATTCAGGAGGAGCAATGTGGTTTTCGTCCTGGCCGTGGGACATCGGACCAGCTCTTTACCCTCTCGAGAATTCTTGAGGGTTCGTGGGAGTTTGCCCAACCAGTTTACATGTGTTTTGTGGACTTGGAGAAGGCATTTGACCGCGTCCCTCGTGGATTTTTGTGGGGGGTGCTTCGGGAGTACGGGGTATCGGGCTTGTTGTTACGAGCTATTCGGTCTCTGTACGACCGTTGTGAGAGTTTGGTTCGTATTGCCAACACTCGGTCGGAGTCATTCCCAGTGAGAGTTGGACTCCGCCAGGGCTGCCCTTTGTCACCGATCCTGTTCATAATTTTTATGGACAGGATTTCTAGGCGCAGCCAGGGAATGGAGGGTGTCATGCTTGGTGACCACAGGATCTCATCTCTGTTGTTTGCAGATGATGTTGTCCTGTTGGCTTCATCCAGCAATGGCCTACAGCTCTTGCTGGGACGGTTTGCCGCTGAGTGTGAAGCGGCTGGGATGAGAATCAGCACCTCCAAGTCCGAGTCCATGGTCCTCAGCCGGAAAAAGGTTGATTGTCCTCTCCGGGTTGGGGACAGGCTCCTGCCCCAAGTGGAGGAGTTTAAGTATCTTGGGGTCTTGTTCACGAGTGAGGGGAAAATGGAGCGAGAGATCGACAGACGGATTGGAGCAGCATCTGCAGTGATGCGGACGTTGTACCGTTCTGTTGTGGTGAAGAGGGAGCTTAGTTCTAAGGCAAAGCTGTTGATTTACCAGTCAATCTACGTTCCTACTCTCACCTATGGTCACGAGCTTTGGGTAATGACCGAAAGAACGAGATCGCGGATACAAGCGGCTGAAATGAGCTTTCTCCGTAGGATTGCTGGACTCACCCTCAGAGATAGGGTGAGGAGCTCAGTCATTCGGGAGAGGCTCAGAGTAGAACCGCTGCTCCTCCACATTGAAAGGAGTCAGTTGAGGTGGTATGGGCATCTGATTAGGATGCCTCCTGGACGCCTCCCACTTGAGGTGTTTCAGGTACGTCCCACTGGGAGGAGACCCCGGGGCAGACCCAGGACTCGGTGGAGAGACTATGTCTCCCAGCTGGTCTGGGAACGCCTTGGTATCCCCTCTGAAGAGCTGGAGCAGGTGGCTGGGGAGAGGGAAGTCTGGGCTTCTCTGCTTGAACTGCTGCCTCCGCGACCCAGACCTCCAGAAAAGCGGTAGAAGATGGATGAATGGATGGATGGATGGACTTACCGACAGCTGGTTTGAATTTTTGATAAGGAGTCTTCAGTCATAACTTTTACAAAATCGTTACAAGTAAGAAAAAAATAGTGATATGATGAGATGTCGGGCTGCAGCAGACATCTCATCATTTGTGCAGCACAAAATTGGATTTGAATCAGCAGCAGCTCCATGGTGATTTGTTCATCATTTAACAAAGGCAGGCATCTTCCTTGGTTATAATTTTGAGAATTAATTTTCTATATAAGGCTGTCTATTGTGTAAAAAAGCAGTTTTACAGATACCGTTACGAGTCCATTTTAACCTGGTCCCAACTATAAACACATCAGGCTTAAAGTTTCATCATGGAGCTTGTATTTCTGTGAAAAATACAGAAAGCTCCATATTTGTTAGTTTTTTTCTGTGAGAAATAAATGCTCCTTGCTGTATGGATTGGCTGAAATCTGTTTTAACTGGGGCCGTAGCTCTTTATTTCGATAAGGACGCGCTTAAACAGTGCCGGGAAAACACCTCTACTCTGGAGGCTGGTTTCAAATCTCTACACTTTCACACCTCCAAATATCTGGGGTAGTATGCACGGACAGCTAAACTGGAGATGAACTTCCACGGTTTGGGGTAAAAACGTTGTTGTGTGCATGGCCCCTTACAAAGCTCTAAATGATCAGGCCCCTTGTTATTTAAAAGATCCAATAGTACCTTATCATCCTAACAGAGCACTATGCTTTCAAAATAAGGGATTACTATAATACCTAGAATCTCTAAAAGTACAATGGCAGACAGAGCTTTCAGTTATCAGGCTCCTCCTATGGAACCAGCTGCCAATCTGGATTCAGGAGACAGACTCGATCTCTGTTTTAAGAATAGGGTTAAAACTTTCCTTTTGGGCTTTCTCTTAGTTGCATTGCTATAGGTTTAGACAGCTGGGGGACCTCCCACGATGCACTGGGCTTCACTTCTTTCTTCACTCTCAATGTAATATTTTTGTTGGTCATTAACATCTGTCTGTTCTCCCTCACAATCCCTGTCATGCTGTTTGCTCTCTACGTGTCTGTTCTTTTCTTCCTCTTCTTCTTCTCTATCCCCTCATCCCCCAGCCAGTCGCAGCAGATGACTGCCCTTCCCTGAGCCTGGTTCTGACGGAGGTTTCTTCCTGCTAACAGGGAGTTTTTCTTCTCCACCATGTCCAAGTGCTGCTCACAGGGGATCACCTCATTGCTGGGGTGTTTCTGCAGTTGTGGGGTATTCCCCTGCAGTTTGAAAGTGATATGAGTAAGTGATATGCCTGTTGTTGGGAAATGGTGCTATATAAATAAAGAAAGAAAGTTGAAAGCCTGTGAGATGCCAAATAAATCATTCCATGCTGTATATACAGATGGGCTGTTTAATGCTGAAAAACGACATGCATGTTAAGAGTTGAGGAAAACTACTGCCAGTATCATTGGCAGCTTTTACAATGCTAAACCTCCATGACTAATTAAATGTGATGCTTCCAAAAAATTACCCTGTTTTACAAAAACTTTATTGAGTACCCTAGATTAAATCATATTTCTTTATTTTTTTTCCCAGTTTTGTGTATGTTTTTGGTTTTCCTTACATGCACATACACACAGTGATTATGACCACTTGTGGGATAAATCAACCAATTACACATCAAACAAATGTTTGCGGGGTTCTCAGTTTGACTCAAAGAAAGGCTGTTCCTCCAAATTGTCCGTGGCTCTGAAGAGATTCACTGATTACAAACCATTTTTATGATGACTGAAAATAGAAAATGACTGCAATAAGAGATGCTGCCGGGCCAGCACAGAGCAGCCCCGTTTCTTCACCACCAGGATTTCCACTTCAGCCACCCCCCTCCCATGCAAATGATTCCCCAGAGGGGATGTAGGAACGGGGAGTTGTTGACATGTCCTCTTTTTTAGTAATAGCTTTATTATGGTTACTACAGCCTGTGTTAGGAAAGAGCTGAAAGCTGTCAGCACAATTGGCTTAAAAACATGCACAAATAAGTTCAAATGACTAAATCAAACCTTATTTTTTATGTCAAAATACACCTGTGTGGGTAGAGCGCAGACAAAAACTGTAAATAAACACCTACTGGCAATGCACCATTCATTTCTGGGCACACTGTGCTGTTTTCTTTTGGTTCTTGCTTCTCAACCCCTCACCAAGCCACTATTTTGCTGTGAGATCCAGCAATCAATCATCTCTGGCCAGCAGGAACAAAATGCAGCCAATCGCCCTGACCAGACACTATTTGATGTTCCCCTTGTTCCTCATGTCATGTTTCCTGCTTCCACTGCAGCATTCAACAGCCATAAAACTGCACACAAAACATTAAATGAGCCCACAAGAGGGAAGCGGAATTGCTCAGCAACCATACACACAAATACATCAGCACGAATGCAATCCTCAAGCCAACTCAGCTGAACTCATTTTAAAGATTTGCTCACAGGATTACAGTTGTACTGTCAATCAAACCAAAGTGAAACTGTGTTTTTTTTCCTCTACCATGTCTCACTGTGCTAATTGTTTAGGTTGGCATTAGGACTGTATTCAGTGAGGGTTTAGCAATTTTGCTGCATGTAATTCAAGGACTCGCTCATTGTTTTCCACCCAAGGACTCAATTCATTCTGAAGACATCTTCAAAAGGAACAATTCAGCCCCCATGCCTCATGAATGAGGGATTAAACAGCCAGCGAACGGGCTGGAACGAGTGCCACTTGAGACGGACATCAAGCCTTTGCTTGTTGAAATCAGACACCAAGTTACTCTAGAGCACTGAAAGCCATGTAGAGACAAATAGCCTTTTTGTGGCTTTCAGACTGGTGCAAAACAAGTGCTCCCAGCTAAATGAGATCAGTTCCCCAAAACCAGCCTCATCAAATGCACATGAGTCAGACAAATCAAACATGATGGTAGGGACAGCTAAATATATCCATTAGAGCCATAACCGTCTCTCAATATTAACTAGGTTTCAAGCAGAGAAGCTAAATATGAACCCTTCCTTTCTTCTTTTGTTTGTAAGAATAATAATGGATTGCAATCACTGTATATAGTGCTTTTAATGACAACCAAAGATGCTTTACAATGAGTCCATTATCCATTCATTCCACTAGAGGTAAGCTACTTCTGTAGCCACAGCTGCCCTGGTGCAGACTGATGGAAACGTGGCTACCAATCCGCACCAACGGCCTCTCCGACCACCACCGAGTATTTATACACATTCATACACCAGTGTCATGAACACACTAGAGGCAAGGTGGGTAAACCCAACAGCGGGGGGGGGGGGGGGGGGGGGGGTCTGACCATCCTCTGCCTCATTAGAAAATAGCCATGCTGACCGAGTTGTTTTTACTGTATAAGACAAAGAAGAACTAAGACATACTATCACATAATTATGGCAAGGTGTCTGAAAACTGAAAATAAACTTAATAATTGCTTCTTTTTTTTTTTTCAAATTACTTAGGACAGGCAGTGCCTGAAGCTCAGGAGCCACAGATTTTACGTCAGATAGCAATTTTATGTAGCCTAAAAAAAATCTAATACAAGTTTAAAAATCAGTTATCATTTCTCTCTTGGTTTCTTTTGGATTTTGCACAGATGAGTTATGGACTGTGCCTCACAGAAATCGAAGGCAGGCTTTTGATTTCCAAATTCAGCAGCAGCTCCATTCAGGTTGAATAAGAAACGATTTTCTCTCAGGACATGGAGGCTGTACCTGTGCCCACTGGCGCCCTGCAATGATTCTGTTAACTCAATGTTAAAAACTGGCATTCAGAAATTTTGTTAAGCTTTAAACAGTTTATAAGGAAAGAAAGCAGTCCATAAGGTAATTTACGAGGTAGGACTATGTTTGGCATTTTGCTCCATGGTAAAGATTCATCTGAAGGTTAAATCTGTAGCTGAGCAACTTAATGAATCATGTCAGGACTGCGGTTTTGCATCAGGCAGCCTATATACTGATTTATAGGCGAGTCAGCATGTGAGCAGCGTTAAATCCCTCCATTCAAACATGGTCAGAGTTATAATTTAACAGCACAGATCAGCGGAACCTTGAGCAGGTTTGCAGTTTGACGGTGTGGAGTGGTTCACAGGCAGAGCTACAAACTGCAGAGGATCCGAGCTACACCGTGCACGTGCGCTCACCCGCCTGCATTGCACAAGCACCGGATTTCTTATTTCCCTGCACATACTGGCGCACCGACGACTGCCCCTGCGACCCAACGCGTGCATGGAATGATCTTAAAAGTTTCACTTACCCAACCGAGCGCTCGGGCGTGTTGGATCCTCGTGAGCGGTTCCAATCACAGGGATCGCGAGGATGTCCCGTTTGGTCGCGCGCTGTCTGCTTTTATTCTCTCGCTCTCTCTCTCTCTACTCGCAGATTTGACAGACAGACAGACAGATCCTCTGCTAGGTGTGTGTCGGGATGAGCCGCGGACCTGAGCTGTGTTCCATGTTCCACACCATCGTTTCCGGACAACAGAGCAGCCTCCAGCAGCCTCTCCTGTCAGCACAAAGACACCCAGCAGAAGGAGCGCACAGCCCCGCTGCGCCACTGCACCGACGGCTACAGCAGAGCAGCGGGAGGTCAAAAACACTTTAACTCTCGGGGACCTATGACCGTGTTTTATGCTTTTCATTCTTCATCTTTTCTTTATATATATAATTTTGGCTTGTGTTTATGCATATGGTATGTATTTTTGGAAATATTTTGTGTATTTTATCCTGCTCAGCTCCTACAGAAAGTCTAAAACACAGTGTATGCAAGCAATTGTTACACCTATACTGTTAAGCTAAAAAGAGGTCACTGAAGCCCATTCAAACTGAAATGCTTTTATCTCACTACCATTAAAGCACAGTACATGAATTTTATTATATCTGGGTGTCAAACTGGGCTTTTGCCTTGGAATTGACTATTTTTATTACGCTCCACCAGATGGCACCATTTTAACCATATTTGGCATATGGCGAAAAAACATGCCATTTCCACTAGATGGCATTTATGCACCCGTGTCGACGCGACACAGCTGCAACACAATATCCCCCTGCGTCCCCCGACGTGCACCTCTCTAGAGAAGGAGAGGTGCACATTGCCGATGCAGTCCACAAGAACTGTGATTGGTCCACTTTATCTCCTGCTTCATATTTCCTGGTTCACGTCTCTGCTCTGCTCTGCACGTTCACGACAGCACAACTTCCAAAGCGAGTCGGTTAAACCAGGGATGTCCAATCATGTGCAATGGAGGGCCAAGACCCTGCAGGTTTTCTCTTCTACCCAGTCTCTTCAGCAGGTGTTTTCACTTATCAGCAATCAGTGGGAAGAAATTCAGTGAAATCTACTGTTGAAGACACTGTTTGGAGGTAAAACCTGCAGAGTCTTAGCCCTCCATGGCACATGATTGGACATCCCTGAGTTAAACAATGGTCCACATTCAAAAGAATATTTAGGAAGTGAACACATACAGAACATTTTATGACTCGTCCTAACTGTGGCATACTGCTAATACCACCTTAAGTGCCACAAACGTGGGGGCGCATTCACGTGATGACATCACCACGCCATGGGTATGGGGCTACCAGTGGGAGACATGGTCTTTAGCGTTCCGCCTCTAACCTGCTACAATACCTGTACCTCACTCCACTTAACAGTTAGCGTGTTCGTGTATGTGCCACATGTTGCTAGCTTATTAATAAAGCTAACCTTCAACACACAGACTACATGTCTGCTTGTCCCTGCTTCCAGACATAACATTGGCGATGAGGAGAAAAACTGGACTTTCACAGGAAATAAAAAGCAGTTGCTTCTCAGGAGAGCCCTGAGGTAGATGCCGCAGGACAGCAGGGCACCACAGCACGCTGACCCAGTTTGGCCAACGACTGCTCATGTCCGCTGCACTCAGACGTGGATGCAGCTATTCCTGGCTTCACACCACATGCTGAGCAGAACCCAGTAGAACCAGAGCTGCCACAGGAGCTTCAGATTGCACCCATATGGGACTCGGTCCTCACACAGCACAAGCGTTCTCAAGCTGCTGCCTCATCGCAGAAGATCTGGTCCACAGTCACGCAAGACCTGGAAGAGGGTAGGACGTGCCCTGTCAGTGACAAGACCGATCTGTCTCCATGTCCGCCACCAGATGACCCTCACACAGCAAGAGCATTCTCAAGCTGCCACCTCATCGCAGGAGAGAGAGCATAATCCAGACTCTACTCAGATCCTCGCCCGGCATAAGCATCGTGGAACCGTCATACGGCTGCAGGAGAGAGAGTCTGTGGCCAAGCAGGACCCCAGTGAACAACAACAACCCGGAGTGCATCCTGTCACTGACGAGAATGACATGCCGCCACAACCACAACCAGCATCAGAGGAGAGAAGGCATCATCATCATCATGTAGCAGCCTGAGGGGTCGGGGCGCACTGGACAACTTGCTGCCTCAGCGTGCGATTTTCCATGGCTGTCGCCAAGTCTTTGCTGTCCCCGAATCCCTCGACAGTACCTCTGGGAATGTAAGTTTCCGGGACTGGACTGGGCCAATAGGCTTCTGAAGGAGCAGGGAGTGTGTAATCTTCCCGGTGGCCCGATGGCAATGGCCAGCAAATCTGAGTCTCCGTTTGGTGAACTTCTGAGAGAGGGGCAGGATGTCACCATATATTCACTTGAAAGTGGTGTGCTCGGACCAATGGATGTTTTGTATACGCCTCAGTAAGTTCGTATATGTCCCGTCCAGTTGTTTTTCTTGACGTGCAGCTAGAGTCCACATCTCCGAGCCATAGAGCAAAATTGGCTCTATCAGTGTCCTGAATACGTGACTTCGTTGTTGAGAGTCGAATGCCATATCTTGTTAAGCTTATTACATACTGCCAATGCTAGAGCTTTACGAGACTTCATATCCTTTTGAGAGTCCATTATATATGAGCCAAGGTATTTGAAGTCTTTGACTTTGGTGATGTTTGCTCCAGCCAGCGAAAGCAGGCTACAGTTCGGTGTTATAGAAATGAACTCTGTTTTGCTTTTGCTGCAGTAAAGCCCTACCAGGTTTGTTGCTTTTTCTAGCGACTGCAGAAGCAATTCTGCATTCACAACAAGGTCTGATACTAAGGCATTATCATCAGCAAAATCAAGATCTGTAACACTTAGCAGGATGCCTCTGGATACGTCTTGGTTGGAGTTGTAGACCCCTGTCATTTATGGCGTCTAAGGAGAGGCGTAGAACATAATCTAGCACAATAATAAATAAATAAAAATGCTGCTAGAGTGTTGCCTTGAAGAACCCCTGCTTCAATGTCAAAGAATGCTGTTTCACCATCAGCTGTTATGACTGTAGCCTTGGTGTTGGTATAGAGCACTTGAATGGCTGCGACGATAGGTTGTGGGATACCATAGAGACATAAGATATTAAACATTACGTCTCGATTGATGGAATCGAATGCCTTCTGAAGGTCTACAAAACAGATAATGAAATCCTTGTTAAGTCTCTTCATTTCTTCTATTATGCAACGCAGAGACAGTATTTGAGAGATTGTTGATCACCCTCTCCTGAAACCATTTTGGTTATTGTGCAGCAGGGGATCCACAGTGGGTACTAGATGATTTAGAAGAAGCTTATTGTAGATTTTGGTGGCAATAGGCATTAGGGAGATGCCTCTATAATTTGAAGTCATCATCAAATCGCCTTTTTTTGGGATAGGTACAATCCCAGATTTCTTCCAAGCAGATGGTGTCAGCAAGTCGGAAAAGGTGTGATTGCAAATCTTTAGCAGGAGGTCGTGGAACAGAGGATCTTTCCAGATAAGACTTAGGATGTTATCAAGGCTGCTTGATTTACTGACCCTCAAAGACCTAATCGCATCATGTAGCTCTTGCATAGTGAACAGAGATGTACTTATGTCTAGAGTTTCGGCAATCTGGATAAGGGGTAGATCTATGCTTCCCTGAGTAACTGGCTGACCCGCTAACAGGCTCTGAAAGTGAGATAACCAATTCTCTTTCCGCTTTTCAGCTGATCCTCCTTTAATGCGGACAAATGGTCTGCCTTTCTGTCCAGCAAGGTTGTTGATAATAGGCCACGCAGCTGCATGTTGGTTTGAGGAATTGAGGTAATTGATTTGGTCGATTTTCTTTTCTATACATTCTGCTTCAGCTTGTGCATAGGCTTCATCAAGTTATTTCTGTGCTTTGGTCATGTTTCTGAGAGTGGTTCTTGTTGGCTTGTTTTCATGACATTATGTGGCTTTGTGAACAGCCTTGCAAGCATCATTAGCTAGGGCATGAGCGCTGTGACTTGTCCTTCTTCTTCTTTTTAGGAAGTGTTTCCAAAGCAACTTCCTCAGTGACATTGATGAGGTTATTATAGGACGTTTCAATGTCATCATCAGGTTGTGAGAGTGCGTCATAGCAATTTCGAACTTCAAGGGTGAATGCTGATGAAACCTCTGGGATGGCGCACATAAGATTTCTGTCAACTTCCTTCATAGGATTTAGAGTGGGCTTCTTGGACTGCCTGAGGCTCAATCGTATGGTACATGAGACAACTCGGTGGTCCGACCCAATACTTGAAAATGATGACTAGACCTGATAGTTCATAGTACTGTTCCTCCACTTGTTGCGGACAAGGATATAATCAATCTGGGATCACTTTCCTGTAGGCAGTTGGAATGTCCATAATTTGTGCTTTGGTTTCATGAATTTGGTATTAGCTACCAAAAACTGGAACTCTTCAGCATAGTCAAGGAGCTTCTCTCCATTGTGATTTGTTTCTTGGCTGAATGTGAATGGTATGTCCTCTGGGCCAATTTGTGCGTTAAAATCTCTCGCCATAACCAAGAGGTTGTGAGCTGAAACATTTTCGGTGACACTTTATAAATCTTCATAAAATTGATCTACGGCCAGTTCATCGCTGATATTAGTTGGACTATAACATGCTATAGCTGTGGTTTTGGGGATGCCGTAGAATTGTCCCACTAATATGCATGGAGATATCTTCTCAATGGATGTCAACTGTTGAGCAGTGCAAGGGGATAACAAAAAGCCTACTCTACCAATAGTAGAGCCTTGGGAGCTTCACAATGCCGACAATGTAATCCATCACTTGTCTTGCGCTCAGTTGCAGTGTCTGGGTAGTGTAATCTGTGCTCTTGAACGCTCAGGATGTCGATCCTATGTTGTTTTGCACAGTTGACAAGTTCTCGGAGTCTGCTGTCCTTTGACAAAGTACGGGCGTTGAGAGTACTAAAGAGTGTTTGTTTCTTACATTTCAGTAAGTATGTCGATCCATTCCCACCTCCATCACGAGATACCCGTCCAGACAAATTTAGAGTATTTCGGTCATTGATACCTGAGGGTATGAGGATAGGATTTGAATCGTGAGTTGTAGGGACTGGGACCCTGGTGTGGATTTTAGTTGCTGTCATGTGTCCTTTTTCTTGCTAGATCGGAGTGCGGTTCGCAACGCCTACATTCAGGTTTTCCATTCAGAGTTTACCTTCTCCTAAAGGGCTTGCCTTTCGGGGCTATTGGGCGCCACCTACCCAGGGTGCATGCTGGCCGTTGGCTCACTAGGAGCTCATCCGTCCTTTGACAGGTCTTGTTTTTAGTCCTGCAGGTTGACATGCCACCCTCCTCACCAGTGTGCACTGGTGGGGAGCTGGTTTAGACGCCGACCACCCGTCCATGCGGCAGGTTGTACTGGGTCACCAAGTTACCAGTAGCAGAGTCATCGACCCTGACCTGACAGAGAAGGTATAAATCGGACTCGTCTCAGCTCCTCGCCTGGCATAAGCCTCATGGAGCCACCATGCAACTGCAGGAGAGAGTCTGTGGCCAAGCAGGACCCCGGTGAACCACGCCAACCTGGAGTGCGTCCTGCCGCAGGTGAGAACGTCACACGACCACAACAGCAACTAGCATCAGGGATGAGAGAGCAACAGCAGCGCCATATGAAGCCGACTAGGTCCGGACTCACAGCGCTCGATTGGGCTTTGGTCCACCCATCTGAATGCCCAGATGACCTGCAGATGCTCCTGTCACCGCCAATGCAGATCACAGCACAATTGGGGCCAGCTACCTTTCACATGGCCGATGGTTCGAGATGGCATGCCAGCCATCTGCGGAGGGTAAGATCATCAGTTGCCCCAGATCAAGATGCGACACTGGAGCCGACCCAACCAGTGTGGGACCAGGGCTGGGATTTTTCTGACGAGTGAGCCATGATTCCAGCGAGATGGCACCCAGGTCAGTGACGGCCGGCACCTCCAGGACCGTGCCCACCGCGGGCTCGCCTGAGGCCCCTGAAGTTGGACAGTAAGCAAGTGACTCTGTTTTTGAAATGTTTAAACAGAGCATGGTTGATACAAGTGACAGAATAATCCATTCAACCATGTAGGGTTCTACCGGCAGTCTACCTGGTTGCCCAGCTTCATATAATGGTTTAAAAGTAATGGTTTTGGTGTATGGAACCTGAAGTAATCAGTGGTTTGAGCTTAAAAGCTAACACTACCATATTATGCCTTAACATCAAGCAAATATGTGTAACCTGACATTGGCCAAATGTAACACTTAACATCATGCTTATGTTAGACACAGCACTGGTAACAGTATATTGCCGTATACATGTGTACACCACGCAGTTATATCACCTGCCAATAGCCAGGCCATGCATGTTTGTTAGCTAGCTTTGCGCTACATTATATGAAATGGTTCTGGTTATATTTATGCTGTGCTAGCTGTATGCCACTGCATTGCCACACCTAGCTAAGGTGAAACTATCACCAGTAGTTCTGTTTTTTTCCCCAAGGGGGAGGTAAATGTGGCATACCGCTAATACCACCTCAAAGTGTCCGTGACACGATTTAGGAAGTATGGATCAATATTCAGTATGAATTTATCTTCAATCATCCACATAGTTGGTTCTGTTGACTTAGAACGCTAAATAAGTGGAAAAATATTTCTAAGTGAATTCAAATTTAGTGCCGTGTTGCAGTAACGCGATATCCGGAGACTCACCTCATTTCCGGATATGACGTCATGAGATGAGTTTCATCTTGGCTGATCCGTGTGCTATCATTGTAAACAAGCTGTTTAGTTTCTGTATCAGCGAAGAAATGGTGAAACGTTGTGTGGCGGCTGGGTGTTCTAATTGCTCCAGTGAACGTATAAGACTGTTCTCATTCCCAAAAGATCCCGATCTTCTTTAAAAATGGGCAAAGCAAGTACAGAGAACAAGGGACAAATAGCATCCAACAACATATTCTGTACTCTGTAGCAATCATTTCACTGCAGACAGCTTTGAGGAGGCACTCAAGATATACAGGAATCTTTAGGCATGAAAGTTCAGTTACAAACGAGTTCTAAAACTGACTGCCATACCTATGGTTTTTAAACAAAAACCTGTAGCTCAAGACAATATCAACATATCAAAACAGCACAGAGAAGCAATAATGTCAAAACTCACCCGGAAAAGAGTAAGTCCCTTTCTTTATGTTTTAGGGTGTGATAGAGGTGTGTGTACACATCAGATCTGCAAAACAATTGAAGTGTTTAGTTACAGTCTCAAAACAAGAAACACATTATGGATATTTTATCTGTAATTTTGCCATTAGTATCATTAATTCTTTAACCTGTAAACCCCCCCCCACACCCATATATATTACACACACACACACGCACACATCATCATCATCATAGCAGTCTGTCGTGGATGACAATGACTGTTTCATTTAGGTCTGATCAGATTCCTCCACACAGCTCTGTCCTTAGCCTTCCGCTGCCAAGAACTCCTGTCTATGTCCAACTTCTTCAAGTTTCTTTTTACAGTGTATTTAAATCTGAGCCTTGGTCTACCCTGATTGCGTTTGCCCTCGCATAACTGTGAGTAGAGTAACTGCCAAGGGAGACGCTGGTGGTCCATCCTCTCAATATGTCCGAGCCATCTCAGGTTCATCTGTATTAGCCTGTCCTCCATTGATGGTAGACCAGCTCGTTTTAACACTTCTATGTTGGTTATCTTGTCTTTCCATGAGATGTTCATTATGGCTCGAAGGTGTCTCATCATGTATGCGTGGAGTTTCTTCACCTGCACTCTGTAGACAGTCCAAGTTTCAGCACCGTACAATAGAGTAGCCAGTACTGTCACTCTGTACACTTTGCATTTCACACAGATAAACATATGTAGATTGTTCCACAGTCTCTCCCTCAAGTTTCCAAACACGCTCGCTCTTCCCATTCTGAGAGATAGTTCATCCTCCAGCCTAGCATTCTCTGAAACAGTACTCCCTAGATACTTGAAAGTCTTGCACTTGACTAGTGTCTCTGTACCAATGCTGATCTCTTCTGGTAGTGATGTTGATAATTGAAACTTTGGTGGTTGATAAAGGCACTCTGTCTTCTTGATGTTGATTTGGAGGCTGAATTGGCTAGCTGCTCTTGCAAATTTCTCCACTAAAGATTGCATATCTTCCACACTGTGTGCAACCAGAGCACTGTCGTCGGCAAAGAGCATTTCTCTTATTACCTTTATCGATGTCTTACTCTTGGCTTTAAACTGTGCCACATTGAACAAGTCTGCTTCTTTCCTTGTTTGAATGTATACTCCTTCTGAAGTGTCTTTGAAGGCCACCTCAAGCATGGCTGCCAGATATAGTGAGAAGAGCGTAGGCGCCAGCACACACCCTAGTTTCACCCTGTTGCTTACTGAAAAGTCTTTAGATACTGAACCTCTCATTGCCACGTTTGCTTGCATACCTGTATGGAGTGCCTCGATCAGGCTGACAAACTTCTCTGTACAACCATATTTCTCGGGTACCTGCCAAAGTCCTTGTCGCGAAACAGTATCGAAGGCTTTACTGAAGTCTATGAAGACTACATAAAGCAGCATGTTCTGTTCAATACACTTCTTGAACATGTTTCAAGCAGAAAATCATGTCCATTGTGCTTCTTCCACTTCTAAAGCCACACTGGGTTTCCAGTAGTACAGTCTGCGAGATGTGTTCATTGAGTCTGTTCAGTAGTACACGTGAGAGAATCTTACCAACAGTGGCTAGCAGTGATATACCTCGGTAATTTCCACAATCTTTCCTGTCACCTTTCTTGAACAAAGGCACAATACTTGCATCCTTCCAGTCTTGAGGTACTTTCTGTGCATCCCATATCTCTTGGATGAGCTTGTGCAGGCAGTTGGTCAGCTGAATACCACCAAATGTCCACACTTCTGCTGGAATTCCATCCCTTCCTGGAGCTTTATCATCCTGTGTTGTCCTGATAGCTGCCATTGGTTCATCAAAATTTGGTGGTTCATCCAGACTTGATACAACTGGTCGCTGCGCTAGAGCTTCTTTAGCCTCTTCAATGAGATCTCCAGGGTTGTTTAGTAGTTGGTCAAAGTGGTCTGCAAATCTGTCCCGGATCTTGTCTTTCTCCTGCAAAACCGATTCACCATCCATAGCGTTTAGTTGGATCAATCCTCTTGGTTTAGGGCTGTAGATTTCTCTCAAACCTGTGAAGAATGTTTTCATGTCCTTCCTGTCTGCTGCAGTTTGAAGTTCCTCCGCTTTTTCATCCCACCAGTTGGACTTCATCTCTCTGGTGTACTTCTGTAGCTCACTCTGAGCCTTTGAGTATTTCTTCTTCTTCGACCTTGTGTTACACTGTAGGTTTTCCTGCCTAGCTGTATTCCTCACTTCTAGTAGTTTCTTCAGGTGTCCATCATGCTCATCAAACCATCTTGATGTTTTCTCTCAGGGTGGCCTAATGCATCACTCACAGTCTGATACACCGTATCCTTCAGTGTTGCCCATTTCTCTTCTATGTTATTCTCTGAGTTGTTGCTGTCCCAGTCTTTCAAGTTTTCATCCATTTCCTGTGTAAGTTCTTCCTGCTTCTTTTGGCCTTTCAGTGCACTAGTGTTTAGCTTCCGTGGTGGCTTCTCACCCGTCCTGCAGTGCTGTTTTCGTATCCAAATCCTTAATCTAGATCTCAGCATAACATGATCAGTACCACAGTCCACGCCTCTCATTGCTCTGGTGTCCAATACATCCCTTATGACTCTCTGCCTGACTATGATGTAGTCTAATAAGTGCCAGTGCTTGGATCTTGGGTGCATCCATGTCTTCTTGTGTGTGTCCTTGTGCTTAAATAGAGTGTTGGTTATCACAAGGTTGTACTCTGAACATAGTGCAAGTAGAAGTTCTCCATTAGCATTGCACTTGCCTACTCCATGACTCCCTAGCACTCCTTTCCATTTCTCAGTGTCCGAAGCAACTCTGGCATTAAAATCTCCAACGAGTATCAGTCTGTCATCAGTCGGTACATGCCTGATAGTCGCACATAAATCACTGTAGAACTCTTCCTTCACCTCCTCTGTGTTGGTCATTGTTGGGGCATATACACTGATGAGTGTGGCATACATCTTCCGCTGTAGTGGGAGTCTCATAGTCATTATCCTGTTGTTGATTGGCACCGGTTCCTCATCAAGCATTGCTGCTATCTCCTTTCTAACTGCAAAGCCCACTCCTGCTTCTCTCCTTTCTTGAGTTGATCTTCCACTACAAAAGAAGATGTACCCATGGGCTTCCAAGCTGTCATATCCAGGCAATCTTGTTTCACTAAGTGCAGCTATGTCTACATTGTACCTGTTCATCTCCAGGGCCACAAGCGTGGTCTGTCTTTCTGGACGCTGTGATGTTGTTCTGTCCAACAGAGTGCGTACATTCCATTCTGCTACACTCAAGGCTGCTGTTTTCCTCTACATGCACACACACACACACACACACACACACACACACACACACACACACACACACACACACACACACACACACACACACACACACACATATATATATATTGTAACAATATGTGTGATTAATAATTATGATCAGGTATAAAAATTATTCAATTTATATTAATGTATCGGAACCGGAAATTTACTTCGGGTCCACACACATAAAAAGTTAATAAACACTCGTAAAGGGGCACCAGCTCCTCTCTAAGGAGCAATTTTAATCTTTAACTTTACTTTATACCTGTTTAATCACTCAATAAATTAATTAACAATGAGTCTCAAAATTTTAGTGAATTCGATACTGGGGACTTTGACACCAGACTCAGAATGAAAAAATTCCCAACAACTTCTCTCATTTTCACATATTTATTAAATGAAATGATGATTAAAAGACATTGCAGTGATTTTATTAACCATGAAATTAAACTCATAAATGATAGATTAACAATGTAAACATTTGCAGAACCAGGGTTAAAATGTAAGCTGAATTTAGATCAGTTTGAAGTTAACAGATTATGGAAAACATAACGCAAATTTATGGTGAAAATTAAAATAATTATATAGAAAGTTCTGGATTACTCTTAAGAAAATGAAAATGGAATTTTAAGGAAAAGAGTTATGTTAAGTGCTCTTTAATTTTGTATTTGTTCATTTGATCAGGTATTCAAATTATCCTCAACTCTCAGACGTTTCATTCAGTAGATGGATAAAGAATGTCGCTCATGTGACTCCGGATTAGTGAAGATCCTTCTGCATCATCCTGTAGTTCTTAGATGGCTCCAAAAGCCGGAATATTTGACCAGCAAATATTCTTTGATGAGGGATGAGATTGGTATGTTTGATCCCAATGGTTGAAGTCCAGCCGAAGCGTCTACTCTTCGTGGCGTGCTGATTTCTTCAGCTGCGCGTGATGGCGGGCGACGTCGAGAATCTGCGGCTTCCCATGAGGAATTCAAGAATAATTAAAAATCTGACCTAATAGCAAAATTAACAGCTCTTCGGACTTTGTGGAGATGAAATTAGTTTCTAGTGTGTAAGTTGGTCAATAAAAAAAAAATTAAAAATAAAGTCAAGATTAAAAATGGCAAGTTTAAAGAAAGTTTAACAGGAAAAACTTATAAAAATATCCATCCATCCCTCTTCTACTGCTTTTCCGGAGGTCCGGGTCGCGGAGGCAGCAGTTCAAGCAGAGAAGCCCAGACTTCTCTCTCCCCAGCCACCTGCTCCAGCTCTTCAGAGAGGATACCAAGGCGTTCCCAGACCAGCTGGGAGACATAGTCTCTCCAGCGAGTCCTGGGTCTGTCCCGGGGTCTCCTCCCAGTGGCACGTGCCCGAAACACCTCAAGTGGGAGGCGTCCAGGAGACATCCTAATCAGATGCCCATACCACCTCAACTGACTCCTTTCAATGTGGAGGAGCAGCGGTTCTACTCTGAGCCTCTCCCAGATGACTGAGCTCCTCACCCTATCTCTGAGGGTGAGTCCAGCAATCCTACGGAGAAAGCTCATTTCAGCCGCTTGTATCCGTGATCTCGTTCTTTCAGTCATTACCCAAAGCTCGTGACCATAGGTGAGAGTAGGAACGTAGATTGACTGGTAAATCGACAGCTTTACCTTAGAACTAAGCTCCCTCTTCACCACAACAGACCGGTACAACGTCCGCATCACTGCAGATGCTGCTCCGATCCATCTGTCAATCTCTCGCTCCATTTTCCCCTCACTCGTGAATAAGACCCCAAAATACTTAAACTCCTTCACTTGGGGCAGGAGCCTGTCCTCAACCCAGAGGGGACAATCCACCTTTTCCCGGCTGAGGACCATGGACTCGGACTTGGAGGTGCTGATTCTCATCCCAGCCGCTTCACACTCAGCGGCAAACAGTCCCAGCAAGAGCTATAGGTCATTGCTGGATGAAGCCAACAGGACAACATCATCTGCAAACGACAGAGATGAGATCCTGTGGTCACCAAGCATGACACCCTCCATTGCCTGGCTGCACCTAGAAATCCTGTCCATAAAAATTATGAACAGGATCGGTGACAAATGGCAGCCCTGGCGGAGTCCAACTCTCACTGGGAATGAGCTCAGGAAAGAAAGAATTAATTCCCAGACGTTTAAGGGAAAAAAAAAACATTATAGTACACAAAGTTTACAGAACGCAAAGTTACAAGTCATCTGCTCTGTGATCGTAGGAGAAAAACACGTGGGAGAAGGCTTCTTTGTTCGGCACTCTTTTGTTCTCCCGAAAGTAAATGCTCTGCTGTGGAGACGAGAAGTGAAGTGTATGAAGGACAAAAGGAGAAGAGGCAAAAGAGACAAAAGAGAGCTGAAAGAGGGCATTGTTTCCTTTTTATCTGGGGAGACTTTCGCGGGCCTCCATGATTGACAGGAGCCCCCAGCCAATAGACTTCCTTCGTGGGCGGGCTTTAAGAACTTTAGTCCAATAAACAAACAGTCTTTTGTCTGAACCTTGAGAGAGCTGTTGTCATGCAGAGATTGGTCGTGATAGGTCACATGATTTGAGAGACGTTTTAACAAATTCTGATACACACATCTTAATATTCATCTATGCCCTTGTATATAAAACTAAGCTAACCTTAGTGATTCATGCAACTTACAACCAGTGCTTATAAATTAACATGCAAGAATAAACATTCATTTAAACATTTTAGCATACACATATTTAAAATCAAGGATTATGTTCCAAACCCATTATTGATTTTCCACATCAAAACATCAGAGTCCATTTGTTTTTCCATGGTGTCCTGGAAAAAAAGGAAGTTGAGAATTGAGTTTTTAAGGATGTGATTAAGATTCACTGGTTAAATCCAGCATGTCCCAGAGTTGCCAGTAGAGGGCAATGTTGAGCTGTGGATATTTTTGCCGGCCACATGAGGTGCTCCAGAGGTCTGTTCTCTGTCTCCAAGTTTTATTGGGCCCTAAACGTTCAAGAGGAAATGCATTAAGGGGGATTCCAGAGACTGGATTAACAAAGGAATGTTAGTTCTGCTGTGGTCCTGGTATGAAAGAGTAGTTCTTGACTGTCCTTTTCCTGGGTGAAACAATGTCTTTTAGCTGAAGAATAATTTTACTGATGAGCCAAAGTGAGATGATATATATATATATATATATATATATATATATATATATATATATATACTGTATATATAAAATATATGAGTTTGTTTTCTGGGTAAAATATTTTGGGCTTTTGTCCCTGCTTAAGAGTGTGTAATATTGCAATTAATTATTTCATTTAGGAAGTCTCAGAACTGCTGACAAAAATGCCAGAAGCGATGATCACTAGTGAAGAACTTCAAGAGGAACATGAAGAAGCAGGCTTAGTTCAAGCGACATTTTTCAACCTACATATCTGCACATTATGAGGTGTAAAGCCCCATAAATAATGTTGCATAACATATGATTCAAGACTTTTAACAATTAGCCGATTGTTATTTAATAGTTTTGTTTACAAACCCGCCGATGTGACCAGAATTTCCCAGCGAAGAGAAAAAAAATTAGCACACTTGATTTTATTTTATTTTTTCCACCGAAAGTAAAATCCTCCCCTATGAATTTTGAAGCCGAGTGTTGACTTTACTCCAAATGGAACGACTTTGTGTTAAAAACCTTTTATTACTTTATTCAGTTTTCATTTTTATAAATCTCATTGCCTACCAAAACTGAATATCTGAGCATTTTTTTTTTTTTAAATTTCTCCGACCACCTGATCGGGGAAATAAAAAAATTAACTGAAGCCAATTATTATTAAATAACGATCGCCTTATGTGGAAAAAAAATAATTACATAAATGCATGATTGTTACATATAATTTTTTTATTTTTAATTTTACTTGTATTATTAGCATATTTGTGATTTTTCTGTATTTTTTTCTACTTATTGAATAAAAAAAAAGAATCGCGGGCCTTTTGGTGAATTTTTTTAAAACCAAATTAGGGGTAAAAGAGATTAACCACTGAAATAAAACCAAATTAGCGGTAAAAGAGAATAACCACTGAAATGAAGGAGACCAGCTCCCGGCCGTCTAGCCACTTTGATTTACAACATAGCAAAGGTACATGATCAAAGTTGCACATCCAGTTCTTTTAGATCTATCTGTATATTACCATTCAGTGTTTTGGAGGCAATCGATGTCCGTCTCTAACCCTTCACCGTCAGGCCCTTCATCCTCTGAAATGTGTGAGTCATTGTCGCTTCCTGAACGATATGGTTCAAATAAATAGGGTTGCAGTCCTTCGTTAGAACCAACTCACTCTTCTTCATCACTCGATCCTGCTTCTTCCTCAAAAACTATCGACAAATCGCTCAAATCTTCACTGAAATCGCTCACAACTTCCTCCGCTTCAGTGTACTCAGCCATGCTTGTTTACATATTTGGTTCATCTCATGACATCACAATATGGCGGCGCCATCTGACCCAATTTCGACAAACGAACATCGCAATCGTCTGTATCACGATGTAATTTATGGTAGTATATAGAAAAAAAATTTATTGAATTTTTTTTTGTCTACACAGAATAAAAACACAGTAGTTCTTCTTTCTAATGATGTCTTGGTTGAATTATGTCACAAGACTCTTTAAGTGCCACGGATGTGGGGACGCATTCACGTGATGATGTCACCACGCTGTGGGTATATTAATAAGGGGCTTCCTGTGGGAGACGTGGTCTTTGGCGCTCCACCTCTAGCCTGCTATATTACCTGTACCTCACTCCAGTTAACAATTAGCTTGCTTGTGTATGTGCCACGTGTTGCTAGATTATTAATAAAGCTAACCTTCAACACACAGACAACATATCTGCTGGTCCCTGCTTCCAGACATAACACTAACCCCAGTAATTACACAAATATTGAATAACAACAGCATCGGTGGCCGCACGCACCATTTTCTCTGACTTCTTCCCTTTTTTTTCCTCTGTGCAGCGATTATATGAAAAGTTGCTTTTTAACATGTATTAGCTCAAACTCCATCATAATCTGTTCTTGTCCGTTGCTGTTTAATAAACAAAAACAGAATGAACACAAATCACTCAGCACATTGGCAGAAACCTGTTTTGGCAACGGAACAACGCATCCCCAACACAAGAAAAAATTGCCGACACCTGCGTCAGCGTCATATGTAAGCAATGGCATTGATGTGATGCAGGTGCATAAATCCAGCTTTACTGCAAACCACTGACAAATTAGGCTGCAATAATTCAACACAAAAAATACTTTGCATGTAGTATATTGAAAATGATTTTTTTTCCTGTTTTTTTTTCCATCTAAAAATATGGTGGCATCATGACATAAACTTGGCATTTAAAGGGTTAAAATCTTTTTTTTAAATGAATGTTTGATATTAATATTTAGGTTGGATGTCGGTGAAAATAATTAGCTCAATGAAAGTAAAATATTAATGTTTAAATTTTTTTATAGCTACCTTATGAAAAGCACATTTTTTTTGCGCTTCGCGGTTCAAGTTTGGTTCCAAGGTTGTCATAGCCAGGAGCGGCACTGGGGTTAAGCTCCCAGTGCTCATAAAATGCTCCTTATGGCGTGCGTCTCGAAAAGCCTCTGACAACTAAGTCCAACTCCTAGCCTGCCCGAGTGGTTTAGTCTCTAAGCCCGGCGGAACTGCTTTTACTAATAGGAGAAGGGGCGAGGGCGGATCTCTGGCGCCTTAAAACCAGATGCTTCGGGTAGATGGTGGCTCGTCAACCTGAGAAGGTAGCCCATCTAGGGGAAGGTAAACCCTGATTTCAAACCTCCGCTGCCTTGCGGCACACCCGGTCACGGGAAAGGCTTCGGGAGTCAACCCTGAGGAAAAATCCGGAGTCGGAGCCCCTAAGGCAGTTCTCTGTTGTGCTCAACATCGTTCTGGCAGCTCCTGCGACGGCGCTGGTGCCAAACTATAGCAGCCCTGCTGTTCCTTTGGATTCATCAGTGACGTGGAGAGAGGGGACATGCTGCATGGGTAACATCTTGTCCTCCATATCTTCCTGCCCAGGCTTGAATCCTACCAATGCCCAACGCTGGAAGGTAGAACACCAGTGCGCATCGGCCTGTTCAGCCACAGGCGGTGCTGTTCCACCAGAGTAGACGTTTAGGATTCTCTTCCGTGGTCATCATAGACCGACGGAGGCCGACGACGGTTCAAGTGTAATATTTGAAGGGTCCTTGAGAGTTAACATACATTCAGTACTTCTTTGTCACAGGTCAGAGGTGCACCAAAGTCCAACTTTTGTTATAAAAAAAGAAACAAAAAGATTGGGTCCTAGCATCCGCCCAGCTCCCACAGCAGGAGGACCAATGGGGCTCAAGAGAAGTGCACAGTGAGAAAGTATCAGCACACCTCCCATGCATTAATAACCAATGCACGTATTACTGGTTTCCTTGTCCTCCACAATGTGTTTAGCGCCTCTAGTGGTTACTCTGTGCTATGTCACAAATGACAACAAAATTCCAGTGAAGGTGAGGCCGAATCTCATTTTCCTCATTGCAGACTCATTGACTTTAGGCATGTTCACGTTAAAGCCCAAGTTATGCTCCCGCATTGACACAACGCAGCTGTAACGGCATTGACACAGCAGCAACGTGCATTCCTATTACGTTGCCCAAGATGTATCTCTCCAGAGAAGGAGCAGTGCACGTCAGCGACGCAGGTCGTAAGAGCTGTGATTGGTGTGGTATATGGGAAATGGCACTTTATTGTGAAGTGCAGTGTGGTGACTTGCAGTTCCCGTCACGTCACTGCCCTATATAAGGGATGGGCAACCATCTTGTGGTCTTGTTGACCGGTGCCCATCGCCAGGTGCCTGCCATGTAACTGCTACTTGAGTTCCATCAATAAAGCTGTGTTCGCCAACTCCATCTTGCCTCATCCTTCACCCAGGTAATTTCCATACATAACATTTGGTGATCGAGGATTAATTCATGGAGGCGTGTATAAAACCACTTCGTCTCTTTCTCGAGCTTCCGGGAGAACCACTGGTGCCTTGGCCCAGGTGATTCAAGGCCTTCAAAACCTACATCACCGCTCTGGACCCCGGACAGTTCGACAAGCTAAGGGCACATGCACTTCTCATCTATAACCTGGGTATCAAGGGCCAGTGAGTCCTGTGAACATTTGGAGCATTGGACTCCTTTGAGGATGTCGTGGAGCTGCTAGCCAACCATTTCCATACCCTGGATAGCGTGACTGTCTGGCGGATTCATTTTCGGCAGCGACATCAGTGGGTTGGTAAGCCTATTCACCAGTTTGTCGCTGACTTGAGGCAGCTAGCTAGAGAGTGCCACTTTGGGCCATTGGAAGATGAAATGGTACGTGACCTAGCTTGCGGAGCACATGTACAGTGCTGCATTGCGGGCTAGGCCACTCATGGCACCCAGTGACTTAACATTAGCCAGAGCTTTCGAACTAGCTCTCCAGCTGGAGGCTGCAGACAAGCTAGCTTTGGTGCTAACCTGGCGCCAGTCACAGAGGCCGCTGGAGCCTCCCACCACGGCAAATGTTGCAGACTTGGAAAGCGAGGATAGCTTGGATGACGACGTTATGGAAATCAATGCTGTCAGCCAAAGGTCTGCCCCGGGAAAACCCCTGTACAAGGGTTGTGGATCTGCAATGCACCGAAATAAAGCGAAGGACTGCCCGGTTAGGGGAAAACATTGTAACAGATGTGGACGCTTGAACCATTATGCTAGAGTGTGCCATGTATCTGAACCGGAGAGCCCACAGAAGAAATCACTCCACCTGCCCCCGACAACCATCCATTCAGTGTCCCACAGCACAAACGGGTACACGTACTGCACAGTGGAATTGGACAGTGTGGAGGTGCTGCTGCTGCTCGACATGGGGGCGGAGGGGTTGTTGCTGAATTGGGCCACTGTGAGGAAGTTTTTCCCCCACTACAGGATTAGAGGTAACCCAGCACCGTTGCATCGCTATGGAGGTGGCAGGCTGTGCACAGTTGGGACTTTGGAGTTAACGGTCTGGTACAAGTCTGCAAAGATGGTTGAATTCACATTGCACGTGACAGCACAAGGCGATAATATCATGGGCTGTGATTTGTTTTATGGACTGGGTTTCACCGTTAAAGACGGTGCCAGGAACGAATAGTCAGGTTGTGGCCCCTGGAACCCTCCAGTTCCGGTGGTCGAAGAGAATGTTGTGTGGGATGAAGAGCTAACGGACACCATGGTGGTCAAGCAGGACCAGTTTCAGGTTCGGCGCAGGAGGGTCTCAGTGCCAGTGCTCAGGACATGGTAGAAGCTCAGGACATGGTAGAGGGGGGTACCAAGCATGGCGGCGAGGCACCTGCATCAGCGAGTGACACCAATGTGCTAACCCCAGATGCCTCTGGAGCTTGGCCGCAGGGGGATGGAGGGTCTGCAGCTACGAAGGTGACCGCTACAATGGTTTTAGAAGAGGACAGGGCCAGACCGACGAGCATGGAGTTACTGCATGCTCAGCAATGCCACATCAGGCTGAGCCGGACCCCGCTGAGGGTTTTGGACTTGGTTCGGGTTTGGGGTGAAGAACAGCCACGGTGAAGATGGGCCAAATGACAGCCAGCAAAACACCAAGGATGTCTGCGCATAGTGGCGAAGTTGGGCGCAGCATACTTCCGGTTGTCCGATGGCTGTGGCCCTCAGATCCCATCCCAGGGTGAGTTGCCACCAGGCTGTACAGCGTAGGACCCACCAGCATTGCACCCCGGCGCTCACCAGCACCACAAGTATGATGGGGCAGCCACACTCACATTTACTCTCCCAAATCTTGTACACACAAACATACATAATAATAATAATAATGGACCAGACCCATACAGCACTCCAAATGCCAAGTGACATCCCAGAGTGCCCACCGCTTTTAGTTATCTTAACTGTCTAGTGTTTTTACCAACAAATTATCTTATTATTATTTATCAGTGATTGTTTTACTTTTTATCATCCTGTCCAAGCTTCAGCATTTCCTCATAGGGAGCCCTCCTACAGGGAATTGTTCCTGTTTTCTGGCTGTAGGGTGCTGGCCTGTGTTAGCCCTGGTCTGCCTGGCTGAGGGGATCGTACACTGCAGCGCCACACCTGCAGTGTCGACCCCTCAGATTGGATTTGGGAGGTCTCAGAGGTGGTGTCCCTGTAGCTGTGGACTCAGCACTGTCCCTGCTGGTGATGGCTCGAATGATGGTGCTTCCTCACTTGGATCCTCGGTGCTCAGTCGTAAATCTCACACAGACAAAAGTTTGTGTGTTTGTGTGTGTGTGTGTGTGTGTGTGTGTGTGTGTGTGTGTGTGTGTGTGTGTGTGTGTGTGTAGGGGGGTAATTGTGTTTTATTTCAATGTGTGAAGCACTTTGTGTTACAACATTTTGTATGAAAAGTGCTATTTAAATAAAGCTTTGATTGGTTGATTAGGGTGGGTGTAGGGTTGCCACTTAATCATTATTTAAATAAAGTATTAACTGTCATAAACCTGGGTTTGGTGGTCCCAAACCCAGTTCTGACACTGTGGCTATTTTGTCTCTTTTCATTGTTTATTTTCCATCAGGTGCTTCAGGGAGCACTTTGGGTCCTCCGCTCCCTGACAGTTCGGCCACGCCCCCTCCTCCTGTCAGTGTCATCAGCTGTTCCTAATTATTGGTGTTTCCCTTACGCATGCACACACACACACGCCTCCATTCATCTCCATTCACATGTTCAGACACTCACTCATGCACACCTGTTTTCTATTCAGTCCAGCCCATGTTCTTCCCCACCGGCGGTCTCTTCCCTCATTACACAACATAACAAAAATAATTTTTTTGTAAGTTGTCTGTGTTTTTTCAACTGATTTAAGACAATTTTGCACTGCTGAACCCAAAAATGACATCCGTTTCGCTCGATCAGGTCAGGTTTTTATGCCAAGTTATAAGCAGTTGTACAGCAGTTGTAAAGTTGTACTGTAAATTGAATAGTAGACACTGATAAAGGTAAGTACATGTAAATTGAATGTTATGTCATCATTGTTCAAAATTCAGAGAATTTCAATAAATAAAAAAGAATATTGCATCATATAAAGCGAAAATACCCGTACATGTTAACAAAAAAACGTAAGAAAACATGTGGCCATAGTTCAAAAAGTTGACCTGATTGAGCAAAACCAATGTGATTTTTGGATTCAGCACATCAAAATTGTCCTAAATCGGCTAAAAAAACCTTAGACACTAAATTTGGTGTTGACCAGTGTTAGTATTGTCATTACTTAAGCTCTGTTTGAGTGGGAAGAGATCGCCGGATCATTGCGCATTGTACACAGTCATTGTTTCCCACTGTGTATGTTAGCCTCAACTCCATGCATTATACTTTCAGCCTGACTGTGTTGTCTTCTCTAACATCACCTGACACCCGCTCGTTACCTGATGTTAGCGGCTATTCCTGTTTGCCTGCTTACACCGGACAGCACGGACCGCCTCGGACCGCTCCAGCCCGTAAGTTTATGACAGCCTTTCTCCTTGTGCCGTTCAGCTGTTCTGCGGCACTAGGCATTCTCTCCCTCGGGCCGTCGAGCGTCGTAGAGGCGTCCCTGCTCTCCTGGTGTCCTCCATGACTATAACTCATCCTTCTGTTGATACCGTAACTGTTTGCTGGACTGAATCTTTATTTTCTGTCCAGTAAACTGCTAGCAACAATCTGTGCACGTGGGTTTAAAGTGCTGATGACACGTTTTTGACTTCATGTAATTTTTCAACACATAATACAATATGACGAAATAGGTTGGTCTGTGCAGTTCTAAGTCAAACAGGCTTTTTTTTAACACGAATATCCGACGTTTTCATGAGCGCCACGTCACCAATTGCGTCAGTGGCTGGACCCCCCCCCCGGTCATGTTGTAATGTCATCGACAGCACACAGCGCTTGGCTGTCCATTGTGCACACAGGATGGAAGCGGTAGAAAATATCAACGATGATTCCAGCACATGTAGTCTGGAATTGGTTTGTATTGTCCAATCTTCAGGCGATTATAGTTCCGAAGAATTGGATGACAATCAAGAATCTGAGGGCATCAGACCGTATAGGTTTGAGCCATGCCAAACGGGCATCGTGCCTAGCGAGTCAGACTCAGAGAGTGACAGTCAGCTGTTCATGTTTTGTGTGCATCATCTGCCGTGTTGTCAGCCAGCCAGTATTGCCAACACTATCACGACATGTTAGACACTCCACACAGCCGTGGTTCTGTTGCGCCCCTTGTAGCGATGTCGGCTCTGGGGGGGCAACCGTGGTTAACACGTCTCCTCTCCATGTTTGCTGGGCGATGTCAGCCTCGAACGCCTACTGTTTGTGTTTCTGTGTATTTTTGTAAGTCTTCACCTTTTGGGATCAGTCTTTACGTTCAGTATACAGTATGTGCTGTGGTGAATCATGTCCGTAAATCCATTCTTACTTCCCCTCCTCGTGCGCTCCTTGTCATGTCCCTCTGTGCGCTCTTACACAGGGCATGGAGAGGGAGGATGAAATAACGAGGATTTACGTGCAGGGTTCACCACAGCACATTTAATACAGAAAGACAGACAATTCCCAAAAAGGTGAAGATGTAGGAGTCAAGAATTGACAAGACTGGGTGTCTTTCCAGTATTTTCTTTAATTCTCTCTCATCCTACGTCCTCTCTCTCAGTCAGAGTAAAAAGAGACAGAACGCAGTCACTCACATCCATTTATACACACCTCCAATACTGCATCACATACAAAGTCACACACTTCAGTTACATTCTCCCATTTGCATTATAAAACTCCAGAGTCCTTCTGTTCTCCTGTCTGTCCCCAGATGGTCAGACGCGAGGGATCCTCTCCTTTCTCTCGAGCCGTAGGTGGTCCAGACGTATTGTCCTCTTGAGGTGTGATGTCAATACACATTGCCAGCCTAAAGTCTCTCTAGGCTGAATTCAAGCATGCATCCATGTGAGTCACATACATTTACAATTATGGACGCCACATCACTCCCCCTCCCACGCGAAAGACTGGACATACACCTACAGCGTCATCCCCCCCCCCCCCCGCAGAATCTTACAGCACAATCCAACAGTCTGATCAAAACCCACATCACTCTGCCTGTCGTCTAGGTTTCAGTCTTCTCCCGAATCTGCTGTACGCAGGTCTCACAGCCTGTGCCGGGCTGTCCTGCTGTGAATCTGTGGAATGAGGGGGAGAAGGGTTATTTGCCCCTTGCGGGGAGTCCGGGGGCTGCCCCCTGGGAGGCCTGCCGCGTCGAGGCGCGCCCGCCGGCCGTACAGACTCGTTATGCAACACAAAAGCAGGTTTTAATCTATCAATACTGATCGTCTCCCTCCTACCCCCCAAATCTAGCACAAAATATTTCTCCCCGGTCTCCAGCACTCGAAATGGACCGTTGTAAGGTGGGCGGAGGCTGTGGCGCTGAGCGTCATGTCTGACAAAAACAAACTCTGCTTTTTGTAAAGCTTTGGGCACGAACACACGCGGAAAAGTGTGATGAGCGGGGCCCGGGAGCATTTCCACTCCCGTGTTACTCAGAGGTCCCCGGACTGGGGGGGGCCCTGGTGCCGTATGGTCTGGCAAGAACTCGCCAGGCAGCCTGAGTGGTTGCGCTAAAACCAACTCTGCTGGTGAGGCATCTAGGTCCTCTTTGGGTGCCGAACACAACCCTAATAAAACCCATGGTAGTTTGTTTACCCAATCTGTGTCCGTTAGCGACGCTCTGAGGGCTGCCTTCAAAGACCTGTGAAAATGCTCGCATAAACCGTTGGCCTGGGGATGATAAGCGGTAGTGCGGTGTACTGCCGCTCCTAAGCCGCTGGCCACTGCTGACCACAGTTCCGACGCAAATTGAGGTCCCCTATCGGACGTAATATCTGACGGAACCCCAAAACGCGCTACCCAGGCTGTTAAAAAGGCGCGAGCCACCTCTGCCGCTGTGGTCGATGTTAACGGGACCACTTCCGGCCAACGTGTGGTCCGGTCCACCATCGTCAAGAGATGTGTGAACCCTTGAGATGGTGGTAGGGGGCCCATGAGGTCCACGTTCACATGATCGAATCTCCTAGCCGGAATGTGAAACGGTTCTAAGGGTGCTTTGGTGTGCCTGTGGATTTTGGCCCGCTGGCAAGCCATGCAGGCTTTAGCCCACTCCTTCACGTGCTTGCGCAGGCTCGGCCAAACAAACTTCTCTGCTACCATTTTCACCGAAGCGCATACTCCCGGGTGCGCTAGGGAGTGCACAACGTCAAAAACGCGACGGCGCCACGTGGCCGGTACCACCGGTCGCGGTCGCCCAGTGGAGACATCGCAGATTAGAGGGGGTGAACCAGCTTGTAAAGTTTTTCGCTCCAGCCTTAACCCTGTCGGTCCAGACAGGAGCGCGCGCACGTCCGCGTCTTCGCTCTGCTCCGCCGCCATGGCTGCATAATCTATTCCCACATGGACCGGAGCTGCGTGCGCGTCCGCGCTGTTACCGCGCTCTGGGTAAGCGGCCGCGCACCCCTGCTCCGCGCGGACGGACAGACAGTCAGACAGACAGTCGGACAGTCGGACAGACAGACAGACAGTCTGCCACTACATTGAG
Organism: Pholidichthys leucotaenia; assembly: GCA_020510985.1. Classification (NCBI taxonomy): domain Eukaryota; kingdom Metazoa; phylum Chordata; class Actinopteri; order Cichliformes; family Pholidichthyidae; genus Pholidichthys; species Pholidichthys leucotaenia. Next base: position 208,712,541 of record CM035839.1, read on the forward strand.
TTTACCGGTCACATGCTGAATATCGGTGGTAAATTCCGAAATTGCGGCCAGCTGTCTCTGCTGCCGCCCTGACCACGGTTCTGAAGTTTTGGACATCGCAAAAGTGAGCGGTTTGTGGTCGACAAACGCGGTGAAACGCCGCCCTTCCAGCCAGAACTGGAAATGGCGAATGGCTAAGTGGAGCGCCAGGAGTTCCCTGTCAAATGTGCTGTATTTCCGCTCGGGCTCGCGCAAGGACCTGCTGAAAAAAGCAAGAGGTTGCCAAACTCCGGCGACCTGCTGCTCTACCACGGCCCCTATCGCTACCTCTAACGCGTCTGTGGTTAGCACTATGTGAGCTGCCGGGTCTGGGTGCGCCAGCAGTGCTGCGTCCGCGAGTGCTTTTTTTACCGCTGTGAACATGCCCTCCCGCTCCGGGGACCATTCGATCACATTGGCAGGCTTCTGTTTTTTAAGCGTGGTGTATAGCGGTTGCATGAGTTGCGCTGCGTGGGGTATGAAACGGTTATAAAAATTCACCATCCCCAAAAATTCCTGCAACGCTTTCACTGTCTGTGGCTGGGGAAACTCAGCCACCGCGCGCACTTTTGCCGGCAGAGGAACTGCTCCCTCTGGTGAGACACGGTGCCCCAGAAAATCAATTTGCGCTGCGCCAAACTGGCACTTGGCCGGGTTGATTATCAACCCGTGTGCTTCCAACTTTTGAAAAACTGTAGTGAGGTGTTTTTCGTGTTCCTCCTCTGAGGCGCTGGCTACTAAAATATCGTCCAAGTAGACAAAAACAAACGGAAGGTCGCGCAGCACTGCGTCCATCATCTGTTGAAAGGTTTGCGCTGCGCCTTTAAGGCCAAAAGGCATGCGTAAAAACTCAAAAAGTCCGAACGGGGTTATTACTAAAAAAAAAAAAAAACTTCGGGCGCCACACAAGTCGGCTGCCTTTTGCAACAGCGGCTCAATTCTGAGTTTTTTTCTTTCTTTCTTTAAACACTTTATACATCACGGACACACAGATCGCCCCAAAATGCCTCCCGAGCCAGCGGACGGAGCCACTGTTTACAGCAGGAGACGGTACAGCAGGGAACAGCTGCTTGCACTTAATCGCCACTCGGTGCTGACGAAAAAACTCGACGTACCGAGAGAAATAAGGCGAAAACGACGTGGTTGTCGGGCTGGTGTTAGACGGCGGACAAGGAGTATAAGGTACAGACCCACCTTCCCATCCGTTATTATGGGGAATGTACGCTCTATACTGGGAAAGGTAGATGAGCTAGCGGCTATCTGCCATTACGATAGCACATACCGGGAGTGCTCTCTCCTTTTGTTTACTGAGACGTGGCTAACTGAACTAGCAGCAGATGCTAACATTGAGCTGGAGGGTTTCCACATGATACGGGCAGACCGAACACCAGACAGTGGCAAAGCAAGGGGCAGTGGAGTGATAATGTATGTTAACAACAACTGGTGCAGACCGGGACATATCACTAAACAACGTCACTGCAGCAAAGACATTGAGTTGCTAGCTGTTAGCATGCAGCCTACATATCTCCCGAGAGAACACTCACACGTGATCTGCATTGTTGTTTATGCAAATCCGACGGCGAACGCTGGGACAGCGCGTGACGTCATCCATTCAGTAACCAGCAGGCTGCAGACAGAACACCCAGATGCTCTTCTCCTCATCTCAGGCGATTTCAACCATGTTTCACTGTCTCCCATTCTACCCACGTTTACCCAGTATGTCACATGCCACACTAGAGACAATAAAACACTGGACTTATTCTACGCAAACACTAAGGAGGCGTACACCTCATCACAACTCCCCCAACTCGGGAGATCGGATCACAACTTGGTTCATCTCTGGCCGGTGTACAAACCCCTAGCGCACAGACAACCCCCGGCCATGTGCACAGTGATGTTATGATCTGAGGAGGCAATGGACACTCTAAAGGGCTGTTTTGAAGCCACCGCCTGGAAGCAGCTCTGTGATCCACATGGTGAGGACATCAATGGCCTCATTCACACCTTCACGGGCTACCTCAGCTTCTGTGCGGACAAATCCGTTCCCACCAAGACCATACGGTGTTGCTCAAACAACAAACCCTGGATCAACCCTGAGATTAAAACACTTCTGAGAGAGAAGAAGAGGATCTTCAGGTCGGGGAATAGGGAGATGCTGAAGTCCGTACAGAGGGAGCTGAGGAGAAAGATCAGAGAAGGCAAGGACAGCTTCAGGAGGAAGATGGAGGACAAGCTGCAACAAAGCGACATCAGCGGGGTCTGGAGAAACCTCAAAACCATCACTGGGCTCCAGAATACCTCCCCCCAGGCCACGGGGGGCAGGGAGTGGGCGAACAATCTGAATTTGTTTTTCAATAGGTTTGACCAACCGCCCTCCCCCCTGACTGCACAACAACCACTGCTGCCTGTAAAGACATTGAGTCCTGCTGCCCCCTCCCCACTCCACCAACACCCCCCCACTCCCAACACACAGCCCCCCATCCTGACCCTGACCAGGACCCAGGTGAGGACGGAGCTGAGGAAGATCAAGGCGAGGAAGGCGTCGGGACCGGACGGCATCAGCGCAAAGCTCCTCAAGTCCTGTGCAGACCAGCTGTGTGGGATTGTGACATACATCTTCAACCTGAGCCTGAAGCTGGGGAGGGTACCACAGCTGTGGAAAACATCTTGTGTGGTACCTGTACCAAAAACTTCCCACCCCAAAGACCTGAACAGCTACAGACCGGTGACCTTGACGTCCCACTTGATGAAGACCCTGGAGAGACTGCTCCTTGCTCACCTCCGCCCCCTAGTGGAACCAGCGATGGATCCACTCCAGTTCGCCTACCAGCATGGCATTGGGGTGGAGGATGCGGTGATCTTCCTCCTTCACCGTTCTCTGTCCCACCTGGAGAAGCCCGGGAATGTGGTGAGGATCATGTTCTTTGACTTCTCCAGTGCTTTCAGCACCATCCAACCGATGATCCTGAAGGACAAGCTGCTGCGCGCAGGGGTGGACCAGCACCTGTCATCATGGATCCTGGACTACCTCACGAACCGGCCTCAGTTTGTGAGAACCCGGGACTGTGTGTCCGACACGATCATCAGTAGCACGGGGGCCCCCCAGGGAACGGTGTTGGCTCCCTTCCTGTTCACTCTTTATATACTGCGGACTTCTCACACAACACAATACACTGCCATCTACAGAAGTTCTCTGATGACTCTGCGATCGTTGGCCTCATCTCCAATGGAGATGAAGCTGAGTACAGAGGGCTTATCCAGGACTTCGTGGACTGGTGCCATCGGAACTGCCTCCAGGTCAACGCGAGGAAAACTAAGGAGCTAGTGGTGGACTGCCGCAGGCAAGGACAACCCCTCACAGCACCAGTAAATATACAGGGAACAGACATTGAGATGGTGACATCCTACAAGTACCTGGGTGTTCATCTGAACAATAAACTAGACTGGTCACACAATACTGACGCACTCTACAAGAAGGGACAGCGCGGCTGTTACTACTGAGGAGACTCAGGTCTTTTGGTGTACAAGGGGCGCTGCTGAAGACATTCTATGACACGGTGGTGGCATCAGCCATCACTTTTGGAGTGGTCTGCTGGGGCAGTGGCATTACTGCAGCCGATAGGAAGAGACTGAACAAACTGATCAAGAAAGCTAGCTCTGTCCTGGGGCAACGCCTTGATCCGGTGGAGGAGATAGGAGAGAGAAGGACGGTGGCTAAACTGTCATCTCTGCTGGAGTCTGAGTTCCACCCTATGCAGGACATACTGAATGCACTGAGGAGCTCATTTAGCAGCAGACTACATCATCCCAGGTGTACAACCGAGAGGTTTCGCAGGTCCTTCCTACCAACGGCTGTCAGACTGTACAACCTAAGCAGGGCTGCTCGCAGAGATAGCAAAAAGACGTAACAACCTAATAGTTTTTTTGAATGCAAAAGATGCAATAGACTTACACAATGGTCCCCTCCGGCATACAACTAGGAAAATACCGGTAGCTACGGAGGGTGAGAATATGTATGGGCACATAATCATACCATGTAGGATAACTAAGTAGACGGTTGTGCTGTTTCATCCCATCTAGCAACAATGATCTGCACTGTGTGTGTTTATACATTTACATATTTATTCCATCTAGCTACAATGCTCCGCACTGGGTGTGTTTATGTTTGTTTATATTTATATATCTATATATTCATTCCATCTAGCTACAATGCTCCGCACTGTGTGTTTATATATCTACATATTATTCCATCTAGCTACATTGCTCCGCACTGTGTGTTTATATATTTACATATTTTTTCCACCTAGCTGCAATGCTCCGTACTGTGTGTTTATATACTCATATATTTATCCCATCCAGCTACAATGCTCTACACTGTGTGTCTGTGTGTATATATATATATATTTATAGTAATATGTACATATGTATATTAGCTGCTCTTGCTTGCTTGCTTTTTTTTTTTTCTTGCCTTCTGATTGTTGTTCTGAGTGTTGCTATCCCTGTGCTGTTGCAATCCTGGAATTTCCCCGTTGTGGGACTAATAAAGGCTTATCTTATCTTATCCTACCGCTATTTTGGGAATATCCTCTGGTCGAACCGGGACCTGATGATAACCGCGGACCAGATTTATTTTAGAAAAAATGCGCGCTTTTGCCAGGTGCACTGAAAAATCCTGGATATGTGGAATCGGGTAGCGATCCTGAGCTGTGGCATTGTTTAACCTGCGATAAACACCGCGAGGTCTCCACGAGCCGTCAGCCTTAGGCACCATATGTAGGGGGGAAGCCCAAGCGGACTTCGAGCGGCAAATTATGCCCAACCTTTCCAGGTTGACGAACTCCTCCTGTGCCACGGAGAGCTTAGCTGCATCCAAGCGCCGAGCTTTAGCAAAAACTGGTGGGCCACTCGTGGTTATGAAGTGCTCCACCCCGTGTTTCGCCACCTTAGCTGAAAAAGTGGGAACTGTGAGTGCTGGAAACTGGTGTAGGAGAGTGTGAAACTTACCACCTGCTGCGGCGACGTTGGTCTGTACTGGCGGCGGGCACACCCGAGCTGCACAAGGGATAGAACAGAAAGAGAGTGCATTTACTAGGCGTTTGTTAGCCAGATCAACTAACAAACCATGTGAACACAGAAAATCAGCACCTAGCATATTGAAGCTCACTGCCGCTACGATGAAGTTCCACTCGTAAGCGCGGCCGTGGAAGGACAGAGACAAGGTTCTCTCTCCGTAAGTCTTGATGCTGGAGCCGTTGGCCGCTGTTGCTCCGTCTCCGCGGGGTCCAGCCACCCGATCTGCATAAGTTGCAGTGATGAAGCTCCTCTGGGCTCCGGTGTCCACGAGGAATTGCCGCCCGGAGCCCGCGTCTGTCAGATAAAGCAGCTTGTTCCGTTCGCCGAGAGTGGAAGCTGCTAACAACTCCCGGCCCGGTCGTTTCCCCGCTTTTTGAAACTGCACGGCGGGATGCATCTGTGCGCCTTCTCGGCGAAGCGTCGGTGGTAATAGCAGAGGCTGTCATCTCCCCTGGCTCGGGATCTCGCCGCCGCTGTCGTCGCTGGGGTGGGTTCTGCTGCCTCTGGCTCCACACTGCCCCCAGCCGCCGCGCCGAGGTCTGCCGCTGCCACAGAGGTCTCTTGCTCATTGCAGGCGTTGAGGAGCCGCTCCACCTCCTGGGCCAGCTCGCGGAAGTCCTGCTGGTTCACACATCGTCTGCTGGACAGGGGACCTCTCGTGTGCGCTGGGAGGGTCCTCAGGAAAATGTGCTTGAAGAGGAACGCGTCGTTGTCCGTCCCGATCATCTGTAGCATGTCCTCCATGAGGACAGTCGGCCTGCGTCCACCTCTGTCGCGCAGGTCCAGCAGCTGCCTGGCCCTTGCCTCGGGCAATGGCACGAAGGTCCTGATGAGGGTGGCTTTCAGCGCGTCGTATTTGCCAGTAGCGGGCGGCTGCTGCACCAGGCTCCGCACACACCGAGCTGTGCGGCTGTCGAGTCTCGCGATGACATTATGAAACTTAATGTCGTCCGCTGATACTCCACCAAGTAGGAAACGCGACTCCACGTGCTGGAACCATGAGTGCGGGTCATCGTGCCAAAACTCGGGAAGCCTAATCAGGCTTGTGCCCCTGCGGGCAATTCCCGGTGAATCCGGGTCTGAGCGGCTGTCTCCCGGTTCTTCCATGTCGATCACGAAGCTGTCTTCCAGCCTCAGCGTGCTCAGATTCATGTATAGGTCACCAGTGTAGGAGTCAAGAATTGACAAGACTGGGTGTCTTTCCAGTATTTTCTTTAATTCTCTCTCATCCTACGTCCTCTCTCTCAGTCAGAGTAAAAAGAGACAGAACGCAGTCACTCACATCCATTTATACACACCTCCAATACTACATCACATACAAAATCACACACTTCAGTTACATTCTCCCATTTGCATTATAAAACTCCAGAGTCCTTCTGTTCTCCTGTCTGACCCCAGATGGTCAGACGCAAGGGATCCTCTCCTTTCTCTCGAGCTGTAGGTGGTCCAGACATATTGTCCTCTTGAGGTGTGATGTCAATACACATTGCCAGCCTAAAGTCTCTCTAGGCTGAATTCAAGCATGCATCCATGTGAGTCACATACATTTACAATTATGGACGCCACAAAGACGTACAAAAAACACAAACACACTTACTGATGGCGTTCGGGTCCGGCATCGTCCAGAGAACGAATGAGAGGAGACGTGTTAGCAAAGGTGCGCCCAGAGCCGACATCACTTCAAGGACGCACGAAAACCACGGCGAACATGGAGTAACTAACGTTGTGAGAGTGCTGAAAATACTGGCAGACTAACAGCACAGATGACAATACTATGGACCAGCAGTGCATGACTAGCAAACAACCACTAATATGTACACGCACTGCTGGTGATGGTGTGATAAGATAAGATAAGCCTTTATTTGTCCCACAATGGGGAAATTCCAGGATTGCAACACTCAGAGCAATAATTAGGAAGATACGAAAAATAAAAATAAGAACAGTGAATATACATACGTACACATAAATATATAAATATATATACAAAGTGCGGAGCATTGTAGCTAGATGGAATAAACAGCATAGCAGTCTACTTAGTTATCCCACATACTGTAGTATGAATATGTACCCATACATATTGTCACCCTCCGTAGCGACTGATATGGTCCTAGTTGTATACTGGAGGGGACCATTTGTGTAAGTCTGCTGCATCCTTTGCATTCAATACTATTAGGTCGTCATGTTTTTTTGCTATCTCTGCGAGCAGCCCTACTTAGGTTATACAGTCTGACAGCCGTAGGTAGGAAGGACCTGCGAAACCTCTCGGTTGCGCACCTAGGATGATGTAGTCTACTGCTACATGAGTTCCTCAGTGCATTCAGTATGTCCTGCATAGGGTGGGACTCGGACTCCAGTAGAGATGACAGTTTAGCCACCATCCTTCTCTCTCCCATCTCCTCCACTGGGTCAAGGCGTTGCCCCAGGACAGAGCTAGCTTTCTTGATCAGTTTGTTCAGTCTCTTCCTATCGGCTGCTGTAATGCCATTGCCCCAGCAGACCACTCCAAAAGTGATGGCTGATGCCACCACCGTGTCGTAGAATGTCTTCAGCAGCACCCCTTGTACACCAAAAGACCTGAGCCTCCTCAGTAAGAACAGCCTGCGCTGTCCCTTCTTGTAGAGTGCGTCGGTATTGTGTGACCAGTCTAGTTTATTGTTCAGATGAACACCAAGGTACTTGTAGGATGTCACCATCTCAATGTCTGTTCCCTGTATGTTTACTGGTGCTGTGAGGGGTTGTCCTTGTCTGCGGTAGTCCACCACCAGCATTGATCTGGAGACAGTTCTGATGGCACCAGTCCACGAAGTCCTGGATGAGTCCTCTGTACTCAGCTTCATCTCTGTTGGAGATGACGCCGACAATCGCAGCGTCGTCAGAGAACTTCTGTAGATGGCAGTGTGTTGTGTGAGAAGTCCGCAGTATAAAGGGTGAACAGGAAGGGAGCCAAAACCGTTCCCTGGGGGGCCCCTGTGCTACCGATGATCGTGTCAGACACACAATCTCGGGTTCTCACAAACTGTGGCCGGTTAGTGAGGTAGTCTAGGATCCATGATGACAGGTGCTGGTCCATCCCTGCGCACAGCAGCTTGTCCTTCAGGATCATCGGTTAGATGGTGCTGAAAGCACTGGAGAAGTCAAAGAACATGATCCTCACTGCATTCTCGGGCTTCTCCAGGTGGGACAGAGAACGGTGAAGGAGGAAGATCACCGCATCCTCCACCCCAATGCCATGCTGGTAGGCGAACTGGAGTGGATCCATTGCTGGTCCCACCAGGGGGCAGAGGTGAGCAAGGAGCAGACTCTCCTGGGTCTTCATCATGTGAGACGTCAGGGCCACTGGTCTGTAGCTGTTCAGATCTTTGGGGTGGGAAGTCTTTGGTACAGGTACCACACAAGATGTTTTCCACAACTGTGGTACCCTCCCCAGCTTCAGGCTCAGGTTGAAGATGTGCTCCACAATCCCACACACAGCTGGTCTGCACAGGACTTGAGGAGCTTTGCGCTGATGCCCTCCGGTCCCGAGGCCTTCCTCGCCTTGATCTTCCCCAGCTCCATCCTCACCTGGGTCTTAGTGAGGGCCAGGTTGGGGGCTGTGTGCTAGGAGTGGGGGGGTGTTGGTGGAGTGGGGTGTGGACAGCAGGTCTCAATGACTTTAGAGGCAGCAGTGGTTGTTGTGCAGTCTGGGGGGAGGGCGGTTGGTCAAACCTATTAAAAAACAGGTTTAGATTGTTCGTCCACTCCCTGCCCCCCGTGGCCTGGGGGGAGGTATTCTGGAGCCCAGAGATGGTTTTAAGGTTTCTCCAGACCCCACTGATGTCACTGTGTTGCAGCTTGATGAGAAGCACCTGGGCGAGGACCGGGAAAAATGATCAGCGGGAGTTTGAATCAGCTGGTGATAATGATAGAGGGGACGTGGCCAGACCAGCGAGAGTCAGCACGCGATCACAGAAAGTAGGTCAAAGCTGCACGTAAATCCATTAATCCTCCTCCTCCTCGTGCGCTCCTCCTGCGTAAAAGCACACAAGAAGTGCCCGAGGAGGCTTATGACAGTTGGAGCTGAAGCATGTGATGTGGTCTTTCACGGCCTGCTGTTTATCTAAGCCTGTGACACAACGCGAAGGCATAGCCGTAAAATTAAAACAAGAAACCAGAGAAACTGTGAGCTACAAAGCTGCTGTCATTCTAGTTAACAACACCGGAGTCCGTTCTGTCGATTACGTCACTGGGGTGCCGCCCTTAATTCGGTGGGCTGCACCACAGTCCAGTCAGCGACTGCGGTTTTTTGATGATAACTTGTTTACGCAGGCGCTGTTGTAAATATTATATTGATCATAGACAATGACTTTTGAGTTTACACAACATGCTAAAAAATGTCAAAAACGTGTCATCAGCCCTTTAATCCTTTCCTCCATGTGCTGCGTAAAAGCGCACAGGGAATCATAACATTAACATAGTATTCATAGACCAAAAGTTGAAGTGCTTCTTTGACAGCGTTTATAACTTTCAAGTTCAAAAGTCAAAATGTTCCTGTTTACTACAAATGAAAGAACCCACTCAAAAAATCTGGGTGTGCAAATAATTTGTTTAACATTAGAACTGTACAACATGTTTATCAACATTTTTTTTCTATTTGTGCAGAGTACAACCATGGTAAAACAGACCACAGCCTTCTTGCTTCCTAACTGTTACTTCTTTTTCCATATGTATTTCTTGTCACTTCTTGCAGCCATGAGTAGATGTTTGTCTTTCAAAACACTGCAGTAGAACTCAGAACAGGACTCCGTAAAGTTGAGAGTAATCAAGAGCTCACTCTTGAGGAGATCTATAGAGCACCTGTTCCTGCTGTCACTCCATTTGTTGGCCATAATAGAAAAGATCCTTTCCACATATCCCGTGGATGCTGGGATACTTAGCACGTGGCTGATGATGGCTAACATGTTGGGCAGGTCAGCTTGAAAGGGAGCCATCCACCTGGCAGCCACATCTTTGGACTTCCATTCATCCTCTGCATCATCTCTGAGCCTCTTCAGAGTGGTTTTTGTAGTGGTGCATTCATCATATAGTTTGTCCATGTTCACCTTCTCAAAGAGGTTGAGCTTATCAATGAGCCTCTCAAAATCATTTAAGGCAAGCATGCTATGGTGCAGAAAGAAAGGCTGCAGGGAGAGCAGCCAGTTGTTCTCTGAAAAGTCAAACCATTTCTCAATGTATGAGATTGCTTCAACAAGAAATGCAGTGAAATCTGCTGTAGCCCTGTTTGCATCATGCTGCACGTGCCGTGCATAAAAGTAAACAAATTCAACCAACTACTGAGTACGAGAGCAACATGCAGTGTGCGGATGAGATGATGCTACATTAAAGGCACCTAGTAAATACAGGACAAACCGAGTCCTTTATTGATTCAATACAGGACGCATTATTTTAGTGTAAAAAACAGGACAATACGGTATTTTACAGGACGGGTGGCAATGGTCATGGTCCTCAGCCGGAAAAAGGTGGATTGTCCTCTCCGGGTTGGGGACAGGCTCCTGCCCCAAGTGGAGGAGTTTAAGTATCTTGGGGTCTTGTTCACGAGTGAGGGGAAAATGGAGCGAGAGATCGACAGACGGATTGGAGCAGCATCTGCAGTGATGCGGACGTTGTACCGGTCTGTTGTGGTGAAGAGGGAGCTTAGTTCTAAGGCAAAGCTGTCGATTTACCAGTCAATCTACGTTCCTACTCTCACCTATGGTCACGAGCTTTGGGTAATGACCGAAAGAACGAGATCGCGGATACATGCGGCTGAAATGAGCTTTCTCCGTAGGATTGCTGGACTCACCCTCAGAGATAGGGTGAGGAGCTCAGTCATCCGGGAGAGGCTCAGAGTAGAACCGCTGCTCCTCCACATTGAAAGGAGTCAGTTGAGGTGGTATGGGCATCTGATTAGGATGCCTCCTGGACGCCTCCCACTTGAGGTGTTTCAGGTACGTCCCACTGGGAGGAGACCCCGGGGCAGACCCAGGACTCGGTGGAGAGACTATGTCTCCCAGCTGGTCTGGGAACGCCTTGGTATCCCCTCTGAAGAGCTGGAGCAGGTGGCTGGGGAGAGGGAAGTCTGGGCTTCTCTGCTTGAACTGCTGCCTCCGCGACCTGGACCTCCGGAAAAGCGGTAGAAGATGGATGGATGGATGGATGGATGGGTGGCAACCCTAGGTGGGCGACGCAAGATGGCAGCCAGAGAAGACGTGAAATTTTATGGTTGAGGCAAAGTTTTCAGTTTTCATCCATCACCATTACTTTTCGTAAGTCAAGTACTTATTCTATCTGCACACTTAATCCTGGAAGAAAATACACTGCCAACTCTGTGCTTTTTACGGAAATGGTCAATCTCAACAGCAACAAGGCTTAGTGACATCTTGCTAACTCACTGAAGTCAACAAACTGCTGCCAACATGCCCTTGCCTGAGTAAGGTATCAAAGATAAAGAACCTCCCCATTAAGAACACTACAAGGCTTTCACCAGAAGGTGTCAAGGCTGTGCTGACTAATGCCCAGACTTGCTCTATACCCGCAGCCCACTCCATCTCTGACCATGCTTATAACAGCCCCAATGGCCACAGTCCCGTCCTCCAGCCCATGCCAAGTCTGACCCCAATACTCTGGTTAGACCAGGTGAAAAGAGACTGAAAGGTGACTTGACACTTGCTGAGTTACAAAACAAGTAACGAGCATGCTGACAACCTGGAGAACATGATTAAGCATAATACTGTCAGAATCAAATATCTTAAAAAACATCAGTTGACTGTATTTACCAAAACTGAAACCTTAACAACTGACATTAAGTCAACAAAATCCACAGAAGAAAAAAATGCCCTGAGGCTGTCAGAGGGGGAAATGAAAATTAATGAGGCAGAAGGGTACCAACAGATGAACCTGAAGCTCATGGCATCTCTGAAAGCAAAGACGAAAATATCAAAGCTAAAGTCATGGGTTTCTATTGCATTGCTGTTGGGGACCCTCACACAAAAATCACTGAAGCTGTTGACATCGTCCATTGCCTGGGTAGCTTCAACAACAAGCAGAAGATGAGACCAAGGGTGGCCATGATCCTTTTTTCCAACAAAACGTATTGGAGCTGGTGTGGAGAAAGGCAAAGGGCTGCAGCTTTCTCCAAGAGAACAGCCTGAAATTCACGGAGGATCTTACCACTGCTGACAGAGCACTACGAGCACAGCTCTGGCCTCTGATGGATGCTGCAAAAAAGAAGGGAAGTCTGTGTGATAATAGAGGGAAAAGAGGTTCAGCCATCACCGTCTTCTGCTGACACCCATCCTGTACCGATAATCCCCTCCAGTCCCTCCTAATATACTAAAGTGACATAACTTCTCAGTTTTTACATTCACTACTTGTAGCGTACAATTTTTATGCTCAGAATGGTTTAATGTTCTGAAGCTTGGGGTTTTTTCATTATAACATTAATTCTTGTATTGGATTTAAGAAGAGGGGTGAAAACTGTTCACTCTGTTTACTCTTTAGCGTCTTCATCAGGACCAGTTTCAGTCAGGTTCGGCGCAGGAGGGTCTCAGTGCCAGTGCTCAGGACATGGTAGAGGCTCAGGACATGGTAGAGGGGGGTACCAAGCATGGCGGCGAGGCACCTGCATCAGCGAGTGACACCAATGTGCTTGGTGTCAGTTTTTTTTTTCTCTGTGCCAGAGGACTAAGAGAAAAAGTTAAATGTAAAGCTTTATTTTTATCTGCAAAGCAGCAGAAATTTGATTTTCTTTTTTTATTTTATTTTCAAGAATCACATTCAACAGTAAATGACTTTTCATTCTGGAATTTATTTGATGCATTAGAATCCTGTTTTATTTATCGGTTAACCAAATACCCAAACTTAATTTTTTTCGTGGGTGGTGATTTCAACATCATCTTAGATGGTTTCTCTGACAGATGGCTTCTTCTGCCGCCAATCTGCAGATATTCATGTAAAAATTCAATTTGATAGACATATTGAGAGAACATAATCCTAATGTGGTGTAATAAAACTTGTACCTCCATGTCTCACAGAGAGTATTGGTTAGTTTCTGTCTGGCTAGACAAGAATAACATTTCTGTTAATAAAATAACCCCACTAACAGACCACAGGGCCATATCAATTCAAATCTGTTTCAAACCCGACTGTCTCTTTAGAGGCTCATATTGGAAACTGAATAACTAATTTTAAATCATGAGGTAGCAATCAAGAAAGTTCACAGACTAATAAAATGATTTTGGAATAAAGCCCTTTTTGATAATTGTTTTTGCAGAAATTGGGAGCGTTTTAAATTCACGATAAGCCAATTCTTAAGAGACTATATTGTATATGAATCTTGGAAAAAGGAAGAAACAGAAATAATGTCCAAAATAACAACTCTCTCTCTCTCTCTCTCTCTCTCTCTCTCTCTCTCTCTTTTAGGTTTCACCTGAAAATTTATCAGAAAATGATAAAGAATTATTCTACTGCAAAAGAAATTAAAGAAATATACAGAATGAAAACAGAGGGAGCTTTTATGACACCAAGGAGAAAATGGCTGGAAGAAGGGGAACAAAATACCACATATTCTTCCAATTAGAAAAGTGTAGGTGCTTTGCTTCTTTTGATCAGTGGATTCAAGCATTTAATATGCAGTGTATTCATTAGATTTTCAGAGATTTTGTTCATAAATTCTTTTCAGGGTTTCTTAATATTCCTCCTTTTACTCTTAAGGGGCAGCGCAAGCTGTTCCTCCTGAGGAGACTCAGGTCTTTTGGAGTGCAAGGGGCACTCCTGAAGACCTTCTACGATTTGGCAGTGGCATCAGCCATCACATTTGGAGTGGTCTGCTGGGGCAGCGGCATCACGGCAGCCGACAGGAAGAGACTGAACAGACTGATCAGAAAAGCTAGCTCTGTTCTGGAGTGACGCCTCGACCCAGTGGAAGAGATAGGAGAGATGAGGACGGTGGCTAAGCTGTCATCTCTGCTGGAGTCTAAGTCTCACCCCATGCAGGACACGCTGAATGCACTGAGGAGCTCATTTAGTGGCAGGCTGTGCCATCCTAGGTGCACGACGGAGAGGTTCCGCAGGTCCTTCCTACCTACAGCTGTCAGACTTTATAACCTAGCCAGGGCTGCTTGTAGAGGTCGTATTGAATGTACTAAATGTAACAACCTTGCACAATAAATCGTCCCTTCCAGTATACAAATAGGAAAATAACAATCATTACTGAAGGTGGCAACAACACTGTTGATTCAAATACGAAATATATTGTCTGGGTCCATATTCATATTCTGCAGGATAACTTAACAAACCGTAATGCTGTTTATTCCATCTAGCTGCAATGCTCCTGCATTGTGTATATATCTGTGTACATATGTATATTCATTTACTGCTTTGGCTAACCAGTTCTTATTATCTTATTAACTATTGCTCTGAGTGCTGCTATCCCTGTGCTGCTATAATCCTGAATTTCCCAATTGTGGGACTAATAAAGGCTTATCTAATCTTATCTTATCTTATGGGTACCATCCTTATAATCAGTCCCTGTCTTAAAGGTGCTCTTTCAGTATTGTATAATACAATTCTTACTCACCAGATCCCAACTTCTGAGGTTTTATGTAAAACCTGGTCTGTTGACCTTAATATAGAAATAGAGCCTGGGGTCTGGGAGCAGCTTGTGAAAAGGGTTCATTCATCTTCTATTTGTGCACATCATAGGGGTTACAATGTAAAGTCGTTCACAGAGTTCATTGGTATAAAAGTAAGTTGGTGCATATTTTTCCTGATATTGATTCGAATTGTGATAAATGCCACCTTGGTTCAGCCAATCTTAGTCATGTGTTCTGGCTTTGTCCCGCTTTAGCTCAGTTTTGGAACTCTGTTTTTAACTTCCTCTCAGGTATTACGTATCAACATACAACCCTCACCACTAGTTGGCCTCTTTGGTGTCGTGATCCTGGGCCATTCAGGCTTTGTGACCTTTCTTACATCGTGGGCAGGGCCAGCCACTGTGGCTAGTGATTTTCCAAAGTTATTAGCCACCCAGTCTTTTCACTAGTCTCAATTTTATGGCTGGAAAGTTACGTTTAATATGATCAAATTTGACTATTGCATGCTAAAATTTACTTGAACTAAATTTAAAACCTTTTTAAATGTAAATGACCGTTATACATACATAAAAAATAACAAGAGAAACACGGTCTGTTTGTCATGGTGTGTGCCCCTCCGGGGCAGAATTCAGGACCCAAACACTGGACATAAGTTTTACCGTTTTTATTGAGAGCTGGTCACCCAGACGCAGCTTGAGGGCTTAAAACAAAATAAACACAGCTCGGAAGCTGGAACAAAAAGCTAAGTCAAAAACACAGGCTAGGCTAGATACAGGACAAGACTCCAACATGAAGCATGTTGACAACACCGTATGACCAGGACACCAGACAGAACAAAGGTAGACACAGGTTTAAATAAGGCAAGGGGTAATCAATGAATACAGAACAGGTGAGGACGCTAATCAAGACTAGCAACTGACACATGGGTAGAACAGTGACGACACATATGGGAAAACAGGATGGGCAGGGTTGCACATACAATCACTAACAGGGGATGCATAGAAACATGAACAGAGGATCAGGGGAGACAAGACCAAGACAATCATAATGATAATAACAATAATTAACTGAGAGCCAGGCAGGGAACACACATGAGACCTGATGATTAAGACAATGAACAAAGGATAATACCACAAAACCCATGACAACCATAATACACATAATGACAGAACTAAAACCATAAAAATAATGATAATCAAAACCCAAAGCGAAGCAGGAGAAAATATTAAACAAAAACATAATACTGATAATACTAAGGACCAAAACAAAACACTGATAATCCTACAATAATAAACTCAAGGCGACGACGTGGGCTGGACCCATATTCCAAGACCAAAAACATAAACTTTAAACTCAGGCGAGGACATGGGTCCAACCCACAACTTGACATTGTTTATTTATGAACAGCAGTAAATAATGTAAAACAGTAGAGGAAAATATTTGTAATGTGAGAGTGAAGTAAAGGTAGATTTGGGGTGTGTCCCAATACTCATTTGCACTTCTACCGCTTCACCTATACCCATTTTGCCTACCCCTATGAATTGGGACACCCCTTCATGGCTACACTACATCATTAGTTGCTGATGGATTTAAGCTAACCTGTTTTCACCAGAAAAAAAAGAGAAAGAAAAAGAAAACTGATTAGAAAAAAGTCTCATCTTAAGCAGAAAAATGTCTCAAATTTACATGAACTATTCTAATCGGTAGAAAAGGTCAGAAATTTACTAGAAAGAAAGCTGTAAATTTACAGAGAAAAATTTGGCCCGCGGGCCACATGTTTGATATCCCCTGGACCAACCCATTAAAAATACATATATTTAGAGGGTAAACGACAACTTCTTGCTCTAAAAAATAATCATGTTTAACCACAGAGGTAGGAGCTAATTTGAGGGAGGAGGGGTACAGGGATTAGCTACTCACTGCTGGGAGAACAGGGATCAGGGCAGTTCTCCTGGCAATCTGATCACTGAGAGTGGAGACAGGTGTGTTCTGCTGGCTTCTGTCTGTTTGCCACTGTTTCTCCAGATTGGCTGCAAAATGAGCTCACCGTGGGCAGAGTCTGGCTCCACTCCATAGTTGGTACAGGAAAAGCCGCCACCCACCACAGCATTTCTTCCCACCAGGCTGAACAGGGGCAGAATGGGAGACCAATCCATAGAGTAGACTGTCCGCAGCTTCTTCAGACTCCGTCCACAGTAACAGTGGACCAATGATCACAAACTATGCAGATGTGCTTATGGGAGTTGTAGTTTTGTAGTCTCATATAGCAATAGGTTTATTATTTTAGATGCTGTTTGAGAAAATTACAACCTGCCAAAGTGGCTAGTGGAAGTGGCCGTCTTACCGGCCACTGCTGAAATCCACCGGCCATTGGCCAGTTGACCGGTGTTAATGTCAAGCCCTAGACGTTGGCCAGATGGGATATTTTCTTACACTGGAAGGGCCATCATATCCCATCTTATTCTCAGTGTATAAAGGACGTCCTTTATGCCACTGGAAAAAAATATTTACTTAGAGGCTCTGATTTCACTTTTTTCAAATCTGGTAACCTGTATTAGACTATGTCTGACATAACGCACGGCTCAGGAGACACACACGCAGGCTCAGAGTAGATTCAACAGCTTTATTCAACAACAAGGGTGTGTGACTGCGTGTCTGTGAGATGTGAATGTATTGGTGGTGGACGTCTGCTTCAGGCACGGGGGCAGGAAGCCGTGCAGCCGGGCACCCTATGGGAGAGAGCACAGGGAGAAGGGTAACGGGCACCAAACCAATACAGAAGGATAATGGGATATGCTGGCTTACTTGGTTGGGCAGGTGGCTGGCGTTGACAAGGGCGAGGCCCGGGAGACAGCGACCTGCAGCACCTGTGGCAGCAGCGAGGAAACGGCGAAGCAGAGGAGAAATCCACCGCCGGGAAATCCACCTGTGCACAGGGGAGAAGGCTGGAGAAGAAGGTAAGAGATTCTTACGTGAAGGTCTTGCTGGTAGAAGGGGGTTCCTTGCAGCAAGCAGGCCGACGGGATCAGACGGCTTCAGGCCGAAGCCCAGGGCAGAGGGGCTTATATCCCACGCCGCTGACGAGGTGCAGGTGTGCGCGCAGCTGGCGCCGCTGATGAGCGGCGAGTCATGACAGTACTCCCCCCTCTAGCAGCGCCTCCTGGCGATGGTCTTTCAGGGTGCGCTCGGTGAAACTCAGTGATGATGGAGGGATCCAACACAAACGAGGGACGCACCCATTGTCTCCATTCTGGACCATAGCCCTCCCAGTCCACCAAGTACTGCAGCCCGCGACCCCGGCGCTGGGAGTCCAAGATGGCGGAGACTGTCCAGGCCGGATGGCCACCTATCATCCGGGGCGCGGGCAGCACTGCAGGTGGAGGGCAAAGGGGATCAGACACCACCGGTTTCACCTTGGAGACGTGGAAGGTGGGATGGATGCGGAGGGAGGGGGGAATAGCCACACGCACAGCCACCAGGTTGATAATCTTGGTGATGGGGTATGGGCCCATGAAACGTTGTGCTAACTTCCTCCTCTCACCCTTTAAATTGACGTCCTGAGTGGACACCAAACTTGCTGGCCCCCTTGGTAAGCCAGTGCAGGTCTTCTGTGTCGGTCCGCCGTGGTCTTGTTGCGCTCCGCTGTGCGTAAAAGCGCATTGCACGCTGAGGGCCAGAAGGAGCGGCACCGCCTCAGATGTGCCTGGACTGAGGGGACAGCCAGCTCGCTCTCCAGCGCGGGGAACAAAGGTGGATCATAGCCCAGGGATGCTTTAAAGGGAGCCATCCCGGTGGCAGAAGAGCGAGCAGTGTTGTGGGCGTATTCCACCCAGGCGAGGTGTGAGCTCCAAGACATGGGCTTCGAAGCGGTGACGCAGCGGAGCGCAACCTCCAGCTCCTGGTTGGTCCGTTCACACTGCCCGTTGGATTGGGGGTGATGGCCGGAGGAGAGGCTTACTTTGGCTCCTAGGGCGTTACAGAAGCTCTTCCAAACGTCCGAGGCAAATTGGGGACCCCGATCAGAGACCACGTCAACCGGTATCCCGTGCAGCCTGACCACGTGCTGGATGAGAAGATCTGCTGTCTCCAAGGCGGAGGGGAGCCCCTGTAGTGGCACGAAATGGGCGGCCTTGGAGAAGTGGTCGACGATGGTCAGGATTGTGTCGAAGTTGTTGGAGACGGGGAGACTGGTGACAAAATCTAGGGCGATATGTGACCAGGGCCTGCCGGGGACGGGCAGGGGCTCGAGCAGACCCGCAGGGGGTGTGTTGCCAGACTTACTGGTGGCGCAGACGGGGCAGGCCCGTACGTAGTGGGCAGCATCCTTCCGCAGCCCCGGCCACCAGAAGGATCGTTGAAGCAGATCAGTCATCCGGGAAGACCCAGGGTGGCAGGAGAGTTTTGATGTGTGGAGCCAGTGGATTACCTCCCCCCGGACAGCCGATGGAACGAAGAGCCTCCCCTCCGGTCCGCCGCCAGGGTCCGGTTCCGATTCCTGCACCCTCCGGATCTTGCTTTCAATGTCCCAGGAGACAGCTCCCACGACGCACAACCTGGGCAGGATGGTATGAACTGCGTCTTCTGACGCCTCGGGGGCAAATTGCCTGGAGAGGGCGTCAGGTAGGCCATTCTTGGAGCCCGGCCTGAATGTGATGGTAAAGCGAAATCTGGCGAAGAACAAGGACCAGCGCGCCTGGCGGGCATTCAGGCGCTTGGCAGTTCTTAAATATTCCAAGTTCTTATGGTCAGTTAACACAACAAATGGCAGGGCGGCCCCCTCCAGCCAGTGGTGCCACTCCTGAAGCGCGAGCTTGATGGCGAGCAGCTCTCTATCCCCCACGTCATAATTCCATTCCGCCGGGGACAAGCGCTGAGAGAAAAAGGCGCTGGGCTGTTTGGCCCCATTGGCTGGCGATCGCTGGGACAACACCGCCCCCACCCCTGTATCCGAAGCGTCAACCTCCACGATGCACTGTAGGGAGGGATCGACCTGACTGAGGACCCGGGAGGAGGAGAACTCCGCCTTCAGCGCCTGGAAGGCCGCCGCGGCTTCTTCAGTCCACCTGAACGGGGTCTTAGGGGAGGTGAGGCGGGTCAGAGGGCCGACGATGGCTCCAAAGTTGGGAACAAAGCGGCGGTAAAAATTGGCAAACCCGATGAATTGCTGTACCTGTTTTCTGGAGGTTGGTGTGGGCCAATCTTCCACCGCTTTAATCTTTGCTGGGTCTGGGAGCACCTGGTCATGGGAGATGACAAAGCCCAGGAAAGATGTAGTCTTGGCGTAGAATTCGCACTTCTCAGCTTTCACATACAACCGGTTCTCCAGCAGCCTCTGGAGGACCCGCCTCACATGCACCCGGTGCTCGTCCCTGGATTTAGAGAAGATGAGAATATCATCCAGATAGACGAACACAAAAAGGCCGATGAGGTCCCGGAGGACGTCATTGATGAGGCGCTGAAAGATGGCAGGAGCGTTGGTCAACCCGAACGGCATTACCAGGTACTCAAAGTGGCCGTTCGGGGTACGGAAGGCTGTCTTCCACTCATCTCCTTCCTGGATCCGGACGAGGTGGTATGCGCTGCGGAGATCCAGCTTGGTGAACCAGGTCGCCCCCTGGAGGGAGTGGAAGGCGGTGTCCATCAGGGGCAGGGTGTAGCGGTCCTTCTCCGTGATGTCGTTGAGGGCGCGGTAATCAATGCAAGGGCGAAGAGAACTGTCCTTCTTAGCCACGAAGAAGAACCCTGCGCCTAATGGAGATGACGATGGGCGGATTATCCCAGCACTGAGTGACTCCTTCAGGTACGTGTTCATTGCCTCCTTCTCCGGCGCTGACAGACTGTAGAGATGTCCCGAGGGAAGAGGAGCCCCCTGGCGGATGTTTATGGTACAGTCATAGGGCCGGTGAGGAGGGAGAGACATCGCCTTGGTCTTGCTAAAGACTGCACCCAGGTCGTGGAACTCCGCGGGTACCATGGTTAGGTCCGGAGGTGCGGCATCCTTGGTAGTGGGAGGAGAGGATGAGGCGCAGGCAGCGGATTGGAGGCAGGTGCTCATGCAAAAAGAGCTCCAGGCGGACACCCTTCCGGTCTTCCAGTCCATGACGGGGTTGTGGAAGCGGAGCCACGGGTATCCAAGTATCACTGGGGAAACGGAGGATGGCAGGACATAGAGGGTAATGTCTTCCCGGTGGTTACCAGAGATGATGACTGAAACGGGGGCCGTCCGATGAGTCACTTTTCCAAGGGATACATGGGAGAGATTAACTAGGGCGAGAGGAGTTTCTAGGGGCTGGCAACGGATGCCCAATCGGGTTGCCAGGCTCTGAGAAATAAAGCTAACCTCCGCGCCTGAGTCCACCAGTGCATGTGTGAGATGCCCAGTGGAGTTATGACAGAAACGGATGGGCAGCGTCAATCGTGTGAGGGGAGTTAACCGGTTAGCGTCCACGAGGCCCCCTACAGTGACTCGCGGACCTCCCCGTTTGGCTTTTCCGGACAATGCTCCACCGTGTGTTGGCTACCCCCGCAATACATGGAGAGGCCCAACTCACGGCGGCGTTGTTTCTCCACCAGGGGGAGCTTTGTCCGGCCCGTCACCATCGGCTCCGACTCCTCGGAGGCCTCCGGCGGCGGTAATGCCAGGGGGCGAGCTTGGGACGGGCGCGACGAGGCGCCCCGCGAGCGAGAAGTAGACTTCCGCTCTGAGGCGCGCTCGCGCAGCCTGTTATCCAAGCTGATGGCAACGGAAATCAGCTCTGCGAGCATCTCCGGGATATCCCGACCGGCCAACTCATCCCTCAGACCGGAGTTTAGGCTGCGGAGGAAGATGCCGCAGAGGGAGCGTTCCTCCCAGCCAACTTCCTCCGCTGTTACCCGGAAGTCTATCGCGTAGTCCGCGGCCGATCGGCTCCCCTGTTGGAGGCTGAGGAGGCGATCGACCTGGACGCTGTCTTGACGCGAGTGATCAAAGACTTCCAGGAACTGGTTAACGAACTGGCCATACGTGAGGGTGACGTAACTGGGCTTCGCCATTACAGCATAATTCCAAGTAAGCGCTCGACCCTCCAGGAGATTCCCGATATAGCCAATTCGACTGTGGTCTGAGGGAAAGTCTCTGGGAACGCGGTGGAACACCGACTCACACTGCATTATGAATCTCCGCGCTCCACCGAGCTTACCAGTGAAGCGGGCGGGGGTTGGGATAGGTGTGAGTCGGGCCGGCGCACCCGGAGTTGGCTGAGCGGCTGCCGGAGCAGCGAGAGCTGCGCCACCCTGACGAGCCAGGGAGAACGGCTGTCGGGGGTCCAGGTGGTCTAACCGGTTAGTTATCTGGGTCAACTGATTAAGAATCACTTGTTGCTGATGAGCTATTAAATCCACCCAAGCCTCGAGGGTGGAAAAACGGCGTGTGAGCCCGCTGTCCGCCGAGCTGCTCTGCTGAAGCCGTACTGACATAACGCACAGCTCAGGAGACACACACGCAGGCTCAGAGTAGATTCAGCAGCTTTATTCAACAACAAGGGTGTGTGACTGCGTGTCTGTGAGATGTGAATGTATTGGTGGTGGACGTCTGCTTCAGGCACGGGGGCAGGAAGCTGTGCAGCCGGGCAACCCTATGGGAGAGAGCACAGGGAGAAGGGTAACGGGCACCAAACCAATACAGAAGGATAATGGGATATGCTGGCTTACTTGGTTGGGCAGGTGGCTGGCGTTGACAAGGGCGAGGCCCGGGAGACAGTGACCTGGAGCGCCTGTGGCAGCAGCGAGGAAACGGCGAAGCAGAGGAGAAGTCCGCCGCCGGGAAATCCACCTGTGCACAGGGGAGAAGGCTGGGGAGGAAGGTAAGAGATTCTTACGTGAAGGTCTTGCTGGTAGAAGGGGGTTCCTTGCAGCAAGCAGGCTGGCGGGATCAGACGGCTTCAGGCCGAAGCCCAGGGCAGAGGGGCTTATATCCCACGCCGCTGACGAGGTGCAGGTGTGCGCGCAGCTGGCGCCGCTGATGAGCGGCGAGTCATGACAATGTCAGGTCTCTTCAAATTGAATTTTAACACTGTGGTCAAGTGGCCCTTTTCCACTAGCACCTACTCAGCTCGACTCGCCATGACTCTACTCGCCCCAACACGGTTTTGGTCGTTTTCCATTACAGCTGAGTACCACCTCAAAGTGGGTGGGTTCATTAGAGCAAGGCGTCCCGTGACGTTGTTAACATGCTGTCGTTTTGCTGTCAAAAGTGAATACATAAGAGACAGCAAGAGCAAAATACAGGCAAAGCATGGAGTTAGTGTTGATGGCTAGCTAGCTAGCTAGCTAACTAGCTAGCTCATTGTCTGCATACAGGAGACAACGGCGAAATCCTTGTTTGTTCAAAAGTGAGCTTGCCACCACTGGGATAAATAACATAAAAGTGTGGAGGAAGAAAGCAGACAAGGCAACGAGCTGAACGACACACAAAATTTATTCCACCTCCAACATCAAGTACAGTAAAATCTCTCCCTGGGTCTCTCAGCACCTTCTCTTTATAACCTTTAATCCCGTGCCCTGAGACCCATGAAGCTCAACAACAATACAATTAGTGGAACAAAGACATGCATGGCACATTAACATCACATAGCACCAGACCCGCTTCTCACACCATCTCTTCCTCAGCAGCTCTGGTGTCTTCTGAACTCCCGGGGGGGGGGGGGGGTGCATAGTCCTTTCTGTCCCATCTGAGACCCCCCGGTACCACTTCCTCCTTGAGTCCATTGTACCCTCTTTCCCCCAGCTCCCTACTCTGGGTGGAAAATTCCACCACACAGTGCCTCCACAAAAGATGCTTAAAATCACAAAACACTCACCGTCCTCTATCACAGTTTCCAACAATGCCGTGGCCGATGTTTTCAACGATATCATGGCCGAGTAGAGGCCACTCTCCCTCCCGTTGCTCACCAATCAGTGCCTGTAATGGTTGAACAACTTCCAGCCTTTTCTGTTCAACCCACTTTGGCCGTCCTTGATGGTCCGGTATCAAGCTTTTACTGTCTGGTGGTACCCGTGACCATCAAGTTGGAGTAAAAGATAGATAAGTGAAAAGTATACCTCCTGGTATACTTTTCATTTCGGGTAGCTCCGTCTAGCTCCCTCTGGATTCTCTCGTCAGCCACCAAAGAAGAGTCTGCACCTCGTTCTTGGACCACAGTGTTGATTTGTGTGTAGTCATATATCTTGCTGATTATCACAGGAATAATAAAATTCACATTTGCCGTTGTTGAATTTGATTCTTGTGATTTTTCGGTGTGATACTTGTGGAGACGCCACTCTCATGACTCATCCAATGACATTACGCCCTGGCCAATCAGTGACCTGCAGTCTGTTGACATCACATTTTCAGCTCAACTCTTGGAACCCCGGCTGAGTAGGTACTAAAACCAGGTACTAGGTACCAATGGAAAACCCTACAAACCGAGTAGAGTCGAGGTGAGTCGGGCTGAGTAGGTGCTAGTGAAAAAAAGGCCATAGGTGGCTGCCCATGACATCCCACACCACGCGGCTAATTGTTTTGTCCTGCATAGAATATAGCATTATTAATTTTTGGACCTTATCTACCTCATTTTCATTTCTTTATTTTTTTTTAACTTATAGGTTTATGTGGATTTTTGTATGACTGACTAATGTTGACATCTATTTTTTTCTTTCTTTTTTTGGGGGGGGGGGGGGGGGTCTAGGAGCAAAGCAAATTCTATCCAAAAACCAAATATTGATTGAGATATTACTGAAGACCCTACTAAGTTATTTAATTGCTATTGTACATTTTATAGAAAGTTATATGACTCACAAAATAATATGCTAATCGCTAATAAATGTTTTACCTGCCTTAATAAAACACAATTAATAATCACAAAAAATACTCTGTGACATTCAAATAAGTCAAAAGGAAGTCCTGCTGACCACCCACCATCTAAAGCTGAACAATTCTCCTGTGGTAGACAGACTAACCTCAGAATTCTATATTACTTACTATATTACTGTAATTTCCCAGTTTTGGATCAAAAAAGTGCATCTATCTATCTATCTGTCTATCTACCTATCTATCTACTTTCACAGATCAGTTCACCCCCTTTCTCCATATTGTATATACAGAAATCATAGAAAACAAAGTTCTCCCTCCCATGTTATTTCAGGGACTCTTAACCCTTATCCCAAAGCCCAAAAAAGATCCCCCCAATCTTGACAGCTGGCGGCCAATCTGCCTTCTTAATAATGATTATAAAAAATATAAATATAAAATTCTCGCCCAAATCTTTGCAAAGAGAGTAAAAACTGTTCTGGAAAAAAAATCAAGCACAAGTTTGTTTTTCAAGCCTTAGAGAAGCTTGGATGTGGTCCATACTTTTGTGCTGCTATCAGAGCTGTACACTAACACAAATTATTCAGTCAAATTACATGTCAGCATCTCTCCTAGATTTAGTCTGAATCATGGAGTCAGACAGGGCTGTCCACTGTCACCATATCTGTTTCTGATCTGTGATCAGTTACTCTCTGATTATATTAAGCTTAGCTCATTAAAAGGCATCTCAATAGCTGAAAATGAGATCATAATTAGTCAGCTGGCTGACAATACAGCCTCATTTTAAAAGGATACTTTAAAGGTCTCAGTTGCAATTGATACAATTAAAACATTTTCTAACATGTCTGGACTCTGAGCATCAGTAAATGCAAGCTACTCGTTTCCTCTGTTTCTAATATTCCTGTGAAAGACACAGTCACCTACCTGGGAATTATTATTAACAAAAATCAAGACACTATAGACGCTCTTTGAATTTTAACCCCATCATAGAAAAGGTTAAGAAAAGATTTAATTCATGACTCCTTGCTAATCACACAATTATATACACAATGTGTAATAAGCTGCTGATTATATTGTTCATTGTATCTTCATATTGTAACTGACAAATGTGAAAAACTGTGTATTATATGTGTTATGTTCACAAACCTGGTGATAAACGAGGCTGACGAAGATATAGCACTGAACTTGGCTTTATCGATAACAGTGAACACACTACACATGAGGCACTGTAGCAGAGTCATCCAGGGCAAGAGGAAGCCCTCATGGCCGCTGCCCCCTAATATAGGGCGCAGGGGCATAAATCCCGGGGGGGATGCAGGGGTCATGCCCCCCCTCCATAAAGCTGTCCCCCCAAAAAATCACATTGTAAACACAAACATGTTTTATTTGAACAGTATAGTAATGTTTTTTGAAGGCACAATACAAGTGTTGTGACTTAAAAACACATTATTTGACATTTATAACTATTGAAAGATTAGGTGATGAGGCAGAGAGCGGTAAATAAGTGCACTGAAAGCTTAATGAATGAACGGTTAATAAGTTATTTATCAGACCATGTTTTCAACAGTCGCATACAGAACATGAAAAGCGATATTTCATCTCATTTGTCCAAAGTCTGCCGGTGTTATGCAGAGAATTGCAAGAATTGCTCACTTGCTGAGAATTACATCCCATCCGCCAAAACTATAAAATATACTGTAACACTACAGACAGGCTTGTAACCATTTGTGCAGTTTTAGAAGTACCCATTATACATTTTTAGAAGTAAAAATTGTTATTACCTCTTGAAAATTATCTTTAAGTTGTGTTTATTTGTGAGATGTTTTAATGTTTCAAAGAGGGTTAGAAATCATAGTGATCCAACTCCACGTTTTACAATCTTCAAAGTCGAGATTTTGCATTTATGCATTGTCGGTAAAAAGGGTAATCATTTTTTCAAAGTATTTTCAAAGTATATAGTTGTATTGACTTGACTTACACTAAACACCTGCTTGCAAAGATGGGATGCAATTCTCGGCAAGCGAGCAATTCTCGACATAACACCGGCATGTTTTACATAAACTCAAGTGATGCATTTTTGTCTATATTTGTTCATTTCTTCAATCATGAGTCTTTTTGCCTCCACAAAAATAAGTAATAATGGATGGATATTAACCATGATTACTGTAAATTAATCCACTGTGTCACTATGATTAATCAGATTAAAAAATGTTATTGACAACCCTAGTTTTAAGACATACTGAGATTTTGTTTTGTTGTTGCTTATTAATAAATACATATTTTTGAAGAATAGTTTGATGTAGTTTAGTTATTCATTAAGGTATTTCTTCTGGTTTTAGAACTTATTTTGAGCTTTAAATTCTTGTAAAGCTGCTGTGGTGGGGATCAGACCAGTGTTCATGGTGAGCCAAGACATTTTGTTAGATCATATATGGTGTAATTGACACCGACCACCCAGTACAACTTTTGGTATTGCTGGCTGATTGTGTAACGTGTAGACCGACTTAAAACACAACTGTCCCTGATCTATGAAAAGGAGGAGTTCAGGGGTTGCAGTGGTGCATTGGCTCTGTCAGGTTTTAATGGGCAATAACCCTCATGACACATTCACAGAGACTGTAAATCTCTTGAAGAGCCTTGTCACCATACCCATGACGATGTCAGAATCAGAGAGATGCTTGTCTACTTTGAAGAGAATAAAAATTTCCTTAGGAACACCATGGCACAAGATCGCCTCAATGCTCTGGCTATCATTTCCATAGAGAAAAAAAAACTCATACAGGAAAATCCAGACTTAAAAACTTGGGTCTTTGAGATTTCTGTCATTCAGAAAGACAGAAGAGCAAAGTTCATGTATAAATAACACTCACTCACTCACTCACTCACTCACTCACATAACTGTAAAGTAACTGTAAATATTTTAAGATTTTCAGTAGTTCTCTCTCTCTCTCTTTGTCTCTCTGAGTGGGCGTGGTCGTGAGTGCGAGCTGGAAGCGTGTGACAGCGTGAGTGAGTTGTCTCAAACTTTTCTCTATCTTTTTGTGTTTAAGGTGTTTTTTGTTAAATAATCTTAAGTTTTGTTGTTATCTGTAGCTGGGGTGGGGTAGGTGTTCTGGGAGGGGGGTTTCTACTGCCAGCTTCGCTGGTCAGCATGGTTTTGGAGCGAGGCTCCAGGTTTGAGAAGCTGACATGCCGACATGCTGTCAAACTGGTTCTGGCTGTCAGCTGCTCAGTGGAAAAATGTAGTCTGGCTGTGGGGGAGTTGGTCGACTATGAAAGTGTCAAGTCTGCTTCTAGAATGAATAATGCCGTGGTAGTTTTCCTGGACAGTGTTGAAAAAGTTAATCAGGTGGTGGAAAGCGGGGCTGTAATTAAAGACACACTGGTTCCTGTTCTGTCTCTGGTAAATCCTGCAAAAAGAATTGCAATATCCAATGTCCCACCGTTTTTAAAGAATGAGCTGTTGGAGAAGGAGCTGTCGAGATACAGGCAGCTTTTGTCCCCCATTAAACACATCCCTCTCAGTTGTAAGTCCCCGCATTTGAAGCATGTCATGTCTTTTAGACAACAGGTGCTCATGATTTTAAAGAACAGCGAGGAAAGCCTCAACCTTTTATTTAAGTACCGGATTGATGGCTTTGATTATACCATCCATGTCACCTCTGATAATATGAAGTGTTTTGGCATGCCTAATGGAGGGGCATTTGATTCGATCATGCCCTCAGGGAGTGGGGGGGGTGATTGCCCGGGGAAGGCCGCTGGTGCGGCCTTGCTGCTGGGTGGCGCGGCCGCGAGGCCGTCTGGCAATGGGGCTGCTTCGCCATCCTCCGAGGCTGCTGGCGTGGCCGTGCCATCGGGCGCTTCGGCCGAGGCTGCGGGGCTGTCCGGCGGCGGGGCGGCTTCACCGCCCTCTGCAGCCACCCTATCAGTCATAAATGGAACAACAACAAAAGTTAAAGTACATTGCAAGGCTAATGCACAGACCAACATTGTGGACAAGGGTGAGATCACCGAGAGGGGTCACGCTCAGGATCAGACAGATGAGCCAAATGAGGCGCAGGTAGACGGTGGGTCTATAAAGATGAATATAAAACCACAGCAGAGATCGAGTGGGAAAAAAAGAAGAGACAGCTACCAGGGTGGCTGACTCAGTGTTGGAGGATGAGGATGATATCGAGATAGATGAAAAGTTATCTAAAGTTTCAGTTAAACAGAAGAATTTGGAAAACAAATAGCAGAGGAGTAAAGTGAAAAGGGTTGTCAAAGAAAGTTCTGAGGTTCCTCTATCTCAACCAGATTCTTATGCTGGGTCTGAGATACAGAGCGATGGTGAAAGCAGCGATAATGTGACCAGTGGAGGTGGTTACCCCTTCACAAAAATACAGAAGTTTTTGCAGGACACTAAGGGATCCAGAATGGTTAAAGTTGAAAACTTTTTCCCTGACCTTAAACGTTTTGTTGACTCTGCTTGGGCCTACATGAAAAATAGGGGAGAGCTTGAGCAGGAAAGCTTCACTGATCAGGAGATCTACAGACTTAAAAAGCTTGTACTAAAAATTAAGAATCAAATTGCCCAAGATGATTAGTTTTTTATTGCTCATTCTTTCTTTTCTGTTTTTGTATTGGTTTTGCCCTTTTATACACGTGTAGTTTTAATTTTGGCACACTCAATATCAATGGAGCAAGAGAAATGTCCAAGCGAGCGTGTGTTTTTACTCTTGCAGAATGTAAGAAAATTAATGTTCTATTTGTTCAGGAAACTCATAGTTCTGAGAACAATGCTGCTGACTGGAGGAGGGAATTTCAAGGGGAAGTTATCCTCAGTCACAAAAATAGCAGCAGTGGTGGAGTGGGTATTTTTTTTCTTGAGATTTTATTCCGCTTTCTTATGACATTGATGAGATAATTGCAGGCCACATTTTAAAAGTTCAAGCTGTTTTTGAGAATGTGAAAGTTGTTTTTATAAATGTGTATGCTCCAACCATAGGCACAGAAAGACTGACCATATTTTAAATGACACAATCAAAAATTGCAGTAATGATGACTTTTTATTTGTAGGAGGTGATTTTAATTGTACAGAAAATCCTTTCATGGACAGGAATCACCCAGAGCCACATGCTGCATCCAAGAGAAGTTTAAAGGGTCTTATAGAAGCTCATGATCTGTGTGATGTTGGAGAAGTTTTTATGGTAAGGCTAGACAGTACATGTGGAGCCATAGCAAGGACAATATTCTGTCCTTAGCTAGATTAGATAGGGTTTACAGTTTCAAGCACCATTTTAGCATTTTTAGAAGTGCTTTTTCAGTCCCTGTTGGCTTTACAGATCACTCTCTGGTTCAGTATTGTGTTTTTATCAAGAATATAAAGTACAGTAGTGCATACTGGCATTTTAACACATGACTTTTATCGGATAATAGTTTTTATGTTTTTTGGAGTAATTTTAAATTAACAAAATCAAATTTTAGTTCTTTGCAGCAGTGGTGGGATGTAGGGAAGAGTCAAAATAAAGAATCTGTGCCTACAGTATACTCGCAATGTCTCTGGAGACTTGGCCAGGTCTGTCAGGGACCTGGAGAGAGAAGCAGTGGAGCTGCAGTCTTTGGTAGGCTCCACAGGAGAAAGAAGACATTTTGAGGCCCTCAATGGCAAAAAGTCTGTTTTAACTGACTTACTGGGCGTGGCACTAGGGGCGCTGTGGTACCCAGTAGGTTCCAAAACATCGCACTAATGGACGCTCCATCTTATTTTTTCTTTGGTTTGGAGAGGAAGAATGGTCAGAGGAGGATGATCCACTCTCTCAGCTCCGAAGACAGGCGGCTGATCCATGAGTCTGCAGAGATCCATCGCTTTGCAGCTGCTTTCTATAAAGATCTCTTTAAGAAAGAGTTTGTTGAGAAACTGCATGTGCTGAGTCATTTTTTGACAGACTTGCCGAAGGTGATGGCTAGTATGAATGCGGAGCTGGAGAGCGAGATCACTCTGCAAGAACTAGCAGTGGCTGTCCAATCTCTTCAGTGTGGAAAAGCCCCAGGGATAGACGGTCTACCATTGGAGTTCTACAAGACGTTTTGGTCTGAGATCTGTGAGGACTTGCTGGAAGTGCTGTTCGAAAGTCTGCAGAAGGGTCACCTGCCCCTAAGTTGTAGGAGAGCAGTCCTCACCCTCCTTCTCAAGAAAGGTGACTTGAAAGACATTAAAAACTGGCGTCCAGTGGCCCTCCTCTGTACTGACTACAAAATTCTCACCAAAATATTGACTAACAGACTGAAGAAGGTGATGGAGCAGGTCATACATGTAGACCAGACCTACTGTGTACCTGGTAGGTTGGTTCCAGACAACATTTTTTTTAATTCGTGATGTTTTGGACCTCTCCAGCTCATTGGCCAAGGAACTTAGTCTCATTTCAATAGACCAAGAAAAGGCATTTGACCGAGTTGAACATCCATACCTTTGGCAGACACTAGAAGCCTTTGGTTTCAGCTCAGGGTTCATCGCCAAGATCCAGGCCTTGTATAGAGACATTGAGAGTATTCTTAAGATTAATGGTGGTTTGAGTGCTCCTTTCAAAGTTGAGAGGGGTGTCCGACAGGGCTGCCCCCTCTCAGGTATGCTGTACTCTCTTGCCATCGAGCCCCTCCTTTGTAAACTAAGGCAAGGCCTCACTGGTTTTAAAGTCCCCAACTCTGACTCTGTTTTTAAAGTGTCTGCATATGCTGATGATGTCGTTGTCTTTACAAGAAATCAAAATGATGTAGACTACCTTTTAAGAACTGTTAATTTTTTTGGTGCGTGCTCCTTAGCGAGAGTGAATTGGGGTAAAAGTGAAGCTGTAATGATGGGGGGTAGACTACAAAAAATTGCCCTACCTGGTGGCCTTTTGTAGACACAAGGTGGTTTTAAATATCTTGGTGTGTTTTTAGGAAATCAGACTTTTACTGGGAAAAATTGGGAGTGTTTTTTGGAAAAAGTTGAAGGAAAATTAAAAAAATGGAAATGGATTTTTTCCAAACTTGTCCTTCAGAGGTCGTGTTTTAATCATTAACAACTTGATAACTTCAATGCTGTGGCATCGACTGTCTTGTTTGGACCCTCCAACCAATTTGCTGGCCAGAATACAATCTATAATTGTGAACTTTTTCTGGGACCATCTTCACTGGGTTCCACAGAGCATCCTGTTTTTACCTAGGGAAGAAGGTGGTCAAGGACTCATCCATCTGGCCAGCAGGGGGCCGTCTTTCACCTGCAGTTCATTCAGCGACTGCTGAGTGGCCCTCTCGACCTTGTGTGGAGACCTGTTGCCACAGCTGTCCTGGCTCACTGTGGGGGGCTGGGACTAGAGGAGTCATTGTTTTTAATGGACTTAAAGAACCAAAAACTCCCAGAACTTCCTCAGTTTTATCAAAGTGCTGTTAAAATCTGGGGGTAGGAAACCCACGCTGGGATAATCATCTCAGACTGGAAGGCATCTAGTCCCTCTGCAGGTAGAGCGTGGGGGGTAAACAGATGAGGACAATAGGTACTGAGATGGGAGAAGTTATGGTGATGCAGCAGGGGGGAGTAGCTGGGGGACAGTGGGGGGAGGATGTGTTGAATGTATTGTGATGCGAGATCTCATGCAGCAGGGGGAAGGAGTGGAGTGATATAAAAGTAGAGACCCTGGTGTATTGAGTTATTGCTTTTTCTGTGTTTGAATGAAGTTGAGAGAGTGAATAAAGTTCGTCTGCTGTGCAAGTCTGGTTTCTTTATTTGCACTCTCCACATGGGGACTTTTTAAAAAGAACTCTCTCCAGGCTTCCTTGTCACCTTTTTGGCTTTTAAAGGAACCACTTGTGTTTGGGACCCGTTTCGATGTGGGCAATGTTTTAAGACCTTCTGTTTTAAAAAAAAAAGTTCCTTTCTGCAAAGGTTACAACACTGGGACACTTGAGGCGCTTTTCCACTAGGGTCAGTACGGTATGGTTCAGTACAGTTCTGCACCCTTTGGTGAACTTATGGGCCTTTTCCATTAGCCCCGCTTAGCCCAACACGGCACCACTCAGCCCGCGTTTGAGCATTTTCCATTAGCCCCAGCACCGGTTAGCAGGCGCTATTTTCATACCTGATCGAGGGCAGGGTACAAGCGAGCCGAGATGGGCCGTGATGTGATGTCAACAGACTGGTCGCCGCTGATTGGTCAGGTCGTAACGTCACGAAAGCGACCTCTTCTGATGAATCTACACGACCGCCATTTGTAAAGTTGTTCAGCCAGTAAACACAGTGGGCAGCTTTACTACAGTATTTTCAGTATAAAGATGGCTTGTCGTAAGGGTATCCCCTGGTCAAACGAGGAGGTGCGGAGTTTTCTGTGTATATTAGCCGACGATCACATCCAGCGCGAGTTGGACGGAGCTACGCGAAATGAGAAAATATACCAGCAGGTCTCAGAGCACATGGCTTTACAAGGGCACATCCGTACTGCCAAACAGTGTCGGGAGAAACTGAAAAGAATGAAAAGCGATTACCGAGCAGTGAAGGACCACAACGCTCGAAGTGGAGCAAATCGGAAGGAGTGGAAGTGGTTCGAGCAGATGGACGCGATCTATGGACATAGGCCTGCTAGCAATGGCAGAGACATTGGGCTCGACACGGCCACAGTCACGCCATTGGAAACCGTGGATGGTGAGTGTTGTTTTGATATTGCGCGTCTTTTCGCAAATTTATCCTTTCGGTGGCAAGTTCACTGTTTTTAAGCAATAGGAAGGTTGTTAGATTATGGGTAATGGTTGTTACTGAGGATTGCTAGCCAGCTAATAGCTAGCTAGCTATCTATTGTTTTGCAGCCAACTGCTGATTCACGCTTGCTTTGTGTTAAGTATTCGCGCAAACAAAACGCTGAAGTATGCTTATTGTATTCTGGTTAAAGTTTTGTGTACATGTTGCACTTTGGTGATGAGGTTTACATTGCTTGCATTTTCTTTCTAGAATCACAGTTCATATCACAGGGGTCCACCTCAGTCGACATGGACACACCGGACTCTCCTGCGTCTCCCAGATCGCCAGAAGCTGAATCGACACCGATGTCAGCCACATCACCAGCTCCATCAGCATCTTGGGCATCACGTTCAAGTGCTGGTAAGGCACAATAACCACCCTTTTTTTTTTTGTTGAAACAGGTCTAGCGGACTCCAGGGTCAAAAATCTCAACTAGAAACAAGTTATGTACAAAATTGATTAATGTAATTTCCTATAGCTGCATATTAATGAATTTAAAATGTCTTTTTACATGTACAAAAAGGTGATTCTTGGGTCTTCACTTATCGGTGGGCCACAACCCGGTCCCATTTTTAGGTGTGGTGATGGAAGTACTGTTGTAACTCCTGTTTTAGAAAAATAGATAAAGCTCATGAACTGCCGTTGAAATCAACATGCTTCATTGAAATGCTTCACGTCAGCTGACTGTATTAACCCTTTCAGATTTCTGAGGCCACACTACAAGCAAATATTTTAAACATTACCCATCCATCCATCCATCTTCTTAATCTTAATCCTTTTTAGGTTGCAGGGGGGCTGCAGCCTATGACAGCACCCTGGGGGTTGCAAAATCTGCTCTACTGAGAGGCAGCAACATGACAGTTCAGCTAATATACAGCAATGAAGCATAATATAATAGTGACATCCCACCACTGGCTTTCACCAGTGTAATTCCATAATATATGTTGTGATCCAGCTTTAACAACCATGCCTTTCTGTCTTTCCATATAGGCAAGAGGAAAAGGGACAACTCCATCGCTGACCTTACATCAGCGATGGTCCAGATGCATGGTGATGAGATGCGGCTCTTGGAACGGCACCATGAGCAGCGCCAAGAACACCATCAGGAATACATGCAGCATTTGCGACAGGTGGCCGCAGATGTGCGGGCAGATGCGCGTGAAGCCCTGGAGCAGGACGTTGTCTTACGAAGGGAAGAGCTCGCAGAGATGGCTACATTCAACCGAGATTTCATGACCCAATTTGGCAGGCTTGTTGACGCACTTAGCAGTCGGCGTGTCTAACCATGTCTCCCCATGCCCAGTCTGTTTGTTTGTTTGTAAATTTTGCTTCTGTAATAAAATGGTAGTGTTTGCATCAAAAGTCTGGTTTGTCTGTTATGACACCGTATGAGAAAAGCCAATAATTACATACACATTCCATTCTCTGTTCACTCCACATGCTGCTGTTCATCAGGTCAGGTGTATAGCATTCTAATGGTAATTTAATTTTTAACAACACAACAAAACGTAATGTCTTGGTTGTCACGCCGCGCCATTCATCAGCGGCGCCACCTGCTCACGCACCTGCTACTCGTCAGCGGCGAAGGATAAAAGCCGCCTCGCCCTGAGCGTCGGCCTGAAGCCGTAGACTTCATTTTCCTTGCATGGACTTCTACCACACTCTCTTCAGCATCCTCTTTACCGGTAAGAAGTTCACTTACCTCATCTCTCCAGTCTGCTCCCCTGTGCACAGGTGGATTCCTCGGCGGCGGACAACCCCGTCCCTCGTCTCTCCTCGCTGCTGCACCGAGCCCTGCAGGTGGCTGTCTCCCGGGCTTCCATCCTTGAAGCGCCAGTCATCTGCCCAAACAAGTAAGCTTCTCTCCCTCGCCTATTCTCCTCCTGTGTTGGTGT
The DNA here is from genome assembly GCA_020510985.1 of Pholidichthys leucotaenia. NCBI lineage: Eukaryota > Metazoa > Chordata > Actinopteri > Cichliformes > Pholidichthyidae > Pholidichthys > Pholidichthys leucotaenia. The sequence continues at coordinate 208,747,713 of CM035839.1, forward strand.
GTGCTCATCACCCTGTGTCCAATTTCTCCCATAGGGTTGCCGGCTGAACGGTCTCCTGCCTCTGGGTCCGAAGCAGACGCCACCACCAACACATTAACATTCCGCAGACACGCACCCAAACATCCCTGTTGTTAATAAACAGTTTGAACTACTCTGAGCCTGTGTGTGTGCGTCTCCTGAGCCGAACGCTATGTCAGTACGGCTTCAGCAGAGCGGCTCGGCAGACGGCGGGCTCGCACACCGGTTTACCATCCTCGAGGCTCGGGTGGATCAGATTGTTTATCAGCAACAGGTGGTTCTTCATCAATTATTAGAACTGACTAACCGATTGAACCGCTTGGACCCCCAACAGCCGTTCCTCCCGACTCACCAGGGTGGCGCGGCTCCTGCTGTTCCAGCGGCCGTCCAGCCGGCTCCAGTGGCACCGGTTCGGCTCACGCCGATTCCGACCCCCGCCCGCTTTAGCGGTAAGCTCGGCGGAGCGCGGGGGTTTATTATGCAGTGTGAGTCCGTGTTCCACCGTGTGCCCGGAGATTTTCCCTCGGATCACAGCCGAATTGGTTACATAGGGAATCTTCTGGAGGGGCGTGCGTTAACTTGGACCTACGCCGTAATGGCGAGGCCCAGTTATGCCACCCTCACCTATGACCAATTCGTGAGGCGCTTTCTGGAGGTCTTTGACCACTCACAAACCGAAACGGTCCAGGTCGATCGGCTTCTCGCTCTCCAGCAGGGAAGCCGGTCGGCAGCGGACCACTCGGTCGACTTCCGGGTAGCGGCGGAGGAATTGGGCTGGGAGGAACGCTCCCTCTGTGGCCTGTTCCTCCGCAGCCTCAATAGTGATCTGAGGGATGAACTGGCTGGTCGGGATATCCCTGGGACGCTAGCGGAGCTGACATCCTTAGCGATAAGTTTGGATAACAGGCTGCGCGAGCGCTCCTCGGGGCGGAGGTCTTCTTCTTCTCGCCCTCGTGGAGCCTCGCCGCACCTGTTCCAAGCTCGCCCCCTGGCGGCGCCGCCAGCATCGCGCCCCGAGGAGTCGGAGCCGATGGTGACGGCCTGGACTAAACTTTCCCCTGTGGAGAAACAACGCCGCCGTGAGTTGGGCCTCTGCATGTATTGCGGAGGCGACCAACACACCGTGGAGCGTTGTCCACGGAAAGCCAGTCGGTGGGGTCCGCGAGTCACTGTTGGAAGCCTCGCGGATGTCAATCGGTTAGGATCACTTTCTCAATTGAAGCTGCCCATCCGTTTCTGCCATAACTCTACTGGGCACCTCACCCACGCACTGGTGGATTCGGGCGCAGAAGGCAGCTTCATTTCACAAAGCCTGGCAACCCGATTGGGCATCCGCTGCCAGGCACTCAACACTCCCCTCTCCCTGATCCACCTCTCCCGTGCCACCCTCGGGAGAGTGACACATCAAACTGTTCCCCTACCGGTCATCATCTCGGGAAACCACCGGGAGGAGATGACCTTTTACGTCCTTCCCAACTCTGTGTCGCCCGTCATCCTGGGGTATCCCTGGCTCCGCCTTCACAATCCGGTCCTGGATTGGAAATCAGCTGGGATCTCGGCATGGAGTACGTTCTGTATGGGCACCTGCCTTCAGTCCGCTGCCTGCTCTCCGTCCGCTCCTCCCCCTGCGACGGACGCTGCACCCCCGGACCTGTCTCTGGTGCCCCCAGAATTTCACGACCTGGGCATGGTGTTCAGCAAAGCGAAAGCTATGTCTCTTCCCCCTCATCGGCCCTATGACTGCGCCATCAACCTCCGCCAGGGGGCTCCCTTACCTTCTGGTCGCCTTTACAGCCTGTCTGCGCCGGAGAAGGAGACGATGAACGCCTACCTGAAGGAATCATTAAGTGCTGGGATTATCCGCCCATCATCGTCACCCGTGGGGGCAGGGTTCTTCTTCGTGGGGAAAAAGGATGGGTCCCTCCGCCCTTGTATCGACTACCGGGCCCTCAACAATATCACGGAGAGGGACCGTTACACCCTGCCTCTCATGGACACTGCTTTCCACTCCCTCCAGGGGGCGACCTGGTTCACCAAGCTGGACCTACGCAGCGCTTACCACCTCGTCCGGATCCGGGAGGGAGATGAGTGGAAAACGGCCTTCCGTACCCCGAACGGCCACTTTGAATATCTGGTGATGCCGTTCGGGTTGACCAACGCTCCTGCAGTCTTCCAGCGCCTCATTAATGACGTCCTCCGGGACTTCATTGGCCTTTTCGTGTTCGTCTACCTGGACGATATCCTCATCTTCTCCAAGTCCAGGGATGAGCACCAGGTCCACGTGAGGCGGGTCCTCCAAAGGCTGCTGGAGAACCGTCTGTACGTTAAGGCGGAAAAGTGTGAATTTTACGCCAGGAGTACGTCCTTCCTGGGGTTCATCATCGCCCACGATAAGGTGCTCCCCGACCCAGAGAAGGTAAAGGCGGTGGTGGAATGGCCTACACCTGCATCCCGGAAGCAGGTGCAGCAATTTGTTGGCTTCGCCAATTTCTACCGCCGCTTTGTTCCCAACTTCAGTGCCATCGTGGGACCACTGACCCGCCTCACGTCCCCGAAGGTCCCGTTCCGGTGGACCGAAGAGGTCGCTGCCGCCTTTGAGGCGCTGAAGGCGGAATTCTCCTCCTCCCGGGTCCTTCGCCAGGTCGACCCCGCGCTGCAGTGCATAGTAGAGGTAGACGCCTCGGACACGGGAGTGGGAGCAGTGCTGTCCCAGCGGTCACCGGACGATGGCGCCAAGCGACCGTGCGCCTTCTTCTCCCGGCGCTTGTCCCCGGCGGAGAGAAACTATGATGTGGGGGACAGAGAGCTCTTGGCCATCAAGCTCGCCCTGCAGGAGTGGCGCCACTGGTTGGAGGGGGCAAGCCTGCCGTTTGTGGTCCTCACGGACCACAAGAACCTGGAATACTTACGGTCTGCCAAGCGCCTGAACGCCCGCCAGGCGCGCTGGTCCCTGTTCTTCGCCAGGTTCCAATTTTCCATCACCTTCAGGCCTGGCTCTAAGAACGTCCTGCCTGACGCCCTCTCCAGGCAGTTCGCCCCCGTGGAGTCGGAGGAGGCGCCCCACTCCATCCTGCCCAGGTCGTGCGTCGTGGGAGCCATCTCGTGGGACATTGAGAGCAAGATCCGGAAGGCACAGGAGGTGGAACCTGACCCTGGCGGCGGACCGGAGGGGAGGCTGTTCGTGCCATCCGCGGTCCGAGGAGAGGTCATCCACTGGCTCCACACCTCCAAGCTCACCTGTCACCCTGGCACCTCCCGGATGATAGATCTCCTCCAACGGTCCTTTTGGTGGCCAGGCCTGCGGAGGGATGCAGCCCGCTACGCCCGGGCTTGCCCAATCTGTGCCACCTGCAAGTCGGGAAATGCCCCTCCAGCGGGTCTGCTCCAGCCCCTGCCCGTCCCTGGCAGGCCCTGGTCGCACATCGCTCTGGATTTCGTCACCGGACTCCCCATCTCCAATTCCTATGACACCATCCTGACCATCGTGGACCGCTTCTCCAAGGCCGTGCACTTCGTCCCCCTGCGAGGCCTCCCTACTGCCCTGGAGACGGCGGACCTCCTCGTCCAACACGTGGTCAGGCTGCATGGGATTCCGGTGGACGTGGTCTCGGACCGGGGCCCCCAGTTTTCATCTGAGGTTTGGAGGTCTTTCTGCAACGCCATCGGAGCCAAGGTGAGCCTCTCCTCTGGCCATCACCCCCAATCCAACGGGCAGTGTGAGAGGACCAACCAGGAGCTGGAGGCTGCGCTCCGCTGTGTGTCCAGGTCCAAACCCGCGTCCTGGAGCAACCATCTTGCCTGGGTTGAATATGCCCACAACACCGCTCGCTCTTCTGCTACAGGGATGTCCCCCTTCAAAGCGTCCCTGGGTTACGACCCCCCGCTGTTTCCGGAGCAGGAGAGTGAGGTCACTGTCCCGTCAGTTAGGGCCCATCTCAGGCAGTTCCGCTCCACCTGGGCTGCCGCGCGCCATGCGCTATTGCGCACAGCGGAGCGCAACAGGACTGTGGCGGACCGGCGTAGGAGACCTGCCCCGGCGTACAGAGTTGGGCAGCTTGTTTACATTTCCACCCAGGACGTCACTCTAAAGGGCGAGAGGAGAAAGCTGGCACAGCGCTTCATGGGTCCCTACCCCATCACCCGGATCATCAACCCGGTGGCTGTGCGCGTGGCTATTCCCCCCTCCCTCCGCATTCATCCTACTTTCCACGTGTCGAAGGTGAAACTGGCGGTTACTGACCCCCTTTGCCCTCCTCCTGCAGCACAACCCGCGCCCCGGATGATTGGTGGCCATCCGGCCTGGTCCGCCTCCTCCATCCTGGACTCCCGGCGCCGGGGTCGTGGGTTGCAATACTTGGTGGACTGGGAGGGCTATGGGCCCGAGCATCGACAGTGGGTGCCCCCGTCGTTTGTGTTGGACCCATCGCTCATCGCGGACTTCCACCGAGCGCACCCGGATAAGCCATCGCCAGGAGGCGCTGCTAGAGGGGGGAGTACTGTCACGCCGCGCCATTCATCAGCGGCGCCACCTGCTCACGCACCTGCTACTCGTCAGCGGCGAAGGATAAAAGCCGCCTCGCCCTGAGCGTCGGCCTGAAGCCGTAGACTTCATTTTCCTTGCATGGACTTCTACCACACTCTCTTCAGCATCCTCTTTACCGGTAAGAAGTTCACTTACCTCATCTCTCCAGTCTGCTCCCCTGTGCACAGGTGGATTCCTCGGCGGCGGACAACCCCGTCCCTCGTCTCTCCTCGCTGCTGCACCGAGCCCTGCAGGTGGCTGTCTCCCGGGCTTCCATCCTTGAAGCGCCAGTCATCTGCCCAAACAAGTAAGCTTCTCTCCCTCGCCTATTCTCCTCCTGTGTTGGTGTGTGCTCATCACCCTGTGTCCAATTTCTCCCATAGGGTTGCCGGCTGAACGGTCTCCTGCCTCTGGGTCCGAAGCAGACGCCACCACCAACACATTAACATTCCGCAGACACGCACCCAAACATCCCTGTTGTTAATAAACAGTTTGAACTACTCTGAGCCTGTGTGTGTGCGTCTCCTGAGCCGAACGCTATGTCATTGGTAGGTTTTTTATTTGTTTTTTTTTAAATTTTAGACAAATTTGCACTGCTGAATCCATTTCTCTCGATTGGGTACAGTTTTTATGTTACAAGCAGTTGTACAGGTGTACTTTAACTTCTACAGTAGACACTGATAAAGGTAAGTACATGTAAATTGAATGTTGCATCACCATTCAAAATTTAATAAATTAAGAAGGAATCTAGCAAAAAGTTGCCACTAATAACAGTAGACACATCGGAGAAGGATACACAACTGTGTTTTTGTTGCACACAACTGTTGTTACCAACAAGTTGTGCAAAATTTATATTAGCTTTTCAAAAATATTAAAAATCATTTTGTAAGTAAAAGTGGGATACCATTACATGGGAATATGACATGTATCACCACATGATTTATAGTTCAATTTGCATTTCCACCAAAGCCAAAGTGGCTTGTCTAGCTGCATTTTTTGAACATGGCCTGTGCGGTGTTTCTGCATGTAATTCACAGTACCACAACTGTGGTTACCAACAAGTTTTGCAAAATTTATATTAGCTTTTCAAAAATATTAAAAATCATTTTGTAAGTAAAAGTGGGATACCATTACATGGGAATATGACATGTATCACCACGTGATTTATAGTTCAATTTGCATTTCCACCAAAGCCAAAGTGGCTGGTCTAGCTGCATTTTTTGAACATGGCCTGTGTGGTGTTTCTGCATGTAATTCACAGTACCACAACTGTGGTTACCAACAAGTTTTGCAAAATTTATATTAGCTTTTCAAAAATATTAAATATCATTTTGTAAGTATAAGTGGGATACCATTACATGGGAATATGACATGTATCACCACATGATTTATAGTTCAATTTGCATTTCCACCAAAGCCAAAGTGGCTTGTCGAGCTGCATTTTTTGAACATAGTTATGAACAACAGAGGACAGGTAGATGGAAAATGCACAACATTTTATTTACAAAACACAGATGTTTTACATATGTATGCACATAAATATGGATGAAATTAAATTTCTACCTATTGCTACACAAGTACTGCATCACAGCATCTCGTATATCGCCACCCTGCTCCTCTGCTCCCTGGGTCGCTGCCACCACTGGTTCATCTACTGCATCATCCAGTGTAGTGTCAAACGTCTCTCCATGACTCTCACACAGATTATGCAGAGCACAACAAGCCAGCACCATAGATTTCACCAGTTTCATGTCACAGTCATTCAGTTTCAGAAGGCAGCGCCACCTTCCCTTTAGCCTGCCAAAAGCATTTTCCACAACCACACATACTCGACTGATGGTCTGGTTGAACGTGTGTTGTTCTTCAGTCAGTCGTCCGGTGTCATGGAATGCTTTCAACAGCCAGTTTTGCAGTGGATATGCAGAGTCTCCGAGGATGTAGTAGCCCACACGTACCACACCAATGTTCCTGATGTGAGGTGGGAAGAGGTTTCCCCGACTGGCTAAATCCCACAGTGTAGACAGTCTCAGCACCCTAGCATCATGCATGCTCCCTGGCAGCCCAGCAAACACATTCCAGAACAACCCCTTTCCATCAACAACACCTTGAAGGATTATGGAGTGCCAGCCTTTACGATTAAAGTAGTCGGTGTGAAATTGTTGTGGTGCTATGATGGGTATGTGGGAGCCATCGATAGCACCAACACACAATGGAAGCCCCCACCGATTCTCCATGTAGGCTGACATTTCCGTGAACCTCCCTTCATCAGGAAAACGAAGTTGTTCGGGAACCAGCAATGACTCTGCTGCTGCACAAAAATCCTGCACACACCTGCACACCGTTGTGATGCTGACCCCAAACAGATGGCCAATAGTGCGGTACTCTGAACCGGTAGCAAGCTTCCACAGTGCAATGGCCACTCTCTTCCTCACAAGCACACATAGGCGGAATGTTGTATCTTGACGCTCCAGGCGTGGACGCAATTTGTGCCACAGGTAGGTAAAAGTCTCCTCGGACATCCGGAAGTTCTGCAACCACTCCGTGTTTGAGAAGCCGGGAACAATATCCTCCCACCACTGCGAGGCACGGTTTACTGTCCACACCAACGGTCTGCAGCGATTATTTTGCAACGAAGCAGCCAACTGAAACACACACACACAGCATACATAATGTAATGCATCTAATACCAATGACCTGGTGACATAAAAATGCTGTACATAAAACTGACATTGTGGCTCATGTATTTTTGCCTACATATGTATGAGTATAAAGTGAGATGCTTAGGATTGCATATGTGGATTGACCTCACGTCTTAGGATGGGACAATATGTCTGGACCGCCTGTGGATAACGGCAAGAGGACGAAGGTATCGTGGTAAGGAGCTGAAAGGACTTCCTGACCTCCTGGGGCCAGGCGGAGGACTAAAGGACTCGGAGGGAGAGTTATTGTCAATGCGGGGTTTTGACAGAGATGTGTGATTCTTCCTTTGATGCTGATGTATAAATGTGGGGGTTCTGATGCAGCTCTCTCTCTTCTGTTCTTGAGAGATCGCTGGGGATGTAAAAGCTGCATTAAAACCTGAATTGAGAAATAATTCAGCCTTGTTATTTCACGCTCCCCACATTGGTGACCAGAGACGTGAGAATGCCTAGAAGCGAGTCCCCCGATCCAGACTCATCGGAGTCTGCCTGAGCGAGCGCCGTCTCCATAAAGCTACCAGAATTCTGGCAGGACAACCCGGACTCGTGGTTCCTCCAGGCCGAGGCACAGTTCGCACTCGGGGGAATAACGGCAGATGACATGAAGTTCTACCACGTCATCGCAAAGCTCGACAACCGCACAGCTCGGTGCGTGCGGAGCCTGGTGCAGCAACCGCCCGCTGATGACAAATACGGCAAGCTGAAAACTGCCCTCATCCAATGCTTTATGCCCTCAGCCGAAGAGAGGGCTAGGAGACTCCTGGCTATGCACGACCGGGGCGGACGCAGGCCAGTCGACCTTATGGAGGATATGCTGCGGCTGAGGGACTCAGACAACGACAATTTCTTGTTTAAGCATATCTTCCTGAGAAACCTCCCAGTGCAGATGAGAGGGACCCTGTCCAGCATGCGTTGTGTGACCCAGCGGGACTTCCGCGCGCTGGCCTGGGAGGCACAGCGGCTCCTCGACTCCTGCGGTGAGCAGACGGCTACAGCAGCAGTGGCAGACCTCGGTGCGGCATCCGGGAGCAGCGAGTGGCCAGAGACAGCAGAACCGACCCCACCAACAATGGCAGCGGCGCATTCCCGACGCAGCGGGGGAGATGGCCTCTGCTTTTATCATCGGCGTTTCGCAGAGAAGGCGCACAGATGTGTGCCACAGTGCAACTTCAAGAGCTCGGGAAACTCCAAGACCGGGAGTCGTTAGCAGCCTCGGCTCTCGGAGAACGGAATAAGCTGCTCTACATCACAGATGCGAGTTCCGGGCGACACTTCCTCGTGGACACCGGGGCCCAAGTGAGTTTCATCACCCCGACCTATGCTGACCGGCTGGCAGGCCCCCGGGGTAACGGGGCAATGGCGGCGAACAGCTCGAGCATCGACACCTTTGGAGAGAGGACTCTGTTTCTGTCCTTACACGGCCGCACTTATGAATGGACTTTTATTATTGCGGCGGTGTGTTTCAATATGTTAGGTGCTGATTTTCTGTGCTCACATGGTTTGCTAGTTGATCTTGCCAATAGGCAGCTGGTAAATGCACTCTCTTTTTATTCTATTCCTTGTGCAGCTCGAGTGTCCCCGCCACCAGTGCAGACCAACGTCGCCACAGCAGGCGGTAAGTTTAACACACTCCTCACCCAATTTCCAGCACTCACAGTCCCCACATTTTCGGCGACAGTTGCGAAACACGGGGTGGAGCATTTTATCACTACAGCTGGCCCCCCCGTCTTCGCGAAAGCTCGGCGCTTGGATGCCGCTAAGCTCTCCATAGCGCGCGAGGAGTTCGCCAGCCTGGAAAAGCTGGGCATTATTCGCCATTCGAAGAGCCCATGGGCCTCGCCGCTGCATATGGTCCCTAAAGCTGACGGCTCCTGGAGACCTTGCGGCGATTACCGCAGACTAAACGACGCCACAGCGCATGACCGCTACCCAATCCCACACATTCAGGATTTTTCGGTGCATCTAGCGGGGACGCGCATTTTTTCTAAAATAGACCTGGTTCGCGGCTGCCATCAAGTCCCAGTCTGGCCTGAGGACATTCCTAAAACAGCAGTAATAACCCCTTTTGGACTTTTTGAGTTTTTGCGCATGCCGTTTGGTCTTAAAGGTGCTGCACAAACATTCCAACGCATGATGGATGCCGTGTTACGTGATCTCCCTTTTGTGTTCGTCTACCTCAACGACATTTTAGTTGCCAGTACTTCCGAGGAGGAACACGAAAAACACCTCACTGCAGTTTTTCGGAGGTTGGGAGAGCACGGGTTAATAATTAATCCAGCCAAGTGCCAGTTTGGCGTGGCGCAGATCGATTTTTTGGGGAATCGCGTTTCCCCAGAAGGGGCATTTCCGCTACCGGACAAGGTGCGCGCAGTGGCAGATCTTCCCCGACCACAAACGGTCAAATCATTACAGGAATTTTTAGGAATGGTGAATTTTTATAACCGTTTCCTACCCCACGCAGCGCAGCTCATGCAACCGTTATATGCCGCGCTTAAAAAGCAAAAACCCTCCAATACGATCGAGTGGTCCTCGGAGCAGAAGCGCGCATTCGCGGAGGTTAAAAAAGCCCTTGCCGACGCTACGCTCCTAGCTCACCCAGACCCAACGGCCCGCATAGCGCTCACCACTGACGCATCAGATTTGGCCATAGGGGCGGTTGTGGAACAGCAGGTTGCCGGGGTTTGGCAGCCGCTGGCATTTTTCAGCAGATCCTTGCACGGGGCCGAGCTGAAATACAGCACGTTTGACAGGGAGCTGTTAGCGCTCCACTTAGCCATTCGCCATTTCCAGTTCTGGCTAGAAGGTTGGCGTTTCACCGCGTTTGTCGACCACAAGCCGCTCACTTTTGCGATGGCCAAAATTTCAGAACCTTGGTCGGGCCGGCAGCAGAGGCAGCTGGCCGCAATTTCGGAATTTACTACTGATATTCAGCACGTAGCGTGTAAACTCAATGTAGTGGCAGACTGCCTCTCTCACGCGGTGACAGCACTAGTCCGCGTGGTGGTAGATTATACTACCACAGCCACAGGGCAAGATAGTAGCGCGGAAGCGCACGCGGCCCCAGTTCACGTGGGGATCGATTATGCAGCCATGGCGGCGGAACAGAGTAGAGATGCGGACGTGTGCGCGCTCCAGTCTGGACCAACAGGGTTAAGGCTGGAGAGTAGGAGTTTGCAAACCGGTATGCCCCCTCTAATCTGTGATATCTCTACTGGGCGACCGCGCCCGGTGGTACCGGCCACTTGGCGCCGCCGCGTTTTTGACTCGGTTCACTCCCTGGCACACCCAGGGGTGCGCGCTTCGGTGAAAATGGTAGCGGAGAAGTTTGTTTGGCCGAGCCTGCGCAAGCACGTGAAAGAGTGGGCAAGAACCTGCATGGCTTGCCAATGGGCCAAAATTCACAAGCACACAAAAACCCCCTTTGAACCGTTCCACATCCCGGCCAAGAGGTTCGATCATGTGCATGTCGACCTCGTGGGCCCCCTACCGTCGTCGCAGGGGTTCACACATCTTTTGACAATGGTGGACCGAACCACACGCTGGCCGGAAGTGGTCCCACTAGCATCGACCACGGCTGCAGAGGTGGCTCGCGCATTTTTGACGGCCTGGGTAGCGCGTTTCGGGGTCCCGTCGGATATTACGTCCAACAGAGGGCCTCAATTTGTCTCTGAGCTTTGGTCAGCGATGGCCAGCAGCTTAGGGGTGACAATTCACCGCACTACCGCGTATCACCCCCAGGCTAATGGTTTATGCGAGCATTTTCATAGGTCTTTGAAGGCAGCCCTCAGAGCGTCGCTTACGGATGCAGATTGGGTAAACAAACTACCATGGGTTTTATTGGGGTTGCATGCTGCGCCCAAAGAGGATTTAAATGCCTCCCCAGTGGAGTTAGTTTTCGCACAACCTCTCAGGCTGCCCGGTGAGTTTCTACCAGAGCATCCGGAGCCCGGGCGTCCCCTGGCTCTGGGGCCACTGAGTGGCACGGGAGCAGACATGCTCCCGGGCCCCGTTCATCACACTTTTCCGCATGTTTTTGTTCCCAAAGCTTTAAAAAATGCCGAGTTTGTTTTTGTCAGGCACGAGGCTTCATGATCAGGCCTCCGCCCGCCATATGATGGTCCAGTTAGAGTGCTGGAAACGGGTGATAAGCATTTTGTGCTAGATTTGGGGGACAGAAGGGAAACGATTAGTATTGACAGACTAAAACCTGCTTTTGTGATGAACCACGAGTCTGTACGGGTAGCGAGGGCTCCTTGAAGTGGCAGACCCCCCAGGGAACAGGTCCTGGAGCCCCCGCAGGGATCAAATAACCATTCTCTTCCTCAGTTGGCAGATTCTTTGCAGGACGGCGCCGCAGGGACGGCGAGGCCTGCTTACAGCAGATTTGGAAAACGTTTGAAGGCCAGACGGCGTACTGACTGATGTGCGATTTGATCATGTTGTGTAAATCATGCTGTTGATGTTGTCATATTTTGTGAACTATGAGATATTGTCCATTCTTTGACGTTTGGGGGGGGGGTTATGTGGCTCATGTATTTTTGCCTACATATGTATGAGTATAAAGTGAGATGCTTAGGATTGCATATGTGGATTGACCTCACGTCTTAGGATGGGACAATACCTCTGGACCGCCTGTGGATAACGGCAAGAGGATGGCGGTACCGTGGTAAATTGCTGAAAGGACTTCCTGACCTCCTGGGGCCAGGTGGAGGACTAAAGGACTCGGGGGGAGAGTTATTGTCTATGCGGGGTTTTGACAGAGATGTGTGATTCTTCCTTTGATGCTGATGTATAAATGTGGGGATTCTGATGCAGCTCTCTCTCTTCTGTTCTTGAGAGATCGCTGGGGATGTGAAAGCTACATTAAAACCTGAACTGAGAAATAATCCAGCCTCGTTATTTCACGCTCCCCACACCATGACTATAAAATGACATTTGCAAGCATTAGCATGCATTAGCTTACCAACATACGCTCCCTCATCTGTCGAGCATTTAACCTCAGAGTTGCGGCTTCATATTCCGCTACGGCAGTCGAGAGCCTCCTGTACCCTTCCTCCACCCTTTGTCTCAACGCACGTCGTCTCAATGCACGTCGTCTTCTCTGGTTAAATTGTCTGGCCTTCATTGTCGTAAAAAGCCACAGAGCGAGAAAAATGAAAATCCTCCCCTCGTAATCAGCCATTTTCTTTGTTGTGGAGGATTCGGTCGCGTGCTTCACGTCACGAGAGTGTGGCGCCGCCTTGCTGTTCAAGAAATCCCACCCACCGCAGGCGTGTGAGCAGTAATGTTGAAACGCAATCGAGGCCGAAACGAGTCGTTGTGAGACGAGTCGTGTTTTCAAATCGGGGCCGAGCGGGGCTAATGGAAAAGTGCCTTTATGTGGTCCTAACCTGGATAATGCTGCTGCCTTGTGCTCGGCTCCTGGTGTTTCTTCAGTCAGAGTTATAATAAACTTGCTGAAAGATTGGAGAGACTGCCTCTCCACGGAAGAACACTCTGCTATTGTTTTACACTGCAAAAACTCTGTGCGAACTGCTGATGAGCCTTTTCCTTTTAGTGTTTTATCTCCTGATTTTAAAGATGACAGTGGTGTGTTTTTAAACTCTGTACACATTAACATTTGTGACTCTTCTGGTAAAAAAATGTATGGACTCTTGGTGAAAGTTCTAAATGTGAATAAATTAAAAGGTTGAGCTAATACACCATGGAGGAAATACTTGGGTTTGGGTTCAGAGGTGAGGCCTGCCTGGAGAGCACTCTATAAACCACCATTAACGAAGGTTGGAGGCCTGCAATGGCAAGTTTTACATGGTGCTGTGGCTGTAAATGCTTTTATCTCTATTTTAAATCCAAATGTTGTTGAGGTTTGTCCATTTTGTCCTCAGAAAGAGACTTTGTTCCATTGTTTTCTGGACTGTAACAGACTGCAATTGTTGTTTGTTTCTTTGGGGAAGCTGTTTTACCTGTTTGGAGAAGTCTTTTCCCAGCAGATTTTTATCTTGGGTTTTCCATATAGACAGGGAAACAAGAAAAAAAGAGAACTGTTAAATTTCATCCTGAGTCACGCTAAAATGGTTATTTATGTTAGTAGGAAAAGAAAAATTGAACAAATGCTGGATTGTAACGTTAAAGACATGCTGATAAGCATGATCAGGACTCGAATAATGATTGATTATAATTACTATCATCTGATGCAAAATGTAGGAACTTTTGAGGCTATGTGGTGCTTTAAGCACATCCTGTGTTGTGTTAAGGAGGTGAAAATTACCTGTGGTGTGGCACTGATGTGAGAAGCAAGTTTTTGTTTTAGTTTTCTTGGTTTAGTTGCTTGGGTCTTTGATTTCTTGTTAGTGAATTAATTTGCTTTTCATTGCTTCTTTTAGTTGGAGTGTTTTTCTGTTGAACTTGTGACAATAAAGGTGTGTTGAAAAATCAAAATCTCTCTCTCTCTCTCTCTCTCTCTCTCTCTCTCTCTCTCTCTCTCTCTCTGTATATCATTACCTATGATCCATGTGTGATTTGCGTATACAGGTACATCTCAAAAATTTAGAATATCATGAAAAAGTTCAATATTTTTTGTCACTCATTTCAGAAAGTGAAACCCATATATTATACAGTATAGATTCATTACACAGAGAGTGATATATTTCAAATGTTTTTTCATTTGAATATTGATGATTATGGCTTACAGCCCATGAAAACCCCAAATTCAGCTCCTCAAAAAATTAGAATATTACATAAAATTGATTTAAAAAAATAGTTTTTTAATGGAAATGTTGGCCGACTGAAAAGTATGCCCATGTACACACTCAATACTTGGTTGGGGATCCTTTTGGAATAATTACTGTATCAGTGTGGTGTGGCATGGAGGTGATCAGCCTGCGGCACTGCTGAGGTGCCACATCGATACATTAATTAATACAAAAGGAGCCCCGACCAAGTATTGAGTGTGTACATGGACACATACTTGTCATGACCCGAGCGCCGATCTCATCTGCGCTCGGGTCATACATCATCTTTTTCAGGCTTTGACAGCAGTGTCTCCCTTCTGGCTCCCCGGGCTCTTATTGTGACAGCGCCCGGTGGAGCTTCCTGCTGTCAAGGCCAAAACAGCTGTGCTGCATTCGGGGTCACTAGTGACCGGCGTTAAAAGCGGACGCCGAATGCACCCCGATGCAGCAGTCTCTATTAATCTCCATTGAAGCTCCGTGAAGACTCCTCGCTGTCTGTAGCATCGGGCATCCCCCGGCTCAGACGCCGTCTTCTCATTGTAAGTTATCCTGTTGTTTTCCTATCCTCGTTGTAGTGTGTTTTAGCCCACCGTGGCTCTTTCCTTTGTTAGTGTGTGTTATCCCCTGTTCCCTCACCTTTAATAATAAACACCTTTGCAAACTCACCGGTGACTGTTGGCGTCTTATGGTGGCTCGCGAGGGCCACCGTGACAGTAGACTGCTGCCAGAGCGACTAGAGAGAGGCGCCACACCGAGACGCCATTCACCTTGAGTTCTGCATAAATTGGACTTTGTTCTTCCCTGTCTGGGTGTCCACTCTGGGAGAATGCCATCTCCCAGGAGCCGCGTTCGGCGCCTGGATAATGAGCTAGCGAGCGCCCTGGAGTATGTTGATGGGACGCTCCTCGCTGCTACCTTTGACGACAACCCCAACAACATGCGCTGGCATCTAGACTACGCTGAGGTTCCCCTGGACAATCTTCCTCGCTACGCCGACCACCCTGAAGTCAGCGCGAGGAGAAATGACATCTCCGCACAGCGCGAGATACTCCGTGGGCTGGAGGGAAATCCCGGCAGGAAGACGAAGAGGAGGAGACATCGCCCCTCGCTTCGGAATCCCGCTCCTGCCTCCGTTCCGGCCCGGGAGTTCGCACAATCCAGAGGTCTTTCCCCATCGAGCATGACGTCAGTCGGGATCCCCCAGAGGAGCTGCAGCTGACAGCAATGAGCATCTGGGACCGAGTGGCTGCTGCTCGCTCCGCTGATCATCCATCTGTAATTATGAAGCATGTGGCGGCGGCAGTCAGACTGGTGGAGAGGAATCCCGGGCTAAGTGGCTCTCCTGAGTTCGCCGACCTCCTTGCCTCTGTCTCCGCACAGGAGCGGCGATTCCCAGACCTCACCTTCGCCTCACCCTCTGCCAGAAACCGTTGTCACCTCCACAACCCTCCTCAGCGTGAATCCCATCCGGATCCAGTTCCGGGTCGCTGCAAGAGCTCAAACCCCCACACAGCTGTCACTCCTGCGCCTCGTCAGAGGGGAATCCCCGCAGCCTCATCTCCCGGGTTATGTTCTCCTGCTGTCCTGTCAGCGCTCCATGCCCGGCTTGTCTCGGCTGTCGCCCCCTCCTCCTCGTCGCCTATCCCGGCCACCGTGTGTCTCTGGAGTCCTGTTTCGGCAAGCCCCGTCCCGGAACCCTCTCGAGTGGCTCCCCCTCGTCCTCCCAGGGGGCCCGCTGTCACCGTACGGCAGGGAAAGGGAGGAGCAACGTCCGCCGCAGCAGGCACCATCCAGCCTCCATGAGACAGGCAAGTCCAAACTCATCCATATTCTCATTATTGTGATTTGCCTTGTCAGACACCTGGGGGTGGAGTTCGGGATTCGCAGTCCCCCAAGCTCCCACCACCTGCTGTGGCTTTAGTTTTTGATCCCGCATCTTCTGTATCTCCCTCCGCTGAGCGGTCCTCGACGCCAGGCCAACGTCGCCGGATGAGGAGGGGGTCTGCGGTTCTGGAGAGCCTGGTTCCAGTCCCACAGCCACATCGTGGGCGGAGGAGGAGAGCGGACTGCAGCCTGGAACCTGTGCTGACAAGGAAGCATCCCCGGGTCTCCACGGACGAGCAGTCCGGTCCAGCGGGTCGAGGGTCCCCTGCCACCATGCCGTGCGGGCCGTCGGCGTGGGCATCGGTGCCGGAGGATCCAGAGGCTGTGGACACCATCATGCCAGCTGTGGAGCCCGACATAGCTGAGTGGGAGCCTAATGACGACCTCCTGCCGTCTGAGCCCGGATCATCGGAGTCCTGGACGGCGTCAGAACCTGAGATCAGGCAAGTGCTCTGTATTGTCTTTCTCCTTTCCATTCTAGAGCATTTTTGCCTGTCTCTTGGGGAGACGAGCCGGCTGCAGCCGGCTGCAGCCGCCCGCTGCGTCTGAGCTTGTCTCGCCGGGTTCTGGCGCTGCCGGTGATCCTGATCCCGGTTCTTCTTTCTCTCCCGAGCCTTCTCCCAGGGTCACCGGCGAGGAGCTGATTTCGCCCACTGTGCCAGAGGTTCCAGGTTCGGGTTTGGAGGTCGGTTCTGGTGTGGCGCCGACCCAGTCGGGGTCCGACACGGGTGCAACCGTGACCCAATCGGGGTCCGACGAGGGTGCAGCACCAGCAGGATCCAGGTTTGGTGAGGGAGCTGCAGATCCCCTGCCACTGGACCGGCTCATCTTCTCCCCCATCTTCACCGTCGTCCTCATCTTCACCCTCATCATTTCACCAAGCCTTCTCCACCAGGTGCCGTATGGACCTCTCACATTCGGCCCAGCTCACCCTTGCTATTCCCCTCTACAGGGAAGCCGTTGCCTTTCTCTCCCCTGTGGTCCTGGTGGCTGAGCGATGCGGGTCGGCTGCCAGAAGGACTGCCGCGCCCATTTGGCTCTCTGGGCTGGCCACCGGTCCGACTGGACTCTCTATTCGGCGGCCTGGTCCGGCCACCTGAAGTACTGTTTTTCCTGGTCTGGGATTCGAGTAGGCCGCCTGAACTCTTCCCGTTACCCCTGTTGACGGCTCAGACGCTGGGTGCGGGGAGGCCCCCCGAACTGTGCAATTGTGCCTGTCATCCCTGTGTTTTTCACCTCTGTTCCCTTGTAATGTTGTGGGTGTACGGGTATGTCATTATGATTCCATGTTATCTCATCGCTGTTAGCGTGTGTTTGTGTTTTGTGCACCTTATCTCCGTTAGTATGCCCTTGTTTTCCTTCTAGGCCCCCTCCTGTTGTTGCATTTCTTTTTTCTTTAGGGTTTGGTCCATATATTGTCTGCATTTATAGAGTATTGTGGGGTTTTTTTTGTCTCTCTTCCCCACCGTACTCTGTGATTGCTTTGTTTGTCCCCTGTCAGCGTCATGTTTTTTTTTCTTCTCCTTTTTCGCTCCATCCTGGCCTGCGCCCCATCCGCCCACCCTGGGGGTGGGGGGGGGTGGGACTTGGGTGTTATTAGCCGTTCTGAGCCCGGCCTCGAGGAGGAGGTACTGTCATGATCCGAGCGCCGATCTCGTCCGCGCTCGGGTCATACATCATCTTTTTCAGGCTTTGACAACAGTGTCTCCCTTCTGGCTCCCCGGGCTCTTATTGTGACAGCGCCCGGTGGAGCTTCCTGCTGTCAAGGCCAAAACAGCTGTGCTGCATTTGGGGTCATTAGTGACCGGCGTTAAAAGCGGACGCCGAATTCACCCCGATGCAGCAGTCTCTGTTAATCTCCATTGAAGCTCTGTGAAGACTCCTCGCTGTCTGTAGCATCAGGCATCCCCTGCCTCACACGCTGTCTTCTCATTGTAAGTTATCCTGTTGTTTTCCCATCCTCGTTGTAGTGTGTTTTAGCCCACCGTGGCTCTTTCCTTTGTTAGTGTGTGTTATCCCCTGTTCCCTTTGTTAGTGTGTGTTATCCCCTGTTCCCTCACCTTTAATAATAAACACCTTTGCAAACTCACCGGTGAATGTTGGCGTCTTATGGTGGCTCGTGAGGGCCACCGTGACAGCACTTTTCAGTCAGCCAACATTTCTATTAAAAAAACATTTTTTTAAATTAATTTTGTGTAATATTCTAATTTTTTGAGAAACTGAATTTGGTGTTTTCATGGGCTGTAAGCCATAATCATCAAAATTAAAATAAATAAACACTTGAAATATATCACTCTCTGTGTAGTGAATCTATATATGGGTTTCACTTTCTGAAATGAGTGACAAAAAAATTGAACTTTTTCATGATATTCTAATTTTTTGACATGTACCTGTTGAAACCAGGATCCAGCAGATCCCTGCCAAGGAGCACCTGTTTCTGCTTGGTGACTTTAACGCACGGATAGGGGCAGATCATGACTCCTGGCCCCGCTGCATTGGCCGCTTCGGCATCGGCAAGCTCAACGAGAACGGTCAACGCCTCCTTGAACTCTGCTCCTTTCATGACCTCTGTCTGACCAACACATTCTTCTCCACCAAGCCTTGTCACCGTGTGTCCTGGAGACATCCAAGGTCTCGCCACTGGCATCAGCTGGACTTTGTCATCACCAGGAGATCCCTGCTGAACCGAGTGCTGGTCACGCGCAGTTTCCACAGCGCTGACTGTGACACCGACCATTCCCTGGTCGCCACTAAGGTACGTCTCTGCCTCAGACGTGTCAACCGCTCCAAGCAGAAACCCCGACCCCGCATCAACACAGCTATGATTACAGTACCTGAACTGCGGGAACGCTATGCTAAAGTCGTAAATGAAGCCCTGGTGGACTGTCCCACTGACTGTGCTTCTGCAAGGTGGAACCATATCCGTGAGGCTGTGTTTGAGACCGCCATAGGTACCTTTGGGAAAAAGGTGGGGAAGAGTGCAGATTGGTTTGAAGCTGGAGCCGCTGAGATGGAACCTGCAATCGCTGCCAAGCGTGCAGCCCTAATTGCCCACAAGAAGGAGCCCTCTGTGCAGACGCTTGCTACACTGCGCGCTGCGAGGAACAATGCACAAAAGATTGCAAGGCGATGTGCCAACGACTACTGGCTTAACCTCTGCCAGGACATTCAGCTTTCTGCAGATCACGGAAACATGCGCAAAATGTACGAAGGCATGAAGAAGGCTTTCGGTCCCAGTGTCATCAAGACCGCCCCACTTAAATCAGCTGCAGGAGATGTCATCAAGGATCGCGGTAAACAAATGGAGAGATGGGCTGAGCACTACCAAGAGCTCTACTCGAGAGTAACCACCGTCTCGAACACGGCCCTTGAGAACACCCCTCTACTGTCAGTCATGGATGAGCTTGACGCTCCACCCACCATCGAGGAGCTCAGCAAGGCGATAGACTCTATCTCAAACGGCAAGGCTCCGGGCAGTGACAACATCCCCCCTGAAATCGTCAAAACCGCAAAAGAGAGCTCGCTCTTGAAACACCTCCATGAGCTCCTGTTGCAGTGCTGGGAGGAAGGGGCTGTGCCCCAAGATATGCGTGATGTCAAAATCATCACTCTTTACAAGAACAAGGGGGAGCGGAGCGATTGTAACAACTATTGCGGTATCTCACTCCTAAGCATAGTTGGCAAAGCCTTTGCCCGTGTCGTCCTCAACAGACTACAACTACTTGCCGAACGTGTGTATCCAGAGGCGCAGTGTGGATTCAGAGCAACCAGGTCAACCATAGATATGGTCTTCTCTATGAGGCAGCTGCAAGAAAAGTGTCGGGAGCAGAGACAACCCCTCTTTTTGGCCTTTATTGATCTGACCAAGGCTTTTGACTTGGTCAGCAGGGATGGACTGTTTGCCCTCCCCCAACGAATTGGATGTCCCCCCAAGCTTTTGAGCATGATCAAGTCATTCCACCAGGACATGAACGGCATTGTCCAGTTTGATAGATTATCCTCAGACCCTTTCCCGATCAAGAACGGTGTGAAGCAGGGTTGTGTTCTGGCTCCTACCCTATTTGGCATCTTTTTCTCCCTGCTTCTGTGCTACGCCTTCCGGGGCTCTGAAGACGGTGTCTTTCTCCACACCAGGAGCGACGGAGGCCTCTTCAACATGGCACGCCTCAGATCAAAGACCAAGGTGCGAAGCGTTCTAATCAGGGAGCTGCTCTTTGCTGATGATGCTGGTCTTGTTGCCCACACCGTGGAAGCGCTCCAGCGTCTCATCAACTGCTTTGCTCGTGCCTGCTCTGAGTTTGGCCTCACCATCAGCCTTAAAAAGACCGAGGTCATGGGCCAGGATGTCAGCAGTGCTCCCAATATCAATATCGGCGACCACACACTTGCGGTGGTGGACAAGTTCACCTACCTCGGGTCGATCATCTCCAGCAATCTCTCCCTAGACGCCGAACTGAACGCCCGTATCGGCAAGGCATCGACGGTGATGGCCCGTCTGGCGAAGCGAGTCTGGGACAACTCTATGCTAACCATCAACACCAAGATAAGAGTCTACATGGCCTGTGTACTGAGTACTCTCCTATACGGCAGTGAAGCTTGGACCCTCTACTCCTGCCAGGAACGCCGACTGAACGCCTTCCACCAGCGCTGCCTTCGCAGACTACTGCACATCACTTGGCAGGACCGTGTCTCCAACATCGACGTCCTGGCCAGAGCAGATGTGCCCAGTATGTTTGCCATCCTGACAAAGAGACGCTTGCGATGGCTTGGCCACGTCAACCGAATGGAGGATGGCCGCATCCCCAAAGACTTACTGTATGGGGAGCTGGCTACTGGAACTAGATCAAAGGGACGCCCAACTCTCAGATTCAAGGATGTTTGCAAGCGTGACCTCAAGGCTGGAGGCTTTAACCCCTCCGACCTGGAGTCAGCCGCCTCTGTCCGCTCCAACTGGTGGACCATCACCCAGGATGTCATCCGAACAGCAGAGGAAAGAAGAGACACTCGCTGGGGGGAGAAGAGACTCCGCAGACAGAGGAGACTGTCGAGACCCCCACTACACTGTGAAGAATTCATCTGCAACGGCTGCGGCAGGACCTGCAGATCCCGTATCGGCCTCTACAGCCACGCCCGATGGTGCAGCTCCCTGAATGATGACCCAAGGCACAAAACCCCCCCCATGATCTTTCGAGATCGATGGAGCCAATGATGATGACCTGTAGATAATTTTAATCCTCATCCAACTGTAAATGTCTCTCAAGAGCTAGAATATTATATAGTGTTGTTCAATGTAATTGATAGCTAAATGTTGCACCTTCTGTGTGAGAAGTGAATATAATAAAACCACATCTTGTTAATATCATTATCTACTTAACTGATAATTTCTACAAGACCAATAATTATCCTGTACCTCAAGCATTGGTATCTGCAGTGTCTCAGGTTTGTGCACACTTTTACCCTTTGCTGATTACCTAATGTTGTCAAGCTGTACTAATTAAACACATGTGTCTCATTAGCTGCACCCTTGAAAAGGCTCCTGCCAAAGCAATAATCCTTAGGAGAAAAGCGAGAGCTAAGCGTAGCTACCACCAATCAGAATCAGAATCAGAATCAGCTTTATTGCCAAGTATATTTACAAGTAAACACACAAGGAATTTGACTTGACATTGGGCGCGCACATTAGGCGCATCCAATGACACGGCAGCCATAGGCGCCTGTCTGCAGTGGGGGTAAAGGGGGGAAGGGGGGGGGGAACACAATAGGCAGAGAGAAAAAACATAGTTATCAGAATCACGCTCGTATAAGCTCATATAAGCTCATGAGCCAAATTTTGATTACACAGAAAAAAACCCTCTATGCACATTAGCAGACAATAGATACAATCACACAGCAGAGGGAGGGAGAGCAGTGTGTGTATATTTGCATGTCATTGTGTAGTGTGAGTGTAACAGTTGTTAGTGAGCAGCAGAGGGCGCCTCCAGGCAGTGGATAGATGTTATAATCATGTGACTTATAAACAAGTCAAAGATCAGAGTCTGTCTCTCTTTTCCTCTTCCTTGCAGAAGGCACATGGGCAATGTCCTTGAGAGACCAATCCGCTGACGACAACAACTGATTGTTGATGTATGGGTAGACATAAGCCACTTCCCAGCGTTATCTTCACCAAAGATACCAAACAGACAGCTGGAGCCTTGAAAAGGGTCCAGCTATTATTATTGCTTTAATTAGTTCTTAATATTGTTTTTTCTCTTCTGTAATCTTCAACAGGTGTTTAATATGACTCTTATACTCCTGTGCCCACTCAGTGTCACCTAATCACCTTCTAGCTTTCTGTTCACTGTTGTCAGTGGGTGTGTTAGCTTTGGGTTAGTTACTAGCCATGACTACTAGCTCTCCTCCTTCTTCTTCTTTGGTGTGCTCTGTGTGTCAAATGTTTAGCTACACCTCTGCCTCTTTTAGCGATAATGGTAAGTGTAATAAGTGTTGTCTTTTTGAGGTGCTAGAGACAAGGTTGTGTGATTTGGAATCCTGGCTTCGCTGCATTGAAAAACCATCAGCACCAATTAATGACAACCCGGTCCTATTCATGGCAGAGCCTCTTAGCACAGGTCCTGCTAGCGGCCTCTTGGCACCCTTTCCTGAGTGGCCAGGAGAGAATGGGTGGGTGATGGTGAGAAAGGTAAATAATTAAAAGAAGAAATATCCTATAATATAACAGAAAATACGGCATCGTTGCTCATTTTATTTTTGATTTTTAATTTATGAGGAAAACTTCACAAATATATGAGAGTAAAGTCTCAGATGTACAAGAAAGAAGAAGCCATCTCTGTTGTCATTCAGTCCATTCAGACAATCATGTTCATTCATTCATCTTCTTCCGCTTAATCCTTTTCGGGTCACGGGGGCGGGGACTGGAGCCTATCCCAGCATCTTTGGGCCAGAGGCAGGGTACACCCTGGACAGATCACCAGTCCATTGCAGGGCCAACACAGAGAGACAGACAACCATTCACTCTCACAGTCATACCTAAGGGCAATTTAGAATCGCCAGTTTGATGCCAGTTGACCTAACTTACATGTTTTTGGCACGTGGGAGGAAACCGGAGAAATCCCGGAATAAACCCATGCAGACACGGGGAGAACATGCAAACTCCACACAGATCACTGTTGGTCAGGGGCTGGGATCGAACCAGGGATCCCATGGCCAAGGGTGAGTTGCTGTGCTGCCACAGTAGAACGAAATTACATTTCTCCTATCTACAATGTTAATCACATGTAGAATCAGAGGGGCCACTGCCATGCAAGGCACTGCCACAAACAACTTTTCCTTCCCCCATTCTGTTATGCTGAGCACCAAGCTAGAAGGGGGGAAGTACCTTTTTTTTTTTTTATATGGTCTTTGGTATGACCCGGCCAGGACTTGAACCCATGACTTCCCGGTTGTGGGGTGGATGCTCTATCACAGGGGTGTCCAACCATGTGCCATGGAGAGCCAAGACCCTGCAGGTTTTCTCTTCTACCCAGTCTCTTCAGCAGGTGTTTTCACTTATCAGCAATCAGTGGGAAGAAGTTCACTGAAATCTGCTGTTGAAGACACTGGTTGGAGGTAAAACCTGCAGGGTCTTGGCTCTCCATGGCACATGGTTGGACACCCCTGCTCTATCAACTAGGCCACCACTCTGGTGCCCTAAAAAAAAAGCCCTAAATTAGCACTAAACACAAATCATGAGAAAAACTTGATTTACAGTGGTGTGAAAAAGTATTTGCCTCCTTCCTGATTTCTCTCTCTTTTTATTTTTGTATATTTGTCACACTTAAGACAAGATAAGCCTTTTTTAGTCCCACAATGGGGAAATTCCAGGATTGCAACAGCACAGGGATAGCAACACTCAGAGCAATAATTTAGAAGACAAGAAAATAAGGGCAGTGAATATACTGTACATATGTACACATAAATATATAAATAAATATACACAGTGCGGAGCATTGTAGCTAGATGGAATAAACAGCATAACCGTCTATTTAGTTACCCCACATAGTATGAATATGTACCCATACATATTGTCACCCTCCATAGTGATTTATATTGTCTTAGTTGTATACTGGAGGGGACCATTTTGTGTAAGTCGGTTGCATCTTTTGCATTCAATACTATTAGGTCGTCACGTTTTTTTGCTATCTCTGCAAGCAGCCCTGCTTAGTTTATAAAGTCTGACAGCCGTAGGAAGGAAGAACCTGCAAAACCTCTCGGTCGCGCACCTAGGATGATGTAGTCTACTGCTACATGAGCTCCTCAGTGCATTCAGTATGTCCTGCGTAGGGTGGGACTCGAACTCCAGCAGAGATGACAGCTTAGCCACCATCCTTCTCTCTCCTATCTCCTCCACTGGGTCAAGGCATTTCCCCAGGACAGATCTAGCTTTCTTGATCAGTTGTTCAGTCTCTTCCTATCAGCTGCTGTGATGCCACTGCCCCAGCAGACCACTCCAAAAGTGATGGCTGATGCCACCACAGAATTGTAGAAGGTCTTCAGGAGCACCCCTTGTACACCAAAAGACCTGAGCCTCCTCAGTAGGAACAGCCTGCGCTGTCCCTTCTTGTAGAGTGCGTCGGTATTGTGTGACCAGTCTAGTTTATTGTTCAGATGAACACCAAGGTACTTGTAGGATGTCACCATCTCAATGTCTGTTCCCTGTATGTTTACTGGTGCTGTGAGGGGTTGCCCTTGCCTGCGGCAGTCCACTACCAGCTCCTCAGTTTTTCTTGTGTTGATCTGGAGGCAGTACCGATGGCACCAGTCCACGAAGTCCTGGATAAGTCCTCTGTACTCAGCTTCATCTCCGTTGGAGATGAGGCCGACAATCGCAGAGTCATCAGAGAACTTCTGTAGATGGCAGCGTGCTGTGTTGTGTGAGAAGTCCGCAGTATAAAGGGTGAACAGGAAGGGAGCCAAAATCATTCCCCGGGGGGCCCCCGTGCTGCCGATGATCGTGTCGGACACACAATCCTGGGTTAGTGCAGGGTCCACAATGACAGGTGCTGGTCCACCCCTGCACACAGCAGTTTGTCCCTCAGGATCATCAGTTGGATGGCACTGAAAGCACTGGAGAAGTCAAAGAACATGATCCTCACTGCGTTCCCAGGCTTCTCCAGGTGGAACAGGGAACGATGAAGGAGGAAGATCACTGCATCCTCCACCCCGATGCTGTGCTGGTAGGCGAACTGGAGTGGATCCAATGCTGGTCCCACCAGGGGGCGGAGGTGAGCAAGAAGCACTCTCTCCAAGGTCTTCATCAGGTGAGACGTCAGGGCCACTGGTCTGTAGCTGTTCAGGTCTCTGGGGTGGGAAGTCTTTGGTACAGGTACCACACAAGATGTTTTCCTCAACTGTGGTACCCTCCCCAGCTTCAGGCTCAGGTTGAAGATGTGCTCCACAATCCCACACAGCCGGTCTGCGCAGGACTTGAGGAGCTTTGCGCTGATGCAGTCCGGACCCGAGGCCTTCCTCACCTTGATCTTCCTCAGCTCCGCCCTCACCTGGGTCTTAGAGAAGGTCAGGTTGGGGTGCTGTGTGCTGGGAGTGGTGGGGTATTGGTGGTGGTGGTGGTGGACAGCAGGTCTCGATGACAGTAGAGGCAGCAGTGGTTGGTGTGCAGGTGGAGGGGAGGGCAGTTGGTCAAACCTATTAAAAAATAGGTTCAGATTGTTCAACCACTCCCTGCCCCCCGTGGCCTGGGAGGAGGTATTCTGGAGCCCAGAAATGGTTTTGAGGTTTCTCCAGACCCTGCCAATGTCGCTCTGTTGCAGCTTGTCCTCCATCTTCTTCCTGAAGCTGTCCTTGCCTTCTCTGATCATCCTCTTTAGCTCCTTCTGTACGGACCACAGCATCTCCCTGTTCCCCGACCTAAAGATCCTCTTACTTCTCTCTCAGTAGTGATTTTATCTCAGGGTTGATCCAGGGTGTATTGTTCGAGCAACACCGTATGATCTTGGTGGGTACGGTGTTGTCCACACAGAAGTTGATGTAGTCCGTGATGGTGTGAGTGAGGCCATCGCTGCTCCCAGGCAGTGATTTTTCAAAACAGTCCTTTAGAGCATCCATTGCCTCCTCAGACCATATCTTCACTGTGCGCATAACCGGAGGTTGTCTGTGTACTAGGGTTTGTTACACCGACAGGAGATGAACCAAGTTGTGATCTGATGTCCCGAGTGGGGGGAGTGGTGATGAGGTGTACACCTCCTTAGTGTTTGCATAGAATAAGTCCAGTGTTTTATTGTCTCTGGAGTGTCATGTGACATACTGGGTGAATGTGGGCAGAATGGGGGACAGTGAGATATTGTTAAAATCACCGGAGATGAGGAGGGGAGCATCTGGGTGTTCTGTCAGAAGCCTGCCAGTTACTGAGTGGATGACGTCACGTGCTGCCCCAGCGTTCGCCGTCGGATTTGCATAAATAACAATGCATATCACGTATGAGTATTCCCTTGGGAGGTAAATAGGCCGCATGCTAACAGCTAGCAACTCCATGTCTTTGCTGCAGTGTTACTCTTTAACCGTGATGTGTTCCGGTTTACACCAGCTGTTATTGACATACATATCACTTCTCTGCCCCTTGCCTTCCCACTGTCTGGTGTCCAGTCTGCCCGTATTGCGTGGAAACCCTCCAGTTCGATGTTAGCATCTGTTGCTAGTTCTGTCAGCCACGTCTCAGTAAACAACATCATGCTAATCTCTCTGAAGGTGCTCTCATAGCGGGACATGGCTGCAAGTTCATCTGTCTTATTGAGTAGCAATTGAACGTTCCCCATAATAACGGATGGGAGGACGGGTCTGTACCTTATATTCCTCGCCCGCTGTCTTACTCCAGCTCGACATCCACACTATTTCCATCTTATTTCTCCCGGTATGTTGAGTTTTTGTGTTAACACCGTCGGCCGGTTAAGTGCTAACAGCTAGTCCCTGTTGTACTGTCTCCTGCTATAAACAGTGGCTCCGTCCTCCGGCTCAGGAGACATTTGGGGCGATCTGTGTGTCTGTGATGGATAAGGTGTCGCTGGAGCGAGCGAAGCCAGATAGTAAATAAGAAATAGGAAGAAAAAAACTCAGAATTGAGCCGCTGTTGCGAAAAGGCAGCTGACTCGTGTGGTGCCGGAAGTAGTAGACCAATGTTTAAATGTTTCAGATCATCAAATAAATTTAAAAATTAGACAAAGATAAAACAATTAAATACAAAATGCAGTTTTTAAATGAAGGCGTTTATTATTAAGGGGAAAAAATCCAAACCTACATGGTCCTGTGTAAAAAAGTGATTGCCCCCTAAACCTAATAACTGGTTGGGCCACCCTTAGCAGCAACAACTGCAATCAAGTGTTTGCGATAACTGGCAATGAGTCTTTTACAGCGCTGTGGAGGAATTTTGGCCCACTCATCTTTGCAGAATTGTTGTAATTCAGCCATATTGGAGTGTTCTAGAGCATGAATGGCCTTTTTAAGGTCATGCCACAGCATCTCAATTGGATTCAGGTCAGGACTTTGACTAGGCCACCCCAAAGTTTTCATTTTGTTTTTCTTAAGCCATTCAGAGGTGGACTTGGATCATGGTGTGTTTTGGATTATTGTCCTGCTGCAGAACCCAAGTGCGCTTCAGCTTGAGGTCACAGACAGATGGCCGGACATTCTCCTTTGGGATTTTTTGGTAGACAGCAGAATTCATGGTTCCATTTACCACAGCAAGTCTTCCAGCTCCTGAAGCAGCAAAACAGCCCCAGACCATCACACTACCACCACTATATTTTACTGTTGGTATGATGCTCCTTTTCTGAAATGTTGTGTTACTTTTGCACCAGATGTAATGGGACACACACCTTCCAAAAAGTTCTACTTTTGTCTCAACAGTCCACAGAGTATTTTCCCAAAAGTCTCGGGGATCATCAAGATGTTTTCTGGCAAAATTGAGACAAGCCTCTATGTTCTTTTTGCTCAGCAGTGGTTTTTGTGTTGGAACTCTTGCCATGCAGGCCATTTTTGCCCAGTCTCTTTCTTATGGTGGAATCATGAACACTGACCTTAACTGAGGAAAGTGAGGCCTGCAGTTCTTTGGATGTTGTTGTGGGGTGGTTGCTGCACTCATGGGGTAATTTTGGTCGATCAGCCACTCCTGGGAAGGTTGACCACTGTTCCATGTTTTTGCCATTTGTGGATAATGGCTCTCCCTGTGATTCGCTGGAGTCCCAAAGCTTTAGGAATGGCTTTATTACCTTTTCCAGACTGATTGATCTCATTTACTTTGTTTCTCATTTGTTCCTGAATTTCTTTGGACCGCAGCATGATGTCTAGCTTTTGAGGATCTTTTGGTCTACTTCACTTTGTCAGGCAGGTCTTATTTAAGTGATTTCTTGATTGAGAACATGTGTGGTAATAATCAGGCCTGGGTCTGGCTAGAGAAATTGAACTCAGCTTTTCAAAGATGTGATAAACCACAGTTAATTTATGTTTTAAAGAGATGGGGGGGGGCAATGACTTTTTCACACAGGGCCATGTAGGTTTGGCATTTTTTTACCATTAATAATAAACACCTTCATTTACAAACTGAATTTTGTGTTTACTTGTGTTATCTTTGTCATATATTTAAATTTGTTTGATGATCTGAAGCATTTAAATGTGACAAACATACAAAAAAGAAAAAAATCAGGAAGGAGGCAAACACTTTTTCACACCACTGTAAGTGGAAAAAAATCTTTCAAATTTACAAGGAAAAAGTAGTAAATTTAGAATAAAACTGCCATAAATTTAGGAGAAAAACCTCAAACTGTCCAGACTAAGGTCACATCTCAGTAACTTCTTAACTATTTTGGGGTAACTACTCTTGTGTATATTTGAGTAATATACATTACTCATTACATTAAAAGATAACCTACTTTTACTTGTGTACAGTTTCAGGCTACTCTACCACCTAAATTAGAGATTTTTTTTGAAAAACTAACTACTAACTAACCTGCACTTATATAGCGCTTTTCTAGTCACAAAGACCACTCAAAGCGCTTTCATTAATACTAACCCTCTATTCTAAGGGCCTATAGGAAACAGATATCTAGGGACAATTTAGAACAGCCAATTAACCTAACATGCATGTTTTTGGCATGTGGGAGGAAACCGGAGAAATCCCAGAGTAAACCCACGCAACACGGGGAGAACATGCAAACTCCACACAGATCACTGTTGGTCGGGGGCTGGGATCGAACCCACGATCCCACGATCCCCACAATCCCCCGGCCAAGGGTAAACTGTGCTGCCACAGTGCTAACCACTGCGCCACCGTGCAGCCCGGTGGCGCAGGAAAAACTGAAAATGTGTAAATTTTTTATGTGAATTTGGAGAGTTCTCATAAATTACCTACTTTTTCTTATGATTATTTTTTTTTAAATTCTTTATTAATGATAGACCTTTTAAGAAACTTAATGGAATTTGAAACTTTGTGAAAAATTTGTGCTCATGGACTGACATTTTTTTCTTGAATTTGTGACTTTTGTGTCATAAACTGGCATCCTTTTTTTGTGATGATTCGCTCTGCCTGCCTGATTCTCCACAGCTGCGCGCACACCTGCTCTCCCTCATCTACGGAGCTATTTAAGCCGTGCTGCCCGCAGATCAGCACGGACTCGTCTTTCTCCCTGGTCTGATGAGATCGGCACATCACTTCGTCTGCTTCCTGAGCTTCTTTTCCTCGTCGTAGTTTCCCAGAGGTTTCCCCTCCTCATCGTCGTCCTCCTGAGGAGCCAGTGATCCTTCACCGTTCGTCTGGGAGTGCTCACTCCCCCACGTCAAGTAAGCCATCTCCTCCTTCACCACCTTTCTACGCTCTAACCCCTGTGCACAGGCGGAGATCCGTGGCGGCGGACCTCTCCCTCCTGGTGGCGGATCGAGCCTTCACTACATTGCTACAACACCTCCATCGCAACCGGGCCTGTAGACGCTGTCTCCCTGGCCGGAGCCTTCGGGGCCAAGCCTGAGCTGCTCACATCTCATTGACAGTAAGCCCCAAAACATCACTGTACATTCCCTTCTGAGTTTTGACACTAATCCTCCCTGTCTTTGCTCGTCCATAGGGTTGCCAGGCTGTACGGTGCTCTGCTCGCACCAGCTGCAACATCTGCACATACACGCCCGCATGCACACATTCAGCACACAAAGATAACTGAATTTACTTTTGAGTCTGTGTCTGCTCACTGGGTCCTGAAACATGTAATTTTTCTTCCGTCTTTGTATTTTTGCCTCAATAATTTTCTATCATCTTTCCATTGATTTTCTTCCTTAATTTTTTTTATTATTGCAGATGAGCTACATTTCTCTTGCGATTTTCTGACCTTTGTCTCAACAACTTATGCATTTTCTTTTTCTTAACAAATTCATTAATCATTTTAAATAGCTTCCTGTGTTTACATTGTCAATGACTGTAATTGTACAGATGTGATTTTTTTCCTCATAAATTTGCAACTTTTGCCACAAATTTGTAACTTTTATTTTTTAAATTCAAGATTGTTTTTCTTGTAATTTTGCATTTTTTTTTCTATCTCATGAATTTAGTACATATTTTAAATAAATGGGCAGTCGTCCCCATAAATTTGTTATGTTATTCTAGTAAATTTGAAGCTTTTGTTTGTGATGTTTTTCCCCCTTGTAATTGTGTAGCTTTTTCTCAAAGTTTTGCATTTTTGGAAAATTTTGAGACTTTAAAATTATGACAAAATATTTATGCAAAATAAATAATGAAATAACTTCCTTTCTTCCAAACCAGGAATTCACTTGTTAAGGGCAAAAGTGGGATAATTCTGACCTCTGTTAGACCAGGGGTGTCCAATATTTTTTTTTTAATTTAATCTTTATTTATACGGGGTAGTTCCATCGAGAGGCAACCTCTTTTTTTTCATGGATGACCTGTTCACATTCACACCTGGAAGCTGCCCAGCAAAACCACAGACTGACCTGTGGCCACTGAGCAGCTTGGGTTAAGGGCCTTGCTCAAAGGCACCACAGTGGGACTAACACTGCTATGTTTTCTGTCCCACCCAGATCTAATTCTGCTGGTCCAGGGATTGAACCTGTGACCCTCCGCTCACCAGTCCACATCCCTAACCATTAGGCCACCACTGCCCAATCATGTGCCATGGAGGGCCAAGACCCTGCAGGCTTCACCTCCAACCAGCGTCTTCAACAGCAGATTTCACTGAATTTCTTCCCACTGATTGCTGATCAGTGAGAACACCTGCTGAAGAGACTGGGTAGAAGAGAAAACCTGCAGGGTCTTGGCCCTCCATGGCACATGATTGGACACCCCTGTGTTAGACCATTAAGTGTGATGGTTGAGTGTTGCTACTTAACAAACTGGACCAAAAATGCCAGGGCTGATTTTTTTTTTTTTTTTGTCCCAGTCCAGTCTTGGCTGAGATGGCTAGTAGCAGACATTTTACTTTAATGGTTGCATTGTCAATCAACCACTGTGCGCTGTTTGAATTTGAGAGAAAGAAGCTGTTGTTGTTTTGGTATAAGCAAAATATTAAATCCAAGCTGACACTGTTTTTATGTATCATCATGTACCGTGTTCACTAACTAGAAGCCAGGGAGGAGATGTATGAAAGATGACAACTCTAACAAAATAACGTGTGGTGGAGCTCAGTGGGTGCTCAGCACCCCTAAAGCTCTGATCCTAGAACCGCCTTGATGTTGCACATACAAGGCTGTGCAACATCAGCTGCATAGCCTTGTATGTGCATAGCAGGACTGGCCACATGAGACTAGCTGAAATGCTGCATGGTCAGATCATTATCAGTGGTCAGAGAACCCTGCTTGAGTTAGACCTAGTTCAGCTGGGATTTTCATGTGCTGACCTTCAGATGCACCCTGCATGGTCTTTTACAAACCAAAAATACTGCGTGACAGGAGCTGGAGTCAATTTGTGAAAAACGGGGGGAAATAGAAAAGAAAATGTGAGAATCATCCCAGACTAAAAGCAAACAATCCCACTCAGTTCACATTGAGTCTCAGGCCTCTTCCTGTGCATGGTTTTTGTCCCCTCTGACTCAGCTTTGAAGCATTCAAGCTTTGATTTAGATTTTTAAAAGTAAACCCCAAATATTCTGTTATTTGATCTCCACAAAGTCCACATTTGCCGTTATGAAACGCTTCATGAACATTTTTTAAAAAAATCATTATGACAGTAAATTTATATAACTAACCAGCTGCACTACTGTACAAAATATTGATAGTCAGCTCTGTGTGTGTGTGTGTGTGTGTGTGTGTGTGAAGCTGTATCAGAGGACGTCTTACCCTGTTGGTGCAGAATTCATTTCATCTAAAATTCAAGGGAAAATATGTTGTAATGTTTAATACAGCCTTCAATCCATAGTGTAATTATGATACAAGTACACTGAAATTACAAAGTATGTATCCTGTAAGAACGGCATAAGGTCTGGTATATGATATCATACCGATATCATATGATGTCGGTTTTTGGAAGTGTGAAGGTGTAGAGATTTGAAACTAGTATACAGAGTGGAAAGGTTTTATCGGCACCATTTTTCCTGCGTCTGTGTGCACAGAAGTAAACAGCAACAGTATGTTACAGCCCCAGTTTATAATAGATTTCAGCCAATTCACACACCAAGCAACTTGTGGGGGGAGGGGGGCTGAAAAGTTCATAGTGGTCAAATTTGACCAAACCAAGTGTGGTTTATTTTTTAGCCGCGGGGATCCAACCGCTGCAACACCGATGGAAGAAGTGTGTGGACCGAAGGGGAGACTATGTTGAAAAATAAACCACATTTAGTCAGATTTGAACACTATGAATTTTTCAGCCCCCCCCCCTCATATTTACCACAGAAATATGCTGTGATTAAACTTTAAGCTTGATGTTTATAATTACGATTAGGTAAAAAAGGGGGGTCTCTTAACAGTATATGTATAATGCTTTCTGCCGCTTTATAATAATTTCAGTCTTATACATAAAAATAACCATCAAATTTATAACCAGTGAGGATTGACAGGTGAAATACATCCCTAAAATGTCACTTACCTTTGTTGAATGATGAAAAAAATTGCTGTGGAGCAGCCGATGTTTTAAATTCAGTTCTGGCTCTCCAGCCAGCCGACATCACATCAAATCACTACTTTTTCTTACTTGTAACCATTCGTAAATGTCATGACTGAAGACTCCTTATCAAATATTCAAACCAGCTGTCAGTAAGTCAGATTTTTTTATTGCCTGCAATTACACAATTTTGTTTATTATAACTCCCTCATTCTTTCAACTTAAACGAGTAGAAATATTTCTTGCAGGTGGAATCTGGTGTTTATAGTTACAACCCAAAGTCCCCAGTAAAACTTCTACTTGTCATCTGTTAGTTACAACAGCAGTTTTCACACCTTCGGTGAACCTGTGTGCATGCATGGCCGCTTCTGCGGATCTAAACAAAAACGTTGTCGTGTGCACCAGGCCTAAGTGTACAGTCAGAAGAAAATGCTTTTAGTAGAGTATAAGTTGCCCATAAATTCTCCAATAAGTGTCCTGTAATTTCAAGAAGATAAAATTGTTAAGAATGCCACTCATGACCCACTAATTACAGGGTTATGGCATACTTACAGAGCACTTACAATGTAATGCCACTCTGTGGTGTGCTTGCTTTTACAGCATTTCTGAGGGGAATGTATTATACCATAATCATGTGGCATATACAGTCATTTGCAGGTTGTATTATAACGTACTATGTATTCTCCCTGAAAACACCACTACTGCAGCTGCTCAAGTTTTCTCAGCTGCTATCCTTGGCTTGTATGTTTTTCTGTCTGTCAATGGGACTGGATCCCTGCTGACTTTCTTTTTACTCTGCATCCACCCTGCTGAAAATAACAGACGCTAATGAGATCCTTCCCTGCTTAGCCCGAGGACCCTGGGGACCCCTCCTTCAATCCAGGAACTTCCCCGATGGAGAGGATCTCAATGTGTGTCATTCTCACACATGTGAGAAAGTATTGCGTGCTTGTAATAATTACTGTGTGGCACTGCTGCAGGTGTGCGTGCATACGAGAACACCCGGACTGTCAGCATTGTGACTGCAGGAGAATGCCAGGCCTTCTTGACCAGACACAGTGCAGCTGTGCAGAACAGCAGCAGCATTGCACCTGTTGACAAGCTCCAAGTATTGCAGCTGTGTCGCTACGGTCTAACATCGCCCCCTGCTGCTCCCAAATCATCACTGCATCACAAATTTTCTCAATTCAGCTCAATGATGTTACAATGAGTGCAATGATGATAATTATTTCATGTGATCTTGCACAACTTTGA
This sequence comes from Pholidichthys leucotaenia, assembly GCA_020510985.1. Lineage (NCBI taxonomy): Eukaryota > Metazoa > Chordata > Actinopteri > Cichliformes > Pholidichthyidae > Pholidichthys > Pholidichthys leucotaenia. Next base: position 208,781,904 of record CM035839.1, read on the forward strand.
ATGCCAGAGAAATGTTTCCAAACTATTTAAAGAGAGCAGACTTCACTTGACAGAAAGTGATATTATTATACTGTGGTGTTTTACATGGGATTACATCATCCTCTGGTCATTACTTCCTCAGATCCTATAAAGTAATAAATCACTGAGGTTGTTGCATTTCAAGGCTACAGATTCAAACTGTTGATGTGTTATTTGCCCTCAAGTCTGATAAAACACTTGTATTATTTACTTTAAATCACCATTAGAATAGTACAAAAATCACAGTAGTGCAGGTTAATATCACTCCTCGCCCCCCATCGAACCACAATGTTTAGGGGAACTTCAGATTTTATTGGAATGCAAAATTAAAAAAAAAATAATAATAATTGGGGACTCTTTTATGAACTTGCAAAACATTTCAGCCTTTTCTTTTTTAAGGCTTCAGGCACAAGTTTTTGATTGTTCATCACACGGCACACTCCAGACAACGTCATGTTAATTTATATACTGGATGTTTCTTGCCTGCCGTTAACGGCCACGCTTCTTGTCTTTGGTCTCCTGTTTATTTTCTCCAATGAAATTACACTTCTTTCCTCATTTACATCTTAGCCTGTTTCTTCTGGACTTTTCTTCCTGCTAACAAGTTGATCCTCCCCATTGTTACCAGTCATTTGCTTGTACTTCAGGGAAACACCTCATCATTGGAGTCCTCCTTTAATCATCCATCCATCCATCTTCTTCCGCTTAATCCTTTTCAGGTTGCGGGGGGGCTGGAGCCTATCCCAGCATCTTTGGGTGAGAGGCAGGGTACACCCTGGACAGATTGCCAGTCCATCACAGGGCCAACACAGACAACCATTCACTCTCACAGTCATACCTAAGGACAATTTAGAATCCCCAGTTTGATGCCAATTAACCAAACGTGCATGTTTTTGGCATGTGGGACAATCAAACTTTATTTGTATAGCACTTTTCAAACATTGGATGCTGCGCAAAGTGCTTTACATAGATAAAAACAGTAGACAAATGACATGATGATGCATATATTTACGCAATACATCACACGCACCACTCCCTACATCTCTCACGCACAGGCGCCGAGGCACCATGTGAAGGACAAATGAAGCTGACATGCGGTATGTTGAGAGCGTGCCATCTGTAATGAAATATAAGTTAAAATGAATTTAAGAACCACAATTTTTTTTATTGAAAATACCATCCCAACTTCTTTAAAGGGGTCAGCGACTGAAAAATGGTGCGTTTGTAATGTTTTAACTGTCTGAAATGAGTCTACTGTTAATGTTGCAGCATTGCACCGAGACAAATTCCTAGTTTGTGTACTACATGAACAATGGCAATAAATCTCATTCTGATTCTGATTCTGGTCACTTAATAACACTGGTCAACACCAAATTTATTATCTAAATTTTTTTTTAGCTGATTTAGGACAATTTTGATGTGCTGAATCCAAAAATCACATTGGTTTTGCTCAATCAGGTCAACTTTTTGAACTATGGCCACGTGTTTTCTTACATTTTTGTTTACATGTACGGGTATTTTCGCTTTATATGATGCAATATAAAGCACAGTGGCGCAGTGGTTAGCACAGTGGCAGCACAGCAAAAAGGTCATGGGATCAATTCCACCCTTGATAATCGTGGGTTCGATCCCACCCCCAGACCGTCGGTGACCCTTCTGTGTGGAGTTTGCATGTTCTACCCGTGTCTGCATGGGGTACTCCGGTTTCCTCCCACATGCCAAAGACATGCAGGTGAGGTTAACTGGCATCAACTGGGGATTCTAAATTGTCCTTAGGTATGACTGTGAGAGTGAATGGTTGTCTGTCTCTCTGTGTTGGCCCTGCGATGGACTGGTGATCTGCCCAGGGTGTACCCTGCCTCTCGCCCAAAGATGCTGGGATAGGCTCCAGCCCCCCCGTGACCCGAAAAGGATTAAGCGGAAGAAGATGGATGGATTTCTTGAAATTCTCTGAATTTTGGACAATGATGACGTAACATTCAATTTACATGTACTTACCTTTATCAATGTCTACTATTCAATTTACAGTACAACTGTACAACTGCTGTACAACTGCTTATAACTTAACATAAAAACCTGACCTGATCGAGAGAAACGGATGTCATTTTCGGATTCAGCGGTGCAAAATTGCCTTAAATCAATTGAAAAAACACAGACAACTTACAAAAAAATTATTTTTGTTATGTTATATCATCAATCCATCCATCTTTTATCGCTTTTCTGGAGGTCCGGGTCACGGAGGCACCAGTTCAGGCAGAGAAGTCCAGACTTCCCTCTCCCCAGCCACCTGCTCCAGCTCTTCAGAGGGGATACAAAGGCATTCCCAGACCAGCTGGGAGACACAGTCTCTCCAGCGAGTCCTGGGTTGACCCCAGGGTCTCCTCCCAGTGGGACGTGCAAGAAACACCTCAAGTGCGAGGCGTCCAGGAGGCATCCTGATCAGATGCCCATACCATCTCAACTGGCTCCTTTCAATGTGGAGAAGCAGCGGTTCTACTCCAAGCCTCTCCCGGATGACTGAGCCTCTCACCCCATCTCTAAGGGTGCGTCCAGCAATCCTCCGAAGAAAGCTCATTTCAGCCACTTGTGTCTACAATCTCATTCTTTCAGTCATTACCCAAAGTTCATGACCATAGGTGAGGATAGAACGTAGACTGACTGGTAAATCAACAGCTTTGCCTTAGAGCTTAGCTCCCTCTTCACTACAACAGACCGGTACAATGTCCACATCACTGCAGATGCTGCTCCGATCCGTCTGTCAATCTCTCACTCTATTCTCCCCTCACTCATGAATAAGACTCCAACATACTTAAACTCCTCCACTTGGGGCAGGAGCTTGTCCCCAACCCAGAGAGGACAATCCACCTTTTTCCTGCTGAGGACCATGGACTTGGAGGTACTGATTCTAATCCCAGCCACTTCACACTCAGCGGCAAACCATCCGAGTAAGACCTGTAAGTCATTGCTGGATGAAGCCAACAGGACAACATCATCTGCAAACAACAGAGATGAGGTCCTGTGGTCACCAAGCATGACACCCTCCATTCCCTGGTTGCGCCTAGAAATCCTGTCCATAAAAATTATGAACAGGATCGGTGACAAAGGGCAGCCCTGGCGGAGTCCAACTCTCACTGGGAATGAGTCTGACCGAGTGTTGGCAATACGAACCAAACTCCCATAATGGGTGTATAGAGACCAGATAGCTCGTAATAACAAGCTCGATATCCCATACTCCCAAAGCAACCCCCACAAAACACCATGAGGAACACGGTCGAATGCCTTCTCCAAGTCCACAAAACACATGTAAACTGGTTGGGCAAACTCCCATGAACCCTCGAGGATCCTCGAGAGGGTAAAGAGTTGGTCCAGTGTGCCATGGCCAGGACGAGAACCACATTGCTCCTCCTGAATCTGAGGTTCGACCAACAACCGGACTCTCTTCTCCAATACCTTGGCATAGACCTTCCCAGGGAGGCTGAGGAGTGTGATCCCTCTAAAGTTGGAGCACACCCTCTGGTCCCCTTTCTTGAAGAGAGGAACCACCATCCCGGTTTGCCATGCCAAAGGCACTGTCCCCAACCTCCACACAATGTTGCAGAGGCGTGTCAACCATGACAGCCCTACAACATCGAGGGACTTGAGGTTCTCAGGGCGAATCTCATCCACCCCCGGGGCCCAGCCACCAAAGAGATTTTTAACCACCTTGGTGACCTCAGCCCCTGTGATAGGCACAAGCCTTATTTCCTCTGTGGAAGGCGTGTCAGTGGGATTGAGGAGATCCTTGAAGTATTCCTTCCACCACCCGATGATATCACCAGTCGAAGTCAGAAGCACCCCATCCGCACTATGCACAGTGTGTACAAGGAGCTGCTTCCCCCTCCTGAGCCGCCGGACAGTTTGCCTGAATCTCTTCGAGACCGAAAGTCTTGTGCCATGGCCTCACCAAACTCCTCCCAAACCCGAGTTTTTGCTTCCATAACCACCCGATCCGCACTCCGCTTGGCCTGCCGGTACACCACAGCTGCTTTGGGAGTCCCACAAGCCAACCAAGCTTGATAAAACTCCTTCTTTAGCTTAATGGCCCCCCTCACCACTGGTGTCCACCACTTGGTTCGGGGGTTGCCACCACGAGATGCACTGACGACCATGTGGCCGCAGCTCTGGGCAGCCACTTCAACAATGGAGGTGGAGAACATGGCCCATTCAGACTCCATGTCTCTAGACTCCCTTGGAATGTGGTTGAAGTTCTTCCGGAGGTGGGAGTTCAAAACCTCCTGGACAGGGGCTTCAGCCAGACATTCCCAGCACACCCTCACTATACGTTTGGGTCTACTAGGTCTAGGAATGGCGTCCTCCCCTGTCATCGGATCCATCTCACCACCAGGTGGTGATCAGCTGACAGCTCTGCACCTCCCTTTACCCAAGTGTGCAAGACATACGGTCGCAGGTCTGATGACACGATAACAAAATCGATCATCGCCCTGTGATCTAGGGTGTCCTGGTGCCAGGTGCACATACGGACACCCTTATGCTTGAACATGGTGTTCGTTATGGACAAACTGTGGTTAGCACAGAAGTCCAATAACTGAACATCACTCGGGCTCAGATCGGGCAGGCCGTTCCTCCCAATCACCCCTTTCCAGGTTTCACTGTTGTTGCCCACGTGCACATTGAAGTCCCCCAGTAGGACAATGGAGTCTCCAAGAGGAGCACCCTCCAGCACCCCAGTCACAGACTCCAAAAAGGGTGGGTACTCTGAACCATCATTTGGTTCATAGGCACAAATGATGGTCAGGACCTGTTTCCCAACCCGAAGGCGCAGGGAAACAACCCTTTCGTCCACCAGGGAAAACTCCAATATAGAGGCTGCAAGGTGGAGGGATTCAAGAATACCTACCCCTGCTCGCTGCCTCTCGCCTGGTGCAACTCCAGAGTAGGCCAAGCTCCAGCCCCTCTCCAGGAGACTGGTTCAGGAACCGGAGCTGTGTGTTGCGGTGATGCCAACTATATCTAGCTGGTATCTCTCAACCTCATGCACCAGCTCAGACTCCTTCCCCACCAGAGAGGCGACATTCCACATCCCAAAAGCCAGTTTAGGAAATTTGGGATCAGACCGCCAAGGTCTCCGCCTTCGACCGCCACCTGATCCACATAGCACCGGACCCACATGGTTCCTCCTGCTGGTAGTGAGCCCATGCGGACCCATGTAACTCATTTGGGCTGAGCTGGACTGGGTCCCATGGGCGGAAACCTTTCAAAACAGTCAGTTATCTTAAAACACACACACACACACACACACACACACACACAGGCTTTATCTCCTTTTTCTCTCCCAGAAACAAATATTTTTGACTTTTCTGTGGAACTCTCCAACATCATGAATCAAAAAAAGCCAACTCACCGCCTTCGTTGAGACCCAGCCACTGCTCTATTACTGGCCCACCTAGCTGTCCGTCATGTAGATGGAAGTGTTGCTAAAGGTGGCCTATTAGCCCCCAAGCTAACACTGGTAACAGGAAGCTCGAACCAAGCGCAACTTATATTGTTATTTTCTTCAGATCTTAGTCACCCTAATAACCATCCCTGTTCCCACCTGGTTCACCGGTCCACAATGTGCCTTGCACCACTCTGACCCGTCTCTTGGTGGTTTCGCGCCGCCATGCCGGTCACGGGGAGGTGACCCGGCGAAGGCAGTTGCCACGACCCGGGGATGCTGCCTGGAACTGCTGGCTCAGCTCCCCCACCATCCTCCGGGCATACTCTCATGGGTAGCGTGGGGGAGCCACTTCGTGACAGGGCATCCTCAGGCCTGCTGTGGGAGAGGAGCGGAGATCCCGTGGCTCACCCAGCGACCTTGGGTTGTGGCAATTGTTTGATCGCATGGTGCTGATGATTTGTTGTGGTGTCTCGGCAGGGTTGTTGGGGGGGTATGCCGGGGTGACGCGAGATGCACAAACGACTGTGGATTGGTGAACCAGCACTGCTCATCCAAGCTACAAGGAGGACAGAAGCTACTCAGCTAATGGCTAACTGATGTAAGAGGGAGGGCGGAGTTGAACAGCTGAAGGATGTTTCTTAAAGTGACGGGCTTTAAATCAGAGCGTTTGAAGAAAGCCAAGAAAAAAACAAAAAACAAATTTGCTTCAATAATTAAAAAAATTAAAGAAAATCTGAACAAAATATGTTACAAACACTTCATTAAGACACGAGTGAGCTGTTAAAATGTGGAAAAAGTGCAGTCAGTGACCCCTTTAATATTAATGGGTCTCTTCTTATCCAATAAAAGCTCATTGATATGGCCTATGTTGTTGTCTAGAGCTAAATGTATGAATGATGAATAATAAAAATGAAAAGGAAAGTTTCACTTGCTCAGTTTTTGGAAGTTCAGAATCTTTTGCTTTGATGTATATTTTGCAGCTTGTAACATTAAGTTTAAAGACAAGCATTCAGAGCATGTATGTGCACTTTTTTAAAAGGAACAAACAATCTTCTGTGCACCAAACAAAATTATAGTTTGGGGTTTTTGCAAATCATATTAGAACCAGTTCTTCATAAAAAAGAAGACAACCTCTGAATAAATAACAAGATAAATAATCTTTATTTCCATGTCTGTCATTTACAAAATGATGTCCACAAGTAATATTAACAAGGCAACACAGAGAATCCTTTCATTTCTCAAAGGTTGAGCTCAGGCTCTGGAGACTTCAGGAGAGAAGCGGCGGGACACTGGATGTTACTGAAGAGCCTGATCCTGATGATCCTGCTCCGTCATTAATTAAAGAAGGTTCTATTACCAACTGTGGATGTTTGGGAGTACCACACTGTGTCTCCAGAGCCTGCACCCCCACCGAGCCCTTCAATGTTACAGTCAGAAAACTTCATAACCCAGGATTCATCACTGCTTAGCACGCGGCGTAAACCAGACACTAGTCGTTCACAAATTCATTTTCACACCTGATAGCTATCGCTGAAATGATCCTCATCATGGCCACTAATTAGCAGAAGCATTATTCTTGTCTACATTAAATGTGATATTCTTTTTTTCCCCCTACAGTAAAAAGACACAAACCCCAGCAAGTGTAAAAACCAAACAGGAACGAGGAAAAGGAGCAATATTCCTACTCTAGCAGGAAACTAAATAAATGAACAGAGGAGATCCTTAACATACTGTGCGCACAAAAAAAAGGAAGTATTCTCATCAGCCCCTTCACTCGTGTACATTATCAAAAAAATTAAATATTATATTCTGTATAGTTATTATTACAGTAACAAGGTTCCATGCGGTTGTATTCTCAATGCTGTACAGAGTTGAGGATTCAGTAGTAAATAACAAGGGTATACAGAGTGGCAGCGTGGTACAGAGCCGTGGAGATCTGGGACAGGGACAGGAGGTCTGCTGGTCTGGACATGATGCAAAATTTGTCAAAAAAAAAAAAAAAAAAAAAATCCAGAACATGTTGAGAAAAAACAAAAGAAAGCTCCCCAGCAGCACACATACAGTATGTCCAGCCAGCAGCGCTGGCAAGTTAGACATCTTATAGAGGTCGTCTGCACATTGGCTAGACGTCGGCATTATGCCTCTATAAGATGTATTCCCAATGCAAACCTGGTACGTTGGGCCAGTGTTGGCACAGTGTGTGTGCTGGTGGGGATGTGAACAGTGTGTCTTTTAATGTCCAATTTATTAATTTATTAACATATTTAAGGTCACATGACCTACACCCAAACATATCCAGAGTAATTACACATTTGAAATCAGACATGTTTTTTTTCCTACATTTTTCAGCTCTACCTTGAAGAAGTGTCACACTGTGCACGTTTCCGTTTCTAAACACAGAGCCTATTTAAAAAAGTGTTTTATAATGTCCACAGTCTCTTCTACACTACAGCATGTGGAAGCAACAAGAACGCCCCCCCCCCACCCTCCCGCCAACAACAACACAAAAAAACCACAGCTGACCCCATCCATGGAGCACCAAGGTCTCCCACAAAAAAAAAAACAACAACAACACACAATTAAGACTTAGGAGACACAGTCCCAACCCAATGGGTCCATTCAGTCAAATACATTATTATTTAGTCATTATAACACAAATACCCACATGACCCAGTGAAGCGTGGGAAGAGCAAGAGGAGCTGAGGGCGCAGCACAGAAAACAAAACAAAAAACCAGAAGAAGAAGAGACATTCAGAGTGTTCAGGACCTCATATAATCAAGCATGAGTGTCCCTGCTAGGGCACACGTGAAACAAAGCAGTGGTTGTGATTGGTGAGACGCTCGTAGAGACATTCATCTGAGCCACATCCTCAATGTGGCGGCGCAGTGGGCTGTGTAAGGCATGGCCGTCTTCTGATGCGCGCCGTTCGTGGCCGCAGTGACACACAATCTCTCAGTTCACTTCCTGAGCCTGCTTTACGCTGCTGTAAAGGTTAGGCGTGCACACACACACGCACACATACAGTACAAACCCCGCACATCACCTTTACACAGGGGTGGAGATCACTGGGAGGTCGCTGAGAGACGCAAAAGTGCCCAGATCTCTCAACAATCTTCAGGTGATCTCTGCACGTGCCTCAGAGCTTTGACTCGATGGTGAGCACAGAAGGATCTCCCAAACATTTACACGCAAAAAAAGCTTTTTCCAGGACTTTTTTGAGCAATCGGGACAACTTTTGATCTCTCAGTGGTCACCCAGCAATCTCCGTGTGGTGTGAAGGGGCCCTTCGTGCTGGTTCAGTTTTGGAGAAGTGAACGAATTCAGGGCAGGCGAACAGAACGGCTCTCCAAGACACTTATCTGGTCGTGTAAAGAGATATGTGATGGCAGACGTTACAGTGAGGCTATGCAGGAGCAGCGGAGTGGGCCGGCTCACCGCTCTCATTCTAATGCTCAAATTAAGAGCCAAAGGAAGCAGCTAAGCAGCGTAAAGCTATTCACACCTTTAGGCAGAGCGGAGCGGCGCAGCATCATCCCCCCAGGCTAAAACAAAACAAAAAAAGTTCTAAAAGCTGTGCATTAATAATCAGCAGGTGAGAGCAAAGACAGAACGGGGCGATGAAGGAGCAGCAGCGACGCCACAAACTGGTCGGGAATACTGTACAGTTGTGCTGATAAGGCCAGAGCAGGCTGGAGATCGCTGCCTACGGTGTTTGGCAGGAACCTTGGTAGAACCCACAGGTAACGCCGTGGCGTGCACACACACACGTGCTGCAGCGAGGGACGGCCGTCTCCACCTGAATCTCCTCTCTTTGCCAGCGTGTCCGCCGGTTTCCTCTTGACGGCTGGCTTCACCTCTCAATCTCTCCTTCAGCCTCCATGTTGATTTAAACCTCGCCCGGCCTCCGAGTATTACTGACGTCAGCCCCCTCCCCAACCCGTCCTCCTCCTCCATCCCTCCCCAAAGTCTAGTTCTGCACCACTATGTTTGTAATGTACAGTCAAAAAAAAAAAAAAAGCCAGAAAACTTTAAAAAGCAGAGCCCTGGGCAGTTTTTTCCTCTTTTTTTTTTTTTTCTGCAGGCATTTCTCATTCTTGCAGCTACAACGTCGACATCTGCCCATTTTCTCACAAACGCATGCACTCACACTCACTCACAGGAACACAAGCGCGCCCTTTCTTTCTTGCACACCATTCTCATGAGGGGAGGGGAGGGAAGGTTTCCTAGCTCTAACTGTATGAGTGTGTAGAGGAGAGAGGTCTTAGTTCAGCTGCCATCTCCGCCGATATTTACTCTCATCATCAGCTGCAGAGAGAGAGAGCGAGAGAGAGAGAGAGAGCCTTAATTAGAAGACAGAGTAATCAGTGCTGTCGCTGTATAGCTGTCTGGTCAGAGAAGAAAGGAGAAATACCTTTGCCCAAAAGGTGATATAAAAAAAAACATTTAGGCTGAATGTGAAATGCAGGAGAGAGAAGAGCAGGAGAAAAAAAGTATGAGTCAGCAGATAATAAGGTTAGCATTTTCATTTACACATAACCTCACATGCTCATTTTCCCATTCTGCGTTTGTAGTTTTGGGTTCTAACAGATTAAATTTGAATGATTTATGGTTCCTCATATACTGGGCCTTGGCGCAGATCTCAGCTCATCCTCCGTCTGTCTGCACATCCGTCCCTACAGCACAATTTTTTTTCTGACCGCCTTGTTAAATGAAAGTTTTAATGAGTTGGAGGAACTGGTGACCCACGATCAGGAAACTCAAAGGCAGAAACACGGGAAAACAAGTATACTAGGACCACTTAAACTGTTAAATAGCTTGCATAGGTTTTTGTTGTCGTTTCTAGAGGCTGATTATAAAGCTGATATTCAGACATACCTTCTAGATGGTTCCTGGAGATGTATTTTAGTGCCTCATCCAGGAGGATGACCGGGAAGGAAATCTTTAGGACCACAATCCACTGGGACCAGTGCAGTGGAGTCACCTGGAAGATCAGCTGTGGGGCGGGAAAAATAAAATCATTTTTTTTTTTTCTCTCTCCTCATGCACAGCAGAAAATAAAAAGATTTTTTTCCTATCGTGTTTGCCTCATAACTCCCCCCCCTAACTTTCTAATATTTTTGACATGAATTTTCTGCTTTTCTCATAAATTGCCACATTCTTCCTTTTTAATCGTTACCCCTCATAGGAAAAATACAGCCCTTTTCACATAAATTTGTGATTTTTTTAAATATAAATTTTGGGTCTTTTTTCTTTCATATTTGTGACGGCGGTTTCACCAAAATGAAAACTTTTTTCCATAAATTTGTGATGATTTTAGTATCAATTTTCATTTTTTTTTAAAATAAATTTGTATTTTTTTTGTAAATTTGTTACTTTTTTCATGTAAAAATGCAGCTTTTTCTGACACATTTGTGATTTTTCTAACACTCTGGTGAAAAACAAACCTGACATTTCATGACATAATGATATGATAATATATGCTATGATATGCACAGCTTTTGCATGACGATATACGTACATGTGTTATCCCCGAGAATAACAGGAATTCTTCTTGCATTATCTACAGCTCAATAGCAGCAACACTCTGAATCGACATAATCATGCATTTAGGATGATATCGGAGCGATTCTGAAGGACATGAGTTTTACACATGAGCCTTAAAGCTTCAAACAGAGCCCACCCACAACGCAAACAGCAGGCTTGGGTACTCACTGGGAGTGGCTCCACGTAGAGGATTAGGAAGTGCAGGAAAAGCGAGAGGACGATGGCTCCCAGCAGCCAAATATTGACCCAGGGAGGCATCCTGAGCAGGGACTGGTTCTCAGACAGACTGGTAGGGAGAAGTTTTAAGACATGCTGACATCCATCATAATGAAAAGAACACAATAATACTTGAGCAAACTCAGTCCATGAAAATGTGGAACATGAGAATCTGTCAAGGGTCTAAGGACTTTTTAAATTTAGTTTCCCCTTTTTAAATCAGGCAAAAGAAATGGGAGTTTTCCCCAGACTGACCCCTCTGCCAAATTAAACAAACACAACTTTAATGTGGGGCCAAATTGGCCGTTATAATGATGAATCCTTTAGCAGTGATGTCTGTGACGGCCGTCTATCTGTGCTGTGCTCTCCCTCAGACGTCTCTGTAACTTCCCATCAAAGGAGCCTCCGTCTCTTGGGACGACAGCGTCTCTTCTTTTTAATACAGACCTGACAGCTGTGACATTCAAGGACTGTCTACCCCGACATCACAGCAGAGGCGGACTGACCTGTTGAGTGCGTTGAACATTTCAATAGTGACCAGCACTGACAGCGCCATGGTTGTGGGGTAGCGGGATTCAAACACCTCGCAGTCTATGTCCTTGAACACGGGGTTGACCTCGGTACACTGCATGAAGTGTCGCTGTAAGGACACAGACGGATGGGAGTTAGCGTGTGCACATGAGCGTCACCAGGACCTCTGTGACCTGGTGTGATGAAACTTAGACCAGAGGGAGGAAACGGCTGCAGAGGCTCTGTGTGCCATCACTCCAGTTTCCTGTCCAGCCCCTGTCCACTGCTGGCATCGCCTAACATCACTGAGCATGTCCAGCAGCAGGGAACAAAAAGGTGGGCCGACAGGCGGCACATCACGCTACAGAGTGACAACACAGAGACCAACGGTCGACTGATGAGGAAGAAAATGTTCCACTACTCACCAGCTGGTAGAAGGACACCTGTGGGCCCTCCTCATCAAACAGGTACCACCAGGTGGCTGCGCTCACTGTTCCAAGACCCACATAACCTGCAAGGACAAACATTCAGAAACACAGGTGTCAAGGAGACGTTTCCTTGAGAAAATGAAAGATTACCTCAAGGTAGGATCTTCGCGCTTTAAACAAATATTGTCAGAAAGGTTTTGTGTTTGATTAGCTCAGCAGCAGATTAGCTACCATAAATCCACTCTAAAGATAGCATGTTCGTTAGCCACTCTTGTTTCTGTCGTGTCCTTAAAGGTCCTGTACAGTCCTGAACAAAATCTGAAGACCAGGGGGGGGATTACAAGTATTCACATTTCACACTGGTGGATCATAACCAGGCTGTAAGTAGAGCTTCGAAATACAAAAAGAAGAAACAGGAGCAAGAGACAAAAAATAGAGAGGCCATTTGTTGAAAACTGCATTTAAACTCCAACAGGCTATTCATCAGTTGATCAAAACTTTGAGACCATAGCCCCCAAACTCCCAAAACAGAACTCAACGTGTCAAAAAAATACTCAGTAGTGAGTAACTCAAGTGTCCTTGATCACTTCAACAATTCATTTAGGCATGCTTATGTGAGTGTATCCAGGAGGCTGGTGGGAACACTGCTGCATGTGGTGAAGATGGCTTCATGAAGGGCACCCACAGTCTGGAACTGATGGCCGTTTTTGTAAACTTCCCTCGCCACTGATCCCCAAACATTCTCCATGGGATTTAGAACAGTCCATGTGAGTTCAAATGCAGTTTTCAATAAATTACCTACTGTCTATTTTTTTGTTTTTTTGCTCCCATTTCTTCTTTTTGTATTTTGAAGCTCTACTTACAACCTGGTTATGATCCACCAGCGCGAGATGTGAATACTTGTAATTTTCCCCCGGTCTTAAGATTTTGGTCAGGAGTGTATAAGGAAGGGATTTTTCATTTGAGATGCTGACTCTGCAAATTTTAGAAACAATTGATTCTTTGACCCGAGGTATCTACACACAGAATGGGGGCTCCAAATTTTGAGATGCATCAAGAGCAACACCATATAATGATTTCCATCTGATCACTAAGTTAGTGAAGCAGAAACGTTTCTAACAGTTTTTATTGTGAGTGTTGATCTCTCTATATGCCTTTAAATTTATGTCCTACAGCTTTGGAAACTGGGACACAGACAAGATCATTTCTCCCCCATTTTCCTCTTCCTCCAACTGGACGTGTCGATTAGAAAACAAATATGAAAGAAATGCAATTCTGCTTGGAATGGTTACTGCTAAGAAGGTAATTCTGAGACTGTGGGAAATGGACACTGTGCCCACATACAAACCGTGGCTAGGCGAAATGGCCAACACACTTCACCTGCAGAGACTTCTACACTGAAGACAGACTTGACGTGTTTGAGAAGATCTGGAACCCTGTTCTAACGTTCCTCAATGGTAAACGGTAGTATGCAGTGGATGGGTATATGTATGTGCCTTGTAATGCAAATATGTATACTGAGCCATATGTCTGTTTCCATGTTACAGTGGTGTGATCAAGTGTTTGCCCCCTTCCAGATTTCTCATTTTTTCGTATTTTTGTCACACTTAAATGTTTCAGATCATCTAATTTAAATATTAGACAAAGATAACACAAGTAAACACAAAATGCAGTTTTTAAATTGAAGGTGTTTATTATTAAGGGTAAAAAAAAAAATCCAAACCTACATGGCCCTGTGTGAAAAAGTGATTGCCCCCTGTTAAAACATAAATTAACTGTGGTGAATCCAGCGAATCACAGTGAGAGCCATTATCGACAAATGGCAAAAACATGTGGAATGTCATCTCTCTGGTGGGGAAGGAGCCTGAGCTGGTGCATGAGATTGAGAGATACTGGCTAGATATAGTCGGCCTCACCTCAGCACACAGCTCTGGTTCCGGAACCAGTCTCCTGGAGAGGGACTGGAGCTTGGCCTTTTCTGGAGTTTCCCCAGGTGAGAGGTGACGAGCAGGGGTGGGTATTCTTGTATCCCCCCCACCTTGCTGCCTCTATATTGGAGTTTTCCCTGGTGGATGAAAGGGTTGTTTCCCCGTGCCTTCGGGTTGGGAAATGGGTCCTGACCAACATTTGTGCCTATGCACCAAATGATGGTTCGGAGTACCCACCCTTTTTGGAGTCTCTGACTGGGGTGCTGGAGGGTGCTCCTCTTGGAGACTCCATTGTCCTACTGGGGGACTTCAATGTGCACGTGGGCAATGACAGTGAAACCTGGGAAGGGGTGACTGGGAGGAACGGCCTGCCCGATGTGAACTCGAGTGGTGTTCAGTTATTGGACTTCTGTGCTAACCACAGTTTGTCCATAACAAACACCATGTTCAAGCATAAGGGTGTCCATATGTGCACCTGGAACCAGGACACCCGAGGACGCAGGTCAATGATTGATTTTGTTATCGTGTCATCAGACCTGCGACCGTATGTCTTGGACACTGGGGTAAAGAGAGGTAAGGAGGTGTCAACTGATCACCACCTGGTGGTGAGTTGGATCCGATGGCAGGGGAGGATGCCATTCAGACCTGGTAGACCCAAACGTATAGTGAGGGTGTGCTGGGAATGTCTGGCTGAAGCCCCTGTCCAGGAGGTCTTCAACTCCCACCTCCGGAAGAACTTCGACCACATTCCGAGGGAGTCTAGAGACATGGAGTCTGAATGGGCCATGTTCTCCACCTCCATTGTTGAAGCAGCGGCCCAAAGCTGCGGCCGCAAGTGGTGGACACCAGTGGTGAGGGGGGCCATTAAGCGGAAGAAGGAGTCCTGTCAAGCTTGGTTGGCTTGTGGGACTCCGGAAGCAGCTGAGGTGTACCGGCAGGCTAAGCAGAGTGCAGCTCAGGTGGTGCTGAATCAAAAACTCGGGTTTGGGAGGAGTTCGGTGAGGCCATGGCACAAGACTTTCAGTCGGCCTTGAAGAGATTCTGGCAAACTATCCGGCGGCTCAGGAGGGGGAAGCAGCTCCCTATCCATACTGTGTATGGTGCGGATGGGGCGCTGTTGACTTCAACTGGGGATATCGTCGGGTGGTGGAAGGAATACTTCGAGGATCTCCTCAATCCCTCTGACACCCCTTCCACAGAGGAAGCAGGGCTTGTGGGCGAGGGGGACGATTGGCCTATCACAGGGGCTGAGGTTGCCAAGGTGGTTAAAAATCTCTTTGGTGGCCGGGCCCCGGTGATGGACGAGATTCGCCCTGAGTACCCTCAAGGCCCTGGATGTTGTAGAGCTGTCATGGTTGACACGCCTCTGCAACATTGTGTGGAGGTTGGGGGCAGTGCCTTTGGCATGGCAAACTGGAATGGTGGTTCCTCTCTTCAAAAAAGGGGACCAGAGGGTGTGCTCCAACTTTAGAGGGATCACATTCCTCAACCTCCCTGGGAAGCTCTATGCCAAGGTACTGGAGAGGACAGTCCGGCCGTTGGTTGAACCTCGGATTCAGGAGGAGCAATGTGGTTTTCGTCCTGGCCGTGGCACATCGGACCAGCTCTTTACCCTCTCGAGAATTCTCGAGGGTTCGTAGGAGTTTGTCCAACCAGTTTACATGTGTTTTGTGGACTTGGAGAAGGCATTTGAACGTGTCTCTCGTGGTTTTTTTGTGGGGGGAGCTTTGGGAGTATGGGGTATCGGGCTTGTTGTTACGAGATTTTCGGTCTCTGTACGACCGTTGTGAGAATTTGGTTCGTATTGCCAACACTCGATCGGACTCATTCCTAATGAGAGTTGGATTCCGCCAGGGCTGCCCTTTGTCACCGATCCCGTTCATAATTTTTATGGACAGGATTTCTAGGTGCAGCCAGGGAATGGAGGGTGTCATGCTTGATGACCACAGGATCTCATCTCTGTTGTTTGCAGATGATGTTGTCCTGTTGGCTTCATCCAGCAATGACCTACAGTTCTTACTGGGACGGTTTGCCACTGAGTGGAGTGGAACGCCTTGGTATCCTCTCTGAAGAGCTGGAGCAGGTGGCTGGGGAGAGGGAAGTCTGGGCTTCTCTGCTTGAACTGCTGCCTCTGCGACCCAGACCTCTGGAAAAGTGGTAGAAGATGGATGGATGAATGGATGGATAGATGGCAAAAACATGGAACAGTGGTGAACCTTCCCAGAAGTGGCCAACTGACCAAAATTACCCCAAGAGTGCAGCGACGACTCATCCAAGAGGTCACAAAAGACCCCGCAACAACATCCAAAGAACTGCAGGCCTCACTTGCCTCAGTTAAGGTCAGTGTTCATGACTCCACCATAAGAAAGAGACTGGGCAAAAATGGCCTGCATGGCAGAGTTCCAAGATGAAAACCACTGCTGACCAAAAAGAACATAAAGGCTCGTTTCAGTTTTGCCAGAAAACATCTTGATGATCCCCAAGACTTTTGGGAAAATACTCTAACTGACGAGACAAAAGTTGAACTTTTTGGAAGGTGTGTGTCCCATTACATCCAGCGTAAAAGTAACACAGCATTTCAGAAAAGGAACATTTCAACAGTAAAATATGGTGGTGGTACTGTGATGGTCTGGGGCTACTTTGCTGATTCAGGACCTGGAAGACTTGCTGTGGTAAATGGAACAATGAATTCTGCTGTCTACCAAAAAATCCTGGAGGAGAATGTCTGATCATCTGTTTGTGACCTCAAGCTGAAGCGCACTTGGGTTCTGCAGCAGGGCAATGATGGAAAACAAACCAGCAAGTCCACCTCTGAATGGCTTAAGAAAAACAAAATGTAGACTTTGGAGTGGCCTAGTCTAAGTCCTGACCTGAATCTGACTGAGATGCTGTGGCATGACCTTAAAAAGGCGGGTCATGATCGAAAACCCTCCGACGTGGCTGAATTACAACAATTCTGCAAAGATGAGTGGGCCAAAATTCCTCCACAGCACTGTAAAAGACTCACTGCCAGTTATCGCAAATGCTAGATTGCAGTTGTTGCTGCCAAGTGTGGTCCAACCAGTTATTAGGTTTAGGGGGAATCACTTTTTCCACACAGGACCATGAAGGTTTGGATTTTTTTTTTTTCCTTAATCATAAACACCTTCATTTAAAAACTGCATTTTGTGTTTACTTGTGTTATCTTTGTCTAATATTTAAATTTGTTTGATGATTTGAAACATTTAAGTGTGACAAACATACAAAAAATGAGAAATCAGGAAGGGGGTGACACTTTCACACCACTGTATTTATCTACCTGAAATGTGCTTTTTGCTTGTCTTTGTTATGTTATGAAAAAAAACAACCTATAAATATATTGTTGAAAAAAGGAGACAATCACATGTTTCTTGACAAGACAAAGCATCGTCTGGGTGTCATCTGCGTAATATAGGTGGGAAATCAGGCGATGAAGAAACATTTGCTTTCGGACAGAAAGCTCAAACTGTGATTGTTGTTTGGCGATGATTTGACGTGTGTTTAGTGTTTCTCTGCAGAGCTGCATTCTCAATAGAAAGGTCAGTGAGTATCTGGTATAGTGAGACTGACTCAGTCACATTCACCATGCATCAGGAGAAAATCTAATTTTCATCTTTTAAATAATTTGGTTGTTAATCACAAAATAAAAAGATATGGAAATATTCATATTTCACAATAAATTTATTACCTCCGCCAAGGAGGTTATGTTTTCATCGGCGTTGGTTTGTTTGTTTGTTTGTTAGCAAGATAACTCAGAAAGTTATGGACGGATTTTCATGAACTTTTCAGAGATTGTCAGAAATGGGGTATCCTACAGATGATTAGATTTTGGTGATGATCTGAGAGTGCATACCTCCACCAAGGGCTTTGTTTGTATTTGTGCAGCAGGATTACACAAAAACTATTGCATAGATTTGGATGAAATTTTTACCAGAGGTGGTTCTTGGGCTAGAGAGGAGCCCATTATATTTTTGTGATGATCTGAGAATGCATACCTCAGCCAAGGCTCTTATCTTCTCACAGTGTGTTAGCAACAAAACTCCAAAACGGATGGACAGACTTTGATGCAATTTTCACCACAAGTGGCTATAGGCCTACACACAAACCCATTACATTTTGGAGGTGATCCATGAGAAACGGAAGGAGCCTTGGCGGAGGTATGCGCTCTATGAGTGCTTTTCTAGTTAACAATGCAATAGCTTGCATTATTAAAATACGCAGGCATTTTTTCATGTATTATTTCAGCAAGCTTGGATTGCAATTTATAAAACATATTAAGGGATACAATTTAAAAACAATAAAATTCACCTTTCAATTTTTCATAAAGTCTATATTTAAATTTTTCCTCCTGGTTAAGATATGGTTCTTTATTTTAGCAACTTCTGCCCCTCCCTCCTCATACAGCCTCACAGTTAAAACCAGCAGTAGTTTATTCAACACTACCTCCAATGGCCAAGTATCTGAAGAACAGCCAGCCAGAGATGAGTGGCTCTTTGGGGTTGCGGGGCGGTTTGTCCATGATGTCCAGGTCTGGGGGGTTGAAACCTAGAGCAGTGGCGGGCAGACCATCCGTCACCAAATTAACCCACAACAACTGGACTGGAATCAAAGCCTCGGGGAGACCCAGGATGGCCGTCAGGAAGATGCTGAGGACAGGAGGAAGAAGTCGGCACACGGACATCAGCTGAGAATGGCGACCAAAGATGGTCCCATTGACAGGGGCACCTTACCAGACAACTTCTCCCACATTGGAGGAGATGAGGTATCTGATGAACTGCTTCATGTTGTTGTAGATGGCTCTGCCCTCCTCCACCGCGGCCACAATGGTGGAGAAGTTATCGTCCGACAGCACCATCTCAGACGCCGACTTTGCCACGGCCGTGCCAGAACCCATGGCAATGCCGATCTCCGCTTTCTTCAGAGCCGGGGCGTCGTTCACACCATCGCCCGTCTGGGACAAGAAGGGACCATTGGTAAAAAGGGATCGTTACTGCATCCGAAAACAGGAGTGACAGGAACAGATTTGAATTTCTGACCAACAAACCAAAACATAAGACATAAAGGTTGAAAGAAAAACATTATTAAACTTTTGTTTAGGAGGATTCATTCAATGGAGATAAACTGAACAAACCAACGATGACTGAAAATGAACTTCTATCTCACTAGGTTTCACTATCATTTCACATCCTGACAGGACTAAATCTGAACCAGGCAGATTTTCATCTGTAGCGGCAGGCCTGAAAGCAGCTTTAGGCAAGCATCAGAGGTGGGGAGGGTCTGACAGGGAAATGGTGATATTGTCGTCGCACCCCCCCCCCCCCCCCCCCCCAGATCAACCTGCTCTTCTGAGACATGTGTCAGACAGGAAGCGGCAGAGCAGACCAGAGATGACAGCATCTGATAGCAGTGGCTGAGAGCAGCCTCAGAGACCTGGAACATGTTGAGCCTCACTAGCCTGCTCTCATGCATCTTTGACAAGTCATTCATTCAGCCAGCAGCTGGAGGGAGAAGCAGAAAATTGAGTTTTCCCTCTGAAGTGGCACAAAAAACTTCAAGTTGTGGAAACCTGGAAGAAGAAGTAGCAAGGATCAGTGTAAGCTAAACAAATGAGTGCCACCCCTTTTCCTCACCATGGCAGTGATTTCGTCAAACGACTGCAGGTATCCGACAATCTTTGACTTGTGAGCAGGCTCCACGCGGGCGAAGCATCGTGCCCTTTTGACGGCTTCCCTCTGTGCCTCTGGAGGTAGGTCATCAAATTCGCGGCCTGTGTAGGCCTTTCCTGTCACGTCCTCTTCCTCCCCAAAGATACCGATCCGTCTGCAGATTGCCACGGCCGTGCCCTTGTTGTCTCCCGTGATCATGATGACGCGAATACCAGCCTCATTGCACAGCTTCACTGAGCCGATCACCTCCTTCCTGGGCGGGTCCAGCATGCCCACGCAGCCGATGAACGTGAGCCCCAACTGAACAAAAACAGAGAACAGGGGATGGTGGCTTTTCATAGGAAGACATATGAACACATACTCTCACTCCAGTTCCAAAGGTGTGATATTACTTATTTAAAAAAAAAAAAAAAATCCATGTTCATTTAGAGAGATGGAGCAAAAATATTCAGATTTTTCCACACCCAGTACTTTTCTCATGAGACAGCGATAC
This sequence comes from Pholidichthys leucotaenia, assembly GCA_020510985.1. Lineage (NCBI taxonomy): Eukaryota > Metazoa > Chordata > Actinopteri > Cichliformes > Pholidichthyidae > Pholidichthys > Pholidichthys leucotaenia. The sequence continues at coordinate 208,802,163 of CM035839.1, forward strand.
TCCAGCCCAACCTTGACCACTGTAGCAGAACATTTAGATGCCAACTGCTGACTCTGCTTTCTCAAAACAATGCTTATCTGTTTGGTCTACTGTATTAAAACTCTCTGCTCTGTTCTGACAGTCTGAACATTTTCCGCTGCACTGCCTGCATGCGGTGCTGCTACGTCTTGGCCCTTCTTGGCCAAGACATAAATACCCAGAAAAGGCATCTTTGACTCTGCACTGTATTTATTAACCAGATCAGCAAGGGACATTTATTAATATAACATTTATTATTTATTATTATAACATTATTATTATTATAACATTTATTATTTATTAATATAACATTTATTAATATGTATTAATATAAAGAAAATCCACAACAATGTACGGAGCAAAATAAACTGGTTAAATAAACAAGTCCTAATGTTGATGTCAACTGTAATTGTGGAACTGTTGTATAATAGCAGTATCACACTCCAGGTTATGACACTGTGCTGGGACATCAGCATGCTGTGGTGTTTTCAGCCGTGTTACATCTTCACTTCCTCTCATGTGATTTTACTTCGTTATCATTTTGACATCTTCTCCATGGGTTCTCATCTCCGTCATAAATGATTACGCTGTACCAACAAAGCTCTAGATGGAGGGGCATGTCCCAGTTTTGTCCTGCATCACTGATCACTAATGCATCATAATGTGGGTCAAGACGGCAAAAAAAAGAAAAAGTCCGCTCCATTTCTTTCTACCCATATACAGTGTTGACATGAGCCGATATGTATCTGTTGAACTGGAGTGAGAAGATTACAACAAGCACAGAGATTATCATCAGAGTTAAAACGGCTTAAAAGCAGAACTGAAAAAGACTGCAGAGTAACACTGGCACTTCTGCCTCCCTCACATCACTGTGGTACAACAGTGTTTTCTCAGTCATCTTTAACTCTATAAGGCACAGTTCACAAAATTTAAACGAGTTTTAAAGTCTAAGCTAAACATCAGATGATAAGACATTCTACAACGTACCTCATACTCTGCAAACTTGCTAGAATTCTCCAGGTCCATGTCTTCCTTGCGGGGCGGGGTGTCATGGGTGGCCAGCGCCAGGCAGCGCAGCGTGTCCCTTCCTGTCCCCCAGTCTCTGATCTTAGACATCAGTTGGTCACGCAGGGCCGGCGTCAGGCTCATCTTTGAAGTACCGACCCGCAGGTACCGGCACCGTTCAATTACACTCTCTGGAGCACCCTGAGGGGACACATTGTGGGTGACAAACGGATGTGAACATTTTCAACAGAAATCCTGCTTAAAAACAACCTTTCTTACGATAATATTTGCTAGGGCTGTCTCAACTTCCAGTTTTGAGGCTCAAAATATTTGATAATAATCCAGAGAGAAATATTCTGTTCTTGTATTCTATTCTATTATATCATTATACAATATTCTAATATCATGCCTTTTTCTTAGATATCCAGATTCTCTCATAAATTTAAGATGTTTTCTCATAAATTTTGAAGTCCTTCATATAATTATATGAGGGGCTATGTTGTCATGGCCATCTTGCCCCTGGTAGGGTCTGCTGTGACAAACAACTAAGAGCGGTCCAGTGGACTCTCATAAAAAAAAAGTTACATCAAGAACCCAGTGTACCCAAAGGAGCCACGTGGGTCCGCCCTCCAGTGGGCTCACCACATGCAGGAGGGATCATGATGCAATGTGAACCCGGCAGCAGTCTAGTCTGTTCTGCTTGGACTGCTGTCCCCCATAACCCAGACCCCCGGATGAGCAGTAGAAGATGGATGGATGTATATTTGCTAATGTATTCATTTAAATATCTACTGAAAGTTATTAAGCAGTGAGTAACTTGGATCAGGATTATTTCTGCGCAACATAAACAAGAAAATAAAGATGATCCATGTTCCCTCTAACAGAACCAGATCATATAGAACACACTTATACCTTTGCAGTCACAAACCAGTTAAGTGTTTTGTGTTGTAACTTAGGGCTGCTTTACTCAGCATGGTGATCGTTGAGAGACTGGGCCAGTTTTTGATCTTTTGGGAGATCCTTGTGTGTTTTGGACTCCGTCAAAACTTTGAGGAGACCGTGACAACTGTGGAGATCACTGAAGATCATTGATAGAGCAAAAAATTGTCCAGATCTCTCAACTTCAACTCTCAACATCCTTGTGTAAAGGGGTATCAGAACCATATGTGTACCCATATCCACAATTAAAGTACATTAGCTTTTGCGTCTTGTAGCTTGCACCAAAAACAGGATTTTAATGTGTGACTAACGATGTTCCTCTTTAAAGGTTCCAGACTGTGCATTTTCCAGGGACAAATTTTAAGTTTTGACATCTTCAAGGATATGCATATTAACGTTAAAAGACCAAAAACCCCTTCTTTGTTGTTTTACAGCTCCTCGATAAGTCTGTCCTGGATATGATTTCTAGGTGCAGCCAAGGAATGGGAGGGTGTCATGTTTGGTGACCACAGGATCTCATCGCTGCTGTTTGCAGATGATGCCATCTTGTTGACTTCATCAAGCAGTGACCTATAGGTCTTGCTGGGACGGTTTGTTGCTGAGTGTGAAGTCACTGGGATGACAGTCAGCACCTCCAAGTCTGAGTCCATGTGATCCTCTGTGGGTTGGGGACGGGCTCCTGCCCTTAGTGGAGGAGTTCAAGTATCTCGAGGTCTTATTCATGAGTGAGGGGAGAATGGAGCAGGAGATTGACAGACAAATTGGAGCAGCATCTGCAGTGATGCGGACGTTGTACTGGTCTGTCATGGTGAAGAGGGAGCTGAGCTCTAAAGCAAAGCTCTCAGTGTACCACTCAGTTTATGTTCCTCCCCTCACCTATGGTCATGAATACAAGTGGTTGGAATGAGCTTTCTCCATAGGATCGCTGGACTCACCCTTAGAGATAGGGTGAGGAGCTCAGTCATCCAGGAGAGGCTCAGAGTAGAATCACTGCTCTTCCACATCGAAAGGAGCCAGCTGAGGTGGTTTGGGCGTCTAATTGGGATACCTCCCACTTGAGGTGTTTTGAGCACATCCCACTAGAAGGAGACCCTGGGGCAGACCAAGGACACGCTGGAGAGACTGTCTCCCAGCTGGCCTGGGAACGCCTTGGTCTCCCCTCTGAAGAGCTGGAGGAGGTGGTTGGGAGAGAGGGAAGTCTGGGTTCTCTGCTTGGACTGCTGCCTCTGTGACCCAGATCCCCGGAAAAACAGTAGAACATTGATGGACGGATGGAAGTTTTGTACAATAAATCTACAGTCATACCTTAACGAACATCTTGCTCTGAGAGCCTGGCTTGACTGGGGTGCAGTAGACAGACATGGATTTGCGGTCACGAGAGAACTCCAGAGTGAACTCCTTTTTCATCAGCTGTTTTATCACCTGATAGAAATGACAGAGAAACAGTCGTAAAGTGAGGAGCAGAATGACAAACATCCAGGGACTGAACTAAGTGGCTATATTTCACGGTCATTCGTCTGCCTGGCAGCTGGTGGGTGACTGAATGCTTTAGCTGACAGACTGACAGATGAAGGATGACTCCGACCACCTTGTCTGGATGTCTGGCTGCTGCCTCGACTGTTTATGCAGCGGCAAAGATGGAGATGAAGGTAATGGACCTGTCTGAGGATAATTAGTAGCAACTAGAGGACATTTATGGGGAAACCCCCCCCCAGCAAAATGCTAAAATGATTTACTGAATGCTGTGTGCAGTCCCTGTCAAGTCTTATTCTACCACCAGGTGTCCCTGTAGCTCAGAATCTATGTGGCTCCTAGAGAACAGGCAGTTATCCCTGCAACCTTTCAGCCTTTTTCTCTGTACAACCAGATGGCAGATGTGTGCACGCCCCCCCCCACACACACACACACCAAAATCTGTCAGTGTGTCAAAGTTTTTTTTCCTCTCCCTTTCAAACAGAAGAAGCAGTTGGGGATTGACAAGACAAGCTCATCTTTTTTTTTTTTCAACCCTTGTAGGGCTTTGGAAAGTGAAGGTCATCTCATTTAGTTGAAATTTATCTTGTGGTAATACAAAACATTGCAATTATCAATCCAATACACAAGTAGGTGACGTGGATTTATTTAATTTTGCTTGAAAAAAACCCATCTTAAGTCATTCACGATTATATCCATGGTGGGAAATTTGGAACTTCCATTAGCACAAGCCTCAAGCTTCTAGAGAGTGACAGCAACGAGGATTTTAGCAGTCAACGAGAGGTGCCGTAGTGACTGGGTCACTACAGCTCCAAGATGGGCCCACGTGCACAGGCCATGCCCACAACTTTCCACATTAATGAAGAACAATTTAATTTGCTGCTGCAACTTTGTGCAAAGCTGAACTAAACCCAAAGTAATGGAGCAGGGATAGTAGGATACTTAAGCTTTTAACCTGAATGTTAAACTGCAAATGTCAAACAATTACACCCTGAAGTCAAACAACTGCTGAAGCAAATCTTCATCAAACAGTCTTTGATTAAGATGCTAAACTGTGCATTATTGACATTGTTAGACATCCTGGACAAAACTAAACTTCATACCTGTGACCTAGTGGAAATATCTCATCACTGGCAGCCTACGGCATGACAAAAAGACCAGTTGGTGTCTTTGTAAAGGAGGAAGGTGCTCCTCTTCCACAGAGATGGTGGCTGTAGGAGTGATTTCCAGCTCTGCTAACCTCAACATTATCACAAAAGACTAGTAAAAGGAATGGGACGTTTTAAACAGAAAACTATGGGTTTCCATCATGTTCTATCAAAGCTATCAGAAAACAACATGCTGACATCACTCAACAGTAGACACATTTAGTTACATATTTTACATGATACATCCCCACCTCTTCCAACCCTCCCATAAACATACCCACAAACACAACACACACAGACACATACACTACCGTTCAAAAGTTTGGGGTCACTTAGAAATTTCCTTATTTTTGAAAGAAAAGCACTTTTTTCAATGAAGATAACTTTAAACTAATCAGAAATACACTATACGTACATTGCTAATGTGGTAAATGACTATCTGGTTTTTGGTGTAATATCTACATAGGTGTATAGAGGCCCATTTCCAGCAACTATCACTCCGGTGCTCTAATGGTACAATGTGTTTGCTCATTGCGTCAGAAGGCTGATGGATGATTAGAAAACCCTTGTGCAATCATGTTAGGTCTGCAATGCTGTAATTGCTGCAAATGGAGGATTCTTTGACGAAAGCAAAGTTTGAAGGAAAAAATTATTATTTCAAATACAAATCATTATTTCTAACCTTGTCAATGTCTTGACTATATTTTCTATTCATTTTACAACTCATGGTGGTAAATAAGTGTGACTTTTCATGGAAAACACAAAATAATTGTCTGGGTGACCCCAAACTTTTGAACGGTAGTGTACATCACCCCCTACTTCTCTTACACACATTTAAAATAAAAGACACTGCTTGGCGCCGAGGCACCATGTGAAGGAGCAACCATCCTGTGGAACCCCCCACGCCGGGACACCACACAGCCAGTAACCACAGAAGGCGCCACAAAGGCCGCCCCAACCAGGACAGGCTGGGGCCCGCACCACAACTGTAGGCAGTGGTTAAAAAGCCCCCACCCACCCAAGCTAGAGCGACCCACGAGAACAACATCCCTGCAGATGGGCCAGGCAGCATCTGGCATGAGGGGCCCCACTGAGGAAACACTGGTGCTAAAACACACAAATACAAGATAAAACTAAGAACACACAGAGCAAAGGGAACTAAAGACCCATACTTAGAAACTGAGCTAAGAACACATCAAAAGAAGAAAATCTAATATATAATAGTGAAAGGAAGCTTCATCAAAGGTCTTGGTCTTGACTTTGGGAACCATTAAAAGGCCAGTACCAGAGGACCTCGGGGTCCACGAGGGCTCATAAGATAAAAGCAGCTCAGATAGATGAGAAGGCCAAAGACCTCAGGCATTTAAAAACTACTAAGAAAAACTTAAAATAAATCCTAAAATGCACGGGGAGCCAATGCAGTGATTCTAAAACTGGTGTAATATGCACCTGCCCATTGGTCCTCGTTAACACTCGTGCTGCTGAATTTTGGAGCAGTTGGAGATCTGATATTCTTTTTTGAGGAAGACCAGAGAGCAGGGCATTACAATAGTCTATACGACTAGTATGCATCAAGACCTCTGTGCTGGCAAGATACAGAAAAGGGCAGACTCTGGCTATATTCCTAAGACGGTAAAATCCGATTTTTGTTACAGTTTTAATGTGTGAAATAAAATTAAAGTCAGAGTCTAAAAGAACGCCCAGGTTCTTGACACAATGTGTAGGTTTTAGACCTAGCAATTTTGGTAGAAGTTTCTCTCTCTTGTCTTCAGGACCAATGATTAAAACTTCTGTTTTCCCCTGGTTGAGCTGTAGAAAGTTCTCTGCCATCCATGACTTTATATCAAAAATACAGTTCAAAAGGGCATTAACTGGTTTTGTGTCATCAGGAGGCGGCAATGTACAGTTGAGTATCATCAGCATAGCTATGAAAATTGATGCCGTGTCTCCTGATAACATCCCCAAGTGGCAACATATAAAGATTAAAAAGTACTGGCCCTAAAATTGAACCTTGGGGTACCCCACACTTGATTTCATGGATTGCCGAAGAACATGTATCCATACTTACAAAATAGTGGCGGAATAGAGGAATGAAACCATTCGAGAACAGTACCTGAGAGGCCCACCAGGTGTTTGAGTCTGCGTAATAAAATGTGGTGATCTACTGTATCAAAGGCAGTGCTGAGATCCAGCAGCACTAGGACTGACAGTTTGTGGGAGTCCATGTTACACCTGATATCAATAACGATTTTTAAAAGGGCTGTCTCGGTACTGTGGTTTGTCCTAAAACCAGACTGAAATTTCTCAAGAATGTTGTGGTCCATAAAAAAATTGTTTAACTGGATAAAAACAATTTTTTCTAAAACTTTACTTAAAAACGGTAAGTTGGATACAGGTTGATAGTTACTGAGGATATCAGGATCTAAATTACTCTTCTTCAAAAGGGGCTTCACCACAGCCGTTTTAAAGGCAGCGGGGAAAACACCAGTCTGAAGAGAGCAATTTACAATGTTTAAAATCTCATGTTGGAAGAATCTATAAAATGTTTCAAAAAGTGATGTGGGAATCGGCTCTAAAAGGCAGGAGGTCAAGTTTACCTGGGAGAAAACTCTACCAAGCATCTTAGCATCAACCAGGGCAAAACAGTCCAGCATTTCTTCAGCTAAAGGTGAGTCCAAGATTCCATTAAAAGCAGTCTTCTGGTCAGATAAAATGTTGGATCTAACAGAATCAACCTTGCACCTGAAGTGGTCTGCAAAACTCTCACAGAGAGAGTCGGATGGCAGGTTTATGTTTTTATTAAAATCTGGGTTGATTAAGTGATCAATGGTTGCAAAAAGGACTTTAGGGTTATTGTTATGGGTTGAGATTATGTTGGCAAAATACTCTGTTCTCGATGTCTTGACTGCATTATTGTATATTTTTAACACGCATAACAATAATTTATTACGCAATAATCGACTTAACCAACATGCATTCAAAAAATAAAACTGGCTGGTTATCAAGGTTACAAAAGCATAACAGAATGTGAACAAAATATTTTCATGTTTACAATCTGAACATCATTAAATCATGTAAGATTAGCATAAAATTCAACAATGTTGCATTTAAGGTATTCAGCTATGTTGAGATAACATGATACGATTTTGCCAGACTATGGTACGATGCCTTGTAGGCAGATATACTTGAGAAGTCAGCAGATCACGTCAAGACTTGGTGTGTAATCATGGGTAAAGCTACTGACCAATCACAGAGCTCCTTCAACATCATAGTTTAAAGTAATGGCCACAGTTCTTGTAAAACTGCCAAGAGTTCATACCATTTGACCTTATAAATACAGAAAAGCCCATTAAAAGCTAATGTATAGTATGAGTGCCTGTGTAGACAAGTATGAAAATTTCACCAAGTACTGTTCGTATATCAATTTAACAAATAAATGCAAAACTTCTATTGAAACTAATGAGCTGGTGGATTAGTTTGTGTTTGAAATGTTATTGGATGTCACTCATCTTACACCACTTTAAGGAGTCTTGGGATGTTTGCACTCCATTTTTTTTAAATTTTGTGAATAGTAGTAGTAGTAGTAGTAGTAGTGTATTTTAGGGTCACATTGCAGCTACACATAAGATGTTAAATTAGCTCCCCATGTGTAGTGCTAATAGATGCAGCAAATCTTCAGATTGCATCCATTAATCTTTGCTCAGTTGTCTTTGAAGCCACAGGGTCACATGCAGGTTTACACATAACTTACCGAGTTGCAGGCCCCAGCACGTTCCACCTTTGTAAGTCCTGAAAGGTCAGTCTTGAAGACATTCATCTTCTCTACTAGGGTGGTGAGAGCAGTTTCTGTGGCCTCGCCCACCTTCTCATAAACCCCTTTGGCCTAGAACAGAGCAAGGAATTCAAAGTCTGTAGGTCAACTATTTCAAGCAGAAGACCCACCGTATGCCGTTTGTGTGGAGAGCATTAAAACCTAACTATTATGTTCACTTCCACATGCCTATCCCACACGAGCGTCAGATGGTTTACAAAAGAATAAGCTTTTAGTTAATCTTGTCTGAAACAAGCCACTTGAACTGCTCTCCCAAAAGATCCCGCTGATTGCTAGACCCTTGCAAACAAAATTTCAATGACAGGCAAAAGTGCGGATGCTCCTTTTACACCTTATCATGATAATCACCTGTTTCGGATTAACCTCCTCACCTATGGAATATTCCAAAAAGGTGGGTGTTTTTTTGTTGTTGTTGCTGTTTTTTTTTTAAACATTCTTCCTCTTTCCCAGTCTTGTCTTGCCCCTGTCTCAGCTTTTTTGGAACATGCTGCAGGCATCAAATTCAAAATGAGTGAATATTTGCAACAAAACAATAAAGTTTATCAGTGTGAACATTACATATCTTGTCTCTGGAGTGTATTCAACTGAACATAGGTTAAAAAGGATTTTTAAATCACTGTATTCTGTTTTTTTTTTTAAATTTAAGTTTTACACAATGTTCCAACTTCACTGGAATAAAGGTTTGCAGAAAAAATGCTTGAAATTATACATTTCTCCACCTTTAACGGAGCTTTTTTAAAATTATACAACTGCACGTACAGACGTGGACAAAATTGTTGGTACCCCTCTGTCAATGAAAGAAAAACCCACAACGGTCACAGAAATAACTTCAATCTGACAAAAGTGGTAATAAATAAAAATTCTACGAAAATTAACCAATGAAAATCAGACAATGCTTTTGAATTGTGGTTCAACAGAATTATTTTAAAAAACAAACTCATGAAACAGGCCTGGACAAAAATGATGGTACCCCTAGAAAAGATTGAAAATAATGTGACCATAGGGACATGTTCAACCAAAATGTGTCCTCTAATTAACATCACAGGTGTCTACAAACTTGTAATCAGTCAGTCGGCCTATTTAAAGGGTGACAAGTAGTCACTGTGCTGTTTGTTGACATGGTGTGTACCACACTAAACATGGACCAGAGGAAGTAAAGGAGAGAGTTGTCTCAGGAGATTAGAAAGAAAATTATAGACAAGCATGTTAAAGGTAAAGGCTATAAGACCATCTCCAAGCAGCTTGATCTTCCCTTGACTACAGTTGCACATATTATTCAGAAATTTAAGATCCACGGGACTGTAGCCAACCTCCCTGGACGTGGCCGCAGGAGGAGACGGATAATACGAATGGTAACAAAAGAGCCCAGAACAACCTCTAAACACATTCATGGTGAACTCCAAGGTCAAGGTACATCAGTGTCAGATCGCACCATCCGTCATTGTTTGAGCCAAAGTGGACTTCATGGGAGACGACCAAGGAGGACACCACTGTTGAAAACAAATCATAAAAAAGCCAGACTGGAATTTGCCAAACTGCATGATGACAAGCCACAAAGCTTCTGGGAGAATGTCTTATGGACAGGCGAGACAAAACTGGAACTTTTTGGCAAGGCACATCAGCTCTATGTTCACAGATGCAAAAATGAAGCATACCAAGAAAAGAACACTGCCCCTACTGTGAGACATGGAGGAGGTTCTGTTATGTTCTGGGGCTGCTTTGCTGCATCTGGCACAGGGTGTCTTGAATCTGTGCAGGGTACAATGAAATCTCAAGACTATCAGCGTATTCTAAAGAGAAATGCGCTGCCCAGTGTTAGACAGCTTGGTCTCAGTCGCAGGTCATGGGTCTTGCAACAGGATAATGACCCAAAACACAGCTAAAAACCAAGAATGGCTACGAGCAAAACATTGGACTACTCTAAAGTGGCCTTCTATGAGCCCTGATCTAAATCCTATTGAACATCTGTGGAAGGAGCTGAAACATGCCGTCTGGAGAAGGCACCCCTCAAACCCGAGACAACTGGAGCAGTTACAGAAATTGTTTGATTGCAGTGATTGCCTCAAAAGGTTGTGCAACAAAATATTAAGTTAAGGGTACCATCATTTTTGTCCAGGCCTGTTTCATGAGTTTGTTTTTTAAAATAATTCTGTTGAACCACAATTCAAAAGCTTTTTCTGATTTTCATTGGTTAATTTTCATAGAATTTTTATTTACCACTTTTGTCAGATTCAAGTTATTTCTGTGACCATTGTGGGTTTTTCTTTCATTAACAGAGGGGTACCAGCAATTTTGTCCACGTCTGTACATGCTGTGGGAGAATCTGCAATTCATCCCCCTCAAACTTTGAGTCATACATGCAAAGTGTTTTCCCATTGTCAACAGAAAGCCAGTAGCTGAGAAGAAGCGGTAATGGCATATCACACATCATTTGTTTGTGCGACCGGCCATGGATGAGAATGAAGCGCCTCACTCCCCTCCAGCACTTGGCTCCTCTGCACCTCGCTCTCCATCTCTTGCAATTTTTTTTAGCCCACAGCAATATCACACTCAGGCTCTTTACTCAAACATATATAAAATTAGATGCAAAATGAGCATTTTCAGGCAAGAGAAAACAGTTTAGGGGAGGATGATCTAAGGAGAGTGGAGAAGTGCAGCATCTCCGGCCTCTCTAGCAGCATGGTTACCATGATACCATGGTGATGACAAAGTCGTGCAAAATGAAATCCAACCCAGAGAAAGAAAAATATCAGAAATCAGAGGACAATTAACTCAGCATAAAGAGAGAAGGCAGCATGTGTGTGAATTCACAGATGGATCTATAATGTATTACATTTTTTTTTTGCATTTTAATTACCTCATTGTAGTCCAGTGAAGAGTCGTTGCACATAGAGCACACTGTGGCCAGTTCCAATAGGCCATCATAGTCTCCACATTGGATGGGTGCGTTTCCTTTAAGTCTGAAAAGAAAAACCCCACAAGCATCACCAACACCAGCAAAAGATGGAGGAGAAATGCTTCACACTTCACTACACCTCAGACACAGTAACCCCATGAATACTTATGAGTGTGTTTGGCATTCGTCTGTTTAGCGTTCCAAGGTGACTGAAGAAATGGTGGTTGTACAATAGTAAACAGAACATTTGGACACATGCTTGTCGGCTTCTGACAAGCAGTGCTGACTGCATGACAACCACAGATCCCTTCCCTGTAGAGACGGAAGTGTTGCTACCATAGCTCCCACACAAAAGCCCACTCTGTGGAGTTATGAAATCGACAGGTTCAGGCAGAATGCTGTGCTCACTAAACAGTAAAATCAACAAGATGTACACGATAGAGTACTGAAACCGTTCCCCTGGATAATGAATAGCCATGTGCAGTACCCGTTTTCCTGCACAAATATACAACAACTAAGATGAACTGAAATAGCAAGGAAATAGCTACAATGATTGTAAGACAGAAGTGATAGCAGGTATTCTCTATAAACCTCACCACCTGCAATTAAAGCAAGAAATATGGTACAAGTTGTAACTATGGGTATACATGTGTGAGTAAAAAGCACTGTTCACAGACCAGCAAGTCACAGGTTTTTATACTTTTTTACCCCGGGTTGCCCACTGTAAGCCAGCCAAGATTTACCCAGACATCTTTACAGCTAAAATGATGGTCATTAATGCCCGCTCCATTGCTGACAAATCCTATATTTTAAATGACTTGTTCTGTAGTGAACAATTGGATTTTGTTTATTTCTGAGACGTGGTAGCGTGAGAATGATGTTTCACATGTTCTAGAACTATGTCCTAGTGACTGTTCATTTTTCAGTGCACCACGGTTTTCTGGTCGTGGAGATGGAACAGCTATTGTTTTAAAAAGTCATTCATATGCCAGGTGATCTCTACAAGTTGCTACAGTTAATTTGAGATGATTATGATCAAAATTGGCTGCGCTCAGCCCTTGTACTGTATTTTAGTCTATCGCACCCCTGGGCCTGCTATGTCCTTTCTTTCTGACTTTCAGCACTTTTTATCTTCCACCATCATACTAAGCAGAATCATCAATGTCTGGGATGTTAACATTCAACCAGCAGCACTACAAAGGAATTCTTGGGCTTAATGAACTCGTACAACCTTGTTCAACATATATCTGACTCTACTCACTGCAGGACACGTTTTGGACTTGGTCTTCACTAATGGTGTCACCCCTGACCATGTAAAAATAAGTGAGGTTGTTTTCAGTGACAATAAATCAGTCTCTTAATGTTTTATTTAACACAGAGCCTTTCCCTCAAGTATGTGCCAAACAGTCATTTTATTGATGATTCTGCTATTAATAATTTTTCTTCTCTTTTTAATTTTTTAACCCCTTCTGAAGACAATGTAGACCTTCTTGTGAATTCTTCTAAAGATCACTGCTGTATGATTCCTGATAAGGTGGCCCCTTACAAAATAAGACAACGCAGAATCACCCCTCGTGTACCTTGATTAAATAATCGAACTTGTGACCTTCAACGTTCCTTTCGAAAAGCAGAACGATTATGGAAGAAAACTGGATTGGCTGGTCATCAAGAACATTTTAAGAACTTCTTCACTTATATAATGATGCAGTGAATGAAGCTAGATCTCCTTATTTTAATCAATTTATAGTAAATCGTAATAAGAACAATCCCAGGGTTTTATTTAACACTATTAACAGCATTGTTTCTCCCCCACCTCAGCAAGCTCCAGTACTCTCTAATGATGAATGCAATGAATTCCTTCATCATTTTGGAAATAAGTTACAGGACTTGAGATCCAAAATCCCCAGAAGTTCCTCTCCTTATGAAGACTGCCCTGAGTGTCCTGAACCATTTACTTCATTCAATGACTGGCTCTCCAACAACTACCTCATCTTAAATTCCAATAAAATCAAGACCATGATTGTAGCCCCTTTTGATCTTCATCCAATAATCAATCAGACACTTTCTTCTTTTTGATTATCTCCTAAGTCCAGTGTTAGAAATTTGGGTGTTATGTTTGAATCCTCCCTTGATTTTAATTCCCATGTAAATTCTATTTCACATTCATGCTTTTTTTCATTTAAGAAACATTTCCAAATTGAGAACCATTGTTTCTTCAAGTGAGCTTGAAAAAATAATCCATGCATTTCTGTCTTCACGACAAGATTATTGCAATGCTTTGTTTACTGGTTTAGACAAATCTTCTCTTTCTCATCTCCAGTTATACAAAATGCTGTAGCCAGACTACTTACATGTTCTAGAAAACAAGATCATAATACCCCCATATTATATACGTTACACTGGCTACCAGTGGAGTTTAGGATTCGTTTTAAAGTTCTTACACTTACATACAGAGCACTACATGGACAAGCCCCATCTTAGTTATCTGGTCTCCTTCTCAAACATACTCCTGCTCACACTCTTAGATCTGAAGCCCAGGACTTGTTAGTTGTTCCTTGTACGAGGCTCAAGACCAGGGTGGACAGAGCCTTTCAATCTGTAGCTCCGAGGCTTTGGAATAATCTCCCACTCCAGCTACGTTTAGCTGACTCTGTGGACTCTTAAAAAGCAGCTGAAATCTTTTTGTTTAATGAGGCTTTCCGTTGAATTTCAATTCAACTGCTTTTTAATGGTATGTCTGACTTTTTTTTTTTTAAATCTTTTAATCTTGTGTTTTAATTTGTTCTCTTTATTTTTTGTCTTTTCTCCTTAATGGGGTGTCTGAAGTTTTTTTTTTTAAATTCTATTTTATTGTACAGCACTTTGTGACTGTATGTCTGTGAAATGCGCTTTATAAATAAACTTTACTTACTTACTGTTAACAACATGCAAAACATGCAGCACGAATCATTAGACATCATGGAGTGCATCAATTTATATTATACAATAATAATATTAGTATGCTTTAAAGTGGCCACTGACTGACATCAATGGACATCATAAAATGGTAAACTCGGCACAGCCCCGTCCTTGATACCCGCTCACTGCCCTATTACTGACCAGCATAACTGTCCGTCTGTCATGTAAATGGATGGGGAGCTCAAGGTATTAGCCCGTGAGCTAACAGAGGTACTAGGAAGCTTGCACCAATCGTGGTTTATACTGTTATTTTCTTCAGATTTTAGCAACCCTAATAGACATCCATGTTTCCACCTGGTTCACTAATCCACAGTCGATAATATATCTGAAATCATTCTGGCTCATTTTGTTATATTTTGACCATGATTTTACATTGAACTGTTAGCACCAGCATGCTAAGCAGTCCAAGTTGATCCCCAGTGTAACCAAAACTCAGCTCACTTCGACAGGGAGGAAAGTGACACAGGCCACCTGGATCCAGTCAGTGTGATCACTATTTTTAATAAATTCTTTTCACTCCCACTGGAATCCTTGTTCATTTAACAATGCTTGACCATGTATTTTGTTCTAGACGTTATTTTAGCTTAGTTAAAGTTTTAGCCACTCATTCACGTGTGTTTCTGTATTTATTGTACTCCATGGACCGGTTATATCCTATCAACCACTGAAACCACACACCCCGTCCACCAGTGATGCTTTATTTCATTCATTCATTCGAGACACATTTACGTTGGTTGGCTCCGAGCTAGTCACCTATGGGCAGCTGTATTCAGTGGCACTAGCTAATGTCTACTTGCATGAGCTGTGAAAATGTGGAAAAAGTGCAATTACTGACTCTTTTAAAGCAAAAGAAAGCTTTTGGTAATACTTTGGTAAAATCAGTATAAACATTTTCATCATCTTTGACATTCTGTGACACTCACATTTGTCCCTCTGGGGCATAAGTAGAACCAGTTATAGAGAACTCATGCAGGCTGCAGCTGGAATCTTCTACCTTGTCTGCAATGAACATCTGGAGAGGACAAACGACAAACAGTTTCACCAGTTAGTCAAAACTGTGTTTGGTTTTTGTGCTGTGGATGACTGCTGCTATTAACAGATGAGGACGGGTCAAACATCTGTGTGTTAATAAAGGGCTGGCCACTAATGACATCCTGGGAAATGAGATGTAGCCCAAAGAGCTGAAGAAAGGAAGTAATCAGATACTTGTGATATCTTCTAAAACTGTGACGGCGTCAACATCTAAAACATAGAAGGGTTGTAATTAAAGCACAAAAATACAGTATACAGCTGAATCCTACAGGTAATGAATTTGTTGTCATGATCAGGTGAGCGCGCACTCCCCCTCCCTTCCTGTGAGAGTTTCCTCGGCTCTGGAAGTAATCACTACACCTGCATGAGTGGACACACCTGCCGTTTCTTCGCCTCCAGTGCTTAAAAGGACCAGTTTGTGAACGCTCCAGCGCTGGCTCGTTGGGTATACTGCCATTATAAGCAAAGCAAGTAAGTGATTGCTCCTTTTCTGGGGACCCTATTCTTATCCCTGTTCTCCTCCTCTTCCCCAGGTTGCTGCCATCTTTGCAGTGCGTCTCCGGGGCTCGTTGTGCGCTCACCTGCTCCATCATCTTCGTCATCGCTCCAGGCTGCTTCACTCCACCCAGTCAGACACTTCACCCAGCTCCACGCCTTCCCCACTCCCTGCCAGCTCCATCCCGCTGGTTCAGCTGTTCCTGCTGGGTTCCTCTGCTGAATTCTCTGCTCGCCTCCCGTAAGTTGCTTTCTTGGAATTCCCATTCCAATCTCCCTCCTCTCACTAATCAGCTCTTGTCTTCCCATTACAGGCTGGGTTCTCCTCTGGCAAGTGGCGTCTTTTCCTACTTTGTGTTCTTTTGATTAATAAAATTGTGTTTAAACGTAGCTTCTCTGTGTCGTGTATGTTCGTTGGTGTAAGATCCCTGCACGTGAGCTGATCATTCTCTCTATCATGACATTTGTACCATGTCAATATTTTTTGATCAAGTCTTCATGTAATATTTCTTCATTAGAATCCTGACTAGCTTCAATCAATCAATCAAACTTTATTTGGATAGCACTTTCCAAACATTGAATGCTGCTCAAAGTGCTTTACATAGATAAAAACAGTAGATAAATTTAATTACATATGTTTACACAATACATCCCACCCCTCCCAGCCCCCCATACATACCCACACACACAGGCACATGCACCACTCCCTATTTCCCTCACACACGTATAAAATAAGAGGCATATAAAATAAAATAAACACAGCTTGGCACCGAGGCACCATGTAAAGGAACAACCATCCTGTGGAGCCCCCCACGCCGGGAGACCACACAGCCCATGAACGCATGCCATGCCACAGAGGCCACCTCGACCAGGACAGACCGGGGCCCACACCACAGCTGTAGGCAATAGCATAAAGCCCCCACCCACCCAAGCCAGAGCAACCCACAAGACTTCAGTCAATACAATACATTATAACATAACATAATATGCACATACTATAAGCTCTTGGTTATCTCAGAAATTGCTGGAGCAGATTCCACCCACATTGTTTATTAATTACCATCATTAAAAAAACCAATGATGCCGACATACACTACTCACAAAAAGTTAGGGGCATTTGGCTTTCGGATGAAATTTCAGGATGCACCTAAAATGCACTGTAACCTTTACAGGTGAATTTAATTTGACCTTCTCTAACCTTTTGAATGCATATGTCCAACTGTTCAATGTTTCAGTACTTTTTGCATAACATGCTGTTCTCTAACAAGATGCTTAACGACAAAATTCACAACAAGTGTTTGATCCATGAATCAACCAATAGATTTTCTGGTTCAATTAGAATTGGTAGTTAAACAGTCCTCTTCATCATGCTGTTCACATTTTGACATCATGAGACCAAGACCACACGAACAATTGATCAACAGTACCTCGTCACTGCAAGGCTTCAAACAGGATGCTCTCAGTAGTGATGGGATCCACAGTTCACTAAAATGTACTGAATCACTTCGGTTTGTTCGCCAAAAAAAAAAAAATCTGTTTTAAAGATTTGTTTACCAAATCCCTCAGTACTGTATTGGAGCTCTAACTGCCTGCCACTCACTGAACTGAAAAATGCAGCTGAATTGAGTGGGTGGGGCTCGCTCCTTCTCTGTTCTTCAGTACGCTCACTGACTGAATTGATGAGAACGTGAGAGAGGCAACTGAATGAAACAGCAGCTGGTGTGTCGGTCTCCGCTCCTCAGTATATGTTCATGTACTGACAACTTGAAGGAGGCTGCTGAACGAAGCAGCAGCCGGGCATGGCAGCTTGGATTGGTGCTGTACGCTTAAACATGGTAGACCTGGGGTCTGCCACCTTTGCCAACCAAAGAGCCATTTTGCCCATCTCTGACTAAGATAGAAGTGGCTGAGGGCCACTATTTACCGGAGTGGTGGCTCAGCTGGTAGAGCATCTGCCCCACACCCGGGAGGCAGGGGTTCAAATCCCGGCCGGGTCATGCCGAAGACCATATAAAAGCAGAACTTCCTGCCGTCCAGCTTGGTGCTCAGCAATAATGGAATGGAGGAGGGAAATCTGTGGCGGCGCCTTGCATGGCAGCAGCCCTCTGATTCTACACATGGGGTGTGTGTGATTAACACTGTAGATAGGAAAAGCACAATTCTGTTCTACTGTACATGATTGGTTGTATGGTTGAATGACAATAAAGGGTGATTTAATTTTAATTTTTTTTATAGCTCTGAATATTATATGGCATTAATGAATTTATACAACAGTGGAAAAAACTGTCAAGCTTTATATATAGCTTCATTTGTGAAATAAAAATATTAGAAATAGATTACAAATTGTTTTATACTGAAAAATTTCTGAATATCTGATCATAATTTTTGCATAGCTTTTATATTATCAGCACATTAATAAATTGTTTAAATCTGAAAAACATAATCCATCTGCTGCTTTCAACAGTGACCACACAGCTTTAGTTCATGATATTTTAATAAATTAGAGACGACTGTTTTATTTAGAAGAAGCTACTTTTCATCCTTTGTTTCCTCATAATACTCCTTATTAAAATGTATTAATACAATATAAATCTGTATCCTTCACCTGTTCTCCAGACTCTCAGTTTGACAACTAGTGGATTGGTCGTCTGGTATTCTTCTTTATTTTGGAGTAAAACAAAAAGAATTCTAAACAACTTTTTAAATAATATAACTTTCAAAATCATTTGTTGCAAATTAAGCCAATTAGAAATGATTACAACATAGTGGAAAAATATTTAAAAAATATCTTGTTCTGCTAAGCCACAGTCATGTGAAAAAATTCGGACACCCTATGAAAGCCTGTGTGTGTTTTTAACATATGTGGACATATATAACATATGTGGACATATGGAGGGGCGGCACGGTGGAGGAGTGGTTAGCACTGCGGCAGCACAGCAACTCACCCTTGGCCGGGGCATCCTGGGTTCGATCCCAGCCCCCGACCAACAGTGATCTGTGTGTCTGCGTGGGTTTAAGATAAGATAAGAGATAAGCCTTTATTAGTCCCACAACGGGGAAATTCCAGGATTGCAACAGCACAGGGATAGCAACACTCAGAGCAACAATCAGAAGGCAAGAAAAAAAACAAGCAAGCAAGAGCAGCTAATAAACATATGTACGTATTACTATAAAATATATATATATATACACACACACACAGACACACAGTGCAGAGCATTGTAGCTGGATGGAATAAATATATGAATATATGAACACACAGTGCAGAGCATTGTAGCTAGATGGAATAAATATGTAAATATATAAACACCCACAGTACGGAGCATTGCAGCTAGGTGGAATAAATATGCAAGTATATAAACACACACAGTGCGGAGCAATGTAGCTAGATGGAATAATATGTAGATATATAAATATATAAACACACCCAGTGCTGAGCATTGTAGCTAGATGGAATAAATATGCAAATATATAAACACACACAGTGCAGAGCATTGTTGCTAGATGGAATGAAACAGCATAACCGTCTACTTAGTTATCCTACATGGTATGATTATGTGCCCATACATATTCTCACCCTCCATAGCGACCGGTATGTTCCTAGTTGTATGCCGGAGGGGACCATTGTGTAAGTCTATTGCATCTTTTGCATTCAAAAAACTATTAGTTTGTTACGTCTTTTTGCTATCTCTGCGAGCAGCCCTGCTTAGGTTGTACAGTCTGACAGCCGTTGGTAGGAAGGACCTACGAAACCTCTCGGTTGTGCACCTGGGATGATGTAGTCTGCTGCTAAATGAGCTCCTCAGTGCATTCAGTATGTCCTGCATAGGGTGGAACTCGGACTCCAGCAGAGATGACAGTTTAGCCACCGTCCTTCTCTCTCCTATCTCCTCCATCGGATCAAGGCGCTGCCCCAGGACAGAGCTAGCTTTCTTAATCAGTTTGTTCAGTCTCTTCCTATCGGCTGCAGTAATGCCACTGCCCCAGCAGACCACTCCAAAAGTGATGGCTGATGCCACCACCGTGTCATAGAATGACTTCAGCAGCGCCCCTTGTACACCAAAAGACCTGAGTCTCCTCAGCAGGAACAGCCTGCGCTGTCCCTTCTTGTAGAGTGCATCAGTATTGTGTGACCAGTCTAGTTTATTGTTCAGATGAATACCCAGGTACTTATAGGATGTCACCATCTCGATGTCTGTTCCCTGTATATTTACTGGTACTGTGAGGGGCTGCCCATGCCTGCGGCAGTCCACCACCAGCTCCTTAGTTTTCCTCGCGTTGATCTGGAGGCAGTTCCGATGGCACCAGTCCACGAAGTCCTGGATAAGCCCTCTGTACTCAGCTTCATCTCCATTGGAGATGAGGCCAACGATCGCAGAGTCATCAGAGAACTTCTGTAGATGGCAGTGTGTTGTGTTGTGTGAGAAGTCCGCAGTATAAAGAGTGAACAGGAAGGGAGCCAGCACCGTTCCCTGGGGGGCCCCCGTGCTACTGATGATCGTGTCGGACACACAATCCCGGGTTCTCACAAACTGAGGCCGGTTTGTGAGGTAGTCCAGGATCCATGATGACAGGTGCTGGTCCACCCCTGCGCGCAGCAGCTTGTCCTTCAGGATCATCGGTTGGATGGTGTTGAAAGCACTGGAGAAGTCAAAGAACATGATCCTCACCATATTCCCGGGCTTCTCCAGGTGGGACAGAGAACGGTGAAGGAGGAAGATCACCGCATCCTCCACCCCAATGCCATGCTGGTAGGCGAACTGGAGTGGATCCATCGCTGGTTCCACCAGGGGGCGGAGGTGAGCAAGGAGCAGTCTCTCCAGGGTCTTCATCAAGTGGGACGTCAAGGCCACCGGTCTGTAGCTGTTCAGGTCTTTGGGGTGGGAAGTTTTTGGTACAGGTACCACACAAGATGTTTTCCACAGCTGTGGTACCCTCCCCAGTTTCAGGCTCATGTTGAAGATATACGTCACAATCCCACACAGCTGGTCTGCACAGGACTTGAGGAGCTTTGCGCTGATGCCGTCCGGTCCCGGCGCCTTCCTCGCCTTGATCTTCCTCAGCTCCGTCCTCACCTGGGTCCTGGTCAGGGTCAGGATGGGGGGCTGTGTGTTGGGAGTGGGGGGGGTGTTGGTGGAGTGGGGGGGTGGGCAGCAGGACTTGATTTCTTTAGAGGCAGCAGTGGTTGTTGTGCAGTCAGGGGGGAGGGCGGTTGGTCAAATCTATTGAAAAACAGATTCAGGTTGTTCGCCCACTCCCTGCCCCCTGTGGCCTGGGGGGAGGTATTCTGGAGCCCCGAGATGGTTTTGAGGTTTCTCCAGACCCCGCTGATGTCGCTCTGTTGCAGCTTGTCCTCCATCTTCTTCCTGAAGCTGTCCTTGCCTTCTCTGATCTTTCTCCTCAGCTCCCTCTGTACGGACTTCAGCATCTCCCTGTTCCCTGACCTGAAGATCCTCTTCTTCTCTCTCAGAAGTGTTTTTATCTCAGGGTTGATCCAGGGTTTGTTGTTTGAGTGACGCCGTATGGTCTTGGTGGGAACGGATTTGTCCACACAGAAGCTGAGGTAGCCCGTGAAGGTGTGAATGAGGCCATCGATGTCCTCACCATGTGGATCGCAGAGCTGCTTCCAGGCGGTGGCTTCAAAACAGCCCTTTAGGGTGTCCATTGTCTCCTCAGACCATAACTCCACAGTGTGCATGGCCGGAGGTTGTCTGTGCACTAGGGGTTTGTACACCGGCCGGAGATGAACCAAGTTGTGATCCGATCTCCCGAGTGGGGGGAGTTGTGATGAGGTGTACGCCTCCTTAGTGTTTGCGTAGAATAAATCCAGTGTTTTATTGTCTCTAGTGTGGCATGTGACATACTGGGTGAACGTGGGTAGAATGGGAGACAGTGAAACATGGTTGAAATCGCCTGAGATGAGGAGAAGAGCATCTGGGTGTTCTGTCTGCAGCCTGCTGGTTACTGAATGGATGACGTCACGTGCTGTCCCAGCGTTCGCCGTCGGATTTGCATAAACAACAATGCAGATCACGTGTGAGTGTTCTCTCGGGAGATATGTAGGCCTCATGCTAACAGCTAGCAACTCAATGTCTTTGCTGCAGTGTCGTTGTTTAACAGTGATATGTCCCGGTCTGCACCAGTTGTTGTTAACATACATTATCACTCCACCGCCCCTAGCCTTGCCACTGTCTGGTGTTCGGTCAGCTCGTATCATGTGAAAACCCTCCAGCTCAATGTTAGCATCTGCTGCTAGTTCAGTTAGCCACGTCTCAGTAAACAAAAGGAGAGAGCACTCCCGGTATGTGCTATCATAACGGGAGATAGCCGCTAGCTCATCTAACTTTCCCAGTATCGACCGTACATTTCCCATGACAACAGATGGAAGGGAGGGTCTGTACCTTATATTTTTTGTCCTCCGCCTTACTCCAGCCCGGCAGCCGCGGCGTTTTCGCCTCAGTTCTCTCGGTATGTCGAGTTTTTCCAATGGGACCGGGTGGCGGTTGAATGCTAGCAGCTGTTCTCTGCTGTATCGTATCCTGCTATAGACAGTGGCTCCGTCCACCGGCTCAGGAGACATTTAGGACGATCTGTGTGTCCGTGATATAAGTGGGGTGAAAAAAAAAGACGGATCAAAAGAGAGAGGAAGGGAAAAAGACTCGGAATCGAGCCGCTGTTGCAAAAGGCAGCCGACTCGTGTGGCGCCGAGAGGATTACTCCAGGATTTCTCCGGTTTCCTCCCACATGCCAAAAACATGCAAGTTAGGTTAATTGGCATCAAACTGGGGATTCTAAATTGTCCTTAGCTATGACTGTGAGAGTGAATGGTTGTCTGTCTCTCTGTGTTGGCCCTGCGATGGACTGGCGATCTGTCCAGGGTGTATCCTGCCTCTCGCCCAAAGATGCTGGGATAGGCTCCAGCCCCACCCCGCGACCCGAAAAGGATTAAGCAGAAGAAGATGAATGAATGAATGGACGTATGGATATTTAATATCAATTTTACCAGAGTGGTGGCCTAGTTGACAGAGCATCTGCCCCACAACCGGGAGGTTTGGGGCTCAAATCCTGGCCGGGTCATACCAAAGACCACATAAAAATGGTACTTCCCACCTTCTAGCTTGGTGCTCAGTGTAATAGAATGGGGAAAGGAGAAGTTTGTGGCGGCGCCTTGCATGGCAGCGACCCCTCTGATTCTGCATGTGATTAACATTGTAGAGAGGAGAAACGCAATTTCGTTCTACTGTACATGATTGGCTGAATGGACTGAATGACGACAGAGATGGCTGCTTCTTCCCTTTTTCTTCTTTAAACAATACTGGGAGATTCAAGTAATATAACTCAACAATTAAAACTGAAGAAAAGACTTCTTAAAATATTCTGTAAAATGTAATTTTAAAAACATGCAATTTCTGGTGAGGAATAAATTAAGACAACCCCACATTTATTCCCACTTAAAATGCCTAAAATCACGCACAGGTGTATCACATCATGTGCACATGATTAGAACATTGTTACTCAGCATTTTGAAGGAGACTTGTCCTATTTAAACCTCAGATATTTAGTTTGGTGTGCTCCTGGCTGTTGAAGTGACAGTGAACACCATGGTGAGTTCGAAAGAGCTGTCTGAGGCCTTCAGAAAAAAAAACTGAAGCAGCTTATGAGTCTGGTAAGGGAACTAAAAAGATCTCAAAAGAATTTTAAATCAGCCATTCCACTGTCCAGAAAATAGTCTACAAGTGGAGGACATTCAAAACAACTGCCATCATGTCCAGGTCTGACATTCCAAGCAAGTTCACCCCGAGAGCAGACTGCAAGATGCTAAAAGAAGGCTCCAACCCTAAAATGTCGTCAGGGGACCTACAGCAGGCTCTTACAATTGTTGATGTGAAAGTGCATGCCTCTACAATCAGAAAGAGACTGCACACTTTTAACTTGCATCAGAGGTGTGCAAGGAGGAAACTTTTGCTCTCTAAGAGAAACATGAAGGCCAGACTGAAGTTTGCCAGAGAGAACGTAGACAAAGACCAGGACTTCTGGAATAATGTTCTTTGTCCAGATGAGTCTAAAATTGAATTATTTGGACACCAGGAACAGAGGACGTGTTTGGTGTAGACCAAATACAGCATCCCAGAAAAAGAACCTCATACCAACTGTGAAGCAAGGAGGTGGAAGTGTCATGGTTTGGGGATGCTTTGCTGCAGCAGGACCTGGCCAGCTCACCATCATAGAATGTGAGAATGTGAGACCATCTGAATGTCAGAGAGAATGTCAGAATGTGAGACCATCTGTAAAAACATTAAAGCTGAAGCAGAACTAGACCCTGCAACATGACAATGACCCAAATCATAACAGTAAATCCACCAAGGACTGGCTAAAAACTAAGAAATGGAGAGTCCTGGAATGGCTGAGTCAAAGCCCAGATCTTAATGCCATTGAGGTGCTGTGGGGTGACTTGAAACGGGCTGTACATGCAAGAAACCCCTCAAACATCTCACAGTTGAAAGAATTCTGTGTTGAGGAGTGGGGCAAACTTTCCTCACACCGATGTCAGAGACTGGTAGATGGCTACAAGAAGCTTCTCACTGAAGTTATTTCAGCCAAAGGGGGCAACGCCAGCTATTAGGCGGTAGGGAGTCCTAACTTTTTCCTCAGTTAGAATAAACATTTTTGTTATCTTTTGTTTAATGAGTAAAACAAGGTTATTTTTTGTTATTTACCTGGAATTAAATCACCTTCTTTTCCAGAGATAAATAAAAACAAGATTAGACATCAATATGTGAACATTTCTTAATAAAGAACTGAATATTTAATGGGGTGTCCTAATTTTTTCATGACTGTACATATTGGTTATAATTTTAAAAAAAAATGTGTGGCACTAATAGACAGTCTGCACTTATAATTCACTGTCCAAAACCCCACAGATAACAAACTAGCAGTTATCCTACAGACAGAAAGCTGAAAACATCCTTAAAAGAAAAGGTTCACCTATACATCACTGTCACAGAATCTTCTCTCCTCTCTTTTTTTCTTTTTTATTTACAAACTGTGAGGTAAAACTGTTGGCTGTGATTTCAGACAAGTATATCCAGTTGACGGCGTTACATAAAAAAAAGCACATAACAAACACAATCACTGTAGAGGGATTTTATTTTCACATCACTCAGGAAGTATTGAGCTGTGATGGTGAAAATAAATTTATACTATTTCAGACTTCGATCATGTCTGTGAATCCAGCATTTATAGCACAGGTGACTATAAGGTTATTGAGCAAGAATTCAAGTTTTGTTTCTCATTTTTAAGGATAATTAAGATGTTAATTTTAGATAATCACATTCAACGCTTTTTATGGACCTGTAGACACTAATGAGGCGACAGTTTTTCTCCTTGTTTGTGTTCTTGTGGAGAAATTATCTCCACAACAACCATACATGAATGCAAATTAATCTGTCCACACAGAATTAGACTCTGTATTTTCTCTGTGATTTTACTTTTTCTGGATCTGTTCATGTCTTACCAAGAGTGGCAGGAAGTGGTTGCTGTCCATGCTTCTTCCACATGCACTGAGGATGGAGACGCTGAGCGGCTGTCTGTGCAGCCACCATCAGATGTGACAGTCACACATGGTTGACAACATAATAAATAATTTAAAAAATATATATTTTACATTCATAAAAGTTTACATTTCCATTGAGAAATGTATCCAATAGTAATAGAATTCTTTTTAAAATTCTACTGGAAAACAATCTGGTCCCGGAGCCTTGTTGTTTGGGATGTGCTTAAGTGCCTCCTGAATTCGGACACCAGAAAAGGTGCATCCAGAACTGCAATCCGTTTATTATTTAATCATGGTAAGTTAATATCATCCAAAAATTTATATATCTCTGAGTCAGATGGGTTAATCTGAGATGAGTAGAGATTTTCATAAAACTTTCTAAAGGAGTTATTTATTTCTTCAGGCTCATGGGTAATATTTCCAGTCATATCCTTAATAGAGTGGATAGTTGTTTTTTATTTGTTCAATCTAAGCTGGTTTGAAAGATATCGCCCCGATTTATTACTGTGTTCAGTCTTTGTATTAAAAACTGTGTTCTTTTGTTGGTAATTTCTTTTAATTCCAGCTTTAATTTTCTCAGATTGTTAAGTGCCTGTTCCTGTGGAGAAACGGCACAGGTTCCATTCATTTAATTTTCTGTTCTAATTCCAGTACCAGTGCTTTTTCTTTTTTTATTCTTATACAAACAGTAACAGATTATTTTACCTCGCAAGACCGCTTTTGCTGCTTCCCAAAAAACACATGAGGATATTCCTGGCACACCATTATATTCCAGATGTGATTCCCACTCTTTATTAAAATATGTGATAGAAAAATTCCATTTATTTACATTATTATTGTTATTAATAATGTATTATTATATTTGAGAAATATCCTGCCTTTCATATGCCATGTTTAATGTTTATATGTGCATGACATATAGGATAAGTTCATATATTCTTGGTATGTTTCTGTGAGCAATTATTGGCCTTCAGAGAATTCAGTACAGGATCAGTACATGCGTAAGGAATGATCTAAGCTACTCTTAATCTCTTTGACATGACCTGTTTTGGGTCACAGGAATGCACAGGAACTCCTCAGCCTGTATAGATCAGTGGTAGAGATTAGGTATATAGACATTCTGTTTTATGGACCTCATGTACATGTCTCCATGACCCCATGTCTCCAGAGTGTCTGTGACGTTTCCCCAGATAAGCTTTGATTATCAGGACTGTCCCGTTCTGTCCCTTCCCTTATCCTCATCCTCCCTCTCCTTTCTCCTACCTATATACAGTATATCAGACCTAAACAAATGAATCCTTTAGAGATTCTAGGTGTGTCTGAATGCCATGCTTTGCAATCTCTCCCTCAAAAATGGCCATTTGAGGTAATAAATGTACTTAAATACAATTTTCCACCTGGCTTTTGACTTTGAATAATTTAAGCTCAAAATTATTCTAACAATATAATAAAGTCTTTGTCTTTTAGTAGTGATGTATTAACTTTCCAGCTCCTAGTTTTCCTTATAGCTTTCCTATTTTCTACTAGTGTAAGAGATACTGGATGGTGATCGCTAATAGCCTGATCTGAATAACATCATTAATCCAGTCATTGTGCCCCTGCATGAGCAACACAGGCCTAATTTCATCTTCATGGACAACAATGCTCCAGCTCATCAAGGTCGCATCATTGGGGAACAACTTCTGGAAGCTGGGGTACCTCAAATGGATTGGCCTGCACTTTCTCCAGATATGAAGCCATATAAAACCTATGGGATCAGCTGAGTTGCTGTGTAGAGGCTCGTAACCCTGCACCCCAGGACCTCAATGATCTTGAGGGCCGCCCTTCAAGAAGAGTGGAATGCCATGCCTCAGCAGACAATAAGTCGACTTGTCAACAGCATGAGATGTCGTTGTCAAGCTGTAATTGATGCTCAACGGCACATGACAAGTTATTGAGACACTGACATTTTTTGTTGTGGTATACCCACCACTGTTGTTGGCTTTTGTTTCAATAAATTGTTTGAGATGAGGAAATCACCATTGTATGCGTCTACTTAAATGCCCTACTTTCATGATATAATATCACTGTAGTTTGAACTTTTAACATTTTCCTTAAATTTCACCCAAAAGCCAAATATTCCTAACTTTTTGTGAGTTGTGTATATCACCTACCATATTATCAAAGATATTGAAACAACAATAAAATGCCTCCTTTTGTTTATTTAGGGATACTTATATTTATTCCATTTTACTTCGACGAGAAAGGAATAAGAGGCATCTTATTCAAGATACAAACCCCAATTCCGGTGAAGTTGGGACTTTGTGCAAAACGAAATAAAAACGGAACAGTGTCTGATTACAATTCAGATCAGAACTTTACTATTTACATGGATCTTGAAAAAGTTGATTCGATTAGGATGTGCATTTACATATGTCACACATTTGAACAAACTAAATCATTTTGACATGCGCACAATTATCCGACATTCCGGAAATAGAAGTAGAAGAATTAACTTCCGATGTAAACAAACCCCACTTCGTGTCTCTCTTTTTGAAATGGACCTGTATTGTGTTACTCAGACTGTACTTTTGCTTCTGCTGGTCTCCATAATGAAGCTACAAGTACATACTTCTGCATATGGCGAACAAAGGGAGATAGCAGGACGATACAGACCACTTCTGTTTTACTCCCGCCATGTCTCCCGCTAGCTGCTGTAAATGCGAAAATGCATCATGTCGACGTCGACATGTGGCTGATGTACAGACATGCGCAGTAAACATATTTTCTACCCAAACTTCGAAATAAGTGTTTATATGCAAAACAATCGGATTAACAATTGGCATAACCCACCCGTCTCAATCGGAAAGAAATTTTGATCCAAATGAGTGTGATCGGGTCAGAATATTCAGATTGGTGTGTTTACATGAAGCATTTTTATTCCAATCAGGCTTTTAATCTGGTTACTTATGTCCATATAAACAGGGCTAGTGATTTAAAAATCCTTTTCAACCTATATTCAATTGAATACACTACAAAGAAATGATAGTTAATATTCAAACTGATAAATGGTATTGTTTTGTCGCAAATATCCCCTCATTTTGAATTTGATGCCTGCAACATGTTTAAAAAAAATAGATGGGAAAGTTGAGGAACGCTCAGAAAAAAAAGACACCACCTTTTTGCAACATTGCACAGGTGAACAGGTTAATTGGGAACAGATGAATGTCATAAATGGCGATAAAAGGAGCATCCCCGAAAGCCTCAGTCATTCACAAGCAAAGATGGGGCAGGTTCACCACTTTGTGAACAACTGCATGGGCTAATAGTCCAACAGTTTAAGAATAACATTTCTCAATGTAAATTTGCAAGGAATTTAGGGATTTTACCATCTACAGTTCAAAATATCATCAAAAGATTCAGACAATCTGGAGAAATTTCTGCATGTAAGCAGCAAAGCCAAAAACTAACATTAAAGGCCCGTGATCTTTGATCCTCAGGTGGCATTGCATTAAAAAAACAGACATAATTCTATAAAGAATATTACCACGTGGGCTCAGGAACACTTCAGAAAACCATTGTCAGTTAACACAGTTTGTCGCTACATCTACAAGTGTAAGTTAAAACTCTACCATGCAGAGCCAAAGCCATATATCAACAACATCCAGAAACACCACCAGTTGCTCTGGGCCCAGCTCATCTGAAATGGACTGATGCAAAGCGGAAAAGTGTGCTGTGGTCTGACGAGTCCACATTTCAAATTGTTTTTGAAAATCATGGACGTCGTGTCTTCCAGGCTAAAGAGAAAAAGGACCATCCAGATTGTTATCAGCGTTAAGTTCAAAAGCCAGCATCTGTGATGGGTATGGGGGTGTGTTAGTGCCCATGGCATGGATAATTTGCACATCTGTGAAGGCACCATTAATGCTGAAAAGTACATACAGGTGTTGGAGCAACATATACTGTCATCCAGGCAATGTCTTTTTCAGGGACGTCCCTGTTTATTTCAGCAGGACAATGCCAAACCACATTACCCACATCTTACAACAGCGTGACTTCATAGTAAAATAGTGCAGGTACTAGATTGGCCTGCCTGCAGTCCAAACCCGTCTCCCATCGAAAATGTGTGGCCCATTTTGAAGCAAAAAATACACCAATGGAGACCCTGGACTGCTGAGGAACTGAAGTCGTACATCAAGCAAGAATGGGAAAGAATTCAACCTTCAAAGGTTCAACAATTAGTGTCCTTAGTTCCTAAATGCTTATTGAGTGTTGTTAGAAAGGAAAAGTGAGTAGAAAATAAAGACAACCGCGCAAACCCGAGAAATCCTTTTTATCGGAGAAAGCCAAGGAGAAAAGATAAAAAATGTCTTGCTCTTCACTTTTATATTAACTCTAAATTTTTATGTTGTATGTACTGTATTGTTGGATTTGTATGTCTAACTAAGTGTTGTTTTATATCTGTCCAAAAGACGTCTCTCTTGCAAATGAAACTGTGTGTCTCAATGGGATTACCTTTATAAAGTTTTTTTTTTTTTTTGGACTTTAGATTTGTTCTGCAGTCCGGTGACAAGACACCAGCTGCCGGTCGCTGCGTGCGCAAGCGCCCCTTAACTCCCTAACCTGCATGTTTTTGGCATGTGGGAGGAAACCGGAGAAATCCCGGAGTAAACCCACGCAAACACGGGGAGAACATGCAAACGCCACACAGATCACCGTTGGCCGGGGGCAGGGATCGAACCCACGATCTCACGATCCCCGCGATCCCCTGGCCGAGGGTAAACTGTGCTGCCGCGGTGCTAACCACTGCGCCACCGTGCTTGTTCAGCAGGTTTGATACATTTTTTCTTTAATTATGATGTTGACGTAATAGTTTTTGTTCATGGGATATCTTAGGTTTGTTTCGCAGTGAAACTCAAGTGAAGAGCAAATACCAGATTAAAAAAAAGGTTCTGTAGTCTAGTGCGATGAATCAGCTGATCTGAAAGAGCGGAGGTGCACAGCTGATTTTGTGTTGGGGGATGGTCTGTACCTCAAAAGGTGAGGAGAGTTACCTCTATGTCCGGCCCTTCACAGCATGCGCACTGTAATTTACGGAAGTTTACCATAAATGAATACGGACCGATGGGTGCATCTCAATAACTTAGAATGCCATTGAAAAGTTTATTTATTTCAGTAATTCAATTTAAAAAATTAAACTCATTATGCAGATTTATTACACAGAGAGTGATATACTGTATTTCAATTGGTTCTTTTAACTTTGATGGTTATCGCTTATAGGTCATAAAAACCCCAAATTCAGTTTCTCAAAAAATTTGAATATTACATAAAATTAATTTTTAAAAAAATTGATTTTTAATAGAACTGATGGCTGACTGAAAAGTATGTCCATGTACACACTCAATACTTAGTCGAGGCTGCTTTTGCATGAATTACTGCATCAGTGCAACGTGGCATGAAGACGATCAGCCTGTGTTACTGTTGAGGTGTTATGGAGGCCTAGGTTGCTTTGATAGCGGCCTTCAGCTCATCTACATTGTTGGGTCTGGTGTCTCTCATCTTCCTCTTGACAATACTCCACAGATTCTCTATGGTCAACCATATTTGACCATACAGTTTGGTGGCCAATAAAGCACACTGATACCATGGTCTTTAAACCAGGTTTTGGTACTTTTGGCAGTGTGGGCAGGTGCCAAGTCCTGCTGGAAAATGAAATCAGCATCTCCATAAAACTTGTCAGCGAAGGGAAGCATGAAGTCCCCTAAAAACTTCCTTGTAGACGACTGCACTGACTTTGGACTTGATAACACACAGTGGACCAACACCAGCAGGTGATATTGCTCATGCCAAGTCTTGTCATTTGGAAATCAAGGTCCCAGAGTGTGGAGGAAGACACACAAAATCCAAGTTGTTTAAGTACAGCGTGAAGTTACCACAGTCAGTGATGATTTGGGGAGCCATGTCATCTGCTGGTGTCTGTCCACTGTGTTTTATCAAGTTAAGTCAGTGCAGCCATCTACCAGGAAATTTTAGAGCACTTCATGCTTCCCTCTGCTGACGAGCTTTATGGAGATGCTCGTTTCATTTTCCAGCATTTGGGGTTTTCATGAGCTATAAGCCATAACTATCAAAATTAAAAGAAATAAACACTTGAAATACATCACTCTGTGTGTAATGAACTTATGTAGGAGTTAATTTTTTTAATTGAATTACTGAAATAAATCAACTTTTTGATGGCATTCTAATTTACTAAGATGCACCTGTATACAGCAGTGTCTACACCAGGGGAAGGTAACCTGCGGCCCTTCAGCCCCCATGCTGTGACTCCCTGCAGTTATATGTATAGTGTGGCCGATTACTGATCGGCGGGTGAGGGGTTCGATTCCCGCTGTCTGCAGTCTGTATGTCGAAGTGTCCTTGAGCAAGACAATGAACCCCCAGTTGCTCCTGGTGGATCAGGCCAGCGCCAGTGCATGGCAGCTCTGCCACATCAGTGTGTGAATGTGTGGATAGCAGGATCTGTAAAGCGCTTTGGTCATCCAGAGATGAGTAAAATGCGTTATACTGTATAAGTGAACGCCATTTACCATATCTCAAAACGCAGGGAAATTAATGAAGCTTAATTTAATTATTTTATTTTTGAAATTATTTTTTTACTGCAATTGAAGACATTTCTCAATGGAAACATATACTTTTATAAACGTAAAAATATATATTTTTTAAATTATTTATGTTGTCAACCATGCATGACTGTGTCATATCTGACGGCAGCTTCACAGAGAGCTGCTCTGTCTCTCCGTCCTCAGTGCATGTGGAGAAGCATGGACAGCAGCCGCTTCCTGTCACTCTTGATAAGAAATGAACAGATCCAGAAAAAGTAAAATCACAGAGGAAAATAGAGAGTTTAATTCTGTGTGGACAGATTAATCTGCATTCACGTATGGTTGTTATGGAATTTCTCCACGAGAACACAAACAAAAAACAGCTGTCTAATTAGTGTCTACAGGTCCATAAAAAGTCTTAAGTGCGATTATCTAAAATCAACACCTTAATTATCCTTAAAAATGAACAATCTTTGAATTCTTGCTCAATAACCTTATAGTCACCTGCGCTATAAATGCTGGATTCACAGACATGACCGAAGTCTGAATTAGTGTAAATTTATTTTCACCATCACAGCTCAATACTTCTTGAGTGATGCAAAAATAAAAGCCCTCTACGATTCAGTTTTCAGAATGGTTGTGTCTGTTATGTGCTTTTATTATGAAATGCCATCAACCAATATGCTTGTCTGAAATCACAGCTGACAGTTTTTCCTCATAATTTGTAAATAAAAAAAGAAAAAAGAGAGGAGATTCTGTGACAGTGATGTAGAGGTGAGCCTTTTCTTTTAAGCATGTTTTCAGCTTTTTGTCTATAGGATAACTGCCAGTTTGTTATCTGTGGGGTTTTGGATAGTGAATTATAAGTGTAGGCTGTCTATTCGTGCCATGTATTTTTTTTAAAAAAAAAATTAAAACTAATATTTACGTAGTTCAGGGGAAGAAGATTTTTTTGGAAACATTTTTCCACTCTGTTGTAATTATTTCTAATTGGCTTAATTTACACCAAATGATTTTTAAAGTTATATTATTTACAAAATTGTTTAGAATTCTTTTTGTTTTACTCCAAAATAAAGAAGAATATCAGACAACCAATCCACTAGTTGTCAAACTGAGAGTCTGGAGAACAGGTGAAGGATACAGATTTATATTATATTAAAACATTTGAATAAGGAGCATTATGAGGAAACATAAAAAGGACGGAAAGTAGCCTCTTCTAAATTAAACTTTCATCTCTAATTTATTAAAATATCATGAACTAAAGCTGTGTGATCACTGTTGAAAGTAGGAGATGGATGATATTTTTCAGATTTAAACATTTTATGAATGTGCTGAAAGTTTAAAAACTATACAAAAAATTATGGTCAGATATTCAGAAATTTATTTTTCAGCACAAAACAATTTGTAATACTTTTATTTTTATTTCACAAGTGAAGCTATATATACAGCCGTGGACAAAATTGTTGGTACCCCTCTGTTAATGAAAGAAAAACCCACAATGGTCACAGAAATAACTTCGATCTGACAAAAGTGGTAATAAATAAAAATTCTATGAAAATTAACCATTGAAAATCAGGCAATGCTTTTGAATTGTGGTTCAACAGAATTACTTTAAAAAACAAACTCATGAAACAGGCCTGGACAAAAATGATGGCACCCCTAGAAAAGATTGAAAATAATGTGACCATAGGGACATGTTCAACCAAGATGTGTCCTCTAATTAACATCACAGGTGTCTACAAACTTGTAATCAGTCAGTCGGCCTATTTAAAAGGTGACAAGTAGTTACTATGCT
This sequence comes from Pholidichthys leucotaenia, assembly GCA_020510985.1. Classification (NCBI taxonomy): domain Eukaryota; kingdom Metazoa; phylum Chordata; class Actinopteri; order Cichliformes; family Pholidichthyidae; genus Pholidichthys; species Pholidichthys leucotaenia. The sequence goes on from CM035839.1 coordinate 208,835,888, forward strand.
GTTTGGTGACATGGTGTGTCCCACAACTAAACATGGACCAAGTGAAGCAAAGGAGAGAGTTGTCTCAGGAGATTAGAAAGAAAATTATAGACAAGCATGTTAAAGGTAAAGGCTATAAGACCATCTCCAAGCAGCTTGATGTTCCTGTGACTACAGCTGCACATATTATTCAGAAATTTAAGATCCACGGGACTGTAGCCAACCTCCCTGGATGTGGCCGCAGGAGGAGATGGATAATACGAATGGTAACAAAAGAGCCCAGAACAACCTCTAAACACATTCATGGTGAACTCCAAGGTCAAAGTACATCAGTGTCAGATCGCACCATCCGTCGTTGTTTGAGCCAAAGTGGACTTCATGGGAGACGACCAAGGAGGACACCACTGTTGAAAACAAATCATAAAAAAGCCAGACTGGAATTTGCCAAACTGCATGTTGACAAGCCACAAAGCTTCTGGGAGAATGTCCTATGGACAGACGAGACAAAACTGGAACTTTTTGGCAAGGCACATCAGCTCTATGTTCACAGACCCAAAAATGAAGCATACCAAGAAAAGAACACTGTCCCTACTGTGAAACATGGAGGAGGTTGATGGCGCCCACAGCGGTCGACATGGTGCTTCGCTGCGCTCTTTGTTTGTTTTTGTTTGTCAATTGTGTGTCTGCTTGCACTTATACCCGTGAAGAACTTCTAAATATCAGGACTTTCACCCCCACGGACCTCCTCCCAGTTTTTTTAGCCCCTGCCGGCGATCTGGTTCATTGCTTGGCTCGGAAAGTGAGACGGCGGAAGAGAGGTAGACGAGCGGGCGCTCTCGTGCGGCTTCGCAGGAGAGGCTCGCGAACGGCGCTGCCTGGCATATTTCTGTCCAATACCAACTCTCTCTCTAACAAGGTAGATGAACTGAGACTGCTGATGCGTTTTAGGGACCTCGCCTCCTCGGCTGTCCTCTGCTTTACTGAGACCTGGCTCCGGGAAAATATACCGGACAGCGCGCTGCGCCTCGACGGCTTCCAGCTCTTTCGTGCTGATCGTGACACAGAGCTTTCCGGCAAGACCACAGGAGGCGGAGTCTGCTTCTACATCAACTGCAGCTGGTGCTCTGATGTAACGGTAATTTCCAAACACTGTTCTCCCGCCCTGGAATTTCTTGTTATCAACTGCAAGCCTTTTTATTCCCCGCGGGAGTTTGCTTCTTTTATACTGATTGCTGTGTACGCCCCTCCCGACGCGGACACGCGCGAAGCTCAGCGCGTGCTCGCGGATCACATTCAACACACAGAGCGGAGTTTCCCAGACTCGCTGATTATTGTGGCTGGCGACTTTAATCAGTGCAATCTGAGCCACGATCTCCCCCGATACAAACAGTTTATTAAATGCCCCACCAGAGGATTAAACACACTGGATCACTGTTACACCACAGTGAAAGACACATATCGCGCTGTTCCTCGCGCTGCGCTGGGATTATCTGATCACGTGATGGTTCACCTCATTCCCACATACAGACAGAGATTGAAGCTCACTAAACCTGTCGTGAGCACTACGAAGAAACGGACCAGTGAAGCTGAGGAGAAGCTGGAAACGTGCATGGAAATATCTGACTGGGGCATGTTTAAAGGAGCCACGCATGATCTGGATGAGTACACGGACACTGTGAACTCTTATATCCACTTTTGTGAAGAGATCATTCTTCCATCACGCACCAGGGTGAGTTACTCTAATGACAAACCCTGGTTCACAGCTAAGCTCAGACAGATCAGGAAGGAGAAGGAAGCAGCGCTGAAAAGTGGAGACAGGGACTGCTACAGGGAGGTTAAATACCGGTTTAACAGAGAGCTGAAGAGGGCTAAATCTGTGTATTCAGAGAGACTCCAGCAGCAGTTCACTGCTAATGATTCGGCTTCCGTGTGGAGAGGACTGAGGCAAATCACCAACTATCGGCCTCAGGCTCCTAAAGGTCAGGATGACAAAGCCCTTTGTCAAAGACTGTCCCAACACTATGCCCGTTTTGACACCTCGTCATCTGTGTCCAACTCCCCCCCCTCCCTCCAGCTCCACAGCCTCCACAATCCCTACTTCATTAAAGGCACCCCCCCCCTCCTCCCCCCCTGCCCTTATCATCAGTGAGCAGGACGTGCTCAAACAGTTCTCCAGACTGAACCCGCGCAAGGCCCCCGGCCCGGACGGCGTGTCTCCCTCCACCCTGAGACACTGTGCGAAACAGCTGGCTCCTGTCTTCACAGACATTTTTAACACCTCCCTTAAGTTATGCCACGTGCCGTCCTGCCTCAAATCCTCCACCATCATCCCTGTCCCCAAGAATCCACGGATCACTGGACTTAATGACTACAGACCTGTAGCGCTCACCTCTGTAGTCATGAAGTCCTTTGAGCGCCTGGTCCTGCCCCACCTCAAGTCCATCACCACCCCTCTCCTGGACTCGCTGCAGTTTGCCTACCGAGCCAACAGGTCTGTAGACGACGCAGTCAACCTGGCCCTCCACTCCATCCTGCAGCACCTGGACTCCCCGGGAACCTACGTCAGGATCCTGTTTGTGGACTTCAGCTCCGCATTCAACACCATCCGCCCCACTCTGCTCCGGGACAAGCTGTCCCTGCTCAACGTGCCTGACTCCTTCTGCAGGTGGATCACCGACTTCCTGACGGACCGGAGGCAGCATGTGCGGCTGGGAAAGACTGTCTCAGACTCTACTAGCATCAGCACCGGATCACCCCAGGGCTGTGTACTTTCCCCCCTACTCTTCTCCCTTTACACCAACTCCTGCACCTCCAGCCACCAGTCTGTCAAGTTGATCAAGTTTGCGGACGACACCACCCTCATCGGGCTCATCTCCAACGGCGATGAGTCCGCCTACAGGAGAGAGGTGGCCCAGCTGGCGTCCTGGTGCAACAATAACAACCTGCAGCTGAACGCTCTGAAGACAGTGGAGATGATTGTAGACTTCAGGAAAGTCACTACCCCTCTGCCCCCCCTCACCCTCTCAGGCTCTCCCATCACCACTGCTGATTCCTTCCGCTTCCTAGGCACAACCATCACCAGGGACCTCAAATGGGAGCCGACCATCAGCTCACTCATCAAAAAAGCCCAGCAGAGGATGTTCTTCCTGCGGCAGCTGAGGAAGCTCAAGCTACCCACCAAGATGTTAGTGCAGTTCTATACAGCCATCATCGAGTCCATCCTCACCACCTCCATAACCGTGTGGTACGCAGGAGCCACTGCCAGGGACAGACTAAGGCTGCAGCGCGTCGTGCGCACTGCTGAGGAGGTGATCGGCTGCAAGCTCCCATCTCTCCAGGATCTGTACATCTCCAGGACCCGGAGGCGTGCTGGCTGGATCATAGCCGATCCCTCACACCCTGGTCACGTACTGTTTGCCCCCCTCCCCTCTGGTAGAAGACTTCGGTCCATCCAGACTAAAACCTCCCGTCACATGAACAGCTTCTTCCCCTCTGCCATCAGACTGCTGAACACTAAGTGACTTATTGACTCTCGTGCACTATGTACAGCAGCTCAACCAGACTCATGTCAATCATCACTGTTTTCTTCCTGCATTACCGACTGCACTATATAGTTCTCCACAGTATCTGCTGCTCGCTAATATATTTTAACTGCTGACCAGTATCACTTACTCTTATTCTACACTTTATTGCATGTATAGTTTATTTCTTTTATCTCATCATGTTTAATGTTGCAGCATTGCACCGAGACAAATTCCTAGTTTGTGTACTACATGAACAATGGCAATAAACCTGATTCTGATTCTGATTCTGAGGTTCTGTTATGTTCAGGGGCTGCTTTGCTGCATCTGGCACAGGGTGTCCTGAATCTGTGCAGGGTACAATGAAATCTCAAGACTATCAAGGTATTCTAGAGAGAAATGTGCTGCCCAGTGTTAGACAGCTTGGTCTCAGTCGCAGGTCATGGGTCTTGCAACAGGATAATGACCCAAAACACACAGCTAAAAACACCCAAGAATAGCTAAGAGTGAAACATTGGACTATTCTAAAGTGGCCTTCTATGAGCCCTGATCTAGATCCTATTGAACATCTGTGGAAGGAGCTGAAACATGCCGTCTGGAGAAGGCACCCTTCAAACCTGAGACAACTGGAGCAGTTTGCTCATGAGGAGTGGACCAAAATACCTGTTGAGAGGTGCAGAAGTCTCATTGACAGTTACAGAAATCGTTTGATTGCAGTGATTGCCTCAAAAGGCTGTGCAACAAAATATTAAGTTAAGGGTACCATCATTTTTGTCCAGGCCTGTTTCATGAGTTTGTTTTTTAAAATAATTCTGTTGAACCACAATTCAAAAGCATTGTCTGATTTTCATTGGTTAATTTTCATAGAATTTTTATTTATTACCACTTTTGTCAGATTCAAGTTATTTCTGTGACCATTGTGGGTTTTTCTTTCATTAACAGAGGGGTACCAACAATTTTGTCCATTATATATATATATGAAGCTTGACAGTTTTTTCCACTGCTGTAGTATGAATTCATTAAACGCCACATAATATTCAGAGGTATGTTTATAAAAAGAAAACTTTAAAATAAAGATTATACTGTTTATAAAGGTCAAATTGCCGTTGCAGCCCTCAGTCACTTCTATTTTAGTCGGAGATGGGCAAAATGGTTTGGTTTAGTTGGCAAAGGTGGCAGACCCCTGGTCTACACCCTGAACCTCAGTGTGTAAAGCTGCACATGGCTGAATACATCAGCTCACACAAATGGTGTGTTTATTTGATCTAAAATGTAAAATCCTGGGAACAGCTGCACATGAACTTTATTTCTGCATATGGGCATTTCCAGTGTTTTAAACAAACCATCATGATCACAGTGCACCTTTGATTATGCACCTCTGTTAAAGGATGGACAGGACTGGATTACCCAAAACACACCTCTGACTAATTAGATCAGCCTCGTTGCACTATTTTTCTTTTCTTTTTTAAATCGGCACAGAGGCAGTTTTCCCACAGTCATAACAAAATGGACTTTGACACACCCAATGTGCTCTGCGCCATACACAATGCACTGTTGAATAGATCGTCATAATAGAGGCCCATATATTAATAGCATTATTACCATGGGTAAGATATTGTCATGGTATCCAAGAGTAAAATACTCAGTAATTATCTGTTATTCTTCATAAATAAGTAGCTGTGTTATATTACAGAAGTACTTCTAATATTCTATCAAAATTATAAATACGCTGTACTTTTATTTTCCAATATAGCACATGACATATGTGGCATGCAAATGTCCTAGTTGAAAACTGCAGGGGGAGTTTGCCCTTCCCAATTTTTGTTTTTCTAAACGTGTTGGTGTAAGCCTCCATCCGTGTCGCCCACACTCCCAAACAAGCTGCAGTTAACCAGTGAAAAACAAAGCAGAGTCAGTCAGTGAAAGCCGGGGAAAGAGCTGAAGTCCCAGAACCGTTCACGGATTTGCTTTGTTGGCAGATCTTCTTCCTGAAATTGCCTCAGGAAACACCATTCATGATGCACATCTTACACCAATATATCGTTAGAGCAAGGACAGGGAGCAGGGACTTGTGCATTGTAAGAACAAGATACATTATCATTATTAACAGTCCAATACCCGCTTGCGCTTCTACACACCTTATCTGCATGACATGTATACATTTGCAATATGAAAACAGGCTGACTTTGACCTTCTCTTTAATAATGACACTGACGGTCAACTGACAACACACTCACACGGGGTTTTTAAGTATATGTCACTGATTTTTAACAGCATGTACTCATTTAACAGGAACACAGAATGAACAGTAGACATCAGAGAAGAGGCAGCAGCTGTTGTTGTTGAGCCTCAGAGATAAGCTTAACCCTTAAAACAAAGATTTCAAATAACATGGAGAAAACAGGGCCACAATATTTAGTATACTGATGTAAACCGGTTTGAACAAATCTAAGATGTCACAAATAAATGAGATAATAGCACTTCGGTTTATAGCGGTTGTGAGAACAAGACATCTGGCATTTGTAACTTGGACTTGAACAACTGTGATATTTTTTCGTGTTTAATCCCAACAGTGCAATGCCAGGAGGAAGATACAAAATTCTGTCAGCACAGTTCAGTTTAAACTGTACATGGGAAAACAATGTCTGAATGGGAGTTCTATAAAATGACATTATCTTGGCCATAATGGAATCTCTGCAAGATACAGAGCTGATGTTTTAAGAAATACTACAGATGTGAACAGTGACTCATGTTTTGCATTTGGGTTTTGTGTAGTGATTTCATTTGTTACTGTGACCAGAATTCATTTTGATGTCAGGGTCACACTTGTGGTGAAAATGTCTGTCAAAGTCCTAAAAATGACCTTTGTGTTGCGGTGTTTTCAAGCTACAGTGCACACAGACTCAAAAGGTAATGATATCAGCAAACATTTTCAATATAAAGATGCAACAGATTGGTTTTTTGATAACAGATTTCCCAAGGTGTTTTCCTGAAAACTTGGAAGCATGTCTTTAATGAGACATGATTGATCAAGTTATGTTGTCACTTTGATTTATTGTTTGATTTACTATCATTTCCTGCTCAAATCTACATATCAATCCTGCTAAAACAATAGGCTTAGGCTTTTCTTTTAATTTATTTTGCCTTTTTTTTAACCAGGAATTTCTAATGAGATCAACATTTGTTTTCTGTTTTTTTTTTTAAAGGGAGACCTGGCCAAGATAACATCCATACAGTTATGACACATAAAAACAAAATACAGTTGAAATTACATTTTTAAAAAAATCTAGTAACACTCCACCCAAAAAGTTTTTTCTGTTGTTGACAAGTCTGTAACATGTTTTTTTGTGACTTACAAGACATATCAAGAGCAAAATCACTGAAATGTCTAAATATCTGGTTTTTGTTGTTGTAGAGTTTTGTTTAAGCCCCGCCCCCCCAAAAAGATGAGTTTGGACAGAGAGTTTCTACGTAGCTATACAAGTATTCCTGCTTAGCCTGACTGGTTAATGTTATAATCAATCAGGCTAAGCATTGGGCATGGCTAGAGGCCTGAGTTCACTCCCTTAAAGTTAGAGGGAGGAGTCGAGGAGCAGCAGGTGCTTTTACAAGTTGGGAAATATGGCAGATTATATGTGTTCAGTTTTTGGCTGTGTGAGCAAGCATTACATGGTGCCACAGACATGAAAATGTGACAGCAATGATTAATTTTATTTGGAAAAACCTCAGTGTCCCTGCTGAAATACCGGAGAGGACGTGGGTTTGCAGCCTGCATTTTACCCTGCATGCTGGGGAGACGGCCGCGGAGGTCTCCTCTAGGTGCAGTGCGGAGATAGCCAATCAGGTCACTAGATGCGGCGCTGCATTCTGCAGAGACCCCTACTTGGGTGCAAGGATCATTCTCAGTGGAGTGGAGAGTCGCTGCCCAGCCCTGCGTGGAGGCTGGAGGGCTCCAGCGCCGGTCTCTGGTTGCGCACTCGCCGAGGGTCTCCCCGGCTCGCTCAGAGTCTCTCCCGCTTGGGAGTGAAGAAGGCAAGTCAGCGGGCACAAAGCGAGCTGCCTTGTCTCCCCAGGTGCACAGCGCGGCCATGGTTCCACAGCGGTGGGCGGGTGCAATGGACCACCAGCACCCGGCGAGCTGCTCGGCGGTCCCAGCCAGCTCACTTCGCGCCTGCTGGCTCGCCTCCTTCACTCCCAAGTGGGAGAGACTTGAAATGAGCCGGGAAGACCATCGGTAAGTGGGCAACCAGAGACCGGCGCTGGAGCCCTCCAGCCTCCACGCAGAGCTGGGCAGCAACTCTCTGTTCCACTGAGAATGATCCTTCTGCAGGTTCACATACTTCCTCAAGTTGGATCACCTTCTTGGAGCCCAATATCCTCTTCTTCCAGCTACTGGTGGGCGGGAGGATGGGTGGAGCTAATTAAGATATTCATAGATCTGTGCATTCTTAAGTAGGTGGAAGATGTAAAAGCTCTTTCCAAGCAATTCTATGGCAATGAAAGGTTTTTTGCGTAAAAAAGCCACAATATACTATTTTGGGTGATACATATTTGTTTTTGAGGTGGTTTTAGAGCCGCCGGAGTGCGTCTTTAAAAAAACAAACAAACAAAAACACACACACACACACACACACACACACACACACACATTGCACATTCAAGCCCTATTATGAAAAACAATGGCATGCCTCTTGCTCTACATTTTTTAAAAATTCAGTAGTAGATATAAATATGTTTCAGTATTCCAAGTCAAAGGTGCAGAGTGACAAAATGAAACTTTTCTCAGTTTTATCAAAACTGGGGTCACATTATAAATCACTTAATTGGAGCAGCAAAGTTGTAATTACTGGCGCGAATTAGATCTTTGTCATCTTTTGTTTATTAGCCTTGACCTTTTAAATTAGTTTGGTCAAAATAGACAAATTAGAAAATAAATTTTGTCTAACAAGTTTGTCTAATTTAAATTAGACAAACTGGTCCTGGGTGAAGGGCCAGACTAAGAATGATCCAACAGACTCATGATAAAATCTAGATCAAGGATTCAGTGTACCCCGCCCGGTATGGGGTTACCGGGGCCCCACCCTGGAGCCAGGCCTGTCGGAGGGGCTCGATGGCTAGCGTCTGGTGGCCGGGTTTCCACCCATGGGACCCGGCCGGGTTCAGCCCGAAGGAGTTACATGGGTCCGCCCTCCAGTGGGCTCACCACCTGCAGGAGGGATCACGGAGGTCTGGTGCTATGTGGATTAGGTGGCGGTCAAAGGCGGAGACCTTGGCAGACTGATCCCAAGCTTTCTAAACTGGCTTTTGGTACGTGGAATGTCACCTCTCTGGTGGGGAAGGAGCCTGAGCTGGTGTATGAGGTTGAGAGATACCAGCTAGATATAGTCGGCCTCACCTCAACACACAGCTCTGGTTCTGGAACCAGTCTCCTGGAAAGGGGCTGGAGCTTGGCCTTTTCTGGAGTTGCCCCGGGCGAGAGGCGATAAGCAGGGGTGGGTATTCTTGTATCCCCCCACCTTGCTGCCTCTATATTGGAATTTTCCCTGGTGGACGAAAGGGTTGCTTGCCTGCGCCTTCGGGATGGGAAACGGGTCCTGACCATTATTTGTGCCTATGCACCAAATGATGTTTCAGAGTACCCACCCTTTTTGGAGTCTCTGACTGGGGTGCTGGGCACTTCAATGTGCACGTGGGCAACGACAGTGAAACCTGGAGGGGGGTGATTGGGAGGAACGGCCTGCCCGATCTGAACCTGAGTGGTGTTCAGTTATTGGACTTCTGTGCTAACCACAGTTTGTCCATAATGAACACCATGTTCAAGCATAAGGGTGTCCATATGTGCACCTGGCACCAGGACACCCTAGGTCGCAGGTCGATGATCGATTTTGTTATCGTGTCATCAGACCTGCGACCGTATGTCTTGGACACCCGGGTAAAGAGAGGTGCAGAGCTGTCAACTGATCACCACCTGGTGGTGAGTTGGATCCGATGGCAGGGGAGGATGCCATTCAGACCTGGTAGACCCAAACGTATAGTGAGGGTGTGCTGGGAACGTCTGGCTGAGGCCCCTGTCTGGGAGGTCTTCCACTCCCATCTCCGGAAGAACTTCAACCACATTCCGAGGGAGTCTGGAGACATGGAGTCTGAATGGGCAATGTTCTTCACCTCTATTGTTGAAGCGGCGGCCCAGAGCTGCGACCACAAGGTGGTCGGTGCATCTTGTGGTGGCAACCCACAAACCAAGTAGTGGACACCAGTGGTGAGGGGGGCCATTAAGCTGAAGAAGAAGTCCTATCAGGCTTGGCTGGCTTGTGGGACTCCCGAAGCAGCTGAGGTGTACCGGCAGGCTAAGCGAAGTGCAGCTCGGGTGGTTGCTGAAGCAAAAACCCGGGTATGGGAGGAGTTCGGTGAGGCCATGGAACAAGACTTTCGGTCGGCCTCGAAGAGATTCTGGCAAACTGTCCAGCAGCTCAGGAGGGGAAAGCAGCTCCCTGTCCACACTGTGTATGGTGCGGATGGGGCACTGCTGACTTAGACTGGGGATATCGTCGGGCGGTGGAAGGAATACTTTGAGGATCTCCTCAATCCCACTGATACGCCTTCCACAGAGGAAGCAGGGCTTGTGGACGAGGGGGGTGACTCGCCTATCACAGGGGCTGAGGTCACCAAGTTGGTTAAAAATCTCTTTGGTGGCCAGGCCCCGGGGGTAGATGAGGTTCGCCCTGAGTACCTCAAGGCCCTGGATGTTGTAGGGCTGTCATGGTTGACACGCCTCTGCAACATTGTGTGGAGGTCGGGGGCAGTGCCTTTGGCATGGTAAACCGGGGTGGTGGTTCCTCTTTTCAAAAAAGGGGACCGGAGGGTGTGCTCCAACTTTAGAGGGACTGCACTCCTCAGCCTCCCTGGGAAGCTCTATGCCAAGGTACTGGAGAGGAGAGTCCGGCCGTTGGTCGAACCTCGGATTCAGGAGGAGCAATGTGGTTTTTGTCCTGGCCGTGGCACATCGGACCAGCTCTTTACCCTCTCGAGAATTCTCGAGGGTTTGTGGGAGTTTGCCCAACCAGTTTACATGTGCTTTGTGGACTTGGAGAAGGCATTCGTCCGCGTCCCTCATGGTTTTTTGTGGGGGGTGCTTCGGGAGTATAGGGTATTGGGCTTGTTGTTACAAGCTATTCGGTCTCTGTACGACCGTTGTGAGAGTTTGGTTCGTATTGCCAACACTCGGTCGAATTCATTCCCAGTGAGAGTTGGACTCCGCCAAGGCTGCCCTTTGTCACCGATCCTGTTCAAAATTTTTATGGACAGGATTTCTAGGCGCAGCCAGGGAATGGAGGGTGTCATACTTGGTGACCACAGGATCTCATCTCTGTTGTTTGCAGATGATGTTGTCCTGTTGGCTTCATCCAGCAATGACCTACAGTTCTTGCTGGGACGGTTTGCCGCTGAGTGTGAAGCGGCTGGGATGAGAATCAGCACCTCCAAGTCAGAGTCCATGGTCCTCAGCCGGAAAAAGGTAGATTCTCCTCTCCGGGTTGGGGACAGGCTCCTGCCCCAAGTGGAGGAGTTTAAGTATCTTGGGGTCTTATTCAAGAGTGAGGGGAGAATGGAGTGAGAGACTGACAGACGGATCGGAGCAGCATCTGCAGTGATGTGGACGTTGTACTGGTCTGTTGTGGTGAAGAGGGAGCTGAGTTCTAAGGCAAAGCTGTCGATTTACCAGTCAATCTACGTTCCTACTCTCACCTATGGTCACGAGCTTTGGGTAATGACCGAAAGAACGAGATCGCAGATACAAGCGGCTAAAATGAGCTTTCTCCGTAGGATCGCTGGACTCACCCTCAGAGATAGGGTGAGGAGCTCTGTCATCCGGGAGAGGCTCAGAGTAGAACCACTGCTCCTCCACATTGAAAGGAGTCAGTTGAGGTGGTATGGGCATCTGATCAGGATGCCTCCTGGACACCTCCCACTTGAGGTGTTTTGGGCACGTCCCACTTGGAGGAGACCCCGAGGCAGACTCAAGACTCGGTGGAGAGACTATGTCTCCCAGCTGGTCTGGGAACGCCTTGGTATTCTCTCTGAAGAGCTGGAGCAGGTGGCTGGGGAGAAGGAAGTCTGGGCTTCTCTGCTTGAACTGCTGCCTCCGCGACCCGGACCTCCAGAAAAGCAGTAGAAGATGGATGGATGGATGGTCAAAATAGCACATTTTAATGCTAATCAGACGACACAGTGCAACAGGAAGCAAATTAAGAAGAGCTCCTGTGGCATTCTGGATAAAAAGCTGCCAGGAAGAAGCTGCACATCCTTCTGCTGTCTCCTGTACCCATTTTATTATCAATCAAGCTGCTTAAGGAACATTTAGCAACAGTATTAATCCTCACACTGCACCATAACTAAACACAGGAGTGATCAGATCAATAAAGACTGATCAGAAGCCAATAAAGGATGCCGTCTCAATTTCTGATTATTATTTGTCTAATTTGGGGCTACACCTCCATTCAGATTGCTGTTGTTCAGCTTCATAAAGGTCATCATCATGTCTGGTATCCTCTGTTCCATCACCAAACAATGACTGCTGGGGAACAAAAGCAACGCATTTTATTCCTTGATTGAACACAAGGAATAAAATGAGGTTGCTCTTTCATCCGTGGTCAGTTTTCCCCTCACCATCTGAGCCACTGTGGTGTCCAAGGAAACAAGGCACAATGTGGCCCATGTGACTTACTGTTGGCAGCAAAAGCCCCCCCACCACCTCACTTCCTGTGTGAGCCTACGTGGTGATGCACGGCGAGTATACCTTTTATGGGGTCAGCGCATGTGCTTTTTTTGTGAGTGCATGCGTCATAATGGAAGCAATTTCAGGATATGAAGGGGATTCCCTGGAAAGCCTGCCAATATGGGGATCACCCCCCCCCCCCCCCCCCCCCCCCCCCAGAGGCCGGGCACATGGTGCTGTCAAGGCCACTGGCTGGGGACCAGTTCAAGAATCAGCACAGATGGATGAGCCCAGGCAAACATGCTTCCATTTACATAAAAAAAAAGCTGGTTCACATTTACACCATGAGGGGGGAGGAGTTAAAACATGATGACTATCTCCAGGAAACACCGCAACGAAAAAAAGGGGAAGTTTAATTTGTCTCTGTGAGAATGTGTACCCTTATCTCACAGCAGAGAGCAGTGAGTCAGGGAGCGCTGATGGAAGCTGAAGGTCAATATTTACCAGAGTCGGCCAGCCTCGCTCAGAGAGGATTTCAGGGTTGTGGTGAGATCACTCCTCCTCGTCCCTCCTGCCAGAGGGAACTCCCTGCAGCTACGCATTAACCACACAAACATGGAGAGGGGTGGACAACAGCAGGGAGCTCAGGAAATGCACAGTGACGTGAATTTCACTCATCTGAGAAAGAAATCTGCAGAGATGATACAACAGCCAGTCCCCCCCCCCCCCCCGGCATTTAGTTAACAGCCTCCTACTTCAATACAGTGTCATTTATAGCGTGATATGTTTGAGTGTCTTCAGCTTTTTTTTTTTTTTTTTTTTTTTACACCAAGCTTCTCACTGCTTTGAGTCATTAGCACAAAGTTCATGAGAAGATAAGTAGATGAAGGACTTCAGAGATGTGCTTCTGTTTTTAGTTTGCACTCACTCAATTCATTTGGCTGTTTGACAGTCATTTACATGGGGGGGGGGGATATTTCAGTTCCAGTTTTAATCATTTTTTTAGTTCCATTTCCTGCTTCTTCACTTTTTATGACAAACTGAACACCACCAGCAGAACTGGGTCGTAACTAATGATGTTGACTTAAGTATATTTACTCCAGTAACTGTTTTGCTCAATAGTTTTTCACTGTAAATCTACTTTTTCTTACCGTCTGCAAGGAGATGATGAGTTAGTTGCACTTTGTTTGACTTTTAGCAGAACTATGCAGAAGCTACTAGATGGATTTGGATGAACTTTTCTTCAGAGGTGGCCCCTGGGCCAAGGATAAACTCGTTAGATTTTGGTCCAGATCAGTATGCATATTGTGGCTCACTGTTTCACATCTTTTAAACATTGTGAGATAGGGCTTGTGTATATATTTTTGCTGATATCATGAAAAAAAACAAACAACACATGACAAAATACAGGCACAGACAACTTATGATGTTCTGTCAGCTGATACATTTTAAATTGGTGGTAAAACAGCCTTGGCAGAGATATGCATTCTCCGAGTTCCTGACACTTGTTCTTACCAGAAATGCTTCTTCAATCAGGTTAAATTATTTTGAAACTCTTTTCTTTATAACCAATGTTGAAATTACCGTTCTATTCTGGATCATCAAATTACAAGAAAAAATTGCACATTTTACAAATAAAATTGTTGCAAATTTTTAGGAAAATAAACTTTTTTCACAGTAATCCAAAGAGTCACATGGGGCCGCCCTCCAGTGGCCTCACCACCTGCGGGAGGGATCGTGGGGATCACGTTGCCGCGTGAGCTGGGCTGCTCTGATCGCACTGCTGACCCCGGATAAGTGGTAGAGAGTGGATGGATGGATGCAAGTCAGAGATTTATCCCAAAATGCTTCAAATTTAAACAAAATCTGTAAATGTCCTAGAAATACACAGCCAAGCACTGCCTCCAAATCTCATCATTTAGTGAGTAAACAAAGCCCTAATCACACTGTCCAATAACTTCGATGAATATCCGAGGAGAGGTGGAAGATAAAGGGTGTAAGGACAAGCAGTGTTAATTGAGATAAAGTGTGTGCGTGTGTGTGTGCGTGCCTAGAGCAGGAGCCAAGACAAACAGCAGTGCTGGCATTTACTCTGTGCTTTGAGCAAAGTCAATTAGCAGGCAGCGCACACACCAACAGACAAAAGAAAGGGTGAGGCTATGTGGCACTAAAATACCCGTCAATAGCAGTGGATAAGATCTGTCCGTGTTTTGCTGGCTGCTGTTATGATACTCATATGCTATTCATTGCCTATTTATAGACAGAACCCTACAGAATGGTCTGGGACCTGGACGGCCGTACTACGTCTATACAGGCGACGCACCATTTATCAAACCTTCAGCGTGCATGTGTGAGCCGGTCTGGGTGTTGCTGGGTCATGCCAGCCTGTGCTACTCCACCGGCTGCTATCTCAAACCTGCCCAGTGAAGGTAAACATTACGACATTGCAAGGATTTTCCAGCCGGTTTAAAGCTACACAAGCTTGGAACGAACACACACACACACACTCTCTCACAGAGAGGAGACGGGTGAATCGTGCTGAATTGCACTGACTGGTAGCAGCAAACCCATGAAGAACTCACCTCTGTAACCCTTTTTTAAACAAAAACTCCCACAAGCTTTTTCAGAAGTGTCAATCACATACCAGACGGTGGAAATAAATACCAGATGTCTAAGATAATTGGTAATCAACAAAAATCTGTTTCTTTTACTTCTTTTGATTGCCACTTACTCTGCAGACGGACATCTGGTTGGTGGTAAGGGTGCCTGTCTTGTCAGAGCAGATAACAGAAGTGCAGCCCAGGGTCTCCACAGAGGGCAGGCTCCGAACAATTGCGTTCTTTTTGGCCATGCGACGTGTGCCCAGGGCCAGGCAGGTGGTGATTACAGCAGGCAGCCCCTCGGGGATGGCGGCCACAGCTAGAGCCACGGCAATTTTAAAGTAGTAGATAGCCCCTCTGACCCAGGAGCCACCGTGGACCGGGTCTCCGAAGTGGCCGATGTTAATGACCCACACGGCCACGCAGATTAGGGAGATGACCTTTGAGAGCTGCTGGCCGAACTCATCCAGCTTCTGTTGCAGCGGCGTCTTCTCCTGCTCTGTAGATGCCATCTGATTACGAATCTTACCGATCTCTGTTGAGACCCCTGTAGCAATGACAACACCTATAGCCCGACCTGCAGCAATGTTCGTCCCCTGGGGTTAAAGAAAAAGGAAAAAAATACTGCAAAATGTGCCAAATGAAGTCGCAATGCCAAATCAAAAATGATAGTAAATGTACACACAAGGAGCTCCAGTTCTGCAAGTTTATAGAGAACCACATTCAACTCTGATCAAATGTCAGTGTTTCATGACAATATTCCTTCTATCTGTAATGTTATGAAGCATGACTCAGGCTAAACTTACAGAGAACAGCATGTTCTTCTTGTCCTGGTTCACAGCTCTAGGGTCAGGGACAGGATCAGTGTGTTTGATGACTGAGACAGACTCCCCTAAGGAAGAAAGGATGACACTGGAGGTGAAACAGGTAATTACTGACTCAGAGCCAGTGGGAGAACAAAGCATGGAAACCTACAATTCTTAAACCTCTTTACTTAGTGCCTGGGGATTTCATGAAATAAAGCAGTGAAGCACACCACGTGATTTTAAGATAGGCCTGGAGCAGCATTTGTGTGGTGAGAAATACCTGTGAGGATGGACTGGTCCACACGCAGGGTGGTGGATTTTATTGAGGTCACTCTGATGTCAGCAGGCACCTTGTCACCAACTAGGAGGATAAAAAAAACACCACAATGAATCTTAAAACATCAACACAATCTCCAACAGTTTCCAATAGTGGATATTTTAGCCAAAAGAGAAGTGAGATACTCTCCAAAATCATTATCAAAACCAACTAATGAGCCAAAAACAAACATCTGGCATCATTAATCCCTTGATTTAGATGGGGGCTTCTGTGTAGCTTTGTCTCTATGTACGCTTACTCTGGGTATCCAATTTTCTTCAAAAGTCAAAAGGCATGAGCTTAGATTAATTAGTAATTCTACATATGTTGGTTCTGAATTTCTATCTCAGTGTTAAAGCAAAATTAAAGGCATGCAAATAAGCAGTACATAGTCATTAAAAGCTCTTGAGAAGACAGACTATAGATCAATCCATCTACAGACATTAACAAATTTGTTGGTATCCTTCCAAAAAAATTGAAAAAAAAACAACCAAAAAACCAAAAAACAACAACTCTAAAATAACTTGAAACTGACAAAGGTTTAATGACATGTTTTACTGTTTATACATCATATTTAACACAATCAGATTTTGCTTTTGATTACTGATTCAGGTGAATATTTTATGCAATTAAACAAATTAAAATAACATGGCCAGACTTCCGGTTATGGCTGCCACGTAGGACGGACGTGTCTCGCTCTGCTCTGCTCCTGGAGAAAAAAAATCGGCAAATAACTCTCTCATTTGGGACAGAACGTATCCCAGCATTTGGGCGAGGATATGTCGGCGAAGCCTAAGGCTGGAAAACCAGGAAAAGGAAAAAGCGAGCCGCCGAAACAGTCCAAATTAACGGACTTTCAGGTCTGTGACGCAGCAAACAAGGCTCCATATATGGCGGAGGAGGCTGGCGGCGGTGCGATTTCTGCGGGGAATGGCGCAGATGCGCTGATGGCTGCCATGAGTTCAATGAGAGCGGACTTTTCCTCTAGATTTGATGGGATTATGACAGCGCTGGAAGGAATAAGAAAGGAATTGGGTGACTGTGTAGAACGAACGGCGCAGATGGAGCTCCGTCTCGCTAGTGCTGAAGATGACGTCACCCGTCTTCAATTAAAGGTGCGCACTTTGGAAAAAAAAAATAAATCTCTGGAAGATAATATTTTGGATTTGGAATCTCGGTCGAGACAGAATAATTTGAGGCTGGTGGGTCTTCCAGAGGAATCAGAAGGTCGGGACGTATGTTCCTTTCTGGAAAAGTGGATTCCGGAGGTGCTGGGCAGCGAGGAGTTGCAATCAGCAGTGGTTCTGGAAAAAGCACATCGTATTGGCCCACGGAGAGATAAGGGACCGCCGAGGACCTTAATTATGAAGTTTCTTAGCAACAGAGACAGGATGAAGATCTTCAACGCTGCACGTGCTAAAGGAGAGATTAAACACCAGGACCAGCAGGTGCGGTTCTACCCAGATTTGGCCACAGGAATCCAGCAATTGAGGAAGCAGTTTGATCCCGTACGTAAGGAGCTGCGCAACCTTGGGATTCGTCATGGTGTAATCTATCCTGCGAGACTGCTGACCACGTATGAGGGCAGAACCCACATCTTCAAGACCCCAGAGGAGGCGCAGGAGTTCATCAAGAAGATCAAAGAAGAAGAAGAGACTGGTGGGAGCTAAGCATGAACAAAATATAAGGTAGAATAATTAAGCATTTGCACAGGCATCTGACTGACTTGAAGTAAATAGTAAGTTTACAAAATATAGATTGTATTATATATTAAAAAAACAAAACAAAAACAAAAACAAAAAAAAAACTATGATGTACAAAGTTGTTAAAAATTTTGGAGTTAAGTTGGAAAACTACAGAGGAGAGTTAATGTTACGTCATTAAAAGCAGTAGAGTTAGGGTGATTGGGAGGATGAAGAAGGAGTGGCTTAGGCTGTTCCCCGTGGGTGTGGAACGGTCGATGGCTATATCGGGAGACAGAATTTTTCTTTTGATTTTGGGGGGTTTGCCACAAGTGTGGGAAGGGGAAATTTGTTTGTGTGTAGTTTGTAGGATGAATGTTCAACCACTCATGTTTTTGCTTCTCTGTATGAGCATGTTTACACTGCAAGGTAATCCCAAACTCTCTATTGATCATGGACCAAAGTGTTAACCTTAATTTAACTTCATGGAATTGCAGAGGTCTACAAAATTTAAAAAAACTTAAACAAGTTATGAATAAAATAAAGGACATGGGTTCAAGAATTGTGTTTTTACAAGAAACTCATCTGATAGAGGAGGATGTTAAAAGAATTAGGAGTAGATGGCAGGGAAGTGTATTCACCTCTTCATTTTCATCCCGAGCCAGGGGAGTTATGACTCTCATACATAAATCAGTTCCTTTTCAAGTGAAAAATGTAATTGGAGACAAATTTGGAAGATATGTAATCATTCAAGGTTCTTTGCTATTAGAAAATATAAATCTTGTGAACTTATATGGTCCCAATATAGATGATCAGAAGTTCTTTGCTAATTTATTTCTCATCTTATCATCACTTACAGGGCAACATATAATAGCAGGGGATTTTAATTGTACATTGAATCCAGGTGTGGATAGATCAACAGGACTGGATTGTACGCACATTGGATGTAGGATGACTATTAATCATTTTATGAAAGAATTGAGATTGTTAGATATATGGAGAGAAATGAAACCACAAGTTAAAGCCTATTCTTGTTATTCCAGTACCTACAAGACATTCTCACGTATTGATTATTTTTTGATTTCCACAGAATTAAGGTCCAAGATTCAAAACTGCTTTTATGATAACATCGTGATCTCTGATCATGCACCCTGTTGTCTAATATATGTAGATAAAAAATTGACAAAGGAATCAGGTAGATGGCAATTTCAGCATAAATGGCTTCAGGATGAGGAATTTGTCAAGTATATAGAAAAACAGATAGACGAGTTCTTTGACATCAATACTACACAAACATCAGCATGTGTAAAGTGGGAGGCTTTCAAAGCTTTTATTAGGGGACATATTATTAGTTATACAGGATCAAAATCTAAGAAGACTCGAGAGGAGAGAGCTAAATTGGAACATAAAATAAAAAATCTTCAGGAAAAAGTGTATGCAGGAAGTGACCCAAGGTTGGAGAATGAATTACTGATTTTGAGAGCTGAATACGACAAAAAATCAGCGAATAGAGCTGCCTCGAGTCTTCTAAGATTGAAACAATCTTTTTATGAACAAGGTGAAAAATCGGGAAAATTATTAGCATGGCAGATTAAACAATTGGAAATTAAAACACCAATTACCAGTATTATAAGTAACGGACAGGTAGTTATAGATCCTTTAGAAATTAATAGAGCCTTTAGAGATTACTATGAAAAATTATATGATACCAAAAATGAACCTGATTTAACAAAACTAAATGGGTTTTTGAACGAACTATCTATACCGTGTATTCCAAATGAAAACAGGGAGATATTGGATTCTAAAATTAGTCAAGAAGAAGTTGGGCTAGCCATTGATAATATGAAATCAGGAAAAAGTGCAGGACCAGATGGTCTTCCAGTTGACCTTTATAAAAAATTTAAGAATAAATTAATAAAACCTTTTTTGGAAATGGTTTTAGAAGCATTTCAAAATAATAATTTACCATCATACATAAATAATGCCTTAATTATACTGCTGCCAAAACCAGGTAAGCCCTCTAATAAATGTGAAAATATGAGACCAATAAGCCTATTAAACGCCGACCTTAAGATAATCTGTAAAATTTTAGCAAGACGAATACAAGAAATTTTACCAAATATTATTAATCGAGATCAGAATGGCTTTATAAAGGGTAGACAAGGCTTCCATAATGTAAGAAGACTATTTAATATTATTTATTTTAATAAAGAAGCACCGGATACAGCTCTCCTATCATTGGACGCCGAAAAGGCCTTTGATAGAGTTGAATGGCCCTTTCTTTTTGAAGTCCTACAAAGGTTTGGACTTGGAAATAATTTCATAAAATGGGTTCAAATAATATACAATAATGCTACAGCAGAAATCCTAACAAATAACAATATTTCAAAACCAATAAAAATCAATAGAGGATGTCGACAAGGCTGTCCACTTTCACCTTTACTGTTTACTATGGCAATTGAACCTTTAGCGATAGCGATACGTTTACATTCACAAATATATGGAATTAAAGTTGGACCAACAGAACATAAAATCTCCCTGTACGCCGATGACATAATTTTGTTTATGTCGAATCTAAAAAAATCAATTCCAACCTTGTTGAATTTAATAAAGAATTTTGGGGAAATATCAGGATATAAAATAAATAAAACTAAATCTTCAATATTAATGCTAAATGAGACCCAGAGAAATTACCCAGCCCCTGAGGTAAATCAATTCAATGTTGTAAATCAGTTTAAATATTTAGGAATCCAAATTATGCCTAAGCTAGAATCAGTCGCCAGTGTCAACTATGAAGCCTTAATGTCAGATATCAATGAGTTAACTCAGAGATGGATGTCACTACCAATGTCGATGATCGGGAGAATCAATATACTTAAAAGTAATATTTTACCTAAAATACTTTATTTATTTCAATACATTCCCTTATCACCACCTTTAGATCTATTCTCAAGAATAAAAAAAAAGTTAGTGGAATTTATATGGAACAACAGGAGGGCTAGATTACGTTTGTCTTTATTATATTTACCATTTGATCGTGGAGGTCTGAAATGTCCAAATTTTATGTTGTATTATTGGTCGGCACAACTGAGGTCTATGACATATTATTTTTCATCAAATGATCTCCCTCACTGGACTGAAATGGAATCATACAATTTACCTTTACCTCTTCCCATATTCATATACTCAGATTCGGCAAAAAAATTACAAAAACAAGTTAAAAATCCATTTGTAAAGCATATGATCAAAATATGGTGTGAAGCTAAAAACTATTTAAAAGAACCACAGTTATTGTCACAATTTAGTCCAATATGGGGTAATCAATATTTTAAACCAGGGAGAGCGGACGCTGTATTTAAAGTATGGAATTTAAAAGGGATACAAAAGATTCAGGATTTATATTTGCCATGTGCAGACAACATAATGTCTTTTGAAGAGCTGAGGATCAAATTTAATCTCAATAGAACACATTTTTTTAAATATCTTCAACTTAGAAACTTTATTCGATCAAATCAAAATAAAGCTCTCACTCGACCTATTTATTCATCCTTGGAAAAAATGATGATGAAAGATAGTAAAAGAAAGGGTATTATTTCAGAGTTTTATAACTCACTGACACTATCTTCAAGTGAAAATTCACTGAAAAGATTAAACTACTGGAAAGAAGATCTGCAAATTGAAATTTCAGAGGAACAATGGGAATTGGCTTGTACAGAAGCTCAAACCAAATCAATAAATGCACGCCTTAAATTGATACATTTCAAATGGTTAATGCGGATGTATGTTACACCGGAGGAGTTAAATAGATATAACAAAAATATACCAGATACATGCACAAAATGCATGGAAAGTAAAGGAACCCTATTTCATTGTTTATGGGAATGTAGATTAATAAGAATGTTTTGGGAAGAGGTGAGGGTAACAATTGAAAAAATAATCTCAAAACAAATCATATTGAATCCTAAACTGTTTTTGTTGGGTCTGTACCCAGAAAAGCATAATTTTAATAAAAGTGAAAGAACATTCATAGACCTCAGTTTGCTTAATGCCAAAAAATGTATTGCACTATTATGGAAAAAGACTCATAGACCAGATGTGACTCAGTGGTTAAGACAGATGTTAACAAACCTTCCATTAGAAAGAATAACATATATACTAAAATCAAAGGAAATTGTGTTTGAGAATATATGGAGACCTTTTATTGATTATGTAAAAAATTTAAACATAACTCTTGAAGAAGAAGGTGAATGTTGGGCTGCACGGTGGCGCAGTGGTTAGCACTGCGGCAGCACAGTTTACCCTTGGCCGGGGGATTGTGGGGATCATGGGATCGTGGGTTCGATCCCAGCCCCCGACCAACAGTGATCTGTGTGGAGTTTGCATGTTCTCCCCGTGTTGCGTGGGTTTACTCCGGGATTTTCTCCGGTTTCCTCCCACATGCCAAAAACATGCATGTTAGGTTAATTGGCTGTTCTAAATTGTCCCTAGATATCTGTTTCCTATAGGCCCTTAGAATAGAGGGTTAGTATTAATGAAAGCGCTTTGAGTGGTCTTTGTGACTAGAAAAGCGCTATATAAGTGCAGGTTAGTTAGTTAGTTAGTTAGTGTGTGGACCTTGTAAATTCCAAACTGGTGAACATAATATGTATACTTATGTATTGGATTGTCTAGACTAAACAGAGGAGCATTGTTGAAGACTTGATTTTGTTGGTGGTTGTTGGTGTTTTTAGTGCATTTTTTTTTTTTTTTTGTAGTACTTTAGTGTTAGTGTTTGATTGTTTGTATCATGTTTGTTAAAAAAAAAAAAAAAAGGTTCAATAAAGATATTGTGGAAAAAAAAAATAACATGGCCAGAAAACATGGTACCCTTAAATGTAATATTTTTGGCACCACGTTTTGCGGCAGTCACTACCAACAAGGGATCTCTGTACGTCACAATGAGACATCTGCATTTTCCATCAGTTGTTCAGCCTATTTAAAGGGGCAAAAAAACAAACATTCTACTGTGTAGTTTTGTATCATCATGTCCACCACACTGTACATGGATCAGAGAAAGTAAAGAGCCGCCTGAGGAGCTCAGAAAGAAGATTATAGATAACTACGTTAAAGATAAAGGCTATAGGACCATCTCCAAGTAGCTTCATGTTCCTGTGACCACAGTTGCCAACATTATTAAAAAGTATAAAAGTTCATGGGACTGTAGCCAACCTCCCAGATGTGCACGCAAGAGAAAATGCAATCCCAGGCTGATCAGAAAAATAGTGGATTTTGTAGAAAAAGAGCCTAGGAAACCCTCCAAAATCATTCAAACTGAACTCCAAGGTCAAGGTATGTCGCTTTCTTATCACACCATGAGTCACATTTTGAACAATAATGGACTCCATATAAGAAGACCAGGAACCACTACTGACAGAAAAATATTAAAAAGCCAAAAATGCATGGTGACAAGTCCCAAAATTTCAGGGAGGTTGTCCTTTGGACTGACGAGATAAAACTGGAGCTTTTTGGCCAGTCACATCTGCTCTATGTTTACAGAAGAAAAAATTATGCTCCAAAAGAAAAGAACATTGTACCTACTGTGAAACATGAGGAGGTGCAGTTTGGTTTTGGGGCTGCTTTGCTGCATCTGGCATGGGGAACCTTGAATCTGTGCAGGGCACAATAAAGTCTCAAAACTATCAAGCTATTCTGGAGTGAAATGTGCTCCAACAGGATAATGGTCCAAAACACACAGCTAAAAACACCCGAGAATGGCTGAGAAACACATTGGTCTATTCTTAAATGGGCCTCCATGAGCCCAGACCTTAACCCAATTGAACATCTGTGGAAAGATCTGAAAAGTGCAGTGTGGAGATGCTACCCTTCAAACCTGAGACAGTTTGAGCCGATTGCCCAGGAAATGTGGGCCGGACTACCTGTTGGCAAGCGCAGTCATCTCATTGTGAAGTACAGAGATCGTTTGTTGACAGTGACTGCTGCAAAAGGTGGTGCCACAAAATATCAATTTGTTTAATTATATAAAATATTCAACTGAATCAATAATTAAGTCTGATTTGTGTTAAATATAATATAAACAATGAAAGAACCTTAGTGAGCATGCTCATACATCCCACACATCCTCATATCAGGGACCCCTAATGAGAACTCAAGTCCCCCTCCCCAAAATAATGGAACCCCTCATTAGATTTATCTCAATGTCAAACTTATCCAAGATGTTGATGAGTTAAATCTTCTGTATAAATTTGAAGCCAATCCTGTCAGATATGTAGAAGCTATACTTCTGACAACAGAAAATGTCAAACAGACAAACGGTCAAAAATATAATACTAGAAAAGCACTCAGAGCGCACACCTCCAGCAAGGCTCTGTCCCTCCCTCTGTCTGTACTTCCAAGTTTTGCAAGATAGGGCCTTCGTGGAAGTATGCGCTCATCGATCACCTCCAAAATCTAATGGGTTTGTCTGTAGCTCAAGAGCCACATCTGATGAAAATGTCATCAAAATTTGTCCAGTAGTTTTTGAGTAATTTTAGCAGACAAACAAATGCATGCCTATACTGCGTGACAATATAGAGTGATGATATAGAGTGAAATACATGGCGAAAATGCAACTGTAAGCTGGTTGCAAACTGCCAATCAAATCTAAAAGAAGAAGAAAACATCACCTCCTTGGCAAGGGGGCAGTAAACTTTTGTCAGTTCCAAGTTACGGTATTTCAGAGATAGTTGTAGGGTTTTTGTTTTTTTTTGGGGGGGGGGGACTTGTCCACGTATCTATCCAACTACAGTATCTATCCATATTATCTAAATAAGCTGAAAACCTTTGCATTAGTTTACCTAATATTTTGACAAGCTCATACCACAGCAACAAAGCAGTTAAACGCCATACTGCTAGTAATTAATACAAAATCCAGTAGAGTCACAATAAACACCTGATAATCTTAATAAATGTAACTCTCAGGAAAGTCAACTAGTGCCTGCAAGCGCTGCTGCAGGTGAACACTCTGTTACACCCCCCCCCCCCCCCACACACACACACACACACACAGGACGTCAGTACTCTAACAATGAATCCTGAAGCCAAGAAACACTGGAGACTTCAGTCCAGGCTCAGGCTACAGCTGCCAGTAAACAACAGCTCAATACAACCTTGATGGAGTCACGTTGCTGTTTTAAAATGATCAATATTTCCCTTCTCATTTATTCCCTCTTCTCTCAATGTGTCTCTCTGTGTTCCTCTAATACACCACTTCCTCACACATGAAGTCTGCACTGACAAATGCATAAAAAAAAAATACCCATGTTTTCAGCAGGTACTTGTGTGGTCTGCTTATTAGGGGTGGGGGAAAAATGACGCATCTAAGTATTGTGATACTTTGTGGTGGTGACACTGTATCAACTGAGAGACAGTACTGTGATACTTTATTAAAAATATTCATGTTACAAATACAAACTTACTTGCTGTATTTAGGAAGCAGATTAATAGAAACCAGTCGACTTTTCAGTCCATTAGACGGTGCTAAGGGTTTTGTGCCAAAGATTGAGTCGGCATAGTATCGCAATACTTGACACTCTTGATACACCGATTCCTAAACACACTGACCGATCTTGATTAATTCTAAATAGAATATATGGTATTGCAATACTTAAGGCATGACAGTACTGCATTGTGATCCAATTATCGTGAGGTCCCTCATGATTCCCACTCCTACTGCTTATTAAGCCTGCATATTAAAGTCTCATTTCATCGTCAGCCAATATGAGTATCAAATGCCCCAAAACAAAATGCTTATTATTGCTTCCTCTGTGTCAGAGCCCGACAATGAAGTGTAAATGGAAATATCTCATAATAGCAGGACAAGACGGGCTTGAATTAAAAAAAGGATCATCTGATGCTGTCAGTGACAATGATCTCAAAGCCAAGGAATGGGAAATTGCTCAAAAACACTCTAGACAGATGTAATAATCTTTAATTCAATTCAACTTTATTTATATAGCGCCATTTCACAACAACAATCATCTCATAGTACTTTCAACTGTAGGGAAAACCCCCACAATTGCAGAAAGACCCCAGCAATCAGGCGATCCCCTGTGAGCAAGCACTTGGCGACGGTGGAGTGGAAAAACTCCCTTTTAACAGGAAGAAACCTCCAGCAGAACCAGGCTCGGGGGGGGGGCAGTCATCTGCTGTGACTGGCTGGGGGGTGAGGGGATAGAGAAGATGAAAAGAACAGACATGTAGAGAGCAAACAGCACAACGGGGACTCAATCTATGGGAGAGAACAAACAGATGTTAATGACCAGCAAAAATATTTCATTGAGAGTGAAGAAAGGAGTGAAGCCCAGTGCATTGTTGGAGGTCCCCTGGCTGTCTAAACCTATTAGCAGCATAACTAAGGGAGGGTTCAGGGGCACATGATCCCTCCCTAATTACAGGCTATATCAAAAAGGAAGGTTTTAACCCTATTCTTTAAAACAGAGATCGAGTCTGACTCCCGAATCCAGATTGGCAGCTGGTTCCGCAGGAGAGGAGCTTGATAACTGAAGGCTCTGCCTCCCATTGTACTTTGTACTTTTGGAGATTCTAGGTATTACAAATAATCCTGCATTTTTTTATCGGTTATGCTGTTTCATTCCATCTAGCGGCAATGCTCTGCACTGTGTGTGTTTATATATTTGCATATTTGTTCCGTCTAGCTGCAATGCTCCGTACTGTGGGTGTTTATATATTTATATATCTACATGTTATTCCATCTAGCTACATTGCTCCGCACTGTGTGTGTTTATATACTTGCATATTTATTCCACCTAGCTGCAATGCTCCGTACTGTGGGTGTTTATATATTTACATATTTATTCCATCTAGCTACAATGCTCTGCACTGTGTGTTCATATATTCATATATTTATTCCATCCAGCTACAATGCTCTGCACTGTGTGTCTGTGTGTGTGTGTATATATATATATTTTATAGTAATACGTACATATGTTTATTAGCTGCCCTTGCTTGCTTGTTTTTTGTTTTTTTTTTCTTGCCTTCTGATTGTTGCTCTGAGTGTTGCTATCCCTGTGCTGTTGCAATCCTGGAATTTCCCCGTTGTGGGACTAATAAAGGCTTATCTTATCTTATCTTATCTTATTTTGGGAGTGTAGTGCTCTGTTAGGATAATAGGGTAGTATCAGATCTTTTAAATAAAAAGGGGCCTGATTGTTTAGAGCTTTGTAAGTGAGAAGAAGGATTTTAAACTTAATTCTAAACTCTGTGGGAAGCCAATGAAGGGAGGCCAGAACCGGAGAGATATGATCTATCTTTCTGGTACCTGTTAAAACTCTTGCTGCAGCATTTTGGATCAACTGAAGACTTTTTAAAGATGTTTTAGGACAACCTGATAAAGAGTTACAATAATCTAATCTAGAGCTAACAAAAGCGTGGATTAGTTTCTCAGCATCACTCTGAGACAAGATGCTCCTAATCTTGGCAATATTATGCAAATAATAGAAGGCAGTCTTTGAAACAAGTTTAATATGTGAAGTGAAAAACAGATCTTGATCAAAAATAACTCCAAGGTTCCTCACAGAACTATTAAGAGAAAGAATAACCACATCCAATCAAGAGTTTGATTTGGAAAGGTATTTCTAAGGTTTTTTGGACCAACTAGAATG
Organism: Pholidichthys leucotaenia; assembly: GCA_020510985.1. Lineage (NCBI taxonomy): Eukaryota > Metazoa > Chordata > Actinopteri > Cichliformes > Pholidichthyidae > Pholidichthys > Pholidichthys leucotaenia. Next base: position 208,863,164 of record CM035839.1, read on the forward strand.
GCTTCAGTCTTATCTGAATTTAATAGCAGGAAATTACAAGTCATCCAAGCTTTGATTTCCTTAAGACAGGCCTCTAATTTGGCTAATTGATTACTATCATCTGGCTTCATTGACAGGTATAATTGTGTGTCATCTGCATAACAATGAAAATGTATACAGTGCTTTCTAATAATGTTGCCTAGCGGAAGCATATATAAACTAAAAAGAGTAGGGCCTAGCACAGATCCCTTTGGAACTCTGTGACTGAGCTTTGAGCTGGAAGAAAACTCATTGACATGAACAAACTGGAACCTATCAGATAAATAAGATCTAAACCACTGCAATGAAGTTCCATTAAGTCCAACATGGTGTTCTAATCTATCAAGTACAATATTATGATTGATAGTATCAAAAGTTGCACTAAGGTCTAAAAGGACAAGTACAGAAACAAGTCCATTATCAGATGCGATAAGGAGGTCATTAGTGAACTTCACTATGGCTGTTTCACTGCTATGATGGATTCTAAACCCAGATTGAAACTCTTCAAATAAACAATTTCCCTGCAAGTGGTCAAATAATTGCGTAGCAACAACTCTTTCTAAGATTTTTGATGTGAAAGGCAGATTAGAGATTGGTCTATAGTTAGCTAAAACTCCTGGATCCAGCGTTGGCTTTTTGAGTAAGGGTTTAATTACAGCAGTTTTAAAAGCCTGCGGTACATGGCCTAATGTTAATGAAGAATTGATTATTTGAAGACTAGAGCTACCAATAAATGGGAAGACTTCTTTAAATAACCTGGTAGGAATAGGGTCTAAAAGACAAGTTGAAGGCTTGGATGAGGAATCTAACTCTAAAAGGTCAATTGGAGTAAACTCATCCAAACATATGAATCGGTGAATTCCAAAAGGGCCCAAGTCCACACTTTTTCAAAACCCAGATATTACATGTTTAATGAACTTTAAGAGACAAGCTATCTGATTATGTGCAAAAACGTCCCAAGTCAACTTTAATGCATTGACTATTCACAGCATTGTTTATGCATTGAGTGCAAGAGAGACCCAAGTCCAGGACTTGGGCCCTTCCTGCATGGATTAAACTTAAAGTCATAGGTGGCAGCACCAGTCATCCAAGATGGCAGCGCCAATGCAACACGAGTTTGACTCGAGTGATGAAGAGGTCAGGCCAAAAAGAAGGCGTAATGAAAAGGAATGGGCCAGAAACAAACAAAAACGATTACGCGCTGAAGGCAAAGAATATGTCAATACCAAAAAAGAAGTGAAACCAGCAAGGAAAACGGGTGTTAACTGCAGGTAAGGGTTCCCACTTATCATGTTGTGTCAATGCAATACCTGTATACTACTAAGAGCTTTGTACATGGTGTGTCTTTTGTACAAAATGAAGTGTGTGATGGCATGCCTGCAGTGGAATTATCAAAACAATAGTTTGAATATAAAGTGATCATAAAAGGTGTTCAAAACATGGCATAATTAAAAAAAAACCTTTTCAACATGTGAGAAATAGATGTTATGTGCTTCTTTTCATATGTTCTTATTGTTTAATTCAAGAAGGGCCCAAGTCCAGGGACTTTAGTTTGCCAATCCTCTGAAATTAAAAAAGTGAAATGCGTCATATTATAGCATTTCTAAGCTATGGCCTTGTGCTATATCTAAGTAAAGTATGAACCATCTGGCATAGACTACCTTTGAGATATGCAATTTATTTGATTTCCTGCAAAAACATATTTCTTGGACTTGGGCCCCTTTTGAATTCACCGATTCATATCAATTGAAGGAGTTGTAGTAGTTAATGTATTTAAGTTAACAGTGGGAAGAATCTGACTAATTTTATCTCTGATAGATGAAATTTTATTATTGAAAAAGTTAATCAAGTCCTGACTAGTAAGCTGTAAGGGAATGCTAGATTTGACAGAGTTCTGACTCTTTGTCAGCCTGGCTACAGTGCTGAAAAGACACCTGGAATTATTCTTGTTCTCTTATATTAATGCAGAATAATAACTTGCCCTAGCTTTCCTAAGAGATTTTTTATAAATTAGAAGGTGATTTTTCCAAGCCAAATAGATTTCATCTAATTTAGTGGAGCACCATTTTCTTTCTAATTTAGTCAATTTCTTTAGTCAATTCTTTCCAGCATGACAAAGAATGAAGAAAAGACCCACCGATTTCTTTGCTTAATAAGCATCTCAGTAATGTCAGCTTAGAGTCCTCATCCATCAGTGTAAAATACCAACAAAAACAAGGACCTTCAGCTGAACCTACTGAAGTGTTCAGCATGAAAAAGTTACATAGCTGCTCAATTTCTGCTTTTCTTTGCTCACACGGTCAAAGACATGCAACATGCCGCCTGTATGAAGCACACTTATCTGTGAAAACTTTTCAGAGATCTCATGCTGATAAGTTACTGAAAGCTCATTTCTTGAGTTTTCATTTTCTCTGAGCTCCATCATCTCCTCTTGACATTCACTTAGTGTTCTGCATCTCAAAGGTAATTCTTCAGCCTTTTGCCTGGTGGTTACACACCTTTACAAACATTTCAGCATCTCAAACATCCACAGACCAGAAGAGAACAAGAGTGGGAGAGGTTGAGGGGGATGGAAGTGAGTGTTGTGTTTGTGTGGGAGATGGCTGGGGGCTACAGGTTTGCTGCAGCAGGACTCACCAAGGGCAGAAGAGAGGCTTTTCAAACACCTACAGACAGACTCAGCCACAGCCTCCCACAGAAAGTCGCCATGAGCAAGAAGAGAAAGTTAAACACTTACACAGCCAAGCACAGCTCACTTAAAGAAGAACACTCCATAGGATAAGATCAGAAGTTCATTTAGCTCAGACTATCAGATGTTTTTGGACCTGAAGTATTCCCTAACAGAGGAATATGAATGTATGCACATGTGATCAAACTCATTGATGAAGTCATCTTGTGCTGGCAGGATGACTTCTCCTTCCATTTGCTAAAACTGGACTCTCAACAAAACCTGAACGCTTGCGTAATATCCTTTAAAAAAAGATCAGTCTTCACATGCAGGATAACCGTGACTTGTTACAGCTAGTGGCTCATTTCAGGTTTTCTTCTCTTCTCTAACAGCAAACCCTCAAGGACTTCCTGACAGCCTGACCGCGGTAGTCAATCTGTTTAAAAAAAAGCCGGGGAAAGTTCCACTGGAGGCGAAAATCACAACTATGTAGTAACCATGGCGGGCATTGCCAGGAGTGTACAAGAGGGCAGGAGGGAAGCAGTGCTGGAAACCTGAGTAAATATATTTATGTTCTTTTCTCTACTCAAAGGCGCTTGTGGTGAGCAGTGTCCTTTTCCAATACCTCTACAGAGTTTATTTCACCCCCTTAGCATTAGGTTACCATGGAACAACCACCAGCTAATCCGAAATACAGGAAACCATGGGAAATCAATGGAGGAGAGGGCTGTAATAATTTGTTTTATCTTCCATTATATCCCGACACGCTGAAATTACAGGGGTGAGCTTGAAGACACACATGTTGTCTAAGTGAGAGCAAGATGCGTCTCAGCTGTTTACTCCCGTTTAAAACCACTAAGCAACACTGATAAAGCACAACACCACTATGATAGACAAAACACCACTGTCAGATTCTTTTAGATGTAGAGTGTGCAAGATGTTAGTGTAACTGAATTCTGAAATTAAAACATTAAAGAATCTTAAAAGTAAATTCTAAACTTTGTTTTCATTGTTATATAATGAAAAGTTGTTAAAGATAAGGACCTGTATTTATGTAGTGTTTTATCTAGTCACAAAGACCACTCATAGCATTATAATGACTGATAGCATAATAATGACTCATAGCATATACTGTATATGACTGGCGCCTAGCGGCTGCCCCGGCCTTGGATGCGCTCTGCAGAGCGTGCCCAAATGCCAAGTCACGTTTCGTTACCTTGTATTCATACATGTGTAATGACAAAGTTGAATCTCATCTCATAACTAGTAGCTACAATAATCCTCTATTCTCAAGGCCTATCAGAGACAGATACCTAGGGTTAATTTAGAGCCACCAATTAACCTATCATGCATGTCTTTGGATTGTGGGAGGAAACCCACACGGCACAGAAAGGTTCCCACCACTGCCAGACTGGGGATTTGAACCTGGAGCCTTCTAGCTGTGAAGCAACAGTGCTAACCACCGTGCTGCTGTTGCATTTTCTGTACCGTAAGTTTTTTAATAGACAAGTAGAGTGTAGTTTCCCAGATGGGCAGCCATCGTAAACCATAACTTCCATAAAGTTTTTATATCATACTTTAACTACTCAACTGTTCCCAGGTATATTTTGATTGAGGCTGATGACCGAAAAGATGCAAATTGTTGCGTTTTGAAATCTGACTGCTATACTGTGATAAATCTATACTATGCTGCCCCTTTAAATATGCAAAAACGTCCAGGACCAGTGTAAAATATAGAGCTTTAACATTCCTGCAGTTACTGGAATTTCAACACAGATTTTGTGTTTTACAGTCTCCCCTCACAAGGTAGTCCTGGATCAGTCTTTCTTCTTCTTTCGGCTGCTCCCTTTAGGGGTCGCCACAGTGAGGTAGTCAACAAGGTAGTCCTGGATGAATAGGAGAACAAACTGGATACAGTCTTAAACCAGAGCAATTGACTGTTCATTTTTGTTAATACCGACAGTCTGAATTGTGGAAAAATACCTCTCTGTATGACAGAATCAGCAGCCAATTCATGACATTTATCAGTGTGATGGAGATCTAGCAAGCAAAAACAAAAAAAGAAACTGCAGTGATCAGAGAGAGAAATCACAAGTGCAAGGGAAAAGATTTGTAGACTGCCTCATGGAATTGTAATTTTTACCTTAATGCTGTTAGGGCAGCAGGTGATATAGTCATTAACGGGTTAGGGAACAAAGTGCTGTTGAGACCTGACATTCTTAGCTATTAAAAGCTGCAGAACAAAGTCTCCCATGGTAAAGTCTCCATTCTCATGATCATCCATTTTTAGAGCAACGTTTGTTTTCATCACTTACTTGTTCATTTTCATTGTTTTTCAATCAATCATTTATTGTATATGATCAGTTTATTCATTTTGCCACAGAGGTAGGTTTTTGGTGTTACTTGCTGTCTAATAGAAGGATCATGCAAAACTACTGAGCAGATTTCTGTGAAACTTGGTGAAAGGCTGAACCATGGACATTTTCAGAACAGATCAGAATAAAGTGCAGTTCCAAGAATTTTTCTTGACCTTTTTATTAACCATTTCTTTTTTTTTTTTAAAACATTTTCCATTTCTTAGACCATGATTCAAGCAGCTTGATTTAAAAAACGCACTCCGGTAACTCTAAAACCACCTCAAAAACCAATGTGTATTGCCCAAAATAGTACATTGTAGCTTTTTATACACAAAAAAAAAAAATTCATTGCCCTACAATGGCTTGGAAAGAGCTGTTACATCTTCAAACTACTTAAGTACGCACGGATCTATGAATATTCTAATTAGCTCCACCCATACTCCCATCCACCAGTAGCCTGAAGAAGACGAGGACATTGTACAAGGCTTCGAGAAGGTGATCCAACTTGAGGAAGTAAAAGTTTCCATAGGTGAACCTGCTGAAAGATCATTCTCGGTAGAGCAGAGAGTCACTGGAGCCGGCCCTGCGTGGAGGCTGGAGGGTTCCCCACCAGTCTCTGGTTACCCACTCACCACGGATCGCCTCACTGGGAGCCGGCGAGCAGTTCACCTCAGTCCAGTGCACCCGTCAGCCCGCTCGCCTCTGAGAGCATCTGAGCTTCAAGCTGCTCTGAGGCAAACTGCTCGCCGGCCCCCAGCGAGGCAATCCGCGGTGAGTGGGTAACCAGAGACTGCTCTTCGGGGGAAGAGGGAGGAGCTGAGGAGCGCTCAGCTCGGCTCTCCCCAGCCTCGGAGCCGGTCTCAAGGCCGCTCCTCAGCTCCTCCCTCTTCCCCTGAAGGAGCAGTCTCTGGTTATCCAACCCCTGCAGATCGCCTCGCTGGAGTCCGGCCAGAGTTCACTCTCCCCTGGTCTCCCCAGCCTCCTTCGGAGCGAGCTGGGGAGAGCACTCTGAAAGAGACGAGCCAGTTGACGGGTGCTCCCAGCGAGGCAAGGGGAGCCCTCCAGCTGGGCAGCAACTCTCCGCTCCACTGAGAATCATCCTTCCACAGGTTCACCTACGATGATACTCGCCCCAGTCGTTGTGCCACGCACACCAGGGCCATCTCCCCCGACATGCAGGATAAACTGCAGGCTGCACACCCATGTCCTCTCTGGTATTTTAGCAAGGACACTGAGGTTTTTCCAAATAAAATTAATCGTTGCGGTTGTATTTTCACATCTGTGGGTAAGACATGTAATTCAAAAGAAGAGCATTTCTTGCTCACACAGCCAAAAACTGATCACATACAATCTGCCATCTTTCCCATCTTGCAAAAGCTCCTGCTGCTCCTCGGTTCTAGGGGTGGGAATAGCGAGGGACCTCGCTATTCGATTTGGATCGCGATTCTTGGGTCATGATTCAATCCTATCACGATTCAACGATAATCGAGTATCATGATCCCATATATTTCAAATTTTTTCACCTTATTCAACCTCAAATCCCTAAAGTAAAACGGTTGACATCTCTTTCATATAATAAAGTATTCTCGGGGCTCATTTTCCATGTAGACACGTCTCTGCACACAGGAAGGGTGGTGGGCAATGCTGTTTGGAATAGACTCTCACTCCTGATAGGTCTAGCGGACTCTGTGGACTCTTAAAAAGCAGGTGAAAACTTTTTTGTTTAATGAGGCTTTCCGTTGAGTTTCAACTGCTTTTTAATGGTAAGTCTGATATTTTTAAATGATTTTAATCTTGTGTTTTAACTTGTTTTTGTATTTTTAAAATTATTTTTATCTACTAACTTCCTTTTATTCCATTTTATTGTGCAGCGCTTTGTGACTATAGGTCTGTGAAAAGTGCTTCATAAATAAAGTTTAGGCACTTGGCGCTTGGAGAAAAAGCTCCATGCCAGTGTCTTTTTAGCTTAGTCGTTGCTAATGTTGCTCCCAGATGTGTGTGGCCCGCTGCATTCCAAGTGTTTTTATCTTTCTTCCGTGCAGCGCTTCTTGCGGGTTGTGTGTTATGTCAAGGTCTTTCCTTCCATCTTTGTTATAAAATCCAAAAAGGCCCGACATTTGAGCTAACTGCTTCCTAACTTTCAAAGCTGGCTGCAAATCACCAAGACAAGATTTGACTTCACTTAACTGGCTGTTTGCTTTGCGCCATCTAGTGGACTGAAAACACTAATGATTAACTGATAACCCAAAAGTATATGTGTGCGCATTTTTTTTAAATACAAGATTGATCCGAGCGTTTATGGATCGATGCATTGTCACCAGTGCCAAGTATTGTGATCCATCACTGAATCCATCGTTTTTCCCCACCCCTATTTGGCTCCTTTTTTTTTTTTTTTTTTTGTTCTTTGGCTCCTCCCTCTATCTCCGAGGCAGTGAACTCAGGTCTGTAGCCATGTCCAGTGCTTAGCCTGACTGGTTATAACATTAACCAATCAGGCTAAACAGGAATGCTTATATTGCTAGAAACGGTCTGTCCAAACTTGCCCGTTTGAGGGGGGCGTTCCCTAACTGGAAATTCACAACAGAAAAACACAGACTTGGGACTGCAGTAAGATTTTGCTCTGGGTATGTCTTGTAAGTCACAAAAAACATGTTACAGATATGTTGACAACAGAAAAAAAAACCACTTGATTTTTGCTAGAGTGTCACTTTAAAAAAAAAAGTCTGAGTTGATGGGAGGTGGGCATCTGTTAAATGTTGCAGTAAGGTGTGCATCAAGGTAAAGATCTACCATTGACTGCAAGTTTGGTGGGGGTATGTGCTCTCCAATCATAACAATGGGTGTTAATCGGCTCACACTGTACACATATTTCATTTCAAATGTGATAAATCATCAGCTTTTCCCCCCTAAAACTTGGTCTGAATCAAGACATCAGCCAATGGTCTAATTTCACCACTGCCAACTGCAGTACCATGACAAATAAGAAATCAACAGGCCAATACTTAAACAAAGCTCATAAAGTGCAGTTAATGGACTTCTCATGTACACTCTTGATCAAAATCTTAAGACTGAGGGAAAAATTACAAGTCTTCACATTTCATGCCAGTGGATCACAACCAGGTTGTAAGTAGAGCTTCAAAATGCAGAAAGAAGAAACAGGAGCAAGAGATAAAAACAGAGAGTAGGCAATTTAATGAAAACTGCATTTAAACTGTTCACCAGCTGATCAAAAGTTTAAGACCATAGCCCCAAACCCCCCCAAACAGAACTAAAAGTGTCAAAAAAGGACTCCGTAGTGAGTATCCCCACTGTTCTTGTTGATTACTTCAAAAATTAATTTAGTCATGCTTGATGCGAGTGTTTCCAGGAGGCTGGTGGGAACATTGCTCCATACGGCGAAGATAGCTTCACAAAGGGCATCTACAGTCTGGAACTGATGTCCATTTTTGTAAACTTCCCTCGTCATCCATCCCCAAACATTCTCAATGGGATTTAGATCAGAGGAACACACAGGATGGCCCAAAAGAGTGACGCCATTTTCCTGGAAGAAGATCTTGGTCAGGCAGGCGTTGTGAACTACAGCATTGTCCTGTTGACAGACCCAGTCATTCCCACACAGATGAGGGCTCTCAGTCAAGAGGGACGCCCGCTGCAACATCTCCACATAGCCAGCTGCTGTTTGATGCCCCTGTACAACCTGCAGCGCTGTTGTTTCATTGAAGCAAAAAGCACCCCAGATCATGATGGAGCCTCCTCCACTGTTCCGCACAAAAAATGTCTCCAGTGGGATCTCCTTGTCATGCCAGTAATGCTGGAAACCATCAACACCGTCCAGGTAATTTTTTTTTCTTGTCAGAGAACAAAACGTTCTTCCACCTTTCAATGTCCCCTGTTTGGTGCTCCCTCACAAAGTTCAAACGGGCAAGTTTGTGGTGTGGGAGGAGACATGGCCTTTGAAGACATTTTTGTTCTTTAAGACCTTCTTTTGTAGATGCCGTCTTATGGTTATTGGGCTACAGTCAGCATCAGTAAGGGCCTTAATTTGGTTCAAGGATTGGCCTGTGTCTTTACGGAAAGCCTGTCTGATCTGCCAGCTCAGCGCAGGCAACATATTTTGGGGTCTAGCACTTGAGCCTTTCGGTTCCATAACCCTCACAATTTTTTTAGAACTTTAAAATGACTGTCTTACTGCGTCCAACCTTGGCAGTGATGGCTCGGTGTGAGAGGCTTTGCTTGTGCTGCTCAACAATCCCACCACCTTCAATGACAGAAAGCCTGTTTGCCTTTGCCATCAGGAGGTCATGACAGTGTGAATGCCTGACAAAAAAATGTCACAAAAGATTTTTGCACAGCTTCCACCTTTTAAAGGTTATCGTCCTAAATTTTTGATCATCTAATAAACAGGTCAAATAAGTTCATTTTGTCTTCTTTTAAATATTTATCTTTTGTTCATATAAAAGACAAAAAATAAAATAGAAAGGAGATGTCTTTACCTTCTTTACATGTTTCAACTGCACTGCAGCCTTCGTCAGAAGAGCTGACGAAGGCTGCTATTTTATTTTTTGTCTTTTATATGAACAAAAGATAAACAACTAATAAATAGCCTGTTTCAAGTTTAAATGCAGTTTTCAATAAATTGGTAACTCTCTACTTTTTTGTCTCTTGTTTTTGCATTTTGAAGTTCTTCTTACAGCCTGGTTACCATCCACCAGCGCAAAATGTGAATACTTGTAATTTTTCGCCTTAAGATTTTTTGATCAGGAGTGTACCAAGCTATCCAAACTGGAATTAACCATGCCCTTTTATGTCAGGTCAGTAAAAGACAAGGCCCATTATTGAGCGAAAGACAAAGAAGAATTGATCTTTTCCAGATAATAACAAGAACACTCTGAGGTGAGAGAGATATCTCCCGCCTCTGTTTTCTTTGAAGATCCCAATATGTTACTGAAAGAGAGTAGTTTTCAACTTTGCCATATAATTATTGGTGCAGAACCAAATTATGATAAGCCTGTCATCCATGAATATACAGCAAGAACAGTTGTATACAACCCATACATGCAAGTCAGGATCCAAAGGTAAACCTGTGTAGCAAGTCTGATGCTAGCTTTACTCATTCTATAGTAATAGGGCATAGAGAATGCTAACCTTGACCTTTGACCTTTTGTCCCCAAACTCCCACAAAAATTATCCAATCAGAGCCGAATTGCTATATGCACATCATCAGTGTACATCAAACCCTGATACCAAGTTTCAAAACAATCGGAGCAAAACTGTAGAAGAAGTTGATTTCACAAAAGTGGGACAGACAGATGGATGGACAGACCGCCCCATGACATAATCCCCCTTTGGGCAAAGACTGGCAGGGGATAAAAACTTAAAATACAACTGAAACAGCACAATATACAGGTGCATCTCAATAATTACAATATCACTGAAATGGTAATTTATTGCAGTAATTCAATTCAAAAAGTTGAAACTCATAATATAGATTCATTACACACAGAGTGATATATTTCAAGTGCTTATTTCTTTTAATTTTCATAATTATGGCTTACAACTAATGAGAACCCAAAATTCAGTTTCTCAAAAAAATATGAATATTACATAAGATCAATTAAAAACATTTAATAGAAATGTTGGCCTACTGAAAAGTGTGTCCATGTACACACTCAAAACTTGGTCAGGGCTTCTTTTGTATGAATTACTGCATCAATGCAGTGTGGCATGGAGGTGATCAGCCTGTGGCACTGCTGAGGCGTTATGGAGGCCCAGGTTGCTTTGATAGCGGCCTTCAGCTCGTCTGCATTGTTGGGTCTGGTGTCTCATCTTCCTCTTGACAATACTCCACAGATTCTCTATGGGGTATAGGTCAGGAGAGTTTGCTGACCAATAAAGCACAGTGATACCATGGTCACTAAACCAGGTTTTGGTACTTTTGGCAGTGTGGGCAGGTGCCAAGTCCTGCTGGAAAATGAAATCAGCTTCTCCATAAAGCTTGTCAGCAGAGGGAAGCATGAAGTGCTCTAAAATTTCCTGGTAGATAGCTGCAATGACTTTGGATATGATAAAACACAGCAGATGACATGGCTCCCCAAATCACCACTGACTGTGGAAACTTCACACTGGACTTCAAAAGCAACTTGGATTCTGTGCCTCTCCAGTCTTCCTCCAGACTCTGGGACATTGATTTCCAAATGACAGGACTTGGCACCTGATTTGGGAAGCCATGTCCTCTGCTGGTGCTGGTCCACTGTGTTTTATCAAGTTCAAAGTCATCACAATCATCTACCAGAAAATTAAAGCACTGCATGCTTCCCTCTGCTGACAAGCTTTATGGAGATGCAGATTTCATTTTCTAGCAGGACTTGGCATCTGCCCACACTGTCAAAAGTAACAAAACCCAGTTTAATGACCATGGTATCACTGTGTTTGACTGCCTAGCAAAGTTGCCTGACCTAAACCCCAACAATGCAGATAAGCTGAAGGCCTCTAACAAAGCAACCTGGGCCTCCATAACACCTCGGCAGGATCACAGGCTGATCGTCTCCGTGTCACGCTGCATTGATGCAGTAATTCATGCAAAACGAGCCCCGACCAAGTATTGAGTGTGCACATGGACATACCTTTCAGCCTGCCAACATTTCTTTTTTCCACAATATTTTTTATTGAACCTTTTTTACAGACACAACACAAACAATCAAACACTAACACTAAAGTAATTAAAAAAAAAAAAATAAAAAAAAAAATAAAAATTGTACTAAAAAACACCAACAACCACTAACAAAGACAGGTCTTCAACAATGCTCCTCTGTTTAGTCTAGGCAATCCATTACATAAGTATACATATTATACATTCACCAGTTTGGAATTTACAAGGTCCACACACATCATTCACCTTCTTCTTCAAAAGTTATGTTTAAATTCTTTACATAATCAATGAAAGGTCTCCATATATTCTCAAACACAATTTCCTTTGATTTCAGTATGTATGTTATTCTTTCTAGTGGAAGGTTTGTTAACATCTGTCTTAACCACTGAGTCACATCTGGTCTATGAGTCTTTTTCCACAGTAGTGCAATACATTTTTTGGCGTTAAGCAAACTGAGGTCTATGAATGCTCTTTCACTCTTATTAAAGCTATGCTTTTCTGGATACAGACCCAACAAAAACAATTTAGGATTCAATATGATTTGTTTTGAAATTATTTTTTCCAATTGTTACCCTTACCTCTTCCCAAAACATTCTAATTTTTCTACATTCCCGTAAACAATGAAATAGGGTTCCTTTACTTTCCATACATTTTGTGCACGTATCTGGTATGTTTTTGTTATATCTATTTAACTCCACCGGTGTAACATACATCCGCATTAACTATTTAAAATGTATCAATTTAAGACGTACATTTATTGATTTGGTTTGAGCTTCTGTACAAGCCAATTCCCATTGTTCCTCTGAAATTTCAGTTTGCAGGTCTTCTTTCCAATAATTCAATCTTTTCTGTGAGTTTTCACTTGAGAATAGTGTCAATGAGTTATAAAACTCTGAAATAATACCCTTTCTCTTACTATCTTTGGTCAAAATTTTTTCCAAGGATGAATAAGTAGGAAAGAGGAGAGTCCGGCCGTTGGTCGAACCTCGGATTCAGGAGGAGCAATGTGGTTTTCGTCCTGGCCGTGGCACATCGGACCAGCTCTTTACCCTCTCGAGAATTCTTGAGGGTTCGTGGGAGTTTGCCCAACCAGTTTACATGTGTTTTGTGGACTTGGAGAAGGCATTTGACCGCGTCCCTCGTGGATTTTTGTGGGGGGTGCTTCGGGAGTATGGGGTATCAGGCTTGTTGTTACGAGCTATTCGGTCTCTGTACGACCGTTGTGAGAGTTTAGTTCGCATTGCCAACACTCGGTCGGAGTCATTCCCAGTGAGAGTTGGACTCCGCCAGGGCTGCCCTTTGTCACCGGTCCTGTTCATAATTTTTATGGACAGGATTTCTAGGCGCAGCCAGGGAATGGAGGGTGTCATGCTTGGTGACCACAGGATCTCATCTCTGTTGTTTGCAGATGATGTTGTCCTGTTGGCTTCATCCAGCAATGACCTACAGCTCTTGCTGGGACGGTTTGCCGCTGAGTGTGAAGCGGCTGGGATGAGAATCAGCACCTCCAAGTCCGAGTCCATGGTCCTCAGCCGGAAAAAGGTGGATTGTCCTCTCCGGGTTGGGGACAGGCTCCTGCCCCAAGTGGAGGAGTTTAAGTATCTTGGGGTCTTGTTCACGAGTGAGGGGAAAATGGAGCGAGAGATCGACAGACGGATTGGAGCAGCATCTGCAGTGATGCGGACGTTGTACCGGTCTGTTGTGGTGAAGAGGGAGCTTAGTTCTAAGGCAAAGCTGTCGATTTACCAGTCAATCTACGTTCCTACTCTCACCTATGGTCACGAGCTTTGGGTAATGACCGAAAGAACGAGATCGCGGATACAAGCGGCTGAAATGAGCTTTCTCCGTAGGATTGCTGGACTCACCCTCAGAGATAGGGTGAGGAGCTCAGTCATCCGGGAGAGGCTCAGAGTAGAACCGCTGCTCCTCCACATTGAAAGGAGTCAGTTGAGGTGGTATGGGCATCTGATTAGGATGCCTCCTGGACGCCTCCCACTTGAGGTGTTTCAGGCACGTCCCACTGGGAGGAGACCCCGGGGCAGACCCAGGACTCGGTGGAGAGACTATGTCTCCCAGCTAGTCTGGGAACGCCTTGGTATCCCCTCTGAAGAGCTGGAGCAGGTGGCTGGGGAGAGGGAAGTCTGGGCTTCTCTGCTTGAACTGCTGCCTCCGCGACCCGGACCTCCGGAAAAGCGGTAGAAGATGGATGGATGGATGGAATAAGTAGGTCGGGTGAGAGCATTATTTTGATTTGATCGAATAAAGTTCCTAAGCTGAAGATATTTAAAAAAATGTGTTCTATTAAGATTAAATTTGATCCTCAGTTCTTCAAAAGACATTATGTTATCTGAACATGACAGATATAAGTCTTGAATCTTTTGAATCCCTTTTAAATTCCATACTTTAAATACAGCATCCGCTCTCCCTGGTTTAAAATATTGATTACCCCATATTGGGCTAAATTGTGACAGTAAGTGTGGTTCTTTTAAATATTTTGTGGTTTCACACCGTATTTTGATCATATGCTTTACAAATGGATTTTTAACTTGTTTCTGTAATTTTTTTGCCGAGTCTGAGTATATGAATATGGGAAGAGGTAAAGGTAAATTTTATGATTCCATTTCAGTCCAGTGAGGGAGATCATTTGATGAAAAATAATACGTCATAGACCTCAGTTGTGCTGACCAGTAATACAACATAAAGTTTGGACATTTCAGACCTCCACGATCAAATGGTAAATATAGTAAGGACAGACGTAATCTAGCCTTCCTATTGTTCCATAAAAATTCCACTAACTTTTTTTTAATTCTTGAGAATAGATCTGAAGGTGGTGGTAAAGGAATGTATTGAAATAAATAAAGTATTTTGGGTAAAATATTACTTTTACGTATATTGATTCTCCTGATCATCGACATTGGTAGTGACATCCATCTCTGAAGTAACTCATTAATGTATGTCATTAAGGCTTCATAGTTGGTACTGGTGACTAATTCTAGCTTAGGCACAATTTGGATTCCTAAATATTTAAACTGATTTACAACACTGAATTGATTTACCTCAGGAGCTGGGTGATTTCTCTGGGTCTCATTTAGCATTAATATTGAAGATTTAGTTTTATTTATTTTATATCCTGATATTTCCCCAAAATTCTTTATTAAATTCAACAAGGTCGGAATTGATTTTTTAAGATTCGACATAAACAAAATTATGTCATCGGCATACAGGGAGATTTTATGTTCTGTTGGTCCTACTTTAATTCCATATATTTGTGGATGTAAACGTACTGCCATCGCTAAAGGTTCAATTGCCATAGTAAACAGTAAAGGTGAAAGTGGACAGCCTTGTCGACATCCTCTATTGATATTTATTGATTTTGAAATATTGCTGTTTGTTAGGATTCCTGCTGTAGCATTATTGTATATTATCTGAACCCATTTTGTGAAATTATTTCCAATTCCAAACCTTTGTAAAACTTCAAAATGAAAGGGCCATTCGACCCTATCAAAGGCCTTTTCGGCGTCCAATGATAGGAGAGCTGTATCCGGTGCTTCTTTATTAGAATAGATAATATTAAATAGTCTTCTTACATTATGGAAGCCTTGTCTTCCCTTTATAAAGCCATTCTGATCTCGGTTAATAATATTTGGTAATATTTCTTGTAGTCGTCTTGCTAAAATTTTACAGATTATCTTAAGGTCAGCATTTAATAGGCTTATTGGTCTCATATTTTCACATTTATTAGAGGGTTTACCTGGTTTTGGCAACAGTATAATTAAGGCATTATTCATGTATGGTGGTAGATTACTATTTTGAAATGCTTCTAAAATCATTTCCAAAAATGGTTTTATTAATTTATTCTTAAATTTTTTATAGAGGTCAACTGGAAGACCATCTGGTCCTGCACTTTTTCCTGATTTCATATTATCAACGGCTAGCCCAACTTCTTCTTGACTAATTTTAGACTCCAGTATCTCCCTGTTTTCATTTGGAATACACGGTATAGATAATCCATCCAAAAACCCATTTAGTTTTGTGAAGTCAGTTTCATTTTTTGTATTACATAATTTTTCATAATAATCTCTAAAGGCACTATTAATTTCTAAAGGATCTACAACTGGCTGTTTGTTACTTATAATACTGGTAATTGGTGTTTTAAATTCTAATTGTTTAATCTGCCATGCCAATAATTTTCCTGATTTTTCACCTTGTTCATAAAAAGATTGCTTCAATCTTAGAAGACTCGAGGCAGCTCTATTCGCTGATTTTTTGTCATATTCAGCTCTCAGAATCAGTAATTCGTTCTCTAAATTTGGGTCACTTCCTGCATACACTTTTTCTTGAAGAATTTTTATTTTATGTTCCAATTGGACTCTCTCCTCTCGAGTCTTCTTAGATTTTGAACCTGTATAACTAATAATATGCCCCCTAATAAAAGCTTTGAAAGCCTCCCACTTTATACATGCTGATGTTTGTGTAGTATTGATATCAAAGAACTCATCTATCTGTTTTTCTATGTACTTAACAAATTCCTCATCCTGAAGCCATTTATGCTGAAATTGCCACCTACCTGGTTCCTTTGTCAATTTCTTATCTACATATATTAGACAGCAGGGTGCATGATCAGAGATCACAATATTATCATAGAAGCAGTTTTGAATCTTGGACCTTAATTCTGTGGAGATCAAAAAATAGTCAATACGTGTCTTGTAGATATTAGAATCAGCCTGCCAACATTTCTATTAAAATCCAGTTTTTAAAAATTCATTTTATGTAATATTCAAATTTTTTGAGAAAATTTTTATGAGCTATAAGCCATAACCATCAAAATTAAAAGAAATAAACACTTGAAATATTATCACTGTGTGTGTAATGAATCTCTATAGCATAGGAGTTTCATTTTTTGAATCAAATTACTGAAATAAGTAAATCAACTTTTCATATTCTAATTTATTGAGATCCACCTGATAAAAGGTAAACCCTGTGTGTTATAGCATGCTCACTCACCCCCTTTATCAACAACAGAAGAGTCATCCAGCAGCTACAAACACCCAGCAATGATATCAAACCTCCCATTCAAACAACAGATGGCTCATTTAAAGTCACATCTTCATCCGCTACGCACTGTCATCAGCGGATACCGTTAAAACCTCGACCTCTGGCCAACTTCAGCGCCACACAGATGAGTGGAACAGAGCAAGTGGCGTTGTCATGGCGATACTGTCGGTGTTGTTGACAGTGACAACAGTGGTAGTGGCGGCAGGTGGGAGATGAGTGGAGTCATTTTTAGTGCTCCAGTACTTGTGTGGACTTGCAGCAGCATCTCACATCTGTGACTTCGGACTCTGGCTGCAACACGCCCAGATTCCAAGGAAGTGCTATCCATCACAAAAAACAAACAACAAAAGCTACATACCAAAAAAGTGTAATGTGTAACCTATGCGGAAAACTATTTAGATAATTTTATGCCTAACTTCATAAATGAGCTTACCTGAGGTGAACAGCCTCAGTCATAGTTATGTGAAGTGATGATTTCATTTTCTTGCCTGAAATCTTCAATGAAATCTAAGGCTTCACTGTAACCAGTGTGCTATGTACATCACCTCTGCTTGCTCGCCCTGTGTTGTGATTTGTGATTATGAATGAAGGTAGTGAGACTTCTCTCACACATCCCAAGCGCTGCCTCCCTTTCCAACACATCACTCGGAGCCGCATGAGACAAAATCACCAGTCACGCAAAGCAGAGGATTACACCCACAAAACTGGTCACGTCGATGGCAAAGTGATCCCCCTCAGCGCTGCCTGTGTGCGTGCTTGCACGGCAGCTCTGGCACAAACAGATGTTCAGGAACCAGAGTGACAACAGGGCTATTTTTAGCCGATGCTGCCCACACACGGGCGAGTTTACAGCAGGGGAACTGTCTGACTGTGCATGCAGCACGGGGAAGTGTGAACACGGAGCTGACACACATCCAGCGGCGTCCAGGTGCGGAGACTGAGAGCATGGAAAGCACAGGGAAGGGGAAAGCTGTGGAAAATTAAACTGGGCCTTAAATATAAGGAGTGACCACAAGCACTTGCACAGAACACACACATACAGACACAACTGAATAGCAGCCCTGGCACCTCCACGCTCTGAGAAAAGACTCTTATGTAATCTAGTTTGAGATATTCCAATAGCATTTCCAGAGTCACAAATGGGTGGCAAAAACTGTGTAAGCGTAGGTTTCTCTGCTCATGACTGCAGCACGAGTTTTCTAAAGGCGAAGGGTGAATGGGCGTGTGAGAGTGAGGGTACAGAAGCAGCTCACCTGCCACCTCCACTATGTCTCCTGGGACTATGTCTCTGGCTTTGATCCTCTGCACAGCCTTGCGGTTCATGCGATATACCTTCCCCATCTCTGGTTCATACTCTTTCAGAGCCTCAATGGCATTCTCTGCATTCCGCTCCTGTGCACAAAGATATGGAAGACGAGGGTCATACCAAGGACAAAAACTTCTGCTGTCACACGTCATTCTTCTATGAATAAAAATTCTCTAAGAATGAACTAATGAAAATACGACATTGCTTTTGAATTTTGGTTCAATGGAATCATTTTAAAAAACAAACTAATGAAACTCGCCTGGACAAAAAAATATGATACCCTTAATTGGGCAGCACGGTGGTGCAGTGGTTAGCACTGTTGCCTTACAGCTAGAAGGTTCCTGGTTCGAATCCCCAGGCTGGCAGGGGTTGGAACCTTTCTGTGTGGAGTTTGCATGTTCTCCCTGTGCTGCGTGGGTTTACTCCGGGGGCTCTGGTTTCCTCCCACAATCCAAAGACATGCATGTTAGGTTAATTGGCTGTTCTAAATTGTCCCTAGATATCTGTTTCCTATAGGCCCTTGGAATAGAGGGTTAGTACTAGTAAAAGCGCTTTGAGTGGTCTTTGTGACTAGAAAAGCGCTACTTAAGTGCAGGTTAGTTAGTAGTTAGTTAATTAAATATTTTGTTGCACAACCTTTTGATGCAATCACTGCAATCAAGCGACTTCTGGAACTCTCAACGAGACGTCTGTACCTGTCCACAGATATTCTGGGCCACTTCTCATGAGCGAACTGCTCCAGTTGTCTCAGGTTTGAAGGGCTTCTTCTCCATTCTGCATATTTCAGCTCCTTCCACAGATGTTCAATAGGATTTAGATCAGGGCTCAGAGAAAGTCACTTCAGAATAGTCCAATGTTTTGTTAGCCATTCTTAGGTGTTTTTAGCTGTGTGTTTTGGGTCATTATCCTGTTGGAGGTCCCATGACCTGTGACTGAGACCAAGCTTTTGGGCAGCACATTTCACTCCAGAATGCCTTGATAGTCTTGAGGTTTCATTGTACCCTGCACAGATTCAAGATGCCCTGTGCCAGAAGCAGCAAAGCAGCCCCTGAACATAACCGAGCCTCCTCCATGTTTCACAGTAGGTACAGTGTTCTTTTCTTTGTATGCTTCATTTTTCCTTCTGTAAATACAGAGCTGAAGCTCAAGTTTTGTTTCATCAGACCAAAGGACAATCTCCCAGAAACTTTCGGACTCATCACCATGCATTTAAGCTGGATTTTTAAACGCTTTTCTGTCAATAGTAGAGCCCTCCTGGTCTTCTTCCTTGGAGCCCATTATTGTTCAAAATGTGACCCATGGTGTGATCAGAAAGCAACATACCTTGACCTTGGAGTTCAGCTTGAATGATTTGGGATGGTTTCCTGGACTCTTTCTACAATACGCATGATTCTTCTGGGGTTGCATTTCCTCTTGCGTCCATATCCTGGGAGGTTAGCTACAGTTCCATAACCTTATACTTTTTAATAATATTGGCAACTGTGGTCACAGGAACATCAAGCTGCTTGAAGATGGTCCTATAGCCTTTATTTTTAACATGCTTGTCAATAACTTTCTTTCCAATCTTCTGAGACAACTGGTCTGTGTTCAGTTAAGGGTGGGAATTGCGAGGGACCTCGCGATTTGATCTGAATCGTGATATTTGGGTCATGATACGATCCTATCACAGTTTAACGATAATCACAGTATCAAGTACCACGATCCCATATACTTCAAATTTTTTCATCTTATAAATCATGTCCCAAAGTAAAACTGTTGACATTTTTTTCTGTTGACATTTTTTATTTTTGGGGCTTAATTTCCCATAGAGACACGTCTCTGCACACAGGGAGGATGGTGGATGATGTTTGGAATAGACTCCCACTCCAGATACGTTTAGCTGACTCTATGAACTCTTTTAAAAAGCAGCCGAAAATTTTTTTGTTTAACGAGGCTTTCCATCGAGTTTCAATTCAACTGCTTTTTAACAGTAAGTCTGATACTTTTAAATTATTTTAATCGTGTTTTAACTTGTTTTTGTATTATCTGTATCAACCAACTTCATTTCCTTCCATTTTATTGTACAGCGCTTTGTGACTATATGTCTGTGAAAAGTGCTTCATAAATACTTACTTACTTGGCGCTCGGAGAAAAAGCAAGCTCCATGCCGGTGCGTTTTTAGCTTAGCTGTTGCCAATACTGCTCCGAGACGTGCACTGGCCCATGGGGTTCTGAGTGGGGGTTTTTTTGGGTTTTTTTTGTGCAGCGCCTCTTGCGGGTCGTGTGTCATGTCAAAGTCTTTCCTTCCATCTTTGTTATAAAATCCAAAAAAGGCCTGACATTTCAGCTAACTTTGAGCTAACTGCTTCCTAACTTTCAAAGCTGACTGCAAATCTCCCAAGACAAAGATATGACTTCCACCAATAAGGGGTGCTTTTGCGCCATCTGGCTGCAAATCTCACGAGACAAGTTATGACTTCACTTGACTGGGTGCTTGTTTTGTTCCATCTAGTGGACTGAAAATGCAATTGGTTGATTATCCAAGAGACTATGCAACATTTACATTATAATTAAGAAAAGATCATGCGTTTAGGGATCGGTGCGCTGCCGTTGGTGTCAAGTATCGCGATCCATCACTGAATCAATCTTTTGTCCCACCCCTATGTTCAGTGTGGTACCACCATGACACCAAACAGCACAGTAACTACTTTTCATCATTACCTCTGCCAGGCCGAAGGCCAGGAGGAGGTTATGTTTTTGCCAGCGTTTATCTGTTTGTTTGTCTGTCTGTTGGTTAGCAAGATAACTCAAAAAGTTTGGGACGGATTTCGATGAAACTTTCAGGCGTTGTTGGAAATGGTACAAGGAAGAACTGATTAAATTTTGGGGATGATCCGGATCACCGTCTCGATACAGGAATTTTTTAAAGAATTCTTTAACATTGTCAGATACGGCCATTTCCAACATGTGCGCAGGCGCAATGGAGGGCGCTGGTCGTCGTGTCTGACGAACACAAACTGCGTGTTCTTCAAAGTTTTAGGCACAAAAGCATGCCAAAAACATTGGTGGGCAGGGCCCGCCAGCGTGCCTGTGTTTGCGCTACGCTGCAAAAGCTGAGACGGGCAGCTGTCCGGCGCCGGATTATTTGGCAGAAATTCCCCAGCTCTCTGCTGGGGAAGCTTCCAAATCCTCTTTTGCCGCGGAGCGCAACCCCAACATAAAACCCACGCCAACCTGTCTACCCAATTTGCATCCGTCAGTGAAGCCCTGAGTGCTGCTTTCAGTGGAGGAGATGGACACAACACCAAGGCTTCAGTTTATTACCTCCGCCAAGGAGGTAATGCTTTTACTACTGAACCACTAATCCTATCATTGTGAATCCAATTGCTAGTCATATGTTTTCATGGTCAAGGAATCTGAAAATGTACACACAAACACTGTATGGGGGGGGAACTGTGGCGCTTGGCGGAGGTCTGCGCTCTCCGAGTGCTTTTCTAGTTTAAATAGGCAGACTGATGGATTACAAGTTTGAAGACACCTTTTCAATCTTTTCTAGGGGTATGATCATTTTTGTCCAGGACAGTTTCATTAGTTTTTTTAAAATGATTCTGTTGAACCAAAATTCAAACACTATGTCTGATTTTCATTAGTTAATTTTCAGAAAGTTTTTATTTATTATTACTTTTGTTAGTTAAGTTATTTCGGTGACCACTGTGGTTTTTGTTTCTTTAACGGAAAGTTACCAACAAATTTGTCCACGTCTATAGATCTATGTCCATAATGGTGGACAGGGTACACTAATTAGTTATACTCTGTTTTAAAGCTTTGTTAGTCTACAACACTAACTCAAACCAACATGCGTATCCACTTAAACAAAAAAGAATGCAAGAGAAGCTCATCTCACCTGCCAGACTCCAACAAGAGCGTTGACAATAAGGATCAGCAGAATAACCACAGGCTCTACAAAGGCAGTGGTCGCCTCCTCGCCTTCTTCAAACAAAGCCAGCACCTAGATGAAGATACAGCATATTTTATTTTAGTCAACATAAAGTAAAGAGTTAAGTTAAATTAACATATTCAAGTGTTGGAATGGGAAAAAATACACGGGAATTTGAAGAGAACAGCTGAAGCTCTGCTCACACACACACAAAATGTGTTCTGCACCCATTGTGCACCCATGGACAACAGCAGCAAATTATTTGCAATTTTTTGGACCAATTAAGAAATTAAATGAGAAAATTTCACACAGAGACTTGAATGTTCCAGGGGCTCCAGGTTGGAAAATGGTTATAATTCCTAAACCATAACACCAATTTAGATATAAATACCCTCAAATTAAAGATGAAAGTCTGCACTTTAGCCCACAATAACCCAGACCCCCATACTTTTCCTTGAAGGAGAAAGGGGTCTGGGTTCTTATGGGTTAAGCCCATTTTGATGATATCATTGTATCTTGAATATGTTTTGATAAACAGCTAAAATAACAAAACTTGTGTCGGTGTCTATATATATACAGTATATGAACTTAACTGTATCTGTATATGGTTTGATGTCATGGTCAAGCTTTTGAACATAAAAGTAGTTGTTGGAAAGAGGATGAAAACTTTCAGTTAAAAGATGACTAAAGAACGATCTGAAGAACTTGAGGAAACTGGAGACTGGAAATAAATCTTTGATAAAAATCCTTCATACAAAATGCTGATTATATCTGCTTACAAATAACTCCTTTTGCAAAAGACTGCAATACAGATATGTAGTTTTTCTTTATTACTCAAGGCAAACATGAAATGTATTTATTCTGAAACGATAGCAGAAATTAGTTATTCTGCAGTCATTGTCATCCATCCACTGTAGTTTGAAACTTTTCTAGATAACACAGGGAGGAACTGGACATATAATAAGCCACACAGAAATCCTTTAGCAGTTGATAACAGAAGAGAATCATGACTACAAAAAAGATCAACATTTCCATGATCTGATGGGATTCATCAAATGATAAAGGACTTTTTCTTTCTCTGCAGAGAACTAAGCACTAGAGTGCATATCATGGCAGCCTGAGCCCAGTCGATAGCTCATCATTCCCCATCATTTGGGACGGTAAATCTCCCTTCAGTCTGAACACAGATTGCAGGGCAACAATAGAGGGCAGTCCTCTCAGTATAGACAGTTTAGGACACTTCACACAATCAGCGCACATTCAGAGAGAGTGGATGGAATAACAAATGAAGACTTTCATGCTCACTAGGAGTTCAGCTGGAGTGCAGAGTCGCGCTCCTTAGTGGTTTAAATCTTATTGATTGGATCTGATGGAAATTTAACTGCTTGCATTTGGCATTCTGAGACAAAACTGAGCTCAGTTTCACCAGAGGGTTTTAGAAATGAAAATAAACCCAGTGCTTTAAACGTTACACTCTCCACATGCATTACTGAATACTGAGACACATGCTGACAGACAGTTCATCCTGCTGTAATACATACAGAACATCACAAGGGCCTCAGTCAAAGAGAAAATATACAGGGCACTCTGAAATCAATTTTAATTTGTTCACTGATTCCACTTTATTTTAAATTTGATCTTTTCTACAACCTCAATTCCAATGAAGTTGGGACGCTGTCCAAGACCTAAATAAAAACAGAATACAGTAACTTTGAAAATCCTTTTCAACCTATGTTCAACTGAATACAAAGACAAGGGGCCGTATTACAAGGACGCGGTCCGTCAGTCATTTGTCACTGACACAGAACATATTTATAGGCGTTTCCAAGTTCATTTCTTTATCCCAACAGTGTAGAAATGAACTTTCCACCGGGCACATGGTGCAAAAGAAGCAGTCTAATTATTCAGGTGTGTTTTGGATAATCCAATCCAAAGTGTTCCTGCTCATCCCTTTAATGCAAAGAGGTGCATTATCTAAAGTGAACTGTGATTATGACAGTTTAAGACGGGTTTTGCGCTGGCCAGAGCCCATGTACACTACCGTTCAAAAGTTTGGGGTCACTTAGAAATTTCTTTATTTTTGAAAGAAAAGCACTTTTTTTCAATGAAGATAACTTTAAACTAATCAGAAATACACTCTATACATTGCTAATGTGGTAAATGACTATTCGAGCTGCAAAAGTCTGGTTTTTGGTGCAATATCTAGATAGGTGTATAGAGGCCCATTTCCAGCAACCATCACTCCAGTGTTCTAATGGTACAATGTGTTTGCTCATTGCATCAGAAGGCTAATGGATGATTAGAAAACCCTTGTGCAATCGTGTTAGGTCTGCAATGCTGTAATTGCTGTAAATGGAGGATTCTTTGATGAAAGCAAAGTTTGAAGGAAAAAATTATTATTTCAAATACAAATCAATATTTCTAACCTTGTCAATGTCTTGACTATATTTTCTATTCATTTTACAACTCATGGTGGTAAATAAGTGTGACTTTTCATGGAAAACACAAAATAAATTGTCTGGGTGACCCCAAACTTTTGAACGGTAGTGTATGTGAGCCAAAATGCATGCAATAGTAATGCTGCTTGGTAATAAGGAAGACATCAATCACAGTTGATGTCCAACTAGTTATTTTAGAAACAATAAAAGGGGAAGAATGCCGAGCTGAAAAATCAGCTGAATGGTTTAATGTAGAGTGCACAGATGCAACACAGATATGAATGGGTTGGAAACTTCAGGAAAAGAGGATGATGCCTGTGATAACTTTCATAAACTTTCACTAAACATGGCACAGAAGTCCCTCCCGGCCCGTGGGGAGATGGAGTGCTCTCTCCTGTTGCATTCGCCGACCGAGGGTCTGCCCCAACTCATGCAGGGGTCTGCCAGGGTTTGCAGCTCTCTGTCCCAGTCCCTCCTGGGCGGGAGGCATAGAAGAGATCTGGCGTGGCCTCCTGTCCGCCGCCGACCCCAGCCATGAAGCAAGCCCACTCTCAGTGGCCTCTGATGGGTGGCAGTCGGGGAGCTTGCTGGGGGAGAACTGCAACCCTAGGCATGGTGTGGGTGGCCTCAGCCCGGCTGGAAACCCGGGGGCATGCGGGCGAGGCTGATGTGGATGCATCTCCTATCTCTCTGGGGAGTTACAGGGAAAATTCATTCATTTAATCTCCTAAAAACAAACACATTAATGCCTAATAAGTCCATGATGAAAACTAAAATGTGGATGGAATGAAAATCTTCAGACTGACACGCCTTCCCTGTGCCCTGCACATCACACTGGAATGCACATATCCTCCCTGTTCATTCATTCATTCATTCCCTAAAAAAAAAAAAAAAAACCTACATTAATGCCTAACCTATAGACTCAAATGGTAAATCCACAAATAAAATGGGAGTGTGGATGGAATAAAAACATTCATGTGTGATCATCATATAAATAAAATGAAGGGTGACTATAAGATGACTGTTATAGCTCTCTCCATTAAAATAAAAGATCTTTTATTTTATCTTCTTTATAATAAAAGAAGATCTTTTATTATAAGATCTTTTGTTGCAAATATTCACTCACTTTGAATTTGATGCTTGCAATATGTTCCAAAAGTGCTGGGACGGGGCAAGAAAAGACTGAAAAAGTTGAGAAATGCTCATAAAACTCCTTTTTGGAACATTCCACAGGTGAACAGGTTAACTGTAAACAGGTGAGTGTTATGATTGGGTATAAAAGGAGTATCTCCGAAAGGCTCAGTCGTTCACAAGCAAGGATGAAGTGAGGTTCACCACTTTGTTAACTCCGTGGGCAGATAGTCCAATAGTTTAAGATTAACGTTTTCCAATATACAGTTGCAAGGAATTTAGAGATTTTGTCATCTACAATCCATAATATCATCAAAAGATTCGGAGAATCTGGAGAAATCTAACTAATAATGAATGCCCAAGACCTTCGATTCCTCAGGCAATACTGTATCAACATCATTCAACTGTGGCAGCACAGCAAGAAGGTCACGGGATCGATTCCACCCCCTGACCATTGGTGACCCTTCTATGTGGAGTTTGCATGTTCTCCCCATGTCTGCATGGGTTTACCCCAGGTACTCCGGTTTCCTCCCACAGGCCCAAAACATCTAAGTTAGGTTAAATGAAGACTCTAAAGTGGCCCTAGGTGTAAATGCTTGTGTGAATGATGAAGGGATTAGCGCCGCACCGTGGCTGCCTCATCCATTCAGGTGGATGCCCTGTAATTTACCAATTGTGGGACTAATAAAGGATTATAAATAAAAATAAATAAATAAAATAAAGGATATTAGCACATGGACTGAGGAACATTTCAGAAACCCATTGTCATTTAACACAGTTCATCACTACATCTAAAAGTGCAAGTTAAAACTCTACCATGCAAAGCCATATATCAACAACATCCAGAAATGCTGCTGGTTGCTCTGGGACTGAGCTCATCTGAGGTGGACTGACACAAAGTGGAAAAGTGTGCTGTGGTCTGATGAGTCCACATTTCAAATTGTTTTTGGAAATCACGGACGTTGTGACCTCCGGGCTAAAGAAGAAAAGAACCATCCAGATTGTTATCAATGTTAAGTTCAAAAGCCAGCATCTGTGAAGGTATGCGGGTGTGTTCGTGCCCATGGCATGAGTAAGTTGCACATCTGTGAAGGCACCATTAATGCTGAACAGTACATACAGGTTTTGGAGCAATATACTGTATGCTGCCATAAAAAGCAATGTCTTTTTCAGGGGCATCCCTGCCTATTTCAGCCAGGCAATGTCAAGCCACATACAACAGCATGGCTTCATAGTAAAACGGTGTGTTTACTAGACTGGCCTACCTGCAATCCAGACCTGTCTCCCATTGAAAATATGTGATGCATTATGAAGCCCCCTCATGGATCATCACCTCCTTATCGTGGTGGGGGTTTTACCTGCCCGAGTGATCCCAGGAGCTTTTGTTGTCCAGGGCAATTTGCCTCTGGTAGGGTCACCCAAGATAAACTGGTCCTGGGTGAAGGGCCAGACTAAGAATGATCCAACAGACTCTCATGATGAATGCTAGAACAATGATTCAGTGTACCCCGCCCGGTATGGGGTCACCGGGGCCCCACCCTGCAGCCAGGCCTGTCGGAGGGGCTCGATGGCTAGCGTCTGGTGGCCGGGTTTCCGCCCATGGAACCCGGCTGGGTTCAGCCCAAAGGAGTTACATGTGTCCGCCCTCCAGTGGTCTCACCACCTGCAGGAGGGACCATGGGGTCTGGTGTTATGTGGATCAGGTGGCGGTCAAAGGCCGAGACCTTGGCGGTCTGATCCCAAGCTTCCTAAACTGGCTTTTGGGACGTGGAATGTCACCTCTCTGGTGGGGAAGGAACCTGAGCTGGTGCATGAGGTTGAGAGATACCGGCTAGATATAGTCGGCCTCACCTATACACACAGCTCCAGTTCCGGAACCAGTCCCCTGGAAGGGGGCAGGAGCTTGGCCTACTCTGGAGTTGCCCCAGGTGAGAGGCGACGAGCAGGAGTGGGTATTTTTGTATCCTCCACCTTGCGGCCTCTATATTGGAGTTTTCCCTGGTGGATGAAAGGGTTGTTTCCTTGCGCCTTCGGGTTGGGAAACGGGTCCTGACCATCATTTGTGCCTATGCGCCAAATGATGGTTCAGAGTACCCACCCTTTTTGGAGTCTCTGACTGGGGTGCTGGAGAGTGCTCCTCTTGGAGACTCCATTGTCCGACTGGGGAGCTTCAATGCGCACGTGGGCAACGGCAGTGAAACCTGGAGGGGGGTGATTGGGAGGAATGGCCTGTCCAATTTGAACCTGAGTGGTGTTCAGTTATTGGACTTCTGTGCTAACCACAGTTTGTCCATAACAAACACCATGTTCAAGCATAAGGGTGTCCATATGTGCACCTGGCACCAGGACACCTGAGGACGCAGGTCGATGATCGATTTTGTTATTGTGTCCTCAGACCTGCGACCGTATGTCTTGGACACTCGGGTAAAGAGAGGTGCAGAGCTGTCAACTGATCACCATCTGGTGGTGAGTTGGATCCGATGGCAGGGGAGGATGCCATTCAGACCTGGTAGACCCAAACGA
This sequence comes from Pholidichthys leucotaenia, assembly GCA_020510985.1. Taxonomy (NCBI): domain Eukaryota; kingdom Metazoa; phylum Chordata; class Actinopteri; order Cichliformes; family Pholidichthyidae; genus Pholidichthys; species Pholidichthys leucotaenia. The sequence continues at coordinate 208,891,225 of CM035839.1, forward strand.
ATAGTGAGGGTCTGCTGGGAATGTCTGGCTGAGGCCCCTGTCTGGGAGGTCTTCAACTCCCACCTCTGGAAGAACTTCAACCACATTCCGAGGGAGTCTGGAGACATGGAGTCTGAATGGGCCATGTTCTCCACCTCCACTGTTGAAGTGGCTGCCCAGAGCTGTGGCTGCAAGGTCATTGGGGCATTTCGTGGTGGCAATCCCCAAACCAAGTGGTGGACACCCGTGGTGAGGGGGACCATTAAGCTGAAGAAGGAGTCCTATCAGGCTTGGATGGCTTGTGGAACTCCCGAAGCCGCTGAGGTGTACCGGCAGGCCAAGCGGAGTGCAGCCCGGGTGGCTGCTGAAGCAAAAACTCAGGTATGGGAGGAGCTCGGTGAGGCCATAGAACAAGACTTTCGGTTGGCCTCAAAGAGATTCTGGCAAACTGTCCGGTGGCTTAGGAGGGGGAAGCAGCTCCCTATCCACACTGTGTATGATGCGGATGGGGCACTGCTGACTTCGACTGGGGATATCGTCGGGCAGTGGAAGGAATACTTCAACGATCTCCTCAATCCCACTGACACGCCTTCCACAAAGGAAGCAGGGCTTGTGGACGAGCGGGACGACTCGCCTATCACAGGGGCTGAGGTCGCCAAGGTGGTAAAAAATCTCTTTGGTGGTCGGGACCCGGGGGTGGATGAGATTCGCCCTGAGTACCTCAAGGCCCTGAATGTTGTAGGGCTGTCATGGTTGACACGCCTCGGCAACATTACGTGGAGGCTGGGGGCAGTGCCTTTGGCATGGCAAACCAGGGTGGTGGTTCCTCTCTTGAAAAAAGGGGACCGGAGGATGTGCTCTAACTTTAGAGGGATCACACTCCTCAGCCCCCCTGGGGAAGGTCTATGCCAAGGCAACTGGAGAAGAGAGTCCGGCCGTTGGTCGAATCTTGAATTCAGGAGGAGCAATGTGGTTTTCGTCCTGGCCGTGGCACATCGGACAAGCTCTTTACCCTCTCGAGGATCCTCGAGGGTTTGTGGGAGTTTGCTCAACCAGTAACATGTGTTTTGTGGACTTGGAGAAGGCATTCTACCACGTCACTCGTGGTTTTTTTGTGGGGGGTGCTTTGGGAGTATGGGGTATCGGGCTTGTTGTTACAAGCTATTCAGTCTCTGTATGACCGTTGTGAGAGTTTGGTTCATATTGCTAACACTCGGTCAGACTCATTCCCAGTGAGAGCTGGACTCTGCCAGGGCTGCCCTTTGTCACAGATCCTGTTCATAATTTTTATGGACAGGATTTCTTGGCACAGCCAGGCAACAGAGGGTGTCATGCTTGGTGACCACAGGATTTCATCTCTGTTTGCAGATGATGTTGTGCTGCTGGCTTCATCCAGCAACGACCTACAGGTCTTACTGGGACAGTTTGACGCCGAGTGTGAAGCGGCTGGGATGAGAATCAGTACCTCCAAGTCTGAGTCCTCAGCAGGAAAAAGGTGGATTGTCCTCTCCGGGTTGGGGACAAGCTCCTGCCCCAAGTGGAGGAGTTTAAGTATCTTGGGGTCTTATTCATGAGTGAGGGGAGAATGGAGCGAGAGATTGACAGACGAATCGGAGCAGCATCTGCAGTGATGCAGACGTTGTACTGGTCTGTTGTGGTGAAGAGGAAGCTAAGCTCTAAGGCAAAGCTGTTGATTTATCAGTCAATCTACATTCTTACCCTCATCTATGGTCATGAGCTTTGGATAATGACGAAAGAATGAGATTGTGTGGATACAAGCGGCTGAAATAAGCTTTCTTCATAGGATTGCTGGACTCACTCTCAGAGATAGGGTGAGAAGCTCAATCATCCGGGAGAGGCTCAAGAGTAGAACCGCTGCTCCTACACATTGAAAGGAGCCAGTTGAGGTGGTTTGGGCATTTGATCAGGATGCCTCCCGGACACCTCCCACTTGAGGTGTTTCTTGCACATCCCACTGGGAGGAGACCCCGGGGCAGACACAGGACTCGCTGGACAGACTATGTCCCACAGCTGGTCTGGGTACGCCTTGGTATCCTCTCTGAAGTGCTGGAGCAGGTGGCTGGGGAGAGGGAAGTCTGGGCTTCTCTGCTTGAAATGCTGCCTCCGCGACCCGGACTCAGGAAAAGCGGTAGAAGATGGATGGATGGATGGATGGGTGGATGCATTATGAAGCACAAAATATGCCAGAGACCCCAGACTGCTGAGCAACTGAAGTTGTACATCAAGCAGGAATGGGAAAGAAATCCACGAATAAAGCTTCAACAATTAGTGTTGTTAAAAGGAAAAGTGATGTAATGCAGTGGTAAACATGCCCCTGTCCCAGCTTTTTTGTAATGTGTTGCAGGTATCAAATTCAAAATGAGTGAATATCCATCCATTCATCTTCTACCGCTTATCTGGGGGTCTGGGTTGCAGGGGATGCATTCCAAGCAGACTGTTGCCTAGTTCACATAGCATTGTGATCCCCATTTGCAACAAAAACAATAAAGTTTAACAGTTTCAACATTAAATGTCTTGTCTTTGTAGTGTATTCAAATGACCAGTATATATCCACTATCCCCCCTCTGCACATGTCCAAACCATCTCAGCCTTGCCTCTCTTTGTCTTTAAACCACTCAACCTGAGCTGTCCCTCTGATATACTCATTTCTAATCTTGTCCCTCCTCGTCACATCAACTCTGCCACCTCAAGTTCCATTTCCTGTCTTTTTGTCAGTGCTACCGTCTCCAAACCATACATCATCGCAGGTCTCACTACCATCTTGTAAATCTTCCCTTCCACTCTTGCTGCTATGTTTCTGTCACAAATCACCCCATACTCATCGCCACCCACTCCACCCTGACTGCACGCTCTTCTTCATCGCTCTTGTGCATTTTCCATTGCTTTGGATGGTTGATCCCAGGTATTTAAACTTATCTACTTTGACTACCTCTACTCCTTTTATCTTCACTGTTACACCTGCCTCCCTCTCATTCATACTCATGTATTCTGTCTTGCTCCTACTGACTTTCATTTCTCTTCTCTCCAGAGCATAGCGCCACCTCTCCAGGGTCTCCTCCACCTGCTCCCTACTCTCACTACAGATCACAATGTCATCTGCAAACATCATGGTCCACGGAGGCTCCTGCCTGACCTCATCTGTCAACCTGTCCATCACCATGGGATGGGCAGGCTCACAAGAAGGGGCTCAGAGCCAATCCCTGATGTAACCCCACCCACACCTTGAACCCCTCTATCACTCCTACAGCACACCTCACCACTGTCTCGCTGTCCTCATACATGTCCTGTACCACCTTAACATACTTCTCTGCCACTCCTGACTTTCTCATACAGTACCACACTTTCTCTCTTGGCACCCTATCATATGCTTTCTCTAGATCCACAAAGACACAGTGAAACACCTTCTGATCTTCTCTATACTTCTCCATCAACACTCTTAGAGCAAACATTGCATCTGTAGTACTCTTTCTTGGCATGAAACCGTACTGCTGCTCACTGATCGTCACCTCTCCTCTTAACCTGGCTTCAACAACTCTTTCCCATATCTTCATAGTGTGGTTGATCAACTTTATGCCTCTGTAGTTACTACAGCTCTGAGCATCACCCTTGTTCTTGAAAAAGGGTACCAAAACACTTCTTCTCCACTCCTCAGGCATCCTCTCACTTTCCAAGATTGTGTTAAAGAGTCTGTGTCATAATTCAACCAAGACATCATTAGAAAGAAGAACTACTGTGTTTTAATTCTGTGTAGACAAAAGAATTCAATAATTTTTTTTCTTCCATATACTACCATAAATTACATCATGATACAGCAGATTGCGATGTTTGCTTGTCAAAATTGGGTCAAATGGCGCCACCATATTGTGACGTAATGAGAGGAACCCAATATGTAAACTAGAAAAGCACTCGGAGAGCGCAGACCTCCGCTAAGCGGCACAGTTCCCCCCATACAGTGTTTGTGTGTACGTTTTCAGATTCCCTGAGCATGAAAAGATATGACTAGCAATTGGATTCACAATGATTATTTGTTTATTTGACATGGACAGTGCAATAAACAGACAATTAATGAATGACAATCAATGTGATAGTGATAGGATTAGTGGTTCAGTAGTGTAAAACGGGGCTATAAGGGACGGCGGGTTAATAAGGGACATTTTTCTGGGAAATGTTTTAAATGTAATTCTGCTTTTTTTATTTTGAGCAGGACGCTGAGTTGTGTTGTTATTGTCAAATATCCATGAATCCTTCATCAAATCTAGGCGGAAGCAAAATTAAAAAAGCAGAATTACATTTAGAAAAGTGTCCCATATTACCCCGCCGTCCCTTATAGCCCCGTTTTACGGTTGTAAAAGCATTGCCTCCTTGGCGGAGGTAATAAACTGAAGTGTCGGTGTGTCCATCTCCTCCACTGACGGATGCAGATTGGTTAGACAGGTTGCCGTGGGTTTTATATTATATTGGGGTTGCGCTCCGCGGCAAAACAGAATTTAGAATCTTCCCCGGCAGAGAGGTCGTTTTTACGCAGCGCCTATAGCTGGGCGGGGAATTTGTGGCAAATAATCGGGCGGCGGACAGGTGGCCGTGTCAGGTTTTGCAGCGTGGCGCAAAAACAGGCACGCTGGCGGGCCCAGGCCAGTAGTGTTTTCCGCGTGCTTTTGTGCCTAAAACGTTGAAGAACGCGGAGTTTGTGTTGGCCATACACGACGACCAGCGCAATGTGCGCAGCGCCTATGGCTGGCACAGGCACGCTGGCGGGCCCAGGCCACCAGTGTTTTCCGCATGCTTTTGTGGCTAAAACGTTGAAGAAGGCGGAGTTTGTGTTGGTCAGACACGATGCCCAGCGACCTCCATTGCGCCTGCGCACATGTTGAAAATGGCCGTATGTCACAGTGTGGAAAAATGCTTTAAAAAATTCCTGTATGCAGACGGTGATGCGGATCATCCCCAAAATTTAATCAGTTCTTCCTTGTACCATTTCCAACAACGCCTGAAAGTTTCATTGAAATCCGTCCAAAAGTTTTTGAGTTATCTTGCTAACCAACAGACAAACAGACAGACAGACAGACAAACAGACAGACAGACAGACAAACACACAAACACACAGACAAACCCCGGCAAAAACATTACCTCCTCCTGGCCTTTCGGCCTGGCGGAGGTAACAAGCATGGCTGAGTACACTGAAGCGGAGGAAGTTGTGAGCGATTTCAGCGAAGATTTGAGCGATTTGTCGATAGTTTTTGAGGAAGAAGCAGGATCGAGTGATGAAGAAGAGCGAGTTGGTTCTAACAAAGGACTGCAACCCTATTTATTTGAACCATATCCTTCAGGAAGCAACGATGACTCGCACGTTTCAGAGGATGAAGGGTCCAACGGTGAAGGGTTAGAGATGGACATCGGTCGCCTCCAAAACACTGAATGGTAATATACAGATAGATCTAAAAGTACTGGATGTGCAACTTTGATCATGTACGTACAGTACCTTTGCTATGTTGTAAATATCAAACATAGGCATTGATTTTGTGCATATATTTACACTACCATTCAAAAGTTTGGGGTCACCCAGACAATTATTTCGTGTTTTCCATGAAAAGTCACACTTATTTACCACCATGAGTTGTAAAATGAATAGAAAATATAGTCAAGACATTGACAAGGTTAGAAATAATGATTTGTATTTGAAATAATGATGGACTGGCGATCTGTCCAGGGTGTACCCTGCCTCTCGCCCTAAGATGCTGGGATAGGCTCCAGCCCCCCCACGACCCGAAACGGATTAAGCGGAAGATGATGAATGAATTAATTAATTAATTAATTTTTTCCAGATACTCAACCTGCTCAAAGGAAGGCCAGTTTTATAGCTTCTCTAACCAGCTAAACTGTTTTCAGCTGTGCTAACATGATTGCACAAGGGTTTTCTAATCATCCATTAGCCTTCTGACGCAATGAGCAAACACATTGTACCATTAGAACACTGGAGTGATAGTTGCTGGAAATGGGCCTCTACACACCTATGTAGATATTGCACCAAAAACCAGACATTTGCAGCTAGAATGGTCATTTACCACATTAGCAATGTATATTAGATATTAGAGTGTATTTCTGATTAGTTTAAAGTTATCTTCATTGAAAAAAACAGTGCTTTTCTTTCAAAAATAAGGAAATTTCTAAGTGACCCCAAACTTTTGAACGGTAGTGTATGTAATTATTATTATTATTATTATTATTATGTAATTATTTTTTCCACATAAGCCGATCGTTATTTAATTGTTTGGTTTAAAGAAATTTTGGCTTCAATTTATTTTTTTATTTTCCGGATCGGGTGGTTGGGGAAATAAAAAAAAAAAATGCTCAGATATTCATTTTGGTAGGCAACGAGATTTATAAAAATGAAAACTGAAAAAAGTAATATAACGTTTTTAATACAAAGTCATTCCATTTGGAGTAAAGTCAACACTCTGCTTCAAAATTCATAGGGGAGGATTTTACTTTCAGCGGAAAAAATATAATAAAATCACGATCGTCTTATGTGAAATAAAAAAAGTCAATTACACAAACTTTTCTGGGCGAGTTTTGACACTGTTGCTTCTCTGCGCTGTTTTGATATGTTGATATCGTCTTGAGCTGTGGGTTTTCATTTAAAAACCATAGGTATGGCAGTCTGTTTTAAAACCCGTTTGTAACGAACTTTCAAGCCTAAAGATTCCTGTATAGCAGGCGCCTCCTCAAAACTGTCTGCAGTGAAATGATCGCTACAGAGTACAGAAGATGGTGTTGGTTGCCATTTGTCCCTTGTTCTCTGTACTTGCTTTGCCCATTTTTTAAGAAGATCGGGATCTTTTGGGAATACGAACAGGCTTATATGTTCACGGGGGCAATTGGAACACCCAGCCGCCACGCAACGTTTCGGCATTTCTTAACTGATACAGAAGCTAAACAGCTTGTTTACACTGATAGCACACGGATCAGCCGAAATTAAACTCCTCTCATGACATCATATCCAGAAACGAGGCGAGTCTCCGGATATCGCGTTACTGCAACACGGCGCTAAATTTGAATTCACTTGGAAATATTTTTCCACTTATTTAGCGTTCTAAGTCAAAAGAACCAACTATATGGATGACTGAAGATAAATTCATACTGAATATTGATCCATAGTTCCTAAATGGTGTCACAGACACTTTAAACAATCTGGTTAAAAAGTCCACTGCCATCTTTCCTAAACAGTTCCATATCTCCACAGGCATGTCATCTGGACCAACCGCCTTTCCTTCTTCATCCTCTTCAAAGCTACTCTCACGTCTGCCTTGCTAATCCTCGGGACTTCCTTATTCACCGTCTTTCCTTCATCCATCCTCCTCTCTCCCTTATTTTCTTTATTCATCAGCTCTTCAAAGTACTCCTTCCACCTTCTCAACACACTCTCGTCATTTGTTAGTACATTACCATTTCTGTCATTAATCAGCTTAACCTGCTGCACATCTTTTACAGCTCGATCTCCCTGTCTAACCAATCGATAGAAGTCCTTTTCTCCTTCCTTAGCGTGCCTTTTCCTTTGCCACCTCTCTTTTTTGCCATGTGCCTAGATTCCAAATACTCTTTGTCTACTTTTTTCATCTCCCCGACTATCCCACTTTTTCTTTGCCAGCCTCTTCCTTTGAATACAGTGGGGCAAAAGAGTATTTAGTCAGCCACCAATTGTGCAAGTTCTCCCACTTAAAAGATGAGATAGGTCTCCAATTTTCATCATAGGTATACCTCAGCTATGAGAGACAAAATGAGAAAAAAAAATCCAGAAAATCACATTGAAGGATTTTTAAAGAATTTATTTGCAAATTATGGTGGAAAATAAGTATTTGGTCACCTACAAACAAGCAAGATTTCTGGCTCTTACAGCCCTGTAACTTCTTCTTTAAGAGGCTCCTCTGTCATCCACTCGTTACCTGTATTAATGGCACCTGTTTGAACTCGTTATCAGTATAAAAGACACCTGTCCACAACCTCAAACAGTCAGACTCCAAACTCCACTATGGCCAAGACCAAAGAGCTGTCAAAGGACACCAGAAACAAAATTGTAGACCTGCACCAGGCTGGGAAGACTGAATCTGCAATAGGTAAGCAGCTTGGTGTGAAGAAATCAACTGTGGGAGCAATTATTTGAAAACGGAAGACATAAAAGACCACTGATAATCTCCCTCGATCTGGGGCTCCATGCAAGATCTCACCCCGTGGGGTCAAAATGATCACGAGAACGGTGAGCAAAAGTCCCAGAACCACACGGGGGGCCCTAGTGAATGACCTGCAGAGTGCTGGGGCCAAAGTAACAAAGGCTACCATCAGTAACACACTACGCCGCCAGGGACTCAAATCCTGCAGTGCCAGACGTGTCTCCCCTGCTTAAGCCAGTACATGTCCAGGCCCGTCTGAAGTTTGCTAGAGAGCATTTGGATGATCCAGAAGAGGATTGGGAGAATGTCATATGGTCAGATGAAACCAAAATAGAACTTTTTGGTAAAAACTCAACTTGTCGTGTTTGGAGGAGAAAGAATGCTGAGTTGCATCCAAAGAACACCATACCTACTGTGAAGCATGGGGGTGGAAACATCATGCATTGGGGCTGTTTTTCTGCAAAGGGACCAGGACGACTGATCCGTGTAAAGGAAAGAATGAATGGGGCCATGTATCATGAGATTTTGAGTGAAAACCTCCATCCATCAGCAAGGACATTGAAGATGAAACGTGGCTGGGTCATTCAGCATGACAATGATCCCAAACACACCGCCCGGGCAACGAAGGAGTGGCTTCGTAAGAAGCCAGGAGTGTAAGTCTTCACTCCTTGTGAAGACTTACAGAAAACGTTTGACCTCTGTCATTGCCAACAAAGGGTATATAACAAAGTATTGAGATAAACTTTTGTTATTGACCAAATACATTTAGCATAAATTTAGCACTGTGGCAGCACAGTTTTACCCTCGGCCGGGGGACCGCGGGGATCATGAGATCGTGGGTTCGATCCCAGCCCCCGACCAACAGTGAGCTGTGTGGACTTTGCATGTTCTCCCCGTGTTGCGCGGGTTTACTCCGGGATTTCTCCGGTTTCCTCCCGCACACCAAAAACATGTAGGTTTAGGGCGCTCGCGCACGCAGCGACCAGCAGCCGGTGGCTTGTCACCAGACTGCAAACCAAGTCTACCTACGGGTACAAATAAGTAACAAAAAAAAAAAAAAATAAAACTTATTTTCCACCATAATTTGCAAATAAATTCTTTAAAAATCAGACAATGTGAATTTCTGGATTTTTTTTCCTCATTTTGTCTCTCATAGTTGAGGTATACCTATGATGAAAATTGGAGACCACTCTCATCTTTTAAGTGGGAGAACTTGCACAATTGGTGGCTGACTAAATACTTTTTTGCCCCACTGTACTTTCCTGTACCTCCTCATTCCACCACCACGTCTCCTTGTCTTGCTCTGTCCACTAGATACACCACATACCTTTTTACCCGTTTCCCTCAATACTTTTGGTGCACTTTCCCAGTCATCTGTTAATTCTTCCCTACCACCCAGAGCCTGTATCAACTCCTTCCTGAACTCTCTGCGACATTCTTCTTTCCTCCACTTAATCTTTGCCTCTGCCTTCACTCTCTTCCTCTTCTTGCTTTCCAAAGTCATTCCACAGACTACCATCCCATGTTGTCTAGCTACATTCTCCCCTGCCACCCCTGTGCAGTCTCCTATCTCTTTCAGATTTTCTGCACAAGATGTAGTCCACCTGTGTGTACCTTCCTCCACTCTTGTAAGTCACCCTATGTTCCTCTCTCTTCTTAAAGTATGTGTTCACCACAGTGATTTCCACCCTTTTAGAAAAATCCACAACCATCTGTCCTTCTACATTTCTTTCCTTAACCCCTTGCACTCCGGGCAATTTTCCTAAAAATGCCCAAAAATAACGTGCCCAAAGTAAATCGAAAGCTGTTATTCAACCCTTTGCAGCATCTTCATGGGGTTGGTCTCATTTAAAAGAAAACACTTTGAATTTTTTGACAAAAAAAACAATCTCTGTACGTGCTCCGGCCACTGAGTTACAGTCATCTAAACATACTGAACTTGAAGAAAATAAATTTGGACACAGTGTTTTTTTGGATACAAATGCTTGCAAATAACACACAGCTGTCCGATCCGGCTGGAAAATGCAACAGAAATGTAGAACCAAGTGTTATCAAGCTGAGATCCAAATTTGGTAACAATACCACAAAAAATGAATATTTTACACAGCTTTGTTCTCAGGCTGTGCCCAGGCGTTTTGGAACTGTGCCAAATTGTGCCAAATGGCACAGTTTGGAAAAACATCTGTAACTTTTGAATAATTCAATGTAGAATCTTCATTTTGGGCTCTAATCAAAGGTCACACTCAGGGCTGTGTCTGTGTGTGTGTGTGGGGGGGGGGTTGTCCCCCCCCGCTACAAAAGACGGAGTTCGGCCCTCGCTACATGATGGATTACACTCCTTGCATGTTTTCACAGCGCCCCCCCCCCCCTCACTACTGTCCCCCCACTGCAGAAGACGGCCATCGCTACATGAAGAAATAGACTCATATGCTTCCCCCCGCAGACCGGAGGGCGTTCGGACCGTGAACGCCCCCCCCGCTCCTCTTCTGCAGTGGGGGGGGGGGGCGTTCACGGTCCGAACACGGCAAATGAACCGTTTATCGCGGCGCACGCACTTCGTACTTCGTGCGCAGTACAGTTGTAATTTACCGATCGGTCAAAAGTCATTTTTGGATTACAGTTTTCAGGGATAAATAATAATTTAGCTTATAACACCTTACCTCTTCACAGCAGCAGAGTCGTGGCGAACTTCTCTTCCCCATTGTAAGACGAACGCGACGCTGCTCCGCTCGTGGATCCCGATGAAAACATAATTCCAATATTGCGGTTTTGGTGAATGATTTACGACCTTTGTCGTCGGCCTCCGTCGGTCTATGATGACGGAAGAGAATCCTAAACGTCTATTCTGCTGGAATGAATGCAGGTCCCACTTGTGGGTGGTCTCCATGCTGCTGGATCTGTAGCAGATTCGTCCAGCGTCCTTTGTTTTCATCTGCTGCAGCAGTAAATCTCTCTTCACCCAGCCTGAATTTCTGTGCTTCAATTGGCTCCTGCATTCACAGTAGGCGGGTCCTCCTTCCTAGGTTTTCATTCATTGGCTCTTCAAGGTTTCAGAAACCCAATTCAAGGCTCTTATTAGTCGAATGAGAGGTCAATCAGATGAACTAATCTGTTCGCGGCTGTCTCTGTAGTTTTTTTTTAGTGGCGCTTGGACGCCACTACATCACCATCACCACCTACATCACCACAATCTGGACTATGCGTCCAAGTGCGCACGAGGGCGCAGGAGTGCGCCCTCGTGCCTCCTAGGACGCAGAGACTTGCCCGCCCGCGGAACAACGGAGCGCAAGTGGTTAAGACTACATGTACCCAGAACTTCCTCATCACCTCTGTTCCCTTCACCTACATGCCCATTAAAGTCCGGTACAATCACCACTCTCTCCCCCCGGAAACACACTACCACTTCATCCAACGTACTCCAGAATTCCTCTCTCTCTTTTGCCTGACATCCAACTTGTGGGGCATACACACTGATAACATTCACCATCACACCTTTGACTTCTAGCTTCAAACTCATGATTCTGTCCAACTCCCTCTTTACCTCCTGAACACTCTTCACATACTCTTCCTTCAAGATTACTTCTACTCCATTTCTCTTCCCATCTACACCATGGCAGAACAGTTTAAATCCACCTCCAGTGCTCCTAGCCTTGCTTCCCTTCCATCTGGTTTCCTGAACACTCAGTATATCTACCATTCTTCTCTTCATCATATCAGCCAACTCTCTGCCTTTACCAGTCATAGTCCCTACATTTAACGTCCCTATTCTCACCTCCACACTTCTACCTTTCCTTTTCTGTGTCTCCCTCCTAACACGCCTTCCCCCTCTCCTCCTCCTAGATCTTCGACCAACAGTAGCCCAATTTTCACCAGCACCCTGTTGGTTAACGGCACTGGTGGCAGTCGTTAACCCGGACCTCAACCGATCCGGTATGAAAGTTTCATTCATCATGATCCGCTTGTTTGATTTGTCAAAGGTTTTACGTTGGATGCCCTTCCTGACACAACCCTCCCCATTTACCCAGGCTTGGGACTGGCACGAGAAGTACACTGGCTTGTGCACCCCCTGCGGCTGGGTGTTCAACAACAAAAAGCAAAATTCATCAAAAGTGGAGAGAAGTGGTTTTCATGTAACATCAATAGTATACCAAGTTTAAAGGTGACAGAGATAACACTGGCTGTGCTCACTGTCACCCTGCTATAATATTGCATTGGTTCCCAGGTTCAGACAAATATCCACAAGTCACAGGTACCTGGCAACCCCTGTGCTTCAACTAAATAGAGTACCAAAGTCTTTTATGGTCAGCCACCATGGGACCCATTGTCAGGAAAAACATGAACAGGAGTCAATGGACAGAATTATTCTCTGATCTAATTGACATGCACGTTTAATTGGACATGGTTTTTCTGTCCACCTTATTCCTGAGGGTGCTGCTGTAGAAACGATTATGGGGCAAATTACGGTTTCAGGCTGAAGCAGTGTTAAATCAGTCAGCAAGAGTGGCGTAGTGGGGCATTTAAAATAGCGTTCGTAAAAGTTTTTCAAATTCATTTTAATGGATAGTCCACATACGTGTTTTGCAGTCAAGTGGCAGCTAATTTCAGCACTTGTAGATCTTCTATTTTTTTAATGTTTTGGCATAGTTCTGGTACTTGTTGCTGGTGTTCGTGGTTGTGCCATAGACTGTATAAATGGAGGCTTCTCACAAATAAGCACAGCTAAGTCTGTGGCTTCAACAGCAATGTGTAGATCAAGCACTGAAAACTAAAAAGGACTGTTGGTGTGATTAGTGGTACAGACACAAGAGCACCAGGTTCAGTGGTGTGAAAAAGTGCTTGCCCCCTTCCTGATTTCTCCTTTTTTTGTGTGTTTGTCACACTTAAATGTTTCAAATCAAAACAAATTTAAATATTAGACAAAGATAACACAAGTAAACACAAAATGCAGTTTTTAAATGAAGATGTTTATTATTAAGGGGAAAAAAATCCAAACCTACACTACCATTCAAAAGTTTGGGGTCACTTAGAAATTTCCTTATTTTTGAAAGAAAAGCACTGTTTTTTTCAATGAAGATGACTTTAAACTAATCAGAAATACACTCTAATATCTAATATACACTCACCGGCCACTTTATTAGGTACACCTGTCCAACTGCTCGTTAACACTTAATTTCTAATCAGCCAATCACATGGCGGCAACTCAGTGCATTTAGGCATGTAGACATGGTCAAGACAATCTCCTGCAGTTCAAACCGAGCATCAGTATGGGGAAGAAAGGTGATTTGAGTGACTTTGAACGTGGCATGGTTGTTGGTGCCAGAAGGGCTGGTCTGAGTATTTCAGAAACTGCTGATCTACTGGGATTTTCACGCACAACCATCTCTAGGGTTTACAGAGAATGGTCCGAAAAAGAAAAAATATCCAGTGAGCGGCAGTTCTGTGGGCGGAAATGCCTTGTTGATGCCAGAGGTCAGAGGAGAATGGCCAGACTGGTTCGAGCTGATAGAAAGGCAACAGTGACTCAAATAACCACCCGTTACAACCAAGGTAGGCAGAAGAGCATCTCTGAACGCACAGTACGTCGAACTTTGAGGCAGATGGGCTACAGCAGCAGAAGACCACGCCGGGTGCCACTCCTTTCAGCTAAGAACAGGAAACTGAGGCTACAATTTGCACAAGCTCATCGAAATTGGACAATAGAAGATTGGAAAAACGTTGCCTGGTCTGATGAGTCTCGATTTCTGCTGCGACATTCGGATGGTAGGGTCAGAATTTGGCGTCAACAACATGAAAGCATGGATCCATCCTGCCTTGTATCAATGGTTCAGGCTGGTGGTGGTGGTGTAATGGTGTGGGGAATATTTTCTTGGCACTCTTTGGGCCCCTTGGTACCAATTGAGCATCGTTGCAACGCTACAGCCTACCTGAGTATTGTTGCTGACCATGTCCATCCCTTTATGACCACAATGTACCCAACTTCTGATGGCTACTCTCAGCAGGATAATGCGCCATGTCATAAAGCTGGAATCATCTCAGACTGGTTTCTTGAACATGACAATGAGTTCACTGTACTCAAATGGCCTCCACAGTCACCAGATCTCAATCCAATAGAGCATCTTTGGGATGTGGTGGAACGGGAGATTCGCATCATGGATGTGCAGCCGACAAATCTGCGCCAACTGTGTGATGCCATCATGTCAATATGGACCAAACTCTCTGAGGAATGCTTCCAGCACCTTGTTGAATCCATGCCACGAAGAATTGAGGCAGTTCTGAAGGCAAAAGGGGGTCCAACCCGTTACTAGCATGGTGTACCTAATAAAGTGGCCGGTGAATGTACATTGCTAATGTGGTAAATGACTATTCTAGCTGCAAATGTCTGGTTTTTGGTGCAATATCTACATAGGTGTATAGAGGCCCATTTCCAGCAACTATCACTCCAGTGTTCTAATGGTATAATGTGTTTGCTCATTGCGTCAGAAGGCTAATGGATGATTAGAAAACCCTTGTGCAATCATGTTAGCACAGCTGAAAACAGTTTAGCTGGTTAGAGAAGCTATAAAACTGACCTTCCTTTGAGCAGGTTGAGTATCTGGAAAAAAATATTATTTCAAATACAAATCATTATTTCTAACCTTGTCAATGTCTTGACTATATTTTCTATTCATTTTACAACTCATGGTGGTAAATAAGTGACTTTTCATGGAAAACACAAAATAATTGTCTGGGTGACCCCAAACTTTTGAACGGTAGTGTGTGTGAAAAAGTGATTGCCCCCTAAACCTAATAACTGGTTGGGCCACCCTTAGCAACAACAACTGCAATCAAGTGTTTGTGATAACTGGCAATGAGTCTTTACAGCGCTGTGGTGGAATTTTGGCCCACTCGTCTTTGCAGAATTGTTGTAATTCAGCCACACTGGAGGGTTTTCGAGCATGAACCGCCTTTTTAAGGTCATGCCACAGCATCTCAATTGGATTCAGGTCAGGACTTTGACTAGGCCACTCCAAAGTCTTCATTTTGTTTTTCTTAAGCCATTCAGAGGTGGACTTGCTGGTGTGTTTTGGATCATTGCCCTGCTGCAGAACCCAAATGTGTTTCAGCTTGAGATCACGAACAGATGGTCAGACATTCTCCTTCGGGATTTTTTGGTAGACAGCAGAATTCATGGTTCCATTTACCACAGCAAGTCTTCCAGCTCCTGAAGCAGCAAAACAGCCCCAGACCATCACACTACCACCACCATACTTTACTGTTGGTATGATGTTCCTTTTCTGAAATGCTGTGTTACTTTAATGCCAGATGTGATGAGGCACACACACCTTCCAAAAAGTTCAACTTTTGTCTTGTCAGTCCACAGAGTATTTTCCCAAAAGTCTTGGGGATCATCAAGATGTTTTCTGGCAAAACTGAGATGAGCCTTTATGTTCTTTTTGCTCAGCAGTGGTTTTCGTCTTAGAACTCTGCCATGCAGGCCATTTTTGTCCAGTCTCTTATGGTGGAGTTATGAACACTGACCTTAACTGAGGCAAGTGAGGCCTACAGTTCTTTGGATGTTGTTGTGGGGTCTTTTGTGACCTCTTGGATGAGTAGTCACTGTGCTCCTGGGGTAATTTTGGTCGGCCGGCCACTCCTGGGAAGGTTCACCACTGTTCCATGTTTTTGCCATTAGTGGATAATGGCTCTCACTGTGATTTGCTGGAGTCCCAAAGCTTTAGAAATGGCTATATAACCTTTCCCAGACTGATAGAGCTCAATTACTTTGTTTCTTACTTGTTCCTGAATTTCTTTGGATCGCAGCATGATGTCTAGCTTTTGAGGAACTTTTGGTCTACTTCACTTTGTCAGGTAGGTCCTAGTTAAGTGATTTCTTGATTGAGAACAGGTGTGGCAGTAATCAGGCCTGGGTGTGGCTCGAGAAATTGAACTCAGCTTTCCAAAGATGTGATAAACCAGAGTTAATTTATGTGTTAACAGGAGGGGGCAATCACTTTTTCACACAGGGCCATGTGGGTTTGGATTTTTTTTTTACCCTTAATAATAAAACACCTTCATTTAAAAACTGCATTTTGTGTTTACTTGTGTTATCTTTGTCTAATATTTAAATTTGATGATCTGAAACATTTAAGTGTGACAAACATACAAAAAAAATGAGAAATCAGTACACTTTCACACCACTGTATGTTTTCACTTGTATGAATGTCACATATCTGACATTTATGCGTCACATACTGTATGTCACCAGATGAAAGGCCGCATGAAGTAAAATAATAAATAAAAAATAGTAAGTTTGCTTCCTAAGGCTTAACGATTTAAGATAGATAATTTTTTTTTTTTGGGGGGGGGGGTTTGCATTCGTTGCACTGTCTTGGAATGATATGGACTTGATATTAACAGCTTCAGTATGCATTAATTTTAAAATTATCACAAAATATAGATCAATAAAATTTTGAACAACTGTCAGAAAATGTCTGTATGTTATATAAGTTATATAAGCATTCATGGCATGAAAACTGTGGACGGGGTAAAACTGTGGACGGGGTAAAACAAACAGCTGCAGCAGTCTGTTTTACCCCAACATTAAAACACCCAAGTACGATGTTGTGGTTCTTTGTGGCTCTGACTATATTCTACGTCTGCTGAGGTAAATTTGATTATGTCCAACATCTTTTAACAAAATGCAAAATGCAATTTATTGCGGTGGAGACACTGATATTATCTCAGAGCTTTTATTCATTTACAGCGTTAGCATCTTAGCAGCAGAGCTAACTAACGGAGCTACTGCCTTCGAGGCCACTTTTTAAGGCCATCTTCCCATCTCTCGATAGTTGTGAGAAGTGGTATGGTTATATTACTGTTTTTGAGGAGCAAAAGGCTGCGTTCCCGCATTTTTGATACCGAAGTCATTGTTTTTTAACAAGGAAAAGGGTCCGGTTTCAGTGACAACGCCACGTTCTAAATTAGTACCGGAAGTTGCACACATAATTCACACAAGGCATCGTGGGGGCTAGGAATAAGGTGGACTGAAAAATTATTTTACACTTGACCACAAAATAGTCAAGTAGAATGCTATGAAAAATGAATAGATAGAAAGACTACAATCTCATGTGTGACATCACCAGTTTCCCTTCATGTACGTGTCTGTTACAGGTTCAAGATTATGATCATCAGGAAAAAAAGGGAGGGGGGATTGTGCTCTGTGCCAGAATGACAAATGCCACCAATGATAGCAGCCAATTCTTTCACTTTTCAGCTGAAGAAGAGACCAGGAGTCACTAGCTGACTTTTGTTGTTAGCAACAAGAGATTAACAAGTCACTGAGTGTTCTAGCACAAAACCCAATTTAACCTTGGAGGTTTGACAAAAAATACTTACAAAATTATATGTAAAATTTACAAATATCTGAATTTCTTAGCACAATTCAAACAGGACCAGATGGAAGGGCAGAGACTTAGGTACTGTATGACAGCATGTGATATCAGTCTAGTTATGCCATTTTAAAGTTTTATTATAAATTTTGTTTTCATTAAAATGCCATCAAATGATTAAACAGAAGCAAGTGCACACACACAAAACACTCCAGTTAAAAAGGTTTTGTTTTTGTTTTTGTTTTTTTAAAAGTTAGGTGCTTAAAAATTCAGTTGTAAGTTAATCTGTTAAAAAAAAAAAAGTAGAATAAAGTGAATTAAATAAAGTGCCTCACATTTGAGTTCAACTTAAAAAATAACCAGTCTATTCAGATTTTGCAGTCACATGACGTCCGGCAGTGATCTGGGCCCTCAGGAGTGAAAACTTTCACACTGCTATGGCTACGCCATACACACCAATACGTTACTAAAACAATATTTTAGCACGATCCAGTCAGCAGAACTTCTTAAAATTGAGTTGTGTGACTTTGTTGAGAATATGACAACTGCACAAGTGTTGTATGTTGGGAAATTATTCGTGAACAGTCTGAAATGGGATTCTTATCTCATGGTCGATCATTTGCTTACATGGTGTCAAGATGCTAGCAGCATCCTGGAACTGCTCTATCGTGATATTGACAACTACCTAATTAACCCAAAATCACTTCATACAGCAGAAACGCTGGAAGTATGCAAAAGTTTAAATGCCTGCCAGTACTGTGCTAGCTTTGTTGTGGAGTTAAGGCAACATGACAAGTCTCTGGTGCTCATTACAGCCAAGGTAAGCTCCGTTTACATATCCAAATATTTTATACAGTAACAAGACTGTAAGCATAACATTGTAAAAAAAAAAAAAAGTCAGTATAGCAGAAATATGTTAACTTTTATTAAAAATCAGTGATGTCTGCAAAAGTGGGTAGTAAATACCCACGTACATGTTTAATATCAAGCTAGGACTGGACTACTAGGACATACAGTATATAACAGAAACATCCTTACCTCCCGCAAAATGTTCAGCGGCCCTCATTTATCAAATGTGTGTAAGGCAGAAAAGTGGTCGTTCGATCATTTCAACGGGCAGATCGGCATTTATCAATCTGAACGTGATCATACCATGTGCTCAAATCTCACATCAGCTCTGACCTGGAGAACACAAATGTTCAAGTCTTTGTAGACTCCTGGGCAGCAGAGAAACCTGCTATGTGGGAGAATTATTTCATCATATCAAATTATAATGAGCAGTGCAACCTTGCAGGAGATACGTTTGCCTTGTGTTATATTTAGATTCAATTCAATTCAATTCAACTTTATTTATATAGCGCCATTTCACAGCAACAGTCATCTCATAGCACTATCAACTGTAGGGGGGACCCCCACAGTTGCAGAAAGACCCCAGCAATCAGGCGATCCCCTGTGAGCAAGCACTTGGCGACGGTGGAGAGGAAAAACTCCCTTTTAACAGGAAGAAACCTCCAGCAGAACCAGGCTCAGGGAGGGGCAGTCATCTGCTGTGACTGGCTGGGGGGTGAGGGGATAGAGAAGAAGAAAAGAACAGACATGTAGAGAGCAAACAGCACGATGGGGACTCAATCTATGGGAGAGAACAAACAAATGTTAATGACCAGCAAAAAAAAAAAATATTTCATAGAGAGTGAGGAAAGGAGTGAGGCCCAGTGCATTACTGGAGGTCCCCCGGCTGACTAAACCTATTAGCAGCATAACTAAGGGAGGGTTCAGAAACACATGATCCCTCCCTAGTTGTAGGCTATATCAAAAAGGTAGGTTTTAGCCCTATTCTTAAAAACAGAGATCGAGTCTGACTCCCGAATCCAGATTGGCAGCTGATTCCACAGGAGAGGAGCTTGATAACTAAAGGCTCTGCCTCCCATTGTACTTTTGGAGATTCTAGGTATTACAAGTAATCCTGCATTTTGGGAGCGTAGTGCTCCGTTAGGATGATACGGTAGTATCAGATCTTTTAAATAAAAAGGAGCCTGATTGTTTAGAGCTTTGTAAGTAAGAAGAAGGATTTTAAACTTAATTCTAAACTCTATGGGAAGCCAATGAAGGGAGGCCAGAACCGGAGAGATA
This sequence comes from Pholidichthys leucotaenia, assembly GCA_020510985.1. Lineage (NCBI taxonomy): Eukaryota > Metazoa > Chordata > Actinopteri > Cichliformes > Pholidichthyidae > Pholidichthys > Pholidichthys leucotaenia. The sequence goes on from CM035839.1 coordinate 208,910,888, forward strand.
TGATCTCTCTTTCTAGTACCTGTTAAAACTCTTGCTGCAGCATTTTGGATCAGCTGAAGACTTTTTAAAGATGTTTTAGGACAGCCTGATAATAAAGAATTACAATAATCTAATCTCGAGCTAACAAAAGCGTGGATCAGCTTCTTAGCATCACTCTGAGACAAGATGCTCCTAATCTTGGCAATATTACGCAAATGATAGAAGGCAGTCTTAGAAACAAATTTAATATGTGAATTGAAGGACAAATCCTGATCAAAAATAACTCCAAGGTTCCTCACAGAGCTATTAAGAGAAAGAGTAACCGCATCCAAACTGAAAGTTTGATTTGGAAAGGAATTTCTAAGGTTTTTTGGACCAACAAGAATGACTTCAGTCTTATCTGAATTTAATAGCAGGAAATTACAAGTCATCCAAGCTTTGATTTCCTTAAGACAGTCTTCTAACTTGGCTAATTGATTAGTATCATCTGGCTTCATTGACAGGTATAATTGTGTGTCATCTGCATAACAATGAAAATGTATACAGTGCTTTCTAATAATGTTGCCTAACGGAAGCATATATAAACTAAAAAGAGTAGGGCCTAGCACAGATCCCTGTGGAACTCCATGACTAAGCTTTGAGCTGAAAGAAAACTCATCATTTACATGAACAAACTGGAACTTATCAGATAAATAAGATCTAAACCACTGCAACGAAGTTCCATTAAGTCCAACATAGTGTTCTAATCTATCAAGTAGAATATTATGATCAATAGTATCAAAAGCTGCACTAAGATCTAAAAGGACAAGTACAGAAACTAGTCCATTATCAGATGCAATGAGGAGGTCGTTAGTGACCTTCGCTAAGGCTGTTTCAGTACTATGATGGATTCTAAACCCAGATTGAAACTCTTCAAGTAAACCATTTCCCTGCAGGTGGTCAAATAACTGCGTAGCAACAACTCTAAGATTTTTGAAATGAAAGGGAGATTAGAGATTGGTCTATAGTTAGCTAAAGCTCCTGGATCTAGCGTTGGCTTTTTGAGTAAGGGTTTAATTACAGCCGTTTTAAAAGCCTGCGGTACATGGCCTAAAGTTAATGAAGAATTGATTATATGAAGAATAAAGCTACCAATAAGTGGGAAGACTTCTTTAAATAACCTGGTAGGAATAGGGCCTAAAAGACAAGTTGAAGGTTTGGATGAGGAAACTATTTTGTCTAACTCACAAAGGTCGATTGGAGTAAACTCATCAAGACAGACATCAATAGAAGGAGTTGTAGTAGTTACAGTATTTAAGTTAACTGTGGGAAGAATCTGATTGATTTTATCTCTGATGGATGAAATTTTATTATTGAAGAAGTTCATAAAGTCCTGACTAGTAAGCTCTAAGGGGATGCTAGGATTGACAGAGTCCTGACTCTTTGTCAACCTGGCTACAGTACTGAAAAGAAACCTGGGATTATTCTTGTTCTCTTCTATTAATGCAGAGTAATAACTCGTTCTAGCTTTTCTAAGAGATTTTTTATAAATTAAAAGATGATTTCTCCAAGCTAAATAGATTTCATCTAAATTAGTAGAGCGCCATTTTCTTTCTAATTGACGAGTCTTCTGTTTTAAGCTACGAGTTTAAGAAGATAAGAAATCTGACCATTTGCTTTAAAGACTAAAGAGGCTGCTGTTTAGGGGTGGTAATCATGAGGGATCTCGCGATTCACTTCGGATCGTGATACTTGGGTCATGATTTTATCCTGTCACGATTCAAAGATAATCACGATATTGCGTTGATCAAGAATTGCAATCCCATATATTTCAAATTTTTTTCACCTTATTCAACCTCAAACCATGTCCCAAAGTAAAACTGTTGACATCTCTTTCATATAATAAAGTATTCTCGGGGCTTCAGTTTCCACTGAGATATGTCTCTACACACAGGAAGGGTGGTGGATGGTGCTGTTTGGAATCAACTCCCACTCCGGATAAGTTTAGCTGACTCTGTAGACTCTTTTTTTAAAAACAGCTGAAAACTTTTTTGCTTGACAAGGATTTCCACTGAGTTTCAACTGCTTTTTATTGGCAAGTCTGATGTTTTTAAATTATTTTGATCTTGTGTTTTAACTTGTTTTTGTATTTTTAAAATTATTTTTATCCATCAAGTTCTTTTTATTCAGTTTTATTGTACAGCGCTTTGTGAGTTTATGTCTGTGAAAAGCACCTCATAAATAAACTTTACTTGTCGATCGGAGAAAAAGTTTCACGTCGGTGTCTCTTTAGCTTAGCTGTTGCTAATGCTGCTCTGAGATGTGTGTGGCCCGCCGTGTTCTGAGTGTTTTTTCTTTTATTTTGTGCAGTGCTTCTTGCAGGTTGTGTGTCATGTCAAGGTCTTTCTTTCCATCTTTGCTATAAAATCCCAAAAAGGCCCAACATTTAAGTTTACTGCTTCCCAACTTTGAAAGCTGGCTGCAAGTCTCCGAGACAAACTATGACTTCACTTGACTGGGTGTTTGCTTTGCACCATCTAGTGGACTGAAAACGGCATTGGTTAACTGATAACCCAAAAGTTTAATTGTGCGCATTTTTTAAAATCAAAGATCAATCCGTGTGTTTATGGATCGATGCACTGTTACCAGTGCCAAGTACCGCGATCCATCACAGAGTCAATTTTTTTTCCCACACCTACTGCCATTACTGATTATAAACACATTATCCATATTTATGTTACTGCAACCAATACTACGACAGATTTAAGCAGATTAAAAAAAGAGTAGTTATTTGATGCAATGTATGAAATATACATTTTCCATATTTACAGTGGGGAAAATTCATATTGAACATGTCAACATTTTTCTCATTAAACGTATTTCTGATGGTGCCATTGACCTGAGATTTTCACCAGATATCAGTAACAACCTAAGTAATCCAAACATACAATGAAATCAAGGCAACGGCGTTCACAAAACAAGCTATACTTAATAAAGTGGAATAACACAGGGAATAAGTATTGAACACACGAAGAAAAAGAGGTGCAAAAAGGCATAGAAAGCCATGATCCCATCCCCCATCAGTGCAAATTAATTTCAGCTGGCTAAATCCTCACTGATAGCCTTTAAAAAGGTCTGTGAATATCAGATTGTCACACCACAAAGAACGCATGATGGGTAGAAGCAAAGAGATCTCTAGACCTTTGCAACCTTATTGTTACAAAACATAATGATGGCATTGGTTACAGGCGCATTTCTAAACTGTTGAATGTCCCAGTGAGCACTGTTGAAGCCATCATTTGGAAGTGGAAAGATCATTTTACCATAAACCGGTCACGACCAGGAGCTCCTCACAAGATTTCTGACAGAGGAGTCAAATTAACTATCAGAAGAGTTATCCAACAGCCAAAGACCAGTCGTGGAGAGTTCCAGAAAGACCTGGATTTAGCAGGTATTGCTGTTTCAAAGAAAACAATAAGTAATGCACTCAACCAACATTGGCTCTACACCCGCTCACCTCGCAAGACTCCATTGCTGAAGAAAAAGCATGTTGAAGCATGTTTAAAGTTTGCTGCACAACATTTGGGCAAGCCAATAAAATACAGGAAGAACATAGTCTGGTCAGATGAGACCAAAATTGAACTTTTTGGATGCCATGACACACAGCATGTTTGGAGGAAAAATTGCACTGCACATCAGCACAAAAACACCATACCAGCAGTGAAGTTTGGAGGTGGGAGCATCATGGTGTGGGGGTGTTTTTCAGCACATAGTACAGGCAGACTTCATATAATTGATGGAAAGATGGATAGACAAATGTACAGAGACATCCTTGACAAGAACCTGTTGCCATCTGCCAAGATGCTTAAGATGAAACGAGGGTGGACATTTCAGCAAGACAATGATCCCAAACACACAGCTCATGTGATCCCAGAAACAACTGGCTCCAGAGAAGGAAAATAAAGCTGGTAGAATGGCCCAGTCAGTCACCTGATTTGAATCCATTTGAAAATCTATGGAACGAACTGAAGATCAGAGTTGTGCCCTTCAGAGGTAAAGTGGGCTATCCCACAAAACCATTATTTTGAGAAAATGAGCTCTAAAGTTGAAATATTCTCAAAAAATCAGTGTGCCTATATCATTAAAAAGTTACCCCCTATAGGGGTGTAAGGAGTCTCCTGTGTGAACACAGTGTTAAAATATTCTAAAAAGTATTTATATGACTAAGTTTTCTGTTATGTAGTACAGTATCTGATAATAGTTATCCTTTACAAATTATCCGTTAACTAAACCACAGCTTTACGCACAGGAGTGCCTGGTCAAGATGATCAGCTGCATCAAGGTTAAAAATTAAAAATAATAAGTAATAAATTCTTATGTTTAACAATACACTTTAAAATGACAACATTTAGTCAAACAGATTGACTGACCAAATATGCAGTTTCATAAATACCACATAGACCTTTTCATACGATCATATTTACACCCAAATGTGTGCAGATTTCTACGCACTTTTGATAAATGTGGTGCCACTGTACACTACTGTTCAAAAGTTTGGGGTCACTTAGAAATTTCCTTATTTTTGAAAGAAAAGCACTTTTTTTTCAGAGATAACTTTAAACTAATCAGAAATACACTCTATACATTGCTAATGTGGTAAATGACTATTCTAGCTGCAAATGTCTGGTTTTTGGTGCAATATCTACATAGGAGTATAGAGGCCCATTTCCAGCAACTATCACTCCAGTGTTCTAATGGTACAATGTGTTTGCTCATTGTGTCAGAAGGCTAATGGATGATTAGAAAACCCTTGTGCAATCATGTTAGGTCTGCAATGCTGTAATTGCTGCAAATGGAGGATTCTTTGACGAAAGCAAAGTTTGAAGGAAAAAATTATTATTTCAAATACAAATCATTATTTCTAACCTTGTCAGTGTCTTGACTATATTTTCTATTCATTTTACAACTCATGGTGGTAAATAAGTGTGACTTTTCATGGAAAACACAAAATGCTTGTCTGGGTGACCCCAAAATTTTGAACGGTAGTGTATACTTGACTGTTTTTTTCTGGTTTCTGTTTTTTGAAGCGGGTAGCTCTTTTCAGTGCCGAGATCTCTTTTCTCCATCTGATCGCTGTCAGCAGGAACCCTGTAAACGACAGCCCTCATTCTTTCCATAACAATAATCCAGTGCTAGCTTCCAATTAAGCCTTATTCTCCCAGAAACATTACTGACATGTGTTTTCTACAGCATAGCTTTATGTGTCTTCCTGCAGCTTTCACTCCAGTGAAGGCACACCCTGCTCATGACATGCATGGTGACGACAACTGCAAAACCTGAATTCCATCCATCCATCCACCCACCCCATCTTCTTCCGCTTAATCCTTTTCGCGTCGCGGGGGGGTGGGGGGTGGCTGGAACTTATCCCAGGATCTTTTGGGCGAGAGGCAGGGTACACCCTGGACAGATCGCCAGTCCATCGCAGGGCCAACACAGAAAGAGACAACCATTCACTCTCACATTCATACCTAAGGGCAATTTAGAATCCCCAGTTTTGATGCCAATTAACCTAACTTGCATGTTTTTTGGAATGTGGGAGGAAACCGGAGAAATCCCGGAGTAAACCCACGCAGACACGGGGAGAACATGCAAACTCCACACAGATCACTGTTGGTCGGGGGCTGGGATCGAACCCAGGATCCCCCAGCCAAGGGTGAGTTACTGTGCTGCCGCAGTGCTAACCACTCCACCAGCAAAACCTGAATTCATCTATATAATAAAATGCTTCACAGTTGAACATCAAAAGGAAAAAAGTAGAAGCCCAAATAACCCCTGAATTTGGGGTGGGGGTTGATACATCACAGTATCGCAGCACTTTGTGTTGGCAACACTGTCTGTGAATTGATACCAATATACTTTATTAAAAACCATTAATAAATCATATACAGTGCATCCGGAAAGTATTCACAGTGCTTCACTTTCTCCACATTTTGTTATGTTACAGCCTTATTCCAAAAGAGATTTAATTATTTTTTTCCTCAAAATTCTACACACCACCTCATAATGACAACGTGAAAAAAAGTTTTTTTGAATTTTTTTCAAATTTATTAAAAATAAAAAACTAAGAAATCACATGTACGTAAGTATTCACAGCCTTTGCTCAATACTTTGTTGATGCACCTTTGGCACCAATTACAGCCTCAAGTCTTTTTGAATATGATGCCACAAGCTTGCCACACCTATCTTTGAGCAGTGTGGCTCATTCCTCTTTGCAGCACCTCTCAAGCTCCATCAGGTTGGATGGGAAGCGTTGGTGCACAACCATTTTCAGATCTCTCCAGAGATGTTCAATTTGAAGTCTGGGCTCTGGCTGGGCCACTCAAGGACATTCACAGAGTTGTCCTGAAGCCACTCCTTTGATATCTTGACTGTGTGCTTAGGGTCGCTGTCCTGCAGAAAGATGAACCGTTGCCCCAGTCTGAGGTCAAGAGCGCTCTGGAGCAGGTTTTCTTCCAGGATGTCTCTGTGCATTGCTGCATTCATCTTTCCCTCTATCCTGACTAGTCTCCCAGTTCTTGCCACTGAAAAACATCCCCACAGTACAATGCTGCCACCACCATTGGCGTGGTTATGAGTGGTGCCTGGTTTCCTCCAAACACAACGCCTGGCATTCACACCAAAGAGTTCAATCTTTGTCTCATCAGACCAGAGACTTTTGTTTCTCATGGTCTGAGGGTCCTTCAGGTGCTTTTTGGGAAACTCCAGGTGGGTTGCCATGTGCTTTTTACTAAGGAATGGCTCCTGTCTGGCCACTCTACCATACAGGCCTGATTGGTGGATTGCTACAGAGATGGTTGTCCTTCTGGAAGGTTCTCTCTCCACAAAGGAACACTGGAGCTCTGACAGAGTGACCATTGGGTTGTTTGTCACCTCCATGACTACGGCCCTTCTTCCCCGATCGCTCAGTTTAGATAACCGGCCAGCTCTAGGAAGAGTCCTGGTGGTTCCGAACTTCTTCCATTTACGGATGATGGAGGCCACTGTGCTCATTAAGACATTCAAAGCAGCAGAAATGTTTCTGTACCCTTCCCCAGATTTGTGCCTCGAGACAATCCTGTTTCAGAGGTCTACAGACAATTCCTTTGACTTCATGCTTGGTTTGTGCTCTGACATGCACTGTCAACTGTGCGACCTTATATAGACAGGTGTGTACCTTTCCAAATCATGTCCAATCAGCTGAATTTACTACAGGTGGACTCCAATGAAGCTGTAGAAACATCTCATGGATGGTCAGTGGAAACAGGATGCACCTGAGCTCAATTTTGAGCTTCATGGCAAAGGCTGTGAATACTTATGTGCATGCAATTTCTTAGTTTTTTACTTTTTTTTTTTCAATTATATTTTTATTGGTGATCTTGGTCAGATTGTTTACATTGAGAGCAGTACTTTATTACAAAGGAAAGATAAATAAAAAAAAATAATACACAAGAAAATGCCCTCGATTAATCTTCCCATAAGTTTTTTTTTTTTTTTTCAGTATAAAAAATAACATATAAACAAATAAACTGAACAGTGGACAAGTGGTATTAAATTTTTTCGCTTTCGCTCTTTTCTTCCCTTCAATGGGATAGATTACTTAAAGTCTCTCCTTTGATTTCCTGTATATTGGGTCCATTTAAGCCAGTATTTATCAAATTTATCTCTTTGTAGTCGTAAAGACATGGTAATCCTTTCCATCATAAATATCTGGTATACCATATCATGTAAATCCTGAATTTTTGGTATGTCTGTTTGGAGCCATTTTCTCGTTAAGACTTTCTTTGCTGACAATAGTACAATTCTCATTAAATATTTATCTGCAAATGAGGCTATGTTAGGAATTTCCAAACCTAAGAACATGTACAGGAAGTCAAAGGGGACATGGGTAGAGAAAACCTTTTCCAGGCACTTATGTGTGTCTTTCCAAAATGGGGTAACTTTTGGGCAGGCCCAGAATACATGATAATGATTAGCCTCTTCATTTCCACATAGTCTCCAACAACCGGTACCTAGATTTTGGTGGTTTTTTTGGACTGGGGTGATAAAGAAACGAATTAAATTTTTCCATCCAAATTCCCTCCAAATAGTTGAATAAGTAGTTTTCCATTGCACTGTACATAATGATTCCCAGTCACTATCATCTATTGCTGATCCTATTTCTTTTTCCCATTTCTTCTTAATATATAGGGTATTGGTGGATTTGTTTGCTTGAAGTCCCTGATAAAATCTTGCTATAATTTTCTGAACAGTAGTAGTGCTAAAGGCCATTTGAAATATCCATCCATCCATCCATCTTCTACCGCTTTTCCGGAGGTCCGGGTCGCGGAGGCAGCAGTTCAAGCAGAGAAGCCCAGACTTCCCTCTCCCCAGCCACCTGCTCCAGCTCTTCAGAGGGGATACCAAGGCGTTCCCAGACTAGCTGGGAGACATAGTCTCTCCACCGAGTCCTAGGTCTGCCCCGGGGTCTCCTCCCAGTGGGACGTGCCTGAAACACCTCAAGTGGGAGGCGTCCAGGAGGCATCCTAATCAGATGCCCATACCACCTCAACTGACTCCTTTCAATGTGGAGGAGCAGCGGTTCTACTCTGAGCCTCTCCCGGATGACTGAGCTCCTCACCCTATCTCTGAGGGTGAGTCCAGCAATCCTACGGAGAAAGCTCATTTCAGCCGCTTGTATCCGCGATCTCGTTCTTTCGGTCATTACCCAAAGCTCGTGACCATAGGTGAGAGTAGGAACGTAGATTGACTGGTAAATCGACAGCTTTGCCTTAGAACTAAGCTCCCTCTTCACCACAACAGACCGGTACAACGTCCGCATCACTGCAGATGCTGCTCCAATCCGTCTGTCGATCTCTCGCTCCATTTTCCCCTCACTCGTGAACAAGACCCCAAGATACTTAAACTCCTCCACTTGGGGCAGGAGCCTGTCCCCAACCCGGAGAGGACAATCCACCTTTTTCCGGCTGAGGACCATGGACTCGGACTTGGAGGTGCTGATTCTCATCCCAGCCGCTTCACACTCAGCGGCAAACCGTCCCAGCAAGAGCTGTAGGTCATTGCTGGATGAAGCCAACAGGACAACATCATCTGCAAACAACAGAGATGAGATCCTGTGGTCACCAAGCATGACACCCTCCATTCCCTGGCTGCGCCTAGAAATCCATTTGAAATATATTTAGAATTTTATTATCCTCCTTATCAGTCTTGGTCCTTATAATTTCATTATATCTATGTCCCAACTGTAGGTATCTAAAAAAGTCTTGGTTATTTAGCCCCTTTTTTGATTTAAGGGTTTGGAAGTCTGCTAGCTCCCCCTTGTGGTTAAATGTGAAGTATGAAGTGAGTCCCATTGACGTCCATTTTTGAAATCTTGTGTCATTACGGTTTGGCAAAAATTCTGTGTCGTAAGCGCACCATCTTAACATCATTTCAGTCTTGGTTAGTTTGTTCTCTCTACTTACGTCATTCCAAATCTTAAAAGTGAATTTTAGCCAGGGATTATCCGGGTCTTTCAAATGTGATTGCAATTTCCTGTCTGCTATCATTGCTTGTATAGGAGGGCCCTTAGTGGCTTTTTCCTCTATATCTTTCCACCTAGATTTGAACATTGGATCACATAAGCAAACCAATGGTCTTAATTGTGCAGAGTAGTAGTAGTCCCTCATACATGGCAAAGATAAGCCACCTCTGTCCTTTGGCAGTTGTAATGTACTGTATCTTATTCGAGGTTTTTTCCCAAGCCATATATAGCGGGAAATCAACTTGTCCCATTCTACAAATTGTTGTTTTGACACTTCAATTGGGAGAGTTTGGAAAAGGTAAAGTAATCGGGGTAAAATGTTTATTTTTATTGATTCTATTCTATTAATTAGTCCTAAAGTTGGTATTAGACTCCATTTTCTTAAATCCGATTTTATTTTGGAATTTAATGGGCCATAATTCTTTTCAAACAACTTTCCAGTGTCTCTACTTAATATCACGCCAAGATATTTCATGGAGTCTTTGTCCCATTTAAAATCGTATTTATTTTTTAACTCCATTAAGGGTTGATAATTTAAGGTCATAATTTGTGTTTTTTCAATATTTAATTTGTAACCTGAAAGTGATCCAAAATGCTCTAATATCTCCATCAATCTAGGTAGAGATTTATTTGGTTGACCTAAATAAATTAGGACATCATCTGCAAAAAGTGATATCTTCTGAGTGTCCCCATGTATATCAATTCCCTCAATTAAATTATCTTGTCTAATGTATTGACTAAGCGGTTCAATAAATAAAGTGAATAAAATTGGTGAAAGGGGGCAGCCCTGGCGACATGATCTTTCAAGTGAGACTGGTTTTGAAAGACTACCATTTATTTTTATTTTGGCTGTTGGTTTGTGGTAAATTGCCTGGATGGCCTTAATGATTATATGGTGAAATACAAATTTATTCAAAACTTTGTAAAGAAATGCCCATCTCACTGAGTCAAATGCTTTTTAGTTTTTTACTTTTAATAAATTTGCAAAAATTTAAAAAAAAAAACAAAAAAACTTTTTTTTATGTCATCATTATGGGGTATTGTGTGTAGAATTTTGAGGAAAAGTGAATTTAATCCCTTTTGGAATAAGGCTGTAACATAAAATGTGGAGAAAGTGAAGCGCTGTGAATACTTTCCAGATGCACTGTAAATACAAACTCAACTATTTAGGTACCAGAGTAATAAAAACCAACGGACTTTTCAGTTCTAAACACTGAATGTCTGGTTAGGTCAGCACAGCAAAGGAGTGACCGGTGAAATCTAGCTGGGAATTGAACAAGACAAAGATCGGCATGGAAATCACAATATATGATATCACAATACTCAGTGTATCAAAAGATCATGATAATACTGCATTGCGTTACAAGCATCATGATGGCATCGTAGTGTGAGGCCTCTGGTGATTCCCACCCCTACCCTGACATGTACAGAAAACACGATGAAGGAGAAGAAGAAGATCAAAATACAGAAAACATGTACAGAAAATGGCAATCCCTGACTAATCATATTTACATGCAACTTTCTGAAAAAAGTACAAAGTCAGAACTGGCAACTACACCTGAGCCCTGCCCTCTATGAAAACAGTCCACACACAGACAGGTTGATGGGCGCAGCAGCAACTCAACATAGTTTCCGTTTAGCTCAGCAGATGTGAAAAGAAGTTACACTGGAAGAGGCCCAGATTTTATAAAACACACACAGGGAGGAGATGCAGTTCAGGGTCAGGTGGCTTTCTGTGTGGCTCCATCATAAATTCTATCTGTGTATGTGACCATCATCACCTTCTGGTGATCCCCCTCCAAAAAAAAAAAAAAAAAGAGAAAAATTTAAAAAAAACAAAACTATATAAATTTAAACTTTAAAAATGCAATGTGAGCTGTATCTTAAAGCAACACATTACTTTTTTGCTCCATAGCCTGATTGGCTCTGCTTGGCTTCGACATAAACCGATGAAGTTCACTGGTGTGTCACGCAAAGGAAGTGAGAGAGTTTAATTTGCTCAGTTTAAATATATTCAAATCCACAGACAAATGAGTCCAGCTTTGAGCTTCAGCCACTCCCTGATTATACCAGAGACATACAAAACAGGAGGCAAATAGAAAACGTAAGAGGCTCTAAAAGGACCACAGAGCATCAGTCATGACGTTGACGGAACACACGTTCTCGAAGATAAACTGCTCTGACATCATTTGGATGTTGAGTCAAATCAGGCCATGAGGAAAGCTGCTTCAACACACAGTTAAAGCACTCACAACAATAACTTCATGAGTTGGTTTTTAATTTTCTAGGTTTTTATTGTTCAAACTATTTATTGATCTGATGTAATTTTATTGTGGAATATGATTGATTAATATAACTATTTTTACTGTTATTTTTTTTGTTAATTTTTGTATATCAACATTGCTGATTGTGTGTCATTTTAAACTGTGACAGAAGGTGAATGCAGCATTATGTAACACTGTCATCCAAGACAAATTTCCCATGAGGGACAACAAAGTTTATTCTGATTCTGATAAGCAATCTGTGCAGCAGTGGAACACACTGTTCTTTATGTTAGTCAGAATATTTGAAATAAAGAGAGCCTTATTATAAAAAAAACAAAAAAAAAACAGTGCCAACACACAGTCCCTACCTTTCACATGCACAGCTTTTGCCCATAACCAGAGGCCCCAGGAGACGTAAAACAGCCTTTGAAAAACACTCAAATTTCTCAGAAAAAAGCTCCTATATAAAGCCAAAAATTACAAACTTACAAGGAAAACTCAAATTTACAAGAATTGAGAATAAAATGACAGTAAATTTACAAAAAGTTGCACATTTAGGTTGAAAACTTCAAAAATAACAATAAAACAATGCTAATTTATGACAAATGTAAGAAACAAGGTCACATGTTTACAAGAAAAGCTAAAAAATTGAAAGCTAAAAATAGCACATGTATTGGGAAAAAGTACTCCATTTATTAAAAAAAAAAAACTTAAATTGATAAGAAAAATAAAAAAAGAGAAAAACATTATGTTGACAGGCCAGTTTTACTCATAATTCTTGGGTTTTACTAACTTTTAAGGCTTCAGTGTATTTTGTGGCTCCATGCAGGTTTTTTGGGACCAAACTTTTCTCAAAATGGTTCTTTCCACAGTAGAGGGTGCCGACCGTTTCACTAACATGATGAATGGCAACGGATACGGTATTTTGTCATGCAGGTTTTCAGAGCAATTTTCCCACTTTCAGAAATAGCAACAGCAATTCCATTTGGAGTCACCATGGACGGGGTGTAACCCACTGGAAAAAAAGTCATTATGCAGTCCGGATTCCCCACCACGCTGCTCTCTGAGCTTCACTACCCTCTGCAGCAGGGCAGAGCCACAGTTTGAGGCACTGCAGCACCGGGAGCTTTGGCTGATGGTTTTGTTTCCAGCTCTGCAAAAAGCACCATGCCCGTCCCCGCCAACTGAAACCATACCAGCATGGGGTGGGAAAACCTGCAATAAATACGCAAGTGTCTGGACGAAAAAGGACTGCAAAGTGGGTTGAGCAGAGTCCTCTCAGGGAAATAAAGCAGCCTAAGGCTAGTAGTGCAGTCTATTGGCGGCACTTTCCTGGCCACTGTCCAATCAGGGGCTCAAATCCCACATGGGATGCAATTGAGAATCAAGAAGGAAAAGAAATAAGATGAGAGCTACTGCCATTTTGGTCAGCTAGGTCATACTTACAAAGGAGACACAGGCAGCTAGCAGCAGGATCCGGATCAGGAGGTCTTCGAACTGTTCCACCACCAACTCCCATAGTGACTTCCCTACAATAGACAAATAGATGTTAAACACTTTCATGTGCCCAAACTCAATTTAAAGATGGAGTATGTCATTGTCAAATAGGGTGATGCTATATATGAATATTTAAAGGTTAAAATTTGGATATTCAACCATTTGCTCATAACAAGCCAGGAGTGAGCTGGATGTAAATCATGATAGCAGACCAAAATTGTGTTTACCAGTGATGTCTTAATGGCCTTGTTTACATGCACACAAATAAATTCATTATATCTAGATTTCTGGAGTTATCTGACTTTTCAAGTAGTTATGTAAACTGAATAATCCAATAAAAGCCATTATCAGGTTATGAGAAATCACATTAACTCCAGTAGTTTACTGCCCAATCATCTGTTTATTCAGTGCATGTAAGCACATCAAATCTGATTATTACCATTATCTGTTTATTCCCGTTATAGATAATAGATAGATAACAGATAGATGATAGATAGATGTACTTTATTGATCCCAAACTGGGAAATTACAGTGTAACAGCAGCATGACACAGTAGATGACCAAAATGACAGAAACACACACAGCATAATAGAAAAAGGAATTACCCAGGGAAAGTAAAACTGCCTAGATAACTTTATATTATATATATATACAGTATATATATATATATATATATATATATATATATATATATATATGTATATCGCAGACCACCACTAAGATGAATAAATGATGACTTTTATAGATAGACACATGGCTCGTACTAGCTGTACAATGCAGGATTATCGGGCGCAGGGTGAAATGTGAGGTACCAATTAGACTGTAAGGTGCAGTGTGGCAGCTGTATTATGACCAAGATTCAACATCAGTGTGAGTTTACTGTACAGTGACAGCACACTGGCATGTGGCAGGAAAGATTTCCTGTACCTGACCATTGGGCAGCGGAGCTGTAGTAGTCTACTGGAGAAAGTGCTCCGCTGTCTGTCCAGTGTGTGGTGGACGGGGTGATTGGGATTGTCCATGATGGATAACAGTTTGTTCACTGTCCTCCTCTCCACCACATTCTCAAAAGTCTCCAGCCTGAGACCAATTACAGAGCCAGCCTTCTTGACAATCTTGTCAAGTTTGTTGGTGTCGCTGGCTCCGATACTGCTACCTCAACAAACAGCAGCAAAGAAGATGGCGCTGGCAACAACGGCCTGGTAGAAAAGCTCCAACATCTTGTTGCACACATTGAAAGATCTCAGCTTCCTCAGAAAATAGAGTCTGCTCATCCCCTTCTTGTACACAGCATCAGTGTTAGATTTCCAGTCCGTTACTGATCACGACACCCAGGTATTTGTAGCCCTCCACTACCCCCACATCCTCCCCCCTAATCCACAATGGCTGTGAAGGCATCCTCTTCTTCCTGAAGTCAATCACCATCTCTCTGGTCTTGCTGATGTTCACTCTCAGGTGATTCAGCTCGGTCCACTCCACAAATCTGTCTACCAGTGCCCTGTACTCCCCCTCCTCTCCTCCTCTTATACACCCAACAACAGCCGAGTCATCAGAGAATTTCTGCAGGTGGCATGACTCTGTGTTGTACTTCAAGTCATTGGTGTATAAGGCGAAGAGAAAAGGAGAGCACAGTTCCCTGTGGAGCTCCCGTATCACTAACCATCACATCAGACAACACACTGCCCAGCTGGACAAACTGTGGCCTGCCTGTCAGGTAGTCAGTAATCCAGGAGATCACAAAGCTGTCGACCCCACCACACGCAGCTTCTCACCCAGCAACAGTGGCTAGGTGGGGTTAAAGGCACTGGAGAAATCAAAGAATGTGATTCTCACAGTGTCTCCTTCTCCATCCAGGTGCAAATGGGCTCATTGCAGCAGGTAGATGACAGCGTCTTCAACTTCTAAATGGGGCCGATATGCAAACTGCAGGGGGTCCAGCTACATCTTCACCTACAGCCTCAGGTGGGCTAAGACATGTCTCTCCAGGACCTTCATCACATGAGTTGTGAGGGCAACTGGTCGTTGCCTGCACTTGTTTAGTTCACTGACATCAGATCCGAACAAAAGGTCAGAATCTGCCAGATTTTTCACTACAGCTAGAGTTCCTGATGCAACAAATAAATGCTGCTATATTTTGCACCTATTTTGACATATATAAATGCATTTTTAATATATGGTAGCTTTTTAAAATTTAATGCAGATTTATCTATTATTTTTTATACATATTTATCAAAATGTATTGTTTTCATTGCACAGTCAGTGGGTTGAAGTCATTTTGAATTTCACTGTAGTTTTACTGCCACGTGAGAATAAAGCATTTTTCATCTCTGATCCTTTTTAATTGAAAAGATGTAAACACAGTCTCTGCAGACTAATGAAAAAATTACAAATGTACCAGCAAAGATTAGGGCTGGGAGATACACCGAATATCCATCACCTGCGATACATAAAATGCCTATATCGTGCATATTGAGTATAATTTGGCACACTGCTATTTGACACATTACTATGAACCAGGACTTAACTACATGCAGCGTCTCTCTCTCTCTCTCTCCAGCTGCTGCTGTTGAGGAGAAACAGCGGCTCAGCGCCGCTGCTCGACCCCCCCCCCCTTCTCTTTGCAAGTGAAATTTCAAAATAAGAGCTCCTATCCAGTCTTGCAAAACTTCAAAATAAGTGACTGGCCAAATTAAGAACTGGTGGAACACAGACGCCTAAAACACAAAAATAAGTGACAAATTACACTTACACTACTCACAAAAAGTTAGCGATATTTGGCATTCAGATGAAATTTATGGAAAATGTAAAATGTTCACGCTACAGTGGTATTACATCATGAAAATAGGGCATTTAAGTAGAAACATGCAATGGTGATTTCCTCATCTCAAACAATTTTCTGAAACAAAAGCCAACAACAGTGGTGGGTATACCACAACAAAAAATGTCAATGTCTCAATAACTTGTCATGTGCTCTTGAGCATCAATTACAGTTTGGCAACAAGGTCTCATGCTGTTCACAAGTCAACTTATTGTCTGCTGAGGCATGGCATTCCACTCTTCTTGAAGGGCGGCCCTCAGGTCATTGAGGTTGTGGGGTGCAGGGTTATGAGCCTCTACACAGCGACTCAGCTGATCCCATAGGTTTTCTATGGGATTCAGGTCTGGAGAAAGTGCAGGCCACTCCATTTGAGGTACCCCAGCCTCCAGCAGCCATTCCCTAATGATGCGACCTCGAGGAACTGGAGCAGTGTTGTCCATGAAGATGAAATTAGACCCGTGTTGTTCCTCCGGTGGCACAATGACTGGATTAATGATGTTATTAAGGTAGTATTGGCTTGTCACTCTACCATTCACAAGGCGTAGGACAGTTCTGTATCGGCTAGACACAACTGCCCAGACTGTAACACCCCACCACCAAAGGCTCATCGAGTGACAATAGTGGCTGATGCATAGCACTCTTCTTGGCATCTCCAACATCGTTGGTGGCCATCATTTCTACTCAACGTAAATCGACTTTCATCAGAGAACAGCACTGAGGCCCACTGGTCCCTTGTCCAGCGTAAATGCTCCCTGGCCCATGCAAGACGATGACACCTGTGCCTATTAATGAATGACCTTGCAGGTCATCTAGCACACAGACCATGCACATATAAATGGTTTCAAATGGTCTGATATGACACTTGAGTGTCTCTTACCTCCTTTAAATGTGCCTGGAGTTGATTGGCATTCATCATTCGGTTCCACAGGGCACTGTTCACAATGAAGGGATCATCAGCGTGGGAGGTGGCCAAGGGATGTCCACTTCTATGCCTTTTCCGTGACTCTTCCAGTCTCTCTGTTGCAACATGCTGATGACACTCTGACATTCTAAGCTCAGTGGCCACTTCCCTTTGAGATCATCCTATTTGAAGCCTCGCCATGGCGAGGTACTGTTGATCAACTAGGTGTCGTCTTGGTCTCATAATGTCAAAATACGAACAGCATGATGAAGAGGACTGTTTAAATACCAATTCTAATTGAACCAGCAAATTTGTTGGTCGATTCATGGACAACACACACAACACCTGCTGTGAATTTTGCCCTTAAGCACCTTGTTAGAGAACAGCAAGTTATGCAAAAAGTACTGAAACACTGAACAGTTGGACATGTGCATTCAAAAGGTTAGAGAAGGTCAAATTAAGTTCACCTGTAAAGGTTAGAGTGCATTTTAGGTGCATCCTGAAATTTCACCCAAAAGCCGAATATCCCTAGCTTTTTGTGAGTAGTGTATACTTCTGTCACTTATGAGACTGCCAAGTATTAACTATGCGTGGTAAACAGATCTTTTTACCTTTGTGGATAAACTTGATTACTAATAACGTGAATTTTGTTAGGTGAGGAAAAAGGACAGTTACATATTGTTGTGAAGATCTGTCTCTGAGGTGAGCTTTCACTTCATTTTATTATACAGCTACTTCAAAAGTGAAATAAGATTGTCCTTCTAGTGTGTGCATATACAGTATATACTGTATGCATGTACAGTGGTGCTTGAAAGTTTGTGAACCCTTTAGAATTGTTTTACATTTCTGTATAAATATGACCCAAAACATCAGATTTTTACACAAGTCCTAAACGTAGATAAAGACAATCCAGAATAAATGAGACAAAAATATTTTACTTTGTCATTTATTTACTGACAAAAATGAACCAATATTACACATCTGCGAGTGGCAAAAGTTTGTGAACCTCTAGGATTAGCAGGTAATTTGAAGGTGAAATTAGAATCAGGTGACAATCAGGTGTGAGTGGGAACCTCGTTTTATTTAAAAAGCTATCAAAATGTCAACACATGTTTCTGGAAGTGTATCATGGCACAAACAAAGGAGATTTCTGAGGACCGCAGAAAATGAGGCTGGAAAAGGTTACAAAACCATCTCTACAGAGTTTGGACTCCACCAATCCACAGTAAGACAGACTGTGTACAAATGGAGGAAATTTAAGACCATTGTTGACCCAGGAATGGTCGATCAACTAAGATCACTCCAAGAGCAAGGTGTTTAACAGTCGGTGAGGTCACAAAGGACCCCAGGGTAACTTCTAAGCAAGTGAAGGCCTCTCTTGCATTGTCTAATGTTGGTTAATGTTCATGAGTCCACCATCAGGAGAACCCTGGTGTGTATGGCAGGGTTGAAAAAGAACACTACTGCTCAACTGCAGTTTGCTAAAGATCACGTGGACAAGCCAGAAGGCTATTGGAAAAAGGTCTTGTGGATGGCTGAGACCAACATAGAACTTTTTGGTTTCAATGAGAAGCGTTATGTTTGGAGAAAGGAAGACAATGAATTCCAGCATAAGAACCTTATTCCATCTGTGAAACGTGGTTGTGTTAGTATCATGGTTTGGGTCTGTTTTGCTGCATCTGATCCAGGACTGCTTGCAATCATTGATGGAATAATGGATTCTGAATTATACCAGCAAACACTCAAGGAAAATGTTGGGACATCTGTCCATGAACTGAATCTCAAGAGAAAGTGGGTCATGCAGCAAGACCCCAATCCTAAGCACACAAGTTGTTCTACCAAAGAATGGTTAAAGAAGAATAAAGTTGATGTTTTGGAATGGCCAAGTCAAGGTTGTGGAAGGACCTGAAGTGAGCAGTTCATGCGAGGAATCCCACCAACATCCCAGAGTTGAAGCTGTTCTGTATGGAGGAATGGGCTAAAATTCCTCCAAGCCGATGTGCAGGGACTTATCAACAGTTACCAGAAACGTTTAGTTGCAGTTATTGCTGCAAAAGGGGGTCACACCAGATACTGAAATCAAAGGTTCACAAATTTTTGCCACTCACAGATATGTAATATTGGGTCATTTTCCTCAAATAAAGTAAAACATTGTTGTCTCATTTATTTAACTGGGTTCTCTTTATATACTTTTAGGACTTGGGTGAAAATCTGATGGCATATTAGGTCATATTTATGCAGAAATGTAGAAAATTCTAAAGGGCTCAAACTTTCAAGCACCTTGGGGGCAGCTGTGGTGCAGGTGTAGTGTGGCCGACTACTGATTGGAGGGCCACTGGTTCGATTCCCGCGCTGTCTGCAGTCTGCATGCCGAAGTGTCCTTGAGCAAGACACTGAATCCTCAGTTGCTCCGGTGGGTCAAGCCAGCGCCGGTGCATGGCAGCTCCACCGCCATCAGTGTGTGAATGGGTGGATAGCAGGATCTGTAAAGTGCTTTGGTCATCCAGAGATGAGTGCAAAAGCGCTATACAAGTGAATGCCATTTACATGTGTGTGTGGTATATGCATTGAACATGATTTTTTTTTCTCATAAGCATGTAAGTAAAACAAAATTTTAAATGACATTCAGTACATCAAATACATATTGCGATATATAATGTGTATCGGAATACAGAGGAATCTTATTGCAATAATTTTTTTGTTTGCTATATTGACCAGCCCTTGCAAACACAGTAAATGTAGGTACTTCTTATTTCATTTTACAAAATAATAAAGAAATTAATACACAACTGTGACAGTGTGAAAGTCTGGGCACACTTAATTAAAAACAACTATTAACAAAAAAAATAAAAATACTGAAAATGCTATTTGTCAGTGGTACCCAAAATGTACTGAATGCCAAATTTATAATTGGTAGGAAAATGATATATGTTACTACTCAATTTGTTGAAGTTTCCAAAAGTTTTTGACCTGATATATATATATATAAAAATCTCTCCAATTTGGAGGCTCTTAAGCTACCAGAAAATACTATTCAACAAAGAAGTTTTCTCTTGAAGTGGAGTCACCTGGGGGTGGGGCGAGGTCCTTCTTTCCAGAATGCAATAAAACTTTGAGTCCTTTACCCTCCAGTAAACGGCTCAAAGTTTGTCTGCATTCTTAATGCTGGAAAGCGGGTGTGTGACATATTGACATTTCTAATGATGATAAGCTATAAAGAGAGCCGTTTGCTGTATTTGCAGAAGAGCAGCAGTGTGTGTCATGGGTGGACAGCTGCTTCACTGTATACTGCCCCAGTTCACCCATGAGTCTAAAGAAGAAAAGACTCAGGCAAGGAGACACCTCATCAGGTACCAAAGACAGAAGGAACACAGCCCATTGAAACAGAATCAACATTTACCTTCTTCAGCTGGGAGCTCTGGAGATGCAATGTCATACAGCAGGAAGACATTTGGGCAAGGCCAGACAGAGGGAAAGGGGGAGGGGTGGAGGAGAAAGAAAAAGAGCAGTTAATACATTTGATTATGCATCATGAAACAGAGGCATACGGTATTCGGTTTTTACGTCTGTTTGTGGCTGTGTGCATCTGTCCGTCTATCCAGCTCGCCCGGTCAAAATTAAGTGGAACTAAAGGCCTGTATCATTCTATCACCATATTTTCTTGACTTTTAATTTGCCAGAATTTCGAAATAATGCTTTGTTTTTGAAATAAACACAAAAATAGCCCACCTTTACCGTCAATGGAACGGTACTGCGCATGCGCCCGGAAACTCCCGCCAGAGGAAAGTACTGAGCAATCCACCAATACTAGATGAACAAAGGTCCGTCATTTTGCCCGTCTGTTTTCTTCCTCTGCCACTAAACAGCAAAAGCTCCTGTTTGTCCTGATTATCATTGTATTCACGTACCTCCACCGCTTCTGCCATTTAAAACGTCTGCCACCGTGCTCTTCTTTGTGTTAGGATTGCAACTGTTCAACACAGGTTGGTGGCTCTTGGCTGCCACTGACAGTATGGGCATGTGAACTGCAGATTATTTTCACTGTGCATGCGTGTATTCCAAAACTACTGGATGGATTTGGATGAAATTTTTACCAGAGGTGGTCCTTGGTCTAGAGAGGTACAGATAACATTTTGGTGATGATCCAAGAACTGATACTTCTGCCAAGGCTCTGGCACCCAGGCATCCGCATCTTGGTGCTTTCATTAACTCAGTGCGACTTTGAGATGTGTGGGATTTACTGTGCTGAACTGTTCTGCTTGGTTATGGTGATTAAATGCTCATAATAATAATGGATTAGATTTATATGGCGCTTTACATGTCAAGTGACATCTCAAAGCGCTTACAGTGAGTCCATTATTCATTCACTCCAGACGGACATTGATAGTGGTAAGCTACTACTGTTGCCACAGCTGCCCTGGGGCAGACTGACAGAAATGTGGCTGCCAATCCACGCCAACAGCCTCTCCGACCACTACCGAACATTTATACACATTCATACCCGGTGTCATGGACACTGAAGGTAAGGTGGGTAAAGTGTCTTGCCCATGGACACAACGGCAGGATGGCTGGGGAGAGTGGGATTCGAACCACCAACCCTCTGGTTATCTGGATGACCTGCTCTACCTCCAGAATCAGAATCAGAATCAGAATCAGGTTTATTGCCATTGTTCATGTAGTACACAAACTAGGAATTTGTCTCGGTGCAATGCTGCAACATTGGAGCATCTGGAGCAT
This sequence comes from Pholidichthys leucotaenia, assembly GCA_020510985.1. Classification (NCBI taxonomy): domain Eukaryota; kingdom Metazoa; phylum Chordata; class Actinopteri; order Cichliformes; family Pholidichthyidae; genus Pholidichthys; species Pholidichthys leucotaenia. The sequence goes on from CM035839.1 coordinate 208,932,622, forward strand.
TGCAACATGCTCCAGAGCCACTGCCACCCGTCATGGCTCTGCAGGAGGCCAGCGAGGCCTACCTGGTGGGTCGCTTCGAGGACACCAACCTGTGCGCCATCCACGCCAAGAGGGTCACCATCATGCCCAAAGACATCCAGCTGGCCCGCCGCATCCACGGAGAGAGAGCTTAGACTTTCTGCTGCATATCCACCAACCACAATGCTCCGCACTGTGTGTCTATATATATATATATATATATATATATATATATATATTAATATGTATACTAGCTGCTCTTGTTTTTCTTGTCTTCTGATTGTTGCTCTGAGTGTTGCTATCCCTGTGCTGTTGCAATCCTGGAATTTCCCCATTGTGGGACTAATAAAGGCTTATCTTATTTCCCTCCTCCGTTCCGTTTTTGCTGAGGACCAAGCTGGACGGCAGGAAGTTCCTTTTTTTTTTTTTTTTTTTTAATATATATATATATATATATATATATATATATATATATATATACGGTCTTTGGCATGACTCTGCCGGGACTTGAACCCTGACCTCCCGGTTGTGGGGCAGATGCTGAACCTCAAGACCACCACTCCGGTTAAATGCTCAGTGCAGGGAGGTGGCCGCTGCTGATCCAAGCTGAGGATTCATATGTCAAGTCATTAATTCACCAACCAAGTGCCAATTTAAGCTGCAATATCAAAGCATCATTATGAAACCTTTGATTCCAGTACAATCAGTGGAAAATGCTTCAAGTCATTTATAATGTACATTTAAATAAAATCTCTAAACCATTTTTGTATTTTTTTTTTTGTATACTTTATTAATCCCAGAGGGAAATTCAGGACATCCACCTGGCTGGATGAAGCAGCCATTGCATCCCAGTAAATCTAAGTGTTTAAACTTTCCTTAAAAGTTTTAACCAGTACTTCTAATTAATAGCTTCCCATCTGTTAACTTTTAATCAAAGGCATTCATTCTGCTGATTTCTGGATATACTCAATCTAAAATTAAAAATTATTTTAAATTAGGGCTGCAGCTATCGATTAATCGGATAAGTTTTATGTGTCTTTTTCTTTTAATTTAAGACCTTTTGATCAAAATCTTGCTGTTTATGTATTAAACAAACTTGCACTGACCAGTCTGTGCTGAACCTTCTTCCCTAAAGAGCGTGTGTGTGTGTGTGTGTGTGTGTGTGTGTGTGTGTGTGTGTGTGTGTGTGTGTGTGTGTGTACCACTTTTTAGGGAAGAAGGATCAGCACAGATTCGATGGTGTTTTCAGTCCACTGGATGGTGCAAAGCAAGCACCCAGTCAAGTGAAGTCATAGCTTGTCTCGGAGACTTGCAGCCAGCTTTGAAAGTTAGGTAGCAGTTAGCTTGATGTCGGGCCTTTTTGGGATTTTGTAACAAAGATGGAAGGAAAGACCTTTAAATAATTTAAAAATATTAGACTTACCATTAAAAAGCAATTGAAACTCAATGGAAATCCTCGTTAAACAAAAAAAGTTTTCAGTTACTTCTGTAGTGGAATTGGTACCAGGTGGACTCTGACTCAGTGACCCACATCAACAATGAGACCCAAGGAACTTTTACTGTCCTTCTGTTAACCAACTCCCAACTTTTTCTTCATAGCCTTTTAAACGAGGAACAAATGCTCATTGTTATTCTCTTCTCCCAACACCCAAACACTGGCACAGGACAAGTGGAAATAAGAACTCAAAGTCACATGAACTGAGTCACTGATTGTCAGAATTCTAATCTTCATGACTGGACTTCTATTATATCTCACACATATCTGCCTCTTGTAAATATCTGTATGCTGTATGATCAATTTATTTTAGTGAAGCTAGATAATTAACCAAGTAGAATCACTTAGTTGTAGACAAAGTTGCCTTAGGACTAATTATAATGTTAATATGATGTGGTCACTGTCTTTTGTTCTCTCCCAGCCAAATCCTAACTCACTGAAACACACCTTTCCCCCCTTCTCTCTTTCATTGTTGGTAACCATAGTAACAAAGCCGGCCTCTGTGCAGTCACTCACTGATTCATGGAGAGATTCCAAGCTCCTCCCTTCCAGCTTGTGGAGAAGAAAGAGTTAACCAGACCCACAGAAGCTCAGTCTCTTCCATTTCCAGCCTCCATGTGTCAACACCTTTTCTCTTTTTGCTCTTCTGTTTCTCTTCTTTTAAGTTTTCTGCCCAGGTGATTGTCTTGCATTTTCTAGTTACTGCTTTGTAGATTTTTGTAGCTCAAGTTTTTCCTGTAGAGTTCATCTTTGTTAGATCCAGGGATTAAAGCTCCAGGAATTTTTTTTTCCTTTTTTTAGAACTTACCTAGTTTAGTCACCGATCAGTGTGATACTGTGCATACCAACGTTGTATCCAGACCAGCTGTCCTTATCCAGCATATCGGTGGGTCGAGACACAGGGCCAGGTCTCCCCACTGTCCCTGAAGCAAGCCAACCAGTGCGCAAGCTGGGCTTGAGTGACCAAGGAGCAAGCCCATACAGATTTTGTGGCCCCCAAATCCCAACGAGGCTTCGAAAAGGATCACTTTCCCTCGGCCTGGAACGACCTTTACCTGGGCTTCGTATCCACACTAGACGCTCCCCTATTTAGGGGAGGACTCCCCTTTTTAGTAGGACTCAATGCTACACTTTTTAAGAGTCCAGAGTCAGACAAATGATGGAGTGGGAGTCTATTCCAAACAGCATCATCCACCACCCTCCCTGTGTGCAGAGATGTGTCTCCACAGAAAATGAAGCCCAGAGAATACTTTATTAAATGAAAGAGATGTCAGTTTTAATTTGGGATATAATTTAAGGTTGAATAAGGTGAAAAAAATTTGAAATATATGGGATCGTGATACTCTATTACCGCCATATCATGATTACCATTGAATCGTGATAGGATTGAATCGTGACTCGATCGGATTCCCCCCCCCCCCCCCAATGGTCAGGAAGATGACGAAAGTAGACGGAGTATTTGGAGTCTAGCTGTATGGCAAAGAGAGAGGTAGAAAAGGAAAAGGTATAGAGTAGGGGTCGGCAACCTGTGGCCCTTCAACCCCCATGCTGTGGCTCCCTGCAGTTGTATCTCAAAACACATGGAAATTAATGAAGTTCATTTTAATTATTTTATTTTTCAAATTATTGTTTATTAGGTACATTTCTCAAAGGAAACACATACTTTCATGAATGTAAAATATGTATATTTTTAAATTATTTATCATGTTGTCAATCATGCATCACATCCGACAGTGGCTCGCACACAGACAGCCTCTGTGCAGTGCATACGAAGAACAGAAAGCCACAGCTTCCAGCATCTCCTCCCCATCCTTGGTCAGACATGACCATATCCAGAAAAAGTTAAATCAGAGGAAAATAGACCATTTAATTCTGGACAGATTCATTTGCGTTCATGTATGGTTGTTGTGGAGAGAATTTCTCCACAAGAACACAAACAAGGAGAAAAACAGCCACCTCATTGGTGTCTACAGGTCTATAAAAAGTCTTAAATGTGATTATCTAAAATCAACGCCTTAATTGTCCTTAAAAATGAGAAACAATCCTTGAATTCCTGATCAACAACCTTATAGTCACCTGCACTATAAAAGCTGGATTCACCAGACGTGACAAAAGTCTGAATTGGTGTGAATTCATTTTCATCATCACAACTCAATACTTCCTAAGTTATGAAAAAAAGCTCTTTATAGCAATTCCATTTTAAGAATGGTTGTGTCTGTTATGTGCTTTTATTGTGAAATGCCACCAATAGGATATACTTGTCTAAAATCAGCAACCTACAGCCGAGAGTTTTCCCTCACAATTTGTAAATTTAAAAAAAGAGGGGAGAGAAAATTGTCTGACAGTGCCTTTTATTTTAAGGATGTTTTCAGCCTTTTGTCTGTAGGATAACTGCTAGCTTGTTGCCTGTGGGGTTTTGGACAGTGAATTAATATGTGCAGACTGTCTATCAATGCATGCATTTTTAAAAAATATTCTAACCAACATTTAGCTCAGCAGAAGAAGGTATTTTTTTAAAATGTTTTTCCACTCTGCTGTAATTATTTCTAACTGGCTTAATTTGCACCAAATGATTTTAAAGTTAAATTATTTGAAAAGCTGTTAAGAATTCATTTTATTTCAAAATAAACTAGAAAAGCACTCGGAGAGCGCAGACCTCCGCCAAGCGCCACAGTTCCCCCCATACAGTGTTTAACATCATAAATATTAATCCTACATTTATTTTGTCTAACTTTATAGATTCCTTGACCATGAAAAAAATGGCATTCGCAAGTGGCATACATTAGCTATACTGTGATGCTTGTTGCGTGTTTATAGCTTCATTTGTTCTTTTAAAAATTTCAAAGGTTCCCTATTTTTTTTATTTTTTTTGCATCATTATCCAGATTTATTCCATTTCCTTAGGTCTTAAATGTCTTGTAGAAGCTGTTGAAAACTTGTCCTGTATTATGCAAATTACTGTGATTCCTGTTTTGGAAATCCCAATAAGTAAAAAAGAATCCTTTAAAAAATTCCTGGATGCAGACGGTGATCCGGATCACCACCAAAATCTAATCATCTGTAGGATACCCCATTTCTGACAATCTCTGAAAATTTCATAAAAATCCGTCCATAACTTTTTGAGTTATCTTGCTAACAAACAAACAAACAGACAGACAGACAGACAAACCTACGCCGATGAAAACATAACCTCCTTGGCGGAGGTAATAAGAATATCAGACAATCAATCCACTAGTTGTCAAACTGAAAGTTTGGAGAACAGGTGACGGATACAGATTTATATTATATTAATACATTTGAATAAGGAGCATTATGGGGAAACATCCATCCATCCATCCAATCTTGCTGGAGAGGAGAGTCTGGCCGTTGGTCGAACCTCAGATTCAGGAGGAGCAATGTGGTTTTTGTCCTGGCTGTGGCACATTGAACCAACTCTTTACCCTCTCAAGAGTCCTCGAGGGGTCGTGGGAGTTTGCCACACCAGTTTATATGTGTTTTGTGGACTTGGAGAAGGCATTCAACCGTGTCCCTTGTGGTTTTTTGTGGGGGGGTGCTTCGGGAGTATGGGGTATCAGGCTTGTTGTTATGAGCTATCCGGTCTCTATACAACCATTGTTAAGAGTTTGGTTCGTATTGCCAACACTCGGACTCATTCCCAGTGAGAGTTGGACTCTGCCAGAGTTGCCCTTTGTCACCGATCCTGTTCATAATTTTTATGGACAGGATTTCTAGACACAGCCAGGGAACGGAGGGTGTCATGCTTGGTGACCACAAGATCTCATCTCTGTTGTTTACAGATGATGTTGTCCTGTTGGCTTCATCCAGTAATGACCTACAGGGCTTACTGGGACGGTTTGCCGCTGACTGAAGCGGCTGGGATGAAATTCAGCACCTCCAAGTCCGAGTGCATGGTCCTCACCCGAAAAAAGGTGGATTGTCCTCTCCGGGTTGGGGACAAGCTCCTGCCCCAAGTGGAGGAGTTTAAGTATCTTGAGGTCTTATTCACGAGTGAGGGGAGAATAGAGCGAGAAATTGACAGACTGATCAGAGCAGCATCTGCAGTGATACGGACATTGTACTGGTCCGTTGTGGTGAAGAGGGAGCTAAGCATTAAGGCAAAGCTGTCAATTTACTGGTCAATCTATGTTCCTACCCTCACCTATGATCACGAGCTTTGGGTGATGACTGAAAGAATGAGATTGCGGATACCAGCGGCTGAAATGAGCTTTCTTTGTAGGATTGCTGGACTCACCCTTAGACATAGGGTGAAGAGCTCAGTCATCCAGGAGAGGCTCAGAGTAGAACCGCTGCTCCTCCACATTGAAAGGAGCCAGTTGAGGTGGTTTGGGCATTTGATCAGGATGCCTCCTGGACACCTCCCACTTGAGGTGTTTCTTGCATGTTTCACTGGGAGGAGACCCCGGGGCAGGCCCAGGACTCACTGGAGAGACTACATTTCCCAGTTGATCTGGAAACGCCTTGATATCCCCTCTGAAGAGCTGGAGCAGGTGGCTGCGGAGAGGGAAGTCTGGGTTTCTCTGCTTGAACTGCTGCCTCTGCGACCCGGGCCTCCAGAAAAGCGGTAGAAGATGGATGGATGGATGGCAAAAAATTATGGTCAGATATTCAGATATAGCCTTTTCAGCACAAAACAATTTGTAATACTTTTATTTCATGAATGAAGCTATATACAAACCTTGACAGCGTTTTCCCCCACTGTTGTAGTATGAATTCATTAATGCCACATACTATTCAGAGCTACATGTGTATATTAAAAAAAAAACATTACAAGCAGCATAATCTTTAAAGGTCAAATGGCTGTTGCGGCTCTCAGCCACTTCTATTTTAGTTGGATACAGGCAAAATGGCTCTTTGGTTGGCAAAGGTTGCAAATGCCTGGTATAAGTAAGTTGTACAAGAGGATGGGCACCAAGGAGGAGAAAAAGACTTATCAATTGACCAGACAGATTGAGCGGGAAAGGATGTGCAGCAAGTTAGGTTGATTAAGGACAGAGGTAGTAATGTACTAACAAGTGACAAGAATGCACTGAAAAGGTGGAAGGAGTACTTTGAGGAGCTGATGAATGAAGAAAATTAGAGAGAGAGGGGAGGATGGATGAAGGAAAAATAGCGAACCAGGAAGTTACGAGGATTAGCAAGGCGGAAGTAATGACAGCTTTGAAGAGGATGAAGAACGGAAACTACACACCGATAAGAAGGGTGACCATATGCTCAAAGTGTTTAATGGCCGGCTCACCTCTATGAATTTTATTCAACATGTCATGTAGCAACTCACAACAGGGGACACACTCTGGATCTTGTCATTAGCCATGGCCTGCCCACCAGTGTGTCCTCTATTGTCAACTTGGCTGCATCTTACTGTGTGTTTTTCAACAGCATTAGTTGTAAGCAACAGAGACCTTGGTGTGAACTGTGAGGAAGTGCCAGCTGACTCCTGAAGTTGCTGCTGATTTTATTGAACTCTTACGCAACACTCCAGTTATTTTGTCTGCTTCCTGTAATTTTACTGCTGATAATTTTAACAGCAAACTATGGTCAACCCTAGACAGAACTGTGCCAATGAACACAAGGAAAGTCAAAACTAAAGGTGCAAAATTGATTCCATTACCGCCACCATTTTATTTGACCAGAAAACTGTTTTTAATGGAATCGTAGGCTCGACTGGACTGGACTGTTTTGCCCCAGTTGATGCAAAGATGCTTAGTGGCGTTTTCTCTCAGGTAAATTTGACCTCCTGCCTTTTAGACCCAATTCCCACATCACCTTTTAAAAACATTTTATAGATTCCTTGAGCACGAGATTTCAAATATTGTAAATAGCTCTCTTTGGACTAGTGTCTTCCCCACTGCCTATAAAATGGTAGAGGTAAAGCCCTTTTTAAAGGAAAGTAGTTTAGATCCTGACAACCTCAATTATCGACTTGTATCCAACTTACTGTTTTTAAGTGAAGTTTTAGAAAAAAATAGTCTTTATCCATTAACCAATTTTTGTAACAACCACAACATTTTTGAAAGATATCAATTTGGTTTCAGGACAAACCACAGTACCGAGATATGATATGAGGTATACTATGGACTCCCACAAACTGCCAGCCCTGGTGCCTAAGTGCTATCATATTTTATTAAGTAGACTTAAACATCTGGTGGGCCTCTAAGGTACTGTTCTGAAATTGTTTTACTCCTATCTCACGGTTCCCCACTACTCTGTAAGTATGGATACATGCTCTTAGAGAATCCATGAAATCAAGTGTAGGGTGCCCCAAGTTTCAATTTTAGGCCCAACACTTTTTAATCTTTATATGCTACCACTTGGGGATGTCATCAGGAGACACGGCATCAATTTTCATAGCTATGCTGATGATACACAGCTGTACATTGCCATGTCTCCTGATGACACAGAGCCAATCAATGACCTTTTAAATTGTATTTTAGATAAAAAGTTATGGATAGCAGAAAATTTCCTACAGTTCAACCATGACAAAAAAGAAGTTTTAATCATCGGTCCTGAAGACAAGAGAAACTTTTACCTAAACTGGTAGGTCTGAAACCTACACAATGTGACAAGAACCTGGGCATCCTTTTTGACTCAGATCTTAATTTTATTTCACATATTAACAAACATGACAAAAATAGTATTTTATCATCTTAGAAATACAGCCAGAGTCCACCCTTTTCTCTCTCTTGCCAGCATGTACAGCAGGGAAAATAAGTACTGAACATATCAACATTTTTCTCATTAAACATATTTGCCATGGAGCCATTGGCCTGAGATTTTCAGCACATATCAGGAACAACCCAAGCAATCCATACATACAAACAAATCAAGGCAACTGTGGTCACAAAACAAGTTATATTTAACTAGAAAAGCACTCAGAGTGCATACCTCCGCCAAGACTCCTTCCATTTCTCATGGATCACCTCCAAAATGTAATGGGTTTGTGTGTAGGCTTATAGCCATTTGTGGTGAAAATTGCATCAAAGTCTGTCCATCAGTTTTGGAGTATTGTTCCTAACACACTGTGAGAAGATAAGAGCCTTGGCTGAGGTATGCTCTCTCAGATCATCACCAAAATGTAATGGGTTCCTCTCTAGGCCAAGAACCACCCCTGGTGAAAATTTCATCCAAATCCATCCAGTAGTTTTTGTGTAATTCTGCTGCACAAATACAAACAAAGCCCTTGGTGGAGGTATGCACTCTCAGATCATCACCAAAATCTAATCATCTGTTCCCCGTACCATTACACACCTATCCTGAAAATTTCGTCAAAATCCGTTCATAACTTTTTGAGTTATGTTGGTAACAGACAAACAGACAAACAGACAGACAAACCCCGGTAAAAACATTACCTCCTTAGCGAAGGTAATAAAGTGGAATGACACAGGGAATAACTATTGAACACACTTGTTGAAATTCATTTAATATTTAACAGAAAAGCTTTTGTTGTAATAACAACTTCCAGACACCTCCTGTACGGAGAAACTAGGTGCAAGCATTGTTCAGGAGTGATTTCAGTTCATTCTTCCACACAAACTGTGTTAAAATCTTGAAGGTTCTGTGGGTGTCTTCTATAAACTCTGATCTTCAGCTTGTCCCATAGATTTTCAAATGGATTCAGGTCAGATGACTGACTGGGCCATTCTAACAGCGTTATTTTCCTTTTCTGGAGCCAGATGAGAGTTTCCTTGGCTATGTGTTTGGGATCATTGTCTTGCTGAAATGTCCATCCTTGTTTCATCTTCAGCATCTTTGCAGATGAAAACAGGTTCTTTTCAAAGATGTCACTGTACATCTGTCCATTCAGCTTTCCTTCAATTATATGAAGTCTGCCTGTACCATGTGCTGAAAAACACCCCCACACCATGATGTTCCCACCTCCAAACTTCACTGTTGGTATGGTGTTTTTGGGCTGATGTACAATGCCATATCTCCAACAAACATGCTGTGTGTTGTGGTATCCAAAAAGTTCAATTTTGGCATCATCTGACCAGACCATATTCTCCCAGTATTTTACTGGCTTGCCCAAATGTTGTGCAGCAAACTTTAAAGGAGCTTCAACATGCTTTTTCTTCAGCAATGGAGTCTTGCAAGGTGAGCGGGCATAGAGCCCATGTCAGTTGAGTGCATTACTTATCATTTTCTTTGAAACAGCAGTGCCTGCCAACTCCAGGTCTTTCTGGAGCTCTCCATGAGTGATCTCTGGCTCTTGGATAACTCTTCTGATAATTCTTTCGACTCCTCTGTCAGAAATCTTGCAAAGAGCTCCTGGTCGTGGCCGGTTTGTGGTAAAATGATGTTCTTTCCATTTCCGAATGATGGCTCCAACAGTACTCACTTGAACGTTCAGCAGTTTAGAAATGCACCTGTATCCAATGCCATCATTATGTTTTGCAACAATAAAGTTGCAAAAGTCTAGAGAGAGCTCTTTGCTTCTAGTCATCATGAGTTCTTTGTGGTGTGACAATCTGATATTCACAGACCTTTTTGAAGGCTATCAGGACTTAACCAGCTGAAATTAATCCTTCTTGTGTCTTGGTTTCATGGACACAGACAGCACCCTCACTGTCTATGTTGCAGTTCTGCGCCTGTCATGTGATGTGTCATGTAATGTGGCCATAAACCATAAAAAAATCCCCAGTTGTACCAAGTATTCCACCTCACAAGATGGCAGACACGTATAACTTACTGCTCTTACCTTGGAGGACTGATGTCTCCCAAATAACCACCCACAAACCTCACTTCTGGGACACCAAAGAAGAAGATTTGTAAACAAATGTTGATGTGCTCCATCGCAACACGGAGGAGGCATTTGCTCCCAAATTTGCCAACTACGATTCTAAAAAGAGATTATTTAGCTTATGAAGGTAAATATCTACATTTTGTTATAACAGAGGGCGGCCAAAGCTGGTTAATTTTCACCTGCCATCGACTCCAGCTCCATGTGACTGGACAGAACAATTGCGCCGGTTCTGTGTCGTCATATAACATAAATTGCGGCAGAATAAAAGCGAAATTGAGGTGAAATAATCATGAGCTTCTGGATGTGGGAGAGAAAGTGAAAATGACCGACAGAAGACAAAATAATGACTAGGATGATGAAAATGGACGAAACGAGCCACATGGCCAGCGGTAAGTCTGACGAATTTCTTTGTTTGTTTACACTGTACTGATTTTCTGGTTCATATACTCTGAAGATAACAAAAAACCCTAAACAAAAATGGTGACAAAAACCAAAACCATCCTTTGTGTAAATAAGTCCAAAGTCCACTTTTGACTGAAAGTTATGTAATCTGATATGGCTGCTGTGGTATTATGCAAATTAGAAGTGTAAATTCACTCCCATCTCAAATTTTGGATCATATTCTACATCTTTCTAATTGACAGTAAGCCATTATCTCTTACCACTTTCAAGTTATAGCCTTGGAAATCTCTGACATCTAAACTGAATATTTTGAAAAAATCTTGACCCCATCAATAACACAGTTTTCACGGGGAAACAGCTGAAAAGCTTAATAAAAAAGTGATAGAAAAAACAGTGGATTTAACAGAGAGACAAAATGAAGGTGAACAGTTCTACTTAAGAACTGAATAAGGAGAAAATGACTTCAGTGATTACATTGTGTGAAGTTAAAGGCGCATATGTGTAGAGGTAGAACAGTATTTTATTGTGCAAAAATTTACTCCTATCTCAAACTTTGGATCATATTCTACATCTTTCTAACAGACAGTAAGCCATTATCTCTTACCACTTTAAAGTTATAGCCTTGGAAATCTCTGACATCTAAACTGAATATTTTCTTGAAAACAATCTTGACCACCGGGGGGAGGTTGCCTGGTGCAATAATGCACCACAGACAGTCAAGAGGTTGCACTGATGGGCGATGGGATGGCTTCCTAAATTCTGATGGATTTCTGCTGGTTTCTTGGCTTTCTATGTCTTTTTGCACCTCTTTTTCTTCATGCGTTCAATATTTATGATCCGTGTCATTCCAATTCAATTCAACTTTATTTATATAGCGCCATTTCACAACAACAGTCATCTCATAGCACTTTCAACTGTAGGGGAAACCCCCACAGTTGCAGAAAGACCCCAGCAATCAGGCAATCCCCTGTGAGCAAGCGCTTGGCGACGATGGAGAGGAAAAACTCCCTTTTAACAGGAAGAAACCTCCAACAGAACCAGGCTCAGGGAGGGGCAGTCATCTGCTGCGACTGGCTGGGGGGTGAGGGGATAGAGAAGATGAAAAGAACAAACGTGAAGAGAGCAAACAGCACGATGGGGACTCAATCTATGGGAGAGAACAAACAGATGTTAATGACCAGCAAAAAAAAAACATTTCATTGAGAGTGAAGAAAGGAGTGAAGCCCAGTGCATTATTGGAGGTCCCCCGACTGTCTAAACCTATTAGCAGCATAACTAAGGGAGGGTTCAGAGACACATGATCCCTCCCTAATTGTAGGCTATATCAAAAAGGAAGGTTTTAATCCTATTCTTAACAACAGAGATGGAGTCTGACTCCCGAATCCAGATTGGCAGCTGGTTCCACAGGAGAGGAGCTTGATAACTGAAGGCTCTGCCTCCCATTGTACTTTTGGAGATTCTAGGTATTACAAGTAATCCAGCATTTTGGGAGCATAGTGCTCTGCTAGAATAATACGGTAGTATCAGATCTTTTAAATAAAAAGGGGCCTGATTGTTTAGAGCTTTGTAAGAAGAAGGATTTTAAACTTAATTCTAAACTCTATGGGAAGCCAATGAAGTGAGGCCAGAACCGGAGAGATATGATCTCTCTTTCTAGTACCTGTTAAAACTCTTGCTGCAGCATTTTGGATCAACTGAAGACTTTTTAAAGATGTTTTGGGACAACCTCATAATAAAGAGTTACAATAGTCTAATCTAGAACTAACAAAAGCGTGGATCAGTTTCTCAGCATCACTGAGACAAGATGCTCCTAATCTTGGCAATATTATGCAAATGATAGAAGGCAGTCTTAGAAACGAATTTAATATGTAAATTGAAAGACAGATTTTGATCAAAAATAACTCCAAGGTTCCTCACAGAGCTATTAAGAGAAAGGGTAACCGCATCCAAACTGAAAGTTTGATTTGGGAAAGGTATTTCTAAGGTTTTTTGGACCAACAAGAATGACTTCAGTGTTATCTGAATTTAACAGCAGGAAACTGCAAGTCCTCCAAGCTTTGATTTCCTTCAGACAGGCTTCTAACTTGGCTAATTGATTACTATCATCTGGCTTCATTGACAGGTATAACTGTGTGTCATCTGCATAACAATGAAAATGTATTTGGTGCTTTCTAATAATGTTGCCTAAGGGAAGCATATATAAACTAAAAAGAGTAGGGCCTAGCACAGATCCCTGTGGAACTCCATGACTGAGCTTTGAGTTGAAAGAAAACTCATCATTGACATGAACAAACTGGAACCTATCAGATAAATAAGATCTAAACCACTGCAACGAAGTTCCATTAAGTCTAACATAGTGTTCTAATCTATCAAGTACAATATTATGATCGATAGTATCAAAAGCTGCACTAAGGTCTAAAAGGACAAGTACAGAAACAAGTCCATTATCAGATGCGATAAGGAGGCCATTAGTGACCTTCACTAAGGCTGTTTCAGTACTATGATGGATTCTAAACCCAGACTGAAACTCTTCAAGTAAACCATTTCCCTGCAGGTGGTCAAATAATTGCGTAGCAACAACTCTTTCTAGGATTTTTGAAATGAAAGGGAGATTAGAGATTGGTCTATAGTTAGCTTAAACTCCTGGATCCAGCGTTGGCTTTTTGAGTAAGGGTTTAATTACAGCCATTTTAAAAGCCTGTGGTACATGGCCTAAAGTTAATGAAGAATTAATTATTTGAAGAATAAAGCTACCAATAAGTGAGAAGGCTTCTTTAAATAACCTGGTAGGAATAGGGTCTAAAAGACAAGCTGAAGGCTTGGATGAGGAAATTATTTTGTCTAACTCTAAAAGGTCAGTTGGAGTAAACTCATCCAAACAGATATCAATTGAAGGAGTTGTAGTAGTTACTGTATTTAAGTTAGCGGTGGGAAGAAGCTGATTGATTTTTATCTCTGACAAAATATTATTATTGAAAAAGTTCATAAAGTCCTGACTAGTAAGCTCTAAGGGAATGCTAGGATTGACAGAGTCCTGACTCTTTGTCAGCCTGGCTACAGTGCTGAAAAGAAACCTAGGATTATTCTTGTTGTCTTCTATTAATGCAGAGTAATAACTCATTCTAGCTTTTCTAAGAGATTTTTTTTATAGATTAAAAGATGATTTCTCCAAGCTAAAAAGATTTCATCTAAATTAGTGGAGCACCATTTTCTTTCTAATTGATAAGCTACAAGTTTCTGTGTTGAACCAAGGGGTTAGAAATCTCTGATTAGACTTTCTTTTTTAAAGGGGCCACCGAGTCTAGAGTTTGATGCAGAGAAGCTGTAACACTATCTACCATGTTATCATTTACAGAAGGAGCAAGCTGTCTATAGCTTATTTCCGTTGTGTTGACACATGGCATAGAGGAAACAATCTGCATAAAATTGGTAACATCATCTGAGAGGCATCTACTGTAGTAATATTTTTCATTCGGAGCCAAATAGTCAGAAATAGTAAAATCAAAGGTTAACAGACAATGGTCTGACAATACAGGGTTATGAGGAGACACTACCAGATTTTCTGTTTCTATGCCATATGTCAGAACAAGGTCCAGAATGTGGTGGAGATAATGGGTAGAATTTCCTACTTTCTGAGAAAACCCCGTCGAGTCTAATATTGAATTAAATGCCATATTAAGGCAATCACTATCTACATCTACATGTATATTAAAGTCTTGCGTCTTGCGTGTGAGCGGAGAAAGGCGCAGCTCCGCCGAACATGACAGAACATTTGCCGTTTTTAGCTCACCTCCTGTAACAGGGCGCTGCGTTTATTTATTCTCCTCCGGGATATTGTTAAGCCACGATGGAGCCGATAACCAGGTCTTGCGTGTGAGCGGAGAAAGGCGCAGCTCCGCCGAACATGACAGAACATTTGGCGTTTTTAGCTCACCTCCTGTAACAGGGCGCTGCGTTTATTTATTCTCCTCCGGGATATTGTTAAGCCACGATGGAGCCGATAACCAGGTGGACTCCTAAACTGGTGGTGGACTGGATGAAAGGATTGGACGACAGCCTGCAGCAGTACGTGGGGAACTTTGAGCAGGAGAAGATCAGTGGGGAGCAGCTGCTGAAGATCACCCACCAGGACCTGGAAGAGCTGGGCATCACACGGATCGGACACCAGGAGCTGGTCCTGGAGGCCGTAGACCTGCTCTGTACTCTGAACTACGGCGTAGAGACAGATAATCTGAAGAGTCTGGTGGTGAGGATGAGAGCGGTCACCGGCAGTCTTCACGTGACCACATCCGAGCGCAGGAAGAGCCCAGCGTACGATGGCGGCGCCACCCGAAAACCTCCCAATGACTTCCTCACCTCTGTGGTGGAGCTGATTGGAGCTGCCAAGAGTCTGTTAGCCTGGCTGGACAGGACTCCTCTGACAGGAATCACAGACTTCACCGCCACCAAGAAACAGATCGTTCAACTGTGTCTGGAGCTCACCACCACTGTACAGCAGGACTGTAGTGTTTACGAGATGGAAGAACGGATCCTCGATGTGTCAAAGGTTCTGAACGACATCTGCGATCAGACGGTCAGAACCACCTCGGACCCTCTGATGAGCCACTCGGTCTGTTTGGAGGAAGTCCAGCTGACCGACATTAAGCCTGGAGAGGGTCTGGGAATGTACATCAAGTCCACTTATGATGGTTTACATGTCATCACTGGAACCACAGAACATTCTGCTGCAGATCTGACGGGGAAAATCCACGCTGGAGACGAAGTGATCCAAGTCAACCGTCAGACTGTGGTGGGCTGGCAGCTGAAAAATTTGGTTTCCAAACTGCGGGAGGACCCCAAAGGTGTGACGCTGCTGCTGAAGAAGAGGCCGACAGGAAAGGCTGGATTTACTCCGGCACCACTCAAGAACCTCAGATGGAAACCTCCCGTTACCCAGAATAATTCATCCCTAATTAGAGCCCAGTCGCCCTCCAGTTTGGCCAATGGATCAACCAGAAAGGAGAAGCCAGCCATCCTGGACCTCTACATCCCTCCTCCTCCTGCTGTCCCCTACACCCCGCGAGAGATGAGAACAGAGTCCAGCAGCGTCGGTAAAAGACCAAAAGGCTCCGAGTCCCCAAACTCGTTCTTGGACCAGGAGAGCAGAAGACATTTCACCACGGCGGCCAACTACGACCAGAACAACGTGAGCCGCCCCATCGACGCCAACGTGGTGATGCCCAGAATGAGGGAGCATAGGACCTCACGTGGTAAACCTCGGCCGCTGTCCATGCCAGCAGACGCCTCTGTGGGAGTCGTAGATCTGTACGCTAAGCCCTGGGCTCAGGGACGGAAAGGCGAAGACCTCCTGTATCGATACCTGAGTAACGAGCGAATCCCCACCATCGCTGAGGAGGTGGCTTCGCTGTCGCCGCCCTACAGGCCCGCCGTGGAGCAACACCTCATCAGAGTGGACTACTACTCCAACTCAGACCTCCACAGCAGCGCCACCATCCCCTACCAAAAGGACCTGAAAAAGGCCCCCGCCACGGCCCCCACAGTGGCCTCTGGGGCCAAGACAACGGCGGCAGAGCGCTCCCTACTGGTCAGTTGGATCACGCGGCTAAAGCTACTGACTCACTGACCGTCTGCTTCCTGTCAGGGCTTCCTCTTCCTGTCCTGTGTGCCTTTCTCACACTGCTCGCTAAGCCCAAACCTCATCTGGTGGTGCTACTACTACTACTACTACTACTACTACTACAACTACTTGGAAGCTCCCCGCCATACTCCCCGCCATACTCCCCGCCATAATATACATGCGCAAGACTTATTAAAGTCTTGCGCATGTATATTAAAGTCTCTTGCTCTTGCTTGCTTGTTTTTTTTTTTTCTTGCCTTCTGATTGTTGCTCTGAGTGTTGCTATCCCTGTGCTGTTGCAATCCTGGAATTTCCCCGTTGTGGGACTAATAAAGGCTTATCTTATCTTATCTTATCTTAAGTCCTCAACTATAATTATTCTATCTGAGTTCAGCACTAAATCAGCTAAGAAGTCGGCAAATTCGGATAAAAACTCTGAGTAGCTTGATGGAGGACGATAAACTATGGCAAATAAAATTGGGCTTAGCCTAAAATTGCTAAAGTGCCCAATACTGAGGACCAGGCCCTCAAAGGATTGATAACGTGTTTTTTGCTTTACATTAACTAGTAATTTGGAATGGTAAATTGTTGCTACTCCTCCTCCATGACCAGAACTTCTGGGATTTTGACAGTTTAAATAACCAGAGGGAGCTGATTCATTCAACCAGCAATGCTCTTGCCCTAACCAAGTCTCTGTAAGAGATATTAAATCAATCTGATGATCAATTAACAGATCATGGACTAGCAGACACTTGGAAGTTAGAGACCTAATATTTAACAAACTGCATTTAATTTTTAAATTATGAGGAGGAACAGAGGCTAAACCATTAAATTTAGAGGCTTCATGTTTAACCAGCTTTTTTGTTTAATCACTTTGAATGAATGAATGAATGAATGAATGAATTTATTTCGGATAGTACAGTACAGGTTAAAAGAAACTGAATAATATAACAACAAGGTCAAATTAGACAATGACTCCTCTGATTATACAATTCAACGTAAGTTATCCGAAATGGGTGATGGCTGAAGCCGCAGCTTATATTGCCCACCCATATTCCATCTTATACATTATATTTTTATTTACTTTGGAGGGAGCAGACAATGATTCTCTGATGGGGAAGACAGGGGCTAAATTGAGGGGTGGCAGATTAAGAGGAGCTGCAGAGAGGCGTGCAAGACTGTGACTCTGCTTCCAGGTCCTAACTATGAATAGTCAAGGTTTTGGAAATTTGGATAAAAATGATGCCAGATTGTTAGATAAATGAGACACACCATCCAAAGTGGGATGGACGCCGTCTCGTCTAATAAGACCAGGTTTTCCCCAAAATGAGTTCCAATTATCTATGTCGCCCACGTTGTTTGCAGGACACCACACAGACAGACAGCAGTTGAAGGATGACAAGCTGCTAATTACACTTTATTAAATATAACTTGTTTTGTGAACACAATTGCCTTGATTTCTTTGTGTATATTACTTGGGTTGTTACCGATATCTGGTGAAACTCTCAGGTCAAAGGCTCCATCAGAATATGTTTAATGAGAAAAATGTTGACATGTTCAATACTTATTTTCCCCGGTGCAGGTCTTGATGCATGCTTTTATTACCAGTCATATAGACTATTGTAAAGCCCTGCTCTTTGGTCTTCATCACAAAAAGTAAGATAAGATAAGCCTTTATTAGTCCCACAGTGGGGAAATTCCAGGATTGCAACAGCACAGGGATAGCAACACTCAGAGCAATAATTTAGCAGATAAGATAAAAAAAAGAGTAGTGCACATACACTACCGTTCAAAAGTTTGGGGTCACCCAGACAATTATTTTGTGTTTTCCATGAAAAGTCACACTTATTTACCACCATGAGTTGTAAAATGAATAGAAAATATAGTCAAGACTAGGGATGGGCATTCGGTGAAATTTTCTTCACCAATCGTCGGGAGAATTAATGATTAATAATCGGTTAATCATTAACATTTTTAGGTAGGTAACAAGGCAGGTAGACTACATTAGAACATCAGGTATCAACACGGAGAGCCGCACAACTCAAATCCACCTCTCTGTTCGCTGTTCTCGTGTTGGCTCGGCTCGGGAATCTCGCAAGCTGATTGGCCGAGACGTTTCACCCCGCAAGCTGATTGGCCGAGACGTTTTACCCAGCTTCTCTCCCTGCCAAGCGGCCACCCAGCAAACGAAGACCGCATTCATTGCTGTTTATCGCTCGTATTGCTTAGTCTAGCCGTGTGGAACTTTTTGCTGTTCTCTTGTGCCATTTTGTGCGAAATAGTCTTCCCGTCGAGCCACTATGCCGCCTCCTGCAGCTTCCCTCGACGATCCTGCGCCTCTAGCACCTGAGGAGCAGTAAAGCTCTCATTAACCTGTGCAGTAAATCATCTTTATCTTGAGTTACGTATCTTGTTATAAGAATAAAAGAGTTCTAAAAACATATTTATGTACACTTTATTTACATCTACGTATGTATGTACACTTACACACACACACACACACACACACACACACACACACGTATCATATGAGAGAGAGTGAGAGAATGAACGTACGTATTATTTATGGGTGACGCGATAAGTGAGGGATCACTGTACTCTTATGTATTGAGAATAATAATAAAAAAAAATAGAGTGTTTTTCTTCAAGGATGAATTTATTAACAAGACAAGTTTGCAGTAAAACGTGAACACATGCGCATTGCGCAAACGAGGGAGGGTTCAAGTTGTGAGCCAGACAATTACGGGAGACACATGCAGGACACATAACGGAACATATATTTCTTTTTACTTTTTTCTTTTGTATGCTGCATTGCAGTGATTGCAGTACACCTGGTCATTTTTTAAATTAAAATGGTCCCACGCAACACTTCGCCGCAACCTCTTCATGATTTGGCGATTGCCCTACGGAAGCTCGCATGTATCAACTGAGGCACGCCAGGGTACGGCGATGGTGTAATGTTGCCCCCTGGTGCCCAAATTTTGCCAGTGGCACAGTTAAATGCATTGCATTGTTTGAGGACGGCGGTGCACTCGGCCTAATAACCTACATTCGGATTGTTTAAAAAAAAAAAAAAAAAAAACGGTTTGTCGACGAAAATGAACTTCCTCGGTGAAATTCTTAATGATCAATTATCGGTTAATCGGTTAATCATGCCCATCCCTAGTCAAGACATTGACAAGGTTAGAAATAATGATTTGCATTTGAAATAATAATTTTTTCCTTCAAACTTTGCTTTCGTCAAAGAATCCTCCATTTGCAGCAATTACAGCATTGCAGACGTAACATGATTGCACAAGGGTTTTCTAATCATCCATTAGCCTTCTGACGCAATGAGCAAACACACTGTACCATTAGAACACTGGAGTGATAGTTGCTGGAAATGGGCCTCTATACACCTATGTAGATATTGCACCAAAAACCAGACATTTGCAGCTAGAATAGTCATTTACCACATTAGCAATGTATAGAGTGTATTTCTGATTAGTTTAAAGTTATCTTCATTGAAAAAAAGTGCTTTTCTTTCAAAAATAAGGAAATTTCTAAGTGACCCCAAACTTTTGAATGGTAGTGTACATATGTACACAAAAATATATAAATATATATACACAGTGCGGCGCATTGTAGCTAGATGGAATAAACACCATAATGGTCTATCCAGTTACCCCACCTAGTATGAACATGTACCCATACAGCATATTTTGTATTTGCCTAGTTGTCACCCTCTGTAGCGACTGATATTGCCCTAGTTGTGTAATGGAGGGGACCATTATTGTACAAGTTTGTTGTGACTTTTGCATTCAACGCTTATTAGGTCATAAAGTTTTGGGTTTTTTGTTTTTTTTTTACAAACTCTACGAGCAGCCCTGCTTAGGTTATAAAGTCTGACAGCTGTAAGTAGGAGGACCTGCGAAACCTTTCGGTCGCGCACATAGGATGATGCAGCCTACAGTTAAATGAGCTCCTCAGTGCGTTCAGTGTGTCCTGCATGGGGTGGGACTCAGACTTCAGCAGAGATGACAGCTTAGCCACCATCCTCCTCTCTCCTATCTCCTCTACTGGGTCGAGGTGCTGCCCCAGGACAGAGCTAGCCTTCCTAATCAGTCTGTTCATTCTCTTCCTGTCAGCTGCCGTGATGCCGTTGCCCCAGCAGACCACTCCAAATGTGATGGCTGATGCCACCACCGAATCGTAGAAGGTCTTCAGGAGCACCCCTTGTACACCAAAAGACCTGTGCCTCCTCAGTAGAAACAGCCTGTGCTGTCCCTTCTTCTAGAGTGCATCGGTATTGTGTGACCAGTCTAGTTTATTGTTCAAATGAACACCCAGGTACTTGTAGGATGTCACCATCTCAATGTCTGTTCCCTGAATGTTTACTGGTGCTGTGAGGGGTTGTCCTCACCTGTGGCAGTCCACCACCAGCTCCTTAGTTTTCCTTGCACTGATCTGGAGGCAGTTCCGATGGCACCAGTCCACAAAGTCCTGGATAAGTCCTCTGTACTCAGCATCATCTCCATCGGAGATGAGGCTGACGATTGCAGAGTCGTCAGAGAACTTCTGTAGATGGCAGTGTGTTGTGTTGTGTGAAAAGTCCACAGTATAAAGGGTGAACAGCAAGGGAGCCAGAACTGTTCCCTGGGGGGGCCATGTACTGCAGATGATCGTGTCGGACACCCAACCCTGGGTTCTTACAAACTGTGGCTGGTTTGTGAGGTAGTCCAGGATCCACGATGACAGGTGCTGGTCCACCCCTGCGCACAGCAGCTTGTCCCTCAAGATCACTGGTTGGATGGTGTTGAAAGCACTGGAGAAGTCAAAGAACATGATCCTCACCATGTTTCCAGGCTTCTCCAGGTGTGACAGGGAACGGTGTAGGAGGAAGATCACTGCATCCTTTACCCCAATGCCGTGCTGGTAGGCAAACTGGAGTGGATCCATCATTTGTCCCACCAGGGGGCAGAGGTGAGCAAGGAGCAGTCTCTCCAGGGTCTTCATCAGGTCAGAAGTCAGGGCCACTGGTCTGTAGCTGTTCAGGTCTCTGGGGTGGGAAGTCTTTGGTACGGGTACCACACAAGATGTTTTACACAGCTGTGGTACCCTCCCCAGTTTCAGGCTCAGGTTAAAGATGTGCTCCACAATCCCACTCAGCTGGTCTGCACAGGACTTGTGCCTTCCTCGCCTTGATCTTCCCCAGCTCCGCCCTCACCTGGGTCTTAGTGAGGGTCAGGTTGGGGCAGTGGGGCTGTGTGCTGGGAGTGTGTGGAGGGGGGGTTTTGGTGGAGGGGGGGGGGGGTTGGACAGCAGGATTAGATGACTGTAGAGGCAGCAGTTGTGTGAGTTGTGTACACCAGGTCCAGCAAGTTGTCTCCTCTTGTTGGAAAGTCCACATGTTGGTGTAGTTGTGGTTGGAGGGTCTTTAAATCTGCATGGCTGAAGTCTCCAGCTGTGATGAAGAATCTGTCTGGATGCACCGTTTGTGTCTCACTGATGGCCTGATAGAGTTCATTTAGTGCTTTTCTCCTCTCGCCGATGGCGGTGGGCGGGACATACATGGTGACTAGCAGGATAGATGTAATTTCTCTCGGTAAGTAGAAGGGTCGGCACTTGACTATCATAAATTCCACCAACGGAGAACAGTGTGTGTGTGTACAACAGTCGCATCTCAGCACAAAGCGTCACTGATGTAAATACACACGCCTCCACCTCGGATTTCCCCTACCTCCATGAACACCTGATCAGCGCAGAGGAATGCAAGCCCCACTAAATAAATAGCAGTCTGTGATATTGTCATTTAGCCACGTTTCCGTTAAGATAAAAACACAGCAGTTCTGCACATCACGTTGCATAGATCTCAGGAACTTTATGTTGTCTATTTTGTTGTCTAGTGAGCGTATGTTGGGCAGAAAGAGGGAAGGAATCAGGAGTCTGTGTGGGCTAGTGGCTAGCTTCATTCGGATACCTTCACGTTTACCTCTCTTTGGTCTTCACTCACACTGTCTGCGGCGTTTCAGTTTGCTTCAATAATTCAATAAATCAATGATTTAAAAAAATTAAAGAAAATATGAACAAGATATGTCAAACACTTCATTAACAACCCCTTGACGCCTATTGTCGCGAATTCGCATCAATCAAAAAAAAAACAAAAAAACAATGATTTTCAATTATGAAAAAAAATAATAATAAAAAAAAAATTGTTAACAGTTGGAAATAAATTCAGGCGTCAAGGGGTTAAGACATGTGTGAGCTATTAAAATGTGGAAAAAGTGCAGTCAACGACTCCTTTAAATCGGTGTAACTTGAATGTTTTGTATGAAGTGAAGACATAACTGAAAGTTGTGGAAACTTGTTTACCAGCCTTCATTTTTATATGAAAAATGCAAACATTAAAGGTAATACAGATCATTTTTCCAGGTCCTTAGCAATTTGTGTCATACTACATGATTATTATTTGCATCAGTTTCTTTTTTTTTTCCCCCAATGGAGTGAGTGAGTTCTTTCGTGCCATGTCAGCATCCAAGTCTATTTTATGGCAAGATGGCATAAAAGAAATACCAACAAAAAAGTAAAAGGATTATATGAAAATAAATACATAAATGATTACCATCCCAAAAGCCAGTTTAGGAAGCCGAGCTTCGACTGCCACCTGATTCACATAGCACCAGACCCCGTGATCCCTCCTGCAAGTGGTAAGCAAACTTAAGGGCAGACCCATGTGGCTGAGCCTGGCTGGGCAGAAATCCGGCCACCAGGCTCTCGGTTATGTCGGTAAATGAGAACCAAGGATGAGGCTGGATGTTGAACTGAACATGACTTTATTGTTGACTAACTCTCACAGTACAAGTGCTCCCATCAGGCAGAGGTGAGGTCAAAGAGACTGCCCTTCCTCCTTACAGCCCTCTTATACCCCGGGTTGCAGCAAAATCGGAAAGGTGGAGCCACCACCCTTGTCACACAATAATATGTCCCAAATAACAACACTCCCCCCCATTCAAAAAAATGGTCCAAAACACACACATGCAATCGAGACCCTCCCCAATTTGGAAGCCGAATCACACGCTAAAACTGAACAGAAATATTTGAAACCTATAACATACACACAAAACGACTAAAGCTAGGGAGGAACAGGTGGACTACCGTTCCACACCCACACGGCTAGACGGATTATTCTGCCGTCTCTACTAAAACACAGTCCATTAACCCTTAAAAGGGCAAGCACATACACAAATCTTGGAGAAATAATTTGTTATTTTCTAATGTTTCAAGGCTAAAATAACACAATTCAACTTTTTTTTTTTCCAAAGTATGTCCTTTATTTTCTGTTTTACAGTTTGTATCTCCCAGGATATGTTGTCCATTTAGGGTATAAACTTAACATTTTCCCATTTTTCTAATATTTCATGTGTAAACTATAAAATCATATTTTAGGCAATTCATTAGCTACTGTCTTTCATGTATTAGAAAGATTTTAAAAAATCTGGGAAAACAACAAGTTATTCACGTTTTGAATGCTGGAAACAAATCTAGCTTTATAATATACAGTGAGCTACTAACATTAAACAAAATATAATATACAGTGAGCTACTAACATTAAACAAAATATCCAACATCCTGCTCTTATTCAAACATCCCCCCTGTGGAACTCCTACACTATCAGTATCCTATTGGCAATGGAAGCTGTGGAAACAGTTCTGAGGGTTTTGGCCAGTGACAATGCAAAGCCTCAGTTTTGTACTTGTGACATGTGATGGAGGTCGGTCCAGCCGGGCACATCCTGCATTGGCCTTTCCCTGACAGGACAGGGAAGCAGTCAATCCTGTCATCTCATATAATCCACAGGACTGAGAACTTTGAGCTGTTTGATCGCTCTTGGTGGTGTGTTGTCCTCATTTCCTTGGGAGGGGTGACCTCTTCTCTGCTTTTCAGGGTAGATGAGTCATTTGGCAACATGCAAGCTAAAGTTTTTCAGAGACTGATGTTTGTGACCCAGTGGGCTGCATCACGACGATGGAGAAGCCAGGTATTACTGACAGCAATGTCAACTCATCTGCCAAAATATGGCCAAGTACCATTGGTGGGACTTGGCTGGTACAGGGCAATCATCATATCAGCCAAACCCACTCATCCCATGTGAGTGTTGTATTCCGACACAGTTTATGGGCATGGCACACGTATCTTCTTCTTTTCCTCTTTGGAGTAGCGTCTCACTTGGCTAACAGGGTTGACAGAAGCACAGGACCTCACCAAGGTGGCTATTTTGTTGTCTGTCCATCTGACCACATCTGTTTACATGAAAGTTAAAGCTGCCTCTTCTTCTTTGTAAGAGGTCTCGATCATCTTCCAAGCTACAACCCATCAAGTGGTTCTTTCGAATGGTATCCAAACTTCTGAGGCCCATAGACTCCTTTAGATAAGTTATCAATCTCAGTGAGGTGAAAAAGATGTCAAAGAAGACAACACAGTCAGAGGGGTTTCTGATGGTTCTGTAGAACATGTTGACAGAAATTCCCTGAAAACATATGTACACTGGTGAATTAAAACTGTAATTTCCCAGTTGCAGGACTAATAAAGGTTTATCTTATCTTTTTAATCTGTAATACACATTTAAGAGTAAAATGAAGTGTAATCAATATTTAACACCTTGATATTATTTATTATCTGTAAAGTATAGGCTTCAAAACATAAGTATGTGTAAGAGTGTTTATCCCCATTTTCATACCCCTATCTGGGCAATGTATCCCCCAGGATACAGACATTCACTCTCTGTTTACCAATGTTGTATAAATGTAATTTATTGTTTTTCAACAAGAACACATAAAATTATCCTTAAAGAGAAATATTTCCAAAATCAAATCCCCAAAAACACAATTAACAAGAAATATATCAACACGTACCTCATGTCCAGTGTCTATGTCCACGTAGGCTGCCATTTTGGAGTCCAGTATAAATGCATCAAAATAATTTTGAATGCTGGTATGAAGTCACATAGCCTGGATTCTTGATCCATCCCCCCTTAAAAGTTTCTGATGACATGAAGTGCAGATACTTAATGTCCCTCCCCCCTACAGCCTGCCAAATGTCTGTATCTCCCAGGATACAGAAACTGTTTGAGGATTAAACAGAAAACTGTTGTGTTCCTAAAATAAACAGTAGAAAAACAAAACAATCCCATTAACATTCATTCATCTTCTTCCGCTTAATCCTTTTCGGGTTGCGGGGGGGCTGGAGCCTATCCCAGCATCTTTGGGCGAGAGGCAGGGTACACCCTGGACAGATCGCCAGTCCATCGCACGGCCAACACAGAGAGACAGACAACCTTTCACTCTCACAGTCATACCTAAGGACCATTTAGAACCCCCAGTTTTGATGCCAATTAACCTAACTTGCATGTTTTTGGCATGTCGGAGGAAACTGGAGAAATCCCGGAGTAAACCCACGCAGACATGGGGAAAACATGCAAACTTCACACAGATCACTGTTGGTTGGGGGCTGGGATCGAACCCAGGATCCCCTGGCCATGGGTGAGTTGCTGTGCTGCCGCAGTGCTAACCACTCCTCCACCGCGCCGCCCCATCCCATTAACAGAACTAATATATAATAATATAGAACCCGGTTATCCCAGATTCCAACATCATGCAATAAACACACTGTCCCACTATCAGTCTGCCCCAGTAGAAGAACCACACCCCAGAAAACCAGACGGTTCCCCTCCAGTGCACCTTCTTTTCTTCGCACCCGGGGATGACCCACTTCGAAGCCCAAACACCTCCTTCTTCTCTTTGGCGCACCACAACTCATTGGGATGCCTCCACGAACCATCAGACAGCTGGAGGTAGCCATCCTCTCCAACAGCCACCACCTGCAGGAACCCCTGGTCATCTTGTTGCCGGTGTTTGCCTTGAACACCTCTCGACCGGGCCTCCTCTCTGGGTTGGACCACATCCGCGACCCCCCAGAGGAGCCCGACTTGGCTTCCAGGGTCCCTATTTGGCAAGTCGTTTTATCGTGCCAGCCGGTCCTGCCCCGCTCGCTTTCATTTTCGCCGCCAGCAAAGCCGTTGTGACCCTTTGCTCCTCGGTACCTTCCAGCCAATCTCCAGGAGCAGAATGGGTCATCCACTTGGCTCCACTGCCGTCATGGGTGTCCCACCGCGCCGCCCAGTTCCCTCAGCTAGGGTTACTTGGGCACTGGCACCGGGACGCTCCCATGATGGCCCTGGGTTGGGTTGGTCCTGCTCATCGTCCAGAATACTAAACCAAGATTCGTCCCACACAGCTTCGTCCACCACTCGCGGAACCAGCCAGTCCCACAAACCACAGCCCGACCACTCCTCTCCAGCATTACTGGTGATGGTGAAGCCCAATCCATAAAAGAGGTCACACCCCATAACATTCTCACCGCAGGCAGTCACGATGAACTTCAGGTTGGACACCTCCGCCGACCTGTACATAGCCGTCAGTTCCACCAATCCCACCGTGGCCAATCTTTTTCCACCATACCAACACAGCAGTGCTGAATGACCTCTCACTCGATAATATGGGAAGAAATTCCTCACGGTACACCAATTCAACATGGACCTCAGCGTACCCATGTCAATCAGTAGCAGCACTGCTACCCTGTCCAATTCCACCATACAAAAGGTACGACCGTCAGTGCTCGGGGAAACGGTGTGGATGAACGTGGGAGCTGGAGCGGGGGGGGGGGGGTCTAGATTGCGTCTTCGATCCCCTCGCTCGAACCTGTTACATGCCCTAGCAAAATGATGCAGGAGTCCGCACTTGCCCCAGCATTTTCCTCTTGCTGGACACTCTATAGCCTTATAACGGTGCTTGGTGGACCCACAACCCAAACACCTGGGCGATCCAGGGGCGGACTTCATCTTCACACCATTAGCGTTTTCCTCCTCATCCCCCACGCCATCATCGCTGTCCAGGTCCACTGCCTGCGCCGTCAACTGTGATTCAAAATGGCGGCGTGACTGACACTCTCTCGCTGAGCTCTCATGATAGTTTGTCTGCTGCCTCACACTGCTGAGCCAACTTGATGGCCATGGCTAACGTCAGCTCGCCCGAGTGTGTGAGGAGCTTTGACCTTGCCGTCGAGCAAAGGGTATGTTCCACCAACTGGTCGCGGACCATCTCTTTCTCTAATGCTCCAAACTGGCAGTCCCCAGCCAGCTAACGTAGGTCTGCAACATACTGCTGCACTGACTCGCCGGTCAGTTTCGCGCTGCCAAAACTGAATCCTCCAGACGATGATTTTTTCCAGGCCGTGAAAATGTTGCTCCATTAGCTCAACCACATCTTCAAAGCTATCACTGTCACCCAAGGTACTAAGGATACACTGTCCTTCCATTCCCAAGTTGTAAACCAACAGTACCCGAGCCCGCAAATTCTCCAGTTTACCGAGGTTCAATGCCACCAAATAATTTTGGAATGCAGCGAACCACCTTGCCCAAGGGACTGGCGGCTCACTGGGAACCTCCAAAAATGGCTGAATAGTAGCAACTCCCATGTCCATACTTTTATCCTCGTCGCCAAATGTTATGTCGGTAAACGAGAACCAAGGATGAGGCTGGATGTTGAACTGAACACAACTTTATTGTTGACTCACTCTCACAGTACAAGCACTCCCATCAGGCAGAGGCGAGGTCAAAGAGACCGCCCCTCCTCTTTACGGCCCTCTTATACCCCAGGTGGCGGCAGAACCTAAAAGGTGGAGCCACCACCCGTGTCACACAATAATATGTCCCAAATAACAACACAACACTCTCGCCATTGAGCTTCTCCGCAAGGCCTGGCTGCAGGGAGGAGCCCCGGTAACCTCATACCGGGAAGCGGGGGGGGGGGGGGGGGGCGGGGGTACACTTTCCTTGCTTGTATATCCATCATGGAGAGTCTACTGGACCACTCTCATTCTGACTCTTCACCTGGGAACAGTTTGTCTCTTGGGAGGCCCTACGAGGGTCTGACAACATAGCTCCTGGGATCATGATGGTACACCATGAATGGATACATAAATAAGATGCTTCAGAACCACATATGCTTAATGACCTAAAACTTTCTGTTTGTATTGCCTGGTAACAACGACTAGCACTGATGCTAACACCAACTGGGGCTTGGAAAGTAAAGCATCAATTAAGTTTTCCTTCTCCTTTTGAATGACATAGTTGCTGCAGTAGCCTACGTTTCCTCCAACACACTGTGTGGTCAATTCAAAACAGGTTATGGCTGTGTTGTGAGACATGTATATGTTGGACACTGCATATGTGATTTAACCACGATGAAGGAGAGCCAGCCCCCTGCGGTGCGGAGCCACAGAGCCTGGACCCCCTGCGGAGGACAGGGGACAGAAGACTTCCTGACCACTGAGGCTCGGGAAGAGAGAAGGGGGAGTTATGTAAATAAAAGGCTAATGAATGTGAATAAAGAGACTTTGATATAGATGTGTGATTTCCCCCGCGAGGGAAATGGTTTGATGTGAGAAGGTTTAAATGAGAGAACTTTGGTGTGTTCACTCTCTTTGTTCGCTGCTCAAGAATAAGAGCAGACAGTGGAATGATTTCTTGAATAAACTGAAATGAAAGACAATTCGGTTCCGTTATTCAAGTCTCCCCACATTGGTGACTGACGACGTTGAGAATGAACGAAGAAATTCTCAGGGTCCCGGACTCACAGCGCTCAGAGCTGGCGAGCGCAGTGGCCGTTAAGCTGCCTGATTTCTGGCAGGATAACCCACGGTCGTGGTTTCTGCAAGCAGAGTCGCAGTTCGCGCTCGCAGGAGTAACGGTGGATGACACTAAGTTCCACCATGTCATCGCTAAACTGGACAACAGCACAGCTCGGTGCGTGCAAAGCTTGGTGGAGCAGCCACCCGCGACCGACAGGTACAGCAAGCTGAAATCCACCCTCATCAAGTTTTTCACCCCCTCGGCTGAAGTGAGGGCGAGGAGGATCCTGTCTTTGCTAGACCAAGGTGGACACAGGCCGAGCGCCCTGATGGAGGAGATGATACAGCTGAGAGGGTTGGACAACGATGATTTCATTTTTCAGTTCATCTTCCTCTCCAACCTCCCGGCGCATGCGAGAAGCACGCTGGCCGGCAAAAAGTGTCACACCCTGGAGGAGTTCCGGGAGCTGGCCCAGGAGGCAGACGGGATCCTGGACGCCTGCGGCGGGCAAGCAACCACAGCAGCGACCCGAGACAGCGGGGAGCCAGAGGCGGCAGAACCAGACTGGCCGACGATGGCGGCAACACGGCCGCGACGAGGGGGAGCCAATAGCCCGGCGACAGAGGCGCGGGCACGACACAGCGGAGGAGAAGATCTCTGCTTTTACCATCGGAGGTTCGCAGAGAAGGCACGCAGGTGTGTGCCGCCCTGCATCTTCAGGAGTTCGGGAAACGGCAAGACCGGGGGTCGCTAGCAGCTTCGACCCTCGGAGAACGCAACAAGCTGCTCTACATCACGGATGCGCGCTCCGGACGAGTGTTCCTCATTGACACCGGAGCACAAGTGAGCTTCATCACCCCAACATACGCAGACCGGGTAGCTGGACCCCACGGTGACGGAGCTACAGCGGCAAATGGCTCGAACATCAACACCTACGGGAGAAGGACCTTGCCTTTATGCTTACATGGCCGCACATATGAATGGACTTTTGTAGTAGCGGCGGTGAGTTTCAACATGTTGGGCGCGGATTTTTTGTGTTCACACAATCTGTTAGTTGATCTTGCTAATAGACGGCTGGTAAATGCACTCTCTTTTTACTCTCTCCCCTGTTCAGCTCGAGTGTCCCCGCCACCAGTACAGACCCACGTCGCTACAGCAGGTGGTAAGTTTCACACACTCCTCACCCAATTTCCAGCGCTCACTGTGCCCACTTTTTCAGCGACGGTCGCGAAGCACGGGGTGAAACACTTCATCCCCACTTCTGGTCCTCCCGTGTTTGCAAAAGCTCGGCGCTTGGATGCAGTTAAGCTCGCCATTGCGCGCGAGGAGTTCGCCAGCCTGGAGAGGCTGGGCATCGTTCGTAGGTCGAAGAGCCCGTGGGCTTCGCCGCTGCACATGGTACCGAAAGCCGATGGCTCCTGGAGACCGTGCGGGGATTACCGCAGGCTAAACAACGCTACGGCACACGATCGTTATCCCATCCCGCACATTCAGGATTTTTCGGTGCACCTGGCGGGGGCGCGCATTTTTTCAAAGATTGATCTAGTTCGCGGCTATCACCAAGTCCCGGTCCAACCGGAGGACATTCCTAAAACAGCGGTAATAACCCCGTTCGGACTTTTCGAATTTTTACGCATGCCGTTTGGTCTCAAAGGGGCGGCGCAAACATTTCAGCGGATGATGGATGCCGTGTTACGCGATCTCCCTTTCGTGTTTGTGTACCTCGACGACATTTTGGTCGCGAGTACTTCAGAGGACGAACACGAAACGCACCTCACAGCAGTTTTTAGGAGGCTGGGAGAGCACGGCTTAATAGTTAACCCAGCCAAGTGCCAGTTCGGCGTTGAGCGGATTGATTTTTTGGGTCACCGCGTCTCCCCGGAGGGAGCGGTTCCGTTACCAGAGAAAGTACGCGTGGTAGCGGATTTTCCCCGTCCACAAACGGTCAAATCACTACAGGAATTCTTGGGGATGGTGAATTTTTATAACCGGTTCCTGCCACACGCAGCTCAAATCATGCAACCGTTATACGCCGCGCTCAAAAAACAAAAGCCGACCCAGGCGGTCGAATGGTCCCCGGAGCGGGAGCGCGCGTTCACAGAGGTTAAAAAAGCCTTGGCTGACGCTGCGCTCCTGGCCCACCCAGACCCTGCAGCACGTATCGCGCTGACGACAGACGCTTCAGATTTAGCCATAGGGGCCGTTATTGAGCAACAGGTAGCCGGAGTTTGGCAGCCTTTGGCTTTCTTTAGCAAATCTTTAAGCGCGGCTGAGCGAAAATACAGCGCGTTTGACAGAGAACTGTTGGCGCTGCATTTGGCTATTCGTCATTTCCAGTTCTGGCTGGAAGGACGGTGCTTCACCGCTTATGTGGACCACAAGCCGCTCACATACGCCATGGCCAAAATTTCAGATCCGTGGTCCGGCAGGCAGCAGAGGCAGCTGGCCGCAATCTCGGAATTTACCACTGACATTAGGCACGTCGCGGGCAAATTCAATGTAGTAGCGGATTGTCTCTCACGCGCGTTCACGACCCCGACACGCGCAGAGGCAGAACGGGCCACCGTGACCGCGCCGCAGGAGAGCGGCACGGTGGCGCGCGCAGCCCCGGTGCACGTGGGTATAGATTACGCAGCCATGGCAGCGGACCAGGGGGCGGACGCAGACGTGCGCGCGCTCCAGTCTGGACCAACAGGGTTGAGGCTGGAGAGCAAGTGTTTACAAACCGGTATGCCCCCCCTGATCTGCGACATGTCGACGGGGCGCCCGCGTCCGGTGGTTCCGGCCACGTGGCGCCGCCGTGTTTTTGACTCGGTCCACTCACTGGCGCACCCGGGGGTGCGCGCGTCGGTGAAACTAGTGGCGGAAAAGTTTGTTTGGCCGTGCCTGCGCAAGCACGTGAAGGAATGGGCAAAAACCTGCATTTCCTGTCAACGGGCCAAAATTCACAGGCACACAAGAGCCCCGTTAGAACCGTTCCGCATTCCGGCCAGAAGGTTCGACCATGTGCACGTCGACCTTGTGGGCCCCCTACCGGCATCGCAGGGGTTCACGTATCTTTTGACAATGGTGGACCGCACCACACGTTGGCCGGAAGTGGTCCCACTTGCGACGACCACGGCCGCGGAGGTGGCTCGCGTTTTTTTAACGGCTTGGGTGGCGCGCTTCGGGGTTCCGTCGGACATTACGTCCGATAGAGGACCGCAATTCATCTCTGAGCTGTGGTCAGCGATGGCCAACGGCTTAGGAGCCAAAATTCACCGCACTACGGCTTACCACCCTCAGGCTAATGGTTTATGCGAGCGTTTTCATAGGTCTTTGAAGGCAGCACTCAGAGCGTCGCTCACGGATGCAGATTGGGTAAATAAACTCCCATGGGTTTTATTAGGGTTGCGTTCTGCGCCTAAAGAGGACTTAGACGCCTCCCCAGCGGAGCTGGTATTCGCACAAACTCTGAGGCTGCCGGGCGAGTTTTTACCAGAGCACCCAGAGCCCCCACCTCTCTCTGCTCTGGGACCGTTAGTTGGCACGGGGGCAGACACGCTCCCGGGTCCGGTTCATCACGCTTTTCCACGAGTTTTCGTCCCCAAGGCTTTGAAAAATGCCGATTTCGTTTTTGTCAGGCGCGAAGCCCTTAAAGCAACGCTCAAACCACCTTACGAAGGGCCATTTCGAGTGCTGGAGGCAGGTGATAAGCAATTTGTGCTAGATTTTGGGGACAGAAAAGAGACAGTCAGTATTGACAGACTAAAACCTGCTTTTGTCATGAAGGACGTGTCTGTACCGGTCGCGGTGGCGCCTCGACGAGGCAGGCCCCCGCAGAGGGCAATTAACCACTCTCTTCCTCAGTCAACAGACCCGAAGCAGAACAGCACCGCAGGCAAGGCGGGGCCAACGCACAGCAGATTCGGCAGACGGCTGAAGCCCAAGCGGCGCACAGACTGAATGTTGGTGTTGATTATTCAGTAGTGAGTAAGGTGCTATTAAATTTTGGGAATTAGTCTGTTCTTCATCGTTTGGGGGGGGGTTATATGGCTGTGTTGTGAGACATGTATATGTTGGACACTGCATATGTGATTTAACCACGATGAAGGAGAGCCAGCCCCCTGCGGTGCGGAGCCACAGAGCCTGGACCCCCTGCGGAGGACAGGGGACAGAAGACTTCCTGACCACTGAGGCTCGGGAAGAGAGAAGGGGGAGTTATGTAAATAAAAGGCTAATGAATGTGAATAAAGAGACTTTGATATAGATGTGTGATTTCCCCCGCGAGGGAAATGGTTTGATGTGAGAAGGTTTAAATGAGAGAACTTTGGTGTGTTCACTCTCTTTGTTCGCTGCTCAAGAATAAGAGCAGACAGTGGAATGATTTCTTGAATAAACTGAAATGAAAGACAATTCGGTTTCGTTATTCAAGTCTCCCCACACAGGTATCCGTTTTGTCTATATGCAAATACTGATATACTTGTTGTTCTTGCACTGAAAAAAGAATACCAAGAGAAATCTGTTTTTCCACAATCAGCATGAGTAGGAGGGCATTACGGGAGGAAATCAAAGCATCCAATCTTAAAGCAGATTTTGTCACTACACACTTCATGTAAAATAGGCTGTCAAATACAATATAGGCTCCAGTACCCTAATTACATTAGATTACTGTGGCATTGGAAATGTATTCTTGCTGTCTATAAACTGACTTATTAGCATCGAGTACAGCCTCAGCATTCAACTTCACAAAAAGTTGACCTGATGAAAATGAACAAGGAAGATTAAGCAGACTCATTTGTTTTTCCTAAGAATGACCCAAAACAAACCAAACATCTCATCTTTGACAAAGCCTTGCTAACTTTTTTTAACTGACATTTGATTTTTTTCATTTTTCTTTTGTGGACCCCCAGTATGAAGAGAAATCCCTTCAGTCATCAGGAGGTATTGTAAGTACTATTGATCAATGACATTGCAATGAGTTCAAGCTCACATTAAGGCCATTGTGAAGTTGTGGCTAAACAGGTTCAGTCAAACAAGCATCCATGCCATGTCTGAGAAAGGACGTGATAAGAGTTGATAAAATCTGATCAGCTTGTTATTGTCTTCTTATCAGCCATCCAAATCAAAGATTCTCAGGCCGTTTTTCCTCCAGTAAGTATATATTCATACTAACAATGGAAGAAAAATAAACTATGTCGTCTGCTGCAGAATGACCGGCAAAAGCAGCTATACTTAGAAGGGGTGGGCAAATAACAGCAGTATTCTCCTCTGAGGAGTGGAGACCTTGTGTTTTGGTGCGTGCTGTGGCTGCACCGTACAGCACGAGTGTCAAATGTGTGACTGTGGAGAGGTTGGAAAGAGGCAGAGCCATGACGTGATCCTTCATCATCCTTCCATCCACTGGTGGAGAAAAGAAATTATTCCATTTCTTGAATCATTTGAAATGATGTTTTCTGGTGGCAGCATCAAAACCAACCCAGGAAACTTTTAGAATTTGAGCCATGAGATGAAAAGGGTGGAATCATTTTAATGGGCCTGTAATAAAAACACAAACTGCCTCTTTGAAAGGCATTAAAGGCCTACACTTCAGTTTAATAAAGGGCAGAGTGACCCTTGTACACGGGTGATCCCTCTCTACTCCACAAAACTCCCCTGCTGGCCTCTGGAATAATAGCTGATGAGTCATTGTGAGCAGCTTTTCAAAACTTGCTGTCTGAAGGGTTTTAAGAGTACAGGTTGGACACGGTTCACCTGAGAGCAGCAGTAGAAATGTGCAGAAGTGGGTTCTGCTGTTTTCTGTGCGCCTTCACAATCTGACATCAGCTCTCCATGGCTGTGCCTTCCCAGCTGTATAATCTTTTATGGCAGCCAGGCTAGCTGTGACTCCAGTGCTGGAGACAAAGATGGACTGACTAGGGTGGGGAAGGGGGTGGGGTGGGTTTAGGAGTGAAAGAGCTGGAGGTGTTGAATGGGGTTCCCCGGGTTCCCGCCGCCAAGGATTCCCTCCCAGTCATCTGGGCTGTGTCAACCAGAGGCATGCCCAAGCACATTCCTGAACACTGACTTCACCTCTCTCTCTCCCCTCATGTCCCCAAAGCACCTCCCCACTTCTTCCTCCCTCCCTCCCTCCCTCCCAGCCCAGACAATGAATAAAAGAGGCTGTTTACGTGCAGCAGAGAAAGAAAGTCAGAGCCAAGCAGAGGGGAGACACTTCCTGGAGACAGTTGCCAACAACAGCAACAGATGAACGACATGGTTTCTGCATCCAGAGAGTCAGGAAGCAAAGCAGGAAACTGCCCATCTATTTTTCTCCACTGGAAACATTGTGCTGATAAAGGAGCTTTCAGTGGGACTCCTCTTTCCTTCTCCTTAGAGTCCATTGACAAATTAACAGCCCAGACCATTAGAAGCACCAGTAAACACCACAGCTGAGTGTGATTAAGCAGTGTTAACGAGCTAGAGATCAGGCTGACTCGTGAAAACTACAAACGCAGGAATGTTTTTTGGCAGTTGCCATGGTGACGTGGCTCGTGAAATCTTCTCAAAAAGAAGCATTTTACAAGGTAACGCGTCTGTCAAAATGCACCAATAATAACTGTTATGCAATCAGCAGGGCCTTGATATGGCACACTCTAGTCTGCAGAAATCAAAAATCCCACACACACTCCGATAAGCTCACGACCGGCCTCCGCAGCCAGATAACGCATCAGTAGCATTCGGGCAGGAGACACCTCAAAAATAAACAGCTAACAGTAATCCAGTTGGTCTACTGTGAGCAGGGAGTGGGGTACAGCAGTAAAACCTCAGGCTTTGGAGATGGAAGAATGTAAAACAGGCCTAGAAATACCCTGATGGTAACCCCTAATAAGAGCTTAGCATATCCACTCAGTCTCCTAATGTATTCTCCCACCGGAAAAGGCCTGAATGCATTAACCATATTAAACGTGAATGATAAATGTACCTCATTCTCCCCCTAACATTATTATCTCTGCTACACACAGAGCATCACTAGTCAGTGCACAAAAGAGGTCCATAGTCTGACAAAGTCAAAGTTTCCTTCATTTACTCAGCAGTGAGCAGAGGGCTTCCCTTCTTTATGCAATTGTGTCAGATATGCGAGTGTCAGCAGCTATCTTAGACCCCCTCACTGACCTGTGAGGAGTCATCTTTAAGGTTAGAACAAGAACAATGATCCAGAGCAACATAATGAAACATAGAAAACTCTCACACACAGCTGCTCGTCACTCAATAAAGTCAGAAGTTTCTCATAATGGTTTAAAACTGCGCAGACAGAACAACGGTGCAGCCATGCTGGTGCTTCTGTGAGGCTGTGGCACTTTTAAATCAGTGTGTACACACACACACACAGCCTCACTCCTGAAACCTGAGCAGAACCGATTTCTTTCTAAACTGTTAGTAGATGGAAATTTACATATGTTTCAGCATTCATCAAAATGTTAGTAGTTCAGAACTTTTTGTAACAAACAGAATCTACTCCTGCCTCCAACCCCTTGTAGAGCATGTTTACATATAAATGCACCTAAATATCACTAATCATTACAACAAATTTCAACTTCAATTAACCTTAAACTGTTCTGTGTCATGTTCACAATATGCAAATGACTTTAAAACATCCATCCATCCATTTTCTATCACTTTTCTGGAGGTCCAGGTCACGGAGGCAGCAGCCCAAGTAGAGAAGCCCAGACTTCCCTCTCCCCAGCCACCTGCTCCAGCTCTTCAGAGAGGATACCAAGACGTTCTTGGGCCAGCTGGGAGACATAGTCTCTCTCCTGGGTCTGTCCGGGGGTCTCCTCCCAGTGGGACGAGCACAAAACACCTAAAGTGGGAGGCGTCAAAGAGGCATCTTGATATGATGCCCAAACCATCTCAACTGGCTCCTTTCGATGTGGAGGAGCAGCGGTTCTACTCTGAGCCTCTCCCAGATGACTGAGCTCCTCACCCTACTCTAAGGGTGAGTCCAGCGATTCTACGGAGAAAGCTCATTTCAGCCCCTTGTATCAGTGATCTCATTCTTTCAGTCATTACCCAAAGCTCATGACCATAGGTGAGGGTAGGAACGTAGATTAAACAGTAAATCGACAGCTTTGCTTTAGAGCTTAGCTCCATCTTCACCACAACAGACTGCTACAACATCCGCATCACTGCAGAAGCTGCTCCGATCCGTCTGTCAATCTTTCACTCCATTCTCCCCTCACTCGTGAATAAGACCCCGAGATACTTAAACTCCTCCACTTCTGGTAGGAGCTTGTCCCCAACCCGGAGAGGACAATCCACCTTTTTCCAGCTGAGCACCATGGACTCGGACTTGGAAATGCTGATTCTCATCCCAGCTGCATCACACTCGGTAGCAAACCATCCCAGCAAGACCTGTAGGTCATCGCTCGATGAAGCCAACAGGATGACATTATCTGCAAAGAGCAGAGATGAGATCCTGTGGTCACCAGGCATGACACCTTCCGATCCTTGGCTACACCTAGATATCCTATCCATAAAAATTATGAATAGGATCGGTGACAAAGGGCAGCCCTGGAGGAGTCCAACTCTCACTGGAAAAGAGTTTGACTGGGTGTTGGTAATACAAACCAAATTCTTGATACGGTCGCATAGGGACTGGATAGCATGTAACGAGCCCGATATCCCATACTCCCGTAGCACCCCCCACAAGAAACCACAGGGGACGTGGTCGAATGCTTTCTCCAAGTCCACAAAACACATGTGGACTGGCTGGGCAAACTCCCACGAACCCTTGAGGATTCTCGAGAGGGTAAAGAGCTGGTCTGATGTGCCACAGCCAGGACGAAAACCACATTGCTCCTCCTGAATCTGAGGTTTGACCAGCGGTTGGACTCTCCTCTCCAGTACCCTGGCAAAGACCTTCCCAGGGAGGCTGAGAAGTGTGATCCCTCTAAAGTTGGAACACACCCTCCAGTCCCCCTTTTTAAAAAGAGGAACCATCACCCCAATTTGCCATGCCAAAGGTACTGTCCCAGACCTCCACGCAACGTTGCAGAGGCGTGTCAGCCATGACAGCCCTACAATATCCAGAGCCTTGAGGTACTCAGGGTGAATCTTGTCCACCCCTGTGGCCCGGCAACCAAAGAGTTGTTTTAACCACTTCAACGACCTCAGCCCCTGTGATGAGCAAGTCGTCCCCCTTACCCTCAAGCCCTGCTTCTTCCGTGGAAGATGTGTCAGTGGGACTGAGGAGCTTCTCAAAGTAGTCCTTCCACTGCCCAATGATGTCCCCAGTCGAAGTCAGCAGCGCCCCATCCGCACCATACACAGTGTGGACAGGGAGCTGCTTTCCCCTCCTGAGCCGCTGGAGAGTTTGCCAGAATTTCTTCGAGGCCGACCGAAAGTCTTGTTCTATGGCCTCAAACTTCTCCCACACCTGAGTTTTTGCTTCAGCAACCATCCGAGCTGCACTCCGCTTGGCCTGCCAGTACATCTCAGCTGGTTCGGGAGTCCCACAAGCCAACCAAGCTCGACAGGACTCCTTCAGCTTGATGCCCCCCCCACCCCACCACCACCACCACTGGTGTCCACCACTTGGTTCAGGGATTGCCACCACAGCTCTGGGCAGCTGCTTCAACAATGGAGGTGGAGAACATGGCCCATTCAGACTCCATGTCTCCAGACTCCCTCTGGACCACATTCCAGATTCCTCTGGAATGTGGTCAAAGTTCTTCCGGAGGTGGGAGTTGAAGACCTCCCGGATAGGGGCCTTGGCCAGAAGTTTCCACCACACCCTCATTACACGTTTAGGTCTACTGGGTCTGAGTGGCATCCACCCCTGCCATTGGATCCAACTCACCACCAGGTGGTGATCAGTTGACAGCACTGCACCTCTCTTTACCTGAGTGTCCAAGACATACAGGATGGTCGCAGGTCTGATGACACAATAACAAAATCACTCATTGACCGGCAACCTAGGGTGTCCTGGTGCCAGGTGCACATATGGACACCCTTATGCTTGAACATGGTGGCTGTTATGGACAAATTGTGGTTGGCACACAAGTCCAATAACAACACCATCCGGATTCAAATCGGGCAGGGTGTTCCTCCCAATCACACCCCTCTAGGTTTCACTGTTGTTGCCCACGTGCACATTGAAGTACCCCAGTAGGACAATGGCGTCTCCAAGAGGAGCACTCTCCAGCACCCCAGTCAGAGACTCCAAAAGGGTGGATACTCTGAACCATCATTTGGTGCATAAGCACAAATGATGGTTAGGATCCGTTTCCCAACCCAAATATACCCACCCACAAATATACCCACCCCTGCTCATCATCCCTCGCCTAGAGCAACTCCAGAGTAGGCCAAGCTCCATCCCCTCTACAGGAAACTGGTTCCAGAACCGGAGCTGTGCGCTGAGGTGAGCCCAACTATATCTAGCCAGTATCTCAACTCGTGCACCAGCTCCAGCTCCTTCCCCACCAGAGAGGTAACGTTTCACGTCTCAAAAGCCAGTTTTGAAAGCCGGGGATCAGACTGCCATGGTCTCTGCCTTTGACCATCACCTGATCCGCATTGCACCAGACCACTTTAAAACGTGTGTCTAAAAATAGCCAATAATAGATTTAACTTAATTAATCAGCAGTTCATAGATTTACACTTCAGATTACATTTCTTAAAAATCTGGGTGAATTAATTTAATTAACTTAATATATCTGTTGTTTAGACTCTGCGTTAAATTAAAAAAAAAAAAAAAATCCCCCCATCATGTTTAATTTAAAATGTCATTTGTTTTTGATAATTACACTTCAGTTACAGTGCACGTCAAATTTTACCAGTTCAAATTATACAGTCTGCAGGCTGGTCTGTTCTTAAATATCCAAATTAAAAGAATACAAATGATCACAAACACAAAAGAGAATCCAAATGAAAATAAGAGAATTAAACACAAATGTTTAATATGCAGAAACTTTTTAATAGACTTCTCATTAAGGAAAATAAGACTCTAAATTTTAGTTCTATGCAGAGATTGTTAAATTGAGTTCAAAATCATTAAGCTGAAACAGCATCACTGACTTATTTAGAGTTTAATTATTGAGCTTGAAATTACATTTCCAGTGTTCCGTTCCCATTTTATTTAATCAGGATACAGCACTGCACAAATAATCCCCATGTTAGTGAGCAAGCACTGAGATATTAGTGATGACTTGTAGAATGGTGATTTAGCACTCAACAGTTAAAAGCAGAAGTTTACATACACAGTACAAAAAGACAAAACCTTCCCCCCCCTCACTGTCTGAGATTAAATCTGACTAAATTTTCCTATTTTAGTTCAGTTAGGATGACCAAAATTATTTCTATTTGCTAAATAATTTGATATTTATATATATTTTTGAAAATACTAATACACTTTTTTTTACAGTCAAAAATGTTAACATTTTTATTCTCGAATTTAAAACAGCAATTTTAATGTATAATGCAAGGAACCATGTTTTGCCTAAAATATTCTAGATTTGTTTTCTGAAAGACAGGGTGGTCATAATTTACGGGGCTGATTAAATTTTAAGTTGAACAGTTGTCACACAACTAAAAAAAAAATTCTATTTTGATATGTGGTGTAAAGCTTTGGAACCGGTTAAGTGAGTTCTTAATACAATGTCCAAATATTATACAATTCAAAAAGAGTTATAAGAACATTATTTTAACAAGATATGAGGAAAATGAAAGATGTTAACTGCAGTATAGGTGTTACAATGTATTCTTCTGTTGTTAGCTTTGTGGTATACATATATTTTTTTCTGAAATTTTGTTATTGCATTTAAAATTTGAGAGCTTTTGGGTTAAAATGAGTCTATGACTTAAGGGGTAGGATTAAATGTTGACGTCATCCTACTCCTTTTCGAGCATGTAGATTATAATGCAGCTGAATGAAGAGAGAAAAATTAATTTATTATGTTCTATTTTTGCCTTGTGTTTTACTGATTTTACATGTACATGTTTGAAATAAAATATTCAATCAATGAATATTGGATAAACCAAGCCAGGGCCACCACCACAGCACCAATTACAGCTCCCAGTTCCGAGAGCCCCCCAATGAGGAAACACTAGAGCTACAAATACCATAAAACAAAATAAAATACAATAAGAAGCAGAATGAGATCATAAATACAAATAAATAAAGAGAATAAAATGATTATATACAGTAACTCACAGGGAGCCAATGCAGCAATTCTAAAACTGGCGTAATATGCTCTCTCTTTCTGGTCTTTGTCAGCACACGGGCTGCTGAATTCTGCAATAGTTGTAAATTACTGATCATCTTTTTAGGAAGAGCAGAAAGGAGAGCATTGCAATAATCAGTATGACTGGAAATAAAAGCATGCATTAGCGTTTCTGTGTTTTCTCGCAAGAGAAACAGGAGGACTCTGGCTATATTCTTTAGATGACAAAATTCCGTTTTTAAAATATTATTAACATGCAGAATAAAACTAAGCTCAGAGTCAAAAATAACGCCTAGGTTTTTAATTCGTCTTGATGGAATAAGACACAGTGTTTGTAATCTTGGTAAAAGTTTCTCTCTCTGAGCTTCAGGACCGATAACTAAAACTTCAGTTTTGTCCTGGTTTAACTGTAGGAAATTCTCTGCCATCCAGGACTTAATGTCTAAAATGCAGTTAAAAAGGACATCATTTGGTTCTGGGTCATCAGGAGAGATGGAAATGTAAAGCTGGGTATCATCAGCATAATTGTGGAAACTAATTCCGTGTCTCCTGATGACATTGCCTAGTGGCAATATGTACAAATTAAAAAGAATGGGACCTAAAATCGAACCTTGAGGAACACCACAATCCACGTTGTATCTCTTTGAGGAGTGTTCACCCAGGGTGACATAAAATTCTCTGTCAGTGAGGTAGGATTTAAACCAGTTAAAAACAGTGCCTGACAGGCCGATCATATGGCACAATCCATTTAAAAGAATATCATGGTCTACTGTGTCAAATGCTGCTCTTAAATCCAGTAAGACCAGGACCGAGAGCATGCTCTTGTCCATGCCGATTCTAAGATCATTTAGAACATTGGTCAGTGCTGTCTCAGTACTGTGATGAGACCAAAAACCCAATTGAAGTGTTTCATACAAATCATGAATCTTCATAAAAATCATTTAACTGGTTAAAAACTACTTTCTCTAAAATTTTACTTAAAAATGGCAGGTTGGACACTGGTCTGTAATTGTTCAGTACTTCAGTGTCTAAATTATTTCTCTTCAGAACAGGCTTGACAATAGCCATCTTAAAAGCACTAGGAAAAACTCCTGTCTGAAGAGAATAATTTAAAATGTTCAAAACATAATTTATTCTGTTTAATGTAGCGCTAGCCACCATTAGCCTTGTGGGATGTAGACTGCCCTAGTCCCAGATCCTGGCATTTGAACGAAGAGGAAAAATTTTAAGAGTTTGACACTAAACTGTAAGACAATGAAAACAGGGCATAGGAAGAGGAACTTCATCTTTGAGCACAACAATGACCCAAAGCACACATCCAAATCAACAAAAGAATGGCTTCACCAGAAGAAGATTAAGGTTTTGGAAGGGCCCAGCCACAGTCCAAACCTGAATCCAATCGAACATCTGTGGGGTGATCTGAAGAGGACTGTGTACAGGAGATGCCCTTGCAATCTGACAGATTTGGAGCATTTTTGCAAAGAAGAGTGGGCAAATATCGCCACATCAAGATGTGCCACAATGATAGACTGCTACCCAAAAAGACTAGGTGCTGTAATAAAAACCAAAGGTGCTGCAACAAAGTATTAGTTTAAGGGTGTGCATATTTATGCAAACAGATTATTATAAGTTTTTTTTATTTTTCCCCTTAAAAGATTTCAAGTTGTTTTTCAATTGGGTTGTGCAGGTTATAGGTTACATTAATGGTGGAAAAAGTTTTGAGAAAAAGTGGAAATACCATCAAAGGCAAAGTACCACTGAGATATTGTGCTGCACATTACTGAAAAATTGTTGTCAGAAAGGTAGAATCAGTTTCCTCAGATTTTATCTTTTCTGGCCCCTTCAGATTGCACATGATGAGACTCCACTGTGGTCATGGGTAAAATAAAGATAAGCCTTAAAAATATATGGGTCCAGTGAATTGCTCATTTGATTTAAGTAATGGCCTGAAACATACCAAAAAAAAAACAAAACAAAAAAAACATTGACAGTGCAATCAGCTCTGCTGATGAGTTGCACTAAAAAGGAAAAGGGCCTGTCAACTGAGCAAGACATGCATGAGGTGATTAGCACAGAGCCGGTATCTTGTTGAGGCTCAGAGTTTCCTCTTTAAGGTCACG
Organism: Pholidichthys leucotaenia; assembly: GCA_020510985.1. Lineage (NCBI taxonomy): Eukaryota > Metazoa > Chordata > Actinopteri > Cichliformes > Pholidichthyidae > Pholidichthys > Pholidichthys leucotaenia. The sequence continues at coordinate 208,975,881 of CM035839.1, forward strand.
GCTGTGCAAAGAACCATTTTTGAACATCTCAACAGGGAAGCAGGTTGGCACCCAGCCACCCAGCAGCCAAACAGCAAAGCTGAGTGCTGTGAAAAACAGTCAGCAATCCCCAAAACGACAGACCGAAATATGCGTGTCCACACCATGCTATTTATGGGGTTTATTCTAGGGCGACACTGAGACAGACTTCTGTCCACGCCTGGCGCATGTTTGCTGGTTTGATCAGTGCAGCAATGAAGAAGGTTAATAGGAGTATTTTAAATGATGAAAACACAAAATACAATCAGACTGCACGCTTACAATGTGGAATGGATAGCTCTATAATTTATATAAGTGTCTACACCTTTGGATGTGACAGAATCTACAGAAGCCATATGTTTGTTTGCAAAGTTATTGAACTACGGGCACAAAAAAAAACTCACTTAAAGTCAGTTCTTTAAAAAGCGATTCAAGTTGCTCCCTTTGTTCACCATTATTGCACAATCTTTTATAGAAATTCTGCAATTATCTAACAACAGGCCTATCATACTGTGAACAAGCCTTACAAGCATCATTAAAAGGCCCGTTTTATATTTGTGGTTTGCTGCATTTGGGCTGAACCTGTCATTATTTGGGCCACAGCACTTACCCATCTGATTTATGCCTCCAGGCTTTGGCTTCGATTTTAGACTAAAGGCAACAAATGGCCCAAAAGGATTTTTTTATATTCTCAAAATAGACTGTATGGAGTCAATTACAGCAACTAAATACAGCCTCAAATAAATTTAAAAGGACATTTTTGGGGCATTTCTGCCTTTATTGGGTAGAAGACAGGAAATGTAGTAAAGAGCAGAGGAGAGACATGCAGGAAAGATCTCTGGCTGACTGATCACTGTGTTTCAACAACATACTCATGGAATCCATCTTAACCATGAGGCCGCAGGACAAGTTACAGAAAAAATACAATAAAACAATTTTTCTTCCTTAGTGTAAATGTGAGGAAATAGTGTAAATGTGAGGAAAAGTCCATTTCTGTGCATCATCATAGGGACCGAGTCATATTTGGAACAAACCTCAAACCAACCTTTAGAGAACTGCTGTTTTGGGGATTTCCTCACTGGCTTAACCACTTGCACTCCGGGCAATTTTCCTAAAAATGCCAAAAAATAACGTGCCCAAACTAAATTGAAAGCTGTTCTTCAACCCTTTGCAGCATCTTCATGGGGTTGGTCTCATTTAAAAGAAAACACTTTGAATTTTTTGGCAAAAAAAACATAATCTTTCTACGTGCTCCGGCCACTGAGTTACAGTCATCTAAACATACTGAACTTGAAGAAAAAAAATTTGGAGACAGTGTTTTTTTGGATACAAATGCTTGCAAATAACACACAGCTGTCCGATTCGGCTGGAAAATGCAACAGAAATGTAGAACCAAGTGTTATCCAGCTGAGATCCAAATTTGGTAACAATACCACAAAAAATGAATATTTTACACAGCTTTGTTCTCAGGCTGTTCCCAGGCGTTTTGGAACTGTGCCAAATTGTGCCAAATGGCACAGTTTGGAAAAACGTCTGTAACTTTTGAATAATTCAATGTAGAAGCTTCATTTTAGGCTCAAAGGAAAGGTCACACTCAGGGCTGTGTCTGTGTGTGTGTGTGTGGGGGGGGGGGGTCGTCCCCCCCCCCGCTACCAAGGACAGAGTTCTGCCCTCGCTACATGACGGATTACACTCGTTGCATGTTTCCACAGCAACGCTGTCACAGCGGCTTCCCCCCCCTCGCTACTGTGTGTGTGTGTGGGGGGGGGGGGTTGCCCCCCCCCCTCGCTCGCTACAGAGGATGGACTTCGGCCATTGCTACACAACGGATTAGCCTCATGTGGTGATGTGGGACAGCAGTGCAATCATCGCGCCCCCCCCCCCTCGCTGCAGAAGAATAGCGGGGGTGGGGGGGCGTTCACAGCCTGTACACTGCGAGCAACCCCTTGTACCGCGGCGCACGAACTTCAGACTTCGTGAACCGCACAGCTGTAATTTACCGATCGGTCAAAAGTCATTTTTGATTACAATTTTCAGGGATAAATAATAATTTAGCTTATAACACCTTACCTCTTCACAGCAGAGTCTTAGCGAACTTCTCTTCCTCATTGTCAGACGAACGCGACGCTGGTCCGCTCTGGTTCTGGTCTCGCGACTCGATCAAAACATAATTCCATTATTGCAGTTTTGTGCTTCCATGATTGCGGTTTTTGGCGAACGATTTTTCAAAACAAATAACAGTAGTAATTAAAAAAAGACTGGCGAAGGCGTGTGTGCCACTCAGCCTTCGTGGTCAGCCTCCGTCGGTCTATAATGACCATGGAAGAAATCACAACGTCTACTCTGCTGGAACCAATACAAAATAAGCACCGCCTGTGGCCGAACATGCCGATCCACGAATGGCACTCCCTGTCACACAGGTTGCATTTGTGGATGGTCTCCATGCTGCTGGGTCTGTGGGGCTCTTCCTGTGTCCTTTTTTGATCCGCTCCAGCAGCCAGTCTTCACCCAGCCTTAAAAAAAAACAGCTCACGAACTTCTCTGCTTCAATTGGCTCACTGCATTCAAAGCGTTGGGAGGCGGGTCCTCCTTCCTAGGTTTTCTTTCATTGGCTCTTCATGGTTTCAGAAACCCAATTCAAAGCTCTTATTAGTCGAATGAGAGATCAATCAGATGAACTAATCTGTTCTGTGTCTGCAGCATTTTTTTCCCAGTGGCGCTTGGAGGCCAGCACCATCTCCATCTGCACCATCATCAGTATATCATGCGTTATGCGTCCGAGCGCGCATGAGTGCGCTCTTGTGCGCCCTCATGCGTCCTAGGACGCAGAGACTTGCCCGCCCACGGAACAACGGAGTGCAAGTGGTTAATGACTTTCTTTAAAAACATAAATTGAGAGTAGTGCGATTCCTGACAACCCTGATGAGAAGGATTACCCAATAAAGACTTAGCAGTACAAGTTTCATCTTTATACAAACACATGATATTCTATCCATCCATCCACCCACCCATCATAATAATGGATGGGATTAACATTTCATATGACACCTCAAAGCACTAAAGGTGCGTTCACACCAAACGCGAACAGGCGAATTTTTCACGTGGCACGATTACATTATAAATCAATGTAAACACACCAACAGACATTAACAGTGAGATGCAGACAGGCGAAGTTGTATTTAAAACTTCTGCAGCTGTGTTCAACCTGCTGTGGAAATTCCCAAAATAACGTCATGCATAGGATTACATTATCCGACCGGGGACTCACCTGAAAATGTCGTCTCAAGCCCCCAAAACTTCACAGATGATGGGTGTTTACGTCGCTAGCTTGCTAGCTTACTAGGACGTCCGTGACCAGAAATCGTGGGTAAATAACTCCAAAATCCCGATTCAGCTGAAGTACCCGGTCCTCCTGTCTCCCGGTGACTGAGTTTCATTTTCAAACTAGTTTACTCTGCAACGGTGATACTTTTACTCCGGTGACAGCAGAATCTCAAAGCTAGCTAGTGGACGCGAACGCGCGACTACACAAATTCGCACGTACTTGCGTCTTCCCATTCACTTTGTACAGATTTGCGCCGCCCGTTCGCATTTGGTGTGAACACACCTTAACAGTGAGTCCATTATTCATTCACTCCAGACAGACAATGGTAGCGGTAAGCTACCTCTGTAACCTGGCCAACAACCTCGCCAAACACCACCAAGCATTCATTCTACCATCTTCTACTGCTTATCCGGGGGTCTGGGTCATGGAGGAAGGAGTCAAAGCCGAGTAGCCCAGACTGTCACCCAGTTCACATGACACCATGAGCCCTCCTGCAGGTGGTGAGCCCACTGCAGGATGGACTCATGTAGCTCTTTGGGGTACACTGGATCCTTGATGTAACTTGTTCATGGGGATCTACTGGACTGGTCTTGGTCTGGCCCTTCACCACTAGTTTTGTTTGGGAGACCCTACCAGGGGCAAGTTTTCCCAAACAACATAACTCCTGGGATCATTAGGGCATGCAAACCCCTCCACCATGATATTCTGGTGCCATTACCGGTTCCGGTTCCGCCGGACCGGCGGCGCCACACGAGTGGGCTGCCTGTTGCAACAGCCTTTTTTTTTTTTTTAATCTTCCTTCTTCTTTCTACACCTTTCACTCTGTATATATATCACGGACGCACGGATCGCCCCGGGGGTCTCCCGGGTCGGCGGACGGAGCCACGGTTTGCAGCGGGAGACGTTACAGCAGGGAGGAGCTAGTGCTAGCTAGCACTTGGCCGCCGCCCGGTGCTAATGGGAAACTCGACATACCGGGAGCTGTAGCGAAAACGACGCGGGTGCCGGGCTGGAGTTTAGGCGGCGTGAAAGAAATATAAGACAGAATAATAAAGAGCGATGGCAAGAACCGAGCAGACCGCCCGTAAAATCTACTGGAGGAAGAAGCCCCCCAGGAGACAGCTAGCCACCAGGGCTGCTCGGAGAGGCGCTCCGGCCACCGGCAGAGTGAAGAAGCCTCGCCGTCACAGGCCCGTGGCTCTGAGAGAGATCCGTCGCTGCCAGAAATCCACGGAGCTGCTCATCCGTAAGCTGCCCGTCCAGCGCCTGGTGAGGGAGATCGCTCAGGACTTCAAGACCGTCCTGCGTTTCCTGAGCTTCGCCGTCATGGCTCTGCAGGAGACCAGCGAGGCCCACCTGGTGGTCTCTTCTTCGCTAAGGGGGTCACCATCATGCCCAAACACTTCCAGCTGGCCCGCTGCATCCGCGGAGAGAGAACTTAGACTTTCTGCTGCACATTCACCAGCCATAATGCTCTGCACTGTGTGTCTATATATATACATTTATAGTAATATGGACATATGTTTACTAGATGTTGTTTTTTCTTGCCTTCTGATTGTTGCTCTGAGTGTTGCTATCCCTGTGCTGTTGCAATCCTGGAATTTCCCCATTGTGGGACTAATAAAGGCTTATCTTATCTTATAATAGGTTTTCACTGAGCAACATGTTCCATGATAAGATAAGATAAGATAAGATAAGATAAGATAAGCCTTTATTAGTCCCACAAGGGGGGAATTCCAGGATTGCAACAGCACAGGGATAGCAACACTCAGAGCAACAATCAGAAGGCAAGAAAAAAACAAGCAAGCAAGAGCAGCTAATATACATATGTACGTATTACTATAAAATATATATATATACACACACACACAGACACACAGTGCAGAGCATTGTAGCTGGATGGAATAAATATATGAATATATGAACACACAGTGCAGAGCATTGTAGCTAGATGGAATAAATATGTAAATATATAAACACCCACAGTACGGAGCATTGCAGCTAGGTGGAATAAATATGCAAGTATATAAACACACACAGTGCGGAGCAATGTAGCTAGATGGAATAATATGTAGATATATAAATATATAAACATCACAGTAAACATCAAAGTAAATATATATGATCACAGTAAACCTGTAGACAGTCCCACATATGCCACAGACTATTAATACTAAACCACTAAAGCCAGTGTGGTTCAGCTCAGTTTGGAAATTATTCAGCCAAAAATAAACATTAATTGAGATTATATGGGACTGTTTTTTTTTTTACACTGGAGCCTGAAAGCTTAAGGAATGTGCCCTGGACAGACAGAACCAGTACACAAAGTACTGACACCAACACGTGTTCTATTGCCTTTTCTCAGATAATTTGGTTATAAAAATGTCAATTTTAGCATCAAACTTCCACTGTAAAAATGAACCTTAGGCTTTTCATTTTTTTTTTTAAATATTAAAGGGTAAAAAAGGGTGAGTAACCATTTATTACTAACAGTAAAAAAGCGCTATATAAGTGCAGGTTAGTTAGTTAGTTATCAACTCTTTGAGAATTGCAGTACTCTTTTGGATACCTTAATTTCCACATTGAGGCACTGTTTGACAAGAAATTACACATCCGTGACCCACAAGTCCCACCCTGTTGAAAAAAAAAAAAAACAAAAAACTTTGTTTCTGTCTGCCCTTGTATCAACATCATTAAGCTCATCAAGCAATTTCCCATCTGTTTAAAAAAAATAGGCAGTGCTAGAGTTTGATTTATTGTCTCGATTAACAAACCACAATACCTTTGTGGTGATGGACTGTTACCTCCGCCAAGGGAGGAGGTAATGTTTTTAGCAGCCTTGGTTAGTTGGTTGGTTTGTCTGTTACAGTACCAACATAACTCAAAAAGTTATAAACGGATTTTGATGAAATTTTCAGGAAAGGTGTGCAATAAAATGGGGAACAGATGATTAGATTTTGGCAATGATCTGAGAGTGCATACCTCCATCAAGGGCTTTGTTACCTCCGCCAAGGACGTTATGTTTTTACCAGGGTTTGTTTGTCTGTCTGTCTGTCACCAACATAACTCAAAAAGTTATGAACGGATTTTGACGAAATTTTCAGGACAAGTCCAAAATGGGACAAGGAAGAAATGATTAGATTTTGGGAGTGATCTGGATCACCGTCTGGATCCAGGAATTTTTTAAAGGATTCTTTATCGTTGCGAGATAGGGCCATTTTTAGCATATGTGTATATAACTCCACAATAAATGGTCAGGACGCTTGCCAAAAAAATACAGGATAAGATCCCAATAGGTTCTACGAAATATCAAAGACTGATCCCGATCCTGCAAAAAATCCAGATACTGTGATCCAGAACAGGAAATAATAGGGGATCTTTGGAATTTTCATCACTGTAAGGTAACAAATTAAGATATAAACATACAACAAACACCAAAATATAGCCAAGACACTGAGGAATCAGTAGTGTGCCAGTGGATTTGTTGCATCTTCAAAAGCTATGGAGCTACAGTATATCCAGAAGAAAACTGCCATTACCGAAAAAGTGATTTTTATCAATAACTACTGAACTAATAAAGATATCAATGTGAATCCAGTTGCTACAGGTATGTTTTAATGGTCAAGGAATCTGAAAATATAGATAAAATAAATGTAGGACTATTATATTTAGGGAAAATCCCAATATTAGGAGGAACTAAGGTACTTGGTGGAGGTTTGTGCTCTCCAAGTGTTTTTCTAGTTTGTATTTGTGCAGCAGGATTACACAAAAACTACCAGATGGATTTGGATGAAATTTTTACTAGAGGTGCTTCTTGGGCTAGAGAGGAACCCACTACATTTTGGTGATGATCTGGCAATGCATACCTCTACCAAGGCTCTTATCTTTTCACACAGTATTAGCAACAATACTCCAAAACTACTCAATGGATCTGGATGAAATTTTCACCATGTGTTTTCTTGGGCTACAGAGGAACCCATAACATTTTGGTGATGATCTGAGAATGCATAGCTTCGCCAAGGCCCTTATCTTCTCACAGTGTGTTAGCAACAATACTCCAAAATGAATGGACAGACTTTGATGCTATTTTTACCAGAGGTGGCTCTAGGTCTACACACAAACCCATTACATTTTGGAGGTGATCCATGAGGAATGGAAGGAGCCTTGGCGGAGGTATGCGCTCTCTGACTGCGTTTCTAGTTTCATCTGAAAATGCAAAGAAAAGCGAGCTAAGTGTGCTAAATCACTAGCATGCTAACTATTAGCTAACGGCTAGCTACTGGCGTTCTGACTATAGGCGTTTTGATCTCGGGTCTTCTGCAGTACCAACTGAACAGGTATATCTTTTATAAACACTTAATACTTTTGCACTTGACAATATTTAATTTGTTTACACATGTTTGAAATGACAATAGACATCTTCATGCTGACTGAGATGTTTAGTAACAGTTACTGGCTACATTTAGAAGGGACTATTTTTTTTTGTCAGCTGCGCAAAATAACTGGTTAAACAAACAAATCATAATATTTTGTCAAGTACTGCTCTCATTTAATAAAATGTGCTTGCCAGAACTGTTGTATAAAGACAATATTACATTTGAGGTTGTTACGGTATCATGAATATACTAACGCCGGGTGTGATGCAGCTAATGCCCGTGTAATATTGCTTAAATCTGAGTAATGTCTTGAGGTTTTACTAGTATGTTAATATATAACTGAGTGTTTTTATGTATCTCTGTGTGTGTGTGTGTATTAAAAAAATGTGCAAAAAATTACACTCAAATACAGCATGTATATTTTTGTGATCATTAAAATAACATAATTGTGCAGTTGTTTCTAATCACTTCAGTATTCCATTTATACTGCTTTTATTTATATTGCTTTTCTGCATTTAAACATTACACGTTACAAGGCATAAATGCCCATTTTTCTAAGAAAAATATGTTTACAGTCATATTTTTTTGAGAGAAGAAGCATCATTTTAAGTCAGAAAAATAAAACTCCTGCATTGATGCTGAAATTCTGTGAAGGCCTGCCTTTTATTTTTTCCCCACACACGGAAAACTGATCAAGAATTGATAAGGGAATTGATCAAGAATCAGATTGATAAGCAAAATGGACAATGCCACTGATATTGATAAAATCTTATCAATTCCCACCCCTGCCAAATACCTGTGCATCACCACATTTCCTTATACAAACACACTACACAGGTAATTCATTACAGTGTCCACACAGCTCTTAGAGGGTTCTCTGAAACCTATTTGATGACTTTATGCTACATTTAAAGAGCAACACACAATGTGGGCAACAGAATGATGGAATCCACGGGCCCTCAGTGGCCCGCAGCACCCTGGCCCGGTGATTCAACATCATATCGTCACGACAACGGCTGACAGATGCAGCGGTGGGAGGGAAGACGGCAATGTGACAAGCTAGAACAGAATCACAGTTCCTCCGAAGGCGGCTGAGCATGCAGGCACACACCGAGGCCACTAGAACAGGGAAGTGACTCAACACCCCAAGGACTTCAAATGACTTTTCTACAACTCAACTCTTCTCTGTCGGCCCACATAACAACAACACTGTTCCCACACTTTTAACTCTCAACGGGAGAGTTTTCAGTAAAGTGGAAGCCTGATGAAGGAGTGTGCTGCAGTCATGAGCATGGCAGTGTGAAGGAGGAGGAGCGAGGAGCAGGAAACAGCACAGCGTCGCTCATATTTCAAACACGGGAGCGAGTAAGTCAGGCCACTTTCATGTCGAGTGCAGAACAGGAAGAGAGCAACCCCATGAGTGACATGTTACTAGAGGAAGTTGTAATGATTATTTGTGGAAACCAGAGTGAAGAAAGTGCAATAATATTTCACAATTTTCCAAGGATAGCATTGGTTAATGTTAGCAAACAGTAAAGTCAGAGCGGGACTGCATCATCAATGAAACACAAAGACGTTTCACATTTGGAAAATAAGCAGGAAGGACTGAGATCTCCATTAAAGACAGTTTAAAGTGAGCAAAGTTGAGGAGTCCAGTGTACAGTGTGGACGAGAACAGGACTGAAGGCATTTCCCAGTCAACAAGAGCATTTCACATGGGACACTGCATATGTGGTGCAGCCACATGCACTGCAAGGTTGTTTAACCTGAATATGTTGCACAAGGGTACTCCTCTCTCCAAGCACGGACTGGCAGCCTAGACTCATTGTAAAGGCTCCCCAACTGTGAAAATTGATTTATTTTATTATTTATTTTTTTTTTAAAGTCAATGCCCATCCATCCATCCTCTACCGCTCAATGACTATTCAATTATATTTTTATGTTTTATATAAAAGGCTTTAGTAGTTTTGTGTAGCTCATTTTTATGCAAATAAATCTACTTAATTCACATGTAATTTTTCTAATTATGTTACAGACACCTGCAATGAAGCTTCTTTTACAAATAAATCAGAAGATATTAAAATACATGCACAAATTGTTTTCTTGCTCTTATCCATATGAAAGAAGGGGGATTTTTTTAAAAAAAAGATTAATGACATATATTCAATTCAACATCTGGAGGACCTGAACCCTTGATGCAGGACGTTCTCTTAAATACTGTAAAAAAACTAATAATCAATAAATTATCACATTATTCTCTCAGAAGGTCATCTCCCTGGCCACTGGTGTCAGTTTCTTTAAAAACTGCTGTCAAGAGGCCATTTGTCACTTACCGACATGCTCTACAGTCAAAATGAGCAGAGCACCTCTATGCAAGTTATGACTGTTGAGTGCACAGGACACAAACATCCCCAACTTTGAGGAGCTCAAACCCTTTTTTTGTGCATGTGCACATGGCAAAAGAGTGTGTGTGTGTGTGTGTGTGTGTGTGTCTGTGTGAGAGAAGGACAGAGACCAGCAACTTCCTCCCCTCTCTACAACATCAGAACCTACTATTTCACCATGATGGAAGTGATAAACCATCTCGTAAACTGAGGTGCTTGTAGTGTTTGACAGTAAATTAGTTGGATGCCTTTAGTGTGCGCCTGTGAATGAAACTGCCAATAAGTGAGTGGCTAGTAGGCCATAAATGGAAGGTGGGATAAAGGATGCCTCCCGTCCGCAGCGCTGACCGCTCTGGAGAAAATGCTGTCCATATGTGGGCACTAAGCTAATTTTCCTACATCTCGGTAAGGGATCAGAAAGTCTGACAGTGCTCACGGGGGGGGGGGGGGTCCTCTGTCACAGTGAATGAAGGCACGGATGAAGCTACAAAGAGGAGGCATCACTCACTTCTGTTATTTACAGTGTGGCGTGAAAAAAGTAACATGTTAAGATCTTTCTAAGTTGACAGAAAAGATCGAGCTCTGCCATTCACATGTGCAACAATGGAAGAAATAAACCATAACGGGGTCAGTTTAACCTCGCAGTGGTTTCACCTTATGTTTAACAAATAACCAGCTTCAATAATGAGGTGTTACACTTTCATATGATTGTTAAATGAGGTCATATTGAACAGCTAACAGACGATGTTGTGGCTGAACTCCTTCCTCCATCTCAGAGGGTCAGTGTGTGCGTAAAGCTTCTCCAGGCCCATGGAGGAGTGTTTTTGCCCACGTCAAACATGTCACATCATCCTCCCCACATGTCAGCGCGCAGTCATGCTGAGCTGGTGGAGCAGATTGTGTCATTTTTACCTCCTGCCGGCCTTCCTGCACACAAACACTGAGCCCCGTGGAAGCCTTGTTTTAGAGGACATGACTTAGGTTAATGATCCAGTTGATAATGAGACACTCCATGCCAGAGAGGGCACACATGTCAGCGGGGGCCAGGTAGGCTTACCACCAGCTAACAGCTTTAAACGCCCTGAAACGGAACACCAGGGCTCACATGGAGCCCTTCTTCGTCTACAAAGGCCGTGGTTTGTGAGCAGAGTAGAAGGAGCAATTTACCAACCATGCATCCATTTGCAACGACATGCATTCATGCCATAAACAAAGCCAAGCCTGCTTTGCACATCATTGCTTTGATGAGACACAGCAGAGAACCCTAAAGCGGGAAACATGGGATTCCCTCCCTTCAGTACTTCTCTGCAGCAGGCTCACAAAAGGCAGGAAGTTCACAGCTAAAAGCAAAAGATGTTATCTGTGGCGAGATGTTGCTTTTTCCATGAAGTCATCAGAAGCCCCTGGGTAGAATGACAGGCTGTAACAAAAGGGCTGCTGTTTGTACGGCATAATGTGCTGCTCTACTGCAGTTTGGCAGCACATGCAAATGACAGGCGATGACAGAAACGTGTGCTGATGTCAGGTCCCAGTTCAGCACCAAAGCACTCTTCAGACTGAGATCACCGTGTGCACATAAGTGCGAGGACCGGGTCACGCGTGCAGCTCTGCGATCCACATCACGACACCGCACCATAAAAGACAACTGCACTTAAAACTTTAACACCACAGTGGTTCCTGTTCATTCACAACAAGTCAACACCTCTATTTCCCCTATTATCTTGTAATTTGAGGCTGAAAGTATAGGCCATGTGAAAAACAACTGTTGAAAGTGAAAACAGGTTGTGCAAGATTTTCTGTATCATTACTACCTCATCCACTTCCAACAGCCAGAGCTGCTCGGCACTTCCTGATCCCAGTCTGACAGCCAAGGATGTCTGAGCCCACACACACACACACACACACACACACACCTGCACCTACTCTGTCAATACTTGCTCATTGTTTGTGAACAGATACAAACCTTTTTTTTTGTTTTTTTTTGAGGAACTGACATAGTTTTAAACCAGACTTGCCACTGGATGCCCTCGGGGACTAAATGAAAAGAATAACTGCAGCTGATCTGTTTAAATCGATTAGATCATTTGCATTATATTTTTCCAAGTACATGAGCGTATGTGTGTGCTGACGTTAACCCTTACCATGAATGATTTCAATGCAAGCATCAATGACTGGTTCTCTGCGGACTGTGCGCCGCAGGGAACGCATTTTTTTTTTTTTTTCTCAGCGCACGATCTGCCTCAGCTTGAAACATAACGGCCGTTAGTAGATTTCCTGGTAAATGAATCAATTCTATAACAAACGCCAACTATGAGCATAAATTCAGGGAACTAAAGACCTTACTTAAGCTACTCACCGTTCGGTCCATATTTCTCCAAACTGACTTTGACCTGTTCCAGAGTTAGCCCGGTGTTCTCATTCACACCGAAGTTGTCCAAAACTTCACTCGCTGATTTCGTGTGCGCATTTTCCATCGTGGTGGACTGACTGGGGCTTAAATGATCAGCTCGAAATGGATGTAGTTAAGAATCATCTATTATGGCAACGGGGGAGCGCGCGCAGTGGGTGGCGTTGGAGCGACGGTAATGTCCACCGATAGAGCGGTCGGTCACACCTGTCCCCCCCCCGAAAAAAAAAAACCTCCCGATCCACGGTGCAGGCGCTGCTGACTCGCTGCTGCTCGGCTCTGCTACTTCATCTCTATATCAGAAGGTGTGCAGCAGCGTCGGCGCCGGACGGACCGCCTCTCCGACGCAGAGCACTGCCTCCTGCGCCCTCATTGGCTGACAGTACCTGGGCGCACGGGGCCTGCTGCCTCGTGCTGCTTCTTCCACCCCTACGTTTCAAAATAGGAGCCGTGTATTGTGTGCTGGAATGCAGGGTTAATAACTCGTACTTGGGCTGGTGTATTTATTTCTCCCCGGTGTAGTGTGCTCGTCATTATCTTTCAGCTGCACATGCCACTGGTTCAGGCAAACACAAAGTTTTTGCTCAAGGGCGCAACATTAAAAGATGCAGAAATGACTTGTTGTAAATACGTGAGAGCTAAGGCGGCCTGCTTGCATGTGACCAGAGACGGGTCTGTCATACTGTCTTATTAAAAACTTTTATTCCTGAAGGCGTTGCTGTAGAAACGATTATGGGCGCAACTTCCGGTTTCGGCAGAAGTAGCCTTAAATCAGTCAGCAAGAGTGGAGTAGTGGGGGCATTTAAAATAGCGTTTTTAAAAGGGTTTCTAATTCGTTTTAATGTATAGTCCACATACCTGTTTTGCAGTCAAGTGGCAGCTAATTTCAGCACTTTAGTTTTTTTTTTGTTTTGAATGTTTATGCATAGTTCTGGTACTTGCTGCTGTTCCTGGTGTGAAGCAATGGCGGCAATGCATAGATCATGCACCGAAAACTAAATGACTGTTGGTATGATCAGTGGTACAGACTCAGGAGCAGCAGGTATGTTTTCACTTGTATGAATGTCAGAGATCTGACATTTATATGTCACCAGATGCAAGGCTGCATGAAATAAAATAATAAATAAAAAATAGTAACAGTTTGCTTCCTAAGGCTTAACAATTTAAGAAAGATATCAAATAGGTGTTTTGTTTTTTGCAAATGATCACAAAATATAGATCAATAAAATTTTGATCAATTGTCATAAAAGGTCTGTATGTGTTAAGTTAAATAACAAGCATTCACAGCATGACAACAACATGAGCGTTTTAATTTCAAGGTAAAACAAATAGCTGCAGCTGTCTGTATTTACTGTAACATTAAAACACCCAATCACGCTGTTGTGGCTCTGTGGCCCTGACTAGATTCTATGTCTGCTCTGAGGTAAATTTGATTATGTTCAACATATTTTAACAAAATGCAACCGACTTTATTGTGATGGAGACATTGCTATATCTCAGAGCTTTTATTTGTTTATAGCGTTAGCATTTTAGCAGCGGAGCTAACTAACGGAGCTACTGTCTGCGAGGCCACTTTTTAAGGTCATCTTCTCATCCCTCCATAATCATGGGAAGTGATATGATTATATTACTCTTTTTAAGGCGCAAATGGCCGTGTTCCCGCATTTGTGATGCTGAAGTCATTGTTTTTTAACAAGGAAAAGTGTTCCGTTTCAGTGACAACCCCACTTTCTAAACTAGTACCGGAAGCTGCGCCCACAATTCACGCAAGGCATTATGGGGGCTAGGAATAAGGTGGATATCTTGTATATTTTTTTTTCTTAATGCTGTTAAAAAAGTGATTTCTTTTTGGTAAAGTCTCTTTTTAGTAAAGCTATAAATGTCATGGTTCGAGCGCCGATCTCGTCCGCGCTCGAGCCATGCATCATCTTCACCAGGTTATGACAGCAGTGTGTACCTTCTGGCTCCCCGAGCCTTTATTGTGACAGTGCTCGGAGGGGTTTCCTGCTGTCAAGTCTGACAGCTGTGCTGCATTTCGGCTCATCAGCAGCTCTCCATTTAAGAGGGCTTTGGGAGCGGAATAATGCGGCAGTCTCGTCAAACATTTCTCCTTTGCCAGACGTTAAGCGAGCGTCCCTCGGCTCAGACGTCAACGTTTCCTTCATGGTCTGACGTTTCGACCATCCCTGGGTTATGATCGTAAGTGAGCTCCGTTATTGCCTTATGATCATCCGTGTGTAGTGTTGTATGTTTTAGCCCACCGTGGCTCATTGTTTTGTGTGTTCTTTTGTTAACAATAAACTGTGCAAACTTCACCAGTGTCTTTTGGCGTCTTATGGTGGCTCGCGAGGGCCACCGCATGACAATAAATCCCCTATAAAAACAAATGTACATTATCTAATATGGTATCTTATGCCCTTTTTTCTACAAACAAAGCCTTTCTTTAGCTTACAGTTTCATGTCAAAATCTTTTCTCTCCTCCCCCTTCAAACACCAGAATCGGTGACTAACTGTTGTTTGTCCTTCACTGGCGAAGACAACCATGACTTCTGTCACTGGTTGTTG
Source organism: Pholidichthys leucotaenia (assembly GCA_020510985.1). NCBI lineage: Eukaryota > Metazoa > Chordata > Actinopteri > Cichliformes > Pholidichthyidae > Pholidichthys > Pholidichthys leucotaenia. The sequence continues at coordinate 208,990,956 of CM035839.1, forward strand.
TGGGTGCTGTTGTGTCTGGGAGTGAGGTGCTGACAATGGACGTGAACAAACTCTGCTTTATTGAACTCATAACTGACTATATACAGAAGGGTGGCGCCGTATGGCACCATGGCCAGTTCGCCATGTGCTGACGTCACCTACAGTGAGCCACCGTGTCCAAACACCACATTTAACCCCCCCCTTGAAAAACCTCAAAGAACTTTATATAACTACCTGGGCACCCAGGTAGACTACCGGTATGCCCACTCAAAAGTTCAATATATCAAAAGCTAGTTGCAAAGTCCTTTAGGTGGTGGGGACTCTGCTGAACCCAGGCCGAATGTCACTCAGGCTGCACTGCTGCCACAGGCTCCGATGGACGCTCCTCGGGAGTTGTGGGTCCTTTGTCACCACAGTCGCAGCCTGATCCCGTCGTGTCCGCAGCCGTCTCTTGATCCAGGGCTGAAGTTGGTGTCACCTTTCTGAGGTGACTGACATGCCACCATGACCCATCAGCAGGGCGGAAGGTGGTTGGTCCCAACTGAGTTGTGGTTTGCATCGGATTTGTCCAAAACAACTACAATTTGTGAGCGCGGTTGGTGCACCGGATCCGGACCCAATCCAGTACTGCGAAACCAGGTCGCTTCACTCAGCATTTCTTGTCAAACCTTTGCTTCATTCATTGTTGTTGTTCGACCACCCTCCTCCTAGGTGAGGGCATCTCCGCCGGAGTAGTGATCGATGGGGGGCATAGTCAGTCCAGGGGAAGGCTCATCTCGCATCCAAGCATCAGTAGGGCCAGGGAGCTACCCATCGTGGCGTGAGGTGTTGCTCTGTAATGTAGTAGGGTGCTCTGTAATGCGGCCAAAAACAGGAGCCCATCTGCTAGGTATGCCCTGAGGCCGTTCTTGAGGATCTGATTGAATCTTTCTACTCCTCCATTCACCTGAGGATGGTAGAAGATGGTTCTTATGTGTTTGATGCCCCTTTCTTTCATGAAGGCTTTGAAATCCACTGAGGTGAATTGCGGTCCATTGTCCGTTGTGATTGCATCCGGCACACTCCAGCGGGTGAAGAGGGAGGTGAGGAAATTGGTAACTACGTCGGTGGTAACTGAGCCAGTGGGCAACACCTTGGGCCATTTTGAGTGGAGGCCGTAGGCCACTAATAGAAAGCGTTGGTGCTGGGAGGTGCTTTGCAGTTTGTCGCATATGTCCAATTGGACGTGTTTCCATGGGGCCGATGGCCATGGCAGGGGTTGCAGGGGCGGAGGTGGTGGCACGCCAATTTTCCCTCTGGCTAGGCAGAGCATACAGTCTTTCACCATGATCTCCACATCCTTGTCGATGCCTGGCCACCAGACTGAGCCCCTACACCACCGTTTGACTCTGACAACACCCTGGTGTCCCTCGTGTACCATGGTCAGGATGCAGACCTTTAGTACCTCTGGAATCACTGTGCAGTGCCCTCTTGCCACACAGACGTCGTTCCAGCATGATAAATCATCCTTGACTCCGTGGAAGGGTGCCAGTTCCCCCGGCATGTTGGTAGGCCAGCCCTTGTAAGTAAAGGTGCGCAGCTGGGTCAGTGTCGGGTCCACTTTAGACGCTGCCTGGAGCTCTTGCAGGGAGACAGTGTTTTGGAGTGGCCCATGTAGCATGTGGATCAGCTCCAGCTTCAGGGGGTCTTGGTCGCCATTCGGAGTGGGGTTAGGCCTGGCCTGGGACAAGAGGTCCACCACTACGTTTTTTCTGCCTGGCGTGAACTGGATGTTAAAGTCGTATGGTTGAAGTCTTTCTGTCCACCTGTGGATGCGCAGAGGATTGTGGTCTGACCCCAGTGTTTCCAGCGGTGCCGTGATGGCTCTATGGTCTGTCCGCAGCATGAAGCGTCATCCATATAGGTACATGTGCCAACATTCACATGCTGAAACGCATGCCAGTGCCTCCCTTTCCCCACTGAGTACTTCTGCTTGGCCGAAGTGAGTGATCTTGAGGCAAAGGCCATTGGGTGCGCGGTTTCTCCTTGCAGTTGCGATAAAATGGCTCCTACTGGTGTGTTGGAGGTGTCGCACGCCACGAACATGGGGGTTTGTGGGTCGAAGTGGGCGAATACTGGTGGAAAGGTGAGCTGTGTCTTCAATTGGCTGATGGCAGCAAGGCATTCCAGGGTCCACACCCAGGGTGTGGCAAATTTTAGGAGGGTGTGTAGCGACTCTATCATCTCTGAGTAACAGGGAATGAAGCGCCCATAAAAATTTGCCATGCCCAGAAAGGATGAGAGCTGTGCGGGACATGATGGTCCAGGTAGCTGCCATACCACCTCGTGTTTGTTTGCAGGGGGCTCAGACCCTCAGCAGACAGGCGGAAACCCACAAACTCAATGGTCATTGCTCCAAAGATGCACTTCTCCCCATGGAGTGTGAGGCTGTGTTTTGTTAGCACTGCCATAACCTTATCACGGCGGGCGTCGTGGGAGGCCGATGTTGTGCCGTGCACCACAATGTCATCCAAGTACACCACCACCCCTGGGAGACCGGCAAAGATGGTAACCATGATTTTTTGAAAATGGCTCGGGGCAGAACTGAGGGCGAAAGGCATGCGGGTGTACTTGAATATTGTTCACCATTTGTTCACCATTCTGAGGTCAATACATGGTCGTAGGCCACTCGTTTTCTTTTTTGCCACCACCAAGTTGGAGATCCAGGGAGATATGTCGACCCACTCGATGATACCGATGTCTAACAGCTTCTGCAGTTCCGCTGTGAAGTCGTGCCACAGTACAAGGGGTAGTCGGTGGAGAGGCTGAATTTTCTGGGACACTGCTGGATCAATGAGTGGTTGGTGGTTGAAAGAGATAAGACAGCCCAGTCCCACAAAGAGCACTGACCAACAGTGCTGCCAGGATGAGGCGACTGCCAGAACGGTGGAGCCTGTTAGGTCGGTGATGGAGAAGCCCAGCTCATTGATCAGATCAATGCCCAGCAGGTTGGCCCCCTGGCATGTAACTTGGAAGGTGAATGACGGAATGACTTTAGGGATGTATCGCACAGTAAAAGTGACTGTCCCTACCATGCCGATTCTGGCATGGTCATAGCCGAATAAGTCCTCCGCGTTAGCTGTGATGGCCTTCCGAGGGAACAGCTTCCTGACCGTAGACATGCTCAGAAGAGACCTCAAGACCACTGTATCCATCAGCGGCGGCACGCCAACGCTATCCAGCTTTACTGTGCACCACTTGAACGGCCAGTTTTTGGCACCAACTGAGTGAATGGCGGCTGGGCCTGGCGAGTGGGCTGTTGAATCTGTGAAGGTTGAGCGGCAAACTCTAGCAAAGTGGTTTAGCTTCTTACAGCAGTAGCATTTCACCCCTCTGGCTGGGCAGGCGGGTGATTGGGTCTGATGTCTGGATGAACCACAGTCATTGCAGGGCAGGCGCTCACCCGCATTGTCCTGTTTTCTACCCTTCTTCTTTCGGTTGTGGCAGGGTGATGTGGGGCCAGAGTGCTGGGCGGTGGCAGTGACAGCCTGTGCTCGTGGGGCTGGACGAGGGGCTTGTTGGCTAGGCGGCATTAGCTGCGATAATAGCTGGGTGGCCATTTCCATTTGGGACACCATCCTCAATCAATCAATCAATCAATCAATCAATCAATCAATCAGTCAATCAACCTTTATTGTCATGATGTTATACATACAACTGTAGTGCAAGCAAGATGAAATTGTGTTTCTCTAGGCATCCATATATGTAAAAAGAACATAATTTAAAACACACTCACACCCCCTCACCCCCCACCCCAGCAGCCATTCGCACATCCCTGAGACACATTTGGTTTTTACAGTAATATTAACTTATTACAGTTGCAGTTTAAGGTGATAATAACTGCCTATATATAAAATACCAATTAAAATGGCTGTTAGTCAAGGTAGCTAAGTGAAATAAATACTTAAAACTAACTAGAACTATAATATATGTACATATAATATACATAATGTCCATAAAGTGCAGTAATATGTATAAAAGATTCCGGATCAACTGTTGAGCGTCCTAACAGCTTGTGGAAATGAAGCTGTTAACCAGTCTGGTGTTTCTGCCTCTGATGCTCCAGAATCATTTGCCAGATGGCAGCAGTTCAAAGTGTTTATGCAGAGGGTGAGAGTGGTCCTTAACAATGTTCATTGCCCTGCTCCTACAACGGCTCTGAAAAAGTTCTTGGACAGAGGGGAGGGAAACTCCAATTACCCTCTCAGCTCCCTTAACTATCCTCTGCAGGGCTTTTTTGTCTGACATACTGCAACTGGAGTACCATGTTGCAATGCAGTACGTCAGAACACTCTCCACCACACCTCTGTAGAAGGTCCTAAGGATGCAGATGGGGAGAGAGGCCTGTTTGAGTTTCCTCAAGAAGTGCACTCTCTGCTGGGCCAGCTTCCTGATCCCCAAGGAATTCTTGCTCCAGGTCAGGTCCTGCGAGATCTGCATTCCGAGGAACTTGATGTTCTCCGCTCTCTCCACCGAACGGCCGCTGATGCAGAGAGGGACGTGTTCAGGCCATGATCGCCAGAAGTCGATAATCATCTCCTTTGTTTTGTCCATGTTGAGCACCAGATTGTTCTCCCTGCACCAGCCCTCCAGGTCTCTAACTTCTTCCCTGTACATTGATTCCTCATTCCTCTGAATAAGTCCCACCACTGTGGTGTTGTCTGCAAACTTAATAATCTGGTTCCCCTCGTGTCTGGACACACAGTCATGTGCTAGAAGTGTGAACAACAGTGGGCTGACTACACAACCTTGAGGGGTTTCAGTGCTCAGTGTGATGGAGTTGGAGATGTTGTTTCCAACACGGACAGACTGAGGTCTCTCGGTAAGGAAATCCAGGATCCAGAGACATGTGGCGGTGTTCAGACTAAGAAGGAATAATTTCTCCATCAGTCTCTGGGGAATAATGGCGTTAAATGCTGAACTGAAATCAATGTACAGGAGTCTGGCATAGGTGTCTTTCTGATCCAGGTGGGTAATGACAGAGTGCAGGGTGGTGGCTATAGCATCCTCTGTGGAGCGATTTGAACGATACGGAAAGTGGAGCGGGTCATGTGATGCAGGGAGGCAGGCTGTGATGTGTGGTTTGACAAGCCGTTCAAAACACTTCATCACAATTGGTGTCAGTGTGACAGGACGATAGTCATTCAGACAAGACACAACTGGTTTCTTTGCCACCGGTACTATGAGAGAGGTCTTAAAACATCTAGGAACAATGGCCTGACTCAGGGAGATGTTATAAATGTCAGTCAGGACATCCGCCAACTCGCTCACACAGACTCGGAGCACACGTCCTGGGATGTTGTCCGGACCTGCAGCTTTACGTGGGTTGACCCTGATTAGGGTTCTCCGTGTGTCCACTGCGTTGATGGTGATAGCTGGCCCCACAGATGGTGGAAATGGGCCAGCCCTCCCTCTGATTGTCGGGGTTGATGCTTCACAACGTGCAAAGAAGTTGTTGAGCCTGCCTGGAAGCGAAGCGTCATCATCATCGACCCCCTGCCTAGGCTTATAATCCGTCAACGCCCGAACTCCCTGCCACATCCGTTTGGTGTTCCCTGTGTCACAGAGGTGTCCCTGGATTTTCTCCGCATAGGCGCATTTCGCCGTCTTAATTCCCTTTGAGAGCGCAGACCTGGCTGAGCGGAGGGCAATCCTGTCCTCCGCTCCAAAGGCTGCATCTCTGGCTGTGAGCAGCAAGCACACCTCTGCAGTCATCCAGGGTTTATAGTTGCCCCGTGCAGTGAAGGTCTTCACTACAGTGACATCCTCTGTGCACTTTGCGATGTAGCTGGTGACCGTTTTAGTGTACTCCTCCACATCAATCCTGTCTCCCTGAGAGGCTGCTATTTTGAAAACCTCCCAGTCTGTATGCAGAAAACAGTCCTGAAGTGCCGAGGCTGCACCCTCTGGCCAAGTCCTGATTTGTTTCTCTACTGGCTTCTGCGCTTCAGTAAGGGTTTGTAGGCAGGCACCAGCATCACGGATAGGTGGTCAGAATGGCCGAGGTGGGGGCGAGGTGTTGCCTTATATGCATCTGGGAAGTTTGTGTACACCAAGTCCAACATATTCTCTCCTCTGGTCTCAAGTCCACACATTGTTTGAACTTGGGGAGCACAGTCTTTAAACTGGTGTGATTAAAATCCCCTGCAACCACCACAAAACTGTCCAGGTGTGAAGTTTGAAATTCACTGATAGCATCATACAGCTCTCCGAGTGCCTCGTTAGCATTAGCTTTAGCATTAGCGCTAGGAGCTGTGTAAACAGCAGCTACAAACACGTTGGTGAATTCCCTCGGCAGGTAGAATGGCTGGCAATTCACGATAAGGAACTCCACCAACGGAGAACAGTGTTTAGTTGCTAACGTGGCATTAACACACCAGTTCTTATTAATATAGATACATAGCCCCCCCGGCTCTTACTGGAGCTAGCAGCCTGTCTGTCCACCCGGAACAATGTCATCCCTTCCAGCTGAATGGCCGCGTCAGGGATGTTGTCGTGGGGCCATGTCTCCGTGAACGCAAACACACAGCAGTCCCTCCACTCTCTGCGAGTTTCTCTCAGCAGACGCAGCTCATCCAGCTTGTTGTCAAGGGAGTGGGCATTGGAAAGTAGGAGCGACGGTACTGCTGGTCTGGAGGGGTTAGCTTTTAGCCTAGCATGAATTCCGGCTCTCTTTCCTCTCCTTTGTTTGCGTTCACGCCGCTTACGCTTCCTCCTCTCCCAGGTAGCTGCCAGTGAAATCTCCGATAGTATTCCATGCTGGCGTAGAATGTCCAAGTCACACCCGAACGCCGCAATTTTTGCAGTGTACATTACCTTGATGCTTAATAAGGTATCTTGGTTGTAAGTTGTACATCTGGGATGATTAAAACACTCAAAACTCTCACACTCACTGATGCCTAGAGAGGCCGCAGCGTCCGTGCGTGCTGCCATCCTCACAGCCTTGTCTAGTTTTAGGCTGTCTTCTGACAGTAACAACTTATTCCGCAGCCACCTGTTGCTAGTATTCTCCGCTAGCTTGTCGCGTATTAGTTCATCCTCTAAGTGGTCAAAAACACACATGCTCACTAGGGCCCGGAGCTCTATGACAAACTGCAGGGTTGTTTTGTCTGCATGCTGATAGCATTGGCTGAAAGTCATTCCTTGTCCTGTTAAATTGGGTCTGTCAGTGAAAAACCTGCTCATCACAGCCACGCAGTCCTCGTATGTGTTCACCGGACCCAGGGAGTGAAGCACACACTGCCCTTTGGCGCCGAGACTATAGGTTAGCATCTCCTTTAGCCTCTCGTCGCTAGCATCGGTTAAGTCAGCAGTGGCAATAAAAGTCCGGAATAAAGCCTATTTTGTGCACCCGCATCACGTTGATGCCATTGCCAGCGGACGATGCCCACACAGTCCTCTGTAAAATTTACTTCCATGGCGGTGTGTCAGCATCGGTTTGCAATTCACCGCCCAAACGGTAGGTGGTTGCAGGGTCTCAGCGGATGTGTAGAGTGCTTCCTGTTTTCTCCTCACGTATTTCCTGTTTTTGTCAGCGCAAGGGATGGCGACTGCACAAAAATGAATTTCGATGCAGATGGCCCTTATAAGCATTGAACAACACCTCGTTCTACTACAAGCAATGCAACACAGGAAGCAGAGAAGGTGGAGGAGATGGTTTGTGTGACCGCTGAACCGACAGACAGACACAGGGTGAATTTCCCATGCTAATCCACCCACTGAGACACATAGATGAAGAAACAGGGGCATCTTCAGAGAGAGCCAATTTGGATTGATGTTGGAAAACAAATTGAATCTCCCCCGCCAGCCAGTCTTCCTGAGACAACAGTCACAGTTCCCCATGTGATTGTTGGCCATGCTGCCTTTCCCCTACACAGCAATCTGATGCAACCATTTCCAGGTACAGTATGTCACTGACAGTGGTACACAGCGTGACTATAGCGGAGTTGCACTGAAACAGAATTCTTGGCAGTTACCATAGTTACCCAGCACTGAGTAGCAAACACATGTGGCAGCTTTAGTTTGTATGCCACAAAGCATAAAATCACACAAAATATTTAGTCACAGTAGTACACAGAGTTTCTTTGTTTAACCTTAAATAGTAATATCACACTGTTTACCTGACTGTAGGGATGTGTGGGTAAGAACACACAAGTGAAGAACTGGTTCTGAGCCTTTAAATATTTATTTAGCTATTTTTTGTCAATTAATACAAGATGGAATGATAAGATTAGCTCTTTACAATACAGACAGGTACTCTGTTACAGGCTTATTCCAAAATGGAATAAATTCATTTTTTCCCTCAGAATTCTACACACAACACCCCATAATGACAACATGAAAAAAAAAATTTTTTGAGATTTTTGCAAATTTGTTAAAAATAAAAAACTAAGAAATCACATGTACATACTGTAAGTATTCACAGCCTTTCCTCAGTACTTTGATGATGCACCTTTGGCAGCAATTACAGCCTCAGGTCTTTTTGAATATGATGCCACAAGCTTGGCATACTTATCTTTGGGCAGTTTCACCCATTCCTCTTTGCAGCACTTCTCAAGCTCCATCAGGTTGGATGGGAAGCATCAGTGCGCAGCCATTTTCAGATTTCTCCAGAGATGTTCAATTGGATTCAAATCTGGGCTCTGGCTGAGCCGCTCAAGGACATTCACAGAGTCGTCCTGAAGCCACTCCTTTGATATCTTGGCTGTGTGCTTAGGGTCGTTGTCCTGCTGAAAGATGAACTGTCGCCCTAGTCTGAGGTCAAGAGCGCTCTGGAGCAGGTTTTCATCCAGGATATCTCTGTACATTGCTGCATTCATCTTTCCCTTTTATCCTGACTAGTCTCCCAGTTTCTGCTGCTGAAAAACATCCCCACAGCATGTTGCTGCCACCACCATGCTTCACTAGGGATGGTATTGGCTTGATAATGAGCGGTGCCTGGTTTCCTCCAAACATATCGCCTGGCATTCACGCCAGAGAGTTCAATCTTTGTCTCATCAGACCAGAGAATTTTGTTTCACAGGGTCTGAGAGTCCTTCAGGTGCCTTTTGACAAATTCCAGGCGGGCTGCCATGTGTCTTTGACAAAGGAGTGGCTTCTGTCTGGCCACTCTACCATACAGGCCTGATTGGTGGATCGCTGCAGAGATGGTTGTCCTTCTGGAAGGTTCTCCTCTCTCCACAGAGGAACACTGGAGCTCTGACAGAGTGACCATCAGATTCTTGGTTACCTCCCTGACTAAGTCCCTTCTCCCCCGATCGCTCAGTTTACACGGCCGGCCAGCTCAAGAAAGAGCACTGGTGCCTCTGAACTTCTTCCATTTATGGATGATGGAGGCCACTGTGCTCTTTGGGACTTTCAAAGCAGCAGGAATTTTTCTGTACCCTTCCCCAGATTTGTGCCTCAAGACAATCCTGTCTCTGAGGTCTACAGACAGTTCTTTTGACTTCATGCTTGGTTTGTGCTCTGGCATACACTGTCAGCTGTGGGACCTTATATTGACAGGTGTGTGCCTTTCCAAATCATGTCCAATCAACTGAATTTACCACAGGTGGACTCCAATTAAGCTGTAGAAACATCTCAAGGATGATCAGTGGAAAAAGGATGCACCTGAGCTCAATTTTGAGCTTCATGGCAAAGGCTGTGAATACTTATTTACGTACATGTGATTTCTTCGTTTTTTATTTTTAGTAAATTTGCAAAAATCTCAAAAAAACCCCAAACTTTTTTCACACTGTCATTATGGGGTATTGTGTGTAGAATTTTGAGGAAAAAATTAATTTAATCCATTTTGGAATAAGGCTGTAACAACAAAATGTGAAAAAAGTGAAGTGCTGTGAATACTTTCCGGATGCACCATACGATCGTTGCACAGAGAAACAGGGAAGTCAGAGAAAACGGTGTATGTGACCACCGCCGCTGCCATTTTGACAGCCTTTGTAATTACTGGGGTTATGACGAGTCACAAAATGTTCTATATAATAATAATGCATCAGATTATTTTATAATAGATCAGATCAGATTGTTTTATTATAGACACTCAAAGACGCTTTACAAATAGATACATTATTCATTCACTCCAGACAGACAATGGTAGTGGCAAGCTACTACTGTAGCCACAGCTGCCCTGGGGCAGGCTGACGGAAACATGGCTGCCAATCCACATCAACGGCCTCTCCGGCCACCACCAAACATTTATGCACATTCATACCCAGTGTTATGGACACTGGAGGCAAGGTGGGTAAAGTGTCTTGCCCAGAGACACAACGGTAGGATATCTGGAGAGTGGGATTCGAACCGCCAACCATCCGGTTATTGGACGGCCTGCTCTACCTCCTGAGCCACTGCTGTCCCTAAATGTGCTTTTGAATTTGGACCGCTGTTAAACCAACTCGCCTTGGAAGTTGTGCGGCCATGAACAGGCAGAGCGAAGCAGCGACGAGAACCAGGAAATGTGAAGAAGACAAAGTGGACAATCTGTGTAATTACTCGGGTTATGATGGGCCACAAAATGCTCTGTTTGTGCTTACTTCGTCAATATTGTTTTCAATTTGGACCACTGTTTAACTGACTCACCTTGGAAGTCATGCCACAGTGGACAGGCAGAGCGAAGCAGCGGCGAGAACCAGGAAATGTGAAAGAGGAAACAAAGCAGACCAATCACAGCTGTTATGGCCTGCGTCGCCGATGTGCACCTCTGCTTCTCTAGAGAGGTGCACGTCGAGCTGTGCAGTTGGAACGCACGTTGTTGCTGCATCAACGCTGCGTCGATGACGTCAGAGCTGCGTAGTGTCAACGCGGAAGCATAACTCGGCCTTAACTCATGCCAGAGTGGCCAGGGGATCGATGGCTCACCTGGTAGAGAGAGGAACAGCTGTGGGGGTGCCAAGCACGCTTCTGTGTTGATGTTATAAAGGTTTATCCTCATCGCTATTTGTTGTGTCTGGAAATAAGGTGCTGACAACGGATGTGAACCGAACTCTGCTTTATTGAACGCACAACTGACTATACACAGAAGGGTGGCACCATGTGGTGCCATGGCCAGTTCGCCACATGCTGACATCACCTACAGCAAGCCACCATGTACAAACACCACAGGTGCAAAGGTGGCTGTACAGTCCAATTCTTGCTCTGAACTGTCTGTTGCAATGTGGACACGAGATCGCCAGAGGTTGGCCGAGCTGAGAGCTGATACTTGTTCTGCTAATGGATGAAGTCATGACTTGTCCGTGAATTGGTTTATAGTGAGTGTCGTCTGCTGTAGTGTATCAAATATGGTACTGGGTGTACCTGGGGTGTACTGGGGGTGACGGCTCAACCCTTCCGGTTCCGCCGTCACCCTGGGGTATAAAAGGCATAGGCGGAAGGGACAGATAGAGTGATAATATAGAGTGAAGTACGTGGCAGTAACACACCTATAAGCTGGTTGTCAACCACCAATCAAATCTAAAAGAAGAAGAAGAAGAAGACACGCTCTCGTTCACCATGAACCCTTTGCCTATATGGAGCACCTGTGTTATTGTGGTTCATCATAATAAAGTTATGTTCAACTGCACCTCCAGCCTGATTCTTGTGAGAGTAAGTTATGGACATAACATTTGGCGATGAGGAAAAAGGTATGGAGAGAGCTGTTTCTGCTATTCGGCCGTTTTTGGAGGTTCCGGGCGAGCCGTTGGTCCCCCGGGCAAGGTGGTATGCGGCTTTCTAAAATTATTTGGTGGCCCTGAACTTCGGAGAGTTAGAGAAACTGCATACGAAAGCTATTTTGGTCCATAATCTTGGCATGGAGGGCCAATGGATCCTTAGCACATTGGGAGAGTGTGATAGTTTTGACGACGTGGTCGGGCTAATGGCGCGTTATTTTTGTACTCTGGAAAACATCATAGTCCGGAGGATCAGGTTTCTGCAGCGCCACCAGCGGACTGGCGAGTCGGTGCAGAGTTACATTGCAGAGCTGCGTCAACTGGCAGGGGAGTGCCAGTTTGGAGCCTTTGAAGAAGAGATGGTCCGTGATCAACTGGTGGAGCACACACTTTGTCTTGCGGCATGGTCGAAGCGCCTTACTTACCTGGGTGAACTGACATTAGCCACGGCAGTTGAGATAGCGCAACAATTTGAAGCAGCTGAAAAACTGTCGGAGGACCTCAGTGAGAGAACCACACTGGGGCATGCTGAACCACGTTTGAAGGCGCTGACTGTGGACCCGGATAGCGAAGACAGTGTGGATGAAGAGGAATACGCTGCCGCTATAAAAAATAGGTCTGCCCCGGGTACAGCAAGAAGTTATGGCTGTAGGTCCACCAGGCACAGGGGTGTCCAATCATGTGCCATGGAGGGCCAAGACCCTGCAGATTTTCTCTTCTACCCAATCTCTTCAGCAGGTGCTTTCAGTTATCAGCAATCAGTGGGAAGAAATTCAGTGGAATCGGCTGCTGAAGACACTGGTTGGAGGTAAAGCCCACAGGGTCTTGGCCCTCCATGGCACATGATTGGACACCCCTGGTATAGAATATGTAGTGCCTTATGATCCAAAACTTGTCTTGCTCTGTTTAATACAGCAATAGTCCTTGAGATTTTCTGTTAAATATGCTTGATGTGGGCATTCCAGCTTATTTTATCATCTACTGTCACCCCCACAAAACGGATTTTATTTACCTGTTAAATAACATCATCCAATTCAACTTTTATCTATGCATCGCTCTTCCAGTTTCCAAAGTGCATTATTCTCATTTTACTCAAATTTACAGATAATTTATTTTTTATTAAACCATAATTGAAATTTATTTAATTCTATCATAACAAGTGCATGCCTGTGGAAAGCAAGTATTCTTGTATTCGCAGTGACTGCAAGCACGATAATGATAACTATCACACAAATGGATGCCACATCAGCTTGGTGATGTGGGTTTGTTATACAACAATGTGCAATGGGATTTAATTTTGTATTCTTGTCAGTCTTGTCTAAATTGTTCCTAGGTATCTATCTCTGATAGGCCCTTAGAATAGAGGGTTAGTACTAGTGAAGTGCTTTGAGCGGTCTTGAGACTAGAAAAGTGGTTTATAAGTACAGGTCCTTATCCCTTAAGCCCTGCCCCTTGAAAAAAGGCAAGTTTCAACAAAGCGTTTTTGGTGACGTAACTACATAAAGCCGCTGGCACGTGAGTAGTGTTGTGCCAATCAGGACTCTCTGAAGTTAGCCTCCAGGGCCAGTTAGCATTTTTGGACACCTGCTTTGAAAACTTGACCCAAATTAAGATGGATTTCACCATTATACCACTTTTAAAGACTTGTTTTCAGGCATTATCCTGGGCCACCATGCATACAACTGGGCATGCCCTTCAACCAGTAAGTCTTTTTATCAAAGAATTTATGCTGTTTAATGTAGCGTTAGCCACTATTAGCCTTGTGGTATGTCGGTTGGGGCTAGTCATGATTGTCTGTCTACACATGTGAAGACTGGACCTGGCAGACTGCGCAGAGGAAACCACCACACTGGTTCAACGGGCAGAAAGGTGGCCCAGCAAAGCATCGTGGAATGTTATTAGGGCACAGTAAGACACGAAGATGCTGTTGGCATCCACTGCATCCTGACCCATCTCTAGTCATCTTGACCATGTCTTGCGACTGGATCCAGATAGAAAGGGATGAGAGAGTGAGGCAGATATTATGTCCATAACTTACTCTCACAAGAATCAGGCTGGAGGTGCAGTTGAACATAGCTTTATTATGATGGACCACAATAACACAGGTGCTCCGTATAGGCAAAGGGTTGACGGCGAAAGACAGCGTGTCCCTTCCGCCTATGCCTTTTATACCCCAAGGTGACGGCGGAACTGGAAGGGCGGAGCCATCACCCCAGTACACCCCAGGTACACCCAGAACCATATTTGATACATTTCCTCCCCTGTAGAAAATCCAAATCACACCAATGAGGCCCTCGCCAAATTTAAACCCGACTCACACGCTAGAAACAATAACATAAGCATATATATATATATATATATATATATATACTGTATATATATATATATATATATATATATATATATATATATATATATATATACCTATCCATTCACACAAAATAACTAAACTAGAGGGGGACAGGTAGACTGCTGACCCACCTCTACATGGCTAGACGGGCTATTCTGCCGTCTGTGATCCTGCAAAGTCCATAAAACAAAACAGCAGTGTTCCTAATAATTAAAATAATCCCAGAACAATAGTTTAAACACAACCAAACTTTCAGTATCTACTACAACAAAACAACAGCTAATATGTGCATTTACATCCCGTTGTTAGCCCCCACCCCAACACGCCCATCCCATAATCTGGGCATTTCACACAATCACATTCACTTAGACGCAATTAGACATACAGTGTTGAGGATTTTTTTTTTTTTTTAAAAAACAGGGCAACACAACAGCAAGTACATGTAAAACATATTGACTATGTGACTTTGGGCAATAAAACATATCAGCACTTTAACCATACCGTGTTAATAGTCACCCCACAGTCACCTTACAGTCTCAATGGAGGACCCACCCCTTGGATTTCCGTCTGGCTGATCCCTCCCAAAGCGTTTACGCCTCTTTGCCTCTGAGGATGAGCCACGCCAGGTTTTCTTCTTGTCCACGCGCCGCAGCTCGTTGGGGTGTCTCCATGAGTCATCTGACAGCCTGAGATAGCTGTCCTCCCGGGCAACCACCACCCGTAGCTGTCCCTGGTCATCCCGTCGTTTTCTCTTCTCGTGGACCCCCCTCAGCTGAGCCTCCCTCCTGTGCCAAACCTCGTCATCGACCCGTAGAGGAGCTCGACTCGGCTTCAAATGCCCACCATGTCATAACTGGGCTTCCTTCCTGGGTCAAACTGTTCCACTGACCCGATCCGAAGCCCTGCTTGGCCTCCAGTGTTGCTGGTTGGCATGTCGTGCTACCGCGCCAGCCAGTCCTGCCCCGCTGTCTTTCATTTTAAATGCAAGCAAAGTCACTGAAGCTCCTTGCCTTCCGGTACCACCAGGCTGAACTCCGGAAGCAGAAGGGGCTAGCGTTTTGGCTCCATCAGCCATCCTGCGTGCTCTGCTGTGCCGTCCAGTTCCCACATCCAGGGTAACTTGGACACTGGCATTGGAACCTTCCCGTAATGGCCCTTTACAGTACTGGTCCTGCTCATCCCCCAGAATACTAGGCCAGTCACTGTCCCATACTGCACCATCCTCCACGCACGGAGCAGGTCGGTCCCACAGACCGCAGCCCGACCACTCTTCTCCAAAGCCGCTGGTGATCGTGAATCCCAAGCCGTAGAACATATCGCATCACATTATGTTCGACCCACTGACAGTCAATGCTGTCTGGAGAAGGCACCCTTCAAACCTGAGACAACTGGAGCAGTTTGCTCATGAAGAGTGGGCCAAAATACCTGCTGAGAGGTGCAGAAGTCTCATTGACAGTTACAGAAATCATTTGATTGCAGTGATTGCCTCAAAAGGTTGTGCAACCTGACTTCCGGTCTGGACGCCATGGTGACAGCAACTTAACGCTGAAGCTCCCAGACCCAATCCAGGAAAACATCTTCAAAATCAGACTTAACGGATTTTTGGAAGAATAAAAATCAAAAGACAAAAACACCATGCCTAACCAAAAACAGAAGAAACTGACATTCCCCAGGCCAGGACGCGCAGCGGCCGCAGAATCTGAACCGGAAGACCTCCGTTCAGAAGACGAGGAGCTGAACGTAGCTAACAAGAAGGTTAGCTTGAAATCGCTATTTGATGAATTACGACGATTTCGGGCCGAATTTCATGAATTCAGAGAGGAATTAAAAAGGACGAACAGCAGAGTGGACCAGGCCGAGAACCGAATCTTGGAAGCTGAAGAAAGAATAAAAGTGCTTGAAGATTCTATGCTGGATTTACACAAACAACAGTCAAGGCTGGAGGCTAAGCTAACCGACCAAGAAGGAAGACAGAGACGAGACAACATTAGAATTCACGGTCTGAAAGAAGGAGCTGAAGATAGTTTCAACACAATGGCGGAATGCGTGGAATCCTTACTGAGAGAGAAGTTGGATATTCCACAAACCACTGATTCGAAGATAGAAAAGGCCCATCGTACATTAGCCGCAAAGCCAGCAGCAGAAGCGCCCCCACGTTCGGTGGTGGTAAGATTCTCCAATTTCAAAATAAAACAAGAGGTTGTAAGACGGGCTTGGCAGAAAAAAGGATTTATGCATCAAGAGAGAAAAGTCTTCGTGGAGCACGATTACGCCCCGGAGGTTCTTAAAAAGCGACGGGAATATAATGACGCCAAAAAGGTACTATGGGAACAGAATCTACGCTTTCAGACGCCATTTCCTGCGAAGTTAAGGGTCTTTTACGGTGAAGGGTCATGTCTCTATAATTCGGCAGAAGAAGCAACAATTGACATGGCGAGAAGAGGGCTCCCGGTATCGGTGTTTAAACCCGCAGCAGACCTGAGCGATAGGATCAGGGCTCAAACGTGGTCCACTCAGAGACCTTCAAAATCCACGGGCCAGCAGTGGGAAACCCAGCCCCAGAGCTACAAAGATAAGCTTTCCAGTTCCAGGAAGGAATAGCGACCTTTTTGTTTTTTTCTTTTCAGTCATTCTGCACCTCCATCCCCCCTCCTACAAGGTAACAAACATTAAAGGAGATGCAGAATCAGCATGTGGTAAAACCTTTCATGGAGCAGTTATAGCATTAGAAACAAATGTCTTCTTAATTTAAAGGAAAAAAAAAATCTTGTTAAAATAGAAATGTGACAATGACCCACATGTTCTCCCCACACTAACAAATACTGTATTAGAGTGAATGTTTGCTGTGATGGGGGTGGGAGGGTGCACACAATCTCATAGGGTATAGGCATAAAAAAAAAAAAAAAAATCATTACAAATTCGGATTGGGATCTGAAATTCACGTTAAAAACATGGGACAGCTTACAGGGGTAAGAGAGGGCCCTCAACACGTAACAGAGTTTGAGGAATTTCCCTCAGAGCCTACACTCCATCAGGGTTCTTACAGGGTCTTTAAAGAGACCCCAGCTCAGGAAGTTTTTTTGACAGTTTTTTGTTTTAAATTTTCATACACTATGTTCTTAATGTTTTTTATGTTCTTAATGTTCTTTCAGTTTCTGAGTAGCAAAAAAGAGGGCCACCACACTGTTATACTAAATAAGAAAATACAATGGAGAAACAGGGTGTAACCAAAATAGCCTCATATAATGTAAAAGGGATCCTGAATCCAGTTAAAAGATCCAAGATTCTACGCAAAATAAAAAAAGACAAAGCAGAAATAATATTTTTACAAGAAACCCACCTAACAGACGTGGAACACACTAAACTCAATAGACAAGGGTTTAAAATGATCTCTTCATCTTCATATAAGTCAGGGAGGAGGAGGGGAGTAGCGACATTGATATCAACCAAAATTACATTTGAAAAAAAATCAGAACACAAAGATAAAGAAGGGAGGTACAGTTTGGTAATTGGGCGGCTAGAGGGAGAAGATATCACCCTGCTGAATGTATATGCACCACCAGGGGCTAAATGGAAATTTTATAAAAATGTATTCGACCTAATGATAACTAAAGCCCAAGGTTTAGTGATATGTGGTGGAGACTTCAATCTAAGACTGAATCCATACTGGGATGCAACAGGTAATTCTTCACATCAAAATAACACTCAAAGTAGGAAAACTCGGATGCTATTAAAAGAAATGGGAATCTGTGACGTGTGGAGGGAATTCAACCCCAATGTAAAAGATTATACTTTTTATTCAACGCCACATTCATCTTACTCAAGGATTGATTACTTTATTGATTACTTTATTGATTACTTATGTTTAATAGAGACATCGGAAGAGTAAAAACATGTAAAATAGGACTGATGGATCTCTCTGACCACAGTCCGCTCTATATGGACTTAAACATCCAAAAATACACAAATAATACATTTTCCTGGAGGTTGAATTCAAATGTCCTGAAAGGACCACTGAAAGATGAATTGGAATCAGATATTCTCAGATATTTGGAAGAAAACGATAATGGAGAAGTATCCCCTTTAATACTGTGGGATGCGTGCAAAGCTGTAATAAGGGGAAAAATTATTACAAAACTGGCAACCCAAAAGAAACTGAGACAAGAAAAACTAATCACATTACAGTCAGAACTCAAGAACCTAGAAAAAGAACACAAAGGCAGCACTCATTCTAATGACTCGCTCAAGATTAAAGAAATTAAAAATCAAATAAATGAGATCTACACAATAGAAATCCAGAAGAAACTTACATTTCTGAAACAAAAACACTATGAAGCAGGCAGTAAATCCGCAAAATTACTAGCCTATAAATTGAGGAAACAACAAACAGAAAGAGCAATCTACAAAATCAGAGACCCAGTATCAAAGGAAATAAAATTCAGAATTCAGGATATTCTTAAAAGCTTCAAGAATTACTATAAGAACTTATACTCCCACAAAAAACATAAAAACGCATCCGAGACAGTCCTAAACACATTAAACCTTCCCCAGCTTACGGAGTCACAAAATAAAACGCTACTGTCAGAAATACAACCTAAAGAATTGGAAAAAGCAATTATGAAACTTAAAGCTAACAAATCCCCAGGAGCAGATGGCTATACAGCAGAGTGGTACAAAACCTTTAAACAGCAACTATCTCCTCTCCTCCTGAAAACATTTAACTATGTCCTCCACACAGGGGAAATCCCCCCTCCTGGAGAGAAGGGGTCATTGCAGTTATACCTAAACCTGAAAAGGATAAACTAGAATGCTCCAACTACAGACCAATCAGTGTATTAAATCAGGACTATAAGCTTTTTACCATTATCCTTGCCAAAAGGTTAGAAAATATACTGACAGACTTAATTCACTTAGACCAAACAGGTTTTATAAGACAAAGACAGACACAAGACAACATTAGACGCACTTTACACATAATTCATCATATAAAAAAATATAACTTAAATGCAGTCATATAGGGATTAGATACTGAAAAAGCATTCGATTCGGTTGACTGGTCTTTCCTATATAGAATCTTATCCAGTTTCAATTTTCATAACAACTTCATTAGAACTATACAGGCATTATATAAAAAACCAACAGCTAAAATAAGGATTAACGGTAATTTATCATCATCTTTTGAGCTGGAAAGAGGATGTCGTCAGGGCTGCCCCCTGTCTCCACTGCTCTTTGCAATCTTCATAGAACCTCTGAGCCAATGGATAAGACAAAATCAAGAAATTCAAGGTATTACACTTGGTCAGAAGGAACATAAAATAGCACTCTTTGCTGATGACATTTTAATATACCTAGGGCAGCCGGACACTTCTTTACCAGAACTAATCTCAGTTTTTTCAGAGTATGGAGATTTATCGGGGTACAAATTAAACATGCATAAAACCCAAGTTTTAACATTCAACTATGACTCAAATCATTATTCACTAAGTGAACTCAAAACTAACTGGGAGATGGAATCTATGAAATATCTGGGGGTCAATATCCCGAAACAACTCAACAAAATTATAACACTAAACTATGATCCACTGGTGACAAAAATAAAATCTGACCTAGCAAGATGGAATATGATACCATTCTTAGGTACTGCACAAAGAATTGAAGCAGTCAAAATGAATATACTTCCACGTCTTCTATACCTTTTCCAAACAATACCGGTAGAACCTCCCAAAAAAACATGGCAGGAACTGGACAGAAGGATCTCAAGATTCATATGGCAGGGCAAGAGACCTAGAATCAGATATAGAACCTTACAGCTAAACAAAGACAAAGGTGGGCTCGCGCTGCCAAATATCAGGGACTATTTTAAAGCCGCACAAATTAAAACTTTAATAGAGATATGTAACCCAGTCTACACTGCACAATGGAAGGAGATCGAATGCCAAATAACAAGTGACATCCCCCTACAGGCGATAATAGGGAACAATGCCTTACCTAAACTCTTGAATAACACTAACCCATGGATAGAGACCCCGCTAAAAATTTGGTTTAAGATAGTCAGAGAGAATCAAGCTAAAGAGCCCTATCGACTTCTGCAATGGATTGCCTATGATCAAGACTTTACCCCCAATAAAACAGACACTAGATTTAAAGAGTGGAAAGAGAAAGGGCTGATAAAATATTACGATTTTTTTAAGGGGCAAACTTTAAGAAGTTTTGAAGATTTGAAAAAACAAGGTCTGATAAATCAAGATCTTTACAGGTTCTTTCAGCTTAGACACCACATAAACAATATACTTAAAAAGGAGGATTTGGAAAGGGCCCAGTCAGGTGTTCTGAAGGTCTTCTTAATGGCATATAAAGGGATCCCAGGGATCAGATACATTTCTAAAATATACCAAGGTCTTCAAGACTTAAAAGGAGACAACACATCATATATAAAAGAGAGATGGGAAAAAGAGTGGAACTTCACTTTACAACTGGAAATATGGGAAAAGCTAAATAAACAGCAATGGAAAAGTACCTCATCCCTGCAGTGGAGAGAATTTGGATGGAGAAATTTGGTAAGATTTTTCAGAACACCTGCACAAAACAAATTTACCCATAAGGGGTTGAACTGTTGGCGCTTGTGTGGTGAAAAGACTGCAAATCATTTTCATGTGTTTTGGTTATGCCCAGTTATCCACCAATATTGGACCAATGTACAGACAATATTGGGGAAAATATTCAAAATAACAGTTCCCTTTTCTTTTGTAACTTTGTATTTGGGTTTACTACCGGACTCACTGGAAAGACGAGGAGATAAATACTTATTCAATGTTTTAATATTGGCAAGTAAAAAAGCCCTAACTAAAAAATGGATGCTGAAGGACTGTCCTACACCTGAAGATTGGATTAACGTGATTCAAGACATTTACTCGATGGAAAAGTTGACATTCGCACTGAGACAGGACATGGATGGGTTCATGAACTTTTGGCAACCCTGGATCGCATATGTGTCTTCCATTAGATCTAATCTTTGACAAATACCATTTCAATAATGGTCCCGCTCTTTGTTCCAATGCTACTCAGATGCTCTTTTACTTTTAATTACTTAATTTTCTGTTTGTTTGTTTTTTGCTGTTCTGTTTGTTTGTTTGTTTTTTATTTTATTCTCTTTAATTTCACTTTTTCTTTCACTTTAAAAAAAAAAGGGTGTTGTAATAATTATCCTACCAATGTTGTCAAATAGCAAAAAATAAGGGAACATGTGATGAAAATGTAAACAATGCAATGCTGTAATGACCTGTATACCCTTTACAAAAACTTAAATTAAAAAAAAAAAAAGGTTGTGCAACAAAATATTAAGTTACGGATACCATCATTTTTGTCCAGGCCTGTTTCTTGAGTTTGTTTTTTAAAATAATTCTGTTGAACCACAATTCAAAAGCATTGTCTGATTTTCATTGGTTAATTTTCATAGAATTTTTATTTATTACCACTTTTGTCAGATTCAAGTTACTTCTGTGACAGTTGTGGGTTTTTCTTTCATTAACAGAGGGGTACCAACAATTTTGTCCATGGCTGTAGCCTAATAATACACTGGTCAACACCAGATTTATTGTCTAAGTTTTTTTTTAGCTGATTTAGGACAATTTTGATGTGCTGAATCCAAAAATCACATTGTTTTTGCTCAATCAGGTCACCTTTTTGAATTATAGCCACATGTTTTTTTTTTACGTTTTTGTTTACTTGTACGGGTATTTTCGCTTTATATGATGCAAAATTCTTTTTTATTACCTCCGCCAAGGAGGTTATGTTTTCATCAGCGTTGGTTTGTCTGTCTGTTTGTTTGTTAGCAATATAACTCAAAAAGTTATGGACGGATTTTCATGAAATTTTCAGAGATTGTCAGAAATGGGATATCCTACAGATGATTAGATTTTGGTGGTGATCCGGATCACCATCTGGAAAAACAAAAAAACAAAACAAGCATCACAGTATAGCTAATATATGCCACTTGCGAATGGCATTTTTTTCATGGTCAAGGAATCTATAAAGTTACACAAAATAAATGTAGGATTAATATTTATGATGTTAAACACTGTATGGGGGGAACTGTTGCGCTTGGCGGAGGTCTGCGCTCTCCGAGTGCTTTTCTAGTTTCTTGAAATTTTCAAACTCTGAAGAGTTTACATGTGCCAATTTATGACTAATTGTTATTTTTATTGTACAGGTGAATTAAATGGCTTCGACCAGAAGATTTCGTAAAAATAAGCCCGACGTATTCTGCTACATCTGCGGTGAATACACTATTGTTCCTAACAGGAATCCAGTCACAAGTTTTATAAAGCATGCTTTACCATGCTTATTTTGGTATTAAACTTGGTGACCAGGATAAAGCTTGGGCGCCACACACGGTATGCAAGGCATGCACCGAGTATCTGCGTCAGTGGACCAAGGGCAAGAAGAGGTGTCTGAAGTTCGGAATTCCCATGGTTTGGAGGGAGCCGACAAACCATGACACTGACTGCTATTTCTGCGCTATTGATGTAACTGGGATCAACAGAAAGACCCTGACCTGATCGAGAGAAACAGATATCATTTTCGGATTCAGCAGAAATGCAAAATTGTCTTAAATCAGTTGAAAAAACACAGACAACTTACAAAAAAATTATTTTTGTAATGTTGTGTAATAATAATAATAATAATAATAATAATAATAACAACAACAATTTATTTCATTTATAACGCACTTTCCATCTCCGGGCAAAATCTCTACACAAATAGGATTAAGAACAAGAATAAAAGCAAACATTAAGTATATACGATGACACACCAGGACATCCCTGGTGAGAATTGCTCTAAAATATTTTACCTGATAAAATAAAGGTCAAATAATAAAATAAATAAAATGAAAAAAAAAAAAGAAGCTTTCCTAAACAATGAATTTGTATCCATAAAATAATACAGCCCTTCCTACCTGGAGTGGAAATTGCAACATCATAGTAACTCAGTGACAGCAGCCTCTGCTGTGGCTGTCTGAGAAATAAGTGAAATCGTGTGATTTTAACTTTATTATGTTCCAGACTTCAGAAAAGATAAAACACACACACAGTATTTATGAAAAGTCATGGACTGGGAGACCTGTAGATTTTGTTAAAACAAAGTTATTCACATAATAATACCCCAGAGTCTCCATCAGACCATCTTGATGGTTCTTGTGTTAATAAAATAAACATGTTGGTCAATAATCATTGACCACTCATGAATAAATTGATTATAATCATGAATAAATTGATTATAATAAATTTATTCATGAGTAGTCCTTAATTTATACATATTAAACAAAGGAATCTGCATGTGAAATGAAAATCAAAACTTTGAAAAATGACAAACAAAAATAAACCATTTTACTGGCATTTGCACTTAAACAAAAGCTTAAAAGAAGCTTAAAAAACTATATTATGATCCTCTGAACTGGTTGTGCCTTTGTTGATGACCCGCTTCCTCATCAGGTGTGCTTATGCACAATTTTTGGTGGATGGGTAGTCATCTGTGTTCATAATTTTTGCGTGTTGTTAGTAGATCATTGGCAAAAATTGGCCACTCCCTTAAGTGCTCTGTCTAATTTACGCACTCGCTAATTTGCACTGCCTTAGTAAGTCTGCCCCCAAATCTCATAAATTTGTTTCTCTTATCCTCAGATTTTATCTGCCACTTTTATCACTTAAATTTAATTTTTACCTCCGCCAAGGGAGGAGGTAATGTTTTTGGAAGCGCTGGTTGGCTGGTTGGTTTGTCTGTCTGTCTGTGTCTGTTAACAACATTACTCAAAAAGTGCTGAAAAGATTTTGATGAAATTTTCAGGAAAGGTGTGTAATAGCCCAAGGAAGAGATGATTAGATTTTGGTGGTGATCCGGATCACGATCTGGATCCAGGAATTTTTTTGAAAATAGTTTTTATACAGTGTATCCAGAAAGCGCTTCACTTTTTCCACATTTTGCTATGTTACAGCCTGTTGGAAAAATCTCTTCAACCAGTAGTCAAAAAACAGGCAGAATCAAAGTTTCAGCAAATTTAATATGCACTGATCAGCGGAAGACAAGACAGAATACAGCTTTCACAGACTGCCGCAGTGCATTGGCTTAACTAACAGAGTGTTTCTGGCTAATATATATCCAAGGGACCGTCGGGGTGGGGTCTCTTCTTGATAAGTTCATTCATGACTCAGTGTGATAAGGTTTGCTGAGCCTCTTGATTATTTCAGTCATGATTTGTAATTTCCTGCTATTAAATTCAGATAAGATCAAAGTCATTCTTGTTGGTCCAAAAAACCTTAGAAATACCTTTCCAAATCAAACTCTTAGTTGGGATGCTGTTACTCTTTCTCTTAATAGTTCTGTGAGGAACCTTGGAGTTATTTTTGATCAAGATCTGTTTTTCAATTCACATATTAAATTCATTTCTAAGACTGCCTTCTATCATTTGCGTAATATTGCCAAGATTATGTGCATCTTGTCTCAGAGTGATGCTGAGAAACTGATCCACGCTTTTGTTAGCTCTAGATTAGATTATTGTAACTCTTTATTATCAGGTTGTCCTAAAACATCTCTAAAAAGTCTTCAGTTGATCCAAAATGCTGCAGCAAGAGTTTTAGCAGGTATTAGAAAGAGAGATCATATCTCTCCGGCTCTGGCCTCACTTCATTGGCTTCTCATGGAGTTTAAAGTTAAGTTTAAAATCCTTCTTCTCACTTACAAAGCTCTAAACAATCAGGCCCCTTTTTATTTAAAAGATCTGATACTACCCTATTATTCTAACAGAGCACTACGCTCCCAAAATGCAGGATTACTTGTAATACCTAGAATCTCCAAAAGTACAATGGGAGGCAGAGCCTTCAGTTATCAAACTCCTCTCCTGCGGAACCAGCAGCCAATCTGGATTCGGGAGTCAGACTCGATCTCTGTTTTTAAGAATAGGGTTAAAACCTTCCTTACTGATATAGCCTACAATTAGGGAGGGATCATGTGTCTCTGAACCCTCCTTTAGTTATGCTGCTAATAGGTTTAGACAGCCGGGGGATCTCCAATAATGCACTGGGCTTCACTCCTTTCTTCACTCTCAATGAAATTTTTTTTTTGCTGTTCATTAACATCTGTTTGTTCTCTCCCATAGATTGAGTCCCCATCGTGCTGTTTGCTGTCTACATGTCTGTTCTTTTCATCTTCTCTATCCCCTCACCCCCCAGCCAGTCGCAGCAGATGACTGCCCCTCAATGAGCCTGGTTCTGCTGGAGGTTTCTTCCTGTTAAAAGGGAGTTTTTCCTCTCCACTGTTGCCAAGCGCTTGCTCACAGGGGATCGCCTGATTGCTGAGGTCTTTCTGCAATTGTGGGGGTTTCACCTACAGTTGAAAGTGCTATGGAATGACTGTTGTTGTGAAATGGCGCTATATAAATAAAGTTGAATTGAATTGAATTTCATTCATGACTAAGATTGTATCTGTTGAGTCCATGCAGAAAACACTAGTGATAAGCTGTACAGTCAGTGGTAGAACTGAACATTCACAGTCACGTCAGCATCCTTCAATCTGTTTTTTCCACTACTCAGCAACTCCAAATATGGTAACAGGATTTCCTAGGTATACACATTCAGCTTTATAAAGAAAAATTCATATTCATATTTGTAAAAATTCATATAACTCCGTGTAACATAGAATTTTTCTATCACAGCTTTGTTCCAAAATAGATTAATTTTTTTCCTCAAAATTTGACACACAATACCCCATAATGACAATGTGAAAAAAAAATTTTTTTTGAGATTTTTTGAAAATTTATTAAAAATAAAAAAACTAAGAAATCACATGTACCTAAGTATTCACAGCCTGTCTCATGAAGCTCAAAATTGAGCTCTGTCATAGTTGGGCTTGAGCATAAGATTAAGCCCACACTCTTTATGTTCATTTATTGTTTTTCTGTGATCATGTATGATTATTTTTTGCATTTATTACCCTCTGTGTTCCCCTGAGTCCCCTGTCATTGTCTTCTGTGTCATCCCTTGTCTGGTCCTGAGTCTGTGTGCATATCTGTTTACCTATTGTTCCAGCTCCTCATGTTTCCCATGTCTGTAGCCACTGCCCTCTCTGTTTTACTCCTGCATTTTGCTCTCTATGGTTCATTGTCACGTTTCATGTGCATTCCCTGTTGGTGTCTGTGTTTGTCTGTACAGCCTCACCCATCCTGTGCTCTTCACCTGCAGCCACTTCCCTGATGCCCTTGATTTTGACCACCTGCCTTGTGTTTGTTAATTACCCCTGTCTATTTATTCTGTGCCCTGTCTGTGTCTGGTGTGGCGTCTTCGGTCTATATTCCCTGCCGGTAATCCAAGTATTTGTATCCGGTGAGTTTAGTTATTCATTATACCCTTAGTTGTTTGCAGCCCTCGTGCTGTTAATATGTTTCCCTTTGTTTTTCTGTTTAAAGCAGAACGCAGGTTGTAGTCTGCTTTCTGAGTCCATCACCTGTGCCTACCAGAGGCAGACATAACAGAGCTCAGGTGCATCCTGTTTCCGCTGATCATCCTTGAGATGTTTCTACAGCTTAATTGGAGTCCACCTGTGGTAAACTTAACAGTTAACAGTGCGTGCCAGAGCACAAACCAAGCATGAAGTCAAAGGAATTGTCTGTAGACCACTAAGACAGGATTGTCTTGAGGCACAAATCTGGGGAAAGGTACAGAAAAATTTCTGCTGCTTTGAAGTGTTATGACCTGAGCGTCGATCTCGTCTGCGCTCGGGCTATGCATCATCTCTGCCGGCTTTGACAGCAGTGGATTACATTCTGGCTCACCGGGCTCTTATTGTGACAGCACTCGGCGGGGCTTCCTGCTGTCAGAGCCGATCAGCTGTTCTGCATCACCGCTTGTTAGTCGCCGGCTTTATTAGCGGGCACTGACAGCTGGTCGATGCAGCAGTATTGGTCAACATCCTGGTCAGACATCCTGAGAGATTCCTTGGGTGATGTCAGCATTCACTTCAAGGTTCTTGTATGTATTCTCGTTCTTGTTATCGTTCATGTCATAGTTAAGGTCGTAGTGGCTGGGGTTAGCCCTACGATCTCCTTGTATCCTGTGTAGTATATTTTTTGCCCACAGCGGCTCATAGTCTCGTATTTGTGTTTTGTGTCTTGTTAATAAAACATCAATGCAAAACTCACTGGCGACTTTTGGCGTCTTATGGTGTCCCGCGAGGGTCACCGCATGACAGAATACTGCTGCCAAGGACGACTAAACGGAGACGCCACACCGAGACGCCTTTCACCGTGAGTTTTTGCCATAGGGTGGAGTTTTCACCGTTAGTTGGACTTGGTAGAGAGATGCCCGCCCGCGAGTGTGGTTTTTGCCCGGAGTGGCTGGAGGAGCTTGACGGCTATCTTGCGGAAGCCGCCCGTCTCATGCCCTCCGAAGTGGCCGATTACCACTTATGCCTCGCCCAGCTGGCCCTGCGCAGTTACCACCTTACCTCTACTCCGGAGGGGAACGAGAGGTTATCATGGATTGTGGCACAGCGCGAAGTGATGGCAAAAGCGCTCCAGGAAACCCCTCCACCTCCCGCGAGGACAGCGTCCCTGGCGAGAGTGGAGATCCACAGGCTGGAGGGAAAACCCTGCAGGAGACCAGCGGATCGGAATCCAGCTCCTGTCGCCCGTCCAGTCCCAGTGCCATGTGTTCCTGGGTCTCTCGCCGCACCGTTGGCCAGTAGGCCTCTTCACCATGCTCCTACCAAGTTCCATCGAGAATCCCGTCCAGATCCAGCTCCGGGTCATCGGAGGAACCCAGCCTCCCAGTTGGCCGCATCTCTCACGTTACGACAGGAAGGAACCCCTGCAGTCGCCGCCCCCGGGTCATCTGTTCCAGCTGCGCTGTCAGCTCCTCGTACCCATTTCGCCCCGGCTGTAATGTCCTCCTCTTCGACGTCCTCACCAGCGGCTGGGAGTGCTGTGAGTCGTGCTTCGGCGAGACCCGTCAGCAATCCTTCCCGAGCGGCTCCTCCCCGTTGCCCCGAGGGGCCCGCCATTACCTCCCGGAGGGATAGAAGGAGGTCTCCACCTGCTGCAGCAGGCACCATCTTCTCCCCAGGAGGCAGGCAAGTGCGAGTTCTTTCATTCCACCATAATTATGATCTGCCTTGTCTGACTTCTGGGGGCGGAGTTCGGGGTTCGCAGCCCCCCGAGCTCCCGCCACCTGCTGTAACTGTGATAATCAAACCTGCTGCCTCTGTGTCTCCCTCTGCTGAGTGGTCTGCGACGCCAGGTCTATGTCGCAGGGTAAGGAGGGGGCCTGTGGTGCTGGAAAGCCTGGATCCGGCCCTGCAGCCACGTCGTGGACGGGGGAGAAGAGCGGACTGCGGCCCGGAACCTGTGCCGACGATGAAGTGTCCCCGGGTCTCCTTGCCGGAGCGGTCCGAACCAGTGGGTTGAAGGTCCCCTGCCTCCACGCCATACGGGTCATCGGCATGGGTATCAGCGCAAGAGGAACCTCAGGCTGCGGAATCCATCTTGCCAGCTGCGGAGAGCGACGCAGCTGAGTTGGAGCCTACGCACGAACTTCTTCGCCCTGAGCCTGGGTCGACGGAGTCCTGGACGGCAACAGAACCCGAGTGCAGGCAAGTGCTCCCTCTTGTGTCTCTGTCCCCTGTGTTGGAGCATTTTTGCCTGCCTCTCGGGGAGGTGAGTGAGGGGCAGCCGCCTGCTGTGCCCAAACTCGTCTTGCTGGGTTCTGTTGCTGCCGGTGATACTGATCCCGGTTTTTCTGTATGTTCTGAGCTTCCTTGCAGTGCCACCGGCGCGGAGCCAGTCGTGGTCGGTGAGTTGGAGGTTCCAGGTTCGGGGGTGGAGGTCGTCAGTGGAGCTGCACCGACTGACCCAGTCGGGGTCCGTTGTGGAGGCTGCTGTGGCCCAATCGGGGTCCGACCTGGGTGCGCCCGAGACCCAATCGGGGTCCACCGCAGGTACTGTTCTGGCCCAATCGGGGTCCGATGTGGGTGCAGCCGGGACCCAATCGGGGTCCAGCGGAGGTGCAGCACCGGTGTGGTCCACGGACGGTGGAGGAGCTGCCGACCCTTCGCCGCCTGACCCAGTTCGGGCTCATCCTTGCCTTCTGTCCCCTCTACAGAGTCATCGCCCCTGCGCATCATCACCGGGGGCCGTGGGGGTACCTTTTCGCTCACCCCGGCTCTCCCGTGTTTTATCCTCGCCAGGGAGGCCGCCGCGGGCTGTCTTCCCCCGATACTGGTGGTTGAGGGACACAGGTCGGCCGCCTGAGGAACTGTTTCGCCGGTTCGGCGCCTCGGGTCAGCCACCCGACATGTTGTGTGTTTCACTGAGTGATCTGGTTCGGCCACCGGAGGAGTGGACTTTCCGGGCCTGGGACTGTGGCAAGCCGCCCGGTCATGTTCCGCCTCCCATGACCACCCGCCGGCTGTTGGACGCGGGGAGATCGCCTGAACTGTTCCTGTGGTGCTTGGTCTCCGCCGCTCGTCATGAACTGTCGGGGGTAGAGGTCATTCCTGGTGGTGGTCTAGCCTGTAATTGTTCTGTGTTTTGTTTTGTTTTTTTCTCTCTGTCCTGTGTTGTATTTGCTTTTTGACCTTAGAATGTGGTATTTTTGTTTTCGTGCCTATGTAATTGTTTCATGTATTTTGGAGTGGTAGTTTGGCCCTGTAATTGTTCTGTTTTTTTTTCTCTGTCCTGTGTTGTATTTGTTTTTTGACTTAAGAGCGTGGTATTTTTTGTTTTCGTGCCTGTGTAATTGTTTCATGTATCTTGGATTGATAGTCTGGCCCTGTAATTGTTCTGTTCTTTTCGCTGTCCTGTGTTTTGTTCTTGCAGTTGCCATTTGTGCATTTTGGGAGTTTGATTTGTGTTCTGCAGTTGCCTCATTTGTCCTGTCATCACATTGTGTACTGTAGGGAGTTTTTTTTTTCTCTGTTATTTTGTGTCTGGGTGACTGTTTCATGTATTTTGAGTCGTTTTTTTTTCCCTGTCTGTGCTCTGGTTCTCGATCAGTGGTTTGATCCTCTCCTGTCCCATCCGCCCACCCTGGAGGGGGTGGGGGGTGGGGATTGGATGTCTATGGGCGTTCAGGAGCCTGCCCTCAGAGGGAGGGTACTGTTATGACCCGAGCACCGATCTCGTCTGCGCTCGGGCTATGCATCATCCTGCCGGCTTTGACAGCAGTGGATTACATTCTGGCTCCCCGGGCTCTTATTGTGACAGCGCTCGGCGGGGCTTCCTGCTGTCAGAGCCGATCAGCTGTTCTGCATCACAGCTTGTTAGTCGCCGGCTTTATTAGCGGGCGCTGACAGCTGGTCGATGCAGCAGTATTGGTCAACATCCTGGTCAGACATCCTGAGAGATTCCTTGGGTGATGTCAGCATTCGCTTCAAGGTTCTTGTATGTATTCTCGTTCTTGTTACCGTTCATGTCATAGTTAAGGTCGTAGTGGCTGGGGTTAGCTCTACAATCTCCTTGTATCCTGTGTAGTGTATTTTTTGCCCACAGCGGCTCATAGTCTCGTATTCGTGTCTTGTGTCTTGTTAATAAAACATCAATGCAAAACTCACTGGCGACTTTTGGCGTCTTATGGTGGCCCGCGAGGGTCACCGCATGACATGAAGGTCCCAATGAACGCAGTGGCCTCCATCATCTGTAAATGGAAGAAGTTTGGAACCATCAGGACTCATTCTAGAGCTGGCCAGCCATCTAAACTGAGCAATTGGGGTAGAAAGGCCTTAGTCAGGGAGGTGACCAAGAACCTGATGGTCACTCTGTCAGAGCTCCAGCATTCATCTGTGGAGAGAGGAGAACTTTCCAGAAGGACAACCATCTCTGCAGCAATCCACCAGTCAGGCCTGTATGGTAGAGTGACCAGACAGAAGCCACTCCTTAGTAAAAGGCATATGGCAGCCCGCCTGGAGTTTGCCAAAAGGCACCTGAAGGACTCTCAGAGAAACAAAATTCTCTGGTCTGATGAGACAAAGATTGAACTCTTTGGCATGAATGCCAGGTGTTTATGTTTGAAGGAAACCAGGCACCGCTCATTATCAAGCCAATATCATCCCTACAGTGAAGCATGGTGGTGGCAGCATCATGCTGTGGGGATGTTTTTCAGTGGCAGGAACTGGGAGACTAGTCAGGATAGAGGGAAAGATAAGATAAGCTAAGATAAGCCTTTATTAGTCCCACAATGGGGAAATTCCAGGATTGCAACAGCACAGGGATAGCAACACTCAGAGCAATAATTTAGAAGATAAGAAAATAAGAGCAGGGAATATACATATGTACACATAGATATGTAAATATATAAATATATAAAGATGATAGATATAAAGATATATATAAAGATATAAAGAAAGATGAATGTAGCAATGTACAGAGACATCCTGGATGACAACCTGCTTCCGAGCACTCTTGACCTCAGACTGGGGTGACAGTTCATCTTTCAGCAAGACAACGACCCTAAGCACACAGCCAAGATAGCAAAGGAGTGGCTTCAGGACAACTCTGTGAATGTCCTTGAGTTGGCCCAGCCAGAGCCTAGACTTGAATCCAATTGAACATTTCAGGAGAGATCTGAAAATGGCTGTGCACCGACGTGTCCCACCCAACCTGATGGAGCTTGAGAGGTACTGCAAAGAGGAATGGGCGAAACTGGCCAAAGATAGGTGTGCCAAGCTTGTGGCATCATATTCAAAAAGACGTGAGGCTGTAATTTCTGCCAAAAGTGCATCAACAAAGCATTGAGCGAAGGCTGGGAATACTTAAGTACATGTGATTTCTTAGTTATTTATTTTTAATAAATTTGCAAAAATCTAAAAAAAAAAAAAAAACCTTTTTCATGCTGTCATTATGGGGTGTTGTCTGTGGAATTTTGAGAAAAAAATGAATTTATTCCATTTTGATATAAGGCTGTAACATAACAAACTATGGAAAAAGGGAAGCCCTGTGAATACTTTCTGGATGCACTGTATTAATATGGCGCTTTTCATGTACTGCCCCTTTAAGATGTGTCCACTGAGTTACGTGCGTCGCCACGCCATAGGCCCACGCATGTCCGCAACTTCCGGGTTGTAGACGTGCATAGTATGTGATGATTGACGGTATTTTTTCATCTGGAGATGGCATGAAAAAGCAAGACAGGGCACCCTAGCAGCACAGCGTGGTATCAACAAACAATGAATTCAATGCATTTCTAAACGGCGTTCATTTCCGTATATAGTGCTTTTTCTCATCTCTAGATGACCGAAGCGCTTTACAGATCCTGCTATCCACCCATTCACACACAGATGGCAGTGGCGCTGGCCTGACCTACCAGGAGCAACTGGGGGTTCAGTGTCTTGCTCAAGAACATTTCAACATGCAGGCTGCAGACAGAGTGGGAATCGAACCCCTGCCCCTCTTATCAGTAGTTGGCCACACTACACCTGCGCAACATTGCCATTTCTAACATTTAACTAGCATTTGGCAGTGTTAGCTAAATTTAAACAAAGAAAATGCCAAAATGGTGCATGACTGGCTTGTGTAGATAGCAATCAGAAATACAAGTTTTTAGATTCACATTGGCCAGCAGAGATTACCGAAGGAGTATGTTGTGGGCTGCCTTTTCATAATGGGATGAGATACGTGCCGGTTCAGTAAGAATATTCATTCCAATTTGAGCCACTAATCAGCCTCAGAGTACAGTAAACATATCAACACTGCAATTAAACTAGTTTAAAAATAAGACTGACACTCACTTGCTGACAAATGGACCGAAGCTCTGTAGACCTGATTTGACGTGTCGGGATTAACGAGGGCTAACGAGTGTTAACAAACAGCGTCTCTCGTACAGGAGACGGGAGGGGTTTTTTTTCCCTGTGAGCTCTGGTGGATACATTTTAACTACTGGATGGATTTTGGTTTCACCAGAGGTAGCCCATGGGCCAAGGATGAACCCGTTAAATTTTGGCGATGACCTGACAGTGCATGACTCCAGCAAGGACCTTATTTGTATTTGTGCAGCAGGATTACACAAACATTACGTGGTGGATTTGGATGAAATTTTTACCAGAGGTGGTCCTTGGCCTACAGAGAAACCCATAACATTTTGGTGATGATCTGACAATGCATACCTCCACCAAGGTTCTTATCTTCTCACAGTGTTAGCAAGAATCCTCCAAAACTACTCAGTGGATTTGGATGAAATTTTCACCAGAGGTGGTCCTTGGCCTACAGATGAACCCATAATATTTTGGTGGTGATCCAAGACTGTATACCTCCACCAAGGCTCTTACCTTCTCACAGTGTGTTAGCAACAATACTCCAAAACTAATACTCCAAAACTAATGGACAGACTTTCATGCAATTTTCACCAGAAGTTGCTTTAGGCCTACACACAAACTCATTACATTTTGGAGGTGATCCATGTGGACAGAAGGAACCTTGGCGGAGGTATGCGCTATCTGGGTGCTTTTCTAATTTTCTCTAAAATTAGTAGAGGTGGATAGTCACTAGCTGCATTTACTGAAGTACATGTACTCAAGTAACCTTTTCACAAAATCATACTTTTGTGAGTAGTTTTATTGCAGGATACTTTTTTTTCCACAATATTTTTTATTGAACCTTTTTTTTACAAACATGGCACAAACAGTCAGACACTAACACTAAAGTAACTTAAAAAATTAACAAAAACACTAAGAACAACAACAACAAAAAAATGTACTAAAAACAACAACAACCATTAACCACTTGCGCTCCGTTGTTCCGCGGGCGGGCAAGTCTCTGCGTCCTATGACGCACGAGGGCGCGCGAGAGCGCGCTCGTGCGCCCTCGTGCGCATGACGCATGATGGTGGTGATGGTGATGTAGTAGCGTCCAAGCGCCACTCAAAAAAAAACTGCAGAGACAGCCGCGAACAGATTAGTTCATCTGATTGACCTCTCATTCGACTAATAAGAGCCTTGAATTGGGTTTCTGAAACCTTGAAGAACCAATGAATGAAAATCTAGGAAGGAGGACCCGCCTACTGTGAACGCAGGAGCCAATTGAAGCACAGAAATTCTGGCTGGGTGAAGCGATATTTACTGCTGCAGAAGGACTCTGTACGAATCTCCTACAGACCCAGGCTCACCCAGCAGCATGGAGAACACCCACAAGTGGGACCTGCACTCATTCCAGCAGAATAGACGGAGGCCGACGACAAAAGTCGTAAATCATTCACCAAAACGGCAATAATGGAATTATATTGATCGGGATCCACGAGCGGAGCAGCGTCGCGTTCGTCTGACGCGTGGGAAGAGCTGTTCGCCACGACTCTGCTGCTTTGAAGAGGTAAGGTGTTATAAGCTAAATTATTATTTATCCCTGAAAACTGTAATCCAAAAATGACTTTTGACCGATTGGTAAATTACAACTGTACTGCGCACGAAATACGAAGTGCGTGCACCGCGATAAACGGTTCATTTGCCGTGTTTGGACCGTGAACGCCCCCCCCCCCCCGCTGCAGAAGAGCGGGGGGGGGGCACGGTCCGAACGCTCCCCGGTCCGCGGGGGGGAAGCATATCAGTCTATTCCATCATGTAGCGATGGCCCTCTTCTGTAGCGAGGGGGGAGGCGTTCACGGTCCGTTCACGGTTCCCCCCCCCCCCCCCACACACACACACAGTAGCGAGTGGGGGGGGAGCCGCTGTGAAAACATGCAAGGAAAAAAAAAAAAAAGAGTGTATTCCGTCATGTAGCGAGGGCCAAATTTGGTCCTTGGTAGCGGGGGGGGGGGGGAACGACCCCCCGCCCACACACAGACACAGCCCTGAGTGTGACCTTTCATTAGAGCCTAAAATGAAGATTCTACATTGAATTATTCAAAAGTTACAGACGTTTTTCCAAACTGTGCCATTTGGCACAATTTGGCACAGTTCCAAAACGCCTGGGAACAGCCTGAGAACAAAGCTGTGTAAAATATTCATTTTTTGTGGTATTGTTACCAAATTTGGATCTCAGCTGGTTAACACTTGGTTCTACATTTCTGTTGCATTTTCCAGCCGGATCGGACAGCTGTGTGTTATTTACAAGCATTTGTATCCAAAAAAACACTGTGTCCAATTTTTTTTCTTCAAGTTCAGTATGTTTAGATGACTGTAACTCAGTGGCCGGAGCACGTAGAGAGATTATGTTTTTTTTGCCAAAAAATTCAAAGTGTTTTCTTTTAAATGAGACCAACCCCATGAAGATGCTGCAAAGGGTTGAATAACAGCTTTCGATTTACTTTGGGCACGTTATTTTTGGGCATTTTTAGGAAAATTGCCCGGAGTGCAAGTGGTTAACAAAAGCAAGTCAATAACAATGCTCCTCTGTTTAGTCTAGGTAATCTATTACATAAGAATACATAATATACATTCACCTTGGAATCTGCAAGGTCCACACATATCATTCACCTTCTTCTTCAGAAGTTATGTTTAATTTCTTTACATAATCAATGAAAGGTCTCCATATATTCTCAAACACATTTTCCTTTAATTTCAGTATATATGTTATTCTTTCTAGTAGAAGGTTTGTTAACATCTGTCTTAACCACTGAGTCACATCTGGTCTATGAGTCTTTTTCCACAGTATTGCAATACATTTTTTGGCATTAAGCAAACTGAGGTCTATGCATGCTCTTTCACTCTTATTAAAGTTATGTTTTTCTGGATACAGACCCAACAAAAACAGTTTAGGGTTCAATGTGAATTGTTTTGAAATTATTTTTTCAATTGTTACCCTCACCTCTTCCCAAAACATTCTGATTTTTCTACATTCCCATAAACAGTGAAATAGGGTTCCTTTACTTTCCATACATTTTGTGCATGTATCTGGTATGTTTTTGTTATATCTATTTAATTCCACTGGTGTAACATACATCCGCATTAACCATTTAAAATGTATCAGTTTAAGACGTACATTTATTGATTTGGTTTGAGCTCCTGCACAAGCCATTTCCCATTGTTCCTCTGAAATTTCAATTTGCAGGTCTTCTTTCCAATAATTCAGTCTTTTCTGTGAGTTTTCACTTGAGAATAGTGTCAATGAGTTATAAAACTCTGAAATAATACCCTTTCTCTTACTATCTTTGGTCAAAATTTTTTCCAAAGATGAATAAGTAGGTCGAGTGAGAGCATTATTTTGAATTGATTGAATAAAATTTCTAAGCTGAAGATACAGTGATCCCTCGCTACTTCGCGCTTCACCTTTCGCGCCCTCAGTGCATCGCGGATTTTTCAAAAATATTCATCAAAAATTCAAAATTGAGAAAAAATGGGCGGGCGCTAGCAGAAGGCAGGGAGACTACATTAGAACATCAGGTATCAACACGGAGAGCCCGCACAACTCAAAATCCACCTCTCTGACCACCGCCCCACTCCTCTCCGCCCACCTCTTCACCGCTCGGGAATCTCGCAAGCTGATTGGCCGAGACGTTTTACCCAGCTTCTCTCCCTGCCGAGCGCCCATACCCAGCGAAGGAAGACCGCATTCATTGTTCGCTGTTCTCTTGTGCCTTTTTGTGCAAAATAGTCTTCCCGTCGAGCCACTACGCCGCCTCCTGCAGCTTCTCCAGCTCTATCAGAAGCTGCCCTCGACGATTCTGCGCCTCTAGCACCTGACGATGAGGCATCACCTGAGGAGCAGTAAAACTCTCATTAACCTGTGCAGTAAATCATCTTCATCTTGAGTTACGTATCTTGTTATAAGAATAAAAGAGTTCTAAAAACATATTTATGTACACTTTATTTACATCTACATATGTATGTATACTTACACACACACACACACACGTATCATATGAGAGAGAGAGTGAGAGAATGAACGTACGTATTATTTATGGGTGACGTCATTAGGGGTGACGCTACTTTGCGGTTTTTCACTTTTCGCGGTCGGTTCTGGAACCCATTAACCGCGATAAGTGAGGGATCACTGTATTTTAAAAAATGTGTTCTATTAAGATTGAATTTTTCGGTTAGCTGGTTTAACGGCAGCAGGATCCAGAAGCTCCGTCAGTGTCCGGTTCTGTGGACAGAGCAGAGGTGGACTGACACCAAGAAGCGGCTGATGTGGATTTAAAATCTGGAATGGAGCCGAGGAGAGAAGACGCTGTCAACGCTGCGTCAAATCTTCATGTCAGCGGATTGTCTGAGCTGCAAGACACCTTCACCGTGCGGTGGTAAGCAGCGGAGCTAACAGCGGAGGAGCTAGCTGAGGCTTCGGCCGGATCCGAGGTCGGCTGGACCAGATACTGGTATCACCAGAAATTATCCTGCTATCATCAGCTGCAGGATCCACCAGGAGAGCTTTGGCTTTACTGTCAGATACCTGGTACCAGGCTACGACCCAAGCTAACGGTCTCCGTTAGCCACCAGGAGAGCTTCGGATTCACTGCCTGATAGAACAACGCTAGCTGGAGGCCTCCACTAGCAACCGAGGGAGCATTGGCCTCCTCGGCTTCACCGGCAGATCCAGTTACCCAATTACTAGTCAACAGGTGAGCTTCTCCCTTGATTCTAATCAAACTAGTCATTATGCCTCCAAAAAAGAATCAGACACATGGAAAGGAGCTGGAAGAGATTAAACTCTCACTAAACTTTATGTCTGAAGAAATATCTAAAATAGCTAAACAACAAACGCTGCTTGTTGACCTTATGGAACAAGTGCGCGAGTTAAAGGCTGAAATTATGGACAAGGACAAGAAAATTAAATTCTTAGAAAAATGTGTGGATGAACTAGAACAACATACAAGAATGGATGACGTCATTGTGAGCGGTCTGAACACCAGACACCGCTCCTATGCACGTGTGACAGCTGGAGTTGGTAATCAGGATGGGCAGGATGAGACACTGGCTGAATCACACACTCTTGAGCAGCAGGTATTAACCTTTTTCAATTCTAAAAACATTGTTGTGGACAATGAGACTATTTTGGCTTGCCACACGTTACCCAATAAAAACAGTAAAGGAAAACCAGCGATCATCATCCGATTCGTCAGTAGGAAAGCAAAAATTGATCTTCTGCGACAAGCAAAAAAACTGAGAGGAACGGCTGTCTACATAAATGAACATTTAACAAAAAAGAACTCCGAAATAGCTAGACAAGCCAGGGCCCTCAGAAAACAAGGAAAAATACAGTCGACATGGACAAGAAACTGTAAGGTGTGGATAAAACTGCTTGGCACTCCAGAAGACGCTAAAGTAATAATGATTAGAGAAATGGAGGAATTGGACAGATTTAAACCTTAGCCCTGATTCAGGAATAACGGTGCAGTAATCATGAGTGGAAATTTTGTGTTCTTTTCCTTTTTTCTTCTTGGTGTACATGGTTGTTATAAATTATGTTTAGTACTTTAGTCAATCATCCCTCCTCATTTGATGATGAAAGTGTAGTGGGGCAAATTGAAGCTGGAAATTTTGTCAATACTGAGCAGCAACCACAAGACATTTTAGGAAATATTGACCCAGACAACAACTATTTTAATCATATTAATATTAAGCGTGTTTATTATGAAGAACAACAATTAAATGGAATTATGAATTTGGATCAAACATTAACAATAATACATATTAATAGTAGGAGTCTCTATGCAAACTTTGATAGTATTAAGGAGTTTTTAAATCAATTTAATACACCATTTAGGATTATTGCAAAAAAGTGAAACATGGATTAATGAAGAAAAAGATGTAACTTTTGAACTATATGGATATGAGATGTACACACAAAATAGGAAATGTAAAAGTGGTGGTGGGGTAGCACTGTATGTTGATAGAAAATTAAAAAGTAAAAAAGTAGACAGTATGACATCAGCAGTGAATGAAAGTATGGAATGTTTAACAATTGAGATTACGATGGAAAAAAGAAAAAATATAATAGTAAGTTGTATATATAGAGCACCGGGATCTGATATGGAAAAATTTAAAAATGGGATGGAGAAGATGTATGCAAAAATAAGACAAAAAGATATCTTTATTTGTGGTGACTTTAATATAGATTTAATGAAAACAAAACAACACAAACCACCTGAAGATTTCTTAGATACAATGTATAGCTTAACCTTATTTCCAAAGATTACAAAACCTACGAGAATAACGACACACTGTGCTACCCTGATAGACAACATTTTTACCAATGTTATTGAATATAATATGGTGAGTGGTATAATAATAAATGATATTAGTGACCACCTGCCTGTATTTGTTTCTTAAGATGTTAATTATGGGGCTAATGAGAGTAAGAATAATAATAAACTATGTAAAAAGATTATCTATAAAAGAATACGAACAGAAGACAGAATCAGTGATTTAAAAGAAGACTTAATGTTACAGAATTGGGATGTTGTCTATAGAGAGAAAAATGTGGACTTGGCATATGATACGTTTATTGATATATTTAAATTATTATATGATTAAAAACTGTCCAATTAAAGAAATTAATAAAAAGTACATATACAAAAATTGCCCGTGGTTAACCAAAGGGTTACAAAATGCTTGTAAAAAGAAAAATTATCTCTATAAAAATTTTATTAAATTAAGAACTAAAGAATCTGAAAAAAGATATAAAACATATAAAAATAAATTAACTGAAATAATACAAACTAGTAAAAAATTATACTATAGGAAAATGTTAAATGAAAATAAAAATAATATAAAAGGAGTCTGGGATATATTAAACAAATTTAGGAAAAATGGAACTAAGAAAATGATATATCCAGAGTATTTTACTGATAATTGCGGTGATATTTAGGATAAGAATATGGTAGTAAATAAAATGAATAAATTTTTTGTAAGTGTTGGGCCAGAGTTGGCAGCAAAAATTCCAAATCAAGGAAGAGACACCGTGAGTGAGACTTTGATTGGAAGTAACCCTCGGTCAATTTTCTTACAGCGGTGGATGAACTAGAGGTAAAATCTGTTGTTGAAAAGTGTAAAAATAAATTATCTACTGATTGTGATGGTATTGATATGGCACTAATAAAAAGAACTGTTGATGGTATATTAAAACCATTCACATATATTTGTAATTTATCATTTCAAACTGGCTCATTCCCGCAGAAAATGAAAATAGCAAAAGTAATACCATTATTCAAGCAAGGAAATAAACACCAATACACAAACTACAGACCAGTATCACTTCTCTCACAATTTTCAAAGATTCTGGAAAAACTTTTCAACAACAGATTAGAAAACTTTTTAAATAAACAGGATGTGCTGAATCAGAACCAATATGGGTTTAGAGCCAAGAGTACAACATCGTTGGCGATAATGGAAGCAACAGAGGAAATAATAAATGCATTAGATCAAGGAAAATATGCAATTGGTGTGTTTATAGATTTTAGAAAAGCATTTGATACAATAAATCATTCAATACTTCTTAATAAATTGCAAATGTATGGTATTAGGGGAATGGCTCTGAAATGGGTTACAAGTTATCTATCTGAGAGAGACAACAATTTGTGAAAATGGGAGAATATCTGTCTGGGTGTATGGGAATTGCCTGTGGGGTCCCCCAGGGGTCAGTATTGGGCCCCAAATTATTTAACATATATATAAATGATATATTCCAAGTTTCTAAATTATTAAAAATAATATTATTTGCTGATGATACTAATATATTTTATTCTGGAAATAATTATAATCAACTAATCCATACTCTAAATAATGAATTAAATAAGCTAAAAAAATGGATGGATTGTAATAAATTATCACTAAATATAGATAAAACTAAGGTAATGATATTTGGTAATTGTAAAAATAAAGAAAATATACACATTCATATAGATAATGTAGTTATTGAAAAAGTTAAGGAGATCAAGTTTTTGGGTGTAATACTGGATGATAAAATTAGTTGGAAACCACATGTCAGATACATACAAAATAAAGTTGCAAAAAATATTGCAATTATAAATAAAATTAAGCAGGTCCTAGATTATAAATCACTTCATATTTTGTATTGTTCGTTAGTACTTCCATACTTGACTTATTGTATAGAGGATTGGGGTAACAGTTATAAAAGTAAACTTAATTCATTGTTAATATTACAAAAAAGGGCAGTCCGTGTTATACACAAAGTCGGGTACCTCGAACATACTAATTTATTGTTTTTACATTCGAAGTTATTGAAATTATGGGATCTGGTTCATTATTACACAGCACAATTAATGTTTAAAGTTAGTAAAAACCTCTTGCCACACAATATACAAAATCTTTTCAGGGAGAGAGAAGGAAAATATAATTTACGGGGGAATACAAAATTTAAAATGCACTTAGTAAGATCTACATGGAAGAGTTTTTGTGTGTCTGTGTGTGGGGTAAAATTTTGGAATGGGTTGGGGGAGAAACACAGGCAATGTCCAAACATCCACATATTTAAATCAACATATAAAGAAATAATTTTTGAGCAGTATGAGAATGAAGGGCAGTGATGTTACATTGTGTCTTCAGTGAGGGAAGGTTGTTGTTGTGTTATGGTGATTGTGAAGGTGATGGTGTTGTCTGTGTTTGTATTGAACATGCCAGAAGTGTATGTTTATTGTTGTTGTAATATTGTTGGATGTTGGTATTGTTGTCAATATGGACTGTCATTGTTGTGTCATTTTTGTTGTATAATTTGACTATGGGTGTATTATGGTGAATGTGGTTGTGGGATAATGATGATTATGAGTAATACTGTAATTTGTTGGGTGTGGAGAAGGGGTGGGACTGTATAAGTGTTGGCTTCTTCCCACTCCTTTTGAACATTTTATTTTTGGTTTGGTTTTTTTGTTGTGTTTTGAACTCTCTTCTTTCTTTTTTTTAAGAATGTTCAAATAAAAATCAATGTCAATGTCAATTTAATCCTCAGTTCTTCAAAAGACATTATGTTATCTGAGCGTGACAAATATAAGTCTTGAATCTTTTGAATCCCTTTTAAATTCCATACTTTAAATGCAGCATCCGCTCTCCCTGGTGTAAAATATTGATTACCCCATATTGGGCTAAATTGTGACAGTAAGTGTGGTTCTTTTAAATATTTTTTGGTTTCACACCATATTTTGATCATGTGCTTTACAATTGGATTTTTAACTTGTTTCTGTAATTTTTTTTAGCCGAGTCTGAGTATATGAATAAGGGAAGAGGTAAAGGTAAATTGTATGATTCCTTTTCAGTCCAATGAGGAAGATCATTTGATGAAAAATAATGTCATAGACCTCAGTTGTGCTGACCAGTAATACAACATAAAGTTTGGACATTTCAGACCTCCACGATCAAATGGTAAATATAGTAAGGACAAACGTAATCTAGCCTTCCTATTGTTCCATATAAATTCCACTAACTTTTTTTTAATTCTTGAGAATAGATCTGTAGGTGGTGGTAAAAGAATGTTTTGAAATAAATAAAGTATTTTTGGTAAGATATTACTTTTAAGTATATTAATTCTCCCGATCTTCGACATTGGTAGTGACATCCATCTCTGAAGTAACTCATTAATATCTGTCATTAAGGCTTCATAGTTGGCACTGGCGACTGATTCTAGCTTGGGCAAAATTTGAATTCCTAAATATTTAAACTGATTTACAACATTGAATTGGTTTACCTCCAGAGCTGGATGATTTCTCTGGGCATACAGGGAGATTTTATGTTCTGTTGGTCCTACTTTAATTCCATATATTTGTGGATGTAAACGTACTGCCATCGCTAAAGGTTCAATTGCCATAGTAAACAGTAAAGGTGAAAGTGGACAGCCTTGTCAACATCCTCTATTGATTTTTATTGATTTTGAGATATTGCTGTTTGTTAGGATTTCTGCTGCAGCATTATTGTATATTATCTGGACCCATTTTATGAAATTATTTCCAAGTCCAATCCTTTGTAGGACTTCAAAAAGATAGGGCCATTCGACCCTATCAAAGGCCTTTTTGGCATCCAATGATAGGAGAGCTGTATCTGGTGCTTCTTTATTGGAATAAATAATATTAAATAGTCTTCTTACATTATGGAAGCCTTGTCTTCCCATTATAAAGCCATTCTGATCTCGGTTAATAATATTTGGTAATATTTCTTGTAGTCGTTTTGCTAAAATTTTACAGATTATTTTAAGATCAGCATTTAATAGGCTTATTGGTCTCATGTTTTCACATTTA
Source organism: Pholidichthys leucotaenia (assembly GCA_020510985.1). Lineage (NCBI taxonomy): Eukaryota > Metazoa > Chordata > Actinopteri > Cichliformes > Pholidichthyidae > Pholidichthys > Pholidichthys leucotaenia. The sequence goes on from CM035839.1 coordinate 209,034,116, forward strand.
TTAGGGGGTTTTCCTGGTTTTGACAACAGTATAATTAAGGTATTATTCATGTATGGTGGTAAATTACCATTTTGAAATGCTTCTAAAACCATTTCCAAAAGTGGTTTTGTTAATTTATTCTTAAATTTTTTATAGAGGTTGACTGGAAGACCATCTTGTCCTGCTCTTTTTCCTGATTTCATATTATCAATGGCTTGCCCAACTTCTTCTTGACTAATTTTAGACTCCAGTATCTCCCTGTTTTCATTTGGAATACACGGTATAGATAATCCGCCCAAAAACCCATTTAGTTTTGTGAAGTCAGTTTCATTTTTTGTATCATATAGTTTTTCATAATAATCTCTAAAGGCACTATTAATTTCTAAAGGATCTATAACTACCTGTCCCTTACTTATAATACTGGTAATTGGTGTTTTAAATTCTAATTGTTTAATCTGCCATGCCAATAATTTTACTGATTTTTCACCTTGTTCATAAAAAGTTTGCTTTAATCTTAGAAGACTCGAGGCAGCTCTATTCGCTGATTTTTTGTCATATTCTGCTCTCAGAATCAGTAATTCGTTCTCTAACTGTGGGTTACTTCCTGCATACACTTTTTCTTGAAGAATTTTTATTTTACGTTCCAATTGAACTCTCTCCTCTCGGGTCTTCTTAGATTTTGAACCTGTATAACTAATAATATGCCCCCCAATAAAAGCTTTGAAAGCCTCCCACTTTATACATGCCGTTGTTTGTGTAGTATTAATATCAAAGAACTCATCTATCTGTTTTTCTATGTACTTAACAAATTCCTCATCCTGAAGCCATTTATGCTGAAAATGCCACCTAACTGGGTCCTTTGTCAATTTCTTATCTACATATATTAGACAGCAGGGTGCATGATCGGAGATCACAATGTTATCATAGAAACAGTTTTGAATCTTGGACCTTAATTCTGTAGAGATCAAAAAGTAGTCAATACGTGAGAATGTCTTATAGGTATTAGAATAACAAGAATAGGCTTTGACTTGTGGTTTCATTTCTCTCCATATATCTAGCAATCTCAATTCTTTCAAAAAATGATTAATAGTCATCCTGCATCCATTGTGCGTACAGTCCAGTCCTGTTGATCTATCTATACTGGGATTCAATGTACAATTAAAATCCCCTGCTATTATATGTTGCCCTGTAAGTGATGATAAAGTAAGGAATAAATTAACAAAGAAGTTTTGATCATCAATATTGGGGCCGTATAAGTTCACCAGATTTATATTTTCTAATAACAAAGATCCTTGGATGATTAGATATCTTCCAAATTTGTCTCCAATTACATTTTTCACTTGAAATGGGACTGTTTTGTGTATGAGAGTCATAACTCCCCTGGCTCGGGATGAAAATGATGAGGTGAACACGTTACCTTGCCATCTTCTCCTAATTCTTTTTACATCCTCCTCTATTAGATGAATTTCTTGTAAAAATACAATTTTTGAATCTATGCCTTTTATTTTATTCATAACTTGTTTAAGTTTTTTAAGATTTTGTAGACCTCTGCAATTCCATGAAGTTAAATTAAGATTAACGCTTTGATCTATGATCAATAAGGAGTTTGAGATTACCTTGCAATATGAACATACTCTTACAGAGAAGCAAAAACATGGATGATAGAACATTCATCCTACAAACTAAACAAAAACAGATTCCCTTTCCTCACATTCGTGGTAATCCCCCCAAAATCAAAAAAATTCCGCCACCTGTTATAGCTAGTGACTGTTCCACACCTGCGAGGATCAGTCAAACCACTCTCTCTTTCTCCTCTCAATCACCCTGATTCTACTACTATTCTTATAACATTAACTCTCTTCTGTAGTTTTTTCAGCATAACTTCAAAGTTTTATAGCAATGTTGTACATCATAGCTTTTTTTTTTAAAAATACAGTCTGTATTTTGTAGACTTATTATATGTTTCAGCTCAATCAGATGTCTGTACATACGCTTAAATGTTCTATCTTTGTCATGTTCATGCTTAGCTCCCACCAGTCTCCTTTTGAATCTGCTTGATGAGCTCCTGCGCCTCTTGAGGGGTCTTGAAGGTGTGGGTTCTCCCCTTATATGTGACCAGCAATCTTGCCGGATGAATCACTCCGTGACGAATCCCGAGGTTGCGCAGCTCTTTGCGGGCGGGGTCGAACTCCCTCCTTAATTGTTGTATTCCTGTGGCGAAGTCTGGGTAGAACCGCACCTGTTGATACTGGTATTTAATTTCCCCTTTAGCTTGCGCAGCATTGGTGACCATCATCTTGTCTCTGTAGTTGAGGAACTTCATAATCAGCATCCTCGGTGGTGTCTTATTATCTCTCGGTGGGCCGATTCGGTGAGCGCTCTCTAAAACGACCGATGACTGCAGGTCCGCGTTGTTCAGCGCTTCTGGAATCCACTTTTCCAAAAAGGAACATGAGTCCCGTCCCTCCGCTCCCTCCGGGAGGCCCATCAGCCTCAAATTATTCCGTCGCGAGTGGGATTCCAAGTCTAGGACGTTATCTTCCAGACGTTTCCATTTTAATTCCATTGTTTGCAGTTTAATTTGCAGGCTGGTGACGTAATCCTCAGCGCTTGATATTCGGAGCTCCGCCTGCGACACTCGTACCAAACAGTCGTTTATTTCTTTCCTCATACCTTCTATCGCTGCTATAATCCCATCAAATTTAGACGAAAACTCTGTTCTCATGGAGTTGATGGCAGCGAACACTACGCTTGTCCCCTCCCCAGCAGTTCCCGCTCCGCCGCTGGCTCCATCCTCCGCCATTGCCTCTGGAGTTTTCCCTGCCTCGCCTTGAGCGTGGAAGTCCGTTAGCTTAGATTGTTTTGTCGAGTTGCCTTTTCCTCCACCTAATTTTCCAACCTTGGTCTTTACCATATCCACGCCAAAACACTGGGATGGGTTTTTGTTCCAGTTGAGACAGTTTTAGTAGAATTTTTAGTTTTACAAGCAGAGCAGTGTGAAACACGTCTTCCTACATTGCCGCCATAACCGGAAGTCGCAGGATACTTTTTACTCTTCAATTTTAAAAAAGGTACTTTAACTAGATTAAAAATCAGGAATGCTCTTGCTGTTGATAAAATGTAGCCCAGCAGTACTACCTACCACATTCGGATAGATGGGACTCATTAGCCTGGGAAGGTAGCTCATCTAGGAGAAGGAAAACCTCGATTCCAAACCTCCACTTCTTTGCGGCAGAACCAGTCACAGGAAAGGCTTTGGGAGTCAACCTTGATGAAAAATCTGGAGCTGGAGTCTCTAAGGCAGTACACTGCTGCTTTTGTTGTTGGTCCAGCAACTCCTGTGACACTGCTGGTGCCATATTCAAAGATTCAAAGACTTTATTTGTCAATACTACTATACGTACAGGACATACAGGAGAATTGATGGTGTTTCTCTCTCTCTACAGTGGTGTGTGCAATATAAAAAGAAAAAGGAATAAGGCTGGAAAAAACAGCAACAGCAGTCTATGTCAGTAATGCTACCTGTAGTGCAAATGGCGACAAAAGATAGACCCAGACATCCCATAGTGCAAATAAAGATAAACGACGAAGCCCAGCAATTCTATATACAGAAAAAGTAGAGCAGTAATACGCGTAGTTGCAAGTTCAGTGCGGTAGTGTAGGTGCAGACAGTGACAGATAGGACTGCACATGATCAGTATTCAGTAACAGAAAGCAGCAGATATGGCATTTGTACAAATGGTTGCAGTAAGGTGCAGAAACATACAGCAACAGATGTATTACTGTTGGTGTGCCAGTCCTTCTGTGCCAACAGCTGAGGTAGTTATTGTGTAGGTGAGTGCGTTACGGTCGGGGGTGGGGGGGGACTTCAGGCTTCTGATGGCCTGATGAATAAAGCTGTTTAGCAGTCTTGTGGAACAGGCCCGGAAGCTCCGGTACCTTTTCCTCGAGGGCAGGGGACTGAAGAGGGAATGTGAGGGGTGGGAGGTGTTGCCTGCAATGTTGATGGCTCTGCAGGGGAGGTAGATGTCCGGGGGGGGGGGGGGGGGAATGCACCGATGATCTTGCTGGCTGCTTTCACTGTGCATTGTAGTGTCTTCCGGCAGGAGGCAGTGCAGCTTCCATACCACACTGTGATGCAACTGGTGAGGCACATGATGGGGGTGGGACTTGTGCTCTCCTCAGTTTGCGGAGGAAATGGAGGCGAGTTTGAGCCTTCTTGGCCAGTGATGTGGTGTTATTGGACCAGGAGAGGTCCTTAGAGATGTGCACCCCCAGGTACTTGGTGCTACTCATTCTTTCCACAGCTGCTCCATCGATGATCAGAGGGGGATGCTGTGTGTATCCCCTCCTGAAATTGACCACAATCTCCTTGGTTTTTCCCACGTTCAGGAAGAATTTATTGTCGTTACACCACTGGACCAGTTGGCTCACCTCATTTCTGTAGTTGGCCTCCTCGTTGTTGGTGATGAGGCCCACCATCGTTGTGTCATCCACAAACTTTGTGATATGGTTGGTGCTGTAGGCTGGTACACGGTAATGGGTCAGCAGGGTCAAGAGCAACAGGCTGAGCAGGCACCCTTGTGGGGCCCCTGTGCTCAGTGTAATGGTCTTGGAGGTGTTGCTGCCAACCCGCACATTCTGTGGCCTCCCTGTGAGAAAGTCCAGCACCCAGTTACAGAGAGAGGTATTGAGTCCCAAGTGTCTGAGTTTTTGTATTAGGTGCTGGTGGATGATTGTGTTGAATGTTGACCTGAAGTCCAAGAACAGCATTCGCACGTAGGAGTTCTTTGAGTCCAGGTAGGTGAGGGCTAGATAGAGAGCAGCAGCGATGGCATCTTCTGTGGATGTGTTTGACCTGTATGCAAACTGAGATGGGTCGTGGGAGGGAGGGAGGATGAACTTGATGTTATGCATGACCAACTGCTCAAAGCACTTCATTATGATAGGGGTCAGTGCTACGGGCCAGTAATTGTTGTAGCTGGATGGGACGGGCTTCTTTGGGACTGGTATTATGGTAGCAATTTTGAAATGTGAGGACAACAGCTTGACTCAGGGAGATGTTGAAGATGTTGGCCAGGACATTCTTGAGCTCCTCTAGACAGTCCTTCAGAATGCGACCCGGTATGTTGTCTAGTCCAGCTGCCTTGCATGGGTTGATCCTGGAGAGGGTCCTCTTCACGCTAGCCAGATCCAGACTTATGGCCTGCATGTCTGGAGGAGGAGTGGTCTTCTGTGCTGATGTGCTGTTTTGTGCTTCAAAGCGGCCGAAAAAGTCATTTAGACTGTTAAGCAGTGTGATGTCACTCACACAGGTCTGAGGTGGAGGTTTGTAGTTGGTGAGGGTCTGTATGCCACGCCAGAGGGAACGTGCATCTCTGGCATTGCTGAAATATTTTCTTGCTGTACTGTCGTTTTGCCTCCTTGATACCACAGGCCAGGTTGGCCCTAGCTGTTGTTAGTCCTGCAGTGTCGCTGGCCCTGAAGGCTGCATCTCGAGCCCTCAGGAGCCTATGGACCTCTGCTGTCATCCATGGCTTTCGGTTGGCATGAACAGTTATGGTTTTGCAGTGATGGTTTTGTTCTATCGGCTTTGCTGTTCCCTTGGATCCATCATCACTATGGAGAGTAGAGACCGACTACTTGGACAACAGTTGGTTCTCCAATCACTCTGTCCTGGCTTGTGCCCTGGTAAGGACATTCCAGCTTCACATCACAGCGCTGAAACAAACACGGGGAGCAGCAGTTAACCGATAATAAGCCGCAGTGCCTGATTGGCATTGAGCATGGCACCAGGGGTTGCTTCTGATGGTGGGAGGGATTTTCGGATCCCACTGGACAGCTACTGCCCGGCTCAAGCTGGGAAGCCCCCAGCCAGATAGGTGCTGTCCCGCCACAGCATCCACAACAGCCTGTCCATTGATGTTGAGGTCAACCAACGCATCGGGAAGGTTGCAACAATGCTAGGCATACTCACAACTTGTGTCTGGAGGAATCCCAAGCTCACTTCAGCAACAAAGATGGCTGTGTACAATGCCTGAATCATCAGTATACTCCTCTATGGCAGTAACGCATGGACAACATATGTCAAGTAAGATCAGAAACTGAATAGTTTCCATGTGTATTTCCTTTGCTGCATTCTCAGCATCAAATGATGCTGAGGATGCAGCATCATCTTTTCCATCTTGCCTTGAGAGAGAGCAGTCGCATTTTTCTTCCCTCCTCCCCTGCCTTCCTGATCTATTCCCAGCTTTTGCAATGTTGCGTTTTTGTCTGTGTTTAGTCGCTCTTCTTCTGCTGAATCTTAATCTAAACGGAAATTATGGATTTGGAAGCGGCTTAAATGTGCTATTGTCACTATTTTTCAACAAGAATTGGGCCAAGGGGGAGCCCAAGAATTGGAACCTACGAGGAGACTCATGGACATTGGAATTCATGCCTCTATGGAAACATTATTGGTTATGATCTCAGGACTTCTATTTTTGGCTGTGGAGTTCCCTGATGCATCAGAAATTGAAGGAAAGTGAGAGAGCTGATCAAGCGGACCCGGCAAGCTCCTTCATCAAATTTGACCAGTTGGGGAGGGCATGAGTAGCGGCAAACGGTGAACTGAATGACAGTGATTCAGTGAAGGAATACATCTGAAGCCCTGTGCTCTCTATGGAAAAACAGTTTAAGCCTGCATATATAATGGAAGCACAGAACTACACAGATGAGGACAAATTCTATTCTCTGAGTGCACTGTGCTGATTTAATTTGATTTGATTTGACCTTGTTTGCCCCATGTTTACATTCCTCCTGACTGAGATAAGCGGAAGGATCGGCTCATGTCTACCCAAACAATCAACAATCAGTTGTTTGTCGTCAGCGGATTGGACCCTCAAGGACAATGCCCATGTGCCTTCTGCAAGCAAGAGAGAGAGAGAGATAGACTCTGGACTCTGGACTTGTTTATAAGTCACATGATTATAACATCTATCCACTGCCAGGAGGCGCCCTCTGCTGCTCACTAACAACTGTTACATTTACACTACACAATGCATACAACACTACATGCATACGATATACACACACTGCTCTCCCTCTGCGTGTGATACTAAATGTCTGCTAAATATGCATTGGGGGTTTTTTTTTGCCTGCAATCAAAATTTCGCTTACTCATTAAGCGTCAATTTGATAAAACATGTTTTTTTCTCTCGCCTACTGTGTCATATCCTTTCTTTTCTTTTTTTTCCTTTCTTCTTTATGACTGGCGCCTAGCGGCTGCCCCGGCCTTGAATGCGCTCTGCAGAGCGTGCCCAAATGCCAAGTCACATTTCGTTACCTTGTATTCATACATGTGTAATGACAATAAAGTTGAATCTCATCTCATCTCAAATGGAGCAACAAAGTGCCTTGCACCCACTGGCCTTCCCACTATGTATACAATGCTTAGACAACGCAGATTGCGCTGGCTCGGCCATGTGCACTGGATGGAAGACGGATGCATACCAAAAGACATCATCTACAGCAGTCTTGCCTTTGGCAAGAGGAATTGTTGGCCACTCTCAGCTATGCTACAAGGGTGTCTCTAGGTGCAATCTGAAAGCTCTGGGCATAAACAAAGAGAGCTGGGAGGGCTTAGGATCAGAACACAGGAGATGGCACAGTGTGCTCCAGAGACAGCTCAAGGCAGGAGAGGAAGAAATTCAGACCCTGGCTGGGGAAAAATGAGCCAGACGGAAGGCGTGCTCCTGCGAGGTTGAACCAATGACCATCCATACCTGCACCAGATGTGGCAGAGACTGTCACACCCAAATCGGACTGCTCAGCCACAGCTGATGCTGTTTTGCCATGACAGCACTTGTAATTGACAATGAGGGTGCATTACCTCAACCATGACCGATGGAGGCCTACTAGACTATATTTGGTCGTACTCTTTGAGTAACTTTTAATTTAACTGATTTGAAAATTGGTGAGAAATGTGCTTGTTTATGGTGTAATAACCAAAGATGATTGTAATTTTTGTGAATTTACAATTTTACATGGTTTGGATTCTATTGGGTAAATGTGGAAAGTATATTTTTCTCCAAATAAAATTTTTGAGAGGAAAAAAAAATCCAAATTAGGAATTGTAAAGTCACAAATCTACTGCTCACTTGCCTCAGTCCCCTTTCCACAATCACATGTAAGCAATTATTAATCATCAATTCAGTCACTAACAACAGTACTCACAGGAAAAGACCCTGGGCCCGGGACACCTCCATAACTGCCTCCTTTGCAACGTCGTCTCACCTGGTCCACTCTCAGTCTTCGCCTGTGAGAAAAAAAGGAAAAGATCAATCAACTATACTTAGCTCAGCCACTCCTCTCAGTCATCAGCCCTTCTCTACTTCCCCCTGCAAAGATGTCTCATTAATTTGCAATATTTTTTTCAAATTTGACTTTTTCATGTAAATTTGCAAATTTTCTTATTGAGAAAATTTGTTTTGTTTTTTTCTGTAAATTAAAAACTTTCTCAAACTTACCTTTTTTCCTCATACATTTGCTATTTTTTTCTTGTAAATTTGTAATGTTCATATGGATGCTGCTGATCTGAACAATGATCCAATTTTATTTTTTAATGTTTTTGTTGGAAGGGAAGGGTTTTTTGTTAACTTTAAAGGTTTTGGTGGATAGATAGATGGATCTTCATAAAAAGACATCTTCCTGGTTGTTTTTACAAAAATTTTAAATCCACAACTAGAAAAGCACTCAGAGAGTGCATACCTCCACCAAGGCTCCTTCTGTCCTTCGTGGCTCACCTCCAAAATTTAATGGTTTTGTGTGTAGGCCGAGAGCCCCTTCTGGTGAAAATTGCATCAAAGTCTGTCCATTAGTTTTGGAATATTGTTGCTAACACTTTGTGAGAAGATAAGAGCCTTGGCGGAGCTATGCATTCTCAGATCATCACCAAAATGTAATGGCATCCTCTGTAGCCCAAGAACCACCTCTTGTGAAAATTTCATCCAAATCCATTGAGTAGTTTTGGAGTATTGCTGCTAACTCTCTATGAGAACATAAGGGCCTTGGTAAAGGTATGCATTCTCGGATCATCACCAAAATGTAATGGGTTCCTCTCTAGCCCAAGAACCACCTCTGGTGAAAATGTCATCCAAATCCATCCAGTAGTTTTTGTGTAATCCTGTTGCACAATTCCTCCCACATGCCAAAAACATGCAAGTTAGGTTAATTGGCATCAAACTGGAGATTCTAAATTGTCCTTAGGTATGACTGTGAGAGTGAATGGTTGTCTGTCTCTCTGTGTTGGCCCTGCGATGGACTGCCGATCTGTCCAGGGTGTACCCTGCTTCTCGCCCAAAGATGCTGGGATAGGCTCCAGCCCCCCTGCGACCCAAAAAGGATTAAGCGGAAGAAGATGGATGTTGCACAAATACACACAAAGCCATTGGTGGAGGTATACATTCTCAGATAATCACCAAACTCTAATCATCTGTTCCCCATGCCATTACACACCTTTCCTGAAAATTTCATCAAAATCCGTTCCTAACTTTTTGAGTTATGTTGCTAACAGACAGACAGACAAACAAACCAACCGACGCCGGCGAAAACATTACCTCCTCCCTTGGCGGAGGTAATAATTCACACTTTCTATCAGCATGCTAGCTAGTATTGTTTAAACATTTTTAATAGAAGACAATTGTGTCCTTCACATTTCCCACACTTCCAAAGCGAGTTTAATAAACAACAGTCAGAATACAAAAGAATATTGAGAAAGTTAGCAGACACAGAACATTTGTATGACCCATCCTAACCCCAGTAATCACAAACATCATTAAATGACAGCAGTGGCAGTGGGTGTACACATCGTTTGTCACAACGGGGGTGGATAGGTAGCAGGAAAGACCAAGTGCAGATGGAATCCAGTTCACAAAGTTTTATTTATGACAAAAGGCGCAGCACGAGAGCTGGATAAATACTAACTGAAATAACTAGGATAAGAAGGTAAACTAACTGATGAAGGAGATGACCCAGAGAACACAGGAATCAGGAGATCACAGGAGACACAGGACGATCCACAGACAGTAGACAATGATGCAACAAAGAGCAGAGGCATGGGACTAAAGCTATACACAAACTAATGAGACATAAGGAACAGCTGGGACAGACTAAATGAGATTACATAACAAAGAGTAAATTGTGAATCACCACTACTAACTGGAAGGGAAACTACAACAATAAAACTAGACAAAACCAAAACAGGAAATACTTCAAATTAAAAACAGAACTCAGAGCTAAGTCAAGGCAGGAATGTTTCATGAAATACTTTCACAATAACTAGGATATGAACTTAACCAAAACAGGAACAATACTAAATTTAGCATCACACAAAGTACCCCCCTCCCCAAACAAGACCATAAAGAGCTTGAATAAAGGGTTCAGAGTCCAAGGAGGGCCAAGGAAAAGATAAGATTAATACCTTTTCCTTCACCTTTATTAAAAAGGAAACTAATTAAATCCATGGCAGCACACCCTTTGCTTTGCTTTGTTTTACTTTTAACACAATGAGAACAATTTCAATTAAAAAAGCCTCTTGGAGGAAACAAAGTCCAAGGGGCAAAGGGACAACGGAGAGCCAGGCCTCTCAGGAGGCCGGCCAAAGTCAAAGGCCAGCCTGGCAGGGGAACAAGGTCTCTTGGGGGGCCGACCAAAATCCAAGGCCAACCAGGCAAGGGAACAAAGCCTCTCGCTGGGCCAGCCAAAATCCAAGGCCAGCTGAGCAGAAGGGAATGAGTTGGGTGGCTGCCCACCGGACCGGCAAAACTCCGGGGGTGAATCTGGACCAGGGCGATGCCTCATCCGCCCCAGGGAGCAAGAGGCAACATGGAGAGCAGAAGTTTAGGGTTGGGAACCTGCATCTCAAGGGTATGGGACTGCAGTAGCACAGTGTCCGAGGACTGCCACTGGTCCTGACCAACAGCCACCGGTAGGTGGCCAGGGGCTGGCAGCTCAGCAGGGGAAACAGAGAACAGAACTGCAGCCACAATGACCAGCAGGACAGAGCCAGAGACCTGCCGACCAACAGCAGCAGGAGACAACTTGGGGACCAGGACACCAGAAGCCGACTTGGGGACCAGGAGATCAAAAGTAGCAGCTGGCGGATCTGCCATAGGAAGACCTGCTGAGTCGGCAGCCGGAACACCCTCAGAAGAGTCAAGGACCACCAGAACAGCAGAAACAACCCAACAGTGCCACAACAGCTGCAGGCAGATCCAAAGTAACAGCTTCAGGTCAACATGGAGTAGCTTCCGGCATGGACCCAAAGATGCAAACCTCGGAGGAAGGAGCACAGGAGAGGGTAGGTGGTGGAGACCCAACACAGACCGCAACAGACACAGGTGGTGAGGGCTCAGAGGCAGGTTGCAGTTGCAACTGAGATCCCTCACCAGAAGCAAGGCAAGTATCTCTATGCACAGGTGGGCAGCATGGTGGTGCAGTGGTTAGCACTGTTGCCTTACAGCTAGAAGGTTCCTGGTTTGAATCCCCAGGTTGGCAGGGGTTGGAACCTTTCTGTGTGGAGTTTGCATGTTCTCCCTGTGCTGCGTGGGTTTACTCCGGGGGCTCCGGTTTCCTCCCACAATCCAAAGACATGCATGTTAGGTTAATTGGCTGTTCTAAATTGTCCCTAGATATCTGTTTCCTATAGGCCCTTAGAATAGAGGGTTGGTATTAGTGAAGGCGCTTTGAGTGGTCTTTGTGACTAGAAAAGCGCTATATAAGTGCAGGTTAGTTAGTAGTTAGTTAGTTAGCGTTAAAAAAAATGAGAAAAAGGTATTTGCCTTGACTCCTCCCACTCTGCAGCTGCTGATGGGGAACCAAAAGAAGCACCAGGTGTGGCAACATCCAGCACCACAGCTTGTGAGTGGTGTGGCATTGGCACTGGAACCCACGGTTCAGACTCACCGGCACAGGAGCCAGAGCAGACCACGATGCCCTCACTGGAGCTAGGGAGTGACAAGGAGCTGGCACTGGAGCTAGAAGTTGATGAGGAGCCGGCACTGGAGCTAGGGGGTGACGAGGAGCAGGTACTGGAACTAGGGGGTGATGAGGAGCAGGCACTGGAGCTAGGGGATGATGAGGAGCAGAGGAGATCTTTGAACAGCTGAAGGTAACTTTGGTGAGAGACCAAGAGAAAACACTGGTATCTGTGGGAGAACCCCCACAACAGACTGGGACAGGCACAGCGCTCGGCTAGAGCAATTAACAGAACAGTGAAATGTGTGTATTAATGCCAACAGGCAGCCCCGCTTCTTCTGGCTTTTTCCGGCTCAGTCGTCGTCGGCCTCCATCGGTCTATGATGACCATGGAAGAGAATCCTAAACGTCTACTCTGCTGGAACAGCACCGCCTGTGGCTGAACAGGCCGATGCGCGAATGACAGTCCCTGTCACACAGGTCACACTTGTGGGTGGTCTCCGTGCTGCTGGGTCTGTGGCGGTTCTTCCTGCGGGTCCTTTTTTCATCTGCTGCAGCAATCAGTCTCTCTTCACCCGCCTTGAGTTGTCTGGTCAGGGTGCCTCTCCATTTGGAGCGGTCCGTTGCAAGGTCCTCCCAGCGCTCTGTGTTGATATCCAGGGCCTTCATGTCTCTCTTGCAGACGTCTCTAAAGCGCAGCTGTGGGCGGCCAACGTCTCTCCTGCCAGTTGCCAGTTCTCCATAGAGGACGTCTTTGGGGATTCTGCCATCCTCCATACGGTGAACGTGGCCTAGCCAGCGGAGCCTGCACTGCCTGAGTAGAGTGAACATGGAGGGAAGGCCGGCGCGGGACAGAACTTCTGTGTTGGGCACTTTGTCCTGCCAGGATATGTCCAGGATGTGGCGAATGCAGCGCAAGTGGAAGGAGTTCAGTCTCTTTTCCTGCCGGGCGTATGTTGTCCACGTCTCACTCCCATAGAGCAGTGTGCTGATGACGCAGGCGTTGTACACTGCCATCTTTGTCTTGACAGAGAGTTTGGGATTCTCCCACACTCGTGTGGTGAGGCGAGCGAGTGTGAAGGCTGATTTTCTAATCCTCTTGTTGATCTCTGTATCAAGGGAGAGGTTGTTGCTGATCGTGGACCCCAGGTACGTGAACTGATTCACAACCTCCAGCTTGTAGTCATCAATGGTGATGGTTGGTGGTGCTTTTGTGCCTTGCGCCAAGACGTTAGTCTTCTTCAGGCTGATGGTAAGCCCGAAGTCCTTGCATGCCTGGGAGAAGCGGTCCATCAGGGTCTTAAGCTCCTGCTGTGTGTGGGTTGCGACTGCAGCGTCGTCTGCGAACAGCATGTCTCTGATTAGAGCCTCGCGTACTTTGGTTCTGGCTTTCAGGCGGGCGAGGTTGAAAAGCCTGCCGTCAGATCTTGTGTGCAGGTAGATTCCCTCTGTTGCTGTGCTGAAGGCATGCCTCGGGAGCATAGCAAAGAAAATCCCAAAGAGGGTTGGCGCAAGTACACAGCCCTGTTTCACTCCGCTGCGTATGTTGAATGGCTCTGAGACGTTGCCATCGTGCTGCACTATCCCCTGCATGTTGGTGTGAAACGATTCGATGAGGCTTTGCAACTTTGGTGGGCATCCTATCTTTGGCAGGATCTTGAAAAGGCCCTCTCTGCTGACCAGATCGAACGCTTTGGTGAGGTCGATGAAGGCGACGTACAGAGGCATGTTCTGTTCTCTGCATTTCTCCTGGAGTTGGCGGATGGAGAATATCATGTCTACCGTTGATCGCTCAGCGCGGAAGCCACACTGAGACTCGGGGTAGACACGTTCGGCAAGCTTCTGTAGACGAACGAGAACAACTCGTGCGTAGACTTTGCCAACAACGCTGAGGAGGGAAATGCCCCTGTAGTTGTTGCAGTCGCTTCTCTCCCCTTTGTTTTTGTAGAGGGTGATGATCTTGGCGTCCCTCATGTCCTGTGGTACGGCACCTTCCTTCCAGCACTGGCAGAGGACGTCATGCAATGGCAGCAGTAGGGCGGTCTTGCAGTGCTTGATCAGGTCAGGGGGTATGCCGTCGTTGCCGAGTGCCTTGCCAGCGGCCAAGCTATCAATGGCCTTACTGAGTTTGTCGATGGTTGGCTCGGCGTCAAGTTCGTCCATGGATGGCAGGCAGTCGATGGCATCAAGGGCTGATGGTGTCACGGTGTTCTGTCTAGAGTAGAGGTCGGAGTAGTGTTCCACCCATCTCTCCATCTGCTTGTTCTTCTCTGTGATCATCTCCCCAGTGGAAGATTTGAGGGGGGCCGTCTTGCTCTGAGCCGGACCAAGTGCTTTCTTGATGCCGTCGTACATACCACGGATGTTCCCTGTTATGGCAGCGGTTTGAATGTCTTGGCTGAGCTGAGTCCAGTACTCGTTGGCACAGCGCCAAGCAGTCTGCTGAACTTTGCTTCTCGCAGCCCTGAGAATCTGGAGATTCTTCTCGTTTGGGTACTTCTTGTACTCAGCAAGTGCTGAGCGCTTGGCTTCAATGACGGGGGTCATCTCGGTCAACTTGTCATCAAACCAGTCCTGTGACTTCGAGGTCTTCCTCCCAAAGGTAGCCAAGGCTGTGCAGTAGATGGTGTTTCGCAGCTCTTCCCACTTCTGCTTTGCAGATTCTCCTCCTTGTGGTACACCAAGTTCCTTCTCAAAGGTGGAGGCAAACTGCTCAACAAGTTCTGGTTGGGCCATCTTGCTGGTGTCAATCCGTGCCTTTCCAGGTTGTCTAGCATGATGGAATTTCTTCAGCTGCAGCTTGACCTTGCAACACACCAATTAATGGTCTGTGTCGCAATCTGCACTCTGGAACGAACGGGTGATTAGCACGTTCTTCAGTGAGGTGAGCCTGGTCAGGATCAAGTCTAGCTGGTGCCAGTGCTTTGAGCGCGGATGTTGCCAGGAAACCTTGTGTTGGGGCTTGGTCTTGAAGAACGAGTTTGTGATGCACAGATCGTGATATGTGCAGAACTCGAGCAGCCACTGTCCGTTGTCGTTCATTCTGCCCACGCCAAAAGGTCCAAGACAGGAGGGCCAGGAGTCGTGGTCAGCACCCACTCTGGCATTGAAGTCTCCAAGGAGAATGAGTTGTTCAGAGTTGGGGATGATCCTGACAGTTGTTGCGAGATTCTCGTAAAACTCGTCTTTTGCCTCTGGTGTGGCTGTCTGTGTTGGGGCATACACACTGACGAGGGTGACTGGGCCTTCAGTGGTGTTCAGGCGGAGGGTGAGGAGTCGTGCAGAGCCAGTGCTGCCCGGTTCCACCATCTTCAGCAAAGTGTTCTTCACTGCGAAGCCCACTCCGTGTTCCCTGTGTTCGTCACTGCCCTTTCCCTGCCAGTAGAACGTGTAGTCCTTCTCTCTCAGTGTGCCTGCATCAGCTAACCATGTTTCCTGGAGAGTGGCGATATCCACTCCCAGTCTCTTCAGCTCATTATTGATGATGGCAGTCTTCCTGGTGTCGTTGATGTCCTTTAGGTTAGCAGCGAGTCCTGTCATCATAGTGCGGACGTTCCAAGTTCCCAGTTTTAGAGTTGGTCTCTTTTGTTTTATTGTCTTGCCTGGTGCGAAGGTTCTCAGCCTGCTGTTTGGATTTCTCCTTATCCCCATGCACCCAATGAGGAAAGCAAGCTGTGGCGGGACAACACCTTATTGGCTGGGGGCTGCCCAGCTTGAGGCGGGCGGTAGCTGTCCAATGAGATCTGATGATCCCTCCCACCGTCGGGAACAACCCCTGGCACCACGCTCTACGCCAATTGAGCAGTGGCTTATAACCGGTAACTGTCATTCCCCGTGTTTTGTCTACGCCAAAGGCGAAGCTGGAGTGTCCTCTCCAGTGATCCGGTGTTCTACCTTCCAGCGTTGGGCGTTGGTAGGATTCAAGCCTGGGCAGGAAGATATGGAGGACAAGATGTTGCCCATGCAGCATGTCCCCCCTCTCCACGTCACTGATGAATCCAAAGGAACAGCAGGGCTGCTACAGTTTGGCACCAGCGCCGTTGCAGGAGCTGCCAGAACGATGTTGAGCACAACATAGAACTGCCTTAGGGGCTCCGACTCCGGATTTTTCCTCAGGGTTGACTCCCGAAGCCTTTCCCGTGACCGGGTATGCCGCAAGGCAGCAGAGGTTTGAAATCAGGGTTTACCTTCCCCTAGATGGGCTACCTTCCCAGGTTGACGAGCCACCATCTACCCGAAGCATCTGGTTTTAAGGCGCCAGAGATCCGCCCTCGCCCCTTCTCCTATTAGTAAAAGCAGTTCCGCCGGGCTTAGAGACTAAACCACACGGGCAGGCTAGGAGTTGGACTTAGTTGTCAGAGGCTTTTCGAGGCGCACGCCATAAGGAGCATTTTATGAGCACTGGGAGCTTAACCCCAGTGCCGCTCCTGGCTATGACAACCTTGGAACCAAGGTTCAGTACTGTGATGTTAATGTTCCATTCATGCATTGTTCATGCTTCCTGCCCTTACTGTGATCCAATGACTGATAACAATATGTAAATGTGCCTTGTAACCTCTTTTGTCCTGCAGCTCCGGAGCAGAGGCGAATTCCGGCCAGTAATCTCCTTATTGTTATGTGTGTCTCTCAAATGCAAATGCCCATACCTACTGCTGTGAATGCCTTTCATGTATTGTCTGTAGTTGGGTATATAAGCTGCATTGCTCTGTAACTCATCCTCTCATTCTCTCACTCTGACGACTGCTTCTACCACTGCTGCTGAGAGCCTGAGGACACACACCAGCCCACCTGCACAGGGCTGGGGTGAGTCCCATGATGGCGGTATGATTTAATAAACCTACTTAAAACCCTCACTTCGCTGCCTTATTTTATCATCCGCCGCACTGGTGACCCCGAAAATGCACACGCTTTGTGCAACGCAACCTTCTGGTCTGGACAGCCACGCTGGTGTCCTGATGGCAACGAACGCAGCACCCGGCGGTGATTCTCCGACGACAAGCGAACGCAGCAGCCTGACGCAAATTATCTGCCCTCCCTTCTGCTTCAGGGAGACTTCGACGCAGAGTTACCAGGCGAAACTCTCCGGAGACCACCCACGACCGGGACAGCTGCGGAAAACTTCATGGTGAGATCTGCACGCCTAAATTGGCACATCCACGCTGGACCGGCCGCTCTCACAGCTTCTGACACACGATTCTGTGTCTCCACACGAGAGCGCACGCACCTCGTCCTCTCTCCACGACGGCGACCTCCATGGCCAACGGAGAACGCAGCGCGTGGACCTGAACGCACCATGACCCATCTACAACAACTACAACAGGGATGATTAAGCTCCCTGACCCTGACTCTCCCTCTCCAGCAGGCCCACCCATGCACGGAACCCCGGCACATGCACCGGGGAGTTACGAGGACGGCGCACCACGCACGGGACACATAAGACTCCACAGACCGCCATCCTCCTTCGCCGCTGCACACAGAGCCTTCAGGCTTGCTCGTACACCTGAGGCACGCACGCAGCTTGCTCACTGGATTTTCTAACGGTCTTAGCCATGGCGCACAATGGGAATTCAGCAGTCTGCGGTCCCCGAAGGCTTTAAGGTTGTGCCCGCACCTAAAGTCAACATGCCAAGTCCCTTTGCTTTCGTTTTTTTTTCTTACAGCTGCCCCTGTTTTTCTTCATGGCCGCTGTTAATCCTCGCCGCTCCTGTTTTTCTTCACGGCCGCTATTAATCCTTGCAGGACTTAATCGCGAGAGGAGTCAGTGACTAATTTTTTTACAGCCACTGTGGATTTCCGCACATTCAACGGGACAGCCCCTCAACATCGCGGATCCACAAGCAATTTTTGCGCGGCCCAGACGATTTCGCCGTCCCGGGCCGGCACTCGCTACCCCCCACCCCCCTCCCTCCACCGCTGCCAAAGCCGGACTATCGAGGCCTCGGCCGCCTGCCGAGCCCTCTGGGGGGGAGCGTGTGGGAGAACCCCCACAACAGACTGGGACAGGCACAGCGCTCGGCTAGAGCAATTAACAGAACAGTGAAATGTGTGTATTAATGTCAACAGGCAGCCCCGCTTCTTCTGGCTTTTTTCCGGCTCAGTACTGTGATGTTAATGTGCCATTCATGCATTGTTCATGCTTCCTGCCCTTACTGTGATCCAATGACTGATAACAATATGTAGATGTGCCTTGTAACCTCTTTTGTCCTGCAGCTCCGGAGCAGAGGCGAATTCCGGCCAGTAATCTCCTTATTGTTATGTGTGTCTCTCAAATGCAAATGCCCATACCTGCTGCTGTGAATGCCTTTCATGTATTGTCTGTAGTTGGGTATATAAGCTGCATTGCTCTGTAACTCATCCTCTCATTCTCTCACTCTGACGACTGCTTCTACCACTGCTGCTGAGAGCCTGAGGGCACACACCAGCCCGCCTGCACAGGGCTGGGGTGAGTCCTATGATGGCGGTATGATTTAATAAACCTACTTAAAACCCTCACTTTGCTGCCTTTATTTTATCATTCGCCACAGTATCGAACCAGGGTTGATGACCTCAGAGAAAGGGACACAGGAGGAGGTTGGTAGTAGAGAACCGGCAGATACAACCACAGTAGCAAGAGGGGAGCACTCAGAAACAGCCAATGGCCGAGACTATGACTCATTTTCAGGAATAAGGCAGGACTTGATTCTCAAAAATTATTCAAAATGAGAAAAAGTTACTGGCTTTAAACCTTCCTGCTCAGTGGCTGCCGACAAACCAGGTGAGGAACTAGACGAGATGTCAGACAAGGGAGGATGGGATCCCATCGGTGTAGGAACAGAGGAGGCTGAAGGAACAGCTGCTGTGGCAGGATACTTGGAACCAGGAGTGAAAGCAGTTGCATTGAGGAGTGATCTGAGCCCTGCAGCAGAGGATGTCTGAAGCCAGAAGGTTGAAGGAGATGAGCCCGGCTGCCAAATGGAGCAGTGCCTATCCTACCCTCCTTTCCTAGCGGGGCCCCCAAGAACCAGTAGAGTCTTACTGAAAATAGGCTCATACTATACCAGGAACCAGGGTTTGTAATCCAAAGTCTGTTCAATTAATGAAAGAGCCACTCACCTGCGCTCCTCCATCTCCCAGGCATCTGCTGCAGAGGAAGGCATGGGAGCCGTTGCCGCCACCACTGGAGAACAAGAAGTGGCCACCAGTGTAGACACGGAAGCAGCGAAGGGCAGACAGCCGGAGACCACAGATGGAAGCTTGGGAGCAGCCAAATTATTCCGGGAAGGCAGGGGGCCACCTGGGGACAAACCAGAGGTAGCTGATGGAGCCATAGGGTGAGCTGACGGGAGGTAAAAGGCGAAGGAGCAGAGGCAAGGAGAAGTCCAGTGGAGAGTAAAAAGTCTTAAAGTCCATGGGGAAGGTAGGAGGAAAGACTCAAGTGCAGGCCGAATCCATTTCACCAAGTTTTATTTATAACAAAAGGTGCAGTGCGAGAGCGGGATAAACACTAACTGAAATGTGGTTTTTTTGTGTGTGTGTGTGTGCAGCGGTTCTCGCAGGCTGTGCGTCATAGCAAGGTTTTTCCTTCCATCTTTGTGATAAAATCCAAAAAAGGCCCAACATTTGAGATAACTTTGAGCTAACTGCTTCCTAACTTTGAAAGCTGGCTGCAAATCTTGCGAGACAAGATATGACTTCCGCCGACAATGGGCACTTTTGTGCCGTCTGGCTGCAAATTTCACGAGACAAGCTATGACTTCACTTGACTGGATGCTTGAGTTGCACCACCTAGTGGACTGAAAATGCAATAGGTTGAATACCCAAGAGAGTTTACAACGTTTACATGATAATTAATAAATGAGCGATCCACGCATTTAGGGATCGGTGCATTGTCATTAGTGTCAAGTATCACAATCCATCACTGAATCGATCTTTTGTCCCACCCCTAATAGAATCCCTTATATATATATATATATACACTGTATGTATGTGTGTATATATATATATATATATATATATATATATATATATAATATATACAATATATATATTTAGTCAGCCACCAATTGTGCAAGTTCTCCCACTTAAAAGATGAGAGAGGTCTCCAATTTTCATTATAGGTATACCTCAACTATGAGAGACAAAATGAGAAAAAAAAAAAAACAGAAAATCACATTGAAGGATTTTTAATGAATTAATTGGTAAATTCCTCGGTAAAATAAGTATTTGGTCACCTACAAACAAGCAAGATTTCTGGCTCTCACAGACCTGTAACTTCTTCTTTAAGAGGCTCCCCTGTCCTCCACTCATTACCTGTATTAATGGCACCTGTTTGAACTCGTTATCAGTGTAAAAGACACCTGTCCACAACCTCAAACAGTCAGACTCCAAACTCCACTATGGCCAAGACCAAAGAGCTGTCAAAGGACACCAGAAACAAAATTGTAGACCTGCACCAGTCTGGGAAGACTGAATCTGCAATAGGTAAGCAGCTTGGTGTGAAGAAATCAACTGTGGGAGCAATTATTAGAAAATGGAAGACATACAAGACCATGGATAATCTCCCTCGATATGGGGCTCTACGCAAGATCTCACCCTGTGGGGTCAAAATGATCACGAGAATGGTGAGCAAAAATCCCAGAACCATGCGGGGGGACCTAGTGAATGACCTGCAGAGAGCTGGGACCAAAGTAACAAAGGCTACATCAGTAACACACTACGCCGCCAGGGACTCAAATCCTGCAGTGCCAGACGTGTCCCCCTGCTTAAACCAGTACATGTCCAGGCCCGTCTGAAGTTTGCTAGAGAGCATTTGGATGATCCAGAAGAGGACTGGGAGAATGTCATATGGTCAGATGAAACCAAAATAGAACTTTATTGTAAAATCTCAACTTGTCGTGTTTGGAGGAGAAAGAACACCATACCTACTGTGAAGCATGGGGGTGGAAACATCATGCTTTGGGGCTGTTTTTCTGCAAAGGGACCAGGATGACTGATCCGTGTAAAGGAAAGAATGAATGGGGCCCTGTATCATGAGATTTTGAGTGAAAACCTCCTTCCATCAGCAAGGGCATTGAAGATGAAACGTGGCTGGGTCTTTCAGCATGACAATGATCCCAAACACACCGCCCGGGCAACGAAGGAGTGGCTTCATAAGAAGCATTTCAAAGTCCTGGAGTGGCCTAGCCAGTCTCCAGATCTCAACCCCATAGAAAATCTTTGGAGGGAGTTGAAAGTCTGTGTTGCCCAGCGACAGCCCCAAAACATCACTGCTCTAGAGGAGATCTGCATGGAGGAATGGGCCAAAATACCAGCAACAGTGTGTGAAAACCTTGTGAAGACTTACAGAAAACGTTTGACCTCTGTCATTGCCAACAAAGGGTATATAACAAAGTATTGAGATGAACTTTTGTTATTGACCAAATACTTATTTTACCGAGGAATTTACCAATTAATTCATTAAAAATCCTTCAATGTGATTTTCTGGATTTTTTTTTTCTCCTAATTTTGTCTCTCATAGTTGAAGTATACCTATGATGAAAATTGGAGACCTCTCTCATCTTTTAAAGTAGAACTGAACCCACCTTTTTGCGCAAAAAGTAGAATAGCGGATTAATTCCTTATTACCTGTTGTATTTTTCAACACATAAAAGAAATTTTTAGGCCGTGCGATGGCCAAGCTATAAGCCGATAAACTTTTGCCTCCGGCTGGCAGTGCCAAACAAACCGGAAGTAGTGCAGACGATGCTGCGTGACGTCACGAGTGTGACCCTTAGCAAAACAACAATGGCAGATGATAGCAGTTCCAGCAGTCAAGAAAACCAGAGTTTTCAGAGTGAAGAGGCATTCAGGATCGGTGACGAGACAGAGGAGGATGCAGGAGTGTCAAGTGAACAGGAAGAGAGCGAGGGAGGCATCGAACCGTACAGATTCGAGCCAGAATTGTCGGGGGATTCCGGCACCGACTCAGAGTCAGACCGCAGCAGTGATGGGGAGGAGAGTCGCTTATTGAATACAGAATGGTGAGTCTTTACTTCCCTACTTTGGCATGTTTGGGGTGTCAGGATAAGGAAAATTAAGTCTGGACTGCAGACGATTTTTGTGTTTCAATAACAATAATTCCAGTAGAAAAGGGACAATGCGGTCCGAGGGTGGTGCCAATGGTCTGATGCAATCAGTGCAGTGACCAGCTGGTGACCATGCAATGCATCGCTTCCCGGTCGCTTTTTTTTTTTTTTTGTTACTTATTTGTACCCGTAGGTAGATTCGGTTTGCAGTCTGGTGACAAGCCACCGGCTGCCGGTCGCTGCATGCGCGAGCACCCTAAACCTACATGTTTTTGGTATGTGGGAGGAAACCGGAGAAATCCCGGAGAAAACCCACGCAACACGGGGAGAACATGCAAACTCCACACAGCTCACTGTTGGTTGGGGGCTAGGATCGAACCCACGATCTCATGATCCCCGCGATCCCCCGGCCGAGGGTAAACTGTGCTGCCACAGTGCTAAACCACTGCACCACCGTGCAGCTTTTCCTCCCCCTTTCTTTTCTTTCGTCGCCATGACAGCTTTCCTTGGCCACTGAACAGATCTTCCCAGGTGTTGGAAGTGTTTTGTAGTCGACTATCACGACAAAATGCACCAAAAACAACCAGTGTTGACGTGCTCGCAATGGTAAACATAGAGGACTGGGCCCAGTTCGTGACGTCACGCGGAACTCCGGCTGCACTTCCCGATAATCGGCGGATTCGGCGGATTTTTCAGGGCGGGAAATTCAAAATCGCGATTTTCTCCAAGATTCCGGGATTGGTGGAGGGGGTGCCAATGATAAATTATCTTTATAATTGTATGTACTATCACCCAGTGCCGTTCAATGCCGTTCACTTCAGTTCTACTTTAAGTGGGAGAACTTGCACAGTTGGTGGCTGACTAAATACTTTTTTGCCTCACTGTATATATATATATATATATATATATATACGTATATATATATATATATATACTGTATATATATACTGTGTGTGTATATATATATATATATATATATATATATATATATATATATACACACACACACACACATATATATATGTAACAGGTTATAGTACTTCCATTATAATTGCACAAGATCTCTGTACATTTGGTTGCATACACTGACAGTGAGTATCCTGATAGTAAGCCCCTCCTCTAGCTCCCCTTGTCTGACCGGATTCCCCCTTCCTCCTTCCTGTTTTACATTTGTATGGAAGAGGTAGGTTTGATTCGTTTTAGCCCAAGGTCAATCCAGTTATTATTTATGTTAATATATGTCTTCCATTAGTCTCTTTTATCAGGTTTCATTTACAATCAATATATGTGTATTATTGTTGGGTTCTTTTTGTTGACTAAACTCTAATTCTGTATTATTTATGTTTTGTGTCACGACATGGATGCTAGTTTTGCTGAGTGCTAGCTGTGACGCTGTTTGGAGGACTCACTGTATTTCATGTTGTCAACAGGTGCACCATAATTATTATTTCTATTTTAAACATATGTATATCTCTTTTCCCTGTTTTACATTTGTATGGAAGAGTTTTGCTGAGTGCTAGCTGTGACGCTGTTTGGAGGACTCACTGTATTTCATGTTGTCAACAGAAAATAAACAGCAGCAAGTGAACGTTTGGGTCGTCACCTTTAATATAAAAACAAAACACAACGCAGAAGTTTCTCCCCGTTACATATACATATATATATATATATACGTACACATATATATATATACACACACACACACACACACATATATATATATATATATATGTGTGTGTGTGTGTGTGTGTGTATGTATGTATGTATATGAGCATTTTTTCCTGTAATTGTCTGCCTGTCTGCTGTCTTGAGAACAGATAAGCTAGGGTCACAAAATTTTGCTCCCAGATTGGTGTTAGGACCCTCACCTGTTGCTTTAGTTTTGGGGTCCAAAGGTCAAGACCACAAGGTGGTGAATCCGGGAAGTCAACATGGACATACAGTCATGTGAAAAAATTAGGACACCCCATTAAATATTCAGTTCTATATTAAGAAATGTTCACATATCTATGTGTAACCTTGTTTTTGTTTTTATTTGCATTTTGTAACATTTATTTTAGCCATTTTAAGTGGGAATGAATGTCGGGGTGTCCTAAAAAAGATGGGGGGTGTCCTAATTAATTCCTAACTATTTGTTTAGAATTACATTTTACCGAAAATTTGAAAAAAGTCTTTGTTCATTTTTAATTGTTTAGTTGTATTACATGAATCCCCCAGTATTTTAAACACTGATATTAAATATCCATATGTCCAAATATGTTTCAAAAACACACAGGCTTATACAGGGTGTCCTAATTTTTTCACACGACTGTACAGTACACTGAAAAAAAATTGAGTGGCATTTACTTAAAAAAAAACCCTTATCAAATATTTTCACTGAGAATTTCTAATAAAAGTTACTGAGATTTTTCTTAAGTAAAGTTTACTTGGTACCAAAAGTATATTGTACAAATATATTCTAGTAAAGTTTACTAAGAACTTTATTTTTCATATAAAAAATGTACTAATGCTTTGGTAGTAAATTTTACTCAGTTTTCTACTCCATAACCTTAATAAATATTTGTTTTCAGTATTAATTTTCTAGGGGTTATCTATGAAATAATTAAGTAGTTTTTACTTTGTATCTATATTATCATTTATGAATATACTTCACCTCTAAATTATTACAGATTTAATGCATTTAGCACACGTAGAGCCGTTTTCTCTAGGGCAATGTGTGCTAATGCCATCAAGCCATATGAAGAAATACATATCACAAAATATTCACCATTTCATTATCCACCTTATTCCTGGGGGTGCCGCTGTAGGAACGATTATGGGCGGAGCTTCCGGTTTCGGCTGAAGTAGTGTCAAATCAGTCAGCAAGAGTGGAGTAGTGGGGCATTTAAAATAGCGTTTTTAAAAGTTTTTCAAATTCATTTTAATGTATAGTCCACATACATGTTATGCACTCAAGTGGCAGCTAATTTCAGTACTTGTAGTTTTTGTATTTTTTGAATGTTTTGGCATAGTTCTGGTACTTGTTGCTGGTGTTCGTGGTTGCTGGTGTTTGTGGAGGCTTCTCACCGGCAATGCGTAGATCATGCACTGAAAACTAAAGAGGACTGTTGGTGTGATCGGTGGTACAGACGCAAGAACACCAGGTATGTTTTCACTTGTATGAATGTCACAGATCTGATGTTTATGTGTCATATATGTCGCCAGATGTAAGGCTGCATGAAGTAAAATAATAAATAAAAATAGTAACAGTTTGCTTCTTAAGGCTTAACGATTTAAGAACAATATCAAATAGTTTTTGGGGTTTTTTTTGCATTCGTTGCACTGCCTTGGAACAATATGTAATTGATATTTAGCAGCTTCAGTATGCATTAATTTTTAAATTATCACAAATATAGTGGTATAGATATAGAATATATTTCAATAAAATTTTGAACGCCTGTTCTCCTCCCTCACCTGAGGGACTCTGGTGCTGCTCCTATACTCTTACCTGCCTCTCCCCTCTCCTCTCTCCCAAGCTCCATGCCCAAAGACTTGGCCACCCGTGAAGATGTGCGGACAGTCATCAACGAGTTGGCAGAGTGCTTTAAGCTCAGTCACCAGAGGAAAGGGTGGCAGGACATGGCGTGGAGAAGGGCAAGTGGAATATTGGCATCCCAGCCTTCCTTCAGGCCTACCTGTCCTTCAGTGAGTTCTCCTCCATGCCAGAGGTGGATGAGCCATTTGCTTTTGGCTCACCAGAAACAGGGGTCTCCTCTCCAGCCACAGCTCTCCACCTCTCCCCCCTTCCGTTGGCATCTGTTCCCGGGGCAGATGAGCCTCCATCAGCTGTTCTTGAGGTCGGTGCATCCCCTCACCTGTTCCTGAGTTCGGCATGCCTCAGCCGTCAGCTCCCGAGGATAGTGCGCTCCAACCACCAGCGCCTGAAGTCAGCACACCCCAATCATCGTCTGCTCCAGTGGCTGAGGCCACTGCTCCTGCAGCTCTCCCAGAGGCCGCCACCCCTACAGCTGATCCTGAGGTCGTCACCCCAGCAGCAGGAGCTAAGGCAAATACTTTTTCCATTAATTTCTACAACTATTTTAGAAAAGACTTGCCTTACTCCTGGTGGAGGAACCCAAGCGCAGAGTCTACCAGCCCTTGACCGCCTGTTCTCCTCACTCACCCAAGGTGGTCTGGTCGAGGATAGAGCTGCAGGAAGACCATGCTTTACCTTATCCACCCGTTGCTATTCCAGAGGTCGAGCAGTCCACTCCACTGGTCATTGTTCCAGAGGTTGAGCAGTCCACGCCATCCATCGCTAATCCAGAGGTCAAGCCATTCGCTCCACCCGTCGTTGTTCCAGAGGTCGAGCAGTCCGCTTCACCCGTCACTGTTCTAGAGGTCGAGTAGTCCGCCCCACCCATCACTGATCCAGTGGTCAGGCAGTCCGCTCCACCCGTCGTCATTCCTAGGCCAAGCAGTCCGCTCCACCCATTGCTGCTCCAGAGGTCGAGCAGTCCGCCCCACCCGTTGTCGTTCCAAAGGTCAGGGGACCTCCACCCATCATTCCAGAGGCCGGGAGCCCCCCGCCATTTGTTCCAGGGGTCAGTGCACCTCCACCGTCAGCACCGGGGGTCAGCAGGCTGCAGTGACTGGTCGCAGAGCATAGAGCTCCTTTGTTTATGTTTGGTAAGCTCTGTGTCCCTATGATCATTGTTCCACCTGGCTCTGTGGTCCGGTGGCCCAAAGACAGTGGTAGGCCACCTGAACTATCCTGCTTTTCAGTCTGGTGGACCATGGACTGGGGAAGGCCCCCCAACCCATTCTGTTCTTTGGTCCAGTGGCCCATGGACTTGGGTAGACCACCCAACCCAGTGAGTTATTTTGTATTAATAAATCCTCACAAACAAGAGCTCTGGCGCTTGGGTCCTGTGAACAACACACCACCTTGACAGTTTTTGGAAGAAGTTAATGTCTTTTTGCAAGATAATTCAATAAGCATCCTCAATATTCATTACAGGCAGAGTGCAACATTTCAAACTGTTCTGATTCAATATTGATGATTATGATTAAAACTAAATTATAAATCATGATATTGATTGATTGCTGAAGAATCTCTTTAGTGGTCTTGCAGTCATCAGTATTAATCATACCATTGCTGAGCAACTTTCATATGATGATGTCATTGACGATTTTGCATGGGTAGTCCGTCCAGGGCATCATACAAGCCAGGATGCACTGTTTGTCACTGCTACCACCACTGTTTGTCAGAATAGCATACCCATATGGCAGCTCAATAGATATATCTATCAGTTTAGCCTACTTTGTCAGAATAGCATACCTATGTATGTTATGATGTTCTGGTGTAAGCATAGCACTTTAATACAGTGGTATTATGTTCTAATAGGCACATTTAAGCTGACATAATGAAATACCTATAGTTTAAAACAGTGGTATTATGTTCTGAGTAGTTAATTCAAAATAGTCTATCTTCTTCTTTTTTCGGCTGCTCCCTTTAGGGGTCGCCACAGCAGATCATCTGCCTCCACCTCACACTATCCCTTACATCTTCCTCTGTAACACCAACCCTCTCCATGTCCTCCTTTGCTACATCCATGAATCTTCTCTGTGGTCTTTCCTCTTTTTTTCCTGCCTGGCAGCTCCATCTTCAACATCCTCTGTCAAATATATCCACTATCCCTCCTCTGCACATGTCCAAACCATCTCAGCCTTGACACTCTTATTTTGTCTCCAAACTGCTCAACCTGAGCTGTCCCTCTAATGTACTGATTTCTAATCCGATCCCTTGTAGTCACTCCCAGTGAGAATCTTAGCATCTTCAACTCTGCCACCTCCAGCTCTACCTCCTGTCTTTTTGTCAGCGCCACCATCTCCAAACCATGCATCATAGCAGGTCTCACTACCGTCTTGTAAATCTTCCCTTTCACTCTAGCTGCTATCTTTCTGTCACAAATCACCCCGACACTCGTCTCCACCCACTCCACCCTGCCTGCACTCTCTTCTTCACCTCTCTTGTGATTTTCCATTGCTTTAGATGATTGACCCCAGGTATTTAAACTCATCTACTTTCACTACCTCTACTCCTTCCATCTTCATCGTTGCACCTGCCTCCCTTTCATTCACACTCATGTATTCTGTCTTGCTTCTACTGACTTTCATTCCTCTTCTCTCCAGAGCATACCTCTCTCCAGGTTCTTTCATACCTGCTCCTTACTCTCACTGCAGATCACAATGTCATCTGCAAACATCATGGTCCATGGAGGCTCCTGCCTGACCTCATCTGTCAGCCTGTCCATCAGCATGGCAAACAAGGCGCTCAGAGCTGATCCCTGATGTAATCCCACCCCACCTTGAATCCATCTATCATTCCTACAGCACACCTCACCACCGTCTCTCTGTCCTCATACATGTCCTGCACCACCCTTACATACTTCTCTGCCACTCCTGATGTTCTCATACAGTACCACACTTCCTCTCTTGGCACCCTATCATATGCTTTCTGTAGATCCACAAAGACACAGTGCAACTCCTTCTGACCTTCTCTATACTTGTCCATCAACACTGTTTGAGCAAACATTACATCTGTAGTACTCTTTCTTGACATGGAACCATACTGCTGCTCACTGATTGTCACCTCTCCTCTTAACCTTGCTTCAACAACTCTTTCAGATGTAAATGAAGCCTATGACACATTTTTAAACATTGTAACCACTCTTTATGAAAAAAACTGCCCATTAGTTAAAAAAAAGCTTAAACACAAATCTGCTGATAAGCCATGGTTAATCAAAGGACTACAAAAGGCGTGTAAAAAGAAAAAATTATTATATAAAGCTTTCCTAAAGAAAAGGACAATAGAAGCAGAGCAGCGGTATAAAACATACAAAAATAAGTTAACATATATAATAAGATGTAGTAAAAGAGACTATTACAGTAAAGAACTGGAGAAAAACAAAGACAATATTAAAAATACATGGACAATACTCAACAGTATCCTTGGAAATAAAAGCAGAAATACAAGCTACCCAACTAATATTCCAAAAAATAATAAAACGACTCAGAGTGTGAATATAGCTTCACCTGCAGATGAATTTAATAATTTTTTTGTTAACATTGGACCTAAACTGGCCCGAGAAATACCCACTACGGTGCCTACAGGTGATACAATATGCAATAACACTGCTGTAAAAGACTCCATCTTCATAAAGAACACAGACGAAAGAGAGGTCATTGAAACTGTTAAATCGTTCAAAAGTAAAACATCTACGAACTGTGATGGTATTGACATGCTATTAGTCAAAACTGTTATCGAATGCATAGTAAAACCACTGACGTATATCTGTAACCTGTCTCTCCAATCAGGTATATTTCCCAATGCAATGAAAATAGCTAAAGTAATTCCGATATACAAGACGGGCGACAGAGGGGAACTCTCAAACTATAGACCAATTTCACTATTACCGCAATTTTCCAAGATACTTGAAAAAATATTCTATGAGAGAATTGACAACTTCATACTGAAGAATGATTTATTGTGTGAGCAGCAATATGGGTTCAGACACAAGAGGACAACTGCATATGCCCTAATGGAATTTACAGAAAAAATATCAACAGCCATTGAAAATAAAGAGTATTCAGTTGGAGTATTCCTAGATCTTAAAAAAGCATTTGATACAGTATATCACAATTTATTATTAAAGAAACTACAAAATTGTGGTATTAGAGGGGTAGCACTGTCCTGGTTAAGTAGTTACTTAAAGAATAGATATCAGTATGTATGTGTTAGCAACAAAAATTCAGAGTTACTGAAGGTCACCTGTGGAGTCCCACAGGGTTCAGTTTTGGGACCATTATTATTCAATATGTATATAAACGATATATGTAAAGTTTCAGAAAAAATGGACTTAATATTGTTTGCCAATGACACTAATCTGCTATGCAGTGGAAACAATTTGGAACAACTTCTGGATACACTCGGAAAGGGATTAGGAAAGCTTAAACTGTGGTTTGATTCAAACAAATTAATGCTCAATTTAAGTAAGACAAAATTTATAGTCTTTAACAACCATCACAACAACCCAGTACCCAAACTCAGTGTAAATGGTGTAGAGATTGAAAGGGTATCTGAAACTAAATTTCTTGGAGTAATAATTGATAACAAACTGTGTTGGAAGTCACATATTAATTATATTAAAGGTAAAGTATCCAAATCAATTGCAATATTACACAGAGTGAAATATTTGCTGAATCAACCCACACTATACACCTTGTATCATTCATTAATACTCCCATACATGACATATTGTAATGAAGTATGGGGAAATACATATAAAACAAACATATATCCACTCTTTATGCTTCAAAAGAGAGCTATTAGAATAATAAACAAAGCAGCTTACAGGGAACCAACAAACCCACTTTTTCTTAAACAAAAAACTCTCAAGTTGAAAGATCTGGTTGACTTTAAAACCGCAATAATAATGTTCAAAGTGAAGAATTTATCACTGCCCGCAAATATCCAAAAGTTGTTCCAAACAAGGGAGAAACGATATCACTTCAGAGGAACATGTATATTTCAAAAGCCTACAGTGAGAACAACCACCAAGCAACACTGTATCTCAGTGCAAGGAGTCAGATTATAGAACGATTTTGGACCTGAATTAAAATCACGTACAACGCTTGGACAATTTAAACAAAAACTAAAGGAAGAAATACTCCAAACATATTTACAAGATGACATGTAAACTCACATAAGGATTGACATATCCAGCCTGTGTTGTGTTGTAGCTTAGTTTTTTTTTTCTTTTTTTTCTTTTTTTTCTCTGTGACATTTTGTCTTAGATTTGTTTTTGAATAGTAACCGCTTAACTTAGCCTAGCTTAGTTTTCTTTTTTCTCTCAGTCACATTTTGTCTTAGCTTTGTTTTAAATTGTAATCGCTCTTGTCTTGTTTTCTCTTTTTTCTCTTTTGAATTCTTGGATGGAATATGGGTGGGCAATATAAGCTGCGGCTTCAGCCATCACCCATTTCGGATAACTCACGTGGAATTGTATAGTAGGAGGAGTCTTTGTCTAATTTGACCTTGTTGTTATATTATACAGTTTCTTTTAACCTGTACTGTACTATCCGAAATAAATTCATTCATTCATTCATTCATTCCCATATCTTCATAGTGTGGCTAGTCAACTTTATCCCTCTGTAGTTACTACAGCTCTGCACATCATCTTTGTTCTTGAAAAATGGTACCAAAACACTTCTTCTCCTCTCCTCAGGCATCCTCTCACTCTCCAAGATTGTGTTAAACAAGCTTGTTAAAAGTCCACTGCCATCTCTCCTAAACATCTCCATAACTCCATGGGTATGTCATCTGGACCAACCGCCTTTCCATTCTTCATCCTCTTCAAAGCTGCCCTCACTTCTGCATTGCTAATCCTCGGTACTTCTTTGTTCACCATCTTTCCTTCATCCATCCTCCTCTCTCTCTCATTTTCTCCATCCATCAGCTCTTCAAAGTACTCCCTCCACCTCCTCAACACACTCGTCATTTGTTAGTGCATTACCATTTCTGTCCTTAATTAACCTAACCTGCTGCACATCTTTTCCAGCTTGAACTCTCTGTCTAGCCATTCGATACAAGTCCTTTTCTCTTTCCTTAGTGTCCAGCCTCTCATTCAACTCACTATGTGCCTTTTGTTTCACCTTTCCCACCTCTCTCTTTGCCATGCGCCTAGCTTCCAAATACTCCTGTCTACTTTCTTCATCTCCCTGACTATCCCACTTTTTCTTTGCTAACCTCTTCCTTTGAATAGTTTCCCCCCCCTGCCACCACCTTGCAGTCTCCCATTTCTTTCAGATTTCTCCTTCTTCAAGTATGTGTTCACTACAGCCATTTCCATCCTTTTAGCAGAATCTACAACCATCTGTCCTTCCACATTTCTCTCCTTAAAACCATATCTACCCAGAACCTCCCTATCACCTCTGTTGCCTTCACCTACATGTCCATTAAAGTCTGCTCCAATCACCACTCTCTGCCCCTGGGAACACTCTCTACCACTTCATCCAACTTATTCCAGAATTCCTCTTTCTCTTCTACCTGACATCCAGCTTGTGGGGCATACATACTGACAGCATTCAAAATCACACCATTGACTTCTAGCTTCAAACTCATGATTCTGTCTGACTCCCTCTTTATCTCCTGAACACTCTTCATATACTCTTCCTTCATGATTCCTCCTACTCCATTTCTCCTCCTATCTGCACCATGGCAGAACAGTTTAAATCCACCTCCAGTGCTCCTAGCCTTGCTTCCCTTCCATCTGGTTTCTTGAACACACAATATATCAACCTTTCTTCTCTCCATCATATCAGCCAAATCTCTGCCTTTACCAGTCATAGTTCCTACATTTAACGTCCCTACTCTCACCTCCACACTTCTACCTTTCCTTTTCTCTCTCCCTCCTAACACGCCTTCCCCCGTTCCTCCTCCTCGATCTTTGAGGATCGATAAGACATAATAATAAAAATTATTGTTATTGAAATTATTTAAAATTTATAAAATATGGCAAACTTAAAGGGCCACTGACTGAAAAATGGTGTGTTTGTAATTTTTAACTGTCTAAAATGTGTCCATTTGTCATGAACCTGGGGCACGGGTGAGAGCCATGCCCAGTTTCCCTGCCCAGTGAGCATTTTTGTCTCTGTTCACTGTTATCTATAAGATTACAGTGATC
Source organism: Pholidichthys leucotaenia (assembly GCA_020510985.1). Lineage (NCBI taxonomy): Eukaryota > Metazoa > Chordata > Actinopteri > Cichliformes > Pholidichthyidae > Pholidichthys > Pholidichthys leucotaenia. The sequence continues at coordinate 209,066,820 of CM035839.1, forward strand.
CCTCACTTATCGCGGTTAATGGGTTCCAGAACCGACCGCGAAAAGTGAAAAACCGCGAAGTAGCCTCATCCCCCTTTGTGGAATTCCAGGCTGATCTCGTTAGTTTTTTGATACATAAAATAATGTGTAAATAATATAAATAATACATACGTTCATTCTCTCACTCTCTCTCTTTCGGGAGAGAGAGAGAGTGAGAGAATGAAAAGAATCTCGCGAGAATGCATCTCTCGCGAGATTCCCGAGCCGAGTCAACACGAGAACAAAATCTAGAGTCGGGAGCGATCTCTTAGGGGGGGATGCTGGCCAGCGAATCAGAGAGGTGGATTTTGAGTTGTGCGGGCTCTCCGTGTTGATACGTGATGTTCTAATGTATTTTTTCTCAATTTTGAATTTTTGATGAATATTTTTGAAAAATCCGCGATGCACTGAGGGTGCGAAAGGTGAAGCGCGAAGTAGCGAGGGATCACTGTATTGTGATTGTTTTGAGTTCTGTTGTGTTTGTATTTTTATGGTTTCCATTTTGTTTATTTTGACAGTGCTGTGGAGCTTCCGGCTGTCAATCTCTTCGGGGCTGCACAGATGCTGTCCATTCTGTTACTCATGAATTACACCTGTCTCTGATTACATGTTGTATTTAAGGGTCACAACAACCTCTGCCCGTTGTCGTGTCCTTCTTGTATGTGAACCCATCCTCTGGATCGCTATCTCTGTTTCCTGAGTGTGTTTGGGGTTCCGCTGTCGAGGCAAGTTGGAGTGCTCCATCCAGGTACGTTTTTCCATTGTCTCAGCCATCGAGCCCCGCGGCTCTCGGGAGTGCTCCAGCTGGGTTCTGCCCCTGGTCAGGCATCCCCTGGCTTCCCGTCCCCCTGGATGTTGAGCCCCATTCTCCTCTGGCGTTTGTGTTAGTGTTCCATTATTATCGTCCTGCACTTCATTATCTAGTATTTGTATGGAACGTTCTTGTTAGTACTTTAGTTAATAAATGTGCCAACCTACAGTGAGCGTGTGGTGTCCTATTTGTGCCCGTGAAACGGGCGCCTTATGACACTATTGGTCACATAATTATAAAAAAAAATCAACACAGACACTTCTCTTAAAAAACCATACAGCCTTTATACCGTTTTTCTCTCCAAGAAACATTTTTGGTTCTTCCAGGATTTTTCCTCTACATCAAGAAATGGGAAATGTCATTAGCCGTGATACCTGCCCACTGCTCTATTATTGGTCCTCCTAGCTGTCTGTCATGTGGATGGAAGGGTCCGCATTGGTTGCTGTGACCGACTTGAGCCGAGATCCGAGGCTACTGGCTGGAGCTGGTGGTTTGGCCACTCATTCACATGTGCTTGTTGTGATAGATGGATGGATGGATGGATAGATAGATCCCATACTGGGAAATTACAGTGTAACAGCAGCATTTTATTTTATTTGACCTTTATTTAACCAGGAAAACCTCACTGATATTTAAAATCTCTTTTCCAAGAGTGTCCTGGCATGACAGTAAGGCAAGGCAAGTTTATTTCTATAGCACATTTTGTGTACAAGACAATTCAGAATCAGAATCAGAATCACATTTTGTGTACAAGACAATTCAAAGTGCTTTACATAAAAACATTAAAGCATTACAGCAAGTTGCAAAAGGAATCTACACATTAGAAGGCCTTGAACCTACTTTCCTTTACTTTTATTTTTTATACGTGGAAAAAAAAACACAGACAATGTTTTGACTAATCCAAATAGCCTGAGGTTTTGTCAATTCCTTTAAAGAGCCCCAAACTCCTTTTATCAGGGGGGCCTCTAACCCACTCCTTTTCTTTTATGAGGGGGCCTCAAACCCTCCCTTAAATTTTAAACATATATTTTACAAAAACAAGAATTTAAAAGCAAACTAAAAAGTAAGTTAAAGAGAAACTAAAACAAGCTAAAATAGAATACAACAGAAATAAAATTTACAGTACATTGTAGGCTACTGAAAGGCCACCTCGATTTAAAGCAGCTGAGAGTTGCAGCAGCCCTGATGCTTTCTGGGAGTTTGTTCCATATGTGAGGGGCATAAAAAAACTAAACGCTGCCTCACCATGTTTAGCTCTAACTCTGGGCCCAGGCAGTAGGCCTGACCCTGATGATCTGAGGGCTCTGGGTGGTTCATAAAGGACCAACAGATCTGAAATGTATTTTGGCCCTAAACCATTCAGAGCTTTATAAACCAGCAAGAGTATTTTGAAATCTATTCTTTGACAGACAGGAAGCCAGTGTAAAGATCTGAGAACTAGCGTTATATGATCCACTTTCTTGGTCTTAGTGAGGTCTCAAGCTGCAGCGTTCTGAACCAACTGCAGCTGTCTGATGGACTTCTTAGGGAGACCTGTGAGGACAGCGTTACAGTAGTCCAGTTTACTGAAGATACAGTGGGGTAAAAAAGTATTTAGTCAGCCACCAATTGTGCAAGTTCTCCCACTTAAAAGATGAGAGAGGTCTCCAATTTTCATCATAGGTATACCTCAACTATGAGAGACAAAACAGGAAAAAAAAAATCCAGAAAATCACATTGAAGGATTTTTAATGAATTAATTGGTAAATTCCTCGGTAAAATAAGTATTTGGTCAATAACAAAAGTTCATCTCAATACTTTGTTATATACCCTTTGTTGGCAATGGCAGAGGTCAAATGTTTTCTGTAAGTTTTCACATGGTTTTCACACACTGTTGCTGGTATTTTGGCCCATTCCTCCATGCAGATTTCCTCTAGAGCAGTGATGTTTTGGGGCTGTCGCTGGGCAACACAGACTTTCAACTCCCTCCAAAGATTTTCTATGGGGTTGAGATCTGGAGACCAGCTAGGCCACTCCAGGACCTTGAAATGCTTCTTACGAAGCCACTCCTTCGTTGCCCGGGCGGTGTGTTTGGGAAATCCGTTCCCACCAAGACCATACGGCGTCACTCAAACAACAAACCCTGGATCAACCCTGAGATAAAAACACTTCTGAGAGAGAAGAAGAGGATCTTCAGGTCAGGGAACAGGGAGATGCTGAAGTCCGTACAGAGGGAGCTGAGGAGAAAGATCAGAGAAGGCAAGGACAGCTTCAGGAAGAAGATGGAGGACAAGCTGCAACAGAGCGACATCAGCGGGGTCTGGAGAAACCTCAAAACCATCTCGGGGCTCCAGAATACCTCCCCCCAGGCCACAGGGGGCAGGGAGTGGGCGAACAACCTGAATCTGTTTTTCAATAGATTTGACCAACCGCCCTCCCCCCTGACTGCACAACAACCACTGCTGCCTCTAAAGAAATCAAGTCCTGCTGCCCACTCCCCACTCTACCAACACCCCCCCACTCCCAACACACAGCCCCCCATCCTGACCCTGACCAGGACCCAGGTGAGGACGGAGCTGAGGAAGATCAAGGCGAGGAAGGCGCCGGGACCGGACGGCATCAGCGCAAAGCTCCTCAAGTCCTGTGCAGACCAGCTGTGTGGGATTGTGACGTATATCTTCAACATGAGCCTGAAACTGGGGAGGGTACCACAGCTGTGGAAAACATCTTGTGTGGTACCTGTACCAAAAACTTCCCACCCCAAAGACCTGAACAGCTACAGACCGGTGGCCTTGACGTCCCACTTGATGAAGACCCTGGAGAGACTGCTCCTTGCTCACCTCCGCCCCCTGGTGGAACCAGCGATGGATCCACTCCAGTTCGCCTACCAGCATGGCATTGGGGTGGAGGATGCGGTGATCTTCCTCCTTCACCGTTCTCTGTCCCACCTGGAGAAGCCCGGGAATATGGTGAGGATCATGTTCTTTGACTTCTCCAGTGCTTTCAACACCATCCAACCGATGATCCTGAAGGACAAGCTGCTGCGCGCAGGGGTGGACCAGCACCTGTCATCATGGATCCTGGACTACCTCACGAACCGGCCTCAGTTTGTGAGAACCCGGGACTGTGTGTCCGACACGATCATCAGTAGCACGGGGGCCCCCCAGGGAACGGTGCTGGCTCCCTTCCTGTTCACTCTTTATACTGCGGACTTCTCACACAACACAACACACTGCCATCTACAGAAGTTCTCTGATGACTCTGCGATCGTTGGCCTCATCTCCAATGGAGATGAAGCTGAGTACAGAGGGCTTATCCAGGACTTCGTGGACTGGTGCCATCGGAACTGCCTCCAGATCAACGCGAGGAAAACTAAGGAGCTGGTGGTGGACTGCCGCAGGCATGGGCAGCCCCTCACAGTACCAGTAAATATACAGGGAACAGACATCGAGATGGTGACATCCTATAAGTACCTGGGTATTCATCTGAACAATAAACTAGACTGGTCACACAATACTGATGCACTCTACAAGAAGGGACAGCGCAGGCTGTTCCTGCTGAGGAGACTCAGGTCTTTTGGTGTACAAGGGGCGCTGCTGAAGTCATTCTATGACACGGTGGTGGCATCAGCCATCACTTTTGGAGTGGTCTGCTGGGGCAGTGGCATTACTGCAGCCGATAGGAAGAGACTGAACAAACTGATTAAGAAAGCTAGCTCTGTCCTGGGGCAGCGCCTTGATCCGATGGAGGAGATAGGAGAGAGAAGGACGGTGGCTAAACTGTCATCTCTGCTGGAGTCCGAGTTCCACCCTATGCAGGACATACTGAATGCACTGAGGAGCTCATTTAGCAGCAGACTACATCATCCCAGGTGCACAACCGAGAGGTTTCGTAGGTCCTTCCTACCAACGGCTGTCAGACTGTACAACCTAAGCAGGGCTGCTCGCAGAGATAGCAAAAAGACGTAACAAACTAATAGTTTTTTGAATGCAGAAGATGCAATAGACTTACACAGTGGTCCTCTCCGGCATACAACTAGGAGCATGCCGGTCGCTATGGAGGGTGAGAGTGTGTATGGGCACATAATCATACCATGCAGGATAGCTGGGTAGACGGTTATGCTGTTTCTTTCCATCTAGCGGCAATGCTCTGCACTGGGTGTGTTTATATATTTGCATATTTGTTCCGTCTAGCTGCAATGCTCCGTACTGTGGGTGTTTATATATTTATATATCTACATGTTATTCCATCTAGCTACATTGCTCCGCACTGTGTGTGTTTATATACTTGCATATTTATTCCACCTAGCTGCAATGCTCCGTACTGTGGGTGTTTATATATTTACATATTTATTCCATCTAGCTACAATGCTCTGCACTGTGTGTTCATATATTCATATATTTATTCCATCCAGCTACAATGCTCTGCACTGTGTGTCTGTGTGTGTGTGTATATATATATATTTTATAGTAATACGTACATATGTTTATTAGCTGCTCTTGCTTGCTTGTTTTTTTTCTTGCCTTCTGATTGTTGCTCTGAGTGTTGCTATCCCTGTGCTGTTGCAATCCTGGAATTTCCCCGTTGTGGGACTAATAAAGGCTTATCTTATCTTATCTTATCTTATCATTGTCATGCTGAAAGACCCAGCCACGTTTCATCTTCAATGCCCTTGCTGATGGAAGGAGGTTTTCACTCAAAATCTCACGATACATGGCCCCATTCATTCTTTCCTTTACACGGATCAGTCGTCCTGGTCCCTTTGCAGAAAAACAGCCCCAAAGTATGATGTTTCCACCTCCATGCTTCACAGTAGGTATGGTGTTCTTTCTCCTCCAAACACGACAAGTTGAGTTTTTACCAAAAAGTTCTATTTTGGTTTCATCTGACCATATGATATTCTCCCAATCCTCTTCTGGATCATCCAAATGCTCTCTAGCAAATTTCAGACGGACCTGGACATATACTGGCTTAAGCAGGGGGACACGTCTGGCACTGCAGGATTTGAGTCCCTGGCGGCGTAGTGTGTTTCTGATGTAGCCTTTGCTACTTTGGTCCCAGCTCTCTGCAGGTCATTCACTAGGTCCCCCCATGTGGTTCTGGGATTTTTGCTCACCGTTCTCGTGATAATTTTGACCCCACAGGGTGAGCTCTTGCGTGGAGCCCCAGATCGAGGGAGATTATCAGTGGTCTTGTATGTCTTCCATTTTCTAATAATTGCTCCCACAGTTGATTTCTTCACACCAAGCTGCTTACCTATTGCAGATTCAGTCTTCCCAGCCTGGTGCAGGTCTACAATTTTGTTTCTGTTGTCCTTTGACAGCTCTTTGGTCTTGGCCATAGTGGAGTTTGGAGTCTGACTGTTTGAGGTTGTGGACAGGTGTCTTTTATACTGATAATGAGTTCAAACAGGTGCCATTAATACAGATAACGAGTGGAGGACAGATGAGCCTCTTAAAGAAGAAGTTACAGGTCTGCGAGAGCCAGAAATCTTGCTTGTTTGTAGGTGACCAAATACTTATTTTACTGAGGAATTTACCAATTAATTCATTAAAAATCCTTCAATGTGATTTTCTGGATTTTTTTTCTCATTTTGTCTCTCATAGTTGAGGTATACCTATGATGAAAATTGGAGACCTCTCTCATCTTTTAAGTGGGAGAACTTGCACAATTGGTGGCTGACTAAATACTTTTTTGCCCCACTGTAAATGCATGGACAAGTTTTTCTAGATCCTGCTGAGACATCAGACCTTTAATCCTCACTGTGTTCTTTAAGTTATAATAGGCTGATTTCACTACTGTCTGAATGTGGCTGTTAAAATTCAGGTCTGAGTCCAGAACCACACTGAGATTTCTGGCTTGCCTGTTGGTTTTTAGCATCATTGATTGAAGCTGCATACTAACTTTGTCTTTCTTCTTTGGCTCCAAAAACTATTATTTTGGTTTTGTCTTGGTTTAACTGAAGAAAATTCTGGCACATCCACTCTTTAATTTGACCAGTAGACAACCAGAATGACAGAAACACACACAGCATAAAAGAAAAAGGGATTTCCCATGGAAAGTAAAACTGCCTGAATAACTTATATACATAGTAGATGAACAGATGATGACCCATATAGATACATGAATCGTACTCGCTGTACATTGCAGGACTATCAGGCACAGGGTGCAATGTGTGGTACCAATTAGTGCCAATTAGTACCAGTTAGACCGATCATGTCCTGTTGACCACTGGGACCACACACCCCTGTTAACCAGTGATGCTTTGTTTCATTCATTTTTTTGAGAAGAACGTTCACGTCTTGGGGGTGGCGGGTTGGAGTGGCCACTGGCACTGGTGCATTGCGCAGAGAACCTCTTACAATGTTCTTTACATTTGTTGGTGACCGAGAAAAGTCTTAAATTTTACAGAAATTCTCTACTCGTGCCAGTATTCCCGTGCCCCACATCCACAAACGCCGCTACTCGATGGCCTCTGTTGTGGCTCACGGGCAGCTCCCCCACAGAGCCCTGAGGGACTGTCGGGGAGCTGTAAGTAATATAACAAAACTAAAGAAAATACTTTTTTAAATTTTTCTGTAAAATATAATTCTAAAAAAAAAAGGTGAGAAATAAATTAGGAACCCCCCCCCCCATTTATTAGGAAAGGATAGGTGGATAATTTATTAGGATTTACACACATGGACAAAATTGTTGGTACCCCTCTGTTAATGAAAGAAAAACCCACAATGGTCACAAAAATAACTTCAATCTGACAAAAGTGGTAATAAATAAAAATTCTATGAAAATTAACCAATGAAAATCAGACAATGCTTTTGAATTGTGGTTCAACAGAATTATTTTAAAAAAACAAACTCATGAAACAGGCCTGGACAAAAATGATGATACCCCTAGAAAAGATTGAAAATAATGTGACCAGAGGGACATGTTCAACCAAGATGTGTCCTCTAATTAACATCACAGGTGTCTACAAACTTGTAATCAGTCAGTCGGCCTATTTAAAGAGTGACAAGTAGTCACTGTGCTGTTTGGTGACATGGTGTGTACCACACTAAACATGGATCAGAGGAAGCAAAGGAGAGAGTTGTCTTAGGAGATTAGAAAGAAAATTATAGACAAGCATGTTAAAGGTAAAGGCTATAAGACCATCTCCAAGCAGCTTGATGTTCCTGTGACTACAGTTGCACATATTATTCAGAAATTTAAGATCCACGGGACTGTAGCCAACCTCCCTGGACATGGCTGCAGGAGGAAACTTGATGAAAAATGGAAGAGACAAATAATACAAATGGTAACAAAAGAGCCCAGAACAACCTCTAAACACATTCATGGTGAACTCCAAGGTCAAGGTACATCAGTGTCAGATCGCACCATCCGTCGTTGTTTGAGCCAAAGTGGACTTCATGGGAGACGACCAAGGAGGACACCACTGTTGAAAACAAATCCTAAAAAAGCCAGACTAGAATTTGCCAAACTGCATGTTGACAAGCCACAAAGCTTCTGGGAGAATGTCCAATGGACAGACGAGACAAAACTGGAACTTTGTGGCAAGGCACATCAGCTCTATGTTCACAGATGCAAAAATGAAGCATACCAAGAAAAGAACACTGTCCGTACTGTGAGACATGGAGGAGGTTCTGTTATGTTCTGGGGCTGCTTTGCTGCATCTGGCACAGGGTGTCTTGAGTCTGTGCAGGGTACAATGAAATCTCAAGACTATCAAGGTATTCTAGAGAGAGATGTGCTGCCCAGTGTCAGACAGCTTGGTCTCAGTCGCAGGTCATGGGTCTTGCTCTTGCAACAGGATAATGGCCCAAAACACAGCTAAAAACACCCAAGAATGTCTAAGAGCGAAACATTGGACTATTCTAAAGTGGCCTTCTCTGAGCCCTGATCTAAATCCTATTGAACATCTGTGGAAGGAGCTGAAACATGCCGTCTGGAGAAGGCACCCTTCAAACCTGAGACAACTGGAGTGGTTTGCTGATGAGGAGTGGGCCAAAATACCTGCTGAGAGGTGCAGAAGTCTCACTGACAGTTACAGAAATGGTTTGATTGCAGTGATTGTCTCAAAAGGTTGTGCAACAAAATATTAAGTTAAGGGTACCATCATTTTTGTCCAGGCCTGTTTAATGAGTTTGTTTTTTTAAAATAATTCTGTTGAACCACAATTCAAAAGCATTGTCTGATTTTCATTGGTTAATTTTCATAGAATTTTTATTTATTACCACTTTTGTCAGATTCAAGTTATTTCTGTGACCATTGTGGGTTTTTCTTTCATTAACAGAGGGGTACCAACAATTCTGTCCACGGTTGTATATTCATTTAATAGGATAATTTCTGCTGGTAAAAATGCTCTATTTTCTGTTGGAGGGCAGTCTTGTTTATAAAGTGGCAGATGACAGACGAGTTGGTGAATCACAAACTACAGTCATGTACGTATAGTAATGAGGTTAAAGAAAGCTCCACACATAATTAGTCAATAAAAACAGGGACAGTTTAACTGATAGAAGAAGCAGTGTAACATTGACTAGATATGAGTTAACCTTAAATGGCTCTAAAATTTATGATGCCAGGGGCGATAATTGAAGTTTATAGTCCTTTTTCCAGTAACTGGATTTGTGTGGTGCAATAAAAGATATGATAAAAGCAATAAGCAACATACACTAATTGCTAAATCAGCTAACTATAACAAGGTTTTCCCAGAGGGATTATTAGGTTTTTTAAAGTGAAGTGCATATTGTGTGTGTGAATTTCATATTCACATTGAACATTCAATTTGTGATTTTTTTTACATCATATTTACAAACAAGAAAACACAATTTAAAAAGAAATATAGATTTTAAAAGCAGTGATGATTGGTTAAACAGGAGGGCCATGCTGCCTGGTTACTTCAGAAGCAACTGCACAACAGCAGCAAAGTAGAATATCTCAAACTGTGACAGCAGTGTTCCCTGTCCTTGACATTTTACATGACTGTTCTTTAAAAAAGACTTGGCCATTGTCCTTCTATAGTCCATTCATGCCTACACGTACTGAGAAGTAGCTTTTTCAGTTCTTAGGATAATTAAATGAATGTTATCTATTTAAACAATGCAGGAACTGATGTCAGGTTGTCCAGAGACAGCTCTGATAATTTGAAGTTAAAATAGAATAAGCCATGCCACTAAAAATGTCTTCAATATTTATATGAATGTAAATTGATATTATTCTTTGTAACTTAAAAAAACTAGTAAAAATATGAACATTACAATTCAAACAGCTAACATTTGAAAGTGTTGATTACAGCAGCACACTAGTTGTAGGGCTGGGTGATTTGTAGGATTTATTCAATGTACTGATAAACATGACCATGCACAATACATAAAATGCTTATATCACACCTAACATACAGTAATTTCTCATGGAAATTTGAGCTGGCAGCAGTTGCTCATTCAACCAACAGAATCAACGCAGGTTGATCTTGAAGTACACGAAACGGGGGAGCCAGATGAAAATAAGCTTTTCCAGTCTGCATGCTGCTGGTATGAAAATCAGTCTCTCTTCACAAGCAAACTTTCAAAGTAAGAGCTCCTCTCCAATCTCATAAGCCTTCAAAATAAGAGCAAGCGGCTTGCCAAATGAAGAACTGATGGCGTGTAGACACATGAAAAACAAAAGTAAGTGACAAGTTATACTTCTTTTACTTATGAGACCGCCAAGTATTAACAATGTGTAGTAAAGTGAAATATTTCTATCTGTCATGATGTGCGCCCCAGTGGGGCACGAAGCAGGACTCAAATGCTTGGCAAGTTCTTGACATAATGATTTATTGAGGAACACAAAAAAAAAACCCCATACAGCTCAGCAGGACAAAACACACAAGGCTAGGATAGCTGAAAAAACAAAACAAAACACAGGCTAGGATACAAAATGGATTCAAGCAGGGCTTTAGGGTCATCCCACTTCCACATCTGGGCCAGTCTGACCACATGTCCCTGCGTGTAATCCCAGCATATGTACCGCTCAGGAAAACTGCTCCTATTACCGCAGGCAAGGACAACCCCTCACAGCACCAGTAAATATACAGGGAACAGACATTGAGATGGTGACATCCTATAAGTACCTGGGTGTTCATCTGAACAATAAACTAGACTGGTCACACAATACTGACGCACTCTACAAGAAGGGACAGCGCAGGCTGTTCCTGCTGAGGAGACTCAGGTCTTTTGGTGTACAAGGGGCGCTGCTGAAGACATTCTATGACACGGTGGTGGCATCAGCCATCACTTTTGGAGTGGTCTGCTGGGGCAGTGGCATTACTGCAGCCGATAGGAAGAGACTGAACAAACTGATCAAGAAAGCTAGCTCTGTCCTGGGGCAGCGCCTTGATCCGGTGGAGGAGATAGGAGAGAGAAGGACGGTGGCTAAACTGTCATCTCTGCTGGAGTCCGAGTTCCACCCTATGCAGGACATACTGAATGCACTGAGGAGCTCATTTAGCAGCAGACTACATCATCCCAGGTGCACAACCGAGAGGTTTCGCAGGTCCTTCCTACCAACGGCTGTCAGACTGTACAACCTAAGCCGGGCTGCTCGCAGAGATAGCAAAAAGACGTAACAAACTAATAGTTTTTTGAATGCAAAAGATGCAATAGACTTACACAATGGTCCCCTCCGGCATACAACTAGGAAAATACCGGTCGCTATGGAGAGTGAGAATATGTATGGGCACATAATCATACCATGTAGGATAACTAAGTAGACGGTTGTACTGTTTCATCCCATCCAGCAACAATGCTCTGCACTGTGTGTGTTTATATATTTACATATTTATTCCATCTAGCTACAATGCTCCGCACTGGGTGTGTTTATATTTATATATCTATATATTTATTCCATCTAGCTACAATGCTCCGCACTGTGTGTTTATATATCTTACATATTATTCCATCTAGCTACATTGCGCCGCACTGTGTGTGTTTATATATTTACATATTTATTCCACCTAGCTGCAATGCTCCGTACTGTGGGTGTTTATATATTTACATATTTATTCCATCTAGCTACAATGCTCCTCACTGTGTGTTTATATATTCATATATTTATTCCATCCAGCTACAATGCTCTGCACTGTGTGTCTGTGTGTGTGTATATATATATTTTATAGTAATATGTACATATGTATATTAGCTGCTCTTGCTTGCTTGTTTTTTTTTTTCTTGCCTTCTGATTGTTGCTCTGAGTGTTGCTATCCCTGTGCTGTTGCAATCCTGGAATTTCCCCGTTGTGGGACTAATAAAGGCTTATCTTATCTTATCTTATCTTATTATTACAAAAACAGTTAAAACATGGCCCGATGGTGCAACTCAGCAGCTGCAGGACTGTTTCAGTAGGACAAATTGGGATGTTTTTGAACACCCAGACCTGGATATATTTACGGATAGTGTGCTGTGTTATATTAAAACCTGCATGGACGCTGTTACAGTTGAGAAAGACATCAGGATTTATCCTAACAGAAAGCCCTGGATGACCCGGGAGGTCCAGAAACTGTTGAGGGAGAGGAGAGCTGCCTTCAGGTCAGGCGACATGGCTCATTATAGCTCAGCCCGGGCTAACCTGAAAAGAGGCATCAGGAAGGCCAAGAGGGAATACAGGAGGAGGATTGAGGACCACCTGGATAGTAATAACAGCAGACAGGTGTGGGAGGGGGTGCAGCAGCTCACTAATTTTAGAGCCAACCTTAGAGCAGCTGTAAGGAGCCCCTCGTTGGCAGAGGACCTGAATATTTTCTTTGCTCGTTTTGAGGTGGAGCCTCCAGAGATAGAAACAACAACGGAGCCCACAGCTCCCAGTAGCCCAAGTCTCCTTGTCAAGGAGTATGAGGTGAGGAGAGTTCTGAGAGCGGTCAATCCGAGGAAGGCCACTGGACCTGATGGTGTCTCTGGGCGGGTGCTGAAGGACTGTGCGTACCAGCTGACTGGAATCTTTACTAGGATTTTTAACCGGTCCCTGTCACAATCCACTGTCCCACACTGTTTAAAATCCTCCACCATAATTCCTATACTCAAAAAACACAGTGTTACCAGTCTTAATGATTACCGGCCAGTGGCTCTGACTCCAGTGGTGATGAAGTGTTTTGAGAAGCTTGTCAGAGCCCACATTATATCACTTCTCCCACAGTGTTTGGACCCCCACCAGTTCGCTTATAGGGCCAACAGATCCACTGAGGATGCTGTAGCCACGGCCCTCCACGCTGCCCTGTTCCACTTGGAGCAGCCGGGGAGCTATGTGCAGATGCTATTTGTGGACTATAGCTCCGCCTTTAACACCATCCTCCCTGGCAGACTGGTGTCCAAACTTAGGGAATTAGGACTTCCATATTCCATTTGTACTTGGATCTAAAGTTTCCTCTCGGATCGCAGTCAGAGGGTCAAAGTGGGACCTCACATGTCCACCACCATTAGTCTCAGTACCGGCTCCCCACAAGGCTGTGTGCTGAGCCCCCTACTGTACAGCCTTTACACCTATGACTGCACCCCCATACACCACAGCAACAGCATCATCAAGTTTGCTGACGACACCACAGTGGTGGAGCTCATCTCGGGGGGAGATGAGACCGGTTTTAGGGGCGAGGTGCAGCAGTTGATAGAGTGGTGTGGAGACAACAACCTTCTTTTAAATGTCACAAAAACAAAGGAGGTCATCATAGACTTCAGAAGAAATAAAACAGACATTCAACCTCTGACTATTAGTGGTACGGGTGTGGAGAGGGTCGAGGTTTTCCGCTTCCTGGGGGTCCATATTCAGGAGGACATGACATGGGGGGTGAACACAACTGAGTTACTGAAAAAGGCCCAGCAGAGACTACATTTCCTCAGGGTGTTGAGAGGAAACAACATCTGTCAGAGGCTGCTGTTGTCTTTTTATCGTTGCTCTATTGAGAGCATTTTAACTTATTGTATTTGTATTTGGTTCAGCAACTGCACGGTAGCTCAGAAGAAAGCTCTTCAGACTGTCATCAACACAGCCCAAAAAATTGTTGGTTACCCTCTCCTCAGCCTTGAAGAACTGCAACACGCCCACTGCCTTAAAAAGGCACAAAAAATCTTGAAGGACCCCTTTCATCCCGGTCACTCTCTCTTCCAACTACTACCATCAGGAAGGCGATTTAGAGCAATCAAAATAAGGACAAACAGATTTAAAAACAATTTTTATCTGACCGCAATTACCTGTCTGAATTCTAGCAGAACATGAGGTTTGTAACTGTGAAATTGAGTGTGTGTGATATTTAAAAGTTAGTAATGTATATAATCTTTTTTAGGCTTCTTTTTACTTTTAATTCACTGATTGGTTTGCATTTTAATTTCGTTGTACTTGTTATAATGCCAAATAAAGTGTATTCTATTCTATTCTAAGATCAGGCAGAAGCGTGTGTGAGACTCCAGTTGATGTAGGATGTTGTCCCGAGACAAGGAGCGGCATCCCTTAAATAAAGCACAGACTAATCAGTGAAATAATAAATACCATGGACAATCAAAGAGTTAACAGAACTAACTAACCTGCACTTATATAGCACTTTTCTAGTCACAAAGACCACTCAAAGCGCTTTCACTAGTACTACCCCTCTATTCTAAGGGCCTATAGGAAACATATATCTAGGGACAATTTAGAACAGCCAATTAACCTAACATGCATGTCTCTGGATTGTGGGAGGAAACCGGAGCCCCCGGAGTAAACTCACGCAGCACAGGGAGAACATGCAAACTCCACACAGAAAGGTTCCAACCCCTGCCACCCTGGGGATTCGAACCAGGAACCTTCTAGCTGTAAGGCAACAGTGCTAACCACTGCACCACCGTGCTGCCCATACGGTGGTGCAAGGACCACACAGAACAAGGACCAAGCTAGGCTAAAACGGAAATAAACAAAGGACACTCTCAAAATAAAAGCCCAAAACAGAACTGAGGATCAAGACAGGAATAACACATAATCAAGATAACAATACTACTAAGGATGACAATCAAGAACTAAAAATCAAGCAGAGATAATGACAACAACAAAACAGAGCCATGATGATAATCAAAACAAAACACAGAGAATCTCATAAAACTAACTCAAAGTGAGGGCGTGTGTCAGATACAGCCTCCGGCAGATGAGGAAAGAATTGGACTCACAGTGCGGGCAGAACTTCAGTGTAACATTGTTTATTAAAGGGAGACAATAAATGCAGCTCAGTGGCTGTCAAACACAAAAAGTCAAAGACTAAACATTTACAATGAACATAGGATGATGAGAAACCGGAGGGAATGCTCTGTAATAATGCCACAGGGAGAAAAAAAAACAGCAGGTATATATAGGGACACAGAAATTAACTAACACAGGACAGCTGGGTAACTAATTGGGGTCAAATGAAAACACGCATGAGTGGCTGGAGGAATAGGAGGATGATGGGAGAAACTAGAAAACAATAACTGAAATAAGAAACTAAGGATACACAAACTACTAATGATAACAGAATCGCGCCAAGAATTAAAAAAATAACAAAAAGCACGGACAAGATGTCGAGATTATGACAGTTCCCCCCCCATCCCCCCAGGGTGGATTCCAGATGCCCAGAGACAAAGAACACCCAAATTGGGTGGGAGGAGGAGGACAAAGGCACGGTGGGACAAAACAAGGACACCAACACAACAGAAAAATGCTCATCAGTTGGTCGGCCAAAGTCCCAAGACCACCACCAGGCAGAATATGGTGCATCTTGTGGCCTACCAAAGTCCATGGACCACTAGATGGGAAGACATGGTGTGTCGGGTGGCCTACCAAAGTAAAAAAGGCTACTAGATGGATGAACACGGCACGTCAGTTGGCCTGTCACAGTCCATAAGCCACCTGACGGAAGAACACGGTACCGTAGGGGCGTAAAGCCTTTTGCACAGAGAACTACAACACAGAGGTTTTAAACTCAGGAGATAATGACATAAAAACTTTACTCTCTGAAACTTTAACCTCTGGAGAGGACAACAGTGAACCTTTAAACTCAGGGAAAGACAACATGGAAATCTTGCATTCAGGAAATGATGACATAGAACCTTTACACTCAGAGGATGATAACATAGAATCCTTAAACTCAGGAGGTGTCACCAAGGAACTTTTAACCACGGGGGGGGGGGGGGTAACATGGAACCTGGAACCTCAGGAGGTGATGATATGAACACTTTGAACTCGGGAGATAATGGAAACATAGAAACTTTACACTCCGGAGATAACAACATAGGAACTATAAACTCAGGAGGTGATAACATAGGAACTATAAAGTCAAGAGGTGACCAAACGGGCACTTTAAACTCAGTAGGTAATGACAATACCTGACATCACTGTACACCAGACAGGTACAGAGGATTGCTACCTCCATTTTAAATGATGACTTCCACCCTTTGCACTGCCACTTTCAGCTTCTTCCCTCCAGACGGAGGTTTGCTGTCCCAAAAAGTAAAACCCAGCTCTACAAAAACAGCTTTGTTCCTGCTGCTGTTAAAGAGTTGAACAAGATGTAACAATATATTGCACATAATTTAGTTACCTATTTATTAATTTTATTTTATATTTACTTATTTTTGTAGGTTTTTTATTTGGGTTCTAAATCTTTTATTGGGTTTTAGACTTTTGAGTTTTAAACCTCTTTGACTAGTCTTTAACTTTTTAATATGACCCTTCTCTCTTATCTCCTTGGGTTTTTTTCTCTTTCTTATCTTTGTCTTATGTCCTGATTGGTGGAGCCTTGAGTACTTTTATCATGTTTATACCGAAGTGGTGGCTCAGTTGGTAGAGCATCTGCCCCACATCCGGGAGGAAGGGGTTCAAATCCCGGCCGGGTCATGCCGAAGACCATATAAAAGTGGAACTTCCTGCCATCCAGCTTGGTGCTCAGCAAAAATGGAATGGAGGAGGGAAATTTGTGGTGGCGCCTTGCATGGCAGCGGCCCTCTGATTCTGCACTTGGGGTGTGTGTGATTGACACGGTGGATAGGTAAAGCACAATCTCGTTCTGCTGTACATGATTGGTTGTACAGCTGAATGACAATAAAGGGTGATTTAATTTAATTTAGTCAGCTATATGTGTGCCTGTGTTTGTGTTCATGTTGAATGTAATTGTGGTTTGTAAATATGGATGTCACCTGACTGCAAAACAAATCTACCTACGGGTACAAATAAAGTAACCTGAACCTGAATACAGGAACTTCAATTTCAGGAGAGAATGACAACATGAGATCTCCTTGCACTAGAGATAACATAGGTACCTCTTGCTCAAAAGAAAATAACATGGGAATTTTAAAGTCAGGAGATGACATTGGGGTTCTTTGCTCTGGAGACCACAAAGGAGACTTTTGACCTGGAAACTACAAAGGAACTGTTTGTTCTGAAAATAACCACGTAGGAGCCCTTTGCTCTGAAGATAACAATATGGGAGCCCTTTGATCTGAAGATAACAATACAGGAGCCTTTTGCTCTGAACATAACAACATAGGAGCCTTTTGCTATGAAAATGACAACATAGGAGCTCTTTGCTTTGAAGATAACAACACAGGAGCTTCCTACTTTGAAGATAGTATCTCAGGGGCAAATAGCAGCTGAGGAGCGGTGACCCCAGGTAGCGAAGGTGGAGTGGACTGCTCAGAAGTACAGGGTGGAGCGGACCGCTCTGACGGCCGAGGTGGAGTGGACTGCTATGTCCCTTGAACAATGGGTGGAGGTCTCCTGACCTCTTGGATGAAGAGTGAAAGTCTCCTGACCTCTTGGACGAAGGGTTGGAAATTGGATTTACCAGTCTTCGATTGGTAAATCCAGCATACTTACATTTGTACTAATGTCTCTTTCAAATAAACATTAAACTTAACTTAACCTTCTGACAACTCTAATGCAGTCCAAACCACAAGCACAATATTATTTCATGAATAGCATTTTATCGAATAGCGGTTATCGGGTTCATTGTAGACAACTAATTTTTCTTTCCGCTGGGCAGATTCGGCTCTGGTTTACTTTTGAGCATCTTGTAACCAGTTTCCTAGCCCTTTAGAGCGGCTATATAAAAGCCTTGATTTATTCAAATCAATATTATCATCAAAAATGAAAACTGAGTCACAAGGCATTTGCAGAAATTCAACGGCTCAGTTCAACACCGGCAAGATCCACCCTATAGGGTCTAAGTACCATTTTGCATCATAATAGAAGACAAGGCCTAAGGAATGACAAAACTCTCAACTATTTCTTAATTTTTGAATCATTTGGACCAAAAAAGAAGTAATCCACACTTCAGCAAATGGAACAGATTTATTTTGTTCTTACAATCAGGGTAAAGGTTACACAAAAACAAAAACTCCAATATTGTAAAACACATTTTTTACACACATCTACATTCACCATGCATTCAAGTGAAAAAAAAAAACTACCTAAAAGCAAATTATACAGCGATACACGCTGCAATGTACGGGCCTTTTTTATTTCATCCTAGCAGCCAATTTGTTGTGGAACAAAGATATTTTAAGTAAAAGCATGCAGATTTAATTTTAAAAAAGCATTTTATTACATTTCAGCGTCAGTTTTTTCTGACTCTGCATCAGAATCGATGCTTGAGTCTGTATCACCGTCCATATTACAACCCTTCTCGTTGTCAGAATCGCCCACAAAATCCTCCTCCCAAAAGTTCTCACCATCCAGACGACCCTGCCAATAGTCCTCAGCTCTTTGCAAATGATGAGCCATCTTCTCTTTGCCCACAAACCGCGTTTCTGAAATCTCAGAAATCTTGGAAGTGATGCGTGATGTTTGTCTAAGTTTGTGAAGGAAAGCCTCTGTAATTCCGATGTACACCTGTATACAAGTATACATGTAGATTAATTCGGTCAGTCTCTGGAGCGCTGGAATGAAGCGCTTGTTCTGCAGTCTTTTTGTGATCTCTTCAAAGTGGGTCAGAAAGAAATACTTAGACTCCACCGGGCAATCGTGGTTTTGATCGAAGTGGTTGATTCGACAACCATTGCATATTTCTTCTCTGTATTTGTCGATGGTAACATCCAGAAATCTTATCAACCCAAATTTTACTATATCCAGAAACACGGGCGGTAGATGATCCACCTTGTATATTGGGTCATCTTCCTCAAAAACCACGTCGAGGCCTGTAGAGGGAGAACCGTGTGGAGGGTCAGCGGTGTATTCTTCAGCATCCATAGAACAGATCTGCTCCATTGCAAAAGGGAGGGTAGGTAAAGATGGTTGAGGAGGACCTTCGGTATCCAGGGAGCGTATTTGTGAAGGTGGGCAGTCATCCACGCTTGATATTTCCAGAGACGATAATTTTTCCCAAAGGTCTTGTTCAAAACACCCTTGAAGAGTCACACGTGGGTTTGCCTCCATTTTTGTTTGGGGCTAGATGGGTGGTCGGCAGTCTTCTTTTAAATCGCAAGGAGGGCGGGATTAGGTGAGGGAGGTCGTGGGGGTGTCGTCGTCTGGAAAAGCTAGGGTTTTTTTTAACCATGACCACATCTCTCGCAGTACGGCTGGAAATGAAGAGGGCCTTGAGCTTTTCCCTTTCTTATCAACCATTTTGACCCACACTGTTGTAGACAAGTGTAACGCAGTCTGGAACACACTGCATTCGGAATTGAAATACTGCAAGTTAAATTTGTCGTCAGATGGGACATCACCCATTGATAGCTGACAAGTGGCTCGCAAGTACCACCTCCCAGACGGGGACGCCTTCGTCTCCCAAACACTACTAGCCAACACTTTTCCGGTAATGAATACCGGTAGTTGCTCTTCTTTCACTCGCACAGGCGTCTGGGTCTGTTGGTCTTTTCTAGCAGGCTTGTCTTCCGCCTCCGTCTGTTGGCAATGTACATCACTTGTTTTCTGATCGGGGTAAATCACGTTTGGCAGTACACTCCAGTCCACGGCCGAAAGTGTGGCTTTTCTGGAGAGCGGGCCAAAAGTTTCTCCTTCATCCAACTGGTAAAAACACAATTCGTTACTTACGTAGTTGAACACATAACTCCATCTACCTCAGGCTTCTAACTGCCATTCCTCCTGAAGACTCCCGGTTGCGGGGGTCTGGATGCGCCACAAATATAACATTCTTTTTTTCGGCGCTAATCCTGGAGCGCTCTGTAGCAAGGTGGAGACGGGTATCTTGCTGATCAGATAAAGGTCGCTCTGCCTCTTTGTCATGGTGAGTTTTTTTTTCTGTCTTTTTCCCGAAGATTGTCTAATTTTTCTGATTTACTTATTTATCCAGTTTTCACACGCTCTACCCTATAGTTTCATTGGTTGACGGTAGGGGCCCGCCTGTAGACTGTTATAGGGGAGGACTCTCCCTCTCCATTCATTGGATAGAACAACCCTGCATTCATTGTGTAGATGGGTGGGTTCTTATACCACATTTTTCTAATGTAGACAGAAAAATGGTATGATCTAATGTATCAAATGCTTTTTTAAAAGTCAATAGATACTCTTTAGCTCTCTACCAACCCACAAGTAATGCAGACTTGAAACTCGGAAAAGAAGGTAAAAGTCATCGCCTTATTTTTTTTAAGGCAAAGGGTTTTTTAAATTAGAATTTGCCACAGTAAATACATTTGCAAATAATAAAGTTTTGAAATAAACTGAACAAAATAATTTAACCCTTGGTAAATATTGTATACAATGTTTTACTGTCCAGATGCCCTTTCTTATATTTTTTTTTATGTATTTATACTAGTTAAACTGATATTTTCAGAATTCAAGCAGAAGGATTTTTAACCGCTTTATAGACAACCTCAGGCTTTAGGTCACCAGTCTGAGAAATTGTTGAGCCCAAGGTAGAGACAAAGTTGATTATGCAATATTTATTTCTGTAGGAAAAAACAATAAACTATAAACACGATGTCTGATCTGTCGGGCATCACTACTGTCTATCGCTACTGCGTGATGCGGTAGATATTTGTGTTAAGTTGCAAGTTGTGTTTTGTTTCACACCTGAGAATTTAATATCATTCCATTTTATTTGTTCATGCTCGTCATAATACAGACAAAATCAAAAAATAATAAGAACATACAAAGAAAATTGTTTATTTATTGGTTTGTACAGCTGTGTAGGTATAACATAGAATATTCTGCAGAAAATCTAAAATGGTTATATATGGGGGGGGGGATGTCACGACAAATTAAACTGACCTTTTTCAAAAAAGTAAACAGTTTCATCTGGATTTAGGCAAGATTTTGAGGTAAATTTTGACATCCGTGAGGTTTTCTGATAATTCCGGCATACAGATATTGAATAGACTTTTCAAACTAATAAATGGATGAAGCAATCATGCTTCATCCAGTAATGCTTCATCCAGTTATATTCACAGGTTTGTGTGAATATAACTGCTGGTTTCAAAGTCAGAATTTGTATCAATACTGTGCAAACATGTAATTTGTTAATACAAAGATAAAAAATACCCTTGTGCAGAGAAGTTTTTGTGACTTTTTTCTCACGTATCTATTAATATTGAACCGTCATAGTGACCCCTGACTGTGGCGAGCTTACTCTCATGTCCCAGCTGACTACACAACTCTCTGAGGGAAGTGTGAAGATTTCTTGGACAGATCGCACTCCTAGTGGCACAGCGCAGCGCTGCGCCTGTCAACCGATATGACATGCCAAACACTCCCCAGCTGGACTGAGGATTTGTACTGATCATGCCAGTTCACAAGGTGGCAGACATGCGTTGGAGGAATCATGGCTGACACGAAATACACGAAAGAGGAAGAAATCCTTTTTCTTCTTCTTTGAGATTAGAAAACAAATATGGACGCTACCTATCGCTGTGGACATACTGAAATCGCAGACAGAGGAGCAAATTTGCCAACTATGATTCAAAAAAGAGATTATTTAGCTTATGAAGGTAAATGTTTACATTTTGTTATAACAGAGGGTGCGTGAAGATCGTTGATTTCACCTGCCATTGCACCGAGTGCCACGTGACTGGGGGGAAAATCACTCCAGTTCCTTGCCGTTTTATAAGATAAATAGTGCCGGAATAAAAGCGAAATTGAGGTGGGATAATCGTAAGAGTGTCTGGATGTGGGAGAAAAACCGCAAATGCCCGACAGAAGAGAAAATAATGACCAGCATGGACAAAAATGGATGAAGCGAGAGTCACCTTCGCCAGCAGTAAGTGACGAACGTATGTGTTTGTTTTATTGTTTTGCTTACATTGTCCTGCATTGTCCTGATTTTCTGGTTCATATACTTTAAAGATAAGATAACAAAATGCCCCAAACAAGAAACGGTGACAAAAAGCAGAACCATTCTTTGTGTAAATATGTCCAAAGTCCACTTTTGACCAGTTATGTAATTTGATATGGCTGCCGTGGCATTATGCAAATTAGATGTGTAAATTTACTCCTATCTGAAACTTTAGATCATATTCTACATCTTTCTAATTGACAGTAAGCCATTATCTCTTACCACTTTCAAGTTATAGCCTTGGAAATTGCTGACATCTGATCTGAATATTTTCTTGAAAAAAATCTTTACCACTGTTGACCACTAGGGGGTTATGGCACAGTTTGGCGACATTCACAGTTAAAATGATGCTTGAGAGGAAATAAATAAATAAATGAAACCTTGCTGCACCGAACTTTGATCATCACCTCCACCGTATTCCCCCTGTGATAGCTGTGTTTGCTACAAATACACAAATAAAAAGCACATGAAAAAACAAGTAGCTGACTGAAGCTGAGAACGCACAGACTCTAAAGTCTAAAGACTGTTTTAATCTGGAAAAACAAAGTATAACTGTTTTAATGTGGCTGTTAAGTTTGAAGGCTTTGAACGCAAATCTCGTGACATTTGAGTTGCTGGCAAAGAAAAAGTTTGCAGAAAAACTGACTTCCCACCATCACCACCTACTCGCTCTCCTTACAGTATTTTGTACAGGTTATGTAATAATGGGTAAGAATTCTGGTGCTTATTTGGTCACTCTGACTGATGTGTGTTTTGTAAAATGAACAAACTAAAAACATGTCATTGGTTGACCTTGAAAGCTGTTTCCCCCCCAAATCTGTCCTCACAATCACAACGAGAGGTGTGTGGCGGGTTGATTCAACCCCCCCACAACACACAGGACAGTCAGCTCTCTTCTCTGGGTTTTTCCCGCTGCACTACTGAGATGTAATGTGCCATTCATGTATAGTGATGTAATGTGCCATGCATGTATTGTGATGTAATGTGCCATGCATGTATCGTGATGTAATGTGCCATTCATGTATCGTGATGTAATGTGCCATTCATGTATAGTGTTCATGCGTCCTGTCCTTACTGTGACCTAGAGGCTGAGATCAATATGTAGATGTGCCTTGTAGCCTCTTTGTTCTGCAAGCTGGAGCAGAGGACTGCATCTGCCTATTGTTATGTAGGTCTCTTACAAATGCAAATGTCTCATGCCTGTTCTGCAGTCCCTTTGATCAGACCAACTGCTGTGAATCTGCTTTGATGTATTGTTTGAGTTTGGTATAAATACTGCACAGGTTCTGTAACTCTCACTCGCCATTCCACTTCTGCAACTGCTGCTGCTAGACACAGACATTGTGTCCTCCTTCTCTGAGAGCCCGTGACGGCGGTATGATTTAATAAAACTTCCTTAAAACCACAGCATCGCTGCTTATTATTTTTTCATGCCGCCGCACTGGTGACCCGACGCTGAAAGAAACACGCTGCCGGCGAACGCAGCACCCGGCGGTGATGCTCCGATGACAAGCAAACGCAGCAGCTGCCTTCTGCTTCAGTGAACTCTCAGGACATCACCCACGATGGGGAAAGCCGCAGCAAACTCCATGGTGGGATCTGCATGCCTAGATCGGCACATCCACGCGGGACCGGCCGCGCAGCTCCTCCACATCAGAGCACATGCAGGCGACTCCCATGGCCGATGGAGCACACGGGGACCTGAACGCACCACGGCCGAGCAGTGCCAAAAGATCGTCTATTCCCTCCCACCGCTCCAACGCATCTGCACGAGCCTGAGGGACAAAAGATCGTCTATTTCCTCCCACCATTCCAACGCACCATGGCCAAGCTGCAGCCACAGCTTAAACCTGGATTTTATCGGCGCCGTCTGCACCGATCTCCACCACGATTCTGCACCCTGACTCGTCACTCCAGCGGCCCACCCAAGCACGGAATCCCCGCGCGCGCACCGGGGAGTTACGAGGACGGCACACCATGCACGGGACAATAATGGCTTCACTGACCACCTTCCTTCTGCTGCACACTGGCCCTTCAGGCTTGCTTGTACACCTGAGGCCCGCAGCTTGTTCACTGGATTTTATGGTCTCAGCCACGGCACAAAGGGATTTCAGCCGTCAGCTGTTCCCGGGGGGCTTTGGGGTTGCTCCTGCACCTAAAGCCAACACGCCAGTCCCTCTGCTTTTGTTTCTTTTTTTTTTCTTTCTTTTCTTACAGCCGCTCCTGCTTTTCTTCATGGCCACGAGAGGAGTCAGAGACAAATTTTTCTTCTTGTGATCTCCGCACGCGCAACGGGACAGCCCCTCAACGTCGCGGAGCAGCAAGCAATTTTTGCGCGGCTCAGACAATTTCACTGTCCCTGCCGGCACTTACTACCCCTCCCCTCCCCCCCCCCTCCGCCTGCAGCAAGCTTCTCCCACAGCTCACTCCCATAGATGGTTTATCGAGGGCTCGGCCCCTGCCGTGCCCTCTGGGGGGGAGCGTGTGGCGGGTTGATTCAACCCCCCCACAACACACAGGACAGTCAGCTCTCTTCTCTGGGTTTTTCCCGCTGCACTACTGAGATGTAATGTGCCATTCATGTATAGTGATGTAATGTGCCATGCATGTATTGTGATGTAATGTGCCATGCATGTATCGTGATGTAATGTGCCATTCATGTATCGTGATGTAATGTGCCATTCATGTATAGTGTTCATGCGTCCTGTCCTTACTGTGACCTAGAGGCTGAGATCAATATGTAGATGTGCCTTGTAGCCTCTTTGTTCTGCAAGCTGGAGCAGAGGACTGCATCTGCCTATTGTTATGTAGGTCTCTTACAAATGCAAATGTCTCATGCCTGTTCTGCAGTCCCTTTGATCAGACCAACTGCTGTGAATCTGCTTTGATGTATTGTTTGAGTTTGGTATAAATACTGCACAGGTTCTGTAACTCTCACTCGCCATTCCACTTCTGCAACTGCTGCTGCTAGACACAGACATTGTGTCCTCCTTCTCTGAGAGCCCGTGACGGCGGTATGATTTAATAAAACTTCCTTAAAACCACAGCATCGCTGCTTATTATTTTTTCATGCCGCCGCACTGGTGACCCGACGCTGAAAGAAACACGCTGCCGGCGAACGCAGCACCCGGCGGTGATGCTCCGATGACAAGCAAACGCAGCAGCTGCCTTCTGCTTCAGTGAACTCTCAGGACATCACCCACGATGGGGAAAGCCGCAGCAAACTCCATGGTGGGATCTGCATGCCTAGATCGGCACATCCACGCGGGACCGGCCGCGCAGCTCCTCCACATCAGAGCACATGCAGGCGACTCCCATGGCCGATGGAGCACACGGGGACCTGAACGCACCACGGCCGAGCAGTGCCAAAAGATCGTCTATTCCCTCCCACCGCTCCAACGCATCTGCACGAGCCTGAGGGACAAAAGATCGTCTATTTCCTCCCACCATTCCAACGCACCATGGCCAAGCTGCAGCCACAGCTTAAACCTGGATTTTATCGGCGCCGTCTGCACCGATCTCCACCACGATTCTGCACCCTGACTCGTCACTCCAGCGGCCCACCCAAGCACGGAATCCCCGCGCGCGCACCGGGGAGTTACGAGGACGGCACACCATGCACGGGACAATAATGGCTTCACTGACCACCTTCCTTCTGCTGCACACTGGCCCTTCAGGCTTGCTTGTACACCTGAGGCCCGCAGCTTGTTCACTGGATTTTATGGTCTCAGCCACGGCACAAAGGGATTTCAGCCGTCAGCTGTTCCCGGGGGGCTTTGGGGTTGCTCCTGCACCTAAAGCCAACACGCCAGTCCCTCTGCTTTTGTTTCTTTTTTTTTTCTTTCTTTTCTTACAGCCGCTCCTGCTTTTCTTCATGGCCACGAGAGGAGTCAGAGACAAATTTTTCTTCTTGTGATCTCCGCACGCGCAACGGGACAGCCCCTCAACGTCGCGGAGCAGCAAGCAATTTTTGCGCGGCTCAGACAATTTCACTGTCCCTGCCGGCACTTACTACCCCTCCCCTCCCCCCCCCCTCCGCCTGCAGCAAGCTTCTCCCACAGCTCACTCCCATAGATGGTTTATCGAGGGCTCGGCCCCTGCCGTGCCCTCTGGGGGGGAGCGTGTGGCGGGTTGATTCAACCCCCCCACAACACACAGGACAGTCAGCTCTCTTCTCTGGGTTTTTCCCGCTGCACTACTGAGATGTAATGTGCCATTCATGTATAGTGATGTAATGTGCCATGCATGTATTGTGATGTAATGTGCCATGCATGTATCGTGATGTAATGTGCCATTCATGTATCGTGATGTAATGTGCCATTCATGTATAGTGTTCATGCGTCCTGTCCTTACTGTGACCTAGAGGCTGAGATCAATATGTAGATGTGCCTTGTAGCCTCTTTGTTCTGCAAGCTGGAGCAGAGGACTGCATCTGCCTATTGTTATGTAGGTCTCTTACAAATGCAAATGTCTCATGCCTGTTCTGCAGTCCCTTTGATCAGACCAACTGCTGTGAATCTGCTTTGATGTATTGTTTGAGTTTGGTATAAATACTGCACAGGTTCTGTAACTCTCACTCTCCATTCCACTTCTGCAACTGCTGCTGCTAGACACAGACATTGTGTCCTCCTTCTCTGATAGCCGTGGGCTCGCTCCCGGCGTGCATGCACGGCGCCGGGAGCGGAGCCCGTGACGGCGGTATGATTTAATAAAACTTCCTTAAAACCACAGCATCGCTGCTTATTAGTTTTTCATGCCGCCGCAGGTGCAGCTCCTCAAAATTTCTTTCTAAAGGAACAGTGCAGACGTTTGTCTGAACTTCTGCTGTGTATCCTGCTCTTAAAACCAGAGGTGGTGTCTCTTCTCTTCAGCCTTGAAAAATAGTTGGACATAGGTCTTCCCCGTGTTTCTCCATGTCTGTCAATCCTGCGTGAGTCTGAACTACTTTTTCTGTAATTTGTGGAGACTAGTCCGTGTCTGTAGAAAGCAAGTATTCTTCGCTATTTGAGCAATTTTGTACCCAGTGTGTGTGTGTGTGTGTGTGTGTGAGAGAGAGAGAGAGAGAGAGAGAGAGAGAGAGAGAGAGAGAGAGAGACGGGGGGGGGGGGTGAAGAGGGTAGGGGGTTGCTGATTCTCCGCATACAAGCGATAGCTTATGTTACATGGGGCAGATCCCGGTAGGGGGGGTTCAGAGTAAAACGATACCTTTGGTCTGGTCCCCACAGTCACATTTGACGTCTGTGGAACTCAGAGCTTTAGGAAGGCTGATATCATCGGTGATCGGTTCCAGAGCCTAAGAGAGGGAAATATTCTGCTCTGTTTAGCTAAGAGAATGGTCTTTTCTTATTTAAGTATTTAGTTGTTTGAAAATAAATGCATCAACTATTTATGCAATATTTTTTCCATTATAAAAAAGCCAACAAACTATAAACATTCCACGTCTTGGGTGATGGGCATAGCAGGGACAAGGGGATGAGCAGGACAAGGGGATGAGCCGGGTATGTTGCAGGCTGCTGGAGGAGTCTGACACAAATTCCTCAGGTCAGTCTGCCTCTAAAACCCTTATCTAAATGTGCTCAGGAAAATCCAAAAAGTTGATGCTACACTTTTGTGAAGATCTAATTTGAAGAAACAGTCATTGCTCCCTGTGGATCAGACCAGCACCTGTGTATCAATGTGTGAATGTGTGTGTGTGTGTGTGTGTGTGTGTGTGTGTGTGTGTGTGTTTAAGCACCTTCTCGTTCACTCTGACTTGTTCAGCTTGAAATGGGAAAAAGCGCTTTGGAAATATAATTAACATTCCATTCCCACACTAATCCCATAGGTCAAAGATCATTTTAATCCATATATAATTGACATTCTATCCCCACACTAATCCCCGCACTAATCCCATAGGTCAAAGATAATTTTTAAGCCATATATTATTGACATTCGATCCCCACACTAATCCCCATGTAATTAGAGATAATCCTCATTTAAGGGGTCAGGTCAGGGGCAGGTCAGGTGGCATGTCGGGTCAAAGGTCACCTGTCAAAACAAAGTCTGACAAGAAGTATCCCCTTCCTTTCTCATAAGGTAGTGGTGGTGGAGAGGACTCAGGCGTAGGCAGACATATGGTGCAAAAACAATTATTTATTAACAAAAACTGAAACAAACAAATGGCAGCATGTGGCTAGAAATGAAAGAAAAGCTAAACAGACCGACCGACAAGACACGACTAGACTAGGATAATACAAGATAAACTCATGGGCAAGACTGACTGAAGACATTAATGATGCCACCCCTGACACAGATTGATACCAGTATATATGGAGAGGGGAGTAATCAAGACAACACGGGACAGGTGGGAACCATCAGGGGCAATTAGACAGCAGAGCATGGCAACAGGTATCGAAAACATGAAGGGCAGAAACAAAAGGTAAACATGAGACATGGATACAGGACCAGAGACTACATGACCATGACAAATAATGAAAATAATAATAATAAACAGAGAATCATACAACACCAAACTCAAACCCGAGACCAGAATAAAGAACATAATATGAGTGTGATAATGAATAATAATAAATACAGAGAATTCCAAAAAACAAACTGAGCTGAAGCAGGGAAAACACATAAAAGCAAAAAAAACTTAAAGCGTGTGCATGGTCCCCAGGCCATGCCCAGACTCTGACATAGCCCCCCCCCCCCTTCAGGGGTGGATTCCAGACACCCCTAAACAAATAAACAGAAACACCAACAACGGGCGGGAGTAGGGGGACAAGGCATGGTGGGAAGAAACAAAGTACAGGACTCTTACAGAGAAAAAAAAAGTCCATCCAGTGATCTCTCAAAGATCCTTCACCCACAGGACTATAAAACAAGGTGGGTCAGGGGGCTGATCCCAGTCCACGGGCCCCCAGACCAGGAAACGTGGGGGGTCAGGTGGCCTCCCAAAGTCCCTGGGCCACCAAACCAGAGAGCACAGTGAGTCCGATGGCCTACCAGCATCCTTGGGCCACCTGACCAGAGAGCAGGGTGGGTTGAGGGGCCTATTCCAGTTCATTGGCCCCCAGACCACAAAACAATGCACACTGGGTCGGCTCCCATAGTCCCTGGCTGGACCAGATACTAGGGTGTGTCTACAGAAAACTGTGGGGGCACTTTAAACTCAGGGGCACACAACAATGAAGTTTGTAATTCAGAAAGTGATAACACAGAAACCTTTGACTCAAGAGAAATTAAGACAGGGGTTTTTGGCTCAGGAAACATTAATACAGGAGCTTTTAATTCAGAAACAGACAACAGGGGAGGTTTTAGTTCTGGACCCAGTAATGAAGTTGCTTTTAACTCTGTAGCAGGTGGCTGAGGTGCACAGCCCTCAGAAACAGCTGACAGGAGCACACTGAATTAAGGAACAGATAATTGATGCGCACTAACTGCAGGTATTGGTGACAAGGGCGCGCTGATTTCAGGGACAGATGAAAGCAGTGCACAGTCCTCCGGAGCGGGTGTCAGCAGCATACTGAACTCAGAAACAGGCGGTTGGAACACACTGCTCTCAGGAGCAGGTGACAGTGGCTCGCAGAGCTCAAGAGCAGGTGTCAGTGGTGCGCTGAATACAGAAACACAAGGCAAAGGTGGACCGTCCTCTGGAACAAACTACCGGTGTGCACCAGCCTCTGGAACAAACGGCGGATGCATACAGGCCTCTGGAACAAATGGCAGATGTGCACCGGCCTCAGGAACAGATGGTGGATCCCCACCTGCCTCGGAAACAGATGATGGTGTCACCATGGGATGAGACGCCGGGTTTTTGGGCGTTCAGACCATATCCATTCTCATCCCTGTCTCTCATTGGGCAGTGTCTCTGCGGGCTCCCAGCTGTCAGTGTTACGGGACGGCTGGGGCCCAATTAATCCTCATCAGCTGAGGCGCTGCTAATGAGGATAAAAAGGAGCAGCTTCGATCATTCGGGGCTGCGACTTAAGCACTGTTAGGCTGGAACCCTTATGTCCGGTGCCAGTAATCTTCTCATCTGGCAGCATTACTCGTGAGTGTTATCCTGTTAAGAGTATTTGTGCCTTGGTACCCCTACGCCCAGTGCCAGCTCTCTGCTCGCCCACTGTATAACTTGTGAGTGTCATCTTGTACGAGTACCTGTGTCTTGGAGCCCTATGTCCGGTGCCAGCTCTCTACTCATCTGGCTGCGTAACCTGTGAGTGTTACCCGCTGTGAGTTCTCATGCTTTGGTACCCCTATGCCCGGTGCCAACTGTCTACTCCGGTGCTGTACTACTCGTGAGTGTTACTTTGTATGAGTACCTGTGCTTTCCTTATCCCTCACCCTTTGCCATCAATAAAACATCACAACTCATTGGCTCACCCTTGGCTCTCACTGTGTGGCTCCCACACGTAATAGTAAGTCGCAGCCAGACGAGTTGCCGGCACCGTGAGTTGTTGTGGACTTGTACCTTCCAGTCCGGGTGTCAGCGCTGTTAGCATGCCGTCTCCCAGGAGTCACGTTCAATGCCAGGGCGACAAGCTGAGGTCCATCTCGGGGGTTGTCAACGGGACGCTCTTCACCGCCATCCTGCATGACGCCTCCAACACGAGACGCTGGCATCTGGGCTGGGCTGACAGTCTCCTGGACAGTCACCTTCGCTTTTCACACCATCTCGAGGTCTGTGCCAGGAGGGACGCTATCGCTGCACAGCGAGAGAAGCTCCACGGGTTGGAAGGAAATCCCGGGCAGGAAGCCGAAGTGGATGAGACGTCGCCCCCCGCTTCAGGATCCCGTTCCTGCCTCCATTCCATCCCGGGAGTTCGCGCCACCTGGAGGGCTTCCCCCGTTCTGCACAATGTCACTCGGGATTCCCCTGAAGGAGCTGCAGCTGACAGCAGTTAATGTCCGGGACCGAGTGGCTGTTGCGAGCTCCGCTGTGCACCAATTTACCATCATCAGGCATGTGGCGGCGGCAGTGAGATTGGTGGAGAGGAGTCCAGGACTACGAAGCTTTCCCGAGTTCAACGCCCTCCTCGCCTCGGTCTCTGCTCAGTAGCGGCGATTCTGGGGTCTCCCCCTCACTTCGTCCCCTGGGAATAGCCGTCATCACATCGCCAAGTCGCCTCAGCATGAACCCTGTCCGGATCCAGTTCCGGGCTGCCGCCAGGACCTTTCCCCCCACACAGCTGTCGCCTCTTTGCCTCGTCAGAGTGGAGAATTCACAGCCTGGTTCCCTGAGCCTCTTCCCCCCGCTGTCACGTCAGCGCATTCGGGCCGGCTCATCTCGGCTGTCACCCCCTCCTCCTTGAGGCGCTTCCTGACTGCTGTGTGCGCCTGGAATCCCGGCCTGGTGCGACCTCTTCTGGAGACAACGCGAGCAGTCCCCAGACGACTTCCCAGGGGGTCCTCCGTTATCGCCCAGCGGGGAGCGGGAGAAGCAATGTTCACTGCAGCAGGCGCCATCCAGCCTCCAGGAGACAGGCAAGTCCCAGTTTGTTCTCATCAACTTAGTGATTTGCTCTGTTATACTCCAGGAGGTGGAGTTCGGGGTCCGCAGCTCCCTGAACTCCCACCACCTGCTGTAATCTGTGTCCTTAATCCTGCATCCTCTGTGTCTCTCTCCGCCGAGCAGTCCCCGGCTCTGGGTCAACGTCGTGGGACGAGGAGAGGGCCTGCGGTTCCGCGGCTACGTTGTGGACGGAGGAGGAAGACTGACTGCTACGTGGAGTCTGCGCCGACAACCAAGCGTTCCCGGGTCTCCACGGACGAGCGGTTCGGTCCAGCGGGACGAGGTTCTCCTGCCATCACGCCGTGTGGACCGTCGGCATGGTTACCGGTGCTGGAGGAATCTCAAGCTGCGCTGACCATCGTGCCGGCTGCGGGGCCCGACGCGGCTGATTGGGAGCCTGACAACGACCTCCTGACGACGGATCCTGGATCTTCGCAGTCCTGGACGGCGTCAGAACCCGAGATCAGGCGAGTGCTCTACGTTTTTTTTTCCCTTCATATCTTTGAGCACTTTAGCCTGTCTCTAGGGGAGATGGGCCGGGTGCAGCCGCCCGCTGCGTCCGAGCTCATCTCGCCGGGTTCTGGCGCTGCCGGTGACCCTGATCCCGGTTCTGTTTTCTCTCCTGAGCCTTCTTCCAGGGTCGCCGGCGAGGAGTTGCCGTCTCTCGTGGTGCTGGAGGGTCCAGGTTCAATGTTGGAGGGCAGTTCTGGTGCGGTGCTGACCCAGTCGCGGTCCGTCGTGGGTGCTGCTCCAGCGGTGTCCGACGTTGGTTCGCCCGAGACCCAATCGGGGTCCGACATGGGTGCTGCTCCAGCGGTGTCCGACGTTGGTTCGCCCGAGACCCAATCGGGGTCCGACGTGGGTGCTGCTCTAGCGGTGTCCGACGTGGGTTCGCCTAAGGCCCAATCGGGGTCTGACGTGGGTGCTGCACCAGTGTTGTCCAGGTCCGGTGAGGAGGTGGCTGTTTCCCTGCGGTCTGACGCTCATCTGCCTCGTCATCGGCTCTCCCCTGAGCCTCTTCCACCGGGGTCCGCTTTGACCCCTCGCCCGTCTCAATGGTCCTGGTGGTTGAGTGATGCGGGTCGGCTGCCCGACCCGCAAGTCTTTCGGTTCGGCGATCTGGTCCAACCCCCCGACGAACTGTGTTTGCTTCTGGGTGGCCTGGTACGGCTACCGGTGGACTTGTTTCTTGGGACCTGGGTCTGGAGCTGGCCGTCCGAACATTCCCTTTTCCCCGGTTCGCCAACTGGACAATGGGCGGGGAGACCTCCGGAGCAGTCCCGGCCTTTTGGCCTCTGCCTGCCGTCCTCCTCGGGTGTCGCTTACCTTTTGGTTATTATTAAGGTCACTCAGGTGTAGTTTTTTGTCCTTTAGATGAATCTACATTTTTAACGCTGTGTATTGTGTTTTTTTAACTGTACTCAGCATTTTTCTTCATTGGTTGTCCTGTTCCTAGTCTTGTTTATGCGTTTTGGAGTAATGTGTTTTGTTTCCCTCTTAACCGTACTCTGTAATTTCCCATTTGTTCCTGTCACCTTCATTCCTCTAGGTGATCCTATATGTGTATAGCGCTGTGTATTGTGTTTTTTCTTATTATCCGTACTTGGCGTTTTTCATCATTCTTGTCCTATTCTTAGCCTCGTCGGTGCATTATGGAGTAATGTGTTTGGTTCCCTTTTCAACCTTACTCTGTGATCACTTCATTTGTTCTGTTATCTTCGTGGTGGGCTTTCCCTAGCCCCGATTTAAACTTTGATTGTGTGTTATTGTGTAGTGTTGCGTTATGGAGTAATGTGTTTTGTTTCCCACTCAACCGTACTCTGTAATTGCCTCGTTTGTTCCTGTCACCTTTTTGATGGGTGTTGTTTTTTTCCCTTGCCTGGTCTAAACCTTAATTGTGTGTTATTGTGTAGTGTTGCGTTATGGAGTAATGTGTTTTGTTTCCCACTCAACCGTACTCTGTAATGGCTTATTTGTTCCTGTCACCTTCATGGTGGGTTTTTTTTTTTTTTCTCTCTCTTCCTTTGCCCCGATCTACACATTATTTGTGTGTTTTTGAGTAGTGTGTTTTTATCTGTAACCGTGCTCAGTATTTTCCCCATCTGTGCCCTGGTTAATTATTTTCTGTGGGATATAGAGTGTTGTATTTGGGGTTTTTTTGTCTGCCCTTGCGCTCTGTATTTGTTCATGGTCTGTGTTTTTCTTTTCTCCTCTCTGCTTCTCTCTCTCCGGTCCGGCCTCCCTTCCACCCACCCTGGGGGGGGGGGGGGGGGGCTCGGGTGTTTCGGGTCGTTCGGAGCCCGACCGTGAGGGGGACGCTCTGTCACCATGGGATGAGACGCCGGGTTTTCCGGCGCTCAGACCATATCCATTCTCATCCCTGTCTCTCATTGGGCAGCGTCTCCGCGGGCTCCCAGCTGTCAGTGTTACGGGACGGCTGGGGCCCAATTAATCCTCATCAGCTGAGGCGCTGCTAATGAGGATAAAAAGGAGCAGCTTCGATCATTCGGGGCTGCAACTTAAGCACTGTTAGGCTGGAACCCTTACGTCCGGTGCCAGTCCTCTTCTCATCTGGCAGCATTACTCGTGAGTGTTATCCTGTTAAGAGTATTTGTGCCTTGGTACCCCTACGCCCGGTGCCAGCTCTCTGCTCGCCCACTGTATAACTTGTGAGTGTCATCTTGTACGAGTACCTGTGTCTTGGAGCCCTATGTCCGGTGCCAGCTCTCTACTCGTCTGGCTGCGTAACCTGTGAGTGTTACCCGCTGTGAGTTCTCATGCTTTGGTACCCCTATGCCCGGTGCCAACTGTCTACTCCGGTGCTGTACTACTCGTGAGTGTTACTTTGTATGAGTACCTGTGCTTTCCTTATCCCTCACCCTTTGTCATCAATAAAACATCACAACTCACTGGCTTGCCCTTGGCTCTCACTGTGTGGCTCCCCAGAGCCACACGTAACAGATGGATGCACACCAGCCTCTGGAACAAATGGAAGATGCATACCGGCCTCTGGAGCAAACGGCGGAAGCGCACCAGCCTCTGGAGCAAACAGCAGATTTGCATCAGCCTCAGGAGCAGATGATGGATGCGCACTGGCCTCAGGAGCAAATGATGGATGTGCACTGGCCTCTGTAACAAATGGCGGATGCACACCAGCCTCTGCAACAAACAGCGGGTATGCCCCGGCCTCTTAAACAAATGGCGGATGTG
This sequence comes from Pholidichthys leucotaenia, assembly GCA_020510985.1. Classification (NCBI taxonomy): domain Eukaryota; kingdom Metazoa; phylum Chordata; class Actinopteri; order Cichliformes; family Pholidichthyidae; genus Pholidichthys; species Pholidichthys leucotaenia. The sequence continues at coordinate 209,101,581 of CM035839.1, forward strand.
CATTGGCCTCCAGAACAAACTGTGGGTGCGTACCGACCTCAGGAACAGGGGATGACTCCTCCTCCTCTGGTGCAAAGGTGAACTCATCAGATTGCAGGAAATCGTCAAGGAAGGCAGGAATGTCCTCCCTCAGATGGGGCTTCGCTACAAAGATCTGATGAGCATGCCTCTATGCCACATCCCTACACACTGCATCCTGCCAACCATTCAATCGCAGACAGAGGGTGTAGCACTCTCCCACATCTCTGATGAGGTTCTGCAGCTCCCGGCGGCGAGCAATGTCCTTGAGTGTGGGGCTCGGGGAAGAGGAGAGAGGAAAAACAGGTGAGGGTGAGGGTATGAGAGTAGCAGCAGAGTTGACAGCAGAGACAGGTGGAGGAAACTCAGCAGTGGTTGAGGGCTGCCGCTGATCCCCCTCCGCAAGGATAAGGCAAGACCTCTCATTACATGGTGTTAAAAAATGAGAAAATGGTACTTGCCTTATCCCTTGCTCTGCTGTCGATGAAGTGCCAAGTGCACACGGTGGAGCACACTGCCCGGGTGAAACAGGCGAAGCGGGAACTGGTGTGTGAGCCATGGAGAGAGCTGGAACTGTGCCGTGCACCTCGGGGACAGCAGGAGCCCTTGCGTGCACCTCGGGGACAACGAGAGCCGTTGCGTGCACTTCGAGGACAGCAGGAGCTGTTGTGCGCACCTTGGGGATGGCTGGAGCTGTTGGGTGCACCTCGCAAATAGCTGGAGCTCTATAGACTAGGATAATATAAGATAAACTCATGGGCAAGACTGACTGAAGACATTAATGATGCCACTCCTGACACAGATTGACACCAGTATATATGGACAGGGGAGTAATCAAGACAACACGGGACAGGTGGGTACCATTAGGGGCAATTAGACAGCAGGGCATGGCAACAGGTATTGAAAACATGAAGGGCAGAAACAAAAGGTAAACATGAGACATGGATACAGGACCAGAGACTACATGACCATGACAAATAATGATAATAATTATAAACAGAGAATCATACAACACTAAACTCAAACCTGAGACCAGAATAAGGAACATTACATGACTATGATAATGAATAATAATAAATACAGAGAATTCCAAAAAAACAAACTGAGCTGAAGCAGGGAAAACACATAATAGCAAAAAAACTTAAAGCGTGGACATGATCCCAAGGCCATGTCCAGACTCTGACAAACTGCAATACTGTACAGCAGCACAATTTGTTTTTCTTTAAAATGAATACAAAGTTTCTCAAGTTTGGCACAGCTAGTGGATCAGTGGACCCAAAACAAATTCATGACAACCTTCCTCAAGCATAAAAATATTACTTTGCATATCATTCTGTCAGGCCCTTTTGGCACTTCCAGGAAAACTGTTATTTCCTGAAAAACAATAAAGGTCACCTCACACAATATTTTTTTAGTAAGTATGAAGGTGTAGCTGAAACATGCAACTATCCCACCCTTTTTGCACTTGTAGGCTAGTCAAATCCGCTTCAAAAAAAAATCTAATTAGTGTCCAATTGTATGACCTCATTAGATTGTAGTTACTTCAGCTTTTATGACTTTCAATTAGGAAATAATCAGTTAACTAAATGCAAGTGAGACAACTGGTGTTCCATATTTCCATGCTGCCACTTTATCCTCAGTGTAAGGTTACTGCAGTAAAATCTCCTCTCAGTATGCACACTCTGAAATGGGTCCACTGATGGAGATCACAGCGCTGGACTGGGACCTTATTGGGTGCAAAATATAAAAGGAACAGGGTGCTCCAATTCTGTCCTTGCTCACAGCTGGCCTCTTCTCTCATAGCAGAAAAATGTGTATTTATATCTGCAGCTTACGTAACTTTCAGGACTGCTGTCTGGAGGATGGTAGTTAGCTACAAGACACTCTTGGATGCTAAAGGGACGTTCACACCAAGCACAATGAAGACAATGATAACCAGGCGCCGACTGGCCATAGGGAAGGCTGGGACATTTTCCGGTGGCCTGGCCAATCAGGAGCTAAAGTGGGCTGAGCATCAGCATAGAGAAATGATACTCTGATTGATCTCTGTTCTGCTGTCACTGGGTCATAGTGACTTTATGCAGTTGCATAATTACAGGGGCTGCCATATTGTTGTGACAGCTCCTGCAGCACTGTGATAACAGGATAAACAACCATTTGTTACTCATTGTAATCATATACAGTGGTGTGAAAAAGTGTTTGCCCCCATCCTGATTTCTCATTTTTTTGTATGTTTGTCACATTTAAATGTCTTAGATCATCAAGCAAATTTAAATATTAGACAAAAATAACACAAGTAAACACAAAATGCAGTTTTTAAGTGAAGGTGTTTATCATTAAGGGGAAAAAAATCCAAACCTACATGGCCCTGTGTGAAAAAGTGATTGCCCCCTAAACCTAACTGGTTGGGCCACCCTTAGCAGCAACAACTGCAATCAAGCGTTTGCGATAACTGGCAATGAGTCTTTACAGCTCTGTGGAGGAATTTTGGCCCACTCATCTTTGCAGAATTGTTGTAATTCAGCCACATTGGAGAGTTTTCAAGCATGAACTGCCTTTTTAAGGTCATGCCACAGCATCTCAATCGGATTCAGGTCAGGACTTTGACTAGGCCACAACAAAGTCTTCATTTTGTTTTTCTTAAGCCATTAAGGGATGGACTTGCTGGTGTGTTTTGGGTCATTGTCCTGCTGCAGAATCCAAGTGCGCTTCAGCTTGAGATGACAAACAGATGGCCGGACATTCTCCTTCAGGATTTTTTGGTGGACAGCAGAATTCATGGTTCCATTTGCCATAGCAAGTCTTCCAGTCCCCAAAGCAGCAAAACAGCCCGAGACCATTAGGACCATTAGGTGTAAAAGGTGACTTCTACACCTAATGTAATGGGACACACACTCACCTTCCAAAAAGTTTAACTTTTGACTCGTCAGTCCAGAGAGTATTTTCCCAAAAATCTTGGGGATCATCAAGATGTTTTCTGGCAAAACTGAGACGAGCCTTTATGCTCTTTTTGCTCAGCTGTGGTTTTCATCTTGGAACTCTGCCATGCAGGCCATTTTTGCCCAGTCTCTTTCTTATAGTGGAATCATGAACACTGACCTTAACTGAGACAAGTGAGGCCTGCCGTTCTTTGGATGTTGTTGTGGGGTCTTTTGTGACCTCTTGGATGAGTCGTCGCTGCGCTCTTGGGGTAATTTTGGTCGGCCGACCACTCCAGGGAAGGTTCACCACTGTTCCATGTTTTCGCCGTTTGTGGATAATGGCTCTCACTGTGGTTTGCTGGAGTCCCAAAGCTTTAGAAATGGCTTTATAACCTTTTCCAGACTGATAGATCTCAGTTACTTTGTTTCTCATTTCTTCCTGAATTTCTTTGGATCACAGCATGATGTCTAGCTTTTGAGGATCTTTTGGTCTACTTCACTTTGTCAGGCAGGTCCTATTTAAGTGATTTCTTGATTGAAAACATGTGTGGCAGTAATCAGGCCTGGGTGTGGCTAAAGATATTGAACTCAGCTTTCCAAAGCTGTGATAAACAACAGTTAATTAGGGGAGGGGGTGGGCAATCACTTTTTCACACAGGGCCATGTAGGTTTGGATTTTTTTAACCCTTAATAATAAACACCTTCATTTCAAAACTGCATTTTGTGTTTACTTGTGTTATCTTTGTCTGCGTCGTCAACCTGGCCCTCCACTCCATCCTGCAGCATCTGGACTCCCCGGGAACCTACGCCAGGATCCTGTTTGTGGACTTCAGCTCCGCATTCAACACCATCTGCCCCGATCTGCTCCGGGACAAGCTGTCCCTGCTCAACGTGCCTGACTCCCTCTGCAGGTGGATCACCGACTTCCTGACGGACCGGAGGCAGCATGTGCGGCTGGGAAAGACTGTCTCAGACTCTGCTAGCATCAGCACCGGATCACCCCAGGGCTGTGTACTTTCCCCCCTACTCTTCTCCCTTTACACCAACTCCTGCACCTCCAGCCACCAGTCTGTCAAGTTGATCAAGTTTGCGGACGACACCACCCTCATCGGGCTCATCTCCAACGGCGACGAGTCCGCCTACAGGAGTGAGGTGGCCCAGCTGGTGTCCTGGTGCAACAACAACAACCTGCAGCTGAACGCTCTGAAGACAGTGGAGATGATTGTGGACTTCAGGAAAGTCACAACCCCTCTGCCCCCCCTCACCCTCACAGGCTCTCCCATCACCACTGCTGATTCCTTCCGCTTCCTAGGCACCACCATCACCAGGGACCTCAAGTGGGAGCCGACCATCAGCTCCCTCATCAAAAAGGCCCAGCAGAGGATGTTCTTCCTGTGGCAGCTGAGGAAGCTCAAGCTACCCACCAAGATGTTAGTGCAGTTCTACACAGCCATCATCGAGTCCATCCTCACCACCTCCATAACCGTGTGGTACGCAGGAGCCACTGCCAGGGACAGACTAAGGCTGCAGCGCGTCGTGCGCACTGCTGAGAAGGTGATCGGCTGCAAGCTCCCATCTCTCCAGGATATGTACATCTCCAGGACCCGGAGGCGTGCTGGCCGGATCATAGCCGATCCCTCACACCCTGGTCACGTACTGTTTGCCCCTCTCCCCTCAGGTAGAAGACTTCGGTCCATCCAGACTAAAACCTCCCATCACATGAACAGCTTCTTCCCCTCTGCCATCAGACTGCTGAACACTAAGTGACTTATTGACTCTCGTGCACTATGTACAGCAGCTCAACCAGACTCATGTCAATCATCACTGTTTTCTTCCTGCATTACCGACTGCACTATATGGTTCTCCACATTATCTGCTGCTTGCTAATATATTTAAACTGCTGACTAGTATTACTCACTCATATTCTACACTTTATTGCATGTATAGTTTATTTCTTTTATTTTATCATGTTTAATGTTGCAGCATTGCACCGAGACAAATTCCTAGTTTGTGTACTACATGAACAATGGCAATAAATCTGATTCTGATTCTGATTCTGATTCTGATATTTATATTAGTTTGATGATCTGAAACATCAACAAGTGTGACAAACATACAAAAAAAACGAAAAATCAGGAAGGGGGCAAACACTTTTTCACACCACTGTACGTATTGAACACATGAAGAAAAAGAGGTGCAAAAAGGCATAGAAAGCCAAGAAACCAGCTGAAATCCATTAGAATTTAGGAAGCCATCCCATCCCCCATCTGTGCAAATTAATTTCAGCTGGTTAAGTCCTGACAACTTTTTAAAAGGTGAATATCAGATTGTCACACCACAAAGAACTCATGATGGGTAGAAGCAAAGAGCTCTCTCTAGCCCTTCACAACCTTATTGTTGCAAAACATAATGATGGCATTGGTTACAGGTTACATTTCTAAACTGCTGAATGTTCCAGTGAGCACTGTTGAAGCCATCATTCGGAAGTGGAAATAACATCATTTTACCATAAACTGGTCACAGCGAGGAGCTCCTTGCAAGATTTCTGACAGAAGAGTAAAAAAAAATTTCAGAAGAGTTTTCCAACAGCCAAAACCTACTCGTGGAAAGCTCCAGAAAGACCTTGAATTAGCAGGTACTGCTGTTTCAAAGAAAACAATAAGTAATGCACTCAACCGACATGGGCTCTATGCTCACTCACCTCACAAGACCCCATTGCTGAAGTAAAAGCATGTTGAAGCTCAGTTTGCTGCACAGCATTTGGGCAAGCCAGTAAAATACTGGGAGAATATAGTCTAGTCAGATGAGACCAAAATTGAACTTTTTGGATGCCACAACACACAACATGTTTGGAGGAGAAATGGCACTGCACATCCCATCATGGTGTGGGGGTGTTTTTCAGCACATGGTACAGGCAGACTTCATATAATTGAAGGAAAGATGAATGGACAAATGTACAGAGACATCCTTGATAAGAACCTGTTACCATCTGCCAAGATGCTGAAGATGAAACGAGGGTGGACATTTTAGCAAGACAATGATGCCAAACACACAGCCAAGGAAACACTCAACTGGCTCCAGAGAAGGAAAATAAAGCTGCGAGAATGACCCAGTGAGTCACCTGACCTGGATCCAATTGAAAATCTATGGAACTAACTGAAGATCAGAGTTCATAGAAGACACCCACAGAACCTTCAAGATGTGACAATTTGTGTGGAAGAATGGGCTAAAATCACTCCTGAGCAATGCCTGCACCTAGTTTCTCCATACAGGAGGTGTCTGGAAGCTGTTATTACCAACAAAGGCTTTTCTACTAAATATTAAATGAATTTCACCAAGCATGCTCAATACTTATTCCCTGTGTGATTCCACTTTATTAAATATAACTTGTTTTGTGAACACAGTTACCTTGATTTTTTTTGTATGTACGCATTACTTGGGTTGTTACTGATATTTCAGGTCAATGGCTCCATCAGAAATATGTTTAATGAGAAAACTGTTGACGTATTCAATACTTAAAGTTTCCCCACTGTAAGTGGTACTCAAGTGGTGCACAGCTTAGTGGAGGCTCAACCAGGAAGGTTCATCATCATCTACAATGCATGGAGTGGAAATGGATGACTGTGAGGAAGACACTGAGGAGGACAGCAATGAAGTTTGCAGTTATTAGAACCTTGCTGCCCATCTGGGACAATGTGGATAAGTACATATGGAGTGAGTACCACTTATGTGCAGCCCTATATGTGTGACACACACACACACACACACAGACACACACACACACACACACACACACACACGCATGCACGCACGCACGCGCGCGCGCGCACACACACACACACAGAGTATATACCATATGTGTCAAAACGCGCCCTTTCACGGGCAGACTGACAACACCAGACGCAGGCTGTAGGTTTGCACAATTTAATAAAAGAATGCAAAATACGAAAATATACAAAACACAAAAACTAACAAGACAGGCAGGATACAAAAGGAATGAACAGCCTGAAGGCTGAGGCATACAGTAAATAACACTGGTGAGACTTGCGGGGAGACGGGGAATACCTTGAATTCCAAAAGACACGAGACAGGGACTCCGTCTACTCACGAGAGGAATAATAATGATCCGGGAAAGAGAAACTGAGCTACATTGCTTAAATAAGCAGACAAGAATAACTGAATATCAGGATCAGGTGTGGATGACATGAGTGAGGATAATTAAACAGGTAACAGCTTTGACAGCCCACGAACAGAGTTGACACTCAGAAGTACACAGATAGCTGTCAAAGGAGAAGCACAGCGAAAAGGTAACTGACAATAATTCTACAACAGAAACGGACCAAAATACATAGTGAGCAAATAATAACTGCCAAGACAAAAACCAGGAAAGAATACAAAACCCAAAAAGTACTCATAACACAATACTAACGACCACTGAGGATACAAAGGGAACATTGAAGATAAGGACAAATATAAACAGGAAAAATAAATACAAGACAGTACAGAAATAAGTAATATCCAAACTAAGATAAAATAGCAAGAAACTAGGGCGGAAACAAAGGACAAACTCAGAACTCAAATACACCGAAATCCTAAATACAAAATAAACAAAGATGCAGAGATACAGAAAGTGACTTAACAGGCTTGAACGCTGGGCACAGCTCCCCACCCGTGCTCAGTATCGTGACGATATGTATGTATGTACTTAACTTTTTTCCCTCATAAATGTCTAATTTTCTCACCAATTAGTGAGGTTTTTGTTGTAAACGATAGATAGATAGATAGATAGATAGATAGATAGATAGATAGATAGATAGATAGATAGATAGATGTACTTTATTGATCCCAAACTGGGAAATTACAGTGTAACAGCAGTATGACAGTAAATATTGGAAATGTCTGTGCATGTCACTGGTTGTAAATGTAGCCCTGTCTATAATTATTTATAGACACAACAGTGTTTATTGTGTAAATATAATCTTTGTAAATTGTTTAATTTATTTAATTTAAAATGTGAAACTGAAAATGGTTGTTTTATTTCTTTTTTTTTGAAGATGTTACTGTATTTTGCAATAATTTGCTAATGAGTTCTGAGTGATATATCTGCACAAAAAGCTGTTAATAATTTATTTACTATGTAACCTGCTGTTTTGATTGACAAGTGCTTTGGAATGTAAGTTTTGGGGAACCAATCAGTTTTTGTCCAGAAGGCAGATGGGCGGAGCAATTAATGGTTACAAGTTTTCGCCTTAAAAGGCTGGAGTCTCAGGGAGACGCAAGTGACCATCGCAAAAAGACTGTCCAACAATACATCCGTGTTTACAGCAGAGATGGTGGCAATAATTATTGCTTTGTAGTGGGTGGAGGAGGTCAGACCGAACTGGGTGGTGGTGTGCATGGATTCACTTGCAGCGTTAAAAACCATACAGACACTAAAATCTACAAGGGAAGACTTGGTGACTGAGCTATATCACAGTTTATTTAGGGTACACAGGGGTGGTGGAGAAGTTCAGTTTTGTTGGGTTCCTGCACATGAAGGGTTGAAAGGGAATGACTGTGCAGACAAATTAGCAAAAGGTGCTCTTGGAAAAGAGATAACTATACCATCGTCTCTGGGAAAAGGTGAAGGGAAAGCAGTAATCAAGAAAAAAGGAACTGAGCTATGACAAAAAAGATGGGATGAAGATCATAAAGGTAGATCGTATTACAAAATACAAAAATCTATTGCAATAAAGAATTACATAACAACCAAAAGGAGGGAAGACATCATTATGGCAAGACAGGATCATACAGGTTTAAACAGCACTTTATTCACCATGGGGAAAAGCGAAAGTGACAAATGTAGAGAATGTGGAATAAAAGAAAATGTCGGGCACATATTACATTGTCACAAATATGGAAATGAAAGACAGATAATGGAAAATGAAGTTTGAAAGGCCGGTAGGGAATGGGATTTAACTGGGATTCTGGGAACAGATGGAGACAGAGAGGCACTAAGAATCACGAGAAGGGCTCTTTTCTCTTTTTTAAATAACACAGGATTAAGTCATAGAATTTAGGGGTCGGGCTCAGATGACATAATGCTACACACGCTTGTACAGTAGGTGGCGGTATGCACCTTTCAGTTGTTTACTATCCGCCAGTAACGAAGAGAAGAAGAAGAAGAAGAAGAAGAGATGCAGCAGTTCGTCACAGAAGGCTGAAAAATGATTTTATCTTTCTGTGTTATCGGGATAATGCAGAGTTACAACCTGATTAGAAAGGCTTGATTGCTGACAGCCAGGTAAATTCTTTTATTTGCTAATGAGTAATTAATTTCATTTTATAACAAAATGTAAATAGGAAATATTACACTTGTCGTTTTATTTTTTTTCTGGTCAGTTTGTAATGTTAGCAGACTGTGTTAACATTGAAATGTTTAAAGTGAGCCTAGTTCAAATAGAAATGAATGTCATAAATTGCCCTTCGGGGCAGGGAATAAGGCTCCACGTGCAGGCCGTGAGTTTGCAGATTTATTGGAAAAAAGAAAAAACACTGAGTTGCAAAAAACTCATGACAGGGAGAAATACCGGTCAGCAAAATAGCTAAAGCTAAGGCGAGTGATGTCACCGGCTAGACCTGGAGCCAGAAGCTAACTAAGGCGAGTGAAATCACCGGCTAAACCTGATGGACTAGTCGTGGGACATGTGCTAGAGAAAAAACAGAATGGAAAGAAACACTTTGGGCTCGTGGAAAAAGCTGCCAGTTGCAAGTAGGATGCTGCACTGGACAAAAGTGCGCAGCCCCTTAAATAGTGATCAGAACTCATTAACATAATAAACCACAGGTGTGGGTATCTGAACAGGCAGGGGAAAGTGAGGATACATAATTGGGATCAGCTGTGGCAGTGAGAGGGAGGCAAACCCAAACTGACAGCTGACAGTTCACGCCCACACAAAGCTTCATGCCCTTGACAGCTGTCAACAGTAAAGGACCATACTAAGAATATAAAGAATAAGACAACATGCCAAAGTAAAATTATAAGTAAGTACAGAACATTAAAGTGCTGATTACACATTTTTGACTTCCTCTAATTTTTCAACACATAATACAATATGACAAAATAGGTTGGTCTGTGCAGTTTTAAGTCAAACAGGCTTTTTTTCACGTGAATATCCAATGTTTTCATGAGCGCCACGCCACCAATTATGTCAGTGGCTGGAAAACCCCGCTGCCATGTAGTCACATCATCGGGAGAACACAGTGCGTGACTGCTCATTGTACACACAGGATGGAAGTGGTTGAAAACATCGACGATGGTTCCAGCACATGTAGTCTGGAATTGGTTTGTGTTGTCCAATCTTCAGGTGATTATAGTTCCAAAGAATTGGATGACAATGAAGAATCTGGAGGCATCAGACCGTATAGGTTTGAGCTGTGCCAAGCAGGCATCGTGCCAAGCGAGTCACACTCAGAGAGTGACGGTGGAGAAGCACACATGTCAGCCGCAGCAACAGCGACAAACACATGGCAGGGGAACACTGAATGTTATTCTTTTATTACAGATATTGCAACAAATTATTTGTTCCTAAATATAATTTATTTAAACGCGATTTTTCAATAAAATCATAGCAGTGTATTCTCTGTGGCTCAGGCATCGGGTTTATTATGTATTATATTTTGAGTTCTTGTTGTTTTTGTTTTGTACATGTGCTTTATATGCGTTTTGAGCCACTTTCAGGTGGGCACTGTCCAAGATTCGCCAGTCCGAACACACGCGACCTCGCTCTTTGACAGTCAGCTGTTCATGGTTTGTGTGCATCATCTGCCATGTTGTCAACCAGCCAATATTGCCAACACTATCACGACGTGTTAGCCACTCCACACAGCCGTGGTTCTGTTGCACCCCTTGAAGCGATGTCGGCCCTGGGGCGCAACCATGGTTAACACGTCTCCTCTCCATGTTTGCTGGCGATGTCAGCCCCAAACGCCAACTGTAAGTGTTTCTGTTTATTTTTGTAAGTCTTCACCTTTTTGGGAACTGTTGTCATCATTCTTATGCTCAATACATGTGCTGTGGTGAATTCTGCACGTAAATCCATTCATCTTGACGCTCTTTGCGCTCTTACGCAGGGCACGGACAGGGAGGATGAAATAACAAGAATTTACGTGCAGGGTTCACCACACCACATTTAATACAGAAAGACAGACAATTCCCTAAAAGGTGAAGACGTACAAAAAACACAAACACACTTACTGATGGCGTTCGGGGGCCGGCACACGGCCAGAGGATGAATGAGAGGAGACGTGTTAACTACAGGTGCGCCCCAGAGCCCACATCGCTTCAAGGACGCACAAGAACCACAGCGAACATAGAGTGACTAACACATCATGAGAGTGTTGAAAATACTGGCAGACAAACAGCACAGATGACTGGCAAACGGCCGCGAAGTACAGAGATCAGAGAAAGATCAGAGATCAGTGAAGATCAGAGAAAGTAGGTCAAAGCTGTGTGTAAATCCATTAATCCTTCCCCTCCTCGTGCGCTCCTCCTGCATAAAAGCGCACGAGGAGCGCATGAGGAGGCTTATGACAGTTGGAGCTGAAGTGTGTGATGTGGTCTTTCACGCCTGCTGTTTATCTAAGCCTGCGACACAACGCGAAGGCACAGCCATAAAATTAAAACAAGAAACCAGAGAAACAGAGCTACAAAGCTGCTGTCATTCCAGTCAACAACACCGGTGTCTGTTCTCCCGCTTACGTCATGGGGGTGCCGCCCTTAATTCGGTGGACGGCACCACAGTCCAGTCAAACGGCTAGTTTGATGATAACTAGTTTATGCAGACGCTGTTGTAAATATTATATTGATCATCGACAATGACTTTTGGGTTTACACAACATCCTAAAAAATGTCAAAATTGTGTGATCAGCCCTTTAATGCATAAACCCAAGAAGGCATAAGTACAGCAGATAAGAAAATAAGCAGAAAAAACCACGAGACCGAGTCTGGGGAGATCTCCAGCACTCGGCTCATGACAATGAACTCTAGCTATCATTCAGTAAGTTATTAGCTGACTGGAGAGGCAAATGGTTGTTTTGGGGTTTTTTTTCAGAAAGGAAGGGAGATAAAAGAGCCCAATCTGGACCCCGACCAGACCGTTTTTTCAAAAAAACGGACTTGACCGCTTGTCTCGGGCCCCTAGATCCCCATCTCCTTTTCCCAGCAACAGCTCTGTCATCACCCACTGCTCTTCTCCACACCAACGGCTGAGTCCAGCGGTTTGACTCTACAAACGACGGGCTCCTTCCCCATCAACGGTTGTACTCCACTAACGGTCATTCTCAACATCAACGTTTTTCCCAGCCAACGGCTCTCCTCAGCTAACAATCCAGCTGATGCTTTTTCCCCGCCGATCCTTCTGTTTCTGACCTTCAATAAAATTGAGTAGCTACTCCAACATTTCTGTTTGAAGACTATCAGGCCTGCAATGGTGGGAGGGATTTTTTTTTAAGTTTATTTTAGTATTTTGAGACTTTTAGGAAAATAGGGCTGATGTGTGTGATTGATGTGTGTGAATGAGTGATTTCAATTTAAAACCTGTAAATATTTTTTTAAATGTTGAAATCTACACTAAATCAGCTCAGTTGACTTTAAATTGCTGTTCTTTGTCTGTTTTAAGTCATTTTAGTTTAAGTCTTTCCATATAATTTAGTTAAATTGTGTCTTACTGTAAATTACGTTTTTTCATCTTATTGGGAAAATACTGTATATACACCTTCAATGATTTATTTTTCAATAAGTGGAAGCACCAAAAATATCACTCTGTAGCCACACATGTGACTTACTTAATGCCTTACATTATGCCTCACATCTTAGATAAGAACAAAGTGCAGAGTTTCCTTGGAGATAACAGGAAGCTGTGAAAGTGTAATCCTTGGTATGCAAGAGACTGCTTGGGGGGATCCTTTGTGTGCCGAGAGACTGCTTGGAGGATCCTTTGTGGGCCAAAGATTGTGAGGGGGATGATAAGGGATTAAAGAGGAAATGCATTGTTACTTTTGATTTGAATGCAATGTGACTTGTGAGCTGTGGGAGACCTGGGTATATAAGGGACGAGTTTTTTCTGAGATGTCCTCTTTCTACTTTGCTCATGTTGGAGACGTGTAATAAACTGCCTTGAAACAAACCTGCCTCGTCAATTACACACTCCACAGCCACACATGTGACTTATTTAATGCCTTACATTATGCCTCACATCTTAGATAAGAACAAAGTGCAGAGTTTCCTTGGAGATAACAGGAAGCTGTGAAAGTGTAATCCTTGGTATGCAAGAGACTGCTTGGGGGGATCCTTTGTGTGCCAAGAGACTGCTTGGAGGATCCTTTGTGGGCCAAAGACTGTGAGGGGGATGCTAAGGGATTAAAGAGGAAATGCACTGTTACTTTTGATTTGAATGCAATGTGACTTGTGAGCTGTGGGAGACCTGGGTATATAAGGGACGAGTTTTTTCTGAGATGTCCTCTTTCTACTTTGCTCATGTTGGAGACATGTAATAAACTGCCTTGAGACAAACCTGCCTCGTCAATTACACACTCCACAACTCGATAAATTCAAGAAATCTTCTTCTTCTTTTAGATTTGATTGGTGGTTGGCAACCAGGTACAGGTGCATTACTGCCACGTACTTCACTCTATTTCCATTTCATGAAACTGCTTGCAAAGTATTTGAGTATTGCTAGCTTTTGCTGATGACTTCACTCTATGTCATCACTCTATATTGTATAAGGAGTTCTGAACAACTTATGTGTGAAAAATTATCCGTCCTTGGACTGTATCCGAGGCGTGGCTGAGATATCATCCCCGTAGAAAGCAGGTAATTCAAGAAATCTGTGTGTGTGTGTGTGTGTCTGTCTGTCTGTCTGTCTGTCTGTCTGTCTGTCTATCTGTCTTTCCACGATCATAGAACATCATAGGACGGTCTATGATGTGCCTGTGATGTCCCTATGATGTCTGCATCATAGGACAGCTTATGATGCTCCTATGACGTCCCTATGCCTTGATGTCTTTATGATGTCATATAGACCATCAGGACTCGCGATGCTGTCATATAGACAAAAGGACGATGCCTTTATGATGTCATATACGTATCAGGACTCGCGATGCCATCATATAGACAAAAGGACGAATAGGACACCACTTTAAAGCACACCCATTCGAAGCAGTAAATCTGGAAATCTTACAAAATATCACTCTAAATTCAAGAAATCTCTTGTCAGTTTTGGTGGATTTCGGGAAATCTTACTCATGACCCAATTAACAATAGGACACACTACTTTAAACCACACCCATTTGAAGCAGCACATCATGTCTGTGTGTCACGATCACAGCACATCATAGGCCGTCCTATGATGTCATAGGACGGCCTATGAGGTGCCTATGATGTCTGTAACATAGGGCAGCCGATGATGCTCCTATGATGTCCCTATGCCTTGATGTCTTTATGATGTTATATAGACCATCAGGACTCGTGATGCCATCATATAGACAAAAGGATGATGCCTTTATGATGTCATATAGACCATCAGGACTCACGATGCTGTCCTCACTCTATAAATTTAAGAAATGCGTGTGTGTCTGTCACAATCATAGGACATCAGAGGACGGCCTATGATGTTGGCCTGACGTCCGATGATGATCCTATGATCTCAGGCTACATAGGACTCGCAATGCCGTTATATAAACGAAGCTGTCATATAGACAATAGAACTGACTACCTATGATGTAGTGTCCTATGATGCCTGCCTTGATGTCTTTATGATGTCATATAGACCATCACTCACGATGCCTGCCTATCTATGATGCCTGCCACAGGAGGAGACCCTTCACCAGCATAGGGTACGACAGACAAGGGATGCACAGACAGACAGGAAATGTGTGGCAGAGCGCCATGCTTGTGCTGAGTCGCTTGAAGTCCCAAATGCCCGCAAAGCGAGCAACGCTGCATGCCAGGCAAGACACACACAAGGTGAGACCCAGGAGATGCAGAATAGTCAGCTGGCCACCAACGCTGCACGCCAGGCAAGGCACAGAGAAGCTGAGACCAAAGAGGACACACTACTTTAAACCACACCCATTTGAAGCAGTAAATCTGGAAATCTCACTCAGTAAGGCAGAAGGCACTCTATAAATTCAAAAAATCTCTGTCAGTGTGTCAATCTGTCACCTGATTAAGAACAGGACACCCTACTTTAAACCACACCCATTTGAAGCAGTACCCATGAAGAATGCCAGTCTACACTACAAATGTGTAAAATGCCAAGCAAAGCACTGATTTTCTCCGAGTGCTCCAGTTTCTGGGTTTCGACGGGCATGCACGGGTCTTCCTGAACAGGGTCAAAAGCCACTTTTTGCTCAGATCTATTTGCATGATCCTGTCCATCCTGAACAGGGTCAAAAGCCACTTTTTGCTCACATCTATCTGCATGATCCTGTTCATGAACTGGAATTACAACGCACCTATCCCTCAACCAGTCGTCTGAACGAAGAAGAACAAGAACAAGAAAACCCACCAGATGGAGAGCAATAGAGTGAGGAGAACTGCTGCATGTCAGAAAAGATGCTGTGAAGATGAAACACCTCAGGTTCGAGCAGTACACCGCAGGCAAGACTCAACACAGCTGTCTCAGACAGGAGGAGACCCTTCAGCAACGGACATGCAGAAATACTTGCTTATACTTGGTTTCTACAGGCATGGACGG
This sequence comes from Pholidichthys leucotaenia, assembly GCA_020510985.1. Classification (NCBI taxonomy): domain Eukaryota; kingdom Metazoa; phylum Chordata; class Actinopteri; order Cichliformes; family Pholidichthyidae; genus Pholidichthys; species Pholidichthys leucotaenia. The sequence continues at coordinate 209,117,257 of CM035839.1, forward strand.
GTATATACTAGTTAGTCTAAATTTAAAGAACCCAGGGCCCCACCCACAGTACTTCAACTTTAATACAGGTTTATTACCTTTTAATTAAATAGCTACATGGGTTGGGTGCTACAAATCCAAATTTGTATATCACTGAAACTGTAAAAGCTGTTGGTAAAGTGAGGGTTCAAGGAAAAATTTTTGACACTAAACACCAGTCATTAAAAGTGTTAAGCGAGTGTCGTGAAGTGATAAACCCCTCAAAAACCCCACCAGAGATAATACCTATTATGGGTGGAAGTCCATGGATAACAGTGGTGTCAGAGCCTGATTCTAATGATTCCTGTAATTTCTCAGAGAAATTCCTCAAATTTCTCCAGGAAGAGGGAAAAACACAAGATGATGTTCAGAGATTGTACACACCCAATGTACATGATAACTATAGCCCTGAGTCTATCATTCTTACAGTTGGGGAGGTGTTATGTAAAAATTCAAAACAGCCAGAAAGTCATGCTTATAGGCATCTGAGGACATTTTCAGGAGTATACCCCACTCCACTAGGAGAAGAAAATCTTGTCAACTGGATTGAGCAGGCAAAAATCATGTCAGAAGAATGTAATTTTTCAGACTGAGAGAAGAGAAGAAGAATAGTAGAAAGTTTGAAAGGCCCTGCTCTCAAAATTATTCAGGCTGTACATATGGCAAATCCAGATGCTTGTCATTTAGAATACATTGAGGCTATAGAAAGCACATTTGGAAGCTCAGAGTCTGGTGAAGACCTGTATTTGTCATTCAAGTTACTTAGACAGCAACCTGGTGAAAAATTGTCAAGAGTTTTTGAGCGGAATAGAGAGGTCCCTTAGTAAAGTAGTGCAGAGAGGTGGTCTTCCTGCAAGGGCAGCAAACCAAGTAAGGGTCGAGCATCTTCTCAAAGGAGCTACAGAATCAGACCTAATGCTACCCCACTTGAAATTAAGAGAAAGGAAATCTGATCCCCCTACTTTTCTTCTGTTACTAAAGGAGAACCGAGAATTAGAAGAACTTGAAGCAGCTAGACACAAGTTAAGTACACATATTCCCCGCCACCGTGTGCGCACAGTCCAAGCACACACTGAGAGAGAAATAGTCAAAATCCAGCAAAATGATTTCAAAGTGGGAGAAGAGAACGACACAAATATGCAGCTTCAGCCAGCAGTCAATATTCATTTCTTCACTTGGTCCAAGGCTTGAAGGAAACAGAAAAGTGAGTCAATTAATGAAATACAATCACTCAAAAAGCAAGTGAAAGCTTTACAAGAGCAAATTAGTGTTATGACTGTGCATCCATTGCATCTTTCACAAGAGCTCTCCAACCAGTTTCCTAAACCCAAAGCCACTGTAAGTCACAAAAATGCTTCATTTAAAGATCAGGCAAGCAAAGATGCAGATGAATACTTCTGCTACAGATGTGGAGAAAGTGGTCATATTGCACCAAGGTGCACAGCCCCAGAGAACGCTCAGAAAGTTATAAAAAAAAAACCCAACTGATTTGCCAAGTACGAGGAGCCTCTGAAGGAACAAAAGAAAGTCCTAAAGACACTTCAGAAAAAGAACTTATTGGTAGAATCAACAAAATACAAACCTCTAAGATTAACACAGGCATACCTGAAGGCTTAGTGGGTCCTTCATCATTTTTTTACCATCAAAGTCAATGAAATGCCATGTGAAGCTCTTATAGATTCAGGGTCAAATGTGACTATAATCTTTGAAGACTGGTACAAAACGCACTTGCCCCATGTTCCCATTCAACCTATTGCATCTCTAGTAATTTGGGGATTAGCAGAAAGTTCATATCCCTACTGAGGCTATATTATAGTGGAGATGGAATTCGAAGAAGCAGGAGTTAAAGGACCCATTAATGTTATAGCTCTCATTCGCCCACAGCCACAACATTGCCGCCAAGTACTTGTTTTTGTGGGAACAAATGCTTTTTTGTTCTACAGATTATGGGACCTTTCAAATGAAAATAGTAACCAAGCTAAACTGTGCTCCATGAGAATACAGGCTGTGTATGACCAAATCCAAGCCAAAATTCAGTCAGAACGAGTGGATGAAATTATTGGACATGTCAAGTGGCAAGGTCCTGGTAACCTTTCAATGGCCCCAGATGAGAGGTGTTATGTCACCTGTAAAGTAGAACCACAAATGCCTTTGCCCAAAGAAATTGTTCTTGTAGATAAACCTGCAATGCAGTCACTTCCTGCTGGTTTACTACTGCAGACCAGTGTACTCCCCAGCAATGAAATAGATGCTGATAATTTCATAGTGCTACTATAGAATGAGTTCCAAAAATCTGCCTCTACACCAGCTGGCACCATAATTGCAGAAATGTATGCTGTTGAAGCAGTTACTCTCCCACAGCCAAACAGCCGTCCCTCCAAGAGCTTAGCTCCGGAGCTATTTGATTTTGAGGACTCCCCAGTATATGAACACTGGAAGAACAGATTATGTCAAAAGTTAGCTGAAAAGAAAAAGGGGTTCTCCTTACATGAGTGGGATGTAGGGTTAGCAGAAGGTGTGCAACATCACATAAAGCTAAATGACCCAAAATCATTCAGACAGAAATCCCACAGATTGGCACCTGCTGACATAGACAATGTGCGAAAACACATTCAACATCTGCTTAAGGCTGGATTTGTGAAGAGGTCTCACAGTCCATATGCACGTCCTATTGTAGTTGTTCGTAAAAAGGATGGCAGCATCAGGATGTGTGTTGATGATCTAACACTTAACAGTCGTACCATTCCAGACCAGTATACCATGCCGCGCATTGAGGATGCCCTTGAGTGTCTGTCAGGCAGTAAGTGGTTTTCAGTGCTTGATCTTCAAAGTGGTTATTACCAAATAGCCATGGCTGAGGAAGATAAAGAAAAAACAGCACTTATCTGCCCCCTTGGTTTTTTACCAATTTGAAAGAATGCCGCAAGGTATTACTGGAGCACCAGCAACTTTTGAACGGCTTATGGAGAAAGCTGTTGGAGGCATGCACCTTCTTCAAGTCATCATCTATCTAGATGACATTATTGTATTCGGAAGAAGTCTTGAAGAGCATGAACACCACCTACTGAAAGTTCTCGATAGAGTGAAAGAAGTGGGTGTCTAAGTGTCCATCAACAAGTGTCAATTCTGTCAGCCCAGAGTCAAGTACGTAGGTCACATTACGTCAGAGTCAGGAATTGCCACTGATCCAGAAAAAGTCAAAGTTGTGAAAATCTGGAAAGAGCCCACAGATCTAAAGTCACTGAAGCCATTCCTTGGATTTTGTGGATATTATAGGCGATTCATTGCTAGCTACTCCTCCATTGCGCATCCACTGCCAAAACTCACAAAAGGCTATCCCCCTGCTCAGCAGAAAAGGAGATTATAAAGTAGAGGTTCAGTCAAGAGCTACAAATGTGACGTGTATGGCGTGTGTGTATGTGTCATTTAATGTGTATAACTAAACTGAACATGTCATGATTTGCCCTTTGCAGGGCAAAGATGAGACACCAAATGCCAACAGTGAGTTTTGTTGTTTTTATTACAAAGCACAAAATAAAGAGCCTCGAGGGGCAAAACACATAAACTATGACACTCAACCACGAAGGGTCAAAATACCTAAACAAATACAGAGTCAAAGACACTTACACTTAAAACAGATAGGGCGGAACCTGATGCTGAGACTGGAGCTGGATGTGGGCACTCCAGCCTGAATCGGTGTGAGATCACAGCGAAGAATGAATCTCCACTGTGATCTCAAATAGTGCAAAGTCTAATGACCAACAGGTAAGGAGAAAAACGTAATCACAGAATAGCGATCAGCTGTGGCAGCCCACGAGCCGGTTTGACAGCCGGAAGTCTGGCCACATTAAAAGCACCAGAAAATAATATTACAAATAATACTGGCCAGGACTAGAAATACAAAGAAAAGGGAAAATACTGAGTGACTCGAGCACGGATCAGCTTTGCGTTCAGATCACCACAGTGCCCCCCGTTTAAGAGACGCATTCCAGGCATCCCACTGTGACATCCAGGAAAAAGGGGACCCCCCCCCCCCCCCCGCCAACCAGAAAAACTTTTAGCTCAACCACAGGAGGAGCGGAGGGGGAATACAGGCCAGGAGGGCATGACACAAAAAATGGAGAATACTCAGAAAAGCTAAACAGCAAAATACTCAAAAAAAAAAAACTTCAAGAAATGCATCAATGAGTACAAATTGCCAAAATAACACAATTACTTGATTAACAAAGGGAAATAGTTGACTTCACCACTTCAAGGTCAAAAGAGACGGAACTAAACACTCAGAATGAAGAACAAAGAAAAAAATTTCACGAAGAACTCAAGAATATAATCCAAATACATTTTCTTTTCTTCTTCCCCTTCTTACAGAAATGCCAACAGCAATAATCAAAAAAGTCCAAACACAAAGATATGCGTAACCCAACACTATCAATACTGCTGGCTAACTACAATACTATGAATACAAAATGAGACCTCCCTCTCTTTTCTTTCTTCTCTCTTTTTTTTTTTTTTTTTTACAGAAATGCCAAAGAGCAAAGTAACCATAGACTGCAAATACAAAAATATAATCACAAGTAACCCTGCTACAAGGTAAACTAAAAAAAAAAAAATACCTTAAACTCAGAGGCATCTATACAAAAAATTTATCAAAGCAAGAAAAGCACAGTGAATGAATCAATACAAGGAACACCGGCATGTGAGACAGAAAGGCAGTTCTGGTGGCCTACCGGCATCCTGACTCCAAGTAACAGGAAAATGTTCAGGCGGCCAACCGAAATCCCAGCTCCGGTAATTAAGTCTCTCGGGTGGTCAGCCAGCGTCTTTAAGCCACCAGGACTGGAGGAGCAAACCCGGAGGCGGCTTTCCCACCGGGAGGCTCAATGGCAGGAAGCTGGGCCAGATGGAGGGGACCCCAACAGCGTCTGGTGGAGGAGAGAAGGGGAGGAGGGGGGGACCACAACGGTGTCAGGCAGTGGGGGATCAGCAGCTCCCACCATGGCCTCTGACAGGAGCCCTAAAGCCCCGGTGGTGGACCCCAGCAGGGACAACGCTGCACCCGCGGTGGACTCCGACTGAGCCAGCGCTGCACCTGGGATGACCTCACGACACCACCCCGGACCCATGGAAACGGTGGGTGGTGCTGGATCATCTCCGGTGACCCTGGAAGAAGGCTCCAAGACAGAGGAAAACACAGGGTCACGATCACCAGCAGCGGCGGAGCCCGGCGAGGTGAGCTTGGATGGAGCAACTGGCTGCACCCATCTCTCCTCCCCAAGAGACAGGCAAGAGTGCCCTAATACAGAAAATGGGAAGACAAAATAGAGCACTTGCCTGATCTCAAGCTCCAGCGCTGTCCAGGACTCTGACGATCCAGGCTCAATCAGGAGGTCGAGTTCAGGCTCCCACTCGGCTGCAGCGGCCTCCGCAGCTGGCATGATAGTCTTGGCAGTCCTGGATTCCCCTGGCGCAGTAACCCATGCCGATGGCTCACTTGGCGTGGCGGCAGGAGATTTGTTACTTGCCGGAGCTGGGAGGTGCTCCCTGGAGACCCGGAGACGCTTCTTTGTTGGCTCAGGTTCCAATTGACTGACAGCCCTCCTCCTCTGTCCGTGACGTGGCTGCGGGGCTGGAACCAAGTTCTCCAGGGCCGCAGGTTCCTCCTCCATCCGGTGGTCTAATCCTGGCACCAGCGGACACTCGAGGGGTGTAGGAGGAGACACAGAGGCAGCAAGTTCAATATTAATGGCTGCAGCAGGTGGTGGGGGCTCAGTGGACTGCATGACCTGAGCCCCACCCACAGGAATCAGACAAGGTACTTCATCAAATTGAGAGAATGAATGAAAAAGCACTTGCCTGTTTCCCTGAGGTTCGATGGTTCTTGCTGCGGTGGGCTTGATTCTTCCCTCTCCTGTAGACAAGGTGATGGCGGACCCCTCGGGGAGACACGGAGGAGCCGCCCCTCCAGGATCGGTGACGGGTTGGACCAGAGAGGGCACCACAGGTCTCGCAGCAGCTGGAGTAGACGCCATGGAGGAGGGAGGAGCAGCTGAGGCAGTCCGGGGTAGGGGAGCTGGTGGAACAGCTGAAAATGAAGACCCAGAGATTGAAGCTGCTGTCACACCTCTCTGCCGTGGTGAGGAAAAAACAGCTGGCTGGGAGACAGTCTTTCCGGTGGCCTGTAGCTGGACCCAAATGGGAACCCCGCAGAGAATTGACCCAGTCATTGTACTCCCTCCCCTTCGGAATAGCCGTGTCCCGGGGAGGAGATGAATTCTGTGCAGGGCGGCAACGTCGTCTTCTGGCTGGAGGCGAAGCTAAATTCAAATTGGGGAAACACCGCTGCTGCGCTGAAACTGAGGCCAGCAGCTCGGCGTACTCAGGATAATTATTTAATCCGGGATTTGCCTCCACCAGTCTAACAGCTGCCACCACGCTCTTCAGAATTTCACCGGGGTAGTAGGCAGAGCGAGCTTCAGCCACACGGCCCCTGATGAGTTCAGCTGCCCACTGCTCATCTTCCCTAGGAACCCCGGCTGCCTTCCTCATCCGCTGCGCTGGAAGACGGCTCTTTGGTGAAGCAGAAACAGGGGCTGGGAGCGCAGCAGGAACCTGATCCCAGGGCGAGGAGCGGGAGTGCCACACCGTCTGCTCCATCTTCGGCCTCCTGCTGGAACTCTTCACCAGCTCACGATATTTCTGCTGAAGCGCCGCACGTTCAGCCATCCTCTCCCTGCCCTCGGCGTGCTCAGCAGGGCGAGGATGACGCTTAACTAAATTCTGCAAAGCATACAGTACATGCATGCATACATACATGATATGATTTGGGGCATGTTGAAGTAGGGATCAAAACACTGTTCAGTGACACTTCAGCTTCACAAGAACAATGCTGTGCCGAGCAGATTGGCTCAAGCAAAACATCACTACTAAAAATTAGTCCACTGTGAAACTGTTGTCTGCCTCATTTTTCAAGATGCCCACATCTCGGACAATCTCTCGTGGACATTCAACACCAATGCTCTGCTGAGGAAGGCCGAACAGCGTCTCTTTTTTGGGGATTGCTGAAAAAATCTAGCCTTTCTCAGCGTGTCCTGCTCTTCCTACTACCGCTGTGCCACAGAGAACATCCTTACATTCTGCATCTGTGTGTGGTTCCACAGTTGCACTGCAGCTGAGCAGAGGGCACTGCAGCGTGTGGTGAGAAGAGCAGAGAGAATCATCGGATTGCGGCTCCCAAAACTGGAGGACATCGACCACACTCACTGTCTCAGGAAAGCGAGGTCTATCTGTAAAGACCCCGCACACCCATTCCATAGACACTTTGAATTGTTGCCCTCTGTTAAACGTTTTTGAGCATTCCAGGCTCATACAACAAGACTGAGGGACAGTTTTATTCCAAGTGCAATTCACATTTTAAACAGTCTTTAGGACCCTCTCGCTGTTGTATGTTGCATATTAACTCAGGTTAGACTAGAATTGTACTATGTAAAGTCAGTATTATTTTTTTAATCCCTTTTAATGCTATTTATTGTTGTCTTTTTTATCCTTCTTTCTTAAATTATCATGGAGAGATGCATCCAAATTTCATTATGCTTCTCTGTATAATGACAAAAAAAATCTATTCTATTACATTTGTACTACTGTGCCTCCAGTTGTAATAAGTCAGCTATCACACAAGTACTAACCAAGCCAGACCCTGATTAGCTTTCAAGATCAGATAAGATTAGGGGTGTTTAGGATGGTATGGTGGTAGTGGGAGACCAGAATCAGAAGACTCGGGACACCAGGGGCCTCATGTAGACTTCAGTGGATTTCCTACTGAAAGATGACGTACGTTTAAATAAAAAAAGTGGCATATGCACACAAAAAAATCCAGCTGTATGAAACAGTGCATATGTAGGAATCCAAGCACATTTCCTTTGTACATCCCAATCTACCTGGAATTGAGTGCACATGAGGGAATACCAGACTCCTCCCTTGACATGCCTCTATTTGAATGTGCAAATAGATGTAAATATTCCCTGCACGTGAGATTCTCCTCACGGCAGGATCAGAGATCATGTCTACATGTGGGAAGAGGAGGAACTTCACATTTATAATGACTTCAGTTGACATAAAAAATGTAATTCTATCCTTACTGTATTCTTGATTTAGAAAGCTAAAAATATACTGAAGCATTCTGGAGACTGCAACCACAAGGGCTGATGGGAAATGATTAATGTCTAAATATAAGCATGTTCTCTTTAAGCAAATTATTTAAGATAAGATAAGATAAGATAAGCCTTTATTAGTCCCACAACAGGGAAATTCCAGGATTGCAACAGCACAGGGATAGCAACACTCAGAGCAACAATCAGAAGGCAAGAAAAAAAAACAAGCAAGCAAGAGCAGCTAATATACATATGTACATATTACTATAAGATATACGTATATATACACACACACACAGACACACAGTGCAGAGCATTGTAGCTGGATGGAATAAATATATGAATATATAAACACACAGCGCTTGCATTTGAAGACAAGTTAAACGATCAGTTACTGTGCTGAAGTTGTTCTGTTGAGATTTTCTTGTGTTGCAATTTTTATGTCCTCACCCTCGGTGTGAGCGCTGTTGTGGGGAGAGAATAAACTCAAAGATGGCTGCTGGTTTCATCATTGAAGTCTGTTGAACCTTCTGTTAAAAGCTATTGATGCTGCAATACAACAGAAAAACAAACAAATACAATATAACAATGTGGAAGCACAAATAATTCTTGAGTTGTAGGAAGTTTATAAAATACAAAAGATCCAGAAAGCTGAAAAGTAAAAGTTAGAAAAACCACTTGGAAACATGAATAATTCACATTTTGAGTTGAAAAAAGAAGTATAAAAAAATCAGGTGGAAAAAAATAAATACTAATTTTTCAACTTTCTGTATCCTTATTTTTTGCTTTATACAATTCCAGATTGTGAATTGTTTCCAATTGTTTCCACCATCTAATTACCAGTAGACAGTGCGTCCGCTTTGCGCTGGGATGAGGAGGCTCATTTCAAAGAGGTGTGGCTGTGTGCAATCTCAGGCACATCACGATTATGATGTATGATACACCAATGCACTTTTGATCAGGAAAAAGGTGGTCTGTCATCAGAAGCGCATTGTTTAATGCTATTTCAGTAGCATGTTTTGAAATTGTGCAGCTCCAGAGCTCATGAGGAAACAGCAAGTGCTGGTTTTTTCTATTATTTTAATGGAGAGTTGTAACAGTCATAATATAATCGCCCATCATTTTAATTATAATATGATCTCACACACACACACACACACACACACACACACACACACACAATATGATCTCGCACAGAGCTACCAGAGGACTGACCCCCTACTGTAGCTTTCATTACTCACAGTAGTTGTGTGGCCTAGAGTCAGTGAAACTGAGATAAGTGCCGCCCCATTCATCACATGGTGTCCCACATGCTGTGGAAGGAATTCACTTAACTACTAATGATCACACACTAAATAGTAGGCCCCTATGAAGATCAGGAGCCTACCATGAGCCAATAAAAAAGATCCCATTGTTTTTAATTGGTCAAATTCTATGTTCATCAGTTGATATTCGTGTATGGCTGCTGATTGATCCAATTTTAAAGTGCCCCACATGGGTACCATGTAACAATAGCCCATAAGCGGAATTGTTTTGACATGTGACTATGCAAGCACCAGTGAGAGGTAAGAAGCAATTAGCTAGGTCAAAATGTCTGGATAAAAAAGTTTGAGAGTGGCACTCATTAAATTACTGAGAGGAAAACAGCCCAGGAAAAATGAATTGCTCGAAAAATCCAGAAGCATAAAGGATTTTTCTAAGCTGGAGCATTGAGTGGAGGTGGAGCTGCCAATTACCGAGGAGACAGGTGGACCATTACTAAAGCACTCACCTGGAGGAGAAGACGAGGTGCCACCAGATCCTGCCGAAAGACAGCAGGCAAGTGGAGAAGACAAGCATGCTATTAAACAGACTGTAACCTCACACTGATGTCCATTGAGTTATTTGTGAGCTGGACTTAAAGGACATAATGAAGGATTTTCATTAAAGAAGGCCAGAAAATACTTCTAAAAAGGTAAGACATGCTCTTTGTAGTCCATGGCTGTGTGTGTGAGTGAGTGAGTGAGTGAGTGAGTGAGTGAGTGAGTGAGTGAGTGAGAGAGAGAGAGAGAGAGAGAGAGAGAGAGAGAGGACTAAAGTGTTTGTGTTGAAAGTAGTATATGTCACACTGTAAAAATGAAAATCTTAGTAAGATAAAATATATTAAATCAAGGCTTTAGGCTTGTTTTTCTCTCACAAGATAATTTTGACAAGAAGTTCTTTTTGTTGTGCAGTTTTCAGTAAGATTGCTACCGTGGGGTGGTAGTGGCTCAGGAGGTAGAGTGGGTCATCCAATAACCAGAGGGTTGGCGGTTCAAATTCACAGACCTCTTCTTTGAAAATGTTTTGTCCACTAATCTGTTGTGTGTTGAGTCATCATATTGCATCATCCAATTTCGTGGCTGTTTGTGCTCGCACATCCCGATTAATGAAAAAAGACATTCAGCCGGTGTTCTGTTAATTGTTTTTCATCTAGCTTTATTCCCACATTCTGATGGGATTGCTGCAGTAGACATCGATGTATCTGCCATGTCCTAATAGGTTGAAGCTGAGATTTTACGCCGGATGCCCTTCGTGACGGAACCCTGCCCGGCTTGGGACCGGCACAGGGAGTACACTGGCTTGTGCACCCACTGTGGCTGGATAACCAACATTTCCCTCCTCCGTTCCACTATTTGTGAGCACCAAGCTGGATTGCAGGAAGTTACATTTTTATATGGTCTTTGGCATGACCCAACCTGGACTTGAACCCAAGCCTCCCGGTTGTGGGGTGGATGCTCTACCTCTAGGCCACCACTCCAGTGTTTTCTGCTAAATGAGGCCAGTTAAATACAAACTATTTGAAGACACAGCCGGGTTTTTCACTACACAGAGGGGAAAAAAAAAAAGCATTACTTGGACTTATGATTCAGTTTCTCTACCGGACTGCAGCTGGACCAGTCTGTCCTATCGTGAAAACAGCTGTCACCACGACCCGGGAGAAGACCTGGTATGAGTGCATAAACCCAATATTCAATATCTAATGATGACAGTTTTTACAATTTTAACCTCATTCATTGTCATTCTTTTAAAAGAATGATTCAAAATAAAAATATCCCAACTGTTGTTTTGAATTAAATCTACAATTTTGCATTCACCAGAGCAGAGTAACACAGTTCAGGCTGCGATGAGCGGCTCCTCTTTCTTGGTTTAAAAGAGAAGCTCTGATGAACGATAATATGTTTTTTTTTGTTTTTTTTTTCGTGAAATCGGGTTTACGATAATAAAACTGAGGAAAACTCTGACAACTTCATGGACAAAAAGAAAAACTGGCATGATCTCTGAATTGTAGTCGACAGCTCTCATCCATGGGCAAGCAAGGCTGTGGAGTTGAAAAGCTCCTTGCTGTTGTTGTTCAGTTTGTGAATGAGCCCACATTGTTCTCAGTGAAAAACGGAACTGCCCTCCCACTTAAACCTCTTTCGTGTTAGCATCACATCTTTGATCTTGCGCGCCACACTTCACAACAAGGTGTCAAACACCAACACCAAAACACTGTGAGAAGATAACAGCCTTGGTGGGGATATGTGTTTTTGGATCATCACTAAAATGTTATGGGTTTGTCTCTAGGCCGAGGACCACTTCTGGTGAAAATTTCATCCAAATCCATCCCGTATTGGAGTATTCTTGCTAACACATTGTGAGAAGATAAGAGCCTTGGCAGAGGTATGCATTCTCAGATCTTCAGATCAGAGTTTTTGCGTAGTCCTGCTAACAAACAGACAAACAAATAAACAGACAAACCACCCCGATTACATAACCTCCTTGGCGGAGTTAATAATCCCAAATTGTATTAGAATATACAGGCTGGTTTTTGTGTGGGTGCATGCATGCATGCGTGTGTGTGTAAAAAGGGTGTGTGTGTGGCGGTGGAGGAGCTCATATGGTGCTCAGCACCCCTAAAGCTCTAATCCTAGAACTGCCCCTGGTGTAATGCGAAATAAACTAATCGCTGCCTTTGCTCTCATTCCCTTTAATGTAGTGGCAGGCACTTCCTGTTCCGCCACTGCACACCCTATAAATAGCTGAGGGCATCCATGATGCGGCCTCTTCAATCGGTGCCCTCTGCCTGGTGTCTACCATGTGCCTACTGTTATTACCAACGTTCAATAAAGCTGTGTTCGTCCAGCCATCTGGCCTCATCCTTTATAAAGGTATTTTACCATACATAACATTTGGTGATCAAGGATTAACTAATGGAGGCGTGTATTACACCACGTTGCCCCTTCCTCGAGCTCCCAGGTGAGCCGCCTATGCCATGGCCAAGATGGTTTGAAGCTTTCCAGACCTACATCACCGCGCTCAACTTGGGCAAGTTAAGAGCACATGTGCTACTTGTTCACAACCTCGGGATTGAGGGCCAGCGTGTCCTGCGCACACTTGGAGTTTTGGACTCTGTTGAAGACATCATCGAGCTGCTAGCAAGCCACTTTTATACCCTGGATAGCGTGACTGTCTGGAGGATTCGCTTTCGGCAGTGATATCAACGTCTGGGTGAGCCTATACATCAATTTGTCACCGACTTGAGGCAGTAAGTTAGCGAGTGTTGTTTTGGGCCACTGGATAATGAATTGGTATGTGACCAGCTTGCGGGGCACATGAGTAGCGCCGCTTTACAGGCTAGGTTACTCACGGCGCCAAGTGACCTAACGCTAGCCAGGGCTGTCGAGCTAACTCTCCAGATGGAGGCTGCAGACAAGCTAGCTTTGGAGCTAAACTGGCGCCAGTCACAACAGCCACCGGAGCTTCCCACCGTGACGACAACACTACGGAAGCCAAAGCTGCCAGCCGAAGGGGAGGGGTTGTTGCTGAATTGGGCCACAGTGAGGAAGTTTTTCCCCCATTACAGAGTAAGAGGTAACCCAGCTCCACTTTATGGTTATGGCGGTGGCAGGCTGTGCACAGTTGGGGCGTTGGAGTTAAAGGTTTGGTATAAGTCTGCAATGATGGCTGACTTCGCGTTCCACATGACGACCCGGAGCAACAACATCATGGTCTGTGACTTGTTTTACGGACTGGGTTTCGCCATTGAAGACAATGCTGGGGAAGCATGTTTGGGTTGTGGCCAGTGGAACCCTCCGGATCCGGTGGTTGATGATGACATTGTGTGGGACAAAGAACTAATGGACACCATGGTGGTCAAGCAGGACCAGGTTCACTCAGGTTCGACGCAGGAGGGTCTCAGTGCCGGTGCTCGGGAAACTGTAGAGGGGGGTACTGAGCGTGACGGCGAGGTGCCTGTGCTGGCGAGTGACGCCGATGTGCTAGCCCCAGATTCCCCCGGAGCTTGACTGCAGAGGGATGGAGGATTTGCAGCTATGATGACGACCACTATGACGGCTTTAGAAGAGGATGGGGCCAGACCAACGAGCACGGGAAAACCGTGTGCTCAGCAGCACCATGTCAGGCCGAGCCGAGTCCACGGCGAAGAGGGGTCAGACAACAGCCAACAAAACATCAGGACTGTCTGTGCATAGTGGCTAAACTGCACGCAGCATACTTCCAGCTGTCTGATGGCTCGGCGAGGCACGGCAATCAGCTTCAGTGTGTCCAGGAAGAGGCTTCTGGTGACAGGGCTGGACGAGAGCGAAGGTCAGTGGTGATGAGGAGAGGCGCTTTTGTCCGGGAGATCAGCCACTGTTCTGGGGGCCTGATGCTTCCAGGGGTGCGCTTGGTGAGGGGCTGCACTCGGCCCCCCATGCCAGTTCTGCACCTCCTGCCCAAGGAACAGTGCTGTAAATTTTGTGTTAATAGTTCTGATAGTCTAATGTTCATGTATGTTGTAAAATGGGATTGTTTTGTGTTTGTATTAGTTTAGCAACACAGCAACAATTTTAGATTATTAATGGACTTTTCTTTTAGCTTATCAGTTGGCAGAATAATCCACCGTGCCATGTGGGCAGGACGATAGTTCACCCGTCTGCCCTATTTTAGCTTTTGTTGTGTGAATGTGTTAGGCTATTTAAATTTATCAGTTTTCATTTTGCTAATGCGTGATTCGGGTCACAAATTGGGGGAAGGTCTTGATATTATGGAGACCATTTACAGATTCTAAGGATATGATGCAAAGGCACACACAGGCATGCCATTTTAAAGATGTTTTTCAGCAGATAGAATGATCATTATATTGTTTGGCTTATGAACACAATAATTTTTAAATCACAATTTTCTTTTATTGGAGAAGCTGTATTCTCCTTTGTGGGTTTAAAATAAATAAATAAAAACAGGAATCCTTTCCTACATCAGTAATTTGATACGGCGTTAGGGCTGCAACTAACAATTACTTTGATAGTCGACTAATCTAACAACTATTTTTTTTTTTTATTAGTCGACTAATCACGTATATTTCTCTCATGTCTGCCATCTTCCCTTCCTGTTGGCATGGCTCCTGTTTGGGGCTCCAGGCCATGTTTTACCTCACCTGTTTAAGCCTGCAGACCAGTGAAAATCACTCTGTTGTCAGTCTCTGCCTTAATGTAAAGTAACCTATTATAAAAAGTTCCCATAGCTAAATAAAATAATGATCCATCAAACATGAGTTGGAAACTTGAACTTGACAGTTTCATTAGAAGTGTTTGTAGCAACACAATTAAATAATAGATGCTAAAGGGCAGCCTTTTTACCCTCAAAATAAAGTGCAAAAACTCAAATAGCAGCCTCTGCTACTGTATAAAGGGCTGTCTTAATGCTGCATGTTCAAAACAAACTACAGTAATATTCAACTCCATTAAAGTAAAAAAAAAAAGAAAATAACAAGCTAGCCCATCCTGTTTGAAACCTTGCTGGGTCTAGAAGTTTAAAAGTTTAATTAGGCTTCAGATGAAAATTAAAATAACTTCTTCCAGTCCAAAATAAATTTACAAACATTTTAAATTTCAGTGCAGGAATATGAGCCTTCACTACACATGTGGTGAAATATTGTGATGTTTCAAGGGTTCACATAATAATGAGAGAGGATTTGGAACATTGCAGGCATTTATTTCAACTCTCTGATTATGCAGACCAGAGGGGAGGTCATCCACACACACACTTCACTCAGGGTGACACAGACGCATAATCTCTCAGACGTACGGAAAACAACCCTTTCACAACCAGACTTATAACACTACAAAAATAATGCTCAGAACGCAAGAATTAAAATGGTCTATGAATCCCCGCAGCGCAAAGCATGCCAGGGGAATCTTTATCACAGTCCCGATGTTACACTGTCCCCCCTGGACTGGTTTATGTCCCCAGAACAATAAGTCCAACTCAAAAGTCCAATACAAACCCATCCAGGTGTTGGGGTGCCCGCCGGCGGCAGCTGGCATGCATAGGCCCAATAGTGTCCATTTGAGCCTCGACTGGGGTCTCCGGTCGGGATGAATCCTCTGGCTCAGCCACCTGCAGGGCAGCTGGCTAGTATGGGGTGAGGCGGTCACGGTGAAGCACCACCACTCGGTCCCGTTTCTGCAGCCTCACCCTGTACACAACGTTCGACAGCCTCTGTAGGACCATGCATGGTCCTGACCAGTTGCTCGCCAGCTTTGGTGACAGTGCCTTTTTCTGCTCACACTTGATCCCCGGTGCAAAGTCTCTTCCCTGGCAGCAGGAGTTGTATACTCGTTTCTGTCAACTCCCTGCTGCTACCAGGGCCACCTGAGCCAGTTCGTGCACCATGTGAAGACATTCTCTCGAGCAAAACAAATAATCCAACCCGGGTTTGCCCTCCAACTCTAGCTCGGGGAAGGGCCAAACACCAAGTCCACCGGGGCGTGCAGCTCGCATCCAAACATCAGCACTGCCGGGGTGCACCGAGTGGATTCTTGGACTGTTGTCTGGTAGGCCCACAGGACCAGGGGCAGGTGCAGGTCCCAGTCTCGCTGTTGCTGGTCCACTAGGACAGAGAGCTGGGTGGTCAGGGTCCAGTTAAAGCGTTCAACCAGGCTGTCACTCTGTGGGTGCAGTGAGGTGGTCTGGGTCTTCTGGATGCCCAGCCATGTGCAGACCTCTCCAAAGATCTCTGCCTCGATGTTCTGTCCATGGTTGCTGTGCAGCTCCTCTGGGGAGCCAAACCAACAAAAATCTCATCCACCAGCTATGATGCTGCGGTGGTGGCACTCTGATCAGAGACCATGTACGCCTCTGGCCACTTGGTGAAGTAATCCACTGAGACAAGAACATAGCGGTTCCCCCAATCCATGGTCGGAAAAGGGCCCAGAACGTTCACCCCCTCGCGCTCCTTGGGTACCCCTACCTGGTACTGCTGCAAGGGGGTGTGGGAGCGCTGTGTCGGCCCTTTCTGAGCCATGCAGGTGTCACAGCGGTGGACATGGAGCTCCACGTCTTGACGGTAGCCCAGCCAGTAGAACTGGGCCTGAAGATGCTGTAGAATCTTCGTCACCCCGAAGTGGCCCGCCCCCACTGGCCCATGAACCAACTGGAGCACCTTGGTGCAGATCCATGGGGGGACCAGCAGATGCCAGACGTGATGCTGCCCAGCTGGAGTCTGGGGTGCTGGGACAGCGCATCAGCGTTGGCATGGAGGCAACCTGCTCAATGCACAATCTGAAAATGTATAACCTTGCAGTGCCTCCAGCCATCTTGCTAACTGTCCATCCAGCTCTTTAAAGTTCAGTATCCAGATCAGGGAAGCATGGTCTGTTCTGAGTTGAAACATCCCCTCATAAATGTATGGGAGGAAATGGTAGCGCACTTGGATGACTGCCAGCAGCTCTCACTGGGGGATGCAATAATTCCTTTTGGCTCTGCTGAGAGGGCGGCTGAAGAAGGCAACTGCCTGCTCTCCATGCTCTCCCTCCTGGGATAGTACCACCTCGATGCCCTGGTTGCTAGCGTCTGTGTCCACGATGAAGGGGCGGTTCAGGTTGGGATACTACAGCATGGGGACTCCGATGAGTGCTGAGCGGAGCCGGGAAAAGGCAGCAGCAGAGTCCTTGCTCCACTTCAGTGTGCGACCCTTCTGTGTCAGCTGATGCAGCGGGCTGGCGAAGGTGGCGAAATCCTTCACAAACCTCCTATAATCGGAGGCCAGTCCGAGGAAGCTCTGCAGTTCTCCTACGTCCCGGGCCACCTTCACTGGGTCAGTGGCTACTCAATGTGGTCCGCGAAGGTGGTTTCTCACCGAAACACGTGACATTTCCGAGGGTGGAGCCACAGCCCAGCCCGGCAGACGTCATCCAACACCTCCCAGAGATTTTGGACATGGGACCACCAAAATCAGCTGCGTGAGCCAGTAGGTTGTTGAGATAAATAATGCAGCGGCTCCGGGGGATGTAAGCCAGCACTCGCTCCATCAGGCGTTCAAAGGTGGCTGGGGCATTGCAAAGTCCAAACGGCATCACCTTGAACTGCCACAGTCCCTGCCTGATGGAGAAAGCTGTTTTCTGGCAGGCCTCTGGTGACAGCTCCACCTGCCAGTAGCTGCTGCGAAGGTCAAGCGAGCTGAACCAACTGGAGCCAGTGATGTAATCCAGCACATCCTCAATGCAGGGCAGAGGGTAGGAGTCTTTACGCATGACGTCATTCAGGCGCCAGTAGTCCACACTGAACCGCCATGAACCGTCCTTCTTCTTGACCAGAACCACTGACACCACCCAGGGGGTGTTGGAGGGTTCAATGACAACCGCCTCCAGCATCTCCCAAATCTTTTGCTCTGCTGCCACCCGCTTTGAAAAAGGCAGATGGCGGGGGCGGAACCAGACCGGTCTAGTCTCAGCGGTGCCAATCTAGTGCTGTGCCAAGCTGATTCGGGTGCACTCCTCATCCCTGACAGCAAAGACGTCAACGTAGCAGTCCAGCAGCTCCCGCAGCTGGCATCTCTGCCCCGACTCTAACCCCCTGCAGCACCGCTGGACCAGCTCCTCGACCACCTGCTGGGTTTCTAATGACGCAGCAACTCGTTCTGCTGGCAGCCCCCTTGTTGCTGTCTCTGGCAGCGATGACGATCCCTCCACTCACGCTGGTGGTGCTGCAGTGGTTGGCTCTGGCGGTGATCCCCTTGGCTTGGCCTACGCTGATGGCCCCTCAGCTGCGCGGGTCCCCTGGTTTCCCGTTTGGCTCTTGCCGCAGAGCGTGATGGTCTGAGCCCCCAGAAGAAGAGAAGAGCTGGTGGTGTTGATCTTTGCGCCCCATACTGCGAGCAGATCTAATCCGATGATGCAGGGGTTTTGGATGTCAGCCAGTCAGAACAGGTGGCTCGTGTTCTGACCGGCCACTCCCACGACAAGGACTTGTTGCCCTCCCAATCTGGCGCACTCACTGGTGGCTGTGTTGACGTAGCACCTGGTGGGCTCCCAGCCCTTCGGTCTGAGCTCATCTGTTCCGGGCAGCACCCCAGGTCGGACCAGGGAGATGGTGGACGCGGTGTCAATCAGGGCCCGGATGGGAGTGCTGTCAAGGCTGCACTGTAGGTAAAGCCCTGGTGAGTGTTCAAATTGGCCCAGACATGGCGAGAGTTCGTTAAGGAAAATGTCCGTGAGAGGCGACAGGTCCCCATCTGTGCCACCTTGCTCTAGTTTAAAGCTGGTGAGAGGGCTGGTTGTCATGGGGTAGGTGCAGCCCACCCCCCCCCCGGAGTGAAAACATCCCCCCTTGTGCTGCCATTGTACTCTTGCCGGCCGTGCAGCTGTGGCCTGGCACAGCTCATCCTTGTCCTCGCTCTCAGCCATGGCCTGGAAAGCTCTCTGCCTTGGTGATGAAACATCAGCTGTGTGCTCCAGCATCGGCTCCACCCATTCCTCCTCTGCCATGGCCGTCTCCCAGCTGCTTGCCGCATGAATCCAGTCATGCTCTTGGAGCCAGGCTGGGCGGAGTCCTCGGATGAAACTTTGGAGGGTGAGCTTCTGCACTGCCTCCGGCTCAAAGTTAGGGTAGCCACGCTGTGTCAGCAGCTGGACATCTGCTGCATAAGCCCCCAGGCTCTCTTGGTTGTGTCGCTGGCGGCTGGCCAGCTGTTCCTGGATGCGAACAGCGTGGGTCGCCCTCCTAAACCACCTCTGAAGTGCTCCCTGTAGCGCTGGCCAGCTATGCCGCTCCTCAGACAGAAGATCGGACAGCGTGCAGAGAGCTCTGCCCTTCAGAGCCAGTGCAAACTGCACAGCTGTCTCTTCAGGTGTCCAGCCGTTGAGCGTGGCGGCCAGTTCAACCTGGATGAGTTGTCGAGCAAGGTTTCACCACCAAAGTGGGTAAGTTTGGCCAGTTGGCGGAGCAGCAGTACTGGGTTTGGGACAGTCGCCTCCATGCTGATCACTGCTCTCGGCTGCAGTGGGATCGCTAGCTCGTAGTTTCCCCACTGACGCTTCCCGTTCTGCCTTGAAAAAGGTGGGACATGGGACGCACTTGCTTCATCCGGCCCGCTTCCCCATTCTTTGCAGCAAGCAGTTCTGGGGACTGGTGTGTCTGCGCTGCTGTCCGTCTCCATCTGGGTGATGAGCTGTTTGAGTTGTCGAATCTCTCCCTTGATCCTTGCTTCCACCTCTCAAATATCCCACTTCTGGCACCAGTGTGAAGTTTCAAGGGTTTACACAATCATGAGAGAGGATTTGGAACGTAGCTGGCATTTATTTAAACTCTGATTATGCAGAACAGAGGGAAGGTCAGCCACACACACACTCACTTCACTTTGGGTGACACAGACACGTAATCTCTCACAGGCAGGAAAAACAACACTATCACAACCAGACTTATAACACTACAACAATAATGCTCAGAACACAAGAATTATAACTGTCTATGAATCTCCCACAGCGCAAAGCATGCTGGGAGAATCCCCTTATTCACAGCCCTGAAGTTACAATATTTATCAAGCCATTTTAATTTATTTGTGATGATTATGATTATTCTTTTTTAATTAAATTACCAATCATGGTATTCTACTTTACCAAAATGCACTAATATTCAGAATGAAGGCTTATATTACCGCTACAATAATAGGAAATACGAAAAAGAGTAAGCTGCTCATGTAATGCACCCATTTACTGCAGTTGACATATTAGCCAGCCTAACAGAAGCAGCTCAGCTGTCAGCAGCTATCATCAAAGAGAGATTATTATCGACGGCAGCTGAACAATTTAAACAGCATGTACTAATAGTGTGGTCAGTTTTCTAAAGCTGAGAGAGTCGTTCATTGAAAATAACAAGCGCTAACTTTACTTGCTAATCTTACCAGTGTAGTTCACTGACAGGTGGCCGGAGACAGAGGAACGGAGAGGAGGAGGGAATGGATGCATTGCTGTAGTGCAGCTGTGATATTACAACACTGCATTACAGTCTGCATTTAACTTGTTTCATTATTTATTTTCGGTAAAATCCTCCTGTACTTTGGAAACTTTTGGTCTTTTTTTACGATTTTCTGTCTGTGTCGCCATGATGTGTTCCTCTTCTTCTTCGCTGGAGCAGTTAAACCAGGGGTGTCAAACTCATTTTAGCTCGGGGACCACATATCGCCAGATTTAATGTCAAGTAGGCCGGACCAGTAAAATAATAGCAAAAGAACCTAATGGCAGCTCAAAATTTAGTACAAAGAAGTACAAGTACATTGTGAAATGTTTACATTTATTGAACCATTGATCTTTTACAAAACATGAACAACCTGAATGAGTTGGAGTAATGACCCCAGTTTCATGGTCTTTATCGGATTATTCTGTTTACATGGCCACTTGAATAATCAGATAACTGTAGAAATCCAATCATAAACGGTTTATTAATGTACATGTAAACCTGATCATTGACCATGTTTACATGCACATGGATAAACCGGTTATGATTGGATTTCCGAAGTTTCAATCCAGATTAAGACCCTTAATCAAATTTTGGCTGGCAAAATACAGAATTATTGTCCTTTGAGACTATTTCACAAGTGCGAGAGAGCAAGTTAGAGTATTATAGTCACATGTCATGATTTGCAAGCCAGAGACTCAAACACAGAGCAAACAACAACGGAAGAACAGACAGACTCGGGTGAAAATGTTTAACACAATTTATTGCAAAACAAAACCTAATGAATGTCACGCCGCGCCGCTCATCAGCGGCGCCACCTGCACGCACACCTGCACATCATCAGCAGCGAGGAATATAAGCCGCCTCGCCCTGAGCTTCGGCCTGAAGCCGTCAGACTTCTCTACTCATCATCATGAGTCAACCTTTCCTTCAGCACGACGCCTTCGGTAAGAAGCCCTTACCTCCTTTGTTTCCAGTCTGCTCCCCTGTGCACAGGTGGATTCCTCGGCGGCGGACTACGCCTCTCCCTCGCCATTCCTCGCTGCTGCACCGAGTCCTGCAGGTGGCTGTCTCCCGGGTCCCGTCCTTGTAGTGCCAGTCATCTGTCCCTTGCAAGTAAGCTCCTCTCTCGCTTATTCTCCTCCTGTGTTGGTGTGTGCCCGTCACCCTGTGTCTTTGTGCTCTTTCCCATAGGGTTGCCGGCTGTACGGTCTCCTGCCTCTGTGCCCGAAGCAGACGCCGCCACCAATACATTTACATCCCGCAGACACACATCCATTCACCCCTGTTGCTAATAAACTATTTGAACTTCTCTGAGCCTGTGTGTGTGCGTCTCCTGAGCCGTGCGTTATGTCAGTATGGCTTCAGCCGAGCAGCTCGGCAGACGGCGGGCTCGCACACCGGTTTTCCACTCTCGAGGCTCGAGTGGATCAATTAGCCTATCAGCAACAGGTGATTTTCAATCAATTGTTAAATTTGACTAACCGGTTGGGCCGCTTGGACCCCCAACAGTCGTTCCCCCCGACTTGTCAGGGTGGCGCGGCTCCTGCTGCTCCAGTGGCCGTCCAGCAGGCTCCGAGTGCACCGGTTCGGCTCACACCCATTCCAACCCCCGCCCGCTTTAGCGGTAAGCTCGGCGGAGCGCGGGGGTTTATTATGCAGTGTGAGTCCGTTTTCCACCGTGTGCCCGGAGACTTTCCCTCAGATCATAGCCGAATTGGTTATATCGGGAATCTCCTGGAGGGGCGAGCTTTAACGTGGACCTACGCCGTAATGGCGAGGCCCAGTTATGCCGCCCTCACATATGACCAATTCGTGAGGCGCTTCCTGGAGGTCTTTAACCATACTCCAACCGAGACGGTCCAGGTCGATCGGCTTCTCGCCCTCCAGCAGGGAAGCCGGTTGGCAGTGGACTACGCGGTCGACTTCCGGGTAGCGGCGGAGGAAGTAGGCTGGGAGGAACGCTCCCTCTGCGGCCTTTTTCTCCGCAGCCTCAATGATGATCTGAGGGATGAACTGGCTGGGCGGGATATTCCTGAGACGCTAGCGGAGCTGACATCCTTAGCGATTAGTTTGGATAACAGGCTGCGCGAGCGCTCCTCAGGGCGGAAGTCGTCTTCTTCTCGCCCTCGTGGAGCCTCGCCGTGCCTGTTCCAAGCTCGCCCCCTGGCGGCGCCGCCACCATCGTGCCCCGAGGAGTCGGAGCCGATGGTGACGGGCTGGACAAAGCTTTCACCTGCGGAGAGACAACGCCGCCGTGAGTTGGATCTCTGCATGTATTGCGGAGATGACCAACACACGGTGAAGCTTTGCCCACGGAAAGCCAGTCGGCGGGGTCCGCGAGTCACTGTAGGGGGCCTTGCGGATCTCGATCGGTTAAACTCACACACTCAATTAAAGCTGCCCATCCGTTTCTGCCACAACCCCATTGGGCACCTCACCCACGCACTGGTGGATTCGGGTGCAGAAGGCAGCTTCATTTCACAAAGCCTGGCAACCCGATTGGGCATCCGCTGCCAGGCGCTCAAAGACCCCATCTCCCTGGTCAACCTCTCCCGTGCCTCCCTTGGGAGAGTCACGCACCAGACCGTCCCGGTCCCGGTGATCATCTCTGGTAACCACCGGGAGGAGATAACCTTTCTCATCCTGCCCAACTCTGTGTCGCCCGTCATCCTGGGGTATCCCTGGCTACGCCTCCACAACCCTGTTCTGGATTGGAAGTCAGCTGGGGTATCGGCATGGAGCATGTTCTGTATGGGCACCTGCCTTCAGTCCGCTGCCTGCTCTCCTTCCGCTTCTCCCCCCGCTACGGACGCAGCACCCCCGGACCTGTCCCTGGTGCCTCTGGAATTTCACGACCTGGGCATGGTATTCAGTAAGACCAAGGTCATGTCTCTCCCTCCTCATCGGCCCTATGACTGCGCCATCAACCTCCGCCAGGGGGCACCCTTACCTTCTGGTCGGCTCTACAGTCTGTCGGCGCCGGAGAAGGAGACGATGAATGCCTACTTAAAAGAGTCACTGAGTGCTGGGATAATCCGCCCATCATCTTCACCCGTGGGGGCAGGGTTCTTCTTCGTTGGGAAAAAGGACGGATCCCTCCGTCCTTGCATTGACTATCGGGCCCTAAATGACATCACGGAGAGGGATCGTTACACCCTGCCCCTCATGGACACCGCTTTCCACTCCCTCCAGGGGGCGACCTGGTTCACCAAGCTGGATCTACGCAGCGCATACCACCTCGTCCGGATCCGGGAGGGAGATGAGTGGAAGACAGCCTTCCGTACCCCGAACGGCCACTTTGAATACCTGGTAATGCCGTTCGGGTTGACCAACGCTCCTGCCGTCTTTCAGCGCCTCATCAACGACGTCCTCCGGGACTTCATCGGCCTCTTTGTGTTCGTCTACCTGGATGATATACTCATCTTCTCCAAGTCCAGGGACGAGCACCAGGTCCATGTGAGGCGGGTCCTCCAAAGGCTGCTGGAGAACCGGCTATACGTGAAGGCTGAGAAGTGCGAATTTTTTGCTAGAACAACCTCCTTCCTGGGATTCGTCATCGCTCACGACCAGGTGCATCCAGACCCAGAGAAGGTGAAGGCGGTGGTAGAGTGGCCTACACCTGCGTCGAGGAAGCAGGTGCAACAGTTCGTGGGATTCGCGAACTTCTACCGCCGCTTTGTTCCAAACTTCAGCACCATCGTCGGACCGCTGACCCATCTCACGTCCCCTAAGGTCCCGTTCCGGTGGACCGAAGAGGCCGCAGCTGCTTTTCAGGCGCTGAAGGCGGAGTTCTCCTCCTCCCGGGTCCTTCGCCAGGTCGACCCTGCGCTGCAGTGCATCGTGGAGGTGGATGCTTCGGACACAGGAGTGGGGGCGGTGCTATCCCAGCGGTCGCCTGACGACGGCGCCAAAAGGCCCTGCGCCTTCTTCTCCCGGCGCTTGTCCCCGGCGGAGAGAAATTACGACGCGGGGGACAGAGAGCTCCTCGCCATCAAGCTCGCGCTGCAAGAGTGGCGTCACTGGCTAGAGGGGGCGGACCTGCCGTTCGTGGTCCTTACGGACCACAAGAACTAGGAATATCTTCGATCTGCCAAGCGCCTGAACGCCCGCCAGGCGCGCTGGTCCTTGTTCTTCGCCAGGTTCCAGTTCTCCATCACTTTCAGGCCTGGCTCTAAGAACGGCCTGCCCGACGCCCTCTCTAGGCAATTCGCCCCCGAGGAGTCGGAGGACGCGCTCCACACCATCCTGCCCAGGTCGTGCGTCGTGGGAGCCATCTCCTGGGACATAGAGAGCAAGATCCGGAAGGCGCAGGAGGTGGAACCTGACCCTGGCGGCGGACCAGAGGGAAGACTATTCGTGCCATCAGCGGTTCGAGGAGAGGTCATCCACTGGCTACACACCTCCAGGCTCACCTGTCACCATGGCTCCTCCCGGATGATAGATCTCCTCCAGCGGTCCTTTTGGTGGCCGGGCCTGCGGAGGGATGCGGCCCGCTACGCCCGGGCTTGTCCAATTTGTGCCACCAATAAGTCGGGAAACGCCCCTCCAGCGGGTCTGCTCCAGCCCCTGCCCGTCCCTGGCAGGCCCTGGTCGCACATCGCCCTGGACTTCGTCACCGGACTCCCAGTTTCCAACTCCTACGACACCATCCTGACCATCGTGGATCGCTTCTCCAAGGCGGTGCACTTCGTTCCCCTGCGAGGTCTCCCTACTGCCCTGGAGACGGCGGACCTCCTCATCCAACACGTGGTCAGGCTGCACGGGATTCCGGTGGACGTGGTCTCGGACCGGGGGCCCCAATTTTCCTCTGAGGTTTGGAAGTCGTTTTGTAACGCCATCGGAGCCAAGGTGAGCCTCTCCTCCGGCCATCACCCCCAATCCAACGGGCAGTGTGAGCGGACCAACCAGGAGCTGGAGGCTGCGCTCCGCTGTGTGACTGCATCCAAACCCACGTCCTGGAGTAACCATCTTGCCTGGGTTGAATACGCCCACAACACCGCTCGCTCTTCTGCTACAGGGATGTCCCCCTTCAAGGCGTCCCTGGGTTACGACCCCCCGCTGTTCCCGGCGCAGGAGAGTGAGGTAACTGTCCCGTCAGTTAGGGCGCATCTCAGGCAGTTCCGCTCCATCTGGGCATCTGCGCGTAATGCGCTTTTACGCACGGCGGAGCGCAACAGAACTGTGGCGGACCGGCACAGAAGACCTGCCCCGGCGTACAGAGTTGGGCAACAAGTCTACGTGTCGACCCAGGACGTAACATTGAAAGGCGAGAGGAGGAAGCTGGCACAGTGCTTTATGGGACCCTACCCCATCACCCGGATCATCAACCTGGTAGCTGTGTGCGTGGCTATTCCCCCCTCCCTCCGCATCCATCCCACCTTCCACGTGTCTAAGGTGAAGCTGGCAGTCTCCAACCCCCTTTGCCCTCCTCCTGCTGCGCAACCCGCGCCCCGGATGGTTGGTGGCCATCCGGCCTGGGCCGTCTCTTCCATCCTGGACTCCCGGCGCCGGGGTCGTGGGTTGCAGTACTTGGTGGACTGGGAGGGCTACGGGCCTGAACATCGACAGTGGGTGCCCCGGTCGTTTGTGTTAGACCCCTCGCTCATCGCTGATTTCCACCGAGCGCACCCAGAGAAGCCATCGCCAGGAGGCGCTGCTAGAGGGGGGAGTACTGTCACGCCGCGCCGCTCATCAGCGGCGCCACCTGCACGCACACCTGCACATCATCAGCGGCGAGGAATATAAGCCGCCTCGCCCTGAGCTTCGGCCTGAAGCCGTCAGACTTCTCTACTCATCATCGTGAGTCAACCTTTCCTTCAGCACGACGCCTTCGGTAAGAAGCCCTTACCTCCTTTGTTTCCAGTCTGCTCCCCTGTGCACAGGTGGATTCCTCGGCGGCGGACTACGCCTCTCCCTCGCCATTCCTCGCTGCTGCACCGAGTCCTGCAGGTGGCTGTCTCCCGGGTCCCGTCCTTGTAGTGCCAGTCATCTGTCCCTTGCAAGTAAGCTCCTCTCTTGCTTATTCTCCTCCTGTGTTGGTGTGTGCCCGTCACCCTGTGTCTTTGTGCTCTTTCCCATAGGGTTGCCGGCTGTACGGTCTCCTGCCTCTGTGCCCGAAGCAGACGCCGCCACCAATACATTTACATCCCGCAGACACACATCCGTTCACCCCTATTGCTAATAAACTATTTGAACTTCTCTGAGCCTGTGTGTGTGCGTCTCCTGAGCCGTGCGTTATGTCAATGAACAACAACAAAAGCTAATAAGCTACAACAAAAATTACTGATGAACACGCTGGAGGAGCACACAGCTTGTGAATGAGGAAGAGGAGAAAAGATTAATAATGAATTTAGTTGAGACGGGAGAAGAGGAGGAAAAGAGAAGGAGAGACTTACTATCAAAGCAGAGGACTCGGCTGTGAAACCCAGCATGTGGTGATAAAGGAGCTGGTGGGGGATACACCAGCAGGACAAAAAGGTGAAGGGATAATTGGCAGGATGGAGCGGGATAGTAGATAGACCGGGTGGATTTGAAGTTGTCTTGATGAGGAAGAGGTTCAGGTGAGCATGCGCAGCCGCGGAGTAACACACCACTGTGATGGCAGCAACCTGAAGAGGAGAAGACAAGAGTGTTAGACACCAGATAAGGTCAAACACCATTCAACTTAACACTAGCTGATGGCAGCAATACCCAGCGGTCCAGCGAAGAACACAGACTGGCTCTTTTAAAGCTGGCAGATGAGGAAGCAGCAGGTGTGCCCAATCGCACAGGTGGGCGTAATCAACTCCGGAGCTGGGAGACAGGCAGAAGGAAAAAACACAGAAGGGGAGGGGGAGCATGCTCACCTGACCATCACAGTCACAATTTAATCCTGAACCAAATAAAATCATTTTTAAAGCATGCAAACTGTTTCAATCAACATTAAGACCTGTAATCAATTTTTGGTAGGTGAAATTGTCGTGAACAGCCCTTTTCAAGGGCTACTGAAGGACACCAAACACACACTGTGGTTTCTGCACATTTATTAACATAAAGAGAGACACGAACGTTAACATACAAGAACTAAATTATAAGGTGCATGGCCCTAAGAAATAAGTACAACATGGTAAACGCTGGAGGAGAGTGGAATTTGATGTCCAGGGGGACATGAAGCCAGGGAATGCCTGGCCAGGGGCAGAATCCAGCCGGAGCACTCCCGAAGGAAGCAGGGTTCACGGATGGAAATATGTGCTTCCCTTAATTTTTGGCAGGTGAAATAACGTATTTATAAGCTATAACAGCCCTTTGAGACTATTCACAAGTTGGACAGAACATGCTATAATCTTCACAATTCAACCTTGAAGAATCAGATCAAGCAATTTTTTGTCAGATAAAATGTTTGAATCCAAATTGGGAGCCTTAATGAATTTTTGGCAGATGAAGCATACATACACAAAGCATACATACACAAAAGCTTTTTATTTTAGATAGAGCACACAAACACCTCAAGAAGCCTAAATCTCATGTCAGACTTTTATTTGCATATTTTTCTTCCACTTTTAATAAGATGCAGCTGCATATTTTAATTAATCGACTGTCTTTTTATTTCAGGTTACCTGATCAAATTTCATTATTGCTTTTAAACTTTTTAACTGGCAGGGTTCAGCGGGTCTATGTTAATGGTCTTAAGTCTCATCTTATTATTTCAAACATGGGTTCCCCTCAGGACTGTGTCCTTTCACCTCTGCTTTTTATCATGTATACTGACAGCTACAGATCATCTCAGTAGGATAGCTATCTGACCACACAGCCCTGCTGTCTCTTCTTCAGGGATCGCAGACTGATCATGGCTCTGCCCTGTCTTCATTTGTGGAATGATGTGACAAGAACTTCTTGGATTTAAATGTCACAAAAACTACAGCGATGATTACTGATTTTCGGAAAGACAAGGAGAGCCTAAACCTAGTATTATACATGGATAGGAAGTTCAACTAGTGGAGACTTACAAATATCTGGGAACAGTGTTTGATTCTCAGCTGAAGTTCACAGATAACACAGAGTCAGTTGTTAAGCATAGACAACAAAGAATCTACTTGTTGCGGAAACTGAACTCTTTTAATGTTCCTAGGATAATTTTATGTAGTTTTTAATTGTTCTTTTATTGAAAGTCTTTTAACTTTTTCTTTTATCTGTTGGTATAATGGGCTCTCTGTGAAGGACAAGAACAGCCTTAATATAGTCATAAAGGTCTGCTCCAAGATCACCGGAGTCCAGCTGGATAATTTACGCTCACTGTGGAGTAGACGTGTTACAGAAGGCTAGGGCTAGCCCTCAAGCCGATGCACCCTGGAGGAGGTTTGGCCATTACTCCAACTCTTTTATTCCTTCAGCTATAAAGCTGTTGAATGCCCAGTGGCAAAGGAGGTTGTACGTTTCTCCACCTTCTGACTTGCTTGGAACCCTACACTGAGCTGTTTCTCATTGAATACTGAATGTTGGGTATGAGTATGAATGCAGATGTTATTGTTATTGTTTGCGTCTTTATGGCTGGACCTGTAAACCTGGACAAGGGATAAATAAAGTTATCTGAATCTGAATTTATACTTACAATATATAATTATAGGAGGTAATGCACAAACACGAGTGTTCATGGGAAAGAAAAGCTTTACTGACTTTTACATCATTATACATGGATTTTGTTAATTTCAGCACACTTTTCTTAAGGAAAAACATTAAACACTGCTACAGGATGAAATGCCATATCTGATTATTCTGACACAAAACTCATGGGGCTAAAATTATGACTATCCCTCACGCATTAAATATTCCCAGACATACCTTTGCTAATTGCATGGACAAAAAGTCATGTCTGCTTTGCTCATGCCACGTGCCGGCCTGCCTCAAAACCTCTACCATCGTCCCTGTCCCCAAGAAGCCATGGATCACTGGATTTAACGACTACAGACCTGTAGCGCTCACCTCTGTAGTCATGAAGTCCTTTGAGCGCCTGGTCCTGCCCCACCTCAAGACCATCACCACTCCCCTCCTGGACCCGCTGCAGTTTGCCTACAGAGCCAACAGGTCTGTGGACGACGCAGTCAACCTGGCCCTCCACTCCATCCTGCAGCACCTGGACTCCCCGGGAACCTACGTCAGGATCCTGTTTGTGGACTTCAGCTCTGCATTCAATACCATCCGCCCGCTCTGCTCCAGGACAAGCTGTCCCTGCTTAACGTGCCTGATTCCCTCTGCAGGTGGATCACCGACTTCCTGACGGACCGGAGGCAGCATGTGCGGCTGGGAAAGACTGTCTCAGACTCTGTTAGCATCAGCACTGGATCACCCCAGGGATGTGTACTTTCCCCCCTGCTCTTCTTCCTGTACACCAACTCCTGCACCTCCAGCCACCAGTCTGTCAAGCTGATCAAGTTTGCGGACGACACCACCCTCATCGGGCTCATCTCCAACGGTGATGAGTCTGTCTACAGGAGAGAGGTGGCCCAGCTGGCGTCCTGGTGCAGCCACAACAACCTGCAGCTGAACGCTCTGAAGACAGTGGAGATGATCGTGGACTTCAGAAAAGTCACAGCCCCTCTGCCCCCCCTTACCCTCACAGACTCTCCCATCACCACTGCGGATTCCTGCCGCTTCCTGGGCACCACCATCACCCGGGACCTCAAGTGGGAGCCGACCATCAGCTCCCTCATCAAAAAGGCCCAGCAGAGGATGTTCTTCCTGTGGCAGCTGAGGAAGCTCAAGCTACCCACCAAGATGTTGGTGCAGTTCTACACGGCCATCATCGAGTCCATCCTCACCACCTCCATCACCGTGTGGTACGCAGGAGCCACCGCCAGGGCCAGACTAAGACTGCAGCGCGTTGTGCGCGCTGCTGAGAAGGTGATCGGCTGCAAGCTCCCATCCCTCCAGGACCTGTACATCTCCAGGACCCGGAGGCGTGCAGGTCAGATCATAGCCGACCCTTCACACCCTGGACACGCACTGTTTGCCCCCCTTCCCTCAGGCAGAAGACTTCGGTCCATTCAGACTAAAACCTCCCGCTACATGAACAGCTTCTTCCCCTCTGCCATCAGACTGCTGAACACTAAGTGACTTATTAGACTCTGGTGCACTACGTACAGCAGCTCAACCGGACTCATGATAATTATCACTGTTTTCTTTTTGCACTACCGACTGCATTATGTGGAACTCCACAATATCTGCTGCTTGTTAATATATTTAAAAATTGCATAGATTAGTAGTACTTATTCATATTCTATCTTTTATTGCATGCATAGTTTTTTATCTTTAGTGCTACTCCATGTTTAATGTTGCAGCATTGCACCGAGACAAATTCCTAGTTTGTGTACTACATGAACAATGGCAATAAATCTCATTCTGATTCTGATTCTGATTCTGATTCTCAAAAGCAGCCATCAGCCTCAGAATCAGAAGAGAAATGGCTGTAGCTGAGAGAGGCACGCTCCCACAGTGAGCAGATTGGTTTCTGTCGACCCATCACTTTTTGGCAAGACACCAGCAGCTTCTCTTGTTTTGAACATGTTCAAAAAATTTTGTGCCCCCCACTCCCGAGCTGTGAGACACAGGGGTAAATGTATTTTTAAAGAACAGTTAATAAATACGGTAAATACCGTCACATTTCAGTGTGTGCTGGATCCGGCATTCATAAAAAAAACTAGTTACATATTTCTAGCGATGGGCGGGAAGGGATAAGATCAGACACAGGTGGGAAAAGTTTGCCTTGGAGTCTTTCCGGAAAAAATTCTGTCCTCCCGACCTGCATAACAGACTCCTTCAGTGTAAATTGGGGATCACTTTTGTGTCTGCTCCTCTTGTGTGACCCCATATGGACAAACTGGGAATAGCAGTTATTTTATTGAAAAAGTACTGCTCGTGTATTCTATTATTTAATTTTCACACTTTGCAAATTCATCCCGCGGGCCAGTTTGGACTCTCTGGTGGGCCACATTTGGCCCGCGGGCTGTACGTTTGACACCCCTCAGTTAAACTGAACATTTCCGCAGCATGCACATAAACTTTAAAACTAAATGATTTGTCAACAATAAAAATATGCATCAACAAATTTTTATGATCGACGTTATCGACAACGTCCACTAATCGTTGCAGCCCTATACAACATACAGACAATTCTCCTCATAGCTTGTTTATACTGTTACTACAGCTTCACACTTTTCAGAACAAGCCAGACAGAGTTCGTCATGGACTGTCTTGAAATGTTTGCAGGACATCTGCTCACCTATTGTTTACAGTGAAGTCATATCATTTTGACCTCAGTCTCTCACCTGAACCTGGCTCTTTTCTCTGAAAAACTATTTTATGTTTATGATGATGGCAGGCCACACATGACACGGCACAACACATGTGCGCATGCACAAACTCACGTTATTTTATTAGTTATCATCTTTCATACATCTCCCTGGCTTCTAGTTAGTGAACATGGTACATGATGATACATAAAAACGGGGACAGCTTGGCTTTAATATTTTGCTTAAACCACAACAACAACAGCTTCTTTCTCTCAAATTCAAACAGCGCACAGTGATTGACTGACAATGCAATCGTTAAAGAAAAAAGTCTGCTACTAGCTGTCTTAGCTAACTCCTTCCTAACAATATGAAAAGTAATCTATGATTTGGTGCAGAAAAAGGAGAAGTAGTAATCATTACAAAATGTTGGTAATGACAGGTAAACATAATGAAGTGTGAGACATCCTTTGAGCTACTTGAGGGATCCACCACACACCTCTGTGTGTGTGTGCGTCAGGCTGCTGCAGGCAGGGCTCCAGCATGCAGCAGGTACAGGAACGTGTGAGAGGAGGGATCATACCATTTGTGTGGCGGGGGGTGGGGGGTTTCATTTTCATTTTCATTTTTAAAAAGTTTAAACTACAAACTACTGAATATGTTTTGGATGTTATTTCAGCTTGTCGAAGACAAACTAAAATTTAATAATTACAACTTTTCTCACTCCAATTTTTAAGGGTGCTGAGTTTCAATTTAGGGGTGCTACAGTACCCCTAAAAAAGGCCTAACGCCTCCCATGCATTATGCCCCAAACACACCTCTGAATAATTAAGAGCATTAGGACAACCCTTTTTGACGTTGTGTCCAGCAGAAAATTCATTCTTTTGTGTGCTGTTGTGATAAGGAAATGAGCTTGGAAACGCCCATAAGCATGTTCTGCATCACTCACATCTGACAACTGACCACGTTCTTGTAATACGGCCCTAAGTGTCACCAACAGACAAATAACTGTGTGTACGCCAGCCAGGAAGTTGGCATGGGGTTCCACAGATTTCCACGGTCATTTCATTCTTGATACATCTGAAATTTTGTGTGGAAAAGGACGTACGCTGTCATGATATAATTAGCTGACAGGTCACGTGCACAATACAACAGCACAGGAGAACAACCACACAAGGAGGCACATTAGAGAATTTATTGAATTTCAAAATAAACGCACAGCTATGGAAACAGTCACTCGCATCAACCTGCAGAGAGAAGATGAGAGCTGTGAGAGGAGGAGCGGAGTAAGGGGAAATGGGTGAGCCAAATTGCCACTTACTTGGGTTCCAAGGGAGAACTGGCAGGGCCCCAGCGGGAAATAGACAAACCAGTAGGGTGAGGGGGATGAGCTGGTGGTGCCTGACCGGGTGGAGGTTGGAAGCTGAGGGATGGTGGAGATGTGGCAGGAGAGTGCGCGCAGTCCTGGAGACACACCTGCATGGTAGCAGCAACCTGAGAAGGAAGGAGAAACAACGTTAGATGACGTGTCTAAGATTGTCAACTATGCTTGCTTGTCTTTGACAGGGCAGTACACCCAGACGAGCCAGCGTTGAGTGCGCGGAGGGAGCCTCCTTAAGTACGCTGGCTGATGAGCGGGAGCAGGTGCGTCTTCTGCCTCAGGTGCAGTGATGAATTAGTGAAGGTGAGACAGGGCGGGAGGGACACGCTCTCGCTGCCCATGACAGTACGCCATGTTTTTGTGCATAACCACCCTTTGTACATGAGGCCCCAGGAGTGAGGTGTGAATATCAATAAAGAGGAAAAACAGAAAGAGAAATGTGAAAAACACACTTGTATTCAAACAGTCTTATTAAGTGTACAGTACAAAACTTCTACTTTAATTTAGCAGCCAGAGATAACGTGTGCATATTAAAGATGAGATCAGATTTTATGACTGACTAATACAGAAAACCAGGTCATTCCAGTGGGTTCACATACTTTTACTTGTAACTGTAGACCCCTACTACTATCATCAAATGTCAAAAACTATTTTGGATAAATCTGGGCCAAATTCTGTTAATTAAACAGCGCAATTGTTGGACTAGTTTTGATTACCACAGCTAGGTACAGCCCCATTTTCAATGTTTATTTGTGGACTAAATTAAGGTTTGGACCAACAGACCTGATTTAGCACAAAATACAATGTCTAAATTATGGCTTGTGCTGGGGGGAAATGCATCTGAGTTGAAATTATTATTATTATTTGCAAGTATATGATCTCACTTTGCCATATGTGCTCTCTTCCTCCTGCCTGTGTGAGTCCTAGGAAGCTCTGGAGCTGAGAGAATTATTTGCTAAATAATTTCACTCTTTTTGCATTTCTTCTTAATGCTTTTTTTTTTTTTTTTTTTTTTGCTGAAGATACAGGTCTAGTAAAAAAAAAAAAAAAAAAACCTTTTTAAGATTGTCTGATTGGAGCAGCAGTATAAATGGTCTCATCCCGCAGC
The DNA here is from genome assembly GCA_020510985.1 of Pholidichthys leucotaenia. NCBI lineage: Eukaryota > Metazoa > Chordata > Actinopteri > Cichliformes > Pholidichthyidae > Pholidichthys > Pholidichthys leucotaenia. Next base: position 209,151,412 of record CM035839.1, read on the forward strand.
AGGAGAAACACAGGTGTGGTGTGGAGCCAGTGTCTGGAGCATGTGGCTCATGTCTGGCTCTGCTGTTATAGAATGATATTGCTCATCAGTGTGGTGGCTCACATACTTGTTAATTAATATTGTTATCGTTGTTGGTGTGGACAGGTCTTAAGTGCCTACAAGTGCCCTTACACTAGCATTGGTGGGTCTGTTTTTGCTGCTGCTTCAGTATTCAGTCAAGTTGTATTTTAAAAGCAGAGCTCACTACAGCTAGCCATACGATCAAGATAAACATGGACCACAGTTTTCACTCATGCTATACAAGCACAGTCAGTGAGGTTATCGTCAGTCATTGACAGAATGAACTTGGCGTGACCTTTTTTACACTCTTACATGGGTGAACTACACAACTGTGTGAACTGAAGATTTAGTACAAGGCCTCAGGGTGACTTAAATTCAAGAGAACCTTTTCAGTGGTAAACCTTACATGAAAAGGACACACACACACACACACACACACACACACACACACACACACACACACACACACACCCTGCAGGACCGTGCTAATCTTGGTGCCAGTCACACAACATTTTCCATACATCAATGTCAGCGTTGAAGTAGCATTTGCCTTCCGCTTTCACTGCAGCGTCCATTTGCATAAGGGAAATGAGCCATTGCCTCCAAAGCAACGAAAAGATATTTCCCTCCATCTTTCATGTGATGGATCAGAAACATACCATTATAAATTAGAACTGTCATTTTCTGTGCTCCAGAAGTTGAGAAATTGATATAAAAACAAAAGTATTATCATATTCACCTCTAAGCCCAGTCACCCTGAAGAGCTGCTGCTGATGATGATCCCACAGCTGCTGGTGACATTGACTTTAAGTCAATGAGATGATGAAGGTCAACTACATTTTGGAGCTGGTGTACCTGACAAGAAATAAGAGTCACATCCAGCCACCCCTCTCTGTGCAAAAGCATTTCTCCTCTTTCATCTCTCCATTGCATCATCCCCATTCAGGGTCTCTGCACATCTGTGAAACAGCCATAATTTACAGTCTAGCACAGCAGGATGCTGCCCAGCCTGTCAGCCTCAGGAAAAAAAAAGGGAAGTGGGTTAATATCAGGGGAGAACTGTCTGCTGTAATGCTCACTCAATATCACCTCAACACTTCAAACATAATTGTAAATGATGTTTTAAAACCATCCATCCATCCATCCATCTTCTACCGCTTTTCCGGAGGTCCGGGTCGCGGAGGCAGCAGTTCAAGCAGAGAAGCCCAGACTTCCCTCTCCCCAGCCACCTGCTCCAGCTCTTCAGAGGGGATACCAAGGCGTTCCCAGACCAGCTGGGAGACATAGTCTCTCCACCGAGTCCTGGGTCTGCCCCGGGGTCTCCTCCCAGTGGGACGTACCTGAAACACCTCAAGTGGGAGGCGTCCAGGAGGCATCCTAATCAGATGCCCATACCACCTCAACTGACTCCTTTCAATGTGGAGGAGCAGCGGTTCTACTCTGAGCCTCTCCCGGATGACTGAGCTCCTCACCCTATCTCTGAGGGTGAGCCCAGCAATCCTACGGAGAAAGCTCATTTCAGCCGCTTGTATCCGCGATCTCGTTCTTTCGGTCATTACCCAAAGCTCGTGACCATAGGTGAGAGTAGGAACGTAGATTGACTGGTAAATCGACAGCTTTGTCTTAGAACTAAGCTCCCTCTTCACCACAACAGACCGGTACAACGTCCGCATCACTGCAGCTGCTGCTCCAATCCGTCTGTCGATCTCTCGCTCCATTTTCCCCTCACTCGTGAACAAGACCCCAAGATACTTAAACTCCTCCACTTGGGGCAGGAGCCTGTCCCCAACCCGGAGAGGACAATCCACCTTTTTCCGACTGAGGACCATGGACTCGGACTTGGAGGTCCGAGTTTGTCTGGTTTTAAAACCTGCACAGTATAAGTGATATTGCATTTGAAAGACTAAACTTTTTGTTGCACTACTAGTCTTAAAGAATATGCCTCCTATAATCAATTATTTCATCAAACCTATTTCAACCACAGATGCAAAGATTTTTATTACCTAATACTAGAAATGAATTCATCTCATTATTACATGCAGTTAAACCAGTATTAATGGCCCCATTCACTGAAAAATTGTGTTTTTTGTAGATTTTAACCTTCTGAAATCATCTGTTGGTCACATGATTATCAAAAAAACATCAGAAAAAAACTTACTCCTTAAAAAACACACACACAGCCTTTATATCATTTTTGTGTTTGATTACCAATTTTAACTCTTCTGGGTGTGTTCCTCTACATCAAGAAAAGGTAACCCCAGCCTTGATACGCACTGCTGCTCTGTTATTGGCTAGTGTAGCTGTCTGTCTGCAGACAGAGATTGGCAGAGAGCTCAGCCAAGGCATTAACTTCAGAGCTAGGGAGGTAGCTTACCAAGCACAGTTTATATTGTTATTTTCTTTAGATTTCTTTCCCCCTAATAAACATTCCCATTTCCATCTGGTTCACTAATCCACAGTCCATAATATATCTCGAGTCATTCTAGCTTATTTTGTTTTATTTTCTCCATGATGCCACATTGATCCATTGACATTAGCTTGGCTAGGTAGCTGGAAGCTGAAGCGAGCAGTTTAGCCACTCTTTCACAAATGATTCTGTGCTTTCTGTATTCCAGAGACTGGTCATATCGACCACAGAAACGATACACTCCTGTCCACCAGTGGTGCTTTATTTTATTTATTCTTTGAGACAAATTTTGTCACAAACCGAGCAGGTGTTTTCCTGTAGGCTCGGTTCTGACCGTTGTCTGTGGCTCAGGTATCGGGTTTTTTATGTATTGTTATCTTTTGAGTGCTCATCATTTTTATGTCTCTTTTTTTTTTCATGCCTGTAGCCACCACTCTGGCCGGCGGCTGTTAGGCAGCCTCGTTGACCTACATTCATGTGGGCGTTGTCTAACACTCGCTGGTCCGACCACGCCCCCTCTCTGTTGACAGCCAGCTGATTCTCCCTCGTTAATTGTCTTTCCCGTGCCTCGCCCAGGTGTGCCCAATTTGTGGTGCCAGCAGTGTTTGTACTTAGGTGGTCTTTGCCAGTCAAGCACTGCTGGAACATTGTGCTATCAGACGGTCGTTAATCACCGTATGACAGTCTGTGTCTACGAGGGATTGTGTGTGCTTGCTGGAGGATTGGACTTCTGGGACTGTTCCTGCTTCATGAGCTAAACTGTTAAGCGTTTCTCCTTGCTGTATTGCGGCTACGCTAAACTGGTAGCGTTTCTCTGTGCAGTATTACTACTACACTTAGGCTGTAGTCCACTTTGCTCCTCCATAGTTAATTGAGCCTCCTAGAGTCCTCCTAGTTCTCCCGAGCTTATATGTTATTTGTATTATTTGTTTGTGGCCACGGTACACAGTGGTCAGCCTGCTGCTCCCTCGTCGCGTCAGCCTTTTTGTGTACACTGTACCCACTTTTGTGTTCAATAAATGTGTGGTGGTGAATTCCTGCTCGTAAATCCATGCTTGCTTCTCCTCCTCTGTGCGCTGCGTAAAAACACAGGGGGAGGTTCTTGACAGAATGGTCCAGCCATAAAAAGCATTTAGCAGGTTACACCGGCACACACCCTTTTCATTTTTTGAACAGTTTTCTTTATCACTTACCTGTGTTGGAGTTGGCCATGGATGTGGCGAATCGGAGTTATTCGATGAGCTTGGGGTGGGAACGCTGCCGAGCCCTGATGGACATAGACTTGCTCATCTCCTCGGCGAGCACATATTCGACCCCGGAGGACATCCTCTGGTATGTGAGTCTGGCGGAGGCTGAGGTCCGGTGATGTCCTCAGCTTGCAGAGCACCCGGAGGGAGCCGAGAGGATTTCCCAGTTGGCAGCTCTGTGGCGCGAGCACGACGAGAGGGTGAGGAAGTCCTCTACAAAGACCGGACCCACGTCGAGGGGGAGGCACTCCCGGGGCTCTGTCGCTCCTGCTCCATGCCCGAGTACTACGCCCGCTCCCGCTCCACCGAAACCAGCACCAGCTTCCCGCAGACAGCGTCATCCCATGCCGGACCGATGGAGGAAATTCTCCTCCTCATCGGCAGCCACTCTCCCGGCATCGCCTACCTCCACGTCATCAGGGCCGGTTCCTCTGTCATCCTTTGAAGGGGCCGAAACCACTTCTGATACAGAGAGGGATGACTGTCTGCTGGCAGCAGCTGTTAACATCAAAGGCCGGGATGACAGACAAGTGGGGTTTTTTTCATTTTGTACCATCTAATAATATTGAACCTTGCCTGTCCCCCAAGGGAGAGATCCAGTTTCAGCAGTCCACTAGGTCCTCTCCTCCGGCTGCAAATACTGTACTAACTTTCTTTTTCCCCTCTCCGTGTATCCTCCAAATTTCCGAGTGTCCGCCGGCCCTAAAACCTAGCCGCTGGATGATGGAGGAGCCTGAGGCCCTGGAGGATCCTGCTCCAGAGCTTGCACGGAGCCAGCCCTCAGCCCACTCGCAGGATCCATCTCCAGTGGGGGTTACTTCATCTGAGGACTGTAAGACTGTTTTCACCATTTTGCCAGCTGCGGAGGCGACTGCAGCAGATTGGGAGCCTGAGCTAGACCTCCTGGAGGCCAGGTCCAAGTCTTCATCATCGGGATCGATGGAGTCCTAGACGGCGGTGGAGCTCAAGCTCAGGCAAGTCCTCTGTCTTGTTTTTCTATTATCAGTATTAGAGAGATCTTGACTGGGTCTAGGTGAGGAGGGTTAGGTGCAGTGCACAGCTGCATCTGAACTCCCTTTGCCGGGCTCCGCCGCTGCCGGCGACCCTTATAACCTGGTTTCTTCTACTGCTCCTGAGTTTCCTTCTAGGGTCACCAGAGAGCAGCCATCATCACCAGGGGTTGCCTTGGAACTGGGCTCACCGCCTGACGATGTCGTGGGTCCAGCTCCCCTGCTGCCGGAAGTCGTCATGCTTGTCCCTCCACAGGCTGAGTCTCCGTGGGTGTGGCACGCTGGCCTAGGACCCTCGTGGGGGCTGTGCCCCAGGATCAGTCCGACGTGGGCGCTGCGCTCCTGTCTGGACCCATCATTGACACTACGCTCCAGCGCGGGGTCCACCGAGGGTGCAACGCTGGCCCTGTCAGGGTCCACCATGGGTGCTGCAGAGCTCCAGCCGGGAGCCACCATGGGTGCTGTAGAACTCCAGCCTGGAGCCGCCGCTGGTGCAGCGTTGGCCCGGTCGGGGTCCACTGAGGGTGCAGCATTGGCCCGGTCAGGGTCCACCGAGGGTGCAGCGTTGGCCCGGTTGGGGTCCACTTAGGGTGCAGTGTTGGCCCGGTCAGGGTCCACCGGGGGTGCAGCGTTGGTCCAGTCGGGGTCCACCGCGGATGCAGCTGTGCCCCAAGATGGGACCACCGAGGGTGCTGCGGGTCAGCCTGAGGACGCCGTGGCTCCCTTCTCCTCCCTGCCCAATGCCATGGGGGTTCCCTCCCTACGATCTGGTCACCCACCAGTGAGCCTCCCAGTGGGCAGGCCGCCTCCTGCTTCACCCCTTCGGTCCTGGTGGCTTAACAACGCTGGTCGGCTGCCGGAGGGACTGAGTCTCTGGGCCAGATGGCTTGTGCTTTCCGGCAGGCCACCGGACTCTGTTTGCCGGACTGCCTGCTGAGCCTGGGACTCTGGGCGGCCTCCCGAGCCTCCACGCCTTTGGACTTGGGGGTGGGGGGGGAATTGTGTGCCCTGGATGGGGTGTATTGTGTTCCCTCCTTTCCTTTCCCCCTACCTCCCACCTGAGTTCGTGTTGTGGTTCCTGCTGGGGGTGGTGGTGGTGGTGTGTGTGGGGGGGGCAGGGGTTTCCTTTCCTTGTGATGTTACCTTGAGTGTCTAGAATCCACCCCTAGAAGGGGGGGCTCTGTCACGAACCGAGCCTATGTTTTCCTGTAGGCTCAGTTCTGACCATTCTCTGTGGCTCAGGTATCGGGTTTATTATGCATTGTGTTATCTTTTGAGTGCTCATCATTTTTATATCTCTGTTCTTTTTCTTTTCCGTTCCTGTAGTCACCGTTCTGGCCGGCGGCTGTTAGGCAGCGTCTTTGACCTACATTCATGTGGGCGTTGTCTAACACTCACCAGTCCGACCACGGCCCCTCTCTCTTTGACAGCCAGTTGATTCTCCCTCAATAATTGTCTTTCCCGCGCCTCGCCCAAGTGTGCCCAATTTGTGGTGCCAGCAGTGTTTGTACTTAGGAGGCCTTTGCCAGTCAAGCACTGCTGGACCATGGTGCTATCATACGGTCGTTAATCGCCATATGACAGTCTGTGTCTATGAGGGATTGTGTGTGCTCGCTGGAGGATTGGACTTCTGGGACTGTTCCTGCTTTGTGAGTTAAACTGTTAAGCATTTCTCCTTGCTTTATTGCTGCTACGCTAAACTGGTAGCGTTTCTCTGTGCAGTATTACTGCTACACTTAGGCTGCAGCACAGTTTGCTCCTCCGTAGTTAGTCGAGCCTCCTAGAGTCCTCCTAGTTTTCCCAAGCTTATATGTTTTTTGTATTATTTGTTTGTGGCCACGGTACACAGTGATCAGCCTGCTGCTCGCTCGTCACGTCAGCCTTTTTGTGTACACTGTACCCTTTTTGTCAGTCTTTATTTTGGAACTGTCATCTTTTGTGTTCAATAAATGTGTGGTGGTGAATTCCTGCTTGTAAATCCATTCTTCCTTCTCCTCCTCTGTGCGCCGTGTAAAAGTGCACAGGGAGGTTCTTGACAAATTTAAGTTAGTTGCCTCAGGCCAGCACCCAAGCTAGAAGCTACCTAGCTGAGATTAGCAAAAATGACGTAAGAGGGAGAGTGGAGTTAAATGTGGCTCTTAGAAATTTTAAGAGACATCCGCTAAAACGAGTAAGGCTGCAGAAGATTGTTATGTCTGAATAATTACCTTGTGGAATGATGAGGCCAGGTGAATGGACAAACTCAGCTTTATTAATAATCAAATCACACTGCACACCGAACAGCCACCAGGCAGAGGTTACTGGTCAAAGAGACCGTGTAATGGATGCCTTCTGCTATTTATAGGGTGGTGCAGTGCCGGGGAAGTGGCCGCCTCTACACCACACTTCACAATAAGGACATTAATCCCAACACTACAATTCCTCCCCCACTTAGAAAGTCCAAAACCACTCACACAGTTAAGACCCTCCCCAATTTAGGACCCAAATCATACGCCAATAAAACAAAAACTGATATCTCTAAATGGCCTAACACATTCACACAACAGAACCTAAAATAGGGAGGATGGGTGGACTACAGTCCTTCCCACATGGCAAGGTGGATTATTCTACCCCCTGTTAAACCAAAGTCCATTAAAACCTAAAGTAATTGCCGTGCTCCTAAACTATTAAAACACACAATCTAATAACATTTTACCAACATAAACACATGAATGTTAAAAGTGTTTAATAGAATTTACATTACTGTCCCTGGCCAGAAAAGGGCAGAACCAGCTGAGGGGGGGGGGGGGGGCAGCCCCTCAGCAGACTCACCCCTGGATGCAGCAGGCCACCAGGATAGTGGCCGACCTCATGGATGAAGGTGCCTCTCCTCATTGTCACCGACCGCCGCTCTTTTCCAGCCCCGCCACCAGAAGCCTCTTCCCGGACACGCTGCAGCTTGTTGGCATGCCTTGCCGACCCATCCGACAGGTGGAAATAAGCTGCTCCTAGTTTAGCCAGCTTATTTCCAGCTTATTTCAAGCGCAGGTGTCCCTGATGTCCCGCTGGCTGCCATCTGGTCCGTATTCGCTGTGGTCATTCCTCTCCTTGAGCCCAGACCAAGTCCATAACTCTAAGAGGGGTTCTGCTCGGCCTGAAATGGTGCTGTTTGGCATACGGTTTCTCCGTGCCTGTCGGTCTGGCCCGACCTCTTCTAAAGCTGTTGCAACGGTCACCGTCGTAGCTGCAGATCCTCCAGCCCTCTGCAGCCAAGCTCCGGAGGAATCTGGGGCTAGCACATTGATGTCACTCGTCAACGCAGGCGCCCCACCGCCACGCTCAGTACCCCCTCCTACCATCCCCTGAGCGCTGACACTGAGACCCTCCTGCGTCAAACCTGAGTGAGGCTGGTCCTGCTTGACCACTGTGGTGTCCGTTAGATCTTTATCCCACACAGTATCATCTTCCACCACTTGAACTGGAGGGTTCCACTGGCCACAACCAGACCATTCTTCCCCAGCATCATCTTTGATGGTGAAACCCAGTCTGTAAAACAAGTCACAGCCCATGATGTTGTCGCCTCGGGCCATCACATGGAATGTGAAGTCAGCCATCATCGCTGACTTGCACCAAACCGTTTACTCCAACGTTCCAGCTGTGCACAGCCTGCCACCTCCATAACCATAAAGCAGCGTTGGGCTGCTGCTTAAGGTGCATTCACACCAAACGCGAACAGGCAAATTTTTCGCACGGTATGATTACATTATAAATCAATGTAAACATGCCAACAGACATGAGTAGGGAGATGCAGACGGGCGACGTTGTCTTTAAAACTTTTGCAGCTGTGTTCAACCTGCTGTGGAAATTCCCAAAATAACGTCATGCTTGTCCACGGTCTCCATTTGGAGACCTAGCTCGACAGACCTGGCTAACGTTAAGTCACTTGGCACCGTGACTAGCCTAGCTCGTATAGCGGCGCTGTTCATGTGCTCTGCCAGCTGATCACGTACCATTTCTTCCTCCAGTGGCCCAAAATGACACTCGCTAGCTAGCTGCCTCAGGTCAGCAACAAACTGGTGGACAGGCTCACCCACCCATTTGTGTCGCTGCCAAAATCAAATCCTCTGGACAATCACGCTATCCGGGGTGTGAAAATGGCTGACTAGCAACTTGATGACATCCTCAAATGAGTCTGAAGCCCCGAGTGTGCGCAGGATACGCTGGCCCTCAATCCCCAAATTATGCAAAAGATGCGCACATGCTCTTAGCTAATCTAGCTCACCCAGGTTGAGCTCGATGATGTAGTTTTGAAAGGCTGCAAACCATCTTGGCCAGGGCACAGGCGGCTTGCCCAGGAGCTCCAGGAAGGGGCGAAGTGGTGCAATACACGCCTCCATTGGTTTATCCTCGATCGCCAAATGTTGTGTCTGAATAAATACCTTGTGTAATGATGAGGCCAGGTGAATGGACAAACTCAGCTTTATTAATAATCAAACCACACTGGACACCAAACAGCCACCAGGCAGAGGGCACCGGTCAAAGAGACCGTGTAATGGATGCCATTTGCTATTTATAGGGCGGTGCAGTGGCGGAACAGGAAGTGACTGCCACTACACGCACTTCACAATAAAGGCATTAAACCCAACACCACAAAGATGATTCACAATGATGGTACGGTAATTCAATATTAAAAGGAAATTTGGATAATTATGTCACAATCATTCATTAAGGCCTGTGGCTGCTGTCAAAATGTGAGGAAAGTGCAGTGAATGGGATCTTTAAAAGAATATTTGCAAGCAGGGGGTTCCATCCTCCCATTTTCATAGAAGTGCTAACTTTCCATTTTCTTTCACATCTGAGAGCGCCCGTAGTAGGTTCCACTTTGAGACTGATTTCAGGATAGATGTTTAATGTTTGCACCCAACTCACTGCTATCAGGGTTAAGTAAGAAAGAAAGATCACTCAAAGGTATTCAGTAGTACTGTAGCTACACTAACTCTCTATCAGAGACAGATACCTAGAGACAATATAGAGTCACCAATTGACCTAATTTGCACATCTTTGGATTGTGGGAGGAAACCCACACAGCATAGGGACAACTCCACACTGAAAGGTTTCCACCCCTGCCAGCCTGGGGATTTGAACCAGGAACCACTATGCTGCTTATTGCTGGGTTCTATCTGACTGCTTGTAAGATAATTTTTGTAGCATAAGGCTGCATGTCCACAGGGAATGTAAAAATGTTCTCAACGTGTTTTCCCAAGCGCTTTACATGGGCTCATAAAAAAAGGCTCTCCGCCCAATATCCTATCAACCATTGGACCTGTCACTCAAAGCGTGTTGGGGGTTTCACTCATTTTGCTCTGAAACACTCCAGTCACTGGACTAAATTGTAAATTTCATAGCGCCACAGTGCTCAGCAGCTGCACACCTCTCTCACCAGCCTATCAGAATCAGACTAAAAGTACACCATGATCAATATTTAACAGCAAAATCTTAGAGGGATGTGTATTTTGCAAAATCCTGATTTAAATGATAGAGTTTTACAGAAAATGATAGACATTTTTATCTCGTCATCTGATATAAGATGGTGGCGCGCATGGACGCTGCGGCCCCTCTAGGCATCAGTGAGTGTGAGAATTTTGAGTGTTTTGATCATCCCAGACATACATTCGTAAAACTTACAACCGTGAGACCTTATTAAACATCAAGATACTGCACTCTGCAAGAATTGCGGCGCTCGGATGTGACTTGGACATTCTACGCCAGCATGGAATACTGTCGGAGATTCTGCTGGCAGCTACCCGGAAGAGGAGGAAGCGTAAGCGGCGTGAACGCAAACAAAAGCGAGGGAAAAGAGCAGGGAGTCATGCTAGGCTAAAGGATAACCCCTCCAGACCATCAGTACCGTCGCTCCTTCTTTCCAATGTCCGCTCCCTCGACAACAAGCTGGACGAGCTGCATTTGCTGAGAGAAACCCGGAGAGAGTGGAGGGACTGCTGTGTGTTTGCGTTCACGGAGACATGGCTCCACGACAACATCCCTGACGTGGCCATTCAGTTGGAAGGGATGACATCGTTCCAGGTGGACAGAGAGGCTGATAGCTCCGGTAAGACCAGAAGGGGGGGGGGGGCTATGTATTTATATTAACAAGAACTGGTGCGTTAATGTCACGTTAGATGCTATTAGTGAATTTCAAACTTCACACCTGAACAATTTTGTGGTCGTTGCGGGGGATTTTAATCACACCAGTTTAAAGACTGTGCTCCCCAAGTTTAAACAATGTGTAGATTTTAAGACCAGAGGAGAGAATATGTTGGACTTGGTGTACACAAACTTTCCAGATGGTTATAAGGCAACATCTCGCCCCCACCTCGGCCATTCTAACCACCTATCCGTGATGCTGGTGCCTGCCTACAAACCTTTACTGAAGCGCAGCAGGCCAGTAGAGAAACAAATCAGGATTTGGCCAGAGGGTGCAGCCTCAGCACTTAAGGACTGTTTTCTGCACACAGACTGGGAGGTCTTCAAAATAGCAGCCTCCCAGGGAGACAGGACAGATGTGGAGGAGTATGCTGAAATGGTCACCAGCTACATCGCGAAGTGCACAGAGGATGTCACTATAGTGAAGACTATCACTGCACGGGAACTATAAGCCCTGGATGACTGCAGAGGTGTGCTCGCTGCTCACAGCCAGAGATGCAGCCTTCAGAGCGAAGGACAGGATCGCCCTCAGCTCAGCCAGGTCTGCGCTCTCAAAGGGAATTAAGACGGCGAAGCGGGCCTATTCGGAGAAAATCCAGGGACACCTCTGTGACACAAGGAACACCAAACGGATGTGGCAAGGAGTTCGGGCGCTGACGGATTATAAGTCTAGGCAGGGGGTCGATGATGATGACGTTTCGCTTCCAGACAGGCTCAATAACTTCTTTGCATGTTTTGAAGCATCAAACCCGACAATCAGAGGGAGGGCTGGCCCATCTCCACCATCTGTTGGGCCAGCTATCATCATCAACGCAGCGGACACACGGAGGACCCTAACCAGGGTCAACCCACGTAAAGCTGCAGGTCCGGACAACATCCCGGGACGTGTGCTCCGAGACCGCGTGAGCGAGTTGGTGGATGTCCTGACTGACATTTATAACATCTCCCTGAGTCAGGCCATAGTTCCCAGATGCTTTAAGACCTCTACCATAGTACCGGTGGCAAAGAAACCAGTTGTGTCCTGTCTGAATGACTATCGTCCTGTTGCACTGACACCAATTGTGATGAAGTGTTTTGAATGGCTTGTCAAACCACACATCACAGCCTGCCTCCCTGCATCACATGACCCGCTCCAGTTTGCATATCGTTCAAACAGCTCCATGGAGGATGCTATAGTCACCACCCTGCACTCATTCATTTGCACTTCATTCATTGCAGCAGTGAAGTATGATCAGCAGGGCTTGACATTAACTTTTTTGCTCACCAGCCACTGTGGCTAGTGATTTTCCAAAGTTAGTAGCCACTCAGACATTCCACTAGCCACAATTTTGTGGTTGGAAAATGATGTTTAATATGATAAACTTTGACTATAGCATGCTAAAATTTACTTGAACTAAATTTACAACCTTTTTAAATGTAAATGGACCTTATACATACATAAAAATAGAAAGAGAAACACTGTCTGTTTAATTATTTATGAACAGCAGAAAATATAAAAAACAGAAAAACAGAGAAAAATATTTGCAGGGAGAGTGACGTACAGGTAGATTTGGGGTCTGTCCCAATTCTCATTTGTACCCCTATCCCTACCCCTACCCCTACCCCTACCCCTATCCCCTAAGGGTTGAAAATTATCCCTATAAATTGGGACACCCCTTCGGGGCTGCACTATATCATTAGTAGTTGCTGATGGATTTAATCTAAATGGACACTACCTGTTTTCAAAAGAAAAAAAGAAAAGAAAAAGAAAACTGATGAGAAAAAAGCCTCATCTCAAGGAGAAAAATGTCTATATTTATGTGAACAATTCTAATCAGTAGAAAAAGTCAGAAATTTACTAGAAAGTTGTAAATCTACAGAGAAAAGTTTGGACCCCTGGTGGGCCGGTTTTAGCCCGCAGGCCATATATTTGACACCCCTGGATCAGCCCATTAAAAATACATATTTAGAGGGTAAACAGAAGCTTCTTGCTCTAAAAATAATCACATTTAACTACAGTGGTAGGCGCTGATGTGGGGGTGAGCACAGGGATTAGCTACTAATCGCTGGGACAACGGGGGATCAGGGGCAGTTCCCCCGGTAATCTGATTGCTGAGAGCAGGGACAAGTGTGTTCTGCTGGCTGCTGTCTCCAGACTGGCCGCAAAATGAACTCGCTGTGGATGGAGTCTGGCTTCACTTTAGACACTATACAGGAGAAGCTGCCACCCACCACAGCATTTCTTCAGGACGGGAGACCAATCTACGGAGTAGACCGTCCGAGACTTCTCCTGACTGTCCATGCCATCCACGGCGACAGTGGACCAATGAGCATACACTGTGTGCAGATAGTGCTTATGGGAGTTATAGTTTTGTAGTCTCACATTGCGATAGGTTTATTATTTTAGATGCCACTATAGAAAACTGCAACCTGCCAAAGTGGCTAGTGGGAGTGGCTGCCTTACCAGCCACTGCTGAAGTCCACCCGCCATTGGCAGGTTGGCGGGTATAAATGTCGAGCCCTGTTGATCGGGATAGGCGGGTATTGATTGTATGGCCTAGGCATTTTGCAACCATTGAATTAAAACTGGATTTGATGACATGAACAGTTTTTCCAGATACATAAGATAAGATCCTTTATTAGTCCCACAACGGGGAAATTTGAGATCCATGTAATGACACGGTAACCGGTGAGTTAAAATATACTTCTGTCCTGTATGCATCTATGCCTGTATGCTGTTTTTTTAAAACTTTTTTTATGATTTTGAAAATATTTTTTAATTGTGCTCGGGACACCAAACACCCAAATAATGAATTAATTTTTTTATTTAATGACAAATGGCCATTCTTGTAGTAACCAATGGGAGTCAAAACTACCAAATAATGCATGAAGTCATACCTAACAGGACCAAGTGACGTCAAGTGAATAAATGCGACACATTTACAAATATCTGAGACCCATTGTAATGTATTCCTTTTAACTGAATTTTTTTTTGAGTATTTTTGTGTCCTGGTAGGTCCCATTCAATGTTTAGTCAAACCCATTAGTGCTGTGGTTAGGATGTGTTGTCAACCTTTCTTGGTCAGATTTTATCATGCTTTTTTTTCCGTGTCCTGTCAAGCAGCTAGGTAAGCAGAACAGAAATCTGCTTCCCTTATTGTGCCAAACAGATGCACTTTGCCAAAAAGAGCTTTATACAGTACATGTACTGTATATTATTTATAGACTGCTCCTGTAATAACTTCTAATACTTTATTTAAATTGTATTACCCATGATGGACCCAACAGGTGGGGAATGGGAAAGACGGGTAGGGAGTGGGAAAAAAAGAGGGAGGAACAAACAGGGAAAAAAACAAACAAACTGACACAACTGAAACAAACAGAAGACAGTTTCTTCTTCTAAAAAGGTCTCATCACGAGTCTGGTATCTGCACCTGTAAAAAAAACAGAGAGATATACAGCGGAGAAAATAAATATTGAACATGTCAACATTTTTCTCATTAAACATATTTCTGATGGAGCCATTGACCTGAGATTTTCACCAGATATCAGTAACAACCCAAGTAATCCACACATACCAAGAAATCAAGGCAACTGTGTTCACAAACCAAGTTATATTTAATAAAGTGGAATGACACAGGGAATAAGTATTGAACACACTTGGTGAAATTCATTTAATATTTCGTAGAAAAGCCTTTGTTGGTAATAGCTGGCATGATGTAACACTTTGACCCAGGAGAAGGCACAGAAGACAATGTTAAAAGGTTAGTGAACAATAAGTACTGTTAGAAATATGCAAATGGTGATGAGGATCTGACAACGCTGCAGGGAAGAGAGCAGAGACAACGGTGAGTATATGGAATAGTGACAGGGAGATTAAAATTGTTCATATGCTTACAGGCTTCCTCTGGTAGGAGTAGCAGGAATACACAACAGATCCTGATGATGGTGGAAGTCTGGGGAGGAATCCTTCAGTGCAGGTGAGCGGGCAAAGGGGAAAGGCTGGCCGGGCCTTAATGCTGGGAAAGGCAGATGGTGATTATAATGATAAATGTTGGTAAGTCAACTTATGTGGGAAGATGAAGATGTGGACAGTCTTAAAAAATCCAAGCTTAGTCCGTGAGGCAGTTTCCAGAGTCCAAGGGCAGACACAGGTCAGAGCACGGCAGGCTAGGTTAAGATAAGATAAGATAAGCCTTTATTAGTCCCACAACGGGGAAATTCCAGGATTGCAACAGCACAGGGATAGCAACACTCAGAGCAACAATCAGAAGGCAAGAAAAAAAACAAGCAAGCAAGAGCAGCTAATATACATATGTACATATTACTATAAAAGATATATATACACACACACAGACACACAGTGCATAGCATTGTAGCTGGATGGAATAAATATATGAATATGTAAACACACAGTGCGGAGCAATGTAGCTAGGTGGAATAATATGTAGATATATAAACACACAGTGCGGAGCATTGTAGCTAGATGGAATAAATATATAGATATATAAACATAAACACACCCAGTGCGGAGCATTGTAGCTAGATGGAATAAATATGTAAATATATAAACACACACAGTGCAGAGCATTGTTGCTAGATGGGATGAAACAGCATAACCGTCTACTTAGTTATCCTACATGGTATGATTATGTGCCCATACATATTCTCACTCTCCATAGCGACTGGTATTTTCCTAGTTGTATGCCGGAGGGGACCATTGTGTAAGTCTATTGCATCTTTTGCATTCAAAAAACTATTAGTTTGTTACGTCTTTTTGCTATCTCTGCGAGCAGCCCTGCTTAGGTTGTACAGTCTGACAACCGTTGGTAGGAAGGACCTGCGAAACCTCTCGGTTGTGCACCTGGGATGATGTAGTCTGCTGCTAAATGAGCTCCTCAGTGCATTCAGTATGTCCTGCATAGGGTGGAACTCGGACTCCAGCAGAGATGACAGTTTAGCCACCGTCTTTCTCTCTCCTATCTCCTCCACCGGATCAAGGCGCTGCCCCAGGACAGAGCTAGCTTTCTTGATCAGTTTGTTCAGTCTCTTCCTATCGGCTGCAGTAATGCCACTGCCCCAGCAGACCACTCCAAAAGTGATGGCTGATGCCACCACCGTGTCATAGAATGTCTTCAGCAGCGCGCCTTGTACACCAAAAGACCTGAGTCTCCTCAGCAGGAACAGCCTGCGCTGTCCCTTCTTGTAGAGTGCATCAATATTATGTGACCAGTCTAGTTTATTGTTCAGATGAACACCCAGGTACTTATAGGCTGTCACCATCTCGATGTCTGTTCCCTGTATATTTACTGGTGGTGTGAGGGGTTGTCCTTGCCTGCGGCAGTCCACCACCAGCTCCTTAGTTTTTCTCGCGTTGATCTAGAGGCAGTTCCGATGGCACCAGTCCACGAAGTCCTGGATAAGCCCTCTGTACTCAGCTTCATCTCCATTGGAGATGAGGCCAACGATCGCAGAGTCATCAGAGAACTTCTGTAGATGGCAGTGTGTTGTGTTGTGTGAGAAGTCCGCAGTATAAAGAGTGAACAGGAAGGGAGCCAGCACCGTTCCCTGGGGGGCCCCCGTGCTACTGATGATCGTGTCGGACACACAGTCCCGGGTTCTCACAAACCCAAGTGGTTACAAGTTACAAGTGGCAGACAAATCCAAACAACAGGCAGGCACAGGGTCTAGGGACCGGCAAAGGTTAGAACACAGCAGAATAATACACAAGGTTAATTCAGATTAGGCACAGGCAGGACACAGAGGGGGTGTTGCTCAGACGCGACCAGAGTAGTGGGAGTGTCCCACTTATACTGCCCCACTGATTGGCTGCAAGTGGCGATGCAGCTGCCAGGAGAGGTGTTCAATCAGCGGGGAGAGAGAGAGGCAGGTGGGTGGATCAGACAGGAACCCTTACAATAACATCTTCCAGATGCCTCCTGTATGGAGAAACTAAATGCAAGCATTGCTCAGGAGTGATTTTAGCCCATTCTTCCACACAAACTGTCTTCAGATCTTGGTTTCATGGGTGTCTTCTTTGAACTCTGATCTTTAATTTGTTCCAACGATTTTCAATTGGATTCAGGTCAGGTGACTGACTGGGCCGTTCAAGCAGCTTTATTTTCCTTCTCTGGAGCCAGTTGAGTTTCCTTGGCTGTGTGTTTGGGATCATTGTCTTACTGAAATGTTCATCCTCGTGTCATCTTCAGCATCTTGGCAGATGGCAATAGATTCTTATCAAAGATGTCTCCATACATTTGTTCATTCATCTTTCCTTCAATTACATTATATGAAGTCTGTCTGTACCATATGCTGAAAAACAACCCCACACCATGATGCTCCCACCTCCAAACTTAACTGTTGGTTTGGTGTTTTGGGGCTGATGTGCAGTGCCATTTCTCCTCCAAATATGCTGTGTGTTATGACATCCAAAAAGTTCAATTTTGGTCTCATCTGATGACACTATGTTCTCCCAGTATTTTACTGGCTTGCCCAAATGTTGTGCAGCAAACTTTAAACAAGCGTCAACATGCTTTTTCTTCAGCAATGGAGTCTTGTGAGGTGAGTGGGCATAGAGCCCATGTCAGTTGAAACAGTAATACCTCCTACTCCAAGTCTTTCTGGAGCTCTCCATGGGTGGTCTTGGATAGCATCTTCTGATAATTCTTTTGACTTCAGAAATCTTGTGAGGAGTTCCTTGTTGCGGCCGAATGATGGATCCAGCAGTGCTCACTGGAACATTTGCAGTTTAGAAATGCGCCTGTAACCAATGTCATCATTATGTTTTGCAACAATAAAGTTGCAAAGGTCTAGAGAGAGCTCTTTGCTTCTACCAATCATGAGTTTTTTGTGGTGTGACAATCTGATATTAAGAGACCTTTTTAAAGGCTATCAGTCAGGACTTAAACAGCTGAAATTAATTTGCACTGATGAGGGATGGGATGACTTCCTAAATTCTGGTGGATTTCAGCTGGTTTCTTGGCTTTCTATGTCTTTTTGCACCTCTTTTTCTTCATGTGTTCAATATTTATTCCCTCTGTCATTCCATTTTATTAAATATAATTTGTTTTGTGAACACAGTTTCCTTGATTTCTTTGTATGTATGAATTACTTGGATTGTTACTGATACCTGGTGAAAATCTCAGGTCAGTGGCTCCATCAGAAATAAGTTTAATGAGAAAAGTGTTGACGTGTTCAATACTTATTTTCCCCGCTGTATGTGTGTGTATGCACCTTCCACTTATGTTTTTAAGAAGCAACTAAAGACCCGCCTTTTTAGCCTGGCTTTTTAATGAACTGTGTGTTGATTGGATTTTTATGTGCTCTTGCTGTCTTCTTTGTTTTTTACTGTCTCATGTGCTTGTATTTTTATTTGCTTTGTTTTTATCATGTTAAGCACTTTGTGACTCTGTGAAAACTGCTCTATAAATAAACTTATTATTATTATTATTATGAAAGTGTGCACAAAGTGAGTGTGTGCGTGTGAGTGGTTTGCCAGGAAACTTGCAAAGAGGGTGGCAGGTCACAGCAGCCCCCCCCCCCGCCCCCATAGAAACCTCGAGCAAGCAAGACAGCGCCACCAACCCCCACAGAGCACAGATGTTCCGAAGCCAGCAAGCCCTTGGACAGCCAGGCAACCACTCCAGGAGGGACACAAGCAGCTGTACACTTCAAGGTCTTGTACTGTTATGCAACAGCATTTAAAACTTAAGGTGTGCCACATATTAGGTTTTAAAATGCCCAGAAGAGGCATGTTACTTCAGATGAATGATACATTGCTGGGAGGATTTGAAGTCGGGTCTCCAGCATACCAGACAATTGCCTTAACTGCTACACCACACAACTTTTTTAGGTCACATGCTGACTTTCTCACACAAACAAAATGTTCCACTGACAAGACGCAAAGGCTGACAGACATTTTATAAACATGATTTTTGGAACATAAACAGAATTGCATGAATTTGATGTTTTGCTGAAGAATACTGTTGTGATTGTATGTGAAGTTTGGTTCACTACATCAGAAGACAAATCAGAAATATAGAGAAAATGTACAAACTGATTGGCCTAAAAACCAAAACAGATTGACATTTTCTGATAATTGTAGCAACTTTTCATTATCAATGTCTGTAGATGATCCCTGCTTAATTTGAAACAATTTGGATGAATGGTCTAAAAGGAGTTCATTTTGACTTCACTTGCACATACTGGAAAATATGGTGCAGAAAACTTCATTTTTTGAGCATTAAACCAATGGAGAAAAGTTGTGGAAAATTTCAGAGATTAGAATAATGAAAGAATTTTCAGTCTAAGCCCAGTTGTTCTTGCAATATTTCCAAAAACATAAAACTTTATTATAGTGCACCTATAGATGCAGTGCCTTGATTAACATCACCTATAGATGCAATGCCTTGATTTTTGGTCTCTGAGTAGTAGGGAAGAATTTCTAACTAGACTGTAAAATTTGCTTCTTCTACGTATTATCATTTTTGCTCCCCACACATTTTTACAAAGAAGAATAAAAGCAAATGGTTTCCTGCAGCTGCATGTCACAAATATCTGCTTCGAGAGGCAGATGTGAATTTTGAGTTTGGACCCAAAGTAGCAGGCAGGGCTTTGGCGCAAAGGTGGTATTTTTTAAGAGAAACAAAAGTGCAGCACAAGGGCTGGAAAATAATTCAGAATACACAGGTAAAACTCACGGGGAACTTGGAAAAACAGGGAGCACAGCAGGAGAACATGACAGCGACATTAATGACCCAACAATGAACTGAACGAAAAAGGTGACATAAATAGGGAGGAAACTAATCTGAACAGGAGCACACATGAGGAAGGGTGGCTATGGGTACGGAAACATGAAGACCTGAGGACACAAGGTAAACAAATATGCACACAAGACTAAAATGATGACAACGAGGGCAAAAAGGGGATGACATGATAAATAATGATCACGGTACACAGGGGCACTTAATAATAATAATAATCATAATCATAATAATAATGATAATGATACTGTGAAAAAGCAAAGACTAAAATGAACATAAAGCGTGCCCATTATGACATAATCCCCCCTTTAAGGGGTGGATCCAGACATCCCTAAACAAAAAAACATAGTAACACCAAAACGGGCAGGGGGGGGGGGGGCAAGGCACGGTGGGAAAAAACAAGAACATAAACAAGGGCAACAATGTCCATCAGGTGGTCGGCCAGAGTCCCACGACCACCAGAAGAAGGACCATGATGCAGCTGGTGGCCTACCAGAGTCCAAGGCCCACCAGACGGAGAAACACAGCACGTCAGGTGGCCTACCAAAGTCCAAAAGCCACCACACAGGTGAACATGGAGCAGTGGGAGTGCAGGGATCAGTTACCAGCTGCAAAAGAGCTTTTAACATGGGAGATAGCATAGATGCCTCTTGAACCGAGGACAAGAACACAGATAATGACATGAAAACTTTACCCTCAGAAACTTTAACCTCTGGAGGAGGCAACAAAGAACTCTTAAACTCTGGGGATGACAACAAGGAATTTTTGCACTCAAGAGATGATGATAACATGGAAATTTTGTGTTCAGGAGATGGCAACATGGAAATCTCACACTCAGGAGGTGTCAACATGGAGCTTTTAACCTCGGGAGATAACATGGAACCTTTAACCTCAAGAGGTGATAACATGGAACTCTTAACTTCAGGAGGTGTCAACATGGAATCTTCAACCTCAGAAGGTGACAACATGGAATCTTTAACCTCGGGAGATAACGATAACACAGGTACTTTAACCTCAGGAAAAAATAACAAAATCATAGAATCTGTGAGCTCAGCAGATGGTAACAATGGAGCTCTTTGCACAGAAAATAAAGAAGTCCCTTGTTCTAGAGGTAATAACAGAGGAGTCGTTTGCTTTAGAGACAGTACCTGAGGAACTTTCGGCGCAGGCGCTAATAGCAGCTGAGGGGCGGTGATCTCAGGCAGCAACAGTGGAGTGGATTGCTCAGGTGACCACGGTGGGACATTGACCACGGAAACAGGGTGTGACTGGGAAGCGTCGACCACTGAGACTGCCAGAGCTGTGGTGTGCACCTCATGGAGAGCTGGAACAGATTCATGCACCTCGGGGACTGCTGGAGCAGGTATGTGCATCACAGAGGAAACAAGTGTTGAGGGGTGCTCCTCCATCTCTGATGCAGCCACCTCAGACAGGGAGGAAGAGACACAAGTAGGTGTCAGGTCCACACAACAGCCAACAGAAGAACCCAGCGGGGAGAGCTCAGAAGCAGATGGAAACTGCAACTGGGTCTCCCCAACCATACTGATCGCTGTGTATGCCCCTCCCGACGCGGACACGCGCGAAGCTCAGCGCGTGCTCGCGGATCACATTCAACACACAGAGCGGAGTTTTCCAGACTCGCTGATTATTGTGGCTGGCGACTTTAATCAGTGCAATCTGAGCCACGATCTCCCCCGCTACAAACAGTTTATTAAATGCCCCACCAGAGGATTAA
This sequence comes from Pholidichthys leucotaenia, assembly GCA_020510985.1. Lineage (NCBI taxonomy): Eukaryota > Metazoa > Chordata > Actinopteri > Cichliformes > Pholidichthyidae > Pholidichthys > Pholidichthys leucotaenia. Next base: position 209,172,795 of record CM035839.1, read on the forward strand.
ACACACTGGATCACTGTTACACCACAGTGAAAGACGCATATCGCGCTGTCCCTCGAGCTGCACTGGGATTATCTGATCACGTGATGGTTCACCTCATTCCCACATACAGACAGAGATTGAAGCTCACTAAACCTGTTGTGAGCACTACGAAGATACGGACCAGTGAAGCTGAGGAGAAGCTGGAAACGTGCATGGAAATATCTGACTGGGGCATGCTTAAAGGAGCCACGCATGATCTGGATGAGTACACGGACACTGTGAACTCATATATCCACTTTTGTGAAGAGAACATTCTTCCATCACGCACCAGGGTGAGGTACTCTAATGACAAACCCTGGTTCACAGCTAAGCTCAGACAGATCAGGAAGGAGAAGGAAGCAGCGCTGAAAAGTGGAGACAGGGACTGCTACAGGGAGGTTAAATACCGGTTTAACAGAGAGCTGAAGAGGGCTAAATCTGTGTACTCAGAGAGACTCCAGCAGCAGTTCACTGCTAATGATTCGGCTTCCGTGTGGAGAGGACTGAGGCAGATCACCAACTATCGGCCTCAGGCTCCTAAAGGTCAGGATGACAAAGCCCTTTGTCAGAGACTGTCCCAACACTATGCCCGTTTTGACACCTCGTCATCTGTGTCCAACTCCCCCCCTCCCTCCAGCTCCACAGCCTCCACATTCCCTACTTCATTTAAGGCACCCCCCCCTCCTCCCCCCCTCCCCTTATCATCAGTGAGCAGGATGTGCTCAAACAGTTCTCCAGACTGAACCCGCGCAAGGCCCCCGGCCCAGACGGCGTGTCTCCCTCCACCCTGAGACTCTGTGCGAAACAGCTGGCTCCTGTATTCACAGACATTTTTAACACCTCCCTTAAGTTATGCCACGTGCCATCCTGCCTCAAATCCTCCACCATCATCCCTGTCCCCAAGAAGCCACGGATCACTGGACTTAATGACTACAGACCTGTAGCGCTCACCTCTGTAGTCATGAAGTCCTTTGAGCGCCTGGTCCTGTCCCACCTCAAGTCCATCACCACCCCTCTCCTGGACCCGCTGCAGTTTGCCTACCGAGCCAACAGGTCTGTAGACGATGCAGTCAACCTGGCCCTCCACTCCATCCTGCAGCACCTGGACTCCCCGGGAACCTACGCCAGGATCCTGTTTGTGGACTTCAGCTCCGCATTCAACACCATCCGCCCCGCTCTGCTCCGGGACAAGCTGTCCCTGCTCAACGTGCCTGACTCCCTCTGCAGGTGGATCATCGACTTCCTGACGGACCGGAGGCAGCATGTGTGGCTGGGAAAGACTGTCTCAGACTATACTAGCATCAGCACCGGATCACCCCAGGGCTGTGTACTTTCCCCCCTACTCTTCTCCCTTTACACCAACTCCTGCACCTCCAGCCACCAGTCTGTCAAGTTGATCAAGTTTGCGGACGACACCACCCTCATCGGGCTCATCTCCAACGGCGACGAGTCCGCCTACAGGAGAGAGGTGGCCCAGCTGGCGTCCTGGTGCAGCAATAACAACCTGCAGCTGAACGCTCTGAAGACAGTGGAGATGATTGTAGACTTCAGGAAAGTCACTACTCCTCTGCCCCCCCTCACCCTCTCAGGCTCTCCCATCACCACTGCTGATTCCTTCCGCTTCCTAGGCACTACCATCACCAGGGACCTCAAATGGGAGCTGACCATCAGCTCACTCATCAAAAAAGCCCAGCAGAGGATGTTCTTCCTGCGGCAGCTGAGGAAGCTCAAGCTACCCACCAAGATGTTAGTGCAGTTCTACACAGCCATCATCGAGCCCATCCTCACCACCTCCATAACCGTGTGGTACGCAGGAGCCACTGCCAGGGACAGACTAAGGCTGCAGCGCGTCGTGCGCACTGCTGAGAAGGTGATCGGCTGCAAGCTCCCATCTCTCCAGGATCTGTACATCTCCAGGACCCGGAGGCGTGCTGGCCGGATCATAGCCGATCCCTCACACCCTGGTCACGTACTGTTTGCCCCCCTCCCCTCTGGTAGAAGACTTCGGTCCATCCAGACTAAAACCTCCCGTCACATGAACAGCTTCTTCCCCTCTGCCATTAGACTGCTGAACACTAAGTGACTCTCGTGCACCATGTACAGCAGCTCAACCAGACTCATGTCAATCATCACTGTTTTCTTCCTGCATTACCGACTGCACTATATAGTTCTCCACAGTATCTGCTGCTGGCTAATATATATTTTAACTGTTGACCAGTATCACTTAATCTTATCCTACACTTTATTACATGTATAGTTTATTTCTCTTATCTTATCATGTTTAATGTTGCAGCATTGTACCGAGACAAATTCCTAGTTTGTGTACTACATGAAAAATGGCAATAAACCTGATTCTGATTCTGATTCTGATTCTGATTCCCACTGGGAGCAAGACAAGCTCTTTTTTAGCAATGATGTTATAAATACTAAAAAGAGTACTTTCCTTAACTTCCGCTCCTCTGCTGGTGAGGACTCCAATGGTATTGTTGCTGGAGAGGTGATAACCACCCCTGAAGACACTGGAGGAACAGCAGATGAGGTGCACTTACATGCAGCAGTGGGCAGGGGCACCTGCCCGCTGGCTCTGGATGTGGCGACACGTGGCAGCAGCAGAGTGTACATGTGTGTGGGTGTTCCTGCTGGTTCCTAACAACTAATTTACTTTTAACTTTACTGTTTGTTAAGTTTTTATTATTTTAATGTTTCATGGGATCATAGAGTCAACGTGGCTCACCTCAGGCTGGCAGTGTTTTTGTTCATCTTGATGCTGCCTTATCACACTTTGAGAGGGCTCCGTCTATGTCATGAACCCCTAAAGTACAGCCGAGAGTTTCTTCTGCTGCTTCAAAATTCAGGACTGGGAGTAGTGGACGACATATTGGCCTTTTCTACCGAGATTACACGGCATGATTCCATGGGAAGCCAAGGTCTCCGCCTTTGACCGCCACCTAATCCACATAGCACCGGACCCCCATGATCCCTCCTGCAGGTGGTGAGCCCACTGGAGGGCGGACCCATGTAACTCCTTCGGGTTGAGCCCGGCTGGGTCCCATGGGTGGAAACCCGGCCACCAGACGCTAGCCTTCGAGCCCCTCCCCCAGGCCTGGCTCCAGGATGGGGCCCCGGTAACCTCATACTGGGCGGGGTACACTGAATCCTTGATATACAATTTATCATGAGAGTCTGTTGGATCGTTCTTAGTCTGGCCCTTCATCCAGGACCAGTTTGTCTTGGGAGTCCCTATCAGAGGCAAATTGCCCTGGACAACATAGCTCCTGGGATCACTGGGGCACGCAAACCCCCCCACCACAATAAGGTGAGAGATTGACAGACGGATTGGAGCAGCATCTGCAGTGATGCGGACGTTATACCGGTCTGTTGTGGTGAAGAGGGAGCTTAGTTCTAAGGCAAAGCTGTCGATTTACCAGTCAATCTATGTTCCTACTCTCACCTATGGTCACGAGCTTTGGGTAATGACCGAAAGAACGAGATCGCGGATACAAGCGGCTGAAATGAGCTTTCTCCGTAGGATTGCTGGACTCACCCTCAGAGATAGGGTGAGGAGCTCAGTCATCCGGGAGAGGCTCAGAGTAGAACCGCTGCTCCTCCACATTGAAAGGAGTCAGTTGAGGTGGTATGGGCATCTGATTAGGATGCCTCCTGGACGCCTCCCACTTGAGGTGTTTCAGGCACGTCCCACTGGGAAGAGACCCCAGGGCAGACCCAGGACTCGGTGGAGAGACTATGTCTCCCAGCTGGTCTGGGAACGCCTTGGTATCCCCTCTGAAGAGCTGGAGCAGGTGGCTGGGGAGAGGGAAGTCTGGGCTTCTCTGCTTGAACTGCTGCCTCCGCGACCCGGACCTCCAGAAAAGTGGTAGAAGATGGATGGATGGATGGATGGATTCCATGGGAAGCAAGTGCTGGGAATTCAAACTAACAGCAGCGAGGAAAAGGGGCAGATGTGGCAGTGTACAGCAAAGGATTAAAAGGCAAGGCCATCCGAGGATGAAGGTCTCTTAGATCCCGAAGACGGCCGCACCTCGGACACAGTCCAAGGACGGATAATTTTTTCACGCATAAGGAGTTGTTCAGAACTCCCTATACAAAGATATAGAGTGATGATAATCAAGTCAGTGGCGGTAATGCACCTTTAAGCTGGTTGCCAACTGCCAATCAAATCAAAAAGAAGAAGAAGAAGAAGAAGGATCCCTCTTCCCTCTGTCATCCTTGCCAACTCACAGTCTCTCCGGAACAAAATTGACAGTCTTCAGGCGAATGTCAATTTCCTCGCAGGATACAGAGATGTCTGTCTTATTGCCATGACAGAGACGGCTCAAGCAGCAGGATTTTAACTCTGATCTGGAAATAAATGGCTTTGGAGAACCGCTGTGGCTTGACAGAGACCTGACAGTGACTGGGACGTCACTGGGCGGTGAACTCTGTCTATATGTTAACAAACGTTGGTGCAGCACTGCCATGGTCAGAGCACTGTGCACTCCTGACATCGAACTTTTATCTGTTTCTCTGCATCTGTTTTATTTACCGAGGCAGTTTCCACAAATATTCATTACACTTGTGTACATACACCCGAAAGCAAATGTGGATACCGCTCTCAGACTCTCAGGGACACAGTACACAGATTACAGTGCATAACACTGGATGCTCCCAGCTTTCTTATGGGTGATTTTAATCAGTGTAAACTTGGAAAGTCACTCCCAAACTTTTATCAATATGTCACATGTCCTACCAGGAACATGAAAATTTTGGACCTTTGTTATGGATCTATCAGAAGGGCTTATAAATCTCTCTGTAGAGCTTCTCTTGGTTCATCTGACCATAACATTGTCTATTTGGTTCCTACCTATAAACTGGTCCTGAAGGAAACAAAGCCAGAGCATCATTTGGTTCCGGTATGGTCAGCAGAGTCTGTCCAGAGTCTCCAGGATTGTTTTACATGTACCGACTGGGATTTGTTTAGATGTTTGTTCTGAATTAGATGATCTGAACGAGCCTGTCATTGCATATATTAAATTTTGTGAGGATATGATTATTCTGAGGAAAACAATTCATTTCTATCCCAACAACAAACCATGAGTGACAATCTCTGAAGAGCATCATCGACCAGAGGAACATTACTTTTAACCAGGGTGACATCACTCATAGCAGGGAGTTGCAAAAGCAAGTAAAAAGGGAAGTTAAACTTGCTAAAATCAACTATAAAAATAAAGTACAATCCCTGCTAACAAATGGAAATTTACACCCTGCTTGGGAGGGTGTAAAATCCATTATGGGCATGCAGTCAAAAAGGTGCCCAATTTCTTTTACTGGCAAGTCAAACTCAGAACTTGCAAATGATTTGAACATATTTTATAATCATTTTAATATCTATGATTTTAGTGAAGAACAGTGCATGTACAAAAATGCTCCTCCACAAAAGAGTGAAATAAACACTGATATGTAATTTCTCTGTCTGTTAACTCCTCAGGCAAGTGAAAGAAAGGAAAAGTCCTGGCCCAGACAATATTACTGGCCGACTTCTTAAGAACTGTGTAGAGTCTTTGGCTGAAATTTTTTCTTTTATTTTCACAAAATCTCTCCAGCTTCATAGAGTCCCCCGTCTTTGGAAAGACTCTGTTATTGTACCTGTGCCTGAAATTAGAACCCCAAAATCTCTTAATGACTTTCGGCCTGTAGCCTTAACTTCACTCGTTTTGAAGGCCTTTGAAAAAATAGTCAAAAATGAGATTTTGTGTGAAATTGAGGGAAAGTTGGATCCCCTCCAATTTGCTTATTGGGCAGGCAGGGGTGTAGAGGATGCTGTAGGCACCCTACTCCACCGAGTCCTGGGGCATGTGGATGTTGGGAAATTCTTTGTACGACTGCTTTTTATTGACTTTTCTTCCGCTTTTAATTGTATCCAACCTCATAATTTAGCAGATCAACTTATTTGTTTTTATAACATTAATCCTGGTTTAGTTTGTTGGCTCATTGATTTTTTTTTAACTGTTAGGTCCCAGAAGGTGAGAGTCAATGGAGTTTCATCCGATGTTGTTTTATCTTCGACTGGCTCCCCCAAGGATGTGTTCTTTCACCGCTTTTATTTATTTTATACACAAATGAGGACCAAAGTCAACATGAGGGCAGATCCATCATTAAGTTTGCAGATGATTCTGTAATAGTGTCCTTGCTTAATGATGAAGATCTTGTCCCTGGTCCAGTGGTGGATGATTTTATTGAGTGGTGTAAACTTTCCTTTTTGGACATTAGTGTGTCAAAAAATAAAGAAACAATTACTGAGTGAGGCATGAGGAGTGGTGGCCTAGCTGGTAGAGCATTCACCCCACAACTGGGAGGCCTGTGTTCAAATCCCGGCTGGGTCATGCCGAAGACCATATAAAAGCGGAACTTCCCGCTGTCCAGCTTGGTGCTCAGCAAGAATGGAACAGAGGAGGGAAATTTGTGGTGGCGCCTTGCATGGCAGTGACCCCCTCTGATTCTAGATGTGATTAACATTGTAGATAAGAGAAACATAATTTCATTCTACTGTATGTGATTGGCTGTATGGATTAAAAGACAATAAAGTTACCTTGATTTTCAAAGAAACCCTTCACCTGTCCACCCCGTCACTATGCATGGTCGAAGTGGTGAATTAGTACAAATATCTGGGAACATTAATTGACAAACTGTCGTTTGACCACAATGGCGATGCTATTTGTGCAAAGGCCCACCAGTGCATGTACTGTATTTTTATTGTAAACTTAGGAGTTTTAATAGACATTTTTTTAATGAAAATGTTCTGTTCTTGTTTTATTGAATCTGTTTTAACCTTCTCTTTTATTAGCTGGTTTGGGTTACTTACATTGGTTGGAATATGGTTGGAACATATTGTGAAAATGTGCAACAAAATTGCTGGCACAAATTTACTCAGACTTGGTCCCTTATACAGTGATAGAGCCATGAAGAAAGCTCAGGCTATTTTGGCTGACAGCAGTCACCCTTTAAGGGTGGAATACAAGATGCTGCCATCAGGTAGAGGGTAGGCTCTGCCTAAATGCAAGACAAATAGATTTAAAAACTCATTTGTCCTTGCTACCATTGGCTTCCTGAATAGCAATATGTAACTCCCATGTAACTCCTGTCTTTGCGGTAGGTGGAGCTTGGATGTGTGTTTTTATTTATTTATTTATTTTTAAATTGTTGCTGCTGTAGAGCAATTTGCGCCTTGGGGATAATAAAGTTTACCTTGACCTTGATCTTGACCCTGAGAGGTGGGAGCTGACACTGCAGCTTGGGAGTGATGTGGAACTAGCGTTGGTGGTTGACTGCAGTGTGGGAGTGGCACTGGAGATTGACAATAACATGGGACTGGCACAGGAGGAACACAGCAGCATGGGACCGGCGCTCTAGGGTGCTCAAAGTCAGATGAACTCCGCAGTACTGGAGTGAACGCTGAAAAGCAGCGGGATGATGTGCTTTCCTCCAGCTCATGGAGTGGCTGTGGAACCGGAGAGAGGCTGACTGTGGCTGCAGGGTGAGGAGAAGCTGAAGATGTCAGAGCCAGAGGACGCTGTCTCGTCGGCACAGTCTCTGGCGTCTTGGGCAAGCACCTCCCCCGTCCATGGTGTGGCTGCGAAGCTGGTGAGTGGCAAGGAGAAGAGGAGGCCGGAGTCAGGGGATGCTGCATCATCAGCACAAACTCCGGTGCCTCAATTAAATTCCTCACCAGCCTGCGATATATCCTGCAGAGGTTGGAGATGGTGGACAGTAGTCCCACCAGCTTGGGGTAGCTCCACAGACCGAGGTGTACCTCCACTATCCCAGCCAAGGCATCCAAGCTCTCCAGGGCCTCCTTCGGTGTGCAGGAGGCGCGGGCTTCCAAGACAAAGTCCTGGATAAACTGGGCTGCCCACAGCTCATCCACACTGGGACCACTGGCTGTCAACCTCCTTCTGCCTGCTGAGTCTACGTATGGTTGGGTCATTCTGTCACAAATATCTGCTTTGAGAGGCAGATGTGAATTTTGAGTTTGGACCCAAAGTAGCAGGTAGGGCTTCGGTGCAAAGGTATGTTTATTAACAAACAGAGAAACAAAACCACAGCACGAGGGCTGGAAAATAACTCAGAATACGCAGGCAAAACTCACAGGGGACTAGTGATGTTATGCTTGACACCACCCACTCGACACTAACTCAAGCATTATAATACAGAAGTGTCATGAGCACAGTGTTGAGTGTTGTGTCAACATGCCCACAGCCACATGACCGTAGCAAGCGAGGCCTCGTTATGTTGGTTACATCACGTGACACATCACATCACATCACAGGAAGTTTGAGAGTGAATTAAGATTTTTTTTTGTTTACTTTGTATTGTTTGTTCCTGCCATCCAGTTTTGAATAGAACTCAGATGGCCAAATGCTCAAAAAAAAAGTATTGAGATTTTTTTTTTTAGTTTTTTTTTAACTCTGATGCAGTTGTGACAGTCAGTCACCAGATGGCAGTTTTTATTAGATGTTTCATAACACTGTGCTGCTCATGAAGCTATTGTCTCAAAGTTGCTCGTTGATTCATGAGGCCTCGGTTTAAACATCACTACAGGAAACCTGGAAAAATAGGGAGCACGACAGGAGAACATGGCAGCGATGTTAATAACTCAACAATGAACTGAAAGAAAAAGGCAACATAAATAGGGAGGAAACTAATCAGGGGAACACTGGACAGCTGGGAGGGTAATCAAGGGCTGAACAGGAGCACACATGAGGAAGAGCGGCTATGAGTACAGAAACATGAGGAGCTGAGGACACAAGGTAAACAAATATTCACACAAGACTAAAATGATGACAATGAGGACAGATGGGATGACAAGACATAACAAACAATGATCAAGGAACACAGGGGCACTTAATAATAATAATAATAATAATAGAGATACTGTGAAAAAGCAAAGACTAAAATGAACATAAAGCATGGGCACCGTCCCTGGCCGTGCCCCGATTATGACACTGCGCTGCTTGGAACCTTAATTAATGAAGAATATAAAGCATATGTGATGGAGAGTTGATGAATGCTTGCATACTGCTCGCCTGTTCAACACTGTTTCCCAACAAAAAAGACCTGGAATGAGACAGGGAAAAAAAAAAATCACCTGTGGGATTCTGCTATGGCTATAAAGGCATCTGATATTCCAAAGAATATTGTGAACATTCTCAAGGGAAAACTATCATCCACAAAGTTTGTCAGCCTTGTATTCGATGAAAGCCTAGTATGGTTTCAAGGAGGAAAGCAACATTTTTGGAATTCGGCTCTTGCATTATGTATGTATGTATGCATTTATTTATTAATGTATGTATGTATGTCAGTGTGGCTCTTGAGTATGGCAAGATGGAATGTCCCTGATATAACCTATTCGTGATATATTGTAGTTACTTCAAAGCCTCCTGCTTCTATGATCCAAGATCCCTTTTTTCCCACTTGACAGCAAACTTCTGAGGAGTCTGAGAATACTTCAAATTAGTAGCCGTCAGGTGCAGATTGGCCATCTGGAAGGGCAGGAGAATTCCCGGTGGACTGGCCAGTCAGGAGCCAAGGTGGCCTGAACAAGCAGCTGGCGCAATATATGCACACTAGACGGGGTTAGCATTTTCATGGGTCAGAGATATTCACAAGTAATTTTTTGCAAGTCCAAGTCAAGCCTCAAGTCTTTGACCTCAAGTCTAAGTCAAGTTGCAAGTCACTAATGAGCAATCTGCCACCTGATGCCTGTTGTCTGATCTGCTTAGAACACTGCATTGTGATATCTAAGGAATTCATAATATATACCGTTTTAGCCTTTATGTAGTGGCATTTAGTAACAACACTGATCAGTGGCATAAACTGGCAAATGAAATGCAATAAAAACACACACACAAAGGTTTTCCTGATAAATTTAACATCTGTATTTTCCCAAAAATTGATAGTTCTTTTCTTACAGCCTTGGGAAGACCTTTGCTACCTTTTATTAAGAGGCCTTGACAGTCCACTTCATCAGAGGACACCTGGGTGCCACAGTCTATAATTTCCTTGTTGCCGTTCGTCAGGTAGGCTCCAGTACTGCTGGGGTGGTGACTTTATGAGTCTCTGCAAAGACTAGCTCTAAAAAGTTTCACAATAAAATCAAATAAATAAAAATTTAAAAATCTGGTTACTTACAATATGACACTAATAAACACTAAACACAACTGATCACAAGTAAGCCTGAATAAGATTTTAATATTGTGAGTAATAGATAATATGGTGTGTATGATAATATTGTTGTTGCCTACCTGTTAACATCTCCTTCACTTCATCTGGTGTGATAACATCTTGTTCCAGCCAAAAGAGGCAGAATGATTGATCTACGAGTGCACACATCTAAACTGTGTGTAACAGTAATCCAAGGAGCCTAGAACTTGACATGGTTGTCAATAAACCTGTAAACTGATTGCTGCCAACGTTAAAAATTTTGGTGCTCTTTTCTCTCAGTTTAACGTTATCTGGGGTGGGTTACGGCAAAGCCAGCAATCAGTGCAAGCAATTGTGGTAAGCAAATGTATCACTCTTCTTTTGAAGATCTTTTGCAAATGAAAATGTCATGCGGTGACCCTCGCGGGCCACCATAAAACGCCAAAAGCCTCCAGTGAGTTTTGCAAAGGTGTTTTATTATAACAAAGGCAAAATGAGAACACAAAGCTGTGAGCCGCTGAGGGCAAAAACACACACTACCGAATACAAGAGATCGTAGGGCTAACCCCAGCCACTACGACCTTAACCATGAACATAAACAAGAATATAAACACGAACCTGACACAAACGAGGACCAGGAATGTTTGACGATACTCCAGTAATCAACTGCTGCCAGCGCCCGCTAATAAAGCCGGTCGCTAACGAGCAGTGATGCCAAACAGCTGATTGACCTTGACAGCCGAAAACCCCACCGAGCGCTGTCACAATAAGAGCCCGGTGGAGCCAGAATGTAATCCACAGCTATCAAGGCTGGCAGAGATGATACATGGCCCGAGCGCGGACAAGATCGACGCTCGGGTCGTAACAGTATCCTCCCTCCGAGGGCGGGCTCCAGAACGCCCATAGTCATCCATGCCACCCCCACCCCCTCCAGGGTGGGCGTTTGGGGGCAGTCCCAGCGGGAGAGAGACAAAAGCCAAGAATTAGCACAGACCATCAAAGAGAGAGAGAAAAAAAAACCCACTCAAAAAAAAACACATGAAGCCGTAGCACAGACAGGACAACAGAAGATACAACACTCACTAGGGCAAAAAAACAAGAAAAAAACAACTATACAAAGCACGATGATAAAAAATACCATATACCCAAATCAAATACACACAGGACACATGAGACAACTGCAAAACATAAATCACAAATTCCCAAAATACACAAATAACAATTACAAGAAACAAAACACAGGATAGCAAAAAAAGAAAAACAGAACAATTACTGAGCCAGATTACCACCAAGAATGACCTTTACCCCCTGACAGTTCATGCTGATCGGCGGAGACCCCGTGCCACAGGAACAGTTCAGGCGGTCTCCCCGCGTCCAACAGCCGACTGGTGGTCATGAGAGGCGGAACATGACCGGGCGGCTTACCACAGTCCAAAGCCCGGAAAGTCCACTCCTCCGGTGGCCAAACCAGGTCGCCCAGCAATACACGCAACGTGTCGGGTGGCTGACCCGAGGCGCCGAACTGGCGAAACAGTTCTTCAGGCGGCCGACCCGCGTCCCTCAGCCACCAGAACCGGGGAAAAACAACCCGCAGCGGCTTCCCTGGTGAGGACAAAACTTGGGAGAGCCGGGGCGAGCGTAGCAGGACCCTCCACGGCCCCCGGCGAAGATGAGCAGGGGCGATGACTCAGAAGAGGGGAATTAAGGCAAGGATGAGCCCGAACTCCGTCCGGCGGTGAAGGGTATGCAGCTCCTCCGCCGACCTCGGACCACACTGGCGCTGCACCTCCGCTGGACCCCGATTAGGTCCCGGCTGCACCCACATCGGTCCCCGACTGGGCCAGGATAGCTCCTGCGGTGGACCCTGATTTGGCCTCGGGCGCACCCACGTCGGATCCTGATTGGGCCACAGCAGCACCCACGTCGGACCCCGACTGGGTCGGTGTAGCTCCAGTGACGACCTCCGCCCCTGAACCCGGAACCTCCACCTCAGCGATTCCGACTGGCTCCGTGCCAGTGACACTGCAAGAAAGCTCAGGAGGTACAGAAAAACCGGGATCAGTATCACCGGCAGCAACAGAACCCAGTGAGACGAGCTCGGGCGCAGCAGGTGGCTGCCCCTCACTCACTCGCCTCCCTGAGAGGCAGGCAAAAATGCTCCAAGACAGGGGAAAGAGACACAAGAGGGAGCACTTGCCTGCACTCGGTTTCTGTTGCCGTCCAGGACTCCATCGATCCAGGTTCAGGGCGAAGAAGTTCGTGCGCAGGCTCCAACTCAGCTGCGTCGGGCTCCGCAGCTGGCAAGATGGTTTCTGCAGCCTGTGGTTCCTCTCGCGCTGATGTCCACGCCGATGACCCGTATGGCGTGGAGGCAGGGGACCCTCGACCCACTGGCTCGGACCGCTCCGGCGAGGAGACCCGGGGACGCTTCATCGTCGGCACAGGTTCCGGGCTGCAGTCCGCTCTTCTCCTCTGTCCACGACGTGGCTGCAGGGCCCGATCCAGGCTTTCCAGCACCACAGGCCCCCTCCTCACCCCGCGACGTAGACCTGGCGTCGCAGACCACACAGCAGAGGGAGACACAGAGGCAGCAGGTTTGTTTATCACAACTACAGAAGGTGGCGGGAGCTCGGGGGGGGCTGCGAACCCCGAACTCCACCCCCAGGAGTCAGACAAGGCAGGTTACAACTATGGTGTGAAGAACGAACTTGCACTTGCCTTTCTCCCGGAGGGAGGATGATGCCTGCTGTAGGGGACGTTGTTCCTCCTTCTCCCTGCTGGATGGCGACAGAGGGCCCCCTGGAAGGATGAGGAGGAGCCACTCTCAGAGGTCCGCTGACGGGCTTCGCCGGCAATGGGTTCAGCCGGGGATTCTGCTGAGGTTGACTGTGGAGGTGACGATGGTTTCTGGCAGAGGGCGAGGCGAAGGTGAGGCCCGGGAATCGCTGCGAGGTCGATCGAGGTCGACGAACTCCGGGAAGTCACTTAATTCGGGATTCCTCTCCACCAGTCTGACTGCCGCCGGCACATATTTGATAATCTGTGTGGGGTGAACTGCGGAACGAGCGGCCGCCACTCGGTCCCAGATGGAAGCAGCTGTGAGTTGGAGCTTCTCCGGGGATTCCCGAATGACGACACCCTCCGGCGGGGATCACCCCTGGGCGGAGCGAACATCCTGGACAGGAGTGGAGGAAGGAACGGGATCCGGACGTGAGGAGCGGGGATGCCTCCTCTTCGGCTTCCTGCCGGGATTTCCCTCCAGCCCACGGAGTATCTTGCGCTGTGCGGCGATATCATCTCTCCTCGCGCCGACCTCAGGGTGATCGGCGTAGCGGGAAAGATGATTTAGAACATCCTCAGCTTTGTTCAGGTACCGGTGCACGTCGCTGTGGACGTTGAGGAGGGAGGCGGCGATGAGGATTTCGTCCACGCACTCGAGGGTGTCCGCCAGCCCGTCGCTCCGACTCCGAGCACGGACCCTCCGCGACGGCATGCTTCCAGCACGGTACCCAGACAGGAAGAACAGTAGTCCAATTCAGCAAAAACTCACCGGAACGGCATCTCTGTTTAGACGTCTTGGTTGGAGTATACTGTCATGCGGTGACCCTCGCGGGCCACCATAAGATGCCAAAAGTCTCCAGTGAGTTTTGCAAAGGTGTTTTATTATAACAAAGGCAAAACGAGAACACAAAGCTGTGAGCCGCTGAGGGCAAAAACACACACTACAGAATACAAGAGATCGTAGGGCTAACCCCAGCCACTACGACCTTAACCATGAACATAAACAAGAATATAAACATGAACCTGACACGAACGAGGACAGGAATGTTTGACGATACTCCAGCAATCAACTGCTGCCAGCGCCCGCTAATAAAGCCGGTCACTAATGAGAAGTGATGCCAAACAGCTGATCGACCTTGACAGCCGGAAACTCAACCGAGCGCTGTCACAATAAGAGCCTGGTGGAGCCAGAATGTAATCCACAGCTGTCAAGGCTGGCAGAGATGATACATGGCCCGAGCGCGGACAAGATCGACGCTCGGGTCGTAACAGAAAATCTAATTTAGTTCACATTACTTTGGCGCAACGCTGACGTTTAGACTGCTGTGAGGCCAAGCTCGTTGCTAACATAGATGCTGACATTAACCTTTCATTTCTTTGTACCTGTGTAGTGTACTATCCAGGTACAAAGAAAGTCCAAAAACACAGATTGGTGAAATTCACAACCAAAATGGCAAAAGGGAAAAAGTCACAGACATTTGAGTCATACATAGAATGCGGTGAAACAGAGGTGCATCCCAAGGTAAAGGATGATGAGAATGTTGATGAAAATATGAAAAATGTACTGTTATGTCTGGAAAGCAGGGCAGTGGAGGCAGGACATGCAGCCGTCCGCAGTCGAGCACTGCGGACACTAGCAAAGTGGAGACGATGACGTAAAGTTTCCGGTTACGTGTTCGCGGAGAGCAGAAGTGTAGCATGAAGCAGGCTGAATTATGCTGAATACGAACTTTATTACAAACAGCAAAGATGTTGCGTGTGCTGCATCAAATATAGCTGTGTGCTAACGTTGGGCCAATACATGTTTTTACTTTGACAGGGGTGGAGCGCCAAAAACCCTGATTTCCGCTGTCAGTCCTCCTTTATACCCACGGCATGGTGACATTATCCGTGTGCTGAGCATCACATCTGTGCTGCCCATTACCCACATATTCATATCCAACATCTACCTCCTCCTTGGAAAAGCCCAAAACATTCACAGCATTATTCATAACAGCTCTTCTCTTTTTTTGTAACAGGTAGAGAAATAGAACCCGGGCCACTGGGTAGGCCACCGATGGACCCTGCACGATTGGGTGGATTATTCTGCCACCGTGAACCAGACGTGCTTCTACCAAACACATTCAAAACAGTCATTGCTTACAGTTCAACTTCAGGGCTTCAGTCGAGCTTGCGGTGGGCGCATAGCTGGAGGCGCCAGCTGCAGCGGACCTGGGCGCCTTCTCGCCGAAGCCATGGCTCACTCATCAGCAATGTCCCAACCCAGGTCCCATACCAGCTGCACCGGCTCCAGCGCTGCATTTTGATCCAAGGCAGCTGCTCTTACCCTCTGCAGATGGCCGACGTGCCACCCCGAACTATCGGCCATCTGGATGACGGCTGGCTCTTTTGTGCGGCGATTCTCATCTGCGATGACGGGACTGTCTGTGGGTCCAGGCGAACTGATCATTGGACCCGAACCCAATCAAGCAGTGCATGCAGCAATCGGTTCGGCTGCACTCAGCACTGCTGCTCTCTCGGCTCTGATGTTGGTTGCTGCTATGGCGGCATACCATCCGCGCCAATGGCAGGACGTGCCCTCAGTCGTCGTTGTCCTGACACTCAGCGGGGATGCCGGATGAGTTCGGCTTTTTCTCTCCCTCACCTGGTGCTGGTTGAGGTCGCAGTGATGTGTTGCTGTTGTCGGCGACGGGACGTGTGCCAGGCTGTCCTCGGTCGCCGGGGTCTTCTTTCTCCACGAACTCCCCCTCCTGTGGCTCCACAGTGGATGCTTGAAGCTTATGCTGGGTAAGGATAGGCAGTGAGTCCTGTTTGTGTTCTCTCACCACGTTGTGTTCTCTCTCTGGGCTGTGTTTATTCTCAGTGCTGTGTTCGTCGGTTGTACCTACACCTGCAAAATCATACTCTCCCTCCTGTGATGAAACTGCAGCTTGAGGATGTGCGTGCTGTGCGGGGACCGGCTCTGGGTCCTGTGTGGCTGCGGACTGGGGCTTAAGTGGCGGATCCGGTTCTGCTGGGCTCTGTTCGGTGTGCAGTGCGAGGCAGGGAGCGGCCACGTCCACCTACGAGTGTAATAGACCCAAACCGCCATTGTCTAAACTGAGTTCACTGCTGGGTTGTTGCACTGTGGTGTCCTGCTGTCCCGCGGTGTCTCCCTCGGACCGAGAGGGCATGGGGTCAGCGGGCTCAACAGCTGGGGCAACCGTCTGTGTTGGCAGAACTGACTGTATGGGCCACGTGCCTGGGCGCGTCAGCCGCGATGCCACCTGGGCCGTCATCTCCAACTGGAAAGCTAATTCCATCGCTTCCGCCTCTGTTAGGAGGTGCATCTTCTCCAACAGTGTTTGCTCTAGCCATTTCACTGTGTCTGCCACTGGGCGGCCGTACGGGTCCTCGCGCATTGCGTCCCGTATCATCAGAGTCGCAGCGTGCCACTTCATCTGCAACCATATTAGCCTATCTTCCGTGTGCCCGAACTCGAATGCGCTAGCCAAACGGCGAAGGACGTCCACATACTGTATGATTGATTTGTCCTCTCGCTGTCGGCACTGGTAAAACATGAACCTCTGGGCCATCACGTCCTGTGGGGCAGTGAAATGCTTGGCCATCAAGGCAGCACATTCGCTGAAAGTCTTCGCAGGGCCCAGTGCCTCCAATACACACAGTCCCTCATAGCCAAGGCAGTATTGTATCACTGCATGCAGATGTCTGTCGCTAGCATTAGCTAGACTCTTAGCTGACACAAATGCCTAAAGCAACTCAAACCAACGGGGCCACGGGATGGGCAGCTCACCTGGGGCATTGAGGAACCGAGGCAGTGGCTTCGGACACACTTCCATCTTCAGGAAAATAATTACTTTTCCTCAGGAAGATTAAGTTTTCTCCTCATCACCAATGTTATGTCTGGAAAGCAGGGCAGCGGAGGCAGGAATTATGCTGAACATGAACTTTATTACAAACAGCAAAGATGGTACATGTGCTGTATCAAATGTAACTGTGTGCTAACACTGGCATAATACAGGTTGTTACTGTGACAGGGGTGGAGTGCCAAAGACTCATTCCCGCCGTTAGTCCTGCTTTATACCCCCGGCATGGTGACATCATCCGTGCGCTGGGCATCACATCCGTGCTGCCCATTACCAACATATTCATATCCAACATCTATCTCATGGAAATGATGTTTCAGAGACTTTGCCTGAACAGACTGAGCGCACACAGCCAGATAAAGAAACTATGGTCAGAAGAAACCCACCGAGAACTGAAATAGGTTCTCTTGCAGCAGTTCGAGACTGAGAACACTGACGACAAACTAAAAGTGTGTGTAGCTTTTTGTTGCAGAGCAATGTGTAACATAACTCAAACCTACAGGTATGATGTGACATCAGAGAATTTAAGGCAGCGGAAAGAAGCAATGAATGGGGAAATGGGATCACTGGAGGAGAATGAGACCAGGCAAAAAGGCAGTAGGGGTAAATGGGTCTAAGCCTCAAGAGTAACATTGAAGGGTCAGAGAAATACAAAGCAAGATTTGTAGCAAACGCTTACAATCAGAAAACAGATACAGATTATGAAGAAATTTTTTCACCCACAACTGACATGGCAAATGTGAGCGTGATCTGGCAAAAGGCAGCACAAGAGAATCTAATTTTACATCACATAGATGTTAAAACAGCATATTTCTATCCACCAGTTGACTGTGAAATCGCCATAGAGCAACCAGAATGTTATGAGAAAAAGTCAAAAACCGGTGAAAAACTGCTATGCAAATTGCATAAATCAGTATACGGTCTAAAACAATCTGGCAGGAATTGGAAAAGTTTTTAAGTGATAACAGTTTTGAACAGAATCCTGCTGATCATTGTACACTAAAGAAGGGTATAATGAGAAACTTATCCAGCTTATCCTAATATTCTCGGTTGGTGACTTCATTATAGCTGCCAGCAGTGAAGTTGTACTGAAGAATATAAAAAGCATGCTCATCAAGTGACATAAATAAGATAAGATAAGATAAGCCTTTATTAGTCCACAATGGGGAAACTCCAGGATTGCAACAGCACAGGGATAGCAACACTCAGAGCAACAATCAGAAGGCAAGAAAAAACAAGAGCAGCAAGTATACATATGTACATATAAACATAAATATATAGACACACAGTGCGGAGCATTGTAGCTAGATGGAATAAATATGTGAATATATAAACACACACACAGTGTGGAGCGTTGTAGCTAGATGGAATAAATATATGAATATATAAACACACAGTGCGGAGCATTGTAGCTAGATGGAATAAATATGTAAATATATAAACACACACACAGTGCGGAAAATCACCATTGTAGCTAGATGGAATAAATATGTAAATATATAAACACACACACAGTGCAGAAAATCACCATTTTCAAGGGCTACAGAGGACACCAAACGCACACTGTGAATTAGCACATTTATTAACAGAAAGACTAACATAATATAAAACACTACACTTACATATAATGGGATGATGAAGTGTGCTGGAGATGAACGGGGCTCTTGCCGAGGGGGAACGAAATGACCTGGTAGGGACGCAGGCTGAGGCGTGTGGGAACGCCGTGGAAAAAGAGATTTAACCAGCCGGAGTCACACCCAAAAGGAAACGGGGCTCACGGCGGAGATTAAGTGAAAAAGAGAAACGATTCCGGGACGGAGCTCACCCGTTCACCTCGGCGCAAAACCACACTCATTCAGAGAAGACTGATTCCTCTGAGGAGGCTAATAGTAGGACACAGCCACGGGAAGGCCATTGCCAAGTCCTTAAATAGATACATGGAACAATAGATCAATGAATGGCAGGTGTGGGTACATGAATCAGGAAACATGCAACACAAGTGACAGCTGTGCAGCCCGCGAAGCAGAGTTTGACAGCTAGAATTTGCACAGCACTGCCAAAATAAAAGCACAGACTGGAAAATAAACACAACACAAGCATAAGATAGCACAACCCCAACAGATGTAAATAATACCATAAATATAGAATGACACACAATAAATAGACAAGACATAATAATAAGGACAAAACTAAGAATACAAACAACTCATGCATAACAGAGACCAAATGCAACAGACCGTAGTAAACAAAGGAGCAAACAAACAGGAAAAATCTAAATTCAGACTGGAGACTGAGTACGGCCCCTACCCGTGCTCAGGATCATGACAGTGCCCCCCCCCTTACCCTCAAGGGGTGGAACCCAGACACCCCAGGGTAACATCAAAAAAGGAAAAGAACCCACCCACAAAGAAGAACCCCACCCCCCAACAAGAAAAAACAACCCACCCCAGGTGGGAGGAGGGGGAACCCAGGCATGGAGGGACTGAACCATACAGAAAAACAAACAAACAAAAAAACCCATGACCCTCAACCTGAATAGACATGGCGGCACAGAAATCTAGGACCACTGGATTAGTAGATAAGGCAGTTCGAGCGGCCTACCAAAGTTCCAGGACCACTGGACTACACGGTGGGACATGTTTGGTGGCCTCCCAGAGTTCTTGAGCCACCCAAGCAGATGGCATAGCCCGTCAGGTGGTCTCCCAACATCCCTGAGCCAACAGGCCGCAGGGCATGACATGCCCCCTCCTGGGGGCAGCAGCTGGAACTCATGCCCCTTACTGACCACAGGGACCAAGGCGAATGGCTGATCAGCGGGGAGCCCAGACGAAGTGCCGGCTGACCAGCAGGGAAACCCGACAAAGGGGACTACTGACCAAGCTAGCTGACCAATGAGGGGACCAAATGAGAAGAGTAACTGCTCAGCGGAGACCTCCGGTGAAGACGGGGAACTCATGATGTCCTCAGCTGACAGTAGAGAACTCTCAATGACCTCGGGCGGGGATGGAGGAACCTCAACGACCTCAGGTGGAGACGGAGGACCCGCAACGGCCTTGGGCAGAGGCAAAGCACCCACGGCGGCCTCGGATGGAGGCGGAGCACCCATGGTGGCCTCAGGCGGAGGCGGAGCACCCACGGAGACCTCTGGCAGAGGTGGAGCACCCACGGCGGCCTCGGACGGAGGCGGAGCACCCACTGAGACCTCTGGTGGAGAGGGGGACCCACTGAGACCTCTGGTGGAGAGGGGGACCCACAGAGACCTCTGGCGGAGAGAGGGGACCCACAGAGACCTTCGGTGATGATGGATGACCATCAGTGGACCCAGACGAGGACTTGTGCAGAGGAGGAGAAACATACACTGGGTAACTACCAATGGCAGCAGTGGAGCCCGGCGAGAAGAACTCAGGAACAGCCAATGGCTGCGACTGCTTTCCCTCACCAAGAGCTAAGCAAGATTTCTCTAATACTGATAATGTGATGACAAAGAAGAGAACTTGCCTTAGCACAAGCTCCACCGCCGTCCAGGACTCCGGTGACTCCAGCTGGGATGTCTCGAATTCAGTCGTCTGGCATGTCCACCCCGGCTCGGCCACCTCAGATGGGGAGGAAGAGAAAAACACCAAAACATAGTTACTGGCAGTGGTGGAGCTCGGCGAGGAGAATTCAGGAGCAGAGGACATCTGCAGCCGGTTCTCCTCACCATGAGCCAGACAAGATTTCTCTAGATCTGCAGGTGTTATAACAGAACAGAGTACTTGCCTGGACTCGAGCTCCACTGCCACCCAAGACTCCGATGACTCTGCTGCGATGACCCCAGCAGCAGACATGATGGTGGATGCAGCCCAAGGACCTCCAGGCGAGGTAACTGACACAATTGGAACTCCTGGTGTGGCAGCTAAATCTGGAGGTTACCTCACTGATGATGCCGACTCCAGTGCTGGTGAAACCAGGGGACACTCTCCTGTGGCTGAGGTTTCAGGATGCAGGTAGCACTCTCCTCCCATCCAGGATGTGGCTATGGGGCTGGAATGGAATCTTCGAGGACTGCAGGCTCCTCCGTCGTTTGGCGGCTCCATCTCAGGATTGGCGGACTCTCAGGAAACACAGGAGGGGACATGGGGGAGGCATGTGAGGAATTGGTGGCAGCAGCAGGCAGTGAGGACTCAGCTAATGTGGGCTGCAGATGCTGAGCCTCACCACCGGGAATAAGGCAAGACATTTCATTTTTATGTACAGGGAAATGAAAACACACTTTTCTTATTTCCCGGGGCACGTTGGTATCTGCCACTGAATAGCCTCCAGATGTGGCGATCGACACTGGTGAACCTCCCGACGTGGCAGCTGATGCTGGAGGCTGCCTCACCGCTGGCACAGAGACCCGTGCAGCTGAAGTCAGGGCACATCCTCTTGTCGGCTCAATCTTCAGGGCACAGGGGGTGCTCTTCTCTTGTCCAGGGTGTGGCTGCGGGGCTGGGACAGAGTCCTCCAGGACCGCAGACCCCTCCGTCAGTCGGCGGCTCTCTCTTGGGACCGGCAGACACCCAGGAGAAACAGGAGGGGACACAGGAGAAGCAGGTGAGGATAAAGTTGCAGCAGCAAACGGTGAGAACTCAGCCAAGTTGAGCTGCTGCTGAGCCTCACCACTGGGAAAAAGACAAGGCGTTTCATCTGAAATTGTTTGAGAATGAAAATGTACTTGCCTTATCTCCCTCTTTGTGGCTGCAGCGGGTGGGGGCCCCCATGGAAACTCTGGAGGAGCAGGCCCTGAAGACACGTCACTTGCCAACACAGCTGCTGCAGCAGGGGAGTTCCTCTGACGTGCTGTAGCTGGATGGCGAGAGGAGGCTGGGCGCGTCTGTTCCCAGGGGTGCGCTCTTGCCGACTCAGGAACAGACAATGGATGAGAAAGAGGAGGAGCAGGCTCTTGACGGGATCGGCTAGATGCCAAGATCCGGGAACGCTTCCTCGTCAGTTCAGACCTCGGCGCAAATGGAGAGTCTCTTAGGAGGGTGGAGACAGAGTACAGGAAGCCAGCATACCTGGGGAAGTTCCATAAGCCGGGGTGCCCCTCCACATTTGTAACTGCTGACTTCACATGCCTCCGCACCTCCTTGGAAGAACGGGAGGCAAGCGCAGCATCCACAAAACTCTGAATGGATTCCGCCGTCCACAGCTCATCCATGGTGGGGCAACCTCCCTCGGTTGGTGGAGTCCTGGCATGCTGGTGACATACTGTCCACTCTCCCTCAGGGAAAAATAACAGATGAGAGAGAAAAAAAGGCAAAACCCACAGCAGCTAGTGCCCACACACTGGCCGTGTCCTGTCATAAATTGCCCTTTCAAGGGCTACAGAGGACACCAAACACATGCTGTGAGTTTGCACATTTTTTAACAGAAAGATGAACGTAACATAAAACACTACACTTACATATAATGGGATGATGAAGTGGGGAGGAGGTGAATGGGGCTCTCTCCGAGGGGGAATGGAACCACCTGGTAGGGACGCAGGCTGAGGAGTGTGGGAATGCTGAGGAAAAAGAGATTAAACCAGCCGGAGTCACACCCGAAAGGAAGCGGGGCTCACGGTGGAGGAAAAGAGAAAAAAAGAAATAATTCTTGGATGGAGCTCACCCATTCATCTCGGCGCAAAACCACACTCACTCAGAGTAGACTGAGTCCTCTGAGGAGGCTAACAGTAGGACATGGCAACGGGAAGACTGTTGCCGAATCCTTAAATAGATACATGGAACAATAGATCAATGAATGGCAGGTGTGGGTACATGAATCAGGAAACACTCAACACAACAAGTGACAACTGTGCAGCCTGCAAAAAACAGAGTTTGACAGCCGGAATCTGCACAGCACTATCAAAATAAAAGCACAGACCGGAAACTAAATACAACACAAGAATATGATAACACAACCCCAACAGATGTAAATAATACCATAAATACAGAATAACACACAATAAATACACAGGGCAATAAGGACAAAACTAAGAATGCAAACAACTCATACATAACAGAGACCAAATACAACAGACCATAATAAACAAAGAAGCATGTTTGCTACAGGAAAAGACTAAACTCAAACTGAGTTGAGTTTAGTCTGAGACTGAGCACAGCCTCCACCCATGCTCAGAATCATAACACCAAGAAGTTCAAAATGAAAGAATTAGGAAGGTTAAAACACTTCTTAGGAATAAATTGTGAGCAAAAAGAAGGGCAAGAGAAAATGTCTCCGGGCACACCAGCTATACCGTGTGTCCGCTGGAGGGAGATGTTCTGCGTGTATGTGGCTGCAGCCGGCCTGAGTGATGCTGATAAAGAGAGATGGAGGAGCCTACTGGTCCACTACCTCGGTGTGGAGGGCCAGCAGATATATTTTGGGCTGTGTGACAATGGCTTGCAGAAGGATGGCTTAGAACTGATGGATTTGTCATGACTCGCCGCTCATCATCTGCCTCAGCTGCGCGCACACCTGTGCCTCGTCAGCCACGGGCTATTTAGCCCACTCAGCCCAGTGCAGCGGTCTGGAGCCGTCTGTTCGCATCGGCACATCTTCGCAGCTGGATCGTCCCCAAATGACAGCTAAGCTACGCTCCTACGTAAGCATCTTACTCCTTACCTTTGCAAGTCTTCTCCCCTGTGCACAGGTGGATTCCTTGGCGGCGGATACCCCGTCATTGCCATCCAAACCCTCACCGTCGTTACAGGCTCTGCAGGACGCTGTCTCCCGGGCTTCTCCCTTGGCCAACGCCAGCCACCGGTCACCTACAAGTAAGCAGCACCCTGTTCATTATACCTGTCTAGGTGTGGTGCCCTTTACCCCTGTCCTCTGTTCTCTCCATAGGGTTGCCCGGCTGTACGGCGCTCCGCTCTGCTTCCTGTACATCGGCATTCACCCTCATTACATATCCATATCTCACACATCCATCCATACACGCCTGCTGGTTGAATAAAGCTGTTAAATCTACCCTGAGCCTGTGTGCGTGTTTCCTGAGCCGGACATTATGTCAGTACGGCTCCAGCAGAGCGGCTCAGCAGACAGCGGGCTCGCACGCCATCTTTCCACCCTTGAGGCTCGGGTGGATTTAATAGCCCACCAACAGCAGGTGATTTTGAATCAATTGACTAACATCACTCACCGGTTAGACCACTTGGACCCCCAGTAGGCGTTCCCCCCGGCTCGTCAGGGAGGGGTAGCTCCTGCCACCCCTGTGGCCGGCCAGTCTGCCGCAGGAACGCCAACCCGACTCACGCCAATCCCAACCCCCGCCCTCTTCAGCGGTAAGCTCGGCGGAGCGCGGGGGCTCATCATGGAGTGCGAGTCGGTGTTCCTGCGCATTCCCGGGGATTTTCCCTCGGACCACAGCCGAATTGGCTATATTGGCAATCTCCTGGAGGGGCGAGCACTGACTTGGGCTTACGCCGTCATGGCGAAGCCCAGTTACGCGAACCTCTCCTACAGCCAGTTCTTGCAGAGCTTTCTCGAGGTGTTCGATCATTCCCGGCGTGATAGCATCCTCGCTGACCGTCTCCTTGGTCTCCAACAGGGAAGCCGGTCAGCGGCGGATTACGCTATCGACTTTCGGGTCGCAGCGGAGGAGGTGGGCTGGGGTAAGGCGTCACTCTGTAGCATCTTCCTCCGCAGCCTCAGCTCTGGTCTGAGGGATGAGCTGGCCGGTCGAGATCTTCCGGAGATGCTCTCGGAGCTAATCTCCTTAACAATTAGCTTGGATAACAGGCTGCGTGAACGGTCCACTGAGCGGAAGTTAATCTGCCGCTCGCGTGGAGGTTCCGTCCGCATGCCTCAAGCTCGCCCCCTGGCGTTACCTCCTCCGGAGTCTCCCGAGGAGTTGGAGGCAATGGTAGTGGGTCGGTCAAAGCTCCCCCTAGCGGAGAAACAGCGCCGCCGGGAGCTGGGCCTCTGCATGTATTGCGGAGGCGATCAGCATTCCGTGGAGCATTGCCCGGAGAAGCCAAACCGGGGTGGGGGGGGTCCGCGAGTCACTGTAGGGGGCCTCGCGGACTCTAATCGGTCAAATCCCCTCACAAGTCTATCTCTGCCCATTCGATTCTGTCACAATGCCATGGGGCACCTCACACACGCACTGGTGGACTCAGGAGCAGAGCAGAGCTTTATTTCAAAGAGCCTGGCGACCCAATTGGGCATCCCCTGCCACCCTCTGGCCGCTCCTCTCAGCCTGATCACCCTCTCTCGTGCCCCCCTTGGACAAGTGACTCATCGCACCCAGCCGGTCCCTGTAATAATCTCAGGTAATCATCGGGAGGATCTCACCTTGTATGTTCTATCCTCTTCTGTGTCGCCTGTCATCTTAGGCTACCCCTGGTTGCGCCTGCACAACCCAGTGTTGGATTGGCAGACAGGTAGAATCGCTGCCTGGAGCTCCTTCTGTATGGCCACCTGCCTTCAGTCCGCAGCCTGCGCCCCGTCCTCTCCCCCTCCGGCGCCGCACCTCCGGACCTCACCCTGGTGCCCTCGGAGTTCCATGACCTGGGCCTCGTGTTCAGTAAGTCCAGGGCGATGTCTCTCCCTCCTCACCAGCCCTAAGACTGCACCATCAACATCCGCCCGGGGGCGCCCTTGCCATCCAGATGTCTTTACAGCCTGTCAGCACCGGAGCAGGAGGCCATGGACAGCTACATCAAGGAGTCACTCAACGCTAGAATCATCCGCCCTTCTTCGTCTCCGCTCGGCGCAGGGTTTTTCTTCGTTTCGAAGAAGGATGGGTCACTCCGCCCCTGTATTGATTTTCGGGCCCTTAATGACATCACGGAGAAGGACCGTTACACCCTGCCATTAATGGACACCGCTTTCCACTACCTCCAGGGGGCGACCTGGTTCACCAAGTTGGATCTCCGCAGTGCTTGCCACCTCGTCCGGATCCGGGAGGGGGATGAGTGGAAGACAGCCTTTCGAACACCTAGTGGTCACTTTGAGTATCTGGTAATGCCGTTTGGGCTGACCAACGCCCCCGCTGTGTTTCAACGCCTCATTAACGACGTCCTACGTGATTTCTTAGGCCTCTTCCTGTTCGTATACCTGGATGACATCCTCATCTTCTCCAGGTCACGGGAGGAACACCAGGTCCATGTGAGGCGGGTCCTACAACGGCTGCTGGAGAACAGGCTGTATGTCAAGGCCGAAAAGTGTGAGTTTTACGCCATGTAATATAAATGTGTTTTTAATGTGTGCCCTGATTTGTTTCTCAGTTGTTTTTATGTTTTAACAATCCAGTTCTCTTCCCATGATGAATTTATCTTAAGGCACACCATGACCTGAACAATATGACCTGTTTCTAGAAACTGTTTTCCTTAGCACAGCAAGTTTCTCACTCCTTAAATCATTGTTGCATGCTTATGAAACAAAGGCGTGACCTTTATTCCTCATGTGTGTGTGTGAAATGTAGCAGGTGTTCGTGTATGTTTTGGGAGCCAGGCAAAGAGTTGTCTGGGGGCTGGGACTGGCCCTCGCCGCCCCTCATGCAACTCTGAGAATGTGGGAGAGAGAGAGGCTTACTCGGAACAGAGATGGCCACTCTGTTCTGTACCTAGCCTTCCTTTAAAAACAGGGGCTTTCCCTTAATACGGTGAGTCTGCTGTGAGTTTTTGCGCAGAACGTCCAGCTGGGAAATCATACGCTCTTTCTTGCGGACTGCCGGCTCCCAGTCACCTGTATCAAACGGTAAGAGCTTGTGAAATGACATGAAATGCATTGATCCTTGTGTGAAGGAAATGTGTGACATGCAATGATTTCTCCTGTGTGTATGATGTGAAGAGAGATTTTTCTGCGGGGAATAAAAAGATACAGTTTATTCTAGCAGTGTCTCAGTGTGACTCACTTTCCATATGTGCCGACTCCTCACGAACCTGTCTAAATATTTTCATAAAACACGCCAAGACCACCTCCTTCCTAGGATTCGTAATCTCACACAACCAAGTCCTTCCCGACCCCGCGAAGGTCAAAGCGGTGGTTGAGTGGCCCACGCCAACCTCCAGAAAGCAGGTGCAGCAGTTTATTGGGTTTGCCAACTTTTACCGCCGTTTTGTGCCCAATTTCGGTGCCATTGTTGCCCCTTTGACCCGCCTCACTTCTCCCAAGACCCCCTTCCGGTGGACCGAAGAGGTTGCAGCAGCTTTTCAGGCATTGAAGATGGAGTTCTCCTCCTCTCGGGTCCTGACCCAGGTTGACCCCGTGCTGCAGTGCTTGGTAGAAGTCGACGCGTCTGATACGGGAGTGGGGGCGGTGCTGTCCCAGCGATCACCCACCGATGGGATCAAGCGACCCTGCGCCTTCTTCTCTCGGCGCCTGTCTCCGGCTGAGCGCAACTACGACGTCGGGGACAGGGAGCTTCTCGCCATCAAGCTCGCCCTGCAGGAGTGGCGCCACTGGTTGGAGGGGGCTGCCTTGCCATTCGTGGTGTTAACGGACCACAAGAACCTGGAATACCTAAGATCTGCCAGACGACTGAATGCCCGCCAGGCGCGCTGGTCCTTGTTCTTCACCCGGTTCCGTTTTACCATCACCTACCGCCCTGGTTCTAAGAACGGCCTGCCCGATGCCCTGTCCAGGCAGTTTGCCCCTGAGACTTCGGAGGAGCCGGGTCATACCATCCTGCCCAGCTCGTGCGTTGTGGGGGCGATTTCCTGGTCCATCAGGGACAAGATCCGGAGGGCGCAGGAGACCGAACCGGACCCTGGCGGTGGACCGGAGGGGAAGCTGTTTGTTCCATCAACTGTCCGGGGGGAGGTCATCCATTGGGTTCACACCTCCAAACTCGCCTGTCACCCTGGTGTCTCCCGGCTAGTGGATCTCCTCCAGCGTTCCTTTTGGTGGCCGGGGCTTCAGAAGGACGCCGCCAACTACGTCCGGGCGTGCCCTGTGTGTGCCACCGGCAAGTCAGGTAATTCTCCCCCCGCGAGTCTGCTCCAGCCCCTGCCGGTCCCTGGCAGGCCCTGGTCTCATATAGCCCTCGACTTCATCACCGGTCTTCCGGTCTCCAACACCTACGATGCTGTGCTGACCATCATGGATCGATTCTCCAAGGCTGCCCATTTCGTGCCACTCCGGGGCCTCCCTACGGCATGGGAGACAGTGGACCTTCTAGTCCAGCACGTGGTCAGACTGCATGGGATACCGGTGGACGCCGTCTCCAATTGAGGGCCCCAATTTGTCTCTGAGGTATGGAGGTGTTTCTGCAACGCTCTGGGGGCCACGGTAAGCCTTTCCTCCAGCCACCACCCGCAGTCCAATTGGCAGTGTGAACGTGCCAACCAGGAACTGGAAGCTGCCTTACGGTGCATCACCTCCTCCAACCCGTCGTCCTGGAGTGTGCACCTGGCCTGAGTGGAGTATGCCCACAACTCGGCACGGTCTTCTGCCACGGGGATGTCCCCCTTTAAGGCGTCCTTGGGGTACGACCCACCCTTGTTTCCGGAGCAGGAGGGCGAGCTGGCCGTTCCTTCCATCCAGGCGCACCTGAGACGCTGTCGGAGTCTGTGGACCAGAGCGCGCGATGCGCTATTACGCACGGCGGCGCGCAACAGCTCCACGGCGAACCGCCACAGGAGACCAGCCCCTGCCTACCAGGTGGGCCAACGAGTCTGGTTAGCCTCTCAGGACATTAACCTCAAGGCTGAGAAGAGGAAACTGGCCCCACGCTTTATTGGCCCTTTTACCATCTCAAAAATCATCAACCCGGTGGCTGTGCGTCTGGCCCTCCCCCCCCCCTCCGCATATGTCCCACCTTCCACGTGTCCAAGATCAAGCCCGTGGTCTCCGATCCTCTCTGTCCCCCGCCCGCGGTGCCGCCCGCGCCTCTGATGATCGACGGCCATCCGGCCTGGAGAGTCGCCTCCATCATGGACTCCTGGTGCCGAGGTCACGGGCTGCAGTATTTGGTGGACTGGGAGGGATTCGGTCCTGAGTGGAGGTCTTGGGTGCGCTCTTCCTTGGTGTTGGACAGGAGTCTCATCACAGAGTTCCACCGGGCGCACCCTGACAAACCAGCGCCAGGAGGCGCTGCTGGGGGGGGAGTACTGTCACGACTCGCTGCTCATCATCTGCCTCAGCTGCACGCACACCTGCGCCTCATCAGCCACGGGCTATTTAGCCCACTCAGCCCAGTGCAGCGGTCTGGAGCCGTCTGTTCGCATCGGCACATCTTCGCAGCTGGATCGTCCCCAAACGACAGCTAAGCTACGCTCCTACGTAAGCATCTTACTCCTTACCTTTGCAAGTCTTCTCCCCTGTGCACAGGTGGATTCCTTGGCGGCGGATACCCCGTCATTGCCATCCAAACCCTCACCGTCGTTACAGGCTCTGCAGGACGCTGTCTCCCGGGCTTCTCCCTTGGCCAACGCCAGCCACCGGTCGCCTACAAGTAAGCAGCACCCTGCTCATTATACCTGTCTAGGTGTGGTGCCCTTTACCCCTGTCCTCTGTTCTCTCCATAGGGTTGCCCGGCTGTACGGCGCTCCGCTCTGCTTCCTGTACATCGGCGTTCACCCTCATTACATATCCATATCTCACACATCTATCCATACACACCTGCTGGTTGAATAAAGCTGTTAAATATACCCTGAGCCTGCGTGCGTGTTTCCTGAGCCGGACAATATGTCAGGATTGTGTTTTCGGGGACCATTCCACCATCACGGCGCAGAGGTATGAGTTTTTTGACCACCAACAGAGAACGGTTGAGTCCACTGACTTTTATTATGGAGCTACGCAGCCTAGCAAGAGACTGCGCCTTTGGGCCTATCGAGGAAGAGCTGGTCTGGGATAAGCTAGCCCACGGCACTGATGACATTAGGCTGAAGAGCAAGCTAAAGCTAGCTAAAGAAAGATACTCTGTCATTGGAAAATGTGTTCGACCTGGTTAGGCAGAGTGAGTCCACAATTTGGTGGAGTTTATCAGCGTGGGCTAAAGGGAGTGTAGTCGCTCAAGTTTCCACTCCAAGCACAGTCATTAGCAAGGTGGCTAATCCTCTTGGGTAGATGCCCAGGAGGCGGTGGACTGGGCCGCGGGACAGGGCCTGCCCTATCATTGCTAAATCATCGGCGGCGGAGCCCAGAAACACGACACAAGTGTGTGTCGCACAGGTGAAAAATGGACCACTGAAATGGTACGTGCTAAAACTTGACGGAGTCGACGTGCCACTCATGGTGGACTCTGGGGCCTGCAGGTCCATTTTGAGTATGGCTACTCTGAAGAAACTTTTCCCAAATAAAACCATCAACACAGGAACAGTGAGAATTTTTGGATATGACCACACTGAGATCGAAACGGCGGGCACGGTCGACTTTTCAGTGAAATGTGGGTTGAAGACAGTCCCTATGTTCACCTTCCAAATCTCACGCCAGGGGGCAGACTTGCTAGTGATAGACCTGCTGGGTGAGTTGGGATTTTCTGTCAAGGACCCAGAAGGCTCTACGGTACTGACGGTATACCCCGAATGGCATGTCCGCTGGCCAGCGCTGTTCAGAGGCCTGGGATGCATCAGCGCATTCCACCATCGCCCGTGTGACGCCAAAGATTCAACCACTACGGCAGCTTCCCCTCACCCTACAGGATGATGTATTGGCAGAGTTGACCAAATTGCTGGAAGTGGGCATCACTGAGGGAATGGATGTGTCACCCTGGGTGTCAAATATCGTAGTGGCCAAGAAAACATTGGGTGGCATCCGTCCATGTTTCGATCTCAGGATGGTAAATAGAGTGATCATCCCAGACAGATACCCACTCCCAACAATGGAGGAACTCACTGCAACATTCGGCGATTCATAGGTGTCCATGAAGCTGGACCTTCACCAGGGTTACCTGCAGGTGCCCCTCCACCCAGCCAGCAGGAACCTGACAGTGTTTGTGACCCACATGGTGTGTTCAGGTACACCCGCATGCCATTTGGTCTGAGTTCTGCACCCAGCTGTTTCCAGAAAATAATGTCCACGATCCTGGCCGGCCTCCAGGGTGTGGTGGCATACCTTGATGACATCGGGGTTCATGGCACATCATGTGAGGAGCACGATGATCGGTTGGAACAGGTGCTGACGGTGCTGCAGGAACATGGAGTCACCCTGAACAGAGAAAGGTGTATTTTTGCGGCAGACTCTATCGAATTTGTGGGGTTCTGGTTGACGGGGGACAGGGGACGGGGGGGGGGGAGCTGTGGCCCCTGCATTCAAATGTGGAGGCGGTTCTACGCCTCCCAGAACCATTGACACCTGCACAGATTTCCTTGTTTCTGGGTATGATGAACTTTTATGGGTGTTTTATTCCTCGCTACTCAGAAACGATTGGATCCCTCCAGGCACTGTTGAAACAGGATGTGCCGTGGCAATGGACCCAAGCCTGTTCAGCAGCAGTTACTAAGCTGAAGCATCAACTTACTTCCCCTCCGGTGTTGGCCCATTTTGATCCAAAACAGCCTACCATTGTGACCTGTGGCACGTCGGGCTCGGTGGTGGGGGCGGTTATGTCCCAGGTGCAGGACAGCACAGAGCACCCGGTCACATTCGCATCGAGGTCTCTCTCAGCAGCTGAACAAAGCTACGCCGTGGGTGAGAGAGAGGCACTTGCCTGCGTCTGGGCGTGTGAACGGTGGCATATTTACGTCTATGGGTGCCATTTCACTCTACAGACAGACCACCGAGCACTGATGACATTGCTGGAGACGTCGAGTTTGGGACACAGAACGTTGCGGATCCACAGGTAGACGGAGCGGCTGAGAGCCTACAATTTTACCACCCAGTTCACTCTTGGCAAGGATAACGTTGTGGCGGATCTCCTGTCCCGCATCACAGCCAACTATGCACAATCGGATGACAACGATCCAACAGAGGTGGATCTGGTTAATGCACTGCACGGGGCCCTCCAGGATATAGTGTCCCCCCAGGAACTTCGGGCAGAGTCGGAACGAGATCCCATGCTGTCACAACCGTGCTCGGTGATTAGAGAGTGTTGGCCCGCAAAGGTGCAGTGCGAGCTGGCACCCTTCCACGGGTATAAAGATGAACTGAGCTGTTGGGATGATGTGCGTGTGGCGAGGGGACACTACACGCTAATCCCGGTGTCTCTAAAGCCGCATGTCCTCGCGATGCTCCATGAGGGCCACTTGGGTGTAGTCAGAGTAAAACAGCATGGCAGGGACTCTGTTTGGTGGCCATTGAACATTGAAGTTATCCATCCATCTTCTTCCGCTTAATCCTTTTCGGGTCGCAGGGGGGCTGGAGCCTATTCCAGCATCTTTGGGCGAGAGACAGGGTACACCCTGGACAGATCGCCAGTCCATCGCAGGGCCAACACAGAGACAGACAACCATTCACTCTCACAGTCATACCTAAGGACAATTTAGAATCCCCAGTTTTGATGCCAATTAACCTAACTTGCAAAAACTGTATTCCGTGTTTGGAGAGCAGGAAGACTGGAGGACCACCCCCTCCGCCCCTGCGGCCACTGTCGTACCCGGAAGGCCCTTGGAAACATACAGCTGGACATTTGTGGCGAACAGCATGCAGCACCTCCGAACAGTCAGTTCCTGCTCGTGGCCTACGACTTGTTCTCAATGTGGCCAGAGGTGTTGCCAACTAACTTAGTCACGACGGATGCGGTTACGGGTTTCCTCTCGTCAATGTTCGCCAGGTGGGGGATACCGAATGTAATCACAACTGACAATGGCCCACAGTTCACCTCTGGGGCATTTGAAAAGTTCTTGAGCAGTAAGGGTGTGGAACACATTAAAACCGCGTTTTACCATCCTCAGGCCAGTGGGGCATTGAACGTTTTTACAAAACCCTAAGTGGTTCCCAATCTTTTTCCCAGGAGCCCCTCCGGCCTGTGTCACATAAGTAACCCCCCCCCCCCCGAGCCCACACGATCAGGTCAGAGGAATTAAGTCATTTTAGAACATTTATTTAGGAAAAAAATAACATCAGTTTTGTGCTTAACCTATTCCATTTGTTTTGAAATGAAGATTTGTTTTCCTTTATACTTAAACTAAGTTGAATTATATGAACATGTGTATCACACACAGACAAAAAATAAATGTGGCAAATAACTGCAATGGTATTCAAATATTTTCCCTTTTGTTTTAAGACAGCATTACTTCTAAACATGGCCTTTTTGACGCCAGAAGGCAGTCCTGAGTCTTCATTGTTCATTGTCAGTAACATAAAGTTTTCATCTTTGCCAGAAGCATGAAACAGAAATGAACATGTCCCTTGTGAAAGCAAACATTTCTAACAACCAAAATAGTGGGTACACACACACACACACACACACACACACACACACATGACCGCATAAATCAATAAAGGCCTAAAAGTCAGTCAGTATGGGCCTAATGGCAGTAGGCCTAAAAACACCCCTGTCATGCACAAAGAACAAATATCCTTGACTGCTCTTTCTCATAACACTACCCAGCAATTAACATTGCAAAAAAATAGTTCAGTGAGTCTTTGCTTTTTACTCTCCAGTGTGTTGATTCAAAAAAGAATATTAATATGTACTTTGAGCTTGCATGTCTCTGACCAGGGATGTGATGTTTGGAGTGATAGTGGAGATAGCCAGTCTAGAGTCCTGGTGGACATCCAGCCTGTTTCTTACTTTTGTTTTTATAGTTAGAAGGGCACTGAAAGCTGCCTCAGACAGGTACGTAGTACCAAAAGGAAGAATGACCCTCTTGATTGCGTGTTTGGCCAGTGTAGGAGCAACGGTGTGTCCTTGGACCATCCCAAATTTTTTTACCTCCGCCAAGGAGGTTATGTTCTCATCAGCTTTGGTTTGTCTGTCTGTCTGTCGGTCTGTTTGTTTGTTAGCAAGATAACACAAAAAGTTATGGACGGATTTTCTTGAAATTTTCAGAGATTGTCAGAAATGGGGTATCCTACAGGTGATTACATTTTGGTGGTGATCCGGATCACCGTCTGGATCCAGGAACAAAATAAACACTGTATGGGGGGAACTTTGGCGCTTGGCGGAGGTCTGCGCTCTCCGAGTGCTTTTCTAGTTGTATCTGTTTTCCTGGAAATATTTTTTTGACACTGAATCAGATTGAAGGTCACACAGCTCATCTTCACAGCCCAAGTATTCAACATCCTTGTGATTGGAAATGTAGGGGTTCATCACCCATGCTTCTTTGGATAAATATTCGATGATGTCGGCAAAGTGACTCCTCATCTTGTCACACAGCAGGCTCATGTGGCGCCTGAAGTCCATGTGTAAAGACGCACGCACGGTGCCACCGGACTGCTTCTGCAGAAGTGGAAACTGCTGCAACTCCCCTTTTGACATTTTAGTGACCCTGTACTCCAGTTTTTGCACAAAAGCATCCAGTGCGTCTTTCCATTGTAGGACGTTTGATTCAGGTCCCTGCATCCACTTGTTTGTTTTGTTGAAAAGAGCGAATGTGTCCACCAGGTATGCCGTTTGGATCCAAAATGCATCTGTCAGCTGCTCATAAAATGGCTGATTGTGGTCATGCAAGAACTCTTTAACTTTTTCTTGCAATTCAATAAAATGGACAAGCACCCGTCCCCTTGACAACCATTGGACTTCAGTGTGGAGCAGTAATGTTTGGTGCGCCTCGTCCTCGCACAGTAGTGCAAAAAGTCGCTTATTAGCAGGGCGTGCTTTAATAAAGTTCACAATTTTGACAACAGTTGACAGGGTGTTACTGAGGTCTTCCCAAAGTTTTTTACCTGCCAATGCTTGGCGGTGGAGCATGCAATGAAAAATGACGCATTCCGGAGCCTTTTCTTTCAGCCTTGTGTTGAATCCTTTATTTTTCCCCATCATCGCTGCATTTCTATCAGTGCAGCAGCACGCCTCCAGGTTCTCATAGGGCAGATTGTGGGATGTGAAATATGAATCCACAGCCGTGAAAATATCCGCGCCTGCTGTCGTTGTTGCTAGATTTGTTGACAAAAGAATGTCTTGTTTTAAGTCGCCATCATCAATATACTGCCAATACACAATTAACAGAGCCTCGTCTGCCACCGTGGTCGTCTCATCCAGTTGAATGGAGAAGGGGCTCCTCCTAAGTTTCTTGTGCAGCTGGTTTTGGCAATCTGCAGCCATTTTATCGATTCTGTCTTTGATAGCATTGTCAGAGAGGCACAGCCTTGACTTTATCAACTGCTTGTGCTCCACACAGTTTCTCCACAATTTTTAGGCATGCGGGTTTGATCAGCTGCTCGCCATTATTGTGCGGCATTTTGCCTTCACAATGAGCAGCGCACAGTCAAATGATGCTTCAGTGGCTCTGAGTAAATCACTACCTGCCCGTTCAAAGGATTTTCTGATATCCCCGTGTCTCCTTGAAAGTTCCAGGTGCTGTTTCCTCTCAAAAAAAAATCCCGACTTGCACCAACGGTCTCTCGGTGTCGAGTCTCCTGATGCCGTCTCAGTTTGCTGAGCTTCATGCTGTCATTAGCTAGCTTTTCACCACAAATAACACATTCCGGCCGAAAAGAGTCTTGTGCTTCTATAAATCCATAGTTCAGGTAACTGTCAATATATTGTCTTTTTTTCTTTTTTAACTCCACGGGATCCTCCTCACATTTGTTTCTCAGCCATTGTGGAAGATGGAATCGGATGAGACAGCGAGCTGCACGACACAGAACTTTATTTCTCCTCCAACACAGAATAGAACAGAATAACCCTGAGTGCCTGAGTGAACTCCTTTATACACTTTTATTCCCGCCTCTGGCACACAGGGTAAGCACATTAACATACACACTGAAAGACATGCACACACATTAACATAACATTGACACACACGTCACAGAGCAGGTCTTGCTACAATGCATTCACACCCCTGCCTCCTCAGGTGCGAACCTGGCACTGCAGGGGTGAAAGGCACGTTTTTGTTTGTTTGGCTCCTCTCACCTTTTCTCCATTAGCATCTCTATCTTCTCCCCCACCAACCCCCTGTACTGGGTGGAGTACCATGTGTGTTGTGTCTACCACACCGTTTTCTTTCTTTATTTGACGTCATTCATGCATTTTTTTTAACCCACGCATTTCATGACCTCAAAACAGATGGAGCTCCGTGCCTCCCCTGTGGACTCAGGGCTCTCCCCAGGGGCGGGTGCAGACCCCAGGTTGGGAGACGCTGCTGGACTGAGAGCCCATTTGGCGGATGGCTTTGCATTTGCGGACGCCCTCCAGAGCACACTACTTCACTACAGGGCAACGGTCCATGCTACGACAGGATGTTCACCTGCGACTCTCATGCTGGGACGTGAACTGCTTCTACCTTTGGATTGACTGAGGCTGCCCACGACTCAGTCTCCAGGAAATATGGACTCTACATGGGACTGGGTCACCGCACAACAGCGTAAAATGAAGCATTGATTTGACAGGAAACAGAGCGAGAGCCCACGAACTGAAGGTGTCGGACCGAGTCTGGATTAGACACCCTAACCGCACACATAAGCTGCAGCCACTCTGGGCGGGTCCCCTGCGTATCAGGAGACAACAAGGCCAGGACACGTTCGAGATCACAGACGGGTCACGGTGGCACTCCAGCAGAATCAGGAAGTCACCACCAGAGCAGAGAACTAGAACTACGACGAGACAGCCTGACATGAGGTGGGACTGGTAGGACTGGGGTGGTGAGAACTCACAGGCACGGCCGACGGTGCCCGGTGCAGAGTCCCCGCCCAGGGGATGCCCGGCTAGAGTTCGTCAGAGGCCCAGGTACCTGGAGGACTATGTATTTAGGACAACAATAAATGATGCCTGTTGGGACTAAGCAGCAGAATAATCCGCTCCAACACAGTGGGGCATTCTGGTAGTCTACCCAGACCCCCGTTTGGTTGGCTGAGTTTTGCCTAGTTAGCGTTATATATAAAAAAATAAATAATAATAATATAGGATAGACGATACTGTGTGTGTTTCTTCTTTTTTTGGGGGGGTGGGGGTCTTTGACTTTGTAAAGTGGGGGAAATGTTATATGTGGGATTTGACTCTCAGGGCTACGGCTGGAGTATATACTCTGTTGTTCAATATAATAAAGGGTGTTTAGTACTGAGTTAATGGAGGCTCCCGTCTCATGTTGTTCGGACATATCAAGTGTAAGTAAAGGAAGCTCTCTGATCCCATGGAACACAAGAAAACCATCAGTACAGTAGTGTGAAAAAGTGTTTGCCCCCTTCCTGATTTTTCATTTTTTTGTATGTTTGTCACACTTAAAAGTTTCAGATCATCAAACAAATTTAAATATTAGACAAAGATAACACAATTAAACACAAAATGCAGTTTTTAAATGAAGGTGTTTGTAGGGAGCTTGAAATGAAGAAGCGATATGATTTTATAAACCAAAGTTTAATATCAGCTTCACCTCCCTAACATGTCTCATCTCGGTGCAGAAGCAGAATAAGAGGTCGAGCACAGTCAGACCTTCATACTTATACCCACACTCAACAAAAGACATTGCATATCAAAGCCGACATCCCGCATTAACATAATCCCCCCTCCATTGTCCTCCGTCTCCTCCACCTGACCCTGGGTGGTCAGGAAGTTCGATCCGGTCTCCACCGCTGCGACTCCGTCTGCTCTTTGATCCTCGCTGGCGGTTGAGACCTCTTGTCCTGTTCTGAGGTGTGAGGTCATTCCACATATGTAATCACTAAACATTCTAATATGTCTATACATATGTAGGTATGGAATATATGATTAATATAAGCCACAGTGTTTACTATTAAAGGCCAAATGTCACATAATTTTTTTTTTCTAAATGACAACGAATTTAGATAAAATACACATAGCTTAAACCAAATATTCATACCGGAGACCATATCACCCACCTGTATTTACATAATTGCACAAAATACACCAGGTGAAGGCCCCACCTTGCTTGCTGGCTTGTGACAGCCAGTCCAGACCACGCCCATGTTTTTGACATCACCAGTTGTACCCTGGATGCCCTGCCTATCCACATTCACACTTATCAACATTGGACAATCATGACGGAAAGTGACAGCGATTGTGAACAAATTAGTTTAGTTTTGTCTTTTTTTTTTGTCTTTTTTTTTGTCAGTGGTTCAGACAGTGACAGAGGCATAGAACCTTACAGGTTCGAGCCGTCTGAGACGGAATCAGATGCTTTGTCTGATGACAACAGTTCCAACGATGACCAGAGAGCAGAACCAGTGGAAAATGTCATTGAACTGGACATTAATCGCCTCCAGAATTGCGAAGCCGAAGGGGGTCTGTCCAGGGCGCCCCATAAATATTGATTTTTCGGAAGCCATTATTATTACAGTGGAGGAGAGCCGCTGCTGTCAAGAAATTGACCAGATCAATATGAAAATGGAGGCGCATACCTGTCAAGTGAGACGTTTTCGCCGTATTTTGGTGCCAAGCGCGGCTGTGGGAGACGGCGGAGTGGTTTGGGACACTTTTCTGGGAAATGTTTTAAATGTAGTTCGTGTTGTTATTGTCAAATATTTTAAGGAAAATACGGGGAAAATGCAATTTTAGCAAAAACGGGCGTATTGCCATTTCTGTACGCCCAAAAGAAAAAATATACTGGAAAAAAAACTGAGTGTGTTGAGGAGCCCGTCCTGTGTGTGATCAGCCACAGCTGGTGCTGGCAGATCGCTCAGCGTCAGCTATTCGCACTACCATGAGAAGTGTGGAGTCAATCATTAGTTTAATTGTCGGGGCGGGCTGATCGCTCAGCGTGAGCTATTATCACTACTGTTCGAAGTGTGGAGTCAATCATTAGTTTAATTGTCTGGGCGGGCTGATCGCTCAGCTTGAGCTATTTTCACTACAATGAGAAGTCATTAGGACAATGGTTTAACACGTTGAGCTGTGCAGCGGTTGCGGAACAGAGATCGCCTGACAAATACAGAATTCTGCTTTTTTTTTTTATTTAGCGCCGGATGCTGAGTTGTGTTGTTATTGTCAAATACCCATGAATCCTTAAAATATTTGACAATAACAACACGAGTTGCATTTGGGGCATTTCCCAGAGAGGTGTCCCTTGTTGCTCCGCCGTTCCTTATAGCCGCTTTTTACGATGTTGAAGTACGGCGAAAACGTCTCACTTGACAGGTATGAAAACATTTCCCAGAGAAGTGTCCCTTATTACCCAGCTGTCCCTGATAGTCCCGTTTTAAGGTATGGGTGAAATATCCAATTTTTTCTTTCTTGTTGCTCACTTCAACCTTCCAGTCTCCATATAAACAATCAATTGAAATACCCCAAGCATCAAACTAGGGTACAATCGATTTCGTCACTTCCGCCTTCTTCCCCAGGCGATTCCAGGGGCCGTGTCAGGCCAAGCGCGGCAGTTTTAAATTAACGAATATTCCGTTGTTACTGAAGCATATGCACCAAGACCTGAACGGATCGGTTCCCTTTTATATCTAGTTTCAAGATATTTAAAGTACCCTGTTACGTGACATTTGGCCTTTAAGGGTAAAAAAAAAAAAAAAAATCCAAATCTACATGGCCCTGTGTGAAAAAGTGATCACCCCCCCCCCCCCCCCGGATAAAACATAAATTAACTATGGTTTATCACATCTTTGGAAAGCTGAGTTCAATTTCTCTAGCCACATCCAGGCCTGATTACTGCCACACTTGTTCTCAATCAAGAAATCACTTAAATAGGACCTGCCTGATAAAGTGAAGTAGACCAGAGGATCCTCAAAAGCTAGACATCATCAAAGAAATTCCGGAACAAATGAGAAACAAAGTAATTGAGAGCTCTGTCTGGAAAAGATTATAAAGCCATTTCTAAAGCACTGGGACTCCAGCGAACCACAGTGAGAGCCATTATCCACAAATGGCGAAAACATGGAACAGTGGTGAACCTTCTCAGGAGTGGCCGGCCGACCAAAATTATCCCAAGACCGCAGTGCGACTCATCTAAGAGGTCACAAAAGAACCCACAACAACATCCAAAGATCTGCAGGCCTCATTTGCCTCAGTTAAGGTCAGTGTTCATGACTCCACTATAAGAAAGAGACAGGGCAAAAATGGCCTGCATGGCAGAGTTCCAAGACGAAAACCACTGCTGAGCAAAAAAACCCATAAAGTCTCATCTCAGTTTTGCCAGAAAACATCTTGATGATCCCCAAGACTTTTGGGAAAATACTCTGTGGACTGACGAGACAAAAGTTGAGCTTTTTTGAAGGTGTATGTCCCATTACATCCGGCGTAAAAGCAACACAGCATTTCAATAAAGGAACATCATACCAACAGTAAACAGTTTGGTGGCTGTTTTGCTGCTTCAGGACCTGGAAGACTTGCTATGGTAAATGGAACCATGAATTCTGCTGTCTACCAAAAAATCCTGAAGGAGAATGTCCGGCCATCTGTTCGTGACCTCAAGCTGAAGGGCACTTGGGTTCTGCAGCAGGACAATGATCCAAAACACACCAGCAAGTCCACCTCTGAATGGCTTAAGAAAAACAAAATGAAGACTTTTGAGTGGCCTAGTCAAAATCCTGAACTGAATCTGATTGAGATGCTGTGGCATGACCTTAAAAGGGAAGTTCATGCTTGAAAACCCTCCAATGTGGCTGAATTACAACTGCAAAGATGAGTGGGCCAAAATTCCTCCACTGCACTATAAAAGACTCATTGCCAGTTATCACAAATGCTTGATTGCAGTTGTTGCTTCTAAGGGTTGTCACGGCTGGCCCTCACGAGCCAGCATAAGACGCCACAGTTCAGTAAGTTGCAATTCAGTTCTTTTATTTCTATTGCACAGGACTTAGGTGTACAACACAACTTGCCACGCAGGCTTCATTAAACAACACAATATAAATTCACAACAGAGGTTAGCGGCTAGGGCGAGGGGCACTCGTACGCCGCAAAGGCAGGGAATATAAAACGTGGAACAGGGAGAGAGTTATGGCAGAGACGAGGAGCTCTCGTCCGCCGTAATTAGGAGGGAACATCAGCGAGGGAGAAGACAATTCCAAATAACAGATCACTTACATGCAGCGGGATACGTCGAGGAACCCAGGGAGCATGTGGTAAGGAGACAGGGGAAAGTCATAAGACCTTTGACAAGACAGCCGCAGAGTCCAGTTCACTCGCACTGACATTTAAAGCCAGCTGCTCATGATTGGAAACGCGGCGCACCTGCTCAGGTTCTGACAGCTGAGAGCTCCCGAGCGTCTGGCCAATCAGAGCCCGGGAAACCCGTGTGACGACACCTGCTGTCAAAACCTGACAGGGATGAGGAATAACCCGAGCGCGGACAAAAGCGCTCGGGATATGACAAGGGTGGCCCAACCAGTTATTAGGTTTAGGGGGTAATCACTTTTTCTCACAGGGCCAAGTAGGTTTGGATTTTTTCCCCTTTAATAATAAACACCTTCATTTAAAAACTGCATTTTGTGTTTACTTGTGTTATCTTTGTCTAATCTTTAAATTTGTTTGACGATCTGAAACATTTAAGTGTGACAAACATACAAAAAAAAATCAGAAATCCGGAAGGGGGCAAACACTTTTTCACACTACTGTAGCTCTATCCACTTCACTTGTGAAGCAGAGTACATATCCTTGGCATCTGCTATATAGGAATGTATCTACTTAAAGCAGCTCCTTACAGGCAAAGACATGTAACAATATGCACAAACAAAAGTGTATGAGGACAATCAGGGTATGATAGCACAATAGCCAAAAACCCAGTGAGCAGGCAAAGGTACAAGCACATTGATATTAAGCAGTCCCTCCAAACCTAAAATAAAAACTGATCGGGTGGCCTGCCAAAGTCCCAGGGCCACCAGACCAAAATGCAAGGCGGTTTGGGTGGTCTACCAGAGTCCGTGGACCACCGGACCGAAGAGCAAGGTGGGTCAGGGGGCCTACCCAGATCCATAAGCCCCCTGATGGGTGAACATGATGCGTCTGGAGGCCTACCCAAATTCATGGGCCACCAGATGGGAGAAAACAAATGAGCCTTTTGCTCTGAAAATAACATTGAAACACTTTATTCAAAAGAAAACAGCATAGGGGCTTCCCGCCCTGGAGTAGGCAACACACAAACTCCAAACTCAGAAGATGATGACAAAGCCACTTTAAACTCAGAAGATGATAACACAGATTCCTTTAACTCAGAAGATGATAACATAGCTCCTTTAAACTCAAAAGATGATAACACAGACATATCAAC
Source organism: Pholidichthys leucotaenia (assembly GCA_020510985.1). NCBI lineage: Eukaryota > Metazoa > Chordata > Actinopteri > Cichliformes > Pholidichthyidae > Pholidichthys > Pholidichthys leucotaenia. The sequence goes on from CM035839.1 coordinate 209,214,820, forward strand.
CTCGGGAGGTGACAACATAGACATATCAACCTTGGGAGGTGACAGCATGGACATATCAACCTTGGGAGGTGACAATACAGAAACCTCAAACTCAGGAGATGTCATAGACACCCTAACCTCAGAAGGAAACACAAGAGCTTTAGGCTTAGAAGACAACACAGGATCCTGCACCTCTGAAGCTAACACAGGAGCTCTCTGCTCAAAAGCTGATTTAGGAGCATCATACTCCAGGGAAAGTAACATGAAAACTTTAGCCTCTAAAATCTTAACCTCTAGAGAAGATAACAAAGAACAATCAAACTCTGGAGATAACATGGAAATTTTACCCTCAGGAACTGGCAACAAAGAATCTTTACACTCTAGAGATGACAACATAGAGTCTTTATACTTGGGACAACTTGGGAGTTTTAACCTCAAATGGAAACATGGAAATCTTAAACTCAAGGGGTGATGACATGGACCAGTTAACCTCAGAAGGTGGCAACAAAAAAACAGAAAGTGAAAATATAACACCCTTAAGCTTAGGAAATGACATCGGAGCCCCCAGCTCAAAAGAAAACCATTTGGGGATTTCAAACTCTGAAGGTAACATTGGGGCCCTTTGCTTTGGAGACCACAAAGGAGCCCTTTGCCCCAGGGACAACCACATGAGAATTTTAAACCCCATATGAGCTTCTGACTCAAGCAGCAACAAAGATACCTGATGCGCTGGAAAAACTGTAGTACAGAAATTCTAAGCTCAGGGACTAACACCGGAAACCTTAATGCAGACACAGATATCAGAGGCATATTTAGCTCAAGGGCCTCACATGCAGAGATTTCTAGCTCAGGGGGCACAAAAGCAGAAATTTCTGGCACAGGAAACACAGATGCAGAAATTTCTGGCTCAGGAGACCCAGATGCAAAAATATCTAGTTTAGGAGACACAGAAACAGAATCTTTTAGCTCAGAGGACACAGATGCAAAGATATGTAGTTCTGGAGACACAGATGCAAAAATCTCTAGCTCTGGAGACAGTGATGCAGAACTTTCTGGTGCATGAGACACTGATGCAGAAATTTCTGGCACAGGACAAACAACTGCCGAAATTTCTGGCACAGGACACACAACTGCAGAAATTTCTGGCGCAGGACACACAACTGCAGAAATTTCTGGTGCAGGACATACTAATGCAGAAATTTCTGGTGCAGGACACCCTAATGCAGAAATTTCCAGTTCAGGACACACTGATGCAGAAATTTCCAGTTCACAACACACAACTGCAGAAATTTCTGGTTCAGGAGATGCAGATACAGAAATTTCTAGCTCACGGGGCACAGATGCAGAAACCACCAGTTCAGGAAACACAGATACCAGAGTTTAATTCACAAACAGATGGCATGAGAGTTGTTAGTTCCATAGCAGGTGGCTGAGGTGCACAGCCCTCAGAAACGGCTGACAGGTGCGCGCTGGAATCCAAAACGGCAGGTGGTGGTCCGCCAACCTCTGGCACCACAACAGATCTCAATGAAACAGGCTGATCTGCAGTGACCTCAGATGTAGCATGCAGACCAGTGACCCCAAGCAGCAGCGGCTGCAAATCCTCGAGCTCTGACACACGGGGGTCCACCCCTGGCACAGCCGCCTCAGCCAGGGGGAATGAATCTTCGACCGGGCCACTCCCAGCCTCACTAGTGGACACCGGCAGAATAAGTGGCGGAAGCCCATCATCCTCAGAAACAGAAAATGGATGAGCCTTGGCACTGGACTCTGGAACTGATGATGACTCCTCCTCTTCTAGTGCAAAGGTGAACTCGTCAGACTGCAGGAAATCATTGAGGATGGCAGGAATCTTTTCCCTCAGATGGGGCTTCGTAGCAGCTATCCGATGCCTCCATGCTTCATCCCTCCATACTGCGTTCTCCCATCCATCCATCCATCCTCAGGCAGAAGGTATAACATTCACTGATGTCCTGGATGAGATTCCGCAGCTCCCGGTGGCGGGTGACGTCATCAGGCATAGAGTCTTGCTCCAGCTCTGCTGCTGCTGAAGAGTCAGGCGGGTCATCCTGGGAGAAGATGAAACCTGTCTGACAAGGAGACGCTGCACGATGGTGTGGTGCTGGAACAGGGTTGAGGGAGGAAAAAACAGTCTGACATGCCTCCGGGACTGATGAACATCCGGGCAGCTATGTCTGTTGGCGCCAGCACAAGCCGCGTTTTAAACCAGCTCGCTGAGAGAATTCCTCCCCCTGCTTCTCATCAATCGCCAGCGGCAGTTCCTCCCATGCTTGGATTACCATTTGCAGATTAAACACAGAGTACCTGAGTTCATCCAGCTGGAGAAACTGCTGCAAAGTTGGAAAGCTCTCTAGAAGTTCCACTGCGGCTTCAAGAAAATAGTGGGCACTCTCTCATGTGTTGGAGGTGGGGGTCTCCTCAATGAGCGCCTCGATGCAGGAAGCAGCCCAAATCTCCTCCTGATCGAGGCCCATTTGAGAAAACTTAGCATCTTGGGTCCATAAACTTGGGTCCATACTGCCGATGTCCTTCTGTCACAATGAGCCTCTCCGGGACGGAATTCAGACCCAAATGCAGAACGCAAGTTTGCAGGTTTAATAAAAACACAAAATAATCCCTGAGTGTCAAACAGCGAAAGTAGGACGTTGCCCCGAACTACGGGGCGGCCTCCCTTAACACTAGAAGACCCAGACATTAGCCCTCTTGTGGCCACTTGATGGTCCCCCTATGGGTTTTCTAGCCAAAAAGGCCAAATGGCCCCTCTCTGGGACTTCTAGTGTTAAATAGGAAAAAATAATTAAACCAATAACAGACAGCTGTGGAAAATCAAGAACCAATCAAACACAAACCAAGCCAGAAGGAAACTGAAATAAACAAAGAACACTGTCAAAATAAAAACAAAACAAACACAGGAGATCATTACATAAAACCACAGTGATGACAACTCAGGATAACAATAACAATGAAAAGCACAACAATACACTCAAAGTATGAGCTGGATCCTCCGACCAAGCTCAGACCTTGACAGGAAGTGAAAATACAGCACTCTAAAACTTAGGAGATAACATTGGAGCCCTTTGATCAAAAGAAAGGGGGTTTTAAACTCAGAAGGTAACATTGGGGCTCTTAGCTCTGGAGGTAACACCTAAGTCCATTAGTCGGATATGAGAATACCTATAATGTAATAATGTTGGGGATAATGATAAGTGTGCTAAATTGAAGAGTTTTTGTTAAGTTAATCAAAAATCATTACCATTTCATTTTCCATTCGACCCTATGACAGTAAGCATTGCAGCAGGATTAAGTCAGTCGTTATCTCTGTTTTGCCACAAACAAACGTATATTGCATCTAGACCATACACCTAGTCACATACAGTATTAGGTTCTAGTGTTCAATCTCCATTCAGATTTTCTTTCCTGTTCAATATCAGGTCTATTCTAATTTTACAATAACCTTGTGGGATGTAGTTGGAATTGAAGAAGAAAGTTTTGGCTGCACTACAGTATTAAACTGAAATAATCAGGTGACCCTGTACCATCAAATGAATGTCTTTATATCCTTATGTGAAAAGGTTAATTACATTTCCGTCTTCAATCAATTGCAGTCTTACATAATATTCTGTAATAACTGAGCAGCAGCTGTAAAGTTAAGTATTAGGTATTACTGCGTGTGAGCTGGCTCAGCGACCATGTCATTATTGCCACAGACATACTGGCACAAGGAGGACTTCAGTTAATCAAGAGAAGGAAGGATACATCAGAAAAATATAATCGGAAGAACTTGGCAGACTCTTTTGTGAAACAGTACTTTTCTGTTGGGGGGAATAAATAAGGCAACAGTGTGACCTTGCTTTCTTTTTCGGGCAGATACTCAAATTCTTTCATAACTCTTTTAATTACCTTAGTGCCCATAATAATATAAGAACTGAAGCTACAACAATAACAGAAAGGGTGATCTAATTTATATTGATTGGCAAAATTCTTCAACACAGTCACTGCCTATCAAGGTCAGTCCATAAAGTCAATCGCAGTTCCATGAGCGAGGCTTAGGTAACTCTATTTTACCCCCTCCCACAGAGTCCAAAACAAGAGCAATGCTCGTGGTCCAAACAAAAGTCCAAGGCCCCAAAGTTTAGCAAAAAGCAGGTCAGGTGGTCTACCATCGAGCCAAAGCTATCAAACCAGGGGACAAGACAGACAGATTGGGGGCCCTACCCAAGTCCATGGATCCCCAGACCAGAGTACACGGCGGGTCCAGAGGCCTACCAAAGTCCCTAGGCCACCAGACTACAAGACTAGGAGGATAAGGGATGCTAAGCTTGGGGTGCAGCAACAACAGAGGTTTTTAGCCCAAGGGACAATAATACTGGGGTTTGTAGTTCAGCAACCAATAATACCGGGGTCTTTAGCTCAGGAGACAATAGCCACGGTTACATGGGAAAAATTTCTTCAATCTGATTACAGTTCAGATCAGAACTTTAGCTGTTTACATGGATCCTGAAAAAGCTGATCCAATTAGGACATGCGTTTCCATGTGTCACACGTTTGAACGGACTAAATCATTTTGACATGCGCACGTCGACATTTCGACATTCCGACATTCTGAAAATAGTAGAAGAAGAAGCAACTTCCAGTGTAAACAAGCCCCACTTCATGTCTTTCTCTTTTTGAAATGGACCTGTATTTTGTTATTCAGACTGTACTTTTGCTTCTGCTGGTCTCCATAATGAAGCTACAAGTACATACTTCTGCATATGACGAACAGAGGGAGACAGCAGGACGATACAGATCAGTTTTGTTTTACTCCTGCTATATCTTCCGCTAGCTGCTGTAAAGGTGGAAATACGTCACGTCGGCGTGTGGCTGACGTACAGACATGTGCAGTAAACGTATTTTCTGCCCAACCTTCGGAATAAGTGTTTTCATGCGCACCGGTCTACCATCAATGGAGGACATGCTAATACAGATGAACCTGAGATGACTCGGACATGTTGAGAGGATGGACCACCAGCGTCTCAATTGGCATAACCCACCCGTCTCAATCGGAATGAAATTTTGATCCGAATAAGCGTGATTGGGTCAGAATATTCAGATTGGCGTGTTTACATGAAGCATTTTTATTCCGATCAGGCTTTTAATCTGGTTACTTGTGGCCATGTAAACATGGCTAATAACTCAGGGGTTTCTAATTCAGAAGATAACAATACAGAAGTTTCTAGTTCAGAAAGCAGTACCTGAGGAGCCTTCGGGGCAGGGGCTAACAGCAGCTGAGAAGCAGCGACCCCAGGCGGCGAAGGTGGAGCAGACTGTTCAGACAGCCCCGGTGGAGGGACTGCTCAGATGGCCGCAGTGGAGCAGACTGCTCAGACAGCCCAGTTGGAGTGGACTGCTCGGACAAACCAGGTGGAGCGGACTGCTCGGACAAACCAGATGGAGATCCTACGACCTCTGGGATGTCGAGTGGAGGTCTCCTGACCTCTTAGACAACAGGTGGAGGAGGTCTTATGACCTCTGGTAGATTAGGTGCTTAAGATTGGGTGTGCTGACCTCCAGGGATGGCTTTTGAGGTGTGAGAACATCCGGCCCGAACGCCTGGAGAGGCATCCTCGCCACAGTCACCTCGGACAAAGGAGAGAGGCAGGGGATGAGTGAGGTGTCACCACAATCACCAGGAGCTAGGCAAGTCTTTATTAATATTGATGTTATAAAAGTAAAGAAAAGTACTTGCCTGAGCTCCTGGTCCACTGCTGCTGGGGTGACCGCCTCAGGATGAGTCACAGGAGCTGGAGCGTGCACCTCGGAGTCAGCTGGAGCTGTCAGATCTCGCAGGTCAGGTCCTGCGAGATCTGCATTCCGAGGAACTTGATGTTCTCCACTCTCTCCACTAAATGGCCGCCGATGCTGAGGGGGACATGTTCAGGCTGTGACCGCCGGAAGTCGATAATCATCTCCTTCGTTTTGTCCACGTTGAGCACCAGATTGTTCTCCCTGCACCAGCCCTCCAGGTCTCTCACTTCTTCCCTGTATATTGATTCATCATCCCTCTGAATAAGTCCCACCACCGTAGTGTCGTCTGCAAACTTAATAATCTGGTTCCCCTCATGTCTGGATGCACAGTCATGTGTTAGAAGTGTAAACAACAGTGGACTGAGTACGCAGCCTTGAGGGATGTTGTTTCCAACCCGGACAGACTGAGGTCTCTCAATCAGGAAATCCAGGATCCAGAGACATGTGGCGGTGTTCAGACCAAGAAGGAGTAATTTCTCCATCAGTCTCTGGGGAATAATGGTGTTGAATGGTGAACTGAAATCAATGTACAGGAGTCTGGCGTAGGTGTCTTTCTGATCCAGGTGAGTGATGACAGAGTGCAGGGTGGTGACTATAGCATCCTCCGTGGAGCGGTTTGAACGATATGCAAACTGGAGCGGGTCATGTGATGCAGGGAGGCAGGCTGTAATGTGTGGTTTGACAAGCCGTTCAAAACACTTCATCACAATTGGTGTCAGTGCAACAGGACGATAGTCATTCAGACGGGGCACAACTGGTTTCTTTGCCACCGGTACTATGATAGAGGTCTTGAAGCATCTGGGAACGATGGCCTGACTCAGGGAGATGTTATAAATGTCAGTCAGGACATCCGCCAACTCACTCGCGCAGTCTCGGAGCACACGTCCCGGGATGTTGTCCGGACCTGCAGCTTTACGTGGGTTGACCCTGGTTAGGGTCCTCCGTGTGTCCGCTGTGTTGATGGTGATAGCTGGTCCGACCAATGGTGGGGATGGGCCAGCCCTCCCTCTGATTGTCGGGTTTGATGCTTCAAAACGTGCAAAGAAGTCGTTGAGCCTGTCTGGAAGCAAAGCGTCGACATCGTCGACCCCCTGCCTAGACTTATAGCCCGTCAGTGTCCGAACTCCCTGCCACATCTGCTTGGTGTTCCTAGTGTCACAGAGGTGCCCCTGGATTTTCTCTGCATAGGCGTGCTTCGCCGTCTTAATTCCCTTTGAGAGCGCAGACCCGGCTGAGCGGAGGGCGATCCTATCCTTCGCTCTGAAGGCTGCATCTCTGGCTGTAAGCAGCGAGCGCACCTCTGTGGTCATCCAGGGCTTATGGTTTCCCCGTACAGTGATGGTCTTCACTATAGTGACATCCTCTGTGCAGTGGAGGTTAAGATTTCCACCTTCATGCGGAGTGTGCGTTGGTACTGTAATACAGGGACGAGGAAACTGATTAGCTCCGGTTTTCGTCGCAGGCTGGGAGTTGCCTAGAGTGTCTCCTCCACAATGTCCAAGTACTCCAGGGCCTCCTGCAGGGTACAGGAAGAAAGGGCCTCGGACACAGTCTCTGAGCAGCTCTAACCCCGACAGTTCCTCCGTGTTATAACTGAGAGCCACAGAGTCCATACCTGCTGAGTCCTCGTTTGGTGGCGTCATTCTGTCATAGTTCCCTCCGGCAGGCAGACAGGAATAAATGGACTCCTTGCAGCAGGCAGTACTTCACTGCAATGATGATTTATTAATCAAAACCAAAAGAATAAACAAATAACAGCATGTGGGCTGGAGAAAACTCAAACATGAATGGCAAATAAACTTACTGAAAATAACTCAAGATACAGGGGGTTACCAGCAGGGAACCACAGTACACACGTTGACAGGGTAGCAACATTAATGATGCCACACTAGACACAGACAGGACCCAGCATATATAGACAGGGGATAATCAGCACAACACAAAATACATGGGCACAATCAAGGGCATCAGAGAAATGACTGCAGGTGAGGGGAACAGGAAGGGTGAGGACGCATGGCCAATCACAGACAAGGGAAGCACTTGAAACATGACAATGAACACACAGGGCAACAATGCAGGAGCAGTAATGAGAGGGCAGTGGCTATGGGTACGAAAAACATGAGGAGCTGGAACAATAGGTGAACAGAAACACACAATGCCTCAGGACCAGACAGGAGATGACACAGAAGACAATGACAGAGGACTCAGGGGAACACAGAGGGCAATAAAGGTGAATGATAATCATACATAAACACAGAAAAAAACAATAAATGAACATAAAATTTGGGCTTGATCCCATGATCAAGCCCAAACTATGGCAATGTATGTCTCTTTACATCTTAGTCTGATTCAGACTCCAGTAAGCTGTTTGAAGGGAAGACTGATGTTTTCCTTCACAAATGGAATACAAGCATCATCTCCAGACTAATATTACTGCTGCGTTTTTATGTCCATCTTGACTGAGGGTCGAAATGGACTTTGTGATTTGTGATTCATGATCTCATGCTGAAGTAGGCAATTCTGGCCTTGGCCCAGAAAGGGAGTTGTAACAGAAATAGGGGCTCGTCCGGGATTGGACACCTGCACCACTTCTTTAAGGGGAGAGGTGTTACGCACCCCATCCATCCATCCATCTTCTTCCGCTTAATCCTTTTTGGGTTGCGGGGGGGAGGGAGGGCTGGAGCCTATCCCAGCATCTATGGGCAGAGGCAGGGTACACCCTGGACAGATCGCCAGTCCATCGCAGGACCAAACCATGACACTAAAGAAAAGGATAAAACAGATTCAATAAAAGCCCAATAAAACATTGTCATTATGGTTCGGTCAATTATCCCCGAGTTTAAAGCTTCTATGTCATTTCCTGACATTAAAGTTCTTATGTCATTATCTCCTGAGTTTAAAATTCTTCTGATGTTATCTCCAGAGCAAAGAGCTTCTATGTTAGTTCCTGTGTTAAAAGCTCCTGAGCTCAATGCTCCCACGGCACTGTGTTTATCCATCTGGTGGTCCTTGGACTTTGGTAGGCCACCCGTTGCACCATGTTTATTCCTCTGGTAGTCCTTGGACTATGGTAGGCCACCAGATATGCCATGTTTTTCCTGTTGGTGGTCTTGGGACTTTGGCAGATCACCTGATGAACATGTTTTCACTTTGTGTTTGTGTTCTTGTTCTCCTCCCACCTGATTAGGATGTTCCACCCTTGGAGGGGGGGGGGGGGCTCTGTCACAGTCCTCCCTGTGATTATTCAGGATTATCATTTGCATTTATTGCCCTGTGTGTTCTCCTGAGTCACCTGACATTGTTTTCTGTGTTATCCCCTGTTTGGTCCTGGGTCTGTGTGTGTATCTGTTTTCCTATTGTTCCAGCTCCTCATGTTTTCCATACCTGTAGCCACCATCTTCTCTGGATTGCTCCTGTACTGTTGTCCTGTATGTTTATTGTCATGTCTCATGTGCATCCCCTCTGTGATTGTCTGTGCTGCCCTGCCCGTCCTGTAGCTGCTCCCCTGCTGTTGCTGATTGCCCCGTTTACTCCCACCTGTCCTGTGTCGCTTTGATTACCCCCTGTCTATATATACCGGTGTCAGTCTGTGTCAAGTGTGGTGTCATTGATGTTTCTGCCTTGTTCCATGTTAATGTTTCCAGCCTGATGTTCCTGTTGTTACGGCCTGGAGTGTTCCTTTTTATGGCCCTGATGTGTGTGGGGGTGTGTGTAGAGGTGTGTATTCTGCTCTTCCCTCTCTCCAGGCATGTGAGTCCAGCAGGTGTATGTGACATTCGCAATCACACAGATATCTCACCTTACCAATCAGGCTGGGATCCTGAGACCTGAGGAGTGAGCTGCTGCTGCACCCTCTTCTTTCAGGTTCAGGTTCAGGTTACTTTATTTGTACCCGTAGGTAGATTTGTTTTGCAGTCTGGTGACATCCATATTTACAAGCCACTAATTACATTCAACATAGACACAAACACAGGCATACATCTTACAAAACAGGTAAATATAAAATATGTACAATATAATTTTTATAGCTTGTTCAACTCTTTGACAGCAGCAGGGACAAAGCTGACAAAGCTCTCTTTGCCTGGTTTTGCCAGTGGTGTGATTTTGTTTGCTGTGCCAGTAGGTGTTGGTAGTGATTCTGAGCTACAGTATGCTGTCAATATTTGGCTGTGCAGTGGGTTAATCTGATTTATGTTTTTGTTGGCAAATCAGCTCTTCCCTTTTGAAGACGCTCACCTTTTGTTTGGGACCTTTGTTTTTCTTCTGTTGCAATATTTGTGTTAATTTAATCAATAAACCTTTATATTTAACTATTGAAGTTGGCTTCCCCTATTGTTTTGTGTTGCTTCCCTAACCCCCTAGACTGTTTGGTCCAGACCAAAGGACCAAACAGTGGCTTCTGCGGATAGTTCAGTTCATTTGGTACAGTCAGAACGCGCATTGGAACTCTGGTGTGCACCAAACAAGTGAAATCTGTTCCCCCTGAAAACGGGGGTCACGGTTCTCTTGCAAATGAAGTCTGGTGCACTCCGCTTGCAGTGTGAATCCAAACGGAGTATCCAGTCGAACAAAGGGTGGAAGTGCCCCTCGGCGTTTCTGTAACCATAGCAACACGTAGTCTGAGAAGAGGAAGTGGCATTTACCGTAGTACGTTTTTGGGTAGAAAATAACAATAAAGATAACCGCGTGAATCCAAGAAATCCTTTTACTGGTGAAAGCCGAGGAGAAAAGTTTAAAAATGTCTCATTTGTGGTGGACAAACAACCCGGCTGAAGGGAACGGATTTCTGTTTTCGGTACTGGCCAATCGATGAGCCTGCTTTTTCTTCTTTGCTGAGATTTTTTCTTCCTGGTTAGTGGTGGTTTCTGCTACAGTGTCCCAAACGAGCAGTTGTTGTAACTGCGTGATGTTGTGCAGGCAGTTTGGTCCACTGCAGTGTGAATGCAAACCAAACCAAATGAAGGTGTGAAAATTCTCGGCATTCCCTGCATAATCGAACTGAGACCCCCAGACTATCCTGGTCTGAATGCAGCCTTAGAGTCTTAACACTGTATTGTTCCAGCCATGTTCCGTGTCTGAGTTCCTTGTGAGTTTGCCTGCTTAGTTTTGTTCTGTTTTCAGCCCACGTGCTGTTATTTACTTGTTCTAGTTTTTGTTAACATATTATCACTTTTGCGCCATACCCCTCTGCACATAAGTCCTGCCCACCACCCAAACCTTGATAATTATATATCATCTGCTTAGAATGACATGGAGAGAAGTTCTAATGACACCAACAGACATTTGCTAGTTTTTGTGCTGTTAAAATGAAGATTTTTTAGCCTGTTGAAGGTCAAGTACTGAAATGTTGCACTTAATCTTGCAAGCTGACAGTGTGCAGGAATTTTTTTTTCTGTCTCCTGTATGTTAATATGAAGACGGCAAAGTTGGTGTCACGTTTTTCCTCCATGCTTACAGACTACATAGTCTTTACATTTATCATAATAAACACTACTGAATATGTCTCATGTTTAGAAAACTTTCTGACAACCTGCAGAAAACACAGCAGCTCATTGGCAGCAACGCTGGAGGTGTAATAAACAACCATGCAGCAGTAACGCAACACAGCTGTCATGAACACACAATGCATATGTGAAAAAGACGTTAACATTAATTTGCAATGTTTCCATATAAACATGCTTTGCTTCAAAGCACTTCAGTTGCACACACAACTTCTTCCGCCAACAGCATTTGGACGAGGGGTGGGATGGAGCTGCTGCAGTGTAAAGTCAGCTTCCCTACTTTATGGAGGTTGTTCCAGGAAATTATTTGTGTTTTAATGGAGTCGCTGTGGTGCAGGTGTAGAGTGCAGTCGACCTCTGATCTTAGGGTTGATGGTTCAGTTCCTGCTCTCTCTGCAGTCTGCATGTCAAAGTGTTCTTGAGCAAGACACTGAACCCCGAGTTGCTCCTGGTGGGTTAGGCCAGTGCTTTACATGACAGCTTCAATGCCATCAGTATATGAATGGGTAGATAACAGGGTCTGTAAAGCACTTTGGCCATCCAGGGATGAGAAACAAGTGCTATATAAGGGAATTAATTAATGGCATTTTTCATGCTTCACTTTAGTGATCTACCTGGTTTAGTGTTGCCGTCATCTCCCCCTTGCTGGTTTTAATAGTATTTCAAACTTTTTGTCTTAAAGCTTGGAAGGAGCATCTTGTTTTTGCTTCAGAGTCCTAACTCATCAGTGAGGGCCAACCAGCCTTACCTCATATGTCCTGGACACCCAAGTGGAGCTATGCAGCATGTGATCATCACAAAGAGTGACAATATTGCCAGACTATTAAGCTTGCTGATATGTTTTCATGGAGACAGAGTTAACGTAAATCCCAGGTACAAAACTGTGTCAGTCATTCATGACTGAAGCTTAGACTGATGCAACATGTGATGTCTGTTTCTTATGTTAACCACATGCATGTGAGAACCAATTTACAATACAATTATAGGTTAAATCTTCATCTGAGATGCATTTATATAAAGCGTTACACAATTAAAGCAAAACACAGAGTGGTAAACGGTAGCAAAAATATTATCAAAAAGATTTATATCTATGATTTCTTAACCACTTCATCATATTTGGGTCATGGGAGGGGCAAGCCTATCCCATCTTCTTCAGATGAGGACAAGTATGAGACATATGATTATGTCTGAATTATGTATTTAAAAAACACATTATCCCAAAAGGATTATCATACATTCAAGAATCACTGTATACAAAAAAAGTTCATAGGCTAAAAAGTTCATAGTGGCACTAATTTGGCGGCTGATGAGGAGGGTGTCTAGCAACTCCAAGTTGTATGATTGTCTTGTCTTGACCAAATGTGTTTAATTTTTCAACATAGTCTCCCCTTTGGTCCATACACTTCTTCTATCGATGTTGCAGTGCTTGGATCCCTGCGGCTGAAAAATAAACCACATTTGGTCAAATTTGACCACTATGAACTTTTCAGGCCCCCCTCGTAGTACTTTAGTTGGCTTCATACACTTTAAATGTGGCCTGTGAATTTAGTTTTCTCCACTGTTTGAAACTTACTGTGCTGTTTTGTTGGTGTGGCCTTCCTAATGTTTTTTTTTTCTTCTCTGATATGCATATTAGGAATACACTGCCGAAGTCAGAAGAGAATTCATCCTCAAAAATCTGTGTGCATCTGAAGGAAGGTCCAGAGAAGTTGGTGAAGGAATACCTGGTGTGTTAATTTAATTGGATTTTCACTGGACAAGGTTTACTTGGTGGTCCCATTAAAATGCTGAACTGATAAAGCCTTTAAAACTTGCTCTTGCTTTTGTCTTCTCCTTCTCTTTCTCACACACACATGCAGACACAAACATCATAGTCATCGTCTTACAGACTATGATGTCTTTCTCTCAGACAGTAACAGCCACACCATACTCCAATACTCCTTTTTACCTTATTCGGAAACATTATTCTGATGGAACAAGCACTGAAATCTTGGTTACAGACAGATCATTGGTAGTTCTTAGACCCAAAGAGCCAAAGATTTTTTTTTTTTGTTAATTCTTCTATATGTACAGGACATACAGGAGAATTGATATGCCCTCTCTCTCTCTCTCTTAGTTGTGTGTGAAATCTATAGGAAAAGAATGAATAAGGATGAAAAACAACAGCAGTCTATGTACAGTAATGCTACCCATAGTGCAAATAAAGATAAAAGATAAAACCCAGCAATCCTGCAGTGCAAATAAAGATGAACAATAACACCCAGCAATCCTATATACAGACAAAATGGAGCCATAATACCTGTAACTGCAAGTTCAATGCGGTAGTGGAGGTGCAGACAGTGACAAATTGGACTGCACATGATCAACATTGCAATAACAGACAGCAGCAAGTATGGTATTTGTGCAAATGGTTGCAGTAAGGTGCAGAGGCATGCAGCAGTAGATGTAATTACTGTTGATGTGCCAAGTCTTTCTGTGCAAAAGGCTGAGGTAGTTATTGTCTGGGTGAGTGTGTTACGGTGTGAGGGGGAGGAAGTAGGCAGAGTTCAAGGTCCTGATGGCCTGGTGAACAAAGCTGTTTAGTAGTCTTGTGGAGCGGGCCCGGAGGCTCTGGTACCTTTAAGCATCTTCAACGCCTCCAGGTTGTTCAAAATTCAGCTGCTAGACTTTTAACTCACACTAAGAAAAGGGCTCACATTACACCGGTTTTAGCAGCACTTCACTGGCTCCCAGTTGGTTTTAGGATTCAGTTTAAAATTTTAGTTCTTGTTTTTAGAACTATTCATGACCAGGTTGCTAAATACATCACCGAGCTGCTTAAAGTGTATAACCCCTCACAGTCTTTGAGATCCTCGGATCAACTTTTACTGGCTGTCCCTCGAACCCATTTTAAAACTCGAGATGATAGAGCCTTTCAGGCAGTGGCACCAAAATTGTGGAATGCTCTACCGTTGTCTTTGCGCTTAGTAGACTCTGTTGACACTTTTAAAAAGCAGCTGAAGACACTCCTGTTTGAACAGACTTTTTAGTTTGATTATGGATTATTTTTATGTTTTTAATGTCTTAATACTTGTTTTTCAGTGCCTTTATTGTTGTATTTGTAATTGTGTGTTTTATTATGAAGCACTTTGTGATTCTTTCTGTGAGAGGTGCTATATAAATAAATTTGACTTACTTACTTTTTCCCGAGGGCAGACGGCTGAAGAGGAAGTGTGAGGGGTGGGAGGTGTCGCCTACAATGTTGATGGCTCTGTGGGTGAGGCAAGTGTGGTAAATGTCCGGGGGGGGGGGGGTTCAGAGGGCCACCAATGATCTTGCTGGCTGCTTTCACTGTGTGTTGTAGTGTCTTCCAGCAGGAGGCAGTGCAGCTTCCATACCACACCGTGATGCAGCTGGTGAGGATGCTCTCAGTGGTGCCCCAGTAGAATGAGTACATGATGGGTGGTGGGACTCAGGAAACAGAGGTGAGTTTGAGCCTTCTTGGCCAGTGATGTGGTGTTGTTGGACCAGGAGAGGTCCTCAGAGATGTGCACCACCAGGAACTTGGTGCTGCTCACTCTCTCCACAGATGCTCCATCGATGATCGGAGGGGAATGCTGTGTGTGTCCTCTCCTGAAGTTGACCACAATTTCCTTATTTTTTCCCATGTTCAGGAAGAGGTTATTGTCTTTACACCACTGGATCAGTTGGCTCACCTCATTTCTGTAGTTGGCCTCTTCATTGTTTGTGATGAAGCCCACCACTGTCGTGTCATTCGCAAACTTGATGATGTGGTTTGTGCTGTAGGCTGGTATGCAGTCATGGGTCAGCAGGGTGAAGAGCAGCGGGATGAGCATGCACCCTTGTGGGGCCCCTGTGCTTAGTGTGATGATCTTGGAGGTGTTGCTGCCAACCCAGATGTTCTGTGGCCTCCCTGTGACAAAGTCTAGCACCCAGTTACAGAGAGAGGTTTTGAGTCCCAACTGTCTGAGTTTTTGTATTAGATTCTGGGAGATGATTGTGTTGAATGCATATTGGAGTTCTTTGAGTCCAGGTGGGTGAGGGCTGGATGGAGAACAGCAGTGATGGCATCTTCTGTGGATCTCTTTGACCTGTATGCAAACAGATGGGTCGTGAGAGGGAGGGAGGGAGGGAGGGAGGGTGGACTTGATGTTCTGCATGACCAGCCGCTGGAAGCACTTCATTATGATGAAGGTCAGTGCTACGGGCTGGTAATCATTGTAGCTGGATGGGATGGGCTTCTTTGGGACTGGTATTATGGTAGCAGTTTTGAAACACGTGGGGACAACAGCTCAACTCAGGGAGATGTTGAAGATGTCGGCCAGGACATTTTTGAGTTCTTCCACACAGTCCATCAGAACGCGACCTGGTATATTGTCTGGTCCAGCTGCCTTACATGGGTTGATCCTTGAGAGGGTCCTCTTCACATGAGCCGGATCCAAATTTATAGCCTGCTCGTCTGGGGGAGGAGTGGTCTTCTGTGCTGTTTTGTGCTTCAAAGTGGCCAAGAAGTCATTTAGGTTGTTAAGCAGTGTGATGTCACTTGCACAGGTCTGAGGTGGAGGTTTGTAGTTGGGGAGGGTCTGTATGCCATGCCAGAGAGAACGTGCATCTCTGGTATTACTGAAGTGGCCAGATATTTTCTTGCTGTACTGTCGTTTTGCCTCTTTGATACCACGGGACAGTTTGGCCCTACCTGTTGTTAGTCCTGTAGTGTCACCGGCCCTGAAGGCTGCGTCCCGAGCCCTCAGATCTCTGCTGTCATCCATGGCTTCTGGTTGGCACGAACGGTGACGGTTTTGCAGTGAGTGACATCATGATTTAGTTATGTATGCTACAACAATCTCAGTGTACTCCTATGTTTGTGTGCTCATTGTGAGTGACTGCATGCTTGAAAGTGTCCCAGTCTGTAGTGCTGAAGCAGTCTTTCAGAGCATCTGAGGCCCCCCTCTGGCCACACACGTACCTGCTTTTTTGTTGTTCTGATGGCTTTCACTCTGGGTTTGTATGAAGGCCTTAGCAAGATGGTGATGCGATCAGAGAGACCCAGGTGGGGAAGGAGGAGGTTCTGTATGCTCTCTTGTGAGTTGTGTACACCAGGTCCAGCAAGCTGTCTCCTCTTGTTGGAAAGTCCACATGTTGGTGTAGTTTTGGTAAGGGAACCTTTAAATTTGCATGGTTGAAGTATCCTGTTGTGATGAGGAATCCATGTGGATGTGCTGTTTGTGTCTCACTGATGGCCTGATAGAGTTCATTTAGTGCTTTACTCATCTCGCTGATAGCGGTGGGTGGGACTTAATTGTTGAATCTGTGAGATAATTTATAATAGGTGGTCATTGTGTGATTACATTTATACTGATATATTTGGAATATGTGAATTAAACTGGTGATACCTCTTACAGTAACAGTAATATATTTGGGGGATGGAGTACAAATCAATGAAAAATAATTCCCCTTGTTCATATTTTGTTACAGGACACTGATAAAGGCTTCTCCGTCTTTGTCATCTGACACAAAGGTGCAGAGTCCAGAGATGACCGAGGAATGTTTGGACTGTTCTGGAGAGGGCTGCAGACCATGAAACTTGTTAAAAACATTGTTGCTTTTCACTATAAACAATTAAATGTTTCAAAAGAGTTCTTACTGTGTTTTAATACATTTTAATAAGAACACTGTGAAATACAAGTATTGCACCTTTTCCAACTTGTCTTGTGTCTGTGTCTTGTGTGTGTGTTTCCATCGTTGACTTGAACCAGATTGTAGACTTTAGCGAAACGTCAGCATTTTAAATTGGTGCAACAGAAAAACAATTCTTAAACTGAACATGAAAAAATCATGGAAAGAATTTACACATAGTTGCATTAGTTTCTTTCAGCATTAAGCAATTTTGTTGAGTGAACATAATGAACTTGGGTTGGAACCACTCCATTTGCTAAAGTAATCTGTTAGTTAAAGTAATTTGTACCACAGTAAAAGCTAACTAGATAAACTTGATCAACTTATTCTCTGCAAACTGCTACTGACGCTGAGAAGAACAATGAAGATGTCATGAACTGGCCCCTACAGGGCAGAAAGGCAGATCCAAATGCTGAATTGTTTAGTGACATTTATTAACCAAAAGATTCAAAGAGTGCATTAACATAAAAATACAAACAAAACAACTAACAAGAATGGCACTCCAGAGCATGGAAAGCTCTGGAGGGAAGGAGAGAGGAATAGTCCAAAGTTCTTTGAAAAATAACTATTGCACACAGGACACTGCTATCCATGAAAATGCAACAAAAACGACTTACAAGGTTGGCAATCCAGAGCAGAGCATACTCTGGGGAAGAGAGAGGAATAGTCCAAGGAGAAAGTCCATGAAATGCTGCCGCAGTGAAACAATGAACTTGCAGAGCTTAAATACTGGGCAGACAAATGAACAGCAGGTGTGGCTGAACAGGCAGGGTGACCTAATTAACAATCATTCACAGCTGAGAACTGGAGCAGACTGCAAGTGAATGGTGGGTGCCTGGGAGAGAAAGAGGCTCATCTCATACTACCAAAAATACAGAACCAAACAAGAAAATAATAAGACAGAAAAATACTCAAAAATACATAAAGAGTCTGAGCACAGCTCAGACACATGACAGAAGAAAACTAGTGAACAGTTTTTTGACTAACAAATTAAAAGATACAGAAGCAAAGTTGAAATTTGTCTTGGAATTGAAGAATGGGTTCCAGCTTTTAGAAGACACACGAAATGATGACATCAATGCTCTTTGTGACAGCACACAGAACACTTTCCTTGAAACAAGTAAAAGTGTGCTTGGATACAAGAAAAGAGGAAGGAAAGAATGGATTTCTGATGAGACCTGAAAACTCACTGAAAAAAAGGAGAATAGCAAAACACAATTTTCTGGCAGGAAATGAAGAGGAGAGGGCAACAGTAGCTGAAGCTTATAGACATCTGAATATAGCTGTGAAAAAGAGTGCAAGGAAAGACAAACACGACTACACAGACAACTTAGCAAAGGAAGCCCAGTTAGCAGCTGACAGAGGTGACACAAGAACAGTACTGTATATGAGATCATAAAGACACTCACTGGAGGCCTTAGCAACAAGACAACAGTGGTGAAGGACAAAGAGGGAAAGGTGCTGATGAAGGGAGAAGACAAATTAAAAAGATGGGCAGAACACAGACACTTAATAGACCAGATCCAGAAGAAGAGACTAACATCGAGAGCATGGCATTCCACATTGGAATGAAACAAGGACGGATAACAAAGCAGGAGATAGAAGAGGCCATCAGACAGACCAAAGAAAACAAAGCACCAGGAGAAGATAAAATCACTGTGGACATGCTGAAGGCAGACCCTACAACAAGTGCAGAATCACTCGAGGAGCTTTTCAATAATGTTTGGGAACAGGAGAAAGTTCCCGAAGCATGGAAGAAAGGCATTATTGTCAAACTACCAAAGAAAGGTGATCTATCCATTTGCGGCAACTGGAGAGGAATCAACCTACAGTATTTTCTGTCCCAGGAAAGATCTTTTGCAAAGTCCTTCTCCAATGAATGAAACTGGCAACTGAGAGAATTTTGAGATAACAACAGGTTGGATTTTGGAGTGGCAGAAGATGCATAGACCAGATATTCGTACTGTGCACAGTAGTCGAACAGTCAGTTGAATGGAACTCCTTGCTCTACATCAACTGCATCGATTTCGAGAAGGCATTCGGCAGCATCCATCATCCATCATTGTGGAAGATTCTAGTAGCAGATGAATTTCCATCAAAAGTTATCAACATCCTGAAAGACATGTATGCCAACAACCAGTGCTGTGTGAGACATGATGGGCAGCAAAGTGAGTGATTCTGTGTAAAGACTGGGGTCAGACAAGGATGTGTGATTTCACCAGTCCTCTTCCTCACTGGCATTGATTGGGTGATGAGAAGAGCCACTGAAGACCAACCAAGAAGGCTTGTTTGGGCACTTACGGCTCTACTTGAAGACAGCAACTTTGCAGATGACATTGCCCTTCTTTCTCATACCCAGAAAGGCATTCAGGACAAGACGGACAAAGTGGACCAGATAGCAAGAAGTGTAGGGCTCAAGATACACCCTGACAAGACCAAGATCATGAAAGCAAGAAACAAGAGCACCAGGAAGCCCAACATACAAGGGACAGAGCTTGAAGAAGTACCTTGGTAGTTATATCTCTGTGGACAGCAATCTTGAGAAAGAAATTACTACAAGAATAGGTCTTACAGCACAAGCCTTCAGTAGACTGCAGAATATCTGGAAATCTTCCTATCTGACAACAAAGACCCAACTGACGAACTACAAATCCAATACAAGATCAGTCTTTCTCTATGCCTCAGAAACTTGGAGAACATATAACAAGATTGAAAGTCAACCGAGAGTTTTTGAGGGAAGATGTTTCTTCCGGATCCTCAGGATTCATTGGGAACAACGGGTCACCAATAAAGAAGTGAGTAGACAGACGGGCATCAACAGCATCATCCTGGAAGTGAGACAGCGCAGATAGAGATGGCTTGGCCATGTCCTTAGGATGAACAACACCAGACATCCAAATACTGCTCTGAGATGGACATCACTTGGGAAAAGGAAGAGGGGCAGGCCACTGGGCACTTGGAGAAAAACTGTGGAAAATGAAATAAATGAGGTGGGTAAGACCTGGAATGAGATCAGCTGGCTTGCCCAAGACAGAGATGCCTGGAGGAAGTTTGTCAGTGCCTTATGCTCCATTGGGAGCAAAGAGGATTGAAGTGAAGAATATTGTATTGTTCACTATAATACCAGTTTAAAATTTATACTGGTGTAAAAATGATTATTGCGATATTTGGGGTCTGCTGAGTGATGATAGCACACCGTTTCGCTGCCAACGGAAGTTACGCTTTACCATAGAAATGGCAAAACAAACATGGTGCCAAAAACATGTAGGTTTAGGGCGCTCGCGCACGCAGCGACCAGCAGCCGGTGGCTTGTCACCAGACTGCAAACCAAATCTACCTACGGGTACAAATAAGTAACAAAAAAAAAAAAAAAAAAAAAAAAATGGTGCGGGAAAGCTGCCGCTGTGTCTGCATCCAGTTGAGTGGAAATATTTAAGTTTCTGTTTCAGACTGCTACCATGTTAAAAAAAAAAAAAGAAGAACAAAACGGTGCAGCAATGCCGATAATCTGCCTGCATTTTTTTCCGGATGTCAACAACTCCATGCTCAAAGTGTCTGTAGTTGCATTTTCATTCTGTTTCGGCTGCTTCATCTTGATTTTATTCAGCCACCCGAAGAGGAAAAAAATCCCCACAAAACATCTGTTCAGTGCGATGAGAGCCAAAAAGCCCCAGCAGAGGTCCATGCAACAAGAGTTACAATACAGGTAAAGTGATTCAGTATGAAATCCGACATCTGTGTACACTTAAGATGTAACGGTTTATATTATTTTCTTGTAATATTTGATACAGAACGAAAAATATTTAAACTAAATCTTAGCTGCTGTTTATAAACTGAAAAAATGCAAGTTTCCATTTTGTTTTTCCTGAATATGTTGAAGGTAAATAATGCTGGCCTGTGAAACTGTCCTTTTTGCATAAATTTAAAAGGAAAAAACTGTACTTGTGAAAATTCTCAGAAATATTGTAATATTTTTAGGCCATATTGCCCACCCCTAGTGGTAAGCTACTTCTGTAGCCACAGCTGCCCTGAAAGACTGCCAATCCATGCCAACAGCCTGTCCAACCACCACCAAACATTTATTCATAATCATACACCAGTGTCCCAGACACTGGAGGCAAGATGAGTAAAGTGTCTTGCCCAAAGACCCAATGGCAGGATGGCACGGGATTTGAACTACCAACCCTCCAGTTATTGGAGGACCTGCTCTACCTCCTGAGCTACTACCACCCCTAATTGATTGAATTAAGTAGGACTCATACAAAGTAAATTAATTGGCCAAACTCTTTTGAACTGAGTTGGGCCAACCCTATTAAATTAAATTAGATACAAATATACTAAGTCAGTTGAATCAGCCTTAATAAATTAAGGTGACCCAAACAAAGTCCATTAAGTAGTATAAACAAAATTGCATAATGCTGAAATAAAGCAATTTAATCATGTGTAAATTCTTTCCATGTTTTTTTTTTTTAATGTTCGTGCAATTAATTATTTTAGGGTATGCTGTCAGATGGAATGTAATCATTGTGCAAACTGACTGTTCAAGAAGTGCAGGTTTAAGTTTAGGTTATTTACTTTTTTCCTGCAGAGCGCCAAGATGTGCAGAGAGATAGGGAGAGGTCCAGAGCTCAGTACAAGGGAAAATGAGAGCAAAAGCAAAGGAAATCCACTTGATTTCCATAATCAACAGATTAATTGACTAGAAATATTTTAAAAATTGATCATTTTCCTCCCAGCTAAAGGTTGTAGCCACATTTATGTCAATATGGCCTTGTACAAATATAGTAGTGATGGTTTCGGGTTCATAACACCGGGGTGGCCTGTATGGCATGGAGTCAAATTCCCATAATTTAAAGTGTACATTAACAGTAGTGTAAATTTAGTAGTGTTTAAATGAGCCTTTAACTGATCTGTCAGCTGCTCCCTCCACCAGTGCTCAAATTAAATTATTTAATCAGAGCCATCACACTGACCAATGATTATTGCTTTTATTTGTGTATGATGGAATTAACTGCACAACCTTTGACAGCCCACTGTCTACAGTTGTCACTATTCATTTTGTCTTTTTAACCAAAGCCAACATTTCTGTTCGGGATAAGGCATTCACGCATCATCATCCCTGAATCCAGGCAGACATGCTGTATGCTACTCAATCATTTCCAGAGGGGATGAGTCACCGTGTAATGACAGGGCTCATCCTGTCAGTCACTCCATCTGTAATGGAATCAAACGCTGCATATAAAGCAGTTACCAGAGTCACCAGTGATGTGTGTTAAACAGGCATCCCAGTATGCTGTGCATTTAGTATCACACTCACAAAGCTGAGCAAACTACAGAAGAAGAGATGCTAATTGTTATGTATGGAATTATCTTTGAATGACGAGGCCAGGTGCACGACAGAATTCAGCTTTATTAACAGGGTGGTCACACAACACAGCCACTAGGAAGGGGCATCGGCAAAGAGGCTGAACCAAGATACCCACTGGTATTTATAGGGCGGTGCAGCGGCGGAAGAGGAAGTGGTCACCACTACATCACACTTCACAACAAAACACAATACAACATTCCCGCCCCGTAGAAAAGTCCAAAACACACACACAATTAAGACCCTCCCCAATTTAGGACCCGAATCACGCACTAACAAAAAGAAAACTGAAATCACTAAATGGCCTAACACAATTGCACAATAAAACCTAAACAAGTGAGGACGAGTGGACTACCATCCTGCCCACACAGCAAAGTGGATTATTCTGCCACCTGTGAAATAAATAATAGTCCATTAACAACTAAAAACTACTCCCGTGTTCCTATCCTTATAAAACCACCAGAACAATGACTTTTTTTTTAAACATACACAAACATATGAACGTTAGAACTATTTATTATTTTTTTCAAAATCACACTACTGTAATTCTGGCAGAAAAGGGTAGAACTGGCTTGTGGAGGGGGCCCAAGGCAGCCCCTCAGTAGATCCGCCCCTGGAAGCGGCATGACCCCAGGATCACAGCTGACCTCATAGACAAGAGTGCCTCTTCTCCTCGCCACCAATTGTCTCTCTCATCCGGACCTGCCACCAGAAGCCTCCTCCCGGGCACACCGTAGCTCGTTGGCATGCCTCCATGAGCCGTCTGACAGCTGGAAGTAGGCTGTTTCCCACTTAGCCACGATGCGCAGCCGCTCCCGGTGTTCCTCTGGCTGTTGTTTGGCCCGCATTCACTGTGCACGTCCCTCCCCTCGAGCCCGGACCAGGTCCGTGACTCTCGGAGGGGCTCTGCTCGGCCTGCAGTGTTGCTGATCGGCACGCGGTCCCTCAGTGCCTGTCAGTCTGGCCTCGACTCCTTGTAAAGCTGCTGCAGCAGTCTCCGTTGAAGCTCCAGATCCTCTAGCCTACTGTGGCTGAGCTCCGGAGGAAACTGAGGCTCGCTCATCAGTGTCACTTGCCGACGCAGGCACCTCACCGCCACGCTCAGTACCTTCATCCACCATACCCCAAGCGCCGGCACTGAGACCCTCCTGTGTCAAATCTGAGTGAGGCTGGTCCTGCTTGACCACCGTGGTGCCCGATAAATCTTCTCCCTACACCGCGTCGTCCTCCACCACCAGAACCGGACGGTTTCACTGGCCACAACCAGTCCATTCTTCTCCAGCATCATCGCTAATGGTGAGCCCCAGTCCTTAAAACTGTCATGGGATGGCCCTCACGAGCCATCAAAAGACGCCACATATCAACCAGTGAGTTTGCACAGTTTATTAAAGGACAGAAAAGGAACAAAATAACGAGCCACGGGGGGCTAAAACACACTACAATGAATAACTCAAACTATGACGAGGAAGAACAGATTACAATGGAATACATTTACAATAGAAGAAGGGTTGTAACGTCGAAGATGTCCGACGGGGAATATCCGACGCGGCTGCCGCACCTTTCGCCTCTCAGCTGCCCTCTTAAGTGGGGCTCCAGGTGGAGCAGCTGATGGGGTGATTAATGCAGCTCAGCTGGAAGCCCCTCCGAGCACTGTCATAATAAAAGCTTGGAGAGCCAAAAGGGACACACACACGCCAGATGGGAGAAAAATACTGCATGGCCCGAGCGCGGACGAGATCGGCACTCGAACCATGACAGTACCTCCCCCCGAGGCGGAGAACTACGAGCGCCGTACGATACCCAAGCCTCCCCCCCCCAGGGTGGGAGGATGGGGGAAAGGCCTGGAGGGTGAGAACCAGAAAGAGCAAAAAAAAACCAACACGACGATGACACGGGAAAACACAGGGAACGATCGAAACAATTACAGAGTATGGTGGGGAAAAAAACACAATACTCCATAAAACACGGATGGTACATAGACAGGACAAAAAATGCAAACAACAGAAGGAGGGCTATAACTAAAACACACAGGCCCACCAGACAAAATGTGGCAGATACAAATCATCCCTCAGACAGGGGAGGGGAGAAAAAAAAACACACTACACAGCGGTGAATACCCAGATCAGAGTAGAGCAAATAACACACCAGAGTGACCTTTATATGGCAGTGGAACTAAGAAACACACATGGATGACGACAGGCAGAGACCAATGAGACAGGAACAGTTCTGGTGGTCTCCCTGCGTCCAATGTCTAGATCGCCGATAAGGGGAACAGGAAACGTTCGGTCGGCCTACTCCAGTCCCAGGCCCGGAAAGACAGAACCTCCGGCGGCCGAACCAGGTCGCCCTGTAGGAAGCACAGTATGTCGGGTGGCCGACCCAGAATGCCGAACTGGCGAAAAAGTTCACCAGGCGGCCAACCCGCATCACTCAGCCACCAGGACCGTAGGGGAAAAATTGAAGACGGCCATCCTGGAGAGGGGGAAGACGAGGGAGAGCCGGGCCAAATACTGAGAATCTCAACGGCCCCCGGTGGAGATGAGCTGGGATGATGATGATGACGATGATGATGATTTTTTTTTTTTTATTATTACTTATTTTGTACCCGTAGGTAGATTTGTCTTGCAGTCTGGCGACAAGCCACCAGCTGCCGGTTGCTGCGTGCGCAAGCGCCACTTATCCCTAACCTGCATGTTTTTGGCATGTGGGAGGAAACCGGACAAATCCCAGAGTAAACCCACGCAACACGGGGAGAACATGCAAACTCCACACAGATCACTGTTGGTCAGGGGCAGGGATCGAACCCACGATCTCACGATCCCCGCGATCCCCCGGCCGAGGGTAAACTGTGCTGCCACAGTGCTAACCACTGCGCCACCGTGCAGCCGATGATGACAATGAGGATGATGATGACGATGAGCCAGTCCAGCGTCAGGCGGCAGAGGATCTGCAGCTCCCTCACCGACCTTGAACCCAACCGGCGCTGCGCCCCTGCTGGACCCCAATCGGGTCAGCGATGCACCCACGATGGACCCCGATTGGGTCTCGGCTGCACCCGCGATGGACCCTGATTGGGTCAATGCTGCACCCGCGATGGACCCCGACTGGGTCGGCGCAGCACCAGGAACAACCTCCAACCCCGCAACCCGGAACCTCCAGCACAGCGACCAGGATTGACTCCGCACTGGTGACCCTGGGAGAAGGCTCAGGAGAAGAAGAAGAACTGGGATCAGGATCACCAGTAGCAACAGAGGCCAGCGAGACAAGCTCGGGTGCAGTGGACGGCTGCCCCTGGCTCATCTCCCCGAGAGACAGGCAAAAATGCTCCAAAATAGAAAGAAGGAAAACAAGGTAGAGCACTTGCCTGCACTCGAGTTCTGCCACCGTCCAGGACTTCGACGATCCGGGCTCAGGACGAAGAAGGACGTTGTCTGGCTCCCACTCGGCTACGGCGGGCTGCGCAGCTGGCATGATGGTTTACGCAGCCTGAGGACCCTCCAGCGCTGACGTCCACGCCGACAACCCGCACGGCGTGGTGGCAGGGGACCCTCGACCACTGGCTCAAACTGCTCCTCTGTGGAGACCCGGGGACGCTTCATCGTCGGCGCAGGCTCCACACTGCAGTCCACTCTCCTCCTCTGCCCATAACGTGGCTGCGGGGCTGGAACCAGGCTCTCCAGAACCGCAGGCCCCCTCCTCGTCCGACGACGTAGACCTGGCGTCGTGGACCGCTCAGCGGAGGAAGACACAGAGGCAGCAGGTTTAAAGTCAGAGGTTACAGCAGGTGGTGAGAGCTCGGGGGACTGTGAACCCCGAACTCCACCCCTAGGAGTCAGACAAGGCAAATCACCACAACGAGGAGAAGAATGAAATTGCACTTGCCTGCTTCCCGGAGGACCAATGGTGCCTGCTGTAGTGGACGTTGTTCCTCCCTTTCCCCGCTGGATGGTGACGGAGGGCCCCCTGGGAGGACGAGGAGGAGCCACTTGCGATGGTCCAATAACGGGCTTCGCCGGAGCAGGACTCGTGGCATTCACAGCAGCCAGGGAAGACGTCGAGAAGGAGGCGACGACAGCCGAGGTTATCCGGGCACGAGGCGCTGACGGGACAGCAGGGAAAGATGACCCGGGGGGGTCATCACCCGGTGATGAGAGTTCCATCAACGTAGTCCAGGGCCTCCGCCAGTTCGTAGCCCAGGCTCCGAGCACAGCCCCTGAATGACGACATGACCTCCCAGTGCACAGGTACCCAGACAGGGAAAAACAAGTCCAATTTAGGAAAAACTCACGGCGACAGGCGTCTCAGTCTGGCGGCAGTCTACTGTCATGGGATGGCCCTCACGAGCCATCAAAAGATGCCACATATCAACCGGTGAGTTTGCACAGTTTATTAAAGGACAGAAAGGGAACAAAATAACGAGCCACGGGGGGCTAAAACACACTACAACAAATAACTCAAACTATGACGAGGAAGAACAGATTACAATGGAATACACTTACAATAGAAGAAGGGTTGTAACGTCAAAGATGTCCGACGGGGAATATTCGACGTGACTGCTGCACCTTTCGCCTCTCAGCTGCCCTCTTAAGTAGGGCTCCAGGTGGAGCAGCTGATGAGGCGATTAATGCAGCTCAGCTCGGCCTCGGGCCGTCATGTGGAATGTGCAGTCAGCCATTACTGCCGACTTGTACCAAGCCATTAACACCAGCGTTCCAGCTGTGCGCAGTCTGCCACCTCGATAACCATAGAGTGGTGCTGCGTTATCTCTTATTTTGTAGTGGGGGAAAAATTTCCTCACTGTGGCCCAATTCAATAATGAACCCTCTGCCCCCGTGTCGATCAGCAGCGGCACCTCCTCACCATCCAGCGACACCTTGCAGAACTTGAACACGTTGGTACTCGGGGATACCACATGGACAGCTCTCAGAGTGGGTGAAGTTGTTTTTCTCTGTGGGCTCTCCAGCTTGGACATATGACACACCCTGGCATAATGGTTCAAGCGACCACACTTGCCACAGCGCTTCCTTCTAGCCGGGCATTTCCTAGCCTTGAATTGGTGCTTCGCAGACCCACAACCCATACACAAGGGTTTTCTCGGGGCAGACCTCAGGTTGATAGCATTGGTTTCCTCGTTGTCACCAGTCACGCTAACCTCGCTGTCAGAGTCTGCAACTAATGCTGCGGCGGTAGGCCCCAGCTGCTGTTATGATTGGCGCCACTTTAGCTCCAAAGCTAGCTTGTCTGTGGTCTCCACTTGGAGGGCTAGCTCAACAGCCTTGGCTAATGTCAAGTTACTCTGCGCAGAGAGCAACCTAGCTCGTAAAACATTGCTGGTTGTGTGCTCCGCCAGCTGGTCACGTACCATTCCCTCCTCCAATGGCCTGAAACAACACTCGCTAGCCAGCTGCCACAGGTCGGCGACAAACTGGCGGACAGGCTCACCCACTCGCTGGTGTCATTGTTGGAACTGAATCTTCCAGATGGTGACGTTGTCCGGGGTGTGGAAATGGAGCGCTAGCAACTCGACCACATCCTCATATGAGTCGGTAGCTCCAAGTGTACACAGGATACGCTGGCTCTCAAACCCCAAATTATGCACCAGAAGTGCACATGCCCTCAGTTTATCTAGCTTACCCAGGTCGAGCGCCGCAGTGTAGCCCTGAAAGGTGGCAAACCATCTCAGCCAGGGCACAGGTGGCTCACGCGGGAGCTCCAGGAAGCGCTGAAGCGGTGAAACACATGCCTCCAATTTTGATTCTCGTCACCAAAATGTTATGTATGGAATTACCTTTCAATGACGAGGTCAGGTGCACGATAGAACTCAGTTTTATTAACAGGGTGGTCACATACAACACAGCCACCAGGCAGGGGCATTGGCAAAGAGGCTGAACCAAGATGCCCGCTGGTTTATAGGGCGGTGTAGTGGTGGAAGAGGAAGTGACCACCACTACACTGCACTTCACAACAAAACTAGCTTAGGGCGGCCTGTTAGCTGTCCTCCAGCTCCTACGTCTCCTGAGCAGCCAGGAGAGAATGGGTGGGTGATGGTGAGAAGAAAGTATAGTCGCAAGCCCCTGGTTCACCACCAACCTGTTCATATTTCTAATCATTTTTCCCCGCTCAGTGATACGCCCGCTGAGGAAAAAACTCTGACCATTGGTGACTTCATAGTCAGGAACGTGAGCCTAGAAACTCCAGCGGCCATGCATTCCTAGGGCCAGAGCAGGCAACATCAAGTCAAATTTGAAAATGCTGGCTAAAAGTAACTGTAAATACTCCACAACTGTTATCCCCGCCGGCATTAACAACATCCGACTCTGGCAGTTGGAAGTTACAAAACTTAGTGTGGAATCGGTGTGTAACTTTGCCAAAACAATGTCTGCCTGTGTAGTATTGTCTGGGCCCCTCCCCAGTCTGACCAGTGATGACATGTTTAGCCACATGTCATCCTTCAACCGCTGGCTGTCTGTGTGGTGTCCTGCAAACAATGTGGGCTATGTAGACAATTGGAACTCATTTTGGGGAAAACCCTGGGTCTTATTAGACGAGACAGCGTCCCATCCCACTTTGGATGGTGCTTCTCTTTTATCCTAACAATCTAGCATTATTTTTATCCAAATTTCCAAAACCTTGACAACTCACATTTGGACCAGAAAGCAGAGTCGCAGTCTACACACCTCTCTGCAGCTCCTGCTTCATCAGCCACCCCTCAACATAGCCCCGTCTCACCCATCAAGAATCATTGTCTGCTCCCTCCAAAGTAAATAAAAATATAATGTATAAGCATCCCAAAGTGATTAAACAAAAAGTTGGTAAAACTCAAATTAAACATGAAGCCTCTAAATTTATTGACTTGGCCTCTGCTCTTCCTCATAATTTAAAAATTAAATGTGGTTTGTTAAATATTAGGTCTCTAACTTCCAAGTCTCTGCTAGTCCATGATCTGTCAATTGATCATCAGATTGATTTAATATCCCTTACAGAGACTCAGTTAGGACAAGAGGATAATGTTGGTTTAAATGAATCAACTCCCTCTGGTTATTTAAACTGTCAAAATCCCAGAAGTTATGGTTGTGGAGGAGGAGTAGCAACAATTTACCATTCCAAATAGCCATCTATAGACCACTCTCTTATCTGCCTTTCATTTCAAAAATCTTAGAAAGAGTTGTTGCTATGCAATTATTTGACCACTTGCAGGGAAATGGTTTATTTGAAGAGTTTCAGTCTTGGTTTAGAATCCATCATAGTACTGAAACAGCTTTAGTGAAGGTCACTAATGAACTCCTTATCACATCTGATAATGAACTTGTCTCTGTACTTGTCCTTTTAGACCTTAGTGCAGCTTTTGATACTATCGATTATAATATTTTACTTGATAGATTAGAATACCATGTTGGACTCATGGAACTTCATTGCAGTGGTTTAGATCTTATTTATCTGATAGGTTCCAGTTTGTTCATGTCAGTAATGAGTTTTCTTCCAACTCAAAGCTCAGTCACGGAGTTCCACAGGGATCTGTGCTAGGCCCTATTCTTTTTAGTTTATATATGCTTCCGCTAGGCAACATTATTAGAAAGCACTGCATACATTTTCATTGTTATACAGATGGCACACAATTATACCTGTCAATGAAGCCAGATGATGGTAATCAATTAGCCAAATTAGAAGCTTGTCTTAAGGAAATCAAAGCTTGGATGACTTGTAATTTCCTTCTATTAAATTCAGATAAGACTGAAGTCTTTCTTGTTGGTCCAAAAAACCTTAGAAATACCTTTCCAAATCAAACTTTGGATGTGGTTACTCTTTCTCTTAATAGTTCTGTGAGGAACCTTGGAGTTATTTTGGTCAAGATCTGTTTTTTAATTCACATATTAACTTGTTTCGAAGACTACCTTCTATCATTTGAGTAACATTGCCAAGATTAGGAGCATCTTGTCTCAGAGTGCTGCTGAGAAACTAATCCATGCTTTTGTTAGTTCTAGATTAGATTATTGTAACTCTTTATTATCAGGTTATCCTAAAACATCTTGAAAAAATCTTCAGCTGATCCAAAATGCTGCAGCAAGAGTTTAGCA
The DNA here is from genome assembly GCA_020510985.1 of Pholidichthys leucotaenia. Lineage (NCBI taxonomy): Eukaryota > Metazoa > Chordata > Actinopteri > Cichliformes > Pholidichthyidae > Pholidichthys > Pholidichthys leucotaenia. The sequence continues at coordinate 209,245,224 of CM035839.1, forward strand.
GGTACTAGAAAGAGAGATCATATCTCTCCGGTTTCTGGCCTCCCTTCATTGGCTTCCCATAGAGTTTAGAATTAAGTTTAAAATCCTCCTTCTCACTTTCAAAGCTCTAAATAATCAGGCCCCTTTTTATTTAAAAGTTCTGATACTACCCTATTATCCTATCAGAGCATGACGCTCCCAAAATGCAGGATTCTTGTAATACCTAGAATCTCCAAAAGTACAATGGGAGGCAGAGCCATCAGTTATCAAGCTCCTCTCCTGTGGAACCAGCTGCCAATCTGGATTCGGGAGTCGGACTCGATCTCTGTTTTTAAGAATAGGGTTAAAACTTCCTTTTTTGATATAGCCTATAATTAGGGAGGGATCATGTGCCCCTGAACCCCTCCCTTAGTTATGCTACTAATAGGTTTAGACAGCCGGGGGGCCTCCAATAATGCACTGGGTTTCACTCTGTTAGCTCAAAAATGAATTGATTGAGACTGAATCAATAATCAGTAGGCGCTTTCCAAGTTCTCAGCCATTTATTCTCTTTCTGATCAGAAAAAGGAGGCAATCGGTCACAGCATAACATGTCTCAGAGCTTGCTCACACCAACTCCCTACATGTGTTCAAGGATGTTGCTTCTTATACCCTGGGCAGGCGTCCCTGACCTTATCTAAACCTAAAGACGGCTGGAGCCATCTTTCCCCGAGACTGCTTCTAATCTATGGACAGCACTGAACATTTTGCTATGATCTTTACATGACCTGGTCAAGCTAAGTCACCCTAACTTCGGGCATTCTGAACAGAACAGCTTGGTATGATAAAACAAAAACCTTCGTCATTCTTTACAATCTTGCTCAGCCTAATTTTACACTGAGAAACAGACATTCTTTTCAAGCTCTGAGGCAATGGAGAAACACAGAGAATCAGACATTGGCTCATTATATGCACCAGATACAATTACAATATAAAATAGAATAATACAGCATTAAAAATCATATAGAATAATCAATGAAATCTGAAAATATCCTCTCACACTCCTTTCTTCACTCTCAATGAAATATTTTTGCTGGTCATTAACATCTGTTTGTTCTCTCCCATAGCTTGAGTCCCCGTCATGCTGTTTGCTCTCTACACGTCTGTTCTTTTCTTCTTTTTCTGCATCCCCTCACCCCCCAGCCAGTCGGAGCAGATGGCTGCCCCTCCCTGAGCCTGGTTCTGCTGGAGGTTTCTTCCTGTTAAAAGGGAGTTTTCCTCTCCACCGTCGCCAAGTGCTTGCTTACAGGGGATCGCCTGATTGCTGGAGTCTTTCTGCAATTGTGGGGTTTCCCCTACTGTTGAAAGTGCTATGAGATGACAGTTGTTGTGAATTGGAAATTGAATTGAATTGAACAGCTGTAAAAAACAGCAAATTTTCTTAATATGGTTCCTATATATAAATTAACAATGACAACAAGAGTCATAAAGAGATTGAATGTCTTTGTTAAAGATCAGTGATGAAGATACTTGTTTTTCTGATGTTTGTGTTTTTCTCCAAGGACATCAATCTTCATTTGAAACATCCTGCCTGTTAGAACCTCACCCTGAGGTAGTTGAGATATTACACAAATGATTAAGTAGGCCCGAACAGTGCCATCTGTGACTATGATTCCAAGCAGCTTTACTCTATGTTAGAAGTGAAAATCAATTCTCCCATGTCCTAAAGACATACAGCTTCAGTGTGATCCCAGCCATCAGGGAATGGCTTTGTGTGTGCAAAGTGCATTAACATTGAAATGCACTTGGTTTTTATAGAGGAAATGGCTAATTTGAAACCAGAAGGCATGTTACCCCTGTTGTAACACCTTTTTCAATCTATGTCAAAATTGCAGAGCTGTAAATTCACAGTAGCACAAATTCAGACATAGGATGAATGAAAAGAAAAACACAATGTTGTGAACTGGTCCTTGGGCAAAGGAAGGAGATTGCTTCAGATTTTTTTTCTCTCTATGAAGGTGATGGCTTGAATTCCATCTTTTTAGATTTGCTCCTCTATGTCTTCCAACCTGCTCATGCTATAAATAGCAGTGATTATCAACCCTTGAAGGCTTCTGTTATCTCATCTTGAGCTTCTCAGCATCACCCAGAGGCTGTGTGGTTTGACAGGTCATCGACACCAATTAACTTCAGTAGGAAAAGCTGTCAACAAGTGCAAAAGTGGTCAGAACTTTGGAGGTTTCCTTTGACATTCGAAGAAAGCCAATGTAACATAAGTAAAGAAATGGAACATGGAAACGTTTTTACCCCAAACTGGTGAACTTCTTTTACAGTTCGACTGTGCATATGATGCCAAGATTTTGGAGGTGTGAAAGTGTAAAGATTTGAAACCAGGGTTTTGCTGGCACCATTTGCTGGCACCGTTTCCCCCCCTTCCTGTGGATAAGAGAAAACGACCAAGCAGAATATGTCAATCATGCCCGATTCACATGCCTATGATGCTGATATCACTGTTACAACACACATGAGCTGCACCTCATTGGTCGAGATGTTTCAAACCAGTGAGGTGCAGGAAGGTGGTCTGGTCAAGTCTGTTCATCCTGTGAAAATCCCAGAAAGTTTAACATCCCAGCGCCATAATGTTCTCTTATATTCAAAACTAAATAGGGAAACATGTTTCTGACACCAATCAGGGCAAGAAATCGTGTAGTTGCTGAATATGTGTTTATTTTTCACTAACAACAAAAAGTATTTGGCCTCCTTCCTGATATCTTATATTTTTGCATATTTGTCACAAATGTTTCAGATCATCAAGTAAATTTTAATATTAGACAAAGATAACCTGAGTAAATACAAAATGCAGTTTTTAAAATGAATAATTCAATTTATTAAAGACGCACTCCGGCGGCTCTAAAACCACATCAAAAACAAATATGTATTGCCCAAAATAGTATACAGTGATCCCTCGCTACTTCGCGCTTCACCTTTCGCGCCCTCAGTGCATCGCGGATTTTTCAAAAATATTCATCAAAAATTCCAAATTGAGAAATAATGGGCGGGCGCTAGCAGAAGGCAGGGAGACTACATTAGACCATCAGGTATCAACACGGAGAGCCCGCACAACTCAAAATCCACCTCTCTGTTCGCTGTTCTCGTGTTGGCTCGGCTCGGAAATCTCACAAGCTGATTGGCCGAGACGTTTCACCCCTGCGTACTTATAACAGTAACCCAGGGGTTACGTGTGTCTATGTGATTATATGTCCGTAATGTATGTATGTGTGTGTGTATGTATGTTGTGTGTAAAATATACACCTACTCATGTGTGTTTGGGTGTGTGCGCACGATGTCTCTGTTCCATTTGCTTGAATTTGCAAGCAACTGGGGTGCATGTATGTAAGGTTATTTCCTATAAACGAGATGTATGAGAGAGAACAGACATAAAGTTTAGTAAATGGTGAAAGAATACAGATAACATACAACAACAAACCTAACAACTTCAACAAATTAGCTACAACAGACAAACAAGCAAACAAAAACCTCAGCAAAAAAGAAACATTAGACAAATGTTAACAAATTTAACCGAGATCAAATAAGAGATCTGCACACAATCGCACTCTTTTTCCACATGTAGCTAAGGGAACAAAGGAGGCTCTAGAATAACCAGGAGGCTATGGTTTCATCCATAAACAGCTTGCCATCTATAAACACTCTATCCACAGAGACAATACCTCGTTTTCCTTCTTGAATTTTTGTTTCCTAATGGGAAAAAGCTTCCTTCTCCTTTCCATGATTTCCTGTGGAAATGTGATGATCGGGCGAGCATGCCCGCCCCCACCCCTCTTGTTCCTGTCTTCTCGGCTCCGGAGGATCAGCTACACCTGCATGATTACACATCTGTTGTGTCCTGATGACCCAGCATATTTAAGAGCCAGCGGGTGGAGAACCCATTGCTGGATTGTTAGGGTTTGCAACCACAAACTACATCTAAGCCTTCTACTTTATTAACGTTCGGTTGATCTATGTTTTCACCGTGGGCAGCACGGTGGTGCAGTAGTTAGCACTGTTGCCTTACAGCTAGAAGGTTCCTGGTTCGAATCCCCAGGCTGGCAGGGGTTGGAACCTTTCTGTGTGGAGTTTGCATGTTCTCCCTGTGCTGCGTGGGTTTACTCGGGGGCTCCGGTTTCCTCCCACAATCCAAAGACATGCATGTTAGGTTAATTGGCTGTTCTAAATTGTCCCTAGATATCTGTTTCCTATAGGCCCTTAGAATAGAGGGTTAGTACTAGTGAAAAGCGCTTTGAGTGTCTTTGTGACTAGAAAAGCGCTATATAAGTGTAGGTTAGTTAATTAGTTAGTTAGTAGTTAGTCTCTGTCCTTCTGTCTCTCAGGTTTGCTGCCACCCACAGGTGTGCGCTCCAGAGCTGATCACGCTCGCCTGACCAAGAAGACCGACGTTGGATGTCCACCCAGGTCACCATCTTCCCCCTGTTTCCCTGGTCCACGCAGGAGTTCCCTGCTGGGCTCTTCTGCTCATCGAGTAAAAGTGCTCTCTTAATATTATTCTCCTTTTTGGGAGATTCTGTCCCTAATCATCTCTTTTTGCTCTCTTCCCTGTAGGCTGCGTGCGCTCTAGCAGCGCCGGTTTTTTGTGTGTAATTTAAGTGTCCGTTTTTGTGTTGCTCTTTTCCTTAGTTTTGCATTTTTATTTAGAGTTGTGTGTTTGGTTTAGTTTTCACAATAAACTGGCGAACTTTTACATCTGTGTCTGAGTGTTTGTTCTGGCAGCTCTGCATTCGAGCCTCACTTGCACTGAGTCATGACAGAATGAGCCAGCAAGGCTCAGCAACCACTCAGCTGGGCAAACAGTCGACACTCTGGCACTTGGAGGCCACGAAAACGCCGGGTCATGTTTCTGTGTGAGCAATTTGAGACTGTAACCCAGCAATTAGCCATCATCACCAAGCACCTAGATCGCCTTCCTAGTGCGGCGTGTCCCCTTGCACCTGTTGCTCCAGCGGTGTCTGCCATCTGCAGGAACATCTCTGTTCCTTCGCCTGCCCCTATGGGGGAGAGGTGGGGGGATACAGAGGGTTCCTGCTCCACTGCCGGCTTTATTTTCAGCAGGTGGAAGGGGAGTATAGGGATGATTTGGCGAAGGTCCATTTCATGACCTTGTTGCTGCAAGGACCGGGCGCTTAAGTGTGCACAGTCCATCTTGAGCAGTCCGAACGAGCCCCTATACATTTACCAATGGTTTGTGCCAGAATTCTCTGAGGCATTTGACCATACGGAGAGTGAGGGGAACATAGTTAGCCAGCTGATGGGACTTCGACAGGGAGACTGCTCTAGTGAGTGGACGCACCTACCACCTCTTCCTTGCCAGTGCTTATAAGGACCATCAAGTGAAGCTTCAGCAGCTGGCTAGGGTATACTGCCTATGCTAACAGCAAGTAAGTTTGAATTTATCACAGAGGTTTGCCTGCTCACATTCCTCTCTTTTTCTCCTTTTCCGGGTTGCTGCCATCCATGCGGTGCATCTCTGGGGATTGTTGTGCACTCACCTGCTCCATCATCCTTACCCCGCCTCAGCTTCCTATCTCCACCCCCGGTCAGACACTAACCCAGACCCAACCCCCAACCAGCTTCATCCTGCTGGTTTGTCTATTCCTACTGAGTCTCTGTCAGGTTCTCTGCTTGGCTCACATAAGTGGCAAATTCATCTTCTCACTTCCCTACCTACATACCGGGCAGCACGGTGGTGCAGTGGTTGGCACTGTTGCCTAACAGCTAGAAGGTTCCAGGTTCGAATCCCCAGGCTGGCAGTGGTAGGAACCTTTCTGTGTGGAGTTTGCAAGTTCTCCCTGTGCTGCGTGGGTTTGCTCCGGGGATCCGGTTTCCTCCCACAATCCCAAGGCATGCATGTTAGATTAATTGGTTGTTCTAAAAAAAAGTTGTCCCTAGATATCTGTCTCCTATAGGCCCTTAGAATAGAGGGTTATTACTAGTGAAGGCACTTTGAGGGGTCTTTCAGACTTGAAAATGCGCTATATAAGTACAGGTCCTTATCCCTTATCTTTACCTCCCTTTTGTTATTGATTGCTCTCGTCCTCTCCCCACAGGCTGTGTCTTGCCCTGGCAAATGACGTTTTCTATAAGCAGTGCTCCTCTTTTGAAATTAATAAACTATTTAAACGTTGCTTCTCTGTGTCGTAAGTGTTTCCCTGGTGTAGCATCCTGCACATGAGCTATTCATTCTATCAATATGACAGTACGAGCCAGCCACAACATAAGCTCAGCGGGAGCTGCATCAGCGGATCACTCCACTCTTCAACCGCCTTGACGCCACACAGAGGCAGGTGGCCATATTCACGCAGCAGCTGGAAACAATTATGCAGCAGCTGAATACGGTCACCGAGCATTTGGCCCATATGTCTCGCTTGGGGCCTTCCTCTTGTAGGAATATTTAATTTATATTTATGATCAGGTGTAAAGATTATTTAATTTAAACTTGGAAGGGTACGCAGGAATGAGAATTTACCTCCCAGTTCACCCATACACATCAGAAAACAATATCTATCACTCGTTGGGGCACCAGCTCACTCTCTTGTGTACAATTTATTAATTAATTCCACTTTATAACCTGTTTAATCATATATTAAATCAATCAATCAATCGGTCTCACATTAGTGAATTCGATACTGGGGCTTCGAAGACAGACTCAGAATGAAATAAATTCCCAACAACTTCTCTCCTTTTACAGATTTATTTAAATGAAGCTGACTAAATGGGACATCACATTCAGATAACTTGTAAACAGTGAAATGATCAACACTAACCATCATATTAAATTTGTAACTGAGGACAGAGTAACAATGTGAGCACATCTACAAAACCATAGACTTTAGCATGAATTTGGAAGAGTTGAAATGAAAATTATAAATAATATATTGGATGCAAATTTATGGAGAAAATTAATTAATTATATGAAAAATTCTGGACTACTCTTAAGAAAGTAAGAACATAATTTTAATGAAAAATTATATTATTTCTCTTTTAATTTTGTATCTGATCAGATGCTGAAATATTCTCAAATCTCAGACTTTTATTTACTTTCAGCAGATGGAACAGAGAAATACAGCTCGCGTGACTCCTTGCGTGGTGGTCCCTTTTGGCGGCTTCCTCAGCTGAAGATTTCATGGATTATAGGGGAAGTATCTGCCCGCAGATATTCCAAATCCACAGTTCTACCTTTACAGTCAAGCAGTCACAAGGTTGGATTTTGACTGCTTCAATCACAGTTGGAGCTTAGGTCGAAACAAAGATGGCGATGGTGTTTCCTCTCTCCGTGGGCCAGTGGGTTTTTCCAGAGTCCAAATAAATTCAGAAATAATTCAGATCTGATCTGACTACCAAAATTCAAGAGACAAGATAAAAAACCTCATGTCACAAAAATCTAAGTTACTCTGACGTCGTGGAGTTGGCTGAAATAGTTTCCAGAGTGAGACAAATGGTCAGTCAGTCCTTTGAAAAAAAAAAAAAAAAACACGGTGGATTTAGAGAAAGTTTAGAGGAGAAAAATAGAGAACACCTAGGAACGGGAGTTTTTAATGCCAAATCAAGATTTGAGCTCAGGAAAGAAAGAATTAATTCCTAGACATTTAAAGAAAAACAATAAAATACACAGAAGTTTGAACAAACACAATATTTCGTGTTCCCTTGTAAAAACTGAACCGAAGGAGCGCGTCTCCCTGATAAAGACTGAGCAAGTTTTGTGCTGGTAGGTGATTAGACATAAGCCCAAGCCAATAGATCTTCCTTCGTGGGCGGGTTTTTATCAACTTTAGTCCAGTGAACAAACAGTCTTTTGTCTGTAACAACCAATACTACTGAGAGAGCTGTTGCTAAGCAGAGACTGGCAGATCCCAGTCATATGACTTGGGGAAACTTTCCTCCAGAGTCACACACACATCTAATACACTGAGAAATTCATTACTATTCTTATGTATAAAGTTAACCTACTCAGTGATTCATGCAACTTTATAACTAGTGTTTTTTAAATTAACATGCATAAAATAAGATATCATGTAAACATTTTAACCACCACCGGAGTGGTGGCTCAGTTGGTAGAGCATCCGCCCCACACCCGGGAGGCAGGGGGTTCAAATCCCGGCCGGGTCATGCCAAAGACCATATAAAAGTGGAACTTCCTGCCATCCAGCTTGGTGCTCAGCAATAACGGAATGGAGGAGGGAAAATCTGTGGCGGTGCCTTGCTGGCAGCGGCCCTCTGATTCTGCACTGGGGGTGTGTGTGATTTGACACTGTAGATAGGTAAATCACAATCTCGTTCAACTGTACATGATTGGTTGTATGGTTGAATGACAATAAGGGTGATTTATTTAAACATGCACATATTTAAAATCATGGATTTAATAAGCATTTCAAACCCATTATTGATTGTCCACAGAATATCAGAGTCCACAGGGACAGTGATCTCAACAAATAGTGTCCTTAGAATTGTCCTGAGAAATGAAACTTGAAGAGAGTTAATTTCAGTTCATCAGTGTACAGTCAAAAATGAGCATCTATTCCAGAGACGTCCACCAGGGGTAGTGTCGATCTGTGGATAATCCTAGGGCCTTAGGAAATGCCTTTAAAGTTTATGGAATGCCTGGTAAATGTCGGATAACTGATAACCAATAAACCTATCTTAGTTGGGCAAGTTTCCAGTTTATTTATTATGTAAGTTAATCCGTTGAAAGCATTCCTTAGGTTTGCTTAACAAAGGAAACCTAAGGAATGCATTTGCCCCTGGGGAAATGTAAGGATTTTCTTTGTCATGTTCAGCTATAGTTTGGGCCAGGTGTGTGTGTGTGGGGGGGGGGGGTAACCCAGACGAGACTTCCAAGTTCCATTTCCTGACCCACCTTTGAGTATCTGGTTATGCCCTTTGGCTGACCAACACCCCGCTGACTTCCAACGCCTCATTAATGACATCCTCTGCAATGTGGTGAATCAGTTTGTTTTTCTTTATTTGGACGATATTCTCATTTTTTTCTCACATGCCAGAGGAACGCAAGGTCCATGTCAGGGCCGTATTACAATGGCTCCTGGAGAACCAACTTTTTGCGAAGGCTGAAAAGTGTAAGTTTTCCACCAGCTCCACTTCCTTCCTGGGTTAATTTGTGGAGGAGGGGGAGCTGAGAACTGACCCGGCCAAGGTGAAGGCTGTGCTGGATTGGGCCTACACCCCAACACCCCAAGGAGCCCAGTTGCTTCTTGGGGTTTGCAAACTTTTATCGCGGGTTCATCAGGAACTACAGTGGGGTAGCACAGCCTCTTACACAGCTGTAACTCTATTAAGGTGCCATTTCTTTGATCTGAGGCAGCCGAGCAGGCTTTTTCTAAATTAAAAAGCCTGTTCTCCAATACGCCTATCTTGGCCCAGGTCGATCCTCAGCTCCAGTTTACCCTAGAGTTGATGCTTCTGATTCGGGGGTGGACACACAGCACTCTACCTCTGATCAGAAACTACCCCATGTTCGTTTTTCTCTCGGCGGCTTACCCAGGCAAGAGAAATATGACGTAGGGATCAAGAGCTCCTAGCCATTAAGTCCGCTTTAGAGGAGTGGAGGCACTGGTTTGAGGAGCAGTCCATCCTATAGACATGTGGACTGACCACAAGTATTTAGAGTACCTCCGGTCGGCCCACTGACTTAACCCCAGGCAGGCCCGCTGGGCCTTATTCTTCCTCAGATTCAATTTCACCATCACATACAGGCCTGGCTTGCACAACACAAACCGATGCTCTCTCCTCCCGACAATTCTGTTCCAATCATCCAGCTCCCTGCTCCCCTGGCCCTCTCCAGCCAATCGTCTCGCCTTTGTGCATCCTTGGAGCCTTTACCTGGGAAACTGAGCAGAGGGTCCGACAGGCCCAGTCCCTGGAGCCTGAACCAGCAGGGTCCCCTAGAGACCACCTGTTTGTTCCTGCTCCCCTCCGCAGTGATGTCATCCAGTGGGGCAATCCAGCCACTTCGCCTGTCATCCTGGGGTAATTCGGACGATAGACCTGGTCCGACGAGTGTTCTGGTGGCCCACCCTGCAGAGGGAGGTCCAAGTCTATGTTAAGGCGTGTCAGACCTGCACTCGCAACAAGTCCAACTCCTCACCCCCTGCTGGCCTGCTTCATCCCTTACCCATCCCAAGTCGACCTTGGTCCCATATCGCTTTGGACTTTGTCACAGAACTTCCCCCCTCTCATGGCAAGACTGTCATTCTTACCATTGTCGACCGATTCTCCAAAGCTATTCATCTGATACCCCACCCCAAACTACCCTCTGCCTCTGAAACCACCGACCTCCTCACCACTCATGTCATCCACCTGCATGGTGTCCCTGTGGACATCGTATCTGACCGGGGCCCTCAATTCACTTCGCAAGTTTGGAAATCCTTCTGCCGATCACTTGGGACCATAGTCAGTCTCACTTCTGGTTACCACCCCCTGAGCATGGGCAGGCTGAGCATACCAACCAGTCCCTGGAGGCCGCCCACAGGTGTGTAGCACCCGAAAACCCTTCTTCTTCCAGCACTACATCTGACCTGGGTGGAATACGCCCACAACTCGGCTGTCTCTGCTGCCACAGAAGTCACACCATTTGAGGCCTCTGTGGGGTACACTCCCCCCCCCGTTGCACATGGCGGAAAGGGAAGTTGTGGATGCCGTCCGTGGGACTCACACACGCCGCTGCCACTGGCTCTGAAAGGGCCACCCGAGCCGCTCTCCTATGCTTACGGAGTGTAACCGCCAGTATGCAGACGCGGAAGTGGGCCCCCAGCTCCCAAGTACAAGGTCGGTCAGCAAGTGTGGCTTTTGACAGACCCCTTAAAAAACTGAATCCAGAAAGTTATCACCTCACTTCTTGGGTCCGTTTCCCATCATCAGGATCCTCAACGACGCCACGGTCCGCCTACAGCAATCATGGACCCTCCATGTCCACCGCGACTTTTCACGTTTCCCAGATCAAACCCCTCTCCACAGTCATCTCTGCCCCCCCCCTTCCCCTTGGATCCTTGACGGTGACCACCTACACCGTCCAGAGAATTCTGGACGTTCACCACCGGGGGGCCGAGGCTTATAGTATCTAGTCCACTGGGAGGGCTACGGCCCCTAAAGAAAGTCATGGAATCCCAAAATCTTACTTTCCACGACAAAGGATGGTCCAGGCCTTTCACCAAGCCCATCCGGATAAGCCCAGAGGACCACTAGGAGGCATTCCTTGGGGGGGGGGCACTGTCATATTCAGGTGAGCACGTGCCCCCTCCTTCCTGCTAAAGATTCCCCGGCTCCGCAGGCAATCATCACACATGCATGAGTGGACGCACCTGCCACCTGCCACCTCTTCCTTGCCAGCACTTATAAGGACCATCAAGTGGAAGCTTCAGCTCTGGCTCATTGGGTATACTGCCTATGCCAACAGCAAGTAAGTTTGAATTTATCACAGAGGTTTGTCTACTCACATTCCTCTCTTTTTCTCCTTTTCCGGGTTGCTGCCATTCGTGCGGTGCATCTCTGGGGACCAGTCAGACACCACCCAGCTCCAATCCCCAACCAGCTTCATCCTGCTGGTTCATCTATTCCTACTGGGTTCTCTGTCAGGTTCTTTGCTTGGCTCACGTAAGTGGCAAATTCGTCTTCCCACTTCCCTACCTCCCTTCTCTTATTGATTGCTCTCGTCTCTCCCCACAGGCTGTGTCTTCCCCTGGCAAGTGACGTTTTCTATAAACAGTGCTCCTCTTTTGAAATTAATAAACTATTTAAACACTGCTTCTCTGTGTCATGAATGTTTTCTCTGGTGTAGCATCCTGCACGTAAGTTGTTCATTCTATCAATATGACAGTTAGTGTGTTTACTGACTTTTTCAAGCTATTGTTTTCCTCTAAGAGAGAAATGAGCTGCGTCTGGCTGTATTCCAAATTCTCCCGTACGCTCTGGAACTCTTTATGGAGCAGCTTGACCAATGCTAGTCTACCATCCATACTGGTAAGTTTATTCTCAATAAAGAAAAGGATGTCACTAACCTCGGAGCCCTCCCGTGATTTTTCGGTGGAGAATCCGCGGGTCTAAGCCGCTTAGGCAAGGATGAAGAAGGAATACCAGGAGACACATTTGCCTCCATCTTACAGCAGTGATGATAAAGCTCGTCTATATAATTATCAAGTTCCTCCAGCTTCATCAAGAAGATGGCAAGATAATATGCAAAAAAATAAAGATAGGAACAAATCTTCAGTTAGCGGATTAATTCCAAAAAAAGAAACGCTGCCTGTGGAAAAGTTTGTTTATGCTTGGTCGAGGCGAGTCACCATTTTGGATTGCACAACAGTCTCGGAACGTCTCGCGATCACAGCGTCATGCCTCCAAGTTTTTACTAGTCTCCCCCCACACCCGCACATGATTTTTTTCATCTCATCCCACTCATGCTCTCTCATCACCGTACACGAACACCGGTGTATAGAGCGTGACGCCTGCAACCTCTCCTCACTTTTCAAATGCAGTTCCCCAAATGTACCTGTTATGTCGGTCAAGTGAGAACCAAGGACGAGACAAGTATCCAACGAGTGTTGAACTGAACACAACTTTATTGTAGACTCACTCATTTAATACAAGGTGCTGCTGTCAAGCTGAGAGGTCAAGAGACTGCCCCTCTTTCTTACAGCCCTCTTATACCCCGGGTGGCAGCGGAACCGGAAAGGTGGAGCCACCACCCGTGTCACACAATAATACATCCTAATAACAACATAACACTCCCCCTCCCTTCAAAAAAAATGGTCCAACACATGCATACAATCAAAACCCTCCCCAATTTGGAACCTGAATCATGCACTAAAACTAAGTAGAAATACCTTAACAATCTATCACACTCACTCAAAATCAACTAAAACTAGGGGGGGAACAGGTGGACTACCGTTCCACCCCCACACGGAAAGAGGGATTATTCTGCCGTCTATACTAAAAGCACAGTCCACTAAACAGAGAACTGCTGTGTTCCTAAAATAGATAGTGTAAAACACAAAACAATCCCATTAACGGAACAAATATACAATTTGGTTATCCCCCATTTCCATCACCATGCATTATATACATGGCCCAACCAACAGTCTGCCCTAGCAGAGAACCTCTCCCCCCCCCCCCCCCGCCGGAAAACCATCAGATGATTCCCCTCCGGTGCACCTTCTTTTCTTCACTCCCGGGGATGACCCACGTCGAAGTCCAAACACCACCTCCTCCTCTTTGGCGTCCCGCAGCTCACAGAGATGCCTCCAGGAGCCATCAGAAAGTTGGAGGCAGGCATCCTCCCCAACAGCTACCACTTTCAACAGCCCCTCGTCGGCGTTTGTCCCGAACACCTCTCGACCGGGCCACCTCTCTGGGTCGGGCCATGTCTGCGACCCCCAGAGGGACCCTACTCGGCTTCCAGTGTCTCTGTTTGGCATGTCGTTTCACCGTGCCAGCTGGTCTCTTTTTCATTTTTGCTGCCGGCATCGCGGTTGTGACCCCCTACTCCCCGGTTCCTTCCAGCCAAAATCCGGGAGTAGAATGGGCCCTCCACTCAGCGCCACCCACCGTCACGGGTGTCTAGCAGCACTGCCCAGTTCCCTCAACTAGGGTTACTTGGACACTGGCACCGGGACCCTCGCGCAATGGCCCCGGGTGAAATTGGTCCTGCTCATTGTCCAGATTACTAGGCAAAGGTTTGTCCCACACAGCTCCGTCCATCAGTCACGGAATCGGCTGGTTCCACAAACCACAGCCTGACCACTCTTCTCCAACCCGATACTGTGAGAAGGAACTCCTCACGGTTGCTCAGTCTAACACAGATCTCACCACTCCCATGTCAATCAGCAACGGCTCTGTTACTCCATCCAGTTCCACCATACGGTAAGAACAATCGTTGACACTTGGGGATGCACTGCGAACAACCATGGGAGGTGAAGCGGGGAGATCCCCCTTGTGTCTCCTGGCTCGAACCTGTAACATGCCCTGGCGGAATGATGCAAGAATCCGCATGTGCCACAGGGTCTTCCTCTTGCCGGACACTCTCTAGCCTTATAACAGTGCTCGATGGACCCACAACCCAAACACCTGGGCGATCCCAGAGCGGACCTCATCTTCACAGCATTAGCGCATTCTTCATCCTCCGCGCCATCGTCGCTGTCCAGGTCCACTGCCTTGCACCATCGACTGTGGTTCAAAATGGCGGTGTGACACTCTCTCACCAAGCTCCCGTGATAGCTTGTCTGCCGCCTCACACTGCTGAGCTAACTCAATGGCCATGGGTAACATCAACTCGCCCGAGTGTGTTAGGAGCTTTGACCTTGCCGCTGAGCAAAGGGTATGTTCTGTCAGCTGGTCGCCGTCTATCTCTTCCTCTAACGCTCCAGAATGACAGTCCTTGGCCAGCTGACGTAGGTCTGCTACATACCGCTGCACTGACTCGCCGGTTCAGTGGTGGCACTGCCAAAACTGAATCCTCCTGACGATGACATTTTGTCAAAATGTTGCGCCATTAGCTCAACCACTTCATCAAAGCTATTATTGTCACCCAAGGTACTAGAGATACGCTGTCCTTTCATTCCCAAGTTGTGAACCAACAGTGCCTGTGCCCGCAACTTCTCCAGACTACCAAGGTTCAATGCCACCAAGTAATTTTGGAATGCATTGAACCACCCTCGCCCAGGGGACTGGCAGCTCACCAGGGAAGCTCCAAAAACAGCCAAATAGTAGAAACCCCCACTTCCATACTTTTACCCTCGTCCGCCAAATGTTATGTCGGCAAAGCGGAAAACCAAGGACGAGGCTGAGCGTTGAACTGAAACACGACTGTATTGTAGACTCTCTCCTATAATACAAGGCGCTGCCATCAGGCTGAGAGGAGGTTCAGAGACCGCACCCCTCTTCCTTACAGCCCTCTTATACGCCCGGGGGTAGCGATGGAACCGACAAGGTGGAGCCACTAAAACAAACATCCAGTAACAGTAACACCCCTCAGAGGGCAGATCTCTGTGCTTTTAAAACACAGAACACACGTGTGATTGTAGGCAACCATTGAACTCATAGACGTGCTTCACACCATCCATCTCTGTGTAACTACTACAAAAAAAGGGCCCGATTTAGTTTTCCTCCTGGTTTAAAGCATGCTGGATAAATAATTTTCTGACTGTGCATAACCCTTTCTAACCACTGGATTGATGCGTTAGAAAATCTTTTACACTGACGTAGTTGTCAGGGCATGGTAATGGCGAGGGTTTTTAGGTGTCAGGTAATTGGTGAGAAACACTTTCATGCAGGCCGAAGCTATTATGACACTGGTGAAAGGATCCATACCCATGTCATTAAGAAACTGCTCTATAAATTTAATGCATCCCTCGGCGAGAATGTCCACAACATTTTTTACAATAATGCAGAGCCTCCTGTTTAAAGTTAAATGTGCCATCTTTGACCCCATTGTACCACTGATCAAACTCCAGCCTCTCAGCAGCCATCATACATTCTATGCCATAGTCAGACAGTGGCGTGTAAGGACCTACGTACAGTGGTGTGAAAAAGTGTTTGCCCCCTTCCTGATTTCTCATTTTTTTTTGTATGTTTGTCACACTTAAATGTTTCAGATCATCAAACAAATCTAAACATTTGACAAAGATAGCACAAGTAAACACAAAATGCAGTTTTTAAATGAAGGTGTTTATTATTAAAGGCCAAATGTCACGTAACAGGGTACTTTAAATATCTTGAAACTAGATATAAAAGGGAACCGATCCGTTCAGGTCTTGGTGCATATGCTTCAGTAACAACGGAATATTCGTTAATTTAAAACTGCCGCGCTTGGCCTGACACGGCCCCTGGAATCGCCTGGGGAAGAAGGCGGAAGGTGACGAAATCGATTGTACCTAGTTTGATGCTTGGGGTATTTCAATTGATATGTTTATATGGAGACTGGAAGGTTGAAGTGAGCAACAAGAAAGAAAAAATTGGATATTTCACCCATACCTTAAAACGGGACTATCAGGGACAGCTGGGTAATAAGGGACACCTCTGGGAAATGTTTTCATACCTGTCAAGTGAGACGTTTTCGCCGTACTTCAACACCGTAAAAAGCGGCCTATAAGGGACGGCGGAGGCAACAAGGGACACCTCTCTGGGAAATGCCCCAAATGCAACTCGTGTTGTTATTGTCAAATATTTTAAGGATTCATGGATATTTGACAATAACAACACAACTCAGCGTCCAGCGCAAAATAAAAAAAAAAGCAGAATTCTGTATTTGTCAGGCGATCTCTCTCTGTTCCGCAACTGCTGCACAGCTGAACGTGTTAAACCATTGTCCTAATGACTTCTCATCGTAGTGAGAATAGCTCACGCTGAGCGATCAGCCCGCCCCGACAATCTGACTAATGATTGACTCCACACTTCTCATTGTAGTGATAATAGCTCAGGCTGAGCCATCTGCCCAGCACCAGCTGTGGGGATCACACACAGGACGTGCTCCGCAACACACTCAATTTTTTTTCCCGTATATTTTTTCTTTTGGGCGTACAGAAATGGCAATACGCCCGTTTTTGCTAAAATTGCATTTTCCCCGTATTTTCCTTAAAATATTTGACAATAACAACACGAACTAAAACATTTCCCAGAAAAGTGTCCCCTACCACTCCGCCGTCCCCCACAGCCGCGCTTGGCACCAAAATACGGCGAAAACGTCTCACTTGACAGGTATGCGCCTCCATTTTCATATTGATCTGGTCAATTTCTTGACAGCAGCGGCTCTCCTCCACTGTAATAATAATGGCTTCCGAAAATGGGGGCGCCCTGGACAGACCCCCTTCGGCTTCGCAATTCTGGAGGCGATTAATGTCCAGTTCAATGACATTTTCCACTGGTTCTGCTCTCTGGTCATCGTTGGAACTGTTGTCATCAGACAAAGCATCTGATTCCATCTCGGACGGCTCGAACCTGCAAGGTTCAATGCCTCTGTCACTGTCTGAACCACTGAAAAAAAAAAAAGACAAAAAAAAAAAAGACAAAACTAAACTAATTTGTTCACAATCGCTGTCACTTTCCGTCATGATTGTCCAATGTTGATAAGTGTGAATGTGGATAGGCAGGGCAGCCAGGGTACAACTGGTGATGTCAAAAACATGGGCGTGGTCTGGACCTGGCTGTCACAAGCCAGCAAGCAAGGTGGGGCCTTCACTGGTGTATTTTGTGCAATTATGTAAATACAGGTGGGTGATATGGTCTCCGGTATGAATATTTGGTTTAAGCTATGTGTATTTTATCTAAATTCGTTGTCATTTAGAAAAAAAAATTATGTGACATTTTGGCCTTAAGGGGAAAAAAAATCCAAAACTACATGGCCCTGTGTGGAGAAAGTGATCCCCCATTAAAACATAATTACTGTGGTTTAGCACATCTTTGGAAAGTTGAGTTCAATTTCTCTAGCCACACCCAGGCCTGATTACTGCCACACCTGTTCTCAATCAAGAAATCACTTAAATAGGACCTGCCTGACAAAGTGAAGTAGATTGAAAGATCCTCAAAAGCTAGACATCATGCAGCAAAGAAATTCAGGAACAAATGAGAAACAAAGTATTTGAGATCTATCAGTCTGGAAAAGGTTTTAAAGGCCTCGGACGGTGACATTTTTTTATTGAACCAATAAACTGATTGTATGAAAATATTCCATTCTGGCCGTTCCCGTGATTTAAAATGTGTCACCAGCCTCCATAAATGACTTTATTTGTTAATAGCCCATATTTCACTTATTGATGCTGCAGTACCGCCATCTCTCGATAGGGGCGGGCAGCAGTGACGTCAGGTCAGGGAGAAACAGGAAATGGCTGAACGACAGCAGAGTGATTCGGACAGCGATTATTTTATCGAGTATGACGACCGCAATATAAGTGATGATATTGACACTGAAGAATCTGATGATGAAGTAGTTTTGGGTGGTGCTGATGGGGTTATTCAGCCGTATTTGTTCAAGCCCGAGGGTGCGGAAGAAGACGCGGACGAAACAAAGACCGGAGCAGACCACGTTGAGGACGAGCGGCTCGCCGATTTATATTGGTAAAATATGCTTTGAAATTTTTTTTTAGGCGATATGCATGGTCACACACTTAATTATCAAAATAAAACTGCCAATTGTTCCCTCGCTGCCTTACTTGGAACTTATAAACATTAGAAACATTTAGAAACATTATCATTGGAATAAAAGGATAATGTATGTGAGGGATGTGTACTTTACGAGTTTGTTAGGAGATTTGTTAATCATCATCATGTTAATCCTAGTCTCAAAAGCTACATAATTCTCTTAAGAGATTGATGGATCAACATGATCCATCATGGATGGATGATGGATCATGGATGGATCATGATTATTGTGATTCATTATTGTTTTCCTATAACTTCTCTTTCTGCTCAAAATTTTTTACATGTTTTAAATATTTTCTAATCAAACTTCATAGACCAATTTATATAGCACTCCCACGAGCCATTAGTTTATTATAAGCATCTGATTATACCATTTTTTTAACAGGTGCACTTGTGAGAAATGCAACATTATGCCAACATCAACTGAATCTCGGTGCTGCCAGGAGGTATTGAAGGTGAAGGAGAAACTAGAAGAACTGAAGGGCTGTGGATACACAGATGATAACCTACCAAGGTGTATCACTGATCACCCCGGTTTCCGTTCTGTCTGTCTTGACATCTGGGTTTTACAGACAGCTTATCTGGCCTACAGACAGCAATATGGTGATCATGACGCAAGTCAACACGAGTGAGTTTTTAAACAATATTTATTCATGTGTTTTTAATTTTCCAGATCAATTATGAAGAAATCATTCAATACATTCAATAATCAATGCAAACGGAATAATCAATGCCAACCCCATATTTTTCAGGCGATACAGATTCATAGCCTACATGCAACTGGTCTGGTGGTGTTGGGGATATCTTGGGAAAGAAGTGAGGGTGATATTGCCTGCCTGTGCTGTGAGCCTCATCAGAGAAACATTCCCATCTGATCACTACAAGGGATTTTGCCTACCAAGATTAGATTTGTGATCAATGTTATTTAAATAAAGTTTTTTAAAATCATATATTGAGTTTATTAATGTGCATGTCAATTTTATAATTCTAATATTTCAGCATCATCAAAGTCGGATCTCATATACATTAGACTAATTTTTCTACCATTTTATGGTGTAAAATTCGTGTTCAATTTTTAAAAGCACATTTCTCTAAAAATCTTAGGCTTATATTTGTTTGTCTTAGCAAAATATGTTGCTTCCCTAACAATTGAAAGCTGAACTTTCATTGCTAATTGGAAATTTATTCTACTTTTACATGTTTGATTTTGAAAATCTAGATACATGTTGCTCAACAGCATCAGCTTTGATGGGACGCTGAAATTTGGCACTCAATGTTGCGGGAACTCTGGCTTGTACAGAGTGCCACTGCTCCAATAAGTGGGTCGGATCAACCAAGGTTTTGTCGAAAAGAGTATTCATCAGATCATCCACATATTCTGAAATAAAATTAATTTAATAAAAATCAGAAATCCATTTGACTACAGTATGAAATACATATTTGACCCAAATTAACATAATTTGATAAAAGCTATGAAATGTGAAAGTTGAATGAAGACCAACCCTCCACCCACCCTAAATATCATACACAAGCCTAGAAAATGATAGTAATATTTCGTATACTTCCTCTTTGCTTTCCTTGCTTTCCTTGGTGTCGATGTGCGAGGCCCTGTTGTTGCCAGTGATCTACGGCACGTATCGCATGTGCTCGGATGACTTGTGTCCCATTGTGTGATCTTCGGATCGGTCTGACAGTGTGAGCCTGGAGATCAATAATTTTAACAATGTATTAGGGTTAACAAGTTATTCTGATAGTTCACATGAACAATAATGTAAATAAATTGTTGATAATGATACTCACGTTTTACAGGTTTTTTCTCTGGTCGGACAATTAACTTTCTGGTTTGTGTGAAATTGTTTTTTGTGTTAGGTTGCAGTCTCTCAGGAGCTGGTGGATCGTACGTAGTGCTCGCATCTTTGTACTTGGGTTGCAGTGATGGTTCGGCTTTGAGATCTGGATTGGGTGTTGTCAGAAGAGGATCTGGTATAGCCTGGGCTGTATTTAGTGTAGGTGGGACATGTTGGTCTAGTGGATCTGAAAGTGGATTTACATAAAAGTCCTGGTCATCAGCTTCCTCTGCTTGGTCAGAAAAATCCACAGTATTTGAAGGTTGAGTGACACTGGATAAAATCTGCAAAAACAGTAGATCAACATAATTTCATTCCAGAGGTGTCAAATTGGATTACATATATAGAAATATAACTTGAGCAAACAGGCACAACCACCTCCCTATACAGCACTGAATATTTCATATTTGATTAGTATGAATACCCTAAAATTCTAATATTTGATAAGTTGTTAAGGCAATGAAATTCATTGCTTGTAAATAATTTTAGTAAATATTGGCAGTGAATATTAAAAAAAGAAAACTTACCCTGTTTACTTCTATTTTTCTGACAGCAGATCGCATCGGTAGATCACCCTTGCTTTTCACGCCACTGTCACTGACACTTGTCTGAGAGTGGGACTTTGAAATGAACGGATATATAGTTGGAACAGCCGATTTTTTTAGCAGCAATCTTTTTGCAAATTTCATTTCAAATTGCATCTTATTGAGAAAATCGCTGTCAACGAAATGTCTACTGCATATTTTAGGTGATTTTCCAACATCATTCCAATTTTTTCGCGTTTTCTGAACGAATTTCACCCATGCGGTTCTGATTTTCCCAGGCAGGGGAAATTCATAAACACTCACCGCGTGCTCCTCCGGTATACCGTCGCACCCGTAGACAACACAATGCCAAACCATAATTAATTCGATCACTGAAATCCTAATCGTAATAAATACTCTATTTGTAATCCACAAGTACTCCTAGAAATATCCGTAATCGCCGATTTTTAAAACGTAAACAACACGCAATATCCGTCGAGTGTTTGCTGGTCGCTTCCTGACCTGACGACACACAGTCAGTGGCCATTTTAGCCTCTGATCGCTTTGCAGAGTCAGACAGCTCTCAAGGAAATCATACTTCAATAGCGCATTGTCACCTTATGCGACATTTGTTGACACCAAAACATGTGCGGTTCAAATTAGCTCGTCTCACACAACAATTTAAGATATGATTTAGCGATATTGAAATTTCGTCCGGCCGAGGCCTTTAAAGCCATTTCTAAAGCTTTGGAACTCAAGCAAACCACAGTGAGAGCCATTATCCACAAATGGGGAAAGCATGGAACAGTGGTGAACCTTCCCAGGAGTGGCCGGCCAACCAAAATGACCCCAAGAGCACAGCGACGACTCATCCAAGAGGTGACAAAAGACTCCACAACAACATGCAAAGAACTGCAGGCCTCACTTGCCTCAGTTAAGGTCAGTGTTCATGACTCCACCATAAGAAAGTGACTGGGCAAAAATGGCCTGCATGGCAGAGTTCCAAGACGAAAACCACTGCTGAGCAAAAAGAACATAAAGGCTTGTTTCAGTTTTGCCAGAAAACATCTTGATGATCCCCAAGACTTTTGAGAAAATATCTGTGGACTGACTGTTATGTCCACAAACCTGGCAGAAAAGAGACGGACAAGGATGCTGCACTGGAACTGGAACTTTATTACAGGGCTGGATAATCGGGCATTAGGCACACACAGTGTCCCACAGTGTTACAATGCCGAGTCACCAGAGCAAGAGTGCCCTGGAATGGCCAACTCCCCCATATGTACGCTGATGTGATGATGTCACCAGCTGGCTGCGTCATTACGCTGCACATTACAACAAATTCCATCATCACACTCTTCCCCCTTTGCAAAACACAGAACAGACTCTAATCAATTAATTGGCTAATTAGCCCTCCCCAATTTAGTACTCCCTATAAGTCCACATTACCAACATTCATATTTTAAACATGTTTCAACATCCCTTTTATTCAAAAACATTCAACATTTTAGAGACCTGTAAATGAAACCTGTAACTAGGGTCGGGGGGGTAGACTGCCGCCAGACCCACAACGGTTAAGTGGATTATTCTGCCACTTTTTTTTTTCAGCCGCGCTTCTAATGAAGCAGCCACTTTTTTTTACAGTCTTCCATGGGAGGAACAGTTCTGCCAGAGGGATTTTGTGGTGGGCCCACGGCAGCCTCATCGCTGGAGCTTTGAAGCAGGCCTGTGGCAGCCGCCTTCCTGGAGCTGTCGGACCCCCGGGGCCAATCTTCATGACGCTGGAGCCCGGGTCTCACACTAGCCGACTCCCACGGAGCCTCACCATCTGGAGCCGCCACCCGGACACGCTGTAGCCGGCTCGCATGCCAAACTGAACTGTCTGTCAGCCGAAAGCATGCTATTCCCAGCTTCACCACAATCCTCACCTGTGCCCACTGTTTTGCTGGCTGCAGCCCGGTCAGTTGCCGTCCTGGTCTCTCGCCGGTGTGAACCCGACCCCAGTCCATGATTTGGAGATGTGCCTTACTTGGTTCTATGCGTTGTTGTTGTGCTCCCAGTGGCTCTGCATGCTCGTTAGGCTTGGGACCTCCTTTGTACTGTGGCGGTTCCGCAGTCACCGTGTTTGTTGCAAACCCTTCACCCATTGTCTCCGTCATCGGTTGAGGCTTGTCATGGGTACAAAAGGTGTCCGGTGCCTCGCCGGTGTCGCTCGTTAAAGTGGACTGTTCACCCATCAGCTCGGTCATAACTCCCGTAGCTTGTTGAGCGAGGGTACGGAAGCAGTCCGGCACTTCCTCTCTGCCGTCTGAAGTGCTCAACTGTGCCACGTCATGCGCTGTGTCTGTGCCCGGCTGCTGCTGCTCTGCTTTGGGGCTCTCTGCATGCTTGGGCTCCCCCTCCCGCGGCTCTGATTCTGGCTGAGGGGGGAAAGGAGAGAAGTCCAGCTGCTCCCCCTCCAGGTGGCTCTCCTCCTGAGAGCACGGGGTGACTAGTGTGGTGCCGGTCTTAATCACATCATCATCAAGGTCCGCTGTGCCTCAACTGCCGTATCTGGACCACTTCAACCCAGTGATGTCTTTGATAGCAAAGCCCAGTCTGTAGAAAAGGTCACATCCCATAATGTTGTCACCATGCGCTGTCACCTGGAATGTGAAATGGTACACAAATTTGGGCTTGCAGCAAACAGTTAATTCCACTGCTCCAACATTGCACAGTCTGTGACCACCGTATCCGTACAGCGCCGTTGGGTTGTTCTTGATTTTGCGGTTGGGGAAAAACTTCTTCACCACAGCCTAATTTAACAACGACCACACCCCCACCCTGTCGAGCAGGAGTGGTACGGCTACTCCATCTAATTCAACCATGCCATACAAATAACCACTGACGTTGTGGTTTGCCAAATGAATGGCGGGTGGGCTGGCTTACTTGGTGGGCCCCACGGTGCTGTCGACCGGCACATTCTGGCGAAATGGTTCAGGCACTTACATTTGTTGCACCACTGTCCTCTTGCCAGGCAAAACTGTGCTCTGTCCTGGTGCGTCGTGGACCCACAGCCCCCACAGACGGGGCCTCTTGGGGCAGACCTTTGGCCCGCTGCATTCGTCTCGCACTCTTCTGCCGTGTTGTCTTCTTCCTCCGTGTTCACCATGCTAGTTAGCGTCATCTCTCTAGGTAACCTCTGAGTTTGGCACCCATTTAGCTCCATGGCTAACTTCTTTGTTGCTTCTAGCTGGAACGCTAGCTCTTCCGTGCTAGCAAACATCATGTTGTTTGGTGCCATTAGCAACTTAGCCCACAGCCGAGTGTTACATGTGTGTTCAGCGAAGTAGCTAGCAAGAAGTTTGACAGCATCTGCATATGATTCCATTGGTCCTAACATGTGGAAATTCTCCGACCCTCTACACCGAGTTTGCAAACAAGAGGTGCTGATTTCCTTACTTTGTCGCATTTACCCAGGCCCAATGCTGCAACGTAGGTCTCGAACATGTCCAGCCACTGTGGCTACAGGACTGCTGGTTCCCCTGGGTGCTCAAGAAAAGGCTGTAGTGGTGCCACGCGTGCCTCCATGGTTTTACCTTTCATCGCCAATGTCATGTCCACAAACCTGGCAGAAAAGAGACGGATGAGGATGCTGCACTGGAACTGGAACTTTATTACAGGGCTGGATAATCGGGCATTACACACACTAGCCTTCAGGTCCCACAGTGTTACCATGCCAAGTCGCCAGAACAAAAGCACCCTGGAATGGCTGACTCCCCCATATGTATACCGGCCTGATGACGTCACCAGCCGGCTGCGTCATCACACCGCACATTACAACAAATCCCATCATCACACTCTTGAGACAAAAGCTGAACTTTTTGGAAGGTGTGTGTCCCATTACATCCAGCGTAAAAGCAATGCAGCATTTCAGAAAAGGAACATCATACCAACAGTAAAATATGGAGGTGGTAGTGTGATGGTCTGGGGTTGTTTTGCTGCTTCAGGACCTGGAAGACTTGCTGTGGTAAATGGAACCATGAATTCTGCTGTCTACCAAAAAATCCTGAAGGAGAATGTCCGGCCATCTGTTCATGATCTCAAGCTGAAGCACACTTGGGTTCTGCATCAGGACAATGATCCAAAACACACCAGCAAGTCCACCTCTGAATGGTTTAACAAAATGAAGACTTTGGAGTGGCTTAGTCAAAGTCCTGACCTGAATCCAATTGAGATGCTATGGCATGACCTTAAAAAGGCAGTTCATGCTCGAAAACCCTCCAATGTGGCTGAATTACAACAATTCTGCAAAGATGAGTGGGCCAAAATTTCTCCACAGCGCTGTAAAAGACTCATTGCCAGTTATTGCAAATGCTTGATTGCAATTGTTGCTGCTAAGGGTGGCCCAACCAATTATTAGGTTTTGGGGCAATCACTTTTTCACACAGGGCCACATAGGTTTGGATTTTTTTTTCCCTTAATAATAAAGCCCTTCATTTAAAAACTCCATTTTGAGTTTACTTGTGTTATCTTTGTCTAATATTTACATTTGTTTGATGATCTGAAGCATTTAAGTGTGACAAACATACAAAAAAAAGAGAAATCAGGAAGGGGCAAATGCTTTTTCACAACACTGTAGCTCTATCCACTTCAATTGTGAAGCAGAGTGCATATCCTTAGCATCTGCTATATAGGAATGTATCTATTTAAAGCAGCTACTTACAGGCAAAGGCATGTAACAATATGCACAAACAAAAGTGTATGAGGACAGTCAGTGTATGATGCTAGCACGATAGCCAAAAACCCAGTGAGCAGGCAAAGGTGCAAGCACATTGATATTAAGCAGTCCCTCCAAGATTTCGTGATGTTGCGATCACATTAATTCACGCAAAATCAATGATTTGCCACATTTTTTGCACACACATTCAATTCAATTCAATTCAATTCAACTTTATTTATATAGCACCATTTCACAACAACAGTCATCTCATAGCACTATCAACTGTAGGGGGAACCCCCACAGTTGCAGAAAGACCCCAGCAATCAGGCGATCCCCTGTGAGCAAGCACTTGGTGACGGTGGAGAGGAAAAACTCCCTTTTAACAGGAAGAAACCTCCAGCAGAACCAGGCTCAGGGAGGGGCAGTCATCTGTTGTGACTGGCTGGGGGGTGAGGGGACAGAGAAGATGAAAAGAACAGACAT
Organism: Pholidichthys leucotaenia; assembly: GCA_020510985.1. NCBI lineage: Eukaryota > Metazoa > Chordata > Actinopteri > Cichliformes > Pholidichthyidae > Pholidichthys > Pholidichthys leucotaenia. The sequence continues at coordinate 209,270,948 of CM035839.1, forward strand.
GTAGAGAGCAAACAGCACGATGGGGACTCAATCTATGGGAGAAAGCAAACAGATGTTAGTGACCAGCAAAAAAAAATATTTCATTGAGAGTGAAGAAAGGAGTGAGGCCCAGTGTATTATTGGAGGTCCCCCGGCTGACTAAACCTATTAGCAGCATAACTAAGGGAGGGTTCAGAAACACATGATCCCTCCCTAATTGTAGGCTATATCAAAAAGGTAGGTTTTAGCCCTATTCTTAAAAACAGAGATCGAGTCTGACTCCCGAATCCAGATTGGCAGCTGGTTCCACAGGAGAGGAGCTTGATAACTGAAGGCTCTGCCTCCCATTGTACTTTTGGAGATTCTAGGTATTACAAGTAATCCTGCATTTTGACAGCATAGTGCTCTGTTAGGATAATACGGTAGTATCAGATCTTTCAAATAAAAAGGAGCCTGATTGTTTAGAGCTTTGTAAGTAAGAAGAAGGATTTTAAACTTAATTCTAAACTCTATGGGAAGCCAATGAAGGGAGGCCAGAACCGGAGAGATATGATCTCTCTTTCTGGTACCTGTTAAAACTCTTGCTGCAGCATTTTGGATCAGCTGAAGACTTTTTAAAGATGTTTTAGGACAGCCTGATAATAAAGAATTACAATAATCTAATCTCGAGCTAACAGAAGCATGGATCAGTTTCTCAGCATCACTCTGAGACAAGATGCTCCTAATCTTGGCAATATTGCGCAAATGGTAGAAGGCAGTCTTAGAAACAAATTTAATATGTGAATTGAAGGACAGATCTTGATCAAAAATAATTCCAAGGTTCCTCACAGAGCTATTAAGAGAAAGAGTAACCGCATCCAAACTGAAAGTTTGATTTGGAAAGGTATTTCTAAGGTTTTTTGGACCAAAAAGAATTACTTCAGTCTTATCTGAATTTAATAGCAGGAAATTACAAGTCATCCAAGCTTTTATTTCCTTAAGACAGGCTTCTAACTTGGCTAATTGATTACTATCATCTGGCTTCATTGGCAGGTATAATTGTGTGTCATCTGCATAACAATGAAAATGTATACAGTGCTTTCTAATAATGTTGCCTAACGGAAGCATATATAAACTAAAAAGAGTAGGGCCTAGCACAGATCCCTGTGGAACTCCATGACTAAGCTTTGAGTTGAAAGCAAACTCATTACTGACATGAACAAACTGGAACCTATCAGATAAATAAGATCTAAACCACTGCAACGAAGTTCCATTAAGTCCAACATAGTGTTCTAATCTATCAAGTACAATATTATGATCGATAGTATCAAAAGCTGCACTAAGGTCTAAAAGGACAAGTACAGAAACCAGTCCATTATCAGATGCGATGAGGAGGTCGTTAGTGACCTTCGCTAAGGCTGTTTCAGTACTATGATGGATTCTAAACCCAGATTGAAGCTCTTCAAGTAAACCATTTCCCTGCAGGTGGTCAAATAATTGCGTAGCAACAACTCTTTCTAAGATTTTTGAAATGAAAGGGAGATTAGAGATTGGTCTATAGTTAGCTAAAGCTTCGGGATCTAGCGTTGGCTTTTTGAGTAAGGGTTTAATTACAGCCGTTTTAAAAGCCTGCGGTACATGGCCTAAAGTTAATGAAGAATTGATTATATGAAGATTAAAGCTACCAATAAGTGGGAAGACGTCTTTAAATAACCTGGTAGGAATAGGGTCTAAAAGACAAGTTGAAGGTTTGGATGAGGAAACTATTTTGTCTAACTCACAAAGGTCGATTGGAGTAAACTCATCAAGACAGACATCAGTTGAAGGAGTTGTAGTAGTTACAGTATTTAAGTTAACTGTGGGAAGAATCTGATTGATTTTATCTCTGATGGATGAAATTTTATTATTGAAAAAGTTCATAAAGTCCTGACTAGTAAGCTCTAAGGGAATGCTAGGATTGAGAGTCCTGACTCTTTGTCAACCTGGCTACAGTGCTGAAAAGAAACCTGGGATTATTCTTGTTCTCTTCTATTAATGCAGAATAATAACTCGTTCTTGCTTTTCTAAGAGATTTTTTATAACTTAAAAGATGATTTCTCCAAGCTAAATAGATTTCATCTAAATTAGTGGAGCGCCATTTTCTTTCTAATTGATGAGTCTTCTGTTTTAAGGTACGAGTTTCTGTGTTAAACCAAGGAGTTAGAAATCTCTGATTAGACTTTTTCTTTTTTAAGGGGGCCACCAAGTCTAGAGTCTGATGCAGAGAAGCTGTAACACTATCCACCATGTTATCAATTACAGAAGGAGCAAGCTGTCTATAGCTTATTTCCGTTGTGTTGACACATGGCATAGAGGAAACAATCTGCATAAATTTGGTAACAGCATCATCTGAGAGGCATCTACTGTAATAATATTTTTCTTTAAGAGTCAAATAGTCAGAAATAGTAAAATCAAAGGTTAACAGACAATGATCTGACAGTACAGGGTTATGAGGAGACACTACAAGATTTTCTATTTCTATGCTATATGTCAGAACAAGGTCCAGTGTATGGTGGAGGTAATGAGTAGAACTTCCTACTTTCTGAGAAAACCCAATCGAGTCTAATATTGAATTAAATGCCACATTAAGGCAGTCACTATCTACATCCACATGTATATTAAAGTCCCCTACTATAATTATTCTATCAGATTTCAGCACTAAATCAGCTAAGAAATCAGCAAATTCGGATAAAAATTCTGAGTAGGTAGATTGGGGACGATAAACTATGGCTAATAAAATTGGGTTTAACCTAAAATTGCTAAAGTGCCCAATACTGAGGACCAGGCCCTCAAAGGAATTATAACATGTTTTTTTGCTTTACATTAACTAGTAATTTGGAATGGTAAATTGTTGCTACTCCTCCTCCACGACCAGAACTTCTGGGATTTTGACAGTTTAAATAACCAGAGGGAGTTGATTCATTTAAACCAACATAATCCTCTTGCCCTACCCAAGTCGCTGTAAGGGATATTAAATCAATCTGGTGATCAATTAACAGATCATGGACTAACAGAGACTTGGGAGTTAGAGACCTAATGTAAATAACCCTATGTACATTTCTTCATTTGCTTATATTTTATTTTGGAGCTTATTACTTTTATGTACTATCAGTTACGGTTAGCTTCCTGTTTGATATTCGGTGCTTTTATTTTGAAGGAACTTACGGTTATAACCGTTAGCGTGAGCAAACTAACGGCGGCAAAAGACGGGGAAGAAAAGGTTGTGACAAAAATAAAACGTATTTGTTATTAGCAGCCCCCTTGATAGAGGCACAAGGTATGTTTAATATGTAAATATGACAATTTGAATTTTCGTGTTAACATGTATGTATATTTTGTAGTATTTAGTGTCAAGAGTTAAGGTTATTTTTAGCTAACAGTTGTAAGAGTGTGGACTTTAGCTTATACAATGTTTTTCTGTGTGGTTCCCAGCTCTTATGGTGAATTTGAGGGTTTACTGCCATTAAACCTATAAAATCATCAGTAAAGTGTCAACCTTCATTCGGGGGGGTATGCTACAGTAAGAGCTTTCCTCCGGGAGAAGTGAAAGCCTGTCGCCTGATCGAAGCCAAGAGGAGACGCTTCACCCAACGTGCTACAACGAGCTGCCCGCGATTTCAAGGAACGGCACGGAAACGGCGCGGAGCAGCGAGCTGCAGCAACGGTCTAAGGATACGGTGACAAGCAATTGCTCTCAAAATGGAAGATAATAAATCAGAACAGATAAATGAAAAGGAACAGCGAGAGGAAACAGTTAATGAAACGTTACCAAGGCGATCAGAAAGGCCTAGTGTGCCTACAGAGAAAATGCTGTTATATCAGAAGGATGAACAGACTAAAAGAGAGAAAAGGCTGTTAACTATCTATGAACATTGGAAAGGTCAGGTCAGAATTTACAGAGCAGACCTTAAAAGTGATCTGTCAGATTCACAGTTAGCAGAAATGGCTGATGATATTGAAAGGACAGTAAATGACATGACAAAGGCATACAGTGAACTAAGAGAGCATAATGCACCATCCCATGTCATAAGGCGTAAAATGGACTCCTGTGAATCTGTGACAAAAGACATTATGGAAATCATTTCAGAGCGTTTGGCAGCCATAGATGAATATGATGCAGATAGAGAAAAGCAGCGCCTCCATCAACTCTTAACTTATGACCATGCTAAGTCCATTTTTGGCACTTCATCACAGTCCAGTTATCACTCTGAAGCGAGCATCACTGCCAAAAGAATTGATGCAGCTGCAGAATTAGCTGCTAAGGAAGCTCAGTATAAAATCACACAAGAGGAAATCAAACAAAAGGAAAAATTAAGAGAAATGGAAGAGAAACACAGGAGAGAATTGGATGCACAAAAGTTTGAACTAGAGCGCTTACAAGCAGAAAAGGAAAGGCAAGCTGCACGTGCAAAATTAGAGATTTATGACAAGGAATTGAAAGTTGATACGGACAGTCAATGTATGTTACAGAACAATGGGACTTCTCCTGTCAACCAAAGCTTTGCACAACCAGTCCCATTGCTCTCCACAGGTTCATACCACCCGCTCATGCAACAATATGCATCCTTTCCTGTCAACTATTCTGTGCAACAACCACACTCTCAAGTTGTTTCTCCATCGCCTCCCACAGACATTTCCCAGCTGGCTAAAGCTATCCAAGACAGCATAGCTGTAAACAGAATCCCAGTGCCAGTGCCTATCGTGTTCAGCGGAGATCCCATCACCTATATCGAATGGAAGGCTTCCTTCAGCTCACTGATAGACTGCAAAGGTATATCTCCTGCTGATAAACTGCACTTGTTAAAAAGGTATATTACTGGCCCAGCACTTAAATGCCTTGAGGGCACATTTTATCGTAGCGACGAAGAGGCATACAAAGATGCCTGGAAAAGGCTTGACCAACGTTATGGTCAGCCTTTTGTTGTTCAAAAGGCATTCAGAGACAAACTGTCGAAGTGGCCTAAAATCCACTCAAAGGATGCAGAAGGTTTACGGACATTTTCTGATTTTCTCACAACCTGTCTCCAAGCAACACCACATGTAAAGGGCTTAGAAATACTGAGTGACTGTGAGGAAAACCAAAAGTTATTGCAAAAGGTTCCAGAATGGCTCGCAACACGTTGGAATCGTCAGGTCACAGTTGCTCTCATGGAAGGTAAAGATTTCCCCTCTTTCAAGGATTTTGCAGAGTTTGTAGCACTCGAGGCGGAAATTGCATGTAATCCTGTGACTTCTTCCTATGCACTCCATTCATGCAGCTCATCTCTGGAAAAAAGACATGCAAAAGAGATTAAACCAAACAGATTTGCAACCCAAGTCTTTACAACACAAGCTACAGCACATGCAGATAAAGCAAAGTTAAATGACACAAAGTTAAAGGTACCCTGCATGTTCTGCAAAGATGAAAGGCATCAGTTGTCAAAGTGCCCAAGCTTCTCAGAAAAGTCACTAAACGACAAACGGACATTTGTAAAGGACAATAAACTGTGCTACGGGTGCTTAAAGGTGGGCCACAATGCCAAAGACTGTCGTCATCGCCACACATGTGACACTTGCAAAGGACGACACCCCACTTGTTTGCACAATGAGAATCACAAGGCAAATGAAGGACCTCAGAGCTCCACAAACGTTACACCAACCACAGAAAATGATACTATGGCAGTCACAGCTCTGAACGTCACAAAGGTGGGTCAATCAGGTAGCACCTCCATGATTGTTCCTGTGTGGGTTTCCACTACCCAGAGACCTTCTAAAGAGCAGTTAGTGTATGCTTTATTAGACACACAAAGTGACAATACATTTGTTAGTGAAGAGGTAACTAACCAGTTACAAGCAGACTCTCATCCAGTTAATCTAAAACTAACCACAATGCTGGGAGTTCACATGACAGTCAAAAGTCAGAGAGTACCAGGGTTACGTGTGAGAGGTTACAACTCAGATGTTTGTATTGACCTTCCGCCCTCTTACACAAAGGACTATATTCCGTTTAACTATGACAACATACCCACGAACGAAACTGCAAAGCAATGGCCCCATCTGTCAGAGATTGTTGATAAGATACCTCCTCTTCTGAGCTGTGATGTTGGACTACTCATTGGGTTTAACTGTTCCAGAACTCTAGCTCCAAAACAGGTTCTGCTTGGAAAGGACAATGAGCCATTTGCAATCCAGACAGAGCTAGGGTGGAGCATTGTTGGTGGCTCCACATCAGAGTCAAATGAAACTGAAACAAGTCTGTGTCACAGAGTCATGGTAAAAGAACTACCTCCTGTAACACCTATGGATGTTATCAAAGTTCTTGAGTCTGATTTTAAAGATGCAAAGACAAGCGACAAAATAGTCTCACAAGAGGATCTCATTTTTCTAAACAAACTCAAGGAAGGAATAAAGAAAAATGAACTGCCCACACCACAAACTGTTGAGCCGGATCTATCCATAGGAGATCCAGAAGTCAGAAAAGTACAGACAATGTTAACTAAAGTCACAGACACTGCGAGTCTTGCTGAACATCTAAGTAAGTTCTCGTCATGGTCCAGAGCAATCAAAGCTGTAGCACATCTTATAAGAAGGGCTAAACATATCAAATCAAATGCACCAGCTACAGTGAGTGAACAGGAAAATGCTGAACTTGTGATCATTTGTGATGTGCAGCATCAAGCATACGAACAGGAAATAAAACTGTTGAACAAAGGAAAACAGCTCCCACGTCACAACAAACTGTTTAAACTGGACATTTTCATGGACACAGATGGTCTCCTCAAGGTGGGAGGGAGACTTCGACATTCACCAACAAGTGACACCTTCAAACATCCAATCGTGATCCCAAAGGATCACTGTGCAGCTAAGCTCATAATATCTCACTGTCATAACAAGGTAAAACACCAAGGAAAGGGATTTACCATAAATGAAATCAGATCTAGTGGCTACTGGATTCCAGGAATGAGTAAAACAGTTGCTTCATACATCGGTCAGTGTGTGACCTGCCGCAGACTCCGCAAAGCTCCAGAGGGTCAGAGGATGAGTGACCTACCTCCACAGCGCTTAGAGCCCTCTCCTCCCTTCACACACTGTGGCATGGACTGTTTTGGTCCGTTTGTGACAACAGAAGGAAGGAAACAACACAAACGGCATGGACTCTTATTTACTTGCTTTTGCTCTCGTGCCATCCACATCGAGCTATTAGAGGACTTGTCTACTGATGCATTCATTAACGCATTAAGGTGTTTCATTTCAATCAGAGGTGCAGTCAGACGAATCCAATGTGACCAGGGAACAAACTTTGTTGGCGCTCAAAATGAGTTTAAAGCAGCCTTAAATGAACTAGACACTCAGAAGCTAAGTACTTACTTATCCGAAAGACAATGTGACTTTGTGATGAATGCACCCCACTCCAGTCATGCAGGGGGAGTGTGGGAGTGTCAGATAAAGACTGTCAGAAGTGTACTGAATACCACTCTGTCACTTGCTCATGGTAGACTCAATGATGCTTCATTAAGGACTCTATTCTATGAAGCCATGACTATAGTCAACAGCAGACCCCTAACTATAGATAACTTGAACAACCCTGACAGCTTAGATTCTAAGCTGGTTCTCTAAGTGGTTCTAAGCCTTAGAACCACTTACGCCCAATCACCTGCTCCACATGAAATCCAACGCACCGTTGCCCCCACCTGGCACGTTTCCAAAGGAGGACCTATATGGCAAAAAGAGATGGCGCCGCGTGCAGTTCCTTGCAGAGCAGTTCTGGAGCCGCTGGAGACAGGAATATGTTCACAACATCATTTCAAGGCAAAAATGGCATTCACCAAAAAGGAATCTAAAAGTAGGTGATGTTGTGCTAGACATGGATGAACTAGCGCCCAGAGGTGAATGGAGACTTGCAAGAGTTTTAGAGACTGTTAGTGGAAAAGATGGACTTGTGCGAAGAGCAAAGATTTCGCTTGGAGAAAAGAGACTAAATAACAAAGGTCAACGCTCTAGTAAGCTATCAGTCGTAGAGCGTCCAGTACAAAAACTGGTCTTGTTGTTAGAAAGTTCTTAAGGCGACCTCTTTATATGGGTTCTTTTGCTTGAGAAAATTATTTGTTGATGTTCTTATGGAACCCAAATACTCATAATTTTGGTGGGAGTGTAAATAACCCTATGTACATTTCTTCATTTGCTTATATTTTATTTTGGAGCTTATTACTTTTATGTACTATCAGTTACGGTTAGCTTCCTGTTTGATATTCGGTGCTTTTATTTTGAAGGAAATTCCGGTTATAACCGTTAGCGTGAGCAAACTAACGGCGGCAAAAGACGGGGAAGAAAAGGTTGTGACAAAAATAAAACGTATTTGTTATTAGCAGCCCCCTTGATAGAGGCACAAGGTATGTTTAATATGTAAATATGACAATTTGAATTTTCGTGTTAACATGTATGTATATTTTGTAGTATTTAGTGTCAAGAGTTAAGGTTATTTTTAGCTAACAGTTGTAAGAGTGTGGACTTTAGCTTATACAATGTTCTTCTGTGTGGTTCCCAGCTCTTACGGTGAATTTGAGGGTTTACTGCCATTAAACCTATAAAATCATCAGTAAAGTGTCAACCTTCATTCGGGGGGGTATGCTACACCTAATATTTAGTAAACCACATTTAATTTTTAAATTATGAGGAGGAACAGAGGCCAAATCATTCAATTTAGAGGCTTTATGTTTAATTTGAGTTTTACCAGTATTTTGCTTAATCACTTTGGGATGCTTATATATTATATTTTTATTTACTTTGGAGGGAGCAGACAATGATTCTCTGATGGGAAAGACAGGGGCTAAGTTGAGGGGTGGCGGATGAAGAGGAGCTGCAGAGAGGCGTGTAAGACTGCGATTCTGCTTCCTGATCCCAACTCTGAGTAGTCAAGGTTTTGGAAATTTGGATAAAAAAGATGCCAGATTGTTAGATAAATGAGAAGCACCATCCAAAGTGGGATGAATGCTGTCTCGTCTCATAAGACCAGGTTTTCCCCAAAATGAGCTCCAATTATCAATGTAGCCCACGTCATTTGCAGGACACCACACAAACAGCCAGCGGTTCAAGGATGACGAGCGGCTAAACATGTCATCACTGGTCAGATTGGGGAGGGGCCCAGAGAATACTACAGTGGCAGACATCATTTTTGCAAAGTCACACACCGATTCTACATTAAGTTTCGTGACTTCCAACTGCCGGAGACGGATGTCATTAATGCCAGCGTGAATAACAATTGTGGAGTATTTACAATTACTTTTAGCCAGCATTTTCAAATTTGACTCGATGTCGCCTGCTCTGGCCCCAGGAATGCATTTGACTATGGCCGCTGGAGTCTCTAGGTTCACGTTTCTGACTACAGAGTCGCCAATGATCAGAGTTTTTTCCTCAGCGGGTGTGTCGCTGAGCGGGGAAAAACGATTAGAAACGTGAACAGGTTGGAGGTGTACCGGGGCTTTGCGACTAGGCTTCCTTCTCACCGTCACCCACCCAGTCTCCTCGCTGCTGAGGAGAGCCGGAAGACCACTAACGGGGTTAGCTATGCTAGCTAGCTCCGCTGCAGCTAAGGGGCATCCGTCAAGAGTAACTGGCGCAGACGGTGTTTCAATGCAGCGGAGCCGGGATATCCAAATCAGACAACTTCGCCTCGAGCGCCTCAAAAAGACAACATTTATTACATTTACCGTTATCACTAAAAGAGGCAGAGGTGTAGCTAAACATCTGACAGAGAGAGCACACCAGAGGAGGAGAGGAAGGAGAGCTAGTAGCCATCGCTAGTGGCTAACCCAAAAGCTCAGGAGAGTGAGGAGAGCTTTCATTCATTCGCAACAACAACATTCGCCTTCTCTCTCCCTGTGACAGAGTGTTATCCAAACAGACACAAATGAGGTTAAAAAGATAAAAACATTGACATAAAAAAACCTCCAAAGGAATTCTGTACTGCGGAATTAATTATATTTTCTGTCCCTTTTTTAGGTTTACAGTTTGAAACCTTTTGTTTAAATACTGAAAATATAGTGTAGAGTAGAGCTGTGCGATATGGCAAAACTTTTATATCACGATATGTCATCTTATATCAGTCACAGTATAAATCATGATATACATTTCCTGTAAATTCTACAATTTAGATAATTACATACAAAGGGCCATCTCTTTTTTTTTTAACTTTTTTTTACAGTACATGTACCTTTTCCCTCATAATTTTGCAGTGTTGTTATAAAATAGTTTTTTAATGTGCATTTGAGACTTGATTCTAATAAATTTCAGGTTTTTCTTCAAAATCATATATGAATAAAAAGTAAACATCGATAAGTTAAATATTTCCTGAGCCAGAGGAGAATAACAAAAAAACAAAATGTCTGAAAATAAGAAAATAACCCATCGCTGCCATCTACAAATATAAATTAACTGTTAGTTTAAATCAATGAAAATTTAAGTGTAGTGCTACAGCCTGAAGTTTAAGTTTAATGTTTATTTGAAAGGGACATTACATACTAATGAACATTAATACAAATGTAAGTATGCCAGATTTAGCAATACAGCTAATTTGCATCTGTAGCCCCCAGCAGGTCACAAAAACACACAAACGATCATGCATGAGAAGAACAACTGCAATGAAACTGTACAAAGTGGCTATGCTAAAGTGCAAGAGTTAAGATGCTACAAAACAAAACATTCAAATGTCACACGAGTGAAGTACTGTGTATGCATACACACACATGCACCCAAACACCTCACAGCAACAAGAAACAGCAACAAACAAGAGGCGGGGCATATGTGTGTAACGCACGGGCATGCATATATATATATATATATATATATATATATATATATATATATATATATATATATATATATATATATATATATATATATATACGTATATATATATGGGCAGCACGGTGGCGCAGTGGTTAGCACAGTGGCAGCACAGCAAGAAGGTCATGGGATCGATTCCACCCTTGACCATCGTGGGTTCGATCCCACCCCCAGACCATCGGTGACCCTTCTGTGTGGAGTTTGCATGTTCTCCCCGTGTCTGCGTGGGTTTACTCCGGGCACTCCGGTTTCCTCCCACATGCCAAAAACATGCAAGTTAGGTTAATTGGCATCAAAACTGGGGATTCTAAAAATTGTCCTTAGGTATGGATGTGAGAGTGAATGGTTGTCTGTCTCTCTGTGTTGGCCCTGTGATGGACTGGCGATCTGTCCAGGGTGTACCCTGCCTCTCGCCCAAAGATGCTGGGATAGGCTCCAGCCCCCCCGCGACCCGAAAGGATTAAGCGGTAGAAAATGGATGGATGGATGGATGGATATATATATATATATAGTATGTGTGTGTGTGTGTGTGTGTGTGAATCATATTGTATCGTGAGGTGCCTTAAGATCTCCAGCCCTAATTCAGACCTCAGCTAGGGAGGAGGACTGACTTATCGGACCTCTTGCACTGTGGCTGTGGTGCAGGTGTAGTGTGGCCGACTACTGATTGGTATTTCAGGGGTTCGATTCCTACTCTTTCTGCAGTCTGCATGTCAAAGTGTCCTTGAGCAAGACACTCAACCCCCAGTTGCTCCTGGTGGGTCAAGCCAACACCTGTGTATGGCGGCTTTGCCGCCATCAGTGTGTGGATGGGCGGATAGCAGGATCTGTAAAGCACTTTGGTCATGTAGAGATGAGAAAAAGCATTATATAAGGGAATGCCATTTACCATTTTAGTTGGTGACCCCTGTGTTATGGGGCCTTTTTGACTGTTTAATGCATTTATGATTTCTTTTTGTTGTCAGGTCCTGACCATCATTTGTGCCTATGCACCAAATGATGGTTCACAGTACCCACCCTTTTTGGAGTGTCTGAGTGGGGTGCTGGAGAGCGCTCCTCTCGACTCCATTGTCCTACTGGGGGACTTCAATGCACACATGGGCAACGACAGTGAAACCTGGAGGGGGGTGATTGGGAGGAATGGCCTGTCGATCTGAACCCGAGTGGTGTTCAGTTATTGAACTTCTGTGCTAACCACAGTTTGTCCATAACGAACACCATGTTCAAGCATAAGGGTGTCCATATGTGCACCTGGCGCCAGGACACCCTAGGTCGCAGGTCGATGATTGATTTTGTTATCGTGTCATCAGACCTGCGACCGTATGTCTTGGACACTCGGGTAAAGAGAGGTGTAGAGCTGTCAACAGATCACCACCTGTTTGTGAGTTGGATCCGATGGAAGGGGAGGATGCCAGTCAGACCTGGTAGACCCAAACGCATAGTGAGGTTGTGCTGGGAATGTCTGGCTGAGGCCCCTGTCCCGGAGGTCTTACACGCCCACCTCTGGAACAACTTCAACCACATTCTGAGGGAGTCTGGAGACATTTACTCTGAATGGTCCATGTTCTCCACCTCCATTGTTGAAGCAGCTGCCCAGAGCTGCGGCTGCAGGGTTGTTGGGGCATCTCATGGTGGCAACCCCAGAACCAAGTGGTGAGGGGGGCCATTAAGCTGAAGAAGACTTTTTCTTTAAAAAAGAAAAAGTCTAACCAGAGATTTCTTACCCCTTGGTTTAATTCAGAAACTCGTGGCTTAAAACAAAAAACTCGTCAATTGGAAAGGAAATGGCGTTCAACTAATTCAGATGAATTCTACTTAGCGTGGAGAAATCATTTCTTAATCTATCAAAAAGTCTCTTAGAAAAGCTAGATCAAGCTATTATTCTGCATTAATAGAAGCAAACAAGAATAACCCCAAGTTTCTCTTCAACACTATAGCCAGGCTTACAAAGACCCAGGACTCGGTCAATCCTCGCATCCCCCCTGAGCTTTCTAGTCAGGACTTTCTGAACTATTTCAAACTTAAAATTTTATCTATTAGAGATGAAATCAGTCAGATTCTTCCTACCATAAACTCTAGTACATTAACTACTGCAACTCCCTCAGTTGATACATGCTTAGATAAGTTTACTCCGATCGACCTCTTAGAGTTGGATAAAATAATTTCCTCATCTAAGCCTTCATCTTGCCTTCTGGACCCTATTCCTTCCAGGTTATTTAAAATTATCTTCCCAATTATTGGTAACCATATTCTTCTTATCAATAATTCTTCTTTAACTCTGGGTTATGTTCCACTGGCTTTTAAAACTGCTGTAATTAAACCCTTACTTAAAAAACCAACGCTCGATCCTGGAGTTTTGGCCAATTATCGACCAATCTCTAATTTGCCTTTCATTTCAAAAATCTTGGAAAGAGTTGTTGCTGTGCAATTATCTGACCATTTGCAGGGAGTTGGTTTGTTTGAGGTGTTTCAATCTGGGTTCAGAGCTCATAACAGCACTGAAACTGCCTTAGTGAAGGTCTCTAATGACCTCCTGACCGCATCTGATAATGGACTTGTCTCTGTTCTTGTTCTTTTAGATCTCAGTGCTGCCTTTGACACTACCGATCATGCCATTCTACTTGATAGATTGGAACACTTTGCTGGACTCAGTGGAACTCCGTTGCAGTGGTTTAGATCTTATTTGTCTGATAGATTTCAGTTTGTCCATGTCAATGATGGATTTTTTTCCAGCTCTAAGCGCAGTCACGGAGTTCCACAGGGATCTGTGTTGGGCCCTACTCTTTTTAGTCTATATATGCTCCTGTTGGGCATTATCATCAGAAAGCACTGTATACATTTTCACTGTTATGCAGATGACACACAACTATACCTGTCAATGAAGCCCGATGATTGTGATCAGTTGGCCAAGTTAGATGCCTGTCTTAAGGACATCAAAGCATGGATGACTTGTAATTTTTTACTATTGAACTCTGATAAGACTGAAGTCATTTTTGTTGGCCCAAAACATCTTAGAAATTCCTTTTCAGATTATGCCCTTAATTTAGACGCTGCCACTCTCACTCTGAACAGTTGTGTGAGGAACCTTGGAGTTATTTTTGATCAGGATTTGTCCTTTAAGTCACATATTAAAACTGTTTCTAGGACTGCCTTCTATCATCTGTGCAATATTACCAAGATCAGGAGCATCTTGTCTCTGAATGATGCTGAGAAACTGATTCACGCCTCTGTCAGCTCTCGATTATATTATTGTAATTCGCTATTATCTGGTTGTCCTAAAGTATCTTTTAAAAAATCTTCAGTTGATTCAAAATGCTGCTGCTAGAGTTTTAACTGGTTCTAGAAAAAGAGATCATATTTCCCCGGTTCTGTCCTCCCTCCATTGGCTTCCTATAGAATTTAGAAAATCCTTCTTCTTACTTTCAAAGCTCTTAACAATCTGGCCCCCAATATATAAAAGATCTGATATTACCTTACCATCCTAATAGAGCATTACGCTTCCAAAATGCTGGCTTACTTGTGGTGCCCAGAATCTCCAAAAGTACAGTGGGAGGCAGAGCCTTCTGCTACCAAGCCCCTTCTCTCTGAAACAAGTTACCACTCTGGGTCCGGGAGTCAGACTCGGCCTCTGTTTTTAAGAACAGGGTAAAATCCTTCCTTTTAATATAGCTTACGTTTAAGGAGGGTTTTTGTGTCTCTTAACCCCACTCTTGTTCTATTGTTATCTGATCCATACTGCTGGTTGTCCTCCAATAATGGACTTGGCATCATATTGTTATGTTCTTTATGTCTGTCCTTTCCATCCTCCCTACCTCCTCATCCCCAGCCAGTCGCAGCAGACGATTGCCCCTCCCTGAGCCTGGTTCTGCTAGAGGTTTCTTCCTTCCAAATGGGAGTTTTTCCTCTCCACTGTCGCTTAGTGCTTGCTCATAGGGGATCGTCTGATTGCTGGGTCTTTCTGTGACTGTGTGTTTTTTTTTGTGTTTTTTTTTTTTTTTTCCCTGCACTGTGGCGCCACGAGACGGCTTTTGCTGTGATGTGGTGCATTACAAATAAAGCTGAAAAAAAAAAGAAGCAGTCCTATCAAGCTTGGTTGGCTTGTGGAACTCCCGAAACAGCTGAGGTGTACCGGCAGGCTAAGCAGAGTGCAGCTCGGGAGGTTGCTGAAGCAAAAACTCGGGTATGGGAGGAGTTCGGTGAGGCCATCGAACAAGACTTTCGATTGGCCTTGAAGAGATTCTGGCAAACTGTCTGGCTCCTCAGGAGGGGGAAGCAGCTCCCTGTCCACACTGTGTATGGTGCAGATGGGGCACTGCTGACTTCAACTGGGGATATCATTGGGCAGTGGAAGGAATACTTTGAGGATCTCCTCAATCCCTCTGACACTCCTTCCACAGAGGAAGCAGGGCTTGTGAACGAAGGGGACGACTCACCTATCACAGGGGCTGAGGTTGCCAAGGTGGTTAAAAATCTCTTTGGTGGCTGGGCCCCAGGAGTGGGTGAGATTTGCCCTGAGTACCTCAAGGCCCTGGATGTTGTAAGGTTGTCATGGTTGTCACTCCTCTGCAACATTGCATGGAGGTTGGGAGCAGTGTCTTTGGCATGGCAAACTGGGGTGGTGGTTCCTCTCTTCAAAAAAGGGGACCGGAGGGTATGCTCCAACTTTAGAGGGATCACATTCCTCAGCCTCTCTGGGAAGGTCTATGCCAAGGTACTGGAGAGGAGAGTCCAGCCGTTGGTCGAACCTCGGATTCAGGAGGAGCACTGTGGTTTTCGTCCTGGCCGTGGCACATCGGACCAGCTCTTTACCCTCTCAAGAAACTTTGAGGGTTAGTGGGAGTTTGCCCAACCAGTTTACATGTGTTTTGTGGACTTGGAGAAGGCATTCGACCGCATCCCTCATGGTTTTTTGTGGGGGGGTGCTTCAGGAGTATAGGGTATTGGGCTTGCTGTTACGAGCTATTCGGTCTCTATACAACCATTGTGAGAGTTTGATTCGTATTGCCAACACTCGGACGGGCTCATTCCCAGTGAGAGTTGGACTCTGCCAGGACTGCCCTTTGTCACCGATCCTGTTCATAATTTTTATGGACAGGATTTCTAGGCACAGCCAGGGAACGGAGAGTGTCATGCTTGGTGACCACAGGATCTCATCTCTGTTGTTTGCAGATGATGTTGTCCTGCTGGCTTCATCCAGCAATGACCCACAGGTCTTACTGGGACGATTTGCCATTGAGTGTGAAGTGGCTGGGATAAGAATCAGCACCTCCAAGTCCAAGTCTATGGTCATCAGCTGGAAAAAAAAGTGTATTGTCCTCTTCGGGTTGGGGACAAGCTCCTGCCCCAAGTGGAGGAGTTTAAGTATCTTGGGGTCTTATTCATGAGTGAGGGGAGAATGGAGCAAGAGATTGACAGATCGGAGCAGCATCTGCAGTGATGTGGACATTGTACCGGTCTGTTGTGGTGAAGAGGGAGCTAAGCTCTAAGGCAAAGCTGTTGATTTACCAGTTAATCTTCATTCCTACCCTCACCTATGGTCATGAGCTTTGGGTAATGTTCGAAAGAACGAGATTTCAGATACAAGCGGCTGAAATGAGCTTTCTTCATAGGATTGCTGGACTCACCCTCAGAGATAGGGTGAGGAGCTCATTCACCTGGGAGAGGCTCAGAGTAGAACCGCTGCTCCTCCACATTGAAAGGAGCCAGTTGAGGTGGTATGGGCATCTGATCAAGATGCCTCCTTGACGCCTCCCACTTGAGGTGTTTCAGGCACGTCCCTCTGGGAGGAGACTCCGGGGCAGACCCAGGACTCGCTGGAGAGACTATGTCTCCCAGCTGGTCTGGGAACGCCTTGGTATCCTCTCTGAAGAGCTGGAGCAGGTGGCTGGGGAGAGGGAAGTCTGGGCTTCTCTGCTTGAACTGCTGCCTCCACGACCCGGACCTCCGGAAAAGTGGTAGAAGATGGATGGATGGATGGATGGTCATTTACATAATAATAATAATAATAATAACATACATTTAGATAGCCTGTATGAGTGAAGGGGGTCATGCTCCGAGTAGACAAACCTGCAGTGAGCGCTTCGATGAACATAGCAGAGACAGTCCTGCTATGTCTGGAAACAGGGACTAGTGGATGCACTGTCTCTGTGTTGAAGGATAGCTTTAATGAAGAGCTAGCAACATGTGGAACAAGCAAGAACAAGCTAGCAGTACAGGGTACAGGCTGTGTAGCAGGCTAAAGGCAGAGTGCCAAAGACCAGGTCTCCTGCCGTTAGTCCCCTGATATTGTCATGGCATTATGACATCATCCGTGCCTGCGTCCCCCCATACATGACGAATATGGTGGTATACCAGTATGCCACATTTACCTCCCCTTGGAAAAACTAGAACCTTGCTGGAGATGGTTAACCTTAGCTGGATACCTCTATTGTGGCAAATGGCTAACACAGCACAAATATAACCAGTGTGAAGAATGTGCGGAAGGATGAGACTGAGTTTATTCCTCAGGTTCAGCTTTATTGACAATCACATACTCCAACAATTTCAAAGCAGGAAAAGAGGAAGAATAATCTCACATCTCTCTTTTATACCCCGGACATCGAAACTGCAGTCACATGGTGTTTAATCAAACATACAGTCACATGGTACTTAATCCCAGTCACAATGTAACCCCTCTGATCTTCACACCATTGTCCTTTAGTCTCCGGTGGTCCGGAAATCTCTCCGGGTCATCTCCCTGAAACAAAGGCCAAATCTCACACTCTCCCGTTGTCTCTCGGAAGCTCAGTCCCTTTGTTCCCTGAGACGTGCAGCACACAATAAACACACAGCAATATATTTGTGAAGCATATGTAACCAACATATGTGCCCACACCAGAACCATTTTATGTAATGTAGCACAGCGCTAGCTAACAGACATGCATGGCCTGGCTATTGGCAGGTGATATAACTGTGTGTTGTACACATGTATACGGCAGTATACTGTTACCAATACTGTGGCTAACAGAAGCATGACGGTAAACGTGTTACTGTATGATGTTACGCACACTAGGTTGCCAATGATACGGTATGCATATTTGCTTAATGTTAAGGCACAATATGGTAGTATTAGCTTCTAAACCCAAACAATTGATTACTTAAGGTTCCATACTCTTATGACCCGAGCGCCGATCTCGTCCGCGCTCGGGCCATGGATCATCTCTGCCGCCTTTGACAGCGGCGGATTACATTCTGGCTCCCCGGGCTCTTATTGTGACAGCGCTCGGTGGGGCTTCCTGCTGTCAAAGCCGATCAGCTGTTCTGCATCACTGCTCGTTAGCGGCCGGCTTTATTAGCGGGCACTGACAGCAGGTTGATGCAGCAGTATCGTCGTCAAACACCGTCAAACATTCCTGGTCTACGTTCATGTCAAGGTTCATATATGTATTCTTGTTCATGTTCTCATTAAGATCGTAGGTGGCTGGGTGTAGCCCTACGATCCCATGCCTCTTGTAGTGAGTGTTTTTGCTACAGCGGCTCATAGTTTGTGTTATTGTCTTGTGTCTTGTATATTAAACATCAATGCAAAACTCACTCGACTTTTGGCATCTTATGGTGGCCCGTGAGGGTCACCGCGTGACACATACACTGTAACTATTACTTTTAAACCATTATGTCAACCCAGGCAACCAGGTAGACTACCAGTAGAACCCTGCATGGTTGAGTGGATTATTCTGCCACTGTTATCAACCATGCCCTGTTTAAACATTTCAAAAACAGAGTCATTTTCTTACTGTCCAACCTCAGGGGCCTCAGGCGAGACTGCGGTGGGCGTGGCCCTGGAGGTGCCAACCATAGCGGACCTGGGTGCTATTTCGTTGGAATCATGGCTCGCTCGTCAGCAAAGTCTTACCCCGGATCCCACACTAATTGGGTCGGCTTCCACATCACGTCTTGATCCGGGACAGCTGCTGATCTTACCCTTCACAGACGGCTGGCAGGCCATCTTGACCCATCGGCCATGTAAAAGGTGGCTGGCCCCATCTGCATGGTGATCTGCACTGGCGGTGATAGGAGCATCTGTAGGTCATCTGAGCATTCAGATCAGCGGACCCAAACCCACTTGAGCACTGTGAGCACTGACCTGGTGAGCTTCATGTGGTGCTGCTGCTGCTCTCTCATCCCTGATGCTGGTTGCTGTTGTAGCAGCATGACATCCTCGCCAGCAGCAGGACACACTCCAGGTTGGCATTGTTCTGCGGGGTCCTGCTTGGCCACGAACTCTCTCTCCTGCAGCTGTACGGCAGCTCCATGAGGCTTATGCCAGGCGAGGATCTGAGACAAGCCCAGATTACACCCTCTCTCCTCTGATGCTGGCTGTGATTGCGGCAGTATATAGTTCTCACGGGCAACAGCACACATGCCGAGTTATTGTCATTCACTGGGGTCCTGCTTGGCCACAGAATCTCTCTCCTGCAGTGGTATGGCAGCTTCCTGAGGATTATGCCAGGCGAGGATCAGAGATGAGTCCGGATTATGCTCTCTCTACTGCAATGAGGCGGCAGCTCAAGAACGTTTGTGCTTCATGAGGCTCTTCTGTCATTCTTCTGTCCCGCTGCCGGAGAAAAGCGCTGTTACTGGGGTATCATCTGGTGGGTTGTGCAGTGGTGGACATGGAGGCCAATCGGTTTTGTTGCTGATGGGGCAGGTCCTACCCTCCTCCAGGTCCTGCATGACTGTTGACCAGATCTCCTGCAATAAGGCAGCAGCTTGAGAACGCTCGTGCTGTGTGAGGGCCAGCTCCGGGTCCCATGTGGGTGTGGTCTGGAGCTCCTGTGGCGGCTCTGGGTCCTGCGTGGATGCGGTCTGGGGCTCCTATGGCTGCTCTGGTTCCTGCACGGATGCGATCTGGGGCTCCTGCAGCTGCTCCGGTTCTACTGGGTTCTGCTAAGCCTGCGTCCACGTCTGAGTGCAGTGGACTGAAGCTGTCATCGGCCAAACTGAGCTTACCGCCATGTCAGCGCGCTGTGGTGCCCTGCTGTCACGTGGTGTCTACCTCGGGGCCCTCCTGAGAAGACGTGGGGTCAACAGGCTCAGCAGCCGGAGAACTGTCTGTACCAGTGGAGCTGACTGTGGGGAGTGTGGGCCAGGGCCCATTAGTTGCAATGCTAACTGGGCAGCCTTTTCTAGCTCTAGTTGGGACGCTATCTCCAGTGCTTCGGTCAGCGTCCAGCCACTCGGCGCAATCATCAGCTTCTCCCACAGCTTTGTATTTGTAGTATGCTCTGCCTACTTATCACGTACCCTCTCTTCCTCTTCATTGCTGAAGGTGTACATGCTAGCCAGGATGCAGCGCTCGGTGGCATACTGGTGGACCGTCTTGTCCTTACGCTGGTAGCGCTGTCTAAACCTGACTCTTCTAGCCACCAAACCCTCGGGGTTCACAAAACTTGCAGCTAGCAACATGATACATTCACTGTAGGTATCTGCTGGTCCCAATTTTTATTTATTTATTTGATTTATTGAATTAGGACAGTGCACATTAGATTTAGATTTTTAGATTTAGAATCCTTTATTAGTCCCACAATGGGGAAATTACAGGGCATCCACCCGAGTGGATGAGGCGGCCACTGTTGCGGCGCCCAGCCCTTTCACCATTCACACGCACATTCACACCTGGGGCCACTTAGGCAGCGCGGTGGTGGAGTGGTTAGCACTGCGGCAGCACAGCAACTCATCCTTAGCCAGGGGATCCTGGGTTCGATCCCAGCCCCCGACCAACAGTGATCTGTGTGGAGTTTGCATGTTCTCCCCGTGTCTGCGTGGGTTTACTCCTGGATTTCTCCGGTTTCCTCCCACATGCCAAAAACATGCAAGTTAGGTTAATTGGAGACTCGAAAGTGGCCCCAGGTGTGAATGTGTGTGTGAATGGTGAAAGGGTTGGGCGCCGCACCAGCGGCTGCCTCATCCACTCATGTGGATGCCCTGTAATTTCCCCATTGTGGGACTAATAAAGGATTCAAAAAAATCTTCAGGAAAATGTCTTATTTTCCTCCAGAAGATTAGGTTTATCCTCGTCACCAAAATGTTATGTCTGGAAACAGGGACTAGCGGACATGTTTTCTGTGTGTTGAAGGGTAGCTTTAATAAAGAGCTAGCAACACATGGAACAAGCAAGAACAAGCTAGCAGTACAAGGGTACAGGCTGTGTAGCAGACTAGAGGCGAAGCACCAAAAACCAGGACTCCAGCCGTTAGTCCTCCAATATAGTCACGGCGTGGTGACGTCATCTGTCCCCATGTCCGTGACGCGAATGGTGGTATACCAATATGCCACAAGTCCAATAAAAGCAACAGTAAGTGGTGAAGACAGGGAGAGATCCAGAAGACCATGGACAAGTCATGGTGGAATACAGCCATGTGTATACAGTCCACAAACTTCTAGGTAGTGATAACTAGGTGTAATATTCAGTGAAAATAGAACTGATGAGCACAGAAAAATAAATCTTATTACAAACTGAGAAGCTCCAACATACAGTATCTTCTCAGCATCAGAGCAGTCAAAAACAGTAAAATTAAAGTGTGATCCTGAGAACAAGATGCATCTTTAGCTTCCTTTTTAACTATCACTACAGTCACTAGTTTAAAACATTAGAAGTTTTCTCCGAGGTAAACAGTAGCCCTATATGATAATACTGTAGCTAGCAGTTTAAACAAGGAGCTTGGTCCAAATCATTGTAAAGCCATGAAAATGCACTTTTTTTTTTTTTTTTTTTTTGTTACTTATTTGTACCCGTAGGTAGATTTGGTTTGCAGTCTGGTGACAAGCCACCGGCTGCTGGTCGCTGCGTGCGCGAGCGCCCTAAACCTGCATGTTTTTGGTGTGCGGGAGGAAACCGGAGAAATCCCGGAGTAAACCCACGCAACACGGGGAGAACATGCAAACTCCACACAGCTCACTGTTGGTTGGGGGCTGGGATCGAACCCACGATCTCATGATCCCCGCGATCCCCCGGCCGAGGGTAAAACTGTGCTGCCACAGTGCTAAACCACTGCGCCACCGTGCAGTGATGCTGAGCAAAGCAGGGCACATTCATTCTTGGAGTATTTTTTCTCCTGTCCTTGGAAACACTCCAAATTATTTTTTCTAATGTACACTCTTAACAAATCTTGTTAGATCGACCATAATCATATATTGTAACTAGAAAAGCACTCGGAGAGCGCAGACCTCCGCCAAGCGCCACAGTTCCCCCCATACAGTGTTTGTGTGTACGTTTTCAGATTCCTTGAGCATGAAAACATATGACTAGCAATTGGATTCACAATGATTATTTGTTTATTTGACAGGGACAGTGCAATAAACATAGGCAATTAATCAATGACAATCAATCAGCTGGAAACGTGCATGGAAATATCTGACTGGGGCATGCTTAAAGGAGCCACGCATGATCTGGATGAGTACACGGACACTGTGAACTCATATATCGACTTTTGTGAAGAGAACATTCTTCCATCACGCACCAGGGTGAGTTACTCTAATGACAAACCCTGGTTCACAGCTAAGCTCAGACAGATCAGGAAGGAGAAGGAAGCAGCGCTGAAAAGTGGAGACAGGGACTGCTACAGGGAGGTTAAATACCGGTTTAACAGAGAGCTGAAGAGAGCTAAATCTGTGTACTCAGAGAGACTCCAGCAGCAGTTCACTGCTAATGATTCGGCTTCCGTGTGGAGAGGACTGAGGCAGATCACCAACTATCGGCCTCAGGCTCCTAAAGGTCAGGATGACAAAGCCCTTTGTCAGAGACTGTCCCAACACTATGCCCGTTTTGACACCTCGTCATCTGTGTCCAACTCCCCCCCTCCCTCCAGCTCCACAGCCTCCACATTCCCTACTTCATTTAAGGCACCCCCCCCACCTCCCCCCCTCCCCTTATCATCAGTGAGCAGGATGTGCTCAAACAGTTCTCCAGACTGAACCCGCGCAAGGCCCCCGGCCCAGACGGCGTGTCTCCCTCCACCCTGAGACTCTGTGCGAAACAGCTGGCTCCTGTATTCACAGACATTTTTAACACCTCCCTTAAGTTATGCCACGTGCCATCCTGCCTCAAATCCTCCACCATCATCCCTGTCCCCAAGAAGCCACGGATCACTGGACTTAATGACTACAGACCTGTAGCGCTCACCTCTGTAGTCATGAAGTCCTTTGAGCGCCTGGTCCTGTCCCACCTCAAGTCCATCACCACCCCTCTCCTGGACCCGCTGCAGTTTGCCTACCGAGCCAACAGGTCTGTAGACGATGCAGTCAACCTGGCCCTCCACTCCATCCTGCAGCACCTGGACTCCCCGGGAACCTACGCCAGGATCCTGTTTGTGGACTTCAGCTCTGCATTCAACACCATCCGCCCCGCTCTGCTCCGGGACAAGCTGTCCCTGCTCAACGTGCCTGACTCCCTCTGCAGGTGGATCATCGACTTCCTGACGGACCGGAGGCAGCATGTGCGGCTGGGAAAGACTGTCTCAGACTATACTAGCATCAGCACCGGATCACCCCAGGGCTGTGTACTTTCCCCCCTACTCTTCTCCCTTTACACCAACTCCTGCACCTCCAGCCACCAGTCTGTCAAGTTGATCAAGTTTGCGGACGACACCACCCTCATCGGGCTCATCTCCAACGGCGACGAGTCCGCCTACAGGAGAGAGGTGGCCCAGCTGGCGTCCTGGTGCAGCAATAACAACCTGCAGCTGAACGCTCTGAAGACAGTGGAGATGATTGTAGACTTCAGGAAAGTCACTACTCCTCTGCCCCCCCTCACCCTCTCAGGCTCTCCCATCACCACTGCTGATTCCTTCCGCTTCCTAGGCACTACCATCACCAGGGACCTCAAATGGGAGCTGACCATCAGCTCACTCATCAAAAAAGCCCAGCAGAGGATGTTCTTCCTGCGGCAGCTGAGGAAGCTCAAGCTACCCACCAAGATGTTAGTGCAGTTCTACACAGCCATCATCGAGTCCATCCTCACCACCTCCATAACCGTGTGGTACGCAGGAGCCACTGCCAGGGACAGACTAAGGCTGCAGCGCATCGTGCGCACTGCTGAGAAGGTGATCGGCTGCAAGCTCCCATCTCTTCAGGATCTGTACATCTCCAGGACCCGGAGGCGTGCTGGCCGGATCATAGCCGATCCCTCACACCCTGGTCATGTACTGTTTGCCCCCCTCCCCTCTGGTAGAAGACTTCGGTCCATCCAGACTAAAACCTCCCGTCACATGAACAGCTTCTTCCCCTCTGCCATTAGACTGCTGAACACTAAGTGACTCTCGTGCACCATGTACAGCAGCTCAACCAGACTCATGTCAATCATCACTGTTTTCTTCCTGCATTACCGACTGCACTATATAGTTCTCCACAGTGTCTGCTGCTGGCTAATATATATTTTAACTGTTGACCAGTATCACTTAATCTTATCCTACACTTTATTACATGTATAGTTTATTTCTCTTATCTTATCATGTTTAATGTTGCAGCATTGTACCGAGACAAATTCCTAGTTTGTGTACTACATGAACAATGGCAATAAACCTGATTCTGATTCTGATTCTGATTCTGATTCAATGTGATAGTGATAGGATTAGTGGTTCAGTAGTAAAAGCATTGCCTCCTTGGCGGAGGTAATAAACTGAAGTGTTGCTGTTGTGTCCATCTCCTCCACTGACGGATGCAGATTGTGTAGACAGGTTGGCGTGGGTTTTATATTATATTATATTGGGGTTGCGCTCTGCGGCAAACGAGAATTTAGAAGCTTCCCCGGCAGAGAGCTCGTTTTTGCGCAGCGCCTATGGCTGGCCGGTGAATTTGTGCCAAATGCGCAGCGCCTATGGCTGGCCGGGGAATGTCTGCCAAAGAATCCGGCGGCGGATAGCTGGCCGCGTCAGGTTTTGCAGCTGCGCGCAAACACAGGCACGCTGGAGGGCCCAGGCCACCAGTGTTTTCCACTTGCTTTTGTGCCTAAAACGTTGAAGAACGCGGAGTTTGTGTTGCAGACACGCCGACCAGCGCCCTCCATTGCGCCTGCGCACATGTTGAAAATGGCCGTATGTCACAGTGTTAAAAAAAATGCTTTAAAAAATTCCTGTACCCAGAGGGAGATCCGGATCATCCCCAAAATGTAATCAGTTCTTCCTTGTACCATTTCCAACAACGCCTGAAAGTTTCATGGAAATCCGTCCAAGACTTTTTGAGTTATCTTGCTAACCAACAGACAAACAGACAGACAGACAAACAAACAAACCCCGGCAAAAACATAACCTCCTCCTGGCCTTTTTCGGCCTGGCGGAGGTAATTACAAACTGGATGAGGAGTAGCCAGATGATTTACAACCAGATATATTGTACGCCACGGCGTTCAGTGCATGTAGTCCATTTAAGCCAGGGGTGTCCAATCATGTGCCATGGAGAGCCAAGACCCTGCAGGTTTTCTCTTCTACCCAGTTGCTTCAGTAGGTGTTTTCACTGATCAGCAATCAGTGGGAGGAAGTTCAGTGAAATCTGGTGCTGAACACACTGGTTGGAGGTAAAGCCTGCAGGGTCTTGGCCCTCCATGGCACATGATTGGACACCCCTGATTTAAGCAGTTGCTTTTAGTCTATCAGGAAGAACTGGTCGGTGTAGCAGTGTATAAGTGACCTTAATTTTGACTCTTTGAGTATAATTATGTTGAGTTTGCCCAATTAACCTTTCAGTTATGTCTTTTGATTTTTGGATATATCCTTTATGCACTGCAATGATGTTAATAAAGACTGTCAACATTGGGAAAAGTCTGTCTTCTGCAAATTCTTCAGCCACCCTGGCCAGGCTAGATTTACAGTTATGAAGTTTTACCTTCAAATTTGTCACTGTAGATGCTCTTGTGAGGGCCATTTAACAGTTTTTAGTGTTTCCATTAATTGTGGTTAGAAAGGATCTTTTGCCACAGATCAACCAATCCTAAAAACAGTAATTTGGAGAATATCAATTTTAGATTAAAGCTCATTCAATCAATAGCTTTACAGATGTAAAAAAAAAATTCTCATTTACATTTCTACTCACTTTTGTCCATGTCTCAAATGCAGTGTAGGGAGTAATGTGTTACATGTGTTACTGTAACGCCACTACTTTTGCAGGAATGTGCTGTGTAATGAAATTACTGTTTAAAAATTCAATAATGCATTACAGTTACTGAAATTTGATCAGTTGCGTTACTTGTTACTTGTTTTTGTCATATGCGTGCATAAAACGCAACGCATGTGGGAAAGAAAGCGAAAACCCAATGCCGAAATAGTGCTGTGTGTGAATTTATTGGCTTGTAGGGGACCCACTCAGTAGTTTTCCCTCAAACTGAATGGCATGGCAGATCAAAGGTGCTGGGGGACAAGGGGAATTGTCATGGGGGATTGATATGTTAAGACAGCACCTCAGGTAGCGGAGGAGTGTTGTGATATAAAAGAGAGTGCCTGCAACCTGAGTGTTTTAAGGCTTTTGATTCTGGTGGATGTGAGAGGGAGAAGAATAAAGTTTCCTCTGCTCTGAACGCTCGGCCTGGTTATTCCTCTCTCCACACTGGTGACCCTTGACGCACAATGGAACATGAGGCGAACACCCTGGAGATTACCCGGACGGGAAGTGCCAGCACCCCGTGCGCCATTTTGGTCAAACTCCCAGACTTTTGGCTACACAACCCGAAGTCTTGGTTCCTCCACACCGAGGCCCAGTTCGCACTCCGGGGAATAACGACAGACGACACCAGATACTACTACGTGGTTGTAGCACTGGACGCATGCATAACCCAGCAGGTGGCGAGCCTGCTCCAACAGCCCCCAGCCAGCGACAAATACGGTGCTCTCAAAACCACGCTGACCCAGCACTACACGATGTCGGACTGTGAGAGAGCAGAGAGGCTCCTGACGCACTCCGACTTGGGAGACGGGTCAGTGGTCGAATTGATGGAGAAGATGTGGGCGTTGATGGGCACAGATGATGGGCATTTCCTCTTTGCCCACCTTTTCCTCCGGAAACTCCCAACAGCAGCAAGGACGGTGCTTGCCAATTCGCCACTGCTGGCCGCGCACAACTACCGGGCTCTAGCCCAAGAGCCAGATCAGATCATCCTCCCCACCAGAGCCCTCACAGTGAACACAGCAGCGTCAGAACCCAGCAAGACGGCCAGTGGAGGCGCGGAGCCACCAACGGTGGCTGCAGCGGAGGCCAAGAAGCACCGGAGAGAGGCTCTGTTTCTACCACCGCTGTTTTGGAGAGGACGTATGCCGACGCGTGCCACCGTGCCAATTCAATCGCTCGGGAAACGCCAGCGCCGGCAGTCAGTAGCAGCTGCGACCGCCGGTGAAGCAAGCAAGCTGCTCTATGTGACAGACTCACACTTGGGGAGACGGTTCCTCATGAACTCCGGCTTCCAAAAGAGCCTCAGCCTACTGTCCTATGCCGACCGGCTGGCGGGAACTAGCGGCCCCGAACTGACGGCCACAAACGGCTCAGACATTAAGACTTTTGATGAGAGGACACTGACTGTATCCTTGCACGGCCGTACATACCAATGGACATTCGTCATAGCAGCATGCAGCTTCCCCATTTGGGGCGCTGATTTTTTGTACGCACACAGACTACTAGTCGATGTTTCTAACAGACGCCTGAATAACGCAATGTCTTTTGATTCTCTCCCCTGCACAGCTCGAGGAGCCGGGCCCACAACAATAGCCAACGTCACAGCGCCAGGGGGTAAGTTCCACACACTACTCACCCAGTTCCCAGCACTCACGGTCCCGAACTAAACACGGGGTGGAGCACTTCATTACCATCACGGGGCCGCCCGTTTTCACACAACCTCGGCGTCTGGACACAACTAAACTGGCCATAGTACGCGAGGAGTTTGCCAACTTGGAAAAGCTGGGCATCATCAGACGCTCAAACAGCCCATGGGCATCCCCGCTACATATGGTTCCTAAGGCTGAGGGATCATGGCGACCATGCGGAGATTTCCGCAGATTAAATAATGCCACAGCGCACGACCGCTACCTGATCCCCCATATTCAGGATTTTTCCATTCACCTCACCGGGGCACGCATTTTTTCCAAGATAGACCTGGTCTGCAGTTACCACCAGGTCCCGGTGCGCACTGAGGACATACCTTAAACGGCAGTAATAACCCTGTTTGGTCTTTTTGAGTTTTTATGCATGCCTTTCGGGTTAAAAGGCGCAGTGCAGACATTCCAACGCATGATGGATGCGGTGTTGCGCAATCTGCCATTTGTGTTTTTCTACCTGGACGACATCCTGGTGGCCAGTGCGTCCGAGGACAAACAAGTAGCCCACCTCAGGACACTTTTCCAGAGGTTGGAGGAGCGCGGATTAATAATCAATACAGCGAAGTGCCAGTTCGGGTTGGTGGGAATCGATTTTTTGGGCCACCGCATCTCACCGGAGGGCACGATACCCTTACCGGACAAAATGCGTGCAGTGGTGAATTTTCCCCGGCCTCAGACGATCAGGGCGCTGCAGGAGTTTTGGGGGATGGTAAACGTTTATAACCATTTCCTCCCCCGCACAGCTCAGCTCATGCAGCCGTTGTATGACGCGCTTAAGAAACGGATACCGGCGGACAGAGTCGACTGGACTCCTGAGTGAGAGCAGGCATTTTCCAAGGTTAAAACAGCCCTGGCGAACGGTACACTGCTGCGCACCTGGACCCGGCGGCTCAGATAGCGCTCACTACCGATGCCTCGGACGTGGCCATAGGGACCGTCATGGAGCAGCACGTTGCCAGTTCTTGGCAGCCACTTGCCTTTTTTAGCAGGTCTTTGTGCGACAGTGGGCGTAAATACAGCGCGTTTGACAGAGAATTGCTGGCTCTCCACCTGGCCATACGTCACTTCCAGTTCTGGCTGGAAGGGTGCACCGTCACTGCGTTCGTGGGCCACAAGCTGCTAACATACGCGATGGCCAAGGTTTCAGAACCATGGTCGGGCCGGCAGCAGAGACAGCTGGCTGCGATCTCGGAGTTTACGACCGACATTCAGCATGTGATTGGATCGTCACTTCCTTGTGGTAACGTATCGTCACTTCCTGTTTTGCTGTCTGCCTGTGTGGTTTGCTCTCTAGCTATGGCTACTAGTTCGCCTTCCTCTCCTCCTCTGGTGTGCTCTCTCTGTCAGATGTTTAGCTACACCTCTGCCTCTTTTAGCGATAACGGTAAATGTAATAAATGTTGTCTTTTTGAGGCGCTCGAGGCGAGGTTGTCTGATTTGGAATCCCGGCTCCGCTGCATTGAAACACCGTCTGCGCCAGTTAATCTTGACGGACGCCCATTAGCTGCAGCGGAGCTAGCTAGCTTAGGCCCCCCTGTCAGCGGTCCCTCGGCTCTCCTCAGCAGCGAGGAGACTGGGTGGGTGACGGTGAGAAGGAAGCCTAGTCGCAAAGCCCCGGTACACCACCAACCTGTTCACGTTTCTAATCGTTTTTCCCCGCTCAGCGACACACCCGCTGAGGAAAAAACTCTGATCATTGGCGACTCTGTAGTCAGAAACGTGAACCTAGAGACTCCAGCGGCCATAGTCCAATGCATTCCTGGGGCCAGAGCAGGCGACATCGAGTCAAATTTGAAAATGCTGGCTAAAAGTAACTGTAAATATTCCACAATTGTTATTCACGCCGGCATTAATGACATCCGTCTCCGGCAGTCGGAAGTCACAAAACTTAATATAGAATCGGTGTGTGACTTTGCAAAAACGATGTCTGCCACTGTAGTATTCTCTGGGCCCCTCCCCAATCTGACCAGTGATGACATGTTTAGCCGCTCGTCATCCTTGAACCGCTGGCTGTCTGTGTGGTGTCCTAAAAATGACGTGGGCTACATTGACAATTGGAGCTCTTTTTGGGGAAAACCTGGTCTTATGAGACGAGACAGCATTCATCCCACTTTGGATGGTGCTTCTCATTTATCTAACAATCTGGCATCTTTTTTATCCAAATTTCCAAAACCATGACTACTCAGAGTTGGGACCAGGAAGCAGAGTCGCAGTCTTACATGCCTCTCTGCAGCTCCTCTTCATCCGCCACCCCTCAGCTTAGCCCCTGTCTTCCCCATCAGAGAATCGTTGTCTGCTCCCTCCAAAGTGAATAAAAATATAATGTATAAGCATCCCAAAGTGATAAAGCAAAATATTGGTAAAACTCAAATTAAACATAAAGCCTCTAAATTGAATGATTTGGCCTCTGTTCCTCCTCATAATTTAAAAATTAAATGTGGTTTATTAAATATTAGGTCTCTAACTCCCAAGTCTCTGTTAGTCCATGATTTGTTAATTGATCACCAGAATGATTTAATTTCCCTTACAGAGACTTGGTTAGGACAAGAGGATTATGTTGGTTTAAATGAATCAACTCCCTCTGGTTATTTAAACTGTCAAAATCCCAGAAGTTCTGGTCGTGGAGGAGGAGTAGCAACAATTTACCATTCCAAATTACTAGTTAATGTAAAGCAAAAAACATGTTATAATTCCTTTGAGGGCCTGGTCCTCAGTATTGGGCACTTTAGCAATTTTAGGTTAAACCCAATTTTATTTGCCATAGTTTATCGTCCCCCATCAACCTACTCAGAATTTTTATCCGAATTTGCTGATTTCTTAGCTGATTTAGTGCTGAAATCTGATAGAATAATTATAGTAGGGGACTTTAATATACATGTGGATGTAGATAGTGACTGCCTTAATGTGGCATTCAATTCAATATTAGACTCGATTGGGTTTTCTCAGAAAGTAGGAAATTCTACTCATTACCTCCACCATACATTGGACCTTGTTTTGACATATGGCATAGAAATAGAAAATCTTGTAGTGTCTCCTCATAACCCTGTACTGTCAGACCATTGTCTGTTAACCTTTGATTTTACTATTTCTGACTATTTGGCTCCTAAAGAAAAATATTATTACAGTAGATGCCTCTCAGATTATGCTGTTTCCAAATTTATGCAGATTGTTTCCTCTATGCCATGTGTCAACACAACGGAAATAAGCTATAGACAGCTTGCTCCTTCTGTAATTGATAACATGGTGGATAGTGTTTCAGCTTCTCTGCATCAGACTCTAGACTTGGTGGCCCCCTTAAAAAAGAAAAAGTCTAATCAGAGATTTCTAACTCCTTGGTTCAACACAGAAACTCGTACCTTAAAACAGAAGACTCGTCAATTAGAAAGAAAATGGCGCTCTACTAATTTAGATGAAATCTATTTAGCTTGGAGAAATCATCTTTTAATTTATAAAAAATCTCTTAGAAAAGCTAGAACGAGTTATTACTCTGCATTAATAGAAGAGAACAAGAATAATCCCAGGTTTCTTTTCAGTACTGTAGCCAGGTTGACAAAGAGTCAGGACTCTGTCAATCCTAGCATTCCCTTAGAGCTTACTAGTCAGGACTTTATGAACTTTTTCAATCATAAAATTTCATCCATCAGAGATAAAATCAATCAGATTCTTCCCACAGTTAACTTAAATACTGTAACTACTACAACTCCTTCTATTGATGTCTGTCTTGATGAGTTTACTCCACTCGACCTTTGTGAGTTAGACAAAATAGTTTCCTCATCCAAACCTTCAACTTGCCTTTTAGACCCTATTCCTACCAGGTTATTTAAAGAAGTCTTCCCACTTATTGGTAGCTTTATTCTTCAAATAATCAATTCTTCATTAACTTTAGGCCATGTACCGCAGGCTTTTAAAACGGCTGTAATTAAACCCTTACTCAAAAAGCCAACGCTAGATCCAGGAGCTTTAGCTAACTATAGACCAATCTCTAATCTCCCTTTCATTTCAAAAATCTTAGAAAGAGTTGTTGCTACGCAATTATTTGACCACCTGCAGGGAAATGGTTTACTTGAAGAGTTTCAATCTGGGTTTAGAATCCATCATAGTACTGAAACAGCCTTAGCAAAGGTCACTAACGACCTCCTCATTGCATCTGATAATGGACTAGTTTCTGTACTTGTCCTTTTAGACCTTAGTGCAGCTTTTGATACTATCGATCATAATATTCTACTTGATAGATTAGAACACTATGTTGGACTTAATGGAACTTCGTTGCAATGGTTTAGATCTTATTTATCTGATAGGTTCCAGTTTGTTCATGTAAATAATGAGTTTTCTTTCAACTCAAAGCTTAGTCATGGAGTTCCACAGGGATCTGTGCTAGGCCCTACTCTTTTTAGTTTATATATGCTTCTGTTAGGCAACATTATTAGAAAGCACTGTATACATTTTCATTGTTATGCAGATGACACACAATTATACCTGTCAATGAAGCCAGATGATAGTAATCAATTAGCCAAGTTAGAAGCCTGTCTTAAGGAAATCAAAGCTTGGATGACTTGTAATTTCCTGCTATTAAATTCAGATAAGACTGAAGTCATTCTTGTTGGTCCAAAAAACCTTAGAAATTCCTTTCCAAATCACACTTTCAGTTTGGATGCGGTTACTCTTTCTCTGAATAGCTCTGTGAGGAACCTTGGAGTTATTTTTGATCAGGATTTGTCCTTCAATTCACATATTAAATTTGTTTCTAAGACTGCCTTCTATCATTTGCGTAATATTGCCAAGATTAGGAGCATCTTGTCTCAGAGTGATGCTGAGAAACTGATCCACGCTTTTGTTAGCTCGAGATTAGATTATTGTAATTCTTTATTATCAGGCTGTCCTAAAACATCTTTAAAAAGTCTTCAGCTGATCCAAAATGCTGCAGCAAGAGTTTTAACAGGTACTAGAAAGAGAGATCATATCTCTCCGGTTCTGGCCTCCCTTCATTGGCTTCCCATAGAGTTTAGAATTAAGTTTAAAATCCTTCTTCTTACTTACAAAGCTCTAAACAATCAGGCTCCTTTTTATTTAAAAGATCTGATACTACCGTATTATCCTAACAGAGCACTACGCTCCCAAAATGCAGGATTACTTGTAATACCTAGAATCTCCAAAAGTACAATGGGAGGCAGAGCCTTCAGTTATCAAGCTCCTCTCCTGTGGAATCAGCTGCCAATCTGGATTCGGGAGTCAGACTCGATCTCTGTTTTTAAGAATAGGGCTAAAACCTACCTTTTTGATATAGCCTACAATTAGGGAGGGATCATGTGTTTCTGAACCCTCCCTTAGTTATGCTGCTAATAGGTTTAGTCAGCCGGGGGACCTCCAGTAATGCACTGGGCCTCACTCCTTTCCTCACTCTCTATGAAATATTTTTTTTTTTGCTGGTCATTAACATTTGTTTGTTCTCTCCCATAGATTGAGTCCCCATCGTGCTGTTTGCTCTCTACATGTCTGTTCTTTTCTTCTTCTCTGTCCCCTCACCCCCCAGCCAGTCGCAGCAGATGACTGCCCCTCCCTGAGCCTGGTTCTGCTGGAGGTTTCTTCCTGTTAAAAGGGAGTTTTTCCTCTCCACCGTCACCAAGTGCTTGCTCACAGGGGATCGCCTGATTGCTGGGGTCTTTCTGCAACTGTGGGGGTCCTCCCTACAGTTGATAGTGCTATGAGATGACTGTTGTTGTGAAATGGCGCTATATAAATAAAGTTGAATTGAATTGAATTGAATCTGTTTGTTCTCTCCCATAGATTGAGTCCCCATCGTGCTGTTTGCTCTCTACATGTCTGTTCTTTTCTTCTTCTCTATCCCCTCACCCCCCAGCCAGTCGCAGCAGATGACTGCCCCTCCCTGAGCCTGGTTCTGCTGGAGGTTTCTTCCTGTTAAAAGGGAGTTTTTCCTCTCCACCGTCGCCAAGTGTTTGCTCACAGGGGATTGCCTGATTGCTGGGGTCTTTCTGCAACTGTGGGGGTTCCCCCCTACAGTTGATAGTGCTATGAGATGACTGTTGTTGTGAAATGGCGCTATATAAATAAAGTTGAATTGAATTGAATTGAATTGAATTGAATGTGGCCGGTAAACTCAATGTGGTGGCGGACTGCCTCTCGCACGCATTAGTGGCCCCAGTCTACATGGGGATAGATTACACGGCCATGGCCGCTGAGCAGACCGGCGATGCAGACGTTTGCGCACTCCAGTCTGGACCAACAGGGTTAAGGCTGGAGAGCAGAGTACTGCAGGACAGGGCCCCCCCCCCCAATCTGTGATGTCTCCATGGGCCGCCCGCGCCCAGTGGTCCCACGTGCTTGGCGCCGCCGCATTTTTGAATTGGTTCACTCCCTGGCGCACCCAGGAGTGCACGCGTCAGTCAAAATGGTGGGAGCAAAGTTCGTCTGGCCGAGCCTGCGCAAACAGGTGAAACAGTGGGCGGCAGCCTGCATAGCGTGCCAACAAGCCAAAGTTCACAGGCACACAAAGGCCCCCTTGGAGCCATTCCATATCCCAGCTAAGCAGTTTGACCACGTTCACGTGGACCTCGTGGGCCCCTCCTGCCATCGCAGGGATTCACGCACCTCCTGACAGTGGTGGACTGCACCACGCACTGGCCCAAAGCAGTCCCACTAGCTTCCACCGAGTCCGCAGATATAGCACGCGCTTTTTTGACAACATGGGTGGCACGTTTCGGCGCCCCTTCGGACATCACGACCGATCGGGGCCCGCAGTTTATTTCCGACCTCTGGTCCACGATGGCCCAGAGCCTGGGCGTCACAATTCATCGCACAACCGTGTACAACCCCCAGGCCAATGGGTTATGCGAGCGTTTCCATAGGTCACTTAAAGCAGCGCTCAGGGCTTCCCTTACGGATGCAAATTGGGTGGACCGGTTGCCGTGGGTTCTATTAGGGTTGCGTTCCACACCGACGAAAGATTCGGCGGCCTCCCCAGCAGAGCTGGTTTTTTCCCAGCCACTGTGGCTCCCCAGGGAATTTTTGCCAGATAACCCCGCGCCAAACACCGATCCATCCCCGCGTTCACGGCATAGCGCAGAGGCAGGGACGCTACCCAGCCCAGCCCACCACTGTTTTCCACAAGCTTTTGTGCCAAAGACCTTGAAAGACGTGTCGTTCGTATTTGTCAGGAACGATGCCCACCGGAACCCATTGCGCCCGCCCTACGATGGCCCATTCAGAGTGCTGGAATCCGGGGACAAACATTTTGTGTTAGACTTGGGGGGTCGCCGGGAGACAATCTGTATAGACAGACTTAAGCCTGCCTTTGTTTTAGCAGACAAACAGGTGGTGTTGGCCTGAGCCCCTTGGTATGGAAGACCCCCACTGAGAACTCCCCAGGTAAATGACTCATCAGATCAGTCACACGAGCATGCTGAAGGTGTCCCCCACCCCATTGTCCCCCCCACAGACGGACGCACCCCAGGATCCACACACTGGCACAGCAGCGCCTCGGAGCCAAAGACCCCCCGTTACAGCAGCTATGGACGGAGGCTGAAGCCCCAAGGTCATGAGGGATAAGGCTCAGTCTGAGAGTCTGGGGGGGGGGGGGGGGACCCACTCAGTAGTTTTCCCTCAGACTGAAGAGCATGGCAGATCAAAGGTGCTGGGGGACAAGGGGAATTGTCATGGGGGATTGATATGTTAATACAGCACCTCAGGTAGGGGACGAGTGTTGTGATATAAAAGAGAGTGCCTGCAACCTGAGTGTTTTAAGGCTTTTGATTCTGGTGGATGTGAGAGGGAGAAGAATAAAGTTTCCTCTGCTCTGAACGCTCGGCCTGGTTATTCCTCTCTCCACTGGCTCAACATAAGACAAATTGATAAATTGGCTCCAATGTGCACACAGAGAAAAACACAGGAAAAACTCAACTGTACTCTCCAGTTCATTGGGTAATTGAGGAAAGAGGAAGGCTGGCCCAACATGCTCCTAGACGGGACTGGGCAGTGGATGAAAAGGACAAATAAAGATAAGGAAATGCCCCTCTGCGGAACGGTGGGCAGTGTACTTACAATAGGAGACTCGACTGAGTGGCCAACTCAGGAGTGGACATGACAGCCAATGAACCAGCGAGTGACAGGAGAACCGACAGAGTATAAATAATGTCAAACATAATGAGCCAAGTGATTACTGGTGTGCATGAGTGCAGACAGGTGCGTGCATGTGCTGAGTGATGCATGAAAGTGTGAGTGCATGCATGTGTGTACTGTATGTGTGTACTGAATGATGCATGTGCATGTGTGTGTGAAAGTGGGTGAGAGTGCACAGGGGAGACACAATTGATAATGGACTGACAGATGCGTGAGTGCATGTCTGAACGTGTGAGTGGGAATGAATGGATGTGTGTGTGCGTGGGTGAACAAAGTGATAAATGCCAATGATAATCAGCTGGTGGGTGCTAGCAGGAGAGGGGGCATGGCTGTAGGCTGGCAGGGAGCCAAGGACCCAAGGGTCCTAAAGGGCTGCCAGCTGAAAATTAAGGAAACAATAATCAGGGAAACTACAGCCACAAATCATGGAACGGAGTTAGACACATCCAATCCAGTCCACGACAGAGTGCCCCCTCAAGGGGTGGATACCAGACACCCACCATACCACCAAAAGAAAACAAACACAAAATGGAAAACCTGCTTCCCCCCACCCAGAAAAGTACCACAACTAACCAGGGCGGGAGGTGAGGGGAAACAGGTCAGGAGGGAATTAACAAATGAAATAATGCAACAATGAAATACAAAAAGCCCAGTGAACATCCCAACCCCAAAACTAGAACACCCCCCCCCCCGCCCAAGACCCAGGAGTCCAAAAGTTCAGGGGGCCGACCAGAGTCCCAGGCCCAGTTGGCGGCCTGCTGAACAGTATCAGGTGGCCTTCCAGAGCCATTGGGCCACCCGACCCGGAGACTCAGTCTTTCAGGTGGCTGACCAGCATAGTTGAGCCACCAGGACTGGAGGAGTGCTCTCTCTTCCGGCTTTGGAAAGAGCAGTCCCATTTTCACTCCTCTCCTCCTCCCGCCTCCCTAACTGATCCCAGCTTGCTTCGTCTGTGTCTGTGTCTCGCTCCTTCTCGCGGATCTCAATCCAAACGGAAAAACGGAAAAAAATGGAATTTCAGGCTTTAAATGCAACTGACCCCACCTTCAACAGAAAATCGGGCTCGGGGGAGCCCAAATGTGTGACTCATGGGTTAATTGGAACTCATGTGTCTGTGTGATTCGATTGAAGATGCAGAAGACATCTATCTGTTTGGATATGATCACAGGATTTCTACTGTTTGGCTCCGGAGTTTCCTAGTGTATCGGAAATTAATAAAGTTGGAAGAGCTGGTCAAAATGCGGATCCCGGCGAAGCTCCTTCAACAATTCGACCAGCGATTTAAGCCTGTGAATTGAATTATTTGTGATGCACAGAATCGCAAGAGAGTGGAAATTACTATGCTCCAAGTGACTGTGCTCATCTGGCCTTGATTCGACGTCCTTGGGAACTCATTCCTCCAGGTGCAGAGATTGTGCTGGAAGGTGTTTTGGCTTCTCTTTAACCCAAACAAATAACAACAATTGCTGTTGTTCAGCAAACCGGACTCTTCAAGGACAGAGCTATCATGTGTCTAATACAGAACTTTGCCATCTGGCATGCACGAATAGAGAGAGACTCTGGGACATGCTTATCTGTGTTTTGAATACATGAACATAACAACCATCCGTTGCCAGGAGGCGCCCCTTTGTTGTACACCAGCAACTGATACATTCAACACTGCACTCACACTGATTACATGCTGACTACACACACTGGTCTCTCTTTGCTTGCTTTGTTTTTGTGTGGATCTGTATTGTCTGCTTGTGCAACTAGAGGGTTTTTTTCT
Source organism: Pholidichthys leucotaenia (assembly GCA_020510985.1). Classification (NCBI taxonomy): domain Eukaryota; kingdom Metazoa; phylum Chordata; class Actinopteri; order Cichliformes; family Pholidichthyidae; genus Pholidichthys; species Pholidichthys leucotaenia. Next base: position 209,308,498 of record CM035839.1, read on the forward strand.
ATGTAATCACAATCTCGCTCATTCAATGAGCTTTATTTTGATAAACTATGTTTTTTCTCTCTGCCCAATTGTGTCATCCCCTCCCCTCTTCCACTCTTTACCCCCCACTGTTTTGATGAGGCGCCTTGTATGGCTGCCGTGTCATTGTGAAGCGCTTACATGAGCGTGCCAATGTCAAGTCAATTTCCTCGTATGTTTTTAACATGCTTGGCAATAAAGCTTTTCTGATTCTGATTCTGATTTTGATTCTGAGGGGGTGGCCTACCCACCGGAAGGCTAAAAGGTGAGTGGCCGGACCGGAAAAGGGGAACCCCAGCAGCTTTTGGTGGTGGGAACTGGTGGGCTACGGCGGTGCCCGGTGGAAGAGGAAAGGACACCCCGAGGATCTCTGGAAGGGGAGAAGGGGCCACAGTGTTCCCAGGCTAGCTGGCACCCCCGGTGGTCCTGGCTTGCTGCTCGGCTGCACCCGCGGTGGACCCGGGCTGGGCCATGGCTGCTTCCATGGTGGTCCCGGCCTGGGACCTCATTGCCCCTGCAGTGAGCCCCGGCTGGGCCTGCGTTGCACCCCCGGAGGACACTGAGCGGGCCATGGTTGCCCCTACGGTGGAACCCGGCTGGGCCCCTGCTGCACCCGCGGTGGTCCCGGCCTGGGACTGAGTTGCACCAGTGGTGGTTCCAGCCTGGGACCTCATTGCTCCCACGGTGAGCCCTGGCTGGGCCTGTGTAGCACCCACGGTGGACCCCGACTGGGCCATGGTTGCATCCATGATGGAACCCGGGTGGGCTCCTGTTGCACCCGCGGTGGGACCCAGCTGGGCCACTGCTGACCCCAATGCCGCCTTAACCATGGGCCAGCCGACCCGTGTGAGCACCCGAGCCAGGAGGCGGTCGATCACGGGCACCCTGGGCTGAAGCTGAGCACCCACGAAAACCTCCTCAGCAGGGAAGGCAGGGCCCCCGGTGACCTCCAGCAGCAAGCCTGGATCCGCGGACTCATCCGGCAGCGTGGAACTCTCTCTGACAACCCTGGAAGAGGACTTGGACAAGGTACAAGAGGAGGAAGGGTCGCTGGCAGCGGCGGAGCCTGGCGAGGCGAGCTCAGGTGCAGCGTGTGGCTGCAGCTGGCTCTCCTCACCAAGAGCTATGCAAAAATGCTCTATCATAGAAAGGAGAAAGACAAAGGAAAGCACTTGCCTTAGCTCGAGCTCCACCGCCATCCAGGACTCTGATGATCAGGGCGATGTTCCCATGGACTCAGCCTCCTGGAGGTGCAACTCGGGTGCTGACTCTGCTGCGCTAGCCTCCGCAGCAGGCATGATGGTCTCTGCAGTCCTTGCCTTGGCCATCATGACCCACACTGGTGACTCCTCCAGCATGGCAGCTGGGGTATGGCTCACAATTGCTGTGGGGGAACGATCCTCCCGGACCTCTGGCTCCTCCTGGTCCCGATGGCTCGGCTCCAGCGCTGGCGTGCATTCAGAGGAAACAAGTGAGAGCAAGGAGAGGGCTGGTGACTAGTTCATAGCTGCAACAGGTGGAGAGATCTCTGGGGACTGTACACCCAGAGACCCTCTACCAGGGATCAGGCAAGAATCTTCATCAATTTCAGAAACAAAGAGGGTAAAAACTTGCCTGTTCTTCTTGCTAGTGCTGTCTCATGCTGCAGCTGGTGAAGCGGAGCTCCTTGCTATGGCTGTGGTGGGGCTGGACTCCTCCATAGGCCACGGAGAAGCCTCCCAGAATAGCACTGGAGAGGAAAAGGTGGCCGCCGATCTCTCCTCCTCCAGACGGCGATCCATTTCTGCCAACAAAGCCAGTCTATGTTTCTCCGATACACCAGAAGATGAAGCGGGACCGTCTTCCAATAGGAGCTCCCATTCCTCATCCATAAGACAGTCGATGTCCGCTAGGATGGCCAGGCTGCATTCCAGGGAAACTATAGCCATAAATCATGGAAGGGAGTTGGACACGTCCAATCTGGTCCATGACAGTTTTTTTTTTTTGATTTTGTATACTTTAATGATCCCCAGAGGGGAAATTGAGGGCATCCACCTAGATGGATGAAGCAGCCACGGTACGGCGCTACACACACATTCACACCTAGGGCCATTTTAGAGTCTCCAATTAACCTAACCTGCATGTTTTTGACCTGTGGGAGGAAACCAGAGAAATCCCGGAGTAAACTCACGCAGACACGGGGAGAACATGCAAACTCCACACGGATCACTGTTGGTCAGGGGCTGGGATCGAACCAGGGTTCCCATGGCCAAGGGTGAGTTGCTGTGCTGCCGCAGTGCTAACCACTGCGCCACCGCACAGCCCAATTTTTATTAATATGGATAGATATTTTTAGCACAAATAAATACAAACTGACCCTACATAGCTGATGCAGCCATCAGTCAATGTGACCTGCTGCAAAGAACAGGATAAAGTAGACTGAACATGTTCTAAAAGCTCTGTCTGAAACAGTCTGTTTCCAGCCTGACATTAATAAGCCCATAATGTAATCCCTTAACCACTTGCGCTCCGTTGTTCCGCGGGCGGGCAAGTCTCTGCGTCCTATGACTCACGAGGGCGCACGAGAGCGCGCTCGTGCGCCCTCGTGCGCATGACGCATGATAAGGATATTGATGGTGGTGGTGTAGGTGGTGTGCCCTCCAAGCGCCACTGAAAAAAAAATCTGCAAACACAGCCGCGAACAGATTAGTTCATCTGATTGACCTCTCATTCGACTAATAAGAGCCTTGAATTGGGTTTCTGAAACCTTGAAGAACCAATGAATGAAAATCTAGGAAGGAGGACCCGCCTACTGTGAATGCAGGAGCCAATTGAAGCACAGAAATTCTGGCTGGGTGAAGAGAGATTTACTGTTGCAACAGATGAAAACAAAGGACGCTGGACGAATCTACTACAGACCCAGGCTCACCCAGCAGCATGGAGAACACCCACAAGTGGGACCTGCACTCATTCCAGCAGAATAGACGGAGGCCGACGACAAAAGTCGTAAATCATTCGCCAAAACGGCAATAATGGAATTATGTTGATCGGGATCCACGAGCGGAGTAGCGTTGCGTTCGTCTGACAATGGGGGAAGAGATGTTCGCCGCGACTCTGCTGCTTTGAAGAGGTAAGGTGTTATAAGCTAAATTATTATTTATACCTGAAAACTGTAATCCAAAAATGACTTTTGACCGATCGGTAAATTACAACTGTACTGCGCACGAAGTACGAAGTGCGTGCGCCGCGATAAACGGTTCATTTGCCGTGTTCGGACCGTGAACGCCCCCCCCCCCCGCTGCAGAAGAGGAGCGGGGGGGGGCACGGTCCGAACGCCCCCCGGTCCGCGGGGGGAAGCATATCAGTCTATTCCATCATGTAGCAATGGCCCTCTTCTGTAGCGAGGGGGGGGGCGTTCACGGTCCGTTCACGGTTCCCCCCCCACACACACACACACACAGTAGCGAGGGGGGGGGGAGCCGCTGTGAAAGCATGCAAGGAGTGTAATCCGTCATGTATCGAGGGCCGAATTTGGTCCTTGGTAGCGGGGGGGGGGGGGAACGACCCCCCGCCCACACACACACACACAGACACAGCCCTGAGTGTGACCTTTCATTAGAGCCTAAAATGAAGATTCTACATTGAATTATTCAAAAGTTACAGACGTTTTTCCAAACTGTGCCATTTGGCACAATTTGGCACAGTTCCAAAACGCCTGGGAACAGCCTGAGAACAAAGCTGTGTAAAATATTCATTTTTTGTGGTATTGTTACCAAATTTGGATCTCAGCTGGATAACACTTGGTTCTACATTTCTGTTGCATTTTCCAGCCGGATCGGACAGCTGTGTGTTATTTACAAGCATTTGTATCCAAAAAAACAGTGTCCAATTTTTTTTTCTTCAAGTTCAGTATGTTTAGATGACTGTAACTCAGTGGCCGGAGCACGTAGAGAGATTATGTTTTTTTTTGCCAAAAAATTCAAAGTGTTTTCTTTTAAATGAGACCAACCCCATGAAGATGCTGCAAAGGGTTGAATAACAGCTTTCGATTTACTTTGGGCACGTTATTTTTTGGCATTTTTAGGAAAATTGCCTGGAGTGCAAGTGGTTAATTAAATGATCTTACTATGTGTGCAAGATGATTTAAGTATGCATTTAAAAGTAGTGTAAAAGTTACTTTTCCAAGTAAGTAGTTACTTTAATCATGCAATAATTGGCAAGTAACTCAGTGACTTTTTAAAAGAAATAACTAGTAACTGTAATTGGTTACTATTTTTAGTAACTTGCCCAACACTGCTCAAATGGCAATTAACATCTTACGATAAGCCAAGTTGTTATCTTGAGAGCATTTTGAGCACACATTAGACTCCATTTACAATGACAAGGACATTAACTTCATCAACACTTTGCCAGCGTAATTCAGCAAATCAGACGCTCATTTTATTCTATGAGGCTCATATCTTTTCCAGGCTAGAAAACTATATAACTATATAACTGTCATAAGTGCTTTTACAGTCATATTTTTCACCTTGTTTCTTTCTAATTACTTTTATAGCGCTTCATGGCTCAGTGGGAGGAAAATATCTCTCTTACCTTGTCATTTGCTTCTAACCCACCAGAGCATGCCCAGTCATGAATGCAAGTTTGCACCCACTTTGCTTCTTGACCTTGCCTGTCTGATCATGCTTAGCTTGTCTACCATCTCAGGGTTGTTTCCCCTCATCAGAGGCCTCACAACACCAACTGAATTGTTCTACAAAAATGAGTTTATGCAGCCTTGTAATGCTTTAATGAGCTGTCACACCATCAGATGGATAATTAACCTTGATAATTTGTCATTTAGTATCGGAGGAAGGTTCTTCTTTGTATCGCTGTGTGCACTCAGAGCTTATCAGCCAAGATCTGACTGTTTCTGAGTTGGTAGGTAGAAGGGGGAAATGGGAGCAAAGAAAACAGGAGGTGCTCGTGATGAAAGTCAGAGATTAGGCTACCAAATGTGGATACCTCAGGGAGTGGTAGTCATTTTTTGTTTGTTTGTTTGTTTGTTTTTACCCCTTTTATTACCCTGAGGCAGCACTGTCATCACCCCAGTGGGCGGACAGGGCAATGGCAACACCTACCTTGAACCCAATGAGAAAGAAATGATACAGGCTTTTCAATCCGATATCATTCAAGTTCAAAATTCAAAGAGTTATTTTATTTTATTTTAAGATTTTATTTGTCAATACTACTATACGTACAGGACATACAGTTACATACAGTCGAAATGGCGTTTCTCTCTCTTCAGTGGTGTGCACAATATAAAAAAAGAAAAAAGAATAAGGCTGGAAAAAACATCAACAGCAGTCTATGTACAGTAATGCTACCCATAGTGCAAATGGCAACAAAAGATAGACCCAGACCTCCCATAGTGCAAATAAAAATAAACAATCAACAATGATATCTAGCAATCTTGTACACAGAAAAGTAGAGCAGTAATACTCGTAATGTAGGTGCAGACAGTGACAAATTGGACTGTATATGATCAGTATTGCAATGACAGACCGCAGCAGATATGGCATTTGTGCAAATGGTTGAAGTAAAGTGCAGAGACATACAGCAGCAAATGTATTACTGTTGGTGTGCCAGTCTCTCTGTGCCAACAGCTGAGGTAATTTATTGTATTGTGCGGGTGAGTGTATTACAGTCTGGGGGGTGGGGGGGTGGACAGAGTTCAGGGTCCTGATGGCCTGATGAACAAAGCTGTTCAGCAGTCTTGTGGAGTGGGCCCAGAGACTCTGGCACCTTTACCCTGAGAGCAGGGGGCTGAAGAGGGAGTGTGGGAGGTGGGAGGTGTTGCCTGCAATGTTGATAGTGAGGCGGATGAGGCGGGTGAGGTAGATGTCTGGGGGGGGGGGCAGAGGGGCATCAATGATCTTGCTGGCTGCTTTCACTGTGCCCTGTAGTGTCTTCCGGCAGGAGGCGGTGCAGCTTCCATACCACACCGTGATGCAGCTGGTGAAGATGCTCTCAATGGTGCCCCAGTAGAATGAGCACAAGATGGAGCATGTGACTCGTGCTCTCCTCAGTTTGCAGAGGAAATGGAGATGAGTTTGAACCTTCTTGGCCAGTGATGTGGTGTTGTTGGACCAGGAGAGGTCCTCAGAGCAGCAGCAATGGCATCTTCTGTGGATCTGTTTGACCATCATCTCCCAACCAAGTAAGCCTCACCTTTACTCACATTTTCCTTGCTACTCCCCTGTGCACATGCGTAATCTCCCGGCGGCGGAATCGTCCCTCTCGGCAGCAGTCTCTGCTCTCTCCTCTCCACCCTCTACACGGTTACAACAACGCTGGGACAGCGGGCGCTGTCTTCCTGGTCAACGGGTGCTCACCATCTGCCTGGAACAGTAAGCCACAATTATAACCTGAGTGATGACCCATCTCGCTCCTCGCTAATTGTGTGCCCTTGCTCTGTCTATAGGGTTGCCAGGCTGCACGGCGCTCTGCTCTCTCCCAGCAGCTCAGAGTCTCCAGCCCGCACTCACGTACACGACACAACACATTCACGCACTCACACATGAACACTGGTTCATTAAAGATAATTGTATCCATTTCTGAGTCGGCGTCTGTTCCCTGGGTCAGCCATTATGTCATAAATGCCCCCTCATCCCAATTCATGCTGTCTTTTCCCCACTTCCTGATTTCTATGGCCTCCTTGATCCAGCGTTTGTGTCTGTTACTCTCCGATCCAATGATTTTTGCGTTGTCCCAGTCCATGATGTGATTATTTCTTTTGCAGTGATCTGATATAGCTGATTTTAATATTGCTTGTTCTGCCTTTTCTTTGTGTGATCTTGTGAGTCATCCTTGTGTTTCCTTCTCACATTCCTTCTGGTGTTCTTTTTTCCCTGTAGTGAATGATCTTTCAGTTTCTCCAATGTAGGTTTTGTTACATGATCTGCGTGATATTTTATATATTACGTTGCATTTTTTTGCCTTGTTCTATTTTGTCCTTTGGTTGTACTAATAGCTGTCTTAATTTTTTGTGTGGTTTTACTGCTGTGTTTATTTTGTGTTTTTTTCATGATCCTTTGAATTGGTTCTGTTATCCGTCGGATGTATGGTATGGTTATGGTGTCCTTGTTTTTGATTTCGGCTTTTGGTCTGTATCTTTGTCATATACGTGCGCCTTTATGCGGCGCACGGAGGAAAGGAGATGAGCCCACTTGCAAGGTGAAGTGTGTGTTAATTAAACAAAGATTCAACCGTACAAAGTGTCCAACACAAACAGTACATTAGGGGCGAAGCAGCACAGGATACACTGCTAAACTAGGAAGTTGGAGTCCACAGCACGCACCAGGGTCAGACTGGACCTCTGGGGCAAGACCAACTAAATGTGAATTTGGACAGAAAAAAGGAGACTTTACTTAGTGAGTGCCGGAGCCAAGCTGAGCTCCGGGGAAACAGCACCAACGTAGTCAGAGAGGGAAATGACTAGTCGCAGGGAATTGACTAATCACAGGAGAACGACTATATACAAGATAACAACTAACACAGCAACATTAAGTGAATGAACTGACAGAATAAATACTGAGTGACTAATGACATTGAGTGGAGGCAGGTGCATGAGCTGCTGCAGGTGAGCTGATTACAGGCTGCTCACTGCAGCGGCAGGCTGAGCAGCCAGTGGGGAGTGCCTGGAGAGAGAGGGGCAGAGACAGACACACAGAATTAACTTAGACAATGTGCAGACACAAAACCAGGAAAACACAATACACAATAACCTGTGTCTGGGGTCAGAGATGACATAGAAACCCAGATACATGACAGTCTTGTTTGCTGTTTGCTTTCTTTGTTTTTGACTTGCTGTTTCCCTTTGTTTATGGCCCATATCGGATATTGGCAGCGTATGAGTGCATATCTTATGTGGTTTTCCTCCTCCTGTCTGTCTTCTTGGTCTGTGATGATGGTGGTTCGTTCGTATAACGTCCTGACAACTGATAGTTTGCATGTTGTGGGATGTTCTGATGTCCATAGTAGGTATTGATCCGTGTGGGTTGGTTTTCTGTAGACTGTGATTTTTATACTGCCGTCATCATTGTGGTGGATTTTCATGTCCAGAAAGGCTATGGTGTGGGGGCATGGTGTTGGACTTCTCCACCCAGGGAACAATGGACCGAAAGAGGAGGTGTCACTGGGGAGTATCAGATGGGACAGTAAGGACTATTTGCCCCCGGGGAAGGGGAGTAAATGCCGGGCCGCTGGGAGAATGGTGTGAGAGCGGAACCAGCGTTATGTTATGTTAATGTGCCACACAGGCTTTGTTCTAGACATAATGTGTTATGGTCAGAAGTGCCGGGTCTCGATGCATGGGAATAAAGAGATAAAGAGGAATGCAAAGAGACCCGGGAGTCTTGTTTGCTGTAAATTATGTTGGAGAAGGAATAAAGTTTCTGTGTCATCCAACTCGTTGCCTCGCCTACCTCCTTTCTCCACATTGGTGACCCGAAGACGTGCCATGGAAAGCAAGCCGAGCACCGCCCCGGAGACTGCCTGGAGAGAGAGCACCAGCGCCGCATGCGTGGTCTCAGTCAAGCTCCCAGACTTCTGACTTCACAATCCAACCGTGTGGTTCTTGCTCATAGAAGCCCAGTTCACACTCAGCAGGATAACAACGGACAACACCAGATATTACTACGAGGCCGCTGCACTGGATGCATGCACCACACAACAGGTGATGAGCCTGCTCCAGGAGCCGCCAGCCCAAGGAAAATATGAAGCACTCAAGGGGATGCTTCTCCAGCGCTATACCCTTTCTGACAGTGAGAGAGCAGAGAGGCTCCTAACACGTTCGGAGTTAGGGGACAAGTCAGCAATGTGGCTTATGGAGCATATGTTGGTGCTGTGGGGGAAGGATGACGAATCTTTCCTGTTCGCCCACTTGTTCCTCAGGAACCTACCGGCTACAGAGAGGGCGATCCTGGCCAACTCGCCGCAGCTGGTTGCTAAGGACTACCACTCCCTGGCGCAGGAAGCGGACCGCATCATCTTGGCGACCAGAGCTCCCAGCATGCAGACAGTGGCACCAGCATCCATGAGGGACTCCAGCGAGGTCGAGGAGCCGTTCATGGTAGCCAGGACAGACACCAGAAGAGGAAGGAATGGGGCAATCTGTTTTTATCATCGCCGTTTTGGCTCGAATGCCCAATGCTGCCTGCCGCCATTCCAATTCAAGAAGCCGGGAAGACAGCACGTTTGGAATTTGGTGGCAGCTGCAACCGATGGTGACAGGAACAGACTGCTTTATGTCACGGACACACATTCGGGGAGACGGTTTGTGGTGGACTCCGGCTCCCAGAAGAGCCTCATCCTGCCGGTCAACACAAACAGGGTGGCAGGAGGCAGAGGTCTTGAGCTTATGGCTGCTAATGGATCCAACATCAGGACATTTGGCAAGCGGACACTGACGATGTGCTTACACGGATGCAACTTTCAGTGGGACTTTGTGGTAGCTGCATGTTCCGGCCCCATTTTAGGCAAAAATGCTAATAGGAGATTAGTGGATGCTGTCTCTTTTACCTCACTGCCCTGTACAGCTCGGGGAACTAGGTGGACAACACTGGCTAACATTATAGCTCCAGGGGGTAAGTACCAATATTTGCTCGCACAGTTCCCAGCACTCATGGTCCTGACTTTTTCGGCTACAGTAATGAAACACAGGGTCGAGCACTTTATAATGACATAAGGTTTGCCAGTGTTCACGCATCCTCGCCGTTTGGATGCAGCTAAACTGGCCAGCATGTGAGAGGAGTTTGCAAACTGAGAGCAGTTGGGTATCATCAGGCGCTCCACATGGTGCCTAAAGCCGACAGGTTGTGGCGACTGTGCAGCGATTTCCGGTGCCTGAATAACGCCACAGAACACGATCATTATCCCATTCCACACATCTAGGATTTTTCTGTGCACCTGGCCGGGGCACATGCTTTTCGAAAGTGGATCTGGTCCGCGGATATCATCAGGTCCCGGTGCGCGCAGAAGACATTCCAAAAACAGCAGTAATAACTCCTTTCAGCCTTTTTGAGTTTTTATGCATGCCGTTCGGATTAAAAGGCATGGCGCAGACTTTCCAGAGGATGATGGACACAGTGCTTCGTGACTTGTCCTTCATTTTTGTCTACTTAAATGACATTCTGGCAGCTAGCGCGTCTGAGGAGGAGCACATCGCCCATCTCAAGACAGTTTTCCAGAGGTTGAAAGCACACGTGCTGATAGTTAACCTGGCGAAGTGCCAGTTCAGTGCGCCAGAGATTGATTTTTTGGGCCACCGCATTTCACCAGAGGGCGCGATTCCGTAACCGGATAAGGTGCACGCTGTGGCGGACTTTCCACGCCTGCAGACAGTGAGAGCACTACAAGAGTTTTTGGGAATGGTTCATTTTTATAACCGTTTCCTTCCCTGGGAAACCCAGCTGATGCAGCCATTTGTATGTCATGATGTATTAAGTTTTGACAGCTCACGTGCACAATGCCAAACACAGGAAGGAACCACACAGAAAACTAAAACAAAAACTTGCTTCTTACATCAGAACCACACCATAGGTAATTTTCCCCTCCTTAACACAACACAGGATGTGCTTAAAGCACCACATAGCCTCAAAAGTTCCTACATTTTGCATCAGATGATAGTAATTGTAATCAATCATTATTCGAGTCTTGATCATGCCTACCAGCATGTCTTTTACATTACAATCCAGCATTTGTTCAATTTTTCTTTTCCTACTAACATAAATAGCCATTTTAGCCTGACCCAGGATGAAATTTAAAAGTTCACTTTTTTTCTTGCTTCTCTGTCTATATGTAAAACCCAAGATAAAAATCTGCAGGAAAAAGACTTCTCCAAACAGATAAAACAGCTTCCCAAAAAAAACAAACAACAATTGCAGTCTGTTACAGTCCAGAAAACAATGGAACACAGTCTCTTTCTGAGGACAAAATGGACAAACCTCAACAACATTTGGGTTTAAAATAGAGATAAAAGCATTTTACAGCCACAGCACCATGTAAAACTCGCCATTGCAGGTCTCCAACCTTCTTAGTTAATTGTGGTTTATAGACTGCTCTCCAGGCAGGCCTCACCTCTGAACCCAAACCCAAGTGTTTCCTCTATGGTGTATTAGCTCGACCTTTTAATTTATTCACATTTAGAACTTTCACCAAGAGTCCATACATTTTTTTTACCAGAAGAGTCACAAATGTTAATGTGTTCAGAGTTTAAAAACACACCACTGCCATCTTTAAAATCAGGAGATAAAACACTAAAAGGAAAAGGCTCATCAGCAGTTTGCACAGAATCTTTGCAGTGTAAAACAATGGCAGAGTGTTCTTCGCTGGAGAGGCAGTCTCTCCAATCTTTCCAATCTTTCTCCAAACACCAAGAGCCGAGCACAGGGCAACAGCATTGTCCATGTTAGGACCACATAAGTTCACCAAGTGTCCCAGTGTTGTAACCTTTGCAGAAAGGAACTTTTTTAAAACAGAAGGTCCTAAACCATTGCCCACATCGAAACAGGTCCCAAACACAAGTGGTTCCTTTAAAAGCCAAAAAGGCGACAAGGAAGCCTGGGGAGAGTTCTTTTTAAAAAGTCCCCAGATTTTAAAAACACTTTGATAAAACTGAGGAATTTGTGGGAGTTTTTGGTTCTTTAAGTCCATTAAAAACAATGTCTCCTCTAGTCCCAGCCCCCCACAGCGAGCCAGGACAGCTCTGGCAATAGGTCTCCACACAAGATCAAGAGGGCCACTCAGCAATCGCTGAATGAACTGCAGGCAAAAGACGGCCCCCCCCGCTGGCCAGATGTATGAGTCCTTGACCACCTTCTTTCCAAGGTAAAAACAGGATGCTCTGTGGAACCCAGTGAAGATGGTCCCAGAAAAAGTCCACAACTATAGATTGTATTCTGGCCAGCAAATTGGTTGGAGGGTCCACACAAGACAGTCGATGCTACAGCATTGAAGCAATCAAGTTGTTAATGATTAAAACATGACCTCTGAAGGACAAGTTTGGCAAAATCCATTTCCATTTTTTTAATCTTCTTTCAACTTCTTCCAAAAAAGTACTCCCAATTTTTCACAAGTAAAAGCCTGATCTCCTAAAAACACACCAAGATATTTAAAACCGCCTTGTGTCCAAGAAAGGCCACCAGGTAGGACAATTTTTTGTAGTCTACACCCCCATCATTACATCTTCGCTTTTACCCCAATTCACTTGTAACAATATGCGATTAATAATTATGATCAGGTATAAAAATTCTTTAATTTGTATTAATGTACTGGGACCTGAGATGAACTCTGGGTCCATACACACAGAAAAAGTCAATAAACACTCGTGGGGCACCAGCTCCTCTTTAAGGAGCACTTTAATCTTTAATTTCACTTTATACTTGTTTAATCACTCGATAAATTAATTAATAATCAGTCTCAAAATTTTAGTGAATTCGATACTGGGGACTTTAGAACCAGACTCAGAATGAAATGAATTCCCAACAGCTTCTCTCATTTTCACATATTTATTAAATGAAATGATGATTAAAAGACATTGCAGTGATTTCATTAACCATGAAATTAAAGTTGTAAATGATAGATTAACAATGTAAACATTTGCAGAACCAGGGTGAAACTGTAAACTGAATTTAGATCAGTTTGAGTTAACAGATTATGGAAAACATAACGCAAATTTATGGGGAAAATTAGACTAATTATATGGAAAATTCTGGATTACTCTTAAGAAAATGAAAATGGAATTTTAAGGAAAGAAGAGTTATGTTAAGTGTTCTTTAATTTTGTATCCGATCAGATATTAAAATTATTCTCAAATCTCAGACGTTTCATTCAGCAGATGGATAAAGAATGCCGCTCACGTGACTCCGGATTAGTGAAGATCCTTCTGTGTCATCCTGTAGTTCTTAGATGGCTCCAAAAGTCAAAATATTTGACCAGCAAATATTCGTTGATGTCCCAGAATCCCGGTCTGTTGTCACAAGATAAGGTTTTGTTGATGTTTGATCCCAATGGCTGAAGTCCAGCGTAATGGTGAGGTTGGTTGTTTCAACTGTGTGGTGGCGAGCTGCGCCGTCGTTGGGATCAGCGGCTTCTCATGAGGAATTCAAGAATAATAAAAAAAAACTCTGATCCGATAGCAAAATTAATAAATCTTAGGACCTTGTGGAGATGAAATTACCTTCTAGTGTGTAAGTTGGTCAAATAAAAAATTAAAAATAAAGTCAAGATTAAAAATGGTGAATTTAAAGAAAGTTTAACAGGAAAAGTTATAAAAATAAACGTCTAGAAATGGAGTTTGACTCCAAGTTTAGAATTTGAGCTCAAGAAAGAAAAAAGATTAATTCCTAGGTGTTTAATGAAAGACAAGAAGACAAGTGGGAGAAATGTCCTCTGTTCTCTAGTGGTGCTGTGCAGTCATCTGGTGTGAAGACAAGACAAAGAGAGAAATGGCAAAAGAGCAGAGCCGAAAGAGGAAGAAGTGAGGGGTCTCCCTCCTTTTATAAACTTCAGTCGAGTTTTCACGGGCCTCCGGGATTGACAAGAGCTCAGCCAATAGGCTTCCTTTGTGGGCGGGCTTTAAGAACTTTAGTCCAACAAACAAACAGGCTTTTGTCTGTAACAGCCAATAAACTTGAGAGAGCTGTTTTCAAGCAGGGACTGGCCACTGTCGGTCACATGATTTGAGAAACGTTTTTGCAAACCTTATACACATCTTAAAACTGGAATATTCATCCATACACTTATGTATAAACTCTAACCTATTTCAGTGTTCATGCAACTTTATAACTAGTGCTTTTAAATTAATATACAAGAATGAACATTCATTTAAACATTTTAGCATGCACATATTTAAAATCAAGGATTAATATATTCAAACCCATTATTGTCCACATCAAGCATCAGAGTCCACCTGCTTTTCCATGGTGTCCTGAAAAAGAGAATGTTGAAAATTGAGTCTTTTAATAATAATGTGGTTAAGAGGTTCACTGGTTAAGTCCAGCATGTCCCAGAGTTGCCAGTAGAGGGCAATGTTGAGCTGTGGATATTTTGTAGGCCAGTGGTCCCCAACCTTTTTTGTGCCACGGACCGGTTTAATGTCAGACAATATTTTCAGGTACCGGCCTTTAAGGTGTGGTGGATAAATACAACAAAAGAACATGATACGACCGGCTTAAAAACTGTGGTATTTTCTAAATATAATAATAAACGTGAATCCACTGTGTACTCGTTTGCAACTTTATTAGCAGCATCCTCTTAAAATCATGACAACAATAACACAACATGAGTAACATCCTCTCTGCCCACAACACTCTCTGGTCGTTATGGTAACATTTAAACATGCCTTCAAAATAAGATACACCACAAACACAAATATAAAGTGCATGAAAAATACAACTCACCACAACGCTGAATCAGTGGGAGCCCTGAGCTTGTTTCTCTGCACCGAGATGGTCCCATCTAGGGGTAATGGGAGACAATGACACCCGAAGTGTGTTGCTTATGTCCAGTCTACTTCATAATTTTGTTTTGGTTGCTGTCACTGCAGAAAACCCCGCTTCACACAGATAGGATGTCGGACAACTTCAAGACAACTTCGCCGTCCCGGGCCGGCACTTGCTACCCCCCGCCCCTCCACCTCCGCCTGCACAGAGCTTTTCCCACAGCTCGCTACCAAAGCCGGACGATCGAGGCCTCAGCCCCCTGCTGAGCCCTCTGGGGGGGGGAGTAGTGTGGGCGACCCCCACAGCCTACGGACAAGCAGAGTGCTCAGCTGGAGCAATTAGCAGAACAGTAAGATGTATGGACTGATATCAATAGGCAGCCTCTCTTTGTCTAATCGCCAGTAATCCTGCTATTGATATGTGTGACTCTAATGCAAATGTCCATGCCTTCCTGCAGTTACTGTGATGCTAATGTGCCATGCATGCATTGTCTAGCTGGTTATATAAATCAACCATATCGCTTGCTCGCTCTCTTATTCTTTCACTCTCTTTTTGATCACTCGCATTGCCTGTTTGCTGACTAGGGACAGAGGGCTCACTCCAGCGCGCTCCCACAGCGCTGGAGTGACCCTCGTGCTGGAGGATGAAATAAACATCCTTTTAAACTTCAGTTCGCCGTGTCCTGCCTGCACTTATTCCGTGCCTCCATGCTGGGTACACTTATTACATCTGCCACAACACGTTGTAATAAACAGTGGGATAAACAACTGGGATAAACATTTAAGGGACACAAAAATAATGATGATAACTGGAACATTAGTAAAATCAATTTATGAGGTGATAAAATTTGCACTCTTGTTGATGTAAATATTGACGTAAGGACGGGGAAGCTGTGAGGTTTCCCCAAATTTTTCTTCGCAGGATGGCACCGACATTTGATCTTTGTGGGAGATGGGAAGAGGCCGGACAGTGGGTGTGTGGGTTACGGGCTCATTGGCTGGAAGGGGGGCGACAGTGACCACAGGGGAAAGGACCTCTCAGTTGACAAGCATTTTTTGAAGCTAAGTAGAACAAATGACATTGCAAATGACATAAAGCATAACAACTTAAATGACTTTGACTTTAAAAATGTAGTGTTCATATGACTTCACACTGCAAGATACATCTGAAGCCACTCACCACATAATGGTGTGACAATATCACACTTCAGAAATGTGACAGTAATAAGGAATGTGTTTTCTGTGCTCCCGGTGCTTAGCCGTGGCCGAGCTAGGCCTTGGGACTACGGTCCACCCCATAATTTACCAAGGAATATATAAAATGAGGCATTCCTTATACAAAATTAAGCCAAATTCTAATTAGGTAATATGTCCACCTTTCCATTCACTGAAGGAGTGTGACACAACCTTTCACAAGGACCCACTTGCACAAATTCAACCTGTCTGTGTTCGATTGGACAGACAGATGTGATCTAAGTGACTAACTCAGAATGGTCGCTCTAAATGCTAAATCACATCAAATCTGCACAGACAGCTATATTACTTTTTAGACTAAGTCAAGAGACGACACGCACAGAAGAAGCTATGACTATTGAAACCTCATTTTGATGGAGCTATACTACTCACAAATTTTTATCTAAATTAACTGTGTGTAACACATAAAAAAGTGGTAACACGCTTCCTTCTCGTAAAAAGACACTACCCATCAAGCAAATACCTTGTAACTTTACTGCATGTGCATCTCCATGCATCAAAAGGGGAGTTCCAAAGAAATTAATTAGCAAAAATAATTAGCAATTCTGAGAAAAATAGATAATACATAAAAATTATCAATAGATGATCAATAATGAAGAGAAAAATACAAATGAAACCGCTTGGTAATGAAATTACAACATTCAATGTGAGAACTACCACCAAGCAACACTGTGTTTCAGTGCAAGGAGTCAGATTATGGAACGATTTAGGACCTGAATTAAAATCATGTACAACGCTTGGACAATTTAAACAAAAACTAAAGGAAGAAATACTCCAAACATATATACAAGATGACATGTAAAATCACATAAGGATGGTCATATCCAGCCTGCGTTGTGTTGTAGCTTAGTTTTTTGTCACATTTTGTCTTAGCTTCGTTCTGAATTGTAATCGATCTTGTTTTGTTTTTTTTCTTTTGAATTCTTGGATGGAACATGGGTGGGCAATATAAGCTGTGGCTTCAGCCATCACCCATTTCGGATAACTTATGTTGAACTGTATAATCAGAGGAGTTATTGTCTAATTTGACCTTGTAGGATTTTCTTTCCCCCTTTGTTATATTATTCAGTTTCTTTTAACCTGTACTTTTAATCTATCCGAAATAAAGATTCATTCATTCATTCAATAGGAGAAGTTGAAAGTTACATCAATAAATTTTCATATATTTAAAAAATATCTACAGATTATTGTAAAAGAAATATAATGTTTATGAGAAACAAGGTAGTGGGGTAAAAAAGTATTTAGTCAGCCACCAATTGTGCAAGTTCTCCCACTTAAAAGATGAGAGAGGTCTCCAATTTTCATCATAGGTATACCTCAACTATGAGAGACAAAATGAGAAAAAAAAATCCAGAAAATCACATTGAAGGATTTTTTAAAGAATTTATTTGCAAATTATGGTGGAAAATAAGTATTTGGTCAATAACAAAAGTTCATCTCAATACTTTGTAATATACCCTTTGTTGGCAATGACAGAGGTCAAACATTTTCTGTAAGTCTTCACAAGGTTTGCACACACTGTTGCTGGTATTTTGGCCCTTTCCTCCATGCAGATCTCCTCTAGAGCCATGATGTTTTGGGGCTGTCGCTGGGCAACACAGACTTTCAACTCCCTCCAAAGATTTTCTATGGGGTTGAGATCTGGAGACTGGCTAGGCCACTCCAGGACCTTGAAATGCTTCTTATGAAGCCACTCCTTTGTTGCCCGGGCAGTGTGTTTGGGGTCATTGTCATGCTGAAAGACCCAGCCACGTTTCATCTTCAATGCCCTTGCTGATGGAAGGAGGTTTTCACTCAAAATCTCACAATACATGGCCCCATTCATTCTTTCCTTTACACGGATCAGTCGTCCTGGTCTCTTTGCAGAAAAACAGCCCCAAAGCATGATGTTTCCACCCCCATGCTTCACAGTAGGTATGGTGTTCTTTCTCCTCCAAACACGACAAGTTGAGTTTTTACCAAAAAGTTCTATTTTGGTTTCATCTGACCATATGACATTCTCCCAATCCTCTTCTGGATCATCCAACTGCTCTCTAGCAAACTTCAGACAGGCCTGGAAATGTACTGGCTTAAGCAGGGGGACACGTCTGGCACTGCAGGATTTGAGTCGCTGGCGGCGTAGTGCGTTACTGATGGTAGCCTTTGTTACTTTGGTCCCAGCTCTCTGCGGGTCATTCACTAGGTCCCCCCGTGTGGTTCTGGGATTTTTGCTCACCGTTCTCATGATCATTTTGACCCCACGGGGTGAGATCTTGCATGGAGCCCCAGATCGAGGGAGATTATCAGTGGTCTTGTATGTCATCCATTTTCTAATAATTGCTCCCACAGTTGATTTCTTCACACCAAGCTGCTTACCTATTGCAGATTCAGTCTTCCCAGCCTGGTGCAGGTCTACATTTTTGTTTCTGGTGTCCTTTGACAGCTCTTTGGTCTTGGCCATAGTAGAGTTTGGAGTCTGACTGTTTGAGGTTGTGGACAGGTGTCTTTTATACTGATAACAAGTTCAAACAGGTGCCATTAATACAGGTAACAAGTGGAGGACAGAGGAGCCTCTTAAAGAAGTTACAGGTCTGTGAGAGCCAGAAATCTTGCTTGTTTGTAGGTGACCAAATACTTATTTTCCACCATAATTTGCAAATAAATTCTTTAAAAATCAGACAATGTGATTTTCTGGATTTTTTTCCCCTCATTTTGTCTCTCATAGTTGAGGTATACCTATGATGAAAATTGGAGACCTCGCTCATCTATTAAGTGGGAAAACTTGCACAATTGTTGGCTGACTAAATACTTTTTTTACCCCACTGTAAACTGATAAGGAAGAAAACCATGCAAATGTATGAGAAAAGTTCCAAATGTCTAAGAAAAGTCCAACTTGCGCTGAATTTATGTTTACTGTGAGACTTAATTTAGAATCTACTACAAAGACAATACAGATTCTTACTCAATTAAGAGAACAATGCCTTAGGGAGCTTAAAGCAAAATAATTTGATCTTCCCTGCATAAACTTAGTTTTTCAAAACCTTTGCATGGATCTCATTGAACTAAATAAGAGTGAAGGTAAAAATGTTTAGAAATTATTTACACACTTATTGAATATACAAAGGCTTTCTCCTACACTAATTTAAATATTGCTATGGTGACACTGAAACCCTTAACTGAAACAATATCAAGATTTAAAATAGCTGAAATGATTTACTTAGATAATGGAAATGGAATACACTTTGTAAATCAAATCATGTCACAAAGTGCAGTTCCTAAATTATTAGTACCAAACATTTACCTAGGAAACCACTTAGCATACCATCAACTATTAGTATAATATACAAATAAGAAAAATAGGGAAATTGTGAATGGCAAACCCTATTATTGAAGCCATTTAACTTAGGTGATGAGGAAGGGTTTCTGGGTGATTATATGCAAAGAATGACAACTGATAGCGAAGTCATCCATACTGCCCTTCCCAGGAGGGACCATGTGACGAAGGAACCATGGGAGGTGCACCCATAAATCCAACTTTCCGCCTGATTTTTGACTTTGAATAATTTAAGCTCAAAATTATTCTAACAAATTCCTGTCCATGAAAGGATTTTCTGTACAATTAAAATCACCTCCCACAAATAAAAAGTCATCATTACTGCAATTTTTGATTGTGTCATTTAAAATATTTAAAAAGGCCAGTCTTTCTGTACCTACGGTTGGAGCATACACATTTATAAAAACAACTTTCACATTCTCAAAAACAGCTTGAACTTTTAAAATGTGGCCTGCAATTATCTCATCAATGTCATAAGAAAGTGAAATAAAATCTCAAGAAAATAAAATACCCACTCCACCACTGCTGCTATTTTTGTGACTGAGGATAACTTCCCCTTGAAATCCCTCCTCCAGTCAGCAGCATTGTCCTCAGAACTATGAGGACAATGTTACTAACAGAGCATTAATTTTCTTACATTCTGCAAGAGTAAAAACACGCTCGCTTGGACATTTCTCTTGCTCCATTGATATTGAGTGTGCCAAAATTAAAACTACACGTGTATAAAAGGGCAAAACCAATACAAAAACAGAGAAGAAAAAATGAACAATAAAAAATTAATCATCTTGGGCAGTTTGGTTCTTAACTTTTAGTACAAGCTTTTTAAGTCTGTAGATCTCTTGATCAGTGAAGCTTTGCTGCTCAAGCTCTCCCCTATTTTTCATGTAGGTTCGGGCAGAGTCAACAAAGCGTTTTAGATCAGGGAAAAAGTTTTCAGCTTTCACCATTCTGGATCCTTTAGTGTCCTGCAAAAACTTCTGTATTTTTGTGAAGGAGTAAACACCTCCACTGGCCACATCATTGCTGCTTTCATCATCGCTCTCTATCTCAGACCCAGCATAAGAATCTGGTTGAGATAGAGAAGCCTCAGAACTTTCTTTGACAACCCTTTTCACTTTACTCCTCTGCAGTTTGTTTTCCAAATTCTTCTGTTTAACTGAAGCTTTGGATAACTCTTCATCTATCTCGATATCATCCTCATCCTCCAACACTGACTCAGCCACCCTGGTAGCTGTTTCTTCTTGGTTTTCACTTACCCTGTGCTGTGGTTTTATATTCATCTTTATGGTCCCACCGTCTACCTGTGTCTCATTTGGCTCATCTGAGTGTGATCCCTCTCGATAATCTCACCCTTGTCCACAATGTTGGTCTGTGCATTAGCCCTGCGATGTACTTTAACTTTTGAAGTTGTTCCGTTTATGACTGACAGGCTGGCTGTGGAGGGCGGCGAAGCCACCCCACCGCAAAACAGCCCTGCGGCCTCGGCCGAAGCGCCCGATGGTGCGGCCGCACCAGCAGCCTCAGAGGGCGGCAAAGCTGCCCCGTCGCCGGATGGCCCTGCGGCCATGGCGCCCAATGGCGAGGCCGCACCAGCAGCCTCCCCTGGGTGATCACCCACTCCCTGAGGGCATGATCGAATGAAATGCCCCTCCATTCCACAGCCAAAACACTTCATATTATCAGAGGTGACATGGATGGTATAATCAAAGCCGTCAAGCCGGTACTTAAATATGAGGTTGAGGCTTTCCTCGCTGTTCTTTAACATCATGAGCACCTGTCGTCTAAAAGACATGACATGCTTCAAATGCAGGGACTTACAACCAAGAGGGATGTGTTTAACCTCTTGCGCTCCGTTGTACCGCGGACGGGCAAGTCTCTGCGTCCTAGAGCGCACGAGGGCGCTCTCGTGCGCTCTCGTGCGCTCTAGGATGCATGATGGAGATTGTGATATAGGTGGTGTATGGCGTCCAAGCGCGCACTGAAAATAAAAGCTGCAGACACAGCCGCGAACAGATTAGTTCATCTGATTGACCTCTCATTCGACTAATAAGAGCCTTGAATTGGATTTCTGAAACCTTGAAGAACCAATGACTGAAAACCTAGCCAGAAGGACCCGCCTACCAAGGCTGTGAATGCAGTGAGCCAATTGAAGCAGAGAAGTTCGCGAGCTGTTTTTTTTTTAAGGCTGGGTGAAGACTGACTGCTGGAGCGGATCAAAAAAGGACCCGTAGGAAGAACCCCACAGACCCAGCAGCACGGAGACCATCCACAAATGCAACCTGTGTGACAGGGAGTGCCATTCGCGCACCGGCATGTTCGGCCACAGGCGGTGCTTATTTTGTTTTGGTTCTAGCAGAGTAGACGTTATGATTTCTTCCATGGTCATAGACCGACGGAGGCTGACAACGAAGGCTGAGTGACACACACGCCTTCGCCAGTCTTTTTTTAATTACTACTGTTTGTAGCTCATGTATTTTGACCTACATATGTATAAGCACATTGGGATGCTTGAGATTGCGAATGAATGTGTGGATTGACCTCACGTCTTGGATGAGGCAATATGTCTGGACCACCTGGAGATAACAGCAAGAAGACGGAGGTACAGCGATAAGGAGCTGAAAGGACTTCCTGACCTCCTGGGGGCCAGGCGGAGGACTGAAGGGCTCGGGGGGAGAGTTATTGTCAATAGGGGGTTTTGACGGTGATATGTGATTCTTCCTTTGATCTTGTATGTATAAATAAGAAGGTTTTGACTCAGCTCATTCTCTTCTGTTCTTGAGAGATAGCTGGGGATGTGATTGCAACATTAAAACCTGGATTAAGAAATAATTCAGCTTCGTTATTTCATGCTCCCCACATTGGTGACCAGAGACATGAGAATGCATAGAAGGGATTCTCCTGATGCAGACTCGTTGGAGTCTGCCCGAGCGAGCGCCGTCTCCATCAAACTGCCAGAATTCTGGCAGGACAACCCGGACTCGTGGTTCCTCCAGGCTGAGGCGCAGTTCACGCTCGCGGGAATAACGGCGGACGACACCAAGTTTTACCACGTCGTCGCAAGACTCAACAACCGCACAGCTCGATGCGTGCGGAGCCTGGTACAGCAGCCACCCGCTGACAACAAATACGGCGAGTTGAATGCTGCCCTCACCGAGTGTTTCACGCCCTCAGTCGAAGAGAGGGCTAGGAGACTCCTGGCTATGCACGGCCAAGGAGGGCGCAGGCCAGTCGCCCTGATGGAAGACATGCTGCAGCTGAGGGAATCGGACAACGATGATTTCCTGTTTAAGCACATCTTCCTAAGTAACCTCCCGATGCACATGAGAGGGACACTGTCCGGCATGCGTTGTGTGACCCAGCGAGACTTCCGTGCGCTGGCCCGAGAGGCGCAGTGGCTCCTCGACTCCTGCGGCGAGCAGACAGCCACAGCGGCAGCGGCAGACCTAGGTGCGGCGACCCGAGGCAGCGAAAAGCCAGAGACAGCGGAGCCAACCCCACCAACAATGGTAGCGGCGCGGCCCCGACGCAGCGGAGGAGATGGCCTCTGTTTTTATCACCGGCGTTTCGCAGAGAAGGCACACAGGTGTGTGCCGCCGTGCAGCTTCAAGAGCTCGGGAAATGCCAGGACCGGGATTCGTTAGCAGCTTCGGCTCTCGGCGAAAGAAATAAGCTGCTCTACATCACGGATACGAGCTCCGGGCGGCACTTCCTCGTAGACACCGGAGCCCAAGTGAGTTTCATCACCCCGACCTATGCTGACCGATTGGCTGGCCCCCGTGGCGACGGGGCAACGGCGGCGAACGGCTCGAGCATCAACACCTACGGACAAAGGACTTTGTTCCTGTCCTTACACGGCCGCACTTATGAATGGACTTTTATCATAGCGGCGGTGAGTTTCAACATGTTAGGTGCCAATTTTCTGTGCTCACATGGTTTGTTAGTTGATCTTGCCAACAGGCAAGATTTTTATTCTATTCCTTGTGCAGCTCGAGTGTCCCCACCACCGGTGCAGACCAACGTCGCCACAGCAGGCAGTAAGTTTAACACACTCCTCACCCAATTTCCAGCGCTCACGGTTCCCACTTTTTCGCCAACAGTTGCCAAACACGGGGTGGAGCATTTTATCACTACAGCGGGCCCCCCCGTCTTCGCGAAAGCTCGGCGTTTGGATGCTGCTAAGCTCTCAATAGCACGCGAGGAGTTCATCAGCCTGGAAAGACTGGGCATTATTCGCCGTTCGAAGAGCCCATGGGCTTCGCTGCTGCATATGGTCCCTAAAGCTGACGGCTCCTGGAGACCTTGCGGCGATTACCGCAGACTAAACAACGCCACAGCGCATGACCGCTACCCAATCCCACACATTCAGGATTTTTCGGTGCATCTGGCGGGGGCGCGCATTTTTTCTAAAATAGACCTGGTTCGCGGCTACCATCAGGTTCCAGTCCGGCCTGAGGACATTCCTAAAACAGCGGTAATAACCCCTTTTGGACTTTTTGAGTTTTTGCGCATGCCGTTTGGTCTTAAAGGCGCTGCACAAACATTCCAACGTATGATGGATGCCGTGTTACGCGATCTCCCTTTTGTGTTCGTCTACCTCGACGACATTTTAGTTGCCAGTGCTTCAGAAGAGGAACACAAAAAACACCTCACTGCGGTTTTTCGGAGGTTAGGAGAGCACGGGTTAATAATTAATCCAGCCAAGTGCCAGTTTGGCGTGGCGCAGATCGATTTTTTGGGGCACCGCGTTTCCCCAGAAGGGGCAGTCCCGCTACCGGATAAGGTGCGCGCAGTGGCAGATTTTCCCCGACCACAAACAGTCAAATCATTGCAGGAGTTTTTAGGAATGGTGAATTTTTATAACCGTTTCCTACCCCACGCAGCGCACCTCATGCAACCATTATACGCCGCGCTCAGAAAACAAAAACCCTCCAATACTATCGAGTGGTCCCCGGAGCGGGAGCGGGCATTCGCGGAGGTAAAAAAAGCCCTGGCTGATGCCGCGCTTCTAGCTCATCCAGATCCATCGGCCCGCATAGCGCTCACCACTGACGCATCAGATTTGGCCATGGGGCGGTCGTGGAACAGCACGTTGCCGGGGTTTGGCAGCCACTGGCATTTTTCAGCAGATCCTTGAACGAAGCCAAGCGGAAATACAGCACGTTTGACAGGGAGCTGTTAGCGCTCCATTTGGCCATTCGCCATTTCCAGTTTTGGCTGGAAGGTCGGCGTTTCACCGCTTTTGTCGACCATAAGCCGCTCACTTTTGCAATGTCCAAAATTTCAGAACCTTGGTCGGGCCGGCAACAGAGGCAGCTGGCCGCAATTTCGGAGTTTACCACTGATATTCAGCACGTAGCGGGTAAACTCAATGTAGTGGCAGACTGCCTCTCTCGCGCGGTCACAGCACCGGTACGCGCGGAGGCAGATTATACTACCACAGCCGCAGGGCAAAATAACAGCGCGGAAGCGCACGCGGCCCCAGTTCACGTGGGGATAGATTACGCAGCCATGGCAGCGGAACAGGGTAGAGATGCGGACGTTTGCGCGCTCCAGTCTGGACAAACAGGGTTAAGACTGGAGAGCAGGTGTTTGCAAACCGGTATGCTCCCCCTAATCTGCGATGTATCGACTGGGCGACCGCGCCCGGTAGTCCCGGCCGCGTGGCGCCGCCGCGTTTTTGACTCGGTTCACTCCCTGGTGCACCCAGGAGTGCGCGCTTCGGTGAAAATGGTAGCGGAGAAGTTTGTTTGGCTGAGCCTGCGCAAGCACGTGAAAGAGTGGGCAAGAACCTGCATGGCTTGCCAGCGGGCCAAAATTCACAAGCGCACAAAAGCCCCCTTTGAACCGTTCCACATTCCGGCCAAGAGGTTCGATCATGTGCATGTCGACCTCGTGGGCCCCCTACCGTCGTCGCAGGGGTTCACACAGCTTTTGACAATGGTGGACCGAACCACACGTTGGCCGGAAGGGGTCCCACTGACATCGACTACGGCTGCAGAGGTGGCTCGCGTTTTTTTGACGGCCTGGGTAGCGCGTTTCGGGGTTCCGTCGGATATTACGTCCGACAGAGGGCCTCAATTTGTCTCTGAGCTTTGGTCAGCGATGGCCGGCAGCTTAGGAGCGAAAATTCATCGCACTACCGCTTATCACCCCCAGGCTAATAGTTTATGCGAGCGTTTTCATAGGTCTTTGATGGCAGCCCTCAGAGCGTCGCTTACGGATGCAGATTGGGTAAACAAACTACCATGGGTTTTATTGGGGTTGTGTTCTGCGCCCAAAGAGGATTTAAATGCCTCCCCAGCGGAGTTAGTTTTTGCACAACCTCTCAGGCTGCCCAGTGAGTTCCTACCAGAGCATCCGGAGCCGGGGCACCCCCCGGCTCTGGGGCCATTGATTGGCACGGGAGCGGACATGCTCCCGGGCCCCGTTCATCACACTTTTCCGCGTGTTTTTGTTCCCAAAGCTTTAAAAAATGCCGAGTTCGTTTTTGTCAGGCACGAGGCTCTAAGACCGACCCTCCGACCGCCATATGATGGTCCATATAGGGTGCTGGAAACTGGTGATGAGCATTTTGTGCTAGATTTGGGAGACAGAAAAGAGAGTTAGTATTGACAGACTAAAGCCTGCTTTTGTGATGAACGAGGAGTCTGTACATGTGGCGAGGGCACCTCGACGTGGCAGACTCCCCAGGGAACACGTCTCGGAGCCCCCACAGGGATCAAATAACCACTCTCTTCCTCAGTTTTATATTTATATTTCAAAGAGAAATATAAATGTCAACTGGTTGATTTGAATACTTCACTTGAATGTTTAGCTGTGAATGTATGTCTCTCTCCGGTAATGAATTTCAACATTGCAGTAGTGTACAACCCACCGTCACACAACTCTTCCTTTTATAATGAATTAAGTGATCTGGTTAAACAACTTGAGAAGAACAGAGAAACAATAATTCATGGTGACTTTAATATCAACTGGTCTGATAAAAAAGACAAACAAAAACTGAAAAGCCTCATGACTAAATTTAATTACCAGCAAATCATCAAAGGACCCACCAGGATAACCAAACAATCCAGAACACTTATTGACATGGTATTTACTAATAAACCAGAACGAATAACCAGAACCTATAATCTTGTAACTGGTCTCTCAGATCATAACATGGTTCTTGCTGTCAGGAAACTTACTAAAAAGCGACTACAGTATTTTGGGGGAGTCGATATTGACAAATCAAATTTTATTATCCCCAAATCAAAAAATGAGGAGTTTGAACATTACTTAGAGAATCAAAATTGGGAGCAGCTCATGTCAACATGTGAAGTAGATGATTGTTGTAATTTTATAACTGCAACAATCACAAAGTCTATAGAAAAATTTTCAAAGCAAATTAAAAGTAGACAACAGAAGATTAGCCTACCATGGTTAAATAATGAAATAAGAAAACTTATGAAGAGGCGAGACTATGCACTGAAAACATCACTAACCTCCAAACTACAAAATGATCACCTTGTGTACAAAAGTTTAAGAAATAAAGTGGTACATGAGCTGCGAAAATCAAAAATATCTTATTACAATAAACTGATAGATCATGCAAAGGGTAACAACAGTTCCCTATGGAGGCATTTAAATAACTTAACTAATAAAAAAAACGATCAGAAGGGGGTAAAGGAACTTAGAATCAATGGCAAGACCGTCAGTGACAAGGCTACTTTGGCAAATGAATTTAATTCACACTTTGTGGGCTCTGTGGAAGACTTAACAAAAATTTTTGTGCTGCCAAATGTGCTCAACAACACAAATTCCATACTCCCAACAGATACTTTTCACATCGATGAGGTAAATGAGAAGTTAATTGCTGGTATTGTTAAAACACTGTCAAACTCAAAAACTAGTGATATCTACAATATGAGCACCTCCTTTCTCAAAATGCACAGCAAAATATTAATCAAACCACTGACTCATCTCATTAATCTCTCCATTAGGTCTAGTACATTTCCATCTGGCTGGAAAAAAGCTGTCGTCATACCAGTTCATAAATCAGGCAGTAAAGACGATATATGCAATTACCGCCCAATCTCTATCTTACCAGTCCTATCTAAGGTTCTTGAAAAAGTTGTAGCTACACAGCTGATAGACTACTTACAAGACAGTCAACTTCTTCATCCACATCAATTTGGTTTTAGACCAGGATACTCAACAGAAACAGCAAATTGTTGCCTTATTGAAAACGTCAAACAGTCCTTGGACAGGGGTAATGTGGTAGGAGCTGTTTTTCTAGATCTCAAAAAGGCTTTCGATACTGTAAACCACAGTTTGCTTTTATCCAAAATGGTATCTTTTAACTTCTCCCCAAATACATTAGAATGGTTTGCATCTTATCTCCAGAATAGAGAACAGTGTGTAAAAGTTCACCAGGATAAATCCTCATTTTTAAACAACCGCATGGGTATCCCACAAGGGTCCATTCTTGGTCCTTTACTTTTCAGCATTTTTATTAATGACTTGCCGTTACACTGCTCAGCTGCAACATGCCAACTTTATGCAGATGATGCAGTTATTTACACAGCTGCCAAGACTCCAGCACAGGCTGCAGATGTACTGTCTACAAGTATGGTTGATGTCCAAGAGTGGCTCCTCAAGAACCATCTATTGCTGAACCTTCAGAAAACAGTCTCAATGTGCTTTTCAATCAAAAAATGTAACCTGCAACATTTTAAAGTTAATATACATGATCATGACATCAGTTTAGCTACAGAATTCAAATACCTTGGCATTGTACTAGATCCTCAACTCAAATTTAATCTTCATATAAAGAAAATTTCAAAAACAGTAAAAAAAAATCTGAACTGCTTTAAATTAATTAGATATTACATACCTTACGAAGCAGCTGCACTGTATATGCATTCTATGGTTTTTTCTCATATATCATACTGTTTGACAGTCTGGGCTCAAGCAGCCCCTTCCACAATAAGACATATAGGTTCATTATATAATCAAACCCTAAAAATCTTGGACAAAAAGCCCATTAGGTGGCATCACTGTAATGTTTTAAAAAAATACAACCTATTGAGTTTTGAGAGCTTCATTGACCTCTGTCTTCTGAAATTAACGTTCAAATGTTTCCATAAATCAGCACCCGAGCCACTTGCTGGTTTCGTCCAAAGACAGGACAGCAGCAGAGCCACCAGGAGTTCTGTTAACAATAACTGTAAAATATTCCACCGCAGAACCACATTTGGACAAACAGCTTTCTCTATAAAGGGCAGTCACATCTGGAACACAATGCCAAATGAAATTAAAATAATAACGGACTTTAAAACATTCACTAAAAATGTTAAAAACTGGCTGAAAAATAAACAAGAATGTACTCATGTATGAATTATTTGTCTGCAAAGTGAGAGTGAATGAAGGGAAGGAATAAATGTGTTTGTTTATAGTGAGTGACGGAGGGAGGAAGGCCTGAAATAGGCAAATGTGAGTTATGTTATATGTGTTAAATGTGAGTCAGGCTGTTATATTTGTGTATTTATAATATTTATGTTAAAGGTGAGTCAGGCTGTTATATTTGTGTATTTATAATATTTATAATATTTATAATTGTGTATTTATAATTTTTCTGCATTGATGTATGTGGTTATTGTGTATATTTTTATCTTGATTCTTTCTTCTAAAGCCCATCCAGGGACAAGAGTTGCAAATTAGCTAATAGCTATACACTCTATGTGCAACACATCAGATTGATTGTCTTTGATTAATTGTCTATGTTTATTGCACTGTCCCTGTCAAATAAACTAATCTACTACTACTACAGTCAGCAGATTCTTTGCAGGACGGCGCCGCAGGGACGGCGAGACCTGCTTACAGCAGATTCGGAAGACGTTTGAAGCCCAGACGGTGTACTGACTGATTTTTGATGTGATCATGTTGTATAGACTATGCTATTGATGTTATCACTGATTTTTGATGTGATCATGTTGTATAGACTATGCTATTGTGGTTATCATGTTTTGTGAACTCTGATATATTGTCCATTCTTCGACGTTTGGGGGGGGGTTATGTAGTTCATGTATTTTTACCTACATATGTATAAGCACATTGGGATGCTTGAGATTGCATGTGTGGATTGACCTCACGTCTTGGATGAGACAATATGTCTGGACCACCTGGAGATAACAGCAAGAAGACGGAGGTACGGCGATAAGGAGCTGAAAGGACTTCCTGACCTCCTGGGGGCCAGGCGGAGGACTGAAGGGCTCGGGGGGAGAGTTATTGTCAATAGGGGGTTTTGACGGTGATATGTGATTCTTCCTTTGATCTTGTATGTATAAATAAGAAGGTTTTGACTCAGCTCATTCTCTTCTGTTCTTGAGAGATAGCTGGGGATGTGATTGCAACATTAAAACCTGAATTAAGAAATAATTCAGCTTCGTTATTTCATGCTCCCCACACTGTTATTTGTTTTGAAAAATCGTTCACCATAAACTGCAATCATGGAAGCACAAAACCGCAATAATGGAATTATGTTTTGATCGGGTCGCGAGACCAGAACCACGAGTGGACCAGCGTCGCGTTCGTCTGACAATGGGGAAGAGAAGTTCGCCAGGACGCTGCTGTGAAGAGTTAAGGTGTTACAAGCTAAATTATTCTTTACTCCTGACTATTCTTCTGTAGCGGGGTGGGGGGGGAGCCGCGGTGACTGAGCTGCTGTCCCACATCCCACATGAGGCTAATCCGTCATGTAGCGATGGCCGATGTCCATCCTCTGTAGCGAGGGGGGGGGGACAACCCCCCCCACACACACACACACACAGACACAGCCCTGAGTGTCACCTTTCATTAGAGCCCAAAATGAAGCTTCTACATTGAATCATTTAAAAATTACAGACATTTTTCCAAACTGTGCCATTTGGCACAATTTGGCACAGTTCCAAAACGCCTGGGAACAGCCTGAGGAAAAAGTTGTGTAATATATTCATTTTTTCTGGTATTGTTACCAAATTTGGACCTCAGCTGGATAACACTTGGTTCTACATTTCTGTTGCATTTTCCAGCCCGGATCTGAAGCTGTGTGTTATTTGCAAGCATTTGTATCCAAAAAAACACCCAGGCCAAATTTATTTTCTTCAAGTTCACTATGTTTAGATGACTGTAACTCAGTGGCCGGAGCACTTAGAGAGATTATGACTGTTTTGCCAAAAAATTCAAAGTGTTTTCTTTTAAATGAGATCAACCCCATGAAGATGCTGCAAAGGGCTGAAGAACAGCTTTCGATTTACTTTGGGCACATTATTTTTTGGCGATTTTAAGAAAATTGACCGGAGTGCAAGGGGTTAATGGGGGACAAAAGCTGCCCGTATCTCGACAGCTCTTTCTCCAACAGCTCATTCTTTAAAAACGGTGGGACATTTGATATTGTGATTCCTTTTGCGGGATTTACCAGAGACAGAACAGGAACCAGTGTGGCTTTAATTACAGTTCTGCTCTCTACCACCTGATTAACTTTTTCAACACTGTCCAGAAAAATTACCACGACATTATACATTCTGGAAGCTGACCTGACGCTTTCATAGCCGACCAACTCCCCCACAGCCAGACTACATTCTTCCACTGAGCAGCTGACATCCGGAGCCAATTTGACAGCATGCCGGCGTGTCAGCTTCTCAAACCCGGAGCCTCGCTCCAAAACCATGCTGACCAGCAAAGCTGGCATCAGAAATCCCCCTCTCAGAACATCTACCCCACCCCAGCTACAGAAAACAATGAAGTTTAAGATTATTTAACAAAAAAACACCTTAAACACAAAAAGATAGAGAAAAGTTTGAGACAACTCACTCACGCTGTCACACGCTCCCAGCTCACACTCACGACCACGCCCACTCAGAGAGAGAGAAAGAGAGAGAGAGAGAGAAATGGCCATTTTAGATATAAAAAAGCATGGTTTGGTGGACATTTTGTCAGTCCATGCCCCGTTTGGGGGTGAAGAGGGATCAGAATGAGGCTCCAAGAAGACTCACTGGGGAGGAAAATCAGATAAAAGAAGTGAGCTGGAAAACCACCGTGAGTCATTTGACCTTACTCCCTAGTCAGGCTCTGTCCAACTGTAAAGGCCCTATCAGGAAGGTTGCTTTAATGACAAGGCAGAAAATACTGAGAAATGGAAAAATGTGCCAAGCTAAAAGAAGCTGAAGTATCCAGCATCAAGGGGCACAACATGAGAAAATACGGGGAAAAGAATGCACCAAGCTGGAAGGAGCTTGGGATTCAGTGGAGAAAACAATCCCCAGCGATGCGGGGCAGAGAGTGTGATGAATGCTGGAAAAGAGAACAGAGCGCCTAGGCTGAGCAGCCCATATTTTCACCAAATTGAAAATAACTCCAGATTTACGAGTAGAAGAGAGAGACAGAGAGATAAGCCTTTATTAGTCCTACAATGGGGAAATTTCAGGATTGCAGCAGCACAGGGAGAGCAACACTCTGAGCAATAATTAATAAGATAATATAATAAGAATAAATGAATATACATATGTACACAGATATATACACAGTG
The DNA here is from genome assembly GCA_020510985.1 of Pholidichthys leucotaenia. Lineage (NCBI taxonomy): Eukaryota > Metazoa > Chordata > Actinopteri > Cichliformes > Pholidichthyidae > Pholidichthys > Pholidichthys leucotaenia. Next base: position 209,340,088 of record CM035839.1, read on the forward strand.
TGGGAGCATTGCAGCTAGATGGTATAGACAGCATTACAGTCTATTAATTTACCCCGCAGAATATGTACCCATAAAACTAAATCTTCAATATTAATGCTAAATGAGACCCAGAGAAATTACCCAGCCCCTGAGGCAAATCAATTCAATGTTGTAAATCAGTTTAAATATTTAGGAATCCAAATTATGCCTAAGCTAGAATCAGTCGCCAGCGTCAACTATGAAGCCTTAATGTCAGATATCAATGAGTTAACTCAGAGATGGATGTCACTACCAATGTCGATGATCGGGAGAATCAATATACTTAAAAGTAATATTTTACCTAAAATACTTTATTTATTTCAATACATTCCCTTATCACCACCTTTAGATCTATTCTCAAGAATAAAAAAAAAGTTAGTGGAATTTATATGGAACAACAGGAGGGCTAGATTACGTCTGTCTTTATTATATTTACCATTTGATCGTGGAGGTCTGAAATGTCCAAATTTTATGTTGTATTATTGGTCGGCACAACTGAGGTCTATGACATATTATTTTTCATCAAATGATCTCCCTCACTGGACTGAAATGGAATCATACAATTTACCTTTACCTCTTCCCATATTCATATACTCAGATTCGGCAAAAAAATTACAAAAACAAGTTAAAAATCCATTTGTAAAGCATATGATCAAAATATGGTGTGAAGCTAAAAACTATTTAAAAGAACCACAGTTATTGTCACAATTTAGTCCAATATGGGGTAATCAATATTTTAAACCAGGGAGAGCGGACGCTGTATTTAAAGTATGGAATTTAAAAGGGATACAAAAGATTCAGGATTTATATTTGCCATGTGCAGAAAACATAATGTCTTTTGAAGAGTTGAGGATCAAATTTAATCTCAATAGAACACATTTTTTTAAATATCTTCAACTTAGAAACTTTATTCGATCAAATCAAAATAAAGCTCTCACTCGACCTATTTATTCATCCTTGGAAAAAATGATGATGAAAGATAGTAAAAGAAAGGGTATTATTTCAGAGTTTTATAACTCATTGACACTATCTTCAAGTGAAAATTCACTGAAAAGATTAAACTACTGGAAAGAAGATCTGCAAATTGAAATTTCGGAGGAACAATGGGAATTGGCTTGTACAGAAGCTCAAACCAAATCAATAAATGCACGCCTTAAATTGATACATTTCAAATGGTTAATGCGGATGTATGTTACACCGGAGGAGTTAAATAGATATAACAAAAATATACCAGATACATGCACAAAATGCATGGAAAGTAAAGGAACCCTATTTCATTGTTTATGGGAATGTAGATTAATAAGAATGTTTTGGGAAGAGGTGAGGGTAACAATTGAAAAAATAATCTCAAAACAAATCATACTGAATCCTAAACTGTTTTTGTTGGGTCTGTACCCAGAAAAGCATAATTTTAATAAAAGTGAAAGAACATTCATAGACCTCAGTTTGCTTAATGCCAAAAAATGTATTGCACTATTATGGAAAAAGACTCATAGACCAGATGTGACTCAGTGGTTAAGACAGATGTTAACAAACCTTCCATTAGAAAGAATAACATATATACTGAAATCAAAGGAAATTGTGTTTGAGAATATATGGAGACCTTTTATTGATTATGTAAAAAATTTAAACATAACTCTTGAAGAAGAAGGTGAATGATGTGTGTGGACCTTGTAAATTCCAAACTGGTGAACATAATATGTATACTTATGTATTGGATTGTCTAGACTAAACAGAGGAGCATTGTTGAAGACTTGATTTTGTTGGTGGTTGTTGGTGTTTTTAGGGCATTTTTTTTTTTTTTTTTGTAGTACTTTAGCGTTAGTGTTTGATTGTTTGTATCATGTTTGTAAAAAAAAAAAAAAAAAGGTTCAATAAAGATATTGTGGAAAAAAAAGAATATGTACCCATACAGTATATTTTGTATTTGAATCAGCCATGTTTTCACCCTCAGTATTGATTGATATTGTCCTAGTTGTATAATGGAGAGGACCATTTATTGCCCAAGGTTGTTACGTTTTGTACATTCAATACAACCTTTAGGAGCAGCCCTGGTTAGGTTATAAAGTCTGACAGCCGTAGGCAGGAAGGACCTGCGGAACCTCTTGGTCGCACACCTAGGATGCTACAGCCTACTGCTAAATGAGCTCCTCAGTGCGTTTAGCGTGTCCTGCATGGGATGGGACTCGGACTCCAGCAGAGATGACAGCTTAGCCACCATCCTCCTCTCTCCTATCTCCTCCACTGGGTCGAGGCACTGACCCAGAACAGAGCTAGCTTTTTTGATCAATCTGTTCAGTCTGTTGCTGTTGACTGTCGTGATGCCATTGCCCCAGCAGACCACTCCAAATGTGATGGCTGATGCCACCACCGAATCGTAGGTCTTCAGGAGTGCACCTTGCACTCCAAAAGACCTAAGCCTCCTCAGGAGGAACAGCCTGCACTGTCCCTTCTTGTGGAGCACGTTGGTGTTGTGTGACCAGTCCAGTTTATTGTTCAGCTGAACACCCAGGTACTTGTAGGATGTCACCATCTCAGTGTCTGTTCCCTGTATGTTTATTGGTGCTGTGGGGGGTTGTCCTCACCTGCAGCAGTCCACCACCAATTCCTCAGTTTTCCTCACATTGATCTGGAGGCAGTTCCAATGGCGCCAGTCCACGAAGTCCTGGATAAGTCCTCTGTACGCCGCATCATCTCCATCAGAGATGAGGCTGACAGAGGCTCTCAGAGTCGTCAGAGAACTTCTGTAGGTGGCAGTGTGGTGTGTTGTGTGATAAGTCCACAGTATAAAGGGTGAACAGGAAGGGATCCAGAACTGTTCCCTGGGGGGCCCCCGTACTGCAGATGATCATGTCAGACACACACACACACACAGACCTGGGTTCTCACAAACTGTGGTCGGTTTGTGAGGTAGTCTAGGATCCATGATGACAGGTGCTGGTCCACCCCTGTGCACAGTAGCTTGTCCTTCAGGATCACCGGTTGGATGGTGTTGAAAGCACTGAAGAAATCAAAGAACATGATCCTCACAGCGCTCCCAGGCTTCTCTGGGTGGGACAGGGAACAGTGTAGGAGGAAGATCACTGCATCCTTCACCTCGATGCCATGCTGGTAGGCGAACTGGAGTGGATCCATCACTGGTCCCACCAGGGGGTGGAGGTGGGCAAGGAGCAGCCTCTCCAGGGTCTTCATCAGGTGTGATGCGAGGGCCACTGGTCTGCAGCTGTTCAGATCCTTGAGGTGGGGGGTCTTTGGTACGGGCTCAGGCTCAGGTTGAAGATGTGCTCCACAATCCCACACAGCTGGTCTGTGCAGGACTTGAGGAGCTTTGAGCTGATGCAGTCCAGACACGAGGCCTTCTTCGCCTTGATCTTTCTCAGCTTCGCCCTCACCTGGGTCTTAGTAATGGTCAGGCTGGGGCAGGGGGACTGTGTGCTGTTAGTGGGCGTGTTGGGGAGAGGCTGTGGACAGCAGGACTAAATGACATTGGAGGCAGTAGTGGTTGGTGTGCAGGTGGAGAAGATCACGGTTGGTCAAACCTGTTAAAAAAACAGGTTCAGGTTGTTCACCCACTCCCTGCCCCCCGTGGCCTGGGAGGAGGTATTCTGGTGCCCAGAGATGGTTTTGAGGCTTCTCCAGACCCCGCTGATGTCACTCTGTTGCAGTTTGTCCTCCATCTTCTTCCTGTAGCTGTCCTTTCCCTCTCTAATCTTCCTTCTTAGCTCCCTCTGTACAGACTTCAGCTCCTCATTTCCTGATCTGAAAATCCTTTTCTTTTCTTTCAGTAGTGACTTTATCTCAGGGTTGATTCAGGGTTTGCTATTTGAGACACACCGTATGGTCTTGGTGGGTACAGTTTTGTCCACACAGAAGTTGATGTAGTCTGTGATGGTATGTGTGAGGCTGTTGATGTCCTCACCATGTGGATCACAGAACTGCTCCCATACATGCTCTGGCCACAATCAGACCATTCTTTCCCAGCATTGTCTTTAATGGCAAAACCCAGTCCATAAAACAAGTCACAGCCCATGATGTTGTCGCCTCGGGCCACCATGTGAAACACGAAGTCAGCCATCATCGCAGACTTGTACAGAACCATTAACTCCAGCATTCCAACGTGCACAGCCTGCGACCTCCATAACCATAAAGCGGTGCTGGGTTACCTTTTTTCCTGTGGTAGGGGAAAAACTTCTTCATCGTGGCCCAATTCAGCATCGACCCCTCTGCCCCCATGTCAAGCAGCAGCAGTACCTCCACACCATCTAGCCCCACTGCGCAGAATGTGTACCCGCTGGTACTCGGGGACACCGTGTGGATAGTTGTCGGGGACGGGCAGAGTGATTTCTTCCATGGGCTCTCTGGCTCAGATACACGGCACACTCTAGCATAATGGTTCAAGTGTCCACACTTGATACAACACTTCCCTCTAGCCAGGAATTCCCTAGCCTTGTATTGGTGCTTCATGGACCCACAACCCATGCACAGGGGTTTTCCCGGGGCAGACCTTCAGCTGGTAGCGTTGGCTTCCGCATCGTCATCATCCAAGCTATCCTCGCGTATCAGAGTCCACTACTAATGCCGCGGTGGTAGGCTCCAGCTGCCGTTGTGACTGCCGCCACTTTAGCTCTGAAGCTAGCTTGTCTGTGGTCTCCATTTGGAGAGTTAGCTCGACAGCCCTGGCTAACATTAAGTCACTTGGCGCCGTGAGTAGCCTAGCTCGTAAAGCAGCGCTGTTCGTATGGTCCACCAGCTGGTCACAAAATATTTCTTCCTCCAGTGGCCCAAAACAACACTCGCTAGCTAGCTGCCTCAAGTCGGCGACAAACTGGTGGACAGGCTCACCCACATGTTGATGTTGCTGCCGGAACCAAACCCTTCAGACAGTCACGCTATCCGGGGTGTGAAAATGGCTTGCTAGCAATCCGACTACGTCCTCAAACAAGTCCGAAGCTCCGAGTGTTCACAGGATACGCTGGCCCTCAATTCCCAAATTATGTACAAGGAACGTACGTGCTCTTAGCTTATTTAGCTCACTCAGGTCGAGCGCGACGATGTAAATTCGGAAAGCTGCAAACCATCTTGGCCAGGGCACAGGTGGCTTGCCCGAGAGCTCCAGAAAGGGGCAAAGTGGTGCAATACACACCTCCATAGGTTGTCCTCATCGCCAAAATGTTATGTCTGTAAATACCTGGGTACAAGAATGAGGCCAGGTGAATGGTTGAACTCAGCTTTATTGGTGATTGGACATACGACACAGCCACCAGGGAGGGGCATCAGCAAGAGACCCTAAAATGGATGCCCCCTGGCATTTACAGTGCGGTGCAGTGGCAGAAGAGGAAGTGGTCGTCACCACACCGCACCCCACAACAAAGGCACTCAGATCCAACATCATACATTTGGAGAGTGCATACCTCTGCCAAGGCTCCTTCCGTCCCTCATGGATTACCTCCAAAATGTAATGGGTTTGTTTTGGAAAATTCTTGAAACACTGTGAGAATATAAGAGCCTTGGTGGAGGTATGCATTCTCAGATCATCACCAAAATGTTATGGGTTCTTCTCTATGCCAAGGACCACCTCTGGTGAAAATTTCATCCAAATCCATGCAGTAGTTTTGGCGTAATCCTGCTGCACAAATACAAACAATGTCCTTGGTGGAGGTATGCATTCTCAGATCATCACCAAAATTTAATGGGTTCATCCTTGGCCCACGCGCTACCTCTGTTGAAAATTTCATCCAAATCCGTCCAGTACTTTTTGTGTAATCCTGCTAAAAGACAGACAAACCACCCCAATTACATAACCTCCTTGGCGGAGGTAATAAACGGAGAGATTACAATAGGGTCTCGCACTTCGCTGTGCACTGTTTCATGGTGCTTACCTTGAGGTGCTCGGGGCCTAACAAGGGAAAAAGATAAGAAAAACGAGGGAAACAACAGAAAGAGCTAACAAACTTTTATGCTCTCAACAGCTCTTCTACCACTGGTCTACCAGGAAAACACATTTTCAAGGTGTTTAGACATCTTCTAAGAGAAAGATTGGTGAGTATGGTTGCAAATGTTTCAGAAAAATGTTGAAATATTATGATGGAAAAAACTGCAAATTCATTAGAAAAACATTTTGTGTGGGAAAAGGTTTAAAAATTATCACAAAAGTGGCAAATTTATAGGGAAAAAAGTCCTGAAATTATTTTTAAAAATTCTAAACTGTGCTGTGATCTGTACAAGGGCAATTCAGAAGTGAGGATTTTTATTTATTTATTTATTTTGTAAATTAGTATCTGTTTTCTTGTAAACGGGCAGCTTTTTTCTTATAAATTTGCAATTTTTTCATGTAAATTTGTAAATGTTCTTGTAAATTTATTATTTTTCATGGAAATGTGTTTTTTCTGATTTGTTTTCCCTCACATGAATTTATAATCCTTTTTTTTGTGGTTTTGAAAATTGCTTATGATAAATTCAGGACTTTTTAATTGAAATAATCATCACTTATCATATTTTTGCACTTTTATTCTTGTAAATTTGAACTTCATTCACATTTACTTCTGCTAAATAAGTGGCAACTCTCCAACAATTACCTACTGCTCAAAGCTATGTGTCATAAACTTCCCCGTGCACTTCTCCACAGCGCATGGAGGAAGAGAAGGATGAATGGATTTACGCGCTGGGTTAACACCAAACACACATTTATTAACACAAGAGTGAATACACAAGAGACAAGACAGCTCGGGTTAAACTGAGAGACCTCCAGGACGCCCAACAAACACAGAGGGATACAACTGGGTGACAGCCAAAGGGTAGTAGTTGTGCCGCACAGGGGGAAATGCTACAGAAAGCGTAGCAGCACAACTGTGCACAGAAACGCAGACAGTTTACTCACAGTGTAGGGGCAGTCCGAGTAATCCCAGTCTCCCAGCGAGCACACACAAAAACAGTCCTTTGGAGACGTGATGGTTAGACGGCGGAGAACAACCATCTAACGCGTATAATGGTCCAGCGGTGTTTGTGTAGCGAGGAGCCGCTTAAGTATAAACACCGCTGGCCAAACAATTGAGAACACCTGGGTGAGGTGCAGGAAAGATAATTACCGGGGTGAACAGCTGACTGTTAGAGAAAGAGGGGGCGTGGCCAGACAGGCCAGAGCGGCAGCTACAGGCGGGAACAGAAACCATCCACAGACATGAAAACAATGTGAAATCAAAACATAACACCACATGATAAACCCACTGCCTGAGCCACCAGGAACAATCAGAACCGAGCCCACAGGAAACAAGGGCTCGGTTCATGACACTATGTTTAAACGGCTCCAACCCACAGGAAACAGTGTGTGTAACACAGAAGTAAGTTATCTCTACATGACCTTGGATGTCTGGGGGAGACGGAGTCAAGGCAAACAAGAGTCCATACATACATACATACATACATACATACATACATACTGTACATCTTCTACCACTTTTCCAGACGCCTGGGTCGTGGAGGCAGCAGCTCAAGCAGAGAAGCTCAGGCTTTCCTCTCCCCAGCCACCTGCTCCAGCTCTTCAGAGAGGATACCAAGACGTTCCCAGGCCAGCTAGGAGATATAGTCTCTCCAGCGTGTCCTGGATCTGCCCGAGGGTCTCCTCCCAGTGGGACATGCCTAAAACATTTCAAGTGGGAGGCATCCAGATCAGATGCCCAAACCACCTCAACTGGCTCCTTTCGATGTGGAGGAGCAGCGGTTCTACTCTGAGCCTCTCCCGGATGACTGAGCTCTCACCCTGTGTCTAAGGATGAATCCATCGATCCCACAGAGAAAGCTCATTTCAGCCACTTGTATCCACGATCTTGTTCTTTCTGTCATTACCCAAAGCTCATGACCATAGGTGACGGTAGGAACATAGATTGACCAGTAAATCGAAGCTTTGCTCTAGAGCTCAGCTCCCTCTTCATCGCAACAGACCGGTACAACATCCACACCACTGCAGATGCTGCTCTGATCCATCTGTCAATCTCCCACTCCATTCTTCTCTCACTCGTGAAAAAGACCCCGATATGGCATGCATATTTTGGATGCTTTGACTGCATATGTATAGCACAGTGATTGAGATGCTTGAGACTGCATATGTATTTTGTAACCTCACGTCTTAGAAGGAACAATAAGTCTGGACCTCCTGGGGATAACAGCAGGAGGTGGAGCTACCTTTAGAAATGACTCTTAAAAGGACTTCCTGACCTCCTGGGGTCAGGTTGAAGAAGAAGGAGCCTGGGGGAGAGGTATCGTGCATGGGGGTTTGATGTCAATGTGATTCTGTGCTTTGATGTCCCAGGTATAAAAGTGGGGGATTGGAGTAGTTCGCCCTCTTTTCCTGTTTGAGGGATTGTTGGAGATGTGAGAAGATTAATAAACCTGAATTGAGAAATAAATTCAGCCTCTTCATTTCATGCTCTCCACACCGAGATACTTAAACTCCTCCACTTGGGGCAGGAGCTTGTCTGTGACCCAGAGAGGACAATCCACCCTTTTTCCGGCAGAGGACCATGGACTCTGACTTGGAGGTGCTGATTCTCATCCCAGCCACTTCACACTCAGCAGCAAACCATCCCAGTAAGACCTGTAGGTCATTGGTCGAAGAAGTTAACAGGACAACATCATCTGCAAACAGTAGAGATTAGATCCTGTGGTCACCAAACGTGACACCCTCCATTCCTTGGCTGCACCTAGAAATTCTGTCCATAAAAATTATGAACAGGATCGATGATAAAGGGCAGCCCTGATGGAGTTCAACTCTTACCGGAAAAAAGTTAATCTGAGTGTTGGCAATATGAGCCAAACTCTTGCAACTGTCATATAGAGACTGGATAGTTCATAGCAACAAGCCCGATAAACCATACCGTACCATACCATTCTGCAGCACCCCCCTTCCTGCAACAGACCATGAGGGACGTGGTTGAATACTTTCTCCACATCAACAAAACACATGTAGACTGGTTGGACAAACCCTCAAGGATTCTCGAGAAGGTAAAGAGTTGGTCCAATGTGCTACAGCCAGGATGAAAACCACATTGCTCCTCCTGAATCCAAGGTTCAACCGATGGCCGGACTCTCCTCTCCAGTACTCTGGCATAATCCAGGGAGGATGAGGAGTGTGATCCCCCTAAAATTGAAACACACCCTCCGGCCCCCCTTCTTTAACAAGAAGTATATTTGTGAGTAAAAACAAGTTTACCACACTGTTGAACACCTCTGTGTGATATATTTTCCTCTGTACTGTGGAGGAAAAATCCATGATCTGACACCCTAACATTACAGAACAAGTACAGCTAGGGTCACCAAACTGACACCCTCACCTGTAACTAATGCCACTGAGATCCTGTACAATCTTCCTGCCATGTCATTTATTCTACCCCTAAAAGGGCAAAAGCAACAAAAATTCTTCCTTTTTAAGTGCTGAGCTCTTCCCTTGACTTTTAACTCATTTATTAGGCTTGAAAATTGATTCAAATAAACCCTGCACATGAAGTATAAGACTCTCTCTCTCTCACTACTGCAGCAGGCAGCCTGGGAGAGTTTATTTTACTGTTATCAGATAAAAATGGACTTTATGATGCAATGCTAGAGATTTTAGAGAGGGGAGAATACACCAGGAGAAACTCAACAGGAGGAGGAGTATGGAGGGTCTGGTTATGTAAAAATACTGTATTCAAAAATGGAATGTGAGAGAAGGAACAAGCCATACCCAGAAGTGCCTGCATGAGACACGCACACATGCACGCGCGCACACACACACACACGCATACGCTCGTGCACCCAGAGAGAGAGAGCACTGCACGTGTTACAAGAACAGTAAGAGGCTGCATCTTGTCTGTGGGTGGGACAAGATGAGCAGACAGTCCGGCTCAACAAGCTGTGAGCTGAGCTGGAGATTTCTGAACATGGGGTGTCTCAGATTTACAGTCCACGTCCTCTTCATCCTTTCTATCACAGGACTGAGCACGGGTTGTACCGGGCTCAGTCTCTCGGTTTATTTATGAATATTTTCTGTATGTTTTCCTAGCTTTGTGGTGTCTTTCTGTGTTTTGTCTTCTGATGATTTATCATTCTATTTATTATTTATACTTCAGTATTGTTATGATTATTGTCTATTTGTGTGGTTTAAGACTGTTTTGTATTTTCCTGTGACAGGGACATTATTCCTCCTCTCCCAGACATCTCCATCTGGTTATTTGCTCTCTGCCTACTCTCCTAGTCACCTCAGCTGCGAATAATCTGTAATTAGGTCAGCAGTCTGCTCCTGTTCCCTACACCTGTTGCTCATTGTGACATTCCATTCCCCACTACTTAAGCTCTGTCTGTTCAGTTAGCCTTCGCGGCTGTATTGGTTATTCTCTGGATTTGCCCCATACGATTGTGATTCTCATCAACTCTTGAGCTTGACAGCTCAGAAGCGCATCACTTTGTAAGTTGTCCTTGTTATTGCATTTTGTGTTTTTGCACTATTTTGGACTTTATGTTATTTCTGTTATTAAATGTCACAAACACGATTCAGCACTTGGATCTGTCTCTCTGCCTCGTAGGGGCGCGCATGACAGAATATAGCCGCCAGTTAAAAGATCCAGCTGTTGTGTTTGGACATTTTTTTCATTTTTTATGCACCTGTCTTGTGGAGCTAATTATGTCCCCAGCGCACCGACCCCCCTCAAGCAAAGGAGGGTTAGCAGCAGGGTCTCCAACGGTGGAGGAGGAATGGGTGGCAGACTTCATCCAAGATTTTGTGGATGAGGTTCTCGCCGCCCGTGGACCCAAGCAGACATGGGACTGTTTGTATGGAGCGGTGGGTATCCTTGAGGCACACCCCGGCCTATGGTGCTATCCACAGTATGCAGAACTGCTGTCCATGGTCTGCGCGCTCCAGTGGTCATTTCCTAATTTAAAGATGGGAACATTTCCAGCTGAGCCGAGGAGGAGGTGCCCTCCACAGCCAACATCCTCTTCCCATCTCGCTTCGCCTGCATCACCACCAGCTCCAGCTCCACGACGACGCCGTCACCCAGCTCCGGACCGCCGGAGAAATGCCTCCACCACTCAGTCACCTATTTCCCAAACACTGAGCCAGACTAATCCTGCAGCAGTTTACCCTTCTTGTTCTTCATCGCTGGCTGTCACGTCAGCCTCCTTCTCTGCCTCTCCTGCTGCAAACCCCGTCTCCTTGATGTTTCCTCTCACTGCTGAGGGTCCAGCTGTGTCCTTCCCGGTTCCATCCACCTCCACGGCTACAGGGGCAGCTCCTCCACAATCTACTGAGGGTCCCAAGTCCATCATGGCCACGGAGAGGGGCGACGCCATGGCAGAGACAACACCAGGTCCCGGGAATTCAGGCAAGTGCATTTTCATTTTATTTCACTAAATGATGATATGCATTGCCTGGTTCTTGGTAAAGAGACTCAAGAAGAGCAGTCCCCTGAGCTCTCTCCCCCTGCCGAATTTAATGAATCTTCACCTGCCCTCTCCGTGCCCTCTCCTCTCACCTCTGAGTGTTCATCGGCCCAAAGACTCAACCACCACACAATGGAGGAGCCTGTGGCCCTGGAGGACCCGACTTCAGCGGTGAGCGGTACCCCAGTTGCCACACAGGAGGAACCACCAGCATGGGTCATGTTGCCTGGGGAGACGAGGACTGCTACCACCATCATGCCTCCTGTGGAGGCTGCCGCAGCAGAGTTCAGACCTGAGCTGGACCTCCAGAGGACCAAGCCCGAGTTACCATCATCGCCTGGATTGACAGAGTCCTGGACGGCAGTGGAGCTCGAGCTCAGGCAAGTGCTTTCTTTTGTCTTCCTCCTTTCTGTCCTAGAGCAATCTTGCCTGGCTCTTGGTGAGGAGAGTCAGGTGCAGCGGGTGGCTGCACCTGAGCTCGCTCACCGGTCTAAGCCGCTGCCGGTGACTTTGACCCCCCTTTTCTATGTGTGTCCGAGTCTTCTTCCAGGGTCACCGGGAATGATCCAGAACAGCCAGAAGTCTCCGTGGGTCCAGACTTGCCGCTCGAGGTCACTGTGAGTCCAGCTTCCCCCGCTGTGGAGACTGCCGTAGGTGCAGCTTTGGCCAAGGCCGGGTCTACTATGGGTGTGGCTCCTCCTCTGCCCGAGGCTGTCATCTGGATCCCACCTCCTCTATCGGAGTCTTCGTGGGTGCTGCGCCCCAGCCTGAAACCAACATGGGTGCTGCGCTCCAGTTTGGGTTCGCCACGGGAATTGCGCCCCAGCCTGGGGCCCACCATGGGTGCAGCGTTGGCCCAGTCCGGGCCCACCATGGGTGCAGTGTTGGCCCAGTCCGGGCCCACCGAGGGTGCAGCGCTGCTCCAGCCCGGAGCCACTGCGGGTGCTGCAAAGCTGCAGCCCGGAGCCATCACAGGTGCTGCAGAGCACCAGCCTGGCCCCAACACGGGTGCTGCAGAGCTCCAGCTCGGAGCCACAGCGGGTGCTACAGAGCTCCAGCCCAGAGCCACCGAGGGTGCTACAGTGCCCCAGTCCAGAGCCACCGAGGGTGCTGCAGTGCTCCAGTCCAGAGCCACCGAGGGTGCTGCAGAGCTCCAGCCTGGAGCCACAACGGGTGCTACGTTGTCTCAATCCAAGACCACCAAGGGTGCTGCCGGCCAGCCCGAGGACACCGAGGCCTCTCCTCTTCTGCCGGATGCCATCGGGATTCCCCATTCTCCTCCGCCACCAGACACCCCCCCCCCTCTGGCCCTGCTTCCCTGTGTTACACCTTCCGGTGGAGGAGCTGCCTCTTGGGTTACCCCTTTGGTCCTGGTGGCTTAAGGACTCAGGCAAGCCGCCCGAAAGACCAAGCCACCGGGTTGGGTGGTCCTTATTCTCCAGCAGGCTACCCGACTCCTTCCACCTGGCTGTCCAGCTGGCCTGGAACTTCAGCCGGCCACCCGAACTGTCTGGGGGTCCCAGGGCCTTGATGTAGCTTGGGTACGGGTCCTGAGCGGGCCCTGTAGTTTTGCTCCCTCCTTACCTGTTTCCCCCACCTCCCACCCTGGTTTGTTTTTTGCTGTACCTTTTTTTGGGGGGGGGCTCCTTTTGGTGTTACCTTGGGGTGTCTGGGTTCCACCCCTTAAAGGGGGAGCTCTGTTACAGGACTGAGCACGGGTAGTACTGCGTTCAGTCTCTCGATTTATTTATGAATATTTTCTGTATGTTTTCCTAGCTTTGTGGTGTCTTTCTGTGTTTTGTCTTCTGATGATTTATCATTCTATTTACTATCTATACTTCAGTATTGTTATGATTATTGTCTACTTGTGTGGTTTAAGACTGTTTTGTATTTTCCTGTGACAGGGACATTATTCCTCCTCTCCCAGACATCTCCATCTGGTTATTTGCTCTCTGCCTACTCTCCTAGTCACCTCAGCTGCGAATAATCTGCAATTAGGTCAGCAGTCTGCTCCTGTTCCCCACACCTGTTGCTCATTGTGGCATTCCATTCCCCACTACTTAAGCTCTGTCTGTTCAGTTAGCCTTCGCGGCTACATTGGTTATTCTCTGGATTTGCCCCATACGATTGTGATTCTCATCTCCTCAGGAGCGCATCACTTTGTAAGTTGTCCTTGTTTTTGCATTTTGTGTTTTTGCACTATTTTGGACTTTATGTTATTTCTGTTAAAAAATGTCACAAACACAATTCAGCGCTTGGATTTCTCTCTCTGCCCCATAGGGGCACACATGACACTTTCCCCCTTCTTTACACATGTCTGTTATCAGAGCGTTTCTATCAATGTCATAACCTGAGTGTCGGTTCTGGCCACACTCGGGTCTCATATCTTATTTCCCTGGCTTTGGCAGCAGAGGATTCCTTCCAGCTCCTCGGGCTCTTATTGTGAAGGTGCCCGGGGGAGCTCCCTGCTGTCAAAGTCAGCTGCTGCGCCGCTGTCATTAAGAGCAGCTGCGCCGCGTTGGGGTCATTAGCCGCCAGAGATATAAGCGGGTGCTAAATGTCCTCCAACGCGGCAGTCTCTGTTAAGTTCCTGTTAACCTCTGTTAACCTCTGTTGTATTCCTGTTGTGTTCCAGTTCTCCTTGCTCATCGTGGTTAATGGACTTGGGAATCCCCTGTTACCCGTCTGTTAACGGTCCCGTTGTTAAGGTACGCTCTGTGTGACTTTACCTTTGTGATTATCTCGTCTGGCGCATCGGGTGCTCCCCGGCCCAGGCGTCACCTGTTCACTGTATGTATCCTATGCCTGTCTAAACCTGTACTGTAAATAACATCACTGCAAACTCACTGGTGACTGAGGCATCTTGTGATGGTCCGTGAGGGCCATCGTGACAATCAAATTCATGTCCTCACCCTACCAACATCTTCTAAATTACTGTATCTTACACCTTGCCAATTTAAATTGTATAATGAACAAAGCATTGTTTAAATTTATTAGCCATATGCCTAGGTTTTAAATTTGCTGGATAAACCACAGAAGGTTACCTTCCAACTTTAGCCAAAGAATTTAAAGATTAACTTTAATACATCAAATCATGTTACCACCTATATCCAGAGGTCTAAACAATAAAAGTAACATTACCTCAAGTACAAGAGTAGTCATCAAAGAAATTACCTAAATAAGAATAAAAGTATCTGCTAAACAAGTTGCTTGAGCAGTGATTAACAACTCTACTCTCACTACCAACCAAGCTTTTTCTTGTAAATTGGTTTTATTTTTTAGACATGTTTCCAATAAATTTGCATTTTTTTTATCACAAATTAGTGACATTATCTTTTTGTGATAAATTTACAATATTGTATGATAAATTTGTGACATTTTTCATGCACATTTGCAATGTTGTACTCATAAATTTGCAACGGTTTTCTTGTACATTTGTGACAGTTTTTTCATAAATTTATAACATTTTTCTTGTAGATCTACAGTTTTTCTTAACAGTAAATTTGCAATTTATGATGGTTTGTTCTTTGGCAAGTTAAAACAAAATATAAACATGTGCCCTCTAATATAATACAAATCATATACATATAGAAACAGTGATAAATCAAGAGCCAGGATAGAAAAACAATTAATTCAGATCAGATGAAAAGAAAAACTGAAGAGAAAAATGACTCGTACTCATTTCAACTCTGTGAAATCAAGGGCCAGTTTTAAAAACAGGACTAGTAAGACAGGAGTACTAGTTAAACTGACACATTTAAATAGATGTCCTAACTTTGTCATAAGGTAGTTTTAGTTAGTCTGAGACTATGGAATCCTGGATTCAGCTGAGTAAACCTGATTGAGTAAACAGGAGGACATGTTATTGATCTGCTGGTGGTATAAAGACACCATATACTCATGTGAATCAGAAGGAAAAACAATGGCAGAGGTAAAAAGAAATTGTTCAAAAAACTTTAGTATGAAAAGACATTACTCAAATAAATTGTGTCAAACTATGCAGTTGTTGAAAGTAAAAACCATAGAACTGCTATTGAACAATAGAAAAATAGCACTTGGAAAGAAAATTGCTGTGAATACAACACAAATGAAAATGTAACCACAAGAACTGTGCAACAACCTCAGGTGAAGCACTAAACTGGCATTAAAAAGAGAAAAGGCAGATATCAGAAGAGAGCAGTTTAATACTGGTGGTGGACAAAACAAGACTGATGGACTGAGGGACTTGCTGTCTGAAATAACAGAGAACCTACAATAGATGGTATATCTGATGATGACCATTTGGACAATTCAGATGAAGAATTTAGCACAAATGGTAAGTTAATAACCAAAAAGTAAGACATTTACTTGCTTTGGAAAATAATTCCCTGTCTGCCATCTGTCTTATTTATTTATTATTTAACCATTTTCAAAACTTTTATTTTTGGGACACAAGTTTGATTGTACTTCCAATAATGCTCTTTTTTTTCCAAAGGAAAGGAATCCAAACAGTGAGCAAGAGCCAACGCAGAATGAATGTACTTCCATTTCTGTGACAGCATCCCCCAGAGAAGATCTTGCCCCCACCTCTCAGCAGAGACCCAGAAAGATGACCATACATGAGAAGTTAGCCAGAGAACGTCATGCGCAAAAATCAAAAATATCTGAAGGAAGAACATGAAATGAAAAAGAAAATTCTGCAGGATGACTTGGATATGAAGTTGGAAGACAGAGTTATAATGCAGAAAAGGTACACTAATGCAGGGCCAGCTGTAGCCATTTTGGCATCCAAGACATAGGCGAGATTAGGATTTACGTAGTCCACTTTAGTGGACTTTAGAGGCAGTTTCACCTCTTCAAGCAAACCACACAGTCTGAAAGCAGAGACTGTAGAGTACAAAAATGGCTCATCACTGTGCGACGAAAACTTGGTGAGATAGCAGCCAGAGTAGCAAAAAAACTTAACATCATAATGTATGTCTTACCTGCGTTGTTTTGTTCTCAAAGTTATATCTGTACTCAAAAAAGTGCTGCTAATGTCTACTCCTATGACTCTGTTAGTTTGAAATCAATCAAGAAGGTCCTGGTTGTTTACACAGAGTCAAAGGTCAAGTATGCGCAAGTACTGTAACATTCACAAATGATTCGTTCAAATGTATTAATTTTTTGGGGGGGGTGAATGAACTGTACTATGTTGGAAGCCATGGATCATCAGCTGAATCACCATCCTCAGCAGCGAAAAAGCCCTGCCCACTCCATTCAGAAGACTCAGTTTACTAAGTGGTAGGCAGTTAGAGCTCCAGTACAGTACTGAGTGATTCGATGTACAAATCTTCTGAAGTGATTTTTTTTTAGCAAACGAACCGGAAGTGATGCAGTATGTTTTAGTGAACTGTGGATCCTCAAACCAGAGCCCTCAATTTTCCTGACTCTGATTGGTCAATAGAGGTGCCACTCATCAAAATTGACCAATGGGTTGCCAAGATATTTACCTGTGTAATGCTTCAGTTAGTTTCAGCCTCTTAGACATGAGCACACACAGATGCACACTGTAGTTTTGTATACTTTATTAATCCGAGAGGGAAGTTCAGGGCATCCATCTGGATGAGGCAGCCACAGTGCAGTGCCAATCCCAACACCATTCTCACGCACATTCACACCTAGGGCCACTTTAGTCTCGAATTAATCTAACTTGCACGTTTTTGTGGGAGGAAACCGGAGCACCCAGGTCAAACCCAGGCAAGCATGGGGAGAACATGCAAACTCCACAGAGATAAGCCCTGCTGGCTGGTGGATTTGAACCTACAACCATCTTACTGTGAGGCAGTAGTGCTAACCACTACACCACCATGCTGTTGTTAAATATTTGTTGTGTTTCTGTCTCTTGATTCTACACTTTTATATATAGTTCAAATTACTTTTTGTTAATGCCCTGTCACACCTAGACGATTTAGGCAGTGTTTGCTAAACGTATGAAATATTTGGAGAACACGCTGGCGTACGTCGAATCAGTTATGGGTAAGTTTTGTATAAGTTAAGAGCACACTGAAGAACGTTGGTATACGTCATTGTACGCTGAGCTCCTCTAAAAATTTTCAGCAATTTTCTGACATATCCAGCATATGGCTGAAACGTCCCGCATATGCAGAGCATACGTTGCAGGGAAGTTTGTTCACACATGTTACTTGTAAGCAATTCAAAAGTTACTCATAAGTCGAAATACGTCAAGATAAAAGTCTAGCGTACCCAAAACTTATTTCTAACGTATGAGTAATGCTCTTTGAACCTATGTGTAATTTTCTAAACGGGTTTCTAACTTACAGCTACCGTATAATGGTATATTGGCAGCGTTGGTTAACAGGACCAATTCAGCATGCCCATGTGGGCCTCACCATGAGTGGCCTGCGCTGTATTATGGAACCCCATGTGGGTTTGTTCGCAGGTTCCACATTGGCCCCATTTGTGTTTGCTCACGTGAACTTTACCTGTGGTACAGGTAAGCAGGTAATCTACTTGACATACCGAGGGAACTGAGGCGAAAACGCCGTGGATGCCGGGCTGGAGTAAGGCGGAGGACAAAAAATATAAGGTACAGACCCTCCCTTCCATCTATTGTCATGGGGAATGTACGGTCATTACTGGGAAAGGTAGATGAGCTAGCGGCTATCTCCCGCTACGATAGCATATACCGGGAATGCTCTCTCCTTTTGTTTTCCGAGACTTGGCTAACTGAACTAGCAGCAGATGCTAACATTGAGCTGGAGGGTTTCCACACGATACGGGCAGACCGAACACCAGACAGTGGCAAAGCAAGGGGCAGTGGAGTGATAATGTATGTTAACAACAACTGGTGCAGACTGGGACATATCACTGTTAAACAACGACACTGCAGCAAAGACATTGAGTTGCTAGCTGTTAGCATGCGGCCTACATATCACCCAAGGGAATACTCACACGTGATCTGCATTGTTGTTTATGCAAATCCGACGGCGAACGCTGGGACAGCGCGTGACGTCATCCATTCAGTAACCGGCAGGCTGCAGACAGAACACCCAGATGCTCTTCTCCTCATCTCAGGCGATTTCAACCATGTTTCACTATCTCCCATTCTACCCACGTTTACCCAGTATGTCACATGCCACACTAGAGACAAAAAAACACTGGACTTATTCTACGCAAACACTAAGGAGGCGTACACCTCATTACAACTCCCCCCACTCGGGAGATCGGATCACAATTTGGTTCATCTCCGGCCGGTGTACAAACCCCTAGTGCACAGACAACCTCCAGCCATGCGCACAGTGGAATTATGGTCTGAGGAGGCAATGGACACTCTAAAGGGCTGTTTTGAAACCACCGCCTGGGAGCAGCTCTGCGATCCACATGTTGAGGACATCGATGGCCTCACTCACACCATCACGGACTACCTCAGCTTCTGTGTGGACAAAACCGTTCCCACCAAGACCATACGGTGTTGCTCAAACAACAAACCCTGGATCAACCCTGAGATAAAAACACTTCTGAGAGAGAAGAAGAGGATCTTCAGGTCGGGGAACAGGGAGATGCTGAAGTCCGTACAGAGGGAGCTGAGGAGAAAGATCAGAGAAGGCAAGGACAGCTTCAGGAAGAAGATGGAGGACAAGCTGCAACAGAGCGACATCAGCGGGGTCTGGAGAAACCTTAAAACCATCTCTGGGCTCCAGAATACCTCCCCCCAGGCCACGGGGGGCAGGGAGTGGGCGAACAATCTGAATCTGTTTTTCAATAGGTTTGACCAACCACCCTCCCCCCTGACTGCACAACAACCACTGCTGCCTCTAAAGACATCAAGTCCTGCTGCCCATTCCCCACTCCACCAATACCCCCCCCACTCCCAACACACAGCCCCCCAACCTGACCCTGACCAAGACCCAGGTGAGGACGGATCTGTGGAAGATCAAGGCGAGGAAGGCGTCGGGACCGGACGGCATCAGCGCAAAGCCCCTCAAGTCCTGTGCAGACCAGCTGTGTGGGATTGTGGCGTACATCTTCAACCTGAGCCTGAAGCTGGGGAGGGTACCACAGCTGTGGAAAACATCTTGTGTGGTACCTGTACCAAAAACTTCCCACCCCAAAGACCTGAACAGCTACAGACCGGTGGCCTTGACGTCCCACATGATGAAGACCCTGGAGAGACTGCTCCTTGCTCACCTCCGACCCCTGGTGGGACCAACGATGGATCCACTCCAGTTCGCCTACCAGCATGGCATTGGGGTGGAGGATGCGGTGATCTTCCTCCTTCACCGTTC
The DNA here is from genome assembly GCA_020510985.1 of Pholidichthys leucotaenia. Classification (NCBI taxonomy): domain Eukaryota; kingdom Metazoa; phylum Chordata; class Actinopteri; order Cichliformes; family Pholidichthyidae; genus Pholidichthys; species Pholidichthys leucotaenia. The sequence continues at coordinate 209,359,785 of CM035839.1, forward strand.
TCTGTCCCACCTGGAGAAGCCCGGGAATGTGGTGAGGATCATGTTCTTTGACTTCTCCAGTGCTTTCAACACCATCCAACCGATGATCCTGTAGGACAAGCTGCTGTGCGCAGGGGTGGACCAGCACCTGTCATCATGGATCCTGGATTACCTCACGAACCGGCCTCAGTTTGTGAGAACCCGGGACTGTGTGTCCGACACGATCATTGGTAGCACAGGGGCCTCCCAGGGAACGGTTTTGGCTCCCTTCCTGTTCACCCTTTATACTGTGGACTTCTCACACAACACAACACACTGCCATCTACAGAAGTTCTCTGATGACTCTGCGATCGTTGGCCTCATCTCCAATGGAGATGAAGCTGAGTACAGAGGGCTTATCCAGGACTTCGTGGACTGGTGCCATCGGAACTGCCTCCAGATCAACGCGAGGAAAACTAAGGAGCTGGTGGTGGACTGCCGCAGGCAAGGACAACCCCTCACAGCACCAGTAAATATACAGGGAACAGACATCAAGATGGTGACATCCTACAAGTACCTGGGTGTTCATCTGAACAATAAACTAGACTGGTCGCACAATACTGACGCACTCTACAAGAAAGGACAGCGCAGGCTGTTCCTACTGAGGAGACTCAGGTCTTTTGGTGTACAAGGGGCGCTGCTGAAGACATTCTATGACACGATGGTGGCATCAGCCATCACTTTTGGAGTGGTCTGCTGGGGCAGTGGCATTACCGCAGCCGATAGGAAGAGACTGAACAAACTGATCAAGAAAGCTAGCTCTGTCCTGGGGCAGCGCCTTGACCCAGTGGAGGAGATAGGAAAGAGAAGGATGGTGGCTAAACTGTCATCTCTGCTGGAGTCCGAGTTCCACCCTATGCAGGACATACTGAATGCACTGAGGAGCTCATTTAGCAGCAGACTACATCATCCCAGGTGCACAACCGAGAGGTTTCGCAGGTCCTTCCTACCAACAGCTGTCAGACTGTACAACCTAAGCAGGGCTGCTCGCAGAGATAGCAAAAAGACGTAACAACCTAATAGTTTTGAATGCAAAAGATGCAATAGACTTACACAATGGACCCCTTCGGCATACAACTAGGAAAATACCGGTCGCTATGGAGGGTGAGAATACGTATGGGTACATAATCATACCATGTAGGATAACTAAGTAGACGGTTGTGCTGTTTCATCCCATCTAGCAACAATGCTCTGCACTGTGTGTGTTTATATATCTATATATTTATTCCATCTAGCTACAATGCTCCGCACTGTGTAGTTTATATACTTATATATTTATTCCATCCAGCTACAATGCTCTGCACTGTGTGTCTGTGTATATATATATATATTTATAGTAATTTGTACATATGTATATTAGCTGCTCTTGTTTTTTGTTTTTTTCTTGCCTTCTGATTGTTGCTCTGAGTGTTGCTATCCCTGTGCTGTTGCAATCCTGGAATTTCCCCATTGTGGGACTAATAAAGGGTTATCTTATCTTACTTACCCACTTTAAACCTATCTGGGCCCCACATACAGTGGTGTGGAAAAAGTGTTTACCACCTTCCTGATTTCTCATTTTTTTGTATGTTTGTCACTTAATTGTTTCAGATCATCAAAAAAAATTAAATATTAGACAAAGATAACACAAGTAAACACAAAATGCAGTTTTTAAATGAAGGTGTTTATTATTAAGGGGGAAAAAATCCAAACCTACGTGGCCCTGTGTGAAAAAGTGATTGCCCCCTACACCTAATAACTGGTTGGGCCACCCTTAGCAGCAACAACTGCAATTAAGCATTTGCAATAACTGGCAATGAGTCTTTTACAGCACTGTGGAGGAATTTTGGCCCACTCATCTTTGCAGAATTGTTGTAATTCAGCCACATTGGAGGGTTTTCAAGCATGAACTGCCTTTTTAAGGTCATGCCACAGCATCTCAATCAGACTGAGGTCAGGACCTTGACTAGGCCACTCCAAAGTCTTTATTTTATTTTTCTTAAGCCATTCAGAGGTGGATTTGCTAGTGTGCTTTGGATCATCGTCCTGCTGCAGAACCCAAGTGCGCTTCAGTTTGAGGTCACGAACAAATGGCCGGACATTCTCCTTCAGGATTTATTGGTAGACAGCAGAATTCATGGTTCCATTTACCACAGCAAGTCTTTCAGGTCCTGGAGAGGCAAAACAGCCCCAGACCATCACACTACCACCACCATATTTTACTGTTGATATGATGTTCCTTTTCTGAAATGCTGTTACTTTTACTCCGAATGTAATGGGACACATACTTTCCAAAAAGTTCAACTTTTGTCTCATCAGTCCACAGAGTATTTTCCCAGAAGTCTTGGGGATCATCAAGATGTCTTCTGGCAAAACTGAAATGAGCCTTTATGTTCTTTTTGTTCAGCAGAGGTTTTCGTCTTGGAACTCTGCCATGCAGGCCATTTTAGCCCAGTCTCTTTCTTATGGTGGAGTCATGAAGACTGACTTTAACTGAGGCAAGTGAGGCTGCATCTCTTTGGATGTTGTTGTGGGGTCTTTTGTGACCTCATGGATGAGTCGTTGCTGCGCTATTGGGGTAATTTTGATCGGCCGGCCACTCTTGGGAAGGTTCACCCCTGTTTCATGTTTTCTCCATTTGTGGATAATGGCTCTCACTGTAGTCCACTGGAGTCCCAAAGCTTTAGAAATGGCTTTATAACCTTTTCCAGACTGATAGATCTCAATTACATTGTTTCTCATTTGTTCCTGAATTTCTTTGGATCGCAGCATGATGTCTAGCTTTTGAGGATCTTTTGATCTACTTCCCTTTTCAGGCAGGTGTCACAAATCGCCCAGGTGGGGCAGAACGAAAATCCAAATGCTGGCTGTGAGTTGCAAAGTTTAATCCAAAACACAAAATCTAACAGTGCACAAACAAAAAACTTACAAGGTTTGGTTGACAGACAGGATGACGAAAAGGAAGAATAACATTTAGCTAAGGCGAAGGCGTGTGGGAACGCCAAGACATGGAACTCACGTCTGTGGACGAAGTGAAGGACGCCGCCTCGAGCTGCAAGACGGTGTCCCTTAAATAGGACACAGAAATTATCAATAAATGATTAACAGGTGTGGGAAGCAGAAGCGAGGACAGTTAGTTCAAAATACAGACAGCTGTGACAACACAATCTTGAGCTAAGAGAGGAAGTAAACAAAGAGCACTGTCAAAATAAAAGCACAGGAGGAACAGTGGCAACAAATTAATTATGAATATGGAATACTTACAAAAGACGAAACCCACCAAGGCAAAGACAAGAAGGAAAGTACAACCAAGAGATGTTAATATCCATCCATCCATCTTCTTCCGCTTAATCCTTTTGGGGTCGCGGGGGGCTGGAGCCTATCACAGCATCTTTGGGCAAGAGGCAGGGTACACCCTGGACAGATCGCCAGTCCATCGCAGGGCCAACACAGAGAGACACACAACCATTCACTCTCACAGTCATACCTAAGGACAATTTAGAATCCCCAGTTTGATGCCAGTTAACCTAACTTGCATGTTTTTGGCATGTGGGAGGAAACCGGAGAAATCCCGGAGTAAACCCATGCAGACACGGGGAGAACATGCAAACTCCACACAGATCACTGTTGGTCGGGGGCTGGGATTGAACCCAGGATCCCCCGGCCAAGGGTGAGTTGCTGTGCTGCCGCAGTGCTAACCACTCTGCCACCGCGCTGCCCCCAAGAGATGTTAATAATACAAATAAATATAACCATTTCCAAAAGAGAACAGGAGAACATGACAACTGACTATGACCAGGAAATGATTGCAAGATGAGATTCGGACCAGATAATACAAAAGGAGAAAATAACTATGAACAACAATAGTAAAAAATATAGACACTATAAAGAGAGAACTAAGGTGCAGGTGGAGAAGGATCATAAACAAACACAGGCAGATATAATTTATAATACAAAACCGGATGGCCATGGACACATAATATAAATGACAAGATAATAGTAGCTAAGTAGCTAAGAACAAAAACCTTCATAAACAGAAACAAATGGCAAACTCAATAACATAACCCATCCAAAACCAACCAGAATAAATATTAAACTGAAGTGGGGAAATACAGAAAATAATCAGAATAACAGAAGGCATGGGCACGGTTCCCCAACTGTTCTCCGCATCATGACAGCAGGCCCTATTTAAGTGATTTCTTGATTGAGAACAGGTGTGGCAGTAAACAGGCATGGGTGTGGCTAGAGAAATAGAACTCAGCTTTCTGAAGATGTGATAAACCACATTTAATTTATGTTTTGATGGGAGGGCAATCACTTTTTCACACAGGGCCGTGTAGGTTTGGATTTTTTTACCCTTAATAATAAACACCTTAATTTAAAAACTGCATTGCGTTGTTTGCATGTTGCGTACATGCAAAGCGATTGACACCTGAGCAAAGTTGGCTAGGAAGAAAGCCCCACACACTCCTAGGGCAGAACTGGGCACCAGAGAGAGAAGGGCCAGTAAGACGGGAGATTTAAGGCCCTTTTCCACTAGCCTCACTTAGCCCTACACCGCACCACTCAGCCCACTTTAGGCGCTTTTCTACTAGCCCAGGGGTGTCCAACCATGTGCCATGGAGAGCCAAGACCCTGCAGGTTTTACCTCCAACCAGTGTCTTCAACAGCAGATTTCTGTGAACTTCTTCCCACTGATTGCTGATAAGTGAAAACACCTGCTGAAGAGACTGGGTAGAAGAGAAAACCTGCAGGGTCTTGGCTCTCCATGGCACATGGTTGGACACCCCTGTACTAGCCCCAGCACCAGTTAGCAGGTACTTTTTCGTACCTGATCCAGGGCAGGGTCTAACCGGGCTGAGTAGGGCTGAGTATGGCTGTGATATGACTTTAAGAGACTGGTCGCCGCTGATTGGTCAGGTTGTAACGTCATGAAAGCGACTTTTTCTGCTGAATTTACTCCACGACCGCCATTTGTAATTGTTCAGCAGTGAACACAGTGCACCCCTTTAATACGGTATATTATATTAATATACTGTATAATATACTTATATAATAATATACTCCTAATATTATATATTAGGAGGTGCGCAATTTTCTTTCTATATTAGGCGACGATCGCATCCAGCGCGAGTTGGACGGATCTACTCGAAATGCAGGTGTCCGAGCAGATGGCTTCTCAGGGGCACATCCGTACTGCCAAACAGTGTCGGGAGAAGCTGAAAAAGCTGAAAAGCGATTACCGAGCAGTGAAGGACCACAATGCTCGAAGTTCAGCGGATGGAAGGAGTGGAAGTGGTTCGCTGAGAGACATTGGGCTCCACACGGTCACAGTCACGGTCACAGCCTCGGAAACAGTGGATGGTGAGTGTTTATTTGATATTGCGCATCTGTTCGCCACTTGATCCTTTCTGTGCCAAGCTCACTGTTTTTAAGAAATAGGAAGGTTGCGAGATTGTGGGTAATGGTTGTTACTGAGGCTTGCGTATTGTTTTGCAGCCAACTGCAGATTCACGCTTGCTTTGTGTTAAGTATTAGCGCGAACAAAACGCTGAATTACGCTTATTGTATTCCCGTTAAAAACTTGAGAGTGTTGTGTACATGTTGCACTTTGGTGTTAAGTTTTAAATTGCGTGCATTTTCTTTCTAGAATCGCATTTCATATCACAGGGGTCCACCTCAGTGGAGATGACTGACACAGCGGACTCTCCTGGCGCTGCGTCTGCGTGTGCGTCTGGCTGAGCGCCAGCTGGATCAGCTCCACATCACCAGCTCCATCTGGATCACGTTCAAGTGCCGGTAAGGCACAATAACCACGATTTTTTTGGGGGGTTGAAACAGGTCCAGCAGCGGAAACCAGGGTCGAAAATCCATCCATCCATCCATCATGACTCTGCGATCGTTGGCCTCATCTCCAATGGAGATGAAGCTGAGTACAGAGGGCTTATCCAGGACTTCGTGGACTGGTGCCATCGGAACTGCCTCCAGATCAACGCGAGGAAAACTAAGGAGCTGGTGGTGGACTGCCGCAGGCATGGGCAGCCCCTCACAGTACCAGTAAATATACAGGGAACAGACATCGAGATGGTGACATCCTATAAGTACCTGGGTATTCATCTGAACAATAAACTAGACTGGTCACACAATACTGATGCACTCTACAAGAAGGGACAGCGCAGGCTGTTCCTGCTGAGGAGACTCAGGTCTTTTGGTGTACAAGGGGCGCTGCTGAAGTCATTCTATGACACGGTGGTGGCATCAGCCATCACTTTTGGAGTGGTCTGCTGGGGCAGTGGCATTACTGCAGCCGATAGGAAGAGACTGAACAAACTGATTAAGAAAGCTAGCTCTGTCCTGGGGCAGCGCCTTGATCCGATGGAGGAGATAGGAGAGAGAAGGACGGTGGCTAAACTGTCATCTCTGCTGGAGTCCGAGTTCCACCCTATGCAGGACATACTGAATGCACTGAGGAGCTCATTTAGCAGCAGACTACATCATCCCAGGTGCACAACCGAGAGGTTTCGTAGGTCCTTCCTACCAACGGCTGTCAGACTGTACAACCTAAGCAGGGCTGCTCGCAGAGATAGCAAAAAGACGTAACAAACTAATAGTTTTTTGAATGCAAAAGATGCAATAGACTTACACAATGGTCCCCTCCGGCATACAACTAGGAACTTACCGGTCGCTATGGAGGGTGAGAATATGTATGGGCACATAATCATACCATGTAGGATAACTAAGTAGACGGTTATGCTGTTTCATTCCATCTAGCAACAATGCTCTGCACTGTGTGTGTTTATATATTTACATATTTATTCCATCTAGCTACAATGCTCAGCACTGGGTGTGTTTATATATTTATATATCTACATATTATTCCATCTAGCTACATTGCTCCGCACTGTGTGTGTTTATATACTTGCATATTTATTCCACCTAGCTGCAATGCTCCGTACTGTGGGTGTTTATATATTTACATATTTATTCCATCTAGCTACAATGCTCTGCACTGTGTGTTCATATATTCATATATTTATTCCATCCAGCTACAATGCTCTGCACTGTGTGTCTGTGTGTGTGTGTATATATATATATTTTATAGTAATACGTACATATGTATATTAGCTGCTCTTGCTTGCTTGTTTTTTTTTTTTGTTTTTTTTTTTGTTTTTTTTCTTGCCTTCTGATTGTTGCTCTGAGTGTTGCTATCCCTGTGCTGTTGCAATCCTGGAATTTCCCCGTTGTGGGACTAATAAAGGCTTATCTTATCTTATCTTATCTTATCTTATCATCTACTGCTTAATCCTTTACAGGTCGCGGGGGGGCTGGAGCCTAACAAGTTATGTACCAAATTGATTAATGCAATTTCCTGTAGCTGCATATTAATTAATTGAAAATGTCTTTTTAAATGTACAAAAAGGTTTTTCTTTGGTCTTCACTTATCGGTGTTCCACAACCATTTTTAGGTGTGGTGATTGGTGCTGTTGTAACTCCTGTTTTAGACAAAAAGTGCATGAACTGCCATTGAAATCAACATGCTTCATTGAAATGCTTTGCGTCAGCTGACTGTATTAACCCATTCAGATTTCTGCAGCCACACTACAAGCAACTAGTTTAAACATTACCCATCCATCCATCCATATTCTTAATCTTAATCCTTTTTAGTTTTGCAGGGGGGCTGCAGCCGAAGACAGCACCCTGCGTGTTGCAAAATCTGCTCTACTGAGGGGCAGCAACATGACAGTTCAGCTTATATACAGCAATGAAGCATAATATAATAGTGACATTCCACCACAGACTTTCACCTGTGTAATTCCATAATATATGTAGTGATCCAGCTTTAACGACCATGCCTTTCTGTCTTTCCATCTAGGCAAGACGAAAACAGACAACTCCCATCGCTGACCTTACATTAGTGATGGTCAACATGCATGACGAAGAGATGCGGCTCTTGGAACGGCAACATGACCAGCGGCAAGAATCAGGAGTACATGCAGCATTTGCGACAGGTGGCCGCAGATGTGCGAGCAGATGCGCGTGAAGCCCTGGATCAGGACGCTGCGTTACGAAGGGAAAAGCTCGCAGAGATGTCATCACCCAGTCTGTTTTTTTGTTTGTAAATTTTGCTTCTGGAATAAAATTGTATTGTTTGCATCAAAAGTCTGGTTTATCTGTTATGCTCTCTCCTCTCGGCGCCACACCAGTCGGCTGCCTTTTGCAACAGCGGCTCGATTCCGAGTTTTTTTTCCCTTCCTCTCTCTTTTGATCACTTTTTTTTTTTCACCCCACTTATATCACGGACACACAGATCATCCCAAATGTCTCCTGAGCCGGTGGACGGAGCCACTGTTTATAGCAGGATACGATATAACAGGGAAGAGCTGCTAGCATTTAACCGCCACCCGGTCCCACTGGAAAAACTCGACATACCGAGAGAACTGAGGCGAAAACGCCGCGGCTGCCGGGCTGGAGTAAGGCGGAGGACAAAAAATATAAGGTACAGACCCTCCCTTCCATCTGTTGTCATGGGAAATGTACGGTCGATACTGGGAAAGTTAGATGAGCTAGCGGCTATCTCCCGTTATGATAGCACTTACCGGGAGTGCTCTCTCCTTTTGTTTACTGAGACGTGGCTAACTGAACTAGCAGCAGATGCTAACATTGAGCTGGAGGGTTTTCACACGATACGAGCTGACCGAACACCAGAGAGTGGCAAAACTAGGGGCGGTGGAGTGATCATGTATGTTAACAACAACTGGTGCAGACCGGGACATATCACTGTTAAACAACGACACTGCAGCAAAGACATTGAGTTGCTAGCTGTTAGCATGAGGCCTACATATCTCCCGAGAGAACACTCACACGTGATCTGCATTGTTGTTTATGCAAATCCGACGGCGAACGCTGGGACAGCGCGTGACGTCATCCATTCAGTAACCAGCAGGCTGCAGACAGAACACCCAGATGCTCTTCTCCTCATCTCAGGCGATTTCAACCACGTTTCACTGTCTCCCATTCTGCCCACTTTCACCCAGTATGTCACATGCCACACTAGAGACAATAAAACACTGGATTTGTTCTACGCAAACACTAAGGAGGCGTACACCTCATCACAACTCCCCCCACTTGGGAGATCGGATCACAACTTGGTTCATCTCCGACCGGTGTACAAACCCCTAGTGCACAGACAACCTCCGGCCATGCACACTGTGGAGTTATGGTCTGAGGAGACAATGGACACTCTAAAGGACTGTTTTGAAGCCACTGCCTGGAAGCAGCTCTGCGATCCACATGGTGAGGACATCGATGGCCTCATTCACACCTTCACGGGCTACCTCAGCTTCTGTGTGGACAAATCCGTTCCCACCAAGACCATACGGCGTCACTCAAACAACAAACCCTGGATCAACCCTGAGATAAAAACACTTCTGAGAGAGAAGAAGAGGATCTTCAGGTCGGGGAACAGGGAGATGCTGAAGTCCGTACAGAGGGAGCTGAGGAGAAAGATCAGAGAAGGCAAGGACAGCTTCAGGAAGAAGATGGAGGACAAGCTGCAACAGAGCGACATCAGCGGGGTCTGGAGAAACCTCAAAACCATCTCGGGGCTCCAGAATACCTCCCCCCAGGCCACGGGGGGCAGGGAGTGGGCGAACAACCTGAATCTGTTTTTCAATAGATTTGACCAACCGCCCTCCCCCCTGTCTGCACAACAACCACTGCTGCCTCTAAGAAATCAAGTCCTGCTACCCACTCCCCACTCCACCGACACCCCCCCCACTCCCAACACACAGCCCCCCATCCTGGCCCTGACCAAGACCCAGGTGAGGACGGAGCTGAGGAAGATCAAGGCGAGGAAGGCGTCGGGACCGGACGGCATCAGCGCAAAGCTCCTCAAGTCCTGTGCAGACCAGCTGTGTGGGATTGTGACGTATATCTTCAACATGAGCCTGAAACTGGGGAGGGTACCACAGCTGTGGAAAACATCTTGTGTGGTACCTGTACCAAAAACTTCCCACCCCAAAGACCTGAACAGCTTCAGACCGGTGGCCTTGACGTCCCACTTGATGAAGACCCTGGAGAGACTGCTCCTTGCTCATCTCCGCCCCCTGGTGGAACCAGCGATGGATCCACTCCAGTTCGCCTACCAGCATGGCATTGGGGTGGAGGATGCGGTGATCTTCCTCCTTCACCGTTCTCTGTCCCACCTGGAGAAGCCCGGGAATATGGTGAGGATCATGTTCTTTGACTTCTCCAGTGCTTTCAACACCATCCAACCGATGATCCTGAAGGACAAGCTGCTGCGCGCAGGGGTGGACCAGCACCTGTCATCATGGATCCTGGACTACCTCACGAACCGGCCTCAGTTTGTGAGAACCCGGGACTGTGTTTCCGACACGATCATCAGTAGCACGGGGGCCCCCCAGGGAACGGTGCTGGCTCCCTTCTTGTTCACTCTTTATACTGCGGACTTCTCACACAACACAACACATTGCCATCTACAGAAGTTCTCTGATGACTCTGCGATCGTTGGTCTCATCTCCAGCGGAGATGAAGCTGAGTACAGAGGGCTTATCCAGGACTTTGTGGACTGGTGCCATCGGAACTGCCTCCAGATCAACGCGAGGAAAACTAAGGAGCTGGTGGTGGACTGCCGCAGGCATGGGCAGCCCCTCACAGCACCAGTAAATATACAGGGAACAGACATCGAGATGGTGACATCCTATAAGTACCTGGGTATTCATCTGAACAATAAACTAGACTGGTCACACAATACTGACGCACTCTACAAGAAGGGACAGCGCAGGCTGTTCCTGCTGAGGAGACTCAGGTCTTTTGGTGTACAAGGGGCGCTGCTGAAGTCATTCTATGACACAGTGGTGGCATCAGCCATCACTTTTGGAGTGGTCTGCTGGGGCAGTGGCATTACTGCAGCCGATAGGAAGAGACTGAACAAACTGATTAAGAAAGCTAGCTCTGTCCTGGGGCAACGCCTTGATCCGATGGAGGAGATAGGAGAGAGAAGGACGGTGGCTAAACTGTCATCTCTGCTGGAGTCCGAGTTCCACCCTATGCAGGACATACTGGATGCACTGAGGAGCTCATTTAGCAGCAGACTACATCATCCCAGGTGCACAACCGAGAGGTTTCGTAGGTCCTTCCTACCAACGGCTGTCAGACTGTACAACCTAAGCAGGGCTGCTCGCAGAGATAGCAAAAAGACGTAACAAACTAATAGTTGTTTTTTTTTTTTTTTTTTTTTTTTTTGAATGCAAAAGATGCAATAGACTTACACAATGGTCCTCTCCGGCATACAACTAGGAACATACCGGTCGCTATGGAGGGTGAGAATATGTATGGGCACATAATCATACCATGTAGGATAACTAAATAGACGGTTATGCTGTTTCATCCCACCTAGCAACAATGCTCTGCACTGTGTGTGTTTAAATATTTACATATTTATTCCATCTAGCTACAATGCTCTGCACTGGGTGTGTTTATATTTATATATCTATATATTTATTCCATCTAGCTACAATGCTCCGCACTGTGTTTTTATATATCTACATATTATTCCATCTAGCTACATTGCTCCGCACTGTGTGTGTTTATATACTTGCATATTTATTCCACCTAGCTGCAATGCTCCATACTGTGGGTGTTTATATATTTACATATTTATTCCATCTAGCTACAATGCTCTGCACTGTGTGTTCATATATTCATATATTTATTCCATCCAGCTACAATGCTCTGCACTGTGTGTCTGTGTGTGTGTGTGTGTATATATATATTTTATAGTAATATGTACATATGTATATTAGCTGCTCTTGCTTGCTTGTTTTTTCTTGCCTTCTGATTGTTGCTCTGAGTGTTGCTATCCCTGTGCTGTTGCAATCCTGGAATTTCCCCGTTGTGGGACTAATAAAGGCTTATCTTATCTTATCTTATCTTATCTTATGACACCGTATGAGAAAAGCCAATAATTACATACACATTCCATTCTCTGTTCACTCCACATGCTGCTGTTCATCAGGTCAGGTGTATAGCCTTCTAATGGTAATTTAATTTTTAACAACACAACGAAACGTAATGTCTTGGTAGGGTTTTTTTTTTTTAATTTAAACAAATTTGCAATGCGGAATCCATTTCTCTTGAACGGGTACATTTTTTAGGTTATAAGCAGTTGTACAGGTGTGCTTGAACTTGTAGACACTGCTAAAGGTAAGTACGTGTAAATTGAATGTTGCATCGCCAGTCAAAATTTAATAAATTAAGAAGGAATCTAGCAAAAATTTGGCACTAATAACAGTAGACAAATCGGACAAGGATACACAACTGTGTTTTTGTTGCACACAACTGTTGTTACCAACAAGTGCAAAATTTATATTCCCTTTTCCCAAAAATTAAAAATCAATTTGTAAGTAAAAGTGGGAGACCTTTACATGGGAAAATATGACATGTATCAGCACATGATTTATAGTTCAATTTGCATTTCTACCTAAGCAAAAGTGGCTTGTCGAGCTGGATTTTTGTGAAGATGGCCTGTGCGGTGTTTCTGCATGTAATTACATACCTGTCAAGTGATACGGTTTCGCCGTATTTTAATACGGGGAAAATGCAATTTTAGCAAATACGGGCGTATTGCCATTTCTGTATGCCAAAGAGAAAAATATACGGGAAAAAAATTTGAGAGTGTGGGGAGGAACACGTCGTGTGTGACCCCCACAGCGTACGGGGCTGTCAGAGCGCTCAGCGTGAGCAATTATCACAACAGAAGTGTGGACTCATCATTAGGCTGATGGCTTCGCACCTTCTTAACAGATAAGCGTTATGAACAAGAGGACAGGTAGATGGACCATGCACAACATTTTATTTACAAAAAACATTTTTGAAATATGTATGCACATAAATGTGGACAAAATAGACAAGTATTGCATCACAGCATCTCGTGTTATATTGTAACGTGCAGCTCGACATGGCGACGTCCCACCGGGAGGTTTGAACTCACACCTCTCGCTCCGGAGTCCCACACTCTACCTTTGTCGCCAGTAGGATCAACCCACTTGTCAAGCCAAGTAGGGTGCTTATTTGAGTTCGCTACAATATCACCACCCTGCTCCTCTGCTCTCTGTGCCGCTGCCACCACTGGTTCATCGACTGCATCATCCAATGTAGTGTCAAACGTCTCTCCATGACTCTCACACAGATTGTGCAGAGCACAACAAGTCAGCACCATAGATTGAACCAGTTTTATGTCACAGTCATTCCTCTCTCCTTCCTCCTTCCTTCTCTCCTCATCATCAGCCATTTTGTTTGTTGTGGAGGATTCCGTCGCATGTTTCACGTCACGAGGGTGTGGCGCCGCCTGCTGTTCAACAAATCCCACCCACAGCAGGTGTGCCAGCAGGTGTGCCAGCAGTAGTTGAAAAGCAACTGAGGCTGAACCGAACCGAAGTGAGTAGAGCCGGGTTTTCAAATCGGGGCTGAGCGGGGCTAGTGGAAAAGCGCCTACAGGGGGCATCGGAGCTCAGCGGGCTCTGGGGAAACAACACCATAGAAGTCCATCAGAAAAGGGGTGCCAACATCTCCAGGGGATTACATCAGCTGGCTTCAGACTGAACCGTGTAGTGTAGCCTGACGCCACAACACTGAATGCCCCCACTGTCACTCAATAAATACCAAGCAGGCTAATGAGTGACAAGTGGGCATAGGTGTGTGGCGGGAGTCGGTGCAAGAGTGTGCGTGTGTGCATGCATGTGTGTGTGTGAACAGGAACAAATGATAAAATAACTAACAGCTGGTGAGTGTCTGGGGCAGCGCAGTGGCAGAGTGGTTAGCACTGCGGCAGCACAGCAACTTACCCTTGGCCGGGGGATCCTGGGTTCGATCCCAGCCCCCAACCAACAGTGATCTGTGTGGAGTTTGCATGTTCTCCCCGTGTCTGCGTGGGTTTACTCTGGGATTTTTCCGGTTTCCTCCCACATGCCAAAAACATGCAAGTTAGGTTAATTGGCATCAAACTGGGGATTCTAAATTGTCCTTAGGTGTGACTGTGAGAGTGAATGGTTGTGTGTCTCTCTGTGTTGGCCCTGCGATGGACTGGTGATCTGTCCAGGGTGTATCCTGCTTCTCGCCCAAAGATGCTGGGATAGGCTCCAGCCCCCCCCCCCCCCGCAACCCGAAAAGGATTAAGCGGAAGAAGATGAATGAATGAATGAATGATGAGTGTCTGGTAGAGAGAGGGGTGTGGCTATAGACTGGTGAGAGCCAGGGCTAAGGGCTCAACCTGCCAGCTGGAACCAATTAGCAACAAATCAGAAGCTACAGCCACAAATCATGGGCGGAGCTGAAACACCAGCTCCACACATGACACATGCCCAGTCCAGAGATTCACAGGTTTAAAGCTCACTGGCAAGATATAGTGACTTTTACTGTCATGGTCTGAGCGCCGATGTCGTCCACACTCAGGCCATACATCATCTCAGCCAGGCCTTTGTTATGACAGCATCTCAGGGGTGCTTCCGGCTGTCAGAAGCCAAGCTCCATGGGACGGCTGGAGGCCAATTACCACTCATCAGCGGATGAGCTGTCAACCCCTATATAAGGGAGCTGCCCTGTTTGCTCAGGGCTGCGACCTCACGCTATCCACACGTACCTCTCGTCGTGGATTAGGCTGGAGTCCCTACGTCTGGCTCCAGCCCTCCTCTCTTCCCTCATCGTTATCCGTAAGTGTACCTCTTGTGTTATTTGTGTTTTTCCCCACGAGGCTCTTTTCCTTTGTGCTTTCCTTTATTAATAAACTACGCAAACTCACTGGTTGGCCCTCGGCTCTTATTAATGGCTCGCAAGAGCAATTCGTGACAGTAGGTCGCAGCCAGTGAGTTGCCGGCCACCGTGAGTTTTGCATAAATTGGACTTTGTTCATCCCTGTCTGGGTACCGTGCTGGAAGCATGCCGTAGCGGAGGGTCTGCGCTCAGAGTCAGAGCGACGTGCTGGCAGACGCCCTCGAGTGCGTCAATGAAATCCTCATCACTGCCTCCCTCCTCGACTTCCACAGCGACGTGCACCGGTACCTGGACCAAGCTGAGGATGTTCTTAATCATCTCCCCCGCTTCGCTAACCACCCTGAAGTCAGCGCAAGGAGATATGACATCGCCGCACAGCACGAGATACTCCGTGGGCTGGAGGGAAATCCCGGCAGGAAGCCAAAGAGGAGGAATCGTCGCCCCTCGCTTCGGGATCTCGCTCCTGCCGCCGTTCCGGCCCTGGAGTTCGCACCATCCAGGGGTCTTCCCACATTGAGCATGACGTGAGTCGGGATTCCCCCAGAGAAGTTGCAGCTGACAGCAATTAACATCTGGGACCGAGTGGCTGCTGCTCGCTCCGCTATTCATCCTACTGAAATCATTAGGCATGTGACGGCGGCAGTCAGACTGGTGGAGAGGAATCCCGGGTTAAGTGACTTTCCTGAGTTTGCCGATCTCCTCGCCTCTGTCTCCGCACAGGAGCGGCGATTCCCGGACCTCACCTTTGCCTCGCCCTCTGCCAGAAACCGTCGTCACCTCCACAATCAACCTCAGCTTGAATCCCGTCCGGATCCAGTTCCGGGTTGCCGCAAGGGCTCAATCCCCCACACAGCTGTCACTCCTGCGCCTCGTCAGAGGGGAATCCCCGCAGCCTCTTCCCCCGGGCCACCTTCTCCTGCTGTCCAGTCAGCGCTCTGTGCCCAGCTCGTTTCGGCTGTCGCCCCCTTCTCCTTGTCGCCTATCCTGGCTGCTGTGTGTACCTGGAGTCCTGTTTCGGCGAGCCCCGTCCCGGAACCTTCTCGAGCAGCTCCCCTTCATCCTCCCAGGGGGCCCTCTGTCACCGTCCGGAGGGGAAAGGGAGGAGCAACGTCCGCTGCAGCAGGCACCATCCTGCCTCCAGGAGACAGTCAAGTCCAAGTTCATTCATATTCTCATTATTGTGATTTGCCTTGTCAGACCCCTGGGGGTGGAGTTCAGGGTTCGCAGTCCCCCAGGCTCCCACCACCTGCTGTGGCTTTAATTGTTAATCCCACATTCTCTGTGTCTCCCTCCGCTGTGCGGTCCTCAACGCCAGGCCAACGTCGCCGGATGGGGAGGGGGCCTGCTGTTCTGGAGAGCCTGGTTCCGGTCCCGCAGCCACGTCATGGGCGGAGGAGGAGAGCGGACTGTAGCATGGAATCTGCACCGACGAGGAAGCGTCCCCGGGTCTCCACGGACGAGTGGTCCGGTCCAGCTGGTCGAGGGTCCCCTGCCACCACGCCATGTGGGCCGTCGGCGTGGACATCGGTGCTGGAGGATCCTGAGGCTGCGGACACCATCATGCCAGCTGCAAAGCCCGACGTAGCTGAGTGGGAGCCTGATGATGACCTCCTGCCGTCTGAGCCCGGATCATCGGAGTCCTGGACGGCGTCAGAACCCGAGATCAGGCAAGTGCTCTGCGTTGTCTTTCTCCTTTCCGTTCTAGAGCATTTTTGGCTGTCTCTTAGGGAGGCGAGCCGGGTGCAGCCGCCCGCTGTGTCCAAGCTTGTCTCGCCGGGTTCTGGCGCTGCCAGTGATCCTGATCCCGGTTCTTTTCTCTCTCCCAAGCCTTCTCCCAGGGTCGCCGGCGCGGAGCTGATTTCGCCCGCTGTGCCAGAGGTTCCAGGTCCAGGGTTGGAGGTCGGTACTGGTGCGGTGCCGACCCAGTCGGGGTCCGACGCGGGTGCAGCCGTGACCCAATCGGGGTCCGACGAGGGTGTAGTACCAGCAGGATCCAATGTCAGTGAGGGAGCTGCAGATCCCCTGCCACCGGACACTGGACCAGCTCATCTTCTTCCCTATCTTTATCACCATCCTCATCAGCTTCACCCTCATTTTCCCCACAAGCCTTCTCCACCAGGTGCCGTTTGGACCCCTCACTTTCGGCCCGGCTCCCCCTGGCTATTCCCCTCTACAGGGAAGCTGTTGCCTTTCTCTCCCCTGCGGTCCTGGTGGCTGAGCGATGCGGGTCGGCCGCCAGAAGGACTGCCGCGCCCATTTGGCTCTTTGGGCCGGCTACCCGACCCACTGGTCTCTCTATTCGGCGGCCTGGTCCGGCCACCTGAAGCACGGTTTTTCCTGGCCTGGGATTTGGGTAGGCCGCCTGAACTCTTCCCATCACCCCTGTTAGCGGTTTGGACGCTAGGTGCGGGGAGGCCCCCGGAACTGTGTTATCTCACCTGTCATTCCTGTGCCTTTTGTTCCTTTGTAATTTTGTGGATGTACGGGTATGATATTATGATTTCATGTAGTCTCATCACTGTTAGCGTGTTATTGTGTTTCATGCACCTCATCACTGTTAGCATGCCCTTGTTTTCTTTCTAGGCCTCCTCCTGTTGTTGCATCCTTTTTTTTTAGGGTCTGGTCTATGTATCGTCCGCACTTTATGGAGTATTGTGTTTTGTTTTGTTTTGTTTTTTCTTCCCCACTGTACTCTGTAATTGCTTCGTGTGTTCCCTGTCATCGTCATGGTTTTTTTTCCTTCTCCTTTTCTGACTCGCTCCCTCCTGGCCTGCGCCCCATCCGCCCACCCTAGGGGGGGTGGGGGGGGGCTTGGGAGTTATTGGCCGTTCTGAGCCCGGCCTCGAGGGGGAGGTACTGTCATGGTCTGAGCGCCGATGTCGTCCACACTCAGGCCATACATCATCTCAGCCAGGCCTTTGTTATGACAGCGTCTCAGCGGTGCTTCCGGCTGTCAGAAGCCAAGCTCCATGGGACGGCTGGAGGCCAATTACCACTCATCAGCAGATGAGCTGTCAACCCCTATATAAGGGAGCTGCCCTGTTTGCTCAGGGCTGCGACCTCACGCTATCCACACGTACCTCTCATCGTGGATTAGGCTGGAGTCCCTACGTCCGGCTCCAGCCCTCCTCTCTTCCCTCATCATTATCCGTAAGTGTACCTCTTGTGTTATTTGTGTTTTGCCCCACAAGGCTCTTTTCCTTTGTGCTTTCCTTTATTAATAAACTACACAAACTCACTGGTTGGCCCTCGGCTCTTATTAATGGCTCGCAAGAGCCATTCGTGACATTTACCTCTAAAGACGTTTACAATGTTACAGCACTAGCTGTAGTATTAGATTCGCTCGTTTGTGGTTTTACAGCGTCTCTCCTCACACACGTTCCCAAGATGGGGGTGCTTTCAGGCAGGCGAACATTTTTCAAAATAAACCAGGCACTTCATACACACGGTCACTATGGAGACTCGAGGAGACGATCACTGGTGGGCCAGGGGAGGAGGAAGGAACGATGTGGGAAAACTCGCAGGTGAGTGTTTTTTTTTTAAATCACACTGTTTTTTGGCTAATGTATTCTGTATATACTCACTGTAAACATGGAAGTGAGCATGGTGCAACGCCGCATTTGATTGGTCAGGCTGATGACATACGTGCTGCTCAGGGACAAATTTGATTGGCGAAATTGGAATTTGACGACAATTGGCCAAAATTGCGGTAACGTTGCAGTGATTGGACAAAATTCAAATTATGCAGGACCTGTTGAAGTCGCGGAAATTGGTGCAGTCACAACCTTGTGAAATTCTGGAGGGACTGATTTTTCTAAATCCTCATCATAAATCATGTGTGATTTGCCTGTGATGAACCAAAAGGCGAGGTGTGTCTGCACGTGTGTGATTTTAATACGGTCGATTCATTCATTCATTCATCTTCAACTGCTTAATCCTTTTCAGATCACGGGGGGGCTGGAGCTGATCTGACAGTATCCCCAATGACAGAAACACTTCTAATAGCCTACACATGTAGACAAAATTGTTGGTACCCCTCTGTTAATGAAAGAAAAACCCACAATGGTCACAGAAATAACTTGAATCTGACAAAAGTGCTAATAAATAAAAATTCTATGAAAATTAACCAATGAAAATCAGACAGTGCTTTTGATTTGTGGTTCAACAGAATTATCTTAAAAAACAAACTCATGAAACAGGCCTGGACAAAAATGATGGTACCCTTAACTTAATATTTTGTTGCACAACCTTTTGAGGCAATCACTGCAATCAAACGATTTCTGTAGCTGTCAGTGAGACTTCTGCACCTCTCAGCAGGTATTTTGGCCCACTCCTCATCAGCAAACTGCTCCAGTTGTCTCAGGTTTGAAGGGTGCCTTCTCCAGACGGCATGTTTCAGCTCCTTCCACAGATGTTCAACAGGATTTAGATCAGGGCTCATAGAAAGCCACTCTAGAATAGTACAATGTTTCGCTCTTAGCCATTCTTGGGTGTTTTTAGCTGTGTGTTTTGGGTCATTATCCTGTTGCAAGACCCATGACCTGCGACTGAGACCAAGCTGTCTGACACTGGGCAGCACATTTCTCTCTAGAATACCTTGATAGTCTTGAGATTTCATTGTACCCTGCACAAATTCAAGACACCCTGTGCCAGATGCAGCAAAGCAGCCCCAGAACATAACAGAACCTCCTCCATGTTTCACAGTAGGGACAGTGTTCTTTTCTTGGTATGCTTCATTTTTGCGTCTGTGAACATAGCGCTGATGTGCCTTGCCAAAAACTTCCAGTTTTGTCTCGTCTGTCCATAGGGCATTCTCCCAGGATCTTTGTGGCTTGTCAACGTGCAGTTTGGCAAATTCTAGTCTGGCTTTTTTATGATTTGTTTTCAACAGTGGTGTCCTCCTTGGTCATCTCCCATGAAGTCCACTTTGGCTCAAACAACGAAGGATGGTGCAATCTGACACTGATGTACCTTGACCTTGGAATTCACCATGAATGTGTTTAAAGGTTGGTCTGGGCTCTTTTGTTACCATTCGTATTATCCGTCTCCTCCTGCGGCCACGTCCAGGGAGGTTGGCTACAGTCCTGTGGATCTTAAATTTCTGAATAATATGTGCAACTGTAGTCACAGGAACATCAAACGGCTTGAAGATGGTCTTATAGCCTTTAGCTTTAACATGCTTGTCTATAATTTTCTTTCTAATCTCCTGAGACAACTCTCTCCTTTGCTTCCTCTGGTCCATGTTTAGTGTGGTACACACCATGACACCAAACAGCACAGTGACTACTTGTCACCCTTTAAATAGACTGACTGACTGATTACAAGTTTGTAGACACCTGTGATGTTAATTAGAGGACACATCTTGGTTGAACATGTCCCTATGGTCACATTATTTTCAGTCTTTTCTAGGGGTACCATCATTTTTGTCCAGGCCTGTTTCATGAGTTTGTTTTTTAAAATAATTCTGTTGAACCACAATTTAAAAGCATTGTCTGATTTTCATTGGTTAATTTTCATAGAATTTTTATTTATTAGCACTTTTGTCAGATTCAAGTTATTTCTGTGACCATTGTGGGTTTTTCTTTCATTAACAGAGGGGTACCAACAATTTTGTCCACGGCTGTATAGTTAAAAAGTTGCACTCCACTGAAGACAGTATGCATGTATACATTTAATGAGCTCGTCCTCATTCTTTTCAAGAACATTTCTCCTTTGTCACGGTCTTTCCTCCATTTTCCTCTTAAGAAACTCCTAAGCCCCTTAAAAGTCCTCTTCACTCCTCCTAACATGTTTTTGGGTCACTTTTAAGGGCTAAGATGCTGTCTATATAGCTTTTGTTTTAAAATTTACCCCCCCCCCCAAAAAAAAAAAAAAAATTAGGGGAAAAATCTTAGAAAACGTCATAATTCTGAGAATTTTCCAAGAATTGCATCACTAAGAGTAATTCTTAGCACTAGGGCACTTTGAGCAAATGGGCTCAGATGTGTAACGCCGACTGGGATCTATCCACACAGAATCAGATGTGATAGTGACCAACAGTTCATCTATTAAATACTGACTTAAATGGGGTGAAATTATTAATGCACTCATCAATTCACTTTATATTATAGATTTTGGGTTTTTTGACATTACTTTTTCAGAATCAATTTTTGCTTTCACATTAAAGAGGGTTATATTATTTTGTTTTAAATTCTTGTAAAAAAAAAAAAAAGTCAAATTATATTGAATTTTTAACAGGGGAAACCATCCAAGAAGTGAATACTTTTATAGACTCTGTGCATAGTCAGCTTTTACAGCTTTTTTTCCTGACTGAGAGCTACAGAGTCCTGTTGTCCACTACAGTGGACATGTTGTAACTTTTTAATAAAGGAAAGTTTTCATTTTGTTCTTCCTTGCAATGTGATCTTTACCACCACAACACTTAGGGCCCTGTTAGGACAATCATCCATGCACTTTTCCAACAGACTTTCCGCCGTACACTAGTATTTTTGTTAGTTTCTGTCAGCACATTGTCTGCTTTTTACACTTTGCTTCATGCCATCAAATTACCAGTAGACAGTGCATCCGCTATGCACTAGGAGGTGGAGGCTCATTTCAAAGGGGTGCAGCAGCATGCAATCTAATGCACATTACTATTATAGTGTATTTCATGAGAATCCGCTTTTGATCAGGAAAAAGTAAGTCTATCGTCATAAGCACATTGTTTAATGATATTTCAGTGGTGTGTTTTGAAATTGCACAGCTCCGGAGCTCCCAGCAATGCTGGGATCTTATTTTAATAGAGAGAGTTGTAACCGTCATCATATAATCGCCCATCATGATATGATGATCACATACACTTTTTTTTTATTCCATCCACACTCATATTAATTGCGGACTTACCATTGGAGTCTATAGATTAGGCATTAATGTAGGATTTTTTTAGGGGAATGAATGAATGAACAGGGAGCATGTGTGCAAATGCGTTCCAGTATGATACGCGAGGGAGGGGGGAATTTTTGTTTTCATCACAAACTTATTAGGCATCAGTGTGTCTATTTTTAGGAAAATAAATAAATGAACAAGGAGTGTGCAGCATTTTACTTTTCACTGTAACTCCCCAGAGAGACAGGAAATGTGTCTGCCGTGCCCCTGGGTTTCCAGCCCAGCAAGCTTCCCATCAGCCCCTGGCAGAGGCTGCCGAGAGCAGGCTCGCTTTGTGGTGGGGGACAGCGGTGGACGGGGAGCTGCACCAGATTGCCTCCTTTTCTCCTACATAGAAGGGACGGGGAGACCCTTGGTCGGCAAAAACAACAGGAGAAGGGTAATATACTAACAGACACATACCTGATTTACAGCTCGAGATTTAAACCCCTTACCATTCCAGCCAGTGTCCAGCCAATGTAAAATGTCCCACAGGCGGGACACTGGAATGGTAAGGGATGGGCATGAGCGCTTTGGATTGGATTATCCAAAACACACCTCTAAATGATTAGACTGGCCTCTTTGCATCATGCGCCAGCGGAAAGTTTGTTTTTACGCTGTTGTGATAATTAAATGAACTTGGAAACACCCATAAACGCGTTCTGCGTCATTGACAACTAGCTGACTGTGTCACTGCAATATGGCCCTTGATGTCTTTCAGCTGCTTCCTATTTGGGGTCACTACAGGAGATCATGAGTCCACATAACACTTAAATTATATCAGAAGAATCAAAATTATTATTTTTTTTTTTACCTCCTTGGGTCCCTGGAGGATATGGTGGCCATGTTTGACCAATTGCGATTAGCCTGGCAGCTAGCCATGCCCAGTCTAGTCAATATATATATGATGTCTATGCTATAAACTTAAGAAACTTTCTTCACTAGCACCTTTACTAATCCCAGGAAGCTGTGTTGTGCATTGTGTGTTGCAAATTAATCCCCCACATGGACACATTCAATCATGTTTAAACTTGACAAATGGGCTTCTATGCAAAATAGCACATTGCTAGTTTCACTAAAATTTCCCTTTCTATTGCCAACTTTCATCACTTTATAATTCCTCTGCAATATTTCAAAGAAACCATGAATCATGAAAGTGGCTGTCCAGCTTCACATTCCAAGTTGGGGAAGAAAAGGGCTGAGGTGTTAAAAGTTAGTAGGAGGTCTGATCACCTCTATGGGAGCTGTGCTGAGAAGCAGCAAAGCTCCAGAGACTTGCCACTGCCCACGTTGGAGCCTTTAAATAAAACACTGGCCTGATTACACAGCTCTCTTCCCGGCACAGAGCTCAGTTTCAAACCCATGCAGCAAAACACAGAGTTCCTACATGGCCTAGATGCAAAGTACAGTAAAGCGCAGTACAACATGATACCAGGTAGTGCAAATACACTAAAATAAAGTTGAATTCAAGTGAAGAAATAAAAAAAAACTAATTGTAGAGAAAAAAATTACATATTTAATTTAAGAAGCTTTTTTATAGACTTCTTGCATGAAAGACAATGTACTTTATTTGCATTGGGTAAAGCACAGTTCAGGGTTGCAGAAGAAGGGCAAAAACCTAAATCTGTCATATGCCAAAAAAGTTCTATTTACTCAGGACTAGAGCGCTGCCGTGCTGACATATTTTCCTCAGCTTCTTTGTCAGCTGAGAGGTGTGCAACATGCTGTTTGGTTCCAGGATGCTAGTGCAGTGGTGATGAAACCTAATTACCAAAGACTCCTGGGCTGCTGATGACAGTAGGAAAGCTGCTGTCCTAGTTGGAAATCAGGTGAACTGCTTCTTTCCATTGTCTGAAGTTTTAACATCCACAAAAGAAAGACTGAAATTTTAATACTCTGTGTATGCAGTTGCTCCATGTTGTATTAAGGAATTATTTTTTTGTAACTTGACTCACACTGGAGTCTTTTTGTAGGTCTTTTAAGGGGACTGTTTCCCCAGAATCAAATTTACAATTTCTAAATCTGTATTGTCTAAATCTTGATTAAAATTGATCATAATGACACTTATGTTGCTGTGCTCAAACCAAAGTTTTCCAGCAGAAATCAAGAAGTTAAGGAAGAAATGGCATATGAAGTTTGTTGATTTCTATTTACTTAAACAGGTCATGATTGGGTTTTTTTTTTCCAAAACCACAAACCCTTTGCCAAAGCAGCTAATTTTCTCTCTCATTTTTAAATTCATTCCAACAGCCTGTTAGCTCTCAACAGACTGTGCCTTCTGTTGGTCACCATCCAAACACCTGACATGGCTTTGTAGTCATTCACCTTTTGTAATCTTTAAAAAGTTCCTACAGCATTTTCATTCCCTCCTGAAAATTTCATGAAAATATTTATTTATTTAAGTTGTTGTTGGACTTTTTCTTCTTTATATTAATAGAAGTAAAGAAAGAAGGGAAATGTTGATGAAGTTAGAGATCACTGCAGTGATGCTTTTAATTGTATGCACCCTAAACTGCTATAGGGCACTGGGCTCCCAAAAGGTAACACTTTGAGTTATGTTAATGCAGACACAACAATTACAGCACACACAAATGCAGGAAGAATGATCTTTTTGTGATCCACTGAAAAGTATTGCTACCATTTCCTGCTGCGTACTCCCTGTCACAGGCTATAGGCTGGCTGACAATAGGTGAAGTCTGGTCAACCTGTAGCATGCACAGGATTTGCTTAACAAATGCTGGCAAGCAGGGATGGACTCTGGATGCAAACAAGGCTGAGATAATAGAGGCTGAGGCTGGTTCTGTTAATGTGTATAATATGGCTGCTATCCAAGAACAGCCATATTGCCTAAGAGGGATAAGTGGGGGTTCCATGTTTAACTAGAATGAATAAAAGCTCAGTGAAGGCAAAAATCTTGCATGAAATCAAAGGACAGTTTTCTGTATTGCAAACAGGAATGACAGCTGAAATGTATTCCCTTATTCTCTAAACCCGTAACACAAGTTCATATAAATCCATATGTTTTTGTGTTGTACATGATTACCTTCCACGGGCCATGAAGATGAGATAAGAATGGTCTTGTGCAGAAAAGCAGAGCTTCATCTCAGATGCTAATTTTGCTTTAGTGTTACCAGAGTCTAATTTAAATACTACTGAGACAGTGTGGTGGTTTCATTATATGACTGGTGCTCAGATGAGACAAAGCTATTGAAGTAAACGTCTTAAAGCCAGATTCCTTGGGGCAAAGCCACCTTTGCAATCAGGCATAAATTCTCCATATAAGCACTGAGTGAAGACAGACGGAAGTCATGTTGATACAACAGAGATTCTGTGGGGCTAGCAAGAGGAATGCTGCAACTTAAAAGATGATTGCGTTCATAGCAGGTTCAGTTTGTTTGATGTGTTAAGAGGAAATCCCCTATCCTGGACTCCAAAAGAGCATGTTTAATTGATTTTTTTTTTCTTTTTGAGCTCATATAGGATCTTTCATACAGGTGGCTGAGACACCTGACTCTGACAGACAGAAAGTCTTCTTTTAACAACACAAGTACACTCTTGAATTCCTCATAACAAAGGTGACAAGCATTAAAAGGAAGATTTGTTTTTAGAATTATTTGTGCTAAGCACATGCTGTGTTTCCTCATCTCCTCCTGTCAGTAGGAGCCGCATGATTTCAAAACATGCAACAGAAATAGCACTTAACAATACACTTCTGGACAACCAGTGTTGGGAGTAACACATTACAATAAATTTTTCCTATTTATTACTGAATGTTTAAACAGTAATTTCATTACACAGCTCTTACTGCAAAAGTAGTTTGGTAATGTTACAGTAAACGCATTACTGTATGCCACTACTTTTGCAGCAACGTGCTGTGTAATGAAATTACTGTTTAAAAATTCAGTAATGTGTTACAGTTACTGAAATTTGATCAGATGCATTACTCGTTACTCATTTTATTAATATGGATATGTGGAGAGAGGAATAATCAGGCAGAGCGGTCCAGAACAAAGCAGGCTTTATTAATTTCTCTCTCTCACATTCTCAAGAATCACAAGCATCAGAAAAAGCCACAGGTCGCAGGCACCTCTCCTTTTATAGCATACAACCCGCTCAGTCACCTGTGGTGCTGCAGTAACATGAAAGACTTTGCAATTCCCATTCTCTTTGCCACTGTTTGCATCAACACACAAACCCCCCATGACGATTCCCCTTGTCCTTCCGTCTGAGTGGAAACATACTGAGTGGCCTCCCACCCCCCCACCCCCCAGAAACTCAGACTGAGCCTTAATCCTCATGTCCTTTGGGCTTCAGCCTACGTCCGTAGCAGCTGTAATGGGGGGCCGCGGCTCCGAGGCGCTGCTGTGCCGGTGGGGGGCTCCTGGAGGTGCATCCGTCTGTGGGGGGACATTGGTAGGGGGGGAAACATCTTTAGCATGCCATTGTGACTGATTTGACGAGTCATGTACATGGGGAGTTCTCAGTGGGGGTCGTCCGCGCCGAGGAGCCCAGGCCAACACCACCTGCTCGTCTGCTAAAACGAAAGCGGGCTTAAGCCTGTCTATACAGACCGTTTCCCGGCGTCCCCCCAAGTCTAACACAAAATGTTTCTTCCCGGGTTCCAGCACTCTGAACGGGCCATCATAGGGCTGGGCGCAAGGGGGGTCTGGTGGGCATCGTGCCTGACAAATACAAACGCCACGTCCTTCAAGGCCTTTGGCACAAAAGCGCATGGAAAACAGTGGTGGACCGGACCGGGTACCGTCCCTGCCACCGCGCTATGCTGTGAAAGCGGGGATGGATCAGTGTTTGGCGCAGGGCTGTCCGGCAAAAATTCCCTGGGAGCCGCAGCGGCTGAAGAAAAATAACAGCTCTACTGGGGAGACTGCCAAAATCCTCCTTTGGTGCTGAACGCAGCCCTAATAGAACCACAGCAACCAGTCCACCCAATTTGCATCCGTAAGTGAAAGCCGTGAGCGCTGCTTTAAGTGACCTATGGAAACGCTCGTACAAACCCATTGGCCCGGGGGTTGTACGTGGTTGTGCGATGAATTGTGATGCCCAGGTGCGGGGCCATCATGGACCAGAGGTTAGAAACAAACTGCGGGCCCGATCGGACTTGATATCTGAAGGTGCGCCGAACATGCCACCCATGTCGTCAATAAAAACGTGTGCAACTTCTGCGGACGCGGGTGGAAGCTAGCGGGATTGTTTTGGGCCAAGCGCGTGGTGCGGTCCACCACTGTCAGGAGGTGAAGTGAACCCCTCGATGGCAGGAGGGGGCCCACGAGGTCCACGTGAATGTGTTCGAACTCTTAGCCGGATATGGAATCAGCTCCAAGGGGGCCTTTGTGTGCCTGTGCACACTTGGATCATTGAACCGCTACGGCAGGCATGCAGCCACTCTTTCACCTGTTTGCGCAGGCTCAGCCAGACAGAAACTTTGCTCCCACCATTTTGACTGACGCATTGCACCTCCTGAGTTCGCAAGGATGAAACCTACTCAAAACATGGGCAGCTCAAACGCGTGGGACCACTGGACGCAGGCAGCCCATGGAGAAGTCACAGATTGGGGGGGCCCCCCCATCTTGCAGAAATCTGCTCTCCAGCCTTAACCCTGTGGTCAAGACTGGAGGCACAAACGTCTGCATCGCCGATCTGCTCAGTGGCCATGGCTGTGTAATCTATCCCCACGTAGACTGGGGCCACTAATGCATGCAAGAGGCAGTCCACCACCACGTTGAGTTTACCGGCCACATGCTGAATGTCAGTCGTAAACTCCGAGATCGCGGCCAGCTGTCTCTGCTGCCGGCCCGACCATGGTTCCGAAACCCTGGCCATCACGTACGTTAGCGGCTTGTGGTCCATGAACACAGTGAAGGTGCGCCCTTCCAGCCAGAACTGGAAGTGGCATATGGCCAGGTGGAGAGCCAGTAACTCCTTGTCAAACGCGTTGTATTTACGCTCACTGTCGCGCAAAGACCTGCTAAAAAAGTCAAGCGGCTGCCAAGAACCGGCGATGCGCTGCTCCATGACAGCCCCTACGGCCACATCTGAGGCGTCGGTAGTGAGCGCTATCCGAGCCGCCGAGTCCGGGTGCACCAGCAGTGCAGCGTTTGCCAGGGCTGTTTTTACCTCAGAAAACGCCTCCTCTCACTCAGGAGTCCAGTCGACTCTGTCCCCCGGTTTCCGTTTCTTAAGTGCAGCGTACAACGGCTGCATGAGCTGAGCTGCACGGGGGAGGAAACGGTTGAAAAAGTTAACCATTCCCAAAAACTCCTGCAGCGCCCTGACCGCCTGAGGCCGGGGAAAATCTGCCACTGTGTGCACTTTGTCCGGTAAGGGTATCGTGCACGCTGGCCACCAGGATGTCGTCCAGGTAGACGAACACAAACGGCAGATCACGCAACACAGCATCCATCATGCGTTGGAATGTCTGTGCCGCGCCTTTTAACCCAAAAGGCAAGCATAAAAACTCAAAAAGACCAAAAGGGGTTATTACCGCCATTTTAGGTATGTCCTCCACGCACACTGGGACCTGGTGGTAACCGCGGACCAGGTCTATCTTGGAAAAAATGCGTGCCCCGGTGAGGTGAACGGAAAAATCCTGAATATGGGGGATCGGGTAGCGGTCGTGCGCTGTGGCATTGTTCACTCTGCAGAAATCTCTGCATGGTCACCACGATCCCTCGGCTTTAGGAATCATATGTAGCAGGGATGCCCATGGGCTGTTTGAGCGTCTGATGAGGCCCATCTTTTCCAAGTTGGCAAACTCCTCATGCGCTATGGCCAGTTTAGCTGCATCCAGACACCGAGGTCGTGCAAAAATGGGGGGCCCCGTTGTGGTAATGAAGTGCTCCACCCCGTGTTTAGTGACGGTTGCCGAAAAAGTCAGGACTGTGAGTGCTGGGAACTGGGCGAGTAGTGTGTGGAACTTACCCCCTGGAGCTGTGACGTTGGCTAGCGTTGTGGACCCGGCTCCTCTAGCTGTACAGGGCAGAGACTCAAAAGACATTTCGTTAATCAGGTGTCTGTTAGCCACATCGACTAGTAGACTGTGTGCACACAAAAAATCAGTGCCCAAAATGGGGAAGCTGCATGCCACTATGACGAATGTCCATTGGTATGTACGGCCGTGCAAGGATAAAGTCAGTGTCCTCTCACCAAAAGTCTTAATGTCTGAGCTGTTTGCAGCCATCAGCTCGGGACCGCTACTTCCCGCCAGCCGGTCTGCGTAGGACGGCAGGATGAAACTCTTTTGGGAGCCGGAGTCCACGAGGAACCGTCCCCCCGAGTGTGAGTTTGTCATGTAGAGCAGCTTGCTTGCTTCACCAGCAGTCGCAGCTGCTACCGACTGCCGGCCCTGGCGTTTCCCGAGCGCTTGAATTGGCACGGTGGCACGCATTGGCGTGCGTCCTCTCTAAAACGGCGGTGATAGAAGCAGAGTGTGTCTCTCTGGTGCTTCTTGGCTTCCGCTGCAGCCACCATCATTGGCTCCTCGCCCCCGTTGGCCGTCTCGCTGGGTTCCGACACCGCTACGTTCACTGCGAGGGCTCTGGTGGTGAGGATAACCCACTCTGCCTCTTGCGCTAGCGCCCGGTAGTTGGGCATGGCCAGCAGCAGCAAATTGGCAAGGACTGCCCTGGCTGCCATCGGGAGGTTCTGGAGGAAAAGGTGGGCAAAGAGGAAATGCCCGTCATCTGTGCCCATCAGCACCAACATCTTCTCCATTAATTCGACCACTGACCCGTCTCCCAACTCGGAGAACGTCAGGAGCCTTTCCGCTCTCTCGCAGTCTGAGAGCATATAGCGCTGGATCAACACGGTTTTGAGAGCCTCATATTTTTCGTGGGCTGGGGGCCCTCAAAGCAGGCTTGCCACCTGCTGAATTGTGTGTGCTTCCAGTGCTGCAACCATGTAGTAGTATCTGGTGTCATCTGCCGTTATTCCCCGGAGCGCGAACTAGGCCTCGGTGTGGAGGAACCAAGACTTCGGGTCGTGTAGCCAAAAGTCTGGGAGTTTGACTGAAACGGTGCACGCGCTGCCGGCACCTCCAGTCTGGGTCATCTCCGGGGTGTTCGCCTCGAGTTCCATTGTGCGTCAAGGATCACCAGTGTGGAGAGAGGAATAATCAGGCAGAGCAGTCCAGAACAAAGCAGCATTTATTAATTTCTCTCTCTCACATTCTCCAGAATCACAAGCATCAGAAAAAGCCACAGGTCGCAGGCACCTCTCCTTTTATAGCATACAACCCACTCAGTCACCTGTGGTGCTGCAGAAACATGAAAGACTTTGCAATTCCCATTATCTTTGTCACTGTTTGCATCAACACACCAACCCCCGCATCAACGCACAAACCCCCCATGACCATTCCGTCTGAGTGGAAACATACTGAGTGGCCTCCCACAGATAGATATTTTTAGCTCAAATAAATACAAACTGACCCTACATAGCTGACGCAGCCGTCAGTCAACGTGACCTGCTGCAAAGAGCCTTTTCACTACTGAGCGGAGGAAAAGATGAAACTACTTTGTTTTTGTGGAAATAGATTATTTTTCCTTTGTTGCGGTTAAGGACAAAAGCATATTGGCGGGCTGTGTGAGACCGACTGCAATCTTCAGAAGCGCCTGAACAACAACAACATCCAATAAAGCTAGTGCTATGCTATGCTAACATCACTGGGTTAGTGGATTTACACTATCTGAACAGCCACGGCTGGATGTAAAGTGGAAATATTCTTATCTGAACTCCCATGGCTGGATTTCAAGCACAGGTATACATCTGGACAGTTTGTGACCCAGTAAGAATTAAACCGACTGATTGCCAGATACGTTACAGAATGAAGATCTGACAACAGTCATTTTCCATCAGACAGATGAGACTGTGAGCCACTGAAGTTAAAACACATTTACTTGTTACTGTCATGGATGGCCCTCGCGAGCCATCATAAGACGCTACAAATCACTGGTGAGTTTGCACAGTTTTATTGATGAACAGAAAAGAAACACAAAATAACAAGCCATGGGGGGCTGAAACACACTACAACCATGCACAGACGATCATAGGGAATAACGGATAACTAAGGAAGCACACTTACGATCATAGCAGTAGAATGGTCAGCGTACGAACAGAGGGATGCTCGCTCACGTCTGACAATGGAGAAGTTTTGACGAGACTGCCGCGTCTTTTCGCTCCCAGCTGCCCTCTTAAGTGGAGAGCCACTGATGAGGCGAAATGCAGCTCAGCTGTCAAACCTGACAGCCGGAAGCCCCTCCGAGCGCTGTCACAATAAAGGCTCGGGGAGCCAAAAGGGGCACATAGCCGTCAAACGGGCGAGGATAGTGCATGGCTTGAGCATGGACGGGACAGGCGCTCAAACCATGATGGTACCTCCCCGCCAAGGGCGAGCTACGAGTGCCCAATGACACCCAAGCCCCCCCCCCCCCCCAGGGTGGGCAGATGGGGGAACAGGCCTGGAGGGTGAGAACCAGCAAAAGAGAGGAAACACCATAACGATGACCGGGAACACGTGGTAATTACAGAGTAAGGTTAAAAGAAAAACACAACACTCCATAACGCACAAATGATACTTAGAACAGGGCACAAATGAGGCAATTACTGAGTAAAGTTAACAGAAACCACAATACTCCGTAACGCACAGTAAACATACAGAGCAGGAGAAAAAGCAAAAACGCCAAGAGTTAGGTACATCTCATCCCTCAGACAGGAGAGGGGAGAGGGAAAAAAAAACATCCTAACAATGACAAATACACTGAGCAGAACAACTACACCGAATGACCTTATACCTCAGTGGGACCACACAACACACGAGGATAACGACAGGCAGAGTCCAATAAAACGGGAACAGTTCCGGCGGTCTCCCTGCGTCCAATGGCCAAAGGGTGATTAAGGGGAAAAGGAAATATTCGGGTGGCCTAATCCAGTCCCAGGCCCGGAAAGTCAGAACCTCCGGCAGCCGAACCAGGTCGCCCAGTAGAAAGCACAGTCGGTCGGGTGGCCGACCCAGGGCACCGAACAGGCGAAAGAGTTCCTCAGGCGGCCAACCCGCATCCCTCAGCCACCAGAACCGTGGGGAAACAATTGGCGATGGCCTCCCTGGCGGGGAGACAGACATGGGAGAGCTGGGCCGAACGTAGAGGCCCCCAACGGCCCCCGGTGGCAATGAGCCGGGATGGTGACGATGATGAGGGGGATGATGATGACGATGAGCCAGTTCAATGTCAGGCGGCAGAGGATCTGCAGCTCCTTCACCGACCTTGAACCATACTGGTGCTGCACCCACGATGGACCCCGATTGGGTCTCGGCTGCACCCACGTTGGGCCCCGATTGGGTCTCGGCTGCACCCGCGTTGGACCCCGATTGGGTTGGCGCAGCACCAGTGATGACTTCCAACCCCGAACCCGGAACCTCCAGTACAGCGCCTGGGATTGGCTCCGCACCGGTGACCCTGGGAGAAGGCTCAGGAGAAAGGAAAGAACCGGGATCAGAATCACCAGTAGCGACAGAGCCCAGCGAGACGAGCTCGGGTGCAGCGGACAGCTGCCCCTGGCTTGTCTCCCCGAGAGGCAGGCAAAAATGTTCCAAAATAGAAAGAAGAAAAACAAAGTAGAGCACTTGCCTGCACTCGGGTTCTGTCGCCGTCCAGGACTTCACTGATCCAGGCTCAGGACAAAGAAGATCGTCGTCAGGCTCCCACTCGGCCACGGCAGGTTCTGCAGCCAGAATGATGGTTTCTGCAGTCTGAGGACCCTCCGGCACTAACGTCCACGCCAACAACCCGCACGGCATGGTGGCAGGGGACCCTCGACCCGCTGGCTCGAACTGCTCCTCTGTGGAGACCCGGGGACGCTTCATCATCGGCGCAGGCTCCACGCTGCAGTCCGCTCTCCTCTGCCCATGACGTGGCTGCGGGGCTGGAACCAGGCTCTCCAGAACCGCAGACCCCCTCCTCATCCGGTGACGTAGGCCTGGCGTCGTGGACCACTCAGCAAAGGGAGACACAGAAGCAGCAGGTTTAATGACAGACGCTACAGCAGGTGGTGGGAGCTCGGGGGATTGCGAACCCCGAACTCCGCCCCCAGGAGTCAGACAAGGCAAATCACAACTATGGGGAGAAGAATGATCTTGCACTTGCCTGTTTCCCGGAGGATAGATGGTGCCTGCTGCAGCGGGTGGAGTTCTTCTTTTTCCCCTCTGGATGGTGATGGCAGGCCCCTTGGGAAGACGAGGAGGAGTTGCTCGTGGTGGATTGCTGACGGGCCTCGCCGAAGCATGACTCACAGCACTCACAGCAGCCGGAGATGACGTCGAGGAGGAGGGGGCGACAGCCAAGGCGATCCGGGCACGAGGAGCTGACGGAACAGCTGAGACAGATGACCCAGGGGTGGCAACTGTGGGGATTCCCTCCTGTCGTGACGTGGGAGATGCAGCTGACTGGGAGGCTGGGTTCCTCCGATGACCTGGAGGTGGATCCAGACGAGATTCTCGCTGGGGCCTGGTTGTGACACTGCGACAATGCTTTCTGGGCGATGGTGAGGCGAGGGAACCAGGAACACATGGCGCCGTGGCTGGACGGACAACAGGAGCTGAATTCCGGAACATGGAGCAGGGATGCCTCTCGGTCGGCCTCCTGCCGGGATTTCCCTCCAGCCTACGGATCTCCACTCTCGTCGGGGACACCGTACTCGAGGGAGAAGGAGAAGGTTCCTGGAGCGCCTTTTCAATTAACTCTCGCTGAGCCACAATCCATGTTATCCTCTCCTTTCCTTCCGGAAAGGAGGTGAGGTGGTATCTCAATAAGGCCCTCTGGGCGAGGAACAAGTAGTCACCTGCCGCTACAGTGGGCATGAGACGATGGGCTTCAGCCAGATAGCCGTCGATCTCCTCAAACCACTCAGGGCAAAACCCACGCTCGAGGGCGGACATCCTGTTTACAAGCCCAAGTGAAGGGGAAGAACTCCAAACCACGGCAAACTCACGGTGACAGGCGTCTCAGTTTGCCGGCAGTCTACTGTCATGGATGGCCCTCGCGAGCCATCATAAGACGCCACAAATCATCGGTGAGTTTGCACAGTTTTATTGATGAACAGAAAAGAAACACAAAATAACAAGCCACGGGGGGCTAAAACAAACTACAACTACACACAGACGACCATAGGGAATAATGGATAACTAAGGAAGCACACTTACGATCATAGCAGTAGAATGGTCAGCGTACGAACAGAGGGATGCTCGCTCACATCTGACAATGGAGAAGTTTTGACGAGCCTGCCACGTCTTTTCACTCCCAGCTGCCCTCTTAAGTGGAGAGCCGCCGATGAGGCGAAATGCAGCTCAGCTGTCAAACCTGACAGCCGGAAGCCCCTCCGAGCGCTGTCACAATAAAGGCTCGGGGAGCCAAAAGGGGCACACAGCCGTCAAACGGGCGAGGATAGTGCATGGCTCGAGCGTGGACGGGATCGTCACTCGAACCATGACAGTTATCTGGATAAAGATTATTCATAAATGGATTTTTATCTCCAAAAGGAATTTAAGGGACTGGATCATGTCTCTGTCACAGCAGACATTTGGACTGTGGATAATGGACATTTTCTTTGGATCACTGTGTTGTGTTAGAGTTTGGTCTTTTATTTGTGTGGCACGGGTGGTGGCTGCATCTTCTGGTTCCGCCAACACCAGCGGCTATAAGAGGGCAGTGGGCAGGAGGGGCAGTCTCTTTGCCACCTCTCTGCCTGGTGGATGCGCCCGTGTGCTGTATAGTGCCTCCTTAATAAACGTGTGTTCAGTTCAACACCTGACCTCGTCCTTAGCTCCATATTCAGACATAACATTTGGCGATGAGAATGAAAGTGGATCAAAACAAGGTATGGAAGCATGTAAGTTTGAATTTCGGACGTTTTTGGAACTCCCCGGTGTGCCATCGGTTTCCTGGCCGAGGTGGTGCGCTGCTTTCCGGACGCACATGGTGACACTGAACCTTGGGAAGCTGGAGAAGTTGAGGGTACGTGAGTTGTTGGTGTACAATTTTGTGGTTTAGGAACAGCATGTTCTGGGCACACTGGGGGACTGTGATAGTTTTGTCGAAGTGGTTGTGCTAACGGTGTGCTATTTTCGCACTGTGGAAAATGTCATGGTTCGCAAGATTTGCTTTCGTCAGTACCGCCAACAGGTGGGCAAGTCTATTCAGCAGTTCGTGGTGGACTTGGGGCTGTGGGTCGGCGGATGCCAGCTCGGACCGTTGGAAGAGGAGATGATTCGCCGTCAGTTGGCGGAATATATCAACGGCGCTGTGATTAGGTCGAAGCTGCTCACGTTTTCGGGTGAACTGACACTGCCCACAGCCATCAAGTTAGCTCAACTGCTGGAAGCTGCGGATGAACTGTCACGGGAGCTGAGTGAGAGCTTGTCACACCAACATCTGGGATCACTGCCGATCACGCATGCAGTGGACACGGTCAGCGTGAGAAGCGTGAAGGACAATGCCAGCGCTGTGAATGTGAGGTCTGCCCCGGGAAAGCCCAAAGGTGAGGGCTGTGTGTCCACGAAACACCGTTTCAAGGCCAGAGGTTGTTCAGCAAGAGCGGAGCACCGCAGCAAGTGTGGCCACTTGCTTCATGTCACCAGGGTATGTCACAGATCCGAGCAAGGAGGTCTGTGGCACAAAGAGGACTCTCGCGCCCCCACAGTTGTCCATGCTGTGTCCCCAAGCACCAACGGACACGCGTATTGTATGGTGGAGTCGGACGGGCTGGAAGTGTTTTTGTGGATCGACGCGGGAACGGTGGGCTCCATGCTGGATTGGACGACCATGAGATGTTTTTCCCCGCACGTCAGAATTGAGAGTGACCCGGCACCACTTTGTGGTTGTGGAGGAGGACGGCTGGCCATGGTGGGAATGTTAGAACTGATAGCTTGGTGCAAATTGGCCGAGACATGGGACTGTCCGATCCTGAGAGTGGTAGACAGCGCAGTGTGGGATGAGGAACTGCCTGGCACTCTGGAGAGTGAGCAAGACCAATATCACTCAGGGTCATCACAGAAGGGTCCCTGTTCCAGAGTTCAAGTCGCCCTGGATGAGGGTACTGGGCGGCACAGCAGGACCCCTGTGACAACTGGCGATGTCGAGAGGCTGGCTTCACCTGTTCCTGGATCTCAGCTGAAGTGGGCCGGTGAACAGGGGGCCACAACGGCGATGGTGGTGGTGGAGTTAAAAGAGGTTGGGGCCGGATCGTCAGGCACGGTAGAACGACGTGCCAAGCAGAGACCCTGCAGGTCGAGTGGGAAACCTCTGGGGGTCAAGGACTGGATTCGGGAGGATAGGCGACCACGGCAGGTACGGGCCGGTCTACGGTTGGAGGAGCACCAGGAACAGTCACGCATTGTGGCCAGACGGGAGGACACTCATCTCCGGCGGCTAGACGGTTCTCGGTGGCACCTGAACAAGCTGCAGCGTGCCCGGGAGAGAACTGTGGGACGTGGGCCTGGACGAGCGGAGCAGCCGGTGGTGATGAACAGGAGGCACACTGGTGCTGAAGCAACCTGTTGCAGCCCGGGAGGCTGGCTGCCTCCAGGGGCGGATTGATGGCAGGGTGGTCCAGGGGGCAGGTGTTCTCCAGCCGTTTGTTTATAGTTTAACTGTTGTACGTGCATTTGAATCAGTTATGTGTGTGTCGTAAACTGATGGTTGGTATCTGGTTTAACTGTTGTACATGTGTTTATATTTGTATATGTTCATGGGGATTAATTTGATGTTATGTTTACAGTAGGACACAGCAGTATTTTGCGTTAAGTGGACTTATTTGAAGTACAAGTGGCTGAATAACCTGCTTTGCCGTGTGGGGCGAGGTGGCAGTCTACCCATCTCACCCTAGTTTTAGTTATTTTGGAATGATTGTGTTAGGCCATTTGTATTGTGTTATATCATTACTTTTAGTGTGTGATTTGGGTTGTCCGAATTGTGTGTGGGGTTTTTTGGCTTTTGTGAAGGGGGGGTGTTGTGTTAGAGTTTGATCTTTTGTTTGTGTGGCACAGGTGGTTGCTCCATCTTCTGGTTCTGCCACCACCCGCGGCTATAAGAGGGCAGTGGGCAGGAGGGGCGGTCTCTTTGCCACCTCTCTGCCTGGTGGATGCGCCCGTGTTCTGTATAGTGCCTCCTTAACAAACATGTGTTCAGTTCAACACCTGGCCTCGTCCTTTGCTCCATATTCAGACATAACACACTGCACATTGGATTAAATCCATAATATAAAGGTAAGATAAAGCATTGGCAACTTTATACAATGTTGCCAACTCACTCTTTGGAGTGATTCTCACTCTTTTTCTCTCTCTCTCACTCCACAAACCCTATTTCTCACTTCAAAATGAGGAAATTACTGGAAATTTCATGTTGATTTTCTTCAGATTTTTTCCCACAATAACAGCTCTCAAGGCAGGATAAAGCAGACTGAACATGTTCTAAAAGCTCTGTCTGAAACGGTCTGTTTTCAGCTTGACATTAATCTATTAATTAAATTATCTTGCTATGTGTGCAAGATGATTTAAGCATGCATTTAAAAGTAATGTGAAAGTTTCTTTTCCAAGTAACTAGTTACTTTAATCATGCAGTAATTGGTAAGTAACAGTTATTTTTGAAAAGAAGTAACTGGTAACTGTAACTAGTTACTATTTTTAGTAACTTGCCCGACACTGCTGATGACAGATGTCCTTTTTTCCAGATCAAAAGCACATTGTCATAAGTGCACTGCCACACCTCTTTTAAATAAGCCCACTCATCCCAGTGCAAAGCAGGCACTGTCAGTTGGTAATTAGATTGCATGATGCAAAGCACAAAAAACAATGTGCTGACAGAAAGTAAAAGCACTGGCACAAGGTGAGGTGCAAAAGCCTGCTGTAGACTGCCAAAATAGAGTCCTTGGCCTCTAAACTGTATGGGGGGGGGGGGGCTGAAAAGTTCATAGGCTGAAAAGTTCATAGTGATCAAATTTGACCAAATGTGGTTTATTTTTCCAACATAGTCTTCCCTTCGGTCCACACACTTCTTCCATCGGTGTTGCAGCACTTGGATCCCTGTGGTTAAAAAAATAAACCACATTTGATCAAATTTGACCCCTGCATCATGGTTAGCCTATCAACTTTTCAGCCTCCCCTTGTATAGAGGTAGCAAACTCACTAGATGGGCAGACAGATTGGGCAGCCCAATTGCATGCACATGCATACATGTTTTCTCCAAAGGATACCAGAGGTAAATAAGTGGATGTCGGCAGTGGGTGATACACTTCTCTTTCTGGCATGGGCTCAGAGTTTCCTTTGACATTTATGAGGCCACAGTATGCTCTTTGGCGAAAATGAGCCTGATTAGATGAGCAGCTTGCACCATCATTATCTGTAATAAAGCAAAGTCCAGTGATGTCATGTGCCGTGTCCCATACACCTGGCATCTGTTCAGCAGGTTCAAGTTTGCAGTGTCTTTACTTTTGTGCTTCATATTTTACAATAGCAGGAATGACTTCCAGAACAGCTTGGTTTTACCACAATGTAATGCAGTCACTGTTCCTTATTTCTCACTATCCCTTCCTCCGCCATATCCCATTCTCCCTGTCTTATCTGTTACCTTAACAAACCCTAGAGTATGGATTTGTGGGGTGAGGAAGAGGATACCAATCCCCTGGGCCCTGTTGAACAAGCTTTTTCCCTGTAGGTGGTAGATCGCTAACAAAATATTTTCCCTAAAGCATCTGTTTTGGGTTTGTCAAAGCATGCAATGTGCAGGTGTAAAGGTTATGTGTGCATACACTGTGTCGATAATTAAAGCACAGATGAACGAGAGGAATTCTGAGAGAAACTTCTGTAAAAGTGATAATCCAAAAAACAGAATATATTTCAAGAAGCAGTCATTTGAAGGCTCGTGTATGACTAATACTACATTTTACTGATATTCTCTCTCGCTCTCTCTCCTAAGTCACATATAGTCCTGCAAACCTGCAGGGTTGGCTGATTACACTATAAATGATGACCTGCAGGTTGTCATTTTTCCTTTTTTTTAGTGAGACCTGTGGTCACTAAGTAATCTATAGCACATCCACAGAGGATATGACATGTGTGACTTTTATGGAACCCTCATAAGGGAAAAACTGCAGTTACCATGCCTCAGATCCAGGCTTTAGCAATGCATTCATACACAAGCAGTCCTTCCAAAACTACCAATGAAAAACAAATAAAGACATCTGGTGTCTTTGCTGAAACAATTACTGAATTTTGTCATCATTTATAATGTAACCAGTTAAGGTGGAGTGTATGTTAAGTTCTGACAGCTAGAAAATAGACTTGTACTAAAGAGGAAAAGAAATAAAAAGTCAAATAGAACAAATGTGAAATAAATTCTTCATTGCTTCTCTATAAAATGGACAAGCATAAAAAAAAGAGTACAAAGAAGGACAGACCCTACCCTACCAGGAGCAAATTGCCCCTGGGATCACAAGTGCATACAAACTCCAACCCTGCAATAAGGGGGCGATCCACTGGGGTTGACAAACAGGTCCTAGGTGAAGAGCTAGACTAAGAGTGGTCCAATGGATTCCCATGACAGTTAAAAAATCAAGGATTCAATGTACCCCACTTGGTATCAGGTTAGCAGCGCCCACCCTTGTCATGTAATTGCTTTGGAAGGCAGTTGTGTTTTTAAAGTGGGACACAAGGTACCAGGTAGGACTTGGTACAACAGCAGCTAAGGAGCAGCAACTCCAGGTAGCAAAGGTGGAGCGGACTGCTCAGATGGCCCAGGTGGAGTGGGCTGCTCAGTGTCAATGGGTGGAGGTCTCCTGACCTCTTGGACAACCCGTGGAGGTCTCCTGACCTCTTGGGCAAAGGGTGGAGGACTCCCGACCTCTTGGACGAAGGGTGAAGCGGACAGCTCTCCCCCCCGGACGACAGGGGGAGCGGACTGCTCTGATGACGATGATGATGGAGCGGCATGTTCCAACAATGGAGATGATGGGGCGGCATGCACCAGCAGCTGGCTGGTGATGTCATCACACCAGCCTACATAGGGAGAAAACCAGCAATCTTAGGTCTCTCTCTCTCCACTAATAACCACATAGGAGCTTAGTGCTCAGATAATCTGTACTGCATATGATATTACTGTGTGTAATAAAGTTCGTGTTCCAAAGCAGCACCACTCTCTGTGAGTGTATCCAGGTTTTCAGACATAACAGTGTCTTCTATGAACTCTGATCTTCAGTTTGTTCCATAGATTTTTAATTGGATTCACATCAGGTGACTGACTGGGCCATTCTAGCAGCCTTATTATTCTTCTCTGGAGCCAGCTGAGTTTCCTTGGCTGTGTTTTGGATCATTGTCTTGCTGAAATGTTCACCCTTGTTTCATCTTCAGCATCTTGGCAGATGGCAACAGATTCTTATCAACACTGTCTGTACATTTGTCCATTCATCTTTCCTTCAATTATATGAAGTCTGCCTGTACCATGTGCTGAAAGACACCCCCACATCATGATGCTCCCACCTCCAAACTTCACTGTTGGTATGGTGTTTTGGGGCTGGTGTGCAGTGCCATGTCTTCTCCAAACATGCTGTGTGTTGTGGCATCCAGAAAGTTCAATTTTGGTCTCATCTGACCAGACTATATTCTCCCAGTATTTTACTGGCTTTGCCCAGATGTCGGGCAAAAAGCTTTAAATGAGCTGCAACATGCGTTTTTCTTCAGCAGTGGAGTCTTGCAAGGCAAACAGGCATAGAGCCCATGTCAATTGAGTCCATTACTTACCGTTTTCTTTGAAACAGCAGTACCTGCTAACTCCAGGTCTTTCTGGAGCTCTCCACGAGTGGTCTTTGGTTCTTGGATAACTCTTCTGATAATTCTTTTGACTCTTCTGTCAGAAATCTTGTGATAAGCTCCTGGTTGTGGCTGGTTTATGGTAAAATTGTGTTCTTTCCACTTCTGAATGATGGCTCTAACAGTGCCCACTGGAACAGTCAGCAGTTTAGAAATGCACCTGTAACCAGTGCCATCATTATGCTTTGCAACAATAAGGTTACAAAGGTCTAGAGAGAGCTCTTTGCTTCTACCCATCATGAGTGTCACAGTTGGGTGGAGGGGACTCAGACAGGAATACAGTGCAAAAAATGATAATTTATTAAACAAAACCTATACAAAATAAATGGCAGCACAAGGGCTGATAACAGAGCTCTGCAAACATAACTCACTAGACAAACAAGACTGGACTAGACGAGGAGATATGAACTCAAACTAACCGACAAGACTGACAGAGAACATTAAATGATGCCACACGAGACTAATGCAGAAAGGGACTTAAATAGACAAGGGGATAATTACAGAATGCAGAACAATTGAGAATGATCAGGGGCAATCAGAGACACACAGAGAGACAGAGACAACCGGTATGGAGAACAGGATGGGCAGGGTTGTATAGACAATCACACCGGGAGCTAAATATTAATAACAATGATAGACATGAACCAAATCAGGGGGACAACATAACAGACATAATAATGAAAATGAAAACCCAATGACAACACAGACTAGCGCAATGAGAAGGATGAAAATGAAACAGAAACAAAATAAACTGAGGGCAAGGACATGGCTGAGCTCATGTCCTGAAGAGAACAGAGAAACAAATAACATAAAGCAAGGAAATGAGCACAGCCATGTCCAGACCTGACAATGAGTTCTTTGTGGTGTGACAATCTGATATTTACAGACCTTTTTAAAGGCCATCAGTCAGGACTTAACCAGCTGAAATTAATTTGCACTGATGGAGGATGGGATAGCTTCTTAAATTCTGTGTCATGATTTGCCCCTCGGGGTAGAGAGGAAGACCCACACACTGAACTGTAAGTTTGTGAGATTTATTGAAAACAACAAAACATAAAGTCCAAAACAGTGCTCTAACACAAAATTCAAACAACAAGCAAACTTACGAATAAAGCGCACCAGAGCAAGGGCTTGGCTTTGGTGGAGACTAAGACAGGAGAAACTCAAGACTGCCACAAGGGGAAATGAAAATAACCGCCCTTAAATAGGGTCAAAAACAAATCATACAAGTAATTACAGGTGTGGGTCACATAAG
The DNA here is from genome assembly GCA_020510985.1 of Pholidichthys leucotaenia. Taxonomy (NCBI): domain Eukaryota; kingdom Metazoa; phylum Chordata; class Actinopteri; order Cichliformes; family Pholidichthyidae; genus Pholidichthys; species Pholidichthys leucotaenia. The sequence continues at coordinate 209,401,598 of CM035839.1, forward strand.
CGGACAGAAGGTAACACTGATGAATAATTTGGACCAGCTGGGAGCAATGAGAGGGGAGTAACTGGAGCTGGCAGCTGACAGGGGCAATGCCCACATGGCGCACAAACCCGGAAACGCCACTGACAGCTATCAACCCAGAGGGAGAACACAACAGTAAGGATATAAAGAGTAAAATATCAACAAATGAGGACTGAGATAAAAATAGAAATTAATACAAAATAAGAGTGTAATAAAACTAAGACATAAGCAGGAAAATGGAAAACAGTACGAGAATAACAGAAACCAAAAAGCACAAAATACAACAAATATATAAATATAGAGAAAAAGCCATGAGACTGAGCATGGCAGAAATCTCCAGTGCTCAGCTCATGACATTCTAATGGATTTCAGCTGGTATCTTGGCTTTCTATGCATTTTTACACCTCTTTTTCTTCGTGTGTTCAATACTTATTCCCTGTGTCATTCCACTTTATTTAATATAACTTGTTTTGTTGAACACAGTTTAGCCTTGAATTCTTGTATGTATGGATTACTTGGGTTGCTCTGATACCTGGTGAAAATCTGGCAGGTCAGTGGCTCCATCAGAAATATGTTTAATGAAAAAAAATGTGGACGTGTTCAATATTTATTTTCCCCCCCGCAGTATTAGTGAAGGTTGTGATGCGAAACATTTGGCTGAAGCCCCTGTCGAGAGGTCTTTTTTGTTGTTGTTGCTGTTGTTGTTGTGATGGTTCAGTTTGGTAATTACAGCTCCTTGCTCGGCATGAGGCCGCCATTGCTGAATACAAATCATCATTTCTGTCAAAGGAGCTTTATTTGGAGTACTGTTGTGATTATTATTATTATTATATTTAGTGAGAACTGTTAATAGTGCAAGTGGCACACACTGTATAGTATATGCAATGCTCGGTGAACAAAGTGTTAGGACAGTTTACAACAACATACACATTATGTCAGATATGTGCACGTGTGTGCGTGTCTGTGGAGAGAATGGATTACATACTGTATATACATCGTAAACTTGGATACAATACAACTGAGCATACACAAACACCTATACAGAATATTTAATAACACATAAACAAACTCCAACCTCGCCCTACTTTTTCCAAGCATCTGTCAAGTATTTAAGAAGTTATAGCAACAATAAACAATCAAAAGGCAACCCCCTTGACCTTGGGTGCTGGGCAAATGAGCCCATATCAGCAGCACGGGCAGGCAAGGAGACCATCCCGATCCCCGTCCCCAGACAGGACCTCACCTTATAGGGCGGGGGCGGGGGGGGGGGAGCACAGTAGGGAACCAGCAAACAACCCCAAATGACAAACAAGCCCACTGCCCAAGAATCTCCACCGCCCCACCGGAGGAGCATGACCTCCACCACAAGAACCCAAGCCCAATGAAACCAGCCCCCAGCCCCTGCATACAACTGGAGACACCATTGTCCTACAGGGGACAATGGAGACATTTTTCCCCAGTATAGTGTATTCTATGGATGATTTTGTATTGTGTGAGCTGTACATTGGTGTTGAGAGATTGAATGAATACATTATTACATATCTGAGTTCAGAAGTCCTCACTGGGAGTGATCTGTAAATCATGTTTCCATTGTTGGGCAGGGATGGATAGAGTAGAATCAGTCTTTTTATTATGTTGTACATCTGGGAGTTTTTCTTTTCTAATATCAATTACATCTGATAAAGATGTTGGAAGTTCCAGGTGGGATATTTTGACATTAATTCTTTATTTAATGATGATGTAATTTGGTGTTATTGTAAGAAACTATTGTCCCCAATACCGTACCTCTGTACCAATTCAGAGAATGAAATCGCAATCAGGGTGTTGTTTTCAGAAATGTTTTTAGGTGAGTGATACCTTTGTTTACCCAAGATGTAAAATTTAGAGGAGATTTATTCATTACAAAGTCATGGTCATTCCAAATGGAGGTATAAGTAGAGGGTGAGATTGTACTGTTAGTTAAAATGTGATAATCCCACTAAGCTGTCAGAGTGGTGGCTATTGCTGAGTTTTGGAAACAGCCTATGAAAGGTAAGTCTGAGATGTTAATTTCTTTACAGATCATGTTTTCAATATCAGTCCAAGACTCATCCATTGAGGTTGGATTAATCACTTGATATGTTGTAACTGATGTGCAATAAAATGAGAAATTTGGGACATCAAGACCTCCTTGAGTTTTAGGCTTTGGTGTTGTTTTTCCAGTGAGATTTTGTGATGCCCCTCATGGATCGTCACCTTATCATGGTGGGGGTTTGCGTGCCCTAGTGATCCCAGGAGCTATGTTGTCCGGGGCAATTTGCCTCTGGTAGGGTCACCCAAGACAAACTGGTCCTGTTGTGAAGGGCCAGACTAAGAACGATCCAACAGACTCATGATGAATACTAAAACAAGGATTCAGTGTACCCCGCCCAGTATGGAGTTACTGGGGCCCCACCCTGGAGCCAGGCCTCAGGGAGGGGCTTGATGGCTAGTGCCTGGTGGCCAGGTTTCTGCCCATGGGACCCGGCCGGGCTCAGCCCGAAGGAATTACATGGGTTTGCCCTCCAGTAGGATCACCATCTGCAGGAGGGACCATGGGGGTCTGGTGCTATGTGGATCAGGTGGCAGTCAAAGGCGGAGACCTTGGCGGTCTGAACCCAGGCTTCCTAAACTGGCTTTTGGGACATGGAATGTCACCTCTCTGGTGGGGAAGGGGCCTGAGCTGGTGCATGCAGTTGAGAGGTACCGGCTAGATATAGTTGGCCTCACCTCAACACACAGCTCCATTTCCGGAACCAGTCTCCTGGATGGGGAGCTTGGCATACTCTGGAGTTGCCCCGGGTGAGAGGTGGCAAGCAGGGGTGGGTATTCTTGTATCCCCCCACCTTGCAGCCTCTATATTGGAGTTTTCCCTGGTGGATGAAAGGGTTTCCCTGCGCCTTCGGGTTGGGAAATGGGTCCTGACCATCATTTGTGCCTATGCACCAAATGATGGTTAAGAGTACCCACCCTTTTTGGAGTCTCTGACTGGGGTACTGGAGGGTGCTCCTCTTGGAGACTCCACTGCCCTACTGGGGGACTTCAATGCGCATGTGGGCAATGACAGTGAAACCTGGAGGGGGTGATTGGGAGGAACGGCCTGCCCAATCTGAACCCGAGTGGTGTTCAGTTATCGGACTTCTGTGCTAACCACAGTTTGTCCATAACGAACACCATGTTCAAGCATAAGGGTGTCCATATGTGCACCTGGCACCAGGACACCCTAGGTCACAGGTCGATGATTACCTCCACCAGGCCGAAGGCCAGGAGGAGGTTATGTTTTTGCCAGCATTTGTCTGTTTGTCTGTTTGTCTGTCTGTCTGTCTGTTTGTCTGTTGGTTAGCAAGATAACTCAAAAAGTTTTGGACGGATTTCGATGAAACTTTCAGGCCTTGTTGGAAATGGTACAAGGAAGGTTAAATTTTGGGGATGATCCGGATCACCGGATACAGGAATTTTTTAAAGGATTCTTTTACATTGTGAGATACGGCCATTTTCAACATGTGTGCAGGGGCAATAGAGGGCGCTGGTCGTCGTGTCTGACGAACACAAACTCCGTGTTCTTCAAAGTTTTAGGCACAAAAGCACGCGGAAAACAGTGGTGGGCAGGGCCCGCCAGAGTGCCTGTGTTTGCGCTACGCTGCAAAAGCTGAGACGGGCAGCTATCCGGCGCCGGATTATTTGGCAGAAATTCCCCGGGCAGCCATAGGGGCTGCGCAAAAACCAGCTCTCTGCCGGGGAAGCTTCCAAATGCTCTTTTTTTTCCGTGGAGCGCAACCCCAATAAAACCCACGGCAACCATTATCGCACCTTCTTTTGTCCTGCGGCTCCGGAACAAAGAGGAATCCCGGCGCCAGTAATGCTGCGTCTGATATGTGTGACTAATGCTAAAAGTGACTGCATCAGGGGTTTTCGACCTGAAGTCGCACTTTGCTACACAGGGCCACAAAAACTGTGTAGCCAAATTCGATCGATGGATGAACATTTTCAGCCAGTGAGAGAACCGATGCCTTCCAAATCCAATGCATCACTAGCAGACGTGATGTTTTGTCATTTTGTGGCAGAGCACAATCTACCCCCATCGGTGGCAGATCACTTCAGTGATTTGGTGCCAACATTGTTTCCTGACACCAAGAGCACTCAATTTTTTTGTGCTACTTGGCTTATTATTTTCACATTACCAAAAAGTTATGGCTCAACATTGCGTCCATATAAGTGCACATTTGAATAAATATGTTTGAAATAGTTCATGTTGCAGTTGCTGTTTGTTTAGTTTTTGTTTGTTTGTTTGTTTGTTTTTGTTTCAGTTTTCTTTCATCTGCCGATAAATACAGTTTTTAAGTACTCAGTACAGGTGTGAAAGTCTCCCCCCCAATAAGGGAGGCATGAGGTCAGTACAGGTGTGAAAGCCCCCCAATAAGGGAGGCATGAGGTATGCCTTGACAGGTCGCAGCCTGGCACTTTCCAGATGGAGGAGATGGACACAACAGCAACACTTCAGTTTATTACCTCCGCCAAGGAGGTAATGCTTTTACTACTGAACCACTAATCCTATCATTGTGAATCCAATTGCTAGTCATATGTTTTCATGGTCAAGGAATCTGAAAACATACACACAAACACTGTATGGGGGGGGGGGGGAAACTGTGGCGCTTGGCGGAGGTCTGCGCTCTCCGAGTGCTTTTCTAGTTGATTTTGTTATCGTGTCATCAGACCTGCGACCGTATGTCTTGGACACTCAGGTACAAGACATACAAGTGCAGAGCTGTCAACTGATCACCACCTGGTGGTGAGTTGGAGCCGATGGCGGGGGAGGACACCATTCAGACCTGGTAGACTCAAACGTGTAATGAGGGTGTGCTGGGAACATCTGGCTGAGGCCCCTGTCCGGGAGGTTTTCAACTCCCATCTCCGGAAGAGCTTCAACCACATTCCGAGGGAGCCTGGAGACATGGAGTCTGAATGAGCCATGTTCTCCACCTCCATTGTTGAAGCAGCTGCCCAGAGCTGCGGCTGCAAGGTCATCGGTGCATCTCGTGGTGGCAACTCCCGAACCTCCTATTGGAGGGAATTATGTCAGATGACACCACCAAACAAGGACTCAGCAAGCAGCGTTTATGGCTTGGATGAGGAGGAGTGCTGGGTAGCTCAGCTGATCAAAGGTGTGATTTCTGATGCCCAGACTAGCCACACACCGGAAGGAGCGATGGGGCTCCTGGATGTTGCGGCTGAAGTGATTGCGGATAACCCCAGTTTACAGAGATATCCCGGTCTGGTCGGACTGCTCATTTCTGTGCCAAACTTGCAAAATTCGCTCAGTGGACTGGTGAAAAACCCGGAGCCTGTGCCAACAGTGAAAGGTCCCCTGGCTCCGTCATCCACATCTCCTCGCTCCGCTCCAGCCTCAGCCCCTCACCGCTCATCAGCCCCAGCATCATGGAAGCCTGAGCCAACAGTGAAACATCCCCTGGCTCCATCATGCCTATCTCGCTGTTCCTCAGCCTCCAAGCCACTCAGGAGACCAGGAGAGGACTCACCTGTCCACCAAGGTCTGTGTTGACGATTAAGTGTCCCCTGGCTTCGGCATCTCCTCTCTCCGCTCCCCTGTGCGCTATGTTGGCTCCATCAGCTGCAGCTGCCATCAAGTCTGCACCCACTTTTTCACTTCCTCACAACTCACCAGTCTCGCTGCCACGCCAAGGGTGAGAGAGGGGTTTGCCTGAGATACCACAGTGTGATGACGGAGTGTCGCCACTGTTATGGTCTTTGTAATTGAATATTATATTATATGTGTAAGAGGATTTATGTTTGCAAATGTGAACATGTATTGTATTGGATAAAATGCACATATAATTTCAGAATCTGTTTGAGTGAATTGAATTCCATTTGTGAGATAATTGTTAATGTTAATTATGTTAATTGGGTGAGGCAATTAAATAATCTTAAGACCACGTACCTTTGCCAGTATGCTTCCTGTTGGTGTTTGGGCAAAAGACTCCTCAGGGGTTTGAGAGCCTTTTAAAGGATGCCAGCAGGAGGAAGTATGTTATGGTTGAGTAAAGGGGAATTTAAAATGTAAATAGGGGTTTAAACTATTTATGGTAGTATTTATGGTGTTATTTATGGTGTTTAGTTATTCTGTAAATATTGTGGGAAAGTATTTATGTATTTATGTCTCTTTTAGATGTTATTGGGTATATGTGGGAATATGAAATATTTATTGTCTTACCTGGGATTGTGGTATGTTCCAATTAGATTGATTATCTCACTAAGTATATTAACAGGTGTTTTTCATTTGGTTTGGGTTGGGTGTCGGATGTTCATGTAAGTTGTTGCCTGCGAATTATTTGGAATAAATGGAAAACTGCTTGTTACAAACTTTTGGAAGTCTCCCCCTTCTCTGGTGTGCCTTGACCGCTCGGCAGTCGTGTCAATTGGTGTCAGAAGTGGTCCGTTTTTTTGGCTGTGGTGAAGTACAAAGCGCAGTCTGACAAGTGGTGTCAGAAATTTTCCACCCCCACCACAGCTATGGAGGAAAAAAAAGCGGAAGGTATGACAATGGTGTCAAATTAAAGCGGATTATGTGACGTTTGGTCAAGAAGGTGGGCAGCGCGGTGGCGGAGTGGTTAGCACTGCAGCAGCACAGCAACTTACCCTTGGCCTGGGGATTCTGGGTTTGATCCCAGCCCCCGACCAACAGTGATCTGTGTGGAGTTTGCATGTTCTCCCCGTGTCTGCGTGGGTTTACTCCAGGATTTCTCCGGTTTCCTCCCACATGCCAAAAACATGCAAGTTAGGTTAATTGGCATCAAACTGGGGATTCTAAATTGTCCTTAGGTATGACTGTGAGAGTGAATGGTTATGTGTCTCTCTGTGTTGGCCCTGCAATGGATTGGCAATCTGTCCAGGGTGTACCCTGCCTCTCGTCCAAAGATGCTGGGATAGGCTCCAGCCCCCCCTTGACCCGAAAAGGATTAAGCGGAAGAAAATGGATGGATGGTCAAGAAGGTGTTGTCAAAGTAAGAAGTGATAACACGGGATAGAAGGAGTGATGGCTAAAGGGAATATGAAGAAACAACAAGAGCAATTAGAGGACTTTGAAGCAGGTATGGCAACAGAGGAGCAGGGGGCCAGTGGACTGGACAAGCTGGAGGAATTGGCAAGCTTGGTGAAGTCCATGGTGTGTTCACTGACAGTCAGAGACTATCATTTGGAGGAAAAAGCCTCTCTTCAAGAACAAATGTGGCAGACTATGCAGCATCAACGCTTCGGGTGAAGACCCCAGGGTGACGGCCAGTCAGGTCGGCCCGCAGGAGGAGCTACCGCTGCAGGTGCAGCCGAGGACAACGCAGATGCACCGCGAGCCCAGGCTGAATCCGCTCTCTCCAGACGACGATATCGAGCATTATCTGGCGAAGTTTGAAAGGATTGCTACGGTCTGCCGCTGGCGTAAAGAAGAGTGGGCTATTCAGTTGGCTCCTCTGCTCACAGGTAAAGCACGTAGTGTGTATGTGCTTATGGACATCGCAGACACGGAAGACTATGATAAAGTGAAAGAAGCAGTTTTAACTAAATATGAAATAACACCCGACACCTATTGGAGAAGGTTTCGCGCCCCTGGACATTGATCAGGACGAAACCCCCCGTGAACCTTATGTACGATTAAAAGACCTGTTTTGTAAATGGATTAAACCAGAGACCTCAACGGTAAAAGACACTGCGGAACTGATGATCTTGGAGCAGTTTCTGTGGATGGTGGACCCAGAACTGGGAATCTGGATATGAGAGCGGGACCCAAAGACTGCAGAGGGCGCTGCTCGTCTTGCAGAAGTCTTCCTGTCAGCTAGGTCTGGGAGCAGGAGATCTACTCTCAGCCGTGACGGCTCTTTCACCACACGGAGTAAGTTTGATGGGGGTCAAAGGGGTGGTCAAGCTCAAAATAGACTGTATTCCAGTTAGGTCACTAATAGCAAATATAATGGTAGTAAAAAGTCACGCTTTGTCTCTAATCAAGATATACGCTGTTATCAGTGTAATAAAATCGGTTACACGCAGTATTCATGTCCTGCCACAAAGAATAGTAAGCCATCATTGTTATGCTCAGTTCCTAGACCCACTCTTTCAGCCCCAGTTCAAAGAGGAATGTATAAAACAACTGTGTTGCTTAATGGTCAATGTGAAGAGGCCCTGTTAGACTCTGGTTGTTTTCAGACTGTTATTCTGCCCAGTTTGGTCCCTAGGGATTCGTGGAGTGAGTCTACAGTAAATATCAGTTGTGTTCATGGGGATAAGAAGTTGTACCCGACCGCTGAGGTTTATTTAACAGTGGCGGGGAGGCAAACTTATCTCCTTCCTGTAGCTCTTGTGCCTGATTTGCCATACCCAGTTATTCTTGGCAATGATGTTCCAACTTTGTTGGACATCATACAACAGGTTAGGGATGAACATCAAACTGAGGAGGGACAGGCAGGTGGCGCTATCAAGCAGAGGTTTAAGTGTACCTGTGGAAACAGAATGTAATATGGTCACAACTAGAGCTCAGAGGGCTGCCAATGTTCTCCAGGAGTTGCCTTTTATGATTCTGGGATAGAGGCAGGTCCTATTAAGCAGCCAAAATCCAAGGCTCAGAGAAGAAGAGACAAGGTTTTTGGCTACAATTAAGAACTTGGGGGAAGAAACACCACAGCTAAGCCAGTCAGTAGACTTTGACATCCCTTCTGACATAGCTGCGCTGCAGAAAGCTAACCCAGTGCTAAAACCTTGGTGTGATAAAGTCTCTGAGACTGAGGGTGTGAAACAGGGCAGAGTGGACGGTTTGGCTGAGGCTGTGTATGTCATTAAAAATGGCATTTTGTATCAACAACAAGGTGAAGTTATGGCCATAGCTTTGCCGCAAGGCCTCACACAAAAGGTTATGGAACTCGGACATGTTACTCCTTGGGAAGGTCATCTAGCATTGCAGAAAACATTACAAAGAAGTGCTAGAAGGTTTGTGTGGCTGGAAATGTATACCCAGATTAAGGAGTTCTGTGCAACATGTGAAACATGTCAGATTACATCACCTAGGGGAGTAGCCCGTGCCCAACTGCAGCCATTAACAGTCATTGAACACCATTTGACAGAATAGGGATGGATATAGTTGGCCCCCTAGAGAGAAGCTCCTTGGGTAATAGCTACATTCTAGTAATTTGTGACTATGCTACTCGGTACCCAGAAGCCTTCCCACTGAAATCTATCAAGGCTAGTTATTTTCGAGGGTAGGCATACCCAGAGAGGTCCTGACAGACTGTGGGACAAATTTTCTATCAAAACTGTTGCAGCAGGTTTATAAGCTGTTGGGTATTAAGGGAATTAAGACCACCCCATATCACCCTCAGACAGATGGACTGGCAGAACGGTTTAATCAGACTTTGAAGAACATGCTGCGGAAATTTGTTTCTAATACAGGCACGGATTGGACCAATGGGTACCGTACTTGCTGTTTGCCTTATCGGGAGGTTCCCCAGGCTTCAACAGGATTTCTCACCTTTTGAACTACTATATGGTCATCAGGTGAGGGGTCCACTGGATTTATTAAAGGACCACTGGGAGAGTCCACGAGTGATCAGGACAATGTGGTGGCATATGTTATTAAAATGAGCAAAAACTGGATCAAATGACTACTTTGGCTCAGGAGCACATGAGGACGGCGAAGGTTAAACAAAAAACATGGTATGATAAGAAGGCCAGAAAGAGGGTTTTTTACCCCAGGTCAGCAGGTGTTGCTACTTTCGCCTTTTGTGACAGTAAGCTGTTGGCTCAATGGCAGGGGCTCATGAAATTTCTAAAAAACAAAGTTCAGTGACATATGAACTATATATGCTGCAGAAAGATAAAACATCAGTGCTTTCATATTAACTTGTTAAAGGAGTTTCAGCAGCCTGTGCATCAGCAGCAGCAGCCTGTTCATCAGCAGACGCGTCATCAGCGCCTTATCTGTGCAACGGAAGTGGATGAGGAGAGAGAACAGTCCTTTCCCACAACATGACAGAGCTTTGTTCATTTTGGGTGTTCATTTGCAGGATAATCAGCAGAGACAATTAGAGGCACTATTAGATCCAGAATTGTTTCAGGAGAGACCTGGTTTCACCACATTTGTTCACCATAAGGTTCATTTAAAGAAAGAGGCTGTTCCCCATAGAAAGTCTTATAGGATCCCTGAACGGCTGGTCCCTAAACTGAAGCAGGAGATTGACCTGATGTTGCAGCTGGGAGTGATTGAGGAGTCAGCTAGCGAATGTTGTAGCCCGATTGTGTTGGTCCCCAAAAAGGATGGCTCTTTGAGGTTCTGCAGCGACTTTAGGTACCTGAATGCAGTCTCTAAGTTTGAGTCATACCCCATGCCCCGTCTTGATGAGTTATTAGAGAAAGTGGGCAGGGCTAGGTTTATTTCCACGCTAGACCTAAGCAAGGGATATTGGCAGGTGGCCTTGGTGCCTGAAATGAAAGAAATGACACCCTTTAAAACACCTGATGGCACTTTTCAGTTCATGGTCATGCCATTTGGCCTCCAGGGGGGGCCTGCAACCTTTTCAGCGGCTCATGGGCCAGGTATTAAGAGGGGTATAAGGCTTAGCAGCGTGCCTATCTGGATGACGTAGTCATCTGTAGTCAGACCTGGAGGATCATTTGTTACATCTTCGGCAGGTCCTTCATCTAATTAAGGAGGCAGGTCTGACTATTAACCCACGCAAGTGTGCATTTGGACAGCAGCAGGTGGAGTACCTTGTACATGTGGTTGGTCAGGGGGTCATTAGACCACGAGTGGGTAAAGTGGATGCCATTCAGGCCTATCCTGTCCCTACTACCAAGAAGAAGATACGGTCGTTTTTGGGTCTGGTAGGTTGGTATAGTAAATTCATCCCCCATTTTGCTGAAAGAGCAGCAGTCCTGACTGACCTCACTAAGGCTTCAGCACCAAATAGGGTAAAATGGACAGAGGAGTGTGGTAGAGCCTTTGAAGATTTGAAGGGTGCTATTTCTGGTGAGAAGGTTCTCTACAGTCTGGATTTCGCCCGTCCATTTTTTTCTACAGACAGATGCTTCAGGAGTTGGTATCGGAGCAGTACTTCTCCAGGAGGTGAAGGGAGAGAGACACCCAGTACTGTTTTTGAGCCGTAAGTTGTTGGACCGGGAGACAAGATACTCTACGGTGGAGAAAGAATGTTTTGCCATGAAATGGGCAATAGGGTCTCGTAGATACTATTTACTTGGACATCATTTCACGTTAGAGACGGATCATCGGGCCCTACAGTGGCTAAATAGGATGAAGGACACTAATAATCGTCTGGCAGGGTGGTATTTGTCCCTTCAGCTTTATAACTTCACTGTTCAGTATATGGCAGGGAAAACCAATCTTGTGGCAGACAGCCTCTCCAGAGTACATGACTCATAGAGCACTGAACTCTTGGGGGGAGGGGGGGAGGAAATGTGACGACGGAGTGTCGCCACTGTTATGGTCTTTGTAATTGAATATTATATTATATGTGTAAAAGGATTTATGTTTGCAAATGTCAACATGTATTGTATTGGATAAAATGCACATATAATTTCAGAATCTGTTTGAGTGAATTGAATTCCATTTGTGAGATAATTGTTAATGTTAATTATGTTAATTGGGTGAGGCAATTAAATAATCTTAAGACCACGTACCTTTGCCAGTATGCTTCCTGTTGGTGTTCGGGCAAAAGACTCCTCAGGGGTTTGAGGGCCTTTTAAAGGATGCCAGCAGGAGGAAGTATGTTATGGTTGAGTAAAGGGGAATTTAAATGTAAATAGGGGTTTTAAACTATTTATGGTAGTATTTATGGTGTTATTTATGGTGTTTATTTATTCTGTAAATATTGTGGGAAAGTATTTATGTATTTATGTCTCTTTTAGATGTTATATTGGGTATATGTGGGAATATGAAATATTTATTGTCTTACCTGGGATTTTGTTATGTTCCAATTAGACTGATTATCTCACTAAGTATATTAACAGGTGTTTTTCATTTGGTTTGGGTTGGGTGTCGGATGTTCATGTAAGTTGTTGCCTGCGAATTATTTGGAATAAATGGAAAACTGCTTGTTACAAACTTTTGGAAGTCTCCCCCTTCTCTGGTGTGCCTTGACCGCTCGGCAATCGTGTCAGTTGGTGTCAGAAGTGGTCTGTTTTCTTGGCTGTGGTGAAGTACAAAGTGCAGTCTGACGAGTGGTGTCAGAAATTTTCCACCTCCACCGCAGCTATGGAGGGAAAAAAGCGAAGGTATGACAATGGTGTCAAATTAAAGCGGATCATGTGACGTTTGGTCAAGAAGGTGGGCAGCGCGGTGGCGGAGTGGTTAGCACTGCAGCAGCACAGCAACTTACCCTTGGCCTGGGGATCCTGGGTTCGATTCCAGCCCCCAACCAGCAGTGATCTGTGTGGAGTTTGCATGTTCTCCCCGTGTCTGCATGGGTTTACTCCAGGATTTCTCCGGTTTCCGCCCACATGCCAAAAACATGCAAGTTAAATTAATTGGCATCAAACTGGGGATTCTAAATTGTCATTAGGTATGACTGTGAGAGTGAATGGTTATGTGTCTCTCTGTGTTGGCCCTGCAATGGATTGGCAATCTGTCCAGGGTGTACCCTGCCTGTCGCCCAAAGACGCTGGGATAGGCTCCAGCCCCCTCTTAACCCGAAAAGGATTAAGCGGAAGAAAATGGATGGATGGGTCAAGAAGGTGTTTGTCAAGTAAGAAGTGATAACACGGGGAAAGAAGGAGTGATGGCTAAAGGGAATATGAAGAAACAACAAGAGCAATTAGAGGACTTTGAAGCAGGTATGGCAACTGAGGAGCAGGGGGCCAGTGGACTGGACAAGCTGGAGGAATTGGCAAGCTTGGTGAAGTCCGTGGTGTGTTCACTAACAGTCAGAGGACTATCATTTGGAGGAAAAAAGGCCTCTCTTCAAGAACAAAGGTGGCAGACTATGCAGCATCATTTTCGCCAGATGCAGTCACAGGTGACAAAGTTGAGGAGAGGAGTATGGGAGCCCCGGGCTGAACGCAGGCAGTGACATCAGCGCTTCTGGGGAAGACCCCAGGGGTGACGGCCCCAGTCAGGTCGGCCGCAGGAGGAGCTAACCGCTGCAGGTGCAGCCCGAGGACAACGCAGATGCACCGCGAGCCCAGGCTGGATGAATCCGCTCTCTGCCTCCTGACGACGATATCGAGCATTATCTGGCGACGTTTAGAAAGGAAAAACCCACAATGGTCAGAGAAATAACTTGAATCTGACAAAAGTGCTAATAAATAAAAATTTATAAATAAATAATAAAATAAAAAATTATTTTAAAAAACAAACTCATGAAACAGGCCTGGACAAAAATGATGGTACCCTTAACTTAATATTTTGTTGCACAACGTTTTGAGGCAATCACTGCAATCAAACAATTTCTGTAACTGTCAATGAGACTTCTGCACCTCTCAGCAGGTATTTTGGCCGACTCCGCATGAGCAAACTGCTCCAGTTGTCTCAGGTTTGAAGGGTGCCTTCTCCAGACGGCATGATTCAGCTCCTTCCACAGATGTTCAATAGGATTTAGATCAGGGCTCATAGAAGGCCACTTTAGAATAGTACAATGTTTCGCTCTTAGCCATTCTTGGGTGTTTTTAGCTGTGTGTTTTGGGTCATTATCCTGTTGCAAGACCCATGACCTGCAACTGAGGCCAAGCTGTCTGACACTGGGCAGCACATTTCTCACTAGAATACCTTGATATTCTTGAGATTTCATTGTACCCTGCATAGATTCAAGACACCCTTTGCCAGATGCAGCAAAGCAGCCCCAGAACATAACAGAACCTCCATGTTTCACAGTAGGGACAGTGTTCTTTTCTTGGTATGCTTCATTTTTGCATCTGTGAACATAGAGCTGACGTGCCTCGCCAAAAAGTTCCAGTTTTTTCTTGTCTGTCCATAGGACATTCTCCCAGAAGCTTTGTGGCTTGTCAACATGCAGTTTGGTAAATTCCAGTCTGGCTTTTTTATGATTTGTTTTCAGCAGTGGTGTCCTCCTTGGTCATCTCCCATGAAGTCACTGTTACACCACAGTGAAAGACGCATATCGCGCTGTCCCTCGAGCAGCGCTGGGATTATCTGATCACGTGATGGTTCACCTCATTCCCACATACAGACAGAGATTGAAGCTCACTAAACCTGTTGTGAGCACTACGAAGATACGGACCAGTGATGCTGAGGAGAAGCTGGAAACGTGCATGGAAATATCTGACTGGGGCATGCTTAAAGGAGCCACGCATGATCTGGATGAGTACACGGACACTGTGAACTCATATATCCACTTTTGTGAAGAGAACATTCTTCCATCACGGCACCAGGGTTGAGTTACTCTAATGCAAACCTGGTTCCCACAGCTAAGCTCAGACAGATCAGGAAGGGAGAAGGAAGCAGCGCTGAAAAAGTGGAGACAAGGGACTTGCTACAGGAGGTTAATACGGTTTAAACAGAGAGCTGAAGAGAGCTAGAATCTGTGTACTCAGAGAGACTCCAAGCAGCAGTTCCCTGCTAATGATTCGCTTCCCGTGTGGAGAGGACTGAGGCAATCAACCTACTATCGACCCTAAGGCTCCTAAGGTCAGGATGACAAAAGCCCTTTGTCAGAGACTGTCCCATACACTATGCTATGCCCGTTTTGGACACATCGTCATCTGTGTCCAACTCCCCCCCCGTCCCTCCAGCTCCACAGCCTCCACATTCCCTAACTTCATTTAAGGCACCCCCCCCCCCCTCCCCTCCCCCCCCTCCCCTTATCATCAAGTGAGCAGGATGTGCTCAAAACAGTTCTCCAGACTGAACCCGCGCAAGGGCCCCCCCGGCCCCGACGGCGTGTCTCCATCCACCCTGAGACTCTGTGCGAAACAGCTGGCTCCTGTATTCACAGACATTTTTAACACCTCCCTTAAGTATGCCACGTGCCGTCCTGCCTCAAATCCTCCACCATCATCCCTGTCCCCAAGAAGCCACGGATCACTGGGACTTAATGACTACAGACCTGTAGCGCTCACCTCTGTAGTCATGAAGTCCTTTGAGCGCCTGGTCCTGTCCCACCTCAAGTCCATCACCACCCCTCTCCTGGACCCGCTGCAGTTTGCCTACCGAGCCAACAGGTCTGTAGACGATGCAGTCAACCTGGCCCTCCACTCCATCCTGCAGCACCTGGGACTCCCCGGGAAGCTACGGCCAGGGATCCCTGTTTGTGGACTTCAGCTCCGCATTCAACACCATCCGCCCCGCTCTGCTCCGGACAAGCTGTCCCTGCTCAACGTGCCTGACTCCCTCGCAGGGTGGATCATCGACTTCCTGACGGACCGGAGCCAGCATGTGCGGCTGGGAAAGGACTGTCTCAGACTATACTAGCATCAGCACCGGATCACCCCAGGGCTGTGTACTTTCCCCCCTACTCTTCTCCCTTTACACCAACTCCTGCACCTCCAGCCACCAGTCTGTCAAGTTGATCAAGTTTGCGGACGACACCACCCTCATCGGGCTCATCTCCAACGGCGACGAGTCCGCCTACAGGAGAGAGGTGGCCCAGCTGGCGTCCTGGTGCAGCAATAACAACCTGCAGCTGAACGCTCTGAAGACAGTGGAGATGATTGTAGACTTCAGGAAAGTCACTACTCCTCTGCCCCCCCTCACCCTCTCAGGCTCTCCCATCACCACTGCTGATTCCTTCCGCTTCCTAGGCACTACCATCACCAGGGACCTCAAATGGGAGCTGACCATCAGCTCACTCATCAAAAAAGCCCAGCAGAGGATGTTCTTCCTGCGGCAGCTGAGGAAGCTCAAGCTACCCACCAAGATGTTAGTGCAGTTCTACACAGCCATCATCGAGTCCATCCTCACCACCTCCATACCGTGTGGTACGCAGGAGCCACTGCCAGGGACAGACTAAGGGGGCTGCAGCGCGTCCGTGCGCACTGCTGAGAAAGGTGATCGGCTGCAAGCTCCCATCTCTCCAGGATCTGTACATCTCCAGGACCCGGAGGCGTGCTGGCCGGATCATAGCCGATCCCTCACACCCTGGTCACGTACTGTTTGCCCCCCCTCCCTCTGGTAGAAGACTTCGTCCATCCAGACTAAAACCTCCCGTCACATGAACGCTTCTTTCCCTCTGCCATTAGACTGCTGAACACTAAGTGACTCTCGTGCACCATGTACAGCAGCTCAACCAGACTGCATGTCAATCATCACTGTTTTCCCTTCCTGCATTACCGACTGCACTATATAGTTCTCCACAGTATCTGCTGCTGGCTAATATATATTTAACTGTTGACCAGTATCACTTAATCTTATCCTACACTTTATTACATGTATAGTTTATTTCTCTTATCATGTTTAATGTTGCAGCTTAGTACCGAGACAAATTCCTAGTTGTGTACTACATGAACAATGGGGGCAATAAACCTGATTCGGATTCTGATTCTGAAGTCCACTTTGGCTCAAAACATTGACAGATGGTGCGATCTGACACTGAGTACCTTGACCTTTGGAGTTCACCATGAATGTGTTTAGAGGTTGTTCTGGGTTTTTTTTGTTACCATTTGTATTATCTGTCTCCTCCTGCGACCACGTCCAGGGAGGTTGGCTACAGTCCCGTGGATCTTAAATTTCTGAATAATATGTGCAACTGTAGTCACAGGAACATCAAGCTGCTTAGAGATGGTCTTATAGCTTTTACCTTTAACATGCTTGTCTATAATTTTTCTTTCTAATCTCCTGAGACAACTCTCTCACTTTGCTTCCTCTGGTCCCTGTTTTAGTGTGGACACACCACATGTCAACAAACAGCACAGTGACTACTTGTCACCCTTCAAATAGGCCGACTGACTGATTACAAGTTTGTAGACACCTATGATGTTAATAGAGGACACATCTTGGTTGAACATGTCCCTATGGTCACATATTTTCAATCTTTTCTAGGGGTACCATCATTTTTGCCCAGGCCTGTTTCATGAGTTTGTTTTTTTAAATAATTCTGTTGAACCACAATTCAAAAGGATTGTCTGATTTTCATTGGTTAATTTTCATAGAATTTTTATTTATTAGCACTTTTGTCAGATTCAAGTTATTTCTGTGACCATTGTGGGTTTTTCTTTCATTAACAGAGGGGTACCAACAATTTTGTCCATGTCTGTATGTATTTATGTCTCTTTTAGATGTTATTGGGTATATGTGGGAATATGAAATATTTATTGTCTTACCTGGGATTGTGGTATGTTCCAATTAGATTGATTATCTCACTAAGTATATTAGGTGTTTTTCATTTGGTTTGGGTTGGGTGTCAGATGTTCATGTAAGTTGTTGCCTGCGAATTATTTGAAATAAATGGAAAATTGCTTGTTGCAAGCTTTTGGAAGTCTCCCCCTTCTCTGGTGTGCCTTGACCGCTCGGCAGTCGTGACACAGAGACTGTGCCAACGAGACAGTGTCCCCTGGCCCCAATGTCTTCAGCCTCTCCTTGTTCTCCAGTCTCAGTTCCACATCCTCGCCACTCTTCCACCTCCGCACCAGCCCCACGGAGTGTTCCAGCCCTGAAGGGCTCTCTCACGTTGGCTATCACGGCAGCTGCAGTGCCAACTCCCACATTTTCTACACTGGTGCTCACGCCCAATGCAACTCCTCAGACTGCCCCATCTGCTGCCCCTCCAGTGTCTCTGGGGGTGGGGCTTGTTCCAGGAGGATATCCAGAGGTTGCTTTCACCTCTCCAGCAGCAGAGTCACCAGGGTCCTCGCCGGCAGTAGAGCAGGAGTTAAGGCAAGTGCTTTATTTTGTATTTTTAACATCTATACTAAAAAAGTATTGCCTTACTCCTAATGGGGGAACCCAGCTGCAGTTCTCATCTGCTTCTGGCCTTCCTCCGCGAGGCTCCAGTACCTATTCCTGTATTGACCACTCCTTCATTTCTCCTGCCACGTCCGAGGTGCCTGCATCAGGGATAGAGGTGCATGCCACAGCTCCTATCCAGCTGTCTCCGAGGTGCACACCACAGCTCCAGCTGTCTCCGAGGTGCACGCCATAGCTCCAGCTGTCTCCGAGGTGCACGCCATAGCTCCAGCTGTCTCCGAGGTGCACACCAAAGCTCCACCTGGTTTTTCCCAGCAGTCCATTCCACCTGGTTTGTCCAAGCAGTCCGCTCCACCTGGGCTGTCCAAGCAGTCCGCTCCACCCAGGCCTTCTGAGCAGTCCGCTTCACCCAGGCAGTCCTAACAGTCTGCTCCACCATGGCCGTCTGAGCAGTCTGCTCCACCATGGCCGTCTGAGCAGTCTGCTTCACCATGGCTGTTTGAGCAGTCTGCTCCACCTCCGCTGCCTGGGGTCACTGCTTCTCAGCTGGTGTTAGCCCCTGTGCCAAAGGCCCCTCAGGTACTATCTCCAGAACTAGAAACTCCTGTGTGGATATCTCCAGAACTAGAAACTCTTGTGTTGATATCTTCTGAACTAAAATGCCCTGAGTTATTGTCCCCCGAGCAGAAAGCTACTATATTGTCATCTCCAGAGCTAAGAGTTCCTATGTTGGTGTCTCCAGAGCTAAGAGTTCCTATGTTGGTATCTCCAGAGCTAAAAACTCCTATGTTGTTGTCCCCAGAGCAAAAAGCTCCTTTGTGGTCTCCAGAGCAAAAAGGCCCCATGCTTTCTCCTGAGTTTAATACTCCAATGTTGTCTTCACCTGGGCAAAAGGCTCCAATGTTATCTCCTAAGTTTAAAACCTCCATGTTTTTTTCTTTTGACCAAGAGGTTCCTATGTTATCTCCTGAGATTAAAACTTCTATGTTGTTATCTCTAGGGCAAAAAATCCCAGTGTTGTTATCTCCAGAGCAAGAGGCTCTTACTTTGTTTTCTCCAGAACAAGAGGCTCTTACATTATTTTCTCCTGAGCAAAAAATTCTCATGATGTTTTCTCCAGAGCGAAAAGCTCCCATGCCATCTTCTGAGTTTAAAGGGTTCCTTTGTGACTTGCTGAGTTATAAGGGTCCATGTTGTCACCTCCTAAGCTTAGGACCCCTGTGTTGTTTTCTCTGGGGCAAAAAGCCCCTGTGTTGTCACCTGAGTTCAAGGCCTCTTTTGTCCCCCTGCGGCACCTGGATCATCTGTCTGGTGGCCCTCGGACTTTGATAGGCCACCTGACATGCAGTATTCACCCATCCAGTGGCCCTTGCACTTTGGTAGACCACCTGATCGCCAACACTTCATGTGGGATGTTGTTGCATCCAACATGCACAATGACAGTTTTAGCGTGGGGGTATTCATTTAATAGGTCAGGGGTAAGAGCCTCAATGTCTGACACTTTAGCCCCAGGAAAAAATTTAGTGACACAGTACCTGCTTCTGACGTTACTCATTATTGAATCACCAATTACCAGCGTCGTCTGGGAGGGCTTTATCGGTGGCTTCTGAAATGGTGAATAGTTTTGCCATTGTTGTTGCAGTGATGGCGGGGTGATGCGCTCTCTTCTTTTTGGAGTTGGTGTATAGTTTGGCTGGTGTATAGTTTTAATCCAGGGCTTGTGGGTTTGAGCCACTGCTGAAGGAGGAGGGGCAGCCATGGGAGGATGATCGACGTCCAGGTGGGGGAAATCTTCCAGGGAAAGGATATCAAATCTATTTTCAAAAGGGTGAAGGGAGGGGCACGGCCATGTCTGGTCAATCAATGATTCTGTTCATGGGCCATCAGAGTGCAGTCATCGGCAAACAGGGCTTCTGCTATGAGCCTCTTGAGCACCTTTGTTTTTGCAGCAAGATGTTGCAGATCAAACAGTGAGCTATCCAGGTGATATCTGATGTCAATGCCAAGCTCGAGGTCTTTGACAGCATGAAGTAGTACTTGGGTGAAGAAGAGATTGAACAGCACTGGGGCAAGGATGCAGCCTTGTTTTACGCCATTTGGGATGTCAAATCTCTCAGAAGGTTCACCGTCGGAGAGTACATCACCAGTCATGTCATCATGAAACAGCCTGATGACCGAGGTGAACTTTGCTGGGTATCCGAGTTTGCGGAGGATGATCCACAGTGCGGTTCTGTTGACTGTGCTGAATGCTTTAGTCAGATCGATGAAGACTGCATAGAGGTTCATGTTCTGTTCAAGGCATTTCTCTTGAACCTGTCTCACTACAAAAACAATGTCAACAGTGCTGCGATCAGGCCGAAACCCACATTGTGATTCAGGGAGGTTCTTTTCTGAGACTGCCGAGATCAGTCTGTTCAGGATGATTCTGGCGAGGATCTTCTCAACAATGGACAGTAGGGATATACCCCTGTAGTTCTCGCAGGCTGCTCTTGAGCCTTTGTACTTGTACAGGGTGACTATTATTGCATCACGGAGTTCAGTTGGCATTTCTTCCTCTTCCCATATACTGGTAAGAACACTGTGAAATGCCTGAAGAGCTTTTTCGCTAAGTGCCTTGTACACTTCTGCAGGGATACCATCACTGCCGGGTGCCTTGCCACAGCTCATCGGTTTGACGGCTTCCCTGACTTCATCCAGGGATGGAGGGTCATCAAGATCTTCAATGGCTGTCTGTTGTGGAACTTGGTCTAGTACAGCCTTGTCAACTGTGGATAGATGGTTCAGAAGTTGGCTGAAGTGTTTCCTCCATCTGTTGTTGTTGGCAGCTTTGTCCTTGATGAGCATAACTCCATCTGCAGACAGCAAGGGGGCAGAGCCAGAGTTTGAGCAAACAAACACTGTCTTGATGGAGCTGAAAAACTGCTTCGAGTTGTTGGCATCACCAAAGCCTTGGATCTCATCAGTTTTCTTTTCCCACTACTGGTCGTGCATGTTTCTTATCTCTCTTTGAACCATGGCCTGGTATGACTTAAATCTCTCCTTCTTGGGAATGGAGCCTGGATCATTCTGCCATTCCATGAATGCTTGGTTTTTCTTGGCAAGCAGGCCTGTGATGGCACTGTTGTTCTCATCGAACCAGTCTTGATGTTTCCTGTTCTTTGGGCCGAGCACTGACTTTGCTGTCTCAGTCACCACTTCTCTGAACTGGTTCCATTTCTGTGTTGGGTCTCCAGGCATTGGTCCATTGGCAGGACAGCTTTTCATCCAGGTTTGTCTGGAACTCGTGGAGGTAGCGAGGTTGTTGAAGTCTGGCTGTAGTCACTGGTGGGTTCTGTGATGGAGCCTTCCTCTGTAAATTGAGTCTCAGTTAGGGCTGCAATATCATTGTTGTGGCGTGATAGCTCTTTGGCAACCAAGGCTGTTTGCCTTTGGGGTTTTGCTGTGTTGTCTCTGTCCATGAGGGTATGGACATTCCATGCTCCTAAGAGAAGCTTTTTTTCCTGTTCTTCTAATTCAATTCAATTCAATTCAACTTTATTTATATAGCGCCATTTCACAACAACAGTCATCTCATAGCACTATCAACTGTAGGGGGGAACCCCCACAGTTGCAGAAAGACCCCAGCAATCAGGTGATCCCCTGTGAGCAAGCACTTGGCGACGGTGGAGAGGAAAAACTCTCTTTTAACAGGAAGAAACCTCCAGCAGAACCAGGATCAGGGAGGGGCAGTCATCTGCTGCGACTGGCTGGGGGGTGAGGGGACAGAGAAGATGAAAAGAACAGACATGTAGAGAGCAAACAGCACGATGGGGACTCAATCTATGGGAGAGAACAAACAAATGTTAATGATCAGCAAAAAAAAAAATATTTCATAGAGAGTGAGGAAAGGAGTGAGCCCCAGTGCATTACTGGAGGTCCCCCGGCTGACTAAACCTATTAGCAGCATAACTAAGGGAGGGTTCAGAAACACATGATCCCTCCCTAATTGTAGGCTATATCAAAAAGGTAGGTTTTAACCCTAATCTTAAAAACAGAGATCGAGTCTGACTCCCGAATCCATATTGGCAGCTGATTCCACAGGAGAGGAGCTTGATAACTGAAGGCTCTGCCTCCCATTGTACTTTTGGAGATTCTAGGTATTACAAGTAGTCCTGCATTTTGGGAGCGTAGTGCTCTGTTAGGATAATACGGTAGTATCAGATCTTTTAAATAAAAAGGAGCCTGATTGTTTAGAGCTTTGTAAGTAAGAAGGATTTTAAACTTAATTCTAAACTCTATGGGAAGCCAATGAAGGGAGGCCAGAACCAGAGAGATATGATCTCTCTTTCTAGTACCTGTTAAAACTCTTGCTGCAGCATTTTGGATCAGCTGAAGACTTTTTAAAGATGTTTTAGGACAACCTGATAATAAAGAATTACAATAATCTAATCTCGAGCTAACAAAAGCGTGGATCAGTTTCTCAGCATCACTCTGAGACAAGATGCTCCTAATCTTGGCAATATTACGCAAATGATAGAAGGCAGTCTTAGAAACAAATTTAATATGTGAATTGAAGGACAAATCCTGATCAAAAATAACTCCAAGGTTCCTCACAGACCTATTAAGAGAGAGTAACTGCATCCAAACTGAAAGTTTGATTTGGAAAGGAATTTCTAAGGTTTTTTGGACCAACAAGAATGACTTCAGTCTTATCTGAATTTAATAGCAGGAAATTACAAGTCATCCAAGCTTTGATTTCCTTAAGACAGGCTTCTAACTTGGCTAATTGATTACTATCATCTGGCTTCATTGACAGGTATAATTGTGTGTCATCTGCATAACAATGAAAATGTATACAGTGCTTTCTAATAATGTTGCCTAACGGAAGCATATATAAACTAAAAAGAGTAGGGCCTAGCACAGATCCCTGTGGAACTCCATGACTAAGCTTTGAGTTGAAAGAAAACTCATTATTTACATGAACAAACTGGAACCTATCAGATAAATAAGATCTAAACCACTGCAACGAATTTCCATTAAGTCCAACATAGTGTTCTAATCTATCAAGTAGAATATTATGATCGATAGTATCAAAAGCTGCACTAAGGTCTAAAAGGACAAGTACAGAAACTAGTCCATTATCAGATGCAATGAGGAGGTCGTTAGTGACCTTCGCTAAGGCTGTTTCAGTACTATGATGGATTCTAAACCCAGATTGAAACTCTTCAAGTAAACCATTTCCCTGCAGGTGGTCGAATAATTGCGTAGCAACAACTCTTTCTAAGATTTTTGAAATGAAAGGGAGATTAGAGATTGGTCTATAGTTAGCTAAAGCTCCTGGATCTAGCGTTGGCTTTTTGAGTAAGGGTTTAATTACAGCTGTTTTAAAAGCCTGCGGTACATGGCCTAAAGTTAATGAAGAATTGATTATATGAAGAATAAAGCTACCAATAAGTGGAAAGACTTCTTTAAATAACCTAGTAGGAATAGGGTCTAAAAGACAAGTTGAAGGTTTGGATGAGGAAACTATTTTGTCTAACTCACAAAGGTCGATTGGAGTAAACTCATCAAGACAGACATCAAAAGAAGGAGTTGTAGTAGTTACAGTATTTAAGTTAACTGTGGGAAGAATCTGATTGATTTTATCTCTGATGGATGAAATTTTATTATTGAAAAAGTTCATAAAGTCCTGACTAGTAAGCTCTAAGGGGATGCTAGGATTGACAGAGTCCTGACTCTTTGTCAACCTGGCTACAGTACTGAAAAGAAACCTGGGATTATTCTTGTTCTCTTCTATTAATGCAGAGTAATAACTTGTTCTAGCTTTTCTAAGAGATTTTTTATAAATTAAAAGATGATTTCTCCAAGCTAAATAGATTTCATCTAAATTAGTAGAGCGCCATTTTCTTTCTAATTGACGAGTCTTCTGTTTTAAGCTACGAGTTTCTGTGTTGAACCAAGGAGTTAGAAATCTATGATTAGACTTTTTCTTTTTTAAGGGGGCCACCAAGTCTAGAGCCTGATGCAGAGAAGCTGAAACACTATCCACCATGTTATCAATTACAGAAGGAGCAAGCTGTCTATAGCTTATTTCCGTTGTGTTGACACATGGCATAGAGGAAACAATCTGCATAAATTTGGAAACAGCATCATCTGAGAGGCATCTACTGTAATAATATTTTTCTTTAGGAGCCAAATAGTCAGAAATGGTAAAATCAAAGGTTAACAGACAATGGTCTGACAGTACAGGGTTATGAGGAGACACTACAAGATTTTCTATTTCTATGCCATATGTCAGAACAAGGTCCAATGTATGGTGGAGGTAATGAGTAGAATTTCCTACTTTCTGAGAAAACCCAATCGAGTCTAATATTGAATTAAATGCCACATTAAGGCAGTCACTATCTACATCCACATGTATATTAAAGTCCCCTACTATAATTATTCTATCAGATTTCAGCACTAAATCAGCTAAGAAATCAGCAAATTCGGATAAAAATTCTGAGTAGGTTGATGGGAGACGATAAACTATGGCAAATAAAATTGGGTTTAACCTAAAATTGCTAAAGTGCCCAATACTGAGGACCAGGCCCTCAAAGGAATTATAACATGTTTTTTGCTTTACATTAACTAGTAATTTGGAATGGTAAATTGTTGCTACTCCTCCTCCACGACCAGAACTTCTGGGATTTTGACAGTTTAAATAACCAGAGGGAGTTGATTCATTTAAACCAACATAATCCTCTTGCCCTAACCATGTCTCTGTAAGGGAAATTAAATCAATCTGATGATCAATTAACAGATCATGGACTAACAGAGACTTGGGAGTTAGAGACCTAATATTTAGTAAACCACATTTAATTTTTAAATTATGCGGAGGAACAGAGGCCAAATCATTCAATTTAGAGGCTTTATGTTTAATTTGAGTTTTACCAATGTTTTGCTTTATCACTTTGGGATGCTTATGCATGATATTTTTATTTACTTTGGAGGGAGCAGACAACGATTCTCTGATGGGGAAGACAGGGGCTAAGCTGAGGGGTGGCGGATGAAGAGGAGCTGCAGAGAGGCGTGTAAGACTGCGACTCTGCTTCCTGGTCCCAACTCTGAGTAGTCATGGTTTTGGAAATTTGGATAAAAAAGATGCTAGATTGTTAGATAAATGAGAAGCACCATCCAAAGTGGGATGAATGCTGTCTCGTCTCATAAGACCAGGTTTTCCCCAAAAAGAGCTCCAATTGTCAATGTAGCCCACGTCATTTTTAGGACACCACACAGACAGCCAGCGGTTCAAGGATGACGAGCGACTAAACATGTCATCACTGGTCAGATTGGGGAGGGGCCCAGAGAATACTACTGTGGCAGACATCGTTTTTGCAAAGTCACACACCGATTCTACATCAAGTTCTTCTGTTGTTTTCAACCGCATAAGTAGGTGATCTGCCAGCCACGGTAAACTGGCCAGATGCTGTATCGCAGACAATATCTAGGCCACCTTTTGTAGGCCCCTCCCATACTTGGGTGAGCAGTGCTATCCCTAAATAGGGCTGCTCAGTCACCCTGGATGCTGCCGGACTCCTCTGCTGCCCAGGGTACAGAGAAGAACAAACCCTGATCTGAGGGCCGCCTGCATGCAGTCTCATGACTGCAACTGCCAGTGGTCACCTCCACCTGTTGTTTCGCCATTCCCCCATTGCTGCAGGACTTGGAGTAAGGTTGAAGATGAAAGATGAAAGCGCACAACGTAACCTGTGCGTGAGAGATATTATAGTGGAAAAGCTGTTGAACGGGGATGATCCCACTCTCTTGGCCTCGGAAGTCCAGGTCCAGTGGCACAGAAAAAGCGCTACGTCTAGGGACTTCTTTGGCTGCAGTGGATGGCCAGGTCTTCTTTTGTGCTCCGACGTGCCCTTTGCAATCCACAGTGAGTTGCTGCACTGCCTTTTCGGCCACTGAATCCTAGCAGATTTCATCCGCCTGGTCTGCAAAAGCAGTCTTCACATGCAGGATAAGCAAGTCCCTAACTCACCAAGGGTTTTGGACCCGTCGGCTACTCCCACCAGGTTTAGCCAGCCAGTGGAAACCGTTGCCCAGGGTGTGGCTGCTGTTGCATACAAACAGCTGTGAGGAGCCACTGGTGAGAGCTGGGTGCCAGGTGGGGACCAAAGCAGGCAGCCTACTCCGAAGAGCACCACACATCCAAATAATTCTCACTGTTTAGATCAGTCTTCAATTCATAACCCCATAGAGATTGGTGTCTGTCTCCCATTACCCAAAACATTATAACCCAAGACAAATACAACATCACTTGATTAATACACACCTCTCTGCAGCTCCTCCTCATCTGCCACCCTTCAACTTAGCCCCTGTCTTCCCCATCAGAGAACCTTTGTCTACTCCCCCCCAAAGTTAATAAAAATATAATGTATAAACATCCCAAAGAGATTAAACAAAAAGTTGGTAAAACTCAAATTAAACATCAAGTCTCTAAATTTAATGATTTTGCCTCTCTTCCTCCTCATAATTTAAAAATTAAATGTGGTTTGCTAAACATTAGGTCTCTAACTCCCAAGTCTCTGCTAGTCCATGATCTGTTAATTGATCATCAGATTGATTTAATATCCCTTACAGAGACTCGGTTAGGGCAAGATGATTATGTTGGTTTAAATGAATCAACACCCTCTGGTTAACTAAACTATCAAAATCCCAGAAGTTCTGGTCTTGGAGGAGGAGTAGCGGCAATTCACCATACTAAATTACTAGTTAATGTAAAGCAAAAAACATGTTTTAATTCCTTTGAGGGCCTGGTCCTCAGTATTGGGCATGTTAGCAATCTTAGCTTAAACCCGATGTACTGTTATCACTACGTGTTATATACACTGAGTATGTTAACGCAGATCAACGGCAAGCCAAACTCGTTTTTCACGAGCCAGGAAACCAAGCGTCCTGCTCCTTTATTTTCAGTCTTAGACAGCTTACAGTATTTTACAACTGTGGCTCGAAGCTCGATGAAAAGCCCGAGTGAAAAGCCATTGCTTTCGGAGGTGTAGGAAAAGGGTTAAACACACAGGAGGAACGTTTCAGACATTCGCGGGCAGGTTAAGCACTTCTGCCTTTTTTCCTTTCCTCCCTCACTAAAGTCCGTTTCTTCTACCCACAAAACATAGCGGCAAATGGCTGCGCTTTCAATATAAAATACATGTAAATTACTACTAACTATACAGAAATTATTTTTAACACAAATTACTACAAATGAATTATGATAATTATTATAAACTTATGAACTAATTTAACCTCTATAAAACACATACTACTGAGGACAGAACACCCGATTTTCTTTGCCACAGTTTACCATCCTCCCTCAGCCTACTCTGAGTTTTTATCCGAATTTGCCAAATTCTTAGCTGATTTAGTGCTGAAATCAGATAATTATAGTAGGGGATTTTAATATACATGTTGATGTAGATAGTGCCGGTCTTAATAAGGCATTTAATTCAATATTAGACTTGATGGGGTTTTCCCAGAAAGTAGAAAATTCTACCCATTATCTCCACCACACATTGGACCTTGTTCTGACATATGGCATAGAAATAGAAAATCTGGTAGTGTTTCCTCATAATCCTGTACTGTCAGACCATTGTCTATTAACCTCTGATTTCCCTATTCCTGACTATTTGATTCCTAAAGAAAAATATTGCTATAGCAAATGTCTTTCAGATGATGTTGTTACCAAATTTATGCAGATTGTCTCCTCTATGCCATGTGTCAACACAACGGAAATAAGCGATGGAGACCTTACTCCTTCCGTAATTGATAGCATTGTAGATAGTGTTACAGCTTGTCTGCATCAGACTCTAGACATGGTGGCCCCTTTAAAAAAAGTCCAGCCAGAGATTTCTAACCCCTTGGTTCAACACAGAAACTCGTAGCTTTAAACAGAAGACTCGTCAATTAGAAAGAAAATGGCGTTCCACTAATTTAGATGAAATCTATTTAGCTTGGAGAAATCATCTTTTAATTTATAAAAAAAAAAATCTCTTAGAAAAGCTAGAACAAGTTATTACTCTGCATTAATAGAAGAGAACAAGAATAATCCCAGGTTTCTTTTCAGCACTGTAGCCAGGCTGACAAAGAGTCAGGACTCTGTCAATTCTTGCATCCCCCTAGAGCTTACTAGTCAGGACTTGATGAACTTTTTCAATCATAAAATTTTATCTATTAGAGATAAAATCAGTCAGATTCTTCCCACCGTAAACTTAAATACAGTAACTACTACAACTCCTTCAACTGATGTGTGTTTGGATAAGTTTACTCCAACTGACCTTTTAGAGTTAGATCAAATAATTTCCTCATCCAGGCCTTCAGCTTGTCTTTTAGACCCTATTCCTACCAGGTTATTTAAAGAAGTCTTCCCATTTATTGGTAGCTGTATTCTTCAAATAATCAATTCTTGTTTAACGTTAGGCCATGTACCGCAGGCTTTTAAAATGGCTGTAATTAAACCCTTACTCAAAAAGCCAACACTCGATCCAGGAGTTTTAGCTAACTATCAACCAATCTCTAATCTGCCTTTCATTTCAAAAATCTTAGAGTTGTTGCTATGCAATTTTTTGACCACTTGCAGGGAAATGGTTTATTTGAAGAGTTTCAATCTGGGTTCAGAATCCATCACAGTACTGAAACAGCCTTAGTGAAGGTCACTAATGACCTCCTTATCCCATCTGATAATGGACTTGTTTCTGTACTTGTCCTTTTAGATCTTAGTGCAGCCTTTGATACTATTGACCATGATATTCTACTTGATAGATTAGAACACTATGTTGGGATTAATGGAACTTCGCTGCTAGAGTTTTCTTCCTGTTAAAAGGGAGTTTTTCCTCTCCACCATCGCCAAGCGCTTGCTCACAGGGGATCGCCTGATTGCTGGGGTCTTTCTGCAGTTGTGGGGGTTTCCCCTACATTTGAAAGTGCTATGAGATAACTATTGTTGTGAAATGGCGTTATATAAATAAAGTTGAATTGAATTGAACCACCTACAGAATCGTTGACAGGTTCTCCGTAGCATCCAAGATGTTTGGCCTGCCAATCAGCCTTGGGAAGACAGAGGTCCTATTCCAGCCTGCACCAAACAGTGTCCGCTAAGAGCCAAAAATCACCATCAATGGCACACAGCTGAAGAATGTTGATACCTTCAAATACCTGGGCACCACCATCTCTAATGATGCATCGCTAGACAAGGAGGTTGCAACAAGGATACAGAAAGCCAGTCAAGCAATGGGCAGACTGTGCACCAAGGTCTTGCAGCATACATTTGCCTCTCAACTAAACTGAAGGTGTACAGTGCAGTTGTACTGACATCACTGCTGTATGGGTGTGAAACCTGGACTATATACCACAGGCACATCAAGAAGCTGGAGCAATTCCACACACGCTGCCTGCGGTCAATCATGTGGATATGCTGGCAGGACCACATAATGAACCAAGAAGTCCTGAACAGATCCAATGCCACAAGTATCGAAGCTAAGATCCTCCAAGCTCAGCTTCGATGGAATGGCCATGTCATCCGCAAGGAAGAATCCAGAATCGCATGTCAGCTCTTCTACGGGGAGCTGGCACAAGGTAGCTACAAGTAGGGTCACCCAAAGAAGAGGTTCAAAAACAACCTCAAAGCCAATATCAAATGGGCCAGCCTTCAGCCCCAACAGCTCAAGACTGCAGCAGCCAACAGAACCAGCTGGCATGCCCTAACAAGGAAGGCAGTCAACTATTTCGAAGATGACCACTGCCAACGCCTTGCAGCTGCACGGGATCAGCGCCACCGAGCTGCATCTGCCTCTGCCCTGACCACTGATATTCCATACCCTACCTGCAACCACACGTGTGCTTCAAACTTCGGACTCCGAAGCCACATGCGCATCCACCAGTGATAGCACAACATATCATCTTCCTCAGCTCTCGAGAGACAGCCAGAAGAAGATTTGTCGGTATTCAGGGTCTGTCTGATGTGGCGTCATTAATTTTAACTTTGTATCCCATCTCCCTGCTGGTAATCCTGCATCCTGAGTGTCTTGTAAGTTCATTTATTTATTGTGTCCTCCATTGTTTTCAGCCCTTGTACTGTCTTTTGTTTCTTTGAGTTTCTTGTTTAATAAATTATGTTACACTGGAGTTCTGCCCACACGTCTGAGTCCATTAATCCAACCGTGTCTATCAGAGGGAATGATGACAGCTATAATGGCTAACTGATGTAAGAGGGAGGGCAGAGTTGAAATGGTGAAGGATGGTTCTTAAAGTGACAGGCCTTAAATCAGAGCATTTAAAGAAAGCCAGGAAAAGTAAAAATAAAAAATAAATTTAAAAAAATTGCTTCAATAATTAAAAATATTACAGAAATTGTGAACAAAATATGTCACAAGCATTTCATTAAAACGTGTGAGCTATTAAAATGTGCAAAAAGTGCAGTCAATGACTTCTTTATACTAATTGGGAGGTGGTTTGATGGGAATCATTGAGAATAAATAGTTTATCATTGGTAACATTGTCATTTCAGTTGTAGCTATTCTGCTTCACAAAGAAATTGGAAGGTTATTCCAATGCTGGAGATCGTCTTGTACCGTTTTTAGTAGAGGACTGATGTTAAGATTTAGCTGTTCTGAGGGTTGGGGGAAATAGATAGACCTAGATCACATGTGTCAAACTCAGGCCCGCGGGCCAAATTTGGCCCGCAGTGTAATTATAATTGGCCCGCGAGATCATATCAAATGTGCATTAGAGCTGGCCCGCGGTATATACTGTACCGCTAATACTACAAATCCCACAATGCTTTGCTAGTATGTTGGCACGCAGTCGAAACCGGCAAGCGCTCCTTTTTTCTGTTGACAGTCATTGACAACCATGCTCCAGTCACATCGGACAAATTAATTTCACCCTCCACAAAAATGGCCAAACGAAAGATGGACAACAGGAGCTTTCAAGACAGGTGGGAGGCAGATTATCTGTTCACGAATATAAAGGACAGACCTGTTTGTCTTGTGTGCGGAGCTAACGTGGCTGTAACAAAAGAATATAACATAAGAAGACACTATAAAACAAAACATTATGAAAAGTACAAGGACCTGGACGTAAAGCAGAAGCTGCAGAAGGTGGAGGAGATGAAAAGAAGTCTGGTTTGCCGGCAGACTATGTTCATGAAAGCAAAATCAAAAAGTGAAGCTGCTGTAAAGGCCAGCTTTATTGTGGCAGCAGAGATAGCAAAATCAGCCCGGCCCTTTAGTGAGGGAGAGTTTGTCAAAAAGTGCATGGTCAAAGTTTGCGACATCGTGTGCCCAGATAAAAAGCAAGAATTTTTAAATGTGAGCCTGAGCAGAAACACCGTGGCTGAGCGCGTGTGTGAGCTTTCCACTAATCTACATGAACAACTAATAAAAAAGGGAAAAGATTTTATTGCATACTCCCTTGCTGTGGATGAGAGCAGCGACACGTCTGGTACTGCCCAGCTGTCAATCTTCATCCGTGGAGTAGACTCGAGCCTGTGCGTCACAGAGGAACTTTTAGGATTAAAATCAATACATGGCACCACCACAGGAAAAGATATCTTTGAAGAGGTATCCAAATGTATAAATGAAATGATCCTGCCTTGGGATAAACTTGTGGGACTGACGACAGATGGTGCGCCCGCGATGTGCGGTCAAAAGAGTGGATTGGTCGGCAGGATTCAGGAGAAGATGCGGGAGGAAGATGCAGGTGAACTTACAGTTTATCACTGTATCATACATCAGGAAGCGCTCTGTAGCAAAGCTCTGCAAATGGAACATGTTATGAGCTCTATAAAGCGAGTAGTCAACTTCATAAGAGCCAAAGGTTTGAATCACCGGCAGTTCAAGTCTTTTCTGGAGGAGTTGGATTCAGAATACAGAGATGTGCCCTATCACACAGAGGTGAGATGGCTAAGCAGAGGAAAAGTACTGAACAGATGTTTTGAGCTACGTGAGGAAATCTGTCAGTTTATGGAAAACAAAGGGAAGGACACAACAGAGCTGAGAGATAAAAAGTTTCTGTGTGAGCTTGCATTTCTGTCTGACATTGTGAGCCATCTCGATGTGCTTAACCTGCAGCTTCAGGGACGGGGCCACATCATCACAGACATGTACGCAGCAGTGAGGGCCTTTAAAACTAAGTTGTGTCTGTGGAAGACTCAGATGCTGCAAGGAAACTTGGGTCATTTTCCGTGCTGCCAAACCATGGTAGAGCAAATTTCTCCTGCCGTGCTGCCTAGCGCACAGTTTGCTGAAAAAATCAACGCGCTCAGCGCCGAGTTTTCCCGGCGATTTGCCGACTTTGAGGCTCAGAAAGGGAGATTTGAACTGCTCAGTAACCCGTTTGCGATCGACATGGAAAGCGCACCAACCAGCCTCCAAATGGAGCTAATTGAACTCCAATGTAATGACATGCTCAAATCAAAATATGACTCTGTTGGTGCTGCGCAGTTTCCATGTTTCCTCCCCGACACAATGCCTCAATTACGCACCCAAGCTGCTCAGATGCTCTCAATGATCGGCAGCACATATCTATGTGAACAACTGTTCTCTATGATGAAGGTGAACAAAACACCTCACAGAAGTCGACTCACTGATGAACACCTTCACTCCGTCCTAAGGTTTTCCTCAGCTCAGAGCCTGACCCCAGACATTGATGAACTTGCATCTAAGAAAAGATGCCAGGTATCTGGCTTAGACCAATGTGCAGAGTAAATCAGAGTGTAGCAAACTGAGCTTGAATATATCTGTTATTTATGCACTTTTTCTACTGCAAGGCATGGTCTGTTAATAGTTGAAATGTTGGATTTTTATTGAATGACATTATTATTTTTGGTTCTTTTGTTGTTGGCTTTGAAAAAGATTTACTTTAAAAAGGAACTTGAAAGGATACGGGGAGAGACATACTTTATTTATTTATTTAAATAAGAAATGAATTCCACTGATGTGTCTTTTATTTCAAATTTAATTTCTCATGTGTTTGTAATATCAAGCTTTGGTTGTTCCAGATTCTGTGTTTAAGCAAAACTAAAGTTTGTTTCCATATGAAAAGGTTAAACATTACATATCAGTTGCAGTTAATTTTTCAATAAATATTGAGTTTGGCCCGTGACTTTACTTCACTGCTTAATTTTGGCCCACTGTGAATTTGAGTTTGACACCCCTGACCTAGATAGTCAGAATTCCCAGTATTAATTGTGTGAGCTGCTTAGATTGCCACATACCCTCTATTAAATTGAAGCAAATTTGATGTGGACAAGTTAATTGAATAATCTGAGATAGCTGAATAGGAGTTAATTACAGTAGGTCTATCATTCTGGGTAGCATAGAGCAGTGTTTTTTAACTAAGGTGCCCTGGTATGTTCAGGTTTGTGTGGGAAATTGTCTAATTTGTATTCTTAATTGGTCAAAAAAGGCAAATAATTTCAAATTGTTGTGCATGGGTTCTGTAGGTACCCAAAATCTGAAAAAAATCACTCTCATGGGCACATAAAACACATGCAGACACACTCGGGGTATAAAGCACAACAGAACTTAAATATAATCTTGGATACACTGAACACCATACCTCAAATCATCACTGACTGTGGAAACTTCACACTGGACATCCAACTTGGATTTTGTGCTTCTCATTCATCCTCCAGACTCTGGGACTTTGATTTCCACACGACAGGACTTGGCACCTGATTTATGGAACCCCGTCATATGCTAGTGTTGTTCAACTGTGTTTTATCAAGTCCAAAGTCAACACAGCAGTGTACCAGGAAATTTTAGAGCACTCCATGCTTCTCTCTGCTGACAAGCTTTATGGAGATGCTGATTTCATTTCCAACAGGACTTGGCACTTGCCCACACTGCCAAAAGTATCAAAACCTGGTTTAATGACCATGGTATCACTGCATTTCACTGGCCAGCAAATTATTCTGACCTAAACCGTGCAGGGAATCTATGGGGTATTGTCAAGAGGAAGATAAGAGACACCAGACCCAACAATGCAGATGAGCTGAAGACCTCTATCAAAGCAACCTGGGCTTCTATAACTCCTCAGCAGTACCACAGGTTGAAGTGCCATCCAATCAACTTTGTTGCATTTGGCTGAATCCTGAGCAGACAATAGATCCCTATACACTTCAGATTCATCCGGCTGCTTCCGTCACATCATCAATAAACACTAGTGACCCCAGTGAAATTGGAACTATGCATGCCTCGTGCATTCACATTGCCTCCACCATGTTTTACAGAAGATGTGGTGTGCTTTGGATCATGAGCCATTCCAAGATTTCTCCCTACTCTCTTATTCCCATCACTCTGATAAAGGTTGATCTTGATTTTTATCTGTCCAAAGAATGCTGTTCCAGAACTTTGCTGGAGCTTTCGATGTTTTTTTTGCAAAGTCTAATCTGGCCCTTTCTATTTTTGATGCTGACTTAGTGGTTTGTTGTCTTGTGGTGAACTGACTGTATTTGCTCTCATGATTTTTTCTTTTTATGGTACACTGAAATACTGAAGCACTACCTTTTGGAGAGTGTTATTCACTTGGAGTGGATGTTGTGAAGGCGTTTTTTCTTCACCATAGATATGGTAAAAGGCGTTCACTTACTTATAGCGCTTTTCCTCATTTCTAGGACCTAACATAACACAGCTTTTACAGATCCTGCTATCCACCCCATTCACACACTGCGAATGGAGGCAGAGCTGCCATATACAGGCAGAGGCCTGAGAACCCACCAGGAAACAACTTGGGGTTCAGTGTCTTGCTCACGGGACACTTTGGACATCAGACTGCAGACAGAGTGGGAATGGAACCCCTGACCCTCTGATTCAGTAGTCGTCCATACTACACCTGCGCCACAGCCTCCCCCAAGGACCCTGCGATCATCCACCACTGTCTGTCTCCCTGTAGATATCCAGGCCTTTGAGTTTTCCAAACTCACCAGTGTGCTCTTTTTTTTTTCTGAATGTACCAAACTGTTGATTTGGCCCCTCCTAACATTTCTGCCATCTCTCTGATGCGATTTCTTCTTTTTTCCAGCTAAGCGATGGTCTATTCCACTTCTCCACTGAGAGCACCTTTTATAGCTAATAATACAGTATAATATATTAGTATGGCAGTGCCCTAGGCTGGGAGGTGTGATGCCCCGCCTTTGGGGGTGGAGTCACCTAGGATCTAAAAGCCTGGTGCAGGAGACCTTGCCATCACTTCTGTACTCGCAGTAGGGTCTTGTTATGTATGGGATTTGGGTGTCTGGGATGCCGTGCCCACCACAGGGTGACGTCAGGTGGGCATGGCCCACTCTGTATATAGTTGAGTGCTCTGTCTAATAAAGTTCAGTTGAATGTCCCTCAAGAAGCTCTCTGTCTCGTGTCATTTTCATGATATAACACTTAGCAACGAGGAGACTAATGGGAGCATGCTGGCTTAATCAGTGACTGCTGCCGTTTCTGGAGAACCACGGGTGAGCAGTTAATTTGTGGCTGCAGTGGAGACCGGGAATTTGAAGAGTATGTCGACTTGCTGGGTTTCCCCTCGGCTTGACAGGAGACAGTGGCGGGCCCGCCTGGCCTGTACCTCGGCGCGGAGGGTCGCAGGATTCTCGACTCCCTGGGCACGAGTGAGGGCTACGTGTGAGGCTGTCGGGCCACTTGTGAGGTGCACTTCGCAGAGTGGAATGCGAGCCAGAGAGATGCGGACCGACGAGCTGGTGGCGCTAGACACGCCTGGAGCTAGTTAGCTTGAGGAGAGCTAACGGTTCCAGTCGGAGCCTCTGGACAGGCTAGCTGACAGGCTAGTTGTCGTGCCGAAACAGGCTAAGTGCACGAAACTGGGCCTCGAAGCAGAACCAGGGCCACATGTGGAGGAGCCCCTGGCCACTGACGACAGCGGACAAGTGCCAACATTGCGTGCCCCGAAGGATGGTCTGGACCGCAACGGGTGGTAAACTAGCTGGTGTGAGGGTGCCCATGCTGATAGCCACCGCTGCCCGTGCTCTATCGTGAGTGAGGCCTGGTTCGGAGGCTCACACCCCGGCGCCCGGTGCCGGCGGAACTGCCGGATGACATGGACCCCGGGAATGGCAGGAGTGTCACGCTGGCGGTGCAGTATGGTGAGAAGACCCTTCCCCGTGTCAGGTTCCAGGTGGCATGCTGGGGCAAAATGTGATGGGGTGGGACCTGTTTAATGAGCTGGGTTTCACTTTTAAAATCGGTGGACAGACGGTCAGCGGCCCAGGACCGGTTTACGCGGGCCTTGCGGACAAGGGTGCGGCCAAGGATCACTATGAGAGTGAAACGGACAGCGGATGGGACATGGGGAGTTACTAAAGCTAGGATGATGGACATGAAATGGAGGATGAGCAGGACCCGGAATTGCCCTCCCCCCTCGAGCAGCCAGGACCAGAACGAAGATGGGGAGAGCCCGAGTTAAGCGAGACCAACACCAGCAGAGATTTGGTGCAGCAGGAGTTAGCCCCACCGCTGGGGGCCATACAGAGGGAGAGCACGTTTGGCGCCACGCAACGCCGCCTCGGGATGGACCCAGTGCTGGTTCTCATGCTGCTCTGGAAGAGGGTGCTGGACGCACGCCGGGACCCCCGGGGTGGCCTTTAAGGACGAGGTGCCCACGCCAAAAGCGGGCAAGCGGGCCAGGCAGGCTGAAGGCCCCGGAGAGGAGCAGCAGCCGCCAGGACACGGGGTGGCAGCACAACAGAGCACCAACACCGAGAGCACTGAATGCAGTAGAGGAGCCCAGGTCAGTGAGCGGGCACGTCGAGGGTGATGGTGCATGTCCTGGAGGTGACAGGAGCCGAATACGGAGGCTACGCAGCATGACACATGGAATGAGGGAGTTGAAAGCTGCGTCGAGGTGTCCGGACCGGAGACACGCTGCCGGTGAGGATAACGCTGTGAATCCCAAAGGTGAGCGGAAACAGCCGGACACGATGGCAAGCGAGCAGGCTTTGGCGGTCCCTGAAGCACGACCACAGGGGTCGAAGAGTGTTCGGGGCCAAGAGAGAAGAGAGCAGAGCGGGACAATTTGGCACGGCTCTGCAGAGCGCCAAACGCCATCGTTGGGATAAGAGTTTGGACCGGGTCGGTGGGACAGCATGATGCAGGAAGGAGATCCTGAGACAACGTGGCGGGCACGGGAGACTGGGTTTGGTTGTCCTGCGGGTTGAATGGCGGGGGTTCGGCCCAGAGAAGAAAAACCAGTTTTGAAGGTGAGAGACATGTTGGCCAGAGAGGGGTGTTTCGACCCTGGGGGGCGGCAGTGGCCGGACTTAAGGATGCCGTGGAGATGGCCAGGCCCTCCATGGTGGTCTAGAAGATGGTGGCGTAAAAAGGACACTTTCGCACGGGAGGGGAGTTTCTACCCTGGACGGTGGCACGAGGCAGCGGGGTGCATTATGAGGTGGGAGTTCCCGGGGCCTCCAAGGCAGTTTTTCTGCGATGGTGGCTACCCAGTGACATTGGGGTTACCTGAAATTTTATTTACTGATGTGAATGCCTGTCATATCTATGTGACATGCTATGCGGGTGTGTTTACAGTTTGGTGCCCTGGTAAATTTTTTTTTTTTTAAAAAAGAAGAGAGAGTACGGAAGGCATGTTAAAAAGTGTTGTTGTGAACCTAAGTTGAGTGTTTACATGTTGAATTTTAATAACCAGGATGGTGTTGTGCCTGATTAAGTACTAATGATTTAATGTGCTAATGTTTAATTGGTGTGTTTATATGGTAATTATTTTTTTTTTTTTTTTTACAGCCAGAGGGGTGGTGGCTCGGTAATGAGTGACAGTTATGGTAAATTTGAGCCTGCCATGGTTGTTTTGATAATTTTAATTGAATACCCAACATGGTTTTATTATGAATGCCCATTGTGGGGTGGGTGTTGGGGTGGGGGTCGCCAATAGTGTGTATATCTAACTAACTAACCTGCACTTATATAGCGCTTTTCTAGTCACAAAGACCACTCAAAGCGTTTTCACTAGTACTAACCCTCTATTCTAAGGGCCTATAGGAAACAGATATCTAGGGACAATTTAGAACAACCAATTAACCTAACATGCATGTCTTTGGATTGTGGGAGGAAACCGGAGCCCCCGGAGTAAACCCACACAGCACAGGGAGGAACATGCAAAGCTCCATACAGAAAGGTTCCAACCCCTGCCAGCCTGGGATTCGACCCAGGAACCTTCTAGCTGTAAGGCAACAGTGCTAACCACTGCCCCACCGTGATGCCATTGTGACTTTGTATGTAATGTCTGGGTAGTGGTGTCATGCGGATTATTTTGAGTTAGAAAAACGGCTTCGTTTGTTTTATTGAACTGATCTTTTCTCTAGCGTCAGAATAACCCGCTCAGCCGTGTAGGGGCGCTGGCAGTCTACCCGGCCCCAGCCTCAGCTGTGTGAATGGATAGGAGTTCTATTTATTTTTGTACATATGTTCTTCACCTTTAAGAGCATGAGTCCGGAGACAAATTAGGCGTGGAGTTGTATGTTGCTGCTTGACATTTATTGTTAAGGGGGAGGAATGCTTATATATTGCGATTTGGGTGTCTGGGATGCCGTGGTCACCCACAGGGTGATGTCAGGCAGGCACAGCCCACTCTGTATATAGTTGAGTGTTCTGCTTAATAAAGTTCAGTTGGATGTCCCTCAAGAAGCTCTCGGTCTTGTGTCATTTTCACGATATAACAGGTCTCCCTAGTGTTCAGTAGTTCATGTTAATAAACTACATAAAACGTCACCTTGTCTCCTTATTATTTGGACATTACACCTTTGACCCACATTTTGTGGGTTCAAAGCAATAGGTTCCAAATGTGAATGTCACACCTGGAATCAACTCCAGACCTTTTACTTCCTTGATTGATGATGGATTAATGAGGGAATAGCCATGCAGCCCATGAAATAGCGTTTGAGTGAGTTGTCCAATTACTTTTGAGCCCCTGAAATTTGATTTTTTTTTTTTAAATGGCTGTAATTCCTAAACTGCAACTCCAATTTGGATGTGAATATCCTCAAATTAAAGCTGAGATTCTGCACTTTAAGCCCATATTGACTATATAACTGCATCTTGAATATGTTTTGGTATACAGCTAAAATAAACGTCTCAGTGTTCAAATACTTATGGACCAAACTGTATGAGTTTTATTTTTTGAACTGAAATAAATTAACTTTTCAATTATATTCTAATTTATTGAGATGTACCTGACATCATGTCATGAGATTCTGTGTGGCTGCACTTATGTTGTCAGTATCATTCAGTGGAATGTTATACTTTGTTGGCAAGATACCATGATGGATCGACTGCACAGCAGTACTGAGACGGCTGCAGGAATATCTTGTTGCCGTTTCATGATGGCATCAGATTGAGCTCATCCACCCTTTGACATGTCTTGCTTTTCGTCCTGCTGGATATCATACAACACCCTCCTTGCCAGCATTAAGCATGGGGAAGCTGGTTTTGACACAGACTACCCATCCATGCGGCAGGTTGTACTGGGTTACACTGCTACCAGTAGCAGAGTCCATCTGGACGCTGACTTGGTAATAGCAATCAACAATATAGGATCCAAAAAGCTAGGGAAAAACTCTGACTACAATAATACTTATAGGTCCCTCTTACTCTTGGGAAAATGTTGTTTATTGCGCCCCATCCCCACAACAAAAAAAACAAAAAACAAACAAAAAAAACAGTGACTGAAATATCTGCTCCATGTTGGCCCCCCCCCAAATAAAAAGTCAGAAATGAAAGATTGTCCTTTCTTGTTTTCCCCAAAACCCAGAGGCGGACTTACCATTAATCAAAGGTAGGCGACTGCTTTCGGCCCCCATCTGTTAAGGGTCCCAATTTACTATGAGTCCCATATATTTTTTTTTAAATGTTTAGCATATTTAACATGATGCCTGACGGAATAAAGAAACACCAATGTCTTACATAATGGCAAACCAAATACACGAACATAAACGACCTGCCCCCTTCTCCTCAGACTGTTGGACTCTTCCATATTATCTTCTGAGCATGCTCCATGCAGTATCATTGGCTACATTGTAAGCCAACACCGTATAGTGTGTAGAACAGCAGCAAAATGACACAAAGCTGTCCGAGCAGTGCAGGGAAATGGAGAAAAAGGAAGGGCACAGAAAACTTTTATCAAAACAACTTTTTTCACTTCAACCTGGGAGGAAACTAACCCTCCCGAGGAGCAGCAGATAGCAACACTGCTTGTACGAGCACATATGACGCTAATGACGAGCACCTGTCGTTAATGAGGAGGCAGCAGTGATGCCAGTTACTGACAGTACAGATAAACAATTTTTTTTTTTTACTATTTTTTTCTAATTGTAAGATTTGCAGAGGACAAGGCTACAGATACGGCTCGAATCTGTTTGGCCAGTACATTCTATTAACACGTATCTTAAAAGCAGCAGGCTACAGGTACTGAGGCATTTAGCCAAAACTGTAGGCTACTCTTGCTGAGAACTTGAATAAAAAGGATGAAAAAATAATTATCCATTACAACAGCTAAATGGCATTGAATGCATGTTAAAGAGTATAAATTTGGAAATTATGGCAGCACCTTCATTTGAAAACTCCCTAACCGCAGCAGTCCCCAACCACTCAGTACCGAGCACAGATAAAAAAGAAATAATTTATTCTGTTGCTCTGTATTGTCTATCAAAGTCTGTGTTTTTCTGAAAAAATATTCTCTCTTTTTCTATGCCTAACTCCTACCTGTCTGTCTATCTGCTGTGTCTTGACACACACCAATCTTATCAGATAATCATCTTTCTTTTACCGGGAGTTGTACCTGTTGTGTATGTAAATAGACTGTATTACTAAGATGGCGGCCGGGTTGGACATGGGTTAGACCGGGGTGGCTAACTATTGGTTTCCGGTGGTGATGCCACTCAGGGTATAAAAGAAGTGGGCGGAAGAGGCTCTGCCTCTTTCGTCGTGGGAGCCACTTGGCAGCCAGGCGAGTGCCATAAGCCTATTTGTGTATATAACCATTATTGTAATAAAGCTCCGTTAACTGCATCAGTTGTGTATTCGTCTTTACCCAATTATGGACACAACATTTGGCGACGAGGTAAAAGCGCGAATGGAAAGGTCCATTGCTAATTTTCAGCCATTTCTGGAGGCCCTGGGCAGGCCGCCCGTGCCGTGGCCTCGTTGGTTCACTGCTTTTACTGACTACCTCGTAGTTCTGAACCTCAGCGAGCATAAGAGCCTTTGCGCGAGGGCTGTGATAGTCCATAATTTGGGCACTGAGGGGCAGAGAATACTGGAGAACCTGGGGGGGGGGGGGGGCTGATAGCTTTGATGGCATTGTGGAGTTGATGGCGTGCCATTTTCGCGCACTGGAAAGCATCACAGTCTGACGCATCCAGTTTCATCAGCGCCCCCAGCGGTTGGGAGAACCAGTGATGAAGTTCATAGAAGATCTCCAGGAGCTGGTGAAGGGATGTGGTTTCGAATGCCTGGAAGATGAGCCGATTAGGGACCAGCTGGCAGAGCATATCTGCTGCACAGTGGCCCGGTCCAGACTTTTGGCGTATCCAGGAATGTTGACATTGGCCATGGCTATCGAGCTCGCCCAATGGTTCGAGGCAGCAGAGACCATCGCAAGAGGTCTTCCTGAAGGGGCTTTTCTGGGTGAGGATGAGTCTTGCGCTGAGGCACTGTTTTTGGACCCTTGTGATGGTGATGTCGGTGAGGATGTGTATGCCTCCATTATTAAAATAAGGTCCGCCCCAGGTACGCCACATTGTTACGGTTGTGGGTCCCCTGTTCACCGCTATAAGGCCAGTGTGTGCCCGGCAAAAGGAACGCGTTGTGGCAAGTGTGGTTTGTTGGACCACTTTGCCAGGGCGTGCGCCAACTTCAAACGCAGGAGCCGTAGGGGACAACCAGGTGCTGCGCAGAAGACTCCAACAATAGTGCACACGGTCTCCCTGGAGACCACGGGGAGGATCAGGTACGATGTCATGCTTGATGGCGTCAAGGTTCCACTGCTGGTGGACACTGGAGCAGTTATCTCTGTGTTGAACCTGATGACCATGAATAGTTTGTTTCCCCACCGACAGATAAAACAACAAGGAAGAGACTGTTATGGCTATGGATGGAACAGACTGGCAGTTTTGGGGTTTGTGGAGATGGAAGCCCGTTATAAGTCTGTTGTTGTACCCCGGGCCCACATTCACGTCACTGCTGCAGGGTTAACATCATGGGGTGTAATCTCTTTTATAGCCTGGGTTTCTCCATTGCCAATGTGTCAGGTGAGGAGTGGTCGGGCTGCGGACTGTGGAGCCGACCGACTCCAGTGGTGGATGGCGTGGAGGTGAGGGAATCGGACTGGCTGGACATGAGTAACGAGGGAGAGCACGTTCGGTGCCGCGCGACGCTGCCTTGGGACGGACCCGATGCCGGTCTTTCTGTTACCCTGGATGAGGGTGCGGGATGGTATGACGGCCCCTAGGGGCAGCTTTTAAGGATGAGGTGCCCACGCCGGATGCTGAAGGGGTGAGACCAGAGAGCGTGTGGATAAATCGCTCGGGAAGACCGTCTACCGTGGATGAGATGGACCGGACCCACGAGTCGACTGGATCAGTGGTGGAGACCAGTCACACCCAAGGTGACCTGATGAAGAAACGGGCTTCCCAGAGATGTGGTGCAGCCCAGGATTGAGGCCCGAATGAGAGGGAATCACAGTTCGCGCGATGAGCGGAGACGGTTCCGGGTGGAGGCTGCTCGGAATGATGGGTATCTACGCTTGTCTGACCAGACCTGGAGGCTCCCGAATGAGTTACGTCGAGTGGAGGAGAAGAAGTGACACAGTGGGAGCCCCGAGGTCAAAAGACGGAAGCAGTTGGAGGAGGACCCG
Source organism: Pholidichthys leucotaenia (assembly GCA_020510985.1). Lineage (NCBI taxonomy): Eukaryota > Metazoa > Chordata > Actinopteri > Cichliformes > Pholidichthyidae > Pholidichthys > Pholidichthys leucotaenia. The sequence continues at coordinate 209,444,397 of CM035839.1, forward strand.
TCAAAGGACTGAGAGTGCTGTTTTGTCTTTATTTTCTGTTAATTGTTTATATGTGTTTTTACTCTAGTCCTGATGTGTTTATTTTACTGCTGATGTGGTACCCTGGTTTAATTCAAAAAAAAAAAAAAAAAAAAAAAAAGGGGAAGAATGAAGAATGAAGAGTGTAATGTACATAGGGTGACTAATGATACCCATGAGCAAAATTTTAAAGATATATATTGTGAATGTGGGATTTTATTGGCTCAATGACAGTGGTTGGATGATGTGTAGAATTGATATATGATGAAATTGGATTTTACTGACGTGTTGGTCTTAATGCCTGAGTTTGGGGTGATGGGGTGTGCTTACTCCATTTAAAGTGTCCATTTGTGCAGATTTACATACCCAACGTTGAATGTAGTATGATGTACCCACTGTGGGGGTGAGTGTTGGGGGGAGACCGCCAGTAGTCTATATGTTTTGTAATTTTGTATGTCTTATGTGGAGCTGTTCTGGGGTTGTTTTAGCTTAGAAACACAGCTTTATTTTGTCCTAAGTGTTTGGCAGCAAAATATTCTGCCCAGCAGTGTGGGAGTGCTGGCAGTCTACCCGGCCCCCCCCAGCTTTAGTTGTATGCATGGATAGGAGGTTTATTTGTTTCTGTGATTGCTTTATTTTAGTGCGTGAGTCGGGAAGCAAATTTGGGTGGGCTATCTATGCGCTTGGCATTTTTTTGAAGGGGGGGAATGTTGTGTATGTAAATAGGCTGTATTACTAAGATGGTGGCTGGGCTGGACATGGGTTACACCGGGGTGGCTAACTACCGGTTTCCAGTGGTGACGCCACTCGGGGTATAAAGGAAGTGGGCAGAAGAGGCTCTGCCTCTTTCGTCGTGGGAGCCACCTGGCAGGCAGGCGAGTGCCGTAAGCCTATTTGTGGATATAACCAGTATTGTAATAAAGCGCCGTCAACTGCATCAGTTGTGTATTCGTCTTTACCCAATTATGGACACAACAGTACCAGGAGGAGGGGCTGTCCTTGGGAGATTGCCGGAGGCGCACATTGGTCCATGTCCAGACTGGAGATTCTCAGCTTTAAAGCTCACTGACAAGATGTAGTAATGATTTTACCTCCAAAGATGTATAAAATGTTCAAATAGTGGCTGTAGTGTTAGATTTGCTCATTTGTTTATGGTTTTACGGAGTCTCTCCTCATGCATGCCTCTGCAAAGGGATGCTTTTCAGGGAGGCAGACTTTTTTCAACACAAACCTGGCACTTCATACATGTAGTCAAGACAGAGACATGGGTAGACGTCCACCGGAAGACGGAGGAAGTGACAATGTGGGAAAACTCACGGGTGAGTGCTTTTTTCTTAAATCATACACTCTGTTTTTTGCTGATGTGTAAACTCACTGTAAACACGGAAGAGAGTGTGGTGCAACAACGCATTTGATTGGTTAGACTGAGTTTTTGAGCGCTACTCAGGGACAAGTTTGATTGGCAAAATTGGTAGAAGTTGACGAAGATTGGCCAAAATTGCGGGAAAGTTGCAGTGATTGGACAAAGTCACTCAAAAGATGTGGCGATGGCCTGATTTTGCGTAGTGTGATCACAATATTGTAAAATCCTGGAGGAACTGGTAAGTGTGAATAAACAACAGATCTTCCACATGGATTGTTTGTTTTTTTTAATAGACGAGAGTCTACATTCAAGATAAGCCTTGATTATTAGTCCCACAATTGGGAAATTCCAGGAAATTTGTTAAACTTCTTTGTTTTTCTACAGATGTAATTCCCGATGCCTGAATGATGTCATCATTTGAAGACTTCTGAGGACGGTAAGTTTCAGGTAGGATTTCAATAAAACCTGAAAAGAAAGTGTACTGTAGAACAAAGAAAAAGTAGGGCCCCATTTCTGTCTTTGCATTGGGCCCCAAATGGACTAAGTCTGCCCCTGCCAAAACCGCAATTTCACACTAAAAGGTGAAATTGTTGGCTTTAACTGAGAGCCCCACACACACAACAGCTCACCTGTTTTCTCTCTTCCATATGGGCCATCAAGTAATGCACTCAAGCTAATCTGGCTGTTCATGATCAATCAGTCACACCAGTTAAGTGATAAAAATACAGGCCTTTTACTTGACACAGACACAGGGCATGATAGGGAAGTCCATCTGCCCTCATCTCTGCTGCATTTGAGCCATTACCTCATTTTAGCCGAACACACTAATGATCTAGATTTGTTACCATGCTTGGTGTATTGGATGCTCAAGCTATCCATTATTAGGGCTGTGCACGTGACATCACTGGTCATGTGCGGTTTGTTTGGGTCACCAAGTTGGAAGGCAAGCTGTGAAAGAAACAAAGATAGAAAATGGTTCATCATGGCATGTGACAACATTATTTTATTGGAATACACAAAATTGGTCACTAAAAATCATCTGGAATGTTATAGAAAGAAAATAGGGGTGATTAAAGGTGCACTCGGTTCCTCAGTCACTGGGTGCACTGGTGCACCGGTGTGACATTTTCTGCGACCCTGCCGTACTGACATTATATTTTGCCTAGCACGTCCCTCTTCTGTTCTTGTGGCTACTGTCAGGTGGGTGGTGCAAGCAGGGTGGATGGTGGCAGCTGTCATTCAGCTGAGCAGGCTGCATAAACAAGTTTCAGTTATTTAAAATTGGGAAAAAATATATAATTTATTAAATACAGGACATTGCAAGCAGCCGGCAGCACCAGTTCAGGGGGCACCAAAGGCCGGCAGGCATCCATTGTGGTTTCTGTTTTTGGACTTTTGGATCGGCTTGCTTGCAGTCATGCTCAGCACCAGCTGGAAATGTTGTGCTACACCATAAACTGTCCAATGCTACAGTTTCACGTTTCCAGGTTCTGCTTTTTTCATTCCATCATTATTAATTATGTTACGAATTAAAATTTAAGAATCAGAATCTTGACATTTGTACATCGATTCAGAATTGCTCATGTCCCAATGGAGATGCATTGTAAAAATGATTATTTCCCCCACCCCTAATCAACACCAGCTTTCCCCTCAACCAGTGATCAGACCAATCTCTGGGAACATCTCTGCTAGTTTTCATGCGACCGCTGGCGCTTACAGACTGGTCATTTGCTGACAGTGAAACAGCCTGTCTGCCCCAGTTGTTGGCAACCGAGTCCCATTGTTTCAACTATTCAAAATATCCTAAATTTAATGAACAGACACAAGCAGCTTCAACTAGCATGAGGTGGAGAGCAGTCCGAGAAAAAAAATTCTGCCCACTTCTTTAGTTGATAACATATTTAAAATACAGGCACATAAATATAACTTAACCCTCATCACCAGCCAAGAAGGGGAAAGGTCTGTCCCCTCTCAACTAGGGCTGGGCAAACCAAGTGCAAGCCAAACAAAACATTTTTTTATCTAAAGCACTGATCAAAGATGAATCCACAAATTGAGAATAGAGTGCCAATCTTTCATAAAAATGACTTATAAAAACTAAAGGGTTCCTATAACATCTAAGTTGAATACACAAAGTACAAACCCATCTTACTTTTTTAAATAAATGAAAGTACCCCACTGCCTCTTGAAAAAACATGCAGTCTGGCTGGAGTTTAATCACCATTCTGAAATTACTCTGCCACCACGTATCCATTGCAGCTGCAAGCAAATCCATGGTAAAAGTCGATTTTCAGTTTGTGAGCAGACACTTTTCAGACCCCAGTCATCAGCTATGAAATGTTCATCATCAGAAAGTGTGAACCCAAATCCAATGACATAAGGCTGCCACTTTTAGGAACAAGATCGACAGGATAAAGGGTTAACCAGGTTCTCTGAAACATGAGTGAGGTATCTCACTATGGAACACGCCCCCCCGTGGTGTCCCCAGAAGCCCTATAACACTATACCAGTCTTGATTGGCAAGAAGCGTGACGTCTGCTCTTCAGAGGAGGAACCACCTCCTCCTATAAGAGACTGACCATGATGCACGCTCCCCAGTCTTTGTAAGCTCACCTCTTCCTCGCTCCAGGGAAGGCGGGGGGTCTGGTGAGATACCTCACTCATGTTTCAGAGAACCTGGTTAATCCTTAAACCTGTCGTTCTCTTTCAACATTCGTTTCGGTATCTCACTATGGGCTGTCGTAGCTCCCGTCTTGCCAGACCAGCTTACTCTCAGACCACATAATATTACAGCATGTTAGAGTTAGATGTTGAGCTTATACTCGAAACACTGTGTGACAGCGACAGTGTGGTAACATCCCACCTGTAAAATTTTGTGAAGGTGTGCGGAGACACCCAGCTGGTAGCTGCACAAACCTCTTCCACGGAGACACCACGAAAGAGACACCACGAAAGAGACACCATGAAAGAGTGCCTACAAAGTGGTCATGCCGCGTGTGGAATGAGCACATAACCCTGGCGGGGGCTGAGGGCCTCTGCACTCATGTGCTTTGACGATCGCCTCCACGATCCAGTGAGCTAGACATTGCTTCGTGATGGGTTTTCCCAAACTGGATGTGGCCCATGATACAAACAGCTGATCAGATTTCCTAAACCCAGCTGTCCTGCCCACGTATGCACGTAGTGCACGGGCAGGGCAGAGTGCGTTAAGCCTCTCCTGCTACTCACTGGAAAAGGGAGGATGACAGAAGGCTGACAATTCAATCGGGTGGTAGGAAACTGCAGGATTGAAAATCTTTGGCACAAAGGCAGGGTTAGGTTTAAGTACAACTTTAGAATTCCCTGCCAAAAGGGGGATCCCCTCCCTCTGTCCTGGGGTGGCGCCTCGACTCAGTGGAGGAGATAGGATAGAGGAGGATGGTGGCTAAGCTGTCATCTCTGCTGAAGTCCGAGTCCCACCTTATGTAAGACACGCTGAATGCACTGAGAAGCTCATTTAACGGTAGGCTGCACCATCCTAGTGTGGCACATATGTTTGGTTCATATTTCCCACAAGAGTGTGGCACATACGTCTGATTCATATCTCCCACAAATGTATGGCTTATGTGGATTGGGGTTTCACGTCTGGAGGAACAAAGAGTCTGGATCGACGGGGGCCGACAGGAGATGTCGAGGAGGTGTGAAGTCGGACCCTTGTTCCAGAGAGGAGGCCCTGGGGGGATCCCCGGAACATCAGAGAATAAGAGACAATGGTGAATCTTCAGAGACTTGCATTGTGATTAAATGTTTGCAGAAGCACCATGTGACTTGAGTTCTTAATCCCCCGGAGGTATAAGAATGTGATGTAACATGATTCTGCCTCTTCTTGCTTTTTGAGAATGTTGGATGATTGTGTTCGGCAATAAAGCCGAACCTGAGAAATAAACTCAAGTCTCGTCATTGAACACAACTTCCACACTGGTGACCCACGACAAAGAATGAGCAGAGAGAATTCTCCCGAGCGGAGCTCATCAGAGGCCAGCCTGATGGCTGCCTCCACGCTCCGGCTGCCCGATTTCTGGCAGCACAGCCCGCGCTCCTGGTTTAGCGCGGTCGAAGCGCAGTTCAACCTCCAGAGAATCTCAAAGGATGAAACGAGGTTCTACCATGTGGTAGCGAAGCTGGACAGTCACACGGTCCAGAGGGTGGAAGACCTGGTTAACCACCCACCGGACACCGACAAGTACGGTGCATTGAAGGAGGCGCTGATCAGCCATTTCACCCCCTCGGTGCAACAGCGAGCAGAGGGGCTCCTAGCGCTGACGGAGTCGGAGAACGACAGACCGGTGGACCTGATGGTGAAGATGCTGAGACTGAAAGACTCCGTGGATGGCAAATTTATTTTCGCCCACCTTTTCCTCCGAACTCTGCTGCCAGCAGTGAGAGTGACCCTGGCAGACTCACCCCGATTGGCCAAGCGGGACTACCATGGGCTCAGCAAGGAGGCGCAGTGACTCGTCGACGCCCACAAGCGGAGCGCGGTTTCGGCCGTGGCAGCTGAGCAGAGGGCGGTGCCCGGAGATGGTTTGGAGCCAGTGGTGGCGGCGCCAGACGAACCGACGACGGCAGCGACAGGCGTCAGGCGACGCGGAGCTGAAGACGGCCTGTGCTTCTACCACCGCTGTTTTGCGGAGAGGGCACACAGATGTCTCCCACCGTGCCGCTTCAAGCGTCAGGGAAACGCCAAGACTGGGGGGCCGGTAGCAGCTGCGTCCCTCGGAGAAGAAAACAAGCTGCTTTACCTGACAGATGCACACTCGGGGAAACAATTCCTCGTGGACACGGGCTCCCAGCTGAGTTTCGTCACGCCTACCTACGCGGAACGGCTGATGCCGTCTAAAGCTCCCTGGGTGTCAGTATCAGCAGCGAATGGCTCAGCGATTAAGACATTCGGTGAGAGGACCATGCTTCTGTCCTTACAGGGCCGTTCATTTGAGTGGACCTTTATTGTAGCGGTAGTCAGTTTTAACATGTTAGGGGCTGATTTTTTGTGCTCACATGGTTTATTGGTTGATCTTGCTAATAGACGTCTGGTTAATGCACTGTCTTTTCATTCTATCCCCTGCACAGCTCGGGTGGCCCCGCCGACTGCACACGCCAACGTCACAGCTGCGGGTGGTAAGTTTTATGCTCTGCTCACTCACTTTCCAGCACTCACAGTCCCAAAATTTTCGGCGACAGTGGCCAAACACGGGGTGGAGCATTTTATCACCACCACTGGGCCGCCCGTTTTTGCAAAAGCCCGGCGCTTGGACTCAGCTAAACTGGCAATAGCGCGCGAGGAATTTGCCAACCTGGAAAAACTGGGCATAATTAGACGCTCGAACAGCCCCTGGGCTTCACCGTTACACATGGTCCCAAAGGCTGATGGCTCGTGGCGACCCTGTGGTGATTTCTGCAGGTTGAACAACATCTCGGCACACGACCGCTACCCGATTCCGCACATCCAGGATTTCTCAGTTCATTTGGCGGGGGTGCGCATTTTTTCTAAAATAGACTTGGTGCACGGCTACCATCAAGTCCCCGTGCGCGTGCAGGATATTCCCAAAACCGCGGTAATAACTCCGTTTGGGCTTTTTGAGTTTTTGCGCATGCCATTTGGGTTAAAGGGCGCCGCGCAAACTTTCCAACGTATGATGGATGCAGTTTTACCCGACCTGCCTTTCGTGTTCTTCTATTTAGATGACATATTGGTAGCCAGCACGTCCGAAGACAAACACAAAAACCACCTCACAGCGGTTTTTCGGAGACTGGCAGAGCACGGGTTGATAATTAACCCAGCGAAGTGCCAGTTTGGGGTGGCGCAAATCGATTTTTTGGGGCATCACGTTTCGCCGGAAGATGCGGTTCCCCTGCCTGAGAAAGTGCGCGCAATAACAGATTTCCCCCGACCTCAAACGATAAAAGCGCTGCAGGAGTTTCTAAGAATGGTTAATTTTTACAACCGGTTCCTTCCGAGCGCAGCGCGGCTCATGCAGCCACTGTACACAGCACTGAAAAAACAAAAACCCACGAATAAGGTCGAATGGTCTCCGGAGCGCGCTTTCTCCCAGGTCAAATCAGCCCTTGCAAGCGCCGTTTTGTTAGCGCACCCGGTTCCAACAGCCCGTTTGGCGCTCACCACCGACGCTTCTGATCTAGCGGTGGGGGCGGTCATCAGAATCAGAATCAGATTTATTGCCATTGTTCATGTGATACACAAACTAGGAATTTGTCTCGGTGCCATGCTGCAACATTAAAAACATAATGAGAAAAAGGGATAAACTAAAAAACTAAAGGACTAGAAACGTGCAATAAGTGTAGAAAAATAAGTAATAATAAGTAATAATAATAATAATACTAGTAATAATGAGTAGTACTAGTCAAGGCAGTTTTAAAAAATTAGCATGTAGCAGATAATGTGAAGTACCACATAGTGCAGTCAATAATGCAACAGAAAAACAGTGATGATTGACATGAGTCTGGTTGAGCTGCTGTACATAGTGCACGAGAGTCAAAAGTCACTTAGTGTTCAGCAGTCTGATGGCAGAGGGGAAAAAGCTGTTCATGTGCCGGGAGGTTTTAGTCCGAATGGACCGAAGCCTTCTACCTGAGGGGAGGGGGGCAAACAGCACGTGACCAGGATGTGAAGGATCGGCTATGATCCGGCCAGCACGCCTCCGGGTCCTGGAGATGTACAGGTCCTGGAGAGATGGGAGCTTGCAGCCTATCACCTTCTCAGCAGTGCGCACGACGCGCTGCAGCCTTAGTCTGTCCCTGGCAGTGGCTCCTGCGTACCACACAGTTATGGAGGAGGTGAGGATGGACTCGATGATGGCCGTGTAGAACTGCACTAACATCTTGGTGGGTAGCTTGAGCTTCCTCAGCTGCCGCAGAAAGAACATCCTCTGCTGGGCCTTTTTGATGAGGGAGCTGATGGTTGGCTCCCATTTGAGGTCTCGGGTGATGGTGGTGCCCAAGAAGCGGAAGGAATCTGCAAAGGTGATGGGAGAGCCTGTGATGGTGAGGGGGGGCAGGGGGGATGTGACTTTCCTGAAGTCCACAATCATCTCCGCTATCTTCAGAGCATTCAGCTGCAGGTTGTTGTGGCTGCACCAGGACACCAGCTGGGCCACCTCTTCCCTGTAGGCGGACTCGTCGCCGTTGGAGATGAGCCCGATGAGGGTGGTGTCGTCCGCAAACTTAATCAGCTTAACAGACTGGTGGGAGGAGGTGCAGGAGTTGGTATAAAGGGAGAAGAGTAGGGGGGAAAGTACACAGCCCTGGGGTGATCCAATGCTGATGCTAACAGAGTCTGAGACAGACTTCCCCAGCCGCACATGCTGTCTCCGGTCCGTCAGGAAGTCGGTGATCCACCTGCAGAGGGAGTCAGAAACGTTGAGCAGGGACAGCTTGTCCTGGAGCAGATCGGGGCGGATGGTGTTGAATGCGGAGCTGAATGCGGAGCTGAAGTCATTGAGCAGTGTGTGGCAGGGACCTGGCAGCCGCTCACTTTCTTTAGCAAATCCTTGCGCAATAACGAGCGTAAATACAGTGCGTTTGACAGGGAGCTTTTAGCCCTACACTTGGCCATCCGCCATTTCCAGTTCTGGCTGGAAGGGCGTCGTTTCACTGCTTTCGTGGACCACAAACCGTTAACTTTTGCGATGGCCAAGATCTCAGAACCTTGGTCAGGCCGACAGCAAAGACAGCTAGCCGCAATATCGGAGTTCACCACCAATATCCAGCATGTCGCAGGTAAACACAATGTAGTGGCAGACTGTCTCTCACGTGCTGTGGCAACACCAGGCCACGTAGGGGCAGACTTGGTGGCTGTGGGCCAGGGCAGTAACGCGGGAGCGCGCGCAGCCCCGGTCCACGTAGGTTTGGATTATGCAGACATGGCTGCAGAGCAGGTTGGTGACGCGGATGTGCGCGCGTTCCAGTCTGGACCAACAGGGTTAAGGCTGGAGCACAGGGTGCAGCAAATAGGTATGCCCCCCTTAATATGCGATGTCTCCAGCCGCGTGGCGCCGCCGCGTTTTTGACTTGGTCCATTCGCTGGCGCACCCGGGGGTGTGCGCATCGGTCAAGATGGTGGGGGAGAAATTTGTCTGGCTGGGGTTGCGCAAACAGGTCAAGGAATGGGCAGCAGCTTGTGTAGCGTGCCAGAGGGCTAAGATACACAAGCACACGAGGGCCCCTTTGGAGCCTTTTCACATCCCGGCTAAGCAGTTCGATCATGTGCATGTTGATCTGGTGGGTCCGCTTCCCTCGTCTCAGGGGCACACACACCTTTTGACAATGGTGGACCACACCACGCGTTAGCCAGAAGCGGTACCTCTGGCGTCAACAACGGCGGAGGAGGTTGCGCGCACGTTTTTAACAACTTGGGTCGCGCGTTTTCGAGTCCCGTCGGACATAACGTCCGACAGAGGCCCTCAATTTGTTTCCGAACTGTGGTCGTCTATGGCCCGCAGCTTAGGAGTGAAGGTACACCGTACTACCGCGTATAACCCGCAGGCCAACGGTTTATGTGAACGCTTTCACAGGTCATTGAAAGCAGCCCTCAGAGCATCGCTCACGGATACAAATTGGGTGGACAAACTGCCATGGGTTTTATTGGGGTTGCGTTCCGCACCTAAGGAGGATTTGCAGGCCTCCCCAGCGGAGTTGGTTTTCGCACAACCTCTCCGTTTGCCAGGGGAATTTCTTCCGGAAAATCCTGCACCAAATTGCCCCCCCCGCTCAGCTGTTGCAGAGCGCCACAGGATCAAACACGCTGCCTGGCCCAGTGCATCACAGTTTTCCACGCGTTTTTGTGCCAGAGGCTTTAAAAAAAACGCAGTTTGTTTTTGTTAGACATGATGCACAACTCCCAGGGCTGCGTCCGCCTTATGATGGACCGTTCCGGGTGCTGGAAAAAAATGAGAAGCATTTCTTGCTAGATTTGGGGGGCAGAAGGGAGCTAATGCTGCAGACGCAGTGAAGCCGGCTTACAGCAGATTCGGCAGGAAGTTAAGACCTAAGAGATTGGGGGATTGATTGTTGGTTATGTGGTAATGTCTTTTATGTTATGCACTTATTTGTCCCATGCAGACATTTGGGGGGGGGGTCATGTGGCACATATGTTTGGTTCATATTTCCCACAAGAGTGTGGCACATATGTCTGATTCATATCTCCCACAAATGTATGGCTTATGTGGATTGGGGCTTCACGTCTGGAGGAACAAAGTCTGGATCGATGGGGGCCGACAGCAGATGTCGAGGTGTGAAGTCGGACCCTTGTCCCAGAGAGGAGGCCCTGGGGGGATCCCCGGAACATCAGAGAATAAGAGACAATGGTGAATCTTCAGAGACTTGCATTGTGATTAAATGTTTGCAGAAGCACCATGTGACTTGAGTTCTTAATCCCCCGGAGGTATAAGAATGTGATGTAACATGATTCTGCCTCTTCTTGCTTTTTGAGAATGTTGGATGATTGTGTTCTGCAATAAAGCCGAACCTGAGAAATAAACTCAATGTGGGGAGACTTGAATAACGAAACCGAATAGTCTTCCATTCCAGTTTATTCAAGAAATCATTCCACTGTCTGCTCTTATTCTTGAGCAGCGAACAAAGAGGGTGAACACACCAAAGTTCTCTCATTTAAACATTCTCACATCAAACCATTTCCCTCGCGGGGGAAATCACACATCTATATCAAAGTCTCTTTATTCACATTCATTAGCCTTTTATTTACATAACTCCCCCTTCTCTCCTCTCGAGCCTCAGTGGTCAGGAAGTCTTCTGTCCCCTGTCCTCCGCAGGGGGTCCAGGCTCTGTGGCTCCGCACCGCAGGGGGCTGGCTCTCCTTCATCGTGAGGTTAAATCACATATGCAGTGTCCAACATATACATGTCTCACAACACAGCCATATAACCCCTCCCCAAACGATGAAGAACAGACTAATTCCCAAAATTTAATAGCACCTTACTCACTACTGAATAATCAACACCAACATTCAGTCTGTGTGCCGCTTGGGCTTCAGCCGTCTGCCGAATCTGCTGTGCGTTGGCCCCGCCTTGCCTGCGGTGCTGTTCTGCTTCGGGTCTGTTGACTGAGGAAGAGAGTGGTTAATTGCCCTCTGCGGGGGCCTGCCTCGTCGAGGCGCCACCGCGACCGGTACAGAAACGTCCTTCATGACAAAAGCAGGTTTCAGTCTGTCAATGCTGACTGTCTCTTTTCTGTCTCCAAAATCTAGCACAAATTGCTTATCACCTGCCTCCAGCACTCGAAATGGCCCTTCGTAAGGTGGTTTGAGCGTTGCTTTAAGGGCTTCGCGCCTGACAAAAACGAAATCGGCATTTTTCAAAGCCTTGGGGACGAAAACTCGTGGAAAAGCGTGATGAACCGGACCCGGGAGCGTGTCTGCCCCCGTGCCGACTAACGGTCCCAGAGCAGAGAGAGGTGGGGGCTCTGGGGGCTCTGGTAAAAACTCGCCCGGCAGCCTCAGAGTTTGTGCGAATACCAGCTCCGCTGGGGAGGCGTCTAAGTCCTCTTTAGGCGCAGAACGCAACCCTAATAAAACCCATGGAAGTTTATTTACCCAATCTGCATCCGTGAGCGACGCTCTGAGTGCTGCCTTCAAAGACCTATGAAAACGCTCGCATAAACCATTAGCCTGAGGGTGGTAAGCCGTAGTGCGGTGAATTTTGGCTCCTAAGCCGTTGGCCATCGCTGACCACAGCTCAGAGATGAATTGCGGTCCTCTATCGGACGTAATGTCCGACGGAACCCCGAAGCGCGCCACCCAAGCCGTTAAAAAAAACGCGAGCCACCTCCGCGGCCGTGGTCGTCGCAAGTGGGACCACTTCCGGCCAACGTGTGGTGCGGTCCACCATTGTCAAAAGATACGTGAACCCCTGTGATGCCGGTAGGGGGCCCACAAGGTCGACGTGCACATGGTCGAACCTTCTGGCCGGAATGCGGAACGGTTCTAACGGGGCTCTTGTGTGCCTGTGAATTTTGGCCCGTTGACAGGAAATGCAGGTTTTTGCCCATTCCTTCACGTGCTTGCGCAGGCACGGCCAAACAAACTTTTCCGCCACTAGTTTCACCGACGCGCGCACCCCCGGGTGCGCCAGTGAGTGGACCGAGTCAAAAACACGGCGGCGCCACGTGGCCGGAACCACCGGACGCGGGCGCCCCGTCGACATGTCGCAGATCAGGGGGGGCATACCGGTTTGTAAACACTTGCTCTCCAGCCTCAACCCTGTTGGTCCAGACTGGAGCGAGCGCACGTCTGCGTCCGCCCCCTGGTCCGCTGCCATGGCTGCGTAATCTATACCCACGTGCACCGGGGCTGCGCGCGCCACCGTGCCGCTCTCCTGCGGCGCGGTCACGGTGGCCCGTTCTGCCTCTGTGCGTGTTGGGGTCGTGAACGTGCGTGAGAGACAATCCGCTACTACATTGAATTTGCCCGCGACGTGCCTAATGTCAGTGGTAAATTCCGAGATTGCGGCCAGCTGCCTCTGCTGCCTGCCGGACCACGGATCTGAAATTTTGGCCATGGCGTATGTGAGCGGCTTGTGGTCCACATAAGCGGTGAAGCACCGCCCTTCCAGCCAGAACTGGAAATGACGAATAGCCAAATGCAGCGCCAACAGTTCTCTGTCAAACGCGCTGTATTTTCGTTCAGCCGCGCTTAAAGATTTGCTAAAGAAAGCCAAAGGCTGCCAAACTCCGGCTACCTGTTGCTCAATAACGGCCCCTATGGCTAAATCTGAAGCGTCTGTCGTCAGCGCGATACGTGCTGCAGGGTCTGGGTGGGCCAGGAGCGCAGCGTCAGCCAAGGCTTTTTTAACCTCTGTGAACGCGCGCTCCCGCTCCGGGGACCATTCGACCGCCTGGGTCGGCTTTTGTTTTTTGAGCGCGGCATATAACGGTTGCATGATTTGAGCTGCGTGGGGCAGGAACCGGTTATAAAAATTCACCATCCCCAAGAATTCCTGTAGTGATTTGACCTTTTGTGGACGGGGAAAATCCGCTACCGCGCGTACTTTCTCTGGTAACGGAACCGCTCCCTCCGGGGAGACGCGGTGACCCAAAAAATCAATCCGCTCAACGCCGAACTGGCACTTGGCTGGGTTAACTATTAAGCCGTGCTCTCCCAGCCCCCTAAAAACTGCTGTGAGGTGCGTTTCGTGTTCGTCCTCTGAAGTACTCGCGACCAAAATGTCGCCGAGGTACACAAACACGAAAGGGAGATCGCGTAACACGGCATCCATCATCCGCTGAAATGTTTGCGCCGCCCCTTTGAGACCAAACGGCATGCGTAAAAATTCGAAAAGTCCGAACGGGGTTATTACCGCTGTTTTAGGAATGTCCTCCGGTTGGACCGGGACTTGGTGATAGCCGCGAACTAGATCAATCTTTGAAAAAATGCGCGCCCCCGCCAGGTGCACCGAAAAATCCTGAATGTGCGGGATGGGATAACGATCGTGTGCCGTAGCGTTGTTTAGCCTGCGGTAATCCCCGCACGGTCTCCAGGAGCCATCGGCTTTCGGTACCATGTGCAGCGGCGAAGCCCACGGGCTCTTCGACCTACGAACGATGCCCAGCCTCTCCAGGCTGGCGAACTCCTCGCGCGCAATGGCGAGCTTAACTGCATCCAAGCGCCGAGCTTTTGCAAACACGGGAGGACCAGAAGTGGGGATAAAGTGTTTCACCCCGTGCTTCGCGACCGTCGCTGAAAAAGTGGGCACAGTGAGCGCTGGAAATTGGGTGAGGAGTGTGTGAAACTTACCACCTGCTGTAGCGACGTGGGTCTGTACTGGTGGCGGGGACACTCGAGCTGAACAGGGGAGAGAGTAAAAAGAGAGTGCATTTACCAGCCGTCTATTAGCAAGATCAACTAACAGATTGTGTGAACACAAAAAATCCGCGCCCAACATGTTGAAACTCACCGCCGCTATTACAAAAGTCCATTCATATGTGCGGCCATGTAAGCATAAAGGCAAGGTCCTTCTCCCGTAGGTGTTGATGTTCGAGCCATTTGCCGCTGTAGCTCCGTCACCGTGGGGTCCAGCCACCCGGTCCGCGTATGTTGGGGTGATGAAGCTCACTTGTGCTCCGGTGTCAATGAGGAACACTCGTCCGGAGCGCGCATCCGTGATGTAGAGCAGCTTGTTGCGTTCTCCGAGGGTCGAAGCTGCTAGCGACCCCCGGTCTTGCCGTTTCCCGAACTCCTGAAGATGCAGGGCGGCACACACCTGCGTGCCTTCTCTGCGAACCTCCGATGGTAAAAGCAGAGATCTTCTCCTCCGCTGTGTCGTGCCCGCGCCTCTGTCGCCGGGCTATTGGCTCCCCCTCGTCGCGGTCGTGTTGCCGCCGTCGTCGGCCAGTCCGGTTCTGCCGCCTCCGGCTCCCCGCTGTCTCGGGTCGCTGCTGTGGTTGCTTGCCCGCCGCAGGCGTCCAGGATCCCATCTGCCTCCTGGGCCAGCTCCCGGAACTCCTCCAGGGTGTGACACTTTTTGCCGGCCAGCGTGCTTCTCGCATGCGCCGGGAGGTTGGAGAGGAAGATGAACTGAAAAATGAAATCATCGTTGTCCAAACCTCTCAGCTGTATCATCTCCTCCATCAGGGCGCTCGGCCTGTGTCCACCTTGGTCTAGCAAAGACAGGATCCTCCTCGCCCTCACTTCAGCCGAGGGGGTGAAAAACTTGATGAGGGTGGATTTCAGCTTGCCGTACCTGTCGGTCGCGGGTGGCTGCTCCACCAAGCTTTGCACGCACCGAGCTGTGCTGTTGTCCAGTTTAGCGATGACATGGTGGAACTTAGTGTCATCCACCGTTACTCCTGCGAGCGCGAACTGCGACTCTGCTTGCAGAAACCACGACCGTGGGTTATCCTGCCAGAAATCAGGCAGCTTAACGGCCACTGCGCTCACCAGCTCTGAGCGCTGTGAGTCCGGGACCCTGAGAATTTCTTCGTTCATTCTCAACGTCGTCAGTCACCAATGTGGGGAGACTTGAATAACGAAACCGAATAGTCTTCCATTCCAGTTTATTCAAGAAATCATTCCACTGTCTGCTCTTATTCTTGAGCAGCGAACAAAGAGGGTGAACACACCAAAGTTCTCTCATTTAAACATTCTCACATCAAACCATTTCCCTCGCGGGGGAAATCACACATCTATATCAAAGTCTCTTTATTCACATTCATTAGCCTTTTATTTACATAACTCCCCCTTCTCTCCTCTCGAGCCTCAGTGGTCAGGAAGTCTTCTGTCCCCTGTCCTCCGCAGGGGGTCCAGGCTCTGTGGCTCCGCACCGCAGGGGGCTGGCTCTCCTTCATCGTGAGGTTAAATCACATATGCAGTGTCCAACATATACATGTCTCACAACACAGCCATACTCAAGTCTCGTCATTGAACACAACTTCCACACTAGGAGCGCGACCAAGAGGTTCCATAGGTCATTCCTACCTACGGCTGTCAGACTTTATAACCTAACCAGGGCTGCTCGTAGAGGTCGTATTGAATGCACAAATTGTAACAACATTGCACAATAAATGGTCCCCTCCATTATACAACTAGGCAATATCAATCATTACCAAGGGTGACAACACGGCTGATTCAAATACGAAATATACTGTATGGGTACATATTCATATTCTGCGGGGTAACTTAATAGACTCCCGTACTGTGGACAGTGGGGTAAAAAAGTATTTAGTCAGCCACCAATTGTGCAAGTTCTCCCATTTAAAAGATGAGAGGTCTCCAATTTTCATCATAGGTATACCTCAACTATGAGAGACAAAATGAGGAAAAAAAAGATCCAGAAAATCACATTGAAGGATTTTTAATGAATTAATTGGTAAATTCCTCGGTAAAATAAGTATTTGGTCAATAACAAAAGTTCATCTCAATACTTTGTTATATACCTTTTGTTGGCAATGACAGAAGTCAAACGTTTTCTGTAAGTCTTCACAAGGTTTTCACACACTGTTGCTGGTATTTTGGCCCATTCCTCCATGCAGATCTCCTCTTGAGCAGTGATGTTTTGGGGCTGTCGCTGGGCAACACAGACTTTCAACTCCCTCCAAAGATTTTCTATGAGGTTGAGATCTGGAGACTGGCTAGGTCATTCCAGGACCTTGAAATGCTTCTTTCGAAGCCACTCCTTCGTTGCCCAGGCAGTGTGTTTGGGATCATTGTCATGCTAAATTGTAAGTTTTTATTTTTTAAAAAAAAAATTTCTAAACAAAAGTATTTGAATACCAATTTAAAATCAATTTATTGCCCAGCTTTATTTGCAACCTAAACAACTAGCCCCTACTAATGTTCCAAAGCAAAGTAACTTGACTCATTTCCCCCTCTATTTTGTTGCTGTCTATGTATAGTCTTGCTTTTCTTTTCTGAGGTGAATCTGTATGTTGAGACTGCAAGGGAATGTAGTCGTGTCATCGAGTCAGACCAACCATCACTGTCCTCGGGTCATCATTTGTTGCTTCTGCCCATGTGTACCTACATGTACAGCCTACTTACCCTTGATGAAATGATCATTGCAGATCGTTGTGCAGGAAGACTGCTAACGCTCCAGTCTAACTGCTGCTGCCCACTTCACTCTCTGAACTGGATCCAATGAAAAGCAATACAAAGACTTTCTTGTGGCTTTATCTTGCCTATTATGCTATCCTACCACCACCCATGCAGTGACCATGGACAGAGTTGAAATTTTTACCACTCTAAGTTAGAACAAATTTGTAGCACCAAGTGCAGATTTACTGCTTGCCTACCAACATGGCAGTGTAAAGGGACCATCACACGATTTGATGATGTTGCTGCACAACCCTAATAGTACATTCTCTCCTGGTGCCACAGGTGGCCCTTCCAGCAACATTCTGCTTCTAACCCAGATAGGAGAGAGAGGTGAGAAATAGGATGGAAAATGGCAAGCTTCTCTCTCCCGGTGCACTCAGACAATAGCGTGTGCTGAGAGGCTATATATGGGGGTAGGCCTTCAGTGAGTCCGCTTCCTTAAACTACCAATTATCCCTGAGTCTCATGAGGGCCAACCCACACTGGCCTCATGTCCCAGAAGGGTGAGAGGAAGTAGGTCTCATTAAGACAAGGTGAAGGTAGAGTTTCCTCCACCGTGGGGTAGTTCCATCAGCAGGGTTGTGGATTTGAATGTGGTCAAAGGTGCATCAGCAAAAAGACGATGAGCAATAACCAAAAGAAAAAAAAAGAACATGACCAGTGAACAAAAACACTCAGATGATATAACAGTAAAGGAGGGAGAGCTGGTCCATTAAATCTCACAATATAGGTGGTGGGGCACCTTTTGTCCAGCTTTTTTTGCAATAACAGAAAAATCTGAAGGCTGTCTTTCATTTTGAGAGATTACATTGACTATGACCTATTATAATAAAGTTGAATCTCATCTCATCTCATCTCATAACTTTTACTTGTCAATCCCACCTGTCCACCAGATGCATACAAGATAAGATAGTCCTTTATTAGTCCCACAATGGGGAAATTACAGTATTGCAGCAGCAAAGGGACGGCAGCTCTCAAAGCAATAAGAAATAAGATTTTTTTTAAAAAATGGGGAGAAAACAGTATATTGTGGGGGACTCGGACAATATGTTCTCTACTCAGACTGAATAGCACAGGAGGAGATGCTTAAAAGCTGTGAAACGGATATGCAGGACAGACTGTGGTTTTCTCCATAAGGCTGCATGATAATATGCATTCTCCTCCGGGCTGCATAATAATGTGCCGACAGGCTGGGTGACAAAGGGAATTGTTATTGTGAATGTATGTATTCTGATGTGAACCCCCCCCAGGTCGCGAGACAAGTTTGTATGGTATAAAAGAGAGATCCCAGTGACCTGGGTTAGTATTCTTGCTGACTGATGATAGAGAGAGTAATAAAGTCTGCTCTGCTCCAGCTCACTGCCTCGCCTGCTCATTCCTCTCTCTACACTGGTGACCCTTGACGCATAATGGAACTTGACGCAAACACCCCGGAGATGACCCGGATTGGAGGCACCAGCACCGCATGCGTCGTTTCGGTCAAACTCCCAGACTTTTGGCTACATGACCCGAAGTCTTGGTTCCTCCACACCGAGGCCCAGTTCGCGCTCCATGGAGTGACAGCGGATGACACCAAATACTACTATGTGGTTGCAGCACTGGACGCATGCACGACACAGCAGGTGGCGAGCCTGCTCCAACAGCCCCTAGCCCACGACAAATAGGATGCTCTCAAGATCGCGCTGACCCGGCGCTACACGCTCTCGGACTGCATGAGGGCGGAAAGGCTCCTGACGCGCTACGAGTTGGGAGATGGGTCGGTGGTCGAATTAATGGAGAAGATGTTGGCGTTGATGGGCACAGATAATGGGCATTTCCTCTTTGCCCACCTTTGCCTCCGAAACCTCCCAACAGCAGCCAGTGCGGTCCTTGCCAATTTGCCGCTGCTGGCCACGCGCAACTACCGGGCACTAACACAAGAGGCAGATCGGATTATCCTGGCAACCAGAACCTTCGCTGTGAACACAGCGGCGTTGAAACCCAGCGAGATGGCCAGCGGGGGTGAGGAGCCAGCGACGATGGCCGCAACAGAAGCCAAGAAGCATCGGAGGGACACGCTCTGCTTCTCCCACCGCCGTTATGGAAAAGACGCACGCCGATGCATGCCACCGTGCCAGTTCAAGTGCTCGGGAAACGCCAGGGACAGCAGTCGGTAGCAGTTGCGACTGCTGGTGACACAAACAAGCTGCTCTATGTGACAGACTCACGCTCGGGGAGACGGTTCCTCGTGGACTCCGACTCCCAAAAGAGCCTCATTCTGCCATCCTATGCAGACCGGCTGGCGGGAAGTAGCGGCCCCGAGCTGGCGGCCGCAAACGGCTCAGACATTAAGATTTTTGGTGAGAGGACACTGACTATATCCTTGCACAGCCATACATACCAATGGACATTCATCATAGCGGCATGCAACTTCCCCATTTTGGGCGCAGATTTTTTGTGTGCACACGGACTATTAGTCGATGTGGCTAAAAGACGCCTGATTAACGCACTGTCTTTTGATTCTCTGCCCTGTACAGCTAGAGGAGCCAGGTCCACAACACTAGCCAACGTCACAGCTCCAGGGGGTAAGTTCCACACACCACTCATCCAGTTCCCAGCACTCACTGTTCCGACGTTTTCGGTGGCCATCACTAAACACGGGGTGGAGCACTTCATTACCACCACGGCGCCACTCGTTTTCGCACGACCTCGGCGCCTGGACGCAGCTAAACTGGCCAGTGTGCACGAGGAGTTCACCAACTTGGAAAGGTTGGGCATCATCAGGCGCTCAAACAGCCCATGGGCATCCCCGCTACATATGGTGCCTAAAGCCAAGGGATCGTGGCGACCATGCGGAGATTTCCACAGATTAAACAACGCCACAGTGCGCAATCGCTACCCAATCCCCCATATTCAGGATTTTTCCGTCCACCTCACCGGGGCACGCATTTTTTCCAAAGTGGATCTGGTTCGCGGTTACCACCAGGTCCCAGTGCGCGTGGAAGACATACCCAGAACGGCAGTAATAATCCCATTTGGTCTTTTTGAGTTCTTACGCATGCCTTTTGGGTTAAAAGGCGCGGCACAGACATTCCAACGCATGATGGATGCGGTGCTGTGCGATCTGCCGTTTGTGTTTGTCTACCTGGACGACATCCTGGTGGCCAGCGTGTCTGAGGACGAACACGTAGCCCACCTCAGGATGGGTTTCCAGAGGTTGGAAGAGCACAGGTTAATAATCAACCCGGCGAAGTGCCAGTTCGGGGTTACGGTAATCGATTTTTTGGGCCACCGCATCTCACCAGAGGGCGCGATACCCTTACCGGATAAAGTGCGCACAGTGGTAGATTTTCCCCGGCCTCAGACGGTCAAGGCGCTGCAGGAATTTTGGGGGATGGTTAACTTTTACAACCGTTTCCTCCCACGCACAGCCCAGCTCATGCAGCCGTTGTACACCGCGCTTAAGAAACGGAAACAGGCAGACAGAGTGGACTGGACTCCTGAGCGAGAGCAGGCATTTTCGGAGGCCAAAACAGCTCTAGCAAGCGCCGCACTACTGGCGCACCCGGACCCTGTGGCTTGGATAGCGCTCACTACCGACGCACCGGACGTGGCCATAGGGGCCATCATGGAGCAGCATATCGCTGGTTCTTGGCAGCCGCTCGCCTTTTTTTTAGCAGGTCTTTGTGCGACAATGAGCGTAAATACAGCGCGTTCGACTGGGAGTTACTGGCTCTCCACCTGGCCATACGCCACTTCCAGTTCTGGCTGGAAGGGCGCAGCTTCACTGCATTTGTCGACCACAAGCCGCTAACGTACGCTATGGCCAAGGTTTCGGAACCATGGTCGGCCCAGCAGTAGAGACAGCTGGCCGCCATCTCGGAGTTTACGACTGA
Organism: Pholidichthys leucotaenia; assembly: GCA_020510985.1. Lineage (NCBI taxonomy): Eukaryota > Metazoa > Chordata > Actinopteri > Cichliformes > Pholidichthyidae > Pholidichthys > Pholidichthys leucotaenia. Next base: position 209,465,254 of record CM035839.1, read on the forward strand.
CATTCAGCATGTGGCCGGTAAACTCAACATGGTGGCAGACTGCCTCTCGCGCGCATTAGTAGCCCCAGTCTACGTAGGGATAGATTACATGGCCATGGCCACCGAGCAGATTGGCGATGCGGACGTTTGCGCGCTCCAGTCTGGACCAACGGGGTTAAGGCTGGAGAGCAGAGTACTGCAAGACGCCCCCCCCCCCAATCTGTGATGTCTCCACAGGCTGCCCATGCCCGGCGGTCCCACACGCTTGGCGCCACCGCGTTTTTGAGTCGGTTCACTCCCTGGCGCACCCAGGAGTGCGCGTGTCAGTGAAAATGGTGGGAGCAAAGTTCGTCTGGCCGAGTCTGTGCAAACAGGTGAAAGAGTGGGCTGCAGCCTGCGTAGCATGCCAATGAGCCAAGGTGCACAGGCACACAAAGGCCCCCCCCCCCCCCTTGAGCCATTCCATGTCCCGGCTAAAAGGTTCGACCACGTTCACGTGGACCTCATGGACCCCCTCCCGCCATTGCAGGGGTTCACGCACCTCCTGACAGTGGTGGACCGCACCCCGTGCTGGCCCAAGGCGGTGCCGTTAGCTTCCACCACATCCATAGAAGTTGCATGCGCTTTTTTGACGACATGGGTAGCACGCTTCGGCGCCCTTTCGGATATCATGTCCAACCGGGGCCCGCAGTTCGTTTCCGACCTCTGGTCCATGATGGCCCAGAGCCTGGGTGTCACAATTCATCGCACAACCGCATAAACCCCCAGGCCAATGGGTTATGCGAGCGTTTCCATAGGTCGCTTAAAGCAGCGCTCAGGGCTTCGCTTATGGATGCAAATTGGGTGGACCGGTTGCCGTGGGTTCTATTAGGGTTGCATTCAGCACTGAAGGAGGATTTGGCTGCCTCCCCAGCAGAGCTCGTTTTTTCCCAGGCCACTGTGGCTTCCCGGAGAATTTTTACCTGACAACCCCGCACTGAACACCGATCCATCCCTGCCTTCACTACATAGCGCAGAGGCAGGGACGGTACCCGGCCAAGCCCACCACTGTTTTCCCTGCGCTTTCGTGCCAAGGACCTTGAAGGATGCGTCGTTCGTGTTTGTCAGGTACAATGCCCACCGGACCCCATTGCGCCCACCCTATGACGGCCCGTTCAGAGTGTTGGAACCTGGGGATAAACATTTTGTGTTAGACTTGGGGGGGACGCAGAGAAACAATCTGTATAGACAGGCTTAAGCCTGCCTTCGTATTAGCAGACAAGCAGGTGGTGTTGGCCCGAGCTCCTCGGCGCGGACGACCCCCACTGAGAACTCCCCAGGTAAATGACTCGTCAGCTCAGTCACAATGGCATGGGGAAGATGTGTCCCCCCCCCCCCAATGTCCCCCCACAGACGGGCACGCCTCCAGGAGCACCCCACCAGCATAGCAGCGCCTCGGAGCCAGCAACCCCCTGTAACAGCCACTATGGACGTCGGCTGAAGCCCACAGGACATGAGGGTTAAGGCCCAGTCTGAGTTTTCGGGGGGAGGGGGGACCTGGACAATATGTTCTCTATTCCGACTGAATAGCACAGGAGGAGACGCTTAAAAGCTGTGAAATGGATATGCAGGACAGACTGTGGTTTTCTCCATAAGACTGCATGATATTATGCATTCTCCTCCGGGCTGCATAATAATGCGCCGGCAGGCTGGGTGACAAAGGGAATTGTTATTGTGAATGTATGTATTGTGATGTGACCCCCCCAGGTCGCGAGGAGAGTTTGTATGGTATAAAAGAGAGATGCCAGCAACCTGGGTTAGTATTCTTGTTGACTGATGATAGAGTAATAAAGTCTGCTCTGCTCCAGCTCACTGCCTCGCCTGCTCATTCCTCTCTCTACAATATAGACAATGCAAGAGCAATGCAGTTAAGTAGTATTTAGATTCAAGATTCAAAGATTTTTATTTGTCAGTACTTCTATATGTACAAGACATACAGGAGAAATGAAATGCTGTTTCTCTTAGTAGTGTGCACAATATATAAGAAAAGAAGGCGTATGTGTAGGATCATAATGTAGTGATATTAGTATGATGGTGCCCTAGGCTGGGAGGGGTGATGCCCCGCCTTCGGGGGGTGGCGTCACCTGGGATATATAAGCCTGGAGCAGGAGACATATCGTCTCCTTGCCGTTACTCCTGTACTCGCGGTAGGGTCTCCCCACATGTACATAGTTCTTGTAATAATCTTTATAAAATGTCACCTCGGCTCCTCACTTATTTGGACACTACAGTAAGGATGAAAAACAACAGCACTATATGTACAGGAATGCTACGTATAGTGCAAATCAAGATAAAACTCAGCAATCCTAGGTACAGAAAAAGTGGAGCCATAATGCCAGTAACTGCAAGTTCGATGCAGTAGTGTAAGTGCAGACAGTGACAGATTGGACTTCACGTGATCAAAATTGCAATAACAGACAGCAGCAGGTATGGCATTTGTGCAAATGGTTGCAGTAAGGTGCAGAAACATACAGCAGCAGATGTATTACTGTTGGTGTGCCAAGTCTTCCTGTGCAAACAGCTGAGGTAGTTATTGTGCGGGTGAGTGTGTTACGGTCAAGGGGTGGGGTGGGTTGGGGGGGCAGATTTCAGGGTCCTGATGAACAAAGCTGTTTAGCAGTCTTGTGAAGCGGGCCCGGAGACTCCGGTACCTTTTCCCTGAGGGCAGAAGGCTGAAGAGGGAGTGTGAGGGGTGGGAGGTGTTGCCTGCAATGTTGATGGCTCTGCGGGTGAGGTAGATGTCCAAAAGCATTTACAGCATTACATCCATCCATCCATCCATCCATCTTCTACCGCTTTTCCGGAGGTCCGGGTCGCGGAGGCAGCAGTTCAAGCAGAGAAGCCCAGACTTCCCTCTCCCCAGCCACCTGCTCCAGCTCTTCAGAGGGGATACCAAGGCGTTCCCAGACTAGCTGGGAGACATAGTCTCTCCACCGAGTCCTGGGTCTGCCCCGGGGTCTCCTCCCAGTGGGACGTGCCTGAAACACCTCAAGTGGGAGGCGTCCAGGAGGCATCCTAATCAGATGCCCATACCACCTCAACTGACTCCTTTCAATGTGGAGGAGCAGCGGTTCTACTCTGAGCCTCTCCCGGATGACTGAGCTCCTCACCCTATCTCTGAGGGTGAGTCCAGCAATCCTACGGAGAAAGCTCATTTCAGCCGCTTGTATCCGCGATCTCGTTCTTTCGGTCATTACCCAAAGCTCGTGACCATAGGTGAGAGTAGGAACGTAGATTGACTGGTAAATCGACAGCTTTGCCTTAGAACTAAGCTCCCTCTTCACCACAACAGACCGGTACAACGTCCGCATCACTGCAGATGCTGCTCCAATCCGTCTGTCGATCTCTCGCTCCATTTTCCCCTCACTCGTGAACAAGACCCCAAGATACTTAAACTCCTCCACTTGGGGCAGGAGCCTGTCCCCAACCCGGAGAGGACGATCCACCTTTTTCCGGCTGAGGACCATGGACTCGGACTTGGAGGTGCTGATTCTCATCCCAGCCGCTTCACACTCAGCGGCAAACCGTCCCAGCAAGAGCTGTAGGTCATTGCTGGATGAAGCCAACAGGACAACATCATCTGCAAACAACAGAGATGAGATCCTGTGGTCACCAAGCATGACACCCTCCATTCCCTGGCTGCGCCTAGAAATCCTGTCCATAAAAATTATGAACAGGACCGGTGACAAAGGGCAGCCCTGGCGGAGTCCAACTCTCACTGGGAATGACTCCGACCGAGTGTTGGCAATGCGAACTAAACTCTCACAACGGTCGTACAGAGACCGAATAGCTCGTAACAACAAGCCCGATACCCCATACTCCCGAAGCACCCCCCACAAAAATCCACGAGGGACGCGGTCAAATGCCTTCTCCAAGTCCACAAAACACATGTAAACTGGTTGGGCAAACTCCCACGAACCCTCAAGAATTCTCGAGAGGGTAAAGAGCTGGTCCGATGTGCCACGGCCAGGACGAAAACCACATTGCTCCTCCTGAATCCGAGGTTCGACCAACGGCCGGACTCTCCTCTCCAGTACCTTGGCATAGACCTTCCCAGGGAGGCTGAGGAGTGTGATCCCTCTAAAGTTGGAGCACACCCTCCGGTCCCCTTTTTTGAAGAGAGGAACCACCACCCCGGTTTGCCATGCCAAAGGCACTGCCCCCGACCTCCACGCAATGTTGCAGAGGCGTGTCAACCATGACAACCCAACAACATCCAGGGCCTTGAGGTACTCGGGGCGAATCTCGTCCACCCCCGGGGCCCGGCCACCAAGGAGATTTTTAACCACCTTGGCGACCTCAGCCCCTGTGATAGGCGAGTCATCCCCCTCGTCCCCAAACCCTGCTTCCTCTGTGGAAGGCGTATCAGTGGGATTGAGGAGATCCTCGAAGTATTCCTTCCACCGCCCGACGATATCCCCAGTTGAAGTCAACAGTGTCCCATCCGCACCATACACAGTGTGGACGGGGAGCTGCTTTCCCCTCCTGAGCCGCCGAACAGTTTGCCAGAATCTCTTTGAAGCCGACCGAAAGTCTTGTTCCATGGCCTCACCGAACTCCTCCCATACCCGGGTTTTTGCTTCAGCAACCACCCGAGCTGCACTCCGCTTGGCCTGCCGGTACACCTCAGCCGGTACAGCATTACAGTTAAATTAAAATCACCCAGCAATGTATGACAATATGTTTCACAGTTGAATGAAGTGCTGTTGCCCCCTTCAATAATAATTGTAATTGTTGTATTAGTAGTCTATAGGAAGAGAATGATTGCTACTGTGCAAAGTAGTAGTGTAGATAGGAAGGACCTGCAGAACCTCTCCATACATTAAACACTGTGAGCATTTAAATGCCATGAAGTACAAAAAAGACAGAACATGCACAGGGAGAGGTTAGAAAGAACTGTGAAAGACAAAAAAGGAAAGGTAAAAATTTTAAAAATGCCATGAGAAAAAAAAAAATCTTTCACTACACTACAGTATATGCAGGCCAGCAGTATGTTTCTATGACATCACTACAACAACAAAATGAAAGACAAGGGGAAAAAGTGACTGATCTACAAATAGATGTATTAATAAGATTGCAGGTTTATCAGAAAAGCTTAAAAATTTCATTAAAAAAAAAAAAGAATTTATATTGGCATTGACACGCTCACCCGCAGAGCCATCAACATTGCCGGTGACACCTCACACCCCTCACACTCCCTCTTCAGCCCCCTGTACTGTAGCCTCGGGGCCGCTCCACAAGACTCCTAAACAACTTTGTTCATCAGGCCATCAGGACCCTGAACTCTGTTCACTTCCGCCTCCCGTAACGCACTCACCCACACAATAACTACTTCAGCTGTTGGCACAGAAAGACTGGCACACCAACAGTAATACATCTGCTGCTGTATGTCTCTGCACTTTACTGCAACCATTTGCACAAATGCCATATCTGCTGCTGTCATTGCAATACTGATCATGTGCAATCCTGTCACTATCTGCACCTACACTACTATACTGAACTTGGTACTACGAGTATTACTGCTCTACTTTGTGTATACAAGATCACTGGGTCTTATCGTTCATTTCTTTATTTGCACTGTGAGAGGTTTGGGTCTATCTTTTGCCATTTGCACTACGGGTAGCATTACTGTACATAGACTGCTGTTGTTTTTCCTGTCTTTTTCGTATTGTGCACACCACTTGAGAGAAACGCCATTTCAATTCTCCTGTATGTCCTGTACGTATAATGGTATTGACAAATAAAATCTTTCAATTTTGACTCTTAGTGCATTTTATTCAATTAGCATCATAGAAAAGGGGACATCCCCCTCCCCCAATTTACACCTCTGTGCCTATATCATGGCACATAATAGAACTTGTGGAAGGGAGGAAGAAGAGAGAAAAGGAGAAAAAGAGAGCGAGGACAGACCAGCAAAGGTACATCTGACCTGCTTGTTCATAATAGCCATGGAGTGGTTTCTTGGTCATGATATAAATCATTTACATACAGCTTATCCACCACGATGACAGCCTGGGATCCTTCCTCAATTAGTTTTTTACTGATTGGGAACACAACTCTGTCTCGATCTAAAATCTCCTTTGGGAACTGATCAGTCTTTGTACGCGGTCACTGGATCTTTCACCCCCCAGACAGTGATCTCCATGAAAACTTATATATATATATTTTTTTTTAATTTAAGTTTTTGTAAAGGGTATACACATCATTACAGCATTGCATTGTTTACATTTTCATCACGTTCCCTTATTTTTTGTTATTTGACAACACTGGAAGAATAATTATTACAACACCCCTTTTTTTTAAGTGAAAGAAAAAGTGAAATTAAAGAGAACAAAAAAAAAAGAGCAAAAACAAACAAACAACAAAAAAATAAATAAAAATAAAAGAACATCTGAGTAGCGTTGGAACAAAGAGCGGTGCCATTATTGAAATGGTATTTGTCAAAGATTAGATCTAATGGAAGACACATATGCGATCCAGGGTTGCCAAAAGTTCAAGAACCCATCCATGTCCTGTCTCAGTGCGAATGTCAACTTTTCCATCGAGTAAATGTCTTGGATCACGTTAATCCAATCTTCAGGTGTAGGACAGTCCTTCAACATCCATTTTTTAGTTAGGGCTTTTTTACTTGCCAATATTAAAACATTGAATAAGTATTTTTCTCCTCGTCTTTCCAGTGAATCCGGTAGTAAACCCAAATACAAAGTTACAAAAGAAAAGGGGACTGTTATTTTGAATATTTTCCCCAATATTGTCTGTACATTGGTCCAATATTGGTGGATAACTGGGCATGACCAAAACACATGAAAATGATTTGCAGTCTCTTCACCACACAAGCACCAACAATTCAACCCCTTATGAGTAAATTTGTTTTGTGCAGGTGTTCTGAAAAATCTTACCAAATTTTTCCATCCAAATTCTCTCCACTGCAGGAATGAGGTACTTTTCCATTGCTGTATATTTAGCTTTTCCCATATTTCCAGTTGTAAAGTGAAATTCCCCTCTTTTTCCCATCTCTCTTTTATATATGATGTGTTGTCTCCTTTTAAGTCTTGAAGACCTTGGTATATTTTAGAAATGTATCTGATCCCTGGGATCCCTTTATATGCCATTAAGAAGACCTTCAGAACACCTGACTGGGCCCTTTCCAAATCCTCCTTTTTAAGTATATTGTTTTTTATGTGGTGTCTAAGCTGGAAGAACCTGTAAAGGTCTTGATTTATTAGACCTTGTTTTTTCAAATCTTCAAAACTTCTTAAAATTTGCCCTTTAAAAAAATCGTAATATTTTATCAGTCCGTTCTCTTTCCACTTTTTAAATCTAGTGTCTGTTTTATTAGGAGTAAAGTCTTGATCATAGGCAATCCATTGCAGAAGTCGATAGGGCTCTTTAGTTTGATTCTCTCTGGCTATCTTAAACCAAATTTTTAGCGGGGTCACTATCCACGGGTTAGTGTTATTCAAAAGTTTAGGTAAGGCATTGTTCCCTATTATCGCCTGTAGGGGGATGTCACTTGTTATTTGGCATTCCATCTCCTTCCATTGTGCAGTGTAGACTGGGTTACATATCTCTACTAAAGTTTTAATTTGTGCGGCTTTAAAATAGTCCCTGATATTTGGCAGCGCAAGCCCACCTTTGTCTTTGTTTAGCTGTAGGGTTCTGTATTTGATTCTAGGTCTCTTGCCCTGCCATATGAATCTTGAGATCCTTCTGTCCAGCTCCTGCCATGTTTTTTTGGGAGGTTCTACCGGTATTGTTTGGAAAAGGTATAGAAGACGTGGAAGTATATTCATTTTGACTGCTTCAATTCTTTGTGCAGTACCCAAGAATGGTATCATATTCCATCTTGCTAGATCAGATTTTATTTTTGCCACCAGTGGATCATAGTTTAGTGTTATAATTTTGTTGAGTTGTTTCGGAATATTGACCCCCAGATATTTCATAGATTCCATCTCCCAGTTAGTTTTGAGTTTGCTTAGTGAATATTGATTTGGGTCATAGTTGAATGTTAAAACTTGGGTTTTATGCATGTTTAGTTCGTACCCCGATAAATCTCCATACTCTGAAAAAACTGAGATTAGTTCTGGAAAAGAGGTGTCCGGCTGCCCCAGGTATATTAAAATGTCATCAGCAAAGAGTGCTATTTTACGTTCCTTCTGACCAAGTGTAATACCTTGAATTTTTTGATTCTGTCTTATCCATTGGCTCAGAGGTTCTATGAAGATTGCAAAGAGCAGTGGAGACAAGGGGCAGCCCTGACGACATCCTCTTTCCAGCTCAAAAGATGATAAGTTACCGTTAATCCTTATTTTAGCTGTTGGTTTTTTATATAATGCCTGGATAGTTCTAATGAAGTTATGAAAATTGAAACTGGATAAGATTCTATATAGGAAAGACCAGTCAACCGAATCGAATGCTTTTTCAGCATCTAATCCCAATATGACTGCATTTAAGTTATATTTTTTTATATGATGAATTATGTGTAAAGTGTGTCTAATGTTGTCTTGTGTCTGTCTTTGTCTTATAAAACCTGTTTGGTCTAAATGAATTAAGTCTGTCAGTATATTTTCTAACCTTTTGGCAAGGATAGTAGTGAAAAGCTTATAGTCCTGATTTAATACACTGATTGGTCTGTAGTTGGAGCATTCTAGTTTATCCTTTTCAGGCTTAGGTATAACTGCAATGACCCCTTCTCTCCAGGAGGGGGGGATTTCCCCTGTGTGGAGGACAGTTAAATGTTTTCAGGAGGAGAGGAGATAGTTGCTGTTTAAAGGTTTTGTACCACTCTGCTGTATAGCCATCTGCTCCTGAGGATTTGTTAGCTTTAAGTTTCATAATTGCTTTTTCTAATTCTTTAGGTTGTATTTCTGACAGTAGTGTTTTATTTTGAGACTCAGTAAGTTGGGGAAGGTTTAATGTGTTTAGGAATGCTTCGGATGCATTATGTTTTTTGAGGGAGTACAAGTTCTTATAGTAGTTCTCGAAGCTTTTAAGAATATCCTGAATTCTGAATTTTATTTCCTTTGATACTGGGTCTCTGATTTTGTAGCTTGCTCTTTCCGTTTGTTGTTTCCTCAATTTATAGGCTAGTAATTTTGCTGATTTGCTGCCTGCTTCATAGTATTTTTGTTTCAGAAATCTAAGTTTCTTCTGGATTTCTATTGTGTAGATCTCATTTATTTGTTTTTTAATTTCCTTAATTTTGAGCGAGTCATTAGAATGAGTGTTGCCTTTGTGTTCTTTTTCTAGGTTCTTAAGTTCTGACTCTAATGTGGTTAGTTTTTCTTGTCTCAGTTTCTTTTGGATTGCCAGTTTTGCAATAATCTTTCCCCTTATTACAGCTTTGCATGCATCCCCACATTATTTAAAGGGGATACTTCTCCATTATCATTTTCTTCCAAATATCTGAGAATATCCGATTCCAATTCATCTTTCAGTGGTCCTTTCAGGACATTTGAATTCAACCTCCAAGAAAATGTATTATTTGTGTATTTTTGGATACTTAAGTCCATATAGATCGGACTGTGGTCAGAGAGATCCATCAGTCCTATTTTACATGTTTTTACTCTTCCAATGTCTCTATTAAACATAAAAAAATAATCAATCCTTGAGTATGATGAATGTGGCGCCGAGTAAAATGTATAATCTTTTACACTGGGGTTGAATTCCCTCCACACATCACAGATTCCCATTTCTTTTAGTAGCATCTGAGTTTTCCTACTTTGAGTGTTATTTTGATGTGGAGAATTACCTGATGCATCCCGTATGGATTCAGTCTTAGATTTAAGTCTCCGCCACATATCACTAAACTAACTAACTAACCTGCACTTATATAGCGCTTTTCTAGTCACAAAGACCACTCAAAGCGCTTTCATTAATACTAACCCTCTATTCTAAGGGCCTATAGGAAACAAATATCTAGGGACAATTTAGAACAGCCAATTAACCTAACATGCATGTTTTTGGCATGTGGGAGGAAACCGGAGAAATCCCGGAGTAAACCCACGCAACACGGGGAGAACATGCAAACTCCACACAGATCACTGTTGGTCGGGGGCTGGGATCGAACCCACGATCCCACGATCCCCACAATCCCCCGGCCAAGGGTAAACTGTGCTGCCGCAGTGCTGCCGCAGTGCTAACCACTGCGCCACCGTGCAGCCGTGCAGCCTAAACCTTGGGCTTTAGTTATCATTAGGTCAAATACGTTTTTATAAAATTTCCAGTTAGCCCCTGGAGGTGCATATACATTCAGCAGGGTGATATCTTCTCCCTCTAGCCGCCCAATTACCAAACTGTATCTCCCTTCTTTATCTTTGTGTTCTGATTTTTTTTCAAATGTAATTTTGGTTGAGATCAATGTCGCTACTCCCCTCCTCCTCCCTGACTTATATGAAGATGAAGAGGTCATTTTAAACCCTTGTCTATTGAGTTTAGTGTGCTCCACGTCTATTAGGTGGGTTTCTTGTAAAAACATTATTCCTGCTTTGTCTTTTTTCATTTTGCCTAGAATCTTGGATCTTTTAACTGGATTCAGGATCCCTTTTACATTATATGAGATTATTTTGGTTACACCCTGTTTCTCCATTGTATTGTATAACAGTGTGGTGGCCCTCTTTTATGCTACTCAGAAACTGAAAGAACATTAAGAACATAAAAAACATTAAGAACATAGTGTATAAAACTTTAAAACAAAAAAGTGACAAAAGAACTTCCTGAGCTGAGGTCTTTTTAGAGACCCTGGAAGAGCCTTGATGGAGTGTAGGCTCTGAGGGAAATTCCTCAAACTCTGTTACGTGTTGAGGGCCCTCTCTTACCCCTGTAAGTTGTCCCATGTTTTTAACGTGAATTTCAGATCCCAATCCGAACTTGTAATGATTTTTTTTTTCCATGCCTATACCCTATGAAATTGTGTGCACCCTCCCACCACCATCACAGCAAACGTTTGCGCTAATACATTATTTGCTAGTGTGGGGAGAACATGTGGATCATTGTCACATTTCTATTTTAACCAGTTTTTTTTTTGTTTTTGTTTTTTTTTTTTTAAAAAAGACATTTGTTTCTAATATTATGACTGTTCCATGAAATGTTTTACCACATGCTGATTCTGCATCTCCTTTAATGTTTGTTACCTTGTAGGAGGGGGGTTGGATGTACAGATTGACTAAAAAAATCGTTATCCCCTACTGTAAACGGCCAGTTTTTCCTTGTAGCTCTGGCGCTGGGTTTCCCGCTGCTGGCCCGTGGATTTTGAGGGTCTCTGTGTGGACCACGTTTGAGCCTTGATTCTTTCGCTCGGGTCTGCTGCGGGTTTAAACACCATTACCGGGAGCCCTCTTCTCGCCATGTCAGCGGTTGCTTCTTCCGCCGAATTATAGAGACATGTCTCTTCACCGTAGAAGACTCTTAGCTTCGCTGGAAATGGCGTTTGGAAGTACAGTTTTTTCTCTCGTAGCACCTTTTTAGCGTCGTATTCCCGGCGCTTTTTAAGGACCTCCGGGGCGTAATCGTGTTCCACGAAAACTTTTCTGTCTTGGTGCATAAATCCTTTTTTCTGCCAAGCCAGTCTTACAACCTCTTGTTTTATTTTGAAGTTGGAGAACCTCACCACCACCGATCTTGGTGGCGCTTCCGCCACCAGCCTAGGGGCTAATGTACGGTGGGCCCTTTCTATCTTCAAGTCGGTGGATTGGGGAATATCCAACTTCTCTCTCAGTAAGGATTCCACGCATGCCGTCATTGTGGTGAAACCATCCTCGACTCCTTCTTTCAGACCATGAATTCTTATGTTGTCTCTTCTCTGTCTTCCTTTTTGGTCGGTTAGCTTAGCCTCTAGTCTTGACTGCCTTTAGTGTAGATCCAGCACGGAATCTTCCAGCGCTTTTATTCTTTCCTCTGCTTCCAAGATTCGGTTCTCGGCCTGGTCCACTCTGCTGTTTGTCCTTTTTAATTCTTCTTTGAATTCACGAAATTCGGCCCAACACTCTCGGCGAAATCGTCTTAATTCTTTAAATACCATTTTCAAGCTAACCTTTTTGTTAGCTTCATTCAGCTCCTCATCTTCTGAATGGAAATCCTCCGGATCAGATTCTTCGGCCGATGCGTGTCCTGGCCTGGTAAATGTCGGTTTCTTCTGTTTTCCTTTAGGCATGATGACTTTGTCCTTTGATTTTCACTCTTCCAAAAATCCGTTAAATTTGATTTTCAAGGTATTTTACTGGATTGGGTCTGGGAGCTTCAGCGTTAAGCTGCAATCACCATGGTGTCCAGACCGGAAGTCCCGAAAACTTATATTTTTAACCAGTTCAGCTGGCAGTTTTAACAGTTTCCTCAGGAAAGATTTCACCATTTCCTGTTTCTGTGTGCCATCTGACTTCCACTTCTTTCCAATCACGAAGTCTTTTTTGAAGGTCAAGCACTTCCAAGACAATGAAACGCTGATTTCTGAGGTCAAGTCGTGGCTTCGGAGACAACCTGCAGACTTCTACAGATACGGTCTCCACAGCTGCATAAAGCGATGTGATAAAGTGTGACCTCTGGAGGTACCTACAGGTGCATCTCAATAAATTAGAGTAGTATTTTATTTCTTGTAGCAAAGAAAATCACTGCTGAGCATAAAGAAAGATGACAGCAGAAATCAGATTCAAGTAATTTCTAGTTTTATTAGAAATGGATTTCATTTCAATCCAAGCAGTACTTTTGTTTTACCTTCAATGTGCCATGCATACAAAATCAGAATCAAAGTGTCCATTCATTAGTGGGCGATAAAGTTTGTAAGGGGTTGATATCAAAGTCTGCTTTTTTTCCCTCCTGTGCAATTAATATTCACAGTTATGTACATTCAAATTAGTCAGCCTCAAATATCAAGCATCCTTGAGAAAAAGAACATTAAAGTAAAAACTTACCAAAAAGCTCAAATTAAACAATATAGTTCTCTTTTAAAATATAATTAACAACTCCAGTAAGATGAGTTAAATAATGATTGCTTCATTTGTATAACCATAGGCACATCGTAGATAGGTGAGGCATTGTTGAAGCCAAATGGAGGCCATGCATCTCGTCCCCTTTAACAAAAACCAAAACCACAGAGCTCCCCTGTGGTCCACATAGGAACCACAAAAATGAAAACAACAATAAAAAAATTCATATTAAACTTCTAAAGGTTTCCTCTGCTCCAGCTCCTCACAGGTTGGTTACCAATATGTGAAGAAGACAAAGTCGACGTGGAGCTCTCAGAGATGCTTCATGGCTCACAATGTTTGGTTTCTTTGGTATAAAACTACTTCCTACAAATAAAATAATTTCTGCTTCTCAATGTTATGCAATAATCATGGGAGCCCCATTGTCTACACACTCCCCCATAAAACTGCTGCTCAGATTTAACAGCATGCAAACCTTTAAAGAGACAGTTCGTCACTGGAAGTGGCTACACGTGGATTACGAAGAGAGGTTATGGTTGTATGAGCGAGAATCATCTCAGTATTTAAGGAAGTGCCACACTCACTGATTATATGTGGGATTACAAAACAGTCAATACAAAAGAATCCTAATTAATGTGAATAAGCTAGATCATTTTTCTATTTTGCATACAGCTCTGTGTGTATAACTTCATTCTATAGACGCGCGTCTGCTTTGTTGTCTGTTAGTCACTGGGACGTGACTGAGATTGTTCTGGTTCCATTCAGCTGTGAACACAAGCCAAGGTCCTCACACACTGATCAAACTAAGATAAAAATAGTCAATAAATAAATCTTGTGGCTAAAAAAAACTCAAGGCCTTTAAGAGATTCAATGTTTCTCTACACTTTGAACATCGTTTGACATCATAAGAGGTTTTTTCATTCATTCATTCATTCATTCAACAGCTTTTCATTGAATGTGAGTAACATTTCTGAGAGAATAATATTCTGAGGAGGAATGCAATAGTAGATGGATTATTTTACCCTCAGCTGTATATTCCATTCCAGCCTGATGCAAACACTATGGCTGTTGGGAGGTTTCTGTTAAACTGCAAAGAACAGTAGTTCTTAATTCCCTTAATAAATCAGAGCAAACATATGTTTATATACAACTATTTGTCAGTGAGAGCCCTGTAAGATACCATCAACTACTGCTGTAGTTGGAAACAAAGGAGGAAAGAGGGTCAGCAGAAAACGGAGGAACAGGGAAGTAGAAGGTGGAAACGAGGAAAAAAGGAGTGGAATGAGCTTGTAGGTCATTGCTTTCTCTCTGTGGTGACTAATGAGACTCAAATGTCCTGAACAGTATTTTTAGGATGCTCTACATGTCCACTGAGACATGCACGTTGCCAAGGTGACCTGTTTTCACCGCAATCAACTAAAGCCCCTCTCAGACAAGCACTCCTTCCAGTTAATGTGACACGTGCCAAGTCTCATGTCTGAACAAAGACCGTGCTCAGGATGGACGAAGCAACATCAACGTGGAATCGTTTGAATACCAACATGGCACAAGTCTGAATGCACGACTAATCTGCACACTAGATCTGTGTCTCCAGTGCATCTCTGGGAACTGGCACAGCTCACTGGAGTGGAGCCAGTTCCACCAAGAATGAAACACCCCACCATCATGTCGTTCGGTCTTTCTTTAATCCAAAAGAGAGATTCCTTTCTTAGTGTGGGGTTCTGCTCTCAGGTAGTGCATCCACATACACAGTAGTACACTGTGTGCACATGCATGCACCAACGCCCTAAACCAGGGGTCCACAACCTGTGGCTTTGGAGCCACATGTGGTCCTTTTGCCCATATTCAGCGACTCCCTGTGGTTTTGGAAAAACTCGCAAATTTAAAGAAAAATGGTCACAAGTTTATGACAATAAATTCACTGATGTACAAGAAAAAGCTGCAAATTAAAGAAGAAAAAGTCTTGAAGAAATGCAAATTTACATCTAGAGTTATAAATTTAAAACGAGAAAAAAGTCACACATTTACAAGTTTAAAAAAAGCCCTGAACTTATGAAAAAAGTAAGAAATTAAAGAGGACAAAGTTGAAAATCTGAGAGAAAATTTAAGCTTAAGAAAAGTATTTCTGAGAAATAATTTGTATATTTTTAAGAAAACAGTTGCAAATTTATGAGGGGAAAAAAGCCACCAACTTTGAAGAAAAAGTTGCAAATTTACATCGAAAAAATTTTAGGTTTCTGGAAATGAGTTGCAAATTTATTTCAAATTTTGGGAGAAAAAAAAATTCAGAAATTCAGAGACAAAAGCCTCAAATCTATGACATGAGCTGCAAATTTAAGCAGAAAAATATCAATTTATCTTTAAAAAATTTTTTAAGTTAATACAAATGCCAATTTACAAAAATCAATACTAAAAAAGGTGTTTAAAGAGAGCAATGTTGCAGTTTTAATTGGCTGTTTTACCTCTTTTTTTAAGGCTCAACTAAGTTTTGCGGCTCCAAGCAGATTTTTGGTACAAAAATTGCTTAAAATGACTCTTTTCCATAGTCGAGGTTGTTGATCCATGGACTAAACATTCAAAACAGTTATGCCTCACTAGTCTTTTCCCAGCAGTGCTGCTGTGGGATGTCTGACGATCCTGACGATGTCATTCAGTGAAAAAGTGACCCATGTCTGAATGGTCGTCACCATCACATTAACAGATTAATGAAGCGAGTCATATTACTTATGTCTGACAGGGGCTTATGTAACCCACAGTTGTTTAGAAGGGAAAAAGGCAGGAGAACAAAGGGAAAAAAATTCTACTTGAAGGTAGCAAATTTGGCACACCTCATATTTTAACAAGGCGTCTTCAAATTAAAACAAAACAAAAAAAAAGACCCCCATGATTGTTCCTGTTTCAGAGTGAATGCACATGCTGATATACTGGATTCACCTAAGGCAAAGAGGATTACGAAGAAGTGTGGAAAGTGCTCCAAGAATCGCCCCCCCCCCTCCACAGTCCATGTCCACAGTGCTGCAGAGTTGCCAGTGAGAGAGAGAGAGAGATGCAGGATCCTGTTAGAAGAAAAGCTCTCGATGGCTTCTCCCCTCAACTTTCCATTCCATGTTTAAAGAGAGCCAGCTGAGCCAGGAGGCACCCCCTTAAGGTTCCTCTCCTCTTCTTCCTCCGCGTGCCTCTCAAGGGGACGTGTTGAGTAGCTTGGTAGATTTATTGGGGTAATCGATAGCCAGGCTGATGGCAGCGATGTTCCTCAGCGCCTGCACAGTAAAACAAATAAAGTGCATTAGCATGTAAATGGAAATCAAGAGTGAGGGGAAAACGGAGCACGGTGTGTTATTACTGTTGTTGTAACCCTGATTTTCACCTTTATTTTGCAGCGTGTGTTGAATGATGATAAACATTAAAATTAATGGTGACTGGAGTGATGATATGGCATTTAGATGACCATGTGCATTTAACAGATTGTAATGCCTTTCACTGACACTGTTGGCCAAATCGGTTACCATTAGCTGTTGTTGTTTCTCATCTCTGCATGAGTCAGCTCTTATCAGAACAACGATACCCCATAAGATGCTTTTCAAGCTAGTTTGGTTAGCTACAGGAGGGGTTACACACTACATGAGCTTTCACCTCGACTTTGCCAGGTCTCCATAGCGATGCTCTGATATGAAAAGATGCGCAAAAGTGACAGAATATGATACAACCATTGGGGAAACAGGAATTTTAAAACAGATTCTAGACAAAGATAAGTTCGGTGCCCTCACCAGCCGGTGTTTACCCCCTCTTTCCACCAAAGTGAAGAACGAGAGGTTGGCAAAGTATTATTCTGTCTGCATATAATCTATAATGTCTGTGTCCCCTCAGTCAT
Organism: Pholidichthys leucotaenia; assembly: GCA_020510985.1. Classification (NCBI taxonomy): domain Eukaryota; kingdom Metazoa; phylum Chordata; class Actinopteri; order Cichliformes; family Pholidichthyidae; genus Pholidichthys; species Pholidichthys leucotaenia. The sequence continues at coordinate 209,482,063 of CM035839.1, forward strand.
CTCCAATCGATCTGTTGTCTGTTCACATGGGTGCGTCCTGTTTGGGGTAATTAAAAAAAAAAAAATCTAGACTCGGCTGTTTCTCTGTTAGACATATTAATCCAAGGACAATTAAATACAAACTATCCACCTTTACCCTGTAATATAGACTATTCCAGATCATTTTAAGGAACAGCAGAGTTTTTCACTGCACAGAGGGGAAAAAAAAGGAGCATGTTAATGAAAATTTGCACCGGCATCGTCCTCTTTTCCTGAAGTTTCAAACCCATTTACGTCTGTGTGTTGCAGTAATGCACACTATGTTAAACCATTCAGCTGGATTGTTCAGACCAGCATCATCTCTTCCCCGTTTGTCCTCTCCAAAATAATCAACTGGGCATCAACTATGATTAATGTCCGTTTAATGCCAAGCAGTGTTACTGTCTCGTGCATTTTTGCTCACGTGCACGCCCTTTGGCCAGCACAAACCCTTAAACAAGTCTTAAACAAGCCATCATGATCAGAGTTCACTTTAGATAATGCACCACTATGCATTAAAGGAAAGGGCAGGAATGCTTGGGATTGGATCATCAAAAACACACTTCTGAAGAATTAGACCTGCCTCTTGGCACTTTACACCAGTGCATGGACCACTTTCCTTGACGCTGTAATCACAAAACGGACTGGAGCACACTCACAAATGCACTGTGCGCATCTGACAACTGACGAGTGAACAGAATGTCATAATACAGCCCATAATCACCAACATTTAAAACAAAAGGAGCCTGAAAATGCACAAGTAAACCAGGCAAAAATACATTCTAGGAGCCTGTGTTCAAACCCCAACATTTCAATTAGTGGGCGACTCATTCCACCCCAGGGAAACTTAAAGCTGCTAAATTACACCATTTAGTTGTAATCTCTTTATAATTTTTATCCAGCTCTTTGAATATGGAGCTTAAACTTGTCATCAGTGTTCTAACAGTTCAGGACTTCTGTGTATGAAATCACCTTTGGTTTTGTTACCAGGTACTGCTAAACACAAACACCCACTGTTTTCTATCAGCCCCCATCCTCTGCTCCTCTGCTCCTCTGCTGTAATGCGTGGTCCTCAGGACACTGTGGATCGCTCTGCCAGAAATGCTAATGGACTGTAATTACCAAATACATTAGTCCTGAGCACAGCCCACACACATTCAAAATGGGGGGGGGGGATCAGCTAGGTGTCAACAGTTCTGTGATTCACCAGCAAAAGAGTCTCCAGACGCAAGATGACTCACAGCAACTGAGCAGCGTTCTATCAGCCGGACTGCGTGGTTAAGGAAGTGAGTTGCATAATGCTTCTGGGTGCAACTTCTCTGAGGTACCACTGTACTCATCAGTTACCGATTCCGAACTCATGACTTCAAAGATAAACTCAAGGAGTCTGACTGAAGACAGCCTTTGAATTTAGCAAAGAGTCAACAGTTATCATGCAAAGACAAGAAAAAAAAAAAAAAGAGGTCTTACCATTGCAGTGTGACTGAGGATCTGCTCATCAATGGTCATGGCTAACAAGTACTCCTGCAGGATTCCTTGTGTCTGAAAGACATCATGTTTAGCTTGCAAATGTAACCTTGAAGTCCAGACCCAACAGCTACAGTACCATAACAAGTTACATAACAGATCCATGCAGCTATAAATGAGGCTCGGGTCCTTGGCCTCTTCACCTTCCTTGCAGGATGAAACTGAACTGAGGAATGTTGGAAAAGTCACTCAAAATTATATATCAACTTCTGCTAAAGCCTCTTGGGAGAAATATGGCTAATGTTCTGCAAGTACACGGGTTTGGGGAAACACAGAAAAGACGACACAGAGACTAAATGGGCCGAGAATGACCAAACAGAGCCTTTACAGCAGTGGAGACACAGTCCAGAGCGCTGGTCCACTATTCATCCTCAGCACCCCAAATGTTTATGCTGCATGGACATCCTGAGACGATTTGTCCAGTCAGCAGTGCATGACACACTGTTTTGATTCCTAGATAGAACGTTTCTTTCTTGGGAATGGCTTAATTAAATCTCAGCTGACCTGACCATGAACTCCACGTGTACAAAGAACACAGCCTAAACAGTTCAGATCAACTGGTTTGAGGCTCATACCAAATATGGCCAAAATAAAGAGTCTGATTGTCTTCCCACCATTCTACACTTGTTAACATGGAGAAGTGACAGCACGCTGTACGACGTCAGCGCTGCAGTAAAGCTCACATATCAACATAAGCAAACCAACTTTTACAACTGATCTGCTTTACAGTTAAAGATCTTTTTTTTTTTTAACTTTAGGGAGATATTAAACAAGGCAGTTTTTACACTATAAAGACTTAAAAAAAAAAAAAAAATCTTGTAGCTGTAAGCAAGGAAGAAAAAATGTGACCATGTGTCATTTTGGATGGTTTTGTGTAAAAGTGAGAAAAGTCAAAGATGTTCTTGATATCTGAAGCCTGATGTTGTTGATGTTGCTACACTGGGAATGCATGAAAAGCAAGAAGCATTTCCAGATCTCTGCAAGTGAATAATGGAGTAAAATACTGTTTAGTTAAGATACTCATGTAAAAGGTTATTGTACTTGTACATACATGATAATGTCTACAGTGTAATAGACATGAAATAACAGACAACTGATTAAACACTGCACTTATTTATTATCCATTCTGTAAATGGATGTCATTCTGAATAGGGTTGGCTGGTCCAGCAAACTTCACATCAAACTGGGTTGTGTATGTGGTGAATTAACTAAAATATATACAGTTGATCTAATAATATACTGTATATCTTAATATACTTTGCTCAGACAACTGCAGTACAAAAGGAAAAATATCGGGTGGTCCCAAATACTGGTTTTGGAGCTCTTGATACTGGGGAATAATTTAGCTCCAGTAACAAAATCTTCTCTACGGTCTTTCTTCTCCCTCACACTGATGTCTTGTTATAAATCTGTCTTTTTTGTTATTTGGAATTTTTCATGTAATTTTGTAGTTTTTTTCCCCATAAACTTGCAGCTTCTCATAAATGTCAGATTTTTTCCCTTGTGAATTTACTACATTTTCCTTCAAAATATGCAGTTTTATTCTTATAAATTTATTCTCATAAATTGAAAACTTTTGATAAATTTGAGGGGGTTTTTTGTCATGCAAATTTAAATCCTTTTTAATTACAGTTCAAAATTTATTCATGTAAAAATTTTTTTAAAAGTAAACTTACTTTATCAAAGTACTACTTTTTTTCTTGTAAATTTAAAAAAAAATACTTAAATTTGCAGGAGATTGTTAAGTAAAGTTGGCTAAGGTGTATATGTAATTTACCTTTAAAATCAAACAGTTTGGGGGACAAAGTGAATATCTAAGCACCAAATTTGAAAATTCAATGCCAGTGTAATGAACAAATATGCCGATGCAGCGGAGAACATCCCATCCGTGCAGCTTTTTCTCAGCTGTCTGCGGCGCTGTGATGAGGCGCTGGCGGTGACTGCAGTAACACTTCTGTGTTGTGTCAACGACAGGCTTTGTGATGCTACTCTGAAGGACGGAGGTGTTGCCACACACCATCATGCGCCTGTCAGTGCCAGCGCAAGACTGCGGCGTCCATGAAGGACATTTAAGGCAGTACAGCTGAGCACTACTACTGCCCCCTGGTGTAGGAGAACGGGCACTGCATCACCTTATATCTCCCCCACACGCAAAGAGCAGGTGCTGCTCCTAAAGAGAAATCCATCCTGTGTGACAAAGTCAACTGATGTATTTTTATTGGCAGACAGGAAGCTGCAGGCCTCGGTGGGCAGACCCAAAGGCTATAGAAGAAAGGTAGCGCTGTTCTGCCACTGTCTGGTTCTACTGGACCGACAGATGGGGAACTCCTGTCTGATGGAGTGTTCATAATCCTGAACCAGTCTCTTAATTAATAATTCTGGACAACAGAGAGAGAACTGGAAGGAGAAAAGGAGAAAGCGAGCATGCATCACAGTGGACTGAATCTCCTGAGCAGCCAGCAGGGAGCCTGTGGTACTGTGCTGTCTGACAGATGGCCTGGCTCGGCTCTGGCCAAGAGCCCAGCAAAGAGCAGGTGGGATGAAGAAAAAACATGCTCATCTTACACAGGAATGGACATAAACAACAAGGAAAGATGGAGGTAGAGGGGGAGATTTACAGCTAATTCTCCTGTCTGGATGACACTGATTTTACTTTGCTAAACCAAAGAAAACAAGGAGAGGACATCTTTAAGGTACAATATGTACAGTAGTATGGACAATTAGCCTAAATTTAACCTCAACCAATACTGGTTACCATCAACTACAAACAATGGCATAAATGCCTAAATATGGAACTAGTCAGATTTGTGAACTAGTGCATAGCTAAGTACACCAACAACTGATAAATTGATTGCAATCAATCAAACTCTAAATCCATAAAAAAAAATGATTCTGCAGTGTGGGTATGTATGTACAGTATGTGGCAGAAACTTTGTGCCCCTGCCAACTCAGAGGCCACTTGACCGCGGCCTCTCATCTCTTGCGTGGTGATGCCACAACACCTGAAGAGTGCAGATGACATGGTTTCATTGACTGCTTGACCATAAAAGAGGTCAAAGGAGACCTTTTTTAACCGACCATCACCAGGGGAGGAATCAAGTGCACCTGACACGTTTGGCAGAGTTTAGGATCTGCGGGTCTCTGTCCACAATACAGGCATTGTGAAGTGATGGGAAGATGATGGGACAGGACACCGGTGGGTGCTGGGACACCAAAACTATATTCACATTTACTTATATTCAAATTTCTTTACTTTAATCCACTCGTATAACCCCCCTAGAGGTGTACGCAAGGGGAGGAATCAAGCACACCTCGGATCCAATCTCGCACACCCCGGTGCGCTCTCTCCACACCGGTGGTGGAGTGTCATTGGCCGGGACAACTGAGGTGTATGGTGCTGGAGGAATCGTGCACACCCCGACTGGACAGCGGCCGGGTGGACTGCAGGTAAAGCCTGACTGATGCCCCTCTGTGGAGCTTATGCTCCATGTGTTCACAGGAGCATATGCAAACAGGCTGTCCAAACTGCTTTTCCCACACAGCTGTGAAAGGGAATATCATGCATATAGAACATAACAATATTTTATCACTGTTTTAGGTAATTTTGACCTACCGTTACTATGATAGGCTGTACTATAACTTATAAATGCCACATTTCCCAGCTTTAGTTTTTTAACTTGACCTTTCCATAACGGTGTCCAAACCTCAGAACACAATATTATAAAATTACTGATCCAACCATAGAAAAATGATTTCATGGGCTTCCATAGACCGTTCTGCAGGGTAACTGATTAAGACAGGGATGAATGAAGTGAGTGATTAGCCACTTTACATCTCAGCAGATGTCTAAAATGTTCATTGGTGCAGCAAGTTGCTATATGATAACCTTGCTATTGCTCTTTCTGTATCGTCATGCTTAATGCATGTCAGATGCATTGTGTCACCGATGTATGTCTCTACGTGGACAAAACGGGTTTGCTATTGTAGTACCACCATCATTAACACTGCATACAATATTCAACAGGCATCAATGCTAGTCTGTAATAAAACTAATAACCATGTAACTGCAAGGAGTTTATGCAAAGCAAACAATCTACAATTCAAAGTGGAAAAAATTAGAGACAATATCAGAAAATCATTTAACCCCTAAAATATGAATCTGTTTAATACACTGTGTGAAATGAAAATGTCCTAGCATGAAAACTGTAGGTGTTAGCCAGATAACTTGTACAAATGGACAGATGGACATCATCACACTGTAATACATCACATTTTCAGAGATGGTGTGTAAAAAACAAAAACAAAACTTGCTACAGTTTGTTCTGCATCAAGATGTGAAGAGGCTTGAGCTTAAAATCTGAAATTTTTAAAATCTTGACCATGCCATACTTTCTTATATCATCTTTTTCTTTATTCAGAAATCACGGCTACAATATCTGCATTTCCTAAAGTTCAAAATTAGATCCCTTTCCTATAAGGAACCCTACACCAGGGGTCTCCTGGAACGTTCAGGTTTCTGTGGGAAATTTTCTAATTTCACTTCTTAATTGGTCCAAATATTTGCAAATAATTTGCCGTTGTTGTGCATGGGTGCAAGGGTGCCTACAGAACACATGCACAACAATGACAAATTATTTGCAAATCTTTGGACCAATTAAGAAGTGAAATTAGGAAATTTCCCACAGAAACCTCAATGTTCCAGGAGCCCCAGGTTGGAGATCCCTACCCTAACACAGATATCCATGTAGATGTACAAGTGTTACTAACCATGGCACGGGTCTCGGCAAAGAAGAAGAGTTCGGTGAGAGCTCTGTGAAGAGGCAGCAGCACGATGATACTGGTGGGATCCTGCTTCAGGTTGTTCTCCATAGACGTGAAGAGCTGCCACAGAGGGCGCAGTAATGTCAGCTCACAGGCTCTGGAGCACAGACAAATCAGTCATAAGATGGAACAGATGACACAAAATAATAATAATGCATCAGATTTATATAGCACTTTTCATAGACACTCAAAGACGCTTTACAACGGACACATGATTCATTCACTCCACAGACATTGGCAGCAGTAAGCTACTACTGTAGCCACAGCTGCCCTGGGGCAGACTGACGGAAACATGGCTGCCGAGCCACACCATCTCCAGCCACTACCGAACATTTATACACATTCATACCCAATGTCATGGACACTGGAGGCAAGGTGGGTGAAGCGTCTTGCCCAGGGACACAACGGCAGGATGGCTGGGGAGGGCAGGATTTGGACCGCCAACGCTCTGGTTATTAGACAACCCGCTCTACCTCCTGAGCCACTGCTGCCCAATAAATAAATCACTACTTTATCTAAAACATGGCAATCAATTAATAAACAATTAAAGAACCTTTGTGAGCCACTCACACACCTGCATATCAGTGGCCCCTAAAGAAAACACAGAACAGACTGGGGGGAAAAAATAATTCCCCCTCTCCAAAAACGGACTCCCTCATTTCAGTCAAAGCTTCTGTATAAATAGGAAGTGAATGTGTAGATTGGTTGTAGGTGATGAAATCCCTAAATTCCTTGCAACTGTATGTTGACAAACATCCTTCTTAAATTGTTGGATTATTTGCCCATGCAGTTGTTCACAAAGCGGTGAACCTCACCCCAGCCTTGCTTGTGAATGACTGAGCCTTTCACAGATGCTCCTTTTCACCTGTGGAATGTTCCAAAAAGGGGTTTGGGTTGTTTTTTTTTCTTTAGCATTCCTCAACTTTCCCAGTCTTTTTTTTGCCCCTGTCCCAGCTTTTTTGGAACATGCTGCAGGCATCAAATTCAAAACTAGAAAGCACTCAGAGAGTGCATACCCCAGCCAAGGCTCCTTCTGTCCCTCATGGATCACCTCCAAAATTTAATGGGTTTGTGTGTAGGCCTAGAGCCATTTCTGGTGAAAATGGCATCAAAGTCTGTCAATTAGTGTTGGAGGATTGTTGCTAACACTATGTGAGAAGAGCCTTGGTGGAGGTATGCATTCTCAGATCATCACCAAAATCTAATCATCTGTTTCCCGTGCCATGACGCACCTTTCCTGAAAATTTCATTAAAATCCATTCATAACTTTTTGAACTATTTTGTTAACAGACAAACAAATAAAAAATAAACCAACACTGACAAAAACATAACCTCCTTAGCGGCGGTAATGAGTGAATATTTGCAATAATAACGTTTATCAGTTTGAAAATTACATATCTCGTCTTTGTAGTATATTCAGTTGAATATAGGTTGAAAAGGATTGTAAAATCATTGTATTTTCTTTTTGTTTATATTTTACACAATGTCCCAGTTTTATTGGCTCTGGGGTTTGTATTAGCTGAAACCACGGTAAAACATTTAATAATTAATCGGGATGTTGATTTGAGGTCAGATCGGACAGTCCTGTTTGTCAGTGATACCTGTAATATTTGAGTCTGTGTGGAATCATGCAAATTCCTCAACACAAACTTCAGCTCATTTCCATGCCAATTACTAGACTGCTGTGGCGGCTTCTATGCAGACCTGGTGTAAAGGTGCAGCTCAGCATGTCTAGGCAGGTTCAGGGTAAAAACATGGATCGAGTTCTCCTAACACATGAGCGGGATGACACACGGCTGCACTCACGTCTGGGACTGGCACTGCAGCAGACGCAGCAACAAGTGAATGGCTCTCAGTCGCTGGTTTCCAGTCTGACGACAGGCCACGCCCACCTGCCACTCCCACATGTCTGCCAGTGGCAGTTGACTGATCACTTGGTCATCGGCCAACATCTGCTTCAGAATTTCAAAACCTGATTAAAGGAAAAGTTCAGAGATGAAGTTGATTAACAAGAGAATTAAATATCAATCGTGCATGTTCTACCATGCAGCACCTGTCTGAAAGCGTCCCCTGTGGCCTCCTATAACAGTGAACTTGTAGCCCCACTCTGTGTTGCTCATGTCTGACATAAACTTGTAGTGCAGAGTATCACCTGAGAGGTACACATGAACACGATGGTTAAATCAGCTCAAACACATACATGCACATTCAGAGGAGAAAAGGAAACGTCCTCGCACCAGGAATCTCAAAATCGGTCCACTTCTGAGGAGATCCACTGAAGTTGTAAACATCCTGGAGAAAATCACTGCTGCTGGACATGATGAGCTCATCACAGCCGTCTTCTGTGTGGCAGCGGGAGTCAAACTTTATGGACAGGTATATGGCACCAGGGATGTGTACCTTGTCCTGAAGCAAAAAAAAAAAAAAAGCAAATGTATTAAGAGTTTTCAAACAGAAGCCCTGACATGGGGAAATAATGATCTCTATGAACATTCAGCTCTCACCATTTCAATATAGATAACCAGCTCAAAACATTTAAAATCTCAGTTTCTATAATTAAAAAAAAAGAAAGGCAACTTACCTCAAAGTTGGTGTTGTTATCGTACGGGTGTTTGGACTCCCTGACCTGTGCCGCCATCCCTGGCTCCTCCATGAACTGACAGGCAGTCAGAGACAGACTGCACAGCATACTCTGGCTGCAGCCCTTCAACACCCTCTGGAGAATCTGATTATGGGTAGAAAAGCTCAAATCACATGTTCACACAATAATGGGGACCACAGCTACAATGCTCCCTCCTCACCTTCTCCCACAGTGCCCTCTCTTCCAACTGCACTAGCATGTCCAGGATGTAGGCCATGTGTGGAGCCCCGTTCAGTTCCAGGGCCTCCTCACTCAGGGCCGCCCCTGCGGGCCAGTCGGCCAGCAGCGACGCCAGCACGTGGCGAGAATACAGTGTGGTGATGGCCTGGTTGACTTTCACCAAGTACTGACGAACTGCCCGGTTGCTGCGCACATCCAGTTCTTTGTGTAGGAGAGCCGAGCTTTTGGTGCGTCTCTGTTTGGCATAGCTGAGCTGCAGGTCGCTCTCTGAATTGGTGATGAGTTTCTGGGCCACGGCGTTGATTTCCTCTGTGGCCTTTTCACAGTGGCTGGGTCTAGACTGTGGAGGAGAGATGGGATACATGAGAGCAGTGTTGTTATCAGCTTTTTGGTGGCCCTACACAAGATTGTGTTTGGGGCCCCTATTTTAGTAATGGAGAAGAGTTCTAACCTTTTACAATTAAAAATAAAAAATAAATAAAATGCCACTCCAAACAAAATTAGAAAAAAACAAAACAAATGGGAACATTATCTAGATCAGGGGTCTGTAACCTGTGGCTCTTTTGCCCATAATCACCGGCTCCCTGTGGGTTTGACAATACTGAAAACAAGCTAACACATTTGTATGTAAGGGAAATAACAATTATAAAAAAAAAAAAAAAAACAACAACTTTAGAAGTTTATGGGGGAAATGCTGCAGATTTACCACGAAAAGTTACAAATTTATGATAAAAATAGCAAAATTTCAACTGAAACACTGGAAAGTTGCAAGTAAAACTGGAAATCCACATGAAGAAAAGTTTAAAATTCATGATTGAATTTACAAGAAAAGCTTCAAATTTCTGTGGGAAAAAGTCACAAATTTTCAGGGAAAAAAATGTCAGACAGCTAAAAAAAAATTACTGGCTCCTGCCAGTGGTAGCCCTCAGCCTCTTTGTTTATTGCTGAGACACCGTTTATATGGCATTTTGACCATGCAATCCCAAAACCACAGGCAGAGGTGAGGGTGACCGGGTGAACCTGCGTACCAAGTCTGGTGACCCTAGCTTTACTGATTTTATAGCAATAGGGCATAGGGGAAGCTAACCATGACCATTTGACCCTAAACCCATAGTCAGAGAGCAAGGTCTAAGCCATCCAAGACTTTGTTAGACATGATTATATCAATCTGAAAAGGCTACATCATTCCTTTCTGCAGTTATCACGTTCACAAGATTTCGGGAAAATTGACCTGTGACCTCAACCTAAAGGACAGAGGTCACCCAAACTGGGACTCATCTGAGATTTTTCATTGATACACCCATGGCATCAATAGGAAAAGCCCACATCCTTTCTTTCTCTGGTTATCGTGTTCACAAGATTCACAAGGTGTTGACACGACCGCCACCACCCATCCGCCCAGCGGGGTAAACTCACAACCTTATCATAGAAAAGATCACAAATATGACAGCAAGAAGTAACAAATATACATTAAAAAAACAACCCAAGAATTAAAAAAGCTGCACATTTACACTAAAAAGCTCTGAATAAATGAAAAAAAAGTTTAAAAATACTTGCAACAGACAAATTTGGTTGAAAATGTACAACAGAAAAGTACAAATTTAACGGGAAGGAGTAACAATTACTGTAAAAACCATTCATGGAAAGAGTCAAACTTATGAGAAAAAAAAAAGGACAAAAAGGCCTCACACTTCTACAAAAGACAGACATTTGGTTTAGGAAAAAAGTGAAATCTACAAGAAGAGTTTGCAGTTTGAGAAAAAAGTTTTACATTTGTAAGTATTAGTAGCAGCAAACTTATGACAAAAAAAATGCAAGAAAATTTGATAAATCTGAGAAAAAAATAATAGAAGAAAAAAAAATCTAACTTCTCAGATTTTTTTTTCAGAAAAATATTGCAATGTTTAAGAAAATTCTTTTGCAGATTTATGAGTAAAAGCTGATTTCTACAACAATAGCATATACAGTGGGGCAAAAAAGTATTTAGTCGGCCACCAATTGTGCAAGTTCTCCCACTTAAAAGATGAGAGAGGTCTCCAATTTTCATCATAGGTATACCTCAACTATGAGAGACAAAATGAGGAAAAAAAAAATGCAGAAAATCACATTGAAGGATTTTTAATGAATTAATTGGTAAATTCCTCAGTAAAATAAGTATTTGGTCACCTACAAACAAGCAAGATTTCTGGCTCTCACAGACTTGTAACTTCTTAAGAGGCTCCTCTGTCCTCCACTCGTTACCTGTATTAATGGCACCTGTTTGAACTCGTTATCAGTATAAAAGACACCTGTCCACAACCTCAAACAGTCAGACTCCAAACTCCACTATGGCCAAGACCAAAGAGCTGTCAAAGGACACCAGAAACAAAATTGTAGACCTGCACCAGGCTGGGAAGACTTAATCTGCAATAGGTAAGCAGCTTGGTGCGAAGAAATCAACTGTGGGAGCAATTATTAGAAAATGGAAGACATACAAGACCACTGATAATCTCCCTCAATCTGGGACTCCACGCAAGACCTCACCCCGTGGGGTCAAAATTATCACGAGAACGGTGAGCAAAAATCCCAGAACCACATGGGGGGGACCTAGTGAATGACCTGCAGAGAGCTGGGACCAAAGTAACAAAGGCTACATCAGAAACACACTACGCCCCCAGGGACTCAAATCCTGCAGTGCCAGACGTGTCCCCCTGCTTAATTAAGTCAGTACATGTCCAGGCCCGTCTGAAGTTTTCTAGAGAGCATTTGGATGATCCAGAAGAGGATTGGGAGAATGTCATATGGTCAGATGAAACCAAAATAGAACTTTTTGGTAAAAACTCAACTTGTTGTGTTTGGAGGAGAAAGAACACCATACCTACTGTGAAGCATGGGGGTGGAAACATCATACTTTGGGGCTGTTTTTCTGCAAAGGGACCAGGACGACTGATCCGTGTAAAGGAAAGAATGAATGGGGCCATGCATTGTGAGATTTTGAGTGAAAACCTCCTTCCACCAGCAAGGGCGTTGAAGATGAAATGTGGCTGGGTCTTTCACCATGATAATGATCCCAAACACACCGCCTGGGCAACAAAGGAGTGGCTTCGTAAGAAGCATTTCAAGGTCCCGGAGTGGCCTAGCCAGTCTCCAGATCTCAACCCCGTAGAAAATCTTTGGAGGGAGTTGAAAGTCTGTGTTGCCCAGCGACAGCCCCGAAACATCACTGCTCTAGAGGAGATCTGCATGGAGTAATGGGCCAAAATACCAGCAACAGTGCTTGAAAACCTTGTGAAGACTTACAGAAAACGTTTGACCTCTGTCATTGCCAACAAAGGTTATATAAAGTATTGAGATGAACTTTTGTTATTGACCAAATACTTATTTTACCAAGGAATTTACCAGTTAATTCATTAAAAATCGTTCAATGTGATTTTCTGGATTTTTTTTTTCTTATTTTGTCTCTCATAGTTGAGGTATACCTATGATGAAAAGTGGAGACCTCTCTCATCTTTTAAGTGGGAGAACTTGCACAATTGGTGGCTGACTAAATACTTTTTTACCCCACTGTATGTAAATAATATTTTGCAGCTCCATGCAGATTTTTCTGGGACAAAATTTGCTAAAAATCAGGGATGAGAATGGAGTTGGGGAAAAAAAGAGGAAACCAAGCCGGGGGTCTTGGGGGATGCAGGCCCCCAAGCCGGATCCAAGGCAGAGCCTTGGTGGGGGGTCTGGGGGGCAGCTAACGAAATCTGGTGTTTTAGAATGCTCAAATGTGGTCTTATATTTAAAGTTAGAAGTAAGTACAAATGCATTTATAGTTTACCTTTTTAATCTGCTGCTGCATCACATGTGTAAATTTATGATATCTGAATAGTATGTTGATGTAATAATACTAAATTATATTTTACTACTATTTAATATGTTTAGAACTGACAAACAATTACATTTACATCAACGTACATCGGCCGGGATCATGGGTCCCAAGAAAGCTCAGCAGACTGAGGAGGTGGACGACAAAAGAGCACTGGACTTCTTGGCGGAAGAGATTTCTGCTGTTAAGCTGCAGCAAAGAAACATCCTGGACCTGGTCGAGGAGGTGAAAGCGCTGCGGATCCAGAACGCCGAGAAGGACAAGAGGCTGGCATATTTGGAGAGCAGAGTGTCGCAACTGGAGCAGAACACCCGGGTGAACGACGTGATCATCACGGGGCTCCACATTAAACCTCGATCGTACACGCGAGCGGTGGCCGCAGACAGCGGAGGGAGGCTCGACGCGCTGGAAGATGAATCCACGGAGCAACAAGTGGTGGCCTTCATGCAGTCCAAAGGAATCCAGCTGGACTGTAACACCATGGAGACCTGCCACCCTCTGCCCAGGAAAAACGGCGACAAACCGGTTGTGATCATGAGGTTTGTCAACAGAAAACACAAGACTGCACTGCTGAAACAAGGTAGGAAACTGAAAGGAACGAACATTTACATAAACGAGCACCTCACAAAAGAAAACGCAGAAAAAGCCAGAAAAGCAAGATACCTGAGAAAGCAGAAAAAGATTCAAAACACCTGGACATCAAACTGTAAAATATACACTACCGTTCAAAAGTTTGGGGTCACTTAGAAATTTCCTTATTTTTGAAAAAAAAGCACTTTTTTTCAATGAAGATAACTTTAAACTAATCAGAAATACACTCTATACATTGCTAATGTGGTAAATGACTATTCTAGCTGCAAATGTCTGGTTTTTGGTGTAATATCTACATAGGTGTATAGAGGCCCATTTCCAGCAACTATCACTCCAGTGTTCTAATAGTACAATGTGTTTGCTCATTGCGTCAGAAGACTAATGGATGATTAGAAAACCCTTGTGCAATCATGTTAGGTCTGCAATGCTGTAATTGCTGCAAATGGAGGATTCTTTGACGAAAGCAAAGTTTGAAGGAAAAAATTATTATTTCAAATACAAATCATTATTTCTACCCTTGTCAATGTCTTGACTATATTTTCTATTCATTTTACAACTCATGGTGGTAAATAAGTGTGACTTTTCATGGAAAACACAAAATAATTGTCTGGGTGACCCCAAACTTTTGAACGGTAGTGTACATCAAATTAAACGGATCACCTGAAGAAGCCAAGGTCATTAACATCCATAATATTATGGAACTGGACAAATATCAATGAATGTTGTGAAGTGGAGTCACAGCAACAACAGACAATTGTAGGACACTGAAGGATCATACTCATCTGCTACAAGACATTTAACAACACGAAACAAAAGATCAACAAACAGGAACAACAGGAACTGAAAGTTTTTGAATATACAGATCACAACCTACAGGACGTAGAATATAACATAGACCCTGATAATAATTTATTTAGCTCCATCAATAATGACTGTAGTTACTACACGGATGAACAGTTTTAACACAATGGTCACATCTGATTTCAATATTTCTATGATCCACTTCAACAGCAGAAGTCTCTATGCCAACTTTAATAACATTAAAGATTATTTACATCAGTTTAAAGAGCCATTCAATATTGTGGCAATATCAGAGACGTGGCTCAGTGAAGAGAAAGGAGTGGATTTTACCATGGATGGCTATGAATTAAATTATATAAATAGAAAAGTGGAAAAAAGGAGGAGTTGCAATTTATGTTGACAAGAGCTTGAAATACAAGGTTGTTGAAAATCTGTCAGTAACTGTGGATGATTTATTTGAATGTATTACAATAGAAATCTGTCTGGACAATGTGAAGAATATAGTAGTGAGCTGTGTATATAGAACAACTGGATCAAACATTGACTTATTTAAGGACTGGATGGAAAAAATGTATGCAAAACTAACTCAAAGTTATGTTCATCTGTGGGGATTTCAATATAGATCTGATGAATTCAAAACAACATAGTTTGACAGAAGAATTTATCAACACAATGTACAGTATGGGCTTACATCCAACAATTACCGGACCTAGCAGAATCACGTCACACAGTGCCACACTCATATATTCACAAACATTATGGAAAATAATATCAGGAGTGGGCTTTTATTGAAAGATATCAGTGACCACCTGCCGATTTTTGTTGTCTATCAATGTGATTATAGGAAGAAAAAGTATACCAAAAATATTAAATATAAAAGAATAAGAACCAAAGAATCTATGTATTTACTGACAAAGGAATTATTAATACAAGATTGGAAGATAGTTTATGATGAAAATGATATAAATAAAGCATATGATAAATTTTTACAAATATCTCAATCATTGTACAATAAAAACTGTCCTATAAAACAATACAGTGACAGACAACAAAAGAAATATTCCTTGGGTCACCAAGGGGTTAATAAATGCATGTAAAAAGAAGAATACATTATATAAACAATTCATTAAGTGCAGAAAGGTGGAGGCTGAGATCAAATATAAAAGATATAAAAATAAGCTTACTAATATAATGAGGACCTGTAAGAAAGAATATTACAACAGAATATTGGAGGATAATAAAAATAACTTAAGAGGAATATGGCAAGTACTCAATGGGATTATTAGTAATCGACCTAAGAATGCTAATTATCCAGAATATTTTATTGAAAATGGCAATTTGATAAATAATATGGAGGATGTGGTCAGTGGTTTCAATAAATTTTTTGTAAACGTTGGTCATGAATTTGCAAAATCAATAGTGACAACAGAAACAAACAACAGTGGTTCTGTAAATGAAATAGAAGATAGAAATCCAAACGCAATCTTTTTGGGTGCAGTTACTGAAAAGGAAATTATCGAGACTGTGAGTAAATTTAAGAACAAAAAAATCAATGGACTGGAATGAAATTGACATGACAATAGTGAAAAAAGTAATTGAAGGAATTGTTAAGCCACTCACCCACATCTGTAACCTGTCATTTCAAACTGGTAAATTTCCAAACAAAATGAAAATAGCAAAAGTAATACCTCTATACAAAACAGGAAACAGTCATTGTTTCACAAATTACAGGTCAGTTTCTTTACTCTCACAATTCTCCAAAACACTTGAAAAAATCTTCACTAAGAGACTGGATGATTTCATTGAAAAGCACAACCTCCTTACAGCCAGCCAGTATGGTTTTAGAACGGATAAATCTACATCTTTGGCACTGATCGAACTTACAGAAGAAATTACTAGTTGTATAGATAAAAAAAAAAAGTTTGCTGTAGGAGTATTTATAGATTTAAAGAAAGCTTTTGACACCATTGACCACAGAATACTACTAAGGAAACTGGAAAGGTATGGGATAAGAGGGGTCGGACTGAGTTGGGTGGAAAGTTATTTAAGTAACAGACAACAATTTGTACAAATTGGTGAGCACAAATCACCCTTCATGGACATCACTTGTGGTGTGCCCCAGGGGTCAGTTTTGGGACCCAAACTCTTTATTTTGTATATAAATGACATATGCCAAGTATCAAAAATTCTGAAATTTATTTTGTTTGCGGATGACACAAATATCCTTTGCACTGGTGAGAATTTGCAGCAGGTTTTAGAGGTGGTCACAACTGAAATGAAAAAGTTAACGCAGTGGTTCAACAAAAATAAATTATCTCTAAATCTAAAAAACCCAAAGATTATGTTGTTTGGAAATTATAAAATAAATCATGAAATAATGGTAACGATAGATGATACCAGAATAGAAACAGTACAGGAAAATAAGTTTCTGGGGGTGACGCTAGACAATAAAATCTGCTGGAAACCTCACATCAGTCACATCCAGGCCAAGTTGGCAAAATGTATAGGCATACTGGGGAAGACAAGACACATCTTGGACTATAAATCATTGGTCTTACTGTACAATTCACTGTTTCTACCTTATCTTAACTACTGTGTAGAAGTCTGGGGAAACACCTACAAGACCAACCTACAGTCAATATGCACATTACAAAAAAGAGCTATAAGGATAATAAATAATGTAGGATATAGAGACCATACCAATTCACTGTTTTTAAAGTCACATGTCATAAAGTTCATCGATTTAGTTAAATTTAAGACAGCACAAGTCATGTACAGGGCAATTAATAATCAACTCCCAACTAATATACAAAAAATATTCAAAAAAAAAGAGACAATGATCATAATTTGAGAGGAGACTTAAACTTTACACAAGACACGACACGACACTTTACACAACCCAAGACACGAACAACCAAGAAAAGTATGTGCATATCTGTCTGTGGGGTGGATTTGTGGAACAGTCTGGAGCCGGAACTGAAACTATGTACAAACAGAAATCAATTCAAAAAGAGGTACAAACATTATTTGCTGAAAGGATATATGTTAGAAGGGTAGTATTTATATGTACGATTCACTATGCTCACTCTGGGACACTATGGGACACTATGGAACGGTGGGTGGGACAGCACAGTGTATATCTGTGTTGTTTGAGGCTGGTTTTGATGTATGGACATCAATGTATGCTAGGATGGATGGGTGTTAATGTTGATATGTACAAAATACAGTTAATTGTTTACTTGGGGTCTTAAATGTGGTAATTTGTATATAATTCACATGAGTATTTATGGAAAAGAGGAGATGGAATTAATAAGTGTTCACTTCTTCCTTCTCCCTTTCGAACACTGTATACTGTTACTTTATTGCATTTGTCATTTGTTTTGTTTTTGTTATACTTTTTTGTTCGAAATAAAGTATCTATCTATCTATCTACATAGTTCTAGAACAGACAAAATAATTTAACCAAGTAAAATAAATTATAAATATTAACAAAATTCCATCACCAAGTCCATCACCCATTTATTAAAATATACTGACATTCTGCAAACATTTTGATTTATTAATGTGTGCATTTGTTAGTGTTACTAGGAATATAAAAAAAGTTGCATATTAGTATATTTTAATATTTGAAAGATAATCTAAGAAAGTAAGTAAAAGATGTTTAATATTTTTATGCAATGACCATAAAGAAATTATGTTTACTAATAAAAGCAAAGATATCTTAGGAAAGGCAACCCATCACCACCCATGACAAAAAAAACTTACATGCATTATGTAACTCCTCCTAGTGAAACAAAAAATGATAAATTATATTCAAAATTCTTAGATTGCATTTCAAATTGTGAGAAAATATGTAATAACATTTATCTATTAACAATCGATAATCAGCACTCAAATGCAATTAGTGTTTCAAAACAGGCATGACATCACCACTTACACATGCTATTTCATAACAAATTCATTACGCGAAAATTCTCAAGTACATTACTTAAACAAGAAAAAAATCTTACCTCGGAATGTGTCTTCCGATCACTAATTGCTGCAATCGGGGCTGACTGTGATGAACTTTGATTGACTGGCATCTGAATTTGACCGTGTCCATCGATCGTTTTGAATGCAGCACGAGTGAGTAGTTCGATCTCCTTGTAGCCACAATTTTGAGATGTTTCTGTTTTGAACAGTGTTCAACTAAGGCAACACAACCATGAGATCCATAACTCAAGAAATCGTTGCAATAAACACATTGGGCTTTCCCTGGTACTTCGCATTTCGCTATGAAGTCGGCCATTTTTTCAACCACAACTTCGGTATTTTTACCAATCTTTACAGTCACTGACAGTTTTTTCGAGTCATTCCCAATGAAACTTGTTCCTTATCCCTTTGTCGATTTCTAAAATTCTTGCTTTGTTGTCTTTCGTGAGTTTTACGTTCACCATTTTCACGAAATCGGGAAAACTCGGTTGATTGAACTGTCCGCCATTTGCATTTCGCTCCACGTGTTGGATATGACAAAGGAATAACAAAATCGCCGATTGGTTGCTTCAATAAGTATCAGCCAATCAGTGGCCTTGTTACATTACTGATCTCGCTGGGTAGCGCGTTCTGCGCGGTGGATTTTAGCAGCCGATCGAAAATACGACTCGCCGCTCATAACATACCACCCCCCCCCCCCTAAAATTTTCTCCTTGAATTTAGACGATTCACGAGAATGACCCTAGACATGATCAAATCCGAGGAATTCCGCGGATCCGCGGAGGACTCTCATCCCTGTAAAATGGCTCTTTTTATAGTAGAGGTTGCAGACCCCTGGTCTAGATGAACAGGAGAAAAAGATCATTACATAGAATGAGAAGAGCACCGCACACGCTACATTATACGTCCGTCCACAACCATCATTGACAGTACAGAGCCAGCACACCTACAACCGAAAAATCGACGACAAAATCAAGATTCAGTGTACTCTAGATCTGTAATAAAACTAATAACCATGTAAGTGCAAGGAATTTAAGCAAAGAATCTCCAATTCAAAGTGGAAGAAATTTTGAGAAAATATCAGAAAACCGTTTAACCTCCTATGATATGCATATGTTCAATACATGTACAAACACTGTGTGAAAGCTTGAAAACTGTTGGGAGTTTGTGGGACAACTCGTACACACAGAAGGACGGCTATCATCATCCCGTAGTACATCCAGTCTTTAGAGACGGCACGTTAAAAAAAAAAAAAAAAAAAACTTTCAATCCAAAAGAATGCTGCAAATCCACAAGAAAAAGTTTCAAATTTACAAGAAAAAAAGTTTCAATTTAAAGACAAAAAAAATAGTTGAACATATTTTCAGTTCTCCTTAACAAATGCAGAGGGACCCTAATGGCCGAGGCGGCCTGTCGCATTTGCATACTCTGCTTTCTAGACAGAATGGGCTCTGCATAAGAATACAGATTTAAATTGCCTAGGCATGCCACAAACATTTTATGTCATGTTACTGGTAAAATATGCCATCAACTCACCATGCAAGACACCACAACCATATCTGTGTCCACAGCTTTGGTGTTTCTCTCCTCGGAGCGCGTCCGCCTCCTGGGCTGCCACTTCCGAGCAAGCGTACGGATCGTCTCATCTGTTTTTATCTCTTCTCCATCAAATCTGGAAATAAGGCACAGGAGGGATGGCACAGGAAACTGTTAAATATTGCCTTTAACACAGTCGATCAAACAGAGGAAATGAAAATAGTAAAACGTTCTTTATGCTGACCTCTTCTGCACCTCCAGGAAGAACGAGTCGGTCCTCTTCATCTGCAACTCGTACATGGCTCTCAATATAGGCATAGGTGCGTTTAAGGCATCGTGGGTGATCTGTATTTAAACAAGACCACCGCACACAATATATTAGACACGATCCATAGCTATTATCAACTAGTGCACTAGCTAGCACACCAACAACTGAAAAATCTATAACAAATTCAGGATTCAATACACTCTAGATCTGTGATAAAACTTGTAACCAGGTAATTACAAGGAGTTTAAGCAAAGCAAACAACCTGCAATTCAAAGTAGAACAAATGTAGAGAAAATATCAGAAAAATACATTTAACCCACTACAATATGAACATCTTCAATATGTGTACAAACACTGTGAAATTAAAAAGCCATAGCTTAAAAACTGTAGGAAGCGTTTGCCAGACAAACCAGGTAACCTCTATTGAAATTTCATTGAAAAAATTACATTCTAAAACCTGTAATTTTCACAAAAATGATCCAATAGATATCCTAGCAATACACTTGAGGACAGAATTATGAGTCCCCCTATGAAAGTTTTATTTCTTTAAAGGTATTTCACAAGTGCTGTTAAACAGTTTTTCCCAAACATTCTAACAGTCTTTAGAAAGCATAAATTATTGTACTTTGTACACAAAAAGAAAATCATTTCACAAAAACCAAAAACTACCAAGGTCAAAATTATGAGCCTCCTGAAAAACGGACCTTTTTATTGAGCCACAGCACAAACCACTGCTATGCAATGATGTGCTTTAACTTTATAATGCTCAAAGCTTGTAAAATCAAGTTAAACCTGAGGGTTATCTTCCAATTTACACACAGTATAAAAACTTCAGCAAGGGTTTGAGCGGTCACTTGAGAAAGAATCATGCCAAAAACAAAAGAAATCAGCTTAGACTTGAGAAAAAGAATTGTTGATGCACACAAAGCAGAAGATAGATATACAAAGTTATCACAGCATTTCCAAGTGTCAAGAACTGGAGTGAAATGCATCATCAAGAAATTCAAAGAGATCCAAACAATACAGAACAAGCCTGGCAGAGGTAGGAAGAGAACGATTTCAAAGACTCTGGAAAGAAAACCAGTGAGAGATGTGTCTAAAGACCCCAGAACAACTGCCAAGACACTAGTGGATGACTTAGCCAAGTCAGGAATTGTTGTTCAAAGAAGACAATCACTAGAACTCTGCACAGGAATGGACTGTGAGGTTGCAAACCAAGAAAAAAATCCACTTCTGCAGAAGAGACCCCTTCAAACCAGACTGAAGTATGTTAAGGACAACCTGGAGAAAGATTATGATACTGGAAGACTGTCCTTTGGTCAGATGAGATCAAACTAGAGCTCTTTGAGACACTGCTGACGTTTGGAGAAAGAAGGGAGAAGCGTACAACCCAAAGAACATCGTCCTCACAGTGAAACATGGTGGTGGGAATATCATGCTGTGGGGATGCTTCTGTGTATCTGGAGCTGGCAATCTCATCAAGGTGGAAGGAATCATGAGGAAAGAAGGATATGTGAAGATGTTGAAAAAACCTCAAGCAGTCAAGTAGCAAAACTGGGCTGTCACTTTGTCTTCTAACACGACAATGAACCAAAACATACGTCGTTCCTGGTGAAGAACCACCTCCACAAGATCAAAGTGAACGTTACTGACTTTTAAAAAAATCATGGGGGGAGGGGGGTGTCATAATTCTGTCCTCAGGTGTATGCACATTTTCAATATATGTACAATAACTTTATGAAATAAAGTCCTAGCTTGAAAACTGTGGGAGGAGTTTGCTGGACAACAGAGACAATAGAGACATAGACATCATCATACCATAATATGTCGCTCTTTAGAGATGGACGTATAAAAAAAAATTATCCAGGAGAATATTATGTTTAGCTATATATCTATTACAATGATTGTCACATCACCTGGAAGCAAATCTTCGTCTCCTCATCAAGGCCCTCTAAGGGGTCGAATCTGTTGACGTCAGTGTCGTCAGTGTAGTTACTGGAGTGGTCTGAGTCATGGTCCTTGTCCTGCTCTCTTTGGTCTCGATCTAGGTCCTGGGCCATGGAATGGATCTCTCTCTTAGACGAGTAGAGCATGATGGATAGAATCTCCAGATCACGCAGTAGCCACAGCTTGCTGAAGCCAGTTCCCTTACTGCACTTCCTGACCAGCAGCTGGGTCAGCCCTGACTGCTGGATGGCCTCCTGGGCGTGCTCCACCCCGTACTTCTACAGAGAACGGGAGGAACACCAAAAATAACCTGCCTGATGCTGTGTAATACATTTGTGTTCAGTATTTTGATAACAGTAGAATCTAACGTAGATCGTGAAGATGATTGGTCAACAGAAGTGCGTGGTAATATCTCATTTACTCCATTACGCCTCAACTTTCTCATAAAATTGTATTTTGCAGTGTAGTTTTATTGTATACAGTACTTTTCACACTTAATTTTTTTTCATTTGATCATGCTCCAAGAGTCTGAATTATATGGCTGCTGATGTGTTGCTGACTATGTCAAACTGGAAAATGTCTGTGTTGGGTCAAATCTATCTAAAATGTATCCTTAAACAGCACCTGTAGGTCATTATCCACAGTCAGCAGGAGCAGATCATATCTTACTACAGTGAAATCTGGATTTCATTTCCGAGTCTGGTCAGCTTTTTTCCGCTATATTAAAATATGAGCAATGCCACAGAACTGTGACATTCACCCAATACAGTTTATGCATATGCTACACCAGGGGTTGGCAACCTGTGCTACACAAGAGCCATTGTGAGTGATTTTTGCATAAAAAAAATCTGCATGAAGCCACAAAAATATCTGACCCTAAAACTGAGGTTGAATAGCAGAACTACAACTATAATCTGGTCTGACAACATCACAATTATGAGGGGTTTTTTTCTTATAAATTTGGAGCTTTTTCCATTGTAAATTTGTTCCCTTTTTCTCACAAAATTGCTACTTTTTCTGTTTTGTTTTTTTTTGATTATTTGCAAAAAAAAAGCTTGTGTCATTTTTTTCTTGCAAAATTGTGTGGCTGTTTCTCATTTAACTCATTTTTTTCCCTCCCAAAATGTGTGACATTTTTGGCATATAATACAGTATGTTTTGCTTTTTTCCCCAAAAAAATTTGGCATGTTTTTCTTTGCCAATTTAAAACCTTTATCCTATAAAACTGAAGACTTGTTCCATATAAATTTGTGACATTTTGCACAATAAAGTTATTTGCTTTTTTCATAAATTTTGATGCTTTTTGACAATCTTCTGCCTTTCTCATAAGAATGTCTTATCTGATTGTTACCCTTTTCAGGTAAAAGTGCTGCCTTTTTTCATATAAATTTGCAACTGTTTTCTAATAAAACTGTAGCTTTGTTGGGGGGGGGGGGGATCTCATAAAATGGCAACATTTTCCTTAAATTTCAAAATGTTTTTTTCATAAATTTTCAGCTGTTCTCAAATTATGTTTTTCTTTGTAAATTTGTTAGCTTTCCTGGTCAAATCTGCTGCATTTCTTACATAAACGTATTATATTGTTCTCATAAAATTCCAAGTTTTTCCAGCAAATTTGTAATTTTTTTCCCAGAATTTCTGTGACATTTTCCTTACGAATTTGTGGGCATGTTCTTTGCCTTATCTAAATATGAGTTGTTTTTTTTTGACATATGTTTTCAGATTTTCTTATTTTCTACTTTTTAGGATATTTTTCTCATGAATGTGCAACCTTTTTTCTCATAAATTTATTGCTTCTTTTCTTAGACATATATGATCCCCTGCCCCCCCCCCCCCAAGGCCTCAAGGAGCCACTTTCTATGAGCACAAGAGCCACATGTGGCCCCAGAGCCACAGATTGCAGACCCCTGCCCTACACTAAAAGCCATTAATGTTAACATGGTTAATGTGGATATTCATGAAAACGGTGGAGAAAGAAAACAGGATAGAAATGTTCTTGTTTAAACTGTACTAACTTGTGCTGAGCAGAAGTGACTGCATCTTCAGTCATAAGAGATTACAGTCTACTCTTTCTTTAAATGAGTTGATTTTGGAATATATCAGCGTGTACGTGTGTTTAGCCTGTTATTCAAGGTTATTCACTTTTCATGTAATCCTTTTAGTAGATGCTTATGTGCTCTTAAGTATTTTTGGTGACCAATATTATATGATGACAGTGACCAGCATCTTCACCAGCTGCATCACCGCGTGGTATGGAAGCTGCACCACCTCCTGCTGAAGACACTACAACGCACGGTGAAAGCTGCCAGCAAGATCATCAGTGCCCCTCTGCCCCCTCTTTCGGATATCTACCTCACCAGCCTCCCCTGCCCTCAGGGAAAAGGTACTGGAGCCTCCGGGCCCACTCCACAAGACTGCTAAACAGCTTTTGTTCACCAGGCCATCAGGACCCTGAATTCTGTCCACTTACTCCCCACCCCTGGACTGTAACGCACTCACCCGCACAATAACTACCTCAGCTGTTGGCACAGAAAGTCTGGCACACCAACAGTAATACATCTGCTGCTGTATGTCTCTGCACCTTACTGCAACCATTTGCACAAATGCCATACCTGCTGCTGTCTGTTATTGCAATACTGATCATGTTACGTCCAATCTGTCACTGTCTGCACCTACATTGCCACATCGAACTTGCAACTATGAGTATTACTGCTCTACCTTTTTCTGTATATAGGATTGCTAGGTTTTAACTTTTACTGTTATTTGCACTATGAGTAGCATTACTGTACATAGACTGCTGTTGTTTTTCCAGCCTTATTCCTTTTTTATTGCGTACACCACTGAAAAGAGAAAAGGCATTTCAATTCTCCTGTACGTCCTGTGCGTATAGTAGCACTGACAAATAAAATCTTTGAATCCTGAATACTTGAGTAATCAAAGTAAAAATGCTTTTACTGCAGTACAATTCCTCCCCCTCTGTTGATCGTGTACCTTCAGTATGTTGTAGAGGCCTTTGAGGGCTAGAGACAAGACCCAGGATGCTTCCACAGCATCAGGAGAGACATCATCCTGGCTCATCTGCAGCAGGTGGCTGATAATGGAGATGAAATTTTTCAGGTAGTGACTGAGCATCGTCTGTGGGGAGGACTGGTCCCCCAGCTGCTCTGGGAGACCGGCTGTGGCAGAATCCTGAGCCTGGATGAGTTGGTAGTCCTTCACTATCAAAGACGGGAAACACAGAGGATTAATGTTACGCTCGTTTGTCGTTGGGGGCAACGACCCTCGTGTGCTACTGCACCAACCTGTTTTCCTCTTCCGTGTCTTCACATCCACCACAGCTGCATGGTTCTTTTCTGTGAAATGTTTCAGCAGTATCATGTTGTGCTGTTCATTGGCATTGTCGATAAATACCGTCTGAGTGCCCGCACACAGCACCTGGCAGAGGAACACAGACACACATATCACAACAAGGTTTACAGAGTCAGAAAGAAGTGGTCTAAGGCTGCATTTACACTACATTTACACACATCCAATTTTACCCTAAAATTAGGCCGGGGTAGTTTCACCTTAAATCAGCATCATGATTAAGTGACCATTTCATGTCGGTTTTGGGGTTTTGTTTTATTTTTTCCCCTCCTTTCTTCTCCCTTATAGTTCACTGACAAGGCTTGTAATTAATCGATATTACACAATAGTGTGGTAGTAAATGAGCTTAATATAATAAAGAACAGACCTATTGTCAATGTTTGTTTACATACCCTCTTGACAGTTTGTGAGTCATGTGACTCGCAGCAGAGGCAAATTAGCTTGTTTGCTACGTTGATGAGTCCTTTACACAGCCATGACTGTGTTACCACCACACAGTGATTATGAGTCTCTTATCGGGTTCATAAATACAGCCTTAGCTTGTCCATTTTGTCATGAATTCCCATTGGAAAACAGTTGAAATGGTGTGGATAGCCATCAGAGGCTAACAGCGACTTAGTATCAGAAATCTACATTTGCCCATTTAACTCGTTTTTTCTTATATCTTAAATGAAATAGTCAATCACCACATACTACTGGATGGAGACCACATTTCTTTTCATTACAAACCATTTTAATTTTTCTGCAGTGTTCTGCTGCTTCCAAACAGCGCTAACTGTGCTGCTTTCAGGTTGCAGTTATCTGCCTGCACGTGTAACTTAAAGGGGCAGTACATAGATAGATACTTTATTTCGAACAAAATAGTAAAACAAAACAAATGACAAGTGCAATAAAGTAACAGTATACAGTGTTCGAAAGGGAGAAGGAAGAAGTGAATACTTATTAATTCCAACTCCTCTTTTCCATAAATACAACCCATGTGAAATATATACAAATTACCACATTTAAGACCCCAAGTAAACAATTAACTATATTGTGTACATAACATTAACACCCATCCATCCCAACATACATACAGTCCATACATCAAAACCAGCCCCAAACAATGAAAAGATCTCCATACACATGCACACAACAGGGAGAGGGGAAAAACCGACATGAGCAAGATTAAATACATAGTGCTGTGTGTTCTGAGCAATTCAAGGTTAGTTTCACCAATCCATAAAATTTTTTCCAGTAGTGTTATGGAACGAACGTCTGTTTCACACCCCAAACATCAGCTTCGGTTTTATTTCAGTTAATCGTCTAAAATCAGATAGAATTAAAATCATTAATTTTTTGGATGCCTGCTTGCATGTGCTTATAAAAGTGATCCATATCCAATATTTCCATTTACACCTTCTTACCAAAAATTCTCCACAAGGCTTAAAAGACTTGTTATTTTGGCGAGTGTCCACTGGCTTTAGGCCTCGTTCTGCAAGCACTTTCCCTGTGTGTTTTTTTTTTTTTTGTTTTTTTTTACTGCAGCTAACAAACAACACAACAGGTACAAAACAGGAAAAGATGCCAGGGGCCATAAAAAATGTCATACATACAGTAACTTAAATCATAACATTATAAAAGAGTAACACAAGTTGACGGTTTTCAGTGTAGTCTTGTTTGCTTTTTAGCAGTGTGTGTGTTTGTCATCAACAAATGGAGAACCATTAAATTTTGGATGACAAGACAGTATCTGATCTGTGCACTTACACTACTGACATATGGGCAGATATCCAATTTATTTACACATAAATGACACCTAAATCCAATCTGAGAATATCTGATTCTAAGTGCTTTTTTCCTGCTTACATGTTCATAATAGAGCCCTGGTCTGTGCCACATTGGTGGGGGAGATAATCAGAAGTGGGTCCCTAGAACCATGTAGTGTAAATGCAGTCCAAGTCTTCACAGTGCACACAGGTAAATGATAGTGTACCCACCTCTGGGAAGCCCACTAGCACCAGCAGGGTGAAGAGGTTGGTGCGTTTCACAGTGTGTGGCAGCTGTTGAATGCAATGGTCAGTAAAGGCAGCGATGACTGTGCTCCACTCAGGGCAAGCATTCAAACTGTGCAAAATATTTGTCACAGTGCACGCCCAGTCCAGGCCAATACGACTGCCAAAACATGAAAAAAAAAGTCAAACATTTGGAAAAAAAAAAAAAAAAGCTTCCATAGAATGGTTGTCACCAGTTCTGTCAAATAATTGGTAAATGTTCTCATTAGAGTATGGTGTGAACATTGAAGCCTGTTATGAGAGAGATTTTTTTAAATTCACAGTAATAAAATAGTCAATTTAAAGTACTGTGATTTAAAAAATAAAATGGCAGCTCAGTGGTGCAGTGGTTAGAACTGTCATAGCAGAAAGGTCCTGGGTCTGAACCCAAGAGCTGGCCGGCTGGGACCTACAGTATCTGTGTGGAGTTTGCATGTTCTTCCCATGTCTCCACAGGTTTTCACCAGGTACTCTGGGTTCCTCCCACAGTCCAAAAAAAAATTCATGTTAGGGTAACTAGGGATTCTAAATTGTCCATGGGTAAGAAAGTGAGTGAATGGTTGTCTGTCTCTATATGTTGGCCCTGTGATGGACTGGTGATCTGTCCAGGGTAACCCGCTTCTCACCCAAATCCACTATCTAGATTGTACACGCAGCTTGAATTATCTTGGCACAACTGCAACACCACCAATATGGCCATTAATTAAAATCACATCAAAAGACAAAAATGTCTTCCCTGTGGTTGACAAAGGTTTATGCCTTAAAAATAAATGGCAAAATTGCACCAAAAAGAATGATGCAATGCTTCCCCATTTACATTGTTTTTATCCATTATTAATTTTTGTGTAGAATAATCTCACATGGCTTTTCTGGATTACCTGAAATTTAAGGAGGCGCTAACAAGTGTAATCCTATCTGAAAGCATTCAGATGTGCATTCAAGAATTTATATGAATAAACTGTATAATATCAATAACAACAACATAACCTGATGTCATGAGGTTTTTCATCCCGTACCTGTCTAAACAAACAGCCCCCAGGCTGAAGAGCAGCTGAGTGGTTTTCCATCCGGGGATGTCTAAACATGCTGCCTCTCCTTGCATCAGCAACTCATATTTGTCAGCCAGGGCTTCTGTGACTGCAGAGTCGGCCTCTACTGGGAAAATTCGGAGTAGCAGCTGACCCAAAAGACCCAGGGTGAGGTGGTAGGTCTCATTGAGGGAGCCAGCATTGGAAATGACAGCCTTAAAAAGCTGGGGCAGGATGACATTCAGGCTGGGCAGAGAAAGGAGGTTGCCCTACAGACACAACAAAAGGTAAAATAATTTAACATATAACCAATAATACAATACATTATACAGTATATATATTATTAATATATAATAATAATGTATTATTAATATATATTATTAATACTACAATATATTTATATATTTATTCCATCTAGCTACAACGCTCCGCACTGTGTCTATATATTTATGTTTATATGTACATATACAGTATATACTCGCTGCTCTTGTTTTTCTCTTGCCTTCTGAGTGTTGCTATCCCTGTGCTGTTGCAATCCTGGAATTTCCCCATTGTGGGACTAATAAAGGCTTATCTTATCTTAATATATGGTGGTGTTGCACACTTAAGTGTTAAAGAACCTCTGACATGGCTGGCCACATGTACAAGAGCAAGAGGTGATTAGCCAATTTTCATATTTAATGCATATCCCTGTCTTAAGGCCCTGTCACACTTTGACGATTTAGGCAGCGTTTGCCAAACGTATAAAAATTGGTCTAAAATGCTGGCATACACCGAGTATGCATCGCCTATCCATAACGAGTATGACGTATAAATAACATATTAGTAACTTATATAGAATGTTTAGATAGCTTATAAATAACTTAAACCAACGAATGCTTAGCGTGTTGCTGGCATTCACAACTTATGTTCAACCATAGTCTAACTTATGTATAACTTATGCATAGCACGGTCATGCCAAACTGCCGTAGTCTCCCGATCCATGAATCCTAGGTGTGCGATCATCTCTGTTCAATTGAGATGATTCTCCCCTCCGAAGACCATCGCAGAGCTGTCAAATCTGTCAGGTTGGTCACGTCTTGAACAGCTGATGTGACACGTCACAAACGTCAGATGACAGTCATCACAACCTGGCTCAAAGGCACGTAAACTGATGGTGATAAAAAAAAGTTTATTTTCAATGAAGTGAAAAAAAAAAACAAGATAATGCATGGAGTGTGCTTTTGCCGGTGTGAACAAAAAACCAGAGAGCAGCAGCCAAGGGACAGCAAAGTGTGATTTATCATGGAAAACAGCTAAGCTCTGTGCTTTGGGCGATCAGCTGATTGGCTCCACCTCCAGTGTTCTGACATTTTGGCATATCTATCAGAACAGCATTGATGGTACAGACTGCCGTCAAAGGTAAAAACATGACAAGGAGGGCTAAACAGCGATTTAGATCTTCAAGATATCCTTGGACAGTCCCTGACAGGTCCCATTACACAAACAAGTATAAGTGTGTGTGTATGCGCTGCAGGCACTAGCTGAGCTGATCAGAACAGAGAGCAAGTGGATCACATCAGCTCTCAATTAGTAAAGGCGTCACCTAGTCTACGCAGAGACATCACAGTCGAAACATGTCAAGGTATGAAACATCTCTACTTTGTCTGAATAGAGGAACAAGACCAGTTTATCTGGGTTCCTCCTGTGAACCAATGCTGCCAATATACCATTATACTGTAGCTGCAAGTTAGAAACCTGTTCAGTAAGCTACACATAGGTTCAAAGAGCATTACTCATATGTTAGAAATAAGTTTTGGGTACACTAGACATTTATCTTAACGTATTTCGACTTATGAGTAACATATGAGTCGCATACAAGTAATGTGCATGAACGATCGCATAGCTTCCCTACAACTTATGCTCCGCATATGCAGGACATTTTACCCATATGCTGGATACATTGGAAAATTTTCAACATACTGAAAATTTTCAGAGGAGCTCGGCACACAACACTGTACACCAGCGTGCTTCAGCATGCTCTTACACAAAACTTACCCATAACTGATTCCAAATATGCCAGCGTATTCTCCAAACTTTTCATACGTGTGGCAAATGCTGCCTAAATCGCCTAGGTGTGACAGGGCTTTTTAAAAAAAATGACAGCACAGCACCACAGAAAGAGTGCTCTGGTTCAGATCTGGGAAATGCAGGTCTGACACATGATAATAATCAAAGCACTCCAGAAACCATGAAAAACATGCAAGTTTAATACTAATATTTCTCATTCTTACTTTTGGTTCAGAATACTCTTGAAAGGTTTTCAATAAATAAAAGCAACCTATATAAAACCAGCTTTATGTTAGTATTGACATTAATATCTTATGTAAATGCTTTGGTTTCACATACTGGTTTGGCTGGAGGCAGCATTGCAGCCAGGAGCCCCAGGATCCTCTCCCTGGAGCACTCAGAGAACACCTGTTCCTGCAGTGGAATCTGTGGCAGCCTATCATCTGTGTCCTTGACAGAATCAGACGCTGGAGAGTTGACTGCTCCAGGTGCACAGTCTGAAGCTAGTTAAAATGAAAGAATAGGAGTGAGCACACTCTCATAACCCAAACATCCCCGTATCAGGAGCCCCTAACGAGAATTATGATCAATATAAAATGGGTGAGAAAAAAAATAAGTCCCCCTCCCCAAAACTGGAACCCATCAATAAGGTCAAAGCTTCTGTATAAATAGGAAGTCGATCAGATCAGAAATGTAGATGCTATACTGGTGACAACAGGAAATGTCAAATGAACGGAAGCGTCAAAAACATTATCCCCTCCACAACTTTGCTATGTTGGGCATCGTAACAATAATAACAACACAAGCACTTTGATGCAAATACAATATCTCCCGCCTCAGTTTTCTTTAAAGATCCCTATATGTTACTGAAGAAGAGCAGTTTTCAACTTTTCCATATAATTACTGAAGCAGAACCAAATTATGATAAGCCTATCATCCATAAATATACAACAAAGTAATTTTATACAGCCCATAATAGTAACAATAATAATAATAATAGACTGTATTTATATAGCGCCTTTCAAGATGCCCAAACTGCTTTACAATGAGTCCATTGTTCACTCCACAGACAGACAAGGTAGTGGTAAGCTATTTCTGTAGCCTCGGCTGCCTTGGGGCAGACTGACAGAGCCGTAGCTGCCAATCCCCGCCAACAGCTTCTCCGACCACTACCGAACATTTATACACATTCACACCCAGCGTCATGGACACTGGAAGCAATGTGGGTAAAATGTCTTGCCCAGAGACAACGGCAGGATGGCTGGGGAGAGTGGGATTCAAACCACCAACCTTCTGGTTATTGGACGACCTGCTCTACCTCCTGAGCCACTGCCGCCCACATTTCCCTCCTCCGTTCCATTTTTACTGAGCACCAAGCTGGACGGGAGGACGTTCCACTTTTATATGGTCTTTGGCATGACCCAGCCAGGACTTGAACCCTGACCACCCGGTTATGGGGTGGATGCTTTACCTCTAGGCTACCACTCAAGTTGTAGGTCAGGATATCCCAAGGTGAACCTGTAGCAAATTTGGTGATCCTAGAGAGTTTTATGCATTCTATAGTAAGAGGGCATAGGGAAAGCTAACCTTGACATGTGACCTTTTGAACCCAAACCCAATTTTTTAAACTTTTATTTAACCTTTATTTATTCAGGGAAGGTCTATTGAGAGGGGACCTCTCTTTTTCTCTCTTCCCATTCACACCTGGAAGTTGCCCAGCACAACTACAGACTGGCCTGTGGCCACTGAGCAGTTCCACTGGAGCAGTTGGGGTTAAGGGCCTCGCTCAAGAGCACTACAGTGGGGTTTAAATGCCATTTTGATGTCGACTTTTGACCTTGCGATAAAAAGAAAACATTTTTTTGATCTTTGAGTTCAGGGTGAACCTGTGTACAAAGTTTGGTGACCCTAGCTTTACTCATTCTATAGTAATAGGGTATAGGTAATGCCAACCTTGACCTTTTGACTCTTAGTCACAGTTCAGGGTCACGGGGTGAACATGTGTACCAAGTTTGGTGGCCCTAGCTTTAGTCGTTCTATAGTAATAATACGAATGGAATGTTAACTGTGATTTTGGACCCCAAACCCATAGTTGGGTCAGGGTGTCAGCTGTCCAAGATTTGTCTTAGAAACAACTGCTATGGCATGGATTTGAAAAGCCTACATCCTTTCTTTCAGTAGTTATCACATTTACAGTATTTAGGGAAATACAGATTTCTCACCTTGACCTCAAGGTCTATAAATCACGCAAAAATCATCTGATCAGAGTCAAATCACATCATCAAACCCTGGTACCACATTTCAAGACATTTGGCACAAAGCTGTAAGAGGAGTTGATTTCAAAAGACAGTTACTGTCTATTAACTGAGATGAAATATGACATAAGTCAGGGGCTACAACTCCTGCAAAAATAATCCGATTGGAGCTAAATTGCAATACGCACATCATCAGTGTATAGCAAACCTTGGCATGAAGTTGCAAAACAATCAGACGAAAACTGTAGCAAGAGTTGATTTCACAAAAGTGGGACAGATTGACGGACTGCCCCATTTGGTCTTCGACCAGCGGGAGATCATAAAACTGCTAATTCTGACAGCTGTGCTATAAAACACTCACATCGGACCACAGGAGAGACTGGGTCTTCACTGGATACAGAGTTAGTCTGGCTGAGCCGAGCAGAGTCTAGGGTGTCTTGAGAGATCAGCTTGTTTTTGTCCCCGTCTCCGGTGCTTGGTGGCTCTGACACCTCTGACTGAGCAGGAGGAGAAGCACCTATTTCCTCTGCCCGTTTCTCCTTACTCAAGGGTTTGCTCTGGCCATGGAAGGAAAACCATTTTAATATCAAACACTGTGGGCATAACTGTAGTGTAGACACATGTACATTTGTGTAATCATAATTTTAAGTGGATTAATCTACGTTTTCTTCTAACATGAGCTGTGCTCCCAACCTTGTCCCTAGGAGATGATGGGTCAATTGCTGCAGTGCTGCCAGGGAGTGAGGAGGTGTCAGTGGCAGTACTGAGCTCCTGAGAGGACTCGGGGGAGACTGGACACAGTTCACTGTCAGACGCCGACTCATTGGAGGACAACAGGGTGAGCAAGGCAGAGGAACGCAGACCTAAAGAAGCAGTAAGGAATAATATAAAGCTCTGCAATTCAGCATAAAGAAGAGAGAAAGACAATGTCTCTTTAGAATTTCTTTAAATTAAAATAATAAAAAAGGACCTGCCTTTGCCAGGCTGTCCTTTGAGCAAGCACTCAGTGATTAGTTGGGAGCAGTACGTCTGCAGGGCTGATGCCTGGTTCAAAATGTTGTTGTCCACAGAATCTAAATTCCTCCGTTTCTCATCGCTCAGCCCTGAAGTGTAAAGTGCCAACGCAGCAAACAGCAGCCAGGAATAGTTGTGGATGTAGGGCTGAATCAGGCGATGACGGTCGCTGACTCGTATGGTCACCATGGGGTACACTGTAATCCGATGGGTGGGGAGGTGGCTGCAGATGGGAACATTTGATGAACAGTTATGGTAAAACACTGGAAATCCTGGATGTGTTTCTACAGGATTAAATTCAGCATTAAACTGAATCACCTGTCAGGATATTTCTTTGCATTGTAGCAGCCAAAGCACAGGTCGAAGTCTTCACAGACGTTGCAGTTGATCCTACTGCCTACGATGAGCCCCTGGCAGTGGTCACAGGCATATTCCATGTTCACCATCTCATGATCATCCTCGTGGCCTTCGGGCTTGGCACCACCTGGTTACAATATACACAGTCACATTCAGCTACTAGTCTTAACCAATTCCTCTAAACCACTGATTTTACAAAAATGTGCCTGTTATTCAGCAGGGCACTGTGGAGGAGATGCAAACACAAAACTATATAGATCTGACTTATTTATAAAGCTTGAAAGAAAAGGAGTGAAGCAAGATTTAAAAAAAAAAAAAAATCACTGATGGCAAGAAAAGTAACAAACTTACTAATGGGTAAAAAGGCACAAAATTACAACTCTGAAAAGGTAAATTAACAATGTGAACAAAAGAAAACACCTGTATTTAATCACAAAAAACAAACAAAAGCACTTTGAGGCAAGTGCAGCATCCTCCACCTCCGTTTTCTTTGAAGATCCCAATGCTACTGAAGGAAAGCAGCTTTCAACTTTTCTATATCATTATTGGGGCAGAACCAAATTATGATAAGCCCATCATCCATGAATATACAACAACAACAGTTGTATACAATCCATAGTTGTTGGTCAGGATCCCAAGGTAAACCTGCACAGTAAGTTTGGTGATCATAGAGAGCTTCTCTAGTAAGAGGGCTAAAGGGAATGCTAACCTTGACCTTTGACCCCAAACCCATAGTCAGAGGTCAGAATCCCAAGGTGAACCTGTGTGTAGCAAGTTTGGTGACAATAGCTTTCTTTATTGCTGAGATATAGTTTATAAAGGAAGAAGATGGATGAAGAGGATGAAGAGGATGAAGATGTCCTCCATCTTCTCAGGAAGAAGATGGAGGACAAGCTGCAACAGAGTGACATCAGCGGGGTCTGGAGAAACCTCAAAACCATCTCGGGGCTCCAGAATACCTCCCCCCAGGCCACGGGGGGCAGGGAGTGGGCGAACAACCTGAATCTGTTTTTCAATAGATTTGACCAACCGCCCTCCCCCCTGTCTGCACAACAACCACTGCTGCCTCTAAGAAATCAAGTCCTGCTGCCCACTCCCCA
Organism: Pholidichthys leucotaenia; assembly: GCA_020510985.1. NCBI lineage: Eukaryota > Metazoa > Chordata > Actinopteri > Cichliformes > Pholidichthyidae > Pholidichthys > Pholidichthys leucotaenia. The sequence goes on from CM035839.1 coordinate 209,517,420, forward strand.
CTCCATCGACACCCCCCCCACTCCCAACACACAGCCCCCCATCCTGACCCTGACCAAGACCCAGGTGAGGACGGAGCTGAGGAAGGCGTCGGGACCGGACGGCATCAGCGCAAAGCTCCTCAAGTCCTGTGCAGACCAGCTGTGTGGGATTGTGACGTATATCTTCAACATGAGCCTGAAACTGGGGAGGGTACCACAGCTGTGGAAAACATCTTGTGTGGTACCTGTACCAAAAACTTCCCACCCCAAAGACCTGAACAGCTACAGACCGGTGGCCTTGACGTCCCACTTGATGAAGACCCTGGAGAGACTGCTCCTTGCTCATCTCCGCCCCCTGGTGGAACCAGCGATGGATCCACTCCAGTTCGCCTACCAGCATGGCATTGGGGTGGAGGATGCGGTGATCTTCCTCCTTCACCGTTCTCTGTCCCACCTGGAGAAGCCCGGGAATATGGTGAGGATCATGTTCTTTGACTTCTCCAGTGCTTTCAACACCATCCAACCGATGATCCTGAAGGACAAGCTGCTGCGCGCAGGGGTGGACCAGCACCTGTCATCATGGATCCTGGACTACCTCACGAACCGGCCTCAGTTTGTGAGAACCCGGGACTGTGTTTCCGACACGATCATCAGTAGCACGGGGGCCCCCCCAGGGAACGGTGCTGGCTCCCTTCCTGTTCACTCTTTATACTGCGGACTTCTCACACAACACAACACATTGCCATCTACAGAAGTTCTCTGATGACTCTGCGATCGTTGGTCTCATCTCCAACGGAGATGAAGCTGAGTACAGAGGGCTTATCCAGGACTTTGTGGACTGGTGCCATCGGAACTGCCTCCAGATCAACGCGAGGAAAACTAAGGAGCTGGTGGTGGACTGCCGCAGGCATGGGCAGCCCCTCACAGCACCAGTAAATATACAGGGAACAGACATCGAGATGGTGACATCCTATAAGTACCTGGGTATTCATCTGAACAATAAACTAGACTGGTCACACAATACTGATGCACTCTACAAGAAGGGACAGCGCAGGCTGTTCCTGCTGAGGAGACTCAGGTCTTTTGGTGTACAAGGGGCGCTGCTGAAGACATTCTATGACACGGTGGTGGCATCAGCCATCACTTTTGGAGTGGTCTGCTGGGGCAGTGGCATTACTGCAGCCGATAGGAAGAGACTGAACAAACTGATTAAGAAAGCTAGCTCTGTCCTGGGGCAGCGCCTTGATCCGGTGGAGGAGATAGGAGAGAGAAGGACGGTGGCTAAACTGTCATCTCTGCTGGAGTCCGAGTTCCACCCTATGCAGGACATACTGGATGCACTGAGGAGCTCATTTAGCAGCAGACTACATCATCCCAGGTGCACAACCGAGAGGTTTCGTAGGTCCTTCCTACCAACGGCTGTCAGACTGTACAACCTAAGCAGGGCTGCTCGCAGAGATAGCAAAAAGACGCAACAAACTAATAGTTTTTTTTGAATGCAAAAGATGCAATAGACTTACACAATGGTCCCCTCCGGCATACAACTAGGAACATACCGGTCGCTATGGAGGGTGAGAATATGTATGGGCACATAATCATACCATGTAGGATAACTAAGTAGACGGTTATGCTGTTTCATTCCATCTAGCAACAATGCTCTGCACTGTGTGTGTTTATATATTTACATATTTATTCCATCTAGCTACAATGCTCCGCACTGTGTTTTTATATATCTACATATTATTCCATCTAGCTACATTGCTCCGCACTGTGTGTGTTTATATACTTGCATATTTATTCCACCTAGCTGCAATGCTCCGTACTGTGGGTGTTTATATATTTACATATTTATTCCATCTAGCTACAATGCTCTGCACTGTGTGTTCATATATTCATATATTTATTCCATCCAGCTACAATGCTCTGCACTGTGTGTCTGTGTGTATATATATTTTATAGTAATATGTACATATGTATATTAGCTGCTCTTGCTTGCTTGTTTTTTTTTTCTTGCCTTCTGATTGTTGCTCTGAGTGTTGCTATCCCTGTGCTGTTGCAATCCTGGAATTTCCCCGTTGTGGGACTAATAAAGGCTTATCTTATCTTATCTTATAAGCCATTTTGATGCTGAACTTTGACTTTGTGATCCTAAAACCATAGTCACATTTCAGGGTCACAGGGTGAACCTGTGGACCAAATTTAGTGACCTTAGCTTTACTCATACAATAATAAGGCATTGGGAATGTTAACACCTTGACCTTTGACCTTTTGACTCCAACCCATAGTCAGAGGTCAGGATCCCAAGGTGAACCTGTGTACCAGGTTTGGTGGCCCTAGCTTTACCTGTTTTATAGTAATAATGAAAATGTTAACTTTGACCATTGACTTTTGGACCCCAAACCCATAGTCAGGTCAGGGCGCAAGTCGTCCAAGATGTGTCTTAGACACAACTACTGTATTGATTTGAAAAGCCTACATCATTTCTTTCAGTGGTTACTGTGTTGAAAAGATTTAGGGAAAATCTGACCTCTGACCTTAAGGCCATACAATCAGAGTGAAACTGCAATATGCGCATCATCAGTGTATCTCAAACCCTGACACCAAGTTTCAAAACATTTGGAACAAAACTGTGGGAGGAGTTGATTTCACAAGACAGTTGTTACTGCCTATTAACTGAGGTGAAATATGAGATCATAAGTCAGGGGCTAAAACTCCTGCAAAAATCATCCGATTGGCGCCAAAGAGCAATATACACATCATCAGTGTACATCAAATCCTGGTACCAAATTTCAAAAGAATCGGAATAAAACTGTAGGAGGAGCTGATTTCATAACAGTAGGACAGACTGATGGATGGACAGCCCCATAACATAATCTCCCTTCAGTTTTCGACCCCTTTGGACTTTGCTCAGCGGGGAATAAAAACCCTAACACACCACTGAGTAGACAATCTGTTAGAGCCTAACAGCAAATACCAGCTGCCATTGCCTCAGTTTACTGCTGGGGCCATTGTTCTGATGCATGTATAAGGTTAGGAGTATAATCCTTGCAAACCCATCACAGCAGCTTGACATTTAGCCTATAGTCATGGCTAACAACGTTGGTACCCCTACATTTCCATTAGGTAATGAAGCACTTCTTCCAGAAAAAAGTGGCGATTACAAATACTTTAGTATCCTTTTATTTATTCTATTGTTTGCATTGGTTGGAACTACTACTACTTGTTGGATCATGGCTTCACATATTTGATTTGTGAAGGATTTTACGCCTGATGTGGACCTTAGGACTGGCACCAGGAGTACACTGGCTTCTGCTCCCCTCATGGCTGCATTACCAACTTCCCTTTCCCCATTCTATTATGATGAGCACCAAGCTGGAAGGCAGGAAGTACAATTTTTATGGTCTTTGGTATGACCCAGCTGGGGCTTGAAGCCACAACTTTCCACTTGTGGGGCAGATGCTCTACCATTAGTCCACCACTCTGGTTATTGATTGCATTGGAACAACAACATCAACAAAAAGAGAGAAAAAAGCCAAATCTGAGACATTCTGTACAGAATCCAAAAATGGACCAACAAGGCAATTTAATACCAAGTAGAACACCCTCAACTAAACAACTAAACAACAACTAAAATCAGTGACAATTAGTGAATTTCTGAGATCTTTCTACTGGAATTTTGGACCACTCTTTTCCACCTGCTCCAGGTCTGCTCCAAGACAATGAGCAAAGCATTTTGGGAGATGTGGTGTGTTATCTGACAGAAATGCAAGGGTGCCAATATTCTTAGCCATGACTGACGGGACCTTCAAAAGTGTGTTAAATCAGAACTGTAAGAGCCTTTGGTTTAAATTATCCCACTGAGGGAGTGCGTGAGTCAGCATGAGCTTACTGAGGAAGCAGGTCTTGCAGAGATCCATATCCATGCACTGCAGACATCGGTAGCGGTGCCAGGGTGCCATCCTCTCACAGCCATCACAGGAGATCACAACATTGAGCAGGTCACAGTAGCGTGCAATGAACATGTGCATCTGTGGATAGGGTCATATTAATTACTAAATAAAAAAAAACTTTTAGATATTAAGCAAATACAGATGTGTCTCTGATATTTTCTAAAGTACAAAGCAGTTAGGCTTTTAAATGTATTAACTCCTTCAATAATCTGGTCTATCTGAGGTGGTGCAGGCAAGGAAAATTAAACCAGGCAGAAATTATTTCCCTAGAAAACCCAATATTGCTGGTTTGTATGATGCACTTATGGACAGTGGCAGACCTTTCTCTTGTTCTCCATGGATTCCTCTTCATCAATTTTGTCATACCACTTCTCAAACATCCCTTCCATGCACTCATCCATCCACTCCTGGTTCTTCTTATAGTCTGCAATTTCATCCTCCTCTGTCCACTGACTGAAGAGGACAACAAACCCAAGACAGTAGTTTATCAACTCATCTTACATTTTAAAGACATCAAAGGCCTCTGACATTTAGGGACATGGAAGCAGTGGATGGTGGTACCTGAGGGCAATGTCATGACCACTGATGTTCTCCTGGGACATGTCAAACAGGAGCATGGGAAGCTTGATGCTAAGGAAAAGAGGAAGGTCTTGTGCCTCCCAGCTCATATCTAGGAGGTGCAACAAGCAGGTCTGCACACATGACAGGGCGGGCAGCAGAGCTCTGTAGAGCATCCATTCAGATCATGTTACAACTCACTTTTTGTGACAATGATCCTTGCTGCAATTGCGTTTCTAATATTACCAAATGTAGGTATGGATGAGCACTGGTGCTTACTTCTCATTGAGGCTGCTGAAGTCCCATACTGCCTCCACCAGAGTGAACAGCAGTTGATGATAGGAGTGCCTCACCTCGTCTCCCAGCTTCTGACTGCTGTCTGGCAGCTGAGAGAAATAACTGGAATAAAGACAGAAACATATTTGTACTAATGTGTAGTTATACAGTAAGATGATATTATTCAAGCCATTCTTCCTTGGCTGCCATCACTCCCAAACTTCATATTAGGAATACTTAGAACTCATCACTTCACCTTGGCGTTCTGAATAATCCAACCCTACAGTTGTGTTCTCTTATTTCTTCCTGTGTTTTTATCAGTTGTAGTTACTGTACAGTACTTGGTCAATTTAAAAGAACCTTAGGGTCCCCTTTACACAACATGGAGATTGTTGAAAGATTGGTCCAATTTTTGATCGTTGGGATCATTTGGGAGATTCTTGTGTGTTTTGGACTAAGTCAAAACTTTGAGGAGACTGTGGAGATCATTGAAGATCACTGATACATCAAAAATTGGTCAGATCTCTCAACAATCTCCACAGATAGGCCAAAAACATGATACAGTCCACAACTTTATTGCATGGGGTATAATAAATGTGATTAACTGGCTGGCTGACATCTAAACCCCAAAATGCAATAGAAGAAAAGAGAAAAAATAAACATTTGACCTTGAAGATCAGTAATGTCTGGAAATCGTGACGTCCCATCAGAACTGAAGCAGAAAGTCAGCCAGGAATTTCCCTACTATATGACATTCCAACAGCGACAGGTCCGCAAGATGTGGGTCTGCAGCTCTGCTGAGTGCAATTCTAGTTTTTAATGTGCTTTTCTTCCAGTAATTAAAAAAAACAAAAAAAAAACAGATTTGCTTAGTTGGGGCAAAACAAGCATCCAGCCTTTAAACCCGACTATAGAAAACATCCTGAAATAGAAAAATATGATGAAAATTTTATTCTATAAGAGAGAGTAAAAATATACTGGTAGCTGCCAGTGGTACACCTCAGCCTGGTGGCATTAAGAGCACTGGCTGGCTGACTTTTTGTGCAAAGTCACACAAAATCGAACTTGTCAAAAGATTTGTCATAGATGCAACTATGGGATCAGCATGAAAAGCCTACATCATTTCATTCACAAGTTTTGACATTTATATTTATTTATTTACAGTTATCACATTTACAAGGTTTTTGAGAGTTTACCTCTGACAATTCAAAATTCTCCCAGATTTTTCAAAGATATAATTATGGTATCAAAGTGAAACATGCACGTCATCTCCTTTGTGAGTTATCATATTTGTAATGTTTTGAAATGAAAATCAAAACATCCCTAGCTTGAGGTCAGGATCCCAAGATGATCCTCCTTTGTTCTGGAGATACAGCTATGCCTCAGTGAAACAAGGCATACGGTAGTCTGTCAATGTGTTTGTGTGTTAGTGTGTGTGTCGTGTGTCTGTCCACCAACACCAAAGCATCAGCACCCCCTGGTGCTTTTATTTATATGGGATTTTGATCTTGACCTTTGACCCTGCGATACCAAACCCATAGAGTTCAGGTTCTAAAGGTGAATCTGTGTACCAAGTTTAGTGACCCTAGCTTTATTTGTTCCACAGTAACAGTGCAAATGGAAAGTTAACCTTGACCTTTTGACCCCAAACCCAGAGTCAGATCAGGGTGTAAGCTGTTCAAGATTTGTCTTAGAGACAACTATGGTATCGATTTGAAAAGCCTACATAATTTCTTTCTGTAGTTATCGCATTTAGAAGATTTAGGGAAAAACTGACCTGTGACTTTGACCTCCAGGTCTATAATTCCTGCAAAAATCATCTGATCAGAGTGAAATTGCAATATGTGCATCATCAGTGTATATTAAACCCTGGTACCAAGTTTCAAAACAATTAGAACAAAACTGTAGGAGGAGCTGATTTTACAAAAGTGGGATGGACAGACGGCCTGCCCCATAATATAAACCTTTCCCCCCCGCACACCTCATATCAAGTCTATGAATTCTGTAGTTCAAGAAATTAGGATCTTTCGCCAAAACATTTGACATTCTTCCTTGCCTACTGCATGTAAAAAAAAAAAAAAAAACCTTTAAGAGTGTGCACGTGATCTTGAAATGATCTCCATCACAACATACAGAAGTGCTGATGGTCAGTGTTAAACCCGGCCGCACACATACCTGGTGAAGTCAGTCTGACATGCCAGCAGCTCCTGCAGGAACAGGATGCAGGGGGGTTGGAAGAGGTGTGGCTGGGCCAGTGAGCGTAAACACAGCTGAACCATTTCAAGCACCTTGCAAACGCTCAGAGCTTGGGCTTTGCTCAGGGACAGGGTGTGCAGAATACTACAGGAATAGAAATTAAATTAATTCAAATAAATACAAAGACACAAAATCAGTCTCATTATGCATAAGAGAAGACAAAAAGCGAGTCACCTTGATGTCGTAAGAGCCTGATCTTTTATGAAGTTTAGGATGTGCTTGAGTATTGGGTGTCGATCCTTGATGGAGGGGGTCATGCGAGGTTCTTCAATGGAACGATAAGACAGGAGGCGTATACGCGCCCGGCCGAACGGGGCTTTACGAGAAAGAGCTGAGGGCGAGGCTGGCTCTGCTGACTGGGACGATGCACTCTCTGTGGATTCTCTGGAAACTTGCTTGCTGTACCCATGAGAAGATAAGTTCTGACCTTGAGAGGACTGACTGTGTCCTACCCTGGTGTCACCACTCTCATCAGCAGCTGCAGTCTGAGGTTCCTGAGGCAGCTGCTGATGAGAGGTTCCTGAGACAGCAGCTGCAGTCTGAGGTTCCACAGAGGTGCTGGGCTGGAAGTCACCTTCTGAGGTTGAAGGTAAGTGAAGAATCGAATTGCCACTCCCCTCTGGAGCTTTGTTAGAGGAAATACCTTGGCAAGGTACACCACACGGAACAAATCGGAACAGCAAGAGGCTCTTCTCAATGCACATCTCCGCTGGAGTTAAGGACAAAGCCAAAAGTCAGCCAAATAACACCACGCAATAACAGCTGCTAACATGAGACTGAGGATTGGCATTACATACACTATATACTGCCAAAAGCATTGGGACACCCTTCCAAATGACTAGGCACCAAAGGACAAAACAAGGTCAATAAAGACATGGATGATGCCGCTATAAGCCTTCACTCTTCTGGAAGGCTTTCCACAAGATTTAGAAGTGATGTTTATGGGAATTTTTGATCATTCCTCCAGAAGCTCATTTGTGAAGTCAAGCACTGATGATGGATGAGAAGACCTGGCTCATAGTCCCCGCTCTAATTCACCCCAAAGGTGTTCTATTGGGTTGAGGTCAGGGCTCTGTGGACGCCTTCGTCCATTGGTACCCAGTCATTTGGAGGGGTGTCCCAATACTTTTGGCAATATAGTGCATGCTGAAACTCTTACACAGTGACTCCATGGTAACCTCCTCATGGTCCACTTCGTTTTCATCTTGATTGTTCATTTGGCCAACCAGGTATCTCTGCTTCATCTCCAACTAAGAAGAAACAAAGACCACAGCGGTGCTGGGGTTCAGTAACCAAACCCTGAAGCAGACAGCCATTGGCGACAGAAATCCTGTTTTTAACACTTACCATCCACGTTCTGATGCTGTCTGCCAGTGAGTACACTTGCACAAAATCATCATTTAGACAAGACTTGCAATCCTGATTTACTGCTCACAAAGAGGACAGGAGAACTCAAGTTATTCAACCAAACACAAAAGTATGTTATAAAGTGAACAGCTTCTGATCTGTGAACATTACCAAAGCTCTTCAGGGCCAGACTGAGGGCTGGTGTATGGTATACCATGGCTGCCCAAATAGCATTCACTGCTTGGTCTGTCTTTGGTCCAGCAACTATGTCATTCCTCATCTGCTGCTTCCTACAAGACTGCATGACAGTCCTCATCAGCTCTGTCTGCTCGTCTGTTGGCTCCTGGGAAGGGTTCCAATGGGCAAAGTCCTCCAGGAAGCCCATTATATCGTCCGGCATCCACGGATTTGTCTACAACAAAAGAAAATATCAGAGCTGAAGTTACTGGTCACTGTGAAAGCATAATCCTTCATCAGAAAGTTCATCAGATTGATTTAATTTCCCTTACAGAGACTTGGTTAGGACAAGAGGATTATGTTGGTTTAAATGAATCAACTCCCTCTGGTTATTTAAACTGTCAAAATCCCAGAAGTTCTGGTCGTGGAGGAGGAGTAGCAGCAATTTACCATTCCAAATTACTAGTTAATGTAAAGCAAAAAACATGTTATAATTCCTTTGAGGGCCTGGTCCTCAGTGTTGGGCACTTTAGCAATTCCAGGTTAAACCCAATTTTATTTGCCATTGTTTATCGTCCCCCATCAACCTATTCAGAATTTTTATCCGAATTTCCTGATTTCTTAGCTGATTTAGTGCTGAAATCTGATAGAATAATTATAGTAGGGGACTTTAATATACATGTGGATGTAGATTAGTGACTGCCTTAATGTGGCTTTTAATTCAATATTAGACTCGATTGGGTTTTCTCAGAAAGTAGGAAATTCTACTCATTACCTCCACCATACATTGGACCTTGTTCTGACATATGGCATAGAAATAGAAAATCTGGTAGTGTCTCCTCATAACCCTGTACTGTCAGACCATTGTCTGTTAACCTTTGATTTTACTATTTCTGACTATTTGGCTCCTAAAGAAAAATATTATCACAGTAGATGCCTCTCAGATGATGCTGTTTCCAAATTTATGCAGATTGTTTCCTCTATGCCATGTGTCAACACAACGGAAATAAGCTATAGACAGCTTGCTCCTTCTGTAATTGATAACATGGTGGATAGTGTTTCAGCTTCTCTACATCAGGCTCTAGACTTGGTGGCCCCCTTAAAAAAAGAAAAAGTCTAATCAGAGATTTTTAACTCCTTGGTTCAACACAGAAACTCGTAGCTTAAAACAGAAGACTCGTCAATTAGAAAGAAAATGGCGCTCTACTAATTTAGATGAAATCTATTTAGCTTGGAGAAATCATCTTTTAATTTATAAAAAATCTCTTAGAAAAGCTAGAACGAGTTATTACTCTGCATTAATAGAAGAGAACAAGAATAATCCCAGGTTTCTTTTCAGTACTGTAGCCAGGTTGACAAAGAGTCAGGACTCTGTCAATCCTAGCATCCCCTTAGAGCTTACTAGTCAGGACTTTATGAACTTTTTCAATAATAAAATTTCATCCATCAGAGATAAAAATCAATCAGATTCTTCCCACAGTTAACTTAAATACTGTAACTACTACAACTCCTTCTATTGATGTCTGTCTTGATGAGTTTACTCCAATCGACCTTTGTGAGTTAGACAAAATAGTTTCCTCATCCAAACCTTCAACTTGTCTTTTAGACCCTATTCCTACCAGGTTATTTAAAGAAGTCTTCCCACTTATTGGTAGCTTTATTCTTCATATAATCAATTCTTCATTAACTTTAGGCCATGTACCGCAGGCTTTTAAAACGGCTGTAATTAAACCCTTACTCAAAAAGCCAACGCTAGATCCAGGAGCTTTAGCTAACTATAGACCAATCTCTAATCTCCCTTTCATTTCAAAAATCTTAGAAAGAGTTGTTGCTATGCAATTATTTGACCACCTGCAGGGAAATGGTTTATTTGAGGAGTTTCAATCTGGGTTTAGAATCCATCATAGCACTGAAACAGCCTTAGCGAAGGTCACTAACGACCTCCTCATTGCATCTGATAATGGACTAGTTTCTGTACTTGTCCTTTTAGATCTTAGTGCAGCTTTTGATACTATTGATCATAATATTCTACTTGATAGATTAGAACACTATGTTGGACTTAATGGAACTTCGTTGCAGTGGTTTAGATCTTATTTATCTGATAGGTTCCAGTTTGTTCATGTAAATGATGAGTTTTCTCTCAGCTCAAAGCTTAGTCATGGAGTTCCACAGGGATCTGTGCTTGGCCCTACTCTTTTTAGTTTATATATGCTTCCGTTAGGCAACATTATTAGAAAGCACTGTATACATTTTCACTGTTATGCAGATGACACACAATTATACCTGTCAATGAAGCCAGATGATACTAATCAATTAGCCAAGTTAGAAGCCTGTCTTAAGGAAATCAAAGTTTGGATGACTTGTAATTTCCTGCTATTAATTCAGATAAGACTGAAGTCATTCTTGTTGGTCCAAAAAACCTTAGAAATTCCTTTCCAAATCAAACTTTCAGTTTGGATGCAGTTACTCTTTCTCTTAATAGCTCTGTGAGGAACCTTGGAGTTATTTTTGATCAGGATTTGTCCTTCAATTCACATATTAAATTTGTTTCTAAGACTGCCTTCTATCATTTGCGTAATATTGCCAAGATTAGGAGCATCTTGTCTCAGAGTGATGCTGAGAAGCTGATCCACGCTTTTGTTAGCTCGAGATTAGATTATTGTAATTCTTTATTATCAGGTTGTCCTAAAACATCTTTAAAAAAGTCTTCAGCTGATCCAAAATGCTGCAGCAAGAGTTTTAACAGGTACTAGAAAGAGAGATCATATCTCTCCGGTTCTGGCCTCCCTTCATTGGCTTCCCATAGAGTTTAGAATTAAGTTTAAAATCCTTCTTCTTACTTACAAAGCTCTAAACAATCAGGCTCCTTTTTATTTAAAAGATCTGATACTACCGTATCATCCTAACAGAGCACTACGCTCCCAAAATGCAGGTTTACTTGTAATACCTAGAATCTCCAAAAGTACAATGGGAGGCAGAGCCTTCAGTTATCAAGCTCCTCTCCTGTGGAATCAGCTGCCAATCTGGATTCGGGAGTCAGACTCGATCTCTGTTTTTAAGAATAGGGCTAAAACCTACCTTTTTGATATAGCCTACAATTAGGGAGGGATCATGTGTTTTCTGAACCCTCCCTTAGTTATGCTGCTAATAGGTTTAGTCAGCCGGGGGACCTCCAGTAATGCACTGGGCCTCACTCCTTTCCTCACTCTCTATGAAATATTTTTTTTTTTTTTGCTGGTCATTAACATTTGTTTGTTCTCTCCCATAGATTGAGTCCCCATCGTGCTGTTTGCTCTCTACATGTCTGTTCTTTTCTTCTTCTCTATCCCCTCACCCCCCAGCCAGTCGCAGCAGATGACTGCCCCTCCCTGAGCCTGGTTCTGCTGGAGGTTTCTTCCTGTTAAAAGGGAGTTTTTCCTCTCCACCGTCGCCAAGTGCTTGCTCACAGGGGATCGCCTGATTGCTGGGGTCTTTCTGCAACTGTGGGGGTCCTCCCTACAGTTGATAGTGCTATGAGATGACTGTTGTTGTGAAATGGCGCTATATAAATAAAGTTGAATTGAATTGAATTGAATCCTCTGGGCCAGTATTTAAAATTTTGAATTCAGATCAAAATCCTTCTGGATAGGATTAAATCTCAAAATTGGGCATTTCACAACAGATTATGTGATCCCAATCCTATAAAAATTTGGATTTGGTAATCAAATCCTACCCAGAATCTAGATTAAAATCTCAGCTTTTTTTTGGGGGGGGGGGGGGTTGTTTTTTTTTTTTTTTTTCAAAGCTCTGAGGTGGAAATTAGGATGAGTTTGATGAGGATTTCTGGGTTTCTCTGATCCATCAATCCACCCATGTGAGGTGGATGTAAAGACAAGTAGGACAGGACATGCTGCAGCTGATAATCAACGGTCTGATTTCTGATGTTTGCAAATGAAGACAAAACTATATCCACCCTCTACCAATAAATAAATAAATGTCAATCAGAAAAATAAAGATTTATTTAATGACTGTTTATCTTTATAAACTCTTAACCTATGAACTGGTGCAGCTCAAAATTAAGATTGTGAAAAAGTTGTTTAACAATTCTGCTAAAGTTAAACTTTAATGTATTCTATATTATCACACATGATGTTGTTGCGCTGTTAAATGCATGGCCATATGATGGCAGATGCGTAGACATCCATTCTGCAGCCAGTGGCCTGGGGCTCATGTCTCCCGTCTTCCATGGCTATTAACTTTTCCCTCCCCCATTCTATTATGCTGAGCACCAAGCTAGAAGGCAGAAAGTACCATTTTCATCTGGTTTTTGGTACGACACATCCGGGGCTTAAACCCACAACCTCCCTGCTGTGGGGCCGATGATCTCGGGCAATCACACAAAGTGAGATATTTCGTCTTTTTTTGTTTTTAAATTATGATTATGACAGCTCTCTGAATTAAAGTATGAATCATGGCATTAAAATTTATTTTGAGATGCAATATTGTGCGTGTGCGCGCTGATTTATGATCAACATAAAATGAAATAAAAATGGTGAGGAAAAGAAAAAAAAAAATCTGTGTAAAAGTCAAGGTTGATTCCAGTGATAGATGGCCCTGACAGGGGAACAGAGCTGGATGGGACCCGTTATCTCACTATCAGGTCCTGCCATCTACAAAACCCTTTTATTACAACATTAGTACGCTGATGGAAAACGCTGGACTGTTTCCAAACAGCAGGACATTTGATTTCCAGATTGTGATGTCTAATTCTTTTCCTGTTGTACCTGCATCAGAAGAACAAAACTGATCCCTGTATCTGTGAGCTTAAAATTGTAATAATGTGATCCAGTTTCCCTGAGTGTATTGCATACATTTGGCCAACAGGATGGCAGCTTATTTGGAGCCTATAAATTTAGATTCTCTGATCCCGGTATCTAGATCACCATTATACCATCTTGGAAGTCTTAGGAAAACCAGGACAAAATCCACACTATCAGTTTTATCTGGAATATGACAGAGTGATGACAAAATGATAATTGCGATGTGGATTAATGATTTAGAAATCTTGGCCATTGAATACAATGTCCTTAATTGAATCTAGCGGACTATACTTTACCTGATCTGTGGTCCTTTTAGTCTGATTTGTCTCCCTGGTTTCACACAGCCCATGTCGCAGTATAGGTTTCCATAGCGGTGAAGACTGAACATGGGATACTTTCCCAGCTGGAAGCTCCTTTATGGTGCGAATCTCTGGTAAAGACCCGAAAAAAGACAAAAAAAAATATCAATTATTTAACTATAACTGAATAGTTCACAGATTTGTTGGGCTTTAAGTCTTCAACTGGACAGAGCAGTAAAGAAAGACAGGAAATGAGATGAAGAAAGGACAAGGTGAGGAAAAGATTGCTGGAATCAGGATCACAGCAGACAAGCGGTATGCTCTTATGGTGTGTGTCCTTCAACAGGCTTTTCCAAGTGACTTTCTATCAAAATTTAAAACAACAGCACCACAGACAGTACATCATACGCCCATCCATTATTGATAGTGCACAAGTAGCACAGCTTCAATAGAAAAATCCATTACAAATTCAAGATTCAATATACTCTAGAGCTGTAATAAAACTAATAACCATATAATTACAAGGAGTTTAGCTAAAGCAAATAATCTACAATTCAACATGGAACAAATTTAGAGAAAATATCAGAAAACCATTTAACCTCCTGCACACATCTTCAATACATGCACAAAATCTGGCAAAAAATTATGGAATCACCACTCTTGAAGGATGTCCCTTCAGTTATTTGATTTTGTGAAATAAATCACACACGTCTCAAAACTATTTTGATTCAAAAATGCCAACCTTCTGGCTTGAAGAAAAAGAATGAAAGAAAGTTGTTGTGGTCAATTGCAATTTGTTTTTATTAGATCAAGCAGAGGAAAAAATCTGGAATCATTCAAATCTGAGGAAAATATTATGGAATCATGAAAAAAACTATCACTAGTTACAGTATCTCACATTTTTGTAAATATTTTATTATATCTTTTCATGGGACAACACTGAAGATATGACACTTTGATACAATGTAAGGTAGTCAGTGTGCAGCTTGTATAACAGTGTAAATTTGCTGTCCCCTCAAAATAACTCACACAGCCATTAATGTCTAAACCGCTGGCAACAAAAGTGAGTACACCCCTCACATTTTTGAAAATATTTTATTATTTTTTCATGGGACAACACTGAAGATATGACACTTTGATACAATGTAAAGTAGTCAGTGTACAGCTTGCATAAGTGTAAATTTGCTGTCCCCTCAAAATAACAACACACAGCCATTAACGTCTAAACTGCTGGCAAGAAAAGTGAGTACACCCCTAAGTCAAAATGTCCAAATTGTGCCTAAAGTGTCAATATTTTGTGTGGCCACCATTATTTTCCAGCACTGCCTTAACTCTTGAGCATGGAGTTCACTAGAGCTTCACAGGTTGCAACTGGAATCCTCTTCCACTCCTCCATAACGACATCACGGTGTTAAGAGACCTTGCGCTCCTCCACCTTCTGTTTGAGGATGCCCCACAGACGCTCAATAGGGTTTAGGTCTGGAGACATGCTCGGCCAGTCCATCACCTTTACCAAGGCATTGGTCGTCTTGGAGGTGTGTTTGAGGTGGTTATCATGTTGGAATACTGCCCTGTGGCCCAGTTTCCAATCATGCTCTGCTTCTGTATGTCACAGTACATGTTGGCATTCATGGTCCCCTCAATGAACTGTAGCTCCCCAGTGCCGGCAGCGCTAATGCAGCCCAAAACCATGACACTCCCACCACCATGCCTGACTGTAGGCAAGACACACTTGTCTTTGTACTCCTCACCTGGTTGCTGCCACACATGCTTGGCACCATCTGAATCAAATAAGTTTATCTTGGTCTCATCAGACCACAGGACATGGTTCCAGTAATCCATGTCCTTAGTCTGCTTGTCTTCAGCTAACTGTTTGCAGGCTTTCTTGTGCATCATCTTTAAAAGGGGCTTCCTTCTGGGATGACAGCCATACAGACCAGTTTGATGCAGTGTTCAGCGTATGGTCTGAGCACTGACAGGCTGACTCCCCACCCCTTCAACCTCTGCAGCAATGCTGGCAGCACTCATACATCTATTTTCAAAAGACAACCTTTGAATATGACGCCGAGCACGTGCACTCAACTTCTTTGGTCGACCATGGCGAGGCCTGTTCTGAATGGAACTTGTCTTGTTAAACCACTGTATGCTCTTGGCCACCATGCTGCAACTCAGTTTCAGGGTGTTGGCAATCTTCTTATAGCCTAGCCCATCTTTATGTAGAGAAACAATTCTTTTTTTTTTTTTTCCCAGTTCCTCAGAGTCCTTTGCCATGAGGTGTCATGTTGAACTTCCAGTGACCAGTATGAGAGAGTGTGAGAGCGATAACACCAAATTTAACACACCTGTTCCCCACTCACACCTGAGACCTTGTAACACTAACGAGTCATATGACATCGGGGAGGGAAAATGGCTAATTGGGCACAATTTGGACATTTTCACTAGGGGTGTACTCACGTTTGTTGCCAGCGGTTTCAACATTAATGGCTGTGTGTTGAGTTATTTTGAGGGGACAGCAAATTTACACTGTTATACAAGCTGTACACTGACTACTTTACATTGTATCAAAGTGTCATATCTTCAGTGTGGTACCATGAAAAGATATTCAATTCAGTTCAATTCAGCTTTATTTATATAGCACCATATCACAACAAAAGTCATCTCATAGCACTACCAAATGCAGGGAAAACCCCACAATTGCAAAAAGACCCAGCAATCAGGTGATCCCCTGTGAGCAAGCACTTAGCGATGGTGGAGAGGAAAAACTCCCATTTAACAGGAAGAAACCTCTAGCAGAACCAGGCTCAGGGAGGAGCAGTCATCTGCTGCGACTGGCTGGGGGTGAGGGGATAGAGAGGATCAAGAGAACAGACATAAAGAACAGGAACAATGAGAAGCCAAGTACATTATTGGAGATCACCCGGCAGTCTGAATCTATTAACAGCAAAACAAAAGGGGGGTTAAGAGACACAAGATCCCTCCCTAATCGTAGGCTATATTGAAAAGGAAGGATTTTACCCTGTTCTTAAAAACAGAGATCGAGTCTGACTCCCAGACCCAGAGTGGTAACTGGTTCCACAGAAAAGGAGCTTGACAGCAGAAGGCTCTGCCTCCCATTGTACTTTTGGAGATTCTGGGTATTACAAGTAATCGAGCATTTTGGGAGCATAGTGCTCTGTTAGGATGATAGGGTAATATCAGATCTTTTATATATAAGGGGGCCTGATTATTTAGAGCTTTGTAAGTGAGAAGAAGGATTTTAAACTTAATTCTAAACTCTATGGGAAGACAATGAATGGAGGCCAGAACCGGAGAGATATGATCACTCTTTCTAGAACCTGTTAAAACTCTTGCAGAAGCGTTTTGGATCGACTGAAGACTTTTTAAAGATATTTTAGGACAACCTGACAATAACGAGTTACAATAATCTAATCTAGAGCTGACAAAGGTGTGGATCAGTTTCTCAGCATCATTCAGAGACAAGATGCTCCTAATCTTGGCAATATTGCACAGATGATAGAAGGCAGTCTTGGAAACAAATTTGATATGTAAATTAAAGAACAGATCTTGATCAAAAATAACTCCAAGGTTCCTCACAGAACTATTCAGAGTGAGAGTAGCGGCATCCAAATTAAGAGTTTGAGTTGGAAAGGAATTTCTAAGGTTTTTTTGGACCAACAAGAATGACTTCAGTCTTATCTGGGTTTAATAGCAGAACATTACAAGTCATCCAGGCTTTGATTTCCTTAAGACAGGCATCTAACTTGGCTAACTGATTACAATCATCGGGCTTCACTGACAGGTATAATTATGTGTCATCTGCGTAACACTGAAAATGTATACAGTGCTTTCTAATGATATTGCCTAACGGAAGCATATATAAACTAAAAAGAGTAGGGCCTAACACAGATCCCTGTGGAACTCCGTGACTGAGCTTAGAGTTGGAAGAAAACTCATTGATGTGAACTAACTGAAGTCTATCGGACAAATGAGATCTAAACCACAGCAGCAAAGTTCCATTTAGTCCAACATAGTGTTCTAATCTATCAAGTAGAATGTCATGATCAATAGTATCAAAGGCTGCACTAAGATCTAAAAGGACAAGTACAGAAACGAGTCCATCATCAGATGCAATAAGGAGGCCATTAGTGACCTTCACTAAGGCTGTTTCAGTGCTGTGATGAACTCTGAACCCAGACTGAAACTCTTCAAATAAACAATTTCCCTGCAAGTGGTCAAACAATTGCGCAGCAACAACTCTGAAATGAAAGGCAGATTAGAGATTGGTTGATAGTTAGCCAAAACTCCTGGATCGAGCGTTGACTTTTTGAGTAAGGGTTTAATTACAGCAATTTTAAAAGCCTGTGGTATATAACCCAAAGTTAAAGAAGAATTAATTCTATATTGTGGGGGACCCATGCTGTAGAGTTCGGTAGTTTTCCTCTCAGACTGAGAGAGCATGGAGATCAAAGGGCTAGGGGTAAGGGGAATTGTCTTGGGGGAGTGAATGGTGAATGCAGGACCTCAGGTAGCAGGGAGGTGTGAGTTTTGGGATATAAAAGAGAGAGTCCCTGCTACAAATGTTTAATGTTCTGATTCTGGAAGATGTGAGAGTGAAATAAAGTTCGTCTGCTCGGAAAGTTCGGTCTGGTTATTTCATCTCCACACTGGGGACCCTTGATGCAGAATGGAACACGAGGCGAACACCCCGGAGGTGACCCGGACGGGAAACCCCAGCAATGCGTGCGCCATTTCAGTCAACTGACCGGACTTTTGGCTGCACAACCCGAAGTCTTGGTTCCTCCACACCGAGGCCCAGTTCGCACTCCGGGGAATAACGGCAGATGACACCAGGTATTAATATGTGGTTGCAGCGCTGGACGCTCGCACGACTCAGCAAGTAGCGAGCCTGCTCCAACAGCCCCCAGCCCCCGACAAATACGGGGCTCTCATAGCCGCGCTGAACCGGCATTACACGCTCTCAGATTGTGAGAGAGCGGAGAGACTTCTGACGCACTCCGAGTTGGGAGACTGGTCGGCGGTCGAACTAATGGAGAAGATGCTGGCGTTGATGGGCACGGACGACGGGCATTTTCTATTTGCTCACCTTTTCCTCTGGAACTTCCCAACGGCGGCCAGAGCGGTCCTTGCCAACTTGCCGTTGTTGGCCGCGCGTGACTACCGTGCAGTAGCCCAGGAGGCAGATCGGATCATCCTCACCACCAGAGCCCTCGCAGTGAATGCAGCGTCGTCGGAACCCAGCGAGACGGCCAGCAGAAGCAAGGAGCCAGCGATGGTAGCGGCAGCGGGGGCCAGGAAGCACCAGAGAGACACGCTCTGCTCCTACCACCGCCATTTTGGAGAGGACGCATGCCAATGCATGCCACCGTGCCAATTCAAGCGTTCGGGAAACGCCAGGACCGGCAGTCGATAGCAGCTGCGACCGCCGGTGAAGAAAGCAAGCTGCTCTACGTGACAGATTCATGCTCGGGGAGACGATTCCTCATGGACTCCGGCTCCCAAAAGAGCCTCATCCTGCCATCCTACGCCGACCGGCTAGCGAGAACTAGCGGCCCCGAGCTGACGGCCGCAAACGGCTCAGACATTAAGACTTTTGGTGAGAGGACACTGACTGTATCCCTGCACGGCCGTACGTACCAGTGGACATTCATCATAGCGGCATGCAGTTTCCCAATCTTAGGTGCTCATTTTTTGTGTGCACTCGGACTACTAGTTGATGTTACTAACAGACGCCTGATTAATGCAATGTCTTTTGATTCTCTCCCCTGTACAGCTCGAGGAGCCGGGCAAACAATGCTAGCCAACATCACAGCTGCAGGTGGTAAGTTCCACACACTGCTCACCCAGTTCCCAGCAATCACGGTCCCAACGTTTTCGGCAGCCATCACTAAACACGGGGTGGAGCACTTTATTACCACCACTGGGCCGCCCGTTTTCGCATGACCTCGGCACCTGGACACAGCTAAACTGGCCCTAGCGCGCGAGGAGTTTGCCAACTTGGAAAGGCTGGGCATCATCAGACAATCAAACAGCCCATGGGCATCCCCACTACATATGGTTCCTAAGGCCGAGGGATCGTGGCAACCTTGCAAAGATTTCCGCAGATTAAACAACGCCACAGTGCACGACTGCTACCCGATCCCCCATATTCAGGATTTTTCCATTCACCTTGCCAGGGCATGTATTTTTTCTAAGATAGACCTGGTCCGTGGTTACCACCAGGTCCTGGTGCGCGCGGAGGACATACCTAAAATGGCAGTAATAACCCCGTTTGGTTTGTTTGAGTTTTTACGCATGCCTTTCGGGTTAAAAGGCACGGCACAGACATTCCAACGCATGATGGATGCGGTGTTGCGCGATCTGCTGTTTGTGTTCGTCTACCTGGATGACATCCTGGTGGCCAGCGCGTCCGAGGACAAACACGTAGCCCACCTCAGGATGATTTTCCGGAGGTTGGAAGAGCACAAGTTAATAATCAACCCGGCGAAATGCCAGTTCGGTGTGACGGGGATCGATTTTTTGGGACACCGCATCTCACCGGAGGGAGCGATACCCTTGCCGGACAAGGTGTGCACAGTGGCGAATTTCCCCCGGCCTCAGACGGTCAGGGTGCTGCAGGAGTTTTTGGGGATGGTGAACTTCTACAATCGTTTCCTCCCCCGTGCAGCCCAGCTCATGCAGCCGTTGTACACCGCGCTTAAGAAACGGAAACCGGCGGACAGAATTGACTGAACTCCTGAGCGGGAGCAAGCAGTTTCCGAGGTTAAAACAGCTCTGGCGAACGCTGCACTGCTGGCGCACCCAGACCTGGCGGCTCAGATTGCACTCACTACAGACACATCAGACGTGGCCATAGGGGCCGTCGTGGAGCAGTGCGTCGCCGGTTCTTGGCAGCTGCTCGCCTTTTTTAGCAGGTCTTTGCGTGGCAATGAGCGTAAATACAGTGCGTTCGACAGAGAGTTGCTGGCTCTCCACCTGGCCATACGCCACTTCCAGTTCTGGCTGGAAGGGCGTGCCTTCACTGCCTTCGTGGACCACAAGCCGCTAACGTACACAATGGCCAAGGTTTCGGAACCATGGTCAGGCCGGCAGCAGAGACAGCTGGCCGCCATCTCGGAGTTTACAACCGACATTCAGCATGCGGATGGTAAACTCAACGTGGTTGCGGACTGCCTCTCGCGCGCATTAGTGGCCCCAGTCTACGTAGGGATAGATTACACGGCCATGGCTGTGGAGCAGATTGGCAATGCGGACGTGTGCGCGCTCCAGTCTGGACCAACATGGTTAAGGCTGGAGAGCAGCGTTATGCAAGATGCCCCCCCCCCCCCCCAATCTGTGACGTCTCCACAAGCCGCCCACGCCCGGTGGTACCACACACTTGGCGACACCACGTTTTTGAGTCGGTTCACTCCCTGGCGCACCCAGGTGTACGCGCGTCAGTCAAAATGGTGGCAGCAAAGTTTGTCTGGCCGAGCCTGCGCAAACAGGTGAAAGTGTGGGCTGCAGCCTGTGTAGCGTGCCAACGAGCCAAAGTGCACAGGCACACAAAGGCCCCCCCTTGAGCCGTTCCATATCCCGGCTAAGAGGTTCAACCACGTTCACGTGGACCTTGTCGGCCCCCTCCCACCATCGCAAGGGTTCACGCACCTCCTGACAGTGGTGGACTGCACCACGCGATGGCCCGAAGCAGTCCCACTAGCTTCCACCGCATCCACAGGCGTGGCACGCACCTTTTTAACAACATGGGTGGCACGTTTTGGCACCCCTTTGGACATCACGTCCGATCGGAGCCCGCAGTTTGTTTCCGACCTCTGGTCCACGATGGCCCGGAGCCTGGGCGTCTCAATTCATTGCACGACCGTGTACAACCCACAGGCCAATGGGTTATGCGGGCGTTTCCATAGGTCACTGAAGGCAGCACTCGGGGCTTCGCTTACAAATGCAAATTGGGTGGACCGGTTGCCGTGGGTTCTATTAGGGTTGCGTTCCGCACCGAAGGAGGATTTAGCGGCTTCCCCAGCAGAGCTGGTTTTTACACAGCCCCTGTGGCTCCCCGGGGAGTTTTTACCAGATAACCCCGTGCCGAACACCCATCCGTCCCCACGTTCGCAGCATAGCGCAGACACACGGACACTCCCTGGTCCGGCCACCGTTTTCCCCGTGCATTTGTGCCAAAAACCTTGAAGGACGCGGCATTCGTGTTTGTCAGGCACGATGCCCACCGGACCCCATTGCGCCCACCCTACGATGGCCCGTTCAGAGTGCTGGAAACTGGGGACAAACATTTTGTGTTAGACCTGGGGGGTCGCCGGGAGAGAATCTGTATAGACAGGCTTAAGCCCGCCTTTGTTGTGGCAGACGAGCAGCTGCAGTTGGCTCGAGCTCCTCGGCGAGGAAGACCCCCACTGAGAGCTCCCCAGGTAAATGATTCATCACAGCAGTCACACGAGCATGCTGAATGTCCCCCCCCCCAATGTCCTTCCACAGATGGACGCACCCCCAGGAACCCCCCACCGGCACAGCAGCGTCGCGGAGCCGAGGACCCCCTATTACAGCAGCTATGGGCGGAGACTGAAGCCGCGAGGACGGGAGAGTTAACACCCAGTCTGAGACTCGGGGGGGGGGGGGGTGGCATGCTGTAGAGTTCAGTAGTTTTCCTCTCAGACTGAGAGAGCATGGAGATCAAAGGGCTGGGAGGTAAGGGGAATTGTCTTGGGGGAGTGAATGGTGAAAGCAGGACCTCAGGTAGCAGGGAGGTGTGAGTTTTGGGATATAAAAGAGTCCCTGCTACAAATGTTTAATGTTCTGATTCTTGAAGATGAGAGTGAAATAAAGTTAGTCTGCTCGGAAAGTTCGGTCTGGTTATTTCATCTCCACAATATGAAGAATACGGCTACCAATAATTGGGAAGACGATTTTAAATAACCTGGTAGGAATACGGTCTAAAAGACAAGATGAAGGCTTAGATGAGGACATTATTTTACCTAACTCTAAAAGGTCAATTGGAGTAAACTTATCTAAACAGGTATCAATTGAAGGAGTTGTAGTAGTTAATGTACTTAAGTTTATGGTGGGAAGAATCTGACTGATTTTATCTCGAATAGATAAAATTTTATGATTAAAAATGTTCAAAAAGTCCTCACTAGAAAGCTCAAGGGGGATGCGAGGATTGACAGAGTCCTGACTCTTTGTCAGCCTAGCTATAGTGTTGAAAAGAAACCTGGGGTTATTCTTATTCTCTTCTATTAATGCAGGGTAATAACTTGTTCTAGCTTTTCTAAGAGATTTTTTATAAATTAAAAGATGATTTCTCCACGCTAAATAGAATTCATCTAAATTAGTAGAACACCATTTTCTTTCTAACTGACGAGTCTTCTGTTTTAAGCTACGAGTTTCTGTGTTAAACCAAGGGGTTAGAAATCTCTGATTAGACTTTTTCTTTTTTTAAAGGGGCCACCAAATCTAGAGTCAGATGCAGAGAGGCTGTAACACTATCGACCATGCCATCAACTACGGAAGGAGCAGGCCCTCCATTTTTTATTTCCATTGTGTTGACCCAAGGCATAGAGGAGACAATCTGCAAAAATTTGGTAATAACGTCATCTGAAAGACATTTGCTGGAGTAATATTTTTCTTTAGGAGTCAAAGAATCAGAAATAGTGAAATCAAAGGTTAACAGACAATGGTCTGACAGTACAGGATTATGAGGAGACACTACCAGATTTTCTATTTCTATACCATAAGACAAAACAAGGTCCAATGTGTGGTGGAGATAATGGGTAGAATTTTCTGCTTTCTGGGAAAACCCCATTGAGTCTAAAATTGAATTGAATGCCTTATTAAGACGGTCACCATCGACATCAACATGTATATTAAAATCCCGTACAATAATTATTCTATCTGATTTCAGCACTCAATCATCTAAAAATTCAGCAAATTCAGATATAAACTCTGGGTAGGCCGAGGGAGGGCGGTAAACTATGGCGAAGAAAATTGGGTTCAAGCCAAGATAGCCAACATGCCCCACACTGAGGACCAGGCCCTCAAAGGAATTAAAACATGATTTTTGCTTTACATTAACTAGTAAATTAGAATGAAAAATTGCCGCCACTCCACTTCCACGACCAGAACTTCTGGAATTATGATAGTTTAGACAACCAGAGGGAGTTGATTCATTCAAACCAACATAATCATCTTGCCCTAGCCAAGTCTCTGTAAGGGATATTAAGTCGATCTGATGATCAATTAATAGATCGTGAACTAGTAGAGACTTGGGAGTTAGAGACCTAATATTTAATAAACCACATTTAATTTTTAAATTATGAAGAGGAACAGAAGCTAAATTAATAAATTTAGAGACTTGAGGTTTAATTTGAGTTTTACCAACCTTTTGTTTAAACACGTTGGGATGTTTTATGCATTATATTTTTATTAACTTTGGGGGTAGTAGACAAAGGTTCTCTAAGGGAGAAGACAGGGGCAAAGTTGAGGGGTGGCGGATGAGGAGGAGCTGCAGAAAGACGTGCATTTGTCTTGGGTTATAATATTTTGGGTAAAGGGAGACATCTCTGTAGCATTATAAATCAAAGACTGAACCAAACAGTGAGGATTATTTGGATTAATGGGATTAATATGAGAAGTGGAAACAAAAAAGGGCTGGTTGGCAGACCCAGGAACTTCAGAGTGAGTTAACGCACCAAATCCCAGTCACTGCATTAAAAAAAACGCTGAATGGAATAGAACAGATTGTCCCTTAAAACACGTGCACCAGGACTTCCGGGAAGATGGCGGAGAGACATAACACTTAAACAAAGAGCTCTCCCTAGCCGGATTAAAA
This sequence comes from Pholidichthys leucotaenia, assembly GCA_020510985.1. Taxonomy (NCBI): domain Eukaryota; kingdom Metazoa; phylum Chordata; class Actinopteri; order Cichliformes; family Pholidichthyidae; genus Pholidichthys; species Pholidichthys leucotaenia. The sequence goes on from CM035839.1 coordinate 209,541,916, forward strand.
ATCATCGGTAAATGGCCAACTCGACATAAACGAATCAATAAACTAAGGGATGAAAACACGAAGGAACCGGGCACAAGGACAAAAACAGGGTAAAATTGAAGAATTCCTCTCCAACAACGCAGGAAAAACCGCTGTACGCAAAGCCCAAAAAAACGAGATGTCCACAGCAGTGAAAATGGAGGACACCAGACTCGACAACATGAACGCTGGCATCGTCAGTTTGGGTGAAGAGTTGAGAGAATTCAAGCGACAGCTACAACAGGATTTAGCAGCTCTTAAGGAGGAACTGAAAAAAGAAATTAAGGAGGAAATCATGGACCTCCGAAGAGAAATGGAGCGTAAATTAACGGAAAACATGGAGGAGCTGCGCTCCCAGCGGGCGTGTATGACAGAAGCGCAGACCCGAATTTCGGAACTAGAAGATTGGAAAAGCGAGGCAAACGAACAACTACAGACCCTGACGACGCAAACGCAGAGGATGCAGGAGAAAATAAACGACTTGGAGAGCAGATCCCGACGAAGCAATATGCGCATCTTTGGAATTCCGGAGGGCATTGAAGGCAACTCGATGACAAAATTCATGGATCAGTTCTTAAAAAAAGAACTGGAAATACCCGGAGAAACGGATCTGCAGATTCAACGGGCGCACAGAACACCGGCACAGAACCCGAAAACAAACTCTCCACCCAGGTCAGTTGTGGTAAACTTTGTGAAATATGACATAAAGGAAAGAATCCTGACGCAAGCATGGAAAAAAAAGATACGAATCGGCGACAAACAGGTATTTTTTGACCATGACTACCCGACAGAAATCGTGCAGCAGCGGAAGAAATATGCCAATATTAAAAAAAACGCTGAAAGAGAAAAAAATTAGATTCCAAACGCCGCTAACGAAAATGAGGATTCATTGGGAGGAAGGCACAAGAACCTACAACACGGCCGAAGAGGCAGCGCGGGATATGATGGAGCGGGGCCTTGAGGTGAGCGTGCCGAAGGAGACGGCTGGAGCAGCGGCGGCCCTGAACGCACCACGACAGACGGAGTGGAGACGAGTGAACGGCGGAAGAAGGGGGAGAGACGTAGAGCAGCGGGCCCAGGACAAGCTACAAGGCTTTCAACTGAAAGCCTAGATCATAACAAAGATTAAGAAAGGCACAGAAGAAATGAAGGCCAAGAAGACAAGGTAAAAGAGAAACAGACGGCTAGGAGAGGTTTAAGTGATATTTGTTGGACATTTCTAGACTTATGACTATTACTTTGATAGTAATTAGAAGTCTAGGGAGGGCCCTTCACTCTGTGAAGACAAACCCCCCACCCACCAACAGGGACCAGTGGGCAGAAGAAAGGCCCAAAGTACGGAGGTCGAGTTTTTTTAATGTGTTTTTATATAAATATGTGTTATTTTTGTTGTTAAAGGGGCTAGGAGCACAAGTTAAAAAAATGGAAAAACATGAATATGGGTAAAAATCTTAAGATAATGACACTAAACGTGAATGGTCTGAACTCACCTGTTAAAAGGGAAAGAATAATAAGAAAATTCAAGAAGGAAAAAGCTGAAATTATATTTATGCAAGAGACACATTTGAGCAAGGCAGAACATGTGAAACTAAAGAGATTTGGCTATAAGAACTCCTACTACAGTTCATTTAAGGGAGGAGCAAAAAGGGGGGTTATGATACTAATCTCAAACAAAATACAATTTGAAAGTGAACAGGAAATCCAGGATAAAGAAGGCAGGTATGTAATAATAAAGGGAAGAATAGATGGTATGCAGATCACATTAGTGAACATCTATGCCCCACCAGAAAGTGACAAGGGTTTTTTTCAACATCTGTTTGATCTCATAGCAACACACAGTGAAGGAGTCCTAATGTGTGGAGGAGACTTAAATGCTGTCATGGATCATGAAGTTGACACAACAAGTATTAAGAAGACAAAAAAACATGTAACAAAGTTCATAAGAACCTCACTGGCAGAAATGGGTATGGTAGACATATGGAGGGACCTACACCCACTCGAAAAAGACTATACACATTATTCAGCAGCCCATAAAGTACACTCTAGAATAGATTACTTCCTTATGAATGAAGGTGACAGACACAGGGTGAGAAATTGTTGGATTGGAGGGGCAGAAATATCAGATCATAATCCTATATACATGGAAATATATTTAAACAATAGAAAACGACAAACAACATGGAAACTTAACGTAGGACTGTTAAATGATGAGAAAATGAAAGAAAGAATAAAAATAAACATAAACGAATATATCCAAGAGAATGACAATGAAGAAGTGGACCCAACAATACTATGGGACGCACTAAAAGCCGTGTTAAGGGGTAAATTAATTGTTGAAACAGGAAAAGCAAATAAGACTAAACTGGAAGCGTATGAACAAAGATGTGAGAGACTAAGGGAATTAGAACGTAAACATCAAAGCACAAATGATCCAAAAATATATCAAGAAATTAAAGAAGAAAAAACAAAGATAAAAGAAACACAAATGGATGAAATTGAAAGGAAAAATAGATATCTAAAGCAAAAATATTATGAAACGGGGCCAAAAGCCACAAAACTGCTGGCAAAACGGTTAAGAAAACAACAAACAATGAATAATGTATACAAGATTAAAGACCCCACCACAAATAAAACCACAGTTAACCCAGAAAACATCGAAGAAATCTTCCATAATTTCTACCAAGAACTATACTCGCAACCTGAAGAAACAAATACTAAAGATATCAAAAAATTTCTAGACACATTGGACTTGCCATCAATAGGAAATCAACAAAATGAAAAACTAACAGCAGAAATAACAACACAAGAGATCAGAGATGTGATTAAGTCACTTAAAAACGGTAAATCACCAGGTAGTGATGGATACCCATCTGAGTTTTATAAACTGTTTATAGAAGAACTCATGCCACAACTCCTAAAGTCATTTAATTGGACGCTGAACAACAACAAAATACCTCCAACATGGAACGAAGCAATCATTTCAGTTATTTTAAAACCAGGGAAAGATAAAGAACAATGCGGAAACTATAGACCAATCTCTTTATTAAATGTAGATTATAAAATATACACAACAATTATATGTAAACGAATAAAGACATTCTTGACGGAATTGATAGAAGATGATCAAACTGGATTCATAGAGGGACGCCAAACACATGACAATATCAGGAGAACAATACATATAATTAACCAAATACATAAAGAAAAGAAAAGCGCAGTAATGAGTTTAGACGCAGAAAAAGCATTTGACAGGGTTAACTGGAAATTCCTATATAGTGTACTGGAGCGCTTTGGATTTAACGAAAAATCAGTACAATGCATAAGGACGCTATATCAAGAACCTGTGGCAAGAATCAAGATGAACGGTAGCTTAACAGACAAAGTAAATATACAAAGATCAACTAGGCAGGGATGCTGCTTATCGCCCACCTTGTTTGCTCTGTTCATAGAACCATTGGCTCAAGCGATACGACAAAATAAGAAATTAAAAGGTGTAACAATAAAGGGGGCGGAACACAAGATTGGGCTATTTGCAGACGATATTATAGTTTACCTTGAACAACCAGATAAATCAATAATGGAAATGATGAACTTGATAGAAAATTTTGGAAAATTATCAGGATACAAGATAAACATAACAAAAACACAAATACTGACATTCCACTATAACCCTCTAAACCAGATAACTGATAAGATCAAACTAAACTGGAAGCAAAAAGAAATAAAATACCTTGGAGTGAACATACCTAAAGACCTAAGCAAAATATATAAAGCAAACTATGATAGGTTGGAACAAGAAATAAAAAAAGATATTGATAGATGGTCAATCTTAAATATGGATCTGAATTCAAAAATTGAGACAGTCAAAATCAGCATACAACCTAGATTACTTTACCTCTTCCAGGCTATACCAACAGAGATTCCAGATGCCCAATTCTCAAAGTGGGACAGGATGATATCGAGATTTGTTTGGGGAGGTAAAAAACCAAGAGTGAAATATAAAACCCTCCAATTACCAAAAGAGAAAGGAGGCATGGGCCTACCGAGTCTAAAGGAATATTACTACTCAGCACAAATAAGATATATCATATGTTGGTGCGACGAGGGATATGAGGCAAAATGGAAAGAAATGGAAAAGGAAATTGAGGGACTCCCAGTACAAAGCATAATAGGGGATAAAGATGCATATAAGCAAATCAAACAAATAGACCCAATCACTAAATTTACTTTAGAACTGTGGTATAAAATAGTACAAAAGTATAATATAAAGGAAGACATAAAACTATTGAAATGGGTAGCATTTGACAGTCAGTTTGAACCGGCAAAACAAGATAGGGGATACAAAAATCTGGTGAACAAGGGAATCACAGCATGGGGCAATATCGGAAAAAAAGATCTCGGGAGCTTTGTAAATATCAGGAGAAAATTTAAATTAGAAAGATCGGAATTTTTCAGATATCTGCAGATGAGAGATTACTATATGAAGAAGATTAGGCATAACCTCCAAACAGATGTGAACGAGATTATACAACTTATTTTAAGCTCATATGCAGGAAATAAAATAAGAATTATTTCAAAACTATATCAGAAACTTATGACAAACAATCATACAAGTAACTATATAAAGGAGAAATGGGAGAAAGAGCTCAATTTAAACATAACAGAAGAAAGCTGGCAGGAAATATGGAAAACACAACACACATCAACAAATTCAAGGGCATGGAGGGAATTTGGATGGAAAAACCTGATTCGCTTTTTCATTACACCACAGATTCAAGGAAAATATACAAATACCCAATCTCTATGCTGGAGGGGATGTGGGGCTCAAAATGCAGACCACTCACATATGTTTTGGAAATGCTACAAAATATCATCATTTTGGAAATCTATGCATGTGACAATACAGAGGATATTAGGATATAATATACCAATGAACTGTAACCTGATGTACTTATGTGATCTTAAAAAAGACAGTGTTGTACAGGCTGAGGACAGATATCTAGTTAAAATCTTGTTGATTGCATGTAAAAAAACTATCACAAAAAAATGGCGATCAGAAGTTCTTCCTGACCAAGAACAATGGACTGACATTGTTGAGGACATACGTATGATGGAAAAACTAACATATCGACGAAGAATGCAAGAAGGAATATGGGAGAAAAAATGGCGGAAATGGACACACTACAAAGTGCAACAACGAGGCAGAAATTGAAAGAATAACCAAAGACACTGAAAAAACCAGAAGAATTAAGAGATGGAAACTAAAAACTTGATGCTCCAACATTTGTCCCCCCCCCTTTTATTTTTTTTATTTTTTTTTTTATTTTTTATTTTTATTTTGTTTATTTTTTTTTATTTTTCCCTACCCTAACCCCTTTGTTTTTTAAATGTAGAATGTGATCTGAATGCATTATATATGATGAAAAATGAATAAAAATCTAAGTTACAAAAAAAAAAAACACGTGCACCAAGTCTATTCGGATGGATGCCATCAGGCCTCATATGTGATGGGCAGTTCCAAAACAGGTTAAAATTGTCAATAAAACCAATGTTAAAAGTAGGACATGTAAAACACAACCAAGTATTAAGGACAAGAGTTCTGCTAAAATAATTGCAACCTCGTCTGAAAGGTGCCAAAGGCCCAGAGATAAACAAACGTCTGCCACAGTTCATAAGAGTGAACAGAAGGCTCCTTAAGTCACTTTTTAAGATCTCTGACCCTTCATCTGGGATGTTGTTGCATCCAACATGTACAATGACAGTTTTAACGTGGGGGAATTCATTTAATAGGTCAGAGGTAAAAGCCTCAATGTCAGACACTCTAGCCCCAGGAAAAAATTTAGTCACACAGTACCTGCTTTTGACGTTCCTCATAATCGAGTCACCAATTACCAGCGTCGTCTGGGGGGGGGGCTTTGCCGGTGGTTTCTGAGGTGGTGAACAATCTTGTCGAAGGTGTTGTTGTGATGGTGGGGCGATGCACTCTCCTCTTTTTGGAGCTGGTGTGTAATTTGGCACACCTAAAGAAGTCTTAATACGGGGTTTGCGGGTTTGAGCCGCCGCTGGAGGAGGAGAGGGAGGAAGAGAGGGAGGTGGAGGGGCGGCCACGGGTGGACAGCCAGCGTCCAGGTGGGGAAAATCCTCCAGAGAAAGGATGTCAAATCTATTTTCCAGTAGCAGGGGAAGAGAAGAGGCACGGCCCTGTCTGGTTGATCGACGATGATTGCCTGCTGGTCTAACCAAGGTCCAGCGCGCGCATTGAGGATGAGAAGAACCAACCGGGGCTTTGGGCTTTGCCCCGAGTCAAAGCCAGTGTCTATTGCTGTGGTCCTGGACGTCAGAAGAAACCGGAGCAGGGGTGGAAGTAGGCAGAGATGCACTAAACTCACCCAGGTAAGTAGCCATCTCTGCCAGCTGCGAGTCGGTTGCCGGAGCCGTTGTTCGCCCGAGAATTATGGTGTCAAGGTGGTCTTCGGCCTCCCGAATCTTATAGAGGTTGGAGAGTCTAACTTCCAACTCAGAAACCTTCCTAAGGAGGGACACACAGCTGACACACGTCAGGGATGGAGCCATGACGTTCCAGGCGATAGGTGGATAGCCAGCCAGCCAAAAGCAGCTAAAAACAGGTTAGCTAAAAAGGCTTAAAAAACAGGTTAGCAGGTTAGCCTAGCCCGGTAAAAACAGCCCAGCCGGGGGTCCGACCCACCCGCGTGTCCGATCCGGCTTTTCTGCTAGGCCAAAACTAAGCTAACACAAAGCAAAAACTAATAACAAAAAGAGATAAAAAAATTAAAAACGAAATCAATAAAAACAAACAAAAGTGGACAAGATGACGAGATGAGACGAGACGTTCTTCATTATAATAAAATATTTACAAAAATGTGTGGGGGGGGTATACTCACTTTTGTGAGATACTGTATTTGTTGCACCACCTCTGGCTTTTATCACAGTTTGAATTCTCTGAGACATGGACAACTTTTTCCTCAATCCAGCTCCAACTTTCTCTTATTGCCGTTACCAGATCAGTTTTGCAGCTTGGAGCTTTGTCATGGACCATTTCCTTTCATTTCCACCAGAGATTTTCAGTGGGATTGAGGTCCAGATTATTTGCAGGCCATGCCATTTTACGTCTTTACTGAAGGAACATTTTCTGTCCTATCTCCTGACTACCAGGGAAAAAAATATTGTCCAATCACATTTTTTAAACTTCCCCAATCTTTGTAAGGTAATTAGAACACTGAAAAGATTGTTTTGAAAAAAAGTTTTTATTTTAGAGATATCATGTACAGTGTATATTGGAACGCCATATACAGTATGTGAAACTGAACTTTGATAGCAATCAGTTAGCCCCAAAGAAAATACCAAAAAGTCAACACAAGAATGAGTTTAACTTCCACATATTTGTTTTCTAGTGTATGAACATGCAAAAAAGTAAACATAAGCACTTTGAATGAAACTCCATCATCACTGCTTTGTTGTGCTTAGTTGGTATGATACTTCAAAAACCAATTCCTCTTCTTTGAAACACAAAGGAATACCTTGCACTTCGTGCACATCACATATATTTTGTTCTTGCAACGGGATCTGCAGCACCTTGATGCATGTATTTCGTCCACCATCTCTGGAAGATGGATGGCACCATAGTGTCTCAGAGCTGCATTTGGCTGCGGTTTCCACTTTTGACCTGGGGGAGTGTAGTCATCCTTGCTGTCACTCGCAATTCCTACTTGGGCCCAAGTAATCAACTCTTCACCAAGGAGCAGTTTGAAGTCAAGAAACTTCAGTGGTATCTTCCCCAGAAACTGGCAGTCGCTCTTATACTGAAGCCATGAGTTGGTGATTGCCAGATCAAAAAAGTGAAAAACTGCATGCACTGTCCATTTCCGAGTGCGAGAGGCCATCTTGTAGAAACTCAACATTCAGTCAACCAAGTCCACGCCACCCATGTTGGTGCTGTACTCAACTGCCAGTGGCCTTCACACCTGGACAAACCTTTTGTCTTTCTTAGACCATCTTCTGCATGTGTCCTGAAGTTCAATGCCATAGGCAGAGGATGCGATGACAACTGGCTTGTTGTCCAACCATTTTATGACAGCAGATTCAGGAGGGCTTCGTCTGACTACCATCTCCGATGCCCCTCTTCCTTTCTTTTTGAAGGGCTTATCCCCTATGATCTTGCACTCCTTTGGAACCCTGTTATTCATTAAGGTTCCAGTCCCCCTCAGCCCTTTTTTCATCAGGGTGTCGAGGAGGTTGACAGTTGTAAAGAACCTGTCAAAGAGCAGGTGGGTTCCTTGGGGAACAGACTCAGCCAAATGAAGAGCAGCTTGTTCTCCAATGCCCTCTCCTCCTGTAACTCTGAAGGTAGTCTTGCCTTGGTAGGCCACAAAGTCTAAGACCAGACCAGTTGGTGTGGCCAAGACAAACACCTTCAATCCAGTTGGGTATGGTTTGCCCAGTACATAGTGGCGCACTGGGCAGCAACCAGTAAATGGAACCATTTGCTCATCAATGCACAATTTTCCTGTTCTAGGCAGATTCAGACATCCTTGCCTTACTTTGGTCAGCAGGGGCCTGATTCTACACAAGAGATCTCTTCTTTTTTTCATCGTCTGAAACATCAAGGTCGTTGACAATCTTAATGGAATTTCTTAGCTTGTAAAACTGATTTCTGGTCATAGATTCTGCCACAATCTGAACTCTGGTATTTGAGGCCAAATACATTTGAATGTTTGGATATCCTAGACAGCCCATGTAAACAGAATTCCCGAAGAATGTCTTCAGCTCTTCAGGAGTGGTATTTAGTGCTGCTCCAGACACAAGGACTTCACGCTGATTTGTGCACACAGCCATTTCTTCAAACACGGAGTCATCGATGTATTGCTTAAAATAATTCATCGGGGTCCAGTTTTGCTGTGTCATGGTATCATTGCTCTAAGTAATGGGAGGATCATCCAGCTGGAATCTGAATTTCAAGAAAAGCAATAAAGGGAGGAAAAAAATGAAATGAGTCTCAATTGTTTGAGGAAAAAAAGTTGGTTTTTTTTTTTTTTAGAATACAAACTCAAGGTATACTTATCAATTTCATTGTTGTTCTTTACAAAATGACAATGACAATAAAGACTTATCTTACTTTGTATTCTTGCTCCTCAGTGGGCGCCGACTGGACTTAGATGTAGACTGTTCTGCTTGCGCTGACTGCTCTGCATCTACTTGCCCTGCCTGACTTTCATGCCCAGAGCTCTCGGAATTGTCTTCCTCTGCTTCTGCCTCGAACACTGCATCTTGATCTTCCTCATCAGACAACTCAATATCTGAGTTTCCATCAACAATTCACAGTAAAATTCTCTCTGCTTCTGAGTGCGAATCCCCTTGTTGTCATTTGAAAAAACAGAACAAAACTGAGGAAATAACTACAAATATCTACTACAAAGGACATTTTTTAAACACTTGAATATTATGGTAAAATACAGTTAAAGTAATTCAGAAAATGTTTTAATGTGTTCTTAAGAAATTTATATAAAATATACCAACAACATTTCAAGACAAAATTTGCTCAATAAAAAGTATTATGCACTTACTTTTCCTCTTTCCATAAAATGTGCTTAAACTAATGAACGCCATCTTCCTTGTTCAGAAAAAGAAAGGTACCAAAGCCCCACCCCTTCACATTTGGTATCACTGAAAAGCCCTAAATCTCCTCTTTAGATGACAAAAGGAGTTAACTCAGTAGTATGTACTGGGTGGGAGATCGTCAGGTTTACAAATGTCCTCTACAGAGGACAAATTTGAACTACTGGTCGTCAAGAGGCTATGGCAAAATGCATTATCGTCCTGGAAAATGTCATCATCACCAAACATCCTTTCAATTGATGAAACAAAAAAAGTTTCCCAAATTTCACTGTAAACTTGTGCATTTATTGAAGATGTAATGATTGCCATCTCCCCATACCTATACCTGACATGCAGCCCCACATTATCAATGATTGTGGACATTTGCATGTTTTCCTCAGGCAGTCATCTCCATAAATTTCATTGCAGCGGCACCAAATTAAAGTTCCAGCATCATTACCTTGCCCAATGCAGATTGATGATTCGTCAATGAATATCACTTTCATCCAATCATCTACAGTCCATGATTGCTTGTCTTTAGCCCACTGTAACGTTGGTTCTTTTTCTAACTTCGCTTGGTGTTTCACTATGGGAATCGCCTCGGATGTGACCAACTATGGAAGTTCCAATGACACCACGTCTGTCAGTAACAGACAGGTCATGCCATGTTAAGGGTCCCGTCCCCAGTAAAACCATGGCCGACCCAACCCGTCCAAATCGTTCTCGCTTTCTTCCCGTGTGGAAGTACAAGCTCCCTCAGCATATCCAGGCTGATTTGGTTAGCTGTTTGACTGTTCACAGGCGTACCCTAATGGAGCACGTCGCCAAATTCAGTTTTCCATTGTCGGTCTGGTTGTGCTGAGAACGTCACACAAAGGGCAGTGTCCGCGTCAAGGTGAGCTGCTCTCACAGCTAGCTGGATTTTGCTAACTAGTTACGGTGTGCACTTGTGTGAATCAAGCTACCGCGTTGAGGCGAGCTTGTTTGCGGTGTGGCTAGCATTTGCTTGTTGGCTGACCGTGTAGTTTAATTGGTGTTCGGTTAGCATTAGCGTGCTCACTGAAACCAATAACAGAGTACAGCTAACGTGTTACAATGAGCTGATTCCCAGGGCTTTCATGGCTGGGCTCGACTTAAAACTTGTAGCTGACTTCCGGGAAGATGGCGGAGAGACATAACACTTAAACAAAGAGCTCTCCCTAGCCGGATTAAAAATCATCGGTAAATGGCCAACTCGACATAAACGGATCAATAAACTAAGGGATGAAAACACGAAGGAACCGGGCACAAGGACAAAAACAGGGTAAAATTGAAGAATTCCTCTCCAACAACGCAGGAAAAACCGCTGTACGCAAAGCCCAAAAAAACGAGATGTCTACAGCAGAGAAAATGGAGGACACCAGACTCGACAACATGAACACTGGCATCGCCAGTTTGGGTGAAGAGTTAAGAGAATTCAAGCGACAGCTACAACAGGATTTAGCGGCTCTTAAGGAGGAACTGAAAAAAGAAATTAAGGAGGAAATCAAGGACCTCCGAAGAGAAATGGAGCGTAAATTAACGGAAAACATGGAGGAGCTGCGCTCCCAGCGGGCGTGTATGACAGAAGCGCAGACTCGAATTTCGGAACTAGAAGATTGGAAAAGCAAGGCAAACGAACAACTACAGACCCTGACGACGCAAACGCAGAGGATGCAGGAGAAAATAAACGACTTGGAGAGCAGATCCAGACGAAGCAATATGCGCATCTTTGGAATTCCGGAGGGCATTGAAGGCAACTCGATGACAAAATTCATGGATCAGTTCTTAAAAAAAGAACTGGAAATACCCGGAGAAACGGATCTGCAGATTCAACGGGCGCACAGAACACCGGCACAGAACCCGAAAACAAACGCTACACCCAGGTCAGTTGTGGTAAACTTTGTGAAATATGACAAAGGAAAGAATCCTGACGCAAGCATGGAAAAAAAAGATACGAATCGGCGACAAACAGGTATTTTTTGACCATGACTACCCGACAGAAATCGTGCAGCAGCGGAAGAAATATGCCAACATTAAAAAAACGCTGAAAGAGAAAAAAATTAGATTCCAAACGCCGCTAACGAAAATGAGGATTCATTGGGAGGAAGGCACAAGAACCTACAACACGGCCGAAGAGGCAGCGCGGGATATGATGGAGCGGGGCCTTGAGGTGAGCGTGCCGAAGGAGACGGCTGGAGCAGCGGCGGCCCTGAACGCACCACGACAGACGGAGTGGAGACGAGCGAGCGGCGGAAGAAGGGGGAGAGACGTAGAGAGCGGGCCCAGGACAAGCTACAAGGCTTTCAACTGAAAGCCTAGATCATAACAAAGATTAAGAAAGGCACAGAAGAAATGAAGGCCAAGAAGACAAGGTAAAAGAGAAACAGACGGCTAGGAGAGGTTTAAGTGATATTTGTTGGACATTTCTAGACTTATGACTATTACTTTGATAGTAATTAGAAGTCTAGGGAGGGCCCTTCACTCTGTGAAGACAAACCCCCCACCCACCAACAGGGACCAGTGAGCAGAAGAAAGGCCCAAAGTACGGAGGTCGAGTTTTTTTAATGTGTTTTTATATAAATATGTGTTATTTTTGTTGTTAAAGGGGCTAGGAGCACAAGTTAAAAAAATGGAAAAACATGAATATGGGTAAAAATCTTAAGATAATGACACTAAACGTGAATGGTCTGAACTCACCTGTTAAAAGGGAAAGAATAATAAGAAAATTCAAGAAGGAAAACGCTGAAATTATATTTATGCAAGAGACACATTTGAGCAAGGCAGAACATGTGAAACTAAAGAGATTTGGCTATAAGAACTCCTACTACAGTTCATTTAAGGGAGGAGCTAAAAGGGGGGTTATGATACTAATCTCAAACAAAATACAATTTGAAAGTGAACAGGAAATCCAGGATAAAGAAGGCAGGTATGTAATAATAAAGGGAAGAATAGATGGTATACAGATTACATTAGTGAACATCTATGCCCCACCAGAAAGTGACAAGGGTTTTTTTCAACATCTGTTTGATCTCATAGCAACACACAGTGAAGGAGTCCTAATTTGTGGAGGAGACTTAAATGCTGTCATGGATCATGAAGTTGACACAACAAGTGTTAAGAAGACAAAAAAACATGTAACAAAGTTCATAAGAACCTCACTGGCAGAAATGGGTATGGTAGACATATGGAGGGACCTACACCCACTCGAAAAAGACTATACACATTATTCAGCAGCCCATAAAGTACACTCTAGAATAGATTACTTCCTTATGAATGAAGGTGACAGACACAGGATGAGAAATTGTTGGATTGGAGGGGCAGAAATATCAGATCATAATCCTATATACATGGAAATATATTTAAACAATAGAAAACGACAAACAACATGGAAACTTAACGTAGGACTGTTAAATGATGAGAAAATGAAAGAAAGAATAAAAATAAACATAAACGAATATATCCAAGAGAATGACAATGAAGAAGTGGACCCAACAATACTATGGGACGCACTAAAAGCCGTGTTAAGGGGTAAATTAATTGTTGAATCAGGAAAAGCAAATAAGACTAAACTGGAAGCGTATGAACAAAGATGTGAGAGACTGAGGGAATTAGAACGTAAACATCAAAGCACAAATGATCCAAAAATATATCAAGAAATTAAAGAAGAAAAAACAAAGATAAAAGAAACACAAATGGATGAAATTGAAAGGAAAAATAGATATCTAAAGCAAAAATATTATGAAACGGGGCCAAAAGCCACAAAACTGCTGGCAAAACGGTTAAGAAAACAACAAACAATGAATAATGTATACAAGATTAAAGACCCCACCACAAATAAAACCACAGTTAACCCAGAAAACATCGAAGAAATTTTCCATAATTTCTACCAAGAACTATACTCGCAACCTGAAGAAACAAATACTAAAGATATCAAAAAATTTCTAGACACATTGGACTTGCCATCAATAGGAAATCAACAAAATGAAAAACTAACAGCAGAAATAACAACACAAGAGATCAGAGATGTGATTAAGTCACTTAAAAATGGTAAATCACCAGGTAGTGATGGATACCCATCTGAGTTTTATAAACTGTTTATAGAAGAACTCACACCACAACTCCTAAAGTCATTTAATTGGACGCTGAACAACAACAAAATACCTCCATCATGGAACGAAGCAATCATTTCAGTTATTTTAAAACCAGGGAAAGATAAAGAACAATGCGGAAACTATAGACCAATCTCTTTATTAAATGTAGATTATAAAATATACACAACAATTATATGTAAACGAATAAAGACATTCTTGACGGAATTGATAGAAGATGATCAAACTGGATTCATAGAGGGACGCCAAACACATGACAATATCAGGAGAACAATACATATAATTAACCAAATACATAAAGAAAAGAAAAGCGCAGTAATAATGAGTTTAGACGCAGAAAAAGCATTTGACAGGGTTAACTGGAAATTCCTATATAGTGTACTGGAGCGCTTTGGATTTAACGAAAAATCAGTACAATGCATAAGGACGCTATATCAAGAACCTGTGGCAAGAATCAAGATAAACGGTAGCTTAACAGACAAAGTAAATATACAAAGATCAACTAGGCAGGGATGCTGCTTATCGCCCACCTTGTTTGCTCTGTTCATAGAACCATTGGCTCAAGCGATACGACAAAATAAGAAATTAAAAGGTGTAACAATAAAGGGGGCGGAACACAAGATTGGGCTATTTGCAGACGATATTATAGTTTACCTTGAACAACCAGATAAATCAATAATGGAAATGATGAACTTGATAGAAAATTTTGGAAAATTATCAGGATACAAGATAAACATAACAAAAACACAAATACTGACATTCCACTATAACCCTCTAAACCAGATAACTGATAAGATCAAACTAAACTGGAAACAAAAAGAAATAAAATACCTTGGAGTGAATATACCTAAAGACCTAAGCAAAATATATAAAGCAAACTATGATAGGTTGGAACAAGAAATAAAAAAAGATATTGATAGATGGTCAATCTTAAATATGGATCTGAATTCAAAAACTGAGACAGTCAAAATCAGCATACAACCTAGATTACTTTACCTCTTCCAGGCTATACCAACAGAGATTCCAGATGCCCAATTCTCAAAGTGGGACAGGATGATATCGAGATTTGTTTGGGGAGGTAAAAAACCAAGAGTGAATATAAAACCCTCCAATTACCAAAAGAGAAAGGAGGCATGGGCCTACCGAGTCTAAAGGAATATTACTACTCAGCACAAATAAGATATATCATATGTTGGTGCGACGAGGGATATGAGGCAAAATGGAAAGAAATGGAAAAGGAAATTGAGGGACTCCCAGTACAAAGCATAATAGGAGATAAAGATGCATATAAGCAAATCAAACAAATAGACCCAATCACTAAATTTACTTTAGAACTGTGGTATAAAATAGTACAAAAATATAATATAAGGGAAGACATAAAACTATTGAAATGGGTAGCATTTGACAGTCAGTTTGAACCGGCAAAACAAGATAGGGGATACAAAAATCTGGTGAACAAGGGAATCACAGCATGAGGCAATATCGGAAAAAAAGATCTCGGGAGCTTTGTAAATATCAGGAGAAAATTTAATTTAGAAAGATCAGAATTTTTCAGATATCTGCAGATGAGAGATTACTATATGAAGAAGATTAGGCATAACCTCCAAACAGATGTGAACGAGATTATACAACTTATTTTAAGCTCATATGCAGGAAATAAAATAAGAATTATTTCAAAACTATATCAGGAACTTATAACAAACAATCATACAAGTAACTATATAAAGGAGAAATGGGAGAAAGAGCTCAATTTAAACATAACAGAAGAAAGCTGGCAGGAAATATGGAAAACACAACACACATCAACAAATTCAAGGACATGGAGGGAATTTGGATGGAAAAACCTGATTCGCTTTTTCATTACACCACAGATTCAAGGAAAATATACAAATGCCCAATCTTTATGCTGGAGGGGATGTGGGGCTCAAAATGCAGACCACTCACATATGTTTTGGAAATGCTACAAAATATCATCATTTTGGAAATCTATGCATGTGACAATACAGAGGATATTAGGATATAATATACCAATGAACTGTAACCTGATGTACTTATGTGATCTTAAAAGAGACAATGTTATACAGGCTGAGGACAGATATCTAGTTAAAATCTTGTTGATTGCATGTAAAAAAACTATCACAAAAAAAATGGCGATCAGAAGTTCTTCCTGACCAAGAACAATGGACTGACATTGTTGAGGACATACGTATGATGGAAAAACTAACATATCGACGAAGAATGCAAGAAGGAATATGGGAGAAAAAAATGGCGGAAATGGACACACTACAAAGTGCAACAATGAGGCAGAAATTGAAAGAATAACCAAAGACACTGAAAAAACCAGAAGAATTAAGAGATGGAAACTAAAAACTTGATGCTCCAACATTTGTCCCCCCCCCTTTTATTTTTTATTTTTTATTTATTTATTTTTTTTCTTTTTTCCCTACCCTAACCCCTTTGTTTTTTAAATGTAGAATGTGATCTGAATGCATTATATATGATGAAAAATGAATAAAAATCTAAGTTACAAAAAAAAAAAAAAAACTTGTAGCTACTGCTAGTGATGACCAGGCTAACGTGTCACAACGAGCTTTTTTTTTTCTAAGAAAAATCCCCCTTTCCCTTGGCTATGGCTGCTAACCCTGCCAAAGTGTTAGACCCGAAGGCCAAAGAGGCTGTATCCTGCCCATGCCCTGCGTCATGCGGTGCCTCCATTTTGGGTAGGGACCCTCATCCTATGTGCACAGTCTGCTTGGGCGCTAAACACACAAGCATCGCTAGCAGACCCTGAGGGGCGTACCCATTGCAGCTTCTATGCCAGAAAAAGTTTTGGAAAGTAGGCTTAGAGTAGCATTAGCTAGGGATCAAGACCCCTGCCTAGCTAGCGCTACGAGTTACATCAATCAGCCATGAGCCTCCGCGAGCTGGGTGGACATGATGGAAGCCGAGTCCCCGATCAACCCTCCGCTCCCAGAGGACATTCTGGAGAGCGGTCTGGGTGAACCGGGCGGCGAGGACGATGATGCCAAGTCGAACCTCCTTGACGTACTGCTATGGAGGAGGACGACTCCTTTTTTCCTCCTCAGCAGACTAGACCCCCCAGCAGGGCCGGTGCCGTTTCCCCAGTAGACAGCAACCTGTCTGAGATCTGCAGGCGAGCCACAGCAAAACTCAACATCCCGTGGCCAGCAGCTCAGCATACAGAGGGGACAGAACGCAACCTGTATGATGGAAAGAGGCTGCCACTTGCTTCACCACAAGCAAAGCAACTCTTACCAGCAGTCCCCGCCTGCATGAAAGAAATGAGTTGGTACTGGTCGAGCACATTCAAAAGCAAGCTTCCCACCAAGGGCTGCGCTAAGCTGGAGAAATATGGTATGGGTGAGCTGGGATTAAACAAACCCCCAACGGTGGAGTCTTCAGTGGCTTATCACCTTCATCCTAACCGCAGATCTGTCTCAGCTTCCACAATCATCTCCCTGCCTAGTAAGTCAGATCGCCTCACAGCATCGATTTACCAACGAATGTACAAATATGCAGCACAGTCAGTCTGCTCCCTTAATCCTGTCAGCATATCAGGCAGAATTATTGGAGGAAATGGGCAGTCAGTTAGACTCTGGCTCCCCAAACCCTGTCCTATGGGATGAAATCTGTGTGGTCAATGATCTGGTCTTGCGCTCTTACAGAGGGGCAGTCCAGGGGTCCGGGCGTGTCATGAGTCTCGCCGTCGCCGGTGAAAGAGCCTTGTGGCTGAATCTGTCAGGACTGAGTGACACACAGAAGGGGGAGGTCATGGATGCACCATATGACCCCAGCGAGGGTCTCTTTGGTCCTGCCTTTGAGAAAATGAGAGAGACTAGCACACAGAGGAAGCAGGAGGGTGAAGCCTTTAATCTCTGTCTACCCTGTAAGGTGAACACCCAACTTCCCCAGGTGCCTCGGGCTGGCTTTGCAGCAGCCACTGCAGCAGCGAGAGGAAAACATGGTGGTGCTAGACCTCACAGGCGGGGAACAACTCTGCAGGCTCCCCAGACCAGAGCTGAAAACCCGAGACCATGGGGTAAGCATTCCTATGCAGCTGTGGCTGCCAAGAATCGCTCGTCCCACCCTGGGGATGGGAAGAAGAAACGTGCGACCTAGCACTATACCCCCCTTGAAGAAAAGAAGAGCGACAGGTGTGGAGACAAACCACTTCACTGTTCAGAGTTCAGTGGGTCCTGTGGCTCCCAGTTCAACAGGAGCCCTTTCTCAGTTTCCCTCTTTTCCTATTCAGAAGAAAGAGACCAAAAATCAGCTGGTAAAGTGTCACCAAGCACTTCCTCAGTATCAGCAAGTGGATTTAAAAATCCTTTCAGTGTCCCCAAGCACTGCTCAAGTTCACAAAGACGTTACTTGTTCCCCTGTGAAAGAAAGTATTAAAATGTGCATCTCTGCAGCCAGACAGTTTGCCAAGGGCAGAATGCAAAAACAAAAGAAAAATGGCATGTACCTCTTCCGCCTGCGGGGGGAGCTCACGCTCTTCCCAAGTGGGGCCACTCCCTTCTCACGGAGGGCGTGACATCACTCAGGCATGCAGCCTTCAGCCCACTCTCTTCCCTGGTGTTTCACTGGCACGGTGGCGTAGTGGTTAGCACTGCACCAGCACAGCAACTCACCCTTGGCCATGGGATCCCTGGTTCGATCCCAGCCCCTGACCAACAGTGATCTGTGTGGAGTTTGCAAGTTCTCCCCGTGTCTGCGTGGGTTTACTCCAGGAGTTCTCCGGTTTCCTCCCACAAGCCAAAAACATGCAGGTTAGGTTAATTGGAGACTCTAAAAGTGGCCCTAGGTGTGAATGTGTGTGCAAATGATAAAGGGATAGCGCCGTACCGTGGCTGCTTCATCCATCCAGGTGGATGCCCTCAATTTCCCCTCTGGGGATCAATAAAGTATACAAAACTGCTGTTTCATTCCATCTAGCTACAACGCTCCGCACTGTGTGTGTTTATATATTTATATATTTATTCCATCTAGCGACAATGCTCCGCACTGTGTGTGTTTATATATTTATATATTTACTCCATCTAGCTACAATGCTCCGCACTGTGTGTGTTTATATATTTACATATTTATTCCATCTAGCAACAATGCTCCGCACTGTGTGTGTTTATATATTTACATATTTATTCCATCTAGCTACAATGCTCCGCACTGTGCGTTTATATATTTACATATCTATTCCATCTAGCTACAATGCTCCGCACTGTGTGTTTATACATTTACATATTTATTCCATCTAGCTACAATGCTCCGCACTGTGTTTATATATTTACATATCTATTCCATCTAGCTACAATGCTCCGCACTGTGTGTGTTTATATATTTACATATTTATTCCATCTAGCTACAATGCTCCGCACTGTGTGTTTATATATTTACATATTTATTCCATCTAGCTACAATGCTCCGCACTGTGTGTGTTTATATATTCACATATTTATTCCATCTAGCTACAATGCTCCGCACTGTGTGTGTTTATATATTCACATATTTATTCCATCTAGCTACAATGCTCCGCACTGTGTGTTTATATATACATATATTTATTCCATCTAGCTACATTGCTCTGCACTGTGTGTTTATATATCTATATATATTTATTCCATCTAGCTACAATGCTCCGCACCGTGTGTCTATATATTTATGTTTATATGTACATATGTACACTCGCTGCTCTTGTTTTTTCTTGCCTTCTGATTGTTGCTCTGAGTGTTGCTATCCTGGAATTTCCCCATTGTGGGACTAATAAAGGCTTATCTTATCTTAAAATCAAAAAAAAATTCAAAGGTATGTTGATTTTAGAGGCCAACGGAGACTCTGCTCAAGTTTTAGAGGAAGAAATTCTGTCTCTTTTAAACAAAGGAGCGATCAGGGGAGGTGCCAAGCAGCAAGGCGCAGCAGGGCTTTTATCTCCCGTTATTTTCTCATTCCAAAGAAGGGCAACTCAACCCTCCGCCCTGTTTTGGATTTGCGGGCAATGAACAAACACTTAACCCTTTTTGTCTCTTGGTTTCATGGACAGAAAGCGCCCTCACTGTCTGTGTCACAGTTCTGTGCCGGTCATGTAACGTGGCCATAAACCATAAAAAAATCCCCAGTTGTACCAAGTATTCCACCTCACAAGGTGACAGACATGTATAACTTGCTGCTCTCGCCTTGGAGGACTAATGACTCCCAAATAACAATCCAAAAACCTCACTTCCGGACACCACAGAAGAACAGTTTTTAAACAAATGTTAATATTCGCCATCGCAACAGGGAGGAGGCATTTGCTCCCAAATTTGCCAACTATGATTCTAAAAAGAGATTATTTAACTTATGAAGGTAAATATCTGGCCAAAGCTGGTTAATTTTCACCTGCCACTGACCCCAGCGCCATGTGACTGGACAGAACAATCGCGCCGGTTCTGTGTCGTCATATAAATGGTAAAAGGCGTTCACTTATATAGCGCCTTTTCTCATCTCTAGATGACCAAAGCGCTTTACAGATCCTGCTATCCACCCATTCACACACTGATGGCGGCAGAGCTGCCATACACAGACAGACACTAGCCTGGCCACCAGGAGCAACTGGGGGTTCAGTATCTTGCTCAAGGACACTTCGACACGCAGCTGCAGACAGAGCGGGAATCGAACCCATGACCCTCCAATCAGTAGTCAGTCACACTACACCTGCGCCACAGCCGCTCCCACAGATATAAGATAAATTCCGGTGGAATAAAAGTGAAACTGAGGTGGAATAATTATAAGTTTCTGGATGTGGGAGAGAAAGCAAAAATGATCGAGAAGACAAAATAGCGACGAAAATGGACAAAAACGAGCTGCCTGGTTATCAGTAAGTCCGACGAATTTCTTTGTTTACACTGTACTGATTTTCTGGTTCATATACTTTGAATATAACAAAAAACCCAAAACAAAAAACGGTGACAAAAAACAAAACCATCCTTTGTGCAAATATGTCCAAAGTCCACTTTTGACTGAAAGTTGGGTAATTCGATATGACTGCCATGGCATTATGCAAATTAGATGCATAAATTTACTCCTATCTCAAACTTTGGATCATATTCTACATCTTGCTAATTGACAGTAAGCCATTATCTCTTACCACTTTCAAGTTATAGCTTTGGAAATCTGACATCTGAACTGAATGTTTTCTTGAAAAAACCTTGACCACCAGAGGGGGTGGAGGCTGACGGCGCAGCGGAGTGTAACAGACAGTCATAAGGTTAAGTACAGGTTCAGAATGCTCACGCACAAAACACTATGTTGCTCAATCCAGCCAGGCGATTGGTTTGTGACAATCAATCTGACATATTTTCATATTGCCATTTATCCTTCTCACCAGAAATTTCTCAGGTTCACCTATAAGAGCATAGCGTAAGAGTTTCAAACTATCCCTTTCGGACTATCACTAGCTCCAAGAGTGTTCAGCAAATGTGTGGAGGCAGCGCTGTCTCTGTTAAGGAACAGCGCCATCAGAATGTTCTCGTACATAGACGATTATTTAATCTGCTCCCAATCCCAGGAGCAAGCGATCCGGGATTCACATGCAGTGGTAAATCACCTCATGAAGCTTGGATTCAAAATCAACTGGGAAAAGAGCCCTTTAATGCCTGTGCAGTGCACAGAGTATTTGGGGCTAAGAATAAACTCCCTCACTTATCGCGTACACTGTCAGTGCAGAGAATCGTCTCGTTCATACAGTGTCTCGCCCAGTTTCAGCGAGGAAAAGTTGTGTCACTCCATCTTTGGGCGGTGCGGTGGACCAGTGGTTAGCACTGCGCCAGCACAGCAACTTACCCTTGGCCATGGGATCCCTAGTTCGATCCCAGCCCCTGACCAACAGTGATCTGTGCGGAGTTTGCATGTTCTCCCCGTATCTGCGTGGGTTTACTCCGGGATTTCTCCGGTTTCCTCCCACAGGCCAAAAACATGCAGGTTAGGTTAACTGGAGACTCTAAAGTGGCCCTAGGTGTGAATGTGTGTGTGAATGGTTAAGGGATAGCGCCGTACTGTGGCTACTTCATCCATCCAGGTGGATGCCCTCAATTTCCCCTCTGGGGATCAAAGTATACAAAATCAAAAAAAAAAAAAAAAAAAAAAATCTTTGCCTACGCCTTCTAGGCCTCATGGCTTCGGTCATATCAGTGGTTCAGCTGGGACTTCTCATGATGAGGGGTTTTCAGCAATGGGTAGCAAACCTGCGTTTATGCTCCCGCCATCATCTCCGCCGCAGGGTGAAGATAACGCTGCGGTGTATTGTAGCACTCCAGCCTTGGAGAAATCCAGCAACCCTCACTGCAGGGATGCCACTGGGAACGGTGTTATCCAGAGTCACTCTGACCACAGATGCCTCCCTGGTAGGATGAGGTGCAACTATGATGGGCTGAGCAGTGAATGGCCTGTGGCCTCAAAGCCAAGCCCAGGTTCACATAAACGTGTTGGAATTGCAGGCAGTGTTTTTAACCTTAAAGCACTTCCTCCCCTACCTACAGGGACAACACGTTTTGGTCAAAACAGACAATTCAACAGTGGTAGCCTATATCAACCATCAGGGTGGCACCCGGTCGCTTCAGCTTCACAGCTTGGCCAGGAGGATAATTGTGTGGAGCAGCACAAGGTTTCTCTCTTCAGGCTACTCATGTGCCAGGGATCCTGAACAAGGGGGCAGATCCGTTATCCAGAGGAAACCCACTGTTTGGGAAGTGGAGACTCCACCCTCAGGTGGTGAAGCAGATCTGGCAGAGGTTCGGCCAAGCTGCCGTAGACCTGTTCACCTCATGAGAAAATGCATATTGCCCGCTGTTTTACTCCCTTTCTGATGCAGAGGCACCTCTGGGCATGGACACTCTGTCACACCCATGGCCAGATGTCCTGATGTATGCATTCCCATCTCTCAGCCTGATCTCTCCAACGTTATCCAGAGTGAGAGAACAGGGACTGTCACTGATTCTGATAGCCCCTTGGTGGCCATCCAAGCCTTGGATAGCAGAAATAATTCAGCTATTAGGAGGCGAACCGTGGCCTCTTCCCATACGCAGGGACCTCCTGTCTCAAGCTCATAGGGAGATTTATCATCCTCATCCAGATCGTGTGGCCCTTTGAGCCTGGCCCCTGAAAGGTGGACCTGAACCACAGCTGGACTGCCTCCAGGGGTTATTGACACTACTGAGAATGCTAGAGCCACCTCCACCCGCTCCCTTTACGGTGATAAATGGAGGGTTTTTGAGAGGTGGTGTGATGAGAGGAAGGCTATCCCTTACCAGTGTCCTGTAGTGGATGTGCTCTGTTTCTTACAGCATCTGCTCGAAGGTGGAAAGGCTTTTTCAACAATGAGAGTCTACCTAGTGGCAATTTCAGCATGCCATGTGGGGTTTGGAGACAAACCAGTGGGTCAGCACCCTCTGGTTTGTCAGTTCATGAAGGGAGCTCGCCACAAGCTCCCGGTTTCCCAACCCCTGGTTCCATTATGGGATTTATCGTTAGTCCTAGATGGCCTCTCTCACCACCCTTTTGAGCCAATTGAGGTGGCGGGATTGAAGTTTCTCTCTATTAAAACAGCTCTGTTGTTGGATCTAACCACAGCCAAGCGGGTGAGCGATTTGCAGGCTTTGTCTATCCACCCTTCATGTTTGCAGTTGGCCCCTGGGCACACTAAGGTGTGCTTGTGGCTTAATCCTGCCTTTGTGCCTAAAGTTACGGAGTCAGCATACAGATGTCCCACTGTAGAGCTCCTGGCTTTTCACCCTCCTCCTTTCTCCTCAGAAGAGGAACAAAGGCTTAACACTTTATGTCCTGTGCGGGCCCTGGGGGTATACTTGGAGAAAACATCAGATTTTAGAAAATCTGAGCAGCTGTTTGTCTCCTGGGCCACCCCTGTCTCGTCAGAGACTATCCCACTGGATTCTGGAGGCTATATCTTTGGCTTATAGATGTAAGGGCTCTCAGGCCCCACTAGGCGTGTGAGCTCACTCCACCAGAGGCATGGCTACATCCTGGGCCTTGTTCAGGGGAGTGCCTATTAAGGACATTTGGCGACAGCCAGCTGGTCCACACCACACACGTTAGTGAGGTTCTATAGGCTGGATGTTGCGCAACAGCCATTGGCCCAGGCTGTGTTGGAAGCAGGTTTTGCTTCTACAGCATGAGGTTGTTACCTGTGGCTGTATGAGACATGGCTTCGGGATCTTTGCTGCAATACGGGAGTGGGCTATATCTCCCATAGTGAAACACAGAGCGAAGTTAGAAAAAGAATGTTGGATGACTTAATGTAATTTCTGGTTCTTTGATAACAGAGTAAGGTGTTTCACCAACACTTCCCTCCTTGCAGAGTCACACGAAGAAACCTGCCTAGAATGATTTGGATGGGTTGGGTTGGCTGTGGTATTACCGGGGGCGGGTCCCTGAACACGGCACGACCCGTCTGTCACTGACAGACATGGTGTCATTGGAGCTTCCGTAGTTGGTCACACCCGAGGTTATTCCCATAGTGAAACACCTCACTCTGTTATCAAAGAACCAGGAATTACGTTAAGTAATCCAACGTTTTTCTGTTTAGGTGTTAATGATGGCTTTAGTTTGGCTTTTCTGTAAGTAAATCCCATTTCCTTTAGGTGGTTTCTCACAGTTCGGTCACAGACATCGACTCCAGTTTCTGCTCATTTGCTTTGTTGTGTATTTTCTGTTTTCAAGACATTTTACCTTTAAGTTTTCTATCTTAACACTTTGATGTCTTCCTTAGTCTACCAGAATGCTTCCCTATTACAACCTTCCCATTTTGTTTGTACGTGGTCCAGATTTTAGGCACAGCTGACTGGGAACAGCCAACATCTTTTGCTATGTTCTGTGATGATTTACCTTCTTGAAGAAATTTTATAACCATCTCCTGTGTTTGAAATGACATTTCTGGTGTTGGAGCCATGATTCATGTTTATTAGCTTGGTGCCAACAGCTCACCAAGGTGTGTAAGCACTCTTAACTGCAGACTAATTAGCAGATTTAATATGATGCATGTATTTGTTTTAGGACTGTAAAATGCATCATATTTTCCTCCTAATTGCGATTCCAGATTTTTCCCCCCTCTGCTTGCTCTACTAAAAAAAATTGCAATTGACAACAACTTCCTTTCACTCTTTGCCAGAAGGTTGGCATTTTGAATAAAAATAGTTTTGCGACATGTCTGATTAATTTTGTAAAAAAAAAAAAAAAAAATAACTATTAAATGAACATCTTTCAAGAGTGCTGATTCCATAATTTTTGCAGGGGTTGTACAAACATTGAGATGATCAAATGAGATGAAAATGCTGTAGGTTGAAAACTGTAGGAGGAGTTAGCCAGACAAACTTGTGTAGACTGATGGACAAACATCATACCGTAACACGTCCCATCTTTAGAGATGGTTGTATAAATAAAAAACCTTAAGTGTCACATTTTTAAAAATATAATAAAGATTTGTAAAGATACTGATGGTCTGAGAATAATTCTGAATTTTCTCTAGTTAAGGTGACATGGAGAAACAGTTATTCAACATCATGAGTTTGTGTAAAAGTTTTTAAACGACAGTCTCACCATCAGGGGATTTCAAGGCAAGAGTTCTGGATGCAAGGCGACCCATCAGACGAGCCACAAGGAGCTGCATGTCTGATATCCAAGAAATAGTGATATCTGGCAGACCCAGAGCTGTCACAGTGAACTTGTAACCCCACTCATTATTGCTGCTGTCAGAGTGGAAGAGGAACTGCAGCTGAGGGCCAGCATCAAACGTTACCTTCTGAATGACCAAAGAGAAAAACAGAAACCTCTAAACCAATTAAGCAATAACTGTGCTGTCCAAAGAGACTAATCAGCAATTTTTTCCAAGCATACCTTTGGCCACTTCTCAGTTCCAACCTTCATGTCATAACGGACCTTTCCTCCTCTAGAGTCTGTGAATTCTAGGTAATCGTATCTGGGAAGATCAAGAAGACACAGGATTGTTAAAAAAAAAAAAAAAAAAAATCTCTGACAAGCAAAAAAATAACTCCACAAAAACATTTAAATATGCAACATCAGTCACCTCTTTTCGGTCTCGCAGCGTTCATCAAACTCCACCTCAAAGGAGGTTGCACCAGGGCAGGCAAAGATGCTGGTCTCATGGCGGCTGTTCTCGTAGTTGTGAGGAGACTCCACATTCCAGGTCCTCAGCACCACTGGCTGCTGAGGTTGTTGCCAGTTGTCTTGGTTCTCCTGACAATCAAATATTACACACAATAAACTTTTTTAAACATTATATCCAGTAAGTGATTTGTTATTTTTTAACAAGGGGGATGGGGGATATTCACCAATTAAACATAAGGCACATGTATAAATGTAAATTAGGTACAAAT
This sequence comes from Pholidichthys leucotaenia, assembly GCA_020510985.1. Classification (NCBI taxonomy): domain Eukaryota; kingdom Metazoa; phylum Chordata; class Actinopteri; order Cichliformes; family Pholidichthyidae; genus Pholidichthys; species Pholidichthys leucotaenia. The sequence continues at coordinate 209,568,080 of CM035839.1, forward strand.
TTGCAAGAACAAAGGTGCAAAGATAGGATAAAAGATGCCAATTTAAAAAGTTGGAAATTACAATTACACAGAATAAAAATTTAACCAGCAAACATGAGCACTGAAAATTTATGAGAAAAAAGTTGAAGATTTACAGGAAAAAAATGCAAATTTGTGATAAAATGATGAAAATTTAAAGGAAACATTCAGTTTTTTGAGAAAAAAAATTGCAAATTTATGAGAAAAAGTCAAAGTTCTGGAAAAGTTGCAAATTTTTGAGAAAAGTCACAAATTTATTAGAAAAAAGTTGCAATTTTATGAAAAAAGATGAACATTTACAGGGGAAAAAACAAATTTTGAGAAAAAAGTTACAAATTTATGAGAAAAAAATCAAACTGATTTTTTGCAAATTTACAAGAAAAAAATTGCAAATTTATGAAAAAGGTGCAAATCAGTCTTTTTAGTTTGGGTATTTCTGCTTAGAATTGGTAGTTCAAAGTCATTTTATTCAATTCTGTAACATGATATAGAAGGTGTATGATGACATGGGGGAGACATTTTTTTCCAGGTTGGGGGGGGGGACAATGTCACACCACACGTTTTTAGGTGAAAATGTTCATACTTCATTTGAAACCAGTTAGTGCTGCTGTAAATTTAAACCCTCTATGCCTAAATTACTGCATTTTCTCTTTTCTATTCATATTCCAAAGTAAAGCAAAAATTATCCAAATTTGATGCATTAAAGTCTACAGTGAAAGCAAACTGACCTGAGAAAAGATGTCTCCAGTATCAGTTGACAGGCTCTTGAGTAGTGTGATCAAAGGGGAGAAGCTTTTCAGCAGTCTACTGTGGGGGATGTCCAGCGGACACAGCTCCAACAGGAAAATTATCTGCAAATGTGGCCAATTATTACACAGATTCAGTAAGCTGAAGAAGTCAACTGAAAACATGTTTTTTTTGTTTTTGTTTTTTTTTAAAAAAAAAAGGAGAGTTATTACCAGCTGTCTGAAGACTGTGGCTAGAATAGAGCTTCCTAATTTGGCAGTAACTTCAGCACCACTGTACCTCTGCAGTAATGAACCCAGGATAGATCTGACACTTCCCAGGAATTGATCCACATCTGTTAAAACAAATTATTCTGGTATTATGAATGAATATCACTTTAAGCATTTAAATATAGCCTGTAACCTTTTGACTATCACTTTCAAAGGATCCATATAAAACTATCAATCAAACTTTATTTGTATAGCACTTTTTAAACATTAGATGCTGCGCAAACTGCTTTACATAGATAAAAACAGTAGACACATTTAGTTACGTATTTTACATGATACATCCCCACCCCTTTCAACCCTCCCATAAACATACCCACAAATACAACACACAGGCACATACATCACCCTCTACTTCTCTTACACACATAAAATAAAAGAGACATTGCTCGGCACCGAGGCACCACGTGAAAGAGCAACCATCCTGTGGAGCCCTCCACCCTGGGATACCACACAGCCTGTAACCACAGAAGGTGCCACAAAGGCTGCCCTAACCAGGACAGGCCGGGCCCGCACCACAGCTGTAGGCAGTGATATAAAGCCCCCACCCACCCAAGCTAGAGCGACCCACGAGACCAACACCCCTGCAGACGCGCCAGGCAGCATCCGGCATGAGAGGCCCCACTGAGGAAACACTGATGCTAAAACACATAAATACAAGATAAAACTAAGAACACACAGAGCAAAGGGAACTAAAGACCCATACTTAGAAACTGAGCTAAGAACACATCAAAAGAAGAAAATCTAAAAGCAAATGGAGCTAAGAAGAATATAAAACAATAGAACATAAATGACTACTTCAATAATTAAACGGTTTGTTAAAAGCCCAATTTAAAAAGGTACAAAAAGAAACTAAGAACACAAAGACAGGAACTAAAAACCCATACTTAAAAACTGAACTAAACACATCAATAAGAAGATGAGAAAATCTAAGAACAAATGGCACCAAGAAGAACATAAAACAATGGAACATAAATGACTACTTCAGTAACAGTTAAACAGGTTTATTAAAAAAACAAATTAAAAAGGTGGGTCTTGAGCCTGTTCTTAAAAACATCTATCGACTCTGGTGCCCTGAGGCTCTCTGGCAGGCTGCTCCACAGATGAGGACCATAATAGTGAAAGGAAGCTTCACCAAAGGTCTTGGTCTTGACTTTGGGAACCATTAAAAGGCCAGTACCAGAGGACCTCAGGGTTCGTGAGGGCTCATAAGATAAAAGCAGCTCAGATAGATAAGGCGGCCCACGACCATTGAGGCATTTAAAAACTACTAAGAGAACCTTAAACTCAATCCTAAAATGCACGGGGAGCCAATGCAGCGATTCTAAAACTGGTGTAATATGCGCTCGCATATTACACCAGTTTACACCACCATATTACACCAGCGTCCTTTGTCCTCGTTAACACTCATGCTGCTGAATTTTAGAGCAGTTTGAGATCTGATATTCTTTTTTGCGGAAGACCAGAGAGCAGGACATTACAATAGTCTATACGACTAGTAATAAAAGCATGCATCAAGACCTCCGTGCTGGCAAGAGAGAGAAAAGGGCAGACTCTGGCTATATTCCTAAGATGGTAAAATCCAATTTTTGTTACATTTTTAATGTGTGAAATAAAATTAAAGTCAGAGTCTAAAAGAACACCCAGGTTCTTGACACAATGTGTAGGTTTTAGACCTAGCAATTTTGGTAGAAGTTTCTCTCTCTTGTCTTCAGGACCAATGATTAAAACTTCTGTTTTGCCCTGGTTGAGCTGTAGAAAGTTCTCTGCCATCCATGACTTTGTATCTAAAATACAGTTCAGGAGGGCATTAATTGGTTTTGTGTCATCAGGAGACGTGGCAATGTACACCTGTGTATCATCAGCATAGCTATGAAAATTGATGCCATGTCTCTTGATAACATCCCCAAGTGGTAACATATAAAGAGTAAAAAGTATTGGCCCTAAAACTGAACCTTGGGGTACCCCACACTTGATTTCATGGACTGCCGAAGAACACGCATCCATGCTTACAAAATAGTGGTGATCTGTGAAATAGGAATGAAACCATTCAAGAACATTACCTGAGAGTCCCACCAGGTGTTTGAGTCTGCTAAATAAAATGTGGTGATCTACTGTATCAAAGGCAGCGCTGAGATCCAGCAGTACCAGGACTGACAGTTTGTGGGAGTCCATGCTACACCTGATATCAATAACGATTTTTAAAAGGGCTGTCTCAGTACTGTGGTTTGTCCTAAAACCAGATTGAAATTTTTCAAAAATGTTGTGGCCAGTAAGAAAATTGTTTAACCTCTTGCGCTCCGTTGTACCGCGGGCGGACAAGTTTCTGCGTCCTAGTGCGCCCTCGTGCGCTCTCGGACGCATGGTCCTGATGGTGGTGATGTAGGTGGTGTTGGCGTCCAAGCGCCACTGAAAATAAAAGCTGCAGACACAGCCGCGAACAGATTAGTTCATCTGATTGACCTCTCATTCGACTAATAAGAGCCTTGAATTGGGTTTCTGAAACCTTGAAGAACCAATGAATGAAAACCTAGGAAGGAGGACCTGCCTACTGTGAATGCAGGAGCCAACTGAAGCACAGAAGTTCGGGCTGGGTGAAGAGAGATTTACTGTTGCAGCAGATGGAAAAAAAGGACGCTGGTAGAACCTGCTACAGACCCAGCAGAGAACACCCACAAGTGGGACCTGCACTCATTCCAGCAGAATAGACATTTAGGAGTCTCTTCCGTCATCATAGACCGACGGAGGCCGACGACAAAGGTCGTAAATCATTCGCCAAAACCGCAATAATGGAATTATGTTTTGACTGGGATCCACGAGCGGACCAGCATCACGTTCGTCTGACAATGGGGAAGCGAAGTTCACCAGGACTCTGCTGCTATGAAGAGGTAAGGTGTTATAAGCTAAGTTATTATTTCTCCCTGAAAATTGTAATCCAAAAATGACTTTTGACCGATCGGTAAGTAAATTACAACTGTATGGCGCACGAAGTACGAAGTGCATGTGCCGCGATAAACGGTTCATTTGCCGTGTTCGGACCATGAAACCCCCCCCCGCAGAAGAGGAGCGGGGGGGGGGGGGCGTTCACAGTCCGAACGCCCCCCGGTCTGCGGGGGGAAGCCGCGCTGACTGCGCAGCGGTCGCCACATAGCCATGAGTCTATTCCGTCATGTAGCGATGGCCGAACTCCGTCCTTTGTAGCGGGGGGGGGCAACCCCCCCCCCCCCACACACACACACACAGAGCCCTGAATGTGACCTTTCATTAGAGCCCAAAATAAAGATTCTACATTGAATTATTCAAAAGTTACAGACGTTTTTCCAAACTGTGCCATTTGGCACAATTTGGCACAGTTCCAAAACGCCTGGGAACAGCCTGAGGAAAAAGCTGTGTAAAATATTCATTTTTTGTGGTATTGTTACAAAATTTTGACCTCAGCTGGATAACACTTGGTTCTACATTTCTGTTGCATTTTCCAGCATGGATCTGAAGCTGTGTGTTATTTGCAAGCATTTGTATCCAAAAAAACACCCAGGCCAAATTTATTTTCTTCAAGTTCACTATGTTTAGATGACTGTAACTCAGTGGCCGGAGCACTTAGAGAGATCATGTTTTTTTTGCCAAAAAATTCAAAGTGTTTTCTTTTAAATGAGACCAACCCCATGAAGATGCTGCAAAGGGTTGAATAACAGCTTTCGATTTACTTTGGGCACATTATTTTTTGGCATTTTTAGGAAAATTGGCCAGAGTGCAAGGGGTTAACTGGATAAAAACAATTTTTTCTAAAACTTTACTTAAAAACGGTAAGTTGGATACAGGTCAATAGTTACTGAGGATATCAGGATCTAAATTACTCTTCTTCAAAAGGGGCTTCACCACAGCCGTTTTTTGTTTTGTAACTTTGATTTTTATTCACTTTTCATCATACATATTACATTCAGATCACAGTCTCTATATTAAAAAAAAAGGAGCTAGAAGAAGAAAAGAAAAAAAAAGGGGGGGGGCCAAATGTTGGAGCATCAAGTTTTTAGTTTCCATCTCTTAATTCTTCTGGTTTTTCCAGTGTCTTTGATTATTCTTTCAATTTCTGTCCCGTTGTTGCACTTTGTAGTGTGTCCATTTCCACCATTTTTTTTCATATTGTCCTTCTTGCATTCTTTGTTGATATGTTATACGTTTAATGGAAAAACGTATATCTTCAACAATGTCTGTCCATTGCTCTTGGTCAGGAAGAACTTCTGATTGCCATTTTCTTGTGATTGTTTTTTTTACATGCAATCAGCATGATTTTAACTAAATATCTGTCCTCAGCCTGTATTACATTGTCTCTTTTAAGATCACTTAAATACATCAAGTTACAGTTCATTGGTATATTATATCCTAATATCCTCTGTATTGTCACATGTATAGATTTCCAGAATGATGAGATTTTGCAGCATTTCCAAAACATATGCGAGTGGTCTGCATTTTGAGCCCCACAGCCCCTCCAGCATATAGATTTGGTATTTGTATATTTTCTTTGGCTCTGTGGTGTAATGAAATAGCGAATCAGATTTTTCCATCCAAATTCCCTCCATGTCCTTGAACTTGTTGATGTGTGTTGTGTTTTCCATATTTCTTGCCAGCTTTCTTCTGTTATGTTTAAATTTAGTTCTTTCTCCCATTTCTCCTTTATATAGTTACTTGAATGTTTGTTTGCCGTAAGTTTCTGATTCTTATTTTATTTCCTGCATACAAGCTTAAAATGAATTGTATAATCTCGCTCACATCTGTGTGGAGGTTATGTCTAATCTTCCTCATATAATAATCTCTCATCTGCAGATATCTGAAGAATTCAGATTTTTCTAGTTTAAATTTTCTTCTCATGTTTACAAAACTCCCAAAATCTTTTTTTTTTTCCCCCCATATTGCCCCATGCTGCGATTTCCTTGTTCACCAGATTTTTGTATCCCCTACCTTGCTTTGCCGGTTCAAACTGACTGTCAAATGCTACCCATTTCAATAGTTTTATGTCCTCCTTTATATTATACTTTTGTACTATTTTATACCACAGTTCCAAAGTAAATTTAGTGATTGGGTGTATTTGTTTGATTTGCTTATATGCATCCTTATCTCCTATTATGCTTTGTACTGGGAGTCCCTCAATTTCCTTTTCCATTTCTTTCCATTTTGCCTCGTATCCTCCGTCGCACCAACATATGATATATCTTATTTGTGCTGAGTAGTAATATTCCTTTAGACTCGGTAGGCCCATGCCTCCTTTCTCTTTTGGCAATTGGAGAGTTTTATATTTCACTCTTGGCTTTTTACCTCCCCAAACAAATCTCGATATCATCCTGTCCCACTTTGAGAACTGGGCACCAGGAATCTCTGTTGGTAGAGCCTGGAAGAGGTAAAGCAGTCTAGGTTGTATGCTGATTTTGACTGTCTTAATTTTTGAATTCAGATCCATGTTTAAGATTGACTATCAATATCTTTTTTTATTTCTTGTTCTAATCTATCATAGTTTGCTTTATAGATTTTGCTTAAATCTTTAGGTATGTTCACTCCAAGGTATTTTATTTCTTTTTGTTTCCAGTTTAGTTTGATCTCATCAGTTATCTGGTTTAAAGGGTTATAGTGGAATGTCAGTATTTGTGTTTTTGTTATGTTTATCTTGTATCCTGATAATTTTCCAAAGTTTTCTATCAAGACCATCATTTCCATTATTGATTCATCTGGGTGTTCAAGGTAAACTATAATATCGTCTGCAAACAGCCCAATCTTGTGTTCCGCTCCCTTAATTGTTACACCTTTTAATTTATTTTGTCGCATCGCTTGAGCCAGTGGCTCTATGAACAGAGCAAACAAGGTGGGCGATAGGCAGCATCCCTGTCTAGTTGATCTTTGTATATTTACTTTGTCTGTTAAGCTACCGTTTATCTTGATTCTTGCCACAGGTTTTTGATACAGTGTCTTTATGCATTGCACTGACTTTTCGTTAAATCCAAAGCGTTCCAGCACATTATATAGGAACATCCAATTAACCCTATCAAATGCTTTTTCTGCGTCTAAACTCATTATTACTGCACTTTTCTTTATGTATTTGATTAATTATGTGTATTGTTCTTCTGATATTATCATGTGTTTGGCGTCCCTCTATGAAACCAGTTTGATCATCCTCTATCAATTCCGTCAAGAATGTCTTTATTCGTTTACAGATAATTGTTGTATATATTTTATAATCCACATTTAATAAAGAGATTGGCCTATAGTTTCTGCATTGTTCCCCATCTTTCCCTGGCTTTAAAATAACTGAAATAATGGCTTTGTCCCATGATGGAGGTATTTTGTTGTTGTTTAATGCCCAATTAAATGACTTTAGGAGCTGTGGTGTGAGTTCTTCTATAAACAGTTTATAAAACTCAGACAGGTATCCATCACTACCTGGTGATTTACCATTTTTTAGTGACTTAATCACATCTTTAATCTCTTGTGTTGTTATTTCTGCTGTTAGCTTTTCATTTTGTTGGTTTCCTATTGATGGCAAGTCCAATGTGTTTAGAAATTTTTTAATATCCTTAACATTTGTCTCTTCAGGTTGCGAGTATAGTTCTTGATAGAATTTATGGAATATTTCTTCGATGTTTTCTGGGGTAACTGTGGATTTATTTGTGATGGGGTCCTTAATCTTATATATATTATTCACTGTTTGTTGTTTTAACCGTTTTGCCAGCAGTTTTGTGGCCTTTGGCCCCGTTTCATAATATTTTTGTTTTAAGTATCTATTTTTCCTTTCAATTTCATCTATTTGCATTTCTTTTATCTTTATTTTTTCTTCCTTAATTTCTTGATATATTTTTGGGTCATTTGTGTTTTGATGTTTACGTTCTAATTCCCTCAGTCTCTCACATCTTTGTTCATATGATTCCAGTTTAGACTTTTTTGCTTTTTCCTGATTCAACAATTAATTTACCTCTTAACACGGCTTTTAGTGCGTCCCACAGTATTGTTGGGTCCACTTCTCCATTATCATTCTCCTTGATATACTCATTTATGTTTAACTTTATTCTTTCTTTCATTTTCTCATCATTTAATAGTCCTACATTAAGTTTCCATGTTGTTTGTTGTTTTCTATTGTTTAAATATATTTCCATGTATATAGGATTATGATCTGATATTTCTGCCCCTCCAATCCGACAATTTCTCACCCTGTGTCTGTCACCTTCATTCATAAGGAAGTAATCTATTCTAGAGTGTACTTTATGGACTGCTGAATAATGTGTATAGTCTTTTTCGAGTGGGTGCAGGCCCCTCCATATGTCTACCATACCCATTTCTGCCAGTGAAGTTCTTATGAACTTTGTTACATGTTTTTTTGTTTTAACACTTGTTGTATCAACTTCATGATCCATGACAGCATTTAAGTCTCCTCCACAAATTAGGACTCCTTCACTGTGTGTTGCTATGAGATCAAACAGATGTTGAAAAAAACCCTTGTCACTTTCTGGTGGGGCATAGATGTTCACAAATGTGATCTGCATACCATCTATTCTTCCCTTTACTATTACATATCTGCCTTCTTTATCCTGGATTTCTTGTTCACATTCAAATTGCATTTTATTTGAAATTCGTATCATAACCCCCCTTTTAGTTCCTCCCTTAAATGAACTGTAGTAGGAGTTCTTATAGCCAAATCTCTTTAGTTTCACATGTTCTGTCTTGTTCAAATGTGTCTCTTGCATAAATATAATTTCGGCTTTTTCCTTCTTGAATTTTCTTATTCTTTCCCTTTTGACAGGTGAGTTCAGACCATTCACGTTTAATGTCATTATCTTAAGATTTTTAACCATATTCATGTTTTTCCATTTTTTTTAACTTGTGCTCCTAGCCCCTTTAACAACAAAACTAAACACATATATGTACAAAAACACATTAACGAACCTCGACCTCTGCACTTTGGGCCTTTCTTCTGCCCACTGGTCCCTGTTGGAGGGTGGAGGGAATGTCCTCACCAAGTGAGGGGCCCTTCCTAGACCTGTAGTTACTATCCAAGTAATAGTCATTAGTCTAGAAATGTCCAACAAAAATCACTTTAACCTCTCCTAGCCGTTTGTTTCTCTTTTACCTCGTCTTCTTGGCCTTCATTTCTTCTGTGCCCTTCTTAATCTTTGTTATAATCTAGGCTTTCCGTTGAAAGCCTTGCAGTTTTTCTTGGGCTCGGTGCGCCACGTCCGTCCCCCGCCCTCTGCCGCTCACTCGCCTCCATTCCGGCTGTCTCGATGTGCTCCGTGCCGCCGCTGCTCCAGCCGCTTCCTCCGGTACGCTCACCACAAAGCCTCGCTCCATCATGTCCCGCGCTGCCTCTCTGTCCGTGTTGTAGGTTTTCACGCCGTCATCCCAATGAATTCTCATCTTCATTAGCGGCGTTTGGAATCTAATTTTTTTCTCTTTCAGCATTTTTTTAATGTTGGCATATTTCTTTCGCTGCTGCACAATTTCTGTCGGGTAGTCATGGTCAAAGAATATCTGTTTGTCGCCAATTCGTATCTTTTTTTTCCACGCTTGTGTCAGGATTCTTTCCTTTACGTCGTATTTTTAAAAGTTTACCACAACTGACCTGGGTGTAGAGTTTGAATTCGGGTTCTGTGCCAAGGCTCTGTGCACTCGTTGGATCTGCAGGTCTGTTTCATCGGGCAGCTCAAGCTCTTTTCTTTTTTTAAGAATTGATCTATGAATTTCGTCATTGAGTTGCCTTCAGTGCCCTCTGGAATCCCGAAGATGCATATATTGCTCCGTCTGGACCTGCTCTCCAGGTCGGTTATTTTTTCCTGCATCCTCTGTGTTTGTGCCGTCAGGGTCTGTCACAGCTCGCTTGCCTCGGTCTTCCAAATCCGATATTCGAGCCTGTGCTTCTACCATGCACGCCCGTTGAGTGCACAGCTCCTCCATGTTTTCTGCTAGCTTGCGGTCCATTTCTTTTCGGAGACCCATAATTTCCTCCATCTCTTTTTTCAGTTCTTCCTTAAGAGCCATTAAATCCTGTTGGAGTTGTCGCTTGAGGTCTTTTATGTCCTTACTTATATTGGCGAAGCCAGTGTTCATAACATCGAGGTTGGCGTCTTCCATTTTCTTTGAAGTCTCCTCGTTTTTGTTGGCCTCGTGTTCAGCAATTTCTCCAGTGCTGTTGAAGAGGGATTCTTTAGTTTTACCCTGCCTTTGTCCATGTGCCCGGCTTCTTCGTGTTTTCATCCCTTGGTTTATTATCCTATTTATGTCGAGTTGGCCATTTACCCAAGATTTTTAATCCGACTAGGGAGAGCTCTCTGTTTGAGCGTTATGCCTCTCCGCCATCTTCCCGGAAGTCCACCACAGCCGTTTTAAAGGCAGCGGGGAAAACACCAGTCTGAAGAGAGCAATTTACAATGTTTAAAGTCTCATGTTCGAAGAATCCATAAAATGTTTTAAAAAGTGATGTGGGAATCAGATCGAAAAGGCAGGAGGTCAAGTTTACCTGGGAGAAAACTCTACCAAGCATCTTAGCATCAACCAGGGCAAAACAGTCCAGTGTTTCCTCAGCTAAAGGTGAGTCCAAGATTCCATTAAAAGCAGTCTTCTGGTCAGATAAAATGTTGGATCTAATAGAATCAACCTTGCACCTGAAGTGGTCTGCAGAACTCTCACACAGAGAGTCGGATGGCAGGTTTATGTTTTTATTAAAATCTTGGTTAATTAAGTGATCAATGGTTGCAAAAAGGACTTTAGGGTTATTGTTATGGGTTGAGATTATGTTGGCAAAATACTCTGTTCTTGATGTCTTGACTGCGTTATTGTATATTTTTTTTTTTCCACAATATCTTTATTGAACCTTTTCTTTTTTTTTTTTTAACAAACATGATACAAACAATCAAACACTAACACTAAAGTACTACAAAAAAAAATGCACTAAAAACACCAACAACCACCAACAAAATCAAGTCTTCAACAATGCTCCTCTGTTTAGTCTAGACAATCCAATACATAAGTATACATATTATGTTCACCAGTTTGGAATTTACAAGGTCCACACACATCATTCACCTTCTTCTTCAAGAGTTATGTTTAAATTTTTTACATAATCAATAAAAGGTCTCCATATATTCTCAAACACAATTTCCTTTGATTTTAGTATATATGTTATTCTTTCTAATGGAAGGTTTGTTAACATCTGTCTTAACCACTGAGTCACATCTGGTCTATGAGTCTTTTTCCATAATAGTGCAATACATTTTTTGGCATTAAGCAAACTGAGGTCTATGAATGTTCTTTCACTTTTATTAAAATTATGCTTTTCTGGGTACAGACCCAACAAAAACAGTTTAGGATTCAATATGATTTGTTTTGAGATTATTTTTTCAATTGTTACCCTCACCTCTTCCCAAAACATTCTTATTAATCTACATTCCCATAAACAATGAAATAGGGTTCCTTTACTTTCCATGCATTTTGTGCATGTATCTGGTATATTTTTGTTATATCTATTTAACTCCTCCGGTGTAACATACATCCGCATTAACCATTTGAAATGTATCAATTTAAGGCGTGCATTTATTGATTTGGTTTGTGCTTCTGTACAAGCCAATTCCCATTGTTCCTCTGAAATTTCAATTTGCAGATCTTCTTTCCAGTAGTTTAATCTTTTCAGTGAATTTTCACTTGAAGATAGTGTCAATGAGTTATAAAACTCTGAAATAATACCCTTTCTTTTACTATCTTTCATCATCATTTTTTCCAAGGATGAATAAATAGGTCGAGTGAGAGCTTTATTTTGATTTGATCGAATAAAGTTTCTAAGTTGAAGATATTTAAAAAAATGTGTTCTATTGAGATTAAATTTGATCCTCAGCTCTTCAAAAGACATTATGTTGTCTGCACCTGGCAAATATAAATCCTGAATCTTTTGTATCCCTTTTAAATTCCATACTTTAAATACAGCGTCCGCTCTCCCTGGTTTAAAATATTGATTACCCCATATTGGACTAAATTGTGACAATAACTGTGGTTCTTTTAAATAGTTTTTAGCTTCACACCATATTTTGATCATATGCTTTACAAATGGATTTTTAACTTGTTTTTGTAATTTTTTTGCCGAATCTGAGTATATGAATATGGGAAGAGGTAAAGGTAAATTGTATGATTCCATTTCAGTCCAGTGAGGGAGATCATTTGATGAAAAATAATATGTCATAGACCTCAGTTGTGCCGACCAATAATACAACATAAAATTTGGACATTTCAGACCTCCACGATCAAATGGTAAATATAATAAAGACAAACGTAATCTAGCCCTCCTGTTGTTCCATATAAATTCCACTAACTTTTTTTTTATTCTTGAGAATAGATCTAAAGGTGGTGATAAGGGAATGTATTGAAATAAATAAAGTATTTTAGGTAAAATATTACTTTTAAGTATATTGATTCTCCCGATCATCGACATTGGTAGTGACATCCATCTCTGAGTTAACTCACTGATATCTGACATTAAGGCTTCATAGTTGACACTGGCGACTGATTCTAGCTTAGGCATAATTTGGATTCCTAAATATTTAAACTGATTTACAACATTGAATTGATTTACCTCAGGGGCTGGGTAATTTCTCTGGGACTCATTTAGCATTAATATTGAAGATTTAGTTTTATTTATTTTATATCCTGATATTTCCCCAAAATTCTTTATTAAATTCAACAAGGTTGGAATTGATTTTTTTAGATTCGACATAAACAAAATTATGTCATCGGCGTACAGGGAGATTTTATGTTCTGTTGGTCCAACTTTAATTCCATATATTTGTGAATGTAAACGTATCGCTATCGCTAAAGGTTCAATTGCCATAGTAAACAGTAAAGGTGAAAGTGGACAGCCTTGTCGACATCCTCTATTTATTTTTATTGGTTTTGAAATATTGTTATTTGTTAGGATTTCTGCTGTAGCATTATTGTATATTATTTGAACCCATTTTATGAAATTATTTCCAAGTCCAAACCTTTGTAGTACTTCAAAAAGAAAGGGCCATTCAACTCTATCAAAGGCCTTTTCGGCGTCCAATGATAGGAGAGCTGTATCCGGTGCTTCTTTATTAAAATAAATAATATTAAATAGTCTTCTTACATTATGGAAGCCTTGTCTACCCTTTATAAAGCCATTCTGATCTCGATTAATAATATTTGGTAAAATTTCTTGTATTCGTCTTGCTAAAATTTTACAGATTATCTTAAGGTCGGCGTTTAATAGGCTTATTGGTCTCATATTTTCACATTTATTAGAGGGCTTACCTGGTTTTGGCAGCAGTATAATTAAGGCATTATTTATGTATGATGGTAAATTATTATTTTGAAATGCTTCTAAAACCATTTCCAAAAAAGGTTTTATTAATTTATTCTTAAATTTTTTATAAAGGTCAACTGGAAGACCATCTGGTCCTGCACTTTTTCCTGATTTCATATTATCAATGGCTAGCCCAACTTCTTCTTGACTAATTTTAGACTCCAATATCTCCCTGTTTTCATTTGGAATACACGGTATAGATAGTTCGTTCAAAAACCCATTTAGTTTTGTTAATTCAGGTTCATTTTTGGTATCATATAATTTTTCATAGTAATCTCTAAAGGCTCTATTAATTTCTAAAGGATCTATAACTACCTGTCCATTACTTATAATACTGGTAATTGGTGTTTTAATTTCCAATTGTTTAATCTGCCATGCTAATAATTTTCCTGATTTTTCACCTTGTTCATAAAAAGATTGTTTCAATCTTAGAAGACTCGAGGCAGCTCTATTCGCTGATTTTTTGTCGTATTCAGCTCTCAAAATCAGTAATTCATTCTCCAACCTTGGGTCACTTCCTGCATACACTTTTTCCTGAAGATTTTTTATTTTATGTTCCAATTTAGCTCTCTCCTCTCGAGTCTTCTTAGATTTTGATCCTGTATAACTAATAATATGTCCCCTAATAAAAGCTTTGAAAGCCTCCCACTTTACACATGCTGATGTTTGTGTAGTATTGATGTCAAAGAACTCGTCTATCTGTTTTTCTATATACTTGACAAATTCCTCATCCTGAAGCCATTTATGCTGAAATTGCCATCTACCTGATTCCTTTATCAATTTTTTATCTACATATATTAGACAACAGGGTGCATGGTCAGAGATCACGATGTTATCATAAAAGCAGTTTTGAATCTTGGACCTTAATTCTGTGGAAATCAAAAAATAATCAATACGTGAGAATGTCTTGTAGGTACTGGAATAACAAGAATAGGCTTTAACTTGTGGTTTCATTTCTCTCCATATATCTAACAATCTCAATTCTTTCATAAAATGATTAATAGTCATCCTACATCCAATGTGCGTACAATCCAGTCCTGTTGATCTATCCACACCTGGATTCAATGTACAATTAAAATCCCCTGCTATTATATGTTGCCCTGTAAGTGGTGATAAGATGAGAAATAAATTAGCAAAGAACTTCTGGTCATCTATATTGGGACCATATAAGTTCACAAGATTTATATTTTCTAATAGCAAAGAACCTTGAATGATTACATATCTTCCAAATTTGTCTCCAATTACATTTTTCACTTGAAAAGGAACTGATTTATGTATGAGAGTCATAACTCCCCTGGCTCGGGATGAAAATGAAGAGGTGAATACACTTCCCTGCCATCTACTCCTAATTCTTTTAACATCCTCCTCTATCAGATGAGTTTCTTGTAAAAACACAATTCTTGAACCCATGTCCTTTATTTTATTCATAACTTGTTTAAGTTTTTTTAAATTTTGTAGACCTCTGCAATTCCATGAAGTTAAATTAAGATTAACACTTTGGTCCATGATCAATAGAGAGTTTGGGATTACCTTGCAGTGTAAACATGCTCATACAGAGAAGCAAAAACATGAGTGGTTGAACATTCATCCTACAAACTACACACAAACAAATTCCCCCTTCCCACACTTGTGGCAAACCCCCCAAAATCAAAAGAAAAATTCTGTCTCCCGATATAGCCATCGACTGTTCCACATCCACGGGGAACAGCCTAAGCCACTCCTTCTTCATCCTCCCAATCACCCTAACTCTACTGCTTTTAATGACGTAACATTAACTCTCCTCTGTAGTTTTCCAACTTAACTCCAAAATTTTTACCAACTTTGTACATCCTAGTTTTTTTTTTTGTTTGTTTTGTTTTTGTTTTGTTTTTTTTTAATATATAATACAATCTATATTTTGTAAACTTACTATTTACTTCAAGTCAGTCAGATGCCTGTGCAAATGCTTAGTTATTCTACCTTATATTTTGTTCATGCTTAGCTCCCACCAGTCTCTTCTTCTTCTTTGATCTTCTTGATGAACTCCTGCGCCTCCTCTGGGGTCTTGAAGATGTGGGTTCTGCCCTCATACGTGGTCAGCAGTCTCGCAGGATAGATTACACCATGACGAATCCCAAGGTTGCGCAGCTCCTTACGTACGGGATCAAACTGCTTCCTCAATTGCTGGATTCCTGTGGCCAAATCTGGGTAGAACCGCACCTGCTGGTCCTGGTGTTTAATCTCTCCTTTAGCACGTGCAGCGTTGAAGATCTTCATCCTGTCTCTGTTGCTTAGAAACTTCATAATTAAGGTCCTCGGCGGTCCCTTATCTCTCCGTGGGCCAATACGATGTGCTTTTTCCAGAACCACTGCTGATTGCAACTCCTCGCTGCCCAGCACCTCCGGAATCCACTTTTCCAGAAAGGAACATACGTCCCGACCTTCTGATTCCTCTGGAAGACCCACCAGCCTCAAGTTATTCTGTCTCGACCGAGATTCCAAATCCAAAATATTATCTTCCAGAGATTTATTTTTTTTTTCCAAAGTGCGCACCTTTAATTGAAGACGGGTGACGTCATCTTCAGCACTAGCGAGACGGAGCTCCATCTGCGCCGTTCGTTCTACACAGTCACCCAATTCCTTTCTTATTCCTTCCAGCGCTGTCATAATCCCATCAAATCTAGAGGAAAAGTCCGCTCTCATTGAACTCATGGCAGCCATCAGCGCATCTGCGCCATTCCCCGCAGAAATCGCACCGCCGCCAGCTTCCTCCGCCATATATGGAGCCTTGTTTGCTGCGTCACAGACCTGAAAGTCCGTTAATTTGGACTGTTTCGGCGGCTCGCTTTTTCCTTTTCCTGGTTTTCCAGCCTTAGGCTTCGCCGACATATCCTCGCCCAAATGCTGGGATACGTTCTGTCCCAAATGAGAGAGTTATTTGCCGATTTTTTTTTTTCCAGGAGCAGAGCAGAGCGAGACACGTCCGTCCTACGTGGCAGCCATAACCGGAAGTCACGTTATTGTATATTTTTAATTTATTCTGTAGCATTTGGTAATTGATAGCTAATTTGTTTTTCCTCCATTTCCTCTCAGCCATCCTGCACTCTTTTCAGTTTTTGGATTTGGTTATTTCTCCATGGAGGCTTTGGTTTATTCCTAACTGTCCTTGTGACTATTGGGGCAACTCTGTCAATGGTTGATCTTAATTTACTGTTAAAATTATCAACAATAAAATCACACGATGCAGATGAAACAACTGGGGGAGGGTTGCGTAAGAGTTTGATAAAATCAGCAGCCACTTCAGGTGACAGATGGCGCTTTCTCACAGTTCGCACCGAGGTCTCCCATTGCATAAAACCAGTGATGTTAAAAAACACGCAGTAATGGTCAGATACAGCCAAGTCAACAACAGAGGACACACTGGTGGGCAGGCCATGGCTAATGACAAGATCCAGAGTGCGTCCCCTGTTGTGAGTCGGCTGCATGACATGTTGAGTAAAATTCATGGACGTGAGCAGGTCATTAAAATCTTCTGACATATGGTCGCCCTGCTTATAAGTGTGTAGATTAAAATCACTAGCATTAAAGGTCACATTTACTGCACTTTTCCCACATGTTGACAGTTCCCACAGATCTTGATGAAATATCTGAGACATACTTTGGCCAAATTGCCTTTAATTCTTTAATTATTGCAGCACCATTGTGAACCATCTTTTGCAGCCTTTCTCAGAATGGTTCATTTCAGTGCCTATCTCTTTAAATGCCCATAAGCTGCAGTTAACGCCACCCTCCTTCTGTCTTCAGTATTGCTAATCTTAGCTCACTAGCTCAGGTAATGAGCCTGATCCAACAAACATAAATTTGTCTTTAAGATTAAATGAAATGAAATATCACTGGTGGACAGGAGTGTGTGGTTTCTGTGGTCGATAGGTTATGATCAGTCCCTGAAGTACAATAAGACCAGAAACATTCATGAATGAGTGGCTAAACTGCTGGCTTCAGCTAGTTGCGTTTTGGTCCTGGTTAGAGATAACAAAACAGACGTTATTTTATCCTAAGGATGATGTATGTGGTCACATGTTGGCAGATGAACAAGAAGTCCAGAGGGGCTGAATACAATTTATAGAAAATAGCAATCAAAATCATCTGGATCAACTACAGCTAATTGCTTGGGCAGAGCAACTCTGGGTGGGGACTGGATCATCACTGTCAACAGCATAGTGATGGTTGTAACTGAAGACCAAAGCACTTGTCAGTGAGGGCGGGAAAAGATCCACAGGAGCAAAACTGGCTTCTGCCTATTCTGCCAAAATGTTTAAAATATAATGATTTCTGGACTTCCAGTCTAGCGCATCATGGTGTAGGTGGCTTTTTCGGAGAGCTCCTGCTGACCAATTGTATTTCTAAAATTTTCCGGCACTTTTCAGATATCTTTGCAGTTCAGGTCTTTTTTTAAGTCTTTTTTAAGTAACAGTGGTGATTTATTTTTCCTCTTTTTGCCGTCATAATGCCTCCAAAGCTTAATAAAGGAGGGAACACTATCCACCTACATTTGCGGCCCATCACCCACGATGACTCCTCGGCCTGTGATAGCCCTGCTTTGCCCCTTTTGGCTGCTGCCGGTATTAATGTCGACGCACTTAAAACCGACATCCTCGCGGCTCTTCGCAAGGATATTGGTGCCATTTTCAAAGCCAAACTACAGACAGCCCTTGGTGACAGCCTCTCTTCCATTAAGTCTGAGTTGCTCGCTTTAAAAAAATGAATTAGCTACCAGCGTTTCGACCATGCAGGCGAGCCTGACCGGGCTAAAGGGCACTGTAGCAGAGATGGAGCAGTCTTTGTTGACCTGCACAGATGATGTGGTTACCCTTCAGGCTAAGATGGAGCACATGACTAAAATGATGGCAAAATTAGAGGACAAATGTGATGATTTGGAGTCTAGGTCTCGATGGAACAATATACATATTGTTAGTGTCCCAGAAGACAACCCAGCCTTGACATCCGCTGCTAACATGTCAAAATTGCTGATGGAGGCCCTCGACCTCAAGAAAGAGCCGCTCCCACTGTTCTCTTCTTCCCAAGCCTAGATTCAGGTGAATGGCCCCGAGCCATAGTGGCGAGACTCAACTACTATTCTGACTGTGTTCACACGCTCACAAAAGCAAGAGAGCTTCAGCAAATCAAGCTCCGAAACATGACTATCTCCGTCTTCCCGGATTACACTGCTAAGACAGCGCAGGCTCACGCCGCTTTTACCAAGGTTCGCCACCTGTTACGGGGCATCAAGGGAGACAGATTTGGCCTTCTTCACCCAGCTTGGCTGCGCACCATCCATGAAGGTATCCAGCGTGACTTTGTTTCACCGGAGGAAGCCAAAAAATATATAAAATCCATAATCAAATAAGCTCAAGACCTTGGGTGGTTTATTATGCTGCTGTTTTTGTTCACGTAAGCCTAGAGATCGGGTGAGTTATATATGGTTCATTTAAAATATTTTACTATTATACTGAAGGACTTAAAGACTTAATTCTGTTTACAAAAATCTGCTCAGTTCTGTACATGCTGTTCTCACGGAGCTAAATCTTACTTTGTTTTTTCTTTATTATTAATATACTTGTGTTATGTTTGTTTTGTTAAATAAGTATTTACATACATTTATATATTTTCTTTCTTTCAAATAGTAAGGTTTTTCCAAGTTGTTTTCTTAATTTGGATTATGCTTCAATAATCTCTTAAATGACTGATATTGGTTCAGGTTCCTTTTAATATTATTCACAGGCTGTTACAGGCATTTTTTTTTTTTACTTTTTTAATTCTTTGAACTGATTAATATGATCATTATTATTATTAATATCAGTGCCTTATTGTTGTTATTTTCAGTTTTGCTCTGCAGGGTTCTATCTGGTAGTTTTAGTTTTTGTTGCATATAGCTGTAAGTCTTATTTTTGAGATGACTCCTATTGGAGCCAGCACTGCTGTTCCATCGTTTGGGGATGGGCACAGACTCAGTGTACCTGGGGGGTGAGGGGTGGGTCACTTGGCTTATGTCTCTGTATTTTATTTTATTTTTTCTTCCTTTTTTGTGGGGGGGGGGGGTTTCTTATTTACCTTCTCTTCAAATATTTAACTAGATGCATGTTAGTTCACAAAAGTTAGAAGGTGGTTCCTCGATTAGATTTTTAAGTTGGAATGTTAAAGGACTGAATAATCCAGTCAAGCGGTCAAAGGTATTTTCCCATCTTAAGCGCTTAAAAGCTGATATAGTGTTTCTTCAGGAAACTCATCTCCGTGATCAAGATCATGGTAGACTTAAATGCCCATGGGTAGGTGATATCTTTCATTCTTTTTTCAGCTCAAAAGCCAGAGGAGTAGCTATTTTAATTAATAAAAAAATTTCCTTCTCAACTTCTAAAATAATAACTGATAAAAATGGCAGATACCTGATTATTGCAGGTAGCTTATTTCACACTCCTGTTTTATTGGTTAACATTTATGCTCGTAATTTGGACAGTCCAGACTTTATGAATAGATTATTCAGTACCCTCCCTTTCCGAGACACATATTTCCTAATTCTAGCTGGCGATCTTAATTGTGTTATAAACCCGTCTTTAGACAATTCTTCCTCTCGCTTCCTCACTCAATCCTCTATGGCTACATTAATATCTGAGTTTATGTACCAAAATGGGTTTATCAACCCCTGGAGGTTTTTCAAACCACAAACGAGGGCATATTCCTTCTTTTCTCAGGTGCATCAAACCAATTCTCAAATTGATTATTTTTTTATTGATAGTTCTTTAATCTCTAGGCTGGTCTCCTCTGAATATTTTCCAATTGTAATCTCTGATCACGCCCCTCTAAGTCTTTGGCTAACTATTGGCTAAAATTCAAGAAATTGACAGACAAAATGCTAGTAATCCTTCACAGAGTTTAATGAAGCAATGTCAAGATTTGAAACTAGAATTGGATCTCCTCACAACAGCTGATGTAAAACGCCTCTTATTACGTTCCCATGCAGCTTATTATGAATATGGTGAAAAGCCTTCTAGGCTTTTGGCACATCAGTTGAAACAGCGGGCGAATTCTCGATTAATTCTTCAAATTAAGGACTCTTTCAGTAATCTTACTTCTGATCCAGTATCTATTAATAATTGTTTTATGAACTTTTATTCCTCCCTCTATGAGTCTGAGTCACGATCAGATCCAAGTGAAATGACTTCCTTCCTCCACAATTTAAATACCCCTACCGTCGACTCCCTTATCGCGGAGAGGCTTGATGCGCCTGTGAGTTTAAAGGAAATTAAGTCAGTTACAGCCATGCAAAATAATAAAGCTCCTGGTCCAGACGGGTTTCCCATTGAATTCTTCAAAAAATGTTTAAATTGGCTCCTCTTCTGCTTAACGTTTACATTGAATCTTTAGAACGTGTCTCACTGCCTCCCACTTTAACCCAGGCATCTATATCTCTTCTCTTGAAGAAGGATAAGGATCCCACATGTGCATCCTACAGACCTTTATCACTCCTTAATGTTGACGTTAAGATTCTGGCTAAGGTCTTAGCTACTCGTCTGGAAACAGTTCTTCCTACTATTATATTGCAGGAGCAGAATGGCTTTATCAAGGGGCGACAGCTATTTTTCAACATTCGTACTCTCTTTAATGTAATTTTCTCTCCAGACACTTCTGTTGTTCCTGAGGTTGTAGTTTCACTTGATGCAGAGAAAGCATTTGATCGGGTCGAGTGGAACTATCTTTTTGCAGTCCTCAGCAGGTTTGGCTTCAGAGAGAACTTGGCGTCTTGGATTAAGCTTCTCTATACTTCCCCCCCAAGCCAGAGTTGTTACAAATGATACCCGATCTAAGTATTTTACACTATCTAGCGGAACTAGGCAGGGCTGCCCCCTTTCTCCTCTCCTTTTTGCTTTAGCTATAGAGCCCCTCTCAATCGCATTACAATCCCTTCCTTCTTTTCATGGAATTTTTCGATCTGGTTTCGAAGTTTAACTATCTTTATATGCTGACGACCTTCTTTTATATTTTATATATATATATGATCCATCAACTAGTATTCCTCCTATTTTATCTCTGTTGCAACAATTCAGTTTTTTCTCAGGCTACAAAGTTAATCTTTTTTTTTCAATTATATCTTTATTGGTGATCTTGGTCAAATTATTTACATTGAGAGCAGTATTTTATTACAAGGGAATAAACATTAGTAAAAACTTAGAATTTGCCATCATTCAAATAGGATAAAAGAGGTTAATAAGAAGTAACACACAAGAAAATGCCCTCGATTAATCTTCGCATAAGTTTTGTTTTGTTTTGTTGTTTTTTTTGTAGAATAAAGATAACATGTAAACAAATAAACTGAACAGTGGACAAGTGGTATTAAATTCTTGCAGTTCTGCTCTTTTCTTCCCTTCAATGGGATAATTTACTTGAACCAAGTCTCTCCTTTGATTTCCTGTATATTGGGTCCATTTAAGCCAGTATTTATCAAATTTATCTCTTTGTAGTCGTAAAGACATGGTAATCCTTTCCATCACAAATATCTGGTATACCGTATCATGTAAATCCTGAATTCTTGGTATGTCTGTTTGGAGCCATTTTCTCGTTAAAACATTCTCATTAAGTATTTATCTGCAAACGAGGCTATGTTAGGAATTTCCAGACCTAAGAACATGTACAGGAAGTCAAAGGGGACATGGGTAGAGAAAACCTTTTCCAGGCATTTTTGTGTGTCTTTCCAAAATGGGGTAACTTTTGGGCAGGCCCAAAACACATGGTAATGATTGGCCTCTTCATTTCCACATAGCCTCCAGCAACCGGTACCTAGATTTTGGTGTTTTTTTTGGACTGGGGTAATAAAGAAGCAGATTAAATTTTTCCATCCAAATTCCCTCCAGATAGTTGAATAAGTAGTTTTTCATTGCACTGTACATAATGATTCCCAGTCACTATCATCTACTGTTAATCCTGTTTCTTTTTCCCATTTCTTCTTAATATATAGGGTATTGATGGATTTGTTTGCTTGAAATCCCTGATAAAATCTTGTTATAATTTTCTGAACAGTAATAGTGCTAAAGGCCATTTGGAATATATTTAGAATTTTATTATCCTTCTTATCAGTCTTGGTCCTTATAATTTCATTATATCTATGTCTCAACTGTAGGTACCTAAAAAAGTCTTGGTTGTTTAACCCATTTTTTGATTTAAGAGTTTGGAAATCTGCTAGCTCCCCCTTGTGGTTAAATGAGAAGTATGAAGTGAGCCCCATTGACGTCCATTTTTGAAATCTTGTCATTATGGTTTGGTAAAAATTCTGTGTCGAAAGCGCACCATCTTAACATCATTTCAGTCTTGGTTAGTTTGTTCTCTCTACTTACGTCGTTCCAAATCTTAAAAGTGAATTTTAGCCAGGGATTATCCGGGTCTTTCAAATGTGATTGCAATTTCCTGTCTGCTATCATTGCTTGTATAGGAGGGCCCTTAGTGGCTTTTTCCTCTATATCTTTCCACCTAGATTTGAACATTGGATCACATAAGCAAACCAATGGTCTTAATTGTGCAGAGTAGTAGTAGTCCTTCATACATAGCAAAGATAAGCCACCTCTGTCCTTTGGCAGTTGTAATGTACTGTATCTTATTCGAGGTTTTTTCCTGAGCCATATATAGCGAGAAATCAACTTGTCCCATTCTACAAATTGTTGTTTTGAAACTTCAATTGGGAGAGTTTGAAAGAGGTAAAGTAATCGGGGTAAAATGTTTATTTTCATTGATTCTATTCTATTAATTAGTCCTAAAGTTGGTATTAGACTCCATTTTCTTAAATCCGATTTTATTTTGGAATTTAATGGGTCATAATTCTTTTCAAACACCTTTCCAGTGTCTCTACTTAGTATCACACCAAGATATTTCATGGAGTCTTTGTCCCATTTAAAATTGTATTTACTTTTTTAACTCCATTGAGGATTGGTAATTTAAGGTCATAGTTTGTGTTTTTCCAATATTTAATTTGTAACCTGAAAGTGATCCAAACTTCTCTAATATCTCCATCAATCTAGGTAGAGATTTATTTGGTTGACCTAAATAAATTAGGACACTGTCTGCAAAGAGTGATATCTTCTGAATGTCCCCATATATATTAATTCCCTCAATTAAGTTATCTTGTCTAATGTATTGGCTAAGCGGTTCAATAAATAAAGTGAATAAAATTGGTGAAAGGGGGCAGCCCTGGTGACATGATCTTTCAAGTGAGACTGGTTTTGAAAGACTACCATTTATTTTTATTTTGGCTGTTGGTTTGTGGTAAATTGCCTGGATGGCCTTAATGATTATATGGTGAAATCCAAATTTATTCAAAACTTTATAAAGAAATGACCATCTCACTGAGTCAAATGCTTTTTCAGCATCTAAACCCATAAGAAATGCCTCAATATTTTTTTTTAATATGGTGTATAACGTGGAGGGTCCTAATACTGTCTTGGGTCTGCCTCTGGCGGATAAAACCAGTTTGGTCATGATTAATAAGTCTGGGTATAATATTGTCAAGTCGTTTTGCTATTATGGACGTGTATATTTTGTAGTCTAGGTTTAAAACTGATATTGGTCGATACTGGCTACAATTCAATTTATCTTTTCCCTCTTTTTTCCATGACGGAGGTAGGTCCCCTCCCTTCAACACCCAGTTACACACTTCCCTCAGTCTTGGAATTAATTCCTCCCTGTAGGTCTTATACCATTCACCAGAGTAGCCGTCTGGGCCAGGGCTTTTATGTGGTTTTAGTCTTGTAATTGCATCATTGATTTCTTTATTTGTAATTTCTTTTATTAGGTTACTGTTCTCCTGTTCGGTGACACCGGGGAGATTTAGTGAACTTAAAAAATTTTCAATGTGATCACAGTTGTTTAATTTAGGCTGTGAGTAAAGGTCTTTATAATAGGTTACAAAACTCTCTTGAATTTCTGTAATATCATCATGTGTAATTCCAGTTTGGGGTTTTTCTATTCTATAGATTGTGTTATCAGCCTGTTGTTTTCTTAGTTTAAAAGCTAGCCATTTTGTTGACTTCCCTCCAGCCTCATAATAGTTTTGTTTAAGATAGATAAGCTTTTTTTGCATTTCATCAGAATATATGTTATCAACTTCTTTTTGTAATCTTTTTATTTCATATTGTTTGTCATTGTTTAAAGTAATTTTGTGTTGTCTTTGTAATTCCTTAAGATCCATTTGTAATTTTTCGAGTTTTTCTTTTTTTTGCTTTTTAATGAAAGAGGTGCTGGCAATAATTTTACCTCTTATAACCGCTTTAAAAGCATCCCATAAAATGGATGGTGACACTTCTCCATTATCATTTTCCTTAAAGTATTCTTCAATTTCTTCTTTTACTTTCTCCTTCATTTTTGAATCATTCAAAATATTAGAATTAAGTTTCCAAGTTGTGGTTTTGCGAGTATCATTCATACAGATAGATAAATATATTGGAGAATGATCTGACAGATCAATTGTGCCAATATCACTTGTTTTAATCTTATATCTGTCTTTATTAAATGTGAAGAAGTAATCAATTCTTGAATATGTAGAATGGGGGGCAGAAAAATGTGTATAATCGCGTCCAGAAGGGTTAAAATCTCTCCAGATATCGATAATTCCGGTTTCACTCATGATACTGTTTATTTTCTTTATTACTGATTTTTTTTGTGCTAGATCATTCTTAGAACTATCCAGTTTTGACAACCGTATATTCATGTCCCCTCCACATATCAACATTCCTTCAGTTTCAGATACCATCATTTCGAACATCTGTTTATAAAAATTCCAATTACTTCCTGGTGGTGCGTATATGTTGAGGATAGTTACTAATGGGCCATCAATTTTTCCTTTTACCAATATATATCGCCCCTCTTTATCCTTCTTATCAGATAAATATTCAAAACAAATCTGTCGTGAAATGAGAATTGCAACACCTCTACGGTGGCCATGTTTGTATGATGATCCATAGACGTACTTATAAAAACCTTGTTCAAGCTTTTTAAGTTCTTGGTCTAACACATGTGTTTCTTGTAGAAGGGCCACATGTATCTTTTCTTTTTTGAGTTTGGAGAGTATTTTGGACCTTTTTTGTGGGCTGTTAATTCCATTTACATTAAAGGAGATGACACTGATAGTCTGATTATTGGCTATAATTTGTTTTTCTTTTTTTCTTCCTTTCTGATTAATCGGAATAAACATAGGTATACCACTTGTCCAAACAGTGCTGCTCTGAACTGCAGCAAAATAAAGCAATAACAAACATTTGAGGAAATAAAACAGGATTTCCATTTGTGGGGTTTAAAGAAAAACAAACCCTGTAAGACCTGATGTTGTGAGTCTTTAAGAGGGTTAGCCACTTGCATCGGAGTGGGCCCTCTAATGGAGCATCCATCGTCACGCAATTCCTCCATACTATGCCTGAACAGTCATTTCCCGGCAGCTGATTTAGATTGGCAATAAGTCTTAGGTTTCACTCATTTCTCGTGTTTAGTTATTGTATTATCTCTTAATAGAAAAAACATGTATAAAGGAAAATGAACCACGTTTAAGTCATTGTTAAATCAGATTACCTGTAACTGGGTTGTAAATTGAACAGCAAATTTATATTGGCGTTTTTACATGGATTCCCTTCTGTATTGTTGCAGTCTCTCCTTTATTGATGGTGGTCCCATCTGACCCGGATCCAGCGGTGTGCGTCGCTTTCCTCTTGTGCTTCGTTTAGTGGTCCACGCTGTTTTCTGAATCCATGCCATCAGTGTCTCCGGTGGCTTGTAGACAGTGACTGGGAATCCTCCATCAAACATGTCTTTAGTTGCATCTTCAGCGGTGTTATAAAGTTTTGTTTCATCTGGGTAGAACACTCGGAGTTTAGCTGGGAACGGGGTCTGGAAACGTATCCCTCGTTGTTTTAGAATCCTTTTAGCCTCTGCGTATGTCTGTCTCTGTTTAAGGACATCAGGTGCATAATTGTGATCAAGGTTGATCTGTTTGCCCTTCCACTGGAATCCCCTCATTTGCCAAGTTTTCCTGAGTACCTCTTCCTTGCTCTTGTAATTGGTAAAGCGTACAATAATGGACCGAGGTGGTGCTCCAGCCGGGGGAACTGCCGTCAGGGCACGGTGTGCGCGTTCAATATGCAAATCCAGTGTCGAGGGCAGCTGGAGCTTTTCCCTCAGAAGATTTTCAACAAAATCTATCATAGTCGAAGCACCTTTCTCTTCGTTTTCAATCACACCATATATCCGTACATTATTTCTACGAGATCGCCCCTCCTTAGATTGGAGTTTCACAAGCTCTGTAACCACCTCCTCCATCGTTTCAACTCGTTCCTCCGTTTCCAAAATGCGTCCCTCCACTGTTTCAAGTCTTGCATTAGTCTTGCCAATTTCTGCCTTAACTTCTTCAAACTGTTGCGTGTTTTCTTTCCTGAAGTCCCTGATTTCCATCAGTATCGCCTTCAAATCAATGCTGACGTCGTCCTCCATTTTGCTAGCATCAGTACTAGCCAAGCCGATGCTATCGTCGTTAGCTTCAGTTTCTTCGGTGTCAAACTCCGCGATTTCAGCCTGTTTCTTGGTTTTTGACTTGCCTTTTACCATTGCCCTTTTAGTTGATCGTCTTGAGCTGGTAGTTCTGTAGGTTTTCGCGTTTTAAGGGCTTTTTCAATATGAACGTGCCAGGAGCAGAGGTTCTATGCTGTTGCCTTCATGGCGTGCCCCGGACTCCTCTACAAAGTTAATCATAAGAGCGAATGTTACCTCATAAATACCCTAGTGCTAGGACTTAATCAGTCTGACATTCCTTTCAAACTTAGTCCTTCAGGGTTTAAATACTTGGGGATCAATGTAACATGCACTCTACCAGCTCTTTATTCTGCTAATTTTGTTCCTCTACCAGCCCATGTTAAGGCTGATTTACAGAAATGGAGCTCTCTCCCTGTGTCACTGATAGGTAAAATTAATGCAGTCAAGATGAACATTTGGCCCAGGTTTCTCTTTTTATTCCAGTGCATTCCTTTATTTTTGCCAAAAACCTTTTTTAAAACTTTAGACCAGATTATATCCTCTTTTCTGTAGAGTGGTAAAGCTCCCAAATTGAGTAAATCAGTTTTACAAAAATTTTCAACAAATGGTGGTCTTGCCTTGCCCAGTTTCATTTTATATTACTGGTCTGCACATATGCAAACTGAATTACTGGCTTCATTCTCCAGATCTATTATGGTGTACACTTGAGATTCAGTCCTGTTCTTCATCTTCACCCTTCACCTTAATTAATTCTCCACTGCCCATTAACCTCTCCAACTTCACAAAGAACCCAATGGTACCGTCTACTCTGAGAATTTGGTTCCAGTTTAGATGTCATTTCAAGTTTTTATCACCCTCTAGTATGATGCCCATACTTAAAAATCATCTATTTTTACCCTCACTTACCAACTCCTCTTTTCATCAATGGCATAATCATGGTATTAAAACCTTCAGAGATCTTTACAAGGATGGTTTATTTGCCAGTTTCTCAGATTTAGCTTCTAATTTTGATTTACCTACATCCCACTTATTCCTCTATTTCCAAATTAGGCACTGTGCCTCAACTCTTTTTTCCTGCTATCCTCACCTCCTGGCTAATCAACCTTGGGATGTTTTGACCCTTGAACTTAATCAAAAATCACTTATTTCTAAAATATATGATGCACTTATGGCATTTGATACTCAGTTGGTTGTCAAAAATAAAACTGCATGGGAGCAGGAGCTTGGTACCCTTTTGACTGATCAGTGGTGGGATAAAGTCACCCTTGGTATACGCTCAGTTACACCTTGTGCTTGGCTTTAGCTTATACAGTTTAAAATACTGAATAGAGTCCATCTCTCCAAGTCTCAACTATCAAGAATTTTTCCTGATATAAGGGACCAATGTGACAATGTCAAGCCTCACCCTGTAATTTGAGTCACATGTTCTTTTTTGTCCAGATTGTATAAATATTGGAGTGACTTCTTCATTATTCTGTCCAAGGTTCTAGCAATTAAAGTCAAGATGGACCCTTTGCCATATTTGGAGTCCCACATGCTCCAATTCGATTAACATCATCTCAATTACAATTACTTGCTTTTACCTCCCTTCTAGCATGATGTCATATCCTACTCGTTTGGAAATCGCCTAATCCTCCATCCAGCTCTTTGTGGCTTAAGGATGTTATATCCTTTCTTAAGGTAAAAAAGATAAATCTGACAGTAAAAGGCTCCTCAGCTAAGTTTTTTGAAAAATGGAACCCTTTCATCAATTACTTTTACTCTTTAAAAACCCCATCTTTTGATTGAGCTCTATTTGGAAATATTTTTTCATTTACTATCCAATTCCCTCCCCCATCTTAACCCCCCCCCCCCTTTTTGTGACATTTCTTCTATTGGCACTCTGTTTACATATGGGTACATATATATGGATATATAAAATAAGTAGGCTTTGACGTGCTTGTATATGAGTCTGGTTATTTATAACCAATTTTCTTTTTCCTTTTCTTGTATATATTAGTTATTTGTTTATACAGAGACACTGTTCTGTTTTGATTGTAAAAACAAAAATATGAGCGTTTTGCTGCATACAACCATGTATCACTCCTTTAATCTCTCAATAAAAAAAATAATTTAAAAAAATATAATGATTTCTAAATGGAGAGAGATTTTAATATTTTTACTGTAGTCACATGATGCAAGGAAGCATTATAGAAGGTTAAAACCCACAAACCCACCATGTCTGAGACCTTTAAAATGCAATGCTAAGACTTGTTCAGTGTATCTCACATTTCAGCAGGATGTCTCTGGCCAGATCCATGCAAACAGCTGTGGAAGTTCCTCCTTTAAGCTGCAGGTAGCACCAGGAGAGCAGGCTGCCCTGCAAAGCCCAGAACAAAGACAGGAGGACGGTCCTGCTGGCTCCACCACCTTCATCAACCATCAGAACATCACACTGCAAAATTAAGGGAAAAGACCATGAGGGGAAAAAACAAAACAAAGGCAGGTGATTTTACAACAAAAAAAATGAAAGAATCAAAGTCAGCAAGCTCATATACCCCAAGCACCTGCACGTCACTGATCCCTAAAGAGAACTGTGATCAACACAGAATGACCAGGAAAAAAAGTAAGCCCTCCTCCCCCCAAAAATGGAACCACTCATTTGGGTCAAAGCTTCTGTGTAAATAGGAAGACGAGTTGATCAGAAATGCAGACGCTGTACTGGTGACAACATAAAATGGAGTGGAAAAAGTACAAGCCCCCTCCCCCCAGAATAGACCCAGCAGGGTTTCTTCTGGTAAAATTTCCGGGTGGCGGCCCGCCAAGCTTGAATTTATTCCGCCACTCTATGAGGAAATATAAATTTAAGAAAAAAAATATGAAGGAATGATGGTCCGCAAGCACACACACGAACAACGCGCATGACCGTCATCCATGCGGAGTTCAGAAGCGCCTTGCCCACGTGACCGCTCCAGTCGCCAAGCAGAGTGTTTCGTTAGCGTCACTGTCCAAGAGAAACATGAGCTTATTACAGTACTTTAAACACAGAAAAAAGCAGGAGAGGTATGTAAGCACTGGAAGCATTTATCATGGTTTTAACCTGCTGGTAATGGGAGCAATGATGGAAGAGTCATTTAACTAACATGTGGTTAGGAGCTCAAGTTGGTTCATTTTGTCTTCTTTTTAATTATTAGTTTTTTGTTTTTCTTATTTCAGACAAGAATAAAAAGGATATGTTTTTACCTTTACCTTAGTTAATATTAATTAACTAATTTATGCTCATTATTATCCACCTGGCAAATTAAGATGACCGAAATTCACCAAGTCAGTGACTTTAATCCGCCAGCAGCCTTCAGACAAACTTAACCTGTTGAACGCCGGGATTCTGCAGGCGGTCAAGTCTCTGCGTCATAGTGCGTCTCAGTGCGCACTGAAAAAAAAAAAATAAAAAAAAAAGCTGCATTTCCGTTCTTCCAGTACAGACACAGCTGCGAACAGAAAGCCAAAGGAGTGTTTGGTTTAAATTTGATTGACCTCTCATTCGACTAATAAGAGCCTTGAATTGGGTTTCTGAAACCTTGAAGAACCAAAGACTGAAAACCTAGCAAGAAGGACCTGCCTACCAACGACCGCGAATACAATGAGCCAATTGAAGCAGAGAAGTTTGACGATTGAAACGCATGCATCCCCGTGCGTAAAATCTTTTTTGCCTAAGCCGCTGGGTGACTCACATTGAGACCTGTGTGTAACGGTAGTGTTAGCCACTCTCAGCCATTAGCCACTTTTTTTTTTTATTACTACTGTTCTTATTTGTTTTGAAAAATGGTTCGCAAAAACCGCAATCATGGAAGCGGAGATGGTTTGACCGGGTCGGGTGACCAGAACCACGAGTCCGTAACAACCGGACCAGCTTCATGTTTATCTGACAATGAGGAACAGATGTTCGCCAACGGCACTGCTGTTGTGGACAGGTAAGTGTTATAAGCTAAATAGAAAAGAATAGAATAGACTTTATTTGTCATTATAACAAGTACAACGAAATTAAAATGCAAACCAATCAGTGAATGAGGAGTAAAAAGAAGCTTAAAAAAATTATATAAATTACTAATTTTAACACACACTCAATTTCACAGTTTCAAACCTCATGTTCTACTAGAATTCAGACAGGTAATTGCGGTCGGATAAAAACTGTTTTTGAATCTGTTTGTCCTTGTTTTGATTGCTCTAAACTGCCTTCCTGATAGTAGTAGTTGGAAGAGAGAGTGACCGGGATGGAAGGGGTCCTTCAGGACTTTTTGTGCCTTTTTAAGGCAACGGGCGTGGTGCAGTTCTTCAAGGCTGAGGAGAGGGCAACCAATAATTTTTTGGGCTGTGTTGATGACAGTCTGAAGAGCTTTCTTCTGAGCTACCGTGCAGCTGCTGAACCAAATACAAATACAATAAGTTAAAATGCTCTCAATAGAGCAACGATAAAAAGACAACAGCAGTCTCTGACGGATGTTGTTTCCTCTCAGTACCCTAAGGAAATGTAGTCTCTGCTGGGCCTTTTTCAGCAGCTCAGTTGTGTTCACCCCCCCATGTCATATCCTCCTGAATGTGGACCCCCAGGAAGCGGAAATCCTCGACCCTCTCCACACCCGTGCCACTAATAGTCAGAGGTTGAATGTCTGTTTTATTTTTTCTGAAGTCTATGATGACCTCCTTTGTTTTTGTGACATTTAGAAGAAGATTGTTGTCTCCACACCACTCTATCAACTGCTGCACCTCGCCCCTAAAACCGGTCTCATCTCCCCCCGAGATGAGCCCTACCACTGTGGTGTCGTCGGCAAACTTGATGATGCTGTTGCTGTGGTGTATGGGGGTGCAGTCATAGGTGTAAAGGCTGTACAGTAGGGGGCTCAGTGCACAGCCTTGTGGGGAGCCGGTGCGGAGGCTGATGGTAGTGGACATGTGAGGTCCCACTTTGACCCTCTGGCTGCGATCCGAGAGGAAGCTTTGGATCCAAGTACAAGTGGAATATGGAAGTCCTAGTTCCCCAAGTTTGGGCACCAGTCTGCCGGGAAGGACGGTGTTAAAGGCAGAGCTGTAGTCCACAAATAGCATCTGCACATAGCTCCCCGGCTGCTCCAGATGGAACAGGGCAGCGTGGAGGGCCGTGGCAACAGCATCCTCAGTGGATCTGTTGGCCCTATAAGCGAACTGGTGGGGGTCCAAACACTGTGGGAGAAGTGATATGATGTGGGCTCTGACAATCTTCTCAAAACACTTCATCACCACTGGAGTCAGAGCCACTGGCCGGTAATCATTAAGACTAGTAACATTGTGTTTTTTTGAGTATAGGAATTATGGTGGAGGATTTTAAACAGTGTGGGACAGTGGACTGTGACAGGGACCGGTTAAAAATCCTAGTAAAGATTCCAGTCAGCTGGTACGCACAGTCCTTCAGCACACGCCCGGAGACACCATCAGGTCCAGTGGCCTTCCTCGGATTGACCGCTCCCAGAACTCTCCTCACCTCATACTCCTCAACAATGAGGCTTGGGCTACTGGGAGCTGTAGGCTCCGTTGTTGTTTCTATCTCTGGAGGCTCCACCTCAAAATGAGCAAAGAAAATATTCAGGTCCTCTGCCAGTGAGGGGCTCCCTTCAGCCGCTCCAGGGTTGGCTCTAAAATTAGTGAGCTGCTGCACCCCCTCCCACACCTGTCTGCTGTTATTACTATCCAGGTGGTCCTCAATCCTCCTCCTGTATTCCCTCTTGGCCTTCCCAATGCCTCTTTTCAGGTTAGCCCGGGCTGAGCTATAATGAGCCGTGTCGCCTGACCTGAAGGCAGCTCTCCTCTCCCTCAACAGTTGCTGGACCTCCCGGGTCATCCAGGGCTTTCTGTTTTCTTTTTAAAATTATTCTTTATCAATGAAAATAGTAATAAAAATGACTTTTGACCGATCGGTAATTACAACGGTCCGTCATGGCCACAAGTTTTTTTGTGCGCCGAGCTCCTCTGTAGCGGGGGGGGGGGGGGTGTTATCCTCTACATTGCAGATATTTTAGTATAATTTTTATTACACTATAGGTTATTTTTTCTTGTAAAAAAAAGGCCACACATTTTTTACGTGGCATGTTTCTTTGTGTGTGGGGGGCTTGTTTGTTCATTCATTCATTCATTCATGAATGAACAAACAACCCCCCCCCCCCACACACACACACAGCCCTGAGTGTCACCTTTCATTAGAGCCCAAGATGAAGCTTCTATGTTGAAGCATTCAGAAGTTAGACGTTTTTCCAAATTGGCACAGTTCAAAAACGCCTGGGAACAACCTGAGAAAAAAGCTGTGTAATATATTCATTTTTTGTGGTATTGTTACAAAATTTTGACCTCAGCTGGATAACACTTGGTTCTACATTTCTGTTGCATTTTCCAGCCAGTATCTGACAGCTGTGTGTTATTTACAAGCATTTGTATCTAAAAAAAAAACACCCAGGCGAACTTTATTGTCTTCAAATTCAGTATGTTTAGATGACTGTTACACTTAGAGATTATGACTGTTTTGCCAAAAAATTCAGAGTGTTTTCTTTTAAATGAGACCAACCCCATGAAGATGCTGCAAAGGGTTGAAGAACAGCTTTTGATTTACTTTGGGCATGTTATTTTTAGGCATTTTTAGGGAAATTGACCAGATTTCAACAGGTTAATGTGCCAACATTTGGATTTCAAAATAAGGGAGGTTTTTCCTGCTGATGAGATTTCTTAAAAAAAAAAAACCCTATAAATATATAGAAACATTATAACAGAAATAACTGCATCTTTGGTCATTTAAATACAATTTTATTAGTATTTTTTCTTTGAAATCAAGAGTTACAAAATTATTGTTCTGTTCTGGCTCTGCAAAATTATGATCAAAAATTGTTATAAAGAAAAAGTTAAAAAAAAAATACCACAGTCAGTTTCAAATTTATTAAAAAAAACAAAAAAAACCCAGTAATTTTATTTCTAAAAATAGACAAAAATTAGCCATAAAACAATCCACAAATTTAGAATAAAGTCTCAAATGTACAAGAAAAGTCAATTTTACAAGAGGAAATTATAAATTTGAGGAAAATTGTTTCAAATTTAGATAAATTTACAGAGAAAAGTAGAAAACTATAAGAAAATTATTATAAATTTTGGAGAAAAACCTCAAACCTTCAAGACTGAAGTCATTACTCAAGTTTTTAAGTGGGTGCTCTTTGTACCCTTAACTCAACAAGAAATTTTTGGTTATCTACTTTTAATTATCAACTTCAAAGCACTGCTTTTACATGAGTATAATTTCTGGCTACTATACCCACCTCTGATCATATAATTTAAGTATGCATGAGTAAATTACTATTATAAATGGTTTTTTTTTTTCCCCTTCCCTACTTTCTCAATGGAAAAAAGAAACACTAGAATAAAAATACAAAAAAATACACATATTTTGTCATTTATGTAAACCCTCACAAAAAGTCCTGCAGGACAAAACACTTGGCGTTTTCTAACCTGTTTGTATACCACCATAGACAGAGAGAGAACCAGAATTAGACAGCGCTGAGAGAGGGCAAGATGAGACAGAAGAGAGGAGCCAAGGAGAGGAAAGTGTTCAGGCAGAGGGTCCAGGAGAGGTGGGAGCAGAGGGAGGAGAGAAGGATGACACCAGTAAAAAGTCCAAACACAGGACGTCTGGTTGGGACCCCAACTGGCCCAATATTCCAACATTCCAGCCTCAGTTGTACAATACTTCAAATAGTAAGTTCCATATGCAAAGTTACTGTGCAAAATTTTAAAAAGAAATTAGTAGTATAAAATTAACATATTCTAGTTACAATAGTGTCATGTGCCCCCACCCCCGGAAAAATATGTTGCCACTGCGCCAAGGTCTTTAAGCCAGAGGAAACACTGGGCCCCCTCATTAGATATATAAATTTGGAGTGAATCCAATCAGTAATGTAGAAGTTATAGTAGCAACAACATAAAACATCAAACGAACGGACAGACAGGTCAAAAACATTACACCCTCCATAACTTTGCTACATGGAGTACAATGAGGTGGGCAAAGCTGAAAAATCAAATCAAACCACTGACTCACCTCTCTTGTTGCCACCAGCAGCAAAGTCTCCATGACTGACAGTACTGGGCTGATGTCAAAGTCAGACGGCGCTCCTTTAGGGGGAAGTAAGAGAAGACCACTTGGATCCTGATCGCTGTAAAACAAAAACGGCTGTGATGATAACTGTGATGTGTCCATGTATATGATGAAGACGTGACTCTACAGTGTGCTCACCTGAAATAATTACAAAGAGACTCAAACGTCACTTTCACTGACTCTGGCTGAGGCTCTTCTGTGATATTTTTCTGCAAGAACATCCCGTCATTAGCAATGTGATCACTATGATGATACTGAAGACTGCTTCAATAGACTCACCATCAAGAAAAACAGTTTGTCTCGTCGGACCAGTTTATCAGGGAAGAAAACTGCTGCTCCACTTAGAATGGCTTTGACTGCTTCCTTGTGCAAAGCTTTTTCCACCAACATCTCCCCCTCTGGACCATCCACAACTTAAAAACACAAAAATCATTACAAATACATTTAGAAATCAGAGCCTACTCTCTAAGTAACCTCTGCAGTGAAGCTCAAATTCTGCTCCCAGCTGTACAAGAGCTGTATCTTCTTACTTTGGCAGAGGTGAGTGTAGAGTTCAAACACAGCCCTCATAGAGTCACTGAGAGCCTTGCCACTGCTGGAGGTGGACGGACACGCTGCACTGGCTCCTTCATCTGACACCCGGCTCTCCTCTGGGCCCTGGGGGTCCAGCGGTTTGGGGATCATGGGAAAACAGTTCTGCATCAACTGAAGCAGCAGAACTCTGCTCTTCATCACCTCCTCCCCCTCACTGAGACAACAACACAGGCCAAGACAAGCAACACAGGTGGATGTTTAAATCTGACAACTCCACCTCATCATATTAAGTATCAATTAAGAATATTCAACACATAGAAAAGCAGTAGGAGTAAGCATACTCACATCTCCCTGAGTTTACTGTAGAAGTTCCAGAAAACATTCAGACTTAGACCACTAAAGTCCCGAAGATACTTTGGCTTAAAGTGGGAGGCATCCTGTAGAAATTTACACACAGAATTGCCGTTTACATGTTTAGATGAATATAGAAAATATCTTCTCATGATTCTTCCACCCATTCAGTTTGGTAGGAGATGTTTAAGTGTTTTCCTTTGACCACAAGAGAGCCAACCTATGTTGATTGACACATGAAGAAATCAGGGAATGGTATAACATAAAAAGTGACTATGTGGGCGACACACATTGTGGGCTCACGTTTCCACAGAGACAGGACTGCATGTGTATTGAGGGTGTCACGTCTGCAAGGACTAAGGACTCGAATCTGCAGAAGATAACAAGGAGGTGTGAGATTTGTCTCTTTGTCCCACAGAAGATGCCCCGGAGAGATTTCTGGTTCATCAGGAAATGAGAGACAATGGTGAAGATTCAAAGGGATGCTTTGTGACTGTATGTTTACTGAAAACACCATGTGACTTGAATTCTGATGCTGGAAACATATAAAAGGGTGATGAGATATGATTCTTTCTCTTTCCTGCTTTGAGAATGCTAGAAGCTGTGTTCTGTCAATAAAGCTGGTTTACGACTAAACTCAGCCTCATCATTTGAGCACATCTTCTACACTGGTGACCCCGACGTGATATGAGCAGACAGAATTCTCCCGAGCGGGGCTCGGCGGAAGCCAGCCTGATGGCCGCCTCCACGATCCGGCTGCCCGATTCTGGCAGCACAGCCCGCGCTCATGGTTTAGCGCAGTCGAGGCGCAGTTCAACCTCCGGAGAATCTCCAACGACGACACAAGATTCTACCACGTGGTAGCGAAGCTGGACAGCAACACGGTCCAGAGAGTGGAGGATCTGGTTAATCATCCACATCCAGACAGCGACAAGTACAGCGCATTGAAGGACGCGCTGATCAGCCATTTCACCCCTTCAGTCCAACAACGAGCAGAGGGACTCCTGACGTTGACGGAGTCAGAAAACGATAGACCTGCGGACCTGATGGTGAAGATGCTGAAGCTCAAAGACTCTGAGGATGGCAAATTCATTTTCGCCCACCTTTTCCTTCGAACCCTGCCGCCAGCAGTGAGAGTGGCCCTGGCAGAGTCGCCCCGATTGGCCAGGCGAGACTACCATGGGTTGAGCAAAGAGGCGCAGCGGTTGGTCGACGCCCACAAGCGGAACGCGGTTTCGGCCGCGGCGGCTAGCCCGGGAACGGCATCCGGAGACAGCGCAGGTCCAGCGGCCGCGGCGCCTGACGCACCAACGACGGCGGCGACGGGAGCCAGACGACGCGGAGCGGAGGACGGCCCGTGCTTCTACCACCGCCGTTTTGCAGAGAGAGCGCACAGGTGCGTCCCACCGTGCAACTTTAAGTGCCAGGGAAACGCCAAGACCGAGGGCCGGTAGCAGCTGCGACCCTCGGCAACGAGAACAGGCTGCTTTACCTGACGGATGCACGCTCGGGGAAACAGTTCCTCGTGGACACGGGCTCTCAGCTGAGTTTCGTCACACCCACCTACGCGGAACGGCTGATGCCTTCTAAAGCTCCCTGGGTGTCAGTGTCAGCAGCTAACGGCTCCACGATTAAAACGTTCGGTGAGAGGACCATGCTTCTGTCCTTACAGGGCCGTTCATTTGAGTGGACATTTATTGTAGCAGCAGTCAGTTTCAACATGTTAGGGGCTGATTTTTTGTGCTCACATGGTTTATTGGTTGACCTTGCTAATAGACGTCTGATTAATGCACTGTCCTTTCATTCTATTCCCTGCACAGCTCGGGTGGCCCCGCCGACTGCACATGCCAGCGTCTCAGCTGCGGGTGGTAAGTTTCACACATTTCTTGCTCAGTTCCCAGCACTCACAGTCCCCACGTTTTCGGCAACGATGGCTAAACATGGGGTGGAGCATTTCATAACAACCACCGGCCCTCCCGTTTTTGCAAAAGCTCGACGCTTGGACCCAGCTAAACTGGCCATCGCGCGCGAGGAGTTCACTAATCTGGAAAAACTGGGCATTGTTAAGACGCTCCAAGAGCTCTTGGGCTTCGCCGTTACACATGGTCCCAAAGGCTGACGGCTCGTGGCGACCTTGCGGCGATTTCCGCAGGTTGAACAACGTTTCAGCTCATGACCGCTACCCGATTCCGCACATTCAGGATTTTTCTGTTCATTTGGCGGGGGCACGCATTTTTTTCTAAAATAGACTTGGTGCGCGGTTACCACCAGGTTCCAGTGCGCGCGCAAGATGTACCCAAAACAGCGGTCATAACTCCTTTCGGCCTTTTTGAGTTTTTGCGCATGCCTTTTGGCCTCAAGGGGGCCGCGCAGACTTTCCAACGCATGATGGATGCAGTTTTACGCGACCTTCCTTTCGTGTTCGTTTATTTGGACGATATTTTGGTAGCCAGCGCGTCCGAGGGCGAGCACGAAAAACACCTCACAGCAGTTTTTTCGGAGGCTGGCAGAGCACGGGTTAATAGTTAACCCAGCGAAGTGCCAGTTTGGGGTGGCGCAGATTGATTTTTTGGGACATCGCGTTTCGGCAGAAGGAGCAGTTCCTCTTCCAAATAAAGTGCGTGCCATAACGGATTTTCCGCAACCTCAAACGGTCAAGGCGCTTCAGGAGTTTCTAGGGATGGTTAATTTTTACAACCGGTTCCTCCCAAGCGCAGCACGGCTCATGCAGCCATTGTACACCGCGTTAAAAAAACAAAAGCCTGCAAATAAAGTTGAATGGTCTCCGGAGCGGGAGCGCGCTTTTGCCCAGGTCAAATCAGCCCTGGCAAACGCAGTTTTGTTAGC
This sequence comes from Pholidichthys leucotaenia, assembly GCA_020510985.1. NCBI lineage: Eukaryota > Metazoa > Chordata > Actinopteri > Cichliformes > Pholidichthyidae > Pholidichthys > Pholidichthys leucotaenia. Next base: position 209,606,862 of record CM035839.1, read on the forward strand.
GCACCCAGTTCCAACGGCCCGCATGGCGCTCACCACTGACGCTTCCGATGTAGCGGTGGGGGCGGCAGTTGAACAGTTTGTGGCAGGTACCTGGCAACCCCTCGCGTTTTTCAGCAGGACTTTGCGCGATAGTGAGCGTAAATACATTGCGTTTGACAGGGAGCTTTTGGCCCTACACTTGGCCATCCGTCATTTTCAGTTCTGGTTAGAGGGGCGACGTTTCACCGCGTTTGTGGATCATAAACCGCTAACGTTTGCGATGGCCAAAATTTCAGAACCCTGGTCAGGAGGCCGGCAAACAAAGGCAACTAGCCGCAATATCGGAGTTCACTACTGATATTCAGCATGTCGCGGGTAAACACAATGTTGTGGCAGACTGCCTCTCGCGCGCGGTAGCACCACCAAGCCCCATAGGGGCAGACTCTGTAGCCGTAGCCGTGGCCGCGGGCCCGGGCAGCGACGCGGGAGAGCGCGCAGCCCCGGTTTGTGTTGGGTTAGATTATGCAGCCATGGCTGCGGAGCAGGTTAACGACGCGGACGTGCGCGCGCTCCAGTCTGGACCAACAGGGTTAAGGCTGGAGCACAGGGAGCAACAAAGTGGTATGCCCCCACTAATCTGCGATGTCTCCACGGGACGGCCCCGCCCCGTGGTGCCAGCCGCGTGGCGTTGCCGCGTTTTTGACTTGGTCCATTCTCTCGCGCACCCAGGGGTGCGCGCATCGATTAAGTTGGTGGGGGAGAAATTTGTTTGGCCCGGGTTGCGCAAACAGGTCAAGGAATGGGCGGCAGCCTGCGTAGCGTGTCAGCGAGCCAAAATACACAGACACACTAAGGCCCCATTGGAACCTTTTCACATCCCCGCTAAGCGTTTTGATCACGTGCATGTTGACTTGGTGGGCCCGCTCCCATTATCACACGGGCACACACATCTTTTGACGATGGTGGATCGCACCACGCGCTGGCCAGAGGCGATTCCTCTGACATCAACCACAGCGGAAGAAGTTGCGTGAGCATTTTTAGCAGCGTGGGTTGCGCGTTTTGGTGTACCGTCGGACATAACGTCCGACAGGGGTCCCCAATTTATTTCCGAACTATGGTCATCGATGGCCCGCAGCTTGGGGGTGAAGATTCATCGCACTACCGCGTATAACCCCCAGGCTAATGGTTTATGCGAACGCTTTCACAGGTCATTAAAAGCAGCCCTCAGAGCGTCGCTGACAGATACAAATTGGGTGGACAAACTTCCATGGGTTTTATTGGGGTTGCGTTCTGCACCTAAGGAAGATTTGCATGCTTCCCTGGCTGAATTAGTTTTTGCACAACCTCTCCGTTTGCCGGGGGAATTTCTCCCCGATAATCCCGCACCAAATGGCCCCCCTGCTCAGCCGTGGCAGAGCGACTCGGGAGCAAACACGCTCCCTGGCCCGGTCCACCACAGTTTACCACACATTTTTGTGCCAAAGGCTTTAAAAAATGCAGAGTTTGTTTTTGTTAAACATGATGCTCAGCGTCCAAGTCTGCGGCCGTTTTATGACGGACCGTTCCGAGTGCTGGAGACCGGGCAGAAGCATTTTCTGCTAGATTTAGGGGGCAGAAGGGAGTTGATTTGCATAAACAGGCTCAAACCCGCCTTTGTTTTGGCTGATGAGGAAGTGCAGCTCGCGAGGCCCCCCCGCCGTGGCAGGCCGCCGAGAGGACATTCTCCAAAATCTTCACAGAAAGGTGCTAACAGCTTTAATCCACAGGTGCAGAGAGATGTTGCAGGTGCAGCCAAGCCAGGTTGCAGCAGATTCGGCAGAAAGTTAAAACCTAGGCAGTTGGTGGATTGATTAGCGATGTATGGAGTGTTTTGTGTTTTTCTTTTTTTTTTTTATGCCATGCAGGTTTTGCCTTACTAGACGTTTGGGGGGGGGGGGGTAGTGTGGGCGACACACATTGTGGGCTCACGTTTCCACAGAGACAGGACTGCATGTGTATTGAGGGTGTCACGTCTGCAAGGACTAAGGACTCGAATCTGCAGAAGATAACAAGGAGGTGTGAGATTTGTCTCTTTGTCGCACAGAAGATGCCCCGGAGAGATTTCCAGTTCATCAGGAAATGAGAGACAATGGTGAAGATTCAAAGGGATGCTTTGTGACTGTATGTTTACTGAAAACACCATGTGACTTGAATTCTGATACTGGAAACATATAAAAGGGTGATGAGATATCATTCTTTCTCTTTCCTGCTTTGAGAATGCTAGAAGCTGTGTTCTGTCAATAAAGCTGGTTTACGACTAAACTCAGCCTCATCATTTGAGCACATCTTCTACAACTATATCAAATGCATTAATTAATTTGTCCTCTAAACAGCCTTTCCTGATCCTATATAAATTATTATACTGGATGGTGTGGTGTTAAGGTTACTCAAACATAAAGCTCCAAACTGGAAGAATCTCTCATTACTTAGACATTCTTTTTTTCTTACGCCTAAACAACCTCATTTTTGGGGTTCTCAATGTGCATAAGAACTCACCATTTTTTGCAGGGTCATCAAGTCTGGTGAAAAAAATTCCTATTTTGGAGGAAATATCAATGCCTCCTGCAACAATGGCTCAACAGCACCATCTAACATGCCAAGTCAATGGGGAGCAGCACACATGTACTTTTGTGTTGAAAGATGAAAATCGGCACTAATGATTACGCTGGTCAACACCAAATTTATTGTCTAAGTTTTTTTTAGCTGATTTCGGACAATTTTGATGTGCTGAATCCAAAAATCACATTGGTTTTGCTCAATCAGGTCAACTTTTTGAACTATGCCCACATGTTTTTTACAGTTACATGTACGTGTATTTTCGCTTTATATGATGTAAAATTCTTTTTTATTTCTTGAAATTCTCTGAATTTTGAACAATGATGACGTAACATTCAATTTACATGTACTTACCTTTATCAGTGTCTACTATTCAATTTACAGTACTGCTGTACAACTGCTCACAACTTAGCATAAAAACCTGACCTGATTGAGAGAAACGGATGTCATTTTCGGATTCAGAGGTGCAAAATTGTCTTAAATCAGTTGAAAAAACACAGACAACTTACAAAAAATAATTTCTGTTATGTTGTGTTATCATGCCAAGACACATAAAAAAAACACCATAGAAGTGATGGTCTATATCTAACAGGGAGCAGGCCATTGTAGCGAGAAATTGCAGTGACCATGATTTTCCTGATTTCCAGTCCTCGTGTTTGAACAAACTTGTTCCGGGTAACTTGTTAGTATGATTGAGCTTATCTGTGGTCAGAATCACCTACACCCATGTGCCATTAAAAATTATTGAAAATTTGGCTAAGCCAAATTTGATGTCTCGCCATGACCCTTCCGATGGCTATCACTCTGGTACACATTGTCTGATTTGAACCAAATTCAATACTATGAATATTAGTCCAATTCCAAACAGATCTATTGAACAATATTCACAGAAATCTACAGCACCACCTATACATAGACAGTTTTGTATCAGCTTGTTTCTTTAGTACCTCAGTAATGCAATGTCCAACTGAAACCAAAATAGTTATGATGTATAATATAGTATGAGTCTGAACAATTCTATGAATATTCATGAATAGCAATAGCACCCTCTTTTGGAGACATGAAGGTTACACCACACTGTTTCCTTAATATCTGAGAAAAAGATTATCCGACTGGCACCAAAAGAGGTATGGTGGATAACATTTCAACTCTAAAGTGCCCTCTCTGGGAAACATGAAGTTTTGGTGAAATTTTATTTGAATAGTAACTCAGAAACAGACTGTATGATTTGCACCAAACCAAATATGATGAATAATAGACCGTCTCTGAATTATTCTATGCATTATTAGTCAAGATTAGTAAGATCGCCCTCTACAGGATACATGAAAAGTTGCAATTTTCACCCCTTATATTTGAATGAACACATCCTAGGGTTTTAGTCTGATTGAGCCATTTTTCAGTGACAAACATCTACACGGATGGGTTACTGATGACCCCATTAGATTTTGGAGGTGATCTGAGAGCACATAACTCCACCAAGACCCTATATTCTGTCACTGTTTAGCAAGATTACACAAAAACTACTGGATGGATGTTGATGACATTTTCACCAGACGCCCTCTGGTTGTGGATGAACCCATTACATTTAAGGGATAATCTATGACTGCATATCTCTGCCAAGGCCAATATCTTTCAATGTACAGATGAATGGACGGACAAAGGGAGGGAGGGATGACTGGATGAAGAGACGGAGAAAGGAAGGGAAGGAGGCGTGGACGGAGCCTTGACGAAGTTATGTGATCTCTGAATGCCCTCTACTTGAAAGACAGAATGTCATCACAAGAAAGAAGGAAATTATGTGATATCCTTATTAATTATTCCAAAAAAACATTGCCTAATTAACATGAAGGAACTGTAAGTGAACACCTTTACTAAAGTAATAGGGCTGACATCAGCGGCGGACCGGGACAAAGATTCAGGTCGGGAATTTGATTTCATCCCTGGCCACCCTGTTGCTGAAAACCAGAAATCACCCCTATTTTGGTAGGCCAACAATTTAACAATGACGATATAAAACTAGTTATATGTGATTACAACCTTCAGCCATGAGGAAACATCAGAATTTTAGGGCTGTACCTAATTTCTATTTTGACAGTCAAATCTATCAATTACTGAAACAATTGAGTGACTATTCTGATTAAAAAAAAAAAAAAAAAAAAAAAAAATCGGGTGCTACTGCTGCTTTTGTCGGCTGTTTATCGCTGCTTGCAGCTTTAATTCCAATTTGAAGAAGCATTTTTAGGTACAGATTTAAATTTAGGTATTCTTTCAATACAGCAATTTTTAATCTAAATATTCTTTAGGCAGATTTCTACTGATGTAGTTGTGTTGCTTAATAGCTGCGATGCAGATTGAGGCAATTATGGCAGTCCCCACCGGCTGCATTTCTGCTGCAAAGTGACAGGGATCACAACAAGGTTCCAATGAGGACAAGCCCACATGTGAATACTAAGATAATGTGAGAGATTACATGACAACCACCACTGATACAGGCCTTCATCTGGATGTCCTTTAATCATTTCCTTGTGTGCTGGATGCAAGACTCTAGTTTTAACTAGCAGGACCTGACTGCATCACACCCCAGCTGTAAAGAAATACAGCTGCAGTGGAAACTGGGGTATTGTTTAAATTATTTTGGAGGGAAAATAAATGCAGCTATTTCTTAGAAATTTGGTGCAATTCAGTAAATTAGCTCATTTTTAAAAACACACACACAGTGACATGCAATTATACAAGTCCCCAGTATGGCAATATTTCAGGGACAGAACAATGGCATTCAAAGACAATCATAAAACAAATATTTTTGACACGCTTAAAATATTGGCAGTATGATAAGTAGGTACCATGTCTTGTGTAAGCTGCTGTATGAAGAACAGAGTTTTGTTTAGCAGACAGAGGCCAGAGACAGCATCTCGATCAGATGTCTCTCCTGCTGGACTGAGGTTATCCAGGTCTGCCAGCTTGTCTGTCCCCGGGCACAAGTAGCCGCTGAAGGTGACGGACTGCACACCAAGGCGCTCGGCTGAGTTCTGTCTGGTGCAGAGGAATTTTACCATCAGGAACTGGGAAGACAATGAAACAGAGGAATGAGGGGTGAGGAAAACCACGAATGCCTGACAAGTAATATTTGTGCAGCAGAAGAAAGTTTAGGAGTAAATAGTTGACATGCAGTGGACATGGGTGAAAATGGGACAGCAGCTGAATGTGGTATGCACCTTGGCCACGCGACACAACTGCAGCTTGAACTCCACATCATTCCAGTCGTCCTCCAGTTCAAACCAGCCAATCGGCTCATCTTCACTCCGTGATGGAACCCTTGAACTGCAGGTCAATGGACAGCAGAGTGTATTAGCCAAAAAACCCTTAGACAGAAGGACAACTAATAATAGTGTTAGCAGCATCTTATGATGTCTGATTCTTAAACCGGTTTTTACATACACCTTTAAACTCTTATTTCTTTAATCACCATTTCTTTTTCGAATTACAAAAATCATACAAACTATAATATTACTACTAAGTGCATAATGCTACAACATATAATCCATACCTGTCTTGCACAAACTCTTTGTAGTTCTTGTAATCCCAGGTGTCATACTTTCTGAATCTCTTGAAATGTTTTTCTGCATCAAAAGGATCCTCATCCTTGTAGGCAAATACCAAGCCGCACTTTGCTCCAATGGCTCCTTTCCGGACCTTATTGCACATAACAGAAATTATTACTTTGGACAGCACTCATTTATTCCACCTAAATGTAATTTTTTTTCATGATAACTAAAATCATTTGGAATCTCACTGTGATCTTTATCTGAGTGATCTGGAAGTTGCTCTGGTCCTCAGTAGACAGAATTACACTGGCCTTTTTCCTGCCACTTTCAGTGAGAAAACCTGGAGGGAAATCAGTATAAAGTAATACCTAAGAGCACATTTGTACTGTATTTAAACTGAGGATGGACTGTTAACTGATCCCAGCTGTACCGTCTCCAGTGGAAGACTCTGTAAGCATGCTTTCTGGTCCTGATTTCTCCTCCTTACTCTTCACATCACAGGCCTGTAGGTACAGCTGGAGAGGTTTCCCTGGAAAAATGCAGTATTTTTAAGGATCGTTTTCCATAACATCTGCAATATCATTCATGTACAGTACTAGGATGCAGTACTGCTACCCTGAGGTGCAGCAATTCTTCAGACCACAATACACCAAAGCAGGAACATTCTTATTTAGATGTGTGAGAATCAAGGAGCACTGGTCATGTTACCATTGCGATAGAACAGTCGCAGTTGAACGGAAGCCATGGAGACAATGAGGGAAGAAGCCTTGTATTTGGTCTCTAAATGGTCACTGATGCAAGACAGGGCCTGGAGTACTTTAGCCACGCTACCTCTGGCCAGGGCAAAGGCCAGGAGTGTCAGCTCAGCATCAGGACTCGCACAACAACTGTACAGGAACAAACACACACACACACACACACACACACACATTACTAGTTGGGTGTTTATTATGACTGTTTGCAGCTAAGCACAGTTCCAACTATACTGCACACTTGTATATTTAATGTTTTAATTATTTTTCAGCTGACTCTTAATGGACTCTTCCACAGATTACCACCTTATCATGGTGGAGGGGTTTGTGCGCCCTAATGATTCCGGGAGCTATGTTGTCAGGGTCAGCTTGCCCTGGTAGGGTCTCCCATGGCAAACTATTCCTGGATGAAGCTCCAGACCAAGAGCAGTCCAACGGAGCCCCATAAAGAAGTTACATCAAGGACTGAGGGTACAAAAGGAGCCACATGGGTCTGCCCTCGAAGTGAGCGCACCATCTGCAGGAGGGATCATGGTGCTATGTGAAACAGAGAAATTTGTTCTTTTTCTTGAGGTGGCAAGAACAAGAACAAAGTTAGTTCTGGCCAGGACATTTCATACTTCACAAGAAACTAAAGTGCAGAACACCTGGGAAATTCAAATTTCTGACCAATCACACAATAGTTGTCGGACACCACGCAAGAAACAAGTTCTGCCCAGATGATGTGTCAAAAACAAGCTGCAAGAACTCCCAAACCAGGGCTGCAAGAAAAGAATGATGCCATCTTTTTCTTGCTGCCCTGAGAGAGAGAACATATTTCTCTGTTCTTGCAGAGTACGTATAGGCCTCAACAGGTTTAAGGTTTATGAGGCCGTCTCCGTCAGCCATTATGGAAAAAGAACAAAAACATTAGCTGGATTACTATGCAGAATATTAAATAGTGGACAGATGCTAAATGTAGTTGAGTAATTTTTCTTGATGTTGTTTGTTGATGAGCAGATTTACAATAAATCAGTAGGAACTGAACTAGTGTGTCATAACCTTGGTGAACTAATACTTTGATAATGTGTCTTCTCTGATGTCAACAGCACAGCAGCGATATGAAATGTCAGCAGGTCCTTACTCTGCTATCCTAAGGAGAAATCCATCCACCTCCTCCAGTATGTTTTGGGAGAAGAACTGTGGGAACTCTGTTGAAGACGGTGTAAGGGACAATGGCGGCATATGTTGTAAGGCTTTTCTAGGAGGAAAACAACACAGAAACTTCAGACCTCAAACAAGTTTAAGATGAAAGCAGAAATATAACGGTGACAAAGATCAAAATTAATGAGTGTTTTATCCTACTGTGTACTCTGAAGGACTGTCTGAGCAAGTGCAGAGTTAGTCTCCATGGATGTGGTGACCAAGGAGGTGAGGAGAGACAGGTACCAGATGGCTGAAGCATCCGAAACAGACACCTCTTTATTCTTGGTGATCTGATAGCCGAGTGTCTTCAGGCCATGAATCCGTGCATCACATCCATTGCTCAGGCACCTTTTAATGTTGATCTGGATGTCTAGGGTTTTCAGAAGAAATTAAAGTTAAACGACTGACGTACATCATAAAAAAAAAAAAAATGCAGGAACTGAACAAAAATATGACGTCACAAATTAAACAATTCACTTCTATCATGAAATTCAGTGAAATGGACAGCATGGTGGAGCAGATAGAAGGTTCCTGGTTTGAATCACTGGGTTGTCGAGAGCCTTGCTGTGTGGACTTGGTATGTTCTCCCTGTGCTTGTGTGGGTTCAGTTCCTCCCACAGTCCAAAGGCATGTGTGATAGCTTCATTGGTGACTGTAAAATGACTAAACTGTAGCCCACTAAAGAATATACTTAAAAACACTTAATGGCCAGCAAAAACCAAAAACAGTACATAGTGGAATCTTTTCCTTAGTTCTGGTTCTCTGTTGTCACTTAAAAGTTTAATTCTGGGTAGTAGATTGAGCAGAGATGCACACCAGCCTGCCGCTGTATGACACATGGCATATTAATAATACAGTACTAACATAATCTTTGCTCCTTAGCAACAATAATCAAAATAATTACTTCCTTGTAACTTTGTCCACTTTCCCCAAAGGGAAAAAAACAGCTTTTCTGATATAAAACAGAAGGAGCATAATGCATGGCAGACATATCAGTGAAAGAACAAACTAAATATTTTCTGCACTGAAAATAACGTTTTAGAGCACAACAAGACTATACTAATGCAGAGAACAAACAGATAAAATTTTGAGTTTTAAGGGTTCCCCCCCCCCCTTTCTTATCATATCACATACATTCATTACAGAAAGGCAAATTGAGTTTTAGCAAATCATGGCAGTTTTAGCACATCTTCTGTGTAGTTAGACAAATTCTAATGACGACATCGGCCCTCATTTATCAAACATGCATAAGAAAGACAAAAGCTCTGAGGAGAGTGCAATATCCGCCGCCTCTGTTTTCTTTGAAGATCTCAATACTTACTGATGGAGAGCAGTTTTCACCTTTTCAATATAATTACTGTGGCAGAACCAAATTATGATAAGCCCATCATCCACGAATATGCAACAAAGTATACAACCCATAGTTGTAGGTCAGGATCCCGAGGTAAACCTGTGTAGTAACTATGGTGACCCTAGAGAGCTTTACACCTTCTATAGTAAGAGGGCATAGGGAGTGGCAACCTTGACCTTTTGACCCCAATCCTGTAATCAGAGGTCATGGTCTCAGAGTGAACCTGTGTACCAGGTTTGGTGATCCTAGCTTTCTTTGTTCTTGAGATAGTTTCTAAGCTATTTTGATGGTGGCCTTTGACCTTGTGATCCCAAAACCATAGTCACACTTCAGGGTCACAGGGTGAACCTGTGTACCAAGTTGGGTGACCCTAGCTTTACTCGTTGTACAGTAATAAGGCATAGGGAATGTTAACCATGACCTCTGACCCCAAACCAATAGCCAGAGACCAAGATCCCAAGGTGAACCTGTGGACCGGGTTTGGTGGCCCTAGCTTTACTCGTTTTATAGTAATAGTGTGGGAATCCCTCTCAGTATATTCACACTCACAAAGGCTTTGATGTTAAGGCAGCACACAAGGAAGGCTGACCGAGTGGTGGGATTAAAGAGCAGAGGTGCATGAGATCTGTTGCCTTTTTTGCTGCTTGTGTTTCTAGACAAATGTAGAGAGAGAATGAATAAAGCCTGATATGATCTGGACCTCTCTGTCTGATTATTTCTCTCTCCACAATAGTAAATTTAGTAGTTACCATTTACCCACTCCCCACTCCACCAACACCCCCCCACTCCCAACACACAGCCCCCCATCCTGACCCTGACCAGGACCCAGGTGAGGACGGAGCTGAGGAAGATCAAGGCGAGGAAGGCGTCGGGACCGGACGGCATCAGCGCAAAGCTCCTCAAGTCCTGTGCAGACCAGCTGTGTGGGATTGTGACGTACATCTTCAACCTGAGCCTGAAGCTGGGGAGGGTACCACAGCTGTGGAAAACATCTTGTGTGGTACCTGTACCAAAAACTTCCCACCCCAAAGACCTGAACAGCTACAGACCGGTGGCCTTAACGTCCCACTTGATGAAGACCCTGGAGAGACTGCTCCTTGCTCACCTCCGCCCCCTGGTGGAACCAGCGATGGATCCACTCCAGTTCGCCTACCAGCATGGCATTGGGGTGAAGGATGCGGTGATCTTCCTCCTTCACCGTTCTCTGTCCCACCTGGAGAAGCCCGGGAATATGGTGAGGATCATGTTCTTTGACTTCTCCAGTGCTTTCAACACCATCCAACCGATGATTCTGAAGGACAAGCTGCTGCACGCAGGGGTGGACCAGCACCTGTCATCATGGATCCTGGACTACCTCACGAACCGGCCTCAGTTTGTGAGAACCCGGGACTGTGTGTCCGACACGATCATCGGTAGCACGGGGGCCCCCCAGGGAACGGTGCTGGCTCCCTTCCTGTTCACTCTGTATACTGCGGACTTCTCACACAACACAACACACTGCCATCTACAGAAGTTCTCTGATGACTCTGCGATCGCTGGCCTCATCTCCAATGGAGATGAAGCTGAGTACAGAGGGCTTATCCAGGACTTCGTGGACTGGTGCCATCGGAACTGCCTTCAGATCAACGCGAGGAAAACTAAGGAACTGGTGGTGGACTGCCGCAGACATGCGCAACCCCTCACAGCACCAGTAAATATACAGGGAACAGACATCGAGATGGTGACATCCTACAAGTACCTGGGTGTTCATCTGAACAATAAACTAGACTGGTCACACAATACTGACGCACTCTACAAGAAGGGACAGCGCAGGCTGTTCCTGCTGAGGAGACTCAGGTCTTTTGGTGTACAAGGGGCGCTGCTGAAGACATTCTATGACACGGTGGTGGCATCAGCCATCACTTTTGGAGTGGTCTGCTGGGGCAGTGGCATTACTGCAGCCGATAGGAAGAGACTGAACAAACTGATCAAGAAAGCTAGCTCTGTCCTGGGGCAGCACCTTGATCCGGTGGAGGAGATAGGAGAGAGAAGGACGGTGGCTAAACTGTCATCTCTGCTGGAGTCCGAGTTCCACCCTATGCAGGACATACTGAATGCACTGAGGAGCTCATTTAGCAGCAGACTACATCATCCCAGGTGCACAACCGAGAGGTTTCGCAGGTCCTTCCTACCAACGGCTGTCAGACTGTACAACCTAAGCAGGGCTGCTCGCAGAGATAGCAAAAAGACGTAACAAACTAATAGTTTTTTGAATGCAAAAGATGCAATAGACTTACACAATGGTCCCCTCCGGCATACAACTAGGAAAATACCGGTAGCTACGGAGGGTGAGAATATGTATGGGCACATAATCATACCATGTAGGATAACTAAGACGGTTATGCTGTTTCATCCCATCTAGCAACAATGCTCTGCACTGTGTGTGTTTATATATTTACATATTTATTCCATCTAGCTACAATGCTCCGCACTGGGTGTGTTTATATTTATATATCTATATATTTATTCCATCTAGCTACAATGCTCCGCACTGTGTGTTTATATATCTACATATTATTCCATCTAGCTACATTGCTCCGCACTGTGTGGGTTTATATATTTACATATTTATTCCACCTAGCTGCAATGCTCCGTACTGTGGGTGTTTATATATCTACATATTTATTCCATCTAGCTACAATGCTCCGCACTGTGTGTTTATATATTCATATATTTATTCCATCCAGCTACAATGCTCTGCACTGTGTGTCTGTGTGTATGTGTATATATACAGTATATTTTATAGTAATATGTACATATGTATATTAGCTGCTCTTGCTTGCTTGCTTTTTTCTTGCCTTCTGATTGTTGCTCTGAGTGTTGCTATCCCTGTGCTGTTGCAATCCTGGAATTTCCCCGTTGTGGGACTAATAAAGGCTTATCTTATCTTATCTTACCATAGTGCAAATGGAATGTCAATCAACTATTGTATCAATTTGAAAAGCCTACATCATTTCTTTTAGTAGTTATTGTGTTTAAAAGATTTAGGGAAAATCTGACCTCTGACCTCAAGGTCATTTAATGAGTCAAACTGCAATATGCACACCATCAGTGTATATCAAACCATGGTAGCAAGTTTCAAAAAAAATCTGAACAAAATTGTAGGAGGAATTGATTTCACAAAAATGGGACAGATGGATGGACTGAGCCATAACATTATCCTCCGCCAGTCAAAGCCCAAAGGGTTCAAAGAGCGCTTTGGGCTTGGACTGGTGAGACCACCTCTTTTTGCTGGACCAAATTTTGGAGATTCTGGACCAAACTGAAAAGTCCAAACATAATGGGTTAGATGTGAAAGCCTCCTTAGTGTGGTGTTTCATACTAATTAACTGTTATCCATCATGGATTATCTGGTTAACTCTACTGGTAAACCCACAACACAGCAGGCTCTGCACCATAGAAGCACAAGGCCACCGTAAATGGGGTATAAAAATAAACAAATAAAGACATGGCCACCTGGAGGAATGCTGCTGTATACACCACAGAAAGTCAAGGAAACCATTTAACTCTGTGGCTCTGAATAATCTCACACTGGATAAGTGTGTGCCAGGCAGCTGTGGCCAGCTGAGCACAGAGCTGGGATGGATGATGAGGTCACAAATTCATCACAGTATCTAAAATGTTAAGTATTAAATTCTGTTTGACAAGTATACTTTTAAAATGACCAGGCAAACTAGATTTAATCAAACACTATTCCTTTATCCCACTGATGCCTGTAATATAACTGATAAGGTCAAACTCACTCCTCTGTCTGGGTCAAAGTCCGACCAGTTTTTTATACCTCATTGTAAATGACTGTGATTATGTAGTTAATATAACCCAAACCCACACTTAAATCATGACTGTACTAGTTTGACTTTAACTCTCAGCTGGAGATCAGCTGCTCAAACCAAAGTTCTCCTCTAAAATAAGGTTGTTTTGAATTTTGATCCACAACACTACTTTATTATTTTTCACTTCTCATAATACTGTCAAGTTCCACTTTGGAGCAGTTTCTCTTTTTGCCATCTTACATTCTGTCGTGCCATAAATACTGGGGCGGGGCAGGTGCATGGAATTTAAATGAAGATCGTTTCCAACCACCAGATTTATCAGTGAGTGCTCAATCGTATGATGAAGTTTGACCAGACACTGATTACTACACACTTGATAAACTTGTGGTTAAGGGGTTTGAATATACAGTGGACTCAAAAAGAAGGAACAAAACAATTTGTAAAAGCAGCTTACAACAGTTTTTATCCTCCTCAAAGATGAAAAGCATAGTTTTCTCCACAAACATCAGAGACACATTTGAAAATCGTACAGTAAACAGACAGAGAATGACTCACATGGGTGTGTGATGTTGGCATTCTCCAACAGAGCTACATAGCCTGTCACACTGCTGGGGATGCGGATGTCTCTGATCTCTTGCAAAGACCTCCGGTTTTTCCCCACAGCAACTGACACCAGCTGAGGCATATAACTATGGTCATTAGAGGCCACGGCAATGGCCAGACGCCTTAAAACCACGTCTGGTTTCATTTTCAGCCTGAGAAGAGAAGACGAGTTTTCCTCTTATAAACAATGGACATAGAATGTCTTCCTTTTAGGACCACACACACAAAACCAACCACAGAGCTTCAACAGCACTTGACCTTATCCAGTGTGAGCGAGGACTTCCTTCTGACTGCCAGAAAGATGTGGTTTCACCATTTGTCATCTTGTAAATATCAGCTACATTAGATGAAGCCTCTATTGAGCTGTAGCACTGTGTGATCACCTTCACCATGTCCACATCTGGGTCACGGTCCAGTTCTGCTCGATACTGAATATCTAAATCTAACAAGGACAAACATATGAGAAACAACTGCCCCCCAAAATTGAGAAGATACATATTCAAATGCTAAACTGATAAATTTACTTAAAAAACTGTTACAAAGTGTATTATTGTGTTCACCTTTCTCCTTTTGTAAGAGATGTTCCAAGTAGTCCTGAACTGCAGTGGACCTCATGGAACAGATACTGTTATAGCCCTCTAAAATAGGAAAAGGGATGGCACTGCTGGGAATACGATTCCTGTGTAAGAATTTAAGGATCTTTGAGGCATGAGCTTCGAGTCTGTCTTTGGTTTTGGAGAATATGTCAACAAAACCTGGAGGAATTTTTTAAAAAGAGAACAAAAACAACATGTGAAATACAAAGGGTTTAACTTCTGTCACAAGCTGATGGCGTTCATTCAAATAAGCTTGACTTTGTTCATGCAGGTAAACAAATGACACATGGCACCTGGGGTTAAGGAGCAGGCCTGTAGTTGTCTTATCACATGACTCAGCTCTCCCTGTAGATTTGCTCCATTGGAATTCTTCAAAGCAATCAGCATACTCTCTACATCCACAACTCCATCCCCCTCTGCATCGAACTGTGCAAAAGCCTGATAGGGGACAGTTCACATCAACATTATTTCCAGACAAAATCAATCCCATACTCTCACACCATTAGACAAAAATACATATATTTATCATAAAACAGTACTTTTCTCTACCGGAACACCTTTGAATTCATATGGTAACTGCACAAACATAATTTGTGTTTGTTTTTGATGATTAAAAGGACAGTGGCTCAGCATCTGGGTTCTACCATCATGTCTCATTCACTAGTGTTGCTTAGTGTCCATTCACACAAAGCTAGAACAGAGATTAAAGTAGGCATTTCTTGGTTTGAGCTACACTATGGTACACTCCACCACCCACAGCTGACCCATAGGTGATATTGAAACAGTTCATCTATGCCAATCATCACACAGCTTGAAAGTACCTTTTTCACCCCAAAATAAAAGCACAAAGATTCAGACTACATACAGTGAAGGTGTGCTCAGACTAAATGCAAGTAAATTTAGTTGCGCGAACACTAAGTTAACATGTATTCTGGTCCGGCAATTAAATTTACTCGCATTTGGTCTGAACACACCTTAAGATTACTACGCCTTTAAACAATTTGGAAAAGCCCAGATGATGTCGTCATGGCTTTGGAAGATTCTGATAGGTTAACTGGCAACATTTGAGTTAATTGGAGGTATACTTGTGCATGTACACTCTTCAAAAAGTTAGGGATATTGGCCTTTTGGCTGAAATTTCAGGATGCACCTAAAATGCACTATAACCTTTACAGGTAAACTTAATTTGACCTTCTCTAACCTTTTGAATGCACATGTCCAACTGTTCAATGTTTCAGTACTTTTTGCATTACTTGCTGTTCTCTATAACAAGGTGCTTAACAGCAAAATTCACAACAGGTGTTTGATCCATGAATCGACCAATAAATTTTCTGGTTCAATTAGAATTGGTATTTAAACAGTCCTCTTCATCATGCTGTTCACATTTTGACATCATGAGACCAAGACAACGCGTAACAACTGATCAACAGTACCTCGCCATTGCGAGGCTTCAAACAGGATGTTCTCAAAGGAAAGTGGCCACTGAGCTTAGAATGTCACAGAGTGTCATCAGCAGGTTGCAACAGAGATACAGAGAGACTGGAAGAGTCATAGAAAGGCATAGCAGTAGACATCCTTTGGCCACATCCCACGCGATGACCACTTCATTGTGAACAGTGCCCTGCGCAACCGGATGATGAATGTCACTCAACTCCAGGCACATTTAAGGGAGGTGAGAGGCACCCAAGTGTCACGTCAGACCATTCAAAACTGTTTACATCAGTGTGGTCTGTATGCTAGATGACCTGCAAGGGTACCTGACCACGCCGCCAGACACAGGCATCATCATGCAACTGCATGATGATGCAACTGTTGCAACTGTGGGGGTTCCCCCCTACAGTTGATAGTGCTATGAGATGACTGTTGTTGTGAAATGGCGCTATATAAATAAAGTTGAATTGAATTGAATTGAATTGAATCATTTGCATGGTCCAGGGAGCATTTAAACTGGACAAGGGACCAGTGGGCCTCAGTGCTGCTCTCTGATGAAAGTTGATTCCCACTGAGCAGAAATGATGGCCGCCAACGATGTTGGAGACGTCAAGGAGAGCGCTATGCATCAGCCACTGTTGTCATCATGTTACAATCTGGGCAGGTGTGTCTAGTCAATACAGAACTGCCCTACACTTTGTGAATGGTACAGTGACAAGCCAATACTACCTGAATGACATCATTAATCCAGTCATTGTGCCCCTGCATGAACAACACAGGCCCAATTTCATCTTCATGGACAACAACGCTCCAGCTCATCGAGGTCACATCATTAGGAACGGCTGCTGGAGGCTGGGGCACCTCAAATGGAGTGGCCTGCACTTTCTCCAGACTTGAATCCCATAGAAAACCTATGGGATCAGCTGAGTCGCCGTGTAGAGGCTTGTAACCCTGCACTCCACAACCTCAATAACCTGAGGGCCGCCCTTCAAAAAGAGTGGAATGCCATGCCTCAGCAGACAATAAGTTGACTTGTGAACCACGTGAGATGTCGTTGTCAAGCTGTAATTGATGCTCAAGGGCACATGACAAGTTATTGAGACATTATCATTTTTGGTTGTGGTATACCCACCACTGTTGTTGGCTTTTGTTTCAATAAGTTGTTTGAGATGAGGAAATCACCGTTGCATGCTTCTACTTAAATACCCTACTTTCACGATATAATATCTCTGTAGCGTGAACTTTTTACATTTTCCATAAATTTCACCCGAAAGCCAAATATCCGTAACATTTTGTGAGTAGTGTATTTTAAGGCACACCTCAAACACACTGCTTCCTTGTGTGATGACATGGGAAAAAAAATCACAAGAAATCAGCCCCGATATCATGGACCTCCACAAGTCTGGTTCATTTTTGGGTACAATTTCCAGATGCTTGAAGGTGCCACATTCATCTGTTCAAACAATTCTAAAGTATAAACACCATGGGAATGTCCAGTCATTATGGCACTCAGGAAGGAGACTGGTTATGTGTCCCAGACAATGTGTTTTGGTGTGAAATGTGCATATCAGCCCCAGAACAAAAGCAAAAGACTTTATGAAGACGGTGGCTGAAGCTGGTAAAAGAGTGTCATTATCCACAGTGAAATGAGTCCTGTACCGACATGGGCTGAAGGCCACTCAGCGATGAAGAAGCCATTACTCCAAAAGCAACATAAAAAAAATCAAATTACAGTTTGCAAATGCACACAGGGACAGACACCTTAATTTTTGGAAACATGTTTTGTGGTCTGATTAAACTAAAATTGAACTGTTTGGCCATAATGACCATCATTACATTTGGAGAAAAAAAAGGGGGAAGCTTGCAAGCCTGAGAGCACCATCCCAAATGTGAAGTACGGGGGTGGCAGCATCATGTTGTGGGGGTGTTTTGCTGCAGCAGCGACTGGTTGCACTTCACAAAATAAATGGCATCATGAGGAAAGAACATTATCTGGAAATACTAAGCAACATCTCAACCAGCCAGGAAGTTAAATCTGATCTCAATCTCAGAGAAAATTTGTGGACAGAGCTCAAAAAACGTGTGCGACCAAGGAGGCCTACAAACCTGATTCAGTTACACCAGTTCTGTCAGGAGGAATGGGCCAAAATTCCAGTAAACTAACTGTAAGAAGCTTGTGGAAGGATACCCAAAATGTTTGGCTCAAGTCATACAGTTTAAAGACAATGCTACCAATATTAAGGAAAAGTATGTGAAGGAAGGGGCAGTCATCTGATGCAACTGGCTGGGAGACGAGGAGATAGAGAAGATGAAAAGAACAGACATGTAAGACTCCTTGCATATTTGTAGCAATCCAAATCTGATGAGCCGCATTTGTTCTGCAGTGGTCCGGACCAAGTGGGGCGTAGAACATTAATTAGAATGGGAACTATTTGCTGCAGAGACCCGATCGCAGCCATAATGGACCAAATCCGGAGTCAGTGGGAATCAGGTAAATCTACAACATCAGGTAAATCATCTATGTTACAAGAAATATAGCTTCAACAAAATTTGAATTGATACCATATAATATAAACATATACATGTGAAAATAATTGAAGAGTACCATGACATAAAACACAAATACTATGCAGTCATAGAATTTATCATCACGTAAGGGCCCCTTTACACAGTACAGAGATTGTTGAAAGATTGAGCCAATTTTTGACGTTTGGGATCTTTTGGGAGATCCGGACTGTGGAGATCACTGGAGATCAGTGACTGATCGAAAACTGGCCCAATCTAGCAACAATCTCTCAATGATCTCCACCCCAATGTAAAGGGGGTATAAAGTTCACCATGAAGTTATGACATAAATATTGTTAGATGATAAAATGTCCCAGAAATTGTCACTATAAGATATTGACATCAGACCATCTTATGCCAGTGACATAATGATAATAATCCACGTATTTCCTTTCAAAGAGTACTGAATATCAACAACATTCAACACTGGAAATGAAATGTGGGGAAAAAATTGCTCATATTCATTAAATGGCAGCTATGCATTTAAGTGAGTGGTTCAGTATCTAAAGACTTTTCAGTAAACAACGGGGTGAAACAAGGGTGTGTGCTGGCACCTACACTCTTCTCGCTATATCTGGCAGCCATGCTTGAGGTGGCCTTCAAAGACACTTCAGAAGGAGTATACATTCAAACAAGGAAAGAAGCAGACTTGTTCAATGTGGCACAGTTTAAAGCCAAGAGTAAGACATTGATAAAGGTAGTAAGAGAAATGCTCTTTGCCGACGACAGTGCTCTAGTTGCACACAGCGTGGAAGATATGCAATCTTTAGTGGAGAAATTTGCAAGAGCAGCTAGCCAATTCAGCCTCCAAATCAACATCAAGAAGACGGAGTGCCTTTATCAACCACCAAAGTTTCAGTTATCAACATCACTACCAGAAGAGATCAGCATTGGTACAGAGCCACTAGTCAAGTGCAAGACTTTCAAATACCTAGGAAGTACTGTTTCAGAGAATGCTAGGCTGGAGGATGAACTATCTCTCAGAATGGGAAGAGCGAGCGCTGTGTTTGGAAACTTGAGGGAGAGACTGTGGAACAATCGACATGCGTCTATCCGTGTGAAATGCAAAGTGTACAGACCGACAGTACTGGCTACTCTATTGTATGGTGCTGAAACTTGGACTGTCTACAGAGTGCAGGTGAAGAAACTCCATGCATACATGAGACACCTTCGAGCCATAATAAACATCTCATGGAAAGACAAGATAACCAACACAGAAGTGTTGAAACGAGCTGGTCTACCATCAATGGAGGACATGCTAATACAGATGAACCTGAGATGGCTCGGACATGTTGAGAGGATGGACCACCAGCGTCTCCCTCGGCAGTTACTCTACTCACAGTTATGCGAGGGCAAATGCAATCAGGGTAGACCAAGGCTCAGATTTAAAGACACTAAAAAGAAACTTGAAGTTGGACATACAGTGGGGCAAAAAAGTATTTAGTCAGCCACCAATTGTGCAAGTTCTCTCACTTAAACAATGAGAGGTCTCCAATTTTCATCATAAGTATACCTCAACTATGAGAGACAAAATGAGAAAAAAAAAATCCAGAAAATCACATTGAAGGATTTTTAATGAATTAATTGGTAAATTCCTCGGTAAAATAAGTATTTGGTCAATAACAAAAGTTCATCTCAATACTTTGTTATATACCCTTTGTTGGCAATGACAGAGGTCAAACGTTTTCTATAAGTCTTCACAAGGTTTTCACACACTGTTGCTGGTATTTTGGCCCATTCCTCCATGCAGCTCTCCTCTAGAGCAGTGATGTTTTGGGGCTGTCGCTGGGCAACACAGACTTTCAACTCCCTCCAAAGATTTTCTATGGGGTTGAGATCTGGAGACTGGCTAGGCCACTCCAGGACCTTGAAATGCTTCTTACGAAGCCCCTCCTTCGTTGCCTGGGCGGTGTGTTTGGGATCACTGTCATGCTGAAAGACCCAGCCACGTTTCATCTTCAATGCCCTTGCTGATGGAAGGAGGTTTTCACTCAAAATCTCACAATACATGGCCCCATTCATTCTTTCCTTTACACGGATCAGTCATCCTGGTCCCTTTGCAGAAAAACAGCCCCAAAGCATGAGGTTTCCACCCCCATGCTTCACAGTAGGTATGGTGTTCTTTCTCCTCCAAACACGACAAGTTGAGTTTTTACCGAAAGGTTCTATTTTGGTTTCATCTGACCATATGACATTCTCCCAATCCTCTTCTGGATCATCCATATGCTCTCTAGCAAACCTCAGACGGGCCTGGACATGTACTGGCTTAAGCAGGGGGACACGTCTGGCACTGCAGGATTTGAGTCCCTGGCGGCGTAGTGCGTTACTGATGGTAACCTTTGTTATTTTGGTCCCAGCTCTCTGCAGGTCATTCACTAGGTCCCCCCGTGTGGTTCTGGGATTTTTGCTCACAGTTCCCGTGATCATTTTGACCCCACGGGGTGAGATCTTGCATGGAGCCCCAGATCGAGGGAGATTATCAGTGGTCTTGTATGTCTTCCATTTTCTAATAATTGCTCCCACAGTTGATTTCTTCACACCAAGCTGCTTACCTATTGCAGATTCAGTCTTCCCAGCCTGGTGCAGGTCTACAATTTTGTTTCTGGTGTCCTTTGACAGCTCTTTGGTCTTGGCCATAGTGGAGTTTGGAGTCTGACTGTTTGAGGTTGTGGACAGGTGTCTTTTATACTGATAACGAGTTCAAACAGGTGCCATTAATACAGGTAACAAGTGGAGAACAGAGGAGCCTCTTAAAGAAGTTACAGGTCTGTGAGAGCCAGAAATCTTGCTTGTTTGTAGGTGACCAAATACTTATTTTACTGAGGAATTTACCAATTAATTCATTAAAAATACTTCAATGTGATTTTCTGGATTTTTTTTTTCCTCTTTTTGTCTCTCATAGTTGAGGTATACCTATGATGAAAATTGGAGACCTCTCATCTTTTAAGTGGGAGAACTTGCACAATTGGACGCTGACTAAATATTTTTTTGCCCCACTGTATACCTATGATGAAAATTGGAGACCTCTCTCATCTTTTAAGTGGGAGAGGAGGAAGAACATAAAGGCAGTTTATTTCAATATAAACACTGGTAATTAATAAATATAAAATTAACTTGACAATTTTTATCCATCTTCTACTGCGTATCCGAGGATCCAGGTCACGGGGCATCAGTCCAGGCAGAGTAGCCCAGACTTCCGCCCTGTTCACATAGCACTATAAGCCCACCGGAGGGTGGACCCATGTGCTTCCTTTGGGTACACTGATGTAACGTTTTTCATGGAGATCCACTGGATCACTTAGTCTGGCCCTTCACCCAGGACTAGTTTGACCATTTTTATATGACAGGTAAATACAATAGTTATTGTGGCAGGTCTACATGCATATAATGCTGAATCAGGTGATATCAGCTGATTTTATACTTTGAACCGCTTGAGGGGAGTTATTCATTTTGCCTACAGGCTGCTTTGTGACAGCCTAAATGAGTATGAATATTCTGTGTTGGGACAGTGGTTTCTTTGCCTTTCCTCGTTCTCCTTCTTTCATCAATTTATCAGGCTGGAGACAACCAGATGTATAATGCCTCTGTAGCTGTTGTGGTCAGGAATCAGGGTATACCAAAGATTGTCATCCATATTGCAGGTGCTGAGAGCCTTCCACAGACGGTCTTTATAGTTCTGGAGCCCCTATGTCATGGTGACAGAAGGACAGCTTTTATTAAGTTACTAACTGTAGTGCTTTCTCACAATCTTCGGAAGGCAGTGATCCTCCATTCTAGAGATGTGCCCTGTCCATGGTAATTGTGTTCCTAAGAGCTTGGCCTTGATACTGCTTACCATCTTGTTCAAGGACTTTGTTGTAGGTAATAAAATTGCTCCAGTGGAAGTTAAGGACAGAGGAGAAGCAACACTGATGGAAGCGCTCAAAGAGTCTTGGGTAGCTGTAGGTGATGACCCATGTCTCTGCACTGTACATAACAGTGGCCAGCACAACTGTTCTCTATATATTGATTAGTGCATTTCTTCAGATTCCTCGTTTCAAACCTTTTTTTTAGATTCTCACAATTGCACTACTTACCTTTGTCGGCCTGCTGTCAATTTCCTTGTCAACCTTGGCATGTGATGAAATGATTCTTCTGAACTGTTTTCAGTTGTGTCTGACCAATGGTGAGGTCGGGGAGTGGTTTTATGCCATGACACTTTCAGTTCTTTTCACATGTATACGTTTATATTATATGGTATCAATTCAGATTTTGTTGAAACTATATTTCTTGTGACATGCATAATTTATCTGATGGTGCAAATTAGATGCAGATGTTAATAAAATCCTGTAGTGGCTGATATGGATGTTTCAGCCCATCACAATTTCATGTTCCAGTTAAGCATGTTATGTCCATATTACATGTTTGAATCCAACTTCATTATGAATATAAGTGAATGTTTTTTGATACCTTTTGTGAGTTGATGCCTCTGCTGCTGTGGATGGTTATAAATGTAGACTATATAGTTAGTTATATATGCCATACGTTATGCTGACAGATTGATCACAGCATTTCTGTTTTTGGACTTCTTGAGTTTTTATTAAAAACTACTACCATGACAATTACACTTATATTTCTGTATCATTTGGATAATTGTTTGCAAAACATTATTAATCATTTCAGAACACAAACAGCCACATATACAGTGACATACTGGAGCTGAAACAGAATTAGCCAATTTACTAGATGGAGTTTAGTTTCAGAATGGCACACCAATTTAATGGGTGAAAATTGTATTATATGTAAAAAATATTTCAGCATTATCAAGTTATAGCTTTATTCTTGAGAAATTTATCTTTAATTTAAGATATAATTTATTTGGGTTGGATTAATATTTGAAAAACTGAAGGAACCAACATAGTGAACTGTTTGTACCTAAAATCAGTGCCAAAAGGCATAAATGAAGGTGGTGTATATAGACAGAAAAAATACAGCGTAAATAAGTTTATACAATGTTACCTACTCATTTCACATAGTGGACATCCCAAGGCTTCAGAAAAAAAATAAATGCTGCTTTACTGTGGAGGGGTGAATGGGGATCCCATCTGGCTCCTGGACCAGACACGATTGGTGAATTTCAGTTTCAAAGCATTACTCTATTTTGATGGGTGAAAACTGTATTATAATTGAAAATTTTCAGCTCTATAAAGTTAGTGGCATTCTAGAGAAATATCTCTAATGTATCGTTTGTATGGACTGGACAGAAATCATCTGAAAACTGAAGCCATCAACAAAGTGAACTTACCTGTGCCTAAAATCAGTGCAAAACCCCATATCTTAAGGTGGTGTTAAAACCGACTACTACAGTTAGGCCCAGAAATATTTGGACAGAGACACAATCTTCATGATTTGGGCTCTGCATGCCACCACATTGGATTTGAAATGAAACAACTACAACGGAATTGAAGTGCAGACTTTAAGGCTTAATTCAAGGGGTTGAACAAAAATATATGATTAAACATGTAGGAATTGTAGCTATTTTTATACAAACGCTCCTCATTTCAGGGGCTCAAAAGTAACTGGACAAATAAACATAACCCTAAGTAAAATGTTACTTTTCAATATTTTGTTGAGAATCCTTTGCAGGCAATGACTGCCTGAAGTGTGGAACCCATGGACATCACCAAACACTGGGTTTCCTCCTTTGTGATGCTTTGCCAGGCCTTTACTGCAGCGGTCTTCAGTTGTTGCTTGTTTGTGGGTCTTTCTGCCTTAAGTTTTGTCTTGAGCAAGTGAAATGCATGCTCGATTGGGGTGAGATCTGGTGATTGACTCGGCCATTGCAGAATATTCCACTTCTTTGCTTTAAAAAAACTCCTGGGTTGCTTTTGCAGTATGTTTTGGATCATTGTCCATCTGTACTGTGAAGCGCCGTCCAATCAACTTTGCTGCATTTGGCTGAATCTGAGCGGAAAGTATATCCCTATACACTTCAGAATTCATCTGGCTGCTTGTCTTTTGTCACATCATCAATAAACACAAGTGACCCAGTGCCACTGGAAGCCATGCATGCCCATGCCATCACACTGCCTCCACCATGTTTTACAGAAGATGTAGTGCTTTGGATCATGAGCTGTTCCAATTCTTCTCCAAACTTTCTTCTTCCCATCATTCTGGTACAGGTTGATCTTAGTCTCATCTGTCCAAAGAATGCTGTTCCAGAACTGGGCTGGCTTCTTCAGGTGTTTTTTGGCAAAGTCCATTCTGGCCTTTCTGTTTTTGAGGCTGATTCATAGTTTGCACCTTGTGGTGAATTCTTTGTATTTACTCTCATGAAGTCTTCTCTTTATGGCAGACTTAGATACTGATACACCTACTTCCTGGAGAGTGTTCTTCACTTGAGTGGAGGTTGTTCTTCACCATGGAAAGGATTCTGTGATCATCCACCACTGTTGTCTTCCGTGGACGTCCAGGCCTTTTTGAGTTCCCAAGCTCACCAGTGCACTCTTTTTTTTCTCAGAATGTACCAAACTGTTGATTTGGCCACTCCTAACATTTCTGCTATCTCTCTGATGGATTTCTTCTTTTTTTTTTTTTCAGCCTCAGGATGGTCTGTTTCACCTCCATTGAGAGCTCCTTTGACCGCATGTTGTGTGTTCACAGCAACAGCTTCCAAATGCAAACACCACACCTGGAATCAACTCCAGACCTTTTAACTGCTTAATTGATGACAGGTTAATGAGGGAAGAGCCCATGCAGCCTTGTTTTTTTTTTTTTTGCAGCCTTCTGAGTCAATTGTCCAATTACTTTTGGTCCCTTGAAAAAGAGGCGGCTACATATTAAAGAGCTGTAATTCCTAGACCAGGGGTCGGCAACCCGCGGCTCCGGAGCCGCATGCGGCTCTTTCATCCCTCTGCTGCGGCTCCCTGTGGCTTTGGAAAATAAATAATGAGTATTTAATTAAAATGTATTTTATTTTAGTTCATTAGTTTTTAAAATGCAATTCTAAATTTGAAGATTATGGTGATCTTGTAAAATCTAAAAAAAAAAAACGTGTTAAAGTTTAATCACCGTCAGCGAAAATCAACACGATTACATTAGCGCTCGGCGCTTCCCCGGAAGTCGTCTCCCGCGATGACCCGGATGTGTTGTGTTCAAGCTACTGCTGTATTGCAGTAGCTTGACAGCCCTGCAATTGGATAGTTGCAAATGATTGGACCAATCAAATGGCTCGTTGTATGCTTTTTCAAAGATTCATGGCGGCGTGTTCTCAGGGATGTGATTTTCTGCTAATTCGCCGAATTCCGCTTTATTTTATCTTCCAGGAAGATAAAGTACGTTAAGTACGTTAGCGGCTTGTGGTCCACGAACGCAGTGAAGCTGCGCCCTTTCAGGCAGGACTGGAAGTGGCGTATGGCCACTTCCCGTAATCGGTATGGCCAGGTGGAGAGTCATTAACTCTGTTACTGGCGGCGAACAACGGCTGTATGAGCTGGGCTGGCGCGAGGGAGGAAACGGTAATAAAAGTTAACCATCCCCTTTAATGATTCCAAACAGTTTGAAATTGACAGTGCACAGTGGACATTGACTCATAACTTTTGAATATTTCTAAGACTTGGCTACATCAGTGATTGTGCAAAATGAACTGCTCAAGTTTCAATGGAGATTGAAACTGGTGATCTGAAATGAATGCTGAAATTATAAAAAGTAATGGTATGTTGGAATTTTATTTCTATTATGGAACAGATAAAATTAACTGATTTTGATTTGATCAAGTGTTAAAGCATGTGATGGATAATACTTGTTGGAATATTTTAGGAATGCTATCTTCTTGGAACACAAGTCAATATTATACATTAATAAGTGGCATTCAGCTGTTTGTTTTATGTCATTTAAGCACAGTTCTGGTACTTAAAAATCATAAAAACCCAGGAGCTTTGGGGGGCTTTGCCCCCCTTGCCCCTCCCCCCCACCCCACCGGGGCTCTGCCCCGGACCCCGCTGGGGGACTATGTCCCACAGACCCCCTGCTGAATTTTCAGATAATTTCCCCAACCCCAAATCACATCACTGGTTCGTGTTGGAATTCTGAGCTTTCGGTATTGTTTTCAGCGGAATTATGAGATTTTTATCGAAGGATCAGGAGTCATCAGTGCTAGAAATAGCACTCTCCTTTCAACCCAGTGTCAACCTTCAACCCAATGTCTTTTTTTTTTTCGGAGTTCAAAATGTTTTTGTTGCATGCAGAAATGTAATTTTGTTTTCTCTGCAGGAGTTCCCTGATTTCATAAATGCAACACATTATAGTTTGTTTATACATAGCAGAAAGGGGAAAAAAAAAGTTATATGCAGTGTTATTTCATTTTAAGTGTCAAAAGGGTTTTTGTGGCTCCCAGTGTTTTTTTTTCTGTGGGAAACGGGTCCAAATGGCTCTTTGAGTGGTAAAGGTTGCTGACCCCTGTCCTAGACCCTTGCTCAAATTTGTATGTGAATACTCTCAAATTACAGCTGAGAGTCTGCACTTTAAGCCCATATTGATTATATAATAGTATCCTGAATATGTTTTCGTAAACAGCTAAACTAACAAAACTTGTGTCACTGTCCAAATATTTTTGGGCCTAACTGTATCTACTTTTGAAAGCCCTCTGCGCAGAGGCTGTCCTGTTCTGAAAAGGCCTGACCTGGCCGAAATTTTCTCAATCATGAATTCAGGGCCCACTGTATTGTATGGGTTCGATTTTCAGAATGAAGAAGCGTTACTGATTTTCCTCCTCGCTGTACCAGCTTTATAATGACAGCAGGGCAATTTCTGCGCCTGCCGTCGACTCGCTTTCATACAGATACACAGCCATAAACGGGTGTGGTTACAGTAATCAACCCTCATACCTCACCTTTGGGAGAAAACAAAAGCATTTCACATTCTGAATGGTCGTATCTCTAAGAGAGAATGCTTCCATCTGGTTTATACCTCTTCACACTCATCCCTCGGGACATTGCTGCTCTCCAGCATCTCACAAAACTGCTCCACATTGACGGACTCTTCTCCTCGGTTTAACCGGTCTTCCAGCCACCGCATCAGGGCTCCCTCGTTCCCTGCCAGTACAGACGCGTGAATGGCGACCCCCGAGTCGCTGATACGAGCTGCCGCTTCTCTCAGCTTCACCTGCTCCAAGAGGACACCGGGGCTAGGTGGCCGACCGCTGGGCACGGCTAAGTTATTCGTGCCCCTTCCGCTTCGCCCAGAGCCTCCGCTGACACCGCCGTCAGTGGCCGCAGAGGCCGGGCTCTCTTCCGCGAAGCCGGGGCTCTCCGTTTCCACGTCCTCCTCGTCGCCGCTGCCGCCGCCGCCACCACCACCGCCGCCGCCACCACAGCTACCCTCGGCGTTCCCCATGTTTGTTTCACCGTCGGAGGACTCCCCAGAAAACCTCCGCAACCGGCTAGGTGTCAGTTTGGTAACGGCTGTACCGGTGTGCCAGACCTCGGTAACATTAACCTACAGACGCTTCGGCTCCTCACTACTACCGCATTGACGTACAGTACGTCAGCTTGTCTTCAGACGTTCTCTGCGTCACTGTCAGCGCATGCGCTGTAGTGAGTATCTTCAAGGAAACACCTGCGTTTGTGTTTTTTTTTTTTTTTTAAGTTACGTATGAGAAGTAAATGCTCGAAAAAGCAAACAAGACTTCGGTGAAGAACATGCTGAGCTATGTAGTAGTCGCTGTTATAGCCGTGTCTGTGGCTGTGCTGTTTATTCCTTTTGAAAACGACCCACCCCCGGAGCCCGTTGTTCGGCTCCTGAGCAGGCAGGCGTTATCCCAGTATGACGGAGAGGAGGGCAGCAAGGGCCTCTACCTGGCTCTACTGGGGCGAGTTTTCGACGTTCACAGCGGCCAGAAGCACTATGGACCTGGTGGCGCTTATCATTTTATGGCAGGTGATCTCGTATTTGATCGTTGAACTCTGGGTAATAACACAGGATGTTACGATAAGCTTCCAATCGAAAATCAGGCCCACTAATTCCACTCTGATCGTGTTTGCACCTGTAGGAAAAGATGCATCACTGGCCTTCGTCACTGGAGACTTCTCAGAGAGCGGCCTCACGGATGACGTGTCCAGCCTGTCCCCGCTGCAGGTCCTGGCTCTGTACGACTGGCTTGCCTTTTATCAGAGGGAATACCAACAAGTGGGTGTGTGATGGTGGCTTTTCGAGTGCACATGCATGCACAGAATTTTGTTGAGGCTTCCCCACGTCGGTGCTCTTTCAAGCAGCTTCAGTTTAGCGGCCCCCAGCCTTCTTTTAAATCACATTTTATAATCTTGACACTTGCACCGAACATGGGTGTAAGGGCACGTCAGAATTTTGGACATAGTGAGGTAAACGGTGAAACATCACAGTGGCTTGTTATTTTGTATAGGATAAAAATATTTTTTAAAAGGCATGCCATCCATCCATCCATCTTCTTCCGCCAGATAGTGTCAATTTATTTAGCAGTAGATGAGTCTGTATGCAGTAGGCGAGTTATTTTTTAACAAGGGGGGTGAGGGGTCTTCACCAACTTAGCATGAGCTACAAATGTAAAATGGGTACATATTTGCAAGAACAAAGGTGCAAAGATATGATGCCAATGTAAAAAGTCACAAATTATAATTACAGAATATAAATTTAACCAGCATTCAGATGAGCTGCAAACTGATGAGAAAAAAGTTGAATATTTACAGTGTGGAGAGTGCAAATAACAGAGGCAGACTCATGCAATAGACTACTTTATTCACTCTCACATCAGTCCTACACAGAAAAGGCATTCTCACAATACACCAGGGTCTCTCCTTTTATATCCTCCACCCATCTCACATCTGCATGACATCTCGCATCACAATGCATTCAACCCTTCTCCCCCCACTGTCTCCCAGCTCTCCTTCTTGCTACATCACCATAATCTCTCCCATCTCAATACCTATTGTCCTCATCCGTTTACCCTCTGCATCCAGTCTGAGATGATTAACCCCGCGTCTACACCCCCCCCCCCCCAAGAATCTCAGACCGAGTTTCAGTCCTCACATCCTTTTGGCTTCAGTCTCCTCCCATATCTGCTGTAATGGGGGTTCTCCGCCTCCGCGGCGCTGCTGTGCCAGTGGGGGGCTCCTGGGGGTGTGTGTCTGCGGGTGGGCAATGGCGAGGGGGGCGGAAACCTTTGACTTGCCCGTGTGGCTGCTTTGATGAATCGTTTACCTGGGGAGCTCTCCGTGGGGGTCTTCCACGCCAAGGGGCCCGACCCAACATCACTTGCTCGTCTGCCACCACAAAGGTGGGCTTAAGTCTGTCTATACATATTTTCTCTCGACAACCCCCCTTCCCCCCAAGTCTAACAAAAAATGTTTGTCCCCTGGTTCCAGCACTCTGAACGGGCCTTCGTAGGGTGGGCGCAATGGGGGGTGGTGGGCATTGTGCCTGACAAACACAAACACCACGTTCTTCAAAGTTTTTGGCACAAAAGCGCGTGGAAAACAGTGGTGGGCCGGGCAGCGTGCCTGTGTCTGCACTATGCTGCAAACGCTGAGACGGGCAGTTGTCCGGCGCAGGATTGTCTGGCAAAAATTCCCCAGGGAGCCGCAGTGGCTGAAAAAAACAAGCTCCACCGGGGAAGCCTCCAAATCCTCTTTTGGTGCGGAATGCAACCCCAACAAAACCCACGGCAACTGGTCTACCCAATTTGCATCCGTCAGCGAAGCCCTGAGCGCTGCTTTCAGTGACCTGTGGAAACGCTCGCATAACCCATTGGCCTGTGGGTTGTACGTGGTTGTGCGATGAATTGCAACACCCAGGCTACGGGCCATCGCGGACCAGAGGTCGGAAACAAACTGAGGGCCCCTATCAGACATGATGTCCGAAGGGATGCCAAAACGTGCCACCCATGTTGTCAAAAAAGCGCGCGCCACGTCCACGGACGCAGTTGCTGCCAGCAGGACTGCTTCTGGCCAGCGTGTGGTGCGGTCCACCACTGTCAGAAGGTGCGTGCACCCCTGCGATGGCGGGAGGGGGCCCACGAGGTCCACGTGAACATGGTCGAACCTCTTAGCCGGTATATGAAATGGTTCTAAAGGAGCCTTCGTGTGTCTGTGTACCTTGGCTCGTTGGCACGCTACGCAGGCTGCGGCCCACTCTTTCACTTGTTTGCGCAGGCCTGGCCACACGGACTTTGCTCCCACCATTTTGACTGACGCGCGCACTCCTGGGTGCGCCAGAGTGTGAACTGACTCAAACACTCGGCAGCACCAAGCAACTGGGACCACCGGGCGCCCCATGGAGACGTTGCAGATTGGGGGGGGCTGCCGTCTTGCAGTACTCTGCTCTCCAGCCTTAACCCTGTTGGCCCAGACTGGAGTGCGCACACATCCGCATCGCCAATCTGCTCTGCGGTCATGGCTGTATAATCTGTCCCCATGCAGACCGGGGCCGCTACCGCGCGCGAAAGGCAGTCCGCCACCACATTCAGTTTACCCGACACATGCTGAATATCGGTCGTAAACTCCCAAGATCGCGGCCAGCTGTCTCTGCTGCCGGCCCAACCATGCACTCTCCACACTGGTGACCCCTTGACGAATTATGGATCACGTCAGGGTCATCAGTGTGGAGAGTGCAAATAACAGAGGCAGACTCATGCAGCAGACTGCTTTATTCACTCTCACATCAGTCCTACACAGAAAAGGCATTCTCTCAATACACCAGGGTCTCTCCTTTTATATCCTCCACCCAGCTCACATCTGCATGACATCTCGCATCACAATGCATTCAACCCTTCTCCCCCCACTGCCTCCCAGCTCTCCTTCCTGCTACATCACCATAATCTCTCCCATCTCAAGAACTATTGTCCTCATCTGTTTACCCTCTGCATCCAGTCTGAGATGATTAACCCCATGTCTACAACAGAAAAAATAGCTAATTTTTGAGGGGAAAAAAGTTGCACTTTTAAGTCAAATTTATGAGAAAAGTTGTAAATTTACAGGAAAAAGTTGCAGATTTGTCATTTTTAAGAAAAAAGGTGCAAATTTGTTAGAAAAGTTGCAAATTTTTGAGAAGTCAAATCTGAGAAGTTGAAAATTTACAGGAAAAAAAAAAATCGCAAATTTACAAGAAAGAAAAATGCATATATTTGGAAAAAAGTTGCAATTTTTTTTTTTTTTTAGAAAAAAAGGCAAATTTGAGGACAAAAGTTGCAGATTTAAGAGGAAAAAAAAGTTGAAAATTTACAAGAAAAAATTGCTAGTTCATGAGAAATGGTAAATTTTTAAGATAAGATTTGATTTACACCTATGAATGGAGATGGGAAGGAATGCAGGTTAACAAGGGCATGATTTTGGGTCATTTTGCTAACAAGGGGGATACCAACCCCCCTCAACTCACCTTCTGATTATGTGCATTTTAAATTGATTTTTTTTTCCCAACTAGGTGAACACACATAATTGGTAAAATGTCTAATTTCAGGTGTGGTTACAGGCCGGTTCTATAGCACGACTGGACAGCCCACAGCTGCCTTGCAGAAAGTGGAAGCCTCTCTAGCAGAGGGCCAGCGGCTCAAGGCCAAGACTGAGGCTGAGAATGAACGCTACCCAGCGTGTAATTCAGAATGGAGCGCTGTCACAGGGGGCAGAGTGTGGTGCTCTACCAGGAGGTATGGAAACAGTTCAGGGTTCAGTGAAATATTAAGAAGTGTTTGACTGTATGTTCTCCTCTCCAGTGGTGGAATGGTGAGACACTGGACAGGTGTGCCACGGAAGCTCTTCTCTCCGGGCTCCAGTGGTGTTCGTTGCGTTTGTGTTGAAGACTCAGCTGTTGCAGAGGAAGACCCTAATCTGCAGAAATATGACGGCTGCCCTTCCAGCGCTGAATCATGCTCAGTGGGATAGTACAAGCTTCTTCGGAGCTGTTGTTTTTTCCAACAGAAACCTCAGGAAGAAATACACAAAATAGATAACAGAAACATTCCTTTCTCTAATAAACGGACAGAATGAGAAATTCCAGTGCCTTGTTTTTTTGATGACCTTTATGTAAAGTTGTCCTCCCTTTCCCTAAAATAATACACCAGGAAGAGACAAGCTAGATATCTGAGCATACAGATACAATACAATGTGCATAAAAGATTAAACAATGTGCATAAAAGATTAATAGAGGCAAAATTCAGGTTTGTCACAATGACAAGCACAAGCTGCATTAAAGTACAAAACAGTTGTAGTGGTCAAAAATATCACACATTTATCTGTACAATTATAACAATACTTAGAGGCCTCACTACCTGGCAACCCCTCTCATTCCACATTCTCCCCAATGATCAGAAATGTCACTTGGTCTTGATAAAGTGCACCTGTTAGGCTTAGAAATCAGAAAGCAAATGTGATGGTCGAGACAATGACCTGACATGAGGCAGCATCGGAGGAGTTTGATCAGAACGACCTCATGACAGCCCAGAAATGGAATGTGATGATTCGGAGAGAAAATTTAAAATGACAAATGATGCTGAGATATTTAAAGGCTACAAATTAAAGAACATACATAAGCATTATAGGCATTTTTGTTGTAAATTAGGAAGATTGAGACCCTTTCTATCCATTGTGATGATAAAAAAGACATCCAGGACCACAATTCCACTACTCATGTTAAAAAGTAAGCACTTCTGTTTTATTTGGTTGAGCCCCGAGTAATGCAATGATAAGTGTTTTGGGGTGGGGCAACATATTTTACATGTAAACTAATACACTGACACATTGTGGGAATCAAATTAATTTCAAAATTCTGCACTTTACAAAAACTGGAACTGCTTTCTTTTTAAATTCTCCCCGTCACATTTGATCCACTCTTACATAATGTGAGTAACAGAAGAGTAACGGATGAAAGACGGCAGAGATAATTCAGTCCTTATACTGTCACTGTAGGGCATTTTCCTGCTCTTGTACAAATGTGGAGACTGATGTTTGACTGAATTTGAACTTTGGGAACACCAGCCAAAATCATGCCCACAGTAAAATATCCCAACCAAAACAGGAAGTCCCTTTTACAGGTGATCACATTATTGAACATTTGTGTACAACAGCAACCTGCCTGATAACGGGAGCTAATCAGCACAAACATCACTGATGTGTGAAATGAAGAAACTCAGTCCAGTTGTCAAAAAGCTGCAGAGCTGCTTATATTCACATGAAGATACCTTGATTGAAACAGAAACATAAGAAGTGTTTCTATTTCTATTTGAAATGTCCCTCTAGAAGATTAATAGCGTTTCATAAAGTGTAATAGTACAAATTTGATGGTCCACAACTGTCTGGGAATATCTTGTTAGTACATCCTGTTACTGATGTCCCTTCTCCTGGTGTGCCTGAATAGTTGTGCCAAGTTGGACCTGGCATGGCCAGAGCCAGAGGGTGGAGGGTATCCAGGACGCAGAATTAAGACACCCCGCCCAGAGTTAGTACATCGAAGCAGATGTCACACACTCTCACCGGCTTGTTCAAGTCAAACTTGATGATGGGGATCTCCTTTATAGAGCACTTGTGGCACAAGAGGCGCCCACAGTGGCGGCTGGGGTAAAGAAGGGGAGACGTAAATAGAATTATATTGCTGATCAAAAAAAAAAGCAACAATCAGACAATGTCACAACGCTACACTAACCAGTGATGTTTCCGTGTTGTAACACCAAACTTGGCAGCACATTCATAGCAGTTGGACCCATCACACCAAGGGGGCTCTTTGGACAGCATATCTTAAAACACACAAACCGCATCAGTTACCAAGCAGGGATCTGGAATAAACTGGTGCAAATCATCTGCTGTGGCACACATTGTTAGTGAATTGTGAAAACTTACCTAGAAGGCGGAAGAGCAACTGTTTAGTTGCAACTTGGTAATTAAATATATTGATGCCCTGATTGTTATTGACGCCCAGTCGAGCCCCAGCTCTCACTATGGCACGACACAAGTTTGCATTTCCCTTCATATAGGCCAGGAGGAGAACTACGGGGAAATCCAGGACACACTGACGTCATTTTAATTGTGACACAAACAGTGTATATGGTTCCCATAATGCTAAAAAACAATTAAGCAAAGTCCAGCACCAGTATTCCCTTCATTGTCTGGCTTGTCCAGTGGGTATTCAGGCATACACTCCAGGAACAATTCAAAAATGGCAGCAGCATTCTCTTTCCCATAATGACCCAAAACGTGCATCGGTGACTGACCCCTGTGCACACACAGCAGGGTGAAAAGACAAGAGTGTTACATGATGTCATGCTGCGTCATGTTTTCTGACGCAGCACATGGAGCCGACACTGATCCAGAGTTACCTGAGATTGAAAGCCTCTGCATCAATGTTGGACTCTGTGAGGAGGACTCTGACATTGTTAAGGCGACCGTGCATCACAGCCAGATGCAGAGCTGAGGGAGTACATACACAATATTATTCAAACATTAGGATATGTTTAGTGAACACAATCGTTTAACTCATTACAGTCAATTTATATGACAAGATATCTCAGCAAATGTGCAAACAACCTCTATAAGATGTATTCCCAATGCAAACTTGCAGATGTTGGCCGGACATGTGTGTGCTGTCAGGGTATTTATAGAAGGCATTTTGCTGCAAACTATCAGATACACGACGTGCAGTGCTTAACTATCAATACTGACACCTGGACTCCAGAATAAAAGCCGTACCATTGTTGCCATTCTCATCTTCAGCACCATATTCAACTCCATTTTCCAACAACACAGAACAAATAGTAGCCAGGTCCT
Organism: Pholidichthys leucotaenia; assembly: GCA_020510985.1. NCBI lineage: Eukaryota > Metazoa > Chordata > Actinopteri > Cichliformes > Pholidichthyidae > Pholidichthys > Pholidichthys leucotaenia. Next base: position 209,642,036 of record CM035839.1, read on the forward strand.
GCTGGGCAGCCAAATGTAGTGCAGTCTGCCTGTGTTTGGTCACTTCATTTACTTTGGCTCCAGCAAGCAGCTAAGAGTACAAAAATTGAGGAGAAAAAAAATGGTAACACTCTTCTGTAGCCCTTAAAATGGCCAGTGATAATAGTAGTGCAGAGAATGAGAAACTACCAGGTTGCGGACAATAATCTCAGATCCAGCCTGGACAGCGAGGTGGAGAGGGGTGAGTTTGGCAGCGTCCTGAACCCTGGAGTTGACATTAGCTTGGACGCTGATGAGGAACAGAACACTTTCAATGTCTGAATTTTGCACCGCCACGTGGAGAAAATTGCGGCCTTTGTTGTCCACCTGCACAAAATGGTAGTTTGAAGTCAGCAGATATAAACACCCCAAAACTACAATATTTCCTCAATAATACAGAGACACACTATGTTCTACCTGTTCAGCAGCACCTGGCTCCCTCTTGAGGATAGCCTCTGCTGCTTTGTTGTTCTTATGCATCATCGCACAGGCAAAGGGGGTCATTCCTTGTCGGTCGCGAATATTGAGACGGATGTCTGGGTGGGAAATGAGAAGCTGAATAATGACGTTGTGCTGGTTGCTAATAGCAGCATGGATAGGAGCTCTGCCCTCTGCATCCTGTAAGAAGTCAACACACATATTTTGAAATGACATATCTGAAAGTAAAGCTCATCCAACAACTTTCTACAATGCTCATTTTGCTTGCTAGACTGACTTATGACATCTTGGGCACACAAAACTGTGTGGGTTGCTGTAGAATTGGCACAGGCATGGGTACCCACACAGTATGGTGACAGCAAAATATATACTGATAAACTGTCTTGTTCCAGCACAGTGGCTTCAGCTTTGCCAGTAGAGAAGCTTTCTCCAAAAGGCCATCAAATCGTTTATTTTGCAGTGATTCTACAGATTGCTGCCCACCCATTAAACTTTTAATACCAATCTGGAAGGATCTGCTTTGGCCGTCTGAAAAAAGGCAGAGGTTTGCATTTACACAGTACTTTACCAACTAGCCAAAGAGCTTAAGGGTGCCTTCACACCTACAGGCTTTAGTATACAGCAATCTAACATGTTTGTTAGTTTTCTCCCTAGGTGCAGTTTGTTTTCATTTTGTCATCACAGTAATTGCATTCAGGTATACACCAAAACCAGCAGACCAAAAACCTCAAAAAGAGGTGGTCTCCATCGGAGTCACCTGGCCAAATCTGCTGCCGTCTTCCCAGTGAGAAAGAAAATTGACGGTAAACGGTATCCGAAAGCTATGAACTGCATAAAAGTGCCTCACTGACTCTTGAAAAACATGTAGTCCAGCTGGAATTTAATCATCATTCTGAAATTACTCTGCCACCAGGTATCCATAGCAACTGTAAACAAATCTGCGTTCAACACCGTTACTTTCACAGTTTGTGAGCAGACACTTCAGACTCGAGTTGTCTGTTATGAAATTTTTTTCATCAAAAAATATTGCTGGTATACTATATGGACATTTACTCCGTAGATTACATTTACTTGTGCACTGAAACAAGCTACTGTGGAGAATGAATCTTAAGTCAAGCATGATAAACTAACTGGAAGTTAGCTGCTATGGCTAACATTTTCCTAGTAAACAGCAGCACCATATTGGGTATGTAATTGCCGTTTACAATTGTTTGTTGTATTTATTGTAATCATACTGTAGTGCATGTACAGAGTAATAATTGCTCTATCCTGGGTGTGTGTTTTCAGCCAGCATGTCAGCAGTGGTCACTAGCAGACACCGGTGTTTGTTTCTGGGATGCCAACAATCTCATCCTGATTTCATCATGGTGACTTTATTGTTCTCCCATTTCCCCACACAGCTTATATAATCGCCTTACTCCCGATACTGTCATTCTTTTATTATTCATTATCAGCACATGAGAATCAAATAGGTGGCAGTGGCTCAGGCGGTAGAGCAGGTTGGCGGTTCGAATCCCACTCTCCCCAGCCATTCTGCCGTTGTGTTCCTGGGCAAGACACTTTACCCACCTTGCCTCCAGAATCCATGACACTGGGTATGAACGTGTATAAATGTTTGGTAGTGGTTGGAGAGGCCGTTGGGGCAGACTGGCTGCCGCGTTTCCGTCAGTCTGCCCCAGGGCAGCTGTAGCTACAGAGGTAGCTTACTACCATCAATGTCTGTCTGGAATGAATGAATAATGGACTCACTGTAAGCACTTTGAGATGCCACTTGACACGTAAAGCACCATATAAATCTAATCCACTATTATTAATTATTCCCACTGGATAGTAATTTTAGGCAACAATAAATAAAATATTAGGCTAAGGATCCTGTGTATAGTTGGCAACACTGATGTAGTGTTGCCAAGTCTCATTCTTTCATCACTCAAAAATAAGGAAATACTGCCAATATCATAAGATAAACCGTTATTAGTCCCACAATGGGGAAATTACATGTTGACTCCCTTTAGATTTTTACACAATAACAGCTCTCAAGCCAGCGCTGTCAAGATATAGTCAAGGCTGATTGCCATGACAACCAGACTGAACATGTTTTAAAACTGATTCTGAGGTAAAGGAGTGGATGTGTTGAAAATAATAACGGTTTATGTGTAGCTATTGTGCCTATGTATGCTCACTCCACCCCCAGCTTTCCTGCAATTAATCTCAATTAGTTAAAAAAAAAAGACTATTCAATTTTGAAAATGGGTGCAATTAACTAGTTAAATTTTTTAAAATCAATTTCAAGCACAAATCATTTTACAACATTTTGGGTTGGTGGGTTGCTGTGGGATTTTTTTCAATGTAAGAAGGGTGCTGGAGCTCAAAAAAGGTAAAAAAAAAAAAAAAAAAAGCAGCATTACAGTGACTGAAATCTAAAGGAAATAACAATATAACCCACGCTTGTTAAGCGAGCTCCCTAGGAACACTGTTACTCTAAAGTATGGCTTTGGGCTCCCCGTCCAGCTACATGACAGACAGCTAGGCTGGCCAGTTAAGCAGTGGGCGGGTGTCAACGCTGGGTCTACCACGTTTATGTCGTTACATAGCAAACACAGAATAGTTAAAATGGCCCCTTGGTTAGAAAAACAATATAAAGGCTGTGTATTATTTTTAAGAGAAGTGAGTGTTTTGATATTTTTTGATTATCACATGACCAACAGACACTTTTCAAAAGGTTAAAACCTATATAAAAACACAATTTTTCCAGTCAATGACCCCTTTAAGATAAATCAGTTGATGACATATTAAAGCAACTATCCACAACACACAAACATGTTCTCTTTAGCAAATGACTCAAGGAAAAGGAGTCTGAGAAGTCTTTTGCATAAAGCCAATAAAAAAATAAATAAAATCTGAAGTGCATTTAAGAGCTAGATGCACTGAATAAAAGGAGAGTTCCAGTAGTGCACTGAAATCTGTGACCCATCAGAATCTGACCTTACTTCAGTGTATATGAATGACAATTGATTCCAGTGCCAAAATAACCGTTTTCAAGAACTTTCTAGGCAGATCTATTCTTAAGCTGTGCTTATGCTGTGCACTTCGAGTCTGCCAACCACTTGGGACAAACGTGTTCAAGCACGAACACGGCCAGGTATGCCCATGACCACATGTGCATCTGTGTCACCTGTTGAATGGGAGGTTGAATCCTGGCACGTGCAGTTGGTGCACTTCTGTGTGCCTAGTCTGTAAAGTCACAAGAATTTGGGCTGCATGCGGTCAACCGCAGACACCCTGCAGACCCTGATGAACTTTACATCACACCCTTGCGGTAGAAACGCACACGCTCTTTCAACTGCTCCCTATTCAGGGTGACCACAGCGGATCATGGGTCCGCATATTTGATTTGGCAAGGATTTTACGTTGGATGCTCTTCCTGACGCAACCCTCCCCATTTATCCAGGCTTGGGACCGGCACTAGGAGTGCACTGGTTTTGTACTCCCCCTGTGGTTGGGTAACTAACTTTCCTTTCCCCATTCTATTATGCTGAGCACCAAGCTAGAAGGTGGAAAGTACCATTTTTTTATGGTCTTTGTCATGACCCGGCTGGGCCTTGATCCCACAACCTCCCAGTTGTGGGATGGATGGTCTACTAGTCCACCACTCCGGTACCCTTGCAGTAGGACAAAACAAACACAAAAACCATAAATTAAGCATAATTTGTCAACCACACATGAAGAGAATGTGGAACATCATTCTATGCCGTTACAGATTTGACAGGCCACAGATTTCTGCAAAACATTATTTCCTGCACTTACATTTGTATTTGTCGTGGCACACAAATCTGACAAATAAACGAGAAGGACAACACTGAAGTAACTCATGCTTGGATATTTGTCCATGCATGAGGACCACCGAGTCGGGGGGGGAAATGGTCCAAGATTACAAACTCACTAAGTGACTCGAACCAGAGAAAAAAAACTAAGGAGTGAAAGCACCCTTACACTACCCCACTCAGACTCATTCAGTCAAAGTTTTGTGCCATGCTCTTTTTTTTAACAGACCACTACAGCCAATTATCAAGTATACATTCACCAATAAAAACCTATAACCACTGATGGAACAAACCTGAGCATTAACATTAGCTCCAAACTCTAGAAGGCACTGCACCACATCCTCCAATCCCCAACTGCTTGCCAGGTGGAGGGGCGTTTGCCCATCTCTGGCTTCTTCGTCTCCTTCTCCATTAGGGCCAGGCTTCCTGGGGCTGTTCACATCACAACCACTATAGAGACATAAAACAAAGCTTTTCAGCTCTTCAAACTTCCACACAGGTTGCCCATAGTAGTTTAGAACCAGTACTGTAAAAAAAAAAAAAAAAGCACTCTGAGGCGAGTGCAATATCCCCCGCCTCTATTTTCTTTAAAGATCCCAATACTTACTGATGGAGAGCAGTTCTCAACTTTTCAATATAATTACTGTGGCAGAACCAAATTATGGTAAGCCACTGTTAAGTATACAACCCACAGTTGTAGGTCAGGATCCCAAGGTGAACCTGTATACCAGGTTTGCTAGCCCTAGCTTTACTCATTGTATAGCAATAGTAAATATAGCATTTACCATAGTGCAACTGCAATATTAACTTTGACCCTTTGACCCCAAACCCATAGTTAGGTGAGGGTGTAAGTCGTCCAAGATGTGTATTAGATACAACTACTGTATCGATTTGAAAAGCCTGCATCACTTCTTTCAGTAGTTACCATGTTTACAAGATTTAATGAAAAATCTGACCTGACCTTTGACCTCAAGGTCATCCGATGAGAGTGAAATTGCAATATGTGCATCATCAGAGTATATTAAACCATGGTACCAAGTTTTAAAACAATTGGGACAAAACTGTAGGAGGAATTGATTTCACAAGACAGTTACTGTACATGAAGTGAGGTGAAACAGGAGGTTATAGGTCAGGGGCTACAATTCCCGTAAAAGTCATCCGATCAGAACCAAATTGCAATATGTGCACCCACAGTGTATATATCAAACCATGGTGCCAAGTTTCAAAACAATCGGACCAAAACTGTAGGAGGAGATGATTTCACAAAAGTGGGACAGATGGACAGACGAACCCATAACATAATCCCCCTTCAATCTTCGACCAAAGGGCTCTTCGACCGGCGGGGGATAAAAAAAAAAACAAACAAACAAAAAAAAAACTACTGACCCATTAATCTGACAATGTACCATCATTTACTGCTTTTAATAATTTAATTACATTCCAGAGACTAATTTACTTAAATATGTAAGAAAGATTACACACCTGCGAATAAGGAAGCAAGCAGAAACCTCATTATTCTCATCAACAGCTCTGTGCAGGAGCGTCTGCTGACAGCCAGAGGGTCCTAGGCTCCAAGAAGTTGCATCACAGCCATGACGGACCTACAAAGGACGTACAATATGATGGACATGCAATTTCCCACAGAGAAAACTATTATCATTCTCCTTTCAGCTGCTCCCTTTAGAGATCTCCACAGTGGATCATCTACCCCCATCTCACCCTAACCCTTGCATCTTTCACTGTAGCACCAACCCTCTCCATGTTCTCCTTCACTACATCCATGAATCTTCTCTGATGCGCTCCAGTGGATTTATACCTACTGGAGTGCATCTTTAATACTTCCCAGTCCTCTGGTAATTCTTCCCTACCACCCAGAGCCTGCATCAACTCCTTCCTGAATTCTCTGCAACCTTCTTCATTCTGTAACTTCCCCATTTCATCTTTGACTCTGCCTTTACTCACTTCCTCTTCTTGTTGCTGCCGAGCTTCATGCTCCCCTGACACCACACTGCAGTCTCCTATCTCTGTGATATTTCTCCTTCTGCATATGATGTACTGTAGTTGACCTATGTGCACCTTCCTCCATTCTTGTAAGTCACCTGATGTTCCTCTGTCTTCTTGAAATATGTGTTCACTACAGCTATTTCCATCCTTTTAGCAAAATCCACAACCATCCATCCTTCCGCATTTCTCTCCTTGAGACCATACCTACCCAGCACTTCCTCATCACCTCCGTTCTCTGCGCATTCATAGTTACAAAGAACTTTTGACTGACATGATATGACTGATATGAATGAATCAGTCTTCTGAAATAGCACTCATGCCCTCATCAGTACACCATCGAGTCAATAACAAGAGCCGTCATGTGTGAGCAGTCATTCCCTTTAAATTGAGAAACTATGTTTTTTAGTAAAGATATGGTGGGTTTTGCTCTGGAGGAAAGTCCTAAGTTAGAGTCTAGTCAGCTGTATGTGATGAAGTCCAGAAGAAGGAACGAAGCCAGATGGGGGCACTGCAGGCTGTTTTAGCAGCAACTGCTAGCCCAGATGTTAACAGTGATGCAGAATGATGACATCAGCACCCTACACGTGCAGAGGTTTCAAAAGGAAAAAAAGTGTGAATTCCAACCCGACTATTCTCACTCAAGTCACATGACCAAATGTGGCTGCCAGATTGGTACCCAACATCAGTACCCCACATCAAAGACACAGGTAGACAGAATATAGTTCAAAAATTAGATATTTACTTACTGAAGACATGACCAAGTACTTAATAAAAAAATCTGCAAGTTATTCAAAACCATACCTATTCAGTTGTAAATTAAATACAAAGTCATGATGTAAATGTGCTGTGCATGCATGTACACCAAGTAGTTTTGTGCATGTGGTGTACCAATCTTGTTCTGGGTACCAATCTTGCAGCCACACCACATATGGATTTATACCTGATCCTAGACCACATATAACAGTTTTGGGTTGTTTTTTTTGTTTTGTTTTTTTTAACTACATCAAATCTGTCCATTCAGAAACCACTAAAGAATCATCAGTTCTAAGTCCCACATAAAGGCTTAAAAAAACAGAAGAAAGAAAAAAGGCTGATACTGTAATTGTAGCCATTGCGACTGAGATTAGCATTCACCTTACCAATGTGGATGCAATATCTTCTAAGCCATTCTCCAGAGCCAGCCACAGTGGAGGGTCACCTTTGTCATCCACCACAGACATATCAGCTCCTCTTGTGCAAATGGCATCCACCACCAGAGGTAGCTGATTACTGATGGCCAGCTGTAGTGCTGTTTGCCCTTCCTGGGTCCTAGCAGAGCAGAAAAACAAACCTGTGCATTACATACAAAAATGTCTGCACTGTTCTTATATTAAGACAAAACAAACTGTAGCCCCAGGATTCCATATAAGTAAGTGTATTCCTCCTGGCATTACCTAACATTGATATCTGCCTGATGTTCAAGGAGGAAGAGGGCACTCTTGCTGTCCTGCCTTTGAATAGCCATGTGAAGTAGTGTTTGTCCACTGGAGACAGTGTCATTTATAGAAGCCCCTGAGCCCAACAGCTGGGCTGCAATGGTGTGCATACCTGCCAGGGGAGATGTTTGCACAACAACACATATACAAATTACAAATCACATACAGTATATTACAAAAAATCATTGCTGTGCACTTTGAAATTCAGTTTGATAGTGCAGAAGAAAAAGTGGAGCATTTTCATGGTGTAGGTGTGTTGCTGTTTACTTGTCCAGAGAGCCAAGCCCAGAACTGTCTGGTCCATGGAGTCTTTGAGACTAAAGTCTGGAATGATCTGGAAGTTGTTGATGGCATGAAGTGCATTGGCTGCAACAGAGCAATTATAAAAGATTAAAATCAAATTAAAGTATTCATATACACAGTCAAGTGACCTCAGAGAATTACAATGAGGTAAAGCAGAAAAGCTTCAGTCTTATCACAAAATCATGATCCATATTTTTAGCATGTTTTAATACACATCTACTGTATGTGTATAAAATACAGTGATACCCCTCAGCCTCTTTCTTTGTTGGTGAGATATAGTTTATATGGCATTTTGACCCTGTGATCCCAAAAGCATAGCCATAGTTCAGGGTCACATGGTAAATCTGGGTGTTTGGTGACCCTACCTTTACTTGTTTTATAGTGATGAGTCAGAGGGAAGGCTAACCTTGACCTTTGGACCCCAAAACCCACAGCTGTCGGTCAGGGTCCCAAGGTGAATCTGTGTACTAAGTTTGGTAACTCAAGTTTTCTTTGTCACCACCCATCTGCCCGGCACGGTGACAACACCACCCCTCCAGCATTTTAAAGGCTGCAGGGTGAAAACTCCACAAACACATACTGACCTTTTTGCTCAAGGATGACAGAGACAACATCTGGGTGGTTGTGAGCAATGGCCATGTGGAGGGGGGTCTGCATAGCTACACCATGGGTGTCATCAGGAAGGGCCTTTTGGGTTTGCAGGTTGGGGTTGGCTCCTTGTTGAAGCAGCTCAGCTGTTAGGTTTGCAAGGCCACAGCGACATGCTGTATGAAGGGGGCTCTCACCCTACGAGAACATAAAGGAACACTTTATAATTTGTGCAGCGACAGTAAAGTCTGACATAATAGTAGTCTGTAAATAAGGAGACACTCTCACACCAAACATATGAACCTATGCTATAGCCTGGTTATGGTGACCAAATGTTCATACGGACCCATTTGTTAACATGGTTGACCTTTGCCCCATGGGTAGCTAAGAAAAGAGCGGCTGCCTCATTGCCTGCCTGCGCTGCTCTTTGCATGAGACAATTTCCTAAAAGAGATACAGACACAATGTGTTAAAAGCAAAAGAAGCATTTTTCCATTTTAACAGTCATGTCAAGAGAGGGTGTTGAAGCGGCACCTGCGGTAGAGTCAGGTGCATCAGGATTGCTTCCTCTCTGGATAAGCTGGGCTGCAAAGCTATTCTCATCAAACGAGGTGCCATTAACAATTAGTGCATCATCCTCAAATGGGTTTACGGAGGAATCTGTAGACAGGGTGATAGACTGCAGAGCAAGCCACAGAGCTGTGCTGCCCTCGTAGTCTTTGAGTTCCAGATCAAGCCTAACAAGAGGGACACATTACACCAGGACTGAAGTTTACACTCCAGAGAAATTTAAATGGAGCTGGGCTATACACATCTGACTTGTGGACTACAGTTCATGCCACAGTAAAAAGAAAAAATGTACTTTATTTACTTTGAGCCCATTGCTAAACAGAGGTATGTGAATTTAAATAGTTTAGCATATAAAGCATCTCAAGTGTGATATACCATGCTGGGAACAAATTCATTAACAATACCAATTAAAGGCTAAATTTGACTCACTGTTTGCACTGTAGGAGCTGGTTGAACACTGGTTCATTTCCTGACGCCACAGCCTCATGCAACGGTGTTCTAAACCAACAACCAGAAGTAAAGAATAACCAACCTTTACAGTTATCATCACGTGCTGATAAAAGTCATGTGACCTACCTGCCCTTACTGTTCTGCATGTTGGGGTTGGCTCCAGCCTTGAGAAGAGCCCCTGTGATTTGTGCCATGCCACTCATCACTTCCACAGAGTGTTTCTTTGGGCTGAAAGAACAAACCAGGTGAAGTGGGGTTTCCACAGCCCCCACAGTGGCTGCATTCACCTGAGCTGAGTGACGAATTAGGAAGATGGAGGCAAATTCATCACCTGAAAGAGGAAAAAGAAGATAAGGTGTCAAAATTTGTAAAAGAAAAAGTGATATTTCATTATTTTGAGCAGGTATGGCACCATATAGTCAATAGGAAGAAAGAAAACTTAAATTATACATTGGGAAATGACAGCAGAAATGTGCAACCTCAGTGAACAGTCTTTTTTTTTTTTTTTAAATATATTACTTATTTTGTACCCGTAGGTAGATTTGTTTTGCAGTCTGGTGACAAACCACCAGCTGCCGGTCGCTGCGTGCGCAAGCGCCCCTTAACTCCCTAACCTGCATGTTTTTGGCATGTGGGAGGAAACCGGAGAAATCCCGGAGTAAACCCACGCAAACACGGGGAGAACATGCAAACTCCACACAGATCACTGTTGGCCGGGGGCTGGGATCGAACCCACGATCGCCGCGATCCCCTGGCTGAGGGTAAAACTGTGCTGCCACAGTGCTAACCACTGCACCACCGTGCAGCCCCAGTCTTACTGACAGATTTAAATCAGCTGTTTGGTTTTTGTTTTAATCAGTTTTGCATTTATGATTTTGTTTCCGTGGACTATAACTGGGGCAAGATGAAGTACTATGGCTGCCAAATTTCAGCAAACTTGCCATCTAATATGAAAACTTTAAAAATACAGTACTAGAACGCATAAGAAACATTTTCCAATTACTAACACAAAGGCAGGCAAATGTGTGATGTCAGATCTGATGCATGTCAGAATTTGCAAACAACTAGGTCTGTTTTAATTTTGAAATATCAAGAATCATCAACCTCATCTCTGTTGTAACAATTTCACAACAGAAAAATGTAGTTAAATAACTACCGCAAGAAGGAACCAAGCTGACTTTCTCCTTCCCTGCACATCACAGACAGCTGTGAAAAAGTGTGAGATTTACAGCCCAAATTGTAAATTTTCATTATTTAAAGGTCATATTAATGAGATTTTCATGAAAATAATTTTCTAAAAATAATACATCCACAAAACTTTTAGAAAGATGCAGAATGAAAATCTATTGTTGTAAAATTATTTTCAAATATTGTACAGGTCCAGAACAATCATAATACAGGAGCTGGCTAAAGAAACCCACTGTAGCCAGTAAGAATCTCGTGTCAACATTTGTCAGGAAGCTCAGGGGTTGCCAGATACTGCGGTGTGACTTGTGGATATCCATCTCAACCTGGCAACTACAACCATATTATGGCAGGGCAAAAATGAGTGACACACCTACTGACCAGAAGGTAAAAATATTATCTTTATTACTTTTAAATTCTGTAAATAAATTATTATTATTATTTTTTTTTTTTTTATAAAATACTGTTATCACCCTTCTTATTCAAGTCAGTGTGAACTCAGTCCAAGGCCTTTGGTTGCACATCAACATTCTGTGTGAGAAGAGTAATCAGTGAAGGTATCTTTGTTCAAAATGCACTGGCTCTACAGCCGTCAACAATGACGGGCAGGTAAAAAAGAAATCTCATTACTGTGCTTTGAATTAGCACAATGTTTAATTGGTGTTTTAACACCAAACAATGCAGATTTATTTCAGAACCCTGCCTGGGCTGTGAAAACACATTCATTACTGACTCACATAACTATTACTCTAACATACAAAAAGACAAATGGGTGTCAAACAGCAACAACGACTCCCCACTACCTCTTTGAATGGCTTTATGCAAGAGGCTCCAGCCGCTCTGGTCCACCATGTCCACATCAGCTTTGTGGTTAACCAGAGTGGTGGCGATGCTTTCCAACTTTCGGGAGAGTGCCAGGTCTAGCGCAAGGTCACCATTGTTGTCCAGTTCATTAAGCTTGCCTGGTAACTGTAACAGAGCAATAACTGTCACCAACCAAATGAGTTGCCTTCATTCTACAATGCTGTTTACAGTGGTTAAAAAAAACAAGGCTAAAGTCTTTCTCTTCAATCGGAAAACTGACCTGAGAGTCCATCTCTATGAGATACAAAAAGACAACATCTTCTCGCTCAACTTTGATGGCTTTATGGAGTGGATACTCCGTTTTAGATTTGATCATCTTGTACAGAAGTTGAGCACTCATGGTGCTAAAATCTTCTTTCCTCAGATCATCCTAATAAAGATAGTGGGTTAAACAAAAAACAGAGTGGGCATAAGAGCAAGTGTCACCCACTTCATAAGACAAAAATCTCACAATATTAACAATGGAAAGATGAAAGATTCTAAATGACACCAACTGAAAAACAAAAACTGGCAGCTGCGAGAGGTACCCCCTAGCCTCTTTGTTGAGATTTAGTTTATACGGCATTTTGACTATAATGAACTAGGTGTGTTAATTTGTTTGCTCATAAACCGATAATGGCGTTTAACTGATGAAGATAACCGGATTACTCTGTTTACATGACAGTTTGAATAATCAGGTAACTCCAGTAAGCCAGTTATAATTGTTTTACTCGTGACCATGTAAACAGGGTCAATGTCTGCATAGCTCTGCAACTTGTTGCTCTGTTCATGGTTGTACTCAGAACCAAATAAAGCTAAATTTGTAGCTCCACCAACAATGTGTAGATCATGCATTGAAAACTAAAAAGGACTGTTTGGCGTTATTGGTGGTACAGACACAGGACAGACAACAGCATCAGGTATGATTTAACTTGTATGAATGTCACAGATCTGATGTTTTTGTGCGATATATGGACATATGTCGCCAAGTACAAGGCTGCATGAAGTTAAAAAAAACAGTGACAAGTTAACTTCCTCTGGCTTAAAGATTTAGGAAAGATATCAAATCATTTTTTGTGTGACAAATATTGTCAAATATTTTTTTAATTTGCCATTTGATCTATAAACTTTTCAAATTAAATTGCAAAGGACCATGAAATCTGTAAAAGTAAAGCCTGAGGCCAAAGCTCTTAACAAAAAAAATACAGTTGGATTCTGCATTATTACATTGATATACTAATATGGACTTGATATTCACTGCTTCAGCATGCATTAATTAATTTTTAAATTGTCTCAAAATATAGATCAATAAGATTCTGAACAACATTCAGAAAAGGTCTGAAGGTTAGTTAAGTTAAACCTCATCCATGACATGACAGCAGCATGAGCATTCAGCGGCCTGCATTTCACCGACATCAAAACTAACACCAGAGCACGGTGCTGTGGTTCTCTGTGGCTCTGACTACAGTCTACATCTGCTTTAAGGTAAATTAGATTATGTCCAATGTCTTAACAAAAATGTGAGACGATTGCTGCAGAGATATTGATATATCTCAGAGCTTTTTAGACTGTTCATCACGTTGCCATCTTAGCAGTGGAGCTAGCTAACGGAGCTACTGTATGTAAAGTGAGGCCACTTTAAGGTCATCTTCCCATCCCCCGATAATCTGAAGTGCTATGATTATATTACTCTTTTTGAAGTGCAAAAGATAATGTCCACCCCCATTTTTGATGCATAAATTCATTGTTTTTTTATACGGAAAAGCTTCTGATTTCCATGACAATGCCAGTTCCAGCATAGTGCCACAAGTTGTGCCCATAATTCACACAAGGCATCTGGGGGCTAGGAATAAAGGGGATAGTAACAGAGCATAGGGAATGCTTGCCTTGACTTTTGGACCCTAAGCCTATAGTCAGAGGTCAGTTTGTAAGCCATCCAAGATTTGTCTTAGATAGAACTATGGTATAGATTTGAAAAGCCTACGTCATTCCTTTCTCTACTTATCACATTCCCAAGGTAGGTGTTGATGCCGTCGGCGCTGCCCAGCGGGGTGGTAACAATGGCTTTCCAGCTTTTAGAGGCTGTGGGGTAAAACAGTCAGCTCTTCTTGACACAAAGTCATAAGGGCGACATTAACATGCAATGGAATTGTTGATCTTGATTTACTACATCTTAAATGAAATGAGGCCCATAATAAGAAATTAGTCATCTGTTAAAACAAACAAAAAAAAAAAAAAAAAAAAAACAGAACCCACAGGTTATGAGGCCACTAAGAAACAAGGTCAAGCTAACAGAGTGAAACAGGAATATTTTCTTGAGCATCACATCAGTAATTTACTGTACTGGTTCACTGTGTAGGTCTTATGTGTTTTATTAAACTATTTAACATTTAGACACTAAACCATCACACCTCCTGCATGCTCAGCATGGAGTATTACACCATAGCTGAAATGACTAGTTTGTTTCCAATTCTGTGTACTTAATTTAGCAGTTATCTCCCATTTTTAAACAAGTGCACCACACATGGTACATTATACGCTCTTCCACAGCCATTACCAACAACGCATAACTAGAATACCTTCAACCTAACAACCCCGTAATTACAATGAGTTTATGCAAAGCAAACAATTTACAATTCAAAGCGGAACAAATTTAGAGAAAATATCAGAAAATCATTTAACCCTGTGCAATATTTCAATTTTGAGACATCTTCAAAAGGGTAAAGAATTTTTAAAAATGATTTCTGGATCCCAAACTGATTCTGAGTCAACTTCAAAAATCAATCAGTTCAACATCTGGAAGATTTTATGACAAACCCAACTATATTTATTTTAGTAACTTTTTAATAACCCTGCTAACATCATAATAAACACTTGGTACTCTAAATGCAGCAGCTGTACCCACTTGCAGGCTGGGCATCACTTGAGAAATTAAAGCGTGTAAAACTATTGCAGAAAACTTCCTCATTTATCTTTTGTTCTTATTAAAGACAAAAATAGAATAGAAAGATGTCTTTACCTTCTTAACATGTTTCGACTGTACACTGCAGCCTTTGTCAGAACATCTCCTTTCTATTCTATTTTCATCTTTAATAAGAACAAAAGATAAATTAAAAGACAAAACAAACCTACTTGAGAAAACTTCCTCATCAATATTTAATAATTAATATTGAAAGTTTGCTTGCCTTACATCCATCCCTCTCCCATATTGCCAATCATGTGTTAGCAGATGTTTGACACAAAGCTTCATTGCTCTTCAGAAACTTTAATGAAGTAACCAAAGAAAACCAGATTCAGACACACCTCACTCTGCATGTTTTACAGTGTGAGAGACAGGAAACTTTACATCCCATTTCCCAGTTACTGTAAGTAAGTTATTATGTTTAAATTATGCATATACTTTTGTTATGCATATACTTTTGTTAATGTAACTTTTGTTACTTTTGTTAATGTTAGGTTAATTGGCTGTTCTAAATTGTCCCTAGATATTTGTTTCCTATAGGCCCTTAGAATAGAGGGTTAGTATTAATGAAAGCGCTTTGAGTGGTCTTTGTGACTAGAAAAGCGCTATATAAGTGCAGGTTAGTTAGTTAGTTAATCCCATCCCCCAAAAATCCTATGTTTAATAGCTATGCGCATAATCCAGTAGGGGTGGGAATCGTGAGGGACCTCACGATACCATACGTACAGCGAACCTTAGGTCATGATGCCATATTATCACGATACAGTGGTGCGAAAAAGTGTTTGCCCCCTTCCTGATTTCTCATTTCTTTGTATGTTTGTCACACTTACATGTTTCAGATCATCAAAGAAATTTAAATAATAGACAAAGATAAAACAAGTAAACACAAAATGCAGTTTTGAAATGAAGGCATTTACTATTAAGGGTAAAAAAAAAATCCAAACTTACATGGCCCTGTGAAATTAACTGTGGTTTATCACATCTTTGGAAAGCTGAGTTCAATTTCTCTAGCCATACTCAAGCCTGATTACTGCCACACCTGTTCTCAATCAAGAAATCACTTAAATGGGACCTGCCTGATGAAGTGAAGTACAGTAGACCAAAAGATCCTCAAAAGCTAGACATTATGCTGCAATCCAAAGAAATTCAGGAACAAATGAGAAACAAAGTAATTGAGATCTATCAGTCTGGAAAAGGTTATAAAGTATTTCTAAAGCTTTGGGGCTCCAGTGAACCACAGTAAGAGCCATGACCCACAAATGGTAAAAACATGGAACAGTGGTGAACCTTCCCAGGAGTGGCCGGCCGACCAAAATTACTCCAACAGCACAGCAACGACTCATCCAAGAGGTCACAAAAGACCCCACAACAACATCCAAAGAACTGCAGGCCTCATTTGCCTCAGTTAAGGTGAGTGTTCATGACTCCGCCATAAGAAAGAGACTAGACAAAAATGGCCTGCATGGCACAGTTCCAAGACAAAAACCACTGCTGAGCAAAAAGAACAAAGGCTCGTCTCAGTTTTGCCAGAAAACATCTTGATGATCCTCAAGACTTTTGGGAAAATACTCTGTGGACTGACAAGACAAAAGTTGAACTTTTTGGAAGTTGTGTGTCCCATTACATCCGGCATAAAAGTAACACAGCATTTAAGAAAAGGAACATCATACCAACAGTAAAATATGGTGGTGGTAGTGTGTTGGTCTGGGGCTGTTTTGCTGCTTCAGGACCTGGAAGACTTGCTGTGGTAAATGAAACCATGAATTCTGCTGTCTACCAAAAAATCCTGAAGGAGAATGTCCAGCCATCTGTTCGTGACCTCAAGCTGAAGAGCATTTGGGTTCTGCAGCAGGACAATGATCCAAAACACACCAGCAAGTCCACATCTGAATGGCTTGAGAAAAAACAAAATGAAGACTTTGGAGTGGCGTAGTCAAAGTTCTGACATGAATCCGATTGAGATGCTTTGGCATGACCTTAAAAATGCAGTTCATGCTCAAAAACCCTCCAATGTGGCTGAATTACAACAATTCTGCAAAGATGAGTGGGCCAAAATTCCTCCACAGTGCTGTAAAAGACTCAATGCCAGTTATCTCAAACGCTTGATTACAGTTATTGCTGCTAAGGGTGGCTCAACTAGTTATTAGGTTTAGGGGGCAATCTCTTTTTCACACAGGGCCATGTAGGTTTGGATTTTTTTCCCCTTAATAATAAATGCCTTAATTTAAAAACTGCATTTTGTGTTTACTTGTGTTATCTTGTTTAATATTTAAATTTGTTTGATGATCTGAAACATTTAAGTGTGACAAACATAAAAAAAAATGAGAAATCAGGAAGGGGCAAATGCTTTTTCACACCACTGTACCACGTTTCCTTAAGTATTGCAATACCATGCATTGCATATATATAATAATTAATAAAAGATTGGCATGTGCATTCAGGGATCAATGACTCATCACAAGTGTCAAGTATTGCGATACTATGCAAAATCAATCTTTGGCCCCACCCCGAGCACCATCTAATGGACTAGAAAGTCAAATAAATTTTAATACTCTGGTATCTAAATAGGTGATTTTGTATTTGTAACATTTATTAAGAATTTGTATCACCAGACTGTGTCTCTGAATCGATACAGTATCACCACTACAAAGTACTGTGATACACTGATGTATTAATTTCCCCCACACACACACCCCAATAATCCAGTCAGTCAACAGTAAAGAGAAAATTATTATTTTTTGTGTATATTGTTCCATAACATGCACAAGCACAGTATTAAGGAATTCACCCAGTGACTGGCTATGATCTCCCCACAGTAGTTCATCAATG
The DNA here is from genome assembly GCA_020510985.1 of Pholidichthys leucotaenia. Classification (NCBI taxonomy): domain Eukaryota; kingdom Metazoa; phylum Chordata; class Actinopteri; order Cichliformes; family Pholidichthyidae; genus Pholidichthys; species Pholidichthys leucotaenia. Next base: position 209,659,522 of record CM035839.1, read on the forward strand.
TGGTGGCACTGAGCTCCTCAGCTGTTTGGTAGAAGCGAATGCAATTCCTGACATTCACCGAAGACATTACGCCTTTTTCACACCTGTGGAATGGAGAAATTTATTTTCAGGCCTTTATGCTGCACTAAAAAAGGTAAAGTAGAAGGATGCAAAGCAAAACTCTTTGTATGACTTCTGCAGACCTCTCTCTGAGCAGCTGAAGCTGAAAGCGGTTGGCCAGCTTCATCAGGTCAATAAGGAAGCCATCATCCTCACTGAGTTCCAACTCATCTGTGTATGCCCAGCGCAACATTGCCATGGCAACCTCAGGTTTGCAATCTGACAATCAGTCACGTTATCAGAATTATTGTATGATCAATTACAAGCATGAAAAAACCAAAGTCAATTCACTTGCTGTGGTGTACTTGGTTCACATTCACACAATCTTGCATTGTTTACCTCAGATTTCACACTAATTGGACTGGCCTCCCAAATACAGTTAGTGACAGGAATATTTGGACAGTCACTCCATTTTTGTAATTTGACCTCTGTACACCACAACAGTCAGTTTTTATTCAACCAATTAAGATGTAATTAAAGTGGAGACTTTCAGCTTTATTTAAAATGAGTTTAACAAAATACTGCATAAACTCTTTGGGAATTAGACATTTTTCACCCAGAAACTCATAACTACTTGGGCATAATTTTAATAATAATTGTTTAAAAAAATATGGACACTGACTCTACAGTCAGCTTTTTTGCAAAGCAAACCATTGCCACCAAGCTTAATTCACTGAGGTTACAAAGTAGAACAAAACTGCAAGAGATTTTGTTCACCATTATTTACCTCCAGATTAGGTCTGTAACCATAACAAATTTTAACAGATGATAAATTTTCCCTGAAATTATGGCGATAAATGATATTATCACTGAAATCATGAAGACTATTTTATGTCCAGGATATAGTGACATAATGACAAAAGTCAATGTACAACTTTTCAAAAAGAGCTTTGAACTTTTATTTATGAACAACATTAAACATTGGAATAGAAATATGCAAAAAATATTTAAAATATCCTACATTAAAAAAACAAAAAAGCCCTAAATATTAAATAAAATTGTTTTGGCCACTACTGTTTATACATTGCCATGGATGATCGAGACACGTGGCTTTACATCATCAGTAAGCGCTGTTTGTTTCCAGTAAGTGCGGTCTCAGAGACATCACAGTAGAGGAATACATGGTGAAAACTTTCAACTTCATGGACCTTACCAACTATTTTGAGCTTTTATCCAGCAGCACTGGATAGGGCAAAAACTGAGGGCTTTGTTGCACAAAACATCATGTTGTTAAAAAGGAGAAGACTTTTAGGTTCAGTCAGGAAAAGCTAAATTGTGAGCAGATCCTCAGCTCAACGCTTCATTTTTTCAGTGGCCAGAAAACTCATCAAGATTGTTTATCATACGATGAATGGTGTTTGCTGTTATCCTTACAGACCTATGCCACTCATATCAGTACTTCCAAGCTCAAGTTTGCCTCTTTTTGCATGCCAATGTGCATATGCACACACGTCAGTGCACACTTTATTCCCCATTACCAAACAAAAATATAATCTTAGTCTGAGGCAAACTCAGAGGAAACTGGTCCTATGCCCAGACAGGGTGACACTGTGTACCCAGTACTGAACTCTGCTATCCAAAATCATCATTTCATCATGCAGTCACACGTGACTGACATTGGGCTCACTCACCAGATAGGTCCAGTTCAGTGGTGGAAGCCATGTTGGCCAGACTCCACACATCACTGCGAGCAGCCAGCACAAATTTGTGGGCATTAAGCTGCTCCCCTGCGATTTTCACTTTAAGGTCACTGTAAAACCAACGCAATTATTTCTCAGAATTGAAAAACATATTCAAAATATTTCAGGTAATCAATACTGCCAAACCTAACAATAGGGTCATCATCTGCAGCATGGTTGGCGACTGTTTCAAAATAATGGAATAAAAGATTTAAAGGGGCCATTGACTGAAAAATGGTGTGTTTGTAGGTTTTAACTGTCTGAAATGAGTCTACTGGTCAGCTAATTATCAAAAAGTTTCAAAACAGTTAATTCTCTTAAAAAAAAACCAAAAAAAAACCAAACAGCATTTATCTTGTTTTTCTCTCCAAGAAACATTTTTGACTTTTCTGTCTAAATCGTACAGGTTACGATTGAAAAAAGCCAACCCAACGCAGTCCTAAAGACCCACCCATTGCTCTATTATTGGCCTGCCTAGCTGTCCGTCATGTACTGTAGATGGAAGAGGTGTGGCTAAAGGTAGCCTATTAGCCCTTCAGCTATTAGCCCCCGAGCTAATACTGGTAAGCACAGCTTATATTGTTATTTTCTTCAGATCTTAGTCACTCAAATAGCCCTTCCTGTTACCACCTGGTTCACTCCGGCCCATCTCCCAGTGGTTTCACCGTGATTCCGCGGCAGATTGCTCGTACGGGCACACCAGTCGCTGCAATGGCCCAGGACCAGAGGCTACTGGCCGGTGTTTTGCCAAGAACTGCCCCAGATGCAATTCTCAGCAGGCGGGGGAGTTCTTGGCATAACACCGGGACAGGCGATCCGCTGCAGAATCACGCCAAAACCACAGAGATGGGCTGTAGTGACGCAAGGCACACCGCCGAACCAGGTGGTAACAGGGATTGCTATTAGGGTGACTAAGATCTGAAGAAAATACCAATAAGCCGCACTTACAGCGAGTGTCCTGGTAACAGTGTTAGCTCATGGGCTAATAGCTCAGGGGCTAATAGGCTACCTTTACCCGGCCGTGCAAGCTACTCGCCTCTGGTACAGGCAATCTGGCGCAGAATCACAACGAAGCCTCCGGCTCACTGCAATCAAAATGTCCCGGGATCAGATGCTGCTGGCTCTCACGGCAAGCTCCCCTACCATCCTCCAGGGCTCTGCGTGACTCCACGCCACTCTCGCAGGCAGCGTAGTCACTCCAGCTTTCAGCTGGCCATGGCAGCAGAGTGGAGTCTCACAGAGCGAGACACTGCCCTTTTAGATCCCTTGGCTTGGTAGCTCGGCCAGTAGCCTCAGATCATGGGCCAGGTCTCCAGTGCTGCAATCAGAAGAGCCGTCCGGCGCGCGGTGCTAGTGATTTGTTGTGGAATCATGGCTACATTATTGGGAGATAGGCCGGACTGATGCGAGATACACCATCGACTGTGGACCAGTGAACCAGAGCACTGCTCATCCGAGCTAGGAGGCTAGAAGCTAGTCAGGTAATGGCTAACTGATGTAAGAGGGAGGGTGGAGTTGAAAAGGTGAAGGATGGTTCTAAAAGGGACAGACTTTAAATCAGAGCATTTCAAGAAAGCCAGGAAAAACACAAAACAAATTTGCTTCAATAATTTTAAAAAAGGGCAGCGTGGTGGCAGAGTGGTTAGCACTGCAGCAGCACAGCAACTCACCCTTGCCCTGGGGATCCTGGGTTCGATCCCAGCCCCAACCAACAGTGATCTGTGTGGAGTTTGCATGTTCTCCCCGTGTCTGCGTGGGTTTACTCCGGGATTTCTCCGGTTTCCTCCCACATGCCAAAAACACGCAAGTTAGGTTAATCGGCATCAAAACTGGGGATTCTAAATTGTCCTTAGGTATGACTGAGAGTGAAAGGTTGTCTGTCTCTCTGTGTTGGCCCTGCGATGGACTGGCGATCTGTCCAGGGTGTACCCTTGGGGTACACCCTGGGCTTGGGCGCATGCGCACGCAGCGACCAGCAGCTTGGTGATATAGTGCGTGTGTGCGTGTGTGTGTTTTTTGTACTTTTTTACGTTTTTAGAAAATCCTCTGTGTCGTTTCTGCCCTGGAGCGTTGGTGGAATATATGGCGAACAGCTCCCTGGTATCTGCAACATGGATTTCCTGTCATATCTCGCACTACTGCTTTCTGTGCTGTGGCTCTTTGTCTCTGAGGTAAACGCGTTCGGCTCCATGGCGAGCAGAATAGCGGGCAGAATACAATATTCCAGGGACATGTTGCTGCGCTTTAACACAGCTGGTGCAGAGTCTCTGATTGCGCCCAGATTTCAGCTGCCGGACTTTATTTTGAGAGACGGACACAGCGGTGAAAAGAGAAGCGGCAGGAGGAAGCGTGGAAGACGTGGAGGTGTGAAATTGCGCCTTAGGAGACGTCAGTTTGGTAACATTCCTCTTCCTTCGATCATTTTTGGGAATGCACAGTCTGTGAGAAACAAGGTGGAGGAAATTCAAGGCAACGTACGTTACCAGAAGGATTTTAAGAACTGCTGCGTCATGGCTTTCACTGAATCTTGGCTTACTGCGCATGATCGAGACGCAGACCTGTGGATTGACGGCTTTGGAGCTCCGCTGCGCTCGGATCGGCAGGAAGAGGTAACGGGGAAACGTCAGGGGGGCGGAGTATGTTTATACATTAATAAGCAGTACTGCACATCTGTCACGGTCAGAGAGCGCATCTGTACACCCCATGTGGAGCTGCTGTCTGTGTCGCTTCGCCCCTTTTATTTGCCTCGAGAGTTTCCCCAACTTTTCATCACAGTTGTGTACATTCATCCGAGGGCAGACGCTGACTCCGCCTCCAGCACCATCTCTGATGTGATCCAGCGGCTGCAGTCAATTTCTCCAGAGGCGCCAAACTTCATTCTTGGGGATTTTAACCATGTTTCTTTAAAGAAGACACTTAAAAACTTTCATCAGTATGTCTCCTGCCCAACCAGGCGAAAAAAGACATTGGACCTGTGCTATGGATCCATAGAGAGGGCCTATAAATCACTCCCCCTTCCTCCTTTAGGATCATCAGATCACAACTGTGTTCATTTGCTGCCCACATATAAAACTGCTCTCAGAAGAGGCAAGGTGGAGATGAGAGACATTGATGTGTGGACAGAAGATTCAGAGCACAGCCTCCAGGAATGCTTTGACTGTACAGACTGGAAGATGTTCATAATGGCCTGCGGGGATGATTTGGACTCTCTGGCTGAGCTCACATGCTCATACATGGCTCACTGTCAAAATAAGTTTGTTCCACGTAAACGTGTCAAAATATATCCCAACAACAAACCATGGGTTACTAAATCAGTTAAATCCTGCTTACAGAGGAAAGCACTTGCCTTTAAACAGGGGTCTGTTTCTGCGCTACAGGTTGCCACTAAGGAGCTAAAGGCCGAAATTTTAAGAGCAAAACAGAATTATAAATCAGAATTGGAAAGCAAGATGGCAGCAAATAAACTTGGTTCGGCCTGGGCCAGTATGAAAAAAATTGCAGGCCTTCAGAGCACAGAGCGCAGTAATCGTGTGTTTTTAGATGGTTTTAGTTCAGACACAGAGCTGGCTAATGCTCTTAATTGTTTTTATGGTCGTTTTGACTCCTTTGATTTTAGCACAGAAATCCAAGATTTGAAACAGAAACTCAAAGACAATCAGCACTTTAATATTGAGATGCAGGATGTTGAAAGGGAGTTCCGCGCTGTAAAAGTGAACAAAAGTCAGGGCCCTGATAATATATGTGGACGCCTGGTAAAGTCCTGTGCACATGAACTGAGTCCTATATTTCACTACATTTTCAATAAGTCCTTACAGACACAACATGTGCCTAAGATCTGGAAAGATGCCGTGGTTGTTCCCGTTCCAAAATCCAGCTGTCCTAAAACGGTAAATGACTTTAGACCAGTTGCTTTGACTTCAATTTTAATGAAAATTTTTGAAAAACTGGTCAGATGTGAGGTCCTAAAGCAGACTGAACATGCATTGGATCCTCTGCAGTTTGCCTATAGGCCTCACAGAGGAGTGGAGGATGCCACTGTCACTCTGTTTAACATGCTTTTTAAACATCTGGATTTTAATGGGACACACGCCAGGCTTTTATTTGTGGACTTTTCTTCTGCCTTTAATACAATCCAACCTCATATTTTAGTTGAAAGGCTCCTGCAACAATTTGATTTAAGCAATAATCTGGTGGGTTGGATTCTGGATTTCTTAACCAACAGGACGCAGAGAGTAAGGGTCAATGGTACATTGTCTGACCTAAAGTGCTCTTCTACTGGCTCTCCTCAGGGGTGTGTGTTGTCACCACTACTCTTCATCCTGTACACAAACATGTGTCGGAGCAGACATGACAACAGACACATTATAAAGTATGCTGATGACTCAGTCATTGTCAGTCTCCTCCAGGATGGTGAGAGTGGCCATGGCCCAGTAGTTGATGACTTTGTTCACTGGTGTGAGGATTCCTACCTGCAGCTGAATACAACAAAAACGAAAGATATGATTATTGACTTTAGGAGGAAAACTCCCAGGCACAAAGTCACCATACTAAAAGGCCAGACCACCGAATGTGTACAATCGTACAAATATCTTGGGACGATTATTGATAGTGGATTGAACTTTGAGGTGAACTGTGAAAGGGTGTGCAAAAAGGGTCAGCAAAATTTGCATTGTTTGAGGAAACTTGCACGCTTCCAAATTGACCGAACCATAATGACTATGTTCTATCGGGCTTTTATTGAATCTGTTTTATCCTTTTCTTTAATGTCATGGTTTGGTCAGATAAAACTGAAACAGAGGAAATCCTTGGATCAGGTAGTCAGATGGTCCAGTCGTTTGCTTGGTGAGTCACAGCTGAGCCTGACATCCCTGTACACCAGACAAGTACAGAGGATGGCCGACTCGATTTTAAATGATGACTCCCACCCTTTGCACTGCAACTTTCAGCTTCTTCCCTCCAGACGGAGGTTTGCTGTCCCAAAAAGTAGAACCCAGCGCTACAAAAACAGCTTTGTCCCTGCTGCTGTCAAAGAGTTGAACAAGCTATAAAAATTATATTGTACATATTTTATATTTACCTATTTTGTAAGATGTGTGCCTGTGTTTGTGTCTATGTTGAATGTAATTGTGGCTTGTAAATATGGATGTCACCAACTGCAAAACAAATCTACCTACGGGTACAAATAAAGTAACCTGAACCTGAACCTGAACCTGTACCCTGCCTCTCGCCCAAAGATGCTGGGATAGGCTCCAGCCCCCCCGCAACCCGAAAAGGATTAAGCGGAAGAAGATGAATGAATTTTAAAAAAAGAAAATGTGACCAAATATGTCACAAACATTTCATTAAGACATGTGAGCTATTAAAATGTGGAAAAAGTCCAGTCAATGACCCCTTTAATGTTTGCAGGTTAGCTGGAATGGGAACATTCCCAAATAATAAATACAATACCAAATAACCTTTACCTGTACTGTTCATGTTGATAGAGATCAGCCACTATGTCCAGCAGACGGCTAATGAAGGTGTCTGCTGCTGCAGGGCTGGAAGAACCCTGGCTAGAAGACTGAGCAGCAAGCATGGCACAGCGCCGCTCTGTGTCGGCCAGCTTCTGCTGCATCTTCACGTACTCCTGCCTGAGCAGGGCCAGGTGCTTCTGCAGCTTGACCACCTCCTCTGTACACCATAAAGGTAAAATGGGCACACAGAAGACAAAACAAAATGCTCCCATCAGACTTAAGTTTAGAAACACCTTGCAAAAAAAAAAAAAACTAAGTTTGTTTAAATCACTGATCATTCCAAAGCAGAGCAGCTATTATTTGGGACTAATGTTAAAATTATTTCTTTTTCTGAGACAATTTTTCCATAACATATCTGTGCTGCTTGACTATTATTCCAGTGGCAATAACAATATTAGTTCAGAAAAAAAGAAGACAACGTTGGCTGGATATGAACAACAGTATGCAAAGTAAAAAAAAACCAAAAAAAACAGTACTTTCATTTAGCAACTTGTTGCGCGCATTCTTACAAATAACTATGCCAATGTCTGTTGACAGTGACTTTGACTGGCCACACCTTAATGTGTCTACTAAAGGAAAATGGGCTTTCTCACTTTCTACAGTTCCTCATGCTGAAATACTAATTCATTACTCAGCAAACCCTCCAGAGTTTCCCTGAGGCCCGTTTCCTTCCGTTAACCCTGCAAGGTTTTAGTGAAGAAAGACTGCTGAGGAGGCAGGGTTACTTTGTCCTCCCTTGTAAACCGTTACTGGCATAACACTGGTCATGAGGGACTGAGAAGAGGCGTTTCTGAAAACCATATGATCAGCTCAGCACAGGAAGGGTGTACTCTGAAAACCAGAAGACTGGCAATCTTGTCTAATAACTTAAACTACAATTTGATTTTTTTTAACCCCAAATCCACAATAATTCCTGTTAATTTCAGTTTAAGTTGGGCATTCAGGTGTTACATAGAAGTTTGTCTTTAAAATATCTATGGGTCTCCAGACATGCTGACAACAAAATAGGCATAAAGGGGCAATCCTTGACGGGTTTCAATCTTCTAGTGCTCTTTAAATTCTAGAATTATTGACGCAATAGCATCATACAATTCAACAACAGCTCCACAAACAAATTTGACCACAGAATGGAATTAGCTGTCTGGATGTAGGCTGGTTAGCAGATTTCTCTTAAGGAGGTGCCAACAGCAGACATTTTTAAGTCCAAGCCAAACACTGGTGAACTTGGCTTTTCTACCTGGCGGTGGAGCAGACACCTGACAAGACCAGCCCTGTCGTTAGGACTGGCTGGAAATCAAATTATGCTTTAAAAATTGCATAAAGGCTCAGCAAAAGTTAACGGAGCGTAACCCATAACTGAAGTACGAGGTAATGAATCGTTAGGTTTTGCTATGCATGACGCTGGTGTTTAACGGTCTATTGCCAATGCGGTCAGCAAATTCTTTAGATATCATCGATTTTTTTGAAGTCGTAACAAACAAGAAGCCTCCGTCAGACACAACACCCTACAAGACCAGAGCCACTAATATTTGTCGTCTAGTACGGCTAACTGGTCGCTATAAAATCGAGCTAACGAAGCCAAGTGGAGCTACGTACAGAGTGGGACAACAAGTGCGCCCAGGTCCTTTTTATTTTCATCTGTATACAACACACATGTGGCTAAACCTACAAGAGGTTAGCGAATACAGCCAAACAGCTGACGATGGACACTGGGACAAAAGAGAGTGTTTCAAACAGTCAAAAAAAATCACTCTCATACCTTCCGCCATGTCGCTCCGCGTTAGCTCCGTGGTCTGACGGTTTCTATCGCGATAAGATGAAGAGGCAGGTCGCAGCAAACAGCCGTCCGCGCCATAAACCCTGTCACGTGACTGCAACTGTTTGTGTTTGTAGGTGAAAAAAAAATGCTACCGAGACATGATCTGCAAAATAGTTATGATTTTACAGAAATCCAATTGAAGCTGTTCATTTCACTACTTTTTTTAAAATTATTTTTACTACTCTTTTAATCGTGAATTTTTAATTAACACACAGAGCTACCAGAGAACTGACCCCCCCCCCCCCCACACACACACACACACACACACTGTAGCCTTCACTCCAGTTGCTGTATAGTCTCGTCATCGGCCTCCGTCGGTCTATGATGACCATGGAAGAGAATCCTAAACGTCTACTCTGCTGGAACAGCACCGCCTGTGGCTGAACAGGCCGATGCGCGAATGACAGTCCCTGTCACACAGGTCGCACTTGTGGGTGGTCTCCGTGCTGCTGGGTCTGTGGCGGTTCTTCCTGCGGGTCCTTTTTTCATCTGCTGCAGCAGTCAGTCTCTCTTCACCTGCCTTGAGCTGTCTGGTCAGGGTGCCTCTCCATTTGGAGCGGTCTGTTGCAAGGTCCTCCCAGCGCTCTGTGTTGATATCCAGGGCCTTCATGTCTCTCTTGCAGACGTCTCTAAAGCGCAGCTGTGGGCGGCCAACGTCTCTCCTGCCAATTGCAAGTTCTCCGTAGAGGACGTCTTTGGGGATTCTGCCATCCTCCATACGGTGAACGTGGCCTAGCCAGCGGAGCCTGCGCTGCCTGAGTAGAGTGAACATGGAGGGAAGGCCAGCGCCGGACAGAACTTCTGTGTTGGGCACTTTGTCCTGCCAGGATATGTCCAGGATATGACGAATGCAGCGCAAGTGGAAGGAGTTCAGTCTCTTTTCCTGCCGGGCGTATGTTGTCCACGTCTCACTCCCATAGAGCAGTGTGCTGATGACGCAGGCGTTGTACACTGCCATCTTTGTCTTGACAGAGAGTTTGGGATTCTCCCACACTCGTGTGGTGAGGCGAGCGAGTGTGAAGACTGAATTTCCAATCCTCTTGTTGATCTCTGTATCAAGGGAGAAATTGTTGCTGATCGTGGACCCCAGGTACGTGAACTGATTCACGACCTCCAGCTTGTAGTCGTCGATAGTGATGGTTGGTGGTGCTTCCGTGCCTTGTGCCAAGACGTTAGTCTTCTTCAGGCTGATGGTAAGCCCGAAGTCCTTGCATACCTGGGAGAAGCGGTCCATCAGGGTCTGAAGCTCCTGCTGTGTGTGGATTGCGACTGCAGCATCGTCTGCGAACAGCATGTCTCTGATTAGAGCCTTGCGTACTTTGGTTCTGGCGTTCAGGTGGGCAAGGTTGAAAAGCCTGCCGTCAGATCTTGTGTGCAGGTAGATTCCCTCTGTTGCTGTGCTGAAGGCATGCCTCAGGAGCATAGCAAAGAAAATCCCAAAGAGGGTTGGCGCAAGTACACAGCCCTGTTTCACTCCGCTGCGTATGTTGAAAGGCTCTGAGACGTTGCCATCGTGCTGCACTATCCCTTGCATGTTGGTGTGAAACGATTCGATGAGTCTTTGCAACTTTGGTGGGCATCTTATCTTTAGCAGGATCTTGAAAAGGCCCTCTCTGCTGACCAGATCGAACGCTTTGGTGAGGTCGATGAAGGCGACGTACAGAGGCATGTTCTGTTCTCTGCATTTCTCCTGGAGTTGGCGGATGGAGAATATCATGTCTACCGTCGATCGCTCAGCGCGAAAGCCACACTGAGACTCGAGGTAGACACGTTCGGCAAGCTTCTGTAGACGAACGAGAACAACTCGTGCGTAGACTTTGCCAACAATGCTGAGGAGGGAGATGCCCCTGTAGTTGTTGCAGTCGCTTCTCTCCCCTTTGTTTTTGTAGAGGGTGATGATCTTGGCGTCCCTCATGTCCTGTGGTACGGCACCTTCCTTCCAGCACTGGCAGAGGACGTCATGCAATGGCAGCAGTAGGGCGGTCTTGCAGTGCTTGATCAGGTCAGGGGGTATGCCGTCGTTGCCGGGTGCCTTGCCAGCGGCCAAGCTATCAATGGCCTTGCTGAGTTCATCGATGGTTGGCTCGACATCAAGTTCGTCCATGGATGGCAGGCAGTCGATGGCATCAAGGGCTGACGGTGTCACGGTGTTCTGTCTAGAGTAGAGGTCGGAGTAGTGTTTCACCCATCTCTCCATCTGCTTGTTCTTTTCTGTGATCATCTCCCCAGTGGAAGATTTGAGGGGGGCCGTCTTGCTCTGAGCCGGACCAAGTGCTTTCTTGATGCCATCGTACATACCACGGATGTTCCCTGTTATGGCAGCGGTTTGAATGTCTTGGCTGAGCTGAGTCCAGTACTCGTTGGCACAGCACCGAGCAGTCTGCTGAACTTTGCTTCTCGCAGCCCTGAGAATCTGGAGATTCTTCTCGTTTGGGTACTTCTTGTACTCAGCAAGTGCTGAGCGCTTGGCTTCAATGACGGGGGTCATCTCGGTCAACTTGGCATCAAACCAGTCCTGTGACTTCGAGGTCTTCCTCCCAAAGGTAGCCAAGGCTGTGCGGTGGATGGTGTTTCACAGCTCTTCCCACTTCTGCTTTGCAGATTCTCCTTCTTGTGGTACACCAAGTTCCTTCTCAAAGGTGGAGGCAAACTGCTCAACAAGTTCTGGTTGGGCCATCTTGCTGGTGTCAATCAGTGCCTTTCCAGGTTGTCTAGCCTGATGGAATTTCTTCAGCTGCAGCTTGACCTTGCAACACACCAATGAATGGTCTGTGTCGCAATCTGCACTCTGGAATGAACGGGTGATTAGCACGTTCTTCAGTGAGGTGTGCCTGGTCAGGATCAAGTCCAGCTGGTGCCAGTGCTTTGAGCGCGGATGTTGCCAGGAAACCTTGTGTTGGGGCTTGGTCTTGAAGAACGAGTTTGTGATGCACAGATCGTGATATGTGCAGAACTCGAGCAGCCGCTGTCCGTTGTCGTTCATTCTGCCCACGCCAAAAGGTCCAAGACAGGAGGGCCAGGAGTCGTGGTCAGCACCCACTCTGGCATTGAAGTCTCCAAGGAGAATGAGTTGTTCAGAGTTGGGGATGATCCTGACAGTTGTTGCGAGATTCTCGTAGAACTCGTCTTTTGCCTCTGGTGTGGCTGTCAGTGTTGGGGCATACACACTGATGAGGGTGACTGAGCCTTGAGTGGTGTTCAGGCGGAGGGTGAGGAGTCGTGCAGAGCCAGTGCTGCCCGGTTCCACCATCTTCAGCAAGGTGTTCTTCACTGCGAAGCCCACTCCGTGTTCCCTGTGTTCATCACTGCCCTTTCCCTGCCAGTAGAACGTGTAGTCCTTCTCTCTCAGTGTGCCTGCGTCAGCCAACCGTGTTTCCTGGAGAGTGGCGATATCCACTCCCAGTCTCTTCAGCTCATTATTGATGATGGCAGTCTTCCTGGTGTCGTTGATGTCCTTGAGGTTAGCAGCGAGTCCTGTCATCATAGTGCGGACGTTCCAAGTTCCCAGTTTTAGAGTTGGTCTCTTTTGTTTTATTGTCTTGCCTGGTGCGAAGGTTTTCAGCCTGCTGTTCGGACTTCTCCTTATCCCCATGCACCCAATGAGGAAAGCAAGCTGTGGCGGGACAACACCTTATTGGCTGGGGGCTGCCCAGCTTGAGGCGGGCGGTAGCTGTCCAGTGAGATCTGATGATACCCTCCCACCATCGGGAACAACCCCTGGCGCCGCGCTCTACGCCAATTGAGCAGTGGCTTATAACCGGTAACTGTCATTCCCCGTGTTTTGTCTACGCCAAAGGCAAAGCTGGAGTGTCCTCTCCAGTGATCCAGTGTTCTACCTTCCAGCGTTGGGCGTTGGTAGGATTCAAGCCTGGGCAGGAAGATATGGAGGACAAGATGTTGCCCATGCAGCATGTCCCCCCTCTCCACGTCACTGATGAATCCAAAGGAACAGCAGGGCTGCTACAGTTTGGCACCAGCGCCGTTGCAGGAGCTGCCAGAACGATGTTGAGCACAACATAGAACTGCCTTAGGGGCTCCGACTCCGGATTTTTCCTCAGGGTTGACTCCCGAAGCCTTTCCCGTGACCGGGTATGCCGCAAGGCAGCAGAGGTTTGAAATCAGGGTTTACCTTCCCCTAGATGGGCTACCTTCCCAGGTTGACGAGCCACCATCTACCCGAAGCATCTGGTTTTAAGGCGCCAGAGATCCGCCCTCGCCCCTTCTCCTATTAGTAAAAGCAGTTCCGCCGGGCTTAGAGACTAAACCACACGGGCAGGCTAGGAGTTGGACTTAGTTGTCAGAGGCTTTTCGAGACGCACGCCATAAGGAGCATTTTATGAGCACTGGGAGCTTAACCCCAGTGCCGCTCCTGGCTATGACAACCTTGGAACCTGTATAGTCTAGGGTCACAGAAATGGATAGATCCCACCTCTATGCACCATGTAGACTGTAGAGCAAACTTTTACTCCGCTGAGGAGGTTATGTAATCTGGGTGGTTTGTCTGTCTGTTAGCAACATTACACAAAAAGTCCATCCATCCATCTTCTACCGCTTTTCCGGAGGTCCAGGTCACGGAGACAGCAGTTCAAGCAGAGAAGCCCAGACTTCCCTCTCCCCAGCCACCTGCTCCAGCTCTTCAGAGGGGATACCAAGGCATTCCCAGACCAGCTGGGAGACATAGTCTCTCCAGCAAGTCCTGGGTCTGCCCCGGGGTCTCCTCCCAGTGGGACGTGCCCATACCACCTCATCTGGCTCCTTTCAATGTGGAGGAGCAGCGGTTCTACTCTGAGCATCTCCGGGATGACTGAGCTCCTCACCCTATCTCTGAGGGTGAGTCCAGCAATCCTACGAAGAAAGCTCATTTCAGCCGCTTATATCTGCAATCTCGTTCTTTCGGTCATTACCCAAAGCTCATGACCATAGGTGAGGGTAGTGTAACATAAGGGAATTGGGCCTTGGGGCTTGCCGTAGCCTGGCCGGGGCGGGGTCAGAGTGATGTCAGGCGGGCTACGGCTGGGGATATATATATATCTGTGAAAGTGGTTCAATAGAGTGAGAATGTTTCTCACTCTCAGCTCCTTCTCCACTCTCTGTTATTGAAATGTAACATTTTGGCAATGAGGAGAACAATGGCAATGTGCATAGGACAAATGCCAGTGTTCCTGGAACACCCGGGCTCGCCGGCGATTTCATGAACTCAATGGAAACAGAGCTTCAATACATATCTGACAGCAGCAGGCCTGGGATCAGTCAGCGAAGAGAGACGGAGGAGTATAATGATTCAGTGTCTTGGCGCCGAGGGACAGTGAATCTTCTTTGGGCTGCGCCAGGGTGGCTCACTGGAGAACGGTCTGAAGGCCATGGATAGCACGTTTGGTGACGTCTCCATGGTCACGAACAGTTGGTGGGAGTTCTTCGAGCAACGGCAACGGAAGGGTGAGTCGCTGCGTTCGTTTCTACTGGAGCTGCTTAGCTTAGCACAGAAGTGCAATTTCGGAGCCGAAACACACGGCGTAGTGAGGGACAACCTAGCACACGGCACCAGTTGCACATGGCTAACGACCAAGCTGAGAGTAGCTAAAGAGCCACTGTCGTGGGAGGAAGTGCTGGACTTAATTAAAAGAGAAGAGTCAGTGGCCCAGTTGGAGCTAATGGCTAAGATTAGCGAGAGGCCGTCTGAGAGCAATTTCCCGCCGAGTTGTGCACTAACAGTACGACATAGAGGGACTAGAAAAAAAAGGAAGAAGAAGCGAAGGAGAAAGAGTGCGGCAGTACGGGTGAGACGACCGGGGGCCCAGATGGTCTGAGAGACTGAGGGCCTACAATTTTGAGACGATGTACACACCAGACAAAGACAATGTTGTGGCGGATCTTCTATCTAGGGTCCCGACGTGCGCTCTGGCGCCAGACTTAGGGGCAGTCGACTCAGATGACACACAACTGGTCCACACTCTGCATGGGGCGCTCCGAGGGCGCTCCGAGAAATCGTGTCCCCTCAGGAACTCAGGGAGGTTTCATAGAGTGACCAGGTGATGAGAAGACTGCGCTCGTCGATCAGAGAGGGCTGGCCAATGGGAGTGCTGGGTGAACTGGCCCCGTTTCATCAGTTTAGGGATGAGCTTAGCTGCTGGAATGATGTGTTCGTGGCTAGAGGGCAGTGCGCTATCATCCCAGCAGCTTTGAGAGGACGAGTATTGGAAATGCTGCATGAGGGGCACCTAGGGGTGGTCAAGGTCAAACAATGCAGCAGGGACTCAGTTTGGTGGCCGGGAATAGACAAGGACATAGAGATGATAGTGAAGAACTGTGTGCCATGCCTGGAGAGCGGGAAGACCGGAGGACCACCACCCCCTCCCCTACGACAGGTCGCGTTCCCTACTGGACCCTGGGAACACGTCGAATTGGACGTTTGTGGAGAACTATACACAGCTCTTCCTGGTAGCAGGTTCTTTGTGGTGGCATATGACTTGTTCTCTAAATGGCCAGAGGTGCTCCCGACTGGCTGAAACTGTAACCTCTGGAGAAGACAACAAAGAACCCTTAAACTCTGGGGAAGACAACATGGGAATCTTGTACTCGGGAGATGATGACAACATGGAAATCTTGCACTCAGGAGATGATGACATAGAATCTACAGACTCAGGAAATGACAACATGGAATCCCCAAGCTCAGGAGCTGTCAACATGGAACTCTTAACCTCGGGAGGTGGTAATATGGGACCCTTAACCTTAATATCAACATGGAAGTTTTAACCGCATGAGGTATCAACATGGAACCTTTAACCTCAGGAGGTATCAACATGGACACTTTAAACTCAGGAGGTGAAAATATAGTACCCTTAAACTCAGAAGATAGAGACAACACAGGTACTTAACCTCTTGCACTCCGGTGTACCGCGGGCGGGCACGTCTCTGCGTCCTAGAGCGCACGAGGGCGCACGAGGGCGCTGCGTCCTAGAGCGCACTGAAAAAAAAAGCTGCATTTCCGTTCTTCCACTACAGACACAGCCGCGAACAGATTAGATATGATTGACCTCTCATTCGACTAATAAGAGCCTTGAATTGGGTTTCTGAAACCTTGAAGAACCAATGACTGAAAACCTAGCAAGAAGGACCCGCCTACCAATGGCTGCGAATGCAGCGAGCCAATTGAAGCACAGAAGTTCGAAAGCTGTTTTGTGTAAGGCTGGGTGAAGAGAGACTGACTGCTGCAGCAGATGAAAAAAGGACCCTCAGGAAGAACCGCCACAGACCCAGCAGCACGGAGACCACCCACAAGTGTGACCTGTGTGACAGGGACTGCCATTTGCGCATCGGCCTGTTCAGCCACAGGCGGTGCTGTCCCAGCAGAGTAGACATTTAGGATTCTCTTCCATGGCCATCATAGACCGTCCACATGCTGTTGTGAACAGGTAAGTGTTATAAGCTAAATTATTCTTTATCCCTGAAAATTGTAATCAAAAATGACTTTTGACCGATCGGTAAATTACAACTGTGTGGCGCACGAAGTCCGAAGTCTGTGCGCCGCGGTACACGGTTCGTGCGCCGCGTCCAGACCGTGAACGCCCCTCTTCTGTAGCGAGGGGGGGGGCGCGCGGTCGCCACATCGCCACGACTGTTCCGTCATGTAGAGATGGCTGATGTCCTTCCTCTGTAGCGGGGGTGGGGGGTGGGGGTGGGAGTTGTTATCTTCTACATTACAAATATTTTAGAATAATTTTTAGTGCACTGTAGGTTATTTTTTCTTGTAAAAAAAAGCCACACATTTTTTACGTGGCATGCTTCTTTGTGTGTGGGGGCTTGTTTGTTCATTCATTCATGAATGAATGAATAAACAACCCCCCCCCCACACACACACAGAGCCCTGAGTGTCACCTTTCATTAGAGCCCAAGATGAAGCTTCTATATTGAATCATTCAAAAGTTACAGATGTTTTTCCAAACTGTGCCA
Organism: Pholidichthys leucotaenia; assembly: GCA_020510985.1. Taxonomy (NCBI): domain Eukaryota; kingdom Metazoa; phylum Chordata; class Actinopteri; order Cichliformes; family Pholidichthyidae; genus Pholidichthys; species Pholidichthys leucotaenia. The sequence goes on from CM035839.1 coordinate 209,676,582, forward strand.
TTTGGCACAATTTGGCACAGTTCAAAAACGCCTGGGAACTACCTGAGAACAAAGCTGTGTGATATATTCATTTTTTGTGGTATTGTTACAAAATTTTGACCTCAGCTGGATAACACTTGGTTCTACATTTCTGTTGCATTTTCCAGCCCGGATCTGAAGCTGTGTGTTATTTGCAAGCATTTGTATCCAAAAAAACACCCAGGCGAAATTTATTTTCTTCAAGTTCAGTATGTTTAGATGACTGTTACTCAGTGGCCGGAGCACTTAGAGAGATTATGACTATTTTGCCAAAAAATTCAAAGTGTTTTCTTTTAAATGAGACCAACCCCATGAAGATGCTGCAAAGGGTTGAAGAACAGCTTTTGATTTACTTTGGGCACGTTATTTTTTGGCGTTTTTAGGGAAATTGACCAGAGTGCAAGGGAGAAACCTCAGGAGAAAATGACGACACAGATGTTTTAAGCTCAGGAGAAAAAAAAATAAGATTTTCTTTCTCTAGAGATAACATAGTGAAGAGGATGATAAAATAAAGGCTGCGTTGGATTTTTAAATAGCTTTATTATCATTATCATCCGCCTTCATCAGAACTCGGCTGCAGCCCATGGCTTGAGCAGGCTGCAACTCCATTCCTCCAGCTCTCAAAGAGGAGAGGAGACACACAGTGCATGTGTCCCGCAGCAGTTGAAGAGTGAATGAATGAGAGGGCGAGTTACAGAACCTGTGCAGTATTTATACCAAACTCAAACAATACATCAAAGCAGATTCACAGCAGTTGGTCTGATCAAAGGGACTGCAGAACAGGCATGAAACATTTGCATTTGTAAGACCTACATAACAATAGGCAGATGCAGCCTCTGCTCCGGCTTGCAGGACAAAGAGGTTACAAGGCACATCTACATATTGATCTCAGCCTCTAGGTCACAGTAAGGACAGGACGCATGAACACTATAAATGAATGGCACATTACATCACAATACATGAATGGCACATTGCATCATGATACATGAATGGCACATTACATCACAATACATGCATGGCACATTACATCACAATACATGCATGGCACATTACATCACAATACATGCATGGCACATTACATCTCAGTAGTGCAGCGGGAAAAACCAAGGAGTGTGAGCTGACTGTCTCTGTGTTCTGTCTCTGTATTGTGGGGGTTGAATCAAACCGCTACAATAGAAGTTTTAAACTCAGGAGATAACCTAAGTACCTTTTGCTCAAAAGAAAATAACATGGGTTTTTAAATTCAGGAGATGACACAGGAGCTCCTTGATCTGGAGACCACAAAGGAGCCTTTTGCTTTGAAAATAACAACACAGCAGCTTTTTGCTCTGAATATAACAACATGGGAACTTCTTGCTCTGAAGATAACACAGGAGCCTTTTGCTCTGAAGATAAAATAGGAGCTTCTTGCACAGGCAACAGCATAGAAGTCTTTTGCTCTAGAGGTAACAACATAGATGTTTCTTTCTCTAGAGACAGTACCTGAGAGTCCTTCAGTGCAGAGGCTAACAGCAATTAGGGAGCGGCAACCCCAGGCGGCAAAGGTGGAGCAGACTGCTTGACCTCTTGGGCTATGGGTGGAGCAGACTGCTCGACCTTTTGGACGATGGATGGAGGGTCCATGATCTCTGTGATGACGGGTGGAGGTCCCATGACCTCTGGAATGATGGGTGGAGGTTCCATGACCTCTGGGACGATGGGTGGAACATGCAACTCAGGCAGTGGTGGCAGAGCTGTGGCGTGCACCTTGGAGACTGCTGGAGCTATGGTGTGCACCTCAGAGACTGCTAGAACTGTGGTGTGTGCCTCAGGGACAGTGGAAGCCGTTATGTGCACCTCAGAGACAGTGGGAGCTGTTGTGCACACCTCGGGGATGGGTGGAGCTGTTGTGTGCACCTCAGGGATGGCTGAAGCTGAAGTGTCCTTCTCCATCCCTGCCGCAACCACCTCGGACGGGGAGGAAGAAACACAAGATGGGCCACCACAGTTACCAGCAGCAGAAACCGGTAGAGAGGACTTGGGGGCAGATGGGAACTACACTTGGGTCCTCCCACCCGGAGCAAGGCAAGTTTTTTCTAAAAAAGACATTAAACAAAAAGCACTTGCCTTAACTCCTGGTCCACTGCTGCTAGGATGACGGTCTCTGGCAAAGCCGCTGGGGATGTGACGGCCTCTGGAGATGCTGGTGGGATAGTGGATGAGGCAGTCTGGTGGGGAAAAGCCAAGAGGTAACGAGGAGCCGGCACAAGGTGTGGAGCTGGAACTGGTGCTGGGGAGCGGCGTGGAGGTGGGACTGGAGCTGAAGCAGAATACGCTGGAGCCAGGGGACGCTTATTTGTTGGCACAGGCTTCAGCGTAGATGGGGAGCTCACTTCCAGCCCGTGAAGTGGCCATGGGGCCGGTGAGGCTGGCATCAGAGCTGGAAGGGACACTGGAGGGTGGCGAGGAAAGGGAAGTGCTGGAGTTCGGGGATGCTTCCTCGTCAGCACACGCCTCGGCGACCCAGGTACATTCGTCACCATCTCACGGTACATGTGCTGGAGGTTAGAGACTGAAATTAACAGCCCGGCCAACTCGGAGTAGCTCCGCAGGCTGGGGTATGCCTCTATTACCTCGGCTGTGGGGTCCAAGTACCTCTGGGTTGTCTCCGGTGTACGGGAGGTGCAGGTGTCCACAATGAGGTCTTCGATGGTTTGAGCTGCCCACACCTCATCCACATTGTGCCTAAAGCCCCGGTAGTCCGTACCTGCTGAGTCCTGATGTGGTGGGTCATTCTGTCATAAACCGTTCCGGCAGGCAGGTGTGATGGACTCAGTGCACAGGCAGGACTTCAGTGTAGATGGTAATTTATTAACAAAGGAATCAAAAACAAACACAGCATGGGGGCTGGAACACAAAGGGCCATGGAAGGCAAAAACTCACGCAGAAGGGTATTCACCAAATGACAAGGAGACCGGAGGGAGCACACAACTATGATGCCACAACCAGACTGACACTGAATACTGACATATATAGACAGGAGAGCAATCACAGAACACAGGACAGGTGGGAACAGATAACTGACTAAAACATAAGACAGCTGGGGAACAATCAAGGGCTGAACAGAGCACACATGGGAGAGAGTGGCTATGGGTATGGAAAACATGGAGCAGGAGCAATTGGTAAACAGATACACATACAGACCTACTCAGGAGACCAGGAGAAACACAATGACAGTCACAAAGGACCCAGGGGGATACAGAAGGTCAAAGCACAGGCAAGAATCATAATTAATCACAAAGAGGACAAAGAATGAACATAAAGCGTGGGCATGGTCCTAAGATCATACCAAGAATCATGACAGTCTGTCTGTCTGTTAGCAACATTACTCAAAAAGTTCTGAATGAATTTTGATGAAATTTTCAGGAGAGGTGTGTAATGACATGGGGAACAGATGATTAGATTTTGGTGGTGATCCAGATCATGATATGGATCCAAATTTTTTTGAATCATCATCATCATCATCATCATCATAGCCGTCTGTCGGGAGCGACAATGACTGTTTCATTTAGGTCTGATCAGATTCCTCCACGCAGCTCTGTCCTTCGCCTTCCGCTGCCAGGAACTCCTGACCTTGTTAACCTGGGCGACGTCTGAGCTGGGATGAGTTGTTTCATATATTAATATGTCGCTTTTCATGTACTGCCCCTTTAAGACGTATCCTCTGTCACCACGCCATAGGCCCATGCACATCCGCAACCCGGAAGTTGTGGACGTGCATAGTATGTGAGGGTTGACATTATTTTTGACACCTGGAAAAAGCAAGAAAAGGAAGAAAAAGCAAGATGGGGCACCCTAACAGTACAGCGAGGTATCAACAAGCGATGATTTCAATGCATTTCTATGGCAATGTTAGCTAAATTTGAACAAAAAAATGCCGAAATAGTGCATGACTGGTTCATGTAGCCTTCACCATCTTATGAAAGATGGTGATAGCAATCAGAAATACAAGTTTTTTATATTCGCATCTGCCAGCAGAGATTACCAAAGGAGTATATTGTGGGCTGCCTTTTGCATAATGGGATGTGAAACATGTCGGCTGGGTAGGAATATTCATTCCAATTTGAGCCACTTATCAGCCTCAGAGTACAGTAAACATATCAACACTGCAATTAAACTAGTTTAAAAATAAGATTGACACTCACCTGCTGACAAATGGACTGAAGCTCCATAGAGCTGAAATGAAGTGTTGGGATTAACAAGTGCTAACGAGTGTAAACAATCAGCATCTCCCATACGGGAGATGGGAGGTTGTTTTTCCTGTGAGCTCTGGTAGATAAATTTTGACTACTGGATGGATTTTGGTAAAAATTTCACCAGAGGTAGCCTTTGGGCCAAGGATGAACCCACTAAATTATGGTGATGATCTGAGAATGCACACCTCCAGCAAGGACCTTGTTTGTATTTGTGCAGCAGGATTACACAAAAACTACTGGATGGATTTCGATGAAATTTTCACCAGAGGTGGTCCTTGGCCTACAGAGGAACCCATAACATTTTGGTGATGATCTGAGAATGCATACCTCCACCAAGGCGCTTATCTTCTCACACTGTGTTAGCAAGAGTCTTCCAAAACAATACTGGATAGACTTTGATGCAATTTTTACCAGAACTGACTCATGGCCTACACACAAACCCATTACATTTTGGAGGTGATGTATGAGGGACGGAAGGAACCTTGGTGGAGGTATGCACTCTGAGTGCTTTTCTAGTTAAAATGTTAAATTTCGAATTTGAGTAAAAGACTTTTCAAACAGTATGAAAACTGCATATTTCCTTGGCCAGCTCAGTAGGCTACACTCCCACAGTCACTGGAAAGACTTGACTGGCATCCAGAAGATAGACTCCACAAGGAGGGTAAGCCACAGAAGGTCATTGCTGAAAAGGCTGGCTCTTTACAGCACATTAATGGAAAGCTGATTGGAAGAAAATGGCACGATGGAACCAAACCGTCAATGATGGAGTAGCTCATTCTGGCATGACACAATCACAGAGTGCTCAGATCTCCTGATGTTTGACCTTGGGCACTTGGGTGCAGATCCATCTGAGGAACATTGTGAGTTTGGCAAGCATCAAGGCAATTGCACAGGAGTAATGATTTTTTCTGAAATCACATAAGTGCCCAGATCTCCTTACCTCTAACCTTGAGCACAACCTGTATGCAGACCCACCTGAGGATCCTTGTGTTTGAATTTGGTGACTATCGGGGCAAATGCATAGGAGTAGTGATTCCTTGAAATGTGGAAGGACAGATGGATGGATAGATGGATGACAGATGCTGTGTCATTGCATTACCTCATTTTGGCTTCACCGGAATGAGCTAAAAAGGTGCATTAGCAACAGGGATGTCTGTGGTCTTAAGCGGATTATCAAGAAAAGTAGATTGAAGAACTTGGGAGAGTTTCATAAGGACTGGACTGAGTGTGGTGTCACTGCATCAAGAGCCATCACAGACAAACATCTTCAGGAAAGGGGCTACAACTGTCCTGAACCAAAGAGAACATCAGAAACATCCTAAATGGGCTAAAGAGAAGAACTTGACGGTTGTTCAGTGGTCCAAAGTCTTCTTTTCTGGTGAAAGATACAGTATGCATTTCTTTGTGAAATTAAGGTCCCCAGAGTTTGGAGAAAGAGTGGTGAAACAGAATCGAAGGTGTCCATTGTGGAGTATCCAGTCTGATGATTTGTGGTACATGTCATGTCATCTGCTGGTGTTAGTCCAACGTTTTATCGAGTCCAAAGTCAACACTGCTGTCTACCAGGAAATTTTAGAGTACTTAATGCTTCCATCTGCTAAAAAGCTTTATAAAGATGCCGGTTTCTTTTTCCAGCAGGACTCAGCACCAGTCCACAATGCCAAAAATACTACAAAATGGTTTGCTGAGCATTATTTACTGTACTTAACTGACCTGATCTTAACCCCATAGTATAGTCAAGAGAAAGATGAGAAACTCCCAACCCAACAATACAGATGAGCTGAAAGACACTCGGACTTCAGTAGCATCTCAGCAATATCATAAGCTGATCACCCCCAATGCCACGATGCATTGACACAGTAATTCGTGGAAAAGGAGTTGGAACTTAAATGTACATACACTGCCTATAAAGAGTATTCACTCCCCTTGGATGTTTCAACCTTTTATTGTTTTCATAAATGAAATCGTGGTCAAAATAATTTGTCTTTTTTGACAAAAATTAGCAAAAAAAGCTTCTTTCATGTCAAAGTGAAAACAGATTTTTACAAACTACTGTCAATATTAAAATTATATAAGGTAAAGTAAATGATTGCATAAGTATTCACCCCCTTTAAAGTGACTGACCTAATTCAACAGAGGTCCAGCTAGTTGATGCCTGCAGTCTCACAATTAGTGAAATGGAGATCACCTGAGTACAGTTAATGTGTGCCAAGTGATTGTAGTATAAAAACACCCGTGTCTGGGAGGTCCAATCTCTGGTTCATCAGTATTCCAGCTACAACTGCAACATGAAGACAAAAGAACACTCCAAGCAACTCAGACAAAAGATCATTTAAAAGTATAAGACAGGAGATGATGATCAGACGATTTCCAACTCACTGGGCATTCCAGAGTTCAGTTAAATCCATCACTAAGAAATGGAAGCAGTATGGCACTTGTCTAAATCTGCCTAGAGCTGGCTGTCCTCACAAACTGAGTGATCAAGCAAGAACACTGGTGAGGGAGGCCACCAAGACACCTACAACCACTCTGAAGGAGTTGAGAGCTTCAGTGGCCCAGATGGGAGAGACTGTACATGCAACAACTGTTGCCCAGGTTCTCCACCAGTCGAAGCTGTCTGAAGTGGCAAAGAGAAAGTCACTGTTGAAAAAAGCTAACGTGAAATCTCACCTGGAATTTGCCCAAAGGCATGTGGGAGACTCCAAGGTTAATTGGAAGAAGGTTCTTTGGGCTGATGAGACAAAAACTGAGCTTTTTGGCCATCAGACTAGATGTTATTATTTTGCGATGACCAAACACTGCACATCACCACAAGGGCACCATCTGCACCGTGAAGCATGATGGTGACAATGTCATGCTCTGGGGATCCTTCTCAGCTGCAGGCCCTGGAAGGCTTGTAAAGGTAGAAGGAATACATACAGAAAAATATCACCAAATCCTGGAGGATAATCTGATTTAATTTGCAAGACAGCTATGACTTGGGAGAAGATTTATTTTCTAGCAAGGCAATGGCCCCAAGCATACAGCAAAAGCTACACAAAAACGGTTCAAAGACAACAAGGTGAATGTTCTGGAGTGGCCAAGTCAAAGTCCAGATCTCAAATTTTTGGCTGGACTTGAAAAGAGCTGTTCACGCCTGATCTCTGAGCAACCTGAGAGAGCTTGAGCTGTTTTGCAAGGAAGAATGGAGAAAAATTGCAGTGTCCACGTGCCAGCCTAATTGAGACATATCCACACAGTGCTGTGATTGCAGCCAAAGGTGCATTTACTAAATACTGACCTGAAGGGGGTGAATACTTATGCAGTCAATTACTTTACCTGATATAATTTTAATTAATTGACAGTCTTCTTCTTCTTTTGGCCGCTCCCTTTAGGGGTCTCCACAGTAGACCATCTGCCTCCATTTCACACGATCCTTTGCATCTTCCTCTGTAACCCCAACCCTCTCCATGTACTCCTTCATTACATCCATGAATCTTCTCTGTAGTCTTCCTCTTTTCCTCCTGCTTGGCACCTCCATCTTCAACATCCTTTGTCCAATATGTCCACTATTCCTCCTCTGCACATGTCGAAACCATCTCAGTCTTGCCTCTCTTTTTTTCCACAATATCTTTATTGAACCTTTTTTTTTTTAAACAAACATGATACAAACAATCAAACACTAACACTAAAGTACTACAAAAAAAAATGCACTAAAAAACACCAACAACCACCAACAAAATCAGATCTTCAACAATGCTCCTCTGTTTAGTCTAGACAATCCAACACATAAGTATACATATTATGTTCACCAGTTTGGAATTTACAAGGTCCACACATATCATTCACCTTCTTCAAGAGTTATGTTTAAATTTTTTACATAATCAATAAAAGGTCTCCATATATTCTCAAACACAATTTCCTTTCATTTCAGTATATATGTTATTCTTTCTAATGGAAGGTTTGTTAACATCTGTCTTAACCACTGAGTCACATCTGGTCTATGAGTCTTTTTCCATAATAGTGCAATACATTTTTTGGCATTAAGCAAACTGAGGTCTATGAATGTTCTTTCACTTTTATTAAAATTATGCTTTTCTGGGTACAGACCCAACAAAAACAGTTTAGGATTCACTATGATTTGTTTTGAGATTATTTTTTCAATTGTTACCCTCACCTCTTCCCAAAACATTCTTATTAATCTACATTCCCATACACAATGAAATAGAGTTCCTTTACTTTCCATGCACTTTGTGCATGTATCTGGTATATTTTTGTTATATCTATTTAACTCCTCCGGTGTAACATACATCCGCATTAACCATTTGAAATGTATCAATTTAAGGCGTACATTTATTGATTTGGTTTGAGCTTCTGTACAAGCCAATTCCCATTGTTCCTCTGAAATTTCAGTTTGCAGATCTTCTTTCCAGTAGTTTAATCTTTTCAGTGAATTTTCACTTGAAAATAGTGTCAATGAGTTATAAAACTCTGAAATAATACCCTTTCTTTTACTATCTTTCATCAACATTTTTTCCAAGGATGAATAGATAGGTCGAGTGAGAGCTTTATTTTGATTTGATCGAATAAAGTTTCTAAGTTGAAGATATTTAAAAAAATGTGTTCTATTGAGATTAAATTTGATCCTCAACTCTTCAAAAGACATTATGTTTTCTGCACATGGCAAATATAAATCCTGAATCTTTTGTATCCCTTTTAAATTCCATACTTTAAATACAGCGTCCGCTCTCCCTGGTTTAAAATATTGATTACCCCATATTGGACTAAATTGTGACAATAACTGTGGTTCTTTTAATTAGTTTTTAGCTTCACACCATATTTTGATCATATGCTTTACAAATGGATTTTTAACTTGTTTTTGTAATTTTTTTGCCGAATCTGAGTATATGAATATGGGAAGAGGTAAAGGTAAATTGTATGATTCCATTTCAGTCCAGTGAGGGAGATCATTTGATGAAAAATAATATGTCATAGACCTCAGTTGTGCCGACCAATAATACAACATAAAATTTGGACATTTCAGACCTCCACGATCAAATGGTAAATATAATAAAGACAGACGTAATCTAGCCCTCCTGTTGTTCCATATAAATTCCACTAACTTTTTTTTAATTCTTGAGAATAGATCTAAAGGTGGTGATAAGGGAATGTATTGAAATAAATAAAGTATTTTAGGTAAGATATTACTTTTAAGTATATTAATTCTCCCCATCATCGACATTGGTAGTGACATCCATCTCTGAAGTAACTCATCAATATCTGTCATTAAGGCTTCATAATTGACACTGGCGATTGATTCTAGCTTAGGCACAATTTGGATTCCTAAATATTTAAACTGATTTACAACATTGAATTGATTTACCTCAGGGGCTGGGTAATTTCTCTGGGTCTCATTTAGCATTAATATTGAAGATTTAGTTTTATTTATTTTATATCCTGATATTTCCCCGAAATTCTTTATTAAATTCAACAAGGTCGGAATTGATTTTTTAAGATTCGACATAAACAAAATTATGCAGTCTTGCCTCTCTTACTTTGTCTCCAAACTGCTCAACCTGAGTTGTCCCTCTGATATACTCATTTCTAATCTTGTCCCTCCCAGTCACTCCCGTTGAAAATCTTAGCATCTTCAACTCTGCCACCTCCAACTCCATCTCCCGTCTTTTTGTCAGCACCACCATCTCCAAACCATACATCATAGCAGGTCTCACTACCATGTTGTAATGCTTCCCTTTCACGCTTGCTGCTACCCTTCTGTCACAAATCACCCCTGACACTCGTCTCCACCCACTCCATCCTGCCTGCACTCTCTTCTTCACCTCTCTTGTGCATTTTCTATTGCTTTGGATGGTTGAACCCAGGTATTTAAACTCATCTACTTTAACTACCTCTACTCTCCATCTTCACTGTTGTGCCTGCCTCCCTCTCATTCACACTCATATATTCTGTTTTGCTTCTACTGACTTTCATTCCTCTTCTCTCCAGAGCACACCTCCACCTCTTCAGGTTCTCTTCCATGTGCTCCCTACTTTCACTACAGATCACAATGTTGTGTGCAAACATCATGGACCATGGAGACTCCTGCCTGATCTCATTTGTCAGCCTGTTGATCACTATGGGAAACAAAAAGGGGCTCAGCGTTGATCCTTGATGTAACCCCACCCCCACCTTACCTCTGTCACTCCTACAGCACACCTCACCACCGTCTCACTGTCTTCATACATGTCCTGCACTACCCTCACATACTTCGCTGCCACTCCTGACTTTCTCATACAGTACCACACTTACTCTCTTGGCACCCCATCATATGCTTTCTCTAGATCCACAGAGACACAGTGCACCTCCTTCTGACCTCCTATAAACTTCTCCATCAACACTCTTAAAGCAAACATTGCATCTGTAGTACTTTTTCTTGACATGAAACCGTACTCCTGCTCACTGATCGTGACCTCTCCGCTTAACTGGCTTCACCAACTCTTTCCAATATCGTCATAGGGTGGCTGATCAACTTTATGCCGCTGTAGTTACTACAGCTCTGAGCATCACCTTTGTTCTGGAAAATGTCACCATGGGGTGAGACGCCGGCTCGGCGCTCAGCCCATGCTCCTTTTATCCCTGCCTCTCATTGGGCAGTGCCTCAGCTGGTTCCCAGCTGTCAGTGTCACGGGACGGCTGGGGCCAATTAATCCTCATCAGCTGGGGTGCTGTTAATGAGTATAAAGAGGAGCAGCTTCGATCATTCGGGGCTGCGACATAAGCACTGCTAGGCTGAAGCCCCTTCGTCTGGTGTCAGCCTTAACTCCCCTTGCAGCATTCCGGTGTTTGTATCCCGCTGTGAGTATGCACGTCTTGTTACCCCCATGTCCGGTACGAGCTACCTACCCCTGCGCTGTGCAGCCTGAGAATGTACGTCTGTATGAGTGTCTGTGCTCTCCTCATCCCTTATCCCTTACCCAGAATAAAACATCTCGACTCACTGGCTTGTCCCTGGCTCTGATTGCCCGGCTCCCTAGAGCCGGATATGACAGTATGTCGCAGCCAGAAGAGTTACCGGCGGCCGTGAGTCGCTGTGGAAATGTACCTTTCTGTCCGGGTGTCAGCGCTGCTAGCATGCCGTTTCCCAGGAGTCACTTCCGGCGCCAGGGCGACGAGCTGAGGTCCATCTCGGAGGCTGTCGACGGGACGTTCTTCACCCTGCACGACGCCTCCAACGCGAGACGCTGGCATCCGGGCCGTGCTGAGGAACTCCTGGACTGTCACCCTCACTCTCTGTACCATCTGGAGGACAGTGCCAGGATAGACGCTGCAGGTACACAGCGAGAGAAGCTCCACGGGGTGGATGGAAATCCCGGCAGGGAGTTGAAGTGGGCGACGTCTTTCCCCGCTTCGGAGTCCCGTTCCTGCCGCTATTCCAGTCCGGGAGTTCGCGCCAACCAGAGGACTTCCCCCGACCTGCGCCACGTCACTCGGGATTCCCTTCAAGGAGCCGCAGCTGACAGCAGTTATGTCCGGGGTCGAGTGGCTGTCGCGAGCTCTACTGTGTTCCCTGTCACCACCTTCAGGCATGTGGCGGCGGCAGTGAGATTGATGGTGAGGACTTCAGGGCTACGAAGCTTTCCCGTGCTCGACGCCGTCCTCGTCTCGATCTCCGATCTGGAGCGGCGAATCCTGGGTTTCCCCCTCGCTTCGTCCCCTGGGAGTAGTCGTCATCACATCGCCGAGTCACCTCTGCACGAACCTCGTCCGGATCCAGTTCTGGGTCATCGTCAGGACCGTTCCTCCCACGCAGCTGTCATCCCTTCGCCTCGTCAGTGTGGAGATTCTACAGCCTCGTCCCCTGAGCCTCGTTCCCCCGCTGTCATTCCTGGACATTCGGGCTGGCTCACCCCGGCTGTTTCCCCCTCCTCCTCGACGCGCTTCCTGACCGCTGTGTGTGCCTGGAATCCCGGCCTGGTGAGCTCTCTGCTGGAGACAACGCGAGCGATCCTCAGACGAATTCCCGGGGGGTCCTCCGTTATCGCCGGGCGGGGAGAGGAAGAAGCAGATTCCACTACAGCAGGCGATACTCAACCTCCAGGGGGCAGGCAAGTCATTGTGTTTTCACACCTGCTTAATGATTTGCTCTGTCACATCCCGGGAGGAGAAGTTCAGGGTTCGCAGCTCCCTGAACTCTCCCCACCTGCTGTAACCTGTATGCCTAATCCCGCATCCTCTGTGTCTCTCTCCGCCGAGCGGTCCCCGGCTCCGGGTCAACGTGGTGGGATATGGAGAGGGCCTGTGGTTCCGCAGCTACATTGCGGACGGAGGAGGGGGACTGACTGCTGCGTGGAGTCTACGCCGACGACTGAGCGTCCCTGGGTCTCCACGGAGGAGCGGTTCGGTCCAGCGGGACGAGATTCTTCTGGCTTCACGCCGAGTGGATCGTCGGCGGGGTCACCGGAGGAATCTCAAGCTGCGCTGACCATCGTGCTGGCTGCGGGGCCCGACGCGGCTAGATGGGAGCCTGACAACGACCTCCTGACGACGGATCCTGGATCTTCGCAGTCCTGGACGGCGTCAGAACCCGAGATCAGGCGAGTGCTCTCCTTTCTTTTCTCTCTTTTTATCTTTGAGCACTTCAGCCTATCTCCAGGGGAGACGAGCAGGGTGCAGCCGCCCGCTGCGTCTGAGCTCGTCTCGCCGGGTTCTGGCGCTGCCGGTGATCCTGATCCCGGTTCTGTTTTCTCTTCTGAGCCTTCTTCCAGGGTCACCGGCGAGGAGTTGCTGTTCCTCGTGGTGCTGGAGCGTCCGGGTTCAACGTTGGAGGTCGGTTCTGGTGCAGTGTCCAACGTGGGTTCGCCCGAGACCCAATCGGGGTCCAACGTGGGTTCGCCTGAGGCCCGATCGGGGTCCGACGTGGGTGCTGCCCCAGTGTTGTCCAGGTCCGGTGAGGAGGTGGCCGTTTCCCTGAGGCCCGCCGCCCTCGTCATCGGCTCTCCCCTGAGCCTCTTCCACCGGGATCCGCTCTGACCCTTCGTCCGTCTCAACGGTCCTGGTGGTTGAGTGATGCGGGTCGACGACCCGACCCGCAAAACTTTCGGTTCGGCGATCTGGTTTCCCCCCACTGGTCTGTGTTTGCCTTTGGGCGGCCTGGTTCGGCAGCCGTTGGACTGGATTCCTGGGATCTGGGCCCAGAGTTCGCTGTCCGAACATTTCTCTTCCCCGGGTTGCCAACTGGACAATGGGCGGGGAGATTACCAGAACAATTCCGGCCGTTTTGGACTCTGCCTGCCGTCTCCTCGGGTGTCCTTTACTACTTTTATTATTATTGAGGTCACTCGGGTGTAGTTTCTTTGTCCATTAGGGAAATATATGTTTTTGTGCTGTGTGTTGTTTTTTTTATTAACCATACTCAGCATTTTTATCGTATTGTTATCCTGTTACCCTGTCACCTTTTTTTTCCTCTTGGTGACTCACCTTATGTATCGCGCTGTGTATTGCATTTTCTTATCTTTACTCAGCGTTTTCATTCATCCTTACCTTAGCCTTGGCCTCGTCGGTGCATCATGGAGTATGCGTGTGGTTTCCTGTTCAACCATACTCTGTGATCACCCCATTCTGTCTTATTATCCTCGTGGGGGGCCTTCCCTGGCCCCGGCTTTAACATTGACTGTGTTTGTTATTGTTTGAAGTAATGTGTTTCATTCCCACTTAACCGTACTTCATTATTACCCATTTGTCCTTGTCACCTCTGTTTCTTTAGGTGATCTTTTATATATTCAGTGCTGTGTGTTTTGTTTTCTTTAGTATCCATGCACAGCGTTTTTCATCATTTTTTGTCTTGGTGCATTATGGAGTAGTGTGTTTTGTTCCCCTTAACTATACTCTGTGATTGCTTTATTCATTCCTGCCACCTTTTTGGTGGGTTTTTGGTTTTCTTTTTTTTGCCCCGATCTATACGTTATTTGTATGCTGTCTGTAGTCATATTTGGTATTTTCCCTACCTGTGTCCTAACTCAGTTTTCTCCCTAACTGTGCTCTGGGTTAATCCTTTTCCCTGTGTTGTAGGGTATTGTATTTGGGGTTTTTTTTCTCTGCCCTGCTGCCCTACATTGGTCTATTGTTTTTTTTTTTGTCCTTCCCTTTGCATCTTCCCCTCCGGTCCTGCCTCCCTTCCGCCCGCCCTAGGTGGGGAGGGGGGGGGGGGGCTGGGATGTTCCTGGTCGTTCGGGAGCCCGACCGTGAGGGGGAGGCTCTGTCACCATGGGGTGAGACGCCGGCTCGGCGCTCAGCCCATGCTGCTTTTATCCCTGCCTCTCATTGGGCAGTGCCTCAGCTGGTTCCCAGCTGTCAGTGTCACGGGACGGCTGGGGCCAATTAATCCTCATCAGCTGGGGCGCTGTTAATGAGTATAAAGAGGAGCAGCTTCGATCATTCGGGGCTGCGACATAAGCACTGCTAGGCTGAAGCCCCTTCGTCTGGTGTCAGCCTTAACTCCCCTTGCAGCATTCCGGTGTTTGTATCCCGCTGTGAGTATGCACGTCTTGTTACCCCCATGTCCGGTACGAGCTACCTACCCCTGCGCTGTGCAGCCTGAGAATGTACGTCTGTATGAGTGTCTGTGCTCTCCTCATCCCTTATCCCTTACCCAGAATAAAACATCTCGACTCACTGGCTTGTCCCTGGCTCTGATTGCCCGGCTCCCTAGAGCCGGATATGACAGAAAATTGGTACCAACAAACTTCACCACTCCTCAGGCATCCTCTCACTCTCCAAGATTGTGCTAAACAATCTGGTTAAAAAGTCCACAGCCATCTCTCCTAAATATCTCCATACCTCCACAGGAATGTCATCTGGACCAACCACCTTTCCATTCTTCATCCTCTTCAAAGCTGCCCTCACTTCTGCCTTGCTAATCCTCGGGACTTCCTTGTTCACCATCTTTCCTTCATCCATCCTCCTCTCTCTCTCATTTTCTTTATTCATCAGCTCTTCAAAGTACACCTTCTCAACACACTCCCCGTCATTTGTTAGCAAATTACTATTTCTGTCCTTAACCAGCCTATCCTACTGTACATCCTTTCCAGCTTGATCTCTCTGTCTAGCCAATCGATAAAAGTCCTTTTCTCCATCCTTAGTGTTTAGTCTCTCATGCAACTCACTATATGCCTTTTCCTTTGCCACCTCTCTCTTTGCCATGTGCCTAGATTCCAAATACTCCTACTTTCTTCATCTCCCTTACCATCCCACTTTTTCTTTGCTAACCTCTTCCTTTGAATACTTTTCTGTACCTCCTCATTCCACCACCAAGTCTCCTTGTCTTCCTTCCTCTGCACACTGGATACACCACATAACTAACTAACTAACTAACTAACCTGCACTTAATATAGCGCTTTTGTAGTCACAAAGACCACTCATAGCGCTTTCACTAGTACTAACCCTCTATTGTAAGGGCCTATAGGGAACAGATATCTAGGGACAATTTAGAACAGCCAATTAACCTAACATGCATGTCTTTGGATTGTGGGAGGAAACCGGAGCCCCCAGAGTAAACCCACGCAGCACAGGGAGAACATGCAAACTCCACACAGAAAGGTTCCAACCCCTGCCAGCCTGGGGATTCGAACCAGGAACCTTCTAGCTGTAAGGCAACAGTGCTAACCACTGCACCACCGTGCTGCACATACCTTTCTACCAGTTTCCCTCAATACTTGTACTGTACTTTCCCAGTCATCTGGTAATTCTTCCCTGCCACCCAGAGCCTGTATCAACTCCTTCCTGAACTCTGTGTGACCTTTTTCCTTCTGTAACTTCCCCCACTTAATCTGTGGCTCTACCTTCACTGTATTCCTCTTCTTGCTCTCCAAAGTCATCCTACAGACTACCATCTGATGTTGTCTAGCTACATTCTGTCATATCAATAGAATGAACAGCTCACGTGCAGGGAGCAACACCAGAGAAAACACTCACGATACAGAGAAGCAGCGTTTAAAGGGTTTATTACAAATTTCAAAAGAGAAGCACTTGTAGAGAAAACGTTACTCACCAGAGGAAGACACAGCCTGTGGGGAGAGACGAAAGCAATTAGTGAGAGAAGGGAGACGATGAAGTAGGAAGACAAATTGCCACTTACATGCACCAAGCAGAGAACCCGACAGAGCACCAACAGGAATAGATAAACCAGCAGGATGAAGCTGGTCAGAGAATAGGCTGAGTGGAGTCTGACCGGGTGGAGATAGGAAGCTGACACGGAGTGAGGATGATGGAGCAGGTGGGCGCACAACAATCCCCGAAGATGCACCGCACTGATGGCAGCAACCCAACAAGCCAGCGCTGAAGCTTCCACTTGATGGTCCTTATACGTAAGTGCTGGTGAGGAAGAGGTGGCAGGTGCGTTCAATCCCACAGGTGAGCTAATTGCCTGCGGAGCTGGGGAAAGTTTATCAGGATGGAAGGGGCAAGCACTCACCTGCATATGACAGTGCCTCAAGGAAAGCCTCCTGGCGGACCACTGGGCTTGTCCGGATGGGCTTGGTGGAAGGCCTGGACCATCCCTTTGTCGTGAAAATAGGATTTTGGGAGCCAGGACCTTTCTTCAGGGCCGTAGCCCTCCCAGTGGACTAGATGTTATAAACCTTGGCCTCGGCGGCAAACGTCCAGAAACCTCCAGACGGTAGAGGTGGTCTGGCCGTCGAGGATCCGAGGAGGAGGAGGCGGCTTCTGGGGGGGGGGGGGGGGGGAGGACTGATGGAGAGGGGTTTGATTTGTAAGACGTGGAAAGTCGGGTTGACACGGAGTGCCCGTGGGAGCTGGAGGCGGACTGTGGTGTCGTTGAAGATCTTGGTGATGGGGAATGGACCTAAGAAGAAGGGTGATAACGTTCTTAATTCCGCTTTCAAGGGTATCTGGTTCGCTGATAGCCACACGCGCTGCCAGACCTTGTACTCCGGAGGTGGGGTCTGCTTCTGGTCCGCGTACTTGCGGTTGCGCTCCAAAGAGTGGAGAAGGGTGGCTCGGGTGGCTTTCCAGATCTGGCGGCAGCGGCGTGCGTGAGCCCCCATGGACGGCACCGCGACTTCCCTCTCCGCCATGGGCAAAAGGTGTGTGTGTGTGTGTGTGTGTGTGTGTGTGTGTGTGAGTACCCCATAGAGGCCTCGAAAGGTGTGAGCCCCGTAGCAGCGGAGACAGTGGCGTTGTGAGCGTATTCCACCCAGGTCAGATGCGTGCTTCAAGAGGACGGGTTTTCAGCTACTACACATCTGAGGGTGGCCTCCAGGGACTGGTTAGTATATTCAGCCTGCCCGTTGCTCTGAGGATGATAACCAGACTTGAGGCTAACAGTGGTTCCAAGTGATCCACAGAAGGATTTCCAGACTTGTGACGTGAACTGAGGGCCCCGGTCAGACACAATGTCCATAGGGATACCATGAAGGCAGATCACATGAATGGTGAGGAGATCAGTGGTTTTGGAGGCAGAGGGCAATTTGGGGAGGGGAACCAGGTGGATAGATTTGGAGAATCGGTCAACGATGGTGAGAATGACGGTCTTGCCATGAGATGGGGGAAGTCCTGTGACAAAATCTAGGGCGATATGGGGCCAAGGTCGACTGGGGATGGGTAAGGGATGGAGCAGGCCAGCAGGGGGTGAGGAATTGGACTTGTTCCGGGCACAGGTCTGACATGCCTTCACAAATTCTTGAACGTCCCTCCGCAGGGTGGGCCACCAGAACACTCATCGGACCATGTCTATCGTCCGAATAACCCCCGGGTAACAGGCGAAGTGGCTGGAGTGGCCCCACTGGATGACATCACTGCGGAGGGCGGCAGGAACAAACAAGCGGTCTTTGGGGCACCCTGCTGGTTTGGGCTCCAGGGACTGGGCCTGTTGGACCCTCTGCTCAATTTCCCATGTAAGGGCTCCTAGGATGCATGAAGGTGAGACAACTGGCTGGGAGAGGGACGGGGGGGCTGACTGGTTGGCACAGAATTGCCTGGAGAGAGTGTCCGGTTTGATGTTACGTGAGCCAGGCCTGTAAGGGATGGTAAAATTTAATCTGAGAAAGAATAAGGCCCAGTGGGCCTGCCTGGTGTTAAGTTGGCGGGCCGACCGGAGGTATTCTAAATTTTTGTGGTCGTCCACACGACTATAGGATGGACAGCTCCCTCCAACCAGTGTCTCCACTCCTCTAATGCCAACTTAATGGCTAGGAACTCTTGATCCCCTATGTCGTAATTTCTCTCCACTGCGGTAAGCCGCCGAGAGAAAAACGCGCATGGGCGGAGCTTTTAATCGGAGGTTGATTGCTGTGAAATGACAGCGCCCACCCCCAAATCAGAAGCATCCACCTCAAGGGTAAATTGGAGCTGAGGGTCGACCTGAGCCAAGATGGGCATATTGGAGAACAGGCTTTTTAATTTGGAAAAAGCCTGCTTGGCTGCCTCGGACCAGAAAAATGGCACCTTAACGGAGGTCAGCTGTGTGAGAGGCTGTGCTACCCCACTGTAGTTCCTAATGAATCTGCGATAAAAATTCGCAAACCCCAAGAAGCGCTGGAGCTCCTTGCGGGAGTGGGGTGTAGGCCAATCCAGCACAGCCTTCACCTTAGCCGGGTTGGCTATCAGCTCCCCCTCTGCCACAATAAATCCAAGGAAGGAAGTGGAGCTGGTGTAAAAATCACACTTTTCTGCCTTCACAAAAACTTGGTTTTCCAGGAGCCGTTGTAACACGGCCCTGACATGGACCTTGTGTTCCTCCGGCGTGCAAGAAAAAAAATGACGATATCGTCTAAATATACAAAGACAAATTGGTTCATTATATCGCGGAGGATGTCATTAATGAGACGCTGGAAGACGGCGGGGACGTTGGTCAGCCCAAAGGGCATAACCAGTTACTCAAACTGCCCCAAGTGTGTTTTAAATGCCGTCTTCCATTCGTTGCCCTCACGGATACGGATTAAATGATATGCATTACGCAGCTCGAGCTTGGTAAACACCCATGCGCGCTGAAGGAGCTTGAACGCAGAGTTTATCAGGGGCAGGGGATATTTATCTTTGATGGTAATGGCATTCAGCTCCTGGTAGTCAATACACGGCTGCAGAGATCCATCTTTCTTACCTACAAAAAAGAACCCTGCCCCAAGAGGAGCCGAGGAAGGCCGAATGAAGCTGGCGTTCTAAGAGTCTTTAATGCATCTCTCCATTGCCTCCCTCTCCGGACCAGAAATGCTGTAAAGCCGGCTGGATGGCAGCCACGCACCCGGAAGGAGGTCTATAGCACAGTCGTATGAGCGGTGAGGTGATAAAGAGAGTGGTCTCGACTTGCTAAAGACCTCCCCAAGGTCGTGATAGACCTCGGGTACGAGGGTGAGGTCCGGCAGCTCCACCAGAGGGGAGGAGATGGATAGAGATGGTGAACACTCGGCCAAACTCAAGCAGGAAGCCAAACAGTATGGGCTCCAAGAGGAAATGGAGTTATGTGCCCATTTAATAATAGGGTTATGCCTCTGGAGCCACAGGTACCCCAAAACCACCGGAGAGGATGAATTTGGGAAAACTAGGAACAATAATTCCTCCCGGTGGTTCCCGGAAAGAAGGACGGAAATAGGCGCCATACTTTATGAGACTGACGCCACACTCTGGCCAGATAGGGTGGTGACGTTCAATGTAGTGGACAATTTAGTAGTGGGAATACCTATCTCCCACACGAGTTGGGAGGAGATGAAATTCCGCTCCGCCCCTGAATTTACTAATGCCATAATCCTCCTCTCGACCCCTGACAATTGAATGAGGGCTGAAACAGAGAAATTACCGGGGGGATGAGAATGAGTCCTACGTCTTTTAGCTTCAAGTGGCAGTCGTCCAATCTATGCTTCAGTGAACCACAGTATAAGCATGCACTGGCTCTCCTCCGCCACTGGTGCTCTTCCGGAGTCAACCGAGACCGGCCGAGCACTATCGGTTCGGAGGAGGAGTCGGCTCCACCTGTGTCAGTAGCCTGGGAGGGCACACGCGCGAAGGGCGGGCGAGACGAGGATTTGCGCTCCTTCGCGCGCTCGCAGTGCCGATTAGCCAAGCCGACAGCCTGATCAATTAGACTGTCCAAGGAGGAGGGAACAGCGTGAACTGCTAGGTCGTCGTGGAGGTTGGAGTTTAAACCCTGGAGGAAGGCGCTTCGTAGCGAAACGTCATTCCATCCAGAGTCCACTGCTTCGACCCGAAACTCCACCGAGTAGTCGGCTACAGACTGACTACCTTGGCGGAGAGACAAGAGGTGGCTCATTATGTTGCCCTCACTTTCTGTATGGTCAAAAGTACGAATGAATTCGGTAACAAAACGATCAAATATGTAGTGCGGACCCTCCAGGCTGTCGAGAACTGACCGAGCCCAACTAAGAGCCCAGTCATGCAGCAGGAGGGTCATAAAATGAATTTTGGCTATGTTGTCCGGGTACTCTCCCCCCACCTGGCCCAAATAAAGCCATACATGGCAAAGAAAATCCTTGCATTTCCCCACCTCCCCCGTGTATGGGGCAGGTGGGGGAACGGAAGTAATGCAGCTTACGGTGGAAGAAATGGGAGCAGCAGGTGAAGCGGGAGAACCTGAGCGAGATAAGTGGGTCAAATGTTCAGCAACCATGCTCAGCTGCTGCGTAATTGTTTCCAGCTGCTACATGAGCACGGCCA
The DNA here is from genome assembly GCA_020510985.1 of Pholidichthys leucotaenia. NCBI lineage: Eukaryota > Metazoa > Chordata > Actinopteri > Cichliformes > Pholidichthyidae > Pholidichthys > Pholidichthys leucotaenia. Next base: position 209,697,497 of record CM035839.1, read on the forward strand.
CCTACCTCTCTGTAGAGAGGCAGGTGAAGAGCGGTGAAGAGCAGTGAAGAGCGGAGTGTTCTGCTGATGCAGCCCCCACTGAGCTTGAGCTGTGGCTGGCTTGTTCTGTCATATCGATAGAATGAACAGCTCACATGCAAGGAGCAACACCAGAGAAAACACTCACGACACAGAGAAGCAGCATTTAAACGGTTTATTATAAATTTCAAAAGAGGAGCACTTGTAGAGAAAACGTCACTTGCCAGAGGAAGACACAGCCCGTGGGGAGAGACGAAAGCATTAGTGAGAGAAGGGAGACGATGAAGTGGGAAGACACATTGCCACTTTCATGCACCGAGCAGAGAACCCTACAAGAGCACTAACAGGAATAGATGAACCAGCAGGATGAAGCTGGTCAGGGAATAGGCTGAGTGGAGTCTGACCGGGTGGAGATAGGAAGCTGAGGCGGGGTAAGGATGATGGAGCAGGTGGGTGCACAACAATCCCCGAAGACGCACCGCACTGATGGCAGCAACCCAACGAGCCAGCGCTGAAGCTTCCACTTGATGGTCCTTATAAGCACTGGCGAGGAAGAGGTGGCAGGTGCGTCCAATCCCGCAGGTGAGCTAATTGCCTGCGGAGCTGGAGAAAGTTTAACGATGGAGGGAGCGAGCGCTCACCTGCAGATGACACATTCTCCCCTGCCACCACCTTGCAGTCTCCAGTCTCTTTCAGATTTCTCCTTCTGCATAGGATGTAGTCCACCTGTGTGCACCTTCCTTCACTCTTGTAAGTCACCTTATGTCTTCTCTCTTCTTAAAGTATGTGTTCACCATAGCCATTTCTGTCCTTTTTGCAAAAAATCCACAACCATTTGTCCTTACACATTTTTCTACACTTAAGACCATACCTACCCAGAAGCTCCTCATTACCTTTGTTCCCTTCACCTATATGCCCATTAAAATCCACTTCAATCACCACTCTCTCCCCCTTGGGAACACTCTCTACCACTTCATCCAACTTATTCCAGAATTCCTCTTTCTCTTCTACCTGACATCCAACTTGTGGGGCATACGCACTGACAACATTCAATATCACCCCTTTGACTTCTAGCTTCAAACTCATGATTCTACCTGACTCCCTCTTTACCTCCTTAACACTCTTCACATACTTTTCCTTCAATATTACTCCTACTCAGTTTCTCTTTCTACTGTATCTACACCATGGTAGAACAGTTTAAATCCCCAGCCAATGCTCCTAGCCTTGCTTCCCTTCCATCTGGTTCCCTGAACACACAGTATATCTACCTTTCTTCTCTCCATCATATCAGCCAACTCTCTGCCTTTACCAGTCATAGTCCCTGCATTTAACGTCCCTACTCTCACCTCCACACTTCTACCTTTTCTTTTCTCTCTCTCTCTCCCTCCTAACACGCCTTCCTGCTCTCCTCCTCCTCGATCTTTGACCAACAGTAGCCCAATTTCCACCAGCACCCTGTCAGTTAACAGCACTGGTGGTGGTCATAGTTAACCCGGGCCTCAACTGATCAGGTATGAAAGTCTCATTCGTCATGATCCGCATGTTTGATTTGGCAAAGGTTTTACATCTGATGCCCTTCCTGACACAACCCTCCCCATTTACCCGGGCTTGAGACCGGCACTGGGAGTAGACAGGCTTGTGCACCCCCTGTGGCTGGGTTTAATTATTTGACAGTAGTTTGTAAAAATCTGTTTTCACTTTGACATGAAAGGAGCTTTTTTTTTTGCTAATTTTTTTTTTTTATCAAAAAAGCCAAATTATATTGACCATGATTTTATTAATGAAAGCAATAAAAGGTTGAAACATCCAACTTTTTTTTTTTTTGATAGGCAGTGTATTTTTCAGAAGTTGGACATTTCTGTATTGTAAGTCCTTATTTTTGGAATGATCTTGGCGAATGTTTAAATAATATGAGATACCAGATTTCTGATTTTCATCAGCTATAACTTATAATAATCAAAATTAGGAAAAAAAAGGTTTGGAACAGTTGCCTTTAATTGTGAGGAATAAAATATATATTAAAGTTTACCTTTGGAACCAAATTATGAAAAATAAATTAAAAACTTCTTGATATTGACATTTTCAAGATGCAGATATACAGTGGAGATCAAAATTAGAGAACAATGTATTAATAATTGATTTATTCTAAAATATTGTTATTCTTCATTGTTCAGAATTTGTCAGAATATCAGCTTTGGCTATAAGACTGCTGTACTAGCATGTTTTTTTAATAACCAAGGCACTTCAACAGAAACATTTATTTTCTAAAAAAAAAAAGAACTGAGCAAAATTAGAGAACAGTCATCACTGTGTCAGAAGAGGACACTGGTTTGTTAGGGCTATCGGATTCAAAAATTCATAGGACATGTAGAGGCCCTTGCTTTGAATGACTTCAGCACATTTGTGCCCACAGGACAGGTTTCTCACACTGCTCTGGTTTGATCTTGGTCCATGTGGGTTTCTTGGCCATTACTTTGTGGCCAAGGATTTTCCAGAGATTCTCTACGGGGTTTGAGATCTGGACTCTGGGCTATCCATTTCATTGTTTCAATATTGTTAGATTCAAGGAACTGTTTAACCTGTTTTGCAGTGTGACAGGCGGCATTGTCTTGCATGAAAATTGCAGGCTGATTGGGAGACAATTACAGTGAAGGAATTGCACGTTGCTGAAGGAGATACACATAAACATTTACATTCACCCTGCCATATAGCTGTACTTCCTCCCCCAAATTTAACTGACTTCTTTACACACTTTGGCTTCAGTCTTTCCCCAGTTTGGCGCCAAACATGTTTCCCATCAGACCCAAATAAATTGAACTCACTCTCATCACTGAAGTGCACTCTGGACCAGTTCTCTTCTGTCCACAACATGCTCCACAGCAAAGGCAAGTCCAGCCTTTTTATTCTTTCTGCTGCATCATCGAGAGCATCTTGACCAAATGCAACATTGCGTGGTATGGCAGCACTACTGCTTTGGACCGCAAACGCCTGCAGAGAGTGGTGAAGACAGCTGAGAAGATCATCAGGATTCCACTCCCCTTGTGGGCTATATTAATCATATATTCCATAACCTACATATGTTGAAGCATGTGGGAATGTTTGGTGATTACATATGTAAGGCGACTTCACACCTCTGAAAGGACAAAGACTCTCAACCACCAGTGAAGAACAAAGACGTTCCCAGACACTGCGGTGGAGACCAGAGGAGCTACCCTCACCCCCCCAGGGCGAAGAGAGGAAGTACCAAGACAATGGGGGGATTATGATAATGAGGGATATCAGCCTTTGATATGCATGTCTTTTGTTATGTGCAAGTATAAAGTCAGAGAGCCGGAGGTATTCGGTCTCTTTTCCTTCTGCTGCTTCTGCACTTAGATGAGACTTGTTAGGAGAGCTGATAATAAACTTTGGTTTATATATCATACCGCCTCGTTCTTTCAAGCTCTTCTACACCCCTCTCTGCAGAGCATCTATCACCGCAGAGTCCAAAGGAGAGCTGCCTCCAACCTCCAGGACCCCACCCACCCCCAGTACAGAATGTTTACACTTCCACCCTCAGGCTGGTGGTACAGAAGTGTGAAATGCAGGAGGTCCAGACTAAAAAACTCCTTCTTTCCCACTGCCATCAGACTCCTGAACAAATAACACAATTCCGGACACAGCTTTGCAATTAAGAACTCACATACTGGATGCTAAATTTGCACATTGTTCATTTGCACACTGTACATAGTCTCACGTCCATATCATCTCTGCTACTAAATTATCATTGTACAGTCTTCTGGGTATTATCAGGGCACACAGCTTTACACAGAGGAATTCTCACACTGGATGCTAATTTGCACATTGTACAGTCTCATGTCATTTCACGTTCATATCATCTCTGATATTAAAATTACCATTGTACAGTCTATTGGGTATTATCAGAGACAAGTCATACTCACTCAGTGAATTTTTATTTTACTCAGGGACAAGTTATAGTCACCCAGTGAACTTTCATTCTTCTTGTTTCCACTAGTCTTAACTGCTTTAACCGCCCTAATTGCTTTTAATGTGTATTTATTAGTATTAAGGTGTGTTTATTACCTTTATTAGTATTTATGTGTATTTATTACCTTGGCATTCATTGCAGACAGCAGAGTAAGAATTTCATTGCTCAGGAAATGTTGCATTTCTTAACTGTGCACATAATAATAAAGCCTTTGAATCCTTGAATGAGAGGTTTGGTCACTGCAGAGTGAGCTTTAAGTCCAAATTGTCTTAAATAGTGAACCACTGTGTGCCGAGACAGATCCTTGCCTTGTTCAGCGATGAACTGGTAATTCCAGCTGCAGTGTTGAACCGATTCCCCACTGAGTCTTCTCATAATCCTGTCCTCCAAACCAGAGCGGTGCAAGAAACTAGTGCTGTGGTTGCAGATGTGCTGAAGTCATTCAAAGCAAGGCCCTCTATACTTCCTACATTTTTTTAATCCTAGAACCTTAAACCCCCCCCCCCCCAAAAAAAAACAAAACAAAAACATTGTTTAAATCTTTTTTTCTAACACAGTGGTCACTGTTCTCTAATTTTGCTCAGTTTTTTTTTTTTTTTTTACAAAATAAATGTTTATGTTGAGGTGCCCTGGTTATTAAAAAAAACATGCTAGTACAGCAGTGGTACAACCATAGCTGATATTCTGTCAAATTCTGAACAATTAACAATATTTCATCATCAATCAAGTATTAATACATTGCTCCCAAATTTTTATCCCCACTGTATACTGATCCATTGCACTGATCAGCAGATACATTTGTTGAATACAAGAAGACAGGTTCTTCAGTCTTTAGTTCAAGAAAGACACTCAGTCTCAAAGTGAAAAAAGTAATTCAAAGATGCTGCTTTTGTTGTCAAGTATACCCGACAACAACAAAAAAAAAAGCTGTAACAGAAAAAAATAAGATGCTGAAGATGTTTTATACCAATTCTTTCAACAAATACAAGCTGGAAAAACATCTTAAAATATACACTGCTTGGGCAAAAAAAAAAAAAAAAAAAACTCACCACCTGGATTTAACTAAGCAAATATTAGACAAGAGCCTCTCACTGGTCAGGTCTAGGTTCAGCAACGTTATGTGCCCAAAGAATGAGGTCAGTTGACTACCTGAACATACTGAATGACCAGGTTATTCTATCAACGTTTTTTTTTTGTTCCTGATGGCATGGGCATATTCCAAGATGACAATGCCAGGATTCATCAGGCTCAAATGGTGAAAGAGTGGTTCAGGGATCATGAGACATCATTTTCACACATGGATTGGCCACCGGAGCCCAGACGTTAACCCCACTGAGAATCTCTGAGATGTGCTGGAGAAGACTGTGCAGTGGTCCAACTCTCCCATCATCAATACAAGATCTCAGCGAAAAATTAATGCAACTCTGGATGGGAAATAAATGTTGTGACATTGCAGAAGCTTATCGAAACAATGCCACAGCAAATGTGTGCCGTAATCAAAGCTAAAGGTGGTCCAACGAAATATTAGTGTGTGACTATTTTTTGGCCAGGCAGTGTATATTCAGGTAGTCAGCTGATCTCATTCTTTGGGCACATAACGTTGCTGAACTTAGACCTGACCAATGGCAGCAACCGCAGATCACAGCACTGTCCCCACAGGCTTGTACATTAGGCACTAGGCATGATGGGCGCATCACAGGGTAAAACTGGTCTCACCAGACCACATGACCTTCCACTGCTCCAGAGTCCAATCTTTATGCTCCCTAGCAAATTGAAGCCTTTTTTTCCGACGGTGGTGACTTTTCTTTTAGCCAGGCAGTGTACAACCTGGTTGTCTCAGCTAAATTTTCTTTTTACTTCTGGTCAACAAAAATATCCCCTTTTCAATGAGAAAAAAAAAAAAAAGCTATGCATCTGGATGACCCGGGGTTGCAAGTCTGCATTTAACTTTTCTTTATAGTAGTCTTGTTTTACTGCTGTCATAATTTGTGGTCAACATTCATTCCCCCTCCTCCAAAAAAAGAGAGTCAGGCTGTTCAAATCTCCAAGTTTCCTCTTACATCCACATCTGCCTAATGATCTTTATGGAATAATTTTATATCAATAACTGTTGTCCTGTTAATGAACATGTGGTTTGTCCTTGGCCTTTGACAACCAGTTAGTTCAGTTCATCCTCGAACTCGTGTTGTTTCTTCCAAATTTCTCTTCTTGCTTTTGAGAACCATCCTACACTGCACTGAATATTTCACTGGTACGGGCACATTAAAGCTGGAAAGTTGTTGGAAGCAGTTTAACTTTCTAAACATTACCTAATAAGATGTTCATGTGATGGGGCAAGCCTGGACAACAGGGATACAAATACATTTGATGGCGAAGTCATCTGTTCATTTCTTTTTGGCTCCTTGTTATGTCAATAATACTCCACAGATCCCATGATTAGTTTGACTTTTTTGCCCCAGTAGTTTAAAACCATGTTACTTTAAGAGATCATTTTGAAGTGTTGGAACCATGGGCTCACTCATTTTAAAAGCAAATGTTACACAATAACAAGTCAAAGACAGAGTAGCTCCATACTTTCCCTGAGGCCACCAAGAGCCTCCACTTCTTCCTCTCGCTGTGAGAATATGCATACTTATAGCTTGTGATCAATGGCTTTGATCTTGTGTGATTTTACTGAGCATCTGGGCCTAGTTTCAGAAAGCAGGTTTAGTGAAAACTCAGTTTCCTTCTGAGTTTTCACTAAACCTGCTTTCTGAAACCAGGCCCTGGGCAATTAGTCTGAAGTAGTGATTTTTGTGAATTTACATAAGTGTCTAGATCTTTTGACCTTGAGTACAGCTTGGATGCAGACCCATTTAAGGATCACTGTTTATAAGAGTTAAGTGAACATTTGGGCAACTGCTTAGGAGGGGACTCTCACTGAATGTGGACAGACTATATGATGCACCCAAAAACAAAATCTCAAACACATAATGAAAAAAAGTCATGTTTTAGAAGAACTCACTACAGGTGACAGGTTTCATAACATGAAAAATATACATCAGTATTTTGTCTTTGTACATTAGGCAAAACTGCAATAGTTCAGTGAGCAGAATAAGCATGAAATTGTGAATGAGGTGAAAGTGACAAAAACAAACCAGGCACACATATATACACAAGCACTCAAACTGTTGCAAACAAAATCCCAAAAGCATTCTGCAGAACACCAACCAACAAAGGAAAATTAAGCATGCATAACAATTTCTACTGAGGACAACACATACAAGGGAAAGAGACGCTGCTAAAAGAAAATAGCATTGGAGAGGATTTCAAATTGTATCATGATATTAAAAAATTAAAGTTTACACTTCATTCTAGAGAATTTATTGCTAAACCAAATTGTTACCAGTACCATAACCATATATCTCAAGTATACTGGCTATCACATATATTCATACTACAGGTGGTAAAAATTTTGCCATCTTTCCTCGAGCTTTTTTAAACTTGTTCAATGCAGAGTGAAGTGGCCAAGCATTTTATTAGGAGGCACTTGAAAAGATATCAACAAAGTTTAGCATGCACATGTAGGGGTGTGGTAAACTGAGCAGAATAGTAAGACATAACTAAAAAAAAAATCACTGGGGTACATGTGTGATGGTGAGCTCAGCGAACCAACAGGAACAGCTGTGTGACACTAATATGGTGGTATTCCTTAGTCATGTCATTGATGTATGGTCAACCTCTTCTTGGGTATATTCTACCAAGACCATGGAATTCTTGTTATATTTAAAACCACCTCTGAAAACAATCCAAAGAGAACTAATGCATGCTGGAATTAAGGAAAGGAAAAACTGAAAAAAAAAAAAAATCAAAATGAACCAGCACTGTCCATTTGGTCTAAATATCTCGATGGATGGAAAGGGAGCGTATATATTATCCGGTTTAGTCTGTGTTATATACATGTCTTTACAATATCTTCCTGAATGTTGAAGCAGTTCATAAGACTTGAAAATGTTATATCATCTTCCGGGTTTTTTTTTCTGTTCTTCTTGTTATGAGTTGGCACTTGCTTGGCGATTTTCTTTTTAGTCACTGGTATATTCTATTGCAGCCTAGAGTAGCCAGTCTGTTCCTGCCAAAAATAAAGGAGGACAAGCCCGGCGACTGGGTGGAAGAGTGCAGGAAACAGTGCCATGTTGATTTTCAATTGGAGACCTGTGAGAGAGTACACAAAGGAAAAAAGATTTGAGAGGGGACAAAACCAGTCAGGTAAAGAAACAAGAGAACGGGTTTAAGGATAACATTTGTAGATTGATGCATGTGCAATTTAAAGATAAGATGTTCAGCCTCTATTTGTTATGATCCATTGTTGACTGAAAACCGTTACTTAAGGTGTTATACAAATCAAACTGCAGCAGCTGCTGGTTTGGGGACAAACTGCTATAAATTCAGAATAAGTGCAAAATAACTGGCAAAATCCTATAAGATAGAAAGTGCAAGTATTCCTCCATTTTCTCCCGCTTTTCTGGGGATCCAGGTCACGGAGGCAGCAGTTCAAGCAGAGAAGCCCAGACTTCCCTCTCCCCAGCCACCTCCTCCAACTCTTCAGAGGGAACACCAAGGTGTTCCCAGGCCAGTTGGGAGACAGTCTCTCCAGCATATGCTGGGTCTGCCCCTGGGTCTCCTCCCAGTGGGATGTGGCCAAAACACCTTTAATGGGAGATGTCCAGGAGGCATCCTGATCAGATGCCCAAACCACCTCAGTTGGCTCTTTTCAATGTGAAGGAGCAGCAGCTCTACTCTGAGCCTCTCCCAGATAACTGAGCTCCACACCCTCTCTCTAAGGGTGAGTCCAGCAACCCTACAGAGAAAGCTCATTTCAGCCACTTGTATCTGCAATCTCATTCTTTGAGTCATTACCCAAAGTTAAGAAGAAGAAGCCAACTTTATTGTCATTCAATCCATACATGTGCAGTAGAACGAAATTACATTTCTCCTATCTACAATATTAATCATATCAAGAATCAGAGGGGCCGCTGCCATGCAAGGCGCCGCCACAAACAACTTTTCCTTCCCCCATTTTATTATGCTGAGCACCAAGCTAGAAGGCGGGAAGTGCCATTTTTATATGGTCTTTGGTATGACCTGGCCGGGGCTTGAACTGAAGACCTCCCAGATGTGGGGCGGATGCTCTACCACTAGGTCACCACTCCAGTGTCATAACCATAGTTGAGGGGAGGAACATAGATGGAGTGGTAAATTGACAGCTTTGCTTTAGAGCTCAGCTCCCTCTTCAACACAACAGACCAGTACAACATCCACATCACTGCAGATGCTGCTCCGTTTGGTCTGTTGTTTGGTCCGCTCCATTCTTCCCTCACTTCTGAATAACACCCCGAGATACTTCAACTCCTCCACTTGAGGCAGGACCTTGACCCCCAACCCAGAGAGGACAATCAACCCGTTTCCAGGTGAACACCATAGACTCAGACTTGGAGGTACTGATTCTCATCCTGGCCACATCACACTCAGTAGCAAACTTTCCCAGCACGACCTGAGGTCATTGCTCAATGAATCCAACAGGACATCATCATCTGCAAACAGCAGAGATAAGATCCTGTGGTCACTGAACATGACACCCTCCGTTCCTTGGTTGCACCTAGAAATTCTGTCACATAAATATTATCAACAGGTGACATAGTGTCCAACTCTCACTGAGAAGGAGTTAAACTGATTGTTGGCAATACAAACCAAACTCTTGCAATGGTTGTATAGAGACCAGATAGCTCATAGCAACGAGCCCAATACCCTATACTCCCAACTTCCAAAAAAGAAACAACAAGGGATGTGGTTGAATGCTTTCTCCAAGTCGTCAAAACACAGACTGGTTGGGCAAACGCCTATGAATCCTCAAGGATCCTTGAGAGGGTGAAGAGTTGGTCTGATGTGCCACGACCAGGATGAAAACCACAGTGTTCCTCTGGAATCTGAGGTCTGACCAACAACTGAACTCTCCTCTCCAGTATCTTGGCACAGACCTTCCCAGGAAGGCTGAGGAGTGTGAGCCCTCTAAAACTGGAACACACCCTCCAGTCCCCCTTTTTCAAAAAGGGAACCACCACCCCAGTTTGCCATGCCAATGGTACTGTCCCCAACTTCCACGTGATGCTGCAGAGGTGTGTCGATCAAGACCGCCCTACAATATCCATGGCCTTGAGGTACTTGGGGCAAATCTCATCCACCCCTGGGGCTCTGATACTGAAAATAGCAGGGATCAGCAACCTCAGTCCCCACTGATGGGTGAGTCACCCCCCTCGTCCTCTGCTTCCTCTGTGGAAAATGTGTCAGTGGGATTGAGGAGATCCTCAAAGTATTCCTTCCACTGTCCAACAATATCCCTAGTCAAAGTCAGCAACTCTCCATCCACACCATACACAGTGTGGACAGGGAGATGCTTCCCCTTTGAGTCACTGGACAATTTGCCAGAATCTCTTTGAGGCTGACTGAAAGCCTTGCTCCATGGCCTCAGCAACCTCCCTCCTCTCACACCAGAGTTTTAGCCTCAGCAACTGCTCGAGCTGCTCTCCGCTTGGTCTAACAATACAACTCAGCGGTTTCAAGAATCCCACAAGCCAACCAGGCTTGGTGGGACTCCTTCAGCTTGATGCCCCCCCTCACCTCTGGGATCCACCACTGGGTTTGGGGGTTGCCACCATAAGAGGTACAGACAACTTTACAGCCACAGCTCTGAGTAGCTGCTTCAAATAGATGGATAGATAAATACTTTTATTAATCCCCATAGGAAAATTCTGATATCTCATGGCACCCAATACATACAACAAAACATCATTAAAAATATATCACCTAAAATATCTCAATAAATAAGATAAAATAATGCATAACAGCATATATTACATTTAGTCCATTCAGACAACCACCAGCAGACTAAATTCGAAGAGACGACGCCTCTGTGCCAAGTCAAAGAAGAATCCTAGTCACAGTCCTAAAGCCGAAAGCAAACAGCCCCAAGAGCACTTTGTGGTAGGATCTGCCCTTCGCATATTACAACTAAACGTTGAAGGCCTATCTGCAGCCAAGCGAAGCCTTATCGAAGTCCTCGCCTTCCAACATTCGATTGATGTAATCTGCCTCCAAGAGACTCATATTGGCACAGAGGAAGCTGGCCGCTTCACCATCAAAGGCTTTGACCTCCTGTGCTATGTTCTACATGCTAAACATGGACGTGCCACCTATGTGCGTTCTGACATAGTTGAAGCAAATCACCTGATAACAACACATTTCTCAGACACCATAATCATTGGTGGCTTCCATATTGTCAATGTGTACAAGCCCCCTAATGCCAACTGGGATCTGCAGGTCTTACCCACCCTACCCCACCCTGCCATCTATGTGGGGGACTTTAACAGCCATCACCCTGACTGGGGGTACCCAGCAGTGGACAGTGATGGGGAGGCACTTTCAGACTGGGAATCCAGAAATGACCTCGCTTTGATATACGACCCCAAACAAAGAGGAACCTTCCACTCTGCTAGGTGGAAGAAGGACTATTCTCCTGACCTGTGTTGGGTCAGCTCTTTGAATGGGGAGCCATATCCTACACAGATCCTCATTCTTGATGATTTTCCACACAGTCAACACCGGCCCCTGCTTGTACACATTGGCCTACAACTTCCAGTCATATACAGCCCAAGGAAGATGCGCTGGAACTTCCGCAAAGCCAACTGGAAGAAATTCAGTGAAACTCTGGACCGGAGCATTGTTACCATCCCACTCCACACCATCACTGTAGATGAAGCATACAACCGCTTCTGCAGCGCAATCTTCAAGGCTGCACATACTGCAATCCCACGAGGCTACCGACCCCTCTATGTCCCATGTTTGGACGGAGAAAGTGCTGCCCTCCTACAATCCTATCAAACATCAGGGGACCCAGAGATAGCAGACCATCTCATTGAATCGCTAAATACAGCCCGGCGAAAGAAATGGGAGGAGACAGTTGCTGACCGGAGCTTTACCCACTCTAGCAGGAAATGTTGGAGCCTCATCCGTCGCCTAGGAGCTGCACAGAAGCCCCCTAGCCAAAGGCGAGCATCCGTCACACCCAACCAAGTTGCATCCCACCTACTGACTATCGCCAAAGCACCCCAAGACAAAGACACCAGAAGAGCAGTTACAACTGAGCTAAAAAAACACCAAAAAATGCCTGTAGAGGAAACGAACCCTGAACCCTTCGAGGCTGCTGAACTGGAGAAAGTCCTACAGGGCCTGAAATGTGGAAAGGCAGCAGGATACGATAACATCTTCCCAGAATTCATGAAAAATCTTGGCCCCCGAGCCCTAACCTGGTTGACACAATTCTACACAAGGATCACACAAACAAACTCGATCCCAAAGAAATGGCGGACAGCAAAGGTCATTGCCATCCCAAAACCTGGCAAAGACCACAAACTACCAGCAAGCTACCGCCCAATCTCCCTACTCAGCGTTCCTTACAAAATCATGGAGCGCCTAATACTGCAACGCATTTCCTCAGAAATAGAGGATATTCTAAGTGTGGATCAAGCAGGTTTCCGCAAGGACCGCAGTACAGGAGAACAAGTACTGGCCCTAACCACCTTCATCGAAAATGGCTTCGAGAGCAGACTGAAGACAGGGGCTGTGTTTCTCGATCTTACAGCCGCCTATGATACGGTCTGGCACAAAGGCCTCCTCCTGAAACTTATAAAGGCGATCCCTGCTTGAGCAACAGCAATTATAAAAACCCTGCTGACCAACCGAAGGTTCAGAGTCCACCTCAGTCAGAACACAAGTGCATGGAGAATGCAGAAAAACGGACTCCCACAAGGCTCAGTTCTAGCTCCAACTCTGTTCAACCTCTACATAAACGACCTGCCTACTACAAAATCCCGCAAATTCATCTATGCAGACGACATCTGTTTGGCATTCCAAGCACCAGACTTTGAACCACTGGAACGGGTGCTCACGGAAGATCTTGCCAAACTGGACCAGTTCTGCAAAATCTGGCGCCTAAAACCAAGCCCAGCAAAAACCGTCTCCAGTGTATTCCATCTCCACAATGCAAAAGCTGCCAGAGAACTAAACATCCACCTGAGCGGACTCAAGCTTAAGCATGCCCCAAATCCAACTTATCTTGGAGTGACCCTTGATAGGACCTTATCCTTCAAGGAACATCTAAAGAGGACGGCTGCTAACGTGAAGGTACGAAACAACCTGCTCTGCAAGCTCGCTGGTGCAAAATGGGGGGCGGCAGTCTCCACCCTGCGCACCTCAGCACTGGCCCTTTCATACTCTGTAGCAGAATATTGTGCCCCTGTCTGGTCCAGGTCATCTTACACACACCATGTAGACACCCAGCTCAACTCAACCATGAGAACTATAACTGGAACAATCCGCTCAACACCACTCCCCTGGCTCTCTGTACTGTCAAACATAGCCCCTCCACACATCCGGCGAGCAGCATTAACTCAAAGGATGCTCCAAAAAGTTAAAGATTTTCCTCACTTGCCAATCCATGCAGATATCTACACCCCACCCACTGCCCGACTTTCATCCAGACGGCCGATTTGGAAAAACCCTCCCCCAGCTGACTTTACCATCCAGACAGCTTGGCAAGAGGAATGGGAGACCAAGGAGGTCCCAAACAAACAGCTGGTGATAAACCCCAACCAACAGGTCCCGGGCACCAACCTCCCAAGGAGACAGTGGTCTACACTCAATCGCTTCAGGACTGGACATGGCCCCTGCTTGGCCAGCCTTCACAGATGGGGCAGTAGCCCTAGCCCACTGTGCGCATGTGGAGAGGAGCAAACAATGGAACACATCATAGAGGTTTGCCCGCTCCAAAGACTGGAAGGAGGATTACACACCCTCCATACAGCAAACCAGGAGGCAACTGCTTGGCTTAAGGACTTTGCATTCGCTAAATAAATTCAGACAACCTGGTAGGCATTCTATATGCACGCACATAAAAGCATGTGTATCCACATGCATGTGTGTGCATGCTGATGGTGGTGGTGTCAAGGAGCTCTGCCTTCCAGGATACTATTAAACATCCTGATGGCTGTTGGAACAAAGGATTTCCTGTACCGCTCAGTGTACGAGCACAGCGAGATCAACCGTTCACTACGGCCGCTTCTCTGTCCTACCAAGATGTAATGAAAGGGGTGGTTGGCATTGTTCATTATAACCCGCAACTTGTCCCTCATCCGCCTATCCACCATAACTCCCAGCGGGTCAAATTTCCTCCCCACCACCAAGCCAGCCTTCTTGACCAGCCTATCCAGTCGTCTGGTGTCCCTTGCTGTTATGTTGCCTCCCCAAAAAACAGCTGCATAAAAGATGACACTCACCACCACAGTCTGATAAAACATAGTCAGCATCTCCCTGCAGACATCAAAAGACCCAAGTCTACGCAGAAAAAACCCAATCTACTCTGTCCCTTCCTGTAGCGCACCTCCGTGTTAGCAGACCACTCCATGTTACTATCCAAGTACATGCCCAGATATTTATAGGTGTGTACTACTTCAATTGGTTCACCCTGAATAGTAACAGGCTGCAGGGGAGGCCTGGACCTATGAAAATCCACGACCACCTCCTTGGTCTTAGCGGTATTTAAAAGCAGGTCATTCTTCTCACTCCAAACACTGAAGGCATCAACCAGGCCCCTGTACTCCATTTCCTGTCCCCCCCTGCACACGTACCACAATAACTGTATCATCAGAATACTTCTGAATGAAGCAATGGAGGTGGAAAACATGGCCACTTTCAGATTCCAGTTTCTGTCAGAATGTGGTTGAAGTCGAACACCCCATGTTCAAGCATAAGGGTGTCCATATGTGCACTTGGCACCAGGACACCCTAGGTCCCAGGTCAATGATCAATTTTTGTTATGTCATCAGACATGTGACTGTATGGATACTTGGGTGAAGAGAGGTGCAGAGCTGTCAATTGATCACCACCTGGTGGTGAGTTGAAGCCGATGGCAAGGGAAGATGCACATCAGACGCAAACATACAGTGAGGGTGTGCTGGGAATGTCTGGCTGAGGCCTGTGTCCGAGAGGTCTTCAACTCCCACCTCCCAAAAAGTGCCAGTGTTCACTGGCTTATTAGATGAATCAAGTAATTTTTTTTCCATCCATCCATCTTCTACCGCTTTTCTGGAAGTTCGGGTCGCGAAGGCCGCAGCTCAAGCAGAGAAGCCCAGACTTCCCTCTCCCTGGCCACCTGCTCCAGCTCTTCAGATAGAATACCAAGACGTTCCCAGGTCATCAGGGAGACAGTCTCTCCAGCATGTCCTGGGTCTGCCCCGGGGTCTCCTCCCAGTAGGATGTGCCCAAAACACCTCAAGTGAGAGGCGACCAGGAGGCATCCTGATCAAATGCCCAAACCACCTCAACTGGGCTCCTTTCAATGTGGAGAGCAGCGGTTCTACTCTGAGCCTCTCCCGGATGCTGAGCTCCTCACGCCATCTCTAAGGGTGAGTCCAGCAATCCTGCGAAGAAAGCTCATTTCAGCCACATGTATCCGTGATCTCATTCTTTTGGTCATTAACCAAAGCTCATGATCATAGGTGAGGGGAGGAGCGTAGCTTGAGCGGTAATTCGACAGCTGTGCTTTAGAGCTCAGCTCCCTCTTCAGCACAACAGACCAGTACAACGCCTGCATCACAGCAGATGCGGCTCCGATCTGTCTATCAAACTCTTGCTCCATTCTTCCCTCACTTGTGAATAAGACCCCAAGATACCTAAACAGCTCCACTTGAAAAAGAGCTTGTCCCCAACCCGGAGATGACAATACACCCTTTTCCGGCTGAGGACCGTGGACTCGGAGGTGATCATTCTCATCCCAGCCACTTCGCAGTTGCAAACCATCCCAGTAAGACCTGTAGGTCATTGCTCAATGAAGCCAACAGGACATCATCATCTGCAAACAGCAGACATGAAATCCTGTGGTCACCAAACATAACACCCTCCACTCCTTGGCTGCATTTTTCCCAACAGATTAAAATCCCTGTTAATTTGTAATGCTACAATCAGAGCCCCATGACACTGAAAAGACCTTTCACATCAGCGCTCCATTTGCCATCAAGTGTTTTAATGCTGCTGTAGTCTGTAGTGTTGAGTCTTCGATTCGTCTGGCATCATTTTTTAGATTTAGATTTTTTTATAAGTTTAAATTCCTTTATTAGTCCTACAATGGGGAAATTACAGGGCATCCACATGAGTGGATGAGGCAGCCATTGGTGTGGTGCCCAACCCTTTCACCATTCACACGCACATTCACACCTGGGGCCACTTTAGAGTCTCCAATTAACCTAACTTGCATGTTTTTGACATGTGGGAGGAAACTGGAGAAATCCCGGAGTAAACCCACACAGACACAGGGAGAACATGCAAACTCCACACAGATCATTGTTGGTCAGGGGCTAGGATCGAACCCAGGATCCCCCGGCCAAGGGTGAGTTGCTGTGCTGCTGCAGTGCTAACTACTCTTCCACCGTGCTGCCCAGTTCTTTAGATATTAACGTTCGTTCAGACCAAACACCATCCATCCATCTTCTACCACTTTTCCGGAGGTCCGGGTCGCAGAGGCAGCAGTTCAAGCAGAGAAGCCCAGACTTCCCTCTCCCCAGCCACCTGCTCCAGCTCTTCAGAGAGGATACCAAGGCATTCCCAGACCAGCTGGGAGACATAGTCTCTCCACCGAGTCCTGGGTCTGCCCCGGGGTCTCCTCCCAGTGGGACGTGCCTGAAACACCTCAAGTGGGAGGCGTCCAGGGGGCATCCTAATCAGATGCCCATACCACCTCAACTGACTCCTTTCAATGTGGAGGAGCAGCGGTTCTATTCTGAGCCTCTCCCGGATGACTGAGCTCCTCACCCTATCTCTGAGGGTGAGTCCAGCAATCCTACGAAGAAAGCTCATTTCAGCCGCTTGTATCCGCGATCTTGTTCTTTTGGTCATTACCCAAAGCTCATGACCATAGGTGAGAGTAGGAACGTAGATTGACTGGTAAATCGACAGCTTTGCCTTAGAACTAAGGTCCCTCTTCACCACAACAGACCGGTACAACGTCCGCATCACTGCAGATGCTGCTCCAATCCGTCTGTCGATCTCTTGCTCCATTTTCCCCTCACTCATGAACAAGACCCCAAGATACTTAAACTCCTCCACTTGGGGCAGGAGCCTGTCCCCAACCTAGAGAGGACAATCTACCTTTTTCCGGCTGAGGACCATGGACTCGGACTTGGAGGTACTGATTCTCATCCCAGCCGCTTCACACTCAGCGGCAAACCGTCCCAGCAAGAGCTGTAGGTCATTGCTGGATGAAGCCAACAGGACAACATCATCTGCAAACAACAGAGATGAGAGCCTGTGGTCACCAAGCATGACACCCTCCATTCCCTGGCTGCGCCTAGAAATCCTGTCCATAAAAATTATGAACAGGATTGGTGACAAAGGGCAGCCCTGGCAGAGTCCAACTCTCACTGGGAATGACTCCGAGTGCTGGCAAGACGAACCAAACTCTCACAACCGTCATACAGAGACCGAATAGCTCGTAACAACAAGCCTGATACCCCATACTCCCGAAGCACCCCCCACAAAAAAACACGAGGGACGCGGTCAAATGCCTTCTCCAAGTCCACAAAACACATGTAAACTGGGCTCACCAGTGGGCTCACCACCTGCAGGAGGGATCATGGGGGTCCGGTGCTATGTGGATTAGGTGGCGGTCAAAGGCGGAGATCTTGGCGGACCAATCCCAGACCAAACACGAATGAGCAAATTTTTTGTGTGGCCCGATTACATTTTAACTCAATGTAAACACACGAATAGACATGAATTCACTGTCTGAGTGAGTTGCAGACAGGCAAAGTTGCCTTTATAACTTCTGCAGCTGTGGTCAACCTGTTGTGGAAATCCCAAAAAACCGTCATGCTTAGGTGTACATTATCCGACAGGGTCTCACCTGAAAAAGTTGTCCCTGCCTCCAAAATTTCACCTGGATGATGGGTTGTTTACACTGCTAGCACATCCGTGGCAGGAGTCAGTAGGTAAAAAAAATCTGGCACTCCGATACAGCTGCAGAGCTCCCAATCCTTCTGTCTCCAGGAGAGTGTCAGTCTCATTTTCAAACTAGCTTACTCTCTGATGTTGATACTTTTACTCCAGTTATGGCAGAATCTCTAGGCCATGACTAGCCAGTGCTATCCCTGGGACGTTAACGTGTGAATGCATGAGATTCGCATGTGCTTGCCTCTTTCCACTGACTTTGTATGTATTCGCGCTGACCATTCGTGTTTGGTCTGAACTCACTTTTAGAGTTCACATGTCACATCACATCTTTAGCTGTGTATGTGTTAACATCCATCCATCCATCTTCCACCGCTTAACTGTTTTCGGGTCACCGGGGGAGAGGGGTGGCTGGAACCTATCCCAGCGTCTTTAGGCGAGAGACAGGGTACACCCTGGACAGATCACCAGTCCATCACAGGACCAACACAGAGACAGACAACCATTCATAGGGGATAAAGAAAGGAAAAAAAAAAAAACTGAGCCTGAACTTTTTTCCGGGGGCAGGAGCACAGGGGCAGAGACACACACACGCATGCATATTTTTTATTTCATATAAATGATTTTCCTTTAAACTAGCTAGCAACATATCTGCCATACCCATTCATAAATTCAGACTAGATTATGGTGGATTGTTTGAAACAGCAATACCAAGGAAGGTCAGTAGGTGGCAATAGTACTCCATCTCCTTTAATGTGGTGCACACATCTCACATTTAGGATGCTGTTGCTATCAAGTTATATACTGTAAATCGTGTCCCTTGCATCAACTGTGTTGATTGCAAGGGAATTGCAGCTGTGTGGCATTGAGATTGCAGCTCTCCAGGAAACATGTTTAGAGGCACAAGGCCAACTTCAAGAATACACATTGTTCTGGGGTGGCAAGACTGCAGGACCCAGGGAGGCTGGAGTTGCCTTTGCGGTTCACAACATGGTTGCCAAGAAGCTGACATCACTTCCTACAGCGATCTCACCTAGGCTTATGTCTATGAGAGTGCCTATTGAGAAAGGAAGATACTTGACTCTGGTGAACGTGTATGCCCCCACGATGACTTACACTGTTGAGGAGGAGACTTTCTATCAAGAACTTACTCAAGTGGTGCTCAAGGTCCCTAGAGAAGACAAGCTCCTAATATTAGGTGATTTCAACGCTCAAGTCGGGATGGACTGGGAAACCTACATGGGCATCATTGGCAAGTTTGCCAAGAAGAAAAAGAACTCCAATGGGGAGCTCCTGCTGAACTTCTGTGCACAACTACAGCTCAGCATTACTAACACGTTTTTCTACCAGCCCGACAAGAACTACTTCACCTGGAAGCACCCACACTCAGGTCACTACCACTTGCTCGACTATGCCATCATGAGAAAGTCAGACTTGGCAGATGTACTATGCACAAAAGCAATGCATGGACCAGAATATTAAACTGATCACTATCTTGTGAGATGCCAACTCAGAATGAAGATCACTATGCCTCGCAGGAAAACTCCTGCTACTGCCAAACTTAAGAAACTGGACATTAGCAAGCTGACAAACACCGAGCACTGTTGAGAGCTGACGAGAGCGATAGAAGCCGCATTGGAGAGGGTTCAGCTGCCTGGAGAGGAGGTAGATCGGCACTGAAAAGCCCTGAAGGAAGCGGTGTACTCTGCAAGCAAGGAAACACTAGGCCACCCCCATAGAAAGATTCCTGATTGGTTTTGGGAGCATGGCAATGAAATTGTGAGGCTCCTAGAAGAGAAGAGGAGCAAGCATTTTCGGAATCTTCAGGAGAACTCTGAGAGGAGCAAGAGGGCACTTGCTGAAATCAAGACCAAGGTGCAGAGGGAAGTGAGAGCTCTTAAGAATGACTGGTGGCAGAGGAATTGCAGCGTATGGCAGACAACCATAATTATCGTGGACTGTTTGCCAGCTTGAAAGCCATCTATGGACTCAAGAGCTACGCTGTTGCCCAAGTGAAGTCAGCGGATGTTAGTAAGCTGCTCACAGACCTTCAAGACATCAAGGCCAGGTGGAAGGAACATTTTAGTGGTCTACTAAACCAAGAAGGATCTGCACATCCAGATGCATGTCAGCAGCTGAAGAGGAGACCCACAAGGAATGAGTTGTGTGGGGAAATCAGCATGGAGGAACTCAAGGAAGTTCTGAAGTCAACGGCAAATGGCAAAGCACCGGGACTGGATGGTATTTCCTCAGATATGCTGAAAAATGGTGGCGAAAAGTTGTGCGAAGCTCTACTAGACCTTTTCAACAGACGTCTACTCTCTGGTACTGTGCCCCAAGACTTTCGAGATGCTTTAATTGTTACCATCTACAAGAGAAAGGGCGACTGTGCAGAGTGTGGAAACCATCGGGAATATCACTACTGGCCGTAGCTGGTAAAGTCCTTGCCAAAATTGTCTTGAATAGACTGAAAATCATTTTGGAAGAAGTTCTCCCAGAATGTCAGTGTGGATTTTGGGGTAGCCGTTCCACTGTTGACATGATATTCACTCTACGGCAGCTCCAAGAGAAGGCAGCAGAGCAGCAGTATGTTGTCTTTGTAGACTTCACAAAGGCATTTGACACCGTGGACCGCACAACCCTCTGGAAGGTCCTGGAAATTTATGGATGCCCTGACAAGCTTGTTAGCATCACCAAGCAGTTCCACTATGGAATGAAGGCACAAGTCTCAGTCGGCGGTGAACCCAGTGATGCCTTTGTGGTCAACCACGGTGTGAAGCAGGGGTGTGTGCTGGCACTAACTCTTTTCTCCCTCTACCTCACAGCTGTGCTGGACACTATGAACAAAGGGCTCAACAAGGGTGTGTTTCTCTGCACAAGGACAGATGGCAAATTGTTCAACCTTGCCCGACTTCGTGCCTATACAAAAACACAGGAGATGTGTATCAGAGAATTGCTTTATGCTGATGACTCCACCCTTGTGGCCAGTAACGCAGTTGATATGCAGCAGATTGTGGATCGTTTCTCCTTTGCAGCTGATATGTTTGGCCTAAAGCTCAACATATCTAAGACCGAGCTGCTCTACCAGCCTCCTCCAATGTCCACTGAACCGCCAGAAATGATTATGGTCCATGATGAACCACTGAAAACAACCGAGTCTTTCACTTACTTGGGCAGTACCGTCACAAACACCAACTCTGTAGATTTGGAGGTGGAAAGAAGGATCCAGTCCACCACAAAGGCTTATGGTGCGCTGTACAAGAGACTTTGGAGTTGTCATGATATCAGTACAAAAACCAAAGTGAAGGTTTATGCAGCTGCAGTTCTTCCTTGCTTGCTCTATTCCATCGAGTGCACCACTCTTTACTGCAAACACATCAGGGCTCCGACAAGACTCCAGCTTCACCACCTACGCTCCATCCTCAACATCAAGTGGCAAGAATGTATCCCAGACGTTGAGGTACTGCGTCATGCACACACAGTCAGTGTTGAAGCCCTAATTACAGTGTCACAGCTTCGCTGGGCAGGGCATGGCCAACAGTAGACTGCTAAAAGCTGTGTTCTGCTCGGAACTGAGCCAAGGAAAAAGGAGCCATGGAGGACAAAAATTGCATTTCAAAGATGTCCTAAAGTGGCATATGAAGAGAACTGGCATCCCCTATGATACCTGGGAGGAAGAGGCACTCCGGAAAGTCAGTTGGCGAGGACTGTTGAGAAAAGCAACGTCAGCCGTAGAAGAGCAACGCCAGCAAGAATATCAGTGTGCACATGACCGACGACATTCAGCAACTACTTCAAGCATTTTCCAGTGCAACAACTGTCAGTGTTTCTGCAGATCCTGAGCGGGTCTGACTGCCCACACAAGAGCCTGCTTGAGATAGACCTCAACTCAAACACAAGACAAGATAGTCATCTTCGGCAGCGATGGACAGCCATATATAAATCATGTACAAAATGACCTACAATCTATAATAAAATTTATGAATAAGGGTATGTGAAACTCAGTCAAGCAAACTAATTCACTGGTGGAACAAGATTTGATTAGCAACCATGCAGTAAAGGGTATATGGAAAAGGCCATTGATTTACTATTTTTTAATGGACTGTGCAACATTTGTGCCATGTATTTTTAATAACAAATTGTAAACAGCAATAGTGACCTTTATATAATACTCTAAATTGCATTATTTCTAGCACAACATACAGAAACAAGCTCCTGGTTCTCTAATTTTTTTTTTTTTTTGACACCAGCTACCAAAAGGCTTGCCGTCTCTGCCCATTTCTTCAATCCACACCCAGCGCCATTTGTTTTTAAGTCCTGTGTCAATTAGGATATGCAGGCTTCAAAAACTTAATCTTCATCCTACAGAATGTATGAAGGATTTTGTGTATGCTGAAGGATGAAACACTCACGTTTCTAGTCACTCACTCTCGCAGTCACCAGTATCCGATTAGGAGCGCGCCACTGATCTCTATAGAAAAAGATCATGGCTCATTGGCTGCCAGAAGTGAAGCCACCTGGCCACCATATTAGTACACCCAAAACACTCAGTGAGTCAATGGAGAATGAATGGGTTTAGCAGTAAACGGTGCCACTTTTACCTCAATAACTTCCCAAAAAATTAACAGATTTTGGTCGCCATATTGGTACACCCAAAACACTCAGCGAGTCAATGGAGAATGAGTGGGTTTAGTAGTAAACGGTGCCACTTTTACCTCAATAACTTCCTAAAGAACTGACAGTCCTACTCCTAAGTTTTACAAAATTTCACTTGGAGCTCATCACCTTTGGAGCCAGCTGAAACTGAAAGCCATCAACTGTCTAGCTACAATGGTTAAGACTGCTCCTGTATGGAATGCTAATTTTTAGGGGGTGAGTTAAAATTAAAATAGGTTTCAAAAGAAGACATCTACTTAATGTAATAATTCCCAAACACATAAAATGTGTATTTCTATTCCATTTCTGGTCATTTAATGAAAGAATCTTATTGAGTAAGCTCACATACGCCACACATCTACAGATCAGAGCCCCAAATGAGTACTGTGATTAACAAAGTGGACTGGAAAAATAAGCTCCTGGTTGTTCAGTTTTTATTTTTATCTTTTTTTTTTTTTACACCAGCTACCAAAAGGCTTGCTGTCTCTGCCCATTTCTTTGAGCCACGCCCAGTGCCATCTGTTTTTAAGTCCTTTGTTCATTAGGACATCCTCACCAGGCTTCAAAAGCTTACTCTCCCAAGCCCCCTCCCAAAAAATTAAACCAATCATTTAAGTCGATCCAATCAGAAATGCAGATGTTATACTGGCAACAACATAAAATGGAGTGAAAAAGAATAAGTCCCCCTCTCCCCGAAATTCACTCCTTCATTAGATGTATAAATTTGAAGTCAATTCAATCAGAAATGTAAAAGTTATATAGTGGTGGCAGCATAAAATCCCAAATGAATGGACAGACGAACGAGTGAAAAACATTATACCATCTTCAACTTGGTTGCGTGGGTAATAATTTTTTTTCTTGTGTCATTTGACTCTCAGTAGCCCAGGCAGCAGAATCTTGCATGGACTTTTACATACCTTTATATTTTTTCCTATGACTTTTAAAAAATTTTTTATACCCCATGCAATAATGATTTTGACCCGTCTGTCCGACAACATACAGTTAGGCCCAGAAATATCTGGACAGTGACACAATCTTCATGATTTGGGCTCTGCATGCCACCACATTGGATTTGAAATGAAACAACTACAATGGAATTGAAGTGCAGACTTTAAGGTTTAATTCAAGGGGTTGAACAAAAATATATGATTAAACTTGTAGGAATTGTAGCTATTTTTATACAAACGCTCCTCATTTCAGGGGCTCAAAAGTAATTGGACAAATAAACATAACCCTAAGTAAAATGTTACTTTTCAATATTTTATTGAGAATCCTTTGCAGGCAATGACTGCCTGAAGTCTGGAACCCATGGACATCACCAAACGCTGGGTTTCCTCCTTTGTGATGCTTTGCCAGGCCTTTACTGCAGCGGTCTTCAGTTGTTGCTTGTTTGTGGGTCTTTCTGCCTTAAGTTTTGTCTTGAGCACGTGAAATGCATGCTCGATTGGGTTGAGATCTGGGGATTGACTCGGCCATTGCAGAATATTCCACTTCTTTGCTTTAAAAAACTCCTGGGTTGCTTTTGCAGTATGTTTTGGATCACTGTCCATCTGTACTGTAAAGCGCCATCCAATCAACTTTGCTGCATTTGGCTGAATCTGAGCAGAAAGTATATCCCTATACACTTCAGAATTCATCTGGCTGCTTCTGTCTTTTGTCACATCATCAATAAACACAAGTGACCCAGTGCCATTGGAAGCCATGCATGTCCATGGCATCACACTGCATCCACCATGTTTTACAGAAGATGTGGTGTGCTTTGGATCATGAACTGTTCCAATTCTTCTCCAAACTTTCTTCTTCCCATCATTCTGGTACAGGTTGATCTTAGTCTCATCTGTCCAAAGAATGCTGTTCCAGAACTGGGCTGGCTTCTTCAGGTGTTTTTTGGCAAAGTCAATTCTGGCCTTTCTATTTTTGAGGCTAATTAATGGTTTGCACCTTGTGGTGAATCCTTTGTATTTACTCTCATGAAGTCTTCTCTTTATGGTAGACTTAGATACTGATACACCTACTTCCTGGAGAGTGTTCTTCACTTGAGTGGAGGTTGTGAAGGGGTTGTTCTTCACCATGGAAAGGATTCTGCGATCATCCACCACTGATGTCTTCCGTGGACTGGACGTCCAGGCCTTTATGGGTTCCCAAGCTCACCAGTGCACTCTTTTTTTCTCAGAATGTACCAAACTGTTGATTTGGCCACTCCTAACATTTCTGCTATCTCTCTGATGGATTTCTTCTTTTTTTCAGCCTCAGGATGGTCTGTTTCACCTCCATTGAGAGCTCCTTTGACTGCATGTTGTGTGTTCACAGCAACAGCTTCCAAATGCAAACGCCACACCTGGAATCAACTCCAGACCTTTTAACTGCTTAATTGATGCCAGGTTAACGAGGGAAGAGCCCATGCAGCCTTGTTATTTTTTTTTTTGCAGCCTTCTGAGTCAATTGTCCAATTACTTTTGGTCCCTTGAAAAAGCGGCGGCTACGTATTAAAGAGCTGTAATTCCTAAACCCTTGCTCCAATTTGGATGTGAATACTCTCAAATTACAACTGACAGTCTGCACTTTAAGCCCATATTGATTATATAATTGTATCCTGAATATGTTTTCGTAAACAGCTAAAATAACAAAACTTGTGTCACTGTCCAAATATTTTTGGGCCTAACTGTATTGCCACTACAGCTCCTACAGTGGGGCAAAAAAGTATTTAGTCAGCCACCAATTGTGCAAGTTCTCCCACTTAAAAGATGAGAGAGGTCTCCAATTTTCATCACAGGTATACCTCAACTATGAGAGACAAAATGAGAAAAAAAAATCCAGAAAATCACACTGAAGGATTTTTAATGAATTAATTGGTAAATTCCTCAGTAAAATAAGTATTTGGTCACCTACAAACAAGCAAGATTTCTGGCTCTCACAGACCTGTACCTTCTTCTTTAAGAGGCTCCTCTGCCCTCCACTCGTTACCTGTATTAAGGGCACCTGTTTGAACTCGTTATCAGTATAAAAGACACCTGTCCACAACCTCAAACAGTCAGACTCCAAACTCCACTATGGCCAAGACCAAAGAGCTGTCAAAGGACACCAGAAACAAAATTGTAGACCTGCACCAGGCTGGGAAGACTGAATCTGCAATAGGTAAGCAGCTTGGTGTGAAGAAATCAACTGTGGGAGCAATTATTAGAAAATGGAAGACATACAAAACCACTGATAATCTCCCTCGATCTGGGGCTCCACGCAAGATCTCACCCCGTGGGGTCAAAATGATCACGAGAACGGTGAGCAAAAATCTCAGAACCACACGGGGGGACCTAGTGAATGACCTGCAGAGAGCTGGGACCAAAGTAACAAAGGCTACCATCAGTAACACACTACGCCGCCAGGGACTCAAATCTTGCAGAGCCAGACGTGTCCCCCTGCTTAAGCCAGTATATGTCCAGGCCTGTCTGAAGTTTGCTAGAGAGCATTTGGATGATCCAGAAGAGGATTGGGAGAATGTCATATGGTCAGATGAAATCAAAATAGAACTTTCTGGTAAAAACTCAACTTGTTGTGTTTGGAGGAAAAAGAACACCATACCTACTGTGAAGCATGGGGGTGGAAACATCATACTTTGGGGCTGTTTTTCTGCAAAGGGACCAGGACGACTGATCTGTGTAAAGGAAAGAATGAATGGGGCCATGTATTGTGAGATTTTGAGTGAAAACCTCCTTCCATCAGCAAGGGCATTGAAGATGAAACGTGGCTGGGTCTTTCAGCATGACAATGATCCCAAACACACCACCCAGGCAACGAAAGAGTGGCTTCGTAAGAAGCATTTCAAGGTCCTGGAGTGGCCTAGTCAGTCTCCAGATCTCAACCCCATAGAAAATCTTTGGAGGGAGTTGAAAGTCCGTGTTGCCCAGCGACAGCCCCAAAACATCACTGCTCTAGAGGAGATCTGCATGGAGGAATGGGCCAAAATACCAGCAACAGTGTGTGAAAACCTTGTGAAGACTTACAGAAAATATCTGACCTCTGCCATTGCCAACAAAGGGTATATAACAAAGTACTGAGATGAACTTTTGTTATTGACCAAATACTTATTTTACCGAGGAATTTACCAATTAATTCATTAAAAATCCTTCAATGTGATTTTCTGGATTTTTTTTTTCTCATTTTGTCTCTCATAGTTGAGGTATACCTATGATGAAAATTGGAGACCTCTCTCATCTTTTAAGTGGGAGAACTTGAACAACTGGTGGCTGACTAAATTCTTTTTTGCCCCACTGTACATTTCTCAACCGATTGGCTTCAAATTTATACAGAAACTTTAACTCATCAACACCTTGGACACACACACACACACACACACACACACACACACACACACACACACACACACACACACACACACACACACCCCTAATGAGATGTTCCATGTATTTTGGGGAGGGATCATTTTATGTTGTCACCACTATAGTTTGTACATTTCTGATTGGATTCACTTCAAACTTGCACATCTAATGAGGGGGTTCATTTTTAGGGATGGAGGCTTGTACAATGCATCCGGAAAGTATTCACCATGCTTCACTTTTTCCACATTTTATGTTACAGACTTATTCCAAAATGGATTAAATTCATTTTTTTCCCTCAAAATTCTACACACAATACCCCATAATGTCAACGTGAAAAAAGTTTTTTTTTTTTTTTTTTTTGGAGATTTTTACAAATTCATTAAAAATAAAAAACGAAGAAATCATTTGTACATAAGTATTCACAGCCTTTGTCATGAAGCTTAAAATTGAGCTCAGGTGCATCCTGTTTCCACTGATCATCCTTGAGATGTTTCTCCAGCTTAATGGGAGTCCGCCTGTGGTAAATTCAGCTGATTTGACATGATTTGGAAAGGCACACACCTGTCTATATACGGTCCCACAGTTAACAGTGCATGTCAGAACACAAACCAAGCATGAAGTCAAAGGAACTGTCTGTAGACCTCTGAGCCAGGATTGTCTTGAGGCACGAAGCTGGGGAAGGGTACAGAAAATGTTCTGCTGCTTTGAAGGTCCCAATGAGCACAGTGGCCTCCATCAACTGTAAATGGAAGAAGTTTAGAACCACCAGGACTCTCCCTAGAGCTGGCCGACCGTCTAAACTAAGAGACTGGGGGAGAGGGGCCTTAGTCAGGGAGGTGACCAAGAACCCGATGGTCACTCTGTCAGAGCTACAGCGTGCATCTGTGGAGAGAGGACAACCTTCAAGAAGGGCAACCATCTCTGCAGCAATCCACCAATCAGGCCTGTATGGTAGAGTGGCCAGATGGAAGCCACTCCTTAGTAAAAGGCACATGGCAGCCCGCCTGGAGTTTGCCAAAAGGCACCTGAAGGACTCTCAGATCATTCATTCATTCATCTTCTTCAGCTTAATCCTTTTTGGGTCACGGGGGGCTGGAGCCTCATGAGAAACAAAATTCTCTGGTCTGATGAGACAAAGATTGAACTCTTTGGCATGAATGCCAGGCTCCATGTTTGGAGGAAACCAGGCACCGCTCATCACCATGCCAACAGCGGTGGCAGCATCATGCTGTGGGGATGTTTTTCAGTGGCAGGAACTGGGAGACTAGTCAGGATAGAAGGAAAGATGAATGCAGCAATGTACAGAGACATTCTGGATGAAAATCTGCTCCAGAGCTCTCTTAACTTCAGACTGGGGAAACGGTTAATCTTTCAGCAGGACAACGACCCTATGCACACAGCCAAGATATCA
Source organism: Pholidichthys leucotaenia (assembly GCA_020510985.1). NCBI lineage: Eukaryota > Metazoa > Chordata > Actinopteri > Cichliformes > Pholidichthyidae > Pholidichthys > Pholidichthys leucotaenia. Next base: position 209,725,938 of record CM035839.1, read on the forward strand.
AAGGAGTGGCTTCAGGACAACTCTGTGAATGTCCTTGAGTGGCCCAACCAGAGACCAGACTTGAATCCAATTGAACATCTCTGGTAAGATCTGAAAATGGCTGTGCACCAACGTTTCCCATCCAACCTGATGGAGCTTGAGAGGTGCTGCAAAGAAGAATGGGTGAAACTGCAAAAAGATAGGTGTGCCAAGCTTGTGGCATCATATTCATAAAGACTTGAGGCTGAAATTGCTGCCAAAGGTGCATCAACAAAGTATTGAGCAAAGGCTGTGAATACTTACGTACATGTGATTTCTTAGTTTTTTATTTTTAATAAATTTACAAAATTCTCAAAAAAAAAAATTATGTGTAGAATTTTGAGGAAAAAATTAATTTAATCCCTTTTGGAACAAGGCTGTAACATAAAAAGTGGAAAATCTGGATGCACTGTATTTTTTTTCCCCAGTCCATTCTATGTTCATCAGTTCTTAGGGGTCACTGATATGGAGGTGTGTGGGGTATGTGAACTTCCGCACTAAGGTTCTTTCATAACTGTACTATTTACCTTCTCAGTAAAAATCAAAAACATCTGATCTCTTTTTTTTTTTAACAACTCTGTGCTTTCAGTTGTATAACCACATTGTTAGCCAATAAACAAGTTTCAAATAAAGCCTCCCTCTTTTGTTTATGAGGTTTTAAATTACTAAGAAACATGATGACCAGGAAAAAGTTAAGCAATGATGTTGGAGCAGATATGTTGAAGTCTGATTCAACAAAAACTTATTTCAAACAGGTAGGAATTTTTTTCATGTGTTTTTATTTGCTTTTGTGTGTGATGAATATGTTGTATCTTTATACATTTATATATTTCTTTATACATTTCCGTCTTTTGGTGAGCTGATATGAAAGAATGTTTACAGTTTTATGAGAAGGTTGCTGGCATGTAACAATCATCTTATATCAGCAATTGTCAACTCGTCACTCACACTTCACTCCAGCATTTGGAAGTGGTGGCATTCTATCTTATACTGAGTTCAATATTGTATGTTATTGTTGTTACAAGAGCGCCAAGTGACAGCTGATCTGTATATACTTTTATTTATTTATTTTCTACTCGTTTTAGTTCTGCATTTAATATGAACCCTGAGTTTGAAATAAACGTTTGAATTTGAATATACAGCCTCAAGTATGTGAACCCTTTGGAATTACCAGGTTGTCTTCATTAATTGGTCATAAAATGTGATCTGATCTACATCTACGGTAAGTCCCAGGTATAGACAAACACAATGTGCTCAACCTGACACCACACAAGCAATTGTATTTCATGTCTTTATTGGACACATCCATTAAACAGCAACAGTGCTAGTCGAAAAAGTAAGTGAAATCTTATACTAATGACTTCAACAAAAGCCAGAAGTTACCAAACTTCGGAGTCCAAACAAGATTAGAACAAGGTGTAGAGCTACTCTGACTTATAAAAATGTTCAAAATTTTTTGAGTTTGCTATTCACCACAAGCATCTTCAGAGATCTCTGCTGAAAGAGATTTCAGAAGATGATCAAGAATTGTTGATTTGCATAAAACTGGAACGGGTGAGACAAAGCAATCACCTAGACTATAGGTTTTCACCAGTTCACAGATGGGACAAACTGTCTACAAATGAAGACAACTTAGTACTGTGACTGGGGCTTGAAAAGGTGCCCTAAATATTGCCTCATTCACCCACACCCTGGCCAGCATGTCGCAGCTGGCGATATCTCCCCCTTGCGGTAAGAAAAAGGAAGTAAAGAGATCTGTGAAGATGACAATACACACCATCGGCACATTTAAGGTATGGACTTTGATGGACCATGCCAGATCAGAGAAAAGGACTGTTCTTTTGCCAGAGAGCTGGCTAAATGTTAAGTGGAAATTACTATCCTCAACGAAACCTGGTTAACGAAAGAAGGTCAACTCACAGAGGTTTATACATTTAACTGGTTTGGATACAGACAGACTGTGCCATGAGGCAGGAGTTGGGTTTGCCATTAAGTCCAACCTGGTCAACAAGCTGGCTGTACCCTCAAAGGCTTGAACAATTGACTGATGATAGTCTGATTACCACTCCAAAGAAAGCAGTATGCCACTCTGATCAGTGCCCAGACAAAGAGGCCTACTATGAAGACCTGAGCGTGGTCATCTTTGCCGTGCCCAGTGAAAACAGATTCCTTACAATGGGTGACTTCAATTCCAGGGTTGGCACAGACCACACGTCCTGGGACAAAAATGGTATTGGCAACTAACAGCAATGACCTACTGCTGCTAGAAACCCAGGCAACTCCTTCTTCTACCTGCCTCACCAGAACAAGATTTCATAGATGCACCCTCTCTCATAGCACTGGCATCTCTTGGACAATGTCATAATAAGGCAAAGCAACAGGCAAGATGTCAGAGTTAGAAAAGCCATATGTGGAGCAGAATGCTGGACTGACCATCGTTGCTGATCTCCAAGCTCAACACCAAAATCCAGCCTCCCAGACGCCCATAGGGGAAAAAGTTCCAAGGCAACTGAACATCTTGAAGTTCATGAGGGACCCTGTCAGACAGTCTGGCAGCACAGACTGGAGCCCCAGGATTCCTGTACTGGGGACATTGAATCAGAGTGGGCTGTCTTTCGAGACACTGTCTATGATGCAGAAAGCACTATCCAAGAGCACCAACACTGGTTTGATTGATTGATTGATTGATTCATTCACTCCAGACATTGATAGTGGTAAGCTACTACTGTAGCCACAACTGCCCGGGGCAAACTGACAGAAACATGGCTGCCAATCTTTGCCAACAGCCTCTCCGACCACTACCGAACATTTATACACATTCATACCCAGTGTCATGGACACTAGAGGCAAGGTGGGTAAAGTGTCTTGGCCAGGGACACAACGGCAGGATGGCTGGGGAGAGCGGTATTCAAACCACCAACCCTCTTGTTATTGGGCAACCTGCTCTACCTCCTGAGCCACTGCCACCCACATCTCCTCTGTTCCATTTCTGCTGAGCATCAAGCTGGATGGCAGGAAGTTCCATTTTTATATGGTCTTTGGCATGACCCGGCTGGGACTTGAACCCCGACCTCCCGTTTGTAGGGCGGATGCTCTACCTCTCGGCCACCACTCCAAGTTGCAGGTGCAGGGTGATGCATCACCTCAGTCTTCTTGGTACTTATTGTAAGACCAAAGTGACTGCATACCCTGAAGAACAGGTGCATTCTTTTCTGCAATTTCAGACTGTGTGCTAGCATTCATTGCACAGTCATCCACAAAGAGAAGGTGACAAACAGTGTCTTCCTGGACTTTTGTTTCTGCCTGCAGCCTCCGCAAATTAAACAGGTTGACATAAGTCTGGTATCTGATATTGACACCGATATCATTATCATGGAAGGCATCTGTCAGCATCACAGAGAACATCATGCTGAAGAGAGCTGGGGCCAGCACGCAGCCTTGCTTGACACCATTCGTAACAGGAAACAATGCTGAGTACTCTCCATCATCTAGCATGCATCCTGTTGTGAAATTCCCTGATCATGGTGATGAAATTATCAGGGCAGCCAAACTTGGACATGATCTTCCAGAGTCCTTATCTGCAGACAGTGTCAAAGACTTTGGTCAGGTCCACGAAAGCTATGTAGAGGCTGACATTCTGTTCCTGACACATTGCTTGTCGTTGATGTGCAGCAAATATCATCCTCAGTGTTGCAATCATGCTGGAACCCACACTGGCTCTCTGGTAATGGACCTTGCTTGATCCAAGTGTTAAATCAGATGGTTCAGTAAGACCCTGGCCAGAATCGTCCCGGCTGTGGAGAGTAGTGAAATACCACGGCGGCTATCGTATGCTTGCCAGTTCCTCAGTCATCGATAGAGGTGTATCGGTGATAAATGTGTCCTTGAATTCCTGTGGAAGTTTCTCATGGTCCCACATGGACTAGAACAACTGAGTCTCCTGATTAGGTGTGAGCCACCAAATGCATAGATTTCTGCTGGAATTGAGTTTGCGCCTGGAGCTTTACCGGTGGAAAGGCACTTGACTACTTTCTCTACTTCCGATTCAGAGGGGGGATCGGCAAGAGAGTGGTCGGTTGACACCTGCTGCAGTCGTACCTCATTGTCTCTGGTGGAAGATGGGCAATTGAAAAATCTATCAAAGTGCTCCTATCCACATTGTAACATACATCTTATGGCAAGGATTGTACTGATCAGTCATCTTGGCACAAAATCTCCAGTGAGACCAGAAGTCGGTCATCTTCACATGGGAAGGACAAATGAATATATGATTGCTCTCCCTAGAGGTGGGTGCCCAAGTGGACTCCAAAGGCACAATGCAGAATGTGCAATGAGGTAAAAAAGAACCTGAAGCCCCTTTCAGAGTACCCCGGCAATTCAGGCAAACCCAGTACAATCCAGGCTCCCTCGCTTGTCGTAATAGGGTTACCCGCGCTACTTGACAAGGGCTAAATGACCCTGCAAGCAACATGGGTCACTGTGCACCTCATCTTAGTGGACATTTGAATAGGACAGTGTGAATAAACACTCAAACTGTCACCATATCACAGCGACACACAGTGGAAATGAATCAGAAGGTTGTCTGTCATTATTAGGGATGTGATTTGGGGTTGGGGAAATTATCTGAAAATTTAGCAGGGGGTCTGGGGGACACAGTCCCCCAGCGGGGTCCGGGCCAGAGCCCTGGTGGGGGGGCAACGGGGGCGAAGCCTCCCGAAGCTCCTGGGTTTTTATGATTTTTAAGTACCAGAACTGTGCTTAAATGACATAAAACAAACAGCTGAATGTCACTTATTACTGTATAATATTGACTTATGTTCCAAGAAGATAGCATTCCTAAAATATTCCAACAAGCATTATCCATCACATGTGTGGCGTTAAAAATATTTTTTAAATAAAGTCCAAAACATCTTCAGCAGGCAAGATGAAGAAAAGTGAAAAGTGAACTCCTGTGGCAGATATAAAGGTCTACATTTAACCATGAGAAACTCCAGGTTAGCTGCGCAGTGTCTCCCAACAGTGACAGAGTTCGTGCACCAAGCCTTGTTAATATAAATGCACACTCCCCCACCTCTGGTCTTACCGGAGTCATTAGCTGCTCTGTCTGCCCGGAGAGTGTGCCGTCCGGCCAGCTCGACAGCACCGTCAAGTAATTCAATTCAGCTTTATTTATAATGCGCCACATCACAACAAAAGCCGTCTCGTGGCGCCACACAAGTACTCCACTATGTAGCCATGTTTCCGTGAAAATCATGATATTGGAGTTCATAAGTTTCTTATTGTTGGTGTTCCGAAGCCGTAGCTCATCCATTCTGTTCGCCACTGACCGTACATTAGCGAGGAAAATCCTGGGTAGAGAAAGCCGGTGTGGTGTTAGCTTTAGCTTAGCTCTTAGCCCTCCGTGCTTCCCCCGCCTTTGTTTACGGTCTCTACGCCGCCTGCGAGCACTTCCGGTCGGCCGGGTAGCTTACCTAGCGTCGGGTGTTCTCCAGAGCTCAGGGATGAAATGTAGGTTGCTGATAAAAAGGTCGTTATTTTGTAATCCAATGTCCAAAAGTTCATTTTGGGTGTAGGATGTAAAGGCAAAGCTGTTCTGAACGAACAGGCCCGAAATGAGCAGAAATATCGCTGCTAATCCGCAAAATCTGAAGAGACACTGAGCCTCGCGTTGTGCAAGCGCTGCCATCTGGTCTGAAAATTTTTGGAAGATAAAAAAAGCGGAATTCCGCGAATTAGCGGAAAAATCACATCCCTACATTATTCTGAGAGATTAAAATCCTTTCAGAGCTGCAGCAGGCAATTGTATGTACCTTAATTACACAAATATCACAGCAGCTTAGAGTGAGATCATTTCTTTAATGAGCATTTTTCACTCACTCCTGCAGAGTCTGGAGTCCCCAGCTGATGTGAAGCTAACACAAAGGTTCAGCACTGAGCAGTCCCCCTCCCTGTTCAGCTCCACCATGTGCTCTTTTGTGCTATACAGTTCACCCCACATTACCGTGCACCTCTGCCCCCCCCGCCCCCTCAAAAGAATCCTGCTGTGTGTGTCACTGGATGGACGGATGGACGGACACACACACACAGAGTTGCTTCTTGTAAACACAAAGGTCAGTGTTGATATGGAAAAAAAAATAACTGACATGTCAGGTGTATTTTGCAACCCCACAAAGAGCAGCAACTGCTGAACTAGATTAGATAATTTGGTGTATTCTAATCAACCACTGATCTGTGCTTGACACAAGCTGACAAAAAAACCAAAACAAAACAAGAGCACTCTGAGGCAAATGCAATATCCCCCACATCAGTTTTCTTTGAAGATCCCAATATTTACTGACACAGAGCAGTTTAATTTTTCAATATAATTACTGTAGCAGAATCAACTTATGATAAGTCCATCATCCACGAATATACAACATATACAACCCATAGTTGTAGGTCAGGATCCCAAGGTGAACCTGTGTAGCAAGTATGGTGACCCTAGAGAGCTATACACGTTCTATAATAAGAGATCATAGGGAGTGCCAACCTTGATCTTTTGACCCCAAACCTGTAGTCAGAGGTTACTGTCTCAGAGTGAACCTGTGTACCAACTTTGGTGACCCTAGACTTCTTTGTTGTTGAGATATAGTTTATAAGCCATGTTGATGTTGACCTTGCGATCCCAAAACCCCAGTCACACTTCAGGGTCATTGGGTGAACTGTGTACCAAGTTTTGGTGGCCCTAACTTTACTCAAGCAGTAATAAGGCATAAGGAATGTTAACCTTGACCTCAGACCTTTTGACACCAAGCCCACAGTCAGGTCAGGATCCCAAGGTGAACATGTGTAGCAAGTTTGGTGATCATAGCTTTCTTTGTTGTTGAGATTGTTCTTTCTTGAGATTGTTGTTTCTGTGTTGTTGCATTTATAAGCCATTTTGATGTTGACCTTTGACTGTGCGATCCCAAAACCGTAGTCACACTTCACAGTCACAGGGTGAAACTGTGTATGAAGTTTGGTGACCCTAACTTTACTTGCTGTACAGTAATAAGGCATAGGGAATGTTAACCTTGACCTTTGACCCCAAACCCATAGTCAGAGATCAGGATTCCAAGGTGAACCCATGTACCAGGTTTGGTGACCCTAGCTTTATACATTGTACAGTAATAAGGCACAAGAAATGTTAACCTTGACTTTGACCTTTTGACCCCAAACCCATAATCAGACTTCAGGATCCCAAAATGAACCTGTGTACCAGGTTGATGGCCCTAGCTTTGTTCATTTTATAGCAATAGTAAATGTAGCATTTACCATAGTGCAACTGCAATGTTAACTTTGACCCCTTGACCCCAAACCCATAGTTAGGTGAGGGTGTAAGTCATCCAGCATGTGTATTAGATACAATTACTGTATCAATTTGAAAAGCCTACATCATTTCTTTGAGTAGTTACTGTTTTGAAAATTTAGGGGAAAATCTGACCTGACTTTTGACCTCAAGGTCATCTGATGAGAGTGAAACTGCAATATGCACATCATCAGAGTATATCAAACCATGGTACCAAGTTTCAAAACAATCAGACCAAAACTGTAGGAATTGATTTCACAAGACAGTTACTGTCTATGACAAGAGGTGAAACAGGATGTCATAAGTCAGGGGCTACAATACCCACAAAAATCATCCGATCAGAAGCAAATTGCAATATGCGCATCCTCAGTGTACAGTGCATCCGGGAAGTATTCACAGCGGTTCACTTTTGCCACATTTTGTTATGTTACAGCGTTATTCCAAAATGGATTAAATTCATTTTTTTCCTCAAAATTCTACACACAATACCCCATCATGACAATGTGAAAAAGTTGAGATTTTTGCAAATTTATTAAAAATAAAAAAGTAAGCAAGCACATGTAAAAAAGTATTTACAGCCTTTGCCATGAAGCTCAAAATTGAGCTCAGGTGCATCCTGTTTCCACAGTGATCAGCCTTGAGATGCTTCTACGGCTTAATTGGAGACCACCTGTGGTAAATTCAGTTGATTGGTCATGATTTGGAAAGGCACACCTGTCTATAAAAGGTCCCACAGTTGACAGTGCATGTCAGAGGACAAACCAAGCATGAAGTCAAAGGAATTGTCTGTAGACCTCTGAGACAGGATTGCCTTGAGGCACAAATCTGGGGAAGGGTACAGAAAAATTTCTGCTGCTTTGAAGGTCCCAATGAGCACAGTGGCCTCCATCATCCATAAATGGAAGAAGTTCAGAACAACCAGGACTCTTTCTTAAGAGCTGGCCAGTCATCTAAACTGAGCAATGGGGGAGAAGGGCCTTAGTCAGGGAGGTGACCAAGAACCCATTGGTCACTCTGTCTGAGCTCCAGCATTCCTCTGTGGAGAGAGGAGAACCTTCCAGAAGGACAACCATCTCTGCAGCAATCCACCAATCAGGCCTGTATGGTAGAGTGGCCAGACGGAAGCCACTCCTTAGTAAAAGGCACATGGCAGCCTGCCTGGAGTTTGCCAGAAGGCACCTGAAGGACTCTCAGACCATGAGAAACAAAATTCTCTGGTCTGATGAGACAAAGACATTGTGGATGAAAACCTGCTCCAGAGTGCTCTTGACCTCAGACTGGGGTGACGGTTCATCTTTCAGCAGGACAATGACCCTAAGCACACAGCCAAGATAAACCAGGAGTGGCTTCAGGACAACTCTGTGAATGTCCTTGAGTGGCCCAGCCAGAGCCCGGACTTGAATCCAATTGAATACCTCTGGAGAGATCTGAAAATGGCTGTTCACTGACGCTTCCCATCTAGCCTGATGGAGCTTGAGAGGTGCTGCAAAGAGGAATGGGTGAAACTGCCAAAAGATAGGTGTGCCAAGCTTGCGGCATCATATTCAAAAAGACTTGAGGCTGTAATTGCTACCAAAGGTCCATCAACAAAGTATTGAGCAAAGATTTCTTAGGTTTGTTTTTTTTTTTAAATTTTTAATAAATTAGCAAAAATGAATTTAATCCATTTTGGAATAAGGCTGTAACATAACAAAATGTGGAAAAAAACTGAAGTGCTGTGAATGCTTTCCGGATGCACTGTATATCAAACCATGGTACCAAGTTTCAAAACAACTGGACCAAAACTGTAGGTGGAGTTCATTTCACAAAAGTGGGACAGACGGATGCACTGACACATGACACAATCCCCCGCCGGTCGAAGCCCAAAGAAGTCGAAGACCGGCGGGGGATATTAAAAAAAAACAAAACAAAACAAAAAAAAACTGTAAACATGCCAGTGACTAATCAGCAGCGGCCAGCATCACCACCTTCTGGGGTCATGGTGCGTTCATGTGACATCAGCGATATAAGGACATGAAACTTGATACACCAGAGAAATGCACTGTTATCTGTAGGAGATCGGACCCATGTCAGATGACATTTGAAAAAGCCATCGAGGGTTGTTGAGGTGCTAATTTACGCTAATGGTACCGGTGACTAAAGCTCACCAATTGTAGTTTGAAAGTGGCTCTAGTGTAAAAGCTAACATTTGAAGGAATCATTGGAACTGGTTAAAATCTCTGTTCATGAGTCTGACCAAATCCAAATCACTGAAAAGGTATGGTGCCCATGGCAGGACACCACAGAGGAAGCAACTGCTGTTCAAAAAACTATCACTGCACAGCTGAAGTATGCCAAAGAGCACCTTGACACTCCACAATGCTACCTGGAAAATGTTTTGTTGCTGATGAAATTAAGGTTGAATTGTGCTGGAGGAACATACAGCGCTATGTATGGCATATAAAGGGCACCACATTCCAACATGAAAACATCATCCAAAAGGTGAAATATGGAGGAGAGAGCATCATAATTTGGGGCTGCTTAGCTGCCTTGAGGCCTGGATCACTTGCCATCATTGAGGGGAAAATAAATTCTCAAGTTTATGAAGGCATCTTACATTATGTCAGGGTGGCTGTCCATCAGCTGAAGTGCAGTAGAAGTTGGGTGATGCAGTAGGACAATGATCCTAAACAACCAAGTAAATATATACTACAGAATGGACTATTAAAAAAAAAAAAAAAATCCACCTTTTGGAGTTGCCAACTAGAGTCCAGAATGACCTCAAGGGAGCCATTCACACTAGAATATGGCTGAGCTGAAGCAGTTCTGTAATGAATAGCTCAAAATGCCTCCTGAATGCTGTGCAGGTGTGTTCAGCAGCTACTGGAAGCATATGTTAGAGGTTATTGCTGCCAAAGGACATTGGACCATTTATGAAATCCAAGGGTTCACTTACTTTTTCCACCAGCACTGTAAATGTTTAATGAATGTGTACAATAAAGACATGAAATATTGTAATCGTGTGGTATAAGGTCAAGCACAGTGTGTTTGTCTATACTTGGGACTCAGAGGTAGATCGGATCACATTTTATGACCAATTAATGTAATAACCCAGTAATACTAAAGGGTGTGCATACTTTTTCTTGCAATTGTAGCTACACTGTTCAAATGATGCTGCTGAAGCTGCTTCCCCTGGGTTATATTCATAAGCGTCTAAGTGAAGTTATACTATAGACAAAAAATACTAGCGGCTGTCAGTGGTACCCCTCAGCCTCTTTGTTGTTGATTTGTCTACATATTGTAGAATAGAATAGGCTTTGTCCTTGTACAGTTGTACAGTACAACAAAATTGCGGATACAGCATTTTGACTTTGACCTTGTGATCCCAAAACAGTCAAAGTTCAGCATCGCAGCATAAACCTCTGTACAATGTGTACACAGGTTTACTGTAGTTTTACTCGTTCTATAGTAATGGGACATAGGAAATGCTAACCTTGACCTTTTGACCCCAAACCCATAGTTGTAGATCGGCGTCATAAGGTGAAGCTAGTACCAAGTTTGGTAATCCTAGCCGTTTTTGTTGTTAAGATATCATATAGCTAGAGTTAGCTGGAATTTCCCCATTGTGGGACTAGTAAAGGCTTATCTTGTCTTAGTTAGCAGCTTTATTAGCCTTTCAAAAATTTTCGTTCTGTCTGTGGCTACAACCAGACAAATACAATCACAACACCAAGATAAAATATTACATGCATTAACAATATCCCATGTCAAAACCAACATTATACAGTCACCTACAATCAAATCAGGCTCCTATGCTAATAACATGTTACACTAATGATGTTTGTTCAGCAAAGATATACTTAAAGGTAAAAAGTTCTCTGAGCTTAAGAAGTCAGCAGAAATATTGCCCCGAGATGTTGACCTGATGGCATTTACTCATATTCACTATACAGAGAGTGTGAGACATCACTAAGAATTGCTCTCCCTTTACTCACCACTCAGGGTTCACAGAGTTGTGTCATACTGTGTTGTTGTTGACCTATGATCTTACTTGAGATATTTACAATATTTGCAAATTTATTCCTATTCACAACAGACAAACAAAAATACCCGGCAATAAAAAAAGTCAAAATACTTTCCATGAATGAACGATAGAAAAGGATCAAGCGACATCTGTCCACATCACACTGTTGGAGCTTCTCCAAAAAATACAGTCATTGTAACCCTTTACTGTAAATGACATCATCTGTTTGAATCCCATGATAGTTTTTAATCAATTACTGTCCCTAAATATTTATACTTATTTACAATCTCAATACTGTCACTATCAATGACCACTTGTTTATGTGCCTTCTTAACCATCCTAAAATAAAAAAAATAATTTTTGTTTTCTTAGCCTTTATGTGAAGAAAACTCACATGACACCAAGTTACAAAGTCCTCCAGATATGCCTGGTAGTTCATTTTATCCTCTCTAATTAATCCAACAATCACTGCATCATCAGTAAATTTCACAGTGAAAACATCTGATGAGTTTGCCCTGCACTCTTTAGTATATAAAGTAAATCAAACTGGACATATAACACTGCCTTGTGGAGCCCCAGTATTTGTATTAATGGTAGATGACACTGCAGCATTTACTCTGACACACTGACTGATCTGTGAGAAAAGGCTCAACCCACCTGATGATTGCACTGTTCACATTTGGCTTTACCAGCCATTCCATCAAAGTGTGATGTAAAATCCATAAACACAATACAAACATATCACTTTGGCTGATCCAGATGACAATAAGTTCCATGCAGGACATATAAAAGAGCATTCTCTGTACTCCTCCCTCTTTTTTAATGCAAACTGAAGAGGATGTAATCTATTGTGCACATCACAGAGGATTTGATCAAACACTAGTCTCTCTAGGTTCTTCACTACAAGAGATGTCAAAGACAGTGGACGATAATCATTCTGCACCTGTGGTTCTGATGTTTTTGGGACAAGAATAATCGTCAGTCAATAATCGTCATGCCTCAGGAACATAATGTATATTAAATGAAATCTGAAACAAATAACTGTAAATAAAACTAAGCTCCTCACAGCACTCCCTCAGAACCCTGCCAGTTCAGCTTCCTTTCTAATATTGATCTTTTTAAAAATTCGGTACACTTCCTCTGTTATACACTACTCACAAAAAGTTAGGAATATTTTGAGTGAAATTTATGGAAAATGTAAAAGTTCACGCTATAGTGATATTACATCATGAAAATAGGGCACTGAAGTAGAAGCATGCAATGGTGATTTCCTCATCTTAAATAATTCATTGAAACAAAAGCCAACAACAGTGATGGGTATACCCAGGGGTTGAAGCAAAAAAAAAATAATTCATGAACCTGAACTTTTTTCTGGGGGCAGGGTCATCGGGGTGGACATGCACACATTATTTTTATATCCACAGTGGTGTGATAAAGTGCTTGCCCCCTTTCTGATTTCTCATTATTTTGTATGTTTGTCACACTTAAATGTTTCAGATCAAACAAATTTAAATATTAGACAAAGATAACAAGTAAACACAAAATGCAGTTTTTAAATAAAGGTGTTTATTATTGAGGGGAAAAAAATCCAAACCTACATGGCCCTGTGTGAAAAAGTGATTGCCTCCTAAACCTAATAATTAGTTGGGCCACCCTTAGCAGCAACAACTGCAATCAAGCATTTGCGATAACTGCCAATGAGTCTTTCACAGTGCGGTAGAGGAATTTTGGCCCTCTCATCTTTGCAGAATTGGTGTAATTCAGCCACATCGGAGGGTTTTCGAACATGAACCGCCTTTTTAAGGTCATGCCACAGCATCTCAATCGGATTCAGGTCAGGACTTTGACTAGGCCACTCCAAAGTCTTCATTTTGTTTTTCTGAAGCCATTCAGAGGTGGACTTGCTGGTGTGTTTTGGATCATTGTCCTGCTGTAGAGCCCAAGTGTGCTTCAGCTTGAGGTCACAAACAGATGGCCGGACATTCTCCTTCAGGATTTTTTGGTAGACCGCAGAATTCATGGTTCCATTTACCACAGCAAGTCTTCCAGGTCCTGAAGCAGCAAAACAGCCCCAAACCATCACACTACCACCACCATATTTTACTGTTGGGATGATGTTCCGTTTCTGAAATGTTGTGATACTTTTGTGCCAGATGGAATGGGACACACACCTTCCAAAAAGTTCAACTTTTGTCTCATCAGTCCACAGAGTATTTTCCCCAAAATTCTGGGGATCATCAAGAAGCTTTCTGGCAAAACTGAGATGAGCCTTTATGTTCTTTTTGCTCAGCAGTGGTTTTCGTCTTGGAACTCTGCCATGCAGGTCATTTTTGCCCAGTCTCTTTCTTATGGTGGAGTCATGAACACTGACCTTAACTGAGGCAAGTGAAGCTTGCAGTTCTTTGGATGTTGTTGTGGGGACTTTTGTGCCCTCTTGGATGAGTCGTCGCTGTGCTCTTGGGGTAATTTTGGTCGGCCGGCGCTGTTGAGGTAATTTTGGTTGGTCGGCCACTCCTGGGAAGGTTCACCACTGTTCCATGTTTTCGCCATTTGTGGATAATGGCTCTCACTGTGGTTCGCTGGAGTCCCAGAGCTTTAAAAATGGCTTTATAACCTTTTCCAGACTGATAGATCTTAATTACTTTGTTTCTCATTTGTTCCTGAATTTCTTTGGATCGCAGCATGATGTCTAGCTTTTGAGGATCTTTTGGTTTACTTCACTTTGTCAGGCAGGTCCGATTTAAGTGATTTCTTGATTGAGAACAGGTGTGGCAGTAATCAGGCTTGGGTGTGGCTAGAGAAACTGAACTCAGCTTTCCAAAGATATGATAAACCACAGTTAATTTATGTTTAACGCATGGGGAGAATCACTTTTTCACACAAGGCCATGTACAGTGGGGCAAAAAAGTATTTAGTCAGCCACCAATTGTGTGCAAGTTCTCCCACTTAAAAGATGAGAGAGGTCTCCAATTTTCATCATAGGTATACCTCAACTATGTGAAACAAAATGAGAAAAAAAAAAAATCCAGAAAATCACATTGTCTGATTTTTAAAGAATTTATTTGCAAATTATGGTGGAAAATAAGTATTTGGTCACCTACAAACAAGCAAGATTTCTGGCTCTCACATACCTGTAACAACTTCTTTAAGAGGCTCCTCTGTCCTCCACTCGTTACCTGTATTAATGGCACCTGTTTGAACTCGTTATCAGTATAAAAGACACCTGTCCACAACCTCAAACAGTCAGACTCCAAACTCCACTATGGCCAAGACCAAAGAGCTGTCAAAGGACACCAGAAAAAAAATTGTAGACTTGCACCAGGCTGGGAAGACTGAACCTGCAATAGGTAAGCAGCTTGGTGTGAAGAAATCAACTGTGGGAGTAATTATTAGGAAATGGAAGACATACAAGACCACTGATAATCTCCCTCGATCTGGGGCTCCACGCAAGATCTCACCCCGTGGGGTCAAAATGATCTCGAGAACGGTGAGCAAAAATCCCAGAACCACACGGGGGGACCTCGTGAATGACCTGCAGAGAGCTGGGACCAAAATAACAAAGGCTACCATCAGTAACACACTACGCCACCAGGGACTCAAATCCTGCAGTGCCAGACGTGTCCCCCTGCTTAAGCCAGTACATGTCCAGGCCCGTCTGAAGTTTGCTAGAGAGCATTTGGATGATCCAGAAGAAGATTGGGAGAATATCATATGGTCAGATGAAACCAAAATAGAACTTTTTGGTAAAAACTCAACTTGCCGTGTTTGGAGGAGAAAGAATGCTGAGTTGCATCCAAAGAACACCATACCTACTGTGAAGCATGGGGGTGAAAACCTCATGCTTTGGGGCTATTTTTCTGCAAAGGGACCAGGGCGACTGATCCGTGTAAAGGAAAGAATGAATGGGGCCATGTATCGTGAGATTTTGAGTGAAAACCTCCTTCCATCAGCAAGGGCACTGAAGACGAAATGTGGCTGGGTCTTTCAGCATGACAATGATCCCAAACACACCGCCCGGGAAACGAAGGAGTGGCTTCGTAAGAAGCATTTCATGGTCCTGGAGTGGACAAATCTTTGGAGGGAGTTGAAAGTCCGTGTTGCCCAGCGACAGCCCCAAAACATCACTGCTCTAGAGATCTGCATGGAGGAATGGGCCACAATACCAGTAACAGTGGGTGAAAACCTTGTGAAGACTTACAGAAAACGTTTGACCTCTGTCATTGCCAGCAAAGGGTATACAACAAAGTATTGAGATGAACTTTTGTTATTGACCAAATACTTATTTTCCACCATAATGTGCAAATAAATTCTTTAAAAATCAGACAATGTGACTTTCTGGATTTTTTTTTCTCATTTTGTCTCTCATAGTTGAGGTATACCTATGATGAAAATTGGAGACCTCTCTCATCTTTTAAGTGGGAGAACTTGCACAACTGGTGGCTGACTACTTTTTTGCCCCACTGTAGGTTTGGATTTTTTCAACCTTAATAATAAACACCTTCATTTAAAAACTGCATTTTGTGTTTACTTGCATTATCTTTGTCTAATATTTAAATTTGTTTGATGATCTGAAACATTTTGGTGTGACAAACATACAAAAAGAGAAATCAGAAAGGGGCAAACACTTTTTCACACCTCTGTGTGTGTGTGTGTGGCAACAGTGAACTTATATGATACTCTAAATTGCATTATTTCTGTAATTGTTTTGTTCAAAAGAAATAATCCCTTGGCTTCCCAAACTTACCCTGTCCTACAGAATGTATGAAAGGTTTTGTGTACGTTGAAGGATGAAATACTCGCGCAGGCCCGGAGTGGGACCAATTTTCAGCACAGGAGTTTCATGCCCAAGACCAGCCCACTTTTTGCCAAGTGGAGGAAATTATTCTTTTTCTATCCTATATTTTTATTGCAGACATGTTTTGACAAGAATATAAAACTTTTTTCACCTCAGTAAACCAGCTGACAAATAAATGAGAAACTGAAAGATAAATCACAAATGGGAACATCAGTTCAGTTCAGTGGCATAAAAATTCTACAGAAACAAAACAGCTATTCATTAGACAACTTTAACCTAGTGTGCAATAGTAATATATAGTGTCATGTCAGTTCAGTGTCAGTTATATCATGTAATTTCCCCATACAGATTTTTTTGTCCTGTTCCAATATATGCATCTGTCACAAATTTACCAGAAAAAGTTAAAAATGTACATGAATGTTTACAAGAAAAACCTCACTAATTGCACAGAAAATGGAAAAAAAAAAACTAAAACATTTATACTAATCTGCAGCTTTTGTTCTTTAAATTTTTTGACTTCATTCTTGTGAATTTATAATTATTTTTTGTAGAAATGTGCCATTTTCCCCCTGCATCATTTTTTCATACAAAATTTTAACTTTTTTCCCCCAATCTTCTATTTTACTTGTAAATTGGCCTCCTTTGTCATATTTTACAGTTTTATTCTTGCAAATTTATACTTAATTTACATTTATAGGCTTTATCTTACACTAAATTTGTGAATCCATCACCACTACCTTTAACTACCTTGTTAAAAAATAATACATCACCTGAGAACAAGCAAGGCTTTTCTCTTCATTCAGCAACATCTACTGTGGAAAGAGGCTTTTTCACCAAACTGTGTCCACAAAAACCTGCATGGAGCAGTATTTGAGCTTAAAATCAAGATAATAGGTAAAAGGCCGTAACTACGAGGAATGTTTAGGCTATTATAAATATGCAGCTTTTTCTATAAATGTGATTTTCTTCATGTAAAAAAATCATATTTTTAATTTTATTACTTTTTGAATGTATTTTTTCCCTTTTACCATAAAAATTGCATCTTTTGCATATAAATTTTCATATTAACATATACTGTAGGTTCATGTAGCTAACTTTTTCTTGGAAATTTTAAAGTTTATTTAAAAATCTTTGTAATGAGGAATTATTAATTAATTAAACAAATTTAAATATTAGACAAAGGTAACAAGGAAACAACAAATGCAGTTTTTGAATGAAGGAATTTATTATAAAGGGAGAAAAAAAATCCAAACCTACATGGCCCTGTGTGAAAAAGTGATTCCCCCCCATTAAAACATAAATTAAGATAAGATAAGATAAGCCTTTATTAGTCCCACAACGGGGAAATTCCAGGATTGCAACAGCACAGGGATAGCAACACTCAGAGCAACAATCAGAAGGCAAGAAAAAAACAAGCAAGCAAGAGCAGCTAATATACTGTACATATGTACATATTACTATAAAATATATATATATACACACAGACACACAGTGCAGAGCATTGTAGCTGGATGGAATAAATATATGAATATATGAACACAGTGCAGAGCATTGTAGCTAGATGGAATAATATGTAAATATATAAACACCCACAGTACGGCGCATTGCAGCTAGGTGGAATAAATATGCAAGTATATAAACACACACAGTGCGGAGCAATGTAGCTAGATGGAATAATATGTAGATATATAAATATATAAACACACCCAGTGCTGAGCATTGTAGCTAGATGGAATAAATATGTAAATATATAAACACACACAGTGCAGAGCATTGTTGCTAGATGGAATGAAACAGCATAACCGTCTACTTAGTTATCCTACATGGTATGATTATGTGCCCATACATATTCTCACCCTCCATAGCGACCGGTATGTTCCTAGTTGTATGCCGGAGGGGACCATTGTGTAAGTCTATTGCATCTTTTGCATTCAAAAAACTATTAGTTTGTTACGTCTTTTTGCTATCTCTGCGAGCAGCCCTGCTTAGGTTGTACAGTCTGACAGCCGTTGGTAGGAAGGACCTACGAAACCTCTCGGTTGTGCACCTGGGATGATGTAGTCTGCTGCTAAATGAGCTCCTCAGTGCATTCAGTATGTCCTGCATAGGGTGGAACTCGGACTCCAGCAGAGATGACAGTTTAGCCACCGTCCTTCTCTCTCCTATCTCCTCCATCGGATCAAGGCGCTGCCCCAGGACAGAGCTAGCTTTCTTAATCAGTTTGTTCAGTCTCTTCCTATCGGCTGCAGTAATGCCACTGCCCCAGCAGACCACTCCAAAAGTGATGGCTGATGCCACCACCGTGTCATAGAATGACTTCAGCAGCGCCCCTTGTACACCAAAAGACCTGAGTCTCCTCAGCAGGAACAGCCTGCGCTGTCCCTTCTTGTAGAGTGCATCAGTATTGTGTGACCAGTCTAGTTTATTGTTCAGATGAACACCCAGGTACTTATAGGATGTCACCATCTCGATGTCTGTTCCCTGTATATTTACTGGTACTGTGAGGGGCTGCCCATGCCTGCGG
This sequence comes from Pholidichthys leucotaenia, assembly GCA_020510985.1. Taxonomy (NCBI): domain Eukaryota; kingdom Metazoa; phylum Chordata; class Actinopteri; order Cichliformes; family Pholidichthyidae; genus Pholidichthys; species Pholidichthys leucotaenia. The sequence continues at coordinate 209,744,605 of CM035839.1, forward strand.
CAGCCCCTAGCTGTGGTTTATCACATCTTTGGGAAGCCGAGTTCACTTTCTCGAGCCACACCCAGGCCTGATTACTGCCACACTTGCTCTCAATCAAGAAATCACTTAAATAGGGCCTGCCTGACAAAGTGAAGTACATCAAAAAATCCTCAAAAGTTAGACATCATGCTGTGATCCAAAGAAATTCAGGAACAAATGAGATAAAGTAATTCAATTCAACTTTATTTATACAGCACCATTTCACAACAACAGTCATCTCATAGCACTTTCAACTGTAGGGGAAACAGATCCGAGTGATCAGGCGATCCCCTGTGAACAAGCGCTTGGCGACGGTAGAGAGGAAAAACTCCCTTTTAACAGGAAGAAACCTCTAGCACAACCAGGATCAGGGAGGGGCAGTCATCTGCTGCGACTGGCTGGGGGGTAAGGGGATAGAGAAGATGAAAAGAACAGACATGTGGAGAGCAAACAGCATGATGGGGACTCAATCTATGGGAGAGAACAAACAGATGTTAATGACCAGCTAAAAAAAAAAAAAAAAAAAAAAAGATTTCATTGAGAGTGAAGAAAGGAGTGAAGCCCAGTGGTGAAGGAGTGAAGGAGTGAAGCCCAGAGGTCCCCCAGCTGTCTAAACCTATTAGCAGCATAACTAAGGGAGGGTTCAGAAACACATGATCCCTCCCTAATTACAGGCTATATCAAAAAGGAAGGTTTTAACCCTATTCTTAAAAACAGAGAACGAGTTTGACTCCCGAATCCAGATTGGCAGCTGGTTCCACAAGAGAGGAGCTTTTGCCCCCAGTGTACTTTTGGAGATTCTAGGTATTACAAGTAATCCAGCATTTTGGGAGCGTAGTGCTCTGTTAGGATAATAGGGTAATATCAGATCTTTTAAATAAAAAGGAGCCTGATTGTTTAGAGCTTTGAAAGTGAGAAGAATAATTTTAAACTTAATTCAAAACTCTATGGGAAGCAATGAAGGGAGGCCAGAACCGGAGAAATATGATCTCTCTTTCTAGTACCTGTTAAAACTCTTGCTGTAGCATTTTGGATCAATTGAAGACTTTTTAGAGATGTTTTAGGACAACCTGATAAAGAATTACAATAATCTAATCAAGAGCTAACAAAAGCGTGGATCAGTTTCTCAGCATCACTCTGAGGCAAGATGCTCCTAATCCTGGCAATAATACGCAAATGACAGAAGGCAGTCTTAGAAACAAATTTAATATATGAATTGGAAAAACAGATCTTGATCAAAAATAACTCCAAGGTTCCTCACAGAGATATTAAGATAAAGAGTAACTGCATCCAAACTAAAAGTCTGATTTGGAAAGGTACAGACTTGGACAAAATTGTTGGTACCCCTCTGTTAATGAAAGAAAAACCCACAATGGTCACAGAAAAAACTTGAATCTGACAAAAGTGGTAATAAATAAAAATTCTATGAAAATTAACCAATGAAAATCAGACAATGCTTTTGAATTGTGGTTCAACAGAGTTATTTTAAAAAACAAACTCATGAAATAGGCCTGGACAAAAATGATGGTACCTAGAAAAGATTGAAAATAATGTGACTATAGGGACATGTTCAACCAAGATGTGTCCTCTAATTAACATCACAGGTGTCTACAAACTTGTAATAATCAGTCAGTTGGCCTATTTAAAGGGTGACAAGTAGTCACTGTGCTGTTTGTTGACATGGTGTGGACCACACTAAACATGGACCAGAGGAAGCAAAGGAGAGAGTTGTCTCAGGAGATTAGAAAGAAAATTATAGACAAGCATGTTAAAGGTAAAGGCTATAAGACCATCTCCAAGCAGCTTGATGTTCCTGTGACTACAGTTGCACATATTGTTCAGAAATTTAAGATCCACGGGACTGTAGCCAACCTCCCTGGATGTGGCCGCAGGAGGAAACTTGATGAAAAATAGAAAGAGATGGATAATACGAATGGTAACAAAAGAGCCCAGAACAACCTCTAAACACATTCATGGTGAACTCCAAGGTCAAGGTACATCAGTGTCAGATCGCACCATCCGTCGTTGTTTGAGCCAAAGTGGACTTTGTGGGAGGCGACCAAGGAGGACACCACTGTTGAAAACAAATCATAAAAAAGCCAGACTGGAATTTGCCAAACTGCATGCTGACAGTCTCTCTATTAACTGCAAGCCATTTTATTCCCCGCGGGAGTTCGCATCATTCGTTTTGATCGCTGTGTACGCCCCTCCCGACGCGGACGCGCGCGAGGCCCAGCACGCGCTCGCAGATCACAGCCTACATGCGGAGCGGACTTTTACAGACTCTCTGATTATTGTGGTAGGCGACTTTAACCAGAGCAATCTGAGTCACGAGCTCCCCCGATACAAACAGTTTATTAAATGTCCAACCAGAGGAAAAAACACGCTGGATCACTGTTACACTACAGTGAAGGACGCATATCGCGCTGTTACCCGCGCTGCGCTCGGACTATCTGATCACGTGATGGCCCACCTCACCCCCACATACAGACAGAGACTGAAACTCACTAAACCTGTTGTGACCACCACGAAGAAATTGACCAGTGAAGCTGGAGAGCAACTGAACACATGCATGGAAATAACTGACTGGGACATGTTTAAAGGAGCCACACATGATCTTAATGAGTACACAGACACTGTGAACTCGTATATCAACTTTTGTGAGGAGAGCATTCTCCCATCGCGCACCAGGGTGAGGTACTCTAATGATAAGCCCTGGTTCACTGCCAAGCTCAGACAGATCAGGAAGGAGAAGGAAGCAGCGTTGAAAAGTGGAGACAGGGACTGCTACAGGGAGGTCAAATATCGGTTTAACAGAGAGCTGAAGAAAGCTAAATCTGTGTATTCTGAGAGACTCCAGCAGCAGTTCACTGCTAATGACTCGGCTTCTGTGTGGAGAGGACTGAGGCAAATCACCAACTATCGGCCTCAGGCTTCTAAAGGTCAGGATGACAAAGCCCTTTGTCAAAAACTGTCCCAACATTACGCCCGTTTTGACACCTCGTCAGCTGTGTCTAACTCCCCCACTCCACCCAGCTCCACTGCCTCCTCGGCCCCTAATTCATCAAAAGCGGCCCCCCCCTCCTCCTCCTCCCCCCCCTGCCCTTGTCATCAGTGAGCAGGACGTGCACAGACAGTTCTCCAGACTGAACCCGCGCAAGGCCCCCGGGCCGGACGGTGTGTCTCCCTCCACCCTGAGACACTGTGCGAAAGAGCTGGCTCCTGTCTTCACAGACACTTTTAACACCTCCCTTAAGCAATGCCACGTGCCATCCTGCCTCAAATCCTCCACCATCATCCCTGTCCCTAAGAAGTCACGGATTACTGGACTTAACGACTACAGACCTGCATGAAGTCCTTTGAGCGCCTGGTCCTGTCTCATCTCAAGTCCATCACCACTCCCCTCCTGGACCCGCTGCAGTTTGCCTACCGTGCCAACAGGTCTGTGGACGACGCAGTCAACCTGGCCCTCCACTCCATCCTGCAGCACCTGGACTCCCCGGGAACCTACGCCAGGATCCTGTTTGTGGACTTCAGCTCTGCATTCAACACCATCCGCCCCGCTCTGCTCCAGGACAAGCTGCCCCTGCTCGGCGTGCCTGACTCCCTCTGCAGGTGGATCACCGACTTCCTGACGGACCGGAGGCAGCATGTGCGGCTGGGGAAGTCTGTCTCGGACTCTGTTAGCATCAGCATCGGATCACTCCAGGGCTGTGTACTTTCCCCCCTACTCTTCTCCCTTTATACCAACTCCTGCACCTCCTCCCACCAGTCTGTTAAGCTGATCAAGTTTGCGGACGACACCACCCTCATCGGGCTCATCTCCAACGGCGACGAGTCCGTCTACAGGAAAGAGGTGGCCCAGCTGGTGTCCTGGTGCAGCCACAACAACCTGCAGCTGAATGCTCTGAAGACAGCGAAGATGATCGTGGACTTCAGGAAAGTCACAACCCCCCTGCCCCCCCTCACCATCACAGGCTCTCCCATCACCATTGTAGATTCCTTCCGCTTCTTGGGCACCACTATCACCCGGGACCTCAAATGGGAGCCAACCATCAGCTCCCTCATAAAAAAGGCCCAGCAGAGGACGTTCTTTCTGCGGCAGCTGAGGAAGCTCAAGCTACCCACCAAGATGTTAGTGCAGTTCTACACGGCCATCATCGAGTCCATCCTCACCTCCTCCATAACCGTGTGGTACGCAGGAGCCACTGCCAGGGACAGACTAAGGCTGCAGCGTGTCGTGCGCACTGCTGAGAAGGTGATCGGCTGCAAGCTCCCATCTCTCCAGGACCTGTACATCTCCAGGACCCGGAGGCGTGCAGGCCGGATCATAGCCGATCCTTCACACCCTGGCCACGTACTGTTTGCCCCCCTCCCCTAAGGTAGAAGACTTCGGCCCATTCAGACTAAAACCTCCCGGCACATGAACAGCTTTTTCCCCTCTGCCATCAGGCTACTGAACATTAAGTGACTTATTGACTCTCGTGCACTATATACAGCAGCTCAACCAGACTCATGTCATTCATCACTGTTTTGCTGTTGCATTATCGACTGCACTGTGGTACCCCATATTATCTGCTACTTGCTAATTTATTTAAAACTGCCTTGACTAGTATTACTCATTATTATTATTATTACTTATTATTCTACACTTATTGCATGTTTTTAGTCTTTTAGTTTTTTAGTTTATCTCTTTATCTCATCATGTTTTTAATGTTGCAGCATGGCACCGAGACAAATTCCTAGTTTGTGTACTACATGAACAATGGCAATAAATCTGATTCTGATTCTGACAAGCCACAAAGCTTCTGGGAGAATGTCCTATGGACAGACGAGACAAAACTGGAACTTTTTGGCAAGGCACATCAGCTCTATATTCACAGACGCAAAAATGAAGCATACCAAGAAAAGAACACTGTCCCTACTGTGAAACATGGAGGAGGTTCTGTTATGTTCTGGGGCTGCTTTCTGGCACAGGGTGTCTTGAATCTGTGCAGGGTACAATGAAATCTCAAGACTATCAAGGTATTCTAGAGAGAAATGTGCTGCCCAGTGTCAGACAGCTTGGTCTCAGTCACAGGTCATGGGTCTTGCAACAGGATAATGACCCAAAACACACAGCTAAAAACACCCAAGAATGGCTAAGAGCGAAACATTGGACTATTCTAAAGTGGCCTTCTATGAGCCCTGATCTAAATCCTATTGAACATCTGTGGAAGGAGTTGAAACATGCCGTCTGGAGAAGGCACCCTTCAAACCTGAGACAACTGGAGCAGTTTGCTCATGAGGAGTGGGCCAAAATACCTGCTGAGAGGTGCAGAAGCCTCATTGACAGTTACAGAAATCGTTTGATTGCAGTGATTGCCTCAAAAGGTTGTGCAACAAAATATTAAGTTAAGGGTACCATCATTTTTGTCCAGGCCTGTTTCATGAGTTTGTTTTTTAAAATAATTCTGTTGAACCACAATTCAAAAGCATTGTCTGATTTTCATTGGTTAATTTTCATAGAATTTTTATTTATTACCACTTTTGTCAGATTCAAGTTATTTCTGTGACCATTGTGGGTTTTTCTTTCATTAACAGAGGGGTACCAACAATTTTGTCCACATCTGTATTTCTAAGGTTTTTTGGACCAACAAGAATAACTTCAGTCTTATCTGAATTTAATAGCAGGAAATTACAAGTCATCCAAGCTTTGATTTCCTTAAGACAGGCTTCTAACTTGGCTAATTGATTACTATCATCTGGCTTCATTGACAGGTATAATTGTGTGTCATCTGCATAACAATGAAAATGTATTGCCTAACAGAAGCATATATAAACTAAAAAGAGCATGGCCTAGCACAGATCCCTGTGGAACTCCATGACTGTGCTTTGAGTTGAAAGAAAACTCATTATTGACATGAACAAACTGGAACCTATCAGAAAAATAAGATCTAAACCACTGTAACGAAGTTCCATTAAGTCCAACATAGTGTTCTACTCTATCAAGTAGAATATTTTGATCGATAGTATCAAAAGCTGCACTAAGGTCTAAAAGGACAAGTACAGAAACAAGTCCATTATCAGATGCAATCAGGAGGTCATTAGTGACCTTCACTAAGGCTGTTTCAGTGCTATGATGGATTCTAAACCCAGACTGAAACTCTTCAAATAAACCATTTCCGTGCAAGTGGTCAAATAATTGCGTAGCAACAACTCTTTCTAAGATTTTTGAAATGAAAGGGAGATTAGAGATTGGTCTATAGTTAGCTAAAACTCCTGGATCCAGCGTTGGCTTTTTGAGTAAGGGTTTAATTACAGCAGTTTTAAAAGCCTGCAGTATATGGCCTAAAGTTAATGAAGAATTGATTATTTGAAGAATAAAGCTACCAATAAATGGGAAGACTTCTTTAAATAAGCTGGTAGGAATAGAATCTAAAAGACAAGTTGAAGGCTTGGATGAGGAAACTATTTTGTCTAACTCTAAAAGGTCAATTGGAGTAAACTCATCCAAACATATGTCAATTGAAGGAGTTGTAGTAGTCACTGTATTTAAGTTAACGGTGGGAAGAATATGACTGATTTTATCTCTGATAGATGGAATTTTATTATTGAAAAAGTTCATAAAGTCCTGACTAGTAAGCTCTAAAGGAATGCTAGGATTGACAGAGTCCTGACTCTTTGTCAGCCTGGCTACAGTGCTGAAAAGAAATCTGGGATTATTCTTGTTCTTTTCTATTAATGCAGAATAATAACTCGTTCTAGCTTTTCTAAGAGATTTTTTATAAATTAGAAGATTATTTCTCCAAGCTAAATAGATTTCATCTAAATTAGTGGAGCGCCATTTTCTTTCTAATTGACGAGTCTTCTCTTTTAAGCTACGAGTTTCTGTGTTGAGCCAAGGAGTTAGAAATCTCTGATTAGACTTTTTGTTTTTTAAAGGGGCCACCATGTCTAGAGTCTGATGTAGAGAAGCTGTAACACTATCTACCATGCTATCAATTACAGAAGGAGCAAGCTGTCTATAGCTTATTTCTGTTGTGTTGACACATGGCATAGAGGAAACAATGTGCATAAATTTAGTAACAACATCATCTGAGAGGCATCTACTGTAGTAATACTTTTCCTTAGGAGCCAAATAGTCAGAAATAGTAAAATCAAAGGTTAACAGACAATGGTCTGACAGTACAGGGTTATGAGGAGCCACTACTAGATTTTCTATTTCTATGCCATATGTCAGAACAAGGTCCAACATATGGTGGAGATAATGGGTACAATTTCCTGCTTTCTGAGAAAACCCCATTGAGTCTAATATCGAATTAAATGCCAAATTAAGGCAATTACTATCTACATCTACATGTATATTAAAGTCCCCTACTATAATTATTCTATCTGATTTCAGCACTAAATCAGCTAAGAATTGGGCAAATTCGGATAAAAATTCTGAGTAGGTTGATGGAGGACGATAAACTATGGCAAATAAAATTGTGTTTAGCCTAAAATTGCTAAAATGCCCAATACTGAGGACCAGGCCCTCAAAGGAATTATAACGTGTTTTTTTGCTTTACATTAACTAGTAATTTGGAATGGTAAATTGTTGCTACTCCTCCTCCACGACCAGAACTTCTGGGATTTTGACAGTTTAAATAACCAGAGGGAGTTGATTCATTCAAACCAACATAATCCTCTTGCCCTAACCAAGTCTCTGTAAGGGATATTAAATCAATCTGATGATCAATTAACAGCTCATGGACTAACAGAGACTTCGGAGTTAGAGACCTAATATTTAACAAATCACATTTAATCTTTAAATTCTGAGGAGGAACAGAGGCCAAATCATTCAATTTAGAGGCTTCATGTTTGAGTTTTACCAACTTTTTGTTTAATCACTTTTGGATGCTTATACATTATATTTTTATTTACTTTGGAGGGGGCAGACAGTGATTCTCTGATGGGGGAGACAGGGGCTAAGTTGAGGGGTGGCGGATGAAGAGGAGCTGCAGAGAGGCGTGTAAGACTGCGACAGAGTTTTCTTCCAATAAATTCACTGTCAGTTCGTGTTCCTTGCAACAGAAACATTCAACATCAGTTTTTTGCCGAACACAATGGCCACATTTGCACCAGTCTGCATTGTCCATAGTGGCTTGGCCGGCCCGCCAGTTTATCGCAGCATTTTCCTCCGAGGAATCTGGAGACTCTGACGAATCAGTGTCATTTTCACCCTCAGAAGACCTTTCTGGCTCAAACATGTAGCCATGTCGCCCGAATTCTTCCTCAGAGTCAGAAAATTCAGCCATAATAGAACAAAAAAAACCTGACAACAGCACCGTAGTCGCGGGGAAACGCTGAGTATTGACTTTTCAGTATCAACGTAGTGACGTCACATCCGCATATGTCATGGCGGCGTCCATAGTTTTCATTGGCTGGCCATGCCCGCGGTTCTATTTGAATATATCTCTGGTGGTATATGGCTGGCAACAATTATTTACCCAAATAACGAATACTTTGCCTAATGTTTTCAAGTTAAATGCGTCTTCACGACCACCACAGGTCCCCTTTAATTTGAGTTTTACCAACTTTTTGTTTAATCACTTTGGGATGCTTATACATTATATTTTTATTTACTTTGGAGGGAGCAGACAATGATTCTCTGATGGGGAAGACAGGGGCTAAGTTGAGGGGTGGCGGATGAAGAGGCGCTGCAGAGAGGCGTGTAAGACTGTGACTCTGCTTCCTGGTCCCAACTCTGAATTGTCAAGGTTTTGGAAATTTGGATAAAAATGATGCCAGATTGTTAGATAAATGAGACGCACCATCCAAAGTGGGATGGACGCCATCTCGTCTAATAAGACCAGGTTTTCCCCAAATTTTCTCCAAAGTTCCAATTGTCTATGTAGCCCACGTTGTTTGCACGACACCAAACAGACAGCCAGCAGTTGAAGGATGACACACGGCTAAACATGTCATCACTGGTCAGATTGGGGAGGGGCCCAGAGAATACTACAGAGGCAGACATCGTTTTTGCAAAGTCACACACCGATACCACGTTAAGTTTTGAAACTTCCAACTGCCAGAGTCGGATGTCATTAATGCCGGCGTGGATAACAATTGTGGAGTATTTACAGTTACTTTTAGCCAGCATTTTCAAATTTGACTCGATGTCGCCTGCTCTGGCCCCAGGAATTCATTTGACTATGGCCGCTGGAGTCACTAAGTTCACGTTTCTGACTACAGAGTCGCCAATGATCAGAGTTTTTTCCTCAACGGGTGTGTTGCTGAGTGGGGAAAAGTGATTAGAAACATGAACAGGTTGGTGGTTAACCGAGGCTTTGTGGCTAGGCTTCCTTCTCACTGTCACCCACCCAGTCTCCTCGCTGCTGAGGAGGACCAGAGGACCGCTAGCAGGCTGCCCTAACCTAGGGAGCTCCGCTGCAGCTAAGGGACGTCCATCGTTATTAACTGGCACAGACGGTGTTTCAATACAGCGGAGCTGGGATTCCAAATCAGACAACCTCGCCTTGAGCGCCTCAAAAAGACAACATTTATTACGTTTACCATTATCACTAAAAGAGGCAGAGGTGTAGCTAAACATCTGACATAGAGTGCACACCAGAGGAGGAGAGGAAGGAGAGCTAGTAGCCATAGCTAGTGGCTAACCCGAAGCTAACAAAAACACAGATGAAAGGTGAACAGAAGGCTAAAGAGGGTGATTAGATGACACTGAGTGTGCACACAAGTGCAGGAGGCTTGATAAACTGAAGTGAGAGCTAACGGTAGATGGAAAAAAGTGATTAAAATACAATTAAAGGCAAAATCCTCAGGAGAATGAGGAGAGCAAACCACAGCCAGCCAGCAGCACAGGAAGTGACGATAATTGAGATATATCAGTCTGGAAAAGGTTAAAAAGCCATTTCTAAAGCTTTGGGACTTCAGCAAACCACAGTGAGAGCCATTATCCACAAATGGCGAAAACATGGAACAGCGGTGAATGTTCCCAGGAGTGGCCGGCCGACCAAAATTACTCCAAGAGCACAGCGACGACTCATCCAAGAGGTCACAAAAGACCCCACAACAACATCCAAAGAACTGCAAGCCTCACTTGCCTCAGTTAAGGTCAGTGTTCATGACTCCACCATAAGAAAGAGACTGGGCAAGGCCTGCATGGCAGAGTTCCAAGATGAAAACCACTGCTGAGCAAAGAGAACATAAAGGCTCATCTCAGTTTTGCCAGAAAGCTTCTTGATGATCCCCCAAATTTTTGTGAAAATACTCTGTGGACTGACAAAAGTGGAACTTTTTGTAAGGTGTGTGTCCCATTACATCCGGCGTAAAAGTAACAGCATTTCAGAAACGGAACATCATACCAACAGTAAAATATGGTGGTGGTAGAGTGTTGGTCTGAGGCTGTTTTGCTGCTTCAGGACCTGGAAGACTTGCTGTGGTAAATGGAACCATGAATTCTGCGGTCTACCAAAAAATCCTGAAGGAAAATGTCTGGCCATCTGTTTGTGACCTCAAGCTGAAGTGCACTTTGGTTCTGCAGCAGGACAATGATCCAAAACACACCAGCAAGTCTACTTCTGAATGGCTTAAGAAAAACAAAATGAAGACTGTGGAGTGGCCTAGTCAAAGTCCTGACCTGAATCCGATTGAGATGCTGTGGCATGACCTTAAAAAGGCCGTTCATGCTCTAAAACCCTCCAATGTGGCTGAATTACAACAATTCTGCAAAGATGAGTGGGCCAAAATTCCTCCACAGCGCTGTGAAAGACTCATTGGCAGTTATTGCAAATGCTTGATTGCAGTTGTTGCTGCTAAGGGTGGCCCAACCAGTTATTAGCTTTAGGAGGCAATCACTTTTTCACACAGGGCCATGCAGGTTTGGACCCCCCCCCCCTTAATAATGAACACCTTCATTTAAAAACTGCATTTTGTGTTTACTTGTGTTATCTTTGTCTAATATTTAAATTTGTTTGATGATCTGAAATATTAAAGTGTGACAAACATACAAAAACATGAGAAATCAGGAAGGGGCAAACACTTTTTCACACTACTGTAAATACACACACCTCCACCTGCTTTCTTCCAAGTCACCTGTGGATCCTGATCCATGCTCACAAGATCGCCAAAGCCCACGATGTGAAGTGAGGAGGTGCCAGTCATCTTTTAACCATGTTTCAGTGACACACAGTAGGCAGCTGTCTCTATACTCAGTGAAATACCTCACAGCCGACTGGAGCTCTGTTAAGTATTTTTCTGGTGAGAATGGATATTAGCCAGTCAGGGTCTAAGCCCTCCAAGATTGGTCTTAAGACACAATGATATTGATTTGAAAAGTGTATGTCATTTCTTTCTCTAGTTATCACATTCACATGGTAGGTATTGACGCCACCATCCATTCACGTGGCAGGGTGACAACCATACCTCTTCAGCCTTTTAGAGGCTGAGGAATAAAAAGTTACATGCTTTTGTGTGTGTGTGTGTGTGTGTGTGTGTGTGTCGGCAGTTTTTTTTTTTTTTTTTTTTTTGGGGGGGGGGGGTCATCGTGCTTGCCTGTACCACTGCTGTATGTCAGTATACTAGAATATTTCTTTATGAACACAGCACACGTCTTACTGGCAGTAATTTCGCAAGTGTGAAAACTTTCACACTTGAGTGAAAGCAGGCTACACCCGCGCATCCTCAGTACAGGCAGAATGCCCAATCTGTCAGTTGTGACTTCACATCTTCTGATGCACCATCGTCATGACAACACAATGTAAACACAATGAGTAAGGATGTATATGAATAAATCTCAACACCCCACTCAAATGTGCTACATACAACAACAACATTAGGTCTCCCGTTCACCTTTGATTTTCTCACAGAAAGACCCCAATTTGTGCAAGTAGGGAACAACAGATCAGCCACTACTTCACTAAGTTCTGGTTTGCCTCTGGGGTGTGTTTTTATCCCACTACTCTACACTTGGATGACACATGACTGTTGTGCCAAATTCAGTACAAATTACATCATAAAGTACGCAGGTGACAACAGTGGTGGATCTCATTCAGAAAAATGAGGAGAGGAACTATAGGGTGGAGGTGGACCTCTTCACAGACTGGTGTAGGAATAACAACTTGCTCTTTAACACTGAAAAAACCAAGGAACTGGTAGTCGACTTCAGGAGGACACGGCCTGTGCACACCCCTGTATTAATCAACAACACAGCAGTGGAGAAGGTGCAGAACATGAAATTTCTGGGGGTTCATGTGTCTGACACTATGACCTGGTTCCTGCACATCTCATTTGTCAGAAAAGCACACCAACGCATGCACTTCTTGAGGAGGCTAAAGAGGGCTCACCAAAATCCATCTATCCTTACCACCTTCTACAGAGGAACCATTGAGAGTGTGCTGACAAACAGCATCCCTCTCTGGCACGAGAACAGCAGTGCCTTAGATAAAAAAAAAAAGCTCTGAAGAGGGTGGTGAGGTTAGCAGAAAGAATAATTGGGGACGGCTCTGGCTCAACAGCGCTGTTTTTCCAATGGAAAATAGAATGATCAGGGACCCAACCCATCCCAGTCACAGTCTGTTTTCCCTGCTGCCCTCAGGCAGACACCATCACAGTCTGAAGTGTAGATCTGTTCGTTTCAGAGACAGTTTTTTTCCTACTGCAATCAGATTGTTGAACTTGCACAATAGTAAAAGCAATCATCTGGGCTAATGCAATATTGTTCTGGTGGATTTTCTGTTTTTACTATAAATCTGTTAGTATAGATCTGTTTTTTAATAAATCTGTTTTTAATAAAGTCAATGAGGTGTAATAGTATTTATCTGTAACCTTGTCTTTTAATTTGATAAGTTTTTTTAAAATGTGTCATTCTGTTGCCGTTTTATTGTGTTTTCATTGGGACCAATTACAACGTAATTTCCTTCTACACTGCTCTTTTGACGTAGTGCTGAATGACAAAGTAATCTTGAATCTTTACCAGCATAAATTATTTCACACTTCCAAGTGCCTAACAAAATCTGTGTAAACCTCTTCAACTTCTGCTTAGTACCTGGCTTTTTTAATTGCATCAGTGAACATTTTTCAATAGGACAATACTTAAGTGTCACTTTTTCACTGTTACCAGTTTCTTTAATGAAATGGTGCGCAATATCAATGTGCCTGCATCTCTGCCTGCTCACTGGCCTGTTGGTAGTGCCACTGCACCCCGATTGCCCTCATACACTTTGGTTTACACATATTGGTATCTGTCTATGCCTGGTCTCTGTAACCTTTTATTACAATTCTTGCTCCATATTTCTTTGACGAGTCAATGTTATTCTTGAGGGTTTAACCAACTTTTCCCAACATTGCCTTCTGCCTGGTGGCAGTTGGGTTTAAGGTATGTCACACACTGCTTTGCAACAAACATCTACACACACTCCCAGCTTATCTTTTGTATCCTTAGTTTAAAACTCCTGCAGATGAAATGATTTCTTCCTGCAAATTTGGTTACTCACACACACAAAAGGCCTACAAAAAGTATTCACTCCCCTTGGATGTTTCAACCTTTTATTGCTTTATAAAATGAAGTCATGTTCAAAATAATTTGGCTTTTTTGACAAAAATTTGCAAAAAAAAAAAAGCTTTCATGTCAAAAGCAAAAACAGATTTTTACAAACTACTGTCAATTAATTAAATTATGTAAAGTCAATGACTGCTTAAGTATTCACCCCCTTTAAAGTGACTGACCTAATTCAACAGAGGTCCAGCTAGTTGATGCCTGCAGTCTCAGTGAAATGGAGATCACCTGAGTGCAGTTAATGTGTGCCAAGTGATTGTAGTATAAAAACACCTGTGTCTGGGAGGTCCAGTCTCTGGTTCATTAGTATTCCTGCTACAACTGCAACATGAAGAAAAAAGAACACTCCAAGCAACTCAGAGAAAAGATCACTGAAAAGTATAAGACAGGAGATGGCTACCAAAAGACTTCCAACTCACTGGGCACCCCATGGAGTTAAGTTAAATCCATCACTATGAAATGGAAGCAGTATGGCACTTGTCTAAATCTGCCTAGAGCTGGGTGTCCCCACAAACCAAGTGATCGAGCAAAAAGAAGACTGGTGAGGGAGGCCACCAAGATACCTACAACCACTCTGAAGGAGTTGAGAGCTTCAGTGGCACAGATGGGAGAGACTGTATATGCAACAACTGTTGCCCAGGTTCTTCAGCAGTTGAAGCTATATGGAGAGTGGCAAAGAGAAAGCCACTGCTGAAAAAAACTCACATGAAATGTTGCCCAAAGACATGTGGGAGACTCCAAGGTTAATTGGAAGAAGGTTCTTTGGACTGATGAGACAAAAATTGAGCTTTATGGCCAACAGACTAGATGCTATGTTTTGCGACTACCAAACACTGCACATCACCGCAAACACACCATCTCCATCGTGAAGCAACGTCATGCTCTGAGGATGCTTCTCAGCAGTAGACCCTGGAAGGCTTGTAAAGGTAGAGGGGAACATGAATGCAGAAAAACCAACAAATCCTGGAGGATAAATCTGATTCAATCTGCAAGAGAACTACGACTTGGGAGAAGATTTATTTTCTAGCAAGACAATGACCCCAAGGATACAGCAAAAGCTACACAAAAATGATTCAAAGACAACAAGCTGAATGTTCTGGAGTGGCCAAATCAAAGCCCAGATCTCCAATTTGTGGCTGGACTTGAAAAGAGCTGTTCTTGCCTGATCCCTGAGCAACCTGACAGAGCTTGAGCTGTTTTGCAAGGAAAAAATGGAGACAAATTGCAGTGTCCAGATGTGCCAGCCTGAATGAGCCATATCCACACAAACTCAGTGATTGCAGCCAAAGGTGCATCTACTAAATACTGACCTGAAGGGGGTGAATAGTCATGCAATCAATTACTTTATATAATTTTAACTGACAGTACTTTCTAAAAATCTGTTTTTACTTTGACATGAAAGCAGCTTTTTTTTTTTTAAATTTTTTGTCAAAAATCAATTATTTTGACCATGATTTCATTTTGTAAAGCAATAAAAGGTTGAAACATCCAAGGTGGATGAATACTTTTTAAAGGCAGTGTATATACACACACACACACACACACACACACAGTGGATATAAAAAGTCTGCACATCCCTGTTCAAATGCCAGGTTTTTGTGACGTAAAAAACGAGACCAAGATATATCATTTCAAAGCTTTTTCCACCATTAATGTGACCTATAACCTGTACAATCCAATTGAAAAACAAACTGAAATCTTTTAAGGGGAAAAATAAAAAAAAACTTACAATAACCTGGTTGCATAAATATGGACACCCTCATAACTGAGAATGTGGCTGTGTTCAGAATTAACCAATCACATTCAAGCTCACGGTAAATGGGAGTCAGCACACGCCTGACACCATTTAAAGGCCAAATGTCACGTAATTTTTTTTTCTAAATGACAACGAATTTAGATAAAATACACATAGCTTAAACCAAATATTCATACCGGAGACCATATCACCCACCTGTATTTACATAATTGCACAAAATACACCAGGTGAAGGCCCCACCTTGCTTGCTGGCTTGTGACAGCCAGTCCAGACCACGCCCATGTTTTTGACATCACCAGTTGTACCCTGGCTGCCCTGCCTATCCACATTCACACTTATCAACATTGGACAATCATGACGGAAAGTGACAGCGATTGTGAACAAATTAGTTTAGTTTTGTCTTTTTTTTTTTGTCTTTTTTTTTTGTCAGTGGTTCAGACAGTGACAGAGGCATAGAACCTTACCGGTTCGAGCCGTCCGAGACGGAATCAGATGCTTTGTCTGATGACAACAGTTCCAACGATGACCAGAGAGCAGAACCAGTGGAAAATGTCATTGAACTGGACATTAATCGCCTCCAGAATTGCGAAGCCGGAGGGGGTCTGTCGAGGGTGCCCCATAAATATTGATTTTTCGGAAGCCATTATTATTACAGTGGAGGAGAGCCGCTGCTGTCAAGAAATTGACCAGATCAATATGAAAATGGAGGCGCATACCTGTCAAGGGAGACGTTTTCGCCGTATTTTGGTGCCAAGCGCGGCTGTGGGAGACGGCAGAGTGGTTTGGGACACTTTTCTGGGAAATGTTTTAAATGTAGTTTGTGTTGTTATTGTCAAATATTTTAAGGAAAATACAGGGAAAATGCAATTTTAGCAAAAACGGGCGTATTGCCATTTCTGTACGCCCAAAAGAAAAAATATACTGGAAAAAAAACTGAGTGTCTTGAGGAGCACTCCTGTGTGTGATCACTCACAGCTGGGGCTGGCTGATCGCTCAGCGGGAGCTCTTCTCACTACTGTTCCAAGTGTGGAGTCACTCATTAGTTTAATTGTCTGGGCGGGCTGATCGCTCAGCGTCAGCTATTCTCACTACCATGAGAAGTCATTAGGACAATGGTTTAACACGTTCAGCTGTGCAGCGGTTGCAGAACAGACAGAGATCGCCTGACAAATACAGAATTCTGCTTTTTTTTTTAATTTTGCGTCGGACGCTCAGTTGTTTTGTTATTGTCAAATATCCATGAATCCTTAAAATATCTGACAATAACAACACGAGTTGCATTTGGGGCATTTCCCAGAGAGGTGTCCCTTGTTGCTCCGCCGTTCCTTATAGCCGCTTTTTACGGTGTTGAAGTACGGCGAAAACGTCTCACTTGACAGGTATGAAAACATTTCCCAGAGAAGTGTCCCTTATTACCCAGCTGTCCCTGATAGTCCCGTTTTAAGGTATGGGTGAAATATCCAATTTTTTCTTTCTTGTTGCTCACTCAACCTTCCAGTCTCCATATAAACAATCAATTGAAATACCCCAAGCATCAAACTAGGGTACAATCGATTTCGTCACTTCCGCCTTCTTCCCCAGGCGATTCCAGGGGCCGTGTCAAGCCAAGCGCGGCAGTTTTAAATTAACGAATATTCCGTTGTTACTGAAGCATATGCACCAAGACCCGAACGGATCGGTTCCCTTTTATATCTAGTTTCAAGATATTTAAAGTACCCTGTTACGTGACATTTGGCCTTTAAAGTGCTTCTGATTAACCCCCCCCCCCCCCCCGGTTCCAAGGTTGTCATAGCCAGGAGCGGCACTGGGGTTAAGCTCCCAGTGCTCACAAAATGCTCCTTACGGCATGCGTCTCGAAAAGCCTCTGACAACCAAGTCCAACTCCTAGCCTGCCCGTGTGGTTTAGTCTCTAAGCCCGGCGGAACTGCTTTTACTAATAGGAGAAGGGGCGAGGGCGGATCTCTGGCGCCTTAAAACCAGATGCTTCGGGTAGATGGTGGCTCGTCAACCTGGGAAGGTAGCCCATCTAGGGGAAGGTAAACCCTGATTTCAAACCTCCGCTGCCTTGCGGCACACCCGGTCACGGGAAAGGCTTCGGGAGTCAACCCTGAGGAAAAATCCGGAGTCGGAGTCCCTAAGGCAGTTCTCTGTTGTGCTCAACATCGTTCTGGCAGCTCCTGCGATGGCGCTGGTGCCAAACTATAGCAGCCCTGCTGTTCCTTTGGATTCATCAGTGACGTGGAGAGGGGGGACATGCTGCATGGGTAACATCTTGTCCTCCATATCTTCCTGTCCAGGCTAGAATCCTACCAACGCCCAACGCTGGAAGGTAGAACACCGGTGCGCATCGGCCTGTTCAGCCACAGGCAGTGCTGTTCCAGCAGAGTAGACGTTTAGGATTCTCTTCTATGGTCATCATCGACCGACGGAGGCCGATGATTAACCCCATATAAAGTTCAGCTGTTCTAGTAGGCTTTTCCTGACGTTTTTGTAGTCACATCTTACAGCACAAGCCATGGTCCACAGAGAGCTTCCAAAGCATCAGAGGGATCTCATTGTTCAAAGGTATCAGCCAGGAGAAGGGTACAAAATAATTTCCAAGGCATTAAATATACCACGGAACAGAGTGAAGACAGTCATCATCAAGTGGAGAAAATATGGCACAACAGTGATATTACCAAGAACTGGATGTCCCTCCAAAATTCATGAAAAGACGAGAGGAAAACTAGTCAGGGAGGCTGCCAAGAGGCCGACAACAACACTGAAGGAGCTGCAGGAATTTCTGGCAAGTACTGGCTGTTTAGTACGTGTGACAACAATCTCCCATCTCCATATGTCTGGGCTATAGGGTAGGGTGGCAAAACAGAAGCTTTATCTTACAAAGAAAAACATCCAAGCCCGGCTACATTTTGCAAAAACACATTTGAAATCTCCCAGACGGATGCAGGAAAATGTGTTCTGGTCCGATGAAACCAAGGTTGACCTTTCTGGCCATAATTCCAAAAGGTATATTTGGCGCAAACAACACTGCTCAACACCATAACTACAGTGACACATGCTTGTGGCAGCAGCATGGCGCTGTTTTTCTTCAGCTGGAAGATTTCATTTGGGGCTGTTTTTCTTCAGCTGGAACTGGGGCATTAGTCAAGGTGGCGGGAGAATTTGAACAGTCCAAATACCAGTCAGTACTGGCATAAAACCTTCAGGCTTCTTCTAGAAGCTGAAACTGAAGAGGAACTTCATCTTTCAGCACAACAATGACTCAAGGCACACATCCAAATCAAAAGAATGGCTTCACCAGAAGAAGATTAAGGTTTTGGAATGGCTAAGCCAAGAGTCTCGACTCTGAATCCGATTGAACATCTGTGGGGTTATCTGAAGAGGGCTGTGCCACAGGAAACGCCCTCGCAATTTGACAGATTTGGAGGCAATTTTGCAAGAAGAGTGTGCAAATATGCCACATCAAGATGTGCCACACTGATAAGACTCCTACCCAAAATGACTGAGTGCTATAATAAAAGCCAAAGGTGCTGCAACAAAGTATTGGTGTAATGGTGTGCATATTTATGCAACCAGGTTATTGTAAGTTTTTTTTTATTTTTCCCCCTTAAAAGATTTCAGTTTGTTTTTCTATTGGGTTGTACAGGTTATAGGTCACATTAATGGTGGAAAAAGTTTTGAAATGATTCATCTTGGTCTCTTTTTTTACATCACAAAACATAGCATTGAACAGGGTGTGCAGACTTTTATATCCACTGTACACACACACACACACATGATACACACATATATACGTGTACACACACACACACCATTCATGCAAATTTGGTACTTTTAAAAAAAAAATGTTACCATCATCAAGTTGCTACATTTTCCTTTTCAGCTGTGATTCTTCTCTTAAATTTGTAATTTACCTTTATTAAAACTAAATGGTTGGAAAAGAAATGAATATCTGAACACCGAATATGAAAATACTGACTACCAGTGTAATGACTGAATAGCCAGATAATCAAATATTTGAGTACAGCCTTAGCTGATGAATGAACCTCTCGTCTTCCAGCTTGTAGCGCACAACAAGTTATCACAAGCTGCAGTCAAAGTTGACAGGAGTTAGACTAGTCGGGACCGGTTGGGGCGACAAAGGGACTACAAAGAACAAACCTTCTCCATGACTACTCAAATGTTACTGTACTGATATAAGAAGGATCAAAACTCAACAGGAGACTGTTCTCAACAAATAAAATTTGACAAATTACAGCTGTGGCAGACATTAACATAAATGCACAGCCCATCCAAAAAGTCTGTGTAGGAAGCTATAAATCGGCTAGGGCTGGGCAATTTGACATTAAATCAGCATCACAGTTAATATAACCTTTCACATCGATTTTCCCCTCCTTTCTTCTGCCTTGTGGTTTAATTTTTTTTTTTTTTTAAATTACAGGGTCCCAAAACATCGGCTTCAGTTTTATTCTGGTTAATTGCTCAGCCCTAGGATTGGCCATAGAAATCCTTTGACACTGGATAAGTGAATAACTTAGGGTGCTTTCACACCTACAGGCTTTAATTCATTTCAATCAAACTCAAGTTTGTTTTCTCCATTAGTGTGGTTCATTTTGTCTGGTGAGAACACGGTAATTGCATTCAGGTGCGCACCAAAACAACCATACCGGGACCACCTCTTACAGGTGGTCTTGATTCAAATAAATTGGCGAACTCTGGTGCGGTCCTCCAGGTAAGAAAGGGATAACACTAAAACAGGACCAGCAGCAAACGGTAAAACATTTTATGCTATTGTACATGTGGCTAAGCATGTCACGGTTCTGAAGGATTAATAAACGTTATCTCCTGTACCGTCTTGATATGCACCTTTGCCAACTCCAACGCATTACATGCCATTTTCCATCCATAGCCACAGTTCATTTTCAAACTGTATGATTTGCTGAAAGTGGTACATGCATGTAATGCAATAAATGATAACCAGGGTGATGAAAGTCCAGCAGGATTTAACGTGACTGAATTTGGTCCACTTGAATTTTTGCCTGTGTGAAATGAAACCGAACCAAGGAGAAAATGATACAAAGTAACAAACTTATCAACTAATTTGGACCAAAGTAAATGAATTTAGATGTGAAATCACCCTTAAATTCATGAATCTAGCTGTCAGAATTATAGGAAATACCTTCTTCCTACTATCTAAAATACCACACATAAGTAAGCAGCTTTTTTAACAAAATTTGGTTGGTATCACAGTTCAAAAACTTATATTTGACAGTGTGAATTGTTATTTTGTAATTTTTTCTCACTGCCTTGAGCACTCCAGTGAAGAGCTTCACTTCAGGACACAATTATGGGACCCCCTATGACTTTTTTTTTTTTTCTTTTAAACTCCTCCAGATCTAATGGCATTCTGGCATGGACCTTGTTCTTCAGTTAACCTTACAGATTTTCAATGGGATTCAAGTCAGGACTTAGTGCAGGCCAGTCAGTAATGTTCACTTTGGTCTTCTAGAGGTAGTTCCTCACCAGGAACGACATACAGTGGATATAAAAAGTCTACACACCCCTGTTCAAATGCCAGGTTTTTGTGATGTAAAAAAATGAGACCAAGATAAATCATTTCAAAACTTTTTCCACCATTAATGTGACCTATAACCTGTACAACCCGATTGAAAATCAAACTGAAACCTCAAGGGTAAAAATGAAAGACTTACAATAACCTGTTTGCATAAATATGCACACCCTTAAACTAATACTTTGTTGCAGCACCTTTGGCTTTTATTACAGCACTTAGTCTTTTTGGGTAGAAGTCTATCAGCGTGGCACATCTTGATGTGACAATATTTGCCCACTCTTCTTTGCAAAAATGCTCCAAATCTGTCAGATTGAGAAGTCATTTCCTGTGCACAGCCCTCTTCAGGTCACTCCACAGATGTTGGATCAGATTCAGGTCTGGCCATGAGCAAACGATAATCAAGAAATCAAAAGCAGGAGCATGGATATGAAGTAGACGCGTCCTTACCAGGTCCGACATATCTCTTCATAAATGTTATTTTACACACCAGTTTATCTCGTTATATTTCTCCTTTTCATATTGGAACCACTTGAGATACCCGCTGACATGTCTGAGAAGAGCTCTTCTCGTCAGGAATGCTCTATCCAAGCCCTTAATCGTCAAGCTAGCGAGAAAGCTAACTACCTGTCTCCTGTACACGATGTTGATGAGGACGCAGAAGAGCCGTCACTTTCGGGCCTAGTAAAGCTAATTGAAAGTTTCCGAGCTGAAACGCGGGACTCATTAGGCACACTGCAGACTTCTATGGACTTGTTTGGGACACGTCTGACCGAGGTTGAAACTCCTCTGCAGGAGTGTGCCGACAGGATTACGGCGCTCAAAGCCAGATGTGAAACGCTGGAGAATTGCAACAAACTGCTAATGGCTAAAACGGAGGACCTTGAATCGAGGAGCAGACGCCAAAATCTTCATGTGCTTAGTCTACCGGAAAACATAGAAAGGCCACAAGTTACGACATTTATGACCGACTTTTTCACTGAGACGCTGGGTATGGAGGTTCCTGACGGGCCTGGGATGTTGGCCTGAGATGATGGACCGAGCGCACCAACTTGCTTCCTGGCCTGCCCGGGGTCAAAATGCTCCCGAGACCCATGACTGTAAAGGTGCACCATTTCAGAGTGAAACAGCGCATCCTCCAGCTTGCCAGAGAGAAGGGTCCGCTTACTTTCCGCGGTCACAAAGTCTACATTTTCCCGGATTTTACTGCAGATGTCACCAAATGGAGAGCATCTTTCGTTAACATCAAGCGAAAACTCTATGTTGCAGATGTCAGATACGGCTTGGTGTTCCCTGCCCGACTCCAAGTGTCATTCAACGGCAGCAAATACAGCTTTGGTACAGCGGAGGAGGCAGAGAAATTTTACTCAGAGACCATAACCCCATCCCTCCGAGCGGTCCATGCGGATGACACCAATGGGTAACTTTTCACTAGCCCTTTGGGGCAGTTTCCAGCCATACATAAACTAAGTGGTTCAATAAGTTCTTTTTCTTGTCACTTTATGGACTTTTTACTCCACTTTAAGCGGCTTCACTGTGTGGGTTTGAATTTGGTGAGTCGAGGTAATATCAATGCTTATATTATTGTCCCCCCCCCCCTTTTTTTTTTTTTTAAAAAAGGAGTATTTTATTTTTAAAGTTCCTCTGATGTTTAAACTATACATTTGCATATGGAGCACTGGTTCAGTGCAGAGTTAGGATGCACTATGTAGGGTATAGACCAGGGGTGGGCAATCATGTGCCATGGAGGGCCACTCCACTGCAGGTTTTCTGTTCCACCCAGTCTCTTCAACAGGTGTTTTCACTGATGAGCAATCCTTCAAGCTGATCAGAGCATACACCTGCTGAAGAGACTGGATGGCACAGAAAACCTGCAGTGGAATGGCCCTCGCTGCCCACCCCTGGTATAGACGCTTAGTTCAGGGAAGCGTTCAAAGTACGAGGGTGGTCTTTTGTTTGTTTTTCACCCCTTTTTCTCCACACCCCTCTTTTTTGGTTTGTGCTGTTGCATTGTTGTATTTGTCAGGAGGTCTTATACACAAACTCTCACAATGTACAAACATCGAAACAAAATTATTATTCCTATCATCTGGAATAATGGCTAGCAGTGCAGAAATTAAATTGTATTCTTGGAATGTACATGGGATTTTTTTTACTGCAGGTTTGAAAAGAACCTACAGTTCTCACCTCCCACCCACACAAAAGGATTATCTGCAGCCCCAGGAACTCCATCCCTCCTCCACTCTGACCTCCCACCAGCACTAATGATCTGTGAAGAGGAGGTGCGCCGGGTCTTTCAGAGACAAAAGATCAAGAAGGCTGCAGGACCTGATGGTGTGTCTCCGTCCTGCCTGAGAGTCTGCTCCAACGAGTTGGACCCCATCTTCACCCGGATCTTTAACAGATCACTGGAGCTGCGTGAAGTGCCTTCCTGCTTCAAACGCTCCATCATCATTCCAGTTCCCAAGAAACCCTCTATTACAGGATTAAACGACTACAGACCTGTTGCCCTGACCTCTGTGGTCATGAAATCCTTGGAGAGATTGGTGCTGAACCACCTGAAGGTCATCACAGGCCCCCTGATGGACCCACTGCAGTTTGCCTACCGGTCAAACAGGTCAGTGGATGATGCAGTGAATATGGGACTACATTACATCCTGCAACACCTCGACTCCCCAGGGACGTACGCCAGGATCCTGTTTGTCGACTTCAGCTCAGCGTTCAACACCATCATCCCAGGCATTCTTCATCAGAAACTCCTCCAGCTCAAGGTGCCCCCCTCCACCTGCCAGTGGATCTCCAGCTTTCTGACTGACAGGTGGCAACAGGTGAAGCTAGGGAGATTTACATCCAGCTCCCGAAAAATTAGTACTGGCGCCCCCCAAGGATGTGTCCTTTCCCCACTGCTCTTCTCCCTCTACTCCAACGACTGCACCTCAGAGGACCCTTCGGTGAAGCTCCTGAAGTTTGCGGACGACACCACAGTCATCGGTTTGATCCGGGATGATGATGAGTCTGCATACAGGCGGGAGGTGGAGCAGCTGATCCTCTGGTGCAGCCAGAACCATCTTGAACTTAACCCAGCCAAAACGGTGGAGATGACTGTGGATTTCAGGCAACATCCCCCTTCATTCCCCCCACTCACCATCCTCAACAGCAGTGTCCACTGTGGACTCCTTCAAGTTTCTGGGTACCACAATCTCCCAGAACCTGAAGTGGTCCTCCCATATAGACACTGTCCGGAAAAAGGCCCAGCAGAGGTTGTTTTTTCTGCGTCAGCTCAAGAAGTTTGATTTGCCTCAGGAGCTGCTGGTTGTCTTCTACACCGCCATCATCCAATCTGTCCTCTGCTTTTCCATCACTGTCTGGTTTGGATCTGCCACTAAACAGGACAAGACCAGACTGCAGCGGATCATTAAGTCTGCGGAGAGGATCATTGGTACCGACCTACCCTCCATTGAGAACTTATATCGGTCCATAACCAGGAAACGGGCGGGAAACATCTGTGCTGACCCATCACACCCCGGCCACAAACTGTTTGAACTTCTATCTTCTGGTCGTCGTTACAGATCACTGAAGGTCAAAACCACCCGTCACAGGAACAGTTTCTTTCCTCAAGCCATCACTCTGATGAACTCCTAACATTCACCTAGTCCTACCTGTTGCTGTACTCATGACTTTTCATCCATTATTACATTGCACATAACTCTCACACTGCTTTTTACTTCATTCACATTATATCACTGAATCTGAGTCCACATTGAAATACTGTGTGATTGTATATTTTTTCATATATTTCTGCAAAGTGTGGTTAGTCCGAGTAAATAACTGCATATATTCCTGTATATATTTGCATCCTTTTATAGAAACGTGGACAGACTGTAATTTACTGTACATACTGTGGTTGTCATTGAATCCTTATTTAAATCCTTCACCTGAACAACGAGAGCAAGTTTTTAGCCAAAGTCAAATTCCTTGTATGTGTTGTGCATACTTGGCCAATAAAGCTGATTCTGATTCTGATTCAGACCCCTATTAAACGTAAAAAAAATCTTTACTTAAAAAAAGAGAGGGTACAGGTAGCATTCCCTCAAGAGACCCATCTAAACAATGATGAACATCTAAAATTAAGAAGGGAATGGGTGGGCCAGATCTACTGTTCCTCCTTCACAGAGGGGTAGCCATTTTGGTTCATAAATCCCTTCCTCTGGCAGGGGTGGAGATTAAAGTAGACACTGCAGGAAGGTATGTTATGATTAGAGAGACACTCTTTGGGGACCCTGTGTCCTATTTAAATGTGTATGCCCCCCGATTCGCTCAACTAATTTTTATACTAGGGTATTTTCTCTGTTTTCTGAGTGGGCTGTCAAGTCCTCTGTGATAGCGGGCGACTAACTGTTGTCTGTATCCACGTCTAGATAGGTCCTCGAAAACGGTAGAGTCTAATGTTGGGCAAGCTCGCTCTTTACTTGGTTGCTGTGCTGATATTCACTTTATTGATACCTGGAGGACCCTTTACCCCACTGATCGACAGTATACATTTTACTCAAAAGAGCATAAAACATCTTCTAGAAGTGATTATTTTTTTTACTCCTAAATATGCCCTTCAAAGAGTACTCTCTTGCTCTATTGGTAATATTATTATCAGTGATCACTCACCCATATTTTTGGTCATGTCCAGTAAGACCCAAAGCACTAGGGGGCAATGGCACGTTACAAATTATCTTCTTAAAAATCCCAATTTTAAAACATACCTAACAGAACAGTTTAATTATTTTATTGTTGAAAATAATATCTCTGATGTGTCACCTAATTTACTTTGGGAAACTGGTAAAGCTGTTATCCGAGGCTTCACTATATCATTCTTGGCAAATCTTAAGAAAAAACAAGAGGGCAGAGCAACAGCTTCTTGAAGGTAAACTAAGTGAACTACAGTGCGAATTTAACCTTAAGCCTTCAATCGGAGATCTCAAATTGATGCCACTACAGCAGCTCTAGATGTACTTTTATCTAAAGCTCAAAGATCTATACTGTTTGGTAAGCATAAGTTATATGAATTTGGCAATAAACCAAGCAACTATCTGGCAAATCTAATAAAAGGTAATACTATTCCAGGCATAAAGGATAGCTCTGGTAAAAGAGTTTATAATAACAAAGATATTAACAACTCTTTCCTTTCCTTTTATGAAGGCTTGTACACTTCTGAGTCAGACCACAACTCAGACTTTGATGCATAATTTTTTATCATCTGTTAAACTACCTCAAGTATCCAATACACAATAAGAGCTGTTGAATAGGGCTGTTACCTGTGAAGAAGTTATAGAGGCGATTAAACCGCTTACAAAATGATAAGACCCCAGGGCCTGATGTCTGACCCCAGAGATTTTATAGGCTTTTAAGGATTTGCTAATTGAGCCCCTCTCAATATGCTGTCTTATTCCTTTGACTCTGGGGCTCTTCCTGGCACTATGATGGACGCAAATATTTCTTTAATTCTAAAGAAGGGCAAACCTGCAGATGAATGCACATCCTACAGGCCGATTGCCTTCCTGGACGTTGACCAAAATTGGCTAAATTGGCTTGGACGTTGGCTAAAATATTGGCGAAGAGACTTGAAGGTGTCATGCCAGATTTAATTTCAATAGACCAAAACGGATTTATATTAGGTTGTAATTCCCTTCATAATGTCAGGAGACTCTTAAATCTTATTCAGAATGGATCAAGGTCAAATCTCTTGTTGCCTCCCTTGATGCAGAAAAGGCCTTTGATAGGAGTGAGTGGCCTTATCTCCTAGGTGTCCCTCTCAAAATTCAATCTTGTGACAACTTTATTAGGTAGATTATCTTTGCTATATGCAGCCCTCGACCTCTGTTATTACAAATGGCCTGAGGGTCCTCCACATTCACAGTGAGACATGGTTCTAGACAGGGCTGCCCAGCCTCACTGCTTCTGTTTGCCTTTGCTATGGAGCCCTTAGCGGAGGCCATTAGATGTGATTCCTTGGTAACAAGGCATAGATGTGGGTTCCACAAATCATAAAAACTTCCCTTTATTGTTATGATGTCCTCCTCTATCTAAGTAACCCAGAATCTTCTATTACAAGAGTTGTTGAAATAATAAATTCTTTTGGCCATTTCTCAGGTTATAGGATTAACTACTCTAAATCTGAAGCCATGCCCCTTACCCCCTCAGGTATCTTGGTCTCCGCTGTGCTCTACCCCCCTTCCGTTGGTCCCCATCAGGTTTTGTTTATCTGGGTATACATATTACTCCCTCTCTTTCTGGCCTATACAAAGCTAACTTTGCCCCTGCAATTTGTAGAATCAAGGAGGACCTGGCCCGTTGGACGGCCTTGCCGCTATCTCTCTTAGGAAGAGTCAACCTTGTCAAAATGGTTGTACTTCATCGGTTACTGTATCCCTTCCAGATGATTCCAGCTCTCTTAACAAGAAAATCACTTGCCACTCTTAACAGCTCCTTAACATCTTTTCTGTGGAGGAACAAGCATGCCAGCTAAAACCTTAGTATACTACAGTGCCCACTGGATGAAGGAGGCTTGGTGGTGCCAGAGTTTAGGCGCTATCCAAATTGCTTCTCTCTCTATTTACATTTAGCACTGGTTTTAAAAATGACCCGACATCCCACCTGGCTTAATGAGGCGGCTACGGTGGCCCCTATTCCTCTTAGCCACAGATTATATGCATCTAAGAAATGGGTTTGTCTCAAATTAAAGGGGAATTTTATTTTACAGAATACTTTAAAAGTTTGGAGGCTGGTGAAGAAGCTTGGAAATCAGGATGGCTCCTTTTCCCTCCTCACACCTATTTATTTAAACCCGGATTTTCCCCCTGGTCTGGCCGACCAGGCCTTCTCTTTGTGGTTTGATAGGAGTGTAAAAACTGTAGGTGACTTGATGACAGAAGGTACTCTGCTGTCTTTTGAGCAGCTCAGAGAGAAGTATAACCTCCACAGAATAACTTTTTTAGGTATCTGCAAATCTGTAGTTTTATCTCTTCATCCATTAAGCTGCACCCTAATGGGTTCTCTCTTTCACCTATGAAGGAGGTGATTCAGAAACCAGACACTAGAAAACTAATTACTAGGTTCTATAAGACCCTCTCAATCCTATCCAGTGACTGTACAGTTACGGGCAATGGATCAGCGTTCTCGTCGTGCCCTCCGCCAGTACCTGGGCTCGCCCGGGGAAGCTAATGATCCTACCAGCAGACTAAATTCGAAGAGATGACGCCTCAGTGCCAAGTCAAAGAAGAATCCTAGTCACAGTCCCAAAGCCGAAAGCAAACAGCACCGAGAGCACTTTGCGGTAGGATCTGCCCTTCGCATACTACAACTAAACGTTGAAGGCCTATCTGCAGCCAAGCGAAGCCTTATCGAAGTCCTCACCTTCCAACATTCGATTGATGTAATCTGCCTCCAAGAGACTCATATTGGCACAGAAGAAGCTGGCCGCTACACCATCAAAGGCTTTGACCTCCTGTGCTATGTTCCACATGCTAAACATGGACGTGCCACCTATGTGCGTTCTGACATAGTTGAAGAAAATCACCTGACAACAACACATTTCTCAGACACCATAACCATTGGTGGCTTCCATATTGTCAATGTGTACAAGCCCCCTAGTGCCAACTGGGATCTGCAGGTCTTACCCTCCCTGCCATCTATGTGGGGGACTAACAGCCATCACCCTGACTGGGGTACCCAGCAGTGGACAGTGATGGGGAGGCACTTTTAGACTGGGCATCTAGAAATGACCTCGCTTTGATATACGACCCCAAACAAAGAGGAACCCTCTACTCTGCTAGGTGGAAGAAGGACTATTCTACTGACCTTTGCTGGATCAGCTCTTTGAATGGGGCGCCATATCCTACACAGATCCTCATTCTTGATGATTTTCCACACAGTCAACACCGGCCCCTGCTTGTACACATTGGCCTACAACTTCCAGTCATAAACAGCCCAAGGAAGATGCGCTGGAACTTCTGCAAAGCCAACTGGAAGAAATTCAGTGAAACTCTGGACCGGAGTGTTGTTACCATCCCACTCCACACCCATCACTGTAGATGAAGCATACAACCACTTCTGCAGCGCAATCTTCAAGGCTGCCCATATTGCAATCCCACGAGGCTACCGACCCCTCTATGTCCCATGTCTGGACGGAGAAAGCGCTGCCCTCCTACAATCCTATCAAACATCAGGGGACCCAGAGATAGCAGACCATCTCATTGAATGGCTAAATACAGCCCGGCAAAAGAAACGGGAGGAGACAGTTGCTGACCGGAGCTTTATCCACTCCAGCAGGAAATGTTGGAGCCTCATCCGTCGCCTAGGAGCCGCAAAGAAGCCCCCTAGCCAAAGCCGAGCATCCGTCACACCCAACCAAGTTGCATCCCACCTACTGACTATCGCCAAAGCACCCCAAGACAAAGACACCAGAAGAGCAGTTACAACTGAGCTAAAAAAAAAACACCAAAAAAATGCCCGTAGAAGGAACGAACCCTGAACCCTTCGAGGCTGCTGAACTGGAGAAAGTCCTACAGGGCCTGAAATGTGGAAAGGCAGCAGGATACGATAACATCTTCCCAGAATTCATGAAAAAATCTTGGCCCCCGAGCCCTAACCTGGTTGACACAATTCTACACAAGGATCACACAACAAACTCGATCCCAAAGAAATGGCAGACAGCAAAGGTCATTGCCATTCCAAAACCTGGCAAAGACCACAATCTACCAGCAAACTACCGCTGAATCTTCCTACTCAGCGTTCCTTACAAAATCATGGAGCGCCTAATACTGCAACGTATTTCCCCAGGAATAGAGGAAATTCTAAGTGTGGATCAAGCAAGTTTCCGCAAGGACCGCAGTACAGGAGAACAAGTACTGGCCCTAACCACCTTCATCAAAAATGGCTTCGAGAGCAGACTGAAGACAGGGGCTGTGTTTCTTGACCTTACAGCCGCCTATGATACGGTCTGGCACAAAGGCCTAAGGCCCAGTTCTAGCTCCAACTCTGTTCAACCCCTACATAAACGACCTGCCCACTACAAAATCCCGCAAATTCATCTATGCAGACGACATCTGTTTGGCACTCCAAGCACCAGACTTTGAGCCAGTGGAATGGGTGCTCATGGAAGATCTTGCCAAACTGGACCAGTTCTGCAAAATCTGGCGCCTAAAACCAAGCCCAGCAAAAACCGTCTCCAGTGTATTCCATCTCCACAATGTAAAAGCTTGCCAGAGAACTAAACATCCACCTGAGCGGACTCAAGCTTAAGCATGCCCCGAATCCAACCTACCTTGGAGTGACCCTTGATAGGACCCTATCCTTCAAGGAAGATCTAAAGAGGATGGCCTGCTACGGTGAAGGTACGAAACAACCTGCTCTGCAAGCTCACTGGTGCAAATGGGGGGCGGCAGCCTCTACCCTGCGCACCTCAGCACTGGCCCTTTCATACTCTGTAGCAGAATATTGTGCCCCTGTCTGGTCCAGGTCATCTTATACACACCACGTAGACACCCAGCTCAACACAACCATGAGAACTATAACTGGAACAATCTGCACAACACCACTCCCCTGGCTCCCTGTACTGTCAAACATAGCCCCTCCACACATCCGGCGAGCAGCATTAACTCAAAGGATGCTTCAAAAAGCTAAAGATTCTCCTCACCTACCAATCCATGCAGATATCTACACCCCACCCACTGCTCGACTTCCATCCAGACGGCCGATTTGGAAAAACCCTCCCCCAGCTGACTTTACCATCCAGACAGCTTGGCAAGAGGAATGGGAGACCAAGGAGGTCCCAAACAAACACCTAGTGACAAACCCCAACCAACAGGTCCCGGGCACCACCTCCAAGGAGACAGTGGTCTACACTCAATCGCTTCAGGACTGGACATGGCCCCTGCTTGGCCAGCCTTCACAGATGGGGCAGTAGCCCTAGCCCACTGTGCGCATGTGGAGAGAAGCAAACAATGGAACACATCATAGAGGCTTGCCCGCTCCAAAGACTGGAAGGAGGATTACACACCCTCCATACAGCAAACCAGGAGGCAACTGCTTGGCTTAAGGACTTTTTCATTCGCTAAATAAATAACTGTACAGTTCATGTTAGATCTCTTTGGGAAGTAGATTTTGGAGGATCATTCTCACCTGATATATGGGATGAGGTGCGGTCAGGTAGTGCAAACTACCTTTTTACTAACAAAGCTAGAGAGTATACAATTCAAGATCATATACAGGCTTCATATTACTCCAGTGAAACGCAGTAAGTTTAACCCCTTTATTTTCAAAATTTTGTAATAAATGTACTGTAAGATTTCTGAAGGTTCATATTTTCATTGTTTATTTGAATGTCCTCTTATTAATGACTTCTGGGTAAAAATTTGTAAAGAAATTGATATTATATTAAAAAAAAAATCCAGCCCTCACTCCTCTCAGCTGCATTCTAGGAGTAAATCCGACCCCGTTGAATCTTCACTCCTCTGCACTCAAACTATTGCAGGTGCTTCTCTTTAGTGCAAGAAGATGCATTCTTCTCCTATGGACCTCAGACTCTGCTCCTACAGTTACCATTGGATTCGTGGTGTGATGGAACTTATCCCATTAGAAGCTATTAGCTTCTGGCTCAAAGACAAACCTTTTCGGGGTTTTTTTTTGATATATGGGACCCCTTTTTGAACTATATAGGAGGAGATGGCGCCCAGGCCCTCCGGAGTGGCCTCTATGGTCTTGCATGGACTGAGACGGTCAAAGGGCAATGCCAATAGAGAACCATTATTTCCGAATGTGTTTTCAGGAATGTAAATCTTTGCTTCTGACAAATTGGTCTTGTATTGTATACTTACTATTATTCATGTTTTTTTTGTGTGTGTGTGTGTGTGTGGAGATGGGGTGATGGGGTGGGAGTTCGGGGGTTGAAAAAGAGGGTTTTCTTTGTCATTTCTTGTTTGTTTTTTTGTACTGCTTGTGACCCTCAAAAGCTCAATAAATATATTTATAAGAAGATTCAGGTCTGGACTCTGGCTGGGCCATTCCAAAACCTTAATCTTCTTCTGGTGAAGCCATTCTTTTGTTGATTTGGATCACTGTGCTTTGGATCACTGTGCTGAAAGATGAAGGTCCTCTTCATCTTCAGCTTTCTAGCAGAAGCGTGAAAGTTTTGTGCCATCACTGACTGGTATTTGGAACTGATCATAGTTCCCTCCACCTTGACTAAGGCCCCAGTTCCAGCTGAAGAAAAACATCCCCAAAGCATGCTGCTGCCATCACCATGCTTCACTGTAGGTATGGTGTTCTTTTGGTGATGAGCAGTGTTGTGTTTGTGCCAAATATACCTTTTGGAATTATGGCCAAAAAGTTCAACCTTGGTTTCGTCAGACCATAACACATTTTCCCACATGTGTTTGGGGAGATTTAAAATGTGTTCTTGCAAAATGTAGCTGGGCTTGGATATTTTTCTTCGTAAGATAAGGCTTCCGTCTTGCTACCCTACACGAGAGATTGTTGTCACATGTACTAAACAGCCAGTACTTGCCAGAAATTGCTGCAGCTCCTTCAATGTTGCTGTTGGCCTCTTGGCAGCCTCCCTGACCAGTTTTCTTCTCATCTTTTCATCAATTTTGGAGGGACATCCATTTCTTGGTAATGTCACTGTTGTACCATATTTTTGTCCACTTGATGATGACTGTCTTCAGTGTTCCATGGTATATTTAATGTCTTGGAAATTATTTTGTACCCTTCTCCTGACTGATACCTTTGAACAATGAGATCCCTCTGATGCTTTGGAAGCTCTCTGTGGACCATGCTTGTGCTGTAAGATGTGACTACAGAAAAGTCAGAAAAGCCTACTACTACTGGCATTTGGTTTTATTTTATTCTCATTTTTAGGTATTATTCTTATTTCTTTGCTTATGTTATTGTTTTTAATGCTGTTGTGTTTTTAATGCTGTTTAATTTTCTGTAAAGCACTTTGGTCACCTACAGGTTGTTTTAAAGGGCTATATAAATAAAGTACATTATATTACAACAGCTGAACTTTATTTGGGCTTAATCAGAGGAACTTAAATGGTGTCAGGTGTGGTGCCTGACTTCCCATTTCACATGAGTTTGAATGTGACTGGTGAATTCTGAACACAGCCACATCCCCAGTTATAACGGGGTGTGCATATTTATGCAACCAGGTTATTGTAATTTTTTTTACTTTTCCCCTTAAAAGATTTCAGTTTGGTTTTCAATTGGGCTGTACAGGTTATAGGTCACATTAATGGTGGAAAAGTTTTGAAATGATTTATCTTGGTCTCATTTTTTACATCACAAAAACTTGGCATTTGAACAGAAGTGTGTAGACTTTTTATGTCCACTGTATGTTTTGGGTTGTTGTCGTGTTAGAAGACAAAAAGTGACCACCCAGACCCAGTTTGCTACTGACTGCTTGAGGTTTTCTTTCAAAATCTTCACATATCCTTCTTTCTTCATGATTCCTCCCACCTTGATGAGAGTCCCAGTTCCAGACACACAGAAGCATCCCCAGATCATAATACTCCCACCACTGTGTTTCACTGTGGGGATGGTGTTCTTTGGGTTATACAGTTAGGCCCAGAAATATTTGGACAGTGACACAATCTTCATGATTTGGGCTCTGCATGCCACCACATTGGATTTGAAATGAAACAACTACAATGGAATTGAAGTGCAGACTTTAAAGTTTAATTCAAGGGGTTGAACAAAAATATATGATTAAACTTGTAGGAATTGTAGCTATTTTTTATACAAACGCTCCTCATTTCAGGGGCTCAAAAGTAATTGGACAAATAAACATAACCCTAAGTAAAATGTTACTTTTCAATATTTTGCTGGGAATCCTTTGCACGCAATGACTGCCTGAAGTCTGGAACCCATGGACATCACCAAACGCTGGGTTTCCTCCTTTGTGATGCTTTGCCAGGCCTTTACTGCAGCTGTCTTCAGTTGTTGCTTGTTTGTGGGTCTTTCTGCCTTAAGTTTTGTCTTGAGCAAGTGAAATGCATGCTCGATTGGGTTGAGATCTGGTGATTGACTCGGCCATTGCAGAATATTCCACTTCGTTGCTTTAAAAAACTCCTGGGTTGACTTCCGGTTATGGCTGCCACGTAGGACGGACGTGTCTTGCTCTGCTCTGCTCCTGGAAAAAAAAAAAATCGGCAAATAACTCTCTCATTTGGGACAGAACGTATCCCAGCATTTGGGCGAAGATATGTCGGCGAAGCCTAAGGCTGGAAAACCAGGAAAAGGAAAAAGCGAGCCGCCGAAACAGTCCAAATTAACGGACTTTCAGGTCTGTGACGCAGTAAACAAAACTCCATATATGGCGGAGGAGGCTGGCAACGCTGCGATATCTGCGGGGAATGGCGCAGATGCGCTGATGGCTGCCATGAGTTCAATGAGAGCGGACTTTTCCTCTAGATTTGATTGGGATTATGACAGCGTTGGAAGGAATAAGAAAGGAATTGGGGTGACTGTGTAGAACGAACGGCGCAGATGGAGCTCCGTCTCGCTAGTGCTGAAGATGACGTCACCCGTCTTCAATTAAAGGTGCGCACTTTGGAAAAAAAAAATAAATCTCTGGAAGATAATATTTTGGATTTGGAATCTCGGTCGAGACAGAATAATTTGAGGCTGGTGGTCTTCCAGAGGAATCAGAAGGTCGGGACGTATGTTCCTTTCTGGAAAAGTGGATTCCGGAGGTGCTGGGCAGCGAGGAGTTGCAATCAGCAGTGGGTTCTGGAAAAAAGCACATCGTATTGGCCCACGGAGAGATAAGGGACCGCCGAGGACCTTAATTATGAAGTTTCTTAGCAACAGAGACAGGATGAAGATCTTCAAACGCTGCACGAGCTAAAAAAGGAGAGATTAAACACCAGGACCAGCAGGTGCGGTTCTACCCAGATTTGGCCACAGGAATCCAGCAATTGAGGAAGCAGTTTGATCCCGTACGTAAGGAGCTGCGCAACCTTGGGATTCGTCATGGTGTAATCTATCCTGCGAGACTGCTGACCACGTATGAGGGCAGAACCCACATCTTCAAGACCCCAGAGGAGGCGCAGGAGTTCATCAAGAAGATCAAAGAAGAAGAAGAGACTGGTGGGAGCTAAGCATGAACAAAATATAAGGTAGAATAATTAAGCATTTGCACAGGCATCTGACTGACTTGAAGTAAGTAGTAAGTTTACAAAATATAGATTGTATTATATATTAAAAAAACAAAACAAAAACAAAACAAAAAAAAAAAAAAAAAACTATGATGTACAAAGTTGTTAAAAAATTTTGGAGTTAAGTTGGAAAACTACAGAGGAGAGTTAATGTTACGTCATTAAAAGCAGTAGAGTTAGGGTGATTGGGAGGATGAAGAAGGAGTGGCTTAGGCTGTTCCCCGTGGGTGTGGAACGGTCGATGGCTATATCGGGAGACAGAATTTTTCTTTTGATTTTGGGGGGTTTGCCACAAGTGTGGGAAGGGGAAATTTGTTTGTGTGTAGTTTGTAGGATGAATGTTCAACCACTCATGTTTTTGCTTCTCTGTATGAGCATGTTTACACTGCAAGGTAATCCCAAACTCTCTATTGATCATGGACCAAAGTGTTAATCTTAATTAACTTCATGGAATTGCAGAGGTCTACAAAATTTAAAAAAACTTAAACAAGTTATGAATAAAATAAAGGACATGGGTTCAAGAATTGTGTTTTTACAAGAAACTCATCTGATGAAGAGGATGTTAAAAGAATTAGGAGTAGATGGCAGGGAAGTGTATTCACCTCTTCATTTTCATCCCGAGCCAGGGGAGTTATGACTCTCATACATAAATCAGTTTCCTTTTCAAGTGAAAAATGTAATTGGAGACAAATTTGGAAGATATGTAATCATTCAAGGTTCTTTGCTATTAGAAAATATAAATCTGTGACTTATATGGTCCCAATATAGATGATCAGAAGTTCTTTGCTAATTTATTTCTCATCTTATCATCACTTACAGGGCAACATATAATAGCAGGGGATTTTAATTGTACATTGAATCCAGGTGTGGATAGATCAACAGGACTGGATTGTACGCACATTGGATGTAGGATGACTATTAATCATTTTATGAAAGAATTGAGATTGTTAGATATATGGAGAGAAATGAAACCACAAGTTAAAGCCTATTCTTGTTACTCCAGTACCTACAAGACATTCTCACGTATTGATTATTTTTTGATTTCCACAGAATTAAGGTCCAAGATTCAAAACTGCTTTTATGATAACATCGTGATCTCTGATCATGCACCCTGTTGTCTAATATATGTAGATAAAAAATTGACAAAGGGAATCAGGTAGATGGCAATTTCAGCATAAATTGCTTCAGGATGAGGGAATTTGTCAAGTATATAGAAAAACAGATAGACGAGTTCTTTGACATCAATACTACACAAACATCAGCATGTGTAAAGTGGGAGGCTTTCAAAGCTTTTATTAGGGGACATATTATTAGTTATACAGGATCAAAATCTAAGAAGACTCGAGAGGAGAGAGCTAATTGGAACATAAAATAAAAAGTCTTCAGGAAAAAGTGTATGCAGGAAGTGACCCAAGGTTGGAGAATGAATTACTGATTTTGAGAGCTGAATACGACAAAAAATCAGCGAATAGAGCTGCCTCGAGTCTTCTAAGATTGAAACAATCTTTTTATGAACAAGGTGAAAAATCAGGAAAATTATTAGCATGGCAGATTAAACAATTGGAAATTAAAACACCAATTACCAGTATTATAAGTAACGGACAGGTAGTTATAGATCCTTTAGAAATTAATAGAGCCTTTAGAGATTACTATGAAAAATTATATGATACCAAAAATGAACCTGATTTAACAAAACTAAATGGGTTTTTGAACGAACTATCTATACCGTGTATACCAAATGAAAACAGGGAGATATTGGAGTCTAAAATTAGTCAAGAAGAAGTTGGGCTAGCCATTGATAATATGAAATCCGGAAAAGTGCAGGACCAGATGGTCTTCCAGTTGACCTTTATAAAAAATTTAAGAATAAATTAATAAAACCTTTTTGGAAATGGTTTTAGAAGCATTTCAAAATAATAATTTACCATCATACATAAATAATGCCTTAATTATACTGCTGCCAAAACCAGGTAAGCCCTCTAATAAATGTGAAAATATGAGACCAATAAGCCTATTAAACGCCGACCTTAAGATAATCTGTAAAATTTTAGCAAGACGAATACAAGAAATTTTACCAAATATTATTAATCGAGATCAGAATGGCTTTATAAAGGGTAGACAAGGCTTCCATAATGTAAGAAGACTATTTAATATTATTTATTTTAATAAAGAAGCACCGGATACAGCTCTCCTATCATTGGACGCCGAAAAGGCCTTTGATAGAGTTGAATGGCCCTTTCTTTTTGAAGTCCTACAAAGGTTTGGACTTGGAAATAATTTCATAAAATGGGTTCAAATAATATACAATAATGCTACAGCAGAAATCCTAACAAATAACAATATTTCAAAACCAATAAAAATCAATAGAGGATGTCGACAAGGCTGTCCACTTTCACCTTTACTGTTTACTATGGCAATTGAACCTTTAGCGATAGCGATACGTTTACATTCACAAATATATGGAATTAAAGTTGGACCAACAGAACATAAAATCTCCCTGTACGCCGATGATATAATTTTGTTTATGTCGAATCTAAAAAAATCAATTCCAACCTTGTTGAATTTAATAAAGAATTTTGGGGAAATATCAGGATATAAAATAAATAAAACTAAATCTTCAATATTAATGCTAAATGAGACCCAGAGAAATTACCCAGCCCCTGAGGCAAATCAATTCAATGTTGTAAATCAGTTTAAATATTTAGGAATCCAAATTATGCCTAAGCTAGAATCAGTCGCCAGCGTCAACTATGAAGCCTTAATGTCAGATATCAATGAGTTAACTCAGAGATGGATGTCACTACCAATGTCGATGATCGGGAGAATCAATATACTTAAAAGTAATATTTTACCTAAAATACTTTATTTATTTCAATACATTCCCTATCACCACCTTTAGATCTATTCTCAAGAATAAAAAAAAAGTTAGTGGAATTTATATGGAACAACAGGAGGGCTAGATTACGTCTGTCTTTATTATATTTACCATTTGATCGTGGAGGTCTGAAATGTCCAAATTTTATGTTGTATTATTGGTCGGCACAACTGAGGTCTATGACATATTATTTTTCATCAAATGATCTCCCTCACTGGACTGAAATGGAATCATACAATTTACCTTTACCTCTTCCATATTCATATACTCAGATTCGGCAAAAAAATTACAAAAAACAAGTTAAAAATCCATTTGTAAAGCATATGATCAAAATATGGTGTGAAGCTAAAAACTATTTAAAAGAACCACAGTTATTGTCACAATTTAGTCCAATATGGGGTAATCGATATTTTAAACCAGGGAGAGCGGACGCTGTATTTAAAGTATGGAATTTAAAAGGGATACAAAAGATTCAGGATTTATATTTGCCATGTGCAGACAACATAATGTCTTTTGAAGAGCTGAGGATCAAATTTAATCTCAATAGAACACATTTTTTTAAATATCTTCAACTTAGAA
Organism: Pholidichthys leucotaenia; assembly: GCA_020510985.1. NCBI lineage: Eukaryota > Metazoa > Chordata > Actinopteri > Cichliformes > Pholidichthyidae > Pholidichthys > Pholidichthys leucotaenia. The sequence goes on from CM035839.1 coordinate 209,783,146, forward strand.
ACTTTATTCGATCAAATCAAAATAAAGCTCTCACTCGACCTATTTATTCATCCTTGGAAAAAATGATGATGAAAGATAGTAAAAGAAAGGGTATTATTTCAGAGTTTTATAACTCATTGACACTATCTTCAAGTGAAAATCACTGAAAAGATTAAACTACTGGAAAGAAGATCTGCAAATTGAAATTTCGGAGGAACAATGGGAATTGGCTTGTACAGAAGCTCAAACCAAATCAATAAATGCACGCCTTAAATTGATACATTTCAAATGGTTAATGCGGATGTATGTTACACCGGAGGAGTTAAATAGATATAACAAAAATATACCAGATACATGCACAAAATGCATGGAAAGTAAAGGAACCCTATTTCATTGTTTATGGGAATGTAGATTAATAAGAATGTTTTGGGAAGAGGTGAGGGTAACAATTGAAAAAATAATCTCAAAACAAATCATACTGAATCCTAAACTGTTTTTGTTGGGTCTGTACCCAGAAAAGCATAATTTTAATAAAAGTGAAAGAACATTCATAGACCTCAGTTTGCTTAATGCCAAAAAATGTATTGCACTATTATGGAAAAAGACTCATAGACCAGATGTGACTCAGTGGTTAAGACAGATGTTTAACAAACCTTCCATTAGAAAGAATAACATATATACTGAAATCAAAGGAAATTGTGTTTGAGAATATATGGAGACCTTTTATTGATTATGTAAAAAATTTAAACATAACTCTTGAAGAAGGTGAATGATGTGTGTGGACCTTGTAAATTCCAAACTGGTGAACATAATATGTATACTTATGTATTGGATTGTCTAGACTAAACAGAGGAGCATTGTTGAAGACTTGATTTTGTTGGTGGTTGTTGGTGTTTTTAGTGCATTTTTTTTTTTTTTTTTGTAGTACTTTAGCGTTAGTGTTTGATTGTTTGTATCATGTTTGTTAAAAAAAAAAAAAAAAGGTTCAATAAAGATATTGTGGAAAAAAAAAAAACTCCTGGGTTGCTTTTGCAGTATGTTTTGGATCATTGGTGAAGCGCCGTCCAATCAACTTTGCTGCATTTGGCTGAATCTGAGCAGAAGGTATATCCCTATACACTTCAGAATTCATCCGGCTGCTTCTGTCTTTTGTCACATCATCAATAAACACAAGTGACCCAGTGCCAATGGAAACCATGCATGCCTATGCCATCATACTGCCTCCACCATGTTTTACAGAAGATGTGGTGTGCTTTGGATCATGAGCTGTTCCAATTCTTCTCCAAACTTTCTTCTTCCCATCATTCTGGTACAGGTTGATCTTAGTCTCATCTGTCCAAAGAATGCTGTTCCAGAACTGGGCTGGCTTCTTCAGGTGTTTTTTTGGCAAAGTCAATTCTGGCCTTTCTATTTTTGAGGCTGATTAATGGTTTGCACCTTGTGGTGAATCCTTTGTATTTACTCTCATGAAGGCTTCTCTTTATGGTAGACTTAGATACTGATACACCTACTTCCTGGAGAGTGTTCTTCACTTGAGTGGATGTTGTGAAGGGTTGTTCTTCACCATGGAAAGGATTCTGCAATCATCCACCACTGTTGTCTTCCATGGACGTCCAGGCCTTTTTGAGTTCCCAAGCTCACCAGTGCACTCTTTTTTTTCCTCAGAATGTACCAAACTGTTGATTTGGCCACTCCTAACATTTCTGCTATCTCTCTGATGGATTTCTTCTTCTTTTTCATCCTCAGGATGGTCTGTTTCACCTCCATTGAGAGCTCCTTTGACCGCATGTTGTGTGTTCACAGCAACAGCTTCCAAATGCAAACGCCACACCTGGAATCAACTCCAGACCTTTTAACTGCTTAATTGATGACAGGTTAACGAGGGAAGAGCCCATGCAGCCTTGTTATTTTTTTTTCCAGGCTTCTGAGTCAATTGTCCAATTACTTTTGGTCCCTTGAAAAAGAGGCGGCTACGTATTAAAGAGCTGTAATTCCTAAACCCTTGCTCCAATTTGGATGTGAATACTCTCAAATTACAGCTGAGAGTCTGCACTTTAAGCCCATATTGATTATATAATTGTATCCTGAATATGTTTTCGTAAACAGCTAAAATAACAAAACTTGTGTCACTGTCCAAATATTTTTGGGCCTAACTGTATGCCTCTCCCTTATTTCTCCACACATCAGCAATGTGTGGAGAAATTTGGCCATCTCTATGGCCAAAGAGTTCTAGTTTCATCTCATCTGACCAAAGGACAATCTTCCAGTATCATAATATTTCTCCAAGTTATCCTTGGCAGACTTCATTCTGGCTTGAATGTTTCTCTTCTGCAGAAGTGAAATTTTGCTTGGTATGCAACATCGTAGTCCATTCCTGTGCAGAGTTCTAGTGATTGTCTTTTTGAACTACAATTCCCGACTTGGCTAAGTCATCCACTAGTGTCTTGGCAGTTGTTCTGGGGTCTTTAGACACCTCTCTGACTAGTTTTCTTTCCAGAATCTGAAATCTTTCACTTCCTACCTCTGCCAGGCTTGTTCTGTACTGTGCAGCTCTCTTTGAATTTCCTGATACTTCTCACTCCAGTTCTTGACACTTGGAGATGCTGTGATAACTTTTTATATCGCTTACTGAGCATCAACATTTTTTCCCCCCCAAGTCTAAACTGATTTCTTTTGTTTTTGGCATGACTCTTTCTCAAGTGACAACTCAAACTATTGCTCATGTTTTTATACTGAGTGTACATTGGATGATAACCCTCGGTTTCAACTCGATTTTACAAGCTTTGAGAATTCCACAGTTAAAGCACATCATTGAACAGCAGTGGTTTGTGCTATGGCTCAATAAAATGGTCAGTTTTTCAGGGGATTCATAATTTTAACCCTGGTAGTTTTTTGTTTTTGTGAAATAGTTTTGTTTCTGTGTGCAAAGATAATTTATACTTTCTAAAGAAAAGTGGGATATTTCGAAAAAATGTTTAACAGCACTTGGGAAACACAAAAAAAAAAAAAAAAAATTCAGAGGGGGGCTCATAATACTGTCCTCAGCCGTACTTAGTTCTACACTTGAGAAGGGAGGCAACTCAAGTTATCTCCAAAACTGAGAAACTCCCACATAATCTGAGTTGACAAAAACCACAGCAAGCATGTATATTTTGCCTTACGCATAAAGATGCATAATTCTATCCTCTATATTCTTTTTGATAGGCAAACCAGCATTAACAAAAAAAACTGACAACATTCTAGACTGCCATAAAGTTGTAATTAAATTTGTATTAGACATATTAACTCATAACAGTCAGTTGACAGAGCTGACATTTTAATTAAAGCACATTCATGAATAAATTATATAGTACAATGGCAGTGAAGCTGAGGTTTGTTATGACCGGTTAAGGGTTGAGGTAAAAATACTTGCCCTGAAAACATGAAGCTAAATCCGTGCCAGACATCACTCAAAAGCAGTTTCTTGGCTTTTTCGTACACAACGGGCAACTTTTCTTTTGAATGCCCCATGTCTGTCCTCTCTCCACTCTTTCTGCAAGGGGGAAAAACAAAATTCGGGTACTTTATTTTTTTTTTTTACTTTCTGGTATATGACATCTCTGGCATCCTCATTTTTCACCTATAGCTTTGGTACAAATATTAAAAACAGAAAAAGGTACAGACCTTTTCAACCAAACTTATAAGCAATTGAAAATAATTCAGTTGAACAAATTATAACTTAATCCATTAAATTCAAAAGCTTAAGAGGCACTTGTGGTTTAAAATGATTATCTTACTGCAGCATCCACATTGGCTGGCGAGTCACCATTTGGATCTGCCAGCATAGAGATAACACTAATCATGATGGTCTCCACTGTGTGGATAGGCAGCCAGCGCTCCTCTGGTTTCTCATAACCATACTTGTCCTCCCCGGGCTCGTGCAAAATAGAAATACATACGTCTCCATTCTTGTCAACTGGGACACACACAAAAATAAAAAAAGACCAAAAAGACTAAATTAGAACAAAGTTACACAGAGCTGCTGCAGGTGATGCAGGCCCACTCAGGCTATGATGGAAGTGACAGTTACCTGATTAAAGCCTGGCATACTAGTCCAATGAGTTGGGAAACATTATTTTGAGGTGAAAATCTTGCAGTGCTGCTTTAACCTGTACCTTAACCCTTTAAATGCCAGTTTGATTACACGATGCAACCCTCTTGTGTAAAAAGGTTGCAGATACGAACCTGTCAAAAAAGTAGGTAAAAAAAACCTCAAAAAATAATCTGAGATGTACTAACCATTTCACATCACTAGATGACAGACACATATAGCTTTAATCCTAGCACAGTTCCACCGTGGAGGACTGGGCCCATTTCTGCCAGAACCGAAAGCCAGTTTCATAAAGCAGAAGAAGAGAAGCTGGGACGACTGCATGACGTATTCCAACACTGAGGAAGCACTTGCTCTGAATTTTGCTGACTGTGATTCTAAACGGGATTATTTCGCTTCTGAGGACGACTCTGAAGGGTAATATTTAACTTCTGTGACAGTGCAAGATGGACCAGCGAACGGCCACCTTGTGCCCGCCGGTCCATCTTGGACCTTGGACCAACCTGCACCTCAGGCGACGTACAGTAGGTCTGATGTTTTAATCAGTTGTTTACATCCTACCGATTTTCTGGTTCACATATTTTGAGGATAAGATAACAAAAACCAACAAACAAACACAAAAAAATTCTCCATGTAAATATGTCCAAAGTCCAGTTTTACTGAAAGTTATGTAATCCAATACGACTGCCGTCACATTATGCAAATTAGATAAGTAAATTTACTCCCATCATAAACTTTGGATCATATTCTACATTTTTCTCCTTTACAGTAAGCCATTATCTCTTACCACTTTCAAGTTACAGCCTTTGGAATTTCTGATATCTAAACTGAATGTTTTCTTCGAAAAAATCTCCGCCACTAGAGGGTGCGTGCAGAGCAGGTGCGTATCTGTGACCTTTTCCATTAAGGCAGGAGTGTCAAACTCATTCCATGTGGGGTCAAGACTCTGCATGTTCTACTTCCACCCAGTGTCTTCAGCAGGTGTTTTCAATGATCAGCAATCAGTGCGAAGAAATTCAGTGAAATCACCTGCTGAACACACTGGGTGGAGGTAAAACCTGCAGAGTCTTGGCCCTCCATGGAATGAGTTTGACACTTGAGCATTAAAGGGTTAATGTACTCCACAACACCAATGGCAATTAGAATGATGCCAGGGTGTCATATGAGCAAAACACAGAAAATTATGAATCAGATGCAATAATGGAATGGTAGATGGCAAAAACTAATGAGGACTTAAAATACAAATGATCTAAGCATTGTTATAATCATAAGAAAATGTATAACTCTAAACATGAGATGTTTACATCTATAACATAAAAAGATGCCATCTCCTTGGATTTAAATCCTTCATTGCAAACAGCAGGAAATATTCTCAGTCTTTTGACAGCTTTCAGACTTACCATTTGGGTGCCAAATATCTGTGATAAATTTCATTTTAGGTGGCCTGAGAGGGTAGTCTTTGGGAAAAGTGAGATGAGCTTTAAACACACCACCTTCACTGTGGATAAAAAAGAGGAATAAAAACATCTGTCTTTTTTTTTCTCAGAAGAGCCCAATGATAATACATGACAGTGAGACTTACTACAGTGTGTCAGGAGGCCCAATGATCAGGACTTCCCATCTGTAGAGATCGTTATCCTCGATGAGTCCTGCTGAGAAGCCTTCCACTGGGTTTTTGTTCAGCTCTAGATAATAAAATATATCATCATTGCATATACAATTTTAACTCTACCATAATATACTCAAATTCCTTTCCTGAAGCCATCCAGGATCAGATTAATTTTGCATGACAAGATTGTGGAAGAACTATATAAAACAATGACAGAACTGGAGAGAGTTGCAATCATGTGAAACAAGGACGCAAGACATGGCGCTGTCTACTCATCTGGAGTCACATGTGCTTCAATAATGTGTGAGTAACCTGTCAATTTTAATTCTATGAAGCGCTTGTATGTGATGTCACAGCAGTGTTTCTCTTACCATTATATTGGGAGGCCCCCCACCCTCCCTAGAGTGTCAAGTTAATCTTCTATCTAAATGCAAGAAATCTCTGTGTAGAAAGGGTAGTCCCCACGAGTGATAATCCGAAAATTGATCCCCATCAAACATGAAAACCAGTATGTGTGTGTGTGTCCCCGTCTTTCTCTTCTTGTGTGGACCACGCCTTGACAAACTACCTTTTTTGTGAGGACATTTTTCCTTGTGAGAACATTTGGCCTGGTCCTCATAAGGAAAAATGCTAAAAATGTCAGGACCCATTCCCCAAAGTGCAAGGTAGACTATTATGAATATACTGTAAGTCATAAAAGCTCACACAAACAAGTGATCTGACAAACAAATAAACAAGGGTTCCAAAACAGTCATAATTTTTTCTATATTTATCTTTCTATATAGCACCAGAACACCATGATTCCTGAAAGAGTTTGTCATTGTCGACCTTCACACTGCCCCCACCCCCACCCCCGGGTCTCTTCTCCTCTGCACTCTGGTATCATACGGCGGGGCAGAACTCTGTTGTGCATAAACACAAACGATCATAAGATCATAAAAATTTGTTGATGCAGATTTTTATTGTCGACGAATCGTTTAATTTTAAAGTTTATATGCATGCTGCGGAAATGTTCAGTTTAAAGGGTACCTGCAGTGAATTTTAATCAATAGCTGTTTCAAAGGATCAAATATGGTACTAGTGGTTCTGTCCAGTAATTTTGGTCACAATTCCTTCTCAAATACACGTGAGTTTCAAGTCAGTGCTCTGTCAGTCAGTGATGGTCAGTGACATCTTGCCTCCTCCATGGACTGTTTCAGCACCAGTAGTAACACACAGTCATTGCTTTGTGTGATTGACTGGGCTGCAGTATAGCAGTGAAAGTTTCACCAGAATTTTATGTAATTTTTTTCTAACCATGTACAAGCAAATCTACCCGCATATAATTTAATGAAATAAAATTCTAGTATATCAAGATTATTATCATTCAACATGTTCTGAAGTTACTTGACTGGGAACATGCCTGTTCGTCAGGTCCCCTTCAGCTGCTGGTCCCCGGAGTTAAGTACAGATTGTGCTGTCAATGAAGGCCATTTCTAAGGACGGTTTGTGCAGTATATATATCTGTGCAGATTTGGCAGCGTTTTCAACTCGGATCTCAATCCACTGAGCATCTGCTGAACACGTTTGGTCGACCGCAGAAAACACATTTTACTCGTCCGTGGTAAAGCCGGAATCAACGAGTATATGTCACTTCGGCCGGCAATGGCTGCTCCCCACTGATTTTGACGGAGCAGTTCTAATAAGATAAAATTATTCAGTATACTGACTCTAGGGGGTTATTTTTACTGAATAAACACATTTTTTTAAAGCAATATTTAAAGCATGATTAATGTTGTTATAATGACCAGTACTGGTTTCCTTTAAGTAGCGAAGAAGAAGAGCGCATCATGGTGACACAGAAGAGAGAGAATCAAGGAGAAGAAGAGGCCAAAACGTTCCAAAGAATGGGAGCATTTTACCAAAGATAAATAAATGAAACAAGTTAAATGCAAACTCTATAAAGCACAATTGTCATTATCACAGCAGCCCAGCGATGCATCCATCCTCCTCCTCCTCTTCCCTCCGCTCTGTCTGCCAGCTAGGCTGCCTGTCAGGGGGTCTCTGCTGTGCTCTGTCCCGGTGATGATTGAAGTTGGGCCACTTATAAACACCGCACTGGTAAGGTTAGCGAGCAAATTTGGTGCTTCTTATTTTCAATAAGCGACTGTCTCAGCTTTAGAAACCTGATTAAACTGTTAGCATGTGTTGCTTATGTTAGTTTAGGGCTGGGTAATAAAACAATAACGATAATTATCGCAAAATAACTTTTCCTCGATAGAGACAAAACATTTGATAGAACTTCAATAGAACTCATTCATTCCGTGTTTTGACAGGCAACACGAAAAGCCAATGAAAATGAAAATACACCGCACCGACCCAATCATGTGGCTTGAAGTCACGTTTGATTGACGCAAACAACAGCGTGCATAGGCCCGTACCACTAGCACGTAGCCGGGGCTTAGCTTAGCACACCAGCTAATGTTTGGGCTAGCAAAGCCGTGTAGGAGACGCCAGAAAACATTAACGAAAAGTCCAGTGACAGCATTACCAAAGAAGACACCAAAACGGATGCCACCCAATGCTCATTTCATGAGGAGAATGTTGAAAAGAACGGTCTTAGGAATTCAGTAATGTGGCGATATTTTGTCTGACAAGAAGCAGCTTAGTGTGCACTGCAAAATGTCAAGCATATTCCCACAAAATCAGGTAACACTACAAATCTTTTTTTACCATCTGAAGCAGTGCCATTCCGTTGAGCACATAGAATGGCAGAATTAAGTGGCTGATTAAAGTAATTGACCCTCATTACCAACGGCCATGGAATGTAGAGAAACTGTTGAAAATGAGTTGCAAAGCGTGCTATACTTCGCTACTATGCCAGATTTGTGGTCAAGTCGCACATCTGAACCATATATGAGCCTCACTGGCCACTTCATTGATCAAGATTGGAATTTGAAAAGCAAATGTCTTCAAACTTTCCTGAAGAACATACAGGTGAAGTCATTGCTTTAGGACGGACCGAAGTGCTTGCATCCTGGAGACTAAGTGAAGACAAGTCTGCATCACAACAGACAGTGGGACAAATATACACATGTGGACAAAATTGTTGGTACCCCTTTGTTAATGAAAGAAAAACCCACAATATTCACAGAAATAACTTGAATCTGACAAAAGTGGTAATAAATAAAAAGTCTATGAAAATTAACCAATGAAAATCAGACAATGCTTTTGAATTGTGGTTCAACAGAATTACTTTAAAAAACAAACTCATGAAACAGGCCTGGACAAAAATGATGGTACCCTGAACTTAATATTTTGTTGCACAACCTTTTGAGGCAATCACTGCAATCAAACGATTTCTGTAACTGTCAATGAGGCTTCTGCACCTCTCAGCAGGTATTTTGGACCACTCCTCATGAGCAAATTACTCCAGTTGTCTCAGGTTTGAAGGGTGCCTTCTCCAGACGGCATGTTTCAGCTCCTTCCACAGATGTTCAATAGGATTTAGATCAGGGCTCATAGAAGGCCACTTTAGAATAGTCCAATGTTTCGCTCTTAGCCATTCTTGGGTGTTTTTAGCTGTGTGTTTTGGGTCATTATCCTGTTGCAAGACCCATGACCTGCGACTGAGACCAAGCTGTCTGACACTGGGCAGCACATTTCTCTCTAGAATCCTTGAAAGTCTTGAGATTTCATTGTACCCTGCACAGATTCAAGACACCCTATGCCAGAAACAGCCCCAGAAAATAACAGAACCAAATCCATGTTTCACAGTAGGGACAGTGTTCTTTTCTTGGTATGCTTCATTTTTGCTTCTGTGAACATAGAGCTGATGTGCCTTGCCAAAAAGTTCCAGTTTTGTCTCATCTGTCCATAGGACATTCTCCCAGAAGCTTTGTGGCTTGTCAACATGCAGTCTGGCAAATTCCAGTCTGGCTTTTTTATGATTTGTTTTCACCAGTGGTGTCCTCCTTGGTCGTCTCCCATGAAGTCCACTTTGGCTCAAACAACAACGGATGATGCGATCTGACACTGATGTACCTTGACCTTGGAGTTCACCATGAATGTGTTTAGAGGTTGTTCTGGGCTCTTTTGTTACCATTCGTATTATCCGTCTCTTCCATTTTTCATCAAGTTTCCTCCTGCGGCCACATCCAGGGAGGTTGGCTACAGTCCCTTGGATCTTAAATTTCTGAATATGTGCAACTGTAGTCACAGGAACATCAAGCTGCTTGGAGATGGTCTTATAGCCTTTACCTTTAACATGCTTGTCTATAATTTTCTTTCTAATCTCCTGAGACAACTCTCTCCTTTGCTTCCTCTGGTCCATGTTTAGTGTGGTACACACCATGTCACCAAACAGCACAGTGACTACTTGTCACCCTTTAAATAGGCCGACTGACTGATTACAAGTTTGTAGACACCTGTGATGTTAATTAGAGGACACATCTTGGTTGAACATGCCCCTATGGTCACATTATTTTCAATCTTTTCTAGGGGTACCAACATTTTTGTCCAGGCCTGTTTCATGAGTTTGTTTTTTAAAGTAATTCTGTTGAACCACAATTCAAAAGCATTGTCTGATTTTCATTGGTTAATTTTCATAGAATTTTTATTTATTGCCACTTTTGTCAGATTCGTTATTTCTGTCACCATTGTGGGTATTTCTTTCATTAATAGAGGGGTACCAACAATTTTGTCCACGGCTGTAGTGAAGGCCACATCACTGAACAAGTAGACACAGCTGTAGTGCTCTGGGCATGTATCTCACTCAGCTATCGGTAAGTTGGTGAGCACAATATTCGCAATATATACAGTATATCGATCAATATGAAAAAAATTTATCGTGACTGGAATTTTTTCATATCGCCCAGCCCTATGTCAGTTTACCTGGTGGACTCTTGGATGATGACTGCTGACGGCTGAGCTATTTCAGTTCTGCTGGATAACATATTAAGTGCACTAAATTAATGAATTACAGCAGTGGCTTACCCTTCTTGTCTTCCCTTTTTTTTGTTGTGGCAATATCAGCCCTTATTCTGAACATTAGTGCATGTCAGTAAATTACAATACCATGATTTGTAATTTAATTTATAAAAACTAACCAGAATCAACAAAAATAAATTAAAACGGCTTAAATATTTCACTGTATGTGTAGTGAAGGCTAACATTCCTGCACTGCAACTTAAAGCATTTGCAAACTGTTATTTTGGACTGGACAAAGCTGTTTTTATTTTCATCTGAAGCGTAATTGAACTTTTAAATTTCCAGACCCAGAAAGGTTTTAATGAGATGGATTGTTTTCTTTTTTGGGATTTTAATGTAACTAGTTTGTTTTTTTTTGAATATGCAGAGTTACAACAGCTTTCCATGGTGCAGCAGAAGCTGCTTATTTGAGTTTTTGCACTTATTTTGGGGTTAAAAGACTGCATTTTATTACCTCCGCCAAAGGGGGAGGTTATGTGATCATCAGCGTTGGTTTGTTTGTTTGTTTGTTTGTTAGCAAGATAACTCAAAAAGTTATGGACGGATTTTCATGAAATTTTCACAGATTGTCAGAAATGGGGTATCCTACAGATGATTACATTTTGGTGGTGATCCGGATCACCGTCGAGAAGAAAACCGCCATTACGGAAAATGCCCTTTTCGTCAATAACTAATGAACCACTAATCCTATCATTGTGAATCCAATTGCTTGTCATATGTTTTCATGGTCAAGGAATCTGAAAACGTACACACAAACACTGTATGGGGGGAACTGTGGCGCTAAACCGCCATTATGGACAATGCGATTTTCGTGAATAACTACTCAACCACTAATCCTATCATTGTGAATCCAATTGCTAGTCATATGTTTTCATGGTCAAGGAATCTGAAAACGTACACACAAACACTGTATGGGGGGAACTGTGGCGCTTGGCGGAGGTCTGCGCTCTCTGAGTGCTTTTCTAGTTTTCTGCTATTTAATTGTGCTGCTCCAAACACTTTTTTATTAAGCAGCCAAGTTTAAATTTCCAACTTGTTTCATGGGTCATTATTCTATTTAGCGATGGGAATTTTTTATAATAGCCTACGTTATACTAAGACAGAGACTGATAAAGTGATTTTCACAGGCGTACAGGCTTCAACAGGTGAGGTTAAACATGACCTGGAGCCCTGAAGATGAGCTGTGCCAACAGGAAGCAGAGATGGTGGACATGACAGAAATAATCGTGACTAGTCGACTAATTGAAAAAATAGTCATTACATTAGTTGATTATGAAAATAATTGTGCTCTTCACCCTGCTCACCCATGACTGTGTAAAAGCCTACAGCACCAACCACATCATCAAATTTGCGGACGACACGACGGTGGTGGGCCTCATCACCAACAATGAGGAGGCCAACTAGAGAAATGAGGTGAGCCAGCTGGTCCAGCGGCATAAAGACAAGCTCTTCCTGAACGTGGGAAAAACCAAGGAGATTGTGGTCAACTTCAAGAGGGGACACACACAGCATCCCCCTCTGTTCATTGTTGGAGCAACTGTGGAGAGGGTGAGCAGCACCAAGATCCTGGGGGTGCACATCTCTGAGGACCTCTCCTGGTCCAACAACACCACATCACTGGTCAAAAAGGCTCAAACTGCCCTCCATTTCCTCCACAAACTGAGGAGAGCATGAGTCCCACCCCCCATCATGTGCTCATTCTACCGGGGCACCATTGAGAGCATCCTCACCAGCTGCATCACGGTGTGGTATGGAAGCTGCACCGCCTCCTGCTGGAATACTCACAATAAGTCACAATAAGATCTCATTGTGACTTCCGTGCGTCATAACAATTCCTGATCCACTTTCTGCGATACGTAACACATGCTATCCTTCGCGGCCTTAACTACCAGGACCACTGAGCTCCACCTCGAAACTGAAACCGAACTGCTTCGGACCGAGCCGAACTAAACCTCATTCGGGCTGCAGCAAACAGAAATGCACACCAGACTTTGCGGTGTCAAACGGTCAGCTTAACAAACACAACATACATGTATTTACCCCACTGGGACTCAAACCCAGTGTCCATAAGGTTAACAACACATAAATGTACTCACATTTAAATACCACCTGTAGAGTTCTAGACCCATCACCCGGTCCGCTCCAGCGCCTCGGTTCCCAATGCCTCAGGGATGAGAATGGGGTTTGGGAAAAAAAGAGGAAACTAAGCCGGGGGTCTTGGGGGACGCAGGCCCCCAAGCCGGATCCAAGGCGGAGCCTTGGTGGTGGGGGATTCCTAACGAAATCTGATGTTTTAGAATGCTCAAATGTGGTCTTATATTTAAAGTTATAAGTAAGTACAAATGCATTTATAGTTTACCTTTTTAATCTGCTGCTGCATCACATGTGTAAATTTATGATATCTGAATGGTATGTTGATGTAATAATACTAAATTATATTTTACTACTATTTAATATGTTTAGAACTGACACAGAATTACATTTACATAGTTCTACAACAGACAAAATAATTTAACCAAGTAAAATAATTATAAATATTAACAAAATTCCATCACCAAGTCCATCACCCATTTATTAAAATATACTGACATTCTGCAAACATTTTGGTTTATTAATGTGTGCATTTGTTAGTGTTACTAGGAATATAAAAAAAGTTGCATATTAGTATATTTTAATATTTGAAAGATAATCTAAGAAAGTAAGTAAAACCTAAAAGATGTTTAATATTTTTATGCAATGACCATGAAGAAATTATGTTTACTAATAAAAGCAAAGATATCTTAGGAAAGGCAACCCATCACCACCCATGACAAAAAAACTTACACATGCATTATGTAACTCCTCCTAGTGAAACAAAAAATGATAAATTATATTCAAAATTCTGTGTGTACGTTTTCAGATTCAAAATCCGTCCATAACTTTTTGAGTTATCTTGCTAACAAACAAACAGACAGACAGACAAACCAACGCCGATGAAAACATAACCTCCTTGGCGGAGGTAATAATAACATTTATCTATTAACAATCGATAATCAGCATTCAAATGCAATTAGTGTTTCAAAACAGGCATGACATCACCACTTACACATGCTATTTCATAAATTCATTACGCAAAAATTCTCAAGTACATTACTTATAACGAGAAAAAAATCTTACCTCGGAATGTGTCTTCCGATCACTAATTGCTGTAATCGGGGCCGATTGTGATGAACTTTGATTGACTGGCATCTGAATTTGACCGTGTCCATCGATCGTTTTGAATGCAGCACGAGCGAGTAGTTCGATCTCTTGTAGCCACAATTTTGAGATGTTTCTGTTTTGAACAGTGTTCAACTAAGGCAACACAACCACGAGATCCATAACTCAAGAAATCGTTACAATAAACAAACTGGGCTTTCCCTGGTACTTGGCATTTCGCTATGAAGTCGGCCATTTTTTCAACCACAACTTCGGTATTTTTAACAATCTTTACAGTCATTGACAGTTTTTTCGAGCCATTCCCAACGAAACTTGTTCCTTACCCCTTTGTCGATTTCTAAAATTCTTGCTTTGTTGTCTTTCGTGAGTTTTAGGTTCACCATTTTCACGAAATCGGGAAAACTCAGTTGATTGAACTGTCCGCCATTTGCATTTCGCTCCACGTGTTGGATATGACAAAGGAATAACAAAATCGCCAATTGGTTGCTTCAATAAGTATCAGCCAATCAGTGGCCTTGTTACATTACATTACTGATCTCGCTGGGTAGCGTGTTCTGCGTGGTGGATTTTAGCAGCTGATCGAAAATACGACTCGCTGCTCATAACATACCTCCAACCCCCCCTCCCCCCCTAAAATTTTCTACTCGAATTTAGACGATTCACGAGAATGACCCTAGACATGATCAAATCCGAGGAATTCCGCGGATCCGCGGAGGATTCTCATCCCTGAATGCCTCCACTGCAGTAAGCCTGGGGAGGTCTTTTAGGCAGAGGCGCCGGTAGCAGGACGGAGTTATCTGGGTCCCTTGTTTGGAGCGCCAAATGGTTAATTTTCAGTATAATCATTCTGAGTCAAAAATCAGGCAGAATATTTAACTGTAAATAGATTTATTCCTCATGGCCAATGAGGGAGAAGTACAGATGCAGAATAGTAAGTCTGACCATCCATACTCCTGACAAAAACATTTCCCGGTGCAACTTTTATAGCTGTCTTATCCATGGGGAGTGAGAGATTGTCCAGAAGATGAACAGTCCTGTCCTTGAGTCCACGATGCACACAGTCCTTATCAAATGTCAGGGAGTACGGAGCCAGTGTAAATCTCATTCCCACAGACAAGAAACAGTCACACAGAACTGAACATGATGAATTGAAAACAGCTGTGTCTTAACAGATATCTGAAGACTCACACCACACTCACTCACCAACTGGACATTCTTATTACAACTATAATTGCCAACTCACGCATACAGACCAGGGCTACATGAAATGCACATACAGTGGGGTAAAAAAGTATTTAGTCAGCCACCAATTGTGCAAGTTCTCCCACTTAAAAGATGAGAAAGGTCTCCAATTTTCATCATAGGTATACCTCAACTATGAGAGACAAAATGAGAAAAAAATCCAGAAAATCACATTGTCTGATTTTTAAAGAATTTATTTGCAGATTATGGTGGAAAATAAGTATTTGGTCAATAACAAAAGTTCATCTCAATACTTTGTTATACACTCTTTGTTGGCAATGACAGAGGTCAAACGTTTTCTGTAAGTCTTCACAAGGTTTTCACGCACTGTTGCTGGTATTTTGGCCCATTCCTCCATGCAGATCTCTAGAGCAGTGATGTTTTGGGGCTGTCACTGGGCAACACGGACTTTCAACTCCCTCCAAAGATTTTCTATGGGGTTGAGATCTGGAGACTGACTAGGCCACTCCAGGACTTGATGCTTAAAGGAGCCACGCATGATCTGGATGAGTACACGGACACTGTGAACTCATATATCCACTTTTGTGAAGAGAACATTCTTCCATCACGCACCAGGGTGAGTTACTCTAATGACAAACCCTGGTTCACAGCTAAGCTCAGACAGATCAGGAAGGAGAAGGAAGCAGCGCTGAAAAGTGGAGATAGGGACTGCTACAGGGAGGTTAAATACCGGTTTAACAGAGAGCTGAAGAGGGCTAAATCTGTGTACTCAGAGAGACTCCAGCAGCAGTTCACTGCTAATGATTCGGCTTCCGTGTGGAGAGGACTGAGGCAGATCACCAACTATCGGCCTCAGGCTCCTAAAGGTCAGGATGACAAAGCCCTTTGTCAGAGACTGTCCCAACACTATGCCCGTTTTGACACCTCGTCATCTGTGTCCAACTCCCCCCCTCCCTCCAGCTCCACAGCCTCCACATTCCCTACTTCATTTAAGGCACCCCCCCCCCCCACCTCCCCCCCTCCCCTTATCATCAGTGAGCAGGATGTGCTCAAACAGTTCTCCAGACTGAACCCGCGCAAGGCCCCCGGCCCAGACGGCGTGTCTCCCTCCACCCTGAGACTCTGTGCGAAACAGCTGGCTCCTGTATTCACAGACATTTTTAACACCTCCCTTAAGTTATGCCACGTGCCGTCCTGCCTCAAATCCTCCACCATCATCCCTGTCCCCAAGAAGCCACGGATCACTGGACTTAATGACTACAGACCTGTAGCGCTCACCTCTGTAGTCATGAAGTCCTTTGAGCGCCTGGTCCTGTCCCACCTCAAGTCCATCACCACCCCTCTCCTGGACCCGCTGCAGTTTGCCTACCGAGCCAACAGGTCTGTAGACGATGCAGTCAACCTGGCCCTCCACTCCATCCTGCAGCACCTGGACTCCCCGGGAACCTACGCCAGGATCCTGTTTGTGGACTTCAGCTCTGCATTCAACACCATCCGCCCCGCTCTGCTCCGGGACAAGCTGTCCCTGCTCAACGTGCCTGACTCCCTCTGCAGGTGGATCATCGACTTCCTGACGGACCGGAGGCAGCATGTGCGGCTGGGAAAGACTGTCTCAGACTATACTAGCATCAGCACCGGATCACCCCAGGGCTGTGTACTTTCCCCCCTACTCTTCTCCCTTTACACCAACTCCTGCACCTCCAGCCACCAGTCTGTCAAGTTGATCAAGTTTGCGGACGACACCACCCTCATCGGGCTCATCTCCAACGGCGACGAGTCCGCCTACAGGAGAGAGGTGGCCCAGCTGGCGTCCTGGTGCAGCAATAACAACCTGCAGCTGAACGCTCTGAAGACAGTGGAGATGATTGTAGACTTCAGGAAAGTCACTACTCCTCTGCCCCCCCTCACCCTCTCAGGCTCTCCCATCACCACTGCTGATTCCTTCCGCTTCCTAGGCACTACCATCACCAGGGACCTCAAATGGGAGCTGACCATCAGCTCACTCATCAAAAAAGCCCAGCAGAGGATGTTCTTCCTGCGGCAGCTGAGGAAGCTCAAGCTACCCACCAAGATGTTAGTGCAGTTCTACACAGCCATCATCGAGTCCATCCTCACCACCTCCATAACCGTGTGGTACGCAGGAGCCACTGCCAGGGACAGACTAAGGCTGCAGCGCGTCGTGCGCACTGCTGAGAAGGTGATCGGCTGCAAGCTCCCATCTCTCCAGGATCTGTACATCTCCAGGACCCGGAGGCGTGCTGGCCGGATCATAGCCGATCCCTCACACCCTGGTCACGTACTGTTTGCCCCCCTCCCCTCTGGTAGAAGACTTCGGTCCATCCAGACTAAAACCTCCCGTCACATGAACAGCTTCTTCCCCTCTGCCATTAGACTGCTGAACACTAAGTGACTCTCGTGCACCATGTACAGCAGCTCAACCAGACTCATGTCAATCATCACTGTTTTCTTCCTGCATTACCGACTGCACTATATAGTTCTCCACAGTATCTGCTGCTGGCTAATATATATATATATTTTAACTGTTGACCAGTATCACTTAATCTTATCCTACACTTTATTACATGTATAGTTTATTTCTCTTATCTTATCATGTTTAATGTTGCAGCATTGTACCGAGACAAATTCCTAGTTTGTGTACTACATGAACAATGGCAATAAACCTGATTCTGATTCTGATTCTGACCTTGAAATGCTTCTTACAAAGCCACTCCTTCGTTGCCCAGGCGGTGTGTTTGGGATCATTGTCATGCTGAAAGACCCAGCCACGTTTCATCTTCAATGCCCTTGCTGATGGAAGGAGGTTTTCACTCAAAATCTCACGATACATGGCCCCATTCATTCTTTCCTTTACACGGATCAGTCGTCCTGGTCCCTTTGCAGAAAAACAGCCCCAAAGCATGAGGTTTCCACCCCCATGCTTCACAGTAGGTATGGTGTTCTTTCTCCTCCAAACACGACAAGTTGAGTTTTTACCAAAAAGTTCTATTTTGGTTTCATCTGACCACATGACATTCTCCCAATCCTCTTATGGATCATCCAAATGCTCTCTAGCAAACTTCAGACGGGCCTGGACATGTACTGGCTTAAGCAGGGGGACACGTCTGGCACTGCAGGATTTGAGTCCCTGGCGGCGTAGTGTGTTACTGATGGTAGCCTTTGTTACTTTGGTCCCAGCTCTCTGCAGGTCATTCACTAGGTTCCCCCGTGTGGTTCTGGGATTTTTGCTCCGTTCTCATGATCATTTTGACCCCACGAGGTAAGAGCTTGCGTGGAGCCCCAGATCGAGGGAGATTATCAGTGGTCTTGTATGTCTTCTATTTTCTAATAATTGCTCCCACAGTTGATTTCTTCACACCAAGCTGCTTACCTATTGCAGATTCAGTCTTCCCAGCCTGGTGCAGGTCTACAGTTTTGTTTCTGGTGTCCTTTGACAGCTCTTTGGGCTTGGCCACAGTGGAGTTTGGAGTCTGACTGAGGTTGCAGACAGGTGTCTTTTATACTGATAACGAGTTCAAACAGGTGCCATTAATACAGGTAACGAGTGGAGGACAGAGGAGCCTCTTAAAGAAGAAGTTACAGGTCTGTGAGAGCCAGAAATCTTGCTTGTTTGTAGGTGACCAAATACTTATTTTCCACCATAATTTGCAAAGAAATTCTTTAAAAATCAGACAATGCGATTTTCTGGATTTTTTTTTTCTCATTTTGTCTCTCATGGTTGAGGTATACCTATGATGAAAATTGGAGACCTCTCTCATCTTTTAAGTGGGAGAACTTGCACAATTGGTGGCTGACTAAATACTTTTTTGCCCCACTGTATAAGCAACAGACATGAAAATGTAAAAGACATGGTGTGGAGCGTGTAAATGAAGAGGCAGATTTGTTTCAGACAATTTATTACACGCTCTCACATCTCAAGCATAGCAGACTAAACACTCCAGCAGAAACTCCTCTCTTAAGTCTCATGGCATTCTTCTAGCATTTTCTCACACACAAAAGATGACCTTCGCGTCACACTGCCTTTCACCCCCACATCCTTGACACCTTCCTGTTATCTCACCAGGAATCCCCTGCTCTTTGTTCTCACTGTCTCTTGTCTGAGATGCTACACAATCAGGCTTGTTTCAAGGTGCCACACCACTCCCCCAGCATCTTAGATAGGACAATAGAATAACAGTCCACATGCTGTGATGGAACAATTGAACATCAGTCCACATGCTGCTTAGACTTCTGTCTTCTCCCATATCTGCTGTAACCGGGATTCACCACCTCCGCGGCCCCGTGTCTATGGGGGTCTGTTGCTACGGGGAGAAACACTTCTGTCTGTCCGTGTTACTGCTCTTGTGAATCGTTTCCCTGGGGAGCTCTCCGTGGGGGTCTTCCACGCTGAGGGGCCCTCGCCAACAGCACCTGCTCGTCCGCCACAACGAAAGCGGGTTTGAGTCTGTCTATGCCAATTTTTTCCCTCCTACCCCCCAAGTCTAGCAAAAAATGCGTATCCCCTGTTTCCAGCACTCTGAACGGTCCGTCATAGGGTGGGCGCAGTGGAGGGCGGTGGGCGTCGTGTCTGACAAACACGAACTCCGCGTTCTTCAAAGTTTTAGGCACAAAAACGCGCGGAAAACTGTGGTGGGCAGGGCCCGGCAGCGTGCCTGTGTCTGCGCTACGCTGCAAAAGCTGAGACGGGCAGCTGCCCGGCGCGGGATTATCTTGCAGAAATTCCCCGGGCAGCCGAAGTGGCTGCGCAAAAACGAGCTCTGCCGGGGAAGCTTCCAGATCCTCTTTCGGCGTGGAGCGCAACCCCAATAAAACCCACAGTAGCCTGTCTACCCAATTTGCATCCGTCAATGAAGCTCTGAGCGCCGCTTTCAATGACCTATGAAAACGTCTGCATAACCCATTAGCCTGTGGGTTGTACGCGGTTGTGCGGTGAATTGTAATACCCAGGCTGCGGGCCATTGCGGACCAGAGTTCGGAAACAAGTTGAGGGCCCCTGTCGGACGTAACGTCCGACGGGACTCCAAAATGCGCCACCCATGCTGTTAAAAAAGCGCGCGCCACCTCCGTGGACGTGGTTGCCGCCAGCGGGACCGCTTCTGGCCAGCGCGTGGTGCGGGTCCACCATTGTCAGGAGGTGCGTGCACCCCTGTGATGGCGGGAGGGGGCCCACGAGGTCCACGTGGACATGGTCGAACCTCTTAGCCGGAATACAAAACGGCTCCAAGGGAGACTTTGTGTGTCTGTGTACTTTGGCTCGTTGACACGCCATGCAGGCTGCAGCCCACTCTTTCACTTGTTTGCATAGGCCCGGCCACACAAATTTCTCTCCCACCATTTTGACCGACGCGCGCACTCCTGGGTGCGCTAAAGTGTGAACCGACTCAAACACGTGGCGGCGCCACGTGGCCGGGACCACCGGACGCGGGCGACTCGTGGAGACATCGCAGATTGCGGGGGGGCCGCCACCCTGCAGCACCCTGCTCTCTAGCCTTAACCCTGTTGGTCCAGACTGGAGAGCGCGCACGTCTGCATCGCTCGTCTGCTCCGCGGCCATGACTGCGTAGTCCATCCCCACGCAGACGGAGGCCACTACGGCACACGAGAGGCAGTCCGCCACCACATTCAGTTTACCAGACACATGCTGAATATCGGTAGTAAACTCTGAGATCACGGCCAGCTGTCTCTGCTGCCGGCCCGACCACGGTTCCAAAACCTTGGCCATTGCGAATGTCAGCAGCTTGTGGTCTACGAATGTAGTGAAACTGCGCCCTTCCAGCCAGAACTGGAAGTGGCGAATGGCCAGGTGAAGGGCCAGCAACTCTCTGTCGAACGCGCTGTATTTACGTTTGCTGTCGCGCAAGGTTCTGCTGAAAAAAGCGAGCGGCTGCCAAACCCCAGCGACGTGCTGCTCCACGACAGCCCCTAAGGCCACGTCTGAAGTGTCGATGGTGAGCGCTATACGGGCCGTCGGGTCTGGATGCGCCAGCAGTGCGGTGTTTGCCAGAGCTGCTTTAACTTCCGAGAACGCCCGCTCTTGCTCCGGGGACCATTCGACCCTATCTTATACCTATATTATATACCTATATCTTATACCTATATTTCTGTTTCTTGAGTGCGGCGTATAGTGGTTGCATGAGCTGCGCTGCGCGGGGAAGGAAACGGTTATAGAAGGTCACCATTCCCAAAAATTTCTGCCAGCCGGTCGGCGTAGGTCAGCCGGATGAAGCTCTTCTGGGCTCCGGTGTCCACGAGGAAATGCCTCCCCGAGCATGCGTCCGTCAGGTAGAGCAGCTTGTTCTCTTCCCCAGGGTCGCAGCTGCTACCAACCCCCGATCTTGGCGTTTCCCGAGCGCTTGAATTGACACAGTGGCACACATCTGCGTGCCTTCTCTCCGAGGCGGCGGTGGTAGAAGCAGAGCGTGTCTCCCTCGTGCTGCTTGGCCCCCGCTGCAGCTGCCGTCGGTGGCTCCTCGCCTCCTCTGGTCGTCTCGCCGGGCTCCGCCGCTGCCGCGTTGACTGTGATCACCCTGGTGGCGATGATGATCCGGTCTGCCTCCCGGGCTATAGCGCACGGTAGTCCCGCACGGCCAGCAACGGTCAATTGGCCAGGGCCGCTCTCGCCGCTGTCGGAAGGTTCCGGAGGAAGAGGTGGGCAAACAGAAAGTGCTCGTCGTCCGTGCCCCTTAACGCCAGCATCTTGTCCATGAGGTCTACGGCCGAACCCTCTCCACGTCAGGAGCCTCTCTGCTCTCTCACCGTCCGAGAGCGTGTAGCGTTGGGTGAGCGCAGCCTTGAGCACCTCGTATCTGTTGCCGGTTGGTGGCTGATCGAGCAGGCTCGCTATGTGCTGAGCTGTGCGGGCGTTGAGCGCTGCGACCACATGGTAGAATTTGGTGTCATCTGCCGTTACTCCCTGGATGGCGAACTGAGCCTCGATGAGGTGGAACAAAGAGCGCGGGTTGTGCTGCCAGAAATCCGGTAGCTTGACTGAAACCGCACATGCGTGGCTGGAGGTTCCAGTCGAGGTCGGCTCCGGGGATCTCGTCTCGTGTTCCATAATACGTCTTGGGTCACCAGTGTGGAGCGTGTAAATGAAGAGGCAGATTTGTTTCAGACGATTTATTACACACTCTCACATCTCAAGAAAAGCAGACTAAACACTCCAGCAGAAACTCCTCTCTTAAGTCTCATGGCATTCTTCTAGCATTTTCTCACATACAAAAGATGACCTTCGCGTCACACTGCATTTCACCCCCACATCCTTGACACCTTCCTGTTATCTCACCAGGAATCCCCTGCTCTTTGTTCTCACTGTCTCTTGTCTGAGATGCTACACAATCAGGCTTGTTTCAAGGTGCCACAATGGAATAATATAAGCATAATATAACAATAATATGGAATTTTTCTATCAGCTGGGTTTTATCGTTTCTTTATTTAAAATATGGGATGTCTGGGTTTTATCTTTTGTCACTATTTGCACTACGGATAGCATTACTGTACATAGACTGCTGTTGTTTTTCCAGCCTTATTCCTTTTTTTATACTGCGCACACCACTGAAGAGGGAGAAAAGCCATTTCAATTCTATTGTATGTCCTGTACGTATAGTAGTATTGACAAATAAAATCTTTGAATCTTGAAATGTTGAAATTTTTGTACAGATGGTCTCACGTGGTCCTAAAGCACCCTCTGATACCTGAAACATACCTGATACCTTCTGCAATTTCCCAGGTTGGGATCAATAAAGTACATCTATCTATCTATACACGGTAGAATTCATGGTGGATTCCATGATGGTGAGCTGGCCAGGTCCTGCTGCAGCAAAGCATCCCCAAACCATGACACTTCCACATCCATGCTTCACAGTTGATGAGGTTCTCTTCCTAGAATGCTGTATTTGGTCTACGCCAAACACATCCTCTGTTCTGGTGTCCAAATAATTCAATTTTAGACTCATCTGTCCAAAGATCATTATTCCAGAAGTCCTGGTCTTTGTCTACATTCTCTCTGGCAAACCACGCTGGCCTTCATGTTTCTCTGAAAGAGCAAACGTTTCCTCCTTGCACACCTCCCATGCAAGTTAAACGTGTGCAGTCTCTGATTGTAGAGGCATGCAGTTTCTCATCAACAATAGCAAGAGCCTGCTGTAGGTCCCGTGATGACATTTTAGGGTTTTTGGAGTCTTCTTTTAGCATCATGCAGTCTGCTCTTGGGGTGAACTTACTTGGACGGCCAGACCTGGGCATGTTGGTAGTTGTTTTGACTGTTCTCCACTTGTAGACTATTTTCCAGACAGTTGAAAGGCTGATTTCAAATTATTTTGAGAACTTTTTAAATCCCTTACCAGATTCATAAGCTACTATAATCTTCTTTCTAAAGGCCTCAGATAGCTCTTTCGATCTCACCATGGTGTTCACTCTCACTTCAACAGTCAGGAGCACACCAAACTAAATGTTTGAGGTTAAATAGGACAAGCCTCCTTCAAAATGCTGAGTAACAATATTCTAATCATGTGTACCTGACGTGATTTTAGCCATTTTAAGTGGGAATAAATGTGGGGATGTCCTAAGTTATTCCTCACCAGAAATGCCATGTTTTTAGAATTACATTTTACAGAATATTTTAAAAAGTCTTTTCTTCAGTTTTAATTGTTCAGTTATATTACTTGAATCTCCCAGTATTGATATTAAATATCCCTATGTCCAAATATGTGACCCGTGCTGGCAAAATGAGTCGGAATGCGCACCGTGTCATTACGAGATACAGGCACGAGAAGTCATAAATCATGACTCTTTCTTCGTTTGCGAGCGGCAAGTCCCGGGAAAACCCCTGTAAGTGCCTGGTATCATTGTAAAGCTTAGAAACTGTACTTTCTAAAAATATATATGTTTTGGCACAAGACACAACTCCCGACCGATCAAACGTGAGTTAATATTTAGCCAAAATAAACAAATCGGCTTTTTCCGGGTCTGTTTTGCACGCTTCCTTCAAATTAAATATCATTTTGAAGATCTTTCAATACAGAATATGGAAAAAAAACGTTACCTCAATTTTGATAATTTCCTCAAAGTGACTCATTTTGCCAGCACGGGTCACATATGTTAAAAAAAACCCAAAACAAAACATGCTTTCATAGGGTGTCCTAATTTTTTCACATGACTGTACAACTACTGTACTGATTTGAAAAGCCTACATCATTTCTTTCAGTAGTTACTGTGTGTAGAAGATTTAGGGGAAAAAAAATCTGACCTGACCTTTGACCTCAAGGTCATCCATTGAGAGTGAAATTAGAATATGTGCATCATCAGAGTATATCAAACCATGGTACCAAGTTTCAAAACAATCGGAACAAAACTGTAGGAGGAGTTGATTTCACAAGACAGTTACTGTCTATGAAGTGATGTCAAACAGGAGGTCATAGGTCAGGGGCTACAATTCCCACAAAAATCATCCAATCAGAACCAAATTTTAATATGCACATTCTCAGTGTATATCAAACTATGGTACCAAGTTTCAAAACAATTGGAACAAAACTGTAGGAGGAGTTGATTTCACAAGACAGTTACCGTGTATGAAGTGAGGTCAAACAGGAGGTCATAGGTCAGGGGCTACAATTCCCGCAAAAAATCAGCAAAAAATCAGCCAATCAGAACCAACGCCACCGTGGCTGCACGGTGGCGCAGTGGTTTAGCACTGTGGCAGCACAGTTTACCCTCGGCCGGGGGATCGCGGGGATCATGAGATCGTGGGTTCGATCCCAGCCCCCGACCAACAGTGAGCTGTGTGGAGTTTGCATGTTCTCCCCGTGTTGCGTGGGTTTACTCCGGGATTTCTCTGGTTTCCTCCCACATACCAAAAACATGTAGGTTTAGGGCGCTCGCGCACGCAGCGACCGGCAGCCGGTGGCTTGTCACCAGACTACAAACCAAATCTACCTACGGGTACAAATAAGTAACAAAAAAAAAAAATAAAAAATTAATATGCACATCCTCAGTGTATATCAAACTATGGTACCAAGTTTCAAAACAATAGGACCAAAACTGTAGGAGGAGTTGATTTCACAAAAGTGGGACAGACGGACGGACCCATAACATAATCCCCCTTTGGTCTTCGCCCAAAGGGCTCTTCGGCCCCTTTGGGCTTCAACTGGTGGGGGATAAAAAGTAGTTTCATGCATTCTATATTTAATAGAGCAAGTCCAACGTTTTTAGTTTTAACTTTTACTGTTGTGGCTCATGAAAATCAGAAATCCAGAAACTCAAATTAGAAAACTGCCCAAGTTGAATAAAAAAGGATTGACAGTTGTGCTGTCCAACAAATCACAATACTTTGAGAGAAAAAAGTAAATAAAAATCACAATGATAAATGTAGGCTTTAAAATTCAATCATGTGGCCTATGACACAGCATGTAGGGTTAATGTAATGCTAGCACAACAGCCAATCACTGTTGATGGACCCATTCCTCTCAAAGACAAAATCTTAACATGTGGTCGTATGGAAGAAAAACTGTCAGGCAGAAGAAAAACTGTCAAGCAGATTTTATGACCCGTAGTATCAGCGGTACAGATACAGTGATCACATCATGATCACATCAACTATCATGTACAGTGGTACAGATGTTATTTACTTTTTTCTCTCAAAGTATTGTGATTTGTTGGACAGCACAACTGTCAATCCTTTTTTATTCAACTTGGGCAGTTAATAGATCATGGACTAGAAGAGACTTGGGAATTAGAGACCTAATATTTAATAAACCACATTTAATTTTTAAATTATGAGGAGGAACAGAGGCCAAATTATTAAATTTAGAGACTTGAGGTTTGATTTGAGTTTTACCAACATTTTGTTTAATCACTTTGGGATGTTTATGCATTATATTTTTATTAACTTTGGGGGGAGTAGACAAAGGTTCTCTAAGGGAGAAGACAAGGGCAAAGTTGGGGGGGGGGGGGGTGGATGAGGAGGAGCTGCAGAAAGACGTGTATTTATCAAGCTGTGTTGTATTTGTCTTGGGTTATAATATTTTGGGTAACAGGAGACAGATACAATCTCTGTAGGGTTATAAATCGAAGACTGAACCAAACAGTGAGGATTATTTGGATTAATGTGATTAATATGAGAAGTGGAAACAAAACCAAAAAAAGGCTGGTTGGCAGACCCAGGAACTTCAGAGTGCGTTAACACACCAAATTTCAGTCACTGTACTAAAAAACGCTGAATGGAATACAACAGATTTGGATGGATGCCATCTGGCCTCATAAGTGATGGGTGGTTCCAAAATAGGTTAAAACTGTCTACAAAACCAATGTTAAAAGTAGGACATGTAAAACACAACCAAGTATTAAGACTAAGAGTTCTGCTAAAATACTTGCAACCTCGTCTGAAAGGTGCCAAAGGCCCAGAGCACGTCTGCCACAGTTCATAAGAGTGGACAGAAGGCTCCTGAAGTCATTTTTTAAGATCTCCGACGCTTCATCTGGGATATTGTTGCATCCAACGTGTACTATGACTGTTTTAACGTGGGGGTATTCATTTAGTAGGTCAGGGGTAAGAGCCTCAATGTCAGACACTCTAGCCCCAGGAAAAAATTTAGTCACATAGTACCTGCTTCCGATGTTCCTCATAATCGAGTCACCAATTACCAGCGTCGTCTGGGGGGGCTTTGTCGGTGGTTTCCAACGTGGTGAATAATTTTGTCAATGGTGTTGTTGTAAAGGCGGGGTGATGCGGCATCTTCTCTTTGAACCTGGTGTGTAATTTGACACACCTAAAGTAGTCTTAGTCCGGGGTTGGCGGGTTTGAGCCGCCGCTGATGGAGGGAAGGAGGAGGAGGGGCGGCCACGGGTGGACGGCCAGCGTCCAGGTGGGGAAAATCCTCCAGAGAAAGGATGTCAAATCTATTTTCCAAGAGCAAGGGAAGAGAAGAGGCGTGACCCTGTCTGGTCGATTGACGATGATTGCTCGCTGGTCCAGCCAAGGTCCAGGGTGCGCATTGAGGATGAAAAGAACTAACCGGGGCTTTGGGTTTAGCCTCGAGACGAAGCCAGTGATTACTGCTGTGGTCCTGGACATCTGAAGAGGCCAGAGCAGGGGCAGAAGTGGACGGAGATGCGCTGAACTCACCCAGGTAAGTAGCCGTCTCTGCCAGCTGCGAGTCGGTAGCCAGGGCCGATGTTCGCCCAAGAATTATGGTGTTGAGGTGGTCTTCAGCCTCCCCAATCTTATAAAGGTTGGAGAGTCTCACTTCCAACTCAGAGACCTTCCTAAGGAGGGACACACAGCTGGAACACGTCGAGGATGGAGCCATGACGTTCCAGGCAAGAGGTGGATAGCCAACCAGCTAAAAACAGCTAAAAAGGCTAAAAACAGATTAGCAGGTTAGTCTAGCCAGGTAAAACAGAACAGCCGGGGGTCTGACCCACCCGCGCATCTGATCGGGCTTTTCTGCTAGGCCAATACTAAGCTAACACCGAGCAAAAACTAATATCAGCAAAAAGAGATAAAAAAAAATTAAAAACGAAATCAATAAACAAACAAAAGCAGACAAGATAATTCTTTGACGCGACGAGAAGTTAACAGATACCAGCACATGCGTTATTCTTCCTAATTATGGTACTACACCATAAATAAGAAAATAAGAAACAAGTACATTGGCTGTGAGCCTTGTTGTGAGGCACTCAAGAGAGCTGAGGAAGAATATGACTAGTGAAAACTTAAAGAGTACAAAAAAAAAAAAAAAAAAAAAAAAAAAAAAAAGGGCAGTAGCTCGAAGGATTATTAAAAACAGGAAAAGGTCAACATGGAGAGATTTTTGTTCCACCCTTGGTAGGAAAGCAGAACTAGGTGATGTCTGGGGTATGTTTCAAAAAATGAGTGGGAAAAGGGTATCAGCTAAAATTCCAGCTTTAGTGGATGGGGACAAGATGGCTGTATCAGACAAAGAAAAGGCAGAAGTCCTAGGTAGAGCATTTGCAGTAGTGCATAGAGGAGACCATCTTGGTGAGAGTCAGACAGCAAAAGGCAGCATAAACTCAGAGAAAATGCAAACTTAAAAAATGAAGTGAAAGAGGACATGACTGTGGTTAGACCTCAAGCTCACAATGTCAGAGCTTAAGAGAGCTTTGCAAGATAGTGGATACACAGCTCCAGGATATGATCAGTTAAGCTATGCTATGTTCCGGCAGTTGCCCATGCAATCAGTGCAACTGGTGCTGAAATTGTTTAACAGGATATGGAAGGAGTGGGTTATCCCAAGTGGGTGAAAAAAGGCTGTAATTTTACCATTTAATAAGCCAGGGAAAGATCCAGCTCATCCAGGCAACTACAGGCCAATAGCATTAACGTCACATTTAGGGAAATACATGGAGAAGGCGTTAGTTTACAGACTCTCATATGTATTAGCGCAAAAACGATTAATAAGCAACTATCAGAAAGATTTTAGAAGAGGAAGATCCACAGTGGATGCTCTAGTTAGGGTAAGTATTCTAGATATTGAAAAGGCTTATGACTCACTGTGGAGGGACGGTCTTCTTATGAAATTGAATAAAATGGACATAGGTGGCAGGATGTATACTTGGATAATGGATTTTTTTTAACACACAGGACAATTAGGGTTAAAGTAGGATCAGAAGTTTTTAATGACTTTGAAATAGAAAATGGTGTCCCTCAGGGGAGTGTGATAAGCCCAGTTTTATTCAATATTATGATTAATGACATGTCTGAGGATCAAGAGGAATCCATCAAAACAACACTATATGCAGATGATGGAGCCATATGGACGAGGGGAAGAAATGAGAAATTTGTGTTCAAAAACATCCGAAAAGCAATGGAGAAAGTGGAAAAGTGGTCATATGACTGGGGATTTAAATTTTCAAACAGTAAAACCTGCTATATGATTTTCACAAAGAAACATAGTACTGGAAAAGAACCATTAACATTATATAATCAACCAATAGAGAAAGTCAGTGACTTCAAATATCTAGGATTGTGGTTTGATCGTGCATACACATGGAGAGTTCATGTTGAAAATTTGGAGACAAAATGCAAAAAAGTCAATCTCATAAAATTAGTAGCTGGACATGAACACGGTGCAGATAAACAGGCATTAATTGACATTTACAGAGCACTAATGTGATCAACAATAGACTACGGATGCATGATTTATGGAGCAGCGGCAAAGACAACTCTGGAAAAAATAGAATGCAGCGTAGAGCGCTTCACCTGTGCATTGGAGCCGTCAAAACAACACCAAACAATGCAGTTTTAATAGAAGCAGGAGAAATGCCAATGGATTTGAGAAGAGATAAACTCGCATTATCATACTGGGTCAAGCTGAAAGGAAGTGAGGGAACAAATATTTCAAAAACAACACTACAAGACTGCTGGGAATACTCTAATTTTCAGGGACATGGGTTTGGGTGGACAATTGAAAGAAGGACCAGAATGTATGGCCTGCACACTATTGATATAGACAACACCAGTCTAGTGAGTAATGTCCCCCCTTGGCTGTTTCCGGGAATAGAAGTAGACGCTGGTCTGCTAACGAGGAAAAAGGATTGGCATATGAGTGAAGTTGGTGTTAAAACAAGCATTTACGTCAGGAATAATTACTATAACTTCTTACAGCTATATTAAATTAAATCATTAAATCACCCTAATCAGTCCGCCAAGGTCTCCGCCTTTGACCGCCACCTAATCCACATAGCACCGGACCCCCATGATCCCTCCTGCAGGTGGTGAACTCACTGGAGGGCGGACCCATATCACGATATCCATATCACCCATATTACCACCCATATCACCCATATACCACGCCTTGGTATCCCCTCTGAAGAGCTGGAGCAGGTGGCTGGGGAGAGGGAAGTCTGGGCTTCTCTGCTTGAACTGCTGCCTCCGCGACCCGGACCTCCGGAAAAGCGGTAGAAGATGGATGGATGCATTAAATCACCCTTTATTGTCATTCAACCATACAACCAATCAAGTACAGTAGAACAAAACTGTGTTTTTCCTATCTACAGCGTTAATCACACACACCCCATATGTAGAATCAGAGGGCTGCTGCCATGCAAGGCGCCGCCAGAGATTTCCCTCCTCCATTCCATTATTGCTGAGCACCAAGCTGAACGGCAGGAGGTTCCGCTTTTATATGGTCTTCGGCATGACCCGGCTGGGATTTGAACCCCTGCCTCCCGGGTGTGGGGCGGATGCTCTACCAACTGAGCCACCACTCTGGTATATACTGACGGTTCAAAGAATAAAGATGGCTCTGTTGGAGAGGGGAGTATACATTCCAGAATTTAAAGTGACCATCGCAAAAAGACTCTCCAACAATACATCCGTGTTTACAGCAGAGATGGTGGCAATAATTATTGCTTTGCAGTGGGTGGAGGACGTCAGACCAGACCGGGTGGTGGTGTGCACTGACTCACTTGCAGCGCTAAAAACCATAAAGACACTTAAAATCTACAAGGGAAGACTTGGTGATTGAGCTATATCACAGTTTATTTAGGGTACACAGAGGTGGTGGAGAAGTTCAGTTTTGTTGGGTTCCTGCACATGAAGGGTTGAAAGGGAATGACTGTGCAGACAAATTAGCAAAAAATGCTCTTGGAAAAGAGATAACTATACCATTGTCTCTTGGAAAAGGTGAAAGGAAAGCAGTAATTAAGAAAAAAGGAACTGAACTATGGCAAAAAAAAGATGGGATAAAGATCATAAAGGTAGATCATATTACAAAATACAAAAATCTATTGCAATAAAGAATTTCATAACAACCAAAAGGAGGGAAGACATCATTATAGCAAGACTCAGACTGGATCACACAGGTTTAAATGGCACTTTATTCACCATGGGGAAAAGCGAAACTGACAAATGTAGAGAATGTGGAGTAAAACAAAATGTCGAGCACATCTTATTACACTGTCACAAATATGGAAATGAAAGACAGATAATGGAAAATGAAGTTCGAGAGGCCGGTAGGGAATGGGATTTAACTGGGATTCTGGGAACAGATGGAGATGGAGAGGCAATAAGAACTCACTGCAGCCTTCGTAAGAAGTGTCAGCTGATTGCTGCCAGGTGTCATTTTATCAGCTGACTTTCGCAGGCAGGGCCAGCCCCACACATTTCATATGTGCCGTTTCATAACAGCACATATGAAATCATTAAAACAAACCCCACAGAAGAAAAGAAAAAAAATGCTAAAAGCCCTTCTCAACCCCCTATTAGAAAGCAAAAAAAAAAAAAAATCAAAGGACGCATATGATCACTCGATACCCACAGCCAGCATCACCCCCCGGATCTATGGAACTCCAAAAATACATAAGAAGGATAACCCACTGCGGCCAGTAATAGACTGTATCGGATCAGTTACATACAACTTATCAAAAGCCCTGGTTGAAATCATCAAACCCCTCCTTGGACTATCAGAATACCACTGCAAAAACTCAAAGCTGGCACAAGAACTCAAAAATATGAAAATAGAATCAGATGAGATCCTCGTTTCACATGATGTCATTTCATTATTCACAAAGACCCCTGTTGATGTCACACTACACATAGCGCAAGAACGCCTCAGAAATGACAGAACCCTAAAACGACGCACCAATCTCACAGCTGACGACATATCTGAACTATTACAATTTGTTGCAAAATCCACCTATTTTCAATACAGAGAAAAAAATCTACAGTCAAAAAGAAGGATTTGCAATGGGAGACCCACTATCAGCCATCATGAGCAGCTTTTTCTTGGAGGATCTGGAAAACAAAGACATCAACACAGCACCTACACAATGTAAACCCACCCTCTGGAAGAGATACGTGGATGACTTTTTGGAGAAAATAAGGAAAGGACACCCGCAAGAACTCACTGACCATCTGAATAGCACGGACAGCACGGGGAATATAAAATTCACACACGAAGAGGAAGAAACTGGCACCATAGCCTTTCTGGACATGAAAATCCACCATAACGATGACAGCAGTATAAAAATCACAGTCTACAGGAAACCAACCCACATGGATTAATACCTATTATGGACATCAGAACACCCCACAACACACAAACTTATCAGTTGTCAGGATGTTATATGAATGGGCCACCATCATCACAGACCAAGAAGACAGACAGGAGGAGAAAACCACATAAAACATGCACTCATACGCTGCAATATCCAGTATGGGCCATAAACAAAGGGAAACATCCATCCATCCATCCATCCATCTTCTACCGCTTTTCCGGAGGTCCGGGTCGCGGAGGCAGCAGTTCAAGCAGAGAAGCCCAGACTTCCCTCTCCCCAGCCACCTGCTCCAGCTCTTCAGAGGGGATACCAAGGCGTTCCCAGACCAGCTGGGAGACATAGTCTCTCCACCGAGTCCTGGGTCTGCCCCGGGGTCTCCTCCTAGTGGGACGTGCCTGAAACACCTCAAGTGGGAGGCGTCCAGGAGGCATCCTAATCAGATGCCCATACCACCTCAACTGACTCCTTTCAATGTGGAGGAGCAGGGGTTCTACTCTGAGCCTCTCCCGGGTGACTGAGCTCCTCACCCTATCTCTGAGGGTGAGTCCAGCAATCCTACGGAGAAAGCTCATTTCAGCCGCTTGTATCCGCGATCTCGTTCTTTCGGTCATTACCCAAAGCTCGTGACCATAGGTGAGAGTAGGAACGTAGATTGACTGGTAAATCGACAGCTTTGCCTTAGAACTAAGCTCCCTCTTCACCACAACAGACTGGTACAACGTCCGCATCACTGCAGATGCTGCTCCAATCCGTCTGTCGATCTCTCGCTCCATTTTCCCCTCACTCGTGAACAAGACCCCAAGATACTTAAACTCCTCCACTTGGGGCAGGAGCCTGTCCCCAACCCGGAGAGGACAATCCACCTTTTTCCGGCTGAGGACCATGGACTCGGACTTGGGAGGTGCTGATTCTCATCCCAGCCGCTTCACACTCAGCAGCAAACCATCCCAGCAAGAGCTGTAGGTCATTGCTGGATGAAGCCAACAGGACAACATCATCTGCAAACAACAGAGATGAGATCCTGTGGTCACCAAGCATGACACCCTCCATTCCCTGGCTGCGCCTAGAAATCCTGTCCATAAAAATTATGAACAGGATTGGTGACAAAGGGCAGCCCTGGCGGAGTCCAACTCTCACTGGGAATGACTCCGACCGAGTGTTGGCAATACGAACCAAACTCTCACAACGGTCGTACAGAGACCGAATAGCTCGTAACAACAAGCCCGATACCCCATACTCCCGAAGCACCCCCCACAAAAATCCACGAGGGACGCGGTCAAATGCCTTCTCCAAGTCCACAAAACACATGTAAACTGGTTGGGCAAACTCCCACGAACCCTCAAGAATTCTCGAGAGGGTAAAGAGCTGGTCCGATGTCCCACGGCCAGGACGAAAACCACATTGCTCCTCCTGAATCCGAGGTTCGACCAACGGCCGGACTCTCCTCTCCAGTACCTTGGCATAGACCTTCCCAGGGAGGCTGAGGAGTGTGATCCCTCTAAAGTTGGAGCACACCCTCCAGTCCCCTTTTTTGAAGAGAGGAACCACCACCCCGGTTTGCCATGCCAAAGGCACTGCCCCCGACCTCCACGCAATGTTGCAGAGGCGTGTCAACCATGACAACCCAACAACATCCAGGGCCTTGAGGTACTCAGGGCGAATCTCGTCCACCCCTGGGGCCCGGCCACCAAGGAGATTTTTAACCACCTTGGCGACCTCAGCCCCTGTGATAGGCGAGTCATCCCCCTCGTCCCCAAACCCTGCTTCCTCTGTGGAAGGCGTATCAGTGGGATTGAGGAGATCCTCGAAGTATTCCTTCCACCGCCCGACGATATCCCCAGTTGAAGTCAACAGTGTCCCATCCGCACCATACACAGTGTGGACGGGGAGCTGCTTTCCCCTCCTGAGCCGCCGAACAGTTTGCCAGAATCTCTTTGAAGCCGACCGAAAGTCTTGTTCCATGGCCTCACCGAACTCCTCCCATACCTGCGTTTTTGCTTCAGCAACCACCCGAGCTGCACTCCGCTTGGCCTGCCGGTACACCTCAGCTGCTTCGGGAGTCCCACAAGCCAACCAAGCTTGATAGGAATCCTTCTTCAGCTTAATGGCCCCCCTCACCACTGGTGTCCACCACTTGGTTCGGGGGTTGCCACCACGAGATGCACCGACCACCTTGCGGCCGCAGCTCTGGGCCGCCGCTTCAACAACAGAGGTGGAGAACATGGCCCATTCAGACTCCATGTCTCCAGACTCCCTCGGAATGTGGTTGAAGTTCTTCCGGAGGTGGGAGTTGAAGACCTCCCGGACAGGGGCCTCAGCCAGATGCTCCCAGCACACCCTCACTATACATTTGGGTCTACCAGGTCTGAATGGCTTCCTCCCCTGCCATCGGATCCAGCTCACCACCAGGTGGTGATCAGTTGACAGCTCTGCACCTCTCTTTACTCGGGTGTCCAAGACATACGGTCGCAGGTCTGATGATACGATAACAAAATCGATCATCGACCTGCGACCTAGGGTGTCCTGGTGCCAGGTGCACATATGGACACCCTTATGCTTGAACATGGTGTTCGTTATGGACAGACTGTGGTTAGCACAGAAGTCCAATAACTGAACACCACTCGGGTTCAGATCGGGCAGGCCGTTCCTCCCAATCACCCCTCTCCAGGTTTCACTGTCGTTGCCCACATGCGCATTGAAGTCCCCCAGTAGGACAATGGAGTCTCCAGGTGGAGTACCCTCCAGCACCCCAGTCACAGACTCCAAAAAGGGTGGGTACTCTGAAACATCATTTGGTGCATAGGCACAAATGATGGTCAGGACCCGTTTCCCAACCCGAAGGCGTAGGGAAGCAACCCTTTCGTCCACCGGGGAAAACTCCAATATAGAGGCAGCAAGGCGGGGCGATGCAAGAATACCCACCCCTGCTCGTCGCCTCTCGCCCGGGGCAACTCCAGAAAAGGCCAAGCTCCAGCCCCTCTCCAGGAGACTGGTTCCAGAACCAGAGCTGTGTGTTGAGGTGAGGCCGACTATATCTAGCCGGTATCGCTCAACCTCGTACACCAGCTCAGGCTCCTTCCCCACCAGAGAGGTGACATTCCACGTACCAAAAGCCAGTTTAGAAAGCTTGGGATCAGTCCGCCAAGGTCTCCGCCTTTGACCGCCACCTAATCCACATAGCACCGGACCCCCATGATCCCTCCTGCAGGTGGTGAACCCACTGGAGGGCGGACCCATGTAACTCCTTCGGGCTGAGCCCGGCCGGGTCCCATGGGTGGAAACCCGGCCAACCAGACGCTAGCCTTCGAGCCCCTCCCCCAGGCCTGGCTCCAGGGTGGGGCCCCGGTAACCCCATACCGGGCGGGGTACACTGAATCCTTGATATACAATTTATCATGAGAGTCTGTTGGATCGTTCTTAGTCTGGCCCTTCACCCAGAACCAGTTTGTCTTGGGAGACCCTATCAGAGGCAAATTGCCCCCGGACAGCATAGCTCCTGGGATCACTGGGGCACGCAAACCCCCCCACCACGATAAGGTGACGATCCATGAGGAGCCATAAACAAAGGGAAACAGCAAGTCAAAAACAAAGAAAACAAACAGGAAACAAGACACAGAACAAAAGCCGAAATCAAAAACAAGGACACCATAACTGTACCATACATCCGAGGGATAACGGAACCAATTCAAAGGATCATGAAAAAATACAATAAACACAGCAGTAAAACCACACAAAAAATTAAGACCGTTATTAGTACACCCCAAGGACAAAATAGAACAAGACAAAAAATGCAATGCAATATATGCAATATCATGCAGATCATGCAACAAAACCTACATTGGAGAAACCAGAAGATCGTTCACCAAAACGAAAAAAAGAACACCAGAAGGAATATGAGAAGGAAACACAAGGACGACTCACAAGATCACAAAAAGAAAAGGCAGAACAAGAAACATTAAAATCAGCAATATCAGATCACTGCAAAAGAAATAATCACATCATGGACTGGGACAACGCACAAATTATTGGATCAGAGAGCAACAGACACAAACGCTGGATCAAGGAGGCTATAGAAATCAGGAAGAGGGGAAAAGATAGCATGAACCGGAATGAGGGGGCTTTTATGCTTTCCCACACCTGGGACCACATTCTCCAGAGACCATCAGACGGCGAAAAGCGGGGCCAGCTCGGTGGATTTGACAGGTCTGCCGGGCTGGCCCCGCGTACGAAAGTCAGCTGATAAAATGACACCTGGAAGCAATCAGCTGACACTTCTGACAAAGACTGCAGTGAACAGTCGAAATGTGTAAAGAAGGTAAAAACATCTTTCTATTTTTGACTTTAATAAGAACAAAAAGGTAAGGCTCTTTTCTCTTTTTTAAATAACACAGGATTAAGTCATAGAATTTAGGGGTAGGGCTCAGATGACATAATGTTACACACTGTTGTACAGTAGGCGGCGGTATGCACCTTTCAGTTGTTTGCTATCCGCCATTAACCAAGAGAAGAAGAAGAAGAAGATGATGCTGATGATGATTCTACAGAAGTATGATATTGAGCGGAGTGGCAGTCGGACCAGTCCAGGACACAGTCCAAGGACGAATAATTTTTTCACACATAAGGAGTTGTTCAGAACTTCTTATACAAAGATATAGAGAGATGATAATCTAGTCAGTGGCAGTCATGCACCTGTAAGCTGGTTGCCAACTGCCAATCAAATCTAAAAGAAGAAGATGTATGATATCTATAATTATCAGCCCCTTAGTTAACCCCAATTTACTCTGAAAAATACTCTGATAGGTCCTATTTTACAACCCCAAGTCTACAACTACAGAGGTGCAGTTATTTGTTGATTAAATAGAGAGCCTAAGTCACGCCCCCCCCCCACTTCAGCATATGGGACCTTAAATCAGAAAAATTCTCTATTGAAATGAATTGCAAAAGCAAAATTATCTTTTGATCCCAATCAAATTTTGCCACCAGTTACAAATATGACTTTTGTCAATTTAAAGATATAATTTTCCATGTAAATAAGGGTGTAGGTTGTTGTCTTACTGATAAGGTATAAGGTTGTGAAAATACGTAAATTAAAAACACGGATGGAGCTAGGGATGGGCGATATGGCCCAAAAAGGATATCACGCTATTTCTGTGAACTTTCACGATACTGATATTATTCACAATATCACAGAATACAGTTTTTTCTTTTAAATTTATAAAGTACAGTTTCACAGTCCAGCGTTAACTGTGTTCAACATATTCAGTAAAAACAAAAACTCTTATTTCTCTAGTTTATAAAGAGCAGTTTAGAATATGTTTCAAACTTTTTTTTATTCTGTGCCAAATATTACCAGAAAATATTATAAACCACCACATCTTAAGCACACTGAGGGGTGGACTGGGACAAAAATTCAGGCCGGGAATTTGATTTCCTCCTAGGCCACCCTGTTGTTGGAAACCAGAAGCCACCACAGTTTTAGTAAGCCAACATTTTAAAATTCTTCTTCTTCGTCTTCTGTTGGTTACTGGCAGATAGCAAACAACTGAAAGGTGCATACCGCCACCTACTGTACAAGAGTGTGTAACATTATGTCATTTGAGCCCGACCCCTAAATTCTATGACTTAATGCTGTGTTGTTTAAAAAAAAGAGAAAAGAGCCCTTCCCGTGATTCTTAGTGTTCTCGATCTCCATCTGTTCCCAGAATCCCAGTTAAATCCCATTCCCTACCAGCCTCTCGAACTTCATTTTCCATTATCTTTCACTTCCATACTTGCGACTGTGTAAGATATGCTTGGCATTTTCTTTTACTCCACATTCTCTACATTTGTCACTTTCGCTTTTCCCCATGGTGAATAAAGTGCCGTTTAAACCTGTATGATCCAGTCTGAGTCTTGCCATAATGACGTCTTCCCTCCTGTTTGTTTTATAATTCTTTATTGCAATAGATTTTTGCATTTTGTAATACGATCTACCTTTACGATCTTCATCCCATCTTTTTTGCCATAGCTCAGTTCCTTTTTTCTTGATTACTGCTTTCCCTTCACCTTTTCCAAGAGACAATGGTATAGTTATCTCTTTTCCAAGAGCACTTTTTACTGATCTGTCTGCACAGTCATTCCCTTTCAACCCTTCGTGTGCAGGAACCCAACAAAACCGAACTTCTCCACCACCCCTGTGTACCCTAAATAAACTGTGATATAGCTCAATCACCAAGTCTCCCCTTGTATCTTTTAGTGTCTGTATGGTTTTTAAAGCTGCAAGTGAATCTGTACACACCACCACCCGGTCTGGTCTGACCTCCTCCACCCACTACAAACCAATAATTATTGCAACCATCTCCGCTGTAAACACAGATGTATTGTTGGAGAGTCTTTTTGCGATGGTCACTTTAAATTCTGGAATGTATACTCCAACTTCAACAGAGCCCTCTTTGTTCTTTGAACCGTCAGTATAGAGCTGTAAGAAGTTATAGTAATTGTTCCTGACGTAAATGCTTGTTTTAACACCAGCTTCACTCATATGCCAATCCTTTTTCCTCATTAGCAGACTAATGTCTACTTCTTTTCCCGGAAACAGCCAAGGGGGAACATTACTCACTGGACTAGTGTTAGCTATATCAATAGTGTAATAATAGTGAATAGTGTAATAATAGAGAAGTCAAAGAACATGATCCTCACCGCCAGGGGAATGCGGTGAGGATCATGTTCTTTGACTTCTCCAGTGCTTTCAACACCACCCAACCGATGATCCTGAAGGACAAGCTGCTGTGCGCAGGGGTGGACCAGCACCTTTCATCATGGATCCTGGACTGCCTCACTAACCGGCCACAGTTTGTTAGAACCCGGGACTGTGTGTCCGACACGATCATCGGTAGCACGGGGGCCCCCCAGGGAACGGTTTTGGCTCCCTTCCTGTTCACCCTTTATACTGCGGACTTCTCACACAACACAACACACTGCCATCTACAGAAGTTCTCTGACGACTCTGCGATCGTCGGCCTCATCTCCAACGGAGATGAAGCTGAGTACAGAGGACTTATCCAGGACTTCGTGGACTGGTGCCATAGGAACTGCCTCCAGATCAACGCGAGGAAAACTAAAGAGCTGGTGGTGGACTGCCGCAGGCAAGGACAACCCCTCACAGCACCAGTAAACATACAGGGAACAGACATCGAGATGGTGACATCCTACAAGTACCTGGGTGTTCATCTGAACAATAAACTAGACTGGTCACACAATACCGACACACTCTACAAGAAGGGACAGCGCAGGCTGTTCCTACTGAGGAGACTTGGGTCTTTTGGTGTACAAGGGACGCTGCTGAAGACATTCTATGGCACGGTGGTGGCATCAGCAATCACTTCTGGAGTGGTCTGCTGGGGCAGTGGCATTACAGCAGCCGACAGGAAGGGACTGAACAAACTGATCAAGAAAGCTAGCTCTGCCCTGGGGCAGCGCCCTGACCCAGTGGAGGAGATAGGAGAGAGAAGGATGGCGGCTAAACTGTCATCTCTGCTGGAGTCCGAGTCCCACCCTATGTAGGACATACTGAACGCACTGAGGAGCACATTTAGCAGCAGACTACATCATCCTAGGTGCGCAACCAAGAGGTTTCGCAGGTCCTTCCTACCTACGGCTGTCAGACTGTATAACCTAAGCAGGGCTGCTCGCAGAGATAGAGAAAAAAACGTGACGACCTAATAATATTGAATGCAAAAGATGCAACAGACTTACACGATGGTCCCCTCCAGTATATACAACTAGGACAGTATCGGTCGCTACGGAGGGTGACAATATGTATGGGTACATATTCATACTATGTAGGATAACTAAGTAGACGGTTATGCTGTTTATTCCATCTTGCTACAATGCTCCACACTTTGTACATATATTTATACAGTATATTTATGGGTATGTACAGTGGGGCAAAAAAATATTTAGTCAACCACCAATTGTGCAAGTTCTCCCACTTAAAAGATGAGAGAGGTCTCCAATTTTCATCATAGGTATACTTCAACTATGAGAGACAAAATGAGAAAAAAAAAATTCAGAAAATCACATTGTCTGATTTTTAAAGAATTTATTTGCAAATTATGGTGGAAAATAAGTATTTGGTCAATAACAAAAGTTCATCTCAATACTTTGTTATATACCCTTTGTTGGCAATGACAGAGGTCAAACGTTTTCTGTAAGTCTTCACAAGGTTTTCACACACTGTTGCTGGTATTTTGCCCCATTCCTCCGTGCAGATCTCCTCTAGAGCAGTGATGTTTTGGGGCTGTCGCTGGGCAACACGGAATTTCAACTCCCTCCAAAGATTTTCTATGGGGTTGAGATCTGGAGACTGGCTAGGCCACTCCAGGACCTTGAAATGCTTCTTACGAAGCCACTCCTTCGTTGCCCGGGCGGTGTGTTTGCGCAGTGTGTGTGGCGCAGTGGTTAGCACTGTGGCAGCACAGTTTTACCCTCGGCCGGGGGATCGCGGAAATCGTGGGTTTGATCCCTGCCCCTGGCCAACAGTGATCTGTGTGGAGTTTGCATGTTCTCCCCGTGTTTGCGTGGGTTTACTCCGGGATTTCTCCGGTTTCCTCCCACATGCCAAAAACATGCAGGTTAGGGAGTTAAGGGGCGCTTGCGCACGCAGCGACCGGCAGCTGGTGGCTTGTCACCGGACTGCAGAACAAATCTACCTACGGGTACAAAATAAGTCAAAAAAAAAAAATGTTTTGGGGCTGTCGCTGGGCAACACGGACTTTCAACTCCCTCCAAAGATTTTCTATGGGGTTGAGATCTGGAGACTGGCTAGGCCACTCCAGGACCTTGAAATGCTTCTTACGAAGCCACTCCTTCGTTGCCCGGGCGGTGTGTTTGGGATCATTGTCATGCTGAAAGACCCAGCCACGTTTCATCTTCAATGCCCTTGCTGATGGAAGGAGGTTTTCACTCAAAATCTCACGATACATGGCCCCATTCATTCTTTCCTTTACACGGATCAGTCGTCCTGGTCCCTTTGCAGAAAAACAGCCCCAAAACATGATGTTTCCACTCCTATGCTTCACAGTGGGTATGGTGTTCTTTGGATGCAACTCAGCATTCTTTCTCCTCCAAACACGACAAGTTGAGTTTTGACCAAAAAGTTCTATTTTGGTTTCATCTGACCATATGACATTCTCCCAATCCTCTTATGGATCATCCAAATGCTCTCTAGCAAACTTCAGATGGGCCTGGACATGTACTGGCTTAAGCAGGGGGACACGTCTGGCACTGCAGGATTTGAGTCCCTGGCGGCGTAGTGTGTTACTGATGGTAGCCTTTGTTACTTTGGTCCCAGCTCTCTGCAGGTCATTCACTAGGTCCCCCCGTGTGGTTCTGGGATTTTTGCTCACCATTCTCGTGATCATTTTGACCCCACGGGGTGAGATCTTGCGTGGAGCCCCAGATCGAGGGAGATTATCAGTGGTCTTGTATGTCTTCCATTTTCTAATAATTGCTCCCACAGTTGACTTCTTCACACCAAGCTGCTTACCTATTGCAGATTCAGTCTTCCCAGCCTGGTGCAGGTCTACCATTTTGTTTCTGGTGTCCTTTGACAGCTCTTTGGTCTTGGCCATAGTGGAGTTTGGAGTCTGACTGTTTGAGGTTGTGGACAGGTGTCTTTTATACTGATAACGAGTTCAAACAGGTGCCATTAATACAGGTAACGAGTGGAGGACAGAGGAGCCTCTTAAAGAAGAAGTTACAGGTCTGTGACAGCCAGAAATCTTGCTTGTTTGTAGGTGACCAAATACTTATTTTCCACCATAATTTGCAAATAAATTATTTAAAAATCAGACAATGCGATTTTCTGGATTTTTTTCCCCTCATTTTGTCTCTCATAGTTGAGGTATACCTATGATGAAAATTGGAGACCTCTCTCATCTTTTAAGTGGGAGAACTTGCACAATTGGTGGCTGACTAAATACTTTTTTGCCCCTCTGTGTGTATATCCACTGCTCTTATTAATATCTGCCGTATCTTCTTAATTATTGCTCTGAGTGTTGCTATCCCTGTGCTGTTGCAATCCTGGAATTTCCCCATTGTGGGACTAATAAAGGCTTATCTTATCTTAGTGTCTAGTCCATACATTCTGGCTTTTCTTCCAATTGTCCACCCAAACACATGTCCCTGGAAGTTAGAATATTCCCAGCAGTCTTACAGTGTTATTTTTGAAATATTTGCTTCCTCACTTCCTTTCAGCTTGACCCAGTATGATAATGCGAGTTTCTCTTCTCAAATCCATTGGCATTTCTCCTGCTTCTATTAAAACTGCATTGTTTGGTGTTGTTTTGGCGGCGCCAATGCACAGGCGAAGCACTCTATGCTGCATTGTCTATTTTTTTCAGAGGTGTCTTTGCTGCTGCTCCATAAATCATGCATCCATAGTCTATTGTCGATCTCATTAGTGCTCTGTAAATGTCAATTAAAGCCTGTTTATCTGCACCCCATTCCTGTTCAGCTACAGGTTTTATGCAATTAATGACTTTTTTGCACTTTGTCTCCAAATTTTCAACATGAACTCTCCATGTGTATACACTATCAAACCACAATCCTAGATATTTTAAAATAACAGGAATCAAGCTAGTTATAAATGTAATTATAACCTTCAGCTGGGAGGAAAATTATAAATTTAAATTTTAATAGTCCTTTTGATTATTAAAACAACTGACTGACTAATCTTAATTTTAATCTGGTGCTGCTTTTGATTTCTTCACCTTTTCCGAATAAAAACACAAGGTAT
Source organism: Pholidichthys leucotaenia (assembly GCA_020510985.1). Taxonomy (NCBI): domain Eukaryota; kingdom Metazoa; phylum Chordata; class Actinopteri; order Cichliformes; family Pholidichthyidae; genus Pholidichthys; species Pholidichthys leucotaenia. The sequence goes on from CM035839.1 coordinate 209,826,004, forward strand.
GAGGTTTTAGGTAAAAAGTTACAATTTTGCTTGGAAACAGTCATGAATTTGTCACCAAAAACATTCAAAATAAAAAAAAAATGTACCTGTATGAAACATGTTTAAAAAAATGAGAAAATAAAACAAATTTAGGAGAGAATGGTAACAAGCAGATGAAAGTAAAGTTGGTACTGCAGACTACATATAGCCCTTAGTTTTGAAAATTATAAAGGTTTTTCTTAAAACATCTGAATAGTCCTGAAAACATTGCCTTATAAATGTAAGAGCAATTTAGCTATGGTTAATACAACCTATTTATTACATTAAAAAACATCAATCCTTAACTACAGTAACCACTGACATCATTCACCACATTACTTCCGTCTTCATCTCATTTCTATGCTCTGGGGCATGAGGGGGTTTTGCTCATTTTAACATACTAGTACATACCCGTGCATGCCCATAGAAACCAAGTATAAGCAAGTATTTCTGCATACCCATAGAAAGCAGGTGTAAGCAAGGGTGTACGCAAGCACGTCAGCACTCGTTCAGTGATGCCTGCCTTTGATCTTTGATGGTGTCTTTGTGAGTCCTATGATCTGTGATGATGTCATAGCGAGTGCTATGATCGTGAGTCATGCCTACATTTGATCTTTGAAGATGTCCTTGGTCCTATGATCTTTGATGATGGCATAGCAATGACGCAATCATCAATGATGATATATGATGTCATATAGACATAGCTTTATGACAGCATCGTGAGTCCTATGATGTCTGAGATCATAGAATCATCATAGGACATCAGGCAGACGTCAGTGGCCGTCTTATGATGTCCTATGATCATGGACAGAGACACACAGAGATTTCTTGCTGATTTATTACACAGTCACAAATACGGAAATGAAAGACATAATGGAAAATGAAGTTTGAGAGGCCAGTAGGGAATGGGATTTAACTGGGATTCTGGGAACAGATGGAGAGGCAATAAGAATCATGAGAAGGGCCCTTTTCTGTTTTTTAAAATAACACAGCATTAAGTCATAGAATTTAGGGGTCGGGCTCAGATGACAATGTTACACACTCTTGTACAGTAGGTGGCGGTATGTACCTTTCAGTTGTTTGCTATCCGCCAGTAACCGAGAGAAGAAGAAGAAGAAGAAGAAGAAGAAGAAGAAGAAGAAGAAGAAGCTGATGATAGAGCGATTATTAGTATATTTGTTTGCTATCTGCCAGTAACCGAGAGAAGAAGAAGAAGAAGAATATTAATTTTGTATGTTATTTCTCCGGGTCAGGAAGAGGGTCTAAATAAAACAGGGAAAAGTATTAAAGTATTCAAAGTATCATTTCATCATTTGGCTTATCTGTCTGTCATTTCCCCCAAACAAGACACTTCGGCAGGTAAATGACCACTGCCATCAGACCTCCCGTCTCCCTCTCTTTCTCTCAATTTACTCACGCTGGAAATCTCTGTTGCACAGACATCTCCTGGGGCTGTTAACAGATTTTTTTTTTTTCGGTTGGTTGAATAAGTCAATCTGGAGCAGCCACAAGGGAATGAAAATAAACCTCTGGACACTTTGGAGTCCAGACGTCAACAACACTGCTTCAGGGTGAAATAAAACTTTTCACTGAAGCTGTGTTATTGACGTGCGGAAAAATATGCGGGCAGATTATCTGTATTGCTGCACTGTTGTTTTTTTTTTTTTTTTTTAAAGATGGCAGCAGTCTGAAACAGCCTTAGAACTAAATTACTTCCTCACAACTAGACACAGACATTCCAAGCACAGAGCGCCACTTCCCCTGCCATGTTTGTTTTGTCATTTCTATGGTAACGCGTAACTTCCATTGGCAGCGTAATGGACCCCAAATATCGTGATATTCATTTTTACACCGGTATCAAAAATTATACCGGTATTATCGTGAACAATATGATATGGCACACCCCTAGATGGAGCTTATGTCAACTTTTCAAAGCTCACCCAGAGTGAAGTAACTAACAATCCTCTGGATGAACTGCAGCGCTCACAATACAAAACAATACCTGTGTTGTTTTTCTCCTCTTTGGGTCCTTTTTTAATTAGTCACGAAACAGGTGAGGTTTTAGTATCTCCCGCCATGCTCGTGTTCAGTGATGTGGGATGATGGGAGTTGTTGTCCACTAAACGTTGAAACAAAAACTAAATATTACTCTGTTATTACACGATAGCTGACAACTTTAATTACGTGGAAAATTATTTTTTAAATTGACAAACACCATATTTGTAACTTGTGGCAAAATTTGATCAGAATCAAAAGATAATTTCGCTCTTGCCATTCATTTCAATGGAGAATTTTTTCAATTTAAGGTCCCATATGCAGAAGTAGAGGTGGCGTGACTTAGGCTCTCTATTAACCAAATTTCCATCCATCTTCTACTGCTTATCCTGGGGTCTGGGCCACGGGCACAGCAGTCCAAGCAGAGAAGCCCAAACTGTCGCCCGGTTCACATAGCATCATGATCCCATGATCCCTGCTGCAAATGGTGAGCCCACTGGAGGGCACATCCATATGGCTCATTTGGTTACACTGGATCCCTGATGTAACTTTTTTTTTTTTTTTATAGTGATCTACTGGACTGCTCTTGGTCTTCTTCCGATACTTTGAAAAGTCCTGTTTGGGATATTATGTACACTGCCAGCATAGGGTGTAATCAAGAACCAGAAAAAAACTCCATCCATCCGCTACTACTTTTCTGGAGGTCCAGGTCGCGGAGGCAGCAGTTCAAGCAGAAAAGCCCAGACTTCCCTCTCCCCAGCCACCTGCTCCAGTTCTTCAGAAAGGATACCAAGGCGTTCCCAGACCAACTGGGAGACATAGTCTCTCGGCGGTTCCTGGGTCTGCCCCGGGGTCTCCTCCCAGTAGGACGTGCCCGAAACAACTCAAGTGGGAGGCTTCCAGGAGGAATCCTGATCAGATGTCCAAACCACCTAAACTGGCTCCTTTCAGTGTGGAGGAGCAGTGGTCCGGTGCTATGTGGATCAGGTGGCATTTGAAGGCAGAGACCTTGGTGGTCTGATCCCAACCTTCCTAGACAAAAAACCCTTTTGTGGAATTAAAACCGTTTCAAACTTCAACCATTGCAAGCAAGGCCTCCACCACGATAAGGTGGCGATCCATGGAGGAGTTAACCAAAGTCTCGAACGATAATATTTTTATACTGACCAGTCAAAATCCTCTTTGGGTCAATTACCCCCACCATAGAGAATGAATATTTTTGAAGAAAGGAGGGTTAACAGTGTGACCCTGACAGCTTGCTTGTGTGCGATTTTTTAATCTAAATTTAAAACGTCGTATGACACACTAGACTCAACTGCTTTTTCAAAGTGGCTAATTTTGGTGTTGCTAAATATAATTCGGGCCTGACACTGCTAAAATAGCAAACTGATGTAATTCGAGATTAACATTAGCCTGTTAGCTAGGTGTGTTAAAGCTAACAACAGCTAATGTTAGCCTTCAGATGCAGCGAGCTTAAAGCATATTAGTATGGGGGGATCCATGTGAAAATGGGAAAACGTCAGAGGAATACATACACTGAGACAGTTGGCAGCCTTATGCTAATCACGTATTCGCTAACCATCACGTCCAAACGGGAGAATAGCGCCTGCTGTGTCGGTTAAAATGTGTAAACATAGCGGGTGAATTCATGCTAATGTCAGGCTAGCCGTGAGTACCAGACTGTCAGCGGCTTTCAGCTCTCAAAAAGCTAGCAACACTCCAATATCCAAGTTAATCCTCACATATACCGGGTTTCTTTGTTAAGTGAGGGAGTAGTCCTCGTTAAAGCGTCCCCGCAGCTTATTTGACCTAACGTTATTGTGGAAGATTCAACAGAGCTGTTTGCACCGCCGCTTCGATATCAACCACAGCAACATCCCGGGTGGCCAGAGCGGTTCACACACACATTACCTGCAAGCTGTCTCCTGAGTAACAGCGCTGACTGTGGCTCTGTCATAGTGAGGCCGACGTAATGCAGCTTTGCTTAATGGCGATATGTCGAGGTAACAGCGTTATTTTTGCTTTCACTAACGGTACACCGTGCTTTCTATTTTCCGTTAAACATTCTTGTCGTCATTCTTGTTCGCTGCCTTCTCCAACTGCCACCACTTCTTCTTCGTTGAAATTTGACAGCAGCTAACATCGTAAGTGAGAACGTTACTACCATCTGGTGGGAGGTTTTAAAAGTTCACCTTCCTTGTTGCAATCGTGGTCTGGATTTCATAAAGTTTTAGAGGATAAAGGATGCGAAAGCGAGGCACGAGCTGGGACAACACAGAATCTTTATTCTTCTTCTAACAACATATCAGCATACAGCATAAAGCCTTCTGCACCGCAGCACGGAGACTCGAAGCCACTCGGTCTGTGTACATTCCGCTTTTTATACCTTTATTACTACTAGTGCATACTTGTGCATGCCCGTGCATACCCATGCATGTCCATCAAAAGCAAGTGTAAGCAAACATTTCTACATGTCCGTAGAAAGTTACTGTTACCATGGCAACAACAATCATGTAGATAGATAGAGTAGTTTATTTGACAGGGACAGTGCAATAAACATAGACAATTAATCAATGACAATCAATCTGATGTGTTGCACATAGAGTGTATAGCTATTAGCTAATTTGCAACTCTTGTCCCTGGATGGGCTTTAGAAAAGAGAATCAAGTAAAGAAAAAAAATATACAATAACCACATACATCAATGCAAAAAAGATTATAAATACACAATTATAAATATTATAAATATTATAAATACACAAATATAACAACCTGACACACATTTGCCTATTTCAGGCCTCCCTCCCTTCGTCACTCACTATAAACAAACACATTCATTCCTTCCCTTCATTCACTCTCACCTTGCAGACAATCAATTCATACATGAGTACATTCTTGTTTATTTTTCAGCCAGTTTTTAACCTTTTTAGTGAATGTTTTAAAGTCCGTTATTATTTTAATTACATTTGGCATTGTGTTCCAGATGTGACTGCCCTTTATAGAGAAAGCTGTTTGTCCAAATGTGGTTCTGCGGTGGAATATTTTACAGTTATTGTTAACAGAACTCCTGGTGGCTCTGCTGCTGTCCTGTCTTTGGATGAAACCAGCAAGTGGCTCAGGTGCTGATTTATGGAAACATTTGAACGTTAATTTCAGAAAACAGAGGTCAATGAAGCTCTCAAAACTCAATAGATTGTATTTTTTTTAAACATTACAGTGATGCCACCTAATGGGCTTTTTGTCCAAGATTTTTAGGGTTTGATTATATAATGAACCTATATGTCTTATTGTGGAAGGGGCTGCTTGAGCCCAGACTGTCAAACAGTATGATATATGAGAAAAAACCATAGAATGCATATACAGTACAGCAGGTTCGTAAGGTATGTAATATCTAATTAATTTAAAGCAGTTCAGATTTTCTTTTACTGTTTTTGAAATTTTCTTTATATGAAGATTAAATTTGAGTTGAGGATCTAGTACAATGCCAAGGTATTTGAATTCTGTAGCTAAACTGATGTCATGATCATGTATATTAACTTTAAAACGTTGCAGGTTACATTTTTTGATTGAAAAGCACATTGAGACTGTTTTCTGAAGGTTCAGCAATAGATGGTTCTGGAGGAGCCACTCTTGGACATCAACCATACTTGTAGACAGCACATCTGCAGCCTGTGCTGGAGTCTTGGCAGCTGTGTAAATAACTGCATCATCTGCATAAAGTTGGCATGTTGCAGCTGAGCAGTGTAACGGCAAGTCATTAATAAAAATGCTGAAAAGTAAAGGACCAAGAATGGACCTGGAATGGTGAAACCTGCCTTGGATCTTTGACGTCACCACTCGTTCGCTGATGCCTGCCTTTGATCTGTGATGGCTGCCTTTGATTTTTGATGATGTCATAGCAAGTCCTATGACAGTGAGTGCAGCCTGGCTTTGATCTCATAGCACGTCTTATGATCTTTTAGCAAGTCCTATGATCGTGACATCATGACATCGTGACAGACAGAGATTTCTTGAATTATATATAGAGAGATGATATTCCTTGTCTCCAGGGCATGGGTCCCAGCCCACATCCTCGCTTTAAGTTGGGATTTTCTGTCTTTCACCTTATTGTTTATTATCCTGGGTTGCTATTACCCGCCCCTGACCAACAGTGATCTGTGTGGAGTTTGCATGTTCTCCCCGTGTCTGTGTGGGTTTACTCCGGGAGTTCTCCGGTTTCCTCCCACAGGCCAAAAACATGCAGGTAAGGTTAATTGGAGACTCTAAAGTGGCCCTAGGTGTTAATGTGTGTGTGAATGGTAAAGGGATAGCGCTGTACCGTGGCTGCTTCATCCATCCAAGTGGATGCCCTCAATTTCCCCTCTGGGAATCAATAAAGTATAAAGTATACAAAGTATTATTGTTATTATTATTATTATTGTTCTGTCTTGCATATTTATTTCTTCATTAGTCCTCCTCTTAGTTTAAGTTTATCAGCATTATTATTACTATTATCGTCATTATCATTATCATTATCACTGATTAAGAAAGCTAGCTCTGTCCTGGGGCAGCGCCTTGATCCGATGGAGGAGATAGGAGAGAGAAGGACGGTGGCTAAACTGTCATCTCTGCTGGAGTCCGAGTTCCACCCTATGCAGGACATACTGAATGCACTGAGGAGCTCATTTAGCAGCAGACTACATCATCCCAGGTGCACAACCGAGAGGTTTCGTAGGTCCTTCCTACCAACGGCTGTCAGACTGTACAACCTAAGCAGGGCTGCTCGCAGAGATAGCAAAAAGACGTAACAAACTAATAGTTTTTTGAATGCAAAAGATGCAATAGACTTACACAATGGTCCTCTCCGGCATACAACTAGGAACATACCGGTCGCTATGGAGGGTGAGAATATGTATGGGCACATAATCATACCATGTAGGATAACTAAGTAGACGGTTATGCTGTTTCATTCCATCTAGCAACAATGCTCTGCACTGTGTGTGTTTATATATTTGCATATTTATTCCATCTAGCTACAATGCTCCGTACTGTGGGTGTTTATATATTTATATATCTACATATTATTCCATCTAGCTACATTGCTCCGCACTGTGTGTGTTTATATACTTGCATATTTATTCCACCTAGCTGCAATGCTCCGTACTGTGGGTGTTTATATATTTACATATTTATTCCATCTAGCTACAATGCTCTGCACTGTGTGTTCATATATTCATATATTTATTCCATCCAGCTACAATGCTCTGCACTGTGTGTCTGTGTGTGTGTGTATATATATATATTTTATAGTAATACGTACATATGTTTATTAGCTGCTCTTGCTTGCTTGTTTTTTTTTCTTGCCTTCTGATTGTTGCTCTGAGTGTTGCTATCCCTGTGCTGTTGCAATCCTGGAATTTCCCCGTTGTGGGACTAATAAAGGCTTATCTTATCTTATCTTATCTTATCTTATTATTGCCTTGGTCTTGTCTCCCCTCTGGTCCCCTGTGTGTGATTATCTGTGTAGCCTCGCCCATCCCGTTTCTGTAACCATGCCCTGCCATCTCTGTTTGCCCCTGCTTGTTACTTCTTCTCCTGTCTGTTACTGTTCTGTGTTATGTTGATTACTTGTGTCTATGTATATGTCTTGTAGGGAGTCCTGCGGTCTGTATGACGTCAAATAGACATCCTTCAGAGATCATAGGAACATCAGCCTTACGGTTTATCTGACGTCATATAGACATCATGTAGACGGTCCTATGATTGCCAACATCATCGGAACATCAGAGGACATCATGCAGACATCATAGGAACATCATAGGCGGCCTATGATCGTGACACACAGACACACACACACTGACAGAGATTTCTTGAATTTATAGAGTGATGCATAAAGATCGAGAGTTCTGCCCATAACACCTTGTTGTATGAACAAAGAGAATGTGTGGAACAAAGAGAATGTGTGGCACATTATCATGACATAACCTGAAACACACGTCACTGAGCATGCCTTGTTACAGTACATTCACCCCCTGCGTCTTCAGGTGCCAGCTTGGCGCAGCAGGGGGCGAAAGGCACATCTTTGTCTGGTTGGCTCCAGGTTAATCTTCCTCTCCCTGGGGGGTGTATAGAACTAATGGCCCTTTTCCACTAGTCCCCTCTCAGCCCTACACGCCTCAACACAGCTTTACACGGCTCAGCATGCTTTTGTTTCCATTAAAGCAGAGTACTGCTTGGGGTGGGTGGGATTTTTTTACAACAAGGCGGCGCCACACTCCCGTGACGTAAAACACATAACACAAGCAAAACACAACCTGGTGGCTTACGAGGCAACTGCTCGGTGTCTGGCTTTTTGTCAGAGTAAAGGCAAAAAAGGACAGCCAGATAAGGGTACAGGCAGTGAGATGAAACACTGTGGAAAAGTACTGGGGCTTTTAGGAAGCCAAAGAGCTGAAGATGTGAGGATACAAACTACAGTATATCACATATGAAGGTAAGCTAATGATTGCTAATGTTAGTTTGCTTTAAGTCCACCGTACTACATTGTAATGTCTGCAAGTTATCGCTATTAGGTACAAAAATATGTATATTGTGTGTGTGTTTCAGTTGGCTTTCTTGTGGGAAAATTACCACTTCAAACCGTGGGTCTGGGCGTTCAACACAGCCTCTTACTGATGTCATCCCAGCTTTACAAACGCTCAGTGGTTGCAGAACTTAAGAATGTCTGTAGAAATGTGTAGCTTCCTGTGCAACATATTGCTCTGATCTGTGTGAAAATCATGGACAGACTGTTGGGACATCATGGCATGTACCTGCTCCAGCAGCACTGAGTCTGTGGTGGTGTTGTGGCAAAAACTGTTCAGCTGCCAAAACTTGATCACCAGGTTGTAATTATGGGGTTATATTAGCCATAAAATGTATATTTCAACAGGTAAACAGTACTGAGTTAGGTATAATAAGATACATTTAACAATTATGATGCATTTTAGGCCAAAACAAACTTGATCTAGGATTAAAAGCAATTAAAATAATGCAGTCACAAGGTTACATGGAAGATACTTGATTTACTGGATAGATACAGGTAGATACTGTAGAAATATATATTGTCTGCATCAGCAATGTACTATACATGTATTCATGTAGTATTGCCCTGGGAATTTTGACAATAAACCTTTGTATTTTTTGCAGATCTGTCTCCACTTTTGTTTTATGTGTGAAGGTTACCACCAAGTGACATAAATTAAATACTAAAAAATTGGAAAAGGTGTCTAAGAACAATCCAGCAGTTTGAGAAATCACGTTTGGTTTGGTGTAAGTTTGTCAACAGAATTATGAACCATAAAGCAGTTTGTGTTAAAATGTTAAATCCCATTAAACCCTAACCCAGGGGTGTCCAATCATGTGCCATGGAGGGCCAAGACCCTGCAGGTTCTCTCTTCTACCCAGTCTCTTCAGCAGGTGTTTTCACTGATCAGCAGTCAGTGGGAGAAATTTGGTGGAATCTGCTGTTGAAGACACTGGTTGGAGGTAAAGCCTTCAGGGTCTTGGCCCTCCATGGCACATGATTGGACACCCCTGCCGTAACCCATTATTAGAAAATACAGATGCTAATATGGCCCAAAATTCCTCCATATACTGGTACTATCACTAAAGTGTGCAGTGTCTTCTGCACTGGCACATCCAGCAATACAGTCTTCAGTAAATAAAATAATTGTTTTTGGTTACTTTTTCTTAAAAATGACCCATTATTTTCAACATCATTGATAAATGGTTTGTACTGTTGACTCTTTTCACACCGGTGTCTTAACAGACACATTTTGGATTACCAAAATGTGTCTAAATATTTTTTAACTACAATGTCATGATTCACTGCATCACAAGGTTTTATTGGTCCAAAACTGCTCCCACAACCTACAACCTGACCTTGATCTATAGACGTTTATAGGATGTTTAAGTAATAAGACTCCATAATATACTCCAATAAAATTGTCCAGCAACCCTGTTTTTCTAAAACTTTGGAGAAAGTTGGTAATGTACTACAGACACATAACCTGATTTACAGCTGAATTTGGTCAGAAGAGAGGATGTATGTAATTATTGACTCTTTTCCCACCAGTGTCATAACAAAATACAGTCATGATCCAGACACAGTCACTGGTTTATTACAAGTATCAGCACAATTACAGACCGTTTTGTTTTGTACGTACACAAGTTAAAAAAACACTGGGGATGGGGAGCCAGCCACTCATCGCGTTCACAAGCTTGCCCAGTTCAGCCAGAAAAGCTTGATTGAAGTCAGCAGTTTGTGTCATCTCCTCCCTTTGGAAGGCAACTTCTTGCTCCCTTGCTTCACGTGCGTTATCGGCAAGCCGGTTGATGGCCTGCACGTGCTGGGCAAGTGCTTCATGTTGCTGTTCAAGCTGTTGTTCATGGAGCCGCACCTTGTCACCATGCATCTGGGCCAACACAGTGGCAAGGTCTGTTGTGGGGTGGCTCCTTTTCCTCTTGCCTAGATGAAAGACAGAAATGGATGGTGATTAGTTAAAGGAAGTTCAAAACATATATTAGGGAAATACACTTGTGAAAGCCAGTGGTGGGATGTGACAAAAATGCTTCGTTGTTGTATTTAAGCACAATTTTCATGTTGCTGTGCCTCAGTAGAGCAGATTTTGCAGGCACCAGGTTTTGTTTAAAATAATTTGTTTTTATTGTGGCCTCAGAAATCTGAATGAGTTAATACAGTCAGCTGACTTAAATCATTTCAATGAAGCACACTGACTGCAAGTACATTCGAAAGTGAGTTCATGTGCTACATCAGTTTTTCAAAAACAAGAATTATATCAGTACTTCTTCCACCACAGCTCAAAATGGGACCAGGTTGTGGACCCCTTACAAGTGAGCACCCCAGGATCCACTCTGTACATGTACAAGTAAATTTTCAATCCAGGGATATATGGTGGAAAAGAAACGGCACAACAACACTGTTCCAACACTGTTTTTGGAAAATCCACAGAATAGGTATGTGGGTCTATTATGAAGCTTTAGGAAATTATATGAATCATTTTATAAATCACTTTATAAATCACTGATTTCAAAATGCACTTGTATATGTTGAGATTTTGGATCCTGGAGTCCACTTGACCTGTATCCATATTGTGACGTTGTGAGGGTTCACACAAGGAGAGATGACTGCAATGAAACAGGCTTTATTTAAACACACTTCCTCAACACAGACAGGAGGGGAGGTCATTCCCACAGACCTGCGTCTTACTGAGGGTGACACAAATGCATGATCAGTCACTGCTCTGACTCTTCTTATACTATAACACAGCAATAACACTTTAGAACACACAAATAATAACACCCTTTGAATCCTTCGCTGCCAAAGCATGCCGGGAGAATCCCCGCCCCCTTAACACAGTCCTGACGTTACACTGTTCCCCCCGGACTGGTTTCTGTCCCCAGAATAATAAAAGTCCAGCTCAAATGTCCAACACGAATCCGTCCAGGTGTCGGGGCGGCCTCCATTGTCGACGACCAGCACGCACAGGCCCGCTAGTGTCCATCTGTGCCTCGGTCGGAGTATCTGGTCGGGGTGAAGGCTCTGGCTTGACCACCCGCAGGGCGGATGGCTGGCACGGGGTGAGACGGTCACGGTGGAGTACCACGACCCGGTCCCTTTTCTGCAGCCTCACCCTGTACACCACATCCGACAGTTGCTGTAGGACCTCACACGGTCCCAACCAATGGCTCGCCAGTTTTGGTGACAGTCCCCTTTTTTGCTCCGGGCCGAAAACCCAGACTCGATCTCCTGGTGCAAAGTCCCTCCCCTGGCAGCGGGAGTCATATGCCTGCTTCTGCCGGCTCCCCGCTGCTGCCAGGGCCTCCCGAGCCAGTCCGCGCACCGTGTGGAGACGTTCCTTCAAGCAAAACAAATAATCCAACCCTGGTTTGCCCTCCACCTCCGGCTCCGGGGGGGGGGGGGGGGGGGGGGAATACCAAATCCACCGGTGTGCGCAGCTCGTGTCCAAACATCAGCACTGCAGGAGTGCACCGGGTGGATTCCTGTGCTGCCGTCCGGTACGCCCACAGAACAAAAGGCAAATGTAGGTCCCAGTCTCGCTGTCGCTGGTCCACTAGGACAGCGAGCTGGGTGGTGAGGCTTCAGTTGAACCGTTCGACCAGGCTATCGCTCTGTGGGTGCAGCGGGGTGGTCTGGGTCTTCCGGATGCCCAGCCGCTTGCAGACCTCCCCGAAGAGCTCTGCCTCAAAGTTCTGACTCTGATCGCTGTGCAGCTCCTCCGGTGCGCCAAACTGACAGAACATCTCGTCCACCAGTTTTGATGCTGTGGTGGCGGCGCTCTGATCAGGGACCGCGTACGTCTCTGGCCATTTGGTGAAATAATCCATTGCGACCATTGCGTAGCGGTTTCCCCGGTCCATGGTCGGGAAAGGGCCCAGAATGTCCACTCCTACCCGCTCCATCGGTGCTCCCACCTGGTACTGCTGCAAGGGGGCATGGGATCGCTGAGTCGGCCCCTTCTGAGCCGTGCAGGTGTCGCAGCGATGGATGTGGACCTCTACATCCTGGTGACATCTGGGCCAGTAGAACCGGGCTTGAAGACGCTGCAGAGTCTTTGTCACCCCAAAGTGGCCCACTCCTACTGCCCCGTGGACCAGCTGGAGTACATTGGGCCAGAGCTGCCGGGGAACCAGCAGCTGCCAGATGTGATGCTGCCCAGGTGGAGTCTGCCACTGCCGATACACAACACCCTCGTGACAGTGGCGATCGGCCCACTGGGAGTGTAGGGCCTTGGTCTGTGGGTCCAGCGCAGACACAGCCTCCCAGGCGGGCCACTGGCCCGCGTCCAGCCACTGCCAAACCCGGAAAATGACCGGATCTCTATCCTGCTCACTCTGCAGATGCTGCGCACCAAGGGCCTCTGTGATGTCATCGCTGGGGAGAGCTGCCTGATTATCCAAGGAGGAGCTGTGTGCCGCTGTGTTATTCCTGCTCACAGCGGTCCGGAGAGCAGCAGCCCGTGGGGCAGCTTGGTCTCGATCCTCTGCCCGCTGGCAGTGACGACAGTCCTCCGCAGCACAGGGATGCCGAGACAGCGCATCAGCGTTGGCATGGAGGCGGCCTGCCGGATGCACAATCTGAAAATTATAATCCTGCATTGCCTCCAGCCATCTCGCCAACTGTCCATCCGGCTCTTTGAAGTTCAGCAGCCAGGTCAGGGAAGCATGATCCGTCCTGAGCTGGAACCTCCCCCCCGTACACATACAGGTGAAAATGGCGAAGCCCCTGGATGACAGCCAACAGCTCTCTGCAAGTAACGCAATAATTCCTTCCAGCTCTGCTGAGAGTGCGGCTGAAAAAAGCAACTGCCTGCTCTCCGTGTTCTCCCTCCTAGGATAACACCGCCTCGATGCCCTGGTTGCTGGCGTCCGTGTCCACGATGAAAGGGCGGTTCGGGTCGGGATACTGCAGGATGGGGGCTCCGATGAGCGCTGAGCAAAGCTGGGAAAAAGCAGTAGTACAGCTGTCACTCCACTGAAACGCACGGCCCTTCTGTGTCAGCTGATGCAGCGGGCTGGTGATGGTGGTGAAGTCTTTCACAAATCTCCTATAATAGGAGGCCAGTCCGAGAAAACTCCGTAGCTCTCCCACATCACGTGGCACTGGCCAGTTTTTCACCGCTGCCACTTTCTCTGGATCGGTGGTGACTCCCGCTGCACTGACGACGTGGCCCAGGAAGGTGGTCTCCCGCCGAAATAGGTGGCATTTCCGTGGGTGTAGCCGCAGCCTGGCCTGTTGGATGGCGTCCAATACTTCCTGGAGGTTGGACAGGGTGCTGTCAAAATCAGCTGCATGAACCAGCAGGTCATTCAGATAAACAATGCAGCGGCTCAGGGGCACGTGAGCCAACACTCGCTCCATCAGACGTTCAAAGGTGGCCGGGGCGTTGCAAAGTCCAAATGGCATCACCTTGAACTGATACAGTCCCTGCCCAATGGAGAAGGCTGTTTTCTGGTGGGCCTCAGGTGACAGTTCTACCTGCCAATAGCTGCTGCGGAGGTCCAGTGAGCTGAACCATCTGGAGCCGGTGATGTGATCCAGCGCATCATCGATGCGGGGCAGGGGGTAGGAATCCTTGCTGGTGATGTCATTCAGGCATCGGTAATCCACACAGAACCACCACGAACCATCCTTCTTCCTAACCAGCACCACCGGCGCCGCCCAGGGGCTGCTGGAGGGTTCAATAATGTCTGCCTCCAGCATTTCCCATACTTTTTGTTCTGCTGCCGCCTTCCTTGAAAAAGGCAGACGGCGGGGGCAGAGCCGGATCAGCCTAGTCTCACCGGTGTCGATCCCGTGCTGCACCAAGCTGGTTCGGGTGCATTCCTCATCCTTCGCAGCAAAGACGTCCATGTAGCAGTCCAACAGCTCCTGCAGCTGGCGTCTCTGTCCCGATTCCAGTCCGCTGCAGCTCTGCTGGGACACTTCCTCAACCGCCTGCTGCATTTCTACTGACACATTGACCCGCTCCGCTGTGGCCTTCCCCCTTGCTGTCTTTATCGGTGGTCGCGCTCCCTCTGCTTGTGCTGGTGGCGCCGTTGTGTTCAGTACTTGCGGTGACCCGCCCGGTTCGGCCCACCCTGGTGGTCCCTCGATCACGCAGGCCTCCGGGTTCCTCCTCTGGGCCCCGCTGCAGAGCGTGATGGTCTGAGTTCCCAGCAGGAGGGACAATCTGGCGGTGTCAGTTTTTGTGCTCCATGCTGCAAGCAGATTGAGTCCAATAATGCAGGGGTCTTGGATGTCAGCCAGCCAGAATGGGTGGTTTGTGTTCTGGCCGGCCACCCCCACCACAAGAACTCTCCACCCTCCCAGTCTGGTGCGCTCACTGGTAGCTGTGGTGATGCACCGCCCGGTGGGTTCCCACCCCTGCGGTTCTGTCTCGTCCGTGCCTGGCAGCACACCAGGTTGGACCAGGGAGATGGTAGAACCGGTGTCGATCAGGGCCCGGATCAGTGTGTTGTCCAGGCTGCACCGTAGGTACATTCCTGGAGAGTGTCCAATTTGGCCCACACGCGGTGACAGTTCATTGGGGAAAATGTCTGTGGGAGGCGGCAGGTCCCTGTCCATGCCACCTCGCTCTAGTTTAACGTTGGCGAGAGTCCGGTTTGTTGCAGGGTGGGTGCCAGGCAGTACCGCGCGATGTGTCCTGGCTCACCGCAGCGGAAGCACCCTTCCTCGCACAGCCGTGGCCGTCTTCTCCTTGGCCATGCTGCTGTGGTCTGGCGTAGTTCCTCCTCCTCCTCCTCCTCGCTCTCAGCCGTGGCCTGGGAGGCTCTCTGTCTCGGTGCTGATGCATCAGCTGTACAATCCATTAGCGGTTCCACCCGCTCCGCTTCTGCCACAGCCGTTTCCCAGCTGCTCGCGGCGTGAATCCGGATGTAGCTCTGGAGCTGGGCCGGGCGGAGACCCCAGATGAAGTTCCGGAGGGCAAGCTTCTGCACTACCTCTGGCTCGAAATCCGGGTAGCTACGTCATGTCAGCAGCCGTATGTCCGCTGCATAGGCTCCCAGGCTATCTCGGCTGCCTCGCCGGCGGTTGGCCAGCTGTTCCTCGGCGTGCTCAGCGTCGGTCACTCTCCCAAACCGCATCCGGAGCGCTCCTTGCAGCGCTGGCCAGCTGCGATGTTCCTCAGGCCGGAGATCGGACAGCGTGCGGAGAGCCCTTCCCTCCAGGGCCAGCGCGACCATGGCCATCTGGCCATCTCTTCGGGTGGCCAGCCGTTCGATGCAGCGGCTAGCTCAACCTGGACCAGGTAGTCGTCCAGCAGGGTTTCACCGTTAAAGCGGAAAACTTTGACCCACTGCCAGATGGGTGGGATGGTCGCCTCTTGGTCGCTCGCCGCCCCTGGTCGCAGTGGAATCGCAGGCCCGTCCTGCCCTGAAAAGTGTGGGGAGCGGGCTGATCTGCTCTGTTTAGCCCGTCCTGCCTTGAGAAAGGCAGAAGGTGGGGTACGCTGGTCCCGTTGGGTCTTCTGCTCTGTTTATCCTGGCGAGCAACTCTGGGGGTCAGTGTACCAGCTCTGTCGTCCATTCCCAGCAGAACAATGAACCGCTCCAGCTGCTGAATCTCTGCTCTGATCCTGGCTTCCATCTGCTCCATAGTCCCATTTCTGACACCAGTGTTACGTTGTGAGAGTTCACACAAGAAAGGAGAGATGACTGTGACAAAACAGGCTTTATTTAAACACATTTCCTCAACACAGACAGGAGGGGAGGTCATTCCCGCAGACCTCCGTCTCACTGAGGGTGACACAAACGCATGATCAGTCACTGCTCTGACTCTTTTTATAACACTGCTGTGTCATTATAACGCACACAGCAATAACACTTTAGAACACACGAATAATAACACCCTTTGAATCTTCCGCTGCCAAAGCATGCCGGAAGAATCCCCGCCCCCTTAACACAGCCCCAACGTTACAATATAAACACAACATGCTGAGGGAGACGGACCCCTGGCATGTGGAAACAGATTCTAGAAAGAAAATACACACAACTTATAGCACAGCACCAAAGTGCAACACGTACACAAACGAAGATTTTTTTTTTTTTATTTAAGTTTTTGTAAAGGGTATACATGTCATTACAGCATTGCATTGTTTACATATTCATCACATGTTCCCTTTTTTTTGTTTTTTGACAACATTGGAAAAATAATTATTACAACACCCTTTTTTTAAGTGAAAGAAAAAGAGAAATTAAAAAAAGAACAACCCCCCCCAAAAAAAACCAAAACAAGAAAAAAAACAAAAAACAAAACAAAAGAGCAAAAAAAATGAAAGAGTATCTGAGTAGCATTGGAACAAAGAGCGGTGCCATTACTGAAATGGTATTTGTCAAAGATTAGATCTAATGGAAGACACATATGCGTTCCAGGGTTGCCAAAAGTTCAAGAACCCATCCATGTCCTGTCTCAGTGCGAATGTCAACTTTTCCATCGAATAAATGTCCTGAATCACGTTAATCCAATCTTCAGGTGTAGGACAGTCTTTCAACATCCATTTTTTAGTTAGAGCTTTTTTACTTGCCAATATTAAAACAGTGAATAAGTATTTTTCTCCTCGTCTTTCCAGTGAGTCTGGTAGTAAACCCAAATACAAAGTTACAAAAGAAAAGGGAACTGTTACTTTGAATATTTTCCCCAATATTGTCTGTACATTGGTCCAATATTGGTGGATAACTGGGCATGACCAAAACACATGAAAATGATTTGCAGTCTCTTCACCACACAAGCACCAACAATTCAACCCTTTACGAGTAAATTTGTTTTGTGCAGGTGTTCTGAAAAATCTTACCAAATTTTTCCATCCAAATTCTCTCCACTGCAGGGATGAGGTACTTTTCCTTTGCTGTTTATTTAGCTTTTCCCATATTTCCAGTTGCAAAGTGAAATTCCCCTCTTTTCCCCATCTCTCTTTTATATATGATGTGTTGTCTCTTTTTAAGTCTTGAAGACCATGGTATATTTTAGAAATGTATCTGATCCCTGGGATCC
The DNA here is from genome assembly GCA_020510985.1 of Pholidichthys leucotaenia. NCBI lineage: Eukaryota > Metazoa > Chordata > Actinopteri > Cichliformes > Pholidichthyidae > Pholidichthys > Pholidichthys leucotaenia. The sequence continues at coordinate 209,843,572 of CM035839.1, forward strand.
CTTTATATGCCATTAAGAAGACCTTCAGAACACCTAACTGGGCCCTTTCCAAATCCTCCTTTTTAAGTATATTGTTTATGTGGTGTCTAAGCTGAAAGAACCTGTAAAGATCTTGATTTATTAGACCTTGTTTTTTCAAATCTTCAAAACTTCTTAAAATTTGCCCTTTAAAAAAATCGTAATATTTTATCAGTCCGTTCTCTTTCCACTTTTTAAATCTAGTGTCTGTTTTATTAAGAGTAAAGTCTTGATCATAGGCGATCCATTGCAGAAGTCGATAGGGCTCTTTAGTTTGATTCTCTCTGACTATCTTAAACCAAATTTTTAGCAGGGTCTCTATCTACGGGTTAGTGTTATTCAAAAGTTTAGGTAAGGCATTGTTCCCTATTATCACCTGTGGGGGAATGTCACTTGTTATTTGGCATTCCATCTCCTTCCATTGTGCAGTGTAGACTGGGTTACATATCGCTACTAAAGTTTTAATTTGTGCGGCTTTAAAATAGTCCCTGATATTTGGCAGCGCAAGCCCACCTTTGTCTTTGTTTAGCTGTAGGGTTCTATATCTGATTCTAGGTCTCTTGCCCTGCCATATGAATCTTGAGATCCTTCTGCCCAGTTCTTGTCATGTTTTTTTGGGAGGTTCTACCGGTATTGTTTGGAAAAGGTATAGAAGACGTGGAAGTATATTCATTTTGACTGCTTCAGTTCTTTGTGCAGTACCCAAGAATGGTATCATATTCCATCTTGCTAGATCGGATTTTATTTTTGCCATCAGTGGATCATAGTTTAGTGTTATAATTTTGTTGAGTTGTTTCGGGATATTGACCCCCAGATATTTCATAGATTTCACCTCCCAGTTAGTTTTGAGTTTGCTTAGTAAATATTGATTTGGGTCATAGTTGAATGTTAAAATTTGGGTTTTATGCATGTTTAATTCGTACACCGATAAATCTCCATACTCTGAAAAAACTGAGATTAGTTCTGGAAAAGAGGTGTCCGGCTGCCCCAGGTATATTAAAATGTCATCAGCAAAGAGTGCTATTTTATGTTCCTTCTGACCAAGTGTAATACCTTGAATTTTTTGATTCTGTCTTATCCATTGGCTCAGAGGTTCTATGAAGATTGCAAAGAGCAGTGGAGACAAGGGGCAGCCCTGACGACATCCTCTTTCCAGTTCAAAAGATGATGATAAGTTACCGTTAATCCTTATTTTAGCTGTTGGTTTTTTATATAATGCCTGGATAGTTCTAATGAAGTTGTTATGAAAATTGAAACTGGATAAGATTCTATATAGGAAAGACCAGTCAACCGAATCAAATGCTTTTTCAGCATCTAATCCCAATATGGCTGCATTTAAATTATATTTTTTTATATGATGAATTATGTGTAAAGTGTGTCTAATGTTATCTTGTGTCTGTCTTTGTCTTATAAAACCTGTTTGGTCTAAATGAATTAAGTCTGTCAGTATATTTTCTAACCTTTTGGCAAGGATAGTGGTAAAAAGCTTATAGTCCTGATTTAACACACTGATTGGTCTGTAGTTGGAGCAGTCTAGTTTATCCTTTTCAGGTTTAGGTATGACTGCAATGACCCCTTCTCTCCAGGAGGGGGGGGGGATTTCCCCTGTGTGGAGGACATAGTTAAATGTTTTCAGGAGGAGAGGAGATAGTTGCTGTTTAAAGGTTTTGTACCACTCTGCTGTATAGCCATCTGCTCCTGGGGATTTGTTAGCTTAAGTTTCATAATTGCTTTTTCTAATTCTTTAGGTTGTATTTCTGACAATAGTGTTTTATTTTGTGACTCAGTAAGTTGGGGAAGGTTTAATGTAAAATTTAGGAAGGCTTTGGATGTGTTTTTGTGTTTTTTGAGGGAGTACAAGTTCTTGTAGTAGTTCTCGAAGCTTTTAAGAATTTCTTGAATTCTAAATTTTATTTCCTTTGATACTGGGTCTCTGATTTTGTAGATTGCTCTCTCCGTTTGTTGTTTCCTCAATTTATAGGCTAGTAATTTTGCCGATTTGCTACCTGTTTCATAGTATTTTTGTTTCAGAAATGTAAGTTTCTTCTGGATTTCTATTGTGTAGATCTCATTTATTTGTTTTTTAATTTCCTTAATTTTGAGCGAGTCATTAGAATGAGTGTTGTCTTTGTGCACTTTTTCTAGTTTCTTAAGTTCTGACTCTAATGTGATTAGTTTTTCTTGTCTCAGTTTCTTTTGGATTGCCAGTTTTGCGATAATCTTTCCCCTTATTACAGCTTTGCATGCGTCCCACAGTATTAAAGGGGATACTTCTCCATTATCATTTTCTTCCAAATATCTGAGAATATCTGATTCCACTTCATCTTTCAGTGGTCCTTTCAGCACATTTGAATTTAACCTCCAAGAAAATGTATTATTTGTGTATTTTTGGATACTTAAGTCCATATACTGTAGATCAGACTGTGGTCAGAGAGATCCATCAGTCCTATTTTACATGTTTTTACTCTTCCAATGTCTCTATTAAACATAAAAAAATAGTCAGTCCTTGAGTATGATGAATGTGGTGCTGAGTAAAATGTATAATCTTTTACACTGGGGTTGAATTCCCTCCACACGTCACAGATTCCCATTTCTTTTAGTAGCATCCAAGTTTTTCTACTTTGAGTGTTATTTTGATGTGGAGAATTACCTGATGCATCCCAGTATGGATTCAGTCTTAGATTGAAGTCTCCACCACATATCACTAAACCTTGGGCTTTAGTTATCATTAGGTCAAATACATTTTTATAAAATTTCCAGTTAGCCCCTGGAGGTGCATATACAGTACATTCAGCAGGGTGATATCTTCTCCCTCTAACCGAAGAAGTACCATGCTGAATCTCCCTTCTTTATCTTTGTGTTCTGATTTTTTTTACAAATATAATTTTGGTTGATATCAATGTCGCTACCCCCCTCCTCCTCCCTGACTTATATGAAGATGAAGAGATCATTTTAAACCCTTGTCTATTAAGTTTAGTGTGCTCCACGTCTGTTAGGTGGGTTTCCTGTAAAAATATTATTCCTGCTTTGTCTTTTTTCATTTTGCCTAGAATCTTGGATCTTTTAACTGGATTCAGGATCCCTTTTTCCATTATATGAGATTATTTTGGTTACACCCTGTTTCTCCATTGTGTTGTCTTATTTAGTATAACAGTGTGGTGGCCCTCTTTTATGCTACTCAGAAACTGAAAGAACATTAAGAACATAAAAAACATTAAGAACATAGTGTATAAAACTTTAAAACAAAAAACTAACAAAAGATCTTCCTGAGCTGAGGTCTTTTTAGTGACCTTAGAAGAGCCTTGATGGTGTGTTGGCTCTGAGGGAAATTCCTCAAACTCTGTTACGTGTTGAGGGCCCTCTCTTACCCCTGTAAGTTGTCCCATGTTTTTAACGTGAATTTCAGATCCCAATCCAAACTTGTAATGATTTTTTTTTTTTTAATGCCTATACTCTATGAAATTGTGCGCAACCTCCCACCACCATCACAGCAAACAATCACGTTAATACAGTATTTGTTAGTGTGGAGAGTTCATGTGGTTCATTGTCACATTTCTATTTTAACAAGTTTTTTTTTTTTAAGACTTATTTGTTTCTAATATTATGTCTGTTCCATGAAATGTTTTACCACTTGATACTTGCTGATTCTGCATCTCCTTTAATGTTTGTTACCTTGTAGGTGGAGGGTTGGATGCGCAGATTGACTAAAAATATCGTTATTCCCTCCTGAAAATGTTCAGTTTTTCCTTATAGCCCTTGCGCTGGGTTTCCCGCTGCTGGCCCGTGGATTTTGAGGGTCTCTGTGTGCACCACGTTTGAGCCTTGATTCTGTCGATCGGGTCTACTGCGGGTTTATACACTGTTACCGGGAGCCCTCTTCTCGCCATATCCATGGTTGCTTCTTCTGCCGAGTTGTAGAGACACGTCTCATCCCCGTAAAAAATCCGCAGCTTCGCCGGAAATGGAGTTTGAAAGCGCAGTTTCTTCTCTCTTAGTACCTTTTTAGCGTCGTTGTATTCCCGACGCTTTTTAAGGACCTCCGGGGCGTAGTCGTGCTCCACAAAAACTTTTCTTTCTTGGTGCATAAATCCTTTTTTCTGCCAAGCCCGTCTCACAACCTCTTCTTTTGTTCTGGAGTTGGAGAACTTCACCACCACCGATCTTGGTGGTGCTTCCACCGACGGCCTTGGGGCTAATGTACGGTGCGCCCTTTCTATCTTCAAGTCAGTGGATTGGGGAATTTCCAACTTCTCTCAGTATGGATTCCACGCATGCAGCCATTGTGGTGAAACCGTCCTCGACTCCTTCCTTCAGACCATGAATTCTTATGTTGTCTCTTCTTAGTCTCCTTCTTGGTCGGTTAGCTTAGCCTCCAGTCTTGACTGTCGTTTGAGTAGTTCCAGCACAGTTTCTTCCAGCCCTCTTTTTTTTTTTTTTTGTTACTTATTTGTACCTGTAGGCAGACTTGGTTTGCAGTCTGGTGACAAGCCACCGGCTGCTGGTCGCTGCGTGCGCGAGCGCCCTAAACCTACATGTTTTTGGTATGCGGGAGGAAACCGGAGAAATCCCGGAGTAAACCCGCGCAACACGGGGAGAACATGCAAACTCCACACAGCTCACTGTTGGCCGGGGGCTGGGATCGAACCCACGATCTCATGATCCCCGCGGTCCCCCGGCCGAGAGTAAAACTGTGCTGCCACAGTGCTAAATCACTGCGCCACCATGCAGCAGTGGTTTAGCCCTTTTATTCTTTCCTCTGCTTCCATGATTCGGTCCTCAGCCTGGTCCACTCTGCTGTTTGTCCTTTTTATTTTGTCTTTAATTTCACGAAATTCAGCCCAACACTCTCAGCGAAATTGTCTTAATTCTTCAAGTACCATTTTTAAGCTAACCGTGTTGCTAGCTTCATTCAGTTCCTCTGCTTCCGAGTGGATGTCCTCCAGGTCAGATTCTCCGGCCGATGCGTGTCTTGGCCTGGTAAATGTCGATCTCTTCTGTTTTCCTTTAGGCATAATGACTTTGTCTTTTGATTTTCCCTCTTCCAAAAATCCGTTAAATCTGATTTTCAAGGTATTTTCACAGATCGGGTCTGAAAGCTTCAGCGTTAAGCTGCTATCACCATGGTGTCCAGACCGGAAGTTCTCACAAACCAAGATTTTAACCAGGATTAACATATTTCATCGTTTTGCTCTCACAAGCGAATACTTAAGACAAAGCAAGCACGAATCAGCAGAGTTGGCTACTATCTAGCTAGCTACTAGCTAGCTAGCGCTCCTCGCTAACACTCGTTAGCCAGGAGGGAACGGCGTTGTTTGCTCAGAAAAGTGAGCTTGCCACCAATAGGATAAATAAGCGAAAAGATGCACAATATCACAAAACACTCACCATCCATGGTTCTCTCACCTTCACCTTCAGCTTCTCCCAACATTATTTTAATGTCCGGTTGTCTGTTTCATTGCAGTTCGCTCCATCTCACTCTGGATACTATCGTCAGCCAAGCACAGAAAAGTCCGCACCTTTTCGTTGGACCACTGTGTAGATTTCCGCAAAACCTGCAAGGCCATCTCTATTAATATCGTGTTTACTCGCTGACCGTGTTTACTCGCTGACCAATTTTTTGAAAATGGTGGTTGTAGATTCTACAGAAGACGGCACTCTCATGACGTTATGCCCTGACCAATCAGTGGCCTGCAGTCTGTTGACGTCACATTTTCAGCCCGACTCAGCACGGTTAGAACCCCAGTGGAATAGGTATGAAAAAAGTGGAAAAGCCTACAAAGTGCGCCGAATCAAAGTGAGTAGGGTTGAGTGGGTACTAGGAGAAAAGGGGCTTAACTGTCCCATTTGATACCTCCCGGAGACCCTTCCTCCTTCAGTCTATTATTCTCCTCTCCACACTGCGTTCTGGGTGTGAGGAAAACCCCCAAACACTGTGTCCCCACAAGGTATTGTTTTTTTTCATTATCCTGCCTCTCTCCCAAAGATGCTGGGATAGGCTCCAGCCCCCCCGCGAACCGAAAAGGATTAAGGGGAAGAAGATGGATGGATGGATGGATGGATGGATGGATGGTTACAAAAGTAGTATCCATGAGAGTTTAAGGGACAAATATGTCTAGAGTCTCATCTGTGAACAAAGGAGGGATTTTTTTGTTGTTGAAACACACACACGCACACACACACACACGCACACACACATAACACACACACACCATTCAACAATCACACCTTTGACTTCTAGCTTCAAACTCATGATTCTGTCTGACTCCTTCTTTACCTCCTCTTCCTTCAAGATTACTCCTACTCCATTTCTCTTTCTATCTACACCATGGTAGAACAGTTTAAATCCACCTCCAATGCTCCTAGCTTTGCTTCCCTTCCATCTGGTTTCCTGAACACACAGTATATCTACCTTTTTTCTCTCCATCATGTCAGGCAGCTCTTTGCCTTTACCAGTCATAGTACCTACATTTAACATCCCTACTCTCACCTCCACACTTCTACCTTTCCTTTTCTCTCTCTCCCTCCTAACACACCTTCCCCCTCTCCTCCTCCTCGATCTCCGACCAACAGTAGCCCAATTTCAACCGGCACCCTGCCAGTTAACAGCGTTGGTGGCGGTTGTTGTTAACCCGGGCCTCGATCAATCCAGTATGAAAGTCTCATTCGTCATGATCTGCATGTTTGATTTGGCAAAGGTTTTACATTGGATATATGACATAGTAGAAATGTACCTTAGGGGCTGCTGTAGCCTGGTCTGGGCAGGGCGGAGTGATGTCAGGTGGGCTACGACTGGGAATATAAATATAAGTGAACTTGTCTGGGATAAAGACAATGTTACTTCCAGCTTCCTCCTGACTCTGTTATTTTAGATGTAACATTTTGGCGACGAGGTGTACAATGGCGGCGTGCATACGGCACATGCCTGTGTTTCTGGAGTGCCCAGGTTTGCTGGCAGTGCCATGGCCTCGTTGGAAACAGAGCTCAGCGAGGAAAGACGGAGGAGTATTCTAATCCAGCACCTCGGCATTGAGGGACAAAGAATTGTTTTTGGGCAGTGCCGGGGTGACTCACTTGAAGAATGTTTGAGGATCATGGACGACTTATTTGGGGACCCCTCCACGGTCTCGAGGAGTCGATGGGAATTCTACGAGAGACGGCAATGAGAGGGTGAGTCACTAAGCTTGTTTCTATTGGAACTCCTTAGCTTAGCATGTAAGGGCAACGTCGGGCCGGAGGCTTATGGACTTGTTAAGGACAAGTTAACGCATGACACGAGTTGCTCGCAGATAACGGCTAGGTTGCGTCTAGCTACGGAGCCGACATCATGGGAGGAGGTGCTGGAGTTGGTATAGAGAGAAGAGTCTGTGGCCCAGTTGGAGCAGGCAGTTAAGGCTAGTGAGGGGCCACCCAAGCGCAGTTTCCCGCCGAGCACAGAGGTTGGCGCGCTGGCAGGGCGGCGTAGTGGAAATAGGAAGAGGAAAAAGAAAAAACTGACTAAAAAGAGAGTGGCGGACTTCCGGTTATGGCTGCCACGTAAGACGGACGTGTCTCACTCTGCTCTGCTCCTGGAGAAAAAAATCGGCAAATAACTCTCTCATTTGGGACAGAACGTATCCCAGCGTCTGGGCGAGGATATGTCGGCGAAGCCTAAGGCTGGAAAACCAGGTAAAGGAAAAAGCGAGCCGCCGAAACAGTCCAAATTAACAGACTTTCAGGTCTGTGACGCAGCAAACAAAACTCCATATATGGCGGAGGAGGCTGGCAACGGTGCGATATCTGCGGGGAACGGAGCAGATGCGCTGATGGCTGCCATGAGTTCAATGAGAGCGGACTTTTCCTCTAGATTTGATGGGATTATGACAGCGTTGGAAGGAATAAGAAAGGAATTGGGTGACTGTGTAGAACGAACGGCGCAGATGGAGCTCCCTCTCGCTAGTGCTGAAGATGACGTCACCCGTCTTCAATTAAAGGTGCGCACTTTGGAAAAAAAAAAAAAATGTCTAGAAGATAATATTTTGGATTTGGAATCTCGGTCGAGACAGAATAACTTGAGGCTGGTGGGTCTTCCAGAGGAATCAGAAGGTCGGGACGTATATTCCTTTCTGGAAAAGTGGATTCCGGAGGTGCTGGGCAGCGAGGAGTTGCAATCAGCAGTGGTTCTGGAAAAAGCACATCGTATTGGCCCACGGAGAGATAAGGGACCGCCGAGGACCTTAATTATGAAGTTTCTTAGCAACAGAGACAGGATGAAGATCTTCAACGCTGCATGAGCTAAAGGAGAGATTAAACACCAGGATCAGCAGGTGCGGTTCTACCCAGATTTGGCCACAGGAATCCAACAATTGAGGAAGCAGTTTGATCCCATACGTAAGGAGCTGCGCAACCTTGGGATTCGTCATGGTGTAATCTATCCTGCGAGACTGCTGACCACGTATGAGGGCAGAACCCACATCTTCAAGACCCCAGAGGAGGCGCAGGAGTTCATCAAGAAGATCAAAGAAGAAGAAGAGACTGGTGGGAGCTAAGCATGAACAAAATATAAGGTAGAATAATTAAGCATTTGCACAGGCATCTGACTGACTTGAAGTAAATAGCAAGTTTACAAAATATAGATTGTATTATATATTAAAAAAAACAAAAACAAAACAAACAAAAAAAAACTATGATGTACAAAGTTGTTAAAAATTTTGGAGTTAAGTTGGAAAACTACAGAGGAGAGTTAATGTTACGTCATTAAAAGCAGTAGAGTTAGGGTGATTGGGAGGATGAAGAAGGAGTGGCTTAGGCTGTTCCCCGTGGGTGTGGAGCGGTCGTTGGCTATATCGGGAGACGGAATTTTTCTTTTGATTTTGGGGGGTTCGCCACAAGTGTGGGAAGGGGGAATTTGTTTGTGTGTAGTTTGTAGGATGAATGTTCAACCACTCATGTTTTTGCTTCTCTGTATGAGCATGTTTACACTGCAAGGTAATCCCAAACTCTCTATTGATCATAAACCAAAGTGTTAATCTTAATTTAACTTCATGGAATTGCAGAGGTCTACAAAATTTTAAAAAACTTAAACAAGTTATGAATAAAATAAAAGACATGGGTTCAAAAATTGTGTTTTTACAAGAAACTCATCTAATAGAGGAGGATATAAAAAGAATTAGGAGTAGATGGCAAGGAAGTGTCTTCACCTCATCATTCTCATCCCGGGCCAGGGGAGTTATGACTCTCATACATAAATCAGTCCCTTTTCAAGTGAAAAATGTAATTGGAGACAAACTTGGAAGATATGTAATCATTCAAGGTTCTTTGCTATTAGAAAATATAAATCTTGTGAACTTATATGGTCCCAATATAGATGACCAAAAGTTCTTTGCTAATTTATTTCTTATTTTATCATCACTTACAGGGCAACATATAATAGCAGGGGATTTTAATTGTACATTGAATCCAGGTATAGATAGATCAACAGGACTGGATTGTACGCACAGTGGATGTAGGATGACTATTAATCATTTTATGAAAGAATTGAGATTGTTAGATATATGGAGAGAAATGAAACCACAAGTTAAAGCCTATTCTTGTTATTCCAGTACCTACAAGACATTCTCACGTATTGATTATTTTTTGATTTCCACAGAATTAAGATCCAACATTCAAAACTGCTTTTATGATAACATCGTGATCTCTGATCATGCACCCTGTTGTCTAATATATGTAGATAAAAAATTGACAAAGGAATCAGGTAGATGGCAATTTCAGCATAAATGGCTTCAGGATGAGGAATTTGTCAAGTATATAGAAAAACAGATAGACGAGTACTTTGACATCAATACTACACAAACATCAGCATGTGTAAAGTGGGAGGCTTTCAAAGCTTTTATTAGGGGACATATTATTAGTTATACAGGATCAAAATCTAAGAAGACTCGAGAGGAGAGAGCTAAATTGGAACATAAAATGAAAAGTCTTCAGGAAAAAGTGTATGCAGGAAGTGATCCAAGGTTGGAGAATGAATTACTGATTTTGAGAGCTGAATACGACAAAAAATCAGCGAATAGAGCTGCCTCGAGTCTTCTAAGATTGAAACAATCTTTTTATGAACAAGGTGAAAAATCAGGAAAATTATTGGCATGGCAGATTAAACAATTAGAAATTAAAACACCAATTACTAGTATTATAAGTAACGGACAGGTAGTTATAGATCCTTTAGAAATTAACAGAGCCTTTAGAGATTACTATGAAAAATTATATGATACTAAAAATGAATTTGATTTAACAAAACTAAATGGGTTTTTGAACGAACTATCTATACCGTGTATTCCAAATGAAAACAGGGAGATATTGGAGTCTAAAATTAGTCAAGAAGAAGTTGGGCTAGCCATTGATAATATGAAATCCGGAAAAAGTGCAGGACCAGATGGTCTTCCAGTTGACCTTTATAAAAAATTTAAGAATAAATTAATAAAACCTTTTTTGGAAATGGTTTTAGAAGCATTTCAAAATAATAATTTACCATCATACATAAATAATGCCTTAATTATACTGCTGCCAAAACCAGGTAAGCCCTCTAATAAATGTGAAAATATGAGACCAATAAGCCTATTAAACGCCGACCTTAAGATAATCTGTAAAATTTTAGCAAGACGAATACAAGAAATTTTACCAAATATTATTAATCGAGATCAGAATGGCTTTATAAAGGGAAGACAAGGCTTCCATAATGTAAGAAGACTATTTAATATTATTTATTTTAATAAAGAAGCACCGGATACAGCTCTCCTATCACTGGACGCCGAAAAGGCCTTTGATAGAGTTGAATGGCCCTTTCTTTTTGAAGTCCTACAAAGGTTTGGACTTGGAAATAATTTCATAAAATGGGTTCAAATAATATACAGTACAATAATGCTACAGCAGAAATCCTAACAAATAACAATATTTCAAAACCAATAAAAATCAATAGAGGATGTCGACAAGGCTGTCCACTTTCACCTTTACTGTTTACTATGGCAATTGAACCTTTAGCAATAGCGATACGTTTACATTCACAAATATATGGAATTAAAGTTGGACCAACAGAACATAAAATCTCCCTGTATGCCGATGACATAATTTTGTTTATGTCGAATCTAAAAAAATCAATTCCAACCTTGTTGAATTTAATAAAGAATTTTGGGGAAATATCAGGATATAAAATAAATAAAACTAAATCTTCAATATTAATGCTAAATGAGACCCAGAGAAATTACCCAGCCCCTGAGGTAAATCAATTCAATGTTGTAAATCAGTTTAAATATTTAGGAATCCAAATTGTGCCTAAGCTAGAATCAATCGCCAGTGTCAACTATGAAGCCTTAATGTCAGATATCAATGAGTTAACTCAGAGATGGATGTCACTACCAATGTCGATGATCGGGAGAATCAATATACTTAAAAGTAATATTTTACCTAAAATACTTTATTTATTTCAATACATTCCCTTATCACCACCTTTAGATTTATTCTCAAGAATAAAAAAAAAGTTAGTGGAATTTATATGGAACAACAGGAGGGCTAGATTACGTCTGTCTTTATTATATTTACCATTTGATCGTGGAGGTCTGAAATGTCCAAATTTTATGTTGTATTATTGGTCGGCACAACTGAGGTCTATGACATATTATTTTTCATCAAATGATCTCCCTCACTGGACTGAAATGGAATCATACAATTTACCTTTACCTCTTCCCATATTCATATACTCAGATTCGGCAAAAAAATTACAAAAACAAGTTAAAAATCCATTTGTAAAGCATATGATCAAAATATGGTGTGAAGCTAAAACTATTTAAAAGAACCACAGTTATTGTCACAATTTAGTCCAATATGGGGTAATCAATATTTTAAACCAGGGAGAGCGGACGCTGTATTTAAAGTATGGAATTTAAAAGGGATACAAAAGATTCAGGATTTATATTTGCCATGTGCAGATAACATAATGTCTTTTGAAGAGCTGAGGATCAAATTTAATCTCAATAGAACACATTTTTTAAAATATCTTCAACTTAGAAACTTTATTTGATCAAATCAAAATAAAGCTCTCACTCGACCTATTTATTCATCCTTGGAAAAAATGATGATGAAAGATAGTAAAAGAAAGGGTATTATTTCAGAGTTTTATAACTCATTGACACTATCTTCAAGTGAAAATTCACTGAAAAGATTAAACTACTGGAAAGAAGATCTGCAAACTGAAATTTCAGAGGAACAATGGGAATTGGCTTGTACAGAAGCTCAAACCAAATCAATAAATGTACGCCTTAAATTGATACATTTCAAATGGTTAATGCGGATGTATGTTACACCGGAGGAGTTAAATAAATATAACAAAAGTATACCAGATACATGCACAAAATGCATGGAAAGTAAAGGAACTCTATTTCATTGTGTATGGGAATGTAGATTAATAAGAATGTTTTGGGAAGAGGTGAGGGTAACAATTGAAAAAATAATCTCAAAACAAATCATATTGAATCCTAAATTGTTTTTGTTGGGTCTGTACCCAGAAAAGCATAATTTTAATAAAAGTGAAAGAACATTCATAGACCTCAGTTTGCTTAATGCCAAAAAATGTATTGCACTATTATGGAAAAAGACTCATAGACCAGATGTGACTCAGTGGTTAAGACAGATGTTAACAAACCTTCCATTAGAAAGAATAACATATATACTGAAATCAAAGGAAATTGTGTTTGAGAATATATGGAGACCTTTTATTGATTATGTAAAAAATTTAAACATAACTTTTGAAGAAGAAGGTGAATGATGTGTGTGGACCTTGTAAATTCCAAACTGGTGAACATAATATGTATACTAATGTATTGGATTGTCTAGACTAAACAGAGGAGCATTGTTGAAGATTTGATTTTGCTGGTGGTTGTTGGTGTTTTTAGTGCATCTTTTTTTTTTTTTTTTTTTTTGTAGTACTTTAGTGTTAGTGTTTGATTGTTTGTATCATGTTTGTTAAAAAAAAAAAAAAAAGGTTCAATAAAGATATTGTGGAAAAAAAAAAAAAGAGAGTGGCAATGCAGGTGGGATGACCCAGAGGCCCGACTCAGGTCCACGCTGCATGAACGGGGAAAAGCCCGCTGAAGTGGTACGTCCTTCAACTGGACGGAGTTGACGTGCCGCTCATGGTGGATTCAAGGGCCAGGAAATCCATCCTGAATCTACCAACGCTGCGGCGGCTGTTTCCCGCGAAGCAAATTAATGGTGGAGCGGTGAGACTTTTTTGGCTATGGCCACACGGCGATTGAAATGGCGGGCATGGGGGACTTTGAAGTGACATGTGGGTTGAAGAGGGTCCCTAGCTTTACTTTTCAAGTGGCGTTTCAGGGAACCGACCTGCTGGGGGTTGATCTGTTGGGACAACTGGGTTTCTACATAATGGACCCTGGAGGTTCGTGGGTGCTGTCTGTGAGTTTGGACTGGCGCCTCCGCTGGCCGAAGCTATTTGAAGGCTTGGGCCACATTGATGCATTTCATCATCGGCCTCTGGTGAATGAGAACATCACGCCAAAGATACAGCCTTTGAAGTGCCTTCCACTGGTGCTGCGGGCCGAGGTGTCAGCGGAGTTAAACAGACTGCTGGAGTCGGGAGTCATTGAGAGAGCCGACGCTTCCCCATGGATCTCCAATCTGGTGGTGGCGAAAAAGAAGGGTGGGGACATCAGACCTTGCACTGACCTCAGGGCGGTGAAAAAGGCGGTTGTCCCGGATAAGTATCTGCTGCTCACTATGGGGGAACTCACGGCAATGTTCAGCAGGGCGAAGATATTCTTGAAACTGGATCTGTGGCAAGGTTACCTGCAGGTGCTGCTACACCTGGACAGCAGGAATCTGATGGCCTTCGGGACCCATATGGGGGTGTTCCGTTATACCAGGATGCCTTTCGGGCTGAGCTCAGCGCCAAGCTGCTTCCAAAAAGTTAGGCAACCATGTTAGCCGGCCTAAAGGGGGTGGTCCTGGCCTCTCTGTGGGTACGTACCACGTTGTATGTATGTTAGTATGTATGTCTGTGTGCTTTGCCGTACCCATAGCCACTGCTTTCTGGCCAGCAGTGGTGAGGCAGCCTCTTGGGCTCACGCTGGAGTGAGCGCTGTCTAGCTGTCTGCCGGTCTGACCACGTCCCCTCTATATTACTGCCAGCTGTTCCCACTCCTGTGTGCCATCTCTCCGCTCCTTGCTCAGGTGTGCCCATTTTGTGGAGCCAGCAATGCATGTACTTAAGGAGCTTTTTTCCAGTCATGCATCGCTGGGTCATTGTGCTTCATACGACTGTTTATCGTCTAGTGAAGTCAAGGTCAACAAAAGGATTGTAACCCTCAGAGCTTTATTTGGACTCACTCGGACAGCTCCAGTGTGTGAGTATTAACTGTGCGTGTTTTCCCGGTGTCCTCACTCAGACTGTAGAGTGTCCTGGAAGACTCCTTAGCTTCTGAGGCATTTGTCTGTTGGAACTGTTGGTCTGTGTTTTGTGTTTAATAAATGTGTGTGGTGTAACCTGCGCCTAAATCGTCATCCTTTACCCCTCCTCCATGCGCTGTGGTGAAGTGCACGGGGAGATCATAAAAGAATGACCCAGCCCGCTCAAAGGATTTAGCGGGTTGCACCCGCACAAATGTTTTTTCATTTTTTGGAACTGTGTTTTTCACCCACCTGTTTGATGGAGTGCATGATGTCCTGGGATCATTGACCTCGTCGCCGCAAAGAAGGTACGTCAGCTGTCATCCCCACGCTGGAAGAAGAGTGGGCAGCGGATTTTATCCAGGACTTTGTGGAGGAGGCTCTCGAGCCCCGTGGTCCCAAGAAAAAAATGGGAGTGTTTTCTTGGGGCTATGGGCATCCTGGAAGTACATCCTGGCCTCTGGAGGTGCCCACAATATGCAGAGCTGCTCTCCACGGTCTGCGCGCTCGAGTGCTCATTTCCTGGATTATCTGCAAGGACACTTCCCGCCGAGCCCAAGCAGAGATGTTCCCCTCGTCAGCCATCCAGCTCAGCCTGAAGTGCCAGCCTCAGCCCATGTATCCTCAGCTCCATCCAAAAGGAGTCATCCTGCATTGGAACGCCGGGGGAAGCCCTCCTCGTCTTCGGCAGCAGCCGCCATCTTTCCAGCTGCCGTGAGGTCCGCTGAGCTCACCCCGGTTACGCCCACCTCCGTCATCTTGGAGACGGCTCCTCCACAAGTCTCTAGAGGGGCCCATGTCACTGCTGACACGGAGAGGGATGACTGCCAACTGCCTGCAGCTGTCAACATCAACAACCGGGATGATGGGCAAGTACTGTTTTTTTCTATTCTACCTAATAGTATTGAATCTTGCCTGTCTCCCAAGGGAGAGGCCCAGTTTCAGCAGTCCGCTGGGTCCTCTCCTCCAGCTGCAAGTAATAATTAATTTTTTCGCCTGTCCGTGTCTCCTCCAATTCTCCCTGAGGGCTTGTTGGCTCAAGGTCAGGGCCATCAGATGGTGGAGGAGCCAGTGGTTTCGGATGATTCCTTCCTGGAGCCAGCATGGAGAGGTTCCCCTGCAGCCATGCCAGATGAATTCCCAGCGTTGGAGCGGCTGCAGGAGGACAATGGGACTGCTAACACCATCGTGCCAGCTGCGGAGGTGTCCGCAGCAGACTGGGAGCCTGAGCTGGAACTCCTTGAGGCTGGGCATGAGTGTTCATTGCCAAGATCGACGGAGTCCTGGACAGCGGTGGAGCTCGAGCTCAGGCAAGTTTTCGCTCTTGATTTTCTGATTTCAGTTTTAGAGAGATCTTGTCTGGCTCTAGGTGAGGAGAGTCAGGCACAGTGCACGGCTGCGTCTGAACTTCCTTCGCCAGGCTCCGCTACTGCCGACAACCCTAACGACCCTGTTTCTTCTCCCGCTCCTGAGCTATTTTCTAGGGTCGCCGGAGAGGAACAACCATCTCCAGGGGTCCTCGTGGAGCCGGTCTCACCGCCTGACGATGTCACGAGCCCAGCTCCCCTGAGGGCTGAGGTTGTCGCATGGTCCCCTCTGCAGGCCGTATCGCCGTGGGTGCAGCAGGTTGGCTTTGGACCCTTGTGGGGGCTGTGCCCCAGGATTAGCCTGGCATGGGTGCTGCCCTCCTGCCCAGACCCATCATAGACACCACGCTCCAGGTCGGGGTCCACCGTGGGTGCAGCATCAGCCTGGTCGGGACCCACCGTGGGTGCTGCAGAGCCTCAGCTGGAGGTCACCGTGGGTGCAGCAAGGCTCCCGCTGGAGTCCATCACGGGTACAGCATTGGCCCGGTTGGGGTCCACTGCAGGTGCAGCAAGGCTCCCGCTGGAGTCCACCGAGGGTGCAGCCCTGGTCAAGTTGGGTTCCGCTGCGGGTGTCACTCCCTCCCGGGTCAAGGTCATCGGGACCGCGGCCGGCCAGCTTGAGGACGCCGTGGCCTACACTCCTCCACCGGATGCCACCTCGAACCTCTTCGCCCCTCTCCGGTCTTGGTAGCTTTACGGGGGGGGGGGGGGGAAGAGAAGGCCACCGGAAGGATTGACTCCCCGGGTCTGGTGGCCCAAGTTTTCCGGTAGGCTGCTGGATTCCATCCACCGGACTTTCCGCTGGGCCTGGGACTCTGGGTGGCCTCCTGAGCCCCAACGCCCGTGGACTTGGGGGGGGGGGGGTTAATTGTAGTCCCTGGGTGGGGTGTTGTGTTCTCACCTTTCCTGTTCCCCCTACCTCCCACCCGTGTTTGTGTTGTTTTTTCCTGTTGGCGGGGGGTTCTGGGATGTTTCTTTGGGTGTCTGGGAATCCACACCTTAAAGGGGGGGCTCTGTCAGGACCTGAGCCGGCTTGGTCTCCCCCGGCTCGGTCCTGGCCTCTCTGTGGGTACGTGCCACGTTGTATGTCTGTTAGTATGTATTTCTGTGTGCTTTGCTGTACCCATAGCCACTGCTTTCTGGCCAGCAGCGGTGAGGCAGCCTCTTGGGCTCACGCTGGAGTGAGCGCTGTCTGGCTGTCTGCCGGTCTGACCACGCCCCCTCTATATTACTGCCAGCTGTTCCCACTCCTGTGTGCCATCTCCCCGCTCCTCACCCAGGTTTGCCCAATTTGTGGAGCCAGCAGTGCATGTACTTAAGGAGCCTTTTTCCAGTCATGCATTGCTGGGACATTGTGCTTCATACGACCATTTATCATCTAGTGAAGTCAAGGTCAACAAAAGGATTATAACCCTCAGAGCTTTATTTGGACTCACTCGGACAACTCCAGTGTGTGAGTATTAACTGTGCGTGTTTTCCCGGTGTCCTCACTCAGACTGTAGAGTGTCCTGGAGGACTCCTTAGCTTCTGAGGCATTTGTCTGTTGGAACTGTTGGTCTGTGTTTTGTGTTTAATAAATGTGTGTGGTGTAACCTGCGCCTAAATCGTCATCCTTTACCCCTCCTCCGAGTGCTGTGGTGAAGAGCACTGGGAGATCATGACATCGTGGTGCACGGGGCGTCGAGTGAAGAACACGACGAGAGGTTGGAAAAAGTCCTGGAGACGCTGCAAGAACACAGGATTACACTGAATGGCGACAAATGTGTCCTGGTGGTGGAGGCAGTGGACTTTGTGGAATTCTGGCTGTTGGGAGATGGGTTGAAGCCATTGGTTTTGAACATGGAGGCAGTGCGCCGCCTCGCGGACCCCTCCTCCCTGGCTGAGATCTCCTTATTCCTAGGGACGGTGAACTTTTATGGACGGTTTATTCTCAGGTACTCTGAGTCAATTGAGCCGCTCAGGGCGCTGCTAAAACAGGATGCACCTTGGGTCTGGACTCCAGCCTGCTCAGCAGCAGTGGAAAAGCTAAAGCAGCAGCTCACCTCACCTCCGCTCTTGGCTTATTTTGACCCGGACTGCCCTACGATTGTGACCTGTGATGCATCTGGTTCCGCCCTGGGGGTAGTGATGTTGCAGGTGCAGGATGGTACAGAGTGTCTGGTTGGTTTTGCATCGAGATCTCTGTCGGAGGCTAAGAGAAAGTATGCTGTCAGCGAGAGGGAGGCACTGGCCTGTGTTTGGGCCTGTGAGAGGTGGCATATGTACCTCTATGGGCAGCGCTTCATGTTGAGATGGAACTTGTCCACGCCCTGCATGGGGCACTCTGGGACATTGTGTCTCCTCGGGAACTTAGAGAAGTTTCGGAGAACGACCAGGTGATAAGAAGATTGCGCGCAGCAATCAGGGAGGGGTGGCCGGCAGGAGCGCTGGGTGAGCTGGCCCCGTTTCATCAGTTTAGGGATGAGCTTAGCTGCTGGGATGAGGTGTGTGTGGCTAGAGGACATTGTGCCGTAATCCCAGCGGCTCTGAGAGGGCGAGTGCTGGACGTGCTACATGAGGGTCATCTTGGGGTGGTTAAGGTCAAACAGCGTGGCAGGGACTCAGTTTGGTGGCCGGGCATTGACAAGGACATTGAGGCGATGGTCAGGAACTGTGTTCTGTGCCTGGAGAGCAGGAAGACTGGGAGACCTCTATCACCTCCCCTGCGGCTGGACCCTGGGAGCACATTGAACTGGATATCTGCGGTGAACTGCACGTGACCCCCCCAGGCAGCAGGTTCCTTGTGGTGGTGTATGACCTGTTTTCTAAATGGCCAGAGGTGCTTCCGACTGGCTCGGTGACAACTGAGGTTATCACTGGTTTCCTGTTGTCGTTGTTTGCCAAATGGGGGACTCTGACTTCAGTCACCACTGACAATGGCCCACAGTTCATTTCGGGGGCTTTTAGATAGATAGATAGATAGATAGATAGATAGATAGATGTACTTTATTGATCTCAAACTGGGAAATTACAGTGTAACAGCAGCATGACAGTTGACAGCCAAACAACAGAAACACACACATGACAGACAAAGGGATTACCCATGGAAAGTAAAAAACTAACACGACTATAAAACCTATATAATAATACATCGATTTTATATAGTGCTTTATCATATATACTCAAAGACGCTTTACAAATAGGTACCTTATTCAGTCACTCCAGACAGACAGTGGTAGTGGCAAGCTACTTCTGCAGCCACAGCTGCCCTGGGGCAGGCTGACGGAAACGTGGCAGCCAATCTGCGCCAACGGCCTTTCCGGCCACCACCGAACATTTTTATACATTTATACACATTCATACCCAGTGTTATGGACACTGGAGGCAATGTGGGTGAAGTGTCTTGCCCAGGGACACAACAGCAGGATATCTGGGGAGAGCGGGATTCGAACTGCCAACCATCCGGTTATTAGACAACCTGCTCTACCTCCTGAGCCACTGTCACCCCATATATACATCATAGCTTAATATATGATGACCCGTATAAACATATGAATCATCCCATTGCACAAAGAAGGACTATCAGGAGCAGAGTGAAATGTGAGGTACCAGTTAGTCTGTAAGGTGCAGTGTGGCAGCATAGCTATGACCAGAATACAACATCATAGTTAGTTATTGTACAGTGAAATTGCATGTGGCAGGAAAGATTTCCTGTACCTGGCTGTTCGACAACGAAGCTGTAGTAGCCTACTGGAGAAAGTGCTTCGCTGTCTATCTAGTGTGTGGTGGAGGGGGTGATCAGGATTGTCCATGATGGATTGCAGTTTATTTAGTGTTCTCCTCTCCACCTCTGTCTCAAAGGTCTCCAGTCTGAGACCAATTACAGAGCCAGCCCTCTTGATAATCTTGTCAAGTCTGTTGGTATCTCTGGCCCTGATACTGCTACCCCAACAGACAGCAGCAAAGAAGATGGCGCTGGCGACAACAGTCTGGTAGAAAAGCTCCAGCATCCTGCTGCACACGTTGAAGGATCTCAGCTTTCTCAGGAAGTAGAGTCTGCTCATCCCCTTCTTGTGCGCAGCATTGGTGTTGGATCGCCAGTCCAACCCTCTGCTGATCCTGACACCCAGATATTTGTAGTCCTCAACCACTCCCACATCCTCCCCCCTAATCTGCAGTGGCTGAGAAGGTGGCTTCCTCTTCCTGAAGTCAATCCCATCTCTCTGGTCTTGCTGACATTTAACCTCAGGTAATTCTGCTCCGTCCACTCCACAAATCTGTCCACCAGTGCCCTGTACTCCCCCTCCTCTCCTCCTCTTATACACCCCACAACAGCTGAGTCATCAGAGAATTTTTGCAGATGGCATGACTCAGTGTTGTACTGAAAGTCAGTGGTGTATAAGGTAAAAAGAAAAGGAGAGAACACAGTCCCCTGTGGAGCTCCCGTATCACTAGCCACCACTCCAGAGAAGACACTGCCCAGCCGGACAAACTGTGGCCTGCCTGTCAGGTAGTCAGTAATCCAGGAGATCACAGAGCTGTCAACCCCCATCACCCGCAGCTTCCCACCCAGCAGCAGTGGCTGGATGGTGTTAAAGGCACTGGAGAAATCAAAAAAAGTGATTCTCACAGTATCTCCTCCACCATCCAGGTGCAGATGGGCTCGTTGCAGCAGGTAGATGACAGCGTCTTCAACTCCTAAATGGGGCTGATATACAAACTGCAGAGGGTCCAGCCACATCTTCACCTGCGGCCTCAGGTGGGCTAAGACCAGTCTCCCCAGGACCTTCATCACATGAGATGTGAGGGCAACTGATCGGTAGTCATTCAGATCCGTTGGAGATGACTTCTTGGGGACAGGAACCAGGCAGGATGTCTTCCACAGCACTGGTACTCTCTCCAGACTCAGGCTCAGGTTGTACAGGTGTTTCAGTACCGGAGCTAGTTGGTTGGCATAGGTCCTCAGGGCCCGAAGCCTTCCGCTGATGGAGTCTCTCCAGCTGTTTCTCCACCTGATCTGCAGTCACCGTGAAGTGAGGGAGGGTCCTAGTGTCCCCTGAAGAGGAGGAGGAGGGGGGAGATGGAGAGAGGTTCTGCACAGGAGGGTGGGTGGGGAGGGGTGTGTGGGGGTCTGGTTGTGTTGCTCGGGTGACACACTGTGAGTTGAACCTATTAAAAAACAGATTCAGTTCCTCAGCTCTCTCCTGGCTCCCACATGGTTGCCTGACTCTCCCCTTGCACCGAGTTATTTGTTTTATTCCCTCCCACACATCTTTAGCGTTGTTTTGCCTGAGTTTCTCTTCCAACTTCCTCCTATAATTGTCCTTGCCCCTCCTCAGCATCTCTCTGAGCTCATGCTGCACTCCCCTCAGCTTCTCCTTGTCTCCAGCCCTAAACGCTCTCTTCTTTGTGTTCAGAAGTGCTTTCAGATCACTGGTGACCCATGGTCTGTTGTTGGAGAAGCAGTGTACAGTCTGAGCTGGCATGGTCATGTCTTCACAGAATATAATGTATTCTGTGATGCAGTCAGTCATATTGTCTACAGTATGTCCACCCCATGTGGTTCACACAGTACGCTCCAGTCTGTTGTCTCGAAGCAGTCCTGCAGTGCATCAGCAGCTTCCTACGTCCACCTCCTCACAGTCCGTGTGTAAGCAGGCTGCCTTTGCACAAGGGGGACATACTTGGGTGTCAGCATGACCATGCAGTGATCTGATTTGCCAATGGGGGGAAGAGCTGTGGCACTATACGCATCTCTGATGTTGGCATACAGTAAATCCAGTGTTTTGTTCTCTCTGGTGGGACAGTCAACAAACTGGTGAAAGTTTGGTAATGTTTTTCCCACTGAGACATAGTTAAAATCACCTGTGATGGCCATGAATGCATCCAGGTACTTCTCCAGTAATGTGGCCACAGTGGAGCTGATGATGTCACAGGCCACCTCTGGGTCAGCTGACGGAGGGACGTAGACGATAACAATTAAAGTGCACTTCATTTCTCGCGGCATATAATAAGGTCTCATACTAACAGCCAGCAGTTCAATGTCCGGGCTGCAGCACTTTTCCTTCACATAAATGTGTTTAGGATTACACCACCGCTCATTAACAAGAAGTGCCACTCTTCCTCCCCTCTTTTTCCTGCTGTTTTTCACATCTCTGTCCCCCCATATAGTCTTGAAGCCAGGTATCGCTACGTTTACATCCGAGATCTTTGAGTGTAACTATGTCTCCGTAAAACACATGAAACTACACTCACGATACTCCTTTTGCGTCCTGACCAACGCTGTAAGCTCGTCTGTTTTGTTTCCCAGCGATCGCACGTTTCCGTGATGACCATCGGTACAGCCGGCTTATGCTTCCTCCTCCTCCTCCTCCTCCTCCTCACCTTCGCTCCAGCCCTTTGCCTGCGGTGTCTCCTCTTCAGCTCATCCGGGATGAGGGGCTTCACTGCAGACCGCAGCGCTCCAGGCTCTGGCCTCCTAAGCGCAATCAGCTGTTCGCGTGTGTAAACAATGCGTCCGCCCCCACCTCTGTTGATCTCCATTGCCTGAGGAAGAGAAAAAGAAAAGAAAGCTAGAAGAAGACCGGCTAAAATAGTGAAAAAAAGTTGATCCAGTCTTAGTCCGAGTATTCCTACAGAGCCCTGGTTAATAAGAGACACACCATATACAGGTATAAACAGATAGAAACACAAAGACACAAGAGAGTTGCTGCTGGTACGGCCGCCCTGCTTCCGGCGCCATTAAAAAAAAAAAAAAAAAAATAGAAAAGCACTCGGAGAGCGCAGACCTCCGCCAAGCGCCACAGTTCCCCCCCATACAGTGTTTGTGTGTACATTTTCAGATTCCTTGACCATGAAAACATATGAGTAGCAATTGGATTCACAATGATAGGATTAGTGGTTCAGTAGTAAAAGCATTACCTCCTTGGCGGAGGTAATAAACTGAAGTGTTGCTGTTGTGTCCATCTCCTGCATCTGCAAAGTGCCAGGCTGCGACCTGTCAAGGCATACCTCATGCCTCCCTTATTGGGGGTGCTTTCACACCTGTACTGAGTACTTAAAAACTGTATTTATCAGCAGATGAAAGAAAACGGAAGCAAAAACAAACCAACAAACAAACAAAAACTAAGCAAACAGCAACTGCAACATGAACTATTTCAAACATATTTATTCAAATGTACACTTATATGGACACAATCTTGAGCCATAACTTTTTGGTAATGTGAAAATAATAAGCCAAGTAGCACAAAAAAATTGAGTGCTCTTGCTGTCAGGAAACAATGTTGGCACCAAATCACTGAAGTGATCTGCCACCAATGGGGGTAGATTGTGCTCTGCCACAAAATGACAAAACATTACTTCTGCTAGTGATGCATTGGATGTGGAAGGCGTCGGTTCTCTCACTGGCTGAAAATGTTCATCCATCGATCGAATTTGGCTACACAGTTTTTGTGGCCCTGTGTAGCAAAGTGTGACTTCAGGTGGTAAATCCCTGATGCAGTCACTTTCAGCATTAGAGTCACACATATCAGGCGCAGCATTACTGGCGCCGGGATTCCTCTCTGTTCCGGAGCCGCAGGACAAAAGAAGGTGCGATAATGGTTGCCATGGGTTTTACTGGGTTTGCGCTCCACGGAAAAAAGAGGATTTGGAAACTTCCCCGGCAGAGAGCTGGTTTCTGCGCAGCTACTATGGCTGGCCGGGGAATTTCTGCCAAATAATCCGGCGGCGGACAGCTGCCCGTCTGAGCTTTTGCAGCGTAGCGCAAACACAGGCACACAGGCACGCTGCCGAGCCCTGCCCACCACTGTGTTCCGCGTGCTTTTGTGCCTAAAACTTTGAAGAAGGCGGAGTTTGTGTTCGTCAGACACGACGACCAGCGCCCTCCATTGGGCCTGCACACATGTTGAAAATGGCCGTATCTCACAATGTTAAAGAATCCTTTAAAAAATTACTGTATCCAGACGGTGATCCGGATCAACCCCAAAATTTAATCAGTTCTTCCTTGTACCATTTCCAACAACGCCTGAAAGTTTCATTGAAATCCATCCAAAACTTTTTGAGTTATCTTGCTAACCAACAGACAGACAAACAGACAAACAGACAGACAAACAAACAGACAGACAGACAAACGCTGGCAAAAACATAACCTCCTCCTGGCCTCCGGCCTGGCGGAGGTAAAAAGGGTTTTTTGAGGGTTTCTTGACAGCCAGAGGGGTTGAGCACATTAGGACAGTGGTGTATCACCCACAGGCTAACGGGGTGTTGAAAGAATTAACAGAACGCTTAAGAATGATCTGAGAGCTCACTTGGCGGATGGATTTATGTTTGCTGATGCTCTGCACAACACCCTGCTCCATTATAGGGCATCGGTGCACGCCACGACAGGTCGCTGTCTGGCAGCTCTGATGCTGGGACTGGAGTTGCTGCTTCCGGTGAGACGACTGGGGCTGGCGCATGGGGAGTGCAGTAAGGACTCGGGGGCGCTAAGGCGCCAGGTCAAGGAACGTTAACGAAGGATGAAGGACTTATTTGACAGGAATCATCGAGCAAGGAGGCATGGCCTGGGAGTAGCGGATAGGGTCTGGATTATGCACCCTGTCTGCACCCACAAGCTTCAACCACTGTGGGTTGGGCCGCATACGATTGTGAGATGAAGAGGACTGGACACTTTCAAACTGGACGATGGGTCCTGATGGCACGCAAGTAGGCTATGGAGGTCCCCACCGGAGGTGGCGAGCAACCCCGCCTTGGACAATTTGAGTGGCACTTGGGACTGGAGGGGTCGGACGGAGCCGACGGTGCCGGTGGCGGAGTGTCCCCACAAGGGCTGCCTGGCTAGAGAGTGTCGGCGACCCAAGTACTTGGACGATTTTGTTACTAGTGTGGCTGAGAACGGCTCTGCCGTGGAAAGTCTAGACTGGGGGGTTTGGCCTGGTTGGACTCGTTGTTCTGATGTGTATATAGTTGTTTTTGTTTGCATGTTTTGTTAGTGTTCTTGATTTTTCCAAGGGGGGGGGGGATATGACATAGTGGAATTGTATCTTAAGGGCTGCCGTAGCCTGGTCTGGGCGGGGCGGAGTGATGTCAGGCGGGCTATGGCTGGGAATATAAATAAAAGTGAACTTGTCTGGAATAAAGAGAATGTTACTTCCAGCTTCCTCCCAACTCTCTGTTATTTTAGATGTAACAGGATGCCCCTCCTGACACAACCCTCCCTATTTACCAGGGCTTGGGACAGGCACTTGGAGTACATTGGCTTGTGCAACCCCTGTGGACTGCAACAGGTATTCCACCATATTAAGTGAGATTCCAGACCGTAGGGAGCGAAGGGTGTTCAATTAAAAGGGAACTGAGAACTGAGCAGGTAAAAAATGAACAACCATACGTCACTTCACCAGAAGTTGACTAGAAGATTACTCATAAACCATTGCACTGTGGCCGACACACATTGTGGGCTCACGCTGCCACAGAGACAGGACTGAATGTGTATTGTGGGGTGTCACGTCTGCAAGGACTGAGGACTCAAATCTACAGGAGGTAACAAGGAAGTGTGAGATTTGTCTCTTTGTCCCACAGAAGACGCCCCGGAGGGTATTCCGGTTCATCAGGAAATGAGAGACAATGGTGAAGCTTCAAAGGGATGCTTTGTAACTGTATGTTGACTGAAGACACCATGTGACTTGAATTCTGATGCTGGAAATGTATAAAAGGGGGTTGAAGTATGATTCTTTCTCTTTCCTGCTTTGAGAATGCTAGAAGCTGTGTTCTATCAAATAAAGCTGGTTTTATGACTGAAACTCAGCCTTGTTATTTGAGCACGCTTCTACACTGGTGACCTACGACGGAAAATGAGCAGACAGAATTCTCCCGAGCGGGGCTCGGTGGAAGCCAGCCTGATGGCCGCCTCCACGATCCAGCTGCCCGATTTCTGGCAGCACAGCCCGCGCTCATGGTTTAGCGCAATCGAGGCGCAGTTCAACCTCCGGAGAATCTCCAACGATGACACCAGATTCTACCACGTGGTAGCGAAGCTGGACAGCGACACGGTCCAGAGAGTGGAGGATCTGGTTAATCATCCACCAGACAGCGGCAAGTACAGCGCATTGAAGGACGCGCTGATCAGCCATTTCACCCCCTCAGTCCAACAACGAGCAGAGGGGCTCCTGGCACCGTCGGAGGCAGAAAACGATAGACCTGCGGACCTGATGGTGAAGATGCTGCAGCTCAAAGCCTCTGAGGATGGCGAATTCATTTTCGCCCACCTTTTCCTCCGAACCCTACCACCAGCAGTGAGAGTGGCCCTGGCAGAGTCACCCTGATTGGCCAAGCGAGACTACCATGGGTTGAGCAAGGAGGCGCAGAAGTTGGTCGACGCCCACAAGCAGAACGCGGTTTCGGCCACGGCGGCCAGTCCGGGAACGGCGTCCGGAGACAGCGCGGGTCCAGCAGCCGCGGCGCCTGACGCACCAACAACGGCGGCGACAGGAGCCAGACGACGCGGAGCGGAGAGCGGCTCGTGCTTCTACCACCGCCGTTTTGCAGAGAGAGCGCACAGGTGCGTCCCACCGTGCAATTTTAAGCGCCAGGGAAACGCCAAGGCCGAGGGCCGGTAGCAGCTGCAACCCTCGGCAACGAGAACAGGCTGCTTTACCTGACGGATGCACGCTCGGGGAAACAGTTCCTCGTGGACACGGGCTCTCAGCTGAGCTTCGTCACACCCACCTACGCGGAACGGCTGTCGCCGTCTAAAGCCCCCTGGGTGTCAGTGTCAGCAGCGAACGGCTCCACGATTAAAACGTTTGGTGAGAGGACCATGCTTCTGTCCTTACAGGGCCGTTCATTTGAGTGGACATTTATTGTAGCAGCAGTCAGTTTCAACATGTTAGGGGCTGATTTTTTGTGCTCACATGGTTTATTGGTTGACCTTGCTAATAGACGTCTGATTAATGCACTGTCCTTTCATTCTATTCCCTGCACAGCTCGGGTGGCCCCGCCAACTGCACATGCCAGCGTCTCAGCCGCGGGTGGTAAGTTTCACACTCTGCTTGCTCAGTTTCCAGCACTCACAGTCCCCACGTTTTCAGCAACGGTGGCCAAACATGGGGTAGAACATTTCATAACAACCACAGGCCCTCCCGTGTTTGCAAAGGCTCGGCGCTTGGACCCAGCTAAACTGGCCATCGCGCGCGAGGAGTTCACTAATCTGGAAAAACTAGGCATTGTTAGACGCTCCAAGAGCGCTTGGGCTTCGCCGTTACACATGGTCCCAAAGGCTGACGGCTCGTGGCGACCTTGCGGCGATTTCCGCAGGTTGAACAACGTTTCAGCTCACGACCGCTACCCGATTCCGCACATCCAGGATTTTTCTGTTCATTTGGCGGGGGCGCGCATTTTTTCTAAAATAGACTTGGTGCGCGGCTATCACCAGGTTCCAGTGCGCGCGCAGGATGTACCCAAAACAGCGGTCATAACGCCTTTCGGCCTTTTTGAGTTCTTGTGCATGCCTTTTGGCCTCAAGGGGGCCGCGCAGACTTTCCAACGCATGATGGATGCAGTTTTACGCAACCTGCCTTTCATGTTCGTTTATTTGGACGATATTTTGGTAGCCAGCACGTCCGAAGGCGAACATGAAAAACACCTCACAGCAGTTTTCCAGAGGTTGGCAGAGCACGGGTTAATAGTTAACCCAGCGAAGTGCCAGTTTGGGGTGGCGCAGATTGATTTTTTGGGACATCGCGTTTCGGCAGAGGGAGCAGTTCCCCTTCCAGATAAAGTGCGTGCCATAACGGATTTTCCGCAACCTCAAACGGTCAAGGCGCTTCAGGAGTTTCTAGGGATGGTTAATTTTTACAACCATTTCCTCCCAAGCGCAGCACGACTCATGCAGCCATTGTACACTGCGTTAAAAAAACAAAAGCCCGCAAATAAAGTTGAATGGTCTCCGGAGTGGGAGCGCGCTTTTGCCCAGGTCAAATCAGCCCTGGCAAACGCAGTTTTGTTAGCGCACCCAGTTCCAACGGCCCGCATGGCACTCACCACTGACGCTTCCGATGTAGCGGTGGGGGCGGTAGTTGAACAGTTTGTGGCAGGTACCTGGCAACCCCTCGCGTTTTTCAGCAGGACCTTGCGCGATAGTGAACGGAAATACAACGCGTTTGACAGGGAGCTTTTGGCCCTACACTTGGCCATCCGTCATTTTCAGTTCTGGTTAGAGGGGCGACGTTTCACCGCTTTTGTGGATCATAAACCGCTAACGTTTGCGATGGCCAAAATTTCAGAGCCCTGGTCAGGCCGGCAACAAAGGCAACTAGCCGCAATATCGGAGTTTACTACTGATATTCAGCATGTCTCGGGTAAACACAATGTTGTAGCAGACTGCCTCTCGCGTGCAGTAGCACCGCCAAGCCCTATAGGGGCAGACTCTGTAGCCATGGCCGCGGGCCCGGGCAGCGACGCGGGAGCGCGCGCAGCCCCGGTCTGTGTTGGGTTAGATTATGCAGCCATGGCTGCGGAGCAGGTTAACGACGCGGACGTGCGCGCGCTCCAGTCTGGACCAACAGGGTTAAGGCTGGAGCACAGGGTGCAACAAAACGGTATG
Organism: Pholidichthys leucotaenia; assembly: GCA_020510985.1. NCBI lineage: Eukaryota > Metazoa > Chordata > Actinopteri > Cichliformes > Pholidichthyidae > Pholidichthys > Pholidichthys leucotaenia. The sequence continues at coordinate 209,871,967 of CM035839.1, forward strand.
CCCCCGCTAATCTGCGATGTCTCCACGGGACGGCCCCGCCCTGTGGTGCCAACTGCGTGGCGTCGCCGTGTTTTTGACTTGGTCCATTCTCTCGCGCACCCGGGGGTGCGCGCATCAATCAAATTGGTGGGGGAGAAATTTGTTTGGCCCGGGTTGCGCAAACAGGTCAAGGAATGGGCAGCAGCCTGCGTAGCGTGTCAGCGAGCTAAAATACACAGACACACTAAGGCCCCGTTAGAACCTTTCCACATCCCCGCTAAGCGTTTTGATCACGTGCATATTGACCTGGTCGGCCCGCTTCCGTTATCACACGGGCACACACATCTTTTGACGATGGTAGACCGCACCACGCGCTGGCCAGAGGCGATTCCCCTGACATCAACCACAGCGGAAGAAGTTGCGCAAGCATTTTTAACAGCATGGGTTGCGCGTTTTGGTGTACCGTCGGACATAACGTCCGACAGGGGTCCCCAATTTATTTCCGAGCTATGGTCATCGATGGCCCGCAGCTTGGGGGTGAAGATTCATCGCACCACCGCGTATAACCCCCAGGCTAATGGTTTATGCGAACGCTTTCACAGGTCATTGAAAGCAGCCCTCAGAGCGTCGCTAACGGATACAAATTGGGTAGACAAACTTCCATGGGTGTTATTAGGGTTGCGTTCTGCACCTAAGGAAGATTTGCACGCTTCCCCGGCTGAATTAGTTTTCGCTCAGCCGCTCCGTTTGCCCGGGGAATTTCTTCCTGATAATCCCGCACCTAATGGCCCCCCCGCTCAGCCGTGGCAGAGCAGCTCGGGAGCAAACACGCTTCCTGGCCCAGTCCATCACAGTTTCCCACACGTTTTTGTGCCCAAGGCTTTGAAAAATGCAGAGTTTGTTTTTGTTAAACATGACGCCCAGCGTCCAAGTTTGCGGCCGTTTTATGACGGACCGTTCCGAGTGCTGGAGACCGGGCAGAAGCATTTTCTGCTAGATTTAGGGGGCAGAAGGGAGCTGATTTGCATTAACAGGCTCAAACCCGCTTTTGTTCTGGCTGACGAGGAGGTGCAGCTCGCGAGGCCCCCCCGCCGGGGCAGGCCGCCGAGAAGACATTCTCCAAAGTCTTCACAGAGAGGTGCTAACAGCTTTAATCCACAGGTGCAGAGAGACGTTGCAGGTGCAGCCAAGCCAGGTTGCAGCAGATTCGGCAGAAGATTAAAACCTAGGCAGTTGGTGGATTGATTAGCGATGTATGGAGTGCTTTGTGTTTCTCTTTTTGTTATGCCATGCAGATTTTACCTTACTAGACGTTTGGGGGGGGGGTAGTGTGGCCGACACACATTGTGGGCTCACGCTGCCACAGAGACAGGACTGAATGTGTATTGTGGGGTGTCACATCTGCAAGGACTGAGGACTCAAATCTACAGGAGGTAACAAGGAAGTGTGAGATTTGTCTCTTTGTCCCACAGAAGACGCCTCGGAGGGTATTCCGGTTCATCAGGAAATGAGAGACAATGGTGAAGCTTCAAAGGGATGCTTTGTAACTGTATGTTGACTGAAGACACCATGTGACTTGAATTCTGATGCTGGAAATGTATAAAAGGGGGTTGAAGTATGATTCTTTCTCTTTCCTGCTTTGAGAATGCTAGAAGCTGTATTCTATCAAATAAAGCTGGTTTTATGACTGAAACTCAGCCTCGTTATTTGAGCATGCTTCTACAGCACCAACAATCTAAACTGATGTTGGTTATTGTTTATATCAACTAATCGTAATAAAAACATATGTGTATTAATATTTTATTAAAGAAATATAAATTATTCGCCATAATATCAATACGTGTCCATAGTTACCATGGTAACACATGGAGGAGGGAGGCAATGGTTACACAGTGAGACGCTGTTTGAAAAGACAGTCCTAAAAATCCAGATCACCATGACCAAAAAGTCCAGCCCTTATAAACATCCAGCAAAATATTTTACCCCGGTTTGCAACAGTATAGACAGACTAGAGTTGGATTTATTGTTTCAAATAACCAACCTTAATAACTTTTTTGTGATGGAACTTTTGTTTCATCTGAAAATACCAAGAAAAAGTGAGCAAAGTGCACAGAAACTACCCAACAATACACTGAAGCTAAATCCCTAACAAGCTAACAACAAAATAGCAGCTGCTGTGACTCAACATCACTTGCAAAATGTACTCAACAGGTGGAGCGGTATGTATTTAAACTCTGCACTGGGCTATAATTAATTTGGTTACATGTGTGTGTGAAATGACAATAGTCCTATTTCTTTTTGTATTATGCTCATTGAGGTGCGAAGCAACAACGGAGTCCATTCAGATGGGACTATTTTTCTCAGCAGAGCAAATTAACTGGTTAAACAAACAAAAAACATAATATTTTGTCCTGTATTGCTGTCATTGTCATCGTGTGACACTCCGCAAAAATATTACATTTTTTGTTGTTGTTAACATGTCTGTAACGTGTTTTTTGTGACTTACAAGACATATCAAGGCCAAACTCCAACCCCATTCCCAAGTCTGTGTTTTTCTGCTGTGAATTTCCAGTTAAGCCCCCCCCACCAAAAAACCCCCCCAAAAACGGGCCACTTTGGACAGAGCGTTTCTAGCTACATAAGCATTCCTGCTTAGCCTGATTGGTTAATGTTACAGCCGTGGACAAAATTGTTGGTACCCCTCTGTTATCTATCCATCCATCCATCTTCTACCGCTTTCCCGGAGGTCTGGGTTGTGGAGGCAGCAGTTCAAGCAGAGAAGCAAAGGCGGAGGCCTTGGCGAACCCCTCTGTTAATGAAAGAAAAACCCACAATGGTCACAGAAATAAGATAAGATAAGCCTTTATTAGTCCCACAATGGGGAAATTCCAGGATTGCAACAGCACAGGGATAGCAACACTCAGAGCAACAATCAGAAGGCAAGAAAAAACAAGAGCAGCTAGTATACATATGTACATATTACTATAAATATATATATATATATATATATATATATATATAGACACACAGTGCGGAGCATTGTGGTTGGTGGATGTGCAGCAGAAAGTCTAAGCTCTCTCTCCGCGGATGCGGTGGGCCAGCTGGATGTCTTTGGGCATGATGGTGACCTTCTTGGCGTGGATGGCGCACAGGTTGGTGTCCTCGAAGAGACCCACCAGGTAGGCCTCTCTGGCCTCCTGCAGAGCCATGACGGCGGAGCTCTGGAAGCGCAGGTCGGTCTTGAAGTCCTGAGCGATCTCCCACACCAGGCGCTGGAAGGGCAGCTTACGGATGAGCAGCTCTGTGGATTTCTGGTAGCGACGGATCTCTCTCAGAGCCACAGTACCGGGCCTGTAACGGTGAGGCTTCTTCACTCCGCTGGTGGCTGGAGCGCTTTTCCGAGCCTTGGTGGCCAGCTGCTTCCTGGGGGCTTTTCCTCCAGTAGATTTGCGGGCGGTCTGCTTGGTTCTTGCCATCGTTCTTGCCATCGCTCTTTATTATTCTGTCTTATATTTCTTGCACACCGCCTAAACTCCAGCCCGGCACCCGCGTCGTTTTCGCTTCAGTTCTGCCGGTATGTCAAGTTTCTCCGTTAGCACCGGGTGGCGGTTGAGTGCTAGCTAGCTCTTCCCTGCTGTATCGTCTCCTGCTGTAAACAGAGGCTCCGTCCGCCGACTCGAGAGACCTTTGGGGCGATCTGTGTGTCCGTGATATATATAGAGTAAAAGGTGTGCCGGATCAGAAAGTTATCACTGGATCAGAAAGAAGAAGGAAGATAAAAAGACTCAGAATTGAGCCGCTGTTGCAAAAGGCAGCCAACTCGTGTGGCGCCAGAACCGGAAGGAAAATAACTTGAATCTGACAAAAGTGGTAATAAATAAAAATTCTATGAAAATTAACCAATGAAAATCAGACACTGCTTTTGAATTGTGGTTCAACAGAATTATTTTAAAAAACAAACTCATGAAACAGTCCTGGACAAAAATGATGGTACCCTTAACTTAATATTTTGTTGCACAACTTTTGAGGCAATCACTGCAATCAAATGATTTCTGTAACTGTCAATGAGACTTCTGCACCTCTCAGCAGGTATTTTGGCCCACTCCTCATCAGCAAACTGCTCCAGTTGTCTCAGGTTTGAAGGGTGCCTTCTCCAGACGGCATGTTTCAGCTCCTTCCACAGATGTTCAACAGGATTTAGATCAGGGCTCATAGAAGGCCACTTTAGAATAGTCCAGTGTTTCGCTCTTAGCCATTCTTGGGTGTTTTTAGCTGTGCGTTTTGGGTCATTATCCTGTTGTGAGACCCATGACCTGTGACTGAGACCAAGCTGTCTGACACTGGGCAGCACATTTCTCTCTAGAATACCATGATAGTCTTGAGATTTCATTGTACCCTGCACAGATTCAAGACACCCTGTACCAGATGCAGCAAAGCAGCCCCAGAACATAACAGAACCTCCTCCATGTTTCACAGTAGGGACAGTGTTCTTTTCTTGGTATGCTTCATTTTTGTGTCTGTGAACATAGCGCTGATGTGCCTTGCCAAAAAGTTGCAGTTTTGTCTCGTCTGTCCATAGGACATTCTCCCAGAAGCTTTGTGGCTTGTCAGCATGCAGCTTGGCAAATTCCAGTCTGGCTTTTTTATGATTTGTTTTCAACAGTGGTGTCCTCCTTGGTTGTCTCCCATGAAGTCCACTTTGGCTCAAACAATGATGGATGGTGCGATCTGATACTGATGTACCTTGACCTTGGAGTTCACCATGAATGTGTTTAGAGGTTGTTCTGGGCTCTTTTGTTACCATTCTTCATCAGGTTTCCTCCTGCCGCCACGTCCAGGGAGGTTGGCTACAGTCCCGTGGGTCTTAAAGGCCAAATGTCATGTAACAGGGTACTTTAAATATCTTGAAACTAGATATAAAAGGGAACCGATCCGTTCGGGTCTTGGTGCATATGCTTCAGTAACAACGGAATATTCGTTAATTTAAAACTGCCGCGCTTGGCCTGACACGGCCCCTGGAATCGCCTGGGGAAGAAGGCGGAAGTGACGAAATCGATTGTACCCTAGTTTGATGCTTGGGGTATTTCAATTGATTGTTTATATGGAGACTGGAAGGTTGAAGTGAGCAACAAGAAAGAAAAAATTGGATATTTCACCCATACCTTAAAACGGGACTATCAGGGACAGCTGGGTAATAAGGGACACTTCTCTGGGAAATGTTTTCATACCTGTCAAGTGAGACGTTTTCGCCGTACTTCAACACCGTAAAAAGCGGCTATAAGGAACGGCGGAGCAACAAGGGACACCTCTGTGAAATGCCCCAAATGCAACTCGTGTTGTTATTGTCAAATATTTTAAGGATTCATGGATATTTGACAATAACAAAACAACTGAGCGTCCGGCGCAAAATAAAAAAAAAAAGCAGAATTCTGTATTTGTCAGGCGATCTCTGTCTGTTCCGCAACCGCTGCACAGCTCAACGTGTTAAACCATTGTCCTAATGACTTCTCATGGTAGTGAGAATAGCTCAAGCTGAGCGATCAGCCTGCCCCGACAATTAAACTAATTAGTGACTCCACACTTCTCATGGTAGTGCGAATAGCTTCCGCTGAGCGATCTGACAGCCCCAGCTGTGAGTGATCACACACAGGAGTCCTCAAGACACTCAGTTTTTTTTCCAGTATATTTTTTCTTTTGGGCGTACAGAAATGGCAATACGCCCGTTTTTGCTAAAATTGCATTTTCCCCGTATTTTCCTTAAAATATTTGACAATAACAACACGAACTACATTTAAAACATTTCCCAGAAAAGTGTCCCAAACCACTCTGCCATCTCCCACAGCCGCGCTTGGCACCAAAATACGGCGAAAACGTCTCACTTGACAGGTATGCGCCTCCATTTTCATATTGATCTGGTCAATTTCTTGACAGCAGCGGCTCTCCTCCACTGTAATAATAATGGCTTCCGAAAAATCAATATTTATGGGGCGCCCTCGACAGACCCCCTTCGGCTTCGCAATTCTGGAGGCGATTAATGTCCAGTTCAATGACATTTTCCACTGGTTCTGCTCTCTGGTCATCGTTGGAACTGTTGTCATCAGACAAAGCATCTGATTCCGTCTCGGACGGCTCGAACCTGTAAGGTTCTATGCCTCGGTCACTGTCTGAACCACTGACAAAAAAAAAAGACAAAAAAAAAAAGACAAAACTAAACTAATTTGTTCACAATCGCTGTCACTTCCCGTCATGATTGTCTAATGTTGATAATTGTGAATGTGGATAGGCAGGGCAGCCAGGGTACAACTGGTGATGTCAAAAACATGGGCGTGGTCTGGACTGGCTGTCACAAGCCAGCAAGCAAGGTGGGGCCTTCACCTGGTGTATTTTGTGCAATTATGTAAATACAGGTGGGTGATATGGTCTCCGGTATGAATATTTGGTTTAAGCTATGTGTATTTTATCTAAATTTGTTGTCATTTAGAAAAAAAAATTACGTGACATTTGGCCTTTAAATATCTGAATAATATGTGCAACTGTAGTCACAGGAACATCAAGCTGCTTGGAGATGGTCTTATAGCCTTTACCTTTAACATGCTTGCCTGTAATTTTCTTTCTAATCTCCTGAGACAACTCTCTCCTTTGCTTCCTCTGGTCCATGTTTAGTGTGGTCCACACCATGTCACCAAACAGCACAGTGACTACTTGTCACCCTTTAAATAGGCCGACTGACTGATTACAAGTTTGTAGACACCTGTGATGTTAATTAGAGGACACATCTTGGTTGAACATGCCCCCATGGTCACATTATTTTCAATCTTTTCTAGGGGTACCATCATTTTTGTCCAGGCCTGTTTCATGAGTTTGTTTTTTAAAATAATTCTGTTGAACCACAATTCAAAAGCACTGTCTGCTTTTCATTGGTTAATTTTCATAGAATTTGTATTTATTACCACTTTTGTCAGATTCAAGTTATTTCTGTGACCATTGTGGGTTTTTCTTTCATTAACAGAGGGGTACCAACAATTTTGTCCACGTGTGTATAACCAATCAGGCTAAACACAGAGCTTGGCTAAACACCTGAGTTCACTCCCCCAGGAGAAGAGGGAGGAGCCAACATGGCTTTACCTGTCCGCAGACGGAGGCTCGTGGTCTACCTACCACTGACCACACTGAATGTCGGTGTCCTTTCTCAGGGACAGCGCAAAACCAACCGCAGCCGCCTGGAGTTTTCCACCGCTGGAGCTACAGTATTCTGGAACACCATAGCGCACATGGGGTGCAATCACCTTGGAGACCGGAGTCCATCGGCAGCTGGGCCACACGTCAGGGGTCCTGGAGGACCAGGCCGGAGGCACACGGTTGGAAGGCTGAACCAGAGAAAAACGTCTGCTCTCAGGGGATGAAGGTGCCAAGACCGCCACCCGTCTGTTTTGCATTTGTTTGACTCGGTTCAGTGAAGGGGTTTTCAGGGAGACACAAACCACCTGGACATTCTATTCCATCCTCGCTAGGGAGGACAAAGGTGGAGATAGTTGACCATTGTTTAGCGAAGCAGTCTTCAGTGTTCTCAGGTCAGAACCCTCCCCTCTCTTCTCAGTGGAGAGGAGGCAATTTAACAAGGAAAGCTAGGAGGCAGCCAGTTCATCAGATTTTATTGGCTGGCCTTGCAGTGTACACTACTGGTGGGCGGGGGTATGGGTAGAGCTAATTAGAATATTCATAGATCCACGTATACTTAAGTAGGTGGAAGATGTGAAAGCTCTTTCCAAGCAATTCTAAGGCAATGAAAGTTTTTTTGTGGGTAAAAAGCCACAATATACTATTTTGGGCAATACACATTTGTTTTTCAGCTGGAGTGTGTCTTTAATAAACTGTACTATGGAGCTGTTTTATAAAAGCAATATTATTATCTATTAATCTATTTACAATTATCCATCCGTCTGAGGAGCTCATTTAGCGGTAGTGTCATCCTAGGTGCACGATGGAAAGGTTCCGCAGGTCCTACCTTTGGCTCTCAGACTTTATAACCTAACCAGGGCTGCTCGTAGAGGTCGTATTAAATGTACTAAATGTAACAACTTTGCACAATAGAGATCGTCCCCCCAATACTCAACTAGGACAATAACAATCATTACTGAGGGTGGTAACAACACTGTTGATTCAAATGCGAAATATACTGTCAGGGTACATATTCATATTCTGCAGGGTAATTTAACAAACCATAATGCTGTTTATTCCATCTAGCTGCAATGCTCCTGCACTGTGTATATATCTGTGTACATGTGTACGTATATTCATTTACTGCTTTGGCTCACCAGTTCTTATTATCTTGTTGACTATTGCACTGAGTGCTGCTATCCCTTTGCTGCTGTAATCCTGGAATTTCCTCATTGTGGGACTAATAAAGGCTTATCTTATCTTATCTTCTACCACTTAATCCTTTTCGGGTCGCAGGGGGGCTGGAGCCTATCCCAGCATCTTTGGGTGAGAGGCAGGGTACACCCTGGACAGATCACTAGTCCATCACAGGACCAACACAGAGAGACAGACAACCATTCACTCTCACATTCACACCTAAGGATGATTTAGGATCCCCAGTTGATGCCAATTAACCTAACCTACATATCTTTGGCCTGTGGGAGGAAACCGGAGTACCTGAAGTAAACCCAAACAGACAAGGGGAGAACATGCAAACTCCACACAGAAGGGTCACCGATGGTCAGGGGATGGAATCGATCCCGTGACCTTCTTGCTGTGCTGACACAGTGCTAACCACTCTATTGATAATTACTATCTTTTAGTAGATATTATTAATATCTTTCCCCACCATAGCATTCACACTAATGGTGCCAAATGTTAAGCCATATAAAATAATAAATACGGGTATAATAATAAAACATCCCAACAAAAACAGCATATGCACAGTAAAATGACAATCTAACTTCGATTTAAATAATTTGTCTAAGAAAAACATGCTTATTTTGTAATATTTAACATTTCCCATTAGCCCTTGCTGCTGCAGTCATTCACAAAGCTACAACATCTGAGACAAAAGTAATTGTCTTCATTTGTAATAAGATAAGCTCCTGATTTGTTTAGTGAATGACTTAAAATTCTATGTAAAATATAAAGAACACTAAACTGTAGTATCAAGAAGCTGTTTGGGGGTAATTAGATCAAAATTCTGGCTGTCGGGGTTGAGTGGTGTCATCGACAGATACCGGGGATGACTGACAGCTGCTCCAGTATGAAAGCAAGAGTTATCCCTCTGGTGCACAAAAAAAAACCAAAAAAAAAAACCAAACTAAAAACTGTCCAAAAGAAATGCACCCAGGATGAAGGTATGGCTTTTACTTCTGCTTGTGGGGAGGAGAAAGCTGAAGAGAGAGAGTTTTCCTTGTCCATGTAAGTGTGTTAAATATATGAGCTGCTATATTTTCTAATTATACTGAGAAAAAAAACTTACACAGTATTCTAGTTTACTAAGATGCACTCGAGTAGTTTAGTGACAAATGGTTATTAAATGTGATAAATGAGGAAAATGACACATGAATGAGTGGCTCTCACCTCCATTTTTAAAGCAAACTATAGATGACAATCATTTAATTGTAGGTGCATGTAGTGCCTTCATGAGCCACTAGGTGTCTCTCTCTATCTCTGCTCATAATTCCGCTCCGTCTAGGGGCGTCAGACTCGGGGGGGGGGGGTAGTACTGTTTACCCAGGGCCCACTGCAGGGAGGGGGCCCTCAAAAAGCCTGGAATGAGTGAAAAGGGTTTTTTTGTGTTGCATTTTTTTAAATTTCTCATTAATAATGTCATAATGAAATTCACCCTGACTGAATGAAGAGACTGAATTTAGCATTAACAACAATTATGGATATTCTCTGAGGCCCGATCACCCCTTTGCACAATGGTTTAGTCCACTCCTGCACCAGCAGGTTCAACTGAGTTGAGAGTGGACCCGCTCATCCGAGAGGGGCAGGAGGGGGTAGAACAGTCATGGCTTTCCTCAAGAAATTTAAAGCAGGATTTCAAAAGAGAAAAGAAAGAAAAGCAAAGGAGAGAAAATTAAGGGAAGGGAGCCAGCTTCTCACCAGTTTCTCTGAGAAGAGACGTGAGCAGCACACCCGAGTTAACACACGGTTTAAGCTAATAGCAGCAGCAGTTGTCTCACTGAAGCTGCACGTTAGTGCAACAAGTTCGTGCTTTATTTTGACAACAGAGATTAATAATTACGATCAGAAATTCATCAGCATCAAAACTACTACCAGTAAACATCATCTGACACTGAGATGAGTCAGACCTCGTGGTAAAACAGTTCAACTTTGCATTGGTATTATAGCACTTCCTCTGTGATTGAGCCTGACATATCAGTCAGAATTGGTTAAATGAAACAGAGGAGACAAATAGTACAACTTTAAGGCCATAATGAATGATGAATAAGGTAGAATGTAATTATTATATCACCTACTATTGGTGCATTTAAGTCAGATTTAATGCTTTATAAAACTACTTGATCTTGAAAAAGGGCTGTCTTATAATTATTACTTAATTACTTAATTCAGTGCATTAACTAGAAAAAAATTCTCAGCCTGCATGGGATTATAAAATACGGATTATAAAATACAGAGTAGAATAAGTTCACAATACAAAACATGACTCATATGCCTTTGTAGGTGTAAAGGGGACAATATATAGTATTTAGATAGAGAGATACTGTGGGTGACCCCCACAGCCTACGGGTCAAGCAGAGCGCTCAGCTGGAGCAATCAGCAGAACAGTGAGATGTATGGACTGATATCAATAGGTAGAGAGGAATTCCGGTGCCAGTAATCCTGCTATTGATATGTGTGACTCTAATGCAAATGTCCATGCCTTCCTGCTGTTTACTGTGATGCTAATATGCCATGCATGCATTGTCTAGCTGGGTATATAAGTCAACCGCATATCGCTTGCTCTCTCTCTTTTTCTCTTGCTGATCACACGCATTGCCTGTTTGCTGACTAGAGACACAGGGCTCGCTCCAGCGCGCTCCCACAGCGCTGGGGTGAACTCACGTGGTGGAGGATGAATAAAACACCCTTTTAAACTTCAGTTCGCCGTGTTCTGCCTGCACTTATTCGGTGCATTCACACTGGTGACCCCGAAGGAAAGAACACGCTGACGATGAACGAACGCAGCCCCCGGTGGTGACTCCGACAACAAACGAACGCAGCTGCCTGACGCAAATGGACTGCCCTCCCTTCTGCCAAGCGGGAAACCTCAACGCAGAACCAACACCAGGCGAACTCCCCCGGAGATCATCCACGACTGGGAAAGCTGCAGAAAGCGTCATTGTGCGACCCTCGCCTGAGATCTGGACATCCACGCTGGGACCGGCCGAGGGACAAAGATCGTCTACTCCCTCTCACCGCTCCTCCGCATCCACACGAGCGTGCACGCACCTCGTCCTCTCTCCACGACGGCGACCTCCAGGGCCGGACAGAGAACGCAGCGTGTCGACCAGAACGCACCATGACCCGGCACGAGCGAACGACAGCAACAGCCCAAACAGGGAAGACATCGGCGCCGACGACGCTGATTTCCATCAAGCTCCCTGACCCTGACTCGCCTCGCTCCAGTGGACCTGCCATGCACCGAACCCCCGCACGCACACTGGGGGGTTACGAGGACAGCGCACCACGCACGGGACAATACCGGCTCCACAGACTTATACATCGTCCCCCGCTGCTGCGCGTGCCCGAGAACATGGCCGACCGCCGTCCTCGGAACCTTCAGGGCTGCTCACACACCTGAAGCACACACGCAGCCTGCACACAGGATTTTGTATGGGTCTCAGCCACGGCGCACAATGGGAATTCAGCCGTCAGCTGTCCCCGAGGGCTTTAGGGCTGTGCGCGCACCTAAAGCCAACAGGCCAAGTCCCTCACACAGCTTCAGCTCCTGTTTTTCTTCATGGCCGCTACGCATCCTCGCAGGACTTAGCCGCGAGAGGAGTCAGAGACAAATGTTTCTTCTCACAGCTGCTGTGGATCTCCGCCATGTTTAACGGGACAGCCCCTCAACATCGTGGATCCACATGCAATTTTTGCGCGGCCCGGACAACTTTGCCGTCCCGGGCCGGCACTTGCTACCCCCACCCCCCTCCCTCCCCCTCCTCCGGCACAAAGCTTTTCCCGCAGCTTGCTTCCAAAGCCGGACAATCGATGCCTCAGCCCCCTGCTGAGCCCTCTGGGGGGGAGTGGTGTGGGTGACCCCCACAGCCTATGGGTCAAGCAGAGCGCTCAGCTGGAGCAATTAGCAGAACAGTGCGATGTATGGACTGATATCAATAGGTAGAGAGGAATTCCGGTGCCAGTAATCCTGCTATTGATATGTGTGACTCTAATGCAAATGTCCATGCCTTCCTGCTGTTTACTGTGATGCTAATATGCCATGCATGCATTGTCTAGCTGGGTATATAAGTCAACTGCATATCACTTGCTCTCTCTCTTTTTCTCTTGCTGATCACACGCATTGCCTGTTTGCTGACTAGAGACACAGGGCTCGCTCCAGCGCGCTCCCACAGCGCTGGGGTGAGCTCACGTGATGGAGGATGAATAAAACACCCTTTTAAACTTCAGTTCACTGTGTCCTGCCTGCACTTATTCCGTGCATCCACAATACATACTTTATTTCGAACAAAAAAGTATAACAAAAACAAAACAAATGACAAATGCAATAAAATAACAGTATACAGTGTTCGAAAGGGAGAAGGAAGAAGTGAACACTTATTAATTCCAACTCCTCTTTTCCATAAATACACCCATGTGAATTATATACAAATTACCACATTTAAGACCCCAAGTAAACAATTAACTGTATTTTGTACATATCAACATTAACACCCATCCATCTTAACATACTGTACATTGATGTCCATACATCAAAACCAGCCTCAAACAACACAGATATACACAGTGCTGTCCCACCCACCATTCCATAGTGTCCCAGAGTGAGCATAGTGAATCGTACATATAAATACTACCCTTCTAACATATATCCTTTCAGCAAATAATGTTTATACCTCTTTTTGAATTGATTTCTGTTTGTACATAGTTTCAGTTCCGGCTCCAGACTGTTCCACAAATCCACCCCACAGACAGATATGCACATACTTTTCTTGGTTGTTCGTATCTTGGGTTTTGTAAAGTTTAAGTCTCCTCTCAAATTATGATCATTGTCTCTTTTTTTTGAATATTTTTTGTATATTTGTTGGGAGTTGATTATTAATTGCCCTGTACATGACTTGTGCTGTCTTAAATTTAACTAAATCGATGAACTTTATGACATGTGACTTTAAAAACAATGAATTGGTATGGTCTCTATATCCTACATTATTTATTATCCTTATAAGATAAGATAAGATAAGATAAGCCTTTATTAGTCCCACAACAGGGAAATTCCAGGATTGCAACAGCACAGGGATAGCAACACTCAGAGCAACAATCAGAAGGCAAGAAAAAAAAAAAAAAACAAAAAAAAAACAAAAAAAAAAAACAAGCAAGCAAGAGCAGCTAATATACATATGTACGTATTACTATAAAATATATATATATACACACACACACAGACACACAGTGCAGAGCATTGTAGCTGGATGGAATAAATATATGAATATATGAACACACAGTGCAGAGCATTGTAGCTAGATGGAATAAATATGTAAATATATAAACACCCACAGTACGGAGCATTGCAGCTAGGTGGAATAAATATGCAAGTATATAAACACACACAGTGCGGAGCAATGTAGCTAGATGGAATAATATGTAGATATATAAATATATAAACACACCCAGTGCTGAGCATTGTAGCTAGATGGAATAAATATGTAAATATATAAACATATATTATATATATATATATATATATTATATATATATTACTATTATTATACTATATATATTATAGCTCTTTTTTGTAATGTGCATATTGACTGTAGGTTGGTCTTGTAGGTGTTTCCCCAGACTTCTACACAGTAGTTAAGATGAGGTAGAAACAGTGAATTGTACAGTAAGAACAATGATTTATAGTCCAAGATGTGTCTTGTCTTCCCCAGTATGCCTATACATTTTGCCAACTTGGCCCGGATGTGACTGATGTGAGGTTTCCAGCAGATTTTATTGTCTAGTGTCACCCCCAGAAACTTATTTTCCTGTACTGTTTCTATTCTGGTATCATTTATCGTTGCCATTATTTCATGATTTATTTTATAATTTCCAAACAACATAATCTTTGTTTTTTTTAGATTTAGAGATAATTTATTTTTGTTGAACCACTGCGTTAACTTTTTCATTTCAGTTGTGACCACCTCTAAAACTTGCTGCAAATTCTCACCAGTGCAAAGGATATTTGTGTCATCCGCAAACAAAATAAATTTCAGAATTTTTGATACTTGGCATATGTAATTTATATACAAAATAAAGAGTTTGGGTCCCAAAACTGACCCCTGGGGCACACCACAAGTGATGTCCATGAAGGCTGATTTGTGCTCACCAATTTGTACAAATTGTTGTCTGTTACTTAAATAACTTTCCACCCAACTCAGTCCGACCCCTCTTACCCATACCTTTCCAGTTTCCTTAGTAGTATTCTGTGGTCAATGGTGTCAAAAGCTTTCTTTAAATCTATAAATACTCCTACAGCAAACTTTTTTTTATCTATACAACTAGTAATTTCTTCAACAAGTTCGATCAGTGCCAAAGATGTAGATTTATCTGTAAATCTGAAACTGTAATTTCCCAGTTTGGGATCAATAAAGTACATCTATCTTATCTGCTCTAAAACCATACTGGCTGTCTGTAAGGAGGTTGTGTTTTTCAATGAAATCATCCAGTCTCAGTGAGGAGATTTTTTCAAGTATTTTGGAGAATTGTGAGAGTAAAGAGACTGGCCTGTAATTTGTGAAATAATGACTGTCCCCTGTCTTGTATAGTGGTATTACTTTTGCTATTTTCATTTTGTTTGGAAATTTACCAGTTTGAAATGACAGGTTACAGATGTGGGTGAGTGGCTTAACAATTCCTTCAATTACTTTTTTCACTATTGTCATGTCAATTTCATTCCAGTCCGTTGATTTTTTGTTCTTAAATTTACTCACAGTCTCGATAATTTCCTTTTCAGTAACTGCACCCAAAAAGATTGTGTTTGGATTTCTATCTTCTATTTCATTTACAGAACTACTGTTGTTTGTTTCTGTTGTCACTATTGATTTTGCTAATTCAGGACCAGCGTTTACAAAAAATTTATTGAAACCACTGACCACATCCTCCCTATTATTTACCAAATTGCCATTTTCAATAAAATATTCTGGATAATTAGCATTCTTAGGTCGATTACTAATAATCCCATTGAGTACTTGCCATATTCCTCTTAAGTTATTTTTATTATCCTCTAATATTCTGTTGTAATATTCTTTCTTACAAGTCCTCATTATATTAGTAAGCTTATTTTTATATCTTTTATATTTGATCTCAGCCTCCACCATTCTGCACTTAATGAATTGTTTATATAATGTATTCTTCTTTTTACATGCATTTATTAACCCCTTGGTGACCCAAGGAATATTTTTCTTTTGTTGTCTGTCACTGTATTGTTTTATAGGACAGTTTTTATTGTACAATGATTGAAATATTTGTAAAAATTTATCATATGCTTTATTTATATCATTTTCATCATAAACTATCTTCCAGTCTTGTATTAATAATTCCTTTGTCAGTAAATACATAGATTCTTTGGTTCTTATTCTTTTATATTTAATATTTTTGGTATACTTTTTTTTTCCCTATAATCACATTGATAGACAACAAAAATCGGCAGGTGGTCACTGATATCATTCAATAAAAGCCCACTCCTGGTATTATTTTCCATAATGTTTGTGAATATGTTATCTATTAGTGTAGCACTGTGTGACATGATTCTGCTAGGTCTGGTAATTGTTGGATGTAAGCCCATACTGTACATTGTGTTGATAAATTCTTCTGTCAAACTATGTTGTTTTGAATTCATCAGATCTATATTGAAATCCCCACAGATGAACATAACTTTATGAGTTAGTTTTGCATACATTTTTTCCATCCAGTCCTTAAATAAGTCAATGTTTGATCCAGGTGTTCTATATACACAGCTCACTACTACATTCTTCACATTGTCCAGACAGATTTCTATTGTAATACATTCAAATAAATCATCCACAGTTACTGACAGATTTTCAACAACCTTGTATTTCAAGCTCTTGTCAACATAAATTGCAACTCCTCCTTTTTTCACTTTTCTGTTTATATAATTTAATTCATAGCCATCCATGGTAAAATCCACTCCTTTCTCTTCACTGAGCCACGTCTCTGATATTGCCACAATATTGAATGGCTCTTTAAACTGATGTAAATAATCTTTAATGTTATTAAAGTTGGCATAGAGACTTCTGCTGTTGAAGTGGATCATAGAAATATTGAAATCAGATGTGACCATTGTGTTAAACTGTTCATACGTGTAGTAACTACAGTTATTATTGATGGAGCTAAATAAATTATTATCAGGGTCTATGTTATATTCTACATCCTGTGGGTTGTGATCCGTATATTCAAAAACTTTCAGTTCCTGTTGTTCCTGTTTGTTAATCTTTTGTTTCATGTTGTTAAATGTCCTGTTGCAGATGAGTATGATCCTTCAGTGTCCTACAGTTGTCTCTTGTTGCTGTCGAATCCAGTTCATAATCTTCATTGATATTTGTCCAGTTCCATAATATTACGGATGTTAATGACCTTGGCTTCTTCAGGTGATCCATTTAATTTGATGTATATTTTACAGTTTGATGTCCAGGTGTTTTAAATCTTTTTCTGCTTTCTCATGTACTGTATCTTGCTTTTCTGGCTATTTCTGCGTTTTCTTTTGTAAGGTGCTCGTTTATGTAAATGTTCGTTCCT
The DNA here is from genome assembly GCA_020510985.1 of Pholidichthys leucotaenia. Classification (NCBI taxonomy): domain Eukaryota; kingdom Metazoa; phylum Chordata; class Actinopteri; order Cichliformes; family Pholidichthyidae; genus Pholidichthys; species Pholidichthys leucotaenia. Next base: position 209,888,914 of record CM035839.1, read on the forward strand.
TTCAGTTTCCTACCTTGTTTCAGCAGCGCAGTCTTGTGTTTTCTATTCACAAACCTCATGATCACAGCCGGTTTGTCGCTGTTTTTCCTGGGCAGAGGGTGGCAGGCCTCAATGGTGTTACAGTCCAGCTGGATTCCTTTGGACTGCAGGAAGGCCACCACTTGTTGCTCCGTGGATTCGTCTTCCAGTGCGCTGAGCCTCCCTCCGCTGTCCGCAGCCACCGCCCGTGTGTACGATCGAGGTTTAATGTGGAGCCCCGTGATGATCACGTCGTTCACCCGAGTGTTCTGCTCCAGGTCCGACACTCTGCTCTCCAGATATGCCAGCCTCTTGTCCTTCTCGGTGTTCTGGATCCGCAGCGCTTAAACCTCCTCGAGCAGGCCCAGGATGTTTTGTTGTTGCTGTTTAACAGCAGAAATCTCTTCAGCCAAGAAGTGGAGAGGTCTTTTAATGTCGTCCACCTCCTCAGTCTGCTGAGCTTTCTTGGGACCCATGATCCCGGCCGATGTTCGTTGATTGTGATCGTGGAATACTATTTAATTTGGATAGAAGAGGTGTGTGCGTGCGTGTGTGTGTGTGTGTGTGTGTGTGTGAGTGAGTAACATGTTTTTTAAATTGGCTTTCTCATTTGTTTAAGGGATATGTTGTGGAGAGAGGAATAATCAGGCCAGGCATTCACAGCAGACAAACTTTATTCACTCTCTCACATCTCTCAGAATCAGAAAAAGCATAGACCTCATGCTGCAGGATCTCTCCTTTATATTACAACACTCACTCCCCCTGCTGCCTGAGGTCTTGCATCACAATACATTCTCCAGTCACAATTCCTATTGTCTCCCAGTTGCTTAATCCCCCATGCTCTTCCGGCAGAGGAATTTACTGCCTCTTCCTTCCTTCCAGTCTGAGATGAATATCACAGCATAGGTTCCCCATACCGCCCCCGCCGCCCCCCAGAGTCTCAGACTGAGCGTTAGCTCTCACGTCCTTTCGGCTTCAGTCTCCTCCCATATCTGCTGTAATGAGGGGTCTTCGGCTCTGCAGCGCTGCTGTGCCGGTGGGAGGTTCCTGGGGGTGTGTCCGTCTGTGGGTGGACAATGGCGGGGGGGGGCATTCAGTATGCTCGTGTGACTGCTCTGATGAATCGTTTACCTGGGGAGTTCTCAGTGGGGGTCTTCCATGCCAAGGAGCTCGAGCCAACATCACCTGCTCATCTGCCACCACAAAGGCGGGCTTAAGCCTGTCTATACAGATTTTCTCCCGGCGACCCCCCAAGTCTAACACAAAATGTTTGTCCCCTGGTTCCAGCACTCTAAACGGGCCATCGTAGGGTGGGCACAATGGGGGCCGGTTGGCATCGTGAATGACAAACACGAACGCCACGTTCTTCAAAGTTTTCGGCACAAAAGCGCGTGGAAAACAGTGGTGGGCCGGGCCAGGTAGCGTGCCTGCGTCTGCGCTATGCCGTGAACGCAGGGACGGATGGGTGTTTGGTGCGGGGTTATCTGGTAAAAATTCCCCGGGGAGCCGCAGCGGCTGAGAAAAAACCAGCTCTGCTGGGGAAGCCTCCAAATCCTCTTTTGGTGTGGAACGCAACCCTAATAGAACCCACGGCAACCACGGTCCACCCAATTTTTAGATTTTCTTTTTTTAGATTTAGTATACTTTATTGATCCCCAGAGGGGAAATTGAGGGTCATCCACCACCTGGATGGATGAAGCAGCCACGATACGGTGCTATCCCTTAACCATTCACACACACATTCACACCTAGGGCCACTTTAGAGTCTCCAATTAACCTAACCTGCGTGTTTTTGGCATGTGGGAGGAAACCGGAGAAATCCCGGGGTAAACCCATGCATACACGGGGAGAACATGCAAACTCCACACAGATCACTGTTTGTCGGGGGCTGGGATCGAACCCACGATCCCACGATCCCCACGGTCCCCCGGCCAAGGGTAAACTGTGCTGCTGCAGTGCTAACCACTGCGCCACCGTGCAGCCCATTTTGCATCCGTAAGCAAAGCCCTGAGCCTGTGCAGCCCAATTTGCATCCGTAAGTGAAGCCCTGAGCGCTGCTTTCAGTGACCTATGGAAACGCTCGCATAACCCATTGGCCTGTGGGTTGTATGCGGTTGTGCGATGAATTGCGATGCCCAGGCTACGGGCCATTGTGGACCAGAGGTCGGAAACAAACTGAGGGCCCCGATCGGACGTGATGTCCGAAGGGATGCCAAAACGTGCCACCCATGTTGTCAAAAAGGCGCGCGCCACGTCTGCGGATGCGGTGGAAACTAGCGGGACTGCTTCTGGCCATCGTGTGGTGCGGTCCACCACTGTCAGGAGGTGCGTGAACCCCTGCGATGGCGGGAGGGGGCCCACGAGGTCCACGTGAACGTGATCGAACCTCTTAGCCGGGATATGGAACGGCTCCAAAGGGGCCTTTGTGTGCCTGTGCACTTTGGCTCGTTGGCACGCTACGCAGGCTGTAGCCCACTCTTTCACCTGTTTGCGCAGGCCTGGCCATACAAACTTCGCTCCCACCATTTTGACTGATGCGCGCACTCCTGGGTGTGCCAGGGCATGAACGGACTCAAAAACGCTGTGGCGCCAAACGCATGGGACCACTGGGCGTGGGCATCCTGTGGAGACATCACAGATTAGGGGGCCCCCCGTCTTGCAGTACTCTGCTCTCCAGCCTTAACCCTGTTGGTGCAGACTGGAGTGCGCACATGTTCGCATTGCCAAACTGCTCTGCGGCCATGGCCGTGTAATCTATCCCTACGTAGACTGGGGCCACTACTGCACGTGAGAGGCAGTCCGCCACCACATTCAGTTTACCGGCCACATGCTGAATATTGGTCGTAAACTCCGAGATTGCGGCCAGCTGTCTCTGCTGCCGGCCCAACCATGGTTCCGAAACCTTGGCCATCGCGTACGTTAGTGGCTTGTGGTCCACGAACGCAGAGAAGCTGCGCCCTTCCAGCCAGAACTGGAAGTGGCGTATGGCCAAGTGGAGAGCCAGCAACTCTCTGTCGTATGCATTGTATTTACGCTCACTGTCGCGCAAAGACCTGCTAAAAAAGGCGAGTGGCTGCCAAGAACCGGCAATGCATTGCTCCACGACGGCCCCTATGGCCACGTCCGAGGCGTCGGTAGTGAGCGCTATCCGAGCCGCTGGGTCCGGATGTGCCAGCAGTGTGGCGTTTGCCAGAGCTGTTTTAACCTCAGAGAATGCCTGCTCCCGCTCAGGAGTCCAGTCGACTCTGTCCACCGGTTTCCGTTTCTTGAGTGTGGCGCACAATGGCTGCATGAGCCGGGCTGCACGGGGGAGGAAACGGTTATAAAAGTTAAACATCCCCAAAAACTACTGCAGCGCCCTGACCATCTGAGGCCGAGGAAAATTCGCCACTGTGCGCACCTTGTCCAGCAAGGGTATCGCTCCCTCCGGTGAGATGCGGTGTCCCAAAAAATTGATCCCCGCCACGCCAAACTGGCATTTCACCTGGTTGATTATTAACCCGTGCTCCTCTAACCTCTGGAAAATCGTCCTGAGGTGGGTTGCGTGTTTGTCCTCGGATGCGCTGGCCACCAGGATGTCATCCAGGTAGACTAACACAAACGGCAGTCGCGCAACACCACATCCATCATGCGTTGGAATTTTTTTTTTTTTTTTTGTTACTTATTTGTACCCGTAGGTAGACTTGGTTTGCAGTCTGGTGACAAGCCACCGGCTGCTGGTCGCTGCGTGCACGAGCGCCCTAAACCTACATGTTTTTGGTATGCGGGAGGAAACCGGAGAAATCCCGGAGTAAACCCGCGCAACACGGGGAGAACATGCAAACTCCACACAGCTCACTGTTGGTCGGGGGCTGGGATCGAACCCACGATCTCATGATCCCCGCGATCCCCTGGCCGAGGGTAAAACTGTGCTGCCACAGTGCTAAACCACTGCGCCACCGTGGAATGTCTGTGCCGCACCTTTTAATCCGAAAGGCATGCGTAAAAACTCAAACAGACCAAACGGGGTTATTACTGCCGTTTTAGGTATGTCCTCCGCACTCACCGGGACCTGGTGGTAACCATGGACCAGGTCTATCTTAGAAAAAATATGTGCCCCGGCGAGGTGAATGGAAAAATCCTGAATATGGGGGATCGGGTCATGGTCGTGTGCTGTGGCATTGTTTAATCTGCGGAAATCTCCGCAAGGTTGCCACAATCCCTCAGCCTTAGGGACCATATGTAGTGGGGATGCCCATGGGCTGTTTGAGCACCTGATGATGCCCAGCCTTTCCAAGTTCAGGTTCAGGTTACTTTATTTGTACCCGTAGGTAGATTTGTTTTGCAGTCTGGTGACATCCATATTTACAAGCCACTAATTACATTCAACATAGACACAAACACAGGCACACATGAAGCTGACTATAAACATGATAAAAATACTCAAGGCTCCATCAATCAAGGTATAAAAAGACAAAGAGATGAGGGAGAAACCAGAGGTAAGAGAGAAGGGTCATATTAAAAGTTAAAAGCTAGTCAAAGAGGTTAAAAAACTCAAAGGTCTAAAACCCAATAAAATATTTAGAACCTAAGTGACATCCTACAAAAATAAGTAAATATAAAATGAAGTTAATAAATAGGTACCTAAATTATGTACAATATATTTTTACAGCTTGTTCAACTCTTTGACAGCAGCAGGAGCAAAGCTGTTTTTGTAGCGCTGGGTTCTACTTTTTGGGACAGCAAACCTCCGTCTTGAGGGAAGAAGCTGAAAGTGGCAGTGCAAAGGGTGGGAGTCATCATTTGAAATGGAGGTAGCCATCCTCTGTACTTGTCTGGTGTACAGGGATGTCAGGCTCAGCTATGGCTCACCAAGCAAGCGACTGGACCATCTAACTACCTGATCCAAGGATTTCCTCTGTTTCAGTTTTATCTGACCAAACCATGACACTAAAGAAAAGGATAAAACAGATTCAATAAAAGCCCGATAAAACATTGTCATTATGGTTCGGTCAACTTGGAAGCGTGCAAGTTTTCTCAAGCAATGCAAATGTTGCTGACCCTTTTTGCACACCCTTTCACAGTTCACTTCAAAGTTTAAATTACTATCAATAATCGTCCCAAGATATTTGTACGATTGTACACATTCGGTGGTCTGGCCTTTTAGTATGGTGACTTTGTGCCTGGGATTTTTCCTCCTAAAGTCAATAATCATATCTTTAGTTTTTGTTGTATTCAGCTGCAGGTAGGAATCCTCACACCAGTGAACAAAATCATCAACTACTGGGCTGTGGCCACTCTCACCATCCTGGAGGAGACTGACAATAACTGAGTCATCAGCATACTTTATAATGTGTCTGTTGTCATGTCTGCTCCGACACATGTTTGTGTACAGGATGAAGAGTAGTGGTGACAACACACACCCCTGAGGAGAGCCACTAGAAGAGCACTTTAGGTCAGACAATGTACCATTGACCCTTACTCTCTGCGTCCTGTTGGTTAAGAAATCCAGAATCCAACCCACCAGATTATTGCTCAAATCAAATTGTTGCAGGAGCCTTTCAACTAATATATAAGGTTGGATTGTATTAAAGGCGGAAGAAAAGTCCACAAATAAAAGCCTGGCATGTGTCCCATTAAAATCCAGATGTTTAAAAAGCATGTTAAACAGAGTGACAGTGGCATCCTCCACTCCTTTGTGTGGCCTATAGGCAAACTGCAGAGGATCCAATGCCTGTTCAGTCTGCCTTAGGACTTCACATCTGACCAGTTTTTCAAAAATTTTCATTAAAATTGAAGTCAAAGCAACTGGTCTAAAGTCGTTTACCGTTTTAGGACAGCTGGATTTTGGAACGGGAACAACCACGGCTTCTTTCCAGATCTTAGGCACATGTTGTGTCTGTAAGGACTTATTGAAAATGTAATGAAATATAGGACTCAGTTCATGTGCACAGGACCTTACCAAGCGCCCACATATATTATCAGGGCCCTGACTTTTGTTCACTTTTACAGCGCAGAACTCCCTTTTAACATCCTGCACCTCAATATTAAAGTGCTGATTGTCTTTGAGTTTCTGTTTCAAATCTTGGATTTCTGTGCTGAAATCAAAGGAGTCAAAATGACCATAAAAACAATTAAGAGCATTAGCTAGCTCTGTGTCTGAATTAAAACCATCTAAAAACACCCGATTACTGCGCACTGTGCTCTGAAGGCCTGCAATAGTTTTCATACTGGCCCAGGCTGAACCAAGTTTCTTTGTTGCCATCTTTCTTTCCAACTCTGATTTATAATTCTGTTTTGCTCTTAAAATTTCGGCCTTCAGCTCCTTTGTGGCAACCTGTAGCTCAGAAACAGACCCCTGTTTAAAGGCAAGTGCTTTCCTCTTTAAGTAGGATTTAACTGATTTTGTAACCCATGGTTTGTTGTTGGGATATATTTTGACACGTTTACGTGGAACAATCTTATTTTTACAGAAAGACATGTATGAACATGTGACGTCAACCAGAGAGTCCAAATCATCCCCGCAGGCCAGTGTGAACATCTCCCAGTCTGTACAGTCAAAGCATTCCTGGAGGCTGTGCTCTGAATCTGCTGTCCACACATCAATGTCTCTCGTCTCCACCTTGCCTCTTCTGAGAGCAGTTTTATATGTGGGCAGCAAATGTACACAGTTGTGATCTGAGGATCCTAAAGGAGGAAGGGGGAGGGATTTATAGGCCCTCTCTATGGATCCATAGCACAGGTCCAGAATCAGAATCAGAATCAGAATCAGATTTATTGCCATTGTTCATGTAGTACACAAACTAGGAATTTGTCTCGGTGCAATGCTGCAACATTAAACATGATAAGATAAAAGAATAAAAACTATACATGCAATAAGTGTAGAATAAGAATGAGTAATACTAGTCAAAGCAGTTTTTAAATATATTAGCGAGCAGCAGATATTGTGGAGTACCACATAGTGCAGTCGGTAATGCAACAGAAACAGTGATGATTGACATGAGTCTGGTTGAGCTGCTGTACATAGTGCACGAGAGTCAATAAGTCACTTAGTGTTCAGCAGTCTGATGGCAGAGGGGAAGAAGCTGTTCATGTGCCGGGAGGTTTTAGTCTGAATGGACCGAAGTCTTCTACCTGAGGGGAGGGGGGCAAACAGTACGTGACCAGGGTGTGAAGGATCGGCTATGATCCGGCCTGCACGCCTCTGGGTCCTGGAGATGTACAGGTCCCGGAGAGATGGGAGCTTGCAGCCGATCACCTTCTCAGCAGTGCGCACGACGCGCTGCAGCCTTAATCTGTCCCTGGCAGTGGCTCCTGTGTACCACACGGTTATGGAGGTGGTGAGGATGGACTCGATGATGGCTGAGTAGAACTGCACTAACATCTTGGTGGGTAGCTTGAGCTTCCTCAGCTGCCGCAGGAAGAACATCCTCTGCTGGGTCTTTTTGATGAGGGAGCTGATGGTCGGCTCCCATTTGAGGTCCCGGGTGATGGTGGTGCCCAAGAAGCGGAAGGAATCTGCAGTGGTGATGGGAGAGCCTGTGAGGGTGAGGGGGGGCAGAGGGGTTGTGACTTTCCTGAAGTCCACAATCATCTCCACTGTCTTCAGAGCGTTCAGCTTTGATTGCCGCTGCTGGATCACATCAAAGATGGTTCTGGAGGCAGAATCAGCGTCTGCCCTCGGATGAATGTACACAGTTGTGATGAAAAGTTGGGGGAACTCGCGAGGCAAATAAAAGGGGCGTAGTGACACAGACAGCAGCTCCACATCAGGTGTACAGATGCGCTCTCTGACCGTGACAGATGTGCAGTACTGCTTATTAATATATAAACATACTCCGCCCCCCTGACGTTTCTCCGTTACCTCTTCCGGCCGATCCGAGCGCAGCGGGGCTCCAAAGCCATCAATCCACAGGTCTGCATCTCGGTCATGCGCAGTAAGCCAAGATTCGGTGAAGGCCATGACGCAGCAGTTCTTAAAGCCCTTCTGGTAGCGTACATTCCCTTGAATTTCATCCACCTTGTTTCTCAGAGACTGTACATTCCCAAAAATTATTGAAGGAAGAGGAATGTTACCAAACTGCCGTCTCCTAAGGCGCAATTTCACACCTCCACGCCTTCCGCGCTTCCTTCTGCCGTCTCTCCCAACTCTCCCGTCTCTCTTTTCGCCGCTATGCTTGTCTCTCAAAATAAAGTCCGGCAGTTGCGGCTTAGGCTCAATCACAGCCGCTGCATCAACCGTGTTTAAATGCAGCAACATGTCCCTGGAATAATGTATTCTACCCGCCATTCTGGCCGCCATGGAGCCGAACGCGTTTACTTCAGAGACAAAGAGCCAGAGGACAGATAGCAGCAGTGCAAGAAAGGGGAGGAAATCCATGTTGTAGATACCAGGGAGCTCTTCGCCATATAGTCCACAAACACTCCAGGGCAGAAACAACACAGAGGATTTTGTAAAAACACATAAAAGTACATAAACACACACACACAGACTCTCCCGTCTCTCTTTTCGCCGCTATGCTTGTCTCTCAAAATAAAGTCCGGCAGTTGCGGCTTAGGCTCAATCACAGCCGCTGCATCAACCGTGTTTAAATGCAGCAACATGTCCCTGGAATAATGTATTCTACCCGCCATTCTGGCCGCCATGGAGCCGAACGCGTTTACTTCAGAGACAAAGAGCCAGAGGACAGATAGCAGCAGTGCAAGAAAGGGGAGGAAATCCATGTTGTAGATACCAGGGAGCTCTTCGCCATATAGTCCACAAACACTCCAGGGCAGAAACAACACAGAGGATTTTGTAAAAACACATAAAAGTACATAAACACACACACACAGACTCTCCCGTCTCTCTTGTCGCCGCTATGCTTGTCTCTCAAAATAAAGTCCGGCAGTTGCGGCTTAGGCTCAATCACAGCCGCTGCATCAACCGTGTTTAAATGCAGCAACATGTCCCTGGAATAATGTATTCTACCCGCCATTCTGGCCGCCATGGAGCCGAACGCGTTTACTTCAGAGACAAAGAGCCAGAGGACAGATAGCAGCAGTGCAAGAAAGGGGAGGAAATCCATGTTGTAGATACCAGGGAGCTCTTCGCCATATAGTCCACAAACACTCCAGGGCAGAAACAACACAGAGGATTTTGTAAAAACACATAAAAGTACATAAACACACACACACAGACGACGCACTATTTCACCAGCTGCCGGTCGCTGCGTGCGCATGCGCCCAAGTTGGCAAACTCCTTGCGCGCTATGGCCAGTTTAGCTGTGTCCAGGTGCCGAGGTCGTGCGTGAACCACCTGGAGCTGTGATGTTGGCTAGCATTGTTGGCCCGGCTCCTCGAGCTGTACAGGGGAGGGGATCAAAAGACATTGCATTAATCAGGCATCTGTTAGCAACATCGACTAGTAGTCTGTGTGCACACAAAAAATCAGCGCCTAAGATTGGGAAACTGCATGCCGCTATGACGAATGTCCACTGGTACGTACGGCCATGTAGGGATACAGTCAGTGTCTTTTCACCAAAAGTCTTAATGTCCAAGCTGTTTGCGGCCGTCAGCTCGGGGCTCGCTAGCTCCCGCTAACCGGTCGGCATAGGACGGCAGGATGAGGCTCTTTTGGGAGCCAGAGTCCACGAGGAACCGTCTCCCCGAGCGCGAGTCTGTCAGGTAGAACAGCTTGCTTTCTTCAGCGGTGGTCGCAGCTGCTACCGACTGCTGGCCTTGGCGTTTTCCCGAATGCTTGAATTGGCACGGTGGCACGCATCGGCATGCGTCCTCTCCAAAACGGCAGTGGTAGGAGCAGAGCGTGTCTCTCTGGCGCTTCCTGGCCCCCGCTGCCGCTACCATCGCTGGCTCCTCGCTTCCGCTGGCCATCTCGCTGGGTTCCGACGCTGCTGCGTTCACTGTGAGGGCTCTGGTGGTGAGGATGATCTGATCTGCCTCCTGGGCTAGCGCAGAGTAGTCACGCACGGCCAGCAATGGCGAGTTGGCAAGGACCGCTCTGGCCACCGTTGGGAGGTTCCGGAGAAAAAGGTGGGCAAACAGAAAATGCCCGTCATCTGTGCCCATTAACGCCAACATCTTCTCCATCAGTTCAACCGCCGACCCATCTCCTAACCCGGAGCGCGTCAGGAGCCTCTCTGCTCTCTCGCAGTCTGAGAGCGTGTGGCGCCAGGTCAGCGCAGCTTTGAGAGCCCCGTATTTGTCGCGGGCTGGGGGCTGTTGGAGCAGGCTCACTACTTGCTGAGTCGTGCGAGCGTCCAGCGCTGTGACCACATAGTAATATCTAGTGTCATCTGCCATTATTCCCTGGAGCGCGCACTGGGCCTCGGTGTGGAGGAACCAAGACTTCGGGTCGTGCAGCCAAAAGTCTGGTAGTTTGACCGAAATGGCACACGCGTTGCTGGGGCTTCCCGTCTGGGTCATCTCCGGGGTGTTTGCCTCGTGTTCCATTTTCGTCAAGGGTCACCAGTGTGGAGAGAGGAATAATCAGGCCAGGCATTCACAGCAGACAAACTTTATTCACTCTCTCACATCTCTTAGAATCAGAAAAAGCATTGATCTCATGCTGCAGGATCTCTCCTTTATATTACAACACTCACTCCCCCTGCTGCCTGAGGTCTTGCATCACAATACATTTACACATCACAATTCCTGTTGTCCCCCAGTTGCTTAATCCTGCTGCCCGAGGTCTTGCATCACAATACATTCTCCCATCATAATTCCTTTTGTCTCCCAGTTGCTTAATCCCCCATGCTCTTCCAGCAGAGGAATTTACTGCCTCTCTCTTCCTTCCAGTCTGAGATGAATATCACAGCATGGGTTCCCCATACCGTATACATTTTATTAGTTTTGAGTTGTTTATGTATTTGTTTACCTGTTTGTTTACTCCAGGTGATGGGTGTGATGTGTTAGTTGGGGTTTTGTTTTGTGTTTTGATGGAATAAGCAGGGAATTAAAAAATGTGGTTTTCATTACAGTGTTATTTTCTACCACTAGGCCTTGCTATTGCACAGGAAAAAAGAATGTACCGCTTGTCCATATAGTATGACTGGTTGCCATGGAAACGACAACTTGGGGACGCTGATAATTTTTTGCTGTCTGGTGAAAACTTTTCTTGGTTGGTGGAATAGAGGGTATGCACGTGATGTCACAGAACAGATCTCATGGCTGTTACAGAACATGGATGAATGTCAAAAATGAGTAGCGGCATTATGGTGTATGCAGTGAAACACAAAAATACATACAGTATTCAGTCACAGCAGTACACAGAGTGCCTGCTTGCATTTTTGAGAGCTAATCTTATTCTACCTTGTGTCAATTGACAAAAATAGATAAATAAATATTTAAAGGCTCAAAACTAGTTCTTGACTTGTGTGTGCTCTTACCCATCACTACAGTCAAGTAAACAGTGTGGTATTATCATCTATCTAAAAAAGGCACTCTGTGCATTACTGTGATGACACAGTATTTTGTGTGATTTTTATGTTTTGCTGCAAACAAACTAAAGCTGCCACCTGTGTTTGCCACTTAGTGCTGGATAACTATGGCCCTGTAACTGCAAGAATTCAGTCGCTAATAATCTTCTTCTTCTGCAAATAAAAATGAGTGAAGTCTGGCCATTTGACTTTAATTATACTGGCAATTAGGCATTTTCTCAATATAGAGGTTAAACTAAGCTCATATTTATAATCTTTGTCTTATACCATGGGAAAAATATGCATGAGCGATATTGATGAAGTGAAGCTGAGGGCCCACCAAGATGGTTTATATGTAGGGCCTAGAATTTCGTGCTATGTCCCTGGCTCCATCTGTTTAATTTTGTGTTTTTTAAAGTTATATAAACAGAAAACAGTCATAAAAGTGGCAGCTTTAAAACTGCACTCAGGTATACACATTTTATGATATATGAATATTTGCATTTGATTTTTGCTTGTTAATCAAATGATCTTTGTCTTTAGGTAAAATGCTAAAGTTGATATCAGCTCCAGTGACAGAACAGGATTCTTCTGCACCTCCTGAAACACCTGCAGTAGGTCCATTTTTGAGGGAAATCCGTTGCACTTGTAGACATAGAGAATCATCACTGTTTACCTTTTATTAGTGCATTTCAGTACATTAGAATCATGTGAAAAAGTCAAGTTTGTTTTCCAATATTATTCATTATATTTTCAATTACATGACACCCACAGTGAAATATTTAAAGCTTTGATTTAATTTTGATGATTGTGATTATCCTTTTTAAAATGCATAGCATTCAGATTTACTCTTAGGATCAAGGTGATTTTTTTTTTTTTTGGGGGGGGTATCTTCCATATTATCTCAACTTTTTCTAATTTGAGATTCTAAAATCCTAGAACACAGTGAGCATATTTACATTGATGGTACTCATAACTACCAGCCTTATTTTTGCAACTGCTAATTCCCCCTTTACACAGGAGCGGAGATCGTTGAGAGATCCCTGACTGATGACAAAATGGCCAGATCTTCAATTGATCTCTCAATCATCTCTCAGTCATCTCCAGTGATCTCCATGGTCCTCAAGTTTTGACTCATTCCAAAGCAATCTCACAGCATTGTCCAAAGGGAACAATAATCTCTTACTGAGCGGTCAATGATCTCATCAATTTCCCAGTGATCTTTCATCAATCAATCAATCAATCAATCAATCAATCAATCAATCAATCAATCAATCAAATCAGTCAGTCAGTCAGTCAGTCAAAATTTTATTTATATAGCCCTTTTTATACAAAAATTTGTAGCACAAAGTGCTCTACAAATTGAAAATATAACAAAATAACACCCCCTTCCCACCCCACCCCTTCACCCACCCAACCCCATACAGACAAACAGACACACACACACACACACACACATGCATGGACACACACTCACGCTCATCAGTGTGAGACATGGCCCAGCTCCGAGGATCCAGCACCATCTTAGGGAGCCATCAAGCGCTAAGTCCGCAGCTAAAGGGACACCACCTCTGCCACCACCCAAGACCAGTCATTGGCTGGGCCAGGGCAGTCACAGGCCAGCGCCCTGCAGCCAGAACCAGGCAATGCCCCGTGGGAGGGCCCCCCATGAGGAAACACTGGAGTTAGTACAGGATAATAAGTTGAATAAAACTATCAATAATAAATAATAGTAATAATAAGATACATAATTTGTTAATAAAAAGATAACCATAAACACATCCCCATTTGAACTCAGCGTTTAAAATGTAATAGTATTTAATAACAAAGTGAATAATTATAACAAGATCAACATAAAATAAGTTTAAAATCAGAAATTAAGAAAATTAAAATAGGAAACTAATCAAAAGATAAGTTAAAATAGTAGGTCTTGAGCCTGTTTTTAAAAGCATGAACACTCTCGGCAACCCTGATGTTCTCCGGCAGGCTGTTCCACAGATGTGGGCTATAGTAGCTAAAAGCCACCTCACCGTGGGTGCGTGTTCTGACAGGAGGAATAATTAAAAGACCAGTGCCAGAGGACCTCAGGGCCTGTGGAGGCTCATATGTTAAAAGTAGTTCTGATAAATAAGAAGGCCCAAGACCGTGCAGACATTTATAAACCAGTAAAAGAAGCTTAAAATTGATCCTGTGCTGAGCGGTTAATGGAGTAGGACGCAGATTCGGTGGCTCCTGCCAACTTCGTATAAAATTGTTATTCAGTTGTGCAGTTTTCCAAAAAACTAGTGTTTTTTCTTAGTTCTTTTTCGCTGTGTACCTCAAGAGATACTTTTGAATTGTTTTACAATGTCGGGGAGAGGAAAAACCCGCACTATTCAGACGCACCTGAGGCCTTGCCCACAGGCCCCGACTTCCGAGCCGCTTGCTCAAGATGCTGAACCAGCCCCTGTTTTGGATGCTGAAGCCTTGAAATTTGAGTTGCTTTCCTCTCTAAAAGAAGACATTGCTGGTATTATTAAGAAGGAGCTACAAGAGATTATCGGAGACGCTTTGGCACCTCTTAAGCTTGAGCTGCAGTCCGTGAAATCACAGTTAGCGAGCGACAATGCTGCTGTCGATGCTAAGTTGGCTAAGCTAACGGGTACCATGGGAGACATGGAAGAAGCGCTCACAGGATGTATGGATGGCATGGCTGACATGAAAACAAGCATTGAGCGCCTCACTGCCAAGGTTGCTATGCTGGAAGACAAATGTGAAGACCTAAAATCAAGATCACGACGCAATAACATAAGGATCATTGGCGTTGAAGAGGGCCCTGGCTCTTTCTCTCCTACAGCTGTGGCTGTGTTGCTGAAAGATGCTTTCTCTTTGGATAAGGAACTGCTAGTGGATCGGTCTCATCGTACTCTTCAGCCTAAACCTAAACCGGGTGATCGACCACGAGCCATTGTGTGCAGGCTTCACTACCACAGTGACTGTGTTGATATATTACGGCATGCGCGAGAGCTCCAGTGGATTAAAGTCGGAGGTATGACTTTGTTGGTCTTTCCGGACTACACCGCCAAGATAGCACGGGCTCGGGCCGCATTCAACGAGATCAAGCGGCTACTCCGTGGCATTGAGGGAGTCAAATACGGACTTTTCCATCCGGCGCAGCTACGCATTACTTACCAAGGGACTGAAAAGAAGTTCACTTCGCCAGAAGACGCGAAGGAATATGTCAAGACTTTGATCTCTGGGTGAGCTGTGAACCATTCATTACAATCCATATATCTGTACGGACTCTAGACTTGTTGCTATTACCTGGACATTTGCGCTTATTTGCTTTATTTTGAGAGTGATCATTAGAATCTCGTAGAGAATTGTTGAGTTTAACATTATCATTACCTTTTCCTACTTTATTGTTCAGATTATAATACTGGAACAAAATAGTATGTAACTTAATCATTGCACATACTATAATTCAATTTTCGGAAGTCGGCAGGAGTCATGTTTTCCACTGGTACTTCTTCCTCTGTTTGCTTGGCTTTGTCTCCTGAGTTGTTCCTATTTTACCGAGAACAACCTTTTTTGTCGTGTGTGTGACACTGCTGTCTCCATTAGTTTTTGGGTATTTTTTTTTTTTTTTACATGGAGACTTTGGGAGTTCTTGTGTTGGGGTTTTCTTGGGTGGGTGGTGTTTTACCTCAGCTCACGGTAATAATTCTGTTGTTTTTTTATTTTTCTACGTGTGAATGGCTAGTACCACTATAGGCCCTGGTACAGCTTTGCTAGGTGCATCTCTGCGATTCATTAGCTGGAATATTAAGGGCATGGGTCATCCTGTCAAAAGATTAAAAGTTTTTAATCACTTAAAACAATTAAAATCCTCAATAGTGTTCCTGCAGGAGACCCATCTTTGGATTAAAGATCACCATCGGTTATACTGCTCATGGGTGAGCCAAGTTTTTCATTCAGAGTTTAACTCTAAATCAAGGGGGGTTGCTATTCTCATAAATAAAAATGTACAATTCTCAGTTACTAACATTATAGCTGATAAAAACGGCAGATACGTGATAGTTGCCGGTACTTTGATGCAGAAAAAGGTTTTGTTAGTTAATGTATATGCCCCAAACATTGACGATGTTGAATTAGCAAATAAATCATTAAGTAGACTACCATTTTTGAATTCACATTTGTTAATCTTAGGGGGTGACTTAAATTGTGTCTTTGATCCATCACTAGATCGATCTAATCCCTGTAATCTAAATAAGTCTTTAATGTCTCAAACATTTTCTGATTTCATGACACAGAATGGCTTTGTCGATCCTTGGAGATCCCGCAATCCAACCAGTAAAAAATTCTTCTTTTTTTCTAAGGTGCATCATTCTTATTCTAGGATTGATTACTTTTTTATTGACTGTACTCTAAATTCCTTTGTAGTTTCCTCTGATTATTTAAGTAGAATAATATCTGATCATGCACCATTACTATTAGATATTCAGTTGGGTGCCTATAAATGTAGTCTTCCCTCATGGAGGTTTAATTCTCTTCTTTTGGCAGATAAAGAGTTTTGTGATTTTATTTCCAATTCAATTGATGAGTTTTTGTTGTTTAATAAAAATGATTCTACTTCATATTCACTACTATGGGAGACACTTAAATCCTACCTTAGAGGACAAATCATTTACTACTCTGCACTTTCTAATAAGAGACGTCACGCTAAGCTTACTGAACTCACTTTAGCTATCAGTAATATTGATCAAAGATATGCCTTAAATCCTACACCAGAATTATTTAAACAGCGCATGGAGGTACAATCAGAACTTGATCTAATTTCAACCCAAGAAGCTGAACGGCTATTATTACAAAGTCGTGGAACTCATTATGAATATAAGATAAGATAAGCCTTTATTAGTCCCACAACGGGGAAATTCCAGGATTGCAACAGCACAGGGATAGCAACACTCAGAGCAACAATCAGAAGGCAAGAAAAAAAAAAAACAAGCAAGCAAGAGCAGCTAATAAACATATGTACGTATTACTATAAAATATATATATATACACACACACACAGACACACAGTGCAGAGCATTGTAGCTGGATGGAATAAATATATGAATATATGAACACACAGTGCAGAGCATTGTAGCTAGATGGAATAAATATGTAAATATATAAACACCCACAGTACGGAGCATTGCAGCTAGGTGGAATAAATATGCAAGTATATAAACACACACAGTGCGGAGCAATGTAGCTAGATGGAATAACATGTAGATATATAAATATATAAACACCCACAGTACGGAGCATTGCAGCTAGACGGAACAAATATGCAAATATATAAACACACACAGTGCAGAGCATTGCCGCTAGATGGAATGAAACAGCATAACCGTCTACCCAGCTATCCTGCATGGTATGATTATGTGCCCATACACACTCTCACCCTCCATAGCGACCGGCATGCTCCTAGTTGTATGCCGGAGAGGACCACTGTGTAAGTCTATTGCATCTTCTGCATTCAAAAAACTATTAGTTTGTTACGTCTTTTTTGCTATCTCTGCGAGCAGCCCTGCTTAGGTTGTACAGTCTGACAGCCGTTGGTAGGAAGGACCTACGAAACCTCTCGGTTGTGCACCTGGGATGATGTAGTCTGCTGCTAAATGAGCTCCTCAGTGCATTCAGTATGTCCTGCATAGGGTGGAACTCGGACTCCAGCAGAGATGACAGTTTAGCCACCGTCCTTCTCTCTCCTATCTCCTCCATCGGATCAAGGCGCTGCCCCAGGACAGAGCTAGCTTTCTTAATCAGTTTGTTCAGTCTCTTCCTATCGGCTGCAGTAATGCCACTGCCCCAGCAGACCACTCCAAAAGTGATGGCTGATGCCACCACCGTGTCATAGAATGACTTCAGCAGCGCCCCTTGTACACCAAAAGACCTGAGTCTCCTCAGCAGGAACAGCCTGCGCTGTCCCTTCTTGTAGAGTGCATCAGTATTGTGTGACCAGTCTAGTTTATTGTTCAGATGAATACCCAGGTACTTATAGGATGTCACCATCTCGATGTCTGTTCCCTGTATATTTACTGGTACTGTGAGGGGCTGCCCATGCCTGCGGCAGTCCACCACCAGCTCCTTAGTTTTCCTCGCGTTGATCTGGAGGCAGTTCCGATGGCACCAGTCCACGAAGTCCTGGATAAGCCCTCTGTACTCAGCTTCATCTCCATTGGAGATGAGGCCAACGATCGCAGAGTCATCAGAGAACTTCTGTAGATGGCAGTGTGTTGTGTTGTGTGAGAAGTCCGCAGTATAAAGAGTGAACAGGAAGGGAGCCAGCACCGTTCCCTGGGGGGCCCCCGTGCTACTGATGATCGTGTCGGACACACAGTCCCGGGTTCTCACAAACTGAGGCCGGTTCGTGAGGTAGTCCAGGATCCATGATGACAGGTGCTGGTCCACCCCTGCGCGCAGCAGCTTGTCCTTCAGGATCATCGGTTGGATGGTGTTGAAAGCACTGGAGAAGTCAAAGAACATGATCCTCACCATATTCCCGGGCTTCTCCAGGTGGGACAGAGAACGGTGAAGGAGGAAGATCACCGCATCCTCCACCCCAATGCCATGCTGGTAGGCGAACTGGAGTGGATCCATCGCTGGTTCCACCAGGGGGCGGAGGTGAGCAAGGAGCAGTCTCTCCAGGGTCTTCATCAAGTGGGACGTCAAGGCCACCGGTCTGTAGCTGTTCAGGTCTTTGGGGTGGGAAGTTTTTGGTACAGGTACCACACAAGATGTTTTCCACAGCTGTGGTACCCTCCCCAGTTTCAGGCTCATGTTGAAGATATACGTCACAATCCCACACAGCTGGTCTGCACAGGACTTGAGGAGCTTTGCGCTGATGCCGTCCGGTCCCGGCGCCTTCCTCGCCTTGATCTTCCTCAGCTCCGTCCTCACCTGGGTCCTGGTCAGGGTCAGGATGGGGGGCTGTGTGTTGGGAGTGGGGGGGTGTTGGTAGAGTGGGGAGTGGGCAGCAGGACTTGATTTCTTTAGAGGCAGCAGTGGTTGTTGTGCAGTCAGGGGGGAGGGCGGTTGGTCAAATCTATTGAAAAACAGATTCAGGTTGTTCGCCCACTCCCTGCCCCCTGTGGCCTGGGGGGAGGTATTCTGGAGCCCCGAGATGGTTTTGAGGTTTCTCCAGACCCCGCTGATGTCGCTCTGTTGCAGCTTGTCCTCCATCTTCTTCCTGAAGCTGTCCTTGCCTTCTCTGATCTTTCTCCTCAGCTCCCTCTGTACGGACTTCAGCATCTCCCTGTTCCCTGACCTGAAGATCCTCTTCTTCTCTCTCAGAAGTGTTTTAATCTCAGGGTTGATCCAGGGTTTGTTGTTTGAGTGACGCCGTATGGTCTTGGTGGGAACGGATTTGTCCACACAGAAGCTGAGGTAGCCCGTGAAGGTGTGAATGAGGCCATCGATGTCCTCACCATGTGGATCGCAGAGCTGCTTCCAGGTGGTGGCTTCAAAACAGCCCTTTAGGGTGTCCATTGTCTCCTCAGACCATAACTCCACAGTGTGCATGGCCGGAGGTTGTCTGTGCACTAGGGGTTTGTACACCGGCCGGAGATGAACCAAGTTGTGATCCGATCTCCCGAGTGGGGGTAGTTGTGATGAGGTGTACGCCTCCTTAGTGTTTGCGTAGAATAAATCCAGTGTTTTATTGTCTCTAGTGTGGCATGTGACATACTGGGTGAACGTGGGTAGAATGGGAGACAGTGAAACATGGTTGAAATCGCCTGAGATGAGGAGAAGAGCATCTGGGTGTTCTGTCTGCAGCCTGCTGGTTACTGAATGGATGACGTCACGTGCTGTCCCAGCGTTCGCCGTCGGATTTGCATAAACAACAATGCAGATCACGTGTGAGTGTTCTCTCGGGAGATATGTAGGCCTCATGCTAACAGCTAGCAACTCAATGTCTTTGCTGCAGTGTCGTTGTTTAACAGTGATATGTCCCGGTCTGCACCAGTTGTTGTTAACATACATGATCACTCCACCGCCCCTAGCCTTGCCACTGTCTGGTGTTCGGTCAGCTCGTATCATGTGAAAACCCTCCAGCTCAATGTTAGCATCTGCTGCTAGTTCAGTTAGCCACGTCTCAGTAAACAAAAGGAGAGAGCACTCCCGGTATGTGCTATCATAACGGGAGATAGCCGCTAGCTCATCTAACTTTCCCAGTATCGACCGTACATTTCCCATGACAACAGATGGAAGGGAGGGTCTGTACCTTATATTTTTTGTCCTCCGCCTTACTCCAGCCCGGCAGCCGCGGCGTTTTCGCCTCAGTTCTCTCGGTATGTCGAGTATTTCCAATGGGACCGGGTGGCGGTTGAATGCTAGCAGCTGTTCTCTGCTGTATCGTATCCTGCTATAGACAGTGGCTCCGTCCACCGGCTCAGGAGACATTTAGGACGATCTGTGTGTCCGTGATATAAGTGGGGTGAAAAAAAAAGACGGATCAAAAGAGAGAGGAAGGGAAAAAGACTCGGAATCGAGCCGCTGTTGCAAAAGGCAGCCGACTCGTGTGGCGCCGAGAGAAAAAAAAAAAAAAAAAATATGGCGACAAAGCAAGCCGTCTAGTGGCACATCAGCTATGGCGTCACGCGAACTCTCGGATTATAAGTGGTATTCAGAATATCCAACATATAATCACGACGGATCCTAATGAAATCAATGCCACATTTAAAACATTTTATTCTTCTCTATATACGTTGGAGTTCCCAACAGATTCATATAACATGAACACATTTCTTCATGACCTCTCGAATCCTGTAATTGACTCGGATACAGCAAAAAACCTGGATTCCCCACTCTGCCTTGTCGAAATAATTAATTCAATTAAAGCAATGCAATCAAACAAAGCACCTGGCCATGATGGGTTTCCCATCAAATTTTATAAAAAGTTTATAGAAAAATTAGCACCATTACTTTTAGCTACATTTAATGAATCATTAGAACGAAGTACCCTTCCTCCAACTCTAACACAAGCTTATATTGTTTTACTTCATAAAAAGGACAAAGACCCAACTCTATGTAGCTCTTATAGACCACTATCATTGCTTAATGCTGACGTGAAAGTGTTAGCCAAAGTAATTTCCTCCCATTTGGAGAAGGTTCTCCCTGTGATTATATCTAAAGAACAGAACGGTTTTGTTAAGGGACGACAATTATTTTTTAATATATGTACTCTCTTTAATATAATTTATGCAAAGCAGTCACCTGATTCACCAGAAATAGTCATATCGCTAGACGCTGAAAAAGCGTTCGACAGGGTAGAGTGGGAATATTTGTTTGTGGTTTTGAGGAAATTTGGATTCAATGAGAAATTTGTTTCTTGGATTCGTCTCCTTTATACATCCCCGAAAGCAAGGGTTCAAACTAATGATATGTTTTCCGATTATTTTCCTTTTGGACGTGGTACACGATAAGGCTGTCCATTATCGCCCTTGCTTTTCACTGTTGCATTGAGCCTCTGTCCATTGCGTTGCGGTCTTTCAATTCATTTAGAGGGATTTTCCAAAATGGAACTGAACACAAGTTGTCGTTATATGCGGATGATTTGTTGTTATGTGTGTCAAATCCAGTTAGTTCCATCCCCAATGTCTTGAGTATCTTAAATAATTTCAGTTCCTTTTCTGGCTATAAATTGAATTTGGAAAAAAGCGAATGCTTTCCCATCAATACAACTGCCTGTGATCTTCAGCAGTCTGACATACCCTTCAAACTTAGTCATACATGATTCAAGTATCTAGGTATAAATGTGACACGCTCTTTCTCTAGCCTAGCTTCAGCCAATTTTTCTCCCCTTATTGCCAAAATAACCTCTGACGTCCAGCACTGGCGAAATCTCCCTCTTTCACTCTTGGGTAGGATTAACGTTGTTAAGATGAATATCTTACCAAAATTTCTTTTTTTTATTTCAATCAATTCCTCTTTTTCTGCCCCAAAACTTTTTTGATTCTCTGGATAAGATAATTTGTGGCTTTATCTGGAATGGTAAACCGCCTAGAGTTCGTAAAAAATTATTGCAAAGATGTAAACTTAGCGAGGGACTTGCATTACCTGATTTTCAATCATATTATTGGGTGGCACATATACATAAAATCTGTTATTGGTTAAAGTCTTATTGCTCCCCATGGTGTAGAATGGAATTATCATCCTGTCGTGGGTCGTCAATACCTGCATTAATTTTTTCCTCTTTGCCTACAAAACCCTCTTTGTATACGGACAGTCAAGTGGTTCTCAACACATTAAAAATCTGGTTTCAGTTTAGGCGGCGCTTTGGTTTTGTAGCTGCCTCCTCTTTGTGTCCTTTAACTAAAAATCATTTGTTTCCCCCATCTCTCTCTGATTCGTCTTTCTCCGATTGGCATGACAGGGGTATTGAACATATAAGGAATTTATATACATCCGGGCTTTTTGATAGCTTTACCAATTTATCTTCCAACTATAACTTACCCAACACCCATTTGTTTCGTTATTTTCAAATTCGTAACTTTGTTTCTTAGTGTTTCTCCAACTTTCCTTCTATACCTCCTGATCAGCCCTGGGAAAGTATAGTTTCACATGGTCCACAACATAAAGAGCTGATATCTAAGCTTTATAATTCCATTTTAACATTAAACGATGAATCAAGTGTCAAAATAAAAAATTTGTGGGAGAAAGAATTTGACATAACGCACGGCTCAGGAGACACACACGCAGGCTCAGAGTGAATTCAATAGCTTTATTCAGCAACAAGGATGGATGGATGCGTGTTTGTGGAATGTGGATGTACTGCTGGTGGATGTCAGCGTCAGGCACGGAGGCAGGAAACCGTACAGCCGGACAACCTTGGCAGGGCAGGTGGCAGGCACGCACAAGGGAGAGTCTGGGAGACAGAGACCTGACGATGCACCTGACAGCAGTCGCGAGGTGGTGAAGCGGGGGCGGAGTCCACCGCCGGCAAAGGTCCACCTGTGCACAGGGGAAAGGCTGGAACACAAGTTGAGAGTAGCTTACGTGAGCGATCTTGCTGTTTGGCGAGGGGGTTCCTCTGGAGCAAGTAGCCGAAGGGAACAGACGGCTTCAGGCCGAAGCCCAGGGCAGAGCGGCTTATATGCTCCGCCGCTGACGAGGTGCAGGTGTGCGCTCAGCTGGCGCCGCTAATGAGCGGCGAGTTGTAACAGTACTCCCCCCTCTCGCAGCGCCTCCTGGCGATGGTTTATTAGGGAACATCTGGTGAAACTCGGTGATGAGAGAGCGATCCAACACGAACGAGGAACGGACCCATTGCCTCCATTCTGGACCATAGCCCTCCCAGTCCACCAAATACTGTAGCCTGCGACCCCGGTGTCGGGAGTCCAAGATGGTCGAGACAGTCCAAGCCGGGTGGCCATCAATCATCCGAGGCACGGGCGGCGCAGCAGGAGGAGGGCAGATGGGATCAGACACCACCGGTTTCACCTTAGAGACGTGGAAGGTGGGATGGATGCGGAGGGAGGGGGGAGTAGCAACGCGCACTGCCACTGGGTTGATTACCTTGGTGACGGGGAATGGGCCCATGAAGCGTTTTGCCAACTTCCTCCTCTCACCCTTCAGGTTAACATCCTGCGTGGAGATCCAGACTGGTTGGCCCACCTGGTAGGTAGGAGCAGGTCTTCTTCGCCGATCCGCTGTGGCCTTATTGCACTCCGCCGTGCGTAAAAGCGCATTGCGCGCGGCTGTCCAAATTGAGCGACACCGCCTGAGGTGAGCCCGGACCGTGGGGA
This sequence comes from Pholidichthys leucotaenia, assembly GCA_020510985.1. Lineage (NCBI taxonomy): Eukaryota > Metazoa > Chordata > Actinopteri > Cichliformes > Pholidichthyidae > Pholidichthys > Pholidichthys leucotaenia. The sequence goes on from CM035839.1 coordinate 209,912,105, forward strand.
CTGCAGATTCGTCCTCCAGCGAGGGGAACAAAGGGGGGTCGTAACCCAGGGACACTTTGAAAGGGGACATCCCTGTGGCTGAAGAACGAGCGGTGTTGTGAGCATATTCAACCCAGGCGAGATGTTTGCTCCATGACGCAGGCTTCGAGGCAGTGACGCAACGGAGAGCAGCCTCCAGCTCCTGGTTGGTCCGTTCATACTGCCCGTTAGATTGGGGGTGATGGCCGGAGGAGAGGCTTACCTGGGCTCCTATTGTCCTGCAGAAACTCCGCCAGATGTCCGAGGCGAACTGGGGACCCCGGTCGGAGACCACGTCAGCTGGTATCCCATGCAGCCTGACCACGTGCTGGACGAGAAGGTCTGCCGTCTCCAAGGCAGAGGGTAGCCCCCGTAATGGCACGAAATGGGCAGCCTTGGAGAACCGGTCAATGATGGTCAGGACAGTGTCGAAGTTGTTAGAGACGGGGAGGCCAGTGACGAAGTCTAATGCGATGTGCGACCAGGACCTACTAGGGACGGGCAGGGGCTGGAGCAAACCCGCAGGAGGAGAGTTGCCAGACTTACTGGTGGCACAGACAGGGCAGGCCCGGGCGTAGCGGGCAGCGTCCTTGCGTAACCCCGGCCACCAAAACGAGCGTTGGAGCAGGTCAATCATACGGGAGGTCCCAGGATGGCAGGCTAGCTTGGATGTATGGAGCCAATGGATGACCTCCCCCCGAACGGAGGACGGAACGTAGAGCCTCCCCTCCGGTCCGCCGCCCGGATCCGGTTCTGATTCCTGCGCCTTTCGGACCTTATCCTCGATCTCCCAAGTAACGGCTCCCATGATGCACGACCTGGGCAGGATGGTATGAACAGCGTCCCCCGAATCTTCAGGGGCGAATTGCCTGGAGAGGGCGTCAGGGAGACCGTTTTTGGAGCCCGGCCTGAATGTGATGGTGAAACAGAACCTGGCAAAAAACAGAGACCAACGGGCCTGGCGGGCGTTCAGACGCTTGGCAGTTCTTAAGTACTCCAGATTTTTGTGGTCCGTTAACACCACGAAAGGCAGGGCGGCCCCCTCGAGCCAGTGACGCCACTCTTGGAGCGCAAGCTTGATGGCAAGAAGCTCCCTGTCCCCCAAGTCGTAATTACGCTCCGCCGGGGACAGGCGCCGGGAGAAGAAGGCACAAGGCCGTTTGACCCCATCAGCCGGTGACCGCTGAGACAACACCACCCCCACCCCCGTATCCGAGGCGTCGACCTCCACGATGCACTGCAAAGAGGGGTCGACCTGGCTGAGGACCCGGGAGGATGAAAATTCCGCCTTCAGCGCCTGGAAGGCCGCCGCGGCCTCTTCAGTCCACTGGAACCGGGCTTTAGGGGAGGTGAGACGGGTCAGAGGGCCGACGATGGCTCCAAAGTTGGGCACAAGAAGTTGGCAAAGCCGACGAATTGTTGCACCTGCTTTCTAGACGAGGGAGTCGGCCAATCTACCACCGCTTTAATCTTGGCTGGGTCTGGAAGCACCTGGTCATGGGAGATGACAAACCTGAGAAATGACGTCTTCTTGGCAAAGAATTCGCACTTCTCCGCCTCACGTATAACCGATTCTCCAGTAGCCTCTGCAGGACCCGTCTCACATGCACCTGGTGCTCGTCCCTGGACTTGGAGAAGATGAGAATGTCATCCAGGTAAACGAACACAAACAGGCCAATGAAATCCCGGAGAACATCATTTATCAGGCGCTGAAAGACGGCTGGAGCGTTGGTCAACCCGAACGGCATGACCAGGTATTCAAAGTGGCCGTTCGGGGTACGGAAGGCTGTTTTCCATTCATCTCCCTCCCGGATCTGGACGAGGTGGTACGCGCTGCGGAGATCCAGCTTGGTAAACCAGGTCGCCCCCTGGAGGGAGTGGAAGGCAGTGTCTATCAGGGGCAGGGTGTAACGGTCCTTCTCCGTGATGTCGTTTAGGGCTCAGAAGTCGATGCACGGACGAAGCGAGCCGTCTTTCTTGCCCACGAAGAAGAACCCTGCACCTAATGGCGATGATGATGGGCGAATAATACCTGCGCTGAGAGATTCCTTGAGGTATGAGTTCATGGCCTCCTTCTCCGGTGCTGACAGGCTGTAGAGGCGTCCCGAAGGGAGTGGCGCCCCCTGGCGGAGGTTTATGGTGCAGTCGTAAGGCCTGTGTGGAGGAAGGGACATTGCCTTGGACTTACTGAAGACCGCACCCAGGTCGTGAAACTCCACGGGCACCAAGGAGAGGTCCGGAGGCGCGGCATCCTTGACCACGGGAGGAGAGGATGGCGAGCAGGCAGCGGATTGGAGGCAGGTGCTCATGCAGAAGGTGCTCCAGGCTGTTACCTTCCCGGTCTTCCAATCCAGGACGGGATTATGGAGACGGAGCCAGGGATAACCCAGGATCACAGGTGACACAGCGGAGGGCAAGATGTAAAAGGAGATCTCCTCCCGGTGATTTCCTGAGATGATGACAGAGACGGGATTTGTCCGGTGGGTCACTTTTCCCAGAGATGCGCGGGAGAGATTAATGAGGGTGAGAGGAGTTTTGAGGGGCTGGCAACGGATGCCCAATCGGGTTGCCAGGCTTTGTGAAATAAAGCTGCCTTTCGCGCCTGAGTCCACCAGTGCGTGAGTGAGATGCCCTGTGGTGTTGTGGCAAAAACGGATGGGCAGCGACAAATGAGTGAGGGGAATTGTCTGGTTAGCGTCTGCGAGGCCCCCTACAGTGACTCGCAGACCTCCCCGTTTGGCTTCTCCGGGCATTGCTCCACCGTGTGCTGGTCATCCCCGCAGTACATGCAGAGACCCAGCGCACGTCGGCGTTGTCTCTCCGCTAGAGGGAGCTTTGCCCGGCCCGTCACCATTGGCTCCGACTCCTCGGGAACCTCCGGCGGCGGTAACGCCAGGGGGCGAGCTTGAAGCCGGCGTGACGAGACCCCTCGAGAGCGAGAAGGCTGCTTCCGCTCCGAGGCACGCTCGCGCAACCGGTTGTCCAAGCTAATAGCTAGCGAGATTAGCTCCGCCAGTGTTTCAGGGATATCTCGTCCAGCCAATTCATCCCTCAGACCTGAGTTTAGGCTGCGGAGGAAGATGCTGCAGAGGGCACGCTCCCCCCAGCCAACCTCCTCCGCTGTAACCCGGAAGTCTATGGCATAGTCCGCGGCTGATCGGCTCCCCTGCTGAAGGCTGAGGAGGCGATCGGTCAGGACACTCTCCACTCGGGAGTGATCAAAGACCTCCAGAAAATTTGTGACGAACTGGCCATAGGTGAGGGAGGCATAACTGGGCCTCGCCATTACGGCATAAGCCCAGGTGAGTGCCCGACCCTCCAGGAGATTTCCTATATAGCCGATTCGACTATGGTCTGAGGGAAAGTCCCCGGGAATGCGCAGAAACACCGACTCACACTGCATGATGAAGCCTCGCGCTCCACCGAGCTTACCGCTAAAGCGGGCGGGGGTAGGAATGGGTGTGAGTCGGGTTGGGGTTCCCGAGGCTGACTGGATGGCCGCTGAAGCGGCAGGAGCTGCACCTCCCTGACGAGCCGAGGGGAACGGCTGTGGGGGGTCCAGACGGTCTAACCGGGCAGTTATCGAGGTTAATTGGTTCAATATCACTTGCTGCTGATGAGCTATTAAATCCACCTGAGCCTCGAGGGTGGAAAATCGGCGGGCGAGCCCGCTGTCCGCCGAGCCGCTCTGCTGAAGCCGTACTGACATAACGCACGGCTCAGGAGACACACACGCAGGTTCAGAGTGAATTCAATAGCTTTATTCAGCAACAAGGATGGATGGATGCGTGTTTGTGGAATGTGGATGTACTGCTGGTGGACGTCAGCGTCAGGCACGGAGGCAGGAAACCGTACAGCCGGACAACCTTGGCAGGGCAGGTGGCAGGCACGCACAAGGGAGAGTCTGGGAGACAGAGACCTGACGATGCACCTGACAGCAGCCGCGAGGTGGTGAAGCGGGGGCGGAGTCCGCCGCCGGGAAAGGTCCACCTGTGCACAGGGGAAAGGCTGGAACACAAGTTGAGAGTAGCTTACATGAGCGATCTTGCTGTTTGGCGAGGGGGTTCCTCTGGAGCAAGTAGCCGAAGGGAACAGACGGCTTCAGGCCGAAGCCCAGGGCAGAGCGGCTTATATGCTCCGCCGCTGACGAGGTGCAGGTGTGCGCTCAGCTGGCGCCGCTAATGAGCGGCGAGTTGTAACAGAATTGGGTATACAGATGACTGAAGAGCTTTGGGAGGATGCCATTAACAGAATTATAATGTCTTCCTCATGTGCTCGTCTTAGCTTGATTCAGTTTAAAGTACTATATAGAGTCCATTTTTCAAAATCGAGACTCTCTGAGATTTACCCAGAAGTTGATGGTAGCTGTGATAAATGTAAGGGATCCCTGTCACCTTGGCCACATGTTTTTTCTTTGTCCGGAATTATACAGTTTTTGGTCTAGTTACTTTACAATTATCTCCACGGTTCTTCAAGTGACTCTGCTGCCTTCTCCATTTATTGCCATATTTGGGATCCCCGACTCATCGGTAGTTTTGAATTCGGCACAAAGGGATATTGTGGCCTTTACATCCTTAATAGCAAGGCATACTTTATTGTTGCATTGGAAATCTGTCAGATATCCCTCAATTTCCCTATGGCTCAAGGATATGATGTTTTTTCTAAAACTTGAGAAAATAAAATATATGATAAGAGGATGCACAGAAAGGTTTTATCAGAAATGGCAATGTTTTATATCTTACTTTTCTAATCTAAAAGTCTTACCCATCTAATTATGTCAGCATGTGCCTTGTCATATATCATATATATATTTTTGTACCTTTTTTTGTGTGTTTTTGTCTCCTATTATACACCTGTTGAGGTACTTCCTCCACTGATTTTGTGAGCTGGGGTGGGGGTGGGTTGTTCTAGGGGTTAAAAAAAAATAAAATAAAAATATCTGATGTTTTAGTGTGAAGTACTTGTTGATGCACTATTAGATCTTGTATACAGTAGGGAAAAAAAGTATTTAGTCAGCCACCAATTGTGCAAGTTCTCCCACTTAAAAGATGAGAGAGGTCTCCAATTTTCATCATATTTATACCTCAACTATGAGAGACAAAATGAGAAAAAAAAATCCAGAAAATCACATTGAAGGATTTTTAATGAATTAATTGGTAAATTCCTCGGTAAAATAAGTATTTGGTCAATAACAAAAGTTCATCTCAATACTTTGTTATATACCCTTTGTTGGCAATGACAGAGGTCAAACGTTTTCTGTAAGTCTTCACAAGGTTTTCACACACTGTTGCTGGTATTTTGGCCCATTCCTCCATGCAGATCTCCTCTAGAGCAGTGATGTTTTGGGGCTGTCACTGGGCAACACGGACTTTCAACTCCCTCCAAAGATTTTCTATGGGGTTGAGATCTGGAGACTGGCTAGGCCACTCCAGGACCTTGAAATGCTTCTTACGAAGCCACTCCTTCGTTGCCCGGGCAGTGTGTTTGGGATCATTGTCATGCTGAAAGACCCAGCCACGTTTCATCTTCAGTGCCCTTGCTGATGGAAGGAGGTTTTCACTCAAAATCTCACGATACATGGCCCCATTCATTCTTTCCTTTACACGAATCAGTCGTCCTGGTCCCTTTGCAGAAAAACAGCCCCAAAGTATAATGTTTTCACCTCCATGCTTCACAGTAGGTATGGTGTTCTTTCTCCTCCAAACACGACAAGTTGAGTTTTTACCAAAAAGTTCTATTTTGGTTTCATCTGACCATATGACATTCTCCCAATCCTCTTCTGGATCATCCAAATGCTCTCTAGCAAACTTCAGACGGGCCTGGACATGTACTGGCTTAAGCAGGGGGACACGTCTGGCACTGCAGGATTTGAGTCCCTGGTGGCGTAGTGTGTTACTGATGTAGCCTTTGTTACTTTGGTCCCAGCTCTCTGCAGGTCATTCACTGGGTCCCCCCGTGTGGTTCTGGGATTTTTGCTCACCGTTCTCGTGATCATTTTGACCTCACGGGGTGAGATCTTGCGTGGAGCCCCAGATTGAGGGAGATTATCAGTGGTCTTGTATGTCTTCCATTTTCTAATAATTGCTCCCACAGTTGATTTCTTCACACCAAGCTGCTTACCTATTGCAGATTCAGTCTTCCCAGCCTGGTGCAGGTCTACAATTTTGTTTCTGGTGTCTTTTGACAGCTCTTTGGTCTTGGCCATAGTGGAGTTTGGAGTCTGACTGTTTGAGGTTGTGGACAGGTGTCATTTATACTGATAATGAGTACAAATAGGTGCCATTAATACAGGTAACGAGTGGAGGACAGAGGAGCCTCTTAAAGAAGAAGTTACAGGTCTGTGAGAGCCAGAAATCTTGCTTGTTTGCAGGTGACCAAATACTTACTTTACCAAGGAATTTACCAATTAATTCATTAAAAATCCTTCAATGTGATTTCCTGGATTTTTTTTTTCTCATTTTGTCTCTCATAGTTGAGGTATACCTATGATGAAAATTGGAGACCTCTCTCATCTTTTAAGTGGGAGAACTTGCACAAGTGGTGGCTGACTAAATACTTTTTTGCCCCACTGTACATACATGTATATGTGCTTAATAAGTGTATCTCTATTTCTTGTTTCAAGAAGTATTATGCAAACTTCTCTGTAATTTCTGAAATGGATTTTAATAAAAATATATTGAAAAAAAAATTGATCCTAAAGGACACAGGGAGCCAATGCAGTGATTTTAAGGGTGCTTTCACACCTAAATTCGTTTAATTTGGTCCTACTCAGCTGACAAGTTTGTTATTTTGTATCATTTTCTCCTTGGTTCGGTTCCCTTTCACACAGGCAGTAATTGAAGCGGACCAAACTGTGTCAGGTTAAATCCCGCAAAACTTGCGTCAGAACGTTCTCTGTTCTTATTGGTCAGAGTTTTTTTGCTGTGAGAACAGCAAAGGTAAGTACAGGAAGTAGAATGACTACTGTGTATTTATGCATTTCTGGGGAGAAAATAATACAAATCATAGCGTAATTTATTGGGGGGGGGGGTTCATTGCCCTGGTTATTGTTTATTGCATACGTGCATATACCACTTTCGGCAGATTGTACAGTTAGAAAATGAAGCGTGGCAACAGATGGAAAATAACATGGTAACGTTCATTAATCCTCCAGAACCGTGACATGCTCAGCCACAGGTATTTTCAAAGATCCATCAGGTATGTACAGTGACATAAAATGTTTTACAGTTTGCCGCTGGTCCTGATTTAGTATGATCCCTTTCTCACCTGCAGGACTGCACCAGAGTTCGCCAGTTGATTCGAATTGAGACCACCTCTTTCAGGTGGTCTCGGTACGGTTCCTTTGGTGCACACCTGAGTGTGATTACCGTGTTCTCACCAGACAAAACAAACCACACTAACGGAGAAAACAAACTTGAGTTCAACTGAAATGAACCAAAGCCTGTAGGTGTGAAAGGACCCTTAAATCGGCGTGAAGTGAGCCTGCCGTCTGGTCCTCATCAGAACATGTGCAGCTGAATTCTGTAATAACAGCAGATTTGAAATTGTCTTTTTGGGAACGCCAGGGAGCACGGCATTACAGTAATCAATATGACTGGTGATAAAAGCATGCATCAGTATCTCCGGGTTTGCTCCAGAGAGAAGTGGGCGGACTCTTGCTATGTTTTTTAGGTGTTAGAGTCCTGTCCGTGTTATATTTTTAATATGTGGAGTAAAACCAAGCTCAGAGTCTAATATGATGCCCAAATTCTTAACATGTTGGAATAGGGTAAAGGACAGACTATGTAATTTTGGTAAAATTTTCTCTCTCTGAGCTTCAGGACCAATGACTAAAACTTCGGTTTTGTTCTGGTTAGGCTGAAGAAAGTTTGCTGCCATTTATGACTTAATGTCTGAAGTACAATTTAAAAGGGTGTTAGTTGGTTCCATGTCATCAGGAGACACAGCGACATACAGTTGTGTGTCGTTAGTGTAACTATGGTAATTAACACCATGTCTTCTGATAACATCCCCCAGGGGCAGCATGTACAGATTAAAAAGTATTGAACCTAAAATTGAACCTTGGGGTACACCACAATTTATTCTGTAGACTCTGGAAGAACATGTGTCCAAACTTACAAAAAAGTTCCTGTCTGTGAAGTAGGACTTGAACCAATTAAGAACAGTACCAGAGAGGCCAACCAGATCCTTTAGTCTGGTTTAAAGAATATGGTGATCTACTGTATCAAAGGTAGCACTTAGATCCAGTAGAACCAGGGTTGAAATTCTGCATGAGTCCATATTGTGCCTTAGGCCATTAACAGTCCTGACCAGGCTTGTCTCTGTACTGTGGTTTGTCCTAAAACCAGACTGGTTGTCATCAAATATGTTATTTGATATTAAAAAAATAATTTAACTGAGTAAAAACAAGTTTTTCTAAAATTTTGCTCAAAAATGGTAGGTTGGATACTCAACTGTGGTTTTCAGGATCGAAATTACTCTTCCTCAGGATGGGTCTCAGCACTGCATAATGAACTCTGTGGTTTTTAATCAAACACTCAACAGTCCCTCACTGATCTCTCAGTCATCTCTGCCTTTGGGGTGGAAAAATTTGGGATTCACTGAAAGATCGCTGAGAGATCATTAGGAGATCAATGCGATCGTTGAGTGCTCCTTGAGGTCTCTTTGACTACTCAACCATTTTATTGATCTCCCAAAGATTGGTCAGTGATCTTCAACTGATCAAAACAATCTCCCAACTGTGAAGACTGGAGATCACTGGAAGATCATTGAGAGATCTTGGCAATGGCTGAGAGATGATTGAAAGTTTGTTGAGAGATCTTATAATTTTTTTCATCCCTCAATGATCTCAATGACCTCCACCCATTTGTAAAAGCTGTTCTCTACCTTCTGGTAATGTATCTTCTTCAGACATAAAGACCCAGAGGCTCCCTGTTGCCCCCCCCCCCCTCCAAATTTCAGCAGTCTCCATGGTCACCTAAGGAACTCTCATTGATCTCTCTGTAATCTCTCCTGGTCTCTCAATGATCTCTCAAGGATCTTTCAAAGATGTCTATAGATCTCCATGAAAATGTTACAATCTCCCAAACATTTACTCAGAAACAGCTTTTTTGTCTTTAGGAGACCGGGTCAAGTTTTAATCTCTCACTGGTCTCCCAATGATCTCTGTGCTGTGTAAAGGGGCCTTAACTCATCATAATAACAGAAAGCACTAGGAGAGTGCAAACCCCCACCAAGAAAACTAATGTTCTTCTTCATATTCTCCTAGAAACCTGTTAGCTGTTAGCAGACAGCATTCTGGTGGTGACTGTCAAAAAGATCACACAAGGCGTGACATTCATTACCCCTGATGAAATGAAAAAATACTGCAGACTGATTTCACAGAAGTGCGCACACACATACAGTAAATGCAGGTGAAAACATAACCTCCTTTGCAGAAGAAATATGTAAAATTATTTAGAATATTTTATAAATAAAGTTGAGCCATCTGAGTCATTTCTGAAAAAATGTCAGTTGTGTGTAGAGCAGAAACAGAAGTAATCACGTAGATCAGTATCCTGACATCTTGGTGGGGTTACTGTTGGTGATCACACATGCAGCATGTGTTAAACTTGATGCTGTGGTGTTGCAGACTTGAGATTTGATATAAGAATTGGAAATTAAAATAGAACACAGGCTGCAAGACTTTATAGATGAAATCATTTTAACTTTATGGTTAGCATTTTAAATTAGCATTAACAGTCACTGTTATTCACATCTTCTGTAAAGGCACAGAACAACCAGAGAAGTGAGCAATGGACAAGGAGAGGGGTGCTGCCTGGATCACACACAAGCTTGTAACTGATTTCAGTACTGTTGCTTTATTACCCACCTGTTACAAGAAATAATACTAGAAAAATAATTCCACTTAAAGAAAAAATGGGGTTGGTTTGCAGCATTTCATCACAGTTAAAGATTTGTGCAAAAGCATTTGAGCCTCCCTGAGTGGGCGGGCTCTTGCTAACTTAATTTATGTGGAGTCATATTAAAAGTGAGGCTTTTGTTAACTTCTTCATGACACGCTAAAAACCATGCAGTTCTCTGACAGCTGCAAGCCTGCAACTACTGGGTGAACTGAGAAAAAAACCATCCTCAGTAAGTACGTGAGTTTAGCTTCCAACTATTTTCTTAACAGCTTTACTTGTATGACATTTGCATCAGTCATGAGTTTGACAACTGCTGTGCATTATGTGGTGGAGGGAAAACACTCCACTCATAATGGTCTCACTGTTGTCACTGCACAGGCTCCCATATGGGCTTAGAGTGAGAAACATGTTGCAGCTAGTCTGTGTGAAATAGTGCCACCAACACTGAAACTGAAATGTTTGTTTGTACTGTAAAATGTATTGTTTGCTGTGCACCACCATCTTATTTTCTGGGCTTGTTTTACTGAATGCATGTCAGTTTAAACTCTTACCAGCTGTGGAATAAGCAGGTTCAACAATGTTTTTGTAGTTTGTAAGAAATGTGAAATAGCTGAAAAAAAAGTTTAGCAGATCCCCCCCTTCCTTATTTTCTGTTATTTTCGACATACTTACAACCACTGACTCTTGCGCTCACTTATGTAATTTCCTTTTGTGTCATGAGGACAATTTTTACAGTCTCTTCACAAGCTGTGTTAACACATGCACTGAAAAATTACAGGTGACTTCATGAGAAATAATGAAGCTTTTTGTTTATGTGGTTTCAGTTGAATTATGTTGGGTAAGCCGGTGCACAAAGTTGCTTTTTTAAAAACAATTGTCAAATAAATATGTTAGTTTTGTCTCAGCAGTTTCGGTTCATTTCTTAGAACAGAATTGAGATTCTCAAAACAGTTAGTTGAACCTCCACATCACAAAGTCACTTGTTCTCATCATAAAAGCAAATTTTCATCATCTTGAACAAACAGTGAATGCTTTTGTACATTATGCAGGTGCTTGTGTACAATTGTCTGCTGTTTTTTTACATTTTTATTTGCTATTATCGTGTTGGTCAAAATACATTAAACAGATTTTCTGTTGAATAGTGCTTCACCCCAAAATATTTATTCATTTGTTCATTGCTTGAGACATTACATGTGAAAGTGTTGAACTAGTTATCATTAAACCAAACCGATCATATACATTTCTATCACCATCCATCCATCCATCCACCTTCTACCACTTTTCCGGAGGTCTGGGTCGCAGAGGCAGCAGTTCAAGCAGAGAAGCCCAGACTTCCCTCTCCCCAGCCGCCTGCTCCAGCTCTTCAGAGAGGATACCAAGGCATTCCCAGACCAACTGGGAGACATAGTCTCTCCAGCGTGTCCTGGGTCTGCCCCGGGGTCTCCTACCAGTGGGACGTGCCCAAAACACCTCAAGTGGGAGGCGTCCAGGAGGCATCCTGATCAGATGCCCAAACCACCTCAACTGGCTCCTTTCAGTGTGGAGGAGCAGCGGTTCTACTCTGAGCCTCTTCCGGACGACTGAGCTCGTCACCTTACTCTAAGGATGAGTCCAGCAATTCTACGAAGAAAGCTCATTTCAGCCGCGATCTCGTTCTTTCAGTCATTACCCAAAGCTCGTGACCATATGTGAGGGTAGGAACGTAGATTGACTGGTAAATCGACAGCTTTGCCTTAAAGCTTACCTCCCTCCTCACCACAATGGAGCGGTACAGCGTCCGCATCACTGCAGATGCTGCTCCGATCTGTCTGTCAGTCTCTCGCTCCATTCTTCCTTCACTCGTGAATAAGACCCCGAGATACAAAAACTCCTCTACTTGGGGCAGGAGCTTGTCCCCAGCCTGGAGAGGACAATCCACCTTTTTCCAACTGAGGACCATGGACTCGGACTTGGAGGTGCTGATTCTCATCCCAGCCACTTCCCACTCAGCGGCAAACTGTCCCAGTAAGACCTGTAGGTCATTTCTGGATGAAGCCAACAGGACAACATCATCTGCAAACAACAGAGATGAGATCCTGTGGTCACCAAGCATGACACCCTCTGTTCCCTGGCTGTGCCTAGAAATCCTGTCCATAAAAATTATGAACAGGATCGGTGACAAAGGGCAGCCCTGGTAGAGTCCAACTCTCACTGGGAATGAGTCCGCCTGAGTGTTGGCAATACGAACCAAACTCTCACAACAGTTGTATAGACACCGGATAGCTTGTAACAACAGGCCCAATACCACATACTCTTGAAGCACCCCCCACAAAAAAACCCACAAGGGACACGGTCAAATGCCTTCTCCAAGCCCATAAAACACATGTAAACTGGTTGGGCAAACTCCCACGAACCCTCGAGGAGTCTCGAGTGGCTAGAGAGTTGATCCGATGTGTCACGGCCAGGACGTAAACCACATTGCTCCTCCTGAATCCGAGGTTTGACCAACAGTCAGACTTTCCTCTCCAGTACCTTGGCGTAGACCTTCCCAGGGAAGCTGAGGAGTATGATCCCTCTAAAGTTGGAGCACACCCTCCGGTCCCCTTTCTTGAAGAGCGGAACCACCACCCTGGTTTGCCATGCCAAAGGCACAGTCCCTGACTTCCATGCAATGTTACAGAGGCGTGTCAACCATGACAGCCCTACAACATCCAGGGCCTTGAGGTATTCAGGGCGAATCTCATCCACCCCAGGGCCTGGCCACCAAGGAGCTTTTTAACCACCTTGGCAACCTCAGCCCCTGTGATGGGCTAGTCGTCCCCCTTGTCCACAAGCCCTGCTTCCTCTGTGGAGGGCCTGTCAGTGGGATTGAGGAGATCCTCGAAGTATTCCTTCCACTGCCCCACAATATTCCCAGTCAAAGTCAGCAGTGCCCCATCCGCACCATACACAGTGTGGACAGGAAGCTGCTTCCCCCTTCTGAACCACCGGACAGTTTGCCATAATCTTTTCGAGGCCGACTGAAAGTCTTGTTCCATGGCCTCACTGAACTCCTCCCACATCTGAGTTTTTGCTTCAGCAACCACTCGAGCTGCACTCCGCTTGGCCTGCCGGTCCACCTCAACTGCTTTGGGAGTCCCACAAGCCAACCAAGCTCGATAGGACTCCTTCTGCAGCTTAATGGCCCCCTTCACCACTGGTGTCCACCACTTGGTTCGGGGGTTGCCACCACGAGATGCACCGACAACCTTGCGGCCACAGCTCTGGGCAGTCGCTTCAACAGTGGAGGTGGAGAACATGGCCCATTCAGACTCCATGTCTCCAGACTCCCTCAGAATGTGGTTGAAGTTCTTCCTCAGTTGGGAGTTGAAGACCTCCCCGACAGAAGCCTCAGCCAGATGTTCCCAGCACACCCTCACTATACATTTGGGTCTACCAGGTCTGAATGGCATCCTCCCCTGCCATCAGATCCAACTTACCACCAGGTGGTGATCAGTTGACAGCTCTGCACCTCTCTTTACCCGAGTGTCCAAGACGTACGGTTGCAGGTTGGATGACACAATAACAAAATCGATCATTGACCTGCGACCTAGGGTGTCCTGGTGCCAGGTGCACATATGGACACCCTTATGCTTGAACATGGTGTTCGTTATGGACAGTCTGTGGTTAGTACAGAAGTCCAATAACTGAACACCACTCGGGTTCAGATCGGGCAGGCCATTCCTCCCAATCACCCCCCTCCAGGTTTCACTGTCGTTGCTCACATGTGCATTGAAGTCCCACAGTAGGACAATGGAGTCTCCAAGAGGAGCACCCTCCAGCACCCCAGTCAGTGACTCCAAAAAGGGTCGGTACTCTGAACCATCATTTGGTGCATAGGCACAAATGATGGTCAGGACCCATTTCCCAACCCGAAGGCGCAGGAAAACAACCCTTTCATCCACCGGGGAAAACTCCACTATAGAGACAGCAAGGTGGTGGTGGTGGTGGGGGGGTGGTACAAGAATACCCACCCCTGCTCGTCGCCTCTCGCCTGGGGAAACTCCAGAGTAGGCCAAGCTTCAGCCCCTCTCCAGGAGACTGGTTCCAGAACCAGAGCTGTGTGTTGAGGTGAGGCCGACTATATCTAGCCGGTATCTCTCAACCTCATGCACCAGCTCAGGCTCCTTCCCCACCAGAGAGGTGACATTCCACATCCCAAAAGCCAGTTTCAGAAGCCTGGGATCAGACCGCCAAGGTCTCTGCCTTCAACCATCACCTGATCCACATAGCACCAGACCCCCATGGTCCCTCCTGCAGGTGGTGAGTCCACTGGAGGGCGGACCCATATAACTCCTTTGGGCTGAGCCTGGCCAGGTCCCATAGGCAGAAACCTGGCCACCAAGCGCTAGCCATTGAGCCCCTTCCCCAAGCCTGGCTCCAGGGTGGGGCCCCGGTAACCCCATACCGGGTGGGTATACTGAATCCTTGTTCTAGCATTCATCATGAGAGTCTGTTGGATTGTTCTTAGTCTGGACTTTCACCCAGGACCAGTTTATCTTGGGTGACCCTACCAGAGGCAAATTGCCCCGGACAACTTAGCTCCTGGGATCACTGGGGCACGCAAACCCCCCACCACGATAAGGTGACAATCCATGAGGGGATTTCTATCACTTTTTTGTAAATATGCATAAATTGATTACATTGGTCAACACCGAATTTATTGTCTCAGTTTTTTTTAGCTGATTTAGGACAATTTTGATATGCTGGATCCAAAAATCACATTGGTTTTGCTCAATCAGGTCAACTTTTTGATTTACAGTATGTCCACATGTTGTTTTATACGTTTTTGTTTACATGTACGGGTATTTTTGCTCTATATGATGCAAAATTCTTTTTTATGTCTTGAAATTCTCTGAATTTTGAACAATTATGACAACATTCAATTTACATGTACTTACCTTTATATAAAGGTACTGTAAGTACATGCACAGTACTAAGTAAGTACTAAGTAAGTACAAGTTTTTACTTAACACCTGATCGAGAGAAACAGATGTCATTTTTGGATTCAGTGGTGCAAAATTGTCTTAAATCAGTTGAAAAAACACAGACAACTTACAAAAAAATTATTTTTGTAACCCTGTGTTATTATCAGGTGAATCTTTACTTGTGTGTAGAATTAGGTCACCAATGACCTTCCAGTTCTCTAGAACAGTCAGAGGTGAATCCTATGAACCTTCAGTTGGCAGCAGACGCAGGGGGGTGGGGGGTGAAAAGTTCATAGTGGTCAAATTTGTCCAAATGTGGTTTATTTTTCAACCGCAGGGCCCCAAGTGCTGCAACACCGATGGAAGAAATGTGTGGACTGAAGGGGAGACTATGTTGAAAAATAAACCACATTTGGTCAAATTTGACCACTATGACCTTTTCAGCCCCATCTCGTATAAAGCTGTCACAGAGCAGTTTTAATTTCTGACACAAAAATGGACGGACATCAAGAGATTGAGCAGGGTCAACAGCCCGGAAGAAAAGGCATGAGGATGTGAGGTGGAAGGATAAGGAGACAAATCAGAGGAAGAGGAAGGTTGGCCAAGTACAGTGGTGTGAAAAAGTGTTTGCCCCTTTCTGATTTCTCATTTTTTGTATGTTTGACACACTTCAATGTTTCAGTTCATCAAACAAATTTAAATATTAGACAAAGATAACACAAGTAAACACAAAATGCAGTTTCAAAATGAAGGTGTTTATTATTAAGGGTAAAAAAAAATCCAAACCTACATGGCCCTGTGTGAAAAAGTGATTGCCCCTTCCTGTTAAAACATAAATTAACTGTGGTTTATCACATCTTTGGAAAGCTGAGTTCAGTTTCCCTAGTCATACCCAGGCCTGATTACTGCCACACCTGTTCTCAATCAATTTAAATCAGGAAGTCTATAACAACAGCCAAGAGGCAGTACAGAGAAAAGCTGGACAGCCTTGACTCCACTCCTGACCCTGGGTGCATGTGGCAAGGCCTGAAGCACATCACAGACTACAAGAGAACCACCAGCAACACCACCAGCTCCACAGACAGCCTGCCGGATGATCTCAACACCTTTTACACCTGCTTTGAGACCTCCAGCTACAGTGCAGAGAGGAGACACACACACACACACACACACACACCCCTCCACTAAAAATTTCATCAGGCCAGGTAAACAAAGCACTGAGGAATATCAACCCTCGCAAGGCAGCAGTACCAGACAACATCCCTGGGCGGACTCTCAGAGCATGTGCTGCCGAGCTGACTGATGTTCTCACAACCATCTTTAACCTCTCCCTCAACCAGAACATAGTCCCCTCCTGCTTCAAAACCACAACCATCGTCCTCCTCCCCAGAAAGAGCCCACCAACCTGCCTGAATGATTACAGACCAGTAGCACTCACTCCAATCATCATGAAGTGCTTCGAGAGAGTGGTGCTGGCCCTCATTCAGGACAGCATACCAGATACCGTGGACCCCCTGCAGTACGCCTACTGGCCCAACAGGTCCACCTCAGATGACATTGCTGCTGCACTTCATTATTCCCTCTCTCACCTGGAAGATAAAAACTCCTATATCAGGATGCTTTTTGTTGACTACAGCTCTGCCTTCAACACGGTCATCCCCCACAAACTCACCTACAAACTGTCTTCACTTGGCCTGCACCCTACCCTCTGTGACTGGCTACTGGACTTTCTGACTGGTAGGCCTCAGTCTGTCAGGATTGGTCATAGGACCTCAGCCAGCATCATCACAAACACAGGTGTCCCACAGGGTTGTGTTCTCAGCCCCATCCTCTATAGCCCCTTCACCCATGACTGTGTTTCCTCCCACAAGGACAATGCCGTCTTAAAGTTCACAGATGACACAGCAGTGATAGGATGCATCACTGGTGGCGATGAAGCGTCCTACAGGAGGGAGGTGGCCAACCTGGTGTCATGGTGTGAGGACAGCAACCTCACCACTCAACACAGACAAGACGAAGGAAATGATAGTGGACATGAGGAAGGGGAGGACACCTCATTGGCTGCTGTTCATCCAGGAGCTTGAGGTGGAGAGGGTGAGCAGCTTTAAATACCTGGGCATCCACATCAGCGAGGACCTTACGTAGGCACTCAACACCACAAAGCTGGTTAAGAGAGCTCAACAGAGGCTGTGCTTTCTGAGGAGGCTGAGTAAGTTTGGCATGCCCCTAAGCTCCTCAACAACTTCTACAGCTGCATCATCGAGAGCATCTTGACCAACTGCATCACTGCGTGGTACGGCAGCACTACTGCTTTGGACTGCAAACGCCTGCAGAGAGTGGTGAAGACAGCTGAGAAGATCATCAGGACTCCACTCCCCTCTCTGCAGAGCATATATCACCACAGAGTCCAAAGGAGAACTGCCTCCATCCTCCAGGACCCCACCCACCCCCAGCACAGAATGTTCACACTTCTACCCTCAGGCCGGAGGTACAGAAGTGTGAAATGCAGGAGATCCAGACTAAAACACTCCTTCTTTCCTACTGTCATCAGACTCCTGAACAATTAACACAATTCCAGACACAGCTTTGCAAATAGAAACTCACACACTGGATGCTAAATTTGCACGTTGTTCATTTGCACACTGTACATAGTCTCACCCTGTCTCACGTCCATATCATCTCTGCTACTAAATTATCATTGTACAGTCTACTGGGTATTATCAGGGCACACAGCTTTACACAGAGAAATTCTCACACTGGATGCTAATTTGTGCATTGCTCATTTGCACATTGTACATAGTCCCATGCCATCTCATGTTCATATCATCTCTGATATTAAAATTATCATTGTACAGTCCATTGGGTATTATCAGAGACAAGTCATACTCACTCAATGAACTTTTATTTTACTCAGGGACAGGTCATAGTCACTGTGTGAATTTTCATTCTTCTTGTTTCCTCTAGTCTTAACTGCTTTAACTGTCCTAATTGCTTTTAATGTGTATTTATTAGTATTAGTATTAAGGTGTGTTTATTACCTTTATTAGTATTAATATTGTTGTATTTTTTTTACCTTGGCATTTGTTGCGGACAGCAGGGTAAAGGTGCCTTCACACCAAATGCGAACGGGCGGCGCAAATCCATACAAAGTGAATGGAAAGAGGCGAATACATGCGAAATTGCGCATTCACGTTTGAGGTAATATGCTAGCTTTGAGATTCTGCCATCACCGGAATAAAAGTATCACCATTGCAGAGTAAACTAGTTTGAAAATGAAACTGCTACTCATCTGGAAACAAGAGGACCGGGAGCCATCCATCCATCCATCTTCTACCGCTTTTCCGCAGGTCTGGGTCGCGGAGGCAGCAGTTTAAGCAGAGAAGCCCAGACTTCCCTCTCCCCAGCCACCTGCTCCAGCTCTTCAGAGAGGATACCAAGGTGTCCCCAGACCAGCTGGGAGACATAGTCTCTCCACCGAGTCCTGGGTCTGCCCCGGGGTCTCCTCCCAGTGGGACGTGCCCGAAACACCTCAAGTGGGAGGCGTCCAGGAGGCATCCTTATCAGATGCCCATACCACCTCAACTGACTCCTTTCAATGTGGAGGAGCAGCGGTTCTACTCTGAGCCTCTCCCAGATGACTGAGCTCCTCACCCTATCTCTGAGGGTGAGTCCAGCAATCCTATGGCAAAAGTTCCTTTCAGCCGCCTATATCCGCGATCTCGTTCTTTCGGTCATTACCCAAAGCTTGTGACCATAGGTGAGAGTAGGAACGTAGATTGACTGGTAAATCGACAGCTTTGCCTTAGAACTCAGCTCCCTCTTCACCACAACAGACCGGTACAATGTCCACATCACTGCAGATGCTGCTCCAATCCGTCTGTCAATCTCTCGCTCCATTTTCCCCTCACTCGTGAATAAGAGCCCAAGATAGTTAAACTCCTCCACTTGGGGCAGGAGCCTGTCCCCAACCCAGAGAGGACAATCTACCTTTTTCCGGCTGAGGACCATGGACTCGGACTTGGAGGTGCTGATTCTCATCCCAGCTGCTTCACACTCAGCGGCAAACCATCCCAGCAAGAGCTGTAGGTCATTGCTGGATGAAGCCAACAGGACAACATCATCTGCAAACAACAGAGATGAGATCCTGTGGTCACCAAGCATGACGCCCTCCATTCCCTGGCTGCACGTAGAAATCCTATCCATAAAAATTATGAACAGGATCGGTGACGAAGGGCAGCCCTGGCGAAGTCCAACTCTCACTGGGAATGAGTCCGAGGACCGGGAGCTTTTCAGCTAAATCGGGATGTTGGAGTTATTTACCCATGGATTCCTGCCACAGATGTGCTAACAAGGCTAGCAGGCTAGCAACAGAAACACTCATCATCTTGTAAAGTTTTGGAGACAGCGACAGCTTTTTCAGGTGAGCTCCCCATCAGATAATGTAAACCTAAAGCATGACGTTATTTTGGTAATTTCCACAGTAGGTTGAACACTGCTGCAGAAGTTATAAAGGCAACTTTCCCTGTCTGCATCTCACTAAGACTGTAAATTCATGTCTATTCGCGTATTTACACTGAGTTATAATGTAATCACACTGCGTGAAAAATTCGCCCATTCACGTTTGGTCTGAATGCACTTTAAGAATTTCATTGCTCAGGAAATGTTGCATTTCTTAACTGCACATGATAATAAAGCCTTTGAATCCTTTGAATCCTAAATAGGACCTGCTTGACAAAGTGACGTAGACCAAAAGATTCTCAAAAGCTAGACATCATGCTGTGATCCAAAGAAATTCAGGAACAAATGAGAAACAAAGTAATTGAGATCTATCAGTCTGGAAAAGGTTATAAAGCCATTTCTAAAGCTTTGGGTCTCCAGTGAACCACGGTGAGAGCCATTATCCACAAATGGCGAAAACATGGAACAGTGGTGAACCTTCCCAGGAGTGGCCAGCGGACCAAAATTACCCCAAGAGCGCAGCAACAACTCATCCAAGAGGTCATAAAAGACCCCACAACAACATCCAAAGAACTGCAGGCCTCACTTGCCTCAGTTAAGGTCAATGTTCATGACTCCACTATATGAAAGAGACTGGACAAAAATGACCTGCATGGCAGAGTTCCAAGACGAAAACCACTGCTGAGCAAAAATAACGTAAAGTCTTGTCTCAGTTTTGCCAGAAAACATCTTGATGATCCCCAAGACTCCTGGGAAAATACTCTCTGGACTGATGAGACAAAAGTTGAACTTTTTGGAAGGTGTGTGTCTTATTACATCTGGCGTAAAAGTAACATAGCATTTCAGAAAAGGAACATCATATCACCAGTAAAATATGGTGGTGGTAGCGTGATGGACTGGGGCTGTTTTGCTGCTTCAGGACCTGGAAGACTTGCTGTGGTAAATGGAACCATGAATTCTGCTGTCTACCAAAAAATCCTGAAGGAGAATATCCGGCCATCTATTTGTGACCTCAAGCAGAAGTGCACTTGGGTTCTGCAGCAGGACAATGATCCAAAACACACCAGCAAGTCACCTCTGAATGACTTAAGAAAAACAAACTCAAGACTTTGGAGTGGCCTAGTCAAAGTCCTGACCTGAATCCGACTGAGATGCTGTGGCATGACCTTAAAAAGGCGGTTCATGCTCGAAAACCCTCTATTGTGGCTGAAGTACAACAATTCTGCAAAGATGAGTGGGTCAAAATTCCTCCACAGCACTGTAAAAGACTGCAATCAAGTGGAAACGCTTGATTGCAGTTGCTGCTAAGGGTGGCCCAACCAGTTATTAGGTTTAGGGGGCAATCACTTTTCACACAGGGCCATGTAGGTTTGGATTTTTTTCCCCCTTAATAATAAAATGAAAAATAAATTGTTCAACATGTTCTAAATCAGGGTCTTACAATGGCTGAGGTTGGTCAGAGGATGGAACCAAATATTGGGAGAACCACCATTTCCTCAATTATACAAACATATTGTCAGGAGAAGAAGAAGCCAACTTTATTGTCATTCAATCCATACAGCCAATCATGTACAGTAGAACGAAATTACATTTCTCCTATCTACAATGTTAATCACATCTAGAATCAGAGGGGCTGCGGCCATGCAAGGCACCACCACAAACAACTTTCTCTTCCCCCATTCTACTATGCTGAGCACCAAGCTAGAAGATGGGAAGTACCATTTTTATATGGTCATTGGTATGACCCGGCCGGGGCTTGAACCCACGACCTCCCGGTTGTGAGGCGAATGCTCTATCAACTAGTCCACCGCTCCGGTGCTAGAATAAGTAGGTAATCCAAAAAATGTGCACTATACTGTACATACAGATATACTGTACACTTACTGTAAAACATCCAAATACATAATTAAGTAAAAACAGTAAAAATTTAAAATCATTTCTAGCGTCTTTCAGTCTGTTCCTCTCACACAGTAATATATGACTTTATAGTTTTGAAATTGCTCAGCAATACAGAGAAAAGTGTTGCCTTGTTCATTTTCTGTCACTGTCACCAAAAGTCATGACAGATTTCATTAGAAAATACTTGTGAGTGTAAACTATTGACAACATGGCTGAACATGTTGATGGTCTTGTTCATAAAGATGGCATCAGAACTCTTCATTCTGATGGTAGAGACAGTTTCCTTGACATAAATGTTTGGTTTTAACACAGACTAAACATTTTGAGCGAATTACACACTTTTGCAGGTCATCTGCTCTGTTTTGCAGTTTGCACACATTTTAGGAAATGCACTTGTTCTCTCCTCTTGTTCACTCCTCATGGATCGTCACCTTATCGTGGTGGGGGGGTTTGCGTGCCCCAGTGATCCCAGGAGCTATGTTGTCCGGGGGCAATTTGCCTCTGATAGGGTCTCCCAAGACAAACTGGTTCTGGGTGAAGGGCCAGACTAAGAACGATCCAACAGACTCTCATGATAAATTGTATATCAAGGATTCAGTGTACCCCGCCCGGTATGGGGTTACCGGGGCCCCACCCTGGAGCCAGGCCTGGGGGAGGGGCTCGAAGGCTAGCGTCTGGTGGCCGGGTTTCCACCCATGGGACCCGGCCGGGCTCAGCCCGAAGGAGTTACATGGGTCCGCCCTCCAGTGGGTTCACCACCTGCAGGAGGGATCATGGGGGTCCGGTGCTATGTGGATTAGGTGGCGGTCAAAGGCGGAGACCTTGGCGGACTGATCCCAAGCTTTCTAAACTGGCTTTTGGTACGTGGAATGTCACCTCTCTGGTGGGGAAGGAGCCTGAGCTGGTGTACGAGGTTGAGCGATACCGGCTAGATATAGTCGGCCTCACCTCAACACACAGCTCCGGTTCCGGAACCAGTCTCCTGGAGAGGGGCTGGAGCTTGGCCTTTTCTGGAGTTGCCCCGGGTGAGAGGCGACGAGCAGGGGTGGGTATTCTTGTATCGCCCCACCTTGCTGCCTCTATATTGGAGTTTTCCCCGGTGGACGAAAGGGTTGCTTCCCTACGCCTTCGGGTTGGGAAACGGGTCTTGACCATCATTTGTGCCTATGCACCAAATGATGTTTCAGAGTACCCACCCTTTTTGGAGTCTGTGACTGGGGTGCTGGAGGGTACTCCACCTGGAGACTCCATTGTCCTACTGGGGGACTTCAATGCGCATGTGGGCAACGACAGTGAAACCTGGAGAGGGGTGATTGGGAGGAACGGCCTGCCCGATCTGAACCCGAGTGGTGTTCAGTTATTGGACTTCTGTGCTAACCACAGTCTGTCCATAACGAACACCATGTTCAAGCATAAGGGTGTCCATATGTGCACCTGGCACCAGGACACCCTAGGTCGCAGGTCGATGATCGATTTTGTTATCGTATCATCAGACCTGCGACCGTATGTCTTGGACACCCGAGTAAAGAGAGGTGCAGAGCTGTCAACTGATCACCACCTGGTGGTGAGCTGGATCCGATGGCAGGGGAGGAAGCCATTCAGACCTGGTAGACCCAAACGTATAGTGAGGGTGTGCTGGGAGCGTCTGGCTGAGGCCCCTGTCTGGGAGGTCTTCAACTCCCACCTCCGGAAGAACTTCAACCACATTCCGAGGGAGTCTGGAGACATGGAGTCTGAATGGGCCATGTTCTCCACCTCTGTTGTTGAAGCGGCGGCCCAGAGCTGCGGCCGCAAGGTGGTCGGTGCATCTCGTGGTGGCAACCCCCGAACCAAGTGGTGGACACCAGTGGTGAGGGGGGCCATTAAGCTGAAGAAGGAGTCCTATCAAGCTTGGTTGGCTTGCGGGACTCCCGAAGCAGCTGAGGTGTACCGGCAGGCCAAGCGGAGTGCAGCTCGGGTGGTTGCTGAAGCAAAAACGCGGGTATGGGAGGAGTTCGGTGAGGCCATGGAACAAGACTTTCGGTCGGCTTCAAAGAGATTCTGGCAAACTGTTCGGCGCCTCAGGAGGGGAAAGCAGCTCCCCGTCCACACTGTGTATGGTGCGGATGGGACACTGTTGACTTCAACTGGGGATATCGTCGGGCGGTGGAAGGAATACTTCGAGGATCTCCTCAATCCCACTGATACGCCTTCCACAGAGGAAGCAGGGTTTGGGGACGAGGGGGATGACTCGCCTATCACAGGGGCTGAGGTCGCCAAGATGGTTAAAAATCTCCTTGGTGGCCGGGCCCCAGGGGTGGACGAGATTCGCCCTGAGTACCTCAAGGCCCTGGATGTTGTTGGGTTGTCATGGTTGACACGCCTCTGCAACATTGCGTGGAGGTCGGGGGCAGTGCCTTTGGCATGGCAAACCGGGGTGGTGGTTCCTCTCTTCAAAAAAGGGGACCGGAGGGTGTGCTCCAACTTTAGAGGGATCACACTCCTCAGCCTCCCTGGGAAGGTCTATGCCAAGGTACTGGAGAGGAGAGTCCGGCCGTTGGTCGAACCTCGGATTCAGGAGGAGCAATGTGGTTTTCGTCCTGGCCGTGGGACATCGGACCAGCTCTTTACCCTCTCGAGAATTCTTGAGGGTTCGTGGGAGTTTGCCCAACCAGTTTACATGTGTTTTGTGGACTTGGAGAAGGCATTTGACCGCGTCCCTCGTGGATTTTTGTGGGGAGTGCTTTGGGAGTATGGGGTATCGGGCTTGTTATTACGAGCTATTTGGTCTCTGTACGACCGTTGTGAGAGTTTGGTTCGTATTGCCAACACTCGGTCGGAGTCATTCCCAGTGAGAGTTGGACTCCGCCAGGGCTGCCCTTTGTCACCGATCCTGTTCATAATTTTTATGGACAGGATTTCTAGGCGCAGCCAGGGAATGGAGGGTGTCATGCTTGGTGACCACAGGATCTCATCTCTCTTGTTTGCAGATGATGTTGTCCTGTTGGCTTCATCCAGCAATGACCTACAGCTCTTGCTGGGACGGTTTGCCGCTGAGTGTGAAGCGGCTGGGATGAGAATCAGCACCTCCAAGTCCGAGTCCATGGTCCTCAGCCGGAAAAAGGTGGATTGTCCTCTCCGGGTTGGGGACAGGCTCCTGCCCCAAGTGGAGGAGTTTAAGTATCTTGGGGTCTTGTTCACAAGTGAGGGGAAAATGGAGCGAGAGATCGACAGACGGATTGGAGCAGCATCTGCAGTGATGCGGACGTTGTACCGGTCTGTTGTGGTGAAGAGGGAGCTTAGTTCTAAGGCAAAGCTGTCGATTTACCAGTCAATCTACGTTCCTACTCTCACCTATGGTCACGAGCTTTGGGTAATGACCGAAAGAACGAGATCGCGGATACAAGCGGCTGAAATGAGCTTTCTCCGTAGGATTGCTGGACTCACCCTCAGAGATAGGGTGAGGAGCTCAGTCATCCGGGAGAGGCTCAGAGTAGAACCGCTGCTCCTCCACATTGAAAGGAGTCAGTTGAGGTGGTATGGGCATCTGATTAGGATGCCTCCTGGACGCCTCCCACTTGAGGTGTTTCAGGCACGTCCCACTGGGAGGAGACCCCGGGGCAGACCCAGGACTCGGTGGAGAGACTAT
This sequence comes from Pholidichthys leucotaenia, assembly GCA_020510985.1. NCBI lineage: Eukaryota > Metazoa > Chordata > Actinopteri > Cichliformes > Pholidichthyidae > Pholidichthys > Pholidichthys leucotaenia. The sequence goes on from CM035839.1 coordinate 209,936,959, forward strand.
GTCTCCCAGCTGGTCTGGGAACGCCTTGGTATCCCCTCTGAAGAGCTGGAGCAGATGGCTGGGGAGAGGGAAGTCTGGGCTTCTCTGCTTGAACTGCTGCCTCCGCGACCCGGACCTCCGGAAAAGCGGTAGAAGATGGATGGATGGATGGATGGATGCACTTGTTCAAACTTCAAATCAATTCTGTTCTGAGAAATGCACCAAAGTGACTGAGAAAAATTATAACATACTGTAGATTCATTCATCTCAGGCCATCAACATTTTCCAAAAACAGTTGAGGCACTAAAGCATTTACCACTTACAATGTTACCCTGTAGAGATGTTGTCGATAACTGGGCACTGGTGAAAACTGTGATAAGTGAAAATATTCATATCAAATGATCACATTTTGATTAGAGCTACAGTACCAGTCAAAGGTTTGGACGGAGCTACACATTTATTTTGAACAAGAAATGTGTCAAAGTTTGGACATTTGTATTGTAGCAGTAATCCTACACAGACAGACAGATTTGCAAGAATAATTGTCCAAAAAATGACATAAGATGCAAAGTTGTACATTCACACATTTGTTAATATAAATATCTGTGGGAAAAAAGGTCACACTTTGAAAAATTTTGAGGAAAAAAAAAATCAGAGGCAAAAGTCATAAATGAACAAAAATAAAGTTACACATTTCTAAGAAAAAAATCTAAAAAATGTAAGTATATTTTAAAAAGCTCCACATTTTTTCAAGAAAATATACAAATTTAAGGAGACAAAACTTACTTATAATAATGCTGGCCAACTTATTGTTATAATATGGCTGCTTTTATTGCCTTTGTACAGAGAAGAGTGTAATTTAGAATGAAAGAAGCAGTGAAGGAGCTCACTGATACTGAGTCTGGAAAATGGCACACTGGCTGGTGAGCACAACAGTTAATGTCAAACCCTGTGTGTATGACTGTATTATCATTACTGTTTCTCAGTAGATAATACACTTGATTGCAGAAAGTCCTATTGAAACACAAAGGTGGGAGGAGTAGCCAGAAATTGTACTCAAATAAATACAGCATTATCTCATGATAACGATGACTCAAGTATTACGAATTAGAGTAGAATCCAAAAAATTACTTGAACAAGAGTAAGAAAATGTGTATTCAAAGTTACTTGAGTTTTAACAGTGTTTGGGGATTTTCTCTTTGACTAATGATCTGACAGCTGAAAACCAAGTATACACAGGATGTAATTAAGCTATATTAGAGCCAAAATGAAACTAGCAGAGGGTTGGGCTGAGACAAAAAAAGTACAAACATCTGCCTGCTTCTTCAGCATTGTGGCCAGCCTGGTACTTATATCAGTACAGGGTGACAATAATAATTTGTAGATCCATGATCAGTCATACAATTTTATTTTCACAAGCCTAAATTCAGATAATTGATCCCTCAGTCCAGAAGACACTGCTGTATTCAGTTGTGCTGTGTAACATATGCACTATAGAGGAGGGGGCTTTTGGTCATTTTGCTAACAAGGCAAATGCATCCTTTTCTCATGTAGTTATATCAGCTATTGATGAGTGACTGTTTTAGATGCAGTGCCATCTGAGGGATCAGATATCATGTATGTTTAGGTTTGTGCCCTTTCTGGACTTTACACACTGAAATTCCTTCAGATTGCTCAAATTGTTTAATGATATTATGCATACAGAGGAAAAATGTAAGTTCCCTTCCAATGTTTATTTGAGGAATATTGTTTTTTTTTTAAATATTTCAACAACTTTTTCATGTATTTGTGGTACCAAGTCATGATTGAAATCATCTGTTGACATCACCTGCTTGAAATTATCTATCTATCTATCTATCTATCTATCTATCTATCTATCTATCTATCCATCCATCCATCCATCCATCCATCCATCCCAACTGTTTCTGATTTGTGGTTGTGGCATGGATCTGAACATTTTCACCTTATTTTAGAGTTATAGAGATTTTTTTTCTGAACATAATCTATTTTCTGCTCCCTGGTGAAGGAAGAGCAGCTCACCATGGAGCCACGGGGTTCAGTGTCATCCTGCCAAATCAGGCCAGCACCTCGATGGAGTCTGGGCTCTGGCTCTGGGATCCCGTATGGCTCCTTTGCAAACAGCCTTTCATCACTGGCACCTAACACTGAGGCGAAACCAGCCATCTCCCAACGCCATTCTTATATAATGATGGCTGTGCTTTGCTACATCAATTTGCTTAACTACATGGAACGGTACACAATTGCAGGTTAGAAGAGACATAACACTGTGTATCGATTTGCATCATTTACAGCCTCTATTATGGTGCAAGATAAATAAATTGTCATTATTATCACACAGGGGTCCTTACCAACATTCAGGTATTTTTTGCGATTCCTGACAAGACAGCTGGAGGTTGAGAACATGGCCCATTCAGACTCCATGTCTCCAGACTCCCTCAGAATGTGGTTGAAGTTCTTCCTCATTTGGGAGTTGAAGACCTCCCGGACAGAAGCCTCAGCCAGATGTTCCCAGCACACCCTCACTATACATTTCGGTCTACCGGGTCTGAATGGCATCCTCCCCTGCCATCAGATCCAACTCACCACCAGGTGGTGATCAGTTGACAGCTCTGCACCTCTCTTTACCCGAGTGTCCAAGACGTACGGTTGCAGGTTGGATGACACAATAACAAAATCGATTATTGACCTGCGACCTAGGGTGTCCTGGTGCCAGGTGCACATATGGACACCCTTATGCTTGAACATGGTGTTCGTTATGGACAGTCTGTGGTTAGTACAGAAGTCCAATAACTGAACACCACTCGGGTTCAGATCGGGCAGGCCGTTCCTCCCAATCACCCCCCTCCAGGTTTCACTGTCGTTGCTCACATGTGCATTGAAGTCCCACGGTAGGACAATGGAGTCTCCAAGAGGAGCACCCTCCAGCACCCCAGTCAGTGACTCCAAAAAGGGTCGGTACTCTGAACCATCATTTGGTGCATAGGCACAAATGATGGTCAGGACCCATTTCCCAACCCGAAGGCGCAGGAAAACAACCCTTTCATCTACCGGGGAAAACTCCACTATAGAGACAGCAAGGTGGTGGTGGTGGTGGGGGGGGTGGTACAAGAATACCCACCCCTGCTCATCGCCTCTCGCCTGGGGAAACTCCAGAGTAGGCCAAGCTTCAGCCCCTCTCCAGGAGACTGGTTCCAGAACCAGAGCTGTGTGTTGAGGTGAGGCCGACTATATCTAGCCAGTATCTCTCAACCTCATGCACCAGTTCAGGCTCCTTCCCCACCAGAGAGGTGACATTCCACATCCCAAAAGCCAGTTTCGGAAGCCTGGGATCAGACCGCCAAGGTCTCTGCCTTCAACCATCACCTGATCCACATTGCACCAGACCCCCATGGTCCCTCCTGCAGGTGGTGAGCCCACTGGAGGGCGGACCCATATAACTCCTTCGGGCTGAGCCTGGCCAGGTCCCATAGGCAGAAACCTGGCCACCAAGCGCTAGCCATCGAGCCCCTCCCCCAAGCCTGGCTCCAGGGTGGGGCCCCGGTAACCCCATACCGGGTGGGTATACTGAATCCTTGTTCTAGCATGCATCATGAGAGTCTGTTGGATTGTTCTTCGTCTGGACTTTCACCCAGGACCAGTTTATCTTGGGTGACCCTACCAGAGGCAAACTGCCCCGGACAACTTAGCTCCTGGGATCACTGGGGCACGCAAACCCCCCACCACGATAAGGTGACAATCCATGAGGGGATTTCTATCACTTTTTTGTAAATATGCATAAATTGATTACATTGGTCAACACCGAATTTATTGTCTCAGTTTTTTTAGCTGATTTAGGACAATTTTGATGTGCTGGATCCAAAAATCACATTGGTTTTGCTCAATCAGGTCAACTTTTTGATTTACAGTATGGCCACATGTTGTTTTATACGTTTTTGTTTACATGTACGGGTATTTTTGCTCTATATGATGCAAAATTCTTTTTTATGTCTTGAAATTCTCTGAATTTTGAACAATTATGACAACATTCAATTTACATGTACTTACCTTTATATAAAGGTACTGTAAGTACATGCACAGTACTAAGTAAGTACTAAGTAAGTACAAGTTTTTACTTAACACCTGATCGAGAGAAACAGATGTCATTTTTGGATTCAGTGGTGCAAAATTGTCTTAAATCAGTTGAAAAAACACAGACAACTTACAAAAAAATTATTTTTGTAACCCTGTGTTATTATCAGGTGAATCTTTACTTGTGTGTAGAATTAGGTCACCAATGACCTTCCAGTTCTCTAGAACAGTCAGAGGTGAATCCTATGAACCTTCAGTTGGCAGCAGACGCAGGGGGGTGGGGGGTGAAAAGTTCATAGTGGTCAAATTTGTCCAAATGTGGTTTATTTTTCAACCGCAGGGCTCCAAGTGCTGCAACACCGATGGAAGAAATGTGTGGACTGAAGGGGAGACTATGTTGAAAAATAAACCACATTTGGTCAAATTTGACCACTATGACCTTTTCAGCCCCATCTCGTATAAAGCTGTCACAGAGCAGTTTTAATTTCTGACACAAAAATGGACGGACATCAAGAGATTGAGCAGGGTCAACAGCCCGGAAGAAAAGGCATGAGGATGTGAGGTGGAAGGATAAGGAGACAAATCAGAGGAAGAGGAAGGTTGGCCAAGTACAGTGGTGTGAAAAAGTGTTTGCCCCTTTCTGATTTCTCATTTTTTGTATGTTTGACACACTTCAATGTTTCAGTTCATCAAACAAATTTAAATATTAGACAAAGATAACACAAGTAAACACAAAATGCAGTTTCAAAATGAAGGTGTTTATTATTAAGGGTAAAAAAAAAATCCAAACCTACATGGCCCTGTGTGAAAAAGTGATTGCCCCTTCCTGTTAAAACATAATTAACTGTGGTTTATCACATCTTTGGAAAGCTGAGTTCAATTTCCCTAGTCATACCCAGGCCTGATTACTGCCACACCTGTTCTCAATCAATTTAAATCAGGAAGTCTATAACAACAGCCAAGAGGCAGTACAGAGAAAAGCTGGACAGCCTTGACTCCACTCCTGACCCTGGGTGCATGTGGCAAGGCCTGAAGCACATCACAGACTACAAGAGAACCACCAGCAACACCACCAGCTCCACAGACAGCCTGCCGGATGATCTCAACACCTTTTACACCTGCTTTGAGACCTCCAGCTACAGTGCAGAGAGGAGACACACACACACACACACACACACACACACACACACACACACACACACACCCCTCCACTAAAAATTTCATCAGGCCAGGTAAACAAAGCACTGAGGAATATCAACCCTCGCAAGGCAGCAGTACCAGACAACATCCCTGGGCGGACTCTCAGAGCATGTGCTGCCGAGCTGACTGATGTTCTCACAACCATCTTTAACCTCTCCCTCAACCAGAACATAGTCCCCTCCTGCTTCAAAACCACAACCATCGTCCTCCTCCCCAGAAAGAGCCCACCAGCCTGCCCGAATGATTACAGACCAGTAGCACTCACTCCAATCATCATGAAGTGCTTCGAGAGAGTGGTGCTGGCCCTCATTCAGGACAGCATACCAGATACCGTGGACCCCCTGCAGTACGCCTACTGGCCCAACAGGTCCACCTCAGATGACATTGCTGCTGCACTTCATTATTCCCTCTCTCACCTGGAAGATAAAAACTCCTATATCAGGATGCTTTTTGTTGACTACAGCTCTGCCTTCAACACGGTCATCCCCCACAAACTCACCTACAAACTGTCTTCACTTGGCCTGCACCCTACCCTCTGTGACTGGCTACTGGACTTTCTGACTGGTAGGCCTCAGTCTGTCAGGATTGGTAATAGGACCTCAGCCAGCATCATCACAAACACAGGTGTCCCACAGGGTTGTGTTCTCAGCCCCATCCTCTATAGCCCCTTCACCCATGACTGTGTTTCCTCCCACAAGGATAATGCCGTCTTAAAGTTCGCAGATGACACAGCAGTGATAGGACGCATCACTGGTGGCGATGAAGCGTCCTACAGGAGGGAGGTGGCCAACCTGGTGTCATGGTGTGAGGACAGCAACCTCACCACTCAACACAGACAAGACGAAGGAAATGATAGTGGACATGAGGAAGGGGAGGACACCTCATTGGCTGCTGTTCATCCAGGAGCTTGAGGTGGAGAGGGTGAGCAGCTTTAAATACCTGGGCATCCACATCAGCGAGGACCTTACGTAGGCACTCAACACCACAAAGCTGGTTAAGAGAGCTCAACAGAGGCTGTGCTTTCTGAGGAGGCTGAGTAAGTTTGGCATGCCCCTAAGCTCCTCAACAACTTCTACAGCTGCATCATCGAGAGCATCTTGACCAACTGCATCACTGCGTGGTACGGCAGCACTACCGCTTTGGACTGCAAACGCCTGCAGAGAGTGGTGAAGACAGCTGAGAAGATCATCAGGACTCCACTCCCCTCTCTGCAGAGCATATATCACCACAGAGTCCAAAGGAGAACTGCCTCCATCCTCCAGGACCCCACCCACCCCCAGCACAGAATGTTCACACTTCTACCCTCAGGCCGGAGGTACAGAAGTGTGAAATGCAGGAGATCCAGACTAAAAAACTCCTTCTTTCCTACTGTCATCAGACTCCTGAACAATTAACACAATTCCAGACACAGCTTTGCAAATAGGAACTCACACACTGGATGCTAAATTTGCACGTTGTTCATTTGCACACTGTACATAGTCTCACCCCGTCTCACATCCATATCATCTCTGCTACTAAATTATCATTGTACAGTCTACTGGGTATTATCAGGGCACACAGCTTTACACAGAGAAATTCTCACACTGGATGCTAATTTGTGCATTGCTCATTTGCACATTGTACATAGTCCCATGCCATCTCATGTTCATATCATCTCTGATATTAAAATTACCATTGTACAGTCCATTGGGTATTATCAGAGACAAGTCATACTCACTCAATGAACTTTTATTTTACTCAGGGACAGGTCATAGTCACTGTGTGAATTTTCATTCTTCTTGTTTCCTCTAGTCTTAACTGCTTTAACTGTCCTAATTGCTTTTAATGTGTATTTATTAGTATTAGTATTAAGGTGTGTTTATTACCTTTATTAGTATTAATATTGTTGTATTTTTTTTACCTTGGCATTTGTTGCGGACAGCAGGGTAAAGATGCCTTCACACCAAATGCGAACGGGCGGCGCAAATCCATACAAAGTGAATGGAAAGAGGCGAATACATGCGAAATTGCGCATTCACGTTTGAGGTAATATGCTAGCTTTGAGATTCTGCCATCACCGGAATAAAAGTATCACCATTGCAGAGTAAACTAGTTTGAAAATGAAACTGCTACTCATCTGGAAACAAGAGGACCGGGAGCCATCCATCCATCCATCTTCTACCGCTTTTCCGCAGGTCCGGGTCGCGGAGGCAGCAGTTTAAGCAGAGAAGCCCAGACTTCCCTCTCCCCAGCCACCTGCTCCAGCTCTTCAGAGAGGATACCAAGGTGTTCCCAGACCAGCTGGGAGACATAGTCTCTCCACCGAGTCCTGGGTCTGCCCCGGGGTCTCCTCCCAGTGGGACGTGCCCGAAACACCTCAAGTGGGAGGCGTCCAGGAGGCATCCTTATCAGATGCCCATACCACCTCAACTGACTCCTTTCAATGTGCAGGAGCAGCGGTTCTACTCTGAGCCTCTCCCAGATGACTGAGCTCCTCACCCTATCTCTGAGGGTGAGTCCAGCAATCCTATGGCGAAAGTTCCTTTCAGCCGCTTATATCCGCAATCTCGTTCTTTCGGTCATTACCCAAAGCTTGTGACCATAGGTGAGAGTAGGAACGTAGATTGACTGGTAAATCGACAGCTTTGCCTTAGAACTCAGCTCCCTCTTCACCACAACAGACTGGTACAATGTCCGCATCACTGCAGATGCTGCTCCAATCCGTCTGTCAATCTCTCGCTCCATTTTCCCCTCACTCGTGAATAAGAGCCCAAGATAGTTAAACTCCTCCACTTGGGGCAGGAGCCTATCCCCAACCCAGAGAGGACAATCTACCTTTTTCCGGCTGAGGACCATGGACTCGGACTTGGAGGTGCTGATTCTCATCCCAGCCGCTTCACACTCAGCGGCAAACCATCCCAGCAAGAGCTGTAGGTCATTGCTGGATGAAGCCAACAGGACAACATCATCTGCAAACAACAGAGATGAGATCCTGTGGTCACCAAGCATGACACCCTCCATTCCCTGGCTGCGCGTAGAAATCCTGTCCATAAAAATTATGAACAGGATCGGTGACGAAGGGCAGCCCTGGCGAAGTCCAACTCTCACTGGGAATGAGTCCGAGGACCGGGAGCTTTTCAGCTAAATCGGGATGTCGGAGTTATTTACCCATGGATTCCTGCCACAGATGTGCTAACAAGGCTAGCAGGCTAGCAACAGAAACACTCATCATCTTGTAAAGTTTTGGAGACAGGGACAGCTTTTTCAGGTGAGCTCCCCATCAGATAATGTAAACCTAAAGTATGACGTTATTTTGGTAATTTCTACAGTAGGTTGAACACTGCTGCAGAAGTTATAAAGGCAACTTTGCCTGTCTGCATCTCACTAAGACTGTAAATTCATGTCTATTCGCGTATTTACACTGAGTTATAATGTAATCACACTGCGTGAAAAATTCGCCCATTCACGTTTGGTCTGAATGCACTTTAAGAATTTCATTGCTCAGGAAATGTTGCATTTCTTAACTGCACATGATAATAAAGCCTTTGAATCCTTTGAATCCTAAATAGGACCTGCTTGACAAAGTGACGTAGACCAAAAGATTCTCAAAAGCTAGACATCATGCTGTGATCCAAAAAAATTCAGGAACAAATGAGAAACAAAGTAATTGAGATCTATCAGTCTGGAAAAGGTTATAAAGCCATTTCTAAAGCTTTGGGACTCCAGTGAACCACAGTGAGAGCCATTATCCACAAATGGCGAAAACATGGAACAGTGGTGAACCTTCCCAGGAGTGGCCAGCAGACCAAAATTACCCCAAGAGCGCAGCAACAACTCATCCAAGAGGTCATAAAAGACCCCACAACAACATCCAAAGAACTGCAGGCCTCACTTGCCTCAGTTAAGGTCAATGTTCATGACTCCACTATAAGAAAGAGACTGGACAAAAATGACCTGCATGGCAGAGTTCCAAGACGAAAACCACTGCTGAGCAGGAGGGAGGTGGCCAACCTGGTGTCATGGTGTGAGGACAGCAACCTCACCACTCAACACAGACAAGACGAAGGAAATGATAGTGGACATGAGGAAGGGGAGGACACCTCATTGGCTGCTGTTCATCCAGGAGCTTGAGGTGGAGAGGGTGAGCAGCTTTAAATACCTGGGCATCCACATCAGCGAGGACCTTACGTAGGCACTCAACACCACAAAGCTGGTTAAGAGAGCTCAACAGAGGCTGTGCTTTCTGAGGAGGCTGAGTAAGTTTGGCATGCCCCTAAGCTCCTCAACAACTTCTACAGCTGCATCATCGAGAGCATCTTGACCAACTGCATCACTGCGTGGTACGGCAGCACTACCGCTTTGGACTGCAAACGCCTGCAGAGAGTGGTGAAGACAGCTGAGAAGATCATCAGGACTCCACTCCCCTCTCTGCAGAGCATATATCACCACAGAGTCCAAAGGAGAACTGCCTCCATCCTCCAGGACCCCACCCACCCCCAGCACAGAATGTTCACACTTCTACCCTCAGGCCGGAGGTACAGAAGTGTGAAATGCAGGAGATCCAGACTAAAAAACTCCTTCTTTCCTACTGTCATCAGACTCCTGAACAATTAACACAATTCCAGACACAGCTTTGCAAATAGGAACTCACACACTGGATGCTAAATTTGCACGTTGTTCATTTGCACACTGTACATAGTCTCACCCCGTCTCACATCCATATCATCTCTGCTACTAAATTATCATTGTACAGTCTACTGGGTATTATCAGGGCACACAGCTTTACACAGAGAAATTCTCACACTGGATGCTAATTTGTGCATTGCTCATTTGCACATTGTACATAGTCCCATGCCATCTCATGTTCATATCATCTCTGATATTAAAATTACCATTGTACAGTCCATTGGGTATTATCAGAGGCAAGTCATACTCACTCAATGAACTTTTATTTTACTCAGGGACAGGTCATAGTCACTGTGTGAATTTTCATTCTTCTTGTTTCCTCTAGTCTTAACTGCTTTAACTGTCCTAATTGCTTTTAATGTGTATTTATTAGTATTAGTATTAAGGTGTGTTTATTACCTTTATTAGTATTAATATTGTTGTATTTTTTTTACCTTGGCATTTGTTGCGGACAGCAGGGTAAAGATGCCTTCACACCAAATGCGAACGGGCGGCGCAAATCCATACAAAGTGAATGGAAAGAGGCGAATACATGCGAAATTGCGCATTCACGTTTGAGGTAATATGCTAGCTTTGAGATTCTGCCATCACCGGAATAAAAGTATCACCATTGCAGAGTAAACTAGTTTGAAAATGAAACTGCTACTCATCTGGAAACAAGAGGACCGGGAGCCATCCATCCATCCATCTTCTACCTGCTTTTCCGCAGGTCCGGGTCGCGGAGGCAGCAGTTTAAGCAGAGAAGCCCAGACTTCCCTCTCCCCAGCCACCTGCTCCAGCTCTTCAGAGAGGATACCAAGGTGTTCCCAGACCAGCTGGGAGACATAGTCTCTCCACCGAGTCCTGGGTCTGCCCCGGGGTCTCCTCCCAGTGGGACGTGCCCGAAACACCTCAAGTGGGAGGCGTCCAGGAGGCATCCTTATCAGATGCCCATACCACCTCAACTGACTCCTTTCAATGTGGAGGAGCAGCGGTTCTACTCTGAGCCTCTCCCAGATGACTGAGCTCCTCACCCTATCTCTGAGGGTGAGTCCAGCAATCCTATGGCGAAAGTTCCTTTCAGCCGCTTATATCCGCAATCTCGTTCTTTCGGTCATTACCCAAAGCTTGTGACCATAGGTGAGAGTAGGAACGTAGATTGACTGGTAAATCGACAGCTTTGCCTTAGAACTCAGCTCCCTCTTCACCACAACAGACTGGTACAATGTCCGCATCACTGCAGATGCTGCTCCAATCCGTCTGTCAATCTCTCGCTCCATTTTCCCCTCACTCGTGAATAAGAGCCCAAGATAGTTAAACTCCTCCACTTGGGGCAGGAGCCTGTCCCCAACCCAGAGAGGACAATCTACCTTTTTCCGGCTGAGGACCATGGACTCGGACTTGGAGGTGCTGATTCTCATCCCAGCCGCTTCACACTCAGCGGCAAACCATCCCAGCAAGAGCTGTAGGTCATTGCTGGATGAAGCCAACAGGACAACATCATCTGCAAACAACAGAGATGAGATCCTGTGGTCACCAAGCATGACACCCTCCATTCCCTGGCTGCGCGTAGAAATCCTGTCCATAAAAATTATGAACAGGATCGGTGACGAAGGGCAGCCCTGGCGAAGTCCAACTCTCACTGGGAATGAGTCCGAGGACCGGGAGCTTTTCAGCTAAATCGGGATGTCGGAGTTATTTACCCATGGATTCCTGCCACAGATGTGCTAACAAGGCTAGCAGGCTAGCAACAGAAACACTCATCATCTTGTAAAGTTTTGGAGACAGGGACAGCTTTTTCAGGTGAGCTCCCCATCAGATAATGTAAACCTAAAGTATGACGTTATTTTGGTAATTTCTACAGTAGGTTGAACACTGCTGCAGAAGTTATAAAGGCAACTTTGCCTGTCTGCATCTCACTAAGACTGTAAATTCATGTCTATTCGCGTATTTACACTGAGTTATAATGTAATCACACTGCGTGAAAAATTCGCCCATTCACGTTTGGTCTGAATGCACTTTAAGAATTTCATTGCTCAGGAAATGTTGCATTTCTTAACTGCACATGATAATAAAGCCTTTGAATCCTTTGAATCCTAAATAGGACCTGCTTGACAAAGTGACGTAGACCAAAAGATTCTCAAAAGCTAGACATCATGCTGTGATCCAAAAAAATTCAGGAACAAATGAGAAACAAAGTAATTGAGATCTATCAGTCTGGAAAAGGTTATAAAGCCATTTCTAAAGCTTTGGGACTCCAGTGAACCACAGTGAGAGCCATTATCCACAAATGGCGAAAACATGGAACAGTGGTGAACCTTCCCAGGAGTGGCCAGCAGACCAAAATTACCCCAAGAGCGCAGCAACAACTCATCCAAGAGGTCATAAAAGACCCCACAACAACATCCAAAGAACTGCAGGCCTCACTTGCCTCAGTTAAGGTCAATGTTCATGACTCCACTATAAGAAAGAGACTGGACAAAAATGACCTGCATGGCAGAGTTCCAAGACGAAAACCACTGCTGAGCAGGAGGGAGGTGGCCAACCTGGTGTCATGGTGTGAGGACAGCAACCTCACCACTCAACACAGACAAGACGAAGGAAATGATAGTGGACATGAGGAAGGGGAGGACACCTCATTGGCTGCTGTTCATCCAGGAGCTTGAGGTGGAGAGGGTGAGCAGCTTTAAATACCTGGGCATCCACATCAGCGAGGACCTTACGTAGGCACTCAACACCACAAAGCTGGTTAAGAGAGCTCAACAGAGGCTGTGCTTTCTGAGGAGGCTGAGTAAGTTTGGCATGCCCCTAAGCTCCTCAACAACTTCTACAGCTGCATCATCGAGAGCATCTTGACCAACTGCATCACTGCGTGGTACGGCAGCACTACCGCTTTGGACTGCAAACGCCTGCAGAGAGTGGTGAAGACAGCTGAGAAGATCATCAGGACTCCACTCCCCTCTCTGCAGAGCATATATCACCACAGAGTCCAAAGGAGAACTGCCTCCATCCTCCAGGACCCCACCCACCCCCAGCACAGAATGTTCACACTTCTACCCTCAGGCCGGAGGTACAGAAGTGTGAAATGCAGGAGATCCAGACTAAAAAACTCCTTCTTTCCTACTGTCATCAGACTCCTGAACAATTAACACAATTCCAGACACAGCTTTGCAAATAGGAACTCACACACTGGATGCTAAATTTGCACGTTGTTCATTTGCACACTGTACATAGTCTCACCCCGTCTCACATCCATATCATCTCTGCTACTAAATTATCATTGTACAGTCTACTGGGTATTATCAGGGCACACAGCTTTACACAGAGAAATTCTCACACTGGATGCTAATTTGTGCATTGCTCATTTGCACATTGTACATAGTCCCATGCCATCTCATGTTCATATCATCTCTGATATTAAAATTACCATTGTACAGTCCATTGGGTATTATCAGAGACAAGTCATACTCACTCAATGAACTTTTATTTTACTCAGGGACAGGTCATAGTCACTGTGTGAATTTTCATTCTTCTTGTTTCCTCTAGTCTTAACTGCTTTAACTGTCCTAATTGCTTTTAATGTGTATTTATTAGTATTAGTATTAAGGTGTGTTTATTACCTTTATTAGTATTAATATTGTTGTATTTTTTTTACCTTGGCATTTGTTGCGGACAGCAGGGTAAAGATGCCTTCACACCAAATGCGAACGGGCGGCGCAAATCCATACAAAGTGAATGGAAAGAGGCGAATACATGCGAAATTGCGCATTCACGTTTGAGGTAATATGCTAGCTTTGAGATTCTGCCATCACCGGAATAAAAGTATCACCATTGCAGAGTAAACTAGTTTGAAAATGAAACTGCTACTCATCTGGAAACAAGAGGACCGGGAGCCATCCATCCATCCATCTTCTACCGCTTTTCCGCAGGTCCGGGTCGCGGAGGCAGCAGTTTAAGCAGAGAAGCCCAGACTTCCCTCTCCCCCAGCCACCTGCTCCAGCTCTTCAGAGAGGATACCAAGGTGTTCCCAGACCAGCTGGGAGACATAGTCTCTCCACCGAGTCCTGGGTCTGCCCCGGGGTCTCCTCCCAGTGGGACGTGCCCGAAACACCTCAAGTGGGAGGCGTCCAGGAGGCATCCTTATCAGATGCCCATACCACCTCAACTGACTCCTTTCAATGTGGCAGGAGCAGCGGTTCTACTCTGAGCCTCTCCCAGATGACTGAGCTCCTCACCCTATCTCTGAGGGTGAGTCCAGCAATCCTATGGCGAAAGTTCCTTTCAGCCGCTTATATCCGCAATCTCGTTCTTTCGGTCATTACCCAAAGCTTGTGACCATAGGTGAGAGTAGGAACGTAGATTGACTGGTAAATCGACAGCTTTGCCTTAGAACTCAGCTCCCTCTTCACCACAACAGACTGGTACAATGTCCGCATCACTGCAGATGCTGCTCCAATCCGTCTGTCAATCTCTCGCTCCATTTTCCCCTCACTCGTGAATAAGAGCCCAAGATAGTTAAACTCCTCCACTTGGGGCAGGAGCCTATCCCCAACCCAGAGAGGACAATCTACCTTTTTCCGGCTGAGGACCATGGACTCGGACTTGGAGGTGCTGATTCTCATCCCAGCCGCTTCACACTCAGCGGCAAACCATCCCAGCAAGAGCTGTAGGTCATTGCTGGATGAAGCCAACAGGACAACATCATCTGCAAACAACAGAGATGAGATCCTGTGGTCACCAAGCATGACACCCTCCATTCCCTGGCTGCGCGTAGAAATCCTGTCCATAAAAATTATGAACAGGATCGGTGACGAAGGGCAGCCCTGGCGAAGTCCAACTCTCACTGGGAATGAGTCCGAGGACCGGGAGCTTTTCAGCTAAATCGGGATGTCGGAGTTATTTACCCATGGATTCCTGCCACAGATGTGCTAACAAGGCTAGCAGGCTAGCAACAGAAACACTCATCATCTTGTAAAGTTTTGGAGACAGGGACAGCTTTTTCAGGTGAGCTCCCCATCAGATAATGTAAACCTAAAGTATGACGTTATTTTGGTAATTTCTACAGTAGGTTGAACACTGCTGCAGAAGTTATAAAGGCAACTTTGCCTGTCTGCATCTCACTAAGACTGTAAATTCATGTCTATTCGCGTATTTACACTGAGTTATAATGTAATCACACTGCGTGAAAAATTCGCCCATTCACGTTTGGTCTGAATGCACTTTAAGAATTTCATTGCTCAGGAAATGTTGCATTTCTTAACTGCACATGATAATAAAGCCTTTGAATCCTTTGAATCCTAAATAGGACCTGCTTGACAAAGTGACGTAGACCAAAAGATTCTCAAAAGCTAGACATCATGCTGTGATCCAAAAAAATTCAGGAACAAATGAGAAACAAAGTAATTGAGATCTATCAGTCTGGAAAAGGTTATAAAGCCATTTCTAAAGCTTTGGGACTCCAGTGAACCACAGTGAGAGCCATTATCCACAAATGGCGAAAACATGGAACAGTGGTGAACCTTCCCAGGAGTGGCCAGCAGACCAAAATTACCCCAAGAGCGCAGCAACAACTCATCCAAGAGGTCATAAAAGACCCCACAACAACATCCAAAGAACTGCAGGCCTCACTTGCCTCAGTTAAGGTCAATGTTCATGACTCCACTATAAGAAAGAGACTGGACAAAAATGACCTGCATGGCAGAGTTCCAAGACGAAAACCACTGCTGAGCAAAAATAACGTAAAGGCTTGTCTCAGTTTTGCCAGAAAACATCTTGATGATCCCCAAGACTCTTGGGAAAATACTCTCTGGACTGATGAGACAAAAGTTGAACTTTTTGGAAGGTGTGTGTCTTATTACATCTGGCGTAAAAGTAACATAGCATTTCAGAAAAGGAACATCATATCAACAGTAAAATATGGTGGTGGTAGCATGATGGTCTGGGGCTGTTTTGCTGCTTCAGGACCTGGAAGACTTGCTGTGGTAAATGGAACCATGAATTCTGCTGTCTACCAAAAAATCCTGAAGGAGAATATCCGGCCATCTATTTGTGACCTACAAGCAGAAGTGCACTTGGGTTCTGCAGCAGGACAATGATCCAAAACACACCAGCAAGTCACCTCTGAATGATTTAAGAAAAACAAACTCAAGACTTTGGAGTGGCCTAGTCAAAGTCTTGACCTGAATCCGACTGAGATGCTGTGGCATGACCTTAAAAAGGCGGTTCATGCTCGAAAACCCTCTATTGTGGCTGAAGTACAACAATTCTGCAAAGATGAGTGGGTCAAAATTCCTCCACAGCACTGTAAAAGACTGCAATCAAGCGGAAATGCTTGATTGCAGTTGCTGCTAAGGGTGGCCCAACCAGTTATTAGGTTTAGGGGGCAATCACTTTTCACACAGGGCCATGTAGGTTTGGATTTTTTTCCCCCTTAATAACAAAATGAAAAATAAATTGTTCAACATGTTCTAAATCAGGGTCTTACAATGGCTGAGGTTGGTCAGAGGATGGAACCAAATATTGGGAGAACCACCATTTCCTCAATTATACAAACATATTGTCAGGAGAAGAAGAAGCCAACTTTATTGTCATTCAATCCATACAGCCAATCATGTACAGTAGAACGAAATTACATTTCTCCTATCTACAATGTTAATCACATCTAGAATCAGAGGGGCTGCGGCCATGCAAGGCACCACCACAAACAACTTTCTCTTCCCCCATTCTACTATGCTGAGCACCAAGCTAGAAGATGGGAAGTACCATTTTTATATGGTCATTGGTATGACCCAGCCGGGGCTTGAACCCACGACCTCCCGGTTGTGAGGTGAATGCTCTATCAACTAGGCCACCACTCCGGTACTAGAATAAGTAGGTAATCCAAAAAATGTGCACTATACTGTACATACAGATATACTGTACACTTACTGTAAAACATCCAAATACATAATTAAGTAAAAACAGTAAAAATTTAAAATCATTTCTAGCGTCTTTCAGTCTGTTCCTCTCACACAGTAGTATATGACTTTATAGTTTTGAAATTGCTCAGCAATACAGAGAAAAGTGTTGCCTTGTTCATTTTCTGTCACTGTCACCAAAAGTCATGACAGATTTCATTAGAAAATACTTGTGAGTGTAAACTATTGACAACATGGCTGAACATGTTGATGGTCTTGTTCATAAAGATGGCATCAGAACTCTTCATTCTGATGGTAGAGACAGTTTCCTTGACATAAATGTTTGGCTTTAACACAGACTAAACATTTTGAGTGAATTACACACTTTTGCAGGTCATCTGCTCTGTTTTGCAGTTTGCACACATTTTAGGAAATGCACTTGTTCAAACTTCAAATCAATTCTGTTCTGAGAAATGCACCAAAGTGACTGAGAAAAATTATAACATACTGTAGATTCATTCATCTCAGGCCATCAACATTTTCCAAAAACAGTTGAGGCACTAAAGCATTTACCACTTACAATGTTACCCTGTAGAGATGTTGTCGATAACTGAGCACTGGTGAAAACTGTGATAAGTGAAAATATTCATATCAAATGATCACATTTTGATTAGAGCTACAGTACCAGTCAAAGGTTTGGACGGAGCTACACATTTATTTTGAACAAGAAATGTGTCAAAGTTTGGACATTTGTATTGTAGCAGTAATCCTACACAGACAGACAGATTTGCAAGAATAATTGTCCAAAAAATGACATAAGATGCAAAGTTGTAAATTCACACATTTGTTAATATAAATATCTGTGGGAAAAAAGGTCACACTTTGAAAAATTTTGATGAAAAAAAAATCAGAGGCAAAAGTCATAAATGAACAAAAATAAAGTTACACATTTCTAAGAAAAAAATCTAAAAAATGTAAGTATATTTTAAAAAGCTCCACATTTTTTCAAGAAAATATACAAATTTAAGGAGACAAAACTTACTTATAATAATGCTGGCCAACTTATTGTTATAATATGGCTGCTTTTATTGCCTTTGTACAGAGAAGAGTGTAATTTAGAATGAAAGAAGCAGTGAAGGAGCTCACTGATACTGAGTCTGGAAAATGGCACACTGGCTGGTGAGCACAACAGTTAATGTCAAACCCTGTGTGTATGACTGTATTATCATTACTGTTTCTCAGTAGATAATACACTTGATTGCAGAAAGTCCTATTGAAACACAAAGGTGGGAGGAGTAGCCAGAAATTGTACTCAAATAAATACAGCATTATCTCATGATAACGATGACTCAAGTATTACGAATTAGAGTAGAATCCAAAAAATTACTTGAACAAGAGTAAGAAAATGTGTATTCAAAGTTACTTGAGTTTTAACAGTGTTTGGGGATTTTCTCTTTGACTAATGATCTGACAGCTGAAAACCAAGTATACACAGGATGTAATTAAGCTATATTAGAGCCAAAATGAAACTAGCAGAGGGTTGGGCTGAGACAAAAAAAGTACAAACATCTGCCTGCTTCTTCAGCATTGTGGCCAGCCTGGTACTTATATCAGTACAGGGTGACACTAATAATTTGTAGATCCATGATCAGTCATACAATTTTATTTTCACAAACCTAATTCAGATAATTGATCCCTCAGTCCAGAAGACACTGCTGTATTCAGTTGTGCTGTGTAACATATGCACTATAGAGGAGGGGGCTTTTGGTCATTTTGCTAACAAGGCAAATGTATCCTTTTCTCATGTAGTTATATCAGCTATTGATGAGTGACTGTTTTAGATGCAGTGCCATCTGAGGGATCAGAGATCATGTATGTTTAGGTTTGTGCCCTTTCTGGACTTTACACACTGAAATTTCTTCAGATTGCTCAAATTGTTTAATGATATTATGCATACAGAGGAAAAATGTAAGTTCCCTTCCAATGTTTATTTGAGGAATATTGTTTTTTTTTTTTTAAATATTTCAACAACTTTTTCATGTATTTGTGGTACCAAGTCATGATTACAATCACCTGTTGACATCACCTGCTTGAAATTATCTATCTATCTATCTATCTATCTATCTATCCATCCATCCATCCATCCATCCATCCCAACTGTTTCTGATTTGTGGTTGTGGCATGGATCTGAACATTTTCACCTTATTTTAGAGTTATAGAGATTTTTTTTCTGAACATAATCTATTTTCTGCTCCCTGGTGAAGAAAGAGCAGCTCACCATGGAGCCACGGGGTTCAGTGTCATCCTGCCAAATCAGGCCAGCACCTCGATGGAGTCTGGGCTCTGGCTCTGGGATCCCGTATGGCTCCTTTGCAAACAGCCTTTCATCACTGGCACCTAACACTGAGGCGAAACCAGCCATCTCCCAACGCCATTCTTATATAACGATGGCTGTGCTTTGCTACATCAATTTGCTTAACTACATGGAACGGTACACAATTGCAGGTTAGAAGAGACATAACACTGTGTATCGATTTGCATCATTTACAGCCTCTATTATGGTGCAAGATAAATAAATTGTCATTATTATCACACAGGGGTCCTTACCAACATTCAGGTATTCTTTGCGATTCCTGACAAGACAGCTGGACTTCTCCAAACAGGTATGACCAGGCTTTTATTTACATGCATGCTCTGGCCCTTGTTTTATCACGTACTGCACAATATTAAACACTGACACACAATGATGGCACATGTTTTGTTCCTAAATAATTCAGAGATCTTTATATGCTGTGATTATCACCTTGTAAAAATAAATCTTTCCTAAATCTATTTACAGTTTTCATCTGCAGTTACTTACTGTTGGCCCCTGTCTTTGGTTACCTGGGGGACCGCTATAATCGGAAATACATCATGATTGGTGGGCTAAGTGTGTGGCTTTTGACTGCTGCTGGCAGCTCTTTTGTTGCTGCCTCGGTAAGGAAATATCTGTTCACACAGGTTAAACAAGAAATAACAAAAGCGGTCACATCTTGGTTCTTGGTTCACTCATTCTTCCAGTAGTTGGAAATACTCCTAAATTTCAGTGCAGTGTTTATTTCATGTATTGAGCCTATATGGCAGTTTTTTTGGTCAGAGTGGTTGTTATTTTGGGGTGCAAGCATGGAAAACATATAGAGTAATAAACCCATCACATATCATTTTATAGTGACTTTAACTGGTTCTTAACTGTTATTTCACAAGAAGAGACAAACACACTATTATCTGTAACACTATGATTTCTAAACAGAATGGTGACCTCATGGTGGATGATTGGTTGTGGATTCATGCTCCAGACCAAGTCACAGCAAAGACCATATAAAATGATAGTTTCTGCATTCTTGCTTTGTGCTCAGCATAAATAGAACAAGAAGCAGAACGTTAAAGGGGTTACTTAGTTTCGTTTCGTTTCGTTTAATGTTTATTTGAAAGGGACAATACATACTAATGAACATTAATACAAATATAAGTATGCTGGATTTAGCAATACTGCTAATTTGCATCTGTAGTCCCCTGGCAAGTCACAAAACCACACAAACAAACAATCATACACAAGATTTTTATGGCTTTTTTGTATAAAGATTCAATGCGTTCGATTATGGTTACACCAGTGAGTGACCAGTTGGTAAAACAGTAATCGATGTGTGAGAAGATAATTGCATGCAGAAACATTTTGGCCACATTAACAGTCAGTGATGGTCTAATTTGTTTAAAATTTCTTAGATTAAAAAAAATTCAAACATAATCAAATTCAATGTGTTTTTTAAAGGCTAGTGAGGAGTCTAAAATCATGCTGAGGTACTTAAATTCCTTGACTAGTTGCAGCTGCTCCCCTTTTAAGAAGATGTTCGAGTTTGTAATATTTGATCATTGTTTGGCGAACATCATGCAAACAGTTTTTTAGTATTTAGTAGGAGACATGAATTGTTCAGCCAGTCATGGATTTGGGTCATCACTGTTGTAAAATATACAGGCGGCTTCTTGGGTGTTTTTTGCAGATGTGAATATGACCGTGTCATCTGTATACATTTGTATATGAATGTTTCTGCATGCATTTGGTAGAACATTTATGTATAGGGAGAATAATATTGGTCCAAGTATGGAGCCTTGTGGAACACCCATTTGACATTTAAAATATGGTGATTTGACACTGTTGACCATTACACATTGCTGTCTGTCGATAAGATAGGATTTCATCCATTTGATTACATGTTCTTAAAAGTTAAACTGAGTAAGTTTGGTGAAAAATGGTGGTTATACAGGTTTAAACCTTCTGACAGGCATCTATTGGTCTTGTGATTATTGGAAAAATATCAAAATACTCATTTCTCTTAAAAAGAAACACACACAGCCTTTATCTAATTTTTCACTGCAAAAAGCAAAACTGACGGATTTGCCACAGGACATCATTGACATAGTAAACCCATCCCATTGCTGTCCTTGATACCCACCCACTCCTCAATTATTAGTCAGCCTAGCTGTCTGTCAAGCTGTCAAACTAACAGTGAGCTAACAAGTTTCCTCACCAAGTGTGATTTATATTATTATTTTCTTTAGATTTCAGTCACCCTAATGGACATTCCTGTTTCCACCTGATTCACTAATCCAGTCAGTAATATATCTCTTGTCATTCTGGCTTATTTTGTTATATTTTTGCCGTGATGGTACATTGAGCAGCTAGCATTAGGTTGGAGTTGGTCAGTCTAACGGCATTACAGCTGTCCTCAACAGGGAGAGGCTAACAGACAGGCTGCCTGGTGTTAGTTTAACTGCTGATCTGGCCAGTTATGATCACTATTGTCTAAATTTTATTCACTCCCCACTGGAATCGTTGTGCATCTACCAACATTTCACCATATATGTCACCCTTAGACATTATTTAACTTAGCTATAGTTAATTTTCTCTAACCAAGACCCGAGGCGACTATCTGAAGTTATCAGTTTAGCCACTCATTAATGGATGTTTCTGGTCTTATTGTACTCCAGGGACCAGTCTTATCCTATCAGCTGATGAAACCACACCCCTGTCCACCAGTGATGCTTTATTTCGTTCATACTTTACGATAAATTTACTGTTAGAATTAACTAGATCTTGAACGCTGGATGCAGGATGCAAGACATATGAACAACGGACTAAGGGAAGAGAAAGGATTGTTATTAAACTGCTCAGATTAATAGCAGAAAAATAGCTGCTACACAGAAGAGAGAGCCAGCCTGTGGGAAAACACAGAAGGAATGGAGTGAGTGGCCAGAATAATAGGTATAGTTACTGAATGAATGATAACTGAATTAGGGCTTACATATTATGTGCCTACAACCAGAGTAGTGAGGGGAAGGAGGGGAGTCAGAACCATGACTAGAGCTGAGAGGCTAGGTGGGATCAGCTGCACAGGGAGGCACAGACCTTGGGATATTTGAGGCAAGTGGTAGTGTTAATATTGAATGTGCTACACTTATTTGAGGTGGCTTCTCCTGAAGAAGAGGGGCTTTCCACACAGTGAAATAACTTTTGGTCTAAACGCACCGTAAGAGTGACGTATATGGTCAAATGCTGGTGGCTGAACACATTTTGGCTCAGGCTAAATCCAAGCTAAAATTAGCAGCTAAGGTTATAAAAAAAAAAAAAGTAAGATGAAGGGCGGAGTTGAATGTAACCTGAGAGATTTTAAAGGGACATGCACTGAAACAAAGCGTTCTCAGAAAGGCTGGAAAAGATGAACAATTATTTTGCTATAGCAATTAAACAAAGAAAATTTGAGCAAAATATGCCACACACATTTCATGAAGATGTGTGAGTTGTTAAAATGTGGAAAAAGTGTGGCGACAGCCAGTGCCACAGATGGAGCTTGCTCTTTTTCTGTCTCCTGCGGTCAACATTGGGATCCTTGGTGCCTTGAGCAGAAAATCTCTTACAATATTCCTTATATTTGTTGGCAACCAAAAAAAAAATTGAACAGCTCTACATAAATTCTCCACTTGTGCCATTATCCCCATGTCCCACGGAGTGGCGGGGTAAGCTGAAACCTGAGGGGCTCCGTTGGTGCTCAGGGTGAGCCACGGTGCAAACCCCCCACAAACCAGAGGGAGCCCCCCCACAAATCCAATGCTTGCCAGTACCCATCTTTTCCCATCGCTCGGCCAGACACAACCCTTGGGGATCCCAGGGCCATCTCGACTTGTATTCAATACATCGGAGCTAGTGCCCCACTGATTTGAGCTAAAGGCTAGAAGCTGGCTGGCTAATGGCTAAGTGATGTAAGAGGGAGAGCGGAGTTGAATGGGTTAGGGCTTTTTCTTAAAGTGACACTCTGCCAAAAATCAAGTTTTTTTCTGTTGTTAACATGTCTGTAACATGTTTTTTGTGACTTACAACACATATCAAAAGCAAAATCAGTCCAAAATCCCAAGTCTGTGTTCTTCTGCTGTGAATGCCAGCTAAGCTCCACCCCATCAAAAAATGTGAGTTTGGACAGAGCGTTTCTAGCTATGTAAGCAATCCTCTTTAGTCTGATTGGTTATAACATTAACCAATCAGGATAAGCACTGGGCATGGCTAAATACCTGAGTTCACTCCCCCAGGGAAAGAGTGAAGAGCTGACGTGGCTCTGCGGATGGAGGCTCAGGGTCTACCTACCACTGATCATGCTGACAGTTAGCGTTCCTTCCCGGGGACTGTGCAAAACCGACCATGGCTGCCCGTAGTTTTTCACCATTGGGGCTGCCATATTCCGGAACCCCGTAGCACACACGGGGTGCAGTCAGCTTGGAGACCGGAGTCCACTGGCTGCCACACCCCCACGTGCGGGGTCCTGAAGAAATGGTTGGAAGGCCAAACCAGAGAGAGATGGGGGGATGAAGGTGCCAAGACTGTCACCTGTCCATTTTGCATTCATTTGACTAGGTTTGGTGAAAGGGTTCTGGGGAACACCCCCCCCCCCCCTCCGGGTGTTCCACTCTGTCCCCGCCAGGGAGGATGGAGGAGGGAGTCAAGTTGGAGGTGCGCGGTATATTGGCTGGGGTGAGGCAGCGCACATGCCCTGCACTGAGGTTGTGGTTCCACGGTAGGGGGCGGCCGCACTGGACCACCAGCCCCCAGCGAGCTGCCCAGTGGGCACCCATCAACTCCCAGGTGGGACTGCCGAGAGCCAGCTCGCTCTGGCGGGAGTTGGCGGTGTGTACATGTATGGCTGATCACGCCGATGTTTTGACTAGCCATTGTTTAGCGAAGCAGTCTATAGATAGATAGATAGATAGATAGATAGATTGATTGACTGTTCCGGTCAGTGACAGAAATTCTTCATAGACACAGCTACAACAATATAACACATTCAGCACTCTCAAACAGATGTTCAAATTCACAGGATAAAAACACTTTAAAAAAGTGAACATGGTTAAAAAGGGAACAGCAAATAAAATCATGTGGCAGAAAGTATTAATAACTATTAAAAATTAATTGTGATTAATAGATAAATGCTGATAACTAATATTGATAGCTAACTGAAGTATGATAACTATTTGATTTTGTTCAGGACTGTTACTGCAGAAGGAATAAATGATTTCTTGTAAATGTTTTCATGGGCCAATGGAACTTTATATCGTCTGCCTGATGGCAACTGAAAAAAGTGATGAAGGGGGTGAGATGGGTCCTCTGTGATCAGGGTGGCTTTCCTGATCACAGAGTGCTGATACAGTTCAGACAATGGTGTCTGTGGTGAGCCAATGAGTTTGCTAGCCTGATTAACTATACGGGAAATCTTTGTTTTGTGCTTGATGAAGAGAGCGCTGTACCAGGATGAAATGTTAAAAGTGAGAATGGATTCAATTAATGAAGTGTAAACCAGAGTTATAATGTGTCTACTGACATTAAAAGTCTTCAGTTTCCTCAACAGGTGGAGGCGTTTTTGTGCTTTTTTTATAAATAGAGTCAACATGGTGTGCAAAAGACAGGCTGCGGTCCATCTCTATTCTATTTCTATTAAAAACTTGAACTTGCGCAGACCCACCAGGGCCATGTCATCTGCATATTTAAAAAGAGTCATTCCTTCACTGTCACGGGAGATGTTATTTGTATACACAGAAAACAAAACTGGAGATAAAACACAACCTTGAGGAAGACCTGTGTTTAAAATCGACTTGCTAGA
Organism: Pholidichthys leucotaenia; assembly: GCA_020510985.1. NCBI lineage: Eukaryota > Metazoa > Chordata > Actinopteri > Cichliformes > Pholidichthyidae > Pholidichthys > Pholidichthys leucotaenia. The sequence continues at coordinate 209,961,947 of CM035839.1, forward strand.
TGTTATAAACCATTTAAAAACACTTGTTGTGGCCTGTCATATAAAAAACTCTGAATCCATAAAATCAATGTTGGGTGAACCTGCAGGTCTGTCAGGTGATGTAGCAAGGTGCCTGTGTGTACAGTGTTAAAAGCAGAAAAAAAGTCCATAAACAAAATCCGTGTGTGTGGGTGTGAAGAATCCAGTTGTTTAGTGACAGTGTCTAGAAGTGTAAGACATGCATCCTCTACACCCCGTTGTGCCTTATAGGCAAACTGGAGGGGATCCAATTTGTGTGACAACATGTTGGTCAAAAAGTCACACACCACTCGCTCCATACATTTACAGAGCACAGAGGTCAGGGCCACTGGTCTGTAGTCTTTCAGGTCCTTAGGGCGAGTCTTTTTGGGGATTGGAATGATGGTAGATTCCTTCCACTGATCAGGGGCACATCCAGAATCCAAGAGATGCTGAAAAAGTCTGGTGAGGACTCCACCTAGCTGAGTGGAACATTCCTTGAGGACTCTGCCTCTGAGCCTATCAGGGCCAGCGGCTTTGTGTTGGTTGACCTTATGTAAGATGGACGTCACAAGTTGCTCCTCAATGATAAGGGGTTCATGGGGGGAGATGGAAGGTGGGGAGGTCCAGGTGGTTGGTGTTTTGCTGGTATTAAAATGGGTGAAGAAGGTGTTAAGCTGTTCTGCAAAGGAAATGGGGTCTGGGCAGTTGACCATGGTAGGTTTTGGGGCTCTGCCCGTCATGATGTTTAGACCCTGCCTTGCCTCTCTCGCACTTCCTGATGTTAATTTCTGCTCCACCTTATTCTTATAATTTATTTTAGCCAGCTTCGCCATCCTCCCAAAATCTTTCTGCAGTTCCTTCACCCTCAGCTTGCCTCCTTGTAGGAAAGCTTTTTTCTTTTGAACCAGGCAGATTTTCATGTCCCTTGTAGCCCATTTCTTATTATTTGGGTGCATTATTATATGGTGGGTGGGAGTAACAGTGTCCTCACAGAATAAGATGTAAGAGGTCAGCACATCTGTCAACATGTTAAAATCACTGCCACAGTCATTAAAGAATAGATCCCAGTCTGTCAATTCAAAGCAAGCTCTCAGTGATTCAGCTGCATCTTTATTCCAGACTGATGGGTTTTATGGGTTTACCTGTTTTCTGTTGTGATCTGTATTTTGGCAGTAGCAGAATGACGTTGTGATCAGAACGTCCAAGAGGTGGGCGTGGTTTTGAGATATATGCACCAGGGACATTACCATAACACAAGTCCAACATGTTTTCCTTTCTGGTGGGAATTGTGACATATTGCTCCAGATTGGGCAAATATGTGGTGATGATGCATCTGTTAAAATCCCCCAGTAAAAACACAGGCTGCTCTCCAGTCTGATTGACAGCTCTGTTATAACAGTCAGCTATGTGCTCCGCAGCTCTGCTAAAATCAGGACCTGGTACATAGGTTAAAATAACCATAATTTGAGCAAATTCTCGAGGTAAATAGTGAGGTCTGAAGGACACAGTCATTAATTCATAGTGTTTGCAACATCCAGTCTCTCTCACTGTGAAGTTTGTTGCCCACTTACTATAAACGACTTTTGCATTACGAGTGCGCATGTGCGGACTATGTGAGTTCAAAGTTCACGACTACCAAACATTCCGGTAGCCACCTTGCTTTTTGTATAGAAACAGTATTGTCACACCTGAACAATTGCCGGTTAAAGTCTGCTTTAAGTGTTAAATCGCCGTTATGCCAGGTGCACATTGTGCCGTAGTGAAGTGTGGAACGGCATGTATCATCTAGAGCGGTGGAAAAAGCAAACTTGCAGCATACATGCGTGTAACTTCGGGACCAGCGTGTGTACATGTCCACCGCCATTCACGTTATATATGTACATTCCCCATGAAGCTGAAGGATCCGGACGGACATAATTGTTGGATTAAAGCAGTAAGTCTATATTATAACATAATTAAATAGTGTTGCGTATTGTTCAAGTTCTAGCCTAGTTGACACGAGTCTAAACCCTGAAGTAGTAGGTACGGACAGGCAGGCCTGGATCTAGGATATAGTTCTTTGTATATTGGTAATGAAACTTGATCTACACACACATGTAATTAAGGCCATTGATGAGTGTATTGATATGTGAAGTTCCTATAGAGTCACCACTAGAGGGCAGTATGACCCCGGCCATGACCTGACTATAAAAGGAGATGTACATGTGCCAATGTGTGGTTAGTTGTTAGTTGCACTTGAAGTGACAAGTAAAAAGTCCTAACTGACACCTGGTGTGTGCGCCTCGTCATTAAATGTTCCAGGAGAACATTACATGGTACCAGGAGTAAATTACATGATACCAGGATATAAAACTACGAACCGACGGCGAAGATGAACGCTCTTCGACAGCTGGACGAGTTAAAGTTGACCGGTAACGTCAACGAGAACTGGAAAGTATTCAAACAGAGTTTTGAACTTTATTCGCTTGCTATCGGTCTCCGTGACGAGGAGAGGAAAATAGCATTACTGCTGACAGTAGCAGGGCGAGCGGCGCTAAATGTGTTTAACACATTCATCTTCACGGAAGAAGAAAAAGGCAACTTCGACGCCGTGATGAAGAAATTTGACGATTATTGCACACCGAGAAAGAATGAAACGTACGAGAGGTATGTGTTCAGAAAAAGACTTCAGAAAGAGTCAGAGTCCATCGAGCTGTATGTCACAGACCTACGGATGAAATGTCAGTCATGCAACTTTGGAACATTGAGTGAGTCAATGATACGGGACCAAATTGTAATAGGGGTCCAAGACAACAAATTGCGGCTGCAATTACTGAAAGAGACTAACTTAACGCTGGAGAAAGCGATACAGATTTGCCAAGCGTCTGAGAGTATAAAGGCACAATTAAAGACTTTTAGCAGCAAGGAAAAAGAGACTGCTGAGGTCGGTGCAGTGCAGCGCGCGAAGCCGAAAGGAACGTTGCAGGCAAGAAAAAGGGAGGCAAACCCAGAGCGCGCGCGCGGGAACTGTGAGCGGTGTGGAAGGCAACATGCGCTGAAACAGTGTCCAGCATTCGGGAAGGAATGTCGCAAGTGTGGCGGAAAAAATCACTTCGCAAAGACCTGCTTCTCAAAGAGGAGGGTGCAACTCGTGGAGAAAAAGAGCGACAGCGAGGAGGATCAGTTTTACGTGGACGCCATCGAGGGAGAGACGAGCGCTGACGAATGGATAGTGTGCCTGGAGATGAACGGCACGGACATGTCACTGAAGCTCGACACAGGTGCGCAGGTAAACATCCTGCCAATGAAAGAATTTAAAAGACTGAAAAACAAGCCGAAAATAAGAAATAAAAAGATTAATCTGAGAACATATGACGATAAGCCAATACCCACTAAAGGAATGTGCAGGGTTACACTGTCAAACAAAGGTAAAACAGTGAATGCATTGTTTGTACTTGTTGATGGAAATAGACAAGCAATTTTGGGTTTAAAAACATGCGATCAGCTAGGTCTGATCAAAAGGGTGAATGTCATTGATACAGACAAAGTGACAACACGAGAAAATACAGAGGCTACAACAAGTAAGCACAAACACACTGACTGGGTGAAAGAATACAAAGAGGTGTTCAAAGGAATAGGCCGCCTACCAGGCAAACAAAAAATTAGGCTGAAAGAGAATGCAGAGCCAGTCATACATGCAGCAAGAAAAGTGCCAATAGCTCTTAAAAAGAGGCTGAGAGAAACACTAGACTCACTGATAGCAGACGGAGTGGTCAGAAAAATAGAGGAACCAACTGAATGGGTTAACTCACTAGTTATAGTGGAGAAGCCAAATGGAGATTTGAGATTGTGCATAGATCCAAAAGATCTAAATAAAGTAATACAGCGGGAGCATTACAGGCTACCAACAAAATCTGACATAACCAGCACAATGAGTGGAGCAAACTACTTCACAAAATTAGATGCCAAATCTGGGTTTTACCGACTAGTGCTAGATGAGGAAAGCGCTAAATTGTGCACATTTAATACGCCATTCGGAAGGCATTGCTTTCTACGAATGCCGTTCGGGATTAGCTCAGCCCCTGAAATTTTCCATAGAACTGTGCAGCAATTGTTTGATGGAATAGAAGGGGTGGGAGTTTTTCTTGATGACGTGGTAGTCTGGGGAAAAACAAAAGAGGAGCACGACGAAAGGTTGGCAAGAGTTCTCACACAGGCGCAAAAGTCAGGTATGAAACTGAATAAGAGTAAGTGCCAATTCGGGGTACGGGAGATTACATACCTGGGAGAAAAATTATCTGGGGCAGGCGTGCAACCAGATCCGGAAAAAGTGCGGGCCATAGCAGAGCTGCCAGTACCGCAGAACAAAAATGACTTGCAAAGAGCCCTAGGGCTAGTCAATTACATGGGAAAATTTATCCCAAATTTATCAGCTAACACAATAGCTCTTAGAAGCTTGTTAGAGACCAATACAATGTGGCAGTGGATGGCAGAGCATGCCAGAGAATGGGAGTGGCTCAAAAGCAGTCTAATAAAGGAGCCAGTGTTAAAATTCTATGATCAGGACAAACTGCTAAAAGTGTCCACAGATGCGTCCAAAGCCGGCCTAGGAGCTGTGCTATTGCAAAAACATGACACAGAGTGGTATCCAGTCGCATACGCATCGCGCACCATGACAAGCGCAGAAAAAAATTACGCGCAAATAGAGAAAGAGACTCTAGGTGCAGTGTTTGGATGTGAGAAGTTTCATGAATATGTGTATGGACGGTCAGTAATACTAGAAACAGACCACAAACCACTGATTGCTATCTCACAGAAGCCACTGGGTGACGCACCACCGCGCATCCAGCGTCTAATGTTAAGATTACAGAAATATGACTTGAAATTTGAGTTTACACCAGGCAAGCAACTAATTGTAGCCGATGCGCTGAGTAGGGCTAGCTTGAGCAACACCAGCAGCACAACAGAGGAAGCTGTGCAAATACATGTAGACTCTATTAAAGCACACATGCCAGTGTCAGATGCAAAATGGACGAAGATAGTGAAAGAAACACAAAAGGATGAGAAACTAAAAAGAGTAATGGAACAGATACATCAGCCAGGACAGGTTATGATTGATAAGCCTTACCAACACTTTAAAGGTGAACTGTGTGTTAGATGGGGTTCTGTTAAAAGGTACAAGGATAGTCATACCTACCTCCATGAGATCAGAAATGGTTAAATTAGTGCATGAGGGGCATTTGGGTATTGAAAAGTGCAAAAGACGTGCACGTGATGTTTTGTATTGGCCCAACATGCACAAGGACATTGAGGCATATGTGCAGCGCTGCGAGACTTGCCAGCGCCACAGGTATCAACAGCCAAGGGAGCCTATGAGGCCCCATGAGAAGCCTCAAGGGCCATGGAGAAAAGTGGGCATGGATCTATTTCAGCTTAAGGGCAAGGACTATCTGTTAGTCATGGACTATCATTCCACCTACCCAGAGTTTGCAGGGTTGAGTGACACAACAGCAGAAAAGGTGATTGCACATACAAAGACAATGTTCGCACGCCATGGAATTCCAATGACTGTTGTAAGTGATAACGGACCACAATTCACGAGTCAGTGCTTCAAAGACTTTGCAGACACATATGGGTTCAAGCACGTGACCTCAAGCCCTCTGTACCCACAGTCAAATGGGTTAGCAGAGAAAGGGGTGCAAATTGTGAAGCACATACTGAAAAAGGCTGCAGACAATGCAGAAGACCCACATCTGGCGATCCTGAATTACCGAGCATCACCACTGGAGAATGGACTGTCCCCAGCAGAAATGCTCATGAACAGAAAACTCAGAACGCGACTTCCATCAGCATCTCAGGTGATGGAAAAGAGAGATGTGAGGCGTGATGAGAGGCAAACTGAACTGTACAACAGAACAGCACGACCTCTGAGACCACTTGCACATGAGGACATTGTGCGAGTGAGATGTGATGGAGAATGGGGACCGCTGGCAAAAGTGGTTAAAGAAACAACTCCCAGATCATATGAAGTCATCACAGAGCATGGAAAAACAATGAGGCGAAACCGACGTCACTTACTGAAAGTGCCTCAGACAAAAATGAGAGTCACAGACAGTGAAATAAGCGACATGCTAATTCCCAGCCAAACCGAACAACCAGAAATGACTGAGAACCAAAACTTAGAGACAGACAATAACGAACAGACTGAGGTGACACAAATCAGAAGATCACAAAGGCAAATTGTGAAACCGAAAAGATTGATTGAGGAAATGTAAGGAGTACTGAGATGAATGAGAAAAAAAAAAAAAATGTGTTGATGTTGAATTGTAAACAGAGAAAAAAATGTGTTGATGTTGAATTGTAAACAGAGAAAAATTTGAACTTGTGATTCAGTGTACAAGGTTGACAAAGATGTAAAAAGAAATGGAATTTATTTTGTTTATTGAAAGTAGAGAAACAGTTTAAGTTTATAGTAGGACGACCTTTTACTTGAAAAAAAAAGGGAGATGTATTGATATGTGAAGTTCCTATAGAGTCACCACTAGAGGGCAGTATGACCCCGGCCATGACCTGACTATAAAAGGAGATGTACATGTGCCAATATGTGGTTAGTTGTTAGTTGCACTTGAAGTGACAAGTAAAAAGTCCTAACTGACACCCGGTGTGTGCGCCTCGTCATTAAATGTTCCAGGAGAACATTACAATGAGTAGGCTGGTATAAAATAAAAATGCAAATCATTGAAAACGTGTGGTACTTAAACTATAGTAGTATTGACCTATAGACCTAAGTAAGCAGGCTATGCCTTGTAGTGAGATTTACTCAAAATGACAAAACCAAAGTTGAGCTGTCAAACCACTCGCTTACCTTCTTTGTAGTCGTTTCGGAGTCTCACAAGTAAGGGTGCTTGGTCCTTTGACAACAAAAAAATCTGCTATGTCAGCGTATATACAGGGGGGCTATTTTGGCCAATTTCTGCAATGTGGCCACGAATGCAAGCGCAACTAGTTTTTCCTTGCATTTGTGGGTACAACTGGGAAGACCCCTATGCATACAATATGCTTGTAGATCAGGAACTTTCCATAAATTAAATGTATCAATAGAGCATGTTTGGTAGCCACGTTCCCATAATGCTTTGCGCGAGCCAAGATGCGAAAGCCGCTTATTGACAGCCATGCAGAGCCTGCCCCCAATTAATTTCCGTGTATTTTCCTTGTCCCTGTCAGCACGAATGATGTTAAAACCTTCCAAATCAAAGTCTATATCTTCAGAAAACCATGTCCCCGTGAAACAGAAGAGACTGGTTTGCCCGATCATACCTGATCAGTGTGGTGAGTTCTTCACTTTTGTTCTTTAGTGAACGTACGCTTGACAGGGTTATGGCAGGTAATGGTAGGCGGCTGCCTCTCCTCCTCAGTCTGTTCCTTACTCCTTCTCTTGACCCTCTTTCCCTTCGTATTCGCTTCCTCTTGTATCCACGGATTAACTCCACAGGTATGTTGTCATCGTGGAGCGATGTCAGTGCGGACTCTGGCACCGAGCGGCTCAATTCCAACAGGTAGTCCCGCGAGTAAGTGAGCCTACCTGAGATGGTGGTGAATGGCTGTGCCAATTGTAAACAAAGTCCGTTTGAACACCATAGATTCATGATAAACAGCCAGGCACAGGCCAGATAGAACACAGTTTCGATTTTCATTTCAGCAAGAGCAAAAAAAAAAAAAAAAAAAGAAGAGAAAAACATGCAAAAACAACAATAATGCTCCCATTCACTCAGCAATATCAAGAGTTGCTCTGACAGAGTAGCGCCTCCTTAGCTGCCCGTACTGTCGGCATGGAGTGGTCTTCTGTGCTAATGTGCTGTTTTGTGCTTCAAAGCGGCCAAAGAAGTCATTTAAGTTGTTAAGCAGTGTGATGTCACTTGCACAAGTCTGAGGTGGAGGTTTGTAGTTGGTGAGGGTCTGTATGCCAAGCCAGAGAAAACGTGCATCCCTGGTGTTTCTGAAGTGTCTGGAAATTTTCTTGCCGTACTGTCGTTCTGCCTCCTTGATACCATGGGACAGATTGGCCCTACCTGCTGTTAGTCCTGCAGTGTCACCGGCCCTGAAGGCTGCGTCCCGAGCCCTCAAGAGCCTGTGGACCTCCATGGCTTTTGGTTAGAAAGAACAGTAATGTTTTTTGCAGTGAGTGACATCATCAGTGCATTTAGCTATGTATGCTACAACAACCTCAGTGTACTCCTCTATGTTTGTGTGTCCGTTGTGAGTGGCTGCATGCTTGAAAAGGCACTTTTCCACTTGGCCCAGTTTGGCCTCGTTTCGCACGGTACAGTTCGGCTCGCATGTTTTTCTACTGCACTAGGGTGTCATTTGAAGTGGGTGGGAAATAGTTAAAAGGGAGGCGGTGCAACCCTCTCCCTCCCGCTACGTAAAACAAGTGTAACTGGCGTAAATCAAGCGTAACGTTACGCAAAACACAAGTTGGCAGGATACGAGGCGTCTGCGTTCTCTGGCTGTTTTTGCCAGAATAAAGGCAAAAACGGAGAACAGAAGGCAAACCCGCAATACGACACACTCTGGAAAGGTACTGGAGCATTTAGAAGCCATGAGGATGCGAACTACATTACGTATGACGGTAAGCTAATGATTGCTAATGCTACTTTGCTTTTAAGTCTGCCGTACAACATTGTAATGTCGGCAAGTTATCGATACTAGGTCCTAAAATATGTATTCTGTGTGTGTGTTTCAGATGGCTCTCTTGTGGCAAAAATATCGCTTCAAACAGTCAGCGTTAACGTTCATCACAGTGATGTGACCCCAAGTTCACGAACGCGAAGTGGCTGTAATGTCTGTAGAAATGTTTAGCTTCCTGTGAAATAAATTGATCTGATCTGTGTCATAATCATGGAGAGACTGTTGAGACGTCATGGAATTTACCTGCTCCAGCCAGTGGTGTTGTGGCAAAACATGGATCAGGTGCCATATGAGCCGTTAAATATATATTTCAACAGGTAAACAGTACTGAGTTAGACATAAGATATATTTAGCAATTATGATGCATTTTAAGCCAAAACAAATGGATCTAGGATTAGAAGTAATTAAAATAATGCAGTCACAAGGTTACATGGAGAAATACGTGGATTAACTGGAAATATATCGTACTGAGTATTGCTGACTACATGTAGATACTGTATAAATATATATTCTCTGCGTCAACAGTGAACTATACATGTATTCATGTAGTATTGCCCTGGGAATTTTGACAATAAACCTTTGTACTTTTGCAGATGTCTATTTTGTTTTACAGTCTTCAGCAAATAATTGTGTTGGTTACTTTTCTTAAAAATGAGCCATTATTTTCAAAGTCACTGATAAATGGTTCGTAATGTTGACTCTTTTCCCACCGGTGTCTGAACAGACAAAATAGAAAATCATGATGCAAACACATAAATCACTAAATTGTTTATTCCAATCAGCAGCAAATTACAGATTATTTAGAATGTGCAAAATTCAAACTGTAAAAAAAACCCCAAAAAACTGGAATGGGTAACACGCCAGCCACGCCGCATCACTGAGAAGCAACTGGATCGGCCCCTCGTACTGGTCCTGGTTCAGCAGATCTTCAGCCTGTATCTCTGTAAATAGTGAGGCAAGGTCCGGTTTGGGTGGATCGTTTTCCCCATGCCTAGATGAAAGACAGAAATGGGTGGTGGATAATTAAAGAAAGTTTAAAACATATTTGAGAAATGAATGAATCTTTATTTCGGATAGATTAGATTAAAAGAAAGGAACAGAATAATAGAACAAAGGGGGAAAAAAATCCAATAAGGTCAAATTAAACAGGAACTCCTTGGATTATACAATTCAACATAACTTATCCGAAATGGGTGATGGGTGAAGCCGCAGCTTATATTGCCCACCCATGTTCCAGCTAAGAATTCAAAAATAAAATAAAATAAGAGTGATTACAAATCAGAACAAAGCCAAGACAAAACGTGACACAAACTAAGCAACAGCACAACACAGACTGAATAGGATAGTCCTTATGTGATTTTACATGTCGTTTTGTATATACAGCCGTGGACAAAATTGTTGGTACCCCTCTGTTAATCGAAGAAAAACCCACAATGGTCACAGAAATAACTTGAATCTGACAAAAGTGGTAATAAATAAAAATTCTATGAAAATTAACCAATGAAAATCAGACAGTGCTTTTGAATTGTGGTTCAACAGAATTATTTTAAGAAGCAAACTCATGAAACAGACCTGGACAAAAATGACGGTACTCCTAGAAAAGATTGAAAATAGGCCATAGGGACATGAACATGATCATAGGGACATGTTCAACCAAGATGTGTCCTCTAATTAACATCACAGGTGTCTACAAACTTGTAATCAATCGGCCTATTTAAAGGGTGACAAGTAGTCACTGTGCTGTGACCATTGTGGGTTTTTCTTTCATTAACAGAGGGGTACCAACAATTTTGTCCATGTGTGTATGTTTGGAGTATTTCTTCCTTTAGTTTTTGTTTAAATTGTCCAAGCTTTGTACATGATTTTAATTCAGGTCCAAAAGCGTTCCACAGTCTGACTCCTTGCACTGAAACACAGTGTTGCTTGGTAGTAGTTCTCAGACCCCAGGGCAGACCCAGAACTCACTGGAGAGACAACGTCTCCCAGTTGGTCTGGGAACACCTTGGTATCCTCTCTGAAGAGCTGGAGCAGGTGGCTGAGGAGAGGGAAGTCTGGGCTTCTCTGCTTGAACTGCTGCCTCTGCGACCCGGACCTCTGGAAAAGTGGTAGAAGATGGATGGATGGATGTCATGTATGGGAGCATTAATGAATGATAAAAAGTCTACAGTGTGTGTTGATTCAGCAAATATTTCACTCTGCGCAGTACTGTGACTGATTTGCATATTTTACCTTTAATATAATTAATGTGACTTCCAACACAGTTTATTATCAATTATTACACCAAGGATTTTAATTTTGGATACCCTTTCAATCTCTACACCATTTATACTGAGTTTAGATACTGAGTTGTTGTGATGGTGTGAAATAACGTTATCAATAAAATTTAGCCACCGCTGTGTCGCCCTGGTTTCAAGTGTGGGTGGTGTTTTGTGATTGTATTGCTAAAATATAAAAGGAAGCACTACAATGGGTCTCAAATATTTGTAATGTATTCTTTTACTGAATGAGTTTAAAGATGCAATACTATACACATATAAACTAAATTCTAATGGTGACTGAACAACTCCCATTCCCTAAGGTGCAAGATACACTATTATGACTATAACTCATAAAGGATCACAGAAGTGATCTGATAAAAATAAATAAACCAGCGGTTTATTTTATGGTGGCTACTATTGGATGTGCCGTTCATTTTCAATTACGTACTCTGTAATTAATATTCACACAAATAAATCTCAAATTCAGTCCCTTTCATATTAAGTGGAAATTGTGCTACTTTAAATTTGGCACTTTACCTAAACTTTAACTTAAAGCGAGGTAGTCGGATCTGGGAAAAAAATGCTTTTTTTGTGTGCATGGAAAGAAAATCCTACAGACACATACAGTATAGTGCGATTGTCTGCGAGTGTGAATGACCTGTTCCACGAGCAAATGTACGTTTTTTGGTCCGTGGCTGTTTAAATTGAATTTTTTCCTCCCGAAAATATCATTTTCGAATATTAATTACAGCTAAACGGGAGCAGTTTCGATGCCGACATTTCACATCCTAATATACGTGTTCTATACACCATCGGCTTTTGCGTATCCAACTACCTCACTTTAAAAAGCAAAAGATTTGACTATAAATATGATGTGTTGTTTACCTGTCACAATACATTGGTGTCAAAACGTCGCCATTCTGAGCAGATCCTGTTTGGACTCTACAATGAAAAACATACAAATTAAGTTCATGCACGACACGAAAGTGCAACATGTAAAAAAACAAAAAAACCAAACAAAAAAACTTTTTAACCAGGATTACAACTAGCTTATTTCATCAGATATTGTCAACACAAAAAAGCAACATACAAGGACGGACGTAGCATTAAGCTAGGTCATCATTTAAACACGATTAAGTTTTCGTCTGTCCTAAGTGAACTTTCCACTGTTGGAAAAAATAACATAAAACATGAATATCACATCACTCACCGTCCTGTATATCACAGTATCACGGCTTCAACTGCTGAAGTTGGGTGCGTCGCGGCTGTACATTCAATTCAATTTGGGTGGCTGGGTCTAATTCCCGGTGCGTCTCCGTCTATTTTGTGGTGGGTCTGCTTGTGCGCCCCACTGCAAGCTCAGTCTGCTTCCCTCTGCATTCTCTCATCAGCCGAAACGCACAGGAAACTCTGCTGGACCGCGGTGTTAGATTTCTGCTGATTTCTGTTAAGCCATTCTATCGTTGTGGTTTATAATATCATTTGTTTGCGGGCTCACTGACGAAAAATTGCAAATGGCGGCCAGCAAGCGATTCTGGAAAGTCAGCGTAACGCCCACTCTCATGACGCTACGCCCAGACCAATGAATGGCCAGCAGTGGCGTGACGAAACCGTGCCGGTACCCTTCGGACCTACTCTCGATTGGTGCCGATAAAAGTGGAACAGTTCCGAAATAACAGAACTGTTAGGCCATTGGGTGCCGACTGGAAAAGCGGACAAAGGAGGCTGAACCGTGCGAAACGAGGCCAAACTGGGCCAAGTGGAAAAGCGCCTAAAATGTCTATAGTGCTGAAGCAGTCTTGCAGAGCATCCAAGGCCCCCTCTGGCCACACACGTACCTGCTTTTTTGTTGGTCTGATGACTTTCACTCTGGGTTTGTAAGCTGGCCTTAGCAAGATGGTGATGTGATCAGAGAGACCCAGGTGGGGAAGGGGGGAGGCTCCGTATGTGCTCTTGTTAGTTGTGTACACCAGCTCCACCAAGCTGTCTCCTCTTGTTGGAAAGTCCACATGTTAGTATAGTTTTGGTTGGAGGGCCTTTAAATCTGCATGGTTGAAGTGTTGTGCTGTGATGAGGAACCCGTCTGGATGTGCTGTTTGTATCTTGCTGATAGCCTGATAGAGTTCATTTAGTGCTTTACTTCTCTCATCAATGGCGGTGGGCGGGGCATATATGGTGACTAGCAGGATAGATGTAATTTCTCTCGGTAAGTAGAAGGGTCGGCACTTGATGATCATAAATTCCACCAATGGAGAACAGTGTTTGTGTACAACAGTCACATCTTGGCATCAAGCGTCACTGATGTAAACACACACCCCTCCTCCGCAGGTCTTCCCTACTTACATGAACACTCGATTGGCATGATAGCATGTTAGCCCTGCTAACTGACTAGCAGAGTCTGGGATATTGTCATTTAGCCGCGTTTCGGTAAAGATAAAAACACAGCAGTTCTGCGCATCACATTGTGTAGATTTCAGGAGCTGTATGTGGTCTATTTTGTTGTCTAGTGAGCATACATTGGCCAGAATGAGGGAAGGAATTGGGATTCTGTGTTGGCTAGCTTTGTTCGGATACCTCCATGTTTACCTCTCTTTCGTCTTCGCTCACATCGTCTGCGACGTCTCCATTTGGGATGGGACACAGAAGTCGAGGCTGGGGGTGTGGAGTTCTGGCGGAGACATCCTAGGCCACAGAGTTCCTCTGTAATGCTCTGGTCCAGGGCGTAATGTTTGGTCATAATCTTTATGTCCAGAAGGCTGTGGCGACTTTAACTTGTGTGCAACATCATACAGTATGTGGACATTAAACACATGAATATACACTTAGGCATATTTTATACAACACTAAATGACACAAAGCACGAAGAGAGAAGGGAGGCCACTGTGTGTTCACGTGCCACCTCTGCGCATACTTAAAAAACAGAGTGGTGGCCTAGTGGTAGAGTATCTGCCTCACAGCCGGGGAGGTCGTGGGTTCAAGCCCCGGCCGGGTCATAACAGAGACCATATACAGTGGTGTGAAAAGTGTTTACCCCCTTTCTGATTTTGTATGTTTGTCACACTTAAATGTTTCAGATCATCAAACAAATTTAAATATTAGACAAAGGTAACAGAAGTAAACACAAAATGCAGTTTTTAAATGATGTTTATTATTAAGGGAAAAAAAATCCATTTTTTTTGTTTATTATTAAGGGAAAAAATTCATTTTTTTTTAACCCTTAATAATAAACACCTTCATTTAAAAACTGCATTTTGTGTTTACTTGTGTTATCTTTGTGTAATATTTAAATTTGTTTGATGATCTGAAACACTTAAGTGTGACAAATATACAAAAAAATGAGAAATCAGGAAGGGGCAAACACTTTTTCACACCACTGTAAAAATGGTACTTCCTGCCTTCTAGCGTGGTGCTCAGCATAATAGAATGGGGGAAGGAAAAGTTGTTTGTGGCAATGCCGTGCATGGCAGCGACCCCTCTGATTCTAGATGTGATTAACATTGGAGATAGGAGAAACGTAATTTTGTTCTTCTGTACATGATTGACTGTATGGATTGAATGACAATAAAGTTGGCTGCTTCTTCTTCTTAAGTAAGTGGAAGATGTAAACCCTCTTTCCAAGCAATCCTAAGGCAATGAAGTTTTTTTGTGTATAAAAAGCCACAGTATACTATTTTGGGCAATACACACTTGTTGTCGAGGTGCTTTTAGAGCCGCCGGAGTGCTTCTTTAAAGTGGCAGGAATGAAATGAAGCATTTTTCAGAAAGATTGGATAAATAAAAAAACACATTTGCTGCAGTAATTAAATAATGAAAGAAAATGTGAACAAAATACATCAAACCTTTCATCAAGAAGTGTGAGCTGTTAAAATGTGGGAAAAGTGCAGTCAATGACCCCTTTAAAAGTGTATGTATATTATGTGGCAGGATTTTCTTTTTTATTTAACCTTTATTTAACCAGGCAGGACAGATTAACCCTAAGAGGTTTTCTGTCGCAGATCCGCATCATCTGCATGCACCCTCTCGTGGTGAAGATTTTTTTCAAGAAAATATTCAGTTTATATATCACAAATTCCGAAGGCTGTAACTTGAAAGTGGTAAGAGATAATGGCTTACTGTAAACGAGAAAGATGTAGAATATGATCCAAAGTTTATGATAGGAGTAAATTTATGCATCTAATTTGCATAATGTGATGGCAGCCATATCGGATTACATAACTTTCATCAAAGTGGACTTTGGACATATTTACACAAAGGATGGTTTTGTTTTTTTTTGTCTTTGTTTTTGTTTTTTTGTTTTTTATTTTACCTTCAAAATATATAAACCAGAAAATCAGTAGAATGTAAACAAGCTGATAAAAACATCAGACCTCTCGTCATGTGTTGTCATGCGTCCCTGTGCTCATTCCCGGTCCTCATTTTGTCTTCTGTCGGTCATTTTTGCTTTCTCTTTCACATCCAGAAACAATCACATTTATCTTCTGATTTATTCCACCTCGATTTTGGTTAGATTATGCCGTGGATCCGACAGTATTGTCCTCTCCGTCACGTGTAACTTCTTCAATGGCAGACGAAAAGTGTACATGCTCCGGTCCATCTTTTGCTGTCACAGAAGGTAAATATTTCCCTTCAGAAGCTAAATCCCTTTTAGAATCATAGTTGGCAAAATTTGGAGCAAATGCTTCCTCTCTGTTGAAATACTGTATATATTGCGCAATTGTTTATACGTCTCTTCTTCTGTGCCCCGGAAGTGATATCAGATTCGACGAGATTCTGGTGGGCTGAACTGAGTCCTTCAGTGAAGAGCAGTAAGCTATATGTGTCTGCTATCTAGTGATGTGAAATGCTTAGTACATCTACGTTTTTTTTTCCCATACTTTTTGACCTATCAAGTGACAGGTGCGGATCTGCGACACCAGCCACAGGAGAGGTAGATCATGTAATCAAATTTAATCCTTACAGGGTAAAGAACACAGTCTTATTTACAACTGTGGCCTGGGGGGAGAAGGGGGAAGTGGCAAGGGACAACTCACATTCATTCCTCCCCATTTGATGCCAGTTAATCTAACCAGCACGTTTTTGGCACCTGTGGGATGAAACTGGAGAAATCCCGTAGTAAACCCATGCAGACAGAGGGAGAACATGCAAACACCACACAGAAAGATCACCGTTGGTCAGGGGGTGGGATCGAACCCAAGATTCCATGGCCAAGGGTGAGTTGCTGTGCTGCCACAGTGCTAACCACTGCGCCACTGTGCTGATAAAGAAATACATAATACACAAGGGTTACTTATAGGTTAAAACATATAAACAATACTTAAGCCCATAGCTCGCCATGGAGCATAGGTCATCGACGACCCCTCGCCATTGTACTCGGTTCTGGGCTGCTCTCTATATTCCACTCCAGTTGGTTCCCTGCTGTTTCAGCTCTGCCTCAGTGTCTCGTCTCCAGCTGTTTCGAGCCAGCCTCTTTTTCTTCCCCTGTGAGTTCCAGGTCAGGACTTGGCATGTGATGCTGGATGCAGATTTCCTGAGGGTGTGCCCAATCCAGTCCCACTTCCGCCGCAGAATCTGTTCTGCCACTATATACAATATAGTACTGCCATATAAACAATAAGAGCAGAGTAACAGAGTGACATGAGGAGCCCTCTTTAGAAAATACCACTATTGGTTTTACATTGTTTGATTTGTAGACCTCTTGTGAGCTGCTTAAAGCAACACGATGGAAGAATTGGTCATGGGGTCCCCCCTACAGTTGTGAAGTGTAACTGATTGTTACCACAAATGTAAATAGTTCCTGCAGTGTGAACCATGTGTCTCTTTAGATAACATATTGATTTTTTTCCAAGACTCCTGAAGAACACTGCATCTATGTCCGGACCATAAAGGCTGAAAAATGTGAGTTTTCCACCTCCTCTACTACACTTTTGGGATTTATCATTGCAAATGGCCAATTGAAGCCTGAGCCAGCCAAGATTTAGGCTGTGAATGAGTGGCCCACTCCCACTAACCACAAGCAATTGCAAAGGTTCCTTGGTTTCACCAATTTCTACAGCAGATTCATCAGGGGCTACATCCACATTGCTGCATCCTTGACCCAACTCACCTCCACCAAGACTGCCTTCAAATGGTCTGAAGCTGCTGGGACAGCCTTATAATTTCTCAGATTCATGTTCTTCCAAGCCCCAGTCCTGGTCTAGATGCCCCTGGAGCTTCAGTTTTTGGCGGAGGTGAATGCCTCCGACTGCAGGGCAACTCACCGCTGCAGAGGGAAAGTATGACGTTGATGACAGAGAGCTCTTAGCTGTGAAGCTAGCTCTTGAGGAGTGGTGGTTCTGGCTGGAAGGGGTCACCCAGCCTTTCCTGGTGTGGACCAACCACAAGAACTTGGAATACCAACTGTTACGTCCCTAAGTCTAGGGGTTAGGGAAGCAACATAAAAGGAAGGGAAACCAAAGTCAGTATTGCTATAAAAATGTTAATTGATTAAGTTAACACAAAGATTGCAACAAAGAAAACTAAAGGTCCCAAACAAAGAGCAAGCATCTTCAAACGTAAGATCTGATCTGCCAATAATGTAGAGAACAGGTTAAGCCAATGTACAGCCAATACTAAAAGATGGTTCAAAAACACTACTAACACCTGCCGGCATAGAAACAGTCACACCACTGGCAAACCAGACACAAAACGGGTGCAGCACACCTCCTCAGCTCAAATCCAACATTTAAGGACCTCCAGTCTAATTGGTAAGGCAGGACACCTGTGTGATTACTGATGTCAAACACCTGCTGGATTCAGATGCCTGGAGAGAGGGAAGAGCAGAATACACACCCATACCCACACACCTACATAACAGGACCATAAAAACGAACACTCATGTTCTAGGCCACAATAATAAACCACTACACTAAAACTTTACCCTCTGGACAGGGCATCAGCCACCACATTGCCAGATCCCTTTTTTGAGCTGGATTGTGATGTTGTAGCCTTGCACCAGCAGGGCCCAATGCATTAACCGCTGGTTGGCAGTTGTACATCTGGAAGAGGAACACTAGAGGGTTATGATCTGTATACACCACCACTGGAGTAGGGCTAGAACCAACATAAATTTCAAAGTGCTGGAGAGCAAGGAGCATCGCCAGAGTTTCCCTCTTGATGGTGGAGTAGTTAAGTTGATGGCATTTAAATTTAACTGAAAAGTAACTCACAGGGTGTCTAACTCCCTCACTTTCCTGCACTAATACAGCACCAGTCTGAGAGGCACTGGCGTCCACCTCCAGCTGAAAAGGAATCGAGAAGTTAGGCGCAGCAAGTACCGGGGCACTACAGAGAAGAGATTTTGCTGCCTCAAAGGCATGCTGGCACTCTTCATCCCACACAAAACAGACCTTTGGACTGCACAACTTTGTGAGGGGCGTGACTACCACCAAGAAATTCTTGCAAAAACATCAGTAGTAGCCAGTCATGCCTAGGAAACGGCATAGGTCACGTCAGGTTGTGGGAGCTGGAAATGATAACATAGCTTCCACTTTTACATCAACCGGACACACCCGACTATGACCAACTTGTTTTCCGAGGTAGGTGACAGTGGCTTTGCCGAACTCACACTTGACAAGGTTAAGAGTTAACTGTGCTTTTTCAAGCCAGAAAAATACCTTGGATAGGACTGCAATGTGGTCTTCCCAGGAATCAGAGAATACCACCACATCATCTAAATACACACTACAATGAGGGACATCACCAAGTAAATGCATATGGCGCTGAAAAGTAGCAGGGACATTTCTCATGCCAAATGCCATCACTAAGTATTGCAGGAAGTGATCAGGTGTCACAAATGCTGAAATATCAGAGGCTCTGGGGGTCAATGGAACCTGCCAGTATCCTTTAAGTAAGTCCAGTTTGGTGATAAAAATGGCTGGACCAATACTGTCTATACAGTCCTCCATCCGGGGCAATGGGAAAGAATCTGGGACAATCACTGCATTTACTTTCCTAAAATCTGTACAAAACCAAGGGGTGTCATCAGAATTGGGTACCAACAGACATGAGGAGCTCCAAGGGATTTGACTGGGTCTAGCTAAACCATGTTCTATCAAATATCCAGTCTCTTTCTTCATTTTCTCCCATTCATGTACTGGGCAGCAATAAGCATGTTGCTTGATAGGAGTTGTCGAGCCATTGTTAGTGTCATGCTGAAGTTCATTTGTATGCGATGGCACATCACTAAAAAGGGCAGGAAACAAACTGATTATATTGATTATGTTGGCACAATGAAGTTCAGATAAATGGTCTAAATGGGACACAAGGTGCTGAGAGCACCGGGGTGCGACGCTGGTGGGTCCTGGGCTGCTCAGCCTGGCAGCCCTCGCCCTTATTGGAATGTGGGGGCAGTGGGTGGCTTCCTGAACCAGTTTGCAAGCTGGCTTCTGGGGAAGGGGGAACAGGCTCCCTTTTGGACTGCCTCCATTCCAATCTTACCTCTTCCCCCCTCCCGCTGATTCTCAGTGGAACATACATCTTATTGGATACACTTAGGGTTTTGGGGTGGGGGTGTGCCGTACTGTGTCGGTGAAGGGGATCCCTCTGTCTGCTATGCAATGGGGCCGCCCTCACCTCAATTTTAATTGCACTATAGACACTGAGGGCTTGGGGGGATGACAGCCCCGCTGCCTACAGCAGTGGCTAGTGGTGCTCCAACCACCATCTCCTCAATTTTAACTGCACTCTGGTAGCTCACACACCTGCACATAATCACATCACACAACTAACACACATCATGATCCGTGCATGGAGGAGGGGGGGTCTTCCCCCACCCCTGTTGCCCTCCTTTTGCCAGGGGGCTGGGGGCTCGGCGGGAGGCCTGGGGCCCATCATGTTGTCAAAATCCCTGGGTGCTGCCAAATGAATAGGTGTGAGCAAGGGAGTGAGAGAGTGATTGAATAAGAGAGTAAGCGAGAGTGAGGGAATGATGAGTGGAGATGGTAATGGTGGGTCGGTTTTGTGTGGTGCTTTGTGTGATGGGTGGCATCTCGGAGCACTTGCGGTGGTCCGCTGATCGGTCACTCGGGTGGGCGTTGGGGGTGGTGGTCTGCTTCTGTGGCCACGGCTGCCCTGGGATGGGTCAGCGGGGGTGTGGCTGCTGGCCTGCGCCGGCGGTCTCCCCGGCCGCCGCCGGGCGCTGGTGTGTGTTCATGCTTGCTGCATCTGCACCACGGCCACCCTAAGTAATAAGGGTGAATGAGTGTGGGTGAGTGTGTGGGGGAGAGCACGAGTGGATGTGAGTAGGTTGGAGTGTGAGTGAGAGTGTGTGTATG
The DNA here is from genome assembly GCA_020510985.1 of Pholidichthys leucotaenia. Taxonomy (NCBI): domain Eukaryota; kingdom Metazoa; phylum Chordata; class Actinopteri; order Cichliformes; family Pholidichthyidae; genus Pholidichthys; species Pholidichthys leucotaenia. The sequence goes on from CM035839.1 coordinate 209,982,183, forward strand.
GGTGAACGTGAGTGAGTGCGGGTCACTCTGAGGGCGAGTGGGAGTGGGATTGAGTGGGTACAGGAGTGGGAGAGACGGGGTGGGTCCGGGAGTGCAAGTGTGGGATTGTGTGGAGGGGAGGGTGAGCGAGAATGAGTGGGTGCATGTGGGTGCAAGTGGGTGCATATGAGAGCATGAGAGCTCCTTCATCCCACCCTGAGAGGAGGCAATGTCTTTCTTAGCCAATTCGGCGGCCTGGTTCAACCGCTCCTTACACTGAGACACAAAATCAGCAACTTTAGTCTTAGAAGGTTTCCTCAAAAACCTCTCCTTCAGCACTTTAAGGGGATTGCATACATTGTGTCAAAACACTAGTTCAGATGGGCTAAACCCCAGAGACTCTTGCTTAGCATCACGAATGGTAAATAATATAAAAGGGAGCCCTTCATCCCAATTCTTACCAGTATCATGACAGTATTTTCACAACATTGACTTTAGAGTCTGATGCCAACACTCAAGTGCACCTTGTGACTCTGGATGGTATGCACTTAACATAGAGTGAGACACACCCCAGGACTGCAATGCCTGCCTAAATGTTCTGGAAAGTAAATTTATCCCATGGTCAGTCTGCACTTTTGGCAGCCTGAAGGTGGTAAAAAACTTCTCTGGAAAACGGGTGGAGATGCAAATGATGGTCAATAAAAAACTGGTTACTTGCTTTTGTTTGTGGCAATGGACCCACACAATCAACAATTACAAAAGGTTCCCCAACAGTAGGAATAGGATGCAGGGAAGCTACGTGATTAGGCTTCCCAACAAGCTGACAGGTACTGTATGTCAGGTCTTACAAAACGTGCTACATCCGCTTTCATACCAGGCTAAAAGAAATGTTTCAGGACCTGATCATATGTTTTTGTGACACCCAAATGAGCAGACCAAAGGTGCTTATGGGCCAACTCCAAAATATGCTGCCTAGCACCACAGGAACAACAATTTGGTTAACCGTGTTCCATGCCTCACTTGTATCCCCTGGATGTAACACCCACTTCCACATCAAGACTCTATCCTGAACTATAAGTGACTGATTTCCAGGGAAGTCACTGCTGTTTACTGCTGCAAAACATTTTACCAAGGACGGGTCACTTCTCTGGGCATTGATGAAAGCATCACGAGTCAATGGCAAAGATGAATTGGGAAGCTTCTTACCACCAGTTACTTTTTTAGACTCTACAGGGCCATCCACCGCATTACCAACAGGGAGCACCACATCCTGAGACAAACCTCTTGGGACTCCTACTTGCGGGACTGAGCTCGGGTCATAACGCAGACAGGAAAAATATCTGGAGGATGTTGAGCCAAGTCATCAGGCACTGGCTGAAGAATAGGAGAATCAACTACTTCAGGCACAGGATAGACCTTACCACCAGCTAAGTCATTCCCCATAATGAACTCTACACCCTCGATTAGGAACCAAGAGTGAACTGCAATGGGAAAGAAACCAGTTACTAACCCTGACTGCATGTGTACCTTGTGCAGAGGGGCAGGCATATAACCCATTTCAATACCTCGTGCTACCGCACTTGTACCACAGGCAGATGTCACACCCAGGGGCAAGACACCGGAGAGGATGAAAGACTGTGAAGAGGCAGTATCATGTAACACTTTCACAGGGTGCTGATCCTCAGTTTTCCCTGTCAGAGACACAAACCCATCAAAGATGAAAGGTGTTAAACAATCATCAGGCACTTTTGAGTTAACTAGCTTGTTTACAGTTATCTCTGAAGGTGATTCTGCTTTAATTAATGCTACAGCTTTGGACTGTTTAGATGCTGCTGCCTGCTGTTTCAGTTCAATTCAACTTTATTTATATAGCGCAATTTCACAACAACAGTCATCTCATAGCACTTTCAAACTGTAGGGGAAAACCCCAGAATTGCAAAAAGACCCCAGCAATCAGGCAATCTCCTGTAAGCAGCACTTGGTGATGGTGGAGAGGAAAAACTCCTTTTTAGCAGGAAGAAACCTCCAGCAGAACCAGGCTCAGGGAGGGGCAGTCATCTGCTGTGACTGGCTGGTTGGGGGGGGGGGGGGAATAGAGAAGAAGAAGAAAAGAACAGACATGTAGAGAGCAAACAGCATGATGGGGACTCAATCTATGGGAGAGAACAAACAGATGTTAATGACCAGCAAAAATATTTCATTGAGAGTGAAGAAAGGAGTGAAGCCCAGTGCATCGTTGGAGGTCCCCCAGCTATCTAAACCTATTAGCAGCATAACTAAGGGTGGGGTGGGGTTCAGGGTCACCTGATCCCACCCTAACTATAGGCTATGTCAAAAAGGAAGGTTTTAACCCTATTCTTAAAAATAGAGTTCGAGTCTGACTCCTGAATTCAGATTGGCAGCTGGTTCCAAAGGAGAGGAGCCTGTTAACGGAAAGCTCTGCCTCCCATTGCACTCTTAGAGATTCTAGGTATTACAAGTAATCCTGCATTTTGGGAGCATAGTGCTCTGTTAGGATGATAAGGTACGATCAGATTGTTTAAATAACAAGGGGCCTGATTATTTAGAGCTATTTAAGTAAGGAGAAGCATTTTAAACTTAATATTAAATTCTATGGGAAAGGGAGGCCAGAACCGGAGAAATATGATCTCTCTTTCTAGTACCTGTTAAAACTCTTGCTGCAGCATTTTGGATCAGCTGAAGACTTTTTAAAGATGTTTTAGGACAACCTGATAATAAAGAGTTACAATAACACTGGTCAACACCAAATTTATTGTCTAAGTTTTTTCAGCTGATTTAGGACAATTTTGATGTGCTGAATCCAAAAATCACATTGGTTTTGCTCAATCAGGTCAACTTTTTGAACTATGGCCACGTTTTTTATGTTTTTGTTTACATGTACGGGTATTTTCGCTTTATATGATGCAAAATTCTTTTTTATTTCTTGAAATTCTTTGAATTTTGAACGATGACGTAACATTCAATTTACATGTACTTACACGCAAGACAGCAGTAATAAACAACGAACTACTGAAACTCAAGGTGGCTATCGCCACACTCCAAGAAACGTGCCTACCAAAAAGAGGCTCATTACGTGAACGTGATTATACCTTTTACTGACAGGGTAAGAGTGCAGAAGAGACAAGGGAGCACGGAGTTGGCTTTGCAGTGAAAAACTCTCTGCTGAAGATGGTGGATCTTGCCGAGGGAGGAACAGAAAGGATGCTCTCTTTGACTGCACACCTCAGACGGACCGGTCAACCTAATCAGTGTCTACGCACCCACCTTGTACTCCAGGCAGGACATGAAAGATGAATTCTACAACCAGCTTTCATCGATGATAAAAAAGATACCTTCCAGAGAACACCTGATCTTATTGGGAGATTTCAACGCTAGAGTGGGTGCTGACTCAGGATCCTGGCCAACATGTATGGGGAAGCACGAAATCGGTAAGATGAATGAAAGTGGACAACGCCTGCTAGAACTGTGCTCACTCCAAGGACTCTGCATAACGAACACCTACTTTCAGCTAAAGCAACAGCATAAAGTTTCTTGGATGCACCCGCGCCCTAAGCATTGGCACCAACTGGACCTGGTATGCTGTAAGGTCAGACTTGTTCCCAAGGCCCTGCATTACAACAAACCTCCTGGAAGACAGCGCATTGATGCCAGGATGACGCAACAACCAGACAAAGTCATCGAATTCACCGAAAATCTCAAGAAGTCCATCACAACCTCACCTGAAGCAGATGCTGCAGAGAGATGGATCACCCTCAGAGATCACATCCACAGTGTTGCTCTCCGTACATTTGGTAAAAAACGAGGAAACACACCCAATTGGTTCAAGGCTAACTCCAGCGAGCTGGCCGCCGCCCTCGCAGAAAAGAGAGCTGCTCTAATGAAATACAAGGATCGCCCCACCCGCAAATCACAGGAAGCTCTGTAGGCAGCCAGGAGCAAGACTCAACGGACAGCCAGACGCTGCGCAAATGATTACTGGTTGAAACTCTGAGAGTATCCAAATGGCAGCTGATACAGGAGACATACGTGGAATGTACGACAGGATCAAGAAAGCAATTGGGCCAACTCAACGCAAGACAGCGCTGCTAAAAACCAAGACTGGAACTACCATCACAAACCAAATGGAGCAGATGGAGAGGTGGGTAGAGCACTACTCTGAACTATACTCCCAAGACAGCTCGATTTCGGAGGAAGCACTGAATAATTTGGTGGACCTACTGATCATGGAAGAGCTGGACTCACCTCCAGCCATGGAGGAATTGGAAGAAGCACTAGACTCTCTGCCAATTGGGAAAGCGCCTGGCCTCGATGGGATCCCAGCAGAAGTTATAAAGTGCTTAAAGGATGTCATCCTTCAACAACTACATGAGATCCTATCTCGCTGCTGGGAGGAAGGAGAGGTGCCTCAAGACATGAAGGACTGCAAAATAGTGACACTGTATAAGAACAAAGGTAGCCGAAGCGACTGCAACAGTTATTGAGGGATATCATTGCTTAGTGTCACCGGAAAGGCATTCGCGCATGTGGTTCTCAGCTGTCTTCGGAAACTCATGGAAAGAATTTATCCTGAATCTCAACGTGGTTTCAGATCCGGGCGCTCCACGATTGATATGATCTTTTCTCTCAGACAGCTACAGGAGAAATGCAGGGAGCAAAATAAACCACTTTATGTCGCATTCATCGACCTGACAAAAGCCTTCGATACAGTTAGCTGTGAAGGACTGTTCCAAGTTCTCAAGAAGATCGGGTGTCCCCCCCAACTGCTGCAAATTATTGAATCCTTCCATACCAACATGAAAGCTATTATCCAGTTCGATGGGAGCTTTTCAGAACCATTCAACATCTGCCGTAGTGTAAAACAGGGCTGCGTGCTTGCTCCTACACTGTTTAACGTATACTTTGCTGTCATGCTAAAGTATGCATTTGGTACTCGGAATGATGGTGTCTGCCTCCACACAAGGTCTGATGGCAAACTGTTCAACCTATCACGACTGAGTGCAAAATCCAAGATCCGAAAGGTATCCATCAGTGAGATGCTGTTTGCCGACGATGCAGCGCTGACAGCTCACTCGGAACTGGAATTACAATCAATGATCAACACACTCAATAAAGCCTGCAAAGACTTCAGTCTGACCATCAGTCAGCAGAAGACCAAAGTAATGGGCCAAGGTGTTTTGAACCCTCCTACGATAAATATCGAAAACCACCCACTGGATGTGGTTCATGAGTTTACATACCTCGGATCCAAAATATCGGACGACCACTCACTCGACAACGAGCTCAGTAGAAGAATTGGCCTTGCTGCAACGACCTTTGGAAAATTATCACAGAAGGTATGGCTGAACCAAAAACTGTCGAGGCACACGAAGATCACTGTTTACAGGGCATGCGTCCTCAGTACCTTGCTATATGGCAGTGAGACATGGTGTCTATACGCCTCGCAAGAGCGACAGCTCAGCGCCTTTCATCTCCGCATGCTGAGAAGTATTCTTAACGTTAAATGGAGCAACCATATCACAAACAATGAGATACTCTCCCGCGCGAGCTTACCAAGCCTGTTCACCTTGCTTCGCGAACGTCGTCTCCGCTGGTTGGGACACGTCCATCGGATGCCGGATGGGAGAATACCGAAAGACATTCTGTACGGAGAGCTTGCATCCGGCAAATGAACTCAAGGTCGACCGCATCTCCGTTTCAAGGATTTATGCAAAAGAGACATGAAAACACTGGGCATGGACGTGATCAACTGGGAGGATACTGCAGACGACCGAAACCGCTGGAGACATGCGCTGAAAGATGGACTCAGAAGGGGAGAAGAGCACCTTCGCCAGTCTGCCGACGAAAAACGATCATCTCGAAAAGATGCATTGAAAAAGACACTACAACCAAGCGCCTACATCTGCGACCGTGACTGTCACTCACGTATCGGCTTACACAGCCACAAGCAATGCTGCTGTAACCCCGTTATTCCAACTCAAGGTGCAGATCCATAGTCTCCCGAGACTGAAGGATGCCAACAACAACCTTTATCAGTGTCTACTATTCAATTTACAGTACAACTGTACAACTGCTTACAACTTAGCATAAAAACCTGACCTGATCGAGAGAAACGGATGTCATTTTCGGATTCAGCGGTGCAAAATTGTCTTAAATCAGTTGAAAAAAAACACAGACAACTTACAAAAAAATTATTTTTGTTATGTTGTGTAATCTAATCTAGAGCTAACAAAAGCGTGGATTAGTTTCTCCACGTTCTTTGTTTGCTTTTCAAAGACAAACAATCTGCAACCAGATGACCAGTTTTATGGCAAAAGAAAATTAACAGCTGGCGTAGCCAAAGGGGAACGTGGAACTGAGGTGTCACTCTTCTGCGGGACATCAGTGTTTGTGAAAGTATGGAGAACAGAACCACGTTTTGCAAATACAGTTTTGTGTGTAAGAGTGAACTCAGCTGATTGAGCAGCCTGCTGCAGAGTGGCTACCTTTTGCTCGTTTACATACATAACAACAAGTTCAGGTAGACAGATTTTGATCTCCTCTAATAATATTAACTCCCGCAGAAAATCAAAGTTATCAGCATTACTTGCTGCACACCATTTGTCAAAAAGAAGAAACCCCTTTTCTCTGGCAAAATCTGCATGTGTTTGAGCAGGCACCTTCCTTAAGTTTCTGAAGCGCTGCCGGTATGCTTCAGGAACCAACTCATACACACGTAATGTGTCAGCTTTCACCTTCTTGTACACTAGGCTGTCCTCTAATGAAAGAGAAGAATAGGCTTCTTGTGCTTTACTCACCAACTTACACTGTAATAGAATCACCCACATATCTTTTGGCCAAAGTAAAGCTACTGCCATTCGTTCAAAAACACTAAAATGGGCCTCTCCTTTACTTTCCCTGAACATGGGAACTAATGAAATGTGCTTACCCATATTAAATGCTGCAGGTTCAACTACCTGAGGGCTAATGGGAGGGGCTTAGGTACTCCATAGCTCCAACTGGCGCATCTTTATGCTGGTTTCAGCTTCCAGCCTGTTTAGCTCCAACTCCCTTCAGAGCTGAAACTCGTGCTCCTCCTTCCTCTCCTGGACTTCTAGTTGCAGACAGGCTATCCAGAGCTTTACTCTTGTGTCTGCTACTGAACTAGGAGAAGACCCAACTGAAGCCGGCTCAAAATGTGGCAAGATGATAGGTTTAACCCCGGATAAACCCGTTTGGACTGTGCCAGCTGGCTGAGGAGTAGAGCACACAGCACCAGTGTATTCTGCTGCAACATCCCGCATGTCCCCTGGTGACACCGTTGCCCCAGACTCGGGCAAACCAAGAGGCTCAACCAACAACACCTTCTGAGCAACCAAACTATCCAAAACAGCAGCCTGTAACTCCTTTTTAATGAGTGAAGAGGAAACACTTATGCCATAATGGTTAGCAATTTCAAACAGATTGCACTTCCTACATTTATCAGATTGGATGAATATGGGGTTAGTGACAAATTTATCCAAAACAAACTCAGCAACGGATGCTGAAAAAGAGGAACAAGAAACTCAAAAATGTGCTGCACTTTGCAATTACAAAGCCAGATGGGTACAGGTACAGAAAAAAAAAAAACACATTTAACACTTAACAGTGGGAACCCAATTACCGCTTCTGGACCACAACAAAACCATTCAGTGCACCCCCCCCCCCCACACACACACACACCTAACAGCCACCCTCAGTACTCTGCTTGTTGAAACTGCACCTGTCTGTCTTTCAGAGCATGCCGGGCTTGAGGCAACTTATAGCCATTACATCAGGATGCAATTCATCCTGACACACCAGCCCCGTTTGGAGTACTAGCCTCTGCCTAGGATTTGCTCCAAAAATAAAAAAGGCAACATAATAAATGAGTGCCCGATGGAAGGACTGCTAGCAGCTGAGCTGGACACTCCCCTGCCTAAACTGAGGGTGCCACACACAAAAGAGACCTACAACGGCAACCGCAATAATGCACTAAAGAAAACAAAATATTAACCGCTGTATGAAGTGGCTTCATAACCCTCTGAATTCAATTTTAATTTTCCCAAAATGAGCCCCCACTTATGTTATGTCCCTAAGTCTAGGGGGTTAGGGAAGCAACATAAAAATAGGGGAAGCCAACTTCAATATTTCAATAAAAATGTTTATTGATTAAATTAACACAAATATTGCAACAAAGAAAACTAAAGGTCCCAAACAAAGAGTGAGCATCTTCAAACAGAAGAGCTGATCTCCCAATAAAACAGAGAACAGGTTAACCCAATCCACAGCCAATACTAAAAGATGGTTCAAAAACCTACTAACACCTACCAGCACAGAAACAGTCACACCACTGGCAAACCAGACACAGAAGGGGTGCACTACCAGCATTTAAGGACCTCCAATCTAATTGGTAAGGCAGGACACCTGTGTGATTACTGATGTCACACACCTGCTGGATTCAGATGCCTGGAGACAGGGAAGACCCGAATACACACCCATACCCACACACCTACACAACAGGGCCATAAAAAGGAACACTCAGGTTCCAGGTCGTAACACCAGCAATCAGCCAAACACTTCAACCCACACCAGGCCAGATGGGCTCTGTTCTTCGGCATGTTCCAGTTTGTGATAACCTACAGACCATAGTTGAAAAACACTAAACCTGACACGCTCTCCAGGCAGTTCTCCTCAGACTCATCAATTTCTTCAGAGGAGCATATCCTCCAACCATTGTACGTCCTTGGAGCCCTCTTGTAGGAGATCGAGAAGAAGGTGCAGGAGGCTCAGATTGAAGAACCAGACCCAGGATAGGGTCTTCCACGTCGCTTCTTTGTTCCCAAGGCTGTAAAGAGGTGATGCCATCCACTGGGTCCATTCAGTCAAATTCACCAACCATCCCGAGGTTGGCCACATCCTTAACCACATCAAGGGGGCATACTGATTCCCTACCCCTCCTCGGATGTACGTCCATGCCTGCAGCCTCTGTGCCGCCAATAAGACCTCCACCACCGCTTCTGCTGGTCTCCTGCAAACCCTGCCCATTCCTGGTCATACTTTGTTGCACATTGCACATTGCACATTGCACAATTGAAAAAATGGAGAGGACCCTGATAGCGACAAATGGAGAACTGTCTCGGAAGGTGGATTACATCATGATTACGCTTAGGGCCATCCACGATGGATTCAACGCCCAGCAATGAAGGATTAAGTACTGAATCTGTAAGAGAATATAAAGTTTTTCCTCTCTGTGATCAGTACTATTCGACTAAATCTGACTCCCTCACAAAAATCCTCCTGATCATCTGCAGTCTTTGTTTTCAAAACATTGAGCTCATGGCCTTCGGACAGGCAGCTGCATGGCCAAGGACAATGCCAGTAGCCAGACAAAACATCTCCTGCCAAAGAGTCCTTGTTGTTCTTAACTGATACAACACCTACTTTCAACATTACACTCATACTGATCCACAAACTAATGATAAAGATGATTCACTCACTGCTCTCTTTGTGTCCTGTGAACTTTTTTGGTCTGCTGATTGTGCATTGAGGGCTTTTTTTTTCTTTGTAATCATAATATTGATCATATATGACCACTATTCTGAAATCAATGATTTTTTTTGCTCCTTCCTATTGTATTATTTCCCATGCTTCCTGTACCCTCCTGTTGGCAGGCGCGTTTCAGATGCAGCTGTGTCACCGGAAATGCAGGTCGTTTTCTGTGTCAAGTCAAATCCCTCGTATGTTATCAGTGATCTGTTATCAGTATCTGTTAATGTACTTGGCAATAAATCTTTTCTGAGTTCTGAGTTCTGACTTCGTCACTGGTTTGCCTCCTTCCAAAGGCAATACTGTTATACTCACAGTAGTTGATCATTTCTCCAAGGCTGTACATTTTGTTGCTCTCCCCAAACTTCCATCTGCCTCTGGGGACCCTTCCACTATTCTCTCACCAGAAGAAGAATGCCCTTGCCTACCTTATCCTTATCGCCACCTGCGCAGAGAACAGAATCTCTTGCAAATTAATTCATACCTACCGGTGCAAATACTTACCATCTCCCCTTCTCCTTCCACAGGGCAGCTCCTTCTTCATTCACCTCAACTGTTAAATATATATATAAATTTGCATCCAAGCCTTGGGTCTCTTAGTTGTGTCTACATTTGGGTTGTTTCCTTGTTCAAACCATTTTTTTTTTTTTTTTTTTTGTTACTTATTTGTACCCGTAGGTAGACTTGGTTTGCAGTCTGGTGACAAGCCACCGGCTGCTGGTCGCTGTAAACCCGCGCAACACGGGGAGAACATGCAAACTCCACACAGCTCACTGTTGGTCGGGGGCTGGGATCGAACCCATGATCTCATGATCCCCGCGGTCCCCCGGCCGAGGGTAAAACTGTGCTGCCACAGTGCTAAACCACTGCGCCACCGTGCAGCCAAACCATGTCAGAGAAAGTGTTGCACAACCTCTGCATCAGTGAAAATAGAATAAAATGAAAGCACCATAGGTGCTGATGCCTCGTTGTGGACAGACAGATTCATAGACACGTTGACACACTACAGTATGCCTCTTTGCCTAGCCATAATAAGCAAGAATGATGCAAGATATGCGTATTATCGACTGTGAACCAGGTGGAAACGGGGATGTCTATTAGGGTGAGTGAACTCTGAAGAAAACAACAATATAAACCATGCTTGGTAAGCTAAATTCCTAGTAGCGATATTAGCTGTGAAGCCAACACCTTGGCTGGCCTCCCCACTCATCTACGTTTGCACACAGACAGTCATGCATGGCCAATAAAAGTTAAAATGGCAGACACAGAAATGATATAAAGGCTGTGTTTAATGAGGAGTGAGCGGTTTGATGTTTTTTTTCGATAATCATGTGACCAATAGATACATTTTAGAAGGTTAAAACTTACAAAAACACAAATTTTCAGTGAAAGGGACTTTTAATGTTATAAAACAGACCTCAGGGTTTATTCCCCAGTTCCATGTGTTGAGCTGTGAGACAGAAGTTGGTGTATTCAGGAAAGAACCAGGCTGAAATACTTCTCTGCCATTGTCTTGATCTTTGTAGCAGTTCTGGCTTTTTGCCCTGTTGCGAGGCCTGGTGGGGATAGGAGAAGCCAGCTATTCCACCATAGCTCCAACCATCATAGGTGATCTCTTCACCGGAGGTCGGCGGAGCATCATGATCTGTATCTTCTACATCTTCATGCCCGTTGGAAGGTTATAACAAACTAAACTTAAACCATCCTTTGTTTTTCTTTTCATAAAATGATGCTGTGTAAACATTTTTATGCATTATGATCATAATGTTTTGTGTTTCAGTGGTCTTGGATACATAACAGGAGCAGGGTTTGCTAATCTCACAGGAGACTGGCACTGGGCTGTCAGGGTGAGAACTTTTTCATCACTGGCAAAATTCCTATTTCACCATAAAACAGTACACTTTCCTACAGTCCGATGTCAAAAGGAGGGCTTTAAAACAGGCCTGTATACAAAGCCAGTGATAAATATACAGTATGATGTGATTGCTATTCTGTGGTACCAGGTGACTCCCATCTTGGGTGTAGTGGGACTCATCCTAATGATCTTCTTATGCCCAAACCCACCGAGAGGGGCTGCAGAGACCCATGGAGAAGGAGTTACAGTGCAAAGCTCTTACCTAGAAGACATCAAGTATCTTCTGAAAAAGTAGGGTGTGGAAACTAATTATGGATTAATAGCAGACTATAAAAAATATGATAGCAACATATTAACCAACCTCTCCTCCTCCCACACACCTTTTTTTCACCTAAACAGAAAGAATTGATTCTGATTTTTATCACAAATACTTATTTTCTTCCTATGTCAGCAGTTTTTTTTTCTTGTATTGTTATGCGTTTTGTGTTTTCTGGTTGTAGTAAAAGTTACGTGTGGTCATCCCTGGGAGTAACAGCTACCGCCTTCCTCACTGGAGCCCTGGCTTTCTGGATGCCCACGTTTCTCTCCAGAGCTCACGTCACTCAGGGACTCCGACCACCGTGCACCGATGGGAACTGTAATTCCACTGACAGGTGCAGCATCACCCGTCACCAGCTTCACCCTTTATTTCCATCTTCCTTCCAAGCACAGAGGTTTACCAGTGTTGCCCCCCTCTATGCAGTTACATCTTTGGTGCTGTGACAGTGGCGACGGGCATTCTTGGAGGGGCTCTTGGGACAATCTTATCCAGGCGCTTCAGGGACAGGTGTCCAAACGTAGACCCAATCATCTGTACAGTGGGCATGATGGGATCTGTGCCCTGCCTTTTTATTGTCCTTTTTGCAGCATCAGCCAGCATTCCAGCCACTTATGTAAGAGTCAAACTTCTGTGTCTGCTGGTATTTTCTGACTGTTATTTATTTTTATGTATGGTTCTGATGGCTCAGTTTGACACAATTAAATTAAAAAGATAAAAGAACAGCACATTTGAATGTTTCATTCCAGGTTTTCATTTTCTTTGGGGAAGTACTACTGTCTCTGAATTGGGCTGTCATGGCTGATATACTGTTGGTGAGTTTTAGCAGTGCTGTGGAAACTCAGAAATACTCTACTGCAGTTTGAAGCTCAGAGGTCATTTTTATGTCTCCAGTATGTTGTTATACCAACCAGAAGGGCTACAGCTGAGGCTTTCCAGATTACAGTTGGCCATCTCCTGGGTGATGCTGGGAGTCCCGCTCTGCTAGGAGTGGTGAGAATTCTATTTCTTTCTTTTAATTGTGTGATCTGGGACTTCTGCAAGCTTAAAAGCTCTGAGCACTGATATTGTTCTTCCATGGACTCTTAGATCTCTGATGCCATACGACAGTCCAAACCGGACAGCTGGGACTGGAGCTTCCACAGTTTAAAGTACAGTCTCCTCCTCTGTCCCTTTGTCGGGGTTGTAGGGGGAGTTTTTTTCCTCATTACGTCTTTCTACATTACAGAAGATAGAAAAGCAGCTCAGCAAATGATTGAAGGTAATGGAGCACCAAAAACACACCAGCACCATAGTAAAAGCCAAACTGGACAAGAATTATTCAGTGCAAATTCCTATTGGAGTATTGTGTGAATGCAACATTACACAATGAGCAGTGGCTCAGGAGGTAGAGCGAGTCGTCCAATAACCAGATGGTTGGCGGTTCGAATCCTGCTCTCCCCAGATATCCTGCCATTGTGTCCCTGGGCAAGACACTTTACCCATCTTGCCCTCCACTGTCCATAACACTGGGTATGAATGTCTATCAATGTTCGGTAGTGTCCGGAGAGGCCGTTGGTGTGGATTGACAGCCATGTTTCCGTCAGCCTGCCCCAGGGCAGCTGTGGCTACAGTAGTAGCTTACCACTACCATTGTCTGTCTGGAGTGAATGAATAATGTATCTATTTGTAAAAGTGACTATGATAAAGCGCTATATAAATTTGATGCATTATTATAGTCTGAATTTGTTTAAGTCTATGCCATCTGTGCCATCCTGAAGAGACCAATTATTCTAAACAATAGTCCTTGCTATATGAATCATTTAATAAAAATGTCTCTCTTCCTTATGCTATTAAGAATAAATTCCCCCTAACTGCACACATACTCCAACAATACAGACACAGCATAGTTATCTGGAAACTCACAGGAGGAGACAGGCCAAACCCACAAAGACAACATTGTCTTCTTCATTTCCATCTAAATATGTTGCTCATTGCTTAGCACTGCTGCAGTGCGAACCAATGACAACCAGTGTTGTCATTTAAACCAGGTTGGTGCTTATCTGTATGGAGTCTGCATGCTTTCCTTGCTTTCTCCTGCAGACAAAAGATATATGGATGTTAGACCTCTGGTGCAGCACAAGTGACAGATCATCTATTAAAATGTGTGCTGAATACATAACTAATATCCCTCAGGGATTAACAAAGAGTCTAAAACTGACCTAGTTTTTCTGGCAGGGCTGTCAACATGAAGGTTTACCTGAGGGGTAAAAGTAGAATAAAGAAAGCCAGGATAAGTGAAGAATCATGGCTTGACGTAGTTATAGGACCTGCTTGTTCTGGCTTTTTCAGTTGCACCTTTGTCAAGCCAGGATGAGAAGAGGAAGCTATGTCAAGTCAGGTGTAGATAGTTGGGATAAGTGCACATTCGCGGCAAACTTAAATAGACCACACGATTGATCACGGAATCACTGATCCTACTGCAGATAAGACAGCAGACAAACACGAGCAGCATATTTCTAATCAGCATAACAGTGACTTCTCATGGAAACCTATGAGGAGGTGAAGCATATAATATCTATAAAAGGAAAAGATGGCTGTTACAAATAAAGAAAGAGAAATATTGTACATTATGGGGGAATGCAACCGCAAAGTCTGATTGGAAGTGTTTAATGTCTAAAAGTGAGCATGTTCTCTTTAAGCAAATTATATGAAAACAAGTTAAATGGTCAGTTCCATCCATCCATCTTCTACCGCTTTTCTGGAGGTCCGGGTCACGGAGGCAGCAGTTCAAGCAGAGAAGCCCAGACTGGAATAGGGCTCCGGTTCTATTTTCTGGGTTTGTGGGTTTCCCTCTCCCCAGCTACCTGCTCCAGTTCTTCAGAGAGGATACTAAGGCATTCCCAGACCAACTGGGAGATGTAGTCTTTCCAGCGAGTCCTGGGTCTGCCCCGGGGTCTCTTCCCAGTCAGACATGCCCGAAACACCTTGAGTGGGGAGGCATCCTAATCAAATACCCATACCACCTCAACTGGCTCCTTTCAATGTGGAGGAGCAGCGGTTCTACTTTGAGCCTCTCCCGGATGACTGAGCTCCTCACTCTATCTCTGAGGGTGAGTCCAGCAATCCTACAGAGAAAGCTCATTTCAGCTGCTTGTATCCGTGATCTCATTCTTTCGGTCATTACCCAAAGCTCGTGACCATAGGTGAGGGTAGGAACACAGATTGACTGGTAAATCGACAGCTTTGCCTTAGAGCTAAGCTCCCTCTTTACCACAACAGACCGGTACAACGTCCGCATCACTGCAGATGCTGCTCCGATCCGTCTGTCAATCTCTCGCTCTATTCTCCCCTCACTCGTGAATAAAACCCCAAGATACTTAAACTCCTCCACTTGGGGCAGGAGCTTGTCCCCAACCCGAAGAGGACAATCCACCTTTTTCCGGCTGAGGACCATGGATTCGGACTTGGAGGTGCTGATTCTCATCCCAGCCACTTCACACTCAGCAGCAAACCATCCCAGTAAGACCTGTAGGTCATCGCTGGGTGAAGCCAACAGGACAACATCATCTACAAACAACAGGGATGAGATCCTGTGGTCACCAAGCATGACACTCTCCATTCCCTGGCTGCGCCTAGAAATCCTGTCCATAAAAATTTGTTTTTATGGACCAATCACTGACCAAATAAATGGTCAGTTATTGTGTTAAAGTTTGTTAGTTGAGAATTTTTTTTGTTGTTGTTGCAGTTTTTATATTGGCATCATCATTGTCAGCACTGCTGTGGGGAGAACATCCCATCCCGCCCTACCTTTGTTGCACTACTGAAAAGAGAATAAAGTTAGATTAAGATGGATGCTGTTTTAATCATTATGAACTGTTGAACTCTATGTTAAGAGTG
Source organism: Pholidichthys leucotaenia (assembly GCA_020510985.1). Lineage (NCBI taxonomy): Eukaryota > Metazoa > Chordata > Actinopteri > Cichliformes > Pholidichthyidae > Pholidichthys > Pholidichthys leucotaenia. The sequence continues at coordinate 209,997,776 of CM035839.1, forward strand.
CATCACTAGTCAGACAGTTACTCATCCTGTCTTATAATTAATAGTTGCAGACTTTGACTTAGATGTGACGAGTGGAAGTGCATGTTACTCAGAATATTTATACATTTAGATTAGTTGCACTTTCCCCCAATGTTTTCAGTATTAAAGTTGTAATTTTTTTATCTGTCCTTCATAAAGAACAAACGTGTCTAAAAAAGGATGTGGCATACAGTGGTGTGAAAAAGTGTTTCCCCCCTTCTTGATTTCTCATTTTTTTGTATGTTTGCCACACTTAAATGTTTCAGATCATCAAACAAATTTAAATATTAGACAAAGATAACACAAGTAAACACAAAATGCAGTTTTTAAATGAAGGAATTTATTATTAAGGTTAAAAAAAATCTAAACCTACATGGCTCTGTGTGAAAAAATGATCCTCCCATCCCCCCCGTTAAAACATAAATTAACTGTGGTTTATCACATCTTTGGAAAGCTGAATTCAGTTTCTCTAGCCACACCCAGGGCTGATTATTGCCACACCTGTTCTCAATCAAGAAATCACTTAAATAGGACTTGCCTGACAAAGTGAAGTTGACCAAAAGATCCTCAAAAGCTAGACATCATGCTGTAATCCAAAGAAATTCAGGAACAAATGAGAAACAAAGTAATTGAGATCTATCAGTCTGGAAAAGGTTATAAAGCCACTTCTAAAGCTTTGGGACTCCAGCAAACCACAGTGAGAGCCATTATCCACAAATGGCGAAAACATGGAACAGCGGTGAACCTTCCCAGGAGTGGCCGGCCGACCAAAATTACCCCAAGAGTGCAACGACGACTCATCCAAGAGGTCACAAAAGACCCCACAACAACATCTAAAGAAGTGCAGTCTTCACTTGCCTCAGTTAAGGTCAGTGTTTATGACTCCATCATAAGAAAGAGACTGGGCAAAAATGACCTGCATAGCAGAGTTCCAAGACAAAGACCACTGCTGAGCAAAAAGAACATAAAGGCTCGTCTCAGTTTTGCCAGAAATCATCTTGATAATCTCCAAGACTTTTGGCAAAATACTCTGTGGACTGACGAGACAAAAGTTGAGCTTTTTGGAAGGTGTGTGTCCCATTACATGTGGCGTAAAAGTAACACACCATTTCAGAAAAGGAACATCATGCCAACAGTAAAATATGGTGGTGGTAGTGTGATGATCTGGGGCTGTTTTGCTGCTTCAGGACCTTGAAGACTTACTGTGGTAAATGGAACCATGAATTCTGCTGTCTACCAAAAAATCCTGAAGGAGAATATCCGGCCATCTGTTCGTGACCTCAAGCTGAAGCACACTTGGGTTCTGCAGCAGGACAATGATCCAAAACACACCAGCAAGTCCACCTCTGAATGGCTTAAGAAAAACAAAATGAAAACTTTGGAGTGGTCTAGTCAAAGTCCTGACCTGAATCCAATTGAGATGCTGTGGCATGACCTTAAAAAGGCAGTTCATGCTCGAAATCCCTCCATTGTGGCTGAATTACAACAATTCTGCAAAGATGCGTGGGCCAAAATTCCTCCACAGTGCTGTACAAGACTTATTGCCAGTTATCCCAAACGCTTGATTGCAGTTGTTGTTGCTTAGGGGGGCCCAACCAGTTATTAAATTTAGGAGGCAATCACTTTTTCACACAGGGCCATGTAGGTTTAGAATTTTTGTCCCCTTAATAATAAACACCTTCATTTAAAAACTGCATTTTGTGTTTACTTGTGTTATCTTTGTCTTCTATTTAAGTTTGTTTGATGATCTGAAACGTTTAAGTGTGACAAACATACAAAAAAATGAGAAATCAGGAAGGGGGCAAACACTTTTTCACACCACTCTGTGTGTGTGTGTGTGTGTGTGTGTGTGTGTGTGTGTGTGTGTGTGTGTGTGTGTGTGCAGTGGATATAAAAAGTCTACACACCCCTGTTCAAATGCCAGGTTTTTGTGGTGTAAAAAATGAGACCAAGATAAATCATTTCAAAACTTTTTCCACTATTAATGTGACCTATAACCTGTACAACCCAATTAAAAACAAACTGAAATCTTTTAAGGGGAAAATAAAAAAAACTTATAATAACCTGGTTGCATAAATATGCACACCCTTAAACTAATACTTTGTTGCAGCACCTTTGGCTTTCATGACAGCACTCAGTCTTTTTGGGTAGGAGTCTATCAGCGTGGCACATCTTGATGTGGCAATATTTGCCCACTCTTCTTTGCAATAATGCTCCAAATCTGTCAGACTGCGAGGTCATCTCCTATGCACAGCCCTCTTCAGATCACCCCACAGATGTTTGATCGGATTCAGATCTGGACTCCGGCTGGGCCACTCCAAAACCTTAATCTTCTTCTGGTGAAGCCATTCTTTTGTTGATTTGGATGTGTGATTTGGGTCAATGTCATGTTGAACGATGAAGTTCCTCTTCATCTTCAGCTTTCTAGCAGAAGCCTGAAGGTTTTGTGCCAACACTGTCTGGTATTTGGAACTGTTCATAATTCCCTCCACCTTGACTAAGGCCCCAGTTCCAGCTGAAGAAAAACAGCCCCAAAGCATGCTGCTGCCATCACCATGCTTCACTGTACAGTAGGTATGATGTTTTTTTGGTGATGAGCAATGTTGTGTTTGTGGCCATAATTCCAAAAGGTATATTTGGCACAAAGTTCAACCTTGGTTTCATCGGACCAAAACACATTTTCCCACATGTGTTTGGGAGATTTAAAATGTGTTTTTGCAAAATGTAGCCGGTTGGATGTTTTTCGTCGTAAGATAATGCTTCCGTCTTACGACCCTACCCCATAGCCCAGAAATATGAAGAAGATGGGAGATTGTTGTCACATGTACTAAACAGCCAGTACTTGCCAGGAATTCCTGCAAGTCCTTCAATGTTGCTGTCAGCCTCTTGGCAACCTCCCTGACCAGTTTTCCTCTCGTTTTTTCATCAATTTTGGAGTGATGTCCAGTTCTTGGTAATGTCACTGTTATGCCATATTTTCTCCACTTGATGATGACTGTCATTCAGACTATTCAGACTAAAACCTCCCGGCACATGAATAGCTTTTTCCCCTCTGCCATCAGACTGCTGAACATTAAGTGACTTATTGACTCTCGTGCACTATGTACAGCAGCTCAACCAGACTCATGTCATTCATCACTGTTTTTCTGTTGCATTATCAACTGCACTGTGGTACCCCATATTATCTGCTACTTGCTAATTTATTTAAAACTGCCTTGACTAGTATTACTCATTATTACTATTATTATTATTATTATTATTACTTATTTTTCTACACTTATTGCATGTTTTTAGTCCTTTAGTTTTTTAGTTTATCTCTTTATCTCATCATGTTTTTAATGTTGCAGCATGGCACCGAGACAAATTCCTAGTTTGTGTACTACATGAACAATGGCAATAAATCTGATTCTGATTCTGATTCTGACTGTCTCCACTATGTTCCATGGTAGATTTAATGCCTTGAAAATGCTTTTGTACCTTTCTCCTGACTGATACATTTGAACAATGAGATTCCTCTGATGCTTTGGAAACTCTGTGGACTGTTGGGCTAAAATGTCTTAACCTCCGGTTCTTTTGGTACCAAGGCCAAATAACCAGACAGAGGTGAAGTATAGTTTCACTTTTTTTTACTGAAGCTGAGATATGGTACAAGATACAGCGCCGGAGCACTACTCTCAAGACGTATCAAGAGAGAGTGCTACTCCAACAGTGGGTCCTATGGTTTTTATAGAACTCTGCCACTCCCTCACGCAGGAGGGAGGGCTCCCCTCACATGTATCAGTGTCCTTCTGCTATGTGCCAGCTCAGCTGAGGGCAGAGCTGATTCTATCTGGTTTCAGCGAGTGAATCCTTGGGTGTAATCTAACAGCGGCAGTGTGGCGTGCAAAGCAAGCAGGATGAAGGATGAAACCATAGTTACAGAATAACTGACATTCTCAAAGCAAGCAGGATGAAGGTTGGAGAAACATAGTTGCAGAATAACCAACATTCTCAGACAGACAAGGGCATCATAGAAATTTACCAACAATACCACCTGTTGAGTTGTCCTAATGGGCACCTCACTAACTTAATAGCAACTTATATTCACGTTTTTGCATCTACCCCTGTTGAGATGGGCATAAACCCATCTCATAACCCTACTCTAGCCCCTGAGTGTAGTGTTTCTAAGTTTCTATATGTAACTGATGGCCCCTTCCAGCATTCACGTGGACCTGCCCCCCTTCAGGTCACCATCTCTCCGGTGGACATCAGGTGTGGTGCAAACATTGTGGGTCAATATGGCAAACAATTCTATATGTGTAAACTATATCAAAATAATCTATCCCTCTATACACATCTACATTCCATGAATCATATCTCACAAAAGAAACCTGTGGGGCAGAGGCACAGCGAAGCAAATGCTAACATCATGTAGGTGTGCATTGTAGACCCTATTGCAGGCCCTAAACTATTTCCGGTGTGTCTTCAAAGTCCTTGTTCAGGTCTAGTCATGGCACAACTTCATCGCCATCCTCGCAGTCGGAAAGCAAGTGGGCAGCTTCCTGGACACCTTGGTATAGAGGAGGATCCTTGCAAGAGAAAGCTGCTGAAATAGTTCTTTCAACAAGTCGTTTAATTATGGGAATACAACAACATCCACAGAAGACAAAGATCAATAAACTAATGATAATGCTTACAAGGACCCTTTAAAGTAGAACTGAACTGAACGGCATTGAACGGCACTGGGTGATAGTACATACAATTATAAAGATAATTTATCATTGGCACCCCCTCCACAAATCCCGGAATCGTGATTTTGAATTTCCCGCCCTGAAAAATCACACAAATCCGCCGATTAACCGGAAGTACAGCCGGAGTTCCGCGTGACGTCACGAGTGTGACACAGTCCTCCATGTTTACCATTGCGAGCACGTCGACACTGGTTGTTTTTGGTGCATTTTGTCGTGATAGTCGACTACAAAACACTTCCAACACCTGGGAAGATCTGTTCAGTGGCCAAGGAAAGCTGTCATGGCGACGAAAGAAAAGAAAGGGGGAGGAAAAGCGACCGGGAAGCGATGCGTTTCTAGATATAGATATTACAGTGATCCCTCACTTATCGCGTTTAATGGGGACCAGAACCGACTGTGAAAAGTGAAAAACCACGAAGTAGCGTCACCCCCCCCCCCCCCCAAGGGTGTCACAAGCACTATTTTGCACAAAAAGGCACAAGAGAACAGCGAAAAGTGCCACTAAGCAACACGAGCGATAAAGAAGCTGGGTAAAATGTCTCGGTCAATCAGCTTGCGAGGTAAAACGTCTCGGCCAATCAGCTTGTGAGATTCCCGAGCGGTGAAGAGGTGGGCAGAGAGGAGTGGAGCGGTGGTCAGAGAGGTGGATTTTGAGTTGTGCGGGCTCTCCGTGTTGATACCTGATGTTCTAATGTAGTAGACTACATTAGAACATTAGAACACATTAGCCCGTGTTGATACCTGATGTTCTAATGTATCAGGTATCAACACGGAGAGCCCGCACAACTCAAAATCCACCTCTCTGACCACCGCTCCACTCCTCTCCACCCACCTCTTTACCGCTCGGGAATCTCGCAAGCTGATTGGCCAAGATGTTTTACCTCGCAAGCTGATTGGCTGAGACGTTTTACCCAGCTTCTCTCCCTGCAGAGCGCACATACCCAGCGAAGGAAGACCGCATTCATTGTTCTTTATCGCTCGTGTTGCTTAGTGGCACTTTTCGCTGTTCTCTTGTGCCTTTTTGTGCAAAATAGTGCTTGTGACGCCCTTGGGGGGGGGTGACGCTACTTCGCGGTTTTTCACTTTTCGCAGTCGGTTCTGGTCCCCATTAAACGCGATAAGTGAGGGATCACTGTATTCCCCAGCGGCGGACCTCACCTCTGCATCGCCGTCTGCCAGCTGCTGTCACAGGTGCATTAGGTCTCTGTCTCCCGGGCTCGCCCTTGTGCACGCCTGCCACCTGCCACACTCCTGCATCCTCCTCTGTCTCGTCACCGATCCTGAATGCCTCTTCACTCTGAAAACTCTAGTTTTCTTGACTGCTGGAACTGCTATCATCTGCCATTGTTGTTTTGTTTAGGGATCACACTCGTGACGTCACGCAGTGTCGTCTGCACTACTTCCGGTTTGTTTGGCACTGCCAGCCAGAGGCAAAAGTTTATCGGCTTATAGCTTGGCCATCGCACGGCCTAAAAATTTCTTTTATGTGTTGAAAAATACAATAGGTAATAAGGAATTAATCTGCTATTCTACTTTTTGCGCCAAAAGGTGGGTTCAGTTCTACTTTAAATTATTTTTCCCCATTTGCCAAATACATTATCAAACCAACTACCTACATGATTGTCAATGCCAGATTGAGCTTTTAGCTCATCCAATAAGGCTCTTAGTTTGTTTCGGCTTTTGGTTAATTTAATTAAGTTAGTTTTGAGTTGTCGTCTGTGACCTACAGAGTGAGTCTCCTTGCATAGCAAAAGAAGCAAAGCTGCTAAAGCAGCAGTCTTACCCATATAGGAGCACCAAATGCCCTCCTGGTCCTTGCGCGCCCCAGATCAAATTATTTTGCTTTGAGCTCCCTAAAGCACTGTTCCCTTAATTGAGTGAGAATCTGTATTGTCTTTGTAGTAGATTCTAAATTAAGTCCCACAGTAAACATAAATTCAGCACAAGTTGGACTTTCCTTAGACATTTGAAACATTTCTCATAAATTATCAGTTTACCTTGTTCCTTATAAACATGATATTTCTTTTTTTACAATAATTTGCAGATATTTTCTTCAATATCTGGAAATTTTTTGATGTAACTTTTAACTTTTCCTATTGAATGTTGTGATTTAACTACCATGTGGTTTCATTTATATTTTTCTCTTCATTATTGATCATCTATTGATAATTTTTTATGTACTATCTGTTTTTCTGAGGATTGCTAATTATTTTTCTAATTAATTTCTTTGGTTCCCCCCTTTTGATGCATGGAGACGCACATGCAGCAAAGTTACAGGGTATTTGCTTGATGGGTAGTGTCTTTTACTGGAAGGAAGCGTGTTACCACTTTTATGTGTTACACATAGTTAATTTAGATGAAAATTTGTGAGTAGTACAGCTCCTTCAAAATGAGGTTTCAATAATCATGACTTCTTTTGTGACGTCTCTTGAACTAATTTACAAATTCCATTTAGGAAAAACAATATAGCTGTCTGTGCAGATTTGATATGATTTAGCATTGATAACTAAGATCAGATTGTCCAGTTGAACACAGACAGGTTGAATTTGTGTAAGTGAATCCTTGTGAAAAGTTGTGTCACACTCCTTCAGTCAATGGAAAGGTGGGCATTTTGCCTAATTAGAATTTGGCTTAATTTTGTACAAGGAATGCCTCATTTTATACATTCCTTTGTAAATTACAGGGTGGACTGTAGTCCCGAGGCCCAGCTTGGCCACAGCTGAGCATCGGGAAAACACATTCCTTATTACTATCACATTTCTGAAATGTGATATTATCACACCATTATGACGGCGGCAGTGTGGCGTGCAAAGCAAGCAGGATGAAGGATGAAACCATAGGTACAGAATAATTGACATTCTCAAAGCAAGCAGGATGAAGATTGGAGAAACATAGCTGCAGAATAACCAACATTCTCAGACAGACAAGGGCATCATAGAAATTTACCAACAGGACCATGGCTTGTGAATCAGAATCAGAATCAGAATCAGATTTATTGCCATTGTTCATGTAGTACACAAACTAGGAATTTGTCTCGGTGCAATGCTGCAACATTAAACATGATAAAATAAAAGAAATAAACTATACATGCAATAAAGTGTAGAATAAGTGAGTAATACTAGTCAGCAGTTTAAATATATTAGCGAGCAGCAGATAATGTGGAGAACCATATAGTGCAGTCGGTAATGCAGGAAGAAAACAGTGATGATTGACATGAGTCTGGTTGAGCTGCTGTACAAAGTGCACGAGAGTCAATAAGTCACTTAGTGTTCAGCAGTCTTATGGCAGAGGGGAAGAAGCTGTTCATGTGACGGGAGGTTTTAGTCTGGATGGACCGAAGTCTTCTACCTGAGGGGAGAGGGGCAAACAGTACGTGACCAGGGTATGAGGGATCGGCTATGATCTGGCCTGCACGCCTCCGGGTCCTGGAGATGTACAGATCCTGGAGAGATGGGAGCTTGCAGCCGATCACCTTCTCAGCAGTGCGCACGACGCGCTGCAGCCTTAGTCTGTCCCTGGCAGTGGCTCCTGCGTACCACACGGTTATGGAGGTGGTGAGGATGGACTCGATGATGGCTGTGTAGAACTGCACTAACATCTTGGTGGGTAGCTTGAGCTTCCTCAGCTGCCGCAGGAAGAACATCGACACAACACAACACAACATGTTGTGCTGTAAGATTTGACTACAAAAATGTCAGGAAAAGCCTACTAGAACAGCTGAGCTTTATTTGGGGTTAATCAGAGGCACTTTAAATGATGGCAGATTTGTGCTGACTTACATTTAACATGAGTTTGAATGTGACTGGTTAATTCTGAACACAGGAACATCTCCAGTTATGAGGGTGTCCATATTTAGGCAACCAGGTTATTGTAAGTTTTTTATTTTTTATTTTTCCCCTTAAAAGATTTCAGTTTGTTTTTTTCAATTGGGTTGTCCAGGTTATGGGTCACAGTCATGGTGGAAAAAGTTTTGAAATGATTTATCTTGGTCTCATTTTTTTTACATCACAAACACCTGGCATTTGAACAAGTGTGTGCAGACTTTTTATATCTACTGTGTGTATATGTGTGTGTTTGTATGTGTGTGTGTGTGTGTGTGTGTGTGTGTGTGTGTGTGTGTATATATATATATATATATATAATCGCCCGTAACACTTTGCCCCTGTTAACGGTGACAAATTTTGTGATTGCGGTTAACAGCAGTTAATGGCAGAAATCACAAACAATACTTTTTGGCCTGGCAGCTCTCCATACCAAAGCCATTATGGCCATAGACACTATGTGTGCCATACGGACATTGCTAAGTAAAACAAGCTGGATATCCCCAAAGTGCTGTTTTGTTTAACCCAGTGACTGCCACAGGTGCTCCATTGCGCCATAAGCTCCTAGTGGTCAAGATTTTTTCAAGAAAATATTCAGTTCAGATGTCAGAAATTTCCAAGGCTACAACATGAAAGTGGTACGAAATAATGGTTTACTGTCAATTAGAAAGATGTAGAATATGATCCAAAGTTTGAGATAGGAGTAAATTTACACACCTAATTTGCATAATGCCACGGCAGCCATATTGAATTACAAAACTTTCGGTCAAAAGTGGACTTTGGACATATTTACACAAAGAATGGTTTTGCTTTTTGTCACTGTTTCTTGTTTTGGACATTTTGTTATCTTATCTTCTAAGTATATGAACTAGAAAATCAGTACAATGTAAACAAACAGACATTCATCACTTACCGCTGGCTGGGCGGCTCGCTTTGTCCTTTTGCGGCATCCTGGTTGTTATTTTCTCTTCTGTCGGCCATTTTATTTTTCCCTCACATCCAGAAATTGTTATGATTATTTCACCTCAATTTCGCTTTTATCCTGCCACTATTTATTTTACATGATGACACAGAACCGGCGCGATTGTTCTCTCCAGTCACTTGGCGCTGGGGTCGATGGCAGGTGAACATAAACCAGCTTCGCCCAACCTCTGTTATAACAAAATGTATATATTGACCTTCATAAGCTAAATAATCTCTTTTTTGTCATGAGCCAAGCCGGCTTGGTTTTCCCCAGCTCGGCCCTGATCTCTCTATGGGTTGTGGCTTCACTGTCTATGTGCGTTTTGTGTATTCATTTTGTCTTAGCCACTGCCCGACCGGCAGCTGTTAGTCAGCCTCTGATCTTTTTCCCACGTTGCTGACAGTCTGTTGGTCCTACCACGCCCCCTCGCTCTCCATATTCCACCAGCTGTCCCAGTCCAGGTAATTATCTTTCCCGTGCCTCAGGTGTTCCCAATTAGTGTGACCAGCAGCGTTTGGATTTAAGCAGCTCATCGCTGGGCAAATGCCGTTGGGTCATTGAGTGAATCACCCCTGCTCACCACGGAGTGATTGCCACGTCTGGAAGGACTGTTATTTGCACTCGCTAGGAGAACTGGACTTTGTGGGACTGCTCCAACTTGTGAGTAAATTGTTTGTGACTCTTTGTGGTTGCTGCTGCGCTGAACCAGAAGCGTTCCCTCTCGGAAGCACTATTGTTACACTTAGGCTGTGCCCAGTTTACATTCCCTGCAAGTTTGTCGAGCTACCCGCTGTCTTCCCTGTTCTTCCGAGCGCACTGAACCAGAAGCGTTCCCTCTCGGAAGCACTATTGTTACACTTAGGCTGTGCCCAGTTTACGTTCCCTGCAAGTTTGTCGAGCTACCCGCTGTCTTCCCTGTTCTTCCGAGCGCACCTATATTGTTTAGTATTATTTTCCTGTGGCCACAGTACAGAGTGGTCTGCCCGCTGGTCGCTTCGGCGTCAGCCATTTTGTGTACAGCTCAACCTTTTTGTAAGTCTTTATGTTTTGTATTGTTTCATGTCAATAAATGTGTGTTTGGTGAAACCCAGCATTTAAATCCTCATTCTTCCTTCTTTCCACCGTGCGCAACGAAGGGCACATGGGGGAGTTTATGACATGTTTAGAATCATAGTTGGCAAATTTGGGAGGAAATGCCTCCTCTGTCTTGCCATGGCGATGGCGAACATCAACATTCATTTACAAACTCTTCTGTGGTGTCCAGAAGTGAGGTTTTAGGATGGTTCTATGTCCTCCATAAGTCCTCCAAGGCAAGAGCAGTAAGTTATACGTGTCTGCCACCTTGTGAGGTGGAATCCTTTGTACAACTGAAATCAACTGGGGAGTTTTTGGCCACATCATATAACATCACATGACAGGTGCAGCGCTGCACCTGTGGCAGTGGGGGCGCTATCTGTCTATGAAATCTTGCCACAAGAAGGGTTAAGTTTACAACATTGTCTGTTGGAGCTCTCACCTGGATAATTGTTACAGCCTCCTCCAAAACTTCGCCTGGATGTTGGGTTGTTCTTCTGTGGAAGCTGGCTAGCTGGCTAGTAGCTACATGATGCTAGGTTATAGCTGACCTCCAGGAGCTGACATAGACAGAAATTTGTCTGTTTTCATCCTCATAGCTTTGGGTCCAACTGTTGATGAGTACCAGTCTAAAAAAATTCACAAGCTCTGTTCATAATGTCCATTCACTCCCCGGCTGTTTTTGCAGCACGGTGGGGTGTCATCACGGGCGAGATAGTTGATTGTTTATGTTTGCAATTTTTCTACTAAAAGGGAAATTGTGTCTGTTGTGACACACGAGGTTTTGTGTTGATCTGCTTAAAAGCAGTGGATGTTTGCTATGGGAAAGCAAGCTCCATTTGTGGCTGCTGGCTGGTTGTTGTTCAGTGACGTTATTGAGCCCTGGCATTCTGTTGTTTGCACATACAGTCAATTTTTGAGAATTTTCTGCAGAATATTCTGGCTAGTTTTTGTCATTTTATGTTGAGAGCTTTAAAAAAAACCCTGCAGGTGAAGACAGCAGGCATATTTGTCCACTCCCATGTTCATAACAGTATGACAAACTTGAAAAATTACGACTTAAGGTACACTGTATCTGTATGGAAAAACACGCCATTAACGCGTTATTAATTGCAATTAACTCAACATTCAAAAAAATTAATCACGATTAAAAAATTTTAATCATCCAACAGCACTGGTGTTGGAGACGGAGGCATACACACAGTATGACAGTTTGTCATACTGTTATGAACATGGGAGTGGACAAATATGCTTGCTGCCTTCTCCTGCATGTTTATTAAAGCTCTAACCATATCCAAAATGATAAAAACTATCCAGAATATTCTCTAGAAAATTTTCAAAAGTAGACTGTGTGATGTGTGACTTGGGGGGGGGGGGGCCTGGGGCTTACCGTAGCCGGTGTCGGGCATCAGATGTGATCACGTAAGACAGGCTGCAGTCTGTATATTTATCCATCTCTTCTGTAATAAAGTTCAGTTGGTTGTTCGGTATAAGATGGCTCATGGCTCGCTTATTTCATACATAACATATGGCGATGAGAGGTAAAACCATGAAGGCATGTGTGGCACCACTACGGCCTTTCCTTGAGCACCCAGGGGAACCAGCAGTCTTGTGGCTGAATGCGGTCAAGACCTACATTGCAGCGTTGGTCCTGGGTGAACTCAACGAAGTAAGGAAACGAGCACGTCTTGTCTAAAGACTCGGTGTAGAGGGTTGGAGAATTTTCCACACGTTAGGACCTGTGGAGTCATATGTGGCTGCTGTCGAACTTCTTGCTAGCTATTTTGTTGAACACACACATAACACAAGGCTGTGGATTAAGATGCTAATGGTGCCAAATGACAGGGTGCTAGCTCGCATAGTAGAGCTAGCGTCCCATCTAGAAGCATTGGAGAAGTTAGCCACGAAGCTAAATGGGCACCAAACCCAGAGGTTACCCGGACAGACGACGCTTGCTAGCTCGGTGAACATGGAGGAAGAAGAGAACACAGCAGAAGAGTGCGAGACATATGCAGTGAGCCGAAGGTCTGCTCCGAGAGGCCCCATCTGTGGGGGCTGTGGGTCCCTGAAACACCAGGACAGAGCACAGTTTTGCCTAGCAAGAGGACAGTGGTGTAACAAGTATGGGCACCTGAACCATTTCGCCAGAGTATGCTGGTCGTCAGCACCGTGGGGCCCGCCAAGTGAGCCAGCCTGCCCGCCAACAATGCCCATTCATTCGGTAAGCCTGGACATCAGTGGTTATTTGTACAGCATGGTTGAATTAGACGGAGTAGCTGTACCACTTCTGCTCAACACGGCGGTGGTGCGGTCGATGTTAAACTGGGGCCACAGTGAAGAAGTTTTTCCCCAACCACAAAGTCAAGAAGAACCCAATGCCGCTGTACGGATATGGCGGTCACAGACTATGCAATGTTGGAACAGTGGAACTGACTGTTTGCTGCAAGCCCAAAATTGTGTACGACTTCACGTTCCAGGTGACAATGCACGGTGACATCATTATGGGATGTCACCTTTTCTACAGACTGGGCTTTGCTATCAGAGACAGCGCTGGGTTCGAGTGGTCCGGATGTGGCAGTTGGAGCAAAGCGGACCTTGATGACGATGACGTGATTAAGACTGGCACCACACCAGCCACCCCGCGCTCTGGGGAGAACAGCGGCCCAGAGGGGGAGCAGCTGGACTTGTCTCCGTTCCCCCCTCAGCCAGAATAGGAGCCACGGGAGGGGGAGCCTGAGCATGCAGAGAGCCCCAAAGCACAGCAGCAGCAGCCAGGCACAGACACAATGTGGCACAGCAGAGCACTTCAGACGGCAGAGAGGAGAAACTGAATTGCTCCTGTACCCTTGCTCAACCAGCTACGGAGGTTAGGACCGAGCTGACGGGTGAAGAGTCCGCTTCAACGAGCAACACCGGAGAGGCATTGGACACCTTCCATACCCACGACGAGCCTCAACCGCCGACGGAGACAATGGATGAAGGGTCTGCAATGAAGACGGTGACTACGGAACTGCCACAGCACGACAGAGGTCCCAAGCTGAACAAGCACGCAGAGCCACCGGGAACACAACAATGACGCATAAAACCAAGTAAGGTGCTGCTCCAAGCCATGGACTGGGTTTGGGTTCGCACTGGCGAGAGACTGGGACAGCGACTGACCGGGCCACAGGCACCGCTGAGGACCATGGCAAAGCTGGGAACAGCGTGCTTTCGGCTGATAGATGGTTTGGTTCGGCACGCGAACCAGCTACGGCGTATCCGGGCGGCTGCTCCAGATGGCGAGGCTTCACGGGAATCAGCTACTGCAGTGTGGGACCCAGGCCCCGGGGGTCCAGCAGCTCCAGGGATGCAGCTGCCACAGGCCCGCCACAAAACCCCTCAGGCAGAACTGTTCCTCCCATGGAAGACTGTAAGAAAAAAATGAATGACTGTTTAGTTAGGAGCGTGGCTAAAATAAAAAAAGTGGCAGAATAATCCACTTAGCACGCTGGGTCCAGTGGCGGTTCACCCGCGGATCCTAGTTCTAAGTTTAAAAAAAAGTGTTCTTTAAGACATAATAAGGGGATTGATTTGCTAAGTTATGTGTTGTTCTACATTTGTCTGGGGGTGGGGGAATGTGTGACTTTAGGGGGGTTTGAGCCCTAGGGCTTACCGTAGCCGGCGTCGGACGTCAGACGTGATGACAGGCGGGTTGTGGTCTCTGTATATTTATCCATCTCTTCTGTAATAAAGTTCAGTTGGTTGTTCGGCATAAGATGGCTCATGGCTCGCTTATTTCATACATAACAGATTGCATGTGCAAACAATGGAATGCCAGGACTCAATAACATCACTGAACAACAACCAGCCAGCAGCCACAAAAGGAGCTTGCTCTTTCTCCCATAGCCAGCCAATCAATCAATCAATCAATCAACTTTATTTATAAAGCACTTTAAAAAGCAACACTCGCTACACAAAGTGCTGTACAACAAGAACACACATAAAAACATAAAAGCAAGGAGCAGGACACTAGCACAAAAACAATATAAAACCAACAAGACAATATAAATCTCAGCACCAGTAGAAACCACAGTCAATAAAATCAATAAAGTAAAAGGTAAGAGAAGCAAGCATCCACCGCTTTTAAGCAGATCAACACAAACCCCTGTGTGTCACAATGGACACAATTTCCCTTTTAGCAGAAAAATTGTAAATGTAGACAAACAACTGTCTCACCAGTGGTGACACCCCACTGTACTGCAAAAATGGCGGGGGAGTGAATGGACATTACGAACAGAGCTTGTGAATTTTTTTAGACTGGTACTCACCAACAGTTGTACCCAAAGCTATGAGGATGAAAACAGGTGAATTTCTGTCGTGTCAGCTGCTGGAGGTCAGCTATAACCTAGCATGTAGCTACTAGCCAGCTAGCTAGCTTCCACAGAAGAAGAACAACTCAACACCCAGGCGAGGTTTTGGAGGAGGCTGTAACAATTATCCAGGTGAGACAGATAATGCTGTAAACTCAAATATGACAGCACTTTGGGAATATCCATGGCTGTATCCAGCTTGTTTGATTTAGCAATGTCTGCATGGTGCGCATAGTGCCTGTGGCCAGAACGGCTTTGGTACGGAGAGCTGCTAGGCCAAAAGTACTGTTTGCGCTTTCTGCCGTTAACCGCAATCATAAAATTGTCGCCGTTAAAGGGGGCAAAGCGGTTAACAGGTGATTAACCCTTTAACAACCCCACCAAGAAAAAAGCAATAGAAAAAAATTTTTGTTTTCATTTCTTTTTCCCTTGGGTCAATATTAACCACAATCAGTTTTTTTTTATCAACAGTCCTGTAATTTTTAAAAATATTGACCTCTACCAAACGGTTGAGATTTCATTTCATGGTTAAAGTATGAAATTTCATACAAATACCATTAATATTAGAAAAAGTCAAATAAATGCTAATTTATAAAGAAATGGACAACTAAAAACATCCAGGGCATTTGATACACTTTATTTTTAGTAATATGCCACAAAACGGACTTTCCGGTTATGGCTGCCATGTAGGACGGACGTGTCTCGCTCTGCTCTGCACTGGAGAAAAAATCGGCAAATAACTCTCTCATTTGGGACAGAACGTATCCAGCATTTGAGCGAGGATATGTCGGCGAAGCCTAAGGCTGGAAAACCAGGAAAAGGAAAAAGCGAGCCGCCGAAACAGTCCAAATTAACTGACTTTCAGGTCTGTGACGCAGCAAACAAGGCTCCATTTATGGCGGAGGAGGCTGGCGGCGGTTGCGATTTCTGCGGGGAATGGCGCAGATGCGCTGATGGCTGCCATGAGTTCAATGAGAGCGGACTTTTCCTCTAGATTTGATGGGATTATGACAGCGTTGGAAGGAATAAGAAAGGAATTGGGTGACTGTGTAGAACGAACGGCGCAGATGGAGCTCCGTCTCGCTAGTGCTGAAGATGACGTCACCCGTCTTCAATTAAAGGTGCGCACTTTGGAAAAAAAAAATAAATCTCTGGAAGATAATATTTTGGATTTGGAATCTCGGTCGAGACAGAATAATATGAGGCTGGTGGGTCTTCCAGAGGAATCAGAAGGTCGGGACGTATGTTCCTTTCTGGAAAAGTGGATTCCGGAGGTGCTGGGCAGCGAGGAGTTGCAATCAGCAGTGGTTCTGGAAAAAGCACATCGTATTGGCCCACGGAGAGATAAGGGACCGCCGAGGACCTTAATTATGAAGTTTCTTAGCAACAGAGACAGGATGAAGATCTTCAACGCTGCACGTGCTAAAGGAGAGATTAAACACCAGGACCAGCAGGTGCGGTTCTACCCAGATTTGGCCACAGGAATCCAACAATTGAGGAAGCAGTTTGATCCCGTACGTAAGGAGCTGCGCAACCTTGGGATTCGTCATGGTGTAATCTATCCTGCGAGACTGCTGACCACGTATGAGGGCAGAACCCACATCTTCAAGACCCCAGAGGAGGCGCAGGAGTTCATCAAGAAGATCAAAGAAGAAGAAGAGACTGGTGGGAGCTAAGCATGAACAAAATATAAGGTAGAATAATTAAGCATTTGCACAGGCATCTGACTGACTTGAAGTAAATAGTAAGTTTACAAAATATAGATTGTATATATATTAAAAAACAAAACAAAAACAAACAAACAAAAAAAAAAAAAACTATGATGTACAAAGTTGTTAAAAATTTTGGAGTTAAGTTGGAAAACTACAGAGGAGAGTTAAGTTACGTCATTAAAAGCAGTAGAGTTAGGGTGATTGGGAGGATGAAGAAGGAGTGGCTTAGGCTGTTCCCCGTGGGTGTGGAACGGTCGATGGCTATATCGGGAGACAGAATTTTTCTTTTGATTTTGGGGGGTTTGCCCACAAGTGTGGGAAGGGGAAATTTGTTTGTGTGTAGTTTGTAGGATGAATGTTCAACCACTCATGTTTTTGCTTCTCTGTATGAGCATGTTTACACTGCAAGGTAATCCCAAACTCTCTATTGATCATGGACCAAAGTTGTTAATCTTAATTTAACCTTCATGGAATTGCAGAGGTCTACAAATTTAAAAAAACTTAAACAAGTTATGAATAAACTAAAGGACATGGGTTCAAGAATTGTGTTTTTACAAGAAACCTCATCTGATAGAGGAGGATGTTAAAAGAATTAGGATTAGATGGCAGGGAAGTGTATTCAACCTCTTCATTTTCATCCCGAGCCAGGGGAGTTATGACTCTCATACATAAATCAGTTCCTTTTCAAGTTGAAAAATGTAATTGGAGACAAATTTGGAAGATATGTAATCATTCAAGGTTCTTTGCTATTAGAAAATATAAATCTTGTGAACTTATATGGTCCCAATATAGAAGATCAGAAGTTCTTTGCTAATTTATTTCTCATCTTATCATCACTTACAGGGCAACATATAATAGCAGGGGATTTTAATTGTACATTGAATCCAGGTGTGGATAGATCAACAGGACTGGATTGTACGCACATTGGATGTAGGATGACTATTAATCATTTTATGAAAGAATTGAGATTGTTAGATATATGGAGAGAAATGAAACCACAAGTTAAAGCCTATTCTTGTTATTCCAGTACCTACAAGACATTCTCACGTATTGATTATTTTTTGATTTCCAAAGAATTAAGGTCCAAGATTCAAAACTGCTTTTATGATAACATCGTGATCTCTGATCATGCACCCTGTTGTCTAATATATGTAGATAAAAAATTGACAAAGGAATCAGGTAGATGGCAATTTCAGCATAAATGGCTTCAGGATGAGGAATTTGTCAAGTATATAGAAAAACAGATAGACGAGTTCTTTGACATCAATACTACACAAACATCAGCATGTGTAAAGTGGGAGGCTTTCAAAGCTTTTATTAGGGGACATATTATTAGTTATACAGGATCAAAATCTAAGAAGACTCGAGAGGAGAGAGCTAAATTGGAACATAAAATAAAAAATCTTCAAGAAAAAGTGTATGCAGGAAGTGACCCAAGGTTGGAGAATGAATTACTGATTTTGAGAGCTGAATACGACAAAAAATCAGCGAATAGAGCTGCCTCGAGTCTTCTAAGATTGAAACAATCTTTTTATGAACAAGGTGAAAAATCAGGAAAATTATTAGCATGGCAGATTAAACAATTGGAAATTAAAACACCAATTACCAGTATTATAAGTAATGGACAGGTAGTTATAGATCCTTTAGAAATTAATAGAGCCTTTAGAGATTACTATGAAAAATTATATGATACCAAAAATGAACCTGATTTA
Organism: Pholidichthys leucotaenia; assembly: GCA_020510985.1. NCBI lineage: Eukaryota > Metazoa > Chordata > Actinopteri > Cichliformes > Pholidichthyidae > Pholidichthys > Pholidichthys leucotaenia. Next base: position 210,016,156 of record CM035839.1, read on the forward strand.
ACAAAACTAAATGGGTTTTTGAACGAACTATCTATACCGTGTATTCCAAATGAAAACAGGGAGATATTGGAGTCTAAAATTAGTCAAGAAGAAGTTGGGCTAGCCATTGATAATATGAAATCAGGAAAAAGTGCAGGACCAGATGGTCTTCCAGTTGACCTTTATAAAAAATTTAAGAATAAATTAATAAAACCTTTTTTGGAAATGGTTTTAGAAGCATTTCAAAATAATAATTTACCATCATACATAAATAATGCCTTAATTATACTGCTGCCAAAACCAGGTAAGCCCTCTAATAAATGTGAAAATATGAGACCAATAAGCCTATTAAACGCCGACCTTAAGATAATCTGTAAAATTTTAGCAAGACGAATACAAGAAATTTTACCAAATATTATTAATCGAGATCAGAATGGCTTTATAAAGGGTAGACAAGGCTTCCATAATGTAAGAAGACTATTTAATATTATTTATTTTAATAAAGAAGCACCGGATACAGCTCTCCTATCATTGGACGCCGAAAAGGCCTTTGATAGAGTTGAATGGCCCTTTCTTTTTGAAGTCCTACAAAGGTTTGGACTTGGAAATAATTTCATAAAATGGGTTCAAATAATATACAATAATGCTACAGCAGAAATCCTAACAAATAACAATATTTCAAAACCAATAAAAATCAATAGAGGATGTCGACAAGGCTGTCCACTTTCACCTTTACTGTTTACTATGGCAATTGAACCTTTAGCGATAGCGATACGTTTACATTCACAAATATATGGAATTAAAGTTGGACCAACAGAACATAAAATCTCCCTGTACGCCGATGATATAATTTTGTTTATGTCGAATCTAAAAAAATCAATTCCAACCTTGTTGAATTTAATAAAGAATTTTGGGGAAATATCAGGATATAAAATAAATAAAACTAAATCTTCAATATTAATGCTAAATGAGACCCAGAGAAATTACTCAGCCCCTGAGGTAAATCAATTCAATGTTGTAAATCAGTTTAAATATTTAGGAATCCAAATTATGCCTAAGCTAGAATCAGTCGCCAGTGTCAACTATGAAGCCTTAATGTCAGATATCAGTGAGTTAACTCAGAGATGGATGTCACTACCAATGTCGATGATCGGGAGAATCAATATACTTAAAAGTAATATTTTACCTAAAATACTTTATTTATTTCAATACATTCCCTTATCACCACCTTTAGATCTATTCTCAAGAATAAAAAAAAAGTTAGTGGAATTTATATGGAACAACAGGAGGGCTAGATTACGTTTGTCTTTATTATATTTACCATTTGATCGTGGAGGTCTGAAATGTCCAAATTTTATGTTGTATTATTGGTCGGCACAACTGAGGTCTATGACATATTATTTTTCATCAAATGATCTCCCTCACTGGACTGAAATGGAATCATACAATTTACCTTTACCTCTTCCCATATTCATATACTCAGATTCGGCAAAAAAATTACAAAAACAAGTTAAAAATCCATTTGTAAAGCATATGATCAAAATATGGTGTGAAGCTAAAAACTATTTAAAAGAACCACAGTTATTGTCACAATTTAGTCCAATATGGGGTAATCAATATTTTAAACCAGGGAGAGCGGACGCTGTATTTAAAGTATGGAATTTAAAAGGGATACAAAAGATTCAGGATTTATATTTGCCAGGTGCAGACAACATAATGTCTTTTGAAGAGCTGAGGATCAAATTTAATCTCAATAGAACACATTTTTTTAAATATCTTCAACTTAGAAACTTTATTCGATCAAATCAAAATAAAGCTCTCACTCGACCTATTTATTCATCCTTGGAAAAAATGATGATGAAAGATAGTAAAAGAAAGGGTATTATTTCAGAGTTTTATAACTCATTGACACTATCTTCAAGTGAAAATTCACTGAAAAGATTAAACTACTGGAAAGAAGATCTGCAAATTGAAATTTCAGAGGAACAATGGGAATTGGCTTGTACAGAAGCTCAAACCAAATCAATAAATGCATGCCTTAAATTGATACATTTCAAATGGTTAATGCGGATGTATGTTACACCGGAGGAGTTAAATAGATATAACAAAAATATACCAGATACATGCACAAAATTCATGGAAAGTAAAGGAACCCTATTTCATTGTTTATGGGAATGTAGATTAATAAGAATGTTTTGGGAAGAGGTGAGGTTAACAATTGAAAAAATAATCTCAAAACAAATCATATTGAATCCTAAACTGTTTTTGTTGGGTCTGTACCCAGAAAAGCACTAATTTTAATAAAAGTGAAAGAACAGTTCAAAGACCTCAGTTTTGCTTAATGCCAAAAAATGTATTGCACTATTATGGAAAAAGACTCATAGACCAGATGTGACTCAGTGGTTAAGACAGATGTTAACAAACCTTCCATTAGAAAGAATAACATATATTACTAAAATCAAAGGAAATTGTGTTTGAGAATATATGGAGACCTTTTATTGATTATGTAAAAAATTTAAACATAACTCTTGAAGAAGAAGGTGAATGATGTGTGTGGACCTTGTAAATTCCAAACTGGTGAACATAATATGTATACTTAAGTATTGGATTGTCTAGACTAAACAGAGGAGCATTGTTGAAGACTTGATTTTGTTGGTGGTTGTTGGTGTTTTTAGTGCATTTTTTTTTTTTGTAGTACTTTAGTGTTAGTGTTTGATTGTTTGTATCATGTATGTTAAAAAAAAAAAAAAAAGGTTCAATAAAGGATATTGTGGAAAAAAAATATGCCACAAAACAGTACTAGTTTTTTATTTCTGCAAAGGAAAATACTGCATCAAACAATGAAAGATTGCATTTCCAACTTTGTCATCTTTAACTGCAACTGTCTTAAGATGCAACAGCACAAAATTCTCACAATCAGTCAACCTTCTGATTGAATGCTACAGTACAAAACATTCATTTTTTGCGTTCAAAAACATAAAAAACTGCTGCATTTCCTACTTCAGCATCTCAGTGGTGCAACAGCACTAATGTTTTTGGGACACAAGATCCATATTTCTGGCGGATCAATAAAGGTGATTTCCATTTTAACTTTGAAAAAACATTGATAACACAGGAAAGCTTTGCCAAACATATTAAAACATTACATTTCGGACCTCATCCATGTTACTGTGCAACAGCACAAATGCTTTTTGAGCATCAGATCCACTTTACCTATAGTGATATGCTAGAAAGCATTCCTGGTTTGTGTTCAAACACAGGAAAACATTGCATTTGCGACATTTCCACATTGATACACTCTTTAGACAAAGGTTGCATCGTCCCCGCTTGTCAGAGTGAAGAGGCCAGTGTACCAACTTATCATAATGCACATCTGGTTGTGGATGAGGGTCTTGGGGTGTAGCCTTTCTTCTGTGGTGGTGGAGAGCTAAATGATGGTCGGCCAACATTGGATGCTGGCTTGTTGACTTGGTTCAAACTGTGGGCAAGGATGAAGGATGGCCAAGAAATCCAGTGCAGGGCGGTGCGGTGGAGCAGTGGTTAGCACTGTGGCAGCACAGCAACTCACCCTTGGCCATGGGATCCCGGGTTCAATCCCACCCCCTGACCAACGGTGATCTGTGTGGAGTTTGCATGTTCTCCCCATGTCTGTGTGGGTTTACTCAGGGATTTCTCCGGTTTCCTCCCACAGGCCAAAAAAACATGCAGATTAGGTTTATTGGAGACTCTAAAGTAGTCCTAGGTGTGAATGGTGAAGGGATAGCGCTGTACTGTGGCTGCTTCATCCATCCAGGTGGATGCCTGAATTTCCCCTCTGGGGATCAATAAAGTACACAAAATTAAAAAAAATATCCTCAATTTCTTCAGGGCTAGTCTTAAATGGATCTCCCAACACTTGAACAAAGTACAAAATTTGGATGATGAGCAATATACTCAATCATCTATCAATGAAGATTATTTTTAAGTACTGGAAGGATGTGTTGTACAGCCTCAGGGGTTCAAATCTTGAATCCGGAACCTGGAATTCATCACTGTCTTCATGCTTCCAGATTCTCCTTGTGCTTTTGTTTCAGCCTGACTGGGAACTTCGGTCAGCGCTGTACCCTGGTTCCTAAAAGGAAACTGCCTTTTAGGGTCCATTTGCCTTTTCTGCTCTTCTTATCAATTTAAAGCTTGGATCTGGTGATATGGAGTTCTTTTGCAGTGAATATGGACATACCCCGTCCAATGGACTCTTATGAAAATAGTCATATATAAAATAAGCAATTACAGACATAAACAGTGGCTGTAACAATAACCGGTGCGTTATTGTGGTTTGTAAGAGCAGATGGATGGACCTTCAACACGTGAGTGTGTTTGTCTATTTTTGATTTGATTTTGGCATTTTTACCGTGTAAATAATAGTTCAGTATAGTAAATAGTTTTAGTAGTGACTGTGAGATTTTTGGAGTGTTTTTATTTTTATTTGCTTCAAGAACAGAGGAGAAAGAAGCAGTGAGTTTGCGTATATTTGCTCCTGATGTCGGCATTTTTATACCGTTTAATAGTAGTTTAGCCCCTGGGCTCTGACTCTGTAACATTCTAACATTTTCACATGATTTCAAACCTTCTGTGCTTAAATGGGTCATATTTTTTTGGTGATTCTTGTAGCCATTTTCATGTAACTTTTTTGTTAGTTTGCAGCCCTTTGCATAAGCAGTATGATCTGTGGTTTTTCCCACTTTTCTTCTGGCGCACTCCTGGTGGCATAATTTGGGCTACTCGTGTCTTGTCCTTTCATTCCTTCACAATATATACAGTACATTACAGTATATTGTAATGCCTCTGTGGAATCTACTGGATATTTTTGTACAGTTTTTTACATTTTTCCTCTGTTCTTCAGTTTGAATATCTTTATTTGTAAAGGACATTTCAAGGTAAGACAACTGTATTTTATATTAAACTATTTTCCTTCTTGCAATGCTCTTAATTTTAATGTTATGTTTGTTTTAAAGTTGATCGTTTGCAATAAGTCGCTGCAATCCATTTCAAAGTAAAATGCCGGCTCCACGTTGTTGAAGCCATGCAGGGTTTAAATGACACCAACAGCCGGTTTAACCTTTGGATTATCTTAGCGACTTTGAGCCTTCTGTGGTATACTAACTTGGCCGTTTTATACAAAGGTGGACTCTTCAACACTTGAGACTTTTAACTGGAACACCAGCGTGTTAAAGACGAAGCCAATGCAAAAATTTTAACATCTTTGTATGGAATCTGGTCTGTCCCATGAATGGTACTCGGAATGTTTGAGTGCAGGTGATCTCACAGGCAGAACTTCATTAAGGAATCCAAAGATATTTATTCTTAAATGCTCTCAGTTGTATTCAGATTGATTGTTTTTAGTTCAAGTCTTAATTAAGTTGGCTGTGAATACTCTGTTTGTTTGAACAAAGATCTAAATGTGATCAAATGAAATTGTATGTTAAATGGCATGTTGTATGATATAGTGTAGTTAGAAATGTACTATAAGTCAGCTAACATTATTCTTAAAATGATGTTTTCAAAACTCAAAGCAATCAGAAAGTGGCCATAAGGACTGGAAAAGAGAAGCAAAAAAAAAAAAAAAATAAAATTAAAAAAGAAAAATTTCAGCAAATTTAAAACAATGTGTCATGGGTTTAAGTGTCCCTGAAGTTTGTATTTCCTGAAATTGTGACTTAGATTAACCATTATAATTCAATAAGTGACTCTGTGAAACACTCATAGCTGCTCTATTCTTCTCAGACCAGAATATTCACGCTGTTTATGCTGTTAAATCAAAGGGAATCTTGGTTCTTTTGCATGTTTTTTTGTTGTTAAAATTGTATTAACAGGTCTGAGGAGTTGTTAGTTCCTGTCCAGTAGGTCAGTTGGGGGGGAGGGGGGGATCAGTGCTGCTGTTAAAGCCATGTCACCCCTTAACCCTTTGGTTTCCATCTCAGCAGCAGCTCTGTTTGAATTGTCCTCAGAAGGGAACATGTAAATTAACAGAGGTGTGAAGTTTGTCCCAGCTGTTCCCACTGATGTCATGGGGGGGGTAATCTGTTGGGTGTCATATGTTTACTCCTCCTGGGTTAACTGGATTATTTCTGCTGCTGGGGATCACCTATTCCTCTTCTTCTTCTTTTCCCTGCTGATTAGTGCAGATCTACAGGATTTAACATCACCAAACACCACCGTTTAGTTCCTCTTCATGGCTGTCATTTAAAAATGGCCAACACACGCCAATTTATCACATCCTTTTTCATGTAAATTAGAAACATTCTGTTGTAAATGTGAGGATTTTTCTCATAAATTTGTAGGATTTTCCTGCAGAGTTACAGCTATTTTACTCAGAAATGTGCAGCTTCTTACTTGAAAATTTGCAGCTTTTTATTATTCATAATTTTGCAGCTTTTTCCTCATGAATTTAGAACTTTTCTTACTCTTGAATTTGCAGTTTAAAAAAAAACTCTTAAATTTGCAGCATTTTGCTCAAATCTTATATTTGCAGCATTTTTGTTCATAAATTTGCAGCGTTTTAGGTCATAAACAGTTGGAAATTTACACCTTTTTTGTGTTTTTGCTAAAGTTGCAGCTTTTTACCCATAAAATTCCACTTTTTGGTCAGAAATTGGCAGCTTTTAACTGAGACTCACATCCCCCCCCTTTTTTTTGTCAGGTCAGGCATTGGCTTGCTTGCTACCGGATAACCATGAAAACTGGTACTACCTGTTTCATGGGTCGGGCCACCGGCAACTCGACCGGCATCCCCGCCCTTCCGAGGGCATAGGGGGTGAAACAGGGCATCCTGGCAGAACTAAAAACAATATCTGTCACAGGTCTGTGGTGGACCACTCCCAGTTACATGGGGTGAGACTGGACATCCTGGCAGATAAACACATCTGTCGCAAGGTCTGTGGTGGACTGTGCCAGTCGGTGCATCGTGACATGCACTACACAAAGAGCAGAGATAAACAAACCTATCACCTGGTCAGTCACTGCAACAGATACTGGAGTCAGTTTGTCTTGGCTTGTCCTTGCCACTGATAATACCTTTATCTGCCAAGAGTGTGCCGCTAGTCCAGCAAATGCTAGCGATACTCAAATACTTCGCAAGCAGTTTCATGAAATGGTCAGTCAGAAAGCAACTCATACCAGCTCGGACATCACCCAGGCTAACAAGGTGTGCACTGATCTGTTCACACTCCGACAGGCAGCGAAAAGTAAGCTAGGGGCAGGAAGAGAGAAGAAGAGGAAAACAGCAGCCTTGTGTGTAGCAGAATGGAATGTACGCACTCTGTTGGACAGAACAACATCACAGCGCCCAGAAAGACAGACCACGCTTATGGCCCTGGAAATGAACAGGCACAATGTAGACATAGCTGCACTTAGTGAAACAAGATTGCCTGGATATGACAGTTTGGAAGACCATGGGTACATCTTCTTTTGGAGTGGGAAATCAACTCAAGAAAGGAGAGAAGCAGGAGTGGGCTTTGCAGTTAGAAAGGAGATAGCAGCAATGCTTGATGAGGAACCGGTGCCAATCAACGACAGGATAATAACTATGAGACTCCTACTACAGCGGAAGATGTAATGCCACCACTCATCAGTGTATATGCCCCCCGAACAATGACCAACACAGAGGAGGCAAAGTAAGAGGTTCTACAGTGATTTACGTGAGACTATCAAGCATGTACAACTGATGACAGGATGATTACTCGAGATTCTTAATAGCCAGAGTTGGTTCGGACACTGAGAATGGAAAGGGGTGCTGGGCAGTCATGGAGTAGGCAAGTGCAATGCTAATGGAGAACTTCTACTTGCACTATGTTCAGAGTACAACCTTGTGATAACCAACACTCTATTTTAGCACAAGGACACATACAAGAAGACATGGATGCACCCAAGATCCAAGCACTGGCGCTTGTTAGACTACATCATAGTAAGGCAGAGAGACATAAGGGATGTATTGGACATCAGAGCAATGAGAGGTGTGGACTGTGGTACTGATCATGTTATGCTGAAATATAGATTAAGGATTTGCAGACAAAAACAGCACTGCAGGTCGGGTGCGAAGCCACCACGGAAGCTAAACACTACTGCACTGAAAGGCCAAAAGAAGCAGGAAGAACTTACACAGGAAATGGATGAAAATTGAAAGACTGGGGACAGCAACAACTCAGAGAATGACATAGAGAGAAATGGGCAACACTGAAAGATACGGTGTATCAGACTGCGAGTGATGTATTAGGCCACCTGAGAGGAAACATCAAGATTGTTTGATGAGCATGATGACATCTGAAGAAACTACTAGAAGCGAGGAATACAGCTAGGCAGGAAAATCTACAGTGTAACACAAGGTCGACGAAGAAGAAATACTCAAAGGGCTAGAGTGAGCTACAGAAGTACCACCAGAGAGATGAAGTCCAACAGGTGGGATGAAAAGCGGAGGAACTCCAAACTGCAGCAGACAGGAAGGCATGATCTCAGCCCTAAGCCAAGAGGAGTGATCCAAACTAAAGGCTATGGATGGTGAAACAGTTTTACAGGAGAAAGACAAGATCTGGACAGATTTGCAGACCACTTTGGCCAACTACTAAACAACCCTGGAGATTTCACTGAAGAGGCTAAAGAAGCTCTAGTGCAGCAACCAGCTGTATCAAGTCTGGATGAACCACCAAATCTTGATGAACTAATGGCAGCTATCAGGACAACACAGGATGGTAAAGCTCCAAGAAGGGGATGGAATTCCAGCAGAAGTGTGAAATTTGGTGGCGTTCAGCTGACCAACTGCCTGCACAAGCTCATCCCAGAGATATGGGATGCCAGAAAGTACCTCAAGACTGGAAGGATGCAAGTATTGTGCTTTGTTCAAGAAGGTGACAGGAAAGATTGTGGAAATTACTGAGGTATATCACTGCTAGCCACTGTTGGTAAGATTCTCTCATGTTTACTACTGAACAGACTCAATGAACACATCTCACAGAATGTACTACCAGAAACCCAGTGCGCTTTAGAAGTGGAAGAAGTACAATGGACATGATTTTCTGCTTGAAACACGTTCAAGAAAAGTGTATTGAACAGAACATGCGCTTTATGGCAGTCTTCATAGACTTCAGTTAAAGCCTTCAATACTGTTTCGTGACAAGGACTTTGTCAGGTACTCAAGAAATGTGGCTGTATGGAGAAGTTTGTCAGCCTGATTGAGGCACTCCATACAGGTATGCAAGCAAACATGGCAATGAGTGGTTCAGTGTCTAAAGACTTTTCAGTAAGCAACGGGATGAAACAAGGGTGTGTGCTGGTGCCTACACTCTTCTCGCTATATCTGGCAGCCATGCTTGAGGTGGCCTTCAAAGACACTTCAGAAGGAGTATACATTCAAACAAGGAAAGAAGCAGACTTGTTCAGTGTGGCACAGTTTAAAGCCAAGAGTAAAACATTGATAAAGGTAGTAAGAGAAATGCTCTTTGCCGACGACAGTGCTCTAGTTGCACACAGTGCAGAAGATATGTAATCTTTAGTGGAGAAATTGCAGGAGCAGCTAGCCAATTCAGCCTCAAAATCAACATCAAGAAGACAGAGTGCCTTTATCAGCCACCAAAGTTCCAGTTATCAACATCACTACCAGAAGAGATCAACATTGGTACAGAGCCGCTAGTCAAGTGCAAGACTTTCAAGTATCTTGGGACTACTGTTTCAGAGAATGCTAGGCTGGAGGATGAACTATCTCTCAGAATAGGAAGAGCAAGCACTGTGTTTGGAAACTTGAGGGAGAGACTGTGGAACAATCGACATGTGCCTATCCATGTGAAATGCAAAGTGTACAGAGCGACAGTACTGGTTACTCTATTGTACAGTGCTGAAACGGACTGTCTACAGAGTGCAGGTAAAGAAACTTCACGCATACATGATGAGACACCTTTGAGCCATAATGAACATCATGGAAGGACAAGATAACCAACACAGAAGTGCTGAAATGAGCTGGTCTCCATCAATGGAGGACATGCTAATACACGATGAACCTGAGATGGCTCGGACATGTTGAGAGGATGGACCACCAGCGTCTCCCTCAGTAGTTACTGTACTCACAGTTATGCGAGGGCTAAAACCCAACCAGGGTCGACCAAGGCTCAGATTTAAAGACACTGTAAAAAGAAAACTTGAAGAAGTTGGATATAGACAGGAGTTCTGGCAGTGGAAGGTGAAGGACAGAGCTACATGGAAAAATCTGATCAGACCTAAATGAAACAGTCATTGTCGCCCATGACAGACTGCTATGATGATGATGATGATGATGAGGCAGCTGCATGGAAGATCTGCTTGTTGAGGGAGCCTCCTCTTCATCTAGGGATTCAAAAGAACTGTCACCTGTACCTTCTGCTTGTGTTGGGTAATAATCAGGATCCTCTAATGGGTCATAATCATCATCACTCAGATCAGCATCAGAGTCTTGAGGATTTTTCAGGTACAAGGGCCAGAAGGGTGTGTTTTCTTGTCACCATAGAATGTTTACTGTCCATTGTAGTGATATTTAATACACATATAGTGTAATTTATTTTATTTAATGGTGGTGTGCGAGGGGACAGAGTTAAACAGTCACCCCATCATTCTCTATAATAAATAGAAAGACACTCAGTAAAAAGGGGGCACCAGTTCTAAAATAACGAATTGTTAATTAATTTCAATTAATTAATTTCGTACCTTCAATTACTTAATGAATTCAGTCTCAAATTTAGTGGATTCTTTTACTGCCGTGACCCCAGGAAAGTATATATGCAAAGGAAAACACTTCAACTTCTCTCGTTTAAAGTTTATTAAACAAAACCTCACTCAGGTTACATGACATGGTATTCAAATGATGGAATAAACAGATTCAAATGATAAACGATGTTAGATATCACATCAGCTGTTAATGGATTCCTGAGCATAAAATCTATAGTTAAACCTTTGTGGAAATGAAGGCTGAGATATCTAACAAAATCAGAATGCAACATTATGGTGAAAATTACATCAGCTGATTAAGAATAAGATAAGATCAGATCAGATAAGCCTTTATTAGTCCACAATGGGGAAATTCCAGGATTGCAACAGCACAGGATAGTAGCACTCAGAGCAATAATTAAGAAGACTACGAAAAATATAAATAAGAGCAGTGGATATACATAGCGTACACATAAATATATAAATATATATACAAAGTGCGGAGCATTGTAGCAAGATGGAATAAACAGCATCACCGTCTACTTAGTAATCCTACATAGTATGAATATGTACCCATACATATTGTCACCCTCCATAGCGACTGATATTTGTCCTAGTTGTATACTGGAGGGGACATTTGTGTAAGTCTGTTGCATCTTTTGTATTCAATACTATTAGGTCGTCACGTTTTTTTTTATTTTTTTGCTATCTCTGCGAGCAGCCCTGCTTAGGTATACAGTCTGGACAGCCATAGGTAGGAAGGACCTGCGAAACCTCTCGGTTGTGCACCTAGGATGATTAGTCTACTGCTAAATGAGCTCCTCAGTGCGTTCATATGTCCTCTATAGGGTGGGACTTGGACTCCAGCAGAGATGACAGTTTAGCCACCATCCTTCTCTCTCCTATCCTCCTCCACTGGGTCAAGGCGTTGCCCCTGGACAGATCTAGCTTTTCTTGATCAGTTTGTTCAGTCTCTTCCTATCGGCTGCATGGTAATGCCGTTGCCCCAAGCAGACTACACCAAAAGTGATGGCTAATGCCACCACCGTGTCGTAGAATGTCTTCAGCAGCGCCCCCTTGTACACCAAAAGACCTGAGCCTCCTCAGTAGGAACAGCCTTTGCTGTCCCTTCTTGTAGAGTGCGTCGGTATTGTATGACCAGTCTAGTTTATTTTTCAGATGAACACAAGGTACTTGTAGGATGCCACCATCTCAATGTCTGTTGCTGTGAGGGGTTGTCCTTGCCTGTGGCCAGTCCACACCAGCTCCTTAGTTTTCCTTAGCGTTGATCTGGAGGCAGTTTCCGATGGTACCAGTCACAAAGTCCTGGATAAGTCCTCTGTACTCAGCTTCATCTCCGTTGGAGATGAGGCCGACGATCGCAGAGTCGTCAGAGAACTTCTGTAGATGGCACTGTGTTGTGTTGTGTGAGAAGTCCGCAGTATAAAGGGTGAACAGGAAGGGAGCCAAAACCGTTCCCTGGGGGGCCCCCGTGCTACAGATGATCGTGTCAGACACACAATCTCGGGTTCTCACAAACTGTGGCCGGTTAGTGAGGTAGTCCAGGATCCATGATGACAGGTGCTGGTCCACCCCTGCGCACAGCAGCTTGTCCTTCAGGATCATTGGTTGAATGGTGTTGAAAGCACTGGAGAAGTCAAAGAACATGATCCTCACCGCATTCCCGGGCTTCTCCAGGTGGGACAGAGAATGGTGAATTATCTGGTAAAGGAACTTATGAATTCCTCTACAAAAATTACCGGAGGTAAGGGTGTAGCCAGTGGAGTTAGCGGCTAAGCCCCGGGCCAGGCATGACGTCCTTTGGCAACCAGTCTGAAATTTAGTATGTCCCCGGCCCGCAGGACAACCCCAAAGGCTGAAGGAAAAATATTTTAGTTTGTTTCACCACGAGCTCCTGGTTTCTTAACGTGGTCATATGTGGGTGAAGCAGGAAAAAAAGTTCCAAAAATCTCTATCAGTTCACTTTAAAACAGGGAAATTAAGAGTCTACTTTAACGGCAGGCAATGTCAAAAAGTCCAAGAAAAACATTTAAATAGGATAAGAACGGCTTCTGAGGTGAAGAAAAAAAAGATTTGGGAGTTTAACTCTCTTTAAACGCGAGCTCATAGAAAAGAATAGTTTCTCCTCAGTTACTAGGAAACAGGCAAAAACTTATCAAAAGATGATTTAAGAAAGCTAGCACAGGACTTGACAGGGTTCAGACACACAGAACACGAGCTTACAGAACACCTTAGACAAACAACTTAAAGACAACTCAAAGCAAATGAAAAACAACAGAAAACTCTTAAGACTCAAAGACAGCAGAAAAACTGAGCTGCCGGGGCGGCTCTGTTGCATTTAACTGAAGCGCACTGCTGGGTCATAAAACTGAGGACCGGCAGCAAGACGGACCAGTTATTTTCCATAAAGAGGAGTTTGAATGGGCTTTTGTCCAATGAGGGAACAGTTCTTTGTCTGAACAGCCAATCAAATGCAAGGGCGCTATCCAACAGAGAAGCAGCCTGGGGGATTGGTCAGAAATAGCTGACTCACAAGTTTCAGAAAACATTCATTCAGTTCCTATGAAATTCATTATATACTCAATATAAAATCTAACTAAATTAAGTGACTCAAGGCTAATATTCAGTTACCAGAGTAACTGCAAGACATGCACTCACATTTAAATCAAGGATTAATGAATTATTACAAACCCTTATTGGCGATCAAAAGGGCGATGATCTTGACAGTGTCCAGAGTTATCCTGTGGGATGTAGGCTATAAAAAGTGTTCATGTTCAGTCAGAAATAGCGACGTTCTAGATTGCACAGTAAAACATATTCCGTAGATGTCCACTAGGAGGTACTGTTGAGCTGTAGATAATTTTTAGGTCTTGGAATGTGAACAAAGACAGCCTACAGAGTTTTATAGGACTCCTGGAAAGGCTCCAAGAGTTTTATCAGCATAACCTGACAGGTTAAGGAGTGAAAGTTTGGAAGTTTATGACTTTTTAAGAGTATCAGTTCCTGGTACGAACGGATGCTATCAGCACGAACTGTCTAGTTGGGGTTTGACTCCAGAAGTTTATAGTCCACTTAAGCTATATAAGTGCAGGTTAGTTAGTTAGTTAGTTAAACCTTTAAAAGCAAGTCTTTATCAGGTTTCTCTTCAAAAGGGACATTGTTTACACTGGGGTCCTGATGAATGAAGAACACAGCAATTCTTGGCCAGAGCTGAGTGAGAGTTTCTTTAAGATGAAGAAGAGTGATTTCCTGAATTAGCCTGAGGAGAAGCTGATGCTACACTATTTAGTAGATGTAAAACAAGTCAAAAAATGAAATTCTAATCAACAACCGCAATCAGTGGTAATGTCATTTTGCTAAAACAAAATGAATTGTGATATTCATGACTTCCAAATTCTTATTCTAGATTTTTTTTTTTTTACCATATTTACTTAAATCAACTCGGAAAATGTCAAAAAAATACTAAAAATTCTTTCAGCATGTTCACTACACACACACACACACACACACACACACACACACACACAGACACACACACACACACACACACACAGACACACACACACACACACACATACACACGGGCCCAGTCGGGTTTTTTTTTTTACCAGAATCAGCTTTATCAGAATCAGCTTTATTGGCCAAGTATGCACTACACATACAAGGAATTTGACTTTGACTAAAACTTACTCTCGTTTGCTCAGGTGTAAGATTTAAATAAGATTTCAATGACAACAGAGTATGTACAGTAATTTACAGTCTATCCACATTTCTACAAAAGGATGCAAATATATACAGAAATATGTGCAGTAATTTACTCAGACTATCCACACTTTGCAAAAATATTATGAAAAAATATACAGTCATACAGTATTAAAATGTGAACTCAAATTCAGTAATATAATGTGATTGGAGTAAAATGCAGTTTGAGAGTTATGCACAGTGTAAGAATGAAAGAAAAGTCATGAGTACAACAGCAGGTAGGACTAGGTGAATGTTAAGAATTCATCAGAGTAATAGCATGGGGAGAGAAACTGTTCCTGTGACGAGTGGTTTTAGCCTTCAGTGATCTGTAACGTCAACCAGAAGGTAAAAGTTCAAACAATTTGTAGCCAGGGTGTGACGGGTCAGCAGAGATGTTTCCTGCCCGTTTCCTGGTTCTGGACCGATATAAGTTCTCAATAGAGGGTAGGTCGGTACCAATGATCCTCTCCGCAAACCTGATGGTCCGCTGCAGTCTGGTCTTGTCCTGTTTAGTGGCAGATCCAAACCAGACAGTGATGGAAAAGCAGAGGACAGATTGGATGATGGCGGTGTAGAAAACAACCAGCAGCTCCTGAGGCAAATCAAACTTCTTGAGCTGACGCAGAAAAAACAACCTCTGTTGGGCCTTTTTCCAGACAGTGTCTATGTGGGAGGACCACTTCAGGTTCCGGGAGATTGTGGTACCCAGGAACCTGAAGGAGTCCACAGTGGACACTGTACTGTTGAGAATGGTGAGTGGGAGGAATGAAGGAGGGTGTTGCCTGAAATCCACAATCATCTCCACCGTTTTGGCTGGGTTAAGTTCAAGATGGTTCCGGCCGCACCAGAGGATCAGCTGCTCCACCTCCCGCCTGTATGCAGACTCATCACCATCCCGGATCAGACCGATGACTGTGGTGTCGTCCGCAAACTTCAGGAGCTTCACCGAAGGGTCGTCTGAGGTGCAGTCGTTGGAGTAAAGGGAGAAGAGCAGTGGGGAAAGGACACACCCCTGGGGAGCATCAGTACTAATTATTCGGGAGCTAGATGTAATTCTCCCTAGCTTCACCTGTTGCCACCTGTCAGTCAGAAAGTTGGAGATCCACTGGCAGGTGGAGGGGGGCACCCTAAGCTGGAGAAGTTTCTGATAAAGGATGCTTGGGATAATGGTGTTGAACGCCAAGCTAAAGTCGACAAACAGGATCCTGGCATACGTCCCTGGGGAGTCGAGGTGTTGCAGGATGTAATGTATTCCCATATTCACTGCATCGTCCACTGACCTGTTTGACTGATAGGCAAACTGCAGTGGGTCCATCAGAAAACCTGTGACGACCTTCAGGTGGTTCAGCACCAATCTCTCAAAGGATTTCATGACCACAGAGGTCAAAGCGACAGGTCTGTAGTCATTTAATCCTGTAACAGAGGGTTTCTTGGGAACTGGAATGATGGTGGAGCGTTTGAAGCAGGAAGGCACTTCACACAGCTCCAGTGATCTTTTAAAGATCCGGGTGAAGATGGGGGCCAACTCGTCGGAGCAGACTCTCAGGCAGGACGGTGACACACCATCAGGACCTGCAGCCTTCTTGATCTTTTGTCTCCGAAAGACTCGGCACACATCCTCTTCGCAGATCATTAGTGCTGGTGGAAAGTCAGAGTGGAGGGGGAATGGAGTTTCTGGGATTGCAGATAGTCCTATTGTATAGGTAGGAGGTGAAAACTGTAGGTTCTTTTCAAACCTACAGTAAAAGCTGTTGAGGTTGTTAACCAGCTGGAGGTTTTCCACAGGGTGGGGGGATGGTCTCCTGTAGTTGGTGATATTCTGCAGGCCTCTCCAAACGGAAACAGAGTTGTTGGCTGAGAGGTTTTGCTGTAGCTTTTCACTATAGCTCCTCTTAGCAAGCCTGGTCTCCTTTGTCAGCATGTTTCTGGCCCGCTTGTACAGAGTCCAGTCACCAGTCCTGTAGGCCTCCTCCTTGGTCTGACGTAACTGCTTGAGTTTAGAAGTGAACCAGGGTTTATTGTTGTTGTATGTGCAGAAAGTCTTGGTCTGCACACACATGTCCTTGCAAAAACTAATGTATGATGTCACAGTATCAGTGAGTTCATTAAGGTTAATGGCTGCATCTTCAAAAACACTCCAATCTGTACAGCCAAAGCAGGCTTGTAACTCCAACTTTGATTCCTCCGTCCATTTCCTCACAGTCCTTACTACAGACTTGGAAGTTTTTAGTTTCTGTCTATATGTTGGAATAAGATGAAGCAGACAGTGGTCAGAAAAACCCAGAGCTGCACGGGGGACAGCATGATAGGCGTTTCTTAAAACTGTGTAGCAGTGGTCGAGTATATTTGTGTCCCTGGTGGGACATTTAATATGCTGTCTGTATTTAGGAAGTTCATTTATGAGATTAGCTCTATTAAAATCACCCAGAATGATAAGCAGAGAGTCTGGATGTTTTTCCTCCACGTCTGCTATCTGGTCAGCAAGGTGTTGCAGGGCCACCGTTGAACAATCAACAGGCGGGATATAGATTCTGACCAGAATAAACGAGGAGAACTCTCACGGTGAATAAAAGGGTTTACAGTTTATGAACAGTGACTCTAAGTTAGGGCTGCAAGACTTCCTCAACACTGTGACATCAGTACACCAACCTTAGTTTATGTAGAAGCAGATTCCACCACTTTTAGTCTTTCCAGAGAATTCTCGGCTGCGATCAGCGTGGAACAGTTGGAATCCGTCCAGGCGAACCGCGCTGTCCAGGATGTGTTCACTCAGCCAGGACTCCGTGAAACACAGGGCGGCAGATCTGCTAAAATTCGAGTTTTTGTGGGTCAGGAGCAGCAGATCCTCCATTTTATTCGCCAAAGAGCAGGCATTCGCCAGATGGATTGATGGAAGTGGCGTGAGATATCCTCGTTTCCTCAGCCTGACTAACGCACTGGCACGTTTACCACGCCGCCTTCGTTTCCGGCCAGTGCCAATGGCCGCTGCTCCCACAACTAAAATTACCTGAAAAGACTTCAGATCAGCAGAAACCGGCAGAAAAGTTGCATTGGATGATAGTCTAAGTAAAAGTAGTTCCTCCCTTGAAAAGGTGACCCGGACGGAAGAGCAAAAGTCCAAAAAAACACAAATTTATCAAAAACATCAGAGAGCAGAAGCCAGTGGCTACCATCCGCGGCACCATATTAGTATAGTATTAGTTACATTTAACTGAAGGCCTATACGGTCATCTGTCCTGTGTTGTTGTGATAGATACGCCAAAATGTCAGAACACAGGAGGAGGCGGATTCAATCAGCTGATCGCCTGAAGTGCAGAGCGCAGCTGTTTGCTGTTGGCTGCACCTCCCAGCAAAAGCACACTCCATGCATTATCTTGGTTTTATTTTTTTTTCACTTTATTGGAAATAAACTTTTTTTATCGCCATCAGTTTGCGTGCCTTTGAACCAGGTTGTGACAGCTGTTGTCTGATGTTCCTGACGTGTCACATTAGTTGTTTAAGGCATGACTTGTCAAGAACCTCCTCGTGTGCTTTTACGCAGCGCACAGAGGAGGGGAAGGAAGGATAGATTTACGCACTGGGTTACACCACAACACATTTATTAAAGTAAAGGCAAACAGTTCCAAAAAGGTGAGGACGTACAAAAATGCAAAGAAACTTACAATTGGCGTCCCTGGGCCGGCATTGCCCAGCGAACGCATGAGGAGAAGCGATTAACCACCAGAGCTTCCCAGAGCCGACATCGCTCGAAGGATGCAGGAGAACCATGGTTAAAGTGGAGGTGGCTAACACTCCGTGGCATACAGTTCACACACAACTATGTACATCAGCAGACAATTCAACGGACCAGCAATGCTTGACTGACAAACGCCGCTTAAGTACAAGCATTGCTGGTTCCACAAATTGAGTACACCTGGGCGAGGCGCGGGGATGACAATTACTGGAGCAGAATCAGCTGGTTGTCAAGAGAAAGGGGGCGTGGTCGGACCGGCGAATGTTAGACAATGCCCACATGAATGTAGGTCAAAAAGGCTGCCTAACAGCCGCCGGCCAGAATGGTGGCTACAAGCATGGAAAAGAAAAGGAAAAAGACAAAAACAACAAGAACTCAAAAGACGACACAATACATAAATAACCCGATACCTGAGCCACAGAGAACAGCCAGAACCGAGCCTAAGGAAAACACTGGCTCGGTTCATGACAACGACTGACTTGATAGATTTGACAGCTTTGCCAGGTCGGTCACACCCCCTGCTGTGGTGTTTGGAGGGGAGAATCATCGCCGTTGAACAGAGATGATGTCTCCCAAAACTAGGATTCATTGATTGGGAGGCAACAGCAGTTTGGCATGACTGCGCTATGCAGAAGTTATACTGTTGTTGCACATAACTTGTGAATGTCGGCAACACACTAAGCATTAGTTGGTTTAAGTTACTATGCCTTAATTATATGTCCAAGTCATTATGGATACACGATGCATACGGCCAAAAGTCAAAATTTCAGCGTAACCCAGCGTTTTAGACCAATTTTTATACGTTTGGCGAACGTTGCTTAAATCGTTATGGTGTGACAGACAGCTCAAGTTTGCAAACCCTGTCTGGCAACAACAGGCATTCCCAGCAAGGTAATTTGCAGCACTCCTCGGAGGCTGTAATCCAAGGATACCACTCGTTAATATGGAAGTGATGGACAAATCCTTTCCCCAGCAGAGACGGGCCTGCTAGCTTCGGGGTTGGCTGACCTCTTCACAATCACCAGCTTTTCTTGAAAAGTCCGTCTGGAAAATTGATTTTTTTAAAATATCAGCCACCAAATCATTTTCCTCTCCCCTGCCAGCCATTGTGGGTGGAAAAACAGCTATTATATTTAAACAGATACAGTATATTGTAGCTGCTTAAGCAAGTCCTTACACTGACGTTTTGCTAGCTAGGATCCTCTGCACTGTGGGTGGAAGAGTCTAACCACCCAATCAAAAGACGTGAAAATGCCGACGTTCTCGGATGCCTTCTATGGATACCCCTGGACGTACAGAAGACATCTGATTGGTTAAAGCAACAGGATAAGTTTAACAGTTAATTTAGCTTACAGAGACGCACTGTTAATTCCTGAAGGCCTAAGGTAGATTTGTTTGACCCTGGCAACACAGATGGTTGAAATATGATTGGACAAAAAAACTCTGGCCCTGAGGGCCCTCCACTTTTATATATATGTATGATAATCATTTAGAGTAATAATGAAAATTATCAGCATTTTATTTGTAATATGTGTGTGGGGGGGCAATGCATCTTACTGTCACAATATTTTGTAGTGGTGTTATCGATTCACAGACACAGTATTGTGATATTTTTTAGAAATTATTAATACATGTTAAAAATACAAATTTGCCTACTGTATATACGTAGGTAGCAGAATAATAAAAAAAACATTTGACTTTTAAGTCCATTAGATGGTGTTGGGACGTGACCAAAGATTGGATCGTTGTAGTACTTGACACTTGTGATGATGCACCAATCTCTAAATGCATGTACCAATCTTTTATTCATTGTACAGTATATATATATATACTGTATATATATATATATATGATATGTGGTCCCCTCTGTGGATCACCACCTTATTGTTGTGGAGGGGTTTGTGTGTCCTAATGATCCCAGGAGCTATGCAGTCGGCGGCATCTTACCACTGGTAGGGTCTCCTAAGGCAAAGTGGTCCTGGGTGAAGGGCCAGGCCAAGAGCGGTCCAGTGGATCCCCATGAAGAAGTTACAGCAAGGATCCAGTATTCCTAAAGAAGCCACATGCTCCTGTAGGTACACCACCACCTGGAGACCTGCAGGAGGGATCATGGAGATCATGGTGCTGTGTGAACTGGGTGCCGGGACTGCTGCCCCTTGACCCAGACCCCTGGCTAAGCAGTGAAGGTTGGATGGTTGGATAATATTTGGTATTGCAATACTTAAGGATCTGTAGTATCATGATAATATTGACCCAAGTATCGTGATCTGTATCGTATCGTGAGATCCCTCATGATTCCCACCCCTACTAATATGATCCATGACAAGGATGTAAATCTTTTTTTAGTGACATCCTGACTAAAGTCATCAATGATTTTCAGAAGATAACAATTTCTGTGCACTTTATCTAACAAATCAGTGTAGTTGACAGCCTCTGTTTCTTTATACAGTACATGATTCATTTTATCAGCCATGAAGCCTGAAATGAGTGTGAGGTGTGGGGAAAAAACTGCAGTGACATCAGTGAATATTACCTATAGTGTTAGCATTAGCTTCTTTAGCCTCTCATTAGGAAGTTAAGGAGTGAATTGTAGGCCAGTTGATGAGCCAGCTACTGCTCTAGTCTGACTGCAGGAAACAGAAATTTTCAAAATAAAAGATGAACTTTCACAATAAAAACAATAAGAAATGTCAATATAAAAATGTAAAATGTTTAAGCTCAAGGAGGAGGAGAGGGGAAAGGTGTGTTAGGAGGGAGAGAGAGAGAAAGGGACATTGAAGATGGAGCTGTCAGGCAGGAGGAAAAGAGGAAGACCACAGAGGAGATTCATGGATGTAGTGAAGGAGGACATGGAGAGGGTTGATGTTACAGAGGAAAATGCAAGGGATAGGATGAGATGGAGGCAGATGATCCGCTGTGGAGACCCCCAAAGGGAGCAGCTGAAGTAAAAATTTGATTAATCATGATGTTGATATGTGGTCTCACACACACTAAAGACTAATGGCTGTGCTAATTCTTCCTATGCATATGTCTTTATGTGTGTGTTGTGACCAGATCCTAAACAACAGAGGGACTGTGCTCCTGAACCTGAGACGTCTGTGGAGCTGAACAGCAGCTGACTGGACCTAAGCAAACATGTTGTTAATGTATTGATAATGGCTAATGTTTTTAAAAAGGCTGAACAAGGTGTGAGCTGAAGTCAGAATTAATTTTTGTCACTTTGCCTTCACACACAGATACGCTTTCTGCAGTTAAAAGTCAGTCCAGGTTTATTTGGAGCCAACAACTATAATTTTCTCTCAAAATGCTTCACAGTCTGTAAAACATACACAGCACCCACTGTCCATAACAGGATAATGTCTTATGGTATGAGGTTTGATGTTGTGTCCAATCCCGAGCAAAGAAATCATGGGTTCTTTTAAAAAAAAAATGTTTTATTGATTACTTTATTTTCACAGTAATGAAAACATGAAATATCCTGGGTTCATACTCTCTAAAAAATAATGTCAAATTAAATTTAGGATTTGTTGAATTTTTTTGTTTACTTGTTTCTTTTTTCCCATCCGTGCAACCTTTTCTGACTTTAGGTTGTGCAAATATTTTAGTTTTTTGCCAAAGAGGCAATGAGATTAAAGTAGATATGGTGTTATGAAAAATTATTTGCCCCCTTTCTGATTTCTTATATTTTTGCATATTTGCCACCTAAATGTTTCAGATCATCAAACAAATTTTAATATTCGACGATAACCTGGGTAAATGCAAAATGCACTTCTTAAGTGATGATTTCATTTATTAATGGAAAGAAGCTAGCCAAACCTTCCTGGCCCTATGTGAAAAAGTAATTCTTCCCCTTGTTACAATATAAACTAACTGTGATTAATGACAGATTTTGGAAAGCTGAGTTCAGTTTTACTAGCCACACCCAGGCCTGATTACTGTCAGACTTGTTGAATCAAGAAATCACTTAAAGAGAACCTGTCTGACAACGTGAAGTAGTTTTAAAGATCTCAAAAAGCAACACATCATGCCACGATCGAAAGAAATTCAAGAACAGATGGGAAACAAAAACCCAGAACAATGTCTAAAGAACTGCAGGCCTCACTTGCCTCAGTTTGGACACTGGTCCATGATTCAACAACAAGAAAGAGACTGGGCAAAAATGGCATCCATGGGAGAGTTCCAACCATTGCTGACCAAAAACAACACAAAAGCTCATCTGATATTTGATAAAAAAAAAACCCATCTTGATGTTGCCCATGACTTTCAGAAAAATATTCTGTGGACTGATGAGACAAAAGGAATTCAAAAAATGACAAGGGCCAGAGGAAGGTGGAATCAAAAATATGAAAAAAGTCATTGGAAACGAGTTCAGGTTTTAGTTTTTTTCCCCCTTCTTCACTCAAAGGTATCTAGTATTATATATGTTTCACAAGAGGTCACAATTAGATGATACAACATGACAATTATATTTATTTTGCAAGAAAATATTACATTGCTTTGCTGAGCTGTATTTAAGTAAATATTCTGCTACGGTGTATTTAGGTCAAATGCGAAGCACAAATTTTTCATACAGTGCGCTTACATGTAAAGTTAATGTAAAGACACAATTAGATGTGAATTTGCATCTGAGTGAGTTTCAGAGGGGCGGGGTTGGCTTCATAACTTCTACAGCTGCTTTTTAACTGCTGTGGAAATCCCCAAAATGTCATCATGTTTAGGTTTACAATGTTATCTGGTGGGGCACACCGCTGAGAAAATGTCACTGCCTCCTCCAGAAACTGCACCTGGATGATGGTTGTTTACACTGCTAGCCCTCGTTAGCACATCAGTACCAGGAGTAGTAAGTGGATAAACTACGTATAGACAACTGCAGAGCTGCTGGTCCATCTGCCTGTGGGTGAGTGGCAGTCTGATTTTCAAACTAGTTTACTCTCCAGTGTTGATACTTTTACTCCAGTGATTGCAGAATTTCATGGCTGATCAGCTATCATGACTAACTTGCACAGACACAAATTCACATTTATTCATGTGTTTACATTGACTTTACATGTAATCCCGCTGTGTGAAAAATTTGTTGAATACACCTTTAACCATGGTTATTTCAGGTAAAAAAAAAACAAAACAAAACACATTCTAAGCATATAATGTTTTGACCTGAATAACATATTTTTCAATGAATTTTGTCAGACTTGTTTTATTGTGCAGACCTGGCAACTAGTGATGGCCAGATGAGGCTTTCTTGAAGCGTTGAAGCTTTTCATCAATTTGGTTCATATAGACAAAGCCCCATGTGAAACTTCATTTGCTCTACTAACCCATCTACTGGACAAAAAATATACAACAAGCAGATTTTTACAAGGGCATTATTGATTTGTGTATTTTTTTCATTTCAATAAATGTACTGTCCTTTAAGAAATATCAAAGATAATAAGGGAAAAAAGAAATAATAAAACTGGGGTGACACCAATGAATGTGTTTGTGTTACTTCGTGTGCTTGTGCTACTTATTCATTTTTATTAAGAAATAATAACTTTCAACAGTCTTTGGACTAAGGTGATTTTTTTTTTAGATTATTTCACCAGCTTTTGAGAATACTCTCTCACAGGGCATAGAGGAAGCAGGTGTGCAAAGGAAGGCTATTGCAAGTTTGTACAGTACAGAGTAGGGTAGACACGTTTCTGTCTTTCCCAGTACATTCGCGTCTGTTGTCCTTATTCTCATGCAGGGCACAATAGTGCCTCAGCATAATGATATGTTATTGTTGTATCCAAGCTCTTTGAAACACAACAGACACTTCACCTTGCAAATAAAAATAAATTACAAGAATAGCATGACCCAGCTGGGACTTAAACCCCAGCCTCACAGTTGTGGGGCAGGTGCTCTACCTCTAGGCCACAAGCCCAGCTACAAGAAACATCCACTCTTTGTGGAAAATGTACCAACTTAATAAGTGTAAATCCCTTATAGGGAGAAATTAGACCAAAATGTTCCCAAACGGGAGGAGTCCGTCTTTTTAGTACTGGCTCCTTCTGAAAATGAAAATTGGCTGTGACAAATCCCATACACAGTCAAAGATCTGACAACACAAAACGTGAGGGATGGGGATTTCCACCATAGCTGCTCACTTTATCTCATGTTGCATGCCAAATCATGAACAGCTTCCAAACCCAGTCATGTGGTATGACTGGCTGGTGAGGCTTCAGACGTCATCAATACAAGCCCCGATACGCACTTCACAAAATATTTCCTGGATTTACTCAGCGCATACTCCAGAGCTCCGCACGGCAAGTCCCATCACTACTGGCAACCCTGATGGACTTCTCAATTTTCCAAGCAGAAAAAGACTTATTTAAGAAGCAGGACAGCACCATAAAATTACAGGCAGACTTAAAATGTTTTCAATAGAACAAAAGAGCCATGACTTTGGACTTCAACTGCTGGTGGTGACTTTGCTCAGCCGCAGCGCCTAACCCAACAGATGAAATTCTGACTGGTAAATTTTGTGTTGTTCTGTAGCCCCAGACTACAAAACCAGATTAGTGACTTAGCTGGATAAATTGCAGAAAAGCTAAGTTCATTTTCACTAGCCACACCCAGCCTGACTACTGCCAGAAATCACTTAAAGAGAACCTGTCTGACAAAGTGAAGTAAGCTAAAAGATCTCAAAAAGCAACACACAGACAAAAACCCAGAAGAACTGCAGGCCTCATGTTCCTCAGTTTGGACACTGGTCTATGATTCAACAATAAGAAAGAGACTGGGCAAAAATGGTATCTGTGAGTGAGTTCCAAGGCCAAAACCACTGCTGACCAAAAAGAACATAAAGGCTCTTCTCACATTTGCCAAAAAAAACCATTTTGATGATACCCGACTTTTGGGAAAATATTCTGTGGACGGACGAGACAAAAGTTGAACTTTTTGGAAGGTATGCATTCCACTACATCTGGCATAAAACTAACAGCATTTCATAAAAACAACATCATACCAAAAGTCAAACGTGGTGGTAGTGTGCTGGTCTGGGGTTGCTTTGCTGCTTCAGGATGTGGACCACTTGCTGTAGTGAATGGAACCATGAATTCTGCTCTCTACCAAAAAATCCTGAAGGAGAATGTCCCAACATCAGTTCATGACCTCAAGCTCTCCAATGTGGCTGACTTAAACAATTCTGCAAAGAAGAGTGGGCCAAAATTCCTCAACAGCACTCATAGCCAGTTATCACAAATGCTTGATTGCAGTTCTTGCCATCAAGGGTGGGACAACCAGTTTTTAGGTTTAGGAGGCAATTATTTTTTCACATAGGGCCAGGTAGGTTTGGATAGTATTTTTTCCCTTAATAAATGAAATCATCATTTATAAACTGGCAAGGCTGACATGGTTTAGACATGTGCAGAGGAGGGATAGTGGATATGTTTGACAAAGGATGTTGAAAATAGAGCTGCCAAGCTGGAGGGAAAGGAAGACTACAGAGACAAAGGCTGGCTCCTATTTATACAATTAAAGGGTAAATTTATTGATTTCTAATTAGGCCAAATTTGGTATTTTCATGCAGGAAATAATATAATTTCACCATTTTTGGAATAAATTATTATCAGGAGAGAGAAAAATGTCAGCGAAAGTGACGGTTTCAGATGACCGAAAATCGCTGGGAATGTCGGCGTGAAATGCATGACGTCAGCAATTGAACAATGAATTAATTACTAGTCTTGTTACTATCTGAAAACAACGAGATTGCGTCCATATTTTCAGGAAAATGAAAGAAAGCATTCTCAATCTGAGTTTCAAAGTGGATACCAATGAAGAAGAAGAAGGTGAAGATTGTGATTTAGCAGACAGCAATAATGATGACAGAGATTTTGGAGATTTTGACCCTGAAGATGACAACAAAAACCAAGCTAGTTCTAATGCTGCAGCTGCAGTCCCTACAGCTTACCTGCATGAACCGGGTCCAAGACAGCCGGATGGTGAGTTCCTCTTCAATCCGTACCGGAGCTTTTTTTTCACCGTCCAGCTACTCCCTGTTAGCCGCGTTAGCTCCAGTCCTCCTGCCCAGCTGCTCCTCCGTCATCGTTCCGCCACCGCTGGAGGCTGAATTGGCTTTTCCACCAAACCAATATCTGAGTCCACTGGCAGTCCCTCCTTCACCTCCGAGCCTCAACAACGTGAGCCCTGGGGCGTTCATTCGGTGCCATGTGAGTCACTGGATCAGAACAGAGACGCGGGGGTCGGTGCGCCTCCTCCGGGCTGAACCGCCATGATGGTGATGATGAACCGAAGAGAAATGAAGACGAGTTGCAGTTTAACCCTAACAACACTGTGAACTGGTACGTGTAAATGTATTTATTGATGTTTCTTGTCTTACTTTTATATTATAGAAAATTTAGAAATCCACTTTGCGATTGTCTTTTGTCTAAATTTAAAAAATGTGTAAAAGTTGTCCCTGAGCGATCAGCAACTCAGCCGAAATTATTCATCAGATTTTAGAGAAACTAGAGTATTTCTTATTTTAATACCAAATTATGTTTTTAAGCTGAGTTCACACTATAACGTTTGGACCGACTTTTACTGACGCTTTGAAAAATCACAGAAATCAGTCCAAACATTGGTGAAATTACTTTTACAAACTTTTATGAACTTTTGCTTGCATTTCCCAGCATTGCATTCAGTGTTGTCAAACTTTTGCCAACTTAGGCTAGCATATGTGTAGCAGTTGCCAATTTAGGTTAACTTAAGCTAAGAGTACTCAGAGCAGTTCAGCTGACATCAGCGTCAGGCGATGCTGAGATCAGCGTTTGTGGAGGCTTCTTGCCATCCTGGACCTGCTTCTTTGGGTGGATTCACACTACAATGTTTGGACCAACTTTTACTGACATTTTGACAAACGTCTGGCTCTGCTGGCAAAAGTTGATAAAAGTTAATGATAGTTGGTGTTTGTTGGCAAACGCTGGCTAAAGTTGTATTCGTTGAGAATTTTCAGCATGCTGAAAATTTGCCAACATGTGGAAATAAACGTTGAAATGTGAAAGTTGTGCTCAGTTTGTAAAAGTTCCTGAGCGCTGGGCTAAGTTATGCAGAGTTCGCCTAAGTCAGCCTAAGTTAAGCTCTTTTGGCAAACGGTGACTGAAATGCTGGTAAAAACAGATGTTTTTAGATCGAAACTCACTTCAGACATGCACAGACGAAAGAGAAATAGAGACAAGGGGGAATTATAAAAAAGAAAATATATATGTAAGAGGACAATGTACAGTATTTGGTGATAACAAGGTGTGTATGATATGTTTTTTAAATTTTTTTTTAAATCTATGAGATTATATATACACGTATATATATATATATATATATACAGTATATATATATATATATATATATATATATATATATACACGTAACCCACCTCAGGACGGTTTTCCGGAGGTTAGAGGAGCATGGGTTAATAATCAACCCGGCGAAATGCCAGTTTGGCGTGACGGGGATCGATTTTTTGGGGCACCGCATCTCACCGGAGGGAGTGATACACTCGCCGGACAAGGTGCGTGCGGTGGCGAATTTTCCCCGGCCTCAGATGGTCAGGGCACTGCCAAGAGTTTTTGGGGATGGTTAACTTTTACAACCGTTTCCTACCCTGCGCAGCCCAGCTCATGCAGCCATTGTGAAACAAACCTATCATCTGGTCAGTCACTGCAACAGATACTGGAGTCAGTTTGTCTTGGCCTGTCCTTGCTTGTCCTTGCCACTGATAATACCTCTATCTGCCAAGAATGTGCTGCTAGTCCAGCAAAAGCTAGCGGTACTCAAATACTATGCAAATACTATGCAAGCAGTTTCATGAAATGGTCAGTCAGAAAGCAACTCATACTGGCTCGGACGTCGTCCAGGTTAACAAGGTCCACGCTGATCTGTTCACACTCCGACAGGCAGCGAAAAGTATGTTAGGAGCAGGAAGACAGAAGAAGAGGAAAACAGCAGCCTTGTGTGTAGCAGAATGGAATGTACGCACTCTGATGGACAGATCAATATCACAGTGCCCTGAAAGGCAGACCGTGCTTGTGCCCTTGGAAATGAACAGGTGCAATGTAGACATAGCTGCACTTAGTGAAACAAGATTGCCTGGATATGACAGTTTGGAAGATCATGGGTACATCTTCTTTTGGAGTGGAAGTCAACTCAAGAAAGGAGAGAAGCAGGAGTAGGCTTTGCAGTTAGAAAGGAAATAGCAGCAATGCTTGATGAGGAACCAGTGCCAATCAATGGCAGTATAATAACTATGAGACTCCCACTACAGCGGAAGATGTATGCCACACTCATCAGCGTGTATGCCCCAACAATGACCAACACAGAGGAGGCAGAGTTCTACAGTGATTTACGTGAGACTATTAGGTGTATACCGTCTGATGACAGGCTGATACTCGCTGGAGATTTTAGTGCTAGAGTTGGTTCGGACACTGAGAAATGGAAAGGAGTGCTAGGCAGTCATGGAGTAGGCAAGTGCAATGCTAATGGAGAACTTCTACTTGCACTATGTTCAGAGTACAACCTTGTGATAATCAACACCCTATTTAAGCACAAGGATACATACAAGAAGACATGGATGCACCCAAGATCCAAGCACTGGCACTTGTTAGACTACATCATAGTAAGGCAGAGAGGCATAAGGGATGTATTGGACACCAGAACAATGAGAGGTGTGGACTGTGGTACTGATCATGTTATGCTGAGATCTAGATTAAGGATTTGCAGACAAAAACAGCACTGCAGGACGGGTGCGAAGCCACCACGGAAGCTAAACACTAGTGCACTGAAAGGCCAAAAGAAGCAAGAACTTACACAGGAAATGGATGAAAACTTGAAAGACTGGGACAGCAACAACTCAGAGAATGACATAGAAGAGAAATGGGCAACACTGAAGGATACGGTGTATCAGACTACGACTGATGTTTTAGGCCACCCTGAGAGGAAACATCAAGATTGGCTTGATGAGCATGATGAACATCTGAAGAAACTACTAGAAGTGAGGAATACAGCTAGGCAGGAAAATCTACAGTGTAACACAAGGTCGAAGAAGAAGAAATACTCAAAGACTTAGAGTGAGCTACAGAAGTACACCAGAGAGATGAAGTCCAACAGGTGGGATGAAAAAGCCGAGGAACTTCAAACTGCAGCAGACAGAAAGGACATGAAAACATTCTTCACAGGTTTGTAAGAAATTTACGGCCCCAAACCAAGAGGATTGAGCCAACTAAAGACTACAGATAGTGAAACGGTTTTGCAGGAGAGAGACAAGATCCTGGACAGATTTGCAGACCACTTTGACCAACTACTAAACAACCCTGGAGATCTCGCTGAAGAGGCTAAAGAAGCTCTAGTGCAGCGACCAGTTGTGTCAAGTCTGGATGAACCACCAAATCTTGATGAACTAATGGCAGTTATCAGGACAACACAGGATGGTAAAGCTCCAGGAAGGGATGGAATTCCAGCAGAAGTGTGGAAATTTGGTGGCGTTCAGCTGACCAACTGCCTGCACAAGCTCATCCCAGAGATATGCGATGCCCAGAAAGTACCCTAAGACTGGAAGGATGCAAGTATAGTACCTTTGTTCAAGAAAGGTGACAGGAAAGATTGTGGAAATTACCGAGGTATATCACTGCTAGCCACTGTTGGTAAGATTCTCTCACATGTACTACTGAACAGACTCAATGAACACATCTCGCAGAATGTACTACTGGAAACCCAGTGCAGCTTTAGAAGTGGAAGAAGCACAATGGACATGATTTTCTGCTTGAAACGGGTTCAAGAAAAGTGTATCGAACAGAACATGCCGCTTTATGTAGTCTTCATTGACTTCAGTAAAGCCTTCGATACTGTATTGCGACAAGGACTTTGGCAGGTACTCAAGAAATATGGCTGTATGGAGAAGTTTGTCAACCTGATCGAGGCACTCCATACAGGTAGGCAAGCAAATGTGGCAATGAGTGGTTTAGTGTCTAAAGACTTTTCAGTAAGCCACGGGGTGAAACAAGGGTGTGTGCTGGCACCTACACTCTTCTCGCTATATCTGGCAGCCATGCTTGAGGTGGCCTTCAAAGACACTTCAGAAGGAGTATACATTCAAACAAGGAAAGAAGCAGACTTGTTCAATGTGGCACAGTTTAAAGCCAAGAGTAAGACATCAATAAAGTTAGTAAGAGAAATGCTCTTTGCCGACGACAGTGCTCTAGTTGCACACAGTGCGGAAGATATGCAATCTTTAGTGAAGAAATTTGCAAGAGCAGCTAGCCAATTCAGCCTCAAAATCAACATCAAGAAGACAGAGTGCCTTTATCAACCGCCAAAGTTCCAGTTATCAACATCACTACTAGAAGAGATCAGCACTGGCACAGAGCCACTAGTCAAGTGTAAGACTTTCAGCTATCTCGGGAGTACTGTTTCAGAGAATGCTAGGCTGGAGGATGAACTATCTTTCAGAATGGGAAGAGCGAGTGCTGTGTTTGGAAACGAGGGAGAGACTGTGGAACAATCGACATGTGTCTATCCATGTGAAATACAAAGTGTACAGAGCGACAGTACTGGCTACGCTATTGTACGGCGCTGAAACTTGGACTGTCTACAGGATACAGGTAAAGAAACTCCACACGTAAATGATGAGACACCTTTGAGCCATAATGAATATCTCATGGAAAGACAAGATAACCAACACAGAAGTGCTGAGATGAGCTGGTCTACCATCAATGGAGAACATGCTAATACAGATGAACCTGAGATGGCTCGGACATGTTGAGAGGATGGATCACCAGCATCTTCCTCGGCAGTTACTCTACACATTTATGCGAGGGCAAACACAATCAGGGTAGACCAAGGCTCAGATTTAAAGACACTAAAAAGAAACCTGAAGAAGTTGGATATAGACAGGAGTTCCTGGCAGCGGAGGACGAAGGACAGAACTGTGTAGAGGAATCTGATCAGACCTAAATGAAACAGTCATTGTCACCCCTGACAGACTGCCGTGATGATATATATATATATATATACATACACTACCATTCAAAAGTTTGAGGTCACTTAGAAATTTCCTTATTTTTGAAAGAAAAGCACTTTTTTTCAATGAAGATAACTTTAAACTAATCAGAAATACACTCTATACATTGCTAATATGGTAAATGACTATTCTAGCTGCAAATGTCTGGTTTTTGGTGCAATATCTACATAGGTGTATAGAGGCCCATTTCCAGCAACTATCACTCCAGTGTTCTAATGGTACAATGTGTTTGCTCATTGCGTCAGAAGGCTAATGGATGATTAGAAAACCCTTGTGCAATCATGTTAGGTCTGCAATGCTGTAATTGCTGCAAATGGAGGATTCTTTGACGAAAGCAAAGTTTGAAGGAAAAAACTATTATTTCAAATACAAATCATTATTTCTAACCTTGTCAATGTCTTGACTATATTTTCTATTCATTTTACAACTCATGGTGGTAAATAAGTGTGACTTTTCATGGAAAACACAAAATAATTGTCTGGGTGACCCCAAACTTTTGAACGGTAGTGTATATATATATATATATATATATATATATATATATATATATATATATATATATATATATATATATATATATATATATACACTACCGTTCAAAAGTTTGGGGTCATACACTACCGTTCAAAAGTTTGGGGTCACTTAGAAATTTCCTTATTTTTGAAAGAAAAGCACTTTTTTTCAATGAAGATAACTTTAAACTAATCAGAAATACACTCTATACATTGCTAATGTGGTAAATGACTATTCTAACTGCAAATGTCTGGTTTTTGGTGCAATATCTACATAGCTGTATAGAGGCCCATTTCCAGCAACTATCACTCCAGTGTTCTAATGGTACAATGTGTTTGCTCATTGCGTCAGAAGGCTAATGGATGATTAGAAAACCCTTGTGCAATCATGTTAGGTCTGCAATGCTGTAATTGCTGCAAATGGAGGATTCTTTGACGAAAGCAAAGTTTGAAAGAAAAAATTATTATTTCAAATACAAATCATTATTTCTAACCTTGTCAATGTCTTGACTATATTTTCTATTCATTTTACATCTCATGGTGGTAAATAAGTGTGACTTTTCATGGAAAACACAAAATAATTGTCTGGGTGACCCCAAACTTTTGAACGGTAGTGCATATATATATACAGTATATATACAGTATATATATATACAGTATATATATATATATATATATATATATATATATATATATTATTATTATGGTTGCCTTGGAAACAAAAGCCATTGGAGACGCAGATCTTTTTTTTTTTTTACTATCTGAAAAAACATTTTCTTGGTCCGTGGAATAAAAGCTACGTTCTGATCCACAGTGTACTTCAAACTGTATTCCCTACTCCCTGCTCCGTTCTCAGGGAATATCAGTAAGTTAACTGCTCTTCACAGCATTTCTCCTTTTGAAACACCTTGTAACCGTCGGCTCCCTCCTCCGTGAGTTACCATGGTAACCATGGACACGTACTGATACTATGGTGGATAATTATATTTCTTAAATAAAATATTAATACAAATATATTTTTATTGCTATCAGTTGATATAAACAATAACCAACATCAGTTTAGCTTGTTAATAACATTAGCAACAATAGATTGTTTTACTCGTATTTGAGGCACAATGGCTTATGGGTAATCTTCTTGTCAACTTCTGGTGAAGTGATGTACCGTTGTTCACTTCTTCCCTGCACAGTTGTCAGTTCCCTTTGAACTGAAGACTATTCGCTCCTTTTTGTTTGGAATCTCAGTTAATATGGCAGATACCCTGTGCAGTCCACTTTGGAGTACGATCGGAATGCAGCTAAAGTTTTTTTCGTGAAATTTTCAGTCAGAGTCTGTCTACTCTCTGCCTGCAATATATAGGAACACATTAAAAAGTGTTCCTTTAATCTGAGTAAGCTGGACTAGCCTGCCACAATTTTGATATCCAGCTTATTTTTTCCCATTAAAATCTGATGTGTTTTCAAAGTGTTCCCTTTATTTTTTTTGAGCAGTATATATATATATACATACTTTATGATCTCCCAAAAATGTGACTGCCCAAAAGAAAAAAAATCTCCTCACTAAGAAATTTACCGTTCTTAATTTTCTGCTCCATGCGTAATCATTCTCCAGGATTTATTGGTTTGGCTTCCATTGTGGGGAATCAAACAGCACTGATGTGGTGTCAAAAAGTAAATGACATTGAATGGGGTTTTATGTAATTTTAATGGAGAGAGCTGTAACAATCAAAAGATAATCACCCATCATTTTATTTATATGATGATTCACTAAATTGTTTTTTTTATTCCATCCACATTCACATTTTAATTGCGGACTTACTGTTGGATTCTCTGCATTATTTTATTATTTTTTATATGAATGAATGAATGAATGAATGAATGAACAGGGAAAAGGGTATGCAGAAGTAACTACATAGGAATATCAAATGAAAATAAATACTGAAACATATGCCCAAAGGAGATGTGTTCACTCCAAAAACAGGTCCAGAATGGCAGGAAGCCTCCACAAACGCATATGAGCATTGACTAACACTGATGTCAGCTGACCTGCACTGACTATTTCTCTGATTTTTCAAAACATCTGTAAAAGTTGGTCCAAATGCTATAGTGTGAACCCAGCTTTAATTTAGGCTGACTTAGGTGAACTCTGCATAACTTAGCCCAGTGCTCAAGAACTTTTACAAACTGAGCACAGCTTTCACCAATGTGTATTCCCAAATGTCAGCAAGAAAATTTTCAAACAACACAACTTTCGCCAGCGTTTGCCAACAAACACCATCATTAACTTTTGCCAGCAGAGGCAGACGTTTGCCAAAACGTCACTAAAAGTTGGTCCAAACGTTGTAGTATGAATCCACCTTTAGCAAGGGGAGACCTTATTCTTCAAATGTATGTGCTTTATTGATCGGGATGATTTTTAGACACGTCTTGATCATCATTTTTGCTTCATATCTTCACCCTCTCCTTGCAAGTTGCATGCTAGCAGTAAGAATTGTGGTCTCGCCACTGAGTGACTGAGCGATGAAAATCTTCACAAGGTCTATTGTCTGCAGTATTCGTTTATTTCTACAAGTTAAATGCATAATCAAGAGTGTGGGTTCTATCCGCTAGAGCCATTGAACTTTTAATTTGTTCAATTGGTGATGTCACCAAATTCAGTCAGCAAATATGGAAGTCAGAGCCTCAACGTGGGTACACAGAATGAATGGAAAAAATTCAATTTCTTTTCTTTCTAGACGAAATTAAGGCTACAAAAGTACTATATTCATGTTTATTATGTTCTCAGCTTTTGGTAGAGGTATAATATGCTTATGTTAGGATTTTCAATGAGTATTCCCTTTAAGTCCTAATTGGCTCCTACAGGAGGGGTAGTGGATATATTAGTCAAAGGATGTAGACGATAGAGCTGCCAGGCAGGAGAAAAAGAGGAAGACCACAGAGAAGATTCATGGATGTAGTGAAGGAGGACATGAAGAGGGTTGGTGTTGCAGAGGAAGAGCAAGGGATAGGGTGAGATGGAGACAGATGATCTGCTGTAGCATCCTCTAAAGGGAGCAGCCGAAAGAAGAAGATTGAGAAATTCAACATTTGAACTGTTACAAGGGGCCACCATGTTCACCAAGTTAGACTTACGCAGTGCTTACCATCTAATCTGCATTCAGGAGAGTCATGCATGGAAGACGGGGTTTTGTACTCTGAGCTACTTTCACTCCCTCGTCATACCTTTTGGGTTTAAAAAAGCTCCTGCAGTCTTTCAGAGAATGATCAATGATGTTATTTGTGATTTCATGAACATTTTTGCCTTTGTCTCTTTAGATGACATTTTGGTCTTCTCACGTTCTGTGCAGAAACACAAGATCAATGTCACAGTGCTGCTGCAACACCTGTTGGCGAACAAATTCCACATGAAAGCTGAAAAATATGATTTTTTTTTCCACCACTTCAACATCATTCCTTGGGTTCATCATTGCTAGCAGTCAACTTAAGCCTGATCCATCCAAAATACAGTCTGTTACTTGACTGGCCCACATCATCTAACCACAAACAACTGCAGTGTTTCCTTGGCTTTGCCAATTTCTGCCACAGGTTCATAAAGGATTACAGCCAAGTTGCAACACCCCTAACCCACCCAACACTCCACCAAGACCACCTTCAAATAGACCGAGGTGGGAGAGGCAGCATTCTCTGCGATAAAGAACCTTTTCTTCCAGGCTTCCAACTTGACCAAGTTGTTCCATCATCACAGTTTGTTGTGAAGGTCGACACTTCAGACAGTGGAGTGGGGGAAGTCCTTTCCCAGTAGTTTCACTCTGATGGTAAACTACACCCTTGTGCCTACTTTTTCTGACATCTGAGCTCAGCTGAGAGGAACTACGGTGTGGGCAATCAAGTGCTCCTGCTGACCACCACAACTTTGAGTACCTGAATTTGCTTAAATTCCTCAACCCTCGTCAGGCCCAGTGGGCTCTTTTATTTGGGTGCTTCCACTTTGTCCTCACCTACCCTCCAGGAACGAAGAATGTCAAGTCAGACACCCTCTTCAGGCAATTCTCTGCTGATGTCATGTCCCTGACCGAGGAGCTCATCCTACCTGCATCCTGCATTGTGGGCGCCATGAGCTTCGGCATCGAGAGGAAGGTGAGAGACGCCCAGCAGGCTGAACCAGACCCAGGTGGTGGACCACTGGGAAGGTTGTATGTACTATCATCCATCTGAAGTGATGTTGGTTGCACCCAATGTCCAAGGTGACATTGGGTGCACACTTCACCTGCATTCTCTGCTAATACCCAGCCAACCATGGTCTCACATCGCCCTGGACTTCGTGACCGGTCTACCACCCTCCAGGGCCACACTGTGATTGTGATCATCATCAACCAGCATTTGAAAGCCATCCATTTCATTGGCTTGTCCAAGCTCTCTTCAGCTTGGGAGACCACAGACATTACCAGTGCTTCCGTTATCCTCTGCAAAATGTTGTCTTCTCTTTCTTCTCCCCTCTGCAGGATAGAACACCATATTACTACAACAATCAGTTGAATAAAACTTTAATACTTGCACTTTTACTCTTTGTGTCTTATTTTGGTTTCTGCATCTGGGTCCCATTAAGACCATTAATTACCCATTAAGACCTGTGGGAACTTTTCTGGGAAAAGTGCAGTAAATGGGACCTTTAAAGGTGAATGATCCTCATTATGTATTCTCTACCTCTACTTTGAAAGTTGCTAGAAAATGATTATTATTATTCTGCAGTCACAGTCTAAAACAATCAATCCAATATGATGGAAAGTATTTTTACACGCTCTCTTTTTTCCCCCTCATACCCTAAAATAATATATGACTGGATTAAAATAACAAAACAAATGGACATTCGCTACATCCACTAGATGGCGCAGCTGCACTACTGTAAAAGGCCTATCAAAAGTTCTGCAGGTCATTAGTAGCTAAAGCCTAATCATGAATTCACCATATGTTCCCTGAAGCCTCCCGTGGACCTGCTGTAACAGTGTGCATGTTTTCATGTACTGTATTGTGCACAGACTGACTGACTGGTTATAATATAAAGATCATGTATGGATCTTAAATGTGTAGGCTATGTTTCTGATCACATCATGTGTATGCAAAATGGACCAAACCCTTTGGATTTTTCATTTTTAGATGTAAGCTTTTGGCACAAAAAGCACGTTAAAATCAAGTCCACTTTGTGTAATATGTATTTTGTATATGGTCTATGTTGTATGTATGTTGGGGTGTGTTGTATCAGAGCACATAACAGAATCATTTTTTCAACTATGTGGTTGTAATGGCAATAAACTTGAGCTACTACATATACATCCTACTGACATGATGGTCTATCTGAGAACTTAGCACTTTGGTGATTATAGACAGGATGGTAAACAGTTAATATTTCAAACAGAACCAAGTAACATCTTAGCAGTCAGCCACAGCATTACAACCTGACAACAAAAGCATGTCAGTGAAAACTTGCAACAATATAAATGTTCTGCAGGAAATCTTTAGTTTAGGCACTGGGAAGCGGAGAGCTTTTAAACTCTCCGCTTCCCAGTTAGGACTAGTATTCACAATATTCACTGGAATGTAAGACCCAATGCAACTACTGCCATTCGTCCAGGACTCTGAAAGGCCACTGCTTTTTTTTTTTTTTTTTAGAAGGAGATTAACATTAATAAAATTAGAGAGTGGAGTTTATTGTCATGGGTAATTAAAAAAAATACACGATCACAATCTAAAATCTTTATCATGTGTTGGCTTTAGGACATTTGCCAGACCTCAGCTGAGCACCTACAGTATATAGTCTGCGCGGCTGTGGCGCAGGTGTAGTGTGGCCGACTACTGATTGGAGGGTCAGGGGTTTGATTCCCACTCTGTCTTCAGTCTGCATGTCGAAGTGTCCTTGAGCAAGACAGTGAAGCCCCAGCTGCTCCTGGTGAATCAGGCCAGTGCCTGTGCATGGCAGCTCCGCCGCCATCAGTGTGTGAGTGGATGGATAGTAGGATCTGTGAAGTGCTTTGGTCATCTAGAGATGAGAAAAAGTGCTATATAAGTGAACGCCCTTTACCATGATAAAACAAACCTGTATACTGCAGTGTTTGCATGGCCCTGCATGCTTTGTAACAACATGGCTGCAATAGTACAATAAAATGCATGTGTAAATTATTTCCTTAAGACTAACATCTTGTTATATTTCAGAAAGATTGGAACTGGCGTAACTTGTTGGCTGTTGTTGACCTTTTATGAGTAGATATTGATTTTCCTTTTGATGTGTTGTTTTGTCTTTACTGTTGAATTTAGAAGGAACTAGATTTGCACAGACATGCACCCATATCACACTCTATGTTATGATCCGCGGACCCAAAGCAGAGATGAAGTTCAGTAAGTTTAATAAAACTCAAAGCACAGCTCGAGGCTGGATAACCCAAAGCTGAACACACAGATGAAGGCACGGACTAGACTAGAACAGGACAAGGATGATGGAACATAACACATGTTTTATGATGCAACAGGGAACTAAAGACTGAGAGGGATATATATGAAGAGTTTGTTTGCAAAAACAGATACGTCCAGTTGGTTTAATAATGAGAAAAACAACTTTTTCATCTGTTGGTTTATATGTGTTAGTATTTCCAATTCAGCTTCTAAGACATGGTCACTTGAAATATGAGTATCTCAGACATAAAGCAAAAAAATTGAACATCAACTCATTATTTTTTGGCAATTTATGAGTACAAAAACAGATAAGTCCACAACACATACTTTTGCAAAAACAGACATGTCCTGAAAACATGCTAGTTTGTCTGGTGAACGCATCACTAGTTCATCTGCTTCATCAAAATTATCCATGTTTGACATAAAATGCAACAAAATTGTAAAAAAACAAAAACAAAAAACGGGCAGGGAAATCACGCAAAGCAAGCAGACCCAAGTAGAGGTCTGTCATGCGGTGACCCTCGCGGATCACCATAAGACGCCAAGAGTCCACCGGTGAGCTTTGCAATGATGGTAATTTATTAATACAACAAGACAAGACAAGACTATGAGCCGCTCAGGGCAAAAACACACGTTAAGCAATACAAGGGCTCGTAGGGCTAACCCTGGCCACTACGAGCTAAACTATGACATGACATGAGACACGAACCTGACATGAAGGTCTGACGACGCTTTGACGAGGATAGTTTGACGAGGTTTGACGATACTCCTGCAAGTTAACTGCCGCTAGTGCCCGCTTTATAAAGGCAAACACTAACGAGCAGTAATGACAAACAGCTGACCAACCTTGACAGGCGGAAGCCCCACCGAGCGCCTTCACAATAAGAGCCCGGTGAGGCCAGAATACAACTCACAGCTGTCAAGGCCGGCAGCGAGCTGTGCTTAGCCCGAGCGCGGACAGAACCCAGCGCTCGGGTCGTAACAGTCTCTGCAGAACGCTGCCGCAGCAGATAGACACGTGATTGGCTGGTCTCAGCATCTAGACACGTGATTGGCTGATCTTCACTGCACCATTGAGTCCATCCATCCATCCATCTTCTTCTGTTTAATCCTTTTCGGATCACGGGGGGCTGGGGCCTATCCCAGCATCTTTGGGCGAGGGGCAGGGTACACCCTGGACAGATTGCCAGTCCATCGCAGGGCCAACACAGAGAGACAGACAACCATTCACTCGTCACATCATCCAAATACCAAGCGCTGATTTGCCGTGTGTGGAGTTATCTGTTTTTGTAAAAACAGGGTCCCAGCGTTTATCGACTTTTGAAAAAAAACAACAACATGAACTTCGTAGTGTATATAACAGTGGATATAGCAGATTTTTAGAAAAAACTATTTGAATTTCTATAAGTAGGTAATGTGAACAGTTGTTTGTTGTACAGAGGGAAATTTTCTTGGAAGTGGTGTTTATCGTTTTTTGCAAACGAACTTCATATACAGACACTGATGAAGGGAAATAAACAGCTGGGACTAATCAAGGGTCAAATGGAAACAAACATGAGAGAGGCTACAGGTAAGGAAAACACAACAGGGGAATCTTTCAACAAAGGAGCCAAACTAGAAACTAAGAATAAACACAAAATACTAACGAAAACAAAACAATAATGGTGCAGTGAGTCTAAACAACAAAAAACATGGACATGGTCAATGACCATGTCCAGATCATGACACTTTAACCTCTTCTTCTATGTAAAAA
Organism: Pholidichthys leucotaenia; assembly: GCA_020510985.1. NCBI lineage: Eukaryota > Metazoa > Chordata > Actinopteri > Cichliformes > Pholidichthyidae > Pholidichthys > Pholidichthys leucotaenia. Next base: position 210,056,073 of record CM035839.1, read on the forward strand.
AAGGGTATGGATGACTCCCAGAGTATATTTTCTAAAGCAACTCTACTACTTTTAACATTCATGACCAGGCATGTGCACAAATAGGGCCCAGGTGATGCTCTAGGATCACCCCTTTACCCCCTGAGGTGTCCTTCTAGAGCTTTAACTTTAATTTCCACCAATGGAGACACCAATTGCCGATCAAATGTGTTCTGATGTCTGACAACTGTAGTTTGACATCCACATAATTCTGTGTGACCAGTGTGTGAGGTCCGAATGCCCGCCCCCCGCTCCGCTGCCACACACCTCACCACAGCAGCTATAGCCTGCAGCGTTTCTGCGCTGCCTCTCCTTCAAGCAGAGTCAGGTTAGTGCTTTAACTGTTCTAAGCCTTGGCAGTTTTTATTGCTGTTATGAAACTACACGCAGTAGGTGATTTATTTTTTAACAAGGGGAATAATGGTTGTGGTGGATATTCATAAAGTTAGCATACAGTACAACTACAAAGGTATAAACATAATTTCAGTACAAATTTGCAAGAAAGATAAAAGATGCTAATTTACAATTTAAAAACTTACAAGTTTACTATAAGCAAGTCCCAAATTTACTAGAAAAAAAGTTACATTTTCATGAGGAAAAACACAGCTTACAAATGACGAAAGAACCCCCCCCACACACACAATTCTAAGAAAAAAGTCAGAAATTTACAACAATAAAGTCACACACAAGAATTTTTTTTTTGCCAATTTTCTAGAGCATTTTTTCAAAGTTTTTTTTTCTCCCATAAATGTCCAGTTTTCTCACAAATTAGTGACGTTTGTCTTTGTAAACTTTAACGTTTTTCTTGGAAAATTAAAACTTTTTTTGATGAATTTGCAACTTTTTCCAGTGCAAATTTACTACTGTTGCAATAAATTTAGTTCTTTTTTCCAATAAATGTGTCTTTTTATTACCTCTGCCAAGGGAGGAGGTAATGTTTTTGGTCGTGTTGGTTTGTCTGTTGGTTGGTTGGTTTGTCTATTACCAACATAGTTCAAAAAGTTGTGAACGGATTTTGATGTAATTTTCAGGAAAGATGTGTAATGGCACGGGGAACCAACAATTAGATTTTGGTGATGATCTGAGAGTGCATACCTCCACCAAGGGCTTTGATTGTATTTGTGCAGCAGGGTTACACAAAAACTACTGGATGGATTTGGATGAAATTTCCACCAGAGGTGGTTCTTGGGCTACAGACGAACCCATTACATGTGGGTGATGATCTGAGAATGCATACCTCAGCCAAGGCTCTTATCTTCTCACAGTGTGTTAGCAACAAGACTCCAAAGCTAATGGACAGACTTTCATGCAGTTTTTACCAGAATTGGCTGTAGGCCTGCACACAAACCCATTTCATTTTGGAGGTGATCCATGACAGATGGAATGAGCCTTGGTGGAGGTATGCGCTCTCTGAGTGCTTTTCTAGTATAAAATTGTTACCTTCCTCCCATACAAATCTACAGCAATACACGTGCAAATTTGCAACTTTTTTTTCTCAAACTGCCATGATTTTTCTTGTACATTTGCTCCTAGCCTCTCACTGACATACCAAGCTGACCTGTAGTAACTATCCTTTCAGTCTTTTGGGGGATTCAGGGTGGCAGGTTAACAGAGGGGATGATTTTGGTGACAAGGGGAACGGATTTTTTAATTTTTGGCAAAGATTTAATTATTTAAGATAAGATAAGATAAGATAAGCCTTTATTAGTCCCACAATGGGGAAATTCCAGGATTGCAACAGCACAGGGATAGCAACACTCAGAGCAGCAATCAGAAGGCAAGAAAAAAAAAGCAAGAGCAGCTAATATACATATGTACATACAGTATTACTATAAATATATATATATACACACAGACACACAGTGCAGAGCATTGTAGCTGGATGGAATAAATATATGAATATATAAACACACAGTGCAGAGCATTGCAGCAAGGTGGAATAAATATGTAAATATATAAACACCCACACATTTGAATGGAAATTTGATATTTTATTTACTGAAAGAAAGCCTTTTTCAGATTTTGGCAAAAATGTATTCATATTGAACAGATATTTATTTTTTCAATGGAAGCTACCCATTTTTGTCCCGTAAATACATAATTAATGATGAAGACCATGGTTTCTGTGTGAGTTGAGAATTTTGTAAAAATCCATGGGGTGTTAAATATCTCCATGAGTGTATAGGTATTGAAATAAAATTGATATACCAAGTAAGTGCAGTAAAATCCACAGTCCAACCTAGCTTTGGACCTGCCCCCCAAAATGTCTGTGCATGTCACTGTTTGTGACTGCGAAACTGCTCCATGACCTCTGATCAGTTCGTGGAATGCCAGAAGTGTTAACGTCCATCATCTCAAGTTTGGCTTCCGGACATGTCAGACAACCAGGATATATTTACATAGCTTAGTGTGACAGCCCACTGTCACTCAGTCTCTAAGCTGTTCCCACAGCTGCTGCAGAGGTAAGGGGTTAGAGAAAAGGACCTGTACTTATATAGCAATTGTTCTAGTCACAAAGACCAGTCAAAGCGCTTAATTAGTAGTTACACTAACCCCCTATTCTAAGGGCCTATCAGGGACAGATACAGACGTGGACAAAATTGTTGGTACTCCTCTGTTAATGAAAGAAAAACCCACAATGGTCACAGAAATAACTTGAATCTGACAAAAGTGGTAATAAATAAAAATTCTATGAAAATTAACCAATGAAAATCAGACAATGCTTTTGAATTGTGGTTCAACAGAATTATTTTAAAAAACAAACTCATGAAACAGGCCTGGACAAAAATGTTGGTACCCCTAGAAAAAATTGAAAATAATGTGACCATAGGGACATGTTCAACCAAGATGTGTCCTCTAATTAACATCACAGGTGTCTACAAACTTGTAATCAGTCAGTCGGCCTATTTAAAGGGTGACAAGTAGTCACTGTGCTGTTTGGTGACATGGTGTGTACCACACTAAACATGGACCAGAGGAAGCAAAGGAGAGAGTTGTCTCAGGAGATTAGAAAGAAAATTATAGACAAGCATGTTAAAGGTAAAGGCTATAAGACCATCTCCAAGCAGCCTGATGTTCCTGTGACTACAGTTGCACACATTATTCAAAAATTTAAGATCCATGGGACTGTAGCCAACCTCCCTGGAAGTGGCCGCAGGAGGAAACTTGATGAAGAATGGTAACAAAAGAGCCCAGAACAACCTCTAAACACATTCATGGTGAACTCCAAGGTCAAGGTACATCAGTGTCAGATCGCACCATCCATCATTGTTTGAGCCAAAGTGGACTTAAGATAAGATAAGATAAGATAAGATAAGATAAGCCTTTATTAGTCCCACAACGGGGAAATTCCAGGATTGCAACAGCACAGGGATAGCAACACTCAGAGCAACAATCAGAAGGCAAGAAAAAAAAAAAAACAAGCAAGCAAGAGCAGCTAATATACATATGTACATATTACTATAAAATATATATATACACACACACACACACAGACACACAGTGCAGATCATTGTAGCTGGATGGAATAAATATATGAATATATGAACACACAGTGCAGAGCATTGTAGCTAGATGGAATAAATATGTAAATATATAAACACCCACAGTACGGAGCATTGCAGCTAGGTGGAATAAATATGCAAGTATATAAACACACACAGTGCGGAGCAATGTAGCTAGATGGAATAAATATATAGATATATAAATATAAACACACCCAGTGCTGAGCATTGTAGCTAGATGGAATATATATATATATATATATATATATATATATATATATAACATATATAATATGACTTCATGGGAGACGACCAAGGAGGACACCGCTGTTGAAAACAAATGATAAAAAAGCCAGACTGGAATTTGCCAAACTGCATGTTGACAAGCCACAAAGCTTCTGGGAGAATGTCCTATGGACAGACGAGACAAAACTGCAACTTTTTGGCAAGGCACATCAGCTCTGTGTTCACAGACGCAAAAATGAAGCATACCAAGAAAAGAACACTGAGGAGGTTCTGCTATGTTCTGGGGCTGCTTTGCTGCATCTGGCACAGGGTGTCTTGAATGTGTGCAGGGTACAATGAAATCTCAAGACTATCAAGGTATTCTAGAGAGAAATGTGCTGCCCAGTGTCAGACAGCTTGGTCTCAGTCGCAGGTCATGGGTCTTGCAACAGGATAATGACCCAAAACACACAGCTAAAAACACCCAAGAACGGCTAAGAGTGAAACATTGTACTATTCTAAAGTGGCCTTCTATGAGCCCTGATCTAAATCCTATTGAACATCTGTGGAAGGAGCTGAAACATGCCGTCTGGAGAAGGCACCCTTCAAACCTGAGACAACTGGAGCAGTTTGCTGATGAGGAGTGGACCAAAATACCTGCTGAGAGGTGCAGAAGTCTCATTGACAGTTACAGAAATGGTTTGATTGCAGTGATTGCCTCAAAAGGTTGTGCAACAAAATATTAAGTTAAGGGTACCATCATTTTTGTCCAGGCCTGTTTCATGAGTTTGTTTTTTAAAATAATTCTGTTGAACCACAATTCAAAAGCATTGTCTGATTTTCATTGGTTAATTTTCATAGACTTTTTATTTATTAGCACTTTTGTCAGATTCAAGTTATTTCTGTGACCACTGTGGGTTTTTCTTTCATTAACAGAGGGGTACCAACAATTTTGTCCACGTCTGTACCTAGGGACAATTCAGAGTCAGGTGCATGTTAATGCATGCCTCCTTTATTTGACACTGGAGTAACCACACAGGGAGGTCAAAGGTCAGTTCTCTTGTCATTTTCAAGTACAAGGTCATGCAATAATTGGGCTGCACTGTCACAATGCTAAGAGTTAGTGACAACAACCATGGCACAGAAAGACAAACTTGCTTAAGCTGATTCCTTTTATCAGAATTTGTTCTTGATTTATGACATTTTTTAACAAACATGCTGAAACTGTTGACTAATGGTGACATTAATGAACAAGCAAAAGCTCATGATCAAGGACGCTCTGCTGTTGTTAAAGATCCCTTTGCTTCATTGAAGAATTTGTTAGAATTCCCCTTTGTTTGTCACATCTCAGGCTTCAGCTTTTCATTTTAGTAGTAGTAGATTAGTTTATTTGACAGGGACAGTGCAATAAACATAGACAATTAATCAAAGACAATCAATCTGATGTGTTGCACATAGAGTGTATAGCTATTAGCTAATTTGCAACTCTTGTCCCTGGATGGGCTTTAGAAGAAAGAATCAAGATAAAAAATATACACAATAACCACATACATCAATGCAGAAAAATTATAAATACACAATTATAAATATTATAAATATTATAAATACACAAATATAACAGCCTGACTCACATTTAACATAAATATTATAAATATTATAAATACACAAATATAACAGCCTGACTCACATTTAACACATATAACATAACTCACATTTGCCTATTTCAGGCCTTCCTCCCTCCGTCACTCACTATAAACAAACACATTTATTCCTTCCCTTCATTCACTCTCACTTTGCAGACAATTAATTCATACATGAGTACATTCTTGTTTATTTTTCAGCCAGTTTTTAACATTTTTAGTGAATGTTTTAAAGTCCGTTATTATTTTAATTTCATTTGGCATTGTGTTCCAGATGTGACTGCCCTTTATAGAGAAAGCTGTTTGTCCAAATGTGGTTCTGCGGTGGAATATTTTACAGTTATTGTTAACAGAACTCCTGGTGGCTCTGCTGCTGTCCTGTCTTTGGACGAAACCAGCAAGTGGCTCGGGTGCTGATTTATGGAAACATTTGAACGTTAATTTCAGAAGACAGAGGTCAATGAAGCTCTCAAAACTCAATAGGTTGTATTTTTTTAAAACATTACAGTGATGCCACCTAATGGGCTTTTTGTCCAAGATTTTTAGGGTTTGATTATATAATGAACCTATATGTCTTATTGTGGAAGGGGCTGCTTGAGCCCAGACTGTCAAACAGTATGATATATGAGAAAAAACCATAGAATGCATATACAGTGCAGCTGCTTCGTAAGGTATGTAATATCTAATTAATTTAAAGCAGTTCAGATTTTTTTTTACTGTTTTTGAAATTTTCTTTATATGAAGATTAAATTTGAGTTGAGGATCTAGTACAATGCCAAGGTATTTGAATTCTGTAGCTAAACTGATGTCATAATCATGTATATTAACTTTAAAATGTTGCAGGTTACATTTTTTGATTGAAAAGCACATTGAGACTGTTTTCTGAAGGTTCAGCAATAGATGGTTCTGGAGGAGCCACTCTTGGACATCAACCATACTTGTAGACAGTACATCTGCAGCCTGTGCTGGAGTCTTGGCAGCTGTGTAAATAACTGCATCATCTGCATAAAGTTGGCATGTTGCAGCTGAGCAGTGTAACGGCAAGTCATTAATAAAAATGCTGAAAAGTAAAGGACCAAGAATGGACCCTTGTGGGATACCCATGCGGTTGTTTAAAAATGAGGATTTATCCTGGTGAACTTTTACACACTGTTCTCTATTCTGGAGATAAGATGCAAACCATTCTAATGTATTTGGGGAGAAGTTAAAAGATACCATTTTGGATAAAAGCAAACTGTGGTTTACAGTATCGAAAGCCTTTTTGAGATCTAGAAAAACAGCTCCTACCACATTACCCCTGTCCAAGGACTGTTTGACGTTTTCAATAAGGCAACAATTTGCTGTTTCTGTTGAGTATCCTGGTCTAAAACCAAACTGATGTGGATGAAGAAGTTGACTGTCTTGTAAGTAGTCTATCAGCTGTGTAGCTACAACTTTTTCAAGAACCTTAGATAGGACTGGTAAGATAGAGATTGGGCGGTAATTGCATATATCGTCTTTACTGCCTGATTTATGAACTGGTATGACGACAGCTTTTTTCCAGCCAGATGGAAATGTACTAGACCTAATGGAGAGATTAATGAGATGAGTCAGTGGTTTGATTAATATTTTGCTGTGCATTTTGAGAAAGGAGGTGCTCATATTGTAGATATCATTAGTTTTTGAGTTTGACAGTGTTTTAACAATACCAGCAATTAACTTCTCATTTACCTCATCGATGTGAAAAGTATCTGTTGGAAGTATGGAATTTGTGTTGTTGAGCACATTTGGCAGCACAAAAATTTTTGTTAAGTCTTCCACAGAGCCCACAAAGTGTGAATTAAATTCATTTGCCAAAGTAGCCTTGTCACTGACGGTCTTGCCATTGATTCTAAGTTCCTTTACCCCCTTCTGATCGTTTTTTTTATTAGTTAAGTTATTTAAATGCCTCCATAGGGAACTGTTGTTACCCTTTGCATGATCTATCAGTTTATTGTAATAAGATATTTTTGATTTTCGCAGCTCATGTACCACTTTATTTCTTAAACTTTTGTACACAAGGTGATCATTTTGTAGTTTGGAGGTTAGTGATGTTTTCAGTGCATAGTCTCGCCTCTTCATAAGTTTTCTTATTTCATTATTTAACCATGGTAGGCTAATCTTCTGTTGTCTACTTTTAATTTGCTTTGAAAATTTTTCTATAGACTTTGTGATTGTTGCAGTTATAAAATTACAACAATCATCATTACAACTTCACTTTTCCAGAAGTCATGACATCAGGGAATAAACTGGGCAGCATGACCCACTGTTGTATATGTGGAAAAACAAGGAAGCACACCCGCACCCCAAAAGGTATGTGGAAAACATTCTGGAGGTAAGAGTTGGACCTGGAATCAGAGCACAATGGCTGTTGTGCAGCATGTTTCAAAGCACTTTATCTGCATACCTCTCTGCTTCCCCTGTCCACACTGACAGCACAGGAAACTGTCACAATGGCTAATAAATTAGACCAGGCGATCAATGAGAGAGTCGGGGCAAGGCAGAGAGCGGATACAGTCAGTGTTTACTCAGGGATGGGGGGCATTTTAGGTATGAAAACAGCCACCCTCCAGACATAGTCACACAGAAGTAAAGTCATACAGCTATTATGGGAGCAGTCCTCAATCAGAATACTGTCACGATAGCATTATGAACCAGCGATGATGCATGTTCATCACAAATATTTACTGTAACAGGGGAGACAGCTTATCTATGCCATGAATGGAGGAGTCTCTCCCTGCCACCAGCCAGTCAAAGAGTGATAATAAGATATGTCAAACCACATTTATGGATGTGAGGTTGCACTTTTTTTCTTATCGCCTACAAACTGCTGCAGAGCCATGACATCATGAGGAGGATGAGCCCTCCCCGCCCTCTGAAGTGCCATCGTTCTGGACAATTTCTTGTCTCGTGTGAGGACAAATTTTCCACTTACTGTAAAGCAGGACCATGATCATCGTTTATATGTAACATGTTGTCATTATGCCAGCTGTGCTACTTCTGTATAATGCACAGGCCCACAAAGAGAAATGTGCTGATTCAGCTGTTGGGGCTTTAATAGGGGGAAATAATATTGTTCATAAGTAAGGTATAATAAGGTAATGTGTTTTTAGTTTAGTACTCTAGTTTTTTTTTTCCTTTTCAGCAGTCCAAAGCATCAACACACTACAACCAAGTTATTGTTGAATTTGAACTGATTGTGAGTCATACAATACATAGATATAAACTGTATATACACAGATCATGAAATATCGCTGTGTGGAGCAAAGAGTACAAATGTGGATTTCTATGGGACCGCAGCCAGTCCTGAGGTTTGCCCTCTCGCTACATGTAGACTTTTTGGTCCTGTGTATTTAGCATTCCTGTTTCAGAGGTTTTCTGGCTACTGAGCAGAAGAGAGCTGATTCACTGACACGGCCATGGCTGTAGGGTAACTAGAAAGACTCATGCAACCTATAAATATGAACAATTGCAGCACACAGATTTGCCAGCAACTCAAGTTTCTGCAGTTTGGCAGAGTTTGATGTAGGATTTTCAGAAGTGCCGTGATTAAGAAAATCAAAACAGGGGGACAACTTGGTAGTGCTGAATCAGACTTTTGAGTCTGGGCTGGTTTTACCTCCCAGACAGAATAAATGAGACTGATTACTGAGGACCAAGGAATCCAAATCAGATGGGACTGCTGAATAAATTATTAAAAGAGCAGATAAAAGAATCCCACTCTGCCCATCACTATATTTAGTCGCAGCTGTCTTCGTGCCTCCTTTTGCTGCACCTTTACAGTACAGCCTCCACGTCAGACCTCCAAGGTGGGGCGACATCGGCCCAGATCTGTCCAAATCCTCAGCTGCTCTACTGCCAGACGACTACTTTGTTGCTTTATTAAGACAGGATATGACTGCGGCAGCCCCTGAAAGCTAGAGTCAAACACAGACAGCCCAGAGGTCAGGAGGTCACAGCAGATGAGGGAAGGTCAGAATGCACACCACAAGCCTGACCAAAGCCAAGACAGCTCCGGCTCCAAAAACAAACGGGGACCTGATGTCTGGGTGCCTGGTCTCACCAGACATCCGTGAAGATGGTGTCCTCTCCTTGTATAAAGTCGCAATGTCGAGCATAAGTTATGATTATCTTAAGGGTGCCCAGCTCAGAGAATTATTTATTCATTTATTTATTTTTGCTTCTTTCTTCAACCCTCAAATAGCTATATAAATGCATCCTAGTTAATTAAATGGTAAATGTTCAACATCAGATAATGGAAGTGGGGTTTTTTTCAGTTTATTTCTGTGCCTGCTCCTTTGTGAAATAAATTCCATTTAATCCTCCCAAAACAAATGGCATGGGTCAAAGTTTACTGAAGATGGGAGCTACATACTAGTGAGTTCAAAATTAGAGAACATTCTACAACTTGCTAAATTTTAAAGTCACTGCTTGTATATACCCCCCCTCATGGATCGTCACCTTATCATGGTGGGGGGTTTGTGTGCCCCAGTGATCCCAGGAGCTATGTTGTCCGGGGCAATTTGCCTCTGATAGGGTCACCCAAGACAAACTGGTCCTGGGTGAAGGGCCAGACTAAGAATGATCCAACAGACTCTCATGATAAATTCTATATCAAGGATTCAGTGTACCCCGCCCGGTATGGGGTTACCGGGGCCCCACCCTAGAGCCAGGCCTGGGGGAGGGGCTCGAAGGCTAGCGTCTGGTGGCCGGGTTTCCACCCATGGGACCCGGCCGGGCTCAGCCCGAAGGAGTTACATGGGTCTGTCCTCCAGTGGGCGCACCACCTGCAGGAGGGATCATGGGGGTCTGGTGCTATGTGGATTAGGTGGCGGTCAAAGGCGGAGACCTTGGCGGACTGATCCCAAGCTTTCTAAACTGGCTTCTGGTACGTGGAATGTCACCTCTCTGGTGGGGAAGGAGCCTGAGCTGGTGTACGAGGTTGAGAGATACCGGCTAGATATAGTCAGCCTCACCTCAACACACAGCTCCGGTTCCGGAACCAGTCTCCTGGAGAGGGGCTGGAGCTTGGTCTTTTCTGGAGTTTCCCCAGGCGAGAGGCGATGAGCAGGGGTGGGTATTCTTGTATCCCCCCACCTTGCTGCCTCTATATTGGAGTTTTCCCCGGTGGACGAAAGGGTTGCTTCCCTGCGCCTTCGGGTTGGGAAACAGGTCCTGACCATCATTTGTGTCTATGCGCCAAATGATGTTTCAGAGTACCCACCCTTTTTGGAGTCTGTGACTGGGGTGCTGGAGGGTGCTCCTCTTGGAGACTCCATTGTCTTACTGGGGGACTTCAATGCGCATGTGGACAAGGACAGTGAAACCTGGAGGGGGGTGATTGGGAGGAACGGCCTGCCCGATCTGACCCCGAGTGGTATTCAGTTATTGGACTTCTGTGCTAACCACAGTTTGTCCATAATGAACACCATGTTCAAGCATAAGGGTGTCCATATGTGCACCTGGCACCTGGACACCCTAGGTCGCAGGTCGATGATCGATTTTGTTATCATGTCATCAGACCTGCGACCGTATGTCTTGGACACCCGGGTAAAGAGAGGTGCAGAGCTGTCAACTGATCACCACCTGGTGGTGAGTTGGATCCTATGGCAGGGGAGGAAGCCATTCAGACCTGGTAGACCCAAACGTATAGTGATGGTGTGCTGGGAACGTCTGGTCGAGGCCCCTGTCCGGGAGGTCTTCAACTCCCAGCTCCGGAAGAACTTCAACCACATTCTGAGGGAGTCTGGAGACATGGAGTCTGAAAGGGCCATGTTCTCCACCTCTGTTGTTGAAGTGGCGGCCCAGAGCTGCGGCCGCAAGGTGGTCGGTGCATCTCGTGGTGGCAACCCCCGAACCAAGTGGTGGACACCAGTGGTGAGGGGGGCCATTAAGCTGAAGAAGGAGTCCTATCAAGCTTGGTTGGCTTGTGGGACTCCCGAAGCAGCTGAGGTGTACCGGCAGGCCAAGCGGAGTGCAACTCGGGTGGTTGCTGAAGTAAAAACCCAGGTATGGGAGGAGTTCGGTGAGGCCATGGAACAAGACTTTCGGCCGGCCTCAAAGAGATTCTGGCAAACTGTCCGGTGGCTCAGGAGGGGAAAGCAGCTCCCTGTCCACCCTGTGTGTGGTGCGGATGGGACACTGTTGACTTCGACTGGGGATATCGTTGGGCGGTGGAAGGAATACTTCGAGGATCTCCTCAATCCCACTGATATGCCTTCCACAGAGGAAGCAGAGTTTGGGGACGAGGGGGATGACTCACCTGTCACAGGGGCTGAGGTCTCCAAGGTGGTTAAAAATCTCCTTGGTGGCCGGGCCCCGGGGGTGGACAAGATTCGCCCTTAGTACCTCAAGGCCCTGGATGTTGTTGGGCTGTCATGGTTGACACGCCTCTGCAACATTGCGTGGAGGTTGGGGGCAGTGCCTTTGGCATGGCAAACCGGGGTGGTGGTTAATCTCTTTAAAAAAGGGGACCGGAGGGTGTGCTCCAACTTTAGAGGGATCACACTCCTCAGCCTCCCTGGGAAGGTCTATGCCAAGGTACTGGAGAGGAGAGTCCGGCCGTTGGTCAAATCTCGGATTCAGGAGGAGCAATGTGGCTTTTGTCCTGGCCGTGGCACATCGGACCAGCTCTTTACCCTCTCGAGAATTCTTGAGGGTTCGTGGGAGTTTGCCCAACCAGTTTACATGTGTTTTGTGGACTTGGAGAAGGCATTTGACCACGTCCCTCATGGTTTTTTGTGGGGGGTGCTTCGGGAGTATGGGGTATCGGGCTTGTTGTTACGAGCTATTCGGTCTCTGTACGATTGTTGTGAGAGTTTGGTTCGTATTGCCAACACTCGGTCGGAGTCATTCCCAGTGAGAGTTGGACTCCACCAGGGCTGCCCTTTGTCACCGATCTTGTTCATAATTTTTATGGACAGGATTTCTACGCGCAGCCAGGGAATGGAGGGTGTCATGCTTGGTGACCACAGGATCTCATCTCTGTTGTTTGCAGATGATGTTGTCCTGTTGGCTTCATCCAGCAATGACCTACAGATCTTGCTGGGACGGTTTGCCGCTGAGTGTGAAGCGGCTGGGATGAGAATCAGCACCTCCAAGTCCGAGTCTGTGGTCCTCAGCCGGAAAAAGGTGGATTGTCCTCTCTGGGTTGGGGACAGGCTCCTGGCCCAAGTGGAGGAGTTTAAATATCTTGGGGTCTTGTTCACGAGTGAGGGGAAAATGGAGCGAGAGATTGACAGACGGATTGGAGCAGCATCTGCAGTGATGCGGACGTTGTACTGGTCTGTTGTGGTGAAGAGGGATCTTAGTTCTAAGGCAAAGCTGTCGATTTACCAGTCAATCTACGTTCCTACTCTCACCTAAGGGCACGAGCTTTGGGTAATGACCGAAAGAACAAGATCGCGGATACAAGCGGCTGAAATGAGCTTTCTCCGCAGGATTGCTGGACTCACCCTCAGAGATAGGGTGAGGAGCTCAGTCATCCGGGAGAGGCTCAGAGTAGAACCGCTGCTCCTCCACATTGAAAGGAGTCAGTTGAGGTGGTATGGGCATCTGATTAGGATGCCTCCTGGATGCCTCCCACTTGAGGTGTTTCAGGCACGTCCCACTGGGAGGAGACCCCGGGGCAGACCCAGGACTCGGTGGAGAGACTATGTCTCCCAGCTGGTCTGGGAACACCTTGGTATCCTCTCTGAAGAGCTGGAGCAGGTGGCTGGGGAGAGGGAAGTCTGGGCTTCTCTGCTTGAACTGCTGCCTCCGGGACCCGGACCTCTGGAAAAGCGGTAGAAGATGGATGGATGGATGGACGGATGCTTGTATATATTTTAAATTATGCTAACATGAATATACGTAAGGACAGATTTCAGAGCATATTTCAGAATTATCTATATTCTCAAGAAATAACTGTCGTAATATTATGCCTCCTGGCAGAATGATAGTGGAGCAAGGACTCAGTGGTGCAGGCAAGGCTTCAGGTGCAAAATAATTTATAAACAAAGGCTCAGGGGGAACAAAAAAATGCAGCATGAGGGCTGGAATAAACTCAGAAGACACTAGTGGCAACACTCAGGGAGAAAGCACCGAGATACACAAGAAACAGGACAGGAGGGATGACATACACATGACAATGACCCAACACAGAACACAACCGCAGACTCACATATATAGGGAGACTAATCATTACAGACACAGAACAGCTGGGGAAACAATCAAGGGCTGCCGGTGCAGAGAACAGGACGGGCAGGGCAGCACAGACAATCACAGACATGGGATGCCAAAGAAACATGATAATGAACATACAGGACAATAGTACAGGAGCAATACCGAGAGGGGGTGGCTAGAGGTACGGAAAACATGAGGAGCTGGAACAATCGGTAAACAGATATACCACAATGAAGACACTACATGATAAATGGTGTTCACTTACATAGCGCTTTTCTTCTCATCTAGGATGACCAAAGCACTTTACAGATCCTGCAATCCACCCATTCACACACTGATGGCAGCAGAGCTGCCATACACACAGGCACTAACCAGGCCACCAGGAGCAACTGGGGGTTCAGTGTCTTGCTCAAAGACACTTTGACAAGCGGACAGCAGACAGAGTGGGAATTGAACCCATGACCTTCCGATCAGTAGTCAGTCACACTACACCTGCGCCACTGCTGCCCCAGAGACAAACAGAGACTAGAGACAAACAGGGGGTGATACAACAGACTGGGGGAGACACAGGAGACAATAACTATCAAAAATAATGATAACAATGATAATAATAGCACACAGTGGGCAAAAGAGGCAGCCAAGGGAAGATAAATATGACTAAGGACACAAAGGATAAATGGTAACACTAATAAAAAATAATACTAATAATAATCAAAGGGAAAACCAAGAATCCAAAAAGAGCACAAAGCGTGGGCACGGTCTGTAAAATCCTAAAATGAGAAATTTTCAGAACAGCTCTGATCAAAATTAGAGAACACTTTCAGATACCTCCCAGTTATTGGTGTTAATCTGGCATCTGGTGACAATTTACTTGATTGTAGGACACACCCTATTTATCTGACAGGTCTCCTAGTTACTTTGCAAGATGGTGAGCTGCTCTAAGGTGACTCGCGACAGCAGGTTGTCCAGATGAAAGCCAAAGGGACGACCCTGTCAGCCATTGCAAGAGAAGTGGAGTGTTCCAAGCCTATGATTTCAAGAATATTGAAATTTTACATGGACACAGATTCATTTAAGTCCCTCCAAAAGGCTGTCCGTCCACGTAAAACAAGTGCATGAGAGGATAGGATTATGCAAAGACTCTCAATAGGGAATCAGTTCAACACTGCAGCTAGAACTGCTTGCCAGTTCAGTGCTGAACAGGGCAAGGATCTATCTCAGCACACAATGTCTCACCATTTAAGACAATTTGGACTCAAAGCTCACTCTGCAGTGACTGAACTGCTCATCAGCAAAAAGAATAAAAAGGCTAGATTTGCCTTTGCTGAGAAGCATGTTGTGGACAGAGGAGAAGTAGTCCAGAGTGCACTTCAGTGATGAGAGTAAGTTCAATTTATTTGGGTCTGATAGGAAACATTATGTTCACTGCTGAACTGGGGAAAGACAAGTGTGTAAAGAAGTGAGTTAAATTTGGAGGAGGAAGTGTCATAGTTTTGGGGATATTTTCTGCAGCATGAGTTGGGCCTTTTGTACAGCCACATGGAAGGGTGAATGCAAATGTTTTTGTGAACCTCCTTTGGCAACATGCAGTTCCTTCACTGCAATTGTCTCCCAATCAGCCCACAATTTTCATGCAAGGCAATGCCCCCTGTCACATTGCAAAATGGGTTAGACAGTTCTTTGAAGCAAGAATACTGACACAATGAAATGACCAGCCCAGAGTCCAGACCTAAACCCCATAGAGCAGGGATGTTAAAGTCGTTCTATCGAGGGCCAAGACCCTGCAAGTTTTGTCTTCCACCCAGTCTCTCCAGCAGGTGATTTTACTGATCAGCTATCGGTGGGAAGAAATTCAGTGAAATCACCTGTTGAAGACACTAGTTGAAGGTAAAACATGTAGGGTCTTGGCCCTGACTTTGACATCCCTGCCATACAGAATCTTTGGAAAATTCTTGGCGACAAAGTAATGGCTGAGAAACCCACCACAGTTACCAAACTGTGGAAGAAACTGCAAGAAGAATGGACCAAGATCATACCAGAGTAGTGTGAGAAACACGTGATGTCCTGTGGGCACAGATGTGCTGAAGTCATTTGAAGCAAGGGCCTCTACATTTCTTAATAATTTTTTAATCCTGTAGCCTTAAAACATGTTTAAATCTGACACAGTGGTTACTGTTCTCCAATTTTGCTCATTTTTTCCCCCATAAAATAAAGATTTTTGTTGAAGTGCCTTGGTTATTTAAAGAACATGTTAGTACAGCAGTGGTATAGCCACAGCTGGTAGTCTAACAAATTCTTAACAATGAAGAATAGCAGTGTTTCAGAATAAACTTTACACTGTGTCACATACCAGGATAGTCTGAAAACTGGCCTAAAAAGACTAATTTATTTTAAAATAACACTGGCTGGCATTTTCCTTTAAAAAAAAACAAACAAACAATGAGGCCTTGACAAAAGCATGACTAATGCATCACCATATCATCTTTGTAGGATAATAAAATGAAAATATAACTTCAAAACACCATGTACTCACATGCAACATAGACAAATATTAATTATTGATGTGCTCACTACATAAGAAGAGTTGGACAATGGAAATGTGCTGGTTGTTTTTCCTCAGCTGAAATAGAACACACGAGCCCCCTGCATTGTCTTCATCTGGTTGTAATGTACAGTGTTCTCACAGAGCCGTGCTTAGCTCCAGGATGGACCATGTGCATGTATAACTGAACACAAACGTGACAGACTGAGACAACAACGCCAGAGTCAAACACTGAACTGTAGGTTTTTATGTTTCCATCCATTTTATAGTGAGACAATACATATAAAGCATGAAATATATATATTTTTATGATATGAAGCTACACCATCCACTGTATGTATACATTTGACATTTGAGAACTGGCTGTTATACAGATTTGATCACATTTAACATAAACTATAGACAATGATGACAATACCAACTCTGCATGGATTTATTTAAATTGATTAAGAACAGTGATGATTTCATCTTGATCTACTGCATTACTGTTTAATGGAGAAAATGTTTTAGAACAATAACTTTATACTTCATTACATGACTCTTTTTGCTTGAGTATGGGATAAGATGAAGGAAGGACATATCTTAAGTTCTTGAGAACTTTGTGAGCCGTGTTTACCACAGAAACAGCTGATAGACATGTGCCACTGGGACATTTAAACTTTATTGGCAGCCCGAAAGCGTGGGCCTTATCGTCCCGCAGGAGCTGGGCGCAGCGATTAGAAGGTTATCTCCCATCCTGCACTGAAGGCTCAGCCCTGTGCTGAGGGAGGAAGGAAAGCTGGGGCAGCGACTCTGTGGCTCTGAGCCACATAGTAGAAAAAGGCAAGAGATAGGTCCAGGCCCAGCAAGCTATCCTGCATGATGGAAAAACACACAGGATCCCACAGACCTGACCAGCATATCAAACACATGCCAAAGAAAAACGGGGAGCTGGGGGCTCCACAGAGGGAGACAGGGCCAACTGTTTACTGGGGCACCCTCCCTCCATGCGGCTGCTCTGGCCTTCCCTTTTCCTGCATCCTCTCTTAAACAGGACAACAGTCTGCACAGTTACAAAAGCAGTGATTGTCATGATCACTTGATCATTTGTGCTGAACCTGCCAGGCTGCAGCGCTTTGCTCATGCTTTCCACATTCAAACAGAGGGATCCACGTTATTGGGATGTGCAGGTGCATCTCAATAAATTAGAATATCACCAAAGAGTTAATTTATTTCAGTAATTCAATTCAAAAAGTGCAACATATATTTATTATAGTATGTGATATATTTCAAGTGTTTATTTCTTTTATTTTTGATGATTATGACTTACAGCTAATGAAAATCAAAAATCCAGTTTCTAAAAAAATTTGAATATTACATAAGGTCAATTAAAAAAATCGATTTTCTCTTTTAACAATTTTTATCAAATTTTCATCAAAAGATAATAATTCACTGCTAATATTTTTAATTCTGGTTTAATGATATTTGTAAGCTCTCATAATAGTCTAAAAAAGGAGTCCATGTTTTCCAAAAGTTTTGTAAGGTGTGCGGTGGTACAGTGGTTAGCAATGTTGTATAGCAGCTAGAAGGTTCCAGGTTTGAATTGCAAGGCTGGCACAGGTAGAAACCTTCCTGTGTGGAGTTTGTACGTTCTCCCTGTGCTGCGTGGGTTTACCCTGGGAGCTCTGGTTTCCTCCCACAATCCAAAGACATGCATGCTAGGTTAATTGGTGATTCTAAATTGTCCCGTTATCCATCTCTGATAGGCCCTTAGACTACAGGGTTAGTGTTAGTGAAGCACTTTGAGTGATCTTTGAGACTAGAAAAGCACTATATAAGTACAGGCCCTCTATATGAGTATGTCTAATTTTCTCAAGTTTCAAAAAGTACATAATATTTCTAATCCACCTTTGGAAACTAGGGGGCGTTGATTCCTTCCAAGAGAGTAAAATAAGACATCTTGCAATTAAGGTGGTAAATGTTACAATGGTTCTGGCCTTACTATTCAAAGAGCTAAATTCTGGTACAATTCCAGATAAGGAACATTTAGGGTCAGGACTAATGTCCCTTTGAAACATTTTAGAATATGCATCAAAAACACATTAAGTTTAGGGCAAAACCAGAACATATGTACAGTGGTGTGAAAAAGTGTTTGCCCCCTTCCTGAGTTCTCATTTTTTCGTGTTTGTCACACATAAATGTTTCAGATCATCAAACAAATTTAAATATTAGACAAAGACAACACAAGTAAAGACAAAATGCAGTTTTTAAACGAAGGTGTTTATCACTGAGGGTAAAAAAAAAAAATCCAACCCTACATGGCTTGCCCCCCTGTTAAAACATAAATTAACTATGGTTTATCACATCTTTGGAAAGCTGAGTTCAATTTTCTAGCCATTTCTAAAGCTTTGGGACTCCAGCAAACCACAGTGAGAGCCATTATCCACAAATGGCAACAACATGGAACAGTGGTGAACCTTCCCAGGAGTGGCCGGTCGACCAAAATTACCCCAAGTGCACAGCAACGACTCATCCAAGAGGTCACAAAAGACCCCACAACAATATCCAAAGAACTGCAGGCCTCACTTTCTTCAGTTAAGGTCAGTGTTCATGACTCCACCATAAGAAAGAGACTGGTCAAAAATGTCCTGCATGGCAGAGTTCCAAGACGAAAACCACTGCTGAGCAAAAAGAAGATAAAGGCTTGTCTCAGTTTTGCCAGAAAACATCTTGATGATCTGTTGTGTCCATAATTATGAGAATGACAAGTAAGTCAAGACTCGGTTAACAGGGTTTATTCAAAATAACACAAACTATATACAAAGGCTTACGGCACTCGCCTGCATGCCAGGTGGCTCCACGACGAAAGAGGCAGAGCCTCTTCCGCCCACTTCCTTTATACCCCAGGTGGTGTCACTACCGGAAACCGATAGTCAACCACCCCTGGTCCACCCACATCCAACCCGGCTGCCATGTTGCTGGTACCAGCCTATTTACATACGTAACATTACACCCCCTCCTCAAAAAAAAAAAAAATGTCAGGCACACAAATAACCCACCCAAATTTGTGTCACCCGACTCACACACTAACAGGAAAAGCATATGTACAAAAATAAATAAACACCTATCCACTCACACAACTAAGGCTGGGGGGCTGGGTAGACTACCAGCGCCTCCTACACGGCTGAGCGGGTTATTCTGCTGCTAGAAGAGAACAACAAAATAAAATAACATAAGGCCATGTCTCTAACTGTAAAACAATCCCCATACTTATACTACACACATATAACATACCAAACCACAATACATATACTATTGGCAGCCCCCACCCCAACTCCCACCCCACAATGGGCACACAGAGCAAAAACATGTTGGGTCATTCAATTAAAATAGGTCAAATAAACAGGGGGGCTCAAATTCATCATAAACACAATCATTTACGAGCCAACACCCTTCTAACTACAAAATTTAACACATAATTACTAATCGAATAAAACACTCAGTGCAAAACAGGCATAACACCACACAGACCATTAAAATTGTCATGCAAGCACTCAACCCAGGCTCGCAGCTACACAAACCAATAAGCCTACTGCACTCACTCTCTCTCTTTTTTTAAAAAAAATAAATCTACCAGGGCACCAAATAGTAAATAACACATACAGGACTAAGGAAAACACAACAGACACACAAAACCAAAAACCCTCAGTCCTTGGAAGGACCCCACTCCAGGCGTCTCCGTCTCTTCACCTCAGGGCTCCTGCTGTGCCGTCTCCTCTCCACCACTGGCAGCTGCAGACCCCTTGGGTGTCTCCAGACATGAATAGACCTACACCCATCTGCCTCCATCCAGCCGGGCTCCACTTGGAACCGCCTCTGGTCATCCTGCTGCTCGCATGGACTGTGATCTTGTCGTACTTGAGCATCAACCTTGGTCTTCGAGGGAGCCCTCTTCCTTTTATCCAGATCACCAATCCTGCGACAGGCCTCCGTCACCGATCACTCCGGCTCATGGACTCGTCTCGGTCTTCTCTCGACAGGCCATCGCTGGGAGTGCTTTACGACCACCACGCTCCGCGGACTAGCCCCATTTTCTCCTGGCCTTGGTGCCTCGTCTTGACGAGCCTCATCGGGGGTCCCAGTGTGCCGTCCGGCACCCTCGTCCAGGGCAGCCTGCGTGACGGCATCGGGTCCAGCCTGAGACGGCTCCGCGTGGTGCGGCGTGTACTCTCCCTCTGTCACTCTGTCCTACCAGTCTGAATTCCACACCTCAGCACCCTCCACAACCAGAACAGGTCGGCCCCACAGTCCACATCCAGACCATTCTTCACCCGACACGTTAGCGATGGAGAACCCAAGACTGTAAAATAGGTTACAACCCATAACGTTAACCCCGGATGCTGAAACATTGATGCGAACACTGGGTGCCACACTGTCCTTATACCGGGCCTCCATTTCCACATAGCCCAAAATAGCCAACCTGTTCCGTCCATAACCATAATACTCTTCATATTGCCTTCTAATCTGTCGGTGGGGAAACAGTCTCTCCATGGTTTCCAGAATCAGGATGGAAATCACCGCTCCAGTATCCACCAAAAGCAGGATCTCAATGCCATCTAGTGTGACGGTGCAGCCGATCCTCCCTGTCGTCTCCGGGGAGACAGTATGCACCACTGTCAGAGTCTTCTGCGCAGCACTTGGTTCACCCCTATGGCTCCTGCGTACAAAGTTTTTGTACACCCTGGCAAAATGGTTCAAAACACTGCACTTGCCACAACGCTTTTTTTTTGCCAGGCACATCCTGGATTTATAGTGGTGCTCAGTGGACCCACACCCATAACATTTTGGCATACCAGGGGCAGATCTTATCCTGATCATGGAGGCAAAATCATCCTCTCCGCACTCGCCATCAAAAGGGTCCATGATCAGTACCTTAGCGCAAGACTCATTCTTCTCCAGAGAAGCCCCTTCAGTAAGGCCTCTCGCGATGGTCTCTGCTGCCTCGAACTGTTGGGCAAGCTCGACAGCTTCAGCTAACGTCAGCTCCCCTGGGTGCGTCAACAACCTGGACCAGGCCGCCGAGCAGCGGATGTGCGCTGCCAGCTGGTCCCGAATCATCTCGTCCTCCAGGGCCCCAAATCTGCATTCCCTTGCCTGCTCATGGAGGTCTGCCAAAAATCTTCTTACCGGCTTGCCCGACCGCTGGTGGCGCTGTCGAAACTTTATGCACCTCACAGTGACGTTTTCTGGTGCACTAAAATACCATGCCGTTAGCTGCACCACTTCGTCAAAACTGTCAGCACCTCCAAGGTTCTCCAGAATCCTCTGCCCTTCCATTCCCAAATTATGGACCAACACAGCTCGCGCTCGGAGCTTCTCCATCTCGCCCAGGTTTAAGACAACGAGATAGTTGGTAAAGGCAGCAAACCAATGAGGCCACAGCACGAGCGGCTAGCCCGGGGCCTCGAGAAAAGGCTGAAAGCTGGCAATGGAACACTCCATTACCACTTTTACCTCGTTGCCAAATGTTGTGTTCATAATTATGAGAATGACGAGTAAGTCAAGACTCGGTTAACAGGGTTTATTCAGGATAACACAAACTATATACAAAGGCTTACGGCGCTCGCCTGCATGCCAGGTGGCTCCACGACGAAAGAGGCAGAGCCTCTTCCGCCCACTTCCTTTATATCCCGGGTGGCGTCACTACCGGAAACTGGTAGTCAACCACCCCCAGTCCACCCACGTCCAACCCGGCCGCCATCTTGCTGGTACCAGCCTATTTACATATGTAACATGGTCCCCAAGACTTTGGGGTAAATACTCTGTGGATTGACAAGACAAAAGTTGAACTTTTTTGGAAGGTGTGTGTTCCATTACATCAGGCGTAAAAGTAAAAGAGCATTTCAGAAAAGGAACATTATACCAACAGTAAAATATGGTGGTGGTAGTGTGATGGTCCGGGGCTGTTTTGCTGCTTCAGGACCTGGAAGACTTGCTGTGGTAAATGGAACCATGAAGTCTGCTGTCTACCAAAAAATCGTGAAGGACAATATCCGGCTATCTGTTCGTGACCTCAAGCTGAAGTGCACTTGGGTTCTGCAGCAGGAAAATGATCCAAAACACACCAGCAAGTCCACCTCTGAATGGCTTAAGAAAAACAAAATGAAGACTTTGGAGTGGCCTAGTCAAAATCCTGACCTGAATCCAATTGAAATGCTGTGGCATGATCTTAAAAAGGTGGTTCATGCTCAAAAACCCTCCAATGTGGCTGAATTACAACAATTCTGCAAAGATGAGTGGGCCAAAATTCCTCCACAGTGCTGTAAAAGACTCATTGCCAGTTATTGCAAATGCTTGATTGCAGTTGTTGCTGCTAAGGGTGGCCCAACCAGGTTTAGGGGGAAATCACTTTTTCACACAGGGCCATGTAGGTTTGGATTTTTTTTTCTCCTTAATCATAAACACTTTCATTTAAAAACTGCATTTTGTGTTTACTTGTGTTATCTTTGTCTAATATTTAAATTTGCTTGATGATCTGAAACATTTAAGTGTGACGAACATACAAAAAAAAGAGAAATCAGGAAGGGGGTAAACACTTTTTCACACCACTGTATGTGGACTGCGGTTTGGCCTTTATACTGAGGGCATAAAGGATCTATATCAGGAAATATTTGGGCCAAACCTGCATTAGTCAAATGTATGCTCAAAACAACCTTAAGCTGGATCAAATTATGCTTGGCACAAGGTGAAGATGAGTATATTAAATTAGTGGCTGTCTCCCACTGATCATCAATCATTTCTTTTCCAAAATCACTCTCCCAATTCCTTTTGACCTCTGCTGAAGAATGAGGAGTGGTGGTATTTACAACACCGTAAAGAGTGGAAATTCAATTTGTTTTAAAAAACAGAGATAATGAAACAATATGATCTAGCATACTGATTTGAGGAAAGTCTGGAAAATTTTTCTGAACAAAATGTCTTGATTGTAAATATCAGAAAAAATGTGATTTAGGCCATTAGACTTTCAGAAAGTTGTATAAATGACTCCAAAAATAAGTCAAAGACAGATTTAATGCCCTTAGAATACCAAATTTTAAAAGTATTATCAGAGAGAAAGGGTGGTAAATTATAATTACTTTAATAGGAGAATATACTGAAGTTAATTTAATTTTAAAATGTCTCCTAAATTGTGACCAAATCCTAAGTGAGTGAATAATTAGTGGATTGGAACAATATCTATTTAAAGGTTGTCATGGCCGCCAATCATGGCACCTGTGCACGCACCTGCCTGTCATCTCCTGCGGCTCTATTTATCCCCATCAGGACCAGTGCTGGGCGCGGAGTCGTCTGATCCTCTCCCATGAATCACGTCACACCCTGCCTCCGTGCTTCCCTGCACTGAACTCTCCAGCCTTCGGCTTCCAAGCCCCGCTGAACGACGTCCGGGTCGGTTCCGCCTGGACCAACAATCAAGTAAGCATTATAGCTACTAAACCTGTCCATCCCTGTGCACAGGAGGAGCCCGCAACGGCGGACCTTCATCTTCCTCCAGGCGGCGGACCCTTACTCCACCTCCAGCTAACCTGCCCGCAGACACTGCCTCCCTGGCTGCAGCTTCGGCGCCACCTGAAGCAACTCCAACATCCGTTAACAGTAAGCATAGTAACATCTAACGTGCTGCATAGGGTGTACTGTAAGCTAACGGCCCTTGTCTCTTTCCAGGGTTGCCAGTCTGTACGGTGCTCTGCCGGCCCAGCTGAAGCACACAGATTGCACTACACAACATTACACCATATAACCGCACTCACCACCCACGTTAACAAATAAAGTACCGTAAAACGGGGCTATAAGGGACGGCTGGGTAATAAGGGACACTTTTCTGGGAAATGTTTTAAATGTAATTCTGCTTTTTTTATTTTGAGCAGGACGCTGAGTTGTGTTGTTATTGTCAAATATCCATGAATCCTTAAACAAATCATGGTATGTTGCATATTTCTTTTTGCTTTCCTGTAGATAGATATTAGTTTTAAGAAATTTGTCGAAAAGTGTCCCTTATTACCCAGCCGTCCCTTATAGCCCCGTTTTACGGTATGTTAATTGTGTTAATCCTGAGTCGTGTCTGTTCTGTGGGTCACCTGAACCATGTCAAAGGTGAGGAAAACGGAGCATATAATATTAAATCTAGATGAAGCTGGCAGGCAGTTTTTGAATTGCACCCAAATATCGCATTTATCTAGCCGGTCCCTCTCCATCCACTGTAACAAGGATTTTATATTACAAGCCCAATAATAATACATACAATTTGGTAGGGAGAGGCCTGCCACTTTTTAGGTCTTTGCAGGGTTTGCCTATTCATTCTATTTGGTTTGCCATTCCAAATAAATAAAACTATAATACTTTCTAGCAATTTAAAAAAGGCATTTTTAATGAGGATAGGAATATTTTGAAATAAATAGATACATTCTGGTAACACAATCATTAATTCAACCAACTACAGATAATGGAAGTTTTGCCCATCTGGTCAAATCTTTTTTACATTTTTCCAGCAAAATTACAAAATTTTTAGTAAAAAGAGAGGCAAAAGTACAGTACATGTAATCGCAGTTCCTATGTATTTAAAACTTTTACTGGTTATTTTAAATGGAAAACTAGAGGGCACCCAGAGAGCGCATACCTCCACCAAGGCTCCGTCCCTCCCTTTGTCCTCCCCTCAGTCCCTTTGTCCATCCATATCGCCATCCATCTGTACATTGCGAGACAGGGCCTTGGCGGAGGTATACAGTCACGGATCACCTCCAACATCTAATGAGTTCATTTTTGGGCCAAGAGCCACCTCTGGTGAAAATGTCATCCATCTAGGGGTTTCTGCGTGATCCTGCAAACAGAAAGAGAAATGGCAGCAAAAGGAGTATGACTACATTATAATAATAATTATAATCTTAACCCCTTGCACTCTGGTCAATTTCCCTAAAAACGCCAAAAAATAACGTGCCCAAAGTAAATCAAAAGCTGTTCTTCAACCCTTTGCAGCATCTTCATGGGGTTGGTCTCATTTAAAAGAAAATACTTTGAATTTTTTGGCAAAACAGTCATAATCTCTCTAAGTGCTCCGGCCACTGAGTAACGGTCATCTAAACATACTGAACTTGAAGAAAATAAATTTCGCCTGGGTGTTTTTTTGGATACAAATGCTTGCAAATAACACACAGCTTCAGATCCGGGCTGGAAAATGCAACAGAAATGTAGAACCAAGTGTTATCCAGCTGAGATCAAAATTTTGTAACAATACCACAAAAAATGAATATATTACACAGCTTTGTTCTCAGGTTGTTCCCAGGCGTTTTTGAACTGTGCCAAATTGTGCCAAATGGCACAGTTTGGAAAAATGTCTGTAACTTTTGAATGATTCAATATAGAAGCTTCATCTTGGGCTCTAATGAAAGGTAACACTCAGGGCTGTGTGTGTGTGTGTGTGTGGGGGGGGTTTGTCCACCTCCCCCCCCCCGCTACAGAGGATGGACATTGCCCGTTGCGCCGCGGTCACGGTGCGCCGCGGTCTACGACACACAGCTGTAATTTACCGATCGGTCAAAAGTAATTTTTGATTACAATTTTCAGGGATAAAGAATAATTTAGCTTATAACACTTACCTGTTCACAACAGCAGCATAGCTGGCGAACTTCTCTTCCTCATTGTCAGACGAACATGAAGCTGGTCCGCTTATTACAGACTTGTGGTTCTGCTCACACGACCCGGTCAAAACATAATTCCATTATTGCGGTTTTGCGCTTCCATGATTGCAGTTTTGGCGAACGATTTTTCAAAACAAATAACAGTAGTAATAAAAAAAGACTGACGAACGCATGTGTGTCACCCAGCCTTCGTCGTCGGCCTCCGTCGGTCTATGATGACCATGGAAGAGAATCCTAAACGTCTACTCTGCTGGGACAGCACCGCCTGTGGCTGAACAGGCCGATGCGCGAATGGCAGTCCCTGTCACACAGGTTGCACTTGTGGGTGGTCTCCGTGCTGCTGGGTCTGTGGCAGTTCTTCCTGCGGGTCCTTTTTTCATCTGCTGCAGCAGTCAGTCTCTCTTCACCCAGCCTTACACAAAACAGCTTTCGAACTTCTGTGCTTCAATTGGCTGGCTGCATTCGCAGCCGTTGGTAGGCGGGTCCTTCTTGCTAGGTTTTCAGTCATTGGTTCTTCAAGGTTCCAGAAACCCAATTCAAGGCTCTTATTAGTCGAATGAGAGGTCAATCATATCTAATCTGTTCGCGGCTGTGTCTGTAGTGGAAGAACGGAAATGCAGCTTTTTTTTTTTCAGTGCGCTCTAGGACGCAGCGCCCTCGTGCGCTCTAGGACGCAGAGACGTGCCCGCCCGTGGTACACCAGAGTGCAAGAGGATAATTGTACTGACCATACCATGGGGCTGGGCAATTCCACCTTAAATCAGCACCACGGTTTATTGAATCTTTCAGGTTGATTTTCTTTTTTTTTCCTCCTCTGTTCTCCCTTACAGTTTACTGACAAGGTTTATAATTATTAAGCAATATTACACAACAGTGCGGTATCATATCACTGCAGTGCGTAGTAAACAAGCATAATAGAACAGGTCTATTGTGATTTCACAAACAAAAAAATTAAACATTGTCTAGCGTTGGTTTACTGTGTTTACATACCGTGTGGGTCACGTGTCTCACAACGACATCCTTGTCTGCCATCCGGAGTTACATCCGCACACACTCCAAACCCTGTCTTAAATTGCACACTTTGCTTGCTTTTTCTAAGCATCTTCAGATGAAATAATGTCAATCATCACATACTATGTGGATGGAGACCACTTTCCTTTTCATTCCAAGCCGTTTTAAATTTTCAGCAGTGTTTAGTGGCAAGAGTGCACTGCTGGGGTGCTGAGGTGCATGGCCACACACCTAACTCCGCAGACATGTCTTAAAGGGAAAGTACAGTGGTGTGAAAAAGTGTTTGCCCTCTTCCTGATTTCTCATTTTTTTGTGCTGTTTGTCACACTTAAATATTTCAGATCATCAAACAAATTTAAATATAAGACAAAGATAACACAAGTTAACACAAAATGCAGTTTTTAAATGATGTTTATTATTAAGGGTAAAAACAATCCAAACCTACATGGCCTTGTGTGAAAAAGTAATTGTCTTCCCTGGTAAAACAAATTAACTGTGGTTTATCACATCTTTGGAAAGCTGAGTTCAATTTCTCGAGCCACACCCAGGCCTGATTACTGCCACACCTGTTCTCAATCAAGAAATCACTTAAATAGGACCTGCCTGTCAAAGTGAAGTAGACCAAAAAATCCTCAAAAGCTAGACATCATGCTGCAATCCAAAGAAATTCAGGAACAAATGAAAAACAAAGTAATTGAGATCTATCAGTCTGGGAAAGGTTATAAAGCCATTTCTAAAGCTTTGGGACTCCAGTGAACCACAGTGAGAGCCATGATCCACAAATGGTGAAAACATGGAACAGTGGTGAACCTTCCCAGGAGTGGCCGGCTGACCAAAATTACCTCAAGAGCACAGCAACGACTCATCCAAGAGGTCACAAAAGACCCCACAACAACATCCAAAGAACTGCAGGCCTCACTTGCCTCAGCTAAGGTCAGTGTTCATGACTCCACCATAAGAAAGAGACTGGGCAAAAATGGCCTGCACAGCAGAGTTCCAAGAGGAAAACCACTGCTGAGCAAAAAGATCATAAAGGTTTGTCTCAGTTTTGCCAGAAAACATCTTGATGATCCCCAAGACTTTTGGGGAAAATACTCTGTGGACTGACGAGACAAAACTTGAACTTTTTGGAAGGTGTGTGTGTGTGGTGATCTGAGTTGTGTGCTGTTTTGTCTCTCCTCTCTTTGATTATGTTTCACAGCTGCGGTTTCATCCACACCAGCGCCCTTTAATTAGCAGCCTTAATATGGAGTTGGGCCCTTCACTCCTGCACGGAGACGTCTATGCTCACATGCAGGAAGATAGCTCCTCTACGCTTGTGATGCCTTCTTATCTCTAGCTTTGGTCCTCGTCTCAGACCCGCCATACAGTAAGCTACCTCTCAGTCTGTTCTCATCTCCCTGCATCTCTCCTCTGCTTGTCTGAATACCTGTGCACAGGTGGACCTTCTCCCTGGCAGACCGGCACCTCTCCTTGAGGTGGACCTGGACCCATTCCCAGAGCCGGAGTCTCCCCACCCCCACTGGCATCCTGTAAGTGCCTTTATCATCAAACTGAACTTTTCCCCTTTTCCCTCAGCTGAGGAATACCCCTAGCACCAGGCACTGTATATTCCTGCGGCAGCACCTCTTCATCTTCCTGGGACCACGGCAACCAGATTCCTACCTGCAGCTGAACATGACAAAAACTAAAGATATGATTATTGACTTTAGGAGGAAAACTCCCAGGCATGAAGTCACTGCACTAAAAGGCCCGACCACTGAATGTGTGCAATCCTACAAATATCTTGGGCCGATTATTGATAGTAATTTAAACTTTGAAGAGAACTGTGAAAGGGTGTGCAAAAAGGGTCAGCAACATTTGCATTGTTTAAGGAAACTTGCACGCCTGAAAACTGACGAAACCATAATGACAATGTTTTATCGGGCTTTTATTGAATCTGTTTTATCCTTTTCTTTAGTGTCATGGTTTGGTCAGATAAAACTGAAACAGAGGAAATCCTTGGATCAGGTAGTTAGATGGTCCAGTTGTTTGCTTGGTGAGTCACAGCTGAGCCTGACATCCCTGTACACCAGACAGGTACAGAGAATTGCTACCGCCATTTTAAATGATAACTCCCACCCTTTGCACTGCAACTTTCAGCTTCTTCCCTCCAGACGGAGGTTTGCTGTCCCAAAAAGTAAAACCCAGCGCTACAAAAGCAGCTTTGTTCCTGCTGCTGTTACAGAGTTGAACAAGATGTAACAATATATTGAATAATTTAGTTACCTATTTATTAATTTCATTTTACTTATTTTTGTAGGTTTTTTGTTTGGGTTCTAAATCTTTTATTGGGTTTTAGACTTTTGAGTTTTTAACCTCTTGGACTAGTCTTTAACTTTTTAATATGACCCTTCTCTCTTATCTCTGTTTTTTAAGATAAGATAAGATAAGCCTTTATTAGTTCTCTCATCTCTTTGTCTTATATCCTGATTGATGGAGCCTTGAGTATTTTTATCATGTCTATAGTCAGCTTCATGTGTGCCTGTGTTTGTGTTTATGTTGAATGTAACTGTGGTTTGTAAATATGGATGTCACCTGACTGCAAAACAAATCTACCTACGGGTACAAATAAAGGAACCTGAACCAGAAGTGAACGTGGCCACAGGTTGTTTCATCCCAACTGCTCCTCGCTCCATAAGATTATTATCAACCCCTCATTATTCCACTGTATGCTACAGATTACTCACTACTCCTTCTCTCTCTTCTCTGGAGGGTTGCCAGACTCCTCACACTCTGCACTCACACACACTCACTTCCAATAAAGATAATTGCAATTATAACCGAGTCTGTAGTCTGCTTCCGGGTCTGTTACTAAATCATGTCAGTGTGTCCCATTACAGCTGGCATAAAAGTAACACAGCATTTCAGAAAAGGAACATCATACCAACAGTAAAATATGCTGGTGGTAGTGTAATGGTCTGGGGCTATTTTGCTGCTTCAGGACCTGGAAGACTTGCTGTGGGAAATGGAACCATGAATTTTGCTGTCTACCAAAAAAAATTATGAAGGAGAATGTCCGGCCATCTGTTCATGACCTCAAGCTGAGGTTCACATGGGTTCTGCAGCAGGACAATGATCCAAAACACACCAGCAAGTCCACCTCTGAATGGCTTAAGAAAAACAAAATGAAGACTTTGGAGTGGTCTAGTAGCCAAAATCCTGACCTGAGTCCGATTGAGATGCTGTGGCATGACCTTAAAAAGGTGGTTCATGTTCGAAAACCCTCCAATGTTGCTGAATTACAACAATTCTGTAAAGATGTGTGGGCCAAAATTCCTCCACAGCGCTGTAAAAGACTCATTGCCAGTTATCGCAAACACTTGATTGCAGTTGTTGCTGCTAAGGGTGGCCCAGTCAGTTATTAGGTTTAGGGGGCAATCACTTTTTCACACAGGGCCATGTAGGTTTGGATTTTTTTCCCCTTAATAATAAACACTTTCATTTAAAAACTGCATTTTGTCTTTACTTGTGTTATCTTTGTCTAATATTTAAATTTGTTTGATGATCTGAAACATTTAAGTGTGACAAACACAGCACAAAAAAAGAGAAATCAGGAAGGGGGCAAACAGTTTTTCACACCACTGTACATGTCAGCCTCCGTCGGTCTATGATGACCATGGAAGAGAATCCTAAACGTCTACTCTGCTGGAACAGCACCGCCTGTGGCTGAACAGGCCGATGCGCGAATGGCAGTCCCTGTCACACAGGTCGCACTTGTGGGTGGTCTCCGTGCTGCTGGGTCTGTGGCGATTCTTCCTGTGGGTCCTTTTTTCATCTGCAGCAGCAGTCAGTCTCTCTTCACCCGCCTTGAGCTGTCTGGTCAGGGTGCCTCTCCATTTGGAGCGGTCCGTTGCAAGGTCCTCCCAGTGCTCTGTGTTGATCTCCAGGGCCTTCATGTCTCTCTTGCAGACGTCTCTAAAACGCAGCTGTGGGCGGCCAACGTCTCTCTTGCCAGTTGCCAGTTCTCCATAGAGGACGTCTTTGGGGATTCTGCCATCCTCCATACGGTGAACGTGGCCTAGCCAGCGGAGCCTGCGCTGTCTGAGTAGAGTGAACATGGAGGGAAGGCCGGCGCGGGACAGAACTTCTGTGTTGGGCACTTTGTCCTGCCAGGATATGTCCAGGATCTGGCGAATGCAGCACAAGTGGAAGGAGTTCAGTCTCTTTTCCTGCCGGGCGTATGTTGTCCACGTCTCACTCCCATAGAGCAGTGTGCTGATGACGCAGGCATTGTACACTGCCATCTTTGTCTTGACAGAGAGTTTGGGATTCTCCCACACTCGTGTGGTGAGGCGAGCGAGTGTGAAGGCTGATTTTCCAATCCTCTTGTTGATCTCTGTATCAAGGGAGAGGTTGTTGCTGATCGTGGACCCCAGGTACGTGAACTGATTCACGACCTCCAGCTCGTAGTCGTCAATGGTGATGGTTGGTGGTGCTTCCGTGCCTTGCGCCAAGACGTTAGTCTTCTTCAGGCTGATGGTAAGCCCGAAGTCCTTGCATGCCTGGGAGAAGCGGTCCATAAGGGTCTGAAGCTCCTGCTGTGTGTGGGTTGCGACTGCAGCGTCGTCTGCGAACAGCATGTCTCTGATTAGAGCCTCGCGTACTTTGGTTCTGGCTTTCAGGCGGGCGAGGTTGAAAAGCCTGCCGTCAGATCTTGTGTGCAGGTAGATTCCCTCTGTTGCTGTGCTGAAGGCATGCCTCAGGAGCATAGCAAAGAAAATCCCAAAGAGGGTTGGCGCAAGTACACAGCCCTGTTTCACTCCGCTGCGTATGTTGAAAGGCTCTGAGACGTTGCCATCGTGCTGCACTATCCCCTGCATGTTGGTGTGAAACAATTCAATGAGGCTTTGCAACTTTGGTGGGCATCCTATCTTTGGCAGGATCTTGAAAAGGCCCTCTCTGCTGACCAGATCGAACGCTTTGGTGAGGTCGATGAAGGCGACGTACAGGGGCATGTTCTGTTCTCTGCATTTCTCCTGGAGTTGGCGGATGGAGAATATCATGTCTACCGTCGATCGCTCAGCGCGGAAGCCACACTGAGACTCAGGGTAGACACGTTCGGCAAGCTTCTGTAGACGAACGAGAACAACTCGTGCGTAGACTTTGCCAACAACGCTGAGGAGGGAGATGCCCCATGAAAAGCTCAATATTAATATATAAATTCCTGGATCCAGATCATGAACCAGATCACCACCAAAATCTAATCATCTGTTCCTAGTGCCATTACACATCTTTCCTGAAAATGTCATCAAAATCCGCTCATAACTTTTGGAGTAATGTTGCTAAAAGACAGACAGACAGACAGACAGACAGACCAACAAACAAACCAACACCGGCAGAAACATTACTTCCTTCCTTCGCAGAGGTAATAATAATAAGAAATTTGAATCTCTTCCTGATTTAATGGAAACATTCCAGTTTTAATTTTATATCCTAAAATCTTTGCTAAGAATGCAGGGTACCGATTGCATGGGGTCATAAACATACAAAATCACATCATCGGCATATAATGATAATTTTTGCACAAAGTTCCCCCGCTTTATACCCACAAAGTCCCCAGCTGTGTCTTAGGACACATTCAGATGGCCACTGTTTGGTCCGTACCAAACAGTGGATTCCGTGGATAGCTTGGTTCATTTGGTGCAGTCTGAACACGCGTTGGAACTCTGGTGTGCACCAAACAAGCAAAGTCTGGACCCCTCAAAAACAGGGGTCTCAGTTCACCTCCAAATGAAGTCAGGTGTGCTTTGCTTGCTGTGTGAATCCAAATGGTGTATCCAGCATGTTATGTTGGTAATAATAGTCAGGGTCAGTCTTATTCCATGTGGTGAACTCACCTTTATTAAGAACACCACAGAGCTATATATACAGGTGCCGCAGCCCGCCTGACGTCACATCCAGGGCAGGTACAGCAAGCCCTAAGGGCCACACACTCACCACACAACATTCCCCTTCCCCTTACAAAAGTGCAAAACACATTCACACAATTCAAACCCACCCCAATTTAGGACTCGAATCATGCACTAAGGGAAATAACGCGAAACAGTGAACAGTGATGACCTAACACATTCACTTCCCAAAAAAAAGCAACTAAAATTGGACCGTGTCTCTCAAACACTTAAAATAATCCTATTTCACAACAACCATTCACATGCACACCATATGAACACATGTACATTACAATTATTTATGTTACACCACAGTCCATGGGCAGCCACAGATAAAACCGGCTCGGAGGCCCAGGGCAGCTCCACAGCATGCACGCCCCTGGAAGCCACTTGCCCCCGGGGTCAAAGCTGACCTCCCCGGCGAGAATGTCCCATCTCACCACCGGCCGCTTCTCTCGTCTGGACCCGCAGTGCTTCAGCCCGGCATACCA
The DNA here is from genome assembly GCA_020510985.1 of Pholidichthys leucotaenia. Taxonomy (NCBI): domain Eukaryota; kingdom Metazoa; phylum Chordata; class Actinopteri; order Cichliformes; family Pholidichthyidae; genus Pholidichthys; species Pholidichthys leucotaenia. Next base: position 210,089,285 of record CM035839.1, read on the forward strand.
TCCCTCCGTGCCTGTCAGTCCATCCCTGACCGTCTTCAAAACGGCTGCCACTGTTGTAGCCCCAGACACTCTGGCCCCCTGTGGCCAAACTCCGGGGAAAACCAAAGCTCGCTCATCAGCGACACTTATCGACTCGGTCGCCTCGCCTCTGCAACCAGCACCCTTGTCCAAGGCACTCCGCTGCGCTGCCACTGCGCCCGGCTGTTGCTGCTCTCTCCCAGGGCTCACAGCATCACTTTCGTTGGTGTCACTCATCGGCCCAGGCACCTCGCGGCTGTGCCCAGCACCTTTGTCCAAGGCACTCCGTTGCCCTGCCTCTGTGCCTGGCTGTCGCTGCTGCTTCCCAGGGCTTTCAGCATGCTTGCTCCTGTTCTCCCAATGCCCAGACTTCAGCCGCGGGGAAAAGTCAGTTGAGTCCGGTTGCTGCTCTCCCTCTCCGCTGTCGCTGCTCACCGTGCCGTCAACATCACCAACGCTACGAGCACACACTGTGCTGAGTTCCTTGGCTGGCTTGCCGTCTCCGGTAACCAGGGGCTCAGGTCCCCCCGGATACCCAGCTGGTAGCTTGTAACTCATTATAAGATAAGATAAGATGAGCCTTTATTAGTCCCACAACGGGGAAATTCCAGGATTGCAACAGCACAGGGATAGCAACACTCAGAGCAACAATCAGAAGGCAAGAAAAAAAAAAAAAGCAAGCAAGCAAGAGCAGCTAATATACATATGTACATATTACTATAAATATATATATATATATACACACAGACACACAGTGTAGAGCATTGTAGCTGGATGAGATAAATATATGAGTATATAAACAGTACGGAGCATTGCAGCTAGATGGAAAAAATATGTAAATATATAAACACAGTGCGGAGCAATGTAGCTAGATGTAATAATATGTAGATATATAAACACACAATGCGGAGCATTGTAGCTAGATGGAATGAATATATAGATATATAAATATAAACATAAACATAAACACACCCAGTGCGGAGCATTGTAGCTAGATGGAATAAATATGTAAATGTATAAACACACACAGTGCAGAGCATTGTTGCTAGATGGGATGAAACAGCACAACCGTCTACTTAGTTATCCTACATGGTATGATTATGTGCCCATACATATTCTCACCCTCCGTAGCTACCGGTATTTTCCTAGTTGTATGCCGGAGGGGACCATTGTGTAAGTCTATTGCATCTTTTGCATTCAAAAAATTATTAGGTTGTTACGTCTTTTGCTATCTCTGCGAGCAGCCCTGCTTAGGTTGTACAGTCTGAGAGCCGTTGGTAGGAAGGACCTGCGAAACCTCTCGGTTGTGCACCTGGGATGATGTAGTCTGCTGCTAAATGAGCTCCTCAGTGCATTCAGTATGTCCTGCATAGGGTGGAACTCGGACTCCAGCAGAGATGACAGTTTAGCCACCGTCCTTCTCTCTCCTATCTCCTCCACCAGATCAAGGCGCTGCCCCAGGACGGAGCTAGCTTTCTTGATCAGTTTGTTCAGTCTCTTCCTATCGGCTGCAGTAATGCCACTGCCCCAGCAGACCACTCCAAAAGTCATGGCTGATGCCACCACCGTGTCATAGAATGTCTTCAGCAGCGCCCCTTGTACACCAAAAGACCTAAGTCTCCTCAATAGGAACAGCCTGTGCTGTCCCTTCTTGTAGAGTGCGTCAGTATTGTGTGACCAGTCTAGTTTATTGTTCAGATGAACACCCAGGTACTTGTAGGATGTCACCATCTCAATGTCTGTTCCCTGTATATTTACTGGTGCTGTGAGGGGTTGTCCTTGCCTGCGGCAGTCCACCACCAGCTCCTTAGTTTTCCTCGCGTTGATCTGGAGGCAGTTCCGATGGCACCAGTCCATGAAGTCCTGGATAAGCCCTCTGTACTCAGCTTCATCTTCATTGGAGATGAGGCCAACGATCGCAGAGTCATCAGAGAACTTCTGTAGATGGCAGTGTGTTGTGTTGTGTGAGAAGTCCGCAGTATAAAGAGTGAACAGGAAGGGAGCCAACACCGTTCCCTGGGGGGCCCCCGTGCTACTGATGATCGTGTCAGACACACAGTCCCGGGTTCTCACAAACTGAGGCTGGTTCGTGAGGTAGTCCAGGATCCATGATGACAGGTGCTGGTCCACCCCTGCGCGCAGCAGCCTGTCCTTCAGGATCATCGGTTGGATGGTGTTGAAAGCACTGGAGAAGTCAAAGAACATGATCCTCACCACATTCCCGGGCTTCTCCAGGTGGGACAGAGAACGGTGAAGGAGCAAGATCACCGCATCCTCCATCCCAATGCCATGCTGGTAGGCGAACTGGAGTGGATCCATCGCTGGTTCCACCAGGGGGCAGAGGTGAGCAAGGAGCAGTCTCTCCAGGGTCTTCATCAAGTGGGACGTCAAGGCCACTGGTCTGTAGCTGTTCAGGTCTTTGGGGTGGGAAGTTTTTGGTACAGGTACCACACAAGATGTTTTCCACAGCTGTGGTACCCTCCCCAGCTTCAGGCTCAGGTTGAAGATGTACATCACAATCCCACACAGCTGGTCTGCACAGGACTTGAGGAGCTTTGCGCTGATGCCGTCCGGTCCCGACGCCTTCCTCGCCTTGATCTTCCTCAGCTCCGTCCTCACCTGGGTCCTGGTCAGGGTCAGGATGGGGGGCTGTGTGTTGGGAGTGGGGGGGTGTTGGTGGAGTGGGGAGTGGGCAGCAGGACTTGATGTCTTTACAGGCAGCAGTGGTTGTTGTGCAGTCAGGGGGGAGGGCGGTTGGTCAAACCTATTGAAAAACAAATTCAGATTGTTCGCCCACTCCCTGCCCCCCGTGGCCTGGGGGGAGGTATTCTGGAGCCCAGAGATGGTTTTGAGGTTTCTCCAGACCCCGCTGATGTCGCTCTGTTGCAGCTTGTCCTCCATCTTCCTCCTGAAGCTGTCCTTGCCTTCTCTGATCTTTCTCCTCAGCTCCCTCTGTACGGACTTCAGCATCTCCCTATTCCCCGACCTGAAGATCCTCTTCTTCTCTCTCAGAAGTGTTTTAATCTTAGGGTTGATCCAGGGTTTGTTGTTTGAGCAACACCGTATGGTCTTGGTGGGAACGGATTTGTCCGCACAGAAGCTGAGGTAGTCCGTGAAGGTGTGAATGAGGCCATCGATGTCCTTACCATGTGGATCGCAGAGCTGCTTCCAGGCGGTGGCTTCAAAACAGCCCTTTAGAGTGTCCATTGCCTCCTCAGACCATAACATCACTGTGCGCATGGCTGGGGGTTGTCTGTGCACTAGGGGTTTGTACACTGGCCGGAGATGAACCAAGTTGTGATCCGATCTCCCGAGTTGGGGGAGTTGTGATGAGGTGTACGCCTCCTTAGTGTTTGCGTAGAATAAGTCCAGTGTTTTATTGTCTCTAGTGTGGCATGTGACATACTGGGTAAACGTGGGTAGAACGGGAGACAGTGAAACATGGTTGAAATCGCCTGAGATGAGGAGAAGAGCATCTGGGTGTTCTGTCTGCAGCCTGCCGGTTACTGAATGGATGACGTCACGCGCTGTCCCAGCGTTCGCCATCGGATTTGCATAAACAACAATGCAGATCACGTGTGAGTGTTCTCTCGGGAGATATGTAGGCCACATGCTAACAGCTAGCAACTCAATGTCTTTGCTGCAGTGACGTTGTTTAACAGTGATATGTCCCGGTCTGCACCAGTTGTTGTTAACATACATTATCACTCCACCGCCCCTTGCTTTGCCACTGTCTGGTGTTCGGTCTGCCCGTATCATGTGGAAACCCTCCAGCTCAATGTTAGCATCTGCTGCTAGTTCAGTTAGCCACGTCTCAGTAAACAAAAGGAGAGAGCACTCCCGGTATGTGCTATCGTAATGGCAGATAGCCGCTAGCTCATCTACCTTTCCCAGTATAGAGCGTACATTCCCCATAATAACGGATGGGAAGGTGGGTCTGTACCTTATACTCCTTGTCCGCCGTTTAACACCAGCCCGACAACCACGTCGTTTTCGCCTTATTTCTCTCGGTACGTCGAGTTTTTTCGTCAGCACCGAGTGGCGATTAAGTGCAAGCAGCTGTTCCCTGCTGTACCGTCTCCTGCTGTAAACAGTGGCTCTGTCTGCCGGCTCGGGAGGCATTTTGGGGCGATCTGTGTGTCTGTGATGTATAAAGTGTGTAAAGAAAGAAAGAAAAAAACTCAGAATTGAGCCGCTGTTGCAAAAGGCAGCCGACTCGTGTGGTGCCGGAAGTTTTTTTTTTTTTTTTTTATTGATGTGCACCTAGCTTCATGGGTAACCTTCCCGTTGCCACAGCCTGAGCCTTTAGCTCCTCTGAGCTAACTAGCTTAGCTCCTCTTGGTGCCAACAGTTTCACTACCCACAGCCCCAGCTTCTTGTCCCTTGGACGTTTGGAAAAATCTCCAGCCAGCCACCCGACAGCATCCGCATAAAGCTCCGTCTCTCCCAACATGCCAAGAATTGTCCGACCCTCCACGTCGAGACAACGGACCAGAAGCGCCTGTCCTCGGTCTCCGTCGAGTCTACCCAGGCCCAGCCCAGCGATATATTCCCCAAGCATGGCCATCCAGTATGGCCACAGGATCACTGGCTCCCCCGGACACTCCAGAAATGATGGCAGAGGTGGAGGTAGTCCATATGCCTCCATGGTTTTTCTCTCATCGCCAAAAAGTTATGTCGGTGATAATAGTCAGAGTCGGTCTTATGCCATGCAACGAACTCACCTTTATTAAGAACACCACAGAACTATATATACAGGTGCCGCAGCCCACCTGACATCACACCCAGGGTGGGTACGGTAAGCCCTAAGGACCACACACACTCACCACACAACACAGCGGATCAAAGGGTGGAAGTGCCGCCCTATGGTTTGTGTAACCATAGCAACACGTAGTCTCAGAAAAGGAAGTAGCATTTACTGTAGCGCATTTTGGGTAGAAAATAATAAAGACAACTGCACAAATCCGAGAAATCCTTTTACCGGTGAAATCTGAGGAGAAAAATTAAAAAATGTCTTGTTTGTGGCGGACAAACAATCTGGCTGAAGGAAATGGATTTCCGTTTTTGGTCCTGGCCAATCAATGACCCTGATTTTTCTTCTTTGCCGAGATTTTTTTCTTCCTGGTCAGTGGTGGTTTTGGCTACAGAGCCCCAAACAACCAGTTGTTGTAACTTCGTGATGTTATCCAGGCAGTTTGGTCTGCTGCAGTGTGAATGCAAACCAAACCAAACGAAGGTGTGAAAATTCTCAGCATTTCTCGCCCAGTCAAACCGAGACCTCCGGACTATCCTGGTCTGAATGCAGCCTTAAAGCAATGGCCAGGGGCTCAATGGCTATCACAAAAACAAGGGGGGATAAGGTACAGCCTTGGTGAGTACCTCTACCAAGAGAGAAATACTCTTGAGTGCATTTCATTTGTGACCACTGTAGTTTCAGGATGAGAGTAATAAAGTTTTATCCAAGAAATAAAACATTCATCAAAGCCAAATTTTTTAAAACTAAAAATAAATATTGCCATTGCCGATCAAACGCTTTCTCAGCATCAAGTGATACAATCATTTCCGAATCTTGAGACAGGGTTTCTGCTGGTAACATTTCCGCATGGTGGTGTGTCACCCCTGAAACTATGCCGCCACGCTAAGGAAATATAAATTTAAGAAAAATAAATGAATGACACGCCACAAGTGCGCACATGAACAACATGTGTGACAGTCATCTGCGCGTAGGAGTTCAGAAGCACCCCGCCCACCCGCATGACCGTTCCAGTCTGCAGGCAGAGTGTGTCTCTAGCGTGGCTATCCCAGAGAAGCATGGGCTTATTAAAGCACTTTAAATGCGGAAAAAAGCAGAAGAGGTAAGTAGTGGTGGAGGCTTTTATCATGGTTTTAACCTGCTGGTTACGGGAACAATAATGGAGTCGCTTAGCTAACAGGTGTAGTTAGGCTTCATATGAAGGGAAAGGCAAGGGTGACTGAATCGCTGAGGATTGACTTCACCAGCCATTACAATATTAACTAATTTATGTTCATTATTATATACCTGGCAAGTTAAAGGCCAAATGTCACGTAATTTTTTTTTCTAAATAACAACGAATTTAGATAAAATACACATAGCTTAAACCAAATATTCATACCGGAGACCATATCACCCACCTGTATTTACATAATTGCACAAAATACACCAGGTGAAGGCCCCACCTTGCTTGCTGGCTTGTGACAGCCAGTCCAGACCACGCCCATGTTTTTGACATCACCAGTTGTACCCTGGCTGCCCTGCCTATCCACATTCACACTTATCAACATTGGACAATCATGACGGAAAGTGATTGTGAACAAATTAGTTTAGTTTTGTCTTTTTTTTTTGGTCTTTTTTTTTTGTCAGTGGTTCAGACAGTGACCGAGGCATTGAACCTTACAGGTTCGAGCCGTCCGAGACGGAATCAGATGCTTTGTCTGATGACAACAGTTCCAACAATGACCAGAGAGCAGAACCAGTGGAAAATGTCATTGAACTGGACATTAATCGCCTCCAGAATTGCGAAGCCGAAGGGGGTCTGTCGAGGGCGCCCCATAAATATTGATTTTTCGGAAGCCATTATTATTACAGTGGAGGAGAGCCGCTGCTGTCAAGAAATTGACCAGATCAATATGAAAATGGAGGCGCATACCTGTCAAGTGAGACGTTTTCGCCGTATTTTGGTGCCAAGCGCGGCTGTGGGGGACGGCGGAGTGGTGGAGGACACTTTTCTGGGAAATGTTTTAAATGTAGTTCGTGTTGTTATTGTCAAATATTTTAAGGAAAATACGGGGAAAATGCAATTTTAGCAAAAACGGGCGTATTGTCATTTCTGTACGCCCAAAAGAAAAATATACGGGAAAAAAAATTGAGTGTGTTGCGGAGCACGTCCTGTGTGTGATCCCCCACAGCTGGTGCTGGCAGATGGCTCAGACTGAGCTATTATCACTACAATGAGAAGTGTGGAGTCAATCATTAGTCAGATTGTCGGGGCGGGCTGATCGCTCAGCGTGAGCTATTCTCACTACAATGAGAAGTCATTAGGACAATGGTTTAACACGTTCAGCTGTGCAGCGGTCGCAGAACAGAGAGAGATCGCCTGACAAATACAGAATTCTGCTTTTTTTTTAAATTTTGCGCCGGACGCTGAGTTGTGTTGTTATTGTCAAATATCCATGAATCCTTAAAATATTTGACAATAACAACACGAGTTGCATTTGGGGCATTTCCCAGAGAGGTGTCCCTTGTTGCTCCGCCGTCCCTTATAGCCGCTTTTTACGGTGTTGAAGTACGGCGAAAACGTCTCACTTGACAGGTATGAAAACATTTCCCAGAGAAGTGTCCCTTATTACCCAGCTGTCCCTGATAGTCCCGTTTTAAGGTATGGGTGAAATATCCAATTTTTTCTTTCTTGTTGCTCACCTCAACCTTCCAGTCTCCATATAAACAATCAATTGAAATACCCCAAGCATCAAACTAGGGTACAATCGATTTCGTCACTTCCGCCTTCTTCCCCAGGCGATTCCAGGGGCCGTGTCAGGCCAAGCGCGGCATTTTTAAATTAACGAATATTCCGTTGTTACTGAAGCATATGCACCAAGACCCGAACGGATCGGTTCCCTTTTATATCTAGTTTCAAGATATTTAAAGTACCCTGTTACGTGACATTTGGCCTTTAAGATGACCGAAATTCACGAAGTCAATGACTTTAATCCTTCAGCAGCCTCAGACAAACTAAATCTGCCAACATTTGGATTTCACAAGAAGGGAGGTTTTTCCTGCTGTCTGGTTGGTGAGAAGAGTTCTAAAAAACTATAAATATATAGAACTATTATAACAGAAATAACTGTATCTTTGTTAATTTAAGTTAATTTAGGTTATTAAGCATAATTTAATTTTTTTTTCTTTGAAATCAGAGTTAAATTATTGTTCTGTTCTGGCTCTGCAAAATTATGGTCAAAAGTGTAAATTGTATACAAAAAAAAGTCAAAAATTTTACCACAATCTGTTTCAAATTTTTTAAAAAAACATTAATTTTATTTAAAAAATAGACAAAAATTAGCAATAAAATAATCCACAAGTTTATAATAAAGTTTCAAATAAGAAAACTCAAAATTTTACAAGAGGAAATTATAAATGAGGGAAATTGACATAACGTTCGGCTCAGGAGACGCACACACACAGGCTCAGAGTAGTTCAAACTGTTTATTAACAACAGGGATGTTTGGGTGCGTGTCTGCGGAATGTTAATGTGTTGGTGGTGGCGTCTGCTTCGGACCCAGAGGCAGGAGACCGTTCAGCCGGCAACCCTATGGGAGAAATCAGACACAGGGTGATGAGCACACACCAACACGGGAGGAGAATAGGCGAGGGAGAGAAGCTTACTTGTTTGGGCAGATGACTGGCGCTTCAAGGATGGAAGCCCGGGAGACAGCCACCTGCAGGGCTCGGTGCAGCAGCGAGGAGAGACGAGGGACGGGATTGTCCGCTGCCGAGGAATCCACCTGTGCACAGGGGAGCAGACTGGAGAGATGAGGTAAGTGAACTTCTTACCGGAGATGAGGATGCTGAAGAGAATGTGGTAGAAGTCCATACAAAGGAAATGAAGTCTACGGCTTCAGGCCGACGCTCAGGGCGAGGCGGCTTTTATCCTTCGCCGCTGACGAGTAGCAGGTGCGTGAGCAGGTGGTGCCGCTGATGAATGGCGCGGCGTGACAGTACTCCCCCCTCTAGCAGCGCCTCCTGGCGATGGCTTATCCGGGTGCGCTCGGTGGAAGTCCGCGATGAGCGATGGGTCCAACACAAACGACGGGGGCACCCACTGTCGATGCTCGGGCCCATAGCCCTCCCAGTCCACCAAGTATTGCAACCCACGACCCCGGCGCCGGGAGTCCAGGATGGAGGAGGCGGACCAGGCCGGATGGCCACCAATCATCCGGGGCGCGGGTTGCGCTGCAGGAGGAGGGCAAAGGGGGTCAGTAACCGCCAGTTTCACCTTCGACACGTGGAAAGTAGGATGAATGCGGAGGGAGGGGGGAATAGCCACGCGCACAGCCACCGGGTTGATGATCCGGGTGATGGGGTAGGGACCCATGAAGCGCTGTGCCAGCTTTCTCCTCTCGCCTTTTAGAGTGACGTCCTGGGTGGAAATGTAAACAAGCTGCCCAACTCTGTACGCCGGGGCAGGTCTCCTACGCCGGTCCGCCACAGTCCTGTTGCGCTCCGCTGTGCGCAATAGCGCATGGCGCGCGGCAGCCCAGGTGGAGCGGAACTGCCTGAGATGGGCCCTAACTGACGGGACAGTCACCTCACTCTCCTGCTCCGGAAACAGCGGGGGGTCGTAACCCAGGGACGCTTTGAAGGGGGACATCCCTGTAGCAGAAGAGCGAGCGGTGTTGTGGGCATATTCAACCCAGGCAAGATGGTTGCTCCAGGACGCGGGTTTGGATCTGGACACACAGCGGAGCGCAGCCTCCAGCTCCTGGTTGGTCCTCTCACACTGCCCGTTGGATTGGGGGTGATGGCCAGAGGAGAGGCTCACCTTGGCTCCGATGGCGTTGCAGAAAGACCTCCAAACCTCAGATGAAAACTGGGGGCCCCGGTCCGAGACCACGTCCACCGGAATCCCATGCAGCCTGACCACGTGTTGGACGAGGAGGTCCGCCGTCTCCAGGGCAGTAGGGAGGCCTCGCAGGGGGACGAAGTGCACGGCCTTGGAGAAGCGGTCCACGATGGTCAGGATGGTGTCATAGGAGTTGGAGATGGGGAGTCCGGTGACGAAATCCAGAGCGATGTGCGACCAGGGCCTGCCAGGGACGGGCAGGGGCTGGAGCAGACCCGCTGGAGGGGCATTTCCCGACTTGCAGGTGGCACAGATTGGGCAAGCCCGGGCGTAGCGGGCTGCATCCCTCCGCAGGCCTGGCCACCAAAAGGACCGTTGGAGGAGATCTATCATCCGGGAGGTGCCAGGGTGACAGGTGAGCTTGGAGGTGTGGAGCCAGTGGATGACCTCTCCTCGGACCGCGGATGGCACGAACAGCCTCCCCTCCGGTCCGCCGCCAGGGTCAGGTTCCACCTCCTGTGCCTTCCGGATCTTGCTCTCAATGTCCCACGAGATGGCCAAGAGCTCTCTGTCCCCCACATCGTAGTTCCTCTCCGCCGGGGACAAGCGCCGGGAGAAGAAGGCGCACGGTCGCTTGGCGCCATCGTCCGGTGACCGCTGGGACAGCACTGCTCCCACTCCCGTGTCCGAGGCGTCTACCTCTACAATGCACTGCAGCGCGGGGTCGACCTGGCGAAGGACCCGGGAGGAGGAGAATTCCGCCTTCAGCGCCTCAAAGGCGGCAGCGACCTCTTCGGTCCACCGGAACGGGACCTTCGGGGACGTGAGGCGGGTCAGTGGTCCCACGATGGCACTGAAGTTGGGGACAAAGCGGCGGTAGAAATTGGCGAAGCCAACAAATTGCTGCACCTGTTTCCGAGATGCAGGTGTGGGCCATTCCACCACCGCCTTTACCTTCTCTGGGTCGGGGAGCACCTTATCGTGGGCGATGATGAACCCCAGGAAGGATGTACTCCTGGCGTAAAATTCACACTTTTCCGCCTTAACGTACAGACGATTCTCCAGCAGCCTTTGGAGGACCCGCCTCACGTGGACCTGGTGCTCATCCCTGGACTTGGAGAAGATGAGAATATTGTCCAGGTAGACGAACACGAAAAGGCCAATGAAGTCCCGGAGGACGTCATTAATGAGGCGCTGGAAGACTGCAGGAGCGTTGGTCAACCCGAACGGCATCACCAGATATTCAAAGTGGCCGTTCGGGGTACGGAAGGCCGTTTTCCACTCATCTCCCTCCCGGATCCGGACGAGGTGGTAAGCGCTGCGTAGGTCCAGCTTGGTGAACCAGGTCGCCCCCTCGAGGGAGTGGAAAGCAGTGTCCATGAGAGGCAGGGTGTAACGGTCCCTCTCCGTGATATTGTTGAGGGCCCGGTAGTCGATACAAGGGCGGAGGGACCCATCCTTTTTCCCCACGAAGAAGAACCCTGCCCCCACGGGTGACGATGATGGGCGGATAATCCCAGCACTTAATGACTCCTTCAGGTAGGCGTTCATCGTCTCCTTCTCCGGCGCAGACAGGCTGTAAAGGCGACCAGAAGGTAAGGGAGCCCCCTGGCGGAGGTTGATGGCGCAGTCATAGGGCCGATGAGGGGGAAGAGACATAGCTTTCGCTTTGCTGAACACTATACCCAGGTCGTGAAATTCTGGGGGCACCAGAGACAGGTCCGGGGGTGCAGCGTCCGTAGCAGGGGGAGGAGCGGACGGAGAGCAGGCAGCGGACTGAAGGCAGGTGCCCATACAGAACGTACTCCATGCCGAGACCCCAGCTGATCTCCAATCCAGGACCGGATTGTGAAGGCGGAGCCAGGGATACCCCAGGATGACGGGCGACACAGAGTTGGGAAGGACGTAAAAGGTCATTTCCTCCCGGTGGTTTCCCGAGATGATGACCGGTAGGGGAACAGTTTGATGTGTCACTCTCCCGAGGGTGGCACGGGAGAGGTGGATCAGGGAGATGGGAGTGTTGAGTGCCTGGCAGCGGATGCCCAATCGGGTTGCCAGGCTTTGTGAAATGAAGCTGCCTTCTGCGCCCGAATCCACCAGTGCGTGGGTGAGGTGCCCAGTAGAGTTATGGCAGAAACGGATGGGCAGCTTCAATTGAGTAAGTGATCCTAACCGATTGACATCCGCGAGGCTTCCAACAGTGACTCGCGGACCCCACCGACTGGCTTTCCGTGGACAACGCTCCACGGTGTGTTGGTCGCCTCCGCAATACATGCAGAGGCCCAACTCACGGCGGCGTTGTTTCTCCACAGGGGAAAGTTTAGTCCAGCCCGTCACCATCGGCTCCGACTCCTCGGGGCGCGATGCTGGCGGCGCCGCCAGGGGGCGAGCTTGGAACAGGTGCGGCGAGGCTCCACGAGGGCGAGAAGAAGAAGACCTCCGCCCCGAGGAGCGCTCGCGCAGCCTGTTATCCAAACTTATCGCTAAGGATGTCAGCTCCGCTAGCGTCCCAGGGATATCCCGACCAGCCAGTTCATCCCTCAGATCACTATTGAGGCTGCGGAGGAACAGGCCACAGAGGGAGCGTTCCTCCCAGCCCAATTCCTCCGCCGCTACCCGGAAGTCGACCGAGTGGTCCGCTGCCGACCGGCTTCCCTGCTGGAGAGCGAGAAGCCGATCGACCTGGACCGTTTCGGTTTGTGAGTGGTCAAAGACCTCCAGAAAGCGCCTCACGAATTGGTCATAGGTGAGGGTGGCATAACTGGGCCTCGCCATTACGGCGTAGGTCCAGGTTAACGCACGCCCCTCCAGAAGATTCCCTATGTAACCAATTCGGCTGTGATCCGAGGGAAAATCTCCGGGCACATGGTGGAACACGGACTCACACTGCATAATAAACCCCCGCGCTCCGCCGAGCTTACCGCTAAAGCGGGCGGGGGTCGGAATCGGCGTGAGCCGAACCGGTGCCACTGGAGCCGGCTGGACGGCCGCTGGAACAGCAGGAGCCGCGCCACCCTGGTGAGTCGGGAGGAACGGCTGTTGGGGGTCCAAGCGGTTCAATCGGTTAGTCAGTTCTAATAATTGATGAAGAACCACCTGTTGCTGATAAACAATCTGATCCACCCGAGCCTCGAGGATGGTAAACCGGTGTGCGAGCCCGCCGTCCGCCGAGCCGCTCTGCTGAAGCCGTACTGACATAACGTTCGGCTCAGGAGACGCACACACACAGGCTCAGAGTAGTTCAAACTGTTTATTAACAACAGGGATGTTTGGGTGCGTGTCTGCGGAATGTTAATGTGTTGGTGGTGGCGTCTGCTTCGGACCCAGAGGCAGGAGACCGTTCAGCCGGCAACCCTATGGGAGAAATCAGACACAGGGTGATGAGCACACACCAACACGGGAGGAGAATAGGCGAGGGAGAGAAGCTTACTTGTTTGGGCAGATGACTGGCGCTTCAAGGATGGAAGCCCGGGAGACAGCCACCTGCAGGGCTCGGTGCAGCAGCGAGGAGAGACGAGGGACGGGATTGTCCGCCGCCGAGGAATCCACCTGTGCACAGGGGAGCAGACTGGAGAGATGAGGTAAGTGAACTTCTTACCGGAGATGAGGATGCTGAAGAGAATGTGGTAGAAGTCCATACAAAGGAAATGAAGTCTACGGCTTCAGGCCGACGCTCAGGGCGAGGCGGCTTTTATCCTTCGCCGCTGACGAGTAGCAGGTGCGTGAGCAGGTGGCGCCGCTGATGAATGGCGCGGCGTGACAGAAATGGTTGCAAATTTAGATTAAATTTACAGAGAAAATTAAAAAAAAAAAAAAAAAAAAAAAAAAAAAAACTATATGAAAATTGTTATAAATTTCAGAGAAAAACCCCAAACCTTCAAGACTGAAGTCATTACTCAAGTTTTTAAGTGGGTGCTCTTTCTACCCTTGACTCAACTAGAAATTTTTGGTTGTCTACTTTTAATTATTAATTTCAAAGCACTGCTTTTACATGAGTAGAATTTCTAGCTACTATACCCACCTCTGATCATATAATTTAAGTATGCATGAGTAAATTACTATTATGAATGTTTTTTTCCACTTTCTCTTTCCTTCTCTTTCTCAATGGAAAAAAAAAAAGAAACACTAGAATAAAAATACAAAAAATACACATATTTTTGTCATTGTTGTAAAACATGACAAAAAAAAAACAATGCTGCAGGATAAAATGTAACCCTTGGTATTTCTAACCTGTTTGTAGACCATCATAGACAGAAAGAGAACCTGAATAAGACAGGGCTCAGAGAGGGAAAGATGAGACTGACAAGATGAGCCAAGGAGAAGAAAGTGTTCAGGCAGAGGGTCCAGGGAAGGTGGGAGCAGACGGAAGAGAGAAGGATACACCACTAAAAAGTCCAAACACAGGCCATCTGGGTGGGACCCCAACTGGCCCAATATTTCAACATTCAAGCCTTGGTTGTACAATACTTCAAATGGTAAGTTCCATAGGCAAAGTTACTGTGCAAAATTTAAAAAACTATTGTAAATAGTAGAAAAAATTAACATATTCCGGTTACAATAGTGTCATGTGTTTACTGCCCTTCCCCCTGGAAAAATATGTTACCACCGCGCCAAGGTCTTTAAGACAGAGGAAACACTGTTGAGAAGACAATGAATAAATGATATTAAGAAGTTGTCTAATATTAGAGCTTGAATGCCAATTTAGAATAAAGCCTGTTTGATCTGTGGAACCTACATAAGGGATAGCCTTCTGCAATCTTGCTGCTAACACCTTTGACAAAATTCTATAATCCATATTCAATAAAGAGATTTGGCTATAAGAAACACATTTAATTCAGTTCAGTTCAACTTTATTTATATAGCACCATTTCACAACAACAGCCATCTCGTAGCACTTTCAACTGTAGGGGAAACCTCCACAATTGCAGAAAGACCCCAGCAATCAAGCTATTCCCTGTGAGCAAGCACTTGGCGACGGTGGAGAGAAAAAACTCAGTTTTAGCAAGAAGAAACCTCCAGCAGAACCAGGCTCAGGGAAGGGCAGTCATCTGCTGTGACTGGCTGGGGGGTGAGGGGACAGAGAAGAAGAAGAAAAGAATAGACATGTAGAGGGCAAACAGCACAACAGGGACTCAATCTATGGGAGAGAACAAACAGATGTTAATGACCAGCAAAAATATTTCATTGAGAGTGAAGAAAGGAGTGAAGCCCAGTGCATTGTTGGAGGTCCCCCGGCTGTCTAAACCTTTTAGCAGCATAACTAATAGAGGGATCAGGGGCACCTGATCCCACCCTAATTATAGGCTATATCAAAAAGGAAGGTTTTAACCCTATTCTTAAAAACAGAGATCGATTCTGACTCCTGAATCCAGATTGGCAGCTGGTTCCAAAGGAGAGGAGCTTGATAACTGAAGGCTCTGCCTCCCATTGTACTTTTGGAGATTCCAGGTATTACAAGTAATTCTGCATTTTGGGAGCGTAGTGTTCTGTTAAGATAGGGTAGTATCAGATCTTTTAGATAAAAAGAGGCCTGATTATTTAGAGCTTTTTAAGTGAGAAGAAGGATTTTAAACTTAATTCTAAATTCTATGGGAAGCCAATGAAGGGAGGCCAGAACTGGAGAGATACAATCTCTCTTTCTAGTACCTGTTAAAACTCTTGCTGCAGCATTTTGGATCAGGTGAAGACTTTTTAAAGATGTTTTAGGACAACCTGATAATAAAGAGTTATAATAATCTAATATAGAGCTAACAAAAGCGTGGATTAGTTTCTAAGCATAACTCTGAGACAAGATGCGCCTAATCTTGGCAATATTACACAAATGATAGAAGGCAGTCTTAGAAACAAGTTTAATATGTGAATTAAGAAACAGATCTTGATCAAAAATAACTCCAAGGTTCCTCACAGAACTATAAAGAGAAAGAGTAACCACATCCAAACTAAGAGTTTGATTTGGAAAGGTATTTCTAAGGTTTTTTTGAACCAACTAAAATGACTTCAGTCTTATCTGAATTTAACAGCAAGAAATTACAAATCGTCCAAGCTTTGACTTCCTTAAGACAGGCCTCTAACTTGGCTAATTGATTACTATCATCTGGCTTCAGTGGTAAGTATAAATGTGTGTCATCTGCATAACAATGACAATGTATACAGTGCTTTCTAATAATGTTGCCTAGCGGAAGCATATATAAATTTAAAAGAATAGGGCCTAGCACAGATCCTTGTGGAACTCCATGACTGAGCTTTGAATTGGAAGAAAACTCATTATTGACATGAACAAACTGGAACCTATCAGATAAATAAGATCTAAACCACTGCAACGAAGTTCCATTAAGTCCAACAAAGTGTTCTAGTCTATCAAGTAAAATATTATGAGCGATAGTATTGAAAGCTGCACTAAGGTCTAAAAGGATAAGTACAGAAAGAAACAAGTCCATTATTGGATGCGATAAGGAGGTCATTAGTGACCTTCACTAAAGCTGTTTCAGTATTATGATGGATTCTAAACCCAGATTGAAACTCTTCAATCTTTCTCTGCAAATGGTCAAATAATTGCATAGTAATAGCAACGACTCTTTCTAAGATTTTTTAAATGAAAGGCAGATTAGAGATTGGTCTACACTTAGCTAAAACTCCTGGATCCAGCATTGACTTTTTGAGTAAGGGTTTAATTACAACAGTTTTAAAAGCCTGTGGTACATGGCCTAATGTTAATGAAGAATTGATTATTTGAAGAATAGAGCTACCAATAAATGGGAAGACTTCTTTAAATAACCGTAGGAATAGGGTCTAAAAGACAAGTTGAAGGCTTGGATTGTCACAACTCGCTCCCGCCTGTCATCCGCTCCAGCCGTGCGTACACCTATGCTTCATCAGGCTGCCGCTACTTAACCTGCTCTGCCCACAGCCTTGGCCTGGAGCCGTCAGCTCATCTCCACGCTCAAGCTCTGCATTCGCCTACTCCTCTCGGCCAACGCCGCAACACGTCATCCTCAAGTAAGGTACTCTTACCTGTCCTCCTTAGTTCTTCCCCTGTGCACAGGTGGATCCTCCTGGCGGCAGAATTATCCCTTCATCGCCTTTCCTCACATCCTCACTCCATCGAGCACAGCTGGTCACTGTCTCCCAGGCGGGAGCTTCTCTTGCCAACGCCAGTCACCAATATGTCTGCAAGTAAGCCACATTATTACTTTCACCATCCTGCTGAGACGATTGCTCATCCTCCGTTCTCTGCTCTGTCCTCAGGGTTGCCTGGCTGTACGGTGTCTGTTCTGCCCTCGGTGCTTTCCTGTCCCCAAGAGAACATTTACATTTCCCACTCACTCATCCATACACCTGCTGCTGAATAAAACTCTTAAATCTCACCCGAGCCTGTGTGCGTGATTCCTGGGCCAGAAATCAAGTCATGGATGAGGAAATTATTTCATCTAACTCTAAAAGGTCAATTGGAGTAAACTCATCCAAACAAAATATCGGTTGAAGGAGTTGTAGTAGTTACTGTATTTAAGTTAACGGTGGGAAGAATCTGACTGATTTTATCTCTGATAGATGAAATTTTATTATTGAAGAAGTTCATAAAGTCCTGACTAGTAAGCTCTAAGGGAATGCTAGGTTTGACAGCGTCCTTTTCTTTGTCAGCCTGGCTACAGCGCTGAAAAGAAACCTGAGATTATTCTTGTTCTCTTCTATTAATGCAGAATAATAACTTGTTCTAGCTTTCCTAAGATATTTTTTTTTTTATAAATTAGAAGATGATTTCTCCAAGCTAAATAGATTTCATCTAATTTAGTGGAGCGCCATTTTCTTTCTAACTGACGAGTTTTCTGTTTTAAGCCATGAGTTTCTATGTTGAACCAAGGAGTTAGAAATCTCTGATTAGACTTTTTCTTTTTTAAAGGGGCCACCAAGTCTAGAATTTGATGCAGAGAAGCTGTAACGCTATTTACCATGCTATCAATTACTGAAGGAGCAAGCTCTCCAAAGCTTATCTCCATTGTGTTGACACATGGCATTGAGGAGACAATCTGTGTAAATTTGGTAACAGCATCATCTGAGAAGCATCTACTGTAGTAATATTTTTCTTTAGAAGCCAAATAGTCAGAAATAGTAAAATCAAAGGTTAACAGACAATGGTCTGACAGTACAGGGTTATGAGGAGACACTATCAGATTTTCTATTTCTATGCCATATGTCAGAACAAGGTCCAACATGTGGTGGCAATAATGGGTAGAATTTCCTACTTTCTGAGAAAACCCCATCAAGTGTAATATTGAATTAAATGCCATATTAAGGCAATCACTATCTACATCTACATGTACAGACGTGGACAAAATTGTTGGTACCCATCTGTTAATGAAAGAAAAACCCACAATGGTCATAGAAATAACTTGAATATGACAAAAGTGGTAATAAGTAAAAATTCTATGAAAAATAACCAATATAAATCAAACAATGCTTTTCAATTGTGGTTCAACAGAATTATTTTAAAAAACAAACTCATGAAACAGGCCTGGACAAAAATGATGGTACCCCTAGAAAAGATTGAAAATAATGTGACCATAGGGACATGTTCAACCAAGATGTGTCCTCTAATTAACGTCACAGGTGTCTACAAACTTGTAATCAGTCAGTCGGCCCCTCAAACAGAAGAGGGGGAGAAACCCCCCCCCCACAAACTAACAAAGGCAAAGCACAGAGCAGAACTAACACACTGAATGGCCTTACACCTCAATGGGACCACACAACCCATGAGGATGATGACAGGCAGAGTCCAAAACACGGGAACAGTTTTACAGGTGGAGGGGGAATTGGGACATCAATAGAAGTGTTTTATTTTTATAAATAAAACGGGAAAAAAGACATGATCGGGTGGCCTACCCCAGTCCCAGGCCCGGAAAGTCAGAACCTCTGGCGGCCGAACCAGGTCGCCCAGTTGCAAGCACAGTATGTCGGGTGGCCGACCCAGGGCACCGAACTGGCGAAACAGTTCCTCTGGTGGCCGACCCGCATCCCTCAGCCACCAGAACCGTGGGAAGACAACCGGCGGCAGCCTCCCTGGCGGGGGGAAGACGTGGGAGAGCCAGGCCGGACGTAGAGGCCCCCCCAACGGCCCCCGGTGATGATGAGCTGGGTTGGTGACTACAACGAGGGAGATGATGGTGACGACGAGCCCGCACAATGTCAGGTGGCAAAGGGTCTGCAGCTCCTCCACCGACCTTGACCCATACCGATGCTGCACTCGCGGCTGCACCTGCGTCGGACCCCAATTGGGTCTCGGCTGCACCCGTGTCAGACCCCGATTGGGTCTCGGCTGCACCCGCGTCGGACCCCGACTGGGTCACGGCTGCGCCTGCGTTGGACCCCGACTGGGTTGGGGCGGCACCGGTGATGACCTCTGACCCCGAACCTGGAACCTCCAGCACAGCGACTGCGACTGGCTCCGCACCGGTGACTCTGGAAGAAGGCTCAGAAGACAAGAAAGAACCGGGATTAGAATCACCGGTAGCGACAGAGCCCAGCGAGACGAGCTCAGGCGCAGCAGACGGCTGCCCCTGACTCACCTGCCCGAGAGGCAGGCAGAAATGCTCCAAGACAGAAAGGAGAAAAACAAAGTACAGTGATCCCTCACTTGTCGCGGTTAATGGGTTCCAGAACCGACCGCGAAAAGTGAAAAAACCGCGAAGTAGCGTCACCCCTAATGACGTCACCCATAAATAATACGTACGTTCATTCTCTCACTCTCTCTTTCATATGATACGTGTGTGTGTGTGTGTGTGTGTGTGTGTGTGTGTAAGTGTACATACATATGTAGATGTAAATAAAGTGTACATAAATATGTTTTTAGAACTCTTTTATTCTTATAACAAGATACGTAACTCAAGATGAAGATGATTTACTGCACAGGTTAATGAGAGCTTTACTGCTCCTCAGGTGACGCCTCATCGTCAGGTGCTAGAGGCGCAGCATCGTCGAGGGCAGCTTCCGATAGAGCTGGAGAAGCTGCAGGAGGCGGCGTAGTGGCTCGACGGGAAGACTATTTCGCACAAAAAGGCACAAGAGAACAGCGAAAAGTTCCACGCGGTGAGACTAAGCAACACGAGCGATAAAGAACAATGAATGCGGTCTTCCTTCGCTGGGTATGGGCGCTCGGCAGGGAGAGAAGCTGGGTAAAACGTCTCGGCCAATCAGCTTGCGAGATTCCCGAGCCGAGCCAACACGAGAACAGTGAACAGAGAGGTGGATTTTGAGTTGTGCGGGCTCTCCGTGTTGATACCTGATGTTCTAATGTAGTCTCCCTGCCTTCTGCTAGCGCCCGCCCATTTTTTCTCAATTTTGAATTTTTGATGAATATTTTTGAAAAATCCGCGATGCACTGAGGGCGCGAAAGGTGAGGCGCGAAGTAGCGAGGGATCACTGTATAGCACTTGCCTGCACTCGGGTTCTGTTGCCGTCCAGGACTTCGTCATCAGGCTCCCACTCGGCCACGGCGGGTTCCGCAGCCGGCATGATGGTCTCTGC
Organism: Pholidichthys leucotaenia; assembly: GCA_020510985.1. Taxonomy (NCBI): domain Eukaryota; kingdom Metazoa; phylum Chordata; class Actinopteri; order Cichliformes; family Pholidichthyidae; genus Pholidichthys; species Pholidichthys leucotaenia. The sequence goes on from CM035839.1 coordinate 210,109,399, forward strand.
AGTCTGAGGACCCTCCGGTGCTGACGTCCACGCCGATAACCCGCGCAGCGTGGTGGCAGGGGACCCTCGACCCGCTGGCTCGAACTGCTCCACTGTGGAGACCCGGGGACGCATCATCGTCGGCGCAGGCTCCAAGCTGCAGTCCGCTCTCCTCCTCTGCCCACGATGTGGCTGCGGGGCTGGAACCAGGCTCTCCAGAACCACAGGCCCCCTCCTCGTCTGGTGACGTAGGCCTGGCGTCGTGGACCGCTCAGCGGAGGGAGACACAGAGGCAGCAGGTTTAGTGATAAGAGCTACAGCAGGTGGTGGGAGCTTGGGGGACTGCGAACCCTGAACTCTGCCCCCTGGAGTCAGACAAGGCAAATCACCACTATGATGAGAAGAATGAACTTACACTTGCCTGTTTCCTGGAGGATGGATGGTGCCTGCTGTAGGGGACGTTGTTCCCCACCTCCCCCGCTGGATGGTAACAGAGGGCCCCCTGGAAGGACGAGGAGGAGCTCGCGGTCCGCTAACGGGCTTCGCCGGAAGCGGATTCAGATGGGGGTTTTGCTGAGGTTCGCTTTGAGCGTGGCACCGACGTCTTCTGGCTGATGGCGAGGCGAAGGTGAGGTCCAGGAAACACCGCTCTTGAGCAGAAACGGAGGTGAACAAGTCAGCGTACTCCGGATAGTCCCTCAGCTCGGGGTTCCTCTCAACCAGCCTGACAGCCGCCGTCACATGCTTAATGATTTGTGTGGGGTGACCGGCGGAGCGAGCTGCAGCCACTCGGTCCCAGATAGAGATTGCTGTCAGCTGCAACTTCTCTGGGAGATTCCCGACTGATGTCATGCTCGTTCGGGGATGACCCCTGGATGGTGTGAACTCCTGGACCGGATCGGGGACAGGAATGGGATCCCGAAACGAGGAGCGACGATGCCTCCTTTTCGGCCTCCTGCCAGAGTTTCCCTCCAGCCCATGGAGTAACTCGCGTTGGGCAGCAATGTCTGCCCTCCTTGTCATAACTTCCAGGTGGTCGAAGTAGCGAGGAAGGTTATTAAGAATATTCTCAGCATAGCCCAGTTGGCGGCGTATATCGTTGGGGGTGTCGTAGAGTGTAGCAGAGAAGAGCGCTCCATCTACGTAGTCCAGGGCCTCCGTTAGCTCGTAGCCCAGGCTCCGAACGCGGCTCCTGAAAAATGACATCACCTCCCAACGTGCAGGTACCCAGACAGGGAAAACAAATGTCCACTTTAAGCAGAACTCACCGGGACTGATGTCTTCGTCTGGCGGCAGTCTACTGTCATGCGGCGGCCCTCGCAAGCCACCATAAGACGCCAAAACACAGCGGTGAAGTTTGCACAGTTTATTGTTACACAAAAGAAAACACAAAACAATGAGCCACGGTGGGCAAAAACATATCACACTACATGAAGGCGATCATAAGGCAATAACGAAGCTCACTTACGATCATAACCCAGGGATGGTCGATGCGTCCGACCATGAAGGACTCATTCACGAATCGTTGACGTCAGAGCCGAGGAATGCTCGCTCAACGTCTGGCAAAGGAGAAATCTTTGACGAATCTTTGACGAGACTGCCGCATTATTCCGCTCCCAGAGCCCTCTTAAATGGAGAGCTGCTGATGAGCCGAAATGCAGCACAGCTGTCAGACTTGACAGCAGGAAGCCCCTCCGAGCGCTGTCACAATAAGGGCTCAGGGAGCTGGAAGGTACACACTGCTGTCAAACCTGGTGAAGATGATGCATGGCTTGAGTGTGGACGAGATCGGCGCTCGAACCATGACACTGGCACTTTTCCACGGGCCCGGTCAGCCTCGGCCCGAGAACACGACTCCGGTCGGCGCGGCTCCATGGTCCCTCGATTGGTTTTCAACAGTACTGCAGCCCGGCCGCGGGTGGGTGGGATTTCTTAACAGCCAGGCGGCGCCTCACTCTCGTGACGTGAAGCGCGCGACCCAAACAAACATAACATGGCTGCTCTACAAGGTGACTCCTCAGTCTGTGGCTTTTTTCGCCGTAAATACCAAAAAGCACCGCCAGATTAAGGGTACAGGCAGCGAGACGAAACACTCTGGAATAGTTCTGCAGCTTCTGGGAGAGCCGAAGACATGAGGATACAAACTAGGTAATATATGACGGTAAGCTAATGGTTGCTAATGCTAGTTTGCTGTAAGTACGTCGTGCTACACTGTAATGTCTGCAAGTTAGGTACTAAAATATGTATGATGTGTGTGTGTGTTTCAGATGGCTCTGTTGTTGAGAAATTACCTCTTCAAACGGTCGTTCTGGCTCAGCAACGCCTCTCACTGTCATCAGCCTGTCACTGATGTCTGCACAGCTTCACCAACGATCAGTGGTTATAGAGCTTAAGAATGTCTGTAGAAACGTTTATTTCCTGTACAACAAATTGCTCTGCTCTGCGTGAAAATCATGGAGAGACTGTTGAGACATCATGGACGTACCTGCTTCTGCACCAGAGTCTGAGATACTGTCATAGAAAAAAATGATCAGCTGACACAACTTGATCGCCAGATTAATAACTATATTAGCCACAAAATATCTATTCAAAAAGTAAACAGTACTGAGTTACGTATAATAAGATATATTTTATAGTTATGATGTATTATAGGCCAAAACAAACTTGATCTAGGATTAAAGGCAATTAGGTAAAATAGGTAAAAATAGGTAATGTTAATGAAGGCCTGTCTTTTTCTCTTTCCCTGTTTTTTTTTTTTTTCTGGGGGGTTATTGCCTTCCCTCACTGATATCCTTGCTTTGTAATCACCCACATACTGTATACAGTATATGTATACATATATATTTTTTTCACCCTATTTATTTATCCTTTTTGGAGACTGATGTGATACTTGGAAGATCAGTATGTGTAGTACCATCTTGTATAAAGTCAAAAACTTTAATTACAAAAACGCAATTAAAATAATGCAGTCATAAGGTTACATGGAAAATAATTGATTTCCTTGATACATGTACTGTAGAAATATATATTCTCTGCATCAACAATGTACTATACATGCATTCATGTAGTATTGCACTGGGAATTGCACTGACAATAAACCTGTGAAGTTTTTGCAGATGTCTCTTTTTTATATATCTGAAGGTTACCACCATGTGGCACAAATGAAATACTGAAAGATTGGAAAAGCTAAGAATAATCCAGCATTTTGAGAAATCACTTTTGGTTTGGTGTAAGTCTGTCAACAAAATTATGAGCCATATTATATATATATATATTATATAATATATAATATTATATTATGAACCATAAAGCAGTTTGTGTTAAAATGTTAAATCCCATTAAACCTAATCCGGGGGCTTCCAATCATGTGTCATGGGGGGCCAAGACCCTGCAGGTTCTCTCTTCTACCCAAGTCTCTTCAGCAGGTGTTCTCACTGATCAGTCAGTGGAAGAAGTTCAGTGGAATCTGCTGTTGAAGACACTGGTTGGAGGTAAAGCCTGCAGGGTCTTGGCCCTCCGTGGCACATGATTAGACACCCCTGCCCAAACCCATTATAATGAAGAGCAGATGCTAATATGACCCAGAATTCCTCCATATACATCCAACAATACAGTCTTCAGTTAATAAAATAATTGTGTTGGTTACTTTTTTCTTAAAAATGAGCCTTTATTTTCAAGGTCACAGATAAATCCTTTGTACAGTTGACTCTTTTCCCACCGGTGTCTTAACAGACAAAATGGAAAATCAAGATGCAAACACTTAAGTCACTAAATTCTTTATTACAATCAGCAGCAAATTCCAGATTATTCAGAATGTGCAAAATTCAAACTGTAAAAAAGAATAAAACTGGAATGGGTCACACACGGCTGCCACGCTCCCTCACTGAGAAGCAACTGGATCAGCCCCTGGTCCTGGTCCTGGTCCAGCAGATCTTCAGCCTGCATCTCTGTAAATATTGAGGCAAGGTCCAGTTGGGGTGGACATTTTCCGTCTTGCATAGACAAAAGACAAATGGGTGGTGGTTAGTTAAAGCAAGTTTAACACATATTTGGGAAATACACTTGTTGCTAAAAGCCAGTGGTGGAATGTGAATTAATGAATGAATCTTAATTTCGGATTGATTAAAGGTAAAGATTAAAAGAAAATAGAATAATATAACAATGGAGAAAAAATCTAACAAGGTCAAATTAAACAATAACTCCTCTGATTATACAGTTCAACATAGGTTATCTGAAATGGGTGATGGCTGAAGCTGCAGCTTAAATTGCCCACCATATTCCATCCAAGAATTCAAAAGAAAAACAAAACAGGAGGGATTACAATTTGAATGTGACAATAAAGTACTTCGTTGTTGTATTTAACCACAGTTTTCATGTAGCTGCGCTTCGGTAGATTTTTCAAGGGCTGCGTTACATTAAAAATCATTTGCTTTTACTGTGGCTTCAGCAATCAGAATGAATTCATACATTCACTTGAATGGAATATAGTACTTTAACTGATGCTGTGAATCACTGAGTATGGAGTCACGCAGTCAAAATCTGAAGTTTTTAATCCAAAAACACAAACCAGGACTTTCACCAGGATTAACATATTTCATCGTTTTGCTCTCACAAGCGAATATTTAGGAGAAAACAGCGCGATTCAGCAGTTAGCACTAGCAAAAAAAAAACGTTAGCTAAAAAACGTTAGCCAGCACAGAACAGCACACAATTTAATGCCCAGGACCAAAGTGCAATACAAAACTCAAACCAGGACTTTAACCAGGATTAACATATTTCATCGTTTTGCTCTCACAAGCGAATATTTAGGAGAAAACATGCGCGATTCACCAGTTGGTACTTGCTAGCTAGCAAATTAAAAACGTTAGCTTTAAAACGTTAGCCAGCACAGAACAGCACTGTAATGGCTCAAAAAAAAGTGAGCTTACCACCAATAGGATAAATAAGCAAGCAGATGCACATTATTACAAATCACTCACCATGATGGTTTTCGTCTACAGCTTGTCCATAGTGCGGTTTCTATATGCTGTGCAGCCATAGGTCCGGGTCACTCCTCACTGTGGATCTGCCACAAAGCAGAGAAAACTCCGCACCTCTTCATTGGACCACGGTGTAGAGTGCCGCAAAACCTACAACGCTGTCTGTATTAATATCATATTTACTCCGTGACAGTTAGTCCATGACAATATTGCAAATGGCGGTTATCAGAAGATGGGGAAGATGGTCGATTTCGTGACGTTATGACCTGACCAATCAGCGGCGACCAGTGTGTTGACGTCACATCTCGGCCCCGGGCCGGCCGTGATGGACCCTGCCCTGGATCAGGTACGAAAATAGCGCCTGCTAACCGGTGCTGGGGCTACTGGAAAATGCGCAAACGCGGGGACAATGGGGCGGTGCTGGGGAAAGCGGGGCCCGTGGAAAAGTGCCTAACATGCCCAATACTGAGGACCAGGCCCTCAAAGGAATTATAACATGTTTTTTGCTTTACATTAATTAGTAATTTGGAATGGTTGATTGTTGCTACTCCTCCTCCACTACCAGAACTTCTGGGATTTTGACAGTTTAAGTAACCAGAGGGAGTTGATTGATTTAAACCAATATAATCCTCTTGCCCTAACCAAGTCTCTGTAAGGGATAATAAGTCAATAAGTCAGTAAATCAATCTGATGATCAATTAACAGATCATGGACTAGCAGAAACTTGGGAGTTAGAGACCTAATATTTAACAAACCATCCATCCATCCATCCATTTTCTTCCGCTTAATCCTTTTTGGGTCACGGGGGGCTGGAGCCTATCCCGCATTTAATTTTTAAATTATGAGAAGGAACAGAGGCCAAGTCATTAAATTTAGAGGCCACATGTTTAATCTGAGTTTTACCAACTTTTTGTTTAATCATTTTGGGATGTTTATACATTATGTTTTTATGTACTTTGGGGGGAGCAGACAGTGATTCTCTGATGGGGAAGATGGGGGTTAAGTTGAGGGGTGGCAGATGGAGAGGAGCTGCAGAGAGGCGTGTAACACTGTGACTCTGCTTCCTGGTCCCAACTCTGAGTTGTCAAGGTTTTGGAAATTTTTAAGAGGCTCTTTTCCATCTTTTTGTAAGAGTGTTATCACAGCTTGACGTAAAGTTAATGGAAGATTTCCTGATGATAGGGATTCTACCAGCATGGTCTGGAGCAGGGGGCACAATGTGATTGCAAATGTTTTATAGAAGTCAGATGTATGACTAGCTGGTCCAGGTGTTTATTACATTTTAAAGATTTAATGGCTAGTAATATTTCTTTCTGAGATATTGCTCCTTAAAAAAGAGTTTTGTTCAGCTGATACATAAAGTAAAGTCAGATGATCAAAGAAACTATTAATTTGTAAAAGGGTCCCATCACATTCTGTGCAATACAAATTACTATAGTGTTGTTTGAAGCTATCATTAATTTCAGCATAATCCGTAATCATTTCACCCGATGCATTATAAACTTTTGGGATAAGCTGAGAAGATTGGACCTGATGAGCTTGCTGAGCTATTAATTTCCCGGCTTTGTCCCCTGAATAATATCAAATTTAGTTTTATTAAGCAAATAAGAAACTTGGTCTGCCAGAAGCAGATTATATTCTGTCTGTAATCTTAATCTTTTTAAAAATTCTGAAGAAGGAGAGGATACACATATCTGTCAATATCAGTAATAGTTTGAGAGATATCCTTGAGTTTAGATTCCCTCAACTTTTTTTTGTCCTGGTGGAGTATTCAGTTATTTGCTCACAAAAACAGACCTTTAAAGACTCTCATAAAGAAAAAAAAAAAAGTACCAATACCTGCTTTAATGACCACGGTATCACTGTGCTTCACTGGCCACCACCTCATAGAGAATCTATGGAGTATTGTCAAGAGGAGGATGAGAGACACCAGACCCAACAATGCAACCTGGACCTCCACAACACCTCAGCAGTGCCCAGGCTCACCTCAGTACCACACTGCACTGGTACAGTAATTCATGCAAAAGGAGCCCTGACCATGTACTGAATGTGTGCATGGACATACTTTTAAGTCAGCCAACGTTTCTATTAAAAATCCATTTTTTTTCTTCATGTTGGTCTTATGTAATATTCTAATTTTTTGAGAAACTGTATTTTGGGTTTTCAGGAGCTGTAAGCCATAATCATCAAAATTTAAAGAAATAAACACTTGAAATATCACTCTGTGTGTAATGAATCTGTATATGAATTTCACTTTTTGAGCTGAATTACTGAAATAAATTAACTTTTCAATGATATTCTTATTTATGGAGATGCACCTGTATGTGGGTGATTGCTTCTTGCTTTGAAAGTTATTCTGCAGAGCAAATATGATGTGTGTGTGGGTGTGTGAGTGTGTGTGTGTGTGGGGGCTTTCTAAGAAGACCTTATTTCAGCCTGAACAAAACAAGGTCAATCAGGTGCATTCAGACCTCAACTCTGAAACCATTTAAATGCCAAGCACCAGCAGAACATAGCCAGACAAGCATCCATCATTCTCCCTGACTGGTGCCAGGATTCAGCCTCCCTCATCTACATATCTGCCTCCCCCCAGATCTTCTGGAGTAGTTAAACAGTTTACCTTCATAAGGTCTAGCCAGTCTCCATTTTGATTGTCCAAAGACTCTAATGAATTTGATAAGACTGAGACAAATATGGGGGGTTGACAGAAAACATGACCTGCAGATAGTCAGGCTGCCAGCTCACACACGCACACACGCACACACCAGCTTGTTTCATTTCGTCCACCACAATTATTTTCTTAAAATAATTTGGTTCACAACTCAGTCTTCCTGGATCTGCAGGTCATCAGCCCAGTGGCGAAGCTGGGGGTGGGGGTGGGGGGTATAATCTTGGCCACACTGGCAACAACAGCAGCCACAGCTGTGTTTGCCTCACTCAGAACCTTTCTTTACAGTCATGTTGCCCCTCCAAACCCCTCAACTGCATCCAGTGGTCGGCTGTCACATTTGAAGACAGAGCAGCTGCAGTGCAGTGGTTCTTTGATTCACAAACTGATAAGCCATAATTTCAGAGGGGATGTTATGCTGATACGCCTTTAATAATGTTAATTATCACTTGGCTGTTTATGTAATTTATCGACAGTGAAATTTCTCATCAACAGTAGCAAAAATGAACTTTTTATGTGCTGTCTCCTTAATGTTAACAGTTAAGTGAATTAACGTTACACGTTAATACTTATGCATTATGAGGCATCCATCCATCCATCTTCTACCGCTTTTCTGGAGGTCCGGGTTGCCGAGGCAGCAGTTCAAACAGAGAAGCCCAGACTTCCCTCTCCCCAGCCACCTGCTCCAGCTCTTCAGAGAGTACACCAAGGCATTCCCAGACCAACTGGGAGACATAGTCTCTCCAGCAAGTCCTGGGTATGCCCCGGGGTCTCCTCCCAGTGGGACATGCTCAAAACACCTCAAGTGGGAGGCGTCCAGGAGGCATCCTGATCAGATGCCCAAACCACCTCAACTGACTCCTTTCAATGTGGAGGAGCAGCGGCTCTACTCTGAGCCTCTCCCGGATGACTGAGCTCCTCACCCTATCTCTGAGGGTGAGTCCAGCAATCCTATAAAGAAAGCTCATTTCAGCTGCTTGTATCCACAATATCATTCTTTCAGTCACTACCCAAAGCTCGTGACCATAGGTGAGGGTAGGAACATTGATTGAGGAGTAAACCAATAGCTTTGCCTTAGAGCTTAGTTCCCTCTTCATCACAACAGACCAGTAGAACGTCCGCATAACTGCAGATGCTGCCCTGATCCATCTGTCAATCTCTTGCCTCATTCTTCCCTCACTTGTGAATAAGACCCCAAGATACTTAAACTCCTCCACTTGGGGCAGGAGCTTGTCCCCAACCCGGAGAGGACAATCCACCTTTTTCAGGCTGAGGACCATGGACTCGGACTTGGAGATGCTGAGGCACAATGAGTCATATTAACATTTTTTTGAAAGTTTTCTGTCTGTAAAATTGGCTAGTATTACAGTAAACCATGCAGAATCATTTTAAATTTTGATAAAGGCTTCAGTAAGTTTTTTATTATTATAACAGAGGTGTGGCTTTATTAATTACAGCAGGATATTTCTGAAAGGCAGTTATTTAGTTAGCAACAGTCTGTCAGGAACTGAGCCGGCTTGGCTTCCCCTGGCTCGGTCCTGGCCTCTCTGTGGGTACGTGCCACATTGTATGTATGTTAATATGTATTTCTGTGTACTCTGCCGTACCCATAGCCACTGCTGTCTGGCCGGCAGTGGTGGGGCAGCCTCTTGGGCTCACGCTGGAGTGAGCGCTGTCTAACTGTCTGCCGGTCAGACCACGCCCCCTCTCTATTACTGCCAGCTGTTCCCACTCCCGTGTGCCATCTCCCCGCTCCTCGCCCAGGTGTGATCAATTTGTGGATCCAGCAATGCATGTACTTAAGGAGTCTTTTTCCAGTCATGCGTTGCTGGGTCATTGCACTTTATCTACGGTCTGCGCTCATCGTATGAAGTCACATCAGAGGACTGTGTTCACTCAGTGCTTTTTCGGACTTACTCAGACAGCTCCAGTCTTGTGAGTACTAGTGTGTGTTCCTTCCCCGGTATTCTTACCCAGACTGTGGAGCGTCCAGGAGGACTCCTTGAGCCTATGTGAATTGTATGCACTAGAATTGTTTGTGGTGCGGTGTTCAACAAATGTGTGTGTGGTGTAACCCAGCGTGTAAATTCTCGTCCTTTTCCCCCTCCTCCGTGAGCTGTGGAAAAGCGCACGAGGAGTTCATGACAGAATGACCCAGCCCGCTAAAAGGATTTAGTGGGTTACACCCACACTAATTATTTCTTCATTTGTTGGACTGTTTTTTTCACCCCCCCGGTTTGCCCCACTATGCCGTTGGTGCGCCGCTCCCACGCCGGCTGGAGGAAATCAGTGGCGAGGCATACCACGGTGGAAGAGGAATGGGCGGCGACCTTCATCCAGGACTTTATGGATGAGGCCCACAAAGCCCATGGACCCACGGCGAAGTGGAGCAGCCTGGATGCAGTGGAGGGAATCCTGGAAGTGCACCCTGGTCTCTGGGATTACCCTCAGTACGCAGACTTGATTGCTTCGGTCTATGCCTTCCAGCACATGCTTCCTGATGTGGGGAGAGCGGCGTTCCTCAGAATCAAAATCAGATTTATTGCCATTGTTCATGTAGTACACAAACTAGGAATTTGTCTCGGTGCAATGCTGCAACATTAAACATGATAAAAATAAAAGATAGAAATAAAGAACTATACATGCAATAAAATGTAGAATATGAATAAGTAATACTAGACAAAGCAATTTTTAGATATATTAGCGAGCAGCAGATATTGTGGAGTACCACATAGTGCAGTCGGTAATGCAAAAAGAAAACAGTGATATTGACATGAGTCTGGTTGAGCTGCTGTACATAGTGCACGAGAGTCTAATAAGTCACTTAGTGTTCAGCAGTCTGATGGCAGAGGGGAAGAAGCTGTTCATGTGACGGGAGATTTTAGTCTGAATGGACCGAAGTCTTCTACCTGAGGGGAGGGGGGCAAACAGTACGTGACCAGGGTGTGAAGGATCGGCAATGATCCGGCCTGCACGCCTCCGGGTCCTGGAGATGTACAGATCCTGGAGGGATGGGAGCTTGCAGCCGATCACCTTCTCAGCAGTGCGCACGACGCGCTGCAGCCTTAGTTTGTCCCTGGCAGTGGCTCCTGCGTACCACACGGTTATGGAGGTGGTGAGGATGGACTTGATGATGGCCATGTAGAACTGCACCAACATCTTGGTGGGTAGCTTGAGCTTCCTCAGCTGCCGCAGAAAGAACATCCTCTGCTGGGCCTTTTTGATGAGGGAGCTGATGGTCGGCTCCCACTTAAGGTCCCGGGTGATGGTGGTGCCCAGGAAGCGGAAGGAATCTGCAGTGGTGATGGGAGAGCCTGTGAGGGTGAGGGGGGGCAGAGGGGTTGTGACTTTCCTGAAGTCCACGATCATCTCCACTGTCTTCAGAGCGTTCAGCTGCAGGTTGTTGTGGCTGCACCAAGACGCCAGCTGGGCCACCTCTTTTCTGTAGACGGACTCGTCGCCGTTGGAGATGAGCCTGATGAGGGTGGTGTCGTCCGCAAACTTGATCAGCTTGACAGACTGGTGGCTGGAGGTGCAGGAGTTGGTATAAAGGGAGAAGAGTAGGGGGGAAAGTACACAGCCCTGGGGTGATCCGGTGCTGATGCTAACAGAGTCAGAGACAGTCTTTCCCAGCCGCACATGCTGCCTCCGGTCCATCAGGAAGTCGGTGATCCACCTGCAGAGGGAGTCAGGCCCTTGGATCCAAGGGCCTGACTCTTGGATCTTGGACCTTGGATCCAAGATCCAAGATCTTTGGATCTTGGATCCATCTTGGATCACAGAGCCTGAGCCGGAGTGCACTCTACGGTCTGCAGCCGTTCTCTCCCCCGCCTCGTCATCAGTATCGGCCACCCAGAATCAGCGTCATCCTGCGAGGAAATGCCAGAAGAAGCCCTCCTCATCAGCAGCGGCCGCCGTTGTTCCTGCTGCCGGAGGTCTGCTGAATTCACCCCTGTCACGCCTACTTACAGCTCTTTCACCAGTCTGCAGAAGGGCCCATGTCACCGCTGACACGGAGAGGGATGACTGTCTGCCGTCTGCAGCTGCCAACACCAATGACCGGGATGACAGGCAAGTATTTTTTCTTTCTATTCCACCAAATTGTATTGAATCTTGCCTGTCTCCTGAGGGAGAGGCCCAGTTTAAACAGTCCACTGGGTCCTCTCCTCCAGCTGCAAAAGTTGATTCATTTCTCCCCCTCTCCGTGTCTCCTCCCCTTTCCCCTGAGTGCCGGTCGATCCAGGGTCGGAACCAGCAGACGGCGGAGGAGCCTGTGGCCTTGGAGGATCCTGCTCCGGAGCCAGCACCAAGGTGTTTTGGGGTGGTCATGCCTTTGGAGTCCCCTGCCTCTTCTTCCGGGTCAACACCTTATCCATCCTGGGCGTGCCGGCAGACGAGGAGTGGGTCAGCTCTGCTTGCCGCGCTCAACCACCGGGGTCGAGAGGAGCGCCGCTGAGAGGGAGGTCTGAGGACGCGCTCTCCCGGCTGCGAGGGATCCACCCTCCATGCCTGCTCAACTCCCAGGCTCACCATCGGACGAGGAGTGGGTGAACCTGCTTGCCGTTGTCAACAGCCGGGTTGAGGAGGAACCGGGAGAAGGAGGAGCGCCACGAGGTACTCCTCGGCATGACGGACTCGCTGCCCAGCACGGTGCTCTGCATCCCGGATTATCTGGTCCATGAGTCGCCTGTGAAGAGGAGGAGGAACTCTCACTGCAAGAAGTGGCCTGCCTCACCGACAACAGCCCTGCCCTTTTGCCCTAAGCCATGCCCCGCTCCATTCCCGGAGGACTTGGAGGAACACCTGGAGAGAAGAGGAGACATCCTGGAGGCCGCTGGGGAGGTCCAATGCCAGGAGAACAGGCAAGTTTTTTCTCATTTGACTTTCTCTGTTAATGAACAATTTTGTCTGCCTCCTGGTGAGGAGACTCAGGGTATGCAGTCCCCTGAGCACTCTGCCCCAGTGGCACGTAGTGTTCTCTCACCAGACCTCACCCAACCCCTTCTGTGTTCCCTCACGAGCTCGCTGGCACCAGATCCAGGTCGCTCGAGGGGAGAGGAACCAGAGGCCCGGGAGGGTCCAGCTCACGATGATGTGGGCCTAGCGGTTCCAGAGGAGATCGATGTGGGTGTAGCACCCAACGGACCAGAGGAACCTGCACACCCTAAGTCGCTGGAGTCCTGGACAGCGGTGGAGCCAGAGCTCAGGCAAGTGTGCTTCATTATGGCTAAAGTTTCTATGTCGATGTCACACTGCCCGACTCATGGTGAGGAGGACCCGGGGCAGCTTCCAGTAGCCCCCGGGACTGCCTCACCGGGCTCTGCCACTGCCGGCGACCCTGACCTAGTCTCCCTTTCTCCCTCTCTGGGTTTGGAGCCCCCTGACAGGGTCGCCGGAGAGCAGCTGATCTCACCAGAGGCCTCCGAGGATCAGAGGGCAGTGCCAGGGGCCAAGGGGAGCACAACCTCCCCTGTTGGGGAGTTCATGGCGGGTGCAGCCCAGCTCCAGCCAGAGGCCACTGCGGGTGCTGCAGAGCCTCAGCCAGAGGTCACCGCGGGTGCTGGAAGGCTCCCACTGGAGTCCATCGCGGGTGCAGCAGAGCCTCAGCCGGAGATCACCATGGGTGCTGCAAGGCTCCCGCTGGAGTCCATCGTGGGTGCAGCGGAGCCGGCCCAGTTGGGGTCCATCGCAGGTGCTGTGGAGCCGGCCCGGTCGGGGCCCATTTCGGGTGTAGCCGGGTCCCAAACCGGGATCATTGAGGGTGCTGTGGATCACCATGAGGATGCTGGGGTCCCCTTCTCCTCCTGGTCCTACGCCATGGGGGTTCCCTCCCTTCGGTCCAGTCACCCACCTGTGAGCTTCCTGGTAGGGCAGGCTGCCTCCCGCCTCATCCCGCTGGCCCTGGTGGATAAACAATGCTGGCTGGCCACCGGAAGGATGACTCCCCTGGTCTGGTGGCCATGTGTTCCCGGCAGACCACCAGATTTCGTCCACCGGACTTCTGCTGGGCCTGGGACCCTGGGCGGCCTCCTGAGCCCCAACGCCCGTGGACTTGGGGGGATTAATTGTGGTCCTTGGGTGGGGTGTTGTGCTCCCACCTTTCCTGTTCCCTCTACCTCCCACCCGGATTTGTGTTGTTTGTTCCTGTTTGGGGGGGGGGATGTTTCTTTGGGTGTCTGGGAATCCACCCCTTAAAGGGGGGGCTCTGTCAGGAACCGAGCCGGCTTGGTTTCCCCTGGCTCGGTCCTGGCCTCTCTGTGGGTACGTGCCACGTTGTATGTATGTTAATATGTATCTCCGCCGTACCCATAGCCACTGCTGTCTGGCCGGCAGCAGTGAGGCAGCCTCTTGGGCTCACGCTGGAGTCTAACTGTCTGCCGGTCAGACCACGCCCCCTCTCTATTACTGCCAGCTGTTCCCACTCCTGTGTGCCATCTCCCCGCTCCTTGCCCAGGTGTGATCAATTTGTGGATCCAGCAATGCATGTACTTAGGAGCCTTTTTCCAGTCATGCATTGCTGGGTCATTGCACTTCATCTACGGTTTGCGCTCATTGTATGAAGTCACGTCAGAGGACTGTGTTCACTCAGTGCTTATTCTGACTTACTTGGATAGCTCCAGTCTTGTGAGTACTAGTGTGTGTTCCTTCCCCGGTATTCTCACCCAGACTGTGGAGCGTCCAGGAGGACTCCTTGAGCCTATGTGAATTGTATGCACTAGAATTGTTTGTGGTGCGGTGTTCAATAAATGTGTGTGTGGTGTAACCCAGCGTGTAAATCCTCAACCTTTTCCCCCCTCCTCCGTGCGCTGTGGAAAAGTGCACGAGGAGTTCATGACACAGTCATGCTGATATTAAGGTTGATACAAACTATAACCATAATCATTCTAAATTAAAAAGACTTCAGGTTTTATATACTGTAATAGTTTTATATAATTAAATCAGACTGTGATTTAAAATCATCTGTTTTGTCATTCTATGTCAGTGTTTTCTGTATTCCAGCAGTGTGAGGTCATTGTCTCAGTGTGATAACATTCTAGTGTATCTCAGTAAATCACTATGTCAGGATTTATAATTTAATTTAAACTATCATCATGATAATCAAAATTAGGTTAAAAAAGACTTGAAATATTGCATTATGTAATGAATATTAAATATGTTAAAGTTTATTTTTTTAAATATATTGCGAAATACACTAACTTTTTCACACTGTTCTAATTGACTAAGATGCAGCAGTAGATGGTTACAGCAGTAGTCAGGGATATTTGTACTGAAGAACAGAATAGATTATCTAACTGTTAATCATTTTGTCATTACATAGTTGTAAAAAGACATTTACTGTGTATCTTCAGTGATCGGGCCCTATCAGGCCCTACACAGAATCATTAATAACAAACAATACAACTCTACACACAAAATTTAACAACAAGTATGAATATATAATAAATACAGTACTAAAGAGTTAATGCATTTATGAATATAACCCCTTATTTTTGTAAGAAAAGTTTAGTTGTTGTGCTACTGACTTCTCTGCCACCCCAGACTGCTCACATGTCCACCCTGGCCCCCCCACTGATAATCTCCTGGCTCCGCCCCTGCATCAGCCCATCAGCTAACCATACCTGTGGGTGAATCACTCATGTAAATTTGATCATTGCTGTTACAAGAAACTCAAACTGTGACTCACGAGCTGATCTACTCTTATCTTTTGCGTAAACATCTCCCAGTGTGCGCCATGCATGAAAATCAGGCAAATGAGGAGAGCTGGGCTGTGCTAGTACGTCTGTGCTGAGGGCTGGTGGTTTGTTTTCCATCAGTGTGGAAACTGTCTTTACACCAGACTGGAGGACAATGACAGGGAGCTCTTGGCCTGCTGACTCCACACTGCCTCATGTGTCAAACCCCATTAATATTTAGGTTTTCACCCCAAAATTAAGTTAATTTAGTTTTGACACTGGAAGGTATTACTTGAATATCCTGGCATTAAGATTAAACCATTATATCACTGGCAAATACATCAGAGAAGGCTTTAAAATTGTCATCCACATTTGTTCTTTTGTAATTTTCAAAACCCCGACAGCACACGTACGTCGGGCCAATGTTAGCAAGTTTACATCGGGAATGCATCCTCTAGAGGTAAACTTCATACATGAGGCCGATGTTGGCGCGATGTATGTGTGCTGCTGAGGAACACGATGCCTGATGATTCTGGATATTTTCCACCACAAGAAAAGCTAATGATGAACTGAAATGTCACAGAAAAGTCAGTTTCCTTCTCCTGACCAGCTGACTTATAGCTCAATTCCTGTTTATAATGATTTTAAAAATGCTAAGAAACCATGCACGACACTGACATAGATGACTTTTTTCATCATAGCCGTTTTCTGCATAGAGGAAAGAACACAAATACTTCCCCAAGCTGTAAGGTGAATCTCAATATCAAATCACAAAAACTCTTAGCAATATTTCTAACCTAACCAAACATCTTGCAGGGTGCCCAGAAACCAGGAAATGGCCCTGTTTATACTAAAACCTGACACTGCTTATCAACAGAATTTTCCTCTATAAGGTTATTGTTTGTGATGATGGACTCCGATGAGCTGACATATCTGATTTCCAGACTCACTATCAGCATTCCTCCACTGATCAATGCAGTTTATTCACTAGAGGAATGCAATCATTTCCCTTTAATTGAGCTGAAGGGCCTCTGAGCAGCCAACATTTTAACTCCCAGTCATACACAGGGTCATTTACTGTCAATACAAGTGTTCACCTTTGCCCCTCCCTGGATCACCATCTTATCACGGCGGAGGGGCTTGCGTGCCCTAATGATTCCAGGAGCTATGATGTCAGGGGCAACTTACCCCTGGTAGGGTCTTCCAAGGCAAACCGGTCCTGGGTGAAGGGTCAGACCAAGAGCAGCCTGGTAGATTCCCATGAAAAAAATTACATCAAGGATCCAGTGTACCCAAAGGAGCCACATAGGTCCACCCCCCAGTGGGCTCAACACCTGCAGGAGGGATTATGGGAACGGGGCAGTAGTCCGGGGTACTCTGCTTGGACTGCAGCCTCCACAACCTGGACTTCCGGATAAGCAGTAGAGATGGATGGATGGATGGCTTGATGGCTGGATGGATGTTCAGCTTTGATGTTTATCACAATACTGTTGGAATTGTGAAATTTTCTTCATCCATGAAAACTACTTTAAAAATGAAAATGATTCAGAAGCTTAGACAGGCACAACAGCATTAACTGTTAATCACACCATAGCTAAGAAGGTTAACGACACTGTCATCCTCATCTACCGTAAATCCCTTAAGTATTTCCTCTTTACTGAGACCGAGTTTGACTTCATTGCTTCCTGTCATTGTTTCCTGTGTGATTATTTAGTGAAAAAAGTTCCAAGCAAAAAAATAAAAAAATAATAACCATAAATTCACAAGAATGAAATCATAAATCTGCAAGGAAAAAATAGCTAATTTAAAGAAGAAAAGTTACTGATTTGTATCAGTGCTTTTTTCCTCATAAATTTCTAATTAGTGAGGTTTTTCTTGTAAACATTCTTGGACATTGATATTTATAGTCTTTTTCTGGTAAATTTATAACTTTTTGCTGGCAAGTTTGGGGACTTTTCTAATAAATTTTGTACTTTTTCGCCTACAAATTCACCACTTCTTGTGATAAATTTATTACCCTTTGGCCTTAGAAAATTAAACCTTTTATACATTAACATAAAATTTCTCTCTATTAAAATTACAACTTTTCCTCCTAATGTTCTCAATTTTCCATGTACATTTGCAGCTATCTGCTCACCAATTTTTGATACTTTCCTCTTATAAGTGTTAGTGTGAAGAAAATCTCGCAAACTACACACATAAATCATAAAAGTCAAATTGGGTGAGAAAAAAACCACTTGAATACATGAATGTAATTCTTTACTACATCCTTGCACTCTTCATTGGGATGGCAGCTTAATAAGGGGGATGATTTTGGGTTATTTTGCTAACAAGGGGGGTGACATCCCCCCTCAAATCACCTACTGCTTATGACAGGGGTTTGCAACGTGTGGCTCTGGAGCCACATGTGGCTTTTTTTGCCCATAGCCAATGGCTCAGTAGACCTTGACAAAAAAAAAATAAAATTAAACTTTCACCAGAGGACACAGATTTGTAATGGAAACATATTAATTTACAAGAAAAACAACAGATTTAAGCCAAAAATTTATGCCAAAAATTCCCACAACTTTAGGAAAAAATTTTGAGGAAAACACCACAACAAATTTGCAAGAAATAGTCACAACATTTCTGAGAAAAACAAAACAAAAACAAGATACAGATTTACTGGAAATTTTGCAATTTTGTGAAAATAATGTAACAAATTTGTGTGAAAAGTGCTGCAAATTTACCTGAAAGATGTCAAAGTCAAAAGTCAAATGTCAAAGTGCTTTTATTGTCATTCCATTGCTAAAAAACAATACAACGAAATTGAGATGCTGCTCCCGAAACAAACTATCACACTTACAGTTCATTCATGAATTTAACATTCTCATAATTACAACAATAAATAATGCCTAAAACACTAATACCTAAAAAAGTTAAATACAATATGTACATAGCAATAATAAAAACATACTGAGCAGTAAATAAATAAGACCATCTTGTACACAAGGTTATTGCCACAAAATAACCTACAATAACATCAGCAGTCTGTATGTGTTATATACACTACCGTTCAAAAGTTTGGGGTCACTTAGAAATTTCCTTATTTTTGAAAGAAAAGCACTGTTTTATTCAATGAAGATAGCTTTAAACTAATCAGAAATACACTCTAATATCTAATATACATTGCTAATGTGGTAAATGAATATTCTAGCTGCAAATGTCTGGTTTTTGGTGCAATATCTACATACAGTGGGGCAAAAAAGTATTTAGTCAGCCACCGATTGTGCAAGTTCTCCCACTTAAAAGATGAGAGAGGTCTCCAATTTTCATCATAGGTATACCTCAACTATGAGAGACAAAATGAGAAAAAAAAATCCAGAAAATCACAATGAAGGATTTTTAATGAATTAATTGGTAAATTCCTCAGTAAAATAAGTATTTGGTCACCTACAAACAAGCAAGATTTCTGGCTCTCACAGACCTGTAACTTCTTCTTTAAGAGGCTCCTCTGTCCTCCACTCGTTACCTGTATTAATGGCACCTGTTTGAACTCGTTATCAGTATAAACGACACCTGTCCACAACCTCAAACAGTCAGACTCCAAACTCCACTATGGCCAAGACCAAAGAGCTGTCAAAGGACACCAGAAAAAAAATTGTAGACCTGCACCAGGCTGGGAAGACTGAATCTGCAATAGGTAAGCAGCTTGGTGTGAAGAAATCAACTGTGGGAGCAATTATTAGAAAATGGAAGACATACAAGACCACTGATAATCTCCCTCGATCTGGGGCTCCACGCAAGATCTCACCCCGTGGGGTCAAAATGATCACGAGAACGGTGAGCAAAAATCCCAGAACCACATAGGGGGACCTAGTGAATGACCTGCAGAGAGCTGGGACTAAAGTAACAAAGGCTACCATCAGTAACACACTACGCCGCCAGGGACTCAAATCCTGCAGTGCCAGACGTGTCCCCCTGCTTAAGCCAGTACATGTCCAGGCCCGTCTGAAGTTTGCTAGAGAGCATTTGGATGATCCAGAAGAGGACTGGGAGAATGTCATATGGTCAGATGAAACCAAAATAGAACTTTTTGGTAAAAAGTCAACTTGTCGTGTTTGGAGGAGAAAGAACACCATATCTACTGTGAAGCATGGGAGTGGAAACATCATACTTTGGGGCTGTTTTACTGCAAAGGGACCAGGACAACTGATCCGTGTAAAGGAAAGAATGAATGGGGCCATGTATCGTGAGATTTTGAGTGAAAACATCCTTCCACCAGCAAGGGCATTGAAGATGAAACGTGGCTGGGTCTTTCAGTATGACGATGATCCCAAACACACCGCCCGGGCAACGAAGGAGTGGCTTCGTAAGAAGCATTTCTAGGTCCTGGAGTGGCCTAGCCAGTCTCCAGATCTCAACCCCATAGAAAATCTTTGGAGGGAGTTGAAAGTCTGTGTTGCCCAGCGACAGCCCCAAAACATCACTGCTCTAGAGGAGATCTGCATGGAGGAATGGGCCAAAATACCAGCAACAGTGTGTGAAAACCTTGTGAAAACTTACAGAAAACGTTTGACCTCTGTCATTGCCAACAAAGGGTATTTAACAAAATATTGATATGAACTTTTGTTATTGACCAAATACTTATTTTACCGAGGAATTTACCAATTAATTCATTAAAAATCCTTCAATGTGATTTTCTGGATTTTTTTTTCTTATTTTGTCTCTCATAGTTGAGGTATACCTATGATGAAAATTGGAGACCTCTCTCATCTTTTAAGTGGGAGAACTTGCACAATTGGTGGCTGACTAAATACTTTTTTACCCCACTGTAGGTGTATAGAGGCCCATTTCCAGCAACTATCACTCCAGTGTTCTAATGGTACAATGTGTTTGTTCATTGCGTCAGAAGGCTAATGGATGATTAGAAAACCCTTGTGCAATCATGTTAGCACAGCTGAAAACAGTTTAGCTGGTTAGAGAAGCTATAAAACTGACCTTCCTTTGAGCAGGTTGAGTATCTGGAAAAAATTATTATTTCAAATACAAATCCTTATTTCTAACCTTGTCAGTGTCTTGACTATATTTTCTATTCATTTTACAACTCATGGTGGTAAATAAGTGTGACTTTTCATGGAAAACACAAAATAATTGTCTGGGTGACCCCAAACTTTTGAACGGTAGTGTAAATCCATTCAAAATATGTACTGCTGTTGGGAAAAAAAAACTATGATTAAACCTGGTAATCTGGGTTTTATGGGATCTGTACTGCTTCCCTGAGGGGAGCAAGTGAAAGAAATCATGACCTGGATGAGTGCAGTCCATAATGATGGCAGTAGCTCTGCTGAGGTACCGAGACCTGGAAATCTCTTCCAGAGAAGGAAGAGAACAACCAGTGATTTTTTGCGCAGTCTCGATCACTCTCTGCAAGGCTTTGTGGTCTGCAGCTGAACAGCCCCAATACCAAACTGTGATGCCGTATGACAAGATGCTCTCAATAGCAGAGCGATAAAATACAACCAGCAACTGTGCATTCAGGCCAATCCTCTTAAGGAGCAAACATTGTTGAGCCTTCTTTATCATAGCTATGGTGTTAACTGACCAGGTGAGGTTATGAGAAATATGAACACCCAGAAACTTAAAAGCCTCCACTCTCTCCACACACTCCTTGCCTATATAGAGAGGAGGCTCGTTACTATGCTTCCTAAAATCAATAATGAATTCTTCTGGTTTTTTGTATTCAATAGTAGATTATTACCTGAGCACCATCTTACCAGTCTCTGGACCTCATCTTTGTATGCAGACTCATCTCCTCCTGATATGAGCCCCACTACTGTTGTATCATCCGCAAACTTCATTATAATGTTTGTGGGATGAACAGGTGTGCAGTCATATGTGTACAATGAATACAAAGTAGGGCTCAATACACAGCTCTGTGGCGAGCCTGTATTAAGCATGACTGTAGAGGAGGAATGGGGTCTGAGTCTGACAGTCTGTGTGTGATTTGTTAAAAAAGTCCTTAATCCAGCTGCAGGTATGAGTAGGCAGACCAAGCTGACACAATTTACTGATGAGAATATTGGGAATAATTGTATTAAATGTTGAGCTAGGAGTTCCTGGCAGCGGAAGGTGAATTACAGAGCTGCGTGGAGGAATCTGATCAGACCTAAATGAAACAGTCATTGTTTCCCCCAACAAACTGCTATGATGATGATGATGAGTCCACAGACAGCATTCTTACATAGCTCCCCTTATCTTCTAAATGGCTGAATGCTGAGTGGAGAACTACTTCTTCTTCTTTTAGATTTGATTGGGGGTTGGCAACCAGCTTACAGGTGTATTACCACCACGTACTTCACTCTATATCATCACTCCATCCGGTCAGGAGCTGTAGTCCTTCTATCATCATTGCTGTGTCCAGTCAAACCTCAACTCTATCTTCAGACATCACTCTTCTTTGTCTCCTCATACTTCACTCTATATCATCACTTCACTCTATATCATCACTCTACACATCTTGGCCGTGGCAGTCTTCTTCTTCTTTTAGATTTGATTGGCGGTTGGCAACCAGCTTACAGGTGCATTACTGCCACTGATTTGACTATCATCACTCTATATCTTTGTATAAGGAGTTCTGAACAACTCCTTATGTGTGAAAAATTATCCGTCCTTGGACTGTGTCCAAGGTGCGGCCGTGTACTGTCAAAAAAAAAAAAAAATGGCCGTGGCTGTCCCGCCACACACACTACTTATATATGTCTGTCTTTCTGTGTGTCTGTTTTTCCTCATAACTTTGTGATGTTTTCCTCGTAACTTCTTCTTCTTCTTCTTCTTCTTCTTCTTCTCTCGGTTACTGGTGGATAGCAAACAACTGAAAGGTGCATACTGCCACCTACTGTACAAGAGTGTGTAACATTATGTCATCTGAGCCCGACCCTTAAAGTCTATGACTTAATCCTGTGTTATTTAACCTCTTGCACTCCGGGATACCGCGGGCGGTCACGTCTCTGCGTCCTGGCATGCCCTCGTGCGCACTAGGATGCACACTGTGCGTCTCAGTGCGCACTGAAAAAAAAAAGCTGCATTTCCGTTCTTCCACTACAGACACAGCCACGAACAGAAAGCCAAAGGAGTGCTTTGATTGGTTTAGATTTGATTGACCTCTCATTCGACCAATAAGAGCCTTGAATTGGGTTTCTGAAACCTTGAAGAACCAATGACTGAAAACCTAGCAAGAAGGACCCGCCTACCAACAGCTGCGAATACTGCAAGCCAATTGAAGCAGAGAAGTTCGACGATTGAAAGCATGCGTCCCGTGCGTAAAATCTGTTTTGTGTAAGCCGCTGGGTGACACACACGCGTTCGTCAGTCTTTTTTTCTTACTACTGTTCTTATTTGTTTTGAAAAATCGTTCGCCAAAACCGCAATCATGGAAGCGCAAAACCGCAATAATGGAATCATGGTTTGACCGGGTTGCGTGACCAGAACCACGAGTCGTAACAAGCGGACCAGCGTCATGTTCGTCTGACAATGAGGAAGAGAAGTTCACCAGCGACACTGCTGTTGTGGACAGGTAAGTGTTATAAGCTAAATTATTCTTAATCCCTGAAAATTGTAATCAAAATGACTTTTGACCGATCGGTAAATTACAACTGTGCGTCATCGCCACATGACGGACTGGTCCATGCGCTGCGTCCAGACCGTGAACGCCCCCCCCCCCCCCCGCTACTCTTCTGTAGCGAATTGCAGATATATTGCAGATATTTTAGTACAACTGTGCATAGTAGACCATGGCGCACCGTCCCCGCGGTCCGTCATATGGCGATGGACGATGTCCGTCCTCTGTAGCGGGGGGGGGGGGAAGTTGTTTTCCTCTATATTACAAATATTTTAGTATAATTTTTATTGCACTGTAGGTTATTTTTTCTTGTAAAAAAAGCCACACATTTTTTACGTGGCATGCTTCTTTGTGTGTGGGGGCTTGTTTGTTCATTCATTCATTCATGAATGAATAAACACCCCCCCCACACACACACACACAGCCCTGAGTGTCACCTTTCATTAGAGCCCAAGATCAAGCTTCTATATTGAATCATTCAAAAGTTACAGACGTTTTTCCAAACTGTGCCATTTGGCACAATTTGGCACAGTTCAAAAACGCCTGGGAACAACCTAAGAAAAAAGCTGTGTAATATATTCATTTTTTATGGTATTGTTACAAAATTTTGACCTCAGCTGGATAACACTTGGTTCTACATTTCTGTTGCATTTTCCATCCCGGATCTGACAGCTGTGTGTCATTTGCAAGCATTTGTATCCAAAAAAACATCCAGGCGAACTTTATTTTCTTCAAGTTCAGTATGTTTAGATGACTGTTACTCAGTGGCAGGAGCACTTAGAGAGATTATGACTGTTTTGCCAAAAAATTCAAAGTGTTTTCTTTTAAATGAGACCAACCCCATGAAGATGCTGCAAAGGGTTGAAGAACAGCTTTTGATTTACTTTGGGTACGTTATTTTTAGGCGTTTTTAGGGAAATTGACCAGAGTGCAAGGGGTTAAAAAAGAGAAGAGCCCTTCTCGTGATTCTTAGTGCCTCTCCATCTCTATCTGTTCCCAGAATCCCAGTTAAATCCCATTCCCTACCGGCCTCTTTCATTTCCACACTTGTGACAGTGTAATAAGATGTGCTCAACATTTTCTTTTACTCCACATTCTCTACATTTGTCACTTTTGCTTTTCCCTATGGTGAATAAAGTGACATTTAAACCTGAATGATCCAGTCTGAGTCTTGCCATAATGATGTCTTCCCTCCTGTTTGTTGTTTTATAATTCTTTATTGCAATAGATTTTTGTATTTTGTAATACGATCTACCTTTATGATCCTCATCCCATCTTTTTTGCCATGGCTCAATTCCTTTTTTCTTGATTATTGCTTTCCCTTCACCTTTTCCAAGAGACAATGGTATAGTTATTTCTTTCCCAAGTGTACTTTTTGCTAATTTGTCTGCACAGTCATTCCCTTTCAACCCTTCATGTGCAGGAACCCAACAAACCCAAACTTCTCCACCAGCCCTGTGTACCCTAAATAAACTGTGATATAGCTCAGTCACCAAGTCTTCCCTTGGAGATTTCTTCTTCTTCTTCTCTCGGTTACTTGTCTGTATGGTTTTTAAAGCTGCAAGTGAATCTGTGCACACCACCACCTGGTCTGGTCTGACCTCCTCCACCCACTGCAAACCAATAATTCTTCTTCTTCTGTTAAATTTGATTGGCGATTGGCAACCAGCTCAAAGGTGCATTACCGCCATTGACTTGATTATGTTTCCTCGTAGCTTAGTGACATTTTCCTCATAGCTTTGTGAAGTCCTGCTCATAGCTCCATGATATCTTCCTCATAGCTCTGTGACGTTTCTTTCTTTTCTTTTTCTTTTCTTTATTTATTTATGCAGGGACATGCACAATATACATTGACATTTGCTAAAACTACAAGTAAGCATTGATAAAAAACTAAAACCAAACATTGATTAAAAAACTAGAACCAAGCTTTGCTAAAAACTAAAAAACATTAATATCATTGATAAGAACCCAAAACATTGATAAGAACTAAAACATACAATAATACATTTTTATAACTCCATCCATATAAACAATTTTTCACATCAAACCACTGACTCTTATTGGTCCCACTGTCAACATCACACACTCTAACATCTTTACATCACAGCACATTATGGACACAGGTTTGCTTAGAGATTAAATGTTTTTTCACCAAGCGTGAAAATGTATGATAGTCTGTTACTGCAAGTAACTCCGTTGGTAACATGTTCCACTGTCGCATAGCCACACATGAAAATGTTGAATTTGCTAATGTTGTCTTGTGCTTAGGAATCCTGCACTCGCCGCGTGCTGTTGATCGAGTTGTCCGAGATGTATTTACAGAACTTAATGAAACAAACCTTTTTAAGGGAGGAGCAGCAGAGTTATGGATTATCTTAAACAAAAGACACACATTTGTATACATAATTAAATTTTCAAAGCTCAACAGGTTATATTTAGACAGGATTGGGCAGTGATAGAACGTTCGTCTTTTCTTGTCATGAATCTTGGCAGAATACTTGTATAATGATTCCAGAGGCCTCAGGGCAGATTTACACGCCTGTGACCAACTTGTCATACAGTAAAGAAAATGTGGAATTATCATGGCATTTAGATACATACTTGATGCTTCAGTAGACAGTGAATTTCTGATATGTTTGAAATTAGCACAATTAAATTTGACCATGTTTGTCATCTTTTTAATGTGTTTTTTAAAGCTTAAATTTGAGTCAAGTGTAACACGTAAATATTTAAATTCAGTCACATTCTTAATTTTTTGTCCTTCTATCAAGATATGACAAGAATTCTTGGATTTGTAGCAATTTGTAAAAAACATTGACACGGTTTTATCGACGTTTAAGGTTAAACAAGAATTCCTCAACCAATGTGAGACTTTCTCCATTTCCTGTGTTAATTTTTCAGTCACCTCTTCAGTCGTTTATATTTAGTGTGTTTATATATTTACAAATTTATTCCATCTAGCTACAATGCTCCGCACTGTGTGTGTTTATATATCTACATATTTATTCCATCCAGCTACAATGCTCCACACTGTTTATATATTTATATATCTATCCCTTCTAGCTACAATGCTCCGCATTGTGTGTCTGTCTCTCTGTCTCTGTCTGTCTGTCTGTCTCTCTCTCTCTCTCTCTCTCTCTCTCTCTCTCTCTCTCTCTCTCTCTCTCTATATATATATATATATATATATATATATATATACTGTATATACAGTATATGTACATATGTATACTTGCTGCTCTTGTTTTTTCTCTTGCCTTCTGATTGTTGCTCTGAGTGTTGCTATCCCTGTGCTGTTGCAATCCTGGAATTTCCCCATTGTGGGACTAATAAAGGCTTATCTTATCTCTTATCTTATCTTATCTTATCTTAAATAGGCCTACTGACTGATTACAAGTTTGTAGACACCTGTGATGTTAATTAGAGGACACATCTTGGTTGAACATGTCCCTATGGTCACATTATTTTCAATCTTTTCTAGGGGTACCATCATTTTTGTCCAGGCCTGTTTCATGAGTTTGTTTTTTAAAATAATTCTGTTGAACCACAATTTAAAAGCATTGTCTGATTTTCATTGGTTAATTTTCATAGAATTTTTATTTATTACCACTCTTGTCAGATTCAAGTTATTTCTATGACCATTGTGGGTTTTTCTTTCATTAACAGAAGGGTACCAACAATTTTGTCTACGTCTGTATATTTCTCTGACTGAGGTTCCTAACATATTTTCCAAAGCAAAACCCAAATCAGCCCTCTCCATTACAGCTATCAGATGTTTCCGTTGTTCCTGGTATCCTTGACATTCCAACAAAACGTGCTGAACTGTTTCCGGAGAACCACAATGTGCACAGCTGCCAATTGGGTGTTTACCTATTCTATGTAGCGTCTGGTTCAAAGTAGTGTGTCCTATTCTTAATCGGGTGATGAGTATCTCCTCTTTTCTGTTTCTGCCATCTCCCATTCCAGAGTCCACCCGCTTTTGAATGGCATAAAGATATCTTCCTGTATCTATTGAGTCCCAATATTCTTGCCACTTTTCCACTATATACTTTTTAATTATTGATTTGCCTTCTGCCTTACTGAGTGAGATCTGCAGATTCATTGCCTCGAACTTCAATGATTGTTTCGCTAATAAGTCCACATCCTCATTACCCTCTATTCCAACATGGGCTGGAAACCAAAGAAAGTGTACTGACTGACCTTTACTGTAGAGGTTGTAAATTAAGGTAATTTTAATTAAGGTAGTTTTTGTGTTAATAAATGTGTGTTTGGTGTAACTCTGCACTTAAATCCTCGTCCTTTCTCCTCCTCTGTGCGCTGTTTGAGAAGCGCATGGAGAGTTTATGACAGAATGATCCAGCCGAACCATAGGATTTAGCGGGTTACACCCACACAAATCATTTTTTCATTTTTGGACTGTCTCGTTTTTCACTCACCTGCTTTCCGGGCACTATGGCTGAGCTGCTGGAGAAGGAGCTGCGCTCACTCTGTCTGCTGGAGGACCTTCTCTCGCGGTGCTGGAGCCCTGTTCTCCCGAGGCAGGTCAATGGGCTCGGGACGCCGCAGTCAGAGTGATGAATCGGGATAGCCTGTGGGACCATCCGGAGGCGGCCGAGATTTTCCGGGAGATTGTCGCCGTGACGTCCACGGGGTCGGGTGAGTTGCTCCCAGTGCTCGAGCCCCCCGTGGCTACACCGCCGTCATTCCTTATTACTCCGGAGATCATCGGCCTTGATTACTTGCGGCCGGATGGTGTGCTCAGAATCCCAGACTATCTGATGCCCCAACCGACCGTGAGGAAAAGGAAGCCTTGCCGGAGGAAGCCCCTCTCGTCTTCAGCAGCCGTCATTGCTCCAGTCATCGAGAGGCCCTCCGAGATTGTCCCGGCCATGCCCACCTCCGCGTCATCGGAGCCGGCTACCCCACAATCCTTTGAAGGGGTCAGTGACACGGAGAAGGGTGACGGCCAACTGTTTGCAGCTGTCAACATCGGAAACCGGGATGACAGGCAAGTGTTTTTTCATTCCACTCAATCTTATTGCAAACCTTGTCTGTAGGGAGAGGCCCAGTTTCAACAGTCCGCTGAGTCCCCTCCTCCAGCTGCAAATATGAATTCACCTTTTCCCCTCTTCGTGTCCCTTCCCATTCTCCCTGAGGGCCAGCTGGCCCAAGGTCAGGGCCATCAGTCGGTGGAGGAGCCAGTGGCTTCGAATGATCCATTCCCGGAGTCAGCTTGGAGAGGTCCCCCTGCAGCCACGCCGGTGGAATCCCCAGCGTTGGAGCTGCTGCAGGTGGACAACAGGACTGCAAACACCATCTTGCCAGCTGCTGAGGCGTCTACAGTGGACTGGGAGCCAGAGCTGGACCTCTTGGAGGCCGGGCTCGAGTGTTCATCGCGGGATTGACGGAGTCCTGGACCGCGGTGGAGCTCGAACTCAGGCAAGTAATCTCTCTTGTTTTTGTTATGTCAGTTTTAGAGAGATCTTGCCTGGCTCTGGGTGAGGAGAGTGCTGCGCCTGAACTTCGTTTGCCGGGCTCTGCTGCTGCCGGCGAGCCTAGCCATCTTTCTTCTCCTACTTCCACTGAGCCTTCAACCAGGGTCGCCAGAGAGGGTGTGTCGCCGCCGGAGGTCGCCGAGGGTCCGGTCCTGCCACAGAAGGACGTTGCTGCTCCAGCTTCTCCTGCCAGGGTTATCAGGGCTCCTCCCTTCGATCGTCTCCTCAGCCTGGTGCTCCTGCGGGTTGGTCCGCTCACCGTGAGTGCAGCTCTGGCCCAATCGAGGTCCATCGTGGGTGCAGCGGAGCCTGACCAATTGGAGTCCACTGCGGGTGCAGTGGAGCTGGCCCGGTCAGGGGCCACCGTGGGCACAGTTAGGCTCCTGCTGGAGTCCACCATGGGTGCAGCGGAGCCGGCCCAGTCTGGGGCTACCATGGGCACAGTCAGGCTCCCGCTGGAGTCCGTCGTGGGTGCAGTGGAGCTGGCCCGGTCGGGCACCACCGCGGCTGCTACTGAGGACGCCATGGAGGTTCCCTCTCCTCGGTCCGGTTGCCTTCCAGTCAGCCATCCGGTGGGCAGGCCGCCTCCTGCTCCACCCCCTCCATCCTGGTGGCTGAGCAACGTGTGCCGGCCACAAGAAGAATGGACTCCCTGAGTCTGGTGGCCCATGTTCTCCGGCAGGCTGCCGGATTCTGTCCACCGGACCTTCTGTTGGGCCTGGGACTCTGGGCGGCCTCCTGAGCCCCAACGCTCGTGGACTTGGGGTGGTTAATTGTGAACCCTGGGCGGGGTATTGTGTTCCCTCCTTTCCTGTTCCCCCTACCTCCCACCTGGGTTTGTGTGTTGTTGTTTTGCCTGTGGGATTGGGGGGGGGGCCTTATGATGTTACCGTGGGTGTCTGGTATCCACCCCTAGAAGGAGGGGCTCTATCAGTTTGGTGTAACTCTGCACTTAAATCCTTGTCCTTTCTCCTCCTTCCCTTTCAACCCTCCACGAAGGGTTGAAAGGAAATGGCTGTGCAGACAAATTAGCAAAAAGTACTCTTGGGAAAGAGATAACTATACCATTGTCTCTTGGAAAATGTGAAGGGAAAGCAGTAATCAAGAAAAAAGGAACTGTGCTATGGCAAAAAAGATGGGATGAAGATCATAAAGGTAGGTTGTATTACAAAATACAAAAATCTATTGCAATAAAGAATTATAAAACAACAAACAGGAGGGAAGACATTGTTATGGCAAGATTCAGACTGGATCATTCAGGTTTAAACGGCACTTTATTCACCATGGGGAAAAGCGAAAGTGACAAATGTAGAGAATGTGGAGTAAAAGAATATGTCGAGCACATCTTATTCCACAGTCACAAGTATGGAAATGAAAGAGAGAGAATGAAAAATGAAGTTCGAGAGGCCGGTAGGGAATGGGATTTAACTGGGATTCTGGGAACAGATGGAGATGGAGAGGCAATAAGAAACACGAGAAAGGCTCTTTTCTCTTTTTTAAATAACACAGGATTAAGTCATCGACTTTAGGGGTCGGGCTCAGATGACATAATGTTACACATTCTTGTACAGTAGGTGGTGGTATGCACCTTTCAGTTGTTTGCTGTCTGCTAGTAATCTAGAGAAGAAGAAGATGATTACCGAATGAGATCATGTTCTGTTCTCCTTTGCAAATTTGCTACATCTTCGTCATAGATGACAAATTTAAGGAAAACAGGTTGGAATCTTATGAGAGGATCACTCTTGCAAATTTACAACAAAAAAAAAAATCACAAAATTAAAAAAAAAAAAAAAATTTCCCCCCAAAAGTAACAAATTTTCAAAGAAAAATTTGACAAATTTATTCAAAAAACCCAAAAATGTATGCCTCATAAATTCTAGAAAAGAGTTGTGACTTTATGTGGAAAACCTCTTAATACTAATGGTGTCAGGCCATGTTGCACTGGGAAAGTTGCTGTTTTATCTTAGTTTCCAGGGTATATACAGTATATATATATATTTTTTGGCTCTATGAGGATGTTGCTGGTCAAAAAATTCTCAAAATGACTCTGTGTAGCAGAGGTTGTGGCCTCCAGTGTTTCACAGTAATTTGATCATGCTATTTGTAAACAATTCAACTAACATGTAAGATGTGTCATTAAAATAAAACTATATATTTTCCCCGACAGCGTGTAGATAGGGTCGCTTCTTCAGAGACCAAAGAGTGTTTCGTCAGGTGCGTGTTCTGCAGGCTTGGTGGGCGGAGCTACGGAGCCTGGCCACGCCCCTCACTCAGCAGTAGTAGGAGAGGGAGAAAAAACGTGAAGGAGCGCGCGGCTCTGCCTGTCCACTGGAAAAATATGAGCCCGACAGGAACGGCTGCTGCGCCCCAGCAAACATATCAACAATTTCACTGCGATTCATCATAATTTTTTTTTTTTTCCCCCCTCGCATCGTTGAGTGTGAGCCCTCTTCCAGCTGTTTCCCTCTTTATCATCGTTTTCTTGCGCTGGATCTCCCCTGTGAGAAAATGTGCGTGGAGAGCGATGGATGCGAGATCGAAGGCTGCAGCAGTTCGGACGAGGTGCGCACGCTGTCGGGCAGCATGAGTCCCGGACTGAGGTCCAACCCGGACCTGCACCCGTGCAGACCGGGTCAGAAATTCCGCGCCGCGCTGCTGAAGTGCCGCTCACCGGCCGCCGCCGCCGGGATCCTCAGCTTTGGGAATATCCTCAATTACATGGACAGATACACAGTAGCCGGTAAGACGCTCACTCCTGTCTCTGTTCTGACAGCACTGTGGCTTTCTTTTATTTACTGGTCTCTTTAGACTAGGGCCTGATGACATTTTAGTTTCCATTTATTCTAACTCCCTCGCAGCTCACCTCAGCACTGACGGGCGGAACAATGGGCATCCAAGCTCAGCCCCCCCCCCCCTTTCCCCCTGTAGACTGTGCTGCTGATGAGAGCCCTGATTGAATCCGGCACACCTCGCTTTGACCTGGGCGCTTTCTCCCCGGGGGGCCTGGGCCGTCGCGGATCGATCACTTAAGGGCCATCGCAGCGTCCATCCACCAAACTTGGCTGAGGTGTCGCTGCGGGCTGTCAGCAGCTCCTGCGCGGGTCCCCTCATTAGGTGCTCGTCGCTTCTTGAGGTGGCGCGGATGCTGAGATGGTGCGGGTGGCCCTCCCTCCTGCCGTCCGCGTCTGAGTTCCAGAACATGTTTCATAAAACCCTGAAAACCACTCGAAGATAAGAGTGAAACTCGGTGCAGTAATTACAGACTGATAACTGAATAAGATAAAATAAAAAGATTGACGCCAATAAAATGAGCTAGCAACATTATTTCCTGCTCACAAATGAAATAAGTGCTTGGGATTTTTTTTTTTTTTTTAAGTAGGATGCCAGAGAGGAACCTGAGCCAGGACCGGCTGTGTCTGTAGAGAGGTTGTGTGTGTTGGCTGTAAGATTTGGTCTCTGGGTGGTGGCACTGAATGGGTTAAAATAATGCTGCAGCACGAGAATAGAGGGAAGTGTGTTCACTAGAAAGGGAGGTTGGTTCTGTTGAGCAGAAATGCTTTCCTGGTTAAAGTGCAGACTTGTATCAGCGCTGGTGACTGTGCTGGATAATGTCACACATTAACCTGGGAATACTGGGTCACTGCTGGTAACAGCGGTCGACCACACAGACACAGAGCTGCCATCAGGTTGTGTTTCTGAGCCCACAGCCAGGGGGATGTGGGTTCGAGTCCCGGCCGGGTCATACCAAAGGCCATATAAAAATGGTACTTCCCACCTTATAGCTTGGTGCTCAGCATAACAGAGTGGGGGAAGGAAAAGTTGTTTGTGGCGGGGCCGTGCATGGCAGCAGCCCCTCTGATTCTAGATGTGATTAACATTATAGATAGGAGAAACGTAATTTCGTTCTGTTGTACATGATTGGCTGTATGGATTGAATGACAGTAAAGTTGGCTGCTTATTCTTCTTGATTTTCCACTTATCACCCCTGCTGTGGAAGTAATAGTTGCTACTTCGCACAGATCAATGTCAGGTGCAGTGTGTTAGCTGTGTGTGTGTGTGTGTGGGGGGGGGTGGTGGCTGGACCATCATTATAAGCTGCTCAGCCTCCAGCCATGACAGGAATGTGTTGATGTACAGAGACGCCTCTAATCTTAGCATCTTCAAGCACCACTCACTCACACTTGATGAAACACTACATCCTCGTCCTCGGCCACAGATCAGTCGCCCCCCCCCCCCCCCTTACGTCTTTCCCTCTATTTACGCCTCCTCATGTGCTGATCAGAGGAAACCCTTCACTGAGGGCCTCCATTCTACTCTGTCATCTCCAACATGATCCTGCCTCGGCTCTTGATAACATCTCTTGAGGGACGAGGAAGAAAATCCTCTGCAAAGCCGTAAACATGCAGAGCAGAACTTGTCGGGGGGGAGCATGGGGAGTTCCTTCCCTATGGTGCCACCTGAATGCCGCTGGACCATTTGGCATCATGCATCAGAGAGAACAGAGGACTGATGACCTGCTGCTGCTACTCAGCTCAGTGTCTTGGCTACAGCCGCGGATATGCTGTCCTGCCATTTTGATCTTCTATTCAAACCTCTCACTTGTCTGCAGCGATGTGAGCGGTGTTGCAGTGGCAAAAGCCGATGGGAGCAGTGCATGTGTCTGAGAGCTTGAATATATATAAGAATGCTTTTGCTGGTCGGTGCCAGATGGGCTATTGTAGCCCGTTTGCAGTCTTAGATCTTGTTTCAAACTCAGCAGTCAGTATGTGTGCTTTTCATTAGCAGCTCCCCCGTATTTCTTCTTAATTCTACCCGCTTTGCTCCACTTCCCTGCTCTCTTTTCCAAAGCCTCCTGTGCAGCAGGTTGCGCAGCTCAACTCATAGATCTTACTGTCAATTAGGCAGGCCCCAGCGCATGCTTGCAAGAAACAAACACACACACACACACACACACACACACACACACACACACACACACACACAGACACATATATCAGAAAATGCTCTTCCCTCTGAGAGAGAGAGGGGAGCATTTGTGAAGGGAGGGGCTGCTTGCTGCAGAGGCAGGCATGCGGACGGAGGGAAGCGGACGCAGCATTGAGCCCAAGCGATGACACCCCCCCCCACACACACACACACCCTTCCTCCCCAATGCCACACCAACGTCAAAAGGTCTTTGTACCAACAGGCATTACTGTAGTATTGTGTGTGTCACTATGGCATTGTCACAGGGACACAGGGTGACCGTTCTAGACACGGGGGCTATTCTGACCCACAACAATGACGGGAAAATTGCACCCAGCGGCACCGTCAAAGACGTGGATCTTTCTGTTAATCCCCAGTGTCAGAGGTGAAGCCACGCGCACGCGTGCGTACGCACACACACACACACACACACACACACACACACACACACACACACGAGTGCACAGAACCACATCCACAAACTCCATTCCCAAACTGCACTTATCCATGATTGTTGAAATCAGAAAAATAATTAGATGTCACAGTACTTTTTTTTAATGGTGAGGTTGTTGTGTTCTGGATTCAATAGATTTACTGTTGATATGTTTTATAGACAAGACTATAATGCTTAAGGCACCATCTTTGTTAGTGGGCGGGGGGGGGGGGGTTGCAGCCTTAAAACAAAGCAGGTATATGAGATTCGAGCTGCTGTGAAAAACAAACTCTACTGGCTCCATCATACATTCTGACTTTGCTGATTTTTTTCCATTGTAATGTCAGCAAATTGTTCATGAACTTACCAACTACTTTGATTTGCTCATTCCCCCACTTTATTTATTTCAGTATCATTTCCACTGTTGCAATGCACCGTGTTTTTATTCTACGCTGACAGATTTCTCCAATTTGTGTATTTCTGTGTTGTAGATTTGGCACACAGACGATGATCTGGTTTTTGTCAGGCACACTTTATGGGCCAGATCCAAGTGTGAACAGGCGCAGAGAAGACCACTGTTGACTCTGAGAGTGCTGAAGAGAAGTAGGGTGTGAATGACAGCACTGAGATAGAAGAGATATAGGGAGCGTGTTGGACTTCAGGCTCAGCTGTTGAGCCGGGTAAGGGTGGGTGGGGGGGTCGGATGACCTGCAACGCTCCCTCACAGGCCTGTGCTTGTTTTTGACCATGCAGACGTGCTAAAAATGGGGAGTGTCTTTTATATTTGAGGATGTCCTGATGGGGTCCATCACTCATTTTTCCACTGCATTTCAGAATAGCAGTGGGGTGGGAGATGAAATGCAGAGGTGAGTATAAAACTGTACTTTAGTGGCATCTGAGAGTCACAGTCACAAACTGGTGAGAGTAAAGCTGTAAATGCACAAGAAAAAAAGCTGCACATATATGAGAAAAAACATTGCAAATTTATTAGAAAAGAAGATGACAAATTTGTGAGTGAAAAGCTACAAGTTTGTGAGGAAAAAAATACATAAATTTCTGGTCAATCACAAATTTATGAGAAAAACCTTACAAATTGGAGAGAAAATTGCAAATTTATAAGACAAAAGTAAAAAAAAAAACCAAGAAAGCAGCAAGAAATTTAGAAGAAAAAAGTCATAAATTTATGAGGAAAAAAACGCTAACTTATGAGAGGAGTCAACCATTTTAAAGAAAACCTCACAAATGAGCAAGCGTAAAGTTGTTACTGCACAAGTAACTGTCAGCAGGGAACTTTTTTGAAGACAACTCTTACTTGTCCCTGAGTGACTGATGTCATAATGTAATACTACTTTTACTTGAGTGCAGTTTCTGGATACTCTGCCCAGAGCGTGGAGGACTGGAGTGGGTTCTGACGGGTTCCAGTGGACCACTTATGTTTGGCCTTGGGAAGCAACCATCCAAACCACTGCCTCTTTTAGAGTGAGGAAGAGCCCTGAGAATCAGAAGGCCACAGTGTTTAATTTAGTGTGAGGTGGCTTTGAGAGCATAAATCCTGTTCCTCTGTAGACCCGTAGCAGACAGTCCAAGCTAATCGACAGCTTATGATAAAGAAGGGATTAAAGTGGCTTTTCTTTCGAGGGAATATGAGGATACTGTATGTGAGGCAGACATCTGACACTTAAGGTTATTCGCCTGGTAATTAAGCAAGGTCTGATTTGGGGTATTTAGTCCCCCACCCCTTCGTCCAAAAAAGGGACAATTTGTCGACTACGTAGAAATGTTGAGGGGCCTCAGATTCCTCAGCACATCTTAAGTTGTCTCAGTCACACCCTGAAATAAAAAGGGCCACACCCCGTTGGGCACGTCCGAGGCCTTTACGCACGCGGGAGCTTTTGTCATCTTGTGCGCCGACACAGACGACTCTGTGCTGATAATCCTCTTAAAGGCGGGCTCTTTGCTAAACAGTTGAAAAATAAGATGTATCGATCTATGCAGTCTGACTGCCCGGGCAGATTAATTCATGCAGTTGTCTTCTTGTCATTTTATTGTCGCTGGCTCCTTCCCCCCCATGACAATCTTCTGCGTTAGACTTCTTTGTATTTTATGTTTTCCTTTCTATTGTGACAATCTAAACCCTCCTCTCTGATGCACAAGTGCTTGAAATAAATCACTTAACCTTCAGCTCCATGGAGACTAGCAAAGAAGAGAAGTGAACAGAGTGTACAGTAGGTGTGCACAGGGTTTGTTTTTCTTGGATGGATTAGTCAAACTGTGCGTGAATAGAAGACTAGATAAGGAAGTCTCCAAGTGACATCCCAGAATGCAAAGTCTTTCTGCGGTACCTTTTTAAGCTGCTGGTGGAAACATAACGCAGCAGATGCTCTGGGTAACATGGGACGCTGCAGCAGAACATGTCAGGATGAGGAACTGTCTCCTCACTGTGAGCTGTTGTGTGGGCCACACTCGAGCTTCTTTTTGCTTTAGCCGTCGCTTGGTCCGCCATTTTCCCTATTTTCACCCTCGCGGTTTTATAGCGCTGACATTAAAAGTCCCCAAACAGCAGCAGAGGCATTAAATGATGGAAGGGCCTCTGGTAATTTATTTTATAAGGTTGCTGCCTCTTTTCTTGCCATCTGATGTTCAGCTGTTTTGAATTAGACGGGCTGCACTGCACACTATGAAAGAAGGCCTCATTACTTTTGTGTGTTTTTGACTATAATTCAACATTTCTTCACAGAATCTCTTATTCTACGGTTGACAGTAAAGTATTGATGATATTCAACAGATGTCCAAGTGGAGCCCGTAAAAACTGCACCATTTCCTACCAAGAGGACTTTTCCAGACTGGTTTCCCACAGCTATCCCACCAACCTTCTTTTTAATGTCTATATTGTAGCGGGCCTTTCCCTCTGCTGTGAGAAAACAGTCTGTGTGTTGTTAAGGTTCTGATTTAGCTGATGTCTGTAATAGTAACCGATGGAATTAGACAGAACTTCCTCCTCTGCCAGGGGGAGGCCCTTTCATGTGGCGGCTCCACATTTTACCACAGAGCAGGAGAGCTTCCATCGCAGCAGCGTTCGCCCCGTGACCCCGGCTCCCGAGAGCGCTTAGCTCACGGGCTGCGCTGGCAGCTGCTTTGGGGGTGTCTCTTTCACTGCTCCTGTCTTCACAGCTGTTATTTTGGCATGAACCCGGCCCTTCAGCCTCCCATCACTCGTCACATCTGTGAGGCCATTACATGTGTAGCGTTTTATAGAAGACATTTATACTCACTGCTGCTTGGGTTGTGAACCAGAGGATTTCAGATTGTAAGGGAGTCATGTGGCAAAGATACAGGTTGTGGTCAATGAAGCATGTGTTGTAAAAGAAAAGGATGCTGTTGTGGGTGTGGCAGGCAGCTCATGTAGGGAAGTCAAGTCCTTTAAAATCTGTGGCAGACCTAGGGCCATATTATGACATTTTATTCACTCGTCAATTGTCAAATGCACACAGTACGTTTGTGGGTGTGGCCCCTTCCGCTTTGTTATTATGGTGTCAGGGAAAACGGTTTGTGCAGCAGGGAAAAGTGCAAAGAGGCTGATCTAATTATTCAGAGGTATATTTTGGGTAATCCAATCCCAAGCGCTCCTGTCCATCTCTTTAATGCCTAGAGGCGCATTATCTAAAGGGAACTCTGGTCATGATGGCTTGTTTAAGACGAGTTTTGCACTGACCAAAGGACGTGTGCATGAGGAAAAATTCACATGATTGTAATGCTGCTTGCCATTAAATAGGCATTGATCACAGTTAAAGTAGAACTGAACTGAACGGCATTGAACGGCACTGGGTGATAGTACATACAATTATAAAGATAATTTATCATTGGAACCCCCTCCACAAATCCCGGAATCTTGGAGAAAATCGCGATTTTGAATTTCCCGCCCTGAAAAATCAGACAAATCTGCCGAAGTGCAGCCGGAGTTCCGCGTGACGTCACGAGTGTGACCCAGTCCTCATGTTTACCATTGCGAGCACGTCGACACTGTTTGTTTTTGGTGCATTTTGTCGTGATAGTTGACTACAAAACACTTCCAACACCTGGGAAGCTCTGTTCAGTGGCCAAGGAAAGCTGTCATGGCGACGAAAGAAAAGAAAGGGGGAGGAAAAGCGACCGGGAAGCGATGCGTTTCTAGATATACAGTGATCCATCACTTATCGCGTTTAATGGGGACCAGAACCGACCGCGAAAAGTGAAAAACCGCAAAGTAGCGTCACCCCCTTCCCCCCCAAGGGTGTCACAAGCACTATTTTGCACAAAAAGGCACAAGAGAACAGCGAAAAGTGCCACTAAGCAACACGAGCAATAAAGAACAATGAATGCGGTCTTCCTTCGCTGGGTAAAACGTCTCGGCCAATCAGCTTGCGAGATTCCCGAGCGGTGAAGAGGTGGGCGGAGAGGAGTGGAGCGGTGGTCAGAGAGGTAGATTTTGAGTTGTGCGGGCTCTCCGTGTTGATACCTGATGTTCTAATGAGAAGGCAGGGAGACTACATTAGAACATCAGGTATCAACACGGAGAGCCCGCTCTCCCCGGCTCCCCAGCCCGCTCGGGAATCTCGCAAGCTGATTGGCCGAGACGTTTTACCTCGCAAGCTGATTGGCCGAGACGTTTTACCTCGCAAGCTGATTGGCCGAGACGTTTTACCTCGCAAGCTAATTGGCTGAGACGTTTTACCCAGCTTCGCTCCCTGCCGAGCCCCTATACCCAGCGAAGGAAGACCGCATTCATTGTTCTTTATCGCTCGTGTTGCTTAGTGGCACTTTTTGCTGTTCTCTTGTGCCTTTTTGTGCAAAATAGTGCTTGTGACGCCCTTGGGGGGGGGGGGGGGGGGTGACGCTACTTCGCGGTTTTTCACTTTTCGCGGTCGGTTCTGGTCCCCATTAAACGCGATAAGTGAGGGATCACTGTAATAAGTTGGAAAAATGCTGATGGTTTTTTTTCCCTTTCTTTTTTATTGTTAATTTTCCTTATCCTGACACCCCAAACATGCCAAAGTAAAGACTCACCATTCTGTATTCAATAAGCGACTCTCCTCCCCATCACTGCTGCGGTCTGAGTCGGTGCCGGAATCCCCCGAAAATTCTGGCTCTAATCTGTACGGTTCTATGCCTCCCTCGCTCTCTTCCTGTTCACTTGACACTCCTGCATCCTCCTCTGTCTTGTCACCGATCCTGAATGCCTCTTCACTCTGAAAACTCTGGTGTTCTTGACTGCTGGAACTGCTATCATCTGCCATTGTTGTTTTGATAAGGGTCACACTCGTGATGTCACGCAGCGTCGTCTGCACTACTTCCGGTTTGTTTGGCACTGCCAGCCAGAGGCAAAAGTTTATCGGCTTATAGCTTGGCCATCGCACGGCCTAAAAATGTCTTTTATGTGTTGAAAAATACAATAGGTAATAAGGAATTAATCTGCTATTCTACTTTTTTGCAAAAAGGTGAGTTCAGTTCTACTTTAATGTCCAGTTATTTATTTTAGAGAAGGCAAACAGGGAAGAGATGATGTTGGGCTGAACAATTGAGCTGAATGGTTTAATGTAGTACGCATGGATGCAACACGCAGACATGAATCGGTTTGAAACTTCATGAAAAGAGGACGATTCTGGTGCAGATTTTCATAAATTCACGCACTAGTTTTCTTCCTCTGTG
This sequence comes from Pholidichthys leucotaenia, assembly GCA_020510985.1. Lineage (NCBI taxonomy): Eukaryota > Metazoa > Chordata > Actinopteri > Cichliformes > Pholidichthyidae > Pholidichthys > Pholidichthys leucotaenia. The sequence continues at coordinate 210,148,876 of CM035839.1, forward strand.
CAGTGAAAAACTCTGCTGTTTTTACATATGATCTGGAATAGTTTATATTACATGGTATAGGTGGATAGTTTGTATTTAATTGAACAGAAAAACAACAGCTGAGTGTATTTATCTATGTAAAGCACTTTGTGCAGTATCCAATGTTTGCAATGTTTGAAAAGTGCTATACAAATACTGTTGTTTGATTGATTTATTTTATTAACACACAAATGGACAAAAGATCAGTCGGAGATGACTGAGAGGACACACATATTATGTGGACAGCATAATACTTTGTCATAGCAGAGAGGTTTGGAGGCTAAAACCTTCAGACTGACAGTTCCATACCACCCTCTGTCTCTTCTGTTCAGAAGCTGGCAATACTCATATACTGTACTTTACACCCATATACAGTATATATATATATATATATATATATATATATATATATATATATACAGTATATGTATACACTACCGTTCAAAAGTTTGGGGTCACCCAGACAATTATTTTGTGTTTTCCATGAAAAGTCACACTTATTTACCACCATGAGTTGTAAATTGAATAGAAAATATAGTCAAGACACTGACAAGGTTAGAAATAATGATTTGTATTTGAAATAATAATTTTTTCCAGATACTCAACCTGCTCAAAGGAAGGTCAGTTTTATAGCTTCTCTAACCAGCTAAACTGTTTTCAGCTGTGCTAACATGATTGCACAAGGGTTTTCTAATCATCCATTAGCCTTCTGAGGCAATGAGCAAACACATTGTACCATTAGAACACTGGAGTGATAGTTGCTGGAAATGGGCCTCTATACACCTATGTAGATATTGCACCAAAAACCAGACATTTGCAGCTAGAATATTCATTTACCACATTAGCAATGTATATTAGATATTAGAGTGTATTTCTGATTATTTTATAGTTATCTTCATTGAATAAAACAGTGCTTTTCTTTTACAAATAAGGAAATTTCTAAGTGACCCCAAACTTTTGAACGGTAGTGTGTATATATATATATATATATATATATATACAGTATACTGTACATACATTGAAAAGAAAAACAAGGAAAAAGTGAGAAAAAACAAAGTCCTGTACAACAGTCTTGTTTATTTTAAGTATTCTGAAACGAGATTCCAGCACTTCTCATCTGAGGATTTTTGTAATATGTTCCTGATACTATTTATTTTGGTGCACAGGCAGGGTTCCACAGGCAGCTGTGCTGTGGGAAACCTACTGTAATTGTTCTGATTCTTCTTCTGATTCTTATTTTTTCCTCCGCTAAAAGTGCATGGGGCGTAGAAATGGTTAATGCGTAGAAACATGAAATTTTACAGTCTGATTGGAAACTCTCCACACTACTCAGAGATCAAAAATCAAGGCACTGCATACATTGTCAATGGTGGCAAACTCTAAAAATGAAGTTTTCTGCACCATTTTTTCAAAAATGTGCAAATGAACTCAAACAGAACTCCTCCTAGGCCATTCATTCAGATTACTTGAAATTAAGCAGAGATCATCTACAGACCTTGATAATGAAAAGTTGTTAAAATTATCAAAAAATGTCAGTCTGTTTTGATTTTCAAGGCCAATCAAGTTGTACAGTTTCCCTTTGGCCTGAATTTAACTTCTGATGTAGTGATACAAATCTGATGAAACTTCACACGCACAACAGTATTCTTCAGCAAAACACCAAATCGCATGTAATTCAGTTAAAGTCAAAATCATGTTTATGAAATGTCTATCAGCCATTTTATTTTGTCAGTAGAATATTGTGTTAATGTGTGAGGAAGTCCGTGTGACCCAAAGCAGTTGTGTGGTAGTTAAGCTGCTCGTCTGTCACATATTATGTATGTAGTATGTTGGTTCAAATCCTCACGATAACATGTCATTCTTCTGAAGTGCAACATATGTAGCACACTTTAAAGGCTGCACTACTGTTGCTGGGAATCCTTTCAGTGGAACATTTACAATTTCAGGTTACAGTGTGAGCTAAGCCAGTTGCGTGGTGTTATGGTTAAGGTGAGTGCTTGGTATGCTGGAGGTCTGGCTCTTCTCAACAACTGAAGTACAGCATGGCTTCCCTGTGCATTTTAAATCAACACCATGTACGATTTTCACCTCAAAATAATGCTGCCTAAATTCTTTTGATGGTACGCCAACGTTTGACCGGGTGACTGTTGCTTCCTCCATAGCCTGAGTGTGCCCACATTGCCTGCATCAGCTGTTTTTGTGGTGTGATCCCTGAGGGGACAGTGGCTGTGACGGCTGTGGTCTCGGTCCCAACAGTGAATCACAGGGCACGACTTTAGCCAACAACAAGAAAAAGCCTTATGGCTGGCTGTTGGGACTTTTCAGAGTTCCTACAAGGAACAAGAAAGTTACATAGTGCTGCTTTAAAACCTAACACATAGACCTTAGGTTTTAAATGCTGTTGCTGAACAATGTAAAACCTTGAAGACTACATCTGCTTAGAACCTGAAGATTCCTGCTTGCAGCTATGTTTTAACCTATTTTGCAACATCTTCGATTTTTTTGTATTGATTTTTCGACAGTGTAATAGTACGTATTGTACTGTTTCCTCTATTCCACAATACTGACAGTTTCCAGACTGTTTTTTTAATTCTGTGTGGTTTACTGATTAACCTTGTATGGCCAATTCTTAATCTTATTATCACTCTCTCTTCGACCCTCTTATGTCCTAGTGATCTTACATGAGCTCCACCTAATGACATGCTTTTATACAGGTATCGTCCTTTTCTTTCTTGATTCCACTCGTGTTGCCACACTTTTTAATATGCCCTTTAATGAATATTTTGGCTTCAGCTTCACTCCAGTGTCCAATAACTTGACAGTTCTCCTCAAAACTCCTTTTGCTATTTTATCTGCCATCCCTTTTCGTTGAGTCCGACATGACCTGGTACACAGACAAACTTGACAATCAAGCGCATATTTCAGACTCCGAATAGCATCTGCAAAATTTCATAAACTAGATCGTCTCTATTACAGGAATTGCCAGAAGCTAAACTCATTGTCGCCACATGTGGGCCTGAGGCTATTAACGACTGTCTCTGGTCTTACATCCTCCACTCAAATGTATGGAATTCCCTGTCTAATAAAGGTTTCACACCCTCTGCCATTACCACCCTCCCTATCCCTTCTTATACATTAATATCCATCAATCACAACATCCAAATTAGGTCTAAGCCATGTTTGTTCTATACAAATGATATTAGGTTTATGTGTTAAAACGTTTAACAAATCCTTTAAATTCTTGGCTACTTGATAATAAACCTCTTGCATTCCTGTGCAGGATTATCATAAACAGAACTAATCCTGAGTTTTTCTGTTTTCCTATTGCAAAAGCCCATATTTTTTGGCACTTATGAGATCTCAGAGGTAGTGGAATATCATCAGCTTTTATATTGTAGTCCACCTATCCCCAGTGCTTAACTTCTAAAAATCTGAGGTCTTGGAACGCAGAGAGGTTGATGGTCCTGCTGCTCAGTGGGGGAGGTAAAGGTACCGGAAAGTGGGTGAGGGATTTCTTGCGCAACAAAGACTGATAACATGGAACACATTAATTAATAGACAAAAACTTATCAACAAACAGTATTTTCATAGTGAAACAAGAGGTGGGGGATCCCACTGAAGAGGTTCTGGTCCCGACGTGGGAGGTGCTGGATCCTGTTCTGGCAGGACCCTGCGCAGCCCCACTTTCACTTTATCAGGCAGCACCCTCTCTTGAAAATGCAGCAACACCGACAGACTGTCGACCCTCTCGCCTCCCCTTAATTCTTACTTGTAATTGCTTTATTCCAACAACTTTGTTTGCCTCCACATCCTCCAACTTTTCTCCAGCAGGGATTCCATAGATCACTCAACTCATGAAAGAGCTGGGCACCTGTCTTCCTGGCTGTTTCTACTGCTTTGTTACTCTGGCTGTTTCCCGCTGTTCCTCATCTTTACATTTTATTAGCAGGCTACAATCACTCAGCACCTTCGCCAGTAAAATGCCACCATTTTTATCTTTCAACTCACGACGGGTCAACATTACCAGACTAACCTTGGTTATGTCATGCCCTTCCTACCAGAATCACTTTAAAACCTTCACCTTCTTCACTGACGCTTCTTCTCACCTCCGTGGATTCTTCTCTCTCAACTGAACTACTACCACTCTGTCCCCGAACTGGTTTCTTTTTCCGCACTTCTTTCCACTCAGCTAAAGTCCATGTCCTGAGTCCTGACTAAGTTATACAGTCGGAGCTAGGTAGTCAGAAGTTGTAGCCAAGAAAGAGTAATGCTACCTTATGATATTAATTACTCAAGTGCAACAGTAGTGACCCCAAAAAAAGGATTTGAGTAAGAGTCAGAAAGTGCTGTATCTACTTAAAATGTTAGTTGAGATGTGATTTTATTCTTGATAGTCTGAGAGGTTTTTCTCCTCAATTTTTTTTTGACAGTTTTCTTGTAAGTTTACTACTTTTCTCTGGTAAATTGAAAGATTTTTCACTTAAATTGGCAACTTTTTCCTTCATTTAGACTATTGTGCATCTGAGACTTTATGCTCATAAACGTGAGGTTTTCTCAAAATTTTCAGACGTTTTTCTTGTAAATTTCTTGTAAAGTTTCCTTGTAAATTTATTACTTTCCTCATCAATTTGTGGGTTTTTTACTCCTAAATTCATCTCTATTTTATAATGAATTTATGTTTTTTCCTGGAAAAGTTGTGACTTTTTGCCACACATATTATAAAGTTAATTTGCAGAGCCAGAACAAAACAACGAGCTCACTTCTGATTTTGAAGAAATAAAATTGTGAATAAAACTATATTTAATTCAATTCAGTTCAATCGTAACATGAATTAAAGTCATGGGCTACCTTTGCAGGAGCTGCTGAAAGCGACCCCCCCCCCCCCCACCGCTCACTCGGGTAATCAGTGCTGTGATGCTGCATTCACTCACACTCAGAAGTCAGACTTTTTATTAATATGCATTATTAATTCATAAAGTTTGACAGCAAACTTAGTCTGGAGCCTTTTTTGGGGGGGGGGGGGCGCAGTAGTCTGGGCATGGCTCCTGACTCGGATGCAGTGTGACTTGCGCTCTTACTCTTGTGTACAATTAGATGGCTGCTGTTTACTAACCTGGGGCACTTTAATTGGTGCCAGCAGTAAAGTATAAACTAGAAAAGCACTCGGAGAGCGCAGACCTCCGCCAAGCGCCACAGTTCCCCCCATACAGTGTTTGTGTGTACGTTGTCAGATTCCTTGACCATGAAAACATCTGAGTAGCAATTGGATTGACAATGATAGGATTAGTGGTTCAGTAGTAAAAGTATTACCTCCTTGGTGGAGGTAATAAACTGAAGTGTTGGTGTTGTGTCCATGTCCTGCATCTGCAAACTCCCAGGCTGGGGGTGTTGCAATTGAATGAATGAATGAATTAGTCTTTATTTCGAATAGATTAAGAGTACAGGTTAAAAGAAAGTGAATAATATAACAAAGGGGGTAATAAAATCCAACAAGGTCAAATTAGACAATAGCTCCTCTGATTATACAGTTCAACATAAGTTATCCGAAATATGTGATGGCTGAATCGGCAGCTTATATTGCCCACCCATGTTCCATCCAAGAATTCAAAAGAAAAAACAAAAGAAGTCATGACACAACTGCGTACAACCCACAGGCCAATGGGTTATGTGAGCGTTTTAGATCACTGAAAGCAGCACTGAGGGCTTCACTGACGGATGCCAATTAGGTAGACGGGTTGGCGTGGGTTTTATTCAAAAATCAAACGTTTATTTCAAACTCAGGGTTCATATTAAATGCAGAACTAAAAGGAGTAGAAAATAAATAAATAAAAGTATTGTAACGTGCGCGCCAACTGACAACGTCCCACCGGGAGGTTCGAACTCATGCCTCCCACTCCAGAGACCTGCACTCTACCTGTGTTGCCAATAGGGTCAACCCACTTGGCAAGCCAAGTAGGGTGCTCATATTGAGTTCGCTACAGTATATACAGATCAGCAGACAGTCGGCAGTCTTGTAACAACAATAACATACAATATTGGACTCAGTATAAAATGGAACCCCACCACTTCCAAATGCTGGAGTGTGAGTGACGAGTTGACAATTGCTGATATAAGATGATTGTTACATGGCAGCAACCTTCTCATCAAACTGTAAACATCGTTACGTATCAACTCGCCAAAAGACGGAATGTTCACAGACACAAACATCTTGCTTGCACTCGACCTTCGTGGTACATGTAATCTTTATCTTTATTGGGGTTGCGCTCCGCGGCCAAAGATGATTTGGAAACTTCCCCGGCAGAGAGCTTCTTTTTGCGGAGCTACTATGGCTGACCGGGGAATTTCTGCCAAATAATCCAGCGGCGGACAGCTGGCCGTCTGAGCTTTTGCAGCATTGCGCAAACACAGGCACACAGGCACACTGCCGAGCAGCTCGTTTTTGCGCAGCGCCTATGGCTGCCCGGGGAATTTCTGCCAAATAATCCGGCGGCGGACAGCTGCCCGTCTCAGCTTTTGCAGCGTTGCGCAAACACAGGCACGGTGGCGGGCCCAGCCCACCAGTGTTTTCCGCGTGCTTTTCTGCCTAAAACGTTGAAGAAGGCGGAGTTTATGTTGGTCAGACACGATGACCAGCGCCCTCCATTGCGCCTGCGCACATGTTGAAAATAGCCGTATGTCACAGTGTTAAAGAATGCTTTAAAAAATTCCTGTATCCAGACGGTGATCCGGATCATCCCTAAAATTTAATCAGTTCTTTCTTGTACCATTTCCAACAACGCCTGAAAGTTTCATGGAAATCCGTCCAAGACTTTTTGAGTTATCTTGCTAACCAACAGACAAACAGACAGACAGACAGACCCCGGCAAAAACATAACCTCCTCCTGGCCTTTTCGGCCTGGCGGAGGTAAATATTAAAGCTCAACAAGTCCACAGATGTGTCACTAAATGTCTGTTTATATAACATCCAAAGGTCAAATCTCATTAGGCTGTTTTAGTGGTTAACTTTGGTTTCTTATCATTTAGATTCTTGGACCAGCTGATCTTAGGTAAACAGTAGTTTCATGAGTCAACATGGTGAATCACTGCTTGATCTTTGGCTTGTAAAGGTGAGCGGTAACCTAATCATCACTCACCTCTCCCTGATCCTCACAGGAGTGTGTGTGGACGCTGGGATGTGGTGTTTTCCTTGGTGTGCACAGTTTGGTTTACAATTAAAACACAGTTTCTGCTACTCCCAGTGGGAGGTTGTTTTTTTTTTTTTTCCAGTAATGATGAGCAGAAGGAGGAGGTTTTATCCAGCCTTCCATCCAGCCCTTTCTAAACACTGATTATGAAAATTTAAAAAAAAAATGTATCCACTCCCTTCCTGTGTCATTATCTAAGAAGATTGGAGTGTTTACCTGAAGAAATTGCTGCATTTCTGTTCTCATGTAAACAGGAAGATCGCAGGAAGAAAAGAGGAGAGAGAGAGGAGATATCACATGCCTGCTGTCAAATAAAAGAACATCCCTTCTTAAAAAATGTAAAAGGAAAACATTTGGTTCTCTCCTGCCCATGCGTTCTGTCTCTGATCATTATTATTACAACAGCTGAAACAGGGAAAGGCGAGAACCACGGTGTTATTTGGATTAAAAATAACACCGTGGCTCTTCTACATTGTGGTTTTATTTCTGAGTGGAGATGCAAAAAAGATCCAGACTTATTCCGTTTGTCGGAGGGCTGACCTTTTCACTGCTCGTGGTGTTTCCCTTTCCCCCGGCCACCCCAAAACACCCCGTGGCGTTTCCATCTACAGTATTTCACCAGGAGCAACAACAAAAACACAAACAGGAGGGTTTTGTCTGTCTTATGAAGGTCATATTCAAAGTGTTCCTCCGTGCTCAGTGCTTTGCACAAGGAAAACATAGAAATAGAAGAGAATGCAACCCATTTGTATCACTGTGAAATTATGCGTACAGACAGTGAGTATTGATTAAGACATCAACAGCTTGGAATTCGCTGCGAGTGATGAAACTACTGGATCCCGGTGCACGCTGAAATTGGATTTTTTTTTTTTTCTTGAACGCTTTAGCAAGTCATTGTTGTGAGGATTGGAATCTAATATTGACCTGCTTGCTGTTCCACCCAACAGACCTGCAGCTGATATTAGCTCTCAGCTCCTGGAACCTCCCACAGCTGCAACAGATAATATTTAGAGCAGCACTTATTTGAAGACAATCTTTTTTCTTAACTGTACATGCAGGGGATTAACTTGTGGAGTTTGGTCGAGGTGCTGTGCGATAACGGCCTGCATGTCACCTCTGGTGTTTTATCAGCTCTTATTTTGATTTGATTTGTTGCTATCTGTTATGCCGTCACTGCTGATGAGACAAGACGGCAGTGGATTTTTTTGAAACGACTGTGCTCAGTGTGTGCGCTGCTGTGTTTGCAGGAACATCCAGGGTCAAAAAAGGGTGTTAACCTCGGTTAATGTTTGGATCAGAGGTGAACGCTCACATACAGATGTTTTGTTTTTTTTTCCTTCGTATAATGTTCAATTCAAAGACTGGATTCCTGTGAGAAGGCATGGTTGGTTTTGGCTCCTCCAGCATCAGTCAGCTGTGACAGGAGTGGCAAATGTGCAGCTAGACTTAATTTTAGACTACAGTCTTGTCACAGTTTCTGTCCTAATCAGCTCAGCCTGTAATTTAGATTCCTGCTCATTTTGCACTGCGTAGCTTGATTGTGAATTCTCCTTCTATTTTCCCCTCTCTGCAGTGTGTTCACAAGTTTACCAGACTCATGCAAGAACCATTAGTACTATCCAGTTCGTTAGTAAACCTGATGTATGATCAATTTATGTGAACTTGAGGGATTTTTCCCATTTTTGATAATACTTCGATCCCACTGCTGACGCTTCTAAAATGACCTTTTTTCAATTTTGGATCTCCGATGGAAAAACTTAATTTTCACTGGAGATTTTTTTTTTTATTCTTAGACTTTGAAGCCATTTTTGTGAATGAAACTCCTGGGATTTCCTGGTCAGTCACTGGGGAAGCATGGCCTTATATGGCAGCTTTGGGGTGTCAATTATGCAAATCTTCAAGTCAATCCAATTTTTTTAATTTTAAATTTGTAACTTTTTTTCGTAAATATGAAAAACTTTTCACATAAATTTTAACTTTTTTCTTGTAAATTTGCAACTTTTTCTAATAAAATTGTGACTTTTTTCTCAAATTTGCTATTTTTGATTATAAATTTGCAACTTTTTTCTCATAATTTTTCTGCTTTTGTAAATTTGTGACTGTGCCTCATGAAATTGCAGTTTTTTTCCTCATAAATTTGCAGGTTTTTGTCTTAACTCTGCAACTTTCTTTTCATAAATTTGTGATTTTTTTTTCTTTTAAATTTGCAACATTCATAGGGATGCAGGCTAAACTTTTATTCTTTGTAATGGCTTAAAACTTCTCTGTTCTCTGCTTGTCTAGATAATGGTTCAAGTTTTTATGTTTTTGTTTTAAATGGTTTGAACTTTCCTCTATTAAAAAAACAGGGGGCCCTAAACACAACTTGCATGGCACCTTGACTACAATAATGCCCCCCAATAGTGTCCCCTCAATCTTTACTCTTGAGAAAATGTTCTGTTTATTCTTATTTATTCTATTATCATAGCCAGGCTTTGCCTTATGATGCACTAAATTGAGCTGAAAATGCCGAATTTACCCCCTCTCTCTTTTTTGAATCATGCCTCTGGAATGGACTTGCTCCTTATGCAAACACTGCACAGAGATTTGGACAGTCAGTGATGCCTTATCATTCACTGCATCTCACACTGAGATTGGATGTAGGGGGAAATGAAGCACAGTTGTCAGAAGTAGCATTTGTATTTTAATAAATCTGCATTATTAAAAGCAGTTTGCATTTTAAATTAAGTGCATGTCATTGACTAAGTTAGTGCAGCGGAGGATGTCATAAAGGACAATGTAGGCAGCAGGTTGTTCCAACAGCCTCCATAAAACCACAGCGTCGCCAGGGAAGGTAGGAGAGGTGAAATGACATCTCAGTAAGAATTAATCCTCCACACTGTTATATAAAACAGTGCCGGGATTACCAACAGGATTTTTTAAGCATACTTGTGCTGGCTGTGGTGAGAACAGATACAGATACACAGGCTGCTATTCAGGGAAATGCTTGGCCCCTGACTTGTAAAAATAACCAATATACTGTATTCAGATAGGCATAAAGATATGAAGGACCACACTATAACATACCCTACATGACCCATGATAATGCTGTAAACTATGTGGTGGTGAAGCAGTGTTTATGACAGGCTGCTGATTGGTCCGCAAATCCACTGCTTTACTTCTGAAATAATTAATAACCAGAGTAAATAATCCACAACTACTCATAGTTTTTATTTAACTTAACATCAACTAAATGCACACCTGGAAGTCAGTTTTGTTCTAATTGGTTTCTCTTGCCACAATAGGAAATGCTTGTTAAACTGATGCCTTCGGCAGCCTGAAGGTGATTTCATTGACCTTATTGACCAGTGGACCGGCATTGGACAGCTAGCTAATGTTGGCCAGTTTTCATGAATGAACATGCTTCTGCCTTTTCTCTCCCAAAGGTGAGTGCTGATTGGCTAGTGTTAGCTAGTTAGCACTTCACGTTTAACAGCAGCGAAATCTTGTTGTAAAATGTCATTGGTGGAACTTTGCCACTGCCGTGAATGAATTGACTGTTTGAATATTGCAGCTGTGTAGAACATGGCTGTGTCCAAGGTCCCTCCCTATTCACTACATAGGATTTGCAGTTTTATAATGCCTTCCAAATGCATAGTGAGTATTGAACATCCCTATGTAGTTTACTGAAAGTCGCGCACAGTAATGCATCTTGAAATGTACAGTAGTATCAAATCGATTGTTCACGACCTTAGCATTGTGTAACATCATGCAGTATGCAGAAAACCAGTGAGAGATGTGGTGTTTGCATCACAGCTCACTTACAACTCAACATAATATTCATGACAGTGTTCATCCCATAAACTATCAATAGCATCAATACTGTCAGATGGCAAAAATGAAATTAAGTCCAGCAGTATCTGAACGTGTTAATTTTGTAGGGCTGTACGAGTTAACATTATTTATTTAGGCTAATCAACGCATCAAAAATTAAATGTATCCATACATGTATATATACATAGTCTTACAACAAAGGTGTAGGCTGAAGCTTTTGCTTATTCTACCTACACTGTTGACATGAACCATTTAGTACAGATCATTTATATTAATGCACTCAAAGAAATAAAAGAACAACTGGAAAGGCACAGCAAAACGAACATGACACGATAAAATTCATACCTCACCCTTTTAATTCTTAAGTATTTTCTGCTTAAATAATTTGTGAACTGTATCAAGTTTTACAAGTTTTCATGTCATCATCAAAAGTCTTCCATAAATGAGGGGACACATGTTCATGTCTGTTTTGGAACAACGTCTGGACACAGTCTGGAAGCAAATTACACTACAAACAGATGGAAAGACCTGTGCTGTAGTTCTGTGAAGTGCCCAGTATTGGTTGGCTCTGTGCCTTTTTTATATGAACTAAAAACTATGAATTGGATGAATTACCAATAATTAAAACCTGTCTCTGTCAACACTTTGTTTTGAGCTAGCCTAACTAAAGATTAACACGCTCATTTAAAATGTTATAAAACGTACAGTACATACAACCATAATTAGTGTATAAAATGCAATTGGCTTACTGGATACACTGAGGATGCCTTCTTAAATTTTATCATAAATGCTTCCAGCAAAAAACAACCCTGAGGACATTCTTGTGGGTTGGTGAATGAATCCAGACACTGCTTAGGCTCTTCTCAATAATTTGCTGTGTTTAACATGGCTGTTTCTCCAAATCCCACATATATACAAGACTCCTCCAGGTTTATATTCAGGGTTCAGCTGCTGCTCAGTATTCCTGAGAGCGTGCAGGCATAAAGAAGTGCAGCTCATGGAGATCATACAGTCTCATCTATAGTCTCAAATACCTTTTCTTCACTTCATTGCATCTCCGTCCAATGCATCTAATGCATTATTTCATACAAACAAGTGGGCTAGCCACTGAATATATTATTGATGAGCTATAGGTTTAGTCTGCTCCCTCGATGCTTCACTCTGCATCATTTCTGCTGCCATCAAATATTTAGCACCTACTGGATGGGACTAATGCACCGTAGCCCCTGAGTGGAATTCAGGCTTTTGATTAGGGACGGAAAATTAGGTGAAAGAAAAGTCCTATTAATCAAAGTGGTAAAGCTGGCAAAGCTACAGTCCTATAATTTGATATCACTCCATTTTGGCTGTCACAGATGTAAAAGATTAGAGTGAAATCTGTCTGAAATGTCACAGGGGTTTTATAGCTGAAATAACACCATACTCACCCCCACACTTTGGCAGCAGTTCTGATTTCAATGTATTCACAAAGACAGTGGTACACTCATTTAGAGCAAATTTCTATTTCTGAAACTGCTCTACAAAAAGTAAATATTGCCTTAAAGCAAGAGCTGGATTTATAGATGTAGTCTGAAGCCTTAATGTAGAATTCACACATACAGTACATCTTATGATAGGCTTTGGTACCGCAACTCTGGACATATTCACCACCAAACAGGCCTCTGTCATTCTACTGACATCCTACCTGTAAGCCAGTTCTCTTCTGATTCACTTCTCTTAACAAAAAATCAATATGAACGATAGCTGGGCAGATCTGCTGAACTGACATGACACCTGGATCTCTTATCTGCTCTTTATGATGTCATTCCTGTATGAAAAGGTCAGAGTGTTCCTTGCAGTTTTGGTGATAATGCATTTCTTATCATGTTACTAATTGCTGTCTAAGCTCTTATTCCTTTTAAGGAACGGGGGCACATGATCTAAGGCGTAATACTACGCTGTTTAAACGGGAGACACGTCTGTTTTGCACTGGGGACAATGTGGGCTTGTTCACAAAGTGAAAGTGTGTTTAAGGACCATCCACACTACTGGCCTGATTTATTAAGATCCCATATAGCGGTTGCTAACTGGAAAATTGTGTGTTTAGTAGCCATTTTATTTTATCATTTAATGTGGAAAAGTTTCGTCTTTAAGGTGCAAACTTGAGGAGTGATTTGCTGTATTTCACTTCTGTTTTTGCCTTCAGATATCAAAAACTGAACTCTGATTAATGGTGTTATTGAAACCAGCAAATAATTATGAATGAAAATGACATTATCCCTGAAACCACGCATCACTCTTTGTCTCATGAGGATCGAGGTTCATTCTCTAGTAGGCTACGGACTCATGTAAAAGGGCTTTAAATAATACAGTGTAGTTTACTGCGTTTACAAATTAAAATAAACATCACCCAAGATTTGCTGGGGGACTTTGTAGCCCTTAAAAATGGAAGTGAAAGACACTGTCAAATTATTAACAGACACTGTGTGTGGCTACCTGTTCAACACAAAGCAGATTCATGTGACACCGGATACACAAGAATACACTAGAGAATAATAAACCTGCTTCTACTTTGATTTTGAATCATTCTGCTAAAAGAATGATGGTGAATGAGGAGAAACAAAAAACCTTAGATAATGATGGATGTCGGCATTGTTCTGGGGGATTGAATAGTGGCAGGCTCTCCTCTGGCTGTGAGTGACAGCTGTTTTCCAGTGTAGGGCACACTGCCTGCTGCACAACAGTACAGTAAAGTCCGATGGTTAAATAATAAAAAAAAAATGAGTGACCCACACTTTGTTCACTTAAGGAGAGGATAAATAAATAAATCAATGCTTCATGTGTGTATTTGTAAGTTTAAAATTCATTCATTCATTCATTCATTCATCTTCTTAACCGCTTAGTCCTTTACGGGTCATGGGGGGCTGGGGTCTACCCCAGCATCTTTGGGTAAGAGGTGGGATACACCCTGGACAGATCACTAATGAATAACTGAAAGATCATGCAAGGGATAATGAAAGATTTTTGTCAATTCAGTCCATCAAAATACCGGACACTGTGAAATTCTGGCTCCAGTGTAGGAAAAGGCATACATGCGTGTTCTCACCTTTTAAACCTGCTGCTGAAATAGCGATTGATAATGCACTGCTGTCTTTAAACCTGCTTTTTGTTGAGCAAAGGCGCATTGCCAGAGAATGAACCATAATATGAATGCATCAAACTTTGCTCCAAGCCTCACCTACTTTAAATCAACCTCAAGTCACACGTGCAGTCAGACATTAATTAGGCGGTGAGGGCGCACAGCAGAAAAACGGACAATGTGCTGAAGGAAGCTGAAAAGCATGGCACATGCTTGCTATAGATCGTTGTAATAGGGCCTGTAGCGTTCCCACAAGCTGCTTGTGTTTGACTGTGAGCACCCACACACTCCTTGTCTTATGCTGATGTCGTTCGGGGGAATCCTCTTAAGTCCTCCCGTACAGGCGGCTTTGCACACTGTTTCCCACACATCTGCAGCACGTTTCCTTTCTGTGTGTCAGGCAAAGGAAGTGAAATGGAAAAACTGCTCCCCCGCCCACTCCAGCCACATGGCAAAGGGAGGAGAACAGTCGGTCAGGAGCCCGCCGGCCACAGTTGGGCATATTTGTGGTCAGCTTTCTCCTGTGCTGCAGTCTGCAACCCGGCCTGCCTCTACACTCCGCCGCTTTCTCCCAGCGCCGTCTCTCACATACTCAAATCCAAGACAGAAAATAGTTACAAGAACTAAAAGTAAAGATGCACTTTCTCCTCCCTCATTATGTCCCCTCGTTATTTCCTTCCCAGACTATTTATACTGATTGGTGGGACACATCAAATGGGATTGCCGCCTCTACAGGAATGGAGGGGAAGGATCTGGCCACATCAGCAGAGTGGTTCACCACTGCCCGTCACACTCTGGCCAGAATGAATGACTTCCATCCACTGCCTCCCTCTCACTCAGACACAGTCATACAGAATCCAGGCGAAAGGGGAACACACACACACACACACACACGTAGAATATTGTATCTAAACAATAAAAACATATGTTCAAGAAAACCAGTCCCACCATGCCTGACCCGGCCTCGCTAACACCCATTTCTTTGCTCTCCTCTGTCCCTGCGTGTCACCGTCACACTCTGCTCTTAAACTGGACTGCTCCCCTCTTCTTCCTCGTAGCCTAGTTTCTCCAAACAGAAATAGAACCCAGAGGGCCGGAGATCCACGAGTGTCTGTTGGGGATTTGATTTGAAATCTGTCCTGTGTGAGCTGGTGGAGGTCCATATGTGTGGGTGTATCTGTGTGAGGCAGTTTGAAGGCAGTAGGCGATTTGTTATATTTTTAACGAGGGGGGTTGGGGGTATTCACCAATTTTAACACGAGGTACAAATGTATAAATGTGAATTAGGTACAAATTTGCAAGAGTAAGGGTCCAAAGTTATGATAAAAGATGCCAATTTAAAATTGAAAAAAGTCACAAATAACAATTTAATTATAGAGAATGAAAATTTAACCAGCAAATTTGCAAATTTATGAGAAAAAGTTAAAGACCTAGAAGAAAAAATGCTAATTTTGGGGGAAAACGTTGCAAATTTATAAGAAAGAAAATGCAAATTTACAAAAAATTTGCAAATTTTTAAGATAAAAGATTTGACAAATTACAGAAAAAGTCACAAAGTTACAGGAGAAAAAGGTGCAAATTTATGAGAAAAAGATTTATGAGGAAAAAGTTGCATATCTATGACAAAAACTTGAAAATCAATTTTTTTTACGCATTTCTGCTTAGAATTGATTGTTCAAAGTTATATTATTCAGTTATGTGACATGATATAGCATTTAATTATATATATAGTATTGTGGTGACCCAGCACCCTGCAGACTGATACTATTCACACTCAGCAGGGCTGGAGGAAACGGAGGACAATTTTCATAAGGACAGAGAGCCCCAGGGGGCAATCAGAACAATGGACTGTTGTGCATACATCCCGGGATTAGGAAGAAGACATCCAGGTGCCAGTTGGTCACGCTAATAATATGTATTGACTGATATGTATATCACTATGCTAATGTGCCATGCATTCTCTCTGTCTGTATAACATGTATAAAAGAGCTTGCGATACATGCCTCAGCAGCACAGTAGCTCACTTAGCTACAAAGTGCATCTCATTATGCTGGAGGAAATAAAACTTTGCAACCTTCCAGCTCGTCGCATCTCGCCTGATCTTTTACCTCCACAGTATATATAATTTTCTTTTTTTTCTGTGTTGGGGAAATAAAGAGAATTGTCAGTTTACACCTATGACTGGGGATGGCAGGTTATCAGGGGGGATGATTTGGGGTCATTTTGCTAACAAGAGGGACAGGATCCTCCCTCATCCCCCTTCAGATCACCTCCTGGTTTTAGGTGTGGTGTTAGAGGGTGCGTGCGTCCACTTACTGTGGATTTATTTTCTATAATATCTTATTTATTTTTTGGTCCCAGAGGAGCAACACTGTGTCCTCTGTGTCACTGCCAGAGAGCTGGCATTATAAACCAACATGCTTTGCGCTCATTTAAACATTTGCTCTGGATGACCCCCTCATGTTGTGAATGTTGTTGCAGTTTCATCTCCAGCTAAAGCTAAAAATAGCCATGCCGCGTTACTGGTATGCCACTTGGAGCTGCATCAGTAACACAGTATTTATTGTGTATATTTACAGTATTATTGAAGTTGTTTCAGTGTATACATGTATGATTGCCAGTTTCATAAAACTTCCTCCATTTATATTCATTTGCGAGCCTGAGGACTGTAAATCACGAACAATTTACTGGTGGCCTTATGGTGGAAAAAAGCAAATGCTCAATGAAGTCCTTTTCCTATAGAAAACATGATCATTCACCATTCATTGCCATGAATGCAGTGCTTATTTCTTCTCAAGCTACTGTGAAAATGGGGCCGGAATGGCAGACTTTATGAGTGGGTGTAATAAGTGTCAACTCCACGCTGCTCCTCCTGACTCTGTGTCAACTCTGTGTTTAACAGCGTACGCGTGATGTACAGCATCACAGTGAATTAATTTTGGAGACAAGTCTGGTTTTGCACTTTTACACAGATCACATCTGGTCAGTATTTTTGTTTAAGTTAAAAATAAAGAGAATACACATTGTGTTGGGGAGGAAGTGCATTGCCGTGTTGTGTATAAGTGTTGTTGCTTTAAATGAAGATGGAAGCCGGTGATGTGGTTGTGTGATGTCTAGAGCGGTGGTTCCCAACCTTTCCTCCATGGAGCCCCACTGTCTTGTGCCTAAGATAAGCCACCCCTGCCCCCAACCAACCTGCACATATGCCAAAAAAAAGAAAGTGATTCATTAAAAATCTCTATACGCAAACCACAAACTGTGTTTTAAGTAGGGCTGTACTCAAATATTCAATTATCCTAATATTAGTTTGTTACATCGGTGTCTAGTTTCGACCCCTTTGGGCGAAGACCAGAGGGGGATTAAGTCATGGGGTGGTCCATCCGTCTGTCACACTTTTGTGAAATTAGCTCCTCCTACATTTTTGTTCTGATTGTTTTGAAAGTTGGTACCAGGGTTTGATATACACTGATGATGTGCACATTCCAATTTGGCTTTGATTGGATGATTTTTGCAGGCGTTTTGGGGCAAAAGCTCAAATGCCAAGGTTAGCATTCCCTATGCCCTATTACTATAGAATAAGTAAAGCTAGGGTCCCCAAACCTGCTGCACGGGTTCATCTTGGGATCCTGCCTACAACTATGGGTTGCATACAACTTTTTGTTGTATATTCATCACAGGTTTATCATAATTTGGTTCTGCCCCAATAATTGCTGTATATGGTAAAGTTGAAAACTGCTCCTTCAGTAATCTTCAAAGAAAACAGAGGCAGGCGATATCACACTTACCTCAGAGTGCTATTGTCAAATTTGGTACTTGTGTATCTGCTTTTTTACATACAGTAAATGCTTGATTTTAATAAAGGTAAATCATAAATTTACCACATTTACAAGAACAACAAAAACCCTGCAAATTTAGGAGAATAATCTAATAAATTCATAAGACAAAAGGAGCAAACGTAATGATGATGCCCCCAAAATTTAACAAAAAAGTCTGAAATTTAAATGAATAATTTTGCAAACATATGGGGAAAAACTCAAATATATATAACAAAGAATGCAAACTTATGAGCAAAAGTCCTATTCAAGAAACTGCAAATTTTAAGGAGAAAAGTACAGTTTTACAAGGGAGACAATAATATATTTACAAGAAAAAGTCCCAAATTTAGAAGAAAAGTTGCAGATGCATAAAAGTTACACATTTATAGGAACAGGCCTGTTTCTGCAAAAAGTTGCACATTTATCATGAAGTTAATTTAAGAAAAGTCTCACATTTATTTGAAAAAAGTAACACTTATGAGAAAAAATGTAAGAATCAAAAAAGAAAAAAACCCCAACCCAAAAAGTCACTAATTTCCAAGTGTACAGAATATTCGGAGCCCCAAAACTGGCATTAAGGACAGTTTTAAGAGGTTTTTATTTTTCAATTGTTTCATGTAATTGTTTATCTGTTGGTCTATATATATCTAACTAACTAACTAACCTGCACTTATATAGCGCTTATATACTGTATATATATAGCCATGTGAAAAAATTTGGACACCCCTTTAAATATTCAGTTCTTTATTAAAAAATGTTCACATATCTATGTCTAACTTTGTTTTTGTTTTTATTTGAATTTTTTAACATTTATTTTAGCCATTTTAAGTGGGAATGAATGTGGGGGTGTCCTAAAAAA
Organism: Pholidichthys leucotaenia; assembly: GCA_020510985.1. Taxonomy (NCBI): domain Eukaryota; kingdom Metazoa; phylum Chordata; class Actinopteri; order Cichliformes; family Pholidichthyidae; genus Pholidichthys; species Pholidichthys leucotaenia. Next base: position 210,167,683 of record CM035839.1, read on the forward strand.
AGATGGGGGGTGTCCTAATTTATTCCTCACTATTTGTTTAGAATAGCATTTTACAGAAAATTTGAAAAAAAGTCTTTAATTCATTTTTAATTGTTGTATTACATGAATCTCCCAGTATTTTTAACGTTGATATTCAATATCCATATCTCAAAATGTTAAAAACGCACAGGCTTATACAGGGTGTCCTAATTTTTTTCATACGACTGTATATATATAAATATATTTCAAATATGCACAAATATAATTTTCACAATCTCAAAACAGGCAAAGCCCCCCCCCCACCACCACACACACACACCACCCCAAGGGGGAACCCAGACTCCAGGTTGGGAACCACTGCTTTAGTGCATGTCATGGTTCCACTAATGACAGGAACCCATTAATATTATCCATTTAAACTGGTCCCGGGGGTGATGATTGGTGACCTGATGCGTAACCGTAATTTTGAAATCTCTGTCATCACAGTTGCCATGGTGTTATGTAAGGCGTTATATAGTTGCCTGTGCAATTTAGCCAGTGCTGCATTGTGAGGGAAACCAACTGCATTTGTTCAGATTCACTGGATGAACATGCGATGAGGGACCTTTTTATTAGAAACAACTAGTTTGAGGCTTTGAAAAAACCGAGTTCTGTTGTGGTCTCTTGACCTTTATTTCTTTGTGCACCTATGCACCATTGCCATGGCAACTAAACTGGGTGCTGCCAGCTTAGGCAGGGGTTGCAGTAGTAGTAGCTCATCATTAGATCCATTCCTCATTTACTTATTTTAGTTATATTCCTCAGAACCCTCGAAAATACGAATCGCCACTGTGTTTGAAACACAATAAATATTGTGAAGTACTGATGGGGGGAGGGGGGGTTGGGAGAGTAAGCTAATCAGCGTGAAAAAACATGAAGAGGACAGAGTTTGATTGCCTCAATGACAGTAGAGCTGATAGCTGCAGGGCTGCTTCACAAACACAATACTCCCGGCTCACTGTAATCCTTCAAAGCTTAGCACAGTTCATTACGCAGCTCATTGCTCTTAAAGCTTGTAAAATCCACTGTTGCTTTAATCGGACTTCCATCTCTCATTTTAATAGTTTCACATTGAGGTGCTGGAACACAGCAACTCGTGCCCTTTAATTTAACTGTTCATACTTTTTTTTTCTTCATGACTCTTATCAAGGTTTATACATCTTGTTTGAATTGCTCAGACATGCTGTTATCAAACTTTCTTCTTCTTCTTCTTCTTCTTCTTCTTCTTCTTCTTCTTCTTCTTCTTCTTCTTCTTCTTCTTCTAACTGCTCCCATTAGGGGTCACCACAGCCAATCATCTGCCTCCATCTCACCTTATCCCTTACATCTTCCTCTGTAACACCTGCTTGCACTCTCTTCTTCACCTCTCTTGAGCATTTTCCATTGTTCTGGATGGTTGACCCCAGGTATTTAAACTCATCTACCTTCACTTGCATCTTCACCATTACACCTGCTTCACTCTCATTCACACACATGTATTCTGTCTTGCTTCTGCTGACTTTCATTCCTCTTCTCTCCAGAGCATACGCCCACCTCTCAAGGTTCTCTTTCACCTGCTCCCCACTTTCACAACAGATCACAATGTTGTCTGCAAACATCATGGTCCACAGAGACTCCTGCCTGACCTCGTCTGTCAGCCTGTTCATCACCATGGCAAACAAGAAGGGGCTCAGAGCTTATCCCTCATCCCTGCAATCCAACCCCCACTTTGAATCCATCTGTCACCCCCACAGCACACCTCACCATAGTTTTGCTGTCCTCATACTGTACATGTCCTGCACCACCCTCACACCCTTGTTCATAAAAATTGGTACCACAACACTTCTTCCTCACTCCTCAAGCATCCACTCACTCTCCAAGATTGTGTTAAACAATCTGGTTAAGTCCACTGCCATCATTCCTAAACATCACCATAATCCCTGGCTCTGCCTTCACTTTCTTCCTCTTCTTTCTTTCCAGAGTCATCCTACAGATCTCCATCTGATGCTGTCTAGCAACATTCTCCCCTGTCACCACCTTGCAGTCTTCTCTCTTTTTCAGATTTCTCCTTTTCCATAAGATGTAGTCCATCTGTGTGCACCTTCCTCCACTCGTGTAAGTCACCCGATGTTCCTCTCTTGTCTTGAAGTATGTGTTCACCACAGCCATTTCCATCCTTTTCGCAAAATCCACAACCATCTGTCCTTCCACATTTTTCTCCTTAAGACCATGCCTACCCAGAACCTCCTCATCACCTCTGTTCCCTTCACCTACATGCCCGTTAAAGTCTGCTCAAATCACCACCGTCTCCCCCTGGGAACACACTACCATTTCATCCAACTTACTTAACTGACATCCAACTTGTGGGGCATATGCACCAACAACATTCAGCATCACATCTTCAATTTCTAGCTTCAAACTCATGATTCTGTCTGACTTCCTCTTCACCTCCTGAACACTCTTCACATACTCTTCCTTCAAGATTACTCCTACCCAAGTTTAAATCCACCTCCATTGTTCCTAGCCTTGGCTCCCTTCCATCTGGTTGCTTGAAGACACAGCACTGTATATCTACCTTTCTTCTCTCAATCATGTCAGCCAACTCTCTCCCTTTCCCAGTCATAGTCCCTACATTAAAAGTCCCTACTCTCACCTCCATATTCCTGCCTTTCTTTTTCTCTCTCTGCTTCCTAACATGCCTTCCCCCTCTCCTCTTCGATCTTTGACCAACAGTAGCCCAATTTCTACCGGCACCCTGATGGTAACAGCATCGGTGGCAGGTGTTGTCAACATGGGCCTCTACTGATCTGGGATGGAAGTCTCATTTGTTATGATCCGCATGTTTGACCATAGCTCTTATTTTCTTAACATTTTCAGCCCTGTCTCCTACACTCTTAATGGTAAATATGAACTCTATCAGTTGTGTGGTAAGAGTGTGGTGAGTGTAGACGGGTGTGGCTGAAACAAGTGTGCACTTTGTCCAGGAGGGACGCTGCACCATCTGGCGTAGGAATCCCACTCCCAGCAGGCTGTGTGTATATGCCTGTATCTCTGTGTGTGTGTGTGTGTGTGTGTGTGTGTGTGTGTGTGTGTGTGTGTGTGTGTGTGTGTGTGTGTGTGTGTGTGTGTGTGTGCTCACGCACGTGCATATCTTCGTGGCTCATTACAGTTCAGTTTGACATGCCTGAATGGGGGGCAGAGTCACTGTCATGGCCAACCTGTCTGCCAAAGGTACAAGATGGGAGAAAACCTGCTGTACTTTGAATTATGGAAAGTCTGGTTTTACTGATTGTTGACAGTGATGTTGATATGCTGGATTTTCTGTTTCACTGAAACCAGGTGAGTACTGGCATCTGAGCATGTTTAAGCACTTCGAAAGAGAAAGAAGTCAATGAGTTGTTAGTGAAACACTTGGACAGGAATGCAGCTCACAGTGTGAGAATGTGTGCGGGTAGACTGACTCAACTGTTCGGAATTTGAGGTATGCAACCTGCACCTGCCTTCATGGTACACTTCCTTTGAACAGGTTGCATTTCCGTGTTGAGAAACATGCAAGCAAGCCCAATGCCGATGATGCCAGAATCTGCAGAGGGGCAGATATGCATGACTGTGGCCTTTCTCATCATTCTCCAAAACAAGTTCCCTCAGATGACGCTAGGTGTTTCTGAAAAGTTTCATAAACTCACACAGTCTGGAGGTCAGACTCTCTGCTAGGTGATTTTGTCTGGTCTGCTGTGCCCACTGGAGGGGAGCAGACAGATCAGAGGCAGCAAGCTTCTTAAAATGTTAGTCATGTTCCGTTCCATTTTCATGAGCTGTGCTGCAATCCCCAGGTCCAGGCTGCCAGCTTCACAGAGTGAGCTAGCACCAACATGCACACACCACTACATCTGGACTGCAAGGATTCAAACACAGACGCTTTATTCCTCTTTTTGTTTCAGCAAGAAATAAAGTCTTTAAGACGTGGTCTGAAGAGGAGCAGAATTCATTTGCTGCCTCTTGTTGCTTGAAGTTCCATATAAAGGGAATTCATTAAGTTGAATTTATCACGATCTAATCCTGTACTGTTTATGAAGTTTTAAAACATTTACAAGGTTTGCTGTTTGCACACGCGCGCCCCTACAGTGAGGAATAGCCTAGTGTTGTGATGAACATGTGACGTGCACCCCGTCCACCTGATGGGCCAAAACACCAAATACTGAAACACCAAATACTGCGGCTGCCACACTCTGATGTGCAGTAGCTCTTATTTTCTGCTGTTCTCGGGTAGAAACAACTTCAAAGGCCTTGTGGCTTCTCGCCATGGAGTCGTGTAGTGATGCTGCTGTATGTCTGTGTGACTAATGAGATCCAGCAGATAGGATGACCTCACACGTTCGGTCGTGGTGTGATCCGCTACAACCAACAGCAGCTTTGGGCATCGTGCTTCCCAGAGGTGTTTATAGTGAAGTTAATGGGGGAGAAAGTGTTGCAAACGTGTGCTGTTCTGTGTGCAAGTGTACATGTAGGGGAGGTGTTTTTACAAGTTTAACACCAGAGACTGTTCACATGTGTGATACAATGTTTGCAGCTTAAGTCTAGCACTGTAAGGCAGCCAAGAGATCACTTACAGGGGTATTTATATTACTCCTCAGGGATGTCAGGTGAATGACAACCTCTGCTTACTGTCTGTCCATCATGGTCCAACAATGAGGTCACACTTAATTTTGATCGTAATTGCCCTTACTGCATTGATGTTTTCCCCTCGGCTCCTGTGTTTGCAGGTGTTTTGCTTGACCTCCAGCGGAATGTCAACGTTTCAAGACAGCGAAGTGGGCTTGTTGCAAACAGTGAGTCCTCCTTTAATCCCTTAATTACCTGAGTGGAAAACAGCTCAACAGGCAAAACAACGATCTGCAGGTGACTCATGAAATTCTTGTGAAAACTCTGAGGAGGTTTGAAAGGAACAAAAAGAGGAGGCTGTAACCAGGAACTGTCTCCTGATCTCAACCTCTGTCAATGACAGTGATCTGTGGATGCTAAAACCTACGTTCAGACTGCAGACAAACATCGCCCAAATCAGATTTTTGGGAAATATTTGTGTTTTTATTACAGTCTGAGCAGCACAAAATAAGATGAAATCTGACCTGGACCACTTTTTATGTGGTATAAATCAGATACAGATGCATGTTTTACAGTACCACCTCAGTCTGACCCAGTTGTCACAATCTGACTGTTACGTCACTCTAGGACGACAGCCTTATACATTTCCACCATCTCTCTATACATTTGCAAGTTTTCTTGTCATAAGTTTGACTTCTTATGTTACAGACTTAAAACTTTTTTTATATATCAATGCACAGTGCACTGCATATGTGACATCTTCTTATAGTTTTTCTGTGCATGTGAGTCACTTCAGTGTCATGGCCAGTTCACATTTGAGTCTGATATACAAACCCCAATTCCAGTGAAGCTGGGGCATTTTGTAAAATGTAAATAAAACAGAATACAATGAGTTAAAATCCTTTTCAACCTATATGCAATGGAATACACTACAAAGACAAGACATTTAATGTTCAAATTTGATGAACTTTTATTGTTTGTTGTTTTTTTTTTTTTTCAAATATTCACTCATTTTGAATTTGGATTGGCTGCAACTCATTCCAAAAAAGATGGGACAGGGCAAGAAAGACTGGGAAAGTTGAGGATTGAGAAAAAAAAAAAAAATAACACCTTCTTGGAACATTCCAGCAGGTGAACAGGTTAATTGAAACAGGTGAGTGTCATGACGGTATAAAAGGAGCATCCCTGGAAAGGCCCAGTCATCCACAAGCAAGGGTGGGGGGAGGGTCACCACTTTGTTAACTGCATGCCGTGGCAACATAGACCAACAGTTTAGAAGAACATTTCTCAACTTACAATTGCAAGGAATTTATCGAGGAATTTCATCATCTCCAGTCCATAATGTCATCCAAAGATTCAGAGAATCTGGAGAAATTTCTGCGTGTAAGTGAAAAGGCCAAAAACCAACATTAAATGTCTGTGACCTTCAACCCCTCAGTCAGCACTGCATTAAAAACCAACATCATTCTGTAAAGGATATTACCACATGGGCTCAGGAACACTTCAGAAAACCTTTGTCAGTTAACACAGTTTTCACTACAGCTACAAGTGCAACTGAAAACTCTGCTATGCAAAGCCAAAGCCATATATCAGCAACACCAGAAACATCACCAGTTGCTCTGGCCCAAGCTCATCTGAGATGGACTGATGCAAAGTAGAAACGTGTGCTGTGGTCTGACGAGTCCCACTTTTCATATTGTTTTTGGAAATCATGGACGTCATGTCCTCTGGGCTAAAGAGGAAAGGGACCATCCATAATGTTATCAGTGTTAAGGTTCAAAAGCCAGCATCTGTGATGGTATGGGGTGTGTTAGTGCCCATGGCATGGATGAACTTGCACATCTGCCAGGCACCATTAATGCTGAATGGTACAGACAGGCTGTTGGAGCAACATATGCGGCAATCCAAGAAATGTCTTTTTCAGGGCATCCCTGCTTATTTCAACAAGATAATTCCAAGTCGCATTCTGCACGTTACTATAGCGTGGCTCATTGTATAAGAGTGCAGGTACCTAAACTAGCCTTCCTGCAGCCCAGACCACTGAAAATGTGTGGCACATTATAAGATAAGATAAGATAAGATAAGATAAGATAAGGCCTTTATTAGTCCCACAATGGGAATTCCAGGATTGCAACAGCACAGGATAGTAAACACTCAGAGCAACAATCAGAAGGCAAGGAAAAAAAAAAAAAAAGAAAAAAGAAAAAAAAAAAGCAAGCAAGAGCAGCTAATATACATATGTACATATTACTATAAATATATATATATACACACAGACACACAGTGTAGAGCATTGTTACTGGATGGATAATATATGAGTATATAAACACACAGTATGGAGCATTGCAGCTAGATGGAATAAATATGTAAATATATAAACACAGTGCGAAGCAATGTAGCTAGGTGGAAAAAAAAATATGTAAATATATAACACACAGTGCGGAGCATTGTAGCTAGATGGAATGAATTTATAGATATATAAATATAAACATAAACACACCCAGTGCGGAGCATTGTAGCTAGATGGAATAAATATGTAAATGTATAAACACACACAGTGCAGAGCTTTGTTGCTAGATGGGATGGAAACAGCACAACCGTCTACTTAGTCATCCTACATGTATGATTAGTGCCCATACATATTCTCACCCTCCGTAGCTACCGGTATTTTTCCTAGTTGTATGCCGGAGGAGGAGACCATTGGTTAAGTCTATTGCATCTTTTGCATTAAAAAAAAAACAAACTATTAGGTTGTTACGTCTTTTTGCTATCTCTGCGAGCAGGCCCTGCTTCGGTTGTACAGTCTGACAGCCGTTGGTAGGAAGGACTTGCGAAACCTCTCGGTTGTGCACCTGGGATGATGTAGTCTCGCCGCTAAATGAGCTCCTCAGTGCATTCAGTATGTCCTGCATAGGGTGGAACTCGGACTCCAGCAGAGATGACAGTTTAGCCACCGTCCTTCTCTCTCCTATCTCCTCCACCGATCAAGGCGCTGCCCCAGGACGGAGCTAGCTTTCTTGATCAGTTTGTTCAGTCTCTTCGTATCGGCTGCAGTAATGCCACTGCCCCACCAGACCACTCCAAAAGTGATGGCTGATGCCAACCACGTGTCATAGAATGTCTTCAGCAGCGCCCCTTGTACACCAAAAGACCTGAGTCTCCTCAGCAGGAACAGCCTGCGCTGTCCCCTTCTTGTAGAGTGCATCAGTATTGTGTGACCAGTCTAGTTTATTGTTCAGATGAACACCCAGGTACTTGTAGGATGTCACCATCTCAATTGCCTGTTCCCTGTATGTTTACTGTGCTGTGAGGGGTTGTCCTTGCCTGCGGCAGTCCACCACCAGCTCCTTAGTTTTCCTCGCGTTGATCTGGAGGCAGTTCCGATGGCACCAGTCCACGAAGTCCTGGATAAGCCCTCTGTACTCAGCTTCATCTCCATTGGAGATGAGGCCAACGATCGCAGAGTCATCAGAGAACTTCTGTAGATGGCAGTGTGTTGTGTTGTTGTGAGAAGTCTGCAGTATAAAGGGTGAACAGGAAGGGAGCCAACACCGTTCCCTGGGGGGGCCCCCGTGCTACTGATGATCGTGTCGGACACACAGTCCCGGTTCTCACAAACTGAGGGGCCGGTTCGTGAGGTAGTCCAGGATCCATGATGACAGGTGCTGGTCCACCCCTGCGCGCAGCAGCTTTGTCCTTCAGGATCATCGGTTGGATGGTGTTGAAAGCACTGGAGAAGTCAAAGAACATGATCCTCACCACATTCCCGGCTTCTCCAGGTGGGACAGAGAACGGTGAAGGAGGAAGATCACCGCATCCTCCACCCCAATGCCATGCTGGTAGGCGAACTGGAGTGGATCCATCGCTGGTTCCACCAGGGGGCGGAGGTGAGCAAGGAGCAGTCTCTCCAGGGTCTTCATCAAGTGGGACGTCAAGGCCACTGGTCTGTAGCTGTTCAGGTCTTTGGGGGTGGGAAGTTTTTGGTACAGGTACCACACAAGATGTTTTCCACAGCTGTGGTACCCTCCCCAGCTTCAGGCTCAGGTTGAAGATGTACGTCACAATCCCCACACAGCTGGTCTGCACAGGACTTGAGGAGCTTTGCGCTGATGCCGTCCGGTCCCGACGCCTTCCCTCGCCTTGATCTTCCTCAGCTCCGTCCTCACCTGGGTCCTGGTCAGGGGTCAGAATGGGGGGGCTGTGTGTTGGGAGTGGGGGGGGTGTTGGTGGAGTGGAGAGTGGGCAGCAGGACTTGATGTCTTTACAGGCAGCAGTGGTTGTTGTGCAGTCAGGGGGGAGGGCGGTTGGTCAAACCTATTGAAAAACAAATTCAGATTGTTCGCCCACTCCCTGCCCCCCGTGGCCTGGGGGGAGGTATTCTGGAGCCCAGAGATGGTTTTGAGGTTTCTCCAGACCCCGCTGATGTCGCTCTGTTGCAGCTTGTCCTCCATCTTCCTCCTGAAGCTGTCCTTGCCTTCTCTGATCTTTCTCCTCAGCTCCCTCTGTACGGACTTCAGCATCTCCCTGTTCCCCGACCTGAAGATCCTCTTCTTCTCTCTCAGAAGTGTTTTTATCTCAGGGTTGATCCAGGGTTTATTATTATAAAAATAATATTATTATTATTATTATTATTTTTAAGCACAACATACAACAACGGAGACAAAGGACTGTTGAGCAACTAAAGTTGGACATCAAGCAAGAATGGGAAAGAACTACAAAGGTTCAACAATTAGTGTCAGTTTCTAAATCCTTACTGAGTGTTGTTTAAAGGAAAGGTGATGTAAGATAGTGGTAAACATGTCCCTGTCCCAGCTTTTTTGGAACGTGTTGCAGGACTCAAATTCAAAATGAGTGAATATTTGAAAAAAAAAAAGTTTATAAGTTTGAACATTAACTATCTTGTCTTCTAGTGTATTTAGGTTGGAAAGGATTTTTAAATAATTGCATTCTGTTTTTATTTGTGTTTTACACAACATCCCAACTTCACTGGAATTGGGGTTGTAGATCTCATTTAAACAATAATGTGCAGTTGTATGAGTGTACTGCAGTTTTATAACTTTTAACATCTCCAACCTCAAACACTTGCAGAAATACCATGGAAAGGAGAATGCTGGATTGATTCAAATTAAAAATATTGGTCAGGCATTAAAACCATAGTTTAGACATCTCTCACTTGTTTTCTTTCCAGAGTCAGAGCCAGGCTTGTGCTGTACTGTGTGACTCTTTGAATTTCTTGATGACTCTTCTCACTCCAGTTCTTGACACTTGGAAACGCTGTGATAACTTTATATATCCACCTCCTGCTTTGTGAGCATCACCAATTCTTTTTCTCAAGACTAAATCGATTTATTTGATTTTTGGCAGGATTTTTTCTCAAGTGACAGCTCATACTATTACTGAAGTTTTTATACTGTGTAAATGGGAAGATAACCCTCAGTTTTAACTTGATTTTACAAGTTTTGAGCCTTACAAAGTTAAAACGCATCATTGCACACCAGTGGTTTGTGTTATGGCTCAATACAAAGGTCAGTTTTTTGGAGGCCCATAATTCTGACCATGGTAGTTTTTGGTTTTTGTGAATTAATTTTGTTTCTGTGTGCAAAGTAAAATAATTTATGCTTTCTAAAGAAAATGAAGATGTTTAGGAAAACTGTCAAAAAAATTTTGTGCTGTTTAACAGACCTTGGGAAATACTCACAATTCTGTCCTCAGCTGTTCAAGGTGTCTGCTTTTAGCAGAGTTATTGAGAAACTGATTTACACACTGAGCCCATTAATGATTCAGCTCATTGGGACAATGTGATATATTGCTATAATTTATGCTGAATATACAAGTCTAAGAATGGATCAGAAAATTCATCCTGCAGCAGTTTAGGGATGTTTGACATGTGCAGTTTTAAATCCTCATTGTATTTTGTTTAACGCCGCTGTCTTAACACGCTGACGTAAGCGAGGGTGTTTGCTTGCAGCAGCCAGCCAGTAGAAGAAGGAAGCCCAGTCAGGAAGCAGGCTGGCTGCTCTCCTGAGAGCCGGCATGCACGCACTGGTTAGGGTGAGCACGCTGGTGTAGGGCATGGTTTCCTGCTCCACGCACAACCCCAGTCCATTCACCTTTTAGGAAGAGTGGTCCTGTCCTCCGGTCAGGACAGGACCACTTCTTGTCACCGTGTATCCTCAGACTCATTCTAACACCAACAAACTTACTCACAGAGTGCCATTGAGGACAAGCAGACAGGTTTTTTTTTTGGGGGGGGGGGGGGAAGAATACAGTCCTGTGTTCTCTGCTTCACACGATGCTCTCACACTAACTCTGGTTAAGCTGAGCACTACGTTAACGACCAAAATATCTTTTGAACAAAGAAATCTGTGTTAGTATACAGTGTTGGTGTTTTTTTGTTTTTTTTACTGAATAAGCCATTTCACTTTAAAAACTCATTTCTATTCAATTTACCTCTTGTTTTCGTTGTTTGTTTGTTTTTAAGATTGCATTTTGTGGGCATAGAAGCACAGTTTCACTTAATTTTTAAAGACACTGAGTCAGCAGGAGGACCTGGGAATGGGAAAATGTGTTAGTTTAGTTTTATAAATCAGGAAAGTGTCCATATTTTCGGAAAGCGACCTTCACAAACTCAACAAGAAGCAGGAAACAGAGAAGAGTCCTGAGCTTTTAACTCTATTGGGATCGGCTCATTATTTGAGCTATACACGCAGCCGCGTCAGCACAGGCTCACACACAGACACACATTTAGCAGGATTTATGCACCTGTGTCACGTCGACGCCGTTACCGACGTCCGTCGCAGATGCAGTGCTCAGCAATTTTTTCTTGTGTGTTGGGTGAAATGCTTTGCTCCGCTGCCAAAACGGGTTTCAGCTGATGTGTGTAATGATTTGAGTTTGTCGTGTGTTTTTGTTTATGAAATAGTGACAGACAAGAGCAGATTGTGAGGGAGTTGGAGTTAAAAAAAATAAGAAAAAAACAACTTTTAATACGATCGCTGCACAGAGAAAAAGAGAAGTCGGAGAAAATGGTGCGTGCGACCACCGCCACTGCCATTATTTGACAATCTGTGTAATTACTGGGTTATGACGAACCACAAAATGTTCTGTATGTGCTTGCTAGTGCAGTATTCTTTTGACTTTGGACCGCTGTTTAACCCACTCGCCTTGGAAGTTGTACCGCAGTGAACAGACAGAGCGGAGCAGCGGCGAGAACCAGGGGATGTGAAGGAGGAGACAAAGCGGACCAATCACAGGTGTTACGGCCTGCATCACCTGACGTCGGGCAAAGCAATAGGAACGCACGTCGCTGCTGTGTCGACGCCGTTGCAGCTGCATCGCATCAGTGCGGGTACATAACTTGTGCTTAGTCTGGTCACATACAGAGCTTCATGGCCCTCTGTGTTGTCTGCAGACGCCGGTCTCTGAGAAGCTGCCAGCAAGTGTTTGGGATTGTTGGCCTGTCGCAGCCCGTCGTGGTTCAGACTCCACGTGACCTCTGATACCCGGGTGACCTCTCTCTCATAGAGACCTGAAGGATTCTGGGTGTTGTGGTAGATGGGGAGCCTAGGTGTGAATAGGAGGTTTCAAGGATAATGTAATCCAGGATGCTGGAAGGGAGAATTTCTGACCTTTGTCACATGTTGGATACCTTCATAATAACTGTTAAACTGATGTGGTTCTGCCACTTTTACATGTAAAGATCCAAGTCGCTCAGTGCCATACATCATAGAGACTCCACTGAATGGTCTCTGCATGAAGCTACAGTTTCACTTTCCTCTCACATTCATTCAGAAAGAAGATCGTGTCTAAAGGGTACATACTGTAAATCTTTGACTCCACTTATCACTTTCAGTGTCACCCAAACTTCCTTCACCCCCCACCCCCCACCCCCCGTGAGCACCCGCAGGCCCGTCCAAACCTCATCTGTTTTCTGCAAGCTTTAGTACACCTGGGAAAATAAACCATCCAACCAAAGGGTTTTCTTGTCTGTGGGCTTTGTGATTTTCTAACTTTTTCTGCTCACTCTCAGAAAACCCTGACCACACACTGCAAGATTTAAGACACAGAAAAGAATAAGGCTGGATCAGAATGGTTTCTTAAACTTGAAAACAGACTCTTTTCTTTGGCTCCTGATGAGAAGTGCTGGAATGAAAAATCCCCATATCTTGCTGTTACTGACAAGTCTTTTGCTTTTAGGAAATTCTGGCTTGATGGAGCACTGGTGGAGCCCTTTACACCTGCTGATTTGGCTTTGTCTTTTTTTGGAGTTTGAAACTGGTTATTTTAGGACAAGGTAATGCATATGTGTGATGACAATGTGATTCATTTTATAGTGTTAAAAATTCTGATCACGCTTCCCTGTGATTAGCAGCCATCATGTGTTTACTGTGTTGATGTAAACTGGTGTGCAGGTTAGATGACAGCGCATGGAAAACACGCTGTGGTGAGCTTAGCCTTGGCATTACCAGTTATTTCTCTTATTTGGCAACCTGGGTGTTTTGGAAAACGGTCAACGCAAATTGACAGGAGGTATGCTGTGCATGCAAGCGTGCGTGCATGTGTGTGATTATGGCCTGAGGAGCTGACGTCGTGCTGTGGGTGTAAGAGGATGAGGGGTTCAGAGCTGTCTGCCGCGTTAGTGTTACTGGGTTAGCTCTCCGGCCCCGTCCATCAGCAAACGGAGGTGTTCTGCACCTGAACTCGGCAGACGTGTCAGGGCACCAGACGAGCTTTAACTCGGCGTTCTCACTGGAAATGGCAGGCCCTCGGGCAGCAGCCTTCTAAAGTGAGTGAAGTGACACACAGCTGTGAAGAGGGCTGGTCCTGAGGGTAGAGAGGGCACAGAAGGTTAATGGAATAGAGGAAGGAGAAAAGGGCTTCACCTGGATGATATGACCTTTGGTTGGGCAGGAGTTTGAAGCCCTTTTGTTAACTGGATTGAGAAATCTGAGCGAGTGCTCTCTCTTGGTAACATGGTTGCTGTGTTCAACTGCTTTGAGGAAAATAAAAAAAAACATCTTAATGGGTTGAATTATCTCTCACAGTGGAAGCCGGAATAATAATTAACCTCCTCCAATTTTGCATGGAAGCAGAGTTATTGGGGTCAGATGTACAGTGCTGTGAAAAAGTATTTGGACAGCTTTTTTTTCCCCGTAATAAATGCAGTCATTTAAAAACAGTATTTAGTATTTACTCAGGTTGTCTTTGTCTAATATTAAATTTTGTTTGATGTGAAACATTTAAGTGTGACAAATATGCAAAAATATAAGACATACTTTCACAGCACCGTAAACTGCACAGAGCGGCCTTCAGAGCGACTGTGAGCCATTGTGTGTGCGGCTGCCCACCTCATTTGAAACATGACACCAGCGAATGCACACACACACACACACACACACACACACACACTGACACTGACCAAGCCTGAACACCGTCCTGCCAGTGTGACAGAGGTCCAACACTCGATCACACTTACACCACACAAAGCCACAGCTTTAAGCCAAAAACAACCATAATTCATCACTCTGTGGAAGGCAGTTCAGACTTCGTCCCATGCAGTAGATGAGGTTGTTGCTGTGTTGGATGTTGTTGCTTTTAAAAGTAATTTGACATTTTTGCCTTTAAAACTAATGTAAGAAATACATAATGTCAAGTCTTTAAGCATTAAAAAAGAACCTCATTAGACTATTTCTGCCTTGAGAAAAAAAAAACCCTCACCAATTAGCGTGTTAATGTACAGTGGCGTGTGGTCGACTTCCTCTGAATGAGCGACCTTTCCTAATTTGATGCCAAGTTGATAGACAGCAACACACTTTTTTCCCTGTAAAACTTGTAGTTTAAGTGTTCCTAAACGGGCATCGTCAGCATTGTGGTGCTGTACCTTGCAAGCAGGTCCTTGTTTAAAATGTAACTTTAATTAAAACTTTGACAATTCACAGGCCAGTATATAGCTGAGGCTAGCATGTGCATTACAAAAAAGCTCTCCACAGGTGTTTCTGAGGATTTTTTACCTTGGCACTGTTCTGTTTAAGCACAGAAAAGTAATTATTGTGATTATTTACATATTTATTTATCTAATATTATTGGTCAAAATGCTAATATAAATTAGACCTCTGCCTGTGGGATTTTCAGAACAGGAAATTAATTTAATTCAGATCATTTTAGCTTAATTATATAGCACCAATTCACACAGCACCCGTCTCATAGCACTTTTAATTGTAATTTGTAATTGTTGTATTGTGCCCTACAATCTCAGAAAGAGACCCAAACAATCAGATGATCCCATGTGAGCAAGCACACAGTGACAGTGGACAGGAAAAACTCCCTTTAACAGGAAGAAACCTCCAGCAGAACTAGTCTCAGAAAGGCCTATGACTAACTTTTAATTACGGGCAGGGAATATGATTGTCTTTTTATAGATGCTTCACGTGGCCTTACATGTAACATTCTGAATCAATGCACAAATATCAAAAAATAGATTTTTAAATGTCCAGAATCCAGCAGCAGCCTGTGCCTGTCTATGCCATAGCTGCAGAGAAAGTAACCTCTGTAGTACCTGCAGTGGAACATACGCTGGTAAGATTTAACATTCCAGTTAACTTGCCACACCTATTTTCTATTTGTTTTATTAAAGGGACACTCTGGTCTTGTTAACATGTCTGCAACATGTTTTTTTTTTGTGACTAACAAGACATATCAAAAGTGAAATCAGTCATGTGTCAGCCAACATATCCAGTGTATGGCTGAAATGTCTTACATAAGCGGGGCACAAGTTGTAGGAAAGTTATGTGCTCGTTCACACACGTTACTTGTAAGCAACTCACAAGTTACTCTTTAGTCAAAATATGTCAAGATAAATGTCTAGTGTACCCAAAACTTATTTCTAACATATGAGTAATGCTCTTTGAACCTATGTGTAACTTACTGAATGGGTTTCTAATTTACAGCTACCCTATAATGGCATATTTTCAGCGTTAGTTCACAGGAAAAACCTGTACAGAGCTCAGCTGCTGCCTGCAGTGCATACACACACAGAGAGCTAAACACACATACTTTTTTGTAAAACGGGACCTATCAGGAATGTGTCCTAGCATTTTCAAGCTACAGGATAAAGATCCAAATCGCTGTTTAGCCCTCCTTGTCATTTTTTTTTTACCTTTGAGTGCAGTCTGTACCATCAGCTGTCCAGTGCTGTTCTGATAGATATGCCAAAATGTCAGAACACCAGAGGAGGTGGATCCAATCAGCTGATCACCCGAAGCACAGAGCTCAGCTGTTTTCCATGACAAATCCCACTTTTCTGTTCCTTGGCTGCGGCTTCCGGCAAAACATTATCGTGTTTCTTTTTCACTTTATTGAAAATAAACTTTTTTTATTGCCATCGGTTCGTGTGCCTTTGAGCCAGGTTGTGACAACTGTGATCTGACGTTCCTGACGTGTCACATCAGCTGTTTTAGGCGGCGTTACCGACCTGACAGATTTGACAGATTTGACAGATCTGCCAGGACGGTCACGCCCCCCGCTGTGGTCTTTGGAGGCAAGAATCATTTTGGTTGAACAGAGATGTTTGCTCGCACACCTAGGATTCATGGATCAGGAGGCAACGGCAGTTTGGCATGACTGTGCTATGCACAATTTAGTTTAAGCTATACATAAGTTATGCATAAGTTAGACTATTGTTGCACATAAGTTGTGAACGTCTGCAGCACTAAGCGTTTGATGGTTAAGTTATTTATAAGTTATGGAAATATTCTATATAAGTTACTAACACATTATGTATATGTCCAACTCGTTGTGGGTACGTGATGCATACGGCCAAAACTGAAAATTTCGGCATATGCCAGCATTTTAGACCAATTTTTATACATTTGGCAAAGGCTGCCTAAATCGTCATGGTGTGACAGGGCCTTAAGCACTGGGTATGGCCTTAGAGGAAGAGGGTGGAACTGAGGAGGCACCTTAGCCTCCAGTGCCAGTTAGCATTTTTGGGCAGCTGCTTTGAAAACTTGACCCAAATTAAGATGGGTTTTACTATTAAACTGCTTTTAAGGACTGATGCAGTTCCAGCCATTATCCTGGGCCACTGTGTATGCATGTGGGCATGTCATTCAACTGATAAGTGTATTTTATCACAAGATTTATTCTGTTTGTGTAATGTAGCGCTAGCTACCATTAGCCATTAATGTGCCCGATAATGGTAGCCTACTAATGGTATGATTTTACAGTACATGCAGTGAATGCCAAACCCTTGTGTCAAATAGGTAATGTACTAGTGAGAAAATGGGCCATAAATGTCCTGGGTAAGTTTACGTAGATGCTGCACCATGTTGATTTGTTTGTTCAGACATTTTTGGAGAGACGCTGCTGCGCATTAAAGACAAGAGGAGAAAAGAGATGTAATCAGACATGATGTCAAACATTTTTACAAGCAATTGTAAGGCCATGAAAGGTTTTTTGTGGGGAAAAAATGGCATAAGATATCATTTTAGACTATGTAAATTTGTTTTTAAGGGGATTTATATCCACTGCAGTGCATCTTTAATAAACGATACTGGAACTAAATTCATTATGGATCATTACAAATACTTTTATTTGAAAGTACCAAGTATTCACACAGTGAGGGAAAAAAATATCCTGAATAGGAAAATAAATAAATAAAAGCATCAAAAATGCTTTTGTTGCATTTTTTTCACTGTGTTGCAGCTGTCTGAATTGGAATCAAACACAATGGTGAAGTGGCTGGAGACCCCCCCTCCCCCCGCTGACAATGCATGTAACAGGGACAGGCATATTCATTTCTTGAAACTAACAAAGTGCTTGTTGATGTATAAAAACTAATAAGTTACACCCAAGACTGAATGTGGGATTTTTGTTTGAGGTGTGGTCAGGTCTTCAAGAAAAGTATAGGTCAGTAATCTTTAATGCTGAATGATGTCTCTCTAGTTTAATTTTTACACAGTGGAAAGTTGAGCTATGAGTGCTTGATCACCTGTTTTGGCCAGTCACAGCTGCTACTATTTTGTCTCTTGCCCTCATTGGCATCCCTTGATACCTTCTCTCTCTGTTTGACAGCTGTGGGTGTCTTGTTGTCACTTCCACTTGCACCTTATAGGAGAAAGAGGAGAAGGAAACATGAAATAAAATGGAGAGAGAAGAGATAATGATTCCCTCCCTCAGCAGCAATGTCTAATCTTTCCCACTATTGATTCCCAAAGCCAAGCAATTCCATGGTGACGGTGTTCGGTGGCCCCTTTCCTGCTGTGCCGAGAATAAAGCAATGACCTGATGGTGCATCGACATCGCAGCATGTGTGAAAGCATGCATGCATATGTGTGTCTCCATCTCGGGCTGTTTTTATAGGCCATGTCTCAAAGGAGGGCAGCTGTCGGGTGATGACTGGCGCTCTGCTCCCCGTCTCCTTCCCCGTTTCCTGCTGAGGAACCAATAGCATCCTGACAAGTGACTGCAAACCCAATCAGGATTTAGGAACAATTAAACAAGCATGCACATCAACCTTTTTTCATGATAATGTCCTTTCAGATATCATGTTACCTTTGATACACTTGAACCCCCAAACTATTAAAGGAAGAAAAAAATCACTGTACTTTCAAAAGGCCACTTTGTTTTTTTTCCAAAAGCATCTATGGCCCTGTAGATTTCCATGATTAAATGGGGAGTCTTACAGCCAGAATAAATGTCATTAAAGACTGGAAAAATGCTTCTGATCTGTACCCAGTTAATGGCTCACACCTCTGATAGTTTCAATCACCAAAGGTAGCTTCTCTATTGCGTTTTTGGGGTTGGTGTGTTTTGGGGGAACCTAGCAATATTAGGTGGTAACTTTACACCCTCTTGTCCAAATATGGCTACTTCTGGCTTTTTAAATTAAATATACTTTTGGTAAAGTTTGCATGCATATGGGTGTGTGTGTGTGTGTGTGTGTGTGTGTGTGTGTGTGTGTGTGTGTGTGTGTTAAACCTAGTTGTTTTTTGTTTTTTTTAAATTCCATTGGGACTGTCAGAAATGTACCCTGTCATTTGATTGTCTTCATTTCAGCTGCTACTGTATTTACTGCAGGAAATGATGGGGGGGGGGGGGGGACTTCACTCAAGTGCTCTGCATTGCCTCTGGATCACTGCTAGGGCTGGGTAATTTCACCATAAATCATCATCAAGGTTAATTTAACCTTTTCCCCTCCCTTCTTCTCCCTTATAGTTAACTGACATGGCTCATGATTAAACAATATTACACCAGAGTGCGGTGTCAATGAATATATCACTGCAGTGATTCGATAGTAAATGAGCATAATATAATAAAGTACAGCCCTATTGTAATTTCATGTACATGTAACCAAATTAAATATTGTCCATTGCAGAAGTCAGTGTTTATTTGCACATACCTTGAGGGTAATGTGACTCATGCCAAAAGGCTTATTAGCTTGTTAGCTGCTTGGGAAAGGTCCTTTACACAGCCATAATTATGTGTTCGCCACATAGTGACTACGAGTCTCTGATCTGGTTCTTTAGCACAGCCTTAGCTTGTCCATTTTGTTGTACATTCCTGCTGTAAAATGGCTCAGCTGACGATAGCCTTTAGCAGCTAACAGCGATTTAGCTTTGTGGCATTCCCTTGCTAGTTTAAGTGCACTTTGCTCGCTTTTTCTTGGCATCATCAGATGAAATAGTCAATCATCTCATACTATGGAGACAGACACCACATTTCCTTTCAATACAAGACATTTCATTTTAAAAAGAGGGGAAAAACCAAAAAAAAAAAAAACCACTGACATTAGCAGGATTATGTTGATTTTATGTCCCAAATGTACAGTGGTGTGAAAAAGTGTTTGCCCCCTTTCTGATTTCTCATTTTTTTTGCATGTTTGTCACACTTAAATGTTTCAGGTCATCAAACAAATTTAAATATTAGACAAAGATAACACAAGTAAACACAAAATGCAGTTTTTAAATGAAGGTGTTTATTATTAAGGGTAAAAAAAAAAGCCAAACCTACATGGCCCTGTGTGAAAAAGTGATCCCCCTCCCCGTTAAAACATAAATTAACTGTGGTTTATCACATCTTTGGAAAGCTGAGTTCAATTTCTCTAGCCACACCCAGGCCTGATTACTGCCACACCTGTTCTCAATCAAGAAATCACTTCAATAGGACCTGCCTGACAAAGTGAAGTAGACCAAAAGATCCTCAAAAGCTAGACATCATGCTACAATCCAAAGAAATTCAGAAACAAATGAGAAACAAAGTAATTGAGATCTATCAGTCTGGAAAAGGTTATAAAGCCATTTCTAAAGCTTTGGGACTCCAGCAAACCACAGTGATTATCCACAAATGGCGAAAACATGGAACAGTGGTGAAAATTCCCAGGAGTGGCCAGCCGACTACATTTACCCCAAGAGCGCAGCGACGACTCAACCAAGAGGTCACAAAAGGTCACAAAAGACCCCACACCAACATCTGAAGAACTGCAGACCTCACTTGCCTCAGTTAAGGTCAGTGTTCATGACTCCACCATAAGAAAGAGACTGGGCAAAAATGTCCTGCATGGCAGAGTTCCAAGACGAAAACCACTGCTGAGCAAAAAGAACATAAAGGCTTATCTCAGTTTTGCCAGAAAATATCTTGATGATCCCCAAGACTTTTGGAAAAATACTTGGTGGACTGATGAGACAAAAGTTCAACTTTCTGGAAGGTGTGTGTCCCATTACATGTGGCGTAAAAGTAACACACCATTTCAGAAAAGGAACATCATACCAACAGTAAAATATGGTGGTAGTGTGATGGTCTGGGGCTGTTTTGCTGCTTCAGGACCTGGAAGACTTGCTGTGGTAAATGGAACCATGAATTCTGCTGTCTACCAAAAAAATCCTGAAAGAGAATGTCCGGCCATCTGAAAGTGACCTCAAGCTGAAGCACACTTGGGTTCTGCAGCAGGACAATGATCGAAAACACACCAGCAAGTCCACCTCTGAATGGCTTAAGCAAAACAAAATGAAGACTTTGGAATGGCCTAGTCAAAGTCTTGACCTGAATCCGATTGAGATGCTTTGGCATGACCTTAAAAAGGCAGTTCATGCTGGAAAACCCTCCAGTGTGGCTGAATTACAACAATTCTGCAAAGATGACTGGGCCAAAATTCCTCCACAGAGCTGTAAAAGACTCATTGCCAGTTATCACAAACGCTTGATTGCAGTTGTTGCTGCTAAGGGTGGCCCAACCAATTATTAGGTTTAGGAGGCAATCACTTTTTCACACAGGGCCATGTAGGTTTGGATTTTTTTCCCCTTAATAATAAACACCATTTAAAAACTGCATTTTGTGTTTACTTGTGTTATCTTTGTCTAATATTTAAAGTTGTTTGATGATCTGAAACTTTTAAGTGTGACGAACATACAAAAAAAAAAAAAAAAGAGAAATCAGGAAGGGGGCAAACACTTTTTCATACCACTGTAGGTCTGGGTTTTATTTTAGTTAATCGCTCTGCCCCAATCATTGCTCAGTGTCATTTCACCAAGAACTGGAAAATCTGTGTGGTATATGGGAAACGGCACTTTATTGCAGTGTGGTGACATGCACTTCCCATCATGTCACCGCACTACCCTATATAGGGGGTGGGCCACCATCTTGTGGCCTCTTTGACCGGTGCCCATCACCAGGTGCCTGCCGTGTAACCGCTATTCCCAGTTACAACAATAAAGCTGTGTTCGCCAACTCCATCTTGCCTTATCCTTCACCCAGGTATTTTCCATATATAACAATCTGCCCAGAGAAACATTGACGTGTTTTTGTTAATGCTGCAGCTTGGATGGTAGTCTTGGAGTGTACATCTTGCTACATTTTTTTTTTTTTTTGCAAATGTCTGTGTTTAAAGCAAGTGCTTTTTTCATGTTAACCATGTGTGTTTATCATAACATGTGAAGGTAATGGGCAGAGGATGGTGTTCCACTTAACTCAGTATTTGTAGCCATTTGTAATTCTCAGCAGTTGCAGCTCTCACAGCAAGTAGGCAGCAGAAAGATTTGCAGCGGCTGTGGTAGAGTAGCTGGAACAGTGAATAAAATAAAAGGGGGTTTCTGTTGGCATCGCATTAAGTAGCACTTGATGGCAGCCTCTGCAGGTATAAGCTGCTCAGATTGGCTGAAGCCACATTGTATGGTTGTTTCCCAGTTCGTATGTGGAATTAATCAGGCAGCGGTCATCATATACTGTAGGTAATCCAACAATAGTAAAATCTGAACTGTGATGTTTCTTTGAGAATTGGCAGCGATTTTAAAAAATGCTTGGGCTGCCACTTGAAGGAGAGTCCTGAAAGTAATGCATGAGAACGCCTGAGTTTCAGTGACAGACACTGGTTGACTCTACTCAAGCCAAAGTTATGCCTCACACCCTAATGCCTCACACCCTCCACAGGCACTTCCTTTAATCATTAGCGGACGAATCAAAGTTGCCACTCCCACCGCTACTGCACACCTGACTGACACTGATGATTAGCAGATGACTGACTTAGTTTCTGTAGCACAGCACAGCAAGCCAGCTAGCAAAGTAAATGACTCTGTGGATACACCAGGCCTTTTAAGAGACTCAGACCTCCACTTCACTACTTTAGATTTAGCATTGTTAGATATAAAACACCAGAGCAGTAATAATTTAGTAGTAAAACATGTCTATCATATGAAATATCTACATTGTTGAGCTGCAGAGAAAAGTTCATTCTAAACCAAAGGGATTTCTGAGCAAAATCTTGATTACTTATTGTAACCCTTTTTGTAAATATATTCTGCCTTCTATTGGTCAAGTTATTTAACAGTTTCTTCTTTCCTGAAAGCAATGCAGAATCACTTAGAAATGCAGGGAGCTGAATCTTCAGGCGCTTTTCACTGTGTAGTATATGAAGGAATGGATCAGGATGGCTGTGGTGATGGCAGGTTCTAATACCAAAAATACCAAAAGTTTCTCATCCACTCTTGAAAAAATACTTTAATGAAAAATGAACTCTGTTGAGTTTAACCAGAAACTGACTCATTGTCACCTGCACTGTTGGGGACAAATGGTACCGAGGACAGATTAATTCCTTTAGCTGATTCTTGATCACATGTCCACCTGTCTCTCCTTATTCAGTTGCAGAATAAGGCATTTATGTAACAGACCACAGCAAACTGGTTTGTGAGAAATGTTGCATATGGTCGGAGTGCTGGACACGTTTTTGTGTGATGACATCTGTGGTATGCAGGGTTGGGTTAACTGCTGTATTTCCACATTAGCTTCCGCACAGTGTTTAAACTGGTAACCTCCAGCATGATTCTCACACAACAGGTGAGTCACCTCGACACCCTGGTGACACACACCAGCGTTGACTAAAAATAGGAACAGCAGAGTCTCACCGATTATTGTTCTCATTTCTTATTCTCAGACGTTCATTGACGCACCAATAGTGGTATAGAAAGCAACCATTCCAACAGAATGATGAAAATATTTTTCAGAAGAATACTAGAGATTTTTGATAGCTGACATCCCTCATTCACAGTTTACTATTTATACCAATGCCTCCAGTTGCACTGTAATGATGAAAAGGGCAGATCTCAGAGGTAGAGGAGAGTCAACAGAAGCTGAAGAGGGAAGTTATATTTATGGAAGCTGTGTGTTTGCACTGCTCCGAGCGCTGACACCCAAACACCCACTCTGTCCGCTGTGAGCAGGTCAAGGTGAAACTCGACGGTGTTTCGGCCCAGCCTGCAGACGTGTAGAGACCTGCAGACAGGATGTGCTTCTCCTGTTCTTCTAATTTGGTCTCTGGCAGCTGATGGACAATCGCATCTAGCAAACCGGTATCCCTTGGTTTGTTAGACTGCTGGCTGCTGTCAGCTGTAAGGTTGGCAGTTCTTCAACTGCTGTCAGAAATACACAGAAGCCTGGAAAGACTTTTTTCAGACAAATACACAGAAACACTTGCAATTTTGTTTTCTACCATTCTTTCTTACTGTCTGATCTACCTCAGCGAAAAAAAAAGCTTATTCTAACTTCAATTCTATATGTAATTTTTTTTTAAGTGGATCGTGTTTCTGTGCAGTTTATTTCAAAAATCTTATCAAAAGAGGACATCTGCATTGATGAGGCGAGTTAATCCCTTCCATTTTTTTTTCTTTTGGCACCTTCATCTCCTCTTTTGCAGCTGCTAACAGTCCAAAGAAGAGTTGATAATTTCGAATACAGCCAGAGAAGAGCACAGATGACTTCTTGTGTCAAAATGAAGGATGAAATGAGCTGCTGCGTAATTTCCATGTCGCACAACAGGATGCTGAACCTCACAGGTGCTCCCTTCAGGGAAATCTGGTGTTTCATAGGGAAATAGGTCTCTACAGGCTCAGTGAATATCAATCGCACACGCCACCACACACACCCTCAACATATGTGTGCCTGTACCCCTTCCTGGTGAAATATTCACTGTGGCCTTGAATCATGGGGGTGACTCATCCCTGGAGGTACTGTTCTGCTGGCCAATCAAAGCGACGGCTGGATGTCCAGTGTTCCTAGTGTCTGTCGTGTGTGGCATGTAAAGGGGAAAAGTGTGTTCTGTTTCTGAGCCTATGGGATGGCAAGTTTCTATGCTGTGGGGGAAAATGAGAGGCTGACATGTAGGCTGTTGTTGAAAACAGCGAAAAGCCTTTTAGCCAAAAAAATCACCAAACCAACACTCTTTAGGGTCCCAGAAAAAACAAACAAACAAACTTCAGTCTATTAGAAGTTCCTTGAAATCATTCTTTTAGAGAATATTTATTATTGTAGGATAAAAGACTGGTTTCATTGTAAGAGACTTAATAATATGCTAATGGGCTCATAAAGAGCCACAAGTGGTGGGAGGTAATAAAAGATAATGGGTGACAATGATGATGATGTCAGAGTTCACTGGCATGTAGAATTTTATTTGTTAAAAGTGAAGAGTTTTTCATCATTTTATTGAGCCAGTTTTTTAAAGAATAACATAGTACCTGAAGGAGTCCTACCGAGCTTGTCAGGCTTGTACCGGCAGGCCAAGCGGAGAACAGCTTGGGCAGTCGCTGAGGCTAACACTCAGGTGTGGGAGGAGTTCGGTGAGGCCATGGAACAAGACTTTGGGTCTGCCTGAAACTCAAGGGCGACTTGAAGCCTCAAATTTCTCATTATTTCATTGCACATCAGTTAAAATATACAGTATTAATTGGATTAATCCGACATTGACGGTTGAGTCTTGGATTAATATTGAAAACACGATCTGGAAATGAATTAACATCTCAGACTTTACTTTTCATAGGCTGTTCAGTTAAACGGCATCCCTGTTTCCAAATCCCAGCAATAGCCACCACACTGACAGTTTGTTGGGATTATCATGCTTTAACTAACACTGCAGTTTCACCCGCTACTTATATCCCTTTCTGGAATAACCCTGACTTTGTAATGAATAAATCTCCATCAAATTTTACATCTTGGGTCAACAAAGGTATCACTCACCTGAAAAAACATTTTTGAAAACAACACCCTGATTTTGTTCTCTGAATTGGTACAGGGGTATGGCATTGGGGACAATAGTTTCCTACAATAACACCAAATTACTTCATCATTAAATCCAGAATTTATCTCAAAATATCCCACCTGGAACTCCCAACATCTTTATTAAATATAATTGATATTTTAAAAAAAGAAAAAAGAAAAAAAATCATAATCAAAAATATAATTTCTAAGACTGATTCTACTCTATTCATCCCCACCCAAAAATGTCAACACGATTTACAGCTCACTCCCACTGAGGACTTCTGGACTCTAGACAGCTTGTCTGTCTGGGCTGGGCTCCCTGGAGTGGGAGACCGTGCTCCTTTGGTGGAGCGGTGGGGATTCTTGGGCGATTTGAATGTTGGCCAGGGTTGTTTGCTGGCTTCCCCCTGCCCCCCCCCTTCCCCATATAAGGTAGGGTCCTTTTTGGGGGACTGGAATCTGGATGATTTGCATGACTGCCTGTGCTGCTGGTGGGGGGTCATAGAGTCCTGCCCCTCAGCCAAGGGGCTACTTCTGTAATGGTTTGCTATGTTGTTGCCATAACCTCTTAAATATTTGTGAATAGATACTTGGGAAAACTAGGGGAAGTTTTGCGTTTGTGTATGTAAATATATAATTATATATGGCGGCTGTGGTGCAGGTGTAGTGTGTAGTGTGGCTGACTACTGATCGGAGGGTCAGGGGTTTGAGTCCCGCTCTGTCTGCAGTCTGCATGTCGAAGTGTCCTTGAGCAAGACACTGAACCCCCAGTTGCTCCTGGTGGGTCAGGCCAGCCCCGGTGCATGGCAGCTCTGCCACCATCAGTGTGTGAATGTGTGCGTGAATGGATGGGTAGCAGGATCTGTAAAGCACTTTGGTTATAAGTGAACGCCATTTACCATTTACGACAGAAACTAAAGATATGATTATTGACTTTAGGAGGAAAACTCCCCGGCATGAAAGGCCAGAACGCTGAATGTGTGCACTCTTACAAATATCTTGGGACGATCATTGATAGTAATTTAAACTTTGAAGAGAACTGTGAAAGGGTGTGCAAAAAGGGTCAGCAACATTCGCATTGTTTAAGGAAACTCGCACACTTTCATATTGACCAAACCATAATGTTTTATCGGGCTTTTATTGAATCTGTTTTATCCTTTTCTTTAGTGTCATGGTTTGGTCAGATAAAACTGAAACAGAGGAAATCCTTGGATCAGGTAGTTAGATGGTCCAGTCGTTTGCTTGGTGAGCCACAGCTGAGCCTGACATCGCTGTACACCAGACAGGTACAGAGGATGGCTACCTCCATTTTAAATGATGACTCCCACCCTTTGCACTGCCACTCTCAGCTTCTTCCCTCCAGACGGAGGTTTGTTGTCCCAAAATGTAAAACCCAGCGCTACAAAAACAGCTTTGTTCCTGCTGCTGTCAAAGAGTTGAACAAGATGTAGCAATATATTGCACATAATTTAGTTATCTATTTATCAGTTTTATTTTATATTTATTTTTGTAGGTTTTTTATTTGGGTTTTAAATCTTTTATTGGGTTTTAGACTTTTATTGAGTTTTTAATTCTCATTGATTTAGCTTTTAACTTTTTTACTATGACCCTTCTCTGTTATCTCTTTTTTGTCGATTGGTGGAGCCTTGAGTACTTTTATCGTGCTTATAATCAGCTTCATGTGTGCCTGTGTTTGTGTTCATGTTGAATGTAATTGTGTTTTGTAAATCTGTATCTAAAAGGATGTCACCTGACTGCAAAATAGATCTACCTATGGGTACAAATAAAGTAACCTGAACCTGAACCATATATTCTGTATTGGTGTGGCCCCATGCCAAGCAAGGAGCTGTAATTACAAACTAAACCATCAAAATAAATAAATGAAATGAGCCTCACCCTTAGAGCTAGGGTGAGGAGCTCAGTTATCCAGGAGAGGCTCAAAGTAGAGCTGCTGCTGCTCTGCATCGAAAGGAGCCAGTTGAGGTGGTTTGGGGATCTGATCAGGATGCCTCCCACATGAGATATTTTGGGTACGTCCCACTGAGATGAGACCCCAGAGCAGACCCAGGACATGCTGGAGAGACTACGTCACCCAGCTGGTCTGGAAACGCTTTGATGTCCCCTCTGAAGAGCTGGAGGAGGTGGCTGGGGAGAGGGAAGTCTGAGCTTCTCTGCTTGGACTGCAACCTGAACCCCCGGATAAGTGGTAGATGATGGATGGATGGATGGATGGATGGATGGATGGCTAAGGTTAGCACCTGTGCTAGTCCATTAGCACAATGATTGCACATCTTCTTTGTAAATGCACTCATTTAAATGAGACAGTAGAAGGAAATTGTGCTTCTATCTTCAGTGTGGATTAACATCAGGAGCTGGATTGTCCGCCACTGTACAGGCTGGATGTCATGAGGCATGTCTTTGGTCTGTGGGAGGAAACCAAACCTGGAGGAAACAGAATGGCTTCAGTGCTCTCCCTCTTGCCATGAACCAACCTTGCCAACCACTGAGTCCCACAGTTCCCGTATCACCTGTGGCTGACACCAGAAGTAGAGACGTTTCTCTGAAAGACTTCTTTGTCTTCAGCAGACCTGCACTTATGCCTACTTTTAGACGTCTCACATAACTAATGTCCTCACTGGAATGTCCTTCATAATTGTTCAGTTAAATTTGCTCACTGAAGAGACTGTGAGAAAAATTCAGAGAATTTATTTTTGGATTTGAAGGTATGAAACAGGTTTGTCACTCCTACCTGACACACATGTGAAACTGATAGAATTCAAACTATTTTTGTTGGAATGAGCTTGTAGGATGTTCAGAGTTTAGAGGAAGTTTGAATTAAATTATGAATCTGTTCATTGAGTTCTTTATAACAGAAGAGTCCTTTTCCTGAGACGAGGCAGTCCCGTTAATTATAACAACACTGTGAGGTGACAATTAAGCCTCCCCTTATTCACTGCATGACTTTGTGCTTGATTGTTGAAATTATCCACACCAGTTTAGTGCCAGATTTCCTCAGCATTAATTAATTGATCAGCTATCTTCTTACCTCATGTGGCTGCTGTGGAGTATAGACGCTGTGAGGAGGGGAACAATGGCTTTACAAGAAAGGAATGTGTGATTGTTATACGCTATTAGCAGGGAATATGTTTGCATAAAGCTGCTGATAAAGGCAGGATGTCATGGCAAGGCTGATACTGTAGTGCCTCATTCATGTTGTTTTTGAGGCTACTTCCTTCAGACAATTAAAAAAAAATCACCAGAATAATGTTATTCATCACGGGGTGCCAAAATTGTAGCATATGATGGTGAGTCATAGATGCTGATCATTAATTACACATCAGCTGTCAGACTAAGCATTTAGTAAAAATGATCCGCCTGTGTGAGATGATCCATCATTATGTGAAAAAGTCGGTAAATAAATACGTTTATTAAAACAATGTCCTCCACTTTAACCATAAAGCGTGTCTTCCCCAGACTCGATGGTGCGCTCCTTCACCCATACACACGTCACCTCGTACTGTGACGCTTTCACTCTGTGCTGCTAACAGTGGCGAACACTAGAGTCACATTTTCTGACTTTTTGTACCGGAATGCATCGTTTTGGTGTTTGGTTTCCAACCTGAGGCTGGAGAAGGAACGCAGCATCAGCTCCTCCCTGTGTGCTGGTATTTCATACATGTGCTCTTCATATATTGAAGGTTGCCATGTTTGGTAGAGCTTGTCATGTCAGCGCAGAGATCACACAAACAAGTGGATTTGTGGCGTCCCACTGCTGGAATACACAAGACAAAGAGACACAGCGGTGGTCAGCTGAGGAATGTGACTGTAAGCATGGAGCAACATCTGACATGTTTTCTCTTCTGTCTGTTTACTGGATGTCCATCAAACCTTCAGCCCTTTGGGTGTGCCAGACCACAAAATTAGAAATAACCTCTGCAGAATGAGTTATGGATAACTGAGTATGTCCTATTAAGGCCTACAGTTGTGTCTGCCTGTTCTGGAGGTTTTGGGCGTGACTTGGTGTCAGTTGTGGTTTGTTTGCCTCTCCTAAAGGATATCTTGAAATAGACTCTTGTGCATTTATTTTCTTGTCACCAAGTAAATTCTTACTGCATCCATAATGCTGAGGAGTCATGTTGAGCTTTTCATATTTAGCTGATAACCTGACGGATAACGTGTGATGAGCTGTCATGACAAGTGTGTGAACATCAGTTTATTTAATCATATGAGCTGTAGTCGGAGGAGGGAATGGTCGTTTATGTGACGCAGTGTGGCAGATGTCATCTTTTGGACTGATGGGAACCTCAGTGAAGACTGACAGGAGATGAGTGGTGTCCGGTGGTTTGTCGAGACATGAAGCAGATGAGCCTCCATAATGATTATATATGAATATCTAGTGTGAATCTGGTACAACCCACAGCACATCCAAGCTTACATCAGACTACCAACCTCCACTGTGAAAACAGACATTTTTAATCATTTTCGTTAAAAAAAAGTATAAAAACTTCTCTCATAATTGTAGTTTTCTTCTGAATTTGTTTTTTTTTCCTCTTAAATTTATGATTTTATTCGGTCCATGATGAGGATTTCCTTTTTAGTTTGTTTGCATTTGTCTGGATAAATCTGAGTTTTTTTCATAACGTAGAAAATTCTTTTCTCATAAATTTTAGACTTTTTTCTTTAGTTTCGTTCTTATGCATTTGTAACTTTTTGGTGACATATTTACAATTATTATAAGACGAATGCAAGTAAAACTGACTGTCAAAAATGTAAAAAAAAAAAAAGAAGACAACTTTATTGTCTTTCAGTCCATACAGCAAATCATGTACAGTAGAATGAAATTATGTTTCTCCTATCTACAATGTTAATCACATCGGGAATCAGAGGGGCCGCTGCCATGCAAGGCACTGCCACAAACAACTTTTCCTTCCCCCATTCTATTATGCTGAGCACCAAGCCAGAAGGCAGGAAGTACCATTTTTATATTGTCTTTGGTATGACCCGGTCGGGGCTTGAACCCACGACCTCCCGGTTGTGGGGCGGATGCTGTACCAACTTGTTGGTTGGTAGAAAAGTTGGTAGAAAAAAATAACAATTTCTAAGAATTTGTGAGCATTTTTTTTTTTAAATTTTTCAACTTATATACACTAGAGGACAGAATAATGACCCCTTATTAACATGGTTTAAGTATTTTCCAAGTGCTGTTAAGCACAGCAAAGATTTTTTAAAACGGCTTTCACAAATATCCTAGTTTTATTTTTGATTCTTACATTATTTTACTTAGCACACAGAAACAAAGTTATTTCACAAAAAACTACCAGGGTCAAAATTATGAGTCCCCTGATGCTAATAGTCAACTGTGTCTCCTTTTTGCTGGATAACAGCCTACAGTTGTTTGTTGTAGTTTTCAACAAGTCTCACACATGTCTCCTCAGCAATCCCAGCTCATTCTTCTTTGGAGACTCTCTCAGCTCTTCCAGATCTGATGGTCTTCTGGTGTGGACTTTGGTCTTTAGTTCACCCCAGAGATTTTCAATGGGATTCAAGTCAGGTCTTTGTGAGGGCACTCATAACATCCACTTTGGTCTTCTGGAGGTAGTTCTTCACCAGGAGTGACATATGTTTTAGGGTGTTGTCGTGTTGGAAGACAAAGCAACCACCCAGACCCAGTTTTGCTACTGACTGCTTGAGGTTTTCTTTCAAAATCTTCTCATATCCTTCTTTCTAAGTGGGAGATTTCCAGTTCCAGACACACAGAAGTCTCCCCACAGCATGATACTCCCACCACGTGTTTCACTGTAGGGGCAGTGGGTTGTATGTCTCTCCCTTCTTTCTCCAAACATCAGCAGTGTCTCTATGGTCAAAGAGCTCTAGTTTCATCTCATCTGACCAAAAGATGTGCTTCTAGTATCATAATCTTTCCCCAGGTTGTCCTTGGCATACTTATGTCTGGTTTGAAGTGGAGTTTTTCTTGGTCTGCAACCTCACAGTCCATTCCTTTGTAGGGTTCTAGTGATTGTCTTCTTTGAGACTACAATTCCTGACTTGGTTAAGTCATTCACTAGTGTCTTGGCAGTTGTTCTGGGATCTTTAGACACATCTCTCACTGGTTTTCTTTCTAGAGTCTGAAATCTTTCACTTCCTACTTGTGTCAGGCTTGTTCTGTACTGCACAGCTCTTTGAATTTCTTGATGATACTTCTCACTCCAGTTCTTGATTCTTGGAAATGCTGTGATAACTTTGTATATCCTGCTTTGTGAGCATCAACAATTCTTTTTCTCAAGTCTAAACTGATTTTTTTGTTTGTTTGTTTTTAGCATGATGCTTTCTCAAGTGACCGCTCAAACCCTTGCTGAAGTTTTTATACTGTGAGTAAATTGGAAGATAACCCTCAGTTTTCACTTGATTTTGCAATCTTTGAGCATTGCAAAGTTAAAGAACATCATTGCACAGCAGTGGTTTGTGCTATGGCTCAATAAAAAGGCGAGTTTTCAAGGGGCTCATAATTTTGACCTTGGTAGTTTTTGGGTTTTGTGAAATAATTTTGATTCTGGGTGCAAGATAAAATCATGTTTTCTAAAGAAATTGAAGATGTTTGGAAAAGCTGTGTTAAAAATTCTTTCTGCTGTCAAACTGACCTTGGGAAGTAATTTGCTATATGTGCAAAATAAAATCTTGTAAATTAGTGAGGGTTTGTTTATTAGAGCCATGGGTTCAGTAGGTTCCTGAGCCACATGGGGCTCTGAAGCTGAAGGTTGGACCTCTGCATTCAGCAAACTACAAGAAAACAACAGCAAAAGGTTTTAATGGAAGAGTAAAGAAACCACTGTCTCTGTCATATCCTTTAATGTTAACCAAAGCAAGTTTTATTGATTTGTTCTTTAATAATACAGGGGATATGTGATATGTTATGTTCAAAGCCACATTTCAAATATAGTTTCACTGTAAACTTTGTAGTATCTGTGGATCTGAATCTCTGAAACATGGCAGGGTTTTGATGCTCACTATCTCTGCCTCTTGTCAAGTATCAAAAAATTCTGTTTGTAATTCAAGTGTGACTGTTATTCATCTTATTATTCTTCTGTTTGCTGACAGTCTTGGCATATTTGTTTACCCCTGCATGTCTTCACTTCAGATATACAAAAATGTTCTTTTAGATAGCTGCTCTGGCGTGTTTTTGCCAAGCATCTCCTTCTTTGCTTACACTCAAGGTAAAATCCAGTCACACAAATACAAATATGGGACTCGGCTCCATTGTGCGGAACGATGTACGCTAAATAAGTGTGAACACATTGTCATGACCTGACTTCATTCACATGCATTATTGTGCTGAGAGGTGATAAGGAGCCTGCAGAAAACACTGGAGCTTATCAACAAATCACAAAATGACTGTACAGATGAAGACGGCGATGTGTGGTCCCGTTGATGAATGAAAATCGTCAGCTATGCTGTGAGGACACGTATTTTTGACAGCCTCTAAACAGTAACCGTAATGATCCCTGTCCTGTGGGTTTGAAAACACACATAGAGCGGCTGGTGGTGGCTGATTGTGGACCGACTCCCCTCGTCTTATCTCCACAACTCCTCCGCTCTGTGGGCGTGTGCAGATAGAGATCTTGAGCTCCAACCCTTCCAACTGCTGGACTCATCAGTTATTTAGCATTTCAGAACAGGTTTGCAGCACTTGGCCACATAAAGGTGTATTTTCAGAGTAAAGAGAAAGGAGAGACAGGAGGAAACTGGCAGCAACAGGGAGAGTGTTGAGGCGTACAGGTGGATAGAAGTGAGCTACAGAACAATCACAGAATCAGTGAAAACTTCATTAATGTTAAAATTGGTTCATTTAACTTAGATTAGATCACTGTTTCTGAAATTAGAATTTCCTCCACAAAGACGACTCATTAATTTTTTACCTTGATGGATGATTCATGTGCAAAAAGGAAAGACAAATATTAATGTTGGATCACAGTGTGACTTTGAATGTTTCGTTTATACAGATTTCATGATGGAACAAGAAAAACAACAAATGAAACCGTCATGTCTAAACTTAAATCTGGGTCCAAGTAAATGTGGTGTTAAAAAAATTATGTTAGCAAGTGGACATGGCAACACAAAGCCTTGTTGACTGCTGGAATGAATGTTTTTCTCTGTTTTCTGGTTTGACAGTAGGACAAATTGACTCATAAGAACCCAGACCCCTACCTCTTTCAAGGAAAATTATGTGGGTCTCGGTTCTTATGGGTTAAATGCCACGTTACAATGACAGAGTAAATATAATTTATTTCACTTAGCAAATTCATTCAAATGGATTGTTTCATTTTCACTTATACCTAAATTTTGATATTTCGGGTTTTACTTTTTTTACAGTCAGATTTATACATTTTCAACAATATCTTTCAACTGTGAAACTTTTTTTTAATTTGCAGACCTTGCTTTTTTGTCTTTTTTATTATTTTTTTTTTCAGGTTTTGTTATGGGGAGCATGATCACACATCATGACCTACCTTCTGAGTTTAGGTTCTGGCTATAATTATAGTATTATAAGATAAGATAAGATAAGATAAGCCTTTATTAGTCCCACAACGGGGAAATTCCAGGATTGCAACAGCACAGGGATAGCAACACTCAGAGCAACAATCAGAAGGCAAGAAAAAAAAAAACAAGCAAGCAAGAGCAGCTAATATACATATGTACATATTACTATAAAATATATATATATACACACACACACACACAGACACACAGTGCAGAGCATTGTAGCTGGATGGAATAAATATATTGTAGCGAACTCAATATGAGCACCCTACTTGGCTTGCCAAGTGGGTTGACCCTATTGGCGACACAGGTAGGGTGCGGGACTCCGGAGCGGGAGGCGTGAGTTCGAATCTCCCGGTGGGACGTCGCCATGTCGAGCAGCACGTTACACTGGTGTCAGAAGTGGGATCTCCTGTCCAAAGCAGTAATGGGGCGCTGACATCGGGACGATGTCGAGAACCAGAGGGGAGTAGTGTAGCGAACTCAATATGAGCACCCTACTTGGCTTGCCAAGTGGGTTGACCCTATTGGCGACACAGGTAGGGTGCGGGACTCCGGAGCGGGAGGCGTGAGTTCAAATCTCCCGGTGGGACGTCGCCATGTCGAGCAGCACGTTACAATATGAATATATGAACACACAGTGCAGAGCATTGTAGCTAGATGGAATAAATATGTAAATATATAAACACCCACAGTACGGAGCATTGCAGCTAGGTGGAATAAATATGCAAGTATATAAACACACACAGTGCGGAGCAATGTAGCTAGATGGAATAAATATATAGATATATAAATATAAACACACCCAGTGCAGAGCATTGTAGCTAGATGGAATAAATATGTAAATATATAAACACACACAGTGCAGAGCATTGTTGCTAGGTGGGATGAAACAGCATAACCGTCTATTTAGTTATCCTACATGGTATGATTATGTGCCCATACATATTCTCACCCTCCATAGCGACCGGTATGTTCCTAGTTGTATGCCGGAGAGGACCATTGTGTAAGTCTATTGCATCTTTTGCATTCAAAAAAAACTATTAGTTTGTTACGTCTTTTTGCTATCTCTGCGAGCAGCCCTGCTTAGGTTGTACAGTCTGACAGCCGTTGGTAGGAAGGACCTACGAAACCTCTCGGTTGTGCACCTGGGATGATGTAGTCTGCTGCTAAATGAGCTCCTCAGTGCATCCAGTATGTCCTGCATAGGGTTGAACTCGGACTCCAGCAGAGATGACAGTTTAGCCACCGTCCTTCTCTCTCCTATCTCCTCCATCGGATCAAGGCGTTGCCCCAGGACAGAGCTAGCTTTCTTAATCAGTTTGTTCAGTCTCTTCCTATCGGCTGCAGTGATGCCACTGCCCCAGCAGACCACTCCAAAAGTGATGGCTGATGCCACCACCGTGTCATAGAATGACTTCAGCAGCGCCCCTTGTACACCAAAAGACCTGAGTCTCCTCAGCAGGAACAGCCTGCGCTGTCCCTTCTTGTAGAGTGCGTCAGTATTGTGTGACCAGTCTAGTTTATTGTTCAGATGAATACCCAGGTACTTGTAGGATGTCACCATCTCGATGTCTGTTCCCTGTATATTTACTGGTGCTGTGAGGGGCTGCCCATGCCTGCGGCAGTCCACCACCAGCTCCTTAGTTTTCCTCGCGTTGATCTGGAGGCAGTTCCGATGGCACCAGTCCACAAAGTCCTGGATAAGCCCTCTGTACTCAGCTTCATCTCCGCTGGAGATGAGACCAACGATCGCAGAGTCATCAGAGAACTTCTGTAGATGGCAATGTGTTGTGTTGTGTGAGAAGTCCGCAGTATAAAGAGTGAACAGGAAGGGAGCCAGCACCGTTCCCTGGGGGGCCCCCGTGCTACTGATGATCGTGTCGGAAACACAGTCCCGGGTTCTCACAAACTGAGGCCGGTTCGTGAGGTAGTCCAGGATCCATGATGACAGGTGCTGGTCCACCCCTGTGCGCAGCAGCTTGTCCTTCAGGATCATCGGTTGGATGGTGTTGAAAGCACTGGAGAAGTCAAAGAACATGATCCTCACCATATTCCCGGGCTTCTCCAGGTGGGACAGAGAACGGTGAAGGAGGAAGATCACCGCATCCTCCACCCCAATGCCATGCTGGTAGGCGAACTGGAGTGGATCCATCGCTGGTTCCACCAGGGGGCGGAGATGAGCAAGGAGCAGTCTCTCCAGGGTCTTCATCAAGTGGGACGTCAAGGCCACCGGTCTGAAGCTGTTCAGGTCTTTGGGGTGGGAAGTTTTTGGTACAGGTACCACACAAGATGTTTTCCACAGCTGTGGTACCCTCCCCAGTTTCAGGCTCATGTTGAAGATATACGTCACAATCCCACACAGCTGGTCTGCACAGGACTTGAGGAGCTTTGCGCTGATGCCGTCCGGTCCCGACGCCTTCCTCGCCTTGATCTTCCTCAGCTCCGTCCTCACCTGGGTCTTGGTCAGGGTCAGGATGGGGGGCTGTGTGTTGGGAGTGGGGGGGGTGTCGGTGGAGTGGGGAGTGGGTAGCAGGACTTGATTTCTTAGAGGCAGCAGTGGTTGTTGTGCAGACAGGGGGGAGGGCGGTTGGTCAAATCTATTGAAAAACAGATTCAGGTTGTTCGCCCACTCCCTGCCCCCCGTGGCCTGGGGGGAGGTATTCTGGAGCCCCGAGATGGTTTTGAGGTTTCTCCAGACCCCGCTGATGTCGCTCTGTTGCAGCTTGTCCTCCATCTTCTTCCTGAAGCTGTCCTTGCCTTCTCTGATCTTTCTCCTCAGCTCCCTCTGTACGGACTTCAGCATCTCCCTGTTCCCCGACCTGAAGATCCTCTTCTTCTCTCTCAGAAGTGTTTTTATCTCAGGGTTGATCCAGGGTTTGTTGTTTGAGTGACGCCGTATGGTCTTGGTGGGAACGGATTTGTCCACACAGAAGCTGAGGTAGCCCGTGAAGGTGTGAATGAGGCCATCGATGTCCTCACCATGTGGATCGCAGAGCTGCTTCCAGGCAGTGGCTTCAAAACAGTCCTTTAGAGTGTCCATTGTCTCCTCAGACCATAACTCCACAGTGTGCATGGCCGGAGGTTGTCTGTGCACTAGGGGTTTGTACACCGGTCGGAGATGAACCAAGTTGTGATCCGATCTCCCAAGTGGGGGGAGTTGTGATGAGGTGTACGCCTCCTTAGTGTTTGTGTAGAACAAATCCAGTGTTTTATTGTCTCTAGTGTGGCATGTGACATACTGGGTGAAAGTGGGCAGAATGGGAGACAGTGAAACGTGGTTGAAATCGCCTGAGATGAGGAGAAGAGCATCTGGGTGTTCTGTCTGCAGCCTGCTGGTTACTGAATGGATGACGTCACGCGCTGTCCCAGCGTTCGCCGTCGGATTTGCATAAACAACAATGCAGATCACGTGTGAGTGTTCTCTCGGGAGATATGTAGGCCTCATGCTAACAGCTAGCAACTCAATGTCTTTGCTGCA
The DNA here is from genome assembly GCA_020510985.1 of Pholidichthys leucotaenia. Taxonomy (NCBI): domain Eukaryota; kingdom Metazoa; phylum Chordata; class Actinopteri; order Cichliformes; family Pholidichthyidae; genus Pholidichthys; species Pholidichthys leucotaenia. The sequence continues at coordinate 210,204,815 of CM035839.1, forward strand.
GTGTCGTTGTTTAACAGTGATATGTCCCGGTCTACACCAGTTGTTGTTAACATACATTATCACTCCACCGCCCCTAGTTTTGCCACTCTCTGGTGTTCGGTCAGCTCGTATCATGTGAAAACCCTCCAGCTCAATGTTAGCATCTGCTGTTAGTTCAGTTAGCCACGTCTCAGTAAACAAAAGGAGAGAGCACTCCCGGTAAGTGCTATCATAACGGGAGATAGCCGCTAGCTCATCTAACTTTCCCAGTATCTGTATTTGCTGTCATTTAGTTCCAGCCTTGTTCTGAGAACGTTTCTCGTGTTGTTCTAGTTTAGTTTGCTTTGCTTTGATCTTCGTTTTATTTTGGAAGTACTTCCTGTTTAGTCCTCACTAGTCTGTGTTTTGCATTGAAAGTATTTCCTCTATGTCCTTGGCTGTGATTTTCAGTTTACCACTGGGTTTAGTTTCAGGTTTACGTCTGTCGTGGATCAGCATGTGCTCCTGCAAGTTAATTGGCATCAAACTGGGGATTCTAAATTGTTCTTAGGTATGACTGTGAGAGTGAATGGTTGTCTGTCTCTCTGTGTTGGCCCTGCGATGGACTGGCGATCTGTCCAGGGTTACCCTGCCTCTCGCCCAAAGATACTGATATAGGCTCCAGCCACCCCCCCACCCCCCCGTGACCCGAAAAGGATTAAGCAGAAGAAGATGGATGGATGGATGACTAGTTATGGTGTGATGAAGCCCCGTGAATGCTGATTAGGAAGTACTGACATGTCCTGGTCAATATGATGATGCTAGTGTTATGTCAGAATCCTTATATGAGGTATTATAAAGCTAGCTGAAATGAACATGGTATATCAATAAAGTATAGCAGTAGAGCACCAACATATCAATCGTAGTTTAACAGTGAAGTCATATATATCACACCTCTAATCCTCCATGTGATTGATTTCAGCAGATGTACGTTATATTTTGCCTTATTGGGAGATGTCATGCCAAAATGCTCCCAAACCGCTGATGTCCTTCGCCTTTTTGGTGGCTCCATTTTGTAAGCAGTGCTGTCAACGTAACGATCCTCAGAATCACCTCAGATCATGCAGAACACTTCCTGTATTTCCCACACTTTTTTTCAGCAAGTCTAATCACACAGCGAGGCAGTTGCGTGATTTCCTCATTTGTCTTTGGTCACACGATGGACACGCCCCCTTTGCTCGACACAGGCCTCGGGGCTTCAGTGTGAAGCCCAATTCTTCGTGACAAAAACGCACTGGTACGTGAGCGAGTGCAGTGGACGCGTTCGTGCACAAACCCTACGCAGAGGGTGAGTGCTGACCGAGCGCATCCAGGCCCCAAAAAGTGACCGCACGTACAAGAACGCAGTGGTCGCAGTGAACTGCACATGCGCCAGGAAACTCCTGCCATCCCAGACGGGGATTAACTGGTGCGGGGAGCCAGATGAGCATGTGCTTCGCTGTTAAAACGTGTTTTTCACGTAAGCTTGACATAAACGTTGTGCATTCTTCTACTGTGAAGCAACTCGTCTATTAATTTTTCACCCAGAACACCAAAACAGTAAATTATATTCCTACCGGTTTCGTTGCTTTGTGTTTCTGTGCAGTTTGTGACAGCAGCTGCTGCAGGTGTGCTTTGGGACTGGGGAAAATTGTTCCAGTCACTTCATGGTAAATATATGTGACCAGCCATGGAAAACCCAGGAACAAGTCTCCTGAAGTTCTGGAAATAAAACTACTCTGTTTCAAATACAAAGTTTACGATTTTAAAATCTCCCACACTGTTATTTGAAGCAGGAAGTAGCTTCTTCATGATTTCAACTAGCATATTTACACAGAATTCACAAATTTAAAAAAAAAAAAAAAAAAAGTATTTCTGTGTTTATTAGGAATCACATCAGGCCAACTTGTTGCTGGTTTTTCCATGGCTGGTCACATATATGTAAGACATTTAATCCAGATTATTAAAAGTAAAAAAAAAAAAAAAGTCCTCTGCCACCGAGCCCTTCTTTTGTGTTTTGATTGCAGCTGTTAAAACATTTGGTGACTCTTGGCTGCTGGCAAAAGTATGGACACGTGAACTGCAGATTATTTTTTATTTATTTATTTGGATAAAAATTACACTCAATACAGTATACAAACATAAAAAATGTAAATATACATATTAAACATCATACAAAATCCAGGATGACACATGAAAGTGAAAACACTTATTATCAATGTGGTTCACTGCGCATGTGTGAAACGCAGCCGCTGAACGGTAGCTGCAGTGGCTCAAAAACAACTCTGAATATTGCCGTGTATGCAAATGCAGTCTGCAGAACGCAAATGTTATCCCTTCGGAGGGGGTCTCAACAGCCCTTGACACGTAACATCACTAGCCCTTGCTTTGTGTTCTAGTAAATGCAGTGTTTTCAGTTAGTTGTTTATCAGTCGGTACCACGGTCTTCTTCATCCTTGTCTTCTTGACTGCCTGCTTTTGGGTCCTTCTGCCTGCTCTTGAGAATTCAAAACAGGTTCAGAGTGTTGACACGGGGTGGGGAGGGGGTTGGCCCTCAGTTTAGCATGGTTGACATAAATTTGACTCTGGGGAAAGCTAACTGGGGAACCTGTTTACATTGTAGAAATGAATGTGATCTGAAGGTGACTGTATATACTGTAGCTTATATCAGAGTGTGGAGAAGCCCTGCAGTCAGCTGTAATACATGGTGTCTGAAGTCTGGGGCTGTACTATGAAGCAGGATTTTGACTTAGCAAGGTAACATCCGGGTTAACCCTGGGTTTTCTGGGCTACGAAGCTGGTTCACTTCTTATCAGGGTAGCAGGTTAAGATCCCGGTAGGAGCTCAGTGGGTGCATCAGCACTGCTCTCCAGGCAATTAAATCCTCCCCTCAGTTAATGAGAGACCCACGATAAGCTAAGCTCCTCAGCCGTGGTCAGATCCTGGGATTGCGCTGCAGCCAATATAACACATTTTATGTCTGTATTATTACACTGGTCAACACCAAATTTATTGCCTCAGTGTTTTTTAGCTGATTTAGGACAATTTTGATGTGCTGAATATAAAAATCACATTGGTTTTGCTCAGTCAGGTCAACTTTTTGAATTATGGCCACGTTTTTTTTATACGTTTTTGTTTACATGTACGGGTATTTTCGCTTTATGTGATGCAAAATTCTTTTTTATGTCTTGAAATTCTCTGAATTTTGAACAGTAATGATGTAACATTCAATTTACATGTACTTACCTTTATATAAAGGTAAGTACATGCACAGTACTAAGTATTAAGTAAGTACAGGTTTTTACTTAGCACCTGATTGAGAGAAATGGATGTCATTTTCGGATTCAGCGGTGCAAAATTGTCTTAAATCAGTTGAAAAAAGACAGACAACTTAAAAAAATATATTTTTGTAACCCTGTGTTATGTCAGCACAGACTACTCAATATAATATAATATTCCTACTTCAGAATTCAAGATTTATTTATTTTAAAATAACTTCAAAAAATCTTTCACACACCTAAAAGTCAGTAGTTCAGTGCAGGATAAAATACTATAAAATAATAACCTAATAAGTGCACCAATAAACTAAAATTACACTAAAGTAGAAAATAAACAGTTAAAGAAATGATGTGTTTTCAGAGGTATATAAGAAGTTATTGTGTGGTGAAGCAGTCTGATTGCTGTGGGGGGGAGGGGGAAGCAACAATGAAAGAAAGCATCTTAACAGTTGAATAGTCCTTGTTCTGATGTTTCTGTATCTTTTCCTCAGCTGTATCCCTTGCATAGGGAAAGGACATATTTGATGATTTACTACTCTGAACACCACTGGGGCAGCACATATAAAAGGAATATTGACAGTACACTACTACAGCTGTTTCTTTTAGCCTGTGTTCTTCATATTTATCTAATCTGACACTTAACTTCGTCATCAGTGGCGGACACTGCTCTGCTGCCTGTCCATTCTCCTATTGGTCATCTGCTGAGAACACCGCAGCCACACAGATTAACCCAGGGTCCACTTACAGATTATATTACATTATTGGTGTAATTTCCTCTGTTGATCAAGTTATATGTCTTTAATACCCCAACAGCACACGTATTTCACGCTGACATTGGCCCGATGTACCATGTTTACATCAGGAATACATCTTATAGAGGTCATTTACACATAGGCAAGATGTGTAAATGACCTCTATAAGATGTATTCCTGATGTAAACTATAAGATGCATTCCGCTCAGCTGTCTAGAAAACATACGTCAGGCCAGCTGTCTAGAAAACAGGTTTAAATATGATGAACAAAGTTATATAAAACTGTTGCTTTTAAGTTATTAGGTAACTCCTCCAAAAATAGGGATTCTAAAGGACATTTACCCCCCATTCCACCTTTTTTTTTTCTTTTCTCATATCAGAATATCAAATGTCCAAAATTACAGTCATGCTCTAATCTGATTACTGTCCCTTATCCCGGTGGTTGGCGTCAGCAGCTGTGGGACTATGATTCCGTACCTTACATAACACCCCGCCTCATTTTTCTCTCTCCCATCCTGCTCTGAATGTTTCTGCCGATGATGTGTCAAAACACTCCGGCTTGCCTCCTCGGCTCCCGTGTTGCTGTCAGGAAGAACAACTCTGCCCTTGCTCCTTTGCAAAGGCACAAAACTGTGTTTGAGAGCATTAAAAATTCAGCTGTGTTTGGGTTGGTCTGCCTCATAAAATTGCTTAAAAGCCCCTGAGAAAGGGGCCTGGTTTGTCCAGTCTGTAGTGGGGCAATTAGAGGAACACATTTTAAAGCTCTTTCCCTTCACTGAGACACAAGTTCACTTGTAGGATATTAAGATAGAGGAATTATTTATGGCTGCAGCAGCCAAGCGCCTCGCTGTGGGATGAAGTGAAGAGTCAGTGTTTGATGTCCTGCTGTTAATTGTCTTGCATCTGGATAGCTGAGTTGCAAATTGGCAGTGATTCATGACACGCTGCAGTTTGTTGCTACATCTCCCACGTTCTCCAGCTCTCCTGAGCCTGACATCAGTAGAGCTCCTCCTGTCCCAAATTCTCCCATTGACTCTTCTCACTCATGCACCATCGCTGCTATTTAATATTCTTTTCCTGGGTTTCTTGTAGCGAGTGTAGGTGAAGGATCATGAAATTCTAATGAGTTGGAGTTGAATGGAGATGTCCTCCGGCAGTCCTTCACTGTGTCTCTGCCTGACTTGTATCTCACAGCTGATCTCCACGGGTCTTGACTTAATAAGTGAAGAAGAGTGTTAAAGTACTCAGAAAGGATTTTTGCAGTAAAGGTCAACAGAGGGCTTCATAGGATAAACTCATAACTATGTAATTCTGTGTGCTTCAGTAGATTCTGTTATTTTAACCAAAGTGACTTTTCCCCCCTTCCCCCCCCCCCTCCACAGTCTTCATCTGTAGCTTCATGGTGGCAGCTCCTATCTTCGGTTACCTGGGCGACCGCTTCAACAGAAAGGTCATCCTGAGCTGTGGCATTTTCTTCTGGTCCATTGTTACTGCATCGAGCTCCTTCATCAGTAAAGAGGTACGGCTCAGTTTCCCAGCAGCTCCGCTCTTCCGCCATCAGGCTGACGAGCTAATTATTGTTACGGCTCTGATATGCTCCATGTTCAGGCAAGTGAAATGAAATGATATGCTTGTTAAGTCAGATATCAGCTTCCCATTTGTGGACATTCTTTATGCACCCCCCCCCCCCCCATCTCTCTCTCTGGGTATTAGCCAGTGAACTAATGAAGGCCCATGCCTCACAGTTGTCTCCATTACAATGTTTCAGAAGATAAATCTTGTTTCACTGAACCTTGACAAGTGTATTTAGATGGTTTTGTCTCGAAAATCCCCTGAGTAGTAGGAGGTGTTGGATGTACTAAACAGTCACGTTATTCTGGGGAGCATTGCGGTGGGGGGGGGAGGGGGGTATTCCACCGAGGGCAGCATCATATTCCAGCAAACAGATCTGAAAAATGTGTGTGTGGAGGCGTGCAGGCAAGGACCAGTATACTGTAGAGTCTTGAAGGACATTTGTAATGAAAATCTAACGGCCTGACAGTCTGACATCATGTGGCGTTAAAAGCTATAGTATTAAATTTATGGGGCAGAGCAGCGACACGGAGTCCTGCAGTCATGCGTCGGCCACCGCCATGACTCTTCAGCCCTGAGCGGTGGACGGGAGTGACAGCTAAGGGTGGTTGGTGGTTGCAGGAGGTCGTCCTCTGACTTGAATCCCTTAGAGACAAGACCGCCACCTCTTTTATAAACAGGAAGTATATTCAGGTCACTTCTGGACAAGCTGAAATGAATGGTCCTCTTGCAAATACCACAGGCCATTGATGGCTAATGTCCTTTGCCCTAAACCTTCACTCCTCCCTTCAGACGTGTTCTTGAAGGTGCCAATCAAAAGACAGGAGTAGATGGGCCGTTATGTAACAGCGCTACAGCGGCGTCACATGAAAGATGAAAGGCATGACATGTACTGAAATGTTAACAGCCACTTAGAAGTCAGTCCCATCATTGTGCATTGAAGACACTCTGGGACATTTTAGAAAGATCTGCAGCAGATGCACATCGGCTCTTACATAACTGAAACTTGCGTGTGACCACAGGATCCTTGCAGTCAGTCTTCTTTTGTTGGCAATTTAAAATGTAAATGTCATTACTGGCAGTGTGTGGTAGTACGACTCCTCACTGTGAGCCAGAAGAGAAGTGAATCTGTGATGAGGCAAACATCCCTTTTTCCAAATGCCTTGATCTGTTGTTACACTGGGTCGGTGCTTTAGCAAAATGACCCAAATCATCCCCCTTGTGAACCTGCCGTGCCCCCATCTCTGTTCCCATTCATAGGTTTAAATTGGGAAGGGGGGCCAACACAAAACAGGGAATTATCCCTTCACTACCGTCATAAACCTTTCTATGTTATGTTACGTAACCGAATAACATGACTTTGAACCACCAATTCTAAACAGAAATGCAAAAAAACCCTCCCAAATCTTATAAATTTTCAACATTTTTCAACTTTTTTCTCAACAATTTGTGTCTTTTTTATCTCTATAAATTTGATAGTTTTTTCTTGTAAGTTTTTTGCTTTTTCCTGTAAATTTTCCATTTTTTTCTGATTAAATTTGTGATCCTTTTCCCTTAAAAATGTGCTTTTTTTTCTTGTAAATTTGCACGGTTTTTTTCCTGTAAATTTTCAGCATTTGTCTCGTAGAGTTGCAGCTTTTTTCTCAAAAAATTGTGACTTTTTCCTCATACATTTCCAACTCCTTTCTTGTAAATTTCCATCTTTTTTTCTTGTTGCTGGTTAAAATTTTTATTCTGTGTAATTAAGTTGTAATTTGCAACTTTTTTAATTTTAAAACTGGCATTTTTTATCATATCTTTGCACCTTTATTCTTGCAAATTTGTACCTAATTTCCATTTATACATTTGTATCTCATGCTAAATTGGTGAACACCCTCCCTCCCCCTTGTTAAAAAAAATAACTCGCATACCAATTTTGTACTTTGTTGTCTTGTGGAAACAGAAGGATCCTTACTGTAAAACTAAGGAGGAGAAATGGAATTGATAATTTTTTTATAAACCTGACTAATACAGGCAGATGAGCTTCAGTTTCAGTCAGGAGAGGCAAGACAAGTGGAACCTGGGAGCTGTTTATACTAACAGCATTAGTGGAGACAGTTGTGCTGGAAACATTCTGTGGAACATCTGGAGGGGAAGCCAAGCAGGTGAGGAGGACAGAAATACGAGACGAACACTGCAAGACACATGGTTCAGTTCCAGGCATTGATGATATTTTACCACAGAACACTCGTTTAATTAGACAAATACAATGAAATGATTGAAAAGATGGTAGATTTTCCTGAACTTCTTTCATGTCTTTGTGTTCTTTAATCTTGACACCAAATGCTTGGACCTTCTGCTGCTTGAACCTTCTTGTCATGAATTGCCCCTCGGGGCAGAGAGTGGAGACCCAGACGCTGAACTGCAGTTTGTGATATTTATTAAAGAAACACAAAAAGTCCAAACAGTGCACAAACACAAAAGCCAAATAGTGCACAAAGCAAAACTTACAAATGACAGGAGGAAAACAGGATACACATGGATGATAAACGTCAGAACGGGGACAGGGTTCTGACACAAACAATTCTTGAGACTCCGGCAATAAAGAAAAGGAATAACCATCCTTTAAAAGGGCCAGAAACAAATGAACACAAATGGTAACAAGTGTGAAGCACATGAGCGGGCTGGAGGAGAAGGTGATGACAATCATCTGTGAGTCATGAGGAGAGGAGACGGGGCTGACAGCTTGACAGGGGCACCGCCCACAACTAGGGAAAAACCCGGAAGTGCCTCTGACAGCTGCAACCCAGAAAAGAGCGAGAGAGAAAGAGAAGAAAACTGGCAAGAAACGACTATAATGTGATGACAAATAAAGACAAGTAAACCCAAATATGTAAATAAAACTCCAATGAACATAACCCGGAAAACAAATCATACTAAGAAACAATACAGAATAAGTGAAAACCAACGATAAAATAACAGGAATTAGAACTCAAAAATAGAACACTATACAAATCTGGAAAAAAGGCAAAGAGACTGCACACGGTGGAATCCCCCCGCACACAGAACGTGACACTTCTTTTGTCATCGTCAGCACTCATGGCATTTCTCTCCCAGGCGGTGATGACCACAAACCCAGCAAGGGCTGCCGTCACGATCCCACTGAATGTCGGGCCATTAGAGGGAGAACACAGGCTGCCTGCAAACACTTTGGAACAGTGTGACAAACCTCAAGCTGTGAAGCAGTGAAAGCTCAGTTAGAAACAACCACAAACACTGAGCTAAAGCAGTCAGACTGAAACATGACTGAAAATATCCACTTCCACCTGACGTGCCTTTATTGTGTCTGTTTAATCAGCTGAAGACGTTGTACGTGGTCGGCGTTGGCTCTTTGCACCGTTACATTGTTTGATGGGAGCAGATTTCTTTACAGCTTTCTGTACGAGCTGGTCTGGGGGGTCTACCCAGTCAGTAGTGGTTGCCATGGAAACAGTTAAGAGTCCACTTGCCTACACAGGTGCCTTGGTGACTGTTTTGCTCCTGTTGAGGCTTTCTTAAGTTTTAGTCTTTCTATGTTCTTACTTATCACTTAATTACATGCGATAAGGTAATAGACATCGGATTAAACACTTTAAAATGTGTCTTTATCCATACTGTAATCAATTGTTGCAGTTTCACGAATAAAAGATTTAATCAAAAGTCTGTGCAATAGCCAGCAGATACATTCTTCAATATTGCTATTTGTCCTCCACCCCTTCTTCTTCTCATGGCTGCTCCGTATACTAGGGGTTGCCACAGTGGATCATGGTCTGCGAATTTTGATTTGGCAAGCACTTTACGCTGGATGCTGTTCCTGACACAACCAGGGAGTACACTGGCTTCTGCTTCCCCATGTGGCTGGGTAACCAACTATCCTTTCCCCATTTTAACATGCTGAGCACCTAGCTAGAAGGCGGAAAGTACCTTTTTATGGTCTTCTTTGTTATGAACCAGCTGGGGTGTGAACCCACAACCTCCCGGCTGTGTGGCGGATGCTAGACCACTCTCCGGTACTCCTCTGTATTTGGTTGGATCCCCTTGAAAACGAGATGTTCCATCTCAAGGGGCTATCCATTAATAAACTTAACAGAAAACAGCAACAACAATAACAGCAACTTTAAATCTTAAATTCCACTCCTTTCCCTTGGTGTACACCTAGGCCTAATTAATTGTACAATTGGAAAACGTGACCATGATGGGTTTTCTGGCCTCAATATATCACCATTTATGTGTGTTTGGTTCCATAATCTGCCAGTATTTCAGCTGGTAGCACTGTTGCTGTCCCTGTTCTGTCAGTCAGAACATGCTCACGCAGTGAGGACAGCTGGAAAGAGGGAAGCTGAAAGCTGAACGGTCCACTCACACTAGTTTGTCCTGACGGAGCCTAAAAGTCTGTTTCTTTTAAACAGCATTGCCACTTTGTGTAGTGAAGCCCTAAGTTTTTGCTTTTTTAGCTTCAACTCTGGCTCAGTTAAAACAACACATACAGGTACATCTAAAAAAAAAATTAGAATATCATGAAAAAGTTCAATATTTTTTGTCACTCATTTCAGAAAGTGAAACCCATATATAGATTGATTACACAGAGAGTGATATATTTCAAGTGTTGATGCATTTTAATTTTGATGAATATGGCTTACAGCCCATGAAAACCTTAAATTCAGTTTCTCAAAAAATTAGAATATTACATAAAATTAATTAAAAAAATAGTTTTTAAATAGACATGTTGGCAGAATGAAAAGTATGTCCATGTACACACTCAATACTTGGTCAGGGCTCCTTTTGGATTAATTACTGTATCAATGTGGCGTGGCATGGAGGTGATCAGCCTGTGGCACTGCTGAGGTGTTATGAAGGTCCAGGTTGCTTTGATAGTGACCTTCAGCTCGTCTGCATTGTTGGGTCTGGTGTCTCTCATCTTCCTCTTGACAATACTCCATCGATTCTCTATGGGGTTTAGGTCAGGAGAGTTTGCTGGCCAATCAAACACAGTGATGCCATGGTCATAAAACCAGGTTTTGATACTTTTGGCAGTGTGTGTGTGTGTGTGTGGGGGGGGGTGCCAAGTCCTGCTGGAAAATGACATCAGCTTCTCCATAAAGCTTGTCAGCAGAGGGAAGCATGAAGTGCTCTAAAATTTCCTGGTAGACGACTGCGCTGACTTTGGTCTTGATAAAACACAGTGGACCAACACCAGCAGATGACATGGTTCCTCAAATCATCACTGACTGTGGAAACTTCACACTAAATCTCAAGCAACTTAGATTCTGTGCCTCTCCACTCTTTCTCCAGACTCTGGGACTTTGATTTCCAAATGAAATGCAAAATTTACTTTTATCTGATGTGTTGCTTTGATGTGTTGCTTGATGTGTTGCTTTGCTTCTATTTACTTTAAGTGATTTCTTGATTCAGCAGGTGCAGCAGTAATCAGGCCTGGGTGTGGCTAGTGAAATTGAACTCAGCTTTCCAAAAAATATGGTTAATCTTAGTTGATTCATGATGTAACGGGTGGGGGGGGGGGGCAATTACTTTTTCACATAGGGCCAGGTAGGTTTGGATAGCTTTTATCCCCTTAATCAATTAAATCGTAATTTTAAAACAACATTTTTTATTTCTTGGGTTATCTTTGTCTAATATTAAAATTTGTTTGATCTGGAACATTTTATTTAACATTATTCCATCATTATTCCAATAACATTCATTCCATCTAGCTACAATGCTCCGCACTGTGTGTGTTTATATATTCATATATTTACTCCATCTAGCTACAATGCTCCGCATCGTGTGTCTATATATTTATGTTTATATGTACATATGTATACTCGCTGCTCTTGTTTTTTCTTGCCTTCTGATTATTGCTCTGAGTGTTGCTATCCCTGTGCTGTTGCAATCCTGGAATTTCCCCATTGTGGGACTAATAAAGGCTTATCTTATCTTATCTTATCTTATCTTATTTACATAAATTTGACAAATATGCAAAAATATAACAAATCAGGAAGGGGGCAAATAATTTTTCACAGCACTGTATATATATAAAAAAGTATAGATATTTTTAGACTTGTCAGCTAAACAGAGTTGGGATTTTTGATCCCTAATGGATAATTTTAAACTCAGTTTAACTAAAGATGAGACAAGAGAAGGGAAGAGCTAAGCTAACGTGCTCTAAAAGAAGGCTCCCCTGCAGAGCTGGATAAAAAACTTCACCTTTAAACTTCTCTCTCTCTCTCTCTCTCTCTCTCTCTCCAGTATTACTGGCTCTTCGTGCTCTCTAGAGGACTGGTAGGCATCGGAGAATCTAGCTACTCCTCCATCTCTCCCACCATCATAGGAGACCTGTTCACCAACAACAGCCGCACCATGATGCTCTCAGTCTTCTACCTGGCCATCCCCCTGGGGAGGTAAGAGGCTGACTGATCCTCCACTCTCACACAGACACTGGACAACAGCGACGCATGATCTCTTTTGGAACTCTGGTGTTTTTGAAACTGAACTTTAGTGATGGTATCAAATCTTTTCATCCTGTCTAGTATAGGACTTCAGATAGTAAATCCAAAGCAATCATATAATTTAATGTATGTATTTTTCATGCCACCTTATCATGGCGAAGGGGTTCGTGTGTCCTAATGTCCCAGGAGCTATGCTATTGGGGGCTACTTATCCCTGGTAGGGTCTCCCAAGACAAACTGGTCCTGGGTGAAGGGCCAGACCAAGACCTGTGTATCCACAGGAGGCACATGGGTCCACCCTCCAGTGAGCCCACCACCTGTAGGGATGGATCATGGGGGGGATCATGGGATATGTGAACCAGACGGCAGTGTGGGCGGCTCCTGCTTGGACTGCTGCCCCCGCAGTCCAGACCCCTGGATGAACAATGGAGGATAGATGGAAGTCAAAATTGGCTGTGGAAAGCTTAACTCTGGTTAGGAGTAGGAAGTATTATAAAGCTTTTCAGTTCATTCAATTAGAAAAAGGGCCACAGGGAGAAAACAAACCTGAGCAATAATGTAGCGGTGAGGCGGCACAAGAGTCACTTGAGGTTTCTGCTTCTTTACCGTTCTTAATAGCGTGTGTCTGAGTAGCTGCATGCTGCACTGATTTGCATCTGCGTCCACAGTTACTCGCCCCAGGAGGCAGTTGGCCCGGGAGTTGCTACAGAAGTCACACCACTGTGAAATACAGCATTATATTGAAATTCTGTAATTATGTCTCATGGCATTTAAATTTGTTAGTTTTGCCAACCTGTAATAAAACAGACATTTTGGGCAATTTTTGACCCCCACCCCCCCAAAAAAAATCCCCATGTAGCCACAAAAAAGGTCTTTAAAATCAAAGTTAAAACAGTTACAGTATACTGTAAGTGTAAACTGGCCTTTCCACATTAGGAATAGGACAGTTTAATTAGAGACGCACTCCGGTGGCTCTAAAACCACCTCAAAAACAAATATATATTGCCCAAAATAGTATATTGTGGCTTTTTACACACAAAAAAACTCTTTGTTTTAGAATTGCTTGGAAAGAGCTTTTAAATCTTTCACCTGCTTAAGTATGTGGGGGTCTATGAATATTCTAATTAGCAGCCTGCAGGGCTTGCACATGATTGGTCACCTCGCTCCCCAACCTGTAGGGTTTGCTCGTGATTGGTCGCCACAACTCCTGGTGGGTGGGCTGCTAGCGTGTTCACGATGTTTCCCGACGTTAAAGTTTTGCCTATATCTTCAAAAGTAAAAAGCGAAACATTTTTCTGAAAGCAGTCTCGTCAAGCGGTGGCGCCCCTTCCACCAGTGAGCCGGTGCCAGTTCTGCTTACCAAAAGTTGGCCCACTGGGTGGCTCACATCCTGCAGCTCGGCGCCCTGTCTGCCAGCGAAGTGAGCTGAGAGCAGCGGTCTCGCTGAGCAACATTCAAGCTGGGTCCCCCCAGGTCCCCCTCCTCCCTCCTGCTCCACTGCTTCCCTAATCGCTATGCAAAACAGATGCTTTCAGACCCCTCAGTCCTGCTGCTCCTCAGCTCCTCCCTCTTCTCCCAAGGGAGCCAAGAGTGTCCATCTGATTGGTTAATGTTATAACCAGTCAGGCTAAGCAGGAATACTTAGGTAGCTAGAAACAGTCTGTCCAAACGGTCTCTCAAATCCCATTTGAGGGGGGCGTTACCGAACTGGAAATTCACAGCAGAAAAACACAATCTTGGGACTGTGGTGAGATTTTGCTCTTGATATATATCTTGTAAGTCACAAAAAAACATGTTACAGACATGTTAACAACAATATTGAGCCATAGCTGATCATATTGAAGAAAGCCAAGTTTATTGTGATTCAGTCCTGTACAACAGAATGAAGAGATGTTTCTCCTACTCCTGCTGCAATTGACTTTCATTCTATTATGCTGTGCACCAAGCTAAAAGGCAGGAAGTACAATTTTTTACAGTCTTTGGTATGACCTGGCTAGGGCTTGAACCCACAACCTCCCAGCTGTGAGGCAGATGCTCTACCTCTAGGCCACCACTCCAGTTATGAAATATCATGGTGTTCTTTAAAACATCTGTTGTCAGATGATGTAAGAAAGCCGCTTCTATAAACAGAATAGGTGCTTTCATGGTGACTAAAACTGGATGTGCACGCAGCAGGTCATACTCTTCCAAGTATAACACAGTCAAAGGAGCCACCATGACGAACACAGTTAACACTACAGTCTATCATCCAGTCAGTGAAAAGGTTCTAATCAGTTCCTAAACTGAGGGATTTTAGCATGCGTGTTTATTGGGATTTCCTCTCTTTTAGAGCCAACCTCATGTGGTCACAGGATGGACTTCAGTTTTTATACCCTTCTGCTAAATTATTGTTCAGCCAATTTAGTGCATGAGTGGTTATGATTTTCCAAAATGTTTGGGTCACTGATCCTTCTGGTAACAAAGACAATAGAAGGTGAAAGAGTGGGGCTCAGTAACATGCAGTCAAACATCCAATCCAGTCTTTACTGAGGTTGTTGTGACCATTTCCAGGAAGTGACCTAAAGATTCAGAGCAGTTTCAGAGGAAATGGATTCCCCTGCCCTTCTTCTTCTCCCCTCTCCGTCTTTTTTAAACCTGGCCTCACACACATGTTTCTGGGTTACTCTGGTGTTTGATTTGAGTGTATTTTTCAAGCTCAAGTTTTATTGTCGGTGTTGAACTTTCCAAACACCCTCTGGATGTACCAGATAAGATTAGCTGTTAGTCATCCACTGGAAATATCATGTCTGAGTATGTTTATAGTGCACTGTTATTTCTGGCAAAAGAACAAAAAAGCACAACAGTTTCCCCCTTTGTTGTGAGTGTGCATGTGTAAAACCAGTGTGCTGGCCCTTAAGCAGTCGGGACTGATAAGATGAACCATTGGTGGTTGCAGCTGATCAACAGTTGCTATTCAGATAGAAAACAAATTAATTTCAGTAAAGAAATAAATCAAGCAGTTAAAAGGGTTGATAATATACTTTTTGTGTGCACTTTTCCCACACGCTGACAGCTCCCACAGGTCTTAATGTAATGTTTGCACATATTTTGGTCAAATTACCTTTATTTAATTATTGCATCCTTGTGAATCATCTTTTGCACGCTTCCTCAGAACGGCTTGTTTCAGTGCGTATTTCTTTAAATGTCCAAGACCCACACTTACGTCACGATTGCTAATGTTATCTGGCTTGCTCCTCATTCGGATAGCGAGCCTGAACCAATTAACATAAATTTGTCTTAAAGAATGAATGAAATAAAGCATCACTGGCTGACAGGAGTGTGGTTTCAGTGGTCAGCAGGATATGACCGGTCCCTGGAGTACAATAAGCACAGAAACATTTGTGAATGAGTGGCTAAACTGCAAGCTTCAGCTAGCCGCCTTGGATCTTATACTAGATATGAGCATTAGCTGTCTCAGCATGCATCAGTACCACCACCATATTGGTACAGGGTTCCAAGCTCAAACCGATCGTTAAATATGTAGGGATTTAAATATGAAAATGTGACTCCTTTAACTGTATATTTGCTACAGATGCTCTCTAAAAAGGGGGGTTGTTATAATCATACTGTACATACTGTATACAGCGGGGAAAATAAGTATTGAACACGTCAACATTTTTCTCATTAAACATATTTCTGATGCAGCCACTGATTTTTACCAGATATCAGTAACAACCCAAGTAATCCATACATACAAAGAAATCAAGGCAACTGTGTTCACAAAACAAGTTGTATTTAATAAAGTGGAATGACACAGGGAATAAGTATTGAACACACTTGGTGAAATTCATTTAACATTTAGTAGAAAAGCCTTTGTTGGTAATAACAGCTTCCAGACACCTCCTGTATGGGGAAACTAGGTGCAGGCATTGCTCAGGAGTGATTTTAACCCATTCTTCCACACAAACTGTCTTCAAATCTTGAAGGTTCTGTGGGTGTCTTCTATGAACTCTGATCTTCAGTTTGTTCCATAGATTTCCAATTGCATTCAGGTCAGGTGACTGACTGGGCCATTCTAGCAGCTTTATTTTCCTTCTCT
The DNA here is from genome assembly GCA_020510985.1 of Pholidichthys leucotaenia. NCBI lineage: Eukaryota > Metazoa > Chordata > Actinopteri > Cichliformes > Pholidichthyidae > Pholidichthys > Pholidichthys leucotaenia. Next base: position 210,220,956 of record CM035839.1, read on the forward strand.
GGAGCCAGTTGAGAGTTTCCTTGGGTGTGTGTTTTTGATCATTGTCTTGCTGAAATGTCCACCCTTGTTTCATCTTCAGCATCTTGGTAGATGGCAATAGGTTCTTATCAAGGATGTCTCTGTGCATTTGTCCATTCATCTTTCCTTCAGTGAAGTCTGCTTGTACCATGTGCTGAAAAATGCCCCCACACAAGGATGCTCCCACCTCCAAACTTCATTATTCATATGGTGTTTTGGGGCTGATGTGCAGTGCCATTTCTCGTCCAAACATGCTGTGTGTTGTGGCATCCAAAATATTCAATTTTGGGCTCATGTGACCAGACTATATGTTCCCAGTATTTTACTGGCTTGCCCAAATGTTGTGCAGGAAACTTTAAATGAGCTTCAGTATGCTTTTTCTTCAGCAATGGAGTCTTTGCGAGGTGAGCGGGCATAGAGCCCATGTCGGTTGAGTGTATTACTTATTGTTTTCTTTGAAAGAGCAGTACCTGCTAACTCCAGGTCTTTCTGGAGCTCTCCACGAGTGGTCTTTGGCTCTTGGATAACTTTTCTGATTATTCTTTTGACTCCTCTGTCAGAAATCTTGCGAGGAGCTCATGGTTGTGGCTGGTTTATGGTAAAATGGTGTTCTTTCCTTTTTTCCCAATGATGGCTCCAACAGTGCTCACTGGAACATTTAGCAGTTTAGAAATGTGCCTGTAACCAATGCCATCATTATGTTTTGCAACAATAAGGTTCCAAAGGTCTAGGGAGGGCTCTTTGCTTCTACCCATCATGAGTTTTTTGTGGTGTGACAATCGGATATTCACAGACCTTTTTAAAGGCTATCAGTCAGGACTTAACCAGCTGAAATTAATTTGCACTGATGGGGGAAGGGATGGCTTCCTAAATTCTGATGGATTTCAGCTGGTTTCTTGGCTTTCTATGCCTTTTTGAACCTCTTTTTCTTCATGTGTTCAATACTTATTCCCTGTGTCATTCCACTTTATTAAATATAGCGTGTTTTATAAACACAGTTGCCTTGATTTCTTTGTATGTATGGATTACCTGGGTTGTTTCTGATATCTGGTGAAAATCTCAGGTCAGTGGCTCCATCAGAAATATGTTTAATGAGAAGAATGTTGATGTGTTCAATACTTATTTTCCCCGCTGTACATGATTGTGATGATTATGACTGCAAGCTGTCAGTGATCTAATATTGTATAACATGCATTAGCTCCCATCTTATTACACAATAGTTCACCACCTTGCTAGGTCAAAACAATTTAAAGATTTAAACATCTTAAATTCCCTGGACAGAAAATTTACACATCAGCAAGAAAAAACTGTGATTAAAGAAAATAGAGAACTATACTTAAATAATAAAAATGTGCATGCACATATAATTCACTGCTTTCCCAAAACCCCATTAACAAATCAGCCAACAAGCTAACAGTTATCCTGCAGAGAAAAAGTTGAAAGCATCCTTAAAATATAAGGCTCACCTCTACATCAGTGTCAGAGAATCTTCTGTATTTTTACTCTTTTGAACTCCATCCTTCCATCCATCTTCTATCGCTTTTCCGGAGGTCTGGGTTGTGGAGGCAGCAGCTCAAGCAGAGAAGCTCAAACGTCCCTCTCCCCGGCCACCTGCTCCAGCTCTTCAGAGAGGATACCAAGACATTCCCAGGCCAGCTGGGAGACGTAGTCTCTCTAGCATGTCCTGGGTCTGCCCGGGGTCTCCTCCCCATTGGACGTGTCCAAAACTCCTCAAGTGGGAGGGATCCAGGAGGCATCCTGATCAGATGCCCAAACCACCTCAACTGACTCCTTTCAATGTGGAGGAGCAGCCGTTCTACTCTGAGCCTCTCCCGGATGACTGAGCTCCTCACCCTATCTCTGAGGGTGAGTCCAGCAATCCTATGGAGAAAGCTCAATTCAGTCGCTTGTATCCACGATCTCATTCTTTCTGTCATTACCCAAAGCTCATGACCATAGGTGAGAGTAGGAACGTAGATTAACCAGTAAATCGACAGTTTTGCTTTAGAGCTCAGCTCCCTCTTCACCACAACAGACCGGTACAACGTCTGCATCGCTGCAGATGCTGCTCCAATCCATCTGTCAATCTCACACTCCATTCTCTCCTCACTCGTGAATGAGACCCCGAGATACTTAAACTCCTCCACTTGGGGCAGGAGTTTGTCTCCAACCCGGAGAGGACAATCCACCTTTTTCCGGCTGAGGACCATGGACTCAGACTTGGAGGTGCCCATTCTCATCCCAGCCGCTTCACACTCAGTAACAAACCATCCCAGCAAGGCCTGTAGGCCATTGTTTGATGAAGCCAACAGGTCAACATCATCTGCAAACAGCAGAGATGAGGATCAGGTGGCAGGTGAAGGCAGGGACCTTCGTGGTCTGATCCCCAGCTTTCGTATTGAGTTGTGATGGTGAAACTAAATTTAGACTAATTCAGACTTGGGTCATACCTAATGAACTCAGCATTTATAGTGCAGGCTACTAATTTTAAGGTTATTGAGCAGGAATTCAAGGATTGTTTCTCATTTATGAGGATTATTAAGGTGCTGATGTTAGATAACCACATTTAAGAATTTTCATGGACCGGCAGACACTAATGAGCTGGCTGTTTTTCTGGTTGTTTGTGTGCTTGTGAGAAATATAATTTATTCTTTCTATCCCGCAGAACTAAATCAGCAAAGGTTCCCTTTCCTTTTTTTCACAAATAATATCTGTTAAAGCGTAGTCAACTTTTCGACAAAGGCAGTGTACTTGTTGTGGAAATGTGTTTCAGTGCTGCGTTTTTCATTTACTGTTTTCTCACCACATAACAAGCATATATGAATGCAAATAAATCTGTCCACACACAGAATTAAACTCTCTATTGGATTGGTCCATACCTTACTGCGGGTGGGGGAGGAAAAGCAGGAAGCCGCTGCGCTATGAGCCACTGTTGGATGTGACGCATACAGTTGACAACATAATAAATAATTTAATATACTATGTGTATATATAATTTATGTTCATAAAAGTTTGCGTTTCAGTTGAAAAATGTATCCAATAATTTGGAAAATAAAATAATTAAAATTACCCTCATTAATTTCCATGTGTTTTGAGATGTAACTGCAGGGAACCACAGCATGGGGTCTGAAGGGCCGCATGTGGCTCTGGAGCTGTGGGTTGCCGACCCCTGCTCCAGCTAATTGAATATATAATATAATTCTATATAATAATTTATAGAATGTAGCTTCTTCATGCTCATGCCTGTATGTTTGTGTTCTTCCGTCTGTAGCGGCTTGGGTTACATCCTGGGCTCCACTGCCAAGGAGGCTGCAGGAGACTGGCACTGGGCACTAAGGGTAAGACCATCATCATCATCACCAACACCACCATCATCGTCATCTTCATCCTCAGCTTCCAATGCTGCACATAAACAAGCAGCGAAGGGCAGATGCAGAGAGACTTGTCATGAATCTGGGGTCGGAGGGGTCAGTGGTGACAGAAATGCCAAAGGACACACATGGCCAATCAGGCGGCCCCTGCTGTGACGGTAGCGGGAAGTGACAGTGCGGGGAGCGACAGAACGAACAACACATCAGCTTTAACTCAGCCTCCAGACTCAGAATGAGTTCCAGGAAGTTTGAATAGCAGACGAATTACTTTTCATATGTATTGCGACAGAATGGGGGCGGGATTGCTGCAGTGGTTCTGATGCAGCACTGTTTTCCCCATTTGCTGTAATCTCATTTATCCTTCAGTTAAAGAAAAAAATGTCTGCTTTGACTGCCTGCTTTTGTTATAGTTTAGATGAAACACAACATCCCGTTTACCATTTTTCAATTTTTCATTTTTGTTCTTGTAGCAAAGCGTGAGAATGTACTTTGAAGAGTGTTGACTGTGTTTCTCTGTAATTGGTCAAGTAAATGTCTCCTATAGCACAAAGTATCAGAGCGATACAATGCAGTACAACTAGGAGAGGGAGTGACCTATAAAGGGAATTAATGGCATCCAAGCTCAAATAATTAAAGGCTAATTTCAGCGCTCAAGAGAAATTCATCAGATGAAATTTGCTGATAGTGTTGTTGAAAAATACCCCTTAGTGGGCATTTTTTGTGGCACACACTTAGAGGGGATAGGTGTTAAATGGAGAACATAAATCGCTGTTGTCAGTGGATGTTTTTACTGGGACTCCCCTTACTAGTTGAGACAAAGCATTTCCAAGTGTAGTGCTCCATAAGGCATGTATCATCCTTAGTGGAGACAACCAGTCAAAGCCCTGATAGAACTTTCCAGGCGCCACTGACTTCAGGGTCAGCTTTTAAGGTCTTCGGGACAAACTTGACCTTACTCCTGTTTTGAACTCGCTGGCATTCAGAGGAAAACTTTAACTTTCTCTCGTGTCACGGTGAAAGCGATTCCTGGACACGAAGGTGTGCCAGGAAGTGGACCTCAGGGCAGTTTGTTCCAAAGCAGCCACAATGACATTCCAATAAAACAATCTCAGAGCCAATTAATCACCGGTGTGGTATGCAGGGGAAAACAAATAGCCAGACATAAAAAAGGCTCCTGTGCAGCAGCATCCTGCTTTAAAGGGAAAAAAAACACGCTGGCACTTCCGTCTGTTTTTGCCCTGAGATTGTGGCTGGTATGAAGGAGCCAGGGCAATCCACAGGAACAGGTAGCATGAGAGGGCATTAGCTAATTTATCTGATTGGCCACTATCCTGACAGGAAGTGTCTAATGGGCCCCGTGGGAGCTGAGGTCTGAGGTCACCGACCCCTGGTGTCTCAGACTAATTGTAAAGGAACACAAAAGAAAGACTACAGAGAAGTGACACTTGCTTTCCACGTTGATGAGGAGAGCTCCGTCTTCCATAATCACATAATCGTCTGATGTGAAGTTTGATTCAGTTGGGCTGTCAGGGTTTGCGTAATCCTCACACCTCTTGAGACCACACTCACTGCACAGAGCCACGTTATCATCCGCATTATGAGCCACGTCAGACACACACCCATACACAATTATTACACAGTGCTTATGCATATAAATGGGCTTTTATGAGCAACAAAATGTAACGTGATGAATTTCCCCTGACATATGAAATTGGTTTTGCCTTTGTGACTATTTTACCCTCACTGGCAAAGTGCCATCCCACCTTTTGTCTTTGCCCGCCTCACACAGACACAGGTACAAACATGAAACCACATAATAACCCACAAAAGATGATTGTGAATGAAATGGCAGATGGCCTCTTCATATATGTGTTTTTCATTTTGGCGCTTAACTCACAAAGCAGCTCTGAAAGCCAAAAGAAGCTCTTTTGAGACTCTTGTGTGCGTGTGCACATAGACAAGTCCACACCCACTCCATCACACACCGTGCCAGCAGAGTAAGCGAAGGGAATGTTCTTGGTTTCAGAGGGCTTGTATAGGATGTCAGGCGGAACACTGCAAACACAGTGGCCATCTATTCAGGCTGTAAACACGCCGCTCTTTGTGCTGCGTCTGATGTTTTAACCCTCTCCCCTCCGCGATGTGCTAACATGATCTGAGCCTTTTCTCTCTCTCTCTCTCTAAGCTCTCTGATTCTGATGATGCACTGATTGATTTTCCCTCAGGTGTCCCCGATTTTAGGGTTGACTGCGGGAGTTCTGATCCTGCTCTTTGTGCCTGAGCCAAAGAGAGGCAACGCTGACAGGATGGGAGGACGCGTCAAGAGCCATTCCTCGTGGGTCTGTGACACAAAGGCGCTGGCCAAGAAGTAAGGCCGATGCTCAGCTAAAGGCAGAGACCGTTCATCTGAGCGTAGACCCTCATGAATCAGATTTTTCCTCCCCTAGCAGATCATATTCTGCCGGGAGAAAACAAACCGTGCAGACATAAAGTCCCAACTGACAGCTTTAAATATCTGCTATACCAATATAACACACACACACACACACACACACACACACACACACACACACCAAGTCCTTTTTTTTTTTTCATATTTAAATATATACCAGAGTGGTGGCCTCGAGGTAGAGCATCTGCCCCACAACCGGGAGGTCATGGGTTCAAGTCCCGGCCGAGTCATACCAAAGACCATATAAAAATGGTACTTCCTGCCTTCTAGCTTGGTGCTCAGCAAAAATAGAATAGAGGAAGGAAAGTTAGTTACCCAGCCACAGTGGGAGCACAAGCCAGTGTACTCCCTGTGCCGGTCCCAAGCTCGGATAAATGGGCAGGGTTGTGTCAGCGAGGACATTCGGTGTAAAAATCCTTGCCAAATCAACATGCGGATCATTGCGATATAAGTTGATGATATGCTGTGGCGACCCCGAAAGGGAGCAGCCAAAAGACAAAAAAACCCCCAACAAAACGTTTTTAGCTAGGTTTTGTGAGTTAAACAACGGATTGTGCTAATATTCTACTAATGATAATAAGCTAATATTACCGTCACTAGCAGAGGTGCTGCTGTTTGGGAATCAGGTGCAGGATCACTTTGTAGACTGTTGAACACATTACAATCTTTCATTTTATCCCACGTTGCCGCGTCAAGAGATGTTTCAACTCAAATTTGCCATACACCATACTGCTCGTGTTTACAATGCGCCTTCGCCATTATCCCGCAGGAGCGATGGCGTCATGGCGTTGCTTGGTAACAGCAGGGCTTGATGTCATGATGCATGCCGTTTTTTGTTTTTTTTTAAACATGGAAGTGTAAACCCACAGCATCGATAAGAGGAATTGATAACATCAGCAACGTATGATTGCAGGGGATCGAAAAATTTAGAACCGGTTTCCAACAGGAACGGGTTCTCAATTCCCATCCCTAGTCCCCCTCCCCAAAAATGTAACCCCTCATTTATCTCCAAATCAAACTCAAAAATGAAGAAGAAATGTAGAAGTTGTACCGGCAAGAACAGAAAATGAAGTTGCATAGTATCTGTTTTTGACCCGTTCATTAGTTTGTCCGTCCATCTGTTAATTCATTCATTCATTTGACATGTCGCCACTCTAGCGTCTACATTTCTGATTGGATTGATTTCACGTTTATATAGAAGCTTTAACTCATCAATATCTTGGACTCCTTGGATTTTCAGACATATCTGAGGTGTTCCATTTATGGGTCATTGTCTGTTACCGCCACAATACTGCAGTGTCTTGATCCTTCCCATTTATACGGAAACTCTGACTGAAATGACAGGCTCCATTTTGGGGGAGGGGGACTTATTTTTTTCCAGTCCATTCTACGTTGATCACAGTTCTCATTAGGGGCCCCTGATATGCAGATGTGTGGGGTATGTGAAGTTCTTTAGCTAAAAAAAGCTACTGTAACTTTGTAGATTTATTGGAACAATTTCAGCTGAGAAACCTCATCAGTCACGGTGTGAATTTTTTTTTTTTTTACTGTGCGCCATCTCCCACTTTCACCGCCTACTGTATAAAAACGTGAAAAAATGTCATTTTTCTCTTCTAAATTGGACCGTCAGCCTCAGCTGCATATTAGTTCAGTGTAGTTATATTTAGCATGTGAGCTCAACAGCGCTCACCTTGTTCACCTAATCCCTGAAAATGCTTTTATGATGCAGGCTGGTATTACGGGATGAGTTAACATAGAGGAAGAGCACTTGAGGTGCTTAACTGAGATGCAATTAAGGTGTTCATGTTACAGATATTTTTTATTTATTTTTAGTCGGAGCTATGTGTTCTCCACGCTGGCGTCTGCAGCAGTCTCCTTTGCCACGGGTGCGTTTGGTATGTGGATTCCTATCTACCTGAACAGAGCCCAGGTGGTGCAGAAGACAGCCGAGGCCTGCACTAAAGAGATCTGCAGCAGCAAAGACAGGTGAGAGGTTCATGACCGTCAATATGACACCTGCTGAAGTAGAAGATACGGCACATGGGAATCCAATGCCATTCCGTGCTGCTGTTTTGTTAATTTTTGTCAAATTTTCAGTCATTAAACTTCCTTGTCTAAAACTGCCCTGACTTCTTCCAGCCTGATCTTTGGGGCCATCACCTGTGTGACGGGGCTTCTCGGTGTGGTCATAGGCGCCGTCACCACGCGCCTGTGTCGCCAGAAGACTGAGCGCGCCGACCCGCTGGTGTGTGCCGTCAGCATGCTGGGATCAGCCATCTTCATCTGCCTCATCTTTGTCGTGGCCAAGAAGAGCATTGTGGGCGCTTATGTAAGGACAGTTTCCTGTTCCTCCTGTACATGTGTGTGTCTGCAACGGAGGAAGTTTAACGGAACGCTGGAGGGAAGCTGATTACCCTTTCCTGCTTCCAAACAAACAATAGGTCTAGTTTTGAGAAAAGAAGGATATGGATTCGCATTAGGGGCTGATTCCACTTACGAAATCAAAGGAGAAGCTGAGTGTGGCGTGGACGCTGTAAGTGGACACCTGCACTGATTCCAGCTCTGTTCAAACCCTGAAGTAGCTGGTGGGTGTTGCGCTTTCTAATGAGCAGCTTTAAGTCCCAGTTGGACTGACTGCAGCTGAAATCAAACCATAGCAGGTAGACGTGAGTGCCTAATTACCTTGTGAAGCAGGAAAGGGTGCCACTTTAACAGTTCCTGCCTTCGCTGAAACAATGCTATTTGAGTTTTTTGGACCTAACAAGTGCAAATTTCTCACTCTTATCAGTGACAGAGGAATAGGAACCAGCTCAAGTTGGCACCAAATAATGTTCCCCATGCATGTAAAGGGAAAAAACAAGCAGGCTTCCATATCCTGAACACGTGACCTTGGCTGCATCAGAAGGTCTGGTCTACATTAGCACAACCCAGATGCGATTTCTGTTAGAAGATAAAATGGATGTGCTTTATTAGAATTAATTAATTTTCTGTGTTTAAAAAAACCCCTGCAGGCTCTGCTAAATAAAATGGTCCCTAAGTGGTGCATAATGACTAATATGAACAATAATTTCAGTTTAATGAAGTAAAATTCACTCCAGCTCCCATCAGGTCAAAGGTGCACATTCATCAGGTGTGTGGCAGCAGCATGACTCAGCCAATTACAGCCGAGGTGTGGAAGTGCCCACATTAAACACACAATTACAGATCTGTCCAACTCAATTTAATACTGTTTCTGCTGCACAAACAGGCCTCATCATTTGCTAATGGACTCATCCAACACCTGGTTTCTATCTTTGTACAAATCACAAAGGCTCAAGAAGCAGGACACTGATGCTGTGTAGCATCACCTGAAAGCGTGCAACTTTACTGTCCAATGCTGCACTATCCTGCAGTACAGCAGCAGTTGTAAGTGATCAGCTCGGGTTTCATGGCAAAGAGCTGACAGGTGTGTCATATTACGAGGCGTGATGTGGCTGCACTGGTCAGCGCTGCTCTGCCGGGGCCGTTTGACCCATGCAGCTGTTCTCTCTTCAGAGCAAAGCTAATGTGAGGAAAGGCAGGGCAGCATGTGGATCACGGTGTCTGGTTCACAGCTCTCAGAACAGACCTGTCTGCATGTCCGCTGTCAGACTCCCTCTGTAAGTGTTCTCTGCTTCACTGTAGGTCGGGCAGTTATTCTCAGCAGGAAACGCGCATCAGTCGCCCATGCTAAACTGCATTAGACGAAATAAGCCAGGTCAGATGCACGGGATTCCACAGAAACCAAATCCCCCTGAAAATGGTGGGGTAGCCACGCCAGCTGCTCGCAACCCGTATACATGAGTAGCCTACGCATGCTTGGCTGCAGATTTCCGCACATGACAGCAAAATCTGCTGTTGTTCAGGGCTTCGTGTTGTGTCAGTTAATTTGCACAGTAGAAGTTGGCAGATCATAATTAGCACTGCTGAATGCAACTTTTCTTTCTTTTTTTAGGTTTGCATCTTTATTGGTGAGACGCTGCTATTCTTGAACTGGGCCATAACAGCTGACATTTTAATGGTGAGTACTGCAAACCCATACTTATCCTGTGGGCCGCTGGAAATTCTGGCTACAAACCCTACCAAATGACAGTTGTCAAATTTAATGCAGTTTTGGGGATCCAGTTGGGGTGGAGCTGATAATTACCACCTTGACTAGACTGATTCATTCAGTCACAGGTTTGGGAAAACAAATAGAGGGAAGCCCTTTTTTCAATCTATGTTTTGGTATTTAGGTATTTAAAAGTAAAACAGGACTGGACTTCCAGTCTGCTGGGTGTAGGTTCGGGAGTGTGGTAATTATGTAGAAACACAGAAAGGTCATTAGTGATAATTTATTTCTGAGCCTGCCTGTGGTTTCCTGTTAACACAGGCGATACAGTGATAATTGTAATACGTGTGTGCGAATCTTTGTTCCTCTGTTTGGACCGAGCCATCATGAAGCTTTTGGTACACTTGGAAAGACCTGTGCTAAGTAGCCTACTGGGATTTCTCTCACCAGAACATTGGCACAGATGTTAGCACATCATTTCCCACAGGTATCTGTTTGCATCAACACCGCTAAATTCCAGCTACTCCTAACTATGTAAGCATCCATTTGTCAAAGTGGCCACACCTTTAATAGTTCAGCCCTAATAAAATGTAGATCAGCAAGTTGTCAAAATAAGAAGGAAGGAGGGAATGAAACAGTTTGTGTCATTATTTCTCTTTTAAAGGTCCCATATTGTGCATTTTACACTTATTACATTTAGGTTTTGAAGTCATGATGGATGGTTTTATTAGGCTTAAATTTGGGGGGGGGGGGGGTCCTTTATTCGAGTGGATTTTTATGATGTTGCATGATCTACAAAGTGAAACAGCCCAGAGTCCTCCTGCACAGGAGTTCTCCTCTCCTACAGAAACTATCGACTACAAATCTGCCTGAAACGCCTGATTTGGATTTGTTGTTCTCTGAGGTTATCACATCATTACTGAACAGACCTGGTACAGACCTACCTCCTGGCCTCTCTGCCTCACATTCTCCTCAGAGGAGAAAAGAAACTTTCCCACTGAGGTTCGGAGCTCACATACCTACAGTGGTGTGAAAAAGTGTTTGCCCCCTTCCTGAGTTCTCTTTTTTTTTGTATGTTTGTCACATTTAAATGTTTCAGATCAAACAGATTTAAATATTAGACAAAGATAACACAAGTAAACACAAAATGCAGTTTTTAAATGAAGGTGTTTATTATTAAGGGGAAAAAAAATCCAAACTTACATGGCCCTGTGTGAAAGGGATTTCCCCCTAAACCTAATAACTGGTTGGGCCACCCTTAGCAGCAACAACTGCAATCAAGCATTTGTGATAACTTGCAATGAGTCTTTTACAGCGCTGTGGAGGAATTTTGGCCCATTCATCTTTGCAGAATTGTAATTCAGCCACATTGGAGGGTTTTCGAGCATGAACTGCCTTTTTAAGGTCTTGCCACAGCATCTCAGTCGGATTCAGGTCAGGACTTTGACTAGGCCACTCCAAAGTCTTCATTTTGTTTTTCTTAAGCCATTCAGAGAGGTGGACTTGCTGGTGTGTTTTGGATCATTGTCCTGCTGCAGAACCCAAGTGGGCTTCAGCTTGAGGTCATGAACAGATGGCTGGACATTCTCTTTCAGGATTTTTTGGTAGTCAGCAGAATTCATGGTTCCATTTACCACAGCAAGTCTTCCAGGTCCTGAAGCAGCAAAACAGCCCCAGACCATCACGCTACCACCACCATATTTTACTGTTGGGATGATGTTCCTTTTCTGAAATGCTGTGTTACTTGTACACCGGATGTAATGGGACACACACCTTCCAAAAAGCTCAACTTTGTCTTGTCAGTCCACAGAATATTTTCCCAAAAGTCTTGGAGATCATCAAGATGTTTTCTGGTAAAACTGAGATGAGCCTTTATGTTCTTTTTGCTCAGCAGTGGTTTTGGTCTTGGAACTCTGCCATGCAGGCTATTTTTGCCCAGTCTCTTATGGTGGCGTCATGAACACTGACAACTGAGGCAAGTGAGGTCAGTAGTTCTTAGGATGTTGTTGTGGGGTCTTTTGTGACCTCTTGAATGAGTCGTCGCTGCGCTCTTGGGGTAATTTTAGTCAGCCGGCCACTCCTGGGAAGGTTCACCACTGTTCCATGTTTTCACCATTTGTGGATAGTGGCTTTCAGTGTGGTTCACTGGAGTCCCAAAGCTTTAGAAATGACTTTATAACCTTTTCCAGACTGATAGATCACTTTACTTTTTCTCATTTGTTTCTGAATTTCTTTGGATTGCAGCATGATGTCTAGCTTTTGAGGATCTTTTGGTCTACTTCACTTTGTCAAGCAGGTCCTATTTAAGTGATTTCTTGATTGAGAGCAGGTGTGGCAGTAATCAGGCCTGGGTGTGGCTTGAACTCACCTTTCCAAAGATGTGATAAACCAGTTAACCCCTTGCACTCTGGTCAATTTCCCTTAAAACGCCAAAAAATAACGTATCCAAAGTAAATCAAAAGCTGTTCTTCAACCCTTTGCAGCATCTTCATGGGGTTGGTCTCATTTAAAAGAAAACATTTTGAATTTTTTGGCAAAACAGTCATAATCTCTCTAAGTGCTCCTGCCACTGAGTAACAGTCATCTAAACATACTGAACTTGAAGAAAATAAATTTCGCCTGGGTGTTTTTTTGGATACAAATGCTTGAAAATAACACACAGCTGTCAGATCCAGGCTGGAAAATGCAACAGAAATGTAGAACCAAGTGTTATCCAGCTGAGGTCAAAATTTTGTAACAATACCACAAAAAATGAATATATTACACAGCTTTTTTCTTAGGTTGTTCCCAGGTGTTTTTGAACTGTGCCAAATTGTGCCAAATGGCACAGTTTGGAAAAACGTCTGTAACTTTTGAATGATTCAATATAGAAGCTTCATCTTGGGCTCTAATGAAAGGTGAAGGGCTGTGTGTGTGTGTGGGGGGGGGGTTGTTTATTCATTCATGAATGAATGAATGAACAAACAAGCCCCCACACACAAAGAAGCATGCCACGTAAAAAATGTGTGGCTTTTTTTTTTACAAGAAAAAATAACCTACAGTGCAATAAAAATTATACTAAAATATCTGTAATGCAGAAGATAACAACCCCCCCCCCCCCCCCGCTACAGAGGACGGACATCGTCCATCGACACATGACGGACTGCGGCCGTGCGCCGCGGTCTACTACGCACAGTTGTACTAAAATATCTGTAATAATATCTGCAGAAGAGTAGCGGGGGGGGGGGGGGCCTTCACGGTCCGGACACGGCGCACGGACCGTGTCCAGTCCATGCGCCGCAGTACACGGTCCGTGCGCCGCGGTCTTCATGTTGCGATGACACACAGTTGTAATTTACCGATCGGTCAAAAGTCATTTTGATTACAATTTTCAGGGATAAAGAATAATTTATCTTATAACACTTACCTGTCCACAACAGCAGTGTCGCTGGCGAACTTCTCTTCCTCATTGTCAGACGAACATGACGCTGGTCCGCTTGTTACGGACTCGTGGTTCTGGTCACGTGACCTGGTGAAACCATAATTCCATTATTGCGGTTTTGCACTTCCATGATTGCGGTTTTGGCGAACGACTTTTCAAAACAAATAAGAACAGTAGTAAGAAAAAAAGGCTGGCGAATGCGTGTGTGTCACCCAGCGGCTTACACAAAACAGATTTTACGCAAGGGACGCACGCTTTCGAACTTCTGTCCTTCAATTGGCTCGCTGTATTCGCAGCCGTTGGTAGGCGGGTCCTTCTTGCTAGGTTTTCAGTCATTGGTTCTTCAAGGTTTCAGAAACCCAATTCAAGGCTCTTATTAGTCGAATGAGAGGTCAATTACATCTAAACCAATCAAAGCACTCCTTTGGCTTTCTGTTCACGGCTGTGTCTGTAGTGGAAGAACGGAAATGCAGCTTTTTTTTTTTTTTTTCAGCGCACACTACGGCGCCCTCGTGCGTCCTAGGACGCAGAGACGTGACCGCCCGCGGTACACCGGAGTGCAAGAGGTTAATTTGTGTTAATGGGGGCAATCACTTTTTCACACAGGGCCATGTAGGTTTGGATTTTTTTTCCCCTTAATAATAAACACCTTTATTTAAAAACTGTATTTTGTGTTTACTTGTGTTAAGTTTGTCTAATATTTAAATTTCTTTGAGCTGAAAGATTTAAGTATGACAAACATACAAAAAAATTGAGAAAATAAGGAAGGGGCAAATACTTTTTCACACCACTGTACGGTGCTGTTGGTGTCACTTGTGTGTTAGCTCAGCTCTCTTCTGTAATTTCTAGATAACCCACTAGACGTCTGTGTTCCCAGCTCACTGATCGACCCACAGTTGATAAATACACTATATTGCCAAAAGTACTAGAACGTCCCTCCAAATGGCTGGGCGCCAATGGACAAAGCATAAAGAAATGGATGAGTGAGTTTGTCATGGAGGAACTAGACTGACCTGCATGGAGCCCTGCCCTCAACCCGATAGAACGTCTTTAGGATGAATTAAGAGTGGAGACTGTGAGTCAGGCCTTCTCGTCCAGCATCAGTGCCTGACCCTCACAAATGAGCTTTTGGAAGAAGGGACAAAAATTCCCATAAACATACTCCTAAACCTTGTGGGCAGCCACTCTTTGCAGCTATAACAGCCTCAACTCTTCTGGAAAGGCTTTCTACAAGGGGCTCCAGGCCCCCCCCCCCCCCCCGACCCAAAAAGGATCAAGCGGTTCAAGACGAATGAATGAATGAATTTTCAAATATTCTATAGCTCTTAGTGCATCTCTGTTATTCCTGGAGCTGTAGTTTCACTATTCTGACTTGGCCTCAAAGGGTTCCTGTAGTTTCTTAACCACTGAAAATAATGATTATATTCATGTTTCACCTTGTGTTTTACTCCACTTTTTTTTCTTTTTTTCTGCAGTTTGTTGTTATTCCAACCCGAAGAGCAACAGCAGTGGCCTTTCAGAGCTTCACCACTCATCTGCTGGGTGATGCAGGAAGTCCCTACCTGATCGGCCTGGTAAGACTCTCTCAAACGGCAGCTCTGTCAGGTGACCTGGGTGTGAATGGGGAATATGCTTAAGGTTCGGCCTGTGTCGTAAATCTGGAACGCAGCGTCCGGTCGCTCAAGTCATACACAGATGATGCATTCAGGTACCAGTCCAGCCCTCGCTTTAAGTAGGCCAGAGAAAAGTGAGGCACAAGAGGAGCTTTTAGCGCACGCCTCAGGAGAGCTGGTGAACACAGTCGTGATTTCACCACCACTCTTCAGCATGTCAGTGGCATTTTCTAGTAAATCCCCTGGCTCTCAGAAGAGGCCGGTGATCCTGTATTTGATTGGTCTAGAGATGTGAGTGCTTTCCATACAGGGACACTGGGCCTCTCAAGGTCACTTTCAACACCCCCACCCCACCCCTGAACTCAGAGAATCACATTTAGGAGGCAAAAATAAAACTCCATGGAGTGTGAAACAGGATTCACCCCAGACTGTCGATCAGCATCCTTCTTAGTTCCAGTAGTTCCTTAAGTTAAACAGTAACTCCATAGAACTGTCTATGCTTTAGTTGTGTACATTTATGTGGGACAAGGACACAGCAATATTCACTCTGTTGTCACATAATGAAAATACTGTTTTATCAGTGTTAATGATATACTTTGGTGGCTGGAAACTGCTGAGAGGGAATAGTCCACCTTTTCCCTGTGTGTCCTTTGCATTTTATTGTAGTGTGCTTTTGGCTCACAGCTGAGGAGGATGTCTTAACAAAGGTTAAGACATCCACTAATCTTTGATTAGTGAATCAAACTGGTGTGAGAGACACAGACAAGACAAGAAGATCTGATCAATCTTCTGAATGGGTGCTAAACAAACTCTAAATTCTCCTCCCAGTTTCTGCAGATCAATAAAATGACTGTTGGGTACCTGTAATGGTGCAGTCAGAGAAATGTTACTGTGATAACTGTGTGACTCACTCTGAATCACTTTGATCCCGCAGATGAAAGCATGGTTCTGTTAGAACAATTAGAACTCACATCTGATCGCTCATCATCAAGTTTATTCACTCCACAACATCAAATCCAGTTTTTAGCTCTTTTCTAATGCATCATAAGCTAAACTGGTCAGTCACTCCAGGATTTCACGATGTTGCAATTGCACTAATTCCCGTGAAATCAGTGATTCGCCACATCTTTTGCATGACCTTGCAACTTTGTGTAATCACTGCAACTTTCCAACAGGTTTGGCCAATCCTCATCAACTTCCACCAATTTCACCAATCAAATTTGTCCCTGAGTCGCGCTCAAATGCTCAGTCTAATCCAGGGGTGTCCAGTCATGTGCCAAGGAGGGCCAAGACCCTGCAGATTTTCTCTTCTACCCAGTCTCTTCAGCAGGTGTTCTCAATGATCAGCAATCAGTGGGAAGAAATTCAGTGGAATCTGCTGTTGAAGACACTGGTTGGAGGTAAAGTCTGCAGGGTCTTGGCCCTCCATGGCACATGACTTGGACACCTGTGGTCTAACCAATCAGATGCGTCTCTGCACCGTGCTCACTTCCATGTTTACAGTGAGTATCAACGGAACACATCAGCAAAGAGTGTGTGATTTTAAAAAAAACACTCACCCGTGAGTTTTCCCAGACTCTCTTCCTCCGTCTGCCCTGGCCCGCTGGTGGACATCTCCTCACGTCTCCGTCTTGACCGTGTGCATGAAGTGCTGGGTTTGTGTTGAAATAAAGTGCACCTGCCTGAAAAGCACCCTGTCGCGGGAGCATGCATGAGGAGAGATGCTGTAAAACCACAAATAAACAAGCGAATCTAACACTACAGCCAGTGTTTGAACATTTTATACGTCTTTAGAGGTAAAATCATTACTATATCTTGTCAATGAGCTTTAAAGCTGTGAATCTCTGGTGTGAACACAGACAAACGTGTGCCCTCAGCAAACCCCCAAGGAGAGCCCCTCCTCCTGGTACGACTCCCGGTAAAGGAAAGATCAGTATCTGATGAGACAGGTGTGTGTCAAGACGCAGCAGCAGATAGACAGACAGGTAGGAGTCAGGCACAAAAAGAGAGAGAATATTCAGTCATTTTTTTCAGAAAAACACAGACTTCGATAGACAATACAGAGCAACAGAATAAATTCTTTTTTCTCTGGACTCAGTGCTGAGTGGTTGAGGACTGCTGCGGTTGGGGAGTTTTCAAATGAAGCTACTGCCATAATTTCCAAATCTATACTCTTTAACATGCATTCAGTTTAGCTGTTGTAATGGATAATTATTTTATTCATCCTTTTAATTCAAGTTCTCAGGCACAGTAGCCTACAGTGTTGGTCATTTTTATGACAAATTTATGAGTAGCTACTTCATTCTCACTTAATTGTGTTAAAGTCTGTATTTGCTGCTGCACAAGTTTTTCTGTATAGCAGAAGTTTCTGCTTAATTTACAAATTACTGTTTAATAGGAATTTTTTGGCAATCTTGTGCTTTTCTTGTGGTTTTATACAGAATATCATTGCAGTAAACTATGGAAAAAGCATCTGCTTTAAAATGTGTCATTCTTCCCACAACTTGTAGTACAAAAAAAACCTCTCAAAACATCACAACTTTTATCGCAACTTTTTTTTTAAAAAAAGCTCCCGCAAATTCAGGATTTTTGGGCTGCAACAATCATAAAAACATCCCAGGAAATCCTGGAGGGACTGACTGGACATTGAGCTTAATATCAGGCTCCTCTCACAATGCTTGGAGCTGAACGTAAAGCTGCAGTAGGCAAGATCATTTTGTTTAGATATGAAAATAAATTGCCATCCAATGTAGTACAAGTGGTCTGACAGGACAACGACATCACGTCATCTCCTCTGGGCTCTGTTCGGTCTGCAGAACGTTTCACACCGGTCGTGATTTCTTTGTCCAATCACAGGTCTTACCATCTAGGTTTGCTATTGGCTGCTCTACAAGAGCTGACGAGCCTCACAGATGTGTGAGCTGTGGCGTATACAGGGAAGGGACAGGAGTCGCAGAAAGCAGACAGTCTTTTTAAGTTTGATTTCTCAGATTTCTGCCCACTATACGATCGTATCATACAATTCTGTACATCATGTTGAGAGGTGGGGCCACACTGCCTAATATTGTTAAACGCAGGTGTGGTATTGAAAAATCATGATACCATTGGTTTGTAATAGTCTAACCAGTGTCAGAATAATGCAGCTTAGAAATCCCCAGACACGCCCTGCCAGCCAGTGTTACTGAGACACTGCCCCACAGTCAGCCCAGTCCCCTCCATCCAGCTACTGGGGTCACGACTCTTCTCTGAGTGACACGCTAAATGTCCGCAAGTTTCTCACTCATCCACAAACCCCCGATGGAAGATGCACAGAGTGCTCCAAGTGCGTCACCACTCAGTGTCTTGGCTCCTCAGCTGAGGTTTAGCGCACAAGTGTGATGACCATGCCGTGACGCAGGCTGAGTGCAGGCAGATATGCAGCCAATCACGCATACAGACCGTCACAAATGCTGTGAATGAGCAAAAGAAGAGAATCTCAAGGAAAAACAGACTAGTGGTTATTGCTAAGCAACCATACGACTGAGGTGACTCAGGTTGTCTGGCTCACAATCAGATTTTGACATGAGCACTGAAAAAAACCCTTAAAGATTCAGCTCAAATCAGATTGGAATTTTCACTTTGAGACACTCTCTTTGAGTGGCTCCGCCTACAGACGGCGTCGCCCAAAGGCAGCTTTAATATATCTGAAAATTCTGTTGCGCCAGAGCCGAGATATCTGGCCATCAGCAGGTAGACTAGATCCCCTGAGAAATGCACAAGTGTCCTGTGTGAGTGGGACACAGCCGTATGCTGAGTGGGTGGCATGGGAACACCAGCAACAATCTCTCCGCAGTCGCCCAATCTTCCGTGCATTCTAGCTCCACAATTAGACATGCAGCAGTTTATAGGCATATTTTTAGGTAAGCTACACTTTGCAAGTTGCAGGCAATTAAGCGCACCTGACGAAACACTTTACACACACACACACACACACACACACACACACACACACACACACACACACACACACACACAGAGCTGCTGGGCAAGAAGCACATTTGCTCATGCATTTATTTATTTTTTTTTTTATTTTTTTTTTTCCTCCCTCCACCAACCTTCTCCATTTCTGTAATCACCCCCGTAATTTTGCATTCACACACGCCTGGCACATGCACGCAGTCATTCCCTCCTACATCCTTCTCGTCAGCAGTTCTCCATCTGTCCCCATAGAGCATTTGGTTTTGCTGATGCTAACATGGAATCGATGTGCTTCAGCTGCCGTGACCTATGGCTGCCCGGACTCTTGCTTCATCACAGACGAGAGGCCCTACTCGTGCTGCCGTAGTGCATGCCTCCACACAGTCTGCTAAAAGCTCACTATCGTCACGATTGTCAGTACGGTGATAGAGGGATGGTCACCTCACACCCACCATACGCCAGCTGTTGTTTTCCTCGCCGTAGCAGACTGAGTGCTGGTGTTTCTGATACGTAGGTGAGTGTGTAGTGTGTCAGATTTGACTCAAAATCTCTTCTCCTTTGTGTTTGTGGTGTGGGTGCAGATCTCCGATGGCCTTCAGAAGAGCTACACTACGTCCACCCTGTGGCAGTTCCTGAGTTTGGGCTATGCCCTCATGCTCTGTCCCTTCATCATCGTCCTGGGGGGCATGTTCTTCCTGGCCACTGCGCTGTTTTTCCTGGATGACAGGGAGAAGGCGGAGAAGCAGTAAGTGACTCAGACACGGTTTGAGTAACTCATCATCATTCTATTTATTATTTAGTCACTCATTCTTTAAATATTTAATACTTACGTTGCCCTCCACTGACTTTCTGAGTAAGAGGAAAGAAACTGGAAAAAAAAGTAGAAAATTTACAAGAAAAAAGTTGGAAAATTGAGAGAAAAAATGTCGCAAGTCTATGAGAAAAAAGCTGCGAATTTACAAGAAAAAAGTTGTGAATTTACAGTGGAAAAAAATGAAAAATTACAAGACAATAATCAAAAAATTATAAGAAAAAAATACAAATTTACAAGGAAGGAAAAAAGTTGCAAATCTATAAGGAAAAAAAATGCAAATTTATAAGGAAAAAACTTGCAAATTTTTGAGAAAAAAGTTGCATATTTATGAGGAAAAAAAAGATGCAGATTTACAGGAAAAATTTGCAAATTATGAGAGAAATATTGCAAATCTACAAGAAAAAAGTTGCAAATTTATAAGACAGAAGGCAGAGAAGCAGTAAATGACTCAGACACTGTTTGAGCAACTCGTCATTATTCCATTTATTCTTCAGTCACTCATTCTTTAAATATTTAATACTTACACTGCCCTCCACTGACTTTGTGAGTAAGAGCTCCAAAAGTCTGACGACACAGATGGTGAAGTAGTCAATAACAGGCCGACATCACAAAGGCTAGTAGTACAAAAAGATTCCATTCTGATTTATGTCCAAAGTAGCTGCTATGAAATATCTTTTCTTTCCATTTATTCTCAGTACAATGCAGAAATGAAAAATGTTTTTTTGATACATTGCTGTGCTCTTTTACCCTGACGCAAGAGTTTGACAAGTTTGACCAAGTGATGCCAACAACGGTGCCAGTCCTGTAAGACTCACACAGTCCCCCAGAGCCAATAAAAAGTCCCAGTAAGCTAAAAGTGTCTCAGAGCTGACACAAGCTGTTTTAGTTCCCACTAAAACATCTACGGGCTACCAGGCCCTCTCGTTCATGTGTTCATATTTTCCTCTTTGACACACCGTAGACGTGAACCAGAGGGCACAGTAGCAGCCCAGAGCCTTAAAAGGCAAACAGCCACACTCATCATCTCTCAGACAGTGAGGAATGGCTTCTTTTTCTATTTTTCTATTCGTCTATTTTTTCCGACTTTTTATCACGTTGACTTGCTCCCTTGATGCCAGTGCTCACAGAAATGACTTCCTTCCTGTTTAAAGATGAGGAACATCAGACAGGATGGCAGCCTGATGTCTGGCGTCTGTTTGCTGTGCAGTTGGTCCTCGTTAGCTTCCCACGGCTAAACCCTTCTATAACTTTTTAAGCCATCTAAAAAAGCAAGAGAGTCGTGGCAAGTCGGCGTCAGCGTTAGCAGTGAAAGGCAGAATTTCGACTGGCTAGTGAATGAGTGAGTGCAGACGCAGGTCACGTGTGATCGTTGCCCATTGGCTGTGGTCTTCTTGGTGTACGCAAGTGCTACATTTTTTTTTGCCAACAAACAACAAAATAGGGACTGAGCAGGATGTTGCTCATCAGGTTGTGTCTCCAACCCAAGGTTACAGCACGCACCCCATCTATGAAAACTCATTAATGCTTTTATTGTCACAAATATGAGCCACAGTGTGGATGTGTGTGGGCTAATTTCAGAGCTAATACTTCATATTTTCTAAGCAGTTTTTGATGAGTTAATTTAAAGTTCTTCAGTTTTGGTTTCATTGATAACTAAGCTGGTATATTGATTGATTAGCCACAGTAGGCTATTAAAACAATTATTAATTACATATATCATTAATAAAGTCTGCTCTTTAATAACATGGGTTCAAGTTTATAACTAGCCAACATGGGTCTTGTTAATCAGTGACTGATTGTACACAGTTATAAAGAACTCTTTTGTATTTGGCTTCTATAATGCATCACATCAGTAATTAAATGTTCATCAGTATGTTTGTCTGCCATCAGATTTAACTGAACACTGATTAAAGCTCTCTAGGGCTGACAAGCAAAAACCGTTTTTAAATCAAATGCAAAATTCTCTGATGTCTACTCATGAGTTTCTGTCTATCAAGGACTGTCCTGTTGGAACTGTTCAAATGAAATAGCTGTATAATTAACCACCTTATCAGAGTGGTGTACGTCCAGCCCAACATACAGTTTATATATGTAAAACAAACAGACATTTATGTATCTCTGTCTACATAAAGGCCGGCTACACATGTGTACAGATGTGCATTAAATGCCCCAGCAGCTGTTACGTAACAAGCTGCTGACAACACACACCGCTTTGTAGAACTTGGGTTGTTCCAGGACTCTGATATTTATAGATTCCATTCATGCTGTAAAACCCCAATTTATAAATTCTCTCTGACTTTACAGAGTGCTTGCCCGCCCCCCCCCCCCCCCCGGAGAAACTTGGAGCTATTTATAAAAGGCGCACAGCTGAACGGGCGACTGAGTGGAGCATGCCTGTCTATTTCCAGCCTTAAAGATTGCTTTATTATTTCTAGCTTGTTAGCTTTTTTTAGCTGTGGGGTTGCCATTATTGGCTCTGGTTCAGTGCATGTACACCCCTCCCCCTCCACATTTACATGCAGTGATGTGTGAGTGCAGAAGCAGCTCATCTGGCCGGCTGCTGCACCCTGCACAATCAGGAACAGAGTGGTGGAGTGATGAAATTGGGGAGGGAAAGATGATAAAAGATCACTGTGAGAGCCAGATGACTTAATCTTTCTTCTCTGTTTAGGTTGAACCAGCTGACACGGCCGCCCTCCTCAGTCAATGTATGACCAGGTAATTCCATTTCCCTCCTTAAAGACACTTTAACCGCTTTTCACGTCAGTGGTTCTACAGGCAGTTTGTGTGGCTGATAGCAAAGAGACCCTTTATGATCATTAACACTTATAGGGCTCGCTCTGTCCTCGCCACCTGGCCAACATCAGCCTCTGTCATTAGACTGTGACGGGACGTGAAAACAAGATTACCTGGACTTGATGTACTCTGACCTGAAACCAGTCAGAACTTTATGACAGCAGAGGTGATAAATGTGATCTATGACCCCACCCCGTCCACGTGTGCTGAGGGAGTCTTTCAGACATTCTTTGGATTGTTCTTATTTGACCAACTATCTGGCCCCTTATCGAGACCTGGGCTGCCTTTCCTGCTTCCTGCCCCTCTCACAGGACTCCTTCCATTTATGAACTGGGCACAAACACACACACACCCACCTAATTCTGTGCAGCGAAACAATAGATGCAGATTCTGTATTTGCCAGGAAAGGATTACAGGAGCAAACTTTGACTCATCGATTAGAAGGACAAGAAATCTGGTGTGACTTATTTGTAAAGGTTATCAGAATGAGCCAAAGGTCACGGCCCTACTGTTTTCTGTGCAGCTGTGTCAGGATCTCTTTACCCACTTAACTTTTGTCATATACTGTATGTACACAAGCTGTAAAAGTTAGCTGATAACACATATCTGTGTTGGCTTGTAGATATTTCCTTTCTCTTAGGACAAACAGATTAACACAGAACAACTGGAAAACAAAGAAAGCCCTTCCTTTTTCTTTAAAAAAAAAAAAAAGCAAAACACTGCATATGTCACCAGATTCATCTGTTCAGCTCTGAATTTCTATCATCAAACTTGCACCAACTTGTGATTTCTGACAGGATGGGCAGAGTTCACCTCAGGAAAGGCTGTGTTCATTGGCCAGAACTGCAACTCTGTGCAGTATTTGAGAGAAAAAGCCGATTTGGTCGGAAAATTGTATGAATGTGTGAGATCCTGAAGGAGGGAGAGCAAATGAAGCTCATAAGCTTCCTGACCACTGTGACGTGCTGGTGACTCACACACCACTATGATTTACTCTTAGTGGATTCTGAGCTCCACATTGAACTTTTCAGCTTTTACTGTATACAGTGGGCAATTTGTTATTGTGCAATGGCGGCTATTCACACATTTAGCATAAGGTACAAATGTATAAATGTAAATTAGGTTCAAATTTGCAAGAACAAAGGTGCAAAAATTTATGAGAAAAAAATTACAAATTTACAAGAAAAAGTTGAAAAATTAGAAGAGAATAATCAAAAATTTATGAAAAAAATGCAGATTTACAAGAAAAAAATTTCTAATTTACAGGAAAAAAGTTGCAAATATTTTAGGAAAAAGTTGCAGATTTACAGGAAAAAAATTACGGAAAAGCTGCAAATTTACAAGGAAAAATGTTGCAAATTTTTGAGAAAAAATGCTGCAAATATACAGGAAAGAAGTTGCAATTTTTTAGGAAAAAGTTGCAGATTTGCAGGAAAAGTTGCAAATTTTTGAGAAAATTTGCAGATTTACAGGAAAAAAAGTTGCATTTTTTTAGGGAATATAGCAGTCTCAGCTTGGATAATTGTTTACAATGTGTACATACAGTATTTACAAAGACCATTTTACTTGAAAACTATTGAAACTGTTAGGTGATTGACACTGTGGCCTCATGGCGCATACTTCTAGGTTCTAAGGAGCCTTTCTGTCTGGTGTTTTCTTCTTCCTCCTGTGCCTCCATGGATTTAATTTCCACAGTCCAAAGACACATTTGTTAGGTTAATTGGTTGTAGGCGTCTCCCTTCTTGTCACATCTGTGTCTCTAAGAACTGTGGTATCACCGTTTTTTAAAATGATCTTATTTGTGCACCCAACACATACAGCATGTTTAGGTGTAATGCAACAGTAAAGATTAAGTAACCAAATATGTTCAATTCAATTCAACTTTATTTATATAGCGCCATTTCACAACAACAGTCATCTCATAGCACTATCAACTGTAGGGGGAACCCCCACAGTTGCAGAAAGACCCCAGCAATCAGGCGATCCCCTGTGAGCAAGCACTTGGCGACGGTGGAGAGGAAAAACTCCCTTTTAACAGGAAGAAACCTCCAGCAGAACCAGGCTCAGGGAGGGGCAGTCATCTGCTGCGACTGGCTGGGGGGTGAGGGGATAGAGAAGAAGAAAAGAACAGACATGTAGAGAGCAAACAGCATGATGGGGACTCAATCTGTGGGAGAGAACAAACAGATGTTAATGACCAGCAAAAAAAATATTTCATTGAGAGTGAGAAAAGGAGTGAGGCCCAGTGCATTATGTTGCAATGAGGTGATGAGATACTGCTGTAGCTTCTCTTATTAATTTAGTTATGTATAAACTTAAATGCCATTATATGTGCCAACAGTGAGCTCGTTCCAAATGATAAGTTGTTGCAGCTGGGAAAAAACAGACCATGCCGTGATAGATTTCCCATTACAAGCACTTTTAGTGGTCATGCAAGTTTCTTTCATATTGCTCTGACAAATTAAAGGCAGTGACTGCCTCGAAGATAAGTCAGTTTTAAAAATGTTGTATGCTTTAGAAAACCGTCTGCAGCAATGTTAAGAGTGCACAGTTTGGACCCAATGAGCCGAAAAATGTAAAAACTACCAGTGATGTTCAAAAGTGCAAGTACTGCAGAGTGATTATCATTGGCAGGGTGGTATTAGCATGCACAGCTAATGACAGGTGACGTGAAAGGCTCCCACACCGCTGCCACAGATCACATTTCAGTGGCGGCGGCGTGCTCTCAGCCTGGGGGGTTCTGCAGCTCTCTGTCGCACACAGCAGCTGAAGTATTTCGTCCGCGCTGTCAGATGGCACTAATTATAGACAGCAGTGATTACAGCTGCATGAGGTCAGAGTTGAATATGCCTGTGACATGTCGAGTCCATGTTAGATCACGATGGTGCACAGTGGACACTGATTTCTAACAAATGTGTTTGGGTGGTAATCAACAATATTTCCTCCCTCCAGTATGATTCAGAGATCAGTAGTTCAGAGATCACACTGTTTGAACAACATGGATCTCTACGAAACAGGCAACTTGAAAAGTATTAGAATCTGACACAAAGTGGAAGCTAAAGGGAGGAATTGAGAGCAGGAGATAAAGGTTCTGCTGCTGAATAAATGAGGATGAAGAGGAGCTGTAATCATTTAAGCTGTTATACATCGCAAGCTATTAATCTCTGAGGAAGCAATCCCAGAAGGAGATCCAATTAACTTCCTCTGCTGGAGGAGCCAGCCTCTGGTGACCTGGTTCACCACACACACACACACAACACGATAATGCAAGGATATCCACAAGCTGTGGGGGGTGGAGGGGGGGCTGTCAAAAGATCTGTGTGAGATCTGACAGAAGTACATCACACTCATTTATCTAGTAACCACAATCCTGTGGAAATTCATATCAAAACTCTGACTTAATCACTGCTGTCTAAACTTTAACTGTTAAAGTGTTTATACAGCTTTCCCCTCCACTGTCTTATCACTGAACTACATTTCAGAGTCCTCAGTCCATAGTGGGTTCACAGTGGTGGTCTAGGGTCATCACCACACACACATGACACGTGTGTGACCTGTATCGCATACAATGAAAAGCTCTGGTTCCACACTTGTCTTGTCAGATTTGCCTCTTGCCAACTGTCACATCCTCAGATGTGATGGAAGTTGCATCGATAACAATGTCAGATCAATCATGCTGAGTCATGATTTGTCCAGTCAAAAACCACCTCACGTTAGTTTGACTGGTCTCTCTTCATTTGCCAAACCAATCATCCTCCCCCTTTGTTGAAGCAGAAAGCAGATGCAGAACTAATTGGGACATATTATGACAATCTATTCATTCATCAGTTGTCAGATGTACAAGGCGCATTTGTGGATGTGGCCCAGTCTGTTTTGTTATTACGGCAGCAGGAAAATGGTCTGTGTGCTGGACAAGAAGCACAAAGAGGCTGTTATTATTCAGAGGTGTGTTCTGGATAATCCAAAGCACTCCTGCCCATCCCTTTAATGCACAGAGGCGAGTTATCTAAAGTGAACTCTGATCATGATGACTTGTTTGAGACGGGTTTTGTGCTGGCCAAAGGGCATGCGTGTGAGTAAAAATCCATGCTATAGTAATGCTGCTTGGCAGTATAGAGACAGTGATCACAATTGATGCTCAGTTAGTTAATTTAGAGAGGACAAATGGGGAAGAGATGAACAACTGGGCTGAACAATCAAGCTGAATGGTTTAACATAATGTGCATGGATGCAATATGCAGACATGAATGGGTTTGAAACTTCAGAAAAAGAGGATGATCCCGGTGCAAATTTTCATAAATTCATGCACCGTTTTTTTTCTATGTGCAGTGAAAAACTCTGCTGTTTCTTCAAATGATCTGGAATAGTCTATATCACAGGGTAAAGGTAGATAGTTTGTATTTAGTTTGTACCGCTACTGAAAGTTACAGGCTGTTGTGAAAAATAAAACATACACACTACCTGCTCATTCATTCATTCATTCATTCATTAATGCCTAATAAGTCTGTGATTAAAATGAAAATGTGGATGAAATTACAAAAAAAAAAACTATTAAGTGTATCATATTATAATTAAAATGACGGGTGGTTAGATTGTAACTGTTGCAACTCTCTCCATTAAAATAATAGAAAATCCCAGCACATGCTGTGTTTCCTCATGAGCGATTTCAAAACATGCTGCTGAAACAGCATTGACAATACGCTTCTGACGATAGACCTCCTTTTTTCTGATCAAAAGCTCATTGTCATAAAACTCTAACCTTCCTCCCAGCGCAAAGCCAACGCACCGTCTACTGGTAATTAGATGGCGTGAAGCAAAGCGTGAAAAACAGACAATGTGCTGACAGAAGCTAACAAAAGCACTGGCGCAAGGTGAGAAGCGTGGTGCAAAAGTCCACTGTTGACCGCCGTGATAAGGGCCATTATTTCTATATCACACTGGCTTTTGAGCAGTTTAATTTCAGATTTGCCTCATAAGCAATTCAGAGTTAATGGCAACAGCTGGCACTAATAATAGAGGAAAAAGGTTTATCCCAGAGAGGACTGGCGCCGCATCAAGAGAATGAAAACGCATTGTTTTCCAAAATCCCTAATCCGCCTGTTCAAGCTAATTATGGCTGTTGATAGAATGTTTCTTTTCTGGAGCGCACAAGTCTGTGTATTAGTGCTGTTTCTGCATGTGTGAGTGTGTTTGCGTGCGTGACAGTGTGAGACACTAACTCACTCAGCTCCCTGCACTAATCCCATTGTAGCGGCAGTAGCGTGTTTAGTGGAGCGTCCAGGGCAACGTCGCATAAAACGACAGACCACAACAAACGCCGCCGCTCTCACTCATCCAATCTTAAGAGATCAAAAGTGAGGCACCGTCCACGCTCAGTGGCCTGATCTTCAGCTGGGGTATGCCTTCCCTCTGGCGCCACGCTTTCACCACATCCACGCTTCGTTTGTGTATTTCAGCAGCTGGAGGAGATTTCACAAAGTCAGAATATCATTTTGTCCATTTATTTAGCTCATGTTAAAAGTTTGGCTCATAGATAATAGAAATGAAGTAAATTTGTAAATTCATAAAATATGAGGTCCCCGAAAATCTCCTAAATGTTCCACTCACACAGTGCTGTGAAATGTACTGTGGTGGTTTTGTTGCACAGCTTACTGAAGTTGCTGCTTTTATAAAATGTCTGCCTCATAAATCTGTTTGCCTAATAACACATCTGACATACAGTATAAACGGAGGCACAATCACCATAGGAAACTCCAGCACAGACACAGCAGCTGTGTGCTACAGTTTGCGATGGTGCAGATTTGGGGTGGGGAGGGGCGTTTTTGCATCAACTCTAATGTACTGGTATGTTGTGTGCAATAAAATATTGAGGTCAGAGCCTGGTCCTGGTGTGTTTGCGTTATCAGGAGGGTCCTACCAGATGGCTCAGGAGCTTTTGACCTCAACATTAATTACTGGAGAATGTCCTGTGGTGAGGATGGACTCTAATGCCACTGCTCCCCCCCCACCTCCTTCTCTCTCTGTTTTTCAGGTGACGAGTAATGGAGGCGGCATCAGAAGGCACAACCAAACCCAAAAGGATGAGAGTGCCGTGGCTGAAAGCTGCAATCATCCATCTCCTCTTCCTGGCTCCTGCTGCTCTTCCTTTTCACACACTTGCAGAGGCTTCTCAGAACTGGAACCAGGGAGCGTCTTGCCCCTCCTAGAACTGCCTCTGAATCACAGGCCGGTGAGAAGGACCTCGGCTGTGTGTGAAGGCGGCCTCCAGACAGCCAGTGCCCTCCTCACCTCTGTCTGCGAGGACCAACTGAACCTTCCAGGGAGGATGCGGGGTGGCAGAACCCCCCCCCCCTTCCCCGTGACCTCCCCGCCTTTCCAAATCCTGTTGCCATACTACTGAATGCTGACCATGAACCTGCCCTGTCTGTTTTCTGACATGTCTGTCCTTCTCCCGTCGGCTGTCGATCTGCACCAAGTGCCATAGCATCATTACATTCCTTTAGAGTTTGCACTGACCACCCACAACCCTCATGACTTCATCGCCGCCTATGTTTACATGCACTTTGCATTTGGTCTGGTTGTGCATTTGCACCGTCTGTTTCCCTGCACATTCTCCATAATTCATTCTGCCTTGGCTTTCAACTATTGGAGCCTGTAAACAGACAAAATCTGTAAAGTTGTGTGAAGCAAAATAAGCTGCAGGAGTCAGAATGCTATCTGTTAAAACGAGCCTCCGATAGCAGACAGCTCTGCACATCTTCATCACAGTATTTTAAAAAACCCAAGATAACAAACGTTTACAGTATGAATCAGTATTCTGGTAGTGGAAGTTTTGCTGTGCATGTAAACATAGTAGTTCAACCAAGAGCCAAAAACTGCTTTGTAAAGGTCAGTCAATCAGCCTTAAATGTTGCTGCGCTTTCACGTCCATCATGGTTTCTTTAAGATCCCATGTGTGTTTCTGTTTTCTGCTCTTAGCCCTTAAATCAGTGCAAACAGAAGGTGAGAGAGATGATTTTCTGCACATTTTTTAGGATTTTATCTTCTTTTTTTTTTCTATGTTTGTTGGTTTGTGAAACTGGAGATTGTTTCAGACGTATGACGATGCAATCTGAGCAATTTAAAGCAGACACTGGATTCTATAATTTATATTTATAATTTATTATACTCATGCTTTGTCCAAATGTAGATTGTACGCTACTTTATGACTTAAAAAATAACACCTGTGTTTTTGTGTATGTGAGAAGCAATAGAAATCAACAAAAAAGGAGGAAACCAACCTTTTAAAAAAAATTCCACACTGCCTTATCAGTGAGCTGGTTTCCCTTTAAAGTGGTAGCTCTCTGATGGTTGGTTTGAATTACTGGACACATGACCCACACAGATGAAGTCACGTTTAATGATGGATTCCGGTGCTCACAATGACAGCCTTTGTACCGAGGGACCTCTCCACCTTGTCGTTTGAGATATCCCATCACATGGTTAGAAGAAAGGATCCTTGAAAGCCTCAGCAGACACAGTCATGGGTTTATTAGCGAGGGAAAGCAGAATCGCAGGAACAGGAACTCCTCCAGCCCCAGCTCTTATGACTGATAGCTGATAGACAAGGAATCCCCCGGTGAAGGTCCTCATATTTTACTGCAGAGGCTGAAAACACCTTTGGTGCGTCCACCATGGACACAGAACAGAGAGCTGACCTCATCACTCTGTGCATTATCATAATGTAATCATTATGCAGATGGAATACAATCTCCTACAAGTGAGAGCAAAGTGAAGAAGACTTGTACTGTATATAAAAGTTTATTTAAAAGCTTAACTGCATCATTTATTGAAGGATCTGTTTGTAGAATAATAAATTAGAATTCCGTTTTGATGAAACCTTGGAGCCACTGATGGATTCAAAGGTTGCAGAACGTGTGCATGAAAGGAAAGAAGCACTTTTCAGACCTGCAAGAAAACACGAGGAGGATGACAAAGAGGTTGGAGGAGGAGGAGGAGAGGTAAAGGTGGCTCTGATGTGTGAGCATGACTCACTGGCTGTGTGTGGGGGGGGCTGTGTGGGCGCTGTCCTTGCTGCCAGTTCATTAGCTTTAGCTTCTCCAACTGTGTGGAGCTCTCTGAATGTGATTCTGTCCAACCTGTCCTGTTTACACACCTTCCTCTTCTTAACCAAGACTCTTACCTAGTTACTCAGCTTCTCTTTTTTAATCTTACCAAATGTTTTTTTTTTTTTTTTAAATAACTACAGTAGAGATACACATACAGTATATATATAAAAGTATATCACGCAGCAACTTTAATATATTGTAAACAATGGCTTTGAAGCATTGTATTTATTTGTTACCATGATGAAGAATAACCTATAAAGGGAAGTTTAAGAGAATAGTACACTTTAGTGCGCCGTTGGGTTTTACAGTGTGAAGTCATGTAATCAATGAAACAACACAATACCTTTTTGCATCACTAACATTCATCCGTTTACTGTGATTAGGAGATGGACATCACACACACAGAACAAATGCAGTGTGATACGTATAGGACATCATATTAGTGTTATTGTAAGGGTGCGATAGACTTGCATTCAATTTGTAGCTCTTGCATATGTTTTTTTTTCCTTTTTTTTTTTAGAACTGAACAAACATTTTTGCACACCTAATGTTCAGGGATTTGTTTGAACCACAGCCGAGCATCAGCTGCACATCCTCTGTCTGAGACGCGTGCGCGTGCGTGTTTGTGTGTCATCAGAAGGGCCGCTGGCTCTGGGCAGATGGGTCATGAACTGAGTTTCACTTTGCCAAAACTGAGTTGATTACACACCAGTCATTTAATCTGTTGTATTGCGTTAATCTTTGTTAATGATCACTGAAGTGAGGTATGGAGAATGAGCCATTTCTTGTCGTACAAGAGCCTTGTATAAACCTATTTCTGATGTTGAGCAGAAAACAGAGGTTATTTTTATTTTTAGAGCAAGTCAGTAGAGGAAAAGTGTCAAATATCAAAAAGGATATTGTAGAATTGAACTGTGATCCTCCCGTGTGGGGGTTGATTAAAAATGTACATCTGTAAATCAAATAAATCTATTTAATCACTTCATGACATTGCCTTGTCTGTTTCTCTGATCCAAATGAATAAACTCCCCCTGATCTATTTTAAGACACTTTTGTGTCGGGTTTGCTTCACTCAGAGTAAAAACAGCTCCAGCTAGTGTGAATTTGGTTTGACACTGCAGAAGTGTTGACTGTCAGAGACTGTGTGATGCCTGAGTGTTACTTTTATCAGTTCCCATTTCCATCCCAACTGATTTTTCTCATTCTGCTCTAAGGACGGGCCCCTTTACACAGCACGGAGATCATTGGGAGATTGGGCCAATTTTGGATTTTTGGGATCATTTGGGAGTTCCTTGTGTGTTTTGGACTTAGTCAAAACTTTGAGATCGTGGAAACTGTGGAGATCAATGATAGATCAAAAATTGGCCAGATTGCGCAACGATCTCTCAATGATCTCTACTCCTGTGTACAAGGGGTATAAGGAACCAGCAGAGATGTGCTGCTGAGAAATGTAATAATTTTTTGCAAAGCGCTTAAAATGTGAACTTTCATTTTACCATATCAGCTGCCCATTACAGTCATTTAAAGATATATTCATTGAATACAATAAGGAGGTGAGATAACTATTTTTTCCTATTTGGCCAAGTTAAAGGGAAATTGATATGAATGGTCCTAGTCTGTGTTTTCTTTCTAGACACATCACAGCTTTAAGATGAACATGAACATTAAAAATGAAACATTCTTATACACTTTTTATTATTTTAATAAAAACTAAAAGGCAATGAATGCATGTAAAATCATTGATAATGAAGTGAATACAGGTGCTTGTCAGTGAATTACAGTATCATCGGAAAGTTAATTTATTTCAGTAATTCAGTTCAGAAAGTTAAATTCATATAAAGATTAATTACAGAGGGTGTTTCATTTTGATGATTATGGCTACAACTAATGAAACCCCCAAATTCAGTTTCTCAGAAAATTAGAATATTATATAAAGTCAATTTAAAAAATGGATTGTTAATAGAAATGTTGGCTGACTGAAAAGTATATCCAGTACACACTCAGTACTTGGTCGGGGTGCCTTTTGCACGAATTACTGCATCAGTGCAGGGTGGCATGGAGGTGATCAGCCTGTGTTACTACTGAGGTGTTATGGAGGCCCAGGTTGCTTTGATAGTGACCTTCACCTCATCTGTATTGTAGGGTCTGGTGTCTCTCATCTTTCTCTTGACAATACTCCATAGATTCTCTATGGGGCTGAGGTCAGGAGACTTTACTGGCCAATAAAGCACTGATACCACAGTCATTAAACCATGGCTCTCCAAATCAGGTAAAATAAGGTTGAACAGGGTCAATCCATGAAGCCCATGAAACATTTTGTCCAGCAGTTGACCTTTGCCAGGGCTCACATCATTCAGCTGTAGCCATCACACGGTTGCGACAGGGGTTTGACCCTCCTCTGTGTCTGCTTCCTGTATCCGCAGCTGTAGAGCACAGTCCCATCTCGTAGACACACATTGGTACCAATAGAAGCAAAACAGATGTGTGCCCTCGCTCTCAGAGGCACATCTCGTCTCATGAGGTTTATAGGACAGTCTGGTGGACACAGAAGAGAGTAGACAACATCCAGTCCAGCTAGTGAACAGTTCAGTGATACTGTCCCAGGGATGCCACCCACCGGTGTATAATCAGTGGACAGAGGTATAGAAGCTGGTGTTGATGAAACTCGAGCCCCTGTGCCCATCGTAGCTGCATAGGCCTTGTCTCCCACTGTGAGGGGTAGCGTTGGATCAGAAAATGCTGTCTCCTCCGTGTGGCTGATCTGACCACACCCCGGGTGCCGGAGGTGCAGTGGGTGCGCATGGGTACCAGTCGCTCCTTCTTCTAGGGACTGAAGTCGTACAGTCACTAGCCCTACGACCTTCTTTTCTACATCGCAGGCACACATCTCCAGGTGGGCGTGATGGTCTGGTGCCTCCCTGTATGCACCTCCTCCGCACCCTACACCTTTGCTGGGGTGCCGACACAAAGGGCTCGGCCGGGACAAGATCAATAATGGCCTGAGGGGTTGTCACTGCAATGGCTGGAGCCTGTACTGTTTTACCCTTATTCACTGCATCTGTAGTTGACAGTGTACTGTTGTATTACTGGTGTAAGTGATCTCTCATTAGCCTATGAGTGTATGGTTGTTGGCTATGTGCAAGCTACAAGCAGTGTTGTGTTGTGATAAGTGAGCTGGGTAATGAAACCTATTTGTTGCAGTGTAAGTAGGTGGCAACCAGAATTGTTCAATATCAGGAGACATCCTTATCCATGCTTGTTGTATTCGGGCCTCTAGAGCTTCTAACCTTCACAATTATCCTGACAGCCTAACCGCAATTAGCATGATGTAAATAATAATGCAAGAATACTGTAGGTCTCACACCCCTATGTGTGTGGTGAGCTATGTATGATTCATGTATTATCAGTAGCACATTGTGTTTACAAATAATCCATAATAGCGCAATGATCTTCTTCGTCATCATCCTCCGTCTTGGGGTTTTCAGCTCCTTCTCCTCCGGGCTCAGCAATTGGTTTCTATTAGGAGGTATTGAGATGTGCAAAATTTGCTGATGACTACCACTATGGAAAATTGCATTTGGGGGTTTAGCTCATTCACCAATATGTGTGATCCTGGCATACAACAAGCACAAAGAGTTAGAGCTTTGTTAATTCCTGCAGGTCCTGCATCATCAGGATGTTTCCCACAGGACTGATAACACTATGATATCTGCTGCTTTTAGTTTTTATGACATGGTTACCACCTTTATGGGCTTCTAAGCATATGGTCTATAGTGTCATACTCTGCTCCTTTTATTAGACCTACATCTGTTTAATCTTTTTACCATAACGAATTTAGAATTTGCTTCAAATTTTCTCATCCCCGCATTTGTTAATGTTAAGATTGGTCATGTAGGAGATTTCTGGGTGTGAATGTGCATAGCCTTTTGTGCTGTGGTTACCCAGTTAAGTGACAATGCATATTAATTCTTAATTCTTCTAATTAAGAAGAAAATTCTGTCTTAAGGTCAGGTGTTGGCTTTCCATGGATGGCTATATTTCCCAGCAGAGGTGAAAAATGTCCAACATTTTCCAATCTATGTGTTTGGGTCTAACCAGTGAGATGTGTGGAACTCCCCATTGGTGAAAATGTCTGTTGTCCTCTTCAACTAGGACAATGGATGCTTCCACACATTCCCTTGTTTACCAGTACAAGTTTTATGACCAATCTGGAGGATGGATTTTGCAAAGACTGGTTGTTCATAATTTGGATCAGATTCATTCAGTTGCCTATAGTACATGGGGTACAATGCTACTTTTACAGATTTTGATAGGTATTCTTCTGTCAGTTTGCCATTTGCAGATTTTAACTATTACTTTTACTGACTTTGAAACGTTCTGTATATCATTACCTGTTGTTACTAATTTACATGCACCTGCGTCACACAAAGTTACTCGGAATACCTTGAACTTCAGACAGTACTTCTGGTTAGCACTATTGTTAACATTAGATCAAAGTCAGGTAAATGGAAGATGTCTGCTATTTTCTAATGATTTAATTTTTGTTAATTTTCAGTATATGTGTAGAAGTGGGTCCACTTATCTGTTTTAGTCTTAAGCATGCAGTCCAGTTTTTCCATAGTGGATCATGGGTGCCTTCCCTCCCAGTGGCCGGTCTCACCATCACTCAGTTTCCATTGTGGGTGCGTCAGCCCCTCCTGCTCCACTGCTGTTGTCCCCCTCCTCCTTTTGGCTTCCTCTGTTAAAAAACAGATTCATGGGGAGCCTCAGGATCCCCGTGTGTCAGCCATTCCATAAATAAGTGTGGGTTTTCCTTCAAATTTTATTTTCCTTTCTTACCAAGATTTCCAAATTTGAGTCAAGAAAGGCTTTAACTTCATGTGTTGTGTGAATAGTGGTTTGATTGCCCATTGTCAGGTGTGATGTCTTTTCTACAGCCTTTCTTATAGTGGCTACATGTTTCACACAAGCCGCATGACCTATTTCTATGTTGTCTAATTTACTACTATAGTACATTAGTACTTTTCTATCCGTGCTTGTAGTACTTTTCTATCCGTGCTTGTCCCACTCCCCCTTTTGAAACAGAATGGCACTAACAAAGATGTTCTTTTCATCAGCATCCAAATGGAAAGGTTTGGCGTAATCGGGTGCACGTAGAGAGTGCAGTTTTTAGTTCAACGAAGGCCCGATCTGCTTGTAATGTCCATTCCAAGGGAGAGTTGTAGTTTTTGTATCCTGCTTGAGTGATTTAGGCCAGTAGGGGTGCCACTAGTCCAGTAAAATCTGGCACAAGGTTCTTGCTGTATGTCACCAACCCCAGAAACTGCATCATTGCCTCCACAGTCATGGGTTTGGAGTGGCTAATAATATCATTTTTATGTGTAGCTGTCATACTACGCCTGGAAGTACCAATCACCCTGCCCAAAAATGTAACCTTTCGTTTAACGTGGGATACCTGGCTCCTGTGCCAGTCATGCACAGGTAATCTTGACCATCCACTGTCAATTTTACTAGGGGTTTGAGAAATAGATCTGTGTGACACAGAGAGTCACCTGCTGTCAGTCCTGGGCAGCCCTATTGTGGTAATTGGTGAGCTCCAGGGGCTTGTTGCCAATTGTCCTGGGCCTGGGGAGGAGCAGGAGGACCATGTAGGGGAGGATACACATTGTGTTGATAATTGGGGGACACCCCCCCCCCCCCCAGGGTGCCTTTGTGAGTACTGCTGTGGGCGTTGTTGAGCCCAGTGGCCAAATTGCCAACATTGGAAGCATTGGTCCCATGGGTTGCCCCCCCCCCCCCCCCCACCACCACCACGGCCTCTGCCTCTATTATTAAACCTCTTCCATCCCCTGTGGCCCTGCGGCAGATACTGATAGGGCAGATTAGGTGGGGGATCTGGGTAGGGTCCATATTGTTGTGATGTGAGGTCCTGGGGTGGTTGCATAGATAGAGTTTAGTGGGGTGTGGGTTGTTGTGGCATCTGCTTAGCAGAGGCTTTATTTTGGTTTTTATCCTTATCCACAGCATTTTCTAAAAATACTTTAGTTTGCTTAGTATGTTATGGCCCTTCCTGGACCGGGGCTGTTTGTAACAGCCCATTTTAATCACCACCTAGGGGGCCATTATCGTAGGTGTTGATAGAGTAGATTCAATTGGCACCTGTGCCGAGACATGAGTTTGACGTACGTGATTTTGTCCCCTGTCTGATAGGGCTTTTAGTGAATGAGACTGCTGGTCAATTACATTGAGATGTGATTTTAGCGGTAGTTTTAGGCGCCAGTCATGCAATGCTCAATTCTCGTGAACACGTGCTGACTACAGCTGATTCACGAATACTGTTTATGCACACTTAGAGAACACATGAGTAGTTTGTTGAATCTGGAATTGCTTGCTAGTACTAACACATCTTCCTGGCAAAATACGTACGACTTACGCAGACTAACACTCAAATGTTGATGACTGAGATTCAATATTTGAGACACTATCAGAGGGTAAATGGAAAGCAACAATATAATTTATTGTACTTATGTGTGCCCAGTTGATCATCTATGACCCATCTTTCGATATCCCTTTGTTTTACATTCTTTTACTGTAATTGCGAAGGGAGGAGGGGGTCGCTAGGCAATGGAGGGGTGGGTGGACATAGCTAATTCAAGCGGGCCTGAAAGGAACTCACACGGTTGCTGGGGTAGGGAGGTGATCCACAGCCACCACCATCGTCTCAGATTAATAGAGAAACAGACAAGCCATTAAACAGCGTCTTTTTGTCCTTTTTTCCGTTTTTATCATGTTTATTGATTATTTTGCTTTTGTTCTCACCAGTACAGCATAAGTCTCTTATTCTTACATTTTTTCCTTACTTCTTCCAATCGTTTCTCCATATTTTTCTGTTGTGTCCTGCACAAAACTTTAACAATTCATCAGCCTTCAATTTTTCTCTAAAACTAAACTTCCTTTTCCATTTTCTGTCCATTTTGAGTATTTGGATCAAAATACTCCCAACTGTTTTCTTTATATATAGACAGGGCTTAAAGTTTTCTGGTACTGTGCTGGATTTCCGGCGTGTGCCTTTTAGCTGCGTGGAAAAATCATACTTCTATATAAACAAAAGATTTACTTCCTATTCCTTTATGCAGAACTACTCTTTGTCCAAGTGGAGTTGCCATATCTAGCAATCCAAGATAGCAGACCGTATTGCGCTTGCGTGCTCCTAATTCGGGTAGTGACAGGGTACAAGTGAGTGACTGGAGGCGGGAGTGCAGGACCAGAGTGGCCCATAGGGAGGATTCCCAGTGGGCTGCTTCACTGATGGGCCGGTGTTCTAGTTGGAAGTATAATTAATTCACATCAATATAATCAGGCACGTTGTTAACACTATCCCGATGTTTAATAGCCCTAAATCTGCCTGACTGAGCTACACACCAGAGTGTTTCTCAGAATTTGGTGCTAGTAATGACTGGTCCGACTGTAAGACAGACTGACAGCATTCAACAGGGCGTGGCACTCCAGGTGTGTTCACATGTTGATGACACAAATGGCAGAAATTGATAGAAGATGCTATTTTCCCAAAGAAAAATAAGTCAAACGTCACATGTGAGGGGAGAGGACGCTGCAGAGGAGTGTATTCTTGCTACAGCAGACTCTCAGAATAAATTCTATAATATTTAGCTGCCATCAAATAGTTCACAATTCTTTTTCTCATAAAATGAAAAACTAATTCATTCCTCATTATGAAGATTTTTAAATAAAGATCTAAATTTCCAAGAAAAAAATAGCTACATGAACATACAGTATGTGTTACTATTGTGGAGAAAGGAAGCAGGCGAGGCAACGAGCTGTATGACACATGAACTTTATTCCTTCTCCAACATACAGTACAGTAAAAAGAGCTCCCGGGTCTCAGTGCATTCCTCTTTTATACCGTTAATTCCATGCACTGAGACCCGGAACTTCTGACCATAATACATTGTTTGGAACAAAGACCTGTGTGGTGCATTAACATAACAAAATTCCAGCACTGCTGCTCTCACCCTTCTCTCTTCCAGCGGTTCCGGCGGTTCTTCCTCTTCCTAGGGGGTGCATAGTCTATACCGTCCCGTCTGAGCCCCCCCAGTGGCACTTCCTCCTCCGGTCCATTGTTCCCCCTTATCCCAGCTGCCTTCTCTGGGTGGAGAATCCCCCACCCATGCCCCCCCCCCCCGAACATCCAGAAAGGGCACTAAATCCCCCCCGTCCTTTGGGCTTGAGCCGCCGCCCATAGCGGCTGTAGCAGGGGGTCGCCGAGCCAGTCGAAGCACCCTGCTGGCGAGGTGTATAAGAGGGCACGTCTGTCTGTAGAGGGAAAAACGGGGGGGGGGGGGGGAGACACATCAGCTTCACATGTGCAGGTCCCTACCGAGGGAACACCAGCTTGCGGAACCACCAACGGTGGACGTCCACGCTGGGGAGCTTGGGCCAACACCACCTGCTCATCTGCCAACACAAAAGCGGGCTTCAGCCTGTCGATGCAGACGGTCTCCTTACGCCCCCCCCCCCCCCCCAAGTCTAACATAAAATGTTTCGCCCCAAGTTCCAACACCCTGAACAGTCCGTCGTACAGTGGGCGCAGTGGGTTCTGGTGCGCATCATACCCGATGAAAACAAAGCTGGTGTTCTGTAAACTCTTGGGGAGGAAAGTGCGGGGAAAACAATGGTAGGCCGGACCCAGTATGTTAAAAGCCTCTGTGCTGTGCAAAAATTGCGTGGGTGGATCAGCCTCGAGCGCAAGTTCTGCCGGGGAACCTGCCAAATCCTCCTTAGGTACGGAACGCAACCCTAAAAGAACCCAATGCAGGCGGTTGACCCAGTTTGTGTCCGTGAGCGAAGCTCTGAGTGCTGCTTTAAGCAACCTATGAAAATGCTCGCATAACCTGTTAGCTTGGGGGTTGTACGTGGTAGTGCGGTGAATTTTGACCCCCAAGCTCTGGGCCATCACGGACCAGAGTTCTGAAACAAATTTTGGACCCCTGTCGGAAGTGATGTCTGACGGGGATCCGAACCGTGCAACCCAAGCAGACAAAAAAACGCAAGTCACTTATGCGGACATGGTAAAAGCCAGCGGGACCACTTCAGGCAAGCATGTGGTGCGGTCCATGATTGTTAAAAGGTGCGTGAAACCTTGCGACGGCAGAAGGGATCCCACCAAATCTACGGGGACATGGTCGAACCTCCCTGACCAGGATTTGGAACGGCTCGAGGGGGGCTCTGGTGTGCTTGTGCACTTTGGCCCACTGGCACGCGTCGCAAGCTGCAGCCCACTCCTTCACGTCCTTGCGCAAGCACGGCCAGACGAATTTCGCCCCCACTAGCTTCACTGATGCACGCACTCCTGAATGCGAAAGGGAGTAGACCGACTCAAAAATGAGGTGGCGCCAAGAGCTCAGAACCACTGGACATGGGTGGCCGGCGGAGATGTCGCAGTGCAAGGGAGGGCACTCTTCTTGCACCACCCTGCTCTCCAACCTTAACCCAGTAGGCGCAGACTGGAGCATGCAAATATCTGCATCCCCAGTTTGCTCTGCAACCATTGCAGGGAAATCTATTCCCATGTAGACTGAGGAGACTAATTCGAATGACAATCGGCCACAATGTTGAGCTTACCGGCAACGTGTTGCATGTCGGTCGAAAACTCCAAGATCGTGGCCAAATGCTGTTGCTACCAGGCCGACCACGGGTCCGAGACATTGGACATCGCGTACGTCAGCGCCTTATGGTCCATGAACTTGTGAACTCGCACCCTTCTAGCCAAAACTGGAACTGGCGCATCGCCAGGTGTAGAGCCAACAATTCCCTGTTGAACGTACTGTATTTGCGTTCGCTGTCACACAAAGTCCGACTGAAAAATGCAAGCGGCTGCCATGAACTGGAGACGTACCCCTCTACCACTGCTCCTATAGCAACATCAGACGTGTCCATAGTGAGCGCTATCTATGCCGACAGATCCGAATGAGCTAGCAACTCGGCATCCGCAAGCGTCGTTTTGGCGTTCGTGAAAACCTGGACTCGCTCGGGAGTCCAGTCAACGTTTTCCGCGGGCTTCTTTCTGTTCAGCGCGGCATACAATGGCTGCATCAGCTGGGCTGCCCGGGGAAGGAAACAGTTATAAAAGTTGACCATCCCCAAAAACTCCTGCAGAGCCCTCACGATCTGCAGATGCGGAAAGTCCGACACGGCGCGCATCTTATCCGGTAACTTCCGCCCTCCCAAGAGAGCAGACGCTTTTTTCTTCTCTCCTGCTGACTTTTCCTCCCCTCCTACTACTGGATCCCAGCTTGCTGTTGTCTGTCTGCGTCTAACTGCGACCGCCGAAAAGAAATTATGGAGTTAATAAGCTGGGCTTTGAACACAATTGACACTATTTTTTCAACAAGGAAAAGTGCTCCGGGGGAAGCTGTCTGCCCCGCTGGAACGGCTCCAGTGGGCTATCTATGTGACACAGGTAATTGGAAAATGCTGTGTCTCTCTAATCTCTCTATCGAAGATATTGAAGATTTGTTTATCTTCGTAATCTTGGTGATTGGGATAATTCTGATTGGGACGGGAATTGTCTTGGTTTACCGCAAATTGCTGAAGATGGATTCAACCTATCAAAATGCTGGCCAGGCGAGGTGCATCCAACAAATTGAGAAACTGGAGAAGACCCTGATAGCGACTACTGGAGAACTGTCTCGTAAGGTGGATTACATCATGGGTTCGCTCAGGTCTTTCCACGACGAATTCAAAGCTGCGCAATGAAGGATTAATGTACTGAATCTACAGAAGAAATACAAGTCTTCTCTGTGATCAGTCCTATTTGGCATTATTATTTCCCCATGAAAATTCCTCCTGGCTGTCTGCAGACTGTGTTTTTTCAAAATCATGAGCACAAGGCCTTGGACAGCCAGCTGCAGCGCCAGATAAGACTGGGCGCCAGACAGACAAAACATCTTCTGCCAAGGGTCCTTGGGTCTCTCTTATTATCATCAACACTGCTCAACACCGCACACACATTGATTCATGAACTGATTAAAGATATACTGTACACTGCTCTCTTGTGTCTTGTGAAATTCTGAGTTGTTGCTCTGTGCTATTGAGAGATTTTTTTTCATTGTAATCATAATCTGCTTAAAAATAAGCTGTATTCTGATAACGAAGTTTTTTTTCTCCTCCCCCCTTGTGTCGTTCCCTCCCTTCCCCTCCCTTCTTATCTATCTCTGTTTGATGAGGCGCCTATTATGGCTGCCGTGTCGTTGTGTCGCGCGCATGCGCACCAATGTCAAGTCAAGTTCCTCGTGTGTTTTTTACATGCTTGGCAATAAAGTTTATTCTGATTCTGATTCTGATTCTGGTAGCGGAATCATGCCCTCCGGCAAAATGCAGTGGCCCAAAAATCAATCACAGGCACAAGAACTAGCATTTCACCGGGTTCACTACAAGCCTGTGCGCTTCCAACCTCTGGAAAACAGTCTTGAGACAGGCAATGTGCTCCTCCTCGGATGCGCTAGCTACAAGAATGTCGTCTAAGCAGATGAAAACGAAGGACAAGTCGCGAAGCACTGCGTCCATCATCCTCTGGAAAGTCTGCGCTGCACCTTTTAATCTGAATGGCATGCGTAAAAACTCGAAAAGGCTGAAAGGAGTTATTCCCGCAGTTTTCGGAACATCTTCTGTGTGCACTGGGACCTGATGGTATCCGTGGACCAGATCCACTTTCGAAAAAAACACATGCCCTGGCCAGGTGCACGGAAAAATCCTAGCTGTGCGGAATGGCATAACGATCGTGTTCCGAGGCTTTACTCAAGCTCCGGAAATCGCTGCACGGTTGCCACGACCAGTTGGCTTTAGGCACCACCATGTGTAGCAGTGATGCCCATGGGCTGTTGGAGCGCCTGACGATGCCCAACTGCTCTAAGCTGGCAAACTCCTCTCGCATGCTTGCCAGTTTAGCTGCGTCCAAGCGCCGAGGTCGCATGAACACCGGCAGGCCTTTTGTCGTTATGAAGTGTTCTACCCCATGTTTTGCTATCGTAGATGAAAAAGTCAGGACTGTGAGTGCTGGGAATTGTGTGAGCAAATGTTGGTACTTACCCCCTGGAGCTATAACGTTAGCCAGTGTTGTCGACTCAGTTCCCCGAGCTGTACAGGGCAGAGAGGTAAAAGAGACAGCGTCCACTAATCTAATATTAGCAACATCAAAAACAACCCATAAGCACATAAAAAATATGTACCTAAAATGGGGCTGGAACATGCAGCTACCACAAAGTCCCACTGAAAGTTGCGTCCATGTAAGCATATCATCAGTGTCCGCTCGCCAAATGTCCTGATGGTGGATCTGTTGGCGGCCGTGAGCTCAGGACCGCTGCTTCCTGCCACCCTGTCTGTGTTGACCAGCAGGATGAGGTTCTTCTAGGAGCCGGAGTCCACCAAAAACCGTCTCCCTGAACGTGTGTCCGTGACATAAAGCAGTCTGTTCCTGTTGCCATTGGTTGCAGCTGCAACTGAATTCCAAACATGCCGTCTTCCTGGCTTCTTGAATTGGCATGGTGACAGGCAACGTTGGGCATTCGAGCCGAAACTGCGATGATAAAAACAGATCGCCCCGTTCCTTCATCTCCTGGTGTCCGTCCTGGCTACCACCAACGACTTCTCAACCTCACTGGAGTCCCTCATGGATGCCGGTGCCACTGCCTGCACGCTGAGAGTTCCGGTCGCCGAAATGATGCGGTCTGCTCCTGCGCGGTAGTCCTTAGCAACTGGCCGCGGCGAGTTGGCCAGGATCGCCCTCGCTGTACCCGGTAAGTTCCTGAGCAACAAGTGGGTGAACAGGAATGGTTCATCATCCTTCCCCCTCAGTGCCAACATGCTCTCCATGAACTCCACTGCTGATCTGCCACCTAACTCCGAACGCGTTAGGGGTCTCTCTGCCCTCTCACTGTCAGAAAGGGTACAGCGCTGGAGAAGCATCCTCTTGAGCGCTTCATATTTTCTTTGGGCCGGTGGCTCCTGGAGCAGGCTCGTCACCTGTTACATGGCGCTCACAGCCAGTGTAGCGACCATGTAGTAGTACTTGGTATCGTCTGTTGTTATCCCCCGGAGTGCGAACTGGGCTTCTATGTGCAAGAACCACGTGGTCGGGTTGTGAAGCCAGAGGTTTGAGAGCTTGACTGAGACC
This sequence comes from Pholidichthys leucotaenia, assembly GCA_020510985.1. Taxonomy (NCBI): domain Eukaryota; kingdom Metazoa; phylum Chordata; class Actinopteri; order Cichliformes; family Pholidichthyidae; genus Pholidichthys; species Pholidichthys leucotaenia. The sequence continues at coordinate 210,264,764 of CM035839.1, forward strand.
ACGCACGCGGTGCTGGTGCTCTCCCTCCAGGTAGTCTCCAGGTCGGTGCTTGGCTCGCTTTCCATGGCACGCTTTCCATGGCATGTCTTAGGGTCACCAATGTGGAGAAAGGAAGCAGGCGAGGCAACGAGCTGTATGACACAAGAACTTTATTCCTTCTCCAACATACAGTACAATAAAAAGAGCTCCCGGGTCTCTGTGCATTCCTCTTTTATACCTTTAATTCCATGCATTGAGACCCGGAACTTCCAACCATAATACATTGTTTGGAACAAAGACCTGTGTGGTGCATTAACATAGCATAACGCCGGCTCCGCTGCTCACACCCTTCTCTCTTCCAGCAGCTCTGGCAGTTCCTCCTCTCCCCAGGGGGTGCATAGTCCATACTGTCCTGTCTGAGCCCCCCCAGTGGCACTTCCTCCTCCGGTCCATTGTTCACCCTTATCCCAGCTGCCTTCTCTGGGTGGAGAATCCCCCATCCGTGCCATCACAATATGAAAATTTATAAGCAAAAGCTACAATTTTTATGGTAAAAAACAAACAAAAAAATACATTCAAAAAGTTCTAAAATTAAAGTATATGATTTTTTTATGTAAAGAAAATCACATTTATAGAAAAAGCTGCATATTTATAATAGCCTAAACATTCTTATCTTGATTTTAAGATCAAATGCTGCTCCATGCACATTTTTGTGAACACAGTTTGGTGAAAAAGCCTCTTTCCACAGTAGATGTTGCTGAATGAAGGGGGAAAAAAAAACCCTTGCTTGTTCCCAGGTGATTTGTTATTTTTTAACAAGGGGGATGGTAGTGGTGGTGGACTCAAATTTCGTGTAAGGTAAAGCCTATAAATGTAAATTCAGTATAAATTGCAAGAATAAAGCTGTAAAATATGACAAAAGAGGCCAATTTACAAGTAAAATAGAAAATTTGTGAGAAAAAAGTTACAATTTTGTATGAAAAACATAATAAATGCAGGGGAGAAATGGCACATTTCTACAAAAATTATTATAAATTCATAAGAATGTAGTCAAAAATTTAAAGAACAAAAGCTGCAGATTAGTATAAATGTTTTAGTTTTTCCCATTTTCTCTGCAGTTAGTGAGTTTTTTCTTGTAAACATTCTTGGACATTTTTAACTTTTTTTTGATAAATTTGTGGCACAGACAGGCATATATTGGAACAGGACAAAAAATCTGTATGGGGAAATTACACAATGATATGATATCATTACTGACACTGAACTGACATGACACTGTATATATTACTATTACATACTAGGTTAAAGTTGTCTAATGAATAGCTATTTTGTTTCTGTAAAATTTTTATGCCACTGAACTGACTTGATGTTCCCATTTGTGATTTATCTTTCATTTTCTCATTTATTTGTCAGATGGTTTACTGAGGTGAACTAAGTTCTATATGCTTGTCAAAATATGTCTGCAATAAAAACTATTGGATAGAAATACAACTTTTGCTCCACTTTCCTCCACTTGGCAAAAAGTGGACTGGTCTTGGGCATAAAACTCCCGGGAAATTGGTCCCACTCCGGCCCTGCATGAGTGTTTCATCCTTCAATGTACACAAAACCCTTCATATAGGGCTGTCATGATAACCACAATTATGTAGTACCGTGCTATGGACTGACATGGTACAGACCCAAGAAGCAGACACGACTCAGGAAACACAGTTAACTTTTTATTAGTAGTACTGTGAGTGTGTGGATGCGTGTGTGAATATCTATGGTGAGTGTGGCGCGTGGATGAGTCAGCTTGGGGCGAGCAGAGCACCGTGCAACCTGGCAACCCTAAGGACAGAGCAGAGAGACAATTAGGGGCAGTCCAAACAGGAGAAGCACCAGATATAACTGTCCTTACTGTTTGCGGAGTTGGTGAAGCACTCGGGTTAGCACAACGGCCCAGGCCAGGAGGACAGTGCTGGTCACCCCGCAGGGGATGTAGCAGGCAGGTGAATGAGGCAGGGAGGACCGCCGCCAGGGGGGAGGGAGTTCGCCGCCAGGAGGACACCGCCTGTGCACAGGGAAGGTGAAGGGTGAGAGTTCAGGCTTACTTGGCTGCCAGATGGTGGAGAGTCCAAAGGCGAGCTGAAGCACTGGCAAGATGATGAGGCTGGAAGCTCAGAATAGCGCTGGCGAGTTCAGGTTCCTCAGGAAGGAAGCAGACGACTCCGCGCTGACCTCTGGGTCTCACAGAATAAATAAGCAGAGCCAGATAGCAGACAGGTGTGTGCGCAGGTGCGCCTAATTGGCGGCCATGACATGGACAAGCCTAGATACGAGCAACCGCAACAACCACTTTCACTTTTTTTTGTGTGTGTGGCTAAATCTCGTTCACTTATGTGCCCCTATTGATTATTAAATAAATTGTTAAATTTTAAGTGTATTTTTATTGCCAACAGCATGTTTTCACCTAGTTCTGATGATGGCAGTACCTAGTACTGTGGAAGCTTCCATAGCACTGGGTACTGGCGGCGGCAGCACCGTGTGGGGCACTCTCTCTCCAGATGGACTCCAGCAGGCAGTTAGTGGTGGAAGCATTTGGACTCCTTGCTAAATACAGCCGTGACAGTGAGCGCTGAAAGGGCACAAAGCGTGTCATTTCTTTCTGAGAGGAGTGTTTATGATTCTGACAATTGAGCTCCGAGAGCCAAACATCTACTGTGTAGTGCATTGCTTGTTTGAACATGATTTTTCAGACAGTGTCAAAAATGCCAAAATCATGGAGACAAGAGCCACGCAGGGTCTTGTACAGAGGCTGTCCTGTTTAAATAAGCTGAATGTTGTTGCAGTCTTCAGTCCACACATGCCGTAGTTAAATATTGGAGTTCAAGCCACTGATTTATGAAAATGATCATGAACAGAATCAGCAGTTCATGCCTAGAAAGAACGGAGCTCCGCCCAATTGTCACGCACTCACATAAAGTTGAGAGCTCCTAAAAGCATTTGCAATAATACTGCATATCGCGGTATTGAGCTGTCCACCATCACCGCAAGGGAAATTCCTCTACCGCGACAGGCCTACCTTCATACATTCCGTAGGATAGAGGATAGGTTTTTGAAGCCTAGGGATTATTTCTTTTGAACAAAACAATTATGGAAATAATGCAATTTAGAGTATTGTGTAAAGTTCACTGTTGCTGTTTTTATGTACTAGTACATACCCGTGCATACCCGTCCATGCCTGTAGAAACCAAGTATAAGCAAGTATTTCTGCATGCCTGAAGGGTCTCCTCCTGTCTCAGACGGCTGTGTTGTTCACAGTCATGCCTCCGGCATACTGGTGGAACCTGAAGTGTTTCAAGTTCACGGCATCCTTTGTGATGTGCAGCAGTTCTCCTCATTCTATTGGTCTCAATCTGGTGGGTCTTCTTCGCTCAGACCACTGGTTGAGGGATAGGTGCGTCATAATTCCAGTTCATGAGCATGATCCTGAAAAAGTGGCTTTCGACCCTGTTCAGGAAGGCCCATGCATGCCCGTAGAAACCAGGAAACTGGAGCACCCGGAGAAAATGAGCGCTTTGCTTGGCATTTTACACATTTGTAGTGTAGACTGGCATTTGTCAAGGTTACACATTTGCTGTCATGTAGGCATCGCGAGTCGTCCTATGATGATGAGGCAGAGATCATAGACCATCATATGATGTCCTATAAACGTGCTTTAAAGTCTGTCGTACCCTATGCTGGTGAAGGGTGTCCTCCTGTCTTAGATGGGTGTGACATATGACATATGACACAAAGACATATGGTTTATGTGACATCATAAAGACACATTTGTGTCCTATGATGCCTGAGATCATAGGCTGTCCTATGATGTTCAGGCAGAGATCATAGGCCGTCTTATGATGTCCTACGAAGCGTGACACACAGACAGACAGACACAGAGATTTGTTGCTTTTATAGAGTGATGTACTGTATGTGTGTGTATATTATATATACATATACGTACAGTATATGTAGCCTATATATGTGTGTGTACACACACACACACACAAATATAGTGCGCGTGTCCACCCCGATGACCACGCTCCCGGAAAAAAGTTCAGGCTTTGGAAATTTTTTGCTTTAACCCCTGTGGGCCACATGTGGCTCACGGGCTGCTAATTGAATAGGCCTACTGGAGAGTCAAGAGTTCCAGTCTTTTCTTGTCTCTGTCCCAGCTTTTTTGGCACACTTGGCAGGCATCAACTCAAAATGAGTGAAAATTTACAAAGAATAAACAAACCAAAAAAACAAAAGGTTTATCAGTTTGAACATTAAATATCTTGTCTTTGTAGTGTATTCAGTTGGATATAGGTTGAAAATGATTTGCAAATCACTATTCTGCTTTTATTATGTTTTACTCCAAGTCCCTTCACCAGAATTGAGATTTGTAAGTTCACTCAAACTCAGGCAAAATAAACAATTCAAAACAAAACAAAAAACTTAATGGTCTCGAAGTACTTGTTGAGCATGCCCCAAATTAGTGCTCCTTTGAGGTTAAAACCGCTTCCACTCAATGATTCCACGGGCGGGCATGTCTCAGTGCATCTCAGTGCATCTCAGCGCGCAATGAAAAAAAAGCTGTATTTCTGGTCTTCTGGTACAGACACAGCCGTAAACAGAAAGCCAAAGGAGTGTTTGATTGGTTTAGATTTGATTGACATCTCATTTGATTAATAAGAGCCTTGATTTGGGTTTCTGAAACCTTGAAGAACCAATGACTGAAAACCTAGCAAGAAGGACCTGCCTACCAACGACCGCGAACACAACGAGCCAGTTGAAGCTGAGCATTTCAACAATGGACGTGTCGTTTAGCCAATGAAATTCTGAATTCAGTGATACCGGACATGCCAATGTTACGTGTTTATATTGCCAGTAAAACGCAATATCCATGCATAAAATCATTTTTGTCTGAGCTGCTAGGTGACACGTAGAGAGACCTGTGCGTAACGGTTAGCCACTCTTAGCCATTAGCCACTTTTTACTTATTACTATTGTACTTATTTGTTTTAAAAAATGGTTTGTAAAAACCGCATGCATGAAAGCGTAGATGGTTTGACCAGGTCGGTTGACCAGAACCACGAGTCAATAACAACGGAACCATTAGAAATTTCATGTTCGTCTGACAATGAGGAACTTTGAGAACAGATGTTCGCCAATGACAGTGCTGTTGTGGACAGGTGTTATAAGCTAAATTATTCTTTATCAATAAAAATAGTAATAAAAATAACTTCTGACCAATCGGTAATTACAAGGGTCCCTCATGGCTTTTTTTGTGTGCCGTGTTCCTCTGTAGCGGGGGGGGGGGGTTGTTTGTTACCCTCTACATTGCAGAGAAATGTAATAATATCCATCCATCCATCCATCTTCTTCTGCTTAATCCTTATTTTAGTATAATTTTTATTGCACTGTAGGCTATTTTTTCCTGTAACAAAAGCAACACATTTTTTATGTGGCGTGTTTCTTTGTGTGTGTGTGGGGGGGGGAGGGGTTGTTTGTTAACCTCTAGAAATGTAATAATGCTTTAGTATAATTTTTATTGCACTGTAGGCTATTTTTTTTCCTGTAAAAAAAGGAACTGTGCTGTGTATGTGTGGGTTATTATGCCTTTGTTTTACTGTGTAAACGTGATCTGGTGAAATGGACCCCTGACCAAGTGAGCACACTAATGTGTGGACCCTGGTATTCAATCTGTACAAGCACATTTTCAATCCAATGATTTACAAAGTGACTGATAATTTTCTAAAGCCTCATTCAGAACATTATAGTCTCACAGACTGGTTTTCATCTGGGGCAGCATTTTTAAATCACTGGATGGAGAATGCACCTGTACATGTACAGATTGGATTCCGTGGTCCACTTGGGGTGCGCACTTGGTCAGGGGTCCAGTTGACCTGTATCTGTGTAAACTGGTGAGATAGTGAACTCTGGAAAAATTGGAGGGGAGAGGGTTGTTTTTGTGTATACTTTAGTGAAATGTATTAATTTTTAGCATAATTTTTCTTACACTGTAGGCTATTTTTGCCTGTAAAAAAAAAACCAGGAACTGTGCTGTGTCTGTCTGGGTTATTACCCCTTGGTTTTACTGTGCAAACTACAGAGATAGTGAACTCTGGAACACAGTTTTCCAAACTGTGCCAAGTTCAAGAACGCCTTGTTACAACCTGAGAAAAAAGCTGTCTAATATATTCATTTTTTGTGGTATTGTTACAAAATTTTGACCTGAGCTTAAAAACACTTGGTTGTACATTTCTGTTGTGTTTTTCAGCAAGTATTTGATAGCTGTATGTTATTTGCAAGCATTTGTATCTAAAAAAACACCCAGGCGAACTTTATTTCCTTCAAATTCAGTATGTTTAGATGATTGTTACTCAGTGGCAGGAGCACTTAGAGAGATTATGATTATTATTTTTGCAAAAAAAATCAGAGTGTTTTCTTTTAAATGAGACCAACCCCATGAAGATGCTGCAAAGGGTTGAAGAACAGCTTTTGATTTACTTTGGGTATGTTATTTTTAGGCATTTTTAAGGGAAATTGAACACAGTGGAAGGGGATTTATTAAGAAACGCACCACCAGCCCCTCACGCTACCATACCTCTGACCTTTAAAAATGCTGTAAGGAGTACCTCACTCTAACCATGAACCAAACCATAACAATTTTAAAAGGAGATTGAATTGCAAAAAAAAAGTGAAATATGATGGCAATAACAAAGCAGACTGGATGTGAATTCAGGGATGTTGAGTGACAGCACGGTTTTTAAAAACACCAACTATTTCCCACCCACCTCCATATGATGAATGAATGAATGAATGAATGAATGAATGAATCTTTATTTCGGATAGATTAAAAGTAGAGATTAAAAAAGAAACAGAATAATATAACAAAGGGGGAAAGAAAATCCAGCAAGGTCAAATTAGAATCAGAATCAGAATCAGAATCAGATTTATTGCCATTGTTCATGTAGTACACAAACTAGGAATTTGTCTCGGTGCAATGCTGCAACATTAAACATGATAAAATAAAAGAAATAAACTATACATGCAATAAAGTGTAGAATAAGAATGAGTAATACTAGTCAGCAGATTAAATATGTTAGTGAGCAGCAGATAATGTGGAGAACCATATAGTGCAGTCGGTAATGCAAGAAGAAAACAGTGATGATTGACATGAGTCTGGTTGAGCTGCTGTACATAGTGCACGAGAGTCAATAAGTCACTTAGTGTTCAGCAGTCTGATGGCAGAGGGGAAGAAGCTATTCATGTGACGGGAGGTTTTAGTCTGAATGGACCGAAGTCTTCTACCAGAGGGGAGGGGGGCAAACAGTACGTGACCAGGGTGTGAAGGATCGGCTATGATCCGGCCAGCACGCCTCCAGGTCCTGGAGATGTACAGATCCTGGAGAGATGGGAGCTTGCAGCCGATCACCTTCTCAGCAGTGCGCACGATGCGCTGCAGCCTTAGTCTGTCCCTGGCAGTGGCTCCTGCGTACCACACGGTTATGGAGGTGGTGAGGATGGACTCGATGATGGCTGTGTAGAACTGCACTAACATCTTGGTGGGTAGCTTGAGCTTCCTCAGCTGCCGCAGGAAGAACATCCTCTGCTGGGCCTTTTTGATGAGGGAGCTGATGGTCGGCTCCCACTTGAGGTCCCTGGTGATGGTGGTGCCTAGGAAGCGGAAGGAATCAGCAGTGGTGATGGGAGAGCCTGTGAGGGTGAGGGGGGGGCAGAGGGGTTGTGACTTTCCTGAAGTCCACAATCATCTCCACTGTCTTCAGAGCGTTCAGCTGCAGGTTGTTGTTGTTGCACCAGGACGCCAGCTGGGCCACCTCTCTCCTGTAGGCGGACTCGTCGCCGTTGGAGATGAGCCCGATGAGGGTGGTGTCGTCCGCAAATTTGATCAGCTTGACAGACTGGTGGCTGGAGGTTATTAGACAATTAGACAATTAAAAATTAGACAATTACTCCTCTGATTATACAGTTCAACATAAGTTATCCGAAATGGGTGATGGCTGAAGCCGCAGCTTATATTGCCCACCCATATTCCATCCAAGAATTCAAAAGAAAAACAAAACAAGAGCGATTACAATTCAGAACAAAGCTAAGACAAAATGTGACAAAAAAACTAAGCAACAACACAACACAGACTGGATATGACAATCCTTATGTGATTTTACATGTCATCTTATATATATGTTTGGAGTATTTCTTCCTTTAGTTTTTGTTTAAATTGTCCAAGCGTTGTACATGATTTTAATTCAGGTCCAAAATCATTCCACAGTCTGACTCCTTGCACTGAAACACAGTGTTCCTTGGTGGTAGTTCTCACTGAAGGTTTTTGAAATATACATGTTCCTCTGAAATGATATTGTTTCTCCCTTATTTGGAACAACTTTTGGATATTTGCGGGCAGTGATAGATTCTTCACTTTAAACATTATTACTGCAGTTTTAAAGTCAGTCAGATCTTTCAACTTGAGAGTTTTTAATTTAAGAAAAAGTGGGTTTGTTGGTTCCCTGTAAGCAGCTTTGTTTATTATTCTAATAGCTCTCTTCTGAAGCATAAAGACGAGATATATGTTTGTTTTATATGTATTTCCCCATACTTCAGTACAATATGTCATGTATGGGAGTATTAATGAATGATACAAGGTATATAGTGTGGGTTGATTCAGCAAATATGTCACTCTGTGTAGTATTGCAATTGATTTGGATATTTTACCTTTAATATAATTAATATGTGACTTCCAACACAGTTTATTATCAATTATTACTCCAAGAAATTTAGTTTTGGATACCATTTCAATCTCTACACCATTTACACTGAGTTTAGATACTAAGTTGTTGTGATGGTTGTTAAAAACTATAAATTTTGTCTTACTTAAATTGAGCGTTAATTTGTTTGAATCAAACCACAGTTTAAGCTTTCCTAATTCCTTTCCGAGTGTATCCAAAAGTTGTTCCAAATTGCTTCCACTGCATAATAAAATAGTGTCATCGGCAAACAATATTAAATCCATTTTTTCCCGAAACTTTACATATATCATTTATATACATATTAAATAACAATGGCCCCAAAACTGAACCCTGTGGGACTCCACAAGTAACCTTCAGTAACTGTGAGTTTTTGTTACCAACACATACAAACTGTTATCTATTCTTTAAGTAACTACATAACCAGGATAGTGTTACCCCCCTAATACCACAATTTTGTAGTTTCTTTAATAATAAATTATGATCCACTGTATCAAATGCTTTTTTAAGATCCAGGAATACCCCAACTGAATACTCTTTATTTTCAACGGCATTTGATATTTTGTCTATAAATTCCATTAGAGCAAATGCAGTTGTCCTCTTGTGTCTGAACCCATATTGCCGCTCACACAATAAATTATTCTTCAGTATGAAGTTGTCAGTTCTCTCATAGAATATTTTTTCAAGTATCTTGGAAAATTGCGGCAATAGTGAAATTGGTCTATAGTTTGAGAATTCCTCTCTGTCACCCGTCTTGTATATCGGAATTACTTTAGCTATTTTCATTGCATTGGGAAATATACCTGTTTGGAGAGACAGGTTACAGATATACGTCAGTGGTTTCACTGAGCATTCAATAATAGTTTTGACTAAGAGCATGTCAATACCATCACAGTCCGTAGATGTTTTACTTTTAAACAATTTAACAATTTCAATGACCTCTCTCTCGTCTGTGTTCTTTATGAAAATGGAGTCTTTTATGGCAGTGTTTTTGCTTATTGTATCACCTGTGGGTGCCGTAATGGGTATTTCTCGAGCCAAATTAGGACCAATGTTAACAAAAAAGTTATTAAATTCATCTGCAGGTGAAGCTGCATTCACACTCTGAGTCGTTTTATTATTTTTTGAAAAATTGGTTAGGTAGCTTGTATTTCTGTTTTTATTTCCAAGAATATTGTTAAGTATTGTCCATGTATTTTTAATATTGTCTCTGTTTTTCTCCAGTTCTTTACTGTAATAGTCTCTTTTACTACATCTTATTATATATGTTAACTTATTTTTGTATGTTTTATACCGCTGCTCTGCTTCTTTTGTCCTTTTCTTTAGGAAAGCTTTATATAATAAATTTTTCTTTTTAGACACCTTTTGTAATCCTTTGGTTAACCATGGCTTATTGACAAATTTATGTTTAAGCTTTTTCTTTACTAATGGACAATTTTTTTCATAAAGAGTGGTTACAATGTTTATAAATGTGTCATAGGCTTCATTTACATCTGATACATAGACTTTTGTCCAGTCTTGCTTCAGCAAGTCTTCTTTAAAAGAACTGATTGCATTTTGTGATTTGTATCTGAACGATTTTAAAAAAAATTTCTGTATTGGCCCCCGTGTGGCCATGGATAAGTGCAAAGGTTGGCAAATGGTCACTTATATCATTTATCAATAATCCACTTTCTATTTTCTTATCAATAATATTAACAAACAGGTTGTCAATAAGTGTAGCAGTGTGAACTGTGATTCTACTGGGGTGTGTTATTGTGGGATATAGACTCATGCTGTACATAGAATTCATGAACTCTGTAATTACATTTTGTTGATATGGATTTAGTAAATCAATATTGAAATCTCCACAAATTACTACCATTTTCTTACTAGTAATATTATTGCACAGCTCGACTAATTTATCTCTGAATATCTCAATGCAAGTTCCTGGCGTTCTATATATACAACTTATAATTAGATTTTTTGTTTTATCTTGGTCAATCTCAACAGTAACACATTCCAAAATCCCTGGTAGTGCAAAGGACGTTCCATTTACAAGCTTACACCTATACAGGTCATCAATATACAGTGCAACACCACCACCCTTTTTTTGAGATCTGTTAATATGAAACATTAACAGGCTCCTCTATTGCCATCAGAGGAGCCTGCTCTTCATTAAGCCAAGTTTCAGAGACTGCGATAGCTGTAAATTTTCTGTCTAGCTGTTTTAAATAGTCCTGAATCTGTGGAAAGTTTTTGTTAAGACTTCTGCTGTTGAAGTGTATTATTGATAGTTTACCATCTAGTTGCACTTGGCTTTTGAATTGCTTTTCAGTGTAATATTCACAATGATTATGAATATTATTGAAAAAGTGGTTATCAGGATCAATATCATTCTCCATCTCTTGTAGTTTATGTTCAGCATAATGGCATATTTTCAGAGTTTGAATTTCCTCACTCTGTGTCAAATGACTTCCTCCAACTGGGGATAATTGATGTCTACTCAAGTCAGTCATAAGTTTTTTTGTTTGTTTTGTTTAGTTTGTTTTTTTTAAGTACATTGACATGGTATGTCAAAAGAACTATTCTTGCCATGTGTGTGGATATGGATTATCATAGTCTCTTAATTTTCTTAATCAGTGTTCATCTATATTTATTTAAGTCAGTAAGATCTCTGATTATTATACTCTTTGCTTCCTCAGGTGTTCCATTTAGTTTGATCCAAACTCTACAATTTCTTGTCCATGTTGCCTGTATCTTATTTTGTCTTTTCAGCATCCGTGCTTGCCGTGCTATTTCAGCATTAGTTTTTGTTAGATGTTCATTTAGGTAAACTTCTGTTCCCCGTAGCTTTCTGGCCTGCCTCAGTATGTCATTCTTTACCCTTCTGTTCACAAAGCGCATCACAATTGATTTCTTTGTTTTATTATCCTTTCTGGGTAAAGCATGACAGGCTGAAATTGTATTTGCTTCAACCTTTATATTTCTACTTTCAAGGAACTGAAGCACATGGTTTTCCAGGGAGACTGATTCACTTGTGGGAGCCTCCTCACCCCTCATTCCTGCTGTAGCATGAGCATATGATTGATATTTAATGTCTAGTCCACTTATAATTAGATCATCCATACGAGAACATTGTTCAACATCCTCGACGCGTCACTCCAAGTTTGCAATTTTTTTGTCTTTTTCCTTAATTGTTAATTTTAATTCTCGGACTTCTTCCATTAGCCCTAATATTTTAGCCTGCTGACTAGCCACTTTGGTCAGTTCTTCCGACAAGAAGTTCAGAGATTTTTTTGATCTCTTCCATTTCTTCCTTCTTTGGTGGCATTTTTACTGACCTGTTGATAGTAAAACAATCTCTGCTGGTGTCGCCAGTATCCGATCCGACCAACCTCGAATCCAGCTGGGCCTCAGCTAGCCCCCTCCACTGCTAGTCCCGCTGCAATTGAGCTCCTGTCCAGCTGGGGTACCGGCCGTTCCTCCACCGAGTCCCGCCACCCACCGCCGCTGTAGTTGAGCTCCGATCCTGCTCCATGATTATTTAATGGTTTTTGAAACGGTGAGACATGATGCAGTCAGGACAGTTTCACATACATGTGTGTAACCCCCCACGCATTTCATAGAGAAACCATGACACTGATAGTTTGTTGTAGTGGACCAACAGTTCAAATACATGCTTGGCCAAAGCCTTGGAAACTAATATTGTTTTGATTTTTTTTAAGTGAGGAAAATGAGGTTTATTAAAATAACTAGGACTATGTGCCAAGATGTGTGGTACAGTTACCATAGTGATCTAAACAGGTAAAGAGAGTGTCACAACTCGCTCTCGCCTGTCTCCCGCTTCAGCTGCGCGCACACCTGCGCCTCATCAATCTCGGGCTATATAGCGCGCTCCGCCTGGAGCCTTGGCCTGGAGCCGTCTGCTCATCAACGCTCTTCACTCCAGCGCACGCCTGCTCCCTTATGGCCTGCGCTCCTTGGATTATCCTCCTTCCTACACGTAAGCTATTCTCCACTTACCTGCTCTCCAGTTTCTCCCCTGTGCACAGGTGGATCCTCTAACGGCGGACTTTCCTCCCACGTCCTCGCCATCACTCCCCTCTCCGCGCCAAGCGCGCATCGGGATGCTGTCTTCCAGGCAGGAGACCTGCGGCTTTAGCCAACACCAGCCACCTTACCACCTGCAAGTAAGCGCCAGATTGAATATTAATTCTGCTGGGTGTTTGCAGGCTGTTAACCTCTGTGTGTGCTCTCCCCTTAGGGTTGCCTGGCTGTACGGCGCCTCGTTCCGCCCTCGACGCATCCCGTCCTCCAGCATCACATTACACCCTGTTCTCACACACTCAGACACCAATTATTGTTTAATAAAATCATTGAATCACACTCGAGCCTGTGTGCGTGTTCCCTGGGTCCGGACTTATGTCAGTACGGCTCCAGCAAAGCGGTCCAGCGGACAGCGGGCTCGCACACCGTTTTAACATTCTCGAGGCTCGAGTGGACCAGATTAGTCACCAGCAGCAGGTAATTTTAAATCAGTTGACCCAAATTAACCGCCGGTTGGACCGTCTGGATCAACCGCAGGCGTTTCCTCCAGCTCAGCGTAGTGTCCCGGCTCCCGCTGGTCCCCCAGCTAGCCAGGCTAACCTGGGGCCGCCCACCCGGCTCACTCCTATTCCTACGCCCACACGCTTCAGCGGAAAACTCGATGAAGCTAGGGGGTTCCTCCTCCAATGTGAGTCGGTGTTTCAGCGTGTCCCCGGGGACTTCCCGACTGATCACAGCTGAATCGGGTATATTGCTAACCTTTTGGAAGAGCGAGTGCTAGCTTGGGCCTACACCATAATGGCGAGGCCCAGCTACGCGAACCTGACCTATGCCCAATTCGTCCATGATTTCAATGAGGTCTTTGATCATTCGGACCGTGACAGTGTGCTAACCACCCGGTTGCTAAACCTTTGCCAGGGTAGCCAGTCAGCTGCCGACTACGCTGTCGACTTCCGGGTGGTGGAGGCGGAAGTTGGGTGGGGAGATGCTGCCCTCCGCAGCATTTTCGCCCGTAGCCTGAGCCCTAGCCTTCGGGATGAACTGGCCAGCCAGGACTTGCCAGAACGACTCTCCGAGTTAATCTCCCTTGTCATCAGTCTCGATAACAGGTTGAGAGAACGGGTCGCCGGGCAGAAGACGTTCAGCCGCTTGAGCGGAGCTTCCTCCCGCGTCTCTCAACCTCGCCCCCTGGCGTTGCCCACGCCAGAGTCCGCCGACGATCCGGAGGCAATGCTGATTGGGCGGACCAAGCTTCCGCTGACGGAGAAACAGTGCCGCAGGGAGCTGGGTCTCTGCATGTACTGCGGAGACGACCAGCACTCCGTGGAAACCTGCCCGGTTAAACCAAAAGTGGGAGTCCGCGAGTCGATGTAGGGGGTCTCGCGGACTCAACTCAATCTAATCCCCTATCAAAGTGCCTCCTCCCTATTAGATTCTGTCACAATCACACTGAGCATCTCACTCACGCACTGGTGGACTCGGGGGTGGAGCAAAGCTTCATTTCCAAAAGCCTGGCAACCCGCCTGGGCATCCCCCGCCAAGCTCTGCCAGCCCCTCTCAATCTCGTCACACTCTCACGGACCCCCCTGGAGAAGGTCACGCACCGGACCGTGCCTGTCTCAGTCATCATCTCCGGGAATCACAGAGAAGACCTGAGCCTGTACATACTACCCATCTCAGCTGCCCCCGTCATTCTGGGCTACCCCTGGCTGCGTCTCCACAATCCGGCCTTTGATTGGCAGTCCCGAAGCGTCCTCTCCTGGAGCACCTTCTGTATGGGTGCCTGCCTCCAGTCAGCTGCCTGCGCCCCCTCACTGCCTCTCTCCTCCTCCGACTTACCCCCTCCGGACCTCTCCAAGGTGCCTCCGGAATTCCATGATCTTGGGACTGTCTTTAGCAAGTCCAAAGCGCTGTCTCTTCCCCCCCACCGCCCGTATGACTGCACCATAAATCTCCGCCCGGGGGCACCCTTACCATCAGGTCACTCATACAGCCTGTCGGCTCCGGAGCGGGAGGCCATGGACACCTATATAAAGGAATCGCTCAGCGTGGGCATCATCCACCCTTCCTCGTCCCCAGTTGGAGCTGGGTTCTTCTTCGTTGCTAAGAAGGATGGGTCCCTTCAGCCGTGCATCGACTTCCGGGCCTTAAACAACATCACGATTAATGACAAGTACACGCTGCCTTTGATGGACTCCACATTCGACTGTCTCCAGGGGGCCACCTGGTTTACGAAGCTGGACCTCTGCAGTGCGTACCACCTTATTCGAATCCGGGAGGGCGACGAGTGGAAGACGGGGTTCCGGACGCCCAGCAGCCATTTTGAATATCTGGTCATGCCGTTTGGGCTCACCAACGCTCCGGCCGTCTTCCAGCGGCTCATAAACGACGTCCTACGAGACTTTCTGGGGGTATTCATCTTTGTCTACCTGGACGACATCCTGATCTTCTCCCGGTCTCGGGAGGAGCATCAGGTTCACGTAAGGAGGGTCCTCCAGTGTCTTCTCGAAAACAGGCTCTATGTGAAGGCGGAGAAGTGCGAGTTTTACACCGTCAAGACCTCCTTCTTGGGCTTCATTGTGTCACACAATCAAATCACCCCTGACCCGGCCAAGATCAAGGCAGTAGTCGAGTGCCCCCCCCCACCTTGTCCAAGAAGCAGGTCCAGCAATTCCTGGGGTTCGCCAACTTCTACCACCGTTTCATCCCGAACTCCGGCTCCATCGCTTCTCCCCTGACCCGCCTCACCTCCCCCAAGGTGCCGTTCTGGTGGACTGAGAAGGCTGCGTCGGCCTTAGCGACGCTGAAGATGGAGTTCTCCTCCTCCCGGGTCCTGACTCAGGTGGACCCCACGCTGCAATGCCTGATCGAGGTGGACGCCTCTGACATGGGGGTGGGGGCAGTGTTGTCTCAGCACTCTCCGGTGGATGGGGTGGTGTGCCCCTGTGCCTTCTTCTCCCGGCGCCTATCTGCAGCGGAGAGGAACTATGACGTCGGTGACAGAGAACTCCTGGCAATGAAGCTTGCGCTGCAGAGTTGGTGCAACTGGCTGGAAGGGGCAGCGCAACCTTTCGTGGTCTGAACAGATCATAAAAACCTTGAGTACCTGAGGACGGCCAAGCGCCTGAATGCCTGCCAGGCGCGTTGGTCCCTGTTCTTTGGCCGCTTCAGGTTTTCCATCACCTACCGCCCCGGCTCCAAGAATGCCAAGCCGGATGCGCTGTCCCGGCAGTTCGCCCCGGAGGCCTCTGAAGAACAGGAACACACCATCCTGCCGGCCTCGTGCGTCATGGGTGCCGTCTCATGGTCCATCAGGGACAAGGTCCGGAGGGTGCAGGAGGCTGAACCTGACCCTGGCGGCGGTCCAGCTGGGAGGATGTTCGTGCCATCATCTGTCCGGGGTGACGTCATCCACTGGGCGCACACCTCTAAGCTCGCCTGTCACCCGGGGATCTCCCGGCTTGTGGAGCTCCTCCAGAGGTCCTTTTGGTGGCCGGGCCTACAGGACGACGTCGCCAATTACATCCGGGCCTGCCCCCAGTGCGCTATGGGTAAGACCTCGACCTCTCCTCCAGCGGGTCTCCTCCTTCCCCTGCCGGTCTCCGGAAGGCCCTGGTCTCATGTAGCCTTGGATTTCGTCACCAGTCTCCTGATGTCCAACTCTTTTAACACCATCCTGACCATTGTGGACTGGTTCTCTATATAAGTGCAGGTTAGTTAGTTAGTTAGTTAGTTCTCGAAGGCAGCCCACTTCGTGCTGCTCCGGGGCCTTCCTACGGTGCGGGAGACTGCAGATTTGTTGGTCCAGCACGTTGTCAGGCTACACGGGATCCCGGTGGACGTCGTCTCTGACCGGGGGCCCCAGTTCGTGTCTAGGGTCTGGAGGTGCTTTTGCAACGCCTTGGGGGCTACGGTGAGCTTATCGTCCAGTCACCACCCCCAGTCCAATGGGCAGTGCGAGGGCACAAATCAGGAGCTGGAAGCTGCACTGCGCTGCATCATTGCCTCCAGTCCCTCCTCCTGGAGCGCCCATCTGCCCTGGATAGAGTACGCCCATAATTCCACCTTATCGTCGGCTATTGAGATGTCTCCCTTCCGGGTGTCTCTGGGTTACGACCCCCTGCTGTTCCCCGAAGAGGAGGGAGAGGTGGCAGTTCCTTCCATCCAGGCTCATCTCAGGCGCTGCTGGCACCTTTGGACCACGGTGCGCCAAGCGCTTTTATGCACGGCGGCGCGCAACTCCAGTACAGCGAATCGCCACAAGAGAGCCGCTCCTCATTACCAAGTGGGCCAGCAGGTATGGCTATCCGCTCGGGACATCAACCTGAAGGCCGAGAAGAAGAAGCTGGCCCAGCGCTTCATTGGACCGTTCCCCGTGGTCAAGGTAATAAATCCGGTGGCTGTGCATTTGGCTCTCCCCCCCTCCCTCCGTGTCTGTCCAACATTCCACGTCTCCCAGATTAAGCCCCTGGTGACTAATCCACTCTGTCCTCCTCCTAGGGCTCCACCCCCTCCCGTGATGATTGACGGCGACCCGGCGTGGAGAGTCACTTCCATCCTGGACTCCCGCCGCCGGGGTCGCAGGCTGAAATATCTGGTGGACTGGGAGGGGTATGGCCCTGAATGGAGGTCCTGGGTGCACCCGTCTTTTGTGCTGGACAAACGCCTCATCACGGAGTTCCACCGGGTGCACCCAGGTAAGCCAGTGCCAGGAGGCGCTGCTCGGGGGGGGGGGGGGGGGGAGTACTGTCACAACTCGCTCTTGCCTGTCTCCCCCTTCATCTGCGCGCACACCTGTGCCTCATCAGTCTGGGGCTATATAGCCTGCTCCACCTGGAGCCTCGGCCTGGAGCCGTCTGCTCATCAACGCTCTTCACTCCAGCGCACGCCTGCTCCCTTACGGCCTGCGCTCCTTGGATTATCCTCCTTCCTACATGTAAGCTATTCTCCACTTACCTGCTCTCCAGTTTCTCCCCTGTGCACAGGTGGATCCTCTGGCGGCGGACTTTCCTCCCACATCCTCGCCATCACTCCCCTCTCTGTGCCGAGTGTGCATCAGGACGCCGTCTTCCAGGCAGGAGACCAGCGGCTTTAGCCAACACCAGCCACCTTACCACCTGCAAGTAAGCGCCAGATTGAATATTAATTCCGCTGGGTGTTTGTCAGCCGTTAACCTCTGTGTGTGCTCTCCCCTTAGGGTTGCCTGGCTGTACGGCGCCTCGTTCCGCCCTCGACGCATCCCGTCCTCCAGCATCACATTACACTCTGCTCTCACACACTCAGACACCAATTATTGTTTAATAAAATCATTGAATCACACTCG
Organism: Pholidichthys leucotaenia; assembly: GCA_020510985.1. Lineage (NCBI taxonomy): Eukaryota > Metazoa > Chordata > Actinopteri > Cichliformes > Pholidichthyidae > Pholidichthys > Pholidichthys leucotaenia. The sequence continues at coordinate 210,282,866 of CM035839.1, forward strand.
AGCCTGTGTGCGTGTTCCCTGGGTCCAGACTTTTGTCAGAGAGTCCTTTGAAATGTCCTTTATGACACTGAAAACACTGGCATATACACAAGGATGAGTCAGGTAAAAGTCATCCAAAATATTTTATTTGAAAAGGAACACCACTTTGGCCCCCTGTCCTCACAAAGATTTGATTTTATCACAAAGTCGATCCATGAATGAACTACAGTATTGTTCAAGAGTAGTCAGGCAGGCCTCTCTGCTGCTCAGCATGTAAAGTAATCTTTCAGTTCCTTATATGGATCACAGACATACTGACACATCAGACGCAGAGATCCATCCATGCTTTGGATTTAAAAAAAAACAACCTTACTGACAATGTTTGGAAACATGCTGGTGTTCATTACTCAGGGTATAGTTCCCATGCATTAGAGCTAATGACACTAATGGACTTGTCTATGACAGGGCCTTGACAACGGTAGACTGATGTGTTGTCTGTGTGTCCTTTAATTAGAACTCCTTCTTAAACAGACTCTTACTGTCTGATATATCCTCCTCACTTTGAACCAAGGAAGACTGTATAGGAGCTCAAGGAAGCCCAATGTGAAGAATTAGTGTTTGGCAGGTAGAGGACTAAAGAAACCAACACCCTTTCCCACAGCCTGACAAATATGCACCACAAAAGATGCTCCAATCTAAGTCAACACATGCTGCAGGCAGGAAACTGTGGGGCGTCGACAGGAAAAAGAGAACCATTCTAGTTAGCAATGGAATTTCACTTTGCCACTTTATTTTCACAGAGGGCTAAGTCTGAAGGGTGAATTTAGGTTACAAAATAGAAGCTGATGGATGTGAAACTCGGAAATGTCAGTTTGTCAAAAGCTTGAAATGTGCTGTGTTTAGGTCATCATTTTTTTACATGGTTGCTGTGCATTTTCAGGGCACAATGGCTTTAGAAAGGAAATAAAAAAGGTATTCTGAATTAAGTAAGGGACACCCCCATGAAAAAGGCAATGTTACTATGTTGTTGTGGGACTGTGTGGGGGGTTCTCCACCCAGAGTCGGAAGCCGGGGATGAAGATGGAACAAAGGACTGAAGGAGGAAGTGGCACCGGAGGGTCTCAGACATAACAGAAAGGACTATCTGCCCCCTGGGGAGTTCAGGAGACACCAAAGTTTACTAGAGGAAGAGAGGGTGTGAGAAGCAGGGCTGGTGTTATATGACGTTAATGTGCCACACATGTCTTTGTGCAGAGTGTATTGTTTTTGGCTCCCTGGGTCTCCTGGGGCAGAAATAAAGGGTATAAAAAGGAGGCGCCCAGAGACCCAGAGAGAGTATTTTCTGTACTTGATGATGGAAGGTGAATAAAGTTTGTGTTTCATCTAGCTCGCTGCCTCGTCTGCTTTTATCTTCCACATTGGTGATCCCAAGACGTACGATGGAGAACGAGCCGAGCACTGCCCCGGAGACAACCCAGAGGGAGAACACCAGCGTTGCATGCGCTGTCACAGTCAAGCTCCCAGACTTCTGGCTTCACAATCCGACCACGTGGTTCTTATATGTAGAAGCCCAGTTCGCACTATACGGGATCACAACGGACGACACTAAATATTACCATGTGGTCGCTGTTGTGTCCGAATAATGAGGAGGCAAGGTGACGTTTTATGAGTTTTATTATAACATGAACTATACACACAGGAGTCCCTACAGCGAGTGTAGGATCCACAGCAAAGAGACAATATGTCTCCCGCTACTGGCTTATATACTACAGGTGACGCCACCCCCCAGAGGCGGGGCATCACCCCTCCCTAGCCTAGGGCACTGCCATAATAATATAATATATAAATAATACGATTCTACATTCCCTCCCCTTTTTGAAAAATGCAAGCACACAAATTCTCCCAACCATATAATTTGCACCCGATTCACACTGTAATATAAAGGGTATAGGCCTAGACACTCATACACCACACCAGCCCAGCGGAGCTCTCCGCTATGTAAACAAACACTCAGTGAAAAGAAAAAAGGCCACACACCAAACTAAATTAATCCCAATAAAATAAACCTATATATACAAACAAGTAATTATAAAAATAAACAATAGCAGTACCCGACCCCATAAACTCGCAGGATATACATAAGAAAACACAGAGATTCCTGATAAAATACACAGTTACACAATATAGGGCAATGAACACATACAGACCTCACAAAAACAGTCACACCCAGGTGTTACTGCACTCCAGATACACACACAACATTTAGTCACCAGGCATACACACGCACAACAGTGGTCAAGTGCACACAAATAAATAGTCAAACAGGCAATTACACCAAAATTCACATTACCATACTGACAAAGCTGTGTGTCTTTTTTTTTAACTTCAGAACATATCTTGAACACCATAACATAAACAGTAGCAGACACATTTTTAAATGCACTAAATCAGACACACCATAAGCCCCCATTCACAACCTAACCCGGGTCTCCCGAAGGCCCCCCCTGGAGTGTCCGTCCTGCGTCCCACTTCCAGAGCGTCTCCGCTTACTCGTGACAGGAGACGGGCTGCATTGACGTATTTTCCTGCTCAGATGCCGCAGCTTGTTGGGGTGCTGTCTCGACCCATCAGTCAAATTAAGGCACCCGTCGCCGTCGGACTGGACCACCCGCAGATTATCCTGTCCAACCCTCAGTTCTCTGGAACTGCACACCTGACCAAGCCGAGGCTCAACCCTAGGGCGGACGTCATCACCCTCACCCAAGGGAGCGCTCACTGGCTTCTTCCATTGTCTGCATTGCGATCTGGCACCCTTAGGGCTCCTTAGCGGTTTGCCAAGTTGAATCAAGCCAAGTCCCTTGCTTTTGATGTTGGCACGGCCAGGGTTCATGCCATCTGATGTTACCCCAGTTGCTAGTTGTTGATAATGTTGTTGAAGCACCAGCCACTGTTGGCTCAACAGTAGTATCCAGTCGGCCACCGGTGCCCTGTAGCTCACACTCTTTGGACCTTTCCACCACGGCGGGGCTCTGTGGGACCGGCCACTTCCCACATAAAATGGCCGGTCCCACAGACCACCACCTGCCCACTCCTCCACATCTCCGCAGGTGATGGAGAAACCAAGCCCGTAAAACAAGTCACAGCCCATCAGATCATCACCTTCTCGAGACACCACGAACTCGGCTGCGCACATACAGGCCTCCTTATACCTCACACAGGAGGTCAGCCACACCAAGCCCACAATGTCAAGGGGATTAATACCATATCCGTAACAGGCCATGCTCGCGTTACTCACAGTGTAGTGGGGAAAACACCGTCTTACTGTTTCCAAGTTCAAAATGGAGACCGCTGACCCTGTGTTGGGCGAAACAGTGTGGACCACCATAGGCACTTTCATCCATACACTGTCCTCTGCAGGTCTCCGTTCCTCCTTGTTGAAATTGCAGCAAACCCTGGTGAAGTGATGGGGCAAACCACACCATCCACAACGCTTGCCCTCCGCTGTGTACTTCCTCACTCCAAAGTGGTGTCTGCTGGATCCGCAGTCGTAGCAACTCGGTGTCCCCGGGCGGACTTTATTTTTATGATGGCCGCACACTCAACGTCGCCGCCATCATCTGGATCCAAGGCCAGAGTCTTCCACTGTCCATCGTTCCTGGGCAGGGCGTTGTCATCATCGAGATTTCTCGGTAGTCGTTCCGCTGCCTCGTGCCATTGTGCTAGCTCCACGGCTGCTAGTGGTGTTAGCTCACCAGCGTGAGTTAGCAGGCGAACTCATGCTGAGCAGTTGGCCACATATCCCGCTAACTGGTCACAGACCATCTCCTCCTCCAAAGTCCTAAGCCTGCACTCACCCACCAGCCACCAAAGGTCCACCACAAACTGTCGAACCGACTCTCCGGGTCGCTGGCTTCACTGCTTGAACTGCATGCGCCGCATGATGATGCCTTCATGGGCACGAAAGTAGCTCACCATGAGCCTCGCTACATTGCCGAATGAGTCACCTCCTCCAAACGTGCTCAGGACCCTCCGGCTTTCCACATCAAGGTTATGGACCAGAATAGGCCTTGCACACAATTTGTCAAGGTTGCCGAGGTCTAACACCAACAGTTAGTTTTCGAAGGCCGTGTACCATCTGGCCCAAGGGACCAACAGCTCACCCGTAGCCTCCAAAACTACATGAAGTGCGGTAGCAGCCCTCTCCATCTCCTTATATCCTCATTGCCAAATGTTGTGTCCAAATAATGAGGAGGCGAGGTGACGTTTTATGAGTTTTATTATTAGACAAACTATACACACAGGAGTCCCTACAGCGAGTGTAGGATCCACAGCAAAGAGACAATATGTCTCCTGCTACTGGCTTTTATACTACAGGTGACGCCACCCCCCAGAGGTGGGGCATCACCCCTCCCTAGCCTAGGGCACTGCCATAATAATATAATATATATATAATACGATTCTACAGTCACTGCGCTGGATGTGCGCGCCACGCAACAGGTAATGAGCCTGCCCCAGGAGCCACCAGCCCAGGGCAAATATGAAGTGCTCAAGCAGATGCTACTTAGGGTTATACCCTGTCGGACAGTGAGAGGGCAGAAAGACTCCTAACACGTTCAGAGTGTTCAGAGTTAGGTGACAGATCAGCCGTGGAGCTCATGGAGAGCATGTTAGCGTTGATATGGAAAGAATGATGAGTCCTTCCTGTTCGCCCACCTGTTCCTCAGGAACCTACCGGCTACAGCGAAGGCGATCCTGGCCAACTCGTCGCGGCTGGAAACCAAGGACAACCACGCCCTGGTGCAGGAAATGGACTACATCGTCCTAGCAACCAGAGCTCTTAGTGTGCATGCAGTGGCACCGGCATCCATGAAGAACTCCAGCAAGGTTGAGGAGCCGTTGGTGGTGGCTGGGACAGACGTCAAGAGGCACAGGAACAGGGTGCTCTGTTTCTATCATCACCGCTTCCGAGGGGGCTGGCTCTGTAATTGGTCTCAGACCGGAGACCTTTGAGACAGTGGTGGAGAGGAGAACACTAAATTAACTGCGATCCATCATGAACAATCCTGATCACCCCCTCCACCACACACTAGATAGGCAGCGAAGCACCTTCTCCAGTAGACTACTACAGCTTCGTTGTCAAACGGCCAGGTACAGGAAATCTTTCCTGCCACATGCAATTTCACTGTACAATAACTCACTATGATGTTGTATTCTGGTCATAGCTATGCTGCCACACTGCACCTTACAGACTAACTGGTACCTCACATTTTCACTCTGCTCCTGATAGTCCTTCTTTGTGCAATGGGATGATTCATGTGTTTATATGGGTCATCATATATTAAGCTATGATGTATATAGGTTCTATAGTCGTGTTAGTTTCTTTTTTACTTTCCATGGGTAATCCCTTTGTCTGTCGTGTGTGTTTCTGTTGTTTGGCTGTCAACTGTCATGCTGCTGTTACACTGTAATTTCCCAGTTTGGGATCAATAAAGTACATCTATCTATCTATCTATCTATCTATCTATCTATCTATCTATCTATCTATCTATCTATCTATCTATCTATCTATCTATCTATCTATCTATCTATCTAAGTCCGCTCCTAATAAATAGGAAATGAAGGGGTCCCAGATGTGGTGAAAATTATATACTTGATGTTTTAATGTATAGGTAATTTTCTCCAAAGGGTGAGTGGTAGATAACTCAGACAACCACTTATTGACTCTTGGTCTTCTAGTGTTTTTCTAGGATAAAGCTATTACTGTCTTTGCAATTAATATGCTTAAGTCTATAAATAATCGTTGATTTTTTTTAAAATTTTCAAATTCTCTGGGTACAAACTTAATATAAACAGCTGTGGGATCAAGGGTACATGAATATGTAATATATCCTGAATGTATTGTTTCACTCCTTGCCAGAACCTTTGTATTTCTGTACATTGCCAAATGCAATGGAAAAATGTACCCTTTTCTCTCTCACATTTGATACAAATATCAGGAATAACACTATTATATTTGTTTAACTTTTCTGGAGTTACATACGATCGCATCAACCAATTATATTGCACTAATTTCAGGCAGGTGTTAGTGGTTCTTGATTGTGCTTTAATGCATGCTTCTTCCCACTCTACCATTGAGATGTCCTCTTGTAGATCCTCTCTCCATGCCCCCAGCCGTTCTACAGATGTTTCTGTACATTCATCCACCAGACGTTTATACATTTTGGAAATTAAACCCCTCCCTAAACAATTCGTGTTCATTAGTTTCTCTATAACAGACATTTCAGGGGTGTCTAATGTTTGATTTTGACATGATCTAATGAAATTTCTCAGCTGCAAATATTTAAAGAAATGATTATGAGGTATATTAAATTTATCAGCTATTTCTTCGAATGTCATTAACACCTTTTGCTCATTATATAGATGTCCTATTTTCCCCAACCCCTTCATAACCCAAGATTTAAATCCCCCGTCTGCTTTTCCCGGTAAGAAGGAATCATTCCTCCATATTGGGCTGAAGACAGAGAGAGAGGACGCTTCTCTAAGATATTTTTTAACTTGATGCCACACTACAATCATATTTTTTACAATAGGATTTTTTGTGTTCTTTTTAAGGATTTTAATGTTTGCTGAATACAGGTAAATAGGGAGGAGTAAACTTAGCTGGAGTTCCTCCATTTCTTTCCAAAGAGGAGCATCTCTTTCTGTGAAATAGAACAACAATGTTCTCAGTTGTGCTGCCCAATAGTACCAGAGTGGGTTAGGACATTTAAGCCCCCCTCTATCAAAAGGTAAGTACAGTAATGACAGTCGTGTCCGGGGATGTTTATTATTCCACAAAAATCTGATAAACAATTTTTCTAGTTGAATGAACAGGTTACTTGGAGGAGGAAGTGGAAGGTTTTGAAATAAATACAATAGATTAGGCAGTATATTCATTTTAAGGACATTTATTTTACCTATTAGTGATATTGGTATATGTGTCCACCTATCTAATGATTTTGAGATTTCTTCCATTAATGGTTCATAATTACATGCTATAATATGTTTAAGATGTGGGGCAATTTGGATACCCAGGTATGTGAAACAATCCACAATTTTAAATTGAGTGGCTATTTTAGGAGGGTTTTTACTTTCTAGTTGATTTAGAAACATAATTGAAGATTTTGATTTGTTTATTTTATATCCTGAAATTTTTCCAAATATATTGATGAGGTCTAATAATTCAGGAATGGATATTTCCATCTTTTTCAGAAAGATTATTATATCATCCGCAAATAAAGCTAGACGGTGATCCTGTTGCCCAATTAATATGCCTGTTATATTTTGGTGCATTCTTACAGCTATTGCCAAAGGTTCTATGGAGTTTTTGCATATGACGTCAGGGGGCGTGCCGCACTGGCCCGTTAGAGTGTGCCGCCATATAGGATGGCAAGAAACAGCAGCAGCAGGGTGAAATAAACCACATAGCTCACGTGTATTTACAAACTCCGCAAAATGGTGTACTCCTGTTGTTCCCCCTGATAAGGGGATAAGCGGGGAATTAAATGGCCGGTGTGAAATGCAAAAAAAAAAAAAAGTTGGATTTTTGAATAATTACCTTCACTGACGTAATCTCTCGCTTTGTCATAACGGGCTGCAAGGTGGAGCAGTGGTTTAGCACTGTGGCAGCACAGTTTTACCCTCGGCCGGGGGATCGCGGGGATCATGAGACCGTGGGCTCGATCCCATCCCCCGACCAACAGTGAGCTGTGTGGAGTTTGCATGTTCTCCCCGTGTTGCGTGGGTTTACTCCGGGATTTCTCCGGTTTCCTCCCGCATACCAAAAACATGTAGGTTTAGGGCGCTCGCGCACGCAGCGGCCGGTGGCTTGTCACCAGACTGCAAACCAAATCTACCTACGGGTACAAATAAGTAACAAAAAAAAAAAAAAACTTTGTGGTTTGGGGGCGCCTCTCTGCTTGCTACGACGCACACATGAAAGGGGAGAAAACTATTGTATATGTGCATAAAATCAGGTACGTTTTAACGCGGCGCGCCGTGGAGAGCCTTTAAAAAAAAAAAAAAACACACGCAGCGCGCTTCACTCACCTCTGAGTGAGGAGCTGCTGTTGTTTTCCGACTCATTCACCAGCCAAGACTTCACATCATCCACATCCCTTTCCGCTGACACGTTTTCCGATATTTTTTCCTCCTGCTCCCCTTCGTCTTTGAAAGATATCATCTCATCGTTTGCCCCCAAATCATCCCCGCTGAGCAGATTACTGGCACTCATTGTTCTGCTAATTGCTCCAGCTGTTACCCCACACCCACCACCTCCCTTCAACTGAGGCATTTCAGCACACCAGAGGAGCGCACGGGAGCAAGATTAAAAACACTTGTCTGCTGTTATGACTGCTGACAATGACTCCATTGAATGTGACACAGACATCGCAGACACAGTTTCAGAGGCCATAGTGTCAGTTGTTGAAGAGGATGATAGGATGTTATTATGTCAGATTGTGACTGTGTGTTCTCCTCACTCATTCTGATCGCTAAACAGTACAAGTTACGCCTGGGTTGTCACAGTGCAACTGCTGCTCTTGCCATCCAAGATGGCGGCACCTACGGCGTGTTTATGTTTACCCCAGCGAGTCACGTGAATTTTACGAGCCTACGCAAAAACTCCATAGCTATAATAAACAGTAAAGGGGATAAGGGATCTCCTTGTCTACATCCTCTTTGTATTTTAAAAGATTTAGATATGTTACGATTAGTCATGATTTCAGCGTATGGTTCTGTGTAAAGTAGTTTTATCCACTTATTAAAGTTTTCTCCAAAACCAAAACGTGTAAGGATCTCAAATAAATATAGCCATTCCACTCTATCAAATGCTTTTTCGGCATCTAATGACAGTAATGCTGTATCTGCTGCCCCTTTTTCCTCAATCAATATATTTAGGATTCTCCTAACATTATGGAAGCCTTGCCTACCTTGTATAAAGCCATTTTGAGCTTTGTCAATAATACTTGGAATAATTTTCTCAAGTCGCCTGGCAATAATCTTACTCAAAATTTTTAAATCCACATTTAAAAGACTTATTGGCCTAAAATTTTCCACAGTTGTTATTTGGTTTGCCAGGTTTTGGCAACAAAGTGATTAAAGCTCCCCTTAAGGATGTTGGAAGGATTCCATTACGAAAAGATTCCACTGTGGAGATGTGAGAATGACGAGGCAGAGTTCTCTCTCAAGTCAGCTTTATTCACATCACCATCATCTCAAAGCAGAAAAGAGAGCCACACAGGAAACTCTTGCCCTTAAATATCAGGACTCTTACAGTTCACAGGTCACATGTATCCCAGACCACGTTGCATTATAATGACAGTAACAATGCATCCTCACTCCATGATATCACTTCCACTGTCTCCCATGCATCCCTTCTTTAATCCCTTAATTATACCCCCCACAGTCTCAAGCCTTGCATACCAAAGCTAAGATTCTTGCAGCTTCCTGTAATCACCAAGGAAGCTCTGCTTTTGGTCTGATCTAAAATGTGAGTCACAAAACAGGTCACGTATGTGTGTCCACCACACAAAGCCCCCCCGACATTTTAGAACAAACAAGAGAATAACCACATGCATGCCGTGATAGTATCAATACACATCAGTCCACATGCTGTATAGGCTTCAGTCTCCTGCTGTATCTGCTGTAGCTGGGGTTCAACGTCTCTGCGGCGCTGTCACGCTGGGGGTTTGTCGTCTGGGGGTGGAAACCTTTTGTCAGCACCTGTGGGTGTTCTGGGGAAACATTACTCTGTGAAGCCCCCCGCGGTGGTCTACCTTGCCGCGGGGCCCTCGCCAACAGCATTTGCTCATCTGCCACCACAAAAGCGGGTTTGAGTCTGTTTATGCCAATTTTCTCTTTCCTACCCCCCAAATCTAGCAAAAACTGCTTGTCCCCTGTTTCTAGCACTCTGAACGGTCCATCATAAGGCGGTTGCAGCGGGGTTCGATGCGCATCGTGTCTGATAAAAACAAACTCTGCGTTCTTCAAAGTTTTAGGCACAAAAACGCGCTGAAAACTGTGGTGCGCGGGGCCGGGCAGCGTGCTTGATTCTATGTTACTCCGCAACAGCTGAGACGGGGAGGCGTCTGGCGCAGGGTTATCTGGGAGAAACTCCCCAGACAGCCGGAGTGGCTGCGCAAACACGAGCTCCGCTGGGGAGGCTTCTAAGTCCTCTTTAGGCGCAGAACGCAACCCCAATAACACCCACGGTAACTTGTCTACCCAATTTGCATCCGTCAGTAACGCTCTGAGAGCCGCTTTCAATGACCTATGAAAACGTTCGCATAACCCGTTAGCCTGCGGATTGCACGCGGTTGTGCGGTGAATTGTGACACCCAGGCTGCGGGCCATTGTCGACCAAAGCTCGGACACAAATTGAGGGCCTCTGTCGGACATAATGTCCGACAGAACGCCGAAGCGCGCCACCCAAGCTGTTAAAAACGCGCGCGCCACCTCCTCGGCCGTGGTTGATGCCAGTGGGACCACTTCAGGCCAGCGCGTGGTGCGGTCCACCATTGTCAGAAGGTGTGTGCACCCTTGTGATGGCGGAAGGGGGCCCACGAGATCCACATGAATGTGATCGAACCTCTTGGCCGGAATGTGAAACGGCTCCAAAGGAGCCCTCGTGTGCCTGTGTACTTTGGCTCATTGACACGCCGTGCAGGCTGCTGCCCACTCTTTAACTTGTTTGCGGAGGCTCGGCCACACAAATTTCTCTCCTACCATTTTGACTGACGCGCGCACTCCAGGGTGTGCCAAAGAATGAACCGAGTCAAAAACGTGGCGGTGCCACGCGGCCGGTACTACTGGACGCGGCTGTCCAGTGGAGACATCGCAGATTAGGGGGGGCATACCGTCTTGCAGCACCCTGCTCTCCAGCCTTAACCCTGTTGGTCCAGACTGAAGCGCGTGCACATCCGTGTCACCAACCTGCTCCGCGGCCATGGCTGTGTAATCTACTCCTACGTTGACTGGGGCCGCCACGGCACGTGAGAGGCAATCTGCCACTACATTGAGTTTGCCCGCCACATGCTGAATATCAGTGGTAAACTCTGATATCGCGGCCAGCTGTCTCTGCTGCCGGCCTGACCACGGTTCAGAAACCTTGGCCACCGCGAATGTTAGTGGTTTGTGGTCAACAAACGCGGTGAAAGAGTGTCCTTCTAGCCAGAACTGAAAGTGGCGGATGGCCAAATGGAGAGCCAGCAGCTCCCTGTCAAATGCGCTGTATTTACGTTTGCTATCGCGCAAGGTCCTGCTGAAAAATGCGAGGGGCTGCCAAACCCCGGCTACATGTTGCTCCACGACGGCTCCTATGGCCACATCTGACACGTCAGTGGTGAGCGCTATGCGGGCCGTTGGGTCTGGGTGTGCCAACAACGCAGCCTTTGCCAAGGCTGCTTTCACCTCCGAGAACGCTTGGTCCCGCTCCGGGGACCACTCGACCTTATCCGCGGGTTTCTTTTTTTTGAGCGCGGCATACAGCGGCTGCATGAGTTGCGCCGTGCGGGGGAGAAAACGGTTATAAAAATTCACCATTCCAAAAAACTCCTGCAATGCCCTGACCGTCTGCGGCCGGGGAAAATCTGCCACCGCGCGCACTTTGTCAGGAAGCGGAACCGCTCCTTCAGGGGAGACGCGGTGTCCTAAAAAAATCGATCTGCGCCACCCCGAACTGACACTTCGCTGGGTTGATTATTAACCCGTGATCTCCCAACCTTCGGAAAACTGTGGCCAGGTGTTTTTCGTGTTCGTCTTCGGACGCGCTGGCTACTAAAATATCGTCCAAGTAGACGAACACGAAAGGGAGATCGCGAAGCACCGCGTCCATCATGCGTTGGAACGTCTGAGCAGCCCCTTTAAGTCCGAATGGCATGCGTAAAAACTCGAATAGGCCAAACTGAGTTATTACTGCTGTTTTGGGTATGTCCTCAGCGTGCACTGGGACTTGGTGGTAACCGTGGACCAAGTCTATTTTAGAAAAAACGCGCGCCCCTGCCAAATGAACGGAAAAATCTTGGATATGAGGGATTGGGTAGCAGTCGTGCGCTGTAGCGTTGTTTAACCTGCGGAAATCCCCGCAAGGTCGCCATGATCCGTCAGCTTTCGGGACCATGTGTAGCGGGGAAGCCCATGGACTTTTTGAACGTCTGATGATGTCCAACCTCTCCAGGTTGGCGAACTCCTCGCGCGCTATGGCCAGCTTAACTGCGTCCAAGCGCCGAGCTTTTGCAAAAACGGGCGGTCCGGTAGTGGTAATAAAATGCTCTACCCCGTGTTTAGCGACTGTTGCCGAAAATGTGGGGACCTTGAGTGCTGGGAACTGAGTGAGCAGTGTGTGGAACTTACTGCTTGCAGCTGTGACGTTGACTTGTGCTGTTGGCGGGGCCACTCGCGCAAAGGTCTTAATCTCCAAGCCGTTTGTTGCTGTCACCCGGGGACCTCCGGAACCAGCTAGTCTGTCCGCGTAGGAAGGTGTGATGAAACTCAACTGGGAGCCTGTGTCGACGAGGAACTGCCTCCCCGAGCGTGCGTCCGACAAGTAGAGCAGCTTGTTCTCCTCCCCGAGGGCCGCGGCTGCTACCGACCCCCGGTCTTGGCATTTCCCGAACGCCTGAACTGGCACGGTGGTACACATTTGCGTGCCCTCTCTGCGAAACGGCGATGGTAGAAACAAAGGACGTCCGATCCACGTTCCCTGGCCCCTGCCGCCACCGTCGTCGGGGAGTCTGGTACCGCTGCCTCTGGCCCCCTCTCGTCTCCGGTCGTCGCGCCGAGTTCCACTGCAGCGGCCGTGGCTGCGCGCTGCTTGGTGGCGTTGACAATCCGCTGCGCCTCTCGGCCCAGCGCGCAGTAGTCCCATTGGGCCAACAGTGGCGAACTGGCCAGGGTCGCTCTCGCTGCTGACGGTAGAGTCCTGAGGAAAAGGTGGGTGAAAATGAAGTGATCGTTGTCAGAGTCTTTCAACCTCAACAACTTCTCCATCAGGTTCGCGGGCATGTCATTTTCCAACTCCGTCAGCGCCAGGAGCCTCTCTGCTCGCTCCTCCGCCAAGGGGGTGAATTGCTGGATGAGTGCAGCCTTCAACATGCCGTATTTGTCGCTGTCCGGCGGCTGGTCGATCAGGCTCTCCACATGCTGGGCCATGTTGTTGTCCAGCTTTGCGACTACGTGGTAGAATTTTGTGGCGTCTACCGATATCCCCTGGAGGTTGAACTGCGCCTCAACCGCGTTGAACCAGGAGAGTGGATTGTTCTGCCAGAAGTCTGGTAGCTGGACTGTGGCGGCATTCACTTGGCTGGGGGCTCCTGACGAGGCTGGCACGGGGGAATTCTCCTCTTGCATGATACGTCTCGGGTCACCAGTATGGAGATGTGAGAATGACGAGGCGTATTTGTCGCTGTCCGGCGGCTGGTCGATCAGGCTCTCCACATGCTGGGCCATGTTGTTGTCCAGCTTTGCGACTACGTGGTAGAATTTTGTGGCGTCTACCGATATCCCCTGGAGGTTGAACTGCGCCTCAACCGCGTTGAACCAGGAGAGTGGATTGTTCTGCCAGAAGTCTGGTAGCTGGACTGTGGCGGCATTCACTTGGCTGGGGGCTCCTGACGAGGCTGGCACGGGGGAATTCTCCTCTTGCATGATACGTCTCGGGTCACCAGTATGGAGATGTGAGAATGACGAGGCAGAGTTCTCTCTCAAGTCAGCTTTATTCACATCACCATCATCTCAAAGCAGAAAAGAGAGCCACACAGGAAACTCTCTCCCTTAAATATCAGGACTCTTACAGTTCACAGGTCACATGTATCACAGACCACATTGCATTATAATGACAGTAACAATGCATCCTCACTCCATGATATCACTTCCACTGTCTCCCATGCATCCCTTCTTTAATCCTTTAATTATACCCCCCACAGTCTCAAGCCTTGCATACCAAAGCTAAGATTCTTGCAGCTTCCTGTAATCACCAAGGAAGCTCTGCTTTTGTTCTGATCTAAAATGTGAGTCCCAAAACAGGTCATGTATGTGTGTCCACCACACCATAAACATTTCTAATAGTGGTGGCATAACTCTCTGTTTGAACAATTTATAAACTTCAATAGGCATCCCATCTGGCCCCGGGGTTTTCCCTCCTTTAATACTACCAATGGCAGCAGATACTTCCATTAAAGTTATGTCTTTCTCTAGTTCTTCTTTAATTTCTTCTGATATCTTAGGAATCTGAATGTGGTCCAAGAAATTATTTAATTCGAATGTATCCAGACCTATTTCTGAACTATAAAGTTTTTCAAAAAAATTCTTGAAGGTTTCATTTATTTCAGTTGGGTCCACAATAGTCTCATTGTTACCATTTTGTATTGAGGTTATAAGTCTTTCATTCTGCATTTGTTCAATGCGCCATGCCAGCACTCTGCCGGGTTTTTCACCCTGATCATAGAATGTCTAAGTCATAGTAAACCTGATAAAGCTTTTGTTGAAGATATTTCATTATATTGCGCTCTTAGTATAAGTAGTTCTTGGTGAGTAACTTGAGAGCCTGATTGGTAGTATTCTTCTTCTAATTTCTTTGTTCTTGCTTCTAGTGATTTTGTATTCCTATAAGTTTCTTTGGCTTTGAAACTAGTGATATTAATTATTTGTCCTCTAATAAATGCTTTAAATTCTTCCCATCTGGTACTTCCTGAGGTCTCTGTTTATTTGTTTCAAAATAAAATTTAATCTGTTCATCAAGAAAGGTAACAAAGCCTGTATTCGCCAACCATTTCATTTTTAAATCTCCATTTAGGAATATCACAAGTCAATTTGGGATCATAATAAACTAAAGAATTTGGGGCGTGGTCTGACAGGAGTATGGCATCATAAGAAACCTTCCTTATTTTACATTTTAGTATTGCTGAAACCAAAAAAAAGTCTATGCGAGAATATGACTGATGTGTACTAGAGAAACATGAATATTTTTTATCATTAGGATTGTCTTCCCTCCACACATCAGTCAAATTCATTTCTTTCATGAAATGATGAATAACACTCCTGCTTCTAGATTGTGATCGATCTGTTCCTGAACTTTTGTCTTTCCATGGATCTAAAGTGCAGTTGAAGTCGCCCACCATAATGCAAGCACCAGGTAAAGAAGCAATAATAAAGAATAAATCTTGAAAAAATTTAGGCTCATCTGTATTTGGGGCATAAATATTTATTAGAATTAATTGTTCTCTAAGAATTTTCCCTTGAATAATCAAATAACGTCCTGCCTTGTCCTTAATAACTTTGTGAATCTGTAGGGGAACAGAATCATGGACCAATATCACGACACCTCTTGCCTGAGAGGTAAAAGGGGCTGACAAAATTTTTCCCTTCCACCTCCTCCTCACTTTAAATTCATCTTCATAGGTTAGATGAGTTTCTTGAAGGAATACTATATTAGATTGTAATATTTTAATCCTGTTCATAACTTGTTTGACCTTTTTTATTTTTTGTAGCCCTCTGCAATTCCAGGATGTAATTTTAACCTTTAGTGCAATAGACATATAGACAAATAACTTTGAATTTCCCCAACATTTTAAGCAATTTCAGATCAAACAAAAGAAAAAAAAAAACCAGAAACAAAATAATTTCCCTTAACCATTAACATACACCTGAGAGTTTTCCCTCCAGGTGTCCCCCCGACCCCTTCAAATATTGGACTTCCAGAGAGCAAAAAGCTGGTCCACACAATGTGAGGAACAGTAAAACTATGCTGATGCATAATAATAATAATAAAAAAAAGAAGAAAGACAAAAAAAAACTGGATAAACCTAACTGCTCTGCTATTATAATTCAGACAATTCTGTTAGAACAACCCAACAAATAAAAAGCATACTGTCATGACTTGCCGCTCATCAGCGGCGCCAGCTGCGCGCACACCTGCATCTCGTCAGCGGCGAGGTATTTAACCCACTATGCCCTGGGCTTCGGCCTGAAGCCGTCTCTCTACTTCGGCATCTCTTGCTACAACGGAACTCTCACCTACGAGCAAGATAATCTGGGTAAGCTCCCCTTACCTCCTTTTCTCCAGCCTTCTCCCCTGTGCACAGGTGGATTCCCCGGCGGCGGACTTCCCCATCTCGCCGCTGCCTCCTTGCTGCTGCTACAGGCACTCCAGGTTGCTGTCTCCCGGGCTCCGCCCTTGTCGACGCCAGCCACCTGTCCTAACCAAGTAAGCCAGCAAAACCGTTATTATCCTCTGTATTGACCACGACTCCTGGCCCTCCTGTCTTGGACCTTTTGGCGTGGGCAGAATGAACGACAACGGACAGCGGCTGCTCGAGTTCTGCACATATCACGATCTGTGCATCACAAACTCGTTCTTCAAGACCAAGCCCCAACACAAGGTTTCCTGGCAACATCCGCGCTCAAAGCACTGGCACCAGCTAGACTTGATCCTGACCAGGCGCACCTCACTGAAGAACGTGCTAATCACCCGTTCGTTCCAGAGTGCAGATTGCAACACAGACCATTCATTGGTGTGTTGCAAGGTCAAGCTGCAGCTGAAGAAATTCCATCGTGCTAGACAACCTGGAAAGGCACGGATTGACATCAGCAAGATGGCCCAACCAGAACTTGTTGAGCAGTTTGCCTCCACCTTTGAGAAGGAACTTGGTGTACCACAAGGAGGAGAATCTGCAAAGCAGAAGTGGGAAGAGCTGCGAAACACCATCTACCGCACAGCCTTGGCTACCTTTGGGAGGAAGACCTCGAAGTCACAGGACTGGTTTGATGCCAAGTTGACCGAGATGACCCCCGTCATTGAAGCCAAGCGCTCAGCACTTGCTGAGTACAAGAAGTACCCAAACAAGAAGAATCTCCAGATTCTCAGGGCTGCGAGAAGCAAAGTTCAGCAGACTGCTCGGCGCTGTGCCAACGAGTACTGGACTCAGCTCAGCCAAGACATTCAAACCGCTGCCATAACAGGGAACATCCGTAGTATGTACGATGGCATCAAGAAAGCACTTGGTCCGGCTCAGAGCAAGACGGCCCCCCTCAAATCTTCCACTGGGGAGATGATCACAGAGAAGAACAAGCAGATGGAGAGATGGGTGGAACACTACTCCGACCTCTACTCTAGACAGAACACCGTGACACCATCAGCCCTTGATGCCATCGACTGCCTGCCATCCATGGACGAACTTGACGCCGAGCCAACCATTGACGAACTCAGTAAGGCCATTGATAGCTTGGCCGCTGGCAAGGCACCCGGCAACGACGGCATACCCCCTGACCTGATCAAGCACTGCAAGACCGCCCTACTGCTGCCATTGCATGACGTCCTCTGCCAGTGCTGGAAGGAAGGTGCTGTACCACAGGACATGAGGGACGCCAAGATCATCACCCTCTACAAAAACAAAGGGGAGAGAAGCGACTGCAACAACTACAGGGGCATTTCCCTCCTCAGCGTTGTTGGCAAAGTCTACGCACGAGTTGTTCTCGTTCGTCTACAGAAGCTTGCCGAACGTGTCTACCCCGAGTCTCAGTGTGGCTTCCGCGCTGAGCGATCAACGGTAGACATGATATTCTCCATCCGCCAACTCCAGGAGAAATGCAGAGAACAGAACATGCCTCTGTACGTCGCCTTCATCGACCTCACCAAAGCGTTCGATCTGGTCAGCAGAGAGGGCCTTTTCAAGATCCTGCCAAAGATAGGATGCCCACCAAAGTTGCAAAGCCTCATCGAATCGTTTCACACCAACATGCAGGGGATAGTGCAGCACGATGGCAACGTCTCAGAGCCATTCAACATACGCAGCGGAGTGAAACAGGGCTGTGTACTTGCGCCAACCCTCTTTGGGATTTTCTTTGCTATGCTCCTGAGGCATGCCTTCAGCACAGCAACAGAGGGAATCTACCTGCACACAAGATCTGACGGCAGGCTTTTCAACCTCGCCCGCCTGAAAGCCAGAACCAAAGTACGCGAGGCTCTAATCAGAGACATGCTGTTCGCAGACGACGCTGCAGTCGCAACCCACACACAGCAGGAGCTTCAGACCCTGATGGACCGCTTCTCCCAGGCATGCAAGGACTTCGGGCTTACCATCAGCCTGAAGAAGACTAACGTCTTGGCGCAAGGCACGGAAGCACCACCAACCATCACCATTGATGACTACAAGCTGGAGGTCGTGAATCAGTTCACGTACCTGGGGTCCACGATCAGCAACAACCTCTCCCTTGATACAGAGATCAACAAGAGGATTGGAAAATCAGCCTTCACACTCGCTCGCCTCACCACACGAGTGTGGGAGAATCCCAAACTCTCTGTCAAGACGAAAATGGCAGTGTACAACGCCTGCGTCATCAGCACACTGCTCTATGGGAGTGAGACGTGGACAACATACGCCCGGCAGGAAAAGAGACTGAACTCCTTCCACTTGCGCTGCATTCGCCACATCCTGGACATATCCTGGCAGGACAAACAACACAGAAGTTCTGTCCCGCGCCGGCCTTCCCTCCATGTTCACTCTACTCAGGCAGCGCAGGCTCCGCTGGCTAGGCCACGTTCACCGTATGGAGGATGGCAGAATCCCCAAAGACGTCCTCTATGGAGAACTGGCAACTGGCAGGAGAGACGTTGGCCGCCCACAGCTGCGCTTTAGAGACGTCTGCAAGAGAGACATGAAGGCCCTGGATATCAACACAGAGCGCTGGGAGGACCTTGCAACGGACTGCTCCAAATGGAGAGGCACCCTGACCAGACAGCTCAAGGCGGGTGAAGAGAGACTGACTGCTGCAGCAGATGAAAAAAGGACCCGCAGGAAGAACCGCCACAGACCCAGCAGCACGGAGACCACCCACAAGTGTGACCTGTGTGACAGGGACTGTCATTCGCGCATCGGCCTGTTCAGCCACAGGCGGTGCTGTTCCAGCAGAGTAGACGTTTAGGATTCTCTTCCATGGTCATCATAGACCGACGGAGGCCGACGACGACGACGGTGTGGTGCCCGTTACCCTTCTCCCTCTGCTTCCTCCCATAGCGTTGTCCGGCTGAACGGCTTCCTGCCCCCGTGCCTGACGCAGACGCCACCACCAATACATCCTTATTCTACAGACACGCAGTCACACATCCCTGTTGTTAATAAAGCTATTAAATCTACCCTGGGCCTGCGTGTGTGTCTCCTGAGCAGTGCGTTATGTCAGTACGGCTTCAGCAGAGCGGCTCGGCAGACAGCGGGCTCGCACGCCGTCTTTCCACCCTCGAGTCTCGGGTGGATCTAATAGCCCACCAACAACAGGTGATACTGAACCAATTAACAGTGATAACTAACCGATTAGACCGCCTGGACCCCCAGCAGCCGTTCCCCTCGGTTCGTCTGGGTGGCGCAGCCTCCGCTGCTCCGGCGGCTGTCCAGCCTGCTCCGGGTGCGCCGGCACGGCTCCCACCAATCCCCACTCCCGCTCGCTTTAGCGGCAAGCTTGGTGGAGCTCGGGGTTTTATCATGCAGTGTGAGTCCGTGTTCCATCGCGTTCCCGGAGACTTCCCCTCAGACCACAGTCGGATTGGCTATGTAGGTAACCACTTGGAGGGTCGAGCGCTTACCTGGGCTTATGCCATTATGGCGAAGCCCAGCTACGCCACCCTCACCTATGGCCAGTTCGTGCGACAATTCCTGGAAGTGTTCGATCACTCGCGTTTGGACAGTGTCTAGGTCGACCGCCTTCTCGGCCTCCAACAGGGGAGCCGATCGGCGGCCGAATACGCGATCAACTTCCGGGTTACCGCAGAGGAAGTTGGCTGGGAAGAGCGTGCGCTCTGCGGCATCTTCCTCCGCAGCCTCAGCTCAGGTCTGAGGGATGAGCTGGCCGGCCGGGATATTAGCTGATCTCCCTTGCTATTAGCTTGGATAACAGGCTGCGCGAGCGCGCCTCGGAGCAGAAGTCCTCTTCTCGCTCGCGGGGTGCCGCGGCGCGCCTGCCCCAAGCTCGCCACCTGGCGTTACCGCCGCCGGAGGTCTCCGAGGAGTCGGAGCCAATGGTGACGGGCCGGACAAAGCTCCCCCTGGTGGAGAAACAACGCCGCCGTGAGCTGGGCCTTTGCATGTATTGCGGGGGCAGCCAGCACACGGTGGAGCATTGTCCGGAGAAGCCAAACGGGGAGGTCCGCGAGTCACTGTAGGGGGCCTCGCGGACGCTAATCGGTTAAATCCCCTCACACATTTGACGCTGCCCATCCGCTTCTGTCACAATCTCACAGGGCACCTCACTCATGCACTGGTGGATTCAGGCGCGGAGGGTAGCTTCATTTCACAGAGCCTGGCAACCCAATTGGGCATCCGTTGTCACCCCCTCGATCCTCCTCTCGCCATAGTTAATCTCTCCCATGTCTCCCTGGGAAAAGTGACCCACAGGACATCCCCTGTCCCGGTAATCATCTCAGGAAACTACCGGGAGGATATCTCCTTCTACGTTCTGCCCACCTCGGTTTCACCTGTCATTCTCGGATACCCTTGGCTCCGCCTCCACAACCCCGTCTTGGACTGGAAGACCGGTAAAGTGTCTGCTTGGAGCACCTTTTGTATGGGCACCTGTCTCCAATCCGCTGCCTGCGCTTCGTCCTCGTCCCCCACAGCTAAGGACGCCGCGCCTCCGGATCTCCCCCTGGTGCCCTCAGAGTTCCACGACCTGGGTGCGGTCTTCAGCAAGTCCAAGGCGATGTCTCTTCCTCCTCACCGGCCCTACGACTGTGCCATCAACATCCGCTAGGGGGCGCCCCTACCCTCGGGACGCCTCTACAGTCTGTCAGCGCCAGAGAAGGAGGCAATGAACACCTACTTGAAGGAGTCGCTCAGCGCTGGGATTATCCGACCATCTTCCTCACCATTAGGCGCAGGGTTCTTCTTCGTGGATAAAAAGGACGGGTCCCTTCATCCTTGCATAGATTACCGAGCTCTCAATGACATCACGGAGAAGGACCGTTACACCCTGCCCCTGATGGACACCACCTTCCACTCCCTCCAGGGGGCGACCTGGTTTACCAAGCTGGATCTCCGCAGCGCATACCACCTCGTCCGGATCCGGTGATGAATGGAAGACTGCCTTCCGTACCCCTAACGGTCATTTTGAATATCTTGTTATGCCGTTTGGGTTGACCAACACTCCAGCCGTCTTTCAGCGCCTCATTAATGATGTCCTCCGGGATTTCATCGGCCTGTCCGGATCCGGTGATGAATGGAAGACTGCCTTCCGTACCCCTAACGGTCATTTTGAATATCTTGTTATGCCGTTTGGGTTGACCAACACTCCAGCCGTCTTTCAGCGCCTCATTAATGATGTCCTCCGGGATTTCATCGGCCTGTTCGTGTTCGTTTACCTGGACAATATCGTCATCTTCTCCAGGTCCAGGGATGAGCACCGGGTCCACGTGAGGCGGGTCTTGCAGAGGCTGCTGGAGAATCGACTATATGTCAAGGCGGAGAAGTGTGAGTTCTACGCCAAGACCACTTCCTTCCTGGGGTTCATCATCTCCCATGACCAGGTGCTCCCGGACCCAGCGAAGGTCAAAGCGGTGGTGGATTGGCCCACACCAACCTCTAGGAAACAGGTTCAGCAGTTCGTCGGGTTCGCCAATTTCTACCGCCGCTTCGTCCCTAACTTTGGAGCCGTCGTCGGTCCTCTGACCCACCTCACCTCCCCTAAGACCCCGTTCCGGTGGACTGAAGAGGCCGCAACAGCCTTCCAGGCGCTGAAGATGGAGTTTTCCTCCTCCCGGGTCCTCAGCCAGGTCGATTCCGCGCTGCAGTGCATTGTGGAGGTGGACGCTTCGGACACGGGGGTGGGGGCGGTGCTGTCCCAGCGGTCTCCTGCCAACGGAGCCAAGCGACCCTGCGCCTTCTTCTCTTGGCGCTTGTCCCTGGCGGAGCGTAATTATGACGAGGGGGACAGACAGCTTCTGGCCATCAAGCTCGCGCTTCAGGAGTGGCGCCACTGGCTGGAGGGGGCCGCCTTGCCATTCGTGGTTCTTACTGACCACAAGAACTTGGAGTATCTAAGATCTGCCAAGCGTCTGAACGCCCGGCAGGCGCGCTGGTCCCTGTTCTTTGCAAGGTTTAAATTCAACATCACCTACAGGCCTGGCTCCAAGAACGGCCTGCCCGATGCCCTCTCCAGGCAATTCGCCCCGGTGGCCTCGGAAGATGCTGTTCACACCATTCTGCCCAGGTCGTGCGTCGTGGGGGCCGTTTCCTGGGACATTGAGGACAAGATCCGGAGGGCGCAGGAGTTGGAACCGGACCCTGGCGGCGGACGGGAGGGGAGGCTCTTCGTGCCATCTGCTGTCCGGGGGGACGTTATCCACTGGCTCCATACCTCTAAGCTCACCTGCCATCCTGGAGCTTCCCGGATGATCGACCTCCTCCAGCGGTCCTTTTGGTGGCCAGGTCTGTGGAAGGACGCCGCCCGCTACGCCCGGGCCTGCCCCGTCTGCGCCACCAGTAAGTCAGGTAACGCTCCCCCTGGGGGTCTGCTCCAGCCCCTGCCCGTCCCTGGCAGGCCCTAGTCGCACATCGCCCTAGACTTTGTCACCGGCCTCCCTGTCTCCAACAACTTCGACACAGTTCTGACCATCGTTGACCGTTTCTCCAAGGCCGCCCACTTTGTGCCCCTATGTGGACTCCCCTCAGCTTTGGAGATGGCGGACCTCCTCATCCAGCACGTAGTCAGACTGCATGGAATTCCGGTCGACGTGGTCTCCGATCGTGGTCCCCAGTTCTCTTCGGACGTCTGGAGATCCTTTTGCAACGCCCTGGGAGCCAAAGTAAGCCTCACCTCCGGACATCACTCTCAATCCAACGGGCAGTGTGAGTGCACCAATCAGGAGCTGGAGGCTGCGCTCCGCTGCGTCACCACATCTAAGCCCGCGTCCTGGAGCTCACACCTCGCCTGGGTGGAGTACGCCCACAACACCTCCCGCTCTTCTGCCACCGGGATGTCTCCCTTCAAGGCATCCCTGGGTTACGATCCACCTCTATTCCCCGTGCAGGAGGGCCAGTTGGCTGTCCCCTCAGCCCAGGCGCACCTCAGGTGGTGCCGCTCCTTTTGGACTACGGCGCGCAATGCGCTTTTACGCACGGCAGAGCGCAACAAATCCACGGCGGCCCGGCACAGGAGACCTGCCCCTGCCTACCAGATGGGACAACAAGTCTGGGTGTCCACACAGGACGTAAACTTAAAGGGTGAGAGGAGGAAGCTGGCCCAACGGTTCATCGGCCCATTTCCCATTACCAAGATCATCAACCCGGTGGCTGTGCGTGTGGCTATTCCCTCCTCCCTCCGCATCCATCCCACCTTCCACGTCTCCAAGGTTAAACCGGTGGTCTCTGACCCCCTCTGCCCTCCACCTGCAGCGCATCCTGCTCCCTGGTTGATTGGTGGCCACCCGGCCTGGACTGTCTCCGACATCTTGGACTCCCGGCGCCGGGGTCGCGGGTTGCAGTATTTGGTGGACTGGGAGGGCTATGGACCCGAATGGAGACAATGGGTGCATTCCTCGTTTGTGTTGGACCGGTCTCTCATCGCTGAGTTCCATCGAGCGCACCCAGAGAAACCATCGCCAGGAGGCGCTGCTAGAGGGGGGAGTACTGTCATGACTCGCCGCTCATCAGCGGCGCCAGCTGCGCGCACACCTGCATCTCGTCAGCGGCGAGGTATTTAACCCACTCTGCCCTGGGCTTCCGCCTGAAGCCGTCTCTCTACTTCGGCATCTCTTGCTACAACGGAACTCTCGCCTATGAGCAAGATAATCTGGGTAAGCTCCCCTTACCTCCTTTTCTCCAGCCTTCTCCCCTGTGCACAGGTGGATTCCCCGGCGGCGGACTTCCCCATCTCGCCGCTGCCTCCTCGCTGCTGCTACAAGCACTCCAGGTCGCTGTCTCCTGGGCTCCGCCCTTGTCGACGCCAGCCACCTGTCCTAACCAAGTAAGCCAGCAAAACCGTTATTATCCTCTGTATTGGTGTGGTGCCCGTTACCCTTCTCCCTCTGCTTCCTCCCATAGGGTTGTCCAGCTGAACGGCTTCCTGCCCCCGTGCCTGATGCAGACGCCACCACCAATACATCCTTATTCTACAGACACGCAGTCACACATCTCTGTTGTTAATAAAGCTATTAAATCTACCCTGAGCCTGCGTGTGTGTCTCCTGAGCCGTGCGTTATGTCACATACCTATATATAGCCTCCAAAATTAAGCATTATATATTAAATCAGAGAGACGTTTCTTATCTATAGACAAGGGAGGAAGAGAGCTCAGAACAGTAAATCAAATAAAACAAATTTAACTCTTCCCTCCACTTCTGTCTCTACAAATTCAAAATATCCAAGTAATGTACCAACAGCGATTTAAATTACATTTCTTATGATGACCTTAGCTATACCTCATTCTCATTCATTTTCCGACTGAATCTTCTTAATGAAGGCTTCGGCTTCATCCGCGCTGTTAAAGATATGTGAGCGGCCTTTATAGGTCACTATAAGCCAGGCAGGAGGGATCATGCCGTATAGGAGCCCCAATGACTGAAGTTGTCGCCTTGCCTCCTCAAACTCTTTCATCCTCTTGTGCGTCTCCACTGTCATGTCATGGTAGAGTCTCACCGGCTGGTTTTTATAGAGGATCTATCGTTTTGCCCTGGTTGCTCTCATCACCGCTTCCTTGTCTTTATAATTCAGAAACTGCATTATCAGAGTCCTCGGTGCAGAGTTAGTCCCATGTTGTCGTCTCGATCCAAGCCTGTGTGCTCTTTCCACCATAGTTTTCCCCCGGAGCGGAGCCAGCTCCAGCGCCTCCGGTATCCAGCTCTCCAAAAAGCCACAGGCGCCCTCGCCCTCTGCGCCCTCAGGTAAGTTAACAAGCCTTACATTGGAGCGACGTGACCGAGCCTCCAGGTCCTGTTCCTTCTCTTTGAGGTCTTTATTTTTCCTCTCTAAATTTTTCACTTTCTCTTGGAGCACGGTTGCATTTGGGGCGGCAGTGGCTCAGGAGGTAGAGCAGGTCGTCTAATAACCTGATGGTTGGCGGTTCGAATCCCGCTCTCCCCAGATATCCTGCCGTTGTGTCCCTGGGCAAGACACTTCACCCGCATTGCCTCCAGTGCCCATAACACTGGGTATGAATGTGTATAAATATATAAATGTTCGGTGGTGGCCGTTGGTGCGGATTGGCAGCCACTTTCCGTCAGCCTGCCCCAGGGCAGCTGTGGCTACAGTAGTAGCTTGCCACTACCATTGTCTGTCTGGAGTGAATGAATAATGTATCTACTTGTAAAGCGTCTTTGAGTGTCTATGATAAATCGCTATATAAATGTGATGCATTATTATTATTATTATTATTATTATTATTATTATCCTCTATTGTCGAAATCCTCGCCTCTGCCTGAGTGACTCTTTCTGAGCAGTCTGTCAAGTCCTTCCTCATGTTTTCCATAGCGGTAATGATATCATCAAACTTAGATGAAAACTCAGATTTCATGTCGTTGATAGCCGCTAGTATAGTTACCAAAGTGGTACCGGACTCAGTAATACCAGTAGAGCCAGTAATATCCACCTCCGACTGCTTCTTAGAGTCAATGCTAGCGGAGGTGCCATTATCAGTGGTAGGGTACATGTCGCTAGCGGTTAGCTTATCTTTAGTAGTTGTAGTTGTGAAGTCAGTCAAGCTGGATTGATGTATCTGGCCACGGTTTGTCTTCTTTGGCGGCATCGGTATTCTTTTAACGCTGGTGTTGTTGTCTGACCAGTTGACGCATATGAATTGGCTTTTAAAAAGGATTTAGAAATTTGAGTAGCAGAGCAGTCTTACATGCGTCTCCTCAGCAAGCCGCCATAACCGGAAGTCAACAAGCTGCTTTTTATCACAGACACACGTTCGGGGAGATGGTTTTTGTGGATTCTGGCTCCCAGAAGAACCTCATCCTGCCGGTCAATGCAGACAGGTCGGAAGGAGGCAGTGGTCCCGCACTCACGGCCGCCAACAGATCCACCATCAAGACGTTTGGTGAATGGACGCTGATGATATGCTTACATGGATGCAATTATCAGTGGGACTTTGTGGTAGCTGCATGCTCTGCCCCCATTTTAGGCACAGATTTTTTTATGTGCTTATGGGTTGTTAGTCAGTGTTGCCAGCAGATGTTTAGTGGATGGTGTCTCTTTTTCCTCCCTGCCCTGCACAGCTCGGGGAGCTGGGCCAACAACACTGGCTAATGTTATACCTCCAGGGGGTAAGTACCAGCATTTACTTTCACAGTTCCCAGCACTCACGGTCCCGACTTTTTCAGCTACGGTAACCAAACACGGGGTCAAGCATTTCATAACAACAAAAGGCCCGCTGGTGTTTGCGCGCCCTCAGTGTCTGGATGCTGTTGAACTAGCCAGTGTGCGCAAGGAGTTCCAACTTAGAGAAGCTGAGCATCGTCAGGCGCTCCAACAGCCCGTGGGCATCCACACTATACATGGTGCCTAAGGCTGATGGGTCGTGGCGACCGTGCGGCAATTTCCGGCGCTTGAACAATGCCACGGAACATGATCGGTATCCCATCCCACACATCTAGGATTTTTCTGTACACCTGGCCGGGACGCGTGTTTTTTCAAAAGTGGATCTGCTCCGCGGTTACCCCAGGTCCTGGTGTGCGTGGAGGACGTTCCTAAAACAGCAGTAATAACTACTTTCGGCCTTTTCAAGTTTTTATGCATGCCGTTTGGATTAAAGGGCACGGCACAAATCTTCCAGAGAATGATGGACACAGTGCTCCGTGACCTGCCCTTCGTTTTTGTCTACTTACACGACATTCTGGTGGCTAGCTCATCCAAGGAGGAGCACCTCGCCCATCTCAAAATGGTTTTCCAGAGACTGGAAAATTTTGGGGCATGGTCAACTTTTATAACCATTTCCTCCCCTGGGCACCCCAGCTGCTGCAGTCATTGTACGCCATGCTGAAGAAAAAGAAACTCGTGGAAAACATCGACTGGACCCCTGAGAGAGTCCAGCCTTTTGCAGATGCCAAAACAGTGCTCGCTAATGGCGCTTTGCTAGCCCACCCTGTCCTGTCAGCGTAAATAGCGCTCACCACGGATGCGTCTGACATTGCCATAGGGGCAGTGGTGGAGCAGTATATCTCCGGTTCATGGCAGCTGCACGCATTTTTTCAGTCAGACTTTGCGCAACAACGAATGCAAATACAGTACATTTGACAGAGAATTGTTGGCCCGCCACCTGGCAATGTGCCATTTCCAGTTTTGGCTAGAAGGGCGCAAGTTCACCGCATTCATGGATCATAAACTGCTAACGTATGCAATGTCCAAGGTCTCAGAACCGTGGTTGGCCAGGCAGCAACGGAATTTGGCCGCGATCTCGGAGTTCACGACCAACATTCAACACGTTGCCGGTAAGCTTAACATCGTGGCCGATTGTTTGTCATGAGCATTAGTCTCCCCGTTCTATATGGGAATAGATTTCCCTGCCATGGCCTTGGAGCAAACCGGGGATGCGGACATTTGTGTGCTCCAGTCCATGTCTACGGAGTTAAAGCTGGAGAGCAGGGTGGTGCAAGAGGGGTGCCCTCCCTTGCTCTGTGATGTCTCCACCGGTCACCCGCGCCTGGTGGCTCTGAGCTCTTGGTGCCACTGCATTTTTGAGTCATTCCACTCCCTTTCACATCCTGGCGTGCGCATCTCGGTTAAACTGGTGGGGGCAAAATTTGTCTGGCCGCACTTGCATAAGGACGTGAAGGTGTGGGCTGCAGCGTGCACTGCGTGCCAGTGGGCCAAAATGCACAAGCACACTAGAGCCCCCCTCGAGCCGTTCCAAATTCCGGCCAGGAGGTTCGACCATGTCCATGTGGATTTGGTGGGACCTCTCCTGCTGTTGCAAGGTTTCAAGCACCTTTTGACAATTGTGGACCGCACCACGTGTTGGCCTGAAGTGGTCTCACTGGCTTCCACCACGGCCACAGAAGTGGCTCGTACATTTTTGTCGGCTTGGATTGCACGGTTCGGATCCCCATCAGACATCACTTTCGACAGGAGTCTGCAGTTCCTTTTGGAACTCTGGTCCATGATGGCCCAGAGCCTGGGGGTCAAAATCCACTGCACTACCGCGTACAACCCCCAGGCTAACGGGTTATGCAAACTTTTTCATAGGTCGCTTAAGGCAGCACTCAGAGCTTCACTCACAGATGTAGATTGAGTTGACCACCTGCCCTGGGTTCTTTTAGGGTTGCGCTCCATGCCTAAGGAGGATCTGGCAGCCTCCCCAGCAGAACTCGTTTTTTCTCAGCCACTGCGGATCCCCAGAGAATTTTTTTTTACCAGAAAACCCCACGCCTGGGGCCGACCTGCCCATGCAATTTTTGTACAGTACGGAGGCTGTTAATGTGCCAGACCCAGCCCACCATTGTTTTCCCTGCACCCAATTGTGGGTATCAATTTGGGGCAATTGTGGACCGTGGTGCGGTCCACAATTGCCTCAAAAAGCTTACAGAGTGCTAGGTTTGTTTTTGTCAAACACGATGCACACCGGACCCTGCTGTGCCCACTGTACGACGGACCATTCAGGGTGCTGGAAACTGGGGCAAAGCATTTTGTGTTAGACTTGGGGGACGTAGGAAGACCGTCTGCATCGACAGGCTGAAGCCCACTTTTGTGTTGGCAGATGAGCAGGTGCTGTTGGCCCAAGCTCCCCAGCGCAGACGCCCACCATCAGTGGCTCCACAAGTTGGTGTTCCCTTGGTAGAGACCTGCACTCACGAAGCTAACATGTGCCCCCCCCCCTTTTCCCTCCACAGACTAATGTGCCTGCCTGCACACCTCGCCAGCAGGGTGCTTCGACCGGACTAGCGAACCCCGCTATAGCCACTATGGGCACCGGCTCAAGCCCAAAGGATGGGGGGGGGGGTTAGTTCCCTTTCTGGGTGTTGGGAGGGGGGGGGTTGTGGTTGTACTGTGTGGGGGGGGTTCTCCACCCACAGTTGGAAGCCGGGGAGGAGATGGAACAAAGGACTGAAGGAGGAAGTGGCACCGGGGGGTCTCAGATGTAACAGAAAAGACTATCCAACCCCCGGGGACTTCAGGAGACACTGGAGTTCGATAGAGGAAGAGAGGGTGTGAGAAGCAGGGCTGGTGTTATATGATGTTAATGTGCCACACATGTCTTTGTGCAGTGAGTGTATTGTTTTTGGCTCCCTGGGTCTCATGGGGCAGAAATAAAGGGTACAAAAAGGAGGCCCCCAGAGACCCACAGAGAGTATTTTCTGTACTTGATGATGGAAGGTGAATAAAGTTTGTGTGTCATCTAGCTCACTGCCTCGTCTGCTTTCGTCTTCCAAAATGTAATGTTATTCAGCACCTGTTGCAGTGTATTTACATGTATGTTGTACCGCATCTCAGTGCTAGAGGTGCACTGTGTGCCGACAGGTGTGTCAGCCCAACCCTCCTTCTCTTTCGCTTCCTTTCTGGTGACCGTGCGAGTCGGACGCATACAGAGATATAGTGTTAGATGAAATTATGCAAGGAGATTGTCTCTCCATGTGCTTGCTTAATTAAAATGGCACTGCTGGGAACCCAGAATCATTTGTGTCTGATGGTCTTTTCTCCAGCTATCTGAGCCAGCCGACTCCACGCGTTACAACTGGTGCCCGAACAACTTTTCCCTTGGACCTCCTTGGACGCATAACAAGCGGCGCCTAAACAAATGTCTTCCAGACTCTCAGCAAGATAAGTACATGCTGATTTTTATGAACTATATTTTGATGAAAATAAGAAAACCATTCTCCTGTTCGAACTGAAGTATTAGTGCCGCTAGCCACATGTGCTATGTCCAGCTAATGCTAACAGCTCGTCGTGCAGGCTTTGGCCTGGTTAATGAACTAAGTGTGAAACAACTGTAGCGGACTGTTTAGAAGCAGGGAATGATTACTTGTCATTAATCAAATCGAATCAAATCAAATCAAATCAAATCAACCTTTATTGTCATATTGCTGTACATACAACTGTAGTGCAGGCAGGATGAAATTGCGTTTCTCTCAGCATCCATATAAGTAAAAGAACATGATTTAAGACACACTCACACATATCTTCACCCCCCTCACCCCACCCCCTCATCCGTTCACACATCCCTGAGACATACTTGAAAAAACTAACTATAATATACAAATAATGCACATAATGTCCATGGGTGCAGTGGTGAATATGAGAGATTCCGGGTCAACTGTTCTGCATCCTAACAGCTTGTGGAAGGAAGCTGTTGATCAGTCTGGTGGTTCTGCCTCTGATGCTCTGGAATCGTTTGCCAGATGGCAGAAGTTCAAAGTGTTTATGCAGAGGGTGAGAACGGTCCTTGACAATGTTCAGTGCCCTGCTCCTACAACGGTTCTGAAAAAGTTCTTGGACAGAGGGGAGGGAGACCCCAATTACCCTCTCAGCCCCTTTGACTATCCTCTGCAGGGCTTTTTTGTCTGACATACTGCAGCTGGAGTACCATGTAGCAATGCAGTACGTCAGAACACTCTCCACCACACCTCTGTAGAAGGTCCTGAGGATGCAGATGGGGAGAGAGGCCTGTTTGAGTTTCCTCAAGAAATGCAGTCTCTGCTGAGCCCGCTTCCTGATCATCAAGGAATTCTTGCTCCAGGTCAGGTCCTGCGAGATCTGCACTCCGAGGAACTTGATGTTCTCCACTCTCTCCACTAAACGGCCGCCGATGCTGAGGGGGACGTGTTCAGGCTGTGACCGCCAGAAGTCGATAATCATCTCCTTCGTTTTGTCCACGCTGAGCACCAGATTGTTCTCCCTGCACCAGCCCTCCAGGTCTCTCACTTCTTCCCTGTACATTGATTCCTCATCCCTCTGAATAAGTCCCACCACCGTGGTGTCGTCTGCAAACTTAATAATCTGGTTCTCCTCGTGTCTAGATACACAGTCATGTGTTAGAAGTGTAAACAACAGTGGACTGAGTACGCAGCCTTGAGGGGATCCGGTGCTCAGCGTGACAGAGTTGGAGATGTTGTTTCCAACCCGGACAGACTGGGGTCTCTCAGTCAGGAAATCCAGGATCCAGAGACATGTGGCGGTGTTCAGACCAAGAGGGAATAATTTCTCCATCAGTCTCTGGGGAATAATGGTGTTGAATGCTGAACTGAAATCAATGTACAGGAGCCTGGCATAGGTGTCTTTCTGGTCCAGGTGGGTGATGACAGAGTGCAGGGTGGTGACTATAGCATCCTCCGTGGAGCAGTTTGAACGATATGCAAACTGGAGCGGGTCGTGTGATGCAGGGAGGCAGGCTGTAATGTGTGGTTTGACAGGCCGTTCAAAACACTTCATCACAATTGGTGTCAGTGCAACAGGACGATAGTCATTCAAACAGGACACAACTGGTTTCTTTGCCACCGGTGGCCCACATCCACCATGGACGTCTCCCCCCACGAACCCAGACTGGATCCGTAACTCTCAGAGGGGCTCTGCTCGGTCTGCAGTGTTGCTGATCGGCACGCAATCCCTCCGTGCCTGTTGGTCTGGCCCCGACCTCTTTTAAAGCTGCTGCAGCGGTCTCCGTTGTAACCACAGATCCTCCAGCCCACTGCCACCAACTGTCTGGATTACTACAAGAGACGGCTGAGGAGTGGGCACGACAGCCATGGAAATTGTGACGTTGTTGTTATGTATGAAATCAGTGAGATGGGAGTCGTCTTATGCCAAGCAATGAACTGCTCTTTATTGGGACTGGCACAGAATAAATACAGCAGCCGCAGCCCGCCTGATGTCATCCTGCAGGGCGGCTACGGCATGCCCCAAGGGCCAAACTCACATACAACACCACCACCCCCTTAAAAAAATCCAAAAACACACACACAATTCAGACCCTCCCCAATTTAGGACCCAAATCATGCACTAAAAAACTATAACTGAAATAACTAAAGGGCCTATCACAATCACACCACAAACCTAAGCTAGGGGGCACGGGTGGACTACTGTCCTTCCCCACACGGCAAGGTGGATTTATTCTGCCACCCGTAGTTAACTAAAAGGAAGAGAGTCCACCAATAAACTAAAATACTGCCATGTTCCTAACTAATAAACAATACATAAAATAATCCCAAGACCATAACATTTCAGATTTTTTTTTTCAACATACAAACACATGACCATTAGAACTTTTTCTTTTACTTATTTCTCAAACTCACACTACTGTCCTTCTGGCAGAAAAGAGCAGAACCGGCGTGTGGAAGCCCAGGGCAGCCCCTCAGTAGACTCCCCCTGGAAGCAGCATGCCTCCAGGATCGTAGCTGACCTCATAGACGACAGCGCCTATTCTCTTCACCATCGACTACCTCTCTCTTCCGGACCCGCCATCTGAAGCTTCCTTCTGGGCACACCACAGCTCATTGGCGTGCCTCAACGAGCCGTCTGACAGCTGAAAGTAGGCTGTGGCCCGCATAGCCATGATGCACAACCACTCCTGGTGTTTCTCTGGCTGTCGTTTGGCCCACATCCACCATGGACGTCTCCCCCCACGAACCCAGACTGGATCCGTAACTCTCAGAGGGGCTCTGCTCGGTCTGCAGTGTTGCTGATCAGCACGCAATCCCTCCGTGCCTGTTGGTCTGGCCCCGGCCTCTTTTAAAGCTGCTGCAGCGGTCGCCGTCATAACCCCAGATCCTCCAGCCCACTGCCACCAAGCTCCAGGGAAAACTGGAGCTACCTTGTCGGCATCACTCGTCGATGCAGGCACCTCGCTGTTTATACTCGGTACCCTCGTCCAGGGCCTTTCGAGCGCCGACACTCAGACCCTCCTGCGCCGACCCTTAGTGAGGCTGGTCCTGCTTGACCACCGTGGTGCCTGGCTGTCATTGCTGTTTTCCGGGGTTCTCAGCATGCTCGCACTCCCCCTCCTGCTGCTCCGAATCTAGCTGCAGGGAAAACCAAGCAGAATTTGGTCACTGCTGTCCCCTGTGCCATCTTTGCTCGCGGCGCTGTGTTCACCTCCAGTGCTGCGGCCATTCACCGTGCTGTTCTGTTCGGCTGGCTTGTCATTTTCAGTGGACACGGGCTCCCTCCACCATGACATCTAGCTTGTAGCTTGTATTTGGCGCCCACCTAGCTCTGTGGCTAATTTTGTTGTTGCCACCAGCTGGGCTGTTAGCTCCCCCAAGCTAGCTAGCTTAGCTTCTTTTGGCACCAACAGCCTTTTAACCTACAGCTTCGTGCTCCTTGTGTGCTTGGCAAAGTAGTCAGCAAGCCACCCGGCAGCATCCGTATAGACTCCCATCTCCTCTAACGTATGGAAAATTTTCTGACCTTCTATGCTGAGATGGTGAACCAGAAGTGCTCACCTCTGCACTCCGTCGAGTTTACTCAGGCCCAACGCTGCAATATACCCCTCAAACTTGGCCAACCAGTTAGGCCACAGGATTGCTGGTTCTCCCGGATACTGTAGAAACGGTGGTAGAGGTGCCCCATATGCCTTCATAGTTTATCCTCGTCGCCAAAATGTTATATATGAAATCAATGAGACAGGAGTCGTCTTATGCCAAGCAATGAACTGCTCTTTATTGGGACAAGTACAGAATAAATACAGCAACTGCAGCCTGCCTGACGTCATCCCGCAGGGCGGCTACGGCAAACCCTAAGGGCCAAACTCACATACAACAGTTGTGACTCCACCAGGCCACCGCTGACTGATTGATGCTGTGACTACACGATTTTGCACCATCTTCAAGACGCCGCAGACCAGCTGGACTTACGGTGCCTACCCACCCCCAGAGGTCCTGGGAATATACTGGCATGGACTTCATTGGCCTCTTGTCACATACATAAAATAGTAATGCACACATTTTTGTCTTTGTTGACTACTTTTCAAAGTGGGTCGAAGCATGCATGGTACGAGAAGCTACATCCCAGGTCATGGCAGAGAAATTCATCAGTGAAGTATTTTCACAACATGGCACTCCAACATACCTCATTTCAGACAGAGGGTCCCCTTTTGTGAGCAAACTTTTTGAACATGTTCTTTTAACACTAGGGACTGAACACAGGCTCACCACAGCTTATCACCCTCGAACCAATGCTACTGAGCACATGAATCGTACTCTAAAAACAGCCATACGTGCTTATGTTGATGAGAAACATACATCATGGGACAAATGCATCCCTCAGATTTGTTTTGCTCTATGCACTGCACCTCATGAGAGCACAGGCCACAGACCCTCAATGATGCTGTATGGTCGAGAACTACAAACACCACTTGACCTAGTCACCCACCCCACATCTGAAGGGACAGATGAGTCACACACCACTTATGTACCGTATTTTTGGGACTATAAGGCGCACCGGATTATAAGGCGCACTATCAATGAACGGTCAATTTGATGGTCTATTTTCATACATAAGGCGCACCGGATTATAAGGCACATTAAAGCGAGGTAGTCGGAGCCGGGAAAAAAATTTTTTTTGCGTGCATGGAAAGAAAATCCTATCTATAGTCATTATAAACACATATAGCGCAATTGTCTGCGAGTGTGAATGACCTGTTCCACAAGCAGGCGGAACGTTTTTAGTCCGTGGCTGCTCATCGCCATATTGGCCAGGATACTCGCTGGGTACTCGCTCGGTACTCGATACGGCTCGCTCTCCGGCGGCAGCCCTGATAAGTAAACATATGCTGGGACGCTTGAATTCTTTGTTCCCCAAAATATCATTTTTGAATATTTAATTACAGCTAAACGGGAGCAGTTTCGATGCCGAAATTTCACATACAAATCCTAATATACGTGTTCTATACACCATCGGCTTTTGGGTATTGACTACCTCGTGAGGTAGTTGGATCTGGGAAAATTTTTTTTTTTTTTTGCGTGCATGGAAAGAAAATCCTATCTATAGTCATTATAGACACATATAGCGCGATTGTCTGCGAGTGTGAATGACCTGTTCCAGGAGCAAATATACGTTTTTTGGTCTGTGGCTGTTTACATCGCCATAGTGGCCAGGATACTCGTTCGGTACTTGCTCGGTACTCGATACGGCTCGCTCTCCAGCGGCAGCCCCGAGAAGTAAACAGTGCAAACAAATGCCGGGACGCTTGAATTCTTTCGTCCCAAAAATATCATTTTTGAATATTAATTACAGCTAAACAGGAGCAGTTTCGATCCACGATCCATTGGCAGATAGTGGCGTAACTCGCTAGCAATTTAACTTTGAATGACCTGTTGACACCAATATAGCGGTTGGAGTTCTTTGGTTAATCCACCCGGAATGATGGCAAGCTCCGAATTAGTTTGCTTCACTTGGGTTTTGACAGTATCGGTGAGATGGGCGCGCATGGAATGGCAGATCAATAGGGATGGAGATTTGTGGAAAAAGCCATCCGGCCATTATGTTGAAGCACATATTACTCCGCGAGGCTCCTGACTACCGTAATGCTCCGACAATCCATCAAGCGGTTCAGCTTCGTAGCTTACCAAAGTCGTACTAAAACATTTTTGACAGATTTTTGAGCGCCGTGTACCACATAAAATTGGTTCAAGGTCAGTAAGCACAACCAGAATTAATACATAAGGCACACCGGATTATAAAGCGCACTGTCGATTTTTGAGAAAATTAAAGGATTTTAAGTGCGCCTTATAGTCCAAAAAATACGGTAGAAACTTTGAAAGAATCACTTCAGGAAGCTTATGACCATGGAAGAGTTGCACTTTCTTGTGCTCATGATTGCCAAAAACACTACTACGACCACCGACGTGGGCATTTTGTTTTTAACATTGGAGATCTTGTTAGAGTCAGAGCTCACCCCAAATCAGACGCACAAGCAGATATTGCAGCTAAACTAGCTCCGCTATACACTGGCCCTTATCATGTTACTCAGAAACTGAGCAACGTTAACTATAGGCTTAGTGGAGCTCACACAGGAGAAGATGCTGGAGTGTTCTATGTGGTAAACATGCCATCTTTCCACACATGCACATCAACTTCATCTGACAGAGAGACTGACCCCACACATACTGCTCAGAATGTACAAACATGTCATATTGAAGATGGTTTAACCACACCAGACTTGAATAACCCATCGGACGGACATGCATTTCAGGACCTCCAGCAGGAAACTGACAGGGCTTCGCCAGCCCCAGACCCTGGACTGTGCAGGTACGACTTGAGACAGAGACGAAACCCCAGAATCACTTCAGGTTGGTCAGAGACCAAATGGACAAACAAGTTTCACACTGACAGACTGAACGCTAGATGACTGCTTTGATTTGACAGGGATGTTTCACCCATGTTCAAAAAAATGTGTTTATATAAATGTTTTCCAGAATGTTTATTTTGTTTTCTTTATATTTACAAGTTGAATTGCAGAGTTAATGTTTTGTCTTCTCCCAAAGAAAATAATTGAAGTCCAAAGAAAAGAAAAATAAGGGTCTACTCATGTGCCGAATATGCATAATTTTCTTTTTGGTTTTTTTGCATCTTGTTTTTTCATGCAAAGTGTATTGTTCCTGCCATGACATCTGTGTACTGATAAATGGCTAGGTATAACAGAAGTCCTACCTAGCTGTGTACGACTGAGGTCAGCCTTTATTTACCGGGGGGAATCTGCAGCATTCAGCACTGTTGCAGTGCATTTACATGTATGTAATACCACATCTCAGCGCTAGAGGCGCACTGTGTGCCGACAGGTGTGTCAGCTCAACCCTCCTTCTTCTCTTTCTCTTCCTTTCTGGTGACCGTGCGAGTCGGATGCATACAGAGGCCTCTTCCACATGGACGATAATTTTAATGTATTAGAAGAAGTTATGCAAGGAGACTGTCACTCCATGTGCTTGCTTAATTGAATTGGCACTACTGGGAACCCAAAACCATTTGTGTCTGATGGTCTTTTCTCCAGCTATCCAAGCCAGCTGACTCCATGTGTTACATTACCCATACAATAACAATGTCTTTAAATGTGATTGTGTGTTTGGAGAAGATGCCAAAGTTGTGCTGTTTCATGGAGCTTTAGAGTTGGCTGAGCAGAAAAAACAACAACAATACCACCGTTAAACAACTTTAATTCATAACTTACTTCCTTTTACAGCAGCAGCATAAAAGATAAAGCTATATATTTTAATTATTTTTAGTAGGGCCCTTGGTATTCTGAGCTACAAAGCATTACATTATACTGTATGGTCCGATTTACATCTTATCTCAAGTATAGAAAAACACAATGCGCTTCACCTTAAGACCACACAAACAATATTTCATGTCTTTTTCACGCCCATTAAACATTCAAAGTGCTGGTGGAGAAAGTAAGTGAACCCTAATGCTAATGACTAACAAAAGCCAGGAGCGAGGTGTGGAGCTACTTTGACTTATAAAAAACACTCAGACTGTTTTAGTTTGTTATTTATAAGAAATATCTGCTAATAGGAACCATGCCTTGCAAAAAAAAAAGATCTTTGAAGACCTATCAAGAACTGTAGATTTGTATAAAACTGGAAAGGATTGCAAAGTAATCTTCACCAGTCCACAGTTAGACCAAGTGTCTACAAATGGAGATGATTTAGTCCTGTGACTATTCTCCCAAGAAGTGGAGACCCAGCCAAGCTGACTCCAAAGGTACAACACAGAATGTGCAATTAGGTAAAAAAAGAACCCTAGAGTTACAGGCAAAGGTGTGAGGGAATCACTGGAACTAGTTAACATCTCTGTTCATGAGTCTACAAAACACAAATCATTGAACAGGCATTGTGTCCGTGATAGGACACCACAAAGCTGCTGCTTTCAAAAAAACAAAACAAAACAACATTTCATGCCTGAAGTTTGCCAAAGAGCACTCTGACACTCCACAACCCTTCTGGGATACACACAGTGTGGCATAAAAAGAGCATCATACCTGAGCAGCTCAGTAGAAGTTGGATGATGCAGCAGGACAATGACCCTGAACATTAAAGTAAATCTACTACAGAATAGCTTAATAAAAAGAAAATTCACCTACTGGAGTGGCCCATTCAGAGTCCAGACCTGAATCAAGATGCAGTGGAATGACCTCAAGAGAGCCGTTCACACCAGACACCCTAAAAATATGCCTGAGCTGAAACAGTTCTGTAAGGAAGAATGGTCCAAAATTCCTCCCAAACGTTGTGCAGGTCTGATCAGCAGCTACCAGAAGTGTTTGTTAGAGGTTGTTGCTGCCAAAGGAGGTTCAACTAGTTATTAAATCCAAGGGTTCACTTATTTTTTCCACCATTCATTCATCTTCTACCGCTTAATCATTTTTGAGTTACTTGGGGGGGGGGGGGGCTCAAGCCTATCCCAGCATCTTTGAGCGAGAGGCAGGGTACACCCTGGACAGATTGCCAGTTCATTGCAGGGCCAACACAGAGAGAGCGAGACAACCATTCACTCTCATACCTAAGGACAATTTAGAATCCTCAGTTGATGTCAATTAACCTAACCTGCATGTCTTTGGCCTGTGGGAGGAAACCAAAGTACCCAGAGAAAACCCATGCAGACACAGGGAGAACACTCCACACAGAAGGGTCACCAATGATCAAGGGTGAGATTGAACCCATGACCTTCTTGCTGCGCTGCCACACTGCTAACTACTGCGCCACCGAGCTGCCCCCCAATACTGTGAATATTTAATGGATGTGTACAATAAAGACATGAAACATTATAATTGTGTGGTATTAGGTTAAGCACATTGTGTTTGTCTATACTTGGGGCTTTAGTGTAGACTGGATCATATTTTGTGACCAATTAATGTGTAAAACCTGTAAGGATTCTAGGCTGCACACCCTGCAGGTACTCCCTCTCCCTGTTAAGTGGCTTCCTCTCTGCAGCTGTGCTTACACCTGCTGGCAATTAGAGAGGCCCTTTAAAAGAGACGCTCTCCTGCTGCTCAGTCTGGGCATGCCAAGTTATCTCCTGCCAAGCCTCTGATCCTCACCTGTGTGTAGTGATGGCCAGATGAGGCTTTGAGGCCTTTCATCAAAGTGGTTCATATAAACGAGGCCTCATGTGAAACTTCATTTTCTCTACATGGCCATCTAGTGGACAAAACGTGTACAACATGCAGATTTTTACAAGGGCATTATTGGTTTGGTTCCAAGGTTGTTATAGCCAGGAGCGGCACTGGGGTTAAGCTCCCAGTGCTCATAAAATGCTCCTTATGGCGTGCGTCTCGAAAAGCCTCTGACAACTAAGTCCAACTCCTAGCCTGCCCGTGTGGTTTAGTCTCTAAGCCCGGCGGAACTGCTTTTACTAATAGGAGAAGGGGCGAGGGCGGATCTCTGGCGCCTAAAAACCAGATGCTTCGGGTAGATGGTGGCTCGTCAACCTGGGAAGGTAGCCCATCTAGGGGAAGGTAAACCCTGATTTCAAACCTCCGCTGCCTTGTGGCAGACCCGGTCACGGGAAAGGCTTCGGGAGTCAACCCTGAGTAAAAATCCGGAGTCGGAGCCCCTAAGGCAGTTCTCTGTTGTGCTCAACATCGTTCTGGCAGCTCCTGCGACGGCGCTGGTGCCAAACTATAGCAGCCCTGCTGTTCCTTTGGATTCATCAGTGACGTGGAGAGGGGGGACATGCTGCATGGGTAACATCTTGTCCTCCATATCTTCCTGCCAAGGCTTGAATCCTACCAACGTCCAACGCTGGAAGGTAGAACACCGGTGCACATCGGCCTGTTCAGCCGCAGGTGGTGCTGTTCCAGCAGAGTAGACGTTTAGGATTGTCTTCCATGGTCATCATAGACCGACGAGTGATTGGTTTAACGTGCATTTTTTCCATTTCAATAAATGCACTGTCTTTTAAGAAATATCATTGATCATAAGGGAAAAAAGAAATAATAAAACTCGGGTGACTACAGTGAATGTGCTTGTGCTACTTACCCATTTTTATTAAGAAATAAAAACTAAGTCAAAGCCTATTCTTGTTATTCTAATACCTATAAGACATTCTCACGTATTGACTACTTTTTGATATCTACAGAATTAAGGTCCAAGATTCAAAACTGTTTCTATGATAACATTGTGATCTCTGATCATGCACCCTGCTGTCTAGTATATGTAGATAAGAAATTGACAAAGGACCCAGTTAGGTGGCATTTTCAACATAAATGGCTTCAGGATGAGGAGTTTGTTAAGTACATAGAAAAACAGATAGATGAGTTCTTTGATATCAATACTACACAAACAACGGCATGTATAAAATGGGAGGCTTTCAAAGCTTTTATTAGGGGGCATATTATTAGTTATACAGGTTCAAAATCTAAGAAGACCCGAAAGGAGAGAGTCCAATTGGAACGTAAAATAAAAATTCTTCAAGAAAAGGTGTATGCAGGAAGTAACCCACAGTTAGAGAACAAATTACTGATTCTGAGAGCTGAATATGACAAAAAATCAGCGAATAGAGCTGCCTCGAGTCTTCTAAGATTGAAACAAACTTTTTATGAACAAGATGAAAAATCAGGAAAATTATTGGCATGGCAGATTAAACAATTAGAATCTAAAACACCAATTACCAGTGTCGCGTGAATTGCCTATAAAAATATTTGTCATAAGGTACAGGAATTATTTATTTTATTTAATAGTGGGTGTGAAAGGGGGCGGAGTTAAACCGTTACTTCTACACCCGCTAAATTAAATAAAAGTACTCGTTGTGGCAGTTTGGGAAAACCCCCACAACACACAGGGACAGACAGCTCGCTACTCCTGGGTTTTTTCCGCTGCATGCTGTGATCTAATCTGCCATTTATGCATTTCACTGCTGTGAGGTTAATGTGCCATCCATACATTGTGTTCATGCATCCTGTCTGTGCCTCTCATATGCAAATGCTCATATCGACCCATGTGAATGCTTTGATGTATTGTTGTAGCTGAGTATATAAGCTGTCTGAATTTCATGTTCAACCTCTCCTTCTGACTCTGCAACTGCTGCTGCAGGACACAGACATTGTGTCCTTCTTCTCTGAGAGCCGTGGGGCTCTCTCCCTTCTCAGAGAGGAGCTCATGACGGCGGTATGATTAATAAAACCTGCTTAAAACCTCAGCATCGCTGCCTTATTTTATCATCCGCCGCACTGGTGACCCGACGCTGAAACGAACACGCTGCCAGCGAACGCAACACCCGGCGGTGATTCTCCGACGACAAGTGAACACGGCAGCCTGACTGATCTGCCCTCCCTTCTGCTTCAGGGAGACCTCAACGCGGAGTTTCCAGGCGAAACTCCCCGGAGAACACCCACGACCGGGAAAGCTGAGCAACGTTTCATGGTGAGATCTGCACGCCTAGATCGGCACATCCACGCTGGACCGGCCGCGCTCACAGCTCCTCCACACGAGAGCACATGCACCTCGTCCCCTCTCCACGACGGCGATCCCCATGGCCGACGGACCACACATGGACCTGAACGCACCATGACCGAGCGAGTGACAGAGCGTCTACTTCCCTTCACCGCTCCAACACACTGAACAGGGATGATTAAGCTCCCTGACCCTGGTTCTCCTCTCCAGCTGGCCCACCCATCACGGAACCCCAGCGCACGCACCGGGGAGTTACGGGGACGGCGCACCATGCACGGGACAAATACGGCTTTTCTGACCGCCTTCCTTCTGCTGCACACTGGCCCTTCAGGCTTGCTCGTTCACCTGAGGCACACAGCTTGCTCACTGGATTTTATGGTCTTAGCCACGGCACACAAGGGGAATTCAGCTGTCTGCGGTTCCCGAGGCTTTAGGGTTACGCCTGAACCTAAAGCCAACACGCCAGTCCCTCTGCTCTCATCACAGCCGCCACGCAGCCTCGTCTTTTCTTCATGGCCGCTATTAATCCTTGCAGGACTTAATCGCGGGAGGAGCCAGTGACTAATTTTTCTTCTTGTGGACCTCTGCACGTTCAACGGGACAGCCCTTCGACATTGCGGACCCACAAGCAATTTTTGCGCGGCCCGGACGTTTTCATCGTCTCCGGCCGGCTTTTACTACCCCCCACCCCCCTCCACCCCCTCCTGCACAGAGCTTTTCCCTGCTTGCTGCCCAAGCTGCACTATCGAGGTCTCGGCCACCTGCCGAGCCCTCTGGGGGGGAGCTGTGGCAGTTTGGGAAAACCCCCACAACACACAGGGACAGACAGCTCGCTACTCCTGGGTTTTTTCCGCTGCATGCTGTGATCTAATCTGCCATTTATGCATTTCACTGCTGTGAGGTTAATGTGCCATCCATGCACTGTATTCATGCATCCTGTCTGTGCCTCTCATATGCAAATGCTCATATCGACCCATGTGAATGCTTTGATGTATTGTTGTAGCTGAGTATATAAGCTGTCTGAATTTCATGTTCAACCTCTCCTTCTGACTCTGCAACTGCTGCTGCAGGACACAGATATTGTGTCCCTCTTCTCTGAGAGCCGTGGGCTCGCTCCTGGCGCGCACGCACGGCGCCGGGAGAGGAGCTCGTGACGGCGGTATGATTAATAAAACCTGCTTAAAACCTCAGCATCGCTGCCTTATTTTATCATCCGCCGCACTCGTAAAAGGGGCACCAGTCCTAACGAACAATAATATTAACTTTAATTTTATTTAATTTTGTACCTTCAATTACTTAATTAATCAGTCTCAAAGTTTCAGTGAGTTCTTGTCCTGCCGTGATTAGGAAACGTATATGCGAAAGGAAAACGCTTCAACTGCTCTCATTCACCCTTTTATTAAACTCATTCAGGTTACATGGCATGGCGTTCAAATGATGAATAAACAGATTTAAATGATGACAGCGTAAAATATCACATCAACTGATATTGGGTTCCTGAACATAATATCCAGCGTTACACCTCTGTAGAACCAAGGAGGAACCAGACTTATGTTTCAACGGTAAATGAGGCTGAAATGTTTTAACAAAACATCGCAATTTTATGGGGAAAATTCATAAGCTAATTATCTAAAAATGAATTCTGAATTAATCTACAAAAATTTAAGGGCAGTTACTTAAAAATGACTAAGAGTTTTCCTTCAGTTTATAATTTTATCCTGTGGCTGAGAGACTAATTGAGCCCTGAAATGCGGGCCATATTCAATTGTAATTTAATTGTTAGGACATCACGTTTTAACCCAGCAGATAAGAAAAGTAGGAGCTTCACTCACACAACAGCTGTAGGTCCACGTTTCCGCGGGTCGGTACCGCTGGGTTTTGAAGTTAGGACGTCGGAGGAAGCGGCTGCTGTCCTCACAGCCGTGGAGGTGATAACTCAGCTGGGGGCCCTTCAAGGAGACAATGGCAGCCGTGGATGGTTTGTCTCAGGGCGGCGTGAAAAGTCCTTGGAAAAGAGTCCAAATTTGAGGTCTCTTGTAGCGGGATAGACCAAAAAAAACTGAAGGAAAATCTTCTCAGTCTCTGTTCACTTTAACTTAGGCAAATTAAAGGTCCACTTTAACGGCGTGAAAAGTCATGAAAAAAAATGAGAAAAACATTTACTAGGATAAGAATGGCTTCTGAGGTGAAGGAAAAAGTTTGAGAATTTGATTCTCTAAAAAAAAAAAGTGAGCTCTAAAGAAAAATGGTTTCTCCTCAGTAACCAGAAAGACTTGACAAACTTCACAAAGAACAGAATAAAACTTCACAGGGCCTTGAAACGGTGGAATGAAATCTTCTTCTGAGATCTAGATTACTATTCTGCTTCTGTAATCTTAATTTAGTTCCTAATCTTTCTCAAAATCTCTTTCTTTCTTCTTTCTGTATTTCTAATTCTTAATTCTCTCACCGTTCTCTATCTTGCTGTTCTTTTTACTAATCTTTACTTTACTTCTTGCTAATCTTGCCCTTACTTCTCTTTGTCTGTCTTTTTGTCTCTCTTACTAAACTCAAATCTAACTTCTCTCTTTTAAAGTTACCTCGCCGGGTCGTAAAACTGATGATGTCAATCGCAAGACTGACCAATCGACTTTTTCAGAAGCAGTTTGAAATGGCTGCTATCCAATGTGAGAACATATCTTTGTTTGAGAGCAGCCAATCAAACGAAGACACCATCCCATGAAATTTCAGAGAAAAAAAATCAACACTCAGTCAGTTCTTATGAAATTAGGTGCTCAATATAAAATCCAACTAAATTAAATGACTTGGTTAATATTTGGTGATCATGCATTTATACCATTACTCCGATATTACATTTGTTTGAATAACACTCATGAATATAACATTTCTTATACATAATCATAATACATGCATTCATATTTAGATCAAAACTTAATGTAGTACAGCAAATCATGGTTGGTGATAAAAGAGGGATGATTTTCAGTGTCCTTAGGATCCAGAGGATAAGCTGAAAGAAACTTAATGTTTAGAACAAATTAAAAGTCATCTTACATACTGAAAACACATTTTGTAGGTATCCACTAGGAGGTACTGTTGAGCTGTAGATGATTTCCTTTAAGCCCATAGTATCTGGGAGAAAACCTGGATAGTATCGTGGGCTATAAACCCGTCGGATTAAGCGGTTTATGACTCAATTAAGACATTGGTTTCCTGTGAAAAGATACGTTATCCAAATGCAGTGTTCACATTGGAGATCTGGTCTCTTGAGTTTTATGTTCCTTTGAGCCTTTAAAAGCAAATTCTGATCCTTACAATCTCTGCAAGAGGCAACTGTTTACATTGGGGTCCTGGGAAAGCAAGCATCTTTGGTCAGGCCTGGAAGAGGCCTGCATGAGTCGACATAAAAGCCAGTGATATTCCTATAACATGCAGAAAGGTAGTATTCCTGTATAAGGAATAAAATGAAATTCCTGTAAACTGGAGAGAAGTGATCTTCTGTCTTGGTTTGAGGAGACGATGATGCTACACCAGTATTATAAGTAACGGACAGGTAGTTATAGATCCTTTAGAAATTAATAGTGTCTTTAGAGATTA
This sequence comes from Pholidichthys leucotaenia, assembly GCA_020510985.1. Taxonomy (NCBI): domain Eukaryota; kingdom Metazoa; phylum Chordata; class Actinopteri; order Cichliformes; family Pholidichthyidae; genus Pholidichthys; species Pholidichthys leucotaenia. Next base: position 210,327,767 of record CM035839.1, read on the forward strand.
TTATGAAAAACTATTTGATACAAAAAATGAAATTGACTTAACAAAACTAAATGTTTTTTTGGGTGGATTATCTATACCATGTATTCCAAATGAAAACAGGGAGATACTGGAGTCTAAAATTAGTCAAGAAGAAGTTGGGCAAGCCATTGATAATATGAAATCAGGAAAAAGAGCAGGACCAGATGGTCTTCCAGTTGACCTCTATAAAAAAAATTTAAGAATATATTAATAAAACCACTTTTGGAAATGGTTTTAGAAGCATTTCAAAATGGTAATTTACCACCATACATGAATAATACCTTAATTATACTGTTACCAAAACCAGGTAAACCCCCTAATAAATGTGAAAACATGAGACCAATAAGCCTATTAAATGCTGATCTTAAAATAATCTGTAAAATTTTAGCAAAACGCCTACAAGAAATATTACCAAATATTATTAACCGAGATCAGAATGGCTTTATAATGGGAAGACAAGGCTTCCATAATGTAAGAAGATTATTTAATATTATTTATTCCAATAAAGAAGCACCGGATACAGCTCTCCTATCACTGGACGCCAAAAAGGCCTTTGATAGGGTCGAATGGCCCTATCTTTTTGAAGTCCTACAAAGGTTTGGACTTGGAAATAATTTCATAAAATGGGTCCAGATAATATACAATAATGCTACAGCAGAAATCCTAACAAACAGCGATATCTCAAAATCAATAAAAATCAATAGAGGATGTCGACAAGGCTGTCCACTTTCACCTTTATTGTTTACTATGGCAACTGAACCTTTAGCGATGGCAGTACGTTTACATCCACAAATATATGGAATTAAAGTAGGACCAACAGAACATAAAATCTCCCCATATGCCGATGACATAATTTTATTTCTGTCGAATCTTAAAAAATCAATTCCGATCTTGTTAAATTTAATAAAGAATTTTGGGGATATATCAGGATATTCAATTAAATTCAATTCAATTCAACTTTATTTATATAGTGCCATTTCACAACAACAGTCATCTCATAGCACTATCAACTGTAGGGGGAACCCCCACAGTTGCAGAAAGACCCCAGCAATCAGGCGATCCCCTGTGAGCAAGCACTTGGCGACGGTGGAGAGGAAAAACTCTCTTTTAACAGGAAGAAACCTCCAGCAGAACCAGGCTTAGGGAGGGGCAGTCATCTGCTGCGACTGGCTGGGGGGTGAGGGGATAGAGAAGAAGAAAAGAACAGACATGTAGAGAGCAAACAGCACGATGGGGACTCAATCTATGGGAGAGAACAAACAAATGTTAATGACCAGCAAAAAAAATATTTCATTGAGAGTGAGAAAAGGAGTGAGGCCCAGTGCATTACTGGAGGTCCCCCGGCTGACTAAACCTATTAGCAGCATAACTAAGGGAGGGTTCAGAAACACGTGATTCCCTCCCTAATTGTAGGCTATATCAAAAAGGTAGGTTTTAGCCCTAGTCTTAAAAACAGAGATCGAGTCTGACTCCCGAATCCAGATTGGCAGCTGATTCCACAGGAGAGGAGCTTGATAACTGAAGGCTCTGCCTCCCATTGTACTTTTGGAGATTCTAGGTATTACAAGTAATCCTGCATTTTGGGAGCGTAGTGCTCTGTTAGGATAATACGGTAGTATCAGATCTTTTAAATAAAAAGGAGCCTGATTGTTTAGAGCTTTGTAAGTAAGAAGAAGGATTTTAAACTTAATTCTAAACTCTATGGGAAGCCAATGAAGGGAGGCCAGAACCGGAGAGATATGATCTCTCTTTCTAGTTCCTGTTAAAACTCTTGCTGCAGCATTTTGGATCAGCTGAAGACTTTTTAAAGATGTTTTAGGACAGCCTGATAATAAAGAATTACAATAATCTAATCTCGAGCTAACAAAAGCATGGATCAGTTTCTCTGCATCACTCTGAGACAAGATGCTCCTAATCTTGACAATATTACGCAAATGATAGAAGGCAGTCTTAGAAACAAATTTAATATGTGAATTGAAGGACAAATCCTGATCAAAAATAACTCCAAGGTTCCTCACAGAGCTATTAAGAGAAAGAGTACCGTAACCGCATCCAAACTGAAAGTTTGATTTGGAAAGGAATTTCTAAGGTTTTTTGGACCAACAAGAATGACTTCAGTCTTATCTGAATTTAATAGCAGGAAATTACAAGTCATCCAAGCTTTGATTTCCTTAAGACAGGCTTCTAACTTGGCTAATTGATTACTATCATCTGGCTTCATTGACAGGTATAATTGTGTGTCATCAGCATAACAATGAAAATGTATACAGTGCTTTCTAATAATGTTGCCTAACGGAAGCATATATAAATTAAAAAGAGTAGGGCCTAGCACAGATCCCTGTGGAACTCCATGACTAAGCTTTGAGTTGAAAGAAAACTCATTATTTACATGAACAAACTGGAACCTATCAGATAAATAAGATCTAAACCACTGCAACGAAGTTCCATTAAGTCCAACATAGTGTTCTAATCTATCAAGTAGAATATTATGATCGATAGTATCAAAAGCTGCACTAAGATCTAAAAGGACAAGTACAGAAACTAGTCCATTATCAGATGCAATGAGGAGGTTGTTAGTGACCTTTGCTAAGGCTGTTTCAGTACTATGATGGATTCTAAACCCAGATTGAAACTCTTCAAGTAAACCATTTCCCTGCAGGTGGTCAAATAATTGCGTAGCAACAACTCTTTCTAAGATTTTTGAAATGAAAGGGAGATTAGAGATTGGTCTATAGTTAGCTAAAGCTCCTGGATCTAGCGTTGGTTTTTTGAGTAAGGGTTTAATTACAGCCATTTTAAAAGCCTGCGGTACATGGCCTAAAGTTAATGAAGAATTGATTATATGAAGAATAAGGCTACCAATAAGTGGGAAGACTTCTTTAAATAACCTGGTAGGAATAGGGTCTAAAAGACAAGTTGAAGGTTTGGATGAGGAAACTATTTTGTCTAACTCACAAAGGTCGATTGGAGTAAACTCATCAAGACAGACGTCAATAGAAGGAGTTGTAGTAGTTACAGTATTTAAGTTAACTGTGGGAAGAATCTGATTGATTTTATCTCTGATGGATGAAATCTTATTATTGAAAAAGTTCATAAAGTCCTGACTAGTAAGCTCTAAGGGAATGCTAGGATTGACAGAGTCCTGACTCTTTGTCAACCTGGCTACAGTACTGAAAAGAAACCTGGGATTATTCTTGTTCTCTTCTATTAATGCAGAGTAATAACTCGTTCTAGCTTTTCTAAGAGATTTTTTATAAATTAAAAGATGATTTCTCCAAGCTAAATAGATTTCATCTAAATTAGTGGAGCGCCATTTTCTTTCTAATTGACGAGTCTTCTGTTTTAAGCTACGAGTTTCTGTGTTGAACCAAGGAGTGAAAAATATCTGATTAGACTTTTTCTTTTTTAAGGGGGCCACCAAGTCTAGAGTCTGATGCAGAGAAGCTGAAACACTATCCACCATGTTATCAATTACAGAAGGAGCAAGCTGTCTATAGCTTATTTCCGTTGTGTTGACACATGGCATAGAGGAGACAATCTGCATAAATTTGGTAACAGCATCATCTGAGAGGCATCTACTGTAATAATATGTTTTGATATAAAATAAACAAAACAAAATCTTCCATATTAATGTTAAATGAGACCCAGAGAAATCACCCAGCTCCTGAGGTAAACCAATTCAATGTTGTAGATCAGTTTAAATATTTAGGAATTCAAATTTTGCCTAAGCTAGAATCAGTCACCAATGCCAACTATGAAGCCTTAATGACAGATATTAATGAGTTACTTCAGAGATGGATGTCACTACAAGTGTTGATGATCGGGAGAATTAATATATTTAAAAGTAATATCTTACTAAAAATACTTTACTTATTTCAAAACATCCCTTTACCACCACCTTCAGATCTATTCTCAAGAATTAAAAAAAAGTTAGTGGAATTTATATGGAACAATAGGAAGGCTAGATTACGTTTGTCCTTACTATATTTACCATATGATCGTGAAGGTCTGAAATGTCCAAACTTTATGTTGTATTACTGGTCAGCACAACTGAGGTCTATGACATATTATTTTTCATCAAATGATCCTCCTCATTGGACTGAAATGGAATCATACAATTTACCTTTACCTCTTCCCTTATTCATATACTCAGACTCGGCTAAAAAATTACAGAAGCAAGTTAAAAATCCAATTGTAAAGCACATGATCAAAATATGGCGTGAAACCAAAAAATATTTAAAAGAACCTCACTCACTGTCACAATTTAGCCCAATATGGGGTAATCAATATTTTACACCAGGGAGAGTGGATACTGTATTTAAAGTATGGAATTTAAAAGGGATTCAAAAGATTCAAGACTTATATTTGTCACACTATGGCACACATTTAGGGCGCATATAGGGCATGCTTGTATGGTACGCATTTTCTCTCACATGTATTTAGTAGGCATGACGGTGCATACTCTACAGACTTCAAACGTCCAAAAGGACCTGACCCGGCAGAGACCTCGGCAGGTGTGAAGTGGTTTCTGGAGAGACGGGAAGTCAGAGAGAATGTCCCAGCAGGAGCCCCCGAGGCGGAAGAGACAATAGAGACGCCAACGAGCCTCGGAGGCTATATGTTTACTGAAGGACTGTGGGTTCATATGTTTACTGAAGGACTGTGGGTTGAGGGTGTGATATTTGATGTGGGGGGTTTTGTGTCTCTGGGGGTATAAGAGCTGTGAGGAAAGATTGTCCTGTCTCTTTTGTTGAGATACTTGCTGTTAGAGGATGAGACTGCAAATAAACCTTTCCTGAGAAATAAACTCAGTCTCGTTTGTGAAGGCATCCTCTACAACACTCAGATAACATAATGTCTTTTGAAGAACTGAGGATTAAATTCAAGCTTAATAGAATACACTGACATGATATTGGGCTCAGGGAACACGCACACAGGCTTGAGTTAGATTCAAAGCTTTATTCAACAACAGTGGGTGTGTGGGTGCATGTGTGAGGGATGTGGATGGATTGGTGGAGGACAGGAAGTGCCGAGAGCGGAACAGTTCACTGTGCAGCCAGGCAACCCTACGGGCAGAGCAGAGATGCAGGTTAGAGACAGTCACACACCCCGTGGGGTTAACACTCGGTGTATTGCTTACGTGCAGGTGTTGTGGTGGCTGGCATTGGCTGACGCAGGACTTCTGCCTGGGAGACAGCGCTCTGGTGTGCACTCGGCGAGAAGAGGGGAGAGCTGCGGAGGTTAAGGCGAGGATGGGAAATCCGCCACCTGGAGGGTCCACCTGTGCACAGGGGAGAGACTGAAGGGCAGGTAAAGAAACAAACAGCTTACGTGCTGGGTGAAGGATGGCGCAGGCCGGGGAGAGTCGGTCATGCGCTGGAGTTTGGGAGCATAGACAAGCAGACGGCTCCAGACTGAGGCTGTAGGCAGAGCGGGTTAAATAGTCCACGGCTGATGAGATGCAGGTGTGTGTGCCGCTGGAGCTGATGACGGGTGAGAGTGAGTTGTGACAGTACCCCCCCCCCCCCCAAGCAGCGCCTCCCGGCGCTGGCTTATCTGGATGCACCCGGTGGAACTCCGTGATGAGATGTTTATCCAGCACCCAGGAAGGGTGCACCCAGGACCTCCACTCAGGGCCATATCCCTCCCAGTCCACCAGGTACTGGAGTCCGCGACCCCGGCGGCAGGAGTCCAGGATGGCAGTGACCCCCCACGCCGGGTCGCCACCGATCATCATGGGAGGAGGAGGAGCTCTGGCAGGAGGACAGAGAGGATCAGAAACCACGGGCTTAATGCGGGAGATGTGGAATATAGGACAGACACGGAGGGAGGGGGGGGAGCCAAACACAGCCACTGGATTGATTACCTTCATCACAGCAACGGGTCCAATGAAGCGCTGAGCCAGCTTCTTCTTCTCTGTCTTTAAGTTAATGTCCCAGGTCGACAACCAAACCTGCTGGCCCACCTGGTAGCAAGGAGCGGCTCTCCTGTGGCGATTAGCGACTCTGGAGTTGCGCGCTGCCGTGCGTAAAAGTGCCTGGCACGTCTTGGTCCAAATGCGCCGGCAACATCTGAGATGAGCCTGGATCGAGGGAACTGCCACCTCACCTTCTTCTTCGGAAAACAACGGAGGGTCGTACCCCAGGGGCGCCCGGAAAGGAGACATTCCCGTGGCCGATGATAGGGTGGAGTTGTGGGCGTACTCCACCCAGGGTAGACAGGTGCTCCAGGAAGAAGGACTTGAAGACGTGACGGAGCGCAACGCCGCTTCCAGCTCCTGGTTGGTGCTCTCGCACTGCCTGTTAGACTGTGGGTGGTGGCCGAAGGACAAACTCACCGTGGCCCCCAGTGCGTTGCAAAAGCATTTCCAGACCCTGGACACGAACTGAGGCCCTCAGTCAGAGACGACGTCTGCCGGGATCCCATGCAGCCTGACCACATGTTGAACTAGCAATTCGGCCATCTCTCGCGCCGTAGGGAGGCTGCGGAGCGGCACGTAGTGGGCCGCTTTAGAGAACCGGTCCACTATGGTCAGGATGGTGTCGTAGGAGTTGGACATGGGGAGGCCGGTGACGAAATCCAGGGCGACATGAGACCAGGGCCTCCCGGGGACTGGCAGTGGGTAGAGGAGACCAGCTGGAGGGGAGGTCGAGGTCTTACCCGTTGTGCACTGGGGACAGGCACGGACGTACTTGGTGATGTCACTCAGGAGTCTGGGCCACTAGAAGGATCGCTGGAGGAGCTCTACCAGCCAGGAAATACCAGGGTGACAGGCGAACTTCGACGTGTGTGCTCAGTGGATGACGTCACCCCGGACAGACGATGACATGAACAGTTTCCCAGCCGGACCGCCGCCAGGATCAGGTTCAGCTTCTTGTGCCTTCTGGACCTTGTCCTTGATCGCCCATGAAACGGCGTCCACGACGCATGAGGTTGGCAGGATGGTGTGGTCACGGTCCTGTGGTTCCTCAGGAGCGAACTGCCTGGACAGCGCGTCAGGTTTGCCGTTCTTGGAGCCAGGGCGATAGGTGATGGTAAATCTGAAGCGGCTGAAGAAGAGTGACCAACGCGCCTGGTGGGCATTCAGACGCTTGGCTGACCTCAGATACTCCAGATTCTTGTGGTCGGTCCAGACCACAAAAGACTGCGCTGCTCCCTCCAACCAATGACGCCACTCCTGTAGCGTGAGCTTCACAGCCAGGAGTTCCCTGTCACCAACGTCATAGTTTCGCTCCGCTGCAGACAGGCGCAGAGAGAAGAAGGCGCAGGGATGCACCACCCCGTCCACCGGAGATCGCTGGGATAACACTGCCCCCACCCCAGTATCAGATGTGTCCACCTCAACCAGGCACTGGAGTGTCGGGTCAACCTGGGTCAGGACCCGGGAGGAGGAGAACTCCGTCTTCAGTTTCTCAAAGGCAGACACCGCGTCCTCCGTCCACTGGAATTGCACCTTGGGAGAGGTGAGGCGGGTCAGGGGAGAGGCGATGGCACTGTATTTGGCACAAAACGGCGGTAGAAGTTGGCGAATCCTAAGAATTGTTGCACCTGTTTGCTCATTGAAGGGACGGGCCACTCCACCACCGCTTTGATCTTGGCAGGGTCGGGGAGAATCTTATTGTGGGAGATGACGAAACCCAGGAAGGAGGTCTTGTTGGTATAAAATTCACATTTCTCCGCCTTAACGTACAACCTGTTCTTGAGGAGTCGCTGAAGGACCCGCCTCACATGACCCTGATGCTCCTCCCGAGACCGAGAGAAGATCAGGATGTCGTCCAGGTAGACGAAGACGAAGACCCCCAAGAAGTCGCGAAGAACATCATTAATGAGTCGCTGGAAGACGGCCGGAGCGTTGGTGAGCCCAAACGGCATGACCAGGTACTCAAAATGGCCGCTGGGCATCTGGAACCCCGTCTTCCACTCATCGCCCTCCCGGATCCGAACGAGGTGGTACGCACTGCGGAGGTCCAGCTTGGTAAACCAGTAGGCCCCCTGGAGGGAATTGAAGGCTGAGTTTATAAGGGGCAGCGTGTATTTATCCTTTATAGTGATGTCATTTAGGGCCCAGAAGTCAATACACGGCCGCAGGGACCCATCCTTCTTGGCCCCGAAGAAAAACCCGGCTCCGACTGGGGACGAGGAGGGCCGGTGATGCCTGCGCTGAGCGACTCCTTGATGTAGGCGTCCATAGATTCACGCTCTGGGGCTGACAGGCTGTAGAGACGACCAGATGGCAAGGGCGCCCTGAGGCGGAGGTTTATAGCACAGTCATAAGGGCGGTGGGGGGGCGGAAGGGACAGTGCCTTGGACTTGCTGAAAACGAGCTCCAGGTCGTGGAACTCCGGGGGCACCAAGGAGAGGTCCGGCGGGGGCGAGTCAGGAGCGGGGAGCGGCACCAATGGGGCACAGGCAGCGGACTGGAGGCAGGCGCTCATACAGAAGGTACTCCAGGAGAGGACGCTGCCGGACTGCCAATCAAACGTCGGGTTGTGAAGACGCAGCCAGGGGTAGCCCAGGATGACAGTAGAAGCCGAGGTGGGCAGGACAAAGAGGCTGAGATCTTCCCTGTGATTGCCAGAAATGATGACAGAGATAGGCTTGGTTCTGTGGGTGACCCTCTCGAGTGGGGTACGGGAAAGAGTGACCAAGTTAAGAGGGGCTGGCAGCGCTTGGCATGGAATGCCCAGGCGGGTTGCCAGGCTTTGAGAAATAAAGTTTTGTTCTGCCCCCGAGTCCACCAGTGCGTGAGTGACATGGCCGATGGGGTTATGACAGAACCTGACCGGGAGGAGGCATTTGGTGAGGGGATTAGAAAGGGTTGTGTCTGCGAGGCCCCCTACAGCGACTCGCGGACTCCCCCTTTTGGCCGGACCGGGCAGTCCTCCACGGAGTGCTGGTCATCCCCGCAATACATGCAGAGGCTCAGCTCCCTGCGGCGCTGTTTCTCCGCTAGTGGAAGCTTGGTCCGCCCAATTAGCATTGCCTCGGATTCGTTGGCAGACTCCGGAGCGGATAACGCCAGGGGGCGAGACCGAGGAGCGTGGGCAGAAGTCCCGCTCAAGCGGCTGTAAGCTTTCCACTCGGCGGCCCGCTCCCTCAGCCTGTTATCTAGTTTAATAGCAAGGGAAATTAATTCGGGTAGCCGTTCAGGCAAATCCCGGCTGGCCAGCTCGTCCTGTAGACTGGAACTCAGACTACGGGTGAAAATGCTGCAAAGTGCGGCATCGCCCCACCCGACTTCCGCCGCAACCACCCGGAAGTCGACAGCGTAGTCGGCAGCTGACCAACTACCCTGACGAAGATTAAGTAGCCGGGTGGTTAAAACGCTGTCCCGATCCGAGTGATCAAAAACCTCGTTGAAATCGTGCACGAACTGGGCGTAGGCTAGGTTCGCGTAGCTGGGCCTCGCCATAGCAGTGTAGGCCCAAGCTAACGCTTGCCCGTCCAGGAGGTTAGCCACATACCCAATTCGGCTATGATCGGACGGGAAATCCCCAGGGACACGCTGAAACACCGACTCACACTGGAGGAGGAACCCGCGTGCTTCACCGAGTTTCCCGTTGAAGCGCGTGGGCGTTGGGATGGGTGTGAGCCGTGTTGGCGGTCCCGGGCTAGCTTGGCTAGCCGGGGAGGTGGCGGGAGCTGGCCGGCTATGCTGAGCCGGGGGAAACGCCTGTTGAGGATCCAGACGATCCAACCGGTGAGAAATTTGGGTGAGTTGATTCAGGATCACCTGTTGTTGATGAGCAATTAAATCCACTTGAGCCTTGAGAGTGGAAAGCCGGTGTGCGAGCCCGCTGTCCGCTGAGCCACTTTGCTGGAGCCGTACTGACATGATATTGGGCTCAGGGAACACGCACACAGGCTCAAGTTAGATTCAAAGCTTTATTCAACAACAGTGGGTGTGTGGGTGCGTGTGTGAGGGATGTGGATGGATTGGTGGTGGACAGGAAGCACCGAGAGCGAAACAGTTCGCCGTGCAGCCAGGCAACCCTACAGGCAGAGCAGAGATGCAGGTTAGAGACAGTCACACACCCCGTGGGGTTAACACTCGGTGTATTGCTTACGTGCAGGTGTTGTGGTGGCTGGCGTTGGCTGACGCAGGACTTCTGCCTGGGAGACAGCGCTCCGGTGCGCACTCGGCGAGAAGAGGGGAGAGCTGCGGAGGTTAAGGCGAGGATGGGAAATCTGCCGCCTGGAGGGTCCACCTATGCACAGGGGAGAGACTGAAGAGCAGGTAAGGAAGCAAACAGCTTACATGCTGGGTGAAGGATGGCGCAGGCCGGGGAGAGTCGGTCATGCGCTGGAGTTTGGGAGCGTAGACGAGTAGACGGCTCCAGACTGAGGCTGTAGGCAGAGTGGATTAAATAGTCCGTGGCTGATGACATGCAGGTGTGTGCGTAATAGATTACCTAGACTAAACAGAGGAGCATTGTTGTTGACTTGTTTTTGTTAATGGCTGTTGTTGTTTTTATTACACTTTTTTTGTTTGTTATTGTTCTTTTTAATTTTTAAATTACTTTTGTGTTTGTGTCTGACTGTTTGTGCCATGTTTGTAAAAAAGGTTCAATAAAAAACACTGTGGAAAAAAAAAAGAAATAAAAACTTTTCAACAGTCTTTGGACTAATGCAATTTCTTTTTTTTTTTAGATTACTTCTCCAGCTTTGGAGAATACTCTCAGAGCACAGAGGATGCAGGTGTGCAAAGGAAGGCTACTGCAAGTTTGTACAGTGTAGGGTAGACAAGTTTCTGTCTCTCCCACCTCTGTCCTTATTGTCATGCAGGGCACAATAGTGCCTCAGCATAATGATGTGTTATTGTTGTATCTAAGGTCTTTGAAACACAACAGACACTTCACCGTGCAAATAAAAATAAATTATGAGAATGGCCCAGCTGGGACCCCAACTTCCCTGTTGCAGGATAGAGGGTTTACCTCTGAGCTACTACATAGCAATGGCTAGTTAGGGCTTTCGTGAAGACTTGAGGCCTTTCATCAAAACTGTTCATATAGACAAAGCATCATGTGAAACTTCATTTGCTCTACTAGGCCATGTAGTCAACCAAAAGTATACAACATGCAGATTTTTGCAAGGGCATTATTGGTTTAATGTGTGTTTTTTTCAATTTCAATAAATGTGCTGTCTTTTAAGAAATATCGATAATCATAAGGGAAAAAAGAAATAGTAAAATTGGGGTGACTACAGTGAATGTGCCTGTGTTATTTGGTGTGCTTGTACTACTTATCTAGTTTTATTAAGAAAAAAATAACTTTTCAACAGTCTTATACTGTCTTTCCTAGTATATTCACCTCCATCCTTATTCTCATGCAGGGCACAATAGCAATAGTGCCGTATAATGATGCGTAATAATGATCCAAGCCCTTTGAAACATAACAGACACTTCACCTTGCAAATAAAAATAAAATTACAAGACTGACCCAGCTGGGACTTGAAACACAGCCTTCCACATGTAGCACAGATGCTTTACTGCTAGCCCATCACTTCAGTTACAATAAATATCCACTATTTGTGAAAAATGCATCAATGGGAGAAATGTGCTCAAAATGTTCCCAAATGGGAGAAGTCCATGTTTTTGCTGCTGCCTCCATCTGAAAATTGGCTGTGACAAATCCCTTACACAGTCAAACATGGACAACACAAAATGTGAGGGATGGGGACTTCCATTGTGTATCGCTGCTCACTTTATGTCATGTTGCATGCAAAATCATAAATAGCTTCCTGACCCAATCATGTGGTATGACTGACCGGCAAGGCTAATGACATCATCACATACATCAGCAATACATGCCTCGAAACACGCTTTGCCAAATATTTCCTGGACGAGCTCAGAGCATCCTCGAAGCTCTGGAGCCTGCCATGTTGAGACCTCTTTGGTAGAAGAAGCAATTTGTTTGTCTGTTCCTCTCCCTTTTCTTTCCCCCTCCCCACACTTCCTTTCCCCATTCCCCATCCTGTCGGGTCCTTCATGGATAAAACAATTTAAATAAAGTATTAAAAGTTATTACAGGAAGATTTTACAACAATATGAAATACATACTGTAGATAGGTACTGTGTAAAGCTCCTTTTGGCAAAGTAAATCTGTTTTGGCACAATAAGGGTAGCAGATTTCTATTCTGCTCACCTAGCTGCCTGACAGGACAAGGGGAAAAATAATAATTACACTACCATATATGGTAATGGTCATATGGCCATTAATAATACTTACTCTTTTTCTGCTTTCCCCTCCCAGGGATGCCAGACTCTCCTGCACCTCCTGCAGCACAGTCATTATTTCACAATAAAATCATTGTTAAATCTTTGCTTCAGCTTGTGTCTGCTTTTGAGTCTGGTTACATTAACCTTGTTAGTACATGCCCAGCACTCAAACCCAGTGGACATGATGTCGGAGGTGAATAATTCACGTCCTGGTATGGTCAAACAGCATCTGGACCAGGCGTTGAATCAAAATCAGGTCAGCCTCGTCCAGCTGTCAGAACTGTCAGACCGAGTTAATCACCTACCAGTCATGGTGCAGGAATTGGTCACCGCAACTGCTCTGGCTTCTTGCGCTGTGCCTGCCCATCCAGTTTGTTCCACCCTGATCCCTATACCGGCTTGTTATTGTGGTAAGCTGGGGGTGCTCAGGGGTTTTTGCTCCAATGTGAACTTGTTTTTCAGTGGGTGCCCGATGATTTTCCGTCAGACCACAGTAAAATCAATTTTGTGATGGGTTTACTTGAGGGTCGCCCAGGCCATCTTTATGGGGTCTGAAATTTCCACCCACACCTGTCAGCGCTTCCCCAACGAATTTACCCGTATATTTAATCACTCAGATCGGGAAGAGTGTGCTTCCGACCGTTTATTTAGTCTTCGCCAAGAGGTTAAGAGTGCAGCGGAATGTGTCATTGATTTCCAGGTTCTTGCTATGGAGGCTGAGTGGGGCGACAGCGCTGTTAGTTCAGCGTTTGTTCACAGTTTAAATGCCACCCTGCGTGATGAGCTTGCCTGGCTCCTGGATGAGCCCAAATCATTTTACACCTTGGTTTCTCTAGTAATTAAACTACACAATCAACTTTGTGAACAATCCTGCAAACACGCACTTGATTCTCATACCAGATCCTCCCCCGCACCGACTCTCCATCTCATTCCACTCTTCCACCTGTAACAGCCTCCTCTGAAGCGTCTGAGGCGGGGACAATGGGTCGGTCCAGCCTAACCCTGTCATGGTTCAAGCGCCGATCTTGTCCGCGCTCGAGCCATGCATCATCTTCACCTATTTTGACAGTGGTGTGTATCTTTTGGCTCCCCGAGCCTTTATTGTGACAGCGCTCGGAGGGGCTTCCGGCTGTCAGGTTTGACAGCTGCGCTGCATTTCGTCTCATCAGCGGTCCTACATTTAGGAGGGCAGCTGGGAACGGAAAAACACAGCAGTCTCGTCAAAGACTTCTCCATGGTCTGACGCATCGAGCATTCCTCGGCTCAGACGTCAAAACTTCCCCAGTGTCAGACGTGAGCGAGCATCCCTCTGTTTGTACGCTGACCACGCTACTGCTATGATCGTAAGTGTGCTTGTTTATTGCCCTATGATCGTCTGTATGTAGTGTAATATGTTGTAGCCCACCGTGGCTCGTTATTTTGTGTTCCTTTTCTGTTCACCAATAAACTGTGCAAACTCACTGGTGTCTTGTGCCATCTTATGGTGGCTCACGAGGGCCACCCATGACAGTAGACTGCCGCCAAACTGAGACGCCTGTCACCGTGAGTTTGCGGTGGTTTGGAGTTTTTCCCCTTCACTTGGGCTTGTGAACAGGATGTCCGCCCTCGAGTGTGGGTTTTGCCCTGAGTAGTTTGAGGAGATCGACAGCTATTTGGCTAAAGCCCATCGTCTCATGCCCACTCTAGTGGCAGATGACTATTTGTTCCTCGCCCAGTGGGCCTTATTAAGATACCACCTCACCTCCTTTCCGGAAGGAGGGGAGAGGATAACATGGATTGTGGCTCAGCGAGAGTTAATTGAACAGGCGCTCCAGGAAACTTCTCCTTCTCCTTTGAGAACGGCGTCCCCAACGGGAGTGGAGGTCCGTAGGCTGGAGGGAAATCCAGGCAGGAGGCCGACGGAGAGGCATCCCCGCTCCACGTTTCGGAATTCAGTTCCTGTCGCCCGTCCAGTCCCGGCGCCATGTGTTTCTGGTCCCCTCGCCACACCATTGGCCAGTAAGCATCATCACCGTGTCACAACCAGGTCCCAGCGAGAATCCCGTCCGGATCCAGCTCCGGGTTGTCAGAGGAACCCAGCCTCCCAGTCAGCTGCATGTCCCACGTCATGACAGGAGGGAATTCCCGCAGTCGCCTCCCCGGGGTCATCTGTCTCAGCTGTTCCGTCAGCTCCTTGTGCCCGGATTGCCTCGGCTGTCGCCCCCTCCTCCTCAACGTCATCTCCAGCTGCTGTGAGTGCTATGAGTCGTGCTTCGGCGAGGCCCGTCAGCAATCCACCATGAGCGGCTCCTCCCCGTCTCCCCGAGGGGCCTGCCGTCACCATCCGGAGGGGAAAAAGAAGAACTCCATCCGCTACAGCAGGCACCATCCATCCTCCAGGAAACAGGCAAGTGCAAGTTCAATTTCCTCCCCGTAGTTGTGATTTGCCTTGTCTGGCTCCTGGGGGTGGAGTTCGGGGTTTGCAATCCCCCGAGCTCCCACCACCTGCTGTAGCCTCTGTCATTAAACCTGCTGCCTCTGTGTCTCCCTCCGCTGAGCGGTCCACGACGCCAGGCCTACGTTGCCGGACGAGGAGGGGGCCTGCGGTTCTGGAGAGCCTGGTTCCAGCCCCGCAGCCACGTCGTGGGCAGAGGAGGAGAGCGGACTGCAGAGTGGAGCCTACACCAACGACGAAGTGTCCCCGGGTCTCCACAGATGAGCAGTTCGAGCCAGCGGGTTGAGGGTCCCCTGCCACCACGCCGTGCGGGTCGTCGGCGTGGACATTAGCGCCAGAGGGTCCTCAGACTGCAGAAACCATCATGCCGGCTGCGGAACCCGCCGTTGCCGAGTGGGAGCCTGACGACGATCTTCTTCATCCTGAGCCTGGATCAGCGAAGTCCTGGACGGCGACAGAACCCGAGTGCAGGCAAGTGCTCTACTTTGTTTTTCTTCTTTCTATTTTGGAGCATTTCTGCCTGTCTCTCGGGGAGACGAGCCAGGGGCAGCCGTGCGCTGCACCCGAGCTCGTCTCGCTGGGCTCTGTCGCTACCGGTGATTCTGATCCCGGTTCTTTCCTTTCTCCTGAGCCTTCTTCCAGAGTCACCGGTTTGGAGCCAATCTCAGTCACTGTGCTGGAGGTTCCAGGTTCGGGGTTGGAGGTCGTCACTGGTGCTGCGCCGACCCAGTCGGGGTCCAACACGGGTGCAGTCGAGACCCAATCGGGGTCCAACGCGGGTGCAGCCGCGACCCAATCAGGGTCCAACATGGGTGCAGCCAAGACCCAATCGGGGTCCAACGCGAGTGCAGCATCAGTATGGGTCAAGGTCGGTGAAGGAGCTGCAGACCCTTTGCCACCTGACATTGTGCGGGCTCATTGTCATCATCATCCCCCTCTTTATCATCACCAACCCAGCTCGTCGCTGCCGGGGGCCGTTGGGGGCCTCTACGTTCGATCTGGCTCTCTCACGGCTTCCCCCCTGCCAGGGAGGCCGTCGCCAATTGTTTCCCCACAGTTCTGGTGGCTGAGGGATGCGGGTCGGCTGCCTGAGGGACTTTTTCGCCGGTTCAGCGCCCTGGGTTGGCCACCCGACGTGCTGTGCTTTCTACTGGGCGACCTGGTTCGGCCGCCGGAGGTTCTGACTTTCCGGGCCTGGGACTGGGGTAGGCCGCCGAACATTTCCTTTTCCCCTTAATCACCCCTTGGCCATTGGACGCAGGGAGACCGCCGGAACTGTTCCCGTTTTTTGGATTCTGCCTGTCGTCATCCTCATGTGTTGCATGGTCCCACTGAGGTATAAGGTAATTCGGTGTTGTAGTTCTGCTCAGCGTATTTGTCCTTGTTAGCATGTTTTTTTCCCCCCTCTCCTGTCTGAGGGATGAAACGTGCCTAACTTGTGTTTTTTTTCCTGCTCTGTGTGTTCATTTGTGCATTATGGAGTATTGTGTTTTCTGTTAACCATGCTCAGTAATTGCCTCATTTGTGCCCTGTTCTAATTATCATTTGTGCATTATGGAGTACTGTGTTTTTCTTTTAAACCTTACTCTGTAATTATCACATATGCTCCCAGTCATCGTTATGGCGTTTCCTCTGTTGCAGGTTCTCTCCCTCCAGGCCTGTTCCCCCATCCGCCCACCCTGGGGGGATGGGGGGGCGCTCGGAGCTCGCCCTTGGGGGGGAGGAACTGTCATGGTTCGAGCGCCGATCTCTTCCATGCTCAAGCCATGCATCATCTTCACCTGTTTTGACAGTGGTGTGTACCTTTTGGCTCCCTGAGCCTTTATTGTGACAGCGCTCGGAGGGGCTTCTGGCTATCAGGTTTGACAGCTGCGCTGCATTTCGTCTCATCAGCAGTCCTCCATTTAGGAGGGCAGCTGGGAACGGCAAAACGCGGCAGTCTCGTCAAAGACTTCTCCATGGTCTGATGCATCGAGCATTCCTCGGCTCAGACGTCAAAACTTCCCCAGTGTCAGACGTGAGCGAGCATCCCTCTGTTCGTACGCTGACCACTCTACTGCTATGATCGTAAGTGTGCTTCTTTATTGCCCTATGATCGTCTGTATGTAGTGTAGTATGTTTTAGCCCATCGTGGCTCGTTATTTTGTGTTCCTTTTCTGTTCACCAATAAACTGTGCAAACTCACCGGTGTCTTGTGGCGTCTTATGGTGGCTCGTGAGGGCCACCCATGACAAACCCCTGTTGAATGGCAGTGGCGCAGCGAGGATGGTCTTTGTTTTTACTGCGGTTGGAAGGGTCATGTCGTTTCTCGTTGCCCCTTTAAGCTTAATGTGCACAGCCCGTCAATCACAGTAGGAGGACTGGCAGGCAATGCATCTGTTTCCCAGCAAACACGCTTCTCTTTACCGGCGCGCCTTCTACTCAACTCTGCCAAACACGTTAGCTCCGCCCTAATTGACTCCGGAGCTGAACAAAGTTTTATTTCTGAGAGTCTGGTCACCTGGTTAAAGATTCCTTGTGTGAATCTCCTGCAGCTCCTTAGTGTGGTTGGTATCGCTGGTCAGTCTCTTTGTCAGGTGACTAAACAAACCATTCCTATTGCCATTACTGTATCGGGCAACCACAGAGAACATTTGCCACTATTTGTGTTTCCAGTTACCACCCATAGTGTTAGGATTCCCCTGGCTAAAATTACACTATCCCACCACTGACTGGTCCAGGGGGATGATTAGTTCATGGAGCTCTTTTTGCCTGTCTAGATGCCTTCACTCCGCTGCCTGCTCACCCCATATTCCCATTCGGCAATGGCACTTCTGAGCCCCCCCTCCCCCTCGACTTGTCCAAAGTTCCCTCCATTTATCATGACCTGGCGCCTGTGTTTAGCAAAGCCAAAGCTCTGCCCCCACCCCCATAGGCCTTATGACTGTTCCATTAAGCTCTAACAGGGGGAACACCTACCAACTAGCTGCCCATACAATCTATCTGCCCCTGAAAAGGAGGCCATGGAGAAATACTGTATATTAAAGAGTCATTAAGTGCCGGGATAATTTGCCATTCCTCATCAGCCGTGGGAGCAGGGTTTTTCTTTGTTGGCAAAAAGGATGGGTCACTTCCCTTCTCTACTGATTTTCGAGAACTCAATAATATCACAATCAAGGACAAGTACGCGTTACCCCTCATCAACTCTGCCTTTGACCAGCTCCAGGGTTCAACTATTTACACCAAATTGGACCTTAGGAATGATTATGATCTGGTTCAGATAAGAGAGGGGGACGAATGGAAAATGGGGTTTTGTAACCCCATTGGTCATTTTGAATATCTTGTTATGCCCTGTGGGCTCACTAATGCCCCTGCAGTATTTCAACATCTAATCAATGACGTATTACACAATTTACTGGGTACCTTTGTGTTTGTTTACTTGGACAACATCCTAATTTTTTCTTGTTCCCTGGCAGAGCATAAGATTCACGTCCGCAGGGTGCTCCAACGGCTACTGGAGAACCAACTGTATGTGAAGGCAAAAAAAAAAATAAAAAAATGTGAGTTTCACACCACTTCCACTACATTTTGGGGATTTATCATTTCTGAGGGCCAGACTAAACCAGACCTCAAAAAGATCCAAGCTGGCACTAATTGGCCCACACCCTCCTCTAGGAAACAGCTACAACAATTTTTGGATTTTGCCAATTTCTACTGGAGATTCAGCTGTAATTACAGCTCTATAGCTTCTCCCTTGACGCGTTTGACCTCTACCAAGGCCCAGTTTGTCTGGTCAGACGAGCCCAATGCTGCCTTCACCCTGCTTAAAACCAGGTTCACTGAGGCCCCTATCTTAACTCAACCAGATCCCGAATGATGCGTCGGACATGGGGGTGGAAGCAGCCCTCTTCCAGCGCTCAGTCACCGATAACAAGGTCTATCCCTATGCGTTTTTCTCTCAACACCTGTCACCTGCCGAGAGAAATTACAATATCTGTGACTGAGAGCTGTTGGCTGTTAAACTAGCCTTGGAGGAGTGGAACCATTGGTTAGAGCAGTCATCCCAACCATTTCTTGTGTGGACTGACCACAAGAACCTTGAATATATTAAGCCAGCCAGGAGGCTTAATTCACATCAAGCCAGGTGGGCTTTGTTTTTTGGCTGGTTCAGGTTCACCCTCACTTATAGACCTGGGTCCAAAAACCTCAAACCGGATGGTCTTTCTCGACTGTTCTCCTCTGACTCTGTTGTTCTAGTGATGGACACCATCATCCCGAGCTCCACTGTGGTGGGATCCCTCATGTGGGATATAGAGCAGAAGGTGAAGGAGGCTCAGGCCAGCAAGCCGGACCCTGGGGTGGGGGTGGGGGCACCTGGGCAGACTTTGATTCCTGTAGCAGTCAAAGGGGAGGTAATCCATTGACTGCACACAGCAAAGTTCTCCTGTCATCTGGGGGTAGCCAGGACACTCGCTGCCCTACACCGTATATTCTGGTGGCCTACCATGGACCGCGACATGAAGGAGTACATCAAGGCCTGTCCTCAATGTGCGGCGGGCAAGTCCCTCCCTACCTCACCCACTGGGTTGCCCCCCACCTCTGCCCACCCACAGCCGTCCTTGGTCCAACATAGCCCTAGACTTTGTCACTGGGTTGCCACTGTCCACTGGGTATACTGTCATCTTGACCATTGTGAATAGATTTTCCAAGGCTTCACATTTCATACCCCAACGAAAACTACCATCCGCTATGGAGACAGCCAATCTACTAACCACACATGTCATCAGGTTGCATGTCATCCTAGACGGCATTGTTTCTGACCATGGTCCCCAGTTTGTTTCGCAGGTTTAACATGCGTTCTTTAAGTCCATTGGGCCACGGTCAGTTTGTCATCAAGTAATCACCCCCGGTCTAATAGGCAGTGTGAGCGGGCCAACCAGGAGCTGGAGGTGTTTCTTCGATGTGTTGTGACATCTGACCCTGCGTCGTGGAGCACTTACCTGCCCTGGGTGGAATATGCACACAATTCTGCCACTTCTGCTGCCACAGGGTTCTCCCTGTTTGAGGTGTCACTGGGTTACAACCCCCCTCTCCTGTCCATCACCGAGGAGGAGATCGCCATCCCTAGTGTCACCTCCCACATGGACAGATGTCGCCAGTTTTGGAAGGACACTAAGGCGGCGCTGCTATGTACACGAGAGGAGAACATCATGTGGGCCAATTGAAGGAGGACTTTTTCCCCAGCCTATAAGATAGGCGACAAGGTACGGTTGTCAACCAAGAATTTCCCTTTGAATACTGATAGCAAGAAGCTAGCTCCTCGTTTTGTTGGGCTCTTTTCCATTGTTGCTTTGGTGA
Organism: Pholidichthys leucotaenia; assembly: GCA_020510985.1. Lineage (NCBI taxonomy): Eukaryota > Metazoa > Chordata > Actinopteri > Cichliformes > Pholidichthyidae > Pholidichthys > Pholidichthys leucotaenia. The sequence goes on from CM035839.1 coordinate 210,347,773, forward strand.
ACCCTGTCTCTGTGCAGCTCAGTCTGCTGCCCTCTCTCCACATTAACCCCATGTTCCATATCTCCAAGGTCAAGTCAGTGTTCTCCAGCTCTCTCTGTTCCCCATCCAAGCCTCCTGCACCACCCAAGATGGTTGATGGGGGATTACTCAAACAAACGCTTGCCTCAGTGTTGATTACAAAATCTACATTAGAACATGGATTTAGTCATTAAGAACAAATTGCATATCATAACTTCTAATCTTTAAGGTAGTCTGGCTGTCCAGCAACATAACATATATTTTATCTAATTATGTTCAACTGTAATTTCACTTCAAACACTCAAAGGAGCTAGGGGTGTCGGGAAAGTAACAGTGGTACAGACATGAATTAAAGATCTCTTCTTCTTCTTTCAGATGCTCCCTTCAGGGGTCACCACAGCGGATCATCTGCCTTCATCTCACCCTATCTGTTGCATCTTTCTCTGTAACACCAACCTTCTCCATGTCCTCCTTCACTACATCCATGAATCTTCTCTGTGATCTTCCTCTTTTCCTCTTGCCTGACAACTCCATCTTCAACATCCTTCGTCCAATATAGCTACTATTCCTCCTCTGCAAATGACCAAACCATCACAGCCTTGCTTCTCTTACTTTGTCTCCAAACTGCTCAACCTGATCTGTCCCTCTGATATACTTGTTTCTAATCTTATCCCTCCAAGTCACTCCCAGTGAGAATCTTAGCATCTTCAACTCTGCCACCTTCAGCTCCATCTCCTGTCTTTTTGTCAGCACCACCATCTCCAAACCATACATCATAGTAGGTTTCACTACCATCTTGTAAATCTTCCCTTTTACTGTTGGTGCTACACTTCTGTTACAAATCACTCTTGACACTCGTCTCCGCTGCCTCCACCCTGCCTGCACTCTTTTCTTCATCTCTCTTGTGCATTTTCCATTGCTTTGGATGGTTGACCCCAGCTATTTAAACTCATCTACTTTCACTACCTCTACTCTGTCCATCTTCACCATTACACATACCTCCCTCTCATTCACACTCATGTATTTTGTCTTGCTTCTACTGACTTTCATTCCTCTTCTCTCGAGAGCATACCTCCACCTCTCCAAGTTCTCTTCCACCTGCTCCCTACTCTCACTACAGATCACAATGTCATCTGCAAACATCATGGTCCACAGGCACTCCTGCCTGACCTCAACTGTCAACCTGTCCATCACCATGACAAACAAGAAGGGGTTCAGAGCTGATACCTGATGCAACCCCACCCCCCACCTTGAACCCATCTGTCACTCCTACAGCACACCTAACCACAATCTTGTTGTCCTCATCCATGTCCTGCACCACCCTCACATACTTCTCTGCTACTCCTGACTTTCTCATACAGTACAGGTCATACAGTACAGGTCATGCCACAGCATCTCAATCGGATTCAGGTCAGGACTTTGACTAGGCCACTCCAAAGTCTTCATTTTGTTTTTCTTAGGCCATTCAGAGGTGGACTTGCTCGTGTGTTTTGGATCATTGTCCTGCTGCAGAACCCAAGTGCGCTTCAGCTTGAGGTCACAAACAGATGGCTGGACATTCTCCTTCAGGATTTTTTGGTAGACAGCAGAATTCATGGTTCCATTTACCCCAGCAAGTCTTCCAGGTCCTGAAGCAGCAAAACAGCCCCAGACTATCACACTACCACCACCATATTTTACTGTTTGGTATGATGTTCCTTTTCTGAAATGCTGTGTTAATTTTATGCCGGATGTAATGGGACACACACCTTCCAAAAAGTTCAATTTTTGTCTTGTCAGTCCACAGAGTGTTTTCCCAAAAGTCTTGGGGATCATCAAGATGTTTTCTGGCAAAACTGAGACGAACCTTTATGTTCTTTTTGCTCAGCAGTGGTTTTCGTTGTGGGACTCTGCCATGCATGCCATTTTTATCCAGTCTCTTTCTTATGGTGGAGTCATGAACACTGACCTTATTTTTTTATTTATTTATTTTTATTTTATTTTGTGTGCCTTATTGATCCCCAGAGGGAAAATTCAGGGCATCCACTTGGATGGATGAAGCAGCCACAGTACGGCACTATCCTTTCACCATTCACACACACACATTCACACTAGGGCCACTTTAGAGTCTCCAGTTAACCTAACCTGCATGTTTTTGGTCTGTGGGAGAAAACCGGAGAAATCCTGGAGTAAACCCATGTAGACACAGGGAGAACATGCAAACTCCACATAGATCACCATTGGTCAGGGGGTGGGATCGAACCCGGGATCCCATGGCCAAGGGTGAGTTGCTGTGCTGCCACAGTGCTAACCACTGTGCCACTGCACTGCCCGGTTGTTGTGGGGTCTTTTGTGACCTCTTGGGTGAGTCGTTGCTGTGCTATTGGGGTAATTTTGGTCGGCCGGCCACTCCTGGTAAGGTTCACCACTGTAATGTCTCGCACTGTGGTTTGTTGGATTCACAAAGCTTTAAAAATGGCTTTATAACCTTTTCCAGACTGATACATCTCAATTACTTTGTTTCTCATTTGTTCCTGGATTTCTTTGGGTCACAGCATGATGTCCAACTTTTGAGGATCTTTTGGTTGACTTCACTTTGTCAGGCAGGTCCTATTTAAATGATTTCTTGATTGAGAACAGATGTAGCAGTAATCAGGCCTGGGTGTGGCTAGAGAAACTGAACTCAGCTTTCCAAAGATGTGATAAACCACAGTTAATTTATGTTTTAACAGGGGATGGTCAATCACTTTTTCACACAGGTCCATGTAGCTTTGGATTTTTTTCCCCCTTAATAATAAACCCCTTCATTTAAAAACTGAATTTTGTGCTTACTTGTGTTATCTTTGTCTAATATTTAAATTTGTTTGATGATCTGAACCATTTAAGTGTGACAAACATGCAAAAAAACGAGAAATCAGGATGGGGGCAAACACTTTTTTCACTCCACTGTAAGTATTGAACACGCTTGGTGAAATTCATTTAATATTTAGTAGAAAAACCTTTGTTGGTAATAACAGCTTCCAGACGCCTCCCATATGGAGAAAATAGGTGCAGGCATTGCTCAGGAGTGATTTTATCCCATTCTTCCACACAAACCGTCAAATCTTGAAGGTTCCGTAGGTGTCTTCTATGAACTCTGATCTTCAGTTCGTCCCATAGATTTTCAATTGGATTCAGGTCATGTGACTGACTAGGCCATTCTAGCAGCTTTATTTTCCTTCTGTGGAGCCAGTTGAGAGTTTCCTTGATCGTGTGTTTGGGATCATTGTCTTGCAGAAATGTCCACCCTCATTTCATCTTCAGCATCTTGGCAGGTGGAAACAGGTTCTTATTAAGGATGTCGCTGTACATTTGACCATTCATCTTTCCTTCAATTATATGAAGTCTGCCATGTGCTGAAAAACATCCCCACACGATGATGGGATGTGCAGTGCCATTTCTCCTCCAAACATGCTGTGTGTGGTGGCATCCAAAAAGTTCAATTTTGGTCTCATTTGACAAGAGTATATTCTCCTAGTAGTTTACAGGCTTGCCCAAATGTTGTGCAACAAACTTTAAACAAGCTTCAACATGCTTTTTCTTCAGCAATGGAGTCTTGCTAGGTGAGCAGGCATAGAGGCCTTGTCGGTTGAGTGTATTAGTTATTGGTTTCTTTGAAACAGCAGTACCTGCTAATGCAAGGTCTTTCTGGAGCTCTCCACGAGGGGTCTTTGGCTTTTTCACACAGAGCCATGTAGGGTTGGATTTTTTTTACCCTTAATAATAAACACCTTCATTTAAAAACTGCATTTTGTGTTTACTTGCGTTATCTTTCTCTAATATTTAAATTTGTTTGATGATCTAAACCATTTAAGTGTGACAACCACACAAAAAAATGAGTAATCAGGAAGGGGGCAAACACTTTTTCACACCACTGTATATTTTTTTCATCTTTGACTAAAAAAAGTATGGCTATGAGACAGAAATAATAGTAGCCAGTACAAGCACATTTGGTTTGAATGTGAGATGGCATCATTGTTCTTCTGTTATAGCTCAGTAAATATTTATCAGTTTCTTTTTATGATTTATATAATCGACTTCATATTATTTGATTTTTCTCACGACTAAAATATTAAAGAGAAAGACCTCACAAACTGTAAAGTGTCATCAACTCTCCATGCGCTTTTCCACAGCGCAAGGAGGAGGAGAAAGACGGCAGGATTTAAACGCAGGGGTTCACCACACACACATTTATTGACAACACCGTGCAAAAATAAAGACTTAAAGGACAGTATGATGATGTACACAAAAGGCTGACACAGAAAGTGAACAGCAGGCAGACCACTGTGTACCGTGGCCACAGGAAAAATAATGCAATTAACATACAAGCGCTCGGGAGAGCGAGGAAGACCTTAGGTAGCTCAACTAGTACAGGGAAGTAAACTGGGCAGCAGCCAAAGTGTAGCGGTTGAGCTGCGGGGAGAAATGCTACAGAAACGCGTAGCAGCTAACCGCACAGGGAAACGCAAAACAGTTTACTCACGGGTAGGAGCAGTCCAAAAGGTCCAGTTTTCCCCTGGAGCACGAACAACAAGTCCTTCAGACGTGATGGCAAACAAACGCGTGATCTGTATAATGGTCCAGCGGTGTTTGACTAGCAAAAAGCTGATTATGTACAAACACCGCTGGCCTAACAAATTGGGAACACCTGAGCGAGGCGCGGGAAAGATAATTACTGGGGAACAGCTGATGGAATTAAGGAGAGTGAGGGGGCGTGGTTGGACCGGCAGACTGTCAGCAGCGTGGGAGAAAGTAGGCCACTGAGGCTGTCTAACAGCTGCCAGTCAGGCAGTGGCTATGGATATGGGAACAGCACAAAATACACAAAATGCACATATACAGTAGAACCAAAACCCACAGAGAGATCAGGACCAAGCCGGAGGAAGCCAAGCCAGCTCAGTTCCTGACAGAGCCCCCCTTTAAGGGGTGGATTCCCAGACACCCAAGGTAACATCACACCCCCTCCCCCCAACAGGAGCAAAGGCAACAAACAACATGAACCCGGGTGGGAGGTAGGGGGAACAGGAAAGGAGGGAACACAATACCCCACCCAGGGCCCACAATTAACCCCCCCAAGTCCACGGGCGTTGGGTCTCAGGAGGCCGCCCAGAGTCCCAGGCCCAGCAGAAGGTCCGGTGGACGGAGTCCGGTGGCCTGCTGGAAAACATGGGCCACCTGACCCGGGAGGTCAATTCTTCCGGCAGCTGGCCAACGTTGTTTAGCCACCAGGACCGAAAGGGTGAGGCAGGAGGTGGCCTGCCCACCGGAAGGCTCACTGGCAGGTACCCAGACCAGGGAGAGGGGACCTCTACAGCATCGGGCAGGGAAAAGGGGACCACGGCGTCCTCAGGGTGGTCCGCAACGGCACTGGTGGTGGACCCCAACCGGGCCAGCTCTGCTGCACCGGCGGTGGACCCCGACCGGTGGACTCCAGCTGGAGCCTTGCTGCACCCGCGGTGACCTCTGGCTGAGGGTCTGCAGCACCCGCGCTGGAGCGTGGCTTCCATGAAGGGTCTGAGCAGGGGCGCAGCGCCCACGTCGGGCTAATCCTGGGGTGCAGCCCCCACAATGATCCGAAACCAGCCTGTCGTGCCCACGGAGATTCGGCCTGCGGAGGGACCCACATGATGGCCTCAGGTAGGAGGGCAGCAGGCTCCGGGCGGACCTCTGCAGGGAGAGCCGGACCCTCGTCAACCTCCGGTGGTGACACACCCTCTCTGGCAACCCTAGATGAAAGCACAGGGGAAGCAGGACAAGAGAGATGGTTAGGGTCGCCGGCAACTGCGGAGTCCGGCGAGGGAAGTTCAGATGCAGCTATGCGCTGCACCTTACTCTCCTCACCTAGAGCCAGACAAGACCTCTCTAATACTGCGATCAGAAAAACCAGAGAGAGTACTTGCCTGAGCTCGAGCTCCACCGCTGTCCAGGACTCCGTCGATCCTGGCGATGAGTACTCGGGCCCAGCCTCAAGGAGGTCCAGCTCAGGCTCCCAGTCTGCTGCAGACGCCTCCACGGCTGGCAAGATGGTGTTAGCAGTCCTTGTCCTCTGACGCTCCTCCTCGACCCAGCTGTTGACTGCGGCGAGCAGGTTCACCCACTCCTCACCTGATGGTGAGTCCGGGGGTTGAGTAGGTGTAGGAGGTAAAACCCTCACAGCCGGGGAAGCGCGTCCTTGGACCTGCCCCTCACGGCGCTCCTCTTCGACCTGGTAGTTGAGCGCAGCAAGCATAGCTGACCACTCTTCATCCACCAGCGTGGCTGCAGGGGGACCTCTCCGTGCTGACTCCGGGAAGGAATTGTCTGAAACCACCGGCTCTTCCACCATCTGGCGGCTCGGTTCTTGGACCGGCAGGCACTCAGGAGTTAAAGGAGGAGACACAGAGAGGGTAGAAAAAAAAGGTTTTAGCTGCAGCCAGTAGAGGGAGCCCAGTGGACTGCTGTGACTGGGCCCCTCTCCTGGGAGACAGACAAGGTTTGTTATTATCAAGATGAGTTGAAAGAAAAAACACTTGCCTGTCATCCCGGCCCTTGATGTTTACTGCTGCAACTGGCAGGCTGTCATCCCTCTCTGTGTCCACGGTGATACGGTCCTCTTCTACAGGTGGAGGAGGAGCCGTCTCCATGGCCACGGAGGTGGGCATTGCCGGGGAGAGCACAGCGGACCTCACAGCAGCTGGAAAGGCAGTAGCTGCTGCTGACGAGGAGGGCTTTTCCCGGTGTCTCGATGTTGGATGACGCCGTCTTCTGTTTTCCGGGACTGACCGTGCTGGAGCAGGAGGAGGGTCGGGTGAAGAGTCCCAGAGAATGAAGGCCTGCTGGTCTCCAGGTCTCCGTCTCAGCGCCGTGGGGAACGTCAATCCGGGGAAGGAGCGCTGGAGCGAACTCACTGTGGCCAGCAGGTCAGTCAACTCGGGGTAGTCCCATAACCCGGGATACGTTTCCAGGACCTCTACAGCTCCTTCCAGGTACTTCAGCCTGTTCTTCGGTCCCCGGGTGGCGAGGGCCTCATTAACGAAGCTCCGGATATATTCAGCTGCCCATCCCTCCTCCATCGTGGGAAACCCCACTACCGTTCCTCTTCTGCCTTGCCGAGAGTGGGGCATGGTTCTCCAAACACAGGTTAGTCCAAAAAAGAAAGACAGTTCACAATGAAAAAAAGTGATGTGTGGGTGAACCCGTTAAATCCTTTTTGCTGGCTGGACCATTCTGTCATAAACTCTCCATGCGCTTTTCCACAGCGCACGGAGGAGGAGAAGGACAGAAGGATTTAAACGCACAGCGGGCAGACCGCTGTGTACCGTGGCCAAAGGAAAAATAATGCAATTAACATACAAGCGCTTGGGAGAGCAAGGAAGACCTTAGGTTGCTCAACTAGTACACAGAAGTAAACTGGGCAGCAGCCAAAGTGTAGCGGATGAGCTGCGGGGAGAAACGTGTAGCAGCTAACCACACAGGGAAATGCAAAACAGTTTACTCATGGGTAGGAGCTGTCCAAAAGGTCCAGTTTTCCCCTGGAGCACAAACAACAAGTCCTTCAGACCTGACGGCAAACAAACGTGTGACCCGTATAATGGTCCAGCGGTGTTTGACTAGCAAAGAGCTGCTTATGTACAAACGCCGCTGGCCTAATAAATTGGGAACACTTGAGCGAGGCGCGGGAAAGATAATTACCGGGGCTGGGAACAGCTGATGGAATTAAGGAGAGTGAGGGGGCGTGGTTGGACCGGCAGACTGTCAGTAGCATGGGAGAAAGTAGGCCACTGAGGCTGTCTAACAGCTGCCCGTCAGGCAGTGACTATGGATACGGGAACAGTACAAAATGCACATATACAGTAGAACCAAAACCCACAGAGAGATCAGGACCGAGCCAGGGGAAGCCAAGCCGGCTTGGTTCCTGACATAAAGAGTAAAGCTCCACATTTACAAAAATATACATGTAAAATGGTATTCACTTATATAGCGCTTTTTCACATCTCTGGATGACCAAAGCACTTTACAGATCCTGCTGTCCACCCATTTACACACACACTCACACACTGATTGTGGTAGAACTGCCATACACAGGCACTGACCTGACCCACCAGGAGCAACTGGGCTTTCAGTGTCTTGCTCAAGGACACTTCGGCATGCAGACTGCAGACAGAATGGGTATCGAAGCCGGACCTGCCTGTGACTCAGCGCGGAGCCGTCTGTCAAACTCCCGTGGACACGTTTCTTGTCTACAGCCACGTCCTGGCTCATCATCTAACCAAGAGCAACGCGTCGCTGCACGTAAGCTTAATATCAACTTACCTTGTCAAGTTCATCTCCCCTGTGCACAAGTGGATCTCCCTGGTGGCGGATTCTCTCTCCCCGGCGGCGGTTCAGCTCCACTCCCGCATCAGGATAACTCGCACTCCTCCCTGCACAGAGGCAGACGCTGTCTTCCTGGCTGTCGCCCTCAAGGCAAACCTGAGCGCACCACCACCATCTGCAAAAGTAAGCGTTCGTCATTATTATGCCCTTAGCGCTGGTGCTGAGTTAACACCTCTGCTTTGTCTCCATAGGGTTGCCAGGCTGAACGGCGTCCAGCTCTCCCCCAGCACGAGTCCAGCACTGCACACACCACACTGTACATACACGCACGCATTCACAAGACACGGGGTGCTAATAAAAGGATAATTGTATTTCCCTCGAGACTGTCTTTTGTCCCCTGGGTCCAGAATTATGTCAGTATGGCTCCGAGTGACCCAGCGGACAGCGTGCTAGCACGCCGTTTTAACACCTTAGACGCTTGAGTGGAACAGTTAGCATACCAACAAAATGTTATCCTTAATCAGCTAACCCTAATTAACAGCCGATTGGATCGTCTGGACAGCGGACGACCCCGCCGGCTTCCAGGGCCCCATCAGACCCCGCTAGCCTCCCTCCTAGCCAGGCTAGTCAGATTCCATCGGCCCGCCTCACGCCGGTGCCCACGCCCACCCGCTTCGGCGGTAAGCTCGGGGAGGCCCAGGGGTTTATTCTTCAATGTGAGACGGTTTTCCAGCGAGTACCAGGGGATTTTCCCACTGATCACAGCAAGATAGGCTACATCGCTAACTTGCTAGAGGGTAGAGCGCTAGCTTGGGCCTATGCCATTATGGCCAAGCCCAGTTATGCTAACCTTACATATCAACGGTTTCTTGCCGATTTTCTCGAGGTGTTTGATCATTCCAACCGGGATAGTGTGCTTACCACCCGGTTGTTAAATCTCCAACAGGGCAGTAGGTCCGTGGCGGACTACGCTGTCAATTTCCAGGTGGTAGCCGCTGAGGTCGGGTGGGAGGATGCCTCGTTGTGTAGCATTTTTATCCGTAGCCTAAGCCCCAGTCTCAGAGATGAGCTAGCTAGGTTGGATAAACCAGAGAAACTCACTGAGCTGATTTCTCTTACCATAAGTTTGGATAACAGGCTGAGGGAACGAGCAGCTGAGCGAGGAGCTTCTAGCCGCTCAGGCGTGCAGTTTTTTCATTCCTCACTGTCGTCCCAGTTGGCTTTGCCCTCACCGGAAGTGCTAGAAGGACAGGAGGATATGGTAATCGGGCGCTCCAAGATTCCACGAGCTAAGAAATGGTGCCGCAGGGAATTAGGGCTGTGTATGTATTGTGGGAGTAGTGAACACGAGGTGGAGAATTGCACCATTCGGCCAAAAGAGGGGGTCCGTGCGTCGCAGTAGGGGGACTCACGGGCGCGTCTCAGTCAAAACCCCTCACCTGTTGCCTCGTGCCCATCAGATTTATCCACAAACACACAGAATACTCCACTCATGCACTGATTGACTCGGGGGCTGAGCAGAGTTTTATATCAGGAGACCTGGCAACCCAGTTAGGGCTCCCTTGTCATACTCTCCAGCCTCTGCTCAGACTGATAGCCCTATCCAAAGCCCCTTTAATGACTGTCTCTCAGCAGACCGCTCCAGTGTCTGTGATCGTTTCTGGAAACCATCGAGAGGACCTACGCCTACTGGTGCTGCCCTCCTCTACGTCCCCAGTCATCCTGGGCTACCCCTGGCTGTGGCTGCACAATCCATCTTTTGACTGGCAGACGGGTAACATCACATCTTGGACTTCGTTCTGCCTCAGCGCGTGCCTGCAATCCGCGGCATGTGCCCCGTCGGTGTCTCTGGCCCCCCACGCCTCCCCCCCTCCAGATCTGTCTAAGGTGCCACCTGAATACCATGATCTGGAGGCGGTGTCAGTAAGTCGCAGGCGCTGTCACTCCCCCACCACCACCACCGCCCCTATGACTGTGCTATTAATCTCCGGGCTGGTGCCCCGCTGCCGTCGAGCCGCTTATACAGCCTGTCAGCTCCGGAGCGGGAGGCGATGGATACATACATTAAGGAGTCGCTCAGCTCAGGCATCATCCGCCCGTCCTCCTCGGAGGTGGAGGCAGGATTCTTCTTCGGTGGCAAGAAGGATGGCTCCCTGCGGCCATGTATCGATTTCAGGGGGCTCAACGACATCACGGTGAAGGATAAGTACACCTTGCCCCTCATGGACACAGCTTTCGACTCCTTCCAGGGGGCCTCTTGGTTCACCAAGCTCGACCTCCACAACACTTACCATCTTGTGCAGATTAAGGAGGGAGATGAGTGGAAGACGGGATTCCGGACCCCAAGCGGCCATTTCGAATATCTGGTGATGCCGTTTGGGTTGACCAACGCACCGACTGTCTTCCAGCGCCTGATAAACGACGTTCTCCGGGATTTCCTGGGCACCTTTGTCTTCGTCTACCTGGATGATATTCTCATCTTCTTCCAGTCATTAGAGGAGCACCGGGTGCACATGAGATGGGTCCTCCAGTGACTCCTGGAGAACAAGCTGTTTGTGAAGGCCAAGAAATGTGAGTTCCACACTAACAAAACTTCATTTCTCAGCTTTGTGATCTCCCACAACCAGGTTCTCCCTGACCTGGTCAAGGTCAAGGCGGTGGTGGAAAGCCCCCCCCCCCCCACCTTCATCCAGGAAGCAGCTCTAGCAATTCCTAGGGTTTGCCAATTTTTATCGCCGCTTTGTCCCCAGGTATAGCATGGTCGCCTGGCCCCTGACCTGTCTCATGTCCCAGAAGGTCCCTTTCCATTGGACAGAGGAGGCTGCAGCGGCGTTCGGCGCCCTCAAGAGGGAGTTCTCATCGTCCCGCGCCCTCACGCAGGTGGACCCGTCCCTCCAGTGCTTGGTCGAGGTGGATGCATCGGACTCCGGGGTGGGGGTGGTGCTCTCTCAGCGCTCTCCAATAGATGGGGTGGTCCGTCCCTGCACCTTCTTCTCGCACCGCCTGTCTCCAGCAGAGAGGAACTACAACATTGGCGACAGGGAGCTCCTGGCGGTGAAGCTCGCGTTGGAGGAGTGGCGCCACTGGTTGGGGGGGCTGCCCAGCCTTTTGTGGTTTGGACCGACCACAAGAACTTGGAATATCTGAGGACCGCTAAGCGGCTGAATTCCCGACAGGCCCGCTGGTCCCTGTTCTTTGGTCGGTTCGACTTCACAGTCACCTACCGGCCCAGGGCCAAGAATGCCAAACCGGATGCCCTCTCCAGGCAATTCTCGGCGGAGGTATCAGAGGACTGGGAGCAGACCATCTTTCCTCCATCCTGTGTCATTGGCGCCCTCTCGTGGGACATCAGGGAGAGGGTTGTGAAGGCGTTGGAGGCTGAGCCCGATCCTGGAGGTGGTCCCTCGGAGCGGCTGTTCGTCCCTACATCGGTCCGGGGTGAGGTGATTCAATGGGCCCACGCCTCGAAGTTTGCATGCCATCCAGGGGTGTCCCGCATGGTTGAACTCCTCCAGAGGTCACTTCCGCCCTCCAAAGAGAGCAGACACCTTTCTCTTCTCTCTTGCTCTGACTTATCTCCTTCTCCCCAAACTAACTGGATCCCAGCTTGCTGTCATCTGTCTGCGTCTTTACTGCTGATTATCGAAAGAAATTATGGAATTAATAAGCTGGGCTTTGAATGCAATTGACACTATCTTTTCAACGAGGAAAAGTGCCCCGGGGGAGGTTGTTTGCCCCGCAGGAACGGCTGCTGCGGGCTATTTACGGGAGACAAGTAATTGGAAACTCTTGTGCCTAACTAATCTTTTTATCGAAGATGTAGAAGATTTGTACGTCTGCGTAGTAATGGTGATTGGGATCGTTCTGATTGGATCTGGGATTGTCCTGGTGTACCGCAAATTGTTGAAGATGGATACAACCTATCAAAATGCTGGCCAGGCGAGGTGCATCCATCAAATTGAAAAAATGGAGAGGACCCTGATAGCGACAAATGGAGAACTGTCTCGGAAGTTGGATTACATCATGATTACGCTTAGGGCCATTCACGATGGATTCAACGCCCAGCAATGAAGGATTAAGTACTGAATCTGTAAGAGAATATAAAGTTTCCTCTCTGTGATCAGTACTATTCGACTAAATCTGACGCCCTCACAAAAATCCTCCTGATCATCTGCAGTCTTTGTTTTCAAAACATTGAGCTCATGGCCTTCGGACAGGCAGCTGCATGGCCAAGGACAATGCCAGCAGCCAGACAAAACATCTCCTGCCAAAGAGTCCTTGTTGTTCTTAACTGATACAACACCTACTTTCAACATTACACTCATACTGATCCACAAACTGATGATAAAGATGATTCACTCACTGCTCTCTTTGTGTCCTGTGAACTTTTTTGGTCTGCTGATTGTGCATTGAGGGCTTTTTTTTTTCTTTGTAATCATAATATTGATCACATATGACCACTATTCTGAAATCAATGATTTTTTTGCTCCTTCCTATTGTATTAGGAAATACATGCTTCCTGTACCCTCCTGTACCCTCCTGTTGGCAGGCGCGTTTCAGATGCAGCCGTGTCACCGGAAATGCAGGTCGTTTTCTGTGTCAAGTCAAATCCCTCGTATGTTATCAGTGATCTGTTATCAGTATCTGTTAATGTACTTGGCAATAAATCTTTTCTGAGTCTGAGTCTGAGAGGTCGTTCTGGTGGCCGGGGCTGTGAAGGGACGTCACTGCTTACACCCGGGCCTGCGCTCAGTGCGCCACCGGGAAGTCGTCTTCTTCTCCACCGGCCGGGCTGCTTCATCCCCTGCCAGTCCCCAGCCGTCCCTGGTCCCACATCGCCCTGGATTTTGTGACGGGTCTCCTGCCGTCTAATCACTTCACTACAGTCCTTACCATCGTCGATCGTTTCTCCAAGGCTGCCCACTTTGTTCCCCTTCGGGGGTTACCGACGGCACAGGAGACAGCGGACCTCTTGGTGCAACACGTTATATGCCTCCACGGAATCCCCACTGATGTCGTCTCTGATCGTGGGCCCCAATTTGTGTCCCAGGTTTGGAGGGCGTTCTGTTACGCACTGGGGTCAACGGTAAGCCTGTCGTCTGGATATCACCCGCAGAGCAATGGGCAGTGCGAACGGGCTAATCAAGAACTGGAGGCCGCCCTATGCTGCGTCATCGCCTCAAGTCCATCTTCTTGGAGCAGCCACCTGTCGTGGATCGAGTACATCCATAACTCTATGGTTTCCTCAGCGACTGGGATGTCCCCTTTCAGGGTCTCCTTAGGGTATGATCCCCCACTGTTTCCTGAGGAGGAGAAGGAAGTGGCGGTGCCTTCTGTCCGTGCTCATGTGAGGCGCTGTGCCGGCTCTGGACCACCACCCGCAGAGTTCTCCTTCAGACCACCGAACGTAACATCAGGACGGCTAACCGCCGCAGGAGACCGGCGCTCCAGTATAAGGTGGGTCAGCAGGTATGGCTGTCAACACGAAATATCAATTTGAAGGCTGAGAGGCGGAAGTTGGTCCAGCGTTTTATCGGGCCCTTCCCCATTGTTCGTGTGGTTAACCCTGTGGCTGTTCGCCTAGCTCTCCCCCCCTCCCTCCGCATCTGTCCAACATTCCATGTTTCACAGGTGAAACCCGTTTGCTCCAGTCCCCTCTTTCCGCCTCCCAAGGCCCCACCTCCACCAGTGGTGATAGATGGCGACCCGGCGTGGGGAGTCAACGCCATCCTGGATGTCCGCCGCCGGGGTCGCGGCCTGCAATACCTGGTGTACTGGGAGGGATACGGCCCCGAGTGGAGGTCCTGGGTACGTCCGCCATTCATCCTCGACAAACAACTCATCAGGGATTTTCACCGGACGCACCCGGGTAAGATAGGGCAGGTGCCGGGAGGCACCACTAGAGGGGGGAGTACTGTCATGGCGCCCGCAGGGCCATCATCAATCTCAGCTGCACGCACACCTGCTGCCAATCATCAGCGGGCTTTAAAAGCCGGACCTGCCTGTGACTCAGCATGGAGCCGTCTGTCAAACTCCCGTGGACACGCCTCTCGTCTATAGCCACGTCCTGGCTCATCATCTAACCAAGAGCAACGCGTCACCACACGTAAGCTTAATATCAACTTACCTTGTCAAGTTCATCTCCCCTGTGCACAGGTGGATCTCCCTGGTGGCGGATTCTCTCTCCCCAGCGGCGGTTCAGCTCCACTCCCGCATCAGGGTAACTCGCACTCCTCCCTGCACAGAGGCAGACGCTGTCTTCCTGGCTGTCGCCCTCAAGGCAAACCTGAGCGCACCACCACCATCTGCAAAAGTAAGCGTTCGTCATTATTACACCCTTAGCGCTGGTGCTGAGTTAACACCTCTGCTTTGTCTCCATAGGGTTGCCAGGCCGAACGGCGTCCGGCTCTCCCCCAGCACGAGTCCAGCACTGCACACACCACATTGTACATACACGCACGCATTCACAACACATGGGGTGCTAATAAAAGGATAATTGTATTTCCCTCGAGTCTGTCTTTTGTCCCCTGGGTCCAGAATTATGTCACACAGTTTTATTAGGAAAAAATCTCAAACTCATCAGAAAAAAAACATAAATTTTAAAGAAACATGTCAAAAGTTTACAAGAAAACCATTTCAAATTGGTGAGGAAAAAAAAATCAAAACTTCCCAAGTCATGAGAAAACAGCTGTACATTTTCAAAATATTGATTTAAAAAATTCACAAGGTGGCAAGAATAAAGTCTTTACTCGCCACTTAAATATTGTAGCAGATAATTTCTTACTCTTATTTGATTTATTTACTCTTATACTTGACTTATCATAAGGTAACACTACTTTTACCTAAGTGGCTACTCTACACACTTCTGCCTGTAAGCCTATCTCACACTGTTGCTGGAGGGAATGCAAAAAATAATGACACACAAATTCCCTGACGCTTGTATGTGGATTCTGCAGAATCACACCTAAACTGCACATCTCTCCTCTCTCTGCTGGCACCTCCAGACTGAATCTGTCACATCACAGAAGCACCCTTCACTACAGCAGTTACATTTGATGGGAAAAGCTATAGTTCTCCTCCCGAATGTATTTGATTTGAAAACTGTGTTTTATTTCAAAATGTGTAATCTATTATCTTCAGAATCAGAGCTGCTAATTTCTGTTTTGTGTAGAGATAAAACATGGCATTCTTTGAATGGGTACCACTGGATGACGAAGATAAAAACAGGTAAACTGGCCCATGTCCCTACCAGTAACATATCATCAGAGAATTGTTGGAAATGCAAAATCTACTCATCAGGACATGGCATAAACATTGTTATAATGTGTTTTAATTGAATATGAACACAATCCAAAGTAATTCCTTGTCAATAGGTAGGTAACTGATAGGGAACAAGTTTGCTTTTATAGTTACTTATACATGCCTGTAGAGAGCAAGTATTCTCGTCTGAAAACAGGTATCCCAATCAGGCTTTACAGGCCCAAATGTAGGCTGTGCTTGAAAGTGGAACACAAAGAAGTGTAGCCTATATGTAGGCACTCGCACGTTAGACTTTGACAAATATAAAAGGACTGAACTGCACTAAGATTTATTTGATTGTGTGGATATTAATTACAGAATTCTTGAAAATGAATGGGACATCCAATATTAGTGACTGTTTAAGAACCCTTGTTTATTTTTTGTCAGACTTATTTGTGTGATCTTTTATGACTTATATTCATAGGTGTTGTATCTTGTACTTTGGGGAATGTGAGTCGTTCAGTCATCATCATAAGTGTTCTAGTTTATACAGTATGTGTAGTTTATAGTCTATTGTCAATAAACTCATGCAGGACTATAACAGGACACGTTTACAAATATTTGAGACCCATTCTAGTGCATCCTTTTATATTTTAAGAATATTATAAGTACAAAACACCGAACATCATCACACACAACAAAATGACCTGTTTGGCTGCAACTGTTGCATCAGTGTTGCTCATTTGTCAGTAAATATTTAAATAAAAATGACTTATTTCATTATTCGGGCATTTTTGTGTGCAGTTTGGTGACGGTTGTTGTTTAGTCAAACCGTGCATGTGGCCGCATATGATATGCAATTGATCTGGGCATTCTGCTCCACAGTCATGGTGGTATTATTTTTAACTTTTAATTTTTAGATAGCCATGTGAGCACATCGAGAGGATCGCCATTGGCAATGGCGAGTCACGGTCCTGCAAAGGGACTCCCGTCTACTGCTGACCAGGCAAGACGGGCTTGCTCCCCTGTGAAGGACCGCGTTCCGTCTTCTGCTTCTTCAACACCAATGTTCCTTAGACAGACCCCGGGTCCATGCTGGCATTCTCCGAATTATCCTTTAGACGTATGCAACCACGACAATATTATTGTATAATTTTTTTAAGCACTACATCTTCACTATTCTCTCTTTCTTGTCAAATTTGTTGCTTTTCACTTCCTTTTTGTTTGCGAAGCGCTGTGGTGACTGACTGGTCGTGATGCCGTGTATTATCCAATCAGCATGGCCGTGATGCCACGTATTATCCAATCAGCATAGCTGTGATACCACGTATTATCCAATCAGCACAGACTCAATCCAAAACCCCACGCACACTTCTTGAAGCCAGGGCCTGAAGGGACAGAGCGGTGACAGAGTGGTGGCTAAACCTTTATTGATAAAAATTACATACAGTGGTGTGAAAAAGTGTTTGCTCCCTTCTTGATTTCTCATTTTTTTGCATGTTTGTTACACTTAAATGTTTCAGATCATCAAACAAATTTAAATATTAGACAAAGGTAACGCAAGTAAACACAAAATGCAGTTTTTAAATAAAGGTGTTTATTATGAAGGCAAAGAAAAATCCAAACCTACATGGCCCTGTGTGAAAAAAGTGATTGCCCCCTAAACTTAATAACTGGTTGGGCCAATAACTGGCAATGAGTCTTTTACAGCTCTGTGGAGGAATTTTGGCCCACTCGTCTTTGCAGAATTGTTGTAATTCAGCCACATTGGAGGGTTTTCGAGCATGAACTGCCTTTTTAAGGTCATGTCACAGCATCTCAATCAGATTCAGGTCAGGACTTTGAGTAGGCCTCTCCAAAGTTTTCATTTTGTTTTTCTTAAGCCATTCAGAGGTGGACTTGTTGGTGTGTTTTGGATCATTGTCCTGCTGCAGAACCCAAGTGCGCTTCAGCTTGAGGTCACAAACAGATGGGCGGACATTCTCCTTCAGGATTTTTTGGTAGACAGCAGACTTCATGGTTCCATTTCCCACAGCAAGTCTTCCAGGTCCTGAAACAGCAAAATAGCCCCAGACCATCACACTACCACCACCATATTTTACTGTTGGTATGATGTTCCTTTTCTGAAATGCTGTGTTACTTGTACACCGGATGTAATGGGACATACACCTTCCAAAAAGCTCAACTTTTGTCTTGTCAGTCCACAGACTATTTTCCCAAGAGTCTTGGGAATCATCAAGATGTTTTCTGGCAAAACTGAGACGAGCCTTTATGTTCTTTTTGCTCAGCAGTGGTTTTCGTCTGCCATGCATGCCATTTTTGCCCAGTCTCTTTCTTATGGTGGAGTCATGAACACTAACCTTAACTGAGGCAAGTGAGGCCTGCAGTTCTCTGGATGTTGTTGTGGGGTCTTTTGTGACCTCTTAGATGAGTCGTCGCTGTGCTCTTGGGGTAATTTTGGTCAGTCGGCCACTCCTGGGAAGGTTCGCCACTGTTCCATTTTTTTGCCATTTGCGGATAATGGCTCTCACTGTGGTTAGCTGGAGTCCCAAAGCTTTAGAAATGGCTTTATAACCTTTTGCAGACTGATACTTCTCAGATACTTTGTTTCTCATTTGTTCCTGAATTTCTTTGGATTACAGCATGATGTCCAGCTTTTGAGGATCTTTTGGTCTACTCACTTTGTCAGGCAGGTCTTATTTAAGTAATTTCTTGATTGAGAACAGGTGTGGCAGTAATCAGGCCTGAGTATGGCTAGAGAAATTGAACTCAGCTTTCCAAAGATGTGATAAACCACAGTTAATTTATGTTTAACGGGGGGGGGGGGCAATCACTTTTTCACACAGGGCCATGTAGGTTTGGATTTTTTTTACCCTTAATAATAAACACCTTCATTTAAAAACTGCATGTTGTGTTTACTTGTGTTATCTTTGTCTAATATTTAAATTTGCTTGATGATCTGAAACAAACACACAAAAAAATGAGAAATCAGGAAGGGGGCAAACACTTTTTCACACCACTGTATTTTGACTGAGCGACTCCATACTCGGGGATGCACACCCTCATAACCTCAGCAAAAGCACTTATAGCTGAAATATCTAATATTCACTACTGTTCAAAAGTTTGGGGTCACCCAGACAATTATTTTGTGTTTTCCATGAAAACTCACACTTATTTACCACCATGAGTTGTAAAATGAATAGAAAATATAGTCAAGACATTGACAAGGTTAGAAATAATGATTTGTATTTGAAAGAATAATTTTTTCCTTTAAACTTTGCTTTCGTCAAAGAATCCTCCATTTGCAGCAATTACAGCACTGCAGACCTAACATGATTGCACAAGAGTTTTCTAATCATCCATTAGCCTTCTGACGCAATGAGCAAACACATTGTACCATTAGAACACTGGAGTGATAGTTGCTGGAAATGGGCCTCTATACACCTATGTAGATATTGCACCAAAAACCAGACATTTGCAGCTAGAATAGTCATTTACCACATTAGCAATGTATAGAGTGTATTTCTGATTAGTTTAAAGTTATCTTCATTGAAAATAAGTGTTTTTCTTTCAAAAATAAGGACATTTCTAAGTGACCCCAAACTTTTGAACGGTAGTGTATCTTAAAAGCACAGATATCTGAGGAACACACACACACACACACACACACACACACAGATTTGGTGCATTTATAGACAGATATTTACCTCCGCCAAGGAGGTTATGTTTTCATCGGCGTTGGTTTGTCTGTCTGTCTGTCTGTTTGTTTGTTTGTTAGCAAGATAACTCAAAAAGTTATGGACCGATTTTCATGAAATTTTCAGAGATTGTCAGAAATGGGGTATCCTACAGATGATTACATTTTAGTGGTGATCCGGATCATCGTCTGGATCCAGGAATTTTTTAAAGGATACTTTTTTTTTTTTTTAACATTGCGAGATAGGGCCATTTTCAATATTTTTGCTATATTTTTTTTTGTGCATGTAACTCTGCCAAAAAATCGTCACAACACTTGGAAAAAAAAAATACAGGATGAAAAAAATAAACACTGTATGGTGGGAACTGTGGCGCTTGGCGGAGGTCTGTGCTCTCCGAGTGCTTTTCTAGTTCGATCTATTTCTATTTCTAAAATGACAAATATGGAAATACCAAAGCCTCATTTAGCTTCATTTAGTAATAGCAGTGTATTTATTTATTTGGCTTTGCCATTTTTCTGTATTTGTAGCAGCTTATCTGCTTTGCTCAACCCCCCCCCCCCCCCAAAAAAAAAACCAGACTTCATCTATTGTTACTACAGGTAGTTTATTAAAAACTAGAACCAGACAAAATGCAGCAATCAGATTACAGTTGTGCTCATTAATTTATATACCCTGGCAGAATTAGTGATTTTTTTTGGCGATTTTGGCCCATTCAGAGAATTTTCTTTTTTATTCTTTCGCCTGCTCCCTTTAGGGGTTGCCACAGTGGATCATCTTCCTCTGTAACACCAACCCTCTCCATGTCCTCCTTCACTACATCCATGAATCTTCTCTATGGTCCTCCTCTTTTCCTCCTGCTTGGCAGCTCTATCTTCAACATCCTTTGTCCCATATGTCCACTATCCCTCATCTGCACATGTCCAAACCATCTCAGCCTTGCCTCTCTTACTTTGTCTCCAACCCGCTCAACCTGAGCTGTCCCTCTGATATACTCATTTCTAATCTTGTCCCTCCTAGTCACTCCCAGTGAGAATCTTAGCATCTTCAATCCTGCCACCTCCAACTCCATTTCCTGTCTTTTTGTCAGTGCCATCCTCTCCAAGCCATACATCATTGCAGGTCTCACTACTGTCTTGTAAATCTTCCCTTTCACTCTTGCTGCTACGCTTCTGTCACAAATCACCCCGAACACTCGTCTCCACCCACTCCACCCTGCCTGCACTCTCTTCTTCACCTCTCTTGTGCATTTTCCATTGCTTTGGATGGGACCAAGAGTGATCTGTGTGGAGTTTGCATGTTCTCCCCGTTTCTGCATGGGTTTACTCCGGGATTTCTGTCATGGTCCGAGCGCCGATCTCGTCCGCGCTCGGGCCATACATCTTCTCCACCAGGTTTTGACAGCAGTGTTTACCTTCTGGCTCCCCGAGCTCTTATTGTGACAGCGCTCAGAGGGGCTTCCTGCTGTCAAAGCCTGCCAGCTGTTCTGCATTTGCGGCTCATCAGTGGCCCGGCATTTAAGCGGTCACTGAGAGCGGCATAATGCAGCAGTCTCGTCAGTAATCGTCAATATTCTTTGCCAGACGTTGAGCGAGTGGTTCTCGTCTCAGACGTCAATCTTTTCTTGTTCCTGGTCATGACTGTAAGTACGCTTCGTGTTAGCCTTACGATCCCTCGTGTCTTGTGTAGTGTGTTTAGCCCACAGTGCCACAGCACCACGGCCAAGGTAAACCTCAGCAGGATCCCCGTCTGAATCCGCTTCCGGCGAAGCCCGCTAGTGGACCCTCAAGAGCGGCTCCTCCTCGTCCTTCCAGGGGGCCCTCTGTCACCATCCAGCGGGGAGAGGGAGGAACAACGTTCCCTACAGCAGGCACCATCCTCCCTCCAGGAAGCAGGCAAGGGCAAGTTCATTCCTCCCATCATTATTGTGATCTGCCTTGTCTGACTCCTGGGGGCGGAGTTCGGGGTTCGCAGTCCCTCGAGCTTCCACCACCTGCTGTAGCTGTAATTACTAAACCTGCTGCCTCTGTGTCTCCCTCAGCTGAGTGGTCCACGACGCCAGGCCTACATCGCCGGATGAGGAGGGGGCCTGCGGTTCTGGAGAGCCTGGTTCCAGCCCCGCAGCCACGTTGTGGGCAGAGGAGAGGAGCGGACTGCAGCCTGGAGCCTGCGCCGACGATAAAGCGTCCCCGGGTCTCCACACTGGAATGGTTTGAGCCAGCGGGTCGAGGGTCCCCTGCCACCACGCCGTGTGGGTTATCGGCGTGGACGCCTGCGCTGGAGGGTCCACAGACTGCGGTGACCATCATGCCGGCTGAGGAACCCGCCGTTGCCGAGTGGGAGCCTGAGGATGAACTTCTCCGCCCAGAACCCAGATCAACGAAGTCCTGGACGGCGACAGAACCCGAGTGCAGGCAAGTGCTCTACCTTGTGTTTCTCTTTTCTGTCTTGGAGCATTTCTGCCTGCCTCTCGGGGAGGCGAGTCAGGGGCAGCCCCCTGCTGCGCCCGAGCTCGTCTTGCTGGGTTCTGTTGCTACCGGTGATTGTGATCCCAGTTCTCTCTTGTCTTCCGAGCCTTGTTGCAGAGTCACCGGTGCGGAACCAGTCGTGGTCGCTGTGCTGGAAGTTCCAGGTTCGGGGTCGGAGGTCGTCGCCGGTGCTGCGCCGACCCAATCGGGGTCCAACACGGGTGCAGCCGAGGCCCAGTGGGGGTCCGACGCGGGTGCATCCAAGCCCCAGTTGGGGTCCGACGTGGGTGCAGCCGAGACCTGGTGGGGGTCCAACGCGGGTGCAGCCAAGTCTGCAGCATCGGTATGGGTCAAGAACGGTGGAGGAGCTGCAGACCCTTTGCCGCCTGACATGGTGCGGGCTCGTCATCGCCATCATTCCCCTCATCCGAGTCACTACCCCTGCTCATCATCGCCGGGGGCCATTGGAGGTCCTCTACGTGCGGCCCAGTTCTCCCCTGTCTTTCCCCCGCCAGGGAGGCCGCCGCAGGCTGTTTCCCCACGGTGCTGGTGGCTGAGGGATGCGGGTCAGCCACCCGTGGAACTGTTTCGCCAGTTCAGTGCCTTGGGCCGGCCGCCCGACACTCTGTGTTTGCTGCTGGGCGACCTGGTTCGGCTGCCGGAGGATTGGACTTTCCGGGCCTAGGACTGGGGTAGGCCGCCCAATCATGTTCTGTCCCCCGTATTCACCTGTTGGTCTTGGGACGCAGGGAGACCACCGGAATTGTCTCCGTCGTCCTTCTTGTGAATTATCTGGGTTAAAGGTCATGCGGGGTGATAATCTTGCTCTGTGTTTTTTTTGCCCGTGTTAGTGTGTTGTTTTTTCTTTCCGTCTTGGCCCATCCTGTGTGTTTTTGGGCGTTATGGAGTATTGTATTTTTCTGTTATCGTGCCCTGTAATTGTGTCACTTGTGGTCTGCCTTGATCTTGGTTTTTGCATTTTGGAAACATTGTATTTTCTGTTATCATGCCCTGTGTTAATTGTTTCATGTATTTGGTTCATGTGTTTGGGAGTCTGGTATTCATGTTCTGTAATTGTCTCATTTGCGCTCTGTCATTATTTTGAGTTGTGCATTTGAGTGTATTGTATTTTTTGTTATCATGCCCTGTGTTAATTGTTTCATGTATTTGGGAGTTTTATTTTTTTTTTCCTGGTTGTCTCTGTGCTTCTGTTTTCATCATGGCTTTTGGTTTATGGCTGGTCCTCTCCCTCTAGCCCTGTTCCCCCATCTGCCCACCCTGGGGGGGGGGGGGGGCTTGGGCCCTTGGGCATTCGGAGCCTGCCCTCGGGGGGGAGGTACTGTCATGGTCCGAGCACCGATCTCGTCCGCGCTTGGGCCATACATCTTCTCCACCAGGTTTTGACAGCAGTGTTTACCTTCTGGCTCCCTGAGCTCTTATTGTGACAGCGCTCGGAGGGGCTTCCTGCTGTCAAGGCCTGCCAGCTGTTCTGCATTTGCGGCTCATCAGTGGCCCGGCATTTAAGCGGTCGCTGAGAGCGGCATAATGCAGCAGTCTCATCAATAATTGTCAATATTCTTTGCCAGACGTTGAGCGAGCAGTTCTCATCTCAGACGTCAATCTTTCCTTGTTCCTGGTCATGACTGTAAGTACGCTTCGTGTTAGCCTTACGATCCCTCGTGTCTTGTGTAGTGAGTTTAGCCCACAGTGGATCATTACTTTGTGTGTTCTTGTGTTGTGAATAAACCATCATGCAAACCTCACTGGCGACTTTTGGCGTCTTATGGTGGCTCGCGAGGGCCACCGTGTGACAGTAGGCTGCTGCCAAGGCGCCTAAACGGAGACGCCAAACTGAGACGCCGTTCCCGGTGAGTTTGCATTAATTGGACATTTGTTCTTCCCTGTCTGGGTAACTGTGTGCTGGGAGAATGCCGTCGCGGAGGGGCCACGCTCAGAGTCAGGACTACGAGCAGGCGGAGGCTTTGGAATTCTTAGATGAAACCCTCATCGCCGCCTCCCTCCTCGACTATCACAGCGACGTACGCTGGTACCTGGACTGCGCTGAGGATGTCCTTAATCGTCTCCCTTGCTATGCCGACCATCCTGAAGTCGACGCTAGGAGGGCCGACATCGCCGCACAGCGCGAGTTATTCCGTATGGTGGAGGAGGACTACGGCAGGAAGCAGAGGAGGAGGCATCCCCGGTCCCCGCTTTGGGATCCCGTTCTTGTCCTTGATCCAGTCCAGGAGTTCACGCCATCCGGGGATCGTCGAAGACGTCGGCGCCACGGCCAAGGTAAACCTCAGCAGGATCCCCGTCTGAATCCGCTTCCAGCGAAGCCCATGAGTGGACCCTCGCGAGCAGCTCCTCCTCGTCCTTCCAGGGGGCCCTCTGTCACCATCCAGCGGGGAGAGGGAGGAACAACGTTCCCTACAGCGGGCACCATCCTCCCTCCAGGAAGCAGGCAAGGACAAGTTCATTCCTCCCATCATTATTGTGATCTGCCTTGTCTGACTCCTGGGGGCGGAGTTCGGGGTTCGCAGTCCCTCGAGCTTCCACCACCTGCTGTAGCTGTAATTACTAAACCTGCTGCCTCTGTGTCTCCCTCAGCTGAGTGGTCCACGACGCCAGGCCTACGTCGCCGGATGAGGAGGGGGCCTGCGGTTCTGGAGAGCCTGGTTCCAGCCCCGCAGCCACGTTGTGGGCAGAGGAGAGGAGCGGACTGCAGCCTGGAGCCTGCGCCGACGATAAAGCGTCCCTGGGTCTCCACGCTGGAATGGTTTGAGCCAGCGGGTCGAGGGTCCCCTGCCACCACACCGTGCGGGTTATCGGCATGGACGCCTGCGCTGGAGGGTCCACAGACTGCGGTGACCATCATGCCGGCTGCGGAACCCGCAGTTGCCGAGTGGGAGCCTGAGGATGAACTTCTCCACCCAGAACCCAGATCGACGAAGTCCTGGACGGCGACAGAACCCGAGTGCAGGCAAGTGCTCTACCTTGTGTTTCTCTTTTCTGTCTTGGAGCATTTCTGCCTGCCTCTCGGGGAGACGAGTCAGGGGCAGCCGCCTGCTGCGCCCGAGCTCATCTTGCTGGGTTCTGTTGCTACCGGTGATTGTGATCCCAGTTCTCTCTTGTCTTCCGAGCCTTGTTGCAGAGTCACCGGTGCGGAACCAGTTGTGGTCGCTGTGCTGGAAGTTCCAGGTTCGGGGTCGGAGGTCGTCGCCGGTGCTGCGCCGACCCAATCGGGGTCCAACACGGGTGCAGCCGAGGCCCAGTGGGGGTCCGACGCGGGTGCATCCAAGCCCTAGTCGGGGTCCGACGAGACCCAATCGGGGTCCGACGTGGGTGCTGCCGAGACCCAGTGGGGGTCCAACGCGGGTGCAGCCGAGACCCAGTGGGGGTCCAACGCGGGTGCAGCCAAGTCTGCAGCATTGGTATGGGTCGAGGATGGTGGAGGAGCTGCAGACCCTTTGCCGCCTGACATGGTGCGGGCTCGTCATCGCCATCATTCCCCTCGTCCGAGTCACCGCCCCTGCTCATCATCGCCAGGGGCCGTTGGGGGTCCTCTACGCACGGCCCGGCTCTCCCCTGTCTTTCCCCCGCCAGGGAGGCCGCCGCAGGCTGTTTCCCCACGGTGCTGGTGGCTGAGGGATGCGGGTCGGCCACCCGTGGAACTGTTTCGCCAGTTTGGCGCCTTGGGCCGGCCACCCAACACTCTGTGTTTGCTGCTGGGCGACCTGGTTCGGCCGCCGGAGGATTGGACTTTCCGGGCCTAGGACTGGGGTAGGCCGCCCAATCATGTTCTGTCCCCCGTATTCACCTGTTGGCCTTGGGACGCAGGGAGACCACCGGAATTGTCTCCGTCGTCCTTCTTGTGAATTATCTGGGTTAAAGGTCATGCGGGGTGATAATCTTGCTCTGTGTTTTTTTTGCCCGTGTTAGTGTGTTGTTTTTTCTTTCCGTCTTGGCCCGTCCTGTGTGTTTTTGGGCGTTATGGAGTATTGTATTTTTCTGTTATCGTGCCCTGTAATTGTATCACTTGTGGTCTGCCTTGATCTTGGTTTTTGCATTTTGGAAACATTGTATTTTCTGTTATCATGCCCTGTGTTAATTGTTTCATGTATTTGGTTCATGTGTTTGGGAGTCTGGTATTCATGTTCTGTAATTGTCTCATTTGCGCTCTGTCATTATTTTGAGTTGTGCATCTGAGTGTATTGTATTTTCTGTTATCATGCCCTGTGTTAATTGTTTCATGTATTTGGGAGTTTTATTTTTTTTTTCCTGGTTGTCTCTGTGCTTCTGTTTTCATCATGGCTTTTGGTTTATGGCTGGTCCTCTCCCTCCATCCCTGTTCCCCCATCTGCCCACCCTGAAGGGGGGGGGGGGCTTGGGTGTCATTGGGCGTTCAGAGCCCGCCCTTGGGGGGGAGGTACTGTCATGGTCCGAGCGCCGATCCCGTCCGCGCTCGGGCCATACATCTTCTCCACCAGGTTTTGACAGCAGTGTTTACCTTCTGGCTCCCTGAGCTCTTATTGTGACAGCGCTCGGAGGGGCTTCCTGCTGTCAAGGCCTGCCAGCTGTGCTGCATTTGCGGCTCATCAGTGGCCCGCATTTAAGCGGTCGCTGAGAGCGGCATAATGCAGCAGTCTCGTCAATAATTGTCAATATTCTTTGCCAGACGTTGAGCGAGCGGTTCTCATCTCAGACGTCAATCTTTCCTTGTTCCTGGTCATGACTGTCAGTACGCTTCGTGTTAGCCTTACGATCCCTCGTGTCTTGTGTAGTGTGTTTAGCCCACAGTGGCTCATTACTTTGTGTGTTCTTGTGTTGTGAATAAACCATCATGCAAACCTCACTGGCGACTTTTGGCGTCTTATGGTGGCTCGCGAGGGCCACCGCATGACAATTTCTCCGGTTTCCTCCCACATGCCAAAAACATGCAAGTTAGGTTAATTGGCAACAAACTGGGGATTCTAAATTGTCCTTAGGTATGACTGCGAGAGTGAATGGTTGTCTATCTCTTTGTGTTGGCCCTGCAATGGACTGGCGATCTGTCCAGGGTGTCCTCTGCCTCTCGTCCAAAGATGTTGGGATAAGCTCCAGCCCCCCCACGACCCATAAAGGATTAAGTGGAAGATGGTTGACCCCAGGCTATTTAAACCCATCTACTTTCATTACCGCTACTCCTTCCATCTTCACCGTTACGCCGCCTCCCTCTCATTCACACCCATGTATTCTGTCTTGCTTCTGCTAACTTTCATTCCTCTTCTCTCCAGAACATACCTCCACCTCTGTAGGTTCTCTTCCACCTGCTCCCTATTCTCACTACAGATCACAATGTCGTCTGCAAACATCATGGTCCATGGAGACTCCTGCCTGACCTCGTCTGTCAGCCTGTCCATCACCATGGCAAGCAAGAAGGGGCTCAGAGCCAATCCCTGATGTAACCCCCACCCAACCTTGAACCCATCTGTCAATCCTACAGCACACCTCACCACCGTCTCGCTGTCCTCATATATGTCTTGCACCACCCTCATATACAGTACTTCTTTTCCACTCCTGACTTTCTCATACAGTCCCACAATTCCTCCCTTGACACCCTGTCATATGCTTTCTCTAGATCCACAAAGATACAGTGCAACTCCATCTGACCTTCTTTATACTTCTTTATCAGCACTCTTAAAGCAAACATTGCATCTGCAGTACTCTTTCTTGGCATGAAACCGTACTGCTGCTCACTGATTATCACCTCTCCTTTTAACCTGACTTCAACGACTCTTTCCCATATCTTCATAGTGTGGCTGATCAACTTTATGTCTCTGTAGTTACTACAGCTCTGACCATCACCTTTGTTCTTGAAAATTGGTACCAAAACACTTCTTCTCCGCTCTTCAGGTATCCTCTCACTCTCCAAGATTGTGTTAAACAATCTGGTAAAAAAAGTCCACTGCCATCTCTCCTAAACAGCTCCATACCTCCACAGGTATGTCATCTGTCATCTGTCATATGTCACCAACTGCCTTTCCATTCTTCATCCTCTTCAAAGCTGCCCTCACTTCTGCCTTGTTAATCCTCGGGCCTTCCTTGTTCACCATCTTTCCTTCATCCATCCTCCTCTCTCTCATTTTCTTTAGTCATCAGCTCTTCAAAGTACTCCTGTCATGAATTGGCCCACAGGGGCAGAAATGGAGACCCAGGCACTGAACTGCTAGTTTGTGATATTTAATTAGAATAACACAAAGTCCAAACAGTGCACAGAACAAACTTACAATTGAGATGACAAAAGGAGTAGGCTGGAAGAAGCGTAAGAATAGGCGTCAGAACAGGACAGGGTTCTGATGGGATAGGGTTCTTTATTAGACTCCGGCAATGGGTGAATGAAAAAGCAGTCTTTAAATAGAGCGTGGAACAGATGAACACAAATGATTACAGGTGTGGATCACATGAGCAGGGAGATGACCCAATTATTTGACAGCTCACAGCTGTAACGGCCTGCAAACTAAACAGGAAACAGAATGAGCTACAAACACAGGATGACTACCAAAATAGAAGTGTCCGGGGGAAGAGGTGGGGAGCTCATGTCAAACAGAACCATAATAACCAAAACCAACACACAATAAAATAAAACACAGGAAACAATCACACAAAACTGAGAGAATACACGGAATAACCAGAAGTAAGGTGAGAGCATGAACATGGTGAAAACACCGCGCTCAGCCTCATGACACCTTCCACCTTCTCAACACACTCGTCATTTGTTAGTACATTACCGTTTCTTTCCTTAATCAGCCTAACCTGCTACACATCTTTTCCAGCTTGATCTCTCTGTCTAGCCAATCGATACAAGTCCTCTTTTCCTTCCTTCATGTTTAGCCTCTCATACAACTCACAATATGCCTTTTCCTTTGCCTTTGCCACCTCTCTCTTTGCCATGCACCTAGATTCCAAATACTCCTGTCTACTTTCTTCATCTCCCTGACTATCTCACTTTTTCTTTGCTAACCTCTTCCTTTGAATACTTTTACTATACCTCCTCATTCCACCACAAAATCAAATGTGCAGTTGATGAAAGATAGCCCAGGAATTTACAGGAACTGGAGGTTTTTTGCCAAGAAGAATTGGCAGCGTTACCATCTGAGAAAGTAAAGTGCCTTAGCCACAACTACCTCAAAAGAGTGCAATGCACGGTATTAAGAACGAGGGAATGTAAACTTTTGATCAGGGTCATTTGGGTAGTTTCAGTTGACATTATGATTTAAAAAGAGCAAACACAATTGTCTGATAATAAATGGCTTCATCCAACCACTAACTATGAGTGAAAGAAAAGTTTTTGTATTATTATTCAAATTCTCTGAAAAAATGGCCAAAAAAATCATAAACTCCGCCAAGGTATGTAAACTTATGAGAACACAGTAAATTAATTTACAAATAAAAACTATAAATGAGTAAATCTTAGTTTGACTATTGTGGGAGACAAATTTAGCTTTTGTAAGAAACCTGAGACCATGAGACCCTTTTGCAACAATCTTCTTCTTCTTTCGGCTGCTCCCTTTAGGGGTCACAACAACAGATCATTTGCCTCTATCTCACCATATCCCTTGTATCTTCCTCTGTAACACCAATCCTCTCCATGTCCTCCTTCACTACATCCATGAATCTTCTCTGTGGTCTTCCTCTTCTCCTCCTGCCTGGCAGCTCCATCTTCAACATCCTTTGTCCAATATAACCACTATCCTTCCTCTGCACATGTCCAAACCATTCTTAGTCATCTAGAGATGAGAAAAAGGGCTATATAAGTGAACGCCATTTACCATTTACCATCTCAGCCTTGCCTTTCTTACTTTGTCTCCAAACTGCTCAACCTGAGCTGTCCCTCTGATATACTCATTTCTAATCTTGTCCCTCCTAGTGTCTCCCAATGAAAATCTTAGCATCTTCAACTCTGCCACCTCCAACTCCAGTTCCAGTCTTTTTGTCAGTGCCATTGTCTCCAAACCATACATCACCACAGGTCTCACTATCGTCTTGTGTATCTGGAGAGTATTCACATTTCACTTTTTCCACATTTTGTTATGTTACAGCCCCATTCCAAAATAGATTAAATTCATTTTTTTCCTCAAAATTCTACACACAATACCCCATAATGACAATGTGAAAAGCATTTTTGAGATTTTTACAAATTTATTAAAAAACAAACAACTAACGAATCACATGTACATAAGTATTCACAGCCTTTGCAATGAAGCTCAAAATTGAGCTCAGGTGCATCCTGATTCCACTGATCATCCTTGAGATGTTTCTACAGCTTAATTGGAGTCCACCTGTGGTAAATTCAGTTGATTGGACATGGTTTGGAAAGACACACACCTGTCTATATAAGGTCCCACAGTTGACAGTGCATGTCAGAGCATAAACCAAGCATGAAGTCAAAGAAATTGTCTGTAACCCTCCGAGACAGGATTGTCTCGGAGCACAAATCTGGGGAAGAGTACAGAAAAATTTCTGTTGCTTTGAAGGTCCCAATGAGCACAGTGGCCTCCATCATCCATAAATGGAAGAAGTTTTGAATCACCAGGACTCTTCTTAGAGCTGGCTGGCAATCAAAACTGAGCAATCAAGGGAGAAGGGCCTTAGTCAGGGAGGCGACCAAGAACCCAATGGTCATTCTGTCAGAGCTCCAGCGTTCCTCTGTGGAGAGAGGAGAACCTTCCAGAACACAACCATCTCTGCAGCAATCCACCAATCAGGCATGTATGGTAGAGTGGCCAGATGGAAGCCATTCCTTAGTAAAAGGCACATAACAGCCCGCCTGGAGTTTGCCAAAAGGCACCTGAAGGACTCTCAAACCATAAGCACAGTTCTCTGGTCTGATGAGACAAAGATTGAACTCTTTGGTGTGAATGCCAGGCATCATGTTTGGAGGAAACCAGGTACTGCTCATCACCAGGCCAATACCATCCCAAGAGTGAAGCATGGTGGTGACAGCATCATGCTGTAGGTATGTTTTCCAGTGGAAGAAACTGGGACACTTGTCAGGATAGAGGGAAAGATGAATGCAGCAAAGTACAGAGACATCCTGAATGAAAACTTGCTCCAGATCAGTCTTGACCTCAGATTGGGGTGATAGTTCATCTTTCAGCAGGACAACGACCCTAAGCACACAGCCAAGATATCAAAGGAGTGGCTTCAGGACAACTCTGCGAATGTCCTTGAGTGGCCCAGCCAGGGCCCAGCCTTAAACCCAATTGAACATCTCCGGAGAGATCTGAAAATGGCTGTGCACTGATGCTTCCCATCCAACCTGATGGAGCTTGAGAGGTACTGCAAAGAGAAATGGGCCAAACTGCCCAAAGATAGGTGTGCCAAGCTTGTGGCATCATATTCAAAAAGACTTGAGGTGGTAATTGCTCCCAAAGGTGCATCAACAAAGTATTGAGCAAAGGCTGTGAATACTTATGTACATGTGATTTCTTGGGCGCATGCGCACGCAGCGACCAGCTGCAGGTGAAAAAAGTTTGACGTCTGTGTCTCTGTTTTTATGCACTTTAATGTGTTTTAAAGTAATTCTCTGTGCCATTTTTGTCCTTGAATGTTTGTGGACTATATAATGAAGAGCTCCCTGGTTCCATCAGTATGGATTTCCTCCCTGTTTTTGCACTGTCGTTTCTTTCCTACCGGCTCTTAGTCTTGGAGGTAAGCGCGATCATGCCGGTAAGAATACAGTATTCCAGAGACATGTTACTGCATTTAAACATGGATAATGCAGCATCTGTGTTTGAGTCTGTGCCGCAACTGCCGGACTTTATTTTAAGAGATTTTCATGGACACAGCGATGAAAGGAGAGACAAGAGGAGGAAACGCGGAAAGCGTGGAGGCGTAAGATTAAGCCTGAGGAGGCGTCAGCTTAACCGCATTCCTCTTCCTTCCATTATTATGGGGAACGTACAATCCCTGAGAAATAAAGTGGATGAAATTCAAGGGAATGTACGATATCAGAAGGATTTCAAGAACTGCTGTGTCATGGCTTACACGGAGACGTGGCTTACGGCGCATGACTGGGATGCAGACCTGAGTATTGACGGCTTTGGAGCCCCACTTCGCTCAGATCGGCAGGAAGAGGTAACAGGGAAACGTCAGGGGGGCGGCGTATGTTTATACATTAATAAACAGTACTGCACATCTGTCACGGTCAGACAGCGCATCTGTACACCCGATGTAAAGCTTCTGTCTGTGTCACTACGCCCCTTTTATCTGCCCCACGAGTTCCCCCAACTTTTTATAACGACTGTGTACATTCACCCGAGAGCAGATGCTGACTCCGCCTCCAGCACCGTCTTTGATGTGATACAGCAGTTGCAGTCGATTTCCCCAGAGACTCCAAATTTTGTTCTTGGGGATTTTTTTTTTTTTTAAGTTTTTGTAAAGGGTATACAGGTCATTACAGCACTGCATTGTTTACATTTTCATGACACGTTCCCTTATTTTTTGCTATTTGACAACATTGGTAGGATAGTTATTACAACACCCCCTTTTTTTTTAAAGTGAAAGAAAAAGAGAAATTAAAGAGAATTAAATAAAAAAAATGAATAAACAAACAAACAGAACAGCAAAAAACAAACAAACAGAAAATTAAGTAATTAAAAGTAAAAGAACATCTGAGTAGCGTTGGAACAAAGAGCGGGACCATTATTGAAATGGTATTTGTCAAAGATTAGATCTAATGGAAGACACATATGCGATCCAGGGTTGCCAAAAGTTCATGAACCCATCCATGTCCTGTCTCAGTGCGAATGTCAACTTTTCCATCAAGTAAATGTCTTGAATCACGTTAATCCAATCTTCAGGTGTAGGACAGTCCTTCAGCATCCATTTTTTAGTTAGGGCTTTTTTACTTGCCAATATTAAAACATTGAATAAGTATTTATCTCCTCGTCTTTCCAGTGAGTCCGGTAGTAAACCCAAATACAAAGTTACAAAAGAAAAGGGAACTGTTATTTTGAATATTTTCCCCAATATTGTCTGTACATTGGTCCAATATTGGTGGATAACTGGGCATGACCAAAACACATGAAAATGATTTGCAGTCTTTTCACCACACAAGCGCCAACAGTTCAACCCCTTATGGGTAAATTTGTTTTGTGCAGGTGTTCTGAAAAATCTTACCAAATTTTTCCATCCAAATTCTCTCCACTGCAGGGATGAGGTACTTTTCCATTGCTGTTTATTTAGCTTTTCCCATATTTCCAATTGTAAATTGAAATTCCCCTCTTTTTCCCGTCTCTCTTTTATATATGATGTGTTGTCTCCTTTTAAGTCTTGAAGACCTTGGTATATTTTAGAAATGTATCTGATCCCTGGGATCCCTTTATATGCCATTAAGAAGACCTTCAGAACACCTGACTGGGCCCTTTCCAAATCCTCCTTTTTAAGTATATTGTTTATGTGGTGTCTAAGCTGAAAGAACCTGTAAAGATCTTGATTTATTAGACCTTGTTTTTTCAAATCTTCAAAACTTCTTAAAGTTTGCCCCTTAAAAAAATCGTAATATTTTATCAGCCCTTTCTCTTTCCACTCTTTAAATCTAGTGTCTGTTTTATTGGGGGTAAAGTCTTGATCATAGGCAATCCATTGCAGAAGTCGATAGGGCTCTTTAGCTTGATTCTCTCTGACTATCTTAAACCAAATTTTTAGCGGGGTCTCTATCCACGGGTTAGTGTTGTTCAAGAGTTTAGGTAAGGCATTGTTCCCTATTATCGCCTGTAGGGGGATGTCACTTGTTATTTGGCCTTCCATCTCCTTCCATTGTGCAGTGTAGACTGGGTTACATATCTCTACTAAAGTTTTAATTTGTGCAGCTATAAAATAGTCCCTGATATTTGGCAGCGCGAGCCCACCTTTGTCTTTGTTTAGCTGTAGGGTTCTATATCTGATTCTAGGTCTCTTGCCCTGCCATATGAATCTTGAGATCCTTCTGTCCAGCTCCTGCCATGTTTTTTTGGGAGGTTCTACCGGTATTGTTTGGAAAAGGTATAGAAGACGTGGAAGTATATTCATTTTGACTGCTTCAATTCTTTGTGCAGTACCTAAGAATGGTATCATATTCCATCTTGCTAGGTCAGATTTTATTTTTGTCACCAATGGATCATAGTTTAGTGTTATAATTTTGTCGAGTTGTTTTGGGATATTGACCCCCAGATATTTCATAGATTCCAACTCCCAGTTAGTTTTGAGTTCACTTAGTGAATAATGATTTGGGTCATAGTTGAATGTTAAAACTTTGGTTTTATGCATGTTTAATTTGTACCCCGATAAATCTCCATAGTCTGAAAAAACTGAGATTAGTTCTGGTAAAGAAGTGTCTGGCTGCCCTAGGTATATTAAAATGTCATCAGCAAAGAGTGCTATTTTATGTTCCTTCTGACCAAGTGTAATACCCTGAATTTTTTGATTTTGTCTTATCCATTGGCTCAGAGGTTCTATGAAGATTGCAAAGAGCAGTGGAGACAGGGGGCAGCCTTGACGACATCCTCTTTCCAGCTCAAAAGATGATGATAAATTACCGTTAATCCTTATTTTAGCTGTTGGTTTTTTATATAATGCCTGTATAGTTCTAATGAAGTTGTTATGAAAATTGAAACTGGATAAGATTCTATATAGGAAAGACCAGTCAACCGAATCGAATGCTTTTTCAGCATCTAATCCCAATATGACTGCATTTAAGTTATATTTTTTTATATGATGAATTATGTGTAAAGTGCGTCGAATGTTGTCTTGTGTCTGTCTTTGTCTTATAAAACCTGTTTGGTCTAAGTGAATTAAGTCTGTCAGTATGTTTTCTAACCTTTTGGCAAGGATAATGGTAAAAAGCTTATAGTCCTGGTTTAATACACTGATTGGTCTGTAGTTGGAGCATTCTAGTTTATCCTTTTCAGGTTTAGGTATAACTGCAATGACCCCTTCTCTCCAGGAGGGGGGGATTTCCCCTGTGTGGAGGACATAGTTAAATGTTTTCAGGAGGAGAGGAGATAGTTGCTGTTTAAAGGTTTTGTACCATTCTGCTGTATAGTCATCAGCTCCTGGGGATTTGTTAGCTTTAAGTTTCATAATTGCTTTTTCCAATTCTTTAGGTTGTATTTCTGACAGTAGTGTTTTATTTTGTGATTCTGTAAGTTGGGGAAGGTTTAATGTGTTTAGGAATGTCTCAGATGCGTTTTTATGTTTTTTGTGGGAGTATAAGTTCTTGTAGTAATTCTCGAAGCTTTTAAGAATATCCTGAATTCTGAATTTTATTTCCTTTGATACTGGGTCTCTGATTTTGTAGATTGCTCTTTCTGTTTGTTGTTTCCTCAATTTATAGGCTAGTAATTTTGCCGATTTACTGCCTGCTTCATAGTGTTTTTGTTTCAGAAATGTAAGTTTCTTCTGGATTTCTATTGTGTAGATCTCATTTATTTGATTTTTAATTTCTTTAATCTTGAGCGAGCCATTAGAATGAGTGTTGTCTTTGTGTTCTTTTTCTAGGTTCTTGAGTTCTGACTCTAGTGTGATTAGTTTTTCTTGTCTCAGTTTCTTTTGGGTTGCCAGTTTTGCAATAATTTTTCCCCTTATTACAGCTTTGCACGCATCCCACAGTATTAAAGGGGATACTTCTCCATTATTGTTTTCTTCCAAATATCTGAAAATATCTGATTCCAATTCATCTTTCAGTGGTCCTTTCAGGACATTTGAATTCAACCTCCAGGAAAATGTATTATTTGTGTATTTTTGGATGTTTAAGTCCATATAGATCGGACTGTGGTCAGAGAGATCCATCAGTCCTATTTTACATGTTTTTACTCTTCCAATGTCTCTATTAAACATAAAAAAGTAATCAATCCTTGAGTAAGATGAATGTGGTGTTGAATAAAAAGTATAATCTTTTACATTGGGGTTGAATTCCCTCCATACGTCACAGATTCCCATTTCTTTTAGTAGCATCCGAGTTTTCCTATTTTGAGTGCTATTTTGATGTGAAGAATTACCTGTTGCATCCCAGTATGGATTCAGTCTTAGATTGAAGTCTCCACCACATATCACTAAACCTTGGGCTTTAGTTATCATTAGGTCGAATACATTTTTATAAAATTTCCATTTAGCCCCTGGTGGTGCATATACATTCAGCAGGGTGATATCTTCTCCCTCTAGCCACCCAATTACCAAACTGTACCTCCCTTCTTTATCTTTGTGTTCTGATTTTTTTTCAAATGTAATTTTGGTTGATATCAATGTCACTACTCCCCTCCTCCTCCCTGATTTATATGAAGATGAAGAGATCATTTTAAACCCTTGTCTATTGAGTTTAGTGTGTTCCACGACTGTTTTTTTTTTTTTTTTTTTTTGTTACTTATTTGTACCCGTAGGTAGACTTGGTTTGCAGTCTGGTGACAAGCCACCGGTTGCTGGTCGCTGCGTGCGCGAGCGCCCTAAACCTACATGTTTTTGGTGTGCGGGAGGAAACCGGAGAAATCCCGGAGTAAACCCGCGCAACACGGGGAGAACATGCAAACTCCACACAGCTCACTGTTGGTCGGGGGCTGGGATCGAACCCACGATCTCATGATCCCCGCGATCCCCCGGCCGAGGGTAAAACTGTGCTGTCACAGTGCTAAACCACTGCGCCACCGTGCAGCCACTGTTAGGTGGGTTTCTTGTAAAAATATTATTTCTGCTTTGTCTTTTTTCATTTTGCGTAGAATCTTGGATCTTTTAACTGGATTCAGGATCCCTTTTACATTATATGAGGCTATTTTGGTTACACCCTGTTTCTCCATTGTATTTTCTTATTTAGTATAACAGTGTGGTGGCCCTCTTTTTTGCTACTCAGAAACTGAAAGAACATTAAGAACATAAAAAACATTAAGAACATAGTGTACGAAACTTTAAAACAAAAAACTGTCAAAAAAACTTCCTGAGCTGGGGTCTCTTTAAAGACCCTGTAAGAGCCCTGATGGAGTGTAGGCTCTGAGGGAAATTCCTCAAACTCTGTTACGTGTTGAGGGCCCTCTCTTACCCTTGTAAGTTGTCCCATGTTTTTAACGTGAATTTCAGATCCCAATCCGAATTTGTAATGATTTTTTTTTTGTTTGTTTGTTTGTTTGTTTTTTTATGCCTATACCCTATGAGATTGTGTGCACCCTCCCACCCCCATCACAGCAAACATTCACTCTAATACAGTATTTGTTAGTGTGGGGAGAACATGTGGGTCATTGTTACATTTCTATTTTAACAAGATTTTTTTTTTCTTCCCTTTAAATTAAGAAGACATTTGTTTCTAATGCTATAACTGCTCCATGAAAGGTTTTACCACATGCTGATTCTGCATCTCCTTTAATGTTTGTTACCTTGTAGGAGGGGGGATGGAAGTGCAGAATGACTGAAAAGAAAAAAAACAAAAAGGTCGCTATTCCTTCCTGGAACTGGAAAGCTTATCTTTGTAGCTCTGGGGCTGGGTTTCCCACTGCTGGCCCGTGGATTTTGAAGGTCTCTGAGTGGACCACGTTTGAGCTCTGATCTTCTCGCTCAGATTCGCTGCGGGTTTAAACACCGTTACCGGGAGTCCTCTTCTCGCCATGTCAATTGTTGCTTCTTCCGCTGAATTATAGAGACATGACTCTTCACCGTATAAGACCCTTAACTTCGCCGGAAATGGCGTCTGAAAGCGTAGATTCTGTTCCCGTAGAACCTTTTTGGCGTCGTTATATTCCCGTCGCTTTTTAAGAACCTCAGGGGCGTAATCATGCTCCACAAAGACTTTTCTCTCTTGATGCATAAATCCTTTTTTCTGCCAAGCCCGTCTTACAACCTCTTGTTTTATTTTGAAATCGGAGAATCTTACCACCACCGAACGCGGGGGCGCTTCTGCCGCTGGCTTAGCGGCTAATGTACAATGGGCCTTTTCTATCTTCAAATCGGTGGTTTGTGGAATATCCAACTTCTCTCTCAATAAGGATTCCACGCATTCCGCCACTGTGTTGAAACTATCTTCAGCTCCTTCTTTCAGACCGTGAATTCTGATGTTATCTCGTCTCTGTCTTCCTTCTTGGTCGGTTAGCTTAGCCTCCAGCCTTGACTGTTTTCTGTGTAAATCCAGCATAGAATCTTCAAGCACTTTTACTCTTTCTTCAGCTTCCAAGATTCGGTTTTCGGCTTGGTCCATTCTGCTGTTCATCCTTTTTAGTTCCTCTCTGAATTCATGAAATTCGGCCCGAAATCGTCGTAATTCATCAAATAGCAATTTCAAGCTAATCTTTTTGTTAGCTAGGTCCAGCTCCTCGTCTCCTGAACGGAGGTCCTCGGGATCAGATTCTGCGGCCGCTGCGCGTCCTGACCTGGGGAATGTCAGTTTCTTCTGTTTTTGGTTAGGCATGGTGTTTTTGTCTTTTGATTTTTATTCTTCCAAAAATCTGTTAAGTCTGATTTTGAAGATGTTTTCCTTGGATTGGATCTGGGAGGTTCAGCGTTAAGTTGCTATCACCATGGCGTCCAGACCGGAAGTCCGTTCTTGGGGATTTTAACCATGTTTCTTTAAAGAAGACACTTAAAAACTTTTATCAGTATGTCTCCTGTCAAACCAAGCATAAAAAGACATTGGACCTGTGCTACGGCTCCATAGAGAAGGCCTATAAATCACTTCCCCTTCCTCCTTTAGGATCCTCAGATCACAACTGTGTACATTTGCTGCCTACATATAAAACTGCTCTCAGAAGAGACAAGGCAAAGACCAGAGACATAGACGTGTGGACAGAGGATTCAGTGCACTGCCTCCAGGAATGCTTTAACTGTACGGACTGGGAGGTGTTCACACTGGCCTGCAGGGATGATTTGGACTCTTTGGTGGATGTCACATGCTCATACATGGCGTTCTGTAAAAATATGATCGTTCCACGTAAATGTGTCAAAATATATCCCAACAACAAGCCATGGGTTACAAAATCAGTTAAATCCTGCTTACAGAGGAAAGCACTTGCCTTTAAACAGGGGGTTGTTTCTGAGCTGCAGATTGCCACAAAAGAGCTGAAGGCCGGAATTTTAAGAGCAAAACAGAATTATAAATCAGAATTGGAAAGCAAGATGGCAACAAAGAAGCTTGGTTCAGCCTGGGCCAGTATGGAAACTATTGCAGGCCTTCAGAGCACAGAGTGCAGTAATCGTGTGTTTTTAGATGGTTTTAATTCAGACACAGAGCTGGCTAATGCTCTTAATTGTTTTTATGGTCGTTTTGATTCCTTTGATTTTAGCACAGAAACCCAAGATTTGAAACAAAAACTCAAAGACAATCAGCACTTTAATATTGAGGTGCAGGATATTAAAAGGGCGTTCTGTACTGTAAAAGTGAACAAAAGTCAGGGCCCTGATAATATATGTGGGCGATTGGTATATACACATGAATTGAGTCCTGTATTTCACTACAGTTTCAATAAGTCCTTACAGACACAACATGTGCCTAAGATCTGGAACGATGCCGTGGTTGTCCCCGTTCCAAAATCCAGCTGTTCTAAAACGGTAAACGACTTTAAACCAGTTGCTTTGACTTCAATTTTAATCAAAATTTTTGAAAAACTGGTCAGATTTGAGGTCCTAAAGCAGACTGAGCATGCATTGGATCCTCTGCAGTTTGCCTATAGGCCTCACAGAGGAGTGGAGGATGCCACTGTCACTCTGTTTAACATGCTTTTTAAACATCTGGATTTTAATGGGACACACGCCAGGCTTTTATTTGTGGACTTTTCTTCTGCCTTTTAGTACAATCCAACCTCATATTTTAGTTGAAAGGCTCCTACAACAATTTGATTTGAGTAATAATCTGGTGGGTTGGATTCTGGATTTTTTAACCAACAGCACACAGAGAGTAAGGGTCAATGGTACATTGTCTGACCACAAGTGCTCTTCTACTGGCTCTCCTCAGGGGTGTGTGTTGTCACCACTACTCTTCATCCTGTACACAAACATGTGTCGGAGCAGACATGACAACAGACACATTATAAAGTATGCTGATGATTCAGTTGTTGTCAGTCTCCTCCAGGATGATGAGAGTGGCCACGGCCCAGTAGTTGATGATTTTGTTCACTGGTGTGAGGATTCCTACCTGCAGCGGAATACGACAAAAACTAAAGATATGATTATTGACTTTAGGAGGAAAACTCCCAGGCACGAAGTCACTGTACTAAAAGGCCAGACCACTGAATGTGTACAATCCTACAAATATCTTGGGGCGTTTATTGATAGTAATTCAAACTTTGAAGGGAACTGTGAAAGGGTGTGCAAAAAGGGTCAGCAACACTTGCATTGTTCAAGGAAACTTGCACACTTCCAAATTGACCGAACCATAATGATGTTTTATCGGGCTTTTATTGAATCTGTTTTATCCTTTTCTTTAGTGTCATGGTTTGGTCAGATAAAACTGAAACAGAGGAAATCCTTGGATCAGGTAGTTAGATGGTCCAGTCGTTTGCTTGGTGAGTCACAGCTGAGCCTGACATCCCTGTACACCAGACAGGTACAGAGGATGGCTACCTCAATTTTAAATGATGACTCCCACCCTTTGCACTGCAACTTTCAGCTTCTTCCCTCCAGACGGAGGTCTGCTGTCCCAAAAGGTAAAACCCAGCGCTACAAAAACAGCTTTGTTCCTGCTGCTGTCAAAGAGCTGAACAAGTTGTAACAATATATTGCACATAATTTAGTTATCTATTTATTAATTTCATTTTATATTTACTTATTTTTGTAGCTTTTTTTATTTGGGTTCTAAATCTTTTATTGGATTTTAGACTTTTGAGTTTTTAACCTCTTTGACTAGTCTTTAACTTTTTAATATGACCCTTCTCTCTTATCTCTTTGTTTTTTGTTTTTTTTTTCTCTTATCTCTTTGTCTTATGTCCTGATTGATGGAGCCTTGAGTATTTTTATCATGTTTATAGTCAGCTTCATGTGTGCCTCTGTTTTGTGTTTATGTTGAATGTAATTGTGGTTTGTATATATGGATGTCACCTGACTGCAAAACAAATCTACCTACGGGTACAAATAAAGTAACCTGAATTTGAACCTTCTTAGTTTTTTATTTTTAATAAATCTGCAAAAATCTAAAAAAAAAAAAAAAAAAAAAAACTTTTTTCACATTGTCATTATGGGGTATTGTGTGTAGAATTTTGAGGAAAAAAATTAATCCATTTTGGAATAAGGCTAATGTGGAAAAAGTGAAGTACTGTGAATACTTTTTTTTTTTTTTCCCGGTTTCCGGTTCCGCCGGACCGGCGGCGCCACACGAGTCGGCTGCCCGTTGCAACAGCCTTTTTTTTTAATCTTCCTTCTTCTTTCTACACCTTTTACTCTGTATATATATCACGGACGCACGGATCGCCCCGGGGGTCTCCCGGGTCGGCGGACAGAGCCACTGTTTGCAGCGGGAGACGTTGCAGCGGGGAGGAGCTGGTGCTAGCTAGCACTTGGCCGCCGCCCGGCGCTAATGGGAAACTCGACATACCGGGAGCTGTAGCGAAAACGACGCGGGTGCCGGGCTGGAGTTTAGGCGGCGTGCAAGAAATATAAGACAGAATAATAAAGAGCGATGGCAAGAACCAAGCAGACCGCCCGTAAAATCTACTGGAGGAAGAAGCCCCCCAGGAGGCAGCTAGCCACCAGGGCTGCTCAGAGAGGCGCTCCGGCCACAGGCGGAGTGAAGAAGCCTCGCCGTTACAGGCCCGTGGCTCTGAGAGAGATCCGTCACTACCAGAAATCCACGGAGCTGCTCATCCGTAAGCTGCCCATCCAACGCCTGGTGAGGGAGATCGCTCAGGACTTCAAGACCCACCTGCGCTTCCTGAGCTTCGCCGTCGTGGCTCTGCAGGAGACCAGAGAGGCCTACCTGGTGGGTCTCTTCTTCGCCAAGAGGGTCACCATCATGCCCAAAGACTTCCAGCTGGCCCGCCGCATCCGCGGAGAGAGAGCTTAGACTTTCTGCTGCACATTCACCAACCATAATGCTCCGCACTGTGTGTCTATATATATATTTATAGTAATATGTACATATGTTTACTAGATGTTCTTGTTTTTTCTTGCCTTCTGATTGTTGCTCTGAGTGTTGCTAGCCCTGTGCTGTTGCAATCCTGGAATTTCCCCATTG
This sequence comes from Pholidichthys leucotaenia, assembly GCA_020510985.1. Lineage (NCBI taxonomy): Eukaryota > Metazoa > Chordata > Actinopteri > Cichliformes > Pholidichthyidae > Pholidichthys > Pholidichthys leucotaenia. The sequence goes on from CM035839.1 coordinate 210,389,664, forward strand.
TGGGACTAATAAAGGCTTATCTTATCTTATCTTATCTTATCTACTTTCTGGATGCACTGTAAATCTTCCCTTTCACTCTTGCTGCTACTCTTCTGTCACAAATCACCCCTGACTTTTGTCTTCACCCACTCCACCCTGCCTGCACTCTCTTTTTCACCTCTCTTGTGCATTTTCCATTGCTTTAGATGGTTGACCCCAGGTATTTAAACTCATCTATACTTTGACTACCGCTACTCCTTCCATCTTCACCGTTACACCTCCCTCCCTCTCATTCACACTCAGACCCTTTTGCAACAATCAAAAGCAAAAATTTGCAGTGCACTTTGTGCCTTCCACCATTGATTTTGGTCATTTTAGGCACTGCCTTCTGTATTTTTGACAAGATTTACAAAATAAGGAACCAAGTGCAGAAATCCCGAGACCACAGTTTCAGATGCAAGGTTGACTGTTTATTTTTAGAAAGGGAATCTAAGTTCAGGGAAGTGTGTAATTCTACTGTGGAGATATGCAACAGTAGATATGTAACCCGCCCCCATGGTTCACCACCTTATTGTGGTGGGGGGTTTACATGCCCTAGTGATCCCATGAGCTGTGTTGTCCGGAGCAATTTGCATCTGGTAGGGTCTCCCAAAGCAAACTGGTCCTGGGTGATGGATGTGCACAAGGTTGAGAGATACCAGCTAGATATAGTTGGGCTCACCTCAACACACAGCTCTGGTTCCGGAACCAGTCTCCTGGAGAGAGGCTGGAGCTTGGCCTAGTCTGGACCTACCTCTGGCCTTGACCTAAGGTCAAGATTGCCAAGTTTCAAAATCATCCCAGATAGCCCAGATTTTTCAAAGATAGAATTATGGTATTAAGAGCACTAGCCCTTAATACCCCTCATGGATCACCTTATGGTGGGGGGTTTGCATGCCCTAGTAATTCCAGGAGCTGTGTAGTGCGGGGAGGTTTACCTCTGGTAGGATCACCCAAGATAAGCTGGTCCTGGGTGAAGGGCCAACCTAAGAATGATCCAACAGACTCTCATGATGAATGAAAAATCTAGGATTCAGTGTAACCCCCCTGGTATGGGGTAACCAGAGTCCTGCCCTGGAGCTAGGCCTGGGGGAGGGGCTTGATGGTGAGCATCTGGTGGCTGGGTTTCTGCCCATGGGACCCGGCCAGACTCAGCCCAAAGGAGCTATATAGGTCCACCTTCCAGTGGGCTCACCCCCTGCAGGAGGTACCATGGGGGTCTGGTGCTATGTTGATCAGGTGGCGGTTGAAAGCAGAGACCTTTTGGCCAATTGGCAGAAGAGACTCCCCTTCAAGGTTTCCTAAGTATAGGGGCCAAATTAGGGTCATATCTAAGACCCCACAGATGGAAGTCAATAGTTTGGTTGTGTATATTTTTATTTTATATTTTTATTTTTATTTTTTTTTGTTGGATGAGTTTTTGTTTGGAGTTTTTTGCTGCAGGTTTGGGCAGCTTTATTGTATATGTTTTTGTACACTTAGGGAGAGTTCTGTTTTATATATGTTTTATATATATATATATATATATATATATATATATATATACAGTATATATATATATATATATATATATATATATATATATATATATACAGTATATATATATATATATATATATATATATATATATATATGTATATGTATATATATATATATATATATATATATATATATATATATATATATATATATATATATATATGTATATGTATATGTATATATATATATATAGGTTCTGCTATGTTAATGATATCAGAACAATCGAAAATGATTAGTAGCAAGATAAAAATTATCTCCTTCAATGTTAACGGCCTGTTGAACCCAATTAAAAATAGTAGAATCTTAACCAAAATGAAGAAAGAACAAGCACAGATAATATATTTACAGGAAACTCATTTGGACAATAAGGAACATGACAAATTAAAAAGAATGGGCTTTACTAATGTTTTTTTCATCATACAAAGTGGGACAAAGGAGAGGAGTTGTTATCCTTCTTTCAGATAAATTACATTTTGAAAAAGAATTTGAGATAAGTGATAAGGAGAGACGTTTTATTTTAGTAAGGGGAAAGTTGGAGGCAAAATCAGTTACATTACTAAATATATATGCACCTCCTGGAAGTGATTTTCACTTCTTCAGGAGAATCACTGACATAACAACTGATACAGTAGGCCTTCTAATTTGTGGAGGAAACCTCAATATACATTTACAGCCAAATCTGGATACCTCTAATGGTAAAGCATCTGACAAACTGCCTTTAATTAAGAAAATGAATACACTATTTGAAGAGGTGGGTCTAATTGATACTTGGAGAGCCCTGCATCCAATCAGAAGAGATTACACTTATTATTCCTCACCCCACTCGCTATACACAAGAATAGACGATTTTATAACATTTGGAAAAGACAAAGAAAAATAAAAACCTGTGAAATTGGGACAATAGACTTAAGTGATCATGCTCCCATATACCTATGTATCTGTAGATCTTCAACTACAACCAAAAATTATAAATTGGAAGCTAAATTCAAGCCTGCTTAATGATTTGCACTTTATGGAGCAAGTAAAAAAAAGAGATACTTTTTTATCTAGAGAATAATGATAATGGTACTGTGTCCCCTTCAATTCTATGGGATGCATTAAAGGCTGTTATAAGAGGGAAAATTATAGCAATATTCTCCTATAAGAAGAACATGAGAAATAAACTAGAGGAACTCCAAAATAAATTAAAAGACTTAGAGAAAAAAAACATAAAATAACAATGGATCAGGATAAATTGGAGGAAATCAAAAAAATTAGAAATGAAATTAATGATTTGACTACTAATGAAGTTAAGAAAAAAATTAATGTTCCTTAAACAGAGATATTATGAAAGTGGATCAAAATCAATGAAAGTTTTAGCTTGGAAAATTAAAAAGAAAATAGCACAGAACACAGTTCATAAAATTAAAGATTCAAATACTAAAAAGATAAAAAGTAAATTAAATGAAATTCAGGGGGCCTTTGAAGTATTTTATAAGACTTTGTATTCTAAAACCACAACATGTAGTACTACTGACAAACTCTTTTTTGGACTGTTTGGCTTAACCAGTATTTGTCACGCCGCGCCATTCATCAGCGGCGCCACCTGCTCACGCACCTGCTACTCGTCAGCGGCGAAGGATAAAAGCCGCCTCGCCCTGAGCGTCGGCCTGAAGCCGTAGACTTCATTTCCTTTGTATGGACTTCTACCACATTCTCTTCAGCATCCTCATCTCCGGTAAGAAGTTCACTTACCTCATCTCTCCAGTCTGCTCCCCTGTGCACAGGTGGATTCCTCGGCGGCGGACAATCCCGTCCCTCGTCTCTCCTCGCTGCTGCACCGAGCCCTGCAGGTGGCTGTCTCCCGGACTTCCATCCTTGAAGCGCCAGTCATCTGCCCAAACAAGTAAGCTTCTCTCCCTCGCCTATTCTCCTCCCGTGTTGGTGTGTGCTCATCACCCTGTGTCTGATTTCTCCCATAGGGTTGCCGGCTGAACGGTCTCCTGCCTCTGGGTCCGAAGCAGACGCCACCACCAACACATTAACATTCCGCAGACACGCACCCAAACATCCCTGTTGTTAATAAACAGTTTGAACTACTCTGAGCCTGTGTGTGTGCGTCTCCTGAGCCGAACGTTATGTCAGTACGGCTTCAGCAGAGCGGCTCGGCGGACGGCGGGCTCGCACACCGGTTTACCATCCTCGAGGCTCGGGTGGATCAGATTGTTTATCAGCAACAGGTGGTTCTTCATCAATTATTAGAACTGACTAACCGATTGAACCGCTTGGACCCCCAACAGCCGTTCCTCCCGACTCACCAGGGTGGCGCGGCTCCTGCTGTTCCAGCGGCCGTCCAGCCGGCTCCAGTGGCACCGGTTCGGCTCACGCCGATTCCGACCCCCGCCCGCTTTAGCGGTAAGCTCGGCGGAGCGCGGGGGTTTATTATGCAGTGTGAGTCCGTGTTCCACCGTGTGCCCGGAGATTTTCCCTCGGATCACAGCCGAATTGGTTACATAGGGAATCTTCTGGAGGGGCGTGCGTTAACCTGGACCTACGCCGTAATGGCGAGGCCCAGTTATGCCACCCTCACCTATGACCAATTCGTGAGGCGCTTTCTGGAGGTCTTTGACCACTCACAAACCGAAACGGTCCAGGTCGATCGGCTTCTCGCTCTCCAGCAGGGAAGCCGGTCGGCAGCGGACCACTCGGTCGACTTCCGGGTAGCGGCGGAGGAATTGGGCTGGGAGGAACGCTCCCTCTGTGGCCTGTTCCTCCGCAGCCTCAATAGTGATCTGAGGGATGAACTGGCTGGTCGGGATATCCCTGGGACGCTAGCGGAGCTGACATCCTTAGCGATAAGTTTGGATAACAGGCTGCGCGAGCGCTCCTCGGGGCGGAGGTCTTCTTCTTCTCGCCCTCGTGGAGCCTCGCCGCACCTGTTCCAAGCTCGCCCCCTGGCGGCGCCGCCAGCATCGCGCCCCGAGGAGTCGGAGCCGATGGTGACGGGCTGGACTAAACTTTCCCCTGTGGAGAAACAACGCCGCCGTGAGTTGGGCCTCTGCATGTATTGCGGAGGCGACCAACACACCGTGGAGCGTTGTCCACGGAAAGCCAGTCGGTGGGGTCCGCGAGTCACTGTTGGAAGCCTCGCGGATGTCAATCGGTTAGGATCACCTTCTCAATTGAAGCTGCCCATCCGTTTCTGCCATAACCCTACTGGGCACCTCACCCACGCACTGGTGGATTCGGGCGCAGAAGGCAGCTTCATTTCACAAAGCCTGGCAACCCGATTGGGCATCCGCTGCCAGGCACTCAACACTCCCATCTCCCTAATCCACCTCTCCCGTGCCACCCTCGGGAGAGTGACACATCAAACTGTTCCCCTACCGGTCATCATCTCGGGAAACCACCGGGAGGAAATGACCTTTTACGTCCTTCCCAACTCTGTGTCGCCCGTCATCCTGGGGTATCCCTGGCTCCGCCTTCACAATCCGGTCCTGGATTGGAAATCAGCTGGGATCTCGGCATGGAGTACGTTCTGTATGGGCACCTGCCTTCAGTCCGCTGCCTGCTCTCCGTCCGCTCCTCCCCCTGCTACGGACGCTGCACCCCCGGACCTGTCTCTGGTGCCCCCAGAATTTCACGACCTGGGTATAGTGTTCAGCAAAGCGAAAGCTATGTCTCTTCCCCCTCATCGGCCCTATGACTGCGCCATCAACCTCCGCCAGGGGGCTCCCTTACCTTCTGGTCGCCTTTACAGCCTGTCTGCGCCGGAGAAGGAGACGATGAACGCCTACCTGAAGGAATCATTAAGTGCTGGGATTATCCGCCCATCATCGTCACCCGTGGGGGCAGGGTTCTTCTTCGTGGGGAAAAAGGATGGGTCCCTCCGCCCTTGTATCGACTACCGGGCCCTCAACAATATCACGGAGAGGGACCGTTACACCCTGCCTCTCATGGACACTGCCTTCCACTCCCTCCAGGGGGCGACCTGGTTCACCAAGCTGGACCTACGCAGCGCTTACCACCTCGTCCGGATCCGGGAGGGAGATGAGTGGAAAACGGCCTTCCGTACCCCGAACGGCCACTTTGAATATCTGGTGATGCCGTTCGGGTTGACCAACGCTCCTGCAGTCTTCCAGCGCCTCATTAATGACGTCCTCCGGGACTTCATTGGCCTTTTCGTGTTCGTCTACCTGGACGATATTCTCATCTTCTCCAAGTCCAGGGATGAGCACCAGGTCCACGTGAGGCGGGTCCTCCAAAGGCTGCTGGAGAATCGTCTGTACGTTAAGGCGGAAAAGTGTGAATTTTACGCCAGGAGTACATCCTTCCTGGGGTTCATCATCGCCCACGATAAGGTGCTCCCCGACCCAGAGAAGGTAAAGGCGGTGGTGGAATGGCCCACACCTGCATCTCGGAAACAGGTGCAGCAATTTGTTGGCTTCGCCAATTTCTACCGCCGCTTTGTCCCCAACTTCAGTGCCATCGTGGGACCACTGACCCGCCTCACGTCCCCGAAGGTCCCGTTCCGGTGGACCGAAGAGGTCGCTGCCGCCTTTGAGGCGCTGAAGGCGGAATTCTCCTCCTCCCGGGTCCTTCGCCAGGTCGACCCCGCGCTGCAGTGCATTGTAGAGGTAGACGCCTCGGACACGGGAGTGGGAGCAGTGCTGTCCCAGCGGTCACCGGACGATGGCGCCAAGCGACCGTGCGCCTTCTTCTCCCGGCGCTTGTCCCCGGCGGAGAGAAACTACGATGTGGGGGACAGAGAGCTCTTGGCCATCAAGCTCGCCCTGCAGGAGTGGCGCCACTGGTTGGAGGGGGCAAGCCTGCCGTTTGTGGTCCTCACGGACCACAAGAACCTGGAATACTTACGGTCTGCCAAGCGCCTGAACGCCCGCCAGGCGCGCTGGTCCCTGTTCTTCGCCAGGTTCCAATTTTCCATCACCTTCAGGCCTGGCTCTAAGAACGTCCTGCCTGACGCCCTCTCCAGGCAGTTCGCCCCCGTGGAGTCGGAGGAGGCACCCCACTCCATCCTGCCCAGGTCGTGCGTCGTGGGAGCCATCTCGTGGGACATTGAGAGCAAGATCCGGAAGGCACAGGAGGTGGAACCTGACCCTGGCGGCGGACCGGAGGGGAGGCTGTTCGTGCCATCCGCGGTCCGAGGAGAGGTCATCCACTGGCTCCACACCTCCAAGCTCACCTGTCACCCTGGCACCTCCCGGATGATAGATCTCCTCCAACGGTCCTTTTGGTGGCCAGGCCTGCGGAGGGATGCAGCCCGCTACGCCCGGGCTTGCCCAATCTGTGCCACCTGCAAGTCGGGAAATGCCCCTCCAGCGGGTCTGCTCCAGCCCCTGCCCGTCCCTGGCAGGCCCTGGTCGCACATCGCTCTGGATTTCGTCACCGGACTCCCCATCTCCAACTCCTATGACACCATCCTGACCATCGTGGACCGCTTCTCCAAGGCCGTGCACTTCGTCCCCCTGCGAGGCCTCCCTACTGCCCTGGAGACGGCGGACCTCCTCGTCCAACACGTGGTCAGGCTGCATGGGATTCCGGTGGACGTGGTCTCGGACCGGGGCCCCCAGTTTTCATCTGAGGTTTGGAGGTCTTTCTGCAACGCCATCGGAGCCAAGGTGAGCCTCTCCTCTGGCCATCACCCCCAATCCAACGGGCAGTGTGAGAGGACCAACCAGGAGCTGGAGGCTGCGCTCCGCTGTGTGTCCAGATCCAAACCCGCGTCCTGGAGCAACCATCTTGCCTGGGTTGAATATGCCCACAACACCGCTCGCTCTTCTGCTACAGGGATGTCCCCCTTCAAAGCGTCCCTGGGTTACGACCCCCCGCTGTTTCCGGAGCAGGAGAGTGAGGTGACTGTCCCGTCAGTTAGGGCCCATCTCAGGCAGTTCCGCTCCACCTGGGCTGCCGCGCGCCATGCGCTATTGCGCACAGCGGAGCGCAACAGGACTGTGGCGGACCGGCGTAGGAGACCTGCCCCGGCGTACAGAGTTGGGCAGCTTGTTTACATTTCCACCCAGGACGTCACTCTAAAAGGCGAGAGGAGAAAGCTGGCACAGCGCTTCATGGGTCCCTGCCCCATCACCCGGATCATCAACCCGGTGGCTGTGCGCGTGGCTATTCCCCCCTCCCTCCGCATTCATCCTACTTTCCACGTGTCGAAGGTGAAACTGGCGGTTACTGACCCCCTTTGCCCTCCTCCTGCAGCGCAACCCGCGCCCCGGATGATTGGTGGCCATCCGGCCTGGTCCGCCTCCTCCATCCTGGACTCCCGGCGCCGGGGTCGTGGGTTGCAATACTTGGTGGACTGGGAGGGCTATGGGCCCGAGCATCGACAGTGGGTGCCCCCGTCGTTTGTGTTGGACCCATCGCTCATCGCGGACTTCCACCGAGCGCACCCGGATAAGCCATCGCCAGGAGGCGCTGCTAGAGGGGGGAGTACTGTCACGCCGCGCCATTCATCAGCGGCGCCACCTGCTCACGCACCTGCTACTCGTCAGCGGCGAAGGATAAAAGCCGCCTCGCCCTGAGCGTCGGCCTGAAGCCGTAGACTTCATTTCCTTTGTATGGACTTCTACCACATTCTCTTCAGCATCCTCATCTCCGGTAAGAAGTTCACTTACCTCATCTCTCCAGTCTGCTCCCCTGTGCACAGGTGGATTCCTCGGCGGCGGACAATCCCGTCCCTCGTCTCTCCTCGCTGCTGCACCGAGCCCTGCAGGTGGCTGTCTCCCGGGCTTCCATCCTTGAAGCGCCAGTCATCTGCCCAAACAAGTAAGCTTCTCTCCCTCGCCTATTCTCCTCCCGTGTTGGTGTGTGCTCATCACCCTGTGTCTGATTTCTCCCATAGGGTTGCCGGCTGAACGGTCTCCTGCCTCTGGGTCCGAAGCAGACGCCACCACCAACACATTAACATTCCGCAGACACGCACCCAAACATCCCTGTTGTTAATAAACAGTTTGAACTACTCTGAGCCTGTGTGTGTGCGTCTCCTGAGCCGAACGTTATGTCAGTATTAAACAAGGAACAAAGTAAAATAATGATCGAGGATATCACAGAAAAGGAATTACAATTAGCAATAAGTAAACTTAAACTAAACAAATCACCAGGATCAGATGGGTACACTGCAGAGTGGTATAAGGAGCTTAAAGAAGAACTGATGCTGGTGATACTATCCACATTCAACTGGGTTTTAAAGAAGGTGTGGAGTGTGTAAATGATGAGGCAAGTTTGTCTCAGGCAGTTTATTACACATCTCGCACATGAGCATAGTAGAAAAGAGGACAACTCAGACAGAACTCTTCTCTTAAATACTCAGGTCCTTCTACATATCAAAGGTCACATTGCATTCACTTCCTTAATCCCTTAACATCCCCCTCGCAGTCTCTGGCACACAAAGGATCCTCCAAACAGTCTCTGACACACAAAAGATCACACTTTCCTTTACCTTTGTTCTTATCTAAGATGCTGTTCATTATGTTTTGGCCATGTGCGGCCACAAAGGCACAAATACCACCTAGTTGGAATGAAGCAATAATTTCTGCTATACCAAAAGAAAACAAGGATAAATTAGAATGTGGATCCTCTAGACCCATATCGGTTCTTAATATTGATTATAGGCTGTTCACTGCCATCATGGCTAGAAGATTAGAAAAGTCCATATCACATTTGATACACAACGATCAGACAGGCTTTGACAGGACGATCAGACAGGCTTTGTGTTTGACAGAGCGTCAAGATAATATACGCCGAACTCTCCATATTATCAATCATATACAAAGAAATAATATCGCAGCAATGATAATCAGTATTGATGCAGAAAAGGCCTTTGATTCTGTGGATTGGAGTTTTCCTAATCAAGTTTTATACAGATTTGGCTTACATGAAAAAATGATCAAAACAATACAGACATTATATAATAAACCCACTGCAAGAATTAAAGTTAACGGCTGTTTGTCGAATAGTTTTAACCTAGAAAGAGGGTCTAGACAGGGTTGTGCATGTTCACCGTTATTATTTGCATTATATCTGGAACCATTTGCCCAGTATATTAGACAGAACAAAGGAATACAAAACATCAATATAAATGGGAAGGAGCATAAATTGGCTTGCTATGCAGATGATATTTTGATCTACCTGGGACAACCAACAGATTCCCTACCTAAAGTTATGGAATCATTCAATTATTTCGGTCAATTATCAGGATACAAAATTAACATAAGTAAAACACAATTGCTTAAATATAATTATAATCCACCAGAAGAAATTAAAAATAATTTTCAATTTGCTTGGCAAACAGAATTCTTAAAGTTCTTGGGAGTCATAATGTCATGCGGTAATCCTCCCGGATCACCTTAAGACGCCAAGAGTCCACCGATGAGTTTGCAAAGATGGAGATTTATTTACAAAACACGAGACACACATACAAGACTATGACTGTGACGAAAAAGCACTGAGCATGGGACCGTAAGGCTAACCCCAGCCACTTACGGTCTAAAACATGGCATGACATGAACGAGCAAAGCACGAGAATATACACACGAACCTGACCAGACCAGAACGTTGAATGTCTGACAAGGCTTGGATGATGTCTGACGATACTCCTGCAATCTAACTGCCATCAGCGTCCGCCTAATAAGGGCGAGCCCTAACGAGCAGTAATGACAGTCAGCTGACGGCCCTTGACAGGCGGAAGCCCCACCGAGCGCCTTCACAATAAGAGCCCGGTGAGGCCAGAATACAACCCACAGCTATCAAGGCCGGCAGCGAGCTATGCGTGGCCCGAGCGCAGACAGGACCGGTGCTCGGGTTGTAACAGTACCCTCCCTCCAAGGCGGGCTTCCAGAATGCCCATGGACCTCCCAGTAGGTCCAGAGGGAGAGAGACCAAACCCAGAATCAGTACAATAAAACACAATCAAGATCAGGCAAAGGAAGCAAAACTAACAGCACAATGACAAAAAAATATACCAAACACCCAGATCAGATTAACTGCCAAAATAACAAATACAGCAAACAGCACAGGACAGCAAGAAAGAATTAAATCTTTGCCCACATGTTTCACAAGAAAATGGCTTCTCACCTGTGTGAATGCTCGAGTGAATTTTCAAATGACCAAATACAGAAAGACAGAACAACAAGGAAAAAAAACAAGACAATTACTGGGTCAATCCCAACTGTACACAAAACAAAATAAGGCAACTACAGGGTAGACCACAAATACCCACAGATACCCAAATAACCATTACAAAACACCGGATAACAAGAAAAAAACAAACAAACAGAACAATTACTGGATCAACCCCCACCAAAAAAGTGACCTCTACCCCCCAACAGTTCATGCCGATCAACGGACACTAGGCGCCACAGGAACAGTTCAGGTGGTCTCCCCGCGTCCAATGGCTGATGGGCGGTCATGGGGGGCGGGACATGACCGGGCGGCTCATCCCAGTCCAAAGTCCAGCACGTCCACTCCTCTGGTGGCCGAACCAGGTCGCCCAGCAAAACACATAACCCATTGGGTGGCCAACCCGAAACGCCGAACCAGCGAAGCAGTTCCTCAGGCGGCCGACCAGTGTCCCTCAGCCACCAGTACCGGGGGAAAACAGCCTGCGGCGGCCTCCCTGGTGGAGACAAAGCTCGGGAGAGCTGGGGCGAGCAAGAAGGGACCCCCACGGCCCCTGGCGATGATGCACAGGGGCGACGACTCAGTAGAGGGACTAGAAGGCAAAGATGAGCCCGAACTCCGTCCGATGGTGAAGGGTCTGCAGCTCCTCCACCGTCCGCAGACCACACCGGCGCTGCACCTCCGCTGGACCCCGACTGAGTCCCGGCTGCACCCACGTCGGACCCCGATTGGGCCAAAGCAGCTCCTGTGATGGACCCCGATTGGGCCAGAACCACGCCTGCGGTGGACCCCGATTGGGCCTCTGGCGCACCCACGTCGGACCCCGATTGGGCCAAGGCCACTCCCGCGATGGACCCCGATTGGGTCTCGGGCGCCCCCCCCGTCGGACCCCGATTGGGCCACCGCAGCCTCCACAACGGACCCCGACTGGGTCGGTGCAGCTCCGCTGACGATCTCCACCCTCGAACCTGGAACCTCCAAATCAGTGACCCCGACTGGCTCCATGCCGGCGACACTGCAATTAAGCTCACACACAACAGGAAAACCGGGATCAGTATCACCGGTAGCAACAGAACCCAGCGAGACGAGCTCGGGCGCAGCAGGCGGCTGCTCCTCACTCGCTTTCCCGAGAGGCAGGCACAAATGCTCCGAAACAGAGGACAGAGACACAATAGGGAGCACTTGCCTGCACTCGGGTTCTGTTGCCACCCAGGACTTCGTCGATCCAGGTTCAGGGCGGCGACTCTCAGCCGCAGGTTCCAACTCAGCTGCGTTGGGCTCCGCAGCTGGCAAGATGACATCTGCAGCCTGAGGTTCCTCCTGCGCTGATGTCCACGCAGATGACCCGTATGGCGTTGGGGCAGGGGACACTCGACCCGCTGACTCAGACTGTTCCGGCGAGGAAACCCAGGGACGCTTCTCCGTCGGCACAGGTTCCGGGCCGCAGTCTGCTCTCCTCCTCCATCCACAACGTGGCTGCTGGGCTGGATCCAGGCTTTCCAGCCGCACAGGCCCCCTCCTCCCGCGACGTAGGCCTGGCGTCACGGACCACTCGACAGGGGAAGACACAGAGGCAGCAGGTTTAGGAATAACAGTTACAGCAGGTGGCAGAAGCTCGGGGGGGCTGCGAACCCCGAACTCCGGCCCCAGGAGTCAGACAAGGCAGATCATAATAATGATGGGAAGAAACAATTTGCACTTGCCTATCTCCTGGAGAGAAGATGATGCCTGCTGCAGCAGGTGGAGTTCTCCTTTTATCCCTCCGGGAGAAAACGGCAGGCTCCTCGGGGCCACGAGGAGGAGCTGCTTGAGATGGATTGCTGACAGGCCTCGCCGAAGCACGACTCACAGCATTCCCAGCCGCAGGGGGTGACGTCACAGAGGAGGACATGGCAGTCGGGGCGACGCGGGCACGAGGAGCTGACAGCGCAGCTGGAACAGATGACTCGTGGGCGGCGGCTGCGGGGATTCCCTTCTGTCATGACGTATATGATGCGGCCAACAGGGAGGCTGGGTCCCTCCGACGACCCGGAGCTGGATCCGGACGGGATTCTCTTTGGGGCTTGGTAGGAGCACGGCTATGGGGCCTACTGGCCGATGGAGTGGCGAAGGGCCCGGGAACACATGATGCTGGGACTGGGCGGGCGGCAGGCACTGGATTCCGATCCACAGATCCCCTGCTGGGCTTTCCCTCCAGCCAACGAATCTCCATTCTCGCCAGGGACGCTGTCCTCGCAGGAGGTGGAGGGGTTCCCAGGAGCGCCTTCTCCCTCAATGTGCGTTGTGCAAAAATCCATGATAATCTCTTTTCTCCTACCGGAATATAGGTGAGATGGTAACGGTGCACAGCCCGCTGTGTGAGGCATAAGTAATGATCGGCCGCTTCAGTGGGCATGAGACGGGCGGCTTCCGCCAGATAGCCGTCAATCTCCTCCAGCCACTCCGGGCAATAATCACACTCGCTGACGGGCATCTCCCTACCAAGTCCAACTACAGGAGAAAACTCCACACAATAGCAAAACTCACGGAAGAAAGGCGTCTCGGTGTGGCGTCTCCGTTTAGACGTCTGTGGCAGGAGTATACTGTCATGCGGTGATCCTCGCGGATCACCATAAGACGCCAAGAGTCCACCGATGAGTTTGCAAAGATGGTGATTTATTTACAAAACATGAAACACACATACAAGACTATGACTGTGACGAAAAAACACTGAACACTGAGCATGGGACCGTAAGGCTAACCCCAGCCACTTACGGTCTAAAATATGGCATGACATGAACAAGCAAAGCACGAGAATATACACACGAACCTGACCAGACCAGAACGATGAATGTCTGACGAGGCTTGGATGATGTCTGACGATACTCCTGTAATATAACTGCCATCAGCGTCCGCCTAATAAGGGCGAGCCCTAACGAGCAGTAATGACAGTCAGCTGACGGCCCTTGACAGGTGGAAGCCCCACCGAGTGCCTTCACAATAAGAGCCCCGTGAGGCCAGAATACAACCCACAGCTATCAAGGCCAGCAGCGAGCTATGCGTGGCCCGAGCACAGACAGGACCGGCGCTCGGGTCGTAACACATAATACCAAAAGACCTCTCTGAACTACTAGAATGCAATTATTCACCAACCCATAGAAAAATCAAAGAGGACATCGCAAGATGGAATCTAATTCCATATTTAAACCTAAATTCAAGAATTGATTCAATTAAAATGAATATACTCCCCAAATTATTATATTTATTTCAAATTTTGCCAATAGCGATAAGTGGAAAACAATTTAATGAATGGGACAAAATGCTGTCCAGGTACATATGGCAAGGTAAGAAACCTAGAATCTGATTTAAAACTCTACAATTGTTAAAACAAAAAGGGGGTGGGGCCTTCCTTCCCTGAGAGACTATTATTGGGCAGCACAACTTAGACCCATAATTTGCTGGTGTAATCCTTCATATACTGCCCAGTGGAAGAGTATTGAAAAGAGAATGATTCCCACTCCTATACAAGCGACAATAGCTGATGGTAACCTACAAGACATTATCAAGAACATAGAAAATCTATGGGTTAAGTGGACTCTTAAAATCTGGAAAAGAGTAGTATCAAAATATAATTTAGAAGAGAACATAGTAATTTTAAAATGGTTGCGCATATGACTCACATTTGACTCCAAATAAGTCAGACACAAGATTTAAAGTTTGGGCAAATAGAGGGATAACAGCCATATGTAAGATAATGAAAGATAACTCACTACTTAGTTTTGAAACACTTAAAGGGACGTATCAGTTAGAATCACAAGACTTTTATCGCTACTTGCAGATGAGACACTTTGTCAAAAACAGGTTAAAATGTATAGCAGAATCATGTAAACCATTGCTAAATTTATTTAAAAGGGCACATAACTCAAATAAAGATAAAAGCTTAATTTCAGGTTTATATAAAGGTCTTATAAACCTGAAAAGACACTCAACCCTATATGTTAAAACAAAATGGGAAAAAGAAGAAGGAATAGAAATATCGGAAGAGGAATGGACATTAATATGGTCAAATCAATGGAAATGCTGTAGTTCACAGAACTGGAGGGAGTTTGGCTGGAAAAGCCTAATTAGATACTTTATCACACCTTCCCAGAAGGCTCAGTACAAAGGGAACTCCCCAACTTGTTGGAGAAAATGTGGTAGTACAAATGCAAATCATTATCATATATTTTGGCTCTGTCATGTTATTCAAAATTATTGGAAGGAAATTCATAAAGCTATACAAGATATTTTTGGATGTCAGTTACCACTGGAAAGCAAAACTCCATTCTTTGGGCTTGTGCCCGCAGAGTGGTCAAAGAGGGACAAATATTTATTATGTATTCTACTGATTGCAAGCAGAAAGGCAATTTAAAAAAATGGCTTTCACAGGAGAGCCCATCTCTTGATTTGTGGATGGACATTACAATGGACATTTATAAGACGGAGAAAATAACAGCTTATGTCACTTACAAAAAGGATTTGTTTATGTCACAATGGGAAAAATGGACTAAATATGTAACACCACTTAGGCTGGACTTTCAATTTGCAGAACTGATATAGCAGACTTTGTTAATATATATACAAGAGTGTGTACATTAACAGTTACTCCCTATATGCAGATGTTTATGCTGACCCTCCCTTTTTTTCTTTTTTTTCTTCTTATTTCTTTTTCACCTTTAAAAAAAAAAAGGGACATTCAAATGTAATTATCAAATGAAATGAAGGCTTGAACCTACTTTCTAAAGAATGTCAATAAAGAGAAAATTACAAAAAAAGAAAGCAGAGACCTTGGTGTTCTGATCCCCGCCTTCCTAAACTGGCTTTTGGGATGTGGAATATCACTTCTCTGGTAGGGAAGGATCTTGAGCTGGTGCATGAGGTTGAGAGATACCGGCTAGATATAGTTGGGCTCACCTCAATGCACTGCTCTGGTTCTGGAACCAGTCTCCTGGAGAGCCACTGGAGCTTGGCCTAGTCTGGAGCTGCCCTGGGTGAGAGGCAGTGAGCAGGGGTGGGTATTCTTGTATCACCCCCACCCTGCCTTGCTGCCTCTACATTGGAGTTTTCCCTGGTGGATGAAAGGGTTGTTTCCCTATGCCTTCATGTTGGGAAACGGGTCCTGACCATCATTTGTGCCAATACACCAAATGATGGCTCAAAGCACCCACCTTTTTGGAGTGTCGAACTTGGGTACTGGAGAGTGCTTTTCTTGGAGACTCCATTGTTCTATTGGGGGACTTCAATGTGCACGTGGGCAACAACAGTGAAACCTGGAGGAGTGTGATTGGGAAGAACGGCCTGCCCAATCATAACTCGAATGGTGTTCAATTCTTGGACTTCTGTACCAGCCACAGTTTGTCCATAATGAACAATATATTCAAGCATAAGGGTGTCCATATGTGCACCTGGCACCACGACACCCTAGGTCCCAGGTTGATAACCGGTTTCATTATCACGTCATCAGACCTGCAACCATATGTCTTGGACACTCAGGTAAAGAGAAGTACAGAGCTGTCAGCTGATCACCACCTGGTGGTGAGTTGGATCTGATGGCAGGGGAGGATGCCAATCAAACCTGGTAGACCTAAACATATAGTGAGGGTGTGCTGGGAATGTCTGGCTGAGGCCCCTGTCCGAGAGGTCTTCAACTCCCACCTCCGGAAGAACTTCGACCGCATTCCGAGGGAGTCTGGAGACATGGAATCTGAATGGGCCATGTTCTCCACCTCCATTGTTGAAGAAGTACACAGAGCTGTGGCTGCAAGGTCGTCAGTGCATCTCGTGGTGGCAACCCCTGAATCGAGTGGTGGACACCAGTGGTGAGAGGGGCCATCAAGATGAAGAAGGAGTCCTGTCGAGCCTGGTTGGCTTGTGGAACTCCTGAAGCAGCTGAGGTGTACCGATAGGCCAAGTGTAGTTTAGCTCAGATGGTTGCTGAAGCAAAAACTTGGGTGTGGGAAGAGTTTGGTGAGGCCTTGGAAAAGGACTTTTGGTCAGCCTTGAAGAGATTCTGGCAAACTGTCCAGCAAACTCTCAGAAGGGGGAAGCAGCTCCCAGTCCACACTGTGTATGGTGCAGATGGAGTGCTGCTGACTTTGACTGGGGACATCATAAGGCAGTGGAAGAATTACTTTGAGGATCTCCTCAATCCTACTGACACGCCTTCTGCAGAGGAAGCAGAGCTTAAGGACGAGGGGGACGACTTGCCCATCACAGGGGCTGAGGTTGCCAAAGTGGTTAAAAAACTCTTTGGTGGCCAGGCCCCAGGGATGGACGAGATTTGCCCTGAGTACCTCAAGGCTATGGATGTTGTAGGGCTGTCATGGTTGACACTCCTCTGCAACATTGCATGGAGGTTGGGGACAGTGTCTCCAGTGTTGGGGAAAGATGGTGGTTCCTCTTTTTAAGAAGGGGGACCTCAGGGTGTGTTCCAACTTTAGGGGGATCACACTGCTCAGCCTCCCTGGGAAGGTCTATGCCAAGGTACTGGACTGGAGAGTCCAACTGTTGGTTGAACCTTGGATTCAGGAGGAGCAATGTGGTTTTCTTCCTGACCGTGGTACATTGGACCAACTTTTTACCCTCTCCAGAATCCTTGAGGGTTTGTGGGAGTTTGCCCAACCAGTCTACATGTGTTTTGTGGACCTGGAGAAAGCATTCGCCCGCATCTCTCGTGGTCGCTTGTGGGGGGGTGCTGCGGGAGTATGGGGTATGAGGCTTGTTATTACAAGCTATCCAGTCCCTATACCAAAAGAAGCACTCTGTGATTCTTTCTGTGAGAGGTGCTATATAAACTTTACTTACTTACTTACTTATATGACCATTCCAACAGTGTGGTTCGTATTTCCAACAATCAATCGAATTTGTTCCCATTGACAGTTGGACTCCACCAGGGCTGCGCTTTGTCACCAATTCTGTTCATAATATTTATGGACAGGATTTCTAGGTGCAGCCAAGGAAGGGAGGGTGTCATGTTTGGTGACCACACAATCTTATCTCTGCCATTTGCAGATGGTGTTGTTCTGTTGGCTTCATCAAGCAATAACCTATTGGTCTTACTGGGATGGTTTGCTACTGAGTGTGAAGCGGCCGAGATGAGTCAGAACCATCAAGTCCAAGTTCATGGTGCTCAGTGGAAAAAGGGTGGATTGTCCTCTCCAGGTTGGGGACAAGGTCCTGCCCCAAGTGGAGGAGTTTCAGTATCTCAGGGTCTTATTGACAAGTGATGGGAAAATGGAGTGGGAGATTGACAGACGGAATGGAGCAGCATCTGCAGTGATGCTTACACTGTACCGGTCTGCCGTGGTGAAGAGGGAGCTGAGCTCTAAAGCAAAGCTGCCAATTTACCATTCAATCTTCATTCCTACCCTTATCTATGGTCATGAACTTTGAGCAATGACCGAAAGAATTAGATCATGGATACAAGAGGCTCATATGAGCTTTCCCTGTAGGGTTGCTGGACTCACTCTTAGAGATAAGGTGAGGAGTTCAGTTATCCGGGAGAGGCTCAGAGTAAAACCACTGCTCCTCCACATCAAACGGAGAAAGCTGAGGTGCTTTGGGCATCTGATCAGGATGCCTCCTGGACGCCTCCCACCTGAGGTGTTTCAGGTACATCCCACTGGCAGGAGACCCCGGGGCAGACCCAGGACACGCTGGAGAGACGATGTCTCCCAGCTGGCCTGGGAACGTCTTGGTATCCTCTCTGAAGAGCTGGAGCAGGTGGCCGGGGAGAGGAAAGTCTGTGCTTCTCTGCTTGAGCTTCTACCTCTGCGACCCGGACCTCCGGAAAAGCGGTAGAAATGGATGGCTGGCTGGCTGGCTGGCTGGATGGATGGATGGATGAAGTTTGAGGACAGATGTAGTTTAAGAACTAATCCAACAGGGTTTCTTATTAGTAAATTAAATAACATTTCCAATAGAACTGCATCCAACTAGAGGAAAAATAGTACAATACTTGAAATGAAAAGTTATAGACAAATTTATGTATATTAAAATAAACAAGACAGTATAGTCATCTCCTTCTCCTTTTTCCTCTTGCTTTCTTTAACATCACTCTTTTCATGTGTGAATGGGCATTCAGTCCGGAGGAGCCAGCTAACCTTCAGCTGTCAAATTATGCCTTAATGCATAGCTTTGCATGTGTTAGTATATCATTAAAGAAGGTGACACATTCTATGAGCTTTCCTCCCTCACTTTACTGTGTGCCCATGTGGAATGAGTGAGATGTGTTTTTGAGGGACTAAGCAATGTCAGTGAAAGGGCCAATGTGACTGATGGGCTCAGGGCAAGACTGCTGTCATTAGAGTCGCAGCAGCGGAAGATGTCATTACCCTTCAGCCAGTTATAATGATCACTTTCCTATCAGGCCTTGAAGTGGTGGCTTCATTTCAAACTGTGTCAGTGAGGTGCCCATTGGGACAGGGAATTAATTTCATTTGCATGCTTACTAACAAGAATGAATGCAAATTGACAGTGAAATAGGATTACCACAATGTGCTTGTTGTGTGCCACGGTGGGTTCAGTGTTGCAGGCAAAGTAAGTTATGAATAGAAAGTTTTCTGAATTAAACATGAGCTTATGCTCAACTTGGCAAAGAATGAATGATGTTGGTTGGATTTTTTAGCAGCTATTTTTAGCTCCATGGGTCCATATTTAGAGCAGATGTTTCCACTGCACCATGTACCAATTCAGAAAAACTCCATAGGCTATAAACTATAAATGCATGCACGTGTACATGCATGGCAGCATCTGTATTATTCATAGGTCGTGAATGCTTGGAAGGAAGTTTGGTGAATGATTTGCATGGGAAATGTAACATGCAGGCTGTGACCGTGTGTGTGTGTGTGTGTGTGTGTGTGTGTGTGTGTGTGTGTGTGTGTGTGTGTTTGTGCGTGTGCGTGTGCGTGCGCGTGCGCGCACTACTTACAAAAAGGGATATTTGGCTTTCAGGTGAAATTTATGGAAAATGTAAAAAGTTCACATTACAGTAATATTATATCATGAAAGTAGGGGGTTTAAGTAGAAGCATGTAATAGTGATTTCCTCATCTCAAACAATTTATTGAAGTAAAAGATAAGATAAGATAAGATAAGATAAGCCTTTATTAGTCCCACAATGGGGAAATTCCTGGATTACAGCAGCAAAGAGATAGCAGCACTCAGAGCAATAGTTCATAAGATAATAAGAACTGGTTAGCCAGTCACAGTGGTGTGAAAAAGTGTTTGTCTTCTTCCTGATTTCTCTTTTTTTGTATGTTTGTCATACTTAAATGTTTCAGATCATCAAATTTAAATATTAGACAAAGACAACACAAGTAAACACAAAATGCAGTTTTTAAATGAAGGTGTTTATTATTAAGGGTAAAAAAATTCAAACCTACATGGCCCTGTTTGAAAAAGTGATTGTACCCCCCCACCCCCCCGTCATGTCTGGAAGACATAAGTTCTAAAAGAAAAAAAACCCTTTGTGTTAATTTAGTGTTTATTCATTTAGGCTCTGTCTGTTTAAAATTTCTGTCAGTTCACAACACATCACTTCGGAAATAATGGAGCTGGTGGGGATTTCTGGCTAGCGCAGATAGCTGTGGATGGACTTCGACAGGTGGACGGTTGAGACGGCACTTAACGTCTGTGTTCGGTTGGTGGTAGGAGTGATTTGTTTGTGGCGGATAGCATAAACTGCACTTTGACTATAACATTATGTCATCTAACTCTGACGGACTCAATAAAAATGAGATGGAGTGGATGGTATCCAGGTCTGCAAGGCAGAAAAGAGCAATTAGAGAGGCAGAAAGAATAGCAAGAGCTAGAAGCTGGTCAGATGAGAGTGACGTGGGAAGGAGTAATGTTAAGAAAACACGAACCAGTCAACATGGACGGCAGTTTGATGATGCAGGGAATGAGTGGAAGGTTATCATTGAGATCAGTCAGGGTGGGGGGCACTATCACCCTGTTAAGCTAACAAAAGCAATTGAGGAAGAAACTGGGAGAGTTAAGTTTGCAAAATTCTTGAATAATAACCGGGCGTTAATAGTACATGCATCAAGTAAACAACAGCAAGAGAAAATACTGAATGACTTGTCTCAAAGGAGAAAAAATGAAGGCTCATGTTCCTGGCACAACAAAATTAAGGGGAGTTATATCAGGTGTCCCTTTGAGCATGTCTATGGAAGAAGTGAAAAACGAGATACAAGGAGGAAAAGTGAAGGGTGTGAAAAGGCTAAAGAGTAAAAGAGAAGGTTCACTGAAGGATACACTGTCTGTAATGATTCAGTTTGAGGAAACACTCCCTAAATCAGTTCAAATAGGATACCTGTATTACAGTGTCAGAGAATACATTCCAAAGCCACTCAGGTGCTACAAATGTCAAAGGATGGGTCACACTGCTCAGCAGTATAAGGGAAAGTTAAGATGTGCAAAATGTGGAGGGGAGCACAAATATGGTAAATGTGAAAAGGATGCCAAAATGTTGCAACTGTGGGGGTGAGCACAGTGCTGCATGTGGAGGATGTGTTGTGCAGAGGGAAGCTAGAGAAGCCCAGGAAATTAGAATAAGTAAGAAAATCTCATATGCTGAAGCTCTAAAGAAAGTTAGAGAGGCAGGAATGGTCAGAAACACAACAGGCTTTCCTCATAGAAGTTCAGTTCAAAGGGAAGCACATCCATCAAGAAATCCAACACAAACACAAGATCATGCCACTGCAAGGAATCTTTGTGTTCACAAATGCAAAATAGATGATGACACATTGATAGTTAAAAGGACAAACTTTGTAGCTTTTATCTGCCACACCATTAATGTTGCAGCACAGCTTAAGAAGAATGACAGAATCAAAACGATTGCGGAAGCAGCAGGAAGATTCCTAGATATGAAAGATGTCAAAGCCGACCAAATTCATGTTTTATTCACAGCTGAAACTAGGGAGAATGCACATCGTGAAACTTAAGATCTTAATTATAGTACTGTAGAGGGTAAAAGGGAAGGATGTGGAGGCAAGGCACGAGCGTAGGTCAACACAGAATCTTTATTGACCCTCTACCATATATGTACAGACTGTGACCCCCAGTGTGACAGCTGGGGCCGAGTCTCAGTAGAAGAGCCCCCAACTCTCTCTGCATTCCGCTTATATAGCTTTAATCATCATGCATAGAGAGCTGGGCTGGTGCATTATGCATGTGTGTGTACAAAGGCATTGTGTGACACATTAACATAACACTTGTTACATACATCCAATACATTCACCCCTCTACCCTTCATGCTGTAGCATGGAGCAGCAGGTGGTGAAGGCGCCTCATAGTCTGGTCTAGTTACCCCTCTGGGGGGCTACCCCCTTCAGTCCATTGTTCTGTCCCTCTTCACTGCTTCTGGGTGTGAGAGGATGTCCACCCACTGTGTCTAGAGTCACTACACGGCCCCCCCCAAACACCCACAAGGGGCTGTGACCCCCCGGTCCTTTGGGCTCTAGCTGGAGTCGAGGGGGAGGTGGGGGAAAACCATGGAGTGCTGGCCCGGGACGTCAAAAGCGTCTGGGCTGCACAAAAATTGCGTGCAGATCAGCCTTGGGTGAGGAACTTTTCTGGTAAACCTTCTGGTGATCCACAGCGGCTGTGAAAAAAAAATAAGTCTTTGACAATTCCTCGTGCGGACCCGGTCCTGCAAGGATCTGGGGAAGGCGATCGGCCCAATTCCCCGATGATGCATAGCAGCTGTGAAAAAACTCAAGCTGTGTCAGGGAACTTGGCAATCTTGCTTTAGGTGCGGGGGCAGTCCGAAAGTTTCCGGGGAAAGCAATCAGCTTAATTCCCCGTGGATGCAAAGCGGCTGAGAAATACATACAAAGTCCTGTGGGCGAGGCTGCCCGGCTGCTTTAAGTGCGATGCGCAATGCTTAAAGGTTCCGAGGATGGCGATCGGCCATTTCCCGGGAGTGGGCAGTGGCTGAGGACAATGTATAAGTTGTTGGAACCGGTTTGTCCCTGGTGCGTGGCACGTGCAGTGGCCACGTAGCTTGAAGTTGCACTGTCCTTGTAATCCTGCGGTGTGCGCACGGGGCTTCTGTGCATCGAAACTCCGCTGTCGGGAGGAGAAATCAGGGTTGGGAGCTTGATTCAAACACGCAGATGGTACTGATCTTTCCCTTTCAGGCTGTTTCTGTGCGGTGCTCGTCTCGCTGATCCTGGTGCTTCTCGGTCCCTACACTGCACTCTCTCTCCAGCCCTTGAGGTCACCATCGTGGAGAGAGGAACAGATGTGTGCGCTCCAGTGTGGATGAGAAGGATGTAGGCGATCCCTGGTACTCCAGAGTCCACAGCGCAATGCAAGAGAGTAGACGGTCCATCTCACGTCAGGTCACCAATGTAGAAGGTAAAAGGGAAGGATGTGGAGGCGAGGCACGGGCGTAGTTCAACACAGAATCTTTATTGACCCTCTAATATATATGTACAGCCTGTGGCCCCCAGTGTGGCCGCTGGGGCCGAGTCTCAGTAGAAGAGCCCCCAACTCTCTCTGCATTCCACTTATATAGCTTTAATCATCATGCATAGAGAGCTGGGCTGGTGCATTATGCATGTGTGTGTACAAAGGAATTGTGTGACACATTAACATAACACTTGTTACATACATCCAATACATTCACCCCTCTGCCCTTCATGCTGTAGCATGGAGCCGCAGGTGGTGAAGGCGCCTCGTAGTCTGGTCTAGTTACCCCTCCAGGGGGCTACCCCCTTCAGTCCATTGTTCTGCCCCTCTTCACTGCTTGTGGGTGTGAGAGAATGTCCACCTTCTGTGTCTAGTGTCACCACAGAACTACACATACTACAGTGGAATGCGAGGAGTCTTACAGCAAATGGACAAGAACTCAAGAAGTATCTTTATGAACAAGAAGTTGTTCCAGAGGTAGTATGTGTACAGGAGGCATGGCTTCAACCTCACTTAGATTTTGTTATTCCAGGATATAATTCAATCAGACAGGACAGAATTAACAGTGTAAATGGAGGAGGATGTGCCACTTTTTATTAAAGATGGCCTGGCATATAGGGTGATTCCCTCCCCTGAGGATATAGAGTGTAATGTTATTGAAAAATGTAGGCCAAATAGAAAAGGAAGTATTAAGCTGATTAATTTTTACTACCCATGTAGGAAGTTAACAGCAGATGTATTCAGTGTTATGGCAGGGGAAGTGCGTATGAAAAAGGTGTAGTGTGGTGACTTTAATGCCCATAATAGCTTGTGGGGAAGCACACATACAGATAACAATGGTAATGTTGTGGAAGAGATGTTAATGAAAGATCCTTAATTTGTCTCAACAGTGGTGACGGTACCAGGGTGGATGTGCACAGGGGTAAATTATCATGTATTGACCTGACCCTGGTATCTGATTCTTTAGTGAGTCCCTGTGAATGGACCATTATGAACAGTACAACTATTGGAAGTGATCACTTCCCAATACTTATAGTCATTAAAACTGAAGTATGTATACAAGAGGGAAGATGTTTTACTAGATGGTGTTTTGACAAGGCAGATTGGGGAAAAATTAGGCAATACTGTGTAGCATCATCTCACTTTGGCTCATCAATAAGAATTATTCTTCAGCTTAAAGACATTGTTTCACCCAGGAAAAAGACAGCAAGGAAACTGCTCTTTTACCCCAGGCCACAACTGAACTCACATTCCTTTGTTAAAACCAGTCTAAGGAATTCACCCTAATGCATTTCCTGTTTTGACTTTTATGGCCCAATAAACGTGGAGACATGGAACAGAGCCCTGGAGACGCCAGGAAAAGTAAATGGACCCTTATGTTTTAATGTGAAAATCAATCAATGGGTGTGAAATATATTAATCCGTGATTTTATATATATGTGCATGCTAAAAATGTTTAGATGAATGCTTATTCCTGCATGTTAATTTATAAGCACTGGGTATAAGTTGCATGATCACTAAGACTAGGTTAGAGAATATACATAAGTGTATAGAGGAATATTCCAGTATTAAAATGTGTATTAGATTTGCAAAGCATCTCTCAAATCACGTGACTGCCAGCAGCCAATCTCTGTTTAACAACTGCTCTCAATGTTGTTTGTTCCAGACAAAAGACTGTTTGCTCATTGGACTAAAGTTCATAAAGCCCGCCCACAAAGGAAGGCTATTGATCTGAGTTCCTGTCAATCACCGAGGCCCTCTGATTCTGCACTGGGGTGTGTGTGATTGACACTGTAGATAGGTAAAGCACAATCTCGTTCTACTGTACATGGTTGGTTGTACGGTTGAATGACAATAAGGGTGATTTAATTTAACTTAATTTAAGAAAACCCCAAACGACCCCCTTGAAACCCTTGATACCCATGATTCAATGGTGGTGTCACATTTTGAAACCCACCCACCCGCCCATGAGGCCGGCATGGTCACAAGAGCCACACCAACCGGCTCTCTAGACTCTCCAAAATCTCAAGTTTTTGCGGCAATGAACCTTTTCATTGAAAGGTTCCTGAACTTTTTCAGACGCAAGGCGCACATTCACTCAAGCTTGTAACCAAATGATCCATAAAACTGTCAAACACCAGTCAGATAAAACTCTACATGCACTTCCCGTGTCTAAAACCTTCGACATACCAAAATTGAAACCACTTCCTGCAACACAACTTTCTCTGCAGCTATGCAATGGCACGCCTGTTCCTGCTTCCGATGAACAATCATCGCCACCGCTCAAAGTTCCTCGAAACCAGAGGGGGGTGATGATTGCCAACGTCTATAACATTTCAGCTGCAGAACACAAAAGTGTCAAAATGCCATACAAAGCTCCCAAGGCTGTATTTCAAAAACATTTGGACCGATTCTCCAAACGACACAAAGCGTACAACGACGAAAAACTCTCGCATGACAAACTGCAAAGGGGGGACAAGATCTTCCACCCCACATTTGTACCGCAAACACCAGAAATCAATTTACAGGAAAGAAAAATCACTCCTAAATTCCTGCCTGAGTGGATGAATCCACACATCGTCAACAACAAACTTTGGCCACTCAAGTGCCAAACCCAGGACCCCATTTTCAAATGGGCTCACCAAAATCAGAGCAAACTTTACCAAAACCCCATGGGACTTGTCAGGTACAACATTGTCAAAGTAAGTCCATAATTAAGATTAAAATCAAGCCTACATCTGAGAAATAACTGTAGCTAACTACTAGCCTCAGGTACACTCACTCAAATTTCTCCAATCAGCTAACTGCATCAAAACTTCCAAAAAGGAAAGGGATATTAAAACCAAATTAGCCCTTACACTAATTTCAAAGGCCTCTGTAAAATCTAATAAAGTTCAATCAACTTACTATTATCAAATAGTACACACAAAACATTCAACACCATTAGCTTGAGCTAATAACCTTAAAACTCCCATCAATGGTGAAAAACAATCTAAGGTTTAGAGTTCAATCTCCAAAAGAAATTGTTCCACCTCTGAGAATAATTTTCATTTGCCAATCAGGTATCTAAAGAAAAATCAACAAGAAGATTAAGATCCAAAATCACTCACTTTATCTGTTTGCCAGGATGATGGCCCTTCTGTTTATCAGTTTAGCCATCTGCCTAACAATCACACCCACTGTTACCCAGTCAGAACTGGACCAGGTCAAGACAAAAAGTCAACGATCCTCAGGTGGATTCTCAATAACAGCCTCATCGTTAGAGCCTCTTGTTAGCCTTAGCACGCCCACTGTTAACTCGGTCAACACCGCTAAACCGAAACACCAGGTCGTCGAACCACAAACCATTACCAAAATCTTACAAGACACTGTGTTGGTTTTGAATGCTTGCTCCAAAGCTTCAGTCAAACTCAACAAGGTCTTGAACTCTTTGCTCTTTGTGTTAGAGGTTGACTATGCTCACACACAGCCAATGTCTATGTTACTCTCAGAAGTAGCTAGAAACATTAGCTTTTCAGTTAACACTTTAGCAATGAACATGCTATCACATCATCTTATCCTTGTCACAGTAAATCCAAATTTACTTTCCATTGCCATTCAAAGCATGATGATGACATCCCAGGTCCACTCAGTTTTTCTGAATCAAAGCCTCAAACACCCTATGATTTGGACATCTGTGGAACCATGGTTTAGTCTAGCTAAACCAATTCAATTTGAACCTCCTTGAGCTACCTCAATATTGACTAGTCTAAGCCCCTACCTCAAATATGAGAAAAGATTTTTGTAATTTGCTTTTGACCTGGAATCCTAAGATTTTTGAATACATGCATGCTTATATATAAATATATATCCTTTACATTCTATTTAGATTTTTTTTTTTTTGCACACTTAAATTACTTTTGAAATTTTGAATAGATATTTTACGGCAAACCCAAAACATTTATATCAAGTATGTCAAAACCCACATACTTCTAGTTCACACTTTTGTACCCAGAATTTTTAAGTCTTTACAGGCATATACAAGATTTTAGTGTATCTTAGACAATTATACAATGTTTATATTTGGTCATATCCAAATTATTTTTGAAAATTTCTAGAAGTTTTCCAGAAAACCAAATTTAAGGATCTACACTTTGGAATAGATACTGTTTACAAGCTTAAAACTTAAGGACACCAGAACCTTTAGTTCAGCATTTGGATCAAGAATCGCCAAATTGGAATTTGATGCCTAGGATTGGTATCAACGCTGGATCAAAGTCACCGTTAATACCAAAGGGGGGGGGGGGGACTGTAGCATCATCTCGCTTTGGCTCATCAGTAAGAATTATTCTTCAGTTTAAAGACATTGTTTCACTCAAGAAAAGACAGCAAGGAAACTGCTCTTTTACCCCAGGCCACAACTGAACTTACATTCCTTTGTTAAAACCAGCCTAAGGAATTCACCCTAATGCATTTCCTGTTTTGACTTTTATGGCCCAATAAATGTGGAGACATGGAACAAAACCCCGGAGACGCCAGGAAAAGTTGGGGTGGGGGGGAACTGTAGCATCATCTCACTTTGGCTCATCAATAAGAATTATTCTTCAGCTTAAAGACATTGTTTCACCCAGGAAAAAGACAGCAAGGAAACTGCTCTTTTACCCCAGGCCACAACTGAACTCACATTCCTTTGTTAAAACCAGTCTAAAGAATTCACCCTATTGCATTTCCTGTTTTGACTTTTATGGCCCAATAAACGTGGAGACATGGAACAGAACCCTGGAGACGCCAGGAAAAGTAAATGGACCCTTATGTTTTAATGTGAAAATCAATCAATGGGTGTGAAATATATTAATTCATGATTTTATATATATGTGCATGCTAAAAATGTTTAGATGAATGTTATTTCTGCATGTTAATTTATAAGCACTGGGTATAAGTTGCATGATCACTAAGACTAGGTTAGAGAATATACACAAGTGTATTGAGGAATATTTCAGTATTAAAATGTGTATTAGATTTGCAAAGCGTCTCTCAAATCATGTGACTGCCAGCAGCCAATCTCTGCTTGACAACAGCTCTCAGTGTTGTTTGTTCCAGACAAAAGACTGTTTGCTCATTGGACTAAAGTTCATAAAGCCCGCCCACAAAGGAAGGCTATTGGTCTGAGTTCCTGTCAATCACCGAGGCCCGCGAAAGTTTCCCCCAGATAAAAAGGAAATGACGCCCTTTTTCATTCTCTTTTTTAGCCATCTCTTTTTCGGCTTTTCACTTCTATTGTCTTCCCGTCTGTCACAGCAGAGAACCACTGGAGAACAAAGGGACTTATCCCACGTGTTTCTTTTCTGCGATCACAGAGCCTGAAGTATCATGTTTTGTTGTAACCTCTTTGTATTTTAATGTTTTTTCTTTAAATGCCTAGGAATTCTTTCTTTCTGAGCTCAAATTCTAATTAGGAGTTAAACTCCAATCCTAGATGTTTATTTCTATCACTTTTTCCTGTTAAACTTTCTGTAAAACCACCATTTTTAATTTTAATTCAAGTTTTAATCTTGATTTTTTTGTTTTAATTTTTATATTGACCAACGTACACACTAGAAACTATTTTCATCTCCACAAAGTCCGAAGATCTGTTAATTTTGCTATTTAGAGCAGATTTTTGCAATTATTCTCGAATTCCCTGGAAAGCCGTTTGTCAATGCGGAAGAAGGCGATGCAGCACCATTACGCCACTGAAGAAATCACCACGCCACAAGGAGGAGACGCCCTGGGCCAGATTGCAGCCCAGGTGATCAACACATCAAAATCTCATCTTGTGACAACCGAATATTTGCTGGGCAAATATTCTGGGTTTTGGCACTTTTCCACATCGAAAACTTCCAGACGGCAACACAGGAGGATCTTCATTTCCAACTGCCATGCAAGGAATCACGTGAGCAACATTCTTGTTCATCTGCCGAGTTAAATGTCCAAGGTTCGATAATAATTTAATATCTGATCAGATGCAAAATTAAAGAGCAGGTAATATAACCTTTCTTTTCATTATAGTAGAGTCATTTTTGGGGGTTTCGTGACCAACCTCCCAGGACCTTTTTTTCACACTGGATTTAGCATTCTAGACCCATTTTAATGAAAATAAGCTCCCATGTACCTCCCAAAAATGATGGGAAACCTTTTTTTTGCCCAAAATTCAAAATGGCCGCCAAAATGCATACCACCACCTATATCTCAGTAACTAATTCAGCTAGGAGGTTGATTTTGGTGTCTTTGGGGTCAAGCATTCCATTAATGCTATTAGTTTACTTGTGAAACAAACCCATCACGATGAAATCCAATATGGCCGCCAATATGGCCACCGATTAACATTTTTTTTGTTTCTTGACTACTAAGGCACCTAGAAAGCTGATGTTGGTGTCAAAACAGAGGTTTAAGGGGTCATACTATCTGTTTATTCCAATAAAAGTGTGTTTAAATGATTACATAATCGAGAAATCCAAGATGGCGGCCGGCTGTCATTTTCACATGCAATGGACTTTTTCATATCCGTCACCAAATGAGCTAAAAATGTCAAATGAGGTATCCTTACATTCATTTTTAATAATTATTAGAAAGCTCCTGCATTGATTCAGTGATTTCACTGAGGAACACTTGGGTAATCCCCTTAGGATTCCCGGAATCCTATGCTTGATTCATTGATTCCTTTTTGCATAGCAAGAGAGAGGATGCAGTGATTTTGTAACGTCTGTGCTGCCATAATATGTAGTCCTAATCTTTCCAATTTAACCAAGGTTGCCAGGTATGTATAAATTTAGCTTTAAACTTATCTGGAGAGGTTAGAATTCTGAATCTTGTTCCATACTGTAAAGTCAGGTAATGTTAGCATATTGACCATGCTGCTTGCTTAATGCTACCATAATGACAGTAGACAGTACAAGGGCCTTTGACTCTAGGTCTTGTCATCCCTCCTTTTTCTCTCCTCTGTTCTGATAATGACAAATTTGTTTTTGTTTTCAGACACTTATTCATATAAAGTGAGGGATAAAATGGATACTGCAAGTGACAACGATGAATTACCATCAACGTCTTCCGGTGAATACGAATGCATTCTACGTTGTGGTCAACCATGTACCAAAAGTGACTCTTTGGATAATACCAAGGACCAAAAATGGAATTCAATTCGTGAAAAAACTCTACGATGGAAAGGACTTGATCGGTTTCAATGTGGGAATATTAATTGGGCCAAAGGGCCAAAAGGGCAGTTGATATTAGGAGCAATTGTTTCCAGTCCCAGTGACTGCTTTTCTGTGGTCCCTTATTGCACCACACGCATAGGTTCTTGTCATGCACAATACCAATGCTGGACCGGAGCCTCTTCGGTGAAAAGAGAGAAGCAGATGGAGATGGATCCCCCTGAACTGATTGATTGTCTCTTTCAAGATCTACCTCTAATTTATGCTTACGTTTCTCGGCTTGAGATAGACAATGCTTGTTAGATAACGTGGTGTAACATGTCTGGTGCATATAATGCCCTTTTCAGGCCAATAGCATTAATGTCACATTTAGGAAAATGGATGGAGAAGGTGTTAGTTTGCAGACTGTCATATGTACTAGAGCAAAGATGATTAATCAACAACTATCAAAATGGTTTTAGAAGATAAAGATCCACAGTGGATGCTTTAGTTAGGGTTGTGGTGCACATATGTGGGTTTCATATGCTTCACATGTGTATTACTGTATGCTTATTGTATGCTTCACGTCTCAGAGGAACAAAAGGACTGAACCTCCTAGGGGTAACAGGAGGATGTGAAGTCTGGCCTTTTGTATGCGAAGAGATGGCCTTGAGGGATTTCCTGACCACCAGGACTTTAGGTGGAGACGAGAAGACCTGGAGGGGGGTGCATTGTGATTTGGGATTAAAAGACAATGTGACTGTGTGCTTTGATGTCCTGGGGTATTAAAGGGACAGATGTTGGGGGATTCCTCTCTCTTTCTGTTTTTGGATGTTGGAGAATGTGATTGTGAATAAAGTTGGACTTGAGAAATAAACTCAGCCTCGTCCTTTCCACACTTCTCCACAGGATAAGTAATGATATTGAAAAGACTCTCAAAATGAAGGAAGTAGTGGTGATTGTTTATCTGGATATTGAAAAGGCTTATGACTCGCTATGGAGGGATGATGGCCTTCTTCCATCAATCCATCCATCTTCCGCTTAATCCTTTTCGGGTCGCGGGGGGGCTGGAGCCTATCCCAGCATCTTTGGGCGAGAGGCAGGGTACACAGGCCTTCTTATCAAATTGAATAAAATGGGCACTGGTGGAAGGATGTATAATTGGATAATGGATTTTTGAACAAACAGGAAATTAGGGTTAAAGTAGGATCAGAAGTTTCTAATGAGTTTGAAATAGAAAATGGTGTTCCTCAGGGGAGTGTGATAAGCCCAGTTTTATTCAACATAATGATTAATGACATGTTTGGGGATCAAGAGGGATACATCAAAACAGCACTATATGCAGATGATGGAACCATATGGATGAAGGGAAGAAATGAGAAATTTGTGTTCAAAAACATCAGGAAAGCAATGGAGAAAGTGGAAAAAGTGGTCATATGAGTGGAGATTTAAATTTTCAAACAGTAAAACCTGCTATATGATTTTCACAAAAAAAAATAATAATGCAGAACTGGTAAAGAACCATTAACATTATACAATCAACCAATAGAAAAGGTGAGTGAGTTCAAATATCTGGGATTGTGGTTTGATAGTGCATACACATGGAGAGTTCATGTTAAAAATTTGGAGACAAAGTGCAAAAAAGTCATTAATCTCATAAAAGCTGTAGCAGGATATGAATGGGGTGCAGATAAATAGGCATTAATTGGCATTTACAGAGCACTAATGAGATCGACAATAGACTATAGATGCATGATTTATGGAGCAGCAGCAAAGACGACTCTGGAAAAAATAGACAGAATGCAGCATAGAGCGCTTCGCCTGTGCATTGGAGCCATCAAAACAACACCAAACAATGCAGTTTCAATAGAAGCAGGAGAAATACCAATAGATTTGAGAAGAGATAAACTCGCATTATCATACTGGGTCAAGCTGAAAGGAAGTGAGGAAGCGAATATTTCAGAACCAACACTACAAGACTGCTGGGAATATTCTAACTTCCAGGGACATGGGTTTGGGTGGACAATTGAAAGAAAAACCAGAATGTATGGACTAGACACTACCAATATATCTAACACCAGTCCAGTGAGTAATGTTCCTCCCTGGCTGTTTCCTGCAAAAGAAGTAGACATCAGTCTGCTAATGAGGAAAAAGGATTGGCATATGAGTGAAGTTGGTGTTAAAACAAGCATTTACCTCAGGAATAATTATTATAACTACTTAGAGCTCTATACTGACGGTTCAAAAAACAAAGCGGGCTCTGTTGGAATTGGAGTATACATTCCAGAGTTTAAAGTGACTGAAAGGGTCATAAACAGAGTGACAAAATAATACTTCTGTAGGTAATCTCCCATTATGCTCTACACATATTTTGTTTGCATTCTTATGAACAAATATGTTAAAAGTGTTAAACTACAAACTGAAGTGTTAAGCAATCACAATCTGATAAACAGGAATCAGGCGTAGCCTCAGAGCCCTCTTCTCTTTCTCCATTCTATTAGTCAGGTCTATTGCATTAGTTACACACCCAAATCAACACTCACACACACACACACACACACACACACACACACACACACACACACACACACACACATTTCATAATACATCTTAGGGGATAGTTAACGTGAATAGTGGATGGCATGTTCACGTCAGAGGTAAATTGGCCAATCAGAC
The DNA here is from genome assembly GCA_020510985.1 of Pholidichthys leucotaenia. Classification (NCBI taxonomy): domain Eukaryota; kingdom Metazoa; phylum Chordata; class Actinopteri; order Cichliformes; family Pholidichthyidae; genus Pholidichthys; species Pholidichthys leucotaenia. The sequence continues at coordinate 210,422,605 of CM035839.1, forward strand.
GGTTGCGTACAAGTCCATCCTATTGTACGGGGTTGGCCCAACCCGAAAAGTTAAATGTAAGTTGCACCCGGAAGTCAGGGCTCAGTCTGATGATGTTCCCGAGGAAGCTGCGTCCCACTGAACCCAGTGCTGCTTGCTTTACATGTGACCTCTGAATAAATGTTGCATCTCTGAACTGAAGAATTCTCCGACTTATTCTTGTGTTGCCGGGAAATA